>JARFIY010000265.1:5000000-10000000 GCA_036346155.1 Sinelater perroti
TCCAGAATTTGAATTAGACAGATATTTTTAAATTGTAATGCGCCTTTTGTTTATTATTGGATAGTTGTTTAATAGTCGACTTTTGCATATATCTGCACTTTATGTGTGTTTGTATTTGGATGGGGTACATACTGCACACAGTTCGGCGAATAATATATTAATAGACTAAAATTAGTACACTTTTTGGTTACACACTTTTAAAATTAAATTTAAAATTTCAACAAGTTGGCCTTTCGGTTTGCCGGTTTGCACTTATTTATCTCACAGAATGAATCGAAAGAACGACCTTACTTTTCAAAATTCAAGTGGGAATACGCAGCTTGTTAATAATCAATATTAAATTATATAGCCGTGACCGTAATCAGTATTTCTGGGACACCGCAAACGCTAATATTGTAGCATGGCATAGGCCTGTTTGCTTGAAAATCGCAGTTGAATGTAATTTCTAAATAATATTGCTTTAATAAAGCAACTGTAAAATTCTAATGTTGCAGTTTTTTTTAAAGTACAAAACAAATTTAGAAATAAGAACTGCCTCGTTTAAATATAAAATACTTTTAGTGTTTAATTCTCAATTGGGCAATTGTTATGAAACTAAAAATTATTCCTTTGCATAGTTAATTGGCAATTATTCTTTTATTAGTTATAAGTAATAATCAAATATATTAGACAAAAAAGTAAGGAGGCGTTAAAAATTGCCCTGACAAAGTAAAAATTACTAATATGAACTGCTGATCATTCTCAATACATCTAATGAGGGAGGTATATGAAACGGAAGCAAACTGTGTTATGTACTTTCTTTTCTCTAATAGGAAAGTAGTTCAAATATAAATTAAATTTGCGTATAACTTATTTCTATTTCAACACAAAAATAAAACAGGAATTTTTTTATTCTTCTCTAATATTTATGCACATTCATAACCTAGAATCTAGAAGATTCTGTGTGTGAAAATCTTTAGGCAAGCCCTGCAAGCCGGTTTATAAATGGTTCTGTTACACTAACAGACCAATGAGGTTGGTTATCATTCCTTAACTTTTTAAAAAAAAATAACGTTAATAGTTAACTTTCTTCGACAACCCTTTAATATTACTCTGTAGGTCCACGTGGATACCAGAGCGGTTTTATATAGTAGAAGTTTTCTATTGAGTGAGAGGTTTGATTTGTAACCTAACAACCAATACATTAAGTTGCTTCCTTTTTTTGGATATGTGATCTTTTTAAGTGAGCCGTCCAAGTATATTCCCAGATAACTTTGTTTGGTGTCACTTTACCGTTTAGAATTGTGGTGTGTTTGTCTAATGGTAAATGTAATGTATACAGATATTTTTTCATTTACTTTTATATGTTGTTTTTATAACCAAGATATCAGAGTCTTACATGATTAGATGTTTATCAGAAGCTAGTAATTTTCGTGTCATCTGCAAATGTTGCCACAATCACTTGTTTATTACAGACTATGTTAGCTGTATAAATTAAGTACAATTTCAGGCTGATCGTACTGTTTTGCCAAACTTTCGTTTGATTACTCAAAATATTTGCGAAAGGTTATCCTCAACTTTAACTTAGAAAAATCGTCTACTGATCTACAACTTAAATAAAAGTAGCATTGATGAGGTATATTTTGTTTCATTTGATATGGCAGTCCGCTGTGACAAACACAATCAATGGCTCTTTTTTATTCAAAGTTCTTTTCAATTACATTTGCTACTTTATAAAGCTGTTAGAGAACGAAATTGCTTTTTTTAACTGCGAGTTGACGTTATGCAATTATTTCAAAATTTTTAAGTGTGATTTTTGATACGTTTAAATGGTGACTTTTCTAGTAATTTAGATAAATAGGACTTAAAGAAATTGTTTTTGTTTTTTAAATTTACTAAATATTTTGACTAAGATGGTCTGTTCCAATTTCTGTTGTATGGGAAAATACTGGGTTCTTAATAGTGCTTTGAATATTTCTGTGATGGCGACGATGATTTTCTTAGATAGATTAACACTTTTGCAATTATTGAATCACAAACATTATATATTAATTTTTCTCAAACCTCTCCAAGAGTCAAAAGTTTAATCGGCATAGTCATTTGTATAAAGCTGTCTAAATATGCAGCTATTACTTTATCTTCATCATTATTAGTAGAAGGATTCGGCTGGAAAATTGAATGCAAGTATTTATCAACCTGATCAGCTTTACTAAAGTTATTCCTGGTCCAAAGTAGTCTACCATTAAAAACGTTTATAAATTTCTGGACATTGTGTACAGTTCTTTCTGAAAAGTCTCCTATTAGACTATTAAGTAGTGTAATTGCCAGCAGGAAACGGTTTAATTTTTGAAGATTCTGTCTAGTACAAATTCTTTAAATGTTTTGTTAGACTATTCAGTCGTGTTTTGCCAGTTTAGGAAATCAATTTTTTTGAAGATTCTGATCTAGCTGACTTCTTGATAATCAGAAATAGTAAATTCATACTTAAATAGTTACAATAGTTACGATTATTGTTCTAAAATCACTTTCGATGATAAATCGGTTTGCTAGTGTTGTAAAATAAAGAAAATCAATATTCAATGGCGGAATGTTTAAGAGGACAGTAGATGGCTGTTGCAACTAATGCAGCATTGAGATTTTTATTTGCAATTGCGATTGATTGTATATAATCGCTTTATGTTTTCTCATTTCAAAATGTGTAATGCTTTAATTTATTCTTAAATTGTTCTATTTTGGGCAGTCCCACAAGGATAATGATTGTGAGTGTGAAACGTGTTAACGTTCTGCGTTTTAAAGTAATTTTTCTCGTGAAATGAGTTTCGGATATTAATAATATATAATCCTATAAATTATTCGTCTTCCTGGCGATGTTAAGCCAGACCGTTTGCCCTTCAAAGTGTTATTGTTATGGCTTTTTTACTATGCAGTCTAATGTTGACTAGAAAGGATAGTAGATCCATTATCATACTATTATGGCTCATAAAATGCGTAAAGACCGTCTCAATTTTATTCCCTATTTAAGACCGCTTTTTAATTGATACTGTGTCTAGACTGCCTCAAATTCTTATTACTCGTATGTTGATGTGTTATTTCCATTAGATAACCCACACTTGGTTACTGTGCTACTTGGTTCATTACATACTTTAGTATTATGAGGTTTGCTACAGTAACAGGTTTGCTCCAATACGATTTTGAGTGATATATGCATGACATCTACTGTATTGAATTCTTTTTGTCTTCTTTTTGAAAGATTTAAACTTTAAATTTTATATTGCAAAGATACTGGATATCCAACACATTCTTGTTGTGGCTGCTTGTATCCAGGTCCACAAAAAGCGAGGCAGTAAGTTTTTAAAAGTTCTAACAAGAAAAAGAGAGAGAAAGGGATGTAAATTATTTTAATTGATACGTATGATGCATTATTTTTCATGTTTTATGTAAGTGATCAGCATTCTATAGGTCCAATGATCACGCGTTTATTTATACTGTATTATAACACAGGAATAAAATGTAATATTATTCATTTTCAATGACTTCTAGAAGGTTATTTGTCATTGAATTATAATCAACTACTCTATAAACATAAATTGGATGTGCTCTAGGTATTCTCTCGGTTGATTGGTGATTTTTGTGATTTGTTTTTAGTTGTTTGTGTCATAATTTGTGTCATTATATTAAACTTATTTTCTCTGTTGACATTTCTTAATTATTGAGTTACATTTTTGTTTATTTGAATTGTAAGTTTACTTTTCTTCACTTGCTACCATGAACAATTACAATCTATATTCTCG
Organism: Sinelater perroti; assembly: GCA_036346155.1. Taxonomy (NCBI): domain Eukaryota; kingdom Metazoa; phylum Arthropoda; class Insecta; order Coleoptera; family Elateridae; genus Sinelater; species Sinelater perroti. Next base: position 5,003,771 of record JARFIY010000265.1, read on the forward strand.
TGGATATCTTTTATTTTTGAGTGTTGTGATATTTATGTTTGATTAATTTTTGGCATAAATTGTGTACCTGGTCACGGACATTTGAAATCCTACCTTAGGCAGCTTGAAGGGTTGGTTTGGCTTAATTGCATCAAGTACAAATCTTTAATTGGAATTTTTAAATTTGTTTTATTTTGATAACACAGCACGCGGTTAGCGCGTACAGCCCCTTCTTGCGTTATAGATATCTGTTATTTTGCTACAAACGGGACTACATCAGCGATTAACAATAATTGTTTTTCTCAGCGTCACGAACATTTTCAAAATAAATAAAATCGAACACATTCAGTGACTGTTTGGTTAAAAGTTAACAATTTTAGTATACATATAGCAATAATATTATAATGAAAATGACCAAAGCTTGTAGTCTTAATACTGCTTATTATTCATTAACCACTTTTCAAATACAAGCACCCTGTTCCACAAAATTAACATGTTAATTCGCAGATACTATTAATGGATTCGTTCTCGATTGACGCTTTGTATCACTGGTGTACTTGTAAAGCAAAAGAGACTACCTTCAAATAGATTATATAGTTTGTATGTAAATATTGTCATTTATATAATTTTATTTTACAATTTTTGTAGAAATTGATACTAACTTTCAAGAGAAACTGAAACATTATTTATGTTAAAGGTATTTATTACAATTATCACAGCGTTCCAAAAACCAGTGTGCGAAATGGACGTTAAATTCGACTTTCTTTGATGTCTCTCTCATATAATAATCGAACTCAACCAAGTTCTCTGAAGTTTTACACCATTATCGCTTAGAAGTTTTAATAGTTCTGCCAGCGCCTTGCTGGTTCGTTAATCTTGCACTTGTAATTAGTTTAATTGCCTTTATTAAAACGCGGTTTTATGATCTTGGGTCACATTTAATATACTTGTCACATGCTAGTTTCCAAGATATTTTTAGTATATATATTTTATGTAGGTAGCTCAATATATAGGCCTTAATATTGTACTTTATCACAACAACAATAAAAATAACAAAAACAACAAAACAGTAATTTTTGTCAGTTATATTATAACGTCGTAGAAACGTATTTGTTTGCTTTGAAATTTTGACTGTTACTTTATAGTTCAGTAAGAATTTAAAATTTGTTCTTACTGCAGTACCTATATATCTGTTTTTTCTCATTATAGAAATGCTCTTACCAAAAACACAAAAGTTTTCTTTTGTCAGTTTAAAGAAAATTTATATTTATCAATAGTGGCAAGAGACAGGATACATAAGGTCAACAAACAATACAACACTGAAAAATGTTAGTGAGAAAACCTGTGGATAACCGAATTTTACTGTTAGTGAGGAATGAAATGTAGAATTTAAATCTATGGACTGATGTTCAATCTGTATAACGTTGAAAAATTAAAAAACTTAACAGATGAATTTTACATAAATTGATTGAAAGTAACAAGATGCACAAACTAAAGGTAGCCTTTTCTTTACCGCTTGAGAGTAACAATTTTTTTTATGACTGTAAGCTGTAACAAAAACTCAAATCTGTATAAGAACTGTAAACAGCGAGAACAATGATTGGATCGCAAAAACTCTTACATAACATTTTAACTTATAAAGGTCATAGTGACTATAGATTTAACAAAGGTTTACTCTACTATTCTTTTTTATAACCTGGAAAATTGTTCAGTATACATAAAAAATAGCGTTTGAAATAGCCACTTGTGGTCAAAAAACGCGGAGTAATATTTTTTTACGCTAATGGAGACTTTATATAAAACGACTGATCCTGCGACAATACATGGAGTTTCACTAACATATTTTTGTCTTCTTTAGAGATTGAGTAACCAGCACTATCCTCACCAAGAGACTATCTAAATAAATATAATAAATAAATAAGTTTTATTTAATTAATCAATGCTTAGACTAACCCTTTATCTTATATTTGTAGTGAATCTTCCCGTTTTACGAAATGTTTGTACAGCAATGTATGCTGATGATGCAGTCAAAACGTATTGCATCTGGATCGCAGAGGAAAGCGAAAATAGTCTTAGCTTACGAGGTAATCTTTAAATCTATCTGGTGTTTTATAATCTAATTATTAGAATATGCAGCAGAATCTAACATTAGAATTTAAAAAAAATTCCAGCATTTGAATAGTCTATTAAAAAACCTGATAAACTAACCAATCATACAAAACCTGCAAATCTCTTGTATGATCGGCTTATTAATTCTCTAGATATAATTACTAAAGTCAAATTTGTAATAATAATAAAATATTAATGAACATTTATCCTTCATTTTAGCTGTCTGTCATATCGGTTATTTATTGCAGCTCAGTTTAGAGCTGTAAATTAATTTGGGAAGTTAAATTTAAAAATATATAATGACCATTTAAAGAATTCAGAAAAAGCAGCTGCACTATAGAAGATAAATAGTCATACAGAAGAACTCAATATTTAAAGAAAAAACATTAAAACTGTAAAAAATGCACACACACCACGAAGTAGCAGAAAAACAAATATTAAAAAGATGCATTCGTGTCTAAGGGGTTGCTATAAATTAAAAAGATGAAAGGAATAACTGCCAAGAAATACAAATACAATTAATAAGTCAAGAGTTCAATGACTTTCATGCAGTCTAATTACCGGTTGTCACAAACAATTCTAGATGTTTTAAATTTGCCCAAGTCAGCTATTAATGGCACACATCCACACTCACACGACAACATACATACACAAATTTAATTGTTAGATCGCTAGTTGTCTTAAAAAAATATGCAGTGTTATTTATTTTCCGGCGTACGCTACGATTGTTAGTCGACAGTTGAGACATTAAGGCTTCATGGTCAAGATAAAAATGCTCTACGCCCTCCAAGTTCTAAGCATATCTTACAGTTGTGTCAAGAAACACACTGTTAGGCTGAGGACGAGTGAAAACGTGTCGTTTTGAGTGAAAATTACTCATTATCACATGGAAGTATAATGGTAGGGTTTGCGTGTGACAAATACTTGGAGAAAAATATCTACCAAAATATATAATGCTAAAAATAAAATTTGGAGAAGGTGGTGTGAAGATTTTGACATGAAATAAAATTGGTCAACTTAATATGGGTAAAACCCAAAGTCGTCTAAGTAGAAAAGAATGTAAAAATGTTCTGACTTTTAACCTACTTGAGATAAAACAATATTTTGGTGAAGACTATAATTTCTCAAAAACGTATTTGTACTCCTGGCAGAAAATCTCCCGTAGAGTTAGCGAGTATCATCAAATCGAATGCTGGACTCACTCCATATTAATGTCAATTACTGTAACTTGTGAAATATTAGCTATCCGAATATACAACAAAATGCACAATAAAAATTTTGCAATTAAAATTCTGATCTATGTTATTTTACTAAAGCTCACAGAATTATAAATTCTAGCTATATAAAAAAATTATATTTTACAATAGTCCACATAATTCCCTGGAAATAATTATGTACTAAAATATATACTAAAAGCTTATGACAAATATCTCACAGCCAGGTACTTTTAAAATAAATATATTTTTATTGATCAATTTCTTGCAGATAAGTGCTTAAAGGACATTCGTAATGGCTGGGAGTAAAGAGGAGATGATAAATTTCCTCCACATAGCGAGGAAAGCAATTAAGAGCACGAAACCTATTTTGATCGTGATAGCATGAGTAAAGGGTCATTTTTTAGTGCATTTTATAAAGTACGTGAAGCTCTTTTTCCTCAAAAATAAAACAAAGTGGCAAAGAAATTTTTCCCAATCTAAAACTATAATTACCAATCCGCCACATATAAGATATGCCAAAACAGGGTGTAAATATTGTAGTCTCTTAATGAATGACATTATATTAACATGTGCGATTATGATATACAATTTTTCGATGGAGGTAAAGAGAGCGTCGTGGCAAATAGAAAAAGAGTAGTGTTATATGAAAGCCGTAAGTTGAGCGAATTGAAGTTATTTATTGGACTTTCGTATAAACTTCAATAAGCTGTGGCGTACAGATGGCACTGAAGCAGATATTTTAAAATCTATGAAGTTACTCCAACTCTAGTTTTTCTAGTATTGCTCTACATTTAATGATAAGATCACCCGACAACCTGGCAGCGAATACAGATATTTTTAATGAATTTGTTGAAACTTGTGATATAGTAAGTGCTTTCGGAAAATCTACACATTCCTAATAAACTTGCCAAATATATCATCAATGTATAAGCACCAGTCGTTCTACATACTAAAATAGAAAATTTACTTAGGAAAACATCCATCTGGTGTATATCAACTCAGTAATAAGACATTCGAAATTGCGAATCGTTTAATGCAATCTATAACAAAAACAAATAAACAAACATAAACTGACTCTTGTAGATACCATCTGCAAGGATAAGCCACAAGTATCCGATTCTTTTAAAAGAGCACGTCGAGATGTACACATTACACAATTTGGATTCTAAATATATATAAGTATGGCGTAATATCTCCCCATAACAATATAAAAATGTGTAGGTCATATCAACGACAAATTATAAAAAAAAAACATGAAAAAACTGAAATAAACACCTTTTATAATGAAACAAACACGGGCGTCAACGTCGCTGATGAATTAAATACCACATCTAACTTTCATTGAAACAGCAAGCGTTGGTCTATAATCATTTTTTTTTAGACTTGTCAATATGGAAGCTATAAACGGCACCATCATTTACAGAGAAAACCAAGCAACGATATTTTGTTTACCATTTAGGATTGGCTCTGCTGATAGCCTTCGCAAAAAATAAAAAAAAATAAACGCACTATTAAAGAAACCCAAAAAAGGATCAATGAATATTTGGGAGAAATCTAACCAATGTACAAGGTGCGGTGAATGTTCTACATCTAAGGATAGGAAGACTACGCATTGCTGTTCTACATGTGAAATTTTATACCAAATTGGAAGGGAGGTTTAGTAATATATTGTTAATTTTTATTATGTTTTGATCTATTTTATTGACGGATGTTATCATTTCGTTTGTGTGATAAAAAATAAAAGTTTTTTCATTATTTTGATAAGGTGATAATCAAAGTTCCAACATGTTGATTTTATAAGAAATAATTCATAACATAGCTGTTATGTAAAACACAAGTAATTTTCAAACACGAAACATTTATTTTATTACATTAACAAGTTGAAAACTTAATATAATGACGTTAAAAATCACCATTAGCTAATTAGAAAGTAAGAAAATAAAATACAATTCTAAAATTATTATTATAAAATAAAATTGATGTATATTAACTACAGAAATTTAAAAAACAATTTAAATCTTTATATTATGAATACTACTAACAACAAATTCCCCAATTTAGTAAAAAAATTAAAACAAAGAATTTAGAAAATTGCAAAATTGATAAACATTAAAAATAATAGAAGAAACTAAAAATTAGAATAACCAATAATATTTCTTTTGTAGATACAATTAAACAAGTAATTACCGATAAAGTAATACAAATAACAAATAGTTGCATCAGTTGTAATCATAAAATAACATTTTACTTTAAAAGTACTAGTATGCAATCAATGCTCTGCCTTATCACATGTACACGTGCATTGTTTGGTACTACACCAACAAATGGTAATTATGCATAAACAGATGCTACAGTAGTCTGTTACACGAAGCGCTTAGAAATTCGTTTACGTTTATTTTAGCAGATAGAAACAACAAAGACTTTTTTGTATTACTTGCAGCTTAAAATCGTGATTTGAAAAGTAAGGCTTTAATCGCCAGGATTTGTTTATATTTAATTAAAATTGTAGATGATTTGACGTGTAGATGCAACTACGTACTTCGTTATTTAACTAAATAAAATTCTTGATCAATTAATGTGTTTATCAATTACAAGTAAGTATGTAAGAAATGCGTAATTAAATATACTGAAGGGTTTACATTGAAAATTTAAATATTATTGTTTATAAAATATATTTTATAAAATTTAGAGTTATACCCATGTTAGGAAACTTATGCTGACATTAGGAAGTTAAGGAGCACTTACTAAATTAGATATTAAAATCCAAGACTAGAGTAATATTTGTTGTGCTGAGAACAGTTATCTAGCCCTGGATAGAGAAGATGGCCCATAAATGGTTCAGCAATATTCCGCTTTAGCCTACAAAGCAAGAAAAACCTAGGCATAGCTGTACAACAATTTGTACTATTACTGATCTTCTGACTTGTTGCCACTTTCTACCACCGACTTCAATCCCTTTGATTGCTATGTGCGGAGCGCCCTCAAGAATAAAATAACAAGGAGCATCCTTTTTCGAATAGTGAAATTGGATTCTATATTGTTGTCAGAACATATTCTTGTTTTTTGGATTTGTTTATCGTACTTAATAAAGCGCTAAAAGGCACTATATTCTTCTAAAAATTGTGCTTTAGCAGTATGAGGCTTTAATCCCAACTAGTGCTTAGTAGTGTTGAGTACTTAGTACAATATCGAGCTACAAGTTATACTCACTATTTTGTTAAGCAAGGAGAGTTTTCAAAAAATTATTAAAAAGGTCCGAAATATATTGCTCAGCAATGAATTTGTTAAGTATTGTTTAACACTTATTATATACTAATAAACTAGTTGTATGTCTACAAACCTTGTAATAATAAAATGTAAAGCCATCAAATTTATTTTGACATTTAAATAACAAAGAAAAGGAACGTATGACCACCGACTCAGGACTCCAAGTAGAACCTTTTAGGTAATAGAACGTAACTGGCCGCGGACTAAAGCTGACCATATTTTGACTTTGAATTTGTTCAAACCCAATAGCGCGCTTTGAATACGCTTTGTTACCATTTTGTGTGTTCTGCACCCGTCCGTGGCGCTTCAACGATTCTACATCTGGCCAAGTAGAACCCATCCCCGAGTTTGGCGCCACCAAGCCAAAGTACATTAACATCCGCCGCCAAGCTACAAGAGAACGTCACGTGTGGTAAGTCTCTTTTAGTGGTTCCGTCTTGAATTTTGATCCCAACAGCATTTTTTTCGTAGTCCGGAGAGTTCGCAGCTAACCTGCCGACCACCGGATTTTAATATAATTTTATTTTGCTTATTCACGTTCTGTATTTTGTCTTTCATTAATGTCATTGTTTGTTTTCATCCATTTTGTTATGTTATTTTGCTGTTAATATTTATTTTTGTTAAATACACAGTTTGTATGCATTTGGGTTAAATCTAATTGTGCTTAATATCAAGCAGCACTCTTATTTTTAGGAGAATTTGTAAAGCGTGGGGTGGTTCTATAAGAATATTTTTTATCACACAGAAGTAGGATGAGAAGTAGAAGAGTAAAATTAGAGTTTTCTAATTAAAAGTAGAATTTTTGAAGTATTTGCAAGATAAAAAATTGAAATATGAGAACTTTAAAGAAGTTTGATTTATTCCAGCAGCCAAGTATAATATTATGAATTCTGAGTTTGTTTTTGCAGACATGAAAGTCAAACAGCTCCGTCATGGATACTAAATTCGTTTCTAGAATATTTTCTATAGTATACCTGGGTTTCTAAAAAACACGAAAAAAAAATATTTGCTAATATTTAATGATAAAATGATAAAACAGAATTTTTTTCCTCAAATTTAATTTTAGAGCAAAATAATGAAAGAAGGGTCAGATCTGGAGAACAAACTTGTCAAGTGTTTGGTTCCATTTGTAACATTATATTTATGCCAGTTAATTTATTTGTTTATGACTGCCAACAAAAAGAAAGCAAGATATTACCTATACTTGAATATAGTATCATAGTGTGTGTATTGAATACAAACTCAAGTTTAAAAAACTTTTGAAAAGAATTTAAAAAAAACATGCACATGCGTCGTATTAATAATAATTTTTAATTTGCAATTTGTTTGTTGGCATTTTTATTTATGTATCGTAAAGTATTTTTGTTTCAGAAATAACAAAAATAGCTTAATCATATCAGAAATGCAACGATTTAAATGCCCGAAAGTGCATCTATAACTTTTTTTGCCGCTGAATGGAATTGTGATGGTTTATTTATTGACGGTTAAATGTCTTTAATTGATGCAGTGGTTTTATTCACCAAATACAACTTATGGAATAAAAACTAATCACAAAACCATATTTGGTAATTATGGGGCATGGCGAAGGAAAAATTTGACTTTTGGTCAATTGATGTAGAACAAAATTTAAATTAACTTCAAATACCAAACCTTCAGTAACTAAAAATAATTGAGTACTTGCGTTCATTCGAACAAGGGGTAATAATGGCGGTCGTCTTAGGCGTGGTGTTTGCCACATCGCCCCGCATCAGAGATGGTGCGCGACGACCAGGCAGAGAGAGCAAACGTATGAGAGCTTTAACCTCTCAGTTCGCGGGCCGTGCTCCCATGCAGGGTGTAGAGCCTTACCATTATTATTAATATGCTTGTAAAGTTACATGTTCCCATTTTTTAAATATTATTTCTCTTCCGTATTTTCTTGATGTGTATGTTACTCTTATGTCGATATTATTTCATTTATTTTTCGCTATCTTTATACTAGTTTTGCAATCGTAAGTATTGACCCACTTTCATACTTTCTCTTACAACTATATTGCATTGATACGTATTGGATATTGCTTGTCTGTGTCTCATTAAAATGCAAAAAAATTAATTTTTGCAACTCTTTCCGGCGCTTAAATAGGACGTTATGGGCTTACTTTGTTTTCTAAGTCATAACTTAATTATTATTATAGTTGTCTAACTTAGCTATATCTAAATGGCTCGCTGGTGCGTATTGGTATGCAGTTGTTTACCATACTTTTATGACTGACGAATTTTAATTTTAGTATTAGCATAGATTTTTACTTTACGCGTTTACGTCCAATTCAATTCCAATAAGAAAATCAGAACAATCATTAAGAAGTAAAAAAGAAATATTTATTACATAGTAATAAGGTGCAAAACAGCAATCATTTGTTGAATAATAAATATTTTCAAATGCAGATAAGTCTCTTGTTATCAATACTTTCTTAAAAACTTGATGAATAAGAAAATATTTTTCAATGAGACAGTGAAGCTTCCATTTAATATAAACAGCAAATTTTCGGCTTGAAGATGGCCATAGAGCCTGTATAAAGTAAAATGAAGAAATTAGGCAATACTTTCTCAAATGCAGTATAAAACTTAATAATAAACTGTAGACAGCACTGGATAATATAACTTATGATACATACATAAAATGTAATCCTGCAATTATTATAAATAAACAATGTGATACCGAATATTTAAAAAACTCTAATAGCAACTATATAATTATTTTTCTTACAGTTTAATACTAAACAAAGAACTGCAAAAACTTCTAAGAACGACTGTTAAATTTATTTAAACAAATAAAATAAATTTGACTACTGTCTCAACTCTTGTAATGGAGGGCTGGTGCACCAAGAATATTTTAAGAAAATATTAGCAGATGACATAATTTAAGCAATCAAAATGAGCAACTAAAGTCCTTCACACATTGTGAGTGTGTGTGGTTTTAACCGAGTTTTCTTTTTAACGATAACACATTAGGAAAGTATTAATTAGTTTCAGAAATGTTAAAAGTTTTCTTGAATGCATACTGTGTTCTTTTAGCGAGATACTGAACGTGTACTTCATGATTTTTGATAACTGCCTTGACCAGAAAAATTTTGAAATCTTTCTTCCATTGAGTAGATATAGGACATAATGGGATGTCACTTACATCGTTCTGTGTGGCTATCTACTATGTTATGATTAGCGGGTTAAGATTAGGAATACCGAGTTAAATATATTTTTATTTGAAATAACACACAAGTGTATTAAAATATAAAACATGCGGCCGGCGAAGAGATTGCTCTGTAAGCAATCCCAGAGCGAACTTAAAAAAACCTTTCGATTTCGATTTCGGATTTCGGGAAAATTCGAAATCGAATATCTGGAAAATTATTCGACATAGAATTTTTTCGACTTCATTTTCGAATTCAGCGTAAAATTTCCTATAAGAATCACATTTAAAATCGTAATGTCGAAAAATTTACCGAAATTCGAGTCGAATATCTCGAAAACTATTCGAGATAGAAACTTTTTGATTTCGATTTTGAAATCAGCGTAAAATTTCCTATAAGAATCCATTTTAAAATTTTAAAAAATCCATAATTTTGTGACAGCGACAGACAGACCGACAGACATAGAATTCAGTAACGAACTTTTAAGTTCTTTGACTAGATAGTTACAAAAAGTATTACGTAGTTGAGATAAAATACTTTATTTTATTAAAACATAAATTAGGTTTACTTTAATGTTTTAAAACGATATATAAAAGATTATTTGTAATAATCTTAGACTAGGTAATTTTTTTTATAGTGGTTACATATGAGGTTGCTTTTACGATATTTCCGCCCGGAAATGTAAATTAAGAAGAATAATACAACTGCTATTTATGGACACCAATTTTGCGCATAGTACAAAGACAGCATGCTACTCATTAAATTAAGTACAGCAAGAAAATCTCACAATGTCATAAAATTAGAGCCTCAGTGAAATTAAGAATTTAGAGGTAAGACTATAAATTTTCTAAAAGAATAAAGCAACTATCTACCTTGGCTTATGGCTAAGACTAAATAAATCAAATGGTATTTTGCTCGCATTGAAGACATTGTAGTACCAGCTTACAAGTTTACGAAAATTATGCAGCAAGACGTCAAAATAAAAAAGGAACAATCATGCAAAATCGCTCATTCCTTGAACGGAAGTAAGACACTTTTGTAACAGCATCTGTTGCTATGCTGAAAGATTTAAAGTAAAAGAGAAAATAATAATGAAGACGAGGGGTGTAATTTTATTATTTCAAACAACTGACTGGCGCTGAGAGCTATACACCTATTAACTTTTAATTATCGATGTAGGGATCAGCAACTAAAGCAGCCGCAGGAAATGAGGTTAACTTTTATAAGACAGCAACCAGCCTGTTAAAATGAAAACGGATGGAAGAGAATTCGTCCACTTTGAAGTTATTTTCAAGGATCCAGTAAAAACGAGTTTCAACAACAAAAAAGACTTAATAATAAAACAAAGCGTAGCCAACAGCGACATGAAAAAAAATTTTATCTACCACTATCTATATACATCAAATGAAAAAATTTACAATTGTGTATGGGAATCAAGAATAAAAGAGACGAAAAAAATATTTAAAAATTTTTTTTTATAATGATTGATGTTTCTGCATGGAAAAAATTAACCTACTAATTTGCTAAAAAAAAGTAAGTAGGTGCGTTTAAAGCCTATTAGCAGTACTCAAGTTATTTAAAAGGTGGTATCTTTTACGATGATTTTTCTATGGTTTATAGTTATTTTTTTGGCAAAAGAATACTAGAATTTATTATTTTATTGCAATAGTTAAACACTAGCTCTACTATCCTTGTTTTGTAAAAATGAGGTTGTATTCTAAAATCAATTTTATTCTCTTGCTTAATCTTGTTATAATTATTAAAAATAATTTAACTATTCATTTATATTATAAAATATTGATTACTGCTCGTACAGAACGGGCGTAAAATAATTTGGTGGCGATAAATCGCTGGTTTTCAAAGTAAAAAAGTCCAGATGGAAGAAAAGAAAAAACAAACCTATAAATATAAAAATACACTAGAAAATTACAATAAACAGAAAAAAAATATATTAATTAAAGGTATAAAACTTGAAGAATACAAAAAAAAGCAGCAATACCATTTCTTAAGAATTACTTGCAAGTAAACACAGGAATTAATCGAATATCAGTTACGATTCGCAAGAAGTATTAAAAACTAAATCAACTCTAAAAGAATCCACAGCAAATTGTCTAACTTTAAAATAACCATTCAAGCAAAAATTAAGAAGATAGCTAAAGAAGTAATTAACAAAGGAAATAAGGTTATAGAATGATAGTGTAAATAGTAAGAGTAGTGAGGCAAAAAACTAACAGAAAAAATAAAACCAAGACGATAATGGCAATGAATGTGGATCATGGAAGTGGCTATGGCATTTAAATGATAGGGAGATAAATGTTTGAGAGCTAACAGAAAATAATTAGATTTAATAGAGCAGCCAGAATATTCCAATGTAATTTTGTTGACCTTGAAACAAAGTTGAAAGAAAGCGATAGTTACATTATAGAAAAAAATTATTATTATATGTAAGAGTGGAAAAAGGAAAAAGATCAGAAGCGGACTGATGTGGCCAATATTTAAAAAATAGCAAGCAGATAAGAGAATGGCAATACGCGATAGAAAGAATACTAAAGTATTGTTATAAAATTTTAAAACAAAAATATAACAATAACAATGGTTTATGAACCCAATTGCAACAACTAGGTCTCTATAAAAAACAACACTATTATCATTAATATGTTTTACAATCACACGAAGATACATTCAACAAGAAGAAAAGTCATCAGTAGGGATGAGAAATTGATCTGTGTATTAAGCAGAGTTTAATTAGAAATACACTAATACCTACCAGAAACCACAATTTAAAAAAAAAGAAGTAAAAAAAACAGTATCCAAGTAAAAGACTATTATAATTAAATTTCAAAAATCAACAGATTAAGAAACGATGCAGTCAAAAAACGATATAGAGAAAAAAAAAAGAATTCTCAAATATTGACCGTCATAAGGATGGTAATAACACCTGAATAATATGGGAAATATTTTAAGGCCAAATACAAACAGAAAAACAAAAAGTGGCACAAACAAAATCAACAAAAACAAATAATACAATTAGGTAGAATGGCAGTGTTAAAAAGAAGTTAGTGTAAGAAAAAAATTGTTGAAAAGAAATAAAAAGACATATAAAGCATATAATTTCTGTTTGCGTCAGTCACTAATTACATGATTTGGATTTTAAATTAGGGCCGGCTGTCTTTTGGCGTCCTCTGTATACGTGCTTGCGCGGCGGCGGCTTTGCGGGCTCTTCGTGCTCTTTTTCGCTCACTTCGTTTTGAATTTAGTTGTGATAGTTCAGATAGCAGGCGACTGGCTTTAAATTTCCCGTGGCCGAGCGTTTTGACTGAGAGTTTGCCGGCGTGTTTGATTGGCGCAGAAATTTCCAATTCCGCGAGGCATTTTGTTGAAGACTAATTTTATAGCGGTATTCGATATTTTTCCGACCAGATTAACCTTTTCCGGGAGGTCGTTTTGTTTTCCGATTGCGTTCGGTAGTTGAAATTTTTCCGGTGAGAAAACTCGTTCCGATTTCCATTGTATTTGTCCCGGCGAGGAATCAAGAAGGAACCTTTCCACCAGGAAAGACGCTTCCGATCGGCTCCGTTGTGAAGATTGGGGCAACATGTCCTATCTTTTTACTAACAACCTTATTTCCTCTTCGTGGATCCCCCAGGATTACAGCACAGGGAACCGATTTATGCTTCAAAAGGTTAGTGTTTTAGCTTTGGCTTTTGTTTGAAGTTTCTTTATTTAAATTTAAAATTGTACTAGAGTCTACTTTTGGCCGTAACAACTTCTAAGGAGCGAAAAAGGAACTATAAGCGAGACTAAAATAAAGTCGTGGGAATAAATCAAAGAAGAAATACTTTAAAGGGCTGTTAATCTCTAAGACACCCGACCTCAATAATGTTAAAGTAATTCTGAAATGCCGACGAAAATACAAACTAAAGAAGTAGATAGCAATGAATACATAAAAATCAATGAGATTGAAGAAATATTGGCAAAAATAAAAGTAGATAAAGCAGCAGTTTGGAACAAACTAACATCAGAGATGCTAAAATACTTAAAAGATAGGGGAATGCAAGAACGACCATAATACTAATAATATATATTAGGGATTGCTCAAAATGCAGAGGTATATGCTTATTAAGTGTTGTTTACAAAATGTATGAAGGAATACTTAAAGTCCAATATGCTCGAGGTGGTTTTAGATCTGGACTTAGTACGAGACCACATCTTTACCATATAAATTTGTTTTGTGAAGACTAAAAAAAATTTCAAAAAAATTTGAAAGCTTAAAACAAAGTCATGACTTAATACAATTTATAAGTTAAGGTAAGAAAAATTAAAGTGGCAGTGACCTCAAATAAGAATTTAAAAAATTAATATAAAGTTAATGGTAAACAACAGGAATAATTAAAAATATTTGGACAGCATTATAAATACTTGCAGAACACTTGACAAGGTATTAGATAAAGGAATAGGAATTCCAAGCACTGCACAATTTTTTTTAAATAGAAGCAAAAAAGAAAGAAACCCTAAAATATCTACAAAATGGTCTACCTTCCAACACCACTGTATGGGGAAGACACCGTAGATCTTGAGGAAAAAACGTCTGTAGGAAACGAGAGTAATAACGGAGTAAAAGAAATAAAGTGGGATAAGAAATAAAGGCATAAAAAAGAATTTAAGGTAAAAGCGGTTAAATAATCAAAAATGCTAAAGTGGTTCGGATATGTATTACGAATAGTTTAACAAACAAATAGAAAAAGTGTGAAAATACAAAAGTGTCCGCAGACATCGAACTTAAAATGATTGTGTAGGGAAAATATTTAAAAAAAGGACAATCGAACAAAATAACAAATATGACAGAAAACAGATTTATTACCTAAGGCAACTGGTTGTTTACCTACTAGTAACTTAGGTTAAAATTGTTTTAAGTAGAAATTTTAATTATTGTTGCAATTGATCATTTTGTTATGTAGACATTCATTTTTTCCAAAATCAAAAGATTGATACAGACGTTATTTTTAGAAACAATATTTAAATTAAAATTCACGCTTTCGAATGTCTTAACAATTTAATTATAGCAGTGCGTATTGTTTTTGCACGGTCACGTTTTCAAGAAGTGATTATTATCTTCATTCCCTATGATTCTATTCAGACTTCTCATCATTAATATTTAACAGCAGTATAGTACTGTAAACACTTTTCTAAAGAAGAGGGGTAAAGCTAGATTGATATTTTCTAAAACGCAAGAGCTTCATTAATATTTTTGCCATAATTTGATGTAACACTCCCTATCAAATAGTTTCTGATGAGATATGTATGATACCGCCTTTTCTTAGCATATTATGTTATTAAATTAAAAAACTGCATTAACCTAATTACTCGGCGTTTTTTAAAGATTAATATTTATTTGAGACCTTAACCTCAATTACTGTTATCCATTTAGCACACACCAAATCTACAAGCAAAGCAGTGCTGTTTGAGGTAATCCACGCTTTAACATCAGCTACCAACTCATCTAAATTGTCATAGATTTTACCATTTCCCAGTTTTTCAGAGAGAATTTGACGTAATCAAACTATTACAATCCCTCTTTGATCTTGCATGGCTAGAAGAATAGAGTAAATATAAAGAGAGGATTCCGTCTATTGGCGATAAATTTGACCACATAGCGTTTGATATAGAAGCAGGCTTTGTCATCGTGAAAGACGATGTACTTTTTGCACGATGTTGGGTTTAACTGTCGGAATGGAGGCGACCAGCGCTTCTAACCATATGGCTAAAATCAAAGTGTACCACAAATGGACAAACAAAGTGGACGACACACATATAAACCTTGCCGAGGTTTGCTTGTCACAAGAAATATTGAAAACTTGCTCTGGAGTGACATACGCTAATATTTTCGCTAGCAAACTTGACCAAGAAAAGCTTTTCGAAATGGCAAGGCTTACAACTCTATCAAATAATTTTATGCGTCTAGAAAACTTTACGCACTCCGCTGACTTGTGTGGAACTAGTCGTTTCAGAAACGAAGAAACATCGTATCCTTCACCACTATTTACCAAACTTACTTGCAATCACTCGATGCTACAACGCTATTTTAAAAGGCTTTACAAGACATACCGGCTACCACCAATAAATGTGGTTTGGGTTAATCAAACAGTTCTAGTGCGACGACGACCTGTGGACGGATCTTGTTGCACTTTAAAAAAGGTAATAATCATAAATGCTACCGTGCGCTTTGAGGGTAAATTAACAGTGAAAGTAAGCGGATATTGCTATTCATCTGCAAGGGCATGGCTATAAAAAACTGGTCAGATCTTTAGGAGGGTGATCTAGCCAACAAATAAGTACTTAATAAACTTTATATAAAATCGCGCTATCGCCGTCTTAGGTGTCGATTAATATGCGCCAAGTAGAGTAGGGACATGCGTATACGTTTAACATTAAACAGATACAAGACAATTTCGATAAGGTGTTGGGAAGTGACTAAGCGAATGATACTTCCCTACAGTTTCAATTTAACTGTTACTAATTATAGTAAAATACTATATTGTCAACGCTAGATGCATTATATAACAGAAAGTAAAAAAAAACGTTACGTGGTTCTCGGCCCTTGATTTACACTAGGAGGACCGTGCGTAGTAAACAAAGACAGCCTATACAGTTGAACGGAAAGTAAAAAAAGCGCCTGATATAAAATTTGACATTCCGCGCTCTGAGCACTTAATTTTCACGAGAAGGCCTGTGCGTTTGTGCACGCAAGTCGGGGCTACTCTAGATCCCTGCCGAATACCCGAGCGGTTGCGGTTATCGGGCTGCTGCATTGTCGAACGCAAAAAGCGCTTCTATCGCGGCCTTTTGGTTTGTTTCCGCTGAGCGGAGCTTCGATTATAAGTGAAATTATATCAGGTTTCTGATCCAGTTAAAAGTTTATATGTTCCCATCTTGCAAAAATTTGAGGGTAAGTGGGTGAAAAATTGTCAGTCTAGAAAGCAGAAAACACCTTTTTGCAAGCCACTCAGTTGTATAATATTCTATGATTATGTAAAATAATTATGTACCTATATATTAGACGTATCTATTAAAATAGTATTTACATACACGGCAAACAAAAAAAGCAAAGCGGTTGTTATACTGATATTTTGTAATGTTATATGAAGGCCATTAATCTAGATAGATTTTTCAAATTATGTCAATGCTAATTAGTATTTCTTAGTCTGGTGATAAATACAAAAGTCTTTTAAGGGTGTTGGCGTTGCAAAAGGCTATCATTTAATTCTATATAAAGAATCTATTAAAACATATAATATAATATAAATTAATTTAAGGATCATGGGAATTACTTGACAAAAGTTGGCATGTGTGTTTTAGTCTAACTTAGTAGCTCTGTAGGCAAATTTTGTTTTAGTTTGTTAAAATGAATTTATTAATGCAATTTTTTATTGCAAAAGAATAGCTTTGTTTGTTTTAATATTCTTTGTAACAGATTTTTGTGTTAGTTTTCTTACATTATTTTTAATAAAAATAGAGCTCTGCTTGCTAACTGACGGTCAAAAAATACACACATTTTTAATACTGCATCTGCAGAAAACAAAAAATAAGACAAGAAGCACTTGGCGGTAAAACTCAGAGGCTTGGATTTTAAATGTAAATATAAGGACTTGTATTGTCAAGCTTGCTATCTTGAAGAGTAAAAGAACATACTTTCCAAGCGTTGCCCAAGTGTATTTATGTCGTTAAAGTCACAATGTACATAAACCCCTCTCTGTTGCTACCATAATCAAGCTTTATATAAAAAGTTCGATTCTTGAATAGATGATATGCTTATATATTAAGATAATAATATATCACAGAACATCAATCTCATGTTATAAAGGTTCTTTATTATTAATACTCGTTATAGTTGTTACTTTGAAAAGAAACTATTTTAAACTTTAAAATTTAGCAACTGCGGGCAAAATATTTATTTTATTTTAAAAAGTTGAAATATTGTAAATTCGATTATGTGCCCCTACAGACTGTACTTTTTCAAGTATAATCATTTATAACTAATTTATATATACTGTGAGCTTATTGAACGAGTTGAGAACTAATTCCCTCGACACTATTAACTGTTATCAATTGACAATAATTAAAATCCTTGAAAAGCTTATTAATTAGAAAATCTGGGGAAAATTGAAGAACTTTTGTTAACAGAAAATAGTGGCTTTGACTAACTTTTCATATAAATTATGTTCTAACATCAAATTTTAACCTAAAAATGATTTACGGAGGTACATCTTTGAGACTGACAGAATAATTTATGCCACATCATTCTTTATAAAGTATATAAATAGTGTGTATGGCTTTGTTGGAATATTTAAAACTAGATTTAAAATATGGCTTTTGTAATGGATGGCTAAACAATATTGTAAATAAGGCTAACTTTGTTGTTGTGGAAAATGTATTAAAACTCACAAGTAAACAGCTATTTATGAGATTAATGTGTATATAGGTATTAGCTAATAACAGAATTATAAAATTCACCATTATCATTTAAGAGAGTACAAGAATTTAGGTAAGAACAATAACTAAATAAATCTGGAACTTCACTGTCTACTTTAAACTGTTGCCATTTATGAGGAATTCTTGCTAGGGCCTTCAAGCAGACCGAACGTGCGTGCCGAGCTATACCTGAGTTATCACAACGGCGGAGCCGCAGCCGTAGTTTTGCTTAAGGTCAGTCAAATTTATATATTTATTAATTCAATTTCGAAAACTCGTGTATATTTTTAAACGTTTTCATAATATTTAAAAGTGCGCATTATTAAGAATACTATTACACTGCATGCGAACGATAAACACTCGGGATCGGGAACATGTTCCCTTCCACGAGTAACGTAGGACCTGGGACCCTACAATTTAACACTCAAGCCAATAATGGATTCGGACAAAATGATAATTACTATAATCAGCCTATTGTGCAGTCATCAAACATACTAGGACAATCGTTTGTAAATGCACAAATGCCACTAATGTAACACAACCGATCCCCAGCGAATCAAGCACCTTTACTAGGATTCAATCAACAGCCAAGTCAGATAGCACCTTCATTCACACCAACTTATAATCAACTTCCACCTGTACTATTACCACAGCAGATTGGTGCAAATTATGATAATTCTGTTGGCAGCAATATAAACTATAAAACCACAGAAGATAACTTAGCATGTGATGATGAAACAATGAATTACTATGAAACACAAAATCAAACCAAACACGCCTGGCAAATAGTAACCAAAAGAAAAAGAGCAAAACGACAAAATCCTTCTGAAATTGATGCCCAAATAGAAACTGCTAATCAGTTCTCACTTCCCTTTGAAAGCAATAACAACACGTCTAATACTTCAATTCCTCCAAAAAGAGAACCGAAACCTCCACCGATCTTTATATACGGGGTCTCAAATTACAAAGACATGATCGATAACTTAGCACAAGTAGTTGAAGAAGAAACTTACCCTACCAAAACGTTAGCAAACAATACTGTTAAATTAAACCCCAACACTCCCGAAACCTATAGAAAACTCATCCGTCACGTTCGTGAAGAAGAAATTGTGCACCATTCATATCAGTTAAAACAAGATAGAGCACACCGTGTAGTTAGAAGAGGCATCTACCCTTCTATTCCCCTACCAGAAATTACACAAGAACTCGAGAAAAAAGAACACAAAGTTCGTAATATTACAAATGTCAGGCATCGGGTTACTAAAGAGCCCTTACCTCTATTCTTTGTAGATCTCGAGCCACATAGCATTATAAAGACATCTTTAAATTAGAATTTCTGTATCATTCTAAAATTCGAGTAGAAGCGTCAAGAAATAAAGGTGGGATTGTACAATGCACAAGATGCCAAGACTATGGACACACGAAAACCTATTGTAGGAAACCTATTAAGTGTGTTAAATGCGGAGCACCACATAATACCTCTAGTTGTAGCAAATCTAAAAATACACCATCAACATGTGCTCTATGTCAGAAAAATCATCCAGCGAACTACAAAGGCTGTAAAGTTTATCAAGACTTAATAAACAGAAACCATCACCTAAGACCAACCAGGTCCAGTCCTTTGTCACAAAATATTACAACTAATACTCCACTACATCTAACAACTCCAACCCCTACTTATGCCCAAATGACCGCAGTACAACCTAACATCCCATCTAACAACACCGAAACAGACCTAACTAGCAAATTTACTATATTCCTTAATGATTTTAAGAATATGTTCAATCAATTACTCAACCAGAACAGTAGGATTCTAACCATGCTGATAACAGTTATCAATAAATTAACTCAATAATGGCCCCTGCACTTAGAATTTCAGAATGGAACGCAAATGGCTTATCAAACCATATTCAGGAACTTACGCTATTTCTTAACATAAATAAAATTGATATCCTCCTAATCGCTGAAAGTCATTCAACACAAAGGACAACTCTTAAAATACCATACTATTCCATTTACTATGCTAACCATCCTGATGATGCGGCTTACGCAGGGTCTGCAATCATAATCAGATCTTCAATAAAACATCACGTACTCCAACCATACATAACACACAAAATTCAAAGTGCCATCATAAAAATAGATACTTTCCCCCGACCTATTACAATTGCTTCAATATATTGTCCACCACGTTATTCTATAATATGCGATGTATACCTCGAGTTTTTCCAATGACTCGGCTCACACTTTTTAGTTGTCGGAGACTGGAATGCTAAAAATACAGCCTGGGGATCTAGACTGATTACTCCTAAAGGCAGAACATTATTGAGAGTTTTAGAACTAAATAATTTCAACTATTTGTCGACTGGAGAGCCAACTTATTGGCCGACCTGTTAGACTTTGCCATAATTAAGGGAATCTCGGACCTACATAGTGATATTGAATCCAATTTAGATCTGCACTCTGACTACAGTCCTGTAATAATAACTCTAAGCACCAGTATTATATGGAAAACGCCACAACAGAGACTGTCTTCCAAAAAGACTGATTGGAACCTATTCCGTCAACATATCAACGATAATATATCACTAAATATCCGCTTAAAAGATAAGGAGGACATAGATGAAGCGCTTTCTGGACCTCTACTCCAGAACCCCATAGTCTCACCCGCAACAATCAGAACATTCCGGTTCATATTAGAGAATTGGTCATCGCAAAGCGCAGAGCTCGGAGCAGGTGGCAATGGAATCCATTTGACAAAACTGATTTAAATCGAATAACGCACAATCTCCACAATGCTATCCAAGAAGCAAAAAACGAATCCTTCGAACACTACATCGTCAATCTATCTACTGATGATCACTCCCTGTGGAACGCGACAAAGAAATTCAAAAGACCCATAGTATCTATTCCACCTCTACGAAAAGCTGATGGTAGCTGGGCGCGGACGAATATTAAAACATCCAACAGATTCGCAGAACACCTTGCTAGTGTATTTTCCGTTCCTGATATCCTCAACGATGATAAAGATGATGTCGAAATACAAACATTCTTAAACGCTTCTTTTCAGATGTCTCTTCCACCCAAGCCTATTTCACCTGCAGAAGTCAAAAAAGAAATAAGTCTCTTAAATCCTCATAAAGCTTCTGGATATGATCTTATTACAGGTGAAGTACTGAAAAACTCCCCTAGAAAAGCTTTTGTATTACTCACAACCATATATAACAGCATGCTACGCCTGTGCTACTATCCGATACTATGGAGGTATGCAATAATATTCATGATACTGAAGCCAGGAAAACCTCCAACTGATGCCACTTCCTATAGGCCAATAAGCCTCTTTCCTGTAATGTTCAAAATTTTCGAAAAACTTATCCTCACCATAATTGCAAACGTAACATATATAGATGTCTTAATTCCTAACCACCAATTCGGCTTCAGACCCAATCACTCCACTATCCAAGCTTAGAATCAAAACAAGTGTGCACATCAGCATTTTTAGACGCAAAACAGGCGTTTGACAGGGTGTGACATGCAGGCTTCCTTTTCAAACTGAACCAACACTTACCAAATCAATTGTTCCTCATCCTTAAGTCATACATGTTCAACCGTTATTTCTAAGTTAAATTCGAAGACTCATTATCTGACTACCAGACTATCAACTCTGGTGTACCCCAAGGAAGTGTTCTGGGACCTTTCTTGTACTTACTATTTACCGCTGATATACCAGCCAGCGACGATACACTACTAGTAACGTTCGCTGATGATACAGCCATCCTTTCTACAGATCTCGATCCGATACGAGCTTCTGCAAAATTGCAAGCTTATCTTGATCAACTCCAAATTTGGCTTACGCACTGGAAAATTAATCTAAACATTAATAAGTCGTGTCAAGTCACGTTCACAATAAGAAGAGCCGAATGTCCTCCTCTTACCTTCAATAATACTCCCATTCCAGTCAAAGAAGAAGGTAAATACCGTTCATCTTGACTCAAAACTAACTTGGAGAACACACATTAAGGCAAAAAGACGTCAATTAGATTTAAGAGTGAGGAACATGTCTTAGTTACTAAATCGTAGATCTCAGCTCTCACTACAGAACAAACTCCTCATGTACAAAACCATTCTTAGGCCTATTTGGACATATGGTGTCGAATTATGGGGCTGCAGTAAACCGTCTAATATAAAAAGTTTACAAACCTTTCAATCTAAAACCCTCAGAATGTTACTAAATGCACCTTGGTATGTCTCCAACAACACCATACACGACGACCTTAAAATACCGTTTATACACGACGTTATCAGTGCTTACTCTGTTAAACATAAAAATCGAAGCATAACCCACAGCAACGAGCTAATCAGTGAATTGTTCAGACAACCAATGGAAAATAGAAGACTTAACAGAACATGGCCAGAAGACCTAGCTAGGTGAATCCGGAGAGCCGTCAATGGATGGCCCCTGACTCAAGTGAACTTCTTTCAACCCATTTACTTATTATTTTATTAAGTAGATTGTAAATTTGCATTAATCCAATTAAAAAAAAATTATGAGGAATTTTTTTTTTCGAATTATATTGATAAGTGATAAAATGTGGATATCATACTTGTTCTGGCCTACAAA
Source organism: Sinelater perroti (assembly GCA_036346155.1). Lineage (NCBI taxonomy): Eukaryota > Metazoa > Arthropoda > Insecta > Coleoptera > Elateridae > Sinelater > Sinelater perroti. Next base: position 5,026,600 of record JARFIY010000265.1, read on the forward strand.
TAATATAAGTAAATTAAAAAAATCGCATAAGATGCAAGAATTCTTTGAGCAAATAAGATAGTGATGTTTGGTATTGTGATAGGCTAGAATTGTTAAATTATCTACAAAATAAACAACAAATGACAGAAATAAAGCAAAATAGATAATAGATACTGATAGCTACATCTGGGCTATAGAGTAGATCTGAAAGGTTCTTAAAGCCACAGTCTCACAAAAATCTGGAAAATCGCGGCCTTATGAACAAAAGTGTTATCGTAAAGAAGGCAGACAATTTGACTATTTTCCTTGATATTGTGATCCAATTTATGTACTAAGCAGGCACAATACTCTCGGTTTTCCACTTCATTTCTTTTCTTAAAATCAATTAGCAAAATTTCTTTTAAATCGCGAAATATTGTTGCCATAAATATTTTTGTCGATCGAGCCACATTTACTTTCTTTGGCCAGTTTCGTGCAATCTACGCCATTTGATTGAATCTATTTTTGCCAGTAGATTATTGCACACTGAAGAACTTCTTTTCTGCTTTGTGACAACACTTTGCTATTTTTGAACCACTGACAAAAATTGTAAATGTCTTAACCTTTAGACACATTCCTTATAGCACTTCACACTCGATAAGAGTTACGTTTGATTCCGAGAACAATACAATTGTTAGACCTGCATGAGTTTCGTCTTCGATGCTATCTCAGCTCAAACGAAATTATTTTGCCTTTATAGTGAAACACGAAGACGAAAATACTAAACGCAGCGTCCAAACGTTGTTAATATCACTAGATCTGAGATATTATTTGATGAAAAATTTAATTACGGATACTAATAAATTAAGTAACCATTGCTATCCGACTGAGACAATTTTCATAAACGTTCAACCAAAGACGACTGTTTTATTTTTATATTACTACTGGAACATAGTCAATTTAGAAACTTTTTGGCAAATACTTTGTACATATCAAAAGAGATTAGAGTTATCTCACAATGTTATTTTAACTTTTTAAGAACCCATCTAAAAGCTGCATAAATAATTATTAAAAAAACAACACATACTAAAGTTTTAAAAAATTTCTTAACAATTACACCACAGCTACTATTTAATTAAACTATAATTTGTTTTAATAATTGCATGTTGATAAATTACTACATAAAGTTTTTTAATAGCCTACAGAATAAGTGCATACAGTTAAATAACAATTATATTTAACAAACATAATGCAACGTAGATTTAGTTAGTAAAATAAAAACTATAGCTTTTCTTATTTTACTAGACACACTTTTAGTAAATAAAAATTTATAAATGAACTAAAACATGAATAAAAACGTTTATTATTGTGTTATTGTTTGAGCAGTTTGATTGTAATACTAATGACAATAAGGCAAAGCCTCTCTTTTATACGTTTGTTCATTCTGAAATACGGCTGACCAAGTACACACGAAAGCATAAGCTGCGCGTAATTAGCACATTTCTAAATGAATGCAAACCATGATATATGACATTTTAAAACCAGCAGCAGAGATAAATGCTGCGTTAACCAAGATATATGACAGTGTAAGATTCGGAGCAGAGGGGCGGCGATCAATGGACGAGCGCGCAACTCATCCTTCAAAAAGGAATACGCTAATTGCTGCTTCCTCCACAAAACACACTCGTGCACCTACTCGAAACAAGGAAGCATGCTGATGTGCTCAGGTTACAGCTGTAAACGAAAGCCATTTTATTACCAGTCGGTTAATCCGTTACGAAGTAAATGCCGATTTTTTGCTTTTCTTCTGCTGCAGCAAGTTGATTAACTGTAAAAGCTCTGTGATGTGTGCGCCCCGACAGCCAATTTACTAGAAATTGCGAGTACTGCTTGATTAAAGTTAAAACCCAAACAAAAACGATCACTTATCCGAACGATTAAATTAGCGCCACTTTCCACGGATTTTGCAAAAAGTAGTTAATGCAATAAACACATTTATACACTTTAAATAAAAAAGACGTATCAGACCTCTATTATAAGATTAAAGTCTCAGACTCGCTAATGGAGTGCCATTTCTTATTGTACTCTTCAAAACATTCAAACGTAGTTCAATTAAGTTTCAATCAGTTTTTTTAAAAGATGTGCAATTTTATTTTTTTTAATCAACATCAAGTCTTATATAAATGTAAGAAAAGATAATTTTATTTTAGAACACTACATAAATAAAGTAACTCCATGTAATTCTTAAATTAACAAGGTTCACAAGTGCTTGTTTAAAATAATATATGATATAAAGTTTGATTTGCCAAACGGTATTTCAGATTATTACAGTAATTATTTTATGATTTCTTCATCGTACGAGGCACAAAAGATATAAAAAATAAAATATAATTTATTTTATTAAGACGACAGCAGAGTCTTAAGATGATTTGTCCACTTAATAAAAATGATCAAAAAACATGTATACGTAGGCGTGAATTAAGTTTTTAACGAGAGGTGATTGTAAACTCTTTTAAATCTGTTTATGATTGAGCAGGCGGTATAATGATAATACATTGTCAAATGCAATTTTTTTTTTAAATAAAACTAGTTTTAAACCTGAACAAAAATGGTGAAATGTGAGTATCACGAGCACTAATTCAGAATTTTCCCCACAATAAGATGAAGAACAGTGAACGTATTAATTATATAGAAGTATCTAAAGTTTGAAAAACTGTTAAAATATTAAAAGTCGGTGTTTTGACAAACAAAAGCATAAATTCACGCTTGAAAATGGTCTAAGCATTATTATTGCGATATAATAGGTGTACAACTTTGCTTCCGCCGCTTTCCAATAGATGCGTTTAGGCAATAAGTGGTGGTGGAAATAAACAGATGTCGATGTCACGCAATAAGCTTCGGCATTTGTCAACATAACCCCATCGAAACATTAGTCGATTTGTATCAATATCGTAAAGTTATTCTCGATTAAAAATATCAGTTTACGAGCCAAATTTTTGTCATTTGAGGGACGTTTTCATTTTCTGCTTTAATATGAAGAAATCTGCGGTTGAGGCCTATCAAATGCTCTCAAATACTTATGGCGAGACCGCTATTAGTGAAATAACGTGTGGTGAATGGTTTCACCGTTTTAAGAACCGTGATTTTGATATCGAAGACCGATATGGCAGTGAAAGAGAGATTTTCAAAGATGAAGAATTGGAGGCCTAAACGCAGAAAATCATGAAGACTTCCCGGGCATGCTTCCACGTCAACGGCCAAACCGATTATTCACAGCTCTAACGTCATGCTCTGTATTTGGTAGGACTAGCTCGGCGTAGTGTATTATGAACTGCTAAAACCGTCTGAAACAATCATAGGCAATCTGTATCTAAAGTAATTAATACATTTAAGACGAGTATTGAAAGAAAAACGGCCGCAATGCAACAAGCGATACAATAAAGTGATTTTGTGGCATGATAATGCTCGACCCTACGTCACAAAGTCGGTCAAAACAGACTTGGAAAAGTTGAAATGGGAAGTCTTACGTTACCCGCCGTATTCTTCAGACATTTTTTTTCTAACTATCACTTGTATTAATCAATGGCACATGGCCTGGGTGACCAGCACTTACGTTCTCTTCAAAAGTCAAAAATTGGATCGATACGTGTATCGCCTCAAAAGATGTACGGTTTTTTCGACGCGGGATTCGTACGCTGTCCGAAAGATAGGAAAAGGTAGTGCCTAGCGATGGATAATATTTTGAGTAATAAATTTATAACCAGTTTTTTTTACAATAAAAGTACTAATGTCAAAAAAAACGGCGTAAGCAAAGTTTTACACCTATTAAGTAGAAAGGAAAAATTTTCTAATCTCTACCATTGTTATGAAGTAAAAGTACTTTGTTAATTAAAATATTTAAGGTTTCAAAATCTAAAAAATTTGGGCCATTGTCTTTGAGTAATAGTAAAGATGAATTGTTATACAAGCACTAAATGTTACACGACACTTGTTAAGGTATAAAAAAACGCCGATAAGAATTGGTACATTTTTCTAGTGAGTTCATATTTTACTTTCGAAGCGTAAAGTCGTACTCTGTTCGCTCAGCGTAAGAAAGTGTAAAAGTGTGGTAGCTTATCGGGCACGATAAATGCGGGGCCGCTGGTCCTCGTATCTATTATAAAAGGAGATTTATTAAAATAAGTGTATAATTCAAGTGCAATAAAATAATATATATTCTTGCGGAAATAATCCAGAATACAACAATATTACAAATAATCAATCAATTTATCCACAACAAAACATGCAATGGCAGCCAACAATGGATACACCTCCACTCATGAATACACAACCACCGTTATCACAGCAAATACAAGTAACACCTCGGCAATAAATGGCCTCGGTTGGAATACCCACCAGTGGCGTAGACAGAGGGTATCAACTACAAAGAATGACGACGACCAGCGAAGAAGAGGAAGAAAAACAAACCAACAACAATAATGAATGGCAAGGAATAAGAGGGACAAAAAAGAAAAAATCAAAAAACAAAACCAAGCACTACTACTAATGAAATCGAGACTAACAATCGTTACGACCTGTTGACTCAAGACGCAGGAACAAGCAATGAATGCACAGAAGTCACTACAACACCAAGACCCCCCCCCCCCATATATTTGTACAAGGAGTAAAAAATTACAATGAATTGATAAAACGAATTCAAAACGTCTCAGAAGCTGAACAGTATCAGACAAAGACGTTAGCTGATAACGTTGTCAAAATAAACTGCCTATTCTCAGAAACACACTGAAAATTGATTTAAGAATTTAAAGAACAAAACATTTACCACCAAGCATATCAAATAAAGGAAGAGAAAGTCTACAGAATAGTAATCAGATACCTACATCACTCCACAAACCTCGACAACATAAAAAAATAACTATTTAATCTAAGACATAAAGTCAGAAATATAATAAACGCACAACGCAGAATGACAAAGCATACCCTCAACCTATTTTTTGTAGATTTGAAACCCGCTTCAAACTACAAAGATGTTTTTAATATAAAAGGAATACAAATAGAACCGCCTTGCAGAAACAAAAACAACATAATACAATGCATCAGGTGCCAACAGTACGGTCACACTAAATCGTATTGTAATAATCCATATTTATGCGTGAAATGCAACTTCCACTAAAACTAAAACAATAGAAACCCCCGAAAATTGTGCATTATGCGGAGGGAACCACCCCGTGAACTATAGGGGATACGAGCACTATCAAATAATCTACAAAGGGAACACCAGAAACTACGGAAAGGTCAATATAGCCCCACGGATATTTACAAACAATGCTTATGTAAGGAACGTACAACAACCCTTACCTTCTCAACAAAGAAGCTGCGTGGAAACAGTAAAACAAAACACAAATAAAAGCAAAGACACAACTACTATACTATTACAATGTTAATAAATAAAATTAAATAAAAATTGCAAAGTCACTACGAATAGCCCAATGGAACGCCAACGGCCTTCCAAACCACCAAGAAGAAATAAAAATATTTCTAGACTATAATTTTATAGACATATTACTAGTTAGCGAAACGCATCTCACAAATAGAAGTTACTTCAACATACCAAAATATAGATTTTACCACACCAACCACCCCGATGGAATAGCACACGGGGGCACTTGTCAAACAAACAATTAAGCACCATAAACTGCCAAAATACGAAGAAGAACATATCCAAGCAACGTCAGTACTAATACAAACACGCCCATACAATTTAACCGTCACAGCAGTCTATAGTCCCCCACGACACAATCTAAAACAAAAACAAATTGAAAGCTTCTTTGAAACACTGGGACAAAAATTCATTGCAGGAGGCGATTATAACTGTAAACATACGCTATGGGGTTTGCGACTGACTACAACTAAGGATAGAGAACGGACAAAAGTTCTCTAAGATAAGAACTACCAGTTCATTTTGTCGGGAACACCAACATACTGGCCATCAGATCCCAACAAAATTCCAGACTTATTGGACTTCTTCATTAGTAACGGCATAGCACCAACATACAAAACATTACACCCAGCTACCATCTGTCTTCGGACCATAGCCCAATCATAGCTACGCTAAGCACATCCGCAATCTGCAAGAAACACAAACCATACTTGCACAACTCCAAAACAAACTGGGACGCATATCTGCAAATACTACAAGGCAACATTGTACTATCCATCCGACTGAAAGAACCAAAGGAAGTCGAGGATGAATATAATAACTTTGTCAATGTTCTACAACAGGCCGCGAAAGCAGCCACTCCTACCTAACCAATAATGTGCTTCTAGAAAAAAAAAACTGGTATCTGAAAAACGAAAAGCCAGATCAACTTGGCAACGAACTAGAATACCAGATAATAGAGTCAAATATAACCATCTAAATAATAAGCTAAAAACCAAGCTGCAAGAATTTAAAAACAACTCAATTGCCACATACATATCTAACCTTTCAAGGTTCGATAACTCCATTAGGAAATCCATAAAAAACAGAAGAAAACCTTTAACATATCCCCCCATACGGAAGATCTCAACATCACCAGGTGCGTGGGCAACAAATGATAAACAAAAGGCCGATCTCTTCGCCGAGCACCTTGCAGCGGTCTTTCAGCCCCAAAATAATGATGAGGTACAGGAAGTCGAACAGGTTTTAAGTACGCGTACACGAGCACAACCCTTAAAATTATTTACTCCAAAAGAAATAAAGGACGCAATAAATACCCTAAATACCGAAGAGGCCCCTGGCATAGACCTCATCACAGCGAAAATGTTAAAATAATTGCCAAAAAAGGGGACTTATAAAACTCCTGTACATCTTCAACGCAATAATTAGACTCGACTACTGACCTACATCACTTAAAATAGTTCAAATCATAATGATACCAAAACCTGGCAAGATGATGTCACAGATGTCACATCTTATCGCCCGATAAATTTACTATTCGCAATTTCAAAACTACTCGAAAGACCTCTTCTCAACAGACTGAACATAGACTTAAATTCACAGGATTTGATCTCAAACCATCAGTTCAGGTTTCAACATGCACACTCGATAACCCAACAATGTCACCGAATTGTTAACATTATAAACAAGTCATTAGAAGACAAACAATACTGCACAGTTGCATTTATAGATATCAGTCAAGCTTTTGACAAAGTGTGGCCCCCTGGACTACTATCAAAAATAAAAAGAATCTTTCCGTCTTGCTACTTTAAACTGATGAAGTCATACCTACAAGAACGACAATTTAAAGTGAGAGTAAACGAAGCTACATCAAACCGACAACCAGTCCTATCAAGAGTACCGCAAGGTAGCATCCTAGGACCACTACTATATGTCCTATATACATACACACGACTTACCCACAACAACAGGCACCTTCGCGGACGACACCGCCATATTCTCAGCATACGAAGATCCAGTAGTAGCCTCCTCAAATCTACAACACTATTTAAACTTAATAAACACATGGATGGAAAAATGGAAGATGAAAGCTAATTAATCCAAATCGACACAGGTAACCTTCACCCTCAGAAAAGCTATATGCCCACCTGTAAACCTCAATCAAGTAATACTACCACAAAGCGATAATGTAAAATACTTAGGCTTAACCTTCAAAAGTAAATTAAATTGGAACCAACAGATTAAAAAGGAAAGAACTCAACTTGATTTAAAAGTTAAAAAACTCGCCTGGCTTATTGGAAGAAAATCCCGACTGTCAATGGAAAACAAAATTTTGATCTATAAAATAGTGCTCAAGCCGATATGGACTTACGGCATGGAACTCCAGGGATGCGTCAGAAAGTCCAACACAGCAATAATCCCGAGAGCTCAATCTAAAATACTCGGAGCCATAACGGATGCGCCGTGGTATGTTTCGAACCATATTTTACATATGAACTTCAAAATCCCATATGTCAGTGAAGTAATCAGAGAAACAGCTGCCAACCATCACACCAAACTCGAATTCCATCCAAGTCCACTGCTACAACTCCTGCTTCATCTTCCAGAAAATAGATTGTATTTCATTATGTTTGCCAATAAAAGAATCATAAAAAAAATTTTTTCTAGTGTGACACCCACCTACTCTAGGATGGTGAAAATTATTTATAAATTAAAGCATAGTATTCTATTATGTCAGATGATGTTCTAGGAGATTTAATTCTTTATGAATCTATCTAGAAAAGTTAAGCTTTATCAATAATATAAACATTTACAATTTGCTCATACAACTAAAAATCTTTTTCTTGAGAAACATTTATAAATTTCTTTAAGTAAGTGAAAAACCATGGGAGTTTTGTTGAAAAGTAACAACTTCTATTTTAAAAGATTTAATATTAATAAATTTATTTTATTTTTAAATTATATATTCTTAATCTTGTAGTATGGGAGTATACCTTAGCTAATTATTAAATAATGATTATAATAAGAAACTACGTTGCTTAAATTAATAAAGTCAATAAAAACGAAATTGCAGTAACCACAAATGCGAAAGTAGAAAGAGAGAGAGAAATAATGTAGTATAATTTTAAACACTAAAAGAAATAATCGTAGGTTAACAACGGAAAAACGGAAAAAAAATTATCTTTAACGTTACTCAAAATAATTAAAATTAAACTAGTAAAACATATGTAGGCATTTATAAATAAAAGTGGGTGAGTTAAAAGAAAATATACAAATATTTTGGTTTACAAAGAACATAAAAACAAAAAGTTGAAAAAATGCAAAGCTCAAAAACAAAAAACGTTTGAAAAAATTATGATAATTGTTTATGTGGGTTTGCGGTGACGTAACTCTAATTAGTTGCGTTTAAACTTAGCTCCGACATGCTATCCAAGTTTTGGAAATAAATGTTAAGTTTAAAATTTAAAGTGTTGCACATGGAACAGCCTGAAATATAAGGTAAGAGATATTAATTTAAGCTGAATTAAGCGAAAATAGCTTTAAGATATGTAAGAAGACTCCGAAGAGTCTTATCGAAAAGCAACAGCGTTTAAAAGAACGTAGGCGCTTTAGGTCTTGTTTTCTCTCTAAAATCGGACACTTGTAAGTTGTGGATGCTGCAGTTATTTTAAAATTTTTGTTTTAAATGTTTCCCAGGGTACACAAACAAATTTTTTAAAATTCGATACTTGGGAACAATTTCAAGAGTAACTGAGTAGAATTATTTGACAATATTATTGAGAACATAAAAATCTGAAATTTAATACCAAAACAGAAAAGTTGACCTAAGTAAGGAAACTGATAGAACAAAATTATTAAATAAGAGAATATATATCTCCGAAATAGAAATAAGAAACACTAGAATAAAAATGAAAAACTAAACGATTAATTGAAACCATGAAAATAAGAAAGAGGACAGTTACAGAAATAGACTACAATTCTATTCAAAGTAATAAAACGTATAATAGATATATAACAACCCTAGAACGAAGAAATAAAAGGAACAAATGAAAATAAACAATAGTACTGTGACAAAAGAAAGCAGAGGTCATAAAGGCAATATACAATCTTAAGACACAAAATGTTTAGTTTATAGATGATTATACGCAAAAATCCAAAAATAAAGAAATATTAATTAAGCACATTAGATATGAAAGGGAAAAAGGCTTTATGCTACAGTTAATTTACAATAAACTTATCATAATAAGGTAGTATTGCACAACAGAAAAAACTGGAACAAAGAAAAATTTCAAAATATGAGAACAGTAAACAATAGATTACCAGGCAACAAAAAAAAAAAAAAAATTACGGATGAAAATACTCGCAAAATAATAAAGAGAACGGGTAAGACAGAAATAAAAAAATAATTAAAAGTATCAAAAAATCAAATAAAAATTACTGATGAAACGAATAACAATCATATTTAAATATTCTAATTAAACGAAATGAAAAAGGGAGGTACTTTACAACTAAAAAATTACCGCATATTATACTACTCTGGATTAAATATAGAATAAAGAGTAAAGTAAAGCCTGGGAATGGTAATTACAGATTAATTCAACAACAAAAATTAATAACGAAACTTAAACTATCATTTCAAAAGTAAAAGTAATACTAAAACTAAAAAAAGGAAACTGAAAAACAAACTGATTTTATATAAACATGAAAATTTAAAGAAAAGGAAGTTAAAAATAGACTTCAATATTATTAAGAATAATATAAAGAATAATAGAAATAACACCATAGAAATTACAGTAAGAAAAATTAAAAGGAACTAAATATAATTATTTAAAACATATAATTAAATGACAAAAGAAAGCACGAGTATAAAGGAATATAAATCTTAAGAAACAAAATAGTTTAAGATTTTATAGATATTATACGACAAAATTCCAAAAAAAAAGAAATTGATATAAACAAAATTAAGCAAGTAGATATAAAGGAAAAATGGCAGAATTTTTAATGTTACATTAATAAATAAACTTATCATTAATTATGGTATAATTAAGCACAAATTAAGAAAATATAGAAAATACAAAAATACAGAAATATTATAACAGTAAAAAAATAAGAATCTGACCAGGCAAACAAATATTTAAAAAAAAAAAATTACGGATGTTCAAATACTGCAAAATTAATAAAGAGAACTGTAAAGACAGAAATAAAAATAATTAAAAGTATCAAAAATCAAATAAAATTACTGATGAAACGAAATAACAATAATATTTAAATATTCTAATTAAACGAAATTAAGAAAGAGAGGTAACTTTACAACTAAAAATTACGCATATTATACTATCTGGATTAAATGATAGAATAAAGGGTAAAGTAAAGCCTGGGAATGGTAATTACAGATTAATTCAACAACAAAAAATAATAACGAAAAGTACATAGGGTAGATATAGTAACTTCTGAGATGACTAAATAGTTAAGAGAAGAGAAGGAAGAAATGGTTATAGATTGTATGAAAAGAAGCATGAAATACACAAAATAAGCCTAAAGAATAAATATATAATTTGACAATTTAACAAAATATATAATAATAATAAAATATACACATATACATATATATATATATAATAAGACGTTTATTATTATTTATAATTATTGTAGATAAATTATTTAAATGTCCTAAATAAAGTAGAACAATTAAATAGTATAATTTAATATACAAACCAAGAATTATTTTAAATAAAAAGTTTCTTAGATGCGGAATGGGTCCCAAAAACAAAGAATACAATTGATAGTCTGGTAAACCAAAGAAATAAAAGTCAAAAGTCATGATTTAAATAACAAAAATGTAATTTGGGACAAAAATGTATAGAAAGGGTAACAATATTTGAATATTAAGATTTGTTGTTACAAAAGAAGAAGAAATAAATGTTAAAATAAAAAAGAAAGAAAATAAATTACTAAATACTTACTTGACATTAACATACCGACTTTGGATGCAACAAAGTCAAATTAAGACTCAATACATATATAACAAAATGCTTCTATCAATGTGCCACATGTGCAAGTAATCATTGGAAGAGTTAGAAAAAAATCAAAAACTTTTATAAATGTAATAGAAGTGCAATGTATGAAAAGGAGACTGAAAAAAATAAATAACTAAGACAGCAAGATAAGAATACAATAAGAAACAATAAGCAAACAATTAAAAATAATTAATTTGCTAAGCCAACTCATGATTGAATCGTAATAGTACAACAAAAATTATAACAGAAAAAATCAAAAAACCAACAAAAAACAAACTAAGAAAAAATAAATAAATGTAGGGAAAGTTGAAGAAGAAGAAATGGATTAACGATAAAATATGTGGGTATCAAAAGAAGAAGAAAAAATCTGGTGTGAACATCACACGACTTTCCTTATCCTATTAATTATATATATATACACACACAGTCCAACACTCGAAAGCTGATTAAAATAAACAGTACAAGATAATAATTGACTCATACTTAAAATTTTGCTACGTCACTGAAGATAATTGTGCGAGCTCGGCTGCACAGCCTTCGCCATTATCGCCTGCGTGCTTCCTCCTAGCGGCCAAACGCTCCCCCCCCGTCCTCCCGTAGTCGGCTCGGTAGCTCTCCGAGCGCGCTGTGATTGGTCCGTTTAATTATTTTTTAATCGGCTATAACTTATTTATTTGACCTCGGATCAAAAAATTTCATTGTAATTTTTTGTTTGTCTCAGTTTGATCTAGCCGGTAATAAAAATTTCCCGAAACATTTTATAAACACCCGGTATATTAAAAATCCTGAACTTCAATTTTTTTCGAGTTCCTATTTTACCAACTTTTATTTTAAATTCATGTTTACCTCATGATAACAAATCATTTTTATTCTCATAATTTTTTTGTATCTTCAACCGTTTAGATTCGCAACCGCTTTGCGACCGATTTTGCGACCTTGCGACCAAACGGCTTGGCCGATTTTTACCAAAAGCTTCGCACTGCGAAGTACAAATACCTACAAGTAACTTGCATACCAAATTTCAAGTCTCTAGCTCTTACGGTTCTCAAGATATCTTGTTTACTGACAGACTGACAGACACACACACACACACACACACACACCAACCAATGGCTCAAAACAACTTTTTTGGTGTCCTGAGGCTATAATTCGTCCAGAAATGTGAAAAACTGGGTAGGTCAAATTTCCGATTACATTACTTTCCTTATTATAGGATAAGGAAAGTAAAAAATAGAAAAAAGAGAAAGGTAAGAAGAAGAACAAAATGTATGTTGATATGCAAATTTTAAACAATAGAGCATACAAAAGTTACTGATATACATTTCGATAAATCTTGCAAATTGGTCCCATAAGATACCTAAAGAGAAAAAAATCAACTATTAATCTCTGAAAAAAAATAAGCAGAAAGTTAGCAAAATAATGGCCAAAGTTACTAATCTGGAAAATTGAAATATAAAGAGATTTGCTTGGCTTTTTGCCGCATAATATTCTTGGCGTTTAGTTCTGCTAGAAGATAAATCAACTATTAATTGTTAGTAGTTTAAAGTAATTAGAATTTTTGTAAAACGAAATAATTGGAAAAAACGTAGAAAAGTTACAAAACTTTCCTAGAACGACAATGGCAAATTTCATCAACTTCATATATGATTTATGTTCAAATGGCATCAGAGTACACTCTGGGACCAAAGAAGTACTTTATAAAATCTGAACATAGTTCTTATGTTTGTGTTGTTTGATTTAATACTGTATCTCCGAGAGTTACATTACTATAAATAAGGCTAACATTTTTTTATAAAACAACTGTCTGTTAAAAAACGGATAGTTAGCTAAGCATGAGATTCACATAAGCATTGCCACATAATGATTTTATGAAATTTTATATCATTGGCGAAAGCAAAATTGTAGCTCATTAAGTAGGTACCCTGTTTGTTAAGATTGTAACAAATATTGAATAAATTCTTGTCTACTTCTATTAATTTTTATGACTTTGAAAGGAGCCACTACAAATGTATACTAACATATAAACAATGCATAAATGCTACGGTAGTAAGAAAGATGTACTAAATAATTTAGGAAACAGTGACTCATGCAAATGTTAGTTTGTAATAAAACTGAAGATCATAACGTAAATATAAAGTACGCCCAAGCAGAAGAGTCGGGATGAGGTTTGTTTTTTGACATCTGTTGGTGGGAGATGTCAGGTAAACCGTCGGATTCAAGAGTACGGATCGTTTGTGAAGTGGACGACTGATTAAGTACTGCGTCACAAATTGTATTACAGTACAGTCAATCAGCAACACGCGAAAACATTTTTAACAGAAAGCAATTTGAAGTATGATATATAAAAAAAAGGAATAGAAGGAAGAGAGAACGTCAAATATAACAAGCGCGTAAAGCAACCATTAAAATCTTCTATTTCTTTTTATTCTGCTGTTCAAATCCAGCTTGAAGGGACACCAAAATGTAATTGTTAAAAGATGAAAGTGCTATGAAGGACATTCTAGTTAAATACTTTACAACACCTGGCAAAGGTTTATTGATATTTAAGGATGTTATTTTAGTGGACAGTAAGAGTATATAAACATATCGTTAACGCATTTCCTGTAGCTATTCTTATTATTTTCTAGACGTACCTTGTATTTGAAAATTTGGAAACATTTAGTAAATATGAGTGTCGGAATTAAGAATCCAAATAAAGAATCTTGGAATTTAAAATGACGTAACCCTAGAATATATAGTGGTATATTAAAGGTATAAAAATATTGATAACTAAATAACTAACAACAAATTATGTAATTGTCTGTGTCCTACTGTATCAGTTACAACCGTGAGATTCTTGCTAATAAATTTGATGGTTCACAAGAAATTAACAGATATAACGAGACAGTAATAATGATAACTAATCGAACAAGAAAGAATAACAATGACGATGGCACTACTTATTTTCAAGCTGGCAGAAAAAAGTTAATACTGTGTTAAATAAGGACAAAACAAAATTATTAACCATCATAAATAGTAGGTGATTTACAGTGCTCATAATCTTATATGTTTGTGAATTTCTTGCTTTTGTAGACGCAATAGATAGAGCAATATTATATAAAAAAAATTGCAATTCAATTTATAAGTAATTTGAGATCTACTTTATTATCCTTACTAGGTTACGATTTTTTAGTATTTTTTAATTATCTAATAACCATGCGATGGTTAGTTTTAGTTAAATGAATACAATTGGTAGTAGTTTGTTGTCTTAATTTCTTTATTATCTTTGAATATAAGATAATTTCTACTATTGCATGAATAATTATCAGCATGGACCAAGTCAGTGTTCTTTCTTTTTACAGTTATTATTAAAAATTTCCTATTAATAGTATAATCATAAGCATACCATAACGTTTCAAAATCTAGCAAAAATTGGCAGGAATTTTTATGTTTTGAAAATTTTTACACTTGTTTTAGTTTTCTTTATGATTGTGCATGCATTTCCATTGAAAAACACATTTAAAACAGATAATTTATTTTAAAATTAGAAATTATTTGTAATTACTGCAACGCTTCAAAATTACAAAAGTACAAGATATAAAAAAACAATTAAGAACATAACGGCAGCCAGCAAATCTTGCTGAAACCATTGCCTCTTTGTAGTATACTCACGTCTCAAATATCGTTTGCTTGATAAGCGCCCCAATAAGTGAAATAATGTCTGGTGCTTTGCTAAATGCCTCTCGCGTGTCCAAAATATCAAATTTTGAATCTTGTTTGATAAACTATCCGATTAAATGGCCATCTCTGATCTGCGGCGAATGCAATTAGCGAAAAAGACACGCGTGCAACTGAAATGGCCAGATAAGCTGTGTAATATTTGTTGGCTCTGGCCGTCGGAGAAATTTCGATACAACCAATTAAACTTCTTTCGAAGGGGAAACGCCCGCTCTGTGCTTGGCTCTATCGGATTAGTGAACTTAAACGGGTGTGCGCTGGAGCCGCATTTGACCTTAAAAGTTAAGCCAGGAATAAATTTGCTCACAGGCGCTTGCCATTTTATAGATTTTGTTTATTTATTTAACGATAGTGAAAGCGGGTGTACCGCCTATGAGTATTAGGCTTTGCTGCGCCCACTGCGCTGCTGATTCTTTCTTTAATAATTCGTAAGCTGTCTCTGTAGAACTTTTCGTACATTTATTTCTACAACAACAACGCATTTTATTTAATCGACCAATGATGGAACGTATCTACATGCCTGCTGTGTAATTTTCAGCTCTTCCTGAGCATTAGAAAGAAAATTAGGCAAAATTCTCAAGTTATTGAGTAATTTAATGCACTTTAAAGAACGGACTTCTGAATTTCTAACACTTGTAAAATGCCAATTATTTAATTAGGAATTTACTAAATATAAAGTATTTTAATGTTGTCTCAACGCTAAAAATAAATTTCGTTGAAGCATAAATTTCTAATATATATTAATAAGGTAAGGCTTTAACGTCCCGCGTGGAAGCACGGCCTGCGAACTGAGAAGTTAAGGCTCTCATATGTTCGATTTTACTACCCGGTCGTCGCGCACCAACTCTGATGTGGGACGATGTGGCAAACACCGCTCCTTAGGCGACCGCTATTATTACCCCTTATTCAAAGTAAACGCAGGTGTTCAATCATTTTCAGTGAATGAGTAGGCCACCCGCCATCAGAGAGCTCCAGGAATGAATCCGGGTCCGTCTGTACCGCAGCCAGGTTCTCAACCACGGGACCACGCTGGTTTATATATGTCAATTATAATTTTCAATCTGTCACAACACAAATATTTTTAATAAAATAAGTTTTAAATTCAAGTAAAATAAATTATTATGTGCCAGAATCAACTGTAAACCCGAACTATTATTTATTCTGCTAACAGTACTTTTAAAGAGAAAAAGACAGAAACTATTTTATTCCAAAATATGCGGCGCTCGGCGCAGAATGAATGTAGATACGTCGTCAAGAACACTACAAACGTGTCTGGCAAGTAAATATAAATGCAAGTATTTTATAAAGTTTTAAGTTTTATATCCGTCAATGGATACTTTTTCTGCAAATATATAACAAAATAAATCTGAACTATTACAAATTACAAAAAAACTACTAAAAACTAAAAAAACTAATGAAATAAACAAATCGAGTGTCTAGCATAAATAAATACAAGTTCTTGCCTTTTTATGTCTTACAAAAAATCCAGGAAAGTTTTTAAAAATTTACTCTTATTTTTAAGCAAATACAACATAAAGGTATGGGTAAATTCTAATTATCTTATTTAATGTTCTTTAAAACCGCAAAAACCCAATTACTATTATTTATTAAATAGCAAACTTTAGATAAAATTTACATCAATAAAGACTTTGCTTTTCTAAATAACCTTACTTTACAAACAAGCTTTATTACATTAGCTTGTTCCCTTTTTTAAGAGTAGCTTTTTAATTGCTGAATAGTTGAACACTAATATTATACTGATAGGACTGTGATCCACTACAAGCACTGTTACTCCTGTAAACATTTTCACATGTTGAAAATGATACTTGTCAGAGACTGAAGAAGTTTGTCTAATAGCATCAACGAGATACCCAATGAATTTTATACTTTTTAGTTTAACAGCAACCATATCTGATAGGCTAAGATCTGGAATTTACAATAGGTAACTATTAAACTAATTCATTAATGTTGCCTTACAATGGAAATATATAGTTTACTGTCCTTTATTTATTATTATCATTTTGTAAATTTATTTCTTAATGTTTTAATATATGAACAATAGTTGCCTACAATATCTAAAATTAACACTGAGGAAAATAGAACAATATTTTCTTAAAGGTTATTCTAGGGATACAATAACGAAACGAAAGAATTATTATTATTTTGCTTGGATCTATATTACAGGGACCGATATTCACCAGGTTATGAAATCTCGTCAAGAATCTGCTTAAAGTTGCTGTGCAAAATTACGTAAAAGTCATTGAAACATATAGCAATTTTGACCGATTTAAACGGGAAAACATCTGCACTCAGCCTATCTCCTGTCAAATTATTCAATAATCATGGAATAGCTACAAAAGCACTTTGAAGAGACCTACTATCCTAGTTCCACCATTAAGAAAACCTGACCATAGCTGGGCTAGATCAAACGAAGAAAAGCACACACCTTCGGAGTACACCTTGCCCAAGTCTTCGCACCACTGACATCTAATGACCAAAACTTTGATGCAGAAATAGAAGAATATTTATGCGCGCCTGGCCGATTATCCCTACCCGTGAGTCCCTTTTCACCAGCAGAAGTATATAGGAAATTAAATTAACCAGCTCGTATAAAGCCCCGAGCTACGACCTTGCAGTAGGGGAAGTACTAAAACACCTTCCGAAAAAGCAGTAGTACTCATCACAACGATTTTAATCGCATGCTTGCCATTTCTCACTTCCCTACTCAGTGGAAATACGCTAAAATAATCATGATTGCTAAACCTGGAAAACCTCCACACGAAACCACCTCATATCGGCCGATAAGTCTGTTGCCACTATTATCAAAATTATTTGAAAGATTACTGCTATACAGAATCAAGGAAATTACACACCCAGATGAACTAATACCGTCCCATCAGTTTGGCTTCCGTGAGGGACATTCAACCATTCAACAATGCCATAGGATAGTTAACTACATCAAAGAAAATCTGGAAGGGAAGAATACGTGTGCGTCAGTGTTTTTAGATATGCAGCAGGCTTTCAACAAGGTATGGCACACAGGACTACTGTATAAAATAAAAAGAAAGTTACCTCATCAAATTTATCTCCTACTTAAATGAACGACACTTCCAGGTTCAAGTTAACAACTCACTATCATCCTACCACTCCCTTAACTCTAGAGTTCTACAAGGCAGTGTCCTTGGACCCTTTTTGTATTTCCTGTATACCGAAGATGTTCTCACTACAGACACTACCTTAATTTCCACCTTTGCAGATGATACTGCCATATTGTCATCTGATACTAATCCTAACCGGGCATCCGAGAAGCTGCAACTACACCTAAACCTCCTACAAACTTCGCTAGACCGCTGGAGAATCAAAGTAAATATTGAAAAATTCACCCAAATCACATTCACTACAAAACGCTCCACCTGCCCACAAGTTAATATTTATAATCACCTCATTCCCATAAAAACTGAGGTTAAATACCTAGGACTCCACCTTGACCAAAAGCTGACATGGAAACCCCATATAAAAGCCAAACGGCAGCAACTAAATTTGAAAACAAAAAATTTATATTGGCTCATCGGGCGTAAATCGCAACTAAGCATCGAAAATAAAATTTTATTGTATAAAACCATCTTAGTGACTGTATGGACCTACGGAATCGAGCTCTGGGGATGTAGCAAACCCTCCAATACCAAGATTATACAGTCCTTTCAGTCGAAGACTATACCTACTCTGGCAATCGCTCAATGGTACATCAGTAACCAAACTCTGCACCACGATCTCAGAATTTCCTTCATCAAAGATGTCATCAAAACTTCAGCTTGCATTAGCCGAGACCGCACATTGAACCACACCAATCAACTCACCGCCAACCTGTACAACCTCCAACCCGCAAATCGGAGACTCAAAAAGCAGTGGCCTGAAGATCTCGTCGAGTGAATCTTGGAGACCCATCAGTGGATAGTGCCCAACTCATGACATTTAGCAACACCGTCACATTATTTACTTATTACTCTGTAGATGGAGTAGATTGTAAATTTGCAATATATTCTCTAATAAAAAAAATTTTATCAGTAGATTCGTTATCCGAAAATCTTATCTAGCGTAACCATTGGTCCACTTTGTTGTATCTTATAAGTGAAAAAACTAAATATATAATTTAAAAAGTAAATTATCAACTGAAGACTCTCATATGTATATACACATAAAAACCCAGAAAATCAGAAACAACAAAATTTGGAGTTCACTACAATATAGCGCAGAAATGCAAAGAAATCTATAAAATTTGTCTTAAAATTCGATCGAAAAAGTGTGGTAGAAGTGTAATAAGAAAAACCCACAAAAATTAAAAAATAAATGAATAAAGAAGAAAATTAAATAAAGAAGCTGATATTAAAAACCCTCAAAGCCGAAGTAGGACGGTAATTTATACAAAGACAAAATTAAAAATAGCAATAAACAAATAGTCAAGAAAGGGCAAATTAAATCAACTGAGTGAAGGAAAAAAACAAGATAAAAAATAAAGGTGTTTTACATTATTAATAATAAATTTAACTTAAAAAAATATTTAATCAAAAATCAAAGTAAAAATAATAATTTTAAGAAGTTAAACAACAAAAGCAAATAAAATACAATACAGATAACTGTGGAAATTTAGTAAAAGGAAAACAAAAAGTATCGAGTCAATTTTTAATAATGTAAATTCACAAAAAATGAGCTACACAATATTAATTATAAAATATCTTTATTGGAAATCATATGTAATATTTAAGTGGCATTAATAAAACTAACATCACATAGATTTTTAATTTGATATTAAGTGGCCTTCAAAAAATAAGGAGATAATATCAGATTAGAATTTCAAGTAAACGAAATAATACTAATTTATTTAGCAATAACAATATATTTTTTAGATTTATGAAAGTAACACAGTTAGAGGCAAAATAAACAATTAAGCTTCAGTACCAGTAAGTGGGCTGCGATAAAAAGACGCAGTAATATATACTAGAAAAGAGTTTAACACACACATGAATTATATTGGCAGCAAAAAAATGTAAAAATAAAGAAAACAGCACTAAAAATATTTTCATTGATGATAGAACTGAAATAAAGTGGCTCTCTATACACCTCGCTATATAATTTAGTCTTAGAAGAAAATATTATGATATTAGACTACAGATGACAATGTTGAAGTCTGCAGTTTTTAATAAAATACAGGAAACTAACAAAAATTTCCAAAAAAGGCTACTATAATGAAAGGAAGAGTTGTTAAAGATAACTAAGATAAAAATAGAATTTTGAAAGAGTATTTCAGCTAATGCTCAAGAATATTACAGTGAATTGTACACTTGAAAAGAATGGTAAATAACAAAATGTTGCATTGAAGAAGCTATTACTATAAGATCTACGGTTGAAAAAATCAATTAAAGACCAGTGGAAGTATTTGGTCAGTGTTTGAACCTGTAAGGATTGTTGACAACGCTCACACATACATAACCAGCGTTCACATACACATACATAAACATAATTAATTGCATGACACACAAAAACTTTGTTTTTATTAAAGGAACTTAGATCAATACAAACATTTTTGTTTACTTACTTTGTGGTAGCCTCGAAGCACAATTGAACCTCTTCGCTCTACAACAAAAGAGTTGAATGAATGTATGTTTCTTTTTATGTACTTATTAATACATCTCACAAAACTTGATACAAATATTTCAATTATATAATAGAAGTATATAACTATATATAACTATTTATTAAACAGAGAAAAATAAAAGAAATAGGTTACGTTATTAAAAAAAATCAGAAAGCAAATTTTAAAGTTGTGATTAATTTATTGCAGTTTAGACATTCTAGACTATTAAAGACTGCCAATATAATAAATTCGCATTTTAACTTATACAACCCTTTCTTCTTCTAAGAGTTAATTACCCTTTATAATTCATATTGATCCTATTTACACGTTCTTTGGTCATAATGTAATTTTACAACAATCGTTTATAGTAAATAGCTGGATCGTAATGCAAGTTGGACTGAGGAAAAGGCATTAATTATAAGTTGCAAACGGTTTAATAAGATACAAGGTGTCATTTATTTTCTAGTAAAAATTAATTTTTCTAAAATAAGTAGAGTTTACGTTAAAGTAATAATATAAAAAAAAGAAATTTAATAAACTAAACAATTAATTTTTGTATTCATCTAAGGAATATTTACAATCAGTTACATTACTGCATAACATTCAGTATAACAGAGTAATTTGGCATGCAAGAGCGCTTTCTAACGATAGCACTCTTTCCTGAGATAACTTACGTAGGTTGATTAAAAATATTAACACGACTACGTAAGCAAGAATGTTACCAATCAAATTCGATGGTTTAGCTTTTCTAATATATTTGACAAGTTGTTGAGGTGCACTAGAAGTCTGTTTTGTCATGTCTCCAACTAGTCTTCTATTTCATTCGGGTTTCGTTGGAGTATTTGGGATGCAGCATTTGGATTATTGTGGGAGGCTAAAACAGTGGCATTATCGGCGTAGTAGCTACCATTGCCTTGATCATTGATGGAACGTCTGCAATTTATAGTAGATATAGGACTGGTGCAAGTATGCTGCCATGGGGGACACCTGACTGAATTTTATAGAAAGAGGTCAGTTCTTAATATAGTTCATACTGCAAAACAGTATCTGTTTAGCTGGAGCTTATGGTTATTAACTCTCCTATAGATCTATTCTGTAATAGTGTGTTCTTTCCTAAAGCTACATTTATGGCCTGGTATGAGATTCTTCTCTTCGAGGGTTGGTTTCATAATTTTTAGTAGTTTTTAGATAACAAGCTACAACAGGACGACGAATAATGGGTCTATATAATGTCGTTTCCACTGGGCTTTTTCCAGGTTTTAGGATTAGGATAATTTGCTTAGTTTTCCATTACTGAGGAAAAGAGTTGAATATGTAGCTAATCATTTTTACTTCCTTTTATAGAAGCTTCTTAAAGGATTTGGTAGTTATTTTAAGTTTGTTATAGTCCGTTTTGTTTCCGCAACTTTGATAATATCTGATGGCGTAGGGTTACTTGGATTATTTTGTCTTTCTCTGGAGAGTAAGTACGGTAAAAGGGGTGAAATGCTTGTTTTAGATGATCAGCACATGCGTTTGTTTTTTCTTTAGGATTTTTATTTGGTAGTCTAACAGGTGAAATTGCTAATTGCGGTTGTTTTAATTTTTCCTTGTAGCTCTCTATAGTGGGTACCGAGTGTCTATTGTAACGGTAAGGTTTGATAAGAATTCTTGGATTGCCTGATTTTTAATTTTGTGTATGTTTTTTTGTTCTTGGGTGGCTTTGTTACGTTTTGTTTCATCTTGAGAATGTCTGGAAATTTGCTATATCTTCCGAGTGTTCTTTCCTCAGCTATCTTCTATTTAATAATTGGAGGATAAACTTTGAGTTTTATTGCTTTTCATTATTTGTAATAAATGTATGGTTTGTTTTTGGTTTTTGATTTACCGATAGATGTATAGTTTAGCTTTATATCATTTATAGTTTGAAGTAGCTCTCTGCCTTTATGTAACGTTAATCTAAATGCCTTGCGTTGATTATTTGCTTTACATTCACCTCCACTAATAAAGCGAAATCCGAGAGTGTATAAGAAGTGTTCAAATCTTTCTTTCTTAGTCTTGTATTTTTGAAGACAGTTTACTGCTGCAAAGATTATGCCTCTGTTTATATTGGAAGCTATATACAATAAAATGTGGCTTGAAGAAGTTCCTCTTGATACTGTGCCGTTATAAGCGATGCCTTCCGGACGATTTGTAGTGTGAATGAAATATTTAGGTATTTTCATGTAGCTCTTATGAGTAAAATCGTTTGTAAGTTAAGCTTGACGTCGACGTCTTTATTTATTTTAGCTACGCCTACCAGAGCGATTGGCGTTTCAAAATACGATGTTTAGAAATACAGCCAATTGTTAGTTTAGAAATTACGGTAATGAGTAGAGTAATCATTCTGTCACTTCTTTTTATTATCGTTACCAGCATTATTTCAGTTTTGTTGTTCGTTTGCAAGTTTTATGTTTGTGTTTGCTGTTGGTGGTCTACTCGTGGAGGTTGTTGATTTTTGTCAGATGTTTTTTGGGAATAGGATGTACCTGATTGGACTAGTTAGGAGTTTAGCGTAAGTTTTATTTTGATGGGAATTTTCGCTTGTGGATTTCAGCCAACTGGCATCCTTAGTAATTCGAGGAGTAGTTAAAGTTTTTACTCTTTTTTTTGCAAGTTTGTTGTAAGCATATTTGACTCATCTGGGTGTATTATGGAAATAGTTTTTCGGATGCCCAAATTTTTGACATTTTGAAATTGTATTATTTTACGTTTAACGTGTGGAGGTTCAAAATTGATCATTACTTGCAATAATAATTTTATCTTATGGGATTTCCTTATCTTTTGGGCTTTGTTCTAGTCTACGAAGAAAATAGCCTGTATTTGATGTTGCATATATTTAATACGTCATGGCCATAATTGCAAATATTTCTGATAAGTTCTTGAATATCTACCGCAGAATGCATGTTATGTAAAACTGCTCTGAACTTTCTATATTGTTTGAAGCAATAAAATTTGACATTTTTGTCTTTTAGTATTTTAATGCGTGTACTATAGTTTTTAGTGTCGGTTAACTGGATTTTAGCTTGAGCATTTATTATAATTTTGATAAAGTATGTGTCTTTGGCTTCAATGTCCAGCGTGTCCATTAGCGGTTTTAAGCTGTCGACTCGATAAACGAATTTTGACGAAGGTTATACTTTTTATTAGATACTAGATACTATTTGTTGACCAATAATCAGTTAACTATTTTGTTTTGTACTGATTTGCATCATATCTTTTATGTTTTCCATTATTTTGCTATTCCTGTTTGCATTAACAAATTTGATTCTTGCTTACTTATAAACTGTGATACGTATATAGTTTATATGTGCTGGGATTGATATATAAGGTAAAGAAGTTTGAAATTAAGACTGAGTTGGTATTGTAGCGTTTTTTTATATTAAATAAATAAATTCTATTGATACATACTATTGTTGTGTAGTTGGTACATGCTATTGTAATGCATCTTATATTGAACCATTTGTGAGTTTGTTGTAAATGGGGTACCGTAATTTGGTACGCCGTATATGATGGCCTACTTTAGTTATGTCTGTAGCGATAGCGCAGATAATAAGTACGTTCCTTTTGGAGGCCTACCGCCAATACTTAATAACTAATACTTATATCTAATTTATACAGCTGATTAATATAATTTTACATAGCAGTTTCTAGTATTCGACTCAGGATCAAAGCTGTTATCCCAGCTTTGCTCTGATGACGAGAAACCCGCTGCAATGCTTCTTTCTTTCAAAACAATGACTATGGTGGCAGGAGCATCGGGAGTAGAATCTCATCAACATGCTGGCGGATCGCAAATCTCTTGTTTGCGAAAATTGTTTATGATTTTTTGGACACAAGCGGTACACCCTGACAAATTGTAAAATTTGTCACACGGAACACAAACTGATGACATATTTTTAGTAATTTCGACTTTAACTGTGGCTTTTATAGAATGCTCCTTTTTCAACTAGCAAATGTGTGTTATTCTATTATTTTTTTATATTTATTTTATATTGCATTAATGATCTATCTAGTGATTGCCAACATTATCGATCGGCTAAAATACGTTACTAAGTACCATTGAAGAACATTGAAAAATAATAAAGCATAACTTGTTAGAGGACCAATGTCTGGGATGAATTGCAAAATACAATTAAACACATTTCATTGAACAAATTTTCTATGTTTGTATCAGATGTACGAGTTTATGTTAATAACTGAGGTCAAGAGGTGTTAAGGTCAATTATCCTTTAATTAAAATCTGTCTCCAGTATAATCCAAATCGTTGTCACTAGACCTTACATCAGTAAAGAAACGTGACCTTTTTAGGCAAGTTCTAGTGAATTTTACGGATTTCGACAAAGACAAAACAGTTTTGCAATGTAATATCATTTTTAATATCTGCATAAAACTATAGAACTTAGCTAATATGTTGACACATACATACAGAAATTATAGGTTAAAACAGCAGAAACGGTAGATAGATTTCTTTTAAGAATCAGTCAGTTGAAATCTTAATAAAATAATATACGTTTCGTTTCGATGGAAGATTTTTTGCCTATTAGTAGTAATAATTATTAACAGTGTTTCTTCCATTTTACTTTAAAATTATGTATGATCCAAACTGTTTTCAGCGATATCTTTGTGTCTTTTCTATAATACAAAGATACTACATGAACCGTTTTGTTTAATATTTTGATGTTTTTAAACATTTAAAGACAATTAATTATGTTTCATTTTTAAATATTACTCTACTATGAGCCTTAAGAGTGCTTTCAAATATTGTTTTATAAATAAATAAATAAAATAGTACCAAATTTATTAAAGAAAGCGTGGTAGTCTATTAAAGAAAACAGAAGTAAATAATAAAAAACCCTTAAAATAATTACTCCGCAGATGTTGGCCTATATTATTTATGTAATAAACAAAGGTCAATTTTACTTTTCAATTTTCCCTTATACCTTAAGTGTCAGGGATTGAAACTAACTTTTGTATGCTATTCTATTTTTTGTTCTAAAGTCTTCTTTATTTTTATGGCAGCATCTCTAATGTTGTTTACTCGGATGGTTCTAGGTATTCGTTATGCCGTATATTTGTTAGATTTAGGTATCCATGACATTGTAGTTATTTTATTTTATCTATTTCTACTAGCGGCTTTAGATGCAACACTTTCCGAATACAACTATAACTCAAATATCTGATTCGTATGTTGTTATCTTTGATCTATGACTATTCTATTACTTAGGGAGCATATAATATCATTGTTATGTAAATAATCTAATACATATAAATTTTTACTCTGGCGCTTAGTTAGATGAAAGAAATACCTATCTTTCACATTAATCTTTAATTTATTTGATAATAGATATTTGCTTTATTTGGTAGATTTCTTAATTATTTGTGTATTTTCCTGTGTTTACTTATTACGTTTGTGTCAATATCTCTTAATTTCCCTGCTTTTGTTTTCTTACTTTTTTCTATATTTATCTATGTACCTTTATCCTTCAATTTTTTCTTTCATATTGGTAACTCTTCTGACTTGTTGCTATAAGTAAGATATCATGAGCGTATCTCAAGCCTTGTATCAAGATTGGAAATAAATTTGAATAATTTAGATATAATTTTGCATAATTCATGTACGTATCCCAAATAGCAAAAAGATTAAGCAATTGCTTTGATCTATGCCTCTGCCCAAACCACATCTTTTTGATTTAACCTTACCACTCTTGTTGCCTTTGTATATATATTTCTAATTATTGTTTTGACTTTTGCAAACACTCCTAATTCACTTTCCATTTATGTTTTTATGACATTTTATCAAAGGTCACTTTTAGATTAATAGATGCCAGATATAAATGTTTATTTTTATTCAGTCTTTCTTCAGATTTTGTCTTTTGTTCCGTATGCTCCTT
This sequence comes from Sinelater perroti, assembly GCA_036346155.1. Taxonomy (NCBI): domain Eukaryota; kingdom Metazoa; phylum Arthropoda; class Insecta; order Coleoptera; family Elateridae; genus Sinelater; species Sinelater perroti. The sequence goes on from JARFIY010000265.1 coordinate 5,053,276, forward strand.
GTGCCCAATTTCCAATCTTAATTTCTTCTCGATGATTCTTGATAATATTTTGAATGCAAATGAAAACAGACATATTGCCCTGTATTTGTAGGATTTTGTAATATCTCCCTTCTTGTGTATTGGGACTATAACGTTGTTATTCCACTCATCAAGTGTTACTTTGCTGTTCCAAGCTTATTCAAAGATTCTTTTCAGTCCCTCATTCAATTTAGGCCATACGTTTTTTACAATTAGCCCATTCTCGTCAATTGTCTTTCTGTTTCTTGCCCTTTCCTATTTGTTTTTCTATTATTTCTACGTGTTCTACATCTTTACAATTTTCTTCTCTTTCTTGCTAATTTTGATAATATTTTTCTCTCTTCTAAATTTTTCAATATAGTATTATTGTAGTTGTATAAATAAGCCGTTTCAGAAACAATTCTCTAATTTCCTCTAATGATGCGCGTGCTGTGTGATTTGTAGCCTCATCTTGTTAAAACCATGTTATAAAGCCATACATGAAGACCCGAACTAAATAAATTACAAAACCTTGCGCTGTATCTTTTAGAATTGATAGTAAGTACGTGCTCATGGTTACCTTCAAATAAATACGGACCAGTAATGCCTTTTGAAGAAATTGCAGCCCAAACGGCTGTGGAGATGTTCCTGATGTTTTTCCCGAGGATTGTTTTCTGACCAATACCACTTATTTTGACGGTTAACGTACCCATCTAAGTAAAAATGGGCTTCATCACTAAACAAAATGTCATCAAAGTTTTCAAACTACAAAAGCATCTCGCGCGCCAAACCGAGTCATAATGTGTAGTCGGTTGCTTTCAAATCTTGCACTAACTGGATCTTGCAGGTCTTTTTGCAAAATTCTCTAAACTCTGGATTGATTCAAATTCAAAGCCGCCGCGTGTTTACGGATTGACATTCGGGGAAGTTGCCGAACGCTAGCGCACACGCAATCGATGTTTACTAGCATTCTCGCTGTTCGTCGGCAGCCAACAGGTTTGAAATTCACAGTAGAATTACTACGCTCGAACCTCTCAACCCAAAGCTTTATTAAATTGGCACTTGGCGCTTGCTGTATGTCATGAAGCCCATATCAAATTCGAAAACGCCTACGTACAGTTACGTAACAGTTGGTTTCGTAGAAACTGCGCGCACGAAAGGCATGTTGTTCCCCCGGAGACTGCTCCATTGCAACTGACAAATTCCATGCTTCCTATTACTCAGCATATGGCCGCTCACCCCTCTCCCACTATTATATCCCGCACTATTTTAAAGACAAATATTCATTCCATTCTGAGTCACCTATTATAACATGGGTAACAAAAGGAAAGTGAAATAACAGATAACATAAGAGAAGTGTAAATTCTAAATTTTGGGTTTATCAAAAACAAAAAAGGAAAAAAGTAGAATAATGGATCTATATAAGATACACACGTTTAAATAGTAAAAACATAACTTTGCTGAGAAAGGTGTAGGTATTATCTCAAAAAAGAAGCTATAAATTTAAGGATCATGGCAACTACTTTAAATCTTCAAGGTTAAACAGCACAAAGTAAGTTATTAAAATGTTACTGTGAATTTTATTCACGCTAGTAATGAATCAATAATAGGGGCATATAAGTCACACTTGATTGATAAATTGAAGGTAGTGGAAAATAATGATGTAGAGTTTGTAGACAATATGGTATTACTGAGACACACATGGAATTAAAACTAAATAATTATTTAGAAAAAAAGTGAATGAGAGCAAGTGCGAAAAAAGTAAAAAACAAAAAGTTAAGAAAAGAAATACATATAATCAAGTACAAATTTGACTCTATTGGTCTTGCATCTAATGACAAAAGTCTATCAATTAAAAAAGTAAGTTTTTCATTTTTGTATATTATATAAACTGGATCGCGGCGACGTGAGTAGTAATTTGAAGTGTTGTTGGGCGGGTGAAATCGACTTTGAAAGTGTGGAAGTGACTGTAAAAGAAAGTGGGGGAGTTGATGACTGTGGGTGAATAAAAGCATTAGAGACCTAGGCGTGTAACTGTACAAAATTAATGAAATTAAACAAAGTGCTGAAGGCGCGAGTGCGGTAACAGAAACAGCTGAGCAGCGCGAGCGACCGACGAGTACGTGACTGATAAAGATTCCGTTGGCCCGCACACTAACGAAATATGATAGCAAAGAATTTTCAACGGAGGAACGAAGAAGGAAAAGATGGGGGGCCCACAAGGCTTCCACCCTAGCGATTCAACAAAAAAAAGGTGAAAAATCAAGTAGCACCCCAGACAAAAAGAGGTTAATTGGAACAGCAAGTATGCCCCAAGAAAACGAAGACGCCAAATTAGACCAAATATTAAGCTTGATACAAAACCTAACACTAGAGGTGAACCAGATACATCAAGATCAACGAGAATACAACGAGGAAATAAGGAAATTAAAGCTTGAAAATGAAATGAGAAAGCAAGAGAACAGCGCAATAACAAAGAAATGTGATGAGATTAAAAAGAGCTGAGGGAAACAAATATAAGATTGGAACAACTGGAAAGAGAAATGAGAAGGAATAATGTGGTAATATCGGGACTGACAATGGACAACAGCAACCCGACTGACTTAAAGCAATGGATGGAGAATTTTATACAACAAAAACTAGAAATGAGCGTTTCAGTTCAAACTGCTTATAAACTAGGGCCTAAGATGTGCTTAATGAAACTTCAGAGCTTTGGGAGAAAATTTAGTTAATGAAAACAAAATGATGCTGAAAAATATGAAGGGCGATAGGATATTTATTGATAATGATCTATCAAGAAAAGAAATAAATAGACAAACAAATTAGAAAAAGAGCGGAAGAAGAAAAGAATCAAGGAAAAACGATACCAGAAGTTGACCATAGAAGGGAAAGAATGGAAATGGGATACGGAAATGAATACACTGGTGGAGAGTAAAGGCAGAGAAAATCCAGTAGTTCATACTCCAAAAAACTGACTGCGACGCAGATCCGACACACGAAGGTGAAAATGGCAAATAATAGGGATATGCAAAAGGATAGTAAAATATCTAAATACGATAGAGAAGTGAAAAGAGAAAACTTAAGAATAGGTACGTGGAACATAAGAAGCTTAAGAGATAAAGAAGAAGAACTTATAGAGGAATTTGAAAGAACAAAGCTAGATATATTAGCAATCACCGAAACAAAGAAGAAAGGAAAAGATATAATAGAACTAGGAAGAGGCCACACTCTAATATACAGCGGAGTAAATCAGGAAGCAAGAGCAGCAGAAGGAGTAGGATGTATAATAAAAGAAAAAATTAGAAAAAGTATACTGAATTGAGAATTTATAACAGGAAAGATCCTAAAAGTAGAACTACAACTAGGCAAGCAAAACAGAATAATCTTCGTGGTTGTCTATGGTCCCGGTGAAGACGGAATAGCAAGAAAGAAAGACGAATTCTGGGAATAAATTTCACAAATAACAGAAAATATAAATGGCAGAGTACTATTGTTAGGAGACTTTAATGGAAGAGTTGGGAAAAGAAATAACAACCCATTAGATGTAATTGGTAACCAAGGGGAAATACATAGAAACAACAATGGAGAAAGGCTAATAAGTTTCTGTATTAACAGTAATCTAATAGTAACAAACACGTTTTACAAACACAAGGACATACATAAGTTTACGAGAGAGGTTAAGAGTAGGAACGAAAAATATATAATAGACTACTTTCTCATTAATAGAACATATAGGAACGAAATTATAGACGTCAAAGTAAGAAGGGGACCAGAAATTTACAGTGATCACTATTTAGTGGTAGCGAACGTATGTCTAGGCATAAAAAGTAAAGAAAATCATAACAGGAAAATTGACCACAATAAAGTTAATGAATTATTAAAACATAAAAATTACAGGAAATTGAAATAGCAAACAAATTTAGTAGGGATATACAACGTAAGCTAGAGGGAGAAGCAGGACACTGGGAAACTATGAATTTAAAACAACTGTGGCAGTATTTCAAAGAAATAGTACTAACATCAGCAAAAAAGCATATAGAACAACAACAATAAATAAAAACAAGAAGCAAACTAAATGGTGGAATCAAGAAATAAAAGAGGAAGTAAAAAGCAAAAAAGAAAAATGGAAATTTTACCTAAATCATAAAATAGAAGATAATTAGCAACATATAAACAGCAACGAATTAAAGTAAAAGAAATGAAAATAAAGGCTAAACAGCAAACAGGGGAAGAATTTGGAAGGAAATTAGAAGCAGACAGCCTAGTAAACCAAAAGCTATTTTATGAAGTATTGAAAAATTTAAGAAAAAATAAACACTGCACACTAAGGGAGGTGAGAGCAAAAAATGGCAGTATAATAACTGATAAAAATGAAGTTATAGAAAGATGAAAGAAATACTTCCGAGAACTTCTCAATCCAGATGAACATGACAATAAAGCAGACGATGAAGACACAAAATGTACACATGAAGAAGAAGGAAACAATAAACAAATATAAGAAGTGATAACAGCTGTAAAATACTTGAAAACGGTAAAGCGGCAGGGCATGATAAAATAAATGCAGAGATGCTGAAAAACTTAGGCCGGCGAGGAATAGAATTGTTAACAAAAATCTTCAACAAGGCATGGGACACTGCGAAAGTTCCTGAAAACTGGAAAATAGGATTAATACTACCGATATTCAAGAAGGGCGTTAGTAGGGAGTGTTCAAACTATAGAGGCATTACAATATTAAGCGTGGTATCGAAGGTGTACGAACATATATTGGAAAAAAGACTAAGAAGTGCAATAGAAGAGCAATTAGAAGAAGCGTAGAGAGGTTTTAGGAAAGGGAGAAGTGTACAAGAACATATCTTCAGTATAAAACAAATGATAGAGAAAAACATAATACAAAACTCAGAACTATATGACTTTCCTGGGCTTGGAAAAAGCTTTCGATAGAGTACTGCAGAAAGAAATATGGAAAAGTCTAGCACAAACAAATGTGAGTCCGAAGTTAATAGAAGGAATACAGAGTTTGTACAATAACAACAAAAGCTACATAAGAAAAGACAATTTGCAGTCGGCAGCATTCAGAATAACTGAGGGACTAAGACAAATGGGTGTAATGAGTCCAACGTTGTTTATATTAATAATGGATGACGTAATTAAGGCAACAGCAAATAAGACCGAAAGGTACATGTAGGTTTCAACAAACTATCACCTATGAATGTATCGGTATGTGCCTTTGCAGACGACCTTATGATCTGTGCAGCAAAAGAGAAAGACCTACAAGAAAATCTACATATTTGGGAAGAAGAACTAGCAAAGAGAAATTTAAAAATAAATATAAATAAAACAAAAGTAATTGTAATAAGCAAGGAAAACAAGAACACTAATATAAAAATAAGCCAAACTAAGATAGAACAAGTGGACGTATTCAAATACCTAGGAGTACAGATAGACAGAGGGGGAAACATGAAAAGTGAATTCAATGAAAGAATTGGTAACGCTGCAAGGTTATATCACAGTATGAGCAAGCCGTTCATAGGTAAAAAGGAGATAAACAGAAAAACGAAAATGGTAGTCTATAAAACAATTGTTAGACCAATCTGAATGTATGTAAGCGAGAGCTGTGTCCTGACAAACCCAATGAAAAGTAAAATACAAGCTATTGACATGAAATACTTAAGAAGAGTCAAAGGAATCACCAGGAAAGAATAAGAAATGATTCGGTGAGAGAAGAACTTGAAATAGAACCCATAAATAATATAATATATAAGCAAAAATTGAAATGGTTTGGGCACGTATATAGAATGAGCGACAACCGACTATTACTGTTGTGTTATATATTACTAGCGGTTATAATAGACATAGTAAGCGTTATTGGACGGTATTTACTGCAAAAGTTCTGCTCGGTGCCCACACATGTGCTGTAATAATTCTACGAATAAACATAGATAGTGATAGTAATGTGGAGAACGCTAACTACTTTTGGCAAAACCCACTCAATAGCTTCCTTCACCAACTTTGCCAAATAGTGATTCTGAGTGTAAAAATCAGCCCACGTCAATCTCCGTTAATGGCAAACCTTCGCTTTCATTGTTGAGCAATGATAATTATGATAACTCCTTCACCACTGTTACCGACTACCAAGACTTTCGACATCCTAAGCGAAAGAGAGGAAAACATCAAATTTTCCACCCCAAAAAGGCTTAGGGAGGGAATTCCTCCCATTATCCTCTGAAAAAAAAGACTTGACCAACTATACAAAACGTACTCCACAAGAATGGTATCCACTTTCTTAAAGTCAAAAACTCAACGAATAGCAAATAAATTTAGCTTGCTAAGTTTCATGATTGACAGGGGCTGAGTTTTGTGATGACGAAGAGGAAAATATAGTATAAATTAAATAAATTTTATTGTCTAAGAGTGTGTCAAAAATTATCTTGAAAAAGGAGTTGAAAAGCAAATTCCTAGAAAACTTTTCCATTCTGACCTTGAGGTGGATAACAAAGTCTACTGTTAACTGATGCTTTTTATGTCTATTGAACTCGAGCGGATAAGGGCAAAAAGATCTTTGACCTGCACGGCATTCTAGATTTGACTATTACAGTAGAATAAAGAAGAATAAGGTCGGGCTTTATAATTCAAAGTTCTGTCATGTTAGAAGCATTTAAAGATACTACAATTTTACAGCACTAAAGCTTTTAGGAAAACACGAAGGTGCCTAGTCCCAGAAAGCTTACATTCCAATTTTAACGATTTTTAAAAAAATTTTTTATATACCTTCTTAGCAAAAAATTATTATCTTTCAGTCTTATAGCCCCTAAGCAAGAAGTTAGAAAATAACAATTAGATGCCAAACTTGGTAAAATTCTCCTACATTTAGTAATATACAATTTAAATTGGTATAATTTGGTACATTACAAGCTTACTTTAAGAGATAGACCTCTTGCGCACATAAAACAAATAAATCTTAGTGCAACCTGATTACGAGGTGCACACTTGCATCCTGCGCAATAAATTACCCAGCATTTTCCTTGCGAACTGAGGGCAGCTGCACGTGCGCTCACGTTCATTCATTACGAATGCATTTGTCTGAGTTTATTTTAAGGTATATAAATTGGGTTCCGAGCTCGCGAGCTGCTCTAGAGTCAACTATTAAGCCAACGGCGCTTATCACCTTGTTTCTGAATTTACCAAATGTGCGGATAAGTGCGCCTGATGTGAAATCCGTGTTCGGCAATTCGCGGGTTGCATCAAGAGTTGTGATAAATCAGCAAACTTTAAGTGGTTTCTGCACGTGCATTCTCAGTAATATGTACGCATACATCACGGTGAAATTGCTCTAACTTCTAAATTGGCATTGTTTTAGAAATTTCTGCACTGCATAATGATTGCGGAAGTGCGCTTGGATGCAATCTTTAGGAAATATTGTTTTGCAGTATTTTGCTTGTATGATAATATTACATAATAAGTAAAAAATTAATTATGCAATAATTCCATGTAGTACAATAAATTTTAAAATTTGTTTTATTTTTGAATTATATTATTTATAAAGATACAATGAATATGTCAATTATATAAAGAAAAACAATCAAAATTATATTTTGATGTTTCCTGTTATTTTTTTAATCAGAAGTAAGTATTTTAAATTATTATGTTCTAGGAAAGTTCCAGTTACAGTATTCGAGTCGATAACTCGATTGCATATTAGATATCGTCGATATATCTTAAGAGATGCCTTTAGCATTTTATACGCAATATAATTGGTAATTTGGTTTTATAGCACTTAATATAACTTTTATTTTTAGCTTTCCCTGAAGGATCATTGTCTTATACTATCTTGAAAAGGGACTTTTTAAAGAAATTGTTGGAAAATATATTTATATTTAAAGCAGAATAGAAAATTAAATTAAAGAAATCAACTAGATAAAATAGTAATAAAAAGTAAGGTTTAAAGTATATCTAAAGGTATTATCGCAAGATCATTATTATTTGTTACTAAACATTTATATAATCTGTTATATCTGCAGTTAACAAAATAAAGCATCCAGATAAATTTATTATTGCTTGAAAACCCGTAATACTAAATATATACCTTGAATTTCTTATCAAAGGATGCCATAAAATTGGTTTGAAGGTGAATCCATCGAAGTGTGAGCTATACTTCTGTTCAGACCCTGATAGTAAAAGTGATCTCTAACTTTCAAAAGCTTCTACCGGGACTTCAAATTATTATTGACAATCTGACTCTACTTGGTGCTCCACTACTCCCTTCAGCCATTCCATTTTGTTTATCAAAAAAAATAAGAAATCAATCTCTTACTTTAACGTCTTTTCAGCCTAAGGTCTCACACAGCATATTTTCTTCTGAAAAATTCAGTCGGGATACCCAGACTAACGTTCTTGCTCAGGACAACCCTCATCCACAACTCTACTACACTACTGAATGGAATTGATGAGAACATCTCAAAATATCGTGAAGAAATAAGCAATATTAAGCTCGACGCTCAGACATCAAGAGTTGCTTCACTTCCCGTATCCCAAGAAGGCATCGGAACTAGAATATTATCTGATATCTACATCCAATCCTTTTTGTCGTCTGCGAATTATGTATCAGAGCCATGATATTATTACCCAAGAATAACTTAGCCTATGTTTCAGGATACTTAACTACATCAGAAACTGGAACAGTTTATTAGATAAAACATCTCCCATTCCTTCATGTCAAAAAAGTTGGGACATTCTGAATATGAACAGAATATTTCGAACTTTCAATTTCAGTTCTGAAAGAAATCAGGCGAGATATCTTGACTACTAAACCCGAATCCGGTGTCTGGCTGAATGCAATTCCATTCACGAAACTTGGAACTTTCCTGAATGACAATACTTTCAGAATATCAGTTGCTCTCAGATTGGGATGTAACATATGCGAGCTCCACAACTGCATCTGTGGAGATAAAGTGGACAAGTCAGGATTTCATGGTCTCTCATGTAAAAAAAGCAGTAGTCGTCACTCTCGCCACCAGCAACTAAATAAGATTATTCAACAATCCTTATCAACCATTAACATCCTATCTAAACTGGAATCATGTGGACTCTTCCGTAATGACGACAAAAGAGTGGACTTTAACCCCGTGGTCCTATGGTATGAACCTTATTTGGGATGCTAACTGTACTGATACCCTAGCCCCGTACATCAAACAATCTAGTGTAACTGCTGGCCTTATCGCAAACAATGCTGCCAATAACAAGAAGAGGAAATACAAAAAGCTCATCGACCAAGGATACATCTTCATTGCTTTTGCAGTAGAGACTTTGGGACCTTGGTGTGATGAAGCAACGGATTTTATCGCAAAGCTTGGAAACTACCTTCACCTACTAACTGAAGAGTCCAGATCGAAATCATACCTAAGACAAAATTAGTTTAGCTATCCAACATGGAAATGCAGCTAGAATTATTGGAACATTTCCTAAAATTATTGCTTTAGAAGAAAATTTAATTTTAAAAATTTATTTTTCTTAACTTATGATGTTATTAGCAAAGATAGATCAATAAAATATTTAGTTTGAAAAAATATAAGTAGAGAGAAAGTAATAAAAACAATATCAAAAACTAAAGTAAAGAGACATTTGGAGGGAGTGACATAGAAGTATAGACAATTAAGTGGCTCGGAGATACAGAAACAGAAATATAGAAAAGCAGAGAAGAATTTAACATTTTCTATCACAACGCAAATTTCAAAAACCTCTATAAAGCTAATAAATTTCATCAACTCAGTATATAATAATGCCACACAAAAATATAAGCGAATACAAATAGATCGAAAGACCCTCGCCTAAAAATAAAAATTGAACACGTTGGCATTAGTTTCACTAAAGAAATTAAAGGTTCTTGGGGCCAACCTTTAACCTCAGTCCTTTTGATAGAGCCTGGCGTGGATAGTGAATAACTACAAAGGCTGCCTTCTTGCCGTCTCACGGGGGAATCAGGATCCTTGGGTGCCTTTGTCATAGTTATATAAACCACAAACGGTGAAATTTCCGTGGCCCTGAATGCTAGAGTGCAGATCTTGAGCGTTTGGCAAGATAAACTCTTGCATCTCGATTAAGGTCGCTAAAGACGAATCGTAAAGCCCGATTCTAAACGACCTGGAGTTTGTTGGCATGTGCCTTTTTGGGCCAGCTACAAAATTGACCCGCATACGTCATGATGGGTCTTATAACGGCCTTATACAAAAACAGCTTATTGTAGTTCAATAATCGGCTTTTGGGGTGGAAAATGAAGCCGAGTGATGATCTTGCTGTTGATACCGCCTTGTCAGTGTGTGGTTTCCAGGTCAGTTTCCTGTCCAGAGTTACTCTGAGATAAAGTGTTTCTTTCATCTTAAGATTCGCCAGGTCGTCTCGCCAATAAAATGGTCTTCTGTCGTACTATCGTTGCAAAAGGTCCAGCTTCTGTAGTTTTCGGGTAATGAATGATATCCGTAGCAAATTAAAAAACACCGTCGTGTAGCCTGCGTACCGGGTTGTTATGGTATAGGGCGTCGTTGGCATGTCCCGGGCGTAGATAGTGAACTTGATGCAAAACTTTCTTTTGGAAAGGAAGGATCAAACAAACCAAATTATCGGCAACGGGATTGCGGTGGGGACCTAACTCATGATGCCATATCTTGTCGAAGGCTTTAACCACATTTAGGAAGACTACACGCTTATTGGTGTAGCCCTTAGTTATGCGCTTTACTGCCCAAAGGAGCTGGAGGATAGTGGAGTGGCCGTAGCGGAATCCAAACTAACTCTCTAGAATCAGTTGATGGTATTTGATAGTCGTTCTCAGCCGCTTGTAGATTATCTGCCCCACAAGCTTCTCGACCGTCGACAGGATCCTTATAGTCTGATAGTCGTGGCGGAGTGAAATCAAAAAGGAAAAGGTCTATTTATAATAGTTATGGACAAAACTCTGAAAAACACCAGAGAAAAATAGTTTTGAAATTTATAATAAGTTATAAAAACATAAACTCAATACAGATAGATGCCCTCTTTTGCACAAATGATATAGTAGCAATTGCAGACAATGAAAGAAAAATGTAAGAACTTCTAAATGCATGTATTTAGAAACTAAAGAATATACAGATGAAAGTCAATGTTCGCGCCAACTTCCAATTACTTTTATTTTTAATTTTGAATTAGGGTTGGCCGTCTTTTGGTTGCCTTCTGTATATTTTGATCGGCGGCAACTTTGCACGACCACGCGGAGCGCTTATATATAGGCCGCGGTTTGGGCAGAGGGCCGCGCTTGCTTTTGCCTACACTTTCGCGCCCAGCCAGGTAGCGCTTTTTTCGCCAGCTTTGTTTTGAATTTAGTTTGTAATAGTTTAGAAAGCAAGCGCGCCCGGTTTTAAATTTTCTGTAATCCGAGAGCCTTTTGACCGAGAATTTTCCGACGTGATTAACTGGCGGCAAAAGTTTCCATTTCTGCGCGGCCGTTTTGTTGAAAGCTAATTTTGTGAGGGAATTTGATATTTTGCCGTCCAGATTAACCTATTCCCAGAGGTCGTTTTGTTTTTAGATTGCATTTCAGGGTAGAAATTTTACCGGTGAGAAAACTCGGTCCATTTTTCTTTGCTCCTGACTCGGCAAGGAACGAAGAAGAAACCTTTGCACTAGGAAAGACGCTACCGATCGGCTCCGCTGTGAAGATTAGGTTAACTTGTAATATTAGTTTATCCATACCCTTTTCCTGGATCCCCCAGGATCAACAGCACAGGAAACCGATTTCTACGGGAAAGCGCCGTTTCCAAAGGTTAGTGTTTTAGCTTTAGCTTTTGTTTGAAATTCCTTTGTTTAAATTTAAAATTATTATACACTCCAATTTTTTTGGCTGCAACGGTCAATAAAGAAAGAAGTAAAACGAATGTCTTCAATAAAGCAGTAGATGAAGCATATAATTTCTGCAACAATGAGAAAATATTTGAAGAAGTCTCAATGATGGAATACTTAAGAAATACGTTCTCAAATGATAATTAATTATATTTGAAAAGAGATAACGAAACGAAGAAGGCAAACAAAGAGTATTATGAACTAAATAAAACAATCTTTGACAATAGAAAAATAAGCTATAATATACAATAATGGTTTCCTCTAGAAAAACATGAACCATCCAACAAAACTATAAATCAAAACAGTTAGCTATCCAAGTAAGAAAGTTAGAAATAATAGCAAATAAAACAAAATTTTGTCACATGAAGAACAAAGACATTAGATTAACTTACGACAATAATCTAGGAGAAAAACAAATGGAATGTTATGGAGAGTTCACTAGAATGTCAACAGAAGAACTTTAATGGAAAGTTATAGAATTTAAACAAATAAAAAAAGGAAAGAGAAAACTAAAGGCAAAATCTGAAACAAAGTAAAAGAATGTGCGCAAAACCTGAAGAAATGTAAAACATGAATAACAGAAACACCAAAAAAGAATCCGATATCCAAATAGGGTACCAAGGTAAAAGGTAGGTAGAGCTTAGTTAGAAAAATTTGCTATCAATGTAGGCATAATAATGTAACTTGACCTCTTCGAAATGTTGCAAACATTGGAGATATCTGTAATGTCAGATGTAAAGATAATTCGACCACTTATGTATTGTAATGGTAACTCAGTTTACACAAAGAAACAGAAGAAAATAAGATATACTCGTAAATTCCAGTTTGCGGTAGAGAATTCTCAACCACAACATGGCCTATGTATATTTTAGGATGATATAAAGGATATGTGCAAATATAAAATAACTAAATAAGCAGACACTGTTAAACTAAAGGTACGGCGTACAACAAAGATTTTTGTAAAAACGGAGATAAATGTATACATCTCCAATAAACTTTTTAAATTGACAATTTATTTTTAGAAATTTTATTATTGATAGTGGTTTATGATGTTTAACATGCTTATACAATTTTAATAATAATAGGCTTCTGAACTTGATTTCATTTGTTTTGATTACTTTCTTTGGGTTTATTTCAAACGGGAGTACCATAACTCTCCAAATATTTTTTTATTTATTAGAGCGGTGCAATAATATATATTTTCAATATTAATTTTAATATCAAGGAGACACAAAATTTAAAAAAAATGCATACATCTGTATAGTACTTATGTAATTATGAGCCAAGTCTGTTATGTCTCATTGGTTTCATTCTTGTGGCTTGGAGTCAAAGAACTGATATAAGAAGGGTGTCTTATGTATCCTATAAGTTAGCAAAGTTGATATCCGACAAAAAAGTGAGCCATAAATTAGAACAGATAGTGATGGAGTGGTGCCAAATCAGAACTATAGGTGAGGTGAGGTAACAGTTCGATTCCATCTAGTTTCTTTAATTTCTGCCGGGTTCCTTGAGCCGTATGAAGTCTGGAATTATTCATCTGCAGCAGCAGCAGTTTTTGACTGATCATATTACAGTGTCTGTTCTACGATAATATAAATAATGCCAAAACGGCCACAACTTCAACACGATTTACAAAATATTTGAATTGTTTCAGCAAATCTAACAACTTAAGAAACGAAAAAACTTTTGCACCACCCTATTATCATTTTAAGCAGTTTCTTAATTATCATTGGTGATTTTGATAATTTATGAATTAGTGCTACTACTTTTTGAATTGTATAATTAATATAACTACTAAAATTTAGTTTTCTATTAAAATAAATTTTTCAATATTTTTATCCTTTAACTCTTTTAAGTTGTCTGCGTTCTAATAATTGGTTTATGTAATTTTTTTCTTTTTTTGTTAACATGATTTTAGATTGATGGTGAGTAAATGCATTTCATTATTAATCTGTAATATTTATGTTTGTAACTCAATATTTATGCAATTTAGACCGCCTTTTCTTAGTATCATTATAAAATCACTAGCAAATGCTACAACTTTGATTTTTCACTACAATTTAAATTAACATCAGAATTATATTGTATATTACAAAATCCTGGCCGCAGAAAAGTTCTTGAAAATGTGCTTTACTTACTTTCTTGTTTATTTTAATAGAATTTATTATTAGTCTAGCCCTGAGGTCGGCAACCTTTTGAAATGGAAGAGCCAAAAGTTACAATTTTCGAAATTTCTTAGTTTTTAAAGAGCCAGTAAAAATTTTCGTATTAATATTCTAGTATTTGCTTATATATATTTGATTTTTGATTTAAAATAAACGGGTTTTAATACGAAATAATATAATAATATAATATAATTAATAATATAAAACAATATAATAACACAAATGTACACATCAATGGGAGCATTGGCTTTGCATGTCTTTTGAAAATTTTATTAAATCTGGCTTATAACTTGTTGTTTTAAGTTTCAAGCAGGACTCTAGATTTAGATTTGTTAGTTGACTTCTAACTTTACTTTTTATTATATTCATGCAAGAGAACGCTTGCTCGCACGTATATGTCGACCCGAAGATCGTGAGCACTCCATATGCCAACTTCTTCACCTCACTGTATCATTATGGAAGACTATTCCATATGCCGAATATGAGGGCCTCAACTCGCTGCATTTCTTTTAAAGCTGTCCACTTGTGCTGCGCGATGTGCATCCATTTCTGGACCTCCAACTCTTCCAATTTGCTCTTGAGTTCTGTGAACTTGCCACTCCACAAGTCTTTGGCTTTCAAATCCAGCAATTGCATTTCAAGTGATCCAGCATCAACTTAAAATGGCTCAATGTTGATTTCATTTGTATTTGTGTTGAGAGGATTTACTATGAACGCGAGAGTACTTTTGTTTGTTTTGAATTGCTCGAATCTTTCAGCGAATCCATCCTTCATTTTTTTTATAGCTATGCTGAAGTAATTTGTGTCAATAGATGCATTGGTCTCATCGCGATATTGCTTCAAATGTTTAACATGAAGTAATTTACCGCTCTCGATGTCTTCAACAAAAAGAAGTAATTTCTTTTCGTAACAAACTACTTCTTCAAGCAAGGCGTAGGCTGGGTTGCCCTTTCCTTGCAGTTTTAGATTTAGTTCATTTAGTTTCATTGTGGTATCAGCTATTTGTCTTCTTCCAATTCGGGATGGTAAATACTTTTTTCATTGAGGAATGTTTTTATATCACTCAAGCACAAAGCAAAACGTTGCAATACGTTACCTCTGGACAGCCATCGAACTTTATTGTGCAGAAGTAGGTCAAAATACTGGTTATCTATTTCTGTAAGGAAATCTTTAAACTGGCGATGGTAGAGTGCTTTTGCCAAGATGCTGTTACTAATCTTAATTACCAAGTTCATGACCTCAACTATTTCGGCCGGAAATGTTTAGGCACAAAGCGCTTCTTGATGAATTATGCAGTGAAATGTTAGAATTTCGTGGTTTGTTTTTTTCTGAAGAATTGATGTTACCCCTCTATGTATTCCTGTCATACTTCTGGCTCCATCGGTTGCTATAGAAACGATTTTATTTATATCGATTCCATTGTCTTCCAATCGTTTTTGCACAGCATTTGCTATATCTTCTCCACGAGTCTGCCCTGAGAGCGGTAGCAATCCTAGCAGTTCTTCTTTTGGACCTTGGGACGACATATACCTGACAAAAAGGGTAACTTGTGTCGTGTCTTTTATGTCGCAAGACTCATCTATAGCAAGTGATAAGGCAGAAGCCAGTTGAATGTCTTCCACTTGCATATGTGTTACATTTAAAGACATTTTAGAAGTTCTATCTTGTACTATTTTAGCAGATAATGGCAAATCAGTGATTTTTTCATGATTTCTGCTTTGTTTTTACAATCACGAAACAGTTCTTCAGATGCACGTATAAAACAATCTTTCACGTATTCACCATCTGTAAATGGTTTTTCTCTTTTCGCAATTTCTAATGATACTGCAAAGCTTGCCAGATTTACATTATTGGAAGATTGTGACCACTTCCTTAACATGGAACTTGACTGTGTTTGATTTTTTTTGAGCTCTTCAACAGCTTTTTTTCGTGCGTCACCGGCCGGATATTTACCAGCAAACTGGGTATGTTTTGTAGTGAAGTGTCTCTCCAAATTTAACTTCCTATTGTGTGCGAGTTTTTCGTGGCAAATGAGACAAGTCGGAAGACCATCTGTGTTGCATATTAACGCAAACGACTCCGTCCTAACCTGATTGAATTCTCGGTTTTCTTCTTCAGTTCTTCTCTTTCTTTACCAGATGCTATGCTGGCAGCGGAGCTAAAAAAATGATTTTTTAAAATTTTACTTAGCTATCTAAAACGGCCAATTTATTAGCCATTATTACTACGTTAACACAATCCTCAGATATATAATTCAATTCTGTTACTGACATACATACCTTTGAGAAGATAATACGCTTCTAAATCGAATTCTTCTTGAAACAACAAGTGAATAAACCTTCAAAAACCGCAAGCGATTAAATTAACACACATGCAACTCTGTGGCGGATTTAAGTCAGTTGAGGCCCCGGTAGCTGAAAAAATATTGGGCCCCCAATAAAACGAGAGAGACAAGAAAATAAAAATACATGTTAACGATATTATTAAATAAATAAAAAATATTAAGTACTATTAATGTTATGTGTAAAGTCAGGTTTTTGCGGAGCTCCACCGTTCCAAAATTCTCTTTTCCAATATATTTCTATTCCTTATCAAAACTCGAGGTCTTAAAACTTTAAAACGTGAAAATGGGATAATATTTACAGTATAGAACGTGTAATGTGTGGACGTTGTCATGTCATTCCGCGTGTTTACTCGTGTAGTTTTACCCGACGTAAAACTGCCAGAAAAGAACGATGTATGTATTGGGCCTACATTGTAACTTAAAAACAAATAATAAAAATAATTACCTTATGTTTCCTTCAATATTTTACAGTGAGAAATAAATAAAATTAAAGCACTTAAACGACATACACAAACGATAAAACACTATGATACAGACTACCCTTACAGTTTACACTTTGTACTGATTCTATCGGCGACGTACCTGAATATTAACACAAAGTGGCCAATTCCAGGAAATACATTATAATAGAGCTACCAGAGAAATTTCATTAACCCCATTCAAAGAATTTAAGTTATAAATGGGGGGCAATAAATGTGTCAAAACGTATGACTGACCAGCCAAACGAACAAAAGACAGACCAGACCCATCCTGATGAATAGAAGAAATGAATGAATGAACAATCCAGTATCAACACGACGCCAGCCTGTCTTAAAAATATATTTTCTTATTTTTTAAGGGTTTTGATAATAAATTATTAATTTTTTGCGTATGGAACTGGAGAGCCGCAACTTTATATCAAAAGAGCCGCATGCGGCTCGCCAGCCGCAGGTTGCCGACCCCTGGTCTAACCGAATGGTTATTTAAATAGTTTTTTGTTGATTAAAGTAAATTTTTAGGTTATTTTTTAAGATTACTTAATATTGTTGGCCATTATGCAGCATCTCATGTTCAGTAAATCTTCAATATTTTCTTATTAATTTTTAGATGCTAATTCGTATTGCTTATTATTGAACATTTTATTTGTGTATACATCATATACATTATGTAATATATTCTATACAAGGAACACGGTATGGCCCAAACTGCGTCCTATTTGGAGCCAAACAATTTATTAACTTGCGCTTGGCGCTATTTTGCGCGCGCTTTCCTCGCAATACTATTTTCCCTTAAGAGATCGCCCTTTTTCTGCTATTTTGTTCCAGATCGCATTCAAAAGTATAACTCGCACCCCGTGTCATCAAGTCGAATCTAAAAAGTCCTCAACCATTAAAATCGGTTGCTTCTTCGATTCACAGCATATGTTTTTTTTGGCGCTTTAATAATATGTATATTACTTTTTATTAAACTATCCGGAAATTTTATAATCTCAGCTTTTTTACCATTATATTTCAGACTACAAAAAGAAAATGTATGGTTAGTTTGTTATAATCTTCTTATGTAATTAGAATAATATTTTTTTTCTCCACATTTCTATTGTATTGCATAGCATTTTAAGTTTTTATTGCTTGGTGTTGCATTTATGATACTTTTATTTCTTACAGTTTTTATTTTCTATTAATTAAAGATAAGTCTTTTATTTATTTTAAAGTAATTTTATGTTGTTGATCTGCAATTACTATATAAAGTCACACAAATTTTCTTTCCTAATGCGTTTATTAATAATGATCAGATATTGTAATTCACCTTCAATATCTTTCAAATAATTCAAGTAAGACATTAAGTTATTTATACACCTCAACTCTGATTATTGCATTTATTCTATTCCTATTTATTTTACTTACGTATTTCTTCTGTTTTATAAATTGTGATTTAAGATTTTCGAATGTTGGGTATTTGGGTTTCTAATTGTTCTCCATAAAAATCATTTGTGTGACTTATCAGTGTCACTTTCCATCTGCTTTTGTAAATGACCAATGCAGCCTTATCCACAAATTTCTTAAACAGAGGATTCTACCCTTGTCTAATATTGCTTATTGATTTATAAATGGCTTGTTTAAAGTCATTTCGGAGATTTGCGTTTACTTTTCATGTCTGCAGAGCATCTTTAAAACATACATGATATTTCATTATGTGTATGCGTGCGTTAAGAAGAAAGGAAGGAGGAAAGAGGACGGGAGTAGAGAGAGAAAGATTGGGGAGAATTATGAATCAATATGTTTAACGTGTCAATTACTGAATACATAATGTTAGCTTTGAGAAGAAAAGGCTTGTTACAATATGATTTATTTTATAGGACAAGTCTCAAGGAAATTTGTGCAATAAAATCTACAAATCTTGGATGTACGTAATATTAAATAAAAAAAGGTTATTGATAATGAATTGTCTATAAAGATGTTCCTAACAGCTTTACTAGAGATGCTCCTGACAGCATAGACTAATCCGTACAAGAACTCCTTTGTGGGAAACCACAAACAAAATCCATGTGCGCAATTGCTTTACATAAAAGCACTTAGGAGGATTTTAGGGTTTACATCAGAACTTTTGAAGGCTTCAAGAGAAGCATTGATGTTACTATAATTGGTTGTAGACATTCCGCAGATTTTACTTGTAATGTTTAGAGGAACTCAAACTGCCCTAATTAAAACGAAATTTGTTGAGCTTTATGATGGATTATAAAGAGTACAAATCTGTAAACTTGGTGCCTTAAAGTCGTTCAACAATACCATCGAACAAAAAACTACTATTTATATTTCAGAATATTTACTCAAGAGGCTTTAAAGTTTCCCTACTTTTTCTATAAGAATAAACAAATTTCTAAAATATATTTATGGTGAACTCTAGAGGTAGCGCGATAATTAATCTGGAAGAAAACGCCTTGTCATATGGGTTGCTGTACATAGTCTGTTCCAGAGTAAAATAAACCAGCATATGATGACCTTATGACCTAAAGGTGTAACTAATTGTTGGTTTAGCAGTTTACTTATAAGTACCTGAACATCCCAATAATAATAAATTTAATTTTAACCATACTCTGGTTACAAATACTAAAATACTGGTTTTTATATTTTATTCTCTCTGTTCCTCAACGTATTACCAAACTAATATATTAAAGGCTTCCACTATTATATAGTCTAACACTAGCTAAAATTGCAATAAATATTGATACGTTAAGTCGCAATTTTAAATTACTGTAACATTATATGTAAAGAGTAAACAAAATCAATTTTAATATATTTTAGAATTGACGCTAGTTAAGCGGCGGGCAGTAACTAGATACAATATAAACTAAAACATTAATGATTCTACAATATCAAAACTTACATGCTTGAAAAGGAAAATTAAAGTAATGTAAATAATTTAAACAATGTTGCTATTAAGGAATCCAACATGTTTGGTAGATTGATTGGGTATCAATTATAAAAAATGTTGCAAAAGTAAATAAACTACAGAAAAAAGGGTATTATTAATATTTTATTCATACAATCTAAACAAGTTGCTTTGACATGTAGCAGTATACTCAATAGTACATTCCTATAATAGTTAAGACTGTTAGTCCTATGCCATAACTTCTTAAGTATTAGTTTAAGTCAATTGAAAATCAGTTCTTTTTTGATAAAGTTAATCCCAGTTGCTTTAGTTTTGTACGAATGTGCTTGTGCCAAGTAATTTGCCTAGATATTTAACATCTTATTCCTGAGAAAGTTGATCAATCACTCTTTATCTATGGCGGGAACGAGGTTTCTTTGAGCAAGGTAAAGGTTACATGAATGGACTTACACTCATTGGTTTTAACTTTTCATCTTATTAACCGTTTTTGAATAGCAGTTAAGTTGATTTGTCTTTTTAATTAGTCTTTCTTTTGGGGCTATGATTGGATATTATCAGAGATCAGGAGTGCAGTGTCATTAGCAAATATTTATATAGTGACATCCGGCGTAGGTGGTAAATACGCAATTGTGTAAAAGGTACAGCAACAGTCCGAGAACACAGCCTTGAGATATCCTAGCATTCATTGGAAAGAAAAGTGTCTACTCTGTTTCGTATTTTACGTGAAAGTTTCGGTTTAGAAGATGCAATTTTAGAATAATGAAGTAGTGTAGGGGAAGGAATAAACGTAATTTGTTGATAAACAGTATTGTTTGCATTCAAAAGTTTGATCTATTTTTGTACTACTTAATGTATTTGTTCTATTACAGAGAGTATTCTGAAGCCAAATTGGTGGATATCTATTAATTCATTTTTCTCAATAACTGGAATGATTTTATTTAACACGGACTTTTCGAAAACTTCAGCAACAATATAAAAAAGACCTATTGACCGGTAAGATTTTGGCTTATTGAGGGATTTGCCTAATTTAAAGAAAAGTATTATCTAGGCTACTTTTCTTTGAGATAGGAATTATTTAGTGTGTAAAATTGTGTTTAGTTGCGTTAAGCATTTTGTATCAGTAGCAAGTACCATATTCAAAATTTTACCATTTATCAAACGGTGTTTTTTATGATTTATGACTTCACTAAGATCGGCAGCTTTAAAAGGTTGCGAGGGCACTTAAAATGGGTACGAGATGATTTCCAATATTTGAGAGAAGTCGTCTTTATTATGGAATTTATTATTTGAAGGATGTAGATAAAAGGCTTTTGTTAAATATTCAGCAAAAACACTTGCCTTATCCTTATTTAGTCTAGGGGATTACAGATGAATAGAGAATATCTCCCAGGGGGGTTGCTAGGTCCCCTACTGGGCGCCTCCCCAGGTGGCGGATAGGGGGATGCTCGCTAGATATAGCGAGTACCGGGGAAATAAAATACCCGGGGTGGACCAAAACTAGATCATAGCGTCTGATCCATAGTGGGCGGCTGATTGGATAACCCTGGTAAAGGGCAGCAGCTTTACCAAAACTAATCTAAGGCCGAAGACAAATGATGTTGGCTGGGTCGAGATATTCACAAGCAGAGCTGGAACAGCGGTATGGTTGGGAAACTGCGATGTGGAAGGCCTTGGAATGACCACCACATTATTTTTCCTAGTTAATCTATATGGCTATGGACGGTGGAAGAGTAAAGATTACTGATCATGGTTTTCGGATGCCAAGATCCGGCAGGGGAAGAAATAGTGGGGCTTCCCAGGTCATCATCCAGCAAAACCCCCATGCGACGACGACGACTACGACTACACCTATCAATATATACAAGACAGAAATAAAGATCGCTACTTGGAACGTTAACAGCATGTATGAACTTGGTAAAACACAAAATGTCGAACAAGAAATGAGTAGGATGAAGATAAACATTTTGGGAATTTCGGAATCTAGATGGCCCAACACAGGAGAACGTGCAATCAGAAAAGGGAAGATCTACTACTCAGGAAGCAACGATAGGCAGCATAGACACGGAGTTGCAATAATGGTCGATAAAGAAACAAATAAATCAGTTATCGGTTTTACACCTGTTTCAGAAAGAATTATTTTGCTACAGTTACTAACTTATCATGGAAAACTTAATATAATACAAATTTATGCACCCACGGCAGATAAACAAGACGATGAAATTGAAAACTTTTATGCTGAAATACAAAAGGTACTTAAAAGTACAACAACACGAGATATAACAATAGCCATGGGTGATATAAATGCCAAAATTGGGGAAGGGAAAGTTGAAACAATTGTTGGACCCTATGGACTTGCTACTCGCAATGAAAAAGGAGATCGTCTAGTCGAGTTTTGCCAAGAAAACAAATTCATAGTACTAAACACATTTTACAAACTGCCTAAACGACGGATATACACATGGAAATCTCCTGCAGACAACGAAGACAATATTGTTCGGAATCAGATCGACTACATATTAATAAATGAACGATACAGAAACACAGTTAGATCTGTGAAAACATACCCGGGAGCGGACGTATCTTCCGATCATAACCCCCCTAGTTGCCAAATTTCATCTCACTTTAAAAAAAGGTTAATATAAGGAATAACGAAAATAAACTTAATGTAGAACTCCTCAAGGCAACAGACCTACAACAAGTGCTAAAACAAAAGATCAACAAAAATCTATCAAAAATTAATACTGAACTTGAAGCAGGAAACAAAGTAAAACAACGATGGGTATCCTTCAAAGAATCAATCCTAAAACCTAGCAAAGAGCTACTGAAAGAAACAAGGTATAAAAGGGAAGAGTGGATAACAGACGAGATTTTGAACTTAATGGAACAAAGAAGAAGATACAAAAATCGAAATAAAAACATGTACCAAAATCTACAGAGGGAAATACGAAGCAAAATAAGAGCAGCAAAAGAACAGTATTACGCTGAAAAATGTAAAGAAATAGAAAACCTTCAAATTAAGCATGACATGTTTAACCTACATAAAAAGTAAAGGAAATAGCTGGTACAACACGTAAAAAGAATGCCAACATACTATTAAACAAGGAGGGAAATATAATAACAGACAATGCTATGAAATTGTGTAGGTGGAAAGAATATATAGAAGAATTATTCAGAGATCAGAGAGAAGAAAACCCGAACATACACACACCCAACCAAGATATAGGACCAGACATAACAAAAAGCGAAATAATACATGCAATGAAAACAAGCCCCAGATGAAATACCAAGTGAACTCCTACAACTAATTGACGAAGAGAATCTAGATATACTGGTAAATCTATTCAACATAATATATAAAACCGGAATTATACCTCAAGAAATATTAATCTTAACGTTTGTATGTATACCAAAGAAAGCTAATGCCAAAGAATGCTGTGATTACCGCACTATAAGTCTTATGTCTCACACACTAAAAATTCTCTTAAAAATCATTCACTCTAGGATACACCGGAAACTAGAAGCAGATATCAGTGAAACACAGTTTGGTTTTCAAAATGGAGTGGGGACAAGAGAAGCATTATTTGCATTCAACGTGCTTATTCAGATATGCTTGGATGTTAACCAAAGTGTATATCTATGCTTTATAGACTATAATAAAGCCTTTGATAGAGTTAGACACGACGCACTCATAGAAACTCTCAAAAATAAGAAATTAGATTATCAAGATATAAGACTAATATCAAACTTATATTACAGCCAGAAGGCTACAGTACGAATAGGAAACGAAACATCAGAAGCAACTGAAATTCAAAGAGGTGTCAGGCAGGGTTGTGTTCTGTCGCCCAGTCTATTTAACGCCTACTCAGAGGAAACAATGATAAAGCCCTGGAATCTGAAACTGCGGGAATAAAGGTAAATGGAAGACCAATAAGCAACCTAAGATATGCAGATGATAACGTAATTATTACTGAAAACTTAGAAGATCTAGAAAGGGTAATGAATAAAGTAATTGACTATAGTGAGGAATACGGCTTATCACTCAATATCAAAAAGACGAAGTTTATGAAGATCAGTAAAAACAATAACAACAACGACAGCTTAAGAATTAGAGGAGAACAGATAGAAATACACTTACTTAGGAAGTCTAATTACAGAAACAACAACTACACGGCAGAAATAAGATCAAGAGTAGAAAAGGCAAGAGCTAATTTTCTAAAAATGAGAAACGTCTTCTGTAGTAAGGATCTGTCGTTACCATTAAAAATACGACCGCTCAGATGCTATGTGTTTAGTGTACTTTTGTATGGTATGGAAGCGTGGACGTTAAATCAAGCCGCATCAAACAAACTTGAGTCCTTCGAGATGTGGACTTACCGGAGGATTTTAAGAGTATCGTGGACAGATAGAATGACAAATCTGGAGGTACTGAGAAGAATGGGAAAGGAGAAGGAAATTACAAATACAGTCAAAGAAAGAAAACTCCAATATCTGGGACATATCATGCGTGGAGAACGATACAACATACTACGACTTATAATACAGGGCAAGATCATGGGAAAAAGAAGCGTTGGTAGAAGACGAATGTCATGGCTGCGCAATCTACGAGAATGGTTTGGCTGCAGCTCTGGTCAACTGTTTCGAGTAGCAATATCAAAAATTAGAATAGCCAATATGATTGCCAACCTCCGAAGCGGAGATGGCACTTGAAGAAGAAGAAGAGAATATCTCTTTACTTGTTTTAGTTTTTTATTGTCTTTAAGAGTGAGGAGTCTGTGGCTTCCGTAAGTGACTTTTTAGATATGTTTCAATACAGTGATTTTTTGTTATTAAGTAGTCCTTACATTTTCGTGTTGCTGTATTGAGTAGTCGTTTGTATTATTTTGCCATATTCTACGAAGTCTTCTTTTATCTTGGATATTTTCTTTGAATTGTATAGGAAAGTCGTACAAAAGTTTTTGTTTTTTGAAATTGCATTTCAGCTTATCACTGTATTGAGTCGTTAAATAACTCACAGCAATTTCAATATCTTCTTAGATGTCAGTGAAATATTTAAAGTTCATTTTTAATTTAGAAAATACTTATTGGTACACCAGTTTATGTGTTTGTTGCTTAAGTTTAGGTGTTTCCTTTATATCAGCTTTAGTGATAATAGTGGCCAAGATTAGAGAATAGTGTGAATACAATTTTAAGCATGATTTTATAGTAGCAAAATGTTGAAAAATGATTTTTGTGATTTAATTAATTAGGCATGGCAGTTCCTTTAAATCTGAATGCTAATAAGTCGGCTCTTTCCTTCCTATATCGTTAGAATTATTGATCTTCAATCAGTGTGTTTAGTTTTATAATCTACTCGGCAATCAGCCGTTGTTCTAGGATTCTAAAATAATTTACAAAATATTCTTTTCTTACTGCATGTTTGGTTGGGAAATGGCAAAAAGAACTAGAAAAAAAGTTTTGTATGTCAATGGAGTCTAACAACTACAACAAACTATTGAATTATTGCTTACAGATAAAACGTAAACAACATTAGCACTTTTAAACCTCTGTAAGAAAATTATAAAACAATATCGAGACGTCTAGATTATTTTCCAAAACTTCATTGTTTTATTTTTAACGAATATTGAACAACCAATTCCTGTATTTAATATAAAGAAACAATGAGACGCTATAACACATCTCAAATATTTCTTTAATGTAATTCAAAGTTAATAACTTTAGAATGTGCAGCACTAAAAGGTTAATCATCAATAGGAAGATCCAAATAATTTATTTAAATATATTATTATATTTAGCCCAAAAGCAGATACAAACATGAAATCCAGGTTTTAATATAATTTATAAATTTGGCATCAGTAGGTGTAATAAAAAAATACTATTAGTACTATTAAAATGACTGGAGAGATACTCATTTAGTTCTTCAGATGTTTTTTGAATTTAAAAATATCTTAGACGTTAACTAATCATTTAGAAAAATAATTTGTTTTTACATAAACTTGCGTGTATTAACATTTTTATAGTATATTTAAAGGATTCTTTATTGTTATAAATATGGAAGCTAAGATTTAATAATTTTTATAAGAATTGTGCAGTGAGAAGCTTTTCGAGTTCTTCCAAACAACTGAAAGTGCATTAAAAAACTAATGTGATAAGATTTATGGTAAACACCAATTTGACTACGGCTTTTAAAATAGTGTTACGCATATCAGTATTAAAAAAAAACAAATATTAGGCAATTTAAAATTAAATTTGCGTTGAGATATTAATTTTCTACTACAGATATATGTGGCTTGAATCTCATTATTCCAACTAATGTAATTCAATATAATGTTAGTACAATGAAAATTAATTACTTGATTGATACGCACTATGTTTTACAATTATATTACTGTTTTCCCTTATTTTAGGCAAAATTTAATCACTATAAAACACCAACAAATATAATAAACAAGCACTTTTCATTAAAAAACCGACACTTTGTGTATGAAAGATGAGAACCAGAAATATTTATACAAAAATTTTGTTTTTAACAGATAAACTTCATTGCTCTGTTGTTAAATTTATGTTACCCGTTCATGACACGGAATTGTGATGTTATCAAGAGTTAAAATATTGCTACGAGCGTTTTAATGGGTTCAAATATGTCGTGCTTGAGAGGAATGGATCCGTTAAATATAAGTACCCACGTTAATACAAGTGTAACAACATTTTGATTGGAAACGTTACGATTTCACGTTTCCCCAACCGAATAATATGTGATGCAGCACTCCATAACAATAAAGCGGTCGCACAAATATCAGTTGTGGAAGGCTTCCTGTCAAAATACATGGGTAGGATTTTCTTAAAGAGACTTGTTTTTTATCTTTCCATTTAGTGTTATAATTTTTTGGAAAATTTTTGCAGAGTATTTATATGTTGTATATTTGTATGTTTTATATTTTTTGTGTCATAAAAGATACAAGTTTTGTAAAAAATATGAAAAGGCCAGGAATTTTTGATGACACAGTGGAGGTTGTTAAAAAAAGTTTCGTGCGTAGACCACAACAATTCATCTTACAGGAAACATTTGTGATAGTATAAATAAAAAAAGCGTAGATTGATAAGTCGGATAAGTAACATGCTTATGATTTTTTTAAGGTTATACATAAAAAAATATATAGAAATATAGAATAACAGATTAGCAATACACAATTCAAGTTTGGGTACAGACTAAATACGAGAGAAGCACTATTTAGCCTACTGATTTTAATAGGGAAAGCTCGTAACGTAAATAGTGATGTATATGCATATTTTACAGATTTTGCTAGAGCTTTGAATGCAATCAGACATTAGAAACTTGCATCAAAAAAATGGCATTGACAAAGAAGAAAGACATATTAGTACCAGAATGCAACAATTAGAACAGAAAAATTAACATTATTAGAAATAACTATGTGAGACAAGGATGCATATTGTCACCCTTAATATTTAATATGTACTCCAAAAAGATATTTAGAGAAACCTTAAAAAAACTAGACAATAGTATGATAATAAACGGAACAACAATGACAAGCCCTGAAGATCTATAGATGTTGATAGATCGAATAGTAACACCCAGCAAAAAGTATGGTCTGGAACTAGACACTAAGAATACAAAAATTATAATTATTAGCAAACATAATATTAATGCTGACTTCTTTACAGAAGATAAAACGCTACAGTGAGTCGAAAACATCAGTTGTCTCGGCTGCTAAATCTAAACGAAAACTGGGACGGCTCAAAGAAAATCAGAATTAGGATAGAAAAGTAAGAAGCGCATTCTATCGCTTGAAAAAAATATTAAAACTAGATTACGCTGTATTTTCAATACTCTACTATGGAGTGGAAACCTGGACTCTCACAGAAGATACTATGAAACGCCTACCTGTGTTACAGGCGTATGTTGAGAATTTAATGTTTCATGTGTCAAACAAAAATTAAACATAGAAAAAGAAGTATTCAGCAATGTAAAACTAAGAAAAACTTTATACTTTGCACACATAATAAGGAATGATAAATAAGAGTTTTTTGCAATTAATATTATAAGAAAAAATTAAAAGAAAAACAGGACTTGGCCACAGGAGAATTTCATAGCTGAAAAACTTGTAACACTGGACCAAACTATATTCAGCTGCCCTATTTTGATCGGCAGCCAACAAAATAATATGGGTCACGATGATTTTCAACGTCTACTGAGGATATGGCACCTGAAGAAAAAGAGATAAAAATCAAAAAAGGCGACCCAAATATTTCTTGAGAAATAATCCATATGTTCAGAGATGTTTGCGATGTTTTAAATTTTTTTTTTTTTTTTATTAATTTAACCAGGGTATTTACAATCTACTCCTAATTTGAGTATTAAGTAAAATTATATAACAATACAACGTCATGCGGGGAGCTCTAGCCAGTGCTAGTCTCCCTAATGATTACATCAGTTTTGATTAGGTTGTGCGAGGTCCAGCGGCCATTGTCGTTTGAGCCTTCTTGCGATGTCCGGTTGATTGGAGAGTTGTTCAATGAGTTGGTTAGGGTGTCCTGCCAAGTTACTGCTATAGTTAGTTGAGAGCCTTTTGATTTCACTATCTACGTAGGGAACTCCTAGGTCGTTATGAAGGGTGTCGTTCTTTATGTACCATGGTGCATTGGCCAGCATACGGAGGGTTTTGGACTGGAATCTTTGAAGGATTTTAGTGTGTGTCGCTTTGGCGCATCCCCAGAGTTGAATCCCGTAGGACCATATGGGCTTCAGGATGACTTTATACAGCAAAACCTTGTTTGATAGAGAGAGTTGGGAATGTTTTCCAAGTAACCATGCCATTTGTTTGATTTTGAGATCTAATTGCTTCCTTTTGGCTTTGATATGCGAGCTCCAATTGAGTTTTTGGTCGAGGTGCAAGCCGAGGTATTTTACTTCCCTATGGATTGGAATTGGGGTGTTATTTATGCTGGTTTGAGCGCATTGATACGTCTTATAGTGAAAGGTTATTTGAGCCGATTTATCAGTATTGACTGTAATTCTCCACTTATGGAACCAGGCTTGCAGTGAGTCTAGATGCTGTTGAAGATGTTCCACAGCAAGTTCAGGAGATTGGTTGACTGAAAGGATGGCCGTGTCGTCAGCAAATGTCGCAAGTATAGTGTTGTCTGTGGTTGGTGCATCTGATGTATAAATTAGATATAGCAGTGGTCCCAAGACGCTGCCCTGCGGGACTCGGACTTGATTGGATGGATATCTGAGACTGCACTGTTCATTTTGACTTGGTAGGTTCGGTCTGTGAGGTATGACTTGAGTAGTACGTATAGCTGACTGGGGAGGTGTAATTTGAGTTTGTATAACAAGCCAGTATACCACACTTTGTCGAACGCTTGCTTAATGTCTAGGAACACCGCTGGGCATACATTCTTCTTCTCCATGCTTTCCATTATATGAGTGATGATTCGGTGGCTTTGGTGAATGGTGGAATGGCTTTCACGGAATCCAAACTGGTGCAGTGGGATAAGCTGGTCTAGGTCTACAGATTTCTTAATGCGCTTGAGTAGTAGCCGTTCAAGAAGTTTGGAAAGGAGAGGCAGAAGACTTATTGGTCTGTAGGATTGTGCTTGGGTGGGCGGTTTACCAGGTTTCGCAATCATTATTATCTGGGCATGTTTCCATAACATAGGGAAGTAGCAGAGTTGTAGTATTCTGTTAAATATTGTGGTAATTAGTACAATCGCTTTTCTGGGGAGGTTTTTAAGTACTTCTCCAACCATTAGGTCATATCCTGGTGCGTTACGCACGTTTGTTAGTTGTATTTGTTGAGAAACTTCTGCTGGCGTAAAGGGCTTGATTGGCGGTGACTATTGGCACGCAGTATCAATGAAGGATTCAATTTCTTTATCGTCAACATGATCTTGTACTTGTGGTGTTGTAAACACGTTATCAAGGTGTTTCGCAAATGAATTGGCTTTATCAGATTTATCAGATCTGGCCCAGGTATCGTCGGGGTTTTGATAGGAGGGATAGTTGCTATTGGCCGCTTGAATTTCTTTGTTGCCTTCCATATAGAGTTGTCATCAGGAGAGATGGGTGATGTATTGACTGAATGTTTCATTGCGAGTTCCGCTAGCGCCTTTTGCAGTTGATGCGTTAGTCTATTATAGTGGGTTTTGTCTCGTCTATCTTTGGTTCTCTGCCATTTTTCCGTGCCCTTCGTTTCTCCGAAATGAGGTTCCGTACGTTCAGATGAATGTTGTCTGTTTCAGGTGATGGTTTTGGAACGGGGGTGGCTTGCCATGCAGCTTCTTGTATAATGGTAGTTAAGTACTGGGTTGCCTCATCAATGTCTTGAGCGTTTTTATTCTGATCTCGAGTTTAATTTCATTTTCTAGGTAGTTCCTAAAATATTCCGAGACGGTATGCTTCTTGCATAATTTTAAAGGAGGGTCTTTCTTAATGACAGTCGTGCTGATACTTATAATGATTGGCGTATGGTCAGAGGATAGATCGAAGTTGGATTCCGTTTGTTGATAAGTATTCGTTATGCCATTGGTAACTGCACGGTCAAGTAAGTCTGGCAGTTTATGTGGGTCACTGGGCCAGTATGTTCACCAGTTGATAGGTAGTTGTAGTTGTTTCGTTGGATTGCAGCTAGCAGTCTCCGTCCTTTCGGGGTGGCAATCCTTGAGCCCCAAGCAGTATGCTTGGAGTTCCAATCACCCGCTGCAATAAATTTTGGCCCCAGGGTTAGTAGGAATTCCTCGAATTCTTCAATTGTGATGGGGTGACGTGGTGGGCTGTAGATGGACGCAATGCCCAGGGGGTACGGGAGAACTTCTATTTTAATTTTTGCACTTTGTATTTTGTTAGTTATAAAAGGCTCCATCTCGTAGTGGGAAATTGTGTTTTTAACAATTATAGCTGATCCAGCGTGAGCTGTGCCGTCTGGATGATTGGCAAGGTAAGTAGTATATTTCGGGATTTTAACTATTGTTCTTTCTGTTGCATGGGTTTCGGAAATTAATAGGATATCGATTTGTTGCATTTGTAGGAAGGTATTATTTCCGGGATGTGTCGGTAATGCCATTGGCATTCCAGGTACCAATACGTAGGTAATTAGCCATTTTATGCTATTTTGTTGATTACTGTGGAGAGCATGTTGAGCACCATGCTGTTCTGGCTTATAAGTTGCGCGAACATTGCTTTAAATTCTGCAAGGAAGTTGGAAAGTAGATCATTAATGTTGTTTTGTCCTGTAACTGCTTGTTGATACGTTAGTGTGTTTTGAGGAGTATATGTGCTAGCTGCGTTGTTTGCGTTGCCGGTCCTATTTCTAAGAGGTGGGAAGTTCAGGTTATCCATGGTGGGGGGCATCTGGTGGGTTTGACGTGGGTTATTTGTTACTGCTCTATATGTTGTATTTCTACATCTCTGGAGATTTTTATATACAGTACACCCTTTATAGTTGCCGGGTGGCTTCCTTGGCATAGAGCGAATTTTGCTGAAGTGTCTGGAGATTTCTTGCATACAGAAGTGCTATGTGTTGCACCGCATTTAACACAATTATATGGTCTATTGCAGTACGTTTTAGTATGGCCATAATTCTGACAGCGCATACATTGCGGTATAGTATTTTTAGTTCTGGGCGGTTTTATGTTACTTAGATACTCTACATCAAATATCTTTTATTATTCTCGTTTGGCTCCAAATCTACCATAAATAGCGGCAGTGGCAGTTTAGTTGTTCTGTGTCTTATATTTATGATGTTACGTACTTTATGTCCCAGAGCTGCTAGCTCTTCCGTTATTAGTTTAGTTGGTATAGTGTGGTGAAGGTTGTGAATAGAAATTCTGTATGCCCTTTCTTCCTTAATTTGATAAGTATGGTGCACTATATTCTCGTTTCTAAGGTGTGCCGTAAGTTTCGGCATTGACTTTGACCACATTGTTGGCTAGTGCTACTGTATAGTATTTCTCTTTCTCGATAACGTTCGTGAATTCGTTAATCATCTCGTCATAATTATTAACTCCATAAATGTATATCGGTGGAGGTTTGGGGATTTTTGGGGGTGAGTTACTGGGAATTGTTTCAGGGTTGTTATCACTTCTTATTGGCGAGAATATATCAAATCTGTTAGAAGTCAAGGTTTGACTAGCTTGTTGTGAGTTAAGTGTTGTCTGTGAATTTCTTCTCCTTTTCTTAGCAGTCGTTTGCCAGCTGTGTTTTGGGGTTGGGTTATTCTGATCGTCATAATTAGGGCAGTCGGTTAAACTTGCATCGTCTTCGTAATCTGTTTTGTCGTCTTGTTTGTCAGTATTGCCGGTATTTTCAGAATTATATGTTTGTTGGCTTATAATCGTTTGCATCTCCTGGGGGAATGTATTTGTGTATGGATTTATTGTGTGGAGGGCGGCAGTAAGGTTTGTTTTGAGGTGCGTTTACAAATTGCGGTTGTTTGAAGTCTGTATAGGTCTTGCTGTTGTACATGCGGAAAATTTTGCATGTTGGGAAAGTTAAATGTGTAGCCATAATTTTCTCGAGCGGTTTTAGCATTGAATGTTGTACCGGGTGGACCGGGAGGACCGGGACCGCACCCGTTTCCAATAATTGGAAACATGAGTTAACAGCTTACGTATATTAGAATATGTATGTTTATACGTACAGTTTAATGGATTGCAATAATATGCGACTGTTATTATCAATTGTTGACCTCATGTTCACTTATCAGCGTGCGGCGCACAAGCACTATCAAAGATAGTAGAGCGCTACGATGTGTACACATTGAAAGTCAAATGACCACGATGTTTTAAATAGAACTGTAAAATAATAATTGGACAAAAGTGTAAATGCTCATAATTGAAAAGAGACAACTGAGAAAAAATAAATTTTAAACTCTACTTTATAATAATTTGAGTATTGCTCAATACTGTTATCTTATTTGTTATACAAAACCTTAAGGTACATTTTATAGTTGCATACATTTAATTCACTGGCGAGAAAATAGTTTATATTTGGAAGTTACAAAATGTTAGAAGGTCTAAGGTAGGAAATAAGCAATATGATGGTTCAATCCTTTTAGATGTCCTTGAAGTAATGTAGTCTCATTAGATTTGCTTACTATCACGTATTTAACAGTTTTGTATATTAGGAACTGGCAATAGATTCGATAATTTTACTACTGTGATTTTAAAATCATCATCTATAATTTTACAAAAATTCAGACATTTATAGTACTCATATAAATAGTGCATCTGCTTTATAACTGTGAGTATAAAGACAGCTATCAAAAATAAAAATTATTTGACGAGCGGCTTAATTCGCATACTTATAGGAAGAGGTAGAAGCAGCTACTTTGCATTTGATAAATTTTAAATCTTATAAATAATATATTATAAGGCTACAAATCATCCTGTTAGTAATTCGTTCTTTAACAGTTGCTTAAAGACAAGCAATTTAAGTGACAGTGCAAAATGAATAAAATTAGAATACTTTTGGAAGGAAAAATAATAAATAAAATAAAATAATTTTGCTTAAAATGAGGTAACTCACGTGCTCTCCACAAAATTTTAAAATTTGGATAAATAAACTCGAGCCCAACAGCATAATAAGCAATTATACACCACGTCCTGGTGGTTTAAAACCAGCTGTTTTGCCAAGAATCTTAGGCAAAGCCACTGATACGGTTTTAGGCTATAGGCGAGTAAAACTGCAGAAGTTAGCAAGAGCCCCGAAAATGTTAACTAGAAGAATTTACCTTACTTCTCTTAATAAATTACATATATATGAAAAAAATGCGTTAGATGAGTGGCTTGTATGCGAACATCAATCGTTCCTTTGCAACTATTTACGAAGACCTCAACAGAGTTTTGCGATGTTTTGTAAGCACGAATAAATGTGGAATTTACCATTGCACATCAAAAACAAATTAGCAGTCGAAACTGTAGATTACCTCTTCCTTCCAAAGAAAAGAAAAAAAAACGTAAACCATACGGTCTTCAGGAAAGATGGTCGCGATACTTTTTTTGGGATACAAAGAAACTTATATTTGATTTTTAGATGAAGAAACGATTATTGTTAAATATCACATAGCACTTTCGGGTAGATTGTATGGCTAAATATGTA
The DNA here is from genome assembly GCA_036346155.1 of Sinelater perroti. NCBI lineage: Eukaryota > Metazoa > Arthropoda > Insecta > Coleoptera > Elateridae > Sinelater > Sinelater perroti. Next base: position 5,087,132 of record JARFIY010000265.1, read on the forward strand.
ATATTGTTGTATTGTTACAACAGCAGAACTGACTGAATTAAGGTTTGAAATTCTTCTGCATCTATTGTACTATCCTAATCTATTCTTTGAAATTTCTGTCTGGTGTTGTTAGTGGTTGAGTCGAACAAAGGAGTGATAAATAGTGTACATTGAAAATTTCAAATCGAGCTACTTTTGCGAAAAAAGTGCAAACTTGTTTTGAGATAAGTGTGTTAAACATCAATAAAGTACTTTATTTAAATAGACATTGTCTTTAATATGTTTATATAAAATCACATTTACCTACACTAAGGGTCCAATATGATTTGTCGTAATCTATAAAACTTAACTTGTTTCAATCACAAGGCCATGTATGATGCTTTATTTGAAACATATGCACCTATAATCAGAGAAGTCTATGCTAGAATGGATATTATTTATTTTCCTACTTTTTTGAAGACAAAGCTAAAAACACTTATTGTCAGTGGTGTATGCTATCGGAAGGTGGTAAACAACTTTTTTTAATAGTACCAATAATTTTAATTTGAATAACACCCACTTTATTTTAAAATAAATTTTCTGGTCGTGTTATCTCGCCCAGGGGTGACATCCCAGTATGGCGATCTAACTCCGTTAGACATTTTCTTCTGGGTCATTTACGAAAAGGAGTTTATGTTAACAAACTTGTTACGATTCCATAGCTAAACGAAAAAATCAGACGTGTAATTGCTGAAATAGAGTCGCATTTATGAAAATTTTTATAGAGAACTTCGCTAAAAGGATGGTTACATGTCAACAGAGTCGTGGAAAGCACTTGGCCGACATAATATATCATACGCAATTGTAATGCTAACATTTGGATCACTCTATAGAATAAGGTTTTGTATTTTTTTAAATACCTTATTTTTGTAATTAGACACTTACGACATTATGGTATATACACATATAAAAATGTTCCTTTCACTGCTCTTGGGAGCATAGGGCTTTTACAACGAGTTTATATCTGGGCTTGTCCGTGGCAAGAGCTTTTAATTCTTATTATAGACTTACTTATGTTTTCATCTTCTTAGAATATGGAGCGCTTCTAGGTTGTCTTTGGGTGTCCTCTCCTATTTTCTTGTGGGTTTTATCCGAGGGCTTCTTTAGGGATACTAACTATAAGTGTTCATAAGGTATAGTCTATCCATTTCTATTTACGGCGTTTTATCTGAATTTCCATACTTTCTTCTTTTGTATTTCTCTACAGGTCTAGATTACTAATAATAGTATTTGGCCAGAAAATACACAGAATTTTTTGGAAACATTTATTTGTAAAGACTTGGATGCTGTTTGTTGTTTTTTTTTTGTTACCATCCAAGATTCACACTCATATAACAAGACAGACTTTGCATTTGTATTAAAAAAGCGGAGTTTTGTGTTATTGAAGTAATGAGATGAATTTCAATTATTTAGAAGACTAAATGCCGTTCTTGCTTTATAAATTTCACTTTTTACGTCTGCTGAGGATCCTTCATTATTGGTTATAATACTGCCGAGGTAGGTAGAACTAGTAACTTCTCCTAGTTGCTGCTTTTGGCAAAGGAATCTATTATTTGGTTAACTGTTTATTTTTGAAGGTTTACTTTTAGTTTAATTTTAAATGTTTTTCTTGTAGCCGTTGGAATTTGATATTCATGTCACTGAAAGTGTGAAACAAAAAACATATATTACCCACATAATCTAGATCCTCTAAACTTTCATGGAAATTCCATACTGTACGAAGCTGCGCATCATTGGTTTTTGTTAAGATTCACTTAAGACGTAATAAAATTATAGTTGGAAAAGGATATATCCTTGTTTAACCCCAGATTTTTCGGATATTGGGGAACTTGTTTTTCCTTTATGGGTAACTCGACAGGTAGTACCATTTTATGGTTCTTAGATCAAGTTAATTATTTTTACGAGAACCTCCTTTATGGCGAGAACTTCCTATATAGATGAGTGACACAGGCTGTCAAAAGCTCGCTCAAAGTCTATAAAGATGAGATGCATTAGCAAGCTCCATTCTCCAATTATAATAAGTAGGATACTTATTTGTTCAATGCAGGATCTGTTTTGTTTTATGTATTATTTTACTTAATATAATTTGTGTCAACAACGTGATAATTTGTCCTCTTCCTAGGAATTTTATTTATAAGTCGTTATTTATAATATTTAGAAATTCTTTCTGAAATCCACACGTCCAATATAAGTGGGTGAAGAATATTTCCTATTGATTGATTGATTGATTATTGTTGGGGTTAATCGTAAATTACGATCCCACTTAGCACTTCGACTCTGCGGCCTTCTGTGCGCCCCTTTTCCTAAATTAAGGAAGATCTGTGCCTTTAACTAATTTTAGGATGTTCTTTATGAGGTTCTCGTTATTGGGTAGATTGCCACGGAGACTTACCCTAAAGAGTTTCTGCCTTTTGCGGAATAGTGCTGGGAAGTCAAAGATAATGTGTGAAGACGTTTCTTCCTCTTTTTCACATAATCTGCAGAGTGTATCATCTCTGTTTACTCCTATTCTATGGAGGTGCTTTTTCAGGTAGCAGTGTCCTGTAATAAGTTCTACTACTCGTCTTATCTGAGCACGTCCTGAGTTGAGTACATCATCACTTAGCCTACTGGAAGGTTTCTCAATTAGTTCCTTTCTAGTCTTTGCTCTTGTGTGGCATCCCAACGAGATGAGTGTTGTCCTTCAGTCTTTTATCGTTGATCGTATGCTACCTTTGGGTATGCCTAGAACAAGTTCCGGTCCTGTAAAAAGACTCTTAACACCACTTTTTGCAAGTGTGTCTGCTCTTTCGTTCCCTTCCATTCCAGAGTGGCCTGGTACCTAGATTAGGTTGACCTTGTTATCCTCAGATAGGGTGACCAAATGGCTAGCAGTCTTTTACGAGCTTGGAGTTTATATGAGGTGACTCCAGCGCTTTAGAGCAGCTTGGCGGACAGTTAGATACATTGTTGAGTGTATCCGCGTCTAGTGTTTTCTATTATGCATTGCATTATCGCAAATATTTTAGCTTGAAACACTATGGCGTACTTGCCTGGTTGTATGTCATGTGTACCCGCCCCTGTTTCTTGGGCAGTTCGGGATCCGTCTGTATATCAGACTGAGTTATGATGGGTTGCCTTTTGCCAGTCATGATCGTAACTGACATTGAAAGGTTTTTCAAATGAGTATACCGGTAGGGTACCATGCTTAGGATGGTATTTCCTTTGACCGCTTCCTGTATCTGTTTATCCCATATCTTTCATTGTGCTTGTGCCAGGTACCGGTAGATTTCATTTTATATGCTGCTATCCAAGCTTCTCCCTTTAGATAAATATCTTAGGGGATGAGATTTAGGAGTGCTTCCATAGATACTGTAGGAGTAGCTAGTTTTTGTAACCTAGTTAGCTTAATAACTGCCGTATTTGGTAAAGTACTTTTTTCAGGTAAGCATACTTTTGCATCTAGGGTGATGCCCAGATATTTAACTTGCTGAATCACCTGTATACTTTCACATATATTTCCTATTAGTAAAAGACACGTTTTAAATATATCTATTGGTATGTGTTTGGGTCCAGGCACCTTTTTACAGTTAATATTTGATGCAGCTTATATATTTTCTCGTTTTGTGAGGGTAGTAAAAGTTTGATTTAGGTTGTGTTCTTCCATTTCTGCATTTTCGTCTGGTATATGTAACATATTATTAAAGTATAAGTGCCAACTATTAAGTATGTTGATCGATGGAGTATAGTTTATTTCCTTCGTTATCTTTAAGGATTATGTATAAAATTTTGTTAATTAGTTGTTTTATATAGTTCTTTATTATTTCTTAGTTCTGCTGCGGCTTGAGCTTTAAGTGCTGATTTATCTGCGCTTCTTTTGATTCATATATATACATATTTTTATTATAATTTTATTATATCCCTATAGTGTTAACCTGGATCAAATGAAAGCAAACGGTAAATAATGTACTTACTATGGAATTAATTTCTGCTACTTGGCTGTGCTCAAAGTAGATTAAGCCATTTCATATTTTAGTGTAAGTACTCAAAGTGCTTTGGATAGTGTGTACTCCAGTGATATAAACTTGATTATTAGTATGAACAATAAAAATAAAATACTATTTATTACAAAATCATAAATGAGGTTTTATTTTAAGCTTATTATACCCAAGTTTTTGTTATTACAGAAATATTTATAAGTGTAAGTGATACTGGCAATTTACTTCACTTGGGGCATGTCATCTCCAACTGTTCAAGTTAAAAATGATCGCATTCATTTACATTTTAATATTTTGCATATTTTCTATGACTAAAAGGTACTTTTTATAACAACAACGAGCAGAAAACGGACAAAATCGGGACTACGATTAGCCGTCATTAACAAACGGTGTAACGTGTTTCTGGCGTCTATGGGCGCCGGCGGATCCTTTCAAACGTTAACTAATTGTCGTGCCGAAATATGTAAACCGCACGATAAATAGACTCCGCTCATGAGCGCCGGCCCGAAATATACGTAGCCGTATTCAACTTTGTTTATTATTTCCTGCATACATAATAGCGCGAATTTATTGCGGCCCCGTTACAACTTCGCATAATTAAATCTCGGAGAGACCTTTCGCAATTTGGATTTTTTAATTAAAACGGGTAACGACGGCTTCGCGCCCGCGGCACTAAAACGAAGTTTTCAATTAAGGTGGCGCGCTCGAAGTCTTTCATGAAGCATGCAGTGTGTATGCGTTAGTTGCATATTGCATCCTTAATTTCAGTTGATGCCTCTGGGTATTGCGGTAGAAATCGGAATGCCTTCCAACTTTATGTCATTTATATATTCGTGTGTGTTCTGCGACATCAATGTAGAAAAGTAAAAAACAATTGTTAGCTACAAAATAGTTTTCATTTCCGTTTCACTACATGAAACGTAATTTAGAGCTGCTGTGGTTGCAGTAAATAAATCGCTCTGTAAACATCCGGCAATAGTGTCAGCTATTTCCATGGCGAACGTGCCTAAATTCACAAATGCTGCGTTCTCCAGTGGTAGAGAGGAGAATGCTCCCTAGATAATAATAATTAGGGGTACTACTGACAGCATATGTATGGACGGCTACAAACACTGTCCCAAAGGGATGGCTGAATTATTTACCCGTCAACCTCTGCTGCAAAGAGCTTTCATGGCAAAATCTGCGCGAACGATAAAGCCGTCAGGAACAGAATAGTGGCAGGTCGCAAGTAGGTCCGCGAAATGTAATTAAGGTGATGTCAGTATATTGATGTGTTTTGCAAAAAGAATAGAATATGATGTTTTAGAAAATAGAAAAGTGTAAATAAACTGCTAAAATTATAACATATTTATAAACAAATATTTTAAGCTTATTATAACGTTTTTAAAAAATATATAGGTAACTAAGTAAATTGGCATAAATCAGAAATCAGAAAAAGTCAACATTATTTAATTAATTAAAGTTCATAATTCTAATTTTGCTAGTGACCTAATAGGATATACGAGCGTGCATTATTGGTTGCAGCTATTTGAGTATCTTTTTATTAGTATTGCTTTTTTTTCCACTTATGGGGTGTATGGTTCTTACTTCTACTACGTCACTTTAGGGGAAGCTGCTTTTTAATTTCTTTCTTAAAAATGATAATTCTTTTAGAGGAATGCAAAAATGGAATAGTACAAGGAATAATTTATATTTGATTTATTGCACATATTAACTTGTTTTATGTCTATTTAATTCGCGTTTGTTTCGATTTTGCACTCTACTATTTAGTTTTGGTTTTAGGTGAAACACTACTTTTGTTTTTTGTCAGTATACATTCAAAGCTCTACTTGGTTTTTTTTTATATAATTTTTATATAATTGATATCGACTAGCTGCAAAGTTGCTATTAATATTGCTAGAGCAAAAAAGTCTTGCCGGAAAGTCACCGTGAGTTGAAAATTTAAATTGCGCTTATAGTAAAGGCATAAAAAATCAGTAGTGCTTCAGATGCAAGTGATCTTTGTTATGCCCAAGATTCAAGATTTTAGGCCATTAAATATTCGTAAAGTACAATCATAATAGGGTAATGTGTTAAAGAATTCAGTACCAAAAGAAACTGACTACAAGATTCTTTTAAAAGTCTGTCTGAATAAGATGAGGATGTTTTATATCGCGACTTTTTTTGCTGATAAGGTACGGTTTGTTCTACAGCCCAAACATGAAATACTAAAAATTGTTATGACTATCGCCTAGAGTAGTTTAAAATAGCAAGTCTCATTCTTGCTGCATGGTTATTTATAATATTGTAGATAAATATACAGTGCCAGATAGCAAACTGCGATTTTATAAAATAAAAGGACGGTAAAGAATAAAAAAAGTATTATGCATTTTATGTTTAAAAATTTTGAGATTTTAAGAAAATGCAATTTTAATTGCTACATGGCTGAATCAAATATAAACCAGAGCTATATTTTTAATTTATTGAAGTATTATAAAAATACAAATATACAAACTTATTTTTTCTGTGTCCGACTATCATGCAATCACCTCTAGGGTCCCACAAGACAGCGTATTAGAACCACTACTCTACTGTTATACATCTTTTATACAGACTGTCCAGAAAAGGTGGGGGTATTTTGAATTCAATAAAAAACCACCACAAGCCGGGAAAATATTTTTTTATTTTTAATTTTTAGCCAAAGTTTTGGAAAATTAAGTGCCAAAGACTATGTTGTCCAAATGTTGGCCCTCGTGCTACTGGCACTTCCCTAACCGAACACGGTAATTAGCCGCCACGCGTCTACACATCTCTCTGGAAACGGCGGTCATTTCAGTGAGGATATTGTATTTCAATTGCAGTAAAGTTTGTGGTTTGTTTGCATACACTTTCTCTTGAAGGTATCCCCAAAAGAAATAATAAAGGGTGTAAGATTGGAGCCTCTCGGGAGCCAGTTGATGATGCCTCGACGAGAAATCACTTCTTCCTGGAAAAGTTGATTGAAAACCTCAAATGATTGGTTTGAGGTGTGGCAAGTGAATCCATCTTGTTGAAACCATGTTTCCACATTAAAACCTTCAAACTCCTGCAGTTATGGAACCAAAAAGTTTCTTAACATATCACAATACCGTTGAATGTGTACCGTAAGTGCTCGCCCTCGCCAATCTTTAAATAAATAAGTACCAATGATGCCTTCACCAGACATGACAGCCCACACAATAACTTTTGAACTATGCTATAGTCGTTTATGTATCTGTCTTGGATTTTCGTTGGCCCAGTAGCGGCTATTGTGTTTGTTTACGTGATCCATTTAAGTGAAAGTTTGCTTTGTCACCAAACAAAATGTTTTCAAACGTTGGAAAACGTTGAAGCATTTCATTTGCAAAATTTAGCCGGGAAGATAGTCGGTAACATTCAGGTTTTAAACGAACTGAATTTTGCAGGCTGTAAGTTGTAAATCTTGCTTCAGAATCTTGTGCAACGACAATTTTTTAGCGTTAAGTTTTTGACTGCGTTTGCAAACTGATTGAGACAAATTTTCACGCACTGAAACTCTTACTTCTTCAATCGTTTATTGGCTTCAAACAGAGCGCGGGGGACCTTGATTGAGAATTTTATAGTCAAACCGGTATTTTCGACCATTCGAATCCATTTTCTGATGATATCGTCCTTCGGTGCATTCCGTACGTTAAATTCTGCACGATATAAACGTTGAACTATCGAATCACCATTGCGATAATAGGCGCGTATGCAAAAACGCGATGGTCTTCCGGGTAGACTTCCATGGCTACTATATCTCCAAAGAAGTGCAACAATCTATCCTTACCGCGCCCCTCCAAACCAGCGCCGTTACATGGGCGGCGCAGATACAAATACCCCCTATCTTTTCTGGATACACTGTACATCCATTACGGTTTTTTCAATTAAAGAAAAAACACAAAAACAATATTACATTAAAAGACTACCTTAATACACTTTAAGACTAGTTTGATGTGACGAATAACCGCAAATTGCAGTAAATGGACACAGACCGCGTTCACCAATAGATGGATCACATGTCTACTAATCACATTTAACAAGGTCCCAATACTTCAGAGGATTGAAATTAAATATCCTTGGATCGCATCTAGACCAGAAGTTAATCTAGAACATCCACATTAAGGCAAGGAGAAAACAAAATAGATATAAAAGTTAAACAAATTAACTGCCTCATTGGGTGACGATCAAACAAATTATCTTATATAAAGCAATGTTAAAACCTATATAAACCTAGCTGATAAATCTTACATAGATGCCAATCAAAAATTCCCAGAAAAAATGCTCCAAAGTATGTCATAAACGAAACACTCCATAAGGACCTAGGAATACCATATATAGTGGGCAAGACCAAGAAGCTGGCAGGAGCGTACACGAGCAACTTGGCAGGGCATATAAATTAACTCATAGACCAACTTTCCAATTAACCGACCGACACCAGAAACTTAAAGGAAAACCTACAAAAGCTACCGTTGCAAGACAATCAATCATATAAAACTAAATCACACTTATTTACTATTTGTGTAACAAGGAGATTGTTAATAGGCAATTGTCAAAAAAAGTTATTTTTTTGCATCTCCCGACTTTTTTCCTTACGGCTAGAGAGTTTTTGTAACTTAAGTTAATTGTAATATCAGCCAATTGCTCACGAGTGCTTCGACAGTAATACTGTCGTCAAATCTTTGTCCTCTGAGTGCTTTTATTAGTGGTCTAAACAACTGATAATTGCAAGGCAATCAACCCAAAATACGGAGAGAATGTTCCAGCGCAATCAAAAACAAATTGTTAATTTTTGTTCTCAAATTTAGGGACTTATATTTGGCTAGGACAGCGACTCAAGTTTGTCACTAATAATGTCCTGATCATTGTTGTAATTTATTTTAACCTCGGAAGTAAATGTTAGTTGGCATCAGCAAATGCATATATCTTCTGTAGTCCTGTTTTTGTGACTATTTTTTATTATATCTAAATTTAAATTTCCTTAAGAAACTGTGCTTTGACTTTTTAAAATTTTAGTCGGTTTTACGCCATCTGTCGTGAAATATAACCCATTTTGCAATCTACGAAGATATTTACGGGAGAAATCCTTCTTATGCATTTGTATGCACAATGCCCAGAAGTAAAAAATAAATTGAACATAACATGCTGGACTCAGTTGATTATCAGTTTAGCAAACCTTAATCTGAGCTGTAGCTATTAAAAAAACTTTGGACAAATTTATAGCTAAAAAAATATAAATTACATGATAACATAGAAACTTTGGAAAAATATTTATTTACAAATATTAATCTATAAATATTAAACTAAGACGTTTGTCAATTGTTAAAATAATTCAAATATTTGACAAGTTATACGCCATGATGTAGAAAACTAAATTATTATTTGTAGTACTGAATTTTAATTTTTAGTATTCGAAATTAAAAAGTAGACAGCATTTAAATGTTACAATTTTGGCCGTTCTTTGGCATTACCGAAAGTCGGGGCGAGGTGCTACTATTATAGTTCAAATAACTTGCATATTAGAAGATTAATATATCGCTGTAGCAGTCAACATTTATCTCATGACTTTGGACTACCTTGATGAACAGTAAGTCGTAATTTGCATAAGATGGGTAGTCAATACAAAATGTGGAGAAATATCTTACATGTTAACACAATACCAAACTAAATACCTGGTTAATGTGCAAAGAAAATTGTTTAATAAGCCTTAAGATCTTAGATATATCTTCATAATTCAAACAGATTAAACTAACGGTTAAGTAGAGGCTAAGCTGCAGAAATTATTGCAGAATTGTAAGACTATCCAATGGAATTACAAATGTGTGATTCACTTAAAATTAATTCCCGAAGATAGCCAAACTGTATAGTCAACGGATTGACAGAATATATGCGGCCTCAAAGCAACAATACTCTGGTATGCTCAATCGAAGATGGCCGTTACTGAAAAACCATGTACGGCTTAAAGAACCAAATAAATATTGGGGAAACTCGGTGAAATGACTGCCTACAGTTCTGATTTGGCATCACCAGATTACGATCTGTTCCGATCAATAGCACATTTTCAAATTTCAAGTAGTAGATCAAGAAAGATGTCATATATAACATAATAGTATGAATTTTGATTTTTAATTTGAGTTTTCCTTAAAATATTAAATAAATATTTTTACATTAAAATTCACACCCTATAATACTTAAAAGAAGTGTTAATTTAATTTACTGTTACTTATAAAGTTAAAACTGATATAAAAAATAGTCACTATTTAGACATTTAAATCGAAAAGGGAGAGAGAAAAAATATAACAAAACTACAAAACAAGCTGTAAATGTATAAATTCAATAACTGGAATACTGCAATTTAGTGTAATTTACTGCTTGTTTGTAGTTATAACAATAAAATTATAAGATATTAATCAAAGAAGTTGGTTACAAATATTAAGAAAATAATTATTTAAAAAATGAAAAACTAATTTTTATTAAAACAAAAAAAACTGCAACGAATTTCCGAACGCTCCTTATAAAAACACCCTTATCTTAGGCGTTTACCGCTAATACCGGAGTCGCCGCCAAATCGTCACGGTCGAGCGACGAACATAATGCCTTCAATGCACGTAGCCGCTGTGCTTGTGCACACTAGAGGACTCGAACAATACAGTAATTTCCAGATTTACACTGGTTGGTTCCTGTAGACTCTAGAATAGGTGCTGGTTGTATAAATAGCATGCAGTGGTTTAGGAAAGTCAAGTACTGGAAGCAAAGCGTACTATGCTAGTGCAACATAAATTGTGTTATAAATAAAAAGAGACATACCGTGTTATTTTGTGTTAGTAATTCCTTGTATTAGTGTATATAAATGTTAGTAAATAATTCAGTGACCTTTAAGTAAGCTAGATAAGTAATTTAAGTACATTTAAGCGTGTTATTCAACACTGTTGGTAACAAAAAGTTATAATATGGAAAAATTTGGTGTATGTGGACGTTTTCGAAGATCTTTACTTTTTTCATTAAAGAGCACTTATTAGTACCGCAGCTTTAAAGGTTTATTGTGTCTACTAACATGTAATCTTATATTACTCGAATTCGCCTGCGCCGACTCGCGAAAAGTAAGTACTGCTCGTGCCCGTATGACCCAAAGCGGCAGCTTAGAAAGACCTACACTTGATTCTATTCTGTTACACTAAAACTAGGAAATAAGTGATAAATGCTATAAAACCGTTTTCCCTGTGACGAAACAACTACAAAAATAAGTATAAGTTTAGACGACATACGAACGGCACGATGCAAAAATATTAACATTTTGGAAATAAAGATATTGATAAAGACAACACTGTAGAATAATAGATAATTTGTGTTATTGGTATTAAAGAGAACTGAAGACCTTATAGTTATAAAATTAGGTTTCATTAACCTTCAACACAAATATTAATCATCCGTTCGAAAAAATTATGTAGATTATAACAGTTACACATTTACTATTTATATTATCACACAACGAAATATGCAAAACTGAAAATACAAACGTCAAACCTTGTTCTTTTGAAAAGTTTAAATTATCGTTCAATTATCCAGAAAGATTGACCTTCCAATAATTTCATTCATACTATTAAGCCAGATGGAAACTTGAAATGAATAACTACACGAATACTGTAAATGCGTAGATTCGATCTTATAATCTATGATACATACTAAATTTTAACGTAGATTACCTTTTGTCCAATTTTTGACTTCTACTTAGAATTCTTGGGTCAGTCAACACTGAAAAATTGATGAATCTGATAATCGGTTCTTATCTGTTCTGCTGTGTGCTATTTGTATGTATAACTATATAATTTTATATTTCATATAGTAAAAAGTACAAATTACATATTTAGTTTGAGTTTTTCTCTGAAATATTAATAAAATATTATAAGCAGAAGTATTCAGATTGCCTAACTACTTAGCAAATGAAATATTCATTGAAGTATCTTTTAAACTGGTTAAATAACTTCTACATACTTTCAAATTTCTTTGCCTTTATAAATCAAAATAATTTAAATCCTTGCTTTTAAACACATCTTGTAGTTCACTGCGTACCCTTTTATTTATTGTTGTGAACAAGTGCTACATTTGGTTTATGTAAATCAAACAATATTTGACAATCTTACTCAAAAAAGGAACAAGTTATTGTATCCTTTTCGATTATCGATATTTTTTCGTTTGAAGACATCATTGTTTTGTAGATTAAATGCATTTTTGTTTTAGAAGGAACTAAAACAGAATTATCTCTGACGTGGTTATTTTCCACCAATTTTTTTGACGACATACTTAGACATATTTTAATTATTATGATTATTTAAACATACATAAATACATTAAAAAGTAGAAATTCGATATTAAACAATACATTAAACTGGTAGTATCCGGTTAATATTGTACATTAACTAATGAAATATTTTTTTTGCTTTCAAATAATAACGATTAAAAATAATTCATTTAGAATATTTGTTTAACACCTAGTTATGTGTTACCTTAGGTCAGTATAAAGAAAATATGCATTTTTTATTATTATCTTGCATAGTATTGACATATCGTGTTTTATATTTAAATAAAAATTAACGTTTTATATTTAAACGCTAGTATACAATTTGCAATCCGCACTTTTCAACTAAGTATTAGCCGTAACAAATGTATATCAGCGAACATAAACTAAATGCAAATTTATGATGGTAGAAGATAAAATACGGACATTTATATGGAATGGCTCTTAATAAGAGCAAAACTCCCTAAATTCCAGCATACAATAGTTTACTCCACGTACTTTATTTGCAAATAAAAATTTAACTGCATCCACAATTGTGACGGGGTTTTGTTGGTTGATTGTTACATCCCAACAATAAAATTTTTAGCAGAATGTCTATTTTTGTATTACATAATAGCTGCCGGGGTTAATGGTTAATAAATAATAAGCGAGAAGTATTTTTAATAAATAATAAAATCTCAAAAAGGCACATATGTGGCGTAAATAGGACAGGTTCTAATAATCTCATAAACAAATTTTTATTAAATAGGTTAATCGTTCTTTAAATAAAACATGCAAGAGATAATAAATTTCAAAAAATGCATGTATACTGCAGTCATTGAGGTATAATAATTCTACAGCACGCAAAACAATGAAACAAACAAAATGATAAAGAGCAGGCGATAAAAGGTTTCTAACTAATTTGCAAATACAGGAACATAAAAATGATACAAATTTATTTTTTATAAATTTTCAAATAAACAAAATAATAAAGATGTATGCCTATATGATTTCTTTGCAAGTCCAGAATAGAAAAATTACAAAAAGTGAATAAATTTTATCTAGAAATAAGAACAAATCTAACAAAATATAGAGCATTAGCATTTAAACTGAATATAAGAGAAGATCATTAAAATGGCTACGTTAAACATCATATTTATTTAAATAAAATATAGTTTCTATTCAATCAGTAAGTGTGGTTGTCAAGAACAAGTTAGAATAAATCATAACATCCCTAAATTATTGCTCGCCGAATAATTCAACACATAATAAGGATTCCTAAACGTTTTATAATTACGATACCTAGATATTACCACAAAAACAAGAAAAATATTATTTAATGCATGATCATTAGCATAAAGACATAGCAATATCCAGAGTGACGCGGAACCAGTTAATGTTCTTTAACTGAATCATATATTATATACGGAAGCAGGAAAAAAATAAGTAAAAATGACTATAAATCCGACCAAGTATGCCATTTATTTGACACCGATTACAAGGTTATTTTTTGAAAACTACATCAGGCAGATGACCTCCGTTTACATCAATGCATTATTGCAAACGTTTCTTAAAGTTGTCGTACACGCGCCTCTGTAGGTTCTCATCATTTGCTGCAATTTCATCACCAATGGTTTGCTTGAGTTTTGGATACTCATGATATGCCTCTGAAACACAGTTTTCAGGAACCCCCACATGAAGAAGTCTGGTACACTGAGCTTGGGCGACCGAGCTGGCTAAGCGATTTCGCCGAAACGAGAGATAACAGTTCCGAACATTTTATGAATTACAACCATACTGATTCGCGCGGTGTGGGCTGTTGCTCCATCCTGCTGCAAATATAGGTTTTTAGGGCCAATGCCAAGCTGTTGTAACTTTTGTTCAACAAAACCTTTCAACATAGTCGCATAACGTTCTGAATCAACGGTCACTGTTTGTTCATTGTCATTTTCAAAGAAATACAGGCCTACAATTTTGAAAGCACCGATTCCACACCAAACTGTCACTTTAGGAGAGTGCAAGGACTTTTCATGCAGTTCCTTAAGGTTTACTGATGAACAGTATTGCATGTTCTGCTTATTTCCACCAGAAACATAAAATATGCTTTGTTGGTCATTAGCAAATTATTTATAATATCTGGGGTTTTCCGTAACAAACCACTTATGGTGTTTCAGAAAGCAAGTCTTGCTTTCTTGTCTCTTTCATTAATTTATTGTACAACTTGCAGTTTGTAAGGGGAACATTTTATCTCTTTTAGCATTCGATTTAAACGTCTTCTACTGATACCTAAAATCCAAGATTGCCGGCGCGTCGAACGGCGAGGACTGAGTTCAACACCCTTTCTCATTATCTGCAGGTTCCCTGTTCGTGGAGCTCCATGTTTCACATCTAATACGCTACCAGTTTCTTTAAATTTCTTCACCCAAGCCAATATAGTATTGCGACACGGTACGTGATCATGTAGAGTAATATTGAACTGTTGTCGATAGACACGTTGCAATTCCGTGACAGAATTTTTTCTAATAACTGCGAACACAGGTAACACGGTGCTGCACGTTCCAACGCTCCATACGGCGGCGCACTGTACAAATTTGAAATTTGTAAGTTAGTTCCGCGTCACCGTATATAAAGATACTTACTGGATAATATAAAATATTTTACTTTTGTTACTATTATATGCATATAGAAGAAAATAAGACTCAAACGTAAAAACAAATAATATTTAATAATTTACGATTTTTCATATTTAGTATTTCTAGAAAATAGTAGAAATTTTGAACGTAGGTTTAGGCTTCCTCTCTAAGAGGATAAAGATATTTGGCAAACCAAACTTTTTAACTATGAAACGTAAAAAGAATGTGAATTTAAAAAAAAAAATTTTGAAAAACTTAAAAATTGTTCTTGGGGTATAAGAAGCTTTTTTGTTTCAAATAGCAGCTTTACATTAGTAATTAAGATTTAGGTATTTGTATATGTAGGTATTTGGATTTCAAGCTACGCGGTTTGTTATGTACACTTCAATAGTCAGATGATTTCTAGGTCCAAATCACTGACGCGTTGCCGTTATATAATTATATCATTTGTTTGCAGATTTTAAGAGAAATTGTATTTCATATTAGACTTTTTATATATGTGTTTTTATGTACTTAAAGTAATTAGAAACGCAGGATTCTACCTTGTTATAATGTATTTAGTAGGTACTCAAGAACCTAGACAAGCGGGTTGCTTATACGACAGTTACAAATGTCCGGTAATGTTGGTTAGTGATAGTCAGGTATTCGATAAGTGATTTTGGTACAATTTAGCTTTGGTGTTGGTATTTTCTCTTAGGATATATATGACACTTTCTCATGTATTAACAATAAGATAAGTATTAGATAAGCTTAGTCTGTGAAAAATAACTTTGGAGTTTGGAAGGGTTTTTATCGAGATGAATGAAGAGAATATCTAAGCAAACAGTGTTATGCTTTCTTAGAGAAAAGGAAGATAGTACATAATTACCTGTTATTTGAAAATTCTTACAGTTCACTTCCGACCCAATATATACAATAAAGTGTACATTAAAAAGTCAGTTTTCTTCTTTGACTTATAGTTCTTCTTGGGGAGTGGGCAGATTGAGACCCTGAGTAAAGATCTAAAGAGCTCTTAAAACAGCATTAAAGTTAAAGCCGAAACGTTTGGAATTTTCCAATAATCGAGCCGTGAATCTAATTGTTCATATACATACTTAATGTACTAATTAACCTAGATGTCTCATTAAACCATAAATTTGATTTTGAAGAAGAAGTTGTAAACCTGGCTAGAACCATTTAATCTGCAGAATAGTAAGCTTCACTTGATAGAAATTAAATAAACGTACAAGCACAATTGCTAACAATAGTTAAACAAAAATCACGAACAAGATAAATATAAAATTAAAAACAGGTTTATTCATAAATAAATTGGTAATTTAACTAAATTCACAACTAGGAAACTTAAATAACTTCAACAAACAATGCTACCTATAAAAGACAATTTTTGTTCTAGAATTAATTAAAAAAAATTACCTCATCACAAATTTTCAACCTTTTTACTGTAGCATATCCCCAGAGATAAAGAAAATATAATTAACTTTATTTAGACACCAACTCAGGTGTTAACCAGAAGTTAGTAACAGGCAAAAATTATATTTAAAGAATTAATTACTGTGAGACTCTGTTAAAATTTAATTACAGAAATATGTTCCTATAGCACATTAAAATATGTTTGGTAGTCATAACTTAAATCTTTAAGGTAATATTAAGAACACATTACCTTTCTATTTAGTTGGTGTGAGCAAAACAACATCTAAACCGGAACAGACTTTGTCATCTGTTTACAAGTAATCAAAAATCTCTATCTGACTAAATTAGTTCTAAAGGCAACTAATATTCAAACATCAATTTGGGTTTAAAATGGAACTTGGAACAATTGGATAACCTCACAGACGGCTTTATTAAGCAAATGCCATTTTTGATCAAAAACAGCATTATGCAGTAACATTTAATTACTTTGTGGAATACAGCCTTATACTAAAAATTTAATTATTATTTGCACATTCTTATCTCATAAGAGATATTTGTACATAAATTGCCAAAATACTAATCTTTGTGGAACAAACTAAAATGGGGGCATTCTCGACTTAATTCTTTAATTATACATTAACTTCCATGATTTATGTTTCATATTGTTACATTTGGAGACCTGTTCTTTACATTTTAGTCTATATCCTGTAAAACCCAATGCGTAACTGTTAAATTATTTAAAAGTATTGGTTGCGGTCAGAGACCTGTGTGACAAGCTTTTCAAGGTTCTGTCACTTAAGTTTTCCTTATATATAAATAATTTGCAACTAAATTATATTATTATATTTACTATTTCTTGTAGATGACATCTAATAATATATTATGTTAATAATTAATTTCCTTTTTTTTGTGAAGGCTACTAAATAGCTAATCCCCATTAAATGACATTTTTAATGTTTTTCTTTTATTTTTTCCAACTACAAAGATACATTATTTTAGACTACCTGCATTTAGTCTCCAAAAATTAGAAAATATTTTTAATTATTCTAATTTTATAGCTTCTAAGAATGAAGATGAGTGAATGAAACAATTGACCTTGTCTCGATGAGATATTAGACTTTGAGGATATTGATAAAAATACATTGGCTACCAGTTAATGTACCTGATACTTTGGAGCATACTATTCGTGGACTGAAGAGTTAGAAAACATCTACAGAGACAGTGGAAGGTAATTATGGGTTACGAGAAAAATAGCAAAGGTTGCTGTTTCTTCTATAAATAGTTAAAGAAAAGAAGCAACTTATGGCAGTATCTACCCTGGTAGAATTAATGGAAGAATAGAGATTCAATACCATACCTAAACCAGCAAGATAGCAATTGAGTTTTCGAAGTATTATTTGATGAAGCGTAGAAAGTGAGAATAGGACGAAGAAGAAAAATAGAGGTGTCTATGATTATACATTTAACATCAAAAATAAAATCTTGAAAATTACATGAAAGGATAGCAGTTGCACCACACTGCTAACATTTCATGACACATTAGAAACAGTAACCCATGTCAAGAGATGGAGCAGATATGAAAAAAGGAGCTACGAGTCCCTTGGCCGAAACTAGTGCCAGAGTACAATAAGCAAATAGGTGCTGTTGACAAGCTGGATTGGAATCTGTAGAAGTACCATATCAGAATTCGAGGGAAGAAGTGGTATTTTCCAGTGGTAACCAATGCATTGGACGTAGCGTTGGTAAGTGCACACGCTATCTACTGCCTCGTCAATAAAACAATTTAATTGTTTTTATTTAGGAAAATGGTAGAAAGGGCATATTTTATTGAATCGTCCCCAAATAGGCTGGTTGTCTATCGTACCCAAAACCAGCAACATTACGTGTTCCAGTAGACTGGGGATTGACTTATTTATGCCACTCATTTGAAAAATATTCAGCTTTTTGTTGCTTTTTATTCTCCTTAGATTCCTTAAGGAACATATACAGTGCGTACTACAAAAAAATTGGCAGTTAATGGGTTAACCTGCACCGAATTTATTTTACCCATTTGGTTCATAACAATGGCAACATATAGCAGCGGATAATACCGCAACGGTGGCATCTTATCCTAATATACATGTTACAAATCCATCTCAATTAAATGACACTATTTTTTATTTGACAATTAACAATTCATCTAATCTTTAAGATTAACTAACTTCTAGTTTATGGCCTGAACTATTAAGATATTTATTAGACCGGGTATTTTTATTAATCCATTCTAGTTTCTGACATATACAAACCTTGTCATAGTCACATTTGCACTGTACTTTGCTATTTACTTTTTGTATTACACTTTAATGGTTTCGTGCTTTTGAGCCTGCAGTTAAACTCATCGTTGGTTAGAAATTTTAGAGCTTCTAGATTTGGATGTATACACACTTTCGAAACAAATCCTCAAACCATCTCTATCTGAAATTCTCTATGCAGCTTCTTATACCGCACGTATATGGTAAGAGAGTATTTATTATATTTTATAAAACTCAATTTTGGAAGTATAATTGTTTTTTCGTACAGCCTCATAACTGAGTATTACAAATCCATACTGGTCGTAACATTTATTTATAAGTCAATACTTTATTTTTAACTTTTTTCCAAAACCCAATACATGCTGTTATATTTTAGTTCTGATTTAGTGCGATTTAGATTGATTTAATAGAAGATTTTAATAATTTCATTTACCAACAATATGGAACTCTACCTTGTTGGTACGAAAAGCTCCCTTGTCGTTAGATTGGACAATACGGTAGAAAAGATTTGTTATTGTTCATATTTCCTGTTCTTATGGTTTGCGATTTTTTTCTTTGGGGGTACATCAACGATCTGGTTTACGTGCTACCAATGTCAAAACATTGGATGAATTTCGAGATTGCATTAGTGCTGCCTTACAGAACATCAATGTGGACACACTGCAGCATGTGTGGACAAAACTAGACTATTATTTAGACGCGTGTCGTGTACCACATTAAACATTTATAACGACATAAATAAAAACTTGGGCGTCTTCCTTATCTCTTTATGTATTATTTAATGTTATATCTGCAATAGTTTCTAAAATATATATTTTTAAATT
This sequence comes from Sinelater perroti, assembly GCA_036346155.1. Classification (NCBI taxonomy): domain Eukaryota; kingdom Metazoa; phylum Arthropoda; class Insecta; order Coleoptera; family Elateridae; genus Sinelater; species Sinelater perroti. The sequence continues at coordinate 5,106,575 of JARFIY010000265.1, forward strand.
TCGATGATTCTGTTGTAGTAACTCTGCAGATATTTCTCTATTAGATTTTATGCGCCACTGTTCCATCCGTGTTTTTTATTTGTTAAATGCGTCTTAGCGGGTAATCGTTTTTTCTCTTATAACGGGAGACTCAGAATACAATGCATAATTCAAAAACGTACATAGTAACTTTTCATGAAATATTTACTTAATTATGATAAAATTGAAACATAAAATGTGGTAATTGTGTGCGAAAAATTACATTATTAAGATGTTTCCCATCACGGCGTTGGCATTCCTCCAACCGAGACCTCAAATACCTGAAAACACGCTGACACATGTCTTGTCTAATTGTTGCAATTTCTTCTCTTATACGAGCCTTAAATTGACGTAGATGAGTTGGAGGATTTATGTAAATTCTATGTTTCAGATATCCCCACAGGAAAAAATCAGGTGTGGCCAAGTAATGTTACCTCTACGCGAAATAAATCGGTTCGGAAACAATTTCTAATTTCCTCTAATGCCGCGCGTGCTGTGTGACTTGTAGCCCCATCTTGTTGAAACCATGTGTAGGGCTATATCCCTCCCATACTTGAAGAGCCAGACTAAAGAAACTACGAATCATGGCGGAGTATCTTTCAGTATTGACAGTAAGTACGCGTCCATAGTTATCTTCAAAAAAATGCGAACCAATAATGCCTTTGAAGAAATAGAACCAAACGGTAACTTTGGGACTGTGGAGATGTTCCTGATGCTTTTCCGATGATCTTTTTCTGACCAATACCGCATATTTTGACGGTTAACGTAACCATCTAAGTGAAAATGGGTTTCATCAAAATATCACCAAAGTTTTCAAATTGCAAAAGCATCTCGCGCGCAAAAGCGAGGCGTAACGGGTAGTCCGTTGCTTTCAGAGCTTGCACCAACTGGATCTTGTGGATATGAAAAGTATATTTTCAAAATTTTCTGAACGCTGAACTGATTCAAATTCAAAGCCGCCGCGCGTTTACGGATCGACCTTCAGGGATGTTGCCGAACGCTAGCGCGCACGTGATCGATGTTTGCTGGCGTTCTCACTGGCGGGTAGCCAACAGGTTTGGAATTTACGGTAGAACCACTACGCTTGAACTTGTAAACCCAAAGCTTTATTAAATTGACACTTGGCGCTTGCTGCATGTCATGAATCCCATATCGAACTCGAAAACGCCTACGTACAGTTACGTAACTGTTGTTTTGTAATAACTGCCCACACAAAAAGCACGTTGCTTCCCCGAAAACTACTCCATTGCAAATGACAAATTCCATGCTCCCTACTACTTAGCACATGGTCGCCCGCCGCTCACCTACTATTCTATCCCGCGCTATTTTAAAGACAAATATGCATTCCAATCTGAGTCACTCGTTATTATTTTCTACAACTAGTACTGCAGGGTCATTCGCAAATCTGGTGTTTTTTTACAATAATGTCATATATATAGAACTAACCCAATGCACTTCCATGGGGAACACCTGCGTTTATTATTTTGAGTTCAGAATATTAATTTTTATTAATTTTAAAAATTCAGTCTGTTAGGTATGACCAAAAGCTGAAGTATTGAGTTGTTAATTATTTTTTAAATTTTATTAATAAACTCTCATACTAAACTTTATCAAGTATTTTCCTCTAGTAATTGTTCGATCGTATCTATAATTTTGTGTACTTGATCTATCGTACAATGTACTATAAAAACCAAATTGATGTAGAGGAATAAGTTGTCTTGCTTCAATTGTTTGTTTAATTTTTTTTAGAAAATCTCTCCGCTAGCTTCCATATCATAGCTAACAACAATATTGGTATACTAAGTTTACTAGTAATAAATTTTCTTGGTTTAGGAATCACGATGATTTTAGTTGTTTTTCATAAGACTGGAACATGTAGCCTAAATGCTACATTTATTAAATATGTAAGTTTCACGATACCTTTCCACGGTAGCTGTTATATTATCATTCTGCTGATTAGATCGGATCCTGGAGCCTCTTTGTGTTTATTTATTTTACTACTCTGGATACTTTCTTGGGCGTAGTTAATATTATATTTACTATTTCTGCTATCTGCTCTGTTTCAGTTTATAGTTCTATTTGTTTTAAGTGCCGCTGGAATATATTTTTTAAATAAACAACAAAAGCATCTGCTTTTTATTATTTTTTTGTCCAACATACATTTTATTTGTAAATCTAAGAAACATGTCTTTGTAATCTTTCGTAATAAGTGATAAATGTTTTGATTTTGAGTTATGATGTAAGAACATTAAATCTAATTTTTTCTCTTTTTCCTCTAGCATTTCTTTCCTCCTTTTTGAAATGTGTAATTTCTTTAGGCTAATTTTTTCTGGGTGTTTTTTTCCTTATTATTCCATCAACATGATTTTTTGCTTCATATTTAATTGCTTGTTTACTTAGATTAGTACATTAATGTAATTTTTTTAACCCTAGTTTAACCCCCCCCCCCCTTATTTGCAAATCCATTAGCTACCGCCAAGTTAAATTATTTGGTGACTATATTTTCCCTTAATATCAGCAAAATAGGCCTATGGTCAAACATAAGTTGTTCAAAATCTTGTATTTGCATAAAATGTGTCAATAGTTTCCTTGGTTGAAAAAATTCAGCTCTGAGAATTTTTTGTTATTCGTAGGCCAATAAGTGGATCTACCAGTAGAATGTCAATTGCCATTAGGTTCTATTATTGCATGATAAAGGTTTTTACTTTTGATATCTTATCTTGTGATAAAATCCCCGACTTAAATTTCAAAAAGTTTATATATTCTTCTTTTGTGTCTATTATGTTGCGGCAGAAAATATTCGGTGTTACGGAAATTAAATACTTTGAGTTTTGATGCATATACTGGAAGCTTGTATTTTCTCTGTCTCATTTTTTTTTCTCGTGATGCCGCCTTACACTGGTTTTAATTATAACTTTCTTCTATAGCTTCGTTTTGTGTAATGCGATACACTTGTTAGCCTACCAGGTTGAATGTGTTTTTGTTTCCGAAATTAGATATATCTAGATAGTTGAGTCTCCAGTATTACTATAACTTCCTAATGTTGCATGAGTCCGTTGATGTTTCATTCAAAAGTGTAATTAATCTTTCTTCGATTATTTTGTTAAATATTTCTTGTTTCGTTTCTTGTCCTTCAATTACTTTATAAACTGTGGAAATATTATTGTCAATCTATCAGTGCTAAAGTTCATTTGCTCTCTTTTGTTATTTGATATTTTGACCCAGATTACATTCTCATCTACATTTTCCTTCTGTAAGCTTATTTTCAACCCTTACCTTATTGACCTATTGTCTCTTTAAAGTTTCATGTAGTCTTATTTCTTAGGTTTTAAATAAATATTGCTGTGTTGTAGCCTTTATAATATCCAGGTATGTCTTTTCGCAACGAATACACATATTAAGCATTTATTAATTTTTAATAGGGTTTTGTGGTATTTCACCATACATTTAACGCACTTTGCCACTCTACCGTAGTAGTTTTATAAGTAAAATAATAAATATAAAATAAATTCTAAAGGGAAGTAAGGTCGTGTAAGTCAAGTTCTTAGTACAGCATGACAGCTATATTCCAGATACACTGAAAGGTAATCATATTTCCCAAACCACCGAAATAAAATATTTTTTATTACACCTGAATGGCACATAAAACAATATTAAAGTGTATTTGGATATATGGAATATTTTTTAAAGATCTGGCAGAATATGGAATATTAAAATCTTAAAACGTTTTAAAGCAAAGCGCCCTTATCTTAAATACCTTACTACATAAAGACCTAAATATAGTAAAAAATGCCTGTAAATTAACTGTCAATCTGTTAAATGACGATTCTGAAATATGTCGCCTACAAGTTTAATTGAAATCCTTATATGCACAATACAGATTTTATAACTAATATAGGAATATTAAATTATAAATGATTTAGTGTAGTTTATAAGAAAGGTACCCCCCCTCCCCCAGCCACATAAAATATATGAAATATATGATCTAGTATACTTAATAGCCTGATATAGATTTATATTGATTGCATACTTATGGGAGTTTATATATAAATAAAATACAAATATTTACGTCGGTAGTAAAAATAATAAAATAAAAATCAGATAACAATCCAAAAAGATACGTTTTAGGTGGCTGTACTGAAATAAAAGCTGCCATAAAAATTCCGTCACACACACGCTAAGCCAAGCCTTTGCATAACATTTACCTTTGGTAGGCATTTGGAGGTATTAGACATGTTCTTCCGCCTGTCTTCCAGTTTTTGTTGCCTTGTTAATCTCCCTGCAAATGAGCTTAAATTTCACATCAGACTACCGCTCTCGGTGACCTGAAATTCAGAGATGCTTCCTGACAAAAGTTTCAGCCCTTTAAGGTGCTTAGGGCATCGTAAATCAAGCGAAATAAGATAATTGTGGGGCAGTCGCTCGAGAATTATAATTCCAAGTACTGGCAAGCGTTGGCGGGCAGATAATTTCTAGTTACGTTTGAAATATACGCCGATCCGCTCAGCTCCATTTTTAGCAACCCGCATAAATCCCCCGAACGGCTTTGGGGAACTGCCGGGGATTACCGAAATTTCACTGAAGTTACTAAAATATACATCGACGTGTTCCTTTTTTTATCTCGTTTCCATTGCACCTTTGAAGTCTTTCGCCGCCAAAGAAGTATTGCTTTAAATTAGAATAATTTATCTTTTCAATTTTGAGAAGTCTCGACCACGTTTATTTGATGATAATCACAGATTTGTTTGGGTTGAGTGTGGCTCATGTACACAAAGCTATCTACACACTTTCAGCAAGCATCACGGCGGGAAAATCCAACATAAATTGGAACGCATTTTCACGGCATGCGGTGGATTTATGGAAGCATCAGGACGTGACAATTTAAGACTGGGGTTACGCGTCATTCCCTGAAGATTTCCAGTGCACAATAAAACTGGAAGACTATCAGATCACCGAGAAACAAGTAAGTTTACAACATATGTTTGAAATTTACTTTAAAATAAGGTAGAAGCAATATATTAAATGCTAACAAATTTTTGTTATTCTTAGATACACAAGGTTAAACATTCTGAGGTGTACTTTTAATACAAAGTTTTAGATTTTTTTTTTAAAGTAGGACATTAAAAGTTTAATAAAAAAACAACATTGTTTTTTATGATTTTTGGTAGACCATTCTATATCGATTATGATCAGTAGGTCTTGTTTAAACAATAAAACATAAGTAACTATTTTTTAACAGAAGTTTGCAGTAAAATTTTAAATAAAAATTTTATTATGTATCTTTGCTCTTTCCCTTAAATGTAACATTTTTGTACTAATTCGCTAAATTTTTTCTGCATATAAATGATCCAGCGCAAATAATACGTTTATAAATACTTAAAATTTTTAATTATTACTGCAAGAATAATCAAATTTTGGATTTATATCATAGCTTCCGCTGGAAAACCAACAACATCAACAAATAATTTATGAAAATTAGTGAAAAATAAGAATAAGAATAGACAAACATGTGGAAATTTTAAAATGAGTGATTATTAGTAATGAAGAGTCTGCCAATAGAGATGTAGGAAAGTAAACGTCAATTTGACACAGATACCATGCTTTTTTCTCAGCCCAGCATTATTTTTTTAATTTAAGTTTCGTAATTTTTTGGTTTGGAGCCATATTTGATTGATGACTGCGTTAAATAGATTAAAGAACATTATAAAAATAGGGAAAAAATAAAAAACACTAACCAAACTCGCGATTATTTCAGTCATCATAACCGTCGAAATGAGATCGCAATCAGTCGTTTTGTGCAAAAAATCAAGGTCACTGGTTCAATTGGTGATGAATCAAAGAGTGGATGACTCAAAATATTCGCGTACCGCCAAATGTCGCTGCAGTAAAGGAGAGTGTGAAAGAGGACCCAAAGCTCAATAACTCGTCGATTGCAAGAATTTGGCATTTTGGAGACCAGTTTATGCCGTATTATGCACAAAGATTTGAATTTACACGCTTACAAGATTCAACTGACTCAAGAACTTAAACCAACTGGGCATTTCTACCTACGTGTGTTCTCTAATTGAGTTCTCCAACGTCATGAAATTGATCTGAATTTTTCACCAAAATCAATTTTAACCATTTCACGTTGAATGAGGCGGCAAACAAAACTTTCGCATTTCGAGCATCAAGAATATAAGAGAATATTAAGAACAACCAATGTACCCCCAAAAAGTGACTGTTTGCTCTGTGGTCAAAAGGTGTCATTATACCTTTTTTGAAAATGAGGCTGTAAATGTGATTGCTGTGAATTCTGAGCGATACTGCGGCATGACTAAGAACTATTTCTACTCGAAAATTAATCAAACTGACATAAATGATGCTTATTTTAACAAGACGGCATAACATGCCACACAACAGATGCGAATATCGAGTTATTGCAGTTAAAATTGGTGAACGTTTAATTTAGAGAAATGGAAATGTTAATTGGCCTGCTCGTTTGTGCGATTTGATGCCTTTAGATTTTTTTGTGGAGATATATAAAAAGAAAAATTGACGTTAATAAACCAGCCACTACCCAACATCTCAAGAACAACATAATTACCAAGATAAATGCCATTGAAGCAACTCTATGTAAAAATGTCTTCAAAAAATTCGACCGTCGTATCAACGTCTGTAAAGCTGGTCGTGTTAAACATTTGATTGAATTTTCATACATAAATGGCATACATAATTGTTTAAATAAGAAAGGGAAAGGCATGGCGCCATACCTAAATTACACACTTATCTATAGTGCAGTCTATAAGTCAGAAAGAGCAAAAGAAGAAGTAGGTATACTCATTAAGAAAGACTATAATGACGCTAACGTAGGCTATAAATTTATATCATCAAGAACAGTCGCGTTAATAGACTTCAATCTAAACAAGATACTTCGAAACAATCATTATTAATATTAGGAGTCTTAAATGCCCCCAAATAATTAACACTTCGATAAAAGAACTACGGAGAATTATACCACGCAAAAAGAACAGAGATATTATTAATGCAGATATCAAGAGTCTAATGGAAAACGCAGACGACTAGCAAAGGAAAATAAAAGAATAACAGAAGAATTTAAGCAAGTGAATAAACAAATAAGAAAACAGATAAGAGTACATAGAAGACAAATACAAGAACAACAAATTAATGAAGTAATAAAGAAAAACCAAGGAATGAAAATACTTCAACAAAAAATGAGAAAGAAAGAAACGTACGCATTACGTAACAAAGATGGTACAATAATCCACGAAATGAAATGAAATTCAAAAAATTATAGAAGAGTTTTACAACGAATTATATGAATCCAAAGTACATCAAGAAATAGAAGACAATGCCATTAGAACTAGAAAGATTCAAAACGTGGGATCCGAAGAACAACCCGATATAACCATAGAAGAAGTGAAGAGCACTATGAGAGAATTCAAATTTAATAAAGCTACAGGAGATGACGAAATATCAATAGATATGATCAGAGAGGCTGGGGATAATTTAATATCAAAAATAACAAAACTATTAAACACATGCTTAAAAACAACTCAAATACCCAAAACCTGGAAAAACTCAAACGTCATATTATTATACAAAAAAGGAGAAAACACAAAACTTGAAAATTATAGACCCATCAGTTTATTGTCACACTTGTACAAACTGCTAACAAAGATTATTACCAACAGACTAGGAAGAAAGCTGGATGAGTATCAACCCCGGGAACAGGCGGAATTCAGGAAGGAGCACAGCACTAGAGACCACCTATTAACAATAAAAATAATCATCGAAAATCAAACGAATATGGATTCCCCGTATGCATGGCCTTTGTAGATTATGAAAAGGCGTTTGATACCATTGAACACTGGACAATATATAGAGCATTAGCAAACAGTCGAATAGATCAAAGATGCATACAACTCATACAACAACTAAACGAGGGAGTCACAGCAACATATACATTACACGCGAAAACTAACCCAGTACCACTTGCAAGAGGAGTGCGACAGGGTGATACACTGTCGCCGAAACTCTTTACCCTAACACTGGAGGGCGTGTTCAAGAAGATAGAATGGCCAGATAAAGGAATAAATGTAAACGGAGAGCGGCTTACTAACCTACGCTATGCTGATGATATCATACTACTCGCGGAAAATTTAGAAGACTTGAAAGAAATGATCATTGATCTAAATAGAGAGTCAAACAAAATAGGATTAAAATGAATTTAAGAAAAACAAAATTAATGCACCCTGGTCCAGATGTAGAAATTAGAATTGACGATTCTCAAATTGAACGAGAGAATATTATATATATATATATATATATATATATATATATATATATATATATATATATATATATATATATATATATATACCTAGGCCAAAGAATAGAACTAGGACAAAGCAGTGAAAAGAAGGAAATAAAAGACGAATAAAAATGGATGGATCGCATTTGGAAGACTATCCTTCATTTTGAAAACACAAAAATAGATCAACGCCTGAAAACAAAAGTATTCGAACAATGTATTTTACCGGCCATGACATATGGAGTAGAGAATTGGGCAACAACAAAAGCAATATAGAATCAATGAGAATAGGACAAAGGGAATGGAGAGCAATGTTAAATATAACAAGGAGAGATAAAGTTAGGAATGACAGAATAAGAGCAATTACAAAAGTGACAGACATTGGTATTAAGATTGCCCAATTAAAATGGAGTTACGCAGGACACGTAGCGAGAAGTGACTAAAATAGATGGAACCGTAAAATAATTGAATGGAGACCGTACGAGCATAAGAGAGGAAGAGGACGACCACCTATGCGTTGGTATGATGATTTTAAACGTACAGCTGGACTAAATTGGATCCAAATCGCACAAAATCGTGATAGGTGGAAGGAGTTAGGGAAGGCCTACATACAAAAATGGATTTAATTAATTACATAATTAATTGGGCTTAGGAGAGAGAGAGAGAGAGAGAGAGAAATGCCCCCACGGGAAATGACACAGTCCCAGCGGTAAAGCAAAGATTGAACGAAAATTATGCAACGACAATAGAGATATTCTCACTTACTCTTACACAAAAAATAACTAACTAAAAATAAACAACTTATTCGATCACAAGATCTAATACAAATATGCTTAGAACAATACAAGCGGACAACGCTTAGTGATAGAATACATTATACCAAACAAGCAGATAGATATGTCACAACTACTTATGTTAGAACATTGAACTCCACAATCATCAGCAATGATAACAAACTGCTATTACGCAAGATAAGAATGAGAATACCGAGATACAAATTCAAACAACCTATCTACCAAGAAAAATTTAACAAAGAATTACTTCAGGACAACACAGTTATATAAATAAAGACTGAAAGGGTACATTAATTACGGCAAAATAGTCCCAAATAAATTATCAAACTCTCAATAGTCAAAAATAAAAGTAAATATAATATAAGCATCGAAAGAAGTATTAGGATAAAGGAAAGTAAACATAGCATAACAATCAAAACTTCAAACACCATAGTTTTGTGACGAAATAAAATTTAGCAACAAAATAAAGAAAAAACACTTCTAAAATATAAGCAATACTAAACTATCAAAGAACAATATAAAAGGCAAATATGAAAATTAGGACATTAAAGAGCGAATAGTGAGAAAGATATAGCCGGCAGCTTAAAAGAGATCTATATGGGCAACAAAAACAGATATGAAGAATGTTATAGAATTAATGGAAAAAGGTAAGAGAATAACCACAAACAAATAAGATATCCTATAAAACGTAGATGAAGTATTTTAGGACGTTATACACAACAGAGAGCCCATAATACAAGACATAACAGATGACATACAGATACTAGTGAATGTGGACGAAGAACAGTTAAACAGAGTAATTAGAACATTAAAAATAGAAAATCACTTAGTACTGACGACATCACAAATAAATTAATAAAATATGGAGGTAACGCATTAGTAGATGAATTAACCACGTTAGTACAAAATGTATTTAACACAAAGTTAAGCATTACGATATCAATTTTTAAAATTGGCGAAAAACAAACCGCTAGCAACTATTGAGGCATAAATTTACTGAATGTGAGCTTAAAAATCACAACGAAACTAATAGAAATGGCAAAAATAATTGAACTAAGAGATGAATAACAGCGATTTTGGAGCAACAGATAGTGTGTGGATGCAATATTTATATTCCGACAGATAACGGAAAAAGCCGTAAAATACAACAAACCAGCCTATTTTTGCTTTTTCTATATACAGAAGGCGTTGGACAACTTACAACTTCAAAAAGTAATAGGCACACTGCAAGAAAATAGCGTACCAAATGGACTGATTTTTTCATAAAGAATATATATATATATATATATATATATATATATATATATATATATATATATATAAAGACTACTGTACCCAAATAAAGAATAACAGTAGACCAATAGCAGAGAAAATTTACTTATCCAAAGGAATCAGACAATTATTTAATTTAGTGATAAACGAAATAATAAAAGCAACACTTCAGAGGTGTTCTCGCGGATACAGCTATGCGGACGACGGAATTCTTATTGCGGATAGTGAAGATATCCTGCAGCGGCTATTATTCGAATCCAGTAAAGCATGCAAGATGTTTGGGTTAAAAGTGTCGGACAAGAAAACCAAAGCAATAACAATCAGCAAAGAACCGCCACTTTGCAAACTCGAACTATCTAGATTTATAACAGAGCAAGTGATTCAATGGAATATTTAGGCAACAAAATCACAAGTAACGGAATAATGAGTGAGGTTGAATATCAGACCCAAAAATCATTAAAAATATTTACCATATAGAACAACAAAAATCTAAGAAGGAACCCCAAAGTTATAATATATGTAGTAATAATATCTTATTATTCCTCATATTACATCAATCATTTAGAAGGTACTGTTCTTGATGATTTAGTTATTATTACTAGAATCATAATGAACCATTATAAACTTGAATCGCAGCGAATAAATAAAATGTAAAGTACAATAAACAAATACAAATCCCACTATACAAAATAATCTACGCTGCAATATACTGCCTCCAGACTAAGTTGTTACTAAAAAAAATACATAGATTTTTGTAAGCACTAAATTTATAAGCACAGAATATTGGCACGCAAAATACTTAGTAAAATGAATTAATTCCATTATCTAACAAAGAAATTGTAGTTATCTTTTCAGGTAAACTAAAATACTTTATTTAATAGGCTGCATCTACTAACAGATTAGCAAAAACATACATAAAAGTAAAATTTACTCAGAATTTATTGTTATTTATTAATGGTCATTATTATGTTTAGCACTATAACTATCTTAAAGCTCTGCTAGCAGTATAGGGACTATAAAAAATTTAAATGTACTTTGGAAAATAAATCTAAGTATCAGAATAAAAAACTTCTAGAACTTGACGATGTAATGCAAAAGTTGATTGGCATAATCCAGCGAAAAGCATGGTAAGCTACTCTACGTGTAATAAATAATTTATCAGAAATGTGCATATATTTTTATATATGTAAACTAATAGTTCCAAAACAAAGGGCGAAAAACTGAAATAGACTAAACAATTTATCTTAGAATAGATTAACCAATTAATTTCAAAGATCACTAATAGTGGCATGCTATAAAACCTTTAAGCTTTATATCACAAAAACTTCAAAAGTTACCTTTCATTACCAAAGACCACAAAATGTTTAAAATAGCTAACTGCAACAATTTCAGTAATTAGAAAATCTTATAGTAGTTAGATGTGTTCCAAATTACTGGACGAAAGCGGTTGTGTAATTGCGACCTTCGTAATATCAAATCTGAAATAATCGTACTGTGATTTTAATCGCGTCAGCCCATAAATCTTAGTGAGCGACAAGCTTGCGGGTTATTGTTTAATATAAATTATAGTAGAATATTAAATAATATCATAATATAAATTTCATAGAAAACGAGCTCTGCTTCGGTGTACATTTAATATAATAAAAGGGCAAATTGAAGCGTTTGTCAACATACAGCTGAGGAAACGAGTACAGGTAATTTCTGTTATTGGGCAGCTAGTTGCATATAAAAAGTAAAATGTTGAAGATGCGTAAATATAATTACAAAAACGATATTTTAACGAACACTGTGGATTTTAGCAGGAACAAAGAAAACAACGAGATCACTAATCGGGAAAAATAAAACTGCTTTAAATAAGGAATTCAAAGGTATGATGGCGAAATTAATAGATACAGTGAACAAAAGACATAAATATCAAAAATGTAGAAATTCAGAAACTAAAAAAATGAAGATTGACAGAGCGAGTAAAGATGCTGGAGAAGTGGAATATATCAGAAAGAAAACATGCAACATTAAGATGGAAAAGCAATGGAAAGAAGCCACACAAAAATTGAATAGAAATGTAATTTAAAGGTAAAAATAAACCTTTTATAATAGTGCGGTGGAATTCAAAGGTAAAAAAAGAACATATACAAATTAAAAGGTTTGAAAATCTTAGAGATGACAGCCTAACTTTTAAAGAACGCAGTATATAGGCAAAAATGGGATAAATAGCTGCACAAAAGAAGAAAAAGAGCATGCCTGTTAGAATGGGATACCAGAAAATGATCAAAGAGGGAGAAGTATAAAATTAGAAGAAGGTACGTGAGATGCTTGTTAAAAAACAAATGGACAAAAGCGTTCCAAAAAATTACTATTCGATGGGGGGAAAACGGATAGCATGAGATAAATAAGCGAGAAAAGAGCCATAAGATAAAAGTAAAAACGAGCAATATTTTACGTTTAAAGAAATAATTTTGAAAGGTTCAGGCACTGTTTCGGTCAGGCGAAATGTATCAAATCATATAAAAACAAAAATAAATATTAACATATTAGGTGTGAACGAGGGATGTACTTTTATTTACCCTTGGTTAGAAAAAAGTGCGGATCTACTAAAGACAAGTTAATAGAGGGTAAACTAATTTCATAAAGAATCATTAAGGCGGAATTTAATCTGAGTTGGCAACATCTAACTGTAGTGCAATGCTATACGCCCTGAAGTTGTAACACTTATACAAAATGAAACTTCTATAATTTGGCAAGTAAAACTATAACCTCGATACAGAAAGTTGAAACTATAATTGTGATGGGTAAATAAATTCATCCAAAAACAGAATGCAGAAAAAATTAACTTTGAGAAATAGGAGATATATAAAAAGATTGCAGAAGCGCCTTCGCTAATGTATGTCTAGAACTTTTAAAAACAAAGCAAGCTCAGAAAGATAGATGGGCGAAGGCACTTGGAAATTAATAGAAAAGAGAAATGAGTTAAAGGGAAAGAAAATAAATTTCCAAAATAGCAAGCAGACAGAAGAATACAGAAGAAAGGATAAAAAACATGTGCAAGAAAGATAAGCAAAAATACGTGAAGAATATAGCAAAAATGGTGCAAAATGCAGCCAATAAAGGAAATTTGAAGAAGCTGCATACAAATATAAGGAAATTGACAGGCAAGAAGAGAACAAAAACGATCATACTATGTACAACAACACAATGGATAGAAAGATAGACGGAGTCTTTTACAAAAATAATGAATAAAGACCACCGCACCAAGACAGAAGCAGAATTGATGAAAAGAAGGATGCCAAAGGAATCCCTATAATCCAAGTAAATTTGGACCTGACGTCAAAATAAAAATAATACTTTAAGCAAACAAAAGAAAAAAATATCTGGTGTTGGTCAGATTACAGCCAACACGTTAAAGAAAGATATTAAGACAATAGCGGAAATTCTGATGCCACCTATAGATAAAGTATGGAAAGAGAAAAGATTCCCACAACAATAAAAGGAAGGGGAAATTACTCTATTAAATGCCGTAAACAATATATTTTACTGGATAATTTAAAACAGAGTTCTGGTTGAATAGATAAGAAATTACACAAAGTTTAATGCGCTTTTAAATTGTAAAAGTCATGTACAGACCAAAAAAATACGCTGATGATCTTTATAAAACAATCTACAGAATTCCACTTACCAACGTATTTGATTTTGTAGATTTTGAGAAACTCTTTCACCCTTTGATAAGAGAATATATGTTGAGTAGTTTTAAAAAATTAAGGATTGCCCTAAAAATGGTTAACTTTATTAAGAAAGGATGCACTAGTTATTCGTGCAAGTTAATTTATGATAATACATCATTACAAACGTTCTAATCAAACATAGGGGGGGTAGGTTGTATATTTTTACCTTTATTGTTTCTCATGCACTAGATGATGTCTTAAATAAAGTCGTTGCAAAATACAAGAGAGCAATCCAGTGGGAAAAACCTTGGAAGATGTTGACTTTGCAGATGACATATGTCTCATTTCACGTAATGCGAAACACGCAAAAGAGAAAATTAGCGTGGTACAAGAAGAGGCAGATAAGAAGATGAGAAGACCAAATCAATGTGAAAGCACCAAGGTAACTAACTTTAAAAAGTGAAGTAACAGAAAGTGTTAAATTAATCATATATCTGAGAAATGCTCTGTCAATGAAAAATGGGTGTTCAAAGATATGATGGCTGGAAAAATAAATCAAGGAGTATTTTTGTACAACTGATTAGTGTCTGGAAAGTAAATAACATTTTAACTAAAATTAAAATAAGGAGGTGTTCAATGTTACAGCTAAAGCAATGCTGTTATAAAGGTTCCAAACGTAGTTGGTCATGAATATAATAAAATCAAAGTTGCAAATTTACTAACAGTTGGTTACGGTCCATTTTAAATATTTGGTAGCCAGAGACGATGATGAACTACCATAAGTTGTGGAAACAAACGAGGCAGTGTCATGTAAACGAGGAAATTAGAAGAAAGAAGTAGGGATGGTTAGATCATAACGCGTGGATCATAACACGGTGGAACGCGAAGTAAACAAACCCATAGAACAACTTGTGCCGCTAGCGGGAGACAAAAAAGGATGAAAAAAAATATAATATTCCTAAGCCCTGCAAAAGTAATAATGGGCAATACTGCTACTACTACTACTGCTACTATTACAGTGACTAGATAAAGAAGGAGCAGGCATTTTTATTAAACACTTCCTTTCCTAAGCATCAAAGCTTTAAGCAAATGTGAACAATGATGTAGTATAAAAATGGATTATTTGACTTAAATTTCTAAAGTAAACTACACTAAATAACTCTAAATTCAAGTGGTACGCTAGATTTTCTGTAACCCGCACTTTCTCAAGAGTACTGTATTGCCGTTTTCTCGATAACGTTCTAACATCTGATTTATAGTGCTACCCGCAGAGTTAGGATTATGATCGGAGTAAAGCGTTAACCCATTTCGCATAAATGTCAGTTACTGGAACATGTGGCAAAAGGACTTACATTTTGGCAGTTTCAACTAAGCGTGCATGTATTTTTCATCAGATAGTGCATATTGTAAAATAAAATTAATTATTAACATTTTTTACGCATCAAAAAGGTCATCCTCGCAGCTCAGGATAAAAAAATAAATACATTTCAGAAAAATGAGAATATAAGAGTAAAGGTAAAAGCAATAAGCTAATACACTAAATACAGTAATAGCTTTGTAAGCTTCTTATTTACCTGTTAGATTACAAGACTCAATAAAAAGCTGTTATCGTGGTTCTAACCATTGGTTTGTTATTTTATCAACAAATACGTTTCGTTTGAGTTATAAGAGGATTACCCACCGGGTTCCTAAATTATCAGTTGTGTGTGCAGTAGAAGCTCGATAACATAAACATTCGAATATATGAACATTTAGGTCCTGTAAACACCCGAATTTTTCCATCATTACTCGGTAATGTAAACAGCGATATACTCAATAACATGAACTAGAAGTCAAAACTTTTATTTTGCATTTAACTTCTATTTCATACTGCAGCTTAGTTGAAATCCTTGTGCAGGTTTCGTGCGGTGGTGCACTTACGAGTGCTGAAAACAAGGAATACCAATAGTAAATGCCTTTTCCTCTATAAAAAAAGTCAAAATTATTGAAGAGCACAGAAAAGGGATAACGGCAACAACTTTTTCCAAAAAAACATGGTGCGGTCAAATTAGAAACAAAAGGGATAAAATTCTTAGTATTGTTAGCAACACATTAAAACGTCAAGTATGAAGAAAAGATTGTATAAATGGTTTCTTAAACAACACGAATGACATTTACAAATTACCAAGGAAATCATAAAGCAAAAAGCATTAAGCTTGTATTCAAGCTTAAATCCAACAAGTAATGTAAACTTTATTGCAAGTGCTTTGTAGTTCCAACGTTGTAAATGTCGATTCTTCAAAATGACGGGTGAAAAATTGTTATACTAACCACAACTTGTTGATCCTTTTAAAGAAAAATTGACTAAATCTATCAAAGAATTTGGATTTTTCGAAAACCAATTTTACAATTCAGACGAGACAAATCTATATTTGAAAATGGTGCCTGAAAAACACACGTTGCACTTAGTGAAAAACTTTGCTGGTTTGAAAATTTCAAGCAACGGTTCATCATTTTTGGACTGTACAATTTGTGATTGGCAAATTAAAAAAATCCACGCAGATTTAAAAATTGCAGAAATTCCTTAATTTATAAGAACACAAAAATTAATGGATGACTAGAGACATTTGTAAAGAGTTGGTCTTTCAATATGTTATTCCAGAGGTACACAAAGTCTAAAAACTAGTGTTCCCATGGTGTAATTCTCCTTTTGAAAATTTTAAGTTAAACAATTTTGTGACAAGACCTTTCTCAAAAAGCCGTTGTTCTTTTGGACAACACATCATCCCATCCTCCAGAGGAGGAATTAAAAGCTGAAGATAGAATAATATTTATTATGTCTATGCCGCCTAACTTCACACCGCTAATCCGGCCGATGAACCAAAATGTTCTAAGGTTCACAAAATTATAGTATCGGAAAAGCTCTTTCAGTTCTATTGTATCATAGCATAAGCAAAAAACTAAAAAAACTTACTCTAAAAGATACTATTCTACATTTACACAGTGTTTGACAAAAATTCTCACCAAAGAACAGTACCAAATATTGGCGTAACGTCTTATCCAAAAATTGCCTGTCCCCGAAGGTCGTTTTTGTTGCCTAGTTGCATTTTGGAAATTGAAATTTTGCTGATGAAAAAACTTGGTTTGGTTTACTTGTATCTGGCCGGCGAGGAACTAAGGAAAACTTAGTCACAAACTCGGACACACCAGGAAAGACGCTTCCGATCGGCTCCGCTGTAAAGATTAGGGTAACTTGTCCTTTCTTTTCACCCACACTCTTATTTTTTCTTCCTGGGTCTTCCAGGATTACAGCACAGGAAACTGATTTATGTAGGAAAGTGCCGCTTTCAAAAAGGTGAGTATTTCAGCTTTGGCTTTTGTTTGAAGGTCCTTTATTTAAATTTAAAATTACGATACAGTCCACTTTTGGCCGTAACAGTAGATAAAGCCAAATTACAAAAAGTGACAGATTGTAAAGCTGTTCAGGCTTTGAAGGTATCATTGGGGTGGACCGAACAGAATTATGTCGACATATCGGACATTTTGAGCATTAAAAAGTTTATGAAAAAAAATTGTAATTTCAAATACAACTCAAAACTAAAAACACAGTAATATTACCTCATTATTTCATAAAAATGTATTTTTCAGTTAATTTTTTTTTCAAATATATATGTATAATCTTATGTAAGATTACAGAAAGAGGCAACAAACGTTTTGCATCATAAGAGAGATTTTTATTTTTGCACCCGCTCTAGTGTGGAGACTTTTCTTTGAGATTTTTGTGTTCACGTTATCGAGCTTCTACTGTACTTATATATACAACCCTATTTGTTTGGAATTTCAACTGCCTGTTGAAAGTATGTACACGTTTCTATACACCGAACGAACTGCTGAAATATGCGAGCCCTCGCATGCGCCCGAGCCGACAAAGAAAATCTTAAAAATCTCAATTTATTTTGTTAGCATCTCATCTGTTGTAGGCTCTATTAGGAAGCGCTAACAAAGTTGAGCGTTTACATGCATTGCGTATGTTGTATGCTCTTTCAGCTGGAAACGCCCGCTTTTAAATTAAACACGAACATTAAGCGAGGCACTACAAGTCTGTGGAAAGCATTTATACCGGAAAATTGAATTTTCACAAATCCGCTGTAAATCTCCTTGTTGCAACCGAGATCTTTAAAATACATTTTAATTTAACTTGCATTTGTAGCCTCTGAAGCAGCTTAAAACTTCATTCGCAGGAATAAATTGAGCCTAGGTTCTCAAAGTAGAGTTCTATTTAATTTCAGTCCCGTGTAGTTCGCTCTACAAAATATGAAGCTGTTGAATTGTAGACAAGCACAGCAGTAAGGCTGGTGAAATTACAAAAGAACTTTCAATTTTATTTCTACCTACATTTTACGTAATAAATATTCACCTTTTAGAACGTTAAACATCTAACTCACTCAAGCAAAGCAGATTGAAGAAAAGTTCATATTGTGATTTCATAATAAATAACATATTTTAATGTAACTTTGCGTAGTAATGTTTTATACAAAGAAAATACATTTAAATGAAGAATTACGCTCGAATCTCGTTATAGATGTCCTATAAGAGAAATTGGTAGCTTTTCAATAAAACCAAAGTAGACAAACATACGTAAACACACATTCTATTTTTAATTATTTTCTAATTTTCTGTCTAGAGTTGCTTAGGGTCCATATTTATTACTTCGTGGCACTGAATTCTTTAACCGACTCTCTCTTTTCTAGGTCTTTGCTAGTTTCTAATGCATATTTAATTGTTTTGATTTACAAACAAATTTTATTCTACTTGCTTCATACGAATTACTTTTGTTCTACAGGGCTTTTTATACGTTCTTATTAATTCGCTGGTTGTGTTTCTTTTTGTCATATTCCATATTTTATTTTTTTTAAACTTTTTGTTGCGTGATTTTCAACTTCTTTTCTGGTCATAATCTTGATGTTATAGATAACAATGGGTAGTATAGTCAATTTGTTTTTTTTTTTGCAGCAATATAACCCGGCAGCTGATGAAGGCACATATGTAAATAGGATGTCGATAAGTGAGCACGTGTAGTGTGTGATAAAATAGAGTAGCGAAATTACATCAAATTTTATATAAAATAAGATCAACAACTAATAAAATATTCGAAAATATTAGACGTTAGCTATAATTAATAAGGATCGGCGACTGATGGTCTCAGAATCAGAAGAACTGTGGGGTATTCAAAATACTAAGATGTGTGAAATTTTGATGGAAGATTTTGGCATAAAACATATTCATCCCTTGGCTACTATTACCAGAGTAAAAGAAACTTTGTACTACAGGTACTAATGACTTCTTTCAAAATGTTATCAACGTACTAGAATTCTTCAAAAAGGTTGCGTAAAGTCAAAACTTGTGGTGCTTATTTTAAAGGAAACGGAAGCTACGTCCAATTTTTTTTTTAAACAAACTTCTTACACGTTTGTTTCTTTGAGTATTTGTAGACAATTTGTTCTTGCTCTTGATTTTTATTTATTAATATAACAACCAAATAATTAAAGAAGATCACAATTTTGATTACATATTAGTGACTCTTTTACTCTCTAATCTTATTTTCTGCTATTTGTGATCTGGTCATTTCCCTTTTTATTTTGTTTTTGTATTGATTTGTTTACAACTCAAATTCGCCGGATTTTTGTTGTAATAAAATTATTTATAATTTTTAATTTGACTTTGCGAATAAAATAATACTGTTTATTTCTGATACGCATATTTACCTACCCTACAGACTCAAATAAAATCCTTGATTTGCTCGACTTTGCTATTTCCTTTGGTATAGCAAACACAAACTAAAGTAGCATCAAACTATGACATGTCCTCTGACTATACCCCAATTCTAATTACCTTAAGTACGTCCATTATTACCAGAAAACCATCCCTAAAATTCTGCAATAAGAACATTAATTAAGACCATTTTAGAAGTATGCTGGATCACAAAATTAGTCTAGCTATCCGAATCAAGGACGCTCAAGACCTAGATGAAACAACTCAGTACTTAACCACAACGATACAAAACGCGGCATGGAAAGCTATATCCAGTGCAACAAGCATACACCCAGCAGATATTAACATTTCTTCGTCACATACATCTTCTCACAGAAAAACGCAAGCCACGAAAAAAATGTCATCGAACAAAACAAAGACAAGACAAGACTATATATAATAGGCTCGCTCATCAACTCTACACTGAATTATTAACAGTCAGAAACGACACTTCACAGCGTTACTGTTGATTAGAAAATATAGAAGGCAACAAAAAAAATTTAAAAAAACGAACAGTATAGATAACTCCAATCAAAAAGCTCGATGATACATTGGCTAGATCAGACAAAGATAAAATAGACACATTTGCCGACCATCTCGCTACTGTATTTCAACCGGTAGGAAACAATGATGAAACTGAAATTTCGCCATTTCTTGATGTGCGCTTCCAAATGTCCTTACCACCCAAACCATTCTTACCAGCCGAAGTAGTCCAACAAATCAAATTAGCTCATTTTTGTAAAGCACCTGGCTACGACCTAATCGTAAGAGACGTTTTGCAAAACCTTTCCGGAAAGCACTAGTACTACTTACCGCTATATACAACAGCACCCTACGTCTTTTCCGTTTCCCCGGTCAGTAAAAACGTACCTTAATTATTATTTGATTAATTATTTTCCTACAGACCCATTATCTTGTTACCACTCATGTCTAAAATATTTGAATTCTTGCTCTTCACAAAAATCCATAAGACTGTAGACCTATACCAAATTATCCCAAACTACCAGTTTGGTTTCCGGCATTATTCACCAAGGGCATCGAATTGTAACAATATTATGAAGACCTAGAGATTAAGTGCGTTTATACAACGGCATACCTAGACATAAAGCAGGCCTTTGAGAAAGTCTGGCACAAGGGTCTGCTGTGTAAAATTAAAGACCATTTTCCAAGCCAGTTATAACTAATATTAAAATCATATTTAACCGAGAAGACCTTTCAAGCCAAAATAAACAACACAACTTCTGAATATCATAAAATCACTTTCGGAGTACCGCAGGGCAGCGTTCTAGGAACGCTACTTTGTCTTCTGTATACTTCTGACACACAACTGACGATACTCTACTTGCCATGTTTGCTGATGTTGTAGTTATCCTCTCAATCAACGAAAATCCAATAACTGTAGCAACCCATTTACAAACTCACTTAGACATTATACAAAACTGGTTTAATAAATGGCAAATTACAGTCAATAGCAATAAATTCACACAAATTACTTTTACTAATAGACGCATCGTAAGTCAACAAAACAATATCAACAATACTTCCATACCTTAGAAGACGGATATTAAATGGGCTACATCTGGACCACAAGCTAACCTGACCGGTATGAGGTGTGTGTCAAGTGATAGTAGCAGTGTTTTGAATAAGTGAAAAAGTGGTACAAGTGGCTTAAATAAGTAGAGTGAAATACAGGACGACGAAAAATAAAAAATCATAGATTAGTTTAAATAAATAACATTAAAGGATAGTTAGCGACAAAACAAACAAATACCTAAAGAAAATAAAGTGGAAGATAAAACAAAGGCGATTTTCCTTTTCGCGGCAGTTATCGCGACTGCGTGACGGGAATAACGCCAACAAAAATTCCTAAAGCAAGAATTGTCAAAACACGTTTTTCCGTAAATAAACAAAAGCGCGACGAATAGAGACACCAACGCATAAAAGTTAAAACCCGCGTATATTAAAATTTTATGCACACGAGGGAAAAGACATTAGAAGTAAACAATTTTTACTTAAAAGCAAATACAGCGATCTTATAACAATAAATAATACGTGGAAAATGGCGGAAAGCAAAGAACCAACGCTAATGGACATCATGAATAAACTGATAACTATGGAAAAGAAAATTGATGATGCAAGCACAATTTCAAAACATCAAATGGAAAAAATTAAAAAGCTAGAGGAAACTATAAGAATCCAGAACTCGAAAATTGAAATATTAGAAAGCGAGGCAAGAAAAAACAATTTGATAATTTTTGGAATCCCGGAGAAGGAAAGGGAAGATATGTGGATACTAAAAGAAAAAATATTGAACGAGGTAATAGGAAGAATAGGGGTAAAAATCACAGAACAAGAAATTGATTTCATAAAAAGAATAGGGATGCGAACAGTAAAGGCAAACAGACCAATCAAAGTGGGACTTACAACAAGATTCAAGAAAATAGAAATATTGAAAAAATCATCACGTTTAAAGGAAACTAAGATAGCAGTAGAGAGGATCTAGATAAGAAGACTAGGGAGATCCAGAAAAAATTAATACCGCATAAGATAGAGGCCAGGAGAAGGGCTATGAAAGCTTTGATAATAGGAGACAAGCTAATAATAAACGGAGAACAATGGAGTGCTGAAGAGATCGAAGATCAAATAGATGTAGAGGAAGCGATAGAAAAGGATGAGGAAAAAAGAAAAGAGGAAGATCGACAGATGAAGAAGGAGATAAAACCCCAAAAGGAGCCATACCAAAAAAGATTAACAGGACACAGACGATGTTAGTACCCTATGGAAGTGAAACAACGAAGAAAGATGAGCGGTTGAACAAAAATACAAATAAAATTGGAAAGCAAGTATCTGATGCAGAATTATTAAATGAAACCCTGCGAAACACAACGAAAACAACAAGAAAGAGACATGATTCAAAAAACTACTAGAAACTGAATACCGGACGGAAACAAAAATGATGACAACTGAAAGCGATGACTATGGACAAAGAAGAGAAGAAGGGGAACTAGAGAAAGAGAAAAAAGCAAAGAAAATGATAGTAACAGGAAAAGATTTACAAAACTGTTGGAACAGACAAAAATCGAAAAACCACCAGAATCCGTAATAAAAAAAGTGAAGAATTTACAAATATACAAAGAATTTCAAAGATAAAAGCACAACATAATGCAACAAGAAGATAACCAAACAGAAATAAGTAAAGAAAATAAAACATTAAGCAATAAACGTGAAGAATTATACCATGAGATGAATACAAGAAAGGAAATATATATTGAATGCTGGAATGTGCGAACGATGATCGAAGAGAGTACAACATACCAAGTATCAACTGAGATGAATAAGTATAAAATAAGCATACTAGGAATTAGTGAAACACGCTGAAATGGGGCAGGGAAAATAAAACTACAAGATGGAAACACAATACTGTATTCAGGAAACCCAGATTTAGATGCAAATAAAGAAAGAGGTGTAGCCCTAATGCTAAACAAAGAAGCAAATAAGTCACTAATAGAATGGGAAAGTACATCGGATAGAATAATATGGGGACGATTTAGAGCAAAATTTAGAAATATAGTAGTCATGAATATATATGCACCAACGAACACTCAAGATGAAAACATTAAAGATGAATTTTACGAACAAGTCCAAGCAATATTCCAAAACTTACAGAAAAGATATAAACGAGACATAAAGATCCTTATTGGTGACTGGAATGCAAAAGTAGGATGCGACAACACAGGAAATGAACATATAATGGGAAAATATGGGATAGGAACAATGAACAATAATGGAGAAAGACTCATAGAATTTTGTTCAACTAACAGCCTTATAATAGGAGGAACTTTATTTAGACATAAAAATATTCACAAAACAACATGGACTGCACCTGGAAATACATATAGAAATCAAATTGACCATATAACAATCGAGAATAAATGGAAAAACTCATTGAAAGATGTGAGAGCAATGAGAGGGGCAGACATTGCATCAGACCATGAGTTGGTTAGAGCAAAACTAAAAATAAGCATCAAGGCAAACTACACACATAATATCAATACAAGAAAGAAATACGTTACTAATCTAGAACATCCAAATATACTGTTAAGATATCAGAATACTTTAGAAAAGGAGATCGGAACATAAGCGACTTAAAACATCTAAATATAGACAATCTATGGGAAAAATATAAGACTGCTATTAAAAATGGATCCATGTCAGAAATAGGGTATAAAAACACAAGAGATCAGAAATGGTTAAGTACAGAGACAAAAGAAAAAATTGAAGAAAGAAAACATACCAAACTAAAAATTTTGTCTACAGCTAATGAAGCACTAAAAGAAACACTAAGAAGGAATACAGAAAAAGCAAACTGAAGTCAAGAGAAGCGCAAGGAATGATAAAAGACAATATATAGAAAATTTAGCGATTAAAGCTGAAGAAGCAGCAAGAAAAAATAACATTAAAGAATTATACAACATTACAAAAGAATTAGGAGGAAGAAAATATGTGCAATCAGCAAGATTAGCTGGAAAAAACGGGGAAATATATAAAACGCAAAAAGAAATACAAGAAAGATGGATTACAAATTGAAAACGCAAGAAAAAGGAACATTGGAACCAATAGAAGCAGTAGAAAAACTTAACGTTGATGAAGAGAATTTTACGAAAGACGAAATAAGACAGGCAATTAAAACTTTGTAAAATGGTAAAGCTGTGGGTATAGATTACATAAATGCAGAACTTATAAAAGCACACGTGGACTTGTCAGTAGAAGTACTACACATACTAATAAATAAAATATGGGAAGTAACACAAATTCCCAATGAATGGCTACAAGGAATAATTATTAAATTACCAAAGAAAGGAAACTTAACAAATTGCGAAAACTGGAGGCCAATTACATTATTATGTGTAGCAAGTAAAATCCTCACAAAAATAATGTTAGAAAGAATGAAGACTGCAAGTGAAGAAAAACTGAGGGAAAATCAAGCTGGGTACAGAAAACAAAAATCATGCACGGACCATATATGCACACTTAGAATAATACTCGAACAAGCCACCGAGATGAATGAAGATATATACATAACATTCATCGATTTCTGTCAGTGGACAGACAAAAAATGTGGCACACCTTGGAGCAATATGGAATCCCGAACAAATATTTAAGAGTAATAAAAACCTTATATAATAACTATACAGCAAGAATTGAGCATAACGGAGAGTTATTACAACCTATAAATATAGAGACAGGAGTGAGGCAGGGTTGCATACTATCGCCACTGCTTTTCCTTATCATAATTGACTGGGTGATGAGGAATACTATAGATGATCAGACAGGAATAAATTGGGGAATTTCTACGAAACTAGAAGACTCAGAATTTGCAGACGACATAAGTATTCTATCTACAAATAAACACCATATGCAAAGGAAAGCGAATAAATTAGACAGCATAGCAAAACAAGTAGGGCTACGTATAAACACAGAAAAAACAAAATTACTAACAAAAAACCCAAACAAAGAAAATAGTGTACTCATAGATGGAAAAAAGATACAAGAAACAGAAGAGTTTTGGTATATTGGCAGCATTCTGAGTCCAAAAGGAGGAACAGAGAGAGATGTGGTTAGGAGAATTGGCTTAGCACGCAATTCATTTAATACTTTAAATAAGACATGGGCATCGAAAAACATCACACTTCAAACAAAGTTAAAAATATTCAGATCAAATATAAAAAGCATTCTCCTATATGGCTCAGAAACATGGAAAACGACAAACACACATATGAAAAAGATCCAGGTATTTATAAATAAATGTTTGCGAATTATATACGGCATATTTTGGCCAGATAGAATCACCAATGAAGAACTATGGAGGAAAAACAGAACAAGAACAAATAGAAAAAACTATAAAAAGACGCAAATGGAAATGGATCGGACATACGCTTCGGAAACCAAGCAATAGCATACCAAGGCAGGCTTTAGATTATTGTGGAAGTGGAAGAAGAAAGCCAGGCAGACCATTGGATACATGGAAAAGGAGTATTCAAAAGGAGATGGAGAAGAGCAATAAAACATGGGGAGAAATAAAAAATATAGCAAAAGATAAACAAAAATGGAAGAACTTGGTGGAAGAATTAATACACGAACCCACCACCGACACCGATACGCAGGAGTAGCGATCTTGCTATCAACAACCTACTAGCTTCTGAAACATACCAAATGGATGCCCTATGCTCCATAGGAGTGAAAGGAGAAAGAGAGAGCTGCCACGGTCGTCTGATTTGATGATCCCCAACTTAAACAGATAGTCTATGTAAAAATATGCCTGAAACTGACTCTGAATTAAGAGACAATATTTGTGCAGAAATTAGACGACTACAGCATGAGGTTTTAATGACTGTAATGGAGCATGCATTAGAAAGGGTTCGTCTTTTTGAAGCAAAAAATAAAGGCTATTTAAAAGATGTAATTTTGTATATGCAATGTACATGGATTTTTAAACTGCATGTTTTCATACAATAGGTTTCTTTACTTTAGTTCTTGGTGTGTGATAAAAATGTATTTTTTTATCAGTACATTTTTTTATTTTTTGCAGTTTTCTCCATGTACCATCTTTTTGATAGCTACATATATTATTTAACATATTTTTATTTTTATTTATATCTACCTTTTATTTTTGTTTTTTTTTCTACTTTCACCTTATCTCTTTTTCTAATTGTCTCGTTAGAGTATTTGTAAAATTAATCTATACTTTTATTTTATTTTTGAAAGCATTTTTGACTAGTCCCTTATTAAATGGCTTCCTGGATACTTTGCTATTGGTTTGTCATAATCTTTGCAATTTTTAATTTCTGAATTTATGTAGTTATTTTTTTTACAAATAATTCATTAGTTTCCTTTATTTGTATTTGATTTATATTTCAATGTCTGCTGGATTTTACATTTTCTAAGTCCTACAATTGCTCTCAAGCAATTTTCATATCAATTATTATCATTCTCAGTGCTGACACATGTTAAGTAAAATTTTGTTGGAAATTTAGTTATTAAATTTCCATTAACAATATTCTAATTGATAGGCTTTGGTGTTCATACCTGTCATAGATTTATATAAACTTTTACTATATTAATGCGTTTGTATAATTATGATGCTGCGTTTTGCCACAAAAGTGACAAATAATAAACAAGAAGTGTGTGATAAGTACCATATCTTTCCATAATTCCCTCTCAAGCATGCGCCATATATTTTATTCGAGTTGACGTTATAACTATTATACCTTATTTTACTTGTTTGCTAACAAAAAGTCTACTGTGAATATTTTGCTTTGTTCCCTTACTAAAAAATATCTATTTTCAGCTTTCTATTGCTTTTTTTGTTGTTTCGTTTAATATTGCAATGTTTAAATGGCAATTATTACGAGTTGTTATTAGAAATTCCTCTAATAATATATTTGTGATCTTTTTATTTACTGAACATCTGTTCAGTTTTCTCGTGTAGTATTAATTCTTGGGCTATATTTAGCTTCTTCCATTGCGGACCTCTCAATATTGTGGAAAATTAATTTTTTAATACCGTGACACACTTTTACGTGATTTCTCAAATTTGTTCGTATAGACATCATATTACCATAGATAGCCTACATATCCTATAACAATTTTTTGTAGTGGTATGTTATAAAGTTTTGCTATTGTATATTTTTTTGCCCATGGAACTACAAAAATAAAAACAGTCAATTAGTAACAAAAATAATTCAGAGCATTTGAAAACACTAAAACAAATGTATGAGTAGCAGCACAAATCACTAATAAAGGTAAAGAAAATTCATGTATGTTTCATTGGGACCTTATTATATTCTTATACGTCCGCATTTTCTGCTTTTTTTATTATTATTAATCAATTATTTAAAAAAACGCAATGGTATTGTCCAAATTGGATTCTGCAATAATAATATGGTACTGCAAACGTAAAGTAAATACTTTGCTAAAATATATCGAAATGGATAATCACAGAAACAAAAAAATTTTAAAAAAATTACAGAATTTCCTAGAATAAAAAATTAAAATAAATCAGATAATGAGAATAAAATATCAAATAAAATATATAACAAATAGAAAATAGACTAAGTAAAAAAATGCATAACTAAAAATCTGAAAAGAACGATATTAAAACCATCATTAAATATTAAAAGTTTTTGATAAAGTGCTGATTGAGACACAGGATGTTTTAAGGTAGTAGCAAAAACTGACAAAATTAAAATTTATTTGTAAATAGAAATATATATTTTATGGAGTCAATATTTACAGTAGGACAATTTTATGTATTGGTTTCACGTAAACTTCTTACCAATTTTTATGTTTCAAGTTCCATATAATTTATAGTTAATCATAATCAAATATTTATGCTTATCAAAATAATAATATTTTACTCTACATCCAGTTAAAAAAGTAACAGGTGAAAAATTCAAATTTATCATTTAACTCCTTTTAGTTGTGGTGAAAATGATTTAGTCTTTAATTTTTGGTCAGTTAGTCAATTCTAGGTAGTCTCACAGAAAACCAATTGAAAGAATATTGCTGTAGTTGCGGCAAATCTAATATTATCAAGAACAATATTAATAAGAGTGTAGTCACTTTACTCTTGGCTCCTTTATTAGTATAGAATTAGCATTTATAGCGTTACAGAGAGAAATTACCATATTATATATATATATATATATATATATATATATATATATATATATATATATATATATGGCGTTCAGAGGCCTCTCTATGCCCATTGCCTTGTGAATAGTTTCAATTTCACTCTATCCTTGGCTATTTCTTTCCAGTTGTGCCCTTTTTTTTATTTAGGTCTTCTTTCACTGCTTCCCACCATCTCTTCCTTGGTCTCCCCCTTTTTCTACGTCCTTCTGGGATAGACCATCTTAACCCGTTTACTATTCTGTCATCCGGCAGTCTTTCCATATGACCTAACCACTGGAGTCTTCTGGATTTAATTACATGTATTATATTTGGATCATTATATAATTCATATAATTCTGCATTTGTTCTTCTCTCCCATACTCCGTCTACCTTCTTCCCACCATACATCCTTCTTAGCATTCCTCTTTCCCATACTTCCAAACTGTTTTTTGTTTTTTTTTGTCATAATCCATGTCTCACTATTCATACTCCCCTGCATCTACTCCCTTTAGCTATTCTTAACTCTATTTCTCTTTCTTCTTTAAATTTATTGTTTATTAATGCTCCCAAATACATATACTCCTTCACCTCTTCGAATTCCAGTACTTCTTCTCCCATTTGTAGTCTCAGTTTGTTTTGTTCATTTGCCGCATGTTTATTCTTTAATTTCATATATTTCGTCTTACTTTTGTTTATTCTTAGACCTATTTGTTTTGCAGCTTGCAGCAGTTTTCCAGCCATTCCTGTTAGCTCCTTTCTGCTCCTTGCTATTAAAAGTATGTCATCCGCGTAAGCCAAACACTGATGACTCTTATTCATAATCGTTCCTGTCCTATTTATTCCACTTTTCCTTATTGTCGTTTCCAGTGCCGCGTTAAATAATAAAGTAGGTGGCGGATCCCCTAGTCTTACTCCCCTTTTAACTTCAAAACTTTCTGTTATTTCCCCATTTACTTTCACCATGCATTTAGTATCTTTTAACGTCAGCTTTATCAGTCTTATTAATTTTTCTGGTATTCCTGGTGTTCTTATTGCTTCATACAAATTATCTCTAATTATGGAGTCGTAGGCGGCCTTGAAATCAATAAAAAGCATATGCATAGGGATATTACATTCGTACGCCCCCGTTAGTATTTGTTTAACTGTAAATATTTGGTCATTAGTAGACCTATTCTTGTGAAATCCCGCTTGGTATTCTTCCATAGCTGCTTCCAAACACCCTTTTAATCTTTGTTTAATCACTATTGCCAACACCTTGTACGTTATATCTGATATTGCGATTCCCCTATAGTTGCCGCAAACATATTTATCACCTTCCTTAAGAACCGGTACTATCACCACTTTCTCCCACTGTTGTGGCATGTTTTCTGTATCCCATATGGTCTTTATTAATTCATACACTTTATCACATACAATTTCACCTCCATATTTTACGTTTTCGGCTGTTATTCCATTTTCCCCTGGGCTCCTGTTATTTTTCATCTTGTGTATTACTTCTTTAATTTCGTCCTTTCTAGGCTTTCTAATTTCTTCATCATGTATCTCTTGTATTGCTTCACTATGCTCTTCTCTTTGTGATACGCTTCCCTCTCCTTGTGTCCCTTCGTGTGTGAATATCCCGTGTATTACCTAATAGTTCTCCATATTCTCCTTTGATATAGAATTGTTTTCTCTTGAATCCAGTTCTAATACTTTTAACAGATTTTTGTCTTGATCATTTTGTGTCCGGTGTAAATCACATACAAGTCGTCTCTGAATCGAGTAGGGGTTGACACATACTGTGTGTGTGAAGCCGGATGGAGGACCTCGACTCCAACATGGCGCGTCCCCGGGTGGCGGATAGGAGAAGGCTCTACAGATATGTAGAGTAGGTGCAGAATGCACCCGCGGACCAAACGAGGAGTAACGTCTGACCTATAGTAGGCGGTTACAAAACAGCGTCTGTACTCCAAAGGAGCGGCTGAACATAATCCTGGCAGAAGGTATAAAATGCATACACCAAGATGCCTGACCAGCAAGGTGTATTAGGTTAGATTCCTCCAACATCATGACAATAAGACGTAGAAGAAGAAGGCCCTCAGTCCCCAGCCGTCTCCAAACTCCTGCCCAAGGCAGTGGGCAGAGCAGGGAGGAGATAGAGGGTGCTAAGAATCCCTGGGTTCGGATAGGCTGCCACAAGACGAAAAAGAAAAAAGCCTTATTTGTATGCACATATAATACAAGATCACTATTAGGAGTTAAAGGAGTTAAAAGAAATAAAATGGGACATAATTGGAATAAGTGGAATAAGAAGGAAAGGAGAACAATGTTTGAAACTTAAATCGGGACACATACTATTCTATAAAGGACACGAAGACATAAGTCAAGGAGGCGTAGGGTTCCTTATAAACAAGAAAATAATAGGAATAGTAACACACTTTAAGGCGATTAGTCCTCGAATAATATACATAATACTAAAGATATCAGAGAAGTGCAACTTAAAAATAATACAAGTGTACGCACCCACTAGCGGCCATGAGGACGAAGAGGTAGAACAACTTTATGAGGAAATAAATACCTGTATTGCTAAAACCATACAAAACACTTACTAATAATAGGGATTTCAACGCCAAGTTAGGACCAAAACAAGAAGAAGGAGAAGAATATAGGAGACTACGGGATAGGAGTACGAAATGAAAGGGGATATGTTAATAAACTATATGGGACAACAGCAAATTTATGCAATGAATACCTTCTTTAAGAAGAAACTGCAAAATAAATGGACGTGGATTAGTCCGGATGGACAAACCAAGAACGAAATAGATTTCATCTTATCCTCACACAAAACATAGTGCAAGACGTATCGGTAGTGAAAAAATAAATACCGGAAGTGATCATAGGTTAATAAGAAGTAAGATTGTTATCAATAACAAAAACGATAGATATAAAGCTATACAGAAATCTAAAAACTGGACAGAGGGAAAACATATCGTAGCAAACAAGGAAATATACGAAAACAAATTAAACAAAAAATTAAAAGAAGTAAATATAGTAGCGGAAGATAACTTAGAAGAAAGAAATAAGAAAATAACAACGGCACTTAAAGAAGCCTCGTCTAGAATAAAACATCAAAACCAAGAGACAGCAAAATAAGCGATAATACAAAGAAGCTAATGGAAGAAAGAAGAAAATTGGCAATCAACCGGGAAGAAAATATAGAGCCTCTAAAAAAATAAGCAAAGAAATAAGAAGAGAGATGAAAAAGATTTAAAAGCATGGCATGAACTAAAATTGAAGAAGCACTGATTAATGGAGGAAAAACAAAACAATGGCAGAAAGAAAGAAGACTGGGGATACAATCATGACATCGCTAAGAGACGCAAATGGAGACTTAATTATAGACCAAAATAAAATAACGCAAAAACGGAACAGTTCTACAAATGTCTATATAGCACAAAACTGATACAAATATAAAAGATATAGAAAGGAAAATACTAGAATGTAAATTCAGAAGACATTCCTGATATTGAAATATACGAAATAGAAAAAGCTTTAAGACAGACAAAAGAAATAAGGCACCAGGCGAAGATGAGATACTCCCAGAAATGCTAAAAGAAGGGGGACAGCCGATATTACAAGAACTAAAAGTACTATTAAACCAATGCCTGCAAGAAGGGAAAATACCTAAAGAATGGGATAACGCAGTTGTAATATTACTATTCAAAAAAGGCGACAAACATAGATTGGAAAATTATAGACCAATCAGTCTATTACCACAAATGTATAAATTGCTGACAAAGATCATTACGAATAGACTGGTTAACAAATTAGACAACTACCAACCACCAGAACAAGCAGGATTTCGTAGCGGCTATAGTACCCAAGACCATCTACAAGTTATGCGAAATTTAATAGAAAAATCAAAAGAATATAACTTACCATTATGTCTTGCCTTCATAGATTTTGAAAAGGCATTCGATTCGGTTGAACACTGGGCCATAATACAATCTCTACAGAACAGCCGCGTAGATTACAGATACACGGAATTAATAAAATATATATATACAAACGCTACCTGTACAATCAAATTGCAAAGTACTACCAATCCGATAAATGTAGAACGAGGAGTAAGACAGGGAGACACTATCTCTCCAAAATTATTTACCCTATGTTTAGAAGATGTGTTTAAAAAATGCGCTTGGGAAAATAAAGGAATAAGAGTAGATGGGAAAAGATTGAACCATCTACGATTTGCTGATGACGTCGTGCTCATATCGGACAATGTAGAAGAATTAGAAGAAATGATAACAGACCTAAACGAAAAGGCCAAAGACATAGGATTAAAAATGAACAGAGGGAAAACTAAAATAATGATAAACGCTCTAGTAGATGAGATAGTTGATATACAGATTGACGGGGAAACTTTAGAACAAGTAGGAAGTTATATATACATTGGACAATACATCTCACTACAATCGGATAATCAAACAAAAGAAATAGAAAGGCGAATAAAACTTGGTTGGGCCGCATTCGGTAGATGGAAAGAAATATTTAAAAGTAACATAGACCAAACACTAAAGACTAAGTTATACAACCAGAATATACTCCCTGTTTTAACCTACGCAGCAGAGACATGGACGTTAACGATAAAAATATGCAAAACTGAGGGTAGCGCAGAGAGGAATGGAGCGGCAATGCTGGAAATCAGTCTAAGAGATAGGATGACAAATATATGGATTCGAAATAAAACAAAAGTAAAAGATGTAATAGAACATATATTTAAAGGAAATGGCAGTGGGCCGGACATATTGCCAGACTAGAAGATGAAAGATGGACGAAGAGCATGCTGCAATGGAGACCAAGAATAGGCAAAAGGCTAGAGGCAGGCCCCCTCAGGTGGACTGACGACATCAAAAGAGTAGCAGATTACAATTGGATGCAGAAGGCGAAAAACAGGGACCAATGGAAGATGCTTGGAGAGGCCTACGTCCAACAAAGGACTGAATTGGGCAGATGATGATGATGATGATTTTGTGTTTGTAAAAACTTTAACCACATCTTCGTTTTCTTGTTTATCTCTTCTTTGCATGCTTCATCCATCCAGTGATTCTTATTAATATTAATATATGTCGAATGAGGGACACGTGCAAATCGCGCTCCGTAAATAAACTCAAATAGTGAGTCTTTACGAGTTAAAATTTTCACGTAAGTGATAATCAATAAGAAGTAGATTAGATAGAGATTTAAATTTAATTGTATAGTAGTAATCAGAAGGACAGATTAAGTAATAAAATAGAAATAGTAAAGGGGCAAATAAATACATAATATTATAAATTTTAACGTCAAGGATAAGGTTATCGCCTCCGATATTGCAAAATGGGTGATAAATTAAGGAAAAAAATTGAGACTTAAAATAGGAAGCAATATTCGAAAATTAAAATGATTCAAACAAAGAAAATTGAAGAAAACTAAGGATGAATTAGATGATAGTATTGAAAATGTTCCAAACAAGTAGAGGAAAACATGAAGGAAATTAATACTAAGTGATAGGAGATGAAATGAAATGAAGCGAAAAAAGATAAAAATATGATAAAAGAGATGAAGAGAATAGATAGCCTTGAAAGAGTATGAGGAAAAATTGGTGTAACCATTGATAGGAGCAGAAAGGAGAGAAATAGAACGAAATTAAGGAAAAAGGAAGGAAAAGGCCAATTTTGTCAAATTAATTAGAGAAAATGTGATAATATTAATACTGCAAAATGCAAATCAACTTAGGGGAACGGACATCTGGATAGATGAAGATTTTAGCAAAGCAATGCAGGAAGAAAGAAAAGTATTAATACCTATTCTTAAAGAGGAGCGCAGAAAGGGAAACGGCAAATATAAGATTTAATAAGCTAATAGCCAATGGTCAAGCGTATACGGTAGAAAATATAAAAGAAGGGGTGAAAACGTTAGGGGAGGTGGTAAAGGAAAACAGTGGTCAAAGTATTGCATTGAAAAGGACAGTAACGGTAAGATCTCCGGAGGGGAACAGTTTAGAGGAGCAGCTAAGAAAAATAACACGTACCTCGAGAAAAAAATAATAAATCAGATAGGTTGGCTGTTTCTGATAACGAAAGTGGCAAACCATATGGACATGAATTAAAGGATTACCAAGGTATAGGATATAAGAATAAAAGAAAGACAAATAAGAAAGACCAACAAGGTACAGAACAGCAGCAGCAAAGTAATGAGCAAAATGTGAGAATAGGTACATGGAATGTACAGGGTATGTACGAAGAGGGCACAGTATTAATATTGGTGAATGAGCTACAGAAATACAACATAGAGATTGCAGGTATAAGAAACACATTTAGCGGGGAACAACGTACAAAAAGCTAACAACTATACACTGTTTACAAGTGGAAATGAAAATAGGCGATTTGGTGTAGGCTTTCTGATATTGTTATATTATTCTAGGAATATTATAATAATATAACCAAAACAGATGCTTCAAAAACGACCACCTAAGAAACTACATTTCCCGGAAGTCCGAAAGATCCATTGTCTCTAAAGCTATAATCACAAAATTGTTAGACAAAATTTAACATTACAAAAACTGTTAATGCTAAATTCATTATTTAAAGACCTATTCAACCAATACATTACATTATAATATTTTAGTAACACTTATGGTGTATACTTATATTAGACTTATGTATTGTTTCAAATATAGTATAAGTATGATATAAATAAATTTGAAAAAAATGAAGTCAAACTATAAAGCGACTATTGCACGAGATGCATTCAAGTTATAACACCTTCGATTTTTTTTTCTCACAAACTAATTACTCGAAAACTGTAAAACTTGTGTCACTTCTCGACGTAATCTCCCTGCAGCCGTACACATTTTTCACAATGTCAAAATCGCTGATGAAATAGCGTCACGATTAGTGAATTTGCGACCACGGACAGTGTCCTTCATTGTTGAAAACAGCCAAGAGTTGTTAGGAACCAGGTCAGGTATGTATGAGAAATTACTTGAAAGTTGTCAGCATTCGTGGTACTCATCTGGAGGATACTTTGCATTTCGGGTCTTCATGCAGGATTGTGTGCGCAGATCCCACGGAAATGCCAACTTTGGAGGCGATGTGTTTCATACCCATTTGGTGATCCTCCAAAAATTTCTCCACTCGCTTAATCATATCGTCAGACCGGCTGGTGCGAGGTCAAGATTGTCTTGGTTTGTTGTCACTCGACGTTCTGCCTTCTTTGAACTGTCGCACTCACAAACTCACAAAGACATATCCGTAACACCATCACAACATGTCTCACTCAACTAGCGAGAAATTTCAATCGGTGTCACACCACGCAAATTGAGAAAACGAATGATTACATGCCGTTCTTGTAATGAAAACGTTGCCATTTTAAAAAATATTCCTCACTTTTGCCGCTGTTGTTAAGTCGTGCAGTGATTTCATCTCTGTCACGCCTTCACAAAGAATGCGCGCGTATTTTGAAGCAAGCGGCATGTTTCTATCTGTTCCCAGTCTTGAGAAGAATTCGAAAGTGTTATAACTTGAATTCACCTAGTATTCTTTCCTTATTTCACTAAAAATGTAAATTTGTAAACTAGATTTAAATTAATCTTATAAATGTTTTTTGATATTATTCTTTTCTTATTGATTAGAAAACATCAAATTTGACAACTTAAACTTTTATTTAAATATTATATGCTTTACTGATCTGTACAAAGTAATGTATGCATTTTGTGCCTTTTTTATGTTAAATTTAATTATTGTTGTCTAGTCAAATGTTTTAGGAACAACTTTTTCTTTAAATAAATCTCCCAAGAATGTTATAATTTTTAAAGTTATCGATTTTGATATTATTTTCAGAATAATAGGATAATCAGGTATTAACAAACTCAGTAACCTTTTTTACAACCGCGCAAATCCAAGTTATGATTTAGCTTTTTCTATCATTGTTTGTTATTTTTTTATTTTGATTACATTGCTACACAAAACTTACTTGAAGAGAGCTAGTATACGCTTGTTTAGAGCTACAAACTAACCCTAAACAACAACAATTACTCAATGCGGCCTAGCTAACTAACTGATTAACAGACTAACAATTGCAATATATTTTTTAAACTATGATAAATCTGTGGGTTGCATATAAAAGAAATTGCTTATCTAATTGTTAAATGTGCGACGGAAATTACGTTGCTCATAGAATATAAATATGTCTATTTACGACAATCAAACAAAAAACAACAGAATAATTTAATCTTACAATTAATTTTATAAAAATTAAACTGTAATATCGATTACTTAATTAACTTTAATTTTATTTAAAGCTTTCCCAGGTTGCTGTTTGTTCTTTTTCAGTATCACAGTTTTATAACTAGTTATTTTGTGGTTTTCCTTTTTCTCCAAATATTTTTTTGTTTTGTGTAATCGCGTATAGATTTTATTTTTTCTAGTTATAGTTAATTTATTTTTTTTAGTGCTTGCGTAGAATTGAAAATGAAAGGATAGTATTGTCGCAATTAGTATGAATGTTTTTTGAATATCTGTCTTCATTTTGTAATCAAGCCATTCAGATTGTTTTTGTTTTTCAGATAAAGAAAAGTAAATACATATTTCCCAAAATTCTTTAACTTAGCGCAAAAATATTAAAACATCTATTAACAGTAAATGTACCAAAAATAGAACGAATGTTAATAATCCTATAAAATTAAATTACAATTTTTAGCAAAGTAGAGCAAAAATTCAGAAGAGAGTTACACAACTCAAAATTTAGAAACTACTTATTTGAGAGTTAAGTAAAGCAAACATCTTTTATAGAAGAGCATACTACATACATAATTAATTTTCTATTTTCCATCATCGGAGCTGCTCTATAATTGAACTTCTAATGCACGTATGGATCAGCATGACAGATTTATTTATAAGACAATTATGTAAAGAAATGCAAACTAATCGAGTTAAAAGCGAAATGGTATGCAAAATCTTTTGGATAATAAGATAGTAAAAGCTTGCATTTCTCTTAACTGCCATATATTCTCAATTTTGAGAATACAGATTTAAACTTCCTGTTTACCACAAATTGTACAGGTCGAGACATATTGCAAATGTAATATTGTTAAATTGATGTATATCTTGTTAGTATACTCGCGTTTTGATAACGCCTATATAAATAATATAAAATAAAATAAATGAAAATGTTCAATTGTACGTTTTTGAAAATGCTTGCTTCTTCTTTCTAAAAATCTTTCTAACAATTAATGAAAAAATGCAACTACATTTTTATGATAAGTATAAGTTACATTGTGTATTTCTATTAAATCTCATGTGTATATATAAACTATTCTGTGTTCTTTGTCAATGAGCAGAATAGAAGTTGAAAGTTTAGTTTTTGCATTAGGATGGAAGAATTTAAATGTTTGAATTCACTGCTCTCAAAATGTTCTATCAATCTGTTACACTGGTCAAACCAATATAGTGGCTGAATAAACTAAAATTATCATCATAGCGTCAAAAGGTGGTGTAGACATAAAAGTATTCAATTTACTCAGCACAAAGAAGATAATTATTGTTGTACGTGTCTTTAGTTAAGGTGTAGGTTTTATCTCAGTTCCAGTTTTTTCCAGCAATCCTCTCACCAACTAATTTGATTTTATCAAAACCTAAACATAACGCTTTGCAATTTTCCCATCTTCTGAAACACACGCATTGTAAACAAGAAAACACTTTGTGTGCAACGCGTACATAAATCCAATTTTTACTAATTCTAGTAGATAACATTATAAGGTAACTTCATATAATCAACAACACAGATTTTGTTAAAATGAGGCGAGAATAGAATTGCATACCTGCAGTTTTAGAACGCAAAACCGCCGGCAGAAATTATTGCGTAGTTTGTTTTCAAAGAGACCTAAGTTTAAGAACGTAACCAAAAAGTATAACAAATCTGACCACAAGGAAAAAATAGTTGCTGACAGGGCAACCCAGAGCAAGCCATTTTACCTTTAAAAAAATAATAATCTCGCCTCTAAATGAAAGAGAAGATCTTGCGCTCTAAAAAGGCGCTAACTGTTGACCGAGAAGAACAAGATAGACATGAAGTTAAAAATCTAAGCACTGTTGAACAACATCAAGCGTGACACGCTAGCTTTCTGAGATTCCTTTCAGATGAAGAAAAGTAAATCGTTAAAATAATCGATGAATCTGTCAAGATACATCTGAAGTACTTGCTGTCACGCAAACAAAGTTTCCTGTTGATGGTGGTGAGGCTTAGGAGCAGCGAAGGGAATGTCATGGTAACCCACTTTTTTAAGAATGGCCTGCTGAAGACAGTTGTAAAGCCCTGGCTAGGAGAGGTGATAGTTGGGCGAGAATATGTTCTTTAGCAAGACTCCGCTCTAGTCCAGAAGACAAAAAGACCCAAACATGGCTATACAACAATTTGCATGAGCACTAGCCCCTTAACCTGTGTTTACTCTTTAACTCCTTTACTATTACGTATGGGGCGTGTCAAGTTGAAAGAGATACCATAACACCAAGGATAGCTTAAGGGCATCATGTAGCTAATGATTCATAGAGACAAGGAGGGAGTTGTGTTGGTATATAATTCATGTCCAGTAGAGACATTTAATTATATACAGAAATTGAGCTATCTTATTCAATAAAATAAATAAACATTTTTGTTCTTATTGTTTAATATGAGCTTATATGTATATTCTGTTTGCTTGTGGGTTTTCTTTAAAATTTTCTTTATATTACTTGTACATGTTAAGATACAAAATTTAATTTCTGATTGTACATGTAGTTATTAAATTAACTATTAAAATAAATTAAAGAGAAGCAATTAAATGTTAAACTAGAATATTCACATCAAAATGTAATAAACTGATAATTAATATTTACAGTTAATTTATTTGATAACTTTTCCGTATATTGGAAAACCAAATAAAAATGTAAAATTGCAATAAATTGCTGTTGGTAAAAGCGTGGCTTTGGGTAAATGACTGAATAATCCCCTGCGTAATAGCTGCAGCCGCACATACGTCTTCATTTCTTAATTACG
Organism: Sinelater perroti; assembly: GCA_036346155.1. Classification (NCBI taxonomy): domain Eukaryota; kingdom Metazoa; phylum Arthropoda; class Insecta; order Coleoptera; family Elateridae; genus Sinelater; species Sinelater perroti. The sequence goes on from JARFIY010000265.1 coordinate 5,146,150, forward strand.
CCTCCCACATATTTCAGCTGGTAAGCTGCGGCGTTGATAGGCGCTAGCGAGTCAGCAAATATGAGGTTCAGCAGAAGAAGGCAATTTATATCCCCTTATCAGCCATTCGCTGCGCCTTCTGGCGTTTCTTGATCAACGCCTCATTTATATTTCAAGTTATTACCGAAACATCACGGATGTAATTACAGGGAGCCCAGGAAATTTCTGAAATATGTTACGGAATTTAGATACGGCGATTCCAGCGGAGATGAGCGTACATTCATTGGTGCGCCGAGGAAAATCGCTCCTAGACACCAAAACGCAGACGCTTAAAAGGTGTTGGTTGTAAACCGTTGTTGGGTATTCAAGGCAGTTTGCGTAAGTTTGGCAATGCATCAAATTATAGGGTTCTGGTAGTGTAAGTGCGTGAAGACATGAGACTAAACTCAATGTATGTGTGTAAGTTAGAGGACCGTACCCTCGGTTAATTAAAACTTTTACACGTTTCGGAAACATGTCTAACCGAACCTAATTTTAGCAATAGAGGCTACACAAGTTACGCGCTACAGTTTAGAACACTTTAATGTTTTTACTAGGAACAACGTCATCGCTTTTATGTTTATTATTATTTTTTAATATATCTCAGGAAATTTAAACAAATCTTTTGCATGCGATACACTAAATTTAACTACAAGAGTTTGTACAAAAACTTATGTGAAAAGACAACTTACAACGAATAATAAATAAAATATCATAATCAATAAAAAATAATAAGAAATAAATATTTACGTGATATAAGATGCATGTTATATAATATATATGCTGACATGTAACCATCCAAATTAAACCTTAAGGCGTTTCTCCTGAATGAAACACAAAACATTGGAATATCAATGTAATGTCGGCCAAGTGCCCTACACGACTTGAGACCACTTTTAACGATGTTTCCTACAATCATTTTTGATAAATACAATTCTATTTTAGCAATTGTACGTTCGATCTTCTCTTTTGACCAGGGAATTGTAGCAGGTTCAGATAATCACAGAAAAAAAGTCTGTTGTGGTTAAATCGCAAGACCTTGGTGGACAATCGATGTTACCCATCTGCTAGATGACACGACTAGAAAATTTGATTTGAGATAAAGTAAGTATTTTATATGCTATGAGACATATGACTTTATCTTGTTAAAACCACATGCTTTCCAAGTTCAAATCGTCGGTTTTATTTTAAAAAAGTAATTTATCATCTGCCAGTAACGAATACAATGAGCCGCGTTGGCTCAGTTGTCAAGATCATCGTTACTCGGTCATCGAGCCGGAGCGGGCGAGTTTGAGTCTCGCTCAACCCATGGGTGTGTGTGAATGTCCTAGTATTTAAGTAGGCACAATTATATTATAATAATAATAATAAAAACGTATACTATTGATTATGATTGAGTTAGCAGCTTTGTCCAAAAAAGTATGGGTCACAATGCATACCACAGTTTATTTTTGTGGATAGCATTTCAATTATCACTACCGCAGATGTGACAATTTTGTCGATTTATAAAGCCATTCACAGAAAAATGAGCTTCATCGCTCAATATAAGTTTACAAATGTACGGTGTTCCTATACAAATGCAAACTTTCAAGTTTCATAAAACGCAAACGGTATGCAAATAAAATCCTAAGCTTCAATTTTGATTAGTCTATATGTGAAATAGTAAAAAGTAACAAAAACTCACAATACTGTCCAGAACTAGGTAACTTAGACTGATGTTGCCAACACGTTAAAATAGATTAAGAATAAAATTTTGAGTTAAATATTTTTACTTTTTTCTCAAATGAATGATGTAAAGTCGTACACAATTTTATGTTGGAAGACGATACAGTCCTATACGATTTAAATCACTTTTTTTTGTATATAAGAATTATTACAAAAATATAATTACTTATAAGCTCTTACAATACATGTAATAGTGGGTAGTAAGACTCTAACGCCCCGCCTGGGAGCACGGCTTACAAACTGAGAAGTTAAGGCTCTCATACGTTCACTCTGTCTGCAGCTTCTCTGATGCGGGGCGATGTGGCAAGCACTGCGCCTTATACGACTATTATCCCTTGTTCAAGTGAATGCAGGTGTTCAATTATTTTTAGTGACTGAGTAGGCTACCCGCTAAGCATCAGAGAGCTCCAGGAATGCAACCCGGGCCCGTCAGCACTGCAGCCGCCCGCTCAACCACTGAACCACTTTTTTTTGTTTCTTATGGTATGTCTTTCTTGATAGATCCATCTTCACTGCAACCTATGGCTTATGGTGATCTTAATAAAGTAAACTCATAACCAATCTGTAATTGTTGTCCCTTGAATCAACAGATACAGGTGCTTTATAAGGTGTGTCTGAAAGTCTTCCGGTTCCAAGATCGGTCTCCCGAATGTATGTTGAATTTACCAATTTTTTTTAACAGCCGGGTGTCCTGTGAGAAACCTTATAGTTGTCGTTAATTGTAGCCTACTTAGATTAAAGAGTCTGCAATTTTCTTTTGACAGGGTCCCTTATTGAAGAATTTGCTGAAATTATGTTCTGGTCGATTCTTCTAGTACATTCGATGATGAGCGCGTGTCCTTTTCTTGATAAAGTTTTGAGCAGCACTTCATGAGATTCCTAGAGCAGGCTCTGGGCTAATGTAAGCCTTACTAGATCCTTGACTAACCAATTCATCGGCTTTCTCACTACCGTAGATACCGCAATACCCAGGTGCCCATAACTGTTTCACCGTGTTCTGCCAGTACATTAAGTGCGTTGGTGCACTCCTATGCCAGTCTAGATAATGCTTTAGTGCCTGATAAAGCCTTCAAAGCTGCCTGGCTGTCTGATATAATATAGATTCGTTTGCTTCTGTAAGCTTTTATAAGTTTTCACGCGCACATTGTAATATGGCGTATATTTCTGTCTGAAAGATGGAGGCGTACTGGCCCAGGGGAAGCTGGTGGTTACAATACATGTAAAGCGTCAGTTTATACAACATTTAAGAAACGTTGGAAGATTTTTTAATAGTCACATAGTACACTTCAAAAAAACCCTTTACTATATTATTCCTTTATATAGAGTAATAAAGAAATTCATAAACCTATCAATAGTTACCTAATTTATTGTTTTTTATAAAAAATATCTTTATTGTATTCTTGGGAAAAGTAGTGTGACGTTTGCTGTAAATAACAAAGTGTAATAAAGTTTGTCATCTTTAAATAAATATAAAATTGTAGCGACAGAACATAATTCTACAAATAAATAAGATTATAATATAAATTAAAACCATAAAAAACTACGTTGAACGTATCAACTTGTTATGCTATTTATTTTTTATTGTTAAGCTACCCGTGTGGGGTTTCCAGTCCCCCATCGGGCGCCTCCCCAGGTGTCGGATAGGGGAATGCCCATTAGATATGGTGGGTACCAGGGAAATTAAATACCTGGGGTGGAGGTGTTGTTAGTACCGAAATAAGGCTACTGCAAGATTATCTTCCTTAAAGGCTTATTATCGGAAACCTATGGGCAAAGCATTATGTAAATGCTATCCAGTCATAGCACCGCGGCGCAGAAAGCAAGGAGAAACTACTGCGCTACTTTCTCAACCCGAATTTGGCCCCTAGTCCGTGGCAGAACAGAAAAAAATCTGGTGTGAACATCACACGACTTTCCTTATCCTATTATTATATATTATACCGGGTCCATCGTCTCGGCCCTGCGCTGCTCTCGCCCCGGAACTTGTTATTTTAAAAAAGGACGAGGCGCGAGTTCAACACTCGAAAGCACTCGCCTGCGTGCTCCCTCCTAGCGGCCAAGCCCCGTCCTCGCGCAGTCGGCCAGGAAGCTCTCCGAGCGCGCTGTGATTGGTCCGTTTAATTATTTTTTAATCGGCTGTAACTTATTTATTTGACCTCGGATCAAAAAATTTAATTGTAATTTTTTGTTCGTCTCGGTCTGATCCATCCGGTAATATAAATTTATATCCTAATAACAAATCATTTTTATTCTTATAAATTTTTTGTATCTTCAACCGTTTAGATTCGCGACCGCTTTGCGACCGCTTTTGCGACCTTGCGACCAAACGACTCGGCCGATTTTTACCAAAAGCTTCGCACACATACACAAACACGAACCAATGGCCTAAACCAATTTTTTTGGTGTCCTGAGGCTATATTTCGTCCAGAAATGTGAAAAACTGGGTAGGTCAAATTTCCGCCGATTACATTACTTTCCTTATAGAATGAGGAAAGTAAAAACACTAAAATTGGAACATGGAACTTAAGGAGCCTTTATATGGCTGGGAAGACACACAACGTAATTCAAGAAATGACTAGATTAAACATAGAAATTCTAGGAATATCAGAAACAAGATGGCCGGGATGTGGAAAAAGTGAAATTGATGACCATGTCATATACTATGCAGGTAACAATGACACAAATCATCCGAATGGTGTTGCGATTATAGTCAACAAGGACATAAACAAATCTATAATCAACTGCATACCCTTTTCAGATCGTATAATATTACTACAACTAAAAGCGTCACCAAAGAATATTAACATCTTCCAAATATATGCCCCGACAATGGAAAATCCAGATGCAGAAATAGAACAACCGTACGTACACATAAATGAACTAAGAAAAAACATTAAAACAGACGAAGTAACTATTATTATGGGCGACTTCAATGCCAAAGTGGACCAAGGCAAAGTAGAAGACATTGTGGGAAATTTTGGCTTGGGCGAACAAAACGATAGAGGAGAACGACTAATACAATTTTGCCAAGAAGAAAACATGGTCATCATGAATACGTGGTTCAAGTTACCACCTAGGCACCTCTATACATGGACGTCTCCACAACACACCCCGGAACACATTAAACGAAATCAACTAGATTATCTTCTAATTAACAAGAGATATAGAAATGGACTAACAGGCGTTAAAACATATCCCGGAAGTGATGTGGGCTTAGACCATAATCCTGTTGTAGGATACATTAACATACGTCTCAAAAAACTACGAAAGCGATATGACAAGAAAATAGATCTGCAGAAACTGAAAGAGCCAGTCCACTACATGCAGTTGGCTCAGACTCTAAACGAAAATATAAAAGAAAGTGAAATACACGAGTTAATAAATAATTTAATTACTGATGTAGACGATACAGACCGCACAGAGATTATCGAGTCTATCTGGAACAAAATAAAACTAGCCATCACAAACACACAAAATACCATAACCGGACAAAATCGTAACAAAAATAAGAAACCATGGATGACATCAGAAATATTAACGTTAATGGACAACAGAAGAACATACAAAAACAAAAATCAACAACAATATAAACAACTAAATAAACTAATACAAAAGAAGATAAGGCAAGCGAAGGAACTATGGCTAAATGAGAAATGCAATGAAATAGAAGAATTAGAAAAAGACACGATACTTTTAACCTACACAAAAGATCAAAGAAACTATAGGAGGGACTAAGAAATATAACTACAACAAAATGTTAAATAACGACAACCAACTAATCACAAACAAAGAAGATCTAAAACAAGTATGGGAAGAATATATAAAACAGACCTTTGAAGATGTGAGAACTGAACAACATATAACAACAACGGAGCATGCACCAAATATATTACAAAGTGAAACAACAAGCGTAATACTAAATTCTAAAACGGCAAAGCAGCTGGACCAGACCAGATTCATAAGAATTTTGAAACTTCTAAATGAAGAAAACATAACATTACTTACTAATCTTTTAATGCAATCTATCAAACTGGGAAAATGCTTCTGATTGGATGGCATCGGAGTTTATCACTATACCCAAAAACCCAACGCAAATAAATGCGATGATTTTCGACTCATAAGCTTGATGAGCCACGTTCTCAAGTTATTTCTAAAAATTTTACACCGTAGGATATATCAGAAATGTGAAATAGATCTGAGCGACTCCCAATTTGGATTTAGAAAAGGGTTTGGTACCAGAGAAGCGCTATTTAGCCTGTCAGTTCTGCTACAAAATGCCGTGACCAACAAAAGATATCTACGTGTGCTTCATCGACTATGAAAAGCCTTCGACCGTGTAAAGCACGGCGAACTATTGACAGTATTGACTGAGAAAGGACTTGATCAAGAAGACATAATAGCTATTAGAAACCTATACTGGAACCAAAACGCCACAGTGAGAACAGATAATGAAAATACGGAAGCTACCTCAATTAAAAGAGTAGTGAGGCAAGGTTGCATCCTCTCACCACTATTATTTAATATTTATTCAGAGACAGTTTTTGTCAAAGCCCTAGAAAACTCCGAAAACGGAATAAAAATAAACGGTAAACTTTTTAATAATATAAGGTACGTTGACGACACCGCAATAATCTCGGATAGCCTAGAAGGACTACAACGGCTGATGGATGCAGTAAGCCGTGAAGGAGACGCAATAGGGTTAAAGATAAATACTAAAAAGACAAAATACATGATTTTCAGCAAAACACCAATAGCACAAACACAACTTATAATATATAATCGACAAATAGAGAAAGTACAAAAATTCAAATACCTGGGAAGCTGGATGACAGAAAATGGAGACCCAGAAACGGAAATAAAAATAGGAATAGAAGCAGCAAGAGTAGCATTCCAAAAACTCAAAAAACTACTTACCAACCGCAGTCTTCGTCTTACAACCAGATACAGATTTGTACAGTGCTACATATACTCAATACTATTATATGGTGCTGAAGCGTGGACCCTCAAGGCTAATACAGAAAAGAGAATACAAGCTTTTGAGTACTGGGTGTTTAGAAGAATGCTAGGTATATCTTGGACAGAGCATATCACAAACGAAGAGGTCCTGAGACGAATGAATAGAAGAAATGAACTCCTATTAACTATTAAAAAAAGAAAAACAGCTTATCTTGGACATTTATATCGGAATGACAAATGCAATACATTGCAGCTCGCAATGGAAGGAAAAGTTGAAGGCAAAAGAGGGCGAGGTCGCAGGAGATGCTCCTGGCTTAAGAACATTAGAGATTGGACCCACGTGAGTACACATGAGTTGATAAGAGACACTAAAGATAGACAAAATTTTGCCTCGATTGTTGCCAACATTCAATAATGAATAAGGCACTTTAAGAAGAAGAAGATTGTTAAGCTACATAGCAAAATTGTTGAAATATAAAAAGGACTCCGGTTAAAAAAATTCTTTCAGTACATTAAACAATGGAAACCATTTAACAATTACCATTAAGAAACTTTCCTGCACAATCAGCCTATTTGAGTTACACATTAGGCGAATTTAAATTCCACTAAACTCATGTGTAAAAAAATTACATTTTAGAAGATATAAACAATTACTATGACATGGAGTGTACGTGATAGAGTAAAATAATTTTACAAAAAATACGAACTGTAGGTTTATTTAGTAGAAACCACGTGACAGTTTAATACCCATTCTATATTGACTTTTAATTTAGTATTCATATCTTTTCTAAAAATCAACTCTCCAGGATATTCTGGACATATTTGTAGGATGTATTAAAATTCTGAAATTATGTTTACGTTTACACCGCATTTTATTTTGTAACACAACTTTTATCTGCTCGTATTTTTGAGCAAATTAGTTTTTTCGGTTATTAATAAATTTTTCTAATTGTTATATTACAGCTACTTTTACATTTTTAAGTTGTACAGGATGATTTCTTTTAGATGGCTTATAACATAAAAATCGTTATCTAGAACTATGATGAGAAATATTAAAAAAATTATTATCCCTAAAACTTCAATCTCCACTTTTCTTTTAAAATGTAGAATTGTGCGACAAAATAAGCAAACAAAATACATTTATAATTTAAATAAAACATTTAAAAAAATTTCTTCTTAATTTGAGCTTACGTTTTCGAATTCCTTGTCTTATCAATTTTAATTTATCTACTAATAATATTTGTAATATAGAAAAGGGTAAGTGGGTAATGGGAGCAAACGTGAGAGACAAATTAACGTTTGGTGTGGCGGCCTTTTCGCCCTTGAACCGCTTTATATCGCGGCGGCATGCGAGCCTTTGATATCAGCTATGTTTTGCCGTCGCACACAAACGGCATGGGCTTTTGCCCCGCAAGCATTCACGCCCCGCAGCGCGGCCACTACGGTCGTGTCTTAGTCCGCATAAATTCGCATTTCGCATCCCCGCAAATATTCACGCATCGCAGCTCGGCCAATTTGGTCGTGTCTCAACATCCCGCAGATACCAGATCCGCAACGCAGAGGTGGCCACCTTGGAATCGCCGACGAAGCCGAAGCCGAAGCCGATTCAGGTGAGCGATTTGGCAATTCATTGGTTGATATCGGTAGCCGCCCCCATCCGCTAACGCGACGGCCGTTTAAGGGACGATTTGGCCTTATCGGCTGACCTTCCACTACGGGCCGTACTACGTTTCCACACCGCACCACGAGAGCAGCTATTTACACGCCTACCTCTCCATTTTTTGGTCCTTACGAGCCGCATCGGTATCGTATCCCACACCGCATCCACGAGAGCGGCTATTTACACGCCTGCCTCTCCAACGTTTATAATAAAATACTCTGAAGAAATACTTTAAAACTATCAGATACTGAAGAAAATTTGGTGAAAGAAAGGCAAATTTTTTCTAAGAAAGTTGACTTTAGCCATTTCTTAATAGAACTCTGGAAAGTCACAGCTAAAGACAAGTACTTATTCAGGATCTATAACACGATGAAATCAAAATGCTTCCCAAACGCATACTAATAATTAAAGCTCTTATAGAAATAAATATTAAACATAACATTCACCAGGTCAAAGGAAAAGGTAGCTTTCTAGTGTTCTTTAGAATCATTATATATTAATATAATATGTAACAAACAACCCATAAAACCTCAAGAAAGTAATCACAAAAGACTGTTTTTTATAGATTTAAAACCGTAGGGTAACAAAAAAGGTATACTAAGTCTTTAAATTATATACTAAATGGTCAAATTTGGATCTCTACGGGACAAGTGAACAATACCCAATATTCTAGGTATCATAAAGATATATATGATCATATAATACGTTAACCTTCAGGCGCGGAATCAAGATGACAACACCATAAATTTTGTTTTTCTAAAATAAAATCAAGGATACTCTATTCTCCATAGAAACAATTTTTAACTTGAATAGTGACTCAACCAGTGGGCTGACTCCACGGGATCTTAAAATTTACTTTTTTTAAATGCCGTTAATTATTACCACTACTGGGTTATTACTTAAAGGAATCTACTCAGAGACATAAACGTATGCAAACGTTAAATAAATGCGAAGGCTTTCACTGTCAATGTTTTAATGCATCGTGTTGTTTGTTCTCGAATTGTTAGTGTAAGACCGAATTTTGGAAACTCTTGACGTTTCGTCCACCAATGTGACCAAAAGAAAATTTTTTAAAATCCATTTTTAGCTCTAACTTGTAAGAACCTTACTACTGTAATAAAGTAAATAGTATGTAATACTTATAAAAGCAACACTGACTATCCGTAATGCCTTGTTCTGTTTTATGCTGGTTATTATTGTAAAAGGCTTTTTAACGGATTAACAAATATGTCTGAATATTCTTTGAAAGTCTTATTTTATATGGTAAGCTCTCATAGGGTCTTCTGTGTTACCTCATCATCGAAAAATTAAAATAGCGATATGGAACACAGGCAGGTGGTAATATCATAAATGCTTTCATTACTTTCATTACACCTTTTATAAAAAGTCATGACATGTTAGACGTGGCGTCCGATTCTAAAATGGTTTATAAAACTAATAGACTAAGCATCATAAAACAAAGTGAAAACAGAAGGTTATATGCAGTACCAACAGGCCACAGTTTTCTCTCTTCGAATCTCCGATTAATGTTCTTAATATTCACCCAAAGTACGTCGAGTTAGTAGACCGTATTTTTAAGTATTATGAACGTTTATAAATGGAATCAACGTTATTTAGGTTGCAGAAAACGCTTTATGTCATCCTTTAAATTTAATAAATTGATATATAATGTACGAGGGTAAATCAAGTATAAACAGAAATTATTTTTTTGAAATCAATTTATTTTCCAGGCGTAGAAACATATTTCTTCAAAGATATATACAGTTTTATAAAACTACTGCTGTTTAATAAATGTGGGTATGACACTAATCAATTGCGCACAAACTTCTTAATAACAAGGCGACAAGTTCGGGCTATAAAAAGAGCTTTGCATTGCAGTTTGCAAAAATTCTTAATTTCTGATTGTGTTTTGGCTGCTCTATTGTGACATTCATTATCAACTGCTTTTTATCCTCCCAAAAAATTGTTTATGCTAAGCGAACAGGTCAATCTTTTCAACAGTGTTGTTACCAAACCAACCCTTAAGTCTTCCCAAAATCTCATTTACCACATCTGTTGTGAAAAACTTGACAATTTATTGCTCTAACATTGTTATAATGGCTAAAACAACAGTAGGGATGCGGTGGCTCAGCAGGTTCAAGCAGTTGCCTCTGTCCTCTAGCCGAAACGAGTTTCGCCCAGCCGATGGGTGTTTGTGAATATACTATAATAAGTGCAAGTTAGTGATCACAATAAGCCGTTGAAGCTGCAGTGGCTGTAAGTGTGCAAAAAAAAATAGTAGTGCGAACGAGACTACGTCCAAGTTTTTCTTTAGGTATTCCTAACTACAACGTTCAGAACCCGTATTCTTTAGTTTCAATTTGATTTACTCTTGTAGAAAAGTGCCTTTTTAGCATCTCAATAGAAATGCCAATTTCTACATAAGAACAAAAAATGGCTTTTTAGGGCATTGTAATGTTAAATAACCAAAAAGAATATTACACAACATCAATGGTTATATGAAGAAGCTGTATTTTCCTTTAAAATTGAATGGTCGCCTATAGTAGGAAAATAAGAGAAATTTTGAGGTATATAATAGAACACTCAAAAATATGAATGACAACAATGAAATGAGAAAAGGTATTGCTGTGGTAATTATTAGAAAACTCTGTCAATTCATAACGCTTTAAAAAACAAAAATAAAGTACTGATTTATGAAACCAGCAGTAAGAGCGAATGAGGCGATTCATTGCGTATAGTTACTATTCAAAGTGGGAATTTAGTAATATTTTCACAGAGCGTCTGCCCATATATAGTACTACAATATTACTGAGATATGAATAAAGAGTTCTCACAGTATTCACCAACTGTTCTCTAAAGTTGATGTTTATGATGCAAATGCAACTAAAATATACCTATAAATTAAAAAGGTTTAATATCCTCTTTAGGGTTGCTCTTGTATAATCAATTACACAATTAAAAGTCATCGAGTAACTTGGTGATTATAGCATTTTACAGATGAACCACTAATACAGTTTATAAGTGAGTTTTTAAGCAGAATTGTATCGTTAAATATGATGCAAGAACCAATATTTACAATATGTATTATTTACAACAAGAATTTATCCAATTTAGTAGTTGAAACAGCAACCCAGCTAGTCATCAATGTTTAGTTAGATTTAGGAATATCCGGGTTACTTAAATGGCGTACTAAACAATTATAATGCAATTATAACATAAAAATTGCAATTAACAGAAAATATTAATTACACATTAGTCAAAACATTTCAAAAATAAAATATAAAAAAAAAGTAGAAATAAAACTATGATGACATTAAAAAGATAACTGTGGGCGTAAGTACAACATAAAGAATTATTTTAAAATAGTTTTGTAAGAAAATATTCTTTATTGAACTCATAGGTCATTACGCCATTAATCAAACTGTTTCATACTTAATAAATAGATTAAATAGATCAATGTAATTTCTAAAATCCCAGATATAGAACAACGTACTGGCTTGGGAGTCTTAGTAGACACTGTACTCACAATATACAAACTAAAATGTACTATATTAGAAATACTCCAACATACATATTAAAAGCAGCTGTTAGAAAATAAAAAGTACATGTTAAGTGACGTACCTTATCGATAATATAATACATTTTTGGCACAAAAATATAATAATTTTATATTGATAAAACCATATCAATCTAAAAAGATGCCATCAGCTTTTCTATATAAAAATCATATCGGCCGATAGACAAAAAGAAAATAAATGTCGATTATTTTAACAAAACTCTTGCAAGAATGACACAAAGCAAATCTAACTAATACACTTTTTCTTTATTTGTACTACTAATACTACAAAAAAATTAGGTGTTTTAATCACGGACTTAAGTCATTTTTTATAGGGGAAATTTAATATTTACTTCAATAATTTCTTCTAATAATTGATTAAATGTCCACCTAAAAATGGCAGTGTTTAACAGAGTTCTGCATTTTTATTCCTTTCAAAGCGAATTATGATAAAGATTATTGCAGAATTAGTTTTAGCATCAAAAATTTGGAGAAGTAAACTGAAAAGTGTATATTAGCAGAGAAGAAGAACGTAATACGGAGAGGTAAGTCGGCACGAAAGTGAAAATGGTAAAAAAAATGTTATAATTGGGTTGTGAAATATGTAAGATAACATCTTTATAAAAAAGGGGTTTTACAAAACGTGGCAAACGTTATGCATTTTGACTATGCAAAAGACAAAAGAAACATTTGAGGAAGCAATTATAATAGGCGGTTATTTATGTCTGAACAGCAGAGATTGCAATAAATATTTTGAAACGGTTTTGTTTTAAGCAACAGAGTGAAACATGCAATCGTTAATTTTAAAGAGCATTCAAATAAATAAACTTTTTTACGAAAGAAAGCAGAATTTTACAAAGAAGTTTCAGACATGCTCGAAAGTATTCCAAGATATGGTTAGAAATTGTCATGGGATTCATAAACACAATAAAATGTGAAGAGAGGTAATATATAAACAGGTAACTGAAAGTACACTTAAAAAGTAACGAGAATGGAAAATTAGTCTTTGAGTTTGCTACGGAGAGCAACATAAAAATCACGAGTACAAATTTTGACTATAAAAACATCCATAAGATGACATGAAATTCGCCGGACAGCCAAGCGTGTAGTCAGATATATTACATTTTAATAGAAAACCAAGACGTTAGAAGGTGTAAGGGTGCCGATACTAATTCAGAGCACTTCTTGGTTATAGCTAAATTAAAGCAAGAACTATGAACTTTCAAGAAAGCACACAATGTAACTACAAGGAAATACAACCTAGAAAAATGTACGATAGAGAAATGGTCATCAAGATAGAATACGCAATAACAACATGTTAGAAAGCGAATGGGAGTTAAAATAGTATAAGGAATAACACAAAGTCTAGAAAATTGTTTAAAAATATAGGAAAACCTAAACAAAAGATCAGTATAATGAAAAGTGCAAGGAGGCTTTAATAGAACGAAACAACGTAAGAAGGGAGACCCTTATAAAGGATGCAGAGGAGTATAAAAATACTTACAAAAAACTACAACAGAAAGCAGAAACTATATGAAAACAGAAGAAAAGTAACTACTAGTCAAAAGTTGCAAGTAATTAAAGAGGAATATGTTCGCAAAGTGTTAAAAATTTCCATCAGACGGTAAATAAATCTACTAGTAAAAACAGTGTTGCATTAACAGTAAGTAAGTTAGATAGATGGGTTGAGAATTTTGACGTAGTGTTAAACAATGATTTGAAGAACGATAGATTAGGAAATAAAAAATTTACGAAATTAGGTAAGACAGGGAGGTTGCGGAACAATATAGAAATTAAATATAAAATCATTGATAAACAATAAGTGTGTAGGAGAAAACGGATGCCCGAAAATAAGCCTTAAGATATGGAGGAGAAAAATTATAAGAACGCATGTCAAACCAACGAACCAATACAATTATTTGTTCAATTTATAAGAAAAGGATAAAAACCTGTGTTTGAATTATAGCGGCATAGCATTACCAGACGTTACCTATAAAGTATTTTCCAGATGTACCCAAAAAACGCTCAGTGACCTCCATGGACAAAAAGTAGGAGAGTATTAAAGTAGATTTAAGAAGAAAAGAGAAACTTTAGGTCAAATAATCACTCAAAAAATGATAATGAGTAGTAGTTACAACACACAAGCTGAAACTGCACCGATTACAAACAAGCTTATGACCCTGTCGTTAGAAAAAAGTATATACGAGGCCTTGGCTAGTTTTGGTATTTCCAGGGAGAACTACAGAAGGTCTTCAATAAGGTAGAAAGAACCGCAGAAAATATGGGTCCATTAATGGGCTAGAAAGAATCAATACATTAAGTTTACAGGAATGAACGGGGCTTATATTTTTGAGTATAACCGTGACATGCAATAACAAAGAAACTACAGAAATTGATAAACGTGTCGCAAATGGAAATAAATTATTGGGAGTACTAAGTAATATATTAAGAGCAAAGGCAATATAAAAGACAGCCAAACTTAGAATATATAGAACGACAATTAGACCTACGGTACTTGGGAATTAACAAAAAAAAAATGGAATTAAACTAAAGAAAGAAAGGCGGTCGGAAAAGTTCTAGGTGAAACTAAACTGCAGAAGGGAATTGGAGAAAAAGAACAAATTATATCAAATTCTAAAGAGTAAAGTGGTTGGACTATGTTAGCTGAATGCCACAATATAGGCCCACCGGAAGGGTACTTCTGTATGGAGATGGAGCAAGAAGCGAAGGAGGCAGACCAAAAAGAATGGCTCAATGCAGTGAAAAGTGACTTAAGAAGATTAGAAATAGAAAATTCAAAGAAAATTACAACAAATAGAGACAAATGAAAAAATTGACAAAAAGAATAGAATAAATGGGCTAGTAGTAAACGTATTAAGGGATGTTATATATCTAAACATTTAATTATAAACATTTAACAGTATTAATAGCACATATATTATTAATATTATATGCCTGCAAGGCCTGGTGAACTTTAATATATATATACACACATAAATTATCAACATTTTAAAATTAATGTAATATTGTAGCTTCATTTATGGAATTGGAAATCCAGCAAAATAATTTGGGTATTTTTTTATTGACATATTGATACCAAAGTATACCTGTAATCTTTACTATTTAGTGCTTTATGTCAGATTATCCACAAACGAAATTAAAGTTTATAATTTTCTCAATCTTTAATTAAATTTGTTGCCTAATGTTTTTGGCCGTTCTTGTATTATACATACTAAAAAAATTAACAATCTTAATTAGATTTTAATTTTTCTCGAATTTAGATTATTTAATTTTTAGTGCATTGTCATAGTTTTCTAATATTTTGTACACATTTTTGGTTACATGTATAACTACTTTAGACCTGTTATTTGTAATTTATTTAAATAAATGTGTTTTGTTCCGTTTCATTGGTACTAATAATTTTATGCATTTATGCTTTTATGTGTATACATATTTGAGTAACATATCACACACAAATGATATGTGTCAATCCTTTACACAGAAGAAATTCAACGAACATTTGGGTGCCCACTACATCCATTTGTTCAATGTTTAAATAATATAATGCATAAATATATAAAGTAAAGTATCCACAATAAACATTTTTTCAGCATGTTTAAGTAAAATATACTTGAACATAAATTTTAGTGACATTTTGGTCACAAATAGGATTTGTAGGATTTATAGCACTACTTTTAAACACTATATATACGTTTGTGGCAAATTAATAAATTAACAATTAGGAGTACATTATAAATTTTATATATTTGCTTTAGTATGAAATAGTATTGATCAAAACAGTTTTAGTTTGATATTTGTATTTTTATTTAAAAAAATATATAAACATATATTGGTGTAGAAGTGCGATTTTTTCGTATCTATTGACTCAAATATTGACAATGCGACGCCGTTAATTTATAACAAGTTGTTGTTCAACATAAAACTTTCAATATTTTAATTTTTATATCAGTCCACAAAGTTATAAAAATATTCAGGTAAATTTCTTGCTTGATTATTAATCTTTTAATTATTTATATTTGTAATGTTGTTTGACGAAAGGTGTTTTCGTATCCTTGACCCGCCACATGACAATCAACCTTTAGTTAATGTTTAAAGCGATTTATGGACGCCTTAATATCCTTTTTACGTTCATTCCGGAAAATATCGCAAAGAATTTAAACAGAAACAATATTGGCAAGTTACTCCCCAGCATTTTTTTAAAGCTACATCTGCTTCAAACATGAATACAAAGTTTGCGTTTACAAAACACTAATTTTACAATTTTAACATATCCATTGATAAAAGGAAATTTTGCTTTAGTGGTAGCGACGAACGTCCACATACTTCTTGGATGCAACTGAGAACGAGGATCTGCAAGTCGTTTAGCAAAGAAGAGAAAAGAAATGCTAAAGAATCTGACAAATAGATTTCAAAAAAATAAATAAACATTTGGCTGCTAAAGGCACTGGAAAGTGTTGCTTGACAGGAGACTTAAAATCTTAAAAGCTAGAGAAGTAAAATATCAAAACAAAAGTTAAACCACCCGTACAGACGTTTTTTGAAAAAAAAATATTTTTATCTTCATCTATTCTTTTTGTCCAAAGATATCAAGTGAAACAGATGTTATATATTTAATTTATTTTTGTTTTGGTTATTATTTTTGTTTTATTCTACTTTTCTTACTCTACAATAAATTGAATAAATCGCATTTGGTGTATATTTTAAATATTTATTCTATATTATAATATCCAATTTTACTTATAAGTATTACAATAATAAAAAAGGCAGACATGAAGAAACAAAAATCTCCTGTTTGAGTAATAAATTACACTAAATGTAAGAAATTTATTATCAATAAACAAAAAACTATTAAAGAGGCTTTGGTACAAAAGAAACTTTATTCTGTATGCAGACTTAATTACAACGATGCCGGGAAGTACGTAAACTGATAATATATGTATGCTTAGTTGATTAAAAAAAAATTCGACCGAGTACAGCACATTAAATTAATTGCTACGTTGGGGAATATCGGTTTAGATGACCTTACTAAACAATTTATATTAAAATCAATACGCAACGGCAAAAAATGACAGCAATCAGGAAACTGGCCAGATTCTCATTAGACGAAGTATAAGACAAAAGTGCGTTCTATTTCCCTGCTTTTTAATATTTATTTCGAAGTTACTACAAATAGAAAAAATTATTAGAATTGAAGGTGAAAGTATTACAAATATTGGCTAAAAGCATTAAAGACATCCAGATAGTATTAAATAAAGCAAACATGCACAGAAAAAAGTATAAATGTTAAAAAATTAAACTGTTTGTGGTTAATAAGACTGTTGTAGTTCCAGTAAAAACTTTAATTACAATTTATTAAAATAAGTATACTCTAATCGACTATTTTACTTATTTAAGTTTCTGGATCTATAAAACTAGACTTAGATGAAGCAATATAATATTACATCTTGCTAGTTAGCAGTTCTGTCATGAAATCACCTCAAACTATTCACTAGAACAAAATTTCTGAAATGCTATGTTTGGTTGGTGCCGTTGTAGGACTGCGAAGTCTGGATCTAAAAATTACTACTATGAATCGAATTGAACCATTTGAATTATAGTGATTCTTCAAAATTTGCAAAATTTCTTGAACAAAAGAGAAAACAAATAAATAAGCGTAAAACATGATAAACAAGAAAAGAGAACTTTTAGCGATAATACAAAGAAAAATTAAATATCTAGGACACGTAATAAAAAGATTAAAATAGGAATTACTTTGGAAAAACGAGGAAATCTACGTAACTGAACTAGAGTAACCAGAGAACAGTTATTTCATACTGTACGAAATTGAGAGCGTTGATATGATGATAGTCAACATATGATAATAGGGCAAGATACATAAGAAAGGAGATAAAATAAATAGAAATAACTTAATCAGTAGTCATAAAATTAAGTTTAATATTGAAGATGCAACGTAGTCTTTAATGCATGCATGCTGCTAGTCTCATGATGCAGAATCCGAGGCAATTATTTAATAATCTAAAGCTATCCAATATTTTGCACTGTGAATAATAAAAAAAATCATATTTCCTAATGAGGATATAAAAAACAATTAAGGTAGGGACTAATAACTAAAATACGTATTCTAAAGTGGTGATAGACAAGTTCCTGTCAAGAGAAGTTAAAACAAGTTTGATTATATAATAAATACACTACAAAACGTAATGATAAGTCTATGATAAAGAAGATAGAGCAATATTAAGTCAAAGGAAAAGGGAAGGTAAAAATGGCACTATATTGTTTAGAAAAAACTAAAATAGAAAATAATTTTAGTTTAAGAGGAAGAAAATATTATTACTCGTAATACAAACATAAATATAAAGGTGTGGCGTACTTAGAAATTTTTGTGAAATTAACAGCAAAAATTAATTAGCACCTACCTCATCTAAATTTTTCTAAATAAAAAAGAATGTTCTCTTTGTTGACCATGAGTATATTGCAAACTTAAAAGATTAGCTATTATGACCATCTAATCTGTAAAGACAACAATTTTCTTAGTTGAAAAAATACCACGACTTTATTGTTTTAGCTCAAAAGCTGCAGTTGTTGCAACTATTTTTTTTACATACAAATAAGGCAATTTCTCTTTTCTCTAAAAAATAATCAATTAAAAACTGCTATAGTAACTGTTAAGAATAGAAAATGCGTAATCAAAATGCCTTTTGTTATTTTATATAAGCTTTATTTTAATTTTAGAACTTTTATTAATTAAATATGAATTTTTCAGTTACTTGCAACACAATTATCACAAAATAATATTATAAATACAACTTGTAATGTAGCTAATATATTGCCGCACGTTTTGTACATTGAAAAAGTGTTGTATTTAAAATACATGGAAAATAAATAATAATAGACTGCATACAAGCGTTTATGTACGTTCATTCAGCTCCGTTCAAGTTCTAAGGTCTCCAATTGTTTTTCTAAAAAAGCATTTACCCAAAGTTGAAACTTCTGTTACTTCTCAACGTAATGTTTGTCTAGACATACACATTTTTATAACGTCGTCGCCATGATTTCATGGCTGCTAAGAACACTTCTTTAGGAGCGTGTTTTTCCCATTGGAAAATTTCTGACGCAATAGCGGCTCTATTGGAGAATAAGCAGCCATGGAGAGTGTTTTTCATAGTCGGAAATTTATTTTATTTATCACGTGTTGTGAAATTTTTGAGGAACTAAAGATATCAACTACACATTATTCACTTCAGGAGAATTTAAGGCTACCACTAAATATCTTGCAAAATTTAACACGTAAAATGGTACGGTGGGTATAAGCCACCTACGAATTTCATAGAAAAAAATTCTTTTGGAGGCCGTTATGGGTAAATCTGGACCACCAAACCCCATTTTATTTCTGACCGTGTTATTCCAAGTTGACCTAGCGCTGCTTTACAAAATGCATGGCAATGCGTTTAATACTATTTTAGCCAAATATTGCCAGTATGGACCTTTGAATTGGTGATTTATCTGACACTCCAGGGGTCAGAAAGAAAAATGTCCTATTTATTTGGTAGCAAGTTTATTAGAACTTTAAAAAACGCAATATCAAACACAAATAAAAATTTATAATTTCAAGAGAACTATGCATTTGGAAAAAACACTCTAAGCATAAAAAGAGGTTGTGTATGCATTTTGAGCAATAGCATCCTTTATTATTTGGTCAATTTCTTATAAAAGTTTTGTATCACCTAAATTCTTTTAAATAAATTCTGATTTGATATGGTACTCTCTGGACTTATAGAAGGTTCCACAATGGAGTGATAATTCAATGTAGACCGATTTTCAGCGTCATCGGCCACATTTTTTTAAATTTTTTAAAATTTTTGTCCACTTTTGATTTTTTCTTTGCTAGCTATTGATCCGCATTATGAAGCTTCTTTGTTCTTTTTTTAGGTTTGTTTCCTCTCTCAAATTCAGATTGATCATCGCTATCGCAAAATCAGAAGAAGACGAGGAGGAGGCTCATATTCAGATACAGCTGGGGAGAATTCGGATTCATCTCAACCCATAATGATTATACCCTTGCTTTTTGTTTTTCGTTAAACATTTTGAACACTTATGTATCACTTTGAGGCTGCACTCACATACAAAGACAATAAAACGAAAATTAAACTATACTTATAGTAAGACAAAGAAGATTTGAACTGGAGGTCAAGCGTCATATCAATCGAAAGCACTCGTCGAGCTGAACAATTTGTGGTATGTCACCAACTTTGTGTTCGCACCATTTACGAGTTACTACCAAAAAAACTTTACTTAGGTCGGAAAACTTAATTTTTCCCGATCAATCAAGTTTGACATGACGTTGAAACGACTCATTATACAACAATAGTGCGCATACGTTGCGTTAGAAAACAACAGCGCAGGCTTAAATGTCGTGCGAAAGCAAAATATGCTATACAAGTAACGTTTTCGCCGAGAAAACTTTAGTTTTTCTTTAATTCAACAGAAGTTGTATTCTCAAACCTGTCAAGTTCGACTGGACAAACTCTAATTTAAAAGAACTAGCCGCACTCTGGAAAACCTATATGCACACCAAGAGTGCTAAAGAATTCGAAGCTTTTTTACAGTCTGAATTCAAATCGTGGTACGATTGTGAGCTTTCTGGAACGATTCTTTAAATCAAAATCAAATGCGGTATGTGTTGTACTTGTGCCACAAACAGTTTATTAACAGACAAATCACAGAGATGTATCAAGGTCAAGTAGCCTGATAAATAGACTACTGATCACGATGACCTGCTTGAAGAGGTATGGAACGAAATTTCCTCTCAGTGTACACAACATGAGATAGAAGAACTATTAGAACAAAGATTTAAAAACAAATTTGGAAGTAGCCCTTTCGGAATTATGCTTCGTATTAAAACTTTAGAGAAGGTGAGAATAAATATGCTTTTCTTACCTAAACCAATTTTCGATTTAGTTTTCTAAACGCAGCAAGGTAGGCAGACCAATAAAACATCAATTAACGGAATCTGACAGATGATTGATAGACGTTGTTTTATCATCATACGACACAAAAAAGAAGAAGAAGAAATCGTCTCTGGCAAAGAACGTAAACGTTGCACTTTCAGGCGCAACTCTGAGAATCCGGTCTTCAAGAACGCTAGATAATGCAAGAGGCAACGCGGCACTACAGTTCATACGATTTGGGATTAAACTGGGAAATAGAAGATTGTTTTCATTTTGTTGCTACAAGTGTGGTATCTTTCTTTATAAAGCAAAGAAGAAAGTAATTAAAAGGGTTACCAACATCTATCGACATTTTGCTACTGACACATTCTTTGAAAATTCTAATTTGGTGCCAATGACGGGGAATCAAGCTTTTGTTTGCAACTTACGTGCTAGAATAGAAATGTCGTTACTTGAAATTTTTCCTAGCATGCCAGAAAATGTGAAATTTAAGATCCCATATGAACTATCAACCTTGAATCAAATTAAACATGGTAAAGTAGCATTGGTTGGAATTTTTTCGAATACTGCCAATCCTAAGAATCCTGGAAGAGGAATCTCAAAAAGTTGAACGAGCTTTACTATGGATAAAAGAAAACAATCATCTGTACCGTTTATTTCACTCAAATTACAAAACATAGTTTAACATCACCAAACCACGAGATGGTGAGCAAGCTATCTCACCAATTCACGGGAATGATTTTACTGTGGAGAAGTTGGCGTCGAAGAAAAAAACGGTAAGCAAATCTAAGATGAGTTTACTCGTGCCAGTGGAAAACCTAGAAGAGCGTCATCTGGGACCTATAAGGTTGGAACAGTTCATACAGCATCCTAAAATAGTTATTGACAGCAACGAAATTCAATATAACCTTATCATAATGACAAGACTGAATATTTCATACTCGAGTTTAGAATGTAAAGCATGGTCAGCACTTTTTCCATATGTAATTGGTGGACATGATAATAATAATTACAAGAAGGTTCCAGGAAGGCCTTACACCAAGTGGCGGCTCTTCTTTCCTCTGGAAATTTTTCGCCGCGACCTTAACTATCTCTTTGTTATGTATGACATTAGCATTAAGTTAGACATTAAGGATTATAATACACTTCAAACAATAAGGAAACAAAATTTAAAAGATCCGTTGACGGCTGATGACGTTTGCAAAGAAGATCCTTTTATAAGTTATGGTCGCTCAGTGCCTAAGAGTATACCCAACTCAGTCAACTTTTGGCACAGCCAGTTAAATAACTTGCTGGCTTTCATAAAGTTCAAAGGAAGGTGTCCAGACCTTCACATTACTTACACAGAATGATGCTTAGCCAGAGCTCCAAACTGTCGTCAAATATGGTATTCTTGAAAAATTTGAAGACTGGTGGTACCGCATCGAGCACCAAGACCGTAGTCGTTTTCACGTTCACTTTATTTGTTGGCTAGAGGAAAAACCGTTAATTAATAGACGAGAAAATCACTGAGATGCCTCGCTGTAATCATCCCTTTATCAATGTTTTGAGAGAACAATGAAAACTTTCCAGACTCATCACTGCCGAGAGAATTGTTGCTTTCTTGGTTATAAGGGGAAAGCGGTTCGAAAATGCAAGTATGGTTTTGATTTTGACTTAAACGACACTGTTAAACTAGACAAGTCGAAGGCCAGATATTTTTATAGAAGTTCAGAAAATGAACACAAAATATATCTCCTTACAATCTGGAGCTTTTATTGCATCATGTTAATGTTCAGAAAGTTACACCAATGAACTATATTTAGCAAAGTATGTGAAGTCTGAAAAGTCATACTTAAAATCAAAGACTTTGATCCAAAGGATCACTTGCCTTCTGACACGACAGGGCTTACATTGGGTTTTTTCTATGTTGGTTGTTCAAGAAAATTTGTAATTGTCCTATAGATCCGAATGTCCGTCGAATGCTTGAGAGAAAGAAACATTGTCCGAAAGATTCTAAATCTACAGGTGTTTTCTACCAAACGCCTCCAGGCCGATATTTGGACCGATCAAGCGAGTTTCATGATCAGACTTACAAGGGCTTCCAAAAATGGTACTATAAAGTAACAAAACACTACGAACAATAAAATAAAAGCTCTTCTAGTAAAGCAGAAGGACAGCCTAAAGAATATAAACGACGGGAGAAAAAGGAAGCTGTGCCGGTGTTCTGGACGTATGCACCATATGGGGACACCCAGAAACTATATTTCCTGCAAGTCCTACTACAAAAGATCCCAATGAATCGAGACAAGTCCAATAATCTAATTAGCGAACAAAATAAAACGAAGACATACATGGAAGAATTCTTACTTCGAGGTTTAGTGGAAATGGACGAAGAATATGCTGGATATCTAAGCCAAGTTCGCTAATCAGTAGGCCAGAAATAGAGATGATAGTTGATGAAGTAGTTGAACGCAGAAAAGAAGTAGAGACTACGTTCAAAAAAAAAAACAATGCAATGCCGTCAATCATATCTTTGCCTGAACTGAACGAAAATTTAACAGATAAGGAGCAGCATACGACTTCATCGAACAGAGCATCACAGCTCATAATGGTCCCATTGTGCGAAGTAAAAACCAGCTGTTAATTGTCTCAGGAGCTGGTGGCACGGGTAAAAGCTACTTGCTATGTGCAATCGCAATCTTGACCATTGATGCTAAATATCTGCCAAAAAACTTGCAACAACAGGAGTAGCAGCAAATATATTCGGCGGACAAATAATTCACCTTGCATTCAAGCTAACCTGAAGACGTAGAACATTAATTTGCACAATCCGATAACCATGTCGCATAAAGAAATAAATTTAACAGTAAAAAAATAGGTAATAGAACTTTGGCTTAGAGGTAAATCAAAATTTATCAAATTCCACAGTAATACTTCTCAATTTGTTCTTTTATAGTTTTAAAGGGATGTATAATATATAAATCTCTTATCTTATCTCTTCACTTTATAGAACTTTTGATCCGGCTATCGTAAAGTTAAGGTGGATGTGACGCCAACCAGTTGGGCATGATCGTGTGACAGAAACGTCGCAATCAAATCTCCAAATCAAACTCCTTAAGTGCCTCTTTTTCTGTCATGGAACAAATTATAGTTGCAAGAAAACAAGTCTGGATTGTAGGGCAACTGTTTCAGTGTAGTACAGAGCAAATCCTTAATTTTGCTTAATTTATAATAATAGATAACGTCTAGGATTATAAATTTGCGTATTTGTCCACGATATGTGAGTTTAGTTTGGCTGAAAAGTTCAGAGAAGTAATTTTAACAATGACGGTGACTTATTTTCAACCATTACTTGTAATTTATTGATGCAACGACGGAATTTATGCAAATCTGGACAAGATTTTCCAGTGGGCTTAATTGATCTCCCACCTCGATCATGGCTTTTCCATATTATTAGGGCCGCAGCGGATTAGAGTAACCCACCAAGAAAAACTTTGATATTTGGGATTCAAATTTAAAGTTTGGCCCACTGAAAGCTTAATTATGGCTTAGTTGCATATTTTGAGCCAAGAAAAGAAAATAAACAGATTCGGTTAAAGAGGCGCATATCGCATGCATTACGTAGTGGCATTTTACGTGTTAAAAGAAGTTTTGGTATAATAAAATATGAAAATAATCTGTAGAAAAGCTCTAAGGACTCTTGAATTGAGAACACCAAGAAACTCAGCGAGATGTGTTTCCTGAAAAGAAGGGGGATCAATTTTGATATCCGCCATTAAAGATCTTTTGAAAAAGTGAGAGGATGACAGAACAACGCTCTTGAAATGGTACTGAAACCGGGTTGTGTTTAAAAGGCTTGAAAATCGCTACAGCAGCTATGCTATTGATCACTTTCGAGAAATCCTGAAAAAGGAAAGCAATTTATTTTGAACAGATACTTTGACGCCCCACAAATAAAATGCAAGACAGTGCTTCTATGTATTATTATTACATATAAATAAGCGTAATATAAAATTATATAATTATTAATTTATTTTTTGAATCACCCATTGTGAAGCAACATATCTGCAATTTTAATTTTTAAACAAAAACGCAGAATTACAGACATTTTGATTCACTTGAAGAATTTCATAATTTTATTATTCCACTCATAATTTTATAAAAAATATTAAATATTAAAACTGAAGCAAATCAAAATTCTTTGCTTTTAATAGAATATAAATAGTACATTAGTTAAATTTAATCACTATACATTCTGTGCTACGTGCGCAATTTAAACTGCAATCGATCCTGGCGTTTTAAAAGTAGCCTGGCCTCGAGGTAAAACATCCGCCGTGTTTTGCGTGCACTAAACTATAGCTGAATACATTTCGTCCCGCCTTCTGTGCCCCGAACTTCTTCAGGATTAGGCGCACGCTGCCGCCGTTGAAAGCCCGTCTCTATAGCGAGCCCCATTTTTTCTAGATGGTGCTCCAGAATGCCTTGCTAAAGTTTCCAAACGCCACTTGATCTCAGAATAACAAGCTGCGCCGTAGCTATTGAAGGAATCCGTCGCTTATTGAATTTTCCGCCGCGCACGCCGGAAGCTCCGTGCTATCGCTTTTCGAAGTTTTGACTAAAACATTTTCTGCGTTTGTGTTGCAAATTTGGGCCGCTCCATCGATTCTTCCGGCGCGCGGATGGAATTCGCTGCGGAGCTGCATCCGCGGAGTGCGCGTAAAGCGGTGCTCTGCGGCGCGCCAAAGTTAACAGTTGTGTAAAGTTGATGACCGCTAAGACATAAAGATGCCCTTTCAGCATTAGCGTCACAATGTCGCGTTCTACGACATTGTTAGTTTTATAACGGGGAATTATATGGCGCTGCATCTAAGCCGACCATAAATAACAAAAATAGAAAATTACGGCCGGGCATTAAAGCGGGAGTGCAATAATGGTGTAATATTTGAAATATCTGAAAGCACTTAAATAGCTTTTAATAACAGTGCTATCTAATATGACTTTGTATAGCATCATAATGTCTGGGCTATTTACGAGAAAAAATCAGACTCATATTTAGTTAAGCTTATCCCACTGCACCAGTTTGGATTCCGTGAAAGCCATTCCACCATTCACCAAAGCACCCGAATCATCACTCATATAATGGAAAGCATGGAGAAGAAGAATGTATGCCCAGCGGTGTTCCTAGACATTAAGCAAGCGTTCGACAAAGTGTGGCATACTGGCTTGTTATACAAACTCAAATTACACCTCCCCAGTCAGCTATACGTACTACTCAAGTCATACCTCACAGACCGAACCTACCAAGTCAAAATGAACAATTCAGTCTCAGATATCCATCCAATCAAGTCCGAGTCCGCAGGCAGCGTCTTGGGACCACTGCTATATCCAATTTATACATCAGATGCACCAACCACAGACAACACTGTACTTGCGACATTTGCTGACGACACGGCCATCTTTTCAGTCAACCAATCTCCTGAACTTGCTGTGGAACATCTTCAACAGCATCTAGGCTCACTGCAAGCCTGGTTCCATAAGTGGAGAATTACAGTCAATACTGATAAATCGGCTCAAATAACCTTCACTATAAGACGTATCGAATGCGCTCAAACCAGCATAAATAACACCCCAATTCCAATCCATAGGAAGTAAAATACCTCGGCTTGCACCTCGACCAAAAACTCAATTGGAGCTCGCATATCAAAGCCAAAAGGAAGCAATTAGATCTCAAAATCAAACAAATGGCATGGTTACTTGGAAAACATTCCCAACTCTCTCTATCAAACAAGGTTTTGCTGTATAACGTCATCCTGAAGCCCATATGGTCCTACGGGATTCAACTCTGGGGATGCGCCAAAGCGACACACACTAAAATCCTTCAAAGATTCCAGTCCAAAACCCTCCGTATGCTGGCCAATGCACCATGGTACATAAAGAACGACACCCTTCATAACGACCTAGGAGTTCCCTACGTAGATAGTCAAATCAAAAGGCTCTCAACTAACTATAGCAGTAACTTGGCAGGACACCCTAACCAACTCACTGAACAACTCTCCAATCAACCGGACATCGCAAGAAAGCTCAAACGGCAATGGCCGCTGGACCTCGCACAACCTAATCAAAACTGATGTAATCATTAGGGAGACTAGCACTGGCTAGAGCTCCTCCCCGCATGACATTGTATTGTTATATAATTTTACTTAATACTCAAATTAGGAGTAGATTGTAAATACGCTGGTTAAATTAATTAAAAAAAATATTTAAACCCAAAATTAACAAAAACGCAAAGCTTTCTGATTACATCCTCAAACACTATTATAAATTAAAGTTTTACATAAAATAATAGGTTAAAGACTTACAGTTTATTCAATAGTAAAGTAGCCACTGTAACCTAACTTATTTTATTTTGTTTATTTGTTGTTCTTTAATATACTTATTTATCAGCAATCAGAGTAACAACAATATTCTATAAGCTAATTGTTTATATAATTCATTAGTATTGAGGGAAAGACATCCAGTGAGATCATCCCTAATATAGTTTGTTAAATCTACTAGCCATTTTCGTTGTAATCTTCTGGTTTGAGGTTCTTCAGCGAATGGGTTGTTGTTACATTTAAATAATTTTTTTATGCTCTTGCTTTTATTACGTCTGATCATACGGAATGTTGAAGTCATTATGTATTCACGTTTGACACATACCTCGGGGCATTAGATAGCATTCTAACTGTTTTAGACGGGAAGCGTTGTATTTGTTAATCAAAGACATTGCTGTACCATTAGATGTCAAAGTGTACATTTTAGCAATAAGTGCATTTCACTTAAACATTATTTGTATATAAATTTTGTCAACTCCTCGTTATTATTTGCCTTTTCCTTTGCTTTTCTCCAATTTGTTTCCTGTTCGTTCAGGTTATCTCTGCTACTGCATTTTCTCACTGTTCTTGTTTCCTATATTACTCTTGTTTCTTGGGTGCTTTTCATTCTTGCTAAAATACAACTATCTAAGTTCTTTTTATAATTGTTAGCGGTTCTACCTGAAATTGTTCATTCACATGGGTGCTGATAGTTATGCCTCTTTTGATAATGCTCTATAGTACTTCGTTTCAATTGGTTAAAGTTTACTATTCGTTCTCTTGGTAAGTACCCAGCTCTCACTAGTATATATTAAGATAAATCTAGATATGTATGATTCCATATACTGTCACTTTTGTATTTCTTCTTTTTTTGAGTATGAATGAATTTTTCAGGCTGTAGAATACTTTTGGGGCATTTTCTATTCTTTTATTTATTTTCGCATAGTTCTTTCCTTTTTATGTATTATCGTTTCTAAGTATTTAAATGATTATTCTATTTTTATTTTTTATTGTTTTTACCTATTATCATTATCTTAGTATTTTCTATATTTATTTTTAGATTACTTTTTTGTAGTGCTGCTTTTGATAATTTAATATTATATTGTAACTTTCTCTCGTTCTTAACATAGATTACAAGATTATTGGCATAGGGGTTTTCCGATATTTTTGTAACATATTTCTATAGCCAACCTTGTATTTTTTACCTTTTATTTACTTCTTTTAGTGCATTTTACATTATGATGTCAAACAAAGTTGAGCTTAGAACTCCCCCTTGTCTAAGTCCTTCTTTTGTTGTAAACTCCCCAAATGCAAAGTTTTCTGTTCTTAATAGTACCTTGTAACTTAGTATCGACTTTTAATGGCTTTACATAAATGGGTATTTACCCCTTTTGCTATTAAGCTATTCTATATAAATTATCTCGGTGCACCGGCAAACGCTTTTTCAAGATCTAAAAGAGCAACATATATCTTGTTATCCCTCTTCCTTTCCTAAAAACATTGAAATTTCTCTAATTGAAATCTATAATTTTTTGTACTCCACGTTCTAAGATTTGTTCATTCATTTTACCCATCGTAGTAAGTATTAAAATTCCTCGGTAATTGGAGCATTTCTTACTGTCTCCTTTTCTATGTAAGGGTATAATTATTCTTAATTCCCAGTCCTTCGGTATTTTTTCGTTTCTCATTACTTGGTTAAATACCTTTCTTAAAATTTCTCGACTTTTATGACCAGTATTCTTCACCATTTCTGCGGTTATGTTGTCGCGTCCCGCTGCTTTGCGTCTCTTTAGTGTATTGATCGATTAACTGATTTCTTCTAGTGTTATTTCTTGTTTATATTGCGTTTAACTTTGGTTTATTTGTTTATCTTCACATTTTTCATTAACTTGACATACTTGACCTATATTTACGGCTTCATCAAAATACTCCTTTAATCTCTTTATAACCCCACCTTTGTCATACATTATTTTGCCATTTTTATTTTTTACATGCTTGACTGTTTTTCTTTTCTTTCCTCATATAATTTTCCCGTTGTTTTTGTTTTGCTTGTTTACTAATTCTCTTATTGTACGTTTATATGCGTTATAATCATTGTACTTCTAATTTGTTCTGGATTTTAGGTATTTTTTCCAATTATCTTTTTGATTTTAATTTCTCTTTAATTTCTCGATTCCACCATTTTGTCTGTTTTTGTATAATATATCCTTCATAGTTCTTTTGTAGAGATTGTCTTATTATTTATGTATAACTAATCAATTTTTTCGTCTGTTTTTTCTTATATTACGTGGCCATTTCTATTTTTGTAAAACCTAATTTTCTCTGTTGTTTTACCTTCAGAGTTCTTTGGGTATTTATTTGTTTTTCATCCTTTATTTATTTTTATTTTCGATGTTAACAGATAATGCTTAGAATATATTTACTATTGGTAATTATATAATTGATAATAGATTTCCCATTTCTGATATCCACTACTTTTGTATATTTATGAATCTCCTTGTGGACAAAAAGTGATTTAGTTATTTTTAAACCGTTGATGATACAAAAATAAATGAGTCGTTTACCATTGTTGTTTCTTATATTTCTCCCATATATTCCTATTTATTCACTAATTTGATTGTCTCGTTTGTCTACCCTTTCTTTCATTGATGTTTCCAATTATTATCAATCTTCCTTTGTAATGTTCCACTGTTTCTACAAGTTGTTCCCAGAATTTATCTTTTATTTTTGCTATTTTATATTATTTGGTCCATATATTACAATAATTTTAGTTTCTACTTCATTGGCTGTGTCCATTTCGATTTTTAATAATTTTTTTGACACTTCTGTCCATTTCTTTATATATTTAACATTTTATTTTCTTACAATAAAACCCACTCTTCCTTTTACTCTTTGGTCCTATTTTGTCAGCTGTATAATCATCACTCTGATACGTAATATATTTAATTCATTATTTTAGAATTCTTCAATTGACTCATTTTCTTTACCATGTATGCTTAATGTTTTAGGTTCCCATTCTCCATATATTCTTTTTTATTGCTTTTGTTGCATATTTTGTTTTTAACTTAATTTAATTTCCACCTATTTGCTTGATTTTCTCTCATGTCTTTGTCTGCAAATCTTGTTGTCACTTTTTCTTGCATTTTCTAATTCTTTCAGTTTTTCCGTAATTGTTGCTATTTTAATTAGGAGATCTGTGGCTCAGGGTTTGTTTATTTACTTTGTTTTCCTGGTAATCTAAATCCGGTGTTAATTTCGGTATTTCGTTATTTCCGTATGTTATCTCATTTATAATTAGTTTATTTTATTTTAACTGTGCTTTGTGCCCTTTTTGACTAGCCCCCTATAGCGATACTAATCTTTTTCGTTCATTCTGTATTTTTTATGTTCGATCCTTTAAAAGTTTTCGTCGGACTTAGAATTTTAATTTTCTTTGTATATCTCATTAGTTAAGTTACTATTGGTCTTGCTTTCTCTTCCTTGTAATTAACAGTTCTTCTTATTCTGACATATATTTAAAAAGAATTTGCTACAACATATCAAGTTTGCAACTGTAAGACGGAATATGATCTTGTAAATTAATAATTTATTATTTAACGTAAGGGCCGAGTCTTTGCCAACGAGCCAATACAATTTATTACAACGTAGGTCCTTTCTTTACGTTTTTTCTTGTATGTGTCGTCCAAGTCAAACGTTAATTTAAATGAAAGCTCAAGCATCTGATCTTACCTGTTTGCGGAATGCGTATGTTGTTGAGTACAAACCGGGGAACACGTTGAACGCTTGGTTATGAAAGTAATATGCGTCGATATGTTTTCATTTACTAATTCTGATGCTATCACTGAATTCTTGTTACATGAAAGTATTACGGTATCGTCGGCGTAGGTACCTAGGTTTGTTTGCGCTGTGACTGATAAGTAGTACGTGTATAACAAATACATTAGCTGTCCAAGGACACTACCTTGGGGGGGGGGTGCGTTTACTTTTTATCTGGGATGTTTCACTACCTACTTTCGTTTGAAAGTAACTATTGTGAGATAAGATTGTAAAAGTAAATAGTAATTGTGTGCTAATAAACTATTTATTTTATAAAGCAGACCCTTGCGTCACACTTTATCACTCATTACTCACCGTTCAGGAACTCTGCACTATAATACATTTGACCTTCAATTGCTGCACGTATTATATTTACCAATCAAAGGCATTGTTGTGTTATTGATTATTTAGTTCGAAAACCCAACTGGTAATTCATTTTAAAGTGCACTTTGGTTTATACGTTTGGGTATTAGTTTTTCCAGCAGCTTATAAACTATCGTGAGTAGGTTGATAGAACAATTTTATTTGATTAGGAGGTTTTCCTGGTTTAAGTAATAAAATAATTCAACAAACGTTAACAATAAGGTCAGTATGCGAACCGCAATATTCCATTAAACATGATTTGTGAAAATTAATGTCCTTTCTTGTGTAGACGTTTTAAAATAGTATGAGATTATATCTTAGTGATTTTTTAATGTTTAATAATTTAATCTCGGTTTCAATTTTCTACATGGTCAATCTAGTATTGGAGCGACAATTGAAGTGGAGTTATTAATAGTTTTCAATTTCTTGGTCAGGCTCATTAGAGTTCTGTTCAAAAATGTATTGCAAGTACTCCGCAAATGCCTCGGATTTCTCTTTATTAGACCTAGCCCAGGTTCCTTTTGATCAGGTAGGGGTGGTACGTGTTTCTTGGTCGTCTAATTCCTTTGATTGTTCACCAAATTAAGTTATATATAAATATTGTATTACGAATTATTGCAGTCTACGTCTTAATTTAAAGTTTGAGCATTATGGCTACGCTGCCAGGTTGCTCTTGCTCTGCTTTCTTATTTTACTAGTTTTATTATTTTAGTAGGAACATTAGCAATATTGGATTTGACATTGTAGGTTTGTGGCGTTGTACTCCATCCTGCTTTTTGTATAATTGCCGTTAAGTGGATTTGTTACATACTCTAGGTAAAGTTTGTTTTAAACTTAGATTTGTATTAACAACTTTGTTAATATGAGCTTCAAACACTTCTCAGTTGGTTTTTGCGTTGCCGAGGGTAGATCTGAATTCTTCAAATAATATATTTGTGTTCATGATAGCTATTATAGGCGTATAATCCGAAAAAATATCGTAGTTAGAGACAGTATGCATGTAGTTCGTTGACATACCATGGGTAATAAAAAGTCTAGTAAATTTGAAATTATATAGGTGTCCGTGAGCCAACAGGTTGGGCTTTCTGCTGACAGAAAGCCATATTTATTATCTGCTATAAGTTGATCGTAAAAAAATTCTTTCGTATAGGTGACTTCAAACCGTATTTAGGAAGACCTAAATTATTTTGCAAATTTTATTTGGACACAGTGCAGCTAAACACCTGGCTTGTTTTCATAGAGACGCATGATCACTTTATCTTCTTTGTTGTTATGACGCAAGCTATTCCGCTCTCCGACAGATCGTTTATATTCTCTACCTTCAAATATCGCTTTATCTACTACTTAACCAATGTCTGCGGCATATATGTTAGAGTCGCTTTATACGTAAATTTTGGCCCTTTAAATGTTTAACTTATTGTAAAGATAACGGATGCACTGACATCAACAACATGATGTGCCGGTAAATTATATAGTGCGCCAAAAAGCACAAAATAAAAATTTAAGTGAATAAACATAGACGTTGTTGCGGTGCTTCAGCAAATCACGACACTCACTTTTTTATCATACGGACTGTATATGTGTATACTATTCAAAATTAATGTATAATCAACTAACTCATTACATGGAAACTATAAAAAACTATCAACACAGATTGTAAAAAAGGAATTTAAAAAAAATTTTTTAAATGTTAGTACATCTATCTGTCTGATTTTAGTATACTCCAAGTAATTTTTATCTCAAGTGTGTTTTATATTTGTATTCTGTAATAGGAAGAATGAACAAAAATTATGTGTAATGTGGCATTGAGGTTTACACAACTTATGTTATCTATCACCATCTAACTCTACATATTTTTTTGTAAATATCTTACACCGATAAAAACAGTATACTATATTAAACAGCCAAACTAACTCGGTTGTCTTTAGAAATACAGTAACATTTATCTCTAAGTTACACTAAGTGTGTATTATTATAAATATTTTATTATCGAAATTAGGATGTAAAAAGTCGTCTCATAATTATTTCACAACTTTTTAGGTACTGTAATAGACCAAATATACTTTTAGTAACAATTTGCGATGCATGTGCATATATCTCTTAAAATTTTCGTTCAAATACACATTTGTGTTTTGAAAAATTACCTAAAGCTTATCGACCAATTTGTTAGTTTTATATAGTACTGATTTCATAGTGATATTTGCAGCTCTTTTTGATAAACAAATTTTAAGTTTTAAATATTTAAAACTAAATTGATTAAATTTCTCAAGTTGCGACTAATTTAGATGTTAATGACTTTTCATATATTTACTCTACTTTCAACAGTTATTTCTCACTTTTCCTAGTTTGTTCTTTTTATGATGTTCTTCAAAAGTCAACTGCTCTTTTCTTCTTGTTCTTTTTTCCTTATATGTAGGACCCGTTTTTAATTACACAATTCGTATAGGTTTATTAGCCATGCTGGGCGTACTTCAAGCAGGTGGCTAGCCTAACCCGTTAAAAAAGGAGAATACACTTTACGACCGTCAAATATGTTTGTATGACGGCCAGAGAGTATTTGATGTTTTCCGTTGCTTTTGACCTGGAAGTCGAACCCGAAGCTTTTACCTCGCGGCTGTCGTGCTCTGTTCTTGAACGTAAATAAAAGCTTATGTTTGCTAGTGTTTATCTGGTCATCATAACTGGTGTCATCTAATGAACTGCGGATAAATTGTAATCGTAAGCTTTTCTGCTATTATAGCTTTACAGATTTTACCTATATTATTTTTTTATTGATATTGATGCATTTGAAAAGCCTTGGATGAAAATCCGTAACTGACCAACAATTCTACGGAATTAATAAGTATCTTATCCTTTGTAATCTAACCTAAGCAATATTTAAAGTAAACATAAGATAACTAACGTACCCAATACCATCACCCATGACCTACATCATTTATGAGTATTGTGTTTTCGTTTCACATTTCTGATTGTCATGCGTCAATGATTGAAAAGGAAATAAGATATTAAAACGTATTTTCTTTATAGTGTAGTATAAATTTAACTATATAAACGTGTTTTGTTAATAACCAAAATCACAAAAGAAGAATTATACAAACTCGCACAACACGCAAGAGCATACAAAACAATAATAAAATTAAGATCAACGTAAAAACGGTAGAACCTAAATTAAAACTGTAGGCTTCTAGAACTAACCATTTCTTCTTTATTATGTACACCGCCAATCCCCGTTTTTGAAAAAATTATTAGTGAACTTTTCAACATCAGTTGTAAATAAATTTTCTGCAAATTAACAAAAACAGTGACACTTATGTGTGTCTTTGAAAATATTATAAAATTGTAAGCTGAAAACAATGACAACATATTTAAATATTTATATAAAACAGTAAATAATAAAATAGTAAGAAAGTCAAATAAAAATGCCAAATTCTGACATGAATATGTGTGATAAGAGTTAGTGAAGCCTTTAGAAATACGCTCTTACTAAGAGATTTGTAACAAATCTGATTAAAGGATATGAAAACCTTTGCGAGAAAACTTTAGTTTTAGTTTTAGCTTCAAAGAAATTTAATGAATGTATTTCACCAACCGAAAATAGCGCACCTTATAATTCAATTCGCCTTTCAAAATGTTGCAGTATACACCGATGTGCTTTCAAGTATTCGATAGAGTTCAAGGCACATTTGGTTAAAATGTTTCAGGATAGTATTTAACAAAAGTTGGAACACTAACAAAAAAGCAAGCAGTGTAGCAAGAAAATTACCAGTCCTAAGCAATATTAGTTCAAAATTAATTGAATTAATTACAGAATGTTGTAGAAATAAATTAAAAATATATACTGGTTGCCCTACTCTCTGAATATTTTAAACAATAATATTAATAACAACAAAACAACAGATTTATTATAAGTTTATAGAAATGGGACATTTAAAAATAAAAATAAAAAAAAGAATTTTTGCGCGCAAACAACAATTTAAGTATTAGAGTTAAAAATGAAAAATGGAGGTATAGAAGTAAATGTAGCGCAAAGAGTTAATGTTGGCTGGCAAAAGTGGCGATCTCTAACTGGCGTTATGTGTGATCCTCGTATGCCCGTTCGAACAAAGAGCAAGGTTTACACGACAGCAGTGAGACCAGCAATGATGTATGGGTCCGAATGCTGGCCTGTAAAGGAAATAATGTACGAAAACTTCACACGGCAGAAATGGAAATCTTAAATGGTCCGGATGAGTAACTAGGATAAACGACATCAGAAATGAATACATCCGGGGCAGTTTTAAAGTGGCATCTATACAAGACAAATTGAAGGAAAGTAGCTTAAGGTGGTATGGCCACGTAATGAGGCAAGATGAAAGTACGTAATTAAGAGAGCTCTCTCAGAGAATAAAAGACGCAGAGGCCGCTCCCTAGCTTCATAGTGGACCAGCACGGCCCCGGTATTAAAAAAACTTACCTGACTCTAGACAGAATTTCTTGGCGAAGTAAAATTAGGAGTGCCGAGCCTACTTAAAGTGGGATAGAGCAAAGAAAAAGAAGAAACTAGTTAAAAAAATACACATAAACTACAAAAAAAACTGACCTATTAAAAAAACATCAAAATGTCCAAAGATTTAATGTGTGTTACACGGGTTTCTCTAGAAAAAGAATTAACAAATAGTACAAATCAACGTCAGTGTCGTCGAGGTAAATCCAGAAAATGAATAAACACTGAAAATAATATTAAAGCACCAGAAAAATTAAATTAATCAGCAGCCACGGCCTTCTCAAGCCAGGGAATAAATCTACTTCAGACCTAACACAAGTATTACTTTTACTGTAGAGGTCCTTAAGTAGTTGTTGTTGTGATACCCCTCTTTGACCTTTATCTTGACAACGTCCTACACGTCAAGGATATTGTAGTCGGGGCTGCAAGGTGGCCACAAGTTGGGGGCAGTGGTAATACAAATTGATGTATAGCTATGCCTGGATCTTCCTTTCCTTATGGGCTAGAACAGAGTCTTGCTACCCCTTTACTGTTCATAAGCCCCAGCACTACCACAGAGGCGGAAAACATCTTGACAGACCCAACGGTTATTTTCTTTTCCACAAAAATAATTTCAGGAAGTCGACACTTTGGTTTTTAAGTACGTACCCATTTTGTTTGTTTTTTTTCAGTCAACATACGGAGGTTCCTTACAACGAAGGTCTTATAGTGCAGATTCTGGTTTACTGATAAAATATTCATCGACCTAGATACGCCCATTTCCTCTGTCAGTCCTACTACGCTTCGCCCAGGATCCTAATCGATATTCTCTTTTTTATTTACATATTAATTCATCGCTTTCCTTGAGTTCAGTTGGTTATTGTAAATTGCTCTGTCAGCAGTTACCTCTTTCTGGTAGTCAAATTCCGTGTACTGATTGGCTGCATTGTAAACTTGTTTTTTTTGTAACCAAAGCGCATAATAATTTTATAGGCATTTTTTCAGAATCAATGAATTTGAATATAGCAGCTGTGCGGTGATATTTTCGGATCATTTTATCGAAAATTGTAAATTGTTAGATAATGTGACTTAATACGGAAGAAACGAAGCAATTAAACTTACAAAACTTTGAAAAACTGAAGCAATTTGTTAGAATTTAATTTTTTTAATAAAAGTAATTTATTGTTTATAAAAAGTAATGTAAATACTAATAAAAACATTAATAATATACATATTTGTTTAGTTCTAGAATCGATTTAATTTTTCTTTCCGATTTTAGAATCTTTAAAGCTCATTGGCAACGGTATAAGGTATGACAATTGTCAAATCATTGTAAGCAAATAAATGTTCTCTTCATGAATCATAGATTTGGAAAACAAAATTGGAAAAATTTTAACATGACAGTGCATTACTTTTTAGCAAAAGTAAGTGTTGCAAATTGTGTTTGGCTTAAATGTTAATCCAATATATTTTAATAACACAGAAAATCGAGCAGAAATTATGGATGGTTTATTTCAAGAAAGTAATTTACAGTTCATCCCACAAGAACGTGTGCTCGATATTTCAAGCGAATTGAATGGGATGCACGTGTACAACAAACAAATAAATTTCATGAAATGTACCACACTAATTTGCACGCAATGAAAATTGTGTTATTTTGCAGTCACTGCTGTCATTGGAAAGAAATTTGAAACGATGTTCTGGTGTCCTTACTCCAAAAGCCTACAAATAAATATTACAGCTGCAAAATTTCTCTTAAATTTCTTGATTTTGCACGAAAGCAGGTAAAGGAATACCAGAAAACAAAAGCTGTGGGTGAATTGTAAAAGGTTTTCTAATAAGAATAATATAATTTTGACATAAAATATCAACCATGCTTAAAATATTATAACTGCCACTAATTGTCATTTGTGTTTAGTATACTCTGACAATTCATAATGGTGAAACACACGTTTCTAGAAAATTTGGTTATTGTTCAAAAATTTTATGAAAACAGACTTTCTTTTGTGAACACCCAACGTGCTGTTCGCAAAACATATAGTCTATGCTTGCTATTCGTCGAATCGTTGAAAATTTTGAAAGGGATTTTCCTTTTTACGATGCGATAATACCAACAAGATGTCAAAGTGCCATTTCTGGATAAGTGGATATGTTAACAAACAAAATTGTCATTTTTGTATAAAAAAAAATCCTCAAGAAATTCATGAAAAGCCCTTGTATCCCCAAAGAGTCTCTGTATGGTGTGATTTATGCCATGGTGCCGTAATCAGATCATTATCTTTCCAAAACGAATTAGGACTGTACCTGTTGATGTTAACAATTTTTTTGTAGCCACATTTAGCCAAAATTGATTTGGACATGTAATTCCAGCAAGACAGTGCCACATACTACATTCCTGATGCCACTATTGCCAGTCGATTACCAAGCAATAATACAATTATTTAAAATAATCAAATTTAACAATATGTTAAACTCATTTAAAACTCGCCAAAGGAGCACTAAAATAGAGTTTATAATAAACCTGCAAAGCTTGCAACGCATAGCGAAGTGGCGAAGCAGTCTCCCAAATTTGAGAACACTCTAGTTGACCTTTGACCAATCAGTTTCCAAATCACTAGCAAACATGCCTTTTTGGTCACCTGTCGATTAGTGAAAACAGAATTTGGAAATTCCCAACCGTTTTCCAGTTATTGCTCGGACGGACGGACGGACGGACAGACGGACAACATGAAGTAAGTAAGTGACTCCGCTCCGCTTCACCACTTAATAGTCAAACGATGTTTAGAAACACAACAATACAAAACAATGTAGGGCCGTAAAACTGTTGCTTGCCAAAAGCACTTAAAAATAATGTTTATGGAGGGAGAAGATTTTAAAGCTTTTTTTTAAGCAATCCTGATTTGTACACGAAAGGAAGCTACTCCAGAGCTATATTTAACACCTCAACAAGCTGCGTATTTGATAGAGTTTTAGTAAATGGAAATTTAAAATATTTTAAATATTTTAGAGACTTTAAATGGAGAAGCAATGGTTAAAAAAGTAGAAGTGATTACTACGGTTTGCTCGAAAACAGTATACCGACAGTAATGAAACGTGAATGTTACAAGTACATAAAACAACTCTAAATATTGCAAGAGATTGTGTATGACTTGAAAAAGAAAATAAAGAAAGTAAATAGGTTAAATTGAGCGTCACAATTTCTCGATGCTAATCCAATAGAAAATGTCAAACGCTACATTAAGCACATACTAAGTGGCAAGCCCGTATTAACTATCAGAGCTATCAAGATTTGGAATATATGGCACTCGCTTCCCGTTTCCTACGCTGCAAACCTAGTAATGAGTATATAACATCTTTGCCGTGAGATACTGGATAATAATAGCGATTAGAGAGCTTACTAAATCAAAAAGTAATAATATTTTTTAAAATATGTATTTCATTACGTCTTGTTGATGCCACAGAAAATTAATATTTAAGTAATTAATACTGTCAGATTTTGAGAACCACAAAGTAGTGAAATCTAATCTACGTTGGAGTATTTTTATATTCTTCGAGATGATAAAAATCGGGCCTTGAGTGTTCCAAACGTCTCTTTTTATTGAATAGCTTTACCATTTAGAAGTATCATCTTAAGTATTTATGTATTTTCCAATGCCGTTTTGAAATTTTATAGATTTAATTTAATTTTTGAGCACATCTAATATAATCCCCTGGTTTTTGTGTAGATGATAATAATCAAAATTCTAAATATTATTGATAATTGCTTTAAATTTATTTATGGGTCCCACGAAGAAGTTATTCTAAAAATAAGGTGAAGTGTAGTTATTTGTAATAAATATATTTGCTGAGTCAACTCATCATCCATAAGTGCATATGCTCGTAAAGAGTACAAGGATTTACATATAGAGACTCTTTTTGTTCGGTGAGAATTGTTTATTTTAATACTAGCTTAAAACAAAACTCGTGTTGGCGTAAAGATACAAGTAAGCACTTTGCTTAGAGGTTTTCTTATGTGTGTAAAAAAGTGTGTTTTTACAGCTTTATAAAAAACAACATAAAACAGTTTAGGTCTTTAAAAAGATCTTTATCAAAGATCATTGGTAAGAGAAGTTTGATAAGAAAATAGTCACAACTATTTTTAGTGTTTTAAAAAAATAACATTTGACGATTATAGTATACTTAATTCTTTATGGTTTAATTGCTAGGAATGCTCCCACAATATATATAAATAAAACAGTCAGTCTCTAGTGCCATAATGCTAACACACATATATGTTGCTGTCAGACCAGTTACGCGATCTCTAACGTAAACGACGCGAGGGACGCATAAGTTGGAACCGATGACGGTATCACGATGTGACAAGTGCGCCCACAGTTCGTACTCTGGACTGGTATACTGAAAGCTAGATACAAAAGTATATTCAGAGATCAGTTGCCTCCAGGATACCAGATTATGCTGATAGTTTAGAAGCTGCAATTCAAAACTTTTAAAGCATGCAAGAATGACGCGCTGGAGGCGTACAGAATTGAGGTCAAATGCGAATAAAACCAAAACGGCATTTTTTTAGTAAGCGACCTCGCAAAGAAAAACCGACTACTTACATAACGGTTCACCGAAGCAAAGCCTTCACGCAAGTATTCGAGGAGAAAGTACAGCCACCCATGTTGTACGCAGTCAAGATATGGGCGGAAGAGTGCACAGTCAGATAGTAAAGAGTTGCTCATCGTAAAGAGCAACAACACCGTAGTCATCTAAAAGATGTTAGAATCGAGCCAGTTGCCACTTTTTATTACATTCCAAGAGGGGGCAGATTGAAGGAGGCTCACAACCGGGTCGGAGCGGCAACTTTAAGAAGAGCTGGGGCTGTGGCCAGACGAGATAAAATCAAAGCAGTCCCTGACGAAGACGAAGCACCCAGCCGAGCAAGATAACTGTGTTGTTACGCGAGCGGATTGCGGACGGATAATTATGCAAGAAAAGCAATAGATTTATCAAGGTCTAACTAAGTGTGCAGACTCATCCGAGAGTGCCTCAGATGCAACGACAAGCACAGAATATCCATTCCAAGATGCACTGTAATATCTGATAGAAAGTCAACGCTACCTGCTCTCAGAAATATGAGGGCAACAACAAATTTGCAAGTCCAGCTTTGGAGCTTTGCAAAGATGCGGTCAGTTGAGATCAGAAACAGGATCAAGACGGTTCTAATAGGGTTTGCCAGGAACCAGCTACGAGCTAGAGTGAGAGCAAAATGGCAGCAAAGATGGCAAGCGGCGGAAGCGGACGACATGCACGGATATTAATCCCTACACACATTGCTTTTTACGAACTCAAGACAATTATCCACAAAAAATTAATTTTGAATGGTGCAAGTTAATGCTGAGCATTGTTTTGGCTTAGAGCGTTTAGTAGAACACATTTGTCATGTGTGCCCTAAATATCAAAAATCAGGCAGTTACAAATTTAAGCCAAAAGTTAATGTTTTGCTTTTGCACTACATATATTCACCAAATTTGGCTCTTCGCGATTAATTTCTATTCCATAAACTGCATTTGGTGATAAAAGAAAACGATCAACTCTGAATAATCTTAACACTAAAAAAAGTAGTCACGTTTGTCGCACAGTCAAACATTAGCATTATAATTAATAAATTAGCTACAATTTGCCACACGGTTTCTTGCATTTGTAAGTTTAAAAAAACAAAGTTGGGGACTGCAGTGCAAACGAGAACTTGGCCGTCATTACAACATTGAACTTCTAACAAGCAAGAGCATTTTTCTTTACAATAGTTAAATTAATGAAAACTGGCTGTACGTGTAAAGGTAAAACTGAAAGCTGGCCGCGTGTATAATAGGATATAGAATGAATTTGAGAGAGTTTAGAACGTAAGCCAATGAAGTAAACCCGTAGAGTGGACAAAGAATTTGGAGTGCTACAAACAACAGGGTGACGTGCTTTTAGGCATAGTTTAATGTCCAAATCACACCGTCTATAAATGGTACAAACTTTTTGTACACGCTAAAAGTTAAAAGTGCAGAATGTTGTAATGATAAGTTTAAAAATATAAAAGATGACATTTTTCTATTGCATTCGATTTTTAGTTATCACGCAACTTTCCATCTGCATGTGAGAGTAAAAATGAAACATTCCCTGAAAATTAATGGGTTCTGTGTCGTACATAGAACAAAGGGTTTTGAGCGTTTCTTTTTGATGGTAACGCAGTTATTAGGGTAACGTATTTCGTGATGTTGCAAAACTAGTTTTTTCTTCAAGTTAAGATTTAGAAAACTTTTTTCATCAGGAAGAAGCTCACCTCATTTCTAAATGAATCTCTATCTCAACGATACATAAGTCACATGGGGAATAAATACTTAAACTTATTTTCTACCCCCCACGATCTCTTGCGACTGTTTCTTGTAGGGTTTGTAAAAAACCCGTTCGTGTATCACCTCTTCCAACAACTTGATTTGACCTAAAAAACCCTATTACAGGTATATTGAACTTATTAACGCAAGACTTTCTTTATCGTATGTGGGATAAATTTTTCTATAGTCTAGATGCTATTCCTGTAGCCAGAGTGAGCCATATTTAATATTTATAAACTTTGATGTGAGTATAATTAAATGTAACTTACATCATATTTGCTACTAGTTCTAATTTTAAATTGTAGACTTACAAAATTGGGTTCTCATTTTTAATTACTCTAAATTCCTATTTTATATCCAGTTATTTTTGAAACAGAGGGTGTAATATAAAAATAGTACCACAAGGAAATTTCTTGGTTATTATAAAAAAATAGTTTTAGATAATACAATAACAAACAATATAAATATAGTTTCATTTTTATATAAAAATATATATAATAGTTCAATA
This sequence comes from Sinelater perroti, assembly GCA_036346155.1. Lineage (NCBI taxonomy): Eukaryota > Metazoa > Arthropoda > Insecta > Coleoptera > Elateridae > Sinelater > Sinelater perroti. Next base: position 5,188,883 of record JARFIY010000265.1, read on the forward strand.
TTTTCAATGTAAAAATTTTTTAATTTAATATAAACATAAATTAGGAGTAACTGTGCGTTGTCAAGTACTTCTTAAAACAATATAATAAATTAAAAAGTCTTACGTGGAGTTTTCAGACATTCTATAATTAATAATAATTTTGTTGATTACAATAATATACTCATAGATTCAATTGCATATTTTACATTTTTTGCTTTATAAATAGAAACAAGGCATTTTTAATTGATTAAATTCAATGTCAATTTAATTATATAACAATTTTCCGGAAAAGGAATAACATTTTATAAATTAAGCGGTGGGCCTTACATTTACATTTTATTAGACCTTTTAAATAAAAACATATGTAGCAATGCTATTTCGCACTGTTATTGTGTCATTTATCACAGTGAGACGTTTAATTTTGTTTAACGTAATTCTTCATTTAACGTCCTAAACAAACAAAAATTTAATTAAGCCGCCAATTAGTATACATATCCCTTCTGTCAAACAAGCAGCAAAAAGGCTTTTTTGATGTAGTTACAATAAATTAACACTTTGTAATTATCGCTTGAGGGTAAAACATTAGTCCGTTTTGTAAATTCATCAAAGAGTACTTTTTTCTAGAACAGAAGGCTTAGTAAATATTTAATTTTTTAGAATAACGTTTCATTAGTGTTAGTAGCATAGAAGTTCGTGTCCAAGCAAATATTTGATAGTCCTATAATTAATTGACCTATAAAAATTCTAACAGTTGCGCGTTTTGGCAGCCGCCCAACTAAAGTATTTTTCGGTAGACTTGGCCGATCTAAATTGTACATCTTGCAAAAATTTTTTAACAACTTTGATTTGAGTTAATAAGCAACATTTTTTGTCCCTTAAATATTTGTATTTCTATATCAAATAGAAAATTGAATAAAGTGTAAAGTTCACCTTCCAAATAAATAATTGTATAACCACATATCATGATATTTTGTGCTTCGATAGAAGAAATTGCGTACCCCTATTACGCCCAATTATAATACAAACATATTAGTTATCACTGAGGAAACGCATTTTACCTCCATTTTTTTCAAGTTTATCTACAATTGCCACTTCAACATCGTCACAATACTAAACAATTATCTGTATACAATTGATTTTACATTTTTCCACCGATATTTTACAACTTCCCTTTTCTATTATATGTATATACGCTGTATATCCAAAAGTATTCGAATACCTACCGTTGTAAAATGACAATCTAGTTGCCAGGTGTTAACAAAAACATTTTACCTACATTTGATATATGTTTGTGGAAATTGCGTTCTATACTTCTATGAGAGCTGCAACGACTGCAGATACTGAAGATGGTCGATTTAAACTGGCGCGTAATTTACATTCCAATTCTTACTATATGTGACTATTACGAACAAATGGTGAACAAAGAAAGGATTTTAAATTAGCCCCCACAAAGTTGTGGCAGTTTTTTCATCAAAAAGAAAGTATTAAAAAAAATTAAACCTATTATGGATCACATGGAGCCAAAGCACCACTGGGAGGGTGCGAAAGGCTATGTGGTAAGAGCTGGGAGTTAAACCCTAGAATTACTCTATAGTTATACATAAGAATCGTAAAACCTCTAGGTCTGTGACATACTGGACGAAAACACTACGGACTAAGACGGAAGAGCCCATTTGTGGCCTTCAAAAGCATATTTGTCTTAGCGTCACAGAAACTATAAAATAGACGCCAACTACTACCATAGAAGTGTGACTAAATTTGCCACCGCTTCACATATTTATCTAACTGCCCACAGACTATTGCAAGGCCAAGCTTAAATTATCCCAATGCATGTAGAAAAGCATAAAAAATTGAGAGAGGGATTGTAATCGAAAGGCACACTAGGATGCCATCAACAACCTGGTTCCCAGTTCCTTTAAATTTGGAAAAAGCTTGAAAATTATAATGCCAAATAAAGACGACTAGGACGAAGTACTTCCAGTCTCCACAGATTTTATGTGGTATACTGATGGCTTCAAAACCACATTAGACACAGGTGCAAAAATATATGGTCCAAAAAGGAACATTGGAATTTCAATAGCAATTCGAAAATTTCCTACACTCTTTTACGCGGGAATCATAGCTCTAAAACACTATGCAAAGGAGATCGAAAAGCTTAACATTAGGAGCAAAAAGATTTTTTTTTTGACATCCAAGCAACACTTAAAGCTCTATCCATACCTGTGGTAAAGTCAAAGATTGTTTGGGTGGTTCAGGTGCGCTAACAGAGATAGGAAAAGACAATTGCTTGTTCCTTTCCCAGTTACTGCGACACAGGGGGCATACTGATGGATAAGATACAAGACCCGTTGGACCCGAACCCTAGTGTCGCATTTCAAATAGCCTTAAAAGAGCATCCATTAATGAGTAGATACCCAATAAAACTCAAAAAAGTTGGAACAATATCAACCAATTAAGACAATCAAAGTTCATACAGTGACCATTATAAAAATTTACAGCAGGCCCCATACAATTTATGCTTAAACTTATGATTATAGTTAGCCTGCTGATAAGGTACTATCGTCTTAGAAGGCATTTAAATTTCCTAAGAGTAACAAACAGCAGCATTGCAGATTTTGCTAGGAAGAAGAGGAAACTGCAGACCAAGTTTTTTGAGCAATTGTAACGGCCTTACGAGGCTTAAATTTCTAGAACTGGACCAAGAAAAACCAAATCCAGAAAGTTATACAAAAAAGCCTCTCTCTAAACTCTGGGGGTTAGTCAAAAGCCTAGATCTAGAGAGAGAGAGAGAGCTTTAACAAATTAGAAGAGTGCACAATGGACCCAAAGGGTAGCAGTGCAAAGGGCCGTTGGACAAAACCCATTCTATATCTACCTACCGATGAGACTAAGATCAGGGTTCTGTAAAGGCCAGTCCAGTTTTAATGTAATACTCATCTCTGTGTTGAAAGAAGAGTTTTCTTATTGGTACAGGAAATGTCTTCTCTAAATTGTTTCCAGAAAGTCAGAAGTTCTGTGTTGTCAAGATACATTTCAGCGTTTATCCTTACAGCTATTCGAGGTGCATTCAAGTTATAATGCTTCCAATTTTTTTTATCAGGACTGGGAACAGATAGAAACATACATTTTATTTCAAAATACGCGCGCACTCTTTGTGAATGTGTGACAAAAATGGCAGCACTGCACAGAATACAGGACTCGGCGAGAGCGAGAACTGTTTTTGATACTTAAAATGGTGACGTTTTCATTACAAGAACAAAGTGTAATATTCGTTTTCTTCATTTGCGTGCTGTAACACCGATTAAAATTCATCGCCATTGAGTGAGACATATGGTGACGGTATTATAGATGTGTCTAATGTGCGTTTGCAAATGCGACAGTTGAAAGAAGGCAAAACGTCGTGTGACAACAAACCAAGACAGTCTCGGCCTCGCACCAGTAAGTCTGACGACATGATCAAGTGAATGGAGAAACTTGGTTTGTAGGATCGCCAAATGAGTGTAAAACACATCGCCTCCAAAGTATTTGCGTGGGATCTGTGCACACAATCCTTTATGAAGACCTGAAAATGCCACCAAAATAACGCACCAGCGCATCATAGCGTAGAAACTAAAATTATTGACTCTTCTGATTTTTTACTTTAAATTTTGATTTTTGAGAAAACGTCTCGATATTTTTTGCTACAGTCTTAAACTTCAACTTAGTTTAGTGTATATAATTGAATGTGGTCATAAAAAACGTGGTGCAAATCCGGTCGATTTCAGGTCCCCCGTGGAATATGTGTATCTGGGACAAAATTTAAGATTTCACTTCGATAGCTACTAAAATGAAATTAAAAGGAGAATAAGTTTGGGTTGAGATACATTTGAAAAGCTAGATTATGTATTTGGATCAGATCTACCACAGTTCATAAAGACAAAGGTGTACAACCAATGCATACTTTCCAACATAACACATGTATCAGAGACTTGGCCAATGACAAAAACGTCAGTTCAATGTTACGAATAGCACAACATGCCATGAAAACAGCGATTCTAGGCCTTAGTCCCAGAGACCACATAACAAACAAGCCATAAGAGAAAATATAAAATTGGAGGAGGTCATGCTAAGAGTAGCAAAATTTAAAATGGCAGTGAACTGGACACGTCATAAGAATGAACAATAAGAAATGGACAAAAGAATAACAGTATAGAGACCCCGGACAGAAAAAAGAAATACAGGTATAAGACGGCCGAGGATTAAATGAAAAGATGATTTAAAATAAGAGCCGGAAGATCATGGAAAATACAAGCTATCTACAGAGAAAACTGGAAAGATAAAGGGATGGCTGACATCTAACACTAAATACAAGAAAATGCTAAATAAATAAATAAATTTGATAGCCTGCCTAATTTGTTTTAGATATCCAAGGATTCATCCCCGCAGAAAATAGTTTAAATTCTAGATAGTTTCTGATGCAACTGTTTTTTATCCAAACGCAAATACAAATTAATAAATAAAGCACTTAGATTATTGCTGCTAAATATATATTTTCAACAAACAAGACAGTTGTGGCTTTCTTTATTCGCTACCACAGCTTTCATGTAACATAAAACCAAAATACTCGGTCTACAACTGATCTACCTATATATAGGTTGACATGTTATGTTGTTTGTCTTACTGAACATCATATATTTTCTTTTCGAGATGTTTAACTCTAATCCATATTATTTAGCTGTCTGGACAAATCTGTCTGTTAATATGGGATGACGTCAACATTTGAAGTTACTCAACTATCAACGTTGACTACTTGTGGTGTATTCTGTTGGATAAGCCATAAGACTCTGGCGACTGAACATAGGCGGTACATTTGATCGATGTAGCTGGCCAAAACTCGAATTTGTAGAATTCTATTTAGGAAGATAAAACCCTTTTTAGGTAAAGATAGGTAATTATGCGACCTAAACCCATTGTTCTCACATTCCCAACCCCATGGGGCAACAAGGAAAGTCACTCTGATTTTGGGCGTTGTATCGAGTAATCGTATCTCCCCGTGATTTGTACGTGACAGATTAATTTTCAATTTATGATATTCTTATCGATTGTGCTATAGATTTTAAAATAACAGATAACTAAATATCTTTATTCTTCTATGTAACTCAAATTAAAATGGCAGTATTTTAAGTTAGTTTTTTTAATTTTGGAAGAAAGTGTTAAAATTATACTTTTACTATGAAAATAAATTATACTCGAAGGACTTTGTCATACTTTAGGATTCCGGTAAAGATATTGTGCTATTGTGGAACTAAGGGCTTAAGGAAACAGATAAGCATTAAATGTGCTCCGAGAAATTTCTGTAAATAAAGAGCGTGCTAACTGGTACAAGAAAACTGTTGAGTGTTCCCAATCCCTTAAAATGCAAATTTATACTGAAAAAGCTCCCGCGATGTTTGTAGAGGTAATTAGGACGCAACATAAAGTAAGAGAGGTTACGAGAAACCTTCCGTATTACAGTATCCTGCAACAATAAAAAAAAAATGATATGCCTCAAAGGAGTCGTTCAATATAAGTAAGACATGTGCTGGGGTAAAACTACTAGACGTCGTTAACCACACTGCTGAAAGATTAGTTTAACACTAACAACTTCAAGCGAAGATTCGAAGATTCTAGTGATTGTGACTCACATATATTTCAAAGTTTGTTTGTACCTTTGCGTATAATAGATGGGCAAAATAATAAATCCCTTCTTCTCTATCTTATTGCCGGCCAATACGAATAATATTTGTAAAAAAGACTGTGGATGTCACAAACGATTATACAGATTATATATAAAATGCTGCAAAAAAGCTATAATCTACTGTAGTAACATTTGGCGGTAAAGAGTACAGTATTAACTGCAATATGTTATTGACTATGATAGAAGGAAAATTTTCTAATGCAATCACCGATACAAAATCTACTTTATAAAGTTATTTGAGTACGGCGCTGGCCTTACCTGTGCCAACACATGGTAAATCACAGTGCTATTAAAAGTTAAATTAAACGTGATTAAGCTACTATTTAAATACGTGCAAGTATTGAGCAAACAAAACCGGACACAAGAGTTTCATTCCTATATAAATCAAAAACTGTAAATAATTTGCAAGTTTTGTTTTCAAAATACCGAACACATAGTGCAAGGCCGCTATTAGCAGCTCCTAGTTCAGGTTCGGACTAAAATTTTTCGATTAGTAGTTATTAAATTTAAATTTTAAATTGAAATAACAGAATAAAAACAGATAATAAAAATGTTCCCTTACGTTATCAGACAAGTAAACAGTGTGTAACCATCAAACTTTATACATGGTGATTTATCACAAAATATGCAACAATTTTCACAAATGCCAGCATATCAACCATAAATGTCTCAGTTACAAACGACTCCTATCCTGTCCTCCATCCATCAATGTATCAGTCGCAGCAATACTCAGGCCAGTCAACAAGTAATCATTACACATTTGCATTTCCCCCAAATCAAGAACAATATAAACAAAAAATACAGCAACCAAGTCAAAGTTTGCTATCAACGATATCAAAACTACTAGAGCGACTACTATTACATCGTATGCAAAATGTAATCCTAGACCATCAATTTGGGTTTTGAGCAGAACACTTTACTACACAACAGTGTCATCGGATAACTAACACTATTCAAGAATCTCTGGATAATAAAAAATACTGTATAACAGCACTCCTCGATGTTAGCCAGGCCCTTGACATGGTCTGACATGCAGGTCTGTTATACAAAATTAAACGCATCCTAGCGGAACCTTACTATATATTGATAAAATCATACCTTGAAAACAGATAATTTAGAACAAGGGTAAATGAAGAAAATTTTAGCTTTTACCCAATTAAAACAGGTGTTTCCCAAGGTAGTGTCCTTGGACCCTTCCTGTATCTGATGTATACATTCGATCTTCCCATAACCACTAGCACAATCACAGGAACATTTGCTGACGACACAGTTATTATGCCTGTAAACGAAAATCCCCTAATGCACGCCTACAAGTGCACCTTAACCTTCAACAATGGCTAGATAAATGGAAGGTTAAAATTAACAAAACACAGTCTCTACAAGTAACTTTCACCTTACGGAAACAACAATGTTCACGAGTCACCATCAACAATATGCAGCTCCCGGTATCAACAAGTGTAAAATACATTGGAATTCACCTAGATTGAAAACATGGAGGGAAGACATACAGAAAAAAGGAAACTATTGGACTTGCGTTTTAAAGAATTATATTGGCTTTTTGGAAGAAGATCTAAGCTGCCACTAGAGAATAAAATTCTATTATATAAAGTTGTTATCAAGCCAATATGGACATTTGGCATCGAACTATGGGAATGTGCCAGCAAATGAAACTCTGCTATAATTCAAGATCACAATTCAAAATAATCAGAGCCCATGGTTGATGCACCATGGTATGTGGAGTAACCAAACGTTTCATGAAACTTACGAATACCATTTATCACGGATGTCATTCAAGAGAGAAGTACTAAACACCAGAGCAGACTAGCAACTGACACACCCCCTCATACAACCACTATTGCTAGATCGGAGCAACAGACGATTAAAACGACACTGCCCAATAGACCTAAAATAAGGTAGCAGCGGTCTGATTACTGAAGAAGACCTCATCAGGACAGTAGTGAATTTAGTATAATAAATGAATTCTAAGTTAGCCAAATAGCTTATAGAATATGTAATTTCTAATTGATGTTTTAATAATAATAAAAAAGTTATTTATGTAGTGTTACATTCAAAGATTTTAATAAATTATTTGGAACCAAAGAAGTTAACAAGGAACATTTACGATTTGGCTTGTCAACATCACACGCCAAGATTCGGCTTTTTGAGAGCCTTTTGCATATTTCCTAAAAGTTGCAAGTTGACCATCACGAGCAGAATTGAACAAAATATTAATACCAAAAAACAAAGAAAGAATTTAGGAAGATTTAAAAGAAAATTGAGACTTCCAGTCGATTTTCCTAAACCCGGTTTTGGAAATACTAATGAAGGAATACAAGCCGTAGATTTTTTAAAGATCCCAAATTAGCAGTTAAATAACGGGCCTTGATGTTACATTTATAACAAAAATAAAAATTGTCCTCAAATGCATATCGAGTGGATACAAAATAGATTTAAAAAATTTGCACAAATTACACAAGACGCTGCTGAGTCATATGCAAAATTATATAATAGGCACCCTATGACGCCTACCATGCATAACATTGTAATACGCAGCTTTTAGTATTGGAACATGCTGTGCTGGCAAACAATTATGCTTCCTGCTTGGGTGCATGTGTCATTAGTTCGTATGACTAGTTTCAATTTGTTCACCCAAGTAGTTTGTTTACACGAATCTTTTCAGTAGACATGTTGCATGTTTTTTGTTAAAATGGATAAACTTGATTATCGTGCGGTTATAAAATTCTTCGTTTTGGATGGATTAATCACTAAGGAAATTCATCCGAAGTTGACAAAAGTTTACGGGGACTCTGCTCCTTCCATGCCAACTGTTAAAAAGTAGGCAGCTGAATTTAAACGTGGTCGCACATCCCTCGAAGATGACCCACGTCAAGGACGGCCAAAAATCGAAACCACACTGAAAAAAGTGCATGATATCGTGTTGGGCGATAAGCGAGTGAAGGTGAGTGAGATAGCTGAGGCTGTGGTGATATCGGAAGAAAAGGTGCGAAACATCTTGCACAAAGAATTAGGGATGCGAAAGCTCTGCGCAAGATGGGTGCTGCATTTGCTGAATGCCGATCAAAAGCAAATGCGCAAACGATTTTCGCAGCAATCTTTGGACCGATTCAACAGGGATCTGACCGATTTTGTGCGGCGATTTGTCACCATGGATGAGACATGGGTCCACCACTACACGCTAGAAACGAAACAGCAGTCCAAGCGCCAAAGAAAGCGAAGTCGATCACATTTGCCGGAAAGGTCATGGCCAGCGTGTTTTGGGATGCGAAAGGGATCCTGTTAATTGATTATCTTGCAAAAGGCAGAACAATTACAGGTGAATACTACTCCAACCTTCTTGACCAGCTGGATGCCAAAATTCGGGAGAAGAGGCCTGGCTTGAAGAAGAAAAAAATCATCTTTCACCAGGACAACGCACCTGTACACAAAGGTATGATTTGCTCGGCCATCTTCCCTATTCTCCTTATTTGGCACCCTCAGATATTCCATCTGTTCCCAAACTTAAAAAAAAATTGTTTCTGGAAAGCGCAATGCATTCAATGAAGAAGTTGATGAATATTTTCACAATCTTCCAGATTCTCACTTCTGAGAAGGAATACTGATGTTGCAGAGGCGCTGGATCAAGGGTGTTGAAGTCAAGGGAGATTATGTAGAAAAATAAAATCATTTTTTAACTAAAAGTCCCAGTGTTTCATTGTCAGGCCGAGGACTTTTCACCTTACCCTCGTATGTTAATATATAAGGATGATTTTTCATAATAATTAAATAAAGTCTGTTTTATTTAACCGACTTCAAAAATATTGTGTTTTGTCTTAACTATATAATTGTGTACATAATTATTGGTTTTTATAAATGATTATATTGTAATTGTATCATTTAGATATATTTATAAAGAAATTTGAAATTTTTTTTGTAATGTAAGTTAACTGTTATCAAAACATTATTTACAAACAATTACCAGTGATAAATAATTTTGGTCAGCTAGATCGATCAATACCTCTGCGTGCGGGCTTTCCATCTTTTGCTATTCTTACAAGTCTGTCTTCTCACATTCGTGACACGCGTTCGATTCAGCCTCTTCTCTTTCCCCGAATCTATCTCACTAGATCTGGTACGTCGCATGTTTGTCGTATTACCGAATTTGCAATTTTGTCTCTTAGTCCTTCTTCTTACATCCTTTATTTTGATTGATCTTACCATAGATTTTGTTTTTGTGATATCAGATCTTATTTCGGCAACGATTGTCATTAACGGTCTTACTCTCCTGTTGCATATGTTTGTTGTTCCATATGGTATCTTTCAAATCTGCAGATATTCTTGTAGCCTTGTTTATTTGGTGCCTTACTTTGCTGACTCTATCTTGATGCGTTGTTAGATTTTCTCCCAGGTACTGGAATGACGTGACTTGTTCAATTCGTCTTTGGCCAAATTGGGTTTTTTGATATTATAATAGCATTTGTTTTTCATGTTATATTTTCTAGCTGTCAGATAAAAGTTCTGTAATAATCTTTGTAATTTATCTTTGCTTTCAGATTTTTATTTCTCCTTTAGTAGTTATATATCCTTGGCCGGTCGTTTTGACACTATCTATGATTTCATCCATCAGAAAACTGGACAACAGTTAACTTAGATAATCACTCTGCTGTATTCTTGTTGCTACTGGTATATCTTCTGTCAAGCTGTTGTTAATTAACACCTTTGTCATCAGGTTTGTGTTCTATTTTAGAATATTTTTTCTCTTAGAATGTTAATAAGATCTGCAAGTAATTTGGTCGCAGACTTTGATTAAATCTATAAAATATAAAAAAGTTATTTTTTTAATTCTATGACGTTTTTACGACTTGTAATGTAAATATAGCGTCTGTGACTGACGTTTTTCTAAATTCCTGCCGCTCTTCATTAATTGTGATTCATTTTAAAATTATGTTCTCGATGTTGTGAGTAAACAGTTCTATTGTAGAATATAGGAGCGTTATGCCTGTATAATTATTGTTCTTATTATATAAGTCTGTAAATTATTGTCTGAGAGTATTCATTTATTTCCTTGTTTCCATACTTTCTTTTGGGCACCATATAAATCATATTTCATATTCACACTGAAACTGGGGGGGTGTAAGGGGTCCACTAATACCTAGGACCCAAATGCCAACCCCACCTGCAAGAGTGGCAAATAACTTGCCCGGTACACCCTGCTAGATAACAGACGGGGCTCTGGCCAACCAGCATCGAGGGGTATAACCTGATACCAGTTGTTCCGAGGTAACGGGGCCGATGCGGCTGGGCTAATCACCCGCGCATTGTAAACAGATTCAGAGCAGTAATATGAGCCTCGGAACAGGACGGTCACAACGAAGACGACAGGAGCGAAATCGGATAAGATTTGGAACATGGAATATCACATCTCTAACAGGAAAAGAATGCGAAATTATAGATGAAATGAAGAAATACAAAATTCAAATACTGGGAATCTCAGAAATTAAAAAGAAAGGAAATGGAATGAAAAAAATTGGACAAAGGGTACACGCTCAGATATGCGGGCACGCCAGTCGGAAACAGAAGGGGTAGGAATACTCCTCAGCAAAGAGATAGAGCCAAAAGTAACCAAATGGGAAGCCATAAATTCCAGAATTATAACAATAAACTTACAACTTCAAAAGAAGGTCGGAATAATCCAATTATACGCACCCACGCAAAACGCTACCATACAAGATAAAGAATGCTTTTATGAAGACCTGCAAAGATCCATAGAGAAAATACAAAACGAAAATAGACACGTACTTATTATAGGGGATTGGAATGCCCATATAGGAAATAACATAGAACAAGGACACGGAACAATAGGAGGTCATGGTCTAGAAGGTGAAGAAAATGAAAATGGCGAGAGAATGATAGACTACTGCATAACTAACCAACTACTAATAGGAAATACATGGTTTAAGCAGAAAATAATATACAAAGTAACATATGAAGCAGAGGAACTAGGACGTAAAAGTATGATAGACTACATCACGTACACGTGAAGTATGAGATATGCAGTGAATGATGTAAAGGTAATAAGAGGGGCGGAGCTAAATACTAAACACACTCTGGTGATCGCCGACACAAATATTAGGAAACCGCTTAAAGAACGAACGAAGAGCTATACAAAGATCAAACTGGAAACACTAGAACACCCAGAAAAAATACAAGAATATGAAAACAAACTAACTGGAAATCTAAACAATTTGGAAATACAAGAAGCCGAAGAAGGAATTCAGTGGACTATAAACAAACGATAGAAGGCTTTTAAAGATATACTAACAAAAACAGCAAAGGGAGTCTGTGGAGAAAAAGAAATAAAACATGACCCAGCACATAAACGAACAAAATGGTGGAACGAAGAAGTCAAGAACAAAATCAATAACAAAAAAGAAGCCTGGAAGAAATATATAAAAAATAAAACTGAACAAAATGGAAGATACTACCTAGTAAAACGAAACGAAGCAAAGGAAACGGTAAAACGAGCAAAGAAAGACACATGCGAGGAATTCGGTAGAAAGATAGAAGACAACTATATAGAAAACCAGAGACAGTTTTGGAATATAGTTAAGCGCCTAAATGGAAACAGAGCACCAAAAGTGCAAAATATAAAGGATGAGACAGGAATACTACAAACAAGAACGGAAGAAATACTGAAAACATGGAAAGACCACTACACAAAAAAAATTTAAAGAAGAAGAAACAGAAATACAGAAAGAAGAACAACCTCAAGAAGGAAATGATAATCAAGACACCGAAGAAGAAATAGCAGAAGTAGAAATAATAAAAGCCCTGAAGAAAACAAAAAATGGTAAGGCAGCAGGAGAAGATAACATAGCTCCAGAAATGCTGAAAAAAGGCGGCCCGACCGTAATTAAATGGATGAAAGAGATCCCGAAGGACTGGGAAAATAATACAATAATACCCATTCATAAAAAGGGAGACACCACAAATACAGAGAACTATAGGGATATATGCTTATCCTCGGTAGCGCTAAAAAGAATAGTTGAAAAGAGACTAAGAATTGAAACAGAAGACAAACTAGAAGAAAAACAAACTGCGTTTAGACTAGGAAGACAAACGCAAGACTATATATACACAGTAAGAACCATAATTGAAAAGCTATTAGATAAGAAAAAAGACGTCTACCCACTCTTCCTAGACCTAAGAGGAGCCTTTCACCAGGTACCACACAGATACATCTGGAAAGCACTGGAAGAACTAGAAGTAAGCCCAAAACTGCGGAGAATAATAAGTAAAGTAATTGGAAAAACAAGATTAAATAACCAAGTATCGGAAGAATTTAAAATGAAAAGGGGTATCAAACAAGGTGATAGCCTAAGCCCGCTCCTATTCGTGATATACATGGACTACATGAACAAAAAATGCAAATTAGAAACAAGAAACACCCACATCGGATACCATAACCTAAACCCAGTAATGACACAAGACCTAATATATGCCGACGACGTATTACTCATGGCAAGGAACAAAAATCAACTGCAACAAAACATAAACATATGGAAAAGACACCTAGAAGAAAGTGGAATGACCATTAATATAGAAAAACAAAAGTAATGCATGTCACAAAACAGGAAAACGAAGAATAAATAGATATACAAATAGACGGGAAACAGATACAAACAGTACAAAAATACGAATACATACGAGTACTAATCAGTAAGGATGGAAGAATAGATCAAGAAATAAAACACAGAATAAACAAAGGAAATAGGATATACTATCAAGTAAACAACACATTGATAGGGAAAAAAGAAATAGGTATAAAAGCAAAAATGCACTTATATAAAACAATATATACCCCTACACTTCCGAGACATGGGCGATAACAGACAAACATAAATCCAAAATAACAACCTCAGAGATGAGGTGTCTAAGGCGGATAGTGGGCAAAACAAGAAGAGATAGGGTCCGTAACAGATCCATACAATATGAACTAGAAATCACACCGTTGGTAGAAGAAATAAAAATCAAACAGCTACAATGGTATGGACACCTGGTCAGAATGAGCAATTAACCATACCCAAAAACCGTTTTTGAAATGAGATGTGATGGAAGGAGATATAGAGGAAGACCCAGGCGAAAGTGGGAAGACAACATCAACCAATCAGCAAGAGAAAGAGGACAGACCCTAACACAAATCCGAACCCTTGCAAGGGATAGACACTCATTTAAACAATGACTCAAAACCCCGACACCGTGAGGTACTGTGGGAGAAGAGCAAGTAAGTAAGTAAGTAACTGAAACTGGCCCCGTAATCATTTTCAAGTTGTCTAATGTTGTTGATCACTTCAGTTTTGATTGTTTTATATTTGTTATTCTCTTCCGGTGTTTTATTGTTCATTTATTTTAAATGTGTCCGGTTGACCATGGTGTAGTATTTATAGGTATATTCCTTAATTGTCCCCAATAAATGTAAATCCATACAAAAACTTACTCATGAAAAACAAAATTATATTTTAGGACGAAAAGGTTAATATGTTAAATTAACAATTTTTAGATTATAAAATTGGCTTTTATGAACCACGTAATGGAAGTAATCATATAATGATCATTGATAATCATTCTTAATGTTACTAAACTGAAAATATTTGTAGAAAAGTTGTGAAAAGTAAAAAATAAAATTATTTTTATTTATAAAGAAACAGCAGTTTTTACAATTTTCATCTAACGCTATAAATCTGATGGCACTTTATTAACCATGAGGCAAATTCTATCAACTAAACTAGAAAAAACACGGTGCCAATGCATGATGTTACCCGTACGTCACGGTAATCAAATGCATGGGTTACAAAAACCCATAACAAACGTCGGACAAATCCCCGCAATGCTGAATAAAACATGAAGCACATTGTTACACAAGGCTGTTGCTGTTTTAATAATTGGGTTTGACCTACGCCGCCAACCTTTCGCAATACAACAGGAGCAGTCGAAAACCCGGCTCCGGGATGCTAACTCGACTTTGATTTTTGACGTAAACTTATGTAAATTAGGACGTTTTGGCTTGTTAGATGCTAAATCACAAGCGCAAAAAGGGAAACCTCGTAAACTCCCGTTTTATGTTTTTTTCATAACCCTTAAGCCCACTATACTCGTATCCATTCTTTTCGCGCGAATAAAAGTTATTTGGTCCAGAATTTATTACGCCGACCGGGAATTATTTTATGTAAGGAGTTTTTGTCAGACACCTTTTCACACTTTACGATCAGGCTGTATACTTTGCTACCAAACGTTATATTACTTCAAAAGTATTTGTAATTGACGTTATTGCAATAAGATCATGTAATCAAAATTTTAATGTAAATTTTGTGCAAATTTTAGTTGGTTGAACTGCTGCACGTTGACAAACGAGACAACTTGAATTTTGTGGTTCCCGAGCTGCCTTTTGCATGAAGCAGTTTCATTATCCCGATTTTGTGGTCCTAGTTACATTATTGACTTATTGAGTTATACATTATTCAGTATGTACTTTCGCTGGAAGCTACAGCTCAAGGAACCGGCGGACCATGTAGAAACCTCATCTTTTTGTAAATACGTCAAGAACGTGCCCATGCTTACACTGCCAACTTATTTAACTGGTGCCGAACTTCGACGCGACGTGTTCCATTAAAGAAACTTAATAACCGATTTGTTTTCAGGCACAAGACAAATCCGGAGCAATTACCGTCGCTCTGCCTTTTTGTTGCCCCCAACTTGTCCTGCTTAACGTGGCGCCTTGCACGTTCTGCCTTTTACCTTGCGAATGTCACGCACAAGGACAACAATTTACGTAACAGGTCAGTTTTTTGCGAGTTTTGTTTTCCGCCGCTTTGTCTCATTTGTGCCGCGAAATTCTGTGCAAGATTGATTACGTTCTAACGACTGCAAGTTTTTGCTCTTTAGCACTAATCATACCGTCAGTTCTTCTGCCGACACGGCTGGAAAAATTAGATACTTAAGCCTCCCCTAGCTGAAAATTTCATTTTGGACGAATGTAGGTAGGCTAATGCACAATAAGCCCAATCTTGAACAAATGCATTTTTTATTCGGCCGTTTAGTTTAGTTTAGACAACATAATTGAGATGTTTCTATTTTGCAGTTAACCCATACAAATTAAATGTTTAATTTTGAAAATTTGTTTAAATCGAAAAGGCGCAAATTGAATTGTTTTAAATTATCCTCAAAAACACCGTTTTTCGTAGCTCTCGGGCATATCTATGACATGTGGAGTTAAGATAAAACTCATGTAATTCAATATTTTGCATTTTGTAGAAAACATTTTTTTTACGTTTTAATAACATTGATAGACAGAGAGAGAGAGAGAGAGAGAGGGAGAGGGGGAGAGAGGGAGAGGAGGAGAGAGGGAGAGAGGGAGAGAGGGAGAGAGGAGAGAGGGAGAGAGGGAGAGAGGGAGAGAGGGAGATAGGGAGAGAGGGACAGAGGAGTGTACATCAAAGTGAATTTAAGCACATGAATGCCTGATAAATTAGAACTAAATAAATCTACAAAGCTTGCAACGCATAGCGAAGTGGCGAAGCAGTCTCCCAAATTTGAGAACCCTCTAGTCTAGCTGACCTTTGACAAATCAGTTTCAAAATCACTAGCAAACAAGCCTTTTTGGTCACCTGTCGATTGGTGAAAACAGAATTTGGAAGTACCCAGCCGTTCTCGAGTTTTTGCTCGGACGGACGGACAACATGAAGTTAGTAAGTGACTCCGCTTTGCTTCGCCACTTAATAATAGTGGTATTTTTTTAGTATTAATCAGCAATTAGAATAATTAATTCTATAAGATAATTTGGTAGTAATAGATTAAAGTAGCGACAGTATTTTTGTCCAAGAAATAACATGATGAAGACTCTTCCCTGAAGAGGCCTTCGGTACTCCACGTATAGTCGATGGGTAATTTGGTTTTTAGTCTTCTGCTGTCTAGTTGATGCAGGAGTTGTAAGAGACTATTTAGATGAGTTCCTAGTCTTTAATGGTGTTTTTCACCTCGCTTTTCAATTGCCTCTTGAATAAATGACATACTAAGATTGTTACCACGTTCGTCTGTGATTGCCCTTAGGATTTTTGAAAGAGTTCTTTGGAAAATATCAATGCAAAGTTAAACTGGTTTTGTTGCAGTTTTTTACACCAACATCTTGTTTTCTAAGGATAAGGAAGACTTGCTTTCAAACCAGTATAATTCCTTAAATACAATATCAGTTTATTTTGTCTTTTTTATTATATGTTGCTTTTAGATAAGTTTGTTATCTTAATGTAATCCCGGATACCCAATTGTAATAGATTTTGATATTACTAATTTATTGATAGAAACTGAAAGGCAACAACCTATTCTTATGGTAAAAGTTATTTGTCATTCGTTAAGTTTTGTCTTCCACTTTTTTGTCCAATTTTATAGCATGTCATTCCATAGGTGATTGAATCTAATATTTGGATTTACTTTTTTGCAATTATACCCCTATAATTGGCGAAATTATAATTACTGTTTTAGAAGTTGTTAGTAGGCTTAAGATATACAGGAGATAATGTATTGGGCCTAATACACTACCTTGAGAGACTTCCGATTTAATTGGAAAGATTGGAGGTCGCTTAATGTAGTGTATGCCGTGAATTAGAGTCCAACACAGTCTCCGTTATAGTAACACCATACACTAACTTACTTCTATTTACGACTCTAATTTACAATCTTATGTACAGTTTCTATATATAGTTAACAAAACCATGTCAGTTACCAACTAAATTCCTTTTTACAATCACCCAACTTTAGGCAGTGTTCTTTGCAGTCGGCTCATATTGACACAAGTTTACTGGTGAAGAGGGTACTACATTTACTTTGACTGGATTTCAAAACTAACTTAAATTACACAGAACACAACAAAACGCAATTACAAAAGCGGCATTGTTTGTAATGGCTCCGTTGGGGATATCGCCTGGCGGAAGTGCTAGTACGGATATTGGATCTTCATTTTTTGGTGCTTTTTTAAAAATCGACGTCTACTTGAGCTGATGCGTTTGGGCGCAACAAGTGTGTTTCCAAGATTTGATCGACACGACGCTTGTACTTGAAACCGTTGCGGTAAGTAACAGGACCCAGAGCTTCTATCACGCTACCCGATGGCCACTTTTGCTGGAGCTTAGGAAATTTTGCACCCACACTTTCTGGTTAACTTCCAGAGCCCGAGATTTAACACGTTTGTCATAACCTTTGATCTGCTACTGTTGAGCTTTGCTAATGTAAGACTGGATATTCGGGCGAATGCAATACATCATAAAATAGGTCATCATATTCTTATAAGAAAGACTCTAGCGTGAGTCTGCTGTTGCCTGCTATAGTCTTCGTCGTAGGAATATCCTCATCAGATTACGATCAAAGAAGGACTCGTGTTTTAGCACTGGAATGCGGCAAGTGATTTTTACACCCTTATACTTCAACTTACATAAGAGATTTTCAATGGTGTCGGCAGTTTCTCCCAAGTAAGTACGAAAGGTGTAGTTAGACGGGTACAATTTTAGAAAGCCAATTTATCCCCAGAAATCTTTATTGAGTATTCCTTTTCCACTTGACCGTTGGGTTATCGGTAGACGGCTGTGCTTGGTAGACATAACAATTACCCCCAATGTGTTTTTGTTGTTTGAAACGACTGTACTTTATGAAATATTTACGCTTCCTGTAAGAATTACAGACAACATCCTTTACTGTTGTGTAATTTTGAACCACAATTTGGACAAGACTTAAAATGGCCTTTGGATGATGATGGCATTTAATTAAACTTGGAGATTTCAAGCTTTTGAGCTTTTCAAATTTGAATGTACATTTGTGGTTTGTCCTTACCTGTTTAGGGGCTCGACTTGGCGATTACAAATGGTATTGCACTGGACTTTCCAGACTCATGTGCAAGTGCGACTTTTACAATATCATTGTCCTTTTTAAAACAAGGTTTCCGTTCTGTTACGCTGTACAAACCGTAGACAAACTGTTCGCGAGTCGCTCGTTGAGGTTAGTGAACTTGCATGTAGTGGCCAGTTTTAGAAGCTCTACAAGTACGATAACACTAATTCACCTTGCTGGCCTTCACAAGGGCCTCAGTGTAGATTTTAAATGTGCCTTCAGGACTACAACGAAATCGTTGAAGAATTTAGAGACTGAGTCGTCAGGTACTATCAGGTCATACAACGTGAAGGAGGTGACTAACCCAGTATTGGAGAGGAAGATAGCTCGGCATCTGCTTCTATATTATGGTCAATGGTATTGGTCACTAGGTAACTGTCGAACACTTTGACCCAAATTTCGAAGTCGTCGGACACTGGCAAGCAACTCCTTAATGCTTCGATAACTGAATTCTGGACTACTGCAAGTGACGCCAAAAAAGAACTGTTGGTCAAGCATAATCTAATCTGAAATTTTTCTTTCAATTCAAACAGTGATGAGAATTCTTACCGTTTTTCGAATGCCGTCCTCGTCGACAAAAATGTCGTGTATACCGTGAATTACAACGCAGAGTCCGTATTTCTAACACCACGCTATAACGTGCTTGTATTTACGACTTTAATTTACAATCCTATTTAGAGTTTCTATCTACAATTAGCAAAACAATGTCCGTTATCAATTACCCAACTGTACACAGCGTGCTTTTCACTCGAATCACATTGAGAAGAGTAGGTAGGTTAAAAACTAGTGGATTAAAATCAGAGGCTTGGCTTACATCGAAGAATACGGAAAGACGACATTTCTTGTCTTCTAGTAATTGATTTATTACATGAATTATACGATGTCATTGTTGCGGAGTTTAATGTGGCCAACAAAACCCAAATTGACGGTCAAGAATTTTATTTAGAAGTGTACTTATGTATTGTAAAAGGTTTTTCAGCTTTTGAAATAGTAGATACGAGACTAATTGATCTACAAGAAGATTTCATGGGTTATTTGATCGAATCCAGACGATTGCTTGCGGCTTAACCGAGATATTTCATGATGTGATTAATTTTACTAATTTGGTTATGCCACAAGTCACTGTCTAAGAAGTCTCTAATATTCTGATAAATTATGTTATCACTTAGACTAAAAACTTTGGAAAGGTATTCAGGAAATAAGTTGGGTTTTTCTTTAAAACTGCTTGTCCAGGGTCTCGATGTACGTGTTTCTTTTCAAATTGGGTGATTCGACTGCAATGACTTAAAAAACTGCTTTTATTGATAAAATTATCAAATCAATTGAGATTGAATACATAATTGTAAAAGGTCTAGTGTATTAGTTAATCGATAAAGTATTGTCTTATTTGTATTATTATAACTCTGTTGCCATTTCTTTAAAACTATACAAAATTTCTTGATATTAAAATTGAATATGCTTTAGATTGAAAGCTGAAATATTCTAATTATTACTCACATTAGAAGGAAACATTTAATCTCTAATTGTATTAGATTTGGGAATCAAAATATGTTATCTCAATTTTAAAGAAGAAACGTAGTTTAATTTTGCTTTAAGATAACGGCTAAGCGACAAATGAGTAAATCATGAGTTGCTAAGTAAAAATATGACTAAGATCAAATATAAAATTCAATAAAGTAAAATAAAGTAACAATAAGTCAGAAGCATAAAAAATATGATAGATATTCATACTTTAGAAATTATAAACTCTAGTGTAGAAGATCGTGTTTTACAATTTATTTAGGAGAAGTCAAATAAATAGAAATAATTGTACTTGAGATTTGGTGAACTATATGTCTTAAAATATAAACTTAAAAAAATAACCAGTTTAATAACATCATGAGTAATACTTCGCATTTACATTATTAATTACAATTAGTTATAAATATTAATATTGCAACATTTTATTTGTGCTACTAGTAAACACCTCCCGCATCCTGTGCATGCATTTCTGTGCCTTACTCTCATTCTATGCCAACTCTGCTTCTGTTGTCTTAAATTTTCGCTCTGCTATTGCTTAAATTGTCTCAGCCGCGACCCTCTGTGGAAGCAATCATTGTTTAATGAGCCAGCCAACCCCAATCATTCCTTGAAGCTTAAGAATGGCCTTTTTTACTTACGTAGGGTAATTTTGTCTTTCAAAAGCCCAGCAGCCGTACTGATTTTTCTTTTAATATTAAATAAATTTAACAATTTATTTTATGCAGATCGGTTAATTGTGTATAGGAACAACTTGATTTATCCGTTATTTTTTAGAAAATTCTACTTCTTTATTTGGAGCCTCAATCTACTTGCTCGCAAAAAAGGCTATAATTTTTTAAAGATAACTAATTGTGCTGTACTTTCCTATTTATTGGATCGGAAGGGAAATTTTGAAGAAAATGTTGTTTGGCGGATATTACGAATTTTATGGCACGAGGTAATGGTGGATTTTTATGTAACAGATAAATATTGGCTACCGTTTCTTGTATTTACACATTTTGGACTTGTTTCTTATTTCAGTTATCTCACGAATAATTCTGGAATAGGAAATGAAAGAAATTGTTTTTACATGGAGAAATTTATTTTGTGGTTTGTTTCTTTATAATGTTTGGTAAATACTAAGCAGCTGCTGCGTTTTCGTACAAACTCAGATTTCTTACTTGTTAAACTTGAAGTTTGTATGTTTATTTAACCTATACAGGTTCCATGGTAGTCGCCACAAGATATTTTATACACTTTTTAGAATTTAGGGTAATAATCCTTGGCTGAGTGTATAAAGTCAGCTCTTTTATTATTAGTCGTAAATATAGTATATATTTTTATAGATTACAAGTTGGAACTTTTGTTAATATGTCAAATCATATAAAATAAAGATTTGTTGGAATACATATTTCGTAGTTGGGTTGTGATAATAGATTTCAGTTCTATTTATCGATTCAAAAAACCTGATAAATCTGATAATGAAATATTTTGCAAGTGAATGGATTTGAATCAGGTGATGGCACGGTTTAACATTCAAGTAACAATTAATACAAGTAATTTTTTTGTAGACAATGTAATGAAAACTGTTTGGAGCATTTTTAAGTGTCTTTGGTGTGAATTTATTAGAGGTTAGACAGGAATTCGCAAATTATATGTTATCCATGTATTAAAAAATATTATTGATGTATTGTAGATTAAAGGTAGATAAATGCAAGTTTTTTGCTTTAAAATTGGTGTAAATAGTTATTTATGGCAGATGAAGTTAGGAAGTCATAGCGGTACTCTTAATTTGGTGATAAAATTTAGTTTAAAGATAAAGTAATATATGTATTGAGTAGATTTTAGTTGCAAAGTCTTATCTATATGAATTCTATTGAAAAAAAGGGCAAAATAAAAATTGACCATGCCAGTGTCGTCCTTACTTGACTAAATTTGAAAATTACTAAGTGGAAGAAATTTTGAAACTTAAAAAAACAGAATTTTGTTAGATATTTGGCTAAGTTTCGTGAAACAGAAGCACTTACAGTAACTTTTTTCCACTGACAACAAAATGAATATTTTTACATGCTCTATTAAAGGCCATTGTTCCAAGAAAACGCAAGAAGTTACATATACAAATATTATTTGATCGTACGGAGGGGCAAAAATTATTTGGCATTTACCAAATATCATAAGTAAACGGGTCATAAAATTAATTTTTCTAAATCAAAAACAGTCACTTCTATTGCCATTTCACCAGCAGTATCATTAAGGGAACAATTTTCGTTCTGGTTCAATAAATAGTGAAGTGGAGCACATAAAATACTAGTTTCCTTTAATAACTCATAGTTCTTCCTGGTAAATAAGTAGATTAAGTTTCCTAGTAAAGAACTAAGGTCAACCTCTTTACAATGACATTAAACTAAGAAACGTCGAAAATTTTTACTTAACATGTATATCATTCATATAAGGGTAAAGCAATTAAAAAACAGTTATTTACGCGTTATGATATGAATGGAGATAAGTGTGGTTTTATGTGTTGTAGGTGGGAATGCCTAAATAATTTTCTATATGTAGAGTACAATAGAATATAATAATAAAATACAATAATAAAAAAGAACCACAAATATCTTGTGATATTGTAACAGTTGGTGTTGTACCGGTCAGCTTTCTGCCAAACAAGAAAATATATTTCTCAAGGAAAGCAGTTAAATTAATTAACCGCCTCTTTTAACTGTACTTATTTGCTAATAATTGTTAAGTTAAAAAACTTTTTGATGTAATTAGAAAACGTGACGATCAGCAGCAGTCTCTATAGCTACACCTACCTATTAGCTGACAAATTTAATTTCTGCATTCTACATTAAACTGATTTCCTTATAATAATAAATATTTTTTACAAATATCGTACCAATAAAAAAATTATTTATAAGCTTTGTTATGATGTAAAAGAGTCTCAAAAAATTTAAATTTGTAAAGGCATTTCAAAACAATTTTATGTGGTCGAATAATATAGTGCATGCCAGTTTTTTATATATTAGATTGAACTTAACGTCGTGAATTGGTTAGATCTGGTAGCCACAGAATTCTCTACACATTTTCACATTATGTTGAATCAATATTCATAGGAAATTTTACGATGCTGATTACTGATTAATGTACATAAGTGTGGAAAACATTAAATCTAATAACTTTTTTGTTACACCGTTTTGAGATATTTAATGTCACGTAAACCAACGAAAAATGACCCAATCAGTTTAAAAATTGGGTCAAAGTAGCGACAATTAAATTTTTTAGAGGCATAAATAGTTAATGTACATATTTGCGATTAGATATAAATGCTGCAAATAGGATGGAAATAATAAGCAAGAAACAGTAAAAATCTTAAATTAAGTAGAAAAACGTTTAATTGTAGAAATCAGAGTTGATAAAAATAATTCCCAAACCAAAGCTTATAATTAATTGGACAATTCGATTAATGCTGTTTTTGATCTAAAGAATTTTTTCAGATTGTAAAAAGTTGCAAAATTTATATTGATACCTTAACAAACAATTTTTTAATTTATTTATTCAAAATTTACAATCTGTCTCGTAAAGACATTCAGTAATTATAAGAGTATATGTATAACTAAGGGGTGTTGGAAAGAAACCAATGAATATTTCCACTAATAAAACTAAATTTATTTGGCTTAAGTTAGCAATACTAATAATAGCGTACGTCGATACGTAATTACTCGAAGCGATTTGGTAAGCCAGAGAGCTTAAAACTTTTAAGTCTAGGTTAATCATCGTCATTTTTTAGTAGGGATACCACTAGCACATTTTGATATTGAGCACTGTATTTTTGAATTTCTTTGGTAACAGGGGATATTTAAGTCTCATTGGATAACATACTTGGAACAAACCAAGGAGCATTTGCCATACACCTTAATACTTTTAACTAAAATCGTCTTAAAATATCTGTATTTGAATTGCTAGCTTTGTGCCAGTTATATGCCATATGTCCAGATTGGTTTGGTAAAGGCCTTGTATAATCGAATTTTACTTTCAGTAGACAACTGCGACTTTCTTTGTAGGAGCCACTACATTTTCTGTATTTTGAGACCAAACTACTTTCGTTTTACCCAAATATGTTCCTTTCTTGTCATTCGTAGATTGAAATACACACCTAGGTACTTAAAATACAGGTGGACATGCGCCGTTTTACCTTCGTAAACCATTATGTACCATTTGTTAGTCCAGATTTCTAATTTTGTAAATGGACTTGGAGTGTTAAGAGGCTATATTGGAATCGGCATGGGACGACATCATTGCGATATCGTCGGCGAATGTAGCAATCGCAGTTCTCGTTGTGGTGAGTAGATCGGCGGTATAAAGAAGATACAAAAATGGACCTAACACACTTCCCTGAAGAACTGCAGCTCCAACAGAAAACAAGGTTGTGTGACTATCTCTACATCTTACAATAAAATGTATGTCAGTTAAGTATGACCTTAATATCTTATAATAGTCCTTAATTTTGAATAGCAGGCTTTGCAAATGCTTGCGTGATATTGAGAAAGGCAGTAGCGTTTGCCAAAGTCTTGCTAAATTAAGTTTGATACGGTGCACCTACTAAACTATAGCATAGTTATTTCAAAACCTTTCAAAATTTAGGTAACAGATGATTATCTGTAAATATTGGTATTAATTTTCGTAGCAATAGTCTCTAAAAATTTTGATACGTTCTGCAGTAGATTAATTGATCTATAGGAAGTTACATCTGTAGTTGGCTTTAACAGGTTTATGTATTCAATATAATTGTGGCAACATTACATTGTTTCGGAAAATACCTTACTTTTAAAAGAGAATTCATTAGGTATGTAAGAAACCTGAAACCTTTTTCTGGTAGTTTTTGCTACACTAGCAATAATTAAATATCTGGGTAATTTGCGTAGATTTCGCTTCATAATTAGAGTCTTGATCTTGTTCACCCTGAAGTAAACACATCTGGAAAGAGATTCAAGAAATTAAGCAATTTTCCGCTCCTTCTTTGATTGCTCCAGTATCAAATTGGCGAAATACTAGAGTCCAAATATTTTGCAAAAGCAAAGACAGTTTTTAGGTTACTTTTGGTTCTAAATATTATTTTCGAGACGCAGAATATCATTGTAATTGTTTTAGATTCTAACTGTTTTTCAAATGAAATAGTGACTTCCGTCGATGCCAAATTTTTTAGATAAGTTTGCACTGATGTGTTTTCGATATCAGAGAGAAGTGTCTTGAGCTCTGCAGTCGCATGATTAAACCTTCGCTTATCATCAGGATGCTTTGTTGTTTGCCATCTTCAGGGTAACTAACGGTTTTTCAGCAATTTTTTTGTTTGGCATAATAAAACAGTCGGTGGTTTCTATTTTCTGAGCGTTTGGGGGTGTTGGCAGCCAGGCGGCTTTTTCAATAAATTGATTAAATATTTTAACAGCAAAGATTCATTTTTCTTCTGATTTTAAAGATATATCAAGCGATAGACTCTCATGAAAGTGTCATTCTAAAGTGATATTAGTTTGTTTGTTTATTGTAAAGACCAGAAAGTTCTATTTTAGACATCACTTGAGTCCCTACGCTCACAATAATTAGCGAGTGGTAAGCTGAAAGATCGAAACAAGGTACTGCCTTACAATAATTTTGGTCTTTTACAATGCGCAAGTCGAATAAACCTCGGATTTTTGTCCGATGGACAGTATGTTGGTTTGCCTGTAGATATGTAGTGCAACCCATTATTGGTTTCGTTCAGTTATCTAACAGTGGTAGTAAATTGCGAACGTCACTGAACATGTTTTGCATTGTAGTTAAATAAATCTATTACCTAATGTTTGAAAATAATGCTCTTAGTATTCTAATTTATTGTTGTAATTGGGCTGACGGTAAGTTGCAGAAATTACTAAAAGCCCTTTCCAATCTTTGATTGCTATAGTAGTGGCTTGATGATGTTCCGAGTTATATTTTCGAAGATTGTAGTGTTTGATTGCGATATCGACAATAAATCAGACAAATAATTGTAAAATGTCTTTAGACCGATTTTCGAGAATTACTATTTTAAAAATAATTGTTGAAAAAACAAATTTAAATTTAAAATTAGGAATTGTCTAAATTTACAAAAAATATTAACCCTAAAAGAAAAGAAATCTTTGTGATACGTCCTTGAGGTAATACAAAATCTTAATTTAATAAGTGGAATAAGTAATGCAAAGGCGTTTTTTGAATAACTTAAATATTTTGTAAAATACACTTCGTTCCGGTAATTTAGAATTAAGTACACATATTCTGCATTAAAGAAAATTAAAGATAAAGTACCATAGAAAAGTATACTTGGTACTTGTTCTCTAGTATCGTTGTACTTGAGACATTTTTTTAATTAGGAAATAATGCATATGTTTCCTTTGATGGTAATACTATAATTAGAACAATAGTATAACTAACAAAAAATAAAACGTCAAAATTAAAGAAATGTTTTTTTATACCAATATCTCGAACAACAAAAGCAAGCAATGTTCCAATTCAGGTGCAGTTTTGTAAACCTGTCATATTTTTAAGTTCAATTTAAAAAATACATAACAAATAAATCAGTTTGTTTAGCTAAATTAACAAATAATAAATTGAAGCGCCCACTATTTCACTATCTCTAACAAATAACAATTACACTCCCACGTTTTATAAATTGCAACTTCAAATACACAGGCAAATGTAATATTAACTACCACAAATAATACAGTGGCAATATCAAAAAATATTTACACCATAGTAATTTCAACAGCTAAAACGCAGTTTACTATTTATTCAATACTATTCTGCATCATTTAACCTGTAGTCAATCTTGCCGATAGCAACTGCTGCAACATATACAAATCATCAAACATTAATTCCAACAATGCAAATGTATTACACGAGATATTGTAACATCGCAGACAATTAACAACAGCACAAGTTCTAACAAAAGGAATATATCACTCTTTAGAAATGAATCAGAAGTTATATCTCTAGATGACATTGAAAAAATTAGAACAATAAAGAACAAGAAAAAATTCTGTGTAAGGTATAAAATAGGCAAATTCATTGTATCTAGTCACAGACTATTGAGACAAGTATTGATTAGGTAAGGGGTATTAAACATTATGAGTTACTTCAATTTAAGAACAACTATTTACAAGCAACAAATATTGTACTAGAAGACTGTCGTGGTCTACTTGCGTTCTTGGATAAATACTATCAATATAAAGTTCTAGAGTTCTATCAATAGAAAAAGGTCTTCAATTCTTAGAAAACAGATTCATGCCAGGCAAAGACTACAACGTAAAATGTGTATGTTGTAATCCTTGTACACAACAGGTGGACATAGAGTGTTGTATTAGGTTATACAATTATATATCAACATATAAACCCACAGATATAAATAAAACTTCCAATCATTTGGATATTACATCAAGATACCAAACTATCGTATCAAATTGCTAGATCATATCCTGGTTACGGCTATATTAAGTGCTACGAAACAGCTGTTTCTATGCAGCAAAAAACTACAAATAAATGAAAATTAGTAATATATAGTAAGGGACTGGATATTTATCTTACAAAATTCAATACGATACCGTTACAGCTGAATTTAAAAATATTAATCAACGACCAGAAAAATGTAAGCGTTAAAAAGTACTTAAGTCCGACAGATGACCCAAGTGATGCTTCACAAATAATCAAGAATAAAACACTAGAATCTGCATGGTTGACAATATCTGAGTACGTTCTGACTCGAGGAAAGTGCAGATGTTCGCAAATCATCTATTATAGATCTTTTATCTTTGTCATTAATATTATAAGAAGATTATTAAATGGCCATCTGGGCATCTGGTGCATTTACACCATATGGCCAAAAGTATCATGTAGAATGTATTACTAAGATGTCGATCCACTTTAGCATTTACTACATTTGGCATTCGCCTAAACAGACTTTACAGCAGCTTCTAGTCTGTAAGAAATGCCTTTCGTTCCTTTACAAGAGCTGCAGCGAGTCCAACTACTGAAGGTGGGCGATTTAAACTGGTAATCTGCATTCCATTTATTTTCAGAAGTGCTCGATGGAATTGAGATTAGGATATGATCAGTTTTTCAATACTTATCTTTTTAAACATGGCACAATAAACTATGCTGTGTGGACAGAACAATTATCTTGTTGGTACAGGTGACGTTTTTCCCCGAACTGTTTCCAGAGGTTGGAAGCACAGAATTGTCAAGATACATATAAGCATTCATCTGTCCTTCCGGCTATATAAATCCAGAAACTCATGCTAAACCACAAAAAATAAAACAAAACCATAAAGTCTTCTTCACAAAACTTGACTGTTAGCAAAATACACTCAGATAAGAATTTGATTGCCAAATCATGTTCGCATTCTAAAGGCGGCGAGCTTTGCAGTACTGTAAACGACATTTCACATTGACCGTGCTTGAAAATCAAACGTGATCGTTGTTATTGGGGACGTTCAATTTTTTTACTACCCACTATAGAGTTTGATGATTACAATTATTACATTTATGCAATTGTTTCTTATTCCAGAAGTTTCATTTTTATAATAGTATCATTTAAAATTGATTTAGGTGCCCGTAGCAGACCCAACTTTATCATTGTTTGTGTAACGCACGTGTGTGACCTACATATGTTACCATCAGCACTTATATCTCGTTATATGACGTTTCAATGTACATAATAACCGGATCTACTTTTATAGAGGTGTATTTAGAGACTTTTGATCATATACTACACTTTATACTAAATTTCTCTAATGCCAAGACTGTTTCCAGTCAAGAAAGTTAACGAAATAATTAAAATAAATTTTCATTCCGAATAAGCTCTCAGATTTGATTAATTATTATACTTTCGTGCAAAAATTTGCTGAAGTAACAACTTACTATAATTTATTTTTAAGATCAGGTTATTTTTCGACACAGTGATCGTTGCTAAAGTTCGATAAATTGCATAATATATATTCTCCCTCGAGCTTCTTGCCAAAACTCAGTATAAAACTTCAAAAGTTAAGAAACTTGTGGCTATTGTAAAAGGCCCTAAGCTAGTAATATTAGATCAATTCACCTTTAGAATAAAGCATTTCATTATTTAAGAATTTTATGGCGCAGTTCATTATACTAACCAATCATATTAGGAGTAAGTATACCAAGTTCATCGAAGAATTTAAGCCTAAAATGTTATATGCTAATTATATTATAAATTCATCTGATGTTCAGTAGCTGCCAAAAATCTATGATATTCGTGTTTTCTGAGCGCTGCTTTTCAACGGATAATCTGATTGGTTTGATTTTTTTAGGAATTTGTGGTAGGTATTAGAGTGATAAAAATCGCCAAAATTTGGTCAGGCAAACTCATTTGCGTCTACTGTGAAACGTCAACATGTTTTTTCGGCAACATGATCCACATTTTTGTCGTAGTTTTTAATTTTAATTTTGGAAAAATTTGCAAATGCCGTTGTATAATGACAAGAACTGAACGAAATTTATGGCAAAAATAAGTTTAATTTTAGCTAAAGACATATCCTATCGTGTTGCTAACTAAAGAAATTGGTGTCTGACTCTCGTCATAAGTTTTACAAGTCAACTCTTCCACACTTCTCTTGTATGGTTGAACAATTTCATTTGCTTTGAGGCTCTCACTTTAACAGTTCCAACCATATCTAAGTGCGTATGGTCTCAGATAACTAAAAAAAGCACGAATTGGCTCAAACTTGCCAAAGCACACCAGACGAAATGCTGAAGGTAAAAAGCACAAATTTTGCACAAAACTGTTTTAAAACTGCACAAAATGGTTTAATACTGAACATTTTGAAGCATTTGTGTTTTTGACCGATTTCTGTGGCAATTGCCACAAAAATACAAATTTTCAAAAAATTCAAAAACTGAATTTCGGCGATTTTTTACAACTTTGCAAAAGTGCCTAACAGACATATCTAATACCTATCAAAATCCAACAAAGAAAATGTCAATCGAATGATTAGTTTTAAAACGGTGTTCAAAAATCACAAATATCATATATTTTTGTCCAATACTGTAACTAATCTCAAGTCAGTAGTCTTATCAAGAAAATATTTTAGTTGTAGTATATTTCTACATTTCATATTTAATATTAAATTAATATTAAATATCAATTTAATATTTAATTGTAAAATTGCTTAATAACAGCACAGTTTCCTCTCTACAGAAGCTAATTTATAATAAGTATGATTGTAACGTAACCAGGTTTTATGATCAACTGTTATAAAACGATAAAGACTGTAATTTTCCTGGCTGAAATAAAGCGACCATACTAGGGAGTAATTCACGAGTTTAAATTAGATTTTAGTACATTTAGTCGTTTGCTCGTACAAGTTCTGTAAACTATAATTTTAGTTAAAATGGTTTTGTATGATCGCTATGTTATATAAAAAACAGTTACTTATAAAAAAAGTATTCCTCAATTGTGCAACTGGCTTATTACTAAAATTTCTCCATAAAAAAACTATCTTTTCAAATCAAATAATTAACCACAACAAATCTGGAAAAATTTAAAATTTTTGAGTAGTGCTAGAATTTTACAGGTATCTAACTAAAGCCTTCGAACTGTATAGAAAAGTTATTATAAAAGTTATTAATGTTAGGCTTGGCAAGATTTAAGTTATCCAAAATTAGGGAAACAAATTCTAACTGTAGCTTTGAAGAAATTCGTTATTAATTGTTACAGTACAACTTTTCTTTCCTAAAACGATATTTTTAAACCCTGATATAATTAAACAGTGAAAAACAACCGATATTTATGTTGTAAATTGCAACATATTCCAGAACTCCAAAAAAATATTTTCAACAGTTGAACAACCGGTAATAAAATATTAAAAAGACAAGTTTCAGTTGGCTCTTAATGTTACACAAATACTTATTGCAGTTTAACATAATATTTTCTGTTCCATAATCTGAAAGTAAGTGGGGAGTACAAATAAAATAGCAGAGGCTGACGGTATTATTATGTTATTTATATATAGAAATACACATACACATATAAATATATATTTATTTGTATGTAAAATTTACATGCTTCAAAATGCTTTCACTATTTCTAATTTTTCAAATGCGTAAGGTTCGCCCGTGATGAATGACGGTGTCATTCGTAAAGGTTTCAGTAACAGTGTCTGTTAGTCAGTATATCGTATATACATATAAAACACGTATAGTATCGGCTCTAAGACGCTTCCTTGTGAAACTCTAGATTTGAGTAGAAAATTTTCAAACTCCTGTTATTTACTTTGGTTCTAAATTCTAAAACTCAAAGAGACTGTGGTAAGTTGGTGGTACGAACTCTGATTTTATGTAGCAATTGGATATGCCATATATTGTGAAAGGTCTCGTTAACATCTAGAAAGACTGGTGTATATTTTTTGTTAGAATGCTTGGTTCATTACAATGAGTGTGAGTGGAATTATTTAAAGCCGAATTATTTAAAACCGAAGCGATAAAGAGAAGTCCATTCTGCGGATAGATCAGACTTAAGTCGCATAAGTAAAAGTCTTTGAGGTACCTTTAATGCAATAGCCAAAAAATAGAACATTACTACAAGACTTCAGCCGTTTCCTGTTCTAACTTTAGAATCAATATGATTAGGCCGGTTTTCAACGGTAGATGGATGTACGTAAATACCAGTATTCCATTTCTAGGTGGTTTATATAATATTTTTGTTGTTACTTCATCTACATCTAGAGTTGTCTTGGTGTTTAGAAAGCTGATGTTATAAGCTTTGTTTAGAATAAAGCTTTTAATTAGAGGTGTGTTTTGTAAAATGTTTAATATTTGATATATATATATATATATATATATATATATATATATATATATATATATATATATATATATATATATATCGTTTTTACTTGGTCGTTGGATGTAAAACTTTAGCAAAATACTCGGTAAAAACACTTGCCTTGCTTGGTGACTAGTGGCCAATCGTATGATAGAAAAACTAGGGTTGCGTAGAGGAGGAACCTGAGATTTCAATTTGTTTCTAGATTTTAATGGCTTCTATACCAAATTGTAAAGAACTTTCGAGTAAAATTCTGATTTTTGTATTTAATACCAGCCTATTATCTGTGATAAGCTTTTAATGTCTGTTGGTAGCTTATTAGATTATTTTTGCATTTCCAATTACGGTGTAGTTTGATGGGTTTCCTGCTTGAGTATGTTGAGAAACCTTATTAGAGATTTTTTGAGGCAAATATTTAGATTTAGTTTTTATCCCACTTTTTTAAGATCATATTACTAGCCAATGTGCTTATTGTATATTCTCTAGACATAATATAAATAACATATATAAGAATAGGAACATGTCACAAGACCTTACTTTTCAAGAGACACAAAAAATTGATTTCACAAGACCTTTATTATGAAAGTTATGTTTATTTTTACTACATCACAATGATTTTATTAGTATACATATTTTACATTGTTTTTTGGTAGTAATAAAAATACCTATTTAGTTTTATAATTTTTTTAAAGTCATTGGCATGTTCCTTTTCTTACTCAAACGGATAAAGATTAGGAAAATTGAAAACAAATACACTAGAAATCTACTAGGAATTAACTTTATTCGTTATCATTATCATTATTTTCGTTTTTCTTAAGCCAGTTTTCCACTATGCTAACAAAATACTGCATGTGAGCTTGAGGGATGAATTGCAAAGTACGTCTTAGATCTTCAATTTTTTTTAGGATGAATGGGTATAGGACCATTGTATGCTTTTTCGACCGGTAAAAAGGAAATGGCGGATCGGTTTCTTCTCAAATCGAATGTGTTAACTCGTCCACAGTTTTGAATGAATGGACGAGTTACTACTCATCCTTTCTGATTTGCCGAATATCCAGGTCAGCTAAGTCAAACACAATCAAATCATCAATCATTTCAAATGTATCAAAACCAAGCACCTCAACTTTACCAGCAATACCAAAACCAATCTCCTTTTCCTAACAAACTAACTTTAACAGCACTTATCCAGCAACACCATTCATACAATCTTCACAAACTAGCCACAATAGCGAAACCGACGATGACGAAACAATGATAACAAACCAAGGGACAATAATAAAAAACCATGGCAAAATTTACTAAGAAGAAAACGAATGCGACTAACACAAACTGCGAAAAGCTCCCACAATAAACACGGCAAATAGATTTCAAGTATTCAATGAACATGAAGAAAATAACAACCCAAATGATAACGGGAAACCCAAACAAAATCTCAACTACCGAACCATAACCCCCACCAGTATATATTTACGGTGTTACAGACTTTAAAGCCATGACTGATAACCTAAACAAAGTCATTGAAGAAAAATTCTACTCTAAAGCGTTATCAGACAACACAGTTAAGATAAATACCAATACTATCGACGCATACAGAAAACTAATTTTTACAAGAAGAAAAAAGTCCACCACACCTATCAAATCAAAGAAGAACGCGCCTACCGGGTGGTCATACGAGACCTTCATCATTCAATTAATACCCAAGACATAAAGATTGAGCTTCAAGAATTAGGTCACTCAAGGAACATCATGAATATCACAAGAGTAACTAAACAACCGTTGCCAATGTTTTCATCGACCTCGAACCAAAACCAAATAATAAAGAAATCTACAAAGTCGAGTTTTTACAAAATTCAAAAATAAGGTAGAAGCACCGCGCATTAAAAACAATATAGTACAATGTCACGATGTCAAGCCTATACTCCAAGACATACTGCAGCAAGCCTACTACTGCGTAAAATGTGGACAACAACATGATAGCAAAACCTGCAGCAAATCTAAGAATACTCCTGCTTTTTTGTGCGGCGGCAATCATCCCGCCAATTATAAAGGATGCACGGTCTATAGAGACTTAAAACTCGAACCACATCTAAAACCCATTATAAGAACACCAAATAAAATAAACCCAAATAAGTTTACCAACACCAGCAAATCTTACAAAATCCCTCTCAGAGCCCAAGTTATTCACAAGTAGCTGCAAGAAAAACTGACAATAATGACGGATAGCCGAAAATTAAACACCTTCTTAAACGAATTCAAAATATGTTCCTCAATTATTAAATCAGAACAGCAATTTTATCTACTTTTCCAAATAAAGTAACAAAATGGCTACTTCGATAAGAATAGCGGAATGGAATTCAAACGGGCTGAAAAACCATATCATGAAGTCACTCTATTTTTAAATTTATCAATAAAATCGACGTTCTGCTGATAGCGGAGAGCCATTGTACACTAAATACAGTTATAAAATTCCATATTACTCTATATATTACGGAAATCACCCGGACGGAACTGCCCACCGGTTCACAATCATAATCAGAACAGCAAAACCCACCCTACCACCTTAAATAACAAAACCAAAGCGCTTTGATAAAAATAAATTTATTCCCCCATTAAGGAGCCATCTACTTCCCCTAGGCACACCATTTTTGAAGAATATCAAAATTTCTACTATCAAAGGGTTTCTTGTAGCAGGTGACTGAATGCCAAACACACTACCTGGGGATCCAGGTTGATTACACCAAAGGACAGCACTCTTTAAAACCATACAGCAACATAATCTAAAATATATATCTACCGGCGAACCGACCTTCTCAAAAAAATTCCCGACCTGCTTGACTTCAGTTACCAGAGAATTTATGTACAGCAAAATTGAAAGCAACTTTGATTTATTTTCAGACCACAGTGCAATAATAATTACTTTGAGTACAAATGTTTTTATAAAACCCCAATACCAAAACTTTGTACAGCTAAGACCGATTGGGAACAATTCCAAACCACATCAACTGTAATTAAGCTTTGCCCACAAAATGCATACTCCAAACGAAATTGATGAAACCGTGGACCTCACAAACCTAATCCAAAAGGCATCCTGGGAAGCTACACCGACTGAACACAAAACGATTCAGTAACAATAACATACCCCTACAATCAGGCAGCTCGTCATAGAAAACACAGAGCTCGTGGAAAATGGCAAAGGACCAGAAACCCTCGAGACAAGACCATCTTAAATAATTTAACCCACCGTCTTCACGAAGCTCTACATAAAAAAAGAAATACAACATTCGGGCATTACATCTCTAGCCTATCTCCAGTAGATTATTCTATCTGGAAAGCTACAAAAGACTCAAGAGACCTACTACTCTAGTTCCACCACTAAGAAAACCTGACCATAGCTGGGCTAGATCAAACGAAGAAAAAGCACACACCTTCGAGTACACCTTGCCCAAGTCTTCACACCACTGACATCTAATGACCAAAACTTTGATGCAGAAATAGAAGAATATTTATGCGCGCCTGGCCGATTATCCCTACCCGTGAGTCCCTTTTCACCAGCAGAAGTATATAGGAAATTAAATTAACCAGCTCGTATAAAGCCCCGCTACGACCTTGTAGTAGAAGTACTAAAACACCTTCCGAAAAAGCAGTAGTACTCATCACAACGATTTTAATCGCATGCTTGCCATTTCTCACTTCCCTACTCAGTGGAAATACGCTAAAATAATCATGATTGCTAAACCTGGAAAACCTCCACATGAAACCACCTCATATCGGCCGATAAGTCTGTTGCCACTATTATCAAAATTATTTGAAAGATTATTGCTATACAGAATCAAGGAAATAACACACCAGATGAACTAATACCGTCCCATCAGTTTGGCTTCCGTGAGGGCATTCAACCATTCAACAATGCCATAGGATAGTTAACTACATCAAAGAAAATCTGGAAGGGAAGAATATGTGTGCGTTAGTGTGTTTAGATGAGCAGCAGGCTTTCGACAAGGTATGGCACACAGGACTACTGTATAAAATAAAAAGAAAGTTATCTCATCAAATTTATCTCCTCTTAAAATCCTACTTAAATGAACGACACTTCCAAGTTCAAGTTGACAACTCACTATCATCCTACCACTCCCTTAACTCTGGAGTTCCACAAGGCAGTGTCCTTGGACCTTTTTTGTACCTCCTGTATAATGAAGATGTTCCCACTACAGACACTACCTTAATTGCCACCTTTGCAGATGATACTGCCATATTGTCATCTGATGCTAATCCTAGCCGGGCATCCGAGAAGCTGCAACTACACCTAAACCTCCTACAAACTTGGCTAGATCGCTGGAGAGTCAAAGTAAATAGTGAAAAATCCACCCAAATCACATTCACTACAAAACGCTCCACCTGTCCACAAGTTACTATTTATAATCACCTCATTCCCATAAAAACTGAGGTTAAATACCTAAGACTCCACCTTGACCAAAAGCTGACATGGAAACCCCATATAAAAGCCAAACGGCAGCAACTAAATTTGAAAACAAAAAATTTATATTGGCTCATCGGGCCTAAATCACAACTAAGCATCGAAAATAAAATTTTACTGTATAAAACCATCTTAATGCCTGTATGGACCTACGGGATCGAGCTCTGGGGATGTAGCAAACCCTCCAATACCAAGATTCTACAGTCCTTTCAGTCGAAGACTATACGTACTCTGGTAAACGCTCAATGGTACATCAGTAACCAAACTCTGCACCACGATCTCAGAATTCCCTTCATCAAAGATGTCATCAAAACTGCAGCTCGCACTAACCGAGACCGCACATGGAACCACACCAATTAACTCATCGCCAACCTCTACAACCTTCGACCCGCAAATCGTCAAAAGTCAGTGGCCTGAAGATCTCGTCGAGTGAATCTTGGAGACCCATCAGTGGATGGAGTCCAACTCATGACATTTAGCAACACCGTCACATTATTTACTTATTACTCTGTAGACTGAGTAGATTGTAAATCTGCAATAAATTCTCTAAAAAAAAATGCCTTCATTATTTCTAATTTTTCAAATGTGTAAGGTTCGCCCGTGATGAATGACGGTGTCATTCGTCAAGGTTTCAGTAACAGTGTCTGTTAGTCAGTATATCGTATATACATATAAAACACGTATAGTATCGGCTCTAAGACGCTTCCTTGCGAAACTCTAGATTTGAGTAGAAATTTTCAAACTCTTGTTATTTACTTTGGTTCTAAATTCTAAGACTTAAAGAGACTGTGGAGTTGGTGGTATGAACTCTGATTTTATGTAGCAATTGGATATGCCATATATTGTGACAGGTCTCGTTAACATCTAGAAAGACTGGTGTATATTTTTTGTTAGAATGCTTGGATCATTACAATGAGTGTGAGTGGAATTATTTAAAACCGAAGCGATAAAGAGAAGTCTATTCTGCGGATAGATCAGACTTAAGTCGCATAAGTAAAAGTCTTTGAGGTACCTTTAATGCAATAGCCAAAAAATAGAACTTTACTACAAGACTTCAGTCGTTTCCTGTTCTAACTTTGGAATCAATATGATTAGGCCGGTTTTCAGCTGTTTGGTCTAGTATTACGAAGTATTGCAACGGTAGATGGTTGTACGTAAATACCAGTATTCCATTTCTAGGTGGTTTATATAATATTTTTGTTGTTACTTCATCTACATTTAGAGTTGTCTTGGTGTTATAAACTTTGTTTAGAACAAATCTTTTAATTAGAGGTGTGTTTTGTAAAATGTTTAAAATTTGTATATATATCTCGTTTTTTTACTTGGTCGTTGGATGTAAAAGCTTTAGCAAAATACTCAGTAAAAAACACTTGCCTTGCTTTGTGACTAGCGACCAATCGTATAATAGAAAAACTAGGGTTGCGTAGAGGAGGAATCTGAGATTTCAACTTGTTTCTAGATTTTAATGGCTTCTATACCAAATTCTAAAGAACTTTCCAGTAAATTTCTGATTTTTGTATTTAGTACCAGTTTTATCTAAAGGAGATTAAGTACGATACTCCCTTGCTCTTGCCCGTCTATTATCTGTGATAAGTTTTTAATGTCTGTTGGTAGTTTAATAGATTATTTTTGCATTTCCAATTACGGTGTAGTTTGATGGGTTTCCTGCTTGAGTATGTTGAGAAACCTTATTAGAGATTTTTTGAGGCAAATATTTAGATTTAGTTTTTATCCCACTTTTTTAAGATCATATTACTAACCGATGTGCTTATTGTATATTCCCTAGGCATAATACAAATAACATATATAGTAATTATCCGAATTATTGGAAAGTGGTCTGAGGGCAGATCATAAGTTGGTAAAATAATCACGTGTGATGACAAATTCCCCTAGTGTTAAAACAATCTTAGATATTAGATATATTTTGTTGGTGTCGAAAGAATAATAATTTCAAGCGTCTGTCGATAAAAACGAATTGATTCTA
The DNA here is from genome assembly GCA_036346155.1 of Sinelater perroti. NCBI lineage: Eukaryota > Metazoa > Arthropoda > Insecta > Coleoptera > Elateridae > Sinelater > Sinelater perroti. The sequence goes on from JARFIY010000265.1 coordinate 5,227,314, forward strand.
TGCCTTTAGTTGTTATTAGTCGTGATCCCCATAGATTATGTTTACTATTAATATATATATTTTGGAATAAATTTCCAAAATTTTCTATCTTTACATTATTAGCACATAAGACATCAGCTTAACTTTAATTATCATAGTATGAAAAAAGCTTCAGTCATGCTTAGGCATTTCTTAGTGGCTGACTATGGTTTTTATAGGTATTTCTGTACTAGCAACAAATTTATCAAATTTTCCTGATAAGCGTTGAAGACGCAATAGACTCTTTATCTAACCACATAATCACTTCCGATTCTTATAATTCTAGTCGATCGGTTTACAAAGTTTGCTTTTAAAATTGATAAATGACAATCTCGACTGTTTGATTTCTTTAAAATCTTTTTAAATAATTTTCTGTAAAAATTTTTGTTCATAAATTAAATTTGTACTAATTTCACCCACTACTTGTTTGTAATATGCTTTACTATCATCGATACTAAACTCTTTTATTCCTATTTATTAAATGTTGTTGTATAATTTTATAATTATTAGCGACTGTAAATTAATTTTGTTGTTTTACTTTTTTTATATATATTATTCTTTTTGATATATGATTTGTACCCTCTGTTCTTTTATTTGTAACTATTTAATCACAATCATTTTTATTCTTTCTATTATACACTCTATTATCTCTCTAAGCAATATGAAGCCACATCAATTTATGTAAGTGTCTCTTAAAATAAACTGAACTGTTGGGCATTTAGTAACAATTATATTAAAATGTGTTCTGTGATGTTGAAGTCGGAGGAGAGCCAATCGAAAGTCCATATGTTGTTCTTGAGACCAACGTTGAACTTTGCGTATGAAATGAATACTGGTGTTGTTTGTTGAAAGATAAATGCTTGAAATGTCATTGCAATGGAAAACATGTTTTGAATTTGATTGTATGTACGTTTTCGAGTTTTGTCTGCTTCCCCATAACTTGACTCGACAGACATCAGCTCTCTCCCGTAATAAAATTACTTTTTTTGTACTAGGCCTTACCAATAATAGAAAATCCATTAGGCCCATTTAAATCAAATTATTTTTTGTCACTAAAAATGACATTTTGCACTCTTGTATCCAACCTATTTTTGTACGACCAAGCCGGAAACCTGCAGTGCCTTGTAGCATCTTTAAATTACGTTGTTAAATTATTGGATGTTTTAATAGCGGACAATTGTTAGGTAGCCTCTTAACAGTTCTTACTGATGCATTTATTCATGTATTTTACTATAGAATTTAATATTCTACGCAGTGTAATCTCACAATAATATCTTACTATGCAATATATTTAGTTTTCTTATATTTCAAATATTAATTATCATGATAAAACAAATCATCTGTGGAAAGGTTTTTTGCCAACGCGGGGGTTAAGGGGGTTAAAATTGGGGTCAAATATTGAAGACAGTAAGCAGTGTTGCATTTAAGAGACGACTAACGTCAACTTATCAGTGGCGCAGTGGTAGAGTGTAATACTCAACACCAGAGCCGGGAAAAAACATTTAAAACTTTTTTTTATTTGCATATATTTTAGCCAAATTGCAGAATAAAAAATCTTTTGGAAAAACTGATATAAAACAAAAACACTGCTTATGTCTGGCCGTCATTGAAGTGGTGAATGTGAACATGTTAACAATGTCAAAGGTTCCAGTAAGTAAAAAAGACCTGTACAAAAAGTGGGAAGCAAAAGTTGCCGGTTTTCAAGAGAATGGAGAACCACTTGCAGAGTGTGTGTCAAGTCTATAAGTGTCACACTCTTATATGCTTTAATAATTACGGTATTAGATAGATGTCAAAGAACCTCCACAGGAATGTATTATTTTGGTCCGATTTTAATAAAACTTTATATGATTTCTTTAAGCAATGCTGAAAACCAAATGTCTTTTTGTAAATTCAAAGAAAAGAGCTGTAATTGAATTTAACTGTTAATTATTTAATAAATCAACTTTAACAAAATAATACTTGTTGTATTTATAGGCCTACTACTCTGTGAAATTACTAGAGCCAGAAATTCAATTTTAAACTAGGAATTACACTTAAAAATTTGGGGGCGCTTTGCCACCCACAGACAAAGCTTTTAATTTTACGCTGTAGGCTGACAATAAATTTACTCTTTTTTTATTTCAGTATGACTTCAGAAGAAGCATAATTACTCGACTACGCACCAAACACCTTACAGTAGCTTCTAGTACTATAATTAAAAATTCCCCAGCGTAAGGACACTCCGGCGAGTTGTACCCTAAATCCATGAAGATGTGTTAAATGAAGTGAGATGAGAAATCGGAGACTTAGGCATCTGGATTAGCGTCGACAGACGAGGCGACCAATGCTGTTGGCCGAAATATTGCTAACATGATCGTTGAAAGCTTGACGGAAGCCCAAACGTCGGCCACCTTATTCATGTGGCTCCGTTGCAGAAAAGCAATGCCTTTACCATTGCTGTTCAAGAGAATTTTGTGGCTAGGAGCGTTAAAGGAGCTAAAAGAGTTTTGGCCAAGGTCACGGACAGTGTGGTGTATATTCTTAAGCCACTAAAACAAATTTATGATACATTGGTAGGGAGGAAAGGAGACTCCCACGATGTGGTAGCAGGGAAATACGCTCCAGCTACATCAGCTGATGTTGAAAGGTCGTTTTCACGATTAAAATATTTATTAAGCGCCTCCGACTGTCATTAAAGTAGAAAATTTAATTAGTCATGTAGTTGTTTTTTGTAATAAAAATAATAAAAAATTAAATTTTTTCTTTTCATCTTACACCGAAAAAATACTTTAGACATTACAGCATTTAGGAGCTATAGAGAATTTTTTAAGAAATATAAGGCATATAAAACAGATACAACAGAGATATTTATTTGTTGTTTTTCGAAATATAAAGATATATATATATATATATATATATATATATATTATTTTTTAAATAACAATAGGTATAATTTACATGGCTCTGCTTGCGTAATAGTTGCGAGTACGGGACTGCTTGCAGTATTAATTTGTATTTTTAATTTATAGTTTTAATTATAGTTAAACATAGTCTGTTGGCATACTTTTAAATTTTGTATACAAATAAAAAGTAAAAATAGAAAATTTTAATATTTTCAATGTAATTAATCACGCAAGTCAAAGCTTAAAAATAAATTTATTATTAAAAAAACAATACTTGATAATGTTTAACCCCCTTAACCTCTACGTCGAAAAAAACCTTATCACAGATTATTTATTTTATCATGATAATTAATTTTTGAAACTACTATTTGAAGTACAAGAAGACCAACTGAATATATTTCAATTATTTTTAGGATCTTTGATAAAGTTTCTCACGACTTAGTGCAAATTCTTTATTATTTTTGCAATAGCTGACGCAGAATATCCTTCCTTATGTACGTCTTAACTTTTCCAATTTAAATTCTGTCACTTCTCATCGTACAACATAACACTTAATTCACGACGTTTTTAATTTGTTTTTCGGACACATCTTGTTAGTATTACGCTTTGTTGTATTCAAATTATGTACTGGTCCTATTCAAACAATGAAATATTATTATACGTACATAGTGCTTACATATAATGTAAGATAGTATTACCCATTAGTAAGTATTATTTTCTTCTACGGGTATTCTCAAATCTTGTTTTCCACATCGTATTTAATTTTATTTTATAAACTACAATTCTATTAAATGTAAATATTATTGAACATAAAGTTTAACTGAATTTTGCGTAGCTTATTACCATTTGACTACATAAAAAATTAAGAACCTTTGGTAAAACGGAGTGCTTTGATAAAATAGGACACCAAACTTTCCCCTTCTGGTATGTACTGATATTTTTCTCTGTACACTGTAACTTATTTCTTAGTCATTAACTGCTTTTCTTACAGTTATTTCATTTTCCTAAGTATAAGCATACGTCATTTGCTTTACATTTTTTGAAAATCAAACAGTAAGTATGATATAAATTAAGTCATGTTTGCATGACAAACACGTGCGTTTGAAAAGTTATATACTGCTAATTTTTTACTAATTTAAATTTCGTGCCATAGTATTGTTGTATAAAACAAGATAGTAGGCTGTCCGTTTCGTTTAACTTATTTTTATTTACAATTTGAGAGCTATTTTTATACTCATTTAGTATCCGCCCTAAAGCAAAAATCTTTTTCTGGATTGGTTTAAACGTTTTTATCAAAATTTTAAATCAACTAATGAAAAACTAGTTCATTTGCTCCTAGACGACTACGTAACCAAAAGTGCAGGGCCGATTGACATGGTCATATAAAGTTATGTCTACCTCTTATTCTTTTCTTCACACTGCCTCACCATACACTGCCACTAGCTGTTGCCTTTATAGTATCACTCCCTAATTACTACTGTTAAAGGGCTCTAAAGTGACTGTAGTGTTATCTTGGGTTTTTCATAATAGTCAATCAAGTTGCAGGAATGTATTGTATAGCATTTATAAAAGCTGCTGCAATCTACATGCTAGCTCAAGAATTTTATCTAAAAACCACCTTGATTTTTGATCTTGTATAATGCGGTTAGTGAAGGATAAGGTCAAAGGTACAGAGTAACTACATTTATTTGTATTTTGCATTATACTGAGTCTATTACTAGGTATTGTTTGGATTTAAAAGACTTTGACATAATTAGCATCTGTAATTTGCTAAATAAAAACTTCCATGTAATACAAGAGTCGCTTTACTTTTCGTGCAGTTCGACGTGCTATAAATAGATACAAAGTATACATTGTGACATACTTATGTTCTGTTTTGAAGTGTCTACTTATACGATCTTATTTCAAAAATTTTGCACCCAGCAAATATTACTATTATTAGCTGCAGGCACTAAGTCGGCGAAACATATATTTAATCGTTGTTTTCAACTTAGAACTTTTTAACTTCATACGCTTTCTGAGTTAGTTTTTCTTTATTATTGGATATCCGTTTTGTAATGCAGATGATTAATCACCACTCAGTAACATTGCTCATTTTTTTTCATAAAATTGACTAATTTTCTGTTATCAGCCAATGTTTGTACAAATATTGGAAAGAGTTTTGGAATTTTGCTTTTCGGTTATTTTTTGTAGTAACTGCTTTGTTATCTACGGATAATCCAGCGTATTTATTGGTAAAAGGTATTTACTGATCAAAAGTTATATATAATATATTAGCAATATATTGTAACTTACTATGGGTGCGCCCTGTATAGCATTGTTGATTGGTAGGCCCTGTACTGCATTGTTGTTTAGAACAGTTGGCCCGTTGTAGATAAACCCTGTGCTGTTGTAGGCAGGCAGAGCATACTCATTTGAATATATTGTTTGTAGATTATCCTCCGCTTTTATGATTTATCACTTGCACCACTCATTGTTTTTGCTCCTGCACAATTATTAATGTATTTATCAATGCTCTGGAACAGGCTGATTGTCATGTGCCATGTTCTGTCGGGAACAAAAGTCGTTCACACCTTCATCCGTGATAACGGCAAGACAGCATTACATAAACATAAATTAGAATTTTCGTTTCCCTCTAGGCATAATTTGACAATTTACGTAGACCACAGAAAACTTCTAATTAGAAAACAATCTTGTTAGTGTTATGAAAATAATTCGTGTTATTATTGGCGTACTAGAAGCTTTACTTTAATCTGTACAACGTCGGCCGTTTCTAGTAAACTTTTTCGTGGCTGGTGGTTATATAAACTTGCTAATAACAAAATGAGATTTGATAATGTTATTTAGTCAAAAATTATTTACAAAATATATAAAAGTTTTTTATAGCTGTAGTAGAAATTAAAGAATTTTTTATTATAACAATACTGCCTGGAAATGCAACAAGAATGATGTTAGTATATAGATTATCAACTCTAAGGAAAATATACAAAGAAAGGCCTAATATGTTGTATTGAGATATATCTGTTTTTTAATAAATATGGCAGTAAAATCTTATAAAGCAGAAGGGGTAGAGCTACATCATTTATATCGAGCCTTCGACGGATGATCAAAATATAATGCACGATGATTAAAATTACTATATAACTATTTCTTCTAACAACAATTAACTCAATATTATTAGTCTCCAAAAAGTTGCATTTGAGGAGTTTTCGTATTAATGAATTATCACTATCAAAAAACAATTTCCAAATGATAGATAGTAAGTCTACAGATTTTTAGTGCTTTTAGGTTTCTGTTCCAGATTTTGTATGTTATTAATTCAAAAGATATTTCTTATTGCTTACTTTTTTGTACTACTTTCGAAGTAAACGTTTATAAGTATTTAAACTGAACAAGTAAATTAATATACATTACTATTTATATCTATCTCTTCAAAACACAAGGGAATAAGTCTCGTTTTGTGGACAGAACGGCTATCCCGTTTGTACAGCATAAGGCTTTTCTCCGAACTATTGCCAAGCAATGGAAAGCACAAAGTTGTCAAGACTATCAAGATGCATCTCAGTGTTTATTCTTACGATTACAGAAACTAAAGAATTTCAAAGCAAGATACACACGGATAAGAAGCGTTCTTCGGGCATCAACCAAATCTAAACATACATCGCATTTGCAGATCGTGTAACATCCTTGATGTTAGCAACGACGCCAGAAAATCATAAGTGATCGTTACCACCGAGAACATCCGGTTTTCTATTATAACCTTCTCTAGAATTCGAAGCTAACAAGTTTTACGGCTGTTTCACAAACTAAATGATTCTATTTTATAATGATATAATATTCAGTTGATTAAGGCGTCTGTAGCAAAACAGATATTTTACGACATTGACGACTTATGCATGAATATGCAACTGTCTTTACTTTTGTCTTATTCTATGACGTTTCGGTATGCGTAACAGCCAGATCCACTTTCCCAGGGGGGTGTCCGGCTATTTTTGGTCATATAGTGTAGTAGATGAGTAGGAACAACTACCCATTAAAACTTTCTAAATGTGAAATTTTTATTTTAACTTTAGATTACGTTCCAGTTTCTAGCACCGAGGAATTTGTACTCCAGTTAGTAAATAAATTTCTAAAATACATATTAGAAAAGTTTTACAATATGGCGCAAAAGAGACCGCAGACTGTGACAAGTTTAAGCACATTAAAATAAGTTCAAACCTGCACTAAAGCACTTAAACTCTAGCAATGAAAAGATTTTGCAATGTTTTCTAGAGCTCTTGAAGGAAATGGCTTTTGTGCGGGAAAATAGTTGTCCTCACCATGCGACTATATTTAAGTAGTATTCCAAGTTTTAGCGAAGAAGTTTTGGTATTTAAGACGCTCCGTGTTCTTCTTCATCTGGTTAATAGGAGAACATTTTTGGTATTAGAAAGATTTTTGTCTTATATGTATAAGCAGTGACAAGCTCATATCGTTCTGCGCGATCACGATAAAGTGAGAAAGGTTTGTCCCTCTGAAATACTCAACGAGTTTGAAAATAAAATAGATTGTCGTATCAATAGCGTCGTAAGTGACAAAACCTAATCTTATTTTTATGAGTTACCCATTAAGACCATAAAAAGAGTTGACGATGGGTACCTTTTAGTTAAACCTATCCCTTCATTACTAGTTTTGCTAAAATGTATGATATGCTTTACAATGCAGTCATGTAAAAATGAAATAACATATTTATTATTTGTTCTTTCCAGGAGAAAGTTCGAATCTGAGAGATATTTCTTTTTGTGCGTAGCATTATACTGTTTTAAATAATGTATATATAAATATCTTTTTTTTTAGTGTTGTTAAGGAATAAGGATACTTATTAAGTGTATAATTGTTTTTTGTGTTTGGTATGTTGGTGTTTACATTTGTTTTAGTTATGTCAATTAGGTCAACAGTTTATTATTTGCATTTTATAAACCTTTGTTTATAAAATAGTATATATTCTTGTTGCTTAAGGTGTACCTGCACTCCCGGTTTTACTTCGTTAAAATAAGCTGTTATTTCCTTTGTATGTTACATGCTGGCTTGCTTAGAACATATGCTAAGTTTGCGTAATACCATTTATTTAGGCAATTTTCAAAAGGTTGCAGTTTCGTTTTACCAAAGGAAGGACATTAAGAAGCTGTTGGCCGTGATTTATTTACCGGAGCATTTAGTTATGATCCAGCTGTAGACCAGTCAATAAAGAGCGTACATGGTCAAAACCTTTTTTTAAAACAGTAAATCTTACTAACGTGCTTTCCGTGCTTATTTTTTTTATTCATCGGACTCATCCAGCACCGTTAGCTTATGCAATAAAAACGTAGGTTTAAAACTTTGAAAAGAGTTTATCAACGACAAAGTAGAAGACTGGAAGACCAAAATATCAGACGTGTAAAAGTTGAGATCGGAAAAAGTGCGTGCACTCTGTTTAGCACTACACTTCAAATTTCAACGAATTAGACTACGCCATCAAAAACGTTTTTGTAAAAAACTTCAGAGAAAATCTTAAAATTCTGGGGGGAGCATTAACCCTAGAGAACGCGTCCAAGGTAGCGGATAGGAAAAAGCTCGCCAATCCCTGCGCAAGTAGCATTGGAGGGTAGGAGCGAATCAAAATAGCTCCCGTGGACTAAAAACACCAGAAAAAGTTACTCCGTTATAAAACCCCTGCTGTGGGTTTACCCATAATATGGCTATAGAGGTCGCAGACAGAGGTGCGTATTTAGGTTGGAGCGTGCAGAAGGGATGGCGGCGGAAAAACTCATGTTGAGTCAACGGCGGCACCCACATCCTCCAAGACAACCTTGGTGTCAGGTGGCAACCGGCCGCAAAACTATATAGCCAACAATTCTTCTCCTCAAAATATGACTAAGCAAAGTAAAAGAATTGACACAAATACAAAAAATACGCAGAAAGAGAATCATGTTAGAGCGTCCTCTTGAAGCTACAAACACCTGGATAAAAACATATGTTTGCAGGATAGGCTAAGACTAGCTACTTGAAACTTGGGATCCTTCACAAGCAGAGGTCAGGAGCTTAGTAACATCTTTAAGCTATGTAACATCCAAATATGTTGTATCCAAGAAACAAAATGGCGAGACTCTAAATCCAAAGACTTGGGCAACGGACACCAGCTAATATACCACGGAACGACCACTAAGCGCAATGGGATGGGTATAATTTTAGACAGAAACTACAAACCAGAGTTATAAACATTATCAGAACCAGTGATCGCCTCATGGGTGTTAAGCTCGCAATGGACAAGCGAAATATTCTAAATGTAATAACTGCTTATGCTCTTCAAACTGGATGCTTGAGTGAGGAAAAGGAGGAGTTTTGGGACGATTTGGATATACTTATTCTCACAGCACCACCTGGTGAGACTAAAATAATTGCAGGAGACCTTAACGGACATGTAGGTAAAACAAATACAACACAAACAAATGCCCACGGTAGATATGAATATGGTGAAATAAACAGACAAGTAAAAGAAATCCTTAAATTTGCAAACCGTCATATTTTGTCTGTCATAAATACAAATTTCAAAGAGAAACATGATTATTTTGCTACCTACAGTTGTGCGGGAAATAAATTCCAAATAGATTTTGCGCTCTCAGATCAAGCAATGAAAGACTTTTCGTTGCTGTTTACAAATTGCTGAAACTTATCAAAATTGCTGTAAAAATGGTAACGGCCATTAAATCGAATAAATTGGGTGGCCCAAAAGGAGATATTTTGATAAACACTTTAAGAAGCTACATAAAAAATAACCTAGATAAAACATCTGATAACTCAAATGCTATGTGGTCTAAGTTTGAGAAGCACTCCAAAGAGGTAGCAGAAAACATTTTAGATATAACTAAAGGGGGACATTCAAATGACAAAGATCCTTCATGGTGGAGTGATAAAGCTAAGGACATCATCGGCATAAAGAAAACTCTTTTCAAGATATGGCAACAAACTCAAACTAAGAAAACTACGTTAATTACAAAGAGACCAAAAACGCGACAAAAAAGGCAGTAGACAAAGAGCGAGCCAAATCTAATGAATGTTTTTATGATAAACTTGAAAGAGCTACAACGGATGCTGATATTTTCAAGATTGCAAAACAAAAATTTGTCCATGATTGACATGGTAAGGCTCTACGCTCCGCGTGGGAGCACGGCCTGCAAACTGAGAGGTTAAGGCTCTCATACGTTCGCTCTTTCTGCCCGGTCGTTGCGCACCATCTCTGGTGCGGGGCGGTGTGGCAAGCACCGCGCCTAAGACGACCGCCATTATTACCCCTTGTTCGAGTGAACGCAGGTACTCAATTATTTTTAGTGACTGAGTAGGCCACCCGCCAGGCATCAGAGAGCACCGGGAATTGAACCCGGGTCCGTCAGTATCGCAGCCCGCCCCTCAACCACGGGACCACGCTGGCTTTCATGATTGACATAAAACTCAATAAATATATTAAGGATAAAAATAAAACCTTATTAACATATGACCAACAAATATGTACGCGATGATGCGCGCACTATAAGGAGTTTTTGAAAAAAGAATTTCCACACAAGTATTTACATCAAGTGAAAGTCGCCCTATCAAAGATGGACAACCATAAAGCAATGGGTCCTGATGAGACCCCAATCGAGCTATCGAAATCTTTAGATCCTGTGGCAGCAGAATGGCTTAAGCGACTTTTTAACACTGTTCTTGAAACAAAAAGAATTCTAAATTCGTAGAGAGAAAGAATTTTTTACAAAAACACCATATAAACCAGAAAGATCTTTACATGGCTTTTATAGATCTGGAAAAAAGCATTCGATCGCGTCCCCCGAGAACTAGTGCGGCAAGCATTGCGTGCTAAATTTATTCCAGAACATTATGTCAGCCTAATACAAGATATGTACAGAGACACATGGACTAGAGTCAAGAGCAGGTATGAGTGATACATTTAAAGTAAAGGTGGGAGTTTACCAGGGCTTGGCACTGAGCCCACTTCTCTTTAACCTGCCGATAGATTAACTTACCAGAGACTTTCAGGATTTATTTCCACGGTGCATATTATATGCTGATGACTTAGTACTATCTGCCAGAAGTGTCAAAGATCTAAAAACTACACTGGATACCTGGATGGCTGCGCTTGAAAAATTTAGCTTGCGGGGAAGGAGAAATATTCGAATATCTAGAGTACTGCTGTAGCGGGATTACATCTCCTATAATCAATGTATTATCTATAGACCAAATACCTGTGCCAAAAGTCCCTAAGTTTAAATACCTAGGCTCCATATTGATTCAAGTTGCTAACGTAGATAAAGATGTCGCCTGGTTGAAATGGAGAACCCTCACTGGTGTCTTTTGTGATCCACGGATGCCTATAAAACTAAAGGGAAAGGCATATAACACGGCAGTTAGACCTGCAATGCTGTATGGTAGCGAAAGTTGGGCAGTTAAGAAATCTCATAAACAGGAGTTACATACTAACGAAATAAGGATGCTAAGATGGGCGGGAGGCGTGACGAGAATGGATAAAATTCGCAATTACTATATTAGAGGCGCTTTAAAAGTATGGACATGTGATGAGACACAAAAATGACCACGTAGTTTGAGTTTCCCTAAACATACCCGAAAAGAATAAGAAAAGAAGTCGCCCACCTATGACTTCGTGGTCAAAAATCACTAAAGAGCTATAGGAAATCCAAGTCCCAAAGGAGACAACCCAGGATAGACCGTCCTAGCGCAGACGTTTGCCCACTTGACATGGAATAAGAGAATAAAGAGAGAAAAAATTTTAAAAGACTTTCTTCTAAAAATGTCCGCCGCAGTTGTAAACTAAACACCAAAAGTTTTCAAAGCACGGCCTAATAACCCGAGAACCAACCACACGATGCACTATTTTAGCAGTTATTTGTTAAAATTGAGCTTGTTTTTGTGTATGTTATTTTTTTTAGATTTGCTTTAATGTTTTGTATATTTTGCCTTGCTGATGACCATTTGAGTATTTTATAAGTTTAATAGTTGCTACATAATAATGGATCTTTTATACTTTTATTTCCATAATAACTTTTCTGTAATTTATCAAAAAGCGGGAATTTATTTTGGTAAAAATAATTTATACTATTAACAACAGGAATGAACTGGACTTGTTCTGCATATCATGAGTTGTTATAAAAACGTATTTGGTACTACCAGACTAAACTCTCCTTAAAGTAAACCAATTTTAATAGCTAAAATTCTAATATTACAAAACCAAAATACAATAAAGAAAAAAACTATCATGCTAGTACACAATATTTTGTTTGCGCGTTTAAAAATTCATTATCTTCAAATAAAGAAATAAATATCCAGAGAGTGAATTTAAAAAGTGGCGTTACCTGTCTCTTTTTATTGCCATCATACATTATACATTTAAACCGGCATATCTAGAATAAGATGTCGCCAAAAATAAAAAATATTTTACGTTTATTGGGTACTTCTTATATAAGAAGTGACAAAATGATTTATCTTCCTAAATAATGCAATAGCAACGGCTGGCGAACGTCACCGTAAATATTTAACTAGCATGCCCTTTGTCTCATTTCTGCTGGGCTCTTTAATGTCGACTCGCTATTGTTGCGCCGGGCTGCATTGGCGAAATACGTCACTGAAAGCCGCCCTTGCATTTGCAACCACGCAGGAATTTCCTGTCAGATGAAAACAGCACGGCGCAAAGGAAGTTCGTCCCATATAACTTGCCTAAAGTATCAGGCCCAGTGTTGATAAAATATTAACATGAGAACGTCGTATTGTTCATCACGACAGACATATGGATAATTTAGAGGCAGGCACAGAAGCAATTCCCTCCCTTCGAGAAGTTACTCGAAACGATGTTGGGGAAGGCACGGCTACGCTCTTAAGATTACTTAACCAATTAGTTTCTAATTTTTGTCCCTCCTTTTCCGTCTTGTGGTTCGTTTTGTGTTTACTTTCAGATATAATAAATAACGGCTATTTCTGCTGGACCATTCTATAAATCCGCCTCGCGCAGACGTTATTTATGGCATCAATTATATTTTTTTTGTTAAGCTGTGTCATACATTACCTATTTTATTTTTTTTGTAGTTTACTAGTAGAAATTTATTGCTGATGGATTTAATTAACGATTATAAATAATTTTAATAATATATAATTCTTCAATGTTTCTGTACAAACCCAATATCTGCAACATTATTTTTAAGTGTTGTTAAATTTGAAAAAGGTTCTTAAATATAAAATATGACTATAAACTTTCAGGTATGTAAGTATACGAAGCAATTTGGAAAAATATATGTATGCGCAGATGCAAGAAATAGGTGGCGATAGTAACGCCCATCCTATGGCACTGTACGCAGTGGTTTAGTAGGTAATACGGAGTGCAAGAAGGTTGTGTTGCAATTTACTAGTCCGCTAAATCAATTGAAATTGAACAATACCACAGAACCCCTCCCCCAAATGTAAAATGAGTGAAGTAATACAATTTTTAAGCACCTGTCATTTATCCCAAACTATACAAAATACTTACAGGCCAAAAGTGATAAGTAAATGTGTTGTACGTCGATAGTGACGCATGTTTAACTATAGACACATTAACATGCAAAATTACGCAAGAAGTGCCTACCTACCTATAGTCAGAGATAAACTTGTGCAAGACAAAAAGTTAGTTATACACATGAAACAGTTGCGTGTGTCGCTCCCTTACACGATAGTACTGCACTTTAAGATGATATTACAAGGTTGCTCAATTCTTAGACGGGAAAAGGATTTAAATTCTTGTGGGACATTATGACAAGTACCTCAATTTGCATGTCGATTATGTCGAAACTATTGTAGGTTTCTGATGTGTATAATAAAAGTTCTAAATATATGCATGTTTGCCATTAATAACCAAACTGGGGTGTCTTGCCCTCGTAGTGTTTATTGTAATGCTTTTCAACTACACGTTTGGAACAGTCAAACCAAATAAAATTTATAATAATAAAAATATGATAAATTAAAATGCTACGTTTTTGTGCACCAATAAATTGGGCTTAAAATACTAGATAAATAAGTTAAACCGTGACGTAACAATAGTCTCTTACTTAACATGCCTTTTGCGACTAAAATTCTTTCTACTAAAATATTTATAAGAAACTATATTATAAAAAACAGTGCCAGCTAATTGTAATTGTGGATCAAACTTTGGCGTAATAATCAACTCATTTAACAATAAGCACAGTTTAATAATTTGCAATTAAGAAATTATCACAATTATGTGTCACACTTTGCGCAATTGATTGCACGCTACCAAAGGAAAATAAAAAGTATATCACAACTAACGTAAGCACTCAGTAATTGTTAAAGTTATAGCACTCTATGTCTCTATATTTAACACTCTTATGCAGAGTGCTTTGAACTATTATTCAAGTCGCTTCTGCGATATCCAAAACCAAAATCCTTTGCTCAAAACAGTCAGAGCACTTTATGTCCCGGACTTTAACAAAACTATTTTAGGTAACATTAAAATTTATTGAAGATCTATGCTATCATATATTCAAAATCAAGAGGTAACTAACGGTGAAGAGATGATAACTCAATCTAACTTATAACAAATAATATATAGCATATCAACTTCAATAACAGCCCTACAGAGTAACAAGTAATCGTTTAAATTTTAAAAATATGTTTTTCTTGAATGCTAACACATCTGATTGTGAAACATAAAATAACAAGGGGTTGTAAAAAGGTATATTTGGCCTTGCCTCAAATTTTTGCAAAGGTGGGAATGTATACATTTTTAATTGGATCGACTTTTTTTTCTGGATGGGGAACGTGGAATAATTTAGTCCTCATTCATAATAGACGTAAGCATAAACCGTCCATGATAAATACGTAATAGTTAAAGTTGAATCAATGCATAGCTTATGCACTCGTTCACAATGCATTAAGTTTTACGTTTTACGCCATTTGCAGTAATTTTTAATTTTTCTAGTTTAAGGTTGGCAGCAGTAACAGAATGTTTGTTTTTATTTTAAAGTTGCACAACGTAACTTTAGTATTGTCCCATTTTGGCTTCGTTTTTACAACGAATAGGGAACTATTACCTAAGTTAGTAAACATGCATCAACTACACCATAAAAGGAAAACAGATACAAAGGCAACATAATTATGCAAAAAGCCGTTGCTGTCGCTACTTTCATTGAGCATGCGCAACTTTCAAATGTTTACATATCTTACGTTCATTTAAGTATTTCTTATGGGCGGCTTATGATCACGTTCATTATAAATGGGCGCTTAAAATGCAAACTTTCTTCGGCGGAAGAAAACCAAGTGACCGTGACAGACGCCCGATAGTTGCGCCCGCCCGGCCATTTGGCAAGGTGCGAGAACAGGACAAGAACGCAGGGGCCTCCTCGTGTAAATTAAGCGCCCAGAGCGCGCGCGCCAAATTTCATGTGTGCCGTCTTTGTTTATTTTCCGTTCAAAAGTATAGGCTCTTTTTGTTTACTACGGACGAATCTCCTCGTATAAATCAAGGGTCTAGGGCACGCCACATTACATTGTTTACTTTCTGTTTAAATGTATAGAGATTCAGATACTTAGTCCTACAGTATTTGCGTTGCAGTGTTGGCTTAGCGTTTGCTTTTTATTATTAATTTTCTTAGAGGTTTATTAACTGTCACAAATAAAACTTACTAAATATATAATAACTAATTTTAACATGCAAGAAATCTTTTCAATAAAGTCTCTCTTCTATAACATAGCAAACATACTTCAATAATAACAATAAATTAAATATATTAAATAACCTTGTGGTTATAGTTTGCATTTGAGTTCGAAACGTAAAGATGTGTGTCCTACAATTCGGAAGAGAAGTGCTAGTGCGGTGACCTTTTGCCTAAACGGCGGTGATAAACTTAATCTCTTCATAATTTCAACAAAATAAAATTGTAAATAAATTGTTAATCAATAATCGTGAATAATATCGGGAGCCCGGTTTATACCGGTGATAAACAACACAAGTGCAACAAATAAAATGCTACTAGCAGAAAATGGCCCAGGTATGGGATTTTTTCTTAATTATATGACACAAAATAATATACAGGGTCAACCTTACGTTTTACAACCATTAATTAATATACACGAACAAACAATGATTACCCCAAATATGTCACCACAGATTTATCCTTAGACAGGTAATCAGGAAATTTATCCTTTACAATCTACGAGTCAGTTCTCTCTTCCGCCCAATCAAAAGCAATTTATGATGCAAGAAAATTCATTATTTCCTACAAGTAATAAAAGAAAACAACAAGAATACACGCGAATGAATTTAACTAGCGAGGAAAATGATAGTACTTATACCACCCAAGATAATCCATGGCAAGTAGTAAAAGGAACTAAAAGAAGGAAGAATAGGATTGCCAAAAACAATGTAATAATAAGGATATATATAAAATTAAAACAATGTTAAATAGTGTTATTCAAATTGAAAGAAAAGTTAATGATTTAGTGCAGTGTACTAGATGTCAACTATACGGACATACAAAAACTTACTACAATCGGCCCTATCTATGTGTTAAGTGTGGTGGCCAACATTCCACAGCAAGTTGCAAAAAAAGTAAAAGCACGCCAGCAATATGTGGATTGCGTGGCTAACTATAGGAATGCGAATTCTACCAGAAAAACTACAAATCTAAAACAAACAATTATCAAACTAATCAACAAAACAACACAACACAACAAAATCATCCGATGCCAGCAATTGCAAGAAACCAAAATAGAAACTACGCACAGGTAACTAAGCCGCGAGATTCAACGCAAAAGGACAACTCGACCATGACACTCGACAAATTTTTAGAAGAATTTAAGATAATGTTCAACCAATTAATTCAACAAAATAGTATGGTTTTCAATATGCTAACAATGTTAATTAGTAAACCAACTAATGGCTCTTAGAATAGCACTGTGGAATGCCAACGGCCTCGCTCAACATAACGTCAAAATCTGGTTATTTCTAAAACAAAACCTAATAAACATTCTTTTAATTAATGAAACTCATTTCACCTAGAAGACCTACTTCAAAATACTTCAATATTCCGTATACAACACAAATGACCCTGATGGTTCTGCACATGCAGGCACAGCTATAATAATAAAACAAGTAATAAGACACTACGAATTACCTAAGTATGCTGAAAATTATCTACAAGCCACCTCGATTCGTGTATATATTCAACCATGTGATATAACTGTCCGTGTAGTCCATTGCCCTCCAAAGCAAAATATAAAAAAAGCATCACTTTGAACCTTATTGCAATATTCTAGATGCCAAATTTATGGCAGATGGAGACTACAATAGCAAAAGCAACCGTTTGGGGATGCCGAACAAATACCACAAAAGGCAGGGAGCTATACAGTCTTATTCAAGATAAACGTTATTCTTATTTATCTACTGGGTCTCCAACGTACCGGGCAGCAGACTTAAACAAATCGCCAGATCTACTAGACTGTTTCGTCACCAATGCTATTCAACTTACATGGATATACACCTAATTATAATTTATCATCAGACCACTCACCGGTAATATCCACCTACAGCACATATCCAATATATATATATATATATATATATATATATATATATATATATATATAATTACATAATTCAAAAACAAACTGGGACAAATATAAACACAAGCTGACAGACACAATAAATCTCAATCTATAACTTGCAAATCCAAATGATCTTGAGGAAGCCACAACTAATCTAATCACCATCATTCAAGAAGCAGCTCAACAAGCTACTCCTAACATAACACATAAAAAGACATTCTAAATATTCCTCTGAAAATTAAGATATTATTATAACGAAAAGCAAAAGCCAAATGGCAAAGAACACATGCCCAAACAGACAAAACTATTCTAAACAGACTTAACAGCAAGCTTAAATCAAAACGTAAGGCTCTAAGAAAGAGTCGCTAAAAACTTACCTATCGAATTTAAACCGATATGATAATTCTAGATGGAAACCGATCAAAACAACAAGCAAACCTATAATAAGTATTTCTCCTCTAAAAATTGAGCAACCATCACAGGAACACTGAAGAAAAGTGATAAGGAAAAAGCAGGATTATTTGCAACATATCTTGCTGATATATTCCAGCCTAATGAAAATGATCCGGGTAAAGACATATCACATTTTTAGAGCCACCAATGCCAGTAACTCAATCTATTAATTTCGTGACACCTAAAAAAGTAAAAGATGAAATAAAGTTCCTGAATGCAAAGAAAACACCAGGTATGAATCTAATAACAGCAAAGATGCTAAAAGAACTACTAAAGAAAGGATAGTACTCCTAACTTATATCTTCAATTCAATTCTCCGAATTGAGTATTGACCCGAAGCACTAAAGACCGCAGAGATAATCCTAATCCTCAAGCCCGGTAACAATCCCATTAGTGTAAAATCTTATCGACTCATAAGTTTCTTGTCGGCTATTTCAAAATTATTAAAGAACTGGTTCTTAAAAGTGTGATACTGAATAGATACCTAATTACCAATTTGGATTAGACAGGCCCATTTCACCATACAACAATGCCACTGCATAACACAAACCATCCTTTTTAGTTTTAACAACAAGGAATACTGTATATAAGTATTCTAAGATGTAACCCAAACTTTAGACAGGGCGTAGCACCAGGGTCTACTATATAAAATCAAAACTCATCTACCAGCATTCTTCAATTTATTAAATTTTATCCAAATAATCGACAATTCAAAACAAAAGTAAACAGGAATATTCCGTTTTCTTTCAATTAAATCTGGAGTACTCAGGGTAGCGTGCTGGGTCCTCTACTTTATCTCCACTATCTAATGATAATAGGCTACTGTTATACAAATCAATTATTAAACCCGTATGGACATATGGAGTGGAACTATGGAGATGTGCCAGTAAAACAAATCTCGAAATAATTCAAAGATGTTAATCCAAAATACTAAGAATCATAGTTGACGCCCCATGGTATATAAGCAATAAAATGATCCACAATAACCTGAAAATACCAACTGCACAAGAAGTCATCCATGAGAGAAGTGTCGCTCACCGTAAAAAGTTAGAAATACATAGAAATTCTCTAATGCAGCTTCTTTTAGAAGACCTTGCTAGAAGAATCAAAAGACAGTGGCCAGCTAACCTATAAAATGGAAGAGATCCCATCGTTGGGCGCGATCTCATCATGCCTTATCTAAGTCTAACTGTTAATACTTAGATTGTAAGATAGCAAATTAGCTTATAGAATACTCTATTTTGATTGCTAATTAAATTACAAAAAACCTTGTAGTTATAGATAAAACGTTTAATGTCATTAGTCAAATCTAGTTAGAAAATTTATCGGATCAAATATTTTTAACCTTAGTATATTGCACCTTATGACTTTATAGTCGTTCAAATTATAAAATGAAAAATCTAAATTTAAATATTAGGAGAAATTATCAGAAAATATAAAGAAAATATAAAGAAATGATAGGAAATATTTAAAAATATAATTAAAACTACAGCAACGGAAGTATATGGAGAAAGCAAAAATACGAATAGGAGGAAACAGGCTCCATTGTAAAGTAATGAAATAAAGGAAGAATTTAAGAAGAAGAAAAACCGTGGAAAAATACTCAAAGGACAATAAAAGTAAGAAAGACTACGCAGAATACCAGTCTCAAACAGAAAAATTTAAAAACACTGGTTAAAAAAACAAAGAGAAAAGCGTGGGAAGATTGTAAAATATAAATTTGAAAAACGCAGAAGAGAACGCAATATCTACACCTCATAAAAAATAAAGAGAGATATTAATAAAGGATGATAAAAAAATGGAAAGATGGAAGGAGTACTATAAGGAATTGTTAGGAAGAAGAGAAACAACGAGCTTTAGTAATGACCGCGGATAAGATAGAAGAAAGAGAACTAGAAGAGGGAAACAGAAAGAAAGACAGTAAAAAATACAATAGAAAAACAAAAATTGGAAAAGCCCCAGGAATAGGTGAAATAAGATCAGATATGCTCAAATATATGGGAGACGAAGGTATTTTACTACTGCATACGTTAATAAATCAAGTCTGGATAACAAATAGAATCTCTTCGAAATATAGAAAAGTAATAATCTCCCCAATCTATAAAAAAGTATCTTGGGGATAGGTGGCTAGTGCATTAATTAATAATCCGTTAATTTAGAAAAAGGCAAGGGTATAATTCACTACTGCCAAAAGCGTTTGTATGACGGCCGGAAAGCACTTGATGCTTTTCATTATCATTATTATCCCGGGAGGCGAACCCGGGACCACCGCGCTCTAGTGTGGCAGGTGGAGATCTTGATCTCGCGGCTATTGTGCTCTCTAAATCAGCAAATGACAAGTTTTTTAATAAAACAAATTACCAACAGAATAATGGAACTTAAAAAGAAAATATTCGACAATATAAACAAAAATAAAAAATGGAAAACTTTAAAAAACAAAAATATTGAAGTAGAAATAAAAATGACGACTAATTGCCACACATACAAAGGCGTAAAGCAAGGAAATATTCCTAGCCCCACATTATTCATGACATTAATAGACGAGATAGCTAAACGAGTAAATAAAAAAGTATTTTTGGGATGCAGAAATTTTAGATAAGTCAAAATAAAAAAACTACTGCATATGGAGATGACTTATAATATTAGCCAGCAAGAAAAAAAGCCTAATAAAGACGATAAAAAAATACAAAAGTAATGAAGAAATACAATCTTAAAATAAATATGCAAAGAACAGAAATTATGCAAATAGCCATTGAGGAAGAGAATGACAAAACAGACAAAAGACATTCAGGGAAATAAAAATATCAAAATATCTTGAAACAATCAGCAAGTCGCAGGCAGACTAAATGAAGAAATGATAAATAGTAATGACACTATACAAAATATTATATAATCCATGCCTCAATAAAAAGAACGTATCAAAAAAAAATTTAATTAAAATCTCTGAGTCGGTTTGGTGAAAAATTTTAGAAATAAAGGGAGTGGCAAAATCCGATAACATAGGAAGTGAGAGAATACAAAACTATTTAAAAATGAAAACTATAATAGAAAAAGTTGAAACGCAACAGCTGAACTGGTTCGGGCACCTAGTGAATATTAACGTTAATAAAATGGTAAAAACTATATGAGAGACGCAGCCTGGGAAAAAAAAGAAGATATAACCTAGAAGAAAGTGAAATTTAGAAATAGTTGAAGCACTAAATGAAAGAGGTATGAATTAGACTTAAGCAAAAAACGAAGCCAAAAACTGGAAGAAATATAGAAGAATTGTCACCTCTACACCTAAGGCAGAAAAGGTCGACAATAAGTATGCATATTTGACCTTATTGTCTATTAATCTGAGTCTGGAATCTGTCCTTATATTTTTTCCTGATTATCGCGCATTTCTTTTCTTATGGGTCGTATAGTAATAGTTTATAGAATTAGTAGTATAAATAAGTTCTCAGCTTTAGATTTCACAGGACGCAAATCACCGTTTACATGTAACGTATTAGTCCGCCCTCTTGCGGTTTTAAAGCAATGACATTTGGTCTTTCGAAACATCATGCGATTGGGCGTTTGATGCACATAATCTCAATAATCAGCTGTGTTCACGATGGCAATCACAAAAGAGCATATTCGATTTTCTATCCACTTCGCGTTTCATCTTAAGAAAAACGCTGCTGAAGCCATCGAAATGATTTGTGCTGCATATGGTGAGAATGCTGTAAGTCATGCAACGTGCAAAAAGTGGTACCAAAGATTTCGCGGAGGAGAGTTTAGTCTTGAAGATCAACCACGCGCTGGACGCCCTCAAACATTTGACACGAATGAGCTGCAGACGCGTTAGGCTGGGAACTTCTCCCACATGCGGCGTATAGCCTAGACATGGCCACTTCGGATTATCATTTATTCCGGTCGTTACAGCATCACTTGGCTGATACCCACTTCAAAAAATAAGAAGAAGTCCGAAAATGCATCGAATAACTTTATCGTCCCGAAGCTGGCGAGCTTCTATCACCAGAGAATTCGCAAGCTACCTGAAAGATGGCAAAAGGTCATCGATGCTAACGGAGAATACTTTGATACTTAAGCTTTTTTTGTTTGTTTTTCAATAAAACTTTAATTTTGCAGAAAAAAGCTGGGAACTTATTTATACTCCTATTATGTTTGTGTGACAGTGAATATTCTTAAAACTTGATTTTGAAGACTCTAAAATCTCTAAGTTTGAACTGTTAGTCGTTTGCCATAATTATATAATATAGATCGATCTAATTGTACAATTATCGATATTTTAGTTCTAGTCAAAAGTCCTTTTTTCAAAATATGGTTCTTCTAGTTAAGTGACCTATCTAAAATATTTAAAATTAAAGATTTATTTGTTTTTTGAAGGCTGTTCTGCAGTGTACAGAAAGTACAATACGAAAGCGATGTTAGATGCTCTTGATGTTTGATCTTAAACTAGAAGCTTAAAAGGATGTGCTTTTTGAACCCAAAAGCAATCTGTAATCTGACACTTTATCGAAAGCTTGACTCTCATCCCGAAAATATTTTTTTAAGTTGGTGGTTGTGACTGATTTTTGTAACCACCTTATGGTAGTTTTATATAAGAGTGTTTCTCACAAATTCACTTAATTCGTTTTAAAATTAATTTTATCACTACTATGACTAAGGCTAGAAAAGAACCAATAGACCAATATATATATATATATATATATATATATATATATATATATATATATATATATATATATATATATTTAAACAACTTAGTTCACGGATGAACCGCGTCTATTTTGAGAAAATTCTCGACGTTTCGGCATCGGCTTTGATGCCATTTTCAAGAGGTTAGCTCTTCCCTCGGGATCTCAATCTGCACAAATTCATAGATACATTTTTTGTGTAAATAGTAGGTTTGAGGAAATTTATAAATACTTGTAAATACCGTGATGAATAAACATGAGCATTTTAGTTATGAGTTTTTATCCCGGTTTCCGTTTGTTATTTTAGTAGACGTAGATATCGCTGAAGGTTATTTTAATGTTTTGGTGGCTTTCGATAATGAAAAATTGGTGTCATCTGTTATAAGTATTCTTGCAATATTTGGTGTTTCAAATATATGCCATAGAAACTTTGGTTCTTATATTTTTTGTGTTTACTATTGAGGTTCTTCAAATATTTCTAAGTGTTGTTTAATAAACTATACTCTAAGTGCACAGTGTTTTTTATACTCTGGTTTCACATGATTGGAAGTAGTGGGGCAACAGAAATTTGTATACTATGTTTTAAATCCTCTACATCACTGCTAATGTCTTCTTCTGTTTTTAGCGTTATATTCAACTGCATTTTATTGTTGATTAATTCTTTGTGTAAATTCTGTTTGGCAAAACTGTTGTGAAGCAAATTTAGCTTTAATGTTTTCAGTGCTTTGCTACTTTATTTTATAATTATAAGTGAACACTTCGGTAACAATTTGAGACAAGATGATACTTTAATGTTTCATAAATTTAAAAGCCAGCAGTTTTTGTAGTAAAAGTTAAAGTTTTTTCGTTCATAGTATTTAACAATTCTTATAGCTAACTCCAGATATAAAATACGAGGTAAATGTGTGTTTTTTTTTTTTAGTTATGTTTTTAAATAACAGTATACTTCTGCAAGAGTTTCTGCATCCACAAAGCATATGGCTTGAAGATATTCGTACTGAAAGTTGTGACTTATGTAGAGCTTTATTGAATTATTTATTTTTACTAATATGCCACCATGAGGTCATGTATTATCAGAATTATTTGTAAATTAAATAAAATGCTGAGATATTTCTGCTTAGGTTTTCCGAGATAAGCATAATATAAACAGCAATACTAAATTTTGGTTATAATGTACCAAACCGTTGATATATAGTTGAATTTTGGTTATTACGACATGGTATAGTAATAAACAGGTTAAGCATAGTTTAACCATTGTTGATTTAATTTTTTCTTTGTTTACTGCACCTTACACGTTTGTATTTGTTGTCTACCTGTTGTATTTGTTAATTTTTACCGCTGTTATTTTGGGCATAAAATGTACCTGGTTCAACCAGCGAGGAATTTTGTTTAGGTTTGAGTGGTAAAATATTACACTTTTGAATTCTTTTGGCGCCCGAACTCCCTTTGAAGTTGAAAAATGTTTGTCTTGATAATTAATACGTTATTATTACTTACATTCCTTTTATATCATTAGATGTTATCTACTAGACTTAACATGTCATGGAATCTCTTGACAATAATTAACATAATTAAATATTTTTCCCTCTAAGATATTGCATTATATTAATATTGAGGAATTTAAATATAAATGTAAATTCATAAATAATTTTTTAACATTTAAATTACGTTTTTATTTCGTTATTTCATTTATTTATAGAATAATTAATCTTTTTATTACGCTCCTATTATTTACACGGATGTAATGAGGTATTTTGTGTTCGTTTTATAAATTATTAACTCTCAGCTTGTATATTTAAAAAACCGATTAGAAATTTTAAGTTAGAAAATCATAGACAAAATTAGGTGCTGGTTTTAGATTCTTACAAGGATGTATTATCTTCTTGAGTATTTGCTGTTTTTGAAGCTTCTAACTAATCATTCTCTACCACTTTTGTTTCAGGCGTAATTGTTCAAAATACTGCGAACTATTATTGTTTTTGCGTTTATATTTCGTCGGGTTATAAGATGTGGTGGTTACAAATTTTCCATGAGGTAAATGTTTGTATCAGAGACAAAAAATTAAATTGAATAACTATATTAACATTGTACATACAGTTATTATAAAGCTTATCGTAAATTTGAAGTATATTGAGCAACAAAATATGGCACGACATAATCGGCCACTATGTATATTGCAATAAAGTTTGGTCATTTTTAATACTGAGGCATGATTATTTAACTGGCGATCCAACAATTATAATAAGCATTAGTTCTATGATCTATTCAGTGACGATAATATGCATGACATACGCATGAATAAATTAAAATTAAGCAACAAATAACTAACCTTATTTAATCTCTGGCTTTACGGCAGGATAACTAGCACAACACACCCATTCCGTTTCGACGCATAAACCGAACTCAGCTTTATCTACGCAGCAAAAATTATGGTAATGTGCTGAGGAACAAATGTGGTTGAGATAACAGCCCAATTATAAAACGTAACTTTTTTTGATTTTCCTATAGTTTGATACACGTGTTTCTAGAATAACTTTTTTTAAATTAATTAATTTTAAATTAAAGAATGTTGGAGTTGTATCTGTATCTTTAATGCAATTGCCATTGTAATTATCTTCAATCATCACTTGCCTTTACCAATAACATTAAAAAAATACAATAATATATTCTTATTGGAAATAAGTTACCTATTTAAAGTTTTAGAAGTTAAGTAGACATAAAATACATAAATTAAACAGAAAAGTTTAATAAGACAGAGTTTTTAAAGTTTAAATAATCTGTTCTGGATTTTGTTGTATAGAACTAATTTAGACTAAATTACACTTTTAAATGTCTACTAAATATATAATAATAATAATAATAATAATGGTAAGGCTCCACGCCCCGCGTGGGAGCACGGCCTGCGAACTGAGAGGTTAAGTCTCTTATACGTTCGTTCTCTCTACCCGGTCGTCGCGCATCATCTCTGATTAGGGGAAATTTGGCAAGCACCACGCCTTAGACGACCGCAATTATTACCTCTTGTTCGAATGAACGCAGGTACGCAATTATTTTTAGTGGCTGAGTAGGCCACCCGCCAGGCATCAGAGAACATCGGGAATTGAATCCGGGTCCGTCAGCATCGCAGCCCGTCCCTCAACCACGGGACCACGCTGGCACTACTAAATATATAGTATCCCTATATTAAAAAAGCAGATAAGTTTTTTTATATTGCTAAAAGAATCATTACTCAATTAAAAACGTATGTTATAAAAAACACTAAGATCTTGATAATAACATGATACTTCTATAAATCAGGAAACATAATTCATTTCAAAGTACGAATTAAATACACAGAAGTGCACAAGAACTTACAGTCCAGCCTGCTACATATCCTAAAAATGTATTTTTTAATTGATGTACCCAAAATATGTTTTGTTGTATACGTATTCTATATTAAATTAATTATATATTCTTACTCTTGCATATGCCATTTTCTTTTATATTGTATCTTAACTTTTATTTATAATAAAAAATAATGTATAACTTTGAAAGCTTATATTCTTATATGAATTAAAGAGCTAACACTGATCATCACATAAAAAGTCTGGCAAGTAGAAAATAGATAAAAATATTTTGACTGCATAATGTAATTATAATTAATAGAAAATATACAACTAACCGTCGCGTATAAAAGTCTATAATAAAAGTAGAGCGAAACGTTATTCAAATGATATATGAACAACAGAAATATGCCAGAGATTAGAAAAAGTCAAATAAAAATAATGTATCAATTGTTAAATTTTAAAGAATTAGTTGCACCAAATAATTTGATAACGCAAAAATATATTGAAGGAAGCACAGTGTGTTTTTAAAAGGTACTAAAACATACTAAATGCTGATCATTTTTACAATTTTTTATAAAAGAAATGATATTAATAGAAACCTACTAATACAAAGAAATAGACGGGGAAAATTTTAAAACTAACATATATCCAATGTTAGTCTTCTTTATTGACAATGTTTTTTTAGAAACGACCTATAAACCGTTCTAGCTAAAATTAGGAAATTTGATATCAAAGTCGTTTTTGTAATAAAATTTGCAATAGCTTACCCCAATAATGCCTCACATGAAAATAAGTCCTTAATAAATATTGTAGCTTTTGTTGGAGGCATTTAGTTATTTTTTAGCAGCTCATTTAAAAATCAATATTTTGCATCGTTTGTCAGATAATTTGGGTAAATTACAAAAAAACTTGTTAGGTGCGCTAAACATTTTTTTTTAATTTATTGTAAATTTACAATCTATTCAATTAATGTACAGAGTGATAATAAGTAAACAGGATAATATATTGCAAGTGGCTGGAGTTGGGCTCCAACTATTGATAGATCACCACGATTCATTCGATCAGATCTTTAGGCCATTGACGCTTTAATCTTCTTTTAATTATCCATTGGTTGTAGAGCTCTGCTATAAATTGGTTGTTGTGGTTCAGAGTGCGATTATGATTATTTCTGTCTGTAGTTCTAATTACTTCGTTAGCGTAAGGAATACCTAGATCTATGTGGAGTGTCTGGTTGCTGATAAACCACTCTGCATTTGCTATTATTCGTAATGTCTTTGACTGGAACATTTGTAAGTTTTTGGTGTTTGAAGACCTGCTAAAACCCCACAACTCAATTCCGTATGTCCATACTGGTTTTAGAATGACTTTATATATTAGAAGTTTGTTGTTCCAGATAACTGAGATTTTCGTCCTATTACCCATTACATTTTATTTACTTTTAAGTTGAGTTGCTGTCGCTTAGCTTTAATATGAGCTTTCCAGGTTAACTTTCGATCTAAGTAAAAATATTTAACTTTACTTTTAATTAGTAGGGGTGTATTGTAAATGGTAATTTGGGAACCACCAATTTGCCTTGCAGGAAAAGTTATTTGAATAGATTTATCTCTAATCATTAAACATAAGAATATTTGGTGCATCGTGTGGTTGCTTCTCGGGTTATAAGGCCGTGGTCCGACCACACGGTGCACCATATCACCGGCTGTGAAAGCCTTCGCATCTATAAGAATGTTTATCAATTTATACTTATTTCCTGTTCTGAAGGTACAAAAAAAAGTACCTAAAAAGTTGCGGGTACGAGGAGATTAATTTTTATTAAAAATCAATTAATTCTATCTTAGATTTGCTTGACTTGATACACATTTTTCTTTGCCAAATTAACCGATATGCGTTTGTTGAATAAAAAAGCAAATAGTAATAGCCTACACTCCCATTGGTTGAGCAAGACAAAAACTCGCGCGCGCCGGCTAGGGGACATTTTTTTTTAAATTTATTTATTCACTATTTGCGATCTGTATACACAATAAGCAAATTTGATACATAAGTGATTAAATGACATGAAAAAGGCGTTAAGATTAACTTCCAGTGACTTAAACCTACAAATAACTTAGAAGCCGAGGAGATGTGGTTAGATTATTACAGTGGGCAAGTAAGAACTGCGATCTTGATTGCTAAGTAAATCTATAAGGTAGTTGTAGTGGTTTAACTCGGCTTAGTCTTTGAGTGTCCAAACTGTTACCTAGTAAATTCAGCGCAAGAGGATTGCTGTGAGACTCCAATTTACTTAGGTATCGCTCACTGAGTTTGGTAATGGTTTCTTTCACTGTGTCCACTTTTAAGTCGCGCAAAATATCAATGTTTCTTAAGAAGTAGGGTGCGTCACACATTGCACATAGCATTTTTGCATCTTTCGGTGATTTGAATATTGGTGTTTGCTGATGACCCCCATAACTCTATGCCATAGGACCATATTGGTTTGAATGCAACCTTATAAACTAACAGTTTATTTTAAAGTGACAACTTGGATCTTCTACCGAGCATCCAGTAATGTTTGCTGAACTTGATCCCCAATTGTTTTCTTTTATGCCAGATGTGTGCCCTCCATGTTAACCCCTTGTCGAGGTGCATGCCGAAATATTTTACCTCCGCAACCTGCGGTAATGGTGGTCCATCGCTTGGTCCATGTCACTACTTCGTTTAGATGTGTTTGTAGCATTTTAACGGCTATTTCAGGATCTTTGTGTTTCATCAGGATTGCTTTATCATCCGCAAATGTTGCTGTTAGAGATTGTGTGTTGGTGGGTACATCAGCTGTATAGAGCAGGTATAACATAGGTCCTAAGACACTGCCTTGCGGGACTCCAGAACGTACCGGATACAGTTCACTTAGTTGTTGTCCGTATTTAACCTGGAAGAGTCTATCCTCTAGATAGGATTTCAATATAATAAAATGTGGACGAGGCAGTGTATGTTTCAATTTATAAAGGACGTCATCATGCCACACTTTATCAAAAGCTTTGTTGTCATCCAGGAACACTGCCGTGCAGTATTGCTTCTCTTCGAATGATTGGTTGATGTAGTCAACAACTCGATTAACCTGCTGAATGGTGGAATGCTCATATCTGAAGCCAAACTGATGATTAGGTATAAGATTTAGCTCTTTTTTGATAGGTGTTAGTCTATTGGCAAGCAGTTTTTCAAAGAGTTTACTTATAATCGGCAAGAGACTGATTGGTCTGTAAGAATCAGTTAGGTTTGGTGTTTTCCTTGGCTTAAGAATCATAATTACTTGGGAGACTTTCCATTGTGCCGGGAAGTAACCTATTCTCAAAATTGCGTTGTAAATAGTGGTTAACATTACGAAACCTTCGTGGGGGAGTTCTTTGATTATTTGCCCCGTTACTAAATCAAAGCCCAGATGTTATCTGCTTTACGCAAGGGGGCAATTGGATCATTCTGGCGTTTTATCCGTTTAGTCGCTGTCCATAGGGAATAATTTGAATCTTGCTTTGGACTTAGATTTTCTAAGTATTCTTGGAAGTGGCTAGGGGACAGAGGCAACTCTTTGAACCTGCTGAACCACTGCGTCCCCAGTTTACAAGTTAATCGACTCCATGCTGACGTTTTTCCATGTCACATATTTGCATGTTCTGGGCTTAAAAGGAAATGGTAATTTTGAGAATTATTTTTTTATACCAATACACAAATGTGCATAAACAGAGAATATTTTAAATACAAAACTGTTTTCTGGGAACATATAAAAATAACCACAACTTATGTATTTGAAAGAGCTCTCGGTGAGTTTTTTAAAGAAAATATGATAGACATCATAAAATAAATCGGTGGAGAATTAAACATTGCAAACTATAACCAACAAATATAGATATTATCGCTAAAAGATAATCCCTTATATATATTTTTTGTCAATGTGTTTGAAAGAATCACGTCAAATTTTTGTAATACGTCGTAAAATAAAGAGCACCAAAGGCTATAAAAAGAGCTAGAAGAGTGGTAGGCACATTAAGACGTATTTTACAAAATTACCAACAATTAATTTTAATATCCAACAAAGTTGCCCTTCAAAGGATTGTAATAAGAGATGTGGAGATTGATTATACTTAAATAATATACGGAAGATAATATATACGTTTTCTGAGCAATGACGAACTACAACTATCTTTATAAGATAACCACTTCAAATAAGTCAAGGTAATAAGCAATTACCGTACTTATTTTATTTATGAAGGAAGCAACTTGTAACTACGATGCTGCTTCCAATTATTAATTAACCACTTTTTATACGATAAAAACTAATACTTAAAGATATTTCTATTAAAGCAACGTTGAGATAATCGTTTATGCATAAAGATGCTTCAAGACATTTGTTGCTTTTTTCTAGACACTTCTTGAATAGGATCGTCAGAAGAAAGAAATAAACAACACTTCAAAGATTCTAAAGAAAACGAGCAATTCTTTATGCAAACAAGAAATAAGTGAATTTGATACAATTGTAAACATTTCAAAAACATTTTGTCAGACATCTGAAAAATTGCATCTCTGTACCGATTAAAGTGATCAATATTATTTTTGTAACGTTTTTGCTCTTAGCAGCAGTAAATAAAATATACCAATTTACTTAAAACTAGTTAACTATTGCGCTTACAATTATACAAATTTATAACACTGTTTATATACACACGCATTATATACAATTAACTGCACATTATTTATATAAACAAGGTTCCCGTCTGGATTTGCTCGCTTGATCTATCATAACTGGAATAGCGTTTGAATTTAGAATTTGCTTCGGTAGCCCACCTTGGTTATTTATTTCTTTTTTCCCGGAAAAGGAGGCACTCAAACCTTGTGGAAGGTTTGCGAACACAGGCGCGCCAGCTGCTTTCGTAGAAGGGCAGCGAGCGTGACGCAGTGCAGATGTAGCCGCGCTACATAGGGCGTTTGGAAATTAGTTACATTATTTTATTTTTTTAGTTCAGAGTTTATGTAGCTATTAAAATAATTTAATATGAAAACATTACATTAGCAAACATACTGACCTAACATGCTTTTCAACATTTACATCGTAAAATATGCCAAATAGTGTAAGATACTGTCTTTCAGAAAAAGTAGCTTTTTTATATAAAAATTTAATAATTAGTAATAAAAACTGATAAAACTGTCCGCACAAAAATGGCAGCATTTATCAAGATCTCCAAAAATTGTGCCTCTTTGAGACGATATATTGCAATCAGTTTTCACATTAAAAGTACACTTAACAATTTTAAGACAAACACATGCTACATAAAAAGATATCCATTTTTAAAGAATTATATCTTTCATAGAAGTATTTTTGACTCATATTCTTAAAAAAAAATTTAACATTGATAATTGGCACCCGGTATGTTTTAGTCTTTCAGGTTTTTAAATATTTTAAATGAAAATGTATGAAAGCCATAAATATATGGAAAAATGACAATTACAACTTATTTTTAGTAATATAATTTTTTGTATTCAAGTCCTAAATTACAAAGAACTAAATTAGAGGAGAATCTTGCCAAAGTTAAAATAAAAAAAATAAAAGGCTTCCAAGAAGTCTACCATTTAAACGAAAAAATGGATGATGTTTTATGATTTGAAACGTAGCCTATCCAATCCAGTCACTTTCTTCTATACCAACAATAAATAGCTACTATAAAATTGCACCTATGCTACAATTAAGGTAAGTGTACACATTCAGGCAGTAGTAGTTACAGCAATCTTGTATATGTCACTTGGAATCAAAAAATTAAGAGCCGTTGGATGCTTACGGGCAGAAAAGACGATAAGCGTTTTTTGAACAATTCGGAATATAGTTGCTACATCACTCACCTTCTAGCTCAGATCCCACTGTACGTCGGTTATTTTAGTTTTTGGAAGCCAAAAAAACAATTGTGTGAGCTTTGAGTTGAATTATTGTAGACTACTGTATATGAATATATTTCAGTGTGTGAACAAATAACAAAAAGAACAGACAAACCAAATTCTAAAAATAAATAAATACAACATTGGAAGATATTGCGATGAACACTATATTAAGCAAATCCAATAATACATGTTATTTGAAAAAGTACAATTTCTATAGACTTCAATTGTATCCTTACACTTAATATAAGAGAAACAAACACATTAAGTGTGCAAACTAATGATAAAGAACAATAATCTAAATATTATAACAAGAAATGATCTGTAACTAGAATAAAAATTATATACCTATTAATTATCTCTCGTTATTAATTACATAATTTTTTAAACAACTTTTTTTTAATATGGTATATTTCTTATAAAAAAGTGCTCTGGTCACACATTCACTTCTAATTCAAGAAACAGTAAAGTAAATTATACAATTATTAGTATTTGTATATGACTTACATAGACACTTCTCCTTAGAGAGTAGACAGATTGAAATTCGAAGTAAAAAACTCTTAATAATGAATGAATAGTAGGAATTGTAGAAACGCCAAGAATTCTTTAATAATTATCACATTTTAATTATTAATTTTTTTTATTGCAAAGTTTTTTCCGAATACTTTATATGTTTCTACAAGGGGACAACTTAATCGTTCAAGTTTATCTAGCAATTTTTTTGAACTCTTACACCTATAAACAAGTCATTCTTATAGGGTTACGACTGAAATACCAATGAAAATAGATTTTCATTAGTCGTATTCTCAAAAAAGCAATGTTATCCCTGTTTAGGTCCTCCGTTCTCTCATTCCAAATAAACCTTGATAATTTTCCATAATCCATACTATTGTTTGAGATTTTTTGCCTAAGTTAATTTATAATAAAGCATTATACCCTCTCACACACTAGCGCATGCACATTTGCGCACATTATATGTATATGTATATACGTCTCCATCTAACATTATTATATATAATCTTTATGACTATTCGTTGAGAAAACCGCCTATCCAAGCTTTTGTAGGTTTTAATTTTAGTGCTATCCTAAATCTTCACCAAATAGCTTTTCCGCCAAATATACATTTCACATAAAATACTCATTACTAACCTCCCTAAAAGCATAGCCAATGGAAACGGGAAAGATCTACCCAAAGTGCTACACACATCTGTGTTAAATGAACCCAATATTAAACATTCCGAATTGCAAGCCCTAAAACTTTAAGATAACAAAAATATTCTAATTGGTGTAGTTATTTTTAACAATTAAAATTATATAAGCACGCCAGAGAAGACGAAGACCCCACTATTTTCTGGACCCCAAAAAATTCTTCATGCCTCGAAAAATTTCAAGTATCTCAAAATAAATCCTAAAGTTTTACAAGGAAAAAAGTTTACAACCTATTGTTGGCGCCTTTATTTTTTTATGCAGAACTTAGCCAAAGATACACTTAACTAAACTTATCTAAACTCCTACAATTTCTCAGAAATTCTCAAATAATTCTCTATCCGTAAGGACAACCTAATGGACAATTTTGATGGCATCTCCTGGAATATCAATATGCCCATCTGTGTGACTATGTAACACACAATCTGCCTTTATTATTTAGCCTTATTTACAAAATACGATTTTCTAATTCCTTCCTTACTTAAACAAACTTTGTACCAGGTGCATCGTGTGGTTGGTTCTCGGGTTATAAGGCCACGGTCGGAGTTCAGAAACTCTTGACGTTTCTGAGCTCCGACCACGGCCTTATAACCCGAGAACCAACCACAGGATGCACCAGAACACCGGCCGTGATAGCCTTCGCATCTATTTGAAACTTTGTACCAATATCAAGTTTACAATGGAAGTAAACAATTATTTTCCTTTTCTAAACATCTTATAAGAGAAATGCTTCCAAAGTCTGTTTCTGTGCATTTTTCACAGGAACCCTACTCATACATTATATAAACGCTAAATTCCACTAACGTCATACTTGCAATATTCCTTATTACCAGAAACCAACAAACTAAAGGACAAGCACACACTTTATAATAAGATAAATATAAAGCTTTATTAATACATAAAAGTATTATGTTATATCATAACTAAACAAGCTAAGTCACATAATAATACACTATTGGATCTAAATCATACAAGACATATCTAGGTAACTCACATAATTTTAATCTTTAATTAAAAACTCAATATAAACCATCATTTGTTCAAAATTAAAATTTGAAATTTAAAAATTTAATTATTCTGTATGTTCGCAGAATATTTAATGCTATAAATTAACCCAAGCTTTGCAAAATGTTTAATATAAAGATACAGTACAATCTTACTTAGCTACACAAGCACGCCAATTGTAAAATTAAAGTTAAATAGACTTGAACCCTATTCACTAAAATAAATAATGATCAAAGAGAAGTGTTTGTGTGGTTAAGTACTAACGTGTTGCACAGTAATTACGAAATAAAACATACTTTTTTTAATAAATTTAACATGCGGGTTAGCAACTTTCAATCTCCATATTTCTCAAACGGTTGAAAATTTTAAAAAATGTTATTGAATTTTTTGGTTAAAAATTGCCCATAGAACCTGTATACGAAATGTCTCAATAAACTCGTGGAACACTGTATATATTTATGTTAAATTGCAGAATAAATTCAGCAAACTTTGTTTTTTATTTTATTAGTTTTACGTATATAATGTTCAATTTTATTATTGGAAGGTTAGCACATACCTATCTGTATTAAATAAATTAGAAATTAAATAAAGCATCGCCTTATTTTGCTTGCATAAGTTTTGCGCTAATATTAACTTTCAAATTTGAAGGAATATGTAACTGGTAACAACCAATAATTTTCGCTTTTGTTTGAATCCACATTTTAATATTAAGTCCAGTTTATTTTTTATATGTGCAGCTTGTATAGCTCAAATAAAAGTATATAAAAAACTATATAAGTGAGTATAATAGAAGACAAAATATTTTTTGGGGTACTAGCCTAATAAGAGATTTCAGCGCTTTCAGTCCTGAGTGCTTTCTCGTGTAACTTTTTTATTGCCGAACTATAGAAGCTTCTAATACGTTTATATTTATTAAACACCAACATTCTTTTTGTCGCTGGCAGCTAATTAAATATATTGTTCTTGTAATATTTGCGGTTAATGTAAGATGGTTGCATCTAAACGAATAGCTCATATTTATTATTAACAAAACTATACAACATATATAAAAAGCACAAAACTATACTTAATAATAAGTAAAAGTGTTAATCATAAGGTGAATACGCATTTTTGATTGATAGATAAGGGCTTCTATGATGACATTATCGGACTAAACAGATAAGTTAGGAAGTACCAATTGTAGATCTAACGGATAGTGTGATAGGACATTCCAATAAAGTTTAGCAGTATGTTCCGCAGCTTTCGAACTAGTATCAGACCTCACATTATCATGTTGGGGCACCGTCTCGAGCCGTAAGTTTAGTCATTGTGCGATATCGAAACAATTGTTAAAGTATTGTCCGTGTTCATAACATGTAAATATTTAATTAATGTTTTTATTTAGTCATTGTGGATATTTGGACATTTATTATATAAAGTAACAAGTTCATAGATGACTTATGTTTATGTCACAATTAATTTACAAACTTAGTATCTGCTACTCTTAGATATTTTGCTATTCAATGCATTTCCCATTTGGTAAAACGTGATAGTTAACTCAGGCCCCCAGATAAAACTTAAAAGATTATTTTTATCTTTAGCACTGCTTTGGAATATGACCTCAACAAGAAATAGACTTTTTAGGTTGCGAAAAAGCTTTTTTTATTATTAAATTTTATTAGCAATTAAAATACACAGTATTCTGTCAGCTAATTTGCTGGCCTACAATCTAAAGATTACAGTTTAGATTGATTAAAGAACATGATATATAATACAATTTTATAAGTCAGCTGGCCAATGTCTTTTTAATCTTCTTAGTGTAGTATCTTCTAATAAGAACGGTATCAAACGATTTGTGTGTGCTTCCAATTTTTGGTGGTGTATGACACCTTTCTCATGGATGACCTTGACAGTTGGTATCTTCAAGTCTTTATGGATCATTTCGTGTGTTACGTACCATGGAGCGTTAACTATTATTCTTAGAATTTTGAACTAACACCTTTGCATTATTTCCACATTGGACTTGATGGCACAGCCCCACAGCTCTCTTCCATAAGTCCAAATGGGTTTGGTTACCGATTTGTACAACAGTAATTTGTTTTCTATGGATATAGGAGACTTTCTACCAATCAACCAATATAACTCTTTGTTTTAAATTCAGTTGCTTTCTTTTTTGCCGATGTGATCTCTCCAGTTTAATTTGAAATCTAAGTAGAGTCCCAGGTATCTTATTATCTCGGTTTGTTGTATTTCTATGTTGTTTAGATATATGGGTGGACACGGGTCTTTTCTTAGGGTAAATGTCATATGAGCAGACTTTTACTCATTTACTTTAACATTCCACTTTTTAAGCTATCGTTCTAGAGCATATAGATAGTCTTGTATTTGAGTGCGCACTCAGAATTTTTGTTGTGGCTAGCTAGTATGACGGTATCATCAGCAAGTATGCCCATTATGATATTTGGTGAGACTGGAAGATCCAAGGTAAATAATAGATAGAATAAAGGGCCCATGACACTGCCCTGGGGTACCCCAGAGTTGATTGGACGTAAAGTTTAGACTTCTTGCCTTACTTTTGTTCTAAACTGCCTGACATTTAAATATGTTTTAAATAAATTGTAAAACTCTGGTACGTGCTGTTTAATTTTATACAATAATACTGGGTGCTGGACTCTATTAAAAGCCTGGTTTACATCTAGGAACACTGAAACACAGTATTATCTTTTGTTTAAACTGGCAAAAATGGTTTGCCATATACGGTGGCATTGTTGAGTGGTCGAATAACCTTGACGAAATCCGAATTGGTAGTCTGGTATCCATTCTGTATTGATTCTAATAAATACTAGTTTTTCGAGCAATTTTGAAGTAGTTGGTAGTAAGCTTATAGGACGATTGTGTACTATGTGGGTCCTTACCAGGTTTAAGAATTAAAATTATCTAGGCGGTTTTTAATTTTTGTGGCCAATAGTAAATTTGGAAGATTACATTAAAGATATTCCTCAATAATGCAATGCCCCTTTTTGGCAGTTTCTTAAGCATCTTTGCCGTTATAAGGTCTATGCTTGGAGATTTTCTTGGGTTCAGGCGTCTTATTTCTTCTTTTAGTTTTTTTAGGTGTGACTGGTTTAATTGGTTGTATTGCTAGTACGAGAGTCCGATACTTCCATTATTTTTATGAGGCTGAAATACATATGCAAGGTATTTTGCAAATGCTTCTGCTTTCTCCTTGTCACTTTTTACCCACTGTTGTAGTGTTGGCTTTTCTATTCTTAAAGGGGAAAAAGTTGTTGGTTTATTTTTAGATTTAATTGGTTTCCATATAGAATTGTCATAACGGTTTAAATTACATAAATAGTCTTTAAGTAACTCTTCTCTTAGCTATTTTAGTTGGGATTTCAGCTTATTGCTTGGCCTGTTAAAGATTTTCTTGTCTGCTGGCCAATTGGCTCTTGCTTTTTTTCAGCTACCAATTTTTTAATTTTAAGAGGATTATTTGTAATGTCTTTTTGTGTGTTATTTTTGGAGTAGCTTTTGAATTTTTTGAAAAATTTTGGCTTACTTAGTAAACGAAAGAAGTGCCATGTTATAAATTGATGTTTTATTTTATACTTTACTGTAGTTTTGTAATTTCCACTCTTTTTACGTTGTAGTAGCATTACAGAGCATTTTGCTTTCAATAACGAGCATTTGTAAACTCTTTTTGTATACATTTTTCGTTAAAATAATCAATGACAATTCCATAAATACAGAACATCAGCCTGTTAAATTTATAAGGATCGTACAGCAGATAATTCCTAACAACATATTCTTCTCTCTTTAATCAGTATTTAACATGTCTACATTCACTCTTAAATATTTCTCCATTTTTTAAATTTTTAAATTTACGTTGTTTTAGCTAATTTTTGTATGTTATCGTACCATCATTAAAGGTAGTCTGGCCTTATTTTTACTTATCCATGGTTTCTATTTTTTTGTTATTTAAGTCCGTTTGCTTATATTAATTCCGGCCACATGCCCTGCTAATCTTTGTTTTTCTGTGATTGTCTCCAGAGTGTCCTTTATTTCTTTACGCTTAATCCACTCATTTGTCTTTTTGTCTTTAATAGTGATATCAAACACAGTTCTTTCTGTGTGTTACTCAGTTACTTGTAGCTTTTTGATAGTTTTTTTTGTGATAATATATGCATATTATCTTTATTTTAGTCGTATTCGTTGTTAATCCTAACTATTTTTTTGCAGTTCCTGTAGCATACCTCTAAATTGATTAGGATATTTTGCAAGCAACACCGTATCATTAGTGTACCTCAAGTTAATGAGCCTCCAACTCTCTATAACAACGCCTTTATTTCTCCAATTTATCATTCAACTGTTGCGTTTCACTATTGGACATAGGCTTCTTTTGCTCTTTTTTATGTGCTTCTTTACATCATCCTTCCATCGTCATTATAGCCTACCCACACTTCGTTTTGTTTCTCTGTGACTCCATTGTACTTTAGCAGACATATCCGTGGATCGCTTTTGACAACATGCCCCACCCACATCCACTTTAAGTGCGCCACTCTTTCAATAACGCCTGTTGTCTTGGTTCTTTCGCAAATATTTTTATTTATTATCCTATTTCTTAGATTATTCCTAATACTCTATGTTTCGTAGATTTTTGTGTAATTCTAAGCCTCTCAGCAATATTCTTCGTTAAATTCACCGTTTCTCTATTATATGCAGCAACAGGCGACACATAGATTTTCTTTACACATTGAGATATATCGGGATTTCTGGTGATATGATTTAACCTGCCAGAAGCAACCAAATTAAACCAATTTTTCTTATAATTTCCGTAGCTTGGTTTTCTTTTCCGAGTTTGAGGTAACATCCAAGTTAAAATTGGTGGTATACAGTTTTTATTATATATATAAATAAGTTACCGTTTGTGTGGCTAATAACTTTGGTCTTGTTAGTGTTCATTTTGGTCCAATTTTATTGCAGCATATTGTAGTTCTGTGATCGTTGTTTAAAGTTATTCAATATTACTGTTACCTAACATAGATGACTCAGGTAGCAACCATCGATCTTAACACCTTTATTTTTCCATCTTGTATTTTAATAACATTCTCCAGAGCCGCAGTGAATAATTTCGGTGATAGGGGGGTTGCACTACTCTGCTTATTGGAATATTATCAATATTGAGCTCTTCTATTTTTGATGGTGGATGAATACCACGAATTGATTCTACAATTATCTAGTGTTTTGAGTTTTATATAAATGTTAGACTTTTTGAATGTCAACGTTATATTCATTGTTCAATGTAATCGGCGGAAATTTTGACCTACCCAGTTTTTCACATTTCTGGGCAACTTATAGTCTAAGAGCACCAAAAAATTTGGTTTGGGCTATTGGTTCGTGTTTGTGTTTTTGTGTCTGTCAGTAAACAGGATGTCTCAAGAACCGTAAGAGCTAGAGACTTGAAATTTGGTATACAAGTTGCTTGTAGGTAGGGGGCGCAGCGTGAAAATTTTGGTAAAAATCGACATAGCCGTTTGGTCGCAAGGTGCAAAATCGGTCGCAAAGCGGTCGCGAATCTAAACGGTTGAAGATACCAAAAATTCATGAGAATAAAGATGATTTGCTATCAGAAGATAAACATGAATTTACAGTAAACGTTGGTAAAATAGAAACTCAAAAAAATATGAAGCCCAGGAGTTTTGCCATAATTACCCAAATAATAGGATAAGGAATGTCGTGTGATGTTCGAACCAGATTTTTTTCTATAAAAGTTTTACAATCTAAAAGTGATCTAATGTGCTACACCGTTCCACTGGCGGACAGTTACCTCATTTAGGTATTAATCGAATTTATATTATTTTTGTTAATAATTTATAAACCCAGCCTAGTAAATTCATTGGGAGGCAATTATTAATGTTTGTATTGTCCCCTTAACTTAACTTATAATATAACCCTATCATTTGGCCAGTTCTAGGTATTTAGTTTTTTTTTTTCTAGACATCTATTATATAAAATTTTTAAGGAGATTATTAACGTGTTTTTCCCTGTCGTCAGGTTTTTGGTTATTCTGTGGTCTCTAGGGTATTTCCCATTTACCATATGTGTTAGTGCTGTACGTATTTGTTCTGTTGTTATTTCTAGCATTTCTTTTAATGCCAATATCATTATAATTGCTTTACTGTTATTTTGTTATTCGTGATAATAAGACTTATAAATTAGTGTGGAATTCTGTTACTATATTTGTAATGTTTTCTTTGCTTTAGTTAGCTTTAATTTATTCGGTGACAGGCTTTTTTTAAGTACCTTCATAGTTGTATTATCTTCTATTATTTGTCGGTTGTATTGTCAAATACTTTTTCGAATCTTCTTCTTTATGTGGTTACTAATTTCTTTGTAACTGTTTGAAACTCAGTTCATGTTACGTTTGTCATTTAATAGACGTAACTTGATCTTTTTATAATTTTTTTATTTTTATAAAATTCTATTATTGTTATACATATGCGTATCGTTTCTTATTTTGTCTGGTAATTTGTCAATATTCATTGATTTTATATCGCCATAGGTTTCTAATTTTAAAACAATGGTTTAATTTTTTATCGACTCTGGTCTCACATATTACATTTAATCTGCCTCAGTTCTTCTTGCAGTTTTATAAAATGTTCTCTCTTCGTATGCTCGATGTTGCTATGTAAATTGTGCGTTTTTGTCTTATGCTATCAAATTTTCTAACTTTATTCTTTATCATAGATGTTAACTTGTCTACAATACAATCTCCCACCTTTAATTATTTGATAATAAGTTTAGCATTGTAATCTATAGCACATAGCGGGATTTTGTTCGTAAATTATTGGTTACATTCAAACGTTACTAAATTTTTCTGATATCGCACCCCGATCTGTCTCCCATTTTATCGGTCTCCTTTTAAAGAGAGCGCTCAGAGCCTTCCGAAATTGAATTAACCTTGACGGCTGGGCCTTCTGACCATTCTTTCGCAATTGACAGAACTGGAACGACAGATATTTTAATGACGTTCCTTTTTAATGCCTGCGTTCGCAAAGCTGCCGCCGTGGTCTAAATCATGCGCCTTTGAACGGGGCTTGGACAATAAGAAAATACAATCTCCGCAAACAGGAACTGGCAACAGTGGGCACATTCTCAGCCTGTATAAGTAGAATCGGAGGAAAATTCGTTTTGCTAGACTTGATGCGTCCGGAATTGATTTTTACAGAGAAGGGTTTCGAGTTCTTTTGCGAGCTTTGTAGTCTGCTAGGAACGTTTGAATATTAAATTTTTGCAAGTAGCAGCAGTAAGGGAGCTTATGAAGCGCTTATACGTGTATACAATGCTTTTATGTTAGAATTGTATAGGTGAATATAACTAAATAATTACTTTGCTGGTTCAAGTTGATGATAAATTGGTGTGACGGAATGCTAGTTGTGTTTAATATTGTTAATCTGCATGTACATCTATAGTACCAAATGTATTTGTTCCTCTGCATATACTATTTCCT
Organism: Sinelater perroti; assembly: GCA_036346155.1. NCBI lineage: Eukaryota > Metazoa > Arthropoda > Insecta > Coleoptera > Elateridae > Sinelater > Sinelater perroti. The sequence continues at coordinate 5,268,892 of JARFIY010000265.1, forward strand.
ATTGTTGTGTATAGTATTTGTCATTTTATAAATTGTTTTCTATTTAATTTCTACATTCTTCCTTACAAAGAATCTTAATTACACAATATATATATATAAGGATTCTACAGCTGTCGCCGTTTTCCTTTCTTCAACCAGGTTCTCCACGCTTCTCGTTCTTGCCAGTCATTCTCCTCTAAACCTCTCCTTTCCATCGCTTCATCCACTTCATCCCTCCACGATCTCCTAGGTGTTCCTCTCTTTCTCCTTCCTGCGGGACTCCAATCTGTTACTCGTTTGATCCATCTGCTGTCATCCGATCTTTTTATATGTCCGTACCATGCAAGGCTCTTGTTTTCGATACTATGAATTATGTCTGTCTCTACTCCCATTCTTCTTCTTATTTCTTCATTCCTGGTTCTTTCCATCTTGGTTACCCCACAGCACCTCCTCCAATATTCCATTTCTGTCGCTCTTATTTTTCTTTCATTTCCCTTGTTTATTACCCAGACTTCCGCTCCATACGTCATTATACTTTGTACAATTGTGGTGTATATTCTCGTTTTTGTGTTTTTCGTAATTTGTCTATCCCATATTACTGAATACAACTGTCTAATACACGATCTTGTTTGTCCCAGTTTATTTTTAATTTCCTCTTCCGTTGTTGCCTTGTCTGTTATTGTAAATCCTAAGTATTTAAATTTGTTTGTGGCTTTTATTCTTATATCCTTCTCTATTTGCAGGTCTACTAACTTTTTTTCCGTTGTTGCTAAATACATGGTTTTCTTGTAGTTTATCTGTAACCCCACTTTTTCGTACTCCTCGCTCAGTCTTCTCATCATGAAGCTCAAATCTTCCTCATCTTGCGCTATAACCACTTGATCATCTGCGTAGCACAACGTGTATAGATATTCGTTTCTGACTGGCACTCCCATAACCTCGCATTTACGCTTCCAGTTTTTCAGTGTTTCTTCTAGATAGATCTTAAATAAAGTCGGTGATGTGGAGCATCCCTGTAATAACCCATTTGTTGTCTGGAAGTTACCTACTATCTTCTGTCCCGCTTTTATGTACACCCTATTTCCCTTGTACAAACTTTTAACGGCCCTTATTAGGTGGTTGGGAATTCCTATCATCTCCATTGCTGCCCATAATCTTTGTCTGGGAACCGTATCATATGCTTTTTCCAGATCCATGAACGCCAGATATATCGTTCTGTTTTTAGCTCTTTTCTTTTCCAGTAATTGTTCTATTATATATATATATATATATATATATGGTCCACGCATGATTTTCCTGCTGTGAACCCGGCCTTTTCTTCCCCTATTTTGATTTGTATGTGTTTTTCTAACTTGTTTTTAAGTATTCGTCCGTATATTCTTCCCATTATAGTAATGACACTGATTCCTCTGTAATTCTCACATTTCCGTAACTATTTTTTTCATGCGATTAAGCATTTCCACTTAAAATGCAGAGCTGATCGTGTGCCAGGGTGGTACAAACTCCTTATCTTTTTTAACGTGCTCATTCAAGCATTCTTTAGTCAAAGAAACGTTCCGTCTTTAGATTGTACTCAAAAGTTACGTTTTATCATCAGTTTTTGCTTTGTCAAAAAAATCAGAGTCGGATTTCACTTACTTCAAAAGCTCACAAACAATCGACGCACAGTTTTTTCTTTGGTCGTCGGTCAAAACCTTAGAAACAAATTTAAGAATTTGCAATTTCATCGTGATTATTTCGTGTACAGTGAATTTTAAAAAGTCTACTTTGCCTATTATTAATTTAAAACTTAAACGTTGGTCAGAGTCTAAAACCACTTTCCTTTTAGCTACATTGTCCAATGTGTTGATGGACGCTCTGCGTGTTGCTCATCTTAAATTTCCTCCCTTTCTTCTCTGAATGTTTTGTGCCACCTACACACTTACACTTTCAATAAAGCAACATTCCTCTAGGCTTTATGTATCATAAGAAACCATATACGTCGCTAGTGATCCGCACTTTGCAAAGACTGAAAGCCAAATAAGCTGGGTCGGACCGTTTACTTGATATTATCTCTCAACAATCATTAGACCCTTAGACTCCACATACCGATTCTCTTGCTTAGACCTTTTTCCTACAATAATAAAATTCGGACAAGCTCATCTTTTGTGTAATTAACATGCAAATGCATACTCTTAATTTAATATAGTGATAAACATATATTGGGATTCATTTCTGTATTTTGCTTCTATGGTTGTATTGCATTAGCATTCCTAAGAACAGCAACACATATGTACATTTGACTTTCACGATTGGTGATTGATTGGTTCTAGGGCTGCTAGGCCCTGGTCGGAGTTTGAAAATTCTTGACATTTCTTCCACAACTGCGGTGGACATCTTCAGAAGAATATCTTCTAAAAATTAATTTACTAACCCACGTGTTTTCGCTTATACACTCGTTCGAATATGGTAGGGCTGATATTGATGTCACCGGGTTAGTTCCAACGTAATCGGGCTAGCTGCTGACGTCAATGCAATATTTGTTTTTTTTTATGTGCTTATGTAACCATGCTGTTACTTGTTGTATTATATTTGCACAGGTTATGTCGTTGAGTGTGGCCGGTACTGAATAGTATTTTGCATCTTCAGGTTCTGTGTTTCCAGTTTTCTTGAGAAAAGTGATATTTGAAACATCATTTGTTATAGAAAGCTTTCTAATTATATATTTAAAATAATTTTTATTTGCAATTATTTGATCTTGAACAGTTATTAAGAAATCATCAGATCTGGGGCATAATAGTCCTTTTTGCAACCATATGTATGGAAGCCCTGTTGCTAAGCTTAAATTGTCAACTACATGTAGTTGTCTATTACGCTATATTTTTTTCTGTTGTGCCGGATTGGAAAGTTAGATATCGTCCACTTACAACATTGCCCTTGGTGTGCTACTTGTTTAAAATAATTTCTTATTACTCTATTTTTATTTTTATATAAATCAGCTGTATCTGAAAACCTAACTTTTCTTTCGTATTTATGTATGTATACACTCTTTCTGTACGGAGTTAGGTGTAATTGCTTTGTAATTTCTATTCTAGCGACTTTGTTTGAATTTTGCTATTCAACTTTTGTCCAGTTTACTCTACTAAATATATAGGAATGAAGAGAGATAGCAAACCTGTCAACAGTTTTAATGTTTTTCTTTGAGTTAAGTTTTCATTGCAGTACGCCATTTAATCTTTGTTTATGTTGATGATTTTTATTTTTATATGTTTGCCTGTAGTGTTTTATATGCGTTCGTGTTCTGAAAAGATTTCTAAGTTGTTCTTTTTGTAAAGTGTGTAAAGCATCTTACATTTCATTGATTCCAAATATCCTGTCGATGTCCTTACCATTTGTTTTATATGTTGTACGTTTTCAGTATGACTAGCTTTCTATACTTATTTTGTGGATGTAAAGATTATTGAAGATGTGTAAACTAATTTTATCTTTATTCCTAGTGCTAATAGTCTGTATTTGTTTTTGTTATTTTTGGGTGTTATATTTGTATTTCTCTGTATTGCTATGGATTTTGTATAATTTCTTATCCAGTACTGTAATATTAGGTATGTTATGTACTGTTGGTTTATTTGTGTGGGTGTATGGTTAGGTCCTTGTACAAATTTGAATGTATTTATAATAATAAGAAGGTTATCATTTTTAAATTATCTTTTTGCGATGCTTGATAAATAACTTTGGTTGATGTTTATTCCTCCTGCAAGCAACTTGCAACTCCGTACAATATGGACCATTATTAAGTGGCGACGCGAAACGGAGTCACTTACTAACTTCATGTTGTCCGTCCGTCCGTCCGAGCAATAACTCGAGAACTCGGAATTACCAAATTCTGTTTTCACCAATCGATAGGTGACGAAAAAGGCTTGTTTGCTAGTGATTTTGAAACCGATTGGTCAAAGGTCAGCGTTAGTGCTTCGCCACTTCGCTATACGTTGCAAGCTTTGTAGGTTTATTTTATTTTGTCTAGCGCTTTCTATACATACGATGTTTAAGTTTTGGTCTTTTATAATATTTTTGGTAGTTGCGTATAACACATTTAATGTCCGAGTAAATTTGGCTCATCCTATTTTATGGATATTTTTCTTGCTAACTATATGACGTTATTCACCATGTACCTAATTTCTCTCTTACCAATTTTGTCTTGTAAATGTTTCTATTTAAATGCTTTTTAGGCTTAGTTATATGAAGAAGTACTTTCTCATTGTGTTTACTATTGTGTTATGTAAAGTTATCTTCGTTGCATAAGTAATGATATATGATCCAACTTAGTTTGAGTGTTTCTGTTTATGTTTCCCTTTTTTATTGTTTAACTTTCTTTACTTGAATTAGTATGTGGTTTTCAAGTCTGCCATTGCTGGGGGTAAGATAATATTTAGGTTTTCTAGATCTCTATGTGTTTATTTTATAATACCGAAAAAAACGTGAATACCAGAGATCAAATACGTTGGAATGGTCTTATGTACCAGTTGCAAAAGTTTCTGTTTTTAAATCTAATCAGATGTTTCGCTAAAATCCTAGAAATTTCCAGACTTTGTCTTCACTCGTGATATCGATGAGAATTTCTGTACGTATTCCTTCCCTTCATTCTAATTTTTGAATATGCAACATCTTAAATTTTAATGTCTAACAAAATTCTCTTTATGGTTTAGAGTAATTCTTTTATTTGTGTTTATGTTGTTGCATACACATTTTATGATAATGTCAATGTACAATTAATGATTAAGTAAATATTATGCTGTTTTTCTCTGTCTATCATAATCCGATAATGTATATTTTAGAGTATTTTATTGTCTATTCTGTCTGTTAGATAACGCCTGATCCTGTATGAGGTGTGTGATTGTACTCTGTGATAATTTTGCATATTTTATTAGCCAGCTGTGAGAAACCAAAATCAAAAGTTCAATCAAGTTTCAATCAAAAGTTTTTTTTGCTTTTTTAAATTTTTCTCCAAAGTATAGACCATCATTATCAATGACCTTTTACCAACGATTTGCAAGCTTTCGAATCTGTCCGAGGTACCAACTTGCTGGCTTTGAAGAAAAATTCTGACATCCTTCCTCAACTTCTTCGAATGACTCAAAGCGAATACCTTCCGGAATGTGTTGCATAGATTGGAACAAGCCGTAATCGGTGCTGTAGAGTGGATACGACAGAATTTTGTCTTCGTCCAACTCTTCAAACTTTTCCATGGTCTTTTTGGATGTGTGAGGCTTGGCATTGTCTTGCTAAAACAAAGGGCGCTTTTGATTAATTATGTCGGGTACCTTTCTTGCAACTGTTTATAAACACGTTCCAACTGCCAACAATAAAGCTCAGCATTGATAGCGCGAGCGTTCGGAACCAGTTCAAAATGCCCAACTCCTTCAAAATTCCACTACACACAGATCATCATTTTCTTGGCAAACCGATCCTGTCGTAAAACTGGTGGCGGTTTTTAGCTCCGTTTGAACCATTTTTTTTGTCAATTGTGATTGACCAGGTAAACCTACTTCTCATCAAATGTCAATGCGCTTCCAAAAACAGTCGGTCAGAAAGTTGTTTAACAGTTGGCGATAAATCTCGACTCTTTTAGCGGCTTGATCTTCGGTGAGTTCATATGGATCCTGACGTGGCTTCTTGTTGATAAAGCCAAATTTATGCAACTTTCTAACAACAGTCATTTGGGAAACTCTAAGGTTTTATCCAATTCCTGAGTTGTTGATCCAGGTTCGTCGTACAGAACAGCCTAAAACTCTTCTTCGTTTAACACGGATATCCGTCCGGATCTAGGCTTATCCTTAATGTCAAGATCGCCCTCCTTAAAACGCTTAACCCACATTTCCTCAACATGCCGCTTTAGCTGCTTTCAATCCTTTTTTCCAATAACGCTTTAACAGAACTCGAATTTCAATAGTTTCCTAATTAATAAATCAAAAAACTTTTGATTCAACCCATTATTATAGTCTGGCTGGTAGGTGTTCACGTTTGTTTGTTCTTTTCCTGTTATTTTATGATAACGCTGTCACTAGACAAAAATTGTTATTTAAAATCTCGATTCTGCCATTTATATATCTGTTGTTCTTTTATGTCTTCATTATTGTAAGTTTTGGCCTTCTATTAGAATTGCTGAGCTTTACATAGCTATATTAATTTGTGTTACTAGGTGTTATAAATAATAATATTGTTATACAAAACATTTTATGTATGATCTGGTCTGGAAGACTTTTAGATTAGAATGTATTTTATTTCATAATCTAACCTGCCCACAATTGCTTCCTTGCTTGATTTTGTTTTTCATATAATCTGACTCTGAGTGTATTTTTTGATATGCGTAAGATGACGTATTAGATTATTATAATAACAAAGTGTGAATCATGTACATGTATCAGACTATTGTGCATACAGTTGATTTAGATTTTTTTTAGTACATTATGTATATATTGGTAATTTGTTAATTTTGATGATTCTTCTAGTATATCTTCTTTTATTCGTTGCATATCATGTTTTGTACGGTTGTTATTATTGATTATTAAACTTATCTGTATTTTGTCACAATTTTTTATATATCCGTTTATTGTTGTATAAATTGAAATTCAATTTTATATCCCGTCATAATAGTTTATACTTGCGTTGCTCTACAGTAAAAATGTTTTGGCAAAACCCCCTGATAGGATCTGTATTAATCGCAGATATTTCGGAGTCATTATTATTGTTACTATTCTTTTCGTTTTTAGGTACGTTATTATTACTCTTAAAATTTTCTCTAAAATAAATGACAATTGGCTTAAAAGTAAGCACATCAATTTTATTGCCAAACACTACGTCTATTATAGAGATAAATTATTCTTTTTTGATTATTGTAATTTTATTATAAACTGCTTAACTCGATCCAGAGTGATGAGTTTTCAGTGCGACTTACCAACGTTTTTTAATTTTAATATTTTAATTAATTATTTAATTAAAAATATCCAAAATCATATTACAGCAGACTCAGAAATAAATTCGCTCTCGCATTAAATTTATTTTTGCCTTACATTAATTACCATAAAAAGTTTGTTTGTGTCAAACTTCTTCACACGGCATTCTAAATCCACCTTAAATATATAAATTATTTCATAGTGTAATTAGTGCTTCTACTAGCAGTGGGTAAAGTTCAAGGAGAGGAAGAACTTTTAATGATGGCTTGCTCTCCATTTTAATGAAATATAAATTTATGAATTGCACTATAAGTTTCTGTGCACCTTTTAGATTACCTCCTCTGGTAATATGCTTAGATAAATATTATTTATTATTCAAATCCAAACTGCCCAACTTCTTGCTTATTAATAACCGAAGAAAATTTTTTGTACTTAACGAAACCCAATTAAGTTTTCTGAAGATAAAATTTTTGAACAGTTATCTTATTAATTTTTGGGAAATGTTGGTCATCCTAAATAAAGTTTTATAGATATAATTCTGTTTGTTGATTAGTCAACATTATTTTGTCTAATAAAAATTTAATTTTGTTTTGTGGTGTAGTTGGGTAATTGCACAGATTATATATTTTATAACTTAACTTGAGTTTTGACGAAACCGATGTTTCAGTAGATGATAGTATTTTTAATTTATTTATGTGTCTAAATGTCAGTTGATACCTTTAGTAATTACTAACTGAATGTTAAACATATAACCCATAATTTTTTATAAATAATATTTCTAAAAGCACTTTTTTGTTATCTAAGCTTTCAGTAATAATTGGCATTTTTTTTATACGTCACAATAAATTAATTTTTTTTTATTAATAAAATCGAAAATTTATAATCTATCTTGGTATTATAAAAGTATTAAGTAAATATGTTGTCTGTTGAGATGTATATATATATATATATATATATATATATATATATATATATATATATATATATACACATGGAGTTTAATGGGATGACTTGAATTAATTGCATTCCTCATCAGTTCACATCTATAGGCCATTGTTTGGTCAACCTTCTTGATGGTAGATGGCCCATGAGTTGCAAGATGAGGTCGTAGCAAGACTTTATTTTCAGTTGAGAGCTTGGATTTAAGTCCAACCAGCCGATACATTTACTTGAAATTTAGATCAATCTACTTCCCTTCTGCTCTAATATGTGAAGACCAGGTTAGTTGCCTGTTTAGGTAGAGCCCTTAAATGTTAAAGGAGGACATATAATTTTTTAGTTGTAAATGTTACTTGTAGAGATTTGTTTTCATTAATCTTGATTCTCCAAAGGTCGCTACAATCACTGAGTCGGTTCAAGTGTGCTTGTAGATGTACTTTAGCTTGAACTGCGCCTTGATGTGTGGAAAGTATCGCTGTGTCGTTAGCGTATGTACCAATAGACGTATTTTCGGTTTCTGAGATATCAGATGTATAAAGGAAGTACAGGAAGAGACCAAGGACGCTATCCTGTGGTATACCGGTTTTTATTGGTTAATATGTGGAGAGTTAATTGTTAGTAGGTGCTCGGTAATCGTTGCTTTAATTTATATAATAATTCAACATGCCACACCTTATCAAAAGCCTGTTTGATGTCCAGGAAGGCTGCGGTGCAGAATTTTTTCTCCTAGAGGCTTATAGCTATCAGATTGACGATTAGATGGACTTGTTGAATTGTCAAGTGGTGTTACCTAAATCAAAATTGATTATTTGGTATCAGGATATTTCGTATTTAAATCGTCGTGTAGTTTACTTGGTAGAAATTTCTTAAATAGCTTTTCAGGGAGGGGCAACAGACTGTAAGGTCTACATAAGCTAGTTAAGAGTGTGAGTTTAGCCGGATCAGGTATCATTAGGACCTGTGCGTATTTCTATTGTATGGGGAAGCAAATCAGACTGAGAATCCAGTTAAAGATAATGGTCAGAAGAATGACAACTTTTATCTGTTATCAAATCGTAACCTGGCGCTTTATGGTTACGTAATTTCTTAATACCATTACTGAATTTATTAGGAGTAAATGTCTTGATTGGTGGTGCCAACTAGCAAGGAATATCTAAGAAGTTAGCTATTTCCTCAGAGTTTACAGTTAGCACTTTGGCGAATGGTGACAAAACTTCTGAAAGATAGTAAGAATTCTTCTGTTTTTATTATATCGGATTTCGCCCAGGTGCCATCTTGTTTTTGTATTGGTGGTACGTTCATTTAAGGACGCTTAAACTTTTTGTGGCCCTCCAAATAGAGTGATCTTCATTTAGCTTCGTAATGTGGTTTTAAAGCTGGAATTTTAATGTTCTTTCAGTAGGTTGCTGAGTTTTCTGGTCATTCTGTTGCAAATTCGTTTATCTACAGGATTACAAGATCTATTCTATCTTCATCTGGCCTGTCTTTTCTCAGCACTTAGTTCACTGACTTTGAGGGGTACTATGTTAGTTTTTGCTTGTGTTACATTGGATTTAGGTGTAAACAACCATGCTGTTTTCTGAATAAATTCAATGAAGTAATGAACCGTATTGCCTAAATCTTTAGGTTCCTTTATTCTCTGTTTTAAGTTAATATATCTATAATATAGTTTTGGAATTGCTTCCAGTCTGTTAGTCGAGTGAACAGAGTAGGATTTATTGGTTTGAGTATTAATTCTGTGCCAAGAGTTATAATGGCTGGGGATTGGTCGGATAAGGGATCCTAGTTATCATCGACTTGAAAATAGTTTCCAGAGATTGTTACAGCTATGAGAAAGTTTAGCAGATCACGAATTTTTTGCGTATCAAAGGGCCAGTAGGTAGGTTTACCAGTTGAAAGATGTATGTAGTTGTTATCATTGGTTGCACGAAACAGGTTGCAGCGTTCGGCCGTGCTTAATTTAAATCCCCAGAGAATATATTTCGCTTTTCAATCACTTCCAACAATAAATTTCTGGTCTAGTGTTTGGAAAAAGATTTTGAATTGATCTGTCTATACTATATGACGAGAGGGGCAATAGATGGCTGCTGAAGTGTAGTTCCAATGTGAGGCAAAATATAATAACATTAAGAATACAGGAAGTCTAATAGTTATCGATTTTTAATCCCTAGAAGAGTGACACTTATAAAACTGCACTATAAGTATTAAATTTTATTTTTTAATCTATGGATCCGAAAGACGTCGTCTGTTTTATTATTAAGAGATTTTAAAGTTTTGTTTTTTTAAATTCATACCTAAGAGGGAATAATGTGAATGAGGCGTTGGAACCTAAAAACTCCAAACATGAGTGGATGTGAAATAAAATAAACTTTTTAATTTTACACTTTATTAGAGTTAAAGTGATTGCAGCACAGAGGATGAATTACGCCATATATCAGAAAATCGAAAATCTTAGAACACGGCATACTGAATAGCAAAATCGACAATAACTTAAACTTTATTCACTTGGTTCAACCCCTGAAAGTGTGAAATTGGAGTTAGATATTGCAACTCAAAAATCAAGGCATTTAGTCTATCATTCTATAGTGAATAATACGTACATTCTCTGTGAGTCTGGCGATCCATTATTAGGAAGAGTATGGGGTGTGAAAATTTCCTTAATTATATAAAAACCCAGATATGTAACAGATCATTGGCTTAAAAGTTTTTTTTATTATTCAGTTTATTATTCAAAACTAAATGTAAAATTGGGGTAAGGTAATGAAATGCAAATGAATATATTATCCCACACATAATTTTATAGAAATCTTAAGAGCCTGTGAAATATGCTGCTAGATGCTTTTGATAAAGTTTTCTTTTGTTATATGAAAATAGGATAAAACAAGATTCAGGGATGTTGGACGACAAAAAGAAAGACCACGTAACAATGTATAACTGGCTTATTAGTCTTAATGTAGTTAATAAATTAGATAATTATTAAAAATTAAAAACTGCACATTTGTGTCACGTTAATATCCTGAATGCTTTATACCGATGCTATTAAAAAATACAGATAATTTGTTTAAATCGGAAATTGTAACTTATAAAAACACTAAAGAAAGACTTGGCAATTCTTGTTACACCCGGTACATAAGACGCTGGTATCTGTTAGTTTTATATATGATTATTAGGTCTTCGACTCTTTACTATTTTTAGCGATCTCTTGGAATACAAATTATTGCACTCATAGAATACTTAAAATTTATTGATATCTCGGAATGAGTAGTATTATTACACACTATTTTAAATATTGCTGATATTAGTTAGTAATCCACTCAACAAATAACATTATTTTAATTTAAAAAATGTAATATTTAAGAGCAGCAACTGAACATTCGCTTAGAACTAAGCATTTTATTGTTAACGTTCAATTTAAAATAAGTGAAATTGGTGATCTGCAGGTTTTAATGAGTTGGACTAGAATGCAACGACTATAAAGTGCCGTTGCTTATTTTGTAGCTCATAAAAAACAAAATTACATGTGGTTCTTGAGTAAGAATAATCTGATTAAATATTTTTAAAAGTATGTCTAAAGTATTGTATTTTAAACATTGCGTGTCGTGCGCATTAACGATTAGTGTAATTACATAACTTATAGCAACTTCTGAATAGTTAAATAACTAATAAAATTAATTAATTATTTATGTTATTCCAAAATATAGTAAATTAATTTAAAACAATAAAAATCTTACGTAAATAACCTGAAAAATATAATAAAAAAGTACTAAATTATTTAATAACAAATTCACAAGTAAATCGCAGTTCAGATTTTCATAGTGTGCTTGGCAGTAACCAAGGTCTTCCTTTATAATGGTTGCTCCATTATAAGTTGCCCGACTGCTGCCAGATATTGTTAGAACATACTCTTAGAAGTTATGTACCCTTACTTGCTGTTTTCCTACAATTTAATTCTAGGTTTATCAACATCATTATTATCATTGAATGTTGTGAAATTTAGCCATTTGCATTTTTTAAACAAAATCTATTGTAATAAATCATATAAATTATTTTTTCCCTTTACACTTATTAATTCCAGTCATTAAATTTTACTTATTTGTTATATATTATATTCGCCTTATTTTTACCAATATTACTTTTTTCGTCTGTTTAGTTTATTTGTTCCTTATTATCTTATAATATAATTGTCTTATCTCCCTAATTTTCTTTCTTTCTTTCTTTCTAAACTTATAATTCTTTCTCCTCCTAGACGCTTCAACCGAGTTCCTTGAAACTTGCACACCACATTCACAACTATATTTTCTAATTCGACGCTAAAAATCAGACTTTAACCGTTTTTGAATTATTTAAATATTTTGATTATTGTATTGTAGAGATGTCACACCTGTGACAGATTAAAAACTTTTTTTTTAAGCAAAGCCACAGCAACGCGTGGCCAGGTACAGCTATTTTAGAATAAAAACAAACATTCTGTTACTGTTGTCAACATTAATCTAGAGAAAAATTGAAAATTACTGCAAATGAACGTAAAACATAAAAATTACGGGAGTACATTATGAACGAGCGCATAAGCTTTGCATTAATTCAACTTTAGGTATTACGTATTTCGTATGGGCGGCTTATGCTTACGTCCACCATGAATGGGCGTTAAATTGTTCCATGTTTCTGATCCAGAGAAAAGCCGGTCTAATTAAAAATTTATACTTTCGCACCTTACAAAAATTTGAGGAAGGCGGATGAAACTCCTAGTTATTTATATTAACATGGTCCTCAATTCCTATAAGAGGCTAAAATATGTATATTTATTCTTAGGCAAATTATTTTTTTTAACTACAGCGGCATTCGCTTTGCGACCGTGCTAGTGAGTAGATGTGTACACTAACAGCCGTATTTCACCTGTTCCAATTTATATTTTCTTGGGTCGCTCTTGGAAATTTTTACTTTTCATTACAAATTTTAATTTTAATTTTGTTGAACGGTCGTGCGCGAACCGAGCTGCGGTGATATCACTTGTGCGGGTGTTTTATCGGCTAGCGGCTGTTGTGAACGATAACGTGACCGCGGGGTCAGCTTAATATTTTCGTACTCAATAAACTACTAGGAAATTAAATAAAAGGTAACTGTGTTTACCTATTAAACTTCATTAAACAAATTCAAAATGTTACCAGCATATAATGGCCCAGGAGTTAATTATAACCAAAATGGCGTACCATATAATAATCCCATGCAAGTAATCCCAATGAACAACGTTATAACGGGTGTTACATTAGCTAACACACAAATGCCGCAGTACTATAACTGTCAACAACAAAGTCAATCAATACCCACTAGTAGCAACTTCTTCATACTGCAACAGAACATTAACCCACCAGCCCATTCCCATCCCACTCAGCAGCAGCAATCAAACAACGAACGCCAGTACTACAGACTGACCTCAACCAGCGATGATGAAACAGAAGAAAACCCCAATGAAAACTTCAAAGAAAACCCATGGCAAAAAGTAAAACAAACCAAGCGAAGAAAAATAAATATACCCAACAGTCAAAACATTTTAATACAAAATAAATATAGCCATTTAACCGATGCCATGGAAGAAGAAACTAACACAACACAAGTAGAAAACAAGGTCCCACGACCCCCGCCAATCTTTGTCTATGGCGTAATAAATTACCACAAATGATAAACAAATTAAATGAAATCATAGAAATAGAGCAGTACAGCACAAAATCTCTAGCTAACAATACAATAAAAATCAATTGCAATACCTCTGATACTTACTGAAAACTGATTCACTTCATGCAAGAAAACAAAATTGTGCACCATACATATCAACTGAAGGAGGAACGAGCCTATAGGGTAGTACTGAAGCACTTACATTTTTCTACTAGCACAGAAATCATTAAAAAAGAACTTAGTAAAGACGGACATCAAGTCAGAAATATTATGAACGCAAGAAAACGAATAACAAAAGAACCTTTAAACCTATTCTTTCTTGACCTAGAGCCAGCACAAAGCAATAAAAATATTTATAAATACAAAAAATACAGAACCAACTAATAACTATTGAACCACCCAAAAAAGTTAAAGGTATATCACAGTGCATGCGCTGTCAGCAATATGGTCATACTAAAGCTTATTGTACCAAACCCTATGTTTGTGTTAAATGCGGAGGGACTCATAGCACGAATAACTGTACAAAAAACAAAGACACACCTACACGATGTGCATTATGCGATGGTCCTCATCCGGATAGCTGTAAAGGCTGCGAATTCTACCAAGGCTTACTAAAAAAATCCAACAATGCTAACAATAGACTAAACATTCAACACAACCCGTTAATAGCCATCTATACAGAAAACCAACCTCAAACAAATAGTATCCAACAAAATTTAAGCTACGCAGGAGCAGTGAAAAATAACAGAACCAACGAACAAAATACATTACGCTCAACTGAGAGTAGAGAACACAACGAACATCACGCAGGACACTCTCCATCAGCCTGTGCAAATTGTTTGATGAGTTTAAGGCTATGTTTCAGCAAGTCGTACAACAGAACAGCATGGTGATGAATCTGCTTACCACACTGATAAGTAAAATTCACTAAATTTCTAACAATAGCCCTGTGGAATGCCAATGGCCTTCTACAGCACAAAAATGAAGTTGAAATATTCCTTCATCATAATTCAGTGGACATCATGCTAGTCAGCGAAACACATTTCACAGATAGATCATATTTTCGCATACCTAACTTCACAACCTACATAACCAATCATCCAGATAATACTGCACATGCTGGGACCGCCATTTTAATAAAAAGTTCTATAAGCAACATCGAACTGCCAAAATATGTAACTAATCACTTACAAGCCACAGCCATTAAAGTAAAGACACTTCCATTCGAATTAACAGTAGCAGCAGTGTATTGCCCACCACGACACAATATCAAAAAAGAAAATTTCAAGGAATTCTTCCAGACACTAGGGCATAAATTTGTTGCAGGTGGAGACTACAATAGTAAGCATACGCTGTGGGGATCTCGACTAATCACAACAAAAGGCAGCCAGTTGGCTAATCTCATACAGGAAAATAATTACTCCTTCCTTTCAACGGGTACACCAACCTATTGGCCGTCAGACCCCAATAAGATCCCAGATATTTTGGACTTTTATGTAACCAATGGGATCTCGCAAGCGTATATGAACGTAGCACCATGCTACGATCTCTCCTCTGATCACTCGCCGGTAATTGCAACAATCAGTCAATATGCTATTCATAAAAAACCAACGCCCAGACTTCATAACAAAAACACAAATTGGGAACATTACAGGAACAAGATACAAGAAGACATAAATTTGAGAATGTCTGAAAACTCCAGAGGAATTTGACACCGTCCTAACCACCCTAGTAAACATCCTCAAACAGGCCGCTCAACATGCTACTCCTCACACAGAATTCCAAAATCACAAGTGTATAATATCTACGGTCATTAAGAGGCTTATAGCAGAAAAAAGAAAAACCAGGGCAAAATGGCACTGTGCCCATGCACCAGCAGATAAAACTGTACTAAACAGATTAAATAACCAACTGCAGCGTCAACTAAAAGAAATGAAAGAAAAGTCATTCCATGATTATGTTACCAATCTCAACAGATACGACAATTCCATATGGAAACCTATAAAACATAAAAAAAAACCCAAGGCGCCAATACCTCCCCTCCTTAACCCTGCAACAGCATATCAACAGTGGGCTAGAAGTGATAAGGAAAAGGCCGTTCTATTTGCAGACTACTTTGCCGAAGTATTTACGCCTAATGATGACCTTACAGACAATGCTATAGACAGACATTTATCTGAGATCCCTATCAACATACCAAAGATCAAATCCTTTACTCCGAAAGAGATTGAGAAGGAAATCAGCTTATTAAATCTTCGAAAAGCTCCAGGAATAGATAAAGTGACTACAAAAATGTTAAAGGAGATGCCAAGGAAAGGGTTAGTTTTACTTACCTACATTTTCAATGCTATCGCAAGACTAAACTACTGGCCAAAACAATTAAAAATTGCCGAAATAATACTAATCCTTAAACCAGATAAAGAACCCAACGACGTATCATCGTACCGTCCTATAAGTCTGTTACCAATTATCTCAAAATTACTCGAACGACTCCTTCTGCAAAGAATAAACTCTGACCCAATGACAGTTTGGCTTCCGCAATAACCATTCCACTATACAGCAAGTGCATCGAATCAGTCACTAAATGAATCAAGCATTAGACCAAAAGAAATACTGTCTATCAGTTTTTCTAGATGTCAGTAAAGCCTTTGATAAGGTATGGCATACTGGATTACTATATAAGATCAAAGAACTTCTACCCATCACCTACTTCAAACTGATAAAATCTTACCTAAGTAGTAGAGAATTTTGCATCAAAGTCAATGACGATGTGTCGGTCCAACGTCCAATTAAATCTGGAGTGCCCCAAGGCAGCGTCTTGGGACCCCTGCTCTACGTGCTCTATACAGCCGATCTTTCCACCAATGAAAACACAGCAATGGGTACGTTTGCCGATGACGCTGTCATTCTCTCAACTGCCATTGACCCACTCGTAGCATCGACCACTCTACAAAACCACCTAGACCAAATACAGACATGGACTCGTAAATGGAAAATCAAAATTAATGAGACAAAATCTGTGCAAGTAAATTTTACACTACGAAAAGGGTTATGCCCACCATTATATTTTAACAATATACCAATACCGCAATCTACAAGTGCAAGATATTTAGGACTACACCTGGACAACAGATTGACGTGGAAAGAACATGTAGATAAGAAACGTAAACAAATTGACTTGAGGATGAAAGAACTCCAATGGCTAATTGGACGAAAATCTAAGCTCACGCTTGAAAACAAACTGTTACTCTACAACACCGTAACTTAAACAAAATTCAAGGGTGCCAATCAAAAATACTTCGTATGATCACGAACGCACCATGGTACGTCTCCAATCTGACGATTCACAATGATCTGAAAATTTCTTACGTGAGGGACGCCATAAAAGAAAAAAGTACAAGACATCACAACAAACTGGAAACCCACATCAACCCCCTGTTGCACCCACTGCTTGATGCGCAAAATGGTAGAAGACTGAAACGAAACTGGCCGGCAGATCTGAAACAGGATTAGCGAGGGCAACTCACTGGAGAAGTCCTCTTCACACCAACCACGACTACCCTAGTAATTAAAAAACAGCATATTAGCCTATAGAATGACTTGTAATTCTGATTGCTAATTAAATAATATATTAAAAAAAAATCCAGCGGTGACAGATTTGTATAAAATTAATTTCTTCTGTGCTTTCCAGTAAGTTATAATTTTCTGTTGGTTTAGCACGACTAATAGCTTTATTTTGTCCTGTTTTTTTAATAATATTTACATATACGGTTTTATTTTAAATTTGTTCAAATCGATTAATGGTAGAGAATTTAAACAATATTTAAAATCTAAGCAGCTAACTAATGATATGCGGCATGTTTATCTGCGAACAAGCAAGATGGTAGTTCTAAAAACCATATTGATCTGTTACTATCAAACGATATAATCCCATCAAGAAGAACAAAGGAAATGTCTATTAAATAATTAAAATTACGCAGTTTAATAAAAAAATAAATAATGTATAAATAAGGTTCAGAGGGAGCAGCCTTTACAAAGAGAAATTTTAATAAGCAAGGCTTGTTTACAAAATGGGTTTATAAATTTGAATAGAAACATGACGTGAGCTTTAGCGTAGAACGCTAACTTATTAAGCAATTTATAAAATACAAGAGTAAATAATTTTATGTATTTATTATAAGTATTCGTAAATATAACTAGTGTCAAATAAGATGCAATGAAATAATTAAAAAGCTAAAATGTCCTTGTAGTCACAAATGAAAAAACATTGATTAAATTGCATTTAATCTTACAGTTATAGTTATATAACTAGCAAATATACTGGTGGCCTTGTAGTTAATTAATTGAGCGCGTATCATTTGATAATAATGCATTTAGTTTTGAAGATGTCAAAAATCACATACATTTATCTGTACAAGAATCTATTGGCAATATGTTTAATGAGAAATATTCAGCCACAACTTATAACATAATGTTTACTCTGTTTTTTATGTTATGTAATATAAATAACATTTGTATGTTGCTAAGTTTAAATAAAGTAGTGTGCTATACTGGTCTAAGTAGTAAAGTTTAAATTTTATTAAGAACGTAAATCTTCTTGGGTTTGTTCAGAGTTTAATGCTACAAAATGCAACGGAAAACTGTTACAAAGCTACCACTAACTATGCTAAGCTGAAACTCCGGGTTAAACTAGTCTCAGGCTGATAAAACCGTAAAGGAGCAAGTGAATATAATAAAAAATTCCTGAATGAAAACAAAAGATAGGAAAGATTAAATATTTAATTTAAATTGTATATAATAAAATACTTATTTAACGAGTTTAACGAGAACTTTTTAATAGAAACGGTATTGCATTATCTTATTTGGACTTTTACTATTAAAGGTGTAACACATTCTTTTAACTTTCTGTTACATATATATATATATATATATATATATATATATATATATATATATATATATATATATATATATATATAAACTTTATTTTTCGGATTTTATACATAGGGTAGCCACAAAATAAAACTGCTTGATCTCTTTGGGAGCCGCGCATATAACTCGCACAAAAAAACAAAGAATGTGGATGAATTTGACAACTCGACAACCAAAATCTGCTCTGTTATATTTCAGCAGTTTATAAAACCTACTGAATGAGTTATACAATTAATACAGTTTGAGATAAAATATAAACACAGAATTGAAAGTATGAAATTTTTAGAATACATATTTCTGGTATTCTTTTATCACAATCGTCGATTCCTTATTACATCATGTGTTTTATTGTCTAATAACCAACAAGAAATTTTTTTCAGCATTGCAATCACTTAATCTTATAGCATATATATTGGTAATAGCTAGTTACTTTTGCTAAGTAAACATGTTATCTTAATAAATGGTAGATCTTTAGCTCCTGTTGGATTTACTTCTTTGCTAATGAAAGAAGAACATATATTATTACAACACTAAACGGCTTGTTATTGGAATTTTGAAATATTTGAAATGTTATCGTTTTTAAAATATTTAGTTAGCATTTTGTAAGTTTATTCTTTATGTATTATTGCTGTAGAACGTGATAAATTTGGCAGTTTTTTAAATATCGAATATTAGTTATGTGTAGCTGATGACATACAGAGGTAGAATTTTGATTCTGTTACTCTTGGTATATTATTTATCTTGATTAATATTTATTTTGTTGTATTGAATCGGCCAATGGTGATAGGTGTGGCTGTACGTTTATTCAGTGTTTTATTTTCCACTGTATGTCGTAGTGGTAATATTGGTACTTACAGTTAGTTATTTTGCCTGTTTGTGTGTTATACATTAATAAGTGATAGTGTGGCTAATCCACTTACAAGAGTAAAGGCTTTTAGTTTTCTACACTCCGAGCAGTGATAATCAGTTTTATGCGCTTTGAAAATCAAACCCGTTTTCTTTATTTTTGTAAATCAAAGAATAGCATAAGTGCATATGAATGATAATTTACCGAATTTAACATATATTGCCGGCTGTTAAATATGAAGAGAATTGTGAAGTGTCGGTACAATTTCCCATACCCAAAACAACTAAAAAATTCCCCCGGCCAACCCTTTCAGAGAGAAAGAATGGTAG
Organism: Sinelater perroti; assembly: GCA_036346155.1. NCBI lineage: Eukaryota > Metazoa > Arthropoda > Insecta > Coleoptera > Elateridae > Sinelater > Sinelater perroti. The sequence goes on from JARFIY010000265.1 coordinate 5,288,517, forward strand.
TTTTGTGACAATAGTTTTAATGTAACCACATAATAATACTTTAACAGTAACTATAAACCTATAAACCGGATGTCACAAGCAAAACAACAGTTGATATAGGGTTACTGTAGGTGAATATTTTTGGCCTCTGTGACGTCATTCGACCACAATATGTATATATAATTATATATATAAAAAAAATTATGAGTGCTGCTGCTGCTGCTGCTGCTGCTGTCACACAGGTCAAAGGTCAAATCGTTCGTGCCTTTCCGTGCCGACCCGAGCGCCTCCGAAGGACAAATTTCTGCCCGGCGACATTCGCGACCGAGGTATTATATTTCCGGAACCGCAAGCGATGGAAAATTTTCGTTTGAGAGCGGATAATAAAGCACTTATACATAAAAAAAATTATGAGTGCTGTCACATAAGTCAAAGGTCAAAGGTCAAAGTTTAACTCTAACTGGGTATACGTAAATGCGTTGACATGGCAACGGCGTACGTCAATTATGTCAAACAGAGCTTTTTAGTCGTGTTTTTATTTTTAAAAACTACTATGTGAAGGGGCTCAAACATGGTTAATAAATGATCACTACTACACACATCAAATCAATTACAAAAGCATGTAATTATAAAATCGATTGTTTATTATATTTTATATTATCATCAGTTTTAACGTCGAGAGACAAACACCACGAGTAATAAGGTAGTGGCTAATTATGTCAAACATGCATTAATTGTGAACAAAATGCTGTTATGAACTAAATAAATGTCATCTTAAGATAGATATCAACAGATCTTTACTCAAGAAGAAGAAGTGGTGTTTTGATTATTACCACAATATTTATTTAATTGTTTGTTTGGATCAGATTTTAATCTTAAGATTTTGTTCGACAAAAATGTTTTTTAAAATACTTTAATCGCTAACAGTTCTGCGATTAAGACTATCAGTGACCACACCATAATCACCGAACAGTCTATCACTTATATCACATCCCCATTGATTTCAAGGCGAAGTCTGGACATCGGAGCGAATATTAATCACATCCGACATCAAGTATTGTAACTTTTTCTTTCATTAGTTTTAATAGTTTAATCAGTTTTACTTTTCAGTTAAAAAATTGAAAAAGGTAGTGATAGTCGGATACTGGCAAGCGGATATATAGTAAAAGTGATAACAGTCTGGCAAACAATTTAATTAAATTGAAAGAATGAGCGATAGGAGAGCATACTTCCGCCAGTATAATAAAAATAAACGTGCCGCAGAACAAAATGAGGCACATAATAAAAGCAGAAGAGTAGCTAATATGTCAACAGAACAGATAGAACAGATTAATGAAAGAAGAAGAGTTGATAATATGACATCCGAACAGGTAGAACAGATCAATGAAAGAAGAAGAGTCGATAATATGACATCGGAACAGGTAGAACAGATCAATGAAAGAAGAAGAGTCGATAATATGACATCGGAACAGGTAGAACAGATCAATGAAGGAAGAAGAGTCGATAATATGACATCGGAACAGATAGAACATATCAATGAAAGAAGAAAAGTCGATAATATGATCGGAACAGAGAGAACATATCAATGAAAGAAGAAGAGTCGATAATATGACATCTGAACAGATAGAAAATGTAAATGCAAGAAGAAGAGTTGAAAACAGAACATGTCAACAGATTGAAAATCGAAATGAAACACAACAAGTTTGGAGACATAGTCAAACAGCTAATCTATTTAGAGCGCGATGTGGTGATATGCCACAAAGAGATCAAATGGAACGTATGGATAAATTGTGTCAACATTGCAGTGCTAAGTTTTGGTTATGCGAAAAGACCTCTGGATCAATCAGTTCACCTCATTTCAAACAATGTTGTTCTGATGGTAAACAAGTGCTACCACAGATGGGAGACCTCACACGTACCCCAGAACTCCTTCAGCTATTTGATGGAGATGACAATTTGAGTCAAGAGTTCAGAAATAATATAAGAGCATATAACTCTTTATTATCCTTCACTTCGTGTGGAGTCAAAGTCGACGAATCGTTATTAGTCGAAAGGACAGGAGTTTTACTTATCGTATTCATGGAGAGTGTATCATTTGATTGGATCTCTTTTACCTCCAGATGGACAACGGCCATCTTTTCTTCAACTGTACTTTTATGATACCGACAATGAATTGAATAACCGAATGCAATTCATGGTTAACTGTAATCACCAATTAGTTCAAAGATTACAACAAGTTCTACGAAAATATAACACATGGATAAAAACCTTTAAATCGGCACTTGAGTGTAATGAAAATCCTACTGCTTTGATATTGAGGATATCGGAAAAAGGCCCTGATCCGCGGATATATAACCAACCAACAAGTTCAGATGTAGCGGCAATATTACCTAGCGATGACATCGGTGATCGCAGAGATATTATAATTCAGAAGAGATCTAATAATTTGATTAGAATATGTGAAACTCATAGAGCATATGATACCTTTTCATATGTTCTCCTGTTTCCCACCGGTGAATACGGTTGGAAAATAGATATGAAAACATCTGATAATAAATCAATAACACTCATGGATTTTTACAAACAACAGCTGTATTTTAAATCACCAAATATCAGTATACACAGAGGAGGAAGACTATACCTACAATGGGTAGTAGACATTTACGCAAGAATCGAACAGTCCCGACTTAAATACTTGAGGAGTCATCAAAAAGAGATTCGTTCTGAAGTGTACCATGGATTAGTTGAAGCTATTACCAATGATGTTTCACTGGAAAATATTGGTCGGCGAATAATTTTACCATCAACTTTTGTCGGTTCACCACGATTCATGATACAGAAGTATCAGGACGCAATGTCTATTGTGAGAGATTATGGAAACCCCGATCTCTTCATAACTTTCACCTGTAACCCGAATTGGCCAGAAATAACGAGCGAGCTTTTAAAAAATCAGAAAACAAATGATAGACCTGATATAACCGTCAGAGTATTCAATGAAAATTTGAAACGACTTAAGGAAGATATTATCACAAAGGCAATTTTTGGTCGTGTGGCAGCATATGTTTACACAATAGAGTTCCAGAAGAGATACTTAATCCTGAAGACAAACTAAGAACAATTGAAGATTTTGATTGTGTAGTGAACGCTGAGATTCCGGATCAGAGTCTATACCCGTTAGCATATGAAACTGTTTCTAAAAACCTTTGCCATGGACCGTGTGGTGATCACCTTGCATGAAAAATGGAAAGTGTTCTAAAGGCTTTCCCAAGAGGTATTGTGAGCATACAACCATACCAGAAGATGGTTATCCTGAGTATCGTCGACGAAATGATGGAGGGACAGTAACTGTTAAGAGAGATGGTAATAATGAAATACAAGTCGACAACCAATGGATAGTTCCACATAATCTTTGGTTATGTACCAAATACAACGCACATATTAATGTCGAAATATGCTCTTCTGTACGATGCGTTAAATATTTATACAAATACATTCATAAAGGTTTTGATAAAGCTAATATGGAAATCGGTAATGATGAAATAAAAACATATCTTGACGCTAGATGGATCTCTTCGTGTGAAAGTTGTTTTCGTATATTTGGTTTTGGACTTCATGACAATCAACCAAGTGTTTACCGCTTAGAATTACACTTGCCTGATAGACAATTGACAAGCTTTTTGGTTAATGATAACCCAAATGATTTGTTGAGAAACACAAAGAAGACAAAACTTATGGCTTGGTTTGATTTCAACAGAAATTCTGATGTCGGTCGTCATCTGTTGTATACAGAATTTCCAACTCACTTCGTATTCACAAAAACTTCTCATTGGCAACCACGAGTAAATAATATGAGATTTAAAACTATTGGTAGAATGTATTTAGCGAATCCGAGTGAAGGTAAAAAGTATTACTTACGTCTTCTTTTGACGCAAAGACGAGGAATCAAAAGCTTCGAAGAGATGAGAACAATTAATGGAACTACATATGAGACATTCAAGCAAACCTGTGAGGCAATGGGTTTGCTAGAAAGTGATAGTGAATGGGACCAACTTCTAGAAGAATCAAGTGTTTACCAAAATCCCAAGCAAATGAGGCGATTATTTGCAAATATATTAATGTATTGTAGCCCAAGAAATCCAGGTGAACTATGGGATAAGTATACATTTGACTTAACACATGACTTAGTGAGAAGAGTTAGTGAAACAATCAACGATCTAAATGAATTAAGTGATATCCTACGCCAACAAGTTATTAACATTGACTGAAGTTGATGATTTATTATCATCAAGTGGTTTCGCTTTGAGTTCCTTCCAATCGATGCCTCAATTGACTGAAAGAATTGACGACCTCAACAGACTATTGGCTGAAGAATATGATGATGATCAACAAGCGCTAGAATTTTCGTTGAACAAAACAGCTGTCGACTAAATTCGGACCAAAAATCATTCTATGACGAAGTAATAGATTGTGTATCGAATAAACGTCACAAATTATTCTTTCTTGATGGACCAGGAGGAACAGGCAAAACCTTCGTTTATAATCTCCTGCTTTCTTCCTTGAGGTCTAAAGGAAAAATATCAATCGCTTTGGCATCGACAGGTTTAGCTGCACTTCTGCTAAAGAAAGGAAGAATAGCTCACTCAAGATTGAAGATTCCAATTGAAATCAATGAATGCTCAAGTTGTTTTATTGGCGCTCAATCGGATCTTGCAACACTTATTAGGCGTGCAGAACTAATCCTATGGGATAAGGCCCCTGTAATGAACAGATATGTGTTTGAAGCTGTCGACCGGACCCTTAGAGATATTACCAAAATTGACTCACCTTTTGGAGGAACAGTTATAGTGTTTGGCGGAGATTTCAGACAAATATTACCTGTTGTTAAAAATGGATGTGATTATGATGTGATTAATGCGTGCATTAAACGTTCAAAAATTTGGCGTTCTATTAACGTGAGAAATTTGACAATAAATATGAGAGTCGAAGGATCATCAGATGAAAATAGACGATTTACTGAGTATTTGCTAAGGATTGGAAATGGAACTGAGCCAAATACTGATGGCATGATTGAATTACCTTCAAATCTATGCCGAGATTTGAACGAGTTCAATGATTTTCTTCAAGAAATCCGAGAAGAAATCAATGATTGGACTATATTGGCAACCAGGAATGAAGATGTTGATCGGATAAATTCAGCTATAATTGCAAGAATAACAGGTCAATTAGCGCTGATTCAATAAGCGATACAAACCGTATTCATCTCTACCCAACCGAATATCTAAATAGTTTAAATCTCAGTGAATTACCTCCCCATCGACTCACACTTAAAATTGGAACACCTATAATGAATGCTTCTGAGGAATATTAATCCATCACTTGAATTATGCAATGGTTCTAAACTCATCTGTAAATCATTCAAAAGTCGTATGATTGAAGCAAAAATCATCTCAGGACTTAAACGTGGTGAAATGTTTTTCCTCCACCGAATGAATTTACACCCAAGCAATAATGTGTGGCCATTCAATTTGACAAGAAGACAATTTCCTATAAGACCAGCTTATGCGATGACGATAAATAAAAGTCAGGGTCAGACACTGAATAAAGTCGCATTGTATTTGAAAAATGAAGTTTTCACACATGGACAGCTTTATGTAGCCCTTTCCAGAGTAACATCTCCAGAAAATTTAGTGATATTTAGTCAAAAGAAATCAGATGGAAAATTCATGACACGTAATATAGTTTACAAGATATGAAGCGTCAATCATCAACTTGAAAATATATTGTTTAAACGATTCAACCTACCCACTCAAAGTAAGTCCAAAAAGTTTTACAAAACAATCTGATATTAATTTTTTTGTTCACCACTCGAAGCAAAGGTGCTCACAGTTTCGAGCTTACAGTGATTTATATGGGGGGAAGAACTAGTACAATATAAAACAAATTAAAGGGGTATTATAGTCTAGATATCCGTTTTCAAGGCGATTCTTGAGAATTAATTATACAAAAACGGTTAAACCTACTGATCTCAAGTTTTGTGTTCATATTTACTCATATTTAAAATAACACCTAAAGTTTATGTATCGCTTTTTAGAGCAAACTGTGCGAGATATATATAAACACAGTTTATGTCGCGAAATTTCGTTTCTATCGGGCGTGGTGATTGCCGCCGTCCTCGTCATCTGAAATAAACGATTCACTCTTTATTTTATTCTGTAGACACGTGTTTATCGTTCGGACCTGTAATAAATAATTATAAAAAAACTAACGAAATGGCGGGGCTTGAAAGAAAATATTCCGATTTATACTAAAAAATTTCACTTATCACGGTCCGAAAAAAATAGTAATTGTAAACAGACACAAAAGTTAGAGATTTAAACAGTAGCCATCAAAAAAAAAAACAGAAACAACGACAAACTGCAAATACTTTCGGGAAATTTTTCTATTACCAGTGGTTTTAGAAATATATTTAAAAATAATAGAGAAAGAATTGTGAAGAAAAGTAAGAGAAAAACTGGAAAACGAATAATCAGTTTTCGAGATACTAAACTTAAGGTCATGTATACATTAGTTAGGCAAGTTATAAAAAATATAATAAATAGTAATAAAGACATTTCGCTGGTTTTTTAGATCCTAACGCAGCATTTGATCAAGTGCCCAGAGAATACATATGATAATCAAAACAAATATAGGATATTATAGAATAAAACCCATAAAGACAAAGGACAACTTAATATAATCATATAGAAAAATAACTTAGAAAAAAATAAAATAAAAGTTGAGAGACATGGACAAGAGTGGACAAACCATTCAAAACTAAAGTATCTGCAAAAGTAGTGGATAAAACTAGAAAGAATATAATTAGGAAGAAGCAGCAGAAGAGATGAACTGGACCAACAATCAATAAGAAAAAAACAACAATTTAAAGCGGTTTGGATAACTTACTAGAAAAAATTACTTAAAATAAAAGTAGAAAGAAGAGCAAGAGGTAGACTTTAAGTCTAGTAGGTACACATCACCCAAGTGGAAAAAGACAAAAAACTGTCAAAGCAGTATGAAAAATGTCACAATACAGAATATAAGAAACGGATAAAGGACCTAACGCCGTGAGGCATAGAAGCGAGGAAGAAAGAAAAAGAACTATATGCGAGATTTTTTTCTTTAGCCAATTTGACTGAATTTACAGAGAACCATAATAATAAAAAGATAAACAACACAATGGCAGCAGAAAAACAGTTGTAAAAAGAGTCTAAATGGTCACCGAGAGATTATTTAAATGCAGTCTAATTATCAATATTATAAGAATACTCTAATACAGTTATGTTAAAACCAGCAAGCTGTATAAATTTATGGTTTGAACGGTTTAAATAACATTCGCGTATAGTTTTCATTTCTAAAAAATGATTTTTATAAACCTCGAGCCAGCTTCAGAAGGAAACTTTTTACAAATGGGATTGAGATAAATATTTGCTTTGAGTTAAAATGTCGTTCTATTAATTTTTTGAGTTGGGCGCAATAAACATTTTAGCTTCAATATGTCTTATGAGAAGATTAACGTGTATCCCCTTTTTCTTTTCAACTTCGCTACGCAGTTATTTAAGAAACATTAGTGATTTTTGGGATTTGACCTAGTTTTACGGTAATATTTTTAAAATTGTGTTTTAACAAAGTGAAAATTTTCTAAAATGTAGTCTTGACTATTTTAATGTTCGCTTTAGATCCGCCTGAGTAAAATGCACTTATAATATTAGAGATAACGCCTAAAATAGCAAATTTCAATTGTTGTAAAATTATTTTTCGGAACACCAAATATCATATTTGTCAATCTTTTTCATGTTCTTCCGTTTCCTGTATAACATCCTCAGAATAAAGTGAACATTTGCAGTCTGTTTGCGTTCACCAATTTTAAAAAGTTTTTGTTTTAAATAAACTGACAATGAAGATCTGTTCTTTAATACAAGATATTTTTTACCTGTACCAGTAATGTTTACTCCACGAATGTTATAATAACAATCATTTTCTTAAAGAAAAATAAAGTAAATCGCATAATTTTTAACTGATGCCATAATGAAAACACGGAACTAATAATAGCAGTTATGCGCTCAAGGCACAACTGCTAACTTATCACTAAACGTTAGTTTTTTTTTAATACAGTTGTCTTTGGAGCAATTTTATAATCAAAACTAACCTTCTCGTTCACCTACGCGAAACATATACATTGGTATAAATATACATATTAGCAAAACTTTCAAATTTGAATAGTGGATTGTTTTCGCTAGCTCGCCATACAGTCACTATGATTTTCTAATATTCATTACAATTATCTTACAAAATCCTCTTTTTATCGTAAATCATAATTCGCCCCAAAAAAGATTTCTTGCTATACCTGAGCAGCAAGTCCGTTGTGTATTATCTATTTATGCAAAACTTATTTAGGTTTTTAAATTTTTCAATATTACAAAGATTTGCATATCCTGATGTTCTCCGCAAGATATTAAACAGCAATTGATAGATTTCATTCAAGTTCCGCTTATATTTTGCTTTATCAATCCTAGAAGTCGGTTGTACACGGGTTAAACACTTTGTGACAAACGTACAGATTGGAAAATTCTTTCAAAAGAGATTTGAGTACTTAGTAGATCTACAAGTTCCACAAAAAAGATAATAACATAGAACGAGCAGAGTAACTTTACTTACAAAATTCATAAAACAGGCGGCATGGAAAGCTACTCTCGGACTGATAAGCCCCTCCCAAAGTAAAGACATTATAAAAAGTAAAATAGCGGAAAATGCCGTTTCAGAAGATGTTGGAAACTTACTAGGTTGGACTTAGATAAGCAAGCACTAAACAGGACTAACAAACAATTAAAAAACTCCTTTGCCGACATACAAATTAAAGAATTCAAGACTAACTAGAAAACCTCAGTCCAAATGAACAAACAAACTACTCGCTATAGAAAGCAGTACGAAAAAGAAAGATGGCAACTGGATTCGCAGCAACAAAGAAAAAGCGAATAACTTTGCTGAACCTTTCCCTTGTCCACTCTCAGTTCTTACGCCTGTATAATGTAATTCTAACAACTCGGCATTTTCCTAGCCAATGAAAATAGCACAGATTATTATGCTACTGAAACCAGGTAAACCACCAGCCAAAATAATGTGTACAGGCCTATAAGCCTACTTCCTATCATGCCAAAGGTTTTTGAAAAACTAATTTTACGTAGAATAATGCGAATTTTGGACATTCAAGAATTAATCACCAATTTGGTTTCCGAAGTAAACACGACACAATAGGGCAGGTACAAAAGAAAGTTAACAAAATATACAAAAATTTGGAAAGAAAACTATACCGTTCTGTGGTATTTTTAAACGTAAAGCAAGTCTTTGACAGGGCATCAAGGCTTAGGCAAACTGAAAGCAAATTACCCTACCAGGTATATAAACTTTTGATGTCTTACATATAAAATCGGGATTTCTTAATAAAATACAAAGACGAAACCACGGTTCTTCAACCCATCTCATGAGGTGTTAAATATTATATTTATTATATACAGCCGACTTGCCTACATCTTGTCTAACAACATCAGCTACTTATGTAAATGATTTGGCTATTTCAGCCCCCCATGAAAAAATACAGAAGCTGCATCCAGTTATCTCGAAGCTTACCCCGGAAAAATTCAACACTCAACTAGGACACGGTGCATTAGAATAAAACGGAATAAAACTGAACACGCTAGCGTCCCAACTGGCTTTACAAATTTCAGCCCCTAGAGATTACACTTATTTCCCCTACCGTACAAACCACTTGCCGGACATCCTAATAGTACATAAAAACCTGCAACTGCCAATAAACCAAACCGTAATAACTGAACTTGACTCTGATCATCTGCCGGTAATATTCACTCTTAACTGTACTCCTTATTATTACCCGGAAATTCCAAAGCTAATCAACGGACCAGTTAACTGGGAACTTTTCCGTAATATCATGGACGAACAAATCAAGTGCCCTCTTACCATATCTACCACAGCTGAAATTGATGGAACCATTGAATTCTTCAAAGAAACAACAAATGAGGCTATCAAACAATCTACTCTAGTCTCTCAAACACGCAAACCTGTCAATAACCAAACACCCCCACTCCGAATTTTAAAATTAATAAAAGAAAAAAACTCCACCCGAAGGAAGTGGCAACGTCTTAGGAACCCTACAGATAAACACCATCTAAATGTGCTGACCCGGCAGGTTAAAAACGAACTCGATCAGTTCAGAATAAACTCTTATAAACAGTATATAGAATCGTTCGAACATAGAGACGCCAACATGTGGAAAGCCACCAAACGGATCCTGAAGCAACCCACGGTCACCCCCACACTAAAATATAATGGCCAAACAATATCGGAAGATAAGGACAAACCTGAAATATTCGCACAACATCTCGAAGCAACATTTACCACCGCATATTTTAACAATGATCCCAATCATATCAGACGGGTTGAAATGGAATCTCAAAATATTATACCCCAAGAACAAATCCTAGATAACCCTATCTCCCCAACAGAAATTAAAGAATGTATAAAAAAACTTAAAACCAAAAAAGCACCAGGAATCTACATGATCCCCAACATAATTCTGAAAAATCTACCCCAAAAAAAGTATATGTTTACTAACAGCCATATTTAATTACTGCTTAAGATTGGGTTACTTCCCTACCGAATGGAAGCGAGCACTAATTCAGATGATTCCCAAACCAAATAAACCGCATGACAACCCTAACAACTACCGACCCATCAGCCTGCTGTCCACAATTTCTAAAGTTTTTGAACGAACCATTCAAAGCCGTTTAAACCAATTTTTAGAAGATAATGCAATCCTGCCCAAATTCCAATTTGGTTTTAGAAGCGCACACTCTACTGGTCATCAAATCTTACGACTCACTGAGATAATTGAAAAGGGTTACGAAAACAAAATGCACACGATAATGGCATTTGTAGATATGGCGCAAGCCTTTGATCGTGTATGGATAAACGGCTTATTATACAAAATAAAAGATTTGGCAATCCCTGTTTACCTATTACATATAGTTAAATCATTTTTAACTGACAGAACGTTCCAGACAAGAATAAAAGGATATACCTCATCAGTACGTAAAATCAATGCGGGAGTACCGCAGAGATCCGTACTGAGTCCCTTGTTATTCAATATTTTCATGCACGATGCTCCTACAACACCAAACTCTGACATCGCAATGTATGCCGACGATACAGCAATCATAACTCAAGACTACGACATTAACCTAGCCGCAAACAATCTGTAACAAAGTCTGAATCATCTTAACTCATGGTTTAACAAATGGTTTATACGAATTAATCCCAGCAAATGGATGCCAAAATCTTTACCTTGCGTCACCCACAAGACCCACCTAACATCGTTATCAATAATGTACCTATCCTGAATCCGAAAGATAGCGTGGTGAAATACCTGGGTCTTTCTCGACCGTAGATTAACATGGAGTTTCCACACCAATAAAAACTGACTGAATCATACGCAAGACTGGCCATGCTCTATCCCATCATCAACAAGAAGTCAACATCTAAAATAAAATGTGGGGTTCTTATCTACACGACCATCATTCGACCAATTACATACGGGTGCAGTGTCTGGTGCGCGACATCAAAAACTAATCTTAGCAAACTCCAAGTGTTACAAAATAAAATTATCCCTATAATAACAAATGCACAGTGGTACGCAAGAAACTCGCAGCTCCACCGAGAAACAGGAATCCTAACAGTGGAAAAATTCATAAAGAAAACGGCCCAAAAATTTTATGATAACATAAATCAATGCAGTGGTGCGATTCACTACAACTTGGGCACTGAAAAATTACACACCAGACTTAAAAGGAAGTTACCTATTGATGTCCTAAATAGTGAAAATAACTAATTTAATTGTCAAAACCACAATGAACCATCTATTTTAGTGATATAAATGTTAAAAATCTTTTAAACTTGCTATGTAATAGCAAATGTAATGCTGATCTGGCATAACCCCTATTAATAAAAAAAAAAACGGTGCATTAGAGTGAACAAATCCAAGTCTCACCATGTTACTTTCACTATAAAAAGGGATAGTTGTCCATCAGTAACTTTAAGCGGAGACCAACTTACCCACACAGTCAGTCAAATGCCTCGAATTGCACCTCGATGGGAGACTAACTTGGAGAACTCACATGTTCACTAAAAGAAAACAACTTGGACTATAACTTTGTAAATTATATTGGCTAATCGGAAGAAAATCAAGACTGTCGCTGAAAAATAAGCTATTAATCTACAAAGTAGTCCTCAAACCAATATGGACTTTTGGGATTTTTCTGTGGAGATCTGCAGCTACATCAAACTTGAAAATCCTTGAAAGATTGTAAAATAAAGTGCCACGAACGATCGTTAACGCGTCATGGTACGTCCCAAATAGAGTGATTTTAAGTGACCTGAAAGTATCTACGGTAAAATGTAAAATGCAAAATTACAACACGCGATATATAAATAGACTTAGTGTGACAACATTAAAATAAGGAGAGGATACAATAAAACCTTACTTCACTTAATTGTTATCACCATTGATACTGCATTTACAATTTAATTCTTATAAAATACTTATTGCCCAATTCTATAGTGCAGATTGTATAATATTTGGAGATATTAATAAAAAAAATTAAAAAATACAAATGAGTGTTTTTGCAACACATCACAAATGTGACTGATGAAAACCATTTCTTTTGTAAAATTATCTGAATGACCAAAATGAAAAAAAATGGTTCGATGTGTGAATCTTACTTTTTCATTTAAGTATTTTAATAAAAAGGGAGTTGTATGTTGTCTCTATAAAGAACATATGAGAATGCAAAAAACGACAAGTTTATTAATATATGATTTAAAGTAAATATTGAAGCTTCGAAAGTTATATTGTACTCCAAAAAGTTTGCTCTTGTGATACAAAAGAGTTTCTTAAAAATTTAAATTTATTTATCGAGCTATTTTATTAGTGCATTAAGACGCATTTATGTTTGTAAGACTTAACAAATGTGATCAAGCCTGAGAAGGGATTTGGATGCGAAAATGGACCGGGTAAACGGGAGACCCCACACCGTTTATCCATAAAACTGCGTAAGCCCTTCCCATCCATGACAATGGTGTGTTACGGGCCTGGTTTTCTAGATCCTAACGCAGCATTTGATCAAGTGCCCAGAGAATACATATGATAATCAAAACAAATATAGGATATTATAGAATAAAACCCATAAATACCCAGGACAACTTAATATAATCATATAGAAAAATAACTTAAGAAAACATAAAATAAAAGTTAACATATAAAAAAAGGTAAGGCATATCAAAAAAGGTATAGAATAGGAAGGACTCCCATCTTAGAATAGATAGAGAAATAAAAAAAGAATCGGCTAAGTAAATCAAACTATCAAATTAACAACACAATCATTGGTAAAAAAACTCGGCATTAAAACAAAGATGCACTTATTCGAATCTTAATTTCCACATTACTGCAATGTTGAGAGACATGGACAATAGTGGACAAACACCACTCAAAACTAAAGTATCTGCAAAAGTACTGGATAAAACTAGAAAGAATATAATTAGGAAGAAGCAGCAGAAGAGTTGAACTGGACCAACTATTAATAAGAAAGAAACAAAAATTTAAAGCGGTTTGGATAACTTACTAGAAAAAATTACTTAAAGCAGAAAGAAGAGCAAGAGGTAGATTTTAAGTCTAGTAGGTACACATCACCCAAGTGGAAAAAGACAAAAAACTGTCAAAGCAGTATGAAAAATGTCACAATACAGAATATAAGAAACGGATAAAGGACCTAACGCCGTGAGGCATAGAAGCGAAGAAGAAAGAAAAAGAACAATATGCGAGATTCTTTTCTTTAGCCAATTTGATTGAATTTACAGAGAACCATAATAACAAAAAGATAAACAACTCAATGACAGCATAAGAACAGTTGTAAAAAAAGTCTAAATGTTCACCAAGAGATTATTTAAATACAAACTAATTATCAACATTATCAGAACACTCTAATCCAGTTATATTAAAACCAGCAAGCTGTAAAATTTTATGGTTTGAATGGTTTAAATAACACTCGCGTATAGTTTTCATTTCTAAAACATGGGGCCGGCGAAGAGATTGCTCTGTAAGCAATCCCAAAACGAACTTAAAAAAACCTTTCGATTTGATTCTTATCGGAAATTTTACGCTGAATTCGAAAATGAAGAAAAAATTCTATGTCGAATAATTTTCCAGATATTCGATTTTGAATTTTCCCGAAATGTCTACCGACACGAGTGGGGCTGCGTTTCACTCTACGACGCAGACTCGTAAAGGTGCTTCGAGCCACCCTATCCCACAATAGTGTGGGTAACAGGCGCAACAAGTATCAACAGATGTAGGTAGAGTAGAGGCTCACGCAAGTGACCTCGACGGCCGCTCGTCCAACGTGGTAAAGGAAACTTTACCGACACGAGTGGGTAGTGCTTTTTACCCCGTGGCGCGTGATACCCGTAAAACGGCTAGTGGAGCTACCCAATCCCACATCTGTGGGCAACGGATGCCGCTAGTCAGTAACAGAGGAGTAGAGGTATCACGAGAGTGACCTCGACGGGTACTCGTCAAACGTGGTAAGGGGAACCTTACCGACACGAGGACTAAGGGGAGGGGGTAGCCAACCGGGGCGGCTTCCCGGTTCCCCCTCGATGGTGTTGGTCTCTTAGGGGTGGTGGCACCGCTTTAGGAACAGGTGGTACTTGTTGGCCTTCGTGCGAGGATGCCCTTAAGCGGGGGAGGCTTCGGCCTGCCCTCACCGCCCGTCAATTATACCGACCTTATTGTCGGTCTAGCGGGCGGAACCGTAACACCTCCGATACTCTGACCTGGTAAAATAGGAGCATAGTTCGGTATCTGAGCTTCCCAGCCTCGTACTGTACTTGGTCGTACTGTAAGGAGGGTAGAACCTCCCGGTTCGTGTTTGGAGACTCGGCAATAAGGGTACTCGGTACTGCAGCCGGCACCAGCAGGATATGCATGTAATTTTAATAATTTATTACATAAATAGTCCAAATAATACAGAAACAAGATACCAACATAAAATCAACTTTACCAACACATCTATAGTTTTAAGTGATGTTAAAATATTCTTTTGTACTAAGCTTTCTAGAATATATATAATACACTAGAAGACCTTTTAAAAGCAAGAAAAACATTTTATAATTAAAGTATCTTTGTTTTTAATAATAAATTAGTATTGTTGCTATTAACAAGAAGTCAAGGGTAAGTTAAAGAAAATAATCAAATTCAATTTTAGCCTAGTAAAAATTATATATTGCTTCGGCCAATATATTGCCATCGATAGTATTTTTTATCCGTATGGCTTTTTGTTTTTATATGCAACTATTATTTCTGAACATCTGCCACTAATAGTTGTCGTTTAGTCATAAAAAAATTTGACAAGCGCGTTTTATAGCTTAATATATCTAGACAACACATTTTTTAACAATAACAAATATTATAATATGTTGGGCATCAATGTTTATAGTATTTTTTTATAAAAAATTAATATATAATTATTTAATACTTATATAAGTTTTTATATTGCATATTGTTGTTTTAAAAACCACAAATTAAAATAAGCTACATTAGATATGCGTTTAAAATAAAATAATTCTTACAATTACTAATCCACGTGCGTAGTGGGATGTAACAACAAAATTTTAGATATAAGTGTCATTTATATGCAACATAGTACAAACAAATTATTTAAATATGTTAATTAATGTAATGAATGCAGTAGTCAACACTCCAACTTAAGACCAATGGTAGAAAGTACATGTGACGTACTGCTTACTAAGTTTATAGATAATAAAAAGAACAATACAAATAAATGAAACAGAACATTAAATTGCGATATCTACATATGCGTTACATAGGTGGATGCACAATAAAATCACAAGTACCAATGTTAAAATTGTGAACTTGGTTTAAATCAAAGAGCAAGTAGTTTGTGAAATAATGCATGGTAGCTTTTAAATAGTTACTCCGATCAAGTTTGGCGTAAAAGGAACGAAAATGTAATTACTTTAAAATCATGATGCCGTACCACAGAGCAACTAGTAACAAATAATAACATTAAGCTAAATTGCAAAGCTTTGTATATCTAAAATATATATTCAGCATATATAAGGAGTTTACTATTAATCCTTAAAATTATTAAATCAAAATTATAGAAATAACCAAAAATGCTGCTTTTTGAAATGCATAATCTGTTTTACCTCATGGTAAAATGTAAACCTATTTTTTATTTTTATCAAAGTTATTAACAGTAGGTAATATTTATTTGTAGTATCCTACCAACACAGATAACGTTTACATATTCGATAAATATAACAGTCTTCCTACCCGTTCAATTAAGCAACCTGATTACTTGTTAAATACCTTAATTATAATTGTTGTCAAATCATAAGCATAACTTGTGTCTGATTAACTTTCGGTAATTAAAAGCTCCTTCAGTTGCGGTTCCTTAATTATTGAGTACATATTTGTTGTTATTAATTGAAAATGTTTTTTAGAACAATATATACAGCACAAATAAAGGCGTAATATAATCAAATCAAAAAACTGTCGATAGTGATCTGCGTATGGAAGACCAGGAAGAATCAGAACACTGGTAAATGTTGAACGTGAAGAGCTACAAATAATAGGGTCAGAAGTTTTAAAAACTAGAAGATAATTTAGGAATTTCAAAATCTAGAAGAAAACAATGATGCAAAATCTCTGCAGCTACTAATGGTTTACTTTAGATTGCTATCAATTAATCAGATAGAAACAATACCGAGGAAAGTGTGTTAGAAGTGATTGAGACTACGTATACTTCTTGTATTTTTTACTATTTTTACTAAATATATAATTTTTCAAATTTAATTATAATTTTTTTTGTATTATATACCTAGATACTTCCAAAATACTGGGAAAATGCTAAATAAAAATATGACAAAGCAATAATGCAACCCATCATGTCGGATAACTGTACAGCAATAACATTTATTTAATAAAAGTTCTGCGTTTAACGCAGTTAAACTAAAGGAAGGGCGTAACTTTAGGTATGTGCTTAGAAATATGCATAATTTATCCAATTTAAATAATTTAAAAGACACCAAATGATCACATAGGTGTAAACTTTTAAAACATTAAACAGTTTAACTAATCGCTGAATTAAAATGTCTAAAAATCAAATTATTAAATAATATCTGACAAAAAATTTCTCCAAATGATAAATGTGTTCTTAGCGAGAGTAATCTTGAAAACACCCTATACCAAAGTATGTTTCAGCCGTAAGGCGGACAAAAATAGCAAACCATGCAATCCAATATCAGCTACGTTTAAAGGACTGGTAAGTAAGCAACAGTATGAGTCTCCATACAGCAACATACTACTAACAAAAACTCCTACGCAATTACTTGATGCGAATGACGAGGCTTAGTTGAAAACTAGGATAAAAGAGAAATAAAACACAAAAGTTAAGTCTTTCTTATTAATCACAACTTTGATATAATGCTTTTCTGGGTCATTTTGTACGCCAAAGCTATTTTAAGTTTCCAAACTACTCAATTTACCACACTAACTATCCAGACGAAAGTGCTCTTGTTAATTAATTAAAACATGACTAATACACTACGAATGCAAAAATTATAAAGAATATTTATGAACAACTATTGTAACAGAAAATTAGTGATATAAAATTTTTTTTAGAGTAATATCTTAGTATACTTTTTTTTTAATAATGTACATTTACAATCTGTTGAACATCAACAATAAGTAAATAATTTTGCTAATAGACTTGCAATATCTGCTAAGTATAAAATCCACCGACTTCATTCTTGCTTAGGAAGATTGAACTGCGTCGCTGACAAAGAGGTCACATATTACAGTGTTCACTGAAATCGTGTCTCTAAGTCTAATGGATCCTATCTTTTTAAACGTTGAATACTCTGTCTCTCAAGCGAACTTGCTGCTAGGTTATTGGGGTGAATACTAACTTTTGTTAGATAGGTTGCAGTAGCTCTGCGAAGTTGGTGGTGTACGGTTGGGAGACGAAGATTCTGCTAAAGAACCCAATTGGGGACATGACATGGAGCGTTACGACTTTATTTTGAAAGCGTTGAAGGATTTCCAAGTTGGAATTGCTGACCGATCCCCAAAGTGTCCATATCGGTCTTTTTATATAGTAGCAAATTATTCTCTAAGGATAAGGAGAAGGTTTTTCCAATTAACCAATACATTTGTCAAAATTTAAGCCCTAATTGTATTTTTTTTTATTATGTGTGTTTTCTATGTGAGGTGTCTGTCCAGATAAATTCCCAAGCATTTGACGTTATCCTGTTGTGGAATAGTTTCTTCATTAAGCGTTACCGATGGGCAGCTTTTGTTCGTAGTGTGAATGTTGTTTCTACGGATTTTGTTTCGTTAACCTGTATACGCCATAGTTGTAACCAAGTATGTATATTATTAAGGATGCTTTAGAGGTAGTTAGAAGATACACGAAGGTTTGAGTGTGATGCTAGTACTGCTTTATCATCGGCGTAGGTGGCTCTGAGCGTTTGAGGGTTGTGGGCAGATCTACCGTATATATAAAATATAAAATTGGTCTTAATATACGTATATTAAAACCAATTTTATATTTTATATATACGGTAGATCTGCCCACAATACTTCGATACATCCCTTAGTTTGATTTGAAAATTTTGTTCTAGGTATGACCGGATAAGTACAGACATTTGTGTTTTTACGGGCTTTGGGGTCTGTTTGTTACCACGGCTAGTTTGTCGCGATAGTTAATAGAGGGAAAAATTGCAATAATAAATCCCCTTATTTGCGATGATGTTTTCTTCAATCAAACACTGCGATTTCGAAACTATAATTTAAACAAAAATACAAAATTGCGAATGGGCTCGAGTGCATTAATCGAGGCTTTCGATGAGGTTGCTTGTTAACGAATGCCTATCTATTACAAATCTGCTTCGGCAAGTGCGTGACATAAAATTCAAGGGGTGGGTTCTTGAAATCAGGGACAAATTACTGCAAAAAGGCAGACGGCTGCAATTGTGCAGCTTAGTGGCGAGCGAACCAGCTGACAAGTCTTAAACTCATAAATATATTTTTGAATAGGGTCATAAACTTGTATTTAACACAAAAGGGACGACAGCGGTCATCTCCTGCAAGGAACCCACCGACCACTTAGACCGTCACTCAACTTGCCTGGAGAATCTTAATTCTTAAAATAAGGTAATCCTTACAATTATTCTTAATAATAAATTACTAACTATTTCGTACTAAACATACTCCCCCCGTTGAACAAAGTGTTCAATAAACAACACAAATTAATGGGGTCCCTCATTAGGTAGAGCGCACAATTGTCTAACACACCGACGAAATTAACCAGTGGGAGTTTTTACACTAGCTACCCGCACTGCACAATCTTCGCCGGAATGAATAGCAACAATGCGACCAAGAGACCATTGCAGAGGCGGAAGATTATCTTCCTTAATTAACACTAGATCATTGACATTTACGTTCTGGGAATTGCGTTGCCACTTAGATCGAGTGATGAGGTGGTTTAAATACTCCTTTTGCCATCTGTTCCAAAAATGCTGCTTCATCCTTTGAGCATGTTGCCATGCAGACAATCGATTTGTAGGTTCATTGATTAAATCGGTTTCGGCTAAGCTAGTCAATGGACCGCCTATTAGGAAATGGCCAGGGGTCAAAGGGAGAAGGTCGTTGGGATCCGAAGAGAGGAGATATAGGGCGAGAATTGAATTGCTTCAATCTCAATGGTGTATGTTTGCAATTGCTCCAACGTTAAAAGGGTGCCCCCAACGGTGCGAATAAAATCATGCTTAAATGATTTAACTGCAGCCTCCCACAACCCAGCAAAGTGAGGGGCCCTGGGAGGTGAAAAACGCCAACTAATGTTTTCAATTGCTAAATAGCGACGTACACTCTCGTGGTGTGCGGTTGACCTAAGCAAATTTTGAATTTCTGTTATTTCATTGCGAGCGCCAACAAAATTTGTGGCATTATCAGAATAAATAGCTTTAGATTTTCCCCTTCTAGAAAAGAACCGCTTAAGGCTAGCAATAAACGCCTCCGTTGTTAAATCGCTGACCACTTCAATGTGGACAGCTTTTGTAGACATGGGCAACCGCCTTTCTTTAATGAACAAGGGCCCGCAATAATCCACTCCTACATTTATGAAGGGACGGGAGTTTGTCACTCGTTCATGGGGCAAATTTCCCATAAGGTATTCGGAAGAAAGGGGGCGCGCTCGAAAACATTTGATGCACTTGCGAATGACGTTTCTAACAGCCGTGCGACCATCAATGATCCAATAATTTTCCCGAATTAAATATAATGTGGTTTGAGCACCGGCATGCAGTAATCGTTCGTGAGCATCTCGAATTATCAGTTGCGTGATATATAGTTTAGACGTCAATAGTATAGGATGTATTTGATTTTTAGGCAGCTTGGCATGCTGAAGACGACCACCAACTCTGAGAACTCTTTGATCATCAAGAAAAGGAGACAAGGGAATTAATCGACTATTGTGTTCAAGTGGTTTATGGCTTTTTAACGCCTGTGTCCCTTTAGAGAAGGCAGAGGCTTGAGATAATTTAATAATTAACAAGTTAGCCTTATCAACTTCATCTGAGGACAGATCTTTAGTTAATTTAGGCATGTTTTTTGAAATTGCATTGAAAGTAAATCGGCGCATATAAGCCACTACTCGTCTTAATTTATTAATAGAGCTGTATCTTTCTAAGAGGTTGAGTTCCGTAAGTTCGCTTTTCAAACAGGTTACCGGAGTGGTAACTGCACGTTTCTCTGGGATGTCGATTGCATTTAAGGCTCCTGTCGGCCAAGATGATTCCGAATCAACAAGCCACGCAGGCCCTGCTTGCCAGATAGAGGATTCTATAAATTCCAAGGGAATTTGACCGCGAGACACCAAATCCGCGGGATTGTCATAAGAAAAGACGTGACGCCAATGACACGACTGAGTTAACCCTTGAATTTCCGCTACACGATTTGAGACAAATGTTTTCAACAAATAAGGCTGAGTATTTATCCAATGAAGAACTATAGTTGAATCAGACCATAAATAAGCGTCGTGGAGCTCTACAGGAAGTACTCGTTTTATTGATGTGTATAAGCGTGCCAACAGAACTGCAGCGCATAATTCAAGTCGAGGTATTGTAATGGGCCTTACTGGAGCTATTCTGGATTTGGCGCAGATTAGACGAACGCACACTTCACCCTTATCATTAGTAGATCGAAGATAGAAACAAGCGCCATATGCTCTTTCGCTTGCATCGCAGAAACCATGAAGTTGGATAATTTTGGCTTGCCGACTACCAACACAGCGATAAAATTTTAGTTTTTCTAATAGTGGAAGCTGAGACTTATATTCTTCCCAAAGCGTATAGACGTTTGCAGGAACTGATTCGTCCCAGGCTACTCCCGCCTTCCACAGCTGTTGAATTAGGCAACTTTCCTTTGTATAGGAAATATTTTCAGTCGTATAACTGCACTGGATATATATGTAATTAATTATAAAACCATTTTCTGGCAATTGTTTTAATAGACCTGCCATGAGTAAATTATATCCTGATGCTTTATGCAAATTAAGACTGGAGGTTGTGCTTCAAATGGTTTCACTAATGTGTGATGAATTGTTTGTTCTTCTTTCATTCTGCAGGTTCTGGATAATGGATGAAACGCTGTAGACATGTGATTTGTAAATGTTGTTGGTTTTTCTTCGTTGCTTCAAGCTCAGCTACCATCTGGGAGTCTGATTGAGGGTATAAAAGTAGTTGGTTTTTTTAATTTCTTCGTTGCTCTCCAGAGTGAGGCATGTGTGGCTTCGTAAGGTGTTAAACTGGATAGTTAAATTTGTATTTCCCGATTTTTGTGCTGTTTCGGAGAGTTTTCAAATTCTGGGTAGCATTGTTAATATTAGTTTTGTCTCGTGGAAATCTACTGTTTTGCCAAATACGTCGAAGTCTTCGTTTCTCACCTAGCCCTGTTCTTCGTTGTCAGGAGTTGCTTCCCAGTCAGTATCCTGTAAAGTTTGGTTGAGATGTTCCGCTGCATTGAATAGGTCTATGTCTATTTTCAAAGAAATGTTTAATTTTACTTTTTCTTCGATGATCTCTCGAAAATACTCCCAGTTTGTTCGTTTACTATACAAAGTGGGAGGGGTACTTCTTGTTAGTACTTTTGCGCTGTATGTTACGATTACCGGGGAGTGATCAGAAGAAAAATCTAGATTGGATTCAGTTTTGGGGTATCTATCAGATATTCCCTTGATCACACAAATATTCAGGAGATCAGAAAGTTTTCGTCCATCGGTAGGCCAGTAGATAGACTAATCTGTTGATAGGGATTGAAGATTGTTGTCTTGGATGGATTTCAATAGCTCTCTGCCTCTGGTGACCGTAACCCTAAATCCCCAAGTTTGGTTTTTGCGTTATAGTCTCCTCTTGCTACAAAGCGGGCTCCAAGTGTTTGGAAGAAGTTGATAAACTGTTGTTTGGTTATCTTGTGCTTGGGCGGGCAGTAAATTACCCAGCATATTATTTCCTTGTTCGGTTCTTATATAACGATGGTGGTGGTTTTTTCCTGGTGATATTTGGAAAATTTATAGTGCTTTAAAGTAGTGCAGTTTCTGCATGAGCAGTGTTTTCTGGATGACTGCTTGAGCATATTGTATATTTGCATATTTTCATGTATGTTTTGTGTGTGAAATGTGTTTCCGATATCATCTTAATATCACTGTTGTTGTTTATTAGAAATTGTTCGACTTCTAAACTGTGTTTTGCTAATCCTTTAGCGTTCCAGATTACGATTTTAAGGTGTTGTCCATTATAATTAAAATTTGCTGACCAGAGCTGTTAAAAGATTGAAGATGGTGTACAATTTTTTCATTAGTTTTTTTCTAGATTGTTATCTGATGTAGGTGACTTTGTGAAGCTGTATTTTCATTTGCTTGTTTCCTATCACTTTGAGTGTGTATTGATCTTGGACTCTTTTTTCTAATATGTCGATAAGAGGTTTGATGTTATTAACCACATAAACAATTATTGGTGATGGTTGTACTTCTTCCGTGCTGATATTTCCGATCCGCTCTTCCGCGAGAGACTGATATCGGTTTGAGGTTTCTGTAGCGTTTAACCAGTAATCAGTGTTTTTCCTTTTTTGGATTTGGCGTTTGCCAGAAACTGTCATTATTTGTTTGCACCAGAGTGTTTTCTGAATGTTGATTTGTGTTTTGCGATGAATATTTTGGGAAATAATGCGGCATTACTTGAATTTGTGGCTGCGGTTGCCATTGTGAGACTAAATAAGGCTGTTGTAATTGCTGTATCTGTAAGTTTTGTTAAAATATGCCTTGATTAATTTGTTGATCGTACGTCACAAGTTGTTGATTTTATGGGTAGTGATACCCGTAATTTGGCACGCTTAGCATGGCGGCCTTATTTCCGTAAAATACTAATAAAATGTAATTAAATTTATAGCTGACCTTTTATGACACGTTTGCGTTATTAGTATCGCCTGACGAAAAAACACACAACTTACGATGCGAAAGTCAAACGTGAACTGTTAGTATATTTGGTAATAAATAATTAGCAAATACCTTATGGGAACTTAAATTAACTATTCCGAAAGAAGAAATATTTTCTAGTTATTTAACTAAAACACATAACTACCGATGAGTCTTTTTATTGGCCCACGATGACAAATGAAATAATTACTATTAGTCTTGCTATTATATTATAGGAACATTTATTCGTTTTAATTAGAATAAGCACTAAAATTCTAAACAGGCTAGCATCAAAAATATAGCTAAAAGTTATTTTGCATGTAAAAAATTCTATTCGATATCTTAAATAATACCTGCAAAAAACAATCTGGTAATCAGTAGCTACAAGGAAAGGAATACCTACACACCAAAAACTGCCTGATATGATCAATATACTAAAAAAATCAAAGGTTACTAAAAACGCGCCAACGAACTCCAGCATCTTAATTCAAATTAAGAGGTATTACAACTAAAGTTTACAAGTACTTTAAAATAACAAACATTTATTCTGGAGTGTAAAGTAAAAAATAAATCAACTGCAACTTCTTAAAGAGAAGTATCGAGCCAAAGCTTTAAACTCAAGGCAAAGCTTTTGCTAAGCATCTTATAAAACCGCGTTCTTATCTACAACTCAGGACGTTATTACTGCAGTACATGCTACATTGGCGTTTAACCAAAATCCAAACATTACGTCTTTCCACCTTAAGCAAACACCAGTGTTGCAATCGAATCGTGCCTTTTCCTAGTTTAATTAAAATTAAGACTTTACTCGATCTGCTGTTTGAAAATAGATACATTATCGGGAAAACAATTTTTAAATTTAACCTTCAAATATTTGATCTGCGTTCAGCCCGCGCTTGCGTTATTAATCGGAACTGGTGTAAAAGTTTACACTTCCTTGCTTCGCGAAGTTAATGCCGCTTTACACATCTGACTATTAAACATTTAAGTGTGATAATTCACCTTAAATAGTCTACCTGTTGTGTACGGCATCTACCATCCCGCCGTTAAACGGCATTGGCATTCAAGTATTCGATTTCCACATCGACTCATCCACCCGCTTTGTATAGGATCTACCATTCCGCTGTAAACACTTTCCACGAGTTGTTCCCAGGTCTTTCTATTTATTGGGGTACCATTAAGGAAAACCTATGCTCGGAGGCGAGGAAGACCGAGAAAAGCGTTGCTAAAATACCGTGCTCTGCCGCTGGTTTCGCCGCCCGACCGTCTATACCAGCATTGTCGCACAGCATCTTATCCGACCGCTTGTACCAAGCATGGCCACAACCGCTGACGCCAGCGTTACTTGACCAGCTCAACCACGGCTGTCCGCTTCACCGACGACGTTAGGCTAAATCTTAGCGTTAAGGTAGAATAAGTTAGATTAAGTTAAAAATAGTACTCTCTAGTTTTGATAAATATAAGTGGTCGTTGCGATTTTGTTTGCCTTTTATCTACCAACTCATTTTATCTTACGTTTCTTACGATCGCGTGTTCAACAAGTTTCATTCAATCACTGTCATTAATATTTGAAGCAAATAAAAGCAAATCTATCCTCATTAATTTTGCCAACCACAAAGACAATTAAGTTTTTGTATCACTAATCAGTTAGTCGATTCAATAAAAGGAAAGCATTAAATTCTTAGGAATGAACATCGGCTGCAGCTTAACTTGCAAGTAATATATCTTTCCAAACAGAACGCAGTTGAGATTTAAGTCCAACAGAATTTATTGGGTAATAGGATAGGGGAATGCCTACCAGATGGGTGGTACCGAGAAAATTAAATACTCGGGCGGACCAAAACTAGCATGACACAGGGCAGCAGTTGTGGCATTACTTTTATGGGGCTACTGAAGATTTACTTCCTTAAAGGCCCATTTAGACCAATTTCAGGCGAGGGTCACATATTGACCTAAACGGTTGGGACGCTGCGCTGCGGAAAGCAACGGAAAACTACCGCACTAAATGCATTTTGTTTTAAATGCTTCCCAAGATAATCACATGGCTGAAAAATCAAAACAATTGGCCGTTAGTCCGGGGCACCCTTTAGTGGGGAAACGGTGCGAAGGATCTCCCCGTCAGCCAATCAAGGGAATCAAGAGAATATGTACAGTATACACAAAAACAGAGTCAGAATTGCAACATGGAATGTACGCAGTTTATTCCAAGCAGGAAAATTGGATAACGTTGTACAAGAGATGAGTAGATTAAAACTAAACATTTTGGGTCTAAGCGAAACCCGATGGCCTAACTCAGGGAAATGTAGTACCGAAAACGGTGTTATATATTATTCAGGGAACGCTGAAACAGAGCGTTATAATGGAGTTGGCATCATGCTAGACAAAGCTGCAAGTAAAGCAGTAATTAACTTTATACCATATTCGGATAGAATTATGATGATTCAGCTACAAACAAACTTAGGTAAAATGAACATAATTCAAATATATGCCCCCACTGCTGACAAGAAAAACGATGATAAAATAGAACCTTTTTACGAAGAAATTCAGAAAATACTAAAATTAAGAAAAAAACGTGACATCACAATAATAATGGCGGATTGTAATGCAAAGATTGGAGAAGGAAGCTATAGAGATTATGTAGGTAAATATGGATTAGATGAGAGAAACGGACGAGGAGGGAGAATGCTGCAGTTTTGTATAGAAGAAGACCTTGTGGTCACAAATACTCTCTTTAAACTACCAAAGAGAAGATTATATACTTGGAAAGCACCGAGAGATCACACAGAACAAATAATTAGAAACCAAATAGATTACATTCTAGTTAACAAAAGGCGAGAAACAGCGTAAAGGCTGTAAAACATACCCAGGTGCGGATGCAAATTCGGACCACAATCCTGTAGTCATGAATATGTATATTAGATTGAAGAAAAGACGACAACAACAAAACCAAAATAGTTACATAAATACACGAAGGTTACAACAACCAGATATACGAAATTCTGCAACTAAGATGATAAACCAAAACTTCCATAAAATGCAAGAAGAAAATATTAGTAATTTAGATAAGGAAACAAAATGGCCTAAAATAAAAGAAACAATAGTAACGACACAACAAGAAACTTTGGGAGAACACAAGAAACAGATGAAGCAGAAGTGGATGACAGAGGAAATCTTAGCGCTAATGGACGAAAGGAGAAAATTTAAAAATAAAGATGAAATAAAGTATAGAGAAATACATAACATTATTAGAAGCAAGATACGTGCAGCAAAGGAATCCTGGATGGATGATAAGTGCAAAGAAATAGAAAAGTATGTACGTAGTTATGACAGCTTCAATGTTTACAAGAAAATAAAAGAAATCACTGGTATTGCACACAGACAACAATCGAGGATAATGAAGGATGACCAAGGTTCTTTAGCCATAGATACAGAATCAAAGTCAAACTTATGGCAAAAGTATATTAAACAAATCTTTAGAGATCAAAGAGCAGAAGAACGTATTATTACAGCAGCAGAAAACGCACCAAAAATAACATGTAGTGAGGTCAACCATGCCATAAAAACCGCAAAAGCTGGAAAAGCAGCAGGACTTGATGGTATACACTGCGAACTGTTAAAACTATTAGATGAATAGTCAGTTTCAATAATTGTTGACTTGTTTAACGATATATACCAAACAGGGGTTATCCCAAGCGAATGGCTACTTTCCACCTTTGTCCCCATCCCTAAGAAATCCCGAGCGTTTAGATGCGATGAGCATCGACTCATAAGTCTCATGAGTCAGGTACTAAAAATATTCTTAAGAATCATCCACACCAGGTTATATAGCAAATGTGAAGCGGAAATGTCAAACACACAATTCGGTTTCCGCAACGGAACAGGGACCAGAGAAGCCATATTTGCTCTTAACATCTTAGCACAAAGATCTCTAGATGTAAACCAGGATATTTACATGTGCTTCATAGACTACAGCAAAGCTTTCGACAACGTGAAGCACGATAAACTGGTTGATATTTTGCAGAAACTCATCATAGACCATCATGACATACAAATAATTATCAATCTCTACTGGGGCCAAACTGCAAAAATAAAAGTGGATAACTCTCTCTCCGAGGAAATTAATATTCGAAAAAAGTTCAGGACTAATAATAAATGGGAAATGTATCAATAACATTCGGTACGCTGACGACACCGTTTTGATCGCAAGCAACCTAAAAGACCTTCAGACACTGGTAGATAGAGTATCTCAAACAAGTAAAGAATTTGGGCTTAGTATTAATATTAGTAAAACAAAAATGTTAGTAGTATCTAAAAGAAACACCGCAGACAGTCAGCTGGTCATAGACAATATAATTATTGAACAAGTTCAAAACTACACGATAGTAAACAAAAACATCACACACAGAGAAGAAATCTTAGCAAGAATAGAACAAGCAAGGGTAGCCTTCATGAAAATGAGAAAACTACTGACTGCTCAGAACCTATCGTTAGCATTAAGGACAAGAATGGTCCGTTGTTACATATTCCCAGTGCTCTTGTATGGTCTAGAAGGTTGGACTTCAAAGAGACTTGAATCCTTCGAGCTATGGATTTATAGACGACTATTGAAAATCTCTTGGACCGACCGAATTACGAATCAGCAGGTTCTGGGTAGGATGCGCAAAGAATTGGTGATCTTACCTACCATTAAGAAAAGAAAATTAGAATTCCTAGGCCACATTTCCCGCAATTCTAAATATGAGATATTGCAGCTCATTATGCAAGGCAAAATTGCTGGGCGAAGGAGAGTCGGACGTCCCAGAATCTCTTGGTTACGTAACCTACGAGAATGGTTCAATATTACATCAGCCGAACTATTCCGAGCAGCTATATCAAAGGTCAAAATAGCCATGCTGATCAGCAACCTCCAAGGGAGAAGCTGAGATTAAGAAGAAGGAGGACATAAATTACAGTTATTTATCTTAAACAAATTTTTGATTTCTAAAGTAATCTTAAAAACCATCTAGAATTGGAGGATACAACTATAAGGTCTTTAATTTCAAACATTGAGATCTCAGAAAGGTTCCAATCAAAAGTATCTCTTATCCTAACAAATGTTCCTTGGCATATTGTAAATAATTTTATTAGCAACGGTCTTCAAACAATAATTGTAAAAAGGAATATAAATATTTACTTTCAAAAATATAAAAGAAGATTAAGAGATTATCTCAATAGATCGGCTGAAAACATAATAAAATAATCAGTGATATGTAGACTCAAACGACAAATTTTGTCTGACTTGCTTAACCAACTTCAACTGTGATAGCTCTAAGATAAATAATTTTGTGTTGAAATTAGTACAATACAATTTTCTGTAGACCTCCGTTATATTAAATTATTACTTATAACTTAAATTGCATGTTGTAAATAAATTTGGAAATGTACTAATAATACAGTAATAATAAAATAATCCTAATAAAACACGTAAAAAATAGCATGCGAAAAAACATTCACTCTGTTGTTTCATATACAAACTTCTCTTCCCCGTTAATACGTCCCTTTCTTCGCCGCTAGCAGGCTACTCGTGCTAAAATATCAAACGCCTGCCGAGTTGATTACATGCGATTTGCAACAGTAAGCTCGTATGCTGCTTCATGTATATATGATGCCGCTTGTTAGGCTGTTTACAGCGTGCTGCCTACTCGTACTTTGAAAAGCGTCACGTACACCCGGCCTAAGATGCCGCAACATCCGCATACATTCAATGAGACTCAAACTCGTCCGGATCGCAGTTACTGGGCAGGGGCAACGGATTTTCCAAATATCAAATTCTATTTGTACATGCGGTTACAGGAAACTTCGATATTGCGGTAAAGTACATAAATTATACTTCCTTATTTATAATTAAAGAAATATGCAAACTGGAAATTAGAAAAGGGGATATAAAAGTTTTGTTAGAAACACATCAGCTTTCTTCTATAACATCAAAATAAGAATCTTCGAAATACATAAAGATACTCAAATATTAGTAACTTTAAAATGTATTTCAAATGTTTAAGTAAAATTAAAAAATGTCTGCTTATGCTTAAACTAGTAATAATTAATATTTTTTTAGAGAAATATATTGTTACATCTGCCATAATTTAAAAAAAAGATTCAGTAAAAAACAATATTTTAAGCAATATAAAAACCTAATTGTGAATATAAATTGGAAATATGTATTTGTATAACAAGTAACAAAAGTAGTGATCAAAAAATACAGAATAAAACTACAGACAAATTTTATTTATCGGACTATATATTTTACTAATTATTGTGTTAAAAAACTTCGTAAACATAGTGTCATTTGTATAAAATAATTTTTGAAATAAGATTGTGACTTAAAGTACGTGTAGTGAATCAAATATAAAACAGACTAATAAAAACACAATTCTTCCAACGGACAGGTGGTCCAGCTATCGTAAGGTAAAATCAGCTGTCACTGACCAATCATTCACAAACACTTGGACAGTAACATCATCGTCAAATATATTCTATACTCTAAGTACTTCTTTTAGTGGTCAAAACAAATGGTAATCGTAGGGCATCCTGGCATCGTAATACTAACTAAAGAAACGCTAATGGTGGCTACGGGTGGAACTCTTCAGGCGTCCCCACCTGTAACGCTCAGAAGCCGTGCGCCTCTGGTTTATATTTAAATTACCTTTATAAGTTTTATTAAAATAAAAAACGTTAAATGATAAAGTAAAAGGAGAGAAAATAAATGCAATAAGTCATTTTAAATAAAAATGAATGCAATACCTGATTATATATAGTAATTATTTTTATTACTAAATCTAATTAACATTAAAAAAAGATGCCTTAAGATTTTTTTTTACAAAGAGATTATAGCAACATGGAATATGTAACTAAAGAGTTACAAAAACCTTATCTTGGTTTATTTCGATTAATTTTAACATACTTGATTTTCAGTTTATATATTATATTACGTTTATATATTATTATTTGGATTAGAAAGCTAAAAATTCTAATTTAGCAATGTAATTGTTTTGCACAAAATTGGAATAATACTAGAAGATATTAGTAAGCTTCATTTATTGTGTACACATATGTAGATATCTGTAGCAATTTATCTAAAATTATTAGTTAGATTAAAAGATATTAGTGTTAACTTGAATTAACATTTAGTGATAATCTAGATATCTATTGTAATTTTATTAATAAACGAAAACATCTCGAGGACGTTTTAAATTAATCTATTTTACAAAAATATTATACATCGTTGCTATCAGAAAGTATTTGAGTCTCTCAAGTATGTGACCTATTGCCAGATATAAAATAGTTTTGAAATTTCCGCACGGAAAATTGAAAATATTCTGCACATTTATTTTCAGGTGAGAAGAGCTGATATCCTGTAGGTATGCCATTTTTTAACCGACGAGCAGGTATCACAACGTGTTTGAAGTGTTCCGAAATACTCAATAAGTTTAGAGGCGAAATATTTTACCATGTTAAAAGTATCGTAGCGCGTGACTAACTATTGAGTTAATTTTGGTGATATAAAAAGATAAAACGAAGACGACTTTCTAAAAAAGAAGGTATTTTATTACTTGGGTCAGATTGTTAAGAAAAAGCTAAAAAATTAGTTGGATAAAGCTAATGATATAATGCAAAACTTTTCCCGAGATCTATATTACAGAAACATTATACAAGGTTATAAATAATTACGGTTTTTGTATTTTATTGAACTTCAAATTACAAAACAACAATTCCAAACTGCTGCAAGCCATAAGAAAAGGAATTTCTAAACCTTTTTTAACGAAAAAATTGAAATATTTTTTAATTAATCATAATAAAGTGCCAATCTTTTTATAAATTATAATACTTTATGATATACCATCTAATTCCATGACAACAGATACTGCAAAATTTACAATCTACAAAGAAACCACTTGTTTTAGTTACGAAAAGTGACACGAAATAAATTACATTGGATTGTTCTCAATTTTTAACTCGTCATTAGCTAAGTCGTTTTCGGTAAGAGAAGTGCTCTTGTGTATACAAGGTGTAGCAGAAAAGTAATGAAACTAATTTTTTATTTTTTTCAAACATCAATGCTATCCCCTTCAAAGTAGTTCCCTTGGGCAGCTACACACCGATCGAGACGTCGTTCCCACTGTTGGTAGCAGCGCTGGAAGTCTTCAACCGGTATGGTTTTCAGCATGTCCGTTACACTCCCAAAATGACAAAAAGAAATCTTGCTCATTAACGATTCTGTCAAGAAGATCAAGACACTTGTTTTTTCGAATGTCCTTCTGCTCAATTGTGAGGTTTATTGGCACCATTTTGGCACAGACCTTTCGCATGTGCAAATGTTCAGTCAAAATTTGATGATCGGCAAATCTGTTCAAATTTAATTGTAACATTCTTAATGTTAAACGACGGTCTGATCTCACAAGAGTGTTCACACGTTCGATGTTTTCGTCGGTTTTCGAAGTCGAAGGCCTTCCTGAACGGTGTTCATCTTCAACGTCTTCTCTGCCTTCCAAAAATGATTTGTGCAATCGAAAAACTTGAGGTCGGGATAAAGAATGTTCCCCGTAGGCCTGTTTTAACTTTTCAAACGTCGCACTTGCCGATTCTCCAAGCTTAACACAAAATTTAATGGCACAACTTTGCTCCAAATTCCGCTGTTCAATTTTGCGTGACGCACAACCAAAATACAACTTCACTAATAGCAGTCACAAAAATCACGTAATTAACGGAACGAGTTGAAACTCGCACTGAGCTATGGGAGGGTATTTATACAAGTGCTCTATCAAGGACAACAGCGTAGCGTTGCCAGATCGCTTGCGGTGTTGCCAGTCTCATTACTTTTCTGCCACACCTCGTATGTAATACGGTTTATTTTGTATTTAGTAGAAGACGCTATATATCAAAAATTCTCTACTGATGTTTAAATACATGTCAAATTAATTTTTTTAAATAACAAATCAGTTGATTTAGGTATATATTGAAAACCGAAAAATGTTGATAAAATAATAGCACTTATATTTGTTAACTGCAACATTATATTATCACGCAAACTGCAAACAAATCTCACTAACTCAATCTCATCGAGGAAAATTATAATATGTACTCGTACTTTGCACAAGTTTGTGAAATATCTTACTAATCACTTATGAGAATAGCCATAGATTGCCATCTAAGTTTTTACGACCACAATTGTATTTATGGATTTGCTGGATTCAATAAAGTGGATAATCACAGATTAAATAACTTTAATTTTCTTTAAACTGTTTAATACTACATTAATAATACATATAAATTAATTATCACAAATGTACCTTTTAAAGAAACGAGTTAAAGTAATTTCTCTGCTTTTGTAATTTAAACTAATTGTTCTTAATACAAGAGTTT
This sequence comes from Sinelater perroti, assembly GCA_036346155.1. Classification (NCBI taxonomy): domain Eukaryota; kingdom Metazoa; phylum Arthropoda; class Insecta; order Coleoptera; family Elateridae; genus Sinelater; species Sinelater perroti. Next base: position 5,321,555 of record JARFIY010000265.1, read on the forward strand.
ATATTTTTTGTCTGTAGAAACATACGCTGGGTTTCTAGATTTGCCTTCTATATTGGCTACAATTTTAGTGAATAGATTTACAAATATCTCAATTAGATAAATATTGTGGTAGTATATTCTGAACGATAATTACTTAATCAAATAAAATTAAATGGCACAATGGTAAAGTGGAGCAATAATAAAAGCAATTCAAACTTAACTCACTTTGTCTCTTAGTATGCCATTTGTACTAACAGTTTTTTATATCGTAATGCTCATGTTTACAATTCTCATAAATATTTTGACATGCATTCTCAGTGTTTGATATCAACAACAAATTTAACTTAAAAAAACAATCTGTTTGTGGCGTTATCAACTGATTATTTATACTTTTCAATGTTCCGTTTGATTAATGCAAGTAGAATAAAAATTTTGCCAATAAGTGGTAACAGACTAACTAATAAATATCAAAAATCATCACAAGTACAATAATTCAATAAAGTTTAATAAAGGTTTTCATTCAATTATCCTTTCTTGCAAAAAATAGTAATCCGATTTGCATAACAAATGACAACATATAACACAACAAAACCGCTTTTATTGTTTTTCAAAAGAATTTAGAGAACAAACGTCCGCATATAAAAAATCTTAATGATTTTTTAAGAGGTGCCCTACAATACAAAATTTAAAGAATGTTACAAATTTATAGAAGAAACTATAGAAAAAATCTGAAACTAAAAGATGTGTAAAATGTTTTGCTTGTGTTACAAGGAAAACTAACAATAAACACAGTAAAATTAGTAGATTATAATTTTTTTGTCTATAATGTTTGGTATGCTTTTGGTATAAATTTTAGAGAACATAATTTTAAATAAATAGTTAAGTATTGAAAATAAATGGTAATAGATCAGAACCATTTAGTATTAGAAAGAGAATAAAGCAAGTCTAAGCCCATACTTTTTATAATAGTAATGGGCAGACTACTGAAAAACACAAGACCAAGAACGGAGAAATTTGAGACTACAGTGGGACACAAGAATCTGGTACCAATTAGAATAGATAGCTAGTTGTACGCAGATGGTTTAGTGCTTATATCAGATAAAAGAAACAAAATGCAATAGTTGATTAATATATGGATCGAGGAAATAGAAAAACTGAAGATGACAGTCAATAAAAAAAAAGGAAAATAATGCATATAAATAACAAAAAAAAAAAAAACAAGAACAAAAAGCTATGGATGAAGTGATTACAATGGTATATCTGGGAAATATAGAAAACGACGGGAAAGCAGAGCTCAAATTAACTAACAAAATCAAAAAGCAAACAACATGTGCTACACACTAAATAAGACAATTTTCAGGAAAAGAATTAAACAAAAGAACCAAGCTGACTATGTATATATGAAAGTGAAACCTGGACATTACAACAGATACACAGAACTGATTACAGCAGAAATAAACTATTTAAGAAAGATAGCGAGAAAAACTAAATTGGATCACATTCAGAAATAAGGAAATCATAAGAAAACTAGAACAACAAACAATAATAGAAAAATATAAGAAAAAACAACCAGAATGCTGTGAATATATTATAGAGACTAGACAAAAACAGATTAACAAAAAAGGAGCGGAAGCTAAAGGAACAAAGAAATTATGTTAAAAAATCTTGTTGCAACAGCTCTATAGGAGAAGGTTTAATGAGGTTAGATCGCAAACCGCGGTGGCCAATCGATGTCACCCCTCTGCGAGATAACACAATCAGAAAATTTGGTTTAAAATTAAGTGCTGTGTAACTCCATTTTGTTAAAACCTCATGTCATTCAAATTCACATAGTTGGTTTCATTGAAACAAAATTGATTAACATCTCTCATAGGGTATATAACAACTGCTAGCTTTGTCCTCAATATAATATGATTCCTTCAGCCCACAATGCACACCATACAGTGTATTTTTATAGGTGTATTTAGTTTTTTATACTTGATATATTTATTACCCCAGATGCGACAATTTTGACGATTCACAAATTAAAAATGAGTTTAGCTCCTCAATACTAGTTTTTTAATAGCATCAATGGTCATATTTTCTAAAATCCAATTATCCCATTTGTAGTGATCTTTTATAGACTTTGCAATGTGTTTAGACACAAATTGTACAAATTCTAAAGTTCTGACAATGCAAACGGGGCACAACTTACATTCTAAGTAAAATTTGGATCAGCTTGTATAAATATTTTTCATTATCTTGTGCGTGTCTAAAAATAACTTCAATAATACATCTAATTATACAAATTGAAATATTATATTACCTGAAATGGGTACATGTTATAAAAGCCCTCTTTTATAGTAGAAGAAAATTTATCTGCCACTGTTTTTAATTTTATTAGCATTTACTTTTTTGGTTATTAAAATGTAATGACAGGAACCTGGAAATATATACTACCTTTAAATGTATTTCAAAGGGGCACATTAATACTGCAAAATGTTTAAGATCCCGAATATACTTTTTTTGCTTTAAAATTAATTAAAATTGCTTGTAACTGAGTAACGTATCTTCTATATTTTAGCTCTCTATATTAAACATATCAAATGATACGCGCATATATATACATAAACAAATACAAATGTACACATTTTAGAAAGAGATGCATTACATTGCTTAGGCACATAATATTTAGTTCGCTTTTAAGTTTCTAATAATTTATTTAAAAAAATAAAAAGCAGCTGTCTTTAAAAATTCTTAATTTATTTTAAATTGTGTAATATTCACATTAACTTTTTACGTACTTCTAGAGTAACAAAATATTTAAAATAATGAAATCATTAAAATTTTGTTAAGTTTACAAATTTTTAAAAGCAATTTTGCGCACTAAAATTTGCCACATTAAAAACTAAAGGCTTTCAAAGCCTGTTACACCTCTTTCAATTTAATTCGCCCTTTAACTAACTTTTCGAAGACTAACGCCTTAGTGGCTCTAATAGAAATAATTTTCGGTAACTTATAGCCAACTAAATTATCACAGAAGAGGTGTATTAACGCGGGCATTGCGAGTTTGACAGTCTTTACAACCTTCGGAACGCGCGAGGGCTTTCTAGCGGAGAATATTTCATTGAAAATCTATTCACACAGCGCGCAGTGCCTTGCCAACACTCTTTACTTGCTAACACTTCGACACAGCGCATTTCACAACCATCACACGTCTCCCAAACGTGACCACAACCCGCCAGCGAGGATGGGGAATATCGCTGTCGAATCCCTAAGTTATTTGTTACGATACAGGTGAATATTCCTTATCCTGGATCAGTAAATTGCCGGAGCTGTGATGCAGATATTCCGGAAATGTGTAAGGAGTAAGCCCAATAATGCGCTATTGTCTTAAATTTACAATTGTATGTTATAAAATATCCTGTTGTCAGAAGCAATTTTAAAACACATAAAATTGAATTAAACTATTCTAAATATTTCGTAGCTGAATTATTTATTAACACAATATATTTTATTAGGAATAATGAAAAATATTTTTTCTGCGATTACTAGCATTTACCCGTAAATTATTAGTATGATTTAAAATACAATTATGTAGAAATATTAGAAAATCCAGCCAGCTACGCTTGGCTGCTATAGAGAATGCAAGTGTTATAAACTTTCTGTAGCAATCGCTACTATTCTGCAGCTATTTCTTCCGATGTTCTTTGAGAACGTCGCAGTCGCCTTACTTGGTTTCTTGCTGCTATTTCTTCCGAGGTACTTCGTAAACTTTGCTGTCGCCTTACTTCGTTCTCTGCAACTATTTATTCCGGTGTTCTTTGAGAACGCCGCAGTCGTCTTGCTTAGTTTTCTACTTCAACTTCCTCCAGAGTTATTTCGGTACATATACGTCGCCTCGTTTCATTTATTGCTATTCTTTCATCCGCAGTCTGCTCACTTCTTCGTTTTCTCTTGTAATTTCTGCGGTGCTGAGCTGTTTGTACCCGTTCCACACGAAATGCTTATTTACAAAAAAAAAAAAACTCAAACAGTAGAATAAATAATTTAATTTTAATTTACGTTTTTAAAATTGCAGTGTGCTTTAAAGATACGACGATCGTTCGTGTATTTCCGCGTGCCCCGAACGCATTACTCTGGCAACCCATGCTTCTCACACTGCTGCGGCCGGGGGACCGGAGACCGGGGACCTCCGCGACGCATTATAAACATATTGGATCTTTATTGCATAAGTAATAAAATAATAAGAATAATAAAAAATTAATTTTATCATATGTAGGTTTAAACTCCGAAAAAACCTTCTGTGTGTGAACAAATACATTATTCAAGTCATAATAAATAAACCTACAATACTTATCGTAATACCATTATATTGACCAATGATATTTAATTCAAATATAATTAATCGTTGATTATGCATTTACACAAATAAGTGATAAAAGCAAATTAATTTAAAAAAATATATTTGTGATGTGTATGTACAAGTTAACCTCGGGGAAGGTTGCATCACCAGAGGACGCATCCCCAGGTAGCGAATTGGGGAATGCCTCCCAGATATGGGTGGTAGGAGGGAAAAATACCTCTTGCGGACTTAAAGGCCTAAAAGTAGAGAGCTCCACTTCTAGTATTCTACTCCATTGGAACAAAATGGTTCTGGTACAGTGGTTTGAAAGATAGCTAAAGCGGATATAGAAATTATCAGAACTACAAGGGTACAGCGGGGCGAAAAGCAAGCAGGAAACCATCGCACTATTTTCTTATGAAAAAATGAGAATAGCGAAAGTTAAGAAACCATCGGTCCTCAGTTCACGGTAGCCCTTCAATGGCCAGAGGATGCTGAAACCTCTGGATGAAAAAACAAATTGCAACTTAAAGTGTCACAAATATGTTTAAAAGGGGCAAACTTTATAACACCTTACAAAATTTTATTATTATTATTATTATTTATTTATTATTACTTAATGGACATGCTGCCGATAGACGTCTTTGGAATTAGCGAAATGAGATAATCAGGAGTTGGCAAACAAACAATAAATAACAAAGTAGTATACTATAGCGGAAGCAATCACTCACACTTCTGGAATGGAGTCGCGTTAGCTATTAATAAAGATATAGACAAACATGTAAACAACATCGTTCGGATATCCTAGTTTCCACAGTAGATATTAAGTTAAAACAGCTACACAAAACAAAAAAGAAGAAGAGACAATAATATTACACTAAATTATATAAAAATATAGTATGAGAAAAAATCACAAACAAACTAATGGCATAGATTTAAGTTGGGATACTATTTAGAAAATTATAGATGAAACTACATCAAAATATCTGATGCCTAAAATTGTACAAAAGAACAAACCGTAGATGACAAATGATTACAGATCTTATGAGAGAAAGACAGAAACATAAAAATATGAATCCTATAGTCTACCCAGAAATACATAAAGTAACCAAGACAAAGATCAGAAAGGCTAAGAAACAGTGGGTAAAGAAGCAATGTGACAAAATAGAAGAGATATGATAGTCACAATGTGCATAAAAAAATAAAACAAATGACAGGGCAATATAGGCAGAGACATTTCAATAACTTAATTGATGATGATGGGGTAAACACTTAATAACCATAGAGGAACAACTGTCTTAGTGAAAATAATATACAATAAATATGTTTCAAGACAAAAGAATCAAAGCAGAAACTAATATAGAAAACCATGGAAACGCTCCAACACTAACTAAAGAAGAATTGAGTCCATTAAAAATACTAAAAAAGGTAAAACTGCGGGGCTCTATGAAATATGAACAGAAATGATACAACTTATTGATTGGGACAATATTAAAACGTTAGTAAGTTTTTCAAGACAATTTGTACACCCATAAAATGTTTGAAATCAACCTTTGTTACTTTGCCTAAAGTTCCCCATCCTAAACGCTACTAGGAGTACCTTATGAATCAAATGTTAAAAATCATTTAAAAATAATACACGGCAGAATTTATAAGAAATATAAAAAACGTTAACAAGTACCCAATTTAAATTCAGAAATGGATGTGGAGCATGAGAAGCTTTATTTGTTGTGAATATACTGATACAACAAGGTTGAGATGTAAACAAAAGGATGTATATTGGATTCGTTTGACCGAATTAGACACAACAAGTAGAATAAAATTTTGCAAAATTGGGTTTAGATAAGCAAGATATAACTATCATTAAAAACTTTTATTGGTATCAGGAGGACAATGTAAGAGTGGGTAACGCAATATGAGACCACTTATTATCTGTCAATAACATCAGATATGCCGACGACAGTTTATTGATAGCTAAATCAGAAGAAGACTCGCAAACTCTTTTGGACTACAAAGTAAAGAAAGCTAAAAACAAGATTATAGAAAAAACACAACACGCACCAACAGAAATAAGAGTGGGAACAAAGGAAACAGAGAGAGTGGCAAACTACAAATATTTGGGGACTATTCTAAACAAGGAATTGAAGCAAGGTATAGAAATCAAAAGTAGAATAGAACAGGTTCGAAAAATATGCATCAAAATCTTTTCAATCGTATTCTACAACATGGAAGATTGGATTTTAACAGATAAACTTTGTAAAATACTAAACGCGTTCAAAATGTGGACATATCGACGTGCGTAACGTATATCTTGGGTAGACAGAGTTTGGAACGAGAAGATACTGCGCCGAATGAACACACAACAAGAAATACTATAGACAGTTAAAAAGCGAAAAGTGCGATATTTGGGTCATGTTATGCGAAACTCAAGATATAAACTGTTGCACTTGATAACCTACGGTAAAGTAGATGAAAAAAGAACAGAATCTTGGCTTATAAAATCTTAGCAAATGGTGCAATTAATCAACTACAACTTTTTTCCGGGCTGCAGTGTCTAAGGTACAAATTAGCCTCCAAAGATAGGAGAGGGAACGAAGAGGAATGAGAATGTACAAATTAAAAGTTTAGTTATAAATGTAACAATGAATGAAAAGATAATGTGAAAATTATAGTAATCAATTAGTCAAAAAAAAGAAAGAAAGCGTATCTTTTCAAGTGATAAGAAACCAAAATTATTTTAGGCAATTTCTAATATATAACATCTTTGGAAAAAAGTTTTTTGAAATATTGATTCTTGTAATTTTTTTAGAATGAAAGAAAACAAAGCGCATTTTAGACATTTCACGCTTTTCTATTACCGTAAAAGTAAAACTACAACGTAAGCAACAAAAAAGGTTTCTGGTTACAGAAAAAGTTCTTTAACTAAAAGAACCATTCATAAGTGGTTCACTAAGTTCAGGACTAGTGACTTTAACCTTAAAAGCAAATATCATTGGGTGGATGTTCCTCCACTGACGATGAGCAAATCAAGACACTGATCAAGAATAATCCGTGATACACAACACGGGATTTAGCAAACATACTAAAAAATATCGAAGGATCAGGAGCATTTAGTGAAGCTTGGTTATGTAAATCGCTACGATCTTTGGGATTTTCACAATTTGACCGAGAAAATGTATTGCATTTCTATCTATTTTCTAATAAAAACGCATCACTTTTTGAAGTAATTAGTGACAGAATAAAAAATAAATCATTTACAAAAATATTAAGCGAAAAGCTCCTAGGGTAAGCAAAACTAACTACAATTAGCTACCCTCAAAGTAAATCTCCATCCGTATAAAGACATGTTTTGTATTTAGCGAGATTAAAGACCAGACGATAAATTCAAATAAATACTGTATGCAACTAGATAAACTCAATATAGTGATTCAGAAAAAATATCAGAAATTAGCTAGTAGAAAGGCCGTCATGTTCCATTAGGATAGTATTAGACCTCATATCACTTTCGTTACCTGACAAAAATTGTTTTAGTTTTGCACGTCACAGCAAAATATAAACCACCTTGAGAAGTTTTTCACTCAGAAACCTAAAAAGTTCTTGAAGAAGAAATATGTAAGTTGCATGAAAGATGAAGAAAAGTTGTCGAGCAAGATTATGAATACATAACTGAATAAATAGACTTTCACACAAAATATTGCGTTTGAATATTGCTGAATATTCGGTACAAACTTTCTCGATAACCCAAAATATAGAAAGAAAAGAAAAATTAAATAGCAAAATTAGGGATAGTAATGTTTTAAAATAAATAAAACTTATAAAGGCATGATAAAAATATAGATGTATATATAAGAATATTTGTAAGTGAAGAACACAGATGAATAAAAGACCAAATGTAAAAAATATAAAAAATAAATGCTAATTAAATATATAAATAAAACAAATCGTGGAAATAGCACTTAAAACGTCTAGACAAAAAAAAAATAAAATACAAACAGAGTTTAAAAATTGGTCTAAAGGGCAATCTAACTCTCCAAGAAAAAATAATAGCACAAAATAATAAAAAAAGCATTATTACCAAGTAAAGTTAGTAAAACATTAATAATTAAATGTAAGCTTTTAAAGACACTACCAGTTACAAATAAAACTTAGTAAAGACAAAAATGATTACAAAAATGTAAAAAAAAAATTAAAAAATATATCTTATCTTGAAGAACATAAAACATAATAAAAGAAGATATTTTATAATTGTAGATTTCGTTTTAGCTATTTCTTCGCAAGAAATCATATTTTGTGTATCCACAGATTTTAATTATAATTAATTTTAATTAGAATTGCTGATACACTCAGCTTTAAATATTCTAATTAATTACAACCAATGAAAATTTTATTCCATCAAAATAATTCAGTTTTATAAAAAAATATATTTAATTCTAAAGTCCAATTAAGAAGAAGAAGGGCTTAGATAAGTGAGAATTTGCTTAATAAGCAAAAGTCGTTTAGTTGTGAGAATGTAGGCGTTGCAGTTTGAGTTTTTTTAATAATGTAAAATCATGTTCCAAGAAAGTATACGTACTAGGTAACTTACCTCAATTATTTAGCAGAATTGCTTTTGTACTCTTAAGTGTATAACGTTTTTCAAATGTAATATTAAAATAAAATATCTTTTTATTTTTATATTTCTTTTCTCCTTTTACATTATTTAACACTTTGCTTAGTTATCTATGCACTTATGTGTTTGATTATTTATTTATTGCTTGTGATTTAATAATATACAAACAATTTTACTTATACGGTTTGTTAGCCACTAACTAATATTTTCTTTATAGGGGTCGATTTGTTTCCTGACGCATTTAGATAACCAAGGAAACTGTCTCATTGTAATTACCTACTTGCAACCTTTTTTTGATCGTGCCTTGTACACATAAACATCTACACGCTTAATTCTAGAAGCTTCGCAGCGCCATATTTGCGCGTTGATTGCATTACTAAAATCTTTTGCGTCAAACTTCGAGAATTGTCTTTAATCTTCGGCAGCGCCTTTTTGGGCTTACTTTCACCTAGCTCTCACAAGAAGATAAGATCCGGTTGATTCACTGCTTTCCCTTAAGGCCGTCCGTCTCAGAACCGCAATATGCCACTATTTTCCCGTTCTCTGGGGTTTGCACCTAGTATTCATTCACATGCGGTTGCTATTGTTAAGTCTTAAAGTTGTAAATTAGCTTGTGTTTATTTTTAAGTGTAGTTATTTACTAATGGAGTGGAGTGACAAAGAAATCCGTATTTGCTGACAGATGGTGTAATGAAAAGTGAAGAAGGAAAAGTAACGAAGTTGTTGACTGAGCACTCACATGATGACCACAGAAAAAATTTGTTTACGGATGAAAACATTTTTGTAGCGGAAGAATCTCCCAACAAACAAAATAAAGGTTCAAAGAAGCCATCATCCAGCAACTGTTAATTTGGTGAAAAGCCTGATATAAAAAAGTAAATTTTTGTTAAATAAAATCAAAATTTTAGCTGCCGTATATTAACAGAATCTTTTAGAAGGTATAATCAAACCCCTGTTTCATGCGTTATTTCGAGGTAAACTTTGGATTTTTCAGCAAGACTTTGTAACTGCCTATAAAGCACGGTGAACTCAAATCTTGTATGAGCAATAATGCGCCTCATTTTCTAACAGTAGAGGATTGGCTTTCTTCTAGCCCCGACCTATTCCATTAGATTGCAAATTATTCGTAATTTTAGAGGGCACAGCTTGCTCAAAAGACACCCTAACGTTGATTACTTAAAATAAACCCTGACGTCTTGAGTCAATACTTTTTCATTGGATGTAGCGTGTGTGTTGTCATAGATGAGTGGCCCATCTGGAGGTTAGAAGTAGCCATTTTAAATAAATTTGCTGTAATTATACTTACAATTAACTATTTAATAAATCCAGAAAATATTATTTAGAAACAGTTACTCGTTTCATTTTTCTTTCTAAACAATGTGCAACAATATTTATGAGCATCCTATGTAAGATGTCTTATCAATTGTTTTTTTTTCTACGAAAGCTATCCCATTCTTTAAGTCTTCTTTACAGTTTACTTAATAGAACTAGCCTCGCGTTTTGTGAGACATCTAATTCTAATTCCTCTCATTTCATGCAGGTGACGTAGGACTCAACAATAATGACCGGGAACTAAGATTTAACTCTATGGATGTTCCAAAGTTCTTATTCGAAAATCATCTTCTAGCTTCTAATCATTCTAATAAGTATAATAAGTTTTTATCGCGAAGTTCGGTGAGTTGATTTCCCTCCAATATAATCTCGCTTCCAGACCAGCACCATTCTCAATTCCAAATGAAGCTGCTACTGAAGATTATTTGGTAATTACCGATTATCATACAGTGCTGCTTCCAGAAACCTATTCTTTCTTCTTGAAATGATTTACTTACAACTTCATAAAAAAGATGTTTGCTTCTAATCTTAACTAGTTTGACTTTTCCTATAAAACTTCCCGAACACATTTCCGTGTTTTCCTTGAACACCTGTTTATATCCTCCAATCTGTTCTGCATTTATTTTTGTCAGGACTTCTTGAATTTTGTTGTTTTGCGTTTAATATTACCTTTTTTAAGTTTGGAATTGTTTTTCCTTATCTTGTCATTCCTTCTTTATTCTCTAATCCAGCATCTGGAATTATATATACGTCTGTAGTTCTAAGCTTCTGCAAGTTTCATTTATATCGGCTTTTAATTTTTTAATCTTTTGCTTTCAAATTTTTAAAGTAACCTTTCAAATTTGTTTTAATACTATGATTAATACTTTACAATGTTCTGCCAACTTTCCTTCTAATTTGCTAATCTGCACTTTTAAATATGCCTTTAATTCTTGCAATTCTTCTTTTATTTCTCTTGTTTTCTTCTTACGTGCTCATTTTTAATTCTCCTGGTAATCGTCTGTTACATTATATGCAGTGATGTCTCAGAATATGCACTTTAGCAAGAATTTTAAAATCTAACCAAATACCGAAAAGTACCAAGGAAGTAAAGAAATAGAAAAATAAAATGCTGTTTTATTTTATGGATCAAATCTGACGCAATTAAAGAAATTTCCCGAACAACAATAAATAAGAAATTACTAGGACCAATGGAATAAACCCCAAATTGATAAAATGTATTACGCATAAGTTAAATGAAATGTTCAAAAAGTTGCATGAAAAATATTTAAATGCTTAGATATTAGCCCCGTATTTAAAAAAAGAAAGATTAGAAAAACTATCATAACACAGCAGTAATACTTGCCATTGGTAGAATACATTCCAAGACATTTAAAAATGTAATAGAACAAAATATAGAAGAGAGACAGTCCGAAGAAACCAAAGAAATCGCGAAATACATGCAGCTAGAAGAACAAATATAAAATTTGAAAATAAATCTGAAATTAATTAAATCAAGCAAATAGTGTTATGAGAACAACACTATGAGAATACAAATAAGAGGTCGTTAACAAAAGATGTTCAAACAATAAAAGGTCTTAGATGGGAATATGGGTAGAAGCATGGGGCTGTAAATTGGAGACAACATTATGTGCTCCACTTATTTTGCAGTTGATGAAATCAGAAGGTATAAACCACCTAAGACTAAATAGTTGAAAATTTAAAAAAACATAAATATTAACTTACATAAATAAAAACAAAACAAAACAATTATTAATTGAAAGTAATAAAACACCAAATTCACTGTTAGAAACCGATTATATAAAAAAGTTAACAGCAGGTACGTAGTGTAATGAAACTGGAAGTAGCAACCAAAAAAATAAATAAAGAACATTGAAGAAAAGAACAATTGTTTATTTCTTAAATCCTAATATTAATAGAACAGAAGCATGACAAGGCAAACAATGGGAGTAATATTTAAAACTGTAGTAGAGAGCATCATTACCTATGAGGTAAAAGTGTGGTAACCTAATAGTAAAAATAAAGATAAATTACAGACAACCGAAAGAGATCGCAATAATAACTTGTAAGACAAGACTCGATAGAGTAAAAAATGATAAAATAATAGCCGTGCAAAAAGATTTATTTGATAAGGTGCAGAGGAAACAGCTTGTATGACTCAACCACACCAACAAAATGCAAGATGTAAGATATCCGAAACAAATATTGAAATGAAATTCACTAGAACAATTAAAAGTTGGGTATTCAAAAACCTGCTAGAAACAATGTATTGATGAGAAAATAAATAAAGTTATATAAGGAAAAAAGAATGTCACCAAAGAAAACAATGGCAGCTGCTGAGTACAGAGAAACGGCAACAGCTGTAAAAAAACTATTGTAATATAATGGACAATTTTTTTACTAATACAATAAAAAAATAAAATCTACCATAAACGCTGTGAAAACTTATCAATTAAGTATATCAATTTTGAATGTCTTACTCGCCCTTTTAGAAATACCAAAGAGAAATATTTACAAAACTTAAAATGTTAAAATGTCATCAGTAAACTGCTTCTGAATATAATGAAGCAAACTATTACTACTTTAAATTGTTTGCTGATTTTTAACTTTCGACCGGTAAAAATTTGGCTGCCTTGAATACGTTAAATGTTTAACATTAACAATTCTTCTAACTTTTCCTAGTAGACAAACCTCTTGTCGATACTGCATTTACGATATTACATGTAATGTTGTTATATAATTTGAAAAAGTTCACCTTTTAAACTAATAATATTTAGACTGTTAAAGACGTAATTTTATTTATTTCTGTTGCACCTATTAAATGCACCAAATAAATAACTCTCAAAAGAACCTTCTCCTGAGAAGTTCTACTACGTCATCTGCACGTCAGTTGTAATGGTAATCACAAAATGTATCTAACTGTTTATTATCGGAAATAAATTAGTAATTTTTGAATAATTTTTTAAATAAGAATCTATCATTTTGTCCAAAATATATTGCTTATAGTTTTGCTTGTTTTAAGTGACGTTCATTTACACTATCCTTAAATTATTTTATGACCCTCTAAGCTGTTGCTTTACATAATCCGGTTATGTCACTTATTTGAATATTCTGTCAATTACTAGTTTTATACTTCATACTTGTACAATTCTGTTTTTCCTCAATAATCAAAAATAATCGTTTCAATTGGAAGATGGGACGCCTCCTGCAATTTATATGGCTATTATAATGTGAAAGTGGTACTTTTATAGACTATTTTATGTTACACTATATAAATGTGTAAATTCTATTTTAACATACATATATAGCAGAGTATGTATACAAAAACAAAACTGTTTCTGCTTATATTCCGCAGAGCCTTTTCGCAAAATAAGCACATATTTTTCATTGTTTACTTTCAGTCTCTCGAAAATGGATATAGTGCAAGGCTCTTTTATCAAAAGGAAGTAGCATTTTTATGCATGTTGTTTTGAGTACAAGGAAGAACTATTTTTCGATCTAAGATTTATAAGTGACATTATCTTTTAGGACTATAAATTATCTAAATTATTTTGAATTTAAATAACAAACGGTATAGTAAAAGACGTAAAACTACGTATAAGGTCCTGGATAATTGGCACTTATCAAATTAATTTGATATAAGTTATTTTTAAAGGGAGTTCTAAGAAACTTATAAATTTTTTATTCTCAAACGTAGTATAATTTCCAAACATTAAAAGCATAATTAAAAAGTTTAAACATTTTGAATCGTAAATTTATAACCGGTTTTTACAATAAAGCCTCGAATGTCGGGAAAAAACGGCGAAGGAAAGTTTTGCACATTAATTTCACCAAAGTAATTTTGTTAATCTAAAATATTTCAACTTTATTTTGTGAAAAATAAAAATAACGTGCACTAATTAAAATACCGTAAAAAATGTGAGTAGGGAATTGTGAAAAGTGTAATGCTGCACTAAATGTTAAATACGAACTTAACTAGGGACCTTTTTTGTTCAATTTGGATTTTTTTGCATGCAAAGGTATTCACCAATTTTGTTAAATATTCATAAATTAAAAATATGTTTGATATAAAATATTACTAATAATAATAATGAATAAAAATAAAAATTGAATAATAATGAAATAAGTTTCATCAATACACAAAACTTTGAATTTTAATTGTTAATTAGTTTAGCACATATGTACCTATAAACCATTTGGAAGGTTTGTTCTGTTGTAAAGTAAACCTTAACCCTCGTATAATAGTACGCTCTAACGTACATGCTTTGAGTCGTCGCTGTAGACGACTGGTCAAGAGCAAATGCTGTCGGGAAACCCAGCGCACGGGGGTATTCGAGTCTCGCTTTAATCTTATGTCGTAGTATACAAGTTATATGTTAGTAGATACAATGAGCCCTTTAGGTTGCAGTACCAGTAAATGCACCCCAACGAAAAAAGTGTACTTACTTCTACTACAATGTTCCATATTGGATTTTTGTCACACAAGCTAGTCCATTTATTTTTACCACTTTACTTATGTCATTAGATGCTATTTTTGGTTATTTTAAAGAATCATATTTTTATAATTTTCAGAGTCCCTTAAAAGTAAGAACATACGAAGGAGATGACCGAAGTAACGTTCAAGTAGCGTTGTTAGTGGCAAAAGCATTACCGGTTAAATAAATAGCGTTTTTATGAACTAAAACATATATACAGTCTTATGACCAACAATCAAATAACTGATTTTATTCGCTCATTCCGCTCAGCTATCTTAATAAATCTAAAAAGTACTTAAAATGTTTTTGTAGAGGTTTTTCCATCCAAACACAGTTATGCTCAATTTCTGTCCTACCAGCGGAATTATTAGTGTGACAATTGAAATAGAAGAACGACCTCAAACCTTCACCATAAGAAACGATTT
This sequence comes from Sinelater perroti, assembly GCA_036346155.1. Lineage (NCBI taxonomy): Eukaryota > Metazoa > Arthropoda > Insecta > Coleoptera > Elateridae > Sinelater > Sinelater perroti. The sequence continues at coordinate 5,336,699 of JARFIY010000265.1, forward strand.
CTAATTATTAGTATATTTGCAATAATTCAATCAATAAATATTTTGCAAGATTTAGACGGATTTTGTTGATAAGTTTTGAAAATTAAAATAGATTCGAAATTCAGATGCAATGTCGGAGGTAAGTTTAGTTCAAATATTTTCGCATGGCGAAGTCTAATGGGCCCAGCCGCCAAAGTTCTTTAAAATTCCAAACTGCCGATATAAGCCACACTGTATTATCATCACAGCTTCCTCGTAGCAGATTAATAATTATAGAAATTAAAAATTAGGGTTAGTACTGAAAAATTTTGATTACAGTAGCCGCTTTACTAGCGCCTCATTTACAAGATATTAAAAGAACCGTTCTGAATTATATCATTTTAAAAATTTAGATAAACAACCAATGCAAACTCCGTCTGCATTGGGGGTTAGCCGTAGTGATTGTAGTCAAATCACCAGTGTTGCTAGTCCCAACCACGAAAAAAGAAGTGAAGCAAAAAGTATGCTAAAATTCTAAGATACGGCTACAAACTTTAAAACGACACTGTCCCATGCGAGCAGTGCAGTGCAGATAGTTTAGAATCTCACGCTGTACTAACAGTCAACTTCAAAAATTCTAAAATAAAGAACAAAGCGAACGAGAAAAGAGTATACAATCCCATTATAAGAAGACATGAGAGTACACTAAACAATAATGGTAAGAGCTTTGCCATCAGTTTGACATACGACTCGTAAACGGTTGGTTTAAGCACAAAGATAACTATACACCAGTTGACGTTATTAGTTATATGATTATCCGTCAAAATATCAAACTAAACTGTAAAAATATAAAACTCAATATTAGAACCACCTATATAGAGTTATCTATCAAAAAGTATTTCTGGCGTCCTAGGCTGACAAATTTTTACCTGCCTTCCCTCAAATTTTGCTAGGTGGGAACGTGGAACCATTTAACTTACAATCAAAGCTCCGCTTGGCGAAAGTAAACCAAATGACCGTGGCAAACGTGCTTTTTGCGTTCGTTAATGCAGCAGCCTGACCATCTTACAAGAAGCGAGAGCGGCCCCGACGTGCGTGCACGAACGCACTGACTTCCTGTGTGTAAATCAAGAGCCGAGAATTACGCCACATTTCTTTGCCTACTTTTTGTTCAAAAGTGTATATATATATATATATATATATATATATATATATATCTTAAATTTATAAAAAATATAAATGTAAATATAGAGCAAAATCATCTTCTGGTTAATTCCTAATAATATAATAATACAATAATATAAAAATATAATAATAATGTTTGATCGATTACTCTTATAAATTTAAAAATATAAAAAATTGAATAGAACTAATCAGCAAACCAGATCCAATTTAACGTACCAAAAGCTTTTTCACCATAATTCAATCAAAGAATATTCTGCCAGATCTACTTTCATAGTTTTGGTATGTCAGCAGATAAGTTTAGTTCAAATATTTTTCGTGTCCACTAAGCTTAATGAATCAAGCTGTGAAAGTTCTTTAAGGTTTGCTTCAACATTAATGTTTGATATCTCATTATAAGTGACAAAAGTTATCATTGTTGATTACGTACCTACCTCGTAGTAGGTTTACAGCTAAAGAAATTGAAAGAATGGACTGGTGTTGAAGAAATATAATAATTATAATCACTCCACTAGCGTTCCATTTGCTATGTACTAAAATAATATATCTCAGCTAAATTCTTACATCGTTTTAAAGAATATAAAAATACAACTAATGCATAAATGGAAATGGAAAAAACATGAAATAATTACAGCTAAGAATATCGCTTTAGATAATCAATTTATTTTATTTGAAATCTACTCGTCAGTTAGCAAACTAATAAACATATTGTTTTTAATATTTGGTATGCGCTAATAAAATACTTTGCTAATACTAATAATAGGTGTTGTCTAACATCGATGGATAAAACGGTTACGAAAATATTAAAGAAAAGTCCCAACTACTTAAAATAATCTTATATTTTTTATATAGTACGGCCCGTGCATTGAAACAGAGTGGACGTGTGCGAGCCAAATTTTTACCTGCGATTCGCCGCGCCCCAGTCGCAGCCTTAAGGTCAGGCGTACTTATTTATTTAAAAATTTATTTAATAATTTAATACCCATGTAATCAACTTTAATATTAATGTTTCCCACTGGCAATGGGAATAATCCGCCATCACAAAATAACTCCAATATGTATCAACAATATGGTTACCCACCCTCCTATCAACAGCAACAGTATACTGTAAGTAACAATATACATTCAACACCACCACACTTCGAACAAACACCATTAAAGCAGTACGTAGTGCCATCAATCCCACCGGTTCAACCCTCTCCGTATTATACAACGCCCGTAATTCAATATCCAAGGTTGTCTCAAGTGCAATTACCTTCCCCGCAAACCTTGCCGCAAAATAATCAAATAGAAAAAGACCAGCAAGAAATTTTAAGTAATGTCGGCGAAGACGAAAACATGGCTGATAATAATAACACTTGGCAAGTGGTTCCTGGCAATAAAAGGAAAATACGGAAATATAACCCACAATTAACTCAAACATTCAACTTAACACAACCAAACCAATACTCTACGTTAACAGAGGAAACAGATGTACCAGGGGCTAGCAGCAACACTAATACTACGGGTCAAACTGTTCAACTGCCAAAACCACCGCCAATCTTTGTTCAAAGTGTTGAAAACTATCAACAAATGGTAGCTAGCAACACGCACATAGTCGAAAAGGAACAATATACCTCTAAATGTATGGCCAATAATGTCGTTAAAATCAATGTTCACACGCCTGACTCATACAGGAAATTGACCGCCCATTTTTTAGATACCAACGTTATATTTCACACATATCAAAACAAGCAGGAGAGGCCGTATAGAGCAGTTGTACGGCATCTACACCCCACAATCCCGATAAATGTAATAATAGCAGAATTGGCAGCAAAAAATCATAAAGTTCGAAATATTAGCAACATCAAACACAAACAAACTAAAGAAGCCCTGCCGTTATTCTTCGTGGACTTGGAACCGGCCTATAACAACAAAGATATTTATAAATTGCAGTATCTGCAGAACCTAAAGATAACGGTTGGACCACCTAAGCAAAATAAAAATATAGTACAATGTACAAGATGCCAAAACTTTAACCACACGAAATCATACTGCAATCGCCCATATGCGTGTGTCAAATGCAGCGGTAACCATGATACAAGAACGTGCACCAAAAATAGGGATACACCGGCAACGTGTATCTTATGCAATGGACCACATCCTGCCAACTACAAAGGATGTATGGTCTATGGAGAATTACAAAACAAGACCTACCCGAATACACAGCAACCAAAGAAACAAGCTGCACAGTATAAGCCAGATATAAGAAATTTTCCTGCTCTGCCAAAACCTAATGTTTACGCTGATATGCCGATGCATACCTATAGCCACGTTACAGCAAATAAACCAGACTCATCTAATGACCTCACCCTCGCACAATTCCTTGCCGAGTTTAAGGGAATGTTCAATCAACTGCTACAACAAAATAGCATGATCCTCAACATGCTCACAACAGTAATTGCCAAATTAGTTAAATAATGTCTAAATTCATACGTATTGCATTATGGAATGCCAACGGCCTCCAATCTAAAAAATTGGAGGTAGAAGTCTTCCTTCAAATGAACAAAATTGATGTACTACTCATAAGTGAAACACACTTTACAACAAGAACGTTTATAAAATACCTCAGTACAGCATCTACCACACTGTACACCCAGATAATACAGCCCATGGTGGCGCAGCTATTATTATTCGAAACTCGATAGTTCATCATGAATTACCAAAATACGAAGAACCGTTCCTGCAAGCTGCCGTTATCGAAATCAGTAAACTTCCTAGCCCAATCACACTAGCCGCTATATATTGCCCTCCAAGACATAGACTAACCACGAACATACTACAACCATTCTTCAACACCCTTGGAGAGATTTATAGTAGGTGGCGACTTTAATTGTAAACATACAAGGTGGGGTCTCGATTAATAACTACAAGGGGTAGAGAACTTGAAAAATTCTTACTAACACAATTACATGCATTTATCAACCGGTACTCCAACATACTGGCCGACTGACGTGAACAAGATTCCAGATTTATTAGATTTTTATATAGCCTCGGGCATTTCAAGAAATTATGTGGACGTCACTCCTAGTTTCGATCTATCTTCGGACCACAGCCCTGTGTTAGCTGTCATTAGCGCTACAGTTATCCAAAAGCAGCCTAAGCCAGTACTCTGCAATAGACGAACTGACTGGGACAAATTTAAAGTACACGTCCACCGACATATAAATATTAATATAAGCTTAAAACACCGAAAGAAATAGAGATCGCAGTTAATCACTTTATAACAACAGTCCAAGAGGCAGCCTGGAATGCTACACCAATGAATATCCAGAAAATCGAGTCATTTAATGTTTCTAGAGATATAAGTGAATTAATAAAAGAAAAAGGAGAGCAAGGTCAATCTGGCAACGTACACACAACGTTAATGATAAAACCACATACAATCGACTTACTAATAAACTTAGGAAGAAGATGTTAGAGGCGGTAATGAAACATTCCATAACTACATAACCAACTTATCCAAAGAAGATCACAGTATATGGAAAGCCACTAAAGGATTTAAGAGACCCCAACAACAAGTCCCGCCGTTACGCAAAAACGATGGCTCCTGGGCAAGATCAGACAAAGAAAAAGTTGAACTTTTTGCCCAACATCTGGCAGACGTATGCACACCTCACTCTAATGAAATTGATGAAGATGTTAACAACTTTCTCGAAGCACCACTACAACTATCACCCCCTATAAAAAAATTCACAATTGGTGAATTACAAAATGAAATAAAATGGTTAAATAATAAGAAAGCGCCAGGTTATGATCTCCTTACAGGCCTTGTACTTAAACAATTACCACGACAAGGAGAACAATTCTTATTGGCACTCTTCAATACAATCCTACGCTTAACATACTGGCCCTTACAATTAAAGTTTGCACAGGTCATGCTAATATTAAAACCTGGCAAACCACCAAATGAAGCTCATTCTTATCGCCCAATTAGTATACCGCCTGTCGTGTCAAAACTCCTAGAAAAATTAATATTAAAGCGAATAAACGAAAATAGTCTACTTGAAGAATGGATTCCAAATCACCAGTTTGGATTTCGCAAAGGACACTCGACCATAGACCAATGCCACCGAATAACCAATATTATTCAGCAATCATTTCATAGTAAGAAATATTGCTCTGTTGTATTTTTAGATGTGCGGCAAGCGTTTGACCGTGTTTGGCACAATGGGCTACTATTTAAAATTAAACACATCTTTCCACATCAATACTATCTCCTGCTTAAATCTTATCTAACTAATCGACACTTTCAAACCAAAGTTGGTATGGAATATTCACAACTGTATCCAATGACGGCTGGTGTTCCCCAAGGAAGTGTGTTGGGGCCACTCTTATATCTGATTTTTACTGCAGATATACCGACGACACCAACCATAACATTGGGGACATTTGCAAATGACACTGCAATTCTGGCATGTCATGAAGATCCACAAATCATAACTAATACCATACAAGAGGCACTAAGTACAATAGAGGCTTGGCTGGAAAAATGGAGAATTAAGGTCAATGAGACGAAGTCCAATCATATAACATTTACCACAAGACGATCACAATGCCCACCTGTAAGCTTGAATAACGTACCCATCCCGCAAGCAAATGCAATTAGATACTTAGGTCTCCATATGGACACAAGATTAACATGGAAACCACATATAATAAAAAAACGCAAAGAAATGGACATCAAAATTAAAAAAATGTATTGGCTCATAGGAAGAAACTCTCAACTCTCAACAGAAAACAAATTACTGGTGTACAAATCTATCATACGACCAATATGGACATATGGCTGTGAACTCTGGGGTTGCGCCAGCTACTCAAATATTGACATAATACGACGTTTCCAGTCTAAGACATTAAGAAGTATATTCAATGCTCCCTGGTATATTTCAAACCGTATCCTCCACTTTGACTCCAACGTACAATATGTGCGGGACATAATCAGACAACGGGCTACAAGCCACCATGCTCGGCTAGTGGGACACACTAATAACGAGATTACACCGCTAACACAGCAGCCAGTAATGAGACGTCTTAAACGGAAGTGGCCATGGGACTTGACAGAATAAAGAAATCATTTACACCATCCCCTAAGCCTTCAAATGGAGGTAACGAGACTGCACCACTGGGTGCACCTCTCTTCAAATCTATTCCAAACTTCACGCAATTAGCTCATAGAATTTATTGTAATTAATTCTGATTGCTAATGTACACGAATTCAATAAAAAAAAAAAATTTTATATGGCGTGTAACATTATTTTCCAGGAAAATAAGTTTAGGGAGCAATTCAATCTTGAAGAGTGATATGACCATAGTTCTACATATCTTGAACTATTGGCAAACTATTTGCAAAAGTACTTTAAAAGTTGGGCTACATTCTGTCATAGGTGTCATAGAATTTTTTATAAAAATAGTTTTTAGAAGGAACTACGGCAATATTTAAACACTAAATACCTATTAATTTTATTACAATGAGCTTATAAACTTCATAGTTAGAATTTGCACAAATTTTAATTATCACTCTTTTAAATTTAATTTTTCACAGCTTAATTTTGTTAATGTTATACACTACTGTATTTGCTGCCCTAAATTTACTTTTTACTCTGCGCAACAAATGTTTTTTGGCCATTTTTTGTTCAAGTGCGTTGTATAACACACATTATTCCCTCTGCTTCTTTGCGTTGATCATATATTGTGTTGCTTTGTTTCACGTATTTTAATTGCATTGCTTTATAATGCCCATTTTATTTATTATATTGCCGCGTCTATAGTTTGTTTCATATTCCTTTATTAACAGGATCAACTTTTATAGAATATAATATTCTTTTAATTATTTTCCAATGGTGTTTTTATGTATCCAAAATTTTACTGTATCCAATTTTATTATTATTTATATAAATCCGTTTGCTTTATATTTAATTGTAAATATTTTTTAGTTTTAGTATTTCATTCCATCTTACATACGTTTCACTGGTACATAAGCATACAATCAAAAATAAGATAATATAAAAGCAAATAAACAAATTAAAATTGAGTTTAACAGTGGGAAAAAACATAACTAAATTTTAAAAGCAAATATAATTAATATGTAACATAGAAGCACGGAATGTTAAGAAATCCCTAATATGAATGTAGAAAAGAGCCAAAGAAATAAAGACGTTCCCGTAAGATGAACAACCTAACAATTCATGTAACAATAAATATAAATAACAATCAGCACAAATTTTGCAAATAAAAGATAAGATTTCCAAAAAGCATATATTATTATTTCTACTAATAAAACAAGAAAAGTGCCGACTACATTAGAAATTAAGCTTATTGGTAAAAGTTATTCATTTCTCAAAGTACAATTTAAAGTAATAAACGAACATAAATCACATATAAATATTATACTTATCACAAAAAAATGAACTCGATCAAAAAAATATATTAAAAATAATATAATATAATAAAAAACATATAAAAATAAAAATGATTTATTGTACAAGTTGTTAAAATTATGGCCACTCTAAAACATAATATACTGGACAATGTGTGTTAAATGTGGCAACCAGCATAATATAAAAAAAACGTGTACTAATCTAAACTTATACCAGTTAAGTGTGCTTTGTGTGAAGGAAGTTATCCCACAAATTATATAGTCTACTATGTTTACCAAGACATAATTAATGCAAGAAGTAGAACACATTAAACCAATACCAATCCAAAATACCTTCTAACCATAAAACCTACTTTATTCTCTAGCAGTCAGCTCAAACAATGAGAACCTCCAAAATTGTATTTCTACTTATGCGATGACTGCTCAATTTTGTGTCACAATCAACAATAGCAACAAACATCTGCTAGAACAGGATGATAATTAACTGCCTTTCTAAACAAATTCATTAATTTTTAAACGCCATGCTTAATCTGCTTATCAAGACAGTTACAAAAGTAACGTCATAATGGTTAATTTAATATAAATAGCTACTTGAAACGCAAATAGTCGCATTAACCATAAACAAGAGATCATTACTTTTCTTGACTTAACTTGTTGCTAATATGAGAACACACCTTACCGATAGAACAGTAATCGGTATTCCTAATTACTCCTTCTACAACGCCAATTATTTAGGTGGTACACGCGGGAGCCGTAGTAATAACCAAAAACTTTTTACTATACCATCAGCTCAATCCATTCCAAACCGAAAACTCCAAACTGTTAATGGTAAAGTCTGTACAATGTCATATAGTTATTTACAGTACCTGCAATCTACTTTCTTCCTAGTTATACTGACATACAGATTTCAATAGACGCCGTGATCTATTAGATTTTTACATTTAGTATGGAGTAACCACAAATTTGGTTTTGATTAAACAACGATCTTTCTACAGATCAAGTACCGGTAATTTTAAACTTAACCATTAATCGTATCAGTAAAAATACGGCCCCCAAGCTGAAATCGAAAAAAACCGATTAGCTTAAATTTCAACAAATTATTGGTAACAAAATAGATCTCAAACTGCGCATAAAACAACCTAAAGACAATTCGGTACCTCGTTACTCTCATCTAAAAAAGCTGGCTGGGAAGCTCCGACTACTGAACACAAACATTTTTGTCTTATAAACAACACACCACTTGATATAAAAGAATTAATCGCAAAACAACGTTCGAGCTAAATAGCAAAGATTTCGCATCGCCGGTAACAAGGTGAATTACAACAGGTTATCTCGACCACTTAGAGCGGTTCTATTAGGGTGTCAAGATAACAATCCAATAGAACGCTGAAGACCATAGCATCTGAAAAGTAAATAAAAAATTTGAAAGGCCACAAATGTCCGATGAGAAAACCTGATGGAACCTGGGCTAGAACGTACAAAGAAAAATCTGATACTTTTGCTGAACACCTAAACACTATATTTCAACTCTATTGCTCAATCGAAGGATATTAGACATTTCATGCCAGATCTTTCTTCCCATTTAATTTTTTTGCTTACTAAAATCCAAATGAGATGAAGAAAACAAATAACCATAAAGTACCAAGTTACGATCTCATAATAGGTGAAGTGCTAAAAATGTGTCTAAAATATGCTCTAGTGTTGATGACAACTACATATATAACTTCTTCTTCTTCTACTCTTATATAGGCTATTAGCCTGTTTCTAACTACACATTTCGTGTAGTACTATGACCCATGTTGCGCGTACCCCGGGCAGGTGGCTAGTCTGACCCGTTAGTACATATATAACTACATGTTAAAATATGTTTGGATGGTAATGACTTAAACATAGAAATGCACTTAATACAGCTGCTTCATATAGACCAATTAGGCTCCTATTTATTCTAGGGAAAATCTTTGAAAAACTATTTTTTAAACGCCTCTTGGGTTACACAAATGTCTCTTCACATCTATCCCAACACCAGTTTGCAGTTCCTAAAGAACATTTTACTACTCTAAGATAGTACTTTTAAGGAGTCTTGAAGAAAGTAAATACTGTACAACTGTTTTTTAGACATTGATTAGGTGTTTAATAAAGTTTATCACCTAGAATTACTTTGAAAATCAAAAAGACTTCTTTCATCTTATTACTACCTTCTTCTTAAATCTTACATTATTGCCAGATTTTTCCAGTTAAGTATAACAACAAATTCTCCAACTATTACCCAGTCAATTGTGTTGTCCCTGGGGCTTTATTTATATTTTTAAAATTTTTTAAATTTATACTAACGGCTTACCAGAAGATAGAACCACTTAGATCGCCACTTTTGCCGATGATACTGCTACTTTGCTACACACAAAGATCTGAAGCATCATCTCAAACATCTTAAATGAGTTACTAAAGGGCATATAAAAGTAAATACCACTAAAGCAGTGCAAGTGACGTTTACTATCCGATTTAGTGTCCACTAGTTACATTAAATGATGTGTCAGTCCTTATTAAAACAAAAACCAAGGATTGTATCTATATCAACGTTTTACTTGGAAAAAACATCTTCAAACTAAACGTCAACATTAATCTGAAGTTCTGTTAAAGGTATTGGTTATTGAGAAGAAAACCTAAGTTATTAATATCTAACAAACTCTTAATTTATAAAACTATTCTGAAACTGATGTAAATGTATAAATATGGAAATATTAAATATACCACAGTTTTAGTCTAATACCCTCCGTGTTATGGTATATATCAAACTAAACTCAGCACAAAACCTCATCCTTCCTTTCGTTGCTGAAAAAATTTTTCAATTTACTCAGAATGATCATAATAAATACCATAGTCACCTCAACGATCTAGTTTATCAATTGTATACTAATGTTTTTATTGATTAAATGGAACTTGCGAGCTTTCTAAACCGAATAAGACTACTACAGGAGTATCACTATTGAGTGGTTTTTCTTAACATTGCCAACTTCATGCTATCATATTTATTTAATGAGAGAGTAGATTGCATATCTACTATTACAAATAAAAAAATTTATACTAAAGAACATATATCGAGATGATACAAAGTGAGGCAAAACTCCTTTTCCACTTTTAATAGAGCATTGCGAGCGGATGTCGCAAAAGGGTAGAAATAACGTCTATGTCGCCAGGTTGATGAGAAGTTTCTATTACAAAAAATTAAATATAATGTGGTCAAATGAGCAGCACGCTTTTGTTGTGGAAGCGTGCATCCACCAAAATGCGTTTTCTGTATTCCACTCAAAATTAATTACGTTATGGGTAAGAAACTTTAGGAAACAGGACCTCTTGTCAGAAATGGGAGTAGATGACCTTGGACTGCTCACACTTTTGCAGTCACTTAAACTCTTACGCCTATACATCTTACTGTAATATCTTCCTCTTCATGTATACAAAATTGTTGTTGTTTAATAATTTCCAGAACATGGAGGTGGTTTACAAGAAGCCCCTGAATAGCGATCGTGTCACAGTTGGAAGCACAGTGCCATGAAGAGAGATTACCGGGCCTTACTGTTTTGAAGATGGAAACCGGGCAGTTACCATCAATTCTGGGCAGTATATAAGCATGCTGTAGAATTTTTTGCAACAGCTCTTGAAGAACTTGGTTTAGAGAATGTCCGATTTCACAAGAAAAGAATCCCGACTGACACAGCAAGAACACCAAAGTAAGATTCGAAGAAAATGTGCTCTGGGGGCTTAATTTCTCTGTGAGACGATATTTCATGTTCCACGCGTTATCAGATTTGACCACATGTCACTTTTTCTATAAGGTTATCTCAAAATTCGCCAAAGCATTCCTAAAAAAGTTATTCAAAGCTTCATAACTTGGTTGCAGAAGTGTTTAGACAGTGACGAACACCACTTGGCTGATCTTATTTGCAAAATCACAAACTTGAGATAAAACTTATGTAAGAAAATGTATGAAGTCTCAAAGAGAATTTAGAAGGCTATGTAGAATTTTGTAGTAAAAGGAATACAAGCCAATGGAAACATAAATAAATAAAAGTTTGTTATAAAATGTAGTATTTAGTAACAATACAGTCATAACATTAAAATTAAAGATAATGGAGTTCCCCAAAACCTCGGGTAAAAATTATTTAAAGGATAAATCAGACTCGTCCCATTTAAATTTTTCTCCTGCAGAAAGTTAGATTAAAAGTTAGTTTGCATGAATTTTGCGATTCGTTTATCAAGCTCTGTACTTCAGAACCTAGAATATTACATATTTCGAAGTAAACTGAGTAGAACGACCATGTAATTGGGGGAATCTTTGTTACGAGCAAACCCACGATATAAAGTTAGCCGCAGGAGCAAGGCAACTCTCATTTGAATAAGTATAACGGAGAATTAGGCAGTTCAAAAGCAAACGTTTCGGTTGCGGTTTAATCACATTACGCACAAAGCCAAACAGAAAACTGCCCCTACACATCGCAGCCGTTTTAAAGCTCTACGTTCCGAATGTATTAATTATAGAATAGGCCTAAGCCGGCCAGACGCTCAAATTTATTTGTGATGCGTGAAATGTTTGCAATATCACAAATCCACACAAAGGGCTGTTTACTTATGGCCAAATAATTTCATTCTAATTGCGCTAATTTATGATTGTAAAAAGGTGCCGTTCACGTTCCATTAATTTTCCTCCCGAATTATTCCAACTTCACAAAGGATATCCCTTACAACACATTTCGCCGGCCGAGCAATTGCCTGGATATAATTGTGGTATAAAGAGGAAAACGTAAATTTTCTTTATTAAATTTCCGAGTGAGTTATGCTTCTACCCTTTCCGTATGAATTATACAAGTGGTTTAGAATATTGTAGCTACACTATTTAATTCAAAGGACTCAAAGCAGCCATCAAAAGCTCTATTATTATAGCAAACTTGACGTACCTTCACAGTATAGTACATGTAGAATTTCACGTAAAACATTGAGGGCATTCCATAAATACGTTGAAGGAAAAACTGAAGGATATGTATGTTGATTACCTGAAACAATTTAAAATAATTAGTTATTATAATGCAAAGATATTAATAATAAATTTTAATTATACTTAATAACACACACAAACATATGCAGTTCTTTAAAATAAAAAGTTATAAATAGTATATATAATAACGTCTAGTTTAAACAAGTTTGTTCAACCGCGTCATATTTGAATTTTCGATATCGGCTTTCATGCCATTTTCAACAGTTTAGATCTCCACTCGGGGTTTCATTCTGCCTACTCTCAAGTAGAGCACGAGTCTTTAAATAATAGTGACTTTTTGTGTGCGCTGGTTTGTTATTTATAGAGCTAAAGCGTAAATCATCTTTTGTGTTCAGACATTGTAGGCGTTTTCTATTTCAATTTCCTCACGTATAATCCTGCTGGTGAGATGGATATAATCAGACCACCTAGATAAGAAGAAAACCATTGTTAATTCAAATGTATCATTTGATATCAAAAAACATCCTATGCCATTAGAAAAATTCCGCAGAATTCCTAAAATTGTATGATCTCCCAAAAATTTGTGAAGATAACATTTCTTTGAGTCCCATAGTTAATGCTTTCGGTTCTCCTACCCACAATCTAGCTAAATACCGTCTCAATACTTTTTAATCTCTTACAGAGCCGGCATCATCTTACGCCTGAAACTCCTACCATTTCTAAAAATACCCAAAACCTCCCCTATACGCAAAGATAATATCATGGTCAGTTTTGATATCGTTTCTTTGTTTACCAATATTCCTATTCTTGATACCCTAGAATTATTGAAGTCAATCTATAATATAAATAACAATATTCTCTTATTGATTAATCATTGCCTATCCAACACTTATTTTATGTTTCAAAATAAATTTTACTGCCAAACTAATACTGATCCCATGAGTTCCCTACTTTCACCTGTCAGCGCTAACCTTTTTATGGACAATTTGGAAACAAAGGCCCTCACCTCCTTTCACCTTGAACCAATCTGCTAGATATGATATGTTGATGACGGTTTTGTTATCTAGCTTTACGGACATGACACATTTCCAGAATTCGTTTTCCGTCTAAACTAAATTCACACCAATATCAAATTTACCATGAAGTCGAACAAAATAATTCACCTCCCTTCCTGGATATCTTTATAACAAAATATTTTTAATGACAACTTTCATTACACTCTTTGTATAAAACTCTCTCATACTAACCGCTACCTAAATGCCAAATTCCATTACCACCCTGCCCAAACTCACTCAGTTGCATCTTTAGATATAAAAAACTACTAAACATTACCATTACCACCGTCCTACTTTAAAATTGGTATTCCAATAAATCCGTAGCCTACATAATTAAAAATATAAATAAAAATATAAAATCCCAATCTTAGAACTTTCCTGACGAGCAAAAAGCATTCTTACCTTACATCATAGACATCAGCGATAAAAACAAACCTTATATTAATGAGGCAAAGCATACGTACGATCTTCACGACCACTAACGAAATAGCTGGGTTAATTCGCTCAGCAAAAGATCACTACCCCAATGGAACCCACGATTTTTATAAAAGGTCAATTTTACTCAATGATTTGTATCTCTCCTTGGAGAGTAGGAAAATTGAGGCCCCAAGTGAAAAGCTAAATTCCTAAAGATGTAATCAAAGCCGATGCCGAAACTTTGAGCTTTTTCTAATACGACACGGTTGAACCCGCGAACTAAGCTGTTCAAATATAATTAACCGCGGAAACATATCCTAACGTCCAGTTGCGCATATAGAAATACATATAATACAGTAAAAATATAAATGAGAAATAACAAAACCGACTAAATAAACTATTTTTTGCCACTATATGGCAAGAAATGATTAAAACAGTTACGCACCACCGTCACCTAAGTGTTGTGCTTTTATAGACGTCGGAACCCATCGTAAAAACCACCCTGCAGGGTCTGTGCCTCCCGGAGATATTTAGTTCGTGCATCCAGAAAAGATTTTGTGTTAATTATACCTGTGGCACTGATTGCAACTTGACTAAAGTCGGTCATAATTATTATTTATTTTTAATATTGAATTTCGATTTGTATTTAAAAATACAAAGACGTTCTAAGTGTGCATTGCTCGTTAAGTGAAGATTGCCTGGTTTATCATCACTGCTACACAACCTTTTAATTGTGAAAAAAGAGACATGCAAGCAGGCAGCAGCGTTTTGTAACAGTAACAATTTTAAGTACCTTATAATTCAAAGCACTACTTAAATAACAACAATTACATACAACCCAACATACTCAAATTTAGCTTTAATCCAATGTAATTACAATACGCACTACTACACCCTCTTTTAACACAAACCAATTCTCTATACAAATAAACAGAATTGTACTATTGCATTACTATCAGGCGTATACACAAATGCAATTAATTCCTACAATCAACAACACATAGACGTATTACTCTCCAACGTTCTACCCGATAGGATATCCTACGTACTGGGGTTCAACATTACCAAACCACTAATTCGGGTGCAGAAAATATAATACATAACTCTCAATATCCTGAAGAAGAAGCTATAAAAAAAATAAAAATAAGAAAGGACCACTTAGCCCAAATACAGAAAAACAAGTAAAACCTAAATTATTTAACACCTTTCAAGAGATTCCAACCTCTTGTAATTTCTGATAGTACAAATAAAAACGTAACGCATGTAAGTAATGAAAATGCAATAAAGAACGAAAAAAACCTGAACGACTGCCGCTGTTTATCATCCATCATGTAATCAATATATCCCAGCTAATATGATTAATCAAGAGTATTATCACCCATAATGATTATTATTAGCGAGCTATGAATGGCAATAAAATAAAATTACATATCTTAATAATAGAAAACTAAAAAAAATAGAAAGTGCTTAATGATAATCTTTAGCTTCAAAGAAGAACGTAGCTTTACAGTCGTAATTAGAAAACTGCATTATTGATGAATTGAAATTAGCCCAAATTTTTTTTAGTCCTGTTGTGCCTAGGATTGAGCATAGTCTTCTTTATTGCTCCGTAATTTCTCCCTGTTATGCGCCATCTCCCTCTATTTTATTCCTGCCACTTTCTTAATGTCATCGTATCATTGCATTGTGGGCCTCCATCTTTTTCTTTTTTCTGTCTAAGATCTTCATCTAGTAATCTTCCTATTCCACCGATTGCCCTGTATTCATTCTTTTCTGCATATTTTCATTTCAATTTAGTAATTATCTTTGTGATATCGGTGACTTTAGTTCTTTGTCTGATCCATTCATTCCGGTGTCTATTTCTTAATGTAACGCCTGTCATTGATATTTCCATCGCCTTTTGTGGTACCTGAAGCTTGTTTGTTATTTTTTGCATGCTTCGTACATTATAACACATAGAACAGTAGCACACACCGAATATTTTTGTTTTGAGATGTACTATTTTTTTTTTTTATGATATTGCTCTAATTTCCCAAATGCGCTCCAATCTAATCTTTTTTCTTCTATTTTGATATCTTTTTTGTTTTCCGCTTATTATTTGTTGCCCTAAGTATATATAGTCTTCAAAGTTTTCTATTTCTTTTCCATTTATTGTAATATTTATCTATTGTGGTTTCATTATTTTTATTTTTTTTAGGTTGTTTAGGACTACATTGTCCGCATGTTTTAGATGTGATACTCTTTCACCATTGATATTGATCCCTATCTTGCTACAGTCTCGTTTATTAAGAACTCCGTGCAGGGCAAGGGTGAATAATTCCTCTTTTAATCCTTGTCTTGTCGGAGTCTTTATTGCGTCTAATTTTAGCTGTCGCTTTTTGATAGATGTTTCGCATTAGGTTTGTCCAGTGGTAGCTTATTTGTTTTATTTAGTTCACCCATTATGGCCCAGTGTTCTACATCAAAGAATTTTTCGTAATACATAAAGGACATGTCCACCAGAAAGTTGTATTCTGTTGCTTTCTCCACTAGGGTGTTTGTCACCAAAAGGTGGTTTTTGAAAAATGCTACCTCTTCAGCGGTTGGTAGTTATCTAGTTTGTTCTCCAGCCGATTTGCTATTATTCTTATAGACAGCTTGTAGATTTGGAACAGTAAGCTTATTGGTCGACAATTTTTAATCCTAATTTTTTTTCTTGAATAGTAACACTATTATCGCATTATTCCGGTGTTCGGTAGGTTTTGTTGTTCTAAATAGCTGTTGAATAATTGCTCCAATTTTGCTATTATTGTCTTGTTTGATTGTTTAACCATTTCGGTCAGAACTTTGTTTTTTCCTGATTCCTTGTTGGTTTTAAGTACTTTAGAAAAGAGTATTTCCTCATGTTTGTTTCTAATATATTCTCTGACCCCACGTTTATTATGGTAGCTTTTGTCTCTTGCGTTTTATTTGTGCAGTGTAAATCTTCGCAATATTTTGTATTAGACTGGCTTTTCTCTTATTGTTTTTCAAGTATTTTGGATTCTTGTTTTTCTCTAAAACGATTGTTACCATGTTTGTATAAGTTTTCCCTGATTATTGATTTTGCCTCTTTTCTTATTTGTCTATATTAATTGATAATGAATTGTCCTATTCCATATAGTTGTATTTGTTCTTTTATTTTCCTATTTGTTTCTTCTTATGTTTTATTTTATTTAAGGTTTCTATACATTAAAATAGAGCCAGCGTGGTCCTATGGTTGAGGGACGGGCTGCGATGCTGACGGGTTCAATTCCCGGTGCTCTCTGACGCCTGGCGGGTAGCCTACTCAGTCACTAAAAATAATTGAGTACCTGCGTTCATTCGAACAAGGGGTCATAATGGCGGTCGTCTTAGGCGCGGTACTTGCCACATCACCCCGCATCAGAGATGGTGCGCGACGACCGGGCAGAAAGAGCGAACGTATGAGAACTTTAACCTCTCAGTTCGCAGGCCGTGCTCCCACGCGGGGCGTAGAGCCTTACCATTATTATTATTATTATACATTAAAATGAGAAGCCTTATGTAGAGGGTAATGTCGTCTGTTAGTCCGTCTGCCCGTCCTTTTATTTTTCAACTTTTGATCAAGGCAGCTTCCAAGCTGGAGAGAGAGTTTCTATTTTTATCATTTCTGACATCTGTTAGGCCTTATAATTTTTGATCTGTGATAGATAGAGAAATAACGATTTCAGTATTCAACTAAGGACCATAAGTCAAGTCCAGACACCAAAAAATCAGCCTGATTGGAAAATTTCTAGATTGGTGCGACCGGAAGTGGTCGCAAATTTTTGTTTATGTATAGAAGCTTCGGACATCTGTGGAACCGGAGTTCCATATCCGTATATGTTTGTTTTAAATTTAACTTATATCTATAATAGTATTTTAGTATATTATATATCTTTTTTACTATTTGCCTTGTTGGCATTTATCCCTACCTTGGCCATTCTACAATTGCTACCAGTGTTGAAAATGTTCAGAGCTGTCACATCCGGCATAAGTTTTTTAAAAGACAAAATCGACTTACCTTTTATTTTATCCATCGGGGCTAATCTATGTCCCTTGTCTTTGGGGTTGTTTGTTGCATAGTGTTTAGCACATATACTTTTTGCTCCCCTAGAAAGATGGTTACAATATCTCTATGTTTTTTTTTATTTATATCATATTTATCTATATATTCTCCATGTGCGTTTTGTTGGAATTTCAGTATACTATTGAAATTACCCATCATAATGCCCTAGGTTTCTTTTCTTGCCGTTTTTATGGCTTTATGTAGTATTACTAACCTTATCATGGTGGATGGATGCTGGTATTTGAATTACTTTTATCTTCTATATAGGATTGTATTTGGAGTGAGTAGGATTAACGTTAGAATATGGTTTCTCTCGGTGATAGGTTAAGAGGAAAACCATGGCTAACCTAGGCAGGGTCGCTTCCCTGAAGTAGACTTCTCTCTGTCAGTTGTGCAGGAAGTATCTACCTACTATCTAGCCCAGCCATATTACAATTTAAAAATAAAACAAACACAAAAAAAACAAGAAGAATAACCAAGAAATATATAAGATAGTGGTTTTCAAATTCTAAAATATAAGTGGTACTACTTCATAAGAAAAATACATACAATGCAAAAGATGTCACTGCTAGAGACATACACACAACTTCTGTACATGACTTTTTAAATGTGTAGTGTGAGGCTAACTATAATACCAGGAATTATATTACAGAAAGTACATGAATAACTAAATATAGACTGTACTAAAGCGACTACCCAGCCAATTACAAATGCTGACAGGTGTATTACAAAATATTCAATCGGCGTAACTCAAATATAAAATTGAAACCAGAAACGCAACAACATAACGGGCCACTCTAGTGAAGGCAAAAGCAAATGACATTGACATCCACAATGTACAACAATTAAGGCTAGGGTTATATAAAAAACAACCAGAACCAATCAAAATAGCAGTCAAAATCAAGAAAGACTTAAAATAAAATGTATGCATAAAATTATTATAGACAAACCAAAACGACATAGGGTATACTACTACAGGCCAAAACAAAATAAGAAGAATAGAAAAACTCTGCAATAAACTTATTGCACTTAGATAAGAAATCACCAACAAAATTAGCCCAATATGAAATTGTCACATAAAACACAAATAGCCTGGTGCAACGTCGATAGAAAATAAAGAATTTTTAATATTAATTGTATTGCTTTTTGTTCATTTCTAAAGTGCATTTTACTAACTGAACTTTAAAAAAAAGTAGGCTATAACATGTATGATACATAGTATGCGAATGGTAACACCGATAACAAACACCTTCATTAATCTCTACAAGAGGAAAAGCTCTGCAACCAGTAATCTAACGAAAATTCTGTACTTTCTAGACTTTTCATCAGTAAGGGTATTAAATAGGAATATCTAAACAGTGAAGAAAGTTACGACCTCTACTCAAATCATACTCTTGTGAAGCTAACTATTAATACATCTATATTTGTTAAAACTTAGCCGTCTCAACTACAAAGTAGTCTAACTAACTTAAATTACGTTCGAGAGATATTAGAAGAAATTTTTGTAAATATAAAATTAAAAACGGATATCGAAACGGTAATATTAAATCTCCTGATGGCAGTATACAACGTTGCCTGGAAATCAACACCACTACCAAACCAATCCAGAAAGAAAGTCTACCCAGCATAAATCACTAACAAAATGAGTGCAAGAGAAGATGTTCCCTCAAAGAAAAGCAACGTTATAGTTCTGCAGTAATATAACTAAAGAAAGTGCTGTGAAAATAGAGAGATACAACTTTTAAAAAATTCATCAAATGTTTATCCGTTACAGAAGCGGGTAACTACTCTGTATATAAAACTACCAAATGGCTAAAAGACAAAAGCCCATTCTGCCAATCCGTAACCAAAGGGCAGTTGGGCGGAAAGCTGTTTTGAACATCCCAGAAAAATTTTCTAACCACTACGCAGGACACCTGGAATTGATAAAAAAATAAATTGGTTTTTAGATTCCTCTTTACAACTATCAGTAACAATCCAATAGATTAAAGTAAAAAAGGTAAAAATTACAATAAAAGCACAGGGTTACCACTTAATAACAGGACAAATTCTTAAAAACTTTCATTGATATTTAATATTTATATTGAATGCAATCTTAAAAATTACTAATTGCAAATTGCAAAAATTAACCTGCTCCAAAAAGTCTAATAAGTCACCTAACTCAGAAAAGTCATAGAGACAAAGTTTATTATCTGCAATCTTAAAGTTGTTTCAAAATTTATTACTCAAGAAACTGCTACTACCTATTCTAAAAACCAATATCTCATACCAGATTATTGATTCAAGTTTAGAAGACAGCACTCTACAATTGAGCAAATCCATAGAATAGTAGAGAATATTAACGACACCTATAAAGCCAAAAAATACTGCATTGATGTTTTTCTAAACGTTAATCAAGTATTTGACAAAGTGTAGCATAAAAGCCTATTCTAAAAAATTAAAAAAGGGACTCCCTGATAACATTACGTAAAAAAACTTACTAAAAGTTTAATGTACTGTACTTGTAAGACCTAGTAACGTGAGCATTTTCAATCCCAACTTTTACTGATGATGCTGCACTATTGGTTAATAATAAAGATCGAATAAGGGTATCTACATAATTATAAACCCACCTTGACTTCATTCAAGATTGGTTTCGAAAGTGGCGACTTAAAATGAATGACACTAAGTCTGTACACGAAATAGTTGTCCACCTATCACTTTCAATGGGATTCCAGTGACACAATCTAATAATACAAGATACCTCAGTATCGAACTTGATCCAGATTTAATTTGGAAGAATCAAAATGCACCAAACGCAAACAACTTAACCTAAAGTTTAACAAATATGTCTGGTTGATGGGCAGACATTATCAACTTTCCCTCTACAACAAATTTCTCGCCTATAAAGTAATCTTAAAATTAATATGGCATTACAGAGTTTAACTTTGGGGGACTGCGTCGCTTACTAATCTAACCACAATAGAAATATTTCAGCCTTAAAAGCTTCGGACCATCCCTAATGCATCATACTTTATAAGTAGTACAGGTATCTACAATGAACCCAAATGCGTACTTTAAAAGAAGAAATACTGAAATTTATTAAAAGTTATATTGTCAAGTTGAAACTTCACCCGAAGACTCTAGAATTAAACTTACTGGACAACAATGTGCATCACTGTACACTAAACAGGCACTATACTTTTGATTTAGTTAGATTTCAAAAAATTTAGATTATAAGGACTAGATGATAAGTTCCATATTGTATAGAATTATTACGCGTTAGATACAATTGAAATGAAGTTATAATCAACTGCTTACATTGTTATATCTTTTGTGACAAAAATAAAAAGAAATATATAGATAAAGCCACAATTAGTACATCAAAAAAGCACAGGACTGACAGCTATAGCTGTTGCCCAATTAAAGAATACTTTTTATTATTATACTATTATCATTACTATTATCTGTTAAAGTCTAGTCGTAGTAAACTAGTCAAAGAAATAGTGTAATTGTAATGCAAATATATGCGAAAAGTAAAAATGTATAAAAATCATTTAGCCCTCACTATTAAAAAATAGCAATATAATAGGTCAGCTTAGAAAATGATGAATACAAATCCAAGAGAAAATATAACAAATTAAAAAAAATAGTAATAATACAAAAAAATTAAAGTAATGTGGAAAGATTTTACGCTTGATAACCCTTAAGCACTATCTGATATACACTTATAAGCAGCTGCCTATTTGTCATCATAAATGATTTTACTAGTTCCTGAAATATATGACATTTTGAACGTGACTTTTCTACAGATAGAGCATGATTTTAACTGTCTATATGTATGCTACATTCAAACTACACGTTTAGACAACATTATCCTACAAATTTAATTCATCATTCACTTGATCAAAAAGTTTTAAATATGTATAAAAACATATTGTTATCAATAAAACCATTTTCCTTTGAACTAGTTGCTTTAGTGCAATATCCCATAAACATCGTATATGCATAGTGCGATGCAATATTTAAAATATTTATTACATTAAATTCTAAGACAAACAATACATCTATATTAATACATTATCAATGTTTTTGCGTTTAAGAGCTATATTATCTCACAGACTTCAAAGCAGCAAATTTTTCTTGAAGAAAGTACTGGAAAAGAAGTAATACACAGATAGTTTCCAAAAAGATACACTGACTACTCTAAGAAAAATTTTTATTTTTTACTTTCCTTATCCTATAATAAGGAAAGTAATGTAATTGGCGGAAATTTGACCTACCCAGTTTTTCACATTTCTGGGCGAATAGTACCCTCCGGACACCAAAAAAGTTGTTTTGAGCCATTGGTTCGTGTGTGTGTGTGTGTGTGTCTGTCGGTCTGTCAGTAAACAGGATATCTCGAGAACCGTAAGAGCTAGAGACTTGCAATTTGGTATGCAAGTTACTTGTAGGCAGGGGACGCAGTGCGAAGCTTTTGGTAAAAATCGGCAGAGCCGTTTGGTGGCAAGGTTGCAAAATTGGTCGGAAAGCGGTCGCGAATCTAAACGGTTGAAGATACAAAAAATTTATGAGAATAAAAATGATTTGTTACCATGAGATAAACATGAATTTAAAATAAAAGTTAATAAAATAAGAATTCAAATAAAATGAAGCTCATGATTTTTAATATACTGGGTGTTCATAAAATGTTTCGGGAAATTGATATTACGGGATAGATAAGATCGAGACTAACAAAAAATTACTATGAAATTTTTTGATCCGAGGTCAAATAAATAAGTTATAGCCGATTAAAAATTAATTAAACGGACCAATCACAGAGCGCTCGGAGAGCTTCTTGGCCGACTGCGGGAGGACAGGGGGAGCGCTTGGCCGCTAGGAGGGAGCACGCAGGCGATAATGGGGAAGGCCGTGCAGCCGAGCTCGCACGGTTACCTTTAGTGACGTACCAAAATTTTAAGTACGAGTCAATTATTGTCTTGTACTATTTACGTTAATCAGCTTTCGAGTGTTGGACTCGTGCCTCATCCTTTTTTAAATTAATAAATTTTTAGACGGGAGCAGCGCAGGGTCGAGACGGTAGACCCGGTATAATATATAATAAAAGGATAAAGAAAGTCGTGTGATGTTCACACCAGATTTTTTTTATTATTTGTTAACTCCTTATGCCCAGCGGCATTAAATTTTGAATGCTCTCTTCATTTTCTACTTTTTCACACTGTAAAGGACAAGTAAACACTTAAATCAAGTTTATACGTACTAGAACGAAAATGTTTGAAATCTGAACGTTTTTAACCATCGCACTATCAACAACATGAAGTTGTGCCTAATAACATATAACTTAAACCTAATCCAACACGATATCCATGAGCGAAACTCGAACTTATCTGCCCCTGGTGCGGCCAAATAATTGCCTAATCAATCGACTATAGTAGCGATCCTCGGCTAGGTTACCAAATAGCTTAGAGTACATTTAAGATACAAAATTAAGAATCTAAGTAATAGCTATATTTAATATTTCAGATATGTATATATAAAGTATACTACTGTGTACAAATACAACCCGGAATTTTTATTTAAATTTGCGCGGGCATTTCGTTGGGCACAAACCTTTTTAGTTTTAAGTTGGTAGGACTGCTACTGACATTATGTGTCAAATTTTAGGTTAATATCTTAATTAGTTGAAGAGTGACGCTCGTTTTCGCAAACAACCAAAATTAACTTTTTCAATTTTTACCATGTCAGAAAATATTCAACAAAGAAGTTCGATTAAATTTTGTGTTAGAAATGATATTTCTGCTGCGGAAACGCTCAGAATGTTACAAAAAGCCTTCGGTGAACAGGCTATGTGTAAAACACAAGTATACGAATGGCATAAAATGTTCAAAGAGGGTCGTGAAGGCGTTGAAGACGAACCACATCAAAGCCGTCCAAGAACATCAACTGACGAACAGCACATCGCAAAAATTAAGGAATCGTCGATTTACAACTAGAGAGCTTGCTGACATTGTTGGCATTTCAAATGGATCAGTCAACACCATTTTGAACGAAGTTTTGCGCCTCAAAAAAGTCAAATCTCGTTTGGTTCCAAAAACCCTCAATTTATTCGTGACCATTTCGCTAAAAATTCCACCCATATCGTTCCGCAACCGCCGTATTCGCCTGATTTAGCTCCATGTGACTTCTGGCTATTCAGCAAAATGAAAAGACCGCTCCGGGGACACCGTTTTGACACGATAGAAGAGATTCAAGCCGAATCGAAGAAGGTGCTGAAGGCCATACCGAAATTTTTAAGAATAAATAAGGATTTCAAAAATTATAACAAAATTCCGGGTTATATTTGTACACAGCAGTATAACAAACTAAAACACAAAAACCATAGCTTTGAAGTAGTTATTAAATAATATCTAACTACAATAGAACAGAGTTATCTGATTATAGAGTACGATAAATTTCCAAGAACAGGTTAAAATGGGGTACAAAAAATTTATTTATATTAAAAACCTAAAATTATATAACAATAAGAAAGAAATAGTTAATCTGTGGAAAAACTGAAAAGCTATTTACTAACAAAACTAACGGACTAAAAAAATTTTAATTGTTACTAAACTTCAAATACAATCACGCTATTCGTACCAATGAGTGCAACGTAAACTTTATCAGAGTATAATGCAAATCTATGAGATTATAGCGGCTTAGCTGCCACTTGACTTAATCTTCTAGAATTTATTCTCCGTTAGTGGATCGACACGAATTACACTTTACCAAGGTGGTATTTGGCTAAAGTGACCAATAAGACGCATATTTTAATGCAGCCTACTATGTCGTCACGGAAATCACTTTTCACAATTTATGCGGTTTTTGAACATTCAGAATTATTCAATCATCAAGAAGATCTCTACGCTTTAGGATATAATTTATGTGGACAGACGTATTCAATATGTGAGATTGTGAACACTTTTGTTCTCTGGTAACATTATATCACTCGTAGGTGTACATTTACATGTTTACAATATTTTAGCAGCTTTACGGTCAAGCCTTTGCTTGAACAAACAACCCAAAAATATAGAGAACTTCGGTTAGAACTAGAATATCTATTCGATTTACTCGCGCACCTACAAAACTATAACCAAAGAAATACTTTTTACCAAGATTAAATCTTAGGTTCAACAAATAATGTAGTGGTACAACAAAATTCATGTGATAAAGTATGTTAACTGTTAATTCAGATATTCAGAACACTATTTATATATATATATAACTTTACTATATCTTATATGTATTTCAATATTTATATATATGTATATATATATATATGTATATATATATATATATATATATATATATATATATATATATATTTAATTTAAATAAAAAGCTGAAAAGCAATAGACAGACTGTATGCAGTAGACTTTTATATATATATATATATATATATATATATATATATATATATATATATATATATATATATATATATATATATATATATATATATATATATATATTTATATATATAAATATTGAAATACATATAAGATATAGTAAAGTTTATAGGTTTCTCAAGAAAATCACACAAATACTCGTTACAAGCAAAAATTAAAAAAAATTGCAAATAGTTACGTATATATTTTCTTCTGATTATTATTGGAAGGGTCCTTGTGGGACGATGACAAACTGCAGAAGGCAGCCCCATCTCCTTAACTAAAACAAGGATTTTTAAAGGTGTTTAAGTAGTTTTAAAACAGTGAAAAGTGTTTTAGAGCAATCTTTAAACTGCAAAGTTCGACAGAAAATAACAGTGTTCAGTGATAAATACTACAAAGTTTAAAATAACGCGAATAAACAAATACATAAATATAAAAGGTTAGTGAAAAGTGTCAAACCAATAAGGTCGAAAATAAAGAAGATAAATCACGCCAAGAATGACGCTCCTGACGTCACAGACGCGTCATACATACAAAGGCCCAGAATTGGTACATTTAGAAGAGAAATTAAAAGCAATAATAACCCTTATACAAAACTAATATAAAACCCAACAGAAATAGAAACTGACAGAACAAACAAAATACAAAGATCTAAATTATTAATGAGATGGAAAGAACAACAAACCTAAATGTGAAATTAAATGAATTAGAATTAAAATGTAAAGAACTGGAAAAATTCTAAATGAACAAAAAGCTGAAGAAAAAATAAAGCTATGGAAACAGGTGGAAGCTAACAACAAAACTTTAGAAAAACTAACTTTCGTAATAAGAAAACAAAATGAAAAGATAAAAAGGAAATCAAGAACGAGTCCTACAATTCAATACACGTTTAACAAATTAAAACAGCTATTCCAGAAAGCCAGGATAGAAAATTTAAATGAGGAGATAAACGGAAAAATAAAAAAATTTAACATAAAAGCTAACAGAAAAAGACCACCACAAATGACAAAAAACACAGAAAAAACACTAAAAATAGGCACATGGAACATCCAAGGGCTAAATAAAGAAGGTAAACTCAAACAGCTTGCACAAGAGGCACACAGATATAACATCGATATCCTAGCAATCCAAGAAACAAATATAAAAGACACAACCTTAACTGATATCGGACACTATGTGTTTTTTAACGGAGGCGGGGCAGAAAATAGATTAGGAACAGGCTTCCTACTAAAGAAGCAGCTAAAAAAATTAGTCATAAATTATAATATGATAAACAAAAGAATAAGTACGTTAAGGATAAGAACAAAATATAGGAAAATTAACATTATAAATTTACATGCACCGACTAACGTTACAGAAGAAGAAACAAAAGTGACATTGTATGATCTACTAGAAGAATCCTTGACGGCCAGCCCAAATACGATATAAAATTGATAATAGGAGATATGAATGCGAAGGTAGGAAAAAAAGATGCATCTAGAGTAACTACCGGAAAAGAAAGTTTACATAAAGAACCAGATGACAACGGGCAAAAACTCACAGAATTCGCTGCCTCCCAAAATATGGTAATTAAAAGCACAATGTTAAAAAGAAGACATACACAAAGTGACCTGGATTAGCCCTGACCGAAAAACAAAAAACCAAATAGACCATGTGTTAACACAAAAAATACATTCAAGCAAAATAACAAAGATTAGAACATATAGAGGAGCAGATGTAAGCTCCGATCACTTCCTAGTACTAACAAAAATAAGACAAACGGCAACAAACACAATACAAAGGAGAGAAAAAACAATACCTAGGAACACCTAGTTATTACAGAAAGAAGAAACACAAAAAAAGTATAAAGAATGTACAAAAACCATAGAAGAAAAACAAATATAAAAAAAGAAAATGTAGAAAAAGAATGGGAACAACTGAAGTTAATACTAAAAGAAAGTGCTCAACAACTAGGAACCAAGAAACAGCAAAAGATAAAGGATTGGTGGGACGAAGAATGTGAAATAGCAATTGAAGAAAGAAAAGCAATAAGAATAGAATACCTGAAAACAGGGGAAGAAGATTTATATGAAAATTACAAAAGAGTGAGAAACAAAGTACACAAACTATGCAGAGAAAAGAAAAGAAAAGCAATAAAAGAAAAGTTAGACAGAATAGAAGAAGCATATAAAAACAAGAACATAAAAGAATACTATAAACACATAAAAGAAGAAAAGAAAGGCTTCTAATATAAAACAATGAGCTTAATAAATACAAAAGGACACTTATGTATGGATGAAAAAGAAATGGCAGAGATATGGGCTGATTACTTTAAACAAACACTAACCGAAGAAAATGGAAAAGAAGAAGAGACATCACAACCACAAGCCACACAAAGAAATAAGTCAACAACCCCAACCTATGAAGAAGTAACAGAAGTAATTACAAAACAAAAAATAACCGATGCCCAGGGTCAGACAAATAGAAGCTGAATTAATAAAACACGCAGATAAAAGAATACTCCAAAGAATACACCAATTAATAACTAAGATCTGGATAACAAAAGAAATTCCAATGGAATGGACTAAAGCGATTATATGCCCAATTTATAAAAAAGGTAATAGAAACAAAGTAACAAACTACAGACCAATAGCTTTGCTAAATGTGGCATACAAGATTCTAGCCCACTTGATAAACCAAAGACTAAAACAAGAATCAGAGCATAAAATAGGGAATTACCAAGCTGGATTTAGACATGGCAAATCAGTAACAGATCAGATTTTCATCATACAACAAAGCCATGCAAAATGCAGTAAGAAAAATATCCCCATACACGCAATCTTCATTGATTTTAAACAAGCATATGATAAGATAAAAAGATCAGAAATTTTTAAAGCATTGGAAAATCTAAGAATCTCGGAAGAAACAATAAATTTAGTAAAAATGACTCTAAAAGTTACAAAGAACACAATCAGATACAAAAATATATTATCAAACGAATTCCAAAGCAACTTAGGCCTGAAACAAGGAGATCCTTTATCAACGACAATTTTCAATATAGTATTAGAGAACATATTAAAAGAAACAAAAATAAACTTAGAACAAAAAATTATATCGGGGCCTCACCAAATACTAGCCTATGCCGATGACTTAGCAGTGTTA
Organism: Sinelater perroti; assembly: GCA_036346155.1. Classification (NCBI taxonomy): domain Eukaryota; kingdom Metazoa; phylum Arthropoda; class Insecta; order Coleoptera; family Elateridae; genus Sinelater; species Sinelater perroti. Next base: position 5,365,353 of record JARFIY010000265.1, read on the forward strand.
ACTAGAACAAAAGAAGAACTAAAAAGAATAATCAAAGGCATCGAAGAACAAGCAAGGAAAGTAGGATTAGAAGTAAATGAAGATAAAACCAACTATATAATATTTGGAAATAGAATACAAGAAGAGAAACAACTACTGTCATTCCAAACAAGCACGAGAAAAATATACAATTTCAAATTAGTCAACAAAGTAGTGTATCTGGGGGTGGAACTAACAAGCAACGGTCAACAAGGTGCTGACATAGACAGAAGACTAATGCTGGGAACGAGATGTGCAGCAGCCTTAGATAAAATACTAAGAGACAAAAACATACAAAGAAAAGCGAAAATAAAGCTGTATAAAACAATAATAAGGCCAGTAGTAACTTTTGGTGCAGAAACCTGGGTGATTACAAAAGCATATGAAAGTAAGATAGGTATATGGGAAAGAAGAATACTGAGGAAAATATTTGGAGGAATAAAAGTGAATGAAGAATGGAGAAAAAAGAACCAACCAAGAAATAGAAGAGCTATATCAAGAAACAAAATTAATTACAGTCATTAAACAATGTCGACTACGATGGTTGGGACACATAAACAGGATGAAGAAAGAAGATCCAGTAAGAATATGCCTAGAAAGAGAAGCAGAAGGAAGAAACAAGAGGGCAAGACCAAGAACGACCTGGTGGAACGATGTGCAACAAGATGTAAAAATGTACGGTTTAACAGATTGGAAGACGAAATCCAAAGATAGGAAGGCATGGAAACATGCCATCGAAGCCATGGGCCATTAGGCCCTTTAGTGCTGTATATATATATATTATTGGAAGTAATTTCAACATTTTAATTTCCAATTTTTGTGTACTTTTTAGTATGATAATAAAATAAATTTAGCAATTTATCTAATTGTTTAATTTATTAGTTCCATTGATTTTATTAAACTGTCATGTGTTTTGTTTTCGGGCTATTAGGCCGCGGTCGGATATTTGCAGAAGAAAATCTCCTTCGAAAGAAAATCTTCAAACAAATTTTAAGATTTAGAAGATAATGATCTTCAAACATCTAGAAGAAAGTGAAACAATGCTTGTCTGAAGATGTCCGCCCCAGTTATCGACGAAACGTCTAGGGTTTTTGAACTCCGACCACGGCCTAACAGCACGAGAATGAATAATACGATGCATTAAATCACAGTATGTGAATTTTGTAAATTCTAGCATTAGGTGGAGCAGAAACCTAATAACCGCTTTCAACTCTCTATCTTCGCACATTAAGATGTTAGCCTTTTATGTCACTCAGTTCTTATAATCCTTAAACTTTATTAAATTTCTATTGATGTCACGAGGCAACTACTTCTGTTTATGGTTCCCATAAAATAATCAAGTTTGACTTTTTCTATTAAAACATGCGTTTCACACACAGTAAAACTTTTTGAAATGACTAACTGAAAATAAAAAAAAATGAACATAGTTGAGCATTTGGCTAGTTTTCCATTATCTTATAAAACAATAGCATCTTCTGTTATAGATATTATTTAAAATGTGTTGAAACAGCTTTCTTCTTTTGTAATGCCGTCTCTATTTCGATGGTTGACGACCACTTAGCTAAATTGTTTTCTGTCTTTCGCAGCTTAGAGAAGTTGTTGGGTGTTTATATTCATATGCTCCGGAGCCAAGATACCGCTTTTCTTCTTATTCCTCTTCTTCTGTCAACTTTTCCTTTAATTATTACTATGGTAGTCTGTATTTATTATTTCGGAGGATATGTCCAAAGTACGCAATCTTTTTTCTTTTAATTATACTTACTGATTCTTTAACTTTCCCTACTATGCTTAATACTTCAGTATTATTTACTCTATCAGTCCAAAATATTTTTAATATGTTATTATCCACATTTTTAGGGATTCTGTTCATTTTATAATTTTCTTTAACGTCCGAGCCTCTACTTTATGAAGCAAGTTATGCCACACGTAGCTCTTAAAAAATTTCAATCGAATTGCAAGATTAAGGCTTCTATTATTCACTGTCTATTTCAATTCTTTTTAAAATTCTTTGATCTGCTTCTAATGTCATTTATCCAGCATCCAAGATATTTGTACTTCCGGATTCTTTTTGTCCAATTTTTGCTTTGTCCAAATTCATGTTTAGTCCTAATCGTGTTAACATATTTTCGAGATCTTTAGCGTTTTCGGCTAAGGTTGTCCTGTCGTTGGTATATCGGATATTGTTAATTTCTCCGTTTATCTTATAGTCAGTTCCTTCTCCCGCTTTCACAGTGCTTTTTAAAATATGTCTTCAAAATACACAATAAATAAAATTGCCAAAGTACGCAACCTTGCTTTACACAACGTTTGATTTCAATTTCCCCATCTTCGGTTCTGATTATAGCAATTTGGTTCTAATAGATATTTTTAAGTGGGCGTATATTTCTTCCATATAATCCTAATTCTATTAGCGATTTGATAAGTCTATGAAACAGACGAAAACTAGTTTTTGAAATTAACTACACTTTTGCACAAAATGCTTATACTAAATAGAGCTTCTCAAATGCGCAATCCATTTCTAAAACCAAAATATGAATCGGTTATAATAGTGCCACATTTTTTGCATATTCGATGTTGAATTATTTTTAGTAGTATCTTGTGTATGCGACTCATGAGGCTGATCAGTCTAAAATCATTACAGAATGAAGCATTGCTTTTCTTTAGTATTTGTATAAATATACATTTTAACCGTTCTTGTGGTACATGGCCTGTATTATAGATATCATTGAACATTTTAGTTACTGTGCATATATTACCTTCGTCAAAAAGATCTGGTCCGGCAGCTTCTCCAACTTCTTGACTAGCTTTACAGCATATTCTACTTCGAACTTGAGTATAACTGGGCATAATTTCTTGTAAATTAATATCTTGTCTGTCGTCATCAAATAAAATTTTAATGTATATTTCCCACATTTTAAGTCTTCCATAAGGGTGTAATATAATTTCCTTATTTTCATCTTTCATTGCATGAGGCATCTTTCTCTTAACGTTCACTGTTACTTCGTTTAATCCGTTGTGTAAATTAAATTCGTCTTGCTAGTGTTGCAGTTCTTCTATTTTCGCGCATCGATTCTGTATCCATTTTTCTTTGGCTGTTTTTATTTCTCTTCGGATTAAGATTTGTAGATCTTTTATATTTGCTTTTATCTTTATTTTTGTCATTTCCGCGCTCTTGCATTAAGCTTCAGGATTTTCTTCGTTAGCCAGTCTTTCTTTGCTTCTTTCTTATGCAACCTGGTACATCCAGTAAATCTTCCATGGTGATTTCCTTTAGATTTTTTTATTTATTCTTTATATTTGTGTTACAGCTATTTTCCTTTAATTGTCGATTGAGTTTGTTTTAATTTCTTCATTTTTGAGATTTTGCAAATTACTTCTTGTATATGATGTTTCTTTGCGTTTTATTGTTTTTAGTTTTACATCTATGTTGGCTACTAATAATAAGTTGCGGTCACTGTCAGCATCAGCATCAGCACCGTGATAGGTTTTCACGCTTTTGATACTATTTTAGAATCTTTTATTAATTATCATAAGATCTCCAGGTATACAACCTTCGAGGTGGTAATTTAAATCACGTTTACTGGTTTTGCCTTTATCTATAGCGGCATAACGCGATCAGAGTGTGAGATAAAGTTTAGCATATATTTATTAATTCTGCTGTCAGTTAATATTCCTACGCCGCTTTGATGGATCTCATCATTTTCCAGAATAACTGTATCGTCTAACTCAAATTTTCCCGAACCTGTCAATCGGGATTCGCTAATGCCTAGTATTTTAATTTAATTTTATTAGTTATGTTTTTAACTTTCCTGCCTTGTACATACTTCGAATATTTCATGTCCCTATCCTTTTAATGCTGGTTTTTTGTATCCACCTATGAATTTTTAGCATTCAAGGGATGCCGGAAAATTGTGCATTATCTTCAGTTTGACTTTCCATTGTGGTTATTCTTGGGATGATGGTGTAGTATTTTTTTCTTGCTTTCTATGTTGTAGTACTTTAGCCTTTCTGCTAACTTAGCTCTAAAGAAATTTGCTAACGAGCCGTACCGATGCCTTCATCTTTGCCATTACTGCATTATTGGTGGCTACTGCTGCCCTCTACCAATTAACAGCCGCTTTCTACGAGACAAACGCTGTTGATGTAGTTAAATTCATTATTTAAAGGTTGCCTCCCATTGCCTCAAAGTTTGGCTTGTGTGTGGATATGGGTTGTGGCCATTTATAAAGCTTCTAGGAGCCATAAATGAGAGTGGGAGTCCGCCCCGAAACCAATATCTCAGGGTGACACAAGAATCCGGCAATCCTGAATGTAGAGATACTATTCTTGGTTGAAACTCCCATATATCCAACAAAAAAGCTTAAAGAACAGAAAAGAAAACATTACGAAATGAGGTACCAATGGGGGAAAAAAACAGCACCCTACTTGTATGTATCAAGCAATATATTTACGTAGAGAACAGTTAACTTCTAATTATAAAGCTGTAAAAATTATATAGAAAGTAGAAGCTAAAACTGAATATTGAAAATGTATAACATTGTATATCTACAAATATATGTAAAGTAATAAAATATATATATACATAATATAAATAAAATAGTAAAAAGCTTATTGGAGAAAATCATACCGCTAATTGCGATAAGGTTAAATTGATAAATAAATCAACATTAAAGTATATTGTTAAAAGTTTGAATATATATAATAATTATAATTATAGAAAAGAAAATTCATAAGCAGATATTTAAAACTTTAAATATTTATTAAATGTCAGGGATTTAAACAAGCAAAGTAGAGATTTCCTTAATAATATTGAACTTAAAATAAGTAAAATCTACAGTAACTTATTAAATGTAAAAAAGTATCCGTTACTTTAAAACAGAGGGTACTTGTTTACATAACCTAAACACCTCAAGGTGTTATGTTTATTAATAAATAAATTAATTATTTGTTAATTTATTTCCTTGCCTTATTACAATTTTTTGCTTTTCAAAATATGTAGAAAATGTTTGATCAACTTTCCCGGTGATATTACACATTTTAAAGGACCACATGCTTCTTAATTATATTAATGTCATTTAGGAACAATAAATAATAATTTTGAAAGTAACAACATTTCAAGTATTACGTTTGTCTTGCTTAATTATTGTTGCGTTTACAATCTAGATTTGGACCTCCCCAGTCAGCTGCCTAAGATTGAGAGAGTTTTTATTAAACGAAAAACTTGCAAACGAATTTCCTAGATATGAGCTAAGCTTAATGAGTCAATTTGTTATAAAGCACATGTTAGAACGTCTGAAGATTTAATAAGCACAAAGCGTGTCAAGGCAATACGCTATATTACAGTAAAATTACAAATAAAATATAAAGCAAAATTTAAACAGAGACTCAAAATATTAACCTGACATGCTTGTAATGAAGTCATATAATAGCATTCAGGTAGCAAATTTCAATCTTCGTCAAAGTCTTAGGCATGTAATTTTAATATTTGAAAACCTTTATGGCAATGAATATCTTTCCTTTCAAGAAAAAAACTCATTTTACTACTTTTATGCCGTTTATAAATATGAAATCTGTATTTATTGAATTTATCAAGATCGTTTTGTGGCTTACCTTTGTGTTCTCAAGAACAAAGAATAATAGTTTTGAACATATATCCATAACTAGTAAACTATTTTTTTCGCAAAATACATGTGACAATAGAGAGGTTTTTTTATTTGTCAAGATAGCAACATACTGGATACCAACTTATAATCTAAACCTGGACTTACGTAAGCAATAATGCAAATAAACCTTACTGTAAAATAAGATAGTATTAGTTCACAATATATAATTTGTATGAAAACTTATGCCCCTCTGCAAGCCTCAGATAATGGCTAATGTCAAACAACTGTCCTCTAAATCTAAATAATGCATTTTTCAATTTTAACGGTAGTTACTAAAACGGACAAGTCTGCAGGAAAACAATTATTTTCCTTATAAATAAAAAAACCTAATTATTATTAGGTTCCTATTGTTCCTATTGCAACAAGTAGGATCCACTTTTAAAATAAATAACATTTACAAAAAAATGTAAGTTTAATTAAGAATCATTTTTCGATTAAATCAAATTATTAATTTGGTAGCGGTTAATGTGCTTGATTGTGGTGCGGATGGACGCGGGTTCCCAGTCCTCAAAAAGAATTAGGTACTTGGGTTCACTTCGAACAAGAATTAATAATACGGTCGTCTAAGGCGCGGTGCTTACCATATCGCCCCGTTTTAAAGGAGAGCTTACAAACCTTGCCCCCACGCGGGGCGTAGTCCCATTATTATAAAATTCATCGAAAAAGTTTTTTATTTAGCCACAGTTTTTCAATCTCTCTTAATATCATTATCAAGATTTATCAACGCTCATCCAATTTAAAGAACATATTCCTTTTATAGCGCCTTAGTTGATCAAGAACTTTTTTAAATTCAACCTGTAAAAAAGCAAATTTATTGTAAATAACACTTTCGTCTCAAGAATTACATAAATTTTGTTATATAGATTCTTCATTGACAGTTAACAAATACATATTTTAATATTTCTCTAAATTATATTCTTCAAGAGGGTAACACAATAGAGGTTGTTTAATTGGCACTCATATGTTAAATTAAAATTTTTTTATTAATGTCGAACATTGTTATTCCGCTATTTTCCATAAGAGCCTCTTTGGGTTGATGTGAAAAAAATATTGTTAAATATTTTCAAATACGTAAGTATATTGTACTCCATCAGAACAAAGATTAATTGTGTCCAGTCACGTTAGAGGCATGCTTTCGACCAAATTGATGGCGTATTAATTCGGCAATAATCTCCAAATTTCTCGTGTTAACTGCTTCCAAGCAAACACTTTTTTCCACGAAGCTTATGCTTGATATATGCCCACACATTCTCAATCAAATTTGGATCGGATGACTGCGACAGCTAATCAAGTGTAACGATCCCGAACTGCTTTTTCTATTAGATGCAAAGCTTGCTGCGGTGTTTGGGGTCATTATCCTCCTGGAGAACAGTTCTTGTTTTTCTTGATAATAAAATATAATAATAAAAAAATAAAACAACGTTTGGAAGTCGTTAGTAATAAATATTTCTAATAAAATAAGAGCATTTTCAGAGTATTTAGGTTGTACGTACACAGATACAACGTTCTGAAACCCAGTATTAACAAGCAACCCTAAAGATGCACTTTTATTGGGTGTTTAATGGGTCGTTGTACTAGGTTCTTGGGACGATAACACATCCCCAAATAAATATTGTCCTTTGCTTAAGAGAGTCGCTTCGTTACATGCATTTCACCTAACAAAGGTTTCTTGACTGAATTACACCTTTTTGTTTCAGTTTTGCTGCTTCGTGACGCAATGTTAAGCCCAGGTTCTGCGAAAACAACTGCACGATCTATTTTTTGACTTTAGGGGACACTTTGCTTATCGAGCCACGTTCCGCCAAGACATTGACCGTTTTTGTCTCCTTATATCCCTGCATCTACTTGTTGACGAATGTTGTCGACTTGTTAATGTACTTAAGAGCCGTGGCATGAAACATTTCCGAATGGGTACAAAGGAAGACAGCCTGTAGCGCGACGCGTACGCGGCACTCATGATGCTTGGCGCGTTTCTCTAGCAAGAATTCAATGCCAACTGAATCTCTTGTGACAAAGCATTGAGGACAAAAGTTTCCTACATTAACTCACAAAAAAATTAAGGCGATACCTTTTACCTACTGCTACTTATACCAAAAACGCTCTTACTTAACTAACTATATAAAAATATTTGGAAATAGGTGAACAAATGTAGTCGCTAGGTGTACTTTTTCCTTAAGAATTAAAAAGATGAAAGAAAGATTTACGAAATTGGTTAATACGTCAACGTTTTGAGGAGCTTTGGTGCGTCTTGGCGTTTCCCATTTATTGGTCAACTAGGGTAAATTGCTCGATATGGTTAACGAGTAAGATTTTCAAGTAACATTTCCATTTTTTTCAAACTGAGTAATACTGATAGCTTCGTAAAAACTCCCCTGTATCAAGATATATGTATCATTACATTGTATACGAAAGAATAAGAGGCTTAAAAAAATAGAGATATGGTTTTGAAGCATGATTTAGAGTGAAGAAAGAACGTGATTGGAAAAGGTGCGTAACAAACATCCCAATAATACAATAAATAATTATAAAGCAGAGAAGGTGTCTTTTACCTCTTATACTACTCAGAAGTCTACTAATTTTGCAGGAACATAGCAAACATTAGGCTAGTTTAGCATAACATGTTTTGTGTGATATTTTAATAAGTTTCGGAAATTATTTATAGTGATAGAGTTATATAAAATTTGTAATCATTTAAGTCACCGTAGATATAGAAAGAATTACAAGCAAATGTTGTTCAAGTGGTATACAATAGGTGTGTATTAATAATTAAGGTCGCAGTGTCAATGTTGGGTTAGTTTCGGCTTACTATTAATATGATTTGCTTTATACCCTAAGACCCAAAACAGATTTGGGCACTAAATTTATCTAAAGAAAACCAGCAGCGATACAAAATTATTGGCGAACAATTTTGGACCCTAAAACTATTTTACATACGAGGTGTAGCAGAAAACTAGTGAGACTGATTTTTTATTCATGAAAGTTTTTTTTTCAAACATCAATGTTATCCCTTTCAAAGTAGTTCCCTTGGGCAGCTACACACCGATCGAGACGTTGTTCCCACTGTTGGTAGCAGCGCTGGAAGTCTTCAACCGGTATGGTCTTCAGCATGTCCGTTACACTCTTTTGGATGTTTTCTAAAGTCCCAAAATGACGTCCTTTGTGGACATTTTTCAGTTTAAGAAAAAGGAAAAAGTCACAGGGACTGAGGACAGATGAATAGGGGGGCTGGGGAACCACAGGAATCCTTTTGAGGTCAAAAATTATGCTATGGTGAGGGCAGTGTGACATGGGGCGTTGTCATGGTGGAGCATACATTTGTCTGCAATGTCTGGTCTCTCGCGAATAACCCTTTTTCTGAGCCTTCCAAGGACGTCTTTATAAAAAAGTTTCCGCTGTTCCATTTTGCGCGACGCACAACCAAAATATAACTTCAATAATAGCAGTCACAAAAATCACGTAGTTAACGGAACGAGTTGAAACTCGCACTGAGTTATGGGAGGGTATTTATACACGTGATCTATCAAGAACAACAGCGTAGCGTTGCCAGATCGCTTGCAGTGTTGCCAGTCTCATTACTTTTCTGTCACACTTCGTATATAAGCAGGATAACACAAAATTAACTTTTTATTAAAAATTGGCTGTTATGTTATCTAATACAGCTGCTACGCTCCCGAAAGTTGGTAAGCCGTCCTACTGTCATATTAAACTCTTTTTTAACTTAATACATACAAAAGCTCCTTTATTTAATATCACAAAAGAAAGCAACGTTATCCAAGTGCAGAATTGCGGAATTGCAAATATATTGTTTGGGATGAGCATACTATAACGTCAGGAAAAACAATGTAGTAATAGAAAGTGTTACTCTGCTACTGATTGGGGATTTATAACAAACTTTGCCTGTAGTGCATACAGAGATGGATGTTTATGAGGTTAATGCATGTACTTAATTATTACTAGCGCAAGTCAGGTCATCATATTAAATAGACCCCGGTCTTCGAGAATCAGCACCTTATATATATATATATATATATATATATATATATATATATATATATATATATATATATATATATCAATTCTACGACCTATTAGAATTGGTATCGATAGCAATATTTAACTTTCGACAGAGATATATGAATTGAAACAGTCCTCCTAAATATATGTAATAATAGTAGTGATAATGATAATGATATTTCTGGTCAGTTATTTGAAAATTCTCTTTTCACAATGTTCAATTTAAAGGCTATGTTTTTGCTGAAGAGTTCCATGAGGTACTTCTAAAAATTGGCGACAAAGTATCTTGTTTATAAGTGTAGAGTAAATAATCTCCCAGAACTCCCACCTTAGAAAATCTTATATTCAAAAGTTACCATAATATAGAAAAACAATAAAGAAATGTATGGAATGATTATATAAACGTGCCATTTTAACAAATAGCATTCCTTAATTTTTATGCCACAATACTTCAAACAATAGCCAATGATTACCCATTATTCGGTAACAGTTAATTATTCTTTATCATCAGTTACATAGATCGTCGAAGCTAACAAACATTCCCCAGCTTAGTATATTTTCTGCCGAACTTTCACTTTGGTGTCAATAAATAGAGAAGTAAAGTGTGCAAAAAACTAGTCTTTCTCTATGACGCATCATTCTTCATGAAAAGTAAGTAAATTGAAGCTTAAGAAACTTAAGAAGTAACTCCAATTTCCCTTAATAATATCATCAAAGAAGATGCCGAAATATCGATAGTTTTCTAACAATAAATGGGGTTTAATCTGTGAACAAATTTGTTTATTTATCTGTTACTACGGAAATTTTTCAAAGAATGTATCCATACGTACATATATTTTGAATGTCACCAAACAGACTATTGTTTTGTAATTGCCGCATCTTGTGGTATCTCCTTTTTGTGTTTTGGGACATAATACTGTTATTTTCCTTGTCAGGTACTATTTCACTATTCTAAACCATTTTTTTCTTCAATCGTTTAGGTTCTCTGAACTTTAATATTGCTGCATTTTGTTATTTCTTTGCTTTCTACATATTTATGATATTCTTCTTGATCCTGTTGGGGTCTTTAATGCTTTATTACTTTTTTTTTTCTCTGAATATTAGTGTTGATTCCATACTTCGAGTACATTTTTATACCTGTTTGCACTTCTTTGTTTTTGATTCTGATACTTTCGACCTTTCATTTTTTGTTTTCTTTTAGTCTTTTAATAACATTTTAAAACTGTCTTTTTGTTTCCTATATAGTTTTCTCCAATTTGCCTTCTAAAACCTTCCCAAATCACTGTCTTCACTTGTTTTATAATTTCTTTTGTTTTATTTCTTTTTGTATTATTTAGGCTTGTCTTCTTCTGTTTTCCTTTAGTTGTATTTTTTACAAACCCCCGTTTTCTCTTTTACTTAGCTTTACTTTGACATTTGGCCACTTTGCTTTTCTTTGCTTTGGGTTATGTTACATATTTATTAACTTATTAATTTCAATTTTTCCTCATTGCGACTTTCTTTTTCCTCTATTTTTATATATTATCCGTTCATACCACTAGCATTTTTCGTATTGATCAAAAGCTTTCAGTTTAATTTTTTTTATGTATCTTTGATCTGTCTTCTGTATCTGCTACTACTAGTCTAAATCTCATGTTTAATTCTACACCATCCATTACCTTTATATCATTTATTGCATACTTTATATTTATATTATATGCTGTAATCTACTATATTTTTATAGCCTAATACTTCTGCCCCATATGTGATTTTATTAATGTGTTTATGGTTAGACTCTATTAACAAATCATTGAAAAAGTTTCCGGACTTTCAAAATTATAGATCAAAATTTTTTGCTTTTTAATAATTTTTTATGTTGTTAGTGCCGTTAGAGTGCCTGTTTTCTCCCGATTGTTTTGATATATAATTTGCTTATGTTTGTTTTAAGATGGAGCTGACCAGAGAGCAAAAATTCTTGCTACTGCATTTTGAATGGAAATTGTACTATAACGCTTCGGAAGCCGCCGGAAACATTTGCGAAGCGTACAGTGACGGAACAATTGAGCGATCGACAGCCAAGAAATGGTTTTCAAAGTTTTGCAATGGAGGAAGAGCTCACAGACAAGCCAAGATCCGGACGGTTGCGTGAAGTTGATCGAGGTGCGACCATTGAGCGAATTGAAGAGAAACCGTCGATGAGTTGTTTTTGACGAGTTTGCCTAGGAGATTCTTGAGCATCCGCCGCATTCATCGGATTTGGCATCAAACGATTTCCATCTTTTACGTTCTGTAGAGCACAACTTGCACAACAAGAAATTCCGAGGCTCAAACGAACTGGGAAATTCGCTCATTTCTTTCTTCAACACCAAAGATCCTGAATTCTGCCATGCTAGTGGTGAATTGAATCTGATAGTGGTGGAAGTGTATTGAATGGGACGGCAATTATTTTGGCTGATAAGTTGTCTTTTGCTTGAGCGTATTTCGTGCACAAAAAAGTTTTTTGATCTATAATTTTAAAAAGCCGGGAACTTTTTTAGTAACCTATTAGTATCTGAGTATTTGGATATCAATCAATTATCCTACTTCCATTATTATCTATTTTGCCTTCTAGTCTATGTTTGTCCATAGTTTTACAGCCGTGATTTATCTGGTTTCCATAGTAAGAATTTCAATTTTTTATTACTATTAGATGTTTATTGTTGTTTTGCATTTTCTTTACTGCTCGCTGCAGGTCTTTTAAGTTGCTTCTTTATCATCTACTGTTGCATTTTTGTTGTAGCGTATATATGCATTATTCATATTTATTCTCGGAGATATAAGATTGTCATTATTCTTGAATTTATATTTTCTGTTTACTACTTTTCACATTACCTTTTGTGTGTCCCTAATACCTTAGTATGTGCTCTTTATCCAGAGATAATTTTTTTGATTTCTGATATCTATAAGAGTTAGACCTTGAACTTCCCCATTTCATTCATTATCTCACTTAATTTTCCTGTTCTCGACGTTATATTCCATATTTAAATTCTTAACCTATTCTTCGCCATACGTCGTCTTCAGTTAGACTGTCCAATTCTTAAGCTCCTATTACCACTCTGAATGTAAGTACTTCGTATAAGTAATAAGCCCAATAACAAAGGCCCCGTTACTTCGGAGTCCACGTCTGCTTATTCTGAATACTCGTAGCAATCCCGTTTCCAGGACTTCTCCCATCTGAGAATTAGGAAACGCAATCTTTAGAAGAGTAAAAATTAAACTATTTCATTGATAGTAAAATTATAATATATTACATAACAAATATTGATTTTGTACATTTTTTTATTATTATTTGATACCCCTAATTATTTTACTAATTTTTTTAGTTAGTAGTTACACTTCCTGTCTTAATATTTTTTTTAATCAGTTGTTATTTAACGTTTAAGTTACGTAGTTCGTGCTCATTAATATTTTCCTTATTTAATTTCTATAGGTAAAATATCTATATTTATTATATTTATTTATTTATTATTATTATTTTGAACTTGCAATTCTTATAATATATGCATATTTAGAATTGTTTTAATATTTTATATATTTGTATGACAGAAAAGCAGAATTTCTTGACTTATTAACATTTTTGTTTAAAATTACTATTAATATGAAAATATCAAAATTTTTGGCAACCTTTTTATGACCATATTTTGTTTAGACCTAAAGGTATAGAAACACACATTACAAAATAATATTTCCCAGTGCTCGTTGGATAAAATCAATAAAAATTAAATTTATTGTTAAACATCTGTTCTATCACGTGCTCTAATTACACTACATCGTTATGTTTACATCGAGGTACAAAAACGCGGGGTATCTGGAGTATATGATATGAATGTTTTTTACCATGTCTTGTAGGCATAAATTCTATTTTTGGTAATTATGTCTTGTATTAGACAGATGATCTCTGACCCATGTTAATTTTACTTCATTAAATACACATTTTGTTATTTGTGGTGCGAGGCACGGCCTTTTTCGTTTGTTTCTCTAGTAGTTTTAGAAATAAAATGTATATAACTACTGAAACTACTGAATTTAACTGAGTATATTTGATTTTTAGTAACGGGGCTTTTTCTTTGGTTATTCCTTGTACCTTTAGGTGTCAGCGCAGGCTTTAAAGTTGCGAAATAACCTTTTATGTCATTAGCTGAGCAATGCATATTGTAACGTCATTATTCAGTTTATAGACTGTAATAACTTTTAATGACTGAAATAAGGCCATCATTTTTTAACTGTATGACCAGCTCGTCAACATTAGCGTTATATGTGTTTTTTAAATTTTGGTTTATGACAATTTTTTGCTTAACTCTACTTTTATGAGGATGATTATATATTTACGGATAGTATCAATCTTAGGGTTCTAAGATCTGTTGCGTACCATTTATTATCGTCGTAATAAGTTGAGTTGCAGTTCGATCTTCTGCTATCTCCAAGTTAGTGGGACATTATAAGTTAGTTTGAAAGTCATTCCAGATAATTGGACTAGTGATTAGTCAAGAAATGGATTGTTTTATTTACGTCTTACTAATGTATCATTTAAGAATAAGGTGATAATCAGAGTTAAGCTCATTTAGGATTTTTTGGTTGATTTGTCTAGCAAACTTCGCTTACATTAGGATATCTAGAATATTTGTCTCGCCTATGCAGGTGCAATCTGTGTTTTATTTAAAAGCATTTTCGGTTGCTTTTACAACTCGAGTTTAATTTTGTTTTTTATTTGGTTCATTATAAATACTTGTTATTATGTGAGATTGATTATCTAGCATCATTTATACTATTTACTGGTTGTTACACTAGTCAGTGAAAAATTAAAGTTGTAATGAGATATAGTTTGATTTTAATTATAGTTGCCACTTTGTCGGCTACTTTTACTGAAAGTTTCAGATATTTTACAAGTGTCACTTTCAGAAAAATGCGTTGCGAATATACAAATAAAAAATAATCATTGGGTTTTAATGCCCTTTTAGTTCCAGTTTAGAATTATTAATTTTTTAAGGTTTTAGTTTGGTTAGGAGTTATTTAGTAGCAAAACAAAAACATTATAATTTTTGAACAGAAAAGAGTTAGAAACTCAAGAGCTAGTTTAAAGGGGGTGCTTGTCAGTAATGTTTTCATTGTACTGCTACTTAATTCGGCGGATCATTGTTGTAAGATAAAGAAACCGAAGGGCTGCTTGAATTAATTCGTGTTTGGGGTGCATTTCGGTTCATGTTTCATGCTTTTCCCCTTTAGGTTTGTTCCCAAAAGGTAAATTGACGTTTAAAAAGTCTAGGTGTTAATTTAATGTTGTGAGTGCTTTCCTGCCAACTTTCGCCTTGGTCTTCGCTACAATTAACTATTTTTAGAGGTTTTTAAGGGATTTTGGCGAATTCATTATAAGAGACAATAATTTTTTGTATGCTTTTGTAGCCACGTCGTTGAAGTTATGATAGTTTTTCCTTATTTCGACGATGATAATTAAATAGAACAATTTTTTGAGGTAGTTGCGTTATCTTAATAATTAGCAAGTCTTTCAACTCTCCTCTTTACTGATCATAACATTTTGGGGTTTTGAAATGTGTGAAATTTTATGTCATTTCTTTCAAATACTTGATTGGTATTTTCTACTTCTCTACTTGACAAATTTGACAAATACAATTTTTTTAACAACTGCTATGAGTGCTGTGCAGTTGATAGCATAGAATGTGTTGCTTTGATTCTGATACGTTTGCTGTACTATTCATCTACTTTGATTGATATTAAGCAGGTTAATTTCTAGTCGTGATGGCGAAAATGATTTCAATAAGTTGGTAAAGATCACGTGTAATTTTTTTGCACTTTTAAGTCAAACCTATTCTCCACATGGCTATTGGTATCAATATATCAGTTCAAGTATTTATTTTGTCATCGTTGAATTCAGTTCACTTTTTAATGGCTGGAAATCAAAATTTGTATTACTTTAAGATACTTTAGCCTTTCTTTTCGTTTACTACAAATTTGGTTACATTTACAAACAGCTTTAAAAATAAGCGTCTCCTCTTAGTTGAGTTCAAAGTTGACTTATCGTAAAGAGCGACCATTTTTATATTTCAATTTATTTGCTTCTGCTCTTTCAGTTTTTAGTTAGATTTTACCTAAAATTTTCTACTTGTTCCTATTAAAAAGAAATAGGCTACATTGACTTAACAGTTTTTTTAGTATTATTATGGTTTCACTATTTATGGCCGTAACCGTCATTGTTATATTGAAATAAGCTGTTTGTTCTATGCAGTTGATTTAATTTCTAAAACTCTATTACAAAACACATTTTTTCTTATTTATCATTAAACAGGCTATGATCTTATACAAATATACCTTCAACTTGTTCTGCATCATCAAAGTTGGAGCCATAATAAATTAATTTATATTGATATAAATATTATTTATTTATAATAAATGTAAAATTTTCCTTAAAAGATATTTTATAATTGATATGCTCAACTGACAACGCAAATTATAGTTATGAGTTTTTCGATAATTAGGAAGTTGAAGAAAATTAAAAGCTGAGAAAGATATAAGCTTAATTCTTATTTTTTCTTACTGTTTAGTCAGATAATCGTTAAACATTAGATGACATTTTCTAAACATTTACAGTTGTTCTATGACTTTATTTACAAATATAGCTACAAGGTTATTATCAATACAGACAATAAAACTTAAAAGAAATCAGAAAATGGAATTCTTATGAAATGACTAAAAAAGGTTTATACCTTTATATGTTACATATTCTTTTCATACTTTTCAGTAGTATATTCCCAGTCTTTCAATTTTTTGAAAAAATATATCTATTAACCATTAACGATTCATTCAAATTTAGTTGGATTTTTAACCGTGTGGTAAGTGATTGTCTTTATTTTTAAATTTATAGAACCAACATTATGCCATAATTTTAAATTATCTTATGAAGCATGAAGTTGTGTAAAAGCAGAATTGGATCTTTACTTTGTTAAGTCGAGCACGACTTGCAGTGCTTTTTTACTTGGTGGTCGTGCATAGACAAATATATTATGTTCTATGGACGAGGTGACTGCAGCTGTCTAGTTAGCGCTTTGGATAAGACGCCTTTCTGCACGCGTAACCTTCAGTATCGAGTTGCTTCGTGACGCCATGGTTATGGCCTTGCTTCGTTGTCTGTGAGCTCGGCGCAGGTGAGTTTGAGTCTCGCTCAACCCATGAATGTATGTGACGTCCTAGCATTAAGTTAGTTTAAGTGAATGTTAATTGGCACAATAAACCGTTGAATCTTCGTGCTGCCAGGTTTTTTAAACATTTATTTGCCAGATCAACAAACATTTATGTGCTACATGGCATTGTTAATATATACTATAAAGGACTATTCTAACTTATGAGGTATCTTGATTTCTTGAACACCGCTGTGTGATTATTTTTCTTCATCTGATAAAACAGGTCTTGGAGGAGTCTGAGTTTTAGCCGGGAGGGGATATTCCACTTGCCAAGGTTATAGTGAGCTGCTCCATTGCATGTCTTAATGTTGTTAAGAGATTTTTTGTTGCTTGTTTTTATGTATTCTTCTATTATTGGAACTCCTAGTTCTTGATGTAATTGTGTATTTCTGATAAATCATGGCGCATTAATTGAAATTTTTAAGATTTTGTTCTGTGGTCTTTGTAACTTGATTATATTTGTTTTTAATGCAGCACTCGAAACTGGTGCTGCATAAAGTGCTAATGGTCTTATGAGATATTTGTATATCGTAATTGCACATTTAGTGTTTAATTTAGATTTACGATTTAATCGTGGGTATAGTTGTGCTAGTCTTGCATAACTTCGGTTTAATTTATAGTTGATATGAAGGTTTCATAATATTTCACTGTTTTGTCAAGGATATTCCATTTAACGATTCCGTTGTTAATGTGGATGTTAATTGGGTTGCGAATTCTTCTAAGGGTAAATACTTTTGCTTCACATTTGCTTAAATTGATTTCTGTACTTCATTTACTAATACATTTGCACACTTTGTTGATTACAGACTGTAGTAGTTGCGCTGCTTCTTTTAGGTCATTGCTTAGTGTTATTATGGCTGTGTCGTTAGTGAATGTTGCTAAAGTGGCTTTAACTTTTGAAATGTCTGAAGTATAAATATTAAATAAAAGTGGTCCCAATATACTGCCTTGTGGGACTTCAGCTCGTATGATTTTGATTTCCGAGACTTTAGCATTGATTTTCGATACACAGTTTTTGTTCTCGAGATAGCAGAATCGAATTGCCTTTAGGTAGTTAGGTATTCTAAGTTTAAGTAGTTTTTCTTTCAGCCCCTTTAGCCATACTGTGTCAAAAGCTTGGGCTACATTGAGGAAGGCGGCGGACGCAAACTGTTTATTTTCATATCCCGTTTCTATTATTTAAAATATTCTCTGGAGTTGATGTGTGGATTCTCCTAAAGCTAAAGTGATGTGGAGGGAAATTTTAAGGGAGGTCGCTTTATTGTATGTAGTTTTTTGAGCATTTTTTGTCTTTCCCCTGTTTATGGAATAGAAGCAGTAAGGCATGTTTTCATTTTTTTTTTTTGGAAAGTATCCTAACCTCAGGCAGGTATTAGATATTGATGCTAGGTAGGCTAGGGACTTCATAGTTGGTTGTGTTAGCACAATATTTAGTATAAGGTCATAATCGGGGCTTCTCCTTTTCGGCAGCCTGTCTTGTAAATCGTGGGGCAATGGTTCTATTTGTTCAGTAATAACAGGTACGTTTCTTTCAATGTAATTAATTGTAAATGTTGCTTTTGTTGGGCTGCATGTAATTTTTGGAATGAATATGCATTCCAGGTAATTGGAAAATACCGTTGATTCTTCTACATTGGCGTAGTAGCTGCTAATGTCTTTTGTTATTGTTGGAATTTCATTATGTTGCTTTAAAATTCTTTTAGTTGCTTTCTACATCTTTTGGTCATTAGGTTTAAGCTCTTCTATAAATTTTTGATATGTGGAAATTCTTATTTTATATAACTCTTTTTTGAGTAGATGCGTTAAATAGTTGATTATTCATTTATCTGATGGGTTTCTACTTCGTTTGCATTCATCTAGCTTGGCTCTTTTTTTAAATAAGTTTGGTTGTGCAGTTTTGAGTCTGGGTTTATAATGCAATGTGTTATTCAATGTTGCCTTATGTACGCTATTCGTATGGATGTTGTGAAGTTAGAAACTGCGTCGCCAATTCTATTTGGTGATTTTAGTTCGGATAGGTACTGTAATTGTTTCTGTAGAGCTATTTGGAATTTTTGCAGTTTATTGCTCCGTTTATTAGGTGAGGAGCCTGTGGTTTAATATATGGAATACTTCTAAATGTTATGAAGACAGGAAAATGATTCGAGTCCAGCTCATCAATGGTTGTTTGACATATTTCCTTTGAAAAGGCTTTTTGGAAAACCATGTCCAGTATATCGGGCTAGTGATCTCTGCGATTTGGGTAATCAATGTAGTCTAGCCAAATTAGGATTTGGAATCTTATTTCTGAGGAGAGTTGTTCTAGTTTAATACCTTCCAGATTGGACGCTCTGCAACTCCATAGTGTGCTTTTACAGAGTGGGCCCCCTATTGCAAGAGTAAGTTCAAACGAGTTAAATATTGGTTGCAAATCTGTCGAGTTTAGTTTCTTATTTAATTGTTTGTACATACTAATTACTGTATGGCTTTGGTTATTTAATGTTATTTTGTTGCTAACAGTTTCAATATTTGGTGTAGTTTAATCAGGTATGATGTTGTGCTTAATCTGCTTTTTAACTATTATGGCTAGTCCTCCTCCTGTTTTTTTATACTTGGTCTTCTCTGTGCACTAGTTAGCTTGGCATCTTGACGTTATCTTTCTATGCAAGATAGGTTTCTGTAACACATGAGATGTCCACGTTGTACCATAAAAAATTAAAAGTGATCGTTGGGCTTTGATGCCATTAGAATTCCAGTTAAGAATGATTAACTTTTATTTTATTTTTGCTCGTTATGGGCCATTGAAAAGGAAATAGAGGAGAGTGTTTGTGATGAATTGTTTAATTTGTAAGAGAAGTGGGGTTGGGAAGTCAATTAGGATTTTGGCTCTGTGTTGTTGATTTGTTCTTGTGCTAGAGGATGGGGTGTATTTAATTAGAAGTTGAGGGATTATTTTGTTGCATTTAGATTTTTAATTGATCTTTGCGTTTTCTACAATTTGTTGTACGTTTTTGGGACTCAACGTGTTATTTTAATTACGGATAGTATTTTAAGTTGTAAGTATTGTGGTGTTAGCTATTTTTATAAAAATAACACAGATTTTGCTGCGGACAGCGGCTTGATTTACTCTAATAGAGAGTGGGAACTAACTTGTTTACACTTACAGTCGCGGTATATACGTCTTTGCGTTAAAAAACTCAAATGCAAAATTGGTGCTTGCAATTGAGCTCCAACAAAAAAAAATTTGAAATTTTATTTAGATTATAAAAGTTTATCCAACGCTTTGCTTAGTATTAGTTCTTCTGATGTTAATCTCCATAGTTTTTTTTTGTGTGTTTGGATAAAATCACTAGCACTGCAAGCTTAAGGGCTCATTGTGCTGAATAACATATAACCTTACATACTAGGACGTCGCATACATCCATAAAACTTGAACTTGCCCGCGCGCTGGGTCGCTGGACAACAAAACATTCGCTTTTGACCAGTTGCCTATATCGGCAGCCCAATCTTTATAATTAGTCTTCTACAGTTAATTCTACTGCCTGCTTGTTTGTAAGTTTATTATAATAACTAATAGTTTGTAACTTGGGTAGTGCCTTTTTGGAAAGGTCACTAGGTTTCATCAAATTATAATTCACGTTGAGATTTAATTCTTACAAGTTAATCTTTTTAAGTTTTATTGCGTAAAATCATAGGAAATCTACCTATACATTTGAACAAAAAGTAAAAAAATGTGGCATGGTTCTCGGCCCTTCATTTATACGTGGAGGTCCGTGCGTAGTAAACAAAGGCAGTCTATACATTTGAACGGAAAGTAAACAAAGACGGCTGATATGAAATTTGGCGTGCCTGCGCTCTAGCCGCTTAATTTAGACGAGGAGGTCCGTGCGTTCATGCTCAAACGTCGGGGCCGCTCTCACCCCTTGCGAAATGGCCTGGCGGCCATGGCTATCGGGCCGCTGCATTGCCGAACCCAAAAAGTGTGCCTGCCATGGCCTCCGCTGAGCGGAGCTTCGATTGTAAATGAAATTGTTCCACGTTCCCGACCCAGGGAAAAAGCCGATCCAATTAAAAATTTATACGTTCTCACCTTGCAAAAATTTGAGGGTGAAATTTGTCAGCTTAGGTTGCGGGCAACCCTTTGTATTATAACAAAATACCATGGCAGGCTTGGAATTGGTTAGCATAACTTACAGTTTGCCATTTTTATTCTTGACCATCAACTATTGCCCCCTTCACTAGTCAGATGTATTGGAATAATTTTACTTAAGTATTTTAAGTTTGTAATTTTTTTAAGAGTAATTTTAAAAAAATGCACATAATTTCCTACTTCAACCTGGATCCACTTTGGAGAGTAAAAACAAAATTTAAGTTGAACTATTAAGTGGTATTGAAAGCAATTTTTTGTGAGAAAAGCTTCAATACAACTATGTTTAAAGCCAATGACAATTTACCATTTTTAGTTTAGTATTTTAAAAATGCTACAAATCTGCATTACATGTAGTCTAACGCTCATACATGTTACAGTCCTGGCTTATAACTGTTTACCAGATATACAATAATAACGAGTTGAAATTGCAGTTTCAAAAGTTAAAAAATGTATATTTTATTGATAAAGAATTTATAATATAATCCTTAGTCACATGAATATTTGATTAATAAATTATGTGGCATGTATATGTAAACATGAATTATATTAGCTTCACACTGATGTTTAGATTAATTTTCTTAAATTAATTTATTATTTTAAAATTTTTTTTCCAGATCTCGAAAACCGCAAGAGATAGCGGGACGCGGTTTTCGAAATTCTTTAATTAGATTCGATTCTACTAAAACGACATTATTGGTGCGAGCGCACAATGATACCGGGTGCACCAAAAACGCGTTCCAAAAACACCCTGAAATTGTTTCCTCTGGCGAGCTGCTCACAGATGAGGATCCCTCTGGGAGTCGTCGTTCAGACCAACATTTACACTTCAAAATTTTTCTTGTCAGAACCACTAGTGAAAACGTTATAATTTTTTAACCTTTGAGCGCCCGCGGATGACACTTAGTTTTTCGGATTCTACTCTTCAATCTGAATCGAATGACACTAGTCTGAGGTCTCTACGATGTATGCACCAAAAGTTTAACGATATACAATAACTACTAGTTAACAAAAAGAAAGGTTTCCTATAAAAACAAGTGTGTTTTTGTACTTTAGTAATATGTAAAAAGTCCTTTTCTTTCAATTTTATCGTTTAAATTTCTAATATTATTAATCAACTGTTTATTGTCGTCGTGGCAGTTTGCTATGCGATTCTAGGAAAGTTATTTATAATATATATTTTTATCTCTCATAATTCAAAATACTTTCCACATCACTCTATGCGCCTTTGCATCTTTCGCAACCAATCGTCGAACAAATTTTTTTGTTCTTGTCGTTGAAAAGCCATCTCCTTTTTAGCCCATTCTTTACGAATAGTTTCGTTACTTATCATGATGTTATTGGGATAGCTACAAGAAGCGTTTCTTATTTTGTGGAAATCGTGCAAAGTGATATAATCTCTGGTGTAGAAACGTTCAAGCATTATCTACCGCGGGGTCACATGCTTATCTGCTTTGAGCGCCTTCTGACAGTTTCATCTTGCAGACTGCAATTTTTCTTTGAAAATCCCAATACCAGCTAAATATGGTATAAACAGCCATATCCTCCAAATAATAAACACTAGAAATCTATACACAATTATTTCTTTTGTTGCTACAGCTTAGGAGTAACTAACGCCAAGAAGTCGCACTTCAGGTAACAGTGCAGATTTGAACACGCCTAAACATGTTTGATTAGCTACAACTTGTGATGTTTGATTCCTCCATATCTATATACCTTGGGTATTAATCATAAGTAGTGGTATGTAACTCTTAAGTTACTATCTGAGTCTATATTGCGATCCCTGCCAACTCCGCATAATGTAGCAATATAAAGCAATACATTAATTGTAAACTTAATCAAGAAATAGACAGTTAATCACATTTTATTTCTAAGATAATCCCGAAAAGCGAAAGTTTAAAGATATGCGCCTCCATTTTCAATTTCAATTTCCTTATTTGACGGCAGAAATTAAGAGGGTGTATTCCCGTTTAAAGCAGCGCGGAACTGAAATTGCAAAGAAAGCCTCCTGCGCCGAACCCAAGTTTAATCTAACGCCGTTTAGCTAAATCCGCGGTAAGTGTTTCATTATCAATCCAAGTTAAGGGAAAGGAAAAGTGTAAGTGGATCCATAAGAATTGTTCTCGGGCGGAATTCCAATTCGTCGAAAATGGAAGTGGTTCGCTTAGGTTGTATGCATTTAAAGCGTTAAAATAAACAAGCTCTGGCTTTGTTTTAATTTCAGAAGTGCTTCAACTGAAAGCAAAAATCATCCGTTTGGACATCAGGGGGTGACGTTAAATTACGCGCTGAATGAGAGCGGCTTAGTTAAAAAAGCCGCGTGCGCGCCTGCATTAAATTTTTGCGGGCTCCAGATTCTTAGCCGCCCCATTACATATTAACGGAGGCGGAATTTGCGCAAATTGTATTTTACGAATCTGCTAGAGATGTGCAAAGTCAGCGGAATAACTTTTATGGAACGTGACAGTTGTAGCAACGCTCGACTACGCTCTGCAGGTCGGCGAAAGAAAACTTCATTCCAGCATGAAATTACATTTTCTCCTGTTAGTACTTCGCCTAAAACTATATTGAAATTTACTTGCACCTTCCCGTTCGCGGGGAGCCGATTCCGTTTAGAATTTATCTGGTTCGCTGGCAGCCGGCTTGTTCGGCGTTCATTTCAAGAAAGTTTGCACCGTCGCAACTTTCGCTACAGCCGCCAGGATACTCCCCCCACTTCGGGCCGTCAATTGCATAAATGGTTCCGCAATAATTTCGGAACAAAGTGAAAGCGGCGAGGCAGCTGCGGCATTAAAATGATGAGAATTTTTCAGGATGATGAGAACACGGGCAAACGAGCAGTTATTGCGCTCCTCTCCTTTATGCGCCTCCTTTCGTGTCCTTAAATCACGGCACTTATTCTTCGAGTTTCCTTTTTTACCGCAATAATCTAAAATGTAAACACACTGGAAATTGATATTGCCGGCGATGTATGAAAGGCTGTTTACGCAGGTCAACTCGCGTTCAACTTATACGAGAAAATTAGAGTCCCAACTTATTATAGTATAAAAAACAGTCTTTATCTTATCAAAGTACTCTCTGAATCGCCTAAAATGCGATATTCTTATCCATGAAAAATAGCTTTAAATTTTGTAACTGTGTATATCACTTCTGTCTTTTTAATTTAACTATTTAGGTACACTAGCAGAATAACAACATTTTATGAGCTGAGGTTTTCTTATTATCCGTTTATCACATTGCAAAAACGATGATTGGTTACAGCAGTACGGTAAAAATTTTATATCTTTTGGCATAAATTTCTAATTTTCTTAACAATCCTTAGAATTTCTTTAAAAGCTCTTGTAAAATGCTAATTACAATTGGTACATGTTTATATTATGCTAAAATATTAATATCATCTCTAAATATTTATAAAGGTATAAATGCTGTATTTGATAAATCTAAGATAAAAGCTAGATATAAAATTTGACTTCCAAATTCTGCATTGAAAAACTTAAAACTGCTAAAATTAATTTATAAGTAACAGTTTCATAGGTGTGGTTTTATTATAAGGTGCTGTTGATATGTAAAAACGTGTGTGATTTTAAATATATGAAATATTTTAGTATGGAATGGCCTAGTACAGCCCCCCAGACCTGTATACACTAGCTCCAGATATGGTTAAAGATGCATTTTTAAAGTAAAATTTTGTTATCGCGCGTTAGCATGGATTTGCTACCTATTATCCAATTCATTATCGTATTTTGAAGTTTATTTGGTTCTTTTATAATTGAGAGTTAATTTATTTTAATAAATTATTAAGAATTAAACCAAGATATTCAGTTTCACTTTTTACGAAGAGACGTATGTTGTTGATTGTTACTTGTTGGCACTCTAGTCCTCGATTAGTAAAGGTAATATAAGCTGATTTAGATTGGTTTACCAATATTTACCATTTACTAAACCAATTCTTAAGAAAATTAAGGTATTGTTGGAGTTATCAGAGACCAAATGTGGGTTATCGTTGATGGATTTTAAGGCGGTGTCATCTGCAAAAGTAGAACTTTTTTGTTATTTGTGCTTGGAACATCAGCACTGAAAACCAGGTAGAGGAAAAGTCCCAGCACATTACCTTACCTGACTAGATCGGGTAAAGGGCGGATGTCTCAGTGTTGCATTTTGTTTGAACGTAGTGGTAGGACAGATAGGACTTTAATAAGATGCAATAGGAAGTAGGTAGATGTAGTTTTAATTTGTATAAGAGTCCCTTATACACACAGTTGAACGCCTGTTTAATGTCGAGGAAGGCTGGTGTCTTCTAGTCGCTTGGGCATCTCGTTAATTCCGAGACTTTTCTGAATTGTGGAATATTGTGCGCGGAAACTAAAGTGATAGAATCATATAAGTTTGTTTATGTTTACAGCATTACTAAGCCTCTTAAGTAGGAGTCGTTCGAATATATTAGACATAGAAACGAGTAAGCTAATGCACCTGTAAGATTCTATTTCATGCAGAGGTTTTTAGTGTTTGAGGATTATTATTATCTACGAAAATATGTAAGTCTTAACATGCCTCTGTATATGGTAGTTTCTTTCTAGGTAACTCTTTAAGAATTTGTGGGATAACTAAAATCAAATCCTGAAGCTTCATAACTATTGAAGTTAAATATTCTTTATTTTACTTCTGCTGGAGGAAAATGCTGTCCAGTAAATTAATTATTTCTTGTTCTTCATTATGGTAATTTGCAGGTGGGGATTCAAACACTGTAGATAGGTATTCGGAAGATGTGGTTGCTTTTTCTTCCTTAGTTTTACCCCAACTACCATCTGTGTTTCTTATTAGAAAAATGTACGTGACTAGCCTTTTAAATTTTTTGTAGCCTTCCAGTTAAAATTGTCTTTCTAACGTAAGATTTAAAAAAGATATTTTTAATATCGTTCAGCTTTGACTTAAGTTGCTTTGCTAATCTATTATATGTAGTTCTATCCGCAGGATTGCAACCTCTCTACCACTTCCTTTGACAACAAAGAAGTCGATTAGATCGGGTAGCTTGCGTAGGCCAGTAAGTTGGTACAGCCGCAGATATATGGCTACCGTTGTTGCTATTTTTGCCTTTTGGTAGTATAAGTCTAAATATTCACTCGGTGTGTTTGGCGTTCCAGTCGCCTTCAATTATAGATTTGTTTCCAAGCTATTGAAACAAAGTCACACAGTCTTCCGTTATAATTCTGTATCTGGACTATATATTGCAGTTATATTAAATAAGAATGGTCGCAATTATATGTTAACATGGTAATCTGTATTTTATGGGTTTGGTAACCAGGTACTACATGGTACGATATAGTGTTGCAAATGATAACTGCAGCTCTGCCGTGGGCTCCTCTACTAGGGTGGTTATTATAATAAACTGTATATTGTGGTATACAAAATACTGACCTCTTAGTAAAGTATGTCTCAGAGATTAGAAGCACACCAATTTTATTATATTGTATGGAATTAATTATTTCCACTTTATGGTTATTCATCATTAGTTACAACAATGATGAGAATTAATTATTTCCACTTTATTAATAACAAAAGGATAGCATATTAAGGATCATGCTATTCTGATTGATTAGTGGGGAGAACATAGATTTAAAATCGTTGAGGAAGGTAGTAAGCTGAATTTCTATATATCTAATTGTTGGTTTTGTAGGATTATTTCACGCGTAGCTTCAGAGTAGGTCGGAATGTTGTTTATATCTTTTTGGGGATTATTTGTGTTCAGGAAGCTTAGATTACTGTGTGTTTTGCAATTAACGATATCAGGCTTGCTTTTGCATTTTGCAGGTCTCTGTAAACTGTGCACCCTTTATAGTTGGGAGTGTAATTGCTTTCACATAATGCACAATTAGCGGGAGTATTATTAGGTTTTTGATATATTGTTGAGTTATGTAGACTTCCAGATTTAACACATTTATATGGCCTAGTGTAATACGACTTGGAATATTCATACATCTGACATCTTGTATATTGTATATTTTTCTTTTTATCAGGTGGTTCTACTTAAATTTGTATGTGTAGGTATTGCAAATCGTTTAGATATTAGAATAACATGACAGGTAATTTGTTAATTCTGTGCTTAATATTTATCGATATTATGGGCTTTATATTCTTCTTTAATTTTAGTAGTAGGTATCAAGTATTGAAGATTACGGATGACTAATCTGTAAGCACGGTCTTGTTTCGTTTAATATGTACGGTAAATTATTGTGTAATCGTGTTATCAGTTTCCTATATTTTTCAGGGGATCTAGCACAAAAACTAAGTTCTATATATTTTTAGAGCATTAAATTGTGAGAGCATTTGAAATCACAGAAATATTATATTTCATTATAATATTTTTTTTTAAAACAACGAATGTTTAAATCATAATTTTTTTATTTAGATTAATACTTATTTAAATATTATAGCACACACAGAAATAGAACTTTAAATGCCTCTTTCTGCATCTTTTGTCAATTAAAATATCATATTAACATATTTTAAAATTCAATTTGTTCAATTAGAGATATGTTAATATCAGCAGTTGTACATTTAATATTGCTGGTTGAGTAGTTATTATATATGAAGAACAATGCTTTCATTACAGCTCTAAAATTGAATCTATATTTTGATCACTTTAATGTGAAGTGTGAGAAAGTTCAAAGTCAAACAAAGTATGCACAAAAGGCAAAATAAGTACAGAGTAATTTTTTAGATTTTAGAATCTTATTATTATCTATAAGCATAAAAAAGTGATATTTGTGAGACCTACTAGTACTCAACAGTACCTCTTTAATATATGACACTAAACTCCATCAGATAATATACTTTATAAGCGTAAGAATGAAACCACATATTAAAAAAAAACTCCAACAGTATCTGAGAAAGTGTGAGGTTTCCATGTAAAGAAGCAAAACGAAAAGCGAAAGAGAAACTACAAAGCTCTTCTAAAAGTAAGAGGACTATAAGGACACAAGATAAAGCTAATATAACTGGATGTGACAAAAATGCTTTCAGTGACAACAAATTAAAAAGTATTCTTATAAAATGATATCATACACAAGGATTTTGTGTAAATACTAAAATGAACATAAAAAGAGTATAAAAACGAATAACAATAAGTACATGCATTAAACCAAGAAAACACCAAACTAAAAAACAAACAAAAAATATACAAATTCAAACATTTGGCTATGTTGTTTACAACATAAACAAGGAAAGCAAAAGAAAAATTAGGAGGAGTGGAGGAAAGAAGAAAGAGAAAGATACAAGAACAGTTAGAATAGAGCCAAAGGAATCTAAAACAAAATATATAAGAGAAACATTAAGCGTACAAATTAAATTAAATTGTCATCATAATTAATGTACTGTATAATATAATAAACTTTTATTAGTTACTACTGCAAGTTTATAAAAAATCTAAGTGTTAAAAACAAAGAGTTTTAACAAATGGCAAGCCAGAAATAACAATTTTACAGTAAAAAAAAAAACAATATAAAATAAACAAGACAGCTAAGGAAAGAAAGGCAAGAAAAATAAAAACTAAGTGCTAAAAATTAATAACTAATAGAAAGTCTTAAAAATATTTGAAATAAAAGAACAACATATAAATAATGCATAAAATTGAATTAAACGATGCAGATTAAAACAAGACGAAAACTTAATAAAAATAATAAAAAATAAAACAACAAATAATAGGGAACAATTACACAAATATAATTAAGAAAAAGTAGAAAAATATAAAAGCCAAAACAAAAGCAAATAAACACATTTCAAAAGAAATATTAGTTAACCGAAAACAATCAGAACCATTTTACATAATAAACATATAATAAGGTCCTAAGAGCTAATGAGATGACGGTAGTGACGTGAGGGGAGTCCATCCATCGATGTTATCCCGTTAATTTCTTCTTAGATCAATGGGCCACGTTTTTTGTAGTCGTCTAGGAGGTGGATCATGTTGCAGGCTGGATGCCAGGACATTGGGATGAACTTGAAGTCGCAGGAAATGGTTCTTGCTTCTTTTAGTACGTTCTTCTACTACTGTTGGCATTTTCAGGTCGGTATGCAGGATGTCGTTGCTAACATACCAGGGAGCATTGGCTAACATTCTCAGTGTTTTGGATTGGATGAGTTGGATTATGTTTACGTTTGACTTGCAGGAGCATCCCCACAGCTCGATGCCATAGGTGCAGATAGGTTTAATTATTATTTTATAAAGTAGAATCTTATTTTCTAAAGATAGACACGATTTCCTACCAAGTGACCAGTACATTTTTTTAAGTCGTAGATCAACTTCCTTTCGTTTCTTTAATATATGCAGTTTCCACGCGAGCCTTTTGTCTAAATGAAGGCCCAGGTAGCGGGCTTCATTTGCTTGAGGAATTGCTATATTATTTAGATACACCGGCGGGCATTCCAAGCGATTTATGGTAAAATTTACCTGGGTGCATTTGGCTTCGTTCACTTGGATTCTCCATTTGTTTAGCCAGGTTTGTAAGAGGGACAGATGATGTGCAAGTTTAAGGAGGCTGTTTGAGGATTGGTATGATGAGAGAAGGACTGTATCGTCAGCGAAGGTGCTTATAGTTGTAGCTACTGTTGTAGGTATGTCTGCCGTGTACAATGTATATAGAAGAGGTCCAAGAACGCTGCCTTGTGGTACTCCGGAGTTGATTGAATGAATGGCAGAATATTCTTGGCCATACTTTATCTGGAAGTGTCGATTTGATAAATAAGATTTTATAAGTAAATTATATTCACTTGGAAGGTGTAATTTGAATTTATATAAGAACCCCTTATGCCATACTTTATCGAACGCCTGTTGTATATCAATAAATACTGCTGGACAGTAAGATTTACAGTCCAGTGCTGTGTTAATCATATTTACGACGCGATGACATTGCTGAATGGTAGAGTGATACTTTTTGAACCCAAACTGGTGGTCTGGGATCCAGTTTTCCAATATATCTGTTTCATGTATTCTCCTGACTAAAAGTTTTTCTAACAGTTTAGAAACTTGGGGCAGTAAGCTTATTGGATGGTAAGATGTAATTTCCTCAACAGGTTTACCTGGTTTTGGTATGAGAATTATCTGTGCGAGTTTAAGTGGTAACGGCCAATAATGGAGACGTAAGATAGAATTGAAAAGGTTCCTTAGAAACAACAGACCGACTATAGGTAATTTAGCAAGCACTTTACCGGATATTAGTTCGTACCCTGGTGCTTTTTTATGGTTAAGATGTTGAATTTCTTCTTCTAGCTCTGCACAGGTGAATCTCTTGATAGGTAGCGACAGTTGCAATGGTATGTCCAAGAAGCTGTTTACTGTATCATCAGGATTATCTGAGTAGGACGTAAAAACATTAGCAAAGTGTCGTGCAAATAAGTCTGCCTTTTCCTGATCTGTTCTAGCCCACTCGTTATTTGTTTTTCTTAGTGGGGGATTTGTTTTTTGTGGCCGTTTGTTTGCTTTGGCAATTTTCCGAGTGCTATTATCTGTTCTTGATAATGTAGTTAGATAATGGTTAAAAGTTTCCTGAAATTTTTTTTTGTGTAGTTGGTTCTTTAAGGTATTTGCTAATCTATTATACACTGTTTTGTCAGCTGGATGTTGTGTTCTACGCCATCTAGCTCTCACTCTTCGCTTCTGTCGAACTAATTCAAGTATGTCATTAGGAATATTTATATCTCTTTGAACGCTGTTTGTGATCGTAGGTGTGAATTTCCATGCTGCATTTTGCAGAGTAGTGATAAAGTGATCAGTAGCTTGCTCTAATTCCTGGGGAGTTTTTAAACTAATATTTGATTGTAGGGTTTCTTGGAGAATGGCTCTGTATGAGTCCCAAACTGTTTTATTGTTATAAAGTGATGGTCTTGGTGATTTTTTAATTATCGTTGTACTGATTGTAGCGATAACTGGTGTATGATCTGAAGATAAGTCAAGATTGCTGATAATATCCGTGTAGTTAGAAGAAATTCCATTTGTGACAAAAAAGTCCAGCAAATCAGGTGTTTTATTATGGTCCGTGGGCCAGTATGTTGGCTCCCAGTTGATAGGTATCCATATTTTTCTTCTCGTAGGAGGTTATATAGAGCCCTACCCTAGTGGTAATTAGCCGAGATCCCCAGTAGATGTGCTTACAGTTGAAGTCTCCACCGCATATGAATGTACTGCCAAGTGATTGGAAAAACGGCTTGAGGTCCTCCTTGGTAATATTATGTCTTAGTGGACAATAGACAGCAGATATGATAATTGGGTTGGGTAATTTACAAACTTGTATTGTTGTTGCTTGTAGGCATGGATCCTCATATTTTTGTAGTTCATAATGAACTATTGAGCTCTTTATGAGTAGCGCTGTTCCTCCGTGGGCGGTACCACCGGATGTTCCGTATGATAACATGTATAGTGCGGAAATCTTAGATAAGATCTGTCCGTAAAATGTGTTTCTGATATAACAAATATATATCTATATTATGAAGTTTTGAAAATAATTCGATTTCTTGAATTTTTGGTCATGCATTTGCTCTTCCATTCGCATTCCATAAACATATTCGTAAGGACTTAGACATTAACGACAAGTTTATTTATGACAGTAGACAACATGTTTATTATCATGTTGATTTGTTCCATTAGCTGGGTGAACATAATTTTGAATTCCTCTAAGAACTTTTATAAGATTGTGTCTTGACTGTTGGCTTGTACAGTGTCACCTTGTACTACTTGGCTGTATGTTGAGGGTGTGAACTTTGAGTGTTGTCTATTGTTGCTGGGTGGTGAGTGGTTTGAATTGATAAACCTGTTTTGAGTCTGTGTGTCTGATTTCGGTCTGTTTTGTAATTCTTTGTGTACTGTACAGCCTCTATAGTTGGAGGGATGATCACCGCCACATAAAGCACATTTAGCCGGCAAATCTTTTGATTTCTTGCATGTCTTAGTGTCATGCGGTCATCCACATTTAACGCAAGCGGTTACAGTAGGCTTTGGTATGGTTATATTGTTGACACCTCGTGCACTGGACAATTGATGTATTTTTACGTGGCGGCTCCACTTTTATAACGTTATTATTATATAATTTAAATTTGAAATTTAAGGTTGTAAATGTCTTTATTGTTTTCAGCAGGTTCCAAGTCTACAAAAACATTGGTAAGGATAATTTTGTAATTCTGTGTTTGATGTTTGTTACAGCTCTTACTTTGAAACCTTTCTCTTCCAGCGATTCTGCTATTTCGGTAGAGGGTACAGTAGGATGGAGGTTACGAATGATAACTCTATAAGCTTTATTTTTTTTCATCTGATATGTGTGGTAAATTATACCTGTTTCCTTCATGAATTTTACTAACTTACGGTATGTGTCTGGAGTATTTGCACTTAGCTTAACTATATTGTCAGTCATTGTTTTTGTTTGATATTGTTCTATTTCAGCAACAGCTGTTAGAGCATTTATCATTTTATTATAATCTGTAACTCCATGTACAAATATCGGAGGTGGTCTGGGTATCTTATTTTGTTGAACAACCGGGGCGACGTCTGTAATATCCTCATTAAGGCTATTAAGGGCAGAATATCTATTATTTTGTGTGACATGTCCTGCTTTATTTTGTGCTGATTGTTTTGTTATTCTTTTCCTTTTCTGTTTTGTACACATTGCCATTCTTTATTGGGCATTGTATTCAATTCCACTTCACTATCACTATCGGTGTATTTATTCTGTTTGATAAATTATTTGTCGGTATGTTATTTAGTTGCATTGATGTAAAAGTATGATTAGTTTGTGTATTCATTTGAGATTGTAAATTTGGGAACTGCACATTTGGCACATATGTCAAGTTGTTATGTAAATAAGGAGTATTGATAATAGGAAATTGGGGATTAACCTGGCTATCCATCGGGGCGAAGCTATTATGTGATTGAGATGCTAGCTGCTGTGTTAATTGCGTTGACGGAATATAGAAATTATTATTGCTGTTGCATGCCATTTTAGTAGCATGTGGATTGGTTTCATAGAACTATTTTACGAAATGTGAGTTTATAATTATTATACTTCACTCAGATTAAACCTGCGTATTGCTGACCTAAGGTCAGCGATAACCGCGTTACACACTTTCACTATTATCGCTCAGCACACGTCTTTACGGTATGAAAGTCAAACGCGGACTACACTAAATATTGCAACATGGAAAGTAAGAATTTCTAAAAACACAGAAAAAGGTTTAATTGGGAAAATAAAAGAAGCAATATTAAATAGGTAAAGATCACCGAAATTTTTCAATTTTGTAATATTCAATTACAATAAAAATTCTTTTAAGTGTAAATCGATAATTATATGCAATAGTAATGACGAATTTCTACAAAAACACGGAGCTAGAACAAGAATCTCCTAAAGTCGATCTTAAATACTATTAGAGTGGTGTAAATTAATTAATAGTTTTAACTAATTGATTTAAAATCTAGAATATAAAACTTTTGAATATTTATCACAAATAATTTATGACTATTTTCAAAATTATTAATTAAACTTTTGTCACGTGGGAATTATATAGCGCCATAATTTTTGTCTAAAGTATAAACATAGAAATGTGTGTTTTGTAATATTTTTAACTGGTACCAAAATTTTAATATTTTTGTTGTTCAGTAACAGCCACAAAATTTTTAAGAAAGTTGCTAAACGTTTGGAACTGCATACATTCTATTTTACCATTTTTTATTGATATTATAGTTTATGTAATTTTACAAGTTTTAATATATGAACATAAAAAATACATTATCTGTA
Organism: Sinelater perroti; assembly: GCA_036346155.1. Classification (NCBI taxonomy): domain Eukaryota; kingdom Metazoa; phylum Arthropoda; class Insecta; order Coleoptera; family Elateridae; genus Sinelater; species Sinelater perroti. The sequence continues at coordinate 5,399,161 of JARFIY010000265.1, forward strand.
ACTTTTCTAAGTTATTGTACTCCGCAATAGTATCTATATAAAAAGTACCAAACTTGCGGTATTAAAGTGTTTTCAACTCTCTTAAATAACGAATTCACCGAATACGCAGATAAATTAAAATCACTTTTAAATTAGCCACAAACTACGAAATCATTGTGCAATCCGTTCCTCCACTCGTCATTTTTTTGTTTCATAACACGTATCATGCCTCAACAGAATTTTAAACAGGAATGGGGAAGCATAATAAGTTTAACATGTTTAGGGTTATGCGTTTGTTGTGTCGTGTAAAGTTTTTTCTAATATAACTCTTAAAGCACTTCAAGCTCAGTATAATTGACAAATGAACACTTTTCCTTTGCTGTCTTTAGCTTAATCATAGGAATATAGTCTTATTTTCTAACAATAACATGTAACAAAATAATCTTAGTTTATGAAAGTAGGTTACCGATGTAAAAATTTAATGTATTGTTACATAAGGCCCTTCCCAATTTGAATTACTGATAATGTTACGATTTAAATTTTTCCCGTACCACTTATATCCACAACAATAAACTTACAGTAAAACAATACAAATAAAATTCTATAACAAAAACCTGAGACTATATATAGCGCTATGCTCCAGTTTACACATATTTCCAAATCAACGGCTACACTTAAATTAATAGGTTGTTCAAAAAGTTTCCGCATTTTACCTATTGCCATTGTTTTCTGATGCCTTTGTTTGGGGGATCCTCAAGCACCTGTCCTACAGTCTAGATGTGTTCCGAGCGATTATCATCTCTTTATTCAACCGAGCATTTTTTACAAAGCAAAATGTTTCAAGATTTATTCGAACTAGAGAATGCCGTGATTAACATTTTCAACTCCAAGAATCCGGGTTTTTACCATCGTGGCATTAATCCTTGTCAAAGTGAGAGGTGTGATAGATTTGACGATTTACTATGAGTTTTTGTTGGAATAAATTGTTGTAGAAATAAACAAAAAAGGCAAAATTGCGGAAACTTTTTGGACAACCTATTAGAAGCAATTCACATATTCTGGAAAAATTTTTAATCTTGGTTGTTCCGTTGAGTTCTGGGCATGTTCTAAAGTTTTTTATATAATATTACAAGTGCAGAACAATTTCTTGAACACGCAATAATTACATGAAAAATTGAGAAAGATTCTCTAGTTTCCAAACATTAAAAAATATTATATTAAAAAGTTCATTAAATATTTTGTTTGAAAGCTAATTATACATACAAGAAATGACTTACATAAACACTTGATTTTAATTAATTAGAATAAGATAAAATTGACATGAAACAATAAATTTTTAAAAAATAAATGTAAACAAAACGCTACAACGATTTAAGCTTTGAAGTCTGAGTGAAAATAGCTAAGTCAAGATTATAGTGAAATATAGACTGAGTAAAGAAACGAACAGTGAAGATGTCGTAAAACTTGTCAAGGTTTAATACATTAAAACATATACTGGAATTAGTGCAATTACAAGGAAAATATTAGAGTGTAAAACTAACAATATTATTCTACGAGAAAATAAAAATAAACTAGTATGGTATGGCAAAAATATTAAGAAAAACTAAAAATTAAAACAAATGATAAGAAGTAAAACAAAATGAAGAAAAAGACAAAACTTGTGCCAAAGGAGATCAAAAGTTGGTGATGTTTAGGTATGACATTAAAAAGAGCTATAATTACATAAAAATAACATAAAATAAGCCGCGTTAAAACCACCAGGAGTTGCAAAGAAAAACAAATATAGAGTAAGCCTGAGTGCACGTACAATAGAATTTATACAAGAGAAATGGAAAGCTTTATAAGAAAAGCCTAAGCTCAAAAAACCTACAGAACCTACAAGCAAATAAGCAAAAAGATAAGTAGCAAAGGAAAATAATGAAGAATGAACAGTGCATTCTCACGTACAAGAACTTAGAACATATTTGAAAAAGCACGTATACAATACATACATACAAATAGAATGATGAAATAAATACTACCGGGACCTACTAACTGAAGAAAGGTATGAACTTATATAGGAAACATAAAATAACACTACTGCGAAACGAGAATAAAGAACAATAACTTAAGAAGAAGTTAACAGAATAATACAAAAATAAAGAATAACAAATAGGGAGGCCTTAGAGAAATTATTCCGAAACTAATAAAATACAGGTGGCAAAAATTGTTCCAAACGATACACAATATGTTCGAAAAAGCAATTAACGAGAAGGGACTACCAAAAGAATGCTCATAATGTGTGAATAACATATAAGTTGTATAACAATAAATAGAAAAAAAAACAGGCGAAGAATAAAGACAGATGTATGATTTTGAAGGTTTCAAAGAAGCACCGAAAATATAAAACGCTATGCCCAAGATAAAAGTAATAATGGAAGCAGGTGTAGCAGTTTATGAACTGTACAAGAGTAACAAAGTGGCAATGAAGATAGAACACAACATTAACGAGACTTATGTAAAATTCTGAAAAGGAACTTTCGAAAGCGAAGCAAGTCATGTATGTGATATTGTGACCTCCGTATGTCGGCTCAAATGAGAGTCTGAAATATAATATGTACTATCTACTAACCAAATATAAGAGTTCCGGAGATATCATGTCGACAGACAGACTCATACACACAGGATCGTCATCGCATTAACTTTCGTCTACGTCTTACACGCTTTTGAGAGATAATAACTACTTTAGTATATCAAAAGAATTTTTACAAGGTTAAAATATAAAAAAATATAGAAAATAGAAATCTATATAAACAATTTTTCTCTAATGATCAAGACGTAATCGCACAGGACGACGAAGACCTGGATTATGTAATTATTAAGCTAAAAGAGGAATAAAGTAGACATAAAAAGTAGTTTTGAAAACAATGTTATAGCAACAAATGGTTTGTTTAATAAATCCTACAGTATGGCAGCAGTTTCCAGAAAAATGTTAACATATGGTGCCAACACAACAATAATTTTTTTCCATTTAAAACCAAAGGATGCCCTCAAAAAATTCATACGTTTAATATTACAAAAACTCGTAACTCATTTTGGAAGCTTTGAAAAATATTGAAAAGAGAGGCACTTTTCAGTTTTTTTTTGAAGTACTGGAGTAATAAAGTTTCAAAATTGATCATTAACGTTTTATTATAGATATGAGAGACGACAGAGAAGATCATCATTTTTGTGACAAATTTGTACTTTATGGTTATATGTTTATATACACAGTAGTCGACTTACTATCACTAATATTAATTTTAATAAAAATTGCCTTTATAGGAAAATCTCAAGACAAAACATTGTGTCTTATGCAATCTCTTATATCACATGATATAGTTTCTAGTTAATAATTAATGATGAAATAAAATAATTTTATTTATATTAATGTTGTTAAATATAATTAAGACATGTGTAGTTATTTACCTCATGTTAATGTCTTTCAAAAAAAAAGTATATCGCACAAAATATCATAAATCTACTTTTTAAGTGGGTACTTCGTAGGTTAATGACAACTCTGCTATAAGCAATGCTAACTTTATTGACACGGAAGATCCTTAAATTTAATGCTAAATTAAAACTGGTTTTATCCTTGATAATGTCGTAACCAAATTAATCATGTAATACTATACAGACCAATATTGTGTTTTTAGTTGTTTTTTATTAGCAATACTTTGATAAACTGACAATACGATTTTAATAATTGTTGTGACCTTAATTGCTGGCTAGCATCAATTCAAATTTTGAAACTAAATGACTATAACATAAACAGCGTAATATTATTCAAAGAATAAATTGGAAGTGATTATTTTAGAGCGCAGCTGTTTGCAAACCAAATTTAAAATTAAAATGACAACAAATTCGCCATTTCAGGTGGCAGTGAGAGACAGCCACGTTTGCTTTCTGTTCAAATCTAATAAACAGCTGTAATTTGGGAGGCAAATAAAGTGCCCAATAAAGTCGCGAATGAAACTCCATTAACGCGCCAGGAAGATTAAATCATGCCGAGCATCGAAATATCAAGTGTTTTACGAGCCAAACAGCGCTGGCCGCAATTACGGGGTCGATTTAATTTGAAGATCCGCGCCATCGCCGGGAATCGCCGAATCAATCATGATTTGACAAGTTTGCCTCTGTCCAGACGTTATACATGTGACCGGTCTATCTGTATGCAAATTCATGCAAATTTTCAAAATCGCCGTCTCGATATTACGGCCGAATATTGTGCCCCGGCCCTAAGGGATGACAAAGTGTTTAGATTTGTCATTAATGTAATTGGGATTTCGCTTTAACTGCCTCTAGACACCACGGATTAATTAGGAAATTGCCGTTCTACAACGTTCGCTGCTGCAGTCGCAAACATTGACCCTTCTGCTGATCAATTTGGCGAGTTTTGGGACGCTGTAGCCGTTTTGAGCTACAAATGTTGACGAACACTCCGACTACACGAGCGACTGATCGCGTCAATCTAACGTTAAGACTTGTTAAAAATGTATTTTTCAATCGTTGGGAGCGCAAATATCCCCGGATTTATATCGGTTGGAATTGCGCAATATGTACGTCAGAAAACAATCTGTTTCTTGCAGGCTAAAATAAAAGGAGTTCAACGAGAACTGCAATCTCAAGCGGAACAAATCGAGAAAGACGCTGCCAAAGAAATTTTCGATTTACGCGATGTTCGCGGGTTTTTCAAGCAAAACTAAAACTAAAAAATACTACGGAAAATCTAGATTTTTATGAGAAATTGATATCACATGATACAAATTTATGTTAATTTAAAAAAAAACTTGTACACAAGTTTGTACTATTAATAAGCTAAACTTAAGTATCTAAGGTTCTTAACAAGTTTTTGAAACATTTTTATCAGTAATCGCACCTACTTGGAATTGTAAAATATGATGTTTATTTAAATACTAGATTTTATTGGGATACATTTAAATTTGCTCATGTGCACATGATATTAAATTGAATAGTCTTTTGTGGCTGCCAAAGAGACCATCGTGCTGCAATTCCTAATTAATTTTACTATATTTATGTTTGTGGTTTATCACTTAATAAAGAAGGCAATTAAATTCAACGTAGTAACCTTTACTAAACCTTAACTAAAAACAAACGTTTAATTGGATCAAACTAGATGTAGTAGCGGTAATTCAAAAAAGAGAACATAGAACACAGTTAATACAATTATAGCTGATGTTAAGAAAAACACGACAAGAGCTCAAGTGCAGGGACCCATTAATTCTAATACTTTTTAACATAATAATGAATAGCATAATTAATGGCGTAAATAAGATGGCTCTATATAAAATAGATATCTGAAGATGACTTAAGGAAACTTTTTTTTATGTTTTTTAAGCTGAAATGTGCAATATTAAAAGCTTTATAAGAAAGACAAAAATATTGAAAAACTCGAAACAGTATACGTAGTATAAATTTTAAATCATAAAGTAGATAGTAAATCAAGTAATATCATTTACATAATTAGGGGCATAAATAACAAAAGACCAAAATAATTACCACAAAACCAAACACTAAATCGTGGAAATAGCATGGATAGCGAGATATCTAAGAGACGTTATCTGAAGAAATAAATATGTAAGAACAAAAAGCAAGGCAAAAATATACAAAATCGTGGTATGACCGGTGGTGATTTAGCTGTGAAGACATCAACAAGAAATGAATGCATTAATAATGACACTAAAAGAATCAAAAAGAGATAGGATAAAAAAAATTACATAAAACAAAAATGGCCTAACCAATATTATGAAACTTGTTAGGATAAAACGAAAAAAGTAAATTGGTCTTAACCAAATAGCCAGTTGAGTTTTTTATTTACAGAAACTTAAAATCTATAGGGTAAATAATGAAGAAAAACAATTTTAAATCTAAAAATAGAAGAAGAATAAGAATAATACTAAAGACTGTTAGATGTTCTAGTCGTGACCTCAACAAATATTTGTTGCAAAGGTTATAAAGACAAATGACTGATTAATTAATGTTTCAACAATTGACGATCGTTAGATAAAGACGAAATACAAATATAGTTGGCACTGCTTACAAATCTGACGAAAAATAGGAAAACCAAATATCTGTAAAAAAAAACAGGAAGAATTCCACGGAATACTCTAATTATATTTTTATAATTTTGCAGAGTAAATTTATGTACTCAGCAATTCTTACGTGCCACTTTTGTTGAGAAACATTATGCAAATATGATAATTATGTATGAAGTATCACACAGCAAAATCACTGTAGCAATCACATATACAAAAACTGTTCTTTAGTGTTCATTTTACGTCACCTTTGTTTTACAACGTTCTTGTCGGTAGAAGTAAACCATTTAAAATATCCGTTCCAATTCACCTTAAATTCAGGATTTGCATAAAGTAAAAAAAAATAACTGAAAAATATACTTTCATGGTTACAATTTAAAAAATCTTATAATCTGGACTAGAAAAATGGGGTTTTAAACAAAGTAACATCAGGACTTTTCAATTTATTTGCATTATTATTTATTTTATGTTGTACTGAATTATCAACTACTGCAATTTCATTCATATTCAAAATTTTACGCTGAATTCGAAAATGAAGTCAAAAAATTCTATGTGGAATAATTTTCGAGATATTCGATTTCGAATTTTTAAGTTCGTTCTGGGATTGCTTACAGAGCAATCTCTTCGCCGGCCCCATGTTTTTGTTTTGAATTATAAAGTACATGCAAAGTGGACATACATCTAGTACCCCGAAAGCAAAAATAGAGGTCTGTAGTAATAAGTTTTCCTGAAATTAAATATAATTCTTAAGATTTTTAGCTCATTTATTAGACTTCTATACCTGAAAGTAAAGCCTAATAAAATCGGTGCGGAAGTCTGTCTGTTCGTAGCGACTTTCAACTGAGAACTACTGAACCTAAGAACATCATTCGAAAGTCCATGGTTTACCGGGTTCACATCCGCGAGCTGGCATAGTAGGATGTCCTACAACAATGCAGTAAGGGTTTTTAGCGGACCCAGCTTCCGATATGTCATTCCTTATAACTTTTGATCAAGGCAGCTTCCAAGCTGGAGACCAGCTTCTATTTCTGTTATTTCTGACATCTGTTCCGCCTTATAAAATGTATGTCCTTTGATAGATAGAGACAACGTTTCCAGTATTCAACTAAGGATCATAAGTCAAGTCCAGGCCGAAAATCAGCCTGATCGGAAAATCTTGAGATCGGTTTGACCGGAAGTAGCCGCAAATTTTTCGGATGGAACAAATAGAAGAGACTCCAACGAGTTTGGATTTAATTTGAGGATTTGCGGTGCGGCCGCGAGTTACGAAATTCTCTAGAACTTCTTATGGAAAACCTTGAAGTTAATAGTTCATGGACCCCAATAGAACAATATTACTCTGTATAAAGCGCAATGCAAACAGTAATTTACAGGATTATCGCAAACAGTTCCCTTTAATACCGGCCGAAGCAATAAGTATTCACGATTCAACTTATGATACTGTCGTTTTCAATTTACAACATATAAACAAGAGCTCATTGCTTTATGTCGGTTGCTCAAAAGCACGAAAAGCTATCGGACTTTTTCTTATCGGCAATTTAAATCACCAATTCTTCCAAAATCTTCAGAACCTATTTTTAAGCAGTACATAGATGGCACATGGATGAATTCAAATCGTAGCACACAATTTCCAGTCCTTAAATGCACATTTTAATCAAATAGTAAATGATCAAGTGCACCTCAATTCTGATACTTTACACTTTGCTGAAACATGGACTCTTAAATTAGACGAAATTAAAATACCACATTTTGACTGAGTTGCGTCCGTAGATTGCGAGAAAAAGCGTTGGTTCACGAGTATACGTTAGGAAAAACTGTAAAAATTAATTAACAGATTAGTGATTGGTGTTGACTTTAACTACTATATTAATAATTCAAATGCACAAAATATGCTAAGCACGTTGGGACTACACGCTACAAAAATCGATCGCACAACAAACAAATCAAAATTCAATTATCGACGGATATCTCAGTAATGTATCAGATTACAACATCTGGGCTTATACCTGTATCTCTCTAAAAAGCAGATGTGAACAAATAATTCCGAGTTCTAAAGCACATTAGGAAATTAAAACAAAGGTTTCAAGCTCAAATACAGCTAATATTTCATCTAAATAAACTGAAAAATGTAAACCAGATTACCAGCCTCCAATATTTGACTAAAAGAGACCGCGGATTGAATAAATAAGAAGTAACGAAGAAACAATAAGTTATTTTCTTGAATACAAAACCGCAATTATTGCTATTGAAAAATTAACAGATTCCGACACTTATATAACTGAACTTGCAACACTATTCCGGTATGAATATGTTGTTGAAGCACAGCGCGACAGAATAAATCAGTATAAAGATAACCTTGACAACCGAAATCAGGCTAAATTATTTTTAGCAATGCAGACTGATTGCGCTGTTATAAAAATAATAGGTGACGGTTCGTGCATGTTTAGAGCAGTTTCGTATCTTTATTCAGAACTGAAAATATGTTACAGCTTTGCGTTTTCTGTGTATCTTCATACATCGACACTATTTTCTTGAACCTAACCAAATACTTATCATCGAATCTCCTAACAGTTTGGGATCTGGTAAATACCGCCACCAAATATAACAGTTCAAAGGAAAATTTTGAATTAATCAAAACACGGCACATTTAGATTTTATTAGCCATGAACAGTATTTAAAGATTAGTATAAGGGTTACCCATATTTTATTTCTGTTTCATTTAAAATTTCGGTTATGATTTGACTTTCATATCGTAAAAACGGATTATCTCTGCTCTGGTCGTTTAAACAGTCTAAATGTCACGTTCCGTTTGATCGAAACTGTTCTGCGGTTCAATTTCTAATAATTATGCACTTCATTTTCCCTATCAAGCTACAAGAAATGTTTTCTAAATTTACGGATTGCTAAAAATATAATAATCAACAAAAATAGAGGACGTTAGCGAGACCGAGTAAAAAGTACCTGTTTAAACCACAAAACTTAATTTCTGGAAACAAGTACTATCCAAATGAAAAGAAATTAAAAATGTTGGTAAAATTATTTATCAAGACAAACACGCTGTGGCAATCGTAGCAATGGGCATCTTTCATCAGGCTGATGCATTATCAACATCTCCAAAAAAGAAAATAAAAATTTCACAAACATATTTACGCAAGGCAAATAAATTGAACTACCAAAAATTACTAAAGGAAAAAGAACTTAAGCTGAACCAGCAACTCTAAAATATCCAGTTAAAAAGGTTGCTAGGCTTTATAACAAAAATTGAAATCTAATCCCTCTATGCGCGGTTAACCTTTAAAATACATAAGAAGGTAGAAAAATATTTAACCTAACGAAATTCGCCTACGGCATAGTCGAGGTTGAACCACAAAAAAGATCCACAGAAATGCTGCAATGTAAGAAGTATTAGTTATATAGTCACACGCTCAATTACTGCTAATTACAACCATTGCCTAACAAAAATAAGGACCCTGCGTGTTTAAGCTGTCTAGAAAAGCACCCCGAAAACTTCCTTAAAATAAAATAATTGATCAATAGAATACCTACATAACTGCTAAAACTAGCTAGAGTACCTCTATAAATTAACCACCAACTTTTGGCCAGCACCAAGGTCGCTCATCTCAAACTATTGTTAACTCCCCGAACGGCTCCCCAAACTTAACCGACCTCATCACAACTATCTTAATAAACTCCACTACTAGTTACAATATTTCCCACCTTGCTAACTAATGAATCCAAATAACCAGCAAATGTTGACTAAATTAGAATTCCAATGGTCTTAAAACTCAACGCTCAACATTTATTTGTTTTTTAGTTAGATACAACATAAACATTGCATGCATCACTGAAACGCGTTTTATCAGTACTGAAATGTTTGCATACCAGGACATCAAATTATCGAAAGGACTCGGGAGGTGTCGCAATCATAATTTAAAAAAACAATTAAACACCTCCTACTTCATCTCAGCAATATAAGAAACATTGAAGCTATTGCTATACAAATACATACTGACAACAACCGCTTCCTGAAGCTGATCAAACAACCCAATAAAAAATTGCTTAAAAGTGACATAGCTAAATTATTGCATAGCAGCAAGACCACGTTGTTACTAAGAGACCTAAACTCTAAAAACATATCTGGAGATGTTGAGTAACAAACCCTGGGCTTAAACTACATAACATCACTGCAAACCATGGCATAGTAATTTTATTTTCAAACTAATTTACTTATTTTTCGTATAGAATGGATAATCAGCCTGACATATTAGATATTGTACTACATAGGAAACTTCAAAAACTAGTGCAACAAATGGTGACAGATAAACTGGACTTTGATCTTTTTTTGGTAATTATGTCCTTTTATGATTTACTACAGATAAAGTCGCCTATCTCTAAACTTGCCGATGGACTAACTGACTGGACAATTTCCAAAAAAAATTCCAACCAAAGGCTTAGCTGAACTCACCGACAAAATACGCAACGGCAGTACAAAAAGAGGTACAAACGGCTGCAACTATATAGAAACACAAAAGTACTGCTTTGCACAATGTTTGTGATTACATATTAAAACTAATCAAATCAAAAAATAAATACAGAAGACAATGGGAACGAACTCCACTAACTTACTATAAAACATGTAACAAATTAAACCATCTAATCAAACAAAAACTATACAGCCTTAGAATAACAAAATGCAATAATTATTTTGTAGAAATACGTTCCGACGACTTCACCATGTGCTTGACCACTAAAATACTACTCAAGCAGCTTAACGTCATTTATCTATTAGTGGTAAACAATACAATATGCATCTCCAAATGGGAAAAAAGTTAGCCACGCATCTAGAGCAGATTTTCATATTAAATCTAGTCGAAAACAAGGTAACTTCCAGACACAAAAGACCACAGAAATAACCCCTGCATTTACTTAAGAACTTAGGCTGTATATTCAACATCTTCCTAAGTGTAAATCCCTTATATTAAAACACCTATCAAAAAAGGCAATATTCCACTGATACATAAAACTTGCATACTTTCCATTTTCCTGGCGAACTGCTAATGTAATCCCAATCCATAAAACGTGGAAGGATAAACCAAATCCTGATAGCTACACACCCTAGCCAAACTCTTGGAAAAAATTTTTCTCACTTGCCTACAAGACTTTCTTCTGGAAAATGAATTCGTTCAACCAAACCTGTTTGGATTTACACTATCACACTCAACCGTCCACCAATTTCTGAGAATAACAGAACTCATTGAGAAGGGTATGAAGAAAGGTCATACACTACAGCAATATTTATAGAACAAAATTTATTTTTACTGATTTATAAAATAAGCTTTGATTCATTAAAAAAGTATTTTTTAGACCAAAATAGTATTTAATGTTATTGCAACCAGATTATAATTTTATTGTCCTGACTTATGTTTTTAGTTTGCAAAATTCCTTTTACAAAATCAATTTTATCAGTTTATTTCAAAATGATTTACAAAATACTTACAGAATCGCAATTTATGTTATCATTATTATCGTATTTGAATTTAACTTTATCTATTCTCAGCTTCTTAATATTATATTACAAATTCATCAACAAACAGGCATGCAATGGTAAGGCAATCAATTTGCTTTATCTGTTTATAGAGTTGGATGTGGATGATTTAATCTGCATTGCGTATTATCTAGACATAAAGTTTGGTGCGCAATTATGGGTGTAATGCTCGACTGTCCCTTTTGGTTACCGTAGGTGTGCAGCCCGTTCTTGGAGTATTAATGACTAAGATACTTTTGGAAGAGTAACTTGTGTAATTAATAACATATTTTTAACCTGGTAGTGTTGGAGTAACAAATACCGTCCTGTTTATTTGTTCAGACAAAATCTAATTACTTAAGATGAGACTATCTAAACATTACAATTAAAAAGAGATATTAAAAATATTGGTTAAAAAAAGTGTGGAAAAATGAAAAGGCCAGAAATATTATTAACTAGTAAATAAGCTTTAAAATATGTCAGAAAAATTTTGTCATATACTTAGAAATTATAATTAACTATTTTTTTTGCAAAAATAGCTGAATATTTTTGTTGATGTTAAATTTTTATAGCATTCACGATAAACCACTAAAATATATAAATAAAATCAAAAATATAAATTTCTAATAAGGACGGAAAAATTAGTAGAATTAACTAATAACAAAATTTATGTTTTTTTATATTTGCGTTACGGTTTTGAATTTTTTAATACACAAATATTCAGGTGCTAGCTATTAAGGTGTGTAGGAAATTTAAAAATCTAACCTTGCACTAAGTCAGTGTTATAAATTAATGCTACAAATTAAAAATGAATTTTTTAGTTTTAGTTGAGTATAATTGCTTATCAGATAATACAGTAAATAATTGCGGCAACTGACCGCTGATATTGTTGTTTTGGCAAAACAAAGTTGGGAGAGAAATTAATCTTGCCTATTAGCGTAACTTACTATCTCTTATCAGATTCTAGAGAACATTCGCCCGAAAGATCTACGAAAGTTTAGCGTTAGGAGACAGTTGCTTCTTACTATAATTAAATTCAGAATCAGACTAAATAATTATAAAAACTAGAATATTTATGAAATTTTGATGCAAGATGCAGACATAAATAGTTGTCAGGCTAACACACAGAAGAGGGAAATGGGGATAGTGATCAAAGAAATATCTCTAAAAAAAAGTAAAAAATTACAATATTGCAAATAAAGTTGTGCTAGTAAAGTAATGACATAAAAAGGAAAAATTAAGAATATAATAAAATAAAAACAATTATTAGGAAAATGCTAAAAATAAGAAATAGGAACAAAATATAAATATTTCAAAAGCTATATATAAATGAGCGTATAAAACAGAGAAAAAGATATTCAGTTAAAACCAGGTAAAAATAAATTGTTCTTGTAGTTCAAGAGCATATAAATTCCCGAAATAAAGATATTACTATGCAATTAATATAATAATAGAAAACATTAATAACCCATCAAAAAAATCAATAATGGAAATAAAAGAAAATTAATATTCTAAGTTATATAAAAACTGATATAAAAATTTTGTAAATATAAAACATATATAATGGTCTACCATTGTGAAATACAAAGAAGAAAAACATGGAATAAAGCTGTGATGAGGATTTGTATCACATAATAGCTGACAAGAACTCCAAAGCAATATTAAAATACAAAGTAACGTATAAAGCGTTGTACATATATACAATTAAAAAATAAAACAATTAAAACACATTTTAAGAAATTGATGTAAAAGAAACAACAGACAAACAAATGTTACTTAAAAACGCATACTTCAAAGTAATTAATGAGTGAAAATCAAAAAGAAAAACCAAAAAAAAATATTTGAAAGTTAGAAGATAGTAAAAGAAAAATATAAAAGAAACGAAAAAGCAAAAAGTTATTTAAAAAGAGACATGCAGCTAGACAAAATTAGAGTGAATTTTACAAATACTAAAATAAGAAATTTCTACCAAGGATTTAAAGAAAAAGTAGATTAAAATTCAAATTCAGTGTAGTACAAAAATAAGAATGAAAAAATTATTGCAGACATTAGAGTGACAAAAATGCCAATAAAAGTAAATATGTAACACATTGGGCTATAAATGAGAAGGATTTTATGAAAAGAAATCCCTTATTGCCATTATGTTTCAATCTATTAAATCAATGTTGGTAAAACGTTAAATTTAAATAAATAAAATGATTTGTTGTCAAAAAGCGTAAAAGGTTTAGATATGACGAGTTTTAGATATTTACAAATGCACACATAATTTTAATTACCAGAGAGTGACTGGAACCACACAGACAGATCGAAAATTTAAAATATGTTGCAAAAAAATAGTGCCAAATTTTTAATTAAAGTGATTTGGTAGTAATGTTTTAAATCCACTTAAAATACTTACTAATAAATTTGCTATTAAACTAACACTAGTGTACAGCATTAGCTAGGCTAAGGACACCAAAGAACATTACCACGCTTTTTGCTTTTTTAGTGAATATTAAAAGTTTGATCTTACATTTCTATAACGCTTTAACGAGAATGTTGTAGATTACCAACGTATTTTAAGACTACTTGCTCTCCTAAAAAATTTTGATAAAACTGGATGAGTGGAGTCTAAATAAGGCCCATTACTATAATGAAAATTTAGAACTATAAATTAATTTAATAAAGATATATCCATATTATTTTGAAGGCCACGTAGAGCAATATGGTACAATATAGAATTACTGCAACAAAACAACACCAAAATAAAAATTAGAAAACACATATTTTTTAAATTATGCACTAAATTTTGGAAAATGAAGTTTAAATAAAATCCGTTAGTAAACGCATTAATTTGAAAAGTTGCTGCTTGTCGCGACTGTACAATGAAACATAGTGAGTATTTTTTTTCTTTGAGTTGATTTTTCTATCAGTAATTAGTAAATCTAGTAACCAGCAAAATAAATATAACTATTTTATGGCCAACAGGCAGGAACGTCTGACTCAGATTGGGCGGCTAAACCAGCGATTGTTCCCCATGTGAGGGGCGGCTGATTATGCACTCGCTAACCCGTTTGGCAAACGTGGCGTTTTGTTGGCAATTACCCCCTAAATACCAAATAAGATGTCAGGTCTTAAAATAAAAATACCCTAGGTGAGTAAGATGTGCAATCTAAAATCTCACAGTAAAAATTCAGTCTGTCCCAAGAATTTTAGGGGGATAAAAATCTGACGATGAAGAAACCACAATGCAGAATAACTACGATAATGAAAATTGCTACGTCCAACGTCCAAACGTTAACAGACAGCTAAATTCTTGAGATAGAGGAAGAGTTATCACTTATCAAAGGGAATATTCTCGGACTAAGCGAAGTAAGGCGAAAAAAAGGATTGACGACACTCTTAGAAGCACGTAATATATCACTGCGGAGAAGCAAATACAGCTACTGGCGGAGTAGAACTCCTAATTAACAAAAAGCATGTAGACAATATTATTTCTATAAAAAGCATATCACGGCAAGTCACGTATCTAATTCTTAGACTAAACTCAAGATATAATATGAAAATTATCCCGGATACGCACGGACAACGGACGACACTGACGAATAAGAAGACGTATTCTATGATAAAATTGCGATAACCCTATAAGAAACGCGGACTCATTTGACGATCCTGTGTAGCAACGTCAACGCAAAAACTGGTATTAAAACAGAGACTGCCAAGATCGCACTAAAAAACTTCAGAAGCGGTACAAGGTACCAACGAGGAGAAACCCTAATCAACTTTTTGCTAGAAAATAACTTGTTTCAAATGAATAGTTTTTTCTACATGAAACCTACAAAAAGATGGACGTAGACAAGCCCAAATGCAGACTTGAAAAATAAAATAGACTACATCAAAACGGGGATCATTAGGGACGTCACTGAACTGTAGGTGTGTTTTAGGTGCTCCAGTATTTCAAGCTTATTTTGGACCGTACTGAGGACTCAAAACATATGGAAACCTACAGGAGGTGGAATATAAGGCCTAGTATTTCGAATACGATCGTGGCACAGCTGGATCCTAAAAAATAGTGAATGAATAAACATAATAATTAGACTAGTTTGAGGTTAAGTAGAAGACAAATAAAGTTGAGTTTTGCATGCACGAGATAAGTGTTAAGGAAATAAAATAATTCCAAGCCTCCGCTCTCTAAAATGTTTTAAGGATAGGCAACACATCATATGTGCAGGAATTTGACTATAGCACCCATCGGAGACTGGTGCTAAGAAATCAAACCACAAAAGAAGTGCTGGTGTCGAACTGGGGTTAATACTTACCGCTTGTGTATAAAAGAGAAGATGGCGGACTAGCCCTTGCAGTAAGAAGCACTACCTCATCTAAAAGGAATAAAGGCAGAAGTGGAAAAAATAGAGAAGATGTTCCAACAACTAAACCTCAACATGCAACAAATGGTTTCCAAATTGGACCAGCTTGTTTCAATAACAATCTGAAGGTGCAAGTCACAATGCAAAAAAGTAGAATTGACCAGCTGGAGAAAGATGTTAGAAGAAAGAACCTAGTGTTGAGAGGTGTAGCTGATCAAGAAAATGAAGAAGGATCTGATACAGAGAAAAAAATAGTAGAAACAATGAAAAACTTACGAGTCACAGTTAAGGCAGAAATTGATATAAATGAAGCAATCAGAATAGGGGAATATAAATTGGGAAGATCGCGCTTGATTTTACTAAAACTAAGGACGCCAAAAGGATCTGATATATGGATTGATGAAGACTACCCACAAAATATACGTGAGGAACGGAAGCTGTAGAGTGTGGATAAGGTACAATAAGCTAGTTGTAAAAAACATACGGAATGAGTTAACTAAGGAATCCAACAACAAGGGGCAAGGAAAATACAAGGAGCAAGGAATTCCCTCAGGAAGTAACAAAAGAACTGTGGTTGAAAGGTCGCCGGATGGTAATGCTTTTACAGAACAGGTGAGAAAAATAACGAGAACGTCAAGACAAAAAAACAACTAGCGGCAGACAAGCGGAGAATAAAGAATGACAGACTTGGCAATGGACAGGGCTACAACACAAAGACAAGGACAACTGGCAAAATAAATGCAGAGAAACTGGACAATAAAAATAGGATAGGTTAATTATATGTTATATAAATGGATTAAGTTCAAAGCTAAGATAGATAATGTATTTTATGTGTAAGTAAAGGAATAGCTGAAGGCCTACATGGCCTGTATATGCTACAAACAAACAAACATCAAAACGGACAAAAAATTTATTATTCAAGTCGTAACAGTACTGAATCAAATCTCTGTAGGAAGTAACCATAGAATGGCAAGGGCTAAAATTAAATCGATAAAATGAAAGACATAAAATGGTTAGAAGAAAAACTAAAAAGAAGTGGTAGGCCTCAGAAAACCAAGAGAAATTTAAAGACACAATCGAACGGGTGATAATAGAATTCCCAGTACAAAAAAGAGATATTGAAGAAACTAACGACGGAACAACCACGGCACTACGAAAAACACAAAACTCTTGTTGCTCAAAACGAAAACAAACTGTCAAAATGCAGGAAAGGTAATGCAACAGGGAAGGGAAATAAAAACAAGAAACAATATGGACGCTCTAAACTTAAGGCAGTTAAATAAATATATACCAAAAAAACATTAGGAAAGATATAAGAAAACATAACCACGAGAATATCAAACAAGCAATAGACAAGAACAAGAGCACGAAAGTGCTAAGAAGAAATCTTAAAAATTGAGGAAACAAAATTATAACACCTAAAAGGAGCACAACCAAAGTGACAAGTAACAGAGACTAGCTATTATCGACAATAAAATAATTCTACGAGAAACTATACAAAAATAGACAACAAATAAACGATGAACCCAAAAAAATCGGAAAGACGAGCGGTGTAATCAATCGGGGACTTCTACCAACACATTGAACAAGAGGGATTTAGATAGGAATTCAGGACAAATGACCATTTACTTATTATAGAAATATTAATAGAAAAAATCATAAGCCCATGGTACTGGTGTTTACCGACTTCCAAAAGGCTTTCAATACGATAGAAACAAGTGTTATATTAACTGCTCTAAATCAAAGTCGTATCGACTATAGATATATGCATTTAATCCACAATATATACAAAGAGTCATTGACATACATAAAATTACATAAGGATACCGACAGTTATACATTACAAATTGTCACACAGAAGACACTTTATCGCCCAAATTATTCACAGTTTTGACGGTGTAAAACTAAACAACATTCGATTCTCTGGCGATTTTGTTATTATAACAGATAACCTGAAGAAGCGCAAGATATGGTAAATGATTTATCTCTGGTAATACAAAGTAGGCTTAAATATCAACAAACATAAAACAAAAGTAATGACAAAAATTATCATTAGGAGAACATAACTATTGAGAACCAAGCATTAGAAGAAGTCAGAGAATATAAATACCTGGGACACAAATTAAGAATTGCCAGAGATAACCAAACATATGAGCTACAAAGACATATAAGTCTAGGATGGGCAGCGTATGGTAGACTAAGAGACGTATTTAAAAGCGACATACCGATAAGCCTCAAATGGAAAGTATACGACCAATGTGTTCTCCCTCTCCTGACCTATGGAACAAAAATACTTATGTTAACGAAAAACACAGTTAACAAACTAAGAGTTTCTCGGAGAAATATGAAGGGAACCATGTTAGGTATTAAATTAAGAGACCCTATCCGAAACACTAATATTCGTCAAAAAAGCGGCATATGTGACATAACACACCGAATCACTAACTTGAAATGGAAATAGGCGGGGCATGACAAAAAGAATCATGAAATAGAGACCACCTTAAAACAAACGAAACAGGGAGAGACCCCTATCCGATGGATCGGTGATATAAGGAGAATAGCGGGAAATCGGATTAGAGTTGCACTAAACCGAAATGAATAAAAACGATTAGGGGAGGCCTATGTCCAGTAGTAGACGCAAACGGCTGATTATGATGATTTTATGGCCGCTACTGTAGACAAAGTAAAAGGTAAAATAATTTTGAAAATATATGAAACACCAGTACCATATAAAGTCAGACCACTCTTAAAAAGTCGATTCAAAGTAGAGTATCGTCACTAATGGAATAAAGATTAGATAAACAAAATATGCTAGAGCGAAAGAAGAAATACCTGTGCTCACAACCTTGGCAATAAAACTAATTTACATACTTTTTATTTTGTTGATACAAGGTACGGTTGTTGTTTAAACTTAGAAATAATGTTAAAACTTGTGTGGCAATAGTCAACACAGTTTTGTTTACATTTTTCTAAATGCCACTGTAAGACTCTTCAAAATGGTGAAATGAGTGACTAGAAAATTAGTGTAAATTGTAGAATAAATAATAAAATTGTACAAGTACTCTTAACCGAAGTTATCCTCGCTTCTGCATATTGATCCATCATTAACAAGAGACAAATTTAATTGTGAATATTTGGTAATTCAAATTTTCTTACAATATGCAGATTACACCCACTAATTATTTCGAACATTCTGAATGTACAACATGATAGAAGCGTATAATAAACTTGTTTAAACATAGCTTCAGGGCAAGCCTCTGGTAAGACAAAAAAACGTAACACATGTAAGCCCGTGTTTTAGAATACATAACAAAGTGCATACTAAAATTATCAGACCTAAACAGATTTTAAAAAAAATAGGTTTTAGTTGTCATAAGATTTTGGTCAATATTAAGTCCAAATCTTTAACATCCATTTAAATTTGTTAGTAATCATAATTTTAATTAATTCTAAAAGGAAATAAATTTTTAAGTTGTTGTTAACTCAGCAAATACGATACTAATTGCCAGATATTTGTATCATACCTTGTTTATAAATAAGTATATTGCCTTCTACAATTTTTTGTGACTGTTTATGTTAAAACACTTGTTACTTAAACTTATTTTTACTTCCACGCATCATTTGCAGTGTCTTAGTACAAGACTAAAAAAGTTGTGTTTATAACTGTGGCGTAAATTTCTGCTAGCAAATAATATTTTTATTTTAAATGGACAACAAACACTCGGCTTTCTTGAATTTTTGTTTTATGTAATTAAAAGTTGCTTCTTATTGCATTTTAAAACTGCAGTGCAGTCTGAATGTTTTAAACTTTGTTCAAGCATTGCACACATAATTACTGAAATACAAAAATAACATTTTAAAATAATTATTTCAGCTGAAACTAATTAAATTTGTTATTAAAGAACCCGTTAAGGAAAACTCCATCTCTGCGTTGAAGCATAACGCGACGGTTATTTTTCTTAGAGGTGTAAAGAGCGATACCAGCGCGGAAAAGTATTAAAAATGTTATTAAAGTAGCCCTAAGCAGCGTTTTTGCAGAAAATTAAATTCTTTGAGAGCGACAGCATCCCATGATCCCTTTAGACGGCTTACGAACGGAAACAGGAAATTATAACGGAATTCCAAACTTTAAAGTACAACTTGCGCCATTAAATATTCAACAAACTTGGGCACATAATTCTCCCGAAAAAGCGACATTTTAAGTTACTTCAAATTACTTTTATTACATCAATAAGCATAAGTTTAATTAAAAATTTATAACAACCTGGACGTCAACTACAATAAACGTATTACACAAGCAGGACAATATGGTATTGAACGTAGGGAGCTTTCCTATTTCCCGTTGTCTATCTAGAAAGGATAGCTTAAATTATTTGAGGAGAAAAGGGTCTCGCAATTTATTTCGGAGAGTTGTAAGCAACAATTGTGAAGATTTTCAGTAAGAGCACGATCTATTAAACAAAACTTTAGCCGAAGGTTTTGCGGTTAAATTAATAACAGAAACTTCTATTTTAAGTTCCGTTTTTTTAAATTCATAATAGCGAGTTTTATGCACTAACTAATTGTCAGTGCTATTACTGAAGTTTTTAGAAGAGCGGGGGCTACTGTGAATTAAATACGCCCGTCCAATTAGGCTAGATCATGAATGATGGAGTTACAAATTATATTCCCTTAGAAGAGAATTACACCGGGAATAAATGCAGGGACCTAAGCTTAATCAAGCTGCTTCAGAGACAATTGGAAAGGCACAAAAGCTTCTATCTCCATATCTTGCAACAATGGCGGAGTGAAACTGTTATCTCTGATACAAAGTCCTGCGCGCCGGGCTTGCTCGAAAGACATTTCTGCATCTTGGCCATAGTTATTCAGCCCTAAAAGAATACTCTCTTAATTAGGATAATTAAATTCTTCTACGCTCGCTACAAGGATCATTTCTTAAGCCTTCCGCATGCGCTCGCCCATGAATGTCCGCCGTTAAAGGTTTTGTTTACATGTTGCTCACTTTGTTTCGCTGCCGCAGTGCTTCATCTAGTCATAAAAGCTACCCAATTAGTTTAAAATTAATCAGAGCATGAAGTTGCTTTCCTGTCGTCTTTGAAATTTTGCACGAGTTTTATGAGCTTTCTCCTTGCAGTCTCCAGTAAAACTTAATGTATATTAAAAACTAAAGCTGCGTTTAGACATAATTACAAACAATTTAACTGATTTGTATTCTGTTGTATATGTATTTTATATGGGTGTAACATATATACTTATCTGTATAATCTTCTGATGTATCAAAATATCAAAAAATTATTTTATGATGCAGTTATTCAGTTCAAAAATTATACATTTAGTTTAGTAGTAAAGTAAGATAAACAAAAAAATACTATTTTCAGGTGCAGCACAAATCTCTTCGTTTAGGTATTATATGAACATACAATTCAATTTATTTTAATTTTGGTTTTAAGAAGATCTACGTTAATAAGTTAATATATTTATGTTTATGTCATTATCATTGAACTTTCTGATCTACATTTAGACATAAAAAGCTAACAAAATTATTTTTTCTTTTGAACTTACTGAATATAATCTCAGATTACCTTCCTCTGTCAAAACAACAGCAAGCTCACTTTATATCACCATAGACTTTGATACTTTTAAGCCAAAGAATGAAAGTTTGACTCATAATATTAGCCCTTTACATGTATAGATAAATTTTTAGAACTTTACTTAGATTAACATATTAAACATTATTAAAAGTTTCACTTACTCAAGAAAATGGAGAAAAGTAGCGTTTCGTTTTAGGAGTCATGATTTACGGGCACACTTCAGGAAGATGTAACAGTTCCAATGGTAAAATTTGACGCAGCTTATATGCTTCCTAAATTACCACATATTTACAGACATGTGATAGAATCAAACCTAAGGAAAATTTAAGAAACGTACTTACAACAATCAACTACAAACGACTTCTTCCATCACTAATGATATGGTATTGTTTGTTAATAGATGAAATGGTGTAAATAGTTCTCTTGAACTACCGTTGAAATTAGTAAAACACAAATATTAAGTTACAAATTAAACGGAGGACTATTATCTTATTTCATATTGGTAACATAAGCAATGTTTATAATTTTTGAAAAATTTGAATCTGCAAGAAATAATTTTAAGAACGTAAATCAAATAGTAATGGAAATAATAATAAAAATAAACCATAGAAATTTGTAAATATTGATGTTGAGGCTTTCTGGTGCGCTTTTTTTATTGTAAAGTAAATTGACAATCAAAATACATAAGATCCTATAAGTTAATATTATAAACGCGAGGGCCTATCCAGTGAGGGGTCCACTTCCATGGAGGTCGGTAGGCCGACGACGCTCAAGTCTTCTGATGAGTTGATGATGCGAAAGTTCATGCAGAAGAGGATTGTTACGGATGGAGAGCTTTGTCGAGGTGTTTCGTAGTTCTGTCTTGTATTACTGTGTGGAGGAACGGAATGCTAAGATCGTCGTGTATCATCTGGTTAGTAATGTACCATAGTGCATCGGTGATGGATCGTAGGATTTTAGATTGGCAGCGTTGTATAATAGCGAGGTTTGATTCGCTAGCACAGCCCCAAAGTTCAATTCCATAGGACCAGATGGTTTTTTGATCATGGCCTTATAGATCAGAAGTTTGTTATTTAAAGATAATAGTGAAGGAGTTTAATCGACTCGATGTGCTTCTTTTTTTAATAATGTGTTTCCTCCAAGTGAACTTGTTGTCGAGGTTAAGATCCAAGTACTTCATTGTTGAAGATTGTGGTATCTCAATGTTGTTCAAGTGAATTGAAGGCATGGTCCCTTGCGTAAAGCAAAAGTTACTTCGATTGATTTAGACTCGTTAACCTTTATTTTTCAGTTCTTGAGCCATTCTTCAAGTTGATTAAGATGGGTTTGAACGTGTTCAATTGCGGTGTTTAAATCTGTATACCTCGCAAGGATTATTGCGTCATTAGCGTATGCGCTTACAGTTGTAGTTGGGATGGTTGGGAGGTCGGAGGTGAATAGCATATAGAGGAAAGGTCCCAAAACGCTTCCCTGTGGAACCCAGATTAAATTGGATATGCTGCTAAGACGTCATCGTTAACTCGGGTTTGAAATTATCTGTCTGCTAAGTAGGATTCTAGAAGCTTGTAAAATTGAGGAGGTAAGAGTTGTATTTTATGTTTGTCCTTTGTGCTAAACTTTGTCGAACACATGGCGAATATCCAGAAGGACGGCCATGCAGTAAGCTGATTGCTCGAACGCCGCATTAATCTCATGTGTAATGTGGTGGCACTGTTGTATAGTTAAGTGAAATTGACGGAAGCTAAATTGATAATCCGGTATCCAGTTGTTGTTATGAATTCATAGCAAAAGTTTCTCGAGGAGCTTGGAGGTTACTGGTAGTAAACTTATAGTAGCTTATTTGTAGCTATTGAAATCCACTGGAGGACGTAGGCCTTTCCTTGAATTTTGCAGTTTTGCAATTAAATTGGGATTTGGCAATTAAACGCCACACTTGCCGGGCGGGCTTGACTAGTAGATAGGTTAGAATGTACTTTACGACAGCCAAAGGTGTTTGCGTAACGGCCGGAGAGCATTGCCGGGTTAGAACCCGGGGCCGCCGCGCGCCGGTTTGGCAGATCGAGGTCTTTACCTCTCGGCTATCGTGCTCTCTCATCAGGCTTAGGAAATGAGTATTATCTCCGCTTTTTGAATTTCTTTAGACAATGCTAAAGTCGGAGTATAACGTTAAATATGTATGTTGGAAGCATTATTCATTTTCTTGAGAGCTCGCGGAGCAGTTTAGGTGTAATTTGGTCTGACCCCAGTACTTTCTTGAGACTTAATCTTTAGATCTCAGATTTAATAGTTTTCCGTGTGAATGGTGTTATGGGTGGAGGGAGTATTTCAGGTGGTGGTTGAAGGTCAGAAAGTTCAACATTGGGTATATTATCGTGTGGTCGAAATACTCCGGATAAGTAGGCTGTAAACAATTTTTCCTTGTCTTTATCGCTCTTAACCTAACCAAATACTGGAGGAACTTTCCGTATTGGTGGGATGGAGTTTGGAGTTTTAGGAAAAATTTTATAGGTCTTTATATTGAATTGTCGTATCTGTTTAAGGTTGAGATGTAGCTGTTAAATGAGTCATCTCTCAGGGTTTTGAGTTTTGCCTTCAACTGATTACTGAGGTTGTTGAGTTTATGATGGATAATGGCTCTTTTGTCATTAAGTTCTGATGTCCTACTTTGAGCAACTAAGAGTTTAGCTTCTAGGGGAATATTGGTAGATGTTTCAAGTTTTATCTGTACCTTGGAGGAGGTAGTTAGCTAAGCTGCTGATGTTAGCAAAATATTAAAGTTGTTACTTCGAGTGGATATTTTAGGCTAACTTGGAGGTCGATGCTTCCATGAAGGATTTGGCGATATTTGTTCCAGTCTATTGAGGTGTTGTGAATCTATTTGAGAGAGTCTGTGAGTAGGACACTTGCGCTAACAGTTCCTATGATTAGGGTGTGGTCAGATGATAAGTTACAGCTTGCAGCGATGTTTGTGTAGTTTGGTGATATTCCGTTAATAATGAAGAGGTTTAGGAGGTCAGGGATTTTTATGGGGTCCGATAACCAGTATCTCAGGGTCTTTGTTGATAAGTAGATGTATTTGTTATCTTGTACGTGACGTGTTTATGTTATGCTTCGGAGGGCAATAGACAAACACGATAGTTAGTTTATAAGGAAGAGTGAGCACCTTAATAGAGGTGGCCTCCTCATATTTGGAGAGAGCGTAGTGTTTTATTCTTTGTTTTATTAATATAGCGGTTCTTGTATGTCCAGTTTTATCTGGATGGTTAGTGTTGTATAGTTGGTAGTTTGGAATTTCAAGGTACGATTTTTTCGAGAAATGTGTTTGCTAATTAGCAGTATGTCAATAAAGTTGAGTTTTTGGAACAGAATTAATTCGCCACGGTGGTTTAATAGGCCATTGGCGTTCTACTGTGCGATGCGGAGGAATGTATCCATTGTTTTATTTGTTAATTAGCATATTCAGCATGTTTAAAATCATGCTGTTTTATTGGAATAGTTGGAAGAACATGGATTTAAATTTGTCAAGGAATTTGTTAAGAGTAAAGTTAAGGGACTGTTTAGAGGAGTAACAAGGGAGGGGTTTGCAGTGCCGTGTAATACTAGCGTAGGTAGGTGAATGTGAATGATTGGGTATATGAGTTTGTCTGTTTACGTGTGGGGAGTGGAGAGTAGATGGTCTAGTGGTAGTGTTTCTGGTTTGTATAAGTTATGGTAGTGTGCGCATACTCGATAATTGACCAGGTGGTTACCTCCACATAGTGCACACATTGCTAACTTGTCTTTTCTCTTCTTGCATCTGGCTGTACTGTAATCGCCGCTACATTTGACGTACACAAATGAACGGGAACAATATGCCTTGATATGACATACATTTGGCAGCGCATGCACTGTACTATATTTCTGCTAGTTCTTGGCGGCTCTGTTATTATGTGACTGTGGAGTATGTGTTGAACGGTATATATGTTTTTATTGTTAATTGTTGATGGTTCCAGATCTGCGAAGAAAAGGTTCACTGGCTCCTTTGTGGTTCTGTTTTTGCGTTGATGTTTTAATTTTGAATGGGTAGAAATTTTTAATGATCACTCTAAACGCCGGTTCATCTTTTGGTTGATAAGTGTGACAAATAATGTATAAAATAATGCATAAAACGCACTAGTTTCCTGTACGTATTTGTATTAATTGTTATTTTAATTGTGTTTTTACCAAACTTTTTGTGGCATACTGCTCTTCTTCTGCTACTTGGGCGAATTTTTCCTTCATTTTGGTAGGTTCTGGACTCCGTAAACAAATATTAGAGGAGGTTTGGGTGATTTATTGGGTTCTGGTGTTTTGTTGTTGGATATTGGGAATTATTTTGTAACGTGTATTTGTTGGAAAGTGGTAGAGTATCTGAAGATTTATTGTCTTGTGTTTTTCTAATTTTTCTTTGTTTTGTGGCCTTAATAGCTTGCCAGGAATTTTCTTTACAAAAGATATTGTCTTTCATTTCAACATTTGTCGTTGAAACCAATCTAATTAGATGCTGGGAGTTGTGAGACGGGTGGATCCTTGAAGACTGCATTGCCATTAATTGTTCCTGACTTGAGGGAAAGTAATTGCTTGGTCGTGATAGAGGTTGACTTGCTTGTGTAGTATAAAATAAAGGTATTTGACTATTTAAAAATAGTTGGTTTTGTTAGATGTTTGGAAATTGCGTGAGTCGGACATTTGTTTGAGATTAGCTCTGTATATTATGATACATGGGCTGGCTTAAAGAGTAGTTAAAGCCAGGTCTATTTTCTGATGGAAACATTGTAGTAATTTTAAAGTAAAATTACATGTTGTTAAGAGTGTTTCCTTCTTGCTGTAGATAACTTTAAATAAACCGTAGTTTACAGTACGAGATAAGACGGCCGCAGCCGCCTTATCGAACAATGCACTTGACTTGAACTCGCAGCGCGTGTATCGTTGACGTTTACTCTTCGGAATTCAAACCGGCACTATATGCACTTATTTAGTTATCAATTTTTCTAAATGTATTATTTTTAAATAAAAATATAGAATATAGAAATATTAATATAAAAATGTACAACAAATGCCAAATCTGCTACCCAAAATTATACTTTTTCCAAATGTCTTTATTAATAAATCTTTCGATATAGGGCTAAGACAGCATTTAAGTAAGAAAGTTTAGTGTAACTGTAGTAATTAAGCCTGTATAGTACAAGAATTAATATTGTTATATCCACATATTCTCTGGTTCAAGTGATTCTCGACACAAAAATGTTTTTTAATTTTTTATAATATTTATAGTTAGAAAAACCATCTGTTAGTTTTTATATTTGTTGTAAGTAGAATAAATTATATCTTTAGTAACTAAAGAATATTAACTTTTTGCGCTGAATATTATTTTTAAATTAGAAAACTTTTATAAACAGTTACCAAACTCGTCATACTTCTTATTTGCATAAAAAACTTAATAACTTATTTGGTTTTGTTGAAAGTAAAAACAGTTGACAAAAACTAGTCGGTAGTTTTCTTTAGTTTATTATTCTCATTATCCTGGAAATGAAATCTGAACTTCGTGCCTGATATAAAAACAACTTCCATTCTGAGAGACAATATTTACTAAAATTAATTAAATGTCCTTTTACATCTTTTTAAAAATTCAGCAAGTAGATATAAATTGTAGGACAGTATTGGTTAAAATAAATCTACATTTAGCAGCCCAACTCTTCTATTCATGCCATAATGCATTAAATTAAAAATCTATATAAGTAGGTTACGCAAAGACAATAAATGTATTTAGTACCATTGGCTTTATTGGTTAGAGTTACATAATAGATACAAATTTAATTAAAAAAGATTTAACAGTTTTCAGAATATTGCTTTGTAGAACTTAAAACTTGTTAAATAAATCTGATAAAAAAATAAATTAAACAGATAGAAACTATGTGTTAAAAAATGTTAACAAAAACAATGATGTTTCTCTTTACATTCTAAAGTTGATGTAAAATGAAATTGGTTTGTGGTATAGAAATAATTTTTAAGAACTTTAATGCTACTTATAATTATATTAGAAATATTTCTTCTAAAAGTTCTTATAAATTATTTTAAACAGTAATAACAATTTTTAATAGCTAATTTATACAGATTATTAATTTTTCAATTATTAAATGATGTTTAATATTATCTTAATAGATTTATTGGTATCTAAATGTATATATAGTCAATTTAAATAAAATTGCAACGTTTTGAAGAAAGGAAGAAGGAGCAGTATTTGTTTTGTAGGCTAATCTAAAACAGACTGTAGGTAAATATCAGACAAAATTAATTGAAATGCACATGTTGTAAAGATATATAAAGAATGAAATATACCGATTTCTTTCTTTCTTCTGGTAGTAAATAAAATATAATTTTTTGGTTTTTTTTTAATAGAACTTTTACCTGCTCAACAATATACATTGTTATACAAGGTATGTTTGACAATTAATACTTAACGAAGGGAAATAACAGAATGGTACCTAATAACCACTTGAAATAGCTGTGTTAATAGTCATTTGGATTTACCATTTGATCACATAGTTAATTGAGAATTAATTGCACTTAGACATCAAGACTATCACTTACGTATTTTGATCAAATAGTTATTTGGAGATTAGTCCGCACTTAGTCATCACCACTATCACTCAAGTATATGTCTTGGGGTAACTTTCGTTTTAATCGTCTATGAATACTTCTTTGGCCTAGTTCATAGAAGGTGGCACCATTGCAGTCGGTAAGGTTGTCATGGAAGGTTTTAGTCAGTTTTGCAATATGTTCTTGAATTGTGGGCATGTTTAATTCGTGATGAAGTTGTTGATTTGTAATGAACCACGGGGCGTTGACTGTTGTTCGAAGAATTTTATTTTGCAACGTCTGGATTCGGTTGAGATTGGTTTTGGAAGTGTTAGCCCATATCACACATCCGTACAGAATCAATGGACGTATTAGAGATTTATACAAGAGCGTCATGCATTCGATTTTCATAGTGGACTTTTTATTTATGTATTTATTTATTTATAGTATGTACACTAAACGAGTAATAATATTGCATAAACATAATATTTGAAGATTTTACTAAAGGAAAATATAATACAAAACATTATTTTTAGAATTTAGTGAAGGTTTTAAAAATTGTTTGTAAATACCAATCTCCAATGTTAATCTTCATAAGAAATTTTATATAAAAATAAACAACTCACAGAAAGCATAATTGATATTGAAGAACAGTCATCCCCTTTTATGACTGGTAAATCCTGTACAAATAAAATCTAAAACAAATAATACGGAAGAGGTTAACAAAGATAAAGAAACTCATATTATTTTCTCAGACTAAAAATATGCACATGACTCTTTTCCAATAGTAAGACTATTGGAGGTACTGCAAAGCATCAATCAATATTTACGACTATAAAAATCAGAAAAGTGTAATAAACATAGGAAATGGAAAATCATAATCATTTGTTGTAATCAAAGGATTAACGCAAAAATGTTATTTATTATCTATTTCCTTTAAAGTGTATATAAATGCAGCACTGATAAAATAGCACTTGAAATACAGAAGAATGAGAACCATGAAATACAGGCATCATTCGCACATACCTTTTTTTGCAAACGATGAAATACTCTTGACGATAGATAAAGATGATATTAATTACATGGCCAGAATATTAAATGATATATAAACAATTCTAGCAATTTATTTTGAAAAAATTGAATACATGGTTGCAAGTAGAAATGCACTGATTATGTAAGTAGATGAATGTATAATTAAAACTTGTATATATATATATATATATATATATATATACATATATATATCAGTTGAAAGTAAAAGACATCATAACTAGAATAAAAAAAATTAAATTTCATATTGTGTTCACAATAAATTGAGGAGTAAACAAGAAAAGCGATTTTTAAGTAATATTTGTCTTATCTCCTTAACTTTCTAAATTTATAATTCTATCTCCTCCTAGACGCTTCAACCTTGAAACTTGCACACCACATTCACAACTATATTTGCTAATTCGGCACAAAAAATCAGCCTTCTAACTTTAACCGTTTTTGAATTATTTAAATATTTAGATTATTGTCGCAGAAAATCAGATGATGACTGTTGTTATGCTGCTTGGTTTGTATTGTATTTACTCTTCTCTTTAATAAACACCGTGACATCAATGCTAAATTACATTGGTGCCATTTGTTATGCTCAAATATGAAAGTTTTCATGTCCTCCCAATGTTTCTATTGTTTGTAGTGTTACATGTACGTAAAACATGTGGAATGTTCTACACGACTGCCTGGCGTCTAGATCAGGCTTCGTCGACAAAGCCTGCGGGGTTCTCTTGTATACAATAAAATCGTTAAAGCAATGTTGCTAATGATGCGAAAACATGCGTTATAATAAAAAGAAAGCAACGAAAATTTTTAAAAAAAATTAGGACATTAGAGAAAGCATTAAAGATGAGAAATTGATATAAGAAATTAAAGTAATATGGCTGTATAGCTATAATAGATTTGATCTAAAAACTTTGAAAACCTAGGAAACAAAACTACCGGATAACAAATAAACGTGTTTGCCTTTTAAACAAAAGGATGGCGAAAACATTTTCGAAGTTATTGCTAGAGGGTAATTTTTCTTCAAAACAAAAATCAGAGCTTGACTGATAATAATTAGTATCATAAAGATCTTTAGCGTTTTAGACCCTAAAAATAACACTAAGCTGCAAATAAAATGAGAGGAGGGAGAAGAGAAAAATAAAGAGAGAAAATGAAAGAGAAAAAATAAAAAAGGAGTGAGGGAGCAAGGGAAACAAGAGAGGGAGAGGGAGAGGAACATTTGGAAGGTATTTTATTTGAAGACGATATAATCTACTATGCTACTGGCAAGTTGTTATGAGCGAATTATTATATACAATGACAACCATAGCTATAGGAGTTTCTAGTATATAACACCTGTTATTTCCAGTTTGTGTAAACTGCTTTAACTAAAATAAAAGTTCAAAACTGCATCATTTACAATTATTTAAGGATTGAAAGTAGACTGAAGTATTTTTAAAATATGGCGAATACAAAAAAAATTATTTTCATTTTTTAACTGCGCAATGATATTCTAAGGGACTTCGTTGGTGAGCATAATTTGCTTGTAATTTTATATAATGTACCTCAGAACATGGTAATTAAGTTAGCTACATACATAAAGCTAAAACAGTGAATTTTGTTGAGTAAATGAGAAAAAAATACAATATTTTAAAGCAATCAGTTAAACGATGTAACCGATTCATTTTAAGAGAGAATAAATAATAAAAACAAATTAAAGGAAAAGAATAATATTAAAATTAAAGGTTTAGCCGTAAACTGGGGTGAGACAATTAAGAGCAGAAGAGTTTATAAATAAATTAAAAATAAACGCAACAGTAAACGCAGCACTAAATGTAATAAGAATGTAATGATAGGAGAAATGAATGATTTGCTTGGGCTAACGAAACCAATGGAAAAAGAATCAGAACAGTGAAATTAGAAAAAAAAGTGTACTGCTATATAGTAGCTGAAGTAATGAGCAAAAATAACTCTAGCATTTATTATAGCTAATAAAACAATGAAACCTGCATTGAGCTGGGAATTTATATCAGAAAAACTAATGACAATAAAATTTAAATTAGTGTTTTTTATAGTGTCACAATAATTACAGTTTATAATGTCAGTCAAAATGGACAAGTAAATGAGAAATATTCCGGTCTCAGTTAAAGATGTAAAGATGTAAAAGGGAAGTATATGGTTATAAAAAACCTAAATACAAAGTCGCCTAAAGTTGTAGAAGACCATTCACAAATTTAAGAAGATTTGACAACGAAGCACTCCATAGCTCTGTACAGATAATTATATTGCACCAATTTATCTTTTTTTAACGTAAACGTACCTATACCTATCTATATAAGGGTAGAACCAAGTAAAATAGTAGTTTTAGAAAATTAAAGTACGTAGAGGCTATGAAATAGGTATTTATTGTTATTTATTGACAACAAATATTAAAATAAATCTCAATCAATGGAGATCTATAGTCCAAAAGAATGAGAAAATAAATTTTATGATAAGATGAAAAAGACTACACTATAATGAAGTAAAAAAACCTTTAAAGCGGCAAGATGGAGTTAACACTAATGCACAAATATTCAGAAATATTAAAAAATGTATTGTGAAACTATAAGAGATAGATTATTAAGAGCGACAGAAGAAACATCTTAAAACGAAAATTTAAGAAGAAACTAGTTATTGGTCAGGTGAGCTAAATTTATAAATAAAAAAGAAAATACAATTGTAAAAACATTTTTATCAAGAAGAAATACAGTAATTGCGACAACAATGGGATTTAGAAGACAGTAAAAAATCCTGTGAACTTACTTACACCTACCAAGTGACAAATATTTGGAATAAATTTGGAAAATAGCGCAACGACAAACATAAAGCTCTTAAAAGCATGGGAATGATTTATTGATTAATAGTCAGGTAACAGTCTTGTGTCTGATGAATAATATTTTACGTGGAAACCACCAATGTATAATCTGTAGAAAACCAAGAAGAAATAAGGGTGTAGGAGGTGGCAATAGCTATAAGAGAAGATAAAAGCAATAAAGCTTTGGGGAATGAAAAAACCGAAATATTAAAATTAATGTGTAAAGCCGGTATAACTTTCTTTCATAAAGTTATTCCTCTAGCATGAAAACAAAAACCAATGTCATCTAATTAGGAAGTGACGATAATTTAACTTCTGCTTAAGAAACAAGACAGAACTAACTGTAATAATTATAAAATATACTTCTCCTTTAGTATGACAAATAAAAACTAGAAAAAGTGATAGAAAAAATACACTGTGGTTTGGAAAATTAGTAAATGAATTGCAAAGTGGTTTCAGAACAGGTCGCGCAGTACAAAATTATAGTTCTGTTTTAAAGTAATAAAAAAATATGATTTTATGTGATAAGGAGATAGCAGTTTGTTCTATAGACATACAAAGTGTTTTTAGTTTAGTGTATTGGGAAGACATTTGGGAATTACTTAAATAGTATAATACCTTACTATTGACAATTGAAGGTTTCTATAAAAACACTAAAAATTCTGTAAGATCTAGCAACTCCTCATCTCAAAAAAATGTAATAAAAAAATATATAAGACCGGGTGCAGTATTAAGTTTCCTTCTTTTTATAATAATAATAATAATGGGCACAATACTGTAAGAATGTAAAATTACTACTCTACAAATGATTATAGGTTATAAGAAGTAACCAGTTTTAGTATCGGATTTCAAGTACGCAGATGACCTGACAAAGTCGAAGAATTACAGAAACCAAAAATTATGTATACTAAAATCTACAAGAGAGCTAAGATATCTATATTGACTAAACAATAGTGAAAAGTAAAAAAAGTCGGGTGATTGGCCACGAACATTTTGGAAAAAATATATTGCGGTTATTTTAAGTGAGAGAAGCATTTAATTGAACGATGAAAGAAGAATAGATTTAGATAAAAATAATTAAATATATAATATAAGTAAATAAAGTATAATATTATTCTAGGAGTTTGTATGTCTACCGTAAATTGCAATCTCGATACCAGAAACGGCAATAAGATGAAATAGGCTAAGAAAAAGTGTAACTTTTACTGGTTATCTTCGTATCTAGGGGCATTTCGTGCTACTGCCTCCAAGTGGGAGACACTTCCACAATCTGCATGCAGGTAGATATCAACGCGGGGGTGCAGTTATAACACTATGTGTTTTTTTAAAGTTTATTACTTATGGCAATAAACCAACAACAATTTTTGAGCTGAACGAAGAGATAGCAAAACATAAATTAAGCTAAAATTATATAAAAATGTCAGCTTTAGTTTACTAATATGTATCAAACGAAATGTTGGCCTACAAAAAGGTATTTTGGCGTCTTAGGCTGACAATTTTTTACCCGCCCCAAATTTTTGCAAGGTCGATACGTGTAACAATTTATTTACAAATGATGACAGTGGAATAAGTCGGTGCAGTGACCTTACGATAGTAAGATATGCAAAACGATCCTGAAGATAGGCAACCAAACATACGTTCAGAGCTTAGTCACTTCACATTTTATATCATCTGTCTTTGTTTACTTCCTGTTCGAATGTATAGGTAGATTGTTTTGATGCATAGTGTGTATATTCAACTTTTAACACAAAATGGCGACCAAAATATTCCCTGCGCCGTTACCAGAGCAATACTTTTTTCCAAATATTTTTATGTGGTTAGGTTTGAAGATAAAATAGGTAAATCGATTCAGAAGAAAAACGCATCCAATCAGTTAGAGGCACTAAAGTAGTTTCGGTGGTTGCCTTAAAAAAACTATTACTGGACAATAGTACGCAAGTTCTTTGGACAAGTTGATAGAAGCAATTCGAAAAATGTGTTATTCCACTATTCGCCATTCCATGCAAGTGCTTGACAAAAGTTAGGTTTACAACCATTTGTGTTTATTTACTCGATTGATTTGGCGTTTTCAGATTTCTATATCATATTATTGAAAAAAAAAGAGTTGTTCTTTCTGAAAAGAAATATTAGTCAAAAAAGGCGATTGAAATTGTAAATCGTTATTTTGACGATCTTGTTGGAAGTCACTGCCGGAAAGAAAGCGAGAAGCCGGAGCTGCATTATATTCAATGTAGCGAAGCTAGGCTGCTACATTATTCATTTATAAATGACAACTGTATACTCCCTACATAGAATATTATTTTCTCCGACTACAAAACGCAATGAAACCATTCCACTTTCAGCCGCTTAGTTGCGAAACTGCGTTTAGTTACTGTAGGTGCCGCGCGATAACGACTTTTGAAGCGGCTCGCGACCGCCCGCTGCTACACAATTACAAAAGTTTTCATGGCAAGTGCACAATTTAATCAAACGCGGAAAATCCATGCTGCTGCTGCTGGTTATTCGCTCACTAAAGATATCCTTCCGCAAGCCTGTTATCGAACAGCCAGACCGTATCTTAGCGACATCGCCAATTTCATTTCAGTTCTGAAGAGCAGCTAACCGATAAGCTTAGTGCAGGATAACGAGGTGCATTCAAGGATAAAGTTTGGTAATGCGGGTAACTTAATTACGTCCGCATGAATTCAGTTTGCTTGGTTCGTCGTGCAGTGCACAAAATTGGGTTACTACCTTATCTTTGCGTTTATATAAATCTTCCTGTGACATTGTTACCTCTCAGGGCAATAAAAGCAAATTTTACGAAAGCTAACAATATTTGCAAACAGTAGTTTTGGTAGGATCAATAGCTAAAGAATATTGGTGAAGACTCTGAATATCAATTTTTCTGTATATGTATCTATTATTAGACAGTTTTAGTCTTTAATTCTTTGACTCAATTTTAGGTAAATTTAAAATTTTACATTAAAACTGATAATTTAGAATGAGACTAATTAAAAGTATAAAAACAAGAACAAGGTAAAGTATTTTTTTTTTTGTAAAATAGTTAGTAGACCTGTATGTCTTTAAGATTTTTTACTTTGAGATATAAATGTCTTATTAGTAAAAATTGTCTGTCAATCTTAACAAAGTAACCTGTCAACTGATGGATGTGGAATGCAATACGCATGCGTGTATAAAGACTATTTACTGGTCGGATCTATTTGAAATTAGACGTTAGTGATCAAGGTCTTCTAGTATATAGCTGAGTAAATAAGGCACTAAATCTGCATCAAAATTTGAGCAAAGCTGGAATAATTTATAGGGCTTTCCGAAACGAACTTCGTTATATGGATGGTAGGAACCTGTAGCCTTTTTTAATTTTTTTAAACCATAACTATAAGGATCTTTTGTTGTTATTTAATTAACTGACATATGACTTCCTCTATATATATATTTTTTTTTATTGTCATCAAATATCACAGTCACTATAATAAAGCGTTGCAGAGTAATTTGTAGCATTTGTAGTAACTTTCTTACTTTCAATGTTTTGAATAGCTTCTTCTTCAATAAATGATTTTTTTCGATTGGCCAAGTAATTAATAAGATTTATTTGTCCTGTTCTGTAATTTTTGTAAAACTCTAGTCTACCATATTTTGAATTATTGGTTTTGTCTGTATAGGAAACCAAGTTAATTGGTCAGACCAACTTCACTAATGCTGCTATTGTAAAGTTCATTAATTATATCTTTATGTCCTTAAGATTACAATCACGCCAAGTTTATTATTTTTTGCACAAAAACTTAGCTTTTATGCTATGCCAACAGTTGCGTGATAAAATTTCTGTATTACTAAATATGACTTAAAAATTTCTTCTCTTGAGGTTGTCTTCTTATTTTGGGGCATTTTTAAATTTCTTATGAAAAACTTGTTGGAAAACTGGTATTATGTACAACAGCGGTACGCTTATAAGAAAATCGAAGCAAATAATAACATATTATTACAAATTGATTTGCAATGTGCCTTATGACTCGTTCTCCAAAAGTTCCTTCGACTTGTTTAGCTTTTTCGATTCGTAAACTTAACCAGTTGGGGAAACACACATTTGCCATGTTTTTATTCTTCTATTTATTGATTTTAATAGAAGAACTCCTAACAGGAATATCTTCTTTCAATTTATCTACCGGTTAAGTATTTTTTGAATAGTATTGTGAAGAAGAATGTTTTCAAGTTTTGTGGCTTTATCAGATCAATGAAAACCAACATGAAACTTACTAGTAGAAATATATTCCTGTTAATAGCTTCTCCGGTTGTTTGGTTCTTCAGAAACATTCCTTAAAATTAGTACGTACACATGGTTAGAAGCCTGCTGTGAGACACTTTAACCATATAACCAATTTCAATTGACTGGCCAGCGTCAAAAATATTTTTTACTTTTTTCAAATAGTAGGTCTTTTACATGTATAATATGTGTGTGCATTTGTCGTCCCCACGTCGCCCCACATCGTCAGTTCCACAACTCATCCAAACAAACAATCTTTCGCTAACCCAGTGCATTTCCCTCCAAATCATGTTCCGGCCAAGTCTTAATTTCTGGTTCAATAAACAGCGAAGCCAAACACGGAAAAATAGGACTCCTTATATGACTCATAGTTTTTATTAGGAAATAGAGAAATTAAAAACACGAATAAAAAGCTTACTTAAATCTTTTCCCGAAGGCAAGAATTCTCCAAAATCGACAAACAACTTATCTCTGTAGGATTGGGACTAAATTTTTCTCAAAATTTCTTTTATATCTTCCGTATCTTTAAAGAACAACAGCTCCTGCTTATAAACTTTGGTGAAATCGATGTTTATCATATTTTTAGAGTTTTTTCACCAGGATAAAATTAGAAATAAAAAATATAAAAGAAACCAAATACAAGAACATAAGTTTTTAAATCTATGCCAGAATCAGTCATTTACTAATCTGACCTCTGACTATTCTTTGAATAAATAAGCTATCCAATCCCTTGAAATAGGTCTAGATTTTGATATCGCATCAACTAATGCTTTGCTCGAATATATAGTAATCCCAAATAAAATTTTCTATTATTAATCTTCCTAAAAACCGGGAAAAATACAGCTAAAATGCTACAAAAAGCTGTATTGTTTAAATTAAACATTTACCTTACAAATTATAAGCCCTAAAAAACTTAGTCACAAGGCAAACTGTTGTAATTTTGCCGCTAAGCAACGGTAACTCTACAAATTTTCTTAACAACTCAGATTATATCGATAAGATAAATAATTTATTAAAATCTCATGTACCCAGTAACTTACCTTAAAACAAAATTAAAATACTTATTTACAACATAAACCTATCACTTGATACCAAAAATCTCTTATATCTTGAGAAAAATCTTCAAAAATCCGAAAATTATAAGGTCTTCTAAATATCGAGTGAGGAAGTGTACCCTTACGATCTACTGTTACTGCCTTTGATTTTCGTACAAATAACCTATTACAAAATAAGCGTCATCGTACGACCACAACTCTTCCACTTCCTAAAATTCTTAAGTACTCTTGTAGGTTCCTCAACTTTATCTGCCGTAACTAACTTTTTCATGACCTCTAGCTTTTTTTGACTTGAAAGCTAAGTGTTGTATAAGGTTCATTAAAATATTTTTGTTATCTGTTCTCATCAACAAGGTACGCCTACCCAATTTTCTTCCTAACTAAATAAACTTCGCTTTCATTTAATGTTTGCAACAAAAATCGTGCAAAGTAATCCTCCCTCCCCTTTCCTACACACCCTTATAACAAAAACGATAGTTTTTGTCACATTGTCTACACAAAACTTACTTATACTAACCATTCTTAAAATGTTAAATCTCATCAGCACTCTTCTTAAATCCACTCAGTTGCAAATTTCTTACTGCCAGGCAATTCAAATTTTTCAACACTAATGAGTGACTAATCGAAATTAAAACTATTACCAAAACTCTAATACAAAACATAATTCAAAAAATTCTTAACCTATAACGACTAAATGAAAATCCTTGCCCTGCATTAGAGATATCGATGACAAAATAACCCATATACTGAATAAACAGTTTTTCATTTACCTGTCACAGTAAATCATTTTGTAACCAATTTCGAAGGAACCTGTTTTCCTTAGTTACCTGTTGGATACAATGTATCGTTGATATTTTGTTTTGTAATCATAGGGAAGGTAGTCCTTACTAGTTTCTTTCACATCTAAACCAATCCATACCAACAACAAATTTATAATGAAAACTGGACAAAACAATTTCCCAAACTTTCTATACATTCTTATAACAAAAATTCTTTTAAAGGTCATCTTACTGTTAGTGATAGTAAGCAAGATACGCAAAAAATCAGTCTTCTGCAAAGACTCATAGTTATCCTTGGGCTGTAGGCAAATTGAGACTTTGATTGAAGAGCGTTGAAAATTAGCTCAAAAACGACGCTTCAAGTTGTTCAAGGGTATCTGTATATATAATTTTATTTAATTTAATTTATTTGTAACAAAAAATTATCTCCTAAAATATTTCTGTCCAATGCTCTAGTATTTCTATGCGTATCTTTTTAAGAATATTAAATTTTGGAGAGATAAAAGTGGTACCTCAAATGAGCCTATCGGCACCAACAGGGTTAGAGAAATTATTGTTGTACCAATGTTCTGGGACATATTCATTATAAGACTTCACAAAAAAATCAGTATCAGTACTACCAATCTCATTTAGATTTTTTTTAGCAAAATGTAACTATGTGTGTGTTTGTTTGTAAGTTTGTAACTAACATTGCAACTTCTAACAGCTATTAAAGATTTTAAAGGTCAATACCCCATTTGAACCTGTTTGTTGCCAAATCTCGCATAAAGGTTTTAGATTTTCGATTTATGTCACGGTTGACCTGTTATAGGTCAAAACATAAATTATTATAAACTAATTAGAGAGTTTGCGCCACCTATCAGTGTTTCACGCATTACGTGGCCAATTCTTGCCGTTATTAGGCGCATGCGGCACAAATTTGATATTAATCACATAAATGAAATCAAATATAGCCAAATATGAACCAAATATTGGGTTGACTTTTTACTAGTTACGTATAAAGTATTTTATAAACTCCTTGGGATTCGTCGGGACCATGGTTCGTAGCCGAACGTATGAAGTCAGTTGTATTATTATTAGCCGTAAGAAACATTTTTTATATTTCGTTTGTTAAGTATGCGGTCTATTATGTTACGATGTCTCTAATGTAAGGTAAGAACGCTTTTACTAGGCAAGGAAGATCGGAAGTTTGAAATTTGTAATTTTGTTAGTATGTTTAATGTTTGGTCAAGAAGTTTTAAATATCCGCTTTGCTTATAATTTTTATTTAAATTTGTCAGTTCTTAGTATCGGAAAGTTTGTAGGATCTGGTTTTAAAAGACGATAATATTTAGTATTTTGTATTTATTGTAACAATTAGAAGTCTTAGCTTAGATCACTAAAGTGACTGTAATGGTTTAAGACTGATAAATAAGGGCACTTTGTAAAGAACTGGTATTAAGTAGCACTACTTTTCAGCATAAAGATATTTAAACAATCTCTAAGAGTAACAATAAATTATTAAAATCATTTTCCAATGAATATAACAAACCAAACAAATATAACGTATATAAGAACAATTAGAGGTTCCGAGTGTAACAATAACCATTTTCTCGTTCCGATAAAATTAAAACGAGATATATTAAAAGTCCTTGACAAAGTATAGCAATAAGTTAGAAAAATGTGGGGGAAAGCAGCTGCCACTCATTACAGACTGTGTAATTTTTATAGAACAAACCTAATGAGTGTAGGTGTCGTACGTCAATTGTATCGAATATGATAAAGATAGACGCACTAACGCGCATGATGAGGCAAGAAATAGCCACCCATCTGTAGTCAGTCGTGAAACAAGTGCTTCAATTTGCATAGCAATTGTGTCAAAAATTAATGCTTCTAATGTGTATAATAAAGGTTCTTTATCTACGCGTGTATATCATTGTTAACCAAACGGAGGTGTTCTTCTAAACTGCCTTTGTACAATATAAGGAGGCTAAAAACTATCAATAAAACAGATGAAAAAATTATATAAAACACTAAACAAGAAGAGAAAAATAGTTTGTTGATGAGTTTCAACTAGTCGTACATATAATACTTGCGTGTAGGGCGATAAAATACGAAACAAGCTAAAGCAAACTCTGAAGAAGCACGTATACAAAACCGAGCAATCCTTAAATAAAAAAGTGAAAACAGATAAAACAAATGCTAATAGATATAGAAAAGAAAATAACTTCAAACTTAGAACAAACGTGTGGCAAATAAATAAAATAGGTAAAGAATATATTTTCTAAACTATTGAACTTAAACTAAGACAAAACCTAAGAACTAGAAAATCAAAACCTTGAAAGGAACAAAGATATAGAAGAAGATAAATTACCAAAAAATAAAACTAGTATAAATAAAATGATAATGAATTAGGAACTAAATGAGTATAAGATTCCGACCAAACAATTAAATGCTCGAAGACCAGGCACATCGAAAAAATGCATAATTTAATCCTAGTGCTAGTTTAATCCAAGAGCTTGAATTGCAAAAGTCATACGTTTTACGTATAAAAGAA
The DNA here is from genome assembly GCA_036346155.1 of Sinelater perroti. Taxonomy (NCBI): domain Eukaryota; kingdom Metazoa; phylum Arthropoda; class Insecta; order Coleoptera; family Elateridae; genus Sinelater; species Sinelater perroti. The sequence goes on from JARFIY010000265.1 coordinate 5,439,777, forward strand.
GATAAGTTAGTATGCATCTGCCTTCTCAACACAATACATAAAGAAGTCAAAAGTAGTGTTGGAAAGGCTTAAGAGACATTTAAAAATTAAGATAAGCAACTATCAAGCGGGTCTCAGTAAGTGGGACTTTGGAACAAATACAGAGTGCTTAAGAATATTAAGAGAAATAGAACAAGAAAAATTACAAAAAATCAGGAATTTGAGAACAAAATACAGAAGCGACAATGAATGAGATTGTAGATACAGCCGAAAATATCATAATGACAATATTCACTGCTAGCAAATATAAGATTATAATAAGATCCTAAGACCCTAATATATGGAATGAGAAGAATAGACCCTATTAAAAAAAGGTATAATAAAGATTAAGACCTGTGCAAGATAGTCGAAAATGGAGGCAGATATACAATATAGAATTAAGGAATAATAACAGAACACAGTCTGTATTTATGTGCTATCAAATTTAAAACAATGCAAATGAAAGAAAAAATGTCAAAGCTGATCGAAATGAAAGATTGTTGAGTGAGCCAAAACCTTCTATAAACGGTACATGCAAAAAACAGAAAAAACAGGAAAATGCCACTTGTGAGCAAAATCCATTTTTTAGATAGATTAATTTAGTCGTTTAGCCATTTTCTTATATTTGAACTTATCTCTAATGAACAATATTCGGTGTTCTTGCTCAATAACTTTAAAGGATAATTTAAATATTGTTAGGTATATATGTGTAGCTTTTTGCTATGTATGGAGCAACGTGTATACATAAATAAAACTTAGTTATAACCCAGCAGTTGCAAAATTTTTGCTTAGTTAAATTACTTATGCATTTTTTCCAAACTTTATAAAACTTCCAAAATTAAAGTACATCGTAATTGCCATAATTATTTATTATAATTACTAAGAACAGAGGTACAAAGCTAATACACTTTTTCCAGATTTGCTAAGGTTATATATGGCCTCTCTTTTCATTTAAAATGGAAAAAAATTGTATACATAAAAATTTAGTTACGTATAATTTAAAATTTTGTCTTCGTCCTGTTTTATATTTTAAAGCATTAATATTTCTTACCGCAGAGCAATTCATTTAACTAAAATAAATGTTTTTATTTTGGTTATTTTTGTTTTATTATGGTAAGTACATCACTTGCTTTAAACAAACACTAAACATTTTAATGCTGAGTTATAAGCAGAATAACAGGTCAGTTATCCGTAACAATATTTTTGCAAAACAACCACAGCATTTAAAGGAATTTTATAACAAAGGCAAAGTACGCACATAAAAAACTTCTGTTATTAAAACAATTTTTTGTATCACAAAAGTACAACTAGAAATTCTTCACGTTAATTTATTTTTTGTAAAAGTATATAATAAAATTTTCATTAAAAAGTTATTCAAAGCGGACAGCAATTGACTTGCAAATTTGTCAAGAAAGTAATAATTAAATCTCGTATCAGTAATAGTAGTATTTAACAAGTTTTTGTTAGAAGTTATGAAAATATAGGTTAACAGATTTATCTTGAAGCAAAAATATTTTTTAAAGGTAACATACGAGAGTGAATCAAATATAAACGAGACTTTTGATCTCAGGCGCATAATATTAACGCGCGAGAGTTCTCGCTTCGTCAGGTGTTGGGTAGGGATGTCAGGAGTGGGAGAAGCAGTCGGGTGATTTCGTTCGTTCCTGTCAGTACCCGTCGTGAGCAGGAGGTGCCGTCGTCAATTGCGCAGCGTATTATCATTAAATTTCTCGCCAAGGAAGGTGTAAAACCGGCTGAAATCCTGAGGAAATTGACTGCTAGAGTGTTCGCATGGCACAAAAAGTTCGTGGATGGTCTTGAGAATGTTGAAAATGAGAGCAATGATCGCCGACCTCGCACCAGCATCACCAACGAAAACATCGTCGGCGTTCAACAATTTATTGAGGGTGACAGGCGTCTGACCATCGATGAGACTGCATCTGAGATTAGAATAAGTTATGGCAGCACCTTTTCGATCATCACAGAGGAGCTAAAGTTTCGTAAGGTGTGCGCAAGGTGGGCGCCTCGCCTTCTGACAACTGAGCAGAAATTGCAAGAGAAAAACTGGAGAAATTGGGCTGGCAGACAGTTGAACACCCTCCCTACAACCCTGACCTATCGCCCTGCGACTATCACCTATTCGGTCCTCTCAAGGAAGCCATGGAAGGGCATAGATTCGACAGCGATGAGGAGGTTGAGGTCTATGTGCGCAATTGGCTAGAAACACGACCAACTTCATTCTATGAGGAAGGTATTTCAAAATTAGCTACACGTTGGGGAAAATGTGTTTCTAAATCAGAAGATTATGTAGAAAAATAATTTGCTATTCTTTTGTTTCAAGTTCAAATAAAATATTTTTTAAAAAATAAGTCTCGTTTATATTTGATTCCCTCGTATTAATGTTATAACGCCAAATATTCAAGAAGCTACAAGCATGTGTGTAAGTTATAATAAAAATTAAATTTTATTGCTACAGGGTGGTTCAAATATGAGTGGGACTGATTTTTTACAAAGAAAAAACAAATTTCCATACATTTACTTCCACATGTCAGTCTTTAACGTATTCCCCTTTGAGTCGATACATTTTTTTCCAACGTTTTGGAAGCATATTTATGCCCTTTACAAAAAAGGCTTTTGGTTTGAGACATTTCTACCCCCGAACATCCCGAATAGGCTAAATCGGGACTGTAGGGGAAATGTAGCAAAAGGGTCTATTTTAATTTCTGGAGAGTTTTTATTGTTTTTTAGCCTTATGGGAGCGTGCATTGTCTTGAAGGAATTAATGTCTGTTGCCAGGAGGTTTGAGTAATAAGCTGCGTTGACTGTTCCCGGATTCGTCTAAATTCTTCTTTTTTTTGCTGGACGGCTGCTCCACGCTCTCTTATGTTTGGGAGAACTTGTATACCGCCACTCGCGGGATGACTGTTGGGACTCGGTAGTCACCATAGACTTTAAAAATGTATCACCTTCATCTTCAAACTGGTGTGAAGACGACTGGCAGCTTTCATGCGCATCGTTTTACTGACATCCGTAAAAATGCGTGGTACCCAACGTTGATTTACCTTGCGGTGGTGCAGGTGGTTTTTTACGATGTCTTCTACACTACCAGCACTAATAGACAGCATTGCTCCAAGTTGCTTGCATTGCTTAATAGTGCTGGGCCTATTCTCATGAATAAACGAGTCTACACGATTAATGTTTGGCTCGGTGACGGATGCTCGCGGCCAACGACCATGCGGTTTATTATCCACGCGTTCTCTGCCCTCTCTGAACTACTCACACCACTGAACCACACGGCTCCATGAGATACACTTTTTTCCTTACTCTTGCTGGGGTCTGTGGTAAATTTAGCGGACGGGATGTTTTGTCCAATGTTTTGGATAATGCATTGTTTCACGTTCCGCGGTACCCTTTGTTACTCGCCTTTCTGGTAACTTGCAAACTAGATAGTTTCTAATCTAAGTAGGAGGGACGGTATAGATTGTACCTCCATTTCCCCAAGGTCACACAGCTGCTGCGCAGTGCACGTTGTTCACACATAAATCAGTCCCCGTCACATTTGAACCACCTTGTATCGTGGTACAAACTAAGCAGTTATGTATGTATTATAATAGGATATTGGACAAATACTTTCCCTGATCTCGTTGACATGCGACCATTCTTTTAGCAAAGTTTTCTATGACGCTTCTCCATAAATGCGGCTCTATTTCAGCAATACACATCTAATGTTTTTTTTAGTCCTGGCATTGTAACAGCTTTGTTAATATCAACACTTTCTTTAAATAACTACAGAAAGAAAAGTATAATATGGTTAGATTACAAGACTGTGGTGGGCAATGGATGTCAACCCTCTGCGAAGTAACACGACTAGCAAATTTGATTTGAAGTAAAATGAGTATTTTATGTGTTTCCATTTTGTTAAACCACCTGTCACTCAAGTTCAAATCCTCGGTTTCAATAAAAAAAAAAGTTGATTAGCATTTCCCATAGGGCACATCACTGACAGTAACAGCGTCGCTAGCTTCGTCCACAAAAAGTAAAGTATTGGCTAAAACCTATTGACCACACACAAATTTCATCTAAAACAAATATTCGTTTGTAGCTGGGAAGTACTGTAATTTGGTGTACGCACAGAGCTGGACGAGAAATTCCAAAAATCAACGTTTTTTAACTTTTACGATTTCCTTACATTCTCATACTTTCTCTTTCTTTTTCTTTGCTGTTTATTATCGTATTTGTTGCAGAAAAACGCCGTGCTGTCTAGAAAGCCCTAATATGACTAAACAGGAGGCCGCATGGAAAGGCAGGCAAAGCGGGCTCACCATTCTACAGCTCTCCAAACAGTTCAGCATCAGCAAGCAAGCCGTATCTCAGATAATGCGCCGTTGGAGAATCAACAGAGGAATGTAAGAAGAGGTATATTTCTGGTAGACTAAAGATCACCATTCGGCTGACCGATAGGAACATCTTGCGTATCTCAAGGGACAATCCGCGCATGACAGCCACTAATATTTTTCGCGAATTAGGAGCTTTTGTGAGTCGTTTTCCTTCTACCCGGATTATCCACCATTGTCTCCAGTCCGCTAGATTAAATCTCAGCCGCCCCTGCAAGAAACTCTGAGTATCTGCAAAGAATCGAGAGGTCAAAGTCTTCTAGGCACGCCCACACTTAAACTGGACTCGTGCGGACTGGAAAAGGATCACTTGGAGCGATAAGTCGGAGTACACTATGTTCAGAAATGATAGAGTCAATATCGTTCGACATTCTGTGAGCTCTAGATTCAATCTTAAGTACATGTTGCCTCCACACAAGCACGGCGGAGGTTCGGTGTTCATATAGGGGGGGGGGTGCTTTTCTTCTGCTGAAATAAGCCCCATTGTCCAAATTCAAGGCATATTCCCAATCACATGCTTTTATGGGCACGCAGGAACATAAAAGGAATTCACTTATCAGCAAGATAAAAACCCCAAACACAAGAGTAAGATTGCCATAGACTAATTTCAGAGTCATCGGATCACTTGTTCGACTATCCCACCCAGAGCCCGGATCTCAACATCATAGAACACCTTTGGGATGAGCTAGAGCGTTGCTTGGTAGAGCAGAAGGGCAATAACGCGAGAGAAGTTCACTTAGCTGAAGACTGCCTGGGAGATGATCCCCCAATTGACATTTTATTGGATTCCATGCCTCGGAGACACCAATTAGTCATTGATTCCAAAAGTCATATCATATTAAGTTACTTTGTTTCATTTCTTAGGGTATCTTTTATCATTTACCGATTGTGTTAAATTCAGTGTTTTGGGGCGAATGTTATATTATCAATTATAAAACCTATGATAGAATATTAATAACACCAAATGGTTCTGTATCCTCAGAAAACGCAAAGAAATGCTGGTCAACAGACTTTTGGCTAGTACTGTTCAACCAATGATTGCTTTAGTCCACAATACACAACAAACCGTGCATTTTTGTAGATGCATTGGTTTTCTCGTAAACAGCATGTAGATTTTTACTGTCCAGATACGATAATTTTGACGATTCACAAACTATTTATAGAAACGAGCTTACTTAATAGTTTCAAATCAATATCAATTAGGTATGCTTTTAAAACTCTTTCCAAATGTATGCTTCTTGGTATATTTCAGTGTTGTATGGAGGCAATCAACGTTCATATTATCAATTTTAAAACCTTTAGCCTTAAAAGTACTGAAGATTTATAGTTTTATAATACACATGTTCTGCGGCTATTTTGTTAGACTTGCAGGAAAACTGCATTATTTTCTAAAGTTTGCATTGTGTTTGTGTAGAAATCTATTCAGAAATGCTAGTATGTTCAAACTCATTAGTTGTTAGCAGTCCATAAATACACAACAAACCTAGCACATTTTTATTAGATGTTGTTTATACAAGACCAATATAAACATTTTTCTATTTTCAATCTCCACAGATGTGAGAAGAAATAGCAGCCGGTATAAAGTTAGGTTATCTCCAACCTAAAATATATTACATACTTTCTCTATGAGTGTAGCTTTAACATTGAGGGGTGACAATTGTGAAGAAGATGTAGTTTTAAATTTCGTAGGCATAAGATCCACTAGTAGGTGCTCCGTTCTCCTTAAGTTCTACACCTGTATTACCTCTTACTTTCCCAAAAGCTGCCGCAAACTCAGAAATCTTTTATTAAATTAACCACCTTACCAACTTTAGCTTAGTCAACTTTCTCTGTCTACATTTATCCTTTAGTAGATTAACTTTTCTTGTTTTGTCTTCAAACAACTTGTACGTTGCACATTATCTTCCAATGTATTGCCTTTTCTTCAGGGATATTTACCAGTATTCTGTTAAATACTCACACTAGCATTTACGTTTTTCCCGAATTTGAATCGATTTCATATTTTGGTTATTTTGTTCAAACTCCCAATCTTACCTTTTGTAAACATTTGCCTTAATACTTGTTCATCTTTTTCTTCGCATGGTTATTTATATGCGCTTTTGTTGAACATAACATTTGTATATGGTAAGTACTTTATAACACTGCGTAACTTATCGTATTCATTTCTGGATCATACCATAATATTATTTTATTCCTTCTAAAGCGTTCTTCACATTCTTAGGTATTCGATTAAAACCTCCTCATTTGTTATTCTGGAAATCTATGATTGTTTGAGAATGTTTTTGTGTCTTTAATATTTAAAAGTTTCTACCATTCTTAAATAATTTTTTTTAACATCCAACTTGTAACTTCGACTTTCTTAAATAGTACTACTATTTTATACTATATAACTTTGCACTTTAGTGTTTAACCATTATTTGAAATCCTGTCTAGAAATTACAGGTCACGATTTTTATATCTAGTGGTTTTCCATTTTCTCTGATGCAAGTTTTGTTGTTCCATAGTCTGATCCACCCCATCTTGTCAAAACCTTTTTGGTTTACCGCAATTTACTTCATCTTGTTGGACTCCATTCTGTTACTCTTTTTATCTATCTTCCACGTTTCTTAAGTGCTTGTACCAAATTAATCCCTTTACTTTAGTTTAACTAATTATGTCATTTTTCTTCTGATTTCTTGGTTTGTTATTTTATCTCTCCTTGGTACTCCATAACAATTTTCTCCAATACTCCATTTCATATGCTAATTTTTATTTTTTTTTTGTATTAATTACCCATGTGTGCCATTGTGCTTGGTATCATGACACTGTATATTCTTGTTTTGGTTTTTTTTGTTATGTATTTATCCCACATAATAGTATTTAATTGTCTAAAGTTCTTGTTTGTTCAAGTTTGACTTTATTTCTTCGTCTATTGTTACATATTTTGTTGTAATAGAGTTAAAATAATTGAATTTGTTATTACCTTTTAGGAATCTCTTAAATTTTTAAATTTTGTAGGTTTTCATTCGATGATATATATTCTGTTTTGTTAATATTTGTTTCTAGTCGTACTTTTACATATTTCGCTTGTTGTTTTTGCAGTATATATTCCAAATATTCTTCACCCTATGCAATTACCATTCAGTAGTCAGCAAAATTTCATATGTATTGAAAATGAAATGAACATCTGTAAGTGATTTTGTTTAATATTTACTTTATTTTTGTGGTATAGGTTTGTCCTCCTACTTCTCTGATGATATAGCTCCTTTCCAGGTAATGTATTATAAGCATTTTTAGACCTACAAAAGCTAGATATATTACTCTTTTATATTAACTTTTTAGTTGTTTATAAATAATCTATAGTTGACCTCTCTACTCGAAATCTAGTCTACTCTTCTTCTATTTTTACTTTGTTGCCCCTTGTTGGTAATACATTTATTTCCCTATAATTACCACACACTTTCCGATATCCCTTCTTAAAATTTGATGTTAAGTATGCCTGTTTCCAATCTCGAGATATTTTATCGCTATTTATGATTTTCTGTGTCATTCTATTTTTCACACGGCCAAGTTTTGTAGATGCATTTTTAATTAATTAAGGTGAAATTCCTCTAAAATCTTATTTTTCATTTCCACGTAATTTCCACTGCCTGAGTCTGTTATTAATTGTTTAATACAATATATTATAGGCGTGGTTTTCCTCTTGGTCTTTCCGGATATTTTTCGTTTTATTAAAATTTTTAACTTCTTCTCTTCTAATTGTGTGGCCTACCTTTTGCATGTGTCCTTTATTTATATGACTTCAGAATGACAAATATGGAAAGTTGCAACTAATCAGTCGTTAGACTGATGACCTTGGAGAAAGGAAATTCTTCTAGATTCCGCTGATTTGTTCGTTTACAGCTTTTATTATCTTCCTTGTGCCTGATTAAAAAAGATCGCATCTTTTTCTTAATTTTGGATATTTTATTCGTGTGCATTTAAAAATTGGGGTCTTGTTTCCATTAAGAGTTCTTTGTAGTATCCCTTCTATTCCTCTTCTTATCTATTAATTTTATTAATTTATTAATTTTATATGTGGGTATGTTTCTTCACTGTTCTCGTATCTAAATACATGGTAGTTTTTGCGCGAATCTATTTTCATATATATGTATCGTCCTGAAATCAGTTTGTTTAAGGATGTATTTCGTCTTTGCTGGTTTCATTTTTTCTCTTGCTATTCACCCGAACGTCATTTTTGCAATTACAGCCGATCACTGCCAAAATTTGCACCTTTTTTATTCCACATCTTTTATTGTTCTTACGGTTTTCTTCTTAACTATAACTTAGTCGACCATTATTTAAGTTATCTGGTGTTTGTAACTCAGGTATATTTGTGTAAACAACTGATATTTTTATTATTTTTTCCTAATCCCCTATGATAACAAGTTCTTGCCTTTTTTTTTTACTATACCTAGTTCTTCTATTAAAGTATATATAAAGTTTCCTTTTTCTATGACTGAACTATTGTCTGCGAGCCCATGGATTCCTAATGTATTTATATCTCTTCCGTAGATTTTTAAACATATTTCTAAAAATCTTTCGTCTAAAGGTTTCCAAACCTGAAACCTTTTTGTGTTTCTATTTTGTTAATATTCCTACCATTACTACGTATCTTTAATAGTTGGGGACATCACTTTAACAAAAAATTCCTCTATCTATATTTTTCGTTCCAATTTTTTCTTCTGTTATTTATCTGATTTACTTCTCTTCATATTCCGTGTTGCTACAGTACTGTTTCTGTCTTTTGTTTCGGTTATAATAGAAGCAAAATGGATTTTGAAAAGCAGAATTGCCCTACCACGTATCTTTTGGAGTTTGCTCCCTTGTCTGATGTGGATCTCCATCTGGGGATATAATTTGTTTGTATCTTCTGTTTCTTCTTCCTTGTTTTACATATGCTAAGGTGTTAATCCTTAACATCTAAACCCCCAATTTGGAGGACCTTACATATTAACTGCACATTTTGAGTGAAATGCTGTTGCTACTTTTGGTGCGGTCCGGGTATTTTGCTTCCGCGTTACCCGCCATATTTGGTAGGCTTTGTTCTATCTACCATCCTAAAAGGTTTTTTGAAAGACTAGCAATACTACACGGGAATATTTTATCTTTTGTGTAAGTTTTCATGGTACTCGTTTTGTCTGTTAAAGTTGTTACATCAAAGTAAGTTCTTTAATAAATCTTCAATCGTTTTTCCACTAAAATCTAAGTGGTTTTACTCGTGTTTTTCAAAATTATAAATAAAGTATAGTTGAGTGTTACTTAAAAAATAGAAAAGCACCAACTTTAAAACGAACATGTATGACGATTAAAAAGAAAAAAATTAGCAATTATTGAAAGTTTGTACTCATTACTCAAATTATTGTTTTTAAAGAAATTTCCTCAAAACTGAATATTTTCTAGAAATAATTTTGTTCTTGTATTAATTGTCTTTTCAAAACCATTTAACATGACAACTTTTTGTATATTACTTTATAAAAGAATTTTAGTTTAGAAATTATTATATGTAAATACCAATTTGAAGTGCACTGAGTTTTAAACAAAATGCTGCCCAATTAGCCTTGCAAAAACTTAGCCTCTTATTATCAAGGAATGGATTGTAGTACATACATTTTATACAATCAAAAATAATTAGATAGAACAGTAATAATGTCATGTCAGTAGTCAGTTGGTTAAAAAATTATTGCGTTTTCCCACCAGAGCTCGTTTTCGCAGCGATAATTATCCTCTCGCACCTATTTCGAAGGCGGCGAGCTGTTCGAAGTGAATAGCTGTCATCCATTTCCGTCAGCATGAGGTCATTCCAAGATAAATTTCGGGAGAAAAACCCACACAACACAAAATGAAAAGTCGCCCTCCACTTCCGTAAAATGCTGCTAGACTACACAGGTCGATACGAATTGCGCTGGGGTGGAATTCATCAGTGTGAGATAGATACGACGTAATTAAATGATATGTCGCTGGTATGGCTGCCGGTGATACAGCCACGTATCTGCCCCCGCAAGGAATTTATCGCAGCCCTGCATATTGCTCTTTTGATCACATTGTCATTATAAATGACAAACTAATTAAATAAATTATTACGTGCAGCATGACGAATGGAGAGAGCCGGTTCAATTTATTAATTTTAATTACTAAAAGCCCTACTTTTGATTGCGTGCTTAAGCATGTTTACAGAGCTGTAATAAAATTTTATAATACCGGGTTGCAAACACAAAAAATTCCAAAAACACGCATTCTGATGTTTCACTCAGCAATACGCTCTATGCATCTATCTCCCCATAACGCATAAAATAATTTACGTGGTGATGGTTACAGCGCCAAAATCGAAAACCAATGCGGAAAAATAAAAATTGATGGCGCCGAAAACACGAGATGTGCTTTTATGTCTCCGCTATAAAATTATATGGCCGATTGTCGCTTACGGCGAGCGTCATTTTCGGCGGTTATTATGGCTATTTTTCATTACTCGGTCTAATTGAATGGCTTTATAGGAAAGTGCGTACAGGCTGATATCGCTGTGAAGCCGGAGATCTAACAAAAAAAACAATTAATTGGGATTACAAAAACTGACCTTAATAAAATAAATCACGGTATTGTGCTGTATATAACTGAGCACTTGATTTCAAAGACACCTTGAATAAATCATGTTGTTGGTAAAATATGAGGGGCTGGAAGCACGCTTGAAAGTGTTATTTTAGTCCTGATAATATTCCAGTAAATTTGTTCCGCATATATTATGAGGAAAAGTTAAGTATGATTAATTAAAATTTTTTCATTTAGGTATTGGCTTAAAAATAATTTTTAATTTTAACCAAAATTTTATTGAACATTTACTAACAGTAAGCTGCGTTTAAGTTCTAAGGTTTGTAATTTTTTTCTCGACACAGAATAAGTAAAAAATAAACTTAATTTTAAATTGCGCTCTAAATTTGTAGTGTAGATGACAGCGTACATTGTATAATGCCACACAGGTCGAATTGTGCAGTGAGTGTTGTTTTGTATACTTTAAATGGCAACGTTTAGTGTTCAAGAACAGCGTGTAATTATTTGTTTTCTCCTCTTGCTTGGTGGAACACCAATTGAAATTCATCGCCAATTGAGTGAGATAAGTTGAGAGATAAGAACATGCGTTTGTGGGTGCTTAAGTTATAATAAGTTTAAAAATTGTGTGATAATGAACCGAAACAGTTTCATGCCCGAACCAGTGGCACCAAAACCATTATTGAGCGAGTGGAGCAAGTTGTTATGGGAGATTGTCGGTTAGGTCTGTGTGATATCGCCTCTAAATTTGGCATTTCTGTAAGATCTGTAGAGTCTATTTTGGATGATGACCTAAAAATGTGGAAATTTTTTCAACGTGGGTCCCACAAATGCCGAGTGACAAACACAAGGCTGCGCGGGTCACAAAGACTTAGGGCATATTGACACGTGATGTCGCGATCATGAAGGACACTTTCCGTGACCGCTTATTTTTCAATGGAATCGTTGTTGCATCACTGATTTTCCAATGGGCAAACACACCTCTAAAGAAGTGTTCTCAGCAGCTATGGAATCATGGCGACGATATTGTGAAAAATGTGTGCGTCTAGATAGAGATTACGTGGAGAAGTAACAGAAGTTTCAATTTTCTTGGGTAAATACTTTTCCAAAAGAAAATTGGAGACATTAGAACCATATTTATTGAGTTAGGTGCATTTTAACAGAATAAAAATATGAAAATTATTTAGAACAATATCGGGACTACTTTTCTGAATTTTATGAACACTTTTTAAGTTGCAGTTCTAATCGTTAACATAGCTACATAATGTGATTTAGAATTTGCACTATCACTTTGCTTTTAATAATAAGCTGGTAACAATCTTTGAGAATTCCAAAATACTCAAATATGGGTTGAAGCTAAAACGTGCCACACCTTATCAAATGCCTGTTGGATATCCAAAAACACAGAATCACACGCTTACAATTCTGTGGCATTGTTGGATAGTAGAATCACTGGGTTAAAAACCAAACTGATGTAGTGACAAATTGGTGTTGTTTTCTGAATTGTACGTAGCAAAGTTCATTTAAATATTTTAGAAAGTAATGGCAGAAAACCAATTGGTCTGTATGAACTGGTTTCTTGCAGTGGCTTTCCAGGCTTTGGCACCATAATAATTTGTATATATTTCCACTGAACTGGTAAATGTGACATAGTGAGCATACGATTAAATATAGAAGTAATGAGCACTATTGTTTTTCTTGGTAGTTGTTTAAGTATTTTACCAATTATGAAATCATTTGCTTTATATACATTTGTTAGCTTTATTTTCCGGTGAACCTCGGCAGGAATAAATAGTCTTGGAAGTAGCGGATAATTGCACAGGTGAGTTAAGAAATTCTTCTACTTCTTCGTCAGTATTTAGGTTATTTGGTGTGAGTGGTGTAACGACTTGGTCAAGGTATTCATCAAAGATATTTGCTTTATCAGCATTAGTACGGGCCCAACTTGTACTGGGTTTTCTTAAAGGTTGAACTGCTAATGTAGGCTTTTTGAATTTATTTGTAGCCTTCCAGATGGTTTGGGGATAGGTTGGTAATGTAGTAATTGAAAGTTTTGTTCCGATTTTGTTGTATTGCATTGTGGAGTCTATATGTTAGTCTGTTGAGAATGATATTGTTTAATGGGTTTCTTTATATGAAATAGTATATTAAGACCTTCTAGTATCAAATTTTGTTTTATTAGTGGCCTGTCAGGCTGCTTCTTAAATGAGCTTCATTACGTATTCTTAACTTTCATCTATTTTATTTGGATTATCTATTTTGTGGTTTAATTTGATATTATCGTTAATATTGTATTGAAAGTATTCCCAGTTAGTTTCCTATTACATAGTTTTGCTAGGGATTTTTTTATTATTAAGCTAGTGCTCAAAGTGATTATAATAGGACTATGATCTGATTTTAGATCTGCACAACTTTCTATTTCATTATACGGGCTAAAATTCCTTTTGTAACTGGGAAGTCTAGTAGTTCGGAAAGTTTGTTTAAGTCTGTCGGTCGGTAAGTTGGCTCGCCAGTAGACAAATGCTGCAGATCGTTTTGTTGGATGATTTGAAGTAAGTTACGTCCTTTCGTAGTAATCAGCCTGGAGTTCTAGTCAGTATGCTTCGCATTCCAGTCTCCTGTAATAAGAAAACGTGGACCTAATGGAAGTAAAAAGTTCTGGTATTCTGCAGGTGTTATGTCTAGGTGGACTATAAACAGTTCCAATGGTTAATGGCAAAAATAGTAATTTTATTTGTATTAGAGCACTTTGAATTTTATTGGTTACGTATGGCGACAGTTCGTATTGATTTATCGCTGATCTAAGGATCGTAGAACCGACATAAGCAGTTCCTTTAGGATGATGTGCGTAATAAATGCTGTAGTATGGGATTTTATTAAAATGTTGATAGTGAAATGACTTTATGAAATTAATAATATATCAATTTTGTTTATATTCAGGAATAAAGTAATTTTGTGAATATGCTTCTTTAGGCCATTGGAGTTCCAGGCTGCAATTCTTATGGAATTAGCCAGTTGTCTTGTTGATGCTATTCTGGGTGAGTTGAGAAAACACATTTTTTAATTTGTTTAAGAAAGTAGTATTTGCTATCTCGTTATTGTTGGTCGTGCCGTTTGCCACTTGTGCATAGGTTGGAAAATTTTGATGAAGTAAGTGTGGAAGTTGTTGGTCTGCTGTTGGATTCGCAAAGGTTTATTTGGATTTGATCTGTATGGAACTTTTAAAGTTTGTTGTTTAGGCATTTTTTTAGCTTTAAAATATCTAAAAATAGTACATCCTTTATAGTTCGCTGGATGACTGCCTTCACGTAGAGTGTATTTAGCTAAAGTATTTCTGTTCTTTGTACATGATTTACTGTCATGTGGTCCTCCACGTTTTATTCAACTGAATGGTTTTCTGCAATAGGACTTGGAGTGACCGTAGTGTTGGCGGCGCGTACACAAAATTAAATTATTTTTGATTTGCAATGCTTCAATTCTTATTTTAGTTCTTAGCAGGAATTTGACAGCAAATATTTCTTTGTTATTTGGTCTGGGCTCAAGATCGACGAAAAACATAGGCAAACTTACTCTATATTTTAGGTTAATAATATTTTTTACTGTGTATCCTAGTTCGTTTAGTTTATCTTTACAATTTTAGGTAGAAACTCTGTACGTCATTTCTTGTTTAATTTGGTATGTGTGATGGATTACCTTCTTGGTATAAATGTTTAATCAGTTTTCTGTAGGTATCGATGGTAGATGTAATTATTTTGACTGTATGGTTTGCTAGTGTTTTAAAGTACTATTTTTTATCTTTAATAACTTTGGCAAAGTTATCAGTCATGGCATGAAAGTTATTGACTCCGTAAGTATAAACACACGGAGGTCTAGGTTCTTTATGTTGTGTATTATTGTTGATATAGTTTTCAATTCAGTCGTTAGTGGGTTCTGTTCTAGAAAGAAGTTGAATCTGTTAATTTGTGATGTGTTTTTATGTGTTATTATCAGATTTAGTTTTATTTTTTTTGCAACAGTTTGCCAGGGATGCTTGATGACCTTTCCGCCATGAGCTGTGGTCATTGTTTCATCATCAGAGTAAGTTATATTTTATTCTGTATTAATGTTGTGTTTTGTTTCTATAGCGTGCTGGGATAGGGTCTGGTAATTTTTCTTAAGGTTTGATGTGATTGGGTTTGAGATTTGGGAAGGTTGTTGATGCGTTGGGAGCATAGGAAATTGACTTTTGGTACATTTGCGTCAGTTGAATATGTTAAATTTGACTTGGCTGATTTCCGTAGATTCGCTGCTATTGTATTTTATTTTGCAATGTGAACACTGGCTGCGGATCATTATATAAGGTAACCAATAAAGTTCTTGCCGTGTTTGCTTTGTCATTGAATGAAGGGAGAATAAATATGCAATTAGTGTATCACGTGGTTTAAAAATCGGTCGGTGGAAAGCAGGAATATCATTCGTTATAAAACCAGGTCCACCGCGCACTTTCATCATTCGTAACTCTTACAGTAGCGAAGACAAGTGGAAGTGTCCAAGGATCTCGTTTGGTGTTGTTTGCTTTACGACTTCAAAATTGACTTATCAGCAGCTGCATCAGGTCGCCGAATATGTCAAGCGTTTGTGGGTAGTGCTGTGAATGAACGTACTGCAAGGCAATGGCTTCAAAAATTTAGGTCGGAAGATTTACAGGCTTTAGATGACAAAGCCCTGCAGGCGGCCATTAAGGAGGACAGTAGTCTAACGTGTGGTAAACTTGCAAGACAATTTAACGTTTCTGATGAAACAGTTAGACTTCATCTGCACTTAGGTAAGACGTAAAAACAGAGCAAGTGGGTTCCGTACACGCTGTTGGAAGTCCACAAGAGACAACGAGGGCAGCCTGTATGTCGTTGCTTTCTCGCCACCGTGCCGCATCCTTATTCAATCGAGTGCTTACCAGTGACGAAAAGTGGGTCCTGTATAGTTCCAAACATTGGTTGTTACCCCAGGATATTGTCCCTCGCAGTACCACACCATCTATGCACCCACGCAAGATTTTGCTTTGTATCTGGTGGACAGGTCATCAAGTGGTTTACTATGAGCTGCTACCAACGGGCTAAACGGTCATTGCGGACCTGTACTTGCAGCAATTGGAACGTGTGCATCAGGCATCGCAACAGAAGAAGCCTTCTGGTGAATCGCAAAACTGTATTCTGCTTTCATGACAACGTCAAACCGTATGTCGCGCGGATGGTCAGGGATACCATACAGCGACTTGTATGGGAGACTTTGTGCCATCCTCATTACTCACCTGAACTTGTGCTATCCGATTACCACCTCTTCCACTTCCCGGACAATCATCTTTGTGGAAAATCCTTCACCAATAAAACAGACTTGCGCCAAGCACTTGCGTCCAAAACTCTCGAGTTTTACTGCAAGGGGATTGCACAGCTGGAGACACGTTGACAGAAAATGCTGGATGCCGATAGAGATTACTTTGAGAACTAACACTAGGCTACACTTTCTGTAAATCATTTTCTTTTTGGCCATTAATAACGGAAAGAACTTTATTGGTTACTTTGTAGTTATTCGAAAACTTATTGGATGTCCCGGGTAACATCCTGACTGGGTTCATTTTACTGCATCAGTCAAATCAATTATCATCATCTATCTAATATCTTTAAAGCGCGATATGGAGGTCCCCGGTCTTGGGTCCCTCGACCGTGTAAAAGCATTGGTTGCCAGAGTAACGCATTCGAGCCACGCGAAATACACGAACGATCGTCGTATCTTTAAAGTACACTGCAATTTTAAAAACTTAAATTAAAATTAAATTATTTATACTACTGTTTTACTTTTTCTGTTCTTTTTTGGCAAATAAGCATTCTTTGGTATGGAGCGGGTACAAACAGCTGAGCACCACAGAAATTACAGGAGAAAACGAAAGAGTGAGCAGACTGCCGATGAAAGGGCAGCAATAAATGAAGCGAGGCGACATATATGTGCCGAAAGAACTCCGGAGAAAGTTGAAGTAGAAAAGCAAAACGACAACTACGTTCTAAAAAAACACCGGAAGAAATAGCTGCAAGAAACCAAGCAATGTGACTGCGACGTTCTCAAAGAACATCGGAAGAAATAGCTGCAGAATAGTAACGCTTGCTACAGAAAGTTTATAACACTTGCATTCTCTATAGCAGCCAAGCCGGCTGGATTTTCTTTGAACAAGCTATTGCACTTAAATCCCAATTACATCATTGTTTTGAAAATATAGAATTTTGAGCTTTAAAACGTTGTGATAATAATAGGATTGTTAAAAATAATACTTTTAATATATTTCACATTTATTTTTAAAATACTTTATAATTTCTAAAATAATAAACTATTTCTAGAGTTATTAACTATTGTTGACTATATTAAACCAAATTATTTCCAAAAATCAACTTTGTTATTTAGTTTAAACGCTTGCTTGTCTGTTTATTTCATTATCAATTTTGCTACTTTATTCGTTAAAACAAAACCAAATAATAATACGTAAGAAACTTTTAGATTGTAATTTGTAATGTTTGATTTAAAAAGAAAAGATTAAAGTTTTATATTAAAAAGAATCGTATTCTTTGACTTCTTCTCTGCAGAGTTTATTTCGATAATTAAGTTATAAGTTCAGCTGTCAGGGTTCTTTCGCTGTGAGTGCTGAAGAACTCTTGACACCTAGCGTTGCTAAAAAATTGTTTTCAAGTTTTATTAAATGCGCACTTTTAAAAGGCAAAAAACTTTATTTCTCTTACCCCATTTATTGATTCGAGCCCCGTTTTAAATTGGACTGCGGATTATCCTATTCAATGCTTTTTAAACACTCAATTATTACAGTAAAAACTCTCATTCACCTGCTTTCTTATAGAATATTTGGGTTATTCAAGAGTAATTTGTCTTTCTTCTTACACAGTAACCAGAAAAAAATTAAATGTTTGCTTGGCTTCCATCAAGTATGCGAAAGATATTCGTTGCTTAAATAACAAATTTTCGGTTGTAAAAATAAATTTTGAACGTTTCTTTCTTGACACAAAACAGGTTGTGATATATTCTCCACGGCTGAGAGATCCAATTTTCGTTATCGAGGTGATTTATATATTTGTGTCTTATATAGTAACGAAGTATGTTTACCGTAAGTGAAATTTACCTTGACTGCAGAAACACTTCTGGGCAAGTTCTACAAGTTTGTTCTTTGAAAACATTTTCCTACATCAAATTTATGAATAAGACCGGCTATATTAAAACTGTTGTACAAACTTGCATACATCCTCCGGTAAATAAAACAGGCTAGATAATTATTTTAATTTTAAGTTTAGTTAAATTCTTAATTTGTTGACTAAATGCTACTGTACAAAATGTCAGTTTGCATTTTATTTCTATTAGTTTAGCTATGAACTTAAAAGAATTTTTATTGCAGTTTCGGTGTTCTTGATGTCATTTAAAAAATATTATTACTTTTATATAATTTAATAAATACTTAGCTTAAATTATAAATACATTTACATTCATTTACAATTACACATTAGAGAACAAAAGTATAAACCGGAAATATTTTTTTAATTTATTAAAATATCATAAATATACAAACACGCAAAGTTATTTTTTTACCGAACCTTTTGACTCAAACACATTTGTCTCAACAGGTTTGTTAAAGCAACATTGTTGTCAAATCTTTGTCTTCCTTAGTCCAACCAAATGATGATTGTTAGGCGATAAGTCCGAACTATATAAAGTCTTTCGGTGTAACCCAAAACAAATCCTTATTTTTTAGTCGAATTTGTAATTGTATGGGGCCGGATTATCGTATGGTTTTTGGTCCATTGTCATGAGAAACTTGGGAATAATTTGTTGCGTAATAGACAAAGGTACTTTTGGCTCTAACATCACGATATTAAAGAAACAAAGTAACAAAGATACCCCTATCTACAGTTTTTTAATGTTAAAATTTACTTTAAAACGTTACTACGAAAATAATCTCAACAAAATAAGACATACTACATTTAAATGTACCATTGGAGAGTCAATATAAAAAACTCAAAAAAGTTCAGAAATGCAAGACCAAATGAAAATTGGTGTAAAAGAAAAAATGTAAGAAAATTATTTGAATAAATTCACGTTTCTTCTTAATTAGCAGATTGAAGCAAACAATAAAAATACATATAATGCTAAATTGCTTTAAAACTGTGTAGTGTGTAAAAAGAGAAATTTAGCAATCTGATAAACGTCAGAAATACGGGTATACTATAAACTTTCATTGCTAATCGTATAGGTGCCCCAAATGTTTAAGAACCACACACTAAGGGGCTGCCCAAGAAAATAAAACGACAAAGTTAAATATGTAAATTGTAACGGACATTACCTTACCAACTACAATTACATGGAATGCCGGGTTTATAAAAATTACTATAGAAACTCTTGCGGTTTTGGGCCAATACATTAATAAGTTACCATCAAAAAGGGTTCAATCTGGAGTAGCAAGTTATTTTTATGATTTAGAGTATGCTAACAGACCTCAACAAACAAATTATGATAAAATATTAATAGAACAGATAAGTGTGGCAATAATCTGTTAGCAATTATCAGTAAACTATCGAAAAGTATGGAACACCCACGATCTATGCTAATATCAGCAAAAAACCTCCTACTTTCTGCAGTTGAACGAAGTAGACAATTTTTTATATTTTCAGCACATAGAGACATGCCTTTCTAATACTAACATAATAACAATAAAATCCATATTAAAATACATATCTATTTTCCTACACTGGAATTACTTGGAAAGTACTAATGTCATATTAGAGTTGCTGATTATGTCAGCAGTATATTGTTCACTTAAACATAATAATAAAAAACAAAAACTACAATAATACTTTAAAATTTAAAAAAAATTATTCCCAATGGGCATTTTAATAAATATAATGACAATAAAACAAAATACAACCTACAACGCCTAGTAATCGCCGAACTTACGTACTAGCCAGCAAACTCTTAAGATAAATACGATGACATTAACTTTGCACTTGCAAAAGACATAAATATTACAAAATCTGAGAGCCAATTATTGCTAGACTTTTCTTCTTAGCAATCTCTAATTATCATGACGTTACACTCTGAGTATACTGATTAAAGCATTTCGATAAATTATAAATACATCAAAAATCTAAATTAGACTTAGACAATGTAGCTAATGAGATAACAAATTCCTTACAACGAGCTGCTTGGATATAATTCACAATGCCACCGTAACGCCAATCAAAGAAATATTCCCTGTAATAGCCGAGGAAAAATTATACAAAAATGCAATTTACATAACAAGTAAAAGAATCAGGCAAGAAACTATTGTGTTTTACTAAACATCTAGAGAATGTTTCAAACCTTTTTCCTTGCAGCTGAGTTCAGCCAAAGAAGACGAAATCCATAATTGTTTAGAAGCACTGCTTCAAATATAATTGTTTATTATAAAGTTTACATTACTGAAAATAGAGCAAGTTATTTTAAGTTAAATTGATTAAAAAGTACTAGGTTTAGATCTATTCACTGATACTTATATTCAACACCACGCTCAAGTTAAATTTTCTTACCAAATGGAAAGTAGCGCAAATACTTGGGATTCCAAATTTGTGAAAAATAGTAAAGGATATAATATCATATAGACCTATAAGTATATTGCCAACCCTGTCTATTATTTGAAAAACTGATATGAAAATGACTCAGATCATTTTGGATACAGAAGCTAACGTAGTACGTCAGTACAAATACATAGAATTATGTATATAAAAAAAATTATGAGTGCTGCTGCTGCTGCTGCTGCTGCTGCTGTCACACAGGTCAAAGGTCAAATCGTTCGTGCCTTTCCGTGCCGACCCGAGCGCCTCCGAAGGACAAATTTCGGCCCAGCGGCAGGCGCGACCGAGGTAATATATTTCCGGAACCGCAAGCGATGGAAAATTTTCGTTTGAGAGGGGGTAATGAAGTACTCGTTCTTAATAAAATAAATAATGACTCGGAATACAAGTACTGTTCTGTTCTATTTTTAAATATCAAACATGCGCTTATGTTATAAAAAATTATAAAAAAAACTCAAACAACGAGATAAGTTATCAACACTGTATTCTATTATGTACGAAGTTTTGCAGGTCACAATTTTATATACTCTCTTTCTTCTTCTTCTTCTTATTGTGCCGTTTTCTTACAAAGTTAATAGAAGCTATTTATCGGTATTTATTCGTTAGAGTACTTCGACATTTGTCGGTAGATGTACATTTCAAATTATTCTATTTCTTTTCTGTGGTGGGATCCGAAGTCCAGCATTTGCATCATACATAAGGATTATGGATACGTAGCATCGTATTATTCGTAAGCGTAGATTGTGGGTAAAGTCGGATCTGGTGAAAAACTTTTTCATGCTTGTAAATTTGTTTTTCTAGCTTGTTCACTGCGCAACCGGATTTCTTTTCTGTTATCTCCATTTTCATTAACAAGAGTTTCGAGGTATTTGAAACTGAGTATTTATTCTACTTTATACTGTTATCTTTTGCTCGCAAAGTCACTTTGGTTTTAGTTTTTGATAGATCCATAATTTTAGTTTTTGATATGTTCAATGTTAAACATTTTCAACTCTGTTGCGTTTCTTGCCATTATAACTGTGTCGTCTGAATAACGAAGAGTTATTAGTCTGCAACCGTTGATCATCACTTTTCCAATTTTTCGTCTAGAGATTCTCTAAATAGAGCCTTGGAGTACAAATAAAAAGCAGCGGGGATAATATGCAACCCTGGCGAACACCTTTTTTATAAGAATAGATTTTGGAGCTTCTCGCTCTATTTTAATTTCAGCTGACTGTTGCCAATACAAAGCTTCAATTATGCAGATATCTCTATTGTCTATTCTAGTTGACTGTAGTATTTCTATTAATTTTTCATCATTAACGCAGTCGAAGGTTTTTCGGTAATCAGTGAAAGACGCATATAGATGTACATTTATGACTCGACATCGTTGCGTCAGAACATTCAAACAAAAGGTTGCTTTACGAGTTTCCAACCCTTTTTGGAAACCAAATTGAGTGTCATTGATTTGTTCTTCGTATTTATTATATATCCCACTACGGATAGTTCGTAGAAATATTTTCAGGACGTATGACATTAGACTAATCATTCTATAGTCATTGCAGTATAAAGGGCTAGGTTTTTTTGCTATTGGGACAAAAGGTGGTTTCAACCAGTCTGTTGGAATTTCCCTGTGCGATATATTGAACTGACTAATGATAGTAATAGTTGTAGTCGTGCGTTCTCTTGTTCATTAATAATCCTTAATATCTTACTATGAATTCCATTTGGTCCTGTTGCTTTTCTATCTCTCTGCATGTTTATAGCATGGATAATTTCTGGTTTAGTAATATCTGGGCCTTTGTTCCTCTCTGTCATTTACTCGCTCAATTACATCAGGCCTGTTATTATCGAAAATCTGTTCGACGTATTCCTTCTACGTTTTAATGTTTTCTTGAAAGTCTACTACGATGTTATTTTTTTTATTTTTGAGTGTTGATGTTTTTTATTTTTCTTTGTCAATTTTTTTGTGGACGTTAAACGTATCGTATTTGTTCTGAAGTATTTATATTGTTTATTTGTTTGTATTTATTTGCATTCTTGGTCTTCTGTTTCGCTCTTTCGTTCATGAGATTTATTATCGCGCCAGTCATCCATTGTTGTTTTTTGAATTCTTTGTTGTTCTCATTGTGTTGTTCTAAATGTCTACAATGTTATTCTATATAAAATCGCAGGTTCTTTCAACTCGAGTTTCAGTTTCGTTTTCTGTTTTGTTGGGATTTTTATTTATTGGCATCTTAAATTTCTCCTCTAACAAATTCTTCACCTTTTCTTTAATCTTTGGTATATTGTTTTTTCGTATATCTATTTTATTGGATGTAGACGCTGTCTTAACTATTAAAAATCGGCACATTTTGAAGTCCATAACTACTGGATTGTAATCCGAGTCCGCATCTGCGCCCAGGTAGGTCTTTACTGCTTTAACTTATTTCCTTATCTCTTTCTTGATTATGATAAAATCTGGTTTTTCACAATGTTTCCTTTTCTGTCGGCGATTTCCACGTATATAAACCGTATTTTTCTACTACATTGTCTTCCTTTCCAGCCCCTATTTTTGAATTGAAATCACCTATAATTATTGTTATTTCACCCTTTTTAGTGATTTTTAGGGTATTATGTAAGTCACTAAAATTTTACGACTTCATTATCTTCAAGGTTCTCGTTTGTTAACTTGGATAGTAGTCATAATCCTGTGGGAGTTTTTTACTCTTAATAAGATAATTCGTTCATTAATGAGAATAAAGGTGAGAACTAATTCTGCTATTTAAGATGATACCATTATCATGACTTCATATTCGTGTTTTTGAGTAGTAAATAGTGCCATTTTTTGTTATTTGTTGAGCCGCTGCGGGCCATCTAACTTCGCTGAGGCCTAAAATGTCAATCTCCATCTTTTTAAATCCACGCTTTCAAGTTTCCTTACTATATACAGGCTGCGTATATTCCAGGTAGCAATTCGTACAATGTTGTTATATATTTGTAGATTGTTCATATCTTTATTGGTGAAATGCTTCGTACCGTCTCCTCACTTAAGAAGTGCCCCAGACTGAGGGCCAATTCTATATTTTTGTAAGTCATAAAGATACATTGGAATAATAATAATAGTAGCATAGTAGTAATTCCGTTTGATTTCTGTACCGCAGTACGGAAGCCATTGATGCTCTTACAGCTGTGCCTTCCTCTATTCAATACTACGCTGTTTCGAAATTATTTTACCCAAATTGTAGCTTGATTTTGACGAAACTGCTGCTTTTCGTCAGTTCGCAAAATCCGTTGAAATTTTCGACTGGGAGTATCTGAGGTCAAGACTTTAGGGAAGTAATTCTTCGATGGTCTCGATTTAGTAGAGGCTGCCTTATGCCTTCCCGGACTAATAAGTCCACTCTACCCTGTTGAATTAGCCGCCCATTCTGAGTCGTACTTTGTTTACAACTAATGTATTTCTGGTTAATAAATAATAGCTAATAAATTCAACAACTAAAGTCATATTTGTTGATTATATAATCTTACTCGCCTCAAATACTAACCCCGTTGTTGTATCTGTGAACCTGCAAATTTAAAATTTAGTCGAAAATTGGTTATGTAAGTGAAAGCTTTAAGCCAGCAAATCCTAATAGTATTGACGTAGGTTATAATCTAGTAATAATTACATACCATTTGAGAACTTAAAAAAAAAATGTCAAAAAATTGAAACAAAAAGGTGCGACCTAACGACTGGACAATATCATTCTTATAAATTTAAGAAAACATACTAATACATAGAGGAACAATATAAAAAGCAAACAACTTTTCCAAAGAAGCAAAAGTTAATCAGATCTAAAAAGCAAAAGAATTTTTTTTTAAGAAGACACAAAAGATGAGACGTAATCGTAAAATATGATACAGTAAATATCTAGCGGAGCAAAACAACATTGCGGAAAGGCGGAAAAGCTGCAGTGGAAAACTATACAGTGAAGACATCAAAGAGGAAATCGTTATGGAAATAGAAAACGAGGTCGATGAAAATAAAAAAAGGGGTATGATAACTTGGTTGGTATACACTTAAGCAGTGTAGAAATGAAATATAAACAAATCAACAAAGATTAATCTATTAAAATGTAAGTTATTAGAATTATAGAAGAAGGAAAGCATTAAACACTTTATAAGCTAATATTCTAGATATATGAAAAGGGAAAATCCCCAAAGCAATAATATATAAATTATATATTGTAAAATTCAAAATATTGTAAAACAAATTCTAACAGATCAATAACTTCAAGAAGAATTTCAGTATAAGGAAAATAATAAAATCGCTTAAAGTAATCGTAGAAAAGAAGATGATAAGAGAAGAATCAACTTACATTGCCTTCATAGACTTAGAAAAGGCCTTTGGCAACGTAGACAGGCCAAATCTGTTGAAACTATTAAAAGATATCGATGTAACATTTAGGTGTAAATAAACTATTCTAGTGATATATAAGCAACAAACAAAAAATGTATATGCAAAAATAGAAAAACAGATTAGACAAATATGCGCGCTACCTCCTTCACTATTTAAGGCATATAATCTGCATTGAATAAATTATAGAAAAGTCCAGGCGCCCATTATAATACAAAATAAACTAAGATGCTCAAAAAAAACGAAAATTCTGGTCTGCAGAAAATCACCAACACAACAAATAAGAATTACAGTTGAACATTACACTACAAAGAAAGTGGAAGAATTCTTATAGTTGGAAGAGGAGTAAAAAAATATGGAAGCTGAGACAAATAAATAAAAACAAAGTACATTAAGCTACATTAGCCTTTCTCATAAAGAAGAGACTTCTAATATCGCGACCAAAAACAACTTCTGAAGACATTCGTCTGAAATATAACACTATATGGAAACGAATCTTGAACGATAGCAATCAATTAAAGGAAGAGACTAGAGCTTTTAAAGTGTAGTATTATAGACGGATGCTAAATCGATATAATAACAAATATAGAAGTATTAGATGGAGTAGAAGAAAGAAAACCTTAATGAGAGAGAGAAAATTGAACGAGATAAATTAATTGGACTATGGAAAATGAATTATATAGACCGTTATGTATATTACTAATTATAAAAGACTCGCAACGTAGCAGCTGTAATTAGTTAAAAAGCCGGTTATGAATAAAAAGTGATGAAGAGCCATAGCGTTGAATCAAATCTATCAACAGACTAACAATTATAGAGAAATATGTAATAATAATAATAAAAGTTAAGATTTCAAACAAAACGACTCTCATGAGCTTTATTTAAATTTAACTATATTTCTATTTTTTTTGTCTACCTTTTTTACTATTGGAAAAGCCATTATTCTAAAAATTATTCGGCTCCTATAGTTGAGGTTTTTTCGAGAGACTGTCACTAACAGCTCTATATCATGAGTGTCAAACTGAAATTTAATCGGTAATTTGTTTTAGTTTTTACTTTTGGCTTGTTATATTTGATATACAATTTTTTTATTATAGACACACTTACTGATTTAGATTTGTTATTAATATTTTAGACTTGTTCATATTTTTTCTATTTTATGTTTTTCTTCGGGTGCTATCAGTGTTGTGAACAATTTGTGTTTATTTATTTATGCCAGAGTTACAAATTGAAATATGAATGTAATTTGGAAGAAAAACCTTGTTTGGTTATAGAAAAATATAAAAAATATAGAAAATTTGTTATATACCTTAGACAACTACGACAATACATGACTTTTCACAATAATCGCCATGAAAATTGAGGCACTTACCAGAATGACTTACAAGGTTTGAAATTCCTCATACAAGAAACTCTTCCTCTTGGAATGAAACCACCCTGTAACAGCATTTTTTGCGCAGTGTTATCATCAAGTTGCTGTATAAGTCACCAATTCATATGCATAACAGGTAATGTTGTTATTTTTATGCACAAGTTTATTGCTAGCTTTTTGTATCATTGCGCACGTTAGTGCACCTGTCTTTAAACGCACGACACCATTGATGTACCAGATCATTACCCATTACAGTTCGCCATAAATTGCAGCTATCGAAAGTGTTTTCTAGATACAAAAATTTTATTATTGCACGCAATTCACATTTGGCAAAATTTTTTAATGCCGAGTTTATGTTTAATTTATATAGCAACGTGAATAAACTATCACACAACCTTTTTCTACTTTGTACTACTTACCGAACAACTGCGTACAGTGTCACAGGACGTTTGCAGTTATCCCCGCCTATTTTCGCGCATGCGCAAACGAAAGCTTTTCCGAATTTTCCTTATAGTACATTTGTTTTATTAAAAATAATTTTCAGCTTTATGGCATGTATTACAGAGTTAATAGATATAAGTACATACTTTTTAAGTTACTAAAAAGTAAATGGCTTTGATATGCGCAATGAAATAAAGAGGTGTTGATTAAGCGGCGCATTTTAAAGCAACAACTAGCTCATACAAAGCGGAACTAAGCCAGTCCTCCAATGATCATAACAAATGAAAGCGCTCATTTATAATGCATACATCATTTAACTGGAATTGCACACGGACATCAACTTTAATTGTGTTGGCGACGTAGCGTGCGGAGCTTGATGAAGTTGCGCGTTTTATCTTACCTGAAACGCCACCGGTCCCTACAATTGTTTTTCTACACACGCTCCACTTGCTCGGCAACCAAATTCGGCCGGATTGGGTTAAATCTTCGGGGCAAATACAATTTTGGACCTTTAACGTACGATGACGAAGACGCGCCTCCAAAACCAATAACGTTCTCCACATTTCTGAGGTAGCGATCGCATTTGCGTCCCTCGCGTTATCCACAAGAGCGGAGCATAATAAATGTCATCGGATGTCGTGAAAGGGGATCAGAGCGAAACAAAATGTTTGCTGTTGTATCTTGTAACCTCGAGGCATTTCGTATATAACATGAAGAATTTATGAATCTTATATTTACTAAAAAACCCAATAGCCCCAATAATTCTTTTTGAGGGGTATTATAGGGTACAATAACGGTGGCGCGTTACATATGCGGCAGATGCGTATAAATGTCTACATTTTAGCGGCCGGTAAAGTAGTTTTTGTTAGCAAAAAACTCACTGGGAAGCTTTTATTATTTGAAGTTGCTTAAAATTGCTTGAATGTAACACAGTGTTCAGAACTTCGCAGCTAATTTAATATATGTTTAACTTAGGATTAGTCTATGTAATATTTTATATTTGGTAAAGTTAAAGAAATTATTGTTTAATCATATAATTATAGAAAATATTTAAGAATAAACAGAAGAAAGTTATATAGAATTTTATTTAAATTTAAATTTTATTTTTAAAATTAGAATCGTCAAATGTTGCTAAAGTACCTTTGAATACATCAAGAATAATAGCAGTAACTAATTCCGAGCAATTTGTAGAGAGCTTTAAGCTTCAGATACATCCAACTGAGCAATTTGCGCCAGCTAAAGAAACAACTCATTTAGTTGAGAAGTAACTGCAACGTTTTGCAGCGCTTCGCAGCCGCCGCCGTTACAGTTGCGGCTGAAATTTCAGCCAAGAGGAAGTTTCATTTCCGTAAGCTGCAGGGATAAGCTTAATTAGACGCTGAATATTAACAGGTAACTTTCAGCCTGGCTCCGTGTCATCAGCAATGTTTATTCGAATCCTTCGTCTTCAGTTATACCACCACACGATGTGTTGCTATGCTTTATAAATGAAGCGTCACGCACTCAGGCATTTCTCGTTTATTAAAAGAACCAGCAAGAAAAATATTTATTTTGACGTGATAAGCGGGCGCATCCGCATCCGCAGGGACGCGAAATTCAGAAAATATATTCTGCGCATTTGTTTCTTTAAGCTATAAAAAGGAGAGCAAACAGATGATTGGAGGGCAAATCCCAGCGGGAATGTTTGCGCCAACAGAATTTTAATCCACAGGCGCAAGATTTTCTTTGTATGCGCAGCATCATTCTTTCTAAAGGTTTTGCGATTTAGAACTGTAAAAAATATTTTTGAAAAAATGGTCACGTTAATCCATCACTGCTTATTACTAAAGGATTGTAAGCAACAAAGGTTTAAGCTGTGTATATTTACTGCAGCGAACGTTCTCCGACCATTTATATATATTTTTTTTATTTTAACGAGAGCTTTATTACCCGGTCTCAAACGAAAATTTTCTATCGCTTGCGGTTCCGGAAATATAATACCTCGGCCGTGCCTGCCGCCAAGCCAGAATTTGTCATTCGGAGGCGTTCGGGTCGGCACGGAAAGGCACGAAAAATTGTGTGACAGCAGCAGCATAATTTTTTTTGTATATATAATTTAGTCTAAGTTAAATACAAATTTATTGTTGCTTTAAGAAACTGAAGCAGTATATCAGATTAAAAATATCATTTCTAGAGAATAAATAACATAATTAGTGCCACATATTTTCTTTTTTATTATAGGATTACTACTGTTCTTCCCCAATATGATGGTAACTATCTTCACCTTCTTGCTGCCCTTTTAAGTGATCGTTTTCCTATCGGTGATTTATCTCTGGCCATCCGGACTAATCGATCTTCATACATTCTTTGTTGTTCTAGTCCCTCCTTATAACAGAGATCCATTTGTTTATGGTTGTATGTTCCATTAGTTTTCTATGTCCTCGCTTCTTATTTTATCTCTTTATGTTTTCCCTACTATCTCTCTTAAAGACTTCTTAATTTTCTTCTTAAAGTTTCTATCATATGCCTAGATTTTTGTGTATCTTAATTTGTTTCTGTGCTATATGTTAATATTGGTTGTATAGTAGACTTATAAATACAGGTTTTGACATCTGTATTTATGTATCTTTTATGTCATATTATAGTATTTAATGCGTGAGATGTCTTAGCTACTTTTATAACTGTTTAAGATTTCCATAGCTGATTATATTAAGCCCTAGGTAATTAAAGGATAGTTGTTCTATAATTTCATCTTAAATTTATAATTTACACCTTATAGGTGTATTGCTTATTATTATAAACTAGTTTTTTCATTTTATATCTTTCACATATCTCCTCACTCTTCATCAGCAATCGACATGGTCTTGGCTTTTTACTACCAGGACAGCATCATTAGCGTAGCATACAATTATGTATTTGTTTTGCATCTTGTATTTTTCTAATGCTTTTACTTCTTTTATTACCTCGTCCGTCACTATGTTAAGCAGTAGCGGGGTAGCGAGTCCCCTTGTCGAATTTCAACTGTGGCATCTATAGGTGCTAAAAACTTTCCATTCACTTTAATTGTGACTTTATTGTCAGTGTATATGTTTTCGTCTAATTTTATAATTTAATTTGCTACTTGTCTTTATTTCAAACACGTCTTTTAATAGAGCTGTGTCGAAAGTATTCTGCAGATCTACATATCATACACATAAAGGTTAGTTTGTTGCACTCCAATGATTTTTTAATTAATTGTTATATTGTTAAAATGAAGTCAGTACAGGATCTTTCTTTTCTAAAATCTTGTTGCTCGTTTGTAAGAGTTATAACGTTTTCTATTCCTTCTTTTATAATTCTTGTTGTTAGCTTAAGCGAAGTGTCTAGTAGTATAATACTATGGTTGTTACCCAGCATATGCCAATCACCTTTTTTGAATATTGGTATAATCAATCTTACTATTTTCCATATTTTCTGTATCTTTTGTTCGTAAAATATCTTTTGTAAGAGTTGTAATAATTTATTTTCAAGCACCTCAAAAGTTACTTTCCAATTTCATTAAAAATTTTTACCAATATTCTTTCTTATTGTTTTTAATGTCGCTGTTGGCTTTATTGCTTACAGCCTTATAAAAACTATGAACACGGGTAAATATTTAGATTTCAAAATTTAATTTTACATCTGCAACACCATTCATACAATCTTTACAAACTAGCCGCAATAGCGAAACCGACGAATGCGACTAACACAAACTGTCGAAAACGCTCCCACAATAAACACGGCAAATAGATTTCAAGTATTCAATGAACATGAAGAAAATAACAACCCAAATGATAACAGTGAAACCCAAACAAAATCTCAACTACCGAACCATAACCCCCCACCAGTATATATTTACGGTGTTACAGACTTTAAAGCCATGACTGATAACCTAAACAAAGTCATTGAAGAAGAAAGAAAAAAACTCAAAAGCGTTATCAGACAACACAGTTAAGATAAATACCAATACTATCGACGCATACAGAAAACTAATTTCACATTTACAAAAAGAAAACATAGTCCACCACACCTATCAAATCAAAGAAGAACGCGCCTACCGGGTGGTCATACGAGATCTTCATCATTCAATTAATACCCAAGACATAAAGATAGAGCTTCAAGAAGTAGGTCACTCGGTAAGGAACATCATGAATATCTTGCATAGAGTAACTAAACAACCGTTGCCAATGTTTTTTATCGACCTCGAACCAAAACCAAATAATAAAGAAATCTACAAAGTCGAGTTTTTACAAAATTCACAAATAAGAGTAGAAGCACCGCGCATTAAAAACAATATAGTACAATGTACACGATGTCAAGCCTATGGCCACTCCCAGGCATACTGAAGCAAGCTCTACTACTGCATAAAATGTGGACAACAACATGATAGCAAAACCTGCAGCAAATCTAAGAATACTCCTCCTACGTGTGCTTTGTGCGGGGGCAATCATCCCGCCAATTATAAAAGATGCACCGTCTATAGAGATTTAAAAACTCGAACCACATCTAAGCAACCCATTATAAGAACACCAAATAAAATAAACCCAGTAATAAGTTTACCAACTAGTCAGCAAATCTTACAAAATCCCTCTCAGAGATACCCAAGTTATTTACAAGTAGCTGCAAGAAAAACTGACAATAATGACGAGATAGCTGATAAATTAAACACCTTCTTAAACGAATTCAAAAATATGTTAACTCAATTATTAAATCAGAACAGCACGATTTTATCTATGCTTTCCTCAGTCATTAATAAAGTAACCCAATAATGGCTACTTCGATAAGAATAGCAGAATGGAATTCAAACGGGCTGAAAAACCATATTCATGAAGTCACTCTATTTTTAATTATCAATAAAATCGACGTTCTGCTGATAGCGGAGAGCCATTGTACACTAAATACAGTTATAAAAATTTCATATTACTCTATATATTACGGAAATCACCCAGACGGAACTGTCCACGCAGGTTCAGCAATCATAATCAGAACAGCAATAGACCACTACCCGCTACCACCTTATACAACTAACAAAATCCAAAGCGCTTTGATAAAAATAAATTTATTTCCCTGACCATTAATTGTCGGAGCCATCTACTGTCCCCCTAGGCACACCATTTCAATTGAAGAACATCAAGAATTTCTACTACCAATAGGACCCCGCTTCCTTGTAGCAGGTGACTGGAATGCCAAACACACTACCTGGGGATCCAGGTTGATTACACCCAAAGGACGGCCACTCTAAAACCATACAGCAACATAATCTAAAATATATATCTACCGGCGAACCGACCTATTGGCCGTCAGATCTAAATAAAATTCTCGACCTGCTTGACTTCGCAGTTACCAGAGATATTCCTGATATGTACAGCAAAATTGAAAGCAACTTTGATTTATTTTCAGACCACAGTACAATAATAATTACTTTGATTACAAATGTTATTTATAAAACCCCAATACCAAAACTTTGTACAACTAAGACTGATTGGGAGCAATTCCAACACCACATCAACTGTAATATAAGCTTAGCCCACAAAATGCATACTCCAAATTAAATTGATGAAACCGTGGAGTACCTCACAAACCTAATCCAAAAGGCATCCTGGAAAGCTACACCGAGTGAACACAAAAATGATTCAGTAACATATAACACACCCCTACATATCAGGCAGCTCGACATAGAAAAACGCAGAGCTCGTGGAAAATGACATAGGACCAGAAACCCTCGAGACAAGACCATCTTAAATAATTTAACCCACCGTCTTCACGAAGCTCTACATGAAAACAGAAATACAACATTCGGGTATTACATCTCTAGCCTATCTCCAGTAGATTATTCTATCTGAAAAGCTACAAAAAGACTCAAGAGACCTACTACTCTGGTTCCACCACTAAGAACACCTGACCATAGCTGGGCTAAATTAAACGAAGAAAAGCACACACTTTCGGAGTACACCTTGCCCAAGTCTTCACACCACTGACATCTAATGACCAAAACTTTGATGCAGAAATAGAAGAATATTTATGCGCGCCTGGCCGATTATCCCTACCCGTGAGTCCCTTTTCACCAGCAGAAGTATATAGGGAAATTAAATTAACCAGCTCGTATAAAGCCCCGGGCTACGACCTTGTAGTAGGGGAAGTACTAAAACACCTTCCGAAAAAAGCAGTAGTACTCATCACAACGATTTTTAATCGCATGCTTGCCATTTCTCACTTCCCTACTCAGTGGAAATACGCTAAAATAATCATGATTGCTAAACCTGGAAAACCTCCAAATGAAACCACCTCATATCGGCCGATAAGTCTGTTGCCACTATTATCAAAATTATTTGAAAGATTACTGCTATACAGAATCAAGGAAGTAACACAACCAGATGAACTAATACCGTCCCATCAGCTTGGCTTCCGTGAGGGGCATTCAATCATTCAACAATGCCATAGGATAGTTAACTACATCAAAGAAAATCTGGAAGGAAAGAATATGTGTGCGTCAGTGTTTTTAGATGTGCAGCAGGCTTTCGACAAGGTATGGCACACAGGACTACTATATAAAATAAAAAGAAGGTTACCTCATCAAATTTATCTTCTCTTAAAATCCTACTTAAATGAACGACACTTCCAGGTTCAAGTTGTCAACTCGCTATCATCCTACCACTCCCTTAACTCTGGAGTTCCACAAGGATCTTTTTTGTACCTCCTGTATACCGAAGATGTTCCCATTACAGACACTACCTTAATTGCCACCTTTGCAGATGATACTGCCATATTGTCATCTGATACTAATCCTAACCGGGCATCCGAGAAGCTGCAACTACACCTAAACATCCTACAAACTCGGCTAGATCGCTGGAGAACCAAAGTAAATAGTGAAAAGTCTACCAAAATCACATTCACTACAAAACGCTCCACCTGTCCACAAGTTACTGAGGTTAAATACCTAGGACTCCACCTTGACCAAAAGCTGACATGGAAACCCCATATAAAAGCCAAACGGCAGCAACTAAATTTGAAAACAAAAAATTTATATTGGTTCATCGGGCGTAAATCGCAACTAAGCATTGAAAATAAAATTTTACTATATAAAACCATCTTAATGCCTGTATGGACCTACGGAATCGAGCTCTGGGCATGTAGCAAATCCTCCAATACCAAGATTCTACAGTCCTTTCAGTCGAAGACTATACGTACTCTGGCAAACGCTCAATGGTACATCAGTAACCAAACTCTGCACCACGATCTCAGCATTCCCTTCATCAAAGATGTCATCAAAACTTCAGCTTGCATTAGCCGAGACCGCACATTGAACCACACCAATCAACTCATCGCCAACCCCTACATCCTCCAACCCGCAAATCGGAGACTCAAAAGCCAGTGGCCTGAAGATCTCGTCGAGTGAATCTTGGAGACCCATCAG
The DNA here is from genome assembly GCA_036346155.1 of Sinelater perroti. Classification (NCBI taxonomy): domain Eukaryota; kingdom Metazoa; phylum Arthropoda; class Insecta; order Coleoptera; family Elateridae; genus Sinelater; species Sinelater perroti. The sequence continues at coordinate 5,473,963 of JARFIY010000265.1, forward strand.
TGGATGGAGCCCAACTCACGACATTTAGCAACACCGTCACATTATTTACTTATTACTCTGTAGATGGAGTAGATTGTAAATTTGCAATAAATTCAATATAAAAAAAATTACATTTGCTTTTTTCAACTGTAATGGGTAAAATAAAATTACGACCATACATTAGATAAATAAACAACATAAATCCATAGGTAGAAAATACAGCTATGCATAATAGGACACAAGATAGAAACATTAATTTTTATAGATACCAAGCAAATATTTTTAAAATTTCTGTATAATAAATTTAATAGAATTATTTCTGCTTTATGTACATGTATTTTAGTGAATGGCCTGGACTTAGATACTAATATTTAATCATAAATTTAAAATAAGCAGGGACGAAGTAATGTAAACTAGCAGTAGCAAACTCAATTGCTATCAAATGTAATGTATTCAAATAAAACTAACCAAAACTATATTCAAAACAATCTCAAATATAAATGCAACTATTTCACTAGTTTACAGCATAATTCTAGCTAACACAATTGTTATACAGTTTCACAATAGAATACAGCCACCTTACTGTAGACCTTGTAAGAAGCAGTTTATAAAAAAAATTACATTTGCCTTTATTGATGCAAATCGGACTTACAACTCTTCTAAAAACTAAAAAATTACCTACCGCATGATTTTTACATTATAATAAAATCATATTTGCATGAAAGGCATATCTTTATTAAACACAAAGAAGAATTAACTAAACAAACCTCAATAAACAGAGGTGTACAACAGGAGACCAGTACGGTACCATCATTTTGCAGCTGATCTGCTCACCTTGCGTATAACATGGAAATATTAGTTACTGACGAGGACTCCGTTTCAGCTTCAAAAACTTTTTTTATTAGGCTTTGATTTAAAAGTAGTGTACAAAAATAAATGAGACGAAGTCTGCACAAATTTCATTCATTAAACTATGTAATATTTTCATCGGGTACTGTTAAAAGAAGTGTAATAGCACAGAATGGTGAAGTTAATACTTATGTATGCATTTAGACAAAGGATTAACCTGACAAAATTACATTTGGAAAAAACGGAAACAACCAAATTGGAATTTAGTAAGCAGTACTGACGACTTCGCGATAGAACTTCCTAGCTGTTTTTAGATAAGAAATTACTAATTTGTAATGTGATATTTAAGCCAGCATGATGTGTAAAATTCAGTTGTAAGAAACAGCTTCAAAACTATAACATAGTTATATTAAAAATATTGCAATTCAAGTTGCTGCTGATTATCATCTGTGCATTGTACTATGTTACAAATGCAAATATTCAAAGTGATCTTATATCGAATCCTGTGTATGATATGATAAATTACAATTCCACACATGAATTCGAGCGTTCAACAAAATACGGCGGAAGAGGTCAATACAGGTTATTTGCTATCGGTCAGCTGATTACATATAAACAAGCAAAATGCAGAAGCTGCACAAATATTACTATGAAAGCGATAGTTCAAGGAACGATAAAAATAGGAGATAAAGAAGCATGGAAAGAAGAAACTAGGGGTTTCGAGCAGGAGCAAGAAAACAACGGAAAGCAAGTTAAGGAAAAAATTAAAATGCTGTGAATATGGAGAAATAAAAAAGGTATGGAAGGAATTAATGTAGGCAGTAAATAAAATACATAAAATCAAAAACAGAGCAAAGGGAAAACTTAATAGAAGAAAACTAAAGATTAACAAAGCGAATAAGATACTGGAAATGAAGTGAAAGTTATCAGAGAGAAGTGAGAAAAGAAACATCAAGATAATCAAAATGGGGTGAGGAGAAAGCCACGAAAAAAAGGAAATGCAAAAACTTTTGAATAAGAAATTTAATTTAAAGGTAAAAATAACCGAGACGCATGAAATACAAAACCAAAAGTGATAAACGTTTTAAAATAGTGCAACTGGAGATTCGAAGATAAAAAAAGAAATTATTAAGAACAGGTACAAATTAAAGATTCAAACATTTTAATAGACCACGACTTAACTTTTGAAGAACGCAATATATAGGAAAAAATCCGGTGTGAACATCACACGACTTTCCTTATTCTATTATTTGGACAATTCTGGCAAAAATCCCGAGCTTCAATTTTTTTTCGAGTTCCTATTTTACCAACTTTTACTTTAAATTTATGTTTATTTCGTGATAACAAATCATTTTTATTCTCATGACTTTTTTGTGTCTTCAACCGTTTAGATTCGCGACCGCTTTGCGACCGTTTTTCGACCTTGTGTCCCATACCTACAAGTAACTTGCATAACAAATTTCAAGTCTCTAGCTCTTACGGTTCTCGAGATATCCTGATTACTGACAGACCGACAGACAGACAGACAGACAGACAGACAACACACACACACACACGAACCAATAGCTCAAACCAACTTTTTTGGTGTCCTGAGACTATATTTCGTTCAGAAATGTTAAAAACTGGGTAGGTCAAATTTCCGCCGACTACATTACTTTCCTTATAGGATAAGGAAAGTAAAGAAATGGGTGAGGTACTTCAATATAAAAAGAAGAAAAGATTGACTTAAATAGAATGAGACTCAATTCCCAGAATAAAAAAAAAAAATTTTTTTACAAGAGTACAAGGAAAAAAAGAGCGTGCAAGAAAGATTAATAAAAAATACGTCAAGTACATAATGGAAGTTGCAGAAATGCAGACAATAAAGGAGATTAGAAAAGGTTGTACTCAAATACAATGTAATTAGCAGACAAGAAGAGAATAAAGACGGTCACAAAGGATAAGAATAAACAAATACCATATAAACAAAACAACCGATAAAGTGGAGGAGTATTTTATAGAAATAATAAGACCATAGAACTGAGAGAAAATAATAAAAATTAATAAAAGCCATCAAGCGAACAAGAAAGGAAAACAAATGGCGTTAATCATATTACAGTGCACGTGTTAAAAGTAGACGTTGAGAGGACTGCAGAAATTTTCATGCCACTTATAGATAAAGTATGAAAAGAGGAAAGATATCCATAAGATTGAGAGAAAGGGCTAATATATAAATTTCCAAATAAATAAGATTATTAGAAATGCCGGAGCTGGAGGAGAATTACTCTACTAAGTGCCTTAATCCAGACATTCTACAAGATCATTTTGAACTGCTGATAGAAATAGGCAAGAAATTATGTAGGTTAATGCGGTTTTAGATTGAAAAAATTATTATAGAACAATCTACAGAATTTCAGTTACAATTGTACCTGATTTTTATGAAATTTTAGGGAGCCTTTGACTTCTTGATAAGAAGTATTCTTAAAAACTAGAGTTGCCCGAAAAAATATTTAACTTTATTAAGGGGAGATATAATGTTATTAGTGCAGAGTAATTCGCACTATCATAAAAGTTTTAGTTGAACATGTCAATACGTCACGATTGTATATTATCGTCTTTACATTTTTCATACTACTAGATAATGTCCCTATAAAACATTTACAAAATACAAGACAAAAAGCTAATCAAACATTGGAAAAATTTTGGAACATCTTGACCTTGCGGAAGACAAAATGTTTCCTTCATGTAATGCCAAACAAGCAAACGAAAAAATTAGTGTATTATGGTGCAGAAAAGGCGGGCCTACAGATAAAGGTAAAGAAGATCAAAGTAATCTGCATAAATATGGAAGAATCGAAGCAACTTAACTTTAAAAAGTAAAATATTAGAAAGTGTTAATAAATTCACGTTCCTGGAAAGATAATAGGGAGGGGGGTAAAAGATATGGTGGCTGGAATAACTAAAGTCTAGTGTTTTCAGGATAAATAATTAAAATTAAGATAAAGATGTTTAATTCCACAGTGGAAACAGTGTTATTGATATTTTGAAGAGTGGTTAGTCACAAAGTTAACAAAATAAAAATTATAAAATTTTAACAGGTTTTACGGGTAATTTTAAAATTTGATACCTAGGGAGGTAACAACACGATGAGTTGTGGAAAATAATGAGGAAATTAGAAAAAGAGGTATGGGCAGTTAGGTCACATCTAAAAAAATGAATAGGATTATGTGGGAGGGCCTTGGAATAGAATCCGCAATAAAGACTTAAAAGAAGCTGTTCAAAAGGTAAGGAAAGATGGAAAAATATATAATTTTCTTACGTCTTACAAAAGAGTAATAATCAATACTTCTATTAGCACCGCACTTACTGGATAGTAGTCAACATGACTGCTGTTTAGAAAATAGTTAATTGAAGCTTAGTGAAACCATGTGTACATATATGAAAGATTCAATTAACTATTAATTTACTAGACAAACTAGTACTATGTATAATAATGCTGAAGAGATGTCGCTCGATATCTGCTTTTCCATGTCGGACCACATCATTAAATAATTTACTTAATGTTACCTAAAGCATAACGCAAACAGAATACAAAAAATATTTAAAGGTCTAATGTTTTAAATACCCCAGCGGGGTTGCTAGATCCCCAACTGGGCGCCTCCCCAGGTGGCGGATAGGGGAACGCCCGTCAGATATGGCGGGTACCGGGGAAATAAAATACCCGGGGCGGACCAAAACTAGCAGTAGCGTCTGACTCAGATTGAGCGGCTACAAATAGGGCACTCTTTTGTTCTGGGATCGAGAACGGTCCTGAAGGCGGAAGAACTACGAGGGTGGTCAACGGCATAAGGATACAGAAGGCAACGGGAAACCACTGTATTAAAGGCCCATTTGGGCATTCCTAGTAAAATCAATATGGCTGAATTCAGAGCAAAATGTTCCGGAGTCTCTAGTTCCCCGTTCGGATCTCCGGGGGGAACGATTTTGAATAAAGCTGCAAGAAAGGAGAAAGAGATGAAGATAGCTACATGGAATATTCAATCTATATATGAAGCAGGAAAAATCCACAACGTGCTTCAAGAAATGGAACGTCTTAAGGTTAACATAATGGGACTGAGTGAAACCAGGTGGCCAAATTCAGGAAATGCAAATTAACAAAGCAAAGATATACTACTCAGGTAACAACGACCCATACCATTGGAATGGAGTAGCAATAGTAGTAGACAAATCCTGTGTAAATCAGTAATTAGCTTCATGCCTGTCTCAGATAGGGTAATCATGTTAAGAACTCAAACACTCCAAGGAATAATGAATATAATACAGGTATATGCCCTACTGCAGATAAGGATGAGGAAGAAGTAGAACAATTTTATAACGACGTTCAGCAAGCTATAAATATCACAAAAACAGAGAAATCACGATTGTCATGGGGATTTCAACTCAAAAATAGGAAAAGGAGAAGTGGAGGATATCATAGGTAATTACGGACTGGGACTAAGAAATGAGAGGGGAGATAGACTGGAACAGTTCTGCCAAGAACAGGAAATGATAATCTCAAATACGTTCTTTAAATTGCCAGAAAGAAGGCTATATACGTGGAGAGCACCAGCAGATAATAACAACAACATAGTCCGAAACCAAATAGACTATGTATTGATAAATAAACGATATCGCAATTCCATCAAGTCGGCCAAAACATATCCAGGCGCAGATGCAGCAACTGACCACAATCCGGTGATAATAAAAATCGAAACACGATTAAAAAAACTTACATCACAACAGAACAAAAAACAACTACAGATATCACAATTAAAAGACCAAGCAACAAAAGATCAATTAGCGGTAAAAATTAATAAAGAACTAGAAGAAAAAATAGATAGAAACTTGAAGGGAGACCCAAATAACAAATGGGAAGCATTCAAAAAAGCAATAATGACCCCAAGTAGAGAAATATTAGGAGAATCAAAGGTAAATAACACAAATAAAATATGGATGACGGATGAGATACTGGAACTGATGGAAAACAGAAGACAACATAAGAATAGAGACAATGAAATGTATAAAACCTTACATAAAGAAATAAGAAGGAAGATTAGAGAAGCTAAGGAGAAATGGTACACAAATAAATGTGCAGAAATAGAAGAATTGCAAGCAAGACATGATGATTTCAACTTGCACAAGAAAATAAAGGAAATGGCGGAATAAGAAAATCAAATAAAAATAATATCCTCTTGGACAGAAATGGTAAAATAATACCCGACATCAAAGGTAAATTAGAAAGATGGAAAGAGTATATCCAGGAATTATTCGAAGATGAAAGACAACAAGAAACAATAGAAGAAAATATAGAACGAGACAGTGGACCATATATAACAGAAGAAGAAGTAATACATGCAATAAAGTTGACAAAATGCAATAAAGGTCCGGGTCCTGATGAAATTCCAGCTGAAATAATAAAATTAATCACGGAAGAACAAATAGGCGTGTTGGTGGATTTATATAATACAGTATATAATACAGGAATAATCCCTACAGAATGGCTCAGATCGACATTCAACGCTTTACCCCAAGCCAACGCAAGAGAATGTAATGATCATAGGACAATTAGTTTAATAAGTCACACTCTTAAAATATTTCTGAAAATATTGCATAAAAGAATTTTCAGAAAGCTAGAACAAGACTTTAGTGAAACCCAATTTGGTTTCAGGAAAGTAATGGGCACAAGAGAAGCCCTGTTCCCAGTGAATGTGTTAACTCAGAAATGTATGGATATCAATCAACCAATATATGTCTGCTTCCTCGATTACAACAAAGCATTTGACAAAGTCCGCCATAACTACCTCATTCGACTACTTAAAGATAAAAATATAGATATGAAAGATATTAGAATAATAACTCAGTTATATTTCAACCAGATTGCTAATGTAAAAGTGGATAATGAGTTAACTGAAGAAGTACAGATACAAAGAGGAGTAAGGCAGGGATGTGTGCTTTCGCCTTTACTCTTCAACGTATATTCTGAGGAAATAATCAAGAACGCACTGGAAGAAGTATCAATTGGGATTAAAGTTAACGGGAAATATATAAACAATATTAGATATGCAGATGACACTATACTCATGGCAGAGTCATTAGAAGATTTACAAAGGATATTAGATCTAGTAGTCGAAAGTAGTGAAGAAAAGGGTCTGTCACTAAATATCAAAAAGACTAAATTTATGACAATCACAAAATCACAACAACGACAAGAAAATATATGGATTAGAGGAGAACAAGTGGAGAAGGTACAAAATACAAATACCTGGGAACTATTGTCAACGAGAACAATGAATACGACAGAGGAAATTAGAGCAAGAATTGGCCAGGCCAGGACCATATTTAACAAAATGAGAAATATACTATGCAACAGAGACTTATGTCTACAGCTAAGAAGCAGAATGTTGAGATGCTACGTGTTTTCAGTAGCATTTTATGGAATGGAGGCTTGGACGATGAAGAAAAACATCAGTGATCGACTGGAAGCATTCGAGATGTGGACCTATCGAAGAATGTTGAAAATCAGCTGGGTGGATAGAGTGACGAATGGTGAGGTACTCAGAAGAATGGGGAAGGAAAAAGAAGTATTGAATACAGTTAAGATACGGAAATTACAGTATCCGGGGCATGTGATGCGGGCAGAAAGATATGAAATCCTACAAAATATCATGTAAGGGAAGATACAGGGTAATAGGAATAGAGGAAGAAGACGCATCTCCTGGTTGAGTAACCTGAGACAATGGTACAATTGCAGTTCTATTGAATTGTTCAGAGCAGCAACGTCGAGAATACAAACTGCCATAATGATAGCCAATCTTCTAAGAGGAGACGGCACTTAAGAAGAAGAAGTTTTAAATACTTCAAAGGCGAGTTCTGCAGTCGCTTATTATTCTTCTACTTTGAGCTTCACCTAATAATCTTCTATTTAACATAAATAAGTAAATAGAAAGCTTTCAAAATTAACTACTAATAACTAATTAAAAGGCGGCACAAAAGTATAAAAACCTAGATTTTCTGTTGTCTTGTTACGAGGGTAATCCCAAAAATAAAGTCTTTTAGTTTTTAGAAATAGAAAAAAAGGTTTTTTAAAGCTTGAATAGTCCTCTATTTTTTATATAATCGCTATTTCGGCCGATGCATTTTTGTAGGCACTGTAGCAGTTTTGTACGCCTATGTAATACCAGCTCGCCAACATGTCGTTGAGGAAGCTTTGGAATGCTTGTTTGGCTCGTCATCGTCGCTGAAACGCTTTTCGGGTAAATTTTCCTTTAACTTAGAAAACAAGTAATACTCACTAGATTTCAAGACCGAACTATAGGGTGGGCGGGTGATTATCTCATCCAGAGTGTTTCAGAAAAGCGATAGTCGTTCGGCAGAGCGTTGTCGCGGAGAAGACATACATCATTTCTCAACATTTCTCTTCTCCGGTTCTGAATCGTCCGTCTAAGTTTTTTAAGTATCTCACAATACATGTTAGCGTTTATCAGCCAAGAATACCCTCTTTCTTTCAGTTACAATGACTGCAGACAGACTGTGACAGTTTGAATTTTCGCGACTTGGGCGAAGAAGAATGCCGCCACTCACGTAACTGCTGTTTGGTCTCAGGTGTGAAGCGGAACGCCCAGGTTTTGTTACCCGTGACAATCGAGTCCAAAAAGTTGTCCGTTTCGTCTGTATAGTGTCGAAAAAATTCCTTAAAAGTTAACGCGTTCCCGATGATAATCTTCTCTAAGCATTCATCTTGCGCACACCTTCCAATATTTTAACTTCTCAGTCAAAGTTCTATAAACGGTGTTTTGACAAACCTCAGAAACCAGAATGCAGAGATTATTGATCTTTAAGTATAATTTGTTCCATTTCCGCGACTGTCTCGTCGATAATTAACGGTTTCCTGCTATTTCCTTTATCGTGTATTTCTTTTCGTGAAGCCTTTGACATCCCTACACAAATATCTATACACTTTTGTCAACTAGCAGTGAATTTTGATTATTTTAACGTCTTTTGCGTTCAAAAACCGAATAACTACGCGAACTTTACACCTAGTGCAAAAGCAGTGCAGGCGGGAGCTCCATTACAAAGCAATCTGGCTGCGAAACCAAAACTGAGCGTTCCCACCGGATAAACGATGATTTGCTTGAGGTAGGAAAGCAGTAAACATAGCAGTGTGGCCAACAGCCGCGCGAAAAGTTTGTCTGCGGCCCCAGCGCTTTTGAGACCTTTGAGGCCTTTGTAATTTAGAACATACTTAGCGACCTTAACTACCTCCATGTTTTTGAATCTTAAACGTAGTAAACTAGTTTTGTAATTAAGATATTTTTGAGAAAAATTATAAGTTTCAAAATTGTTTGTAGATATATATCAAATGTATTTAGACCACTAAAGAAAATAACTTATGGAATAATTTGCGAGAACGACAGATAATACTCTAAGCAGGCGATTAGTATAACTGTAAATAGAAATAAAGTAGAGTATGTGATTGAGACGTTACGGTGGACGGATCTGGACTCGATTTTCGATTTCGGCTGCTTAACGGGTTATAAAGAATAATTGAGTACTTTTCTTTATTTCGAGTAATGGGTAATAATGCGATGCTTTGATGCATAATATCTCCTATACCGCGCCGTATAAAAAATACTGTACGACAACCAACCAGTGAGGGCAAATAGATGGAAGCATACTACTACAAATATATAGAGAATGAGATATGTTTATTTGCAGTTAACCGGGTAGCAATACAAATAATATCCAACTGATAAAACTGTAAAAAATAAATATCTTAATTACTTAAAGAATGATATAAATAATTCAAAATGAACAAACATGTTACTTTATATAATACTTTAACAGAATTTGTTCAAAGAAAAATACAACATTGACGAGGAAAAAGTGACAGTGAAGAAAGAATACAAATTACTAAATAAGAAGATAAAGAAGATATATTAAAAGAAATCACAAATACAACGGAATGAGTAGAGAACAAAATAAATATAACGTGGCAATAATTATAATTTTAAGAAATACCAGTTTACGACAAGAAAAACTAAAAACGTGATTACTAGTATAAGATAAAAAATACATTTAAGCAGTGGTGAGAAATTCTAAAACCAAAATGATGTTTATTAAGTTGAAAATGAAAACTATTATAATCAAAAGCTTTTATTGGTACTAATTTAATTAAATATGTTGTAAAAAAACAACAGGGCAAAGAAAATGACAAAAATATGAAATTATATGGAACAAAATAAAGTAATGGGACTAAGTATAAAGCATAAGAATAAAATGGCAGCAGCAAAAAACTCACAAGAAATTAAGAAACTAAAATGACAAACAATAGTGATAAATAAAAAAATAAATGGCACAAACTTGATAGCGAATATAGGAGCTTTCAAGAATAGAAGGCTAATGACTCATTTATCTTAATCCTTAATATAACAAAGTAAAAAAAAGTAAAGCGCAATTTTGGCAGAAAAGTGTGAACATAACATCTGGAACGTTTGAAGGATATTCATTGATTTCAGAATTGCATATCTAATAGAAGAAGAAATTCTGGAATTATATACTGCATGGCTTCTAATATCAAATGAGACTACAATTAATTCATATGCTGATATCACGGCCATCTTGTTATCATGCAACAACTAGTTTGAACCAGTTCCAATCTTGGACCAGAAAATAGGCAATAATACTTAATTCAATTAGTGCACGGCACTTTTAGCTTAAAGAAACTTAAATAAATAATTATCAATTTCATCCAGAGAAAAATATCTAAATATCCACCTGCGTAGATATTTAAATTGGCATAAACACATTTTCATCAAGTGAAACCAGTTAGGTCTTTAACTTGCAAAGGAAGGTTCCCAAGTGTAAATCATAGATTTTAATAAAAAAAAATTTGTGCTCAGCATCAATGTTTATTTTGTGTGCGTTCTTCAGATAATTTATTCTAAGACCACTTTTCGGTCGGTCGGTTTTTGCCCACACTTCTAGCTTATTATTGGGGAGACTTTAGTTTCAGTCTTACTTGCATGGTTTTAGTGCTGGAGGTAGCTGATTCCAATCTCGATTTGATGGAATTTGTGCAGTTAATCATTTTAAGCACATTTCGGCGAAACTCGCTCACTTTTCTGCAGTTTTTCGCTTCTTTATGTTTTTGATGTTTATGCTTTTTCCTTTTTGGTAAGTTTAGTTTTTGACAGAACCCTCAAGGGTCACCCTCTCTAGCCGCTGCTACCTTTGCTCGTAAGACCAACAGACAGCGCATGTTAAAGCATAGCAGAGGGATAACCATGTACAAAGGCTACGTGTGTTGACCAGGTTACATGGCTGAAACCTGGTACCATATGTCTGTCATTGACAAATATTATACTCGGGACACTGGCAAAAGGAAATAATGATAATAAGACGATGAGGATTGAGCAAGCGGTTGGCATTATTCAGTTACGTTGTTTGGTTTAGATTAGGGTTGGTTAGCGTAATTTTGCTTTTTTTAGAACTCCAGTTTCCTAACCCAACAAACGTTTTGTTAGAGCAAAAGTTTTTTTAGAGAAATAGGAGACCTAGAAAACCTTTTAATTCATTTCAGTCAAAGTTTTCAAGAAATTCTTACGCACAACAGTTATGTGGCTTTAAGAAAGCAGTTAAGGGCGGGGACACTCGAGCTTAAAAGATTAAACTGATTGATAAGGCAGTTGTGAGTAAGTTAAGAAGCGCTAGGGAACATGACTGTCATTTGAAATCGTGGGCATACCAGAATTATCAAGAGATACAATTGGTGTGGCGGGCTTTTCGCCCTTGAACCGCCTGTGTTTCGTGGCGGCATGCTGGTGGCTTTGATATCTGCCGCCACGTTTTGCTATCGCACACAAAACGGCATATGGGCTTTTGCTCAGCCGGCGAGTCTGCATATGCCGCCGGCGGCACCTTTTGAGGCGAAAAGTGCTGTCGAATTAAAATTTCCCGAAAATGACCTACCGCTAAGCCAGGCGCGAAGCCCGGTGAGACACTCACACCGCATCGCGGCCAGTGCGGCCGCTTTAACCAACCCGCAATGTATACTCACACCGCATCGCGTCCAGTGCGGCCGTATTTAACCAATATATTCGCAATATATTCTCGATCCGCAACGCGACCAGTTTGGTCGGGTTTAACCAACCCGCGGATAACTACCCCGCATCGATCCGCATCGCATCTCGGCCAGTGCGGTCGTGTTCCAGGCACGAAGACATCGCAACAAGGTGGCCACCGTGAAACCAACGCCGCCGAAGCCGAAGCCGATTACAGGTGAGCGATTTGGCATTACTCGTTGGTTGATATCGGTAGCCGCCCCCATCCGCTTTCGCGCCGGCCGTTGAAAGGACGATTTGAGCTTCAGCGTTTTACTTTTCAAAATGGGCCGTACTTAGTTCCCCACACCGCACCACGAGGGTACGACTATTTACACGCCTGCCTCTCTAACAATGTAAATTTAAAACTTCCCGCAAGTGGCTGCATCGTTTTAAGAAAGATCAAAAAATCAAGTGGCGCAAAGTAAAAAAAAGTAGTGACAGCACGCCATACCATTGACTATGAGAACGTAGCGAAATCCGTTAATGACTTTGTGATTAACTCCCGCGCAATCATACCCGAGTACAATACTAACTATGTAGTTAACACCAATCAGTCAGGACTCAATTATAGGTCTTATTCTAAGCGCACTTTAAAAAGCTATAGCAAAAAAGTTTTGCTCCAAGCAAAGGCAATAAATGCTACAACTAACAGCTACACGGTGCAGCCAGTGTTAACTATGTTGCAAGTGGTATTTTCGAGAAAACAGTTATGAAAACTCTGCGGAACGGCTCAATGCCTAATCTTATTGTCAAATGTAGCTTCTCTGGTAAAATTCCCAACGAGTTGGCAAAGCAGTTCTACGTTGAATGCGTAAAGCCAGAAATAGGCAATTAGCCTTTCGTGCTTATGCAGCACTCATTGACTGGGCAGAAAACGACCGAAAACTGTTTCTTTTCTTCAAAAAATTGCTTAAGACGTACCCAAATGCGTAAAAAATTATAAAATTTGAACCGGTTACCTCCAACACTCAAATCCTGGATTCTACCACTGTGCCACCTTGAATCGCTCGAAGTAACAGTGGAATAAACACCAGCCCATTTTTATTTTGGCAGTTTGGGCAAAAGCCCAACCGACGAAAAGCGGTCTCAGCATGAATTATCCGGAAAATCAAACCGAGTACACAATATTTATGTACCCCAAGTACAAAAACAACTGTTTATTAAAATCCAAGATTTACACACACTGAAAACCTTTCCTTGATAGATAAATGTGTTAATTAAACATCTCAGATAACATTAGAAAACAAAGCTATATATAGCCATGCTAAAACTTTTATGTATCTACGAAATACCACTATGAGGGATGACCAGTTGTTTCAATATTGAAATTCTGTGCCGATTTCAAAACAGTGTTCCGTATGCTAGTAGACGCTACCTGGTAAGTTTTAAATAAAGTTTTGCGTAAAGACTCAATTATGCTAATATTAAAGAAGAAATCAACGTGTTGTGCACAATATAATAATCTTTTGCAACGCTTTAAACTAGTCGAGTTTGTATTTGAAACTAAGTAATTATTATAAAAACTAGTATTAAGTCATTTTTTCATTACATAAGAATTATATATAACTCCGACGTGACAGTTCTAATACATAATTGGGAATACCTACTGAGGTATGTTCTGCATGACATGTGACTGCAATTCTTAAACTTTAATTACTAAATTTGTTGGATATATAGTTCTTATTGTCGAAATATCAGACAGATTGTAAGATAAGTAAGGATAATAAAAAAACTTTATTTAGAAATTTTTTTCAGAAACATTTTTTATGTAAAATAATACTTTTGTGGGCAATATTGCAACATGAATAAAGATGGAAGCATTTATTTCTTAGGCCTATATGCTTATGAAATTTACAAATTTGCAAATTATTTGCATGCATTGTACTCTAGATCACAATTTTGTTATCTACGCTGTATACTATTTGCATTTGTTACTTGTTTTTTATATTTTTTATTACTGTTTTATACTCTCTACGTCGTTTCATTATCGCCAGACTAAAAAGAAATTCAAATGTGCAAAACCATTTGCAATTTAATTATGCTTGAAATATACTGCACATATTATTTTATTTAACAACATGCATTGCCCGTTTCACAGCGAATAATTGCTAAATTTAGAATGAAAACTTCAATCTAAATTTTTTCCTTTCCAATTTGATACCCAACCCCCCACGAACGGGCGCGATGAAGAATTACTTTTATCATTTACTCGGTGTTATCTAACGTCCGTGCGTTTCGGACACGGCTATGTGGTTTCTTGTCTGCCGCCGTCAATCTCAAGTTGTTTATCTACCGCAAAATAATATTGCGGCTGGAGACGTTTTCATGGCGGTCAATATTAAAGTGGTGGCGAAAGAGGCTACGTTTTATAATAGCATCGCGGCTCTTAAAGAATTTCTCTACAAAAGCACAATGTTGCGGAGTCCACGCTTTACTAGCTAAAAGGGCTTTTAGTGCTCTAATTCATAACCGCCCTATAATACATCCATTCGCATATTATGCTAAATAAGGATTGTATAGAGAAACGCTCAACTCTTTTGTTAAACTTGGCGGCAGCTCTTATAAGTAATCGCCAGTTAATATACAGCGAAATTATTTCAAAATTGTACCCACACGTAATAAATAGAATTTTAAAAACGAATTAGAAGATGCAAAAGCTAAGCAGGAATCAGAATAAGGAAATGGATACGAATAAAGCAAAGGATATATACGCAGTAGAACAGAGAGTACTCGTGTATATATAAAAAAAAAGTTAGAACAGGAAAAGATTGATTAAAAGAGGAGAACAAGCAAAGGAAGAATAAAAAAGATTTGATAATGTGGGATATATAAAGCTACATGTAATAGCAGAAATAAACAATATAAAATAATTGGAAAAACTCACTAATTTTTTAAAGAAAATAATAATATCAAATTTATCCACAAATCAAGTGAATACGAAACGAAAATATTAACAAAAAAGATAAATCTACATTGCTATTAGCGCAGAGAATTTTTATAAACGCTTTGAATAATAGAAATTATTTTCATAGAAAAGCAAAATAAGAAAATGGAATACCACCAATTATCAGGAAAAGAATGCTGGTAATTGTGGTAACCCGGCCGAATATATATGATTTTGAACAAAAATTGAAACAGTAATATTAGATGATTTATAAGCAGTAATTTCTTCCATATTACAATAGAAAATGCAAACAATGTGTTTGTAGTTACGTCTAACAATAAATTACTTAAGATCATCAAATAAAGATTAAAAATTGGGCTATTACTCATGTTTATCGATGTTTTTGCTTTTATTATGCCAAAAACAATATTGTCGACTACACAAAAATTTAATTCTTAAACTTGTTTACTCAGTATTTAATATAATTACAAAAATAGAACTTAAGAGAACACAAGAAATGGTTTCAATTAATAGGTAAATTGTTAGTATGCAGACCTAACTTAATAAGAACATGTTGGTAAAAATGTGTTAGATTAGACAACGCCTTAATTGAATAAATCATAAGTCTCATTACTTTTTATTTGTTATTCAAAAGAATATTAGCAAATTATTTTGAAGAGGCCTTTGGTTTTGTATTAATACAAGGTGTGCCAAAAATAAGTTTAAATTTGTTTAATAAATTTGGTTCAACGTAATGGTCGAGTTGAGTTTGATATGGGGACAAAGCACAAACCCAATCTTTGAAAATTTAGGTGTCACAAAGCATTTCTCTAGGGTGAAACCGGCGTTTCACGTACATTGTCATTTACATAAAGTAACTAAAATTATGCACACCCCACTCATTAAAAAACAGTTGAAAAAGTTTGATGAATATGTTTGGACATTGAACAAAACCACTAATGTTTTTCAGTGATATTTGCGATCTATTTGCAAAAATCCCCACCTGTCAATTCATGAGCGGTCTAGTATCCTACAGTACTCAATCACTTTCAATTACCTTTGAGAATCATTTTACTTGTCAATATTGCCTTAAGTTGGAAAATAGTATTCCAGAAGAGACAAACCAAATTCAAATCAAAAGCGATATTAAACAGTTTTTTGTCTTAAAAATGTTATTATTAGCCTTCAGTTATCCAAATATCAAAAGGTGGAAACAATTGGTAATAAATTGCGTAGAGACGAAAACTTTAGAGTTGATGCTGTCCTAAGAAGAGCAAACTTGGTCTCAGTTTCACGGAATTAACCAAATTAGATGCAAAGGTGCTGATGTTAATATGCCTACTTCCAGTGGAAGCTGCGTGAATTAAGAAGGTAAAACCATTTGTTTCTAAGTAGTAAAAAAGCTTTTGTATACAATGGTCTAAAGAACATAAAAACTAAACCAAGCAGCAGTGCCAAAAAACACTATTTAGTGACAAATAAGTTTTTTATATAAAAAATCATGCCGGGCATACGTATGGCAAAAGACTCTCTGGAAAAGAACATTCACTAAAATTTATACTACCCACAATTAAGCACGCCATCGCTGTGATGGTTTTGTTCTTAACACACTTCCATTATCAATTTAATCAACAAGCCTACACTAAGTCTATCCCGCACCAAACATTCAACTCTCAATATTTTCCTCCTAATCAGATAATTAGCCAATCACAACTTCACATACTTTAAGAAGAAAACACAGAACAAATATCAGTAAACGACTCCGAAAACGATGATGAGGAACTCGAAAATAATCCTACCAACAACATATATATATATATATACATATATATACATACATATATATATATATATATATATATATATATATATATATATATATTTAAGGTTTTAAGGTTTTTAAGGTTTTCAGGTGAGAAACGATCATAGACTAGTCGACGTCAAAATTTTAGGTGAGCTTTCTGGTGATCAAGTTTTCATCCTCTTGCGAAACTGCTAGAAAGGCTTGGTCGTGAAAAAATTATAACCGACCTCTTTCCCTCTAGATTCAAGTGGGCATTGACGTTTATTGATTGTTCCTTCATGAAAGAGTTGGTTGAGATCCCAAAATGATTGATGAACTTTCTTGATGATAAATGTAAATATGATAGCTAAAACGCATTATTAATTAATTAAATATGAAATAATTATAATACTGTAGGTCAACTATACGTTAATAACAAATTGTAAAGCAAAACGCCGTCGAAAAAAGCCAGGTAGTTAATCGTTAATTAATATTGTTGATAAGTTACATCAATCAGATGAACATCTCTGTTGACGGCATAAATTCTAACTCACTCTATAACAGTTTGTTATACTATATAAAAACACATTTCTGGGGCTATATACTCGATGTTGTAGCAAATGTTGGTTTTCAATTATTGAATGTTCACATGGTGTAAACTTCAATAGTCGCGCATGCTGAGTGCTATGTGTCCTGTTAAAGTCACATGTGCGGTAGACGCTGCTCTTTAGTTTTTTGCATTATCTCAAAAAAAGTAACAAAAGAAGACGAAACAGTTTTTTACTGTGGTAGAAAATGTACCAATTAGTCTATAAAAGAAAGTCGATATTGAGGAATTGATAAAACCAATAAAAAAATTGTAAGGCAATGCCAAAAATTGAAAAGATATGGAAATACAGATAGATGAGGATTTTCCTAAAAATATTCAAGAGAATCGGAAAATATTAATATTATAATTAAAAGAAGCAAAGAGAGAAAATATATTAGGCTTACCTAAGATACAATAAACTGGTAATATAATGATGAAGTATAAAAGGCAACAGATAATAAAACACTAATGAGGCAGAAAAGTGCTTATGATGACAAGAAAATGAAAACACAGAACAATTTAGAAAGATCACTATAACTAGTAGAAGAAAAAACTAAATACATTAAATGAGGATAATGATAACAGGAAAATTGATCAGGTCACGAAAAAGTAAATCAATATGGGAATTGATAAAATAATAGAAGTAAAAATACACACACACACAAAAGACAAAAACAAACAAAATGGTAAAAATCAGATAAATAGTAAGAAGGACAATAAACAATCTTAAACAAAACGCCAAAGAACTACAGATAGGAACTTGAAATGTAAAAAGTACATATAAATAAATAGGTTTAAATTATTTAACTAATATAATGCACATATGTGAATTAGATGTATTGGCCTTATAGAAAACGATACAAAAAGGAAAAAAGTAGCAGAAATAGAAAAAAATGTGTTCTTTAAAAGTGGGTAGACTCCTAGACATTTGGGAATCGCCTTTATAATAAATGACTTAAAAGTACTTACAGATAGAATATATTCAGTTAAATATACAAAGTAGTTATACGTAAAAAGATAAGTATAGTGAATGGAAATGCTCCGACAGAAGATGAAAACCCAGAAGCTAAAATGCATTGTGTAAGAATATAAATGAGGTGCTAGAAAACATACCAAAACATGACATTAATATTATAATAAGGGATTTAAACGCAAAGATTTGAAGTTTTTTTTATAAAAATAGCAAAATATTAATAGAGTTTACAGCAGATAATAAAATAAAGGTAGTAAGTACATTTTTCGATCACAAAGACAACTACGAAATAACATAGATCTCCCCAGACGAACCGTGAAATACCAAAATTGATCACGTATTTGTAGAAAATAAACATTTTAAATTAGTCAGAGAATGTATAATTTGCAGGTAACAAATAAGGGACAAGAATTGAACAAAATAGAAAAGAGGGTCCTAAAAGGGTATAGATATCCCGAGTCATTAACAAAAATATTAAAAGTCAAAAATGCCCCAAGAGCAACGAAAAGAAGTGCTCATGAAACTATTGTTCAACCGGTGGTGTTATATGCAAACGAGACTTAGATAATGATAAAACAAGAATAAATGAAATGGGTAATATGGGAGATAAAAAAAATTCAGAATAGATATACCAATAGGAAGGTCTTAGAAATGTAAAAATAAAACTTACTATCATATCTCTGTTATCCACAATAAACTACTATATAGAGCATAATTGTGAAACTGCAGTGCCTTTGCATTTCTTACAGTTTTTGTGCAAGTTAAAATTTAGCACAGAAATAAAATACAAACATTTTCGTTAAAATCTTTAGTTTACATTTTACCCAAATATCTAAATTTTTAATCACATTTTTTTAGTAACTTTAATAGTTTCTTTGTTTAGATCTATTTTAATTCTACTAAGCTTCAGAAAGTTTCTCGGATTTTTTGATGGCATGTCCTATTTGCACTTTTGAAATTATTAAATCGTCATATAGCTTCTTATTAATATTACAATTAGTGATCTACTTTTATAAAACATTGTTATATATAGAACATATTGCTGTAGTATTAAACTTCTCATAACAAATTGCCGGTATTCCTTCTCTAACAAAGTTTTAATAAAACTAATATCACTAAAAATTATGTTTTCATATAAAAAAAAACCAAATATTTCTACTTTTCCTTATAATTTTTAAAACAGTTCTCTTCTGTTATAAGGCTAAAACTATCTCTTAAGGCAAATTTTAAAATAAATTCCTTTCTTTATTCTTATAGTCTATATCATACTTTATTTATTACATCAATATTGCTTTTTTACTATTTTAAGGTATAGTATATAACTATAGTGCTATTTTCTCGTTCTAAATCTTTACATAGTTCCCATTTGATTTTCGAGTGATTCGCACATCGGCTACGCTCTGCTACCTTCGAAAGCGCCTAGTGCAGGTCAACTAAATTCAGTGCCGCTCAATTGATAAGCGATATATACGCTTATTGCAGCTAGTAAATCGTATGTACAAACACATTATTGGTTATATTAATCTATTAATTCTGTGTATATAAAAGTATTAAAAATCAACAATTATTACACGTTCCCTATGGGAAATGTGATCGGTCCTGGACCCCCAGGCCCGTTAATGCAACCCGCTGCCGAGAATTAAGGGTTCACATTCAGTCTCCCTAATTATCAGGGAAATCAACAATTTAACCAATACGGTAGCCAACCAAATTTGCAATTCCTATTTGCGCCTTATGGACAACCAATACCTATACAATGAACTCTCACACATCCGTGCCACTACAGTCAACTAATGCTAATCCATACCAATATGTACCTAATTTTGTTACCCGCACTAAGTCTAACGACCCAACCCCAAACAAAAACCCATCGGAAAGTGATGAATCTAATTCTGTAATCATGGAAGATGAAAACATAGAATCAACCTTACAAAAACCCAAACACGCCTGGAAAACAGTTAAAACACGAAAAAGAAACAACTCACAACCACATTCAATAAATCAACAAACTACTCCTATAACTACTTCCAATGGATTCGAGGTACTCTCACAAATTCCAAGCAACAGTGCAAACCTGAACCAAACATCCAGTACTCAGCAACCTAAAATCTAAAAACCATCACCTTTTTATATTTATGGGGTAAATAACTACAACGAAATTATCACAAATATAAATACAGTACTAGAAAAAGAACAACATTACACAACAGCGTTATTGAATAACACGATCAAAATCAATACCAACACGTCAGATTCCTACAGAAAACTCAAAACGCATCTTAACGAAAATATAATACATCACACCTACCAACTTAAGGAGGAAAGGTCATATAGAGTGACTATACGAAATCTTCATGATACGATTTCAACGGAGGTCATTAGTAAAGAACTAAGTAAATTAGGACATAAAGTTTGCAATATCATTAACATTCGTCACAGGCTAACTAAGCAACCACTACCATTATTTATGGTAGACTTGAAACCTAGAGTTAACAATAAAACCATATTCGACGTAAAACATATCGATAATATCAAAGTCATAATCGAGCCGCCTAGAAAGAAGAATGCAATACCGCAGTGCCTCCGTTGACAGGATTACGTCCATACAAAGAGTTATGGCAACAAACCCTTTGCATGTGTTAAATGTGGTGGCGACCACGAAACTTCCACCTGTAAGAAACCTCAAAATACTCCAGTCAAATGTGCCCTTTGTAGAGAGAATTATCCTACTAACTATAAGGGATGCTCAGTGTACCAAGACTTGCAGAGAGCCAGGAACACCCCATTCAGAGGAACTTCGAATATAACGCGTCCACAACAGATACCGAATGAAAACGAATACCCCCCACTTCGAAACCATATTCACAACATAAACAATGACACTACAAATTCCTTCCAAAATAAACTATCCTACTCACAAATAACAGCAGGAAGAACTGACGAAATAACGATCAAGCATCTTCTATAAACCAAATCCTGGCTAACTTTCTTAATAAATTTAAATCAATGTTCTCACAACTAATTAGTCAGAACAGCATGGTCTTAAACATGCTCTCAACAGTTATTAGTAAACTAACATAAAAATGGCGACTTCGTTGCGCATCGCTGTCTGGAATGCTAATGGAATTTCTAACCACATCCCAGAATTAATCTCATTCTTGCAATTACAAAATATTGATATATTATTAACTTCAGAAACCCACGCAACAACAAGAACAGTAATAAAAATTCCGTTCTATAGCACATACCTTACTAACCACCCCGATGATGCGGCACACGGTGGGACAGCAGTTGTAATCAAAAATACAATCAATAATCACGAATGGGTGTCTTATCAGACCAATAAAATTCAAAGTATAAGCATAAAGGTGCATGCTCTCCCTTCTCCACTGATAACAGCAGTAGTTCACAGTCTTCCAAGACACTCTATCTCTACCGCAGAGTACGAGGAGTTTTTGCAAACATTCGATACAAAATTCATCATAGGAGGCGACTGGAATGCTAAAAATACAGCGTGGGGTTCCAGATTAAATAACCCAAAAGGCCGCAATTTACTGCGAGCCATTGAAAACCTCAGATGCAGTTATCTGCCAGCCTAGCTACTGGCCTACCGATACAAACAGGCTACCAGACCTACTTCAGTTTGCAGTAACACGTGGTATAACTAATACGTTCACACAAATAGAAGCTAATTTCAATTTCTCATCCGACCACTCTCCGGTTATGATTACCCTAAGCACTACAATTATCTACAAAGAGTCTACTCCAAAACTATGTACAAAACTCATCAACTGGGCCCACTTTAGGAATTTGTTAGAAGGAAACCTCCATCTTGCTTTGCGAATTAAAAGCGCTGAAGACCTTGACGAAGCAACAGAATACCTGACGACAATGATACAAGACGCTGCTTGGCAAGCCACGCCCAACCCAATGGTTCATCAACAAATACACAACATTCCTCGCCACATTCGAGACCTTGTTGCCCAGAAACGGAAAGCACGAAGAAAGTGGCAAAAAGCCAGAGATAGGTACGACAAAACCTTACTCAACCGACTTACACATGAACTACACAACGTGTTAATAGAATCAACATTATATTACTAATCTTTCACCTGACGATCGCACGTTGGGGAAAGCAACCAAAAAATTCAAACGACCAATTGCCACCATACCTCCCATCAAGAAACGACACTTGGGCCAGATTAGAGGAAGACAAGGCCGAAACATTTGCTGAACATTTCGCTAACATTTTCACAACACCACAATCCCAACCGAATACCGACGATTCTGAAATTAATTCGTTTCTAGAGACTCCATGGCAATTGTCGTTACCAATCAATCCATTCTCACCAAGAGAAGTACGACAACAAATATTAGCCACTAATACCCGCAAAGCCCCAGGATACGATCTGATAGTGGGAGAAGTCCTTCAAAATCTTCCTAGAAAAGTCATAGTACCCCTCACCACAATCTTTAATAGCATCCTCAGACTATGCCATTTTCCAACCCAGTGGAAGTTAGCCCAAATTATTGAAATCGAGAAACCTGGAAAACCTCCTTCACAACGCTCTTCCCGCCGTCCAATCAATCTTTTACCCCTAACATCCAAAGTTTTTGAACGGCTACTACTCAAGAGAATCCATAGTAAGGTAGATCTAGAGCACATAATACCAAATTACTAGTTCGGATTCCGCCAACGACACTCGACGATTCATCAAACTCACCGAATCGTTATTAAAATAATGGAGAGCCTCGAAACTAAACGAATTTGCTCAGCTCTATTTTTGGATATTCAGCAGGCATTTGACAGGGTATGGCACGCAGGTCTACTATACAATATTAAGCTCCACTTCCCAAGTCAATTATATTTGTTATTAAAGTCATACCTTAGCGACAGGACTTTTCAAGTCAAGATCAATAGCACTGTGTCTACTTATCACAATATTACTTCTGGAGTCCCGCGAGGCTGCGTGTTGGGACCTCTGCTGTACTTACTGTATACCTATGAAAGTCTTCTCACAAATAACACATTAGCTGCAATGTTTGCCGACGATACGGCTATTTTCTCAAGCAGCGAAAATCCGGAAACAGTTATAGCATATCTACAAAATCACCTCAACATCCTTCAAGACTGGTTCGACAAATGGAGAATAACAGTGAACAGAGACAAATCTACTCATGTTACGTTTACCAATAGACGCATCGTGTGCCCACCCGTATTATTCAAAAACACCCTCATACCTCAGAAAACTGAAATAAAATATCTTGGCTTACATCTAGACCAGAAATTACTTTGGAACACGCATATTAAGAAAAAAAGAAAACAAATAGACCTAAAAATAAAACAGATGAACTCGCTGATGGGGAGACAATCTCAGCTCACCTTATAAAATAAAATACTCCTCTATAAAATAATTTTAAAGCCCATCTGGTCATATGGAATCCAGCTATGAGGTTGTACCAAGGCATCACATACCATCCTACAGAGATGCCAATCAAAAATTCTTAGAACCATAACCGATGCTCCGTGGTATATCTGAAATGAAACTCTCCACAATGACCTTGGAATTCCTTATGTAGCAGAAGAGGTCGAAAGACTGGCAAAATCGTACACCAAAAATTTGGCAGAATATACTAATCAACTTGTGGAACAACTGTCCGTCCAACCTACCGTCACCAGGAGGCTAAAAGAAAATGGCCACAGGACCTACCTCCTCACGATAATTAATACTAGTTGAAATAAATATGGGGCTACGGCACTGGCCGAATCCCCCTCATGTCATGTAATTAAAATCATAACATTTACTTATTACTCCCATAAGGAGTAGATTGTAAATATGCAAAGTTGATAATAAAAAAAAAACTTTACATGTTACGTAATATACTGTAGTATATGAAATGTTTATTATAAAGTCTAATAGAATAAAAGATTTATTTTACTTTCTGTAGTAATACCGTTAACAGTTTTTGCGAGTACGTAGGTGTTTGTATAAATTAAATATAAAGGTTTAATCCTGCACTGCAAATTTGAAAAACATTTGAAGAGCCCTGAAAGATTAAAATCGTCCAAATGAATATACCCGCGTCGAGGCTTGCTGCAAAAAGTGTAGCTAATTTTTTGTAATTAACAATAGCAGATGAGTGGCGGGTAACCCATTTAAAAAAGTGGCATAAAACGTTTATCGCAATTCTCACCGAGTTTTGATAAAAAAGAATTAAAACATGGGGCGGCTGAGGGCAAGTTTTGTTAATTTTCGTTTTTAAGTGTCTCCTATTACCTCTTTACACGTTTTCGCATGAATTTTCCAATAAAAATGTTAGAAATTTTCGAAATTCAAATATCTTGTTTATTTTGACGCAACAGCTCAATTAATTTTGACAATTAAAGGACTGCAAAATTTTTAGAAATTGGGGTAACATGGTAATTTTTAAAAAGTAGTTGTTATTTTTGTTATTCAAGGAAGAGTTATGATTTACAGAAAATAAGTTAGTTCTCCAAAACTTCTAAAAAGTTTCAAAAATACAATGGAAATTCGGAAAAAAAACATCGGTTTGTTCATGTGTGAAAGATATATGAGATTACCGATGCTCGTCCTGTGAGGTTGTATGCTCAGTGCGGAGTGAAGGAATGTTGTGCTTCAGCTTTTTCGTTCGTTAGATTAATTGAAAATCAATGCTGCCGTAAAACATTCCACCAAATGTGAAGTGCATGCAGTAACACGTAACGTTATTGGTGTCGCATGTTTAAATATGGACACGCTAATGTACACAATGAGGCAAGAAGTAGCCGCCCATCTATAGTTAGCTATGAACTTGTGTAGAAAATTAAAAAAGGTCTATTTTGCACATGAAACAGTGGTGCACCGCTTAGATCGTGACAGTGTGCTCCAAGATGCTGTTACAGGACGGCTTCATTACCATTTTAAAGAGTTTCTTGTAGAAGGAATTCCAAACCCACGTACGATAAATACTTCAATTTGCAAGGCAGTTATGTCAAAAAGTAATTTACTGTTGTACATTTCTAAACAGAGATTCATGCAAATGTCATTGACAACCAAATGGATTTTTCTTTCGAATTCCTTTTGTAAAACAAGTTTTGATATATTTCTAATTTTGTGGCAATTTATTTTCTATTTAATTAACCAAAAAATTTTAGGACCGCATATTTGGGCCCAGTACATAACTGAGAGTGCGATTCAGAACGTTTACATCCTATTTGCGAGAAAACGTGTTACTCTGGAGAGTGATGCAGTTACACCCGTTCTTTGGAAGCGTTCAACGAGGCATCGCTGCACTTAGCAAGGTGGGCCACTGCACGGGGATATATTGGAAAGCAAACGATCTGCGTCTTCCAATATCCGCCGGAGCATTTCCCCGTACTCTAAAAATTAAATTCTCGTGACGTCGTTTCCTGCTTTGCCTCGTCGTAAATTCACCTATAACTCGATTTCACTGAATATAAGCGTCGACTTAATTCAATACTTTCGCATGACTCTGCTCTTGTTTCGAGCTCGCCTGTCAGCGCTGCTCCACGGAAGCCTCGTCCGATGACAGATTTTGGGTTGAGATGTTTTAGTTTGGGATTAGTACGTTTTGTTGATTGGTTGGCGTGGAGCTCAGCAGGAATCAATACGACCTCGTGAACGTGCAGGAAATGTAAAGCCAAAGCTTTCATTGGGGTGCACAGCCACGTTATCCTGCTTATTCTTAAAACGTGAGCATGTACGTAGTAAAGAAGCGTGTTTCTGCGGCGATGCTAAGAAGATTCTCGACTTTATTACCCATGGCAAAGCGAGTGCTATATTTCCGTGCTAGCGCTGTTTACAATACAGTTCTACGTCGCATCATCTTCGACTACGAATAACAATGAATTTAAGACTTTTTGTTATTATGTTTTGTAATTTGTGCTTATTTAAAATAAGTGAACTACTACAGTAAAATTAAGGTAATATCCGATACAATATTTCGTAGCGAATAAGACATGGTACTGGCTGTAACATAAAAAAAGTTCTACGATACATTTTAAAGCACTAGAGAAGTAAAAATAAAAAAATAGAAAATGAGATAGAGCATTCTCACACGCAAACCAATACGTTGGAAAGGCAAGAAGCATAGAATCATGACCATTAATTGAATCAGTTAGAATAATACAAAATAAAAATTGCATATACAATATATATATATATATATATATATATATATATATATATATATATATATATATACAAATGGAACAATGAGAAAAATGTTCCCGAAATTTACTGACTGAAGAAAAACCTAAATCTATAGAGGAAATAGTAAAAAAACGCCATTGCAAGAAGGCAACAATAACTCAAGGAAAAGTTAATAGAGCAATACAAAAATAAAAAAATGACAAATGAAAAGGCCCTAGAGGAATTGTCCCGGAATCAGTGTTACAAGTTATACATTATCAAGACTGAATTAAGTGTTGGCATCAGTTACAACGTTTTGAAGGATTGCAATAAAGAAGATTATAACTAATTTTTAACTTTTATTTTGACCAGGTGTATAGTTATAATTTTTAAATAATTTGTTACAGATAAATATAGGCTAAAAACAAATCAGGTAAACAATTTTTATATTTTCTTGTGCTATTTAATAATACAGAGTGCGACAGGAAAGTGTAGTATTTTTGAAAAGACTGCACACACTTCTTCGAACGAATTTAAAAATGTATTGTTTTCAAACATTACTGGTACATTGCTATTTGAGAATACATAACAAAACATAAAAAAATAATCAGCTGTGAAAAATCATATCAGTTAGTTAAATAGACGGCACCATTTTTGTTGGGGGATTCTCGTAGACGGGTGGCGAAATTGTCCGTACTACTTTGGAGTATGTCACGTAAAACTCTCTGAATTTTTCGCATTGTGGTTTCAAAAAGGGCTTCAAGATTACGAGTTTGTCTATGTAAACTTTAGCTTTTAGGTAGCTCTATAAAAAGTAGTTACCAACTGACAAGTTTTAGTAACAAAAGCAGGCTACTTCACATCCTCACACAATGAAATCAAGCGTTCAGAAAATATTGTCTTAAAAAGTTATTTTTGCTGCTGATGTATGGCAAGTTGCCCCATCTCGCTGAAACAAAATTATCTAGAGGTTAATGCGTCGTCTTCTTAATTTTAGAAAAAATAATCACGCAACATTGCAAGGTAGCGATCTGTGTTATAGACGCTATTCGTCCATTTTCACGACAATGGAAGTCCAAGTGTAAGATTCTGTAAACTGGCCTGTCTGACATCCGAAGAGCCCAAGCGTGACGTACCACCGAACGACGAGGGCTGGCTTCCACCGCTTGTCCCACCATTCACAATGCTTAGCTAAATTCGTACAGTCCTATAACCTATCCGTGCAATCTTCGGCCTCAAAGATCTTGTTGTTTAAAAACCATTCACCCACTTCACAATAGTATTCCGTTTTGAAATGCGACCATGACGACCAACATTAAAATGGTTTCGAAATCGTCGCTGTGCGAACGACTCGTTTTGATGAAGGTGTTGTAAACAAACATACGATGTGTACAGGCTAAGGCTCCATTGCTACCGAAATGATGTCTGTCATTAAGTAGATATCAACCATTCAAAAAAAAAACTCTACCACGCATAACAGTCTTTTCAAAAACACCTCCCGTCGGACCCTGAGAGGGTTCGACACGCATCTATAGGTACCCCTACCTACTGTTTATACGAAGTTTAAACAGTCTTCTCAATCAATATTTGAAGTTTAACTTTTTGATAATTCTTTTGTATACATTCTGAAAAAATTTTATATAATTTCTACTTTTTTAGTCTATTTTAGCTAACTCTATTTCTCTCTTTTTCCTTCCTTTCTGCCTTATTCTTTTCATTCTCCTGATTTTTTCTTCTCTTTTTATTTCACTAATATATCAGATGCTTGTTAATCTTTTTTGTACGGGTTGGCCCTTCTTCTCGAGCGTGCTTTCATTATTTCATCATAGGGAAAATAGAAATTTTATAAATGGCAATCAGATACTTATTTTATGGCTCATTAATTTTCCTGTAAAGTTATGTGCTGTATTCTTTATTTACCTGCATCTTAGCTGTCTTTGGAAAAGTATTCAGTTTTACAGAGTAGAATGAATAATAAAAAGAAAATAATTATTCGGTTTTTAATCCAATAATACGTTGCATGCAGGAGTTTCCAGTTTTCATATTCAACACTTACCTCAGCCACTCTAGAAATAAGACACATATGGAAGATGCCTATACAATAATGTGCCACATGCCTGTAGTTTATAGATTGCAATACCCCGCTCCTCCTTTATTCTCTTAGAGTATGAAACAAGTAAGGGTAGTATAAACAGCTAAAACGAACATAATGTTTCATTTTCTATTCAACAATATATTTTTTTTCTATTTTTACGATTAGGGAGTTTTTCCATTCCTCTACATTTGACCCAAGCACCTAAATAATCACCAAACATCGAAATGAAAAGTTCGTTGTGTTTCGCATCCAGCGATGTGCCGCATACCCAGCATTTCTAGGTTCCAGTATGGCATTCTCAGGTTTTTCTCCACTTACCTTAATAACTAAGAAGTTAAAATCCAAAAAACATGTGTTCTAATCCTTTTAGTAGCTTAAATAAAAAAACAAACTAAAAATTTAGACTTCCCGCTGGTTTTCTTGTGAGTTTCAATTTTTATTTCAAAAATAGAAAAACTACAAAACAAGAGTTTTATAAATCAGCTATTTGCAAAGTTCACTTAAAACGATGTACTTTTTTTTTTAATAGAACTTGTACCTGCTCAACAATATACATTGTTATACAAGGTATTTCTAACAAATAATACTTAACAGAATGAAATAATATGAATGGAAATTAATATCCACTTGAAATAGAAAAAGTTCACATTCACTTCGGTTTGATTGTTGTTTGGCACTTAGTTTTCACCACTATCACTTCCATGTATGTCTTGCGGTAGCTTGCGTTTTAGACGTGAATGGATATTTCTTTGACCTAGTTTGTAAGAGGTGGCACCGCTGCAGTTGGTAAGGTTCTTATGAAAAGTTTTGGTCAACTTCGCGATGTGTTCTTGAATTTTGGGTAGAGCTAGTTCATGGTGGAGCTGCTGATTTGTAATAAACCAGGGAGCGTTGACTGTCATTCGAAGGATTTTATTTTGTAGGACCTGGATTCGATTTAAATTGGTTTTAGAGGTGTTAGCCCATACCACACATCCGTAAAGAACTAAAGGACGTATTAATGATTTATAGAGAAGAGTCATACAGTCGATTCTCATAGAAGAATTCCTATTGATGAGTGGATAAAGTTGGATTAATCGTGTGTGTCCCTCGTTCAATTTTTTTAGTATGTGGTATTTCCATGTAAGTCGAGTGTCGAGGTAGATACCAAGATATTTTACGGGCTCATCATTAGCATTCCACTGGATGGGATGGTCGTTAATTAAAATAAGAGATGGATTTTTGATTTTTCGAAGAGAGAATATTTTAGTGACACATTTAGAATAATTAATTGATAAATTCCACTGTTTGAACCATCTGCTTAGAATATTGGTGGCAACTTGAAGTTCAGCAATAGCTTGTTCTAAATGTTCATTCATAGTTAACACGACCGTGTCGTCCGCGAACATTGCAAGTTTTGTGCTGGGAACTGGAATATCGTACATGTAGATGTTGAATAGAATGGGACCCAGTATACTGCCTTGCGGGACCCCTGCGTGTATAGTTCTGCGATCTTCAAGGAACGAAAATAATACAGACTTGATATACTCGGGTAATTGTAGATGTGTTATTTTGTATTTTAAGCCTTCTGTCCAAACGCGGTCGAAAGCTTGTGCTATATCTAAAAACAGGGTGGTAACGTATTGTTTGCTTTCAAAACCTCGTTCAATGGTCTCGGTCATACGCTGAAGTTGGTGGCAGGTGGAGTGGCCTTCTTTAAATCCAAATTGAAAAGTGGGAAGAATACTCAGTTTTGTGATTTTCTCGTTTAGTCGGAGATAAATGATCTTCCCGAAGAGCTTCGAGGTTGTTGTTAATAAACTGATTGGTCGATAGCTGGTGATTTCTTTCTTATTTTTGCCTGGTTTGGGAAACATTAGAATAATTGCATGTTTCCATACATTCGGAAAGTATCCTATTCTTAGGCAGGCATTAAAAGTACTTGCTAGGTATGCTAGCGCTTTTTTAGACAGCTTCTTCAGTATTATATTTGGTATTTTGTCGCATCCAGGTGATTTATTTATCGGGCGAGTTTTAATTATAGACGCAAGTTCCCTAGGTGACGTTGGTTTAAAGTTAGCTTCAACAATTGGTTGATGTGTTTCTATATAATTTATCACTATATTTTTAAATACTGGGTCTGCGTGATTTGCAGAAGTGAATGTTTGGTCTAAATAGTTTGCGAAGGCTTCACATTTTTCTTCATCCGAGTTGTATATTTGTGTTCCTCAAGAGATTGGAGTTATCTCGTTTGGTTGGCGCAGAATGCGTTTGGTTGTGTTCCACAAGCCCGGGTCGCTTGGTTCAAGGTTGCTGATATGTCTTTGATATGTCTCGATTCGGTAGGTGTCAAGTTCCTTTTTAATACGATGTGATAGATTGTTCACCATGTTTTTGGTTGAGGGGTTCCTTGTTCTCTGCCACTCTCTTCGCAGAGTGCTTTTTTGTTTAATTAGGCTCACTATATGTTTGGGTGAATAGTGATCGATATTTACTTTGTGTTTATGGGTAGCTATGGTCGCCGCGTTTACACTGTCGGAGATGGTTTCGGTTATGTGTGTGATCGTTTCATCGATTTGGTTTGAGAATTGAAGATCGTTGGGATACTTAAGCTGTTGATCGAGTGTAGCACTAAAGATGTCCCAGTTTACTGGACCATTTATTAATCTCGGCTCTGGAATGTGTTTAGCAGGCGATAGTATAAACGAGATTATAACGGGTATGTGGTCTGAATCGAGTTCGGAGAGCGCTTCTTGAAAGATTTGTTTGTTGAAGTTTTTGTGGGTGACGATGTCCAATATGTCTGGTTCATGGTCGCTTCTATATGGGTAGTATGTAGGTTCATCTGGGGCTTCTATTTGGAAAGCGTGTGTAGATGCTAAGTCATAAAGTTTATTTCCAGCTGGGTTTGTTGTTCTACATCCCCATATCGTATTTTTGGTGTTCAAGTCTCCTATAAGGAATGTGGGTTCACTGGTATTGAATATGATGGAGATGTCTTTTTCAAGAAGTTGTTTCTTTGGTTGTTTATAAACACATACTAAGGTTATATTAGTACCATTGTTAAGTTTTATTTTGGCTCCGATAGTCTCGAGGTTAGTGGTATTAATTTTTTGGCATTCATGATGAATTATATTGCGTTTTATGATTATGGCTACTCCGCCAGATGCAAATGTAGTCTCTCTGTCAGCTCGGTAGATCAGATATCCAGAAATTTTGAGTTTGTCTAAATTAGTTAGATGAGTTTCTGAAACGCACGCTATGTCAATGGAATGTCTCATAAGGAATGACTTAAATAAAGTTATTTGTTTTGTAATGCCATTGGCATTCCAGTTAAGGAGTTTTAATTGAGAGAGTTTTAGTTTTGTTGTCCATTGAAAAGGGAAGGAAGGAGATTTGATAATATGAATTGTTTGATTTGTTCTATGTAGGGCTGGATGAGATTTAGGAGGGTTGAT
Source organism: Sinelater perroti (assembly GCA_036346155.1). Classification (NCBI taxonomy): domain Eukaryota; kingdom Metazoa; phylum Arthropoda; class Insecta; order Coleoptera; family Elateridae; genus Sinelater; species Sinelater perroti. The sequence continues at coordinate 5,505,825 of JARFIY010000265.1, forward strand.
AGAATAGTGTTGATTATGGGGGAAGTTTCGGGTGATGCAGAATTATTTTTTGGTAACCAGGATGGGTTAGGTAAGGATGTGTTGTTTGTATTGTTTGAAAGGGAGGAAAGTTTCTCATATTGTTAGCAGGTGCTGGCTTGTTATCTGTTTTCTTGTTGTAGGAGTTGCGTTCTGAGGTCGTTTGCCTTGGTGATTTATTGATTCATGGAATTATTTGCATCCCTGAAATTAGCGGGTGGTTTTCTCCGCAATTAATGCATATTGGGGTATCACTTCGAAGTTTATCACAGTTAGTGTACAAGTGATTTCCTTGGCATCGTACACATCGTGGTTCTAATCTACAGTAGTTTTTGGTGTGCCCTATGCGTTGACATCTGTGACACTGGGGTGTTTTACGATTAATTGTTCGTGGCTCTACAGTTACTACAGTGTGATATAGATTTTTGACGTTGAAAATTTCGTTTGCCTTTGCATTTGCGGTGAGGAGTACTGCACAAACGGGCATAGGCGTTTTATCTTTATTTAAAAGCCTTGTAATTCGTGTTATAAGGAGGTTGAGAGGCGCTAGCTCAGCATGAATGTCTTCTTCAGTTAGCAAAGGAGGAACATTCTTTATAACTACCGATAGGGGTTTGTTGTTGGGATTTTGGTAAGTATGAAATTCGATCTTATTTGTTAAGTAATGTTTCGCTAATTTTCTATAATCGCTGTCGCTTGATAATGTGATTTTCAGTGATGATGAATTGAGAGCCGTCGAAAACTCACCCTCGATAATAGTTTTGATATCATTTACAACTTCTTTATGGTTGACTGGGCCGTGAAGAAAGATAGGTGGTATTTTAATTTGAGGTGGTACATTGACCTCTGCTTCTTTTGAGGCAGACGGCTCGAGATGTTCTGGTAAGTAATATTTATTTCCTTCGAGTAATGATTCAGGATTACATTGGTATTTCTTTTGTAAATCGGTGGTAGGCGGAGAAAGGTGATCGGAATTTCTTTTGTGAACAGACATGATAGCACACTCAATTCACCCCCGTAGGGGGTGATAGTTAAAAGCAGACGAATTTACTGCTAAATATAAATAAAGTTTGTTACCAGAATTAAATAAACGATTGCTGGTTATCGCAGGCACCAAATATTGATAAATCGTACTCGCACTTTCGGGTCACGGAGTGAAAGCGCGAACTCCTTACTTTTTTTGTCGTCTTATGGTATAATATATAAGCAACATGTCTACAAATTTTAGTTTTTATGTTCAATGGTTTGACTGGAATTTATTTATTAAAATACAGGCAGCGTATAATTGACTAAAACTTTAGATGTACACTTTAATTACTACTACAATTCACAATTCCTTAAAAAATCAGATAGATAACGCCACACAAATGTGGTAAAGAATATTTAACTTATGTTCTTAAATTTTGAAGAAAAGGCAACAAAGTCCTGACGTTAATGTTTTATATATTTTTTTAATATCACGTACATGTGTTCTGTACATTCTGAAGGGCGTATTTAAACTAAAAATAAAATATAATCACGTTATTGGGAAAAATTGTAATTGAACGAGAACTCAGAAAAAAAGAAAATGTATAATAAAATTTTAGAAGAAATGGACGATTAAAGAGATAATTTTGAAATTTGAACGGTTTGTAAAGTAATCGAGAAATTTAGAGATCAAATAATAAAAGTGAATATTAAACGACTAATAAAAAATCTCGTTGAAGAATAAATCATAAACTTTGCCCTTAATTATATTTGAGCGGCATAAAGAAATAGAAGAAAAGTAGTATTTACCTATACAAAAATTTATTAATACACTTGGCGTAAAAAGATGATATATGCTTGCGTGCACGTCTGGTAAAGCTTTTCAAAAGCAATTGCTTTGTTAATTAAAAATTTTTTTTAGAATATTTAGTGGTAAGTTACACACAAGATTAAGTAACTATCAATGTTTCTATAAATATTTAGAATAAATATTTAAACTAATAATAATACGTGATATTTATATATCTAAAAATATTCTATTAAATTAAAACAAAAATGTTCTTCTTTACAATCCTTAACTTGAAAAAAGTACATTAAGACATATTTTAGTTAGTTTGTCACAACTTTACATATTATTGCATCAGGTCTCCTAATTTTGATTCATCCAATCCAACAGTAATTTAATTTACTTTTGTTAAATTTTTTTTGGGGTTAATAAACTTGGTGTTATCTTTTTGTATTGATAAAACTAATTTTGTTTATCTTTATGTGGGCATATTATAAAGAAAATTTTGCTAGTAGTAGAATAATACTAGTATCTTCACATATTTTATTTTAGTATTTTAAAAAAGACAAATGTGGAGGCATATAATAAATTGTTATGTATACAAAGATGATGCATTATCAGGACATGTACATCAAAAGTGGTTTGCTAAATTTGTTCTGAAAATTTCAATGTGTAGCTCTAGTCTAAATTTTAATGTTTACTATGTCATCGTCAATGAAATTTTATCTACATCATTATGCAAGTTTGCTATAGCAGTCGAAATATTCAAAACAAAGCTTGGATACCATGAGTATTAACCATGACCAACTCGGCTACTCGCATAACTATCTATGATTTAGTAAATACCAATAAAAAGCTTTGTTTTTAAAGAATATGGTAACAGACAGCGAAATGCAAATCGCTTGATATGACACGAGAAATAATTGATTCTACCTTTTATTGCAAGCAGTTAACGAAACTGGACCAAATAATTTGCACAAAAAATCCAAAAATTGGAAGACAGTTATTTTTTACGATACCATTAGGCTTCGTCCGTCTTCGACTAGCCGGAATCAGTTGCTACCTTTCTACTGGAATATTTTATTTTATTGCCTAAATTTACCAAATCTGACACTTTTTGATTACCGTATATTTTATTCTTTATAGGATTTTATTAATGGGAAACCTTTCATTAATGGACATGCCGTTAGAAGGTACGTGAATCAGTTTTTTGTTGCTAAGTTTAAGCGTTTTATGAACGCAACATATAATCCTGCTAGTGGAAAGTTAGAGAAAATCATTGATCGAATGATTAAATTTTATTTTTTATATTAAAATAAAAATACTTTATTTTGGTATAAAAACTAATAAATTTATTTACCAACCTAAAGCAAACAAACTCTCAGTATTTATCTATGTACATTGCTAGTGTAAAATCGTACATCAAAAAATTTTTTACTTTTATGAATTAGTTATTGCGTGATTTAAAGAAAAAGTGTCTTTCTTCTTTTTATAATGCCCATTTTCCAACATAAAACCTAACCTTGTAAAAGCTAGTGTAAACGCATCCTTTTATAAAAAGCGCTGCTGTTTTCTAAACAATTAACAGAAAGTTACAAGCAAAATACCTTTATTACTATATTTAATTTCTATAATTGCGAATGTAGTAGAACAAAGTATTCCGTCACGCAAAAATTTTACAAGTCAAAATTATACCATAAGGTGCATATTGTTTAGTGTTTTAGAACTATAAAAAATAAATTTGTGGTTTTTGTTTTAGATCTTTGCTATTAATCATCCAACTAAAAGGTAAAATTTATAACGTGCAGTTATCTTTCCGAACACAAGTTAAATACTAAGAAAGTAAGAAGCTGTGTGATTCTTATTAAATTACTATTTAGTTTTTACTACGCTATAAAGATATTTTAAAGACTGCAATCAATATGTCCATCATAAGGTACAGAAATTTCCGAAAGGCTATGTAAAAAGTAGTTTTAATGGGTAAACCGAAGCCTTTTTTTATATTTAGATTGGCAATCCTAATGTTTGGTATTTATCATCTGCAGTCGTTGAGGTTATTAACAGTGCATCGCTATACAAAAGAACAACGTATTGTTATTGTTAAAACACAGTACATATTTGATAGAAATATTGCGGAGATTGTTCAAAAAGTGCACGAAATTCTTGGTATCCATAATTCACTTAATGGGTCCTCTGTTTAAAGATTAATTAAAAAATTTGAAGAAACTGTTTTGGTTGTAGACAAACAATCTCTACCGCGTCCTCGTCCTGTGCGGTCGGCCAAAATCATTGCAGTCGTCAGTGAGAGTATTGGTGGAAATCAAAAATATCAACACGTCATCATTCTATAAAATTAAACAATAGCCGAAGTAGCTTGCAACAAATTCCACTAAAGACCTTCACTTCCACCCTTGCAAAGTTCAATTAACTCAGGAGTTCAAGCCACGAGACCATTTGCAATGGAGACTATTCGCTAGTTAGGTGATGGAAAACCAAACAGTAAATGACACTTTTTTAAAACATCGTCTTTAGCAATGAATCTCATTTTTATTTGATTGGTTTTGTTAATGAGCAAAATTGTCAGATGTGAGCCAAAGGAAATCCTCGTGCTATTCATAAAAAACCGATTCACCCACAAAGAGCCATTGTTTAGTGCGGTTTATGGGCTGGAGATGTAATTAGATCGTTCTTTTTGAGAATTAACTGTAAATAGAGTATAATATCGTTACATAATATCAAATTTTTTGGACGATATAAACCTCGAAGAAATATGGTTTTGATAGGATGGTGTCACATGTTACACAACAACAAAAATCATCAATTTGTTAAAACAATGTTAACAATGTTAAACAAATGCTGACGTTAATTATCGCCCAGATCTTGCGACTCGATACCATGCAATTCTTTCCTCTGGGGTTTTGTAAATTATAAGGTCTATGGTAACAAACCACATATAATTTTCTACTGAAAACAGAAATCCAACGCGTTATTGCTGTAATTGAGCCGTTGACTTGAAAAAATTAGATTTCTAATCCAAAATAAAAGTCTTTGGAAATATATATATATTAGTTTTCATTCTAAAATAGTTTAAAAATAATTGTTTACAAGTAAAGAAACATTATTTAAAAGAAATATAATAAAGAGGAGGATATCGATAGAACCCGTTTTTTGCTTTCTTTTGATATTAATTTTTAGTTAACGCTAATACGTTATATATTTCTATGTAAAGCTAATCCTTTATATAGAAATCCACATGTTAGTCTACCATTATCATTATCATTACATATATTTAACACGTCTGTTTGTATTCATCGTCACAATCGAGGACCATTGATTTTAAACGTTTTTAATTCGTATCTAAGGTTTTATATATCAAGTGTTACGCAATGCATATGGGTATTTTCCTAGTACACTTTATTAAGGTCAACGCCAATCAATTAAAAACAAGTTACTAATACTGGAAAAATTCCAATGTTTTACTATATTAAAAGAAATTTAGTTAAAACTTGTTCTTCGAAAGCGGAACGGAACTAACAGAAATATATTTAAAACGCACATTTGGTAAAATACAATATGCCATTTCCTGTTTTGTTTCTGCAAATATCGAGAAAACAATTATTATAATATTTGGGTTTATGCAAGCATAATTTGGGATTATTTAAGATAGTCGCTGAAGTCAGAAACAGAGTCTCTACGAGAACATGAACACTAAGGTTTTTAGTTTTTAAATTGCTTACATTGTTTAGTTTATATAGAGCGTAAGACAAAAAAATCGGACATCACTTTGTTTTACAGCTTAAAAATATCTATTGGGGCACTTTATTTATATTATAATATACAGTTTTGTTTATCTCTCTGATTTTTTAAATTATAAAGAAAAATTTGTTTAATTTCCATGTTTTATGATAACACATGTTGGGAATAGCTTTTCTGGACCTTCAGAAATAAAAATACACAGCGGCATTTTTCATTTTTTAATCCATTATTTTGTTCAACCGCTACAGAGTTTCACAGGCAAAGAGACAGTCAAACAGATCTATTTCATATACAACGTACATCCGGAAAGTAATTAGACGTTACAGAAAATTTACTTGATTGAAGATATGTCTATATACATTTAACATTCTTTAAAAATATTACTAATGCACCATGTTAACGGTTCTATTAGTTCATTTTTTATAGTCACGAAACGTTGTCTTTTCAAACCAGATTTGTATTGGAAAATAAAGAGTCAGGTGGGGCCAGCCTAGGCTGTAGGAAAGTTGAGACTTTATTACCACATTTTGTTTTGCCAGAAACTCTCTTGCTAGCAGTGACATATGGCTCAGCATATTGTCGTGATAAATACCCCTTTTTCAGCTGTTTAAGGACTTTCAGATAAAATGCTGCGCTGATCATTTGTCTGGGTAGTACACAATTTTATGAACATATTTAGAGTAAACAAAGACAATGAACATCACTTTTATGTTTGAATTGATCATTCTGGCCTGTGGATACATATATTTATTGAATATGTTGTGTCTGCCATTGGTTTGCTTTGTGGCATCACATTGACATTTGTCTTAATTGGATCGCAACTACTAACGGGTTAGTCAGTTCTGATTATAGTTAACCTAGCTGTGGATGACCATTAACCCCAACATTCGTCTTTGTGCAAGGCTTATGAAAATTATGGAAAATTAAAATTAGGACGAGTTATTTGGAGCCATATCTAACTTACAGCTAATTCAAACTATGTCTATTGGTGCCATTTTTATCGCAAATTATTGCTTTTTCTAAAAACCATGGTACTAGAAATCGGTAAAAACCTTGGGGAATTTAGAAATTTCGTTTTATCTACTATCAATCTAATAACCAAATTTTAGCCAGAGTAAAAATCTGTGGTTACCTTAGCTAAATTATTTGAAGTTTAAGACGTTGATGGGTATCCTGTGCGTTGTCTTTCAATCTTTGCGCCACAACAAGCATTTTGGTTGGGGTTTTTCGTGTTTAACGCAAAATTTTGTGGCTTATTGTTGCGTTACATTTTTTTCGTCACGTGACGCTCAAATAGCTATCTAATTAGTAAGTAATCCGCATCCTATAAAGTCTCAAAGGGAAATAAGTTGAGTCAAATCCCCCACCAACCATACCGAAAACTGCGCTTCCCGAGCCTCCTGCTTGAACCAAGCAAATCAGTCTCATTAGTTTCCAGGCATACCTTGTATCAGATACAACAAGAAAGAATACTGTTTTATAGCGACATTCTTATTAAATTTTTATAACTGTTTTTCTAAATGTAAATATTTTAAAATTTGATTAAATCGATTTGAAAATTGTTATGCATTTTTTTATTATATGACAATATTATCATTTTCTCGGCTCATTTCTAATTACTTTAATCTTCTTTAAAGGCTATATCCAACAAATAGTTTTTATAGTCATACAAAAGAAAATTACTACATTTTAAATGTCTGAAATTATGTAGGGAAAATAAATTTACATTGATAATATCGCTGTACCTCAGCTGTAGAATTATAGCACGTCTAAAACTTGAATATGTTGAAAGCGTTGTGTTTTGATTGTAATTTTACTTTAAAAATATCATTTGTATTTTTTATACAGGAAGAGTATATAAAGATATGATCATTTAAATGTTTACCTTATATTTTATTTTTCTCTCTTCAAATTATAAATCCCCATTGTCAACTTCTACAATTTTTGAGACGCGTCTTGAAAAATCCCAAAATGCTTCACAGATATTTATTTCTAAATGACAAGTTTCGTAACAACTCTTTTCTTTAACTTTGGTTACTACAATAACATATTAAAATAACAGGAACGCTATTTTATTCCTTACTTAGCTATTTTCTTAATCGACTTACGAAGTGTCCTAAACGTTACCTGTATGATCAATATGGATCTCACTTAGACACCTATATAAAATATGTGGAAGTTAAAGATAAATTGTGATAAGGTGTCAATTTATAGCTTATACTAATCATTTTTAGATGCAAGTAATCAAAACTGATTTGAACATTCATTCGTGTTTTAACTGTGAGCTAAAACATATAATATTTTGATCATTCATATACTTCGTGATGAACACTACTGTGTGTAAATACAACTATTAATACTTTTGTTAACCAAGAATTAATTATAATCATTTATTGTTTACATTTTTCTACATAATACTGCAGTTTGGGTGATAAGAAAGTGACCGTCACCATTTGGCGAAGAGGTATCGCAACACCATCTATGTTAATCCGTTCAAACTCTTATTTCGTGCTCTTTTACGCTAGCATGGTTCATTGTATTGTTGATGTAAGTGAATTAGTTATCCTTACAATGAGTGCAAAATTCCTAAAGCGGAACGAGGCAATGTTTTTAGAGAATTATACGAAAGGGCTAAAACTGATCTATAAAGCGGCTGCAAAATACAACGTGTTTCAAAAAGGGTCATTTGATTTAAAATGTTTATATTATGAAAAATAATAAATACAGACATTTGAAATTAATTTTATATTACCGAGCTAATCTTGAAGTTTTTTTACATACCAAATTATAGGTACTCAACATGCCCCTCTTGGCATTCATTCCATATGTCCACACGCTAGCCAAATTTGTCCCAAACTTTTGCGAGCATATCTGGATCTACGGCTGATGTTATGCTGTTCCGCAGTTCGACCATTGTAGTTGGGAGAGGAGGCAGATAAACAGAACTCTTTATAAACCCCCACAAGAAAAATCGAACACAGTGAGGTGCAGCGGCCTTAGAGCCCAGTGATGTAAAGCTAAATTGTTAGGCCCCATACTACCAATTTATCATTGTGGAATCTGATTATTCAAAAATTCTCGAACTTCTAGGTTCCAGTGTGGTGGTGCTCCGTTCTGCTGAAACTGCAGTCATCCGAATCGGTCTCTAACTATAAGAGAAGCCAGTTTTCAAGCATATCTAGACATATGATTTCCGTAACAGTGTTTTCTAAGAAGAAAAAGAACCGTACACCTTTTTTTAAGAAAAATTCTAAGTTTAGGAGAGATTCTCTTGCGCTGTATAATTTAGAACCCCATATTCTAACATTACGGAGGTTTACCTCACCATTTAAATAAAAAGTAGCCTCGTCATGAAACACTAAGCATGTTGCAAAAGTTGTTTATTTTCTGCCACCTTGTTGAGGATAGATTCACACAACTTCACACGTCATTGTTACTCACATGCATAAAAAACTTGGATTAATTGAATCCTGTACGGTTTCATAATCAAACATCGCCACAAAACACACTAGATGGACATTGAGGAAACGTTTAATTCTTTACTGGCATAGCGAGTGGATTTTGGGGGCTACATGCGAAATTCAGCCGAATGCGCTCCGCATTTTTATCTGACACACGGGGACAACCACTAGATTACCTTTTACACAGATAACTTGTGTTGGAATTGTCTATACAATTGCCTAATGCTTTAAGTGGTAAGTTCAACGCCAAAACACATGCTGAACAGTAGCCATGGACTCAGACTTCGCAAAGCGAGAACACAAAATGATTTTTGTTGTCCAGTTGGCATGTTAACAAACACTGAATAAAGCGCACTGATGCTACCATCGACCACCGCGTGAAACCCGAGAATTACCTCTTTCTAACAGTACTTTGTTCGAAAACGGATTAAAAACTAAATAGTTATAATTTTTTAAATTAGATGATTCTTTTTGAAATACCCTATATATGCAGAAGTTAAAGTCATTTGTTAAACAGTGAGTAAAGGTTGAGAATGTAGATGATCTGTCGAGATTATTCTGCGTTACGAAAACAGAGAAGGATAAAGCAATCTTGTATTTCGTTGAAGACAAGTTAGGTCTTTTACTGCGCTGTGTCCAAAAGAAATTTTGCAAGAAAGGAATTCGGGCCTCTCTAATAACGGTTTGAAGTCGCTTGCGTAAAAACATTTTTTTCGATCAACGATTAGTAGGCAAAGGAAATTTGGAATCAAAATTGGAACAGTGTTATCTTTACGGACAAGATTTTCTTGGAGTAATAAGTCCCTCAGTGCACAATAAAACATCCCCTAAGAATGTATGTTTAAGGGTGTTTCCGTAAACGCGGTTTTTGTTGCTTCTTTCTGTTTACAGGAGCATTTGAACGCCGAAGAAATATACATTAGTAGAAATTCTTGCTAAAGTTTACTAGAGAGTTTTTTAGTTCTGACAACAACTTGGGTGGTGCACAAAAACAATAATCTTAAACATCTCAATAAACTGTGCAATGGTGAAAACAATAAAATAACTTTACCACAATGATAAGTGGCAGGACAGCTAGTGTACATGGTAAAGTAGCTATCATATTCACTTAACAAGATATGGCAATGTTTGCCAAATAATTATGCAAAACACCTTATTATTGACGAAAGGTGTGAAGCAATAATCAATAGTGGAAGTGATTAGATCGTATCTTAAGTAAATGCAAAATAGCTTATAATATACGCTTATTTACATTTTTATTTTTTGACAGCGGTCACTTTATTATTGAACCGACTGCATTTGGTAAACAGTAAATTAACAAATTTTCAGAATTTATGGATAAACCTTTCATAAGTGTGCAGTAGTTCATTTATAATTCTAAGGAAAAATATAGCCGTTTCTTCTGAAGTAGGCAACAAACTAATGCTCTGTGCAATGAAAACATATTTGGAAATAGGATATGCAAACTACGTTAGCTTCGCTTCAACAAAGGCAGGAGGTCCAAAAATCATTGAATTAAGCAGCGCAGCTGACAGCTCTCCAGCTTCAGATGTGCACTAGATTACAAAATTCGGTGCTAATGAAAACAAACGTCGACGAAAACGTAGTAATTAAGGCCATACCGGAACGAATCTGGCTGTATTGTATTTCCAAAGCTCAACGCTGCAATTTCAGCAGCAGCTCGGAAAATGCAGAGGACAAACAGAAATCTCGCGTTTACCGTATCACCAAGGGCGGCGGTGTGATTCACCGCCAGCCGGCGCGAGCTTGTCACACCGACATCCATCCGTCTTTGTATTCGGACGACATCCCCTTGACAGCCAAAAGCCCGTGTAATTAATAAAATGCCCCAAATTCTTTGGAGTTGCGAAATTGCGCGCCTTTTGAATTTGCCCGTGGCTCTTTAACGAAGACGTGCTAATATCAGGTGGGACTGCCAGACTTATTCATTATTGCTGCGAATTCCAAGAGTTATCCGGGATGGCAAACACCTCATTAATTTTTTCCTCGCTTCGGCTATATTTCTGAAGGGCGCCTTATCAATTATGCTGGTATATTTATTTAATGCCAAGACTATTGCGCAGATAGAGTAATTTAAATAATAACTTCATTAGCGGATGGTAAACAGAACTCGTCGCTAATTCTCCCTTCGGAAATAGTTATATTTGCCTATCAAATCTTCTTGTTGCCAATAATTATTACAATTTAGTTAGATTTACTAAATGTTCCTTCCAAACAAAAAATAAAAATTTAAATTGATTTATAATTTTTTACAACTACAATAATTACAAATAAGTAGTTGACTTTAGTTTTTAAGTTAGTTATAAATTAATTTTCATGTTCTCATTTTGTAAAAACTTTTAGGGTCGTGGGCAATATATACCCTGATATAATTTATATTAAGTCGTAAACTTTATAGCATATTTTAAGTGTAGATTTTGGTAAAATTTTTGTTTCCTGGTGCATTTCTGTAATATTATTTTATTAATAAAATTAACAAAAATGTAAAATTCCGTTTGCTGTTTTTAAGCTTTTTTTATTGAGTTTAACAATGTAAATTGCACTGTTAATATTTGTCAACTAAAATTTGTATAGTAATTTTCAGTAAAAATTATAAATTTTCTATGTACCAGCTACATAAAGAGTTGTGCACTAAAGTTCAGTAATTTTATGAATAAACATTTAAGATATACGAGATTATGCAGCTAAAAAGTTATTCTAATGCAGCTTTGCTACTTGAATACATACATACATACATCAAAGAAAGCTGTGTCACTCATTAAGCTTCCGGTACAATAAATTGTATTGATTTTTTGATAAAGAAGAATGCATTTCACATTCCGTAAATATATGTTATCATCAGAATACATTATTTAGAATGACCTGCTTTACTTAAATCAAAATATGTTTTAAAACTAGTCAAATAAAACTTTAAAACTGCAAAAGTGGATTAAGAAATTCAGAAATTATGTGAGATTTATAACGGACACTTTGCCCGGCTCAGAAAAAACGATTAGTGGGATTAAAAATTTATTTTAGCAGGTAATATAATAGTTATCGAGTAACGATGGATAAAATAAAAAAACCACTATGGTTTGGCATACAGTATTGCGCTATTTCAAAGACATTTCTGTGTGGGTTGCCACAGAAGAGTTCCGACCAAGAAAACCACCATGTTGTGAGTACACAATTCCCGACCGGACCCTTCCCAGCGCATGAAAGTATAGCTAGAAATAAAAAAAATACTGAGCGATAGATTTTAATTGCGCCATACACCTATGCTAATTTTAGAATTTGCTACCATTCGGAAACATGCGAAAAAAATGTTTATAATGCGCGCTCAAGAAATCCTTGTTATTTCCTCGTAGAGGTCTTTTTTGATTTTCCGAAGTGACCAATAATTTGCCCCGTTGCTAATTGAATTTGCGCCGTAACAAAAACGCGGATTATACGTTGCAATTATTAAAAAATAACAACAGCACCGTTCGACCGTAGGTGGCTTAACTTTGGCAAGTAAATGCACTCGCGCGCATGCGCGGTACTCGTTACACGCAAATTCGTTGCAAAAATGGAATTTCATTGATTTTTTAATAATGGCAACGTATAATCCACGTTTTTGTTGAGGCGCAAATTCAATTAGCAAAGGGGGAAATTATTGGTCACTTCGGAAAATCAAAAGGCCTCTACGAGGAAATAACAAGGATTTCTTGAGCGCGCATTATAAAAATTTTTTCGCATGTTTCCGAGTGGTAGCAAATTCTAAAATTAGCATAGGTGTATGGCGCAAATTAAAATCTATCGCTCAGTATTTTTTTTTATTTCTAGCCAGTCAATTCCCGACCTCGGAGCGTTCGAACACCTACGTGCGGTTGTAATTGCTGGAATATAGTACAAATTCACCATTTATGTGTAATATGAGATGCGTTTGTTCTAAAATCTCCAATTTTTTTTCTCAGCAGTAAAATAAGTTAGAAAGATGCGGTTAATTTCAAAAAACACGGAAAATATTTCAGAATTTGTAATAAAGATGGCAGGATATGCAATGCACACAGGTCAAATTACCGCCATTGGAGTAAGTGTTGTTTATATACTTTAAATGGCAACGTTTAATGTTTAAGAACAACGCCTAATCATCTGTTTTCTCCCCTTTCGTGGTAAAACGCCCATTAAAATTCATCGCCAATTAAGTGAGACATGCAGTGAAGGCGTTATAGATGTTAAAAAGCTGCGTTTGTGAGCGCAAAAGTTTAAAAAAGGTCTAGCGTTATGTAACAATAAACTGAGGCATGTCGACGCGTAATGACGCCATAAATCTCCGACCATAAAGGACTTTTCGTGGCCGCTCATTTTCCAATCGAGCCGCTGTTGCATCAGCGATTTTACAATGGGCAAAACACATCCCCAGAGAAATGTTCTCAGCAGCCATGGAATCTTGGTGACGACATTGAGATAAATGTGCACGTCTAGACCGAGATTATGTTGAGAAGTAGCAGAAGCTTTAATTTCCTTTCAAAAAAAAATTTGGAGACCTTAGAACTTGAACGCATCTCGTATAATATTTATATTAAGTTACTTTTATATGGCCATTTTTTCTTTAACCTTCTGGAGTACCCCGCTTTTAATAGCGGTTATACAAGTTTATTTAGATCTACTATGGTGTTTGGTGTCTGTTTTTTAATGATTTATTTGAGAAAAGGTGTATATAAATCTTTATGCATGGTTTGGTTAGATATAAACAAAAATGCGTCATTTACATTACATATCGTTTTCAAGTAAAAACGTTGAGTGATAGTTACATTTGATTCATTTGAACATCCCCAAAACTCGATGTCACACATTCACACTGGCTTTATAATTATTTTATTTTCAATCGAGAGTGGGTCTTTCTGCGCAGTAGACAATATATTGGTTTAAATTTAAGCTTTATTTTTTCCTCTTTAGTATAAATGTTATAGTATAAAAGTTAGTCTGGATTCTAAGTGAATAACAAATTGCTTGACTTCTTTAATTTTAAGTGCCATTGCATTATCATATATTTATAGTCTTAGCGTAAACGTTAGGTTTGTTATTCCTCTAGTAAATTAAGTAGTCATGTCGTTGCAGAATTTGACTAGCTAGTAAAGTGTCTATTGTTTGCCGATATGACCGTCTACAAAAATTATGATTGTTATTTCTTATATTTTTATTATCTTAGCAGTGTGTGGTATACCTAAATTAATATTGGAGAGTTTAGATGTTCCAGTTTCATATCGTACAAGAAAGTAGAGGTTATTCAGGTAAGATTTTAGAAGCACCTAGTAGTTGCGCGCGAATTCTGATTTAATTTTGATTCAAAATTTCTTGTACCACAACTTAACAAACGCCTAAACGACACCGAGGAACAACCTGGCCTATATTATTTTTTTATCAAAAGCTTTATGTGGCTTATTTGTTATACGGTGCCGTAGTTGAATGTTTGAGTGTACGTATTGAAATTCATATTAATGGTTAGATATTTATTTTTTGTCCTCATGATCTTTATGCATTCTCTAAAGAAGTATTTTTTCAAACAATTTAGATAATACCAGCAGGAAACTTATATGAAAATATAATGAAACTTCTATGTATAACCTTCCAGATTTTAATAATAATATAATTTCTGCTTCTTTAAGTTCAGTTAATATAATGAAATAAAATACCACAATAAATACTGTAGTAACTAGTATTAATCCTTTTAGAGGGAGCTCATTCCTGTTATTTTATCATTTCTACGGCTACAAGCTCAATTTATAAGTGGAAAATTTATTTTTTTTAACTTTTTGTGATAAAACAGATGAAAACAGAGAGTCAATGGTAAATTCACGCAGTTTTTTTATGGTTAAAGTATAAGTAATAAAAAATTTTGCAAAATGACCCGGAAAAACTTCTGCCTTTTTTTCATCAAATTTAGCCCATCCTTGTGCTTAGGTTTCAAGTTGTATTTTTGAAGCCTTAAGATGCTTGCCAAATTGTATACTCATTCTTCATGAGCACAATTATTTATTTCTAAATTAATTTAATTTAACTATTAATTTATTGATTTATTTGTTGCATTAGCTTTTATATAATGTCACGAGTTCGTTGCCAAAAAAAATTAATTTTTTCACATTTAAGGAGATGATAATTGTATTTTAGTGTTGTGTCAACTGGGAGTAGAGTACTTTACTACATCTTATATTGTTTTTAATAGGTGCTATAAAGCTCCATTCAGTTCTTTCGATTTCTTTATTCTTGGTTTTAGATTAATGTTTTGATCTATATAATTACAAATGTATTCAATTCTGTATATTTATCATACATGTAGCATGCCCTTATGATGTTTTATAATTAAAAAGATAGCTGTTACAATGGTAGAAGAGTAGCTCAAGAAAAGGTCATAACTGGACTCTACGTTGGTGTGGTTGGGTAAGATGCCATTCGTAACACAGAATTCTAAAAGATCGGAAATTTTATTTAGGTTAGTCAGCCAGTAGGGGGTTTTTCAAGAGGGGAGGAAGCTATAGTTACTTTCAATCATGTATTTGTAGAGTTTAGTGCTTTTTGATGCAATTAGTCTTAAACCTCAGTGGATGTGTTTAAAATTGTAGTACCTGTAGCTATTAGTAATTGTCAAAGAGGTTGTGAAAATTTAGAAATTTGGCTTTACAAACGCTGTCTCGTAGAGGACGGTACTCTGAAAATATTGCTAATAACCAAATTGGCTTGGATACGGCTTTTTTTAAATTTGTAATATTCTATGTTTTTTTATAATGATTGTTTCCCACGGACTGTTCCATATGAATGAACTGTGTAGTAAATTGAATATAGGAGTATTTATATATATAAGCGTCTTTGTTGTGCAGAAAACGTTTTAGATCAGCATGATGTCAATAATAATTATTTTAAAGAGAGCTTTAATTTTATTTATGTATTGCTGAAACTCATTTGGGTATTATTGAACTATATTAAAAATTCATTCATTATGCCTAAAAAACTGAAATTCTCAAAAACTGCACAACTTCCGCTATTTGGCATCTGAGAAACCTCACATAGATAGTCTTAGTACAATCGGTGACATTATGTCCACCCTCGCACGTCACACAAGCACAAGGTCTGTTCTAATATGTGTTCCTGTAATTTAATGCTTGACACCGTGTGCACTGAACTAATTCCATTTTCCATCTTGGTGGTTCTATGTATATGATGTGGGCATTTAAAATTGTCAATATCCATATTATTTTACACAGGTTCCAGATCTACACAAAATACAGGGAATAGCCCCTTTTTACTTTCCTTATCCTATAATAAGGAAAGTAATGTAATCGGCGGAAATTTCACCTACCCAGTTTTTCACATTTCTGGACGAAATATAGCCTCAGGACACCAAAAAAGTTGGTTTTAGCCATTGGTTCGTGCGTGTGTGTGTCTGTCGGTCTGTCAGTAAACAGGATATCTCGAGAACCGTAAGATCTAGAGACTTGAAATTTGGTATGCAAGTTACCTGTAGGTAGGGGACGCAGTGCGAAGCTTTTGGTCGCAAGGTCGCAAGGTCGCAAAATCGGTCGCAAAGCGGTCGCGAATCTAAACGGTTGAAGATACAAAAAATTTATGAGAATAAAAATGATTTGTTATCATGCGATAAACATGAATTTAAAATAAAAGTTGGTAAAATGGGAACTCGAAAAAAATTGAAGCTCAGGATTTTTAATATACCGGGTGTTCATAAAATGTTTCGGGAAATTTATATTACGGATAGATCAAACCGAGACGAACAAAAAATTACCATGAAATTTTTTGATCCAAGATCAAATAAATAAGTTATAGCTGATTAAAAATTAATTAAACGGAGCAATCACAGCGCGCTCGGTGAGCTACCGGGCCGACTGCGGGAGGACGGAGGGGAGCGCTTGGCCGCTAGGAGGGAGCACGCAGGCGATAATGGGGAAGGCTGTGCGACAGAGCTCGCACGGTTACCTTCAGTGACGTAGCAAAATTTTAAGTATGAGTCTATTATTGTATTGTGCTGTTTATTTTAATCAGCTTTCGAGTGTTGGACTCGCACCTCGTCCTTTTTTAAATTAACAAATTTTTAGACGAGAGCAGCACAGGGCCGAGACGATGGACTCGCGCCTCGTCCTTTTTTAAAATAACAAGTTCCGGGACGAGAGCAGCGCCGAGATGATGGACCCGGTATAATATATAATAATAGGATAAGAAAAGTCGTGTGATGTTCACACCAGATTTTTTAATTATGTTCTTTATTTGTAGATGTTTTTAGTGTTCAACCCTTTTCATTTGTTAATTTTTTTTAATTATTTCAATGGAAAGTGGGTGATAAAATGTTAAGACGACTATTTGCTAAATATGATATACGATATTTATACAGTATTAGATATATTTAATACAATATATCTTTTTTTTGTTTTTATTTTATTTTATTATAGTTGGCTCTGCAATATACAATGCAATACACGGCTTGGTTGTTATAGTACAATTAAATAAGAACTAAACTACATACATTGAGGTTTAATCCAGTGGGGATTAACTGATAAATTACATTTCTATCTTAATTTGACATTGAGTTGGGTTTATATACCACATTTAAATTAAGTCCTGTGGTAGTTTACGCTTAATACGCCTGTGAATCTTTTTTTGGCCTAGATTTAATCTGGTAGCACTTGAACACAAGGTTAGATTTTGGAAAAACTTTATAGTGGATTTATTAATGAACTCTGTAATTAATGGAACACTTAATTCACTGTGAACTTGATTATCAGGCACAAACCAAGGGCAGTTGATGGCGATTCTGAGCACTTTGTTCTGGATTGTTTGGAGTTTCGTCATGTTTGTCTTTGATGTGTTGCACCATATTGGACATGCATACGTAAGAATTGGTCTGGAGGAATCCTTTGTAGATAAGTACAGCACACTCAGGTTTAAGGTGAGTCTGTTGTGGCACTCGTTGAGTTTTTTATTGATATGAAACCCCCAGTTCAGTTCCGCGTCTAAGTGCACGCCTAAATATTTAACAGCTGAGTCCTTTGGAATCCAATCTATTTCGTTATTATTTATTTTTATTTTTGTAATTTGGTCATATCTCTTGAGGGTAAAAAATTTTGTTTGACATTTATCAGAATTTATTTTAATTTTCCATTTCTGATACCATGCACATAACGTATTTATAGAGTTTTGTAGAAGTACGATTGTTGTGTCAAGACTGAGGCTCTGTGTAATAATTGCAGTATCGTCAGCATACATGACCAGCGTTGAATTGAGATCTGTAGGTACGTCGTGAACGAACAGGTTGAATAAGGTGGGTCCCAGAATACTGCGCTGGGGTACTCCGGCCCGAATAGGTTTAGAACTAGATAACGTTGAGCAAAAATGTGGAACGCTTCACGATTTTGCTTGTCATCCTTGCGCAGGAGCCATGCTAATCTTCTATGTATCGTTCCAATTTTAGTATATGTACCGCCGAAGCGAGTACACAATATATCTAAGAGCCAGATAGTCATTAAACTCATTAATTTGGTTATAAATTTAAATGTTTGATAATATACTAGACATCAAATTTGAAATATCAAGGATGTAGACTTTTAATAAAACCCCAAATGCGTATTCTTTCAAAGCTTTTTCTATTTACAGTTTATTTATTCTCTTTTACTATTTATGTTCTGTTTTTTTAGAAATTCCTAAAATTTTTCCTTAATATTTATTTTAGTTTGTTTGATGTAATAGTTATAATCTATATTTTATATCCGTAGATTTATATAAGCAATATAATTTCAAATATTCTTCTTTCTTTATTCTTAACCTTTGCCACTTCTCAGTACTCCTGGATAAATAAAGTTTTTATTACTTTTAAAAACATTTATATTTCAACGTTTTGTTAGTTTTTCTATTTTTAATTGTCTGAAATTTTATTCCAAACTTTTATTCCAGTATTACTTTTGTTGTTGCATCCTTTAAACTTATAGTAATTTACTTTTATCTTCTGTTTGATGGTTGTCTTTAAAGCTGCATTGATCGCATGTACTAAGTTCTGATTGCTTTTATCAGAGAATTTTTATCACTTTCTTTTATATCTCTTTCAGTACTAGATTTAAATATGTATGAATAAAGGATTATCTTTTTTTAAGGCTTTTTTGTTTTAAAGCGTTAAAGTGCCTTGAAAAGTTATTTTATTAATCTGATAAGTTGTTCTAGAATATTTGTTTCTTTGCCTTAAAAACTCTTTTTAAATCTATCTAAATGAACTTTGCTAGTGTCAGGTACTTCAGGTATTCTTCTAAATTATAAGCCAAGTATTTTAGTAATAAAACACTGCTAGACAATCAACCACAATAAGTCACAAATAAAAGCTGACATTTCTTTATTATTCATTAGTCCACTGGCCCAACTATCTGGGATAAGCTAAACTGGAGACAACAGAAGACGTAGACCAAGCTGTAATTAAACTTAATGCAATGATAGTGGACAGTGCGCTCTAGACGACGTTATATATCAAACCAACTCAAAACCTTAGAGAAGTACTCTATTATAAATATAACTAATTCCATAAAAGTAAACAAGAAAAAATCCAAAGAAACTTAAATTCCTTAATACATTAAAAAGAAACTGGACACGATGAAGTTAAGTAATATACCAAAAATATATAGAAAAACCAGGTGACCTAAATATGACGATCTCTAAGAATAATATTGAAACCAAAAGAAGAGATTCCAACTTTAACCTTAAAATCAGAGAACTACAGTAGACATCCACGGCTTTTGCCGAGAATCTTAAACTTGTCTTCACACCGGTAGTTCGCCGCAGCTTAACACAAAAGACATCAGAATAAGACATATTAAAAAATACTTATCTAATTATTACTCCGCCTGTCGGGTCTACACCAACATCTGAACTGAGATCCACTATCCGTAAACTTTCCAAGTAAAAATCGCAGGGGTATGACTTAATACCAAATTTACTGCTTGTTCATTTGACCATATGACATTGGCTTATCTCTATATAATTTTTAATATGTGCCTTAAGATTAGCTAATAGGTGTATAAATAAGTTCTCAGCTTTAGATTTCACAGGACGCAAATCACCGTTTACATGTAACGTATTAGTCCGCCCTCTTGCGGTTTTAAAGCAATGACATTTGGTCTTTTGAAACATCATGCGAATTGGCGTTTGATGCACATAACTTCAATAATCAGCTGTGTTCACGATGGCAATCACAAAAGAGCATATTCGATTTTGTACCCACTTCGCGTTTCATCTTAAGAGAAACGCTGCTGAAGCCACCGGAAATGATTTGTGCTGCATATGGTGAGAATGCTGTAAGTCATGCAACGTGCAAAAAGTGGTACCAAAGATTTCGCGGAGGAGAGTTTAGTCTTGAAGATCAAGCACGCGCTGGACACCCTCAAGCATTTGACACGGATGAGCTGCAGACGCGTTAGGCCGGGAACTTCTTCCACATGCGGCGTGTAGCCCAGACATGGCCCCTTCCGATTATCATTTATTCCGGTCGTTACAGCATCACTTGGCTGATACGCATTTCAAAACAGCAGAAGTCCGAAAATGCATCGGTAACTTTATCGTCTCGAAACCGGTGAGCTTCTATCACCAGGGAATTCGAAAGCTTCCCGAAAGATGCCAAAAGGTCATCGATGCCAACGGAAAATACTTTGATACTTAAGCTTTTTTGTTTGTTTTTAAATAAAACTTTAATTTTGCAGAAAAAAACTGAGAACTTATTAATACACCTATTATTTCCTTACACCTAGAAACGTTGATATTCTGCTATTTCCAAAATCAAGAACTGATAAAAGTTGATTGAAAGTTACATGCCAATTAGTTTATATACGCTGACAGTTAGTTCGCTGTTGTGTGTCACTGTTTTTGGGTCGCTACATTTATTACCCAGTATGACAATCTTATCAAATTAAAGATATTCTCGGCCTTTTCCTCTTTGCTTGCGCAGTTTAAATGCAAGTATTGGCCTAGGGTTTTTGTTATAATCAGTCAGGTGGTTTTAACTACAGGGTAATTTAAAGACAAAAGTTTAGATGTAACTTCTTGTTCCGTAACAGAGATAAATAGATAAATCACTATGTTCTGGGTTCTAATATGCATAGTAATTTACTTCACGTTCATCATAGCATTTCGCTAATTTACCATAATCCTCCATACTCGTGTGATTGATTCTGAGTTTTTGGCTTTTATGGGTGGTGGTAAAATTTTTTGTAATGATCGATTTTATAATTTGAATGATATTTTGATAATTGGTTTCAAGAAATGTTGGGGGACTTTTAAATTTGTTGATTGTTTCATTTGGGTTTTGCGTTGAGGGAGAGTTTTGTTCATTGGTTTGTAGTGCGTAGAATTTATTTTGGATGATTCTTAAATAATAGCGTTTGTTGAAGTCATTTCCGACTGGCGAGGATAGCGGCCGCTTGCTTTTATTTACTTCGTTGTTTGTGGAAGTCTGATAGTCCATTGTAATTGAGTTGGGCTAATCAGGTTTTTCCTGTAAATAATATTTGGTAGATTCGATGGATCAGACATATTTTTATGTGTAAATAAATAATAGAAGTGTATTATCGTAAGGTGAATGCAAGTTATCAGTTATTGTACGGCACAGCCAGCTACCGTCGCAATTGAGAAATTGCGGCGAACAGAGAGCGGTAATCTCACTTGATGTTATGGTACAGTAATTAGGAGAACAATTGTTAAAATAACGTGAAGATACTGAACACAAAACGTGGTTTAATGTCGGAGTAAAATCAAATTACATCCGCGCATGGGCGCGTTTCACACGCAACTGTGAGTACCTAAGTGATATATTTACTATTCGCAGCAACATAGTCAAATGCTTTATATAAACGCAATAATTTTTGCAATTAATACAAATGTTAATTAACAATACTCTATTTTAAAATGATTTCGAAAAAGGCTCTTACCCTCATAAAACTATATATCTGTGTATTGGTAAGAGTAAAAAAATAAGATATCACTTTATTTCTTCATTTCACTTAGTGCTATTTTCTGTTTTATGTTTTAAATATAAATATTTATTTTTGTCACTTTTCTTCAAATACCTTACAATTCTGTTAACTATACAGTAAAATTGTTAAAAAACAGTTCTTGAAAGAATGAATAGTATCAATTTAATTTGTCTAAAATTAAAGAAATACGCTCAAATACCTTTAAAATTGCCGTCCTGTGCTCGTGAGCGCACACTACTCGCCCTCAGTTCATACGAGGATTATGTACGACAAAGCCGTTGCCGACCAGCGGCGTTTGGCAGACTGCTACCCAAAACTTGGAAAATTAACCGTCTACGAAGGCGGAATAATGTAATAGGCCAGGCATTGTTTTCAGTTTACGCAGCCCGCAGACTGAACAGGACAACCGGAACCACGTATAAAGCGACCTTGGCAAAACAACGGCCCGGTAATTTCCGCTTCTAAGCTTTAGGCAGGCAGCTAGACGACAATTGCTTTCGCGAACAGGGCCGCTGATAAACTGAGATTATTCTGTTAAAAAGCGATAAAATTAAGGATATCGCGGGGTTTACGGCCAATTCTTGCGGGAACGCCTTCGAAATCCACTTTAGATTGTAATGGCCCCCAGAATGTTAATGTCACTTATCCACCGCGTTTATTGTCACATAAGTTGCCAACTTAAAGGAGATGACATTAGAGGTGTTATTTTGAAGATCGTTTTCGTGTGATTCGATGCATAATTTTCTCCAGCAGCGCCGATGCTGCGCCATTCTACCGGTTTGCGATAGACAGCCATATGCATATGCATTATTCTTAATGTCCATATTGTGTAGAAGGATTTACATGAATTTGACAGGTATCTGATTGCCGCGCGTTCAGTTCACTTCCCCTAGTTAGAGTAATATTTCACGACATTGTGCTCCTCAAATAGGGCGATGCGTGAAGCGCATTTGATTTATCTGTGACATATTTCATGATTTAGTACGACTGGAGCTGTAAGCATATGTGAGTAATTTACTATGAGCAAACTAAGGATGGAAAATATAACCCTCACGTTAATCTAGATCAAAGGATATGCAGTATACTTTATGGCTTTCAAATACAAATGAAAACAAAACTGCCTTTATTGCCATCACGTTGGGTACGATTCTGCATAAATTTTACACGAAAGTGGTTTGTAAATTAACTGTCAGCCACGATGCTATTTAAATTATATTACGCCATAGAATCCGTTAGGGGACAGCACAACTGTTTATTAATTTACGTGAAATTTATGCTTTAAGATAAACCCCAGATTTATATAGCGTGGAAAGCGTTAAAGTCTAAACTTTAATATAAGCTACTTAACAAACTGTTAAAGCAGACTTGTACGATTACATGCTATGAAACTGATTAATTAAATGCGTTACAACTCTTCTCGCCGAAAGAAAAATGTTAACTATATTTTTCTTAAATAGAGAATACTCAAACTACACATTAGCAGCCAACAAAGGATAAGTAAGCGGAATATATAAAAATAACATGCTACAAATCAAATTACCCGTTTATTTTGCTTCGATAAGGGTAATATACGGAGAACAAGAGGCAGGAAGTTGTATGGGCACCGCTTGCAATCAATTTTTCTGAAACAGTGGTTTTACTGCCTTCTTTGTGTTTCACAAGGAAGATATTTACCGGGCTACTAGGCATCATAAATAACTCCACACAAGTCGAACAAACAAGAAACTACTGACTTTGATAGCAATAAAAGTCGCTCCGCAATCGCTCAAGAGCCTACCGGGGACGATAAATTGCATATTTTTTACTTCCATATGCGCTTGTGTTGATATCTAAAAGTGATGTTCAGATTCTCGTTTCTAACGATACGAGATGTCTTCAGATTTGTAATACACTTTACCGGTTTTAGCAGTAAAAACTTTTTTATTTATAAAGTAAACAAATTGCAGTAAATATTTTTTTATATTTCTGATGTGCAGTAAAAAATAATTGCTAAACTTAGTATTACTTAACTAAAAGCCCATTCACATTATTTGATATTTAATAAAATTCTGCATTATTGTATTTATAGTATTAAATTGTAATAAATTATTTGTTAATATTTCTTTAGTTATATTAAAACTCCACCGTTGCCTGTCCCAAGTCAGGATGAGAAAGGAGGAGGGGGAGGAGTAAATACCTCATTAAAAAACAGGGTTTAACTGGCTCGGTTGATAGTACCTTGTAAGGGCCCCTGCCTAGGGTTACAGGTGAAAAACGGCCAATGGCTGGAAGGCGGATGAGAGTGACTACTCCAACGGCTGTAAAGGCAGACGAACCACAACTGCAATAGGGCAGCAGCTGTTGCAGTACTGGATGTAGGTAGAAACAAAGTTTTGTCGGTACAGCTACATACCAGGCACCAGCAGGCGTAAATGGTATCCATTAAGCCGGCTGCTGGAATGCGATAAAAAAAGGAGAAACCACCATATTAAATATTTCTCAACGGCAGCAACTATGCAATTAAATAATGATGGCTCCTTCTGAAGCAAAATTTTCCGGAGTTAAAATAATTCCACGATCGGATCTCTGGGTCGCGACTGGTTTAAGAGGGTCCACTGAAAAGAACGAATGTCATAAATGCAAACAAAATCTCCACAATAACAGCAAAAAGCAGTTAATAAAAATTGCAAAGTGGAATGTACGATCTCTGGGAATATGTGAAGAATTGGAAAACGTGAAGCTTGAAATGGAAAGACTAGATATCGGTATACTTGGAATGAGCGAAATCAAATGGCAAGACGAAGGAGACTTTTGGAGCGGAAACTACAAGATAATTTACTCAGGGCACTACGATAGAACAACAGGAGTAGGAATTGTATTAGAAAATCAATGGCGCAAAAGAGTAAAAGCTATTTACTATACAGCGACAGAATCATGTTAATCAGGTTACAAAACGAACAATGAAGACTTGGTAATAATACAAATATACATGCCAACAACGAGCTACTCTGATGAAGAAGTGGAAGAAGTATACGAACAAATAGAAGAAGTTCTCGAATACGTAAACAAAAAAGATAAATTAATTATATTAGGTGATTGCAATGCAGTTGTGGGAGAAGAAAAAGGAAACAATGTGACCGAAAAATATGGACTTGGTAAAAGAAACAAAAGAGGACAGACGTTAATTGATTTCTGTATAGAAAAAGAATTAGTTATAACCAACACATTGTGTAAGCAACCGCTAAGAAGAAGGTATACTTGGAATAAACCCGGAGATACAGGCAGATACCAAATTGACTTCATAATAGTGAGGAAAAAACAGCAATCACAACTAATCCAAAGTGAGACATACCCAGGTGCTGACGTAAACAGCGACCACAATTTAGTGTGTATGAAGTACAAAAAAAACTATAAAAAATGGGACACAACAAAACTAAAAACACAAACAAATATAGGATTGTACCAGACGTCTGTCAAACAAAGCCTAAATAATGACAAAATATCTGCTATTACAACTAACGATAGATGGGAACAATTAAAATATGCGATTACCACAGCGGTAACCGATACTTTAGGGTTACCAAAGAATGCACCTCGAAAACCATGGATAAACGATAATGTTATCAAATTAATAGAAGACAGGAGGAAGTACAAAAATGTAAAAAAAACGAGGAAATGAACGAAAAATATGTATAACCGTTTAAAAAATGCCGTTAATGGAGCAGCCAAAGATGCAAAACAAGAATGGTTAAATAATATATGTAACGAGATAGATGAAAACCTGAATAAAGGAAATCTAGAAAAAGCATATAGCTTAATTAGCAGATATTTTGGCTACTCCAAGATGAAGGTAAATGCAGTACAGTTAGAAGACGGAAAAATTGTAATAGAGGAAAATCACTTAGCTTAACGATGGAAAGAATATATTGAAAAACTGTATAGAGAAGAGGAAGAAGACACAGGAGAAATAGAAAACGAACAAGTAGAAGAAGATAATTTAGGCCCAAATATAATGAGAGAAGAATTTGAAAAAGCATTGAAATACCTTAAAACAAAAAAAGCGTATGGCACGGATAATATTCCTACAGAATTACTCCAAGCATTAGATAGCAGAACCAAGGACATTTTGTACCTTCTAATTAAAGAGATTTACGAGACGGGAAAAATACCCGTTGATTTCCAAAAGAGTAGAATGGTAATGTTACCAAAAAAGGCGAAATCAAAAAAATGTGAAGCATTCTAACACATTCCTCCAAAATACTTACCAACATTATTCAAAAACGGATAGCATCTAAAATTGACTCAAACCTTTCAGACGACCAGTTTGGTTTCAGGAACAACCGAGGAACCAGAGAGGCCATTTTATGCCTCAAAATTATAATAGAGGAAACTGTAAGATGTAATAGACAATTATATGTTGCTTTCGTAGACCTACAAAAAGCATTTGATAATGTAAATTGGAAATTATTGATGCAGATACTAAAAGAAGCATAAATAGATTATAGAGATAGACGTATAATATACAATCTATACAAAGAATAAGAAGCAGAAATAAAAGTCAACAACAGTGAAGTTAAAACAGCTAAAATCCAAAAAGGTGTAATTTGTCACCATACTTATTTAATGCATATATAGAAAAAGCTATGGAGGAATGCAAAGAGTTTTGTACAGGTATTAAGGTAAATGGACAATGAATACAAATACTGAGGTTCGCCGATGATAAATAGATCTTTACAATGTATGGAAAATATACTACAAGAAAAATATAAAATGAATATTAACAAAAAGAAAACTGAAATACTAGGTGCTCCAAAGTTCCTGAAGAAATTAACATCAAACTGAACGGCTTACTTATTAAGCAGGCGAAAAGATTTAAATATCTAGGAAGCAGAATAACTCAAGATAGAAGAAGTATAACAGATATTAAGCAACAAATTTCACAAGCTAAGGCTACATTTAACAGGAAAAGAAACCTCCTATGTTTTAATAACATTCGTTTAAACCTTCAAAAACGATTAGTAAAAAGCCTTATATGGAGTATAGCTCTATATAGGTGTGAAACATGGACGTTCAGCTAACAGGATAAAAAAGCTATAGAAGCGTTTGAGATGTGGTGCTAGAGAAAGGTATTAAAAATAAAATGGACAGACCCTATTACAAATGCTGAAGTACTAGAAAGAATCAACGAAGACCGACATATATGAGAACTGATACAAGAAAGAATACATAGGTGGCTAGGACATATATACACACATAATCAATTTATAATAAATGTGATAGAAGGGCAAAGGCAAGAAAGACCAGGAAGGGGAAGACCACGGCTTGAATTTATAAAACAAGCAATAGAATACGCTGGCACTGATAGTTATAGCAACATGAAAAGAATGACCGGCGATAGAAACAGATGGAGCGCTGCAAACCAATCTGCGGATTGATTATTAAGAAGAACTAAGCTTTTATTTACAAATTTTTATATTTTTGTTGTACTCAACATTTTATAGATTTTCTGTAATAGCCTGAAACATTCCCGGTCTATAAATTACAACGAATTTATAAATTTTGTATGACTTCTCTCAGAATTGTCCTAGCTGCTCACAAATCGCAGCCCGAAGAAATAACGGCAATGATAAAATCACAGACAAACTTAACACCTTCCTGAAATATTTTAAATATATGCTATTCCAATTATAAAATCAGAATAGCATTATTCTAACTATGCTTACGACAGTTATTAATAAATTAACACAATAATGACCAACTAAATAGGAATAGCGGCACAAAACTCAAACGGACTCAAAAATCATATTCATGAACTAACCTTATACTTAAATTACAATAAAATTGATATACTACTTATTTCTGAAGATCACTTTACATCTTATACGGCAACAAAAATACCACACTATAAATTATACTATGCAAATCATCCGGACGGCACAGCACATGCAGGCTTGGATATCATTATTAAATCTGCAATAGATCATTATCAATTACTATTTTATATGACTAACAAATCTAAATTGCGTTAGTGAAAGTTAACTTATTCCTTTAGCTACTAGTTGTTGGAGCCTTCTACTGTCCATTACAGCCGATGAATTTCAAGATTTTCTTCTCCCACTTAAAGCTAGTTTTATAGTGGCAGGAAACTGGAACGCTAAGCATACAATCTGGAATTTCAGGCTAATTTCACCTAATAGGCGACCATTTTTCCACACCACACAGCAACATAGCCTAAGTTACATGTCGACTGGCTAGCCAACCTACTAGCCGATGGACTTTGCGGTTACCAAAGAAATTTCCGACATATGCAGCAATATTAAAAACAACATCTACCTAGATTTAGACCACTCCCCAACAATAATAACTGAGTATAAATGTTATATGGGAAATCACACCACCAAAACTTTGTACCTCTAATTTGACCGGGAGCAATACTAATTATACATAAATAATAACATTAATGTAGCACATATCTTCAGCAAAATCGATGTAACCGTTGAGTATCTCACAAAGCTTATTTGAAAGGCTGGCTGACAAGCTACTCCAATAAATCATAAACTAGTACATGAAATCCATAATATTCCGCTGCATATAAGACAGCTTGCAGCGGAAACAATACATAGCCCGCGTTAAATAGCGAAGATTCAGAAATCCTCCGACAAGACTACATTAATTACTTTAACTCACCGACATCACAATGTCATTCAAGAAAAGAGAAATGCATCATTTATATACTACATTTCTGCCCTATCACGGGAAGATCACACGATCTGGAGAGAGACTAAAAAGCTTAAAAGGCCTATCACTGAAATACTACCTCCAAGGAAACCAGATAGAAGCTGAGTTTGTTCAAATGAAGAAAAAGCAAATACCTTAGGAGAATATCTCGCACAAGTCTTTATCCCATTTCCATCCAATAATCTTAATTTTGACACGGAGATAGAGAAATATCTCAGCTCACCTGAGCAATTATTTCTAGCTCTGAGGCCAGTCTCACTTACAGAAGTATATAGAGAAATTAAACTAATCAGTTCATATAAAGTTCCTGGCTATGATCTTATAGTGGGAAATACACTAAAACATCTCCCCAAAAAGCAACAGTGCTCATCACAACAATATACAACCAAATGTTATATAGAATCAAAGATATAAGTCCTCCAGTGGAGTTAATCCCCACTCAGCAGTTTGGCTTCTGCGGAGGACATTCAACCATCCAGCAATGTCATAAAACAGTCAACTATATCAAGGAAACATTCGAATAGAAAAATGTGTGTCTCATATTTTTGAATATCCAACAGGCTTTCAATAAGGTATGGCATTATGGGCTTTTATATAAAATTAAAAAAGGTACTTTACCAAATCTTTCTCTCCGCTTAAAATCTTATCTAACTCAAAAACATCCTCAAGTTTAGTTGGAGGGTACGTTATTAAACTACCATGCTATCGGCTCCTGTGTTACGCAGGGAAGTGCCCTCGGTCCTTTTTCTACCTTCTCTACACTTAAAACATTCCAACCACAAACAACACCTTAACTGCTACCTTTGCAGATAACATTACTATAATACCAGTGGTTTACGCATTGAAAAGTTTCAGTAATACCTAAATCTTCTACAAAGATATTTCTATGGGTACAGGATCAAAGTAAACAGCAATAAATCAACTCAAACTACTTTTAATATTAAACACTCTACTTGGCTCCCACGCCACCATTTACAATCAGCCCATCCCAATAAAAACTAAGGCGAAATACTTAGAACTTCACTTTGACTAACTTGGAAAGCTCATAACAAAAAGTATGCACTAGCTAATTAAACGTCAATCTCAACTGACTATAGAAAGCAATACAAAGTCAGCCTAATACTTGTATGGCCTTACAAGATTAAACTGTGGGGTTACAGTAAGTCATCAAACATCAAAATTTCGCAGTCAGTCCTTCTAATCGAAGACATTGCGTATCCTAACGAATGTACTTTGGTACGTCAGGAAGCAGTCCCTCCATGATGACCTCAAAATTTTACCTGTAAAGTTGACAGGTATGCTCAAAGTGGAAAGCTTTTGAGATCAGTCTCCTAATTTAAAAAATAGTAAATGTGTCTTTAATTTTAAATAAAAATATGTAAAATACGCTTTAATACCTTTATATGGAACAAGTTATTTATCACCTTAATGTAGTTAGAAGTTGTCATATTCAATATCTGTGATATAAAGCAAAACTTTCAGAGTTCTTCTTTTTGATGTATAGCAGATATTTACTGTTTTCCATGTAAGTAACAAAAATTTATGACTTCCATTTTCGAGGCAGCATAAAAAATTTAAGGTTTCCAACCGTACGTTTATGCCGTTAAGAATTAATTATTGTTTTTAAAATAAGAAATATTACTAAAAAAGTTAATACAAAAATTTACAAAACAATTAATTTAAGATTACAAGTGTCAGATTTTACAATTATGGGAGTGTATCAATTATAAATGACACTAATTTTTCTTTATAAATTAACAATTTATTAAATCCCTTCAGCTTTAATTATTTAAGTACTTAATATAAATTAATTTTACGGGAAACTAAAAAATAAAATATTGTTTAGATTATTTAAATATTAAATACAAAGCAATATACGTGCCTGATAGAAATAAAGCGATTTATGAATTTCTTATTGGTGAGGAAGATAAATTTAGTTTAAGACAACACTTAAGGTATTTGGAAATTAACAGATAGTAAGGATATTACATGTACTTAACCAATTATTAGAATAATCCAAAACTAGTTGATACATTGTTAAGATAAAAACAGAATATATTTATACAATGAAAATCAACAGAAATTATAGTATATGTATATAAAAAACAACTAAATGATTTTGAAATGTGAAGACACACACAAAATCTAATGATAGTTGCTACTATTCATTACAATTTAATATAAACAGTAAAATAAAGGTGCTAAAAAGTTGAATAATTTAAAGTTGTTCTGATTAAATAGCAGAAAAAGAATTATCTTACGAGATTTCAATATTACTAATGTTTATTTATTAATCAGCATATTTTATGATTTATCTGTATAATTTACTTAGTTAATTGACGGTAAGGGAAAGACAGCTAGTATGGCCACTTTTATATTATTGCATTAGGTCCTTGCGCCTTTATTCTTTTAAGTGTCGCTTAATAGTTCCCTTCCTTAATGGACCTATTTGTATTATATTGTTTTTCACAAATGGAATTCTTAGGTTGACATAGGGAGTTAGATTAGACATAGAAACAAAATCAAATTCAGCAAGTTATATCTCACAATAAGTGCTTATCGTCAACCCAATAAAAAGTTAAATGAAGAAGATTTTAAAGCCACATTCAGCTCAACCGAACCACTACTGATAGGAGACTTAAATTCCAAAAACCAACTATGGGACTGTCGAGTAAACAACCTCGAAGGAATAAAAATGGAAGGCTACGCAACAAAATATTCCTTTCAAATAACAGCTCCTGAAAGATACACATACTTCCCTTACCGCTCCGATCACCTACCCGACATATTCGACATAGTGCTACAAAAGAACTTTGATAACCAAATACATCAGAATGTAATAGACGAACTTGAGTCTGACCATCTAGCGGTTGTCATATCATTCATTTGCATCTCCCAAATAGTACAGCCTCTACCACGACTCACAACTGGGATAGTTAAATTGGAGAAGTTTCAACACATCCTCAATAGCCAACTAAAGTGCCCACTCAGTCTGAATAACAAAGAAGATATAGACAACGCAATAGACAAATTAACATCTACAATTTCAGCCAGCGATCGTCAAGCAACGCAAGCTAACAAACGCAACCACAAACTCAATCACCATCACCTTCCCACAGAAATAATTGATTTAATTAAGAAGAAAAGTCAAGCTAGGCGTGATTGGCACAGAAATCGTAATCAAAACGTTTATTAAATCAACTTACCCATACACTAAAACAAGTCTTAGACGAACTGCGAATCTACAACTACCAAAGGACTTGCAACCAAATGACCATGGAATGTGGAGAGCCACAAAACGTACATTGAAACAACGCGAAGAATTACCAACAGTAACAGCAGCTAATAACCTTACGCCACAGATGCCGAAAAATCAGCAGCCTTTGCGAACTATTACGAAAAAGTTTTCACTCTCAAATCTACTTGTCTCCCAAACCACTTTGTTTATATAATAACCATATTGAATCCAATCAACCCGTAATAACTGAAACGATATCCTCCACCACCCCTCATGAAATCAGAACCCTAATTGACAATGTTCCTATTAAAAAATCCGCTGGGCCAGATCTCATTACAAATTTAGTGCTTAAACACCTTACCTCAAAAACGCTAGCCTATCTTGCCACCGTGTATAACGACTTCGACTAGGCTATTTCCCCCAGACTTGGAAACATGCACACATATTAGTATTCCCTAAGCCGGGAAAAGACAAAAAGATAATTGACAGTTATAGGCCAACAAGCTTGTTGCCAACGTTATCAAAAATACTAGAGAAAATCATATATTCCCCCTTAATGAAATAATTAACCCCTCTTAATGTAATACCACCTTTCCAGTTTGGCTTTAGAAAACTATTCGACTGTACATTAGCTACAGCGCATCTCTGAAACAATAGAAGAAGGATTTGAAAACAAAATGATACAGTTGCAGTTTTCCTTGACATCGCTCAGGCCTTTGATAAGGTCTGAAAAGCAAAATCATTAATCTCCGAATAATCAACTACATTAAAGCAATCATCTTCTCTTTTCTTGAAGACAGGACTTTCGCTGTACGCATCAATTCCGCAATTTCTGAATCGAAAACAATCAAAGCTGGTGTTCCGCAAGGAAGCGTGCTAGGACCGCTACTAAAGCAACATTAGCAACTTTCGCTGACGACACAACTGTCTTAACCCAGCACCCCGATCTCACTCTAGCTATCAATCAATTATAGAATACGATTCACCAACTATGCTCGTGGTATAACAAATGGAACATACAAATCAACCCAACCAAATGCCAAGCAAAAATCTTCTCGCTAAGACGCATCATAAACCCTCCTAACCTCACAATTAACCAAAACATTATTCTATGGAACCCCACTGATGGTGCAGCCAAGTACCTAGGGATACTTTTTGATACACAAACTCATATGGAAACTTCATATAAACCTCAAACTAAACCAAGCATACGCGAGACTAGCCCAACTATATCCTAACATCTCCACTTAAGCGAAAATGTGCCACCCTGATATACAAATCTATAATAAGGCCGTTGATTCTGTACGCCTCACCGATCTGGAGTAACAGCAAAATCCAACATTCAAAAAATTCAACGTCCTCAAAACAAAAGTTCTCAGAATAGCAGTAAATGTAGCAGTGAACCATGGTATATCAGGAACGAACAACTGCACTATGAACTTGAAATGCCTACAGTTCAAGAGTTTATCAGTGAAAGTTTAGTCAAGTTCTTTAAAAACATCCGCGAGTGCGATGGCGCAATCTACTACAATATCGGTAAACAAAACATACACCACAAGCTCAAGCGCAAACTTCCCCAAAACTTGTGTATCTCCGAACTCGATAGTGAATAACGAACAAAGCAAGATCAGATAAATATGCAAATCTTATTAACATTGTAATCATTGTCCTAGCAATAAGTTTTTGTTTAATTAGCTATAAATATCGATGTCATTAATAACATGTATTTGTTGAACTGGCAATTATAATCATTAAAAAAAATGATTAGACACAAACCACGTTGCACTAGAACTGTTCCTTAGAGCCGTGAATTATAACCTTCATTGATAAGTTTGCACAATTTCAAACTTTGCAGATAAGTAATTAGATCAAATTTAATATTTAAAGTGAACTGCGGTGGTCGTGAAAAAAATCGCTTTAGGTTTTTAGTTTCTAAGTTTTTCATTTTTTAGTAAAATGTACTGTGTACAGTCAGTCAAGTAAAGAAGGTGTTCGGATTAATGTAGAGAAAGATTATTTAAAAACATTTTCAAATTTATAGGTTATGTTGTACTCATCATATTCTCTATTGTATCAATAATGTGCCTAGTCACCACCGACGTCGATGATTGCCTAGAATTTTCGAGACATTCAACCAAATTGATGACGTATTCATTCGGCAGACCTCGAACTGCGATGAATTTCTTGTGTTAACTGGTCCAAAATTAGCACATTCTGAATTAAGTGTAACAATGCCAGACTGCTCTTTCGACTCAATGTAAAGCTTGCTGCGGTGTTTGGGGTCGTTTTCCTCCTACATAATCCAGTCCTAGTTTTTTTTAATGAACCAACGTTTGGCAGTCGGAAACAAATATTTTCGGAACATTTAAATTTTACGTAAACAGATGCAACGTTCTGAAACCCAGTTTTGAGAAGCAGTTAGAAAGATGCACTTTTACTGAGCGTTTAACGGTCCGCTGTACCAATCTGTTAGTTGAGGTTGACTATGTTTGTAGGATAATAACATACGATAACAAACAGAAACTTCGTTCGTAAAAATTGCGTTGCCCCAACCTGAGTAGGTATTGTCCTGTGCCCATCCGAGTCACTTCGTCACATGACTTTTACTTAAGGAAGGTTTCTTCAATGAACTACGGCATTTAATAACATGCGCACAGAGATGTGTTCGGATAGCTATGTACGATATATATAAATCTTTTTGTTTCAATTGTCACTTGATGCAATATTAAGCCCGGATTTCACGAAAACAAGTTCACGATCTGCTTTTTGACTTTAGGGGACACTTTATCTATCAAACCACGTTCCGGCAAGTCATCGAGCATTTTTGTTTCTTTATATCGCTGCACTCACCTGCTGACGAATATATTCGCCTTGTTCATGTACTCCACAGCCGTTTCATGAGATATTTTCGGGTGGGTACAGAGGAACACAGCCTCGTAGCGCGACACGTGCGCGCTACTTATGGTGCTTTTCGCGTTTCTCTAGTAAGAATTCAATAACAACTGAATTTTTTGTGACAACGCATTGAGGATAACTGTTACCTCTATCGACTCACGAAAAAATTGGGGTGATATCTTTTAGCAACTGATTATGCAGAACACGCTGTTACTTAATTTACTGTAGGTCAAGCTATGGATATACAGGTGCTCAAAAATTTGTAAAAATATAATCCTTTATACCTAACCACGCTTGTTCGAAGGACTGACTTATTTGGCGCATAATTAACGGTCATGTTAATCGTTTTGTTGTCAAAGGTGATATGAACTGACTTACTTTCGTTTCTGAAGCCATTTTTATTTTATGGAATTTTAATATTTTATAAGGGTCTTTATGTATTTGTAGAAGATAATGAGATGATAATGAGAATAGCCATGTTATCAGTCAAGTTTACTGTGTCGCACAGTGGGACAGATACCCGGTAAATGTGTACAAAATTACAAATTATGAATTTCAGAGAATGACTATAATGCGGCGATATTTAACGAGAAAGAGTAGGGTTTTTAGGGTTTTTAGAAATTTTACCTGAAAGGGTCATACTTTTGCTCGGTAGGTATGGGTTCAGTGCATTCTCAGTTTTCCAGTAGCTTGGTGGATAGGTTAACTGTGATAAATTGAAGTATTGTTGTTTCAAATTGAATAATGGTGTATTATACTTCAATGCAGTATAGATCGTAGAATTTTGGGTAAGATAACTTATTCTATGAATCTATTTGTTTAGAATGTTACTTAAATAAACTTTGCCCTTTAAAAAGTAGTTAATTTTCTGTTGTGAAGGCAAGTACAAATTAGTCACGTTGTAATTATTTGTACAGTAATGAAAGTTTATGGTTATAGAAATGTGTCAAAACATTTTTAGCTGCCTTAAATAACTTGCCATTTTAAGAAATAATTGCACAAATTTCGTTGATTGCAAACTAATTAATGCGTTAAATGTTCAAATATTAGCACCTAACTATGAAACGGAAGGATTTGTTTAAATTTGGCAAATAAATAGGCAAGTGATACAAGAGATAAATATCGAGCATTTTCAAAATTTGAATAAAAGAGATCAGATTAAATGTCTTGAAGCATTTCAAAAAGAATTAAAAGTTAAAAAATTTAAAAGTGACGGAACATCGAATTTACCAACTATGTACTTCGTTCACTAAAAGGTGACAAGATTCTAGAAGGACTGAAAAAATCTTTGTTTAAAAGAGTTAAATGAGGAGTTTTATTGCTTTGTGTACCCGCCAAGACTTCTGGAGATGAAACTAGAGCGTCAAATTCTCATACGGGTTGACCAGAAGCAGTTTTTTTAACAATGTTCTAATCGGACAAAAAGAAGAAAATCAAATCTTTACGGGAAGCATTTGCCCACAAGAATTGGCATATGATGCGAAAATGGGCTTCCAAACATCCGGTGAAGGTGATGCTGCAAGCGCGAAAAAAATACTATCCTAATAAAGAACTTGTTGTTTCGGAATATGTGGCTGAAATAGACCTACAAGCACTTCTAGACCATACTGCACAGAGAATAATCGAATCCCAAAATGAGATTTTTGATAATGTACCTATTGATATGCCCTATTCATTTGTTTTAGTTTCAAAATGGGGTTGCGACGGGAGTACAGGTCACAGTGAGTATAAACAAAAATTCATGGGTGAAACAAGCGACTCCAATATGTTTATAATGTCACTCGTGCCTATTCAACTGTTTGACAGAAAAGAAGATGGACTCAAAATTGTGTGTGAGGCGACACTAACTCAAATGAATAAGTAGTTCAAAGGGATGAAGATGAAAGCATATTCAGATTTGGATTGTCAACGCTTCATGAGTGGATAAGATTCTTTGAGTGTTTTATGCACATCTCATATAGACTAAATTTGAAAAATAGCAAGCTAGAGGCAAGGAAAAATTAGAGACTTTCACAGCCCGTAAAAAGGAAATTAAAACGATGTTCAAAATTGTGGATAAAGTTAGGCCAGGAGGAAGTGGAACATCTAACGATGGAAACACGGCGAGAAGTTTTTTAAGAATTATCAAGTTTCTACAAGAATCGATAAAACCCTAGTTCGGCGATGCGGTATTCTTTTAGAGGCATTAGCTTCTGGTATTAAAATTAATGTCGAAGCATTTGGCACGTTCGCTTATGACACCGCAAAACGTTACGTCGAAAAATATCCCTGGTATTACATACCTGCTTTGCTCCATAAAATATTAATTCATGGCCGCCATATAGTTTAATCGGCCCTTTTGCCTATGGGTCAGCTTTTCGGGGAGGCCCAAGAATTTAGAAACAAGGACCTTAAGGCATGTTGCCGAGGACACACCAGAAAATCCTCGAGACAATTTACAAATGTTGATCATTTCACCATGTTGCTCGTTTCGTAGGATCCATTAATAACCGCAATGAGAACACTGCCCAAAAAAACAGAAGAGCAATAGATTCAGATGTGGTAGCATTATTAGCACCCCCCAGATAAAATGGAAATCATCTCCGAGTCAATTTTAACGACTTCGGAAGAAGAAAGCGTTAGTGAAACCACTAGCGACAGTGATGATAGTGTTTAAGTTAATGTTAAAGCAATATTTATAACAATTATTCTGTTTTTTGTTCAAATTATTTCAATTTTGATAAATTAAAACACATTTTGATCTGCTAAATTTCTTAAATAACTTTGTCCACATTTACCTGGTATCTGCCCCACTGTGTGTCGCTATAATTTTAAATAGGTACATAATAACGTACACGCATAATTTGTGTATAATAACTATAATAGCGGCTTAAGAACACTTCCGTGTAGTTTTCCTTTTGTATATTAGTCACATTTTCATATTTTTAAGTAGCGACTTTTTAGGTAGGACTGAAAAACAAAAGTAACTGATGGGAAAACTGTTCTTTAATCTCTGTACCAGTCCTTATCAACAACCTAAACAAAGTTTAGAAAAATCGCAGAACAGTACATTTTATCTTGTGGCTGTTCCTCGTATTACTGATTATTTGATAACGTTGTACCGTGCAATGTTCGTGGCAGAAACAGAAATGATAACTTGAAGTCTTTTTATTGGGTAGTACATCATTTTAAAGTCTTTTAAAAATAAGATTTTCAAGTAACTTCTATGTTAACTGCAGTAATCTAATGATAAATGGTTATTTGAATATATAGAGGTAGATAAAAAAAATATTATCTAAAATTATTTACACACTGCCAACTATCTTAAATGATTAACAAAAATACCGAAAATTAGAGGAAACAAAAGTAAAATTTGCTGTTAGATTTAATTAAAAACTGTTTTAGGAATATCAGACGGTCCAGAATGAATAAGCTTTCTCTTTTTATAGAGAGACACTTCCCGGCTAGAATTTATCTACATCTAACAATAAACTAACAAAAAATGTGTTTTATAAAACTCAAATAAAGTAAGAAATCACGTTACTGATGCACCGACTATTTATGTATTTTAAAACAATACCAAGCCGTGATTGTAATTTTACTTAAGACTTTTTGTATACAAAAATGTTTAAAACATTTAAAAACTTTTAAATTACACTGTCATTATCAATTAGAAGAAGAAACGTAGAGATAACAAACAAATCAATTAAACATAATGATTTTTGATGACTAGCGCACTTTTCTATACTTTTATTTACGAAAAATCATATAAACCAAACTACTATTTATAAAATTTATGTTTATATTTTGTTTCATACATTGTAAATTATGTGACAAAGAATATAAAAGATTTTCAAACAAATACAGACTTTGTTTTTCATTCTGTTTATTTACTTTGTAATGTTTTTTATATGAGATGGTCAAAAACTTCCGTTATGTTGTAGATTCAGATACGTGGCCAATATATAGACTTTGCGTGTAGTAGAAATATGATTATTAGCTCTACATGTTTCCCACATAAAAATATCCATAAGGGAACATGGATCTCACCCGATGGAGCAACAACCAACCAAATAGACCACTTACTGATAGAAAAGAGAGGAGCAACAAGTATCCTAGATGCCCGATCAAGAAGAGAAGTATCATGCGGGTCGCACCACTTCTTAGTGCAAGCTAAATACCGATACAAAATTAATAGACAATGAGCACAAAAACTTGAACTTACAAAAAAACTAGATATTGGAAAACTTAAAGACCCAGAAACAAGTAATCAATACGAGGAAGAAGTAAACCAACAAATAGAAAACATCGTTCAACAAGACAATGGGGAAGAAACGGAAATTGAAAAACAGTGGAATAGAACTAAGACAATAAATAATAAAATAGCAGAGAGAACATTGGGGCATCAGAAACATTAACGAAAAGAGGCATGGTTCGATGTAGAATTCCTGGATGTTATAAACAAAAGAAATGAATCACACAGAAAATATGTACAGCAAAGAACACGTGAAAGGAAAGAGGCAATCTCAGAGGCAAGGAAATAGGCAGA
The DNA here is from genome assembly GCA_036346155.1 of Sinelater perroti. Lineage (NCBI taxonomy): Eukaryota > Metazoa > Arthropoda > Insecta > Coleoptera > Elateridae > Sinelater > Sinelater perroti. The sequence continues at coordinate 5,545,186 of JARFIY010000265.1, forward strand.
TAAGACATTCCGAAAGAAAAAACGACAATGGATGAATAACCAAGTGATAGAAATGGAAAAAGATTTTAAAGATAACAACACCAGAAACGCGTATGCATACATAAAGAAGCTGAGAAGAGGATTCAAACCACAAACTACACTAATGAGAGACAGGAATGGACATATAAACTCAGATATATCAAACATCAAACAAACATGGCGAGAATATTTTCACCAACTTCTTGGAGAACATAGAAACAACTCAAGAAGCACAACAAGACGACATATCCTTGGATCCTCCCACATACGATGAAATCATACAAGCTATCCAATCACAAAGAACAACAACGCACCTGGATTTGATGAAATCCTCATTGAACTGTATAAAGTGGCAGGATAAAAGCTAACCAAGCAGCTCCATGAGCTAATAACAAAAGTTTGGAATGAAGAAGAAATGCCACAAGACTGGAAGAGTAGCCTAATTATACCAATACACAAGAAAGGCGACAAGCTAGTATGTAAAAACTATCGAGGCATTTCACTGTTATGTACAGCGTATAAAATATTCACGCATATGCTGAATAAGAGACTACTTAATTATACACAAGATATTATAGGGGAATACCAAGAAGGCTTCAGACAAGGTAGATCCACCATTGATCAATTATTTAGTATTAAAGAATCCCTGAGAAGAACCTGGGAATTTGACGTTGACGTCCACCAAATATTTGTTGATTTTCGTCAAGCCTACGACTCAATAAAAAGAGACAAATTATACGCCATCATGAATGAATTTGGAATCCCAAGAAAACTGATCAGACTAATAAAAGCAACAATGACAGAGACCACGGCATACGTTAAAAAATACAAAATCAACTGATTGGCCCGTTCGAAATAACCAAAGGATTAAAACAAGGCGATGGAATGGCCCCTACATTATTCAATATTGCCTTAGAATATGCCATACGGAAAATATCAATTAACCCCCACAACATTCTGATCAACAAATCAACACAACTTGCAGCGTACGCCGATGATATTAATATAATGGGGAGATCAATGATGGAAACAAAACAAATTTACATAGACCTAGAAAAACAAGCAACGAAAGTGGAGCTAAGAGTAAATGTAGACAAAACTAAAACTCTAACACAAACACGCTCAAGAAGAATACTACAAAACGTTACAATAGGTGATGACAATATTGAAAGGGTCCAAGACTTTATATACCTAGGGGTAAACATAGCAAAAGATGGAAATGAAGAAACGGAAATTAGAAGAAGGGTCGGTCAAGTAAACAAAGCATACTATGCCATGCTGATCATATTTAAGTCCCACGATGTCCACAAAAACAATAAAGTCAGAATCCACAAAAGCATAATAAGAACAGTAATAACTTACGGATGTGAAGTATGAGTAATGACACAAAAAAAAGAAAAAGAATTTTCGGACCAAAAGAAGATAACGGAAACTGGAGGTGCAGATACAACAATGAAATATACCAAGAGTACAGAGAATTACCCATATCCGATTTCGTAAAGATACAGAGACTAAAGTGGGCAGGACACGTCGTGAGGATGAATGAGGAAAGAGTACCACAAAGAGTACTGCTATCAAGGTTGGAAGGACGAAGGCCAGTGGGAAGACCCCGGAAGAGGTGGCAGGAGGAGGTTTCCAGAGATGCAGACGACATACTGAAAGTTAAAAACTGGAAAAGAGCGGCAACAGACAGAGACGGATGGGGAATATGCCTAAAGGAGGCCAAGGCCCGAATCGGGGTGTAGCGCCATTGGATGGATGGATGGATGATGATGGCCAATATATATCTGAAAATAGAATATAGCGCTACGTTATCCCACCGGATAGTGTTACTAGAAAGTACAGAAGGAAGGGTAGTAAACCATTCAAAAATTACTGTAAATAAAAAATCATAAAAGCAAACAATCATAGGCAGCGATAATCGGCGTAGTTTCTTTAAAGAGGTGGAGGAAAGGATATAGTAACTACTTTCGACATCCATATAAGATTTGTAGCCGTATTTGTAAACCCAAACTGTGTTTCTCAGAATATTAGTGTTGAAAGGGGGTAAGAACGTACTGGGAAAGACAAAAATTGTAAGCGCTCAGTAAATGCGCGCAAGCTATACATCTTCCATTGACAATGGCAATCAAATCACATTTGAAGCGCAGACGTTTGCAACAGGTACATCACACGATACTTTGCACATCACCATCCATGAGGACTTGAAGATGATAAGGGTTTGTGTACAATGCATTTCCTATACTTTTACTGTTTAGTAGAAGAATGTAAAAGTATACTACAGCTGTACAGTGTGGATGTAAAAAGTTCTTCTAAGTGTCTGGTTATAGTAGACAAATCATGGTTTGGCTTAAAACCGCCGGAAAAAAGACGTCAATTTATGGAAGCCATCACCACAATAAGCCATGGCAGGAATTGTATCTTTAAAAACAAATGGCTATTTCCTCTTCGGATTATGATGAGGTTATGCTGATAAGAAGGGTAGGTAAAAATATTACCAGTGCGTCTTACCACGAGTCATCAAAATTACTGCGTCAACGTATTTAATATCACTGTTACAAAAAATAGGGACGCCGAGTATTGCTTTAATATGACAATCCCCACATAACTGTGAACTTGCAGACTCTCGACTATACCATGCTATCTCAGGTCCATATTCTCTTGATTTTACGCCAAGCGACTACGCTCTCTCCGACACCACGAAAGTAGTAGTGCGTGGTAAGCGAGCTTAAATAGGTTAATTCTATATCTATATCTTATAGTTTTGGTTTTTCATTAAGTACTAAGTTTGTCATAAGCTTTTTTTATCGGCGTTTATTTCCAAGCCTACAGAAATTGTCGAAATCAATTGCCATTGCCGTGATTTCTCTTAAGTTATTCGAAATACGTCACCTAGGAAACTGAAACACTCTGGCTGCTATTCGTCTATTGACTCCTTTTATATCCCAATTAAGCTATGTTCTAGAACAGCTGCAAATAGGTTGCTTGACTCCTCGTTCTACTTTTAAAGGTTTCATTTCTTTATGTAGTTTAACCATCATAGTTGCATTTATGTAAATGTTAACAAAAGTTTAGTGTCTCTGTAATCGATACGACTTTCTTTCATAGAATCCATAATGCTATGTCTTTCGATAATATTGGAAGCTTTGCGAAAATCAATAATTATTAAGGCAAGTGGTCTATCGTATTTAATACTTTTTTATAAGAGTTTTAATACAATGAATGTGATTGTTTATGCCAACGCCTGATCTTGACTCGGTCTGTTTTTTGGGTTGATAAAAATCTAGTTTCCTTTTTAGTCTAGTTCTTATTATTTTAGTGAAGAACTTATATGATATAAGAGGTTATCGGTCTATACTTTTCTAGATTTGCTTTATCTCTTTTTTTATAAGTAAGATTACTTACTGCACTATTCCAAAATAAACATAGATTAAATAGCTTTCTTATTGCTTCCAGTAATGTTTATCCTAATACCGTCTTCACTGGAAATTTAATTTTTTTAATTTATTGAAATGTATAGTAACTCTTCAAATCCTTAGTTGATTATATGTCCTTCCTTAGTAATTTTCTATAATTTTCCCTTTGTTTCTTTGTTTGTCTGCTTCCATATAGTTTTCCATAAAACTCATTGACTATATTTAAAATCCCTTCTCTCTTTGATATTTTTTATTTTTATGCTAATTATTTCTTGTTTTCTATAGTTGAGTTTTATTTTGTTTATTTTAAGTTTTTTGGTTTTTGTCAGTGGTTCGTCGCATTTCTTTATCTTTTCTGATGTCTTTGAATATTTATTTGTTCATTTCTTGTAGTTGCTTTTCGTCTATATTTTTGATACTGCTTAAGTTTCTTCTTTCTTCCATTATTGCTTTTGTTTCATGCCTTTTTTTGTGTTTTTTTAAAGTTTTGTGCAGTATCTGATGTAATCTTGGTTTATCACATGTCTAAATTGTTGACATTTGTCAATGTTTTCTAGTTTATTTTAGCTTTTCTATGGATCAGTCTACATATTTCTTTACCAAGATGTATTTCTGTTGTAGCTTTTACCATTCTGTGATTACTCGCAGTTATAAATTTATTCAATACCGTTAAATTTTTAAAGATTTGTATTATCGATAATGATGTAATCTATTTTGCTTTAAGTTTTTCCATGTCTATATTTGATGTGTTTTTTGTAGATAAAGCTACTTATTTGGAATAAGTTATTTTCTAATAAGAAGCCCAGCAGAGTTGTTCCTGTCATTACTGCCTTCAGAACCAAACTGCCCCGTTGCAGTTTCTGTTTTTTTCCTTTCCATATTTTGCCATAAAAATCGCCCGATATGATCGTGAAATAGTAGGGCGTTTCGTTCATCGCTTGGCTGATATAGTAGAGAAAGTATCCGCTTCATCATTTGTGCGGTCGCTTATCGGTGCATATACTTGTATAATTCTTATGTAGTGTCTATATGTTATCTTCAAACAGAAGTATAACACTCTCATCAATATACATTTTATTGAACTGATGTTGTCATGCTTTCTATGTATGAATAAGCCAACATCTCTATGTTTCTATTTTATTACCTATATGGTAAATCACATGTTCTGGTTTTAGTGTTTTTAAGTTTTCTTCACGTCGTTTAATTTCGCTAACGCCTACGAGATCTCATGTGATTTTTGTTAGTTAAAGCTCTAGTTTAATTGATTTTAGGTTATTATACATATACAAAAAACTTATTGAGTACGGTCTGTCGGTCCGGCTGTCTGTCTAACTCTCGCTTTTTTAACTTTTTAATAACGTACTACTATATTGTCGTTTAATTGACAGCAATAGATATGAATAGATTTACAATTTGTAATAATAATTTGCATTGTTATACGTGCACGATTCAGGAAAAAAGCCGATCCAGTTAAAAATTTATATGTATAAAAGCCCGGGATATCGGTAGGACATTGTTCCACGTTCCCATTTTGTTTCTTTTGATATCAAAGTTGTGTTATATTTTTGAGGTTTGGCAGTGTTTTATAATTCAGCGCAGAAATATGAATATTAGAATTTTATAAGACTAGAATTACCAGCAAAGCCAAATTAGCACTTGTTGCGAACAGGCGAATGTTTGGGAGAACATGGGGATAGAAACCTAAAATAGTAATGTGGCTGTTTACCACAATCGTAAGACTCATGTTATCGTTTAGCAGACTAGTATGGTGGCCAAAATTTGAACAAAAACGGCAGTCATTAAGCTAACTAGGATACAAAGGCTAGCATGCTTGTGTATCTGCGAAGTCATGAGCAGTACTCCTACCGCATCTATGAAAGCACTCCTAAATCTCATCTCCTTGGATATTTATCTAGAGGGAGAAGCTTGGATTGCTGCACATAGAATGAAATCCATCAGTATCTGGAATAAGCACAATGAACGGTGCGGGCATAAACGGATACAGGAAGTGGTCAAAGGAAATATCATCCTAAGCATGGGTACTGACCACACCCTACCAGTATACCCATTTGAAAAACCTTTTAATGTGAGTTGCAATCATGACTGGGCAAAAGGCAACCCATCACAACTCAGAAGTTGGATGGTCTGGTATACAGACGCATCCCGCACTGCCCAAGGAACAGGGGCGGGTATACATGGAATAAAACCAAAGATAAATTTTAGGTTACCTTTAAGTAGGTACGCTACAGTGTTTCAAGCTGAAATATTTTTGATAATGCAATGCATAATAGAGAATACTAGATGCGGATACACTCAACAACGCATTAGTATCCTAACTGCCCTTAAAGCGCTGGAGTCGCTTCATATTAACTCCAAGCTCGTAAAAGACTGTCCTACCCATCTGGTCACACTATCTGAGGATAACAAAGTCAACCTCATGTGGGTATCAGGCCACTCTAAAGTGGAAGAAAACAAAAGCAAAAATACACTTGCAAAAAACGGTGCTAACACTCTATTTACTGAACCAGAACCTGCTCTAGGCATACCAAAATGTAGCATACGATCGGCGATAAAAGAGTGGGTGCAAGGACAACACTTATCTCGTTGGAATGCCATACAAGAGAAAAGACTAGAGAAGGAACTAATTGGGAAACCTTCCAGTAGACTAAGTGATGACGTACTCAATTTAGGACGTACTCAGATAAGACCGGTAGCAGGACTTATAACAGGACACTACCACCTGAAAAAGCACCTTCATAGAATAGGAGTAAACAGAGATGACACACTTTGTAGATTATGTGAAGAAGAGAAAGAAATATCTTCACACATAATCTTTGACTGCCCAGCACTATACCTCAAAACGCAGGAACTCTTTACGACAAATCTCCAAATACGAGAACCTCATAAAGAACATCCTAAAATTAGTTGAAGATACAGATCTTTCTTAATTAGAAATAGGGGCGCAAAAAAGTCCGCAGAGTCGTAGTGCTAAAGTGGTCTCGTAACCCACGATTAACCCCTATGATAATCAATCAATCAGGACTAGAGTGAGGATATGATCTCTCCGGATACTGTGATGGGTGGAGCAATTAGGAGGCACTAAAGCCCTGAAGTAGGTAAGTTATCTTACTAGGATCTTAAAACATACCTACCCGTTACCTTCAATATTAGAGAATAGTAGGATTAGTGAGAATAAGAAAATTGCAGTCCCGTTTACTTTTAAATAGGTTATGTAGTTTTTTGTTTCGACTTTGATTTTGAATTATTTCTAAATTTTTGAAATATTTCTAAATTATATCTTTGATTGTTTCTTGTTTTGTTAAATTGTTATGTCTATTTTTATAATCATCTTTTATCGCTACTTGTTTTGCAAATTTAATAGTTTTGGTAATTTTATATTTTAAGTTTAAAATCATTCGTTTATTTATATTATAAAAATTATATTAATTTATTTATATTAATTTAATTTAATTAACACGTTGTATATGTTCCTGTGGTACTACAATATTATAATATATAAACCCTTTTTATTTTTATTTTACGTAATTGTTTATTTTTTATAAATATTATGTGTAACGTAATTTCTTAGTACTTTATTGTACGTGCGCTGCTTTCAGGAGAAAATTGGAATTTTCTGAATTCTTATCTAAACTTTTTGCCGCTAGTCGTAATTACAGAGATGCACAGCTGGGAGAGTAGTAGCTTAGGAGAGATGCTGCGAAGAGAGGTCAAATAGACTCTCGAGCGGCGCCAGTGCAGCGGAGCCTTTTACCTCCTAGAACTTAAATATGAAAAGTCCTCCGCGAGGCGCTGAAGCCGTGAAATTCAAAATCAGGAACAGTGCAACCTGTCGCTGAGAGGAGCAGTTTGCCGCTACTTGACGACGCCGTCCGCAGACGACATCTACTGCGTCGCTCACGTCTTTATTGACGCGAGACGTTATTTTATTTCCAGAAACGCGTCTTCAGGGCCCCGCGATTCATTATTAATCAAGGCGCGTCGCATTTCGCTTACCCCTTTTAATATTTACCTTGCGCTATTGCGCGCATCCCTTGGCGACACCGCCGGAAAACAGCGCCGATTTTTCGCGGGCTTTTATGGCTTTGTTAGCAAATAAAATTGCGTCGTAATTCCGACGGCACGTATCTGCAGAGAGTTATATTAAATTTGTCGGGGAGGCTGGGCCGGAATTTTATAGAGGTGAAAAAGTTATTGGCGTATGAGTGCATTAAGAAGTCGAAAGCTCCGGGCATACTTGCTGCGTTTTTGCAGCCATGTATAAAGAAATCTTAAGATATTTTACTACGTCTGATCTTGATTTAACATAAAAGCGCTGAACAGCATACAAGAAAGAGTTGATAAAAACGTTAAAAGGTCTAAAATACATTATCGAGTTTTTTTTTAACTTTTATGGACTAACTCTTTGTCTGCCAAATAGACCTGGTAGACCAAAGCATTATTTGATTTTACATTAATTTATTTCAAGTTCTACTACTTATAAATTCTTGTTCTCCTTTTTCTTTACTACCATGCCTCTAGATTTCATCCTTTGGATTACTACTTTCTTTTCCTTTATAGCTGTTCTGTCTATCGTTTTTCGGTCTTTCTGTACGGGATTTTCTTATTAATCTATATCTATAATCGGTAGTCTATCATTCTCTATTCTTTGTAAAACATTTGTGTTTGTGTTATTTGATGATTATTTTTCCACTATTTGTTCGGTACCAAATATTTTTTGTAATCAACAATGTTTTAGATAATATTACATGTATGTATTTTTCATTTTTGTTTAGATGTTTTATAAGCCTGTATGCCACCTGTTTTCTTCCATGTATATTGTTTTTGTTATTCTAAAAAGAAAAAGTCTCACCTATTCTACTTCCTGCTTATGTAAATCTTTTTCTCTTTATGTTACACTGTCATATACTTCTTTATTATCTTTAAGTTTACTATGCATATTATGTATTTATTTTATTAGCTGTGCTCATTTTTCTGGGAAATATATATTGTTACAGTTCTTTCGATATCTTCTGTTGCTGCTTTCTCTATCATATGTTTTATATTTTCTAGTTATTATTAATATTATCTACTATATTAACTTTTTTGATATACTATATTGATTAATTTTGATAGACCTTAATGAATTCTTCTTGTTGTAGATCCACTTCCCATTTACAATTGATATTTTTTCTTTTATTTTTAAATCCATTCTGCCATTACTTTTTATATATAACCTGAACAGATAGTGGTGTAGAATTTACATCTACTTCTCAGTATATCACATAATTAAAATATTTTGCCGTTTCTTCGTTTGCTACAAAATATTCAATTACTAACATTTACTTTTCACGTAAAAGTGTGCCCTGTTTTGTGTTTATAAAAGCTACTTATTATTCTCATGTTTCTGTAGTATATAATATATTGGCAGAGTTTTCTGTTTTGATGTAAGATATCTTCTCCGCTTGTTTTCAAATTTTTCTCTACCTATCCTGGTGTTAAAATATCCGCCAATTATTATGTGATTATGTTTATTAACTTCCCGTAATACGTTTTGTAGCTTAGACTAAAATCTTCACTTTCTTGTCTCGTACTCTCTGGGGTATTCTCTTTTTCTTTGCCATTTTATACTTATTATCCTTTTGTCAATACATCGGTATGCTTTATAACTTAGGTTCACGTTTTATTCACAAGTATTGCGACACCCTCGGCAGTTAGTATCTTGTTCTATGCCACAGTAACTTATAGTGGATTCTTCTGGACCGTGAGTTCCTCTTAGTTTTTTTTTGTTTTAGTTATATTATATTTCTCTTACAATCCTTGTAGTTTTTTTATAGATCTCTTACATTAAACGTATATACTATTTTATTTTGTCTATTTCCCTTTTTTTGTTTGAGATTATTATCAATTGTATCTAACCTATCCTAGGCTATACCTTCTTGTGCATTTATTACTCAAAGTATATAATTTGTATACCATGGTAAGGAGGGTTTTTCGTTTATCCATTTTAAAATACTCTTGTTTTGCGATAATGGTAGTAGTAAAATGAGTCAGTTTTTCTTTGAGTAGGTGATCGACCTTCTCAAGTCTCCTGCTTTCATTGGCTTTTCGCCTTGGGGCTTAATTGCCCAATTCTCCACAAGCTTACTTAAATTTTCAAAGCGAACTACTTGGCGGTGAGAGTTGGTATTTGGGTAAGGGTGGCTAATTGGTAGTTACAGGACACTTACCGTGCCCTTAATAATTATTGGTTTTCGCAAAGCTTTCAATGTTATCGAAAAAGATAGCATTATGTCTTCTATGAAAGAAAGTCGTATCGATTACAGAGACACTAAACTTATGTTAACATTTACATAAATGCAACTATGATGGTTAAACTACATGAAGAAATGAAACCTTTAAAAGTAGAATGAGGAATCAGGCAACCTATTTGCAGCTGTTCTCGAACATGCATTTAAAACGCTAAATTGGGATATAAAAGGAGTCAATAGATAGCAGCCAAATTATGTCAGTTTCGTAGATAACGTAGTTCAAATGACTTAAGAGAAATCACGGCAATGGCAACTCATATTGACAATTCCTGTAGCTTAGAAATAAACGTAGATGAAAAAAGCTTATGACGAACTTAGTACTAAACGAAAAACCAAAACTATAAGATATAGACATAGGAATAACATATTTAAGCTCGCTTACCAAGCACTACTACTTTCGTGGTGTCAAAGACAGCGTAGTCACTTGGTGTAAGATCAAGAGAATATGGGCCTGAGATAACATGGTATACTCGAGAGTCTGTAAGTTGGCAGCTATGTGGGGATTGTCATTTTAAAGCAATACCCTTGGTCTCCATTTTTGTAACTGTACAACTGTATTATACATTCACATTCTTCTACTAAGCAGTAAAAGTATAAAAAATCTGGTGTGAACATCACACGACTTTCCTTATCCTATTATTATATACCAGAGAACTCCGCAGGCTTCGTCGACGAAGCCTGATCTAGACGCCAGGCAGTCGTGTAGAACATTCCACATGTTTTCGTACATTTAACACTACAAACAATAAAAACATTGGGAGGAATTTCCCTTGTAATCAAAATATTTAAATAATTCAAATACGGTTTAAGTTAGAAGGCTGATTTTTTTATTAGCAAATATAGTTGTGAATGTGGTGTGTAAGTTTCAAGGAAATCGGTTGAAGGGTCTAGAAGGAGATAGAATTATAAGTTTAGTTAGGAAGATAAGACAAATATATATATTAGATTATACCGGGTCCATCGTTTCGGCCCTGCACTGCTCTGATCTAAAAATTTGTTATTTTAAAAAAGGACGAGGCGCGAGTTCAACACTAGAAAGCTGATTAAAATAAACAGTACAAGACAATAATTGACTCGTAATTAAAATTTTGCTACGTCACTGAAGGTAACCGTGCGAGCTCGGCTGCACGGCCTTCGCCGTTATCGCCTGCGTGCTTCCTCCTAGCGGCCAAGCGCTCCCCCCCCCCCACCGTCCTCCCGCAGTCGGCCCGGTAGCTCTCCGAGCGCGCTGTGATTGGTCCGTTTAATTAATTTTTAATCGGCTATAACTTATTTATTTAACCTCGGATCAAAAAACTTCATTGTAATTTTTTGTTCATCTCGGCCTGATCTATCCGGTAATATAAATTTCCCGAAACATTTTATGAACACCCGGTATATTAAAAATCCTGAGCTTCAATTTTTTCGAATTCTTATTTTATTAACTTTTATTTTAAATTCATATTTATCTCATGATAACAAATCATTTTTATTCTTATAAATTTTTTGTATCTTCAACAGTTTAGATTCGCGACCGCTTTCCGACCAATTTTGCGACCTTGCGACCAAACGACTATGCTGTTTGTAGTACTGCAAATGAAGCAAAATATGGGGTTATACTCAATGTACAAGTGGGACTTCACTGTATTAAAACGCGATGGAAAATAGTTTAGTCTATATCTCCTGCAAACACTGAAAATAATGGATAATGCTGTTGTCAAACCCTCTTTTTATAAAAACCTAGAACGCTTTCAAAACCAGGTTGAAATTATATCTCGAGTAAAGTTCAAATTGTTAGTGCTTTTATCCTGAAAACTATTGTTTTGAATATTATGCAACAATTCAAATTAAATGACAAAAAAGCAACCTGTTAGTTCTGTGCTTTAAAACAGAGCATCCTGGAGAATATTAAGTATTCCATAGATTTCAGTTAACCAATAAATTTTGCGACCATGAATTGCAGCTACAAAAGGTACTCGTAGCATAAACTGAACAACTTTCATGGTCCATTTTATTCTTATTATATACGTGTGTGTTCATATAAGGTCATCAATTTATTTTCTAATGCAGCAACTTTGTAAATAAAAAGAATTGATTCTGTTTATTCATTATGTTTATTTGAACGCATAATTTTTTTCTCATTAATACCCAAAGACAATATCAGTCAAGTGGCCACCACCAGAGGACTTGTTTCGCAACAATTTTCATGACTTTTCTCAAAACTTCTGGCAATAAATTTTACAATTTTTGTCGGATGTCCTCCTTTAAGATCGCTAAGGTCTGTATTGACCCGTGACTTCAAAAACCCCAAAGAAATCAATCTGGAATGGTCAAATTCGGCGATCTTGCGGGCCAGTGCAAATCGCCAAAACGAGAGATTAAGCAACCGAGAAACGCTTGCTTCAGAATGTCGACTGTCGTTCGTGCAGTGTGGACGATTGTACCGTCTTGCTGGAACCATATGTTCTCCAAACCCAATTAGTCAAATTACGGTAGCAAGAAATCGTTTGTTATAGTTCTACAGTGCTCACCAATGACAGTAACAGTGTTGTCGATGCTGTCCTTGAAAAAATATAAGCTAAGTGACTTTGGGAGGATTTAATGACTTTTCGTGCATTACACGCGCATTTTCACTATCACGAAGACAATAATTTTACTTATTCACATACATTCCTAAGTGGAAATGCGTCTCGTCGCTCATGATGATTTTCAATGGAAAATCATCATCTTCGCACTCGAAGTTTAGAAGGGCTTAGCTGAAATTTGCACGCGATTGCCTTGTGCAGGTTATAGCTGATGCACTGTGTGCACTTTGTACAGGCATATCTTTAAGTCTTTTACCAAAATTCGCTGTAAAAACCGTCTCTTAATGCCCAATTGCGTGTTCTGTCGTCTGATTGATATTTGAGAGTCCTCTTGGACACCTGCAACCACAGCAGCGATATTCTCGACCTAACGGCTGCTTCTGGGCTGGCCATGTCTACTACTGTCTCGCGTTGAGCGGCTAAACGCTGTAGTGTTTATCCAGTTAGTGCTACACGACCAGGGAATCAACCATAAAATTAACATTGACCCAAAATCACTGATCGATTACTTTTCAAAGACACGTTTTTCTACGTGTACTCTGCTTCTGTTTACTTCACAAATATTGAGGTCGCAATGACATGAGACGCCATTTGCAAAAATACGACTATTTCTGAATAGGGTGATGATATTTGGAAAACCTATTATATAAATACAAATTATATCAATATATCTAATTTAATATCTCTTCAATAAATAGATGATTCAGTAGATTAATCGAATACCTATGAAAATGTTTGACACATATTGTATCATATACCAAAATTTGAATAGACACTATCACTGTGATCAAACTTTTCATGTATCTCATGACATTCGGGTGTAGTCTCGTGAGGGGGGCACAGATCCTTGTTAAACAAATAGAAAAACCATCTTCTTTATTGTTATTATTTAGAGACGCACTTATCTGTCGAATGTGTTCAGGAAAGCACCCAGCAGTAACAATTTATCTTTTCATTTAAAAATTCTATGGTTATACAAACCGTATGGCTATCTGTATGAACTAATATTAAAATGTAATACTAGCTCTACACTTTTAGCATAAAGTATAAAATTAAACATTTTAAGATATTTGTTCACAACGGGCGAATAAGAATGAAATGCGTATTTTAAAACAACGGAACATACTAACTTTTTATGATATATTTACATAATTATAATGAAACTGTAGCATAAAATGTGGACATTATGTGCGAAAAATTACATCATCAAAATGTTTGCCATCACGGCGTTGGCACTCCTCCAAGTGAGACCTCAAATGCGTGAAAACACGTTGACAGATGTCTTGTCCAATTGCTGCGATTTCTTCTCGTATACGGGCCTTAAGTTGACGCAGATTAGTCGGAAGATTCATGTAAACTCTATATTTTAGATATCCCCACAGAAAAAAATCTAATGGGGCCAGGTCAGGACTCCGTGGTGGCCGATTAATGCCACCTTTACGCGAAATAAGCCGGTTCGGAAACAATTCTCTAATTGCCCCTAATGACGCGCGTGCTGTGTGACTTGTGGCCCCATCTTGCTGGAACCATATTGTAGGGCCATATCACTCCTATACTTGAAGAGCCCGACTAAAGAAATTACCAATCATGGCGGCGTATCTTTCAGAATTGACAGTAAGTATGCAACCATGGTTATCTTCAAAAAAGTACAGACCAATAATGCCTTTTGAAGAAATTGCAGCTCAAAAGGCGACTTTGGGGCTGTGGAGATATTCCTGATGTTTTTCGCGAAGATTGTTTTCTGACCAATACCGCATATTTTGACGGTTAACGTACCCATCTAAGTAAAAATGGGTTTCATCACTAAACAAATGTCATCAAAATTTTAAAACTGCAAAGCATCTCGCGCCCAAAAGCGAGGCGTAACGGGTAGTCAGTTGATTTCAGAGCGTGCACTAACTGGAATCTTGTAGACATCAAAACGTGTCGTTTTACAAAATTCCCTGAACGCTGGACCGGTTCAAATTCAAATCCCCGCGCGATTACGAATCGATCTTCGGGGATGTTGCCGAACGCTAGCGCACGCAATCGATGTTTGCCTTCTCACTGTTCGCTGGCAGCCAACAGGTTTGGAATTCACGGTAGAACCACTACGCTCGAGCTTCTGAACCCAAAGCTTTATTAAATTGGCACGTGGCGCTTGCTGTACGTCAAAAACGCCTATATACAGTTACGTAACTATTGGTTTTGTAATAATTGCGCACCCAAAGGCACTTTGCTCTCCTGTAAATTACTCCATTGCAACTAACAAATTCCATGCTTCCTACTACTCAGCTCAGTTATTTATTTCCCTTGTCTTCTTAGCGAATAGCTTTGGATTTCAATTTATAACATATTTAAGGTCGTATGCCCTATTAATTACGTGTCAACTTTCTTATTTTTTCAACATTTTAGTATGCCAAAACAAGTATTTTTGTAAAATAGACAGTAACAAATATGTGGTTTATTTTCTTAATATACCGTTTGATTTTCATTTAACTATTAATTTGATTAAGAAGTATTTTTTATTATTTATCTTAAGGCAAAATTGATCAGTAAGTCTCTTTAAAACATTTTACTCATGCACTTATATAAACAAATCTAGATTATGTTGCATAATCTGCATTTGTGAATTTAGTGATTTCAGATAAATTTATATAACTGTAACTAAATATTTGGTTGCTATAGCCAAATTTGAATTGAATAACTGTACTAGGTGTTTTGTGCAACAAAATCTGTTCCTATACACCAAAAGCACAATGATCCATGCTTTAAAAATATTTATGAGAGTCATATACAACCGTATAAGAAACAGGCATGAAAAGTTTCTTAATAAAACACAGTATGGCTTCGCAAAAAAGTCGGGCACACGAGAAGCAATCTTTGACCTAGTAATAACAGCAGAAAGACGCTTGGAAGTACAAAAAGCGCTGTATGCATGTTACGTAGACTACGAACAAGCATTCAGATAAAATAAGGTACGATAAATTACTGGACACATTATTAGATATAGGTTTGGATGGCAAAGACATTAGAATAATTCGCAATTTATACTGGAACCAGAAAGCTTGCATTCGAGTTGACAATGAAATAACAAAATTTATTAACATCAGAATAGGTGTAAGACGAGGATGCGTGTTGTCACTAATTTTATTTCATTCCTACGCTGAATAACTAATAAACGAATTAATAAAGGATAGAGATGAAGGGGTAAATATAAATGGCATGAAAATGAACAACATTTTATATGCAGATCTTAAAGTAATTACCACAGAAAATGAAAAACAACTACAAGCCTTAATAAAAATACTGAACAACAAGATCAAAGAAATGGGATTGATAATTAACAAACAAGAAAAAAACAATGGTATTTAGTAGACACTTAAACTCAGTAAACCCGAATATAAACTTAGACGGAACATACATACAAAATGTCAATAGCTACATATACTGAAATGTTATATTATATATATATCTTAAAGGAAAATGATATAAAGCTAAAATTTTAAAATGTGGCAATACAGAAGAGTGCAGAGGATAAGCTGAATACAGAGAATTCGCAACGAAGACCTACTTAACAGATTAAAAACCTAAGCATAATTAATAAGTTTAGTGAAAACAAGACAAACATCATACCTTAGACACCTAAAGCAACACTAAAAATACAAACATTTGCAAGTAATGCTGCAAGGCAAGACCTAAGGAAAAGGGAGTATAGAAAGAAAAAAAAATTATGGTTAAGGAACATAAAAGAATGGACAAAACAGAATTCAGAGACATTATTTAATGTAGCTCAAGGCAGAGAACAATTCACCATAAAAACCGCCAAACACGATAGAGACGGCCCTTAGGAGTTAATCTATTCTTAACAGATAGTCAATTTTAATCCATTATTAGCAAATGATGGTTGCTGTCTTTGCAACCGGGCATTATACTTAAACAAGGACTACAGCGTAAATACTCATAAAAATATAAATGAACATATATAGTTTATTAAAAAGGTATAATAGAATAGAGTAAACAGCTACATATCACTCATTTTAAGATAAGGAGAACACCAGTTTAAGCAACCATCAGAAATACAAATTTGTAATTTCAACACGCTTCTTCCAAGTAAGTGTTTTATAAAAATTGACTTTGCTTAGTTATAGAGCGTAAATAAACACTATATACTTATTTTAAAAAGGACGTTACAGAGGTGCTGCCTAGTTTTGAAATTAAATTAACACAAACAGAGACACAAACACAACATTGTGCATGTCCCTTGTAATATTCAATTTTAATGAGGCGGTACAGGTGCGCTCTCACCTTTAAAATGGGATTTAATGTAATCGGCAAGCTCACTAAATACACAAAATAACTCGATCGCATCGGGCGATCCCCAAATTATGCGGTAAAATTGGCACTAAACCTTGTGTTCTGGGTTAAGCGTGGGGTAAGTGTTTATAAAATTAATAAGCTAAAATGATTTAGAATCTTTAGTCTTTAAAACAAGAAATCAACTACTTTCAATCTTAGCTGCTGTATAAAAATTTAATAAACAAATTTAAAAGTTCACGGCTTTTAAACTTTTATTATAAAAATATATATCGCATTGCAATGTTTTCAATTCTTAGGTACTAAAGTTGTCATAAAAAAAGGAGCATTTAAATCGTGCACCATGGTTTTTTCTGCAAAGTTAGCAGTGTTCTACTTAGTGACATTTTTTAATAAACATTGCGGTTAGTAAATATAGAACGCTACTCGACGTAGAGCGAGTGATGATTTACATTCATTACAACCACGAAGAATGTTACCCGGCATTTTCGAAAGAAAAATGCACCAAATGAAATGACTGTGCAAAGTCTAATTAAACAATTTGAACAAACAGGTTCGGTTACAGACAACAAAAACGAAGCGGCTTTGTAACAGCCGTCCATCTGAAAGCATTGACGTTGTAACGAAGCGTCCAAGAACCTTAGTGCGCCATCGGTCACTGCAAAAAGCAACATGCAGCGATTTTAACGGAAGGTTAGCTAACCCAAGAACTAAAACCAGACGACCATTTGGAAGACTGAGTGTTTGCCGATTGGGTGCTACAGTATGAAAAAGTTTATGGCAATTTCGATAAAAAAATTGTCTTTAACGACGGGGGGCATTTCCACATTAGTAAGTATGCCAATAACCAAAATTGTCACATTTTGGGCGTAGAAAATTCTCACGTCATTCAAGCACGGGTTGTGCATACCTAAAAGAACAACAATTTGATGAGAATTTTATGTTGGTGGGGTTATTGGGCCGTTCTTTTTTGAAATTAAAACCGGAAACGGGTGACCATCAACGATGAATGTTATTATGAAATGAAAGGGAATCTTGTGGCCTTATTTGAAGAAATTTGTTGAAGCAAAAATGTAATGGATGACTTATCTCCAAAAAGTGCGAAGACCACAAGAACCTTGCAGTCTCATACCTTGCAATTTTTTCCTCTAGGGATTCGTAAAAACGAAAATATATGTTACAAAAATAAGAACGGTTCCTAAAGCAAAAATTTGGAGAGTTATCAAAAAAATTGAGCCACAGTTACGCAAAAAAGCCAACGAGAATTTTGTCAGAAGAAGAAATGAGCCGTGGAAACTAAAATTATAAATAAAATGTTTTTGTAAAATTAAAACCTGCAGTTCTTTTGAGACACCCTTCATGTTTATGCTGTAGCACTTCTTTCATTATTTTGTATCCATTTTATTATGTTCAGTACTTTTAGCAGGTCCATTTGAAGATCTTTTGGATTTTCTTTATTATATTTGTTGTCTTAGTAAATTATATGTTGGTTTTATTAATAACCTATTTTCTAATGTCCCTCTTATATTAGTTTTGTTAATAAGATTGATTTATCTTTAGAAAATTATTTTGCTATTGTTATTCTTCATAAGCTCATCTTAAAATTTTAACAAAAGTTTCTTGTTTCTTTATTAATACTGTTTCCTTACAGCATTCTTAGTGCTGGAAAATATTTACAATAAAATTTTAAATTACAGTGCTTTTCAACGAACTTAAAAAGTTCGTTACTGAATTCTATATGTCTGTCGGTCTGTCGGTCTGTCGGTCTGTCGGTCTGTGGGTCTGTCTGTCTGTCTGTCTGTCTGTCTGTCTGTCGCTGTCACAAAATTATGGATTTTTTAAAATTTTAAAATGGATTCTTATAGGAAATTTTACGCTGATTTCAAAATCGAAATCAAAAAGTTTCTATCTCGAATAGTTTTCGAGATATTCGA
This sequence comes from Sinelater perroti, assembly GCA_036346155.1. Taxonomy (NCBI): domain Eukaryota; kingdom Metazoa; phylum Arthropoda; class Insecta; order Coleoptera; family Elateridae; genus Sinelater; species Sinelater perroti. Next base: position 5,563,722 of record JARFIY010000265.1, read on the forward strand.
CTTCGAATTTCGGGAAAAATTCGACATTGCCATTTTATGAGTAATTCTTAAAGAAAATTTTACGCTGATTTCAATAATGAAATCGAAAAAATTCTATGTCGAATAGTTTTCGAGATATTCGACTTCGAATTTCGGGAAAATTTTCGACATTACGATTTTAAATGTGATTCTTACGCTGAATTCGAAAATGAAGTCGAACAAATTCTATGTCGAATAATTTTCGAGATATTTTTCCGAAATTCGAAATCGAAATCGAAAGGCTTTTTTAAGTTCGTTCTGGGATTGCTTACAGAGCAATCTCTTCGCCGGCCCCATGTTTTATTCTGATTTGTATACAAAAGAATTTTAATCAGCTCTAATAAAAATGTAGAAGTTGTAGTTTGCTTACGTCGAATTAGAAAGAATGAATAGACAAATATAGTTCTGCAAACAGTTTTTTTGGAAATATCGGAAGTTTGGCGGTGCAGCACTTGGAACTGTTTTATCTTCATCTATGTATAAAATAGAATAAACAATTAAGAGCAGGTTCTTGGTATTATAAAATGTGATATCAAACCAACAAAACTTTGTATAAAATTTTAAAAATCAAAACCTGGATACTGTGACCAACAAAAAAAGTCTTTTTCATGAAAATACCGATAAAGAAATTTGTTCTTTAAGAAAGAGGGAGGTATTTATTTCCAATATCGCACACATGGGGGTGGTAAAATAACAATTCCTCAAGCCGGCGTTAATATTTTAGATAAAGCGTATAATATATAGCCCATTAAAAATGTAATGCACTTCTGCGCCGCAAATGTTCCCATTCGGGGAATTCAGTCGCACATTTTGAGACAGTACAAGCAACTACGCATCTGCTGTAATCCCCAAAAAGCAGCCTCTCCTCTAAACAATTTGCGCTTTATCTAATTTGTCTTTATTACATAATTTCGCTCAGCCTTTATATCACATTTGATGAAACCATCTGCGGGCCCTATGTGCTCGGAGACCGAGCAGGCTATTTCTCGATGAGATTAACCGCAGTCTACAGTGCACTGAGAGGTTCGGCACGGTATTTGTTTTTCCATTAAGTTCGCGGACCCTTTATCTGGCTACTGGGATTAGGGTGGAAGGGCTCCGCCGGGGAAGCGCTTTGCACTAGGCGGCGAAAATTATGGGACTGTTCTTGAGGCACACGCCTGTATTACGATACATAAAGTTTTTAGTATGATGGTTTCTAGTTAAAGGTGTGGCAGTATGTTGTTCGGTAATTTAAATAATGTAGAGGGATAACTAATTTTGACTTGTATCTAATAGAACTTTAAAAAGTTGGGTCACAATTATAATATTTTAGTTATATATTATTCAATAAATCTACAATTTCTAAGCAAAACTTTGGCCATTTAAGTTCAAATATATAACTAGCGTTAAATTAGAACACCACAACATATACGCAGTATACATAACAAAATAGGAGTTTAGTTGAAAATCTAGAAAAGTTATCGAACATTCTTAAAACAGGCTTGTCATATTGAATACAAAGAATTTATAATAATGTAATTTTAAAAAATACAGTTAAAAACAGTTTCAAGTAGTTTATACTATACTTACATTATTTTTGAGTACAAAACTAGATTAAAGGCCCTTGGGTTTTGACATATTTACAATGTAAATATGATAGTGATTTCATATAGGTCTATTTACTGATGTTACTTTCAAATAACGAGTTTAATCCTAGTTAAGCTAAAGAATGAAGCTATGTGGTTATTGACTTCTAAGTGCAACTGATTCGTAGGTTAGTTAGTTGATTTAGAAAATTGCTTTTGCGCCTCTCAAGGGTCTAACAATAAACACATGCTCATAGTTGAATTTCTTGTAATACTTGTGAAATTTTCAGGTTTTCGTGGAGAATTTTTTTCGAGAGTCGTTTGACTACGGTCTCTGCTAGCACTACAGACTTAAGGCCTTGTTATACTCCTATAAATTTCTTGTAGCAATCTCTCATTTTTACTAAATAATTTCTATACTCTTTCAGATCCATTATTGGTTTACTTAAGATGTGGAGAGCTACCTCTGGTTCTTTGTCACATTATGTACAGTTTGTATCTATTATACCATTCTACTTTGCTAAAATGTCTTCTAAAAAACAATGCCCTGTGATAAGACCTATAATAGTTCCCAACTGATTACTGCTTTGTATTAAAAGTTCTTTAATTCTTTTACAAGGTGGTTTTTTTTATAAAATGTTTCTATGTCTTTGTAGCGGTACATTTTGTCAGTATTTTTTATGTTGTTTCCTGATCTATTCTCTTATCTAATTTCGCATTGTACGTTTAAGTAATTCCAAAGTCGGTTCGGGGCCTATATATGTACTTGATGCTGCTTCTTGAGCTATTTTCAGATGCCCCACTTTCATACTCTATAAAAAGCTATTCCTGTCTTTCTCATGATTTCAAAATAAAGAAGAGAGTGTTGTATCAGTATCTTCATTACCTCGATGGTTTCTTAACCACCGTAGTGTACATCAGATACTTCACTTTCGGTTCTAGACACTATGTTTTTCCGTACGCTCGTCTAGTTAACACTAGTGTTACCTCCGCCTTTTTATAACTTTTGAAATTTACTTATTCTAAATTAGTTTTGAATCTAAGATAACTTCAAATTACCTCACTTGATAAATTGTTTTTTAAGGGCAGCCTAAGAGGCCCCAATCCCTTTTAGTTTCTTTTCGTGTAGATGCTACTATGGTAGATTTGGAGAATTATATACAAACCTTTTTTATTTGTCTAGTTTGTAATAAGATTTTTTTTATAATTTGTTTATTAGCAATCAGTAAGATTCACAAACTGTAAGATAATGTTTTATATTGTACAATACTTAACATATATGTACACTACAAGGAGCTAATTAAGTTCTCGTACTTTCAGATCTAGTTGTTTACGTTTTTTTGATATGTGTAGTTTCCAAGTAAGTTTACTGTCTAGGTGTAAGCCTAGATACTTGACAGCTTCATTTTGGGGTAGCGCTATTTGATTCATCGTTATTGGTGGGCATTGACCTTTTCTAAGTGTGAAGGTTATATGTGTAGATTTAGTTTCATTAACTTTGATCTTCCACTTATTTAGCCATGTTTCAATGAGATTTATATGTGCTTGGAGATTGAATGAAGCTGTAACAGGGTTATCATGTGTCGCAAAAACCGCCGTATAGTCGGCAAATGTACCAATAGCTGTTTCGTCAGTCATTGGAAGATCGGCTGTGTATAGCACATATAATGTTGGGCCCAAAATGCTCCCCTGCGGGACTCCAGAGAGTATGGGATGACGGTTGGATATTTCTTCGTTAACTCTAGTTTCAAAGTAACGATCCTCCAGATAGGATTTCAATATGGTGAAATATCGTAGTGGTAGTGTTCTTTTGATTTTGAACACAAGCCCAGGATTCCACACCTTATCGAATGCCTGTTTCACGTCCAAAAAGGCAGCGGTACAATAATCTCGGTTTTCCATTGATTTGTTAATGATGTTTGTAAAGCGGTGACATTGTTGTGTAGTCGAATGAGCTTGGGGAAAACCAAATTGGTGATCGAGGATCCATGCCTGATGATTTAGCTTTTGATTATCTCGATTGACGAGGAGTCTTTCGAGGAGCTTGGATATTGTTGGCAGAAGACTTATTGGTCGATAAAATGAGACCTCAGTCAAATTTTTCCCAGGTTTAGATATCATAATGATTTGTGCAGTTTTAAGAGATTTTGGCCAATAATTAAGCCTAAGAATTGCATTAAAGATATATAAAATCTTGAGTATTCCTTTTCTGGGAAGTTCATGTAGCATTTTGCCAGTTATCCTGTCTATCCCTAGGGCTTTCTTTGGATTCATTTTCTTAATTGCCTCTTGTATTTCTTTTGGAGTGAAGAGTTTTACTCGGTCTTGTGTTAGCATCGGCGTGGAAAGTTCATCATCACTTCTTGTACTCGATCATTGTTGTGAGGAGTCAATACTTCCGTAAGATGTTCCACAAATAAGTTCGCCTTTTCCTTGTCATTTTTTTGCCCACGGGCCTGGAGGTGCTGTATTTTTCAGAATAGGAGAGGAAGTGCCTTTTGGATTTCTATTTGCTTTTATTGGCTTCCAAATAGAGTTGTCGCATCTTGAAAGATTGGTAAGATAATTTTCCACAGAGGAGTTTCTGATGTCTTGGAGTTTTAATTTCAAGATGTTGCTAATTTTATTGTATTCTCTTCTATTATCTGTATTACGTGTACGCTGCCTCTTATTTTCTTTGCCACCAACTGCTTTATTTCAAGAGGTATATTGTTTGTTTTAAGTTTTTGGACAGTTGTTGGCGTAGCAGTTTTTGCAGCATGTTGGAGAGTGTCAATTAGGTTACCTCAAGCCTCTTCAATGTCGTTTGGTTCCTGTAATTTTACTGAAAGGTTGATTGTATTTTGGAGTGTTTTTGACGAAAAATTTTCCAGTCTGTGTGCTTGTTGTGGAGTCTGGGTGTTAACTTTTTAGAGATTACTGTTGTGCTTATTGTCGCAATAATTGGGCTATGGTCAGAGGATAATTCATAATCTGATGTTATGTCTATATAATTTGGAGAGATACCATTCGTTACAAAAAAGTCCAGAAGATCTGGAACCTTGTTAACATAGTAGGCCAGTAAGTTGGGCAGCCGGTTGAGATGACAGAATAGTTATTATCATGCAATACCTGTGCCATTTCTCTGCCTTTGGTAGTTGTAAGTCGCGAACCCCATAAAATATTTTTGCTGTTATAGTCTCCTCCGGCTATAAATTTTGAACCAAGTGTCTCAAAGAATTTGTTGTAGTATTTCTTTTTTAAATTATGTCGAGGCGGACAATAAATGGCTGTGAGGGTAACTTCATATGGAAGGCTTTTAACTCCTACTAAAGTAGCTTGTATATGATCTGCATATTTTAGTAGTTCATAATGTACTATCGAATTTTTGATGAGTATGGCTGTTCCTCCATGAGTTCTCTCGTCAGGATGGTTTGTATAATAGCATTTATAATTTGGTATCTCAAAATAAGTTCTACTGGTAAAGTGTGTTTCACTGATTAAACGAATGTCAATGAAATTTTGTTTTAGGAATAACTTAATTTTGTCTTTATGACGTGGGAGGCCATTGGCATTCCACTGAGCTATGCGTAGATAGTTAGCCATTTTACTTAATTTTGTTGATGAGTTGTGTGATCATGTTGAGAACTAGGCTGTTTTGCTGAAGTAACTGATTAAATAAGTTTTTGAATTCGTCTAAGAATTTGGATAACGTTGTAGTAATGTTATCCGTTGGTTCCGGGTTGGATTTTGCTACTTCTGCATAACTTTTTGAGGGTTGATAGGTATTGGAGAGCTAAATTTTGTTCTCATATATTGGTGAAACAGTTATAGGTTGTTTCACTAATTGTTGCCTCGGATATTTGTTCCTTAATATCTGTTGATAGCATTCGCAACCTCTATAATTTGCTGGGTGGTTTCCTCCACATAGAGCACATTTGGTTGGAGTATCTTTATTTTTAGTGCATTCGGTAGTGTTATGGTGCCCTCCACACTTTACACATAAATATGGTTTGTTACAGTAAGTTTCTGTGTGTCCAAATTGTTGACATCTCATGCACTGTATAATATTGTTACTAATAGTTCTGGGAGGTTCTATTTGTATTATTTTTTTTTGTAGTCCTCTTATCTTATAGACTTCTTTATTATTTTCTGCCAGCTCTAAGTCAACGAAGAATAGGTTTAATTGTTCTTTGGTGGCCTTATGTTGCGCATTAATTATGTTTCGAACCTTGTGTCCCATTTGTTCTATCTCTTGTTTTATGTGTGCTACTGGGGTTGAGCGGTGTAGGTATCTTATGATTACTCTGTAGACCCGTTCCTCCTTTATTTGGTAAGTATGATGATACACATTTGTTTCTTGAAAATGTCTTATTAAATTGCGATATGAGTCTACCGTTCCACAATGAATTTAACAACATTATTTGCAAGGCTTTTTGTGTAATACTGTTCATCTTCATTTAATTGTATCATTTGTGGATAGTTTGTTACTTCATCCACAAAGATTGGAGGAGGTTTTTGGGTTTTTGTAGTGTTAGTACTTCATTCGCTTATGTTATTTTCTGTAACATTTTCTAAAGCAATAAATCTGTTATTTGTTTCTACTGTTTCGTTAGGATGATTGTTTTGTGTAGTTTTAAATTTCTTCCTTTTCACACTTATAGTTTACCATTTATTTTTGTTCCTATCTTCTTCTGCTTGTTCTTCTTCTTCGCTAGTGGATGTAATTCGCTAAATTTGTTTATGACTAAAGATTTTACCAGGCGCGCTGTTTGTTGTTGTGAGTAATTATGTGTTATGAGAGAAATAATTGAATGGAACTTGTTGATATGGAGTTTGTTGGTGTAACGGATATTGATATGTATGTACTTGATTATTCGTCGATGGTTGCCACTGCATGGCTGTCGTATGCAATTGTGTATACATTTGCTGATTATTGTTTATGTGGCATGGGTCAATCCCGTGACCAAACGGCACCATTATAATAATGAATTAATTACATACTGCTTACTTGGAGTCTGTAGTGAATATTTAGAGTTTAAGAAGTTTTAATATTTATTATACACTTATAATAAGTAGTTTATTGAGCACGAAAATGTTAAGCCGACGCCACGGTCACGTTATTGTTCACAATAGCTGCTAGCCGATAAAACGCCCTCACCGCGGCACGTTTCGCGCACAACCGTTGAACTGGCACACCAATAAGACAATAATGTAATCAGATTTAGGGCTCTTTGCATACGCCCCCTAGCTGTATTGTTAAATATTATCTGAAATAGTATGACCAACTCATCTACAATTCCCAGCGCTCTGTATTCATTTCTTTAGAGTATCTTTAACAGTTTTCATTAAAAAATTCCACAACAATAGAGACAGAACTGTTCTTCCCTTTGCACATCCCTCTTGCAATTTAAGTCATCATTATTTCACCTATCAGGGATACATATACTAGCATTTTTTAATCATACAATTTATTCGCTTACAACTCGTTTTGCCTAGTCTTTAGTAATTGAACCTACGGGTATATTATTGTACACTTCCACAATATCTATAAAGGCACCTAAAGTATGCCTACAGCATTCTCCACTTTGGTTACAAGTAGATGCAAGCTGTTTTTGTATATACTACTGTCTTGTATGTATACTACTCTTGATGTAAAGATTGCGTTACTAATACATCGTCCCTAATATGCCTGTCAAGCAATCTTTCTAGAGATTTCAATAAAAAAAACCGTCTAATTAATTGTTCTTATTTTCCTATTTTGGTATAAATGTAGTAGTCTCCGGAATCTTGGATCTACCACGGAACAACATTCTATCATATAGAAAGGCAATTTTCTTTCGCTACAAAACAGGATAAATACTGTCAGGTATATGTGATTTATAAGGTTGGAAATAGTTAGTGTCTCACTTTAATTTGTTTACAATTATTACTCTCTTTACATTCTACCAAATCTTCTTAGATGCCCACTTTAGAGGTTGCGTTTCTGAATTTTCACAGTCACTCAGTGACTTATTAACAACCTGTGATCCTGGAAAGTGTACTATAAATAATTCTCTCATTATGCCCATTGTTGATGTATTTTTGTAAGGCATCTAGAACCGTTTTTCAGTTAATTAACTCAATTGCTCAACTTACAGATCAAGATGATTTATTTTAGTTTTTAGTTTGTTTAGATAAGTTTTTGGTCTAGATGCATGGTTAGATGCTTGCGTAACTTATTGGTACGACTCTGCCTGCTGAATGTAATTCTCAAACATACTCCATGTTTGACAGCAGGCTTAACTTGGGTGGATTTAGTGTCATTCACTATTATTGTGCAGTTAATATGCCAATTCTAGAGAATGGCGAAATAATATGTGAAATTTTAAAATCCTAATAACAATATGTAACTGATAGACAGCACCTCCGTGTTAAAAATAACAAATTTGGTATTAGCTGTAATTAGTAGTATATAGTATAGTTAGAGACCCAGTATGCTTTTTTGCGATACTCTAGAGGCAATATGTTGATAATTTAAAAGAGATTTGTTTACCCCGAGTTAGAAACGTCTATTGTTCAGGGAAAACTTTAGTAGAACACATAATTGTCTTAGAAAAATTGATTTCATTTTAAGTAACACACTTATATGCCGAATTTAACCGAATTTTTGCTTAATACCTAAAAATGCTACAATTCTTGGTGTTTAATAATCCCATTACCTTTTTAACAATTATTTAAGTTTGTCTCTTGGTCTACGATAAACGACATTTGCAAAAACTAAATATATGAGTCGGGACGACTTGTACATCAACTATCACTTTTGTTTTTTTAATAATTTTTTTTTAAATATCTTCCACACTAACAGAAGTAGGCTTCTTAGTTTCTATAATAGAAGTTTTGTTGAGGATTTTGCAAGCTTACAATTTGTAGTAATTTAGCACATTTTTACTGAGGTGGAAAATAACTTAGTTATAACAAGCTTTATAAATGATTATGGGTAGTACTGTGTGCATAAATAAATTACGTAACATTAAGATAGTAATCAGAAAATGTACTAGCAGACGATAACGCTTCGATTAGTAAGAGCAGCTAATATGGTGCCTAAATAAATTTAGACTTGCATACCCAAGAATTTATTTGCTTTATTAATGTCAAACATGATTTGTGTTCTGTAGATTTTTCTTATTGGTTTATTTTCCTACTTTTTTAATCCATCTGATAATTATCCATATTTAGTAATTATTAAACGATAAGTTAGTAATATGGCACTTAAAGTTTATATATTAAATTTCCATCAACGTGGTTAGTAATCAATGAGCAAATCTGTAGATCTTCGCCATTTACTTCGTGTTCTATGCTTTTTATTAACTAATTCTTTTATTCGACAAGGTATGTTTTCAACTTAAATATATTGATTAGATTCAGTAGGTTTTGCTTCCCGAAGGATGGGAGGAAAGACGAACTTTGTATAAGTTATATTAAGTACTCTATTGTAATGTATATGCACGCTGCCAAATATAAAAACGAAGTAGTACAGAGAACATTTGGAGAGGTTACAGAAGCAATAAAATATTTGAAAGGAAGATAATCTAATAATAAGAGGAGGCTCGGATGCGATAGCAAGAGAAAAACCTGATAAAAAATTAGTTGGAAAGTATGTGTTCGGAAAAAGAACTAAAAGAGGAGACCGATTAGTTGATTTATGCGCAAGGCATAATTTAGTAATTGCCAACGCACTTTTAACGTCACGTGCGCACGAAATATACTTAGAAAATTCAAGGGGACAATAGAAAGTATTAAATAGATTAATTCTGGTGAAGCAAAGTTACAAAAATCACAAAAAGTTATTCAGGAGTCGACACAGATAACAATTTTAATTTTGTTATGATCACAGGCAAATTAAATTTTAAAAATTTTGAGACAAGTCGTTACCTCTGGTAACCGCCAAAACAAAAAAAAAGTAAGTTAAAACAAAATCACTCAAAACATTACTGAGAAATGAATACAACAAAACAATATAGAATAATGATGGATAAACATAAAAGAGAGCCATAGATAATTACTCGACAGATAAACGCAAATGAACAAAAAAACTGTGGATAACAAAGTGATAGAATAAATAAAAGAAAAAGAAAGAAACCTAGAAAAGCAGAACAACAGTACAGACATAAAATATGTGAAAGACACACAAACTACTGAGAACAAGTAAATTAAATAGGGCATATAAAATTGTAAAAAACTTTTTTAAAAAAACAGAAAAAGGATTAAAGGAATTATCGACGAACAGGAAAAAAATTTTTTGGATCAAGAAAAAATTGTATAAGGGTAAAACAATTAAATGATAATTATGAAAGAGAAGAATGCGATGAAGTAAAATCCGATAAGGAAAGAGGGGAAGATAAGGTAGAATAGATAAGACTGGATTCAGAACATTAAGGAGCGATAAAAAATCTGAAAACAAACAAAAGCCCCAAGAATGGACTACATACCCTTTGACACAAAACATATAGGAGAAAATAATTATAAAGCATTATACTACGTATATGCGACATGCGTTACACATGATTATCATTAGAAGATTTTTCTGATAACATAATATTACCTATCTCAAAAGAGAAAGGAATATATAATCTATCGGACCATCGCATTATTATCATTGTATACAGAAAAATAAAACGGATAATAAAATCAGTTTAGGTTTAGAAGAAACTAGAGTAGAAAAGAAGCAATACTAACTCAAAGTCTACTAGTAGAAAAGAGATTGAGGAAAAAAAAATAAATATATGCATTTGTTAATATGGGAAAAGTTTTCGACAAAGTAAATCGGAAGGTACTTTTTGAAATTATACGCAGGACAGGTATTAATTATAGAAATAGAAAAGCTGTAAAAAATTTGTACATGGAACAGAAAACGATAATAAATTAGAAAAACACGCAAGAAGTTGTTAAAATTAAGGGAGTAAAAGGAGTACAAGGTAAAAATTCGCCTTATCGCTACCACATAGAAGGTAGACTAAACAGATTCGAAGAGAGTGTAAATATAGAGTTCAAAATACAAGGAGAAAAAGTTGAGATAATGAGATATGGGGATGATACCGCTATATTGAAGGATAGTGCTTATGACCTTGAATTTGTTCTGAATTGTATAGAAGCATACTAATAAGATGGTATGAAATAAAGATAAACCACTCTAAAACAAAAATTACAGTATATCGGACATATAATAGAGTAAGTAGAAGTATTCCACTACCTAGAGATCATTATAGCATAAGAAAGAATGTGTATGAAGGAAAGTATGCGAAGGCTACAATAAGCCAAAGTCGTTTCTTAAAAAGAAAAGGTTGATAATATTGTAGAAAATCTTAGTAACTAGAAAAAGAGCAATTGGTAAAAGAATTTGTGTGGAGTTCAGTACTTTACGGATGTAAGACACGGATGATCGCCGCTAGTGAAAGGAAAAGAATTGAAGCTTTTAAGATTTGGTGTTATAGGTGTATGTTGGGGGTGAACCTGGAAAGCAGAATTTCTAATGCAAAAATAAAAAAACGGGAAAATGACATACTATTGGCGCATATCTTAATAAGAGAAAAATTTTGAAGTCTACTGTAGAAGAAGCAATTGATGAACAAAATCTAAGAAGAGTACCAAGACCACAATATATCTGTTAAAGCATAGAAGACAATTCACCAGTTAGACTGAACTGAAAGAGCTAACGAACAATACAAGATGATGAAAGCAAATAGTGGGAAGTCAAACCAATTAAGTGTTTGCGCTTTAGTCTAAAAGTTTTTCCATTGCTATGATTCCAAAATTTGGTCACAAGTAGGTACTTCATCTATTCAGCTATGTGGTGATTTTTTTGAATGCTATTATTAACTGTTATCGGTATCATTTACCAGGTTGCAAAATAAATTTCTTAACAATTGCGAAAAATTTCATAACGATCTAAATTTATTATTTATTATAATATATTATTAACATAAATTGTTTAATCAATTTGCAGTCTTTTAACTTATATCCACTTCTAATTTGGATTTAAGTACACTACTACTTGTATTAATTTAAACAAGCGTTCATTTTTATTTTGGCTAATGCTTTGATTTTCCACATATTGACTGTAAGATCGTGTAATTTTACGTGGTTACTTAAGGCCTCAAACTGTTTCAGTAAAGGATAACTTATAATCAGATTTAAACTACAAATGATAAATTGGCCAGAATTCCAGGTTTCTGCCTCAAAACCAAGTCGTTAGTACTCGGAATTACGCATTTAATAATGAGGGGATTAAAAAGCCGCGGCGAACGCAGAACTTGAGTTTTGCCAGACTAATTCGGCCAGAGATAAATGCACCGTTATCCTTCACCTCGTTTTTCTTGCCCTAACGAACGTCTCAATATTTAATCCTCGGTTCTCATCCGTCTAAATCCAAACTCTCTAATTTTCCATTCGAGTTCCGGCGCTCCGGGCTGAGGAGGTCGCACTAAAGGGCCGAATTCTTTGCGGCAGCCCATAATTTAAACAGTACAACAGCAATGTATGCGCACTCATTGGGCGCTGGCAGGTTCCCGTCGCTTTAACGATATTGCGAGGCGAGAGCAGCTGAATGAAGGATTCACGCAACATCCCTGTTTTGTTTGGTATCGCAGTCATCTAATCTCGCTGAAAGTACCCGCCAACATAGAGAAGAAATTTCAAATTAATTATTCCATTAATTTCAAGTCCCGAACGTTTTAATATAACCTTTGAGAGTGGTTTTGCAAAGAGGGTACTTAGCGCTACTTGAGAAGAGAATGCTTAGAATGTCAGCTAATGAATTATCAATGCCTGGTTGATGAACAATGTAGGCGTTGTATTATAACAATGGAAAACGGTAGCAGGTTAAGATATTTATAATTCTATTACTCCCTATTATACAATCTAAAACGTATTGTCTGTCTAGACAACCACTCTTTGTCTCTTTTAAAACTATTAATTGCTATTTATTCAAAAACTAAAAGAATAAACATTTCTAAGCTTTTCGTACATTTTATAAAGACTTAGCCACCCCAGAAATGTTATGTAAACATTAAAAAATAAAATTTTAATACATATATATATATGATGATCTAGTTTACTAAGGTAATTATCACTGAATTTTACTATCACTTTTTTTACGGTGTCAACTTTTAAATCACATAGTATGTCTTTATTTCTTTCCAAGTATGGTGCGTTACGCATAGTACGTAGCACTTTGGATTGAAACCTTTCAATGATTTGAATGTTCGAGTTGGCTGTTGTATCTCATAACTGTATACCATATGACCATATGGGTTTGAAAATCGTGTTGTAGACGAACAAGTTTACTTTTTAGGGATAATTTAGATTTCCTTTCAAGTAGCCAGTAGTGCAACATTATACCAATTTGTTTGCATTTCTTCCATATATATGGTTTTCAGGTTAGTCCTTTATCGAGATGTAGGCCAAGATATTTCACTTCGTTCACTTGTGTTAACGGAATACTGTTTGCATAAACTAGTGGTGTAATTCCTTTGCGCTTGGTGAACGTAATATGGAAGGATTTGGTTTCATTGAGTTGAACTCGCCATTACTTGGCCAATTGGATTATTTGGTCAAGGCTCTGTTGAAGGAGTTGAGCAGCTATAACTAGATCTTTGTGTCTTGTCATGATGATCTTGTCATTTCCAAAGGTGGCGGTTAGTGTATACTAGGTATAAAATCGGGCCTAGTACACTGCCCTGTTGTACTTCTGAGTTTATTCAGTAAAAATTAGTTTGATGTTGTCCAAATTTTACTAAAAAGTATCGTTCTATCAAATAAGATTTGAGGATAATGTAAAAGGAGTGAGGTACAATTTTCTTTAGTTTGTATAGGAGACCTGTGTGCCACACTCTGTCAAAGGCTTTGGTTTCATCAAGAAGGGCAGCTGTGTAATATTGTTTCTCTTCGAAGGCTTGATTCATATTATCAACAATTCGATGGACTTGTTGGATTGTGGAGTACTCTTTCCGAAACCGAATTGGTGATCTGGAATTATGTTATTGTCTTTTAGAATTTATATCAGTCGTTTAAGGATCTGTACTACTTGCACTACTTTCCACTGCACTGGAAAGTAGCCCAGCTCAGAACTGCATTGAAGATCATGGTTAGCATCAGAAGGCCTTTGGGTGGTAATTTTTTGACTAGTTTTCCAGTATGTCAAAGCCTGGGGCTTTCTTAGAATTTAGGTTATATCTGATCATATTTTTAATTTCCTTTGCTGTGAAGCAATCCATAGGCGGAGTTGATATGGTGTTTCTAATGACGCTTGTATTCTCTTTTTATCTGCTGGGAGGCTTTGAGTAGGTATAGGTTAGAAGACGCTCTCAAGGTGTTGGGCGAGGAGTTCTGCTTTTCCCCAGTCAGAGCGCGCCCATATATTGTCTGGCTTTTTTAATGGGGGAATGGGTTGTCTTTGTACCTTTTATTCTCTTTGTTGCTACCCGAAGAGAATAACTTGTGTCACTTGTAGCACTCAGGTTATTGAGATAATCTTGGAAACCTTCTTTAATGAGTGTTTTTAGATCTGACGTTGCGTGATTGTACCTTCTTTTATCGGATGAATATTTTGTTTTGTCATATACGCCTTAGTCGTTTTTTTTTCTTTTAATTACAATAGGAAATCTTTCTTGTTGTATTTTGCTGGTAGTTGTTGGTGTTGCTTCCACAGCAGCTTTTGGATTTTATTCGTAAAGTTATATATAGCTAAATCAAGGTCTTGGTCGGATTGGAGCGAAATTTTTAAGTCTAAGCGGTTTTGAATGAGATTTCTGTAGAGAGTCCCGTCCGTTTTTTTGTTGTGCAATCTTGGATCTATTTCTCGTTCCAGAATTGTACTGCTGATGATTGCTATAATTGGCGTATGATCCGAGAATAAGTCAAGGCAAGATGTAGGTTGGAGGCTACTCCTTTGGTTATGAAGAAGTTTAAAAGATCAGGGATCTTTGTTAGGTCGGTGGGCCAGTAGGTTGGTTTGTAGCTCGATAGATGGCCCATTTGTAATTATTAAACTGCTTGATGCAGCACTCTTCTTCAGTGGTGAATTCTGGAACCCCATATGTGGCTAAATCTCCTCGATAAATCTGTTGCCCGTGTTTGAAATCAATAAACTGCTGTCAGCGTTAGGAGGATAATATGTGGCTGATATGAGTAGTGGACCATTCCAGTCTTCTATCTCAATGGATGTTGCTTGAAGGAAGTTCTTTTGAAAGAAAGGTAAAGTGTGATGTTTAATGTGTAGCTTTATTAGTATGGCTGTGCCTGCTCTAGCATGATTATCTGCATCAGGATGGTTTGTGCAGTATACCTGATAGCTTCGTATTTTAAAGTGGGTTCTACTGGTGAAGTGTTTCCGAAATGAGTGGTATATCGATTTCGTTGCTTGTGGGAAAGGCTTCTACCTTGTGTTTATGATTTAGAAGTCCATTTGCGTTCCTCTCTGCTATTTTATATATTTCAGCCATTTTTATTTTTTTATTCTTCTCTGGGAAATCTAATTTGTGCTGACAGTTCATTTATGGTCTGTTGCGCTATTATAGTTTGTTGTAATTTAAATATTATAAATGTGAGGTCATGAGTTTATGATTGCGGTTGTTTTGAGTGATGGTTGGAATAGAAGTTGCTGTCTTTGGTGTAATGGGGCCCAGTGATTGTTCTATTGATTTGTTTGATTATATTGTTTTTGTTGTAACTGGTGTTGTTTCTGCTGTTGCTGGATTTGAAGTTTTGGGGCATAACTTGAATTTGCTAAGTTTGGGCATCTTCTGTTTAGTATTTCAAGGTGTATCCTGCATCATTGTAGTTATCAGGGTATTAACCTTGACACAGTACACATTTAGGTGGTTTTCCGCCATTGCGGTTTTTAGAACAGGTGCGGCAATCGTGTAGTTATACGTACTTGACACATCGTGCTGGTTTGGTACATCTGTTGCGTGTATGACCGTAGCATCTGCTGTTTCTTTATTGGTTCTTCGAAAGCGTTTTCAGTGTTTGTTATATTGAAGATTTCTTTATTATTTTCTTTGTGCTTGATATCGATGAAGATTAGATTTTTTAACTTTGGTTTCTCTATTCGTAGCATTCATTAAATTAAATACTCCATGGCTTTTTTCAGTCTGAATGATTTCATTGTCTTTTGAGTGATGTATATGTTTTAGTACAACACGGAACTTATTTTCCAACTCTAGACTGTCAGTGTGACTAGCAATTTTATTGGCATCTAGAACAACTCTTATTTTTTTGTAATCAGGAAAATTATTTATTAATAACTTTAGTTTGTTGCCTTATAGAAGTTGATATTGATAGTATGTTTTTGGAATATACTTTTTAATTAATCTTATCAGTGGATTTATGGCTTGAATGTATGGAGTATGAAAGGCGGAATCTGTGTTTTGTTGTCGGAGTTAGTTTTGCTGGTACTGGTACTAGCGTTTGCTAGAGGTTGGTATTTGTTGGATGTGGAGATAGGCGGGCTAGATATTTGAAGATAGCTAGTGGCTTTTTTTGTTACGATTATTTCTTGAAACTAGTTTAATTCTATTGTTGGAAAAGTGTCGCTTGTGGTTGAAATATTATCCTCTTTGGGGAAATTCATTGATTGCCACAATCTGTGCGATGAGTTGTATATTTGTGTTTGTGGTGGCGACAACAGTGGAAAATTTGCGGTAGTTGGATAATAATTCGCTTGAGATAGGTGCGGAGTATGTACTTGGGTAGGCAGCATAGCACTTGGGGCTGTTGTAGGCAGTACAAACCTTGCCATTTGTGAAGTAATTAGTTGGCGGTAGTTATGTTGAGTTGGTGTTAATTGCTGTACATAAGAGTTTGGAGGCTGCGGCATATAAGCTTGATATTGTATATAATTGTTGGGATGAAAACCATCCCTTGAATTTTGCATGATTGCGAAGCGTTAAATTTCCGGTTATTATTTGAATTTAATTTTCAGAATAATCTATCCAATATGCAGTAGAAATAACTAATGGTCAGGACTCTCGTGATAATGATATCTCACTGCGCTTCGACTCACGTCTTTGCACTACAAAAATTAAATCGAGAACTAGAATATATATACTCATAATTTCTATATACACCTCTATTTTCCAATGTTTATTTTGTGTTTACTCCCATGACAGCAAAAATAGTCTAATTTGGAAAAAGCAAAAACAATTCTTAAATTAAAATTTGTAAAGTAAGAACATTCTGCAGAAATAATTTTATTTCTAACAAAAAAGAAAACGCCCAAACTGAGATTAAAATAAATTTTTTCAAAACTTTTCTAGTACACCCACCAAATTATGTTGTTTTCTTTAACTATGTTCAAAATGCAGTTTTATTCGTCAGTATTAATTTGTGAATATTACTGCACACATATACGGGAGTGCAAAGTTAAGAAAAAATTTAAATTCTGACTTTTTCAATAAAACTTACAATTTTTTATCGTTTTGTCGGTTATTCTGGGATTATATAAGATGCCTTCAGTTTTCTTGTTTGAGCAGTCTGAGACTCTTTGGTGCTATTACGTTTCAAAGCTCCTGTTTGTTTATGCGATTTTTGTATATTTGTTCGGTATAAGATCGACATTGAGTCCCTACAATAATGCCCATTATTTATAATAGCATAATATATAAAATAGCTACATATCCTTTGTTGAACTCCGGTAGCAATATGAGGAGCAGTTTCTACTATTGTTGTACAGGAGTGAAAATGTTTTAAAGCTAACGTTCAAATTAGGCGATTGAAGCTATAATTAAAATTTTGAGTATGGCCACTTAAGCATCTTTCCAGTAAATCTCTCTAAATCAGATCTTTATTTATTGGTAAAATATTCTTGTCAATGTCAGTCTATTCTAAATCCTGCACAGAGCGGTATTTGCATAACTACATTTCTCGTGCTTTAAATTTTATTTATGTAAATACGTAGCCATGAAATCCTTTATCATATCTACTACAGAATCTAAATTTCTTCTTATAGCAAAGCAATAGTAAGAAAATTATTCTTTAATTAAATTGTCAATAAATTTTCCTTTTTTTGAATTTTGCATCTCTTTTTCTTATTTCATACTAATCTTTATATTAATCTAAATTAATAGATCTAAATCTAGAACTGATTTAAAAGTTCCTGAATTAGCACCATCAATGTAGTTGCCATAATTAACATCAAACTTTTCTTCTTAATTACTAAACATTTTCATTACGGTGTCTACTTCCATTTTCCATTTTTCCTGCTAAACCTTTGTTATTACAAGTAGAGTTTTCTTTATGATCTTAGTACCAATCTTTAAATTCTTGTAATTTTTTATTTTTCCATTGCAAATACAACATAAAAACTTTTTTCACCAGAAAATCAATCCTTTCCTGTATAATAGTCGACTAATATAGTTCTTCCAAATAGCGAATTGTAACCTTTTTTCCCAAGGGTCATCTTCAGAAATTTTCAAATCACTTAAAGGACTTTTGTTTCTTTACTTTTTTTTTGTTCTTTATTTATCGCTTTTTTACTTAGAGCATAGTATACAATTTTTGAGGCGCTGTGAATGTGTATCACTATAACAGCGTGATTTTGTTTTCGATATCCCTTAGACAGACAATAAGATGCTTCCATCTTGTTCTACGCCTAAGAGTCTCATCAAAAACATTTTGTACCGCTTTATTTCACAGCTATTATTCAAATAAGACCCAGATAAAATTGCGCCCGTACGCACAAATCACAATTATTTTGACTTTAAGTATTTTGTGAGGTACGTACATTTTGATATGCAAGTAATAAATTCTGACAAAGTATGGGAAATATTAATAAAATCAATTATTTGCTAGAAATGAGTCAAGTTAGTAGAAATATGGTAATTTCGGTCAGTTGCGCTCGTACCTACAGGCTCTTCCGTAAAATTTACGTTTTAATGAGTTTCAGCTACGTTAACTGCTTCTTTGTGTACGTTTTGGATATGTCCGTACTATTAAATTTGCCCAGTATGACAAACAACAAGATAAGAAATTCGACTGTATATCTGGACGTGGAGCTACAAAACTGAGTTACTTGAATCTGACTAACTCTTTGCATACGAGAAATCAAGTACAAAATGACCCATATAAACGTTATAAATAGTATTTGTAGAGCACTTGCTCCAAAAAGGGAAGTAGAGGCCAAAAATCGTTGCGTACCTGAGCACGCTCAAAGGTCACTCTTAGCGTTCTTAATACCTAGTCATACAGTGGGTCGGTAGACTAATTTAGAATTAGAATTTCGATAAAATCAACTTAGCGATGTATTATACATATATTAAAGGGTGTTTTATTTGTACTGTGCTTGAATTTGTTTTAACAAATAACTACGGATGATGTAAAACAACGTATTACAACAATGAAAAATAAAAGATCGACAAAACCAGAAAAAATCTCAGCTGAATTGACAAAATATGGAGGAGAAATGCTTTTAAAAGAATTTTGCATCTATTGCAAAGGTCCTGGAAAAAATTTCACAAGAGTGGTGGACATCATATATAATATCCGTACTCAAACGAGGAAATAAATAAAACCCAAATAACTACAGAGGCTTAAGTGTTAACAGTATTTTCAGTAGAACCTTTTATCAAAGTCTTGCAAAATGTTCTAAGAATAGAAATGCCATGAAAGAGTAAAGTGGGTTTACACCTGGCAGGATCATGTGTAGATAGTCTATACATTTGAACAGAAAGTAAAAAAGAAATGTGGCGTGATCTGAACTCTTGATTTACACGAGGAGGTGCGTGCGTTCGTGCACACACGTCGGGGCGCTTTCGTTTCTTGCCGAATGTACCGCTGAAGCCGGGCAGCCGCGGCTAGATCATCCAGGAAAAGCTGATCCAGTTAAAAATTTATACGTTTCCACCTTCTAAAAATGTGAGGAAAGACGGGTCAAAAATTGTCAGCCTAGGATGCAAAAAAAAACACCAATTTGCGATCAACTCCTCGTTTGTTTATAATACAACTTTTAGAGAAAATAACACCAGTGAGAAAAAGACGCACTTGGCTTTCATAAATCTCGAGAAACCTTATGATTCAGTACCGAGATCTAAACTTTGGGAAACCTTGTGTTACTGAAAGGTAAAGAATCATAAAATAAAAATAATAAAAAACTGTACATCTATATAATGTTTTACACATAAAAATTAATCGATGACTTTTAGTCCAATAAAACCCACAAAAGGACTAAGAGAAGGCTGTAGTGTTTCACCAATATTGTTTAACATCTATATTAAAGTGGCATTGCAAAACTAAAAAGACATTGTGCTGGGATTGACATTAATGACAAACATCTGTACACCTAAAGTTTTGTAGATAATGTTTTAGTAGTTTTTGGCGCAAGACTCTTTTAACCTTGAATTCATGATTAGAATACTGTAATGTGGAATATAGAAATGGGAATTTCAGGTTAGTCTTAGGAAGGCGAAATATTTAGAGTTAATACACCAGTACATTTTGACACTTTAATCGAAGAGGATGTACAGATAAAGGAAAACAAAAATTCAAATACCTTGGGGCTCTAATTAACAGAGATTTTTTATAATGGCAAGAAATGAAAAACAGAAGTAAAGAAAGCAGAGAAATCTGATGGGATATAAATATTTCAATAGAGAATAAGAAGTGTATAATGGTGGAAACTACTTTACTATGCAAGTGAGGTGTGAACCTCTAATGCTGAACTAAAAAGAAAACTACTAGCGGTAAAGATGGGTTATTTACGTACTGTAATAGCACCAGAATATCCAAACTGCAACACATACCAAATGAAGATGTTTGAAACAGCACAAAAACAAATTAAACCGTTATGCACCGAATTGAAAGAAAAAATTTGAAATAGTTCGAATACCTTATAACCCTTTCAATTTAAGAAATTTTTGTTCTAAGCAATCTTTTAAGATATAACAAATACTACAAAAATAAATCTTCTGGTTACTTCTTCTTTATAATTGAAAAGTTATGTTCCAAATAGTTATATTAGCATGATTTCCAGGTTCGAGTATATTTTAAAAAAACCAGACGAGCATGATGCAAACGTGCATTTAAAGGAAAGTATACAACAGGAAATAGAAAACGGCAGTACTGGTAAATAATATAAATGATGTCTTAAGGAACAGTAAGGTAAATAAAAGTTAAAGTTGTTGTAACTGAAAATGACAAAGTTGGCCGCTGCGTAAAAATAATAGCAAAATGTACACCTAATACGAGATAGAAGCAGTAGTTAGTAGCGAGAAAACTAAAGTTAAAACCACAGCAAAAAAACCTATAAAAATTTATTAAAACATAAAAATACACAAAACGACATTAATTTACGGTTAATCTAAATTTCTTTTAAACTGTAAATTATTTCTTTTCATTTATATGTAATGGGTATCTATATAACGTATCCGTACACAAATTTGCATTGTAATCTTTGCTACCTAATATATTTTTAAGTTTATTTGAACTTTAATAACCTCATAAATATTTAAAGGAACAAGAAGCCTAATAATCTATGAGAAACATAATGTTTAGTAATGTGTAGAGGCGCATGCTGCTATTTTAAAAATCTTGTAAACTGGATGAGTTGGCAGCAGTACGACTTGAAGTTTCACAAACATATTATAAGTACTACGTTGGCTAATTAAATATAAATCGGAATTTCTTTTTTACTCGCCGTGAAGTGAACGAAGAGGGGCGCGGCTTCTGAGCATTGTATATAGGGATTGTAGGAAGATACCGCTTCTTTAGTTGATATCACTATCATCCGTGGCACAACGAATTATTAAGTTGGTCATGCTAGAGGGCGTGAAGCCGTTTAAACTTTTAAGGTCTAAGACACAGTTTAGGGACAATAGAGCGTAGTATAATTAAGTTTTGGTAGTACAAAAATCAGTTAAAACAAAAATCACAGACATTCACTAGAGAACCACGTTTGCTGCTTTCTCAAAAATCGCAGATTAGTTGTTGCTGAAAATGTTTTGTCAAATTTTGGGCAAAAAAGCGCTCGCATGCCGTAGGAAAAGACATGAACTTCCAATCAAAGAAGTTGTCTTGCGTTGCTCTAACGCCCAGTCCCACACAGTTACTCAAATATGGAACAAAATTTAAGATTTGTTTTAGACCATACTAACCCGTGTTATAGTCCGAATTTACTGTTCTAAAGCACCCACTAAAAGCAGCACATGAATGACTAAGATTTGACGAAAAGCTTACATTCAAAGCTTTGGTGTGTGACTGGGTGGTATCGTAACCACCTTATAACACTTTAATCAAAATTATCAAACACACCCGTTAGAACAGAACGTATTTCCAAGTTAAAAGATTATGTAAAATTTTAATTTTTTTATTTTTGTAATACCTTCATAGATTTAAAAAATAATAATTCCAGTTTACATTCGATTCACCTACGTATCAGAAAAAAATAATTTTATTACGTTTTGGTGCTATTCTGCAGCATTAATTTAAAACTATAAAGTGTAGGGTAATCCAAATTTCACTTCAGTATATTTTTTCCGAATAAAATTCAAAACATTAAAACAATCCAAAATTTATTGCTATCAATGTAAAGCACAGAATTTACCATTTAGGTATGTAATATAATGTTAACCAAATGCCTTACATGACCATCCATTTAGCAAAGTTACCCATTATGATTACCCATAAATGCGACTTTATTTAAGCAATGACACGTCCGATATTTTCTTTTAACTCTGTAATCGTAGCAGATTTGTTGTTATAAACCTCTTTCTTCAAATATCACCTGAGGAAATAGTCTAATGGGGTTAGCAAAAATCGATGTCACCGCTCTACGAGACAACATGACCGGCAAATTCGGTTTGAAGTAAAGTGAGTGTTTCACATGTGCCCCATCTTGTTAAAACCACATGTCAGTCAAGTTCAAATCGTTGATTTTATCAAAATAAAAGTTATGTAAATCTCCTGGTAACGTATACTATTGATAGTAACAGCATTGCCACATTTGCTATCAAAATAGTATCGGTCAATGGTTACTACAGCCTTCACACACATGCTTTTTATAGATGCATTAGTTGTTTGCCTGTATCACTTATATTTTCAGCAATAAAATGATAAAGATTACCTCTTTAACTTTTTATGAAAGTAAAGTAAATGATCTACAAGTATGCTCAATTAATTCACATAAAATACAAAAATGTTAAAACATACAAGAAATGTGATTAACGACTAGATGTGCATAGGAAAAGGGAGGGGGTAAATTATTTAATCGTACATATTTCTATATCACTTTACGATTGCAAAATTTTCCCAATTGCTTACTTTTTCTCACTTTTCTGTTTACTTCTTCTTTTTGGTGGACGTACAAACATTTTCAAAATATTTTTCTTGTTATTTATAATTTTTTTTGAAAATGACCTTTGCGTTTCTATTAGTTTTTATAGTGATAAACAATCAAATGATTAAATTTGAAAAGTTTCTTTCTAGGTACAATTAACATACACAAAATAAAGAGAGTATTCTCCTAATCATTAAATCGTTTTCTAATTTTAAATATAAAAATATATAATTGTTTCACTTTTAATAAAAATTTTTACTAATATCTCTCTAATATTTGTTTAAAAACGTTTTAGTAGTTAGTCCTTCAATATTCCAAATAATTTAAACATTTTCTTATTTGTTGGGTGCCATTCAAAAGCTACGATTTTTGTATATTTCTTATTGGTATTAATGCCGTGGGGTATGATACACTCAAGCGAAACAAACTGGAATTTATAAAAGTACTCGTAATAGCACGAGCGTCTGTGGCTCTTTACCTTTAAACAAAACCTCGCAGAGTGTTATAATTGATGCAAATTAAGTAGTTCTCAATTGAAATTTGTTTACGCAGCTAAAATGTTTTGGGTTGTAGTAATACTCTAACGTACATAAGTAAAGTAAGCAAACAAACTTATTTTGTGGGCATCTGAGCATTTTTCTTTATAGAATAAATACAGTTTTACATGTACGTTGCATGTACACACGTATTTTAATCACAAATATTTGCAGGCTTTCTTACAAAGGCAAACAAAAATATTTAGCTTGTATATAAAATTCTATAAAATTGAAAAACAGCCCTCCAGGTCCGAATCTGATAAGATATGATTTGAACAGGTGAATCCACACTTGTCTTGATCAATACAAAACTGTTTAAAGTTCAGATTAAACAGACAATTCGTCACCTGTAAATGACAGGTACTAGATACACATAGAATGAAGGTGATTGGAAATATGGATAGATAAATAAATTGCAAAAGTACGAAAACAATATACCAAACATGAGCAAAAAGAGACAAATGTTTTCGAGCTTTTGTACATGTCCTTGGAAAATATAATAGAACGTGATTTCACATGTTATATTACGATTTCGCTCTTTGCATATCCACTTGTTATGAATATCAAAATCTTCATAAAAAAGAAATTTTGTATAATCCTACAATGAGGTATTAAAGTAAAGCTGAGTGTTGGCAGAAAATAAAAGTTTGGTATATTGTGAATACTAGGTTTTAATTAACTATACTTTTTTAATGTGCATATACAAAAACTTTTAATAGAATTCTTAAGAGATATTAAATTTAAATAACACATAATGTGATCAAAATCAGAGAGAACATAATAGAAGCGACAAAAGATGCAATAGAAGTGAGGTAGTAGAAATGAGAGCGTTAAGAAGAATAAAAGGTAAAACAAGAAGAGATGGAATACCCAATCTATACGTATAAAAGAGACTGACAAATTCATCAACGCTCAGCCTAAATTACCGAACCTAGAACCTTGAAACTAGGGTTTTATTCTGTGTATGACGTAAGGACGTACTAAAAAAGAATTTATCGAAAAATGTCCCTCAACGGGGTGTAATGGGGGTCCAAAGTTTTAAGCTCTTTGGAAAACGGCTTGAGTTAGAAACGTGAAACTTGGCAGGAATAATCTTTGGCCAAATTAAAAGGACCCTTGTTTTGGGAATTTTTAATCTGACCCCCCACAGGGGCTAAACTTAAGGTCAAAAGTTAAGCTTCTATTTCTGTCATGTCTGAGATCTGTCACGTTTTATAATTTTTTGATCTGTCATAGATAGAGACATAACGTTTTCAGTATTCAACTAAGGACCATAAGTCAAGTCCAGACGCTAAACATCAGCCTGATCGGAAAATTTAGAGATTGGTTTAATCGAAGTGGCTGCAAAGTTTTCCGTTCCGGCCGGTAAATTTTTCCCGCTATTCACTATTGTAACCTTCTAAGTAGTGACAGGTCATTTCTTGACTCCTATAATTATTAAATTACTCTATACAGAGGGATATTCTCTATCTATATACTTATTAAAGATATTTGGAAGGAATAATCTACAGTTAAAATTAGGAAACCTCTGTTTCAGGAAATTTATTAACTGCGGGTTTATGTTATTATGTACTTCCTTAAATAAAAACGCATCTTCGCAGGGCTAAACGACGAAGGGGAGCAGAAGGCACTCCAAGCGGGCTATTGTAAATATAAGAGAAGCAAAGCTGCAAAGTCACAAATATATCAGAATGGATGGTAGATAGTCAACAACGGAATGACCACATATCAAGAATGCATCAGAGTAGAGGTGGAAAGACATCATATTTAAAAAACTAAGAATAAGAAAGAAATCGGTAAATAAACAATCTGGTAGTTTATCAAAGACGAAAAAGAAGAAAAAGAATGTTGTGACCTGAGCATGCCAATTGAATGCATATTTGTATTCAAAGGGTGGACATACGCTGTGCTTCGACTTGTCAGTGTCCGAAACAACCAGAATCGCACCTGCTGATTAGTTCCAGGTGACGTTTGAATGCATATGGAGCCGAGTGATAAAAGAAAAAGAAACTTTTGGGTTAAAAGAGATATACTAACCAATAAATTAATGCATTTTATTTTTTATCATAAATTTATATTTTAATTTGAAATGTAAAATGGACTACTATTTTACATATATCCCAATAGTAGTTACCAAAAGACCTATCACTGTTTTTCGTTAAGTAAAAATCAGGTGATAGAAACAAGTATATCTATATATATATATATATATATATATATTGACGAACTAGCTCATTCAACACCTTAAATTAAAAGTCAAATACCCTGATGTGTTTTGCTTTGGCCAAAAAAAGGCGTTTGTAGTAGAACTCCGATATGTGCTAATGCATTGGAACCTATGAGACATCCAAGTGCCAACCTAAAAATAGGAATAATGACACAAGATATGTCAACTGTAACGGGAATAATTTAGCAAGCTATAGGAGTTGTATTATATACAAGGAGATGCAGCAAAGGATGTGTCCAATAACAGAAAGAAAATGATTGAAGTTACTACCTAGAATACAAATTCAACCAAATCAATTATACATTACACCAACAATAAATCCCATTATATGGCTCATCAAAGAACATAATATATAAGTAATATATTAAATCTACTAATAACATATAAAAGTGCAGCACGATAAATTGATCGAATGGGACACTAAAGGGCTGATACAATATAGAGATGTAATAATATTCTTTCTTACAAATAATGTTTATTGATAAATGATATTTTACAGATATACCTTATTTAAGAATTTCAGTATATACTGTGCTTATAACTTAACAGTTTGATGGTTAAGCACGCTTCGGCACAGCAATCATTCTGAAAAATCTCAATTAAGCACTTCAAACTTTACGAATGCAAATAACCGTATCGCAAAGCAACGACCATTGTGATTAAAAATTAAACTAAACTATTAACAGTTTTAAAGATTTACTGTTCTTTGTGACACACTAAGAAATACCACGAAGCGAGCATTATTTAAATAATTTTAGAGAGGTTTGAGGTTTGATAAAAATAGACAATAAAAAATAGAATCACTTCGACTAAGGATAGATCATTAATGAAATAAATATACAATAGTTTCGCACTGTAGAGTATACGTATGGGCCAACAAAATTATCCTATTTGCTTGTATAGTAAGAGAAATTAATCCGAACTACCTAAATATCTGTTGTGTAATAAATACACGTGGGTAGCTATTCAGAGAATTTACAGATGAATTATTGTTACTGGAAATTTACTTAAAAACAGAGGAATATTAACTCTAGCAGTAGTACATATCAATGAAATTGTGCAGCAAGCTTTTTGCAAGCAACTCCACAAAAAGCTGAGTAAGTTTCTAGTTTAGAGTTCTCCATAGTAGTAAAACAAAAATTGCAAAAAAGCGTGGTCTAAGAAAAAAATAATAAACAAGCATTCAGAAAACAAGCCAAAATTAACAAAAATAATTTTAGAGCTTAAAAATCTCGTTTAGTTATTAAAAATTAGTCAATATAAAATCATTTGAAACCATTGTCAATGCCAGAAACCACAAAGTACACAATTTGAGATGAGAGTATTTATGAAAAAGTTACTGGTACCTGATACACAAATACTTATAATTTACAAAATCACCTAGGTGCAAGTCTGATTACGACAAATTGTTACAAAACCTTTTATCTACTATTTCATCTCTTCTACGTGTTCCTAAGACTACGCATTATTTCTCCTAAGTGCAAAATTGATATGATTACAGTAACCCCAAAACCTGAAAACGCCAAAGAAACTTTACAACCATATAAACCTATTAGTTTCCTTCAAGTACTTTTAAAAGTATTTGAGATATTACTACTAAATAGATTTATCACAGTCGCATTGATTCTCACCCTAATAATCTAATCTCATGCTTACTGAAAAACAAAGAAGAGGATCTCAAGGCTGAGGTTTAAGGTTCCTTCGTGATATGCATTGCTTTATAATTTAATAATTGTTAAATGACAAAGCAACTAATAAAATAAATTAAAAAAAGAATAATATACAATTATATAATATATTTTACTACACCAGGAAGATTTAATTTTTTTATCAAGATCTGCCTAAACAACTAATTTTATTTAATACAAATTTTGTTTCTTAAAACTCAATTGAAATTTTTGCATGCACTTGCTGAATGGCCTGCAGTAACATTTGTTTCAATAGCTAACAACATTTTATATTGTTTATATAATATGTAATTTACAGATTTCAACAATTTTATATTCAAGAAACCTGGTCTGTGTTCCAGTTTCTACCGAACTATGTACGAATAACCTTTTGCAGTTATAATTAAAAAAAAATTATGACCTAACCTATTTATGCTTTTAAAAATATTCAAGAATTTAACTATGCCAAAAAAGTCTTCTATATAAATAGAAAATGCGGTCAAAAAAAATACATCTTTTGCTCAATACATAAAGCACAACTTTGCTTCACAAGCTTATAGATACCCACGCTTTCCTAATACAATTAATAATTATACAGTAATTATATTTTATATCGGCCGCATAATGCTGCCACATAATGCCTTCTAGGAATTCAGCTGCCACAACACGTGCAAGGTGAACATTCTAAGCGTTTCTATGTCGGCGTTTCCAGACGTTTGTAAGTACCTTCTGGTAAATACCAAATAGGCATAAATGTTGCGCAGCAGGGCGGCCGCGGGGAATTGAAAATGGCGACAGTGAGACGATTATAAGTGCGGAAGCTGCGTGTAACATAAATAGAGTCGCAAATAAATTTAGTCTAATTTTGTATTACCTCTAGTATGTATTGCATACATACATAGTGTTGTGACTGTAATAGCCTATAAATAAAATAAATAAGCAATTTAAGTAAATTTGCACGAGTTATTTACCACTTTTGATTTGAAAGCGAAAATTTTGCAATATTTATTTACTACTAAAAGATAAAAGAAAATCAACTTTTTTAGGACATTAGCCTTTTAATAAAACATTTCTTACAAATTCCAGAAAAAGGCAAAATAACTGACAATACTTAAATAGCTAAAGCAAAAAGAAAACAAGACACATCAGAGCAAGGAAGTACACTGAATTCAGTCTTATTTAGTACTTTTATCCATTATATTTCTATCATTAATGCAAATAAAAGTTTATAAAATGGTATATTTCTTCAGATGATTTTATTAATAAAAGCTAAACGAGGCTTACACTGGTCCACCAATCAATAAAAATTGTTAGTATAAGCTAACCGTCGTCATACTCTAAAATAATTCATATGTCTATTAGTTTTACAGGATTATATAAATGCCGAAATATTTTACAAGTTAACATAAAAGAATTTAAGCAGTCTAAAATCAAATATTCAATATAACAACAACGCTGCTACGTTACCAATGTGAACTTTAGCATAAATTACTGTTCAAAATCAAGTTTTGAAACTCAAAATATCCGTTTCGCCTTCAATAATTATGCACGTCCAACATTTTATGAGTTAGACACATTTATTAAATATTAGAATTTATAATTTAATTTAGGTCTTACCTTTTTGATACTCTGTTATTGCTACTTTATACATATATTAATACCATGTACTACTGTGTACAAATATAACCCGGAATTTTTAATTTAAACTGCGCGGGCATTTCGTTGGGCACAAACCTTTTTAGTTTTAAGTTGGTAGGGGACATCTGTGTCCAATTTTAGGTTAATATCTTAATTAGTTGAAGAGTGATGCTCGTTTTCGTAAACAACCAAAATTAACTTTTTCGATTTTTACCATGTCAGAAAATATTCAACAAAGAAGTTCGATTAAATTTTGTGTTAGAAATGATATTTCTGCTGCGGAAACGCTCAGAATGTTACAAAAAGCCTTCGGTGAACAGGCTATGTCTAAAACGCAAGTATACGAATGGCATAAAATGTTCAAAGAGGGTCGTGAAGGCGTTGAAGACGAACCACATCAAAGACGTCCAAGAACATCAACTGACGAACAGCAAGTCGCGAAAATTAAGGAATTGGTGCCACAAAATCGTCGATTGACAACTAGAGAGCTTGCTGACATCGTGGGCATTTTAAATGGATCAGTCAAATCTCGTTTGGTTCCAAAAAACCTCAATTTATTCGTGACCATTTCGCTAATAATTCCACCCATATCGTTTCGCAACCGCCGTATTCGCCTGATTTAGCTCCGGGGACACCGTTTTGACACGATAGAAGAGATTCAAGCCGAATCGAAGAAGGTGCTGAAGGCCATACCGAAACAGGACTTTTCAAAGTGTTTTGATGAGTGAAAAATTCGCTGGCATAAGTGCATTGCAGCCGAGGGGGATTACTTCGAAGGCGATGAAATAGATTTTTAAGAATAAATAAGGATTTCAAAAATTGTATCAAAATTCCGGGTTATATTTGTACACAGTAGTATAGCAGTTGTGTCCTTCAGCTAGCATATATTCTAATAAAGTACACTCAATTATAAACGCATTGGCAGAATAAAAGTACTAACTGACAATTTAGTTAAGAGCTGGTTTATAGGTCATAGCTTTCCCTCAAAATGATTTACATTTGGAAATGGGACTAAAATTAATATGACTGTTTATTTGCCCTTATGTTCGTAACGGTTAGTTAAGATACAAACGTTAATAATTCGTCCCTCTAATTTTATTTAGTTTCCACAAATAATTATTTTACCACAACAGTATAGAAAATTATTATTTTTATTTTTCTGTTGATATGATGAGTATTATCGGAACTCAAAATTTAAAATTGTAAATAATTTATTATTATTATTTGTAAACAACTGCATTATGCTAATTTCAGTATGCTTCTAAATTTTTTTATAATTTATGAAGGGAAATGTTATATGACACTGTTGTCTGTTTTAATTAAATGATATGAGAGACTGACTCAAGTAAATTTTACGAGCGATTTTTAAATTTAATAATTGTTTCTAAAACTCGATCAAATTGTTGTACATCAAAAGCTTCGTTTGAGAAACCTTGTAAATTTAATAATTGTTTTTAAATGAGGGTGTAAGGGCTTTCTTATAAAATTTGGTTTTTTTACCCTTGAACTTTGCATAAATTTATGGTTGACGTATATATTACAACGTAAGAGCATGCTTTCAATAATTGAATTTACCTAGTCAAAAATATGGTTGCATTACAAAAACTTGAGTTTCGATACTGTAAAACCTTAAAAAAAGTTAAAAAATAATAAAAGTGTTTAAAGTTAATTGCACTATAAAAAACATCACAACATAAAATAGCAAGAAAGAGTTTTAAAATAAAACAGTAATCTCTAAGATGGATTGAAGCAAACAGAATAATAAACAAGTATTACAAAATGGTATAAATGCGTATAAAAAAGCACAAAGCTGGTAGTAAGAGACTATCGCAACTGTTTTTTTTTTGTAAATGCCTCTGATAAGTGCCTAGAATAAGATGATAAATAGCATTTTAAATATAAATTTGTTATTCGACAAAAAGCAACGTAGTAGAATCAAAGACTAAGCCAGATAAACTTAAAACAAATTAGTGCATAAAAATGTTAGCTATTTCTTGTAGAAAATATTGTCAATCTTAAAATTTACATGTGTATAAAAATGATCGCAGCTAATTTTCCAATTACATTATATAAATTGTGTATTTCACTAGTGCTACTACAGATTGATTAGGTCATAAGTCTCCTGTATCCCCAAAAGTATAATTTTGCTTAACACCAGGCCCGTCTAAAAAGGGGGGAGGCAACGAGATAGAGCTATTTGGACCCATAGTTTTTAACATATTTTTCTCTATCTAAATAAAATTTCTATTTCTTCAAGTAGGCACAAAAGTCCACGATTAAAAAAAAAACTTCAAAGAGCTGATTGCTACTGATATATATACAGCGGTTAGAAAAAGTCCTACATCACCCTTGCACAATGATATTTTGTAGTAGACACCATTTGTTTATTTTTTCCAATTATGCTCATTATTTGGCATTTATTGCAACGTTAAAAGTGTGTTTGCTGATAAACTATGTAATTGGTAACTAAGAAAACCTCAGTTCAAAATAGTGCTGCTTTAAATAGAACAATGGAGGTTTTAATTCTGCTAAATCGAATTGTCTTAGAAAACTACCAATATTGGTACTTGTACATCTATTGAAAGTTAAAATTGGTTCCATTCGGAAAAAGAGAACGTAAATCGCAAAAAGTTAATTGTCTTTAAGAAATCAAAAATACTTTTGTCTGCAGTGGGCTAAAGGACTTGGAAGCTATTCTTAAATAACAAATTTCTCAACTATATAGTAAGCAGCAAGAAGGTACAATTTCAAACTATGAAAAAACGATGTAAACATTTGTAGTGTAGTAAATTTTATAAATTAATGTTTCAAAATAAAATAGTATTATTATCTTTTTAGCTTAGATAATAATTTTTAAGCGCTCTACGAGAAAGTTTTCAGGAACAAGTCAGTGTTTTGTGACGAAGACGCCTTACTTTAATTTTATCTATGATATTACTATAAAAAATTCGAGACAAATGCCAGCGGCAGCTCCGCTAAAATAAAACCCCCATTTTCACGCACACGTTAATCTGAGTATAATAAATATTTTTTTTAATTTTCTTGCTGTTGATCTTCGCGGATAAAAATAAGTCCATGATGCATATTTGATTGACGCGTGTTTACATTTCCCATTATGCCAAAAGTAACAAACATGCTCCTCTAATGTAATATTGTAAGTTAGTAATTTGCAAGTTCAAGATGGTTTGTTGTTGATAATGATCTTCTAGAAATTAAAAATTGCTCTCTCGTTTCTTCTTAGCAGATAAAGTTGATCTACTAACTTCCCCTTTATGTCGCACGCATTTTTTTAATAATATAATTTTGTAAATAGGACATTTTGTATTTTTTAGTAATTTTTTTTGCATAATATAAAACGCAAAACTACGTTTGTAATCTGGAAGAAATGTAAATTAAAGCAAATGAATACTTTTAGGAATATTTTGTAACTAATAGTCTATGTATATTTTAAAATTCGTTTAAAGTTAAATTAAAATAGAGATGCCTACTATTTACCTTATTGGTAGCAGTATATTTTTATGTCAAAACGTCTCTGTGGATATTGCAATACAAATGAGTGAAATATAAGCTTTCAGGCATAATTTTAGGTTAGAGCTGCTTTGTCTTATTACAGTTGTAAAGAAAATAAGTACAGATGTGAATATGTCAAATTGATGTCATGTTTTTACAAGTAATTTGCTCTGCTGTTTTACCAGAAAAATTCAACTCAAATATATTTTGTCCCATTTTCAACTAATGTTATAATTGGTTGTTTCTCCGACTTTTTATTTAAATTTAGCGGTACAGTTTTTACTGTAAACTATATACAACGGCGAATATACACAAGAATAATTATTAATATCCAAAATTACTTTAATTATATTGCTACAATGATAGGATTTCTATTTCCATTTCAATACTTTTTCTGACCCTAGACCAGTATAATTATATATAATGTAAATCATATTTATCGCGATATGAAATTATTTTCCTAACAGGATTAAATAAAAAAAGTAAAAACTGTCACATTTTGTCAACAGCTGAATTTAATAGTTTCAAATTTGGTCGTTGCGGTGCCCTTGAGTGCTAAGAAAGGTAATTTTAGGGTTTTGAATTTTAAACCTCTAATAAGATAAAATTAAATAAAAGTGTAAATTATTTAATCAAATCTAAAAATTCAATTTGGTGCTTGTACTATCTGATATATAAATAGAAAACAAAAAAAAAGTTAAAATTACAAAATATTAAGAAAGGTTGACGCTAAAAGCGTTAAATTTAATATTTGAATAGTTCTTATATAACTAAAAAGTTGATTTCTTGATTTTTTAGGATTTTTTTAGAGTGGAGTAACAAAAAAAAACAAGAAATAAACACGTATTATAGTGCGTTATATTTATATTCAAAGCTATAGAGGTTTATTCTATGAGTTATTTGTCCGCTCAAAAAGGCGCTTAAAATTTTTAACTTATAAGAAAGTAAATTTATGGAACCTATTTCTGTGCGGTTTTGTTGAACATTGGACAACTTAAAGAGGATATTTCTTTTGATAATCAATACGCGTACAATTCTTTGTCCTTCTAAGAAAAGGAGAAACATAAAAATCTGAATTTATTTTCAGTATCAAAATTTCCGGCTGTTGTGTTGCCAACTGTGGTGAACAGTTAGTAAAGCATAATTTATTAGTTTCATTTCTTATTATTTCTGGCCTAAATAAATACATCTGACATGCCATTCAGTTTGAAAATTACAAGGACTACTAAAATATAATTTAAAAAAGTAGATATACAGAGAGAAGGACCGGCAACATAAAATAGGCGAAGAAGAAACAGCAACAGATAGAACAAGACGGACATAAAACCCGAAAAGACAACTTTCAAAATGAAGCAAGTCATGCATGTGACCTTGTGACCCTGTATATTGGATCAAAAAGAGATACAGGTCTGAAATTGCTAAGAAAGTTACTGATATAAGGTATATACTGACCAAATATAAAATAAATCGGTCAATTACTTCCGGAGATATAATGTAGACAGACAGTCACAAAACACATATGTACACACACAGGGATAAAGAGGGTGAGAGAGACAGGGGAAGAAGGAGAGAAAGAGAGAGAGAGAGACAGAGAAAAAGGATCGTGATCGCATTAACTTTTGTTTGCGCCTTACAGGCTTTCGAAATGTAATAATCAAAGATAAAGTTAAAAAGCAATATCAAGTATTAAAATTGGCAAAGCATGTGGAAAATACAGTATAGAACTAGAAATGGCAAACCAATTATAAATTGGCTATGAAAAATTTTGAAGGGGATGAGATAACAAACAATATACTGGAGGACTAGGGTAACAACTTAATAATTCCCATATATAAGAAAAGAGGAAAAACAAGCTATGAAAACTATACAATACTCTGTATGTTGTGAGTGATTTATAAAATATATAAAACAACTATAGACCCAAAAATCGGAGTACATTTAAAAGAAGAACTGAAAGAAAAACAAGCGGCACAGAGGAAAAATATACTAAGAAATTTAATAAAAAAGAAAATAGAAACGGGAAGGAAATAATGGTAACCTTTATAGAACTCCAAGCGACTTTCGACACGGTAACAAATGTTTGAAAAACTACATACTCCGAGAAAACTAATTAACCTTGTTAGAAATTCTAAAACAAAAGCACAAATTAATGGGAATAGATGGGAGAACCTCCACCTCAAAACAGAAATTAAGCAAGAGAACAGTTTAAGCCCACTACTTTTCATAGAAGTAATGGACAGAATCTTGAAAAACGTAAGGGAGAAGCATTCAGAACTGCAAAAAAAACAATAGGCTACAGGAACATGAACTCACTACAAGTAGATATTACCGTATCCGGACGACATTGCATTTATAGCAGATAGTAAAAAGAAAATGCAAGATTTATTAAAGGCATGGATAGAGAGAACGAAAAACTTAAATGAAGGTTAATGTAATTAAAAGTATATTTAGCAAAACAACAAAGGATAAGCCATACAGCTTAAAATATAATAAAGTAAAATTAGAAAAGGTATCAACAATAGAATACCTAAGAAGTGTATTTACCAAAGATGGCAAACTGGATATGGAAATAGCCAATAGAACGGAAAAATTAGATAACGTATACTACATATTAAGTAGAACAATTTTTGGAAAGAGGGAAATAAGTAAGTAAAATAAATTAAATATATACAATACAATAGACCTCCTATAATACCGTACTAGAACAGAACATGGACCATTAATCAAAAACATCAATTTAACTAGACAGCTATGGAGAGGAAGGTACTAAGAAAAATAAAAAACAAAACAACACTTGATTACATAAGAAATAATGAGATTAGAGCAGCCTTGCAACAAAATCCTGTAGATATTAAAATTGAAGAGCGACAGCTGGAGTGGTATGGGCACTTCCACAGAATGTTAGTAAATAGGTTTTCAAGGAAAATTATGATGCAAAAAGGATTAGAAAACGGAAAATAATAAGACCGAAGAAAATATAGGAAAATAAAATAGCCGAAATAGGATTACGAAGAGAAAAGATTATCAATAAAATGAAGAATGCCACTAAAAACCGGAAGGAATAGAGGAAATAGATTGTTGAATAATCAATAGAAAATTCGACGTCAGGATAAGGTACAGGAAATAGGGAAGAAAAAAGAAAACTTCGAAATAAATTTCAACTTCTGATTCACTACAGAAACTAAGGAATTTTGAGGTAAAGTTACCTTTCTTCGAACTTGCTGATTTTTTAAAGCCATGAGAAATGTATGGTTAAACATACTATTAATATTATTAATTTACAAGTGTCTGATTTTGACAGATATTGTTTTGATAAACTAATTGATAGTCTTTACGAGAATGATATTGCTTACAGCATCACGGAACTATAATCACAATAAATTAACCACTTCCCAATAGTAGTTAGAAAAAAACATGGGACCGGCGAAGAGAACGAGAACTTAAAAAGACCTTTCGGTTTCGATTTAGAATTTCGGGAAAATTCGAAATCGAATATCTTGAAAATTATTCGACATAGAATTTTTTCGACTTCATTTTCAAATTCAGCTTAAAATTTCCTATAAGAATCCATTTTCCAAATATAAAAAATCTCAAAATTTGTGACGGATCGACAGACAGACATAGAATTCAGTAACGAACTTTTTAAGTTCGTTGAATATACGATAATATCATTGAAAACGGCTAACTTGGTTGTAATATTTTTTACAATTCTTTTTCGATTGGCTCTAGGCCCCACGTGAGAGCACAGCCTGCAAACTGAGAGGTCAAGGCTCTCATATTTTTCCTTTCTCTGCCCGGTCGTCGCGCACTATTTGAGATGCAGAGCGATAAGACAAGCATCGCATCTTAGACCTTGTTCGACAGGCAAGAATCAGCTCCGGGAACGGAACCCGGGTCCGTTCGCATTGCAGTCTGCACCTCAACCGCTTGGATCACTCTGGCATTTTACAATGTTAGTTGTAATATATTGAAAATAAACCGTTTCGATTAAAATAAGAACGATGTTATTGTTTTTCTTGAATAGAAATAACGTAAAAAGTTTAATGTGCAATATTGTAAAGCAAAGAACTAAAGCTAATTAATTTAAGTCATACTACATAGGGCCACAAATAAATGTGCTGCTATGAAAATCAGGTTGGTTTACTTAAGGAAATATTTAAAATTAAGTGAATTTATCAAGATGTTGTGACAAGATGAGAGTAAAAAATGAAAATAAGGAAGGAAATGATTGTTTGTATAAGACTTTGGAGGAAGTCACAATTAATAATAATAAGAAAAAATTTGTCTTAATTAGGGCGTTTTTGCAACAAATCAGGATACATTAATACATTTAAATAACAGAAAAATAATTGTCCTTCTAGAACAACATGCAAAATTTAAAACCTGCACACTTATGGTAGGATCAATCTTTATGTAAAGAAAGCAGATAATGATTTCATAGGGAACACCATAAGCTGTGGGCAAAAAATATTATCTATGGTCACTTGTTTAGAAAAAGGAAAAGTATCTTGATATTAGAGCAAAAGTGTGTGAAGGGAATGTTTTAAATGAAGCGGTAAATTTTTATAGATCTACAAGAATATCCAATGAACAGATTAATATCAATTGTCCAATAAATCTTTCTCAAGCGCAGATATAATAAATCTCTTGGAGCAAAAACATATAGAAAAAATAATATGTACCACACTCTATAGTAGCTTGGACCAGTTTAAAGGACTTTGTTTTCAAACAACGGTAAACGTATTTATTAATGCTAGTGTTCTGAATAAATTTAACTAAACTAATCTTTTAGACACAATTTTTATATATTTGCTGTATTGACAATAATTTAAATTTAAGTTACAGTTTTTGATTTAACTAGGTATACACCATAAATTCTTTTAGCTTTCCCTAATCTATTTCCTGTATATCTTTGAATTTTTAAATTATAAAGTATGTTAGCGTGACCCAGACGCTTACAGAAATATTATCAACCACTTAAAAGTAGAAAAAGTTATCCACCATAGCTAACAGCTCTAAAATAAAAGATAGATGATAGTAGTTATATGGTATTTCTATTATTTCAAAATGATCAAATCAAAATTAAAGCATATGAGACACAAAATTTGTAATACAATAATCATTAAATATAAAGTTAATAAGGATCTATTCCCACTTTTCTTGATATATTTTGAACATAAGTAAAAAACCTATAAAATTTATTTTTCTACAAGTGTAATATAACTTTTAAAACTTTGTATAAAAAGAAATACTGACGCTCTAAAATATATTGTACCGCACATCATATTTGTGTAAAATCAGGAGGCGGGAATGACTCAAGCATCTCCAAAAAAACTAAGAAGTACATTAATCCAATTATGATTTACATGGCGATAATTATCTTGCTAACTACAAGGACTGCTCAGTGTACAAAAATTTACTAAATTCAAAAAAGAACCCATACAATGAGTTATATTAACTCATTCAATTAGAAGGTTAGCTTTAATTTTATTAATATGATATCCAAAATTAATAAAGCAACATAGGGTCAAAGCTTTACACACACAATTAATTTTAGGAAATTAATAACCATCAATCTCATAGTTTTCTCAAATAACGTGCCAAAGCAATATTATGCTCAATCTTCGGACAACTGTTATTAGTAAATTATCTATAATAAACCACAAATTGCAAATTGTTATATGGAATACAAATGTTTTGTTGACCGTGAACTTGAATGAATGGTTTTTCTCAACTTATTTAAAATTAACAAAATGATGCCATCTGAAACTCATTTTACTGACAAAACTGCGATTAAGGTGTCTCATTTTATATATATAACATACATCATCTAGATAACAAAATTCATACGAAGACTGCAGTTATCATTAAATTTTCCATTTAGAATTATGAGGCAGGGAAATATTAAGCAAAGTATATACATGCCACAAATGTTAAAGTTAACACCTTTTCACGGTTTTTATTTTTTTTATTAAATTATTGCTTTTCAAAACTCCATTTCCATCTCTACCCATTAATGTGCTACATGTATTAGACACTTAATACATTATATATCACTGTTGGACAGAGGGATTGAAAGCATACTTATTGAGGTACCAGAATTACTTCAACAGGTCAAAATTTATTTCTTGCACTTATGAGTAGTAATTACAATTAGCACTTTTCTGGCCAAACAACCTATTAACCATCTGATCAAAATTACAAATTATCTTCTGATCGCAAATCGGACATGCTGAATCCAAGTATTGCAGAAGTAGTTACTCGATGGATTAAAAAAAAATTATTTCAAGCTATGAATAAAAGAACCCGCTGACAGAAACAAAGCAATCCTTTACTTAAAAACTCTTATTCAAGGGACAGAATGGTACGTTTATCAAAAAGAATACAATTTTCCCAACTTTTCTAATTAAGGAATTGATGTCTTAGAAATAAAGAGCCCGAAGATATTAGTAAAGAACCCATACTGTGGTATAGTCGCTTAACTCGAGGACTTCTTGCTTTATTACAAAGGGTACAAAATAATAACTTTACAAAATATATCACTAACTTAAAGCAAGACTATTATTTTATATACAGAACAACTGGGTATTTTAAGCACCGTTAATGTGCCAAGTGACATTAATAGCAAATTTCCAATAGCCAAGAAGTAAACAGGAAAAACAAAAACCTTTGCAACACATCTGACCACAATATTTACTTTTATTTAAGCTGTTCCAACTATATCCGAGGTTGTAGATAAATTGGTCAAAAAGCAGCGGCAGAAACTGTAGTGCCGATTTTCGAAACGGTTCCAATAAGGCTCGTAAAGAACCGGGCACTACTTAAGACGAGAGCAAGATGAGAGCAGAGATATTAAGCGGCAGAGTCAGGACGAGATGTACGGATCTTCGTTTACGTGCGACCAGCTGCGGAGTTTAATCAAGAATTATTTTCAAATCTACTCGGAGTTCTAATAAACAAAGTATATAAGTCTAAAAAATGTTTTGTATTTTTGTTAACTGCTTTCGGCTTGAAAATAAAAAAAAGAATAAAGAAGTAATTGTGTTATTATGAATAAGTTTATTGTAAACGGCAAAAAGTATACTCTTGAGGATTACTTTACAGTTGATCAACTACCGCTAAGTTTTAGAAAAAAGTGTAGTTTTAGGATATATAGCTTTAATAATCCAAATAAATATAAAATAAAGATCAAAATGGTGAGTCGTTCTAGGACTCCCTATAAGGTGTTGGCTTTTTCCTGTATAGGTAAAAAAGAACTTCAGCTAAAGCATACCTGCACAGTACATTCTAAAGCTGTGCGGACTCTGGTACAATAGAAACGTCATCGTGGATAATAGATTTGCAGGGTGAGAACGATAAGAAGAGAATATTTTGTCTTAAAACTTTTCTGAGAAAAACAATTTTCTCTTATAAAACTCTTCATAACCAAAATAAGTTTAGTGTGCCTTATTCTCACAAAAAAATCATACTTCTAACAAATCTTCACTTTTTAGAACTTGTAGATAAAACAATAAAAAATCCTGATATTGCTTATTTCTATAATTTGAGATAAGGTGTTGTTAATCAGTAGCAAAAGAAAAAAGACGCTACTGGAAGTATTGTATGGAATGTCGCATAAGTTGAACTATTATATGATATTGAGAAAAGAACTTTCTAAGAATATGGCTCTACAATTAGCTCGGCTATATTTCAAAGAGAGAACAAAAAATATAAATAACTCAAGGTCTCTGTGTGTAATATTAATGAGAGCTGTGTGTCCAACGCTAAACATAGACAACTTATTTTTTTTGCAGATAATTTTTAATCGATTTAAAATGGTAAACTGAAAAGTATGATTTATAAAGGGCCTTCATTATATCACGCGAAAGAGTTTATTAACATGGTCAAACTTTTCAGCCAATTTTATGTCAGTTATAGCTAAGTCATTATTTGGAGTTTTGCTTACACTGAATGTGACGTTAGCTAGGACCAGATATTTAACCGAAGAAAGGTTCCTTATTGTGCCTGCCTTTTATTAGAGGGGCTGTAGTGCTAGTAGAGCGCTAGCTGCCTTTAAGGCCTACGTTTGACAAGGCACTACCTGGTCCGTTTCTATAATAGAATAGCAAGGTAAAAAATAACCACAATAAAATGTGGTCTATATTTAAATTGTCTATTTTATCAAACGGGAGTGCACTGGATGACAATTTGTCAAGAACGGACAGACAAGTCACTGTGGGCACCGAGATTATAGAACAAGCTCGCGAGCTTTATGAACAAGAGCCTACAACTTCGGTCTCTAAAAGCGCAGGCCACCTCAGTGTCAGTGTGAGCACTATGCACACTACCTTTACTAAGAAACTGAATATATTTCTGTATAAGATTCAATTACAAAACGCCTCAACGGAGGTCAATATTAGCAAAAGATTCACTTTTGCAACAGTGACCATGGAGGATGGTTTAGATCAAAAATTTGAGCCTAAAACTACCATTTTCAATTAGATGACTATATCAACAAACAAAATTACCGACAGTGGGGTACCAAAAACCCACATTTGACCGAATTCGTCGATTGCACCCAGAAAAAGTTAGTGTACGGTGTGCATTTTCTCACTATGGAATTGTCGGTCTACTGTAATATGTGAATGAAGAAGTTTATCGCTCAGAAGTCCTTGAGAAATGTATTCCAATTGTAAGAGCCAAAAAACAAATCAATCAATACTGGTTTCAGCAAGATGGAGCCACCGCCCATCGGGCTCAGAACATTTTTGGTATCCTCACAGAAGTCTATAGAAAGAGAATCATAAGTTTGAATGTCCTCCCAACTTCCCCCGATTTAAA
This sequence comes from Sinelater perroti, assembly GCA_036346155.1. Classification (NCBI taxonomy): domain Eukaryota; kingdom Metazoa; phylum Arthropoda; class Insecta; order Coleoptera; family Elateridae; genus Sinelater; species Sinelater perroti. Next base: position 5,604,992 of record JARFIY010000265.1, read on the forward strand.
TACATGTGATTTATTAAGGATAACTTTTATCAGAACAAACACCATAATTGCATCCACAGAAAAGGTTTTAGCCTTTCTGTGGACATCAGAAAAGCCTCAATTGAGACTTTCGGAAAAAGGGTTCAAGTGGCCATCTCTAATAAAAGCAGTCATTTTAAAAACTAATGCACTGAGCTATATTTTTAAAAATCATAATAAATAATATTTGCAATTTTATCTAGCGTAGTTTTTTATAAAGAATTTTTTATCGTTTGCGTCACATAATAAAAGACCTGTACATTGCAGTATGCTTCAAGTACAGTACTTTAAGGGTTTGGCTTCATTAGACACGTAAAGGCACAATATTAAAAAAATTGTATCTCAGACTAGACAGCATTTGGCGATCAAAAATAAAACTTTTCAACTCGACTTCGGTAAATTAAGTCAACAACCACAATTTTTGAAAAGTTTTGTGTTGGACCTTAGATCTATGTTTTGAAAATGTTAAAATTGAGATTTAAACGGGTTAAAGGTGAAAGGTATCGCATATGCCATAAAATTTCGCATAAAAATAGCTTTATTATTAATCTATTAAAATTAATTTTAATTAAAGTCTTCAAAATGGTATCACCTGATCAGAAAAGTGGGTTGTACAGGTCACTTTTGTTAGATTTTTATAATTTGTTTTCTTATACTGCTCAAAATATGAAATTTAAATGCGAACAAAATACAGTACAGAATCACAATTTACACATTATTTTCTGCGACGCCATATTAATGTTCACGTCACAATACTTATGCGTTACGGTTCTAGGAATAACTTTTCATATAACTTGAAACTAAAATATGCACAAAATACCGATTTTTATTATTTATACGCCCAACAATAATAATTATATTATTTAAAATGATTAAATAGTAAATGTTTCTAGTAATTAATAACTACAACAATGTTGAAATGTATACAGGTTAGCAGAAATAGCTGATATCTACATACCTGATCAAATTCCCTTTATGGCAAAGATGAGTAAGTAAATATGTTTGTCCTGAAACAGAAAATATTATTATTAAAACTGATAACTAATTAATGAATAACGAGTAAATTGCGTAGATAAAGATTTACAGATATTCGTTAACGTTGGAGTTTCCTTTAAGATAAACAAAACTGAGATAATAGTTCGCAAAGAACAGTTTCCTCCGCTACATGAACCAAAACGGTTTTAAGCACGAAACAAAAGTTTTCCGTTCAGACACGCTTTCCCTCTAAAAACTGGTTTTGTCGAGAAAATGGAGGCCCCAAAAAATTACACCCACAGATTAGTGCTTAGAGCTGGGCACATTAGCCGTCCTGTAAATAGTGGCGGCAGCGCTTTGTAGAACATTTTGTCTTAAACATTACAATTTGGCTGATGCTTTTATGGAACTCGTAACGGTATAAGTCGCTCACAATGCTATTGTAAGAATGCTTGTTACTTTTGTAGAGGTAGTTTGGGAGGGCTATTGCTTTTTGCTGGGCTGCAAAAATGTTAAATGAAACACTAAATGTCAGACTTTTGCTATTCGGTTCCATGAAAGCCTTGCACTTATTTTATTTTTGAGCATGTATACAAAGCATAGCAGTTTGCATATTTCAATCGCCGTGTAATCTAAAATCTCAGAATTCTTTTAGCACATTTTTCAGCAGTTACGTCAATTCGTAATTTCATTTCACATTTTCAAGTGTCATAAACTTTTTCAAGAATCTAAATATAGGAACGCTTAAAATGTTCTTTGGACGCTTGACGAAAAATTAAAAAAAGCGGATTTAGGTTGTCTCATCATTCAGCAGCTGCTAAATATAAATTTAGGTTGTAAATACAGTCCCTCTCTTGAACTTACTAGTTTATGTGCACATTTAAAAATGTATAGATAAAAATATATTTTCCAGCAAACAACCAGAATCTCACTTATATTTATATATATATTATAATAATTAGTGTTTTTCGTTAATCACAACTGCTGTTCCCTTCTAGTTTCAATGTCATTATAATATATTACTTGGTAGAGTAAGAAGCTAAAAGAATATTAATTAACCTTTCATTTATTAAGATTTAATCACCCACAAAATGAATTTTTTTCTACGTTGAACTTTTCAGACTTTCAGATAAAAATACTTTCAATTAATTCTTTACAGTTTTCAGAGAAATTTACTTTTAAATGCTAAGTATTCACAGTGATTAAAATACAGTGGTGTTCCATACATACGTATACGTTTGTAATGTTTCTTAACAGAAATACTTCTATCCCAGTATAAAGTATAATACTATAAAAACTTTTTTAATTACTTATTTTCTATTTATTTATTGATAATAAGCATAAGAAGCTTCTGATTTATTTTCATATATTGTTTCTAAGCGTTAAAAAGATCTCTACTTAAGCAACATTAAACTACAAAAATATTTAATATCACCTATACAAATTATCGAAACAATCACTTTACAACTTAAGGTTGCTAATAAAGCTTTATTGACTTTAGAAATTATTCAAAACAAATTTGTGCACAGTTAAAGTAATAATTATATTAAGATATGGCAAAGAATACAAATTTACTAACAAATTAGATTTAACTAATTATTACTACAACAAAAATGTTAATTTGCAGTTGACAACTCAATATTTATTTTAAATAATATCAATAAAGAAAAGTTAAATAAAAGTATTTAGGCAGATGGCTAAAAAGATTTATATTTTTGTTAAATACTTTTAAGCATAATAAAACACAAAAATATAAATTATCTATACATCAATTGACTAAATTATATTATTTTAGTAAAATGGTACATATGTTGTTTGTTATAAATATTTTGACTTGTGGTTATACTGGCAGAAGTTCTTACATGGTTTGGCTACAAAAAAAACGTATCTAAAAAGTACAAAGAATCTAACTATTAGGAAGAGGTGACTACTGCCAAAACAACTTACAGCAAGAGAAATAATAAATGAGTCAACGAATTGAAAGAGAAAATGAATGAAGACCTTGGACAGAGCATAATTGGACCTGGCAAAGAAAATGGACATGTTGAGGTCGCTAGTCGATGTATCAGAAGTTTCTATACAAGTATTGACTGAGGAAAACAAGATGATAAGAAGTCAAAGGCTCAAACATTTTTAAATGAGATCAAGTACGGTAACGCCGATTTATTGAGATTTTTTTCAAACGAAAATATTAACCATCATACATACAAAGTTTCATTCGTGATGAGCAAAAAGGGGATGCCATGGCGCTCTAATTTATTAAGCAAGGTTTGAAAATGATTTCCACTAGCTATATCGACGTGTTGTCAAGCACTGAATAGAGAAGATGGCCGTTAGGCTAAAGTACGTGTTCTAGAAAACTGCTCGAGCCTGCAAGACAAAAAAAATCCAGACATAGCTAAACAATAATTTGTATTACCACTGGTCCTCCAACTTGTAGCAACTCTTTATTTTCCGACTGCAATTCTCTTGCCTACTACTTGTTTGGTATAACGAAGGTGAAGGTCAGTAAAAGGAATCAAGACACCAAGGGCCTCTATTATGAAGATAATAACACATATGGACAAGAAGGAAGCTGTGTTGGTTTACAGCAGGTTTAGGTCCCAACTTGAAAGGGTCGTGGTTGCTAATAGTGACTACATTGAATAATATGATTTTCAATACCATTTACTTGATTGTGTTAAGTTTCATATAACTATTAAATATCTTGTCTTGAACTTCAGTGTTATGTTCGTTGTTTATTAAATTATTATATATCATTATTACAATTTTCTTATTTATCTGATTTAATGTTTGTGTTTATTGCTTGGTACTTATGGTCGCTGACTCATATTTCAGCCCGTTTGGACATACCCAGTTTTACTAGTTAAAATGTTGTCTAAGTTTTGATAGTGAAAATTTACTTTTTTAAATATCATTCGCTATTAAACATTCTCTGTAGTTTATAGAGCGGTTTTTCAATAACTAACACATTTCATATTTTTCCTTCCTTCCTTTCGTACATAGTTATGCGTTATATATTTTTCAACACATTTAATATAGCAATATTATTGAGCGTGTATAAGTCTATGATTTCATTAGAAATCCTAGAGTGTAGATCTTTTATTGTTTTTTCCAGTTCCATAAAATACTCAAAGAGCTGTTTTACTGCCTCTATACTTAATTTGTAATTTACTCTGAGATGAATGTTGCGTAAAGTTACGCTGATCTTTTTTAATATTAAATTATATTCAATATCGTTGAACATGTTTATAAGAGTGCCATAATAATTACTATAATTTAGTTGGATTTTGGTTTTTAATTTATTTTTAAGGTTCCAACGCCTCGCATGGGAGCACGGCCAGCTAGCACAAAGTTTAAGGCTCTCATATGTCCGCTACTGTGCCTAGTCAACGCGCACCATCTCTGTTGCGGGGCGATGTGGCAAGCACCGCACCTTAAACGACCGCCATTATCACCCCTAGTTCGAAGTGAACGCAGGTACTCAATTATTTTCACTAACTGAGGTATCAGAAAGCTCCGGGAATGGATCCGGAATCCGTCAGCACCGCAGCCCGTCCCTCAACCACAAGACCACATTAACATATACGTTAAATATTTGGTTATCGACACTATAAATACATATAGGTCGTAATTTTTCCTTTCGCGATGCTCCATTATACTCTCGAGTATTTTAAATATCTGCCAATGCTTCAGATTTATTTTTTAAATTTGTGCATAATTGGTTAGAATTGTTGCTGTTATTCTCGTTTAATTTTTATTGCAAAACCATAAGTTCAGATTGCTTCAAATTTTGTGTAAAATAAAAGTTATATATCTGAAAAAGTAGCATTGAGGCAGAGATGATATTGGCATTGCAGCTAGTCTTTTACATTGCATGAAGTTTGTTTTTTGATAAATATAGTTGCTAGAAACCTAATTGTAAGCTATTTTTGTAGATTTAATTGTTTGCTTTAAACATTGCATTAAAGCTCCTTTATTAATTATAAAATTGAGGCAAAATTATTTAGCTATATAATGATTAGCAAATATGATAGAATTTAATCAAACTGTGGCCTCTATTGCAGATGCAACTAACATAACACAACCGCTCGGTTTCGATACAGGAACAAAATTTACAGTGCAAAATATTAATGCAATTGTGGTAGTGGTAGGAAACATATTCACAAATTTTTATTAGGTAAACTAGAAGAGATACCAATAGTTGTATAACAGATTCTAACAGAATAGGAAAAAACACATTTGTTCAATATCTTTCCAACCAAAATACCCAAAAAATTTGGGAAAATTAATTTGAATTCCCCTACAGTCATTTTACCAAGTGGTGGAAAAAATAACGGAAAACTTGATGTGACTAAGGCTTTTAACAATATTTGGCATAATGATCTTGTTTAATATTTACTTCGTTCTCTATTCCACTGCCTATGATTCTACCGATTCAATTCTTTCTCTCCAACCGGAGAGTTTAATTTGTACATTCGGAACATCCTAACGACGCCCTCCACGACAATTACCCGACACACAGTCAAGTTTGCTATAGACCTCTCTAACAATTTAGCATGTTTATAAGTAATTAAAGAAGCTTTGGGATTGATACAGTATGTAAAGATTAGAAACCTTTTGTCCTATTGTCTACAAAAACCGACTTTGTCGACGACTTGTAAAATATTTTATTTTGAAATACTCTATAAAGAAGAGAAATATTACCTCAGAGCGACTTTTAATAAAAAGCTCATTCGGTAGCCTCACATAAAACAAGCAGTTTCAAAGGCAAAGGAAAAAATAACTCGACATACCCTTGAATTTCTTTTCTATTCTGAAAGTCAGCTATCTCTTAACAACAAAATGTCACTATGTGCCATCATCACCCACCTGATTATAATGTACGCTTTTCTAATTTGGGGCTCTCTGCAGAAACTCACATGAACAAGTTATTTGCGGCCCAGAACTGGGATTTTAAAAGCACCTGGTAACAGTTTTTGAAACATATACCAATTATCAAGGAGTTCCCATAGAAATCTCATCATCCCTGACCTCTACAATAATGAACTAGACAGAGGTGCCTGTCATAAGCGCCCAGTGATTCTGAGTTCCCTGAAAGTCAGCACGGAAGTGTCCAAACACAGAACAACCAACTTCTACTCCAGATTACCAAAAAAGGAGGGTGTTGGGAGTTAGGCTTAGGAACCTTCAATATCATCAACGAAGGTTAACGCCAACGTTATATTTAGAAATCGGGGGTACCACACAATAACACCATTTTTTGAGATGATCTCTTAAAACTGATGTTTCTGCCCGATATATGACATATTGCGCATGTTGTAAACATAATTTCTCTACACTAAGTTTATTCATATATACATTTCTTTATACTTCTTCTCACTAACAATTTTTACCTATAATATTCTTAAAGAAAAATAATCCCATAATGTTTTTAAAATAAATTATTTAACAAACGATAAAATCAAATATATCTATTAATTACAAGAATATTTGAAATAACCCATTAGTAATAATTTTATCTATTGAAAGTGCTGACAAGACAAAAATTAGTAACGTTGCACATGATAGGTCTGAATGAGAAGTTTAACCTTAATGACATCAAACTTGGAACAGTTTGTGTATTCTAAATTCTTCTGTAGATCGTATGATAACAATTCACTTACAATTTTACATAGATACACAAACCAAATTTGTTTTAAAGTTTTATAAGACAGTTACAGTTGTGTTTCCATAACTTCACAATAAAATTTTTAGTTAGTATCTTACATTAATACTTCTACAATATACATTTTTGTTTGCGTAACAAGCCTGTTAGCATGCTTTATATTAGGCACTGCACCACTATTGAGGAATTTAATTAATAAGTTCAGAATTGTACTTCTACCTGATATTAATGCATTATTTTTAAAAAAATAATTCAAGTTGTGTACCTTCTTATGCTGTCCTATAATAAATTGATTATGTTTTCAATTTACAGTTAAAACATACGTTAAAAACAAATAGATAGACCATAAATAAATAAAAATAAAATGTCTCAAAATATATTAAAATTTCTGCACCATTAAGGCAAATTGAAATTAATACAAAATAAAAATGTAAGAGATCTTAAGAAAAAAGTATATAAAATAGAATTAAGGATATTAAGGATAAAATAAAATTAGTTGGCAAACATTTAAATTATACAAATATAAATCAGAAATAGTTGGAAAAAGTTGATTAAATACAAAATTAGTAGCTGATAGAGAAAACTCTCAAACAATGTGGAGGAGAGATACAACAAAGAAATTAAAAGAAAATATGCTAAGAATTTACAAAATATAAATAAATATGACAAAAAATTACAGGAAATTATGGAATACAATAAAAGCAATATATTCCAAATGGTAAATACTTGAAGAACAAAACTAACGAATAGAAAGCATGCTATGTAATGTATTGTAACTTAAATAGATTAGTACGAAAAAATGTATATAGTAAAAGAAAACCTACTAGATTGAAAAAGGGTGATAAAAATAGAAGCGTTAACAATAAAAATAAAAATAAAATTAATTAAAAACAATAATTTAAGGGTAGTAATAAAAATTCATGCTGCTTCATATTTTGTTACAAAATACTTGCATTTAAACTCAGTAGATTTGTGCACTCGTAAATTAGTTGTGAAAAAAACTCTTATTGAATTTCTTTAAAAACAATTTTTTTTAAGCTTTCCGTGATTTCTTGAAGTTGCACGTCACGCATTCCATCCTTTACTAAAATAAAATAATAGAAATAAAAAAAGAAGGTACCAAATTGCTACTACATATTTGAGAGTTTAGCAATTTTAATCGGGAAACGCATAAATATTTTTTGTTTAAAGTGCAGAAATATTATTGTGGTGTAAAATGATTTCACATTTAGGACATCATAAACTAGCTCCTGAAGTAATCTCTGGCAGACATACTGTTACTAATTGTTCTGCAGTAATCGTTAGTATATTTTCAAGCATAATAATTATGTCAGCTCTTTGTCATGAGACGAAAGCTGGATTAAAACCTGTTAAAAACATTTATTGTGCAGATTACCGTTTAAATTCAGGTTCAAATTGTTTGTTACCAGACGCTCCATCATATTTTATAAGCTTTTCACACTATTCCGCTAGCTGTTGTTCTTGTACTTTTGTAAAATTTTGAGATATTCATACATTAAAAGAGCAACATGAAATATTCTTTATTGCAGTCAAGATAGTGCTTGTTCGGGCGCTTTACTACCAGGCGCTCGTGCGCCTTTACAAGAAAAACTTAACTTAGCGCCACTGCTAATTAGAGGCGCTGTCCCCTCCTCTGATGCGCCGTCGCGGGGCCTTAGCGACAATTTGGAGCGCGCGCTCGTGTGAGGTGTCGCGCGACAGGTGAGCGCTAGATCACTTGACTTGAGTCCGTTGAGCCGCCAAGACGTTTTCGCAGGTATGTTGCTTTCAAGGAGAGAAAAAAAGGAATGCGTGATAAATAAACAGTTCCGTGCGGATTCGTGATTATTGTTCTGTTTGCGTCCTCTCTTGTTGTAAGGGCGACAGTGTGTGTGTGCCTTGGGGAAGGTGTCCACGGAGCGTTCGTGACCCTTCCGCGGCAACCTCATGTTGCCCGTCGCCCAAATGTTTGGCTGCCCGAGACGTCGGGCCGCGTTTAGGCAATTGGGGTCCTTGACCATTCTGCGCTCCCGGGCCCTCAGCGGCATTGACCGTCTCGCTGGTCATCCTCCCAGGCGGTGCGGTGACCGAGCGGTGATCGTGGAAGGTGCGGACCATACACACTGTCCAAGTAAGAGAGGAAGGTGTCCACGGAGCATTCGTAACCCTTCAAACGTTGGCTGCCCGAGACATCGGGTCGCGTTTGGGCAATTGGGTATTGACTTCTGCGCTCCCGCCCTCAGCGGCATTGACGCTCGCTGGTCATCCTCCCAGGCGGTGCTACAGCGGTGTTCGTGGACGGTGCGGACCACACACACGTCCAGGTAGAGAGCTCTCGTTGCGTGCGAAAAGATACCTCGCGGATTAGCGTAATTGCGTTCGCGCATCTATCAGCGTTGCGACATCTTGGTTTATACTTTCATTTATTATTGTTCTTTTATTATAAGTTTTGTATCTAGTTTAAGTTTTACAACTACGAATAAATACTCTCTTGCCCCGGCTTTCCTCTCAATCCGCGAGAGGTTTTATGCCTAGGCAAGTATTAACTTTCGCGTAATCCCTTGTGTTTTTATTGATTGGGCCTGCTCTCACTCAATCCTTAACTAAGTCTCACCCTTACAGTAAATTTAATTAACAATTATTAACTTTAACGGTATCTGATTACTGGGTTGTTTGGTTACTGTTCAGTGCTCAATGTCAAATTTTCATTTGTTTAACAGCTACATAGTTTTCTGGCAAGAGGTTTGGTCATCAAATAATGTAGGAGGTCGCGACACCTATGAATCGCTTAGTGTATTTAATCTAGTGGTTTACAGAAATATTTAGTGCTAACCTTCTAAAATATAAACATATAAAGTAGGATTAAATTAAAAATGATATAGCTGTTGTCCTAATAAAAATTAATAAAAATAAACAGCGTACGAGTGTTACTAGCACAGTAGAATCACAAAACCTAATTTGTAATTTATGAATTGTTCAATATTTAAAAAATATAATTACAAAAATTAGCAAAATAATGGAAGCGTTATATCAGCGTGTGGTAGTTAGAACAACGTGTTCTACAATACATTAAGAATAACCGAGCAAACGCAAGTGGCCTACCAGCGTGTATGTCAAACATCTCTTCTGAGTATCTGCATGAAAATTGCTATTATTCACATTATGCAATGTATGTAGAAACTATTGCGAGTGGATCTTTAGTTTAAAAAAGGTTTTGCCTCTATTTTTGGAATAGGCTATTATTGTTACGAAAGTCTTCAACTCTTCAAAGAAAAAGCAGCTTCTAGTAGAAATGGCATTATCGACCTATCATTATCAACAACAATTCAACATCAATGTTTGTGAGAGGATTATTGATGATTATCTAGTTAGATTAGTCGTTCTCTTACACCATTTTAATAATCCAGTGTATCTGCAAATTCTAAGAGACAATATGTATTTATATTTGAAAATATACAATTGGAAAGAGAGCAGTTTATGTAACTGATGCACATGAATCTCCAGCTTACTTTAATACTAACGTTTGCCTATATCTCAATTAAAGTTTCACCGCGAATACTTCAGACACCTACTCTACAGTTGCTATAAATAAATGATAGTATTATAAAATGTGATACAATTTAATGATTTGGAAATGTGGGTTTACTGTGCATTTTAAAACACATAATAATACAATTTTTGTTGTTTCTTTGGCTATCAAAAATTATATTTTGCAGTTCATCTCTAAAGTTAACATTTATCTTGTATATAAAAGATTAATTAATTACTAATTATTTTATCTATTTTGTTGATTCCTTCCTTTTATTAGCACAAAAAATTACACATTTTTGTCTAATGCGCCTAATATGTAAATAAATCAACTTCCATAAAACTATTATTTGATATTGCTACTTAAGTAATAGTAGACTATATGCTATAAATTGATTTATTCTTAGTTTTACAATGGTAGCAGCAAACTTACAGATTAAAACAGCCAAACGTGCTACAAGTAAACTAAAAATTGCAATATAATAAAAGAAAAAGGTATTAATATTATGGTGACAACATAAATCAAGAAAAAATTTAAAAGGAACAGCCCATATAGAGTAAAACCTCAACACATCGGGTGGAGTCACACAAAAACAAAGAGCAAGTGCAGTTGTAGCACTTATAATAGACAAAGAATGGAAATATTTTGTACAAAACTATAAATACATAAAAAAAAATATTGAAAGTAAATTTAAAAACAGAAAGAGGGTCACTTATTGCTATAAAACTATTTGCCCCAAAAGAAGAAAAACACTCCGAAACCCAAACATTCTACAAAACCCTACAAACAAACATCAATAAAGTACAACCAAATAACTATATAATACTAAAAGGAGATTTAAATGCTAGGGTGGGGAATACACCAATTCAAAACATACTCAGCCTATACGGGAAACAAACAATAAACAATAACAGATTTGATTTAGGACAGTTTGCTTTGTATAATAATTTAAAAATCACAAACACTTTCTTCCGCAAAAAAACCATTAACAAGTACACATGGTCAGCAAGAGGTTTCAGAAGCCTAATCGACTACATCATAGTAAATAATAAGCTTTCTCGCTAGTTATGGTCACACAAGTATATACAGGCAGCGACATAGGATTTGGCCATTACCTAGTAATAAGCATAATAACGAATCCAAAATTATGGGTAAAATCCAATACAAAACATAAAAAGGGAACTACAGAATAAACATATAAAACATACCTACTGCAAAATGACAGCATCAAACATATATACCAAACTACCTATCATAAGAAGAAACAAAAGAAAAGATAGGAAATGAAAGTCATAAAACTAATTATTTACAAAGCACCAACAGAAGCCCTAAAAACAAGAAACAGACAGAAGAAAACCCAAGATACGGAATAACGAACTACAACAATTAATAGATAACAAACTCACAACATACCAACAATACCTAACACCAAGAACAAAACAAAACAAACATCATTACAAATAAGAAAGTGCAAAAGCCAAAAGAGCTATAAAAGAAGCCTATCCTAATAGTTGGGATAATTATATAATACGTATAGAAAAAAATGTATACGAATAACAAGAATCGGCATATAAAATTATAAAGCACCGCACTAAAAAGTGGGAACAACATTGCAAGGAACTGTGGTACAATTCGGAATAAGAAGAAAACAAACTTAATAATAGCAATGATATGAATTCAGAAAAGACAAATAACTAGACAATATAATTATACAAGAATTAGAATATGCAAAAAAGACGTTAATAGGAAGATAAAATAGGAAAGCCACGGGAACTCATAAAATTAATACTGAACTACTGAAATACGGAGACATTTTTCTAAAATGAAGATTACTACACGTCATTATTATGTTCTGGAACCAAACTAAAATTTCTCAAAGATGAGCCATAGCTGAAATAAAATTATAATACAAAAGCGGTAGAACAGATTGCAACAGTTATAGAGACATCAGTTAACCAAATTCAGGATATAAGTTATATTCGAAAATTATAACAGCGAGAACGCAAACAATACCCGAAGTGATCCTAGAATAAGAGCAGAATGACTTTCACATAGAACAATCCTGTATAGATGCTATCCGCACCTTAAATCAGATCATAAAAAAACGTAAAAACTTAATTTAGAAACGCACTATATGCGTTTGTCGACTTCACTAAAGCAATCGACAAGGTCACAAGAGCAAAAATATGGTCAATTTTAGAAAAAAATGGATTTCCATCTTACCTAATAAAAGCAATAAAAAGTCTTTATTGCAACAAAGTAACCGCTATAGAAAACCCTGACGAAGGCAAAAGCCTGACATACACAAATCGTGGTGTAAGGCAAGGATATGGCCTTATCACCTAGTCTTTTTAATATTTATATTGACGACATGATGAAGACATAGAAACAAAATGTACCAAAGAAAATCCAAATAAATACAAATGTCAATACAATACTGTTCGCAGACAACCAGGTTATAAATGCAAATTCAGAAAACAATTTACAACAAGCAACCTACAGATTAAACAACATATCAAAAAATTACAACTGCCAAAATAAAACAAAAATAATAGCCTTCCAAGAAACATAACCTTCAAGACCTAATATTGTTACTAACAACCAATCTGGAACAAATACAAAATTTCAGATACCTAGGTTGCGATGTCTCATACAACTATGACCTAGACATCGACAAAAAAATAGCCACATTTTGAGAATGTGCTGTACTAGAAGAGCACAAGAAAGGAGACAGATAAAATTTTAAAAAGTAATGCCGGTTCCCACACTACTATATGGCAGCAAAATATAAACAATAACAACAATCCAGTCCGCAGAGATGCGACTCCTAAGAGAGTCAAAGGATGGAACCGAACACAAGCTACAAGTACAACCAATACGAAACCCAATAGTCAGTTACAAGACATAATGGAAGGAACATGTAGACAGAATGAGCCCAGAAAGACTCCCAAATTAGCAATACAGTACAACCCAAGAAGAACCCGAGATGTAGGAAGACCTCGGAAACGATGGAACATTGAACCGGAACAGGCCTTAAAACAGACGACGACAACAAAACGTGATATAAAACAGAAATTTATTGTTATCTAGTTTAAGAAAAAGAAATCGTTGTACAAACTTGCGCCAAATGCTTTTTGAAAGGTGAGTTCCAATATGAAAGTGATATTCTTCACTTTGCAAAGAACACTAATTTAAAAGATTATCAAAACAAAGACATACACTACGAAAGATAACTCGATAAGACAATTCAGTAATGTATAAAATAATTATAAGCACGGAAATACTTTATACAATTGTCTAATAATTTCAGTATCCTTCAGATTAAAACAGCTAGATCATATGCTACAGAATCCTAACATAGCACTTTTCGTTATAATTTACTTCCTGCAATGAAAGATAAAATGCATGATGTATGAGTTTCGAAATACAGCGCAAACCTTTAAAACCTCGCTCCGAAAGTTAGCTAAAGAAAGTTAAATATAAGTTTTAAAAGCTGAACAGACTGAATGAGTAAATGAATTGAAATTAAAGGCGAATATTTTGAAAGGCAATAATAAAAATAATGTCTGGTGCAAAACTTTTATTTTAGTAAACTGCAGAAATTTTTAGTGCTTCTCCCATATTTTAGTTTATAAATCAAACTAAAAGTTTGCATTTCTAATAATGGTTTTTGTTTTGTTACCATGTTATAAATTATTTTTTGCTAAAATAAATTTTGAGCTGCTCTCACTTTTAACATCATGATGTAAAACAGCATATCTTTTACTTGGTTTAATTTATTTTAATATTACCGCCCTTGAAATTGTGCTGCTAATTATTTTTTCTGTGTGCAGTTTCCTTAATTTACAGTTTAAAAATGTCGCTTGTATCATCAAGTATTTATATTGCTAGAAGACCTTCAATGTCGTCACTTTGAAATAAGTAAATGTTACCTAAAAATCAAAAGACAATACATGAAAATACAATAAAATTTCATTACACAAAAGATTTGAAAAAGATTTTTGAAATAGCTGCATACATACAAAAATATTGTTCTTTTTATCATACAGATAAGTCAATTTAACGGTAAATTGAGCAGAGCATTGCGAGTTAAAAAAATTAATAGAATCAAAGACAAATGCAGCAAAATGTCGGCGTGATTTCAATCCACGACTCGATTTTTCCGCAGCTTGTGTCTGAGAGTGCAAATCGCTGAACGGGCAGCAAACTTTTTGCAGTGGCGTCGGCTGTAGACGCGCCTTCGATTCGCTGATAACGAGCTTTCGATAGCGTGACCAAGCGGTGGTTGAGCTATTTCAGTATTTTACAATTTTTCTCAGTTTCATCTCCGCGCTTCTTGATCTCGCCAAAAAAGCGGCCCAGTTTTCGGCCGCACGGCGCTGCCTGCTGCTCAGCGCCGCTCCTTCTCGCTCCAAAGACTTCGAAAAAGTGGACCGGCGTAATTGCTTTTCTTGTATTTTTACTTCGCTTTTTGTCCGGCCGAACGGCGCTAACGAGAACTAACAGAGATCAGGGCAAATCTCTCGGCGGGGCTTAAAAAGTGACGCAAGCACTCCGCCAGGACAATAAATATCGCCGAGCTGCCCCTTTCAACAAAAACAAATCGTAATTCCGCCGTTTATAAAGAGTCCGCTCATTTATCGCGGCGCTACTTGTAGCAGCCAGTTCTTGATTTATCCCCGACAGCAGCCCCAGGCTTCGCTGAAAATTGATTGAATTACCGGTGCAGATAAAGTATTCAAGTATCCCCCGTCAGTTTGCTTCTAAGGCAAGTTATATTTCACGGGCTTTAGTATTCCCACAATAAAATGTTTCAAATTTCCCCTAGCGCGGGTTTTCCATCTCTCGCGTGAACTGATGAAAGCAACTGACAGAAAAATATTATGTTTGCGATTTCTATTGGTAACAACGATTAAGGATAATACTACATAAAAGATTGATATAAAACTTGGTCATTTTATGTCATCATTTAATGCTTTTATTTGTCTTTTGTAAAGTAATGGCTTTGCCAAAAGAAAAAAGTCCATATTAATTTATATCAGAATCATGTACATAGAGATGCCTATTTAGATTCTGATCTACACAGCTTTTATTATTTGATATTAATGTATTATGTTTGTTGTTGTAAAAATAGTTACATAAATTAATATACTATATATGTATGTTAAAAATTATTTTATAAGTTTGTAAAACAAACTAAATATTTTTCATGCAGGGGTAATCTGCAAAAAAATTTTAACGAGACGCTTCTCTTTATCTATCAGTGGCAATACAAACTTAATAATATTAACAAAATTAACAAAAAAAACTGTTATTCACTTTAAGATGATTTTAATTATAAAAATACTTTGTATCTTTGATAAAGTCCTTAGCTCATAAAATACTCAAAAGGAGATTTGCTACTACCTACTAGAGTAACAATTAAATATTAATTTAATTAACAAAAACTATTATTACATTTAATAAAATAATCACGAAGTTGCGACTGGGTCAGCGTACGGCGACGGTTGTGGGCTTAAAGTGAGCGTCGCGGCGAGTGCACAACAGAGCCGCCGCGTTTTCGGGGAGCGAGTGAGTGGAAGTGCGAAAAAAATGCGAAAAAACATGCGAAAAAATACGTTTTGCCCGCTGGCGCCCGCAGATTGCGGCGGATCGCCAAGAAAAAAAGCTATATGCACGGCGGCAGGGGCTATCGAAGGATGTGCCGCATGCCTGGGTGCGGCTCGCTATTTCCGGAAAACAACCTCCTGAACGATTTCCGCATTCAGCCACCTCGGCCTTTGCCGTCCTCATTCCTCATTGCCGGCGAGTATGGCTCTGGCGAGGGTCTCCTCGTGATCGCAAAGAACTGGCGCGGAATGTGCACCGCAAAACTTGCCGCTTTTTACGTCCGAAGCAGCGTCAGGAGGCTATTTTCGTCCGAGGTCGGCAGTTCTCGGAAAGTGAGAGCTCGACATGCGCTGGCTTACGCCGAAGCCGCCCGACACGGTAAATCAGCCATTCTCGTGAACCGGTACAATCTCGCTGTGGAAATCAACTTCAAGATCATCATCAGGTTTTTGCTCGGCCTGATTATGACCTTCTACAGCTTCGATAAGGGCATCGACGGTTTCGCGGTCACTCATGTTCGGCAACAGTCCGAGAACAACAACGATCAGGAAGACGACCAGAGAGAAGAAGGTGCGAATGCCCGCAATGAAGAAGACGAACGCCTACGAGGCATGAGCGAAGTATTGGGCGAAGACTTTTTCAACTCGCTCACTCCAAATGGGATGCCGCCTCACAAGCTCATTTTGAAGGTCGGCACTGTCTGTATCATCTGCCGAAATCTCAATTCTGCTATCGGCCTGAACAACGGAACTCGAGTTGTTATTCGACAAATGCACACCGACTTCGTTATGGTCCAAGTTCTGACAGGGCCGCTGGCGAATAGCGATCAACTCGTAGCCATCCCTCGCATCGACATGTCCACCAACGAAGAGGACTGCTGCGTTCCTTTTGTGAGAAGGCAACTTCCGCTCATCCCTGCGTTTGCGATGACCATCAATAAAGCGCAGGGACAGACTCTTGATTGTGCCGGTATATTTCTGCCAAGTCCTGTGTTCAGCCATGGGCAGTTCTACACAGCTCTGTCGAGAGCATCGGATCCGGACCATTTGGTTGTTCAGATTGACCCCCATCGGATGACCGGCGAGCACTACGTTGTTCCTGCGGACAAGACGATTGAAACTGTAAACGAGGTGTACCGCGCACTTCTCATCAACCCAAACGAACCTCTCCGTCCCGCCGCTAACCCTGCGATTCAGCGATCCGTTCCCGAGGATCCGGCAGCGCTGGATAATTCTGATATCTATACCGATATCCGATTCAACGGATGAGGATTGAAACTGCTCTATCGAACCATATGCAACCAGACACCAGCAAACCGTGGCGAAGAAAATGTTTATTATCTTGTATATTTACAAATATAATCATCTCATCAGCGCTATAATAAATGTTTGATATTTTATTAGTTAAAGCCGTTGTTTTTAATGGAAGTCAATGGTGAAGCTATGGGGAGTCGATGGAGAAGCAATGGGATTCAATGGGGAGGAGTCAGGAGTCGATGGAAGAGGCTATGGAAGTCAATGGAGAGTTATGAGACGAGAGTTCTGGGTTCCATTCCCGGTACAGACTTAGGTGTAATGTAATATAATGCTTCAAAAAATATGGGTCCAACACTACTGCAATGGATCATAAACACTAAATGTAGCGGGTGAATCGCTCCTCCGGTAGCAGCTAGCGTGGGCGGAGCGCAGCGGAGCCGACGCTAGTTTAATCTCAATAAAATACTACTTTAAAAAGGATTTATCAAAATTACATCACTCTTTTTAACTAAATAAGAAGTAGTTAAAGATTTAAAACATTAAAATCCATTATCGATTAATCCACAAAGATAAAGCGACGAAGATGGTGTGTACCGTCGAATTGACAATAATTAAAAGGGCGCAAAAGTTTATTAAGTAACATGATTAACAAATTATACAAAACTTACCCAAGTTAGCCATACAAAAATTATCGTGCTATGTAGCTACAACGGCCACCTTGTAATATATTTGTTTAATAAGTTGGTGCAAGTGAAATGGAATGGCAGCTTCAGAATTAGTCACAATTTTAGTAAGTTAATAAAAAATTCGTTACCAGAAGTGCTGCACTTGAAAATTGGCATCGTATCTCTATATCTGCCTTAGCAGAATGGCTTTAATAGCCTAAAAATTGAGAAAAAAAGATGACAATAAAAAACAGAGAAATCAAAGAAGAATAATACTATTGTACTTTATAATCTTTTTGCTCTCTTGCCTCAAATAGATGCACTAAGCTGTTTCTTATTTTTCAGTATTTATAGTGTAAGAGATTAATTTTTTTGTCAAAGTTTGTTAATTTATTTGTGTACCAATTAAATATTTGATAATAGACACATGGAAATTAAGTGAAGTTCTTAACTACACCAAAAGACATTTTCATATCCATGTAACTAAAGTTGTCCTTCTATTTTAAATTGTGTAAAACAAGCATAAAGCCGTAGCTATGTTATATATTTAAAAAAAGTGTAATCTTTCAAATATGTAAACAGCAAAATAGTGTGCAAACACGATCTGAAAGTACAAAATTACGACCGATTTGAAGATAATAGATAATTTTCTACCTGAAGAGCTGACTAATAATGCATTTCAACCTTTTCTTTAGGAAAATATAATGTAGTTATAAGTTGTATTAGAGAAACTTATTTATGACAAGAATACCTTAAAGGGTTAGAATGCAAGTTGCTAACTAAGGTAGCTTTTAACCATGGGTATGTAATTTTTATTCTCAACTCCAACGGCAACAATAGCAAAAAAGGTAGCCATTTTATCCCTCAGTGAAAAATATTAAGGAGACGGTCATAAACATACAATACAATAAAATATAAGAATAAAAAATTAAACCAATTCTTACATGCAAGAACTGGTAGCAACTGCATAATCGTAAAACAGCACAACACCAGATTGTTACTATAATAAAACAGAAAACGCGTAAAACGAACTAAACTATTAAAATAGAAAACAAACAACAATCCGCAAAATTTAATTACAAAAGTTTTACGGTTACAAAATGCGGCCCAATTCGAAACCAGCAGAATTCGGTTCGTGCATCCAAATAGATCCGACTCGTTTTACTAGTTATACTTGCGGTAGTAGCCACACCTTGATTAATATTGATTATATTTGTTTCTGATACTTCTATGCAGCTAGTTAAATTATTATTGCTCCATAATAAAATTAAAAATCTGGTGTGAACATTACGAGATATCCTTATCCTATTATTTGGGTAATTCTGGAAAAAATCCTGGGCTTCAAGTTTTTTTCGAGTTCCTATTTTACCAACTTTTACTTTAAATTCATGTTTATCTCGTAATAGCAGATCATTTTTATTCTCATGAATTTTTTGTATCTTCAACCGTTTAGATTCGCGACCGCTTTGCGACCGATTTTGCGACCTTGCGACCAAATGGTCGACTTTTACCAAAAGTTTCACACCTACAAGTAACTTGCATAACAAATTTCAAGTCTCCAGATCTTGCGGTTCTCGAGATATTGTGTTTATTGGCAGACCGACAGACGGAAAAACACACACACACACGAACCAATGCACAGTGGTCCCAAATCCCGAAAAGCTGCCCAAAAGTCGAAAAATAAAGTTTCTATTTATGGAATTTAAAGTGTTGAGTTACCTAGACTGGTAGTTCAAGTTTGTCAAACAGCTATCAAAAAAGATAGACCGTTAAACCTGAGTCTATAATTCAGTGCTAAAGTCGACCTTTGCACGAGTAGCATCTGCCGCGCTCAAAAAAAAGAAAAGCAAGGCTCATTTCAGAAGCACGCCAAACATTCTACAGTGAACCAATTTTCATTGTGAAAAATGGAGCCTTCTGGTGATAGTAAGTAGAATAATAAACATTTATTACACAAGCTATATTACCAGTACAGACAATAACAATTTATAAAAGACAGTAATAAAATTGAACGTAAAATCACATGTAACAATTTTAAAAACGTAGAGAAAAAGTTATTTGTTCTACGGTGTTCCGCAACGAAACTTATATTATATTGTAGTTTATACTATTGTTTAATAGAATCAACAAAAACTGCCTGCGCATAGCTGCGCCTAAGGATTTTTAGCATGTTTTTGTAAAAATAAATGTGTATATATCATAATCAAGCTTAAAAATGCGTTAATGTGCCAGTCTTATAAATAATTATTGGTGAAACATTTTGTAAATATATATTAAAATTTACACATATTAAAGCATAATAATAGAACTTTTTTTATACGAAGACTATGATACATAAGTTTCCACTGATACATAATTTTCAACTTACACGTGGCAAATGGCTGTGTGGTCCAATATAAAACATTTTTGTAAATATGCAAATTGTTATAAAATCTATTAGTATAATTTCTGTATAAAATTATTGTGCATTTCATTAATATTAAAGTTGTAAATAATAAAATTCGTAAACGTAAATTAATTTTTATAATCATAATTATTCAACTGAAAAATAAATTATTATGTACATATTTTTTCTTGTTGTTTTGAGTGTTGTTTACATATATCTCACAAACTTGACTTAAAAAAGTGGGAAGCACGTAGCATTGAAGAAAAGGAAACAACAGAAACTCAAAAAAATATAAATACAAAAAGGTTTTCGTTTACAATTAGGACTCATCGTGGATAAACCAAAGCCTGGATTTGGCAGCACAAATGATGGAAACACTGTTCGGCGATTTTTCAAAAATTCGACTGTTTCCGCCTCTATAACAGGAGTAAATGAAAATTTAATCAACTGATTTTATGTTATATTGCAAGCAATTTCGAGTGGCCATAAAATTGATTTCATTAAATTTCAAGAATATACCTTAGAAACAGCTCGAAAATTCGTAGAATTATATCCCTGGTTTTTTATGCCAACTACAGTGCACAAGATCTTAATTCATGGCACACAAGTAATAGCTTCCTAATTATTGCCGATCGGACAAATGTCTGAAAATGCCCAAGAGTCTTATAATAAATATATTAAAAAGTTTCGAGAAGACTCCTCACGAAAATGTATTAGTACGAAAACCATGGAAGATGCCTTTTTACGGCTGTTGGTGACATCAGATCCATTTATTACAAGCTTAAGAACATTACCTCAAAAGAAATTAAAATCCTTGTCATCAGAGGCAGTTCAGTTAGTAATTCCGCCACCTATTGAAATAAAAACTGATGACTCCGACATTTCTATAGCAGAATCAACTGATTACGACACAGAAGACTCATCGGATTAGTCTAATTTGTACTTACCATTTTGGATTTTTGTATTTGTGAAAATATATTTTATTTAAATGCAGATTGATTTCTTAGTTTTTATTCTTTATTTTAGTTCTTCGAATAAATTTCGAAATGTTTCATGTTCAATGAGTAACTAGAAACTAAAATTATTTAAACAAATTTGTTTAAATATTATAATTTTATCACATTTTCAATATTCATTTTCTTTAGTTTTATTTCCAATTTGTAATTAACAATTATTTAAAAATAATATATAAGTTTTAGCTTAAGTCAAATATTTTTTCTACATACGTCTGTCATATTGGATCCGCCATTTTGTTTTTTGTAATTTTAACTTCGGATTCGTAATCAGCGACCTCAAAAACCCCTAGGTACCAAGTTTTGTACAAATTGAAACATGTTTTAGACTTTTGGCCAACTTTTCGGGATTTGGGACCACTGTGCAATGGCCCAAACCAACTTTTTTGGTGTCCTGAGGCTATATTTCGTCCAGAAATGTGAAAACTGGGTAGGTCAAATTTCCGCCGATTACATTACTTTCCTTATTATAAGATAAGGAAAGTAAAAAAGCAACATCTTACTTTAGAGCGACCTATACTTGAAGAATTGAGTTTTACCTAGCATAACTAATAAAAACAAATGCAGCATTTAATGTGAATTTTAAGCTAAAGAGTCATGCGATAGTTTTACAATTTACAAAGAAGCTTTGTTGCAACATACATAGTACACTACGCGTGATTTAAAACAACAAGTTTTTACGATTAGATTTGCAGCAGCAGTAAGTACCGACAAACAACCCTCGTGTGATATAAAAAATTATTTCCAATAGCAACGTAGCCTCAACCTAAATATTTTTTGACTTCATTCTGGACTGGATTCAAAACGCTTATCCCATACAAAGTTTACAACTATATTAACTTTCGGTGAAACGGGATCATTCTAATTTAAATAAACAAAGAACGCAAATACCGAAAAAGTTAACGGATTAGGTACTCTTCAAATAAAAATCCGATACCCCAGAAAAGAACGGAATATTTCAAGAAAAATATTTTTCTGTGGTGTTGATAAAATAAAACCTCTAAAGTATATGTCAGACATATAAAGAAAAAGTTGTACGTTTTATTCTTTCCAACCTAAACAAAATAGGAGCTTTAGAATATTATTATAATTGGAATAAATTAACTACAAACATTAATGGCAACGTATAGGTATATTCAGTATTAAGAACCCTTCTTTGTAAATAAGAAACAAACATGAATTTATAAAGAGTTGCTACAATGTAGAGTTCTTAATTAAATCAATAATTACATTTGATCCCTCACAAGTCAAATGTGAACGAATTTAATG
Source organism: Sinelater perroti (assembly GCA_036346155.1). Classification (NCBI taxonomy): domain Eukaryota; kingdom Metazoa; phylum Arthropoda; class Insecta; order Coleoptera; family Elateridae; genus Sinelater; species Sinelater perroti. Next base: position 5,627,381 of record JARFIY010000265.1, read on the forward strand.
TCTTAATTATCAAAAAGTAGAATACTACAAAAACATTTTATTACCGTAAATCGTTAAATCTCAAAGTAACCCTTAAACAACAGAGGGTGCCAAGTAACAAAAAAATTAAAAAGCAAAAATTTCAACATTCAGACCTACATAAGAATTGCAATAAAGCAGGTATATCTATCTGATGCTCAAAAAATCCGCTATGAAAAATAAATAACTACAATAAAATAGATAACAATCAACAAACAGGAATATAAAATCGAAATAAGTATTGTGAAATTTATGGAGAGAATACAAATTAATCTTAATCTGCTCAATATAATAATCTCTTTATTATTAATAGGGGTTATGCCAGATCAGCATTACATTTGCTATTACATGGCAAGGTTAAAGATTTTTAACATTTATATCACTAAAATAGATAGTTCATTGTGATTTTGACAATTAAATTAGTTATTCTCACTATTTAGGACATCAATAGGTAACTTCCTTTTAAGTCTGGTGTGTAGGTTTTCAGTGCCCAAGTTGTAGTAAACCGCACCACTGCATTGATTTATGTTATCATAAAATTTTTGGGCTGTTTTCTTTATGAATTCTTCCACTGTCAGGATTCCTGTTTCTCGGTGGAGCTGCGAGTTTCTTGCGTACCACTGTGCATTTGTTATTATACGGATCATTTTATTTGGAACACTTGGAGTTTGCTAAAATTAGTTTTTGATGTCGCGCACCAGACACTGCACCCGTATGTAAAAATTGGTCGATTGATGGTCGTGTAGATGAGAACCCCGCATTTTATTTTCAATGTTGACTTCTTGTTGATGATGGGATAGAGCATGGTCAGTCTTGCGTATGATTCAGTCAGTTTTTTATTGGTGTGGAAACTCCATGTTAATCTACGGTCGAGAAAAACCCCTAGGTATTTCACCGCGCTATCTTTCAGATTCCAAGGGATAGGTAGATTATTGATAACAATGTTAGGTGGGTCTTGTGGGTGACGCACAGTAAAGATTTTGGCATCACATTTGCTGGAATTAATTCGTATAAACCATTTGTTAAACCATGAGTTAAGCTGATTCAGACTTTCTTGCAGATTGTTTGCGGCTACGTTAATATCGTAGTCTTGAGTTATGATTGCTGTATGGTCGGCATACATTGCGATGTCAGAGTTTGGTATTGTAGGAGCATCGTGCATGAAAATATTGAATAACAAGGGACTCAGTACGGATCCCTGCGGTACTCCCGCATTGATTTTACGTACTGATGAGGTATATCCTTTTATTCTTGTCTGGAACGTTCTGTCAGTTAAAAATGATTTAACTATGTTTAATAGGTAAACAGGGATTGCCAAATTTTTCATTTTGTATAATAATCTCTAAATTACCACGTTGGCCCATTTGTTAAATATTTAGTTATGTAACGACAGAGGTTTGGCATAGTCAAGATGACAAAGTATGTATAACAAATAGTAATGCTGATATTAAGTTGATATCAGGAACTCCTTTCACCTAAAAGGCCTACATAGAAATAATTGTGATAAAATAATCTGAGGCGTCACAGCAGTGATGGTAACAAAACTCAATAAGATAATAACCATCAACCTAGACATCTTAAAATCATATGCGTTTTGGTCACAGAAATTAATCGATATACAACTTTCGCAGGATCATATTGTCTTACAAAACATACCTAGAAAGCAATTGTAAAGTCATTAGACATATTCAGATTTCATTTTATCTCTGTGAGACAAAAAATTAACAGTGGGGTTTGTAAATAATTATTGTTAACTATAGAACTCAAGACTTAACGTAACGAAGATATCACAATCTACATGGGGAAACATCAGTGGATTATTCCCTTACAAGTCTACATTTAACACATTTACTTAATACTCTGTATAGAAGTAGATTGTAAATTTGCAAATTGTCAATAAAAAAAACTATAAAACTATTAAAAACTATAGATGGCAATAACTTAAATTTTGTTTTTATTAATAAACTAACTTTTTGGTTTTTAAATTTGCATAACACTTTAGACCGATTTCACTTTACAACATACTTACTTAATAGAATGCATACAATGTATTAATTAAGGAGACAATTTAGTTGAATAAACCATTAGAAAAAAATCAGAAGTTCAAGAGAAAATCTATGATAAGGTGTAGAGATTTCTGTTACTTTCACTTTTCCTAATTACGACAAACGATAGAAAAGAGATAAATCACACTGTGAAATACCGACTAAACAAAGAATAATCAACAAGAAATAATCTAATAAACTACAAGACGTTTAAATGATAAAGCCAAACTCAATAACACAACTGAAGTATTAGATTCTCTGGTGCATAATTAAAAACACAGATATTTTAGGAATATTTATATAAAGCTTCTGTAGCTGATGATATTAATTATTCATTACAAAAAACCGTAACTCCGTATATTAAAATAAAAAACGTAGATTAAACTAGGCAGAGACATTCTCAAGTTATTTAATAGAGATATTCCAATAATTTCCTCACACTTCCACAAGAAGAAAAAAATATACAAATTTCTCCACCATATCGGCCTATTTGTCTTTTTTCAGTTTTAGTCAGCATATTGAGATAATTAATTTAGAAACGAACGAAACGAACTCTTTTAGAAAAGTATCATTCCGAGCACCAGTTTATTTTCGTAACGCTAACATAGAACAAGTTTACGAGACCTTAAAAGTGATCTTCGGTTCTTGACAAGCGTAAAGCCTTTGATGAAGCGTAGCATACCGAGCTGTTGTTCCAGATTAAAAAAAAACATGTGCCAGATTATTATAAGATATTAAAATTGTATTTAAACAAGAGATACTTTTAAGTAAAATAATAAAGTTAATCAAATCACTCTATTAAACACAAATAGCAATTCTACAAAGACCCACATTATACACTTTATGTACTGTAAATCTTTTTGTAATAAAGTAAAAAATTATATAATACTCTTACACTGATGTTACTGATAGTCTAAACATGTCTCAAATATATCAACAAATAGAAAGTTGGAAAACTAGTTAATAATCATCAAATAAGAAAATTGCTTTCTGTTATATTTATTAACTTTCTACAGCGAAGCTTAAAGTAGAAAGTTAATGAGAATATTATCCTGTCTGTCTGTCTGTGTGTCTGGAGACACTATAACTATTCAACGGATTCACTTCAAGCTTGGCATACATACATCTTAGGTCAGTACCTTTCATGGAATTGATTTTCAGCCAAATCGGTTAACGGTAACTGGAAGTGACCGTTATGATTTCGCACCGCTGTAGAAAGGCTGGTAGGCGGTTACCCTTACCGTGAAATTTGTGTCAGAGGGCAAGTGATCTGATCGGTGATTCTTACTAAGTTCAACATGCTGAACAAAAAAGTCACTTGGACCAAAGTCCAAAAAATATATATAATGCCCGAAAAATGGCGTCAAAGTTTCCCTCATAGGGATTTGCTGTGAAAATATTTTTTGTGAATAAAATTCAGCACAGGTGTGAATTAATGACTAGTGGCTCATTAAAAAAGCAATTTCGTGGCACGACACGGTTAAGAGCACAATAAAAGTGGTCATTAAAAAGGGTTGCTTATATGAAAATGCAATTTTTATACAGAACGTATTAGTTGATTCAAAATAGACTTTCAGTGAATACAAATTAACAGATTAGCTGTTAAATAGATGAAATTTCGCAGTGTAGCTGTGACTGCGCGTGCTATTGTTTGACATTATACGGTGGCTCGCCCGGTGGATTTAGTTAGAATCCTTCATTTTCACTACAACTCTCGAAGTGAAAGCATTGCATATTGTTTGTTAAGTAAAATTCTAAATCTATACGGCCCGCTTTACGAGGAAAAGTACAAACAAGGAAGAGGTGAGAGTCAATTCAAGTTTTAGATTTAATAAGAAGATTAAAGTCTTTAAAGTCAATCTAGTTACCAACAATTGTTTCAATATATGGAATAATGGATCAAATTCATTGCGTTGATTGTGGAAAGAACCTGGCCTATTGGTCCCGAAAGCGATACAGACACCGTAGTGGCTCATACTTCTGTCGACAATGCTACAGACAACGCTATCGAAGCCAGTCTAACAACGACGACCCGGAACCATCGGGCTGCAGCCGCTCGAGCAACACTACGAGAGCTCGGCCATCGGGTAATGAGCCGGATACGGACTGGAAACAGCCCGCTTCTGCAGTTCAAGGTATTGAATATCCATTTTATCAATATATCGTTAAAAAGACGCCTGCTTCTTCGGCTGCACTGAGTTTCCATGGGTCAAGCAACTTACAGACAATCAGCGAATGAAAGTTACTCACTCACATCGTATATTTGCTGGCGTACATGCCTCGGCATGCAACAATCATTTCGCTGATGGCGGTCTTATCGCCTTCACAATTCCTGTGCCTGACAGCGTGGCTGCGACAGCTCGACAGCTTACGAATCTTACGCCAACTCAAATTGCTGCTATGTTTTTTGGTCTTTGCGCATTTGTTGACGACACAATCGCTGGCCCAAACACAAACGTTTTTTCTCAAATGTCTGAGGAACGTTTTGTCGCAAGATGTGGCATAAGCCGGTCAACATTTGAGCATATGGTCGCTCAAGCACTCGGCTTGTATCTCAATCATTTACGCATCGGTTCTTCGGTTGCACAGCAGTCCGTCGATTACGACATTCGCTACAATACAGTGCGTGACTGACGTAACCACATTTCGGCGAATATGTCTATCACGATGGGCATCGTTCTCGGTACACCACTCACATCACACCCGTAGCGAAGAGACTTCTTGGCATCAGCGATGTACCGGGGCAAGAGCAAATAATAATTAATAAGTCAGGCGAGTTGGTGCTTCAACGCCAGACCTATTCACTGTTCAAGAACAAAAATCTAATGAAAATGTTGATGGGCGTCACAAACCATGGCCTGATTGTATTCGTTGAAAGGTCGTTTCCTGCGAACCATTCGGACGGCGATTTTATAAATCGGTTTATTTTGAACTGTAAATTGCATTCATTCGCACCTCGCTATATTTGGCTTCTTGATCGAGGCTTCAAATCTTCGATCTCTCAACTCAAGTCATGGCTTCGTAGTTAAAATGCCGAAGTTTATCTCTCAGTCGCAGAAACAATTCACCTGGCAAGAGGCGAACTTGTCTAGAATCTCTACGAAAACGCGCTTCGTAATAGAATACGTTCACGGCATTATTAAAAAACGTTTCCAATTCTTTTCGAATGTCATCCGAGATTACTCGCTGACAAACGTGGCTACTAACTGGAAGATCGCTTGTATGTTATATAACATAGACCAAAAGCCGATTATTTCTGATCATGGCAATGTCGAATTGATCACAAACCGGATTCTTGACAACCTTGACACTCCGAATGTTGTTCAAGAAATTGTAGTTCAATTGAAACTGATTGCAAAACATTCGACGTTTAAAAAGCCAGAAGATGCTGATAATATCATTATGAATTCTCCAGTGCTCGAAGAACTCGATTTTTACATCATATGTAGCGGAACATACCAAATGCGTATTTCTAATTGAAGGATGAAAAATTCGATTTCTTTGTATCCAAAGAATCAGCAATCACTTGGACGGATTTCACCATTAATGTCTCTTCAAAGGCATACATGATCAGGCGTGAATCGACAGCCGTCACTCAACGTCTACAACATACCATATTTTTATCGCCGTCGACCCTGAGCGAGAGGGTAGAGCAGCAATTGCTGGATTTTGGTGCAGTTGCAGATCTGGTGCGAGAACGTGTTCACATGTGCCAGCGGTTCTGTTATTCTTTATGATGTCTAAGATAACACCGGATTTGAAGGCGTATTTTTTAACACCAAAGCAAACCCGGATCTTAGATCAATTCGAAACTTTTCAAGTGATGATGACGAAAATGAAGAATATTACAACGAAGAAGACGAAACCGCTCTTCTTCCCGGTGACAATCCCATCACAGGCGATGATGATCCGATCGGTGAAGGCCCACTTGATGAGCGTCTCGCAACGGATGCGCCTCGAAGCTCATCTTCTCTCCAAACACCACAACCTATGTAACTCTCTAATTTTTTCTCTTTATAGCACCTTCCTCAAAAAGTCGCTATGCAAACCTCAAAGATCATGAAGACAGTCGTAACATGATATTCGCAGAGACACGTAAATACACCGAACAGCGTCAACAACTTGAGTTACGTTTACAACGGGCAGAAGTCGAACTTCATTCACTTAAACAAAAATATGCCAATTTACTTAAAATTTCTCAGTATTATCAATCAAAGTTAGACACACATTTTGTGGTATATTGTAGATACCCATTAGAAAATCATATTTAATCATCAATAATATATAGACACTAAAAATCACGAGTGGTTGATTTTTTCTTACAATAGCGTAACTTTTTTTTATCAGCCACATATCCAATCACATTCCCCTACCCAAAATGCTCAAATAAATGCACATGAATTTGATCAAAACTATCTAAAGTTCAATTTACAGAAAATCCCTATGAGGGCAACTTTGACGCCATTTTTCCGGCATTATATATATTTTTTGGACTTTGGTCCAATTGACTTCTTTGTTCAGCGTGTCGAACTTGGTAAGAATCACTGATCAGATCACTTGCCCTCTGACACAAATTTCACGGTATGGGTAATCGCCTACCAGCCTTTCCTTAATGGTATTACAGCGTTCTTGTTTTTAATAAAGAAAGATGTACATCAGTAAATTTATTGGCACGTTTGATTTCCTAACAAAATAGAGTTAAGTATTATAGAATCCGCATAAAAAACGCATATTTGAAGTTTATAATTTCACTTAATAAGGCGAACTTTTGTCTAGAAATGGAAAATAAATTTTACCTTCATAAATGTATAAATAAGCCGATATATTTGTAGTATCCAGTTGTGACAAACAATTAATAAGTTCAGACATGCTAAGGTTAACCCGATTGGATTTGTGAAATCTCTCATCTGGATTTGACTAGTGTTAATAAATATTTTATGGATTTCTATAACGTTATTTATTATTTAGAATTTTGTTATTCTAGAGAAGAGCAATTTTAATAGATAAATATCTGTTATTGATTACTTATGTAATAAGATATTTATAGAAATAAAAGGAAAATGAAACTATGCAATTCTAAAGCACTGGAAATATCTCCAACATATTAAATTAAATAAATGGTCTTCTACTGTAGAAAAGCTATGTTTTATGATCTGTCTTAAAAATAGCTTCTGTAAAATATGTTTAAACTTACAACTAAAGTATTTAACAACAGTCAACCAACATTTACTATATTTACTAAATTACTTCAAGCCCCAAAGAAACAAAATAGTCCATTTATTGTCTGAAGCGCTAAACTCATTTAAAATTTGTTATTTCCAAATTAAATATATAAGCAGTATATGTAATTTTGTGCATTCTTTTTGTTGTTACATATTAGACACAAGATCATGCTGAACAGCACAGTTTTCCAACTTATACTTGTTACAAGTATACAACTTATAACTGCACTGTTTATGTCAAAGGTTGTAATTATTCGTGCTGTTGATAGTAATATTATGATCACGTCACGAGGGATTCCAAACATAACTATAACTTCAGTCGTTCCCTAATGGTGTTGCCTAATCTAAAGCTATATTTGGTAAGATATTCCTTGGGATTACGCAAGACAGAATTGAAATGGACTTATTTCGCGATTGTGTGTTAGCTCATTTTGATTATCGTATTATTGACATTAAAAAGCTTGCTGCATTATTAGCTGTTCTATTTTAATGGATATTTTAAAACTGTACTTTTTCTTTATAATATTTTAAAGAAATTTTTACGTTTAAAATTACACATGTATCCTAAACACGGAATTATATCTTGAAAGTTTTCTAGATAAAAATCCAAGTGCAACTTGAAGATGTAAAACAACTTTTGTTCTTACCAAACAGGGCAGCAAAGCTTAAGATAAGCTTTTCATTTTTTTATGGTTCATCGAAAAACATTAAGATTCTATTTCTAAGAAAGTGGCACATCATACAGTGTAAAAAATTTATATTTATATAATAAGCTATAAAATAGTAATAAATAAGCCATAACATGTTTTACAATAAAAAATTTTAAATAATATTGATAAACTTAAAATGTTTGCCACATTCATTTCGTTCATAACACAAAAATTGACAACAACCTAGAAACAAGTTACGAAACAAGCAATTGAGATTATTGCCGTATTCAAAGTTTTTTTTAAGTAGAACCACAACGGAGCAGCTAGTTTAAATATATACAAAAATATTAAAAGTCTTACACATGTTTGCCTATCATTTTCTAATATACAAATGAGCTAAATCAGATATTATAATTATATAAATGATTATTTTGAAGCTATTGTTCGCAAAGAGATAAAAATGATCCAAATATAAATATTTATTCCCGAGTAATAGAAAATACAGAACAGAGCCCTCGCATACGAACGACATTCAAATATTCTATTGTAAAATGCATCTTGTCATTTTGAGGTAATATATTTAATAATGGGAAGGTAATTTGCACACCATACCGTTTGGCAGTGGGACCAATGACTAATGTAGGTGAAAAAAGTACCGCATAATACCCCTAAGAATTTTTTGGTAAATTGTTATTCATAATGTATAGAAAATGGTCATGCAAGGAAGAACTGTTATCAGTTGTTAATTGTCTGGTATGGTTCATTTCTAGGCAAAAACGTCTCTATATCTAGATGAGACATTTTTGTTCTGAGGCAGACTTGTCCCGATGCTTATGATATATATGAACACCTAACAAGGTAGTTTGAAGCAGAAAAGGTCTAAGAGGATTCTGTTGATGCGCCAAAAAACAATTTAAAATTAATTTTATCAAAAATAAAAATAAAATGACAGAAAGCTGAGCGTTATAAGAACAACTTTCTACAGATAAATTGTATTTGGCTAGACGGCATGTCTACGTTGTTGTGTATTTGCAAAGAAACTATCTTATATAAGTTACGGTCGGTTGACCCGTCCAAAAATTGAAGAACTGCAGTGCCTCAGGAAAAAAAACAAGTTTCAAGACATATTAACTTACCAAGTGTAAATGAAATAGTGTTCGCTGCAGAAGTCGCCACCAGAAGAAAGCAAGAAAATGCGATGCTGTTATTACTATTAGAGAAGTAGCCAATGCTCTTTTAAATGTAGTCACGAAAATTAAAAAAGTTAGAATGAGTCATCCTGTTTTGCGGCCTGTTTGTAACTAGGAAGCGTTAGCTTTTTTATAGACTATAGGCTAACATCACAGTAGATACAAGCAAACACTTCAAAATTTCAATGCAGATTATGAGTTTATGGTCCTTTTTTCCTTTATTCTCAACAAAATATACGAGCTAGATAATAAGCAAAATAATAACCAATGTCTCTCATCCACTCGAAACTGTTGGCCACTGGTGATTACGTTTTCTAAAGAAAAAACCAAATTGACAAAAGAAGAAAATAAAAAAATTAAACATCAGCTTGAGACATTGTTACTACCAAGGTTTACTGACCTTGCCGGTAAAGAAACCATAATCCATTATAATTTTTTTCTCGTCACGATTTGTGATGCTTTAATTAGAACTAAATCAGTCCTGTTATATTTACAAGGCAGCTCCAAAAGTTATGAACAGTGATCCTTCACTATCAAGCAGTACAAACAAAAATTATGAATTTGGAATGTCCACATTGTATGCTTGGGTTAGATCTCTTGGGTCTCTTGGGTGTAATAATTGATAGACCTAAGCCTGGATTTAGATCGTCCAACCACGGAAATATAACAAAACGTTTTTTTAACAACCATGACAATATTTCACCTATAATAGGTTTAAGCAATAAGCTGCTTAAAAGATTTTATGTTATTTTGAGTAAATTATCGTCAGGATATGATGTTAATACAAACAATTTTGAGATGTATGCTCGAGAAATAAGAGGGCTGTACTTAATTCTTTATATGTAGCACTATATATCGGCAATAGTTAACAAAATTTTAGCGCATACCACGGAAATAATATAAAATGGTTTAGTGTTCATTAGCATTTTACCAGAACAGGCACAAGAAACCCAGAATAAATATTTTCGACGATTTCAGGAGCACAATACAAGAAAATTCTCGCAAATAGACACAAAAAAATCTTAATTGCAATGTTGTTTTGACTTCAGATCCTTTAATAAATTTATTTAGGGAATCGCCTAGGAAAATGAGAAAATCTTTACCCAAAGAAGTACTAGGTATTTTAAAAAATAAAATTCTTAGTATCTTTTTATCTCCGCCTAATACAAACAAAGATGAAGGTAAAGATGATTCAGATGAATTAAGCGATGAATCAATTTAGACCAAAGCTACATTATATTTTATTTGCTTTTTCTTTGTTACGTAATTTGGCATAAATATCTATTTCTGCTCTCTGGTCACTGAATTTGTTTAAAACTGTGGCATCGCTTGTTATTATAATGAATTGTGTCTGACCTGCGTGTAAGTAAATTATCCTCAAATAATTGTTCTATGTACTTCCTTCATTTCTAATAGGTTAGTAGCAGCATATATCTAAAACGCTTATAGTTTGTACCTACTGTTTAACTGGACGACGACGTATATTTCCTTAATAATTTTGACTCAATTTTAATTGTCGTGTATCTTATGTTCTTATGGTTTAAAATATTTACACCACCCATATGTTTTTCGCACTATTGCCCAATATTGTTCATGCTCTGAATTCAATGTTGTACATTTTTCTTTTGCTAATTTTCTTTCTTTAAGTTTCAAAACGTCCCATTTAATCCTGTTTAATTCTTCTTCTAGTTCCATTTAGTGTTTTATAGTAACCATTATCCTTATATTGCAGATGGCTATACACGTAGAACTTAAGTTTTTAAAGGTATTTAATTTTAAGCAACACGCAAGAATTTATGGCTCCTTCAGAATTCCCGAGGAAAACTTCTTTCGAGGCGTGGAATGTGACTTTTGATGTTCTATCCACTGGGGTACATTCTCGCTAATTCTAAAATCTGCTATGTGTTGAGGGTTTAACCTGTTTTGCTCGCGTTTTTAGTAAAAATGCGCCAATTTAACAAAGTCTGATGGGTCTATTGTCCTCTCCTTTTAGCTATGTTTATAACCTTCCTAAAACCAGTGCACACATTCACCTTCACAGGGGTAAAATGAGAGTTGCGTCTTAGGCTCGAGCATTTTCCTCATCAAGCGGCAAACTAGGTACCTAATAGATTTTCACGCAAAGCTTATGAAGTTACATACACAAACAAGATTATCTGCGTCAAACTTATCGGAAAATCTGAAGATTGCCATAATAAAACTTGTAGGAGTTGAAGATGCTTCACAACCTAGTGGTAATGTGACTAACATGTGTTCGTTTAGTCTTGGCCGTAAAAACAGGAAAACGAAAAAATCATGTTGCAAGTGCAATGAATATTTATGCAATGAACACTCAAAATTCATATGTTAGCAATGCCTTGTTCCATCGGAGTCTTCATCATTTTTCTAATTTGTGTTCTGTTGTGTCATATATTGTATGTTTTGTAGTTTACGTTACCATATTATTTTTATTAATATTTACAGTTGAATACATTGCTACATAGAACTTTATTTCGTAATTAATTTCGGTCCAAAACCCACTAACTGACTAAGAATCATATGGTGAGCAAATGGTCGCGCGCGACAAACCTCGTTATAACCCAGGTAGCGACAAACGCGGGTTAATATCCGTAATCTAACTATACGAGTGGGAATACAGTTTAAAGACAGGGGTATAAAATGTATTGGGGGGATTGCGATTAGGACATAACTCTTCTCTAGGAGTTGAGAAAAAATCAAGGCTTACGTGGGTACGTTTATAAAGTAGATTTGCATCCTACCAGGGTTACGAAAAAGTATCTACTCGCTATTACAGATATTAAATTGGAGTATACAAATTTTCAGTAACATTCGGTAATCTAGAGAAAATGAGTACAACAAATAATATAAATCATACAAAAGGACACATTGGAAGATCTAGAATAAAATGTAAAAAATAAGGCTTAACAAACTAAAGCCTAATTTTTGAAGTGCACGAAAATAACAAACATGAACTTTAGCTTCAAAGTAGCGTAATAAAATATATCAAGTACACTCGAATAACCAAATAGCAAATCTAACGTTACAAAGCTTATTAAAAAAGTTTAATGAGTCCACACTCCAATTTGAATCACTCAGCAGTGACAAACGCAATCTTTTATTCACGAGAAAATTTCATTTATATGTTATATAGAGATGACATTTGATAGATATTTTAACCACCTACGTTTTCCCTTACTCCAAAGCCAAATTAAAGAAATCTTATAAAGACTTTACTTCAACGTTGACATATATTTACTTTTAAATAAATGAAAGTCACAACAATCACTTTTATTGTAGGAAGCCGTAACATTGTAATAAGAATTGTGCCAGGCTACTGAAGCTTTAGGCTTCTTAACTGATAAATAAACTTTGTGTTCAACAGGTGCAATTGTTGAATAATAAGGAACAGTTAAAGGAACAGTTAAATATTTAATTACTATTTGCAAAACACGATCGTATTTGAATACATATCCACAAGCTACACTCAAAATATTAAATAAAGATTGGTGACAAGGCTATTTTGAGGATTAGGAAGGTGATGGGCATTATTTTTAGGAATATTCAAAAGTAGAACTGATCTGCTTATAACTTGAAAAAAAGAAAACAATAATTGCACAAATAGAATATGATGTAAATCTTTAGTTGCTTTGTTTTTCTAATTTAAAATTTGTAAATAAAAAAATTTTTTGTTAAGTGAAAATATTAAGGGCATTAATTCTAAATAATTTAACTTACCATGTTAAAAAACATTTATTTTGTTAAAGAACTAGCGATTAATGTGTCTCTACATTAAGTTTTTTAAACAGTTTCCTTGTTTGTACATTATATATAATATACAAGTATCATTTTAAAATAACGCGCTATGTTACACGATGAGCAACAACTAAAACGAATTTTATTGCGTTTTATTTAAAAATTATTCTTTATATATTAAATAATGCAAAAAATATATAACCACATCTTATTTAAGGTGTAGCAGTTTTTTGTTACAGACAAGTAAATTATTATAAAAACGTTTAGAACGAGACAAATATTAAGGTGCATGATAAATAAAGCGAATTATTTTTTGCCCTAGTAATCGACTTAAAAGTTTTATAAACCACTAAGGCACTTAAAAGAACTTTTCCCAGCCTTCGTAAAAGATGTAAGTCGGCGAGACAGGACTAACATTACTTTAACGATGTAACCCGCAATCTTATCCTCATTTCCCCAAAGTCGTGCTTCAGAATTATTACCTTTATCTGTACACCGCTTTGCGGCAATATTTTACGCTTGCCACTAAAGCAGGCAGTAAAAAAACGAGTTTTTGTATATAAAGAAAAGCTTACCCGTATTCAACAGAGTACCAGCTTCGCGGGGTGCAATAAAAACGTCTCCATTAATTTGAGGAGGAAACACGCACAATTTCGAATTTTTTGTGCATTCCCCGCCGCGTATCGCACGTCGACTACCTTGAAGGGTGCTGTAATGCTACGCAAAGCGGAGCCGGAAAAAACAATTGCCTGCGATGTTGGGAAACTAAAAGGTGCAATGAAGTGGAGATATATAGCTCCGAATGACCTAGAAAATGTCTTGCTGCTTTATGCCTCTTTTTGTTTGGAAACTAATGTTGCAGAAGCTGAAGTTGAAAATTACATTTCTCTTGTGGCTTGATAACGGAAGTTTCGAGAACTATGAAGCATTCGACGACGTGCCTAAAAACCCATAGCGTTAAGTGCATTGGGGTATTAATATATGTAATACACATTGTGGAAGATTGTCACTATATTATAGTGACAGTACATAACCACAGTGCTTTCTGTATGGTTTAGCTAAATAATGATGAATTTTAATACAAATTGTTTGCAGCTGCACCACAAAAGGTAATTAGAAAGGTTACGTTAATTAAACAGTTTACTAAAATTTTAAAATGTTTATTTATACTTTAGCGAAACTTTTTTCGGCTATATATTTGACTACAAAATAAGAGATTTATATAGCAATAATGTATTTAACCGTTATTATTTAACCATTTAATTTTTATATGCTGTTGTAAGGAAATTAAAAATAAAATTTACTAAAACGAAAATTTAGTTTGACGATATACATTTAGAAAATATTATATTTTGTGGAAACTTGAAAACCACATTTAATAGGCAGAAATAACTTTTACGTTCTTTTTTTATTGGATCTTCTAATTTACAAGTAATAAGTAAATGTTATGTAATTTACGTAACAATGGGTCCGACCAATGCCAGCTTCCCATGATTTCACATTACACCTGTCTGGTTACAAAAATTGGTCTTGTAGCCATTGTCTTTTCAGTCTTCTGGTGACAGTCGGCTGGTTTCTGAACCGATCAATGAGATGATTTGCATGTCCTAGCTAGTTGATATATTTGTAAATCGTTGGATTCCCTTACTATCTGCTATCGTTGTGTAGTTTCATTTGTAACATACCATAGAGCATTTGCTATTGATCTATGAATTTGATTAGCATCTGTGTAGTATTTTGGTATGGGAGGCTTTTGCGTAGTCCCAAAATTAGATCTCAAATGTCCAAATAGGTTTAATAATGACTTTATATAAAAGTAATTTGTTAAACAAAGATAGTTGGGATAGTCTGCCGACTAGCTAGTTTATTTGTTTAATCTTTAGGTCCATTTTCTTCCTTTTGGCTTTGATATGTGCACTCCATGTTAGTTTCTGGTTCAGATGCAGTTTAAGATACCTGATTTCGGTCTTCTGGGGTATTAGAGCATCATTAACTCTGACTTGTGAGCAAACAGTACGCCTGTTGGTGAACGTGACATGAGTAGATTTGTCACTATTTACTGCTATTTACCATTTGTAAAACCAATCTTGCAGAGTATTTAGGTGGACTTGTAAATGAGCTACCGCTGTTTTTGTATTTTTATTGGCTAAGAGAATAGATGTGTCATTAACGAAAATATGTATTGAGATATTGGTTGTAATTGGTGTGTCAGATGTGTAGAGTAAATAAAGTAACGAACCAAGTACACTTCCTGTGGTACTCTGGAGGTGCTTTTATGATATTCTGATACTATCTTATTGATTTTGACTTGGTAGATGCTTTCGGTCAGATATGATTTTAGGACTCTTAAGTACAACTGGCTTGGAAAGTGTAGTTTAATCTTGTCTTGCCCTCATGCTTACTATCTAAAAATGCTCTGTATATACGTTTTTTTCTAAACTCTCCATGATATGAGTAATAATATTATGGTTTTGGTGAGTTGTCGAATGATGTTGTCGGAAACCGAATTGATAGGAATGGTTTATACTATCGAAGTCTACAGTTGATTAAATTTTTTTAAGAAGCAACTTTTCCAAAATCTTAGACAGTAAAGGTCTAGAGGAGGAAGGTTGTGTGGGTGGTTTACCAGGCTTAGTAATCATGATGATCTGGGTGTCTTTCCAATAAGCAGGAATATTGTAAATGACGATAAACAACATTATAGCTTTGCGAGGAAGATTTTGTAACACTTCGCCCACTATCAGGTCATTTCTAGAAGATTTTCAAATATTTGTATGTTTAGTTTATTTACGTACTTAGGCTGAAAAAGGTTTAATTCGTAATGTCATCTGACATAGAGGTGTGAGTAATGACTCAATTTTAGTATCATTATGAGTACCTTAGGGTTGTGGTGTTATGAAGAGGTAGCTAGATGCTCGGCGAAGGCATTCGTTTTCTCTTTTTCAGATCTACCCCAATGGGCATCAAGCTTTTTGATTGGGGGTATCATAACTATTGCTCGTTTAAATTTTTTCGTTGCTTTTCATAGAGTTTGGTCATCTGGCGAGAATTACATGATGTATTCTTTGAATGTGTCATTCCGTGCTTCCGTTTTAAAGCATTGTAAAGCTGATGAGTGAGTCTATTGTACGAGATTTTATCTTGTCTCTTTTTAGTTCGTCACCACTTCTTGCTGCTCTGCGTTTTTCAGCATCTTGTATATAACGGAGAATATTGGTAGCTTCCAAATGATTGATTGTTGTGTTAGGCACAGCTTGTCAGGCAGCATTTTGTATCACTGTTTTTATATGTTGGGTTGCTTGGTCGAGATCTTAAGCGTCTTTGGTTTGTATAGCAGGGTTAATTTTATTTTCCAGTAGACTTTGGAAACGATGCTAATCGGTGTGTTTGGTGCTGAGTTCTTTGCTGACGACTGTTGTGCTTAGGGTAATGATAACCGAGGTATGATTGGTGGACAAATGATAATTAGGTTTAGATCGGGTGTAAATATTTGCTATTCCACGAGTTTCAGCAAAATCGATCAGATCTGGCAATTTATTTGCATCAAAGAGCGAATACCTGGGCTCTCCAGTTAAAAGATAATTGCAGTTGAGATTAGTTTCGATAGGTCGTAGGTCTTTATATTCCTCAGTAGAAATAGCATGACTGGGTGGAGTATAGACTTCTGCAATTGTTAGTGGATAAGGAAGAACTTAAACTTTTATGCTAGTACTTTGTATTTTATTGGTCTGATGAGGTTCCCATTCATAACGAGCAATTGTATTTTTAACAACTACTGCCGATTCACCGCGAGCCGTGTCGTCTGGATGGTTGCAAAGGCATACAGTATAGGGTGAGACTTTGATTACTGTTTTAGGTGTAGCGCGATTTCGGATTCAAGTACGATGTCAATATTTTGCATTTGTAAGAAGACTATTATTTTAGAAATATAATTTGAAATTCCGTTGACGTTCAAAAGACAATGCTATTTTGGCTGATGAGTTATCCGAACATTGCTTTAAATTTCATGAGGAAGTTACAAAGCATTTGATTGATGTTTGTCTGATGTTTATTGTTTAGGTGGTTACTAGATCTTCCTTCAGTTGCTTGTGAATAGGCTGGTTGGTTTTGTATAATATTTGTGACTTCTTTGTTTGTGTTATGCGTCTGCAGTCTAATCAGTGGGAAATTTTTCATATTTAATCGAGCTTGTTGTACAGGCGTTTTATTTGTAAATCCTTTAATGATGTATTTCTAGCTTTTTGTATACTTGGTATACCAAGCACCCTTTAGAGTTAGCTGGGTGGCTTCCACATTTGATTGAGGTGTTCAAGGATTTCTTGCATGTGAAGTTGCTTGTCCTACACCACATTTTACAAAGGCAAAGGGTATATTACAAGAGATTTTTGTGCAGCCGTAGTCTTGGCACCGAATTCACTGTGGTATAGTATTGGTTTTCTTGGGTGATTCTATCGAGACAATTATGTTACTTAAATGTTTTACATCAAATATCATTTTATTGTTTTCCTAAGGTTTTAAATCAACCATAAACAGCTGTAATGGTTTCTTAGTTACATGATGACACATATTAGTAATATTACGTACTGTGTGACCGAGCTCGTCTAATTCTTTAATGATTTCTTCCGCTGGTATAGTGTGATGGAGATCTCGAATAGCCACCTTATATGCTTTCTCTTGCTTTAGCTCATAGGTATGATATATTATGTTTTCATCTATAAAATGTTTAGTAAGTTTTCTATAGAAATCTATTGCAATGGTATTGATTTTAACGGTATTATTTGCTAACGTGGCTGTATAATATTGGTCTTTTTCTAGTATACTGTTTATTCTGCTAATCATCTAGCTGTAATTATATATTCTATAGGTATAGATTGGCGAAGGTTTCGACGGACGGCGGACGGACGGACAACATGAAGTTAGTAAGTGACTCCGCTTCGCTTCGCCACTTAATAATAGAATAAGGAAAGTCATGTGATGTTCACACCAGATTTTTTTGCTATTTTTAAAGATTAGTTTTGTATAATTTCGTTTTTTAAATTGATAGAATTTGTTTCAAATTCGCCGTTAAACTGCCCCTTCCCGTTTGTATCCGTAATATCGTGTTGATGGCAGCTTGTGGAATTCATTACGTGTTGGCTTGTGCTGTTTTGCATAGCCTGGGGGAATGAGCCTGCATGAGGATCTATTACATAGGTAGGTGGTGTTAATGTTTGATTTTGTGTTACATATGGAAGTTGTGAATTGGGTTGGATACTGTACTAGTTTTGTTGTAATGGGTATTAATATACTTGAGTAATAGGTAAGTTAAAAGTAGGGGACGCTGTGGCTCAGCAAGTTCAAGCAGTTGCCTCTGTCCTCTAGCCGACGCGCGCGAGTTCGGGTCTCGCTCAACCCATGGGTGTGTGTAAATATCCTAAAATAAGTGCATGTTAGTGGGCAAAGTAAGCCCTTGAGACTGCAGTTCCTGTAAGTGCGCCAAAAAAAAGTTAAAACTAAACCCGTAGTTTTCTGGGGGAGTATGGCCTGATGCGCTCGACGGACCCGGACGGCAGCCGTTTTCCGCTGGAAACATGTATAAGCGATTGACTTGCTTATGTTCAGTATTATTTATATTGTTAATAAGAGTTAAAAACTAAATATACATACAGGATAGTGTCCTTGAAGTAAACGCGTGTTTTGTAGCTGAGACACTTATTGAACTGATAGCGTGGCACTTGAGACATTCAAAGATCACAGAGGCGTAGTGGGCGATGTCTACTCTTCGAAAGTCTAATAATCACTTTTATATTCTAAGATGTAAAAAAGTTCCTTAACACTTACAAGAAAACTTATCTTCATACAATTTTTGTTCTTCGTTATATTCATTTATTTTTTTATTTAACTCCATTGTTGTACAATCTGCCCTGTTTGTGATACATGATACAAATTAGAGTAAGTAGCAACTGAAACTATCAAATGCTCTTGGTCATAAAGATTAAGGCTATTGAAATGTTCACTAGTCTACTATATTACAACTGAGCTTTTGAATAAACAGTTAAAAAAGTGGTCGGCAATTTAAACTAACTTTACTACTAGAATTAATATGAAGACCAATTTTAAGGTTGAAATTAAAAATAAAAATGTCGATAGGAGTTCATTGAGTTTATTTGGGGCATTTTGTAACTCTTTCTTTATAGTGGATATGTGCAAATTATTTAAAATCACATTGTTTGACACAAGTTATGGTACGTAGAGCTTTCTAACAGTTTCACCAAATAAATACCACATATGTTCTAACGCGACCTTGTACTGTAGTAGATTTTTTTCTAAATGATAGTTTAAATCTACTCCTTATTATCCAGTACAACTTCTAAATGGGAGACCAAGATGTTTCTGTTTATTCAAAGTATGAATTCTCCAAGTCAGACATCGGTCTAAATAGAGCCCCAAATATTTTGCGGAGTCGGTGTGTTTTAGTTGTTGCCTATTGAGTTAGGCAGTGATCACAGTTTATAGTAAAGGTGACATGTTCTGATTTATTTTTATTTACCTAGATCCCCCCTAGTTGAACATCATTAAGATTAATATGTAGAAGCCAGGATAACTATGTTATCAGCGAAATTGGTAGTTGAGATTAATCTTGTAGTTGATAAATCGAATGTAAATAACAAGTATAAGACAGGTTCTAGCATACTGCCTTGGGGTACTCCAGATTGTAGATTTGTAGTTTTGCCTTAGCATTTCACAAAGAAATCTGCGCTATTGATTTGATCTATTATTTGATAAATTTGTCAATCTGTTGCAAATTTGTGCTTGGAAATTAATTGTTGTTCGTCTAAAATTAGCTGGAGTTGTTTAAATAGTAGCTTTTTAAAGACCTTGGAGAGGACTGATAAGAAACTAATAGGTCAGAAACTTGAAAAATATTTGATTGCAATAACAGCTTTATAAATTGTCTGATAGATTGAGTTACAGTTTAGATTAGCTCATAAAGAATTTTCCTGAGGCTGATTACTTCCTAAACTTTTGGAAGCTCGAATAGGTTGACCAGTAGACTTATTTGGTAGGGAAATTCCAAAAAATTTATTATTTAATATCTTGTGGATTGGCTCTATAGGAAACATATACATTGGTTAGGTGATCAGCGAAGGTTTCTACTTTCTCTTTACTACTGTAGACTGTTGGTGCCTGGTGTAATAATAGGTAGTATATGTGTTCTAAGTCTTTTAATTTTTTAATTGCTTTTCATAGCAAAATATCAGAGGTTTCAGTAGCTATAAGGGTGAGTAAATAATGGTAAATGCCTTGATTTTTGTATTGTAATAAGAGTTTTGTTAAATGTTTTGTGGGCCGATTAAAAACTTGTTTATCCACTTCTGATCTAGTAATTTTCATGATTAAGAGGATTGTCCATGTTATAGATGTACCTTGTTGGCTTACGTTGGTTAAGTTTCGTGGCTTCTTTAATATCTTATTTGTATTCAATAACATTTTTGATTAGTATCATTCAAAAGTATTCCCAGTTATAAAATATAAGTAGTGCTTGAACGTGTGCTATATCTAAATAAAATGCTATTATAAAGGAAGAATAGCTTTAAAATGATTCTAGACACAATTTAATTTTAAATTGCCTAATGTTTAACCCTTTAATGATGCAAAAGTCATTAAGTCAGAAATTTTCTGGAAATGTGTAGCCAATACGTGAGTTCACGAGAAGATAAGTTATTTGTATGTATAGCTGCTAATAATTTACGTCCGTCAGTTCTTGTAATACAAGAGCCCCAGGATTAGTGTATCGCGTTAAAGTAAGCGGCTACGGAAAATCTATCTCCTAGATTTTTCAAGAAATAAACATACGCTTTTTTTGGTGGATTGATTACGAGGACTATAAATGGCGAAGAATTTTAGAGTTTTTGTTAATAGTTTTTCATCTGATTTAAGGTGCTCTATGTTAGATCTTTGTTCCACCATGGGCAATCCTATCAAGGTTTCTGATATTTGTATTATGGATATGTTATAAGTTTAAATTTAAGATGCAATATTTGTCGAGTTTATATATAAGAGTATAAAAAATAGTCGCGTCGTTTTTGACATACCTAAAAAAACTAAATAATAAAAGCATGCAGTTTACAAATAGCTAGCTAACATAAAATTAAAAGTAATAAACTATATCATCACGTGAACAGCAAAATAATATATAAAAATAATATAGAAAATAAAATTTCTTTATAACCAATATATAATATATATATATATAAATATATAATAGCGAACGAGCATTCCGTTTCTTTGTTTAGTGCAACCTCTTAAGTTTTAAAGTCCATATCTTGAAAAACACATATATAAAAAATTTGTCACTATTGAAACAAAAATTGTTTGTCATTATTTAATCTGCCAACATTTTTGATTTACAGATATAAAAAAGTTTTTAGTTCTAGAATTGATTTGACAACACAAAAAAAGAAAAACTATTTCATAACCAGTAAAGATAAATTGGAAACAGCACATATTTTTCTCAAAATTGTATCGTCAATTCACTAGTGTTGATAAATTGCACACCAGTAGCTTGAACCTGCCTCTTGCTTGTAGCCTGTATTTTTCCTGACGCTGCAGATATGTATGCGTCAAAGACTGAAAAATCGCAGAGCCGACTGAATCCAACGCGACACAAAACGTACATTGTGCCATCACCAGCGGGAACTCAATATTTGTGACTAATTAGGTCCAGCGCGTACTTCGCTCTGAGCACACATTATTTATACTTTTGCGAATGGAGCTTTGATAAAGCGCGTCCATTTATGAATGGGATCAAACAAAGAGCAAAATATATATAATTAAATTAGCGCCTAGCGCTCTTGGACAGAAACGGATTATCTTGTGTTGCGTGAAATCGGATTAGGCTCCTCTGCATGAGCGCTACCTGTGCCAAACGCGGTGCTCTCAATTAGTTCAGATGCCAACGTGCTAAAATTTGCGGCTGCTTGCCAGAGTTGCGATCGTTAGCTCATTACAATGCGATTGGCAAATACAAAGGACTGCAAGTAGCAACGTGCTTAACTGTCTTCGACAGAGCAAATTAAGCAAGTAGCTGGTGTTCGAGTAATTAAATTAGAACAAAAAGTTTACTACGTTTTATCCTCCTGTAATTGAGTTGGGGCGCTTTCGGTCTATTAGGCCAAAAAACTCAATGTTAATCAAGTTTAACTTTACAACTACATCGCATAACAACAAAAATTGTATAATGTAATAAAAAATATCAAGCAGCTTGTATTTTAGTGTTAATTTAATACCTAAAAAAAACAATGTATTACATGGTTGATGCATCTGTAGATATATAATTATATAACTGTAATTATATTTTATGTAATTATATATGTAATTAATTATGTAATTATATAATTTAGTTGTCCGTTGAGAGGGACAGCTGAACAGTTATCACGATTTATGGTAAAAGTGACGTATTTGAATTTTCTTTCATTTACCTTGACTTGTCATACTTTTAGCTATTGTTGGAGTTTATTGACAGCATGTTGGAGCTTTTCGGATGATACAGTTGATTAAGATGTGAGATATTAAGATACCATTGGCAAAAGTAGATGTGGTGAAATTCGTAGTTAGTAAGTCGGCTGTAAAAAGCAAGTATGGGATGGATTTCAACATGCTGACCTGGGAAACTCCGGATGTGGTTGGTAAAAGATTCGCGTATTCGCCTTGATAGTATAAAAAGAAGTATTGTTCCGATAGGTAAGACTTCAATATTTTGTACAGTTGATACTCTTTTAATTTATAGAAAAGGCCTAAATGCTACATCTTATCAAAGGCTTAACAGATGTCTAAAAATACCGCAAAGCAATATTTATATTCATCAGGATCCTTGTGGATTTGATCTGTAAGTTGGTGGATTTGTTCAACAGTTGAATGGAGACATCTAAATTCAAACTAGTGTTTAGAATTGAATTCTTCATCATCTAGAATTGGGTAAAGTCGTTTAATAGTAACTATCACGTGTGATGAAAAGATAACAGTAGCATTAGCAAACGGGTTTTGTACGTTTTGTCTTGTTTGTTCAGAGTATGTAATCTCAGGAACTCCATATTCTTGTATAGTTGTGCACACGTGTATGTTAACTTTGCGTCTTAGACGTGGATAGAGTTTTTTTTTCGAAGCTGCTTATATAATATACATTCTCGATAGTTAGCGGGGTGACCGCCGCTGTAGTAAACATCTTTAGTTTTCCTTGGACATTCGTTGGTAGAGTGGGTTCCTATACATTTAAAACAAGGCAGTGATTTTTGGTATAGTCAAATGGTTGGTATTTAGCACATTGTAGGATTGTTCTTTCAGACTGTGGGGATTCGACAATTATATTTGTGTTTATAAATAATTTGTTTTCATAAATATCTTTGTTGTTTTTTGTTTAATTTCAATTATAAATATAGATAGAGGAATTTTGGTTGACCGTTGTTTTATGTTCCAAACATTAATTACTTCATGGTCAAGTGTTTCTAAGTTTTGTTTGATTGCTATTGGGTTTGTAAAATGATGGAAGTTTTTCATAACAGTTGTCTAAATTATGCTTTTATTTGTTTGGGTTGTTACTTGGTCATAGCCAAGTGCTTTTAGTGTGCAATCACGTTTGGCAGTACTATTAAGTAACGTTGTTAACTGATTTATATTTTTGACATCAGATATATAAATAGTTGGTGGCTTAGGGTCTTTCGAAGTGCTTGTTTCGCGGGTGCTACTGGGATTTATACTGGGTAATCTAGACAATATTTAACCTTTTTTTTTGGGTTTGGTTATTTAAAATATCTTTAGAGTTTCTGGATTTGTTTTCGAATGTTGAGATGTTATATATTTCCCATTCTCCTGTACGCCATAGAAGCAGCCACGCTGACAAAAAGCATGATGAAAGAGATTGAAGCCTTCGAGATGTGGCTCTATAGGAGGATGCTTAAAATACCATATGTGGATAGAGTTACCAATCAAAAAGTCTTAGAAAGATTAACAAAGGAAAAAAACTGAATTTAGAAATTAAAACAGGAAAGCTGAAATATCTGGATCATGTTGAGATGCACGAGATACCAATTGTTACAATTAATTATTCAAGGTAAAATTACTGAAAAAAGAAGCCTGGGAAGAAGACGAATGTCGTGGCTCTGTAACCTAAGGGAATGCTTTAACTGCTCTTCAAAATAGCTATTCAGAGCAGCAGTAAATAAGATGGAAATAATCATGATGATCGCCAACCTTCGGGAGAAGACAGCACCCTAAGAAGAAGAAGATAAGCTTGATGTTGGAATTGCTGTTGTATGTTAGTTAAATTGCGCAAGGACAATGGTTAAGTTGTAAATGGGTCATAGTTCATTATTAGTTACTACATTCAAATTAATTTAGATGTAAGTTAAATTTAATATAAGTAGTACAAATAACTATATGATAACTTCCCTATCATAACAAAGACCTTGCTGTTAATGATAGCGATTAGCACTCGTATTACAGCCGACACGTTAACAGTTCCGTTCTTTATGCTTCGAAAGTCAAGCACGAACTAAACTTAAAGGTTGTGTTCAATAGATAAATACAAAGTAAATTTGACTAAACCTGCCAAAAAATTTAAAACGCCTTAGCAGTTGTGATATAGATATTGGAATTTAAGCGAAATTTTCTTATACATCATCCATGTATGACTACTAACTATTTTGCAGTTGTGTAAAACATTTCTTGTTTAATTAATTTTAAAAAAACTGATGTATTAATTAAAATTTTATTCTCAAGAAAACTAAAACTATAAGAAAATCAGTAAACGTAAAACTGAAGAATCCGTGATTTGTTTTTAAACAGCAAGGACATGCAAACATTTCTATCGCTGCTTGGAAGTGTGAGACTTATCAACGTCACGTTTATATTATTTTTGATAATAAAATCTATTATTTAATAAAAAACTTTAAATACGTTTTATCACCTCCTATTAGGGGATGAATTACACAAATTATTATGCTAGTTCTAAAAGAAAACTCAGATTACTTATCTTCACCGATCACCGACTTACAAAGAAGAAATAACAAAATAAAGGAATAACGGAATCTCTGCTTGAGAAGAACGCAAGCTTTTGATCTAAAATATAAAATATCACTCGTTCTCAAATAGGTCAATTATCTTCATTTTCATGTGTACATAATGGGTAAAGACTAATGAAACAAATATCCGAAGCAAGACCAGAAGTAAATAATAGAGTGGAAAAACCGAAGGGGATTAGAATGGGGCTCAACAAGACGAAAAGCCCAAGACAGAAAAGAATGGAAAAAGTGGTGCCAAAAATTCCAACCAATAGAAAGTTACAATCTAATTGGCAAAAAACTTTACACCTTACGGTAGGAGGGTCTAAGATTATGTATGTAATTTATTTTTATTTTAGAAAATATTACATTTGCAATTAAATCATGTCCTCCACTATAAACATTTATTCGGGCGTTTGGCAAGAGGGAATACTTGGCCCAACTTTATTTAATATCTATATGCGTGACTTTCCCGTAATGAATGCAAACCTTGCGTGTTCACAAAAGACATTGTCATATTAACCAAAAATGAATAACTGAAACAAGGAATATCCTGTCAAAAAGTTGCTGTTAATACTCTAAGTTGATGGTTTGATAAATAAAACTTATCCCAAATTTGTTACTAAGATCTTTTTATTTAGAAAAACTACTTAGCGGCTATGCTATCTAGTGAGATGCTAACAGCAAACACTTCGAATACTTTATTGCTTATCTTGACACCATGCACATACGTATATGGGAATATCGTGCGATTGATTCAACTATACTCAATTATGAATCGAAAGTTTGCCATAAAAACTGAATGTACTATTTTCTAAATAAGTTACTGATCCATTCTTTGATCTTTTATAGGTATTTAGCATGGAAATAACAAGAGAATAATTAACTTACAGTGCACCTAAATTAACTATCAATTATATTTTCGAAAAAACTCTTTGCAGTTTATGCGGTTATATGTTATTTATTAGTTATTTTTAATGCCATATGTGACAGTGTACATCGTTGAATAGATACAAAACTCGTTAAAAAATAAGAAGATTGTAAGATAAAAATAAATGTTTCAGTTAACTTGCGACGCCCCAATCTGGGATTAACGTTAATAATAAGTAAATGTGGTAGTAATGTTCTTTCACCATCTATTAGTAATCGCAACAAAAATACTTATTTAATCTAACTACACCTATTGCACAGTATATATTACCTACTAGCCAGTATAGCTAAAAATTAAAATTTAATCATGGATGATAAAAGACCAAATTTAACAAATAATTATAACCAAACGGAAATTATACAAAACAAGCAAAAAAAACATCTAGCTACATATATGATCATTGATCAACAAGGAGCAAAACCTTGCAGAATACGATAACTAATGATTTACAGCAGTCTATAAAGAAACAAATCTTTGGGTTAAACTTAGTAGCATAAAAATTTTCGTAACTTTGCAAAAACTTATAAAGAAAATAACATAAATTTCTATACGTACAGAGATTCAACAGTCAATTAATGATCGGTCATTATACGCAACGTACCGTTATGGATACCTAAAGAAGTAAAAGATAAGGCTTTATAATAAATAACAAATACTAATCCCAATATACAGTATTGACTTGGTAAAAGGCAGTAATGCAACACAAATTTGTAATCTTACAAAATTGAACGTTGTGTTATAACGGTAGAACCAAAAAGGAAACAACTATCAAAGGCACAGCTAAAAGATTACTCCAGTTGAACACAATTTAAATGAAATCATACAAATTGTCCACGAAATCCAAAAGCCCAATATGTTAATTGGGGAAAAACGTCTTAAAAACTTCAAAGGCTAGTCATATCACATAAAAACTAAAAATATTGTAAATACAGAACATATAATAGAATAACACCTAATAAAACCTATGTAAATGCAGCACAAGATAATACAACAATCACATAAAATCAACCAGAAATGACTGATCTTATAACAACCACCATGCAATTATCAATAGAATCAATTAAACGTCATATAGATAAAATTACCGTATATCTATCAACAATAGTACATTATTTCAACCTGGTTTTAAATATAATACACACAATAAATAATTTAATAGCAATATCTTAGCCCAAATATCCTTGTTTATAATCTTTCTAGTTCAACATCAAGTAGATATGGTGCGTATTTCAGATACTCACCTTATTGAAAGGTACTTTAGAAGAGGTTTCCAACCCAGTACAAACATGTCTAAAAATTAGGAAGGAACTATAATGATTAACAAGGGCGATATTGCCGAAAGATGGAGGGAATACTTCGCTAATTTACTGAACACAGACAATGAAGAAGAAGAAGAAGAAAATGAACAAGAAAACGAAAACATAGAGGCAAATAGAGACGAAAATGAATAAATACAAGAGCCAGAACCCACATACGACGAAATCAGGAACACTATCTGCAAAATGAAGATGCATGAAGCACCAGGAGAAGACAACATACCAACAGAACTACTGAAATCCGGAGGTCAGGAGTTATGGAGAAAGATACATGAGCCAATCCGAATAATATGGAAGAACGAGAAGATGCCGGGTGCATGGAATATAGGAATCATATGTCCCATACATAAGAAAGGGGACAAGACTGTATGCTCCAACTGGAGAGGAATCTGCCTCCTCAACACAACATACAAAATCCTGTCACACATACTACTGAATACTAGACTGAAGTCACACGTAGAGAGCAAACTCGGATATTATCAAGCCGGCTTCAGAAAGGCGAATTCGACAACAGATCAAATCTTCATACTGAGACAAATAATGGAAAAAGCAAGAGAGTTCGGAATCGACATATATAGCATCTTTGTAGATTACAAACAAGCGTATGACAGGGTGAGACATAGAGCAGTAAAACAAGCCCTAGAGACATTTGGCATACCACAGAAACTAAAAAGACTAATAATAATGACTATTAATGACAATATAAGATAAAGGTAGGAGGACAAAAACACAGGCCATCAGTAGCAATGTCGGATTGAGACAACGAGACGCACTGTCCCCCATAATATTTAACATGGTGCTAGATATCGCCGTACAAAAAAAAACCCACATGGAATGATCATCTATTTAGGAATCAGAATCAGATATTGGCCTATGCTGATGATATAGCCGTAATCAGCACTAACGAAAGGGACGTAACCGAAACGTATAGAACTCTAAAAGGCAACTCGGAAGAGATTGGACTCGCAATAAATACAGAAAAAACAAAGTAATTACGAATATCAAGACAAATTGAGCAGCCAGAACAAGTAACTACAACTACAGGAATAGACAGAGTCACTAAATTTAAATACCTGGGTACAGTGATCAATAAAACAAATGATATAACTGACGAGATAAAAACCCGAATCTTGACAACTAACAGGGCCTATTTCGCATTGAATGATATTTTCAAGACAAAATTAATATCCAAGAAAACAAAAGTACGACTATACAAGCCAATAATAAGACCAATACTAATATATGGATGCGAATCGTGGACGTTAGTTAAAAAAGAGGAGCAGCGGTTAAGGATATTCGAGAGGAAAATACTGAGAAGAATTTTTGGACCAGTTAACGAAGGGGGAGAATGACATAGTTAATGTCATTAAACGTATGCGAATGCAATGGATAGGGCATGTGGCGCAAGTGGTACCCAACACCCCAATACAGAGGATATTTAATAGCACGCCAACAGCAATACGACCCAAAGGAAGGCCGCGCAATAGGTGGATTGACAATGTGTTTCAAAACCTCAAAAAGCTCAATGTAAATAACTGGAGCAAAACTGCCGAAATAGAACAGACTGGAGAAAAATCGTTGAGTCGGTGAAGACCCTTGATGGGTGGTAAAAACCGAGAGACAGACCTTATTGAAAATGAACTTATTAGTATACCTAGATTTATAGTTTATAAGCGTAGTAAAACGACTGTAATTATTTCGGGACTAGTCGAAATTATCAGTAAAACCAAACGAGTCTATTTCGAGCTTTAAAACGACTATGGTAGGACTCAATCTAAACAATAATGTACAAAGTAAAGTCATAATTGTTCACAAACTACCAAATTTGTTGAGCAAAACTTAATGAACAAAAGTACATTACAAACAGGAAACCTCAACAGCAAAAATTATCAAAGATATACCTAACATGTGAAACTAACGGACGCTAGTCTCTGATAATTCACTAAATATATTTTAAAATAACCCACAATTCAAAATAAATAACATAACATACGTGACAGATCAGAGCAAATATAACATTACAGCAAATAGAAACTTGGTAGAAAAAGTAGAAAGATATGTCTCAAAAAATCTGGAACCAATTCACGATCAAGTAGAACTAACATCACCTAATTAACTGGAAGCAATAACTGAACATCTTCAGATTACATAATTCCAAAACTCATTTTAAAAAAAACTAACAGAAAGCAGTTCTTCTTGCTACTATCTTTAATAAATCTACTACTAATCATCCTACGTAATACTTTTTCACAAACCCGGAAAGACGAAAGCAATCTTAAAAATTATAGGCCAATCAACCTACTTTCTACATTTAAAAACTTATTACACGCAGAGAAATATTTTCCTGGAATTTTAATTTAGTTTTAAAGAAAAAGATAAACAATAGAAAAATAAATAACCAAACATCGTTAATGATTACCAACACAATTATTGATTAAAACCCAAGAGACCTCTTGCTATTAAATACTTAGTTGTATATTCAGACACAAAACTTAAATAAATAGAACTTTCACATTACTAAAAATTTAAAGGAATGTCATGCACATTGGACGTTATTATATTCCATTCTAAATAAAAACAGAACGTTCACTTTTACTCTACTATTCTAAGACCTATTCACATACTTCTATCTAATATAGAGCAATACATAGATATATAAATATACATATAAATAAAATCCAATATTCCAAGATAGAGACCAGATACACGAGCAATTAAGAATTCTAAAAATTAGTGAATACATTAGGGACACCTCAAACTAATTTATTTATATCCTATATCAACTTAGGACAAAGAAATATTTACGATAGGCTAAAGAAATAATTACTACAAGATCTATATGATCAGATAATTTTGTGTTAACAGTTAATGATAAAACAACCTAAATAATATTAAAATAAGCAGAACACTCTACAACCATGTAACAAGGTTTTGTATTAATATTTATTTTAACCAAACAATATATGACAATTTGTTTATCGATCGAGCTTAATCCTAATTACAAATTTTACTCTGTCTTGTAATCATATGAAAACAACATCATTTACTTATGGTAAAAAATCTGCATTCAACTATTAATTTACCAAAGGTCTTTATACTTTCTAGTACAGTCGGTTTTATCTTCCTGTTGCTTAATCTACCGACCAATAACTTTAATTAGACAAAAGGAAAACTTGCAAGTTATAAATATATTTTATTTTAATAAAAAAAAAATTAATTTTTAAATATTAATAATAAGATATTTTAAAATTATTTAATTTGAATGCAACAGTAGTTCAAAATTTAAAGTAATTTTATTTAAAGTTATAGAAAATTGTATTAGAAATATAAAAAAATATTTAAAAATATAAAGAAAGCTACGTACAGACCTCGGAGTTTCTATAAGATCTAAAAAACGTATGACTAAATTTTAGATCGTACCAAAAAAAAAAATAAAAAAGCAATAGCGTTGGAAACACAGAAAAATCATTAAAAGATATAATGGAAATGAAAAAAAATTAATAGCTAAACAAGAAGTAAATTGCAGAACAGTTGAAGCATCCGCATCGGTATAGATTTACATAAAAAACTAACAAGAGAACCCGTTTCGGCGATTTCTATGATTGCCACCAAAACCGGTAGGTAGAGCTCATAAAGGTGTCAATATGCAAGGATTGCGCCAACGTCATTAGACTTGCACAAATATTTGAGATATTTATGATGTTCTTGGTAATTGACACAAAGTTGCAGAAAATTCCTAAAAATATAGCGAAGTCCATATTTTGTGACCAACTTGCAATGGTGGCTCATCTCTGCAGGATTCTAAGACAGACGTCAAGGATATGGTTTGGGAGGCTAAGGTAGCTTTGGAGTGAGTGCAGCAATTTCACATACATTTTTGTTAGTCGCTGCGCTATATCAGGAGACTGAGATGAGCGTAGTTTGGAAAATGTAGGACATTCTCTGAAGCTGGCCAGGGGAAAGTTTTGGTTTGCGTAGACAGTTGACAGGCTCGCGGTATTTTTTTCAATCATAAATGATCCCATATTTTACTATGCAACGGGCTTTAGTTCCACTAGTTAACAACTGTCTTTTTTTTTGACCAACAAGTCGAGGATGCTAGATCAATATTTTTGCCCTTGTCTCTCTGTTCTTTTTGACCGCTTCTCATACAGTTTAAATACCTGAATTCGATGTCAAAATCCGCGCGTCGTTACGTCGGGGTGTCTATCTCTCCCGAAAATCATTTCAAGTGTCTGTCATTTTTTCTTTCGCCGCGCATATCACAACCTTTCTAGTAAAATCCGGTTTTTCGAACTCAATCATCACTACTAAAAATAAAAAATTAAATTATTGTATCTGTATGTCACGTTTACATCCCGAACAAGTAATTTTCTGGTGTTTATTATAGAAAGTAACTGCAACCTACAATCTTATTTGTATACAGCCTTTGCTCCTTAGCAATTTTTATTTAAGTGATTCTTTATAATGTCAGTATTACAGACACTAGTATTTATAATTATTAAAATGCTTATACAGAATCATCTTGAAATTTAGTTAAAAAAATCACTTATATTCAAATTTAAAAATTCTTCGCTCTGTTTTGTTCAGTACAAAAATGTGCCAAGTTTCTTTTTTAAATCCATTGCAAGATCGAAACATGTAAGAAATTATAGGTAACTACGTTTCTCCTTGATTCCGTTAATTTCTGTAACATTGATTGATGATGCAATTGAAATTAACCATTAAAAATTGTGCTTTTATTTATAGTCTTATTTAATATACTATGTCTACTTTAACTTTCCACAGACGCCTTTGGCATATACATCTTGCATAAATCTCCATTTTTCAATTTGTTTTTACATTGGGCGTAATGTATAACATTATCTCTAAAAAGCAAACGGTTACATGTTATATCTACATTTAGATTTACATGGGCTGTCTATGATGCATAACATTCCTCATTTCGTTCGTTGTTTTATTTAATGTTGTAGCTCCAAATAGCACTCTGTAAGTTTACTTTTTTCTTACATTATATGTAAATGTTTTTCATATTGGTTTTTATCCAACATACAGTAAAACAAACTAACTGCTATTTAGTGTTTAACAACCGCTAAAAAAATTACCCGATACTCAAAAAACGCTTAACAGTTTATGTGTCTTTATTTAAACGTTTGAAAGCTTCTTCGTACGAAAAACCTTTTCCTGTCGTATCCACAGTTTTTGGATGAGAAATTAAAACATTTAGAACAACTCTTACAAGGGAATAGCTACTTGAAGGCGGACATAAATAGAGCAACAAAATCTAACAAATGCGCATGCAAAACATCGAAATCGGCTACGGTAGACAAAGCTTTTCTACCTTACATCAACAGGGTTACGGGCAGAATATGCAAATTCTCACTAAACACAAGATGAAAACCATCTATACTATTAGCACCAAGATACGGGATTTGCTTTGACCAGCCAAGGACACAAAAAACCGCAGAACACTTCAGGAGTATACTCATACCTTGTTCATGTCAGCAGTTCTACATTGGGATACTGTCCAAACAATTGCGACCAGAATAAAGAAACACAACCGTCATCCAAAGACCATGAGAAAAAAGACTTTAATAAAAATATAAAATTTGGTTTCTGAAAAACAATGGGTGAAACAGAATCTCTCTTCTTTCAATGTATTGTCTCCAAAATGTATAAATGTCAATCAATCAATAAATATGTGCTCATTAGTTACATTGAAACGTTTGACACAATTTGTTAGAAATCATTTGACTACTTAAAGATGAGGACACAGATATGAAAAATATTGGAATAATCACAACTCTATTTCAACGAAACTGCCAAGAATTGGACCTTAAATTATTGTTTTATTCATAGAAGAAATAATACGGAAAACAATTAAAAGAAACGTAAATTAGGTATAAAGATTACGGAAAATGTATAAACAGTACCAGATACGCAGATGACACTATAGTTATTGCATAATTATAAGCAAATCGATAAAAAACATTATTTCAACTAGCCAAAAGCAGTGAGAGAGCAGATCTTACAATAAATATAAAAAAAACTAAATTCATGATAATTATAAAATTACAATAATGACAAATATATTTATATTAGTATATTAGAGTTGAACAAGTAAAGAAAGTCCAAAAACATAAATACTTGCATCACTGAGACCTATGCTTATAGCTTAGAATCAGAATGTTGAGATGCTGTACTGTCAATGGAATATTATGGAATGGTTAGGACATGAGAAAGCATTTAAGTTGTGGGCTTATCCATTAATGTCAAATATAAGCTGGGTAGACAGAATAAGGAATTATGAAGTACCCAAAAGAACAAGAAAATAAAAAGGAATATTACAAATAAAAAAAATAAAAACATCGCAGTACTAGTCCATTTAATTAGTAGAGTAATATAAAATACTACGAAATATAATGTAAGAGAAGGTGCGTAGAATTAGTAGAGGAGAAATACGCACCTTCTGGATGAATAACTTGAGACAGAAGTACATTGGGGTTTTGTAATGACAGCTAATATTCTAAAAGAAAGACAAACCTAAAGAAAAAGAAAGTATTATGAATGTTACTAACTTTTTTAGTTAGAATTATTAGCTTTTTTACTAAAAAAGAATTTTTTAGACACAAAGTTATTGATAAAAAACAAAAATTATAATAGCCACACAGACTGTAAACTAAATAAAAATTAAGTTTTACTGTAAATATAATAAAGAATAAAAAATACGATTAAAACTGTAATAAAGAAATTCCTAAAAATGTCAACCTGAACGTGTCAGTCGTTTTATACTTATAGTAAGTTGTCATGCATCATACAGCCATTATCCGCAACATTATTAACTTCGTTAATCAAAAACAGATTTTAAAAAGCCAGTCCTGTTACAAATAGTTTGCCTAAATATTTCTTGGTCTCCAAGTAAAAATTGCCCTTCTTTATAATGAACAAATTGCCTTAACTAGACAATAAGTTTTTGTTATATTCAGTTATTAATACAGACTTGCAGGAAAGAGTCCTGTGAGTGTGCTCTTTTATTAATTAACCTAAGCTATGGCCCTACGTAACCTATAACAAATTCTTACAAATCTTGACAGGTAGTAGTTACTTAAGCCTATTAGGTTTGTGCCTTTTTAAGAGCCTTAGTTCTTCATTCTAGTCTATTAACTGGTTAGCTAACTTGTGGGGATGTACAATTAGATGAGTACTATATTTTTTACTGTATTTGTTTATTTTGTTTTTTACAGCCGGAAAAAATATCTTTTTGTATCACCACATTAGGGACATACCAGGGCATATCCACTATAGTATGTAGCACCTTCCTTTGGAAGTTTTGTTTTATTTTTTTGTTGCTGTTGCTGGCTGATCCCCAGAGTTGCAGTCCGTAGATCCACATAGGTTTAATAATTATTTTGTTATTAATACCTTATTTTAGAGTGTTTAGCTAAGCAGCAAGAAAAGTTGCCTAAATTTCACACATAATTGCTTTCTTTTAGAGAATATATGTGTATGCCTAGATATTTTACATGGTCACAATGTTTTAATTGATTTTCATTTGACATTACTAGTAGGAAATTATCTTTGTTCATGGTGAAAGCTATATGCACGGATTTTCTGCATTTAAATTCAGCTGCCATTTTCTCAACTATTCTTCCACTTTGTTTAAATTAGTTTGTAAGTTTTTCGAGGCTTATTGTAGGCTTTGGGTGGAGGGAGAGTATAGCCGTATCATTGGTAAACGTTGCAATTGTTGTCATTCTAGTTTTTGGTAGTATAAAGTAGATTTATTGTGCCCAGAGCACTTCTCTGTAGTACTCCAAATTTTATGGCCTGAAGATCTGTTACTACATCTTCTTGTTTGACTGCGAAATGCCTATCGGTTAAATATGATTTCATTAGCTCGTAATAGTTAGAAGGTAAACTTTTCGTGGGCGTATAAAATAGGCCTTCGTGCCATACCTTATCGAAAGCTTGGCTAATGTCAATTAATACTGCATAGCAGTACCATTTTCTTTCAAGGTCATTGTTGATTGTCTTAACCAATCTGTGTATTTGCTGTATTGTTCCATGACTACTACGAAAACCAAAATAATGGTCAGGAATCAGTTTTCTGTCCTCTATTATTATTGCCAATCTGTTTGATGCTATTTTCTCCAATACATTTCACAAAACTGGTAATCAACTAATGGATCTATATGAGGATACCTCATCAACTTTTTTGCCCGATTTAAGCAACATTATCATTTGGGTCACTTTACAAGCCTTTGAAAAATATCCTAGTCTAATTGCAACGTTAAATATTTATGCGTTATAGATTTCATGCCTTTGTCGGTATTTCTTTCAATATTTTACCTGTTATCATGTCAATATCAGGTGATTTCGTAGAGTTGATTTCTTATTTTATTGTGTTTTGCGCTTCACAAAATATTGTTTTTCTCCATTTGATGAGATAGGTCTAGAGATTGCCGAACATTATTTTGATGTTTCAGAAATAATTCTGCAGTACTTGGTAGAAATACTTCAGCCTTTTCTTTATTGCTTCTGGCCCGTTTCGCGTTTTCCTTTTATTGGCGAAATGTGCTGCTGTGGACTGTTTATCTTCTTTGTTGCCTTCTACAACGATAAGTCTGTTATTTCTGTTGTTGTTAGGTCTTTTAAGTAATTTTGTATTATTTTTTAATTATAGTAATAGTCTTTTTTCCCGCCTTTCCCGCTAGTTAGCTGGCATCGCTTTCTTAATCGACGTTTTTTTTGTTGCTTCACTATGACAGGAATCTCATTTCGTATCTGACAATTTGCTTTGGTGTAGCTTTCCAAGCATATTCATGAGCTTCTAATTCTTTTACTACTTGTAACTACTTGCCATTCTTTTCTTTGTTAGATTAGTTTAATTGGGGCTAGGCCTTGTTTTATAGTTTGTTATGGCTGGCTGTAATATATTACTTGTTTCGGCCGTGATTGTTGCAACAGTGGTTAAGAAGAGAATAAGGTTGGTATCTGGAAGTAATCCATGTGCGTGTTTTGATCATATAGCATAACATTTATTTGTGCCAGTAAAATGCATGCATAATTACTGTAAGAATTGGCCATAATGGCTTAATTTATTTTTCTTACCATACACGAACATAGATTTTCCAGATATTATTCGAATTTATATTTGTATATTAATTTTATCAACACAAGGTTATCGGCTTCGTTTTTAACGCGCGCGATAAGAACACTCGCATTTGTACTTTTTTGCGGTCAGAGCGGTAACCCGTACGTCTTTGCGCTTTGAAGGCCAAATGCGTACTAAGATAGAAATATTGGGAATTCATTAAATATAAATCTCTGTTATGTAAAAATCAGTTACGACTGTTACTTATAAAATAAATTAAATATTATGTGTGGTCAATACTGCTATATGGTATGGAAAAACTATAAAAGAAAGTATTGAATAAAATTTAAGCATTTAAAATGAGACACAGAGAAGAATAGGCACGGAAAAAAACTAATAAAAAAACATAAAAAGAGGAAAACAGCCCATTTTAAACCTATTCTCAAGAAAGATTGCTATAAACCGCTTAAAACTATAGTTAAAGCGAGATTGTGTGGCAAGAGACCAGTGAGAGGGCAACGAGTGCCATGGCTGTACAATATCTATAATTGGAGGGGACTGGCTGCAGGCCAACTGTTTAGAGTAGCCAAATACAGAGATCAATTTAATTAGTGGTAACCAACCTGTGACAACAAAGGCGGTACGCAAGAAGAAAATTCCATCATATATTTTAATTATTGAAAATTCTTGCCAAATTCTTGTTTGAAAGAAGCGATTTTCTAGGTATGATTGTAACAGAAGTAAATATTGATGGGGAAACTGCTTTTTAACCTTGTATAACAATCCTCTGTGCCAGACTTTATCGAAGGGCTGGCTGACGTCCAAAAATATCGCTGAACAGTATTTTTTGTCTTCGATTGCTGTTTGTATTGTATTTATTATACAGTGACACTGTTGTACCGTAGAATGTTGATGACGGAAAAAAAATTGATGATTTGGGATCCAATCGACTTCCAGTTCATCTTCCCGGATTCTTTTGTAAATAAGCTTCTCCAGCAACTTTGATATTAAAGGGAGGAGGCTGATGGGGCGATAGGATTGAATTGCGTTTGGGGGCTTACCAGGTTTAGGTATAAGAATAATCTGAACAAACTTTAATAGCATTGGCCAGTATGTAAGACGTAAGATTCCATTGAATATTATTCGGAGAAACTGGAGGCCGTTATCTGGTAGTTGTTTTAGTAATATTGATGTGATCAGGTCGTATCCTGGAAATTTATTGTTATTAAGGAATCTAATTTCTTCTCGAATTTCATTAATGGCGAATTTACAGATAGGGAGTGACATTTGCAATGGACTACTAAGGCGTTCTTCAACTTCATCGTCAGTTTCTTCCGAGTTTGGAGTAAAGACGGTCTCTAAGTGCAAAAACAGCTGCTTTTTTCCTGTTAGTTCTCTTCCATGTTCCCGTGGAATCTTGTAGTGGAGGAATATGCGCTGTAGGTCGCTTGAGACCCTTAGCAGCTTTCCCTATTGTATTGTCTCGTGCGGATAACGAGTTCATATATATCTGAAAAGTTTCATTTCTAATTTTTGCTAACATTCTTCTTAATTTATTATTTAGCTGATTGAATATTCTTCGATCATTTATGTTTTGGCTATGATGCCACTTAGCTCTTGCCTTTCGCTTTTCTTTAACCAACTCCATTGTTTCATTGGAAATATTAGCTGAGGTTATTTTTAGGTTTTGTGGTACTGGTGTAGCGTTCTTTTGTGGCATTTTCTAGGTTCTCGTTAGTTTGTAGTCGTACATTTAAATTGATGTTTGTATTCAAGTATTCCTTAAATTCCTCCCAATCGGTTTTCCTATTACATAGCAAGGGTTTTGGTATTCTATATATTATTGTGGCATTGATAGTTGCAATTACTGGAGAATGATCTGACATAATGTTATAATTAGGTGTAACGTCTAGGTAATTTGAGTATAGGCCTTTTATGACATAGAAATCAAGCAAATCGGGGATCTTGTCAGGATCTGTCGGCCAGTAGCTGGAAGTACCGGTGGAAAGATAATTATAGTTCATATCATTTATGAGCTTAAGTAGTTCCCTTCCTCTGGTTGTTATTAATTGTGAGCCCCAGTACGTATGTTTAGTGTTGTAGTCGGCACCTACAACAAATATTTGTCCCACAGATTCAAAGGGTTGCAACATTTTTTTAGTCATGTTGTGCCTTGGAGGACAATAAACAGCTGATACATTTAACGGCATAGTCAATTTGTCTACTTGAATGAATGCAGATTTCAAAAAATTAGTTTTATACTGTGGAAGTTCATGATGAGCAATAGATGATCTAATTAGCACTGCTGGACCACCATGGGATGTTCCATGTGGTATATAGAGTAATAAGGTATTTTGAAATGATTTCTTGAGGTAAAATGGGTTTCGGAAAGTAACATTATATCTATGTTGTGTAGATTTAAGAATGTTTCTAATTCTAGCTTTTTTTGTTGTAAATCGTTGGCATTCCTTAAGGCAATTCGCATAAACTGGGCCATTGCTGTATTACTTTATTAATGACGGTGGTTAGCATATTCATAATCATGGTATTCTGTTGTACTAATTGATTGAAGAGATTCTTAAACTCATTAAGAAATTGATAGAGATTTATGTTTTGAGGATTTGAAGTCATTTTTAAGTGCCTGTGAGTAAGACTTGTAAGTTGGTGCTGTGTTGTTTAGAGGAGTTTGAACTTTCTGTTGCGTTGAGAGGAGAAGGATTTTGGGGATGAGGGTTTTATTAGGGGAAGTTTGTTTGGTTGATATTTTCTCTGGAGGTCTTGATATACACTATATCCTTTATAGTTTGCCGGATGCGCTCCACCATATAGTATGCAAGTAGCGGCGGTGTCTCTAGTCTTCTTGCAAATTATGGTGTCATGTTGCCCTCCGCATTTAACACAGGCATATTGCCTATTGCAGTATTTTTTGGTGTGGTTACAGTTTTGACAGCTAGTGTGTTGAACAATGTCATGGGTTGTTCTTGGAGGTTCAAATAGAATATTTTTATTGTGTAAATACCGCACATTATAGATTTCTTTATTATTATCGGCAGGCTCAAGATCTATAAAAAATGTTGTATGAGATTCTTTTGTTGTTTTATGTCGTAAATTTATTATATTACGCACTCGGTGTCCCTTTTCCGCTAGAGCTTGTTTGATTTCTTCAATAGGTGTAGAATGATGTGTATGTTTCAGTACTACTCGGTAAGGCCGATCTTGCTTAATTTGGTATGTATAATGTATGATATTTTATTCATCATGCGTCTAATAAATTTCCGGTATACCTCGGGATTTTTTGTGTTAACCTTAACAACATTATTTAATAAACATTTTGTTGTATACTCTTCTTCGGCGATTTCTAGAAATTCCTCAGTCATTTTTTAATAGTTGAGGACTCCGTAAACAAAAATAGGAGGGGGTTTGGGTATTACTGTAGGCTCAGGTCGCATGTTTGTCTGCATAATTTCGTCATTTCCTTGTGATAACGTTGAGAATCGATTGGATAGTACCGGAGTTGATTTATTATTCCTAATTGGTTTTTCTACTCGTCTTCTTTTGTTGCTTTTAACAAGTTACCAGCTGTTGGTAGGATTATTTTCGACTTCCTCATCGCTTTCCGAATCGCCTACCGATATTTGTTCTGTTGATTTTACTTGTTGAAACATGCGAAGTTGTGGTTGGCTAGTTAATTGATTAGCGGGAAAATATTGAGGATTGAATGTTTGGTGCGGGATAGACTCAGTGGGGCTTGTTGATTAAATAGATAATGGGAGTATGTTAAGAAGAAATTTGTTGCTGGAAAGCATGTGTTCCATTTGTTTGCAATTGATTATTATACTGATATATTTGTTGGACATTGTTAGAGCCGCTGCCGGTTGGCAGCATGTGTTTGTTTAAGCTGCTTATGCAGCGTAGGTATTGTGATTACAAAAGAGTATGAATTAATTATTGTTCACTTACGGTATTAAAATGTTAAATAAATAAATACGCCTGACCTTAAGACTGCGGCTCGGCGCGGCGATATCACAGGTAAAATTGGTCCGCACACGTCCACTCTGCTTCAATGTACGGACCGGAATCGCATTATTTATATAAAATTAATTCAAATTAAGTATTTAGACATTATGTAATCTAGAAAAGTCTTCTTAATATATAACATATCACTCATAAATAGCTGCTATACTAGAACTAATATAAGCAAAAATATATTAGGGCATTTGAAAAAATTAAGATTTATCACTTCAAGAACAATTTCTTTCCTTATACTACATTTTTATTTTCTATATAACAAGTAGGCCAGCATCTGTGACTAAAAAATGTTAAACAACATGAAAATAAACTGTTTTTGCATAAAAAAACTGTAACTCTAATTGGCTCAACGATTTTTGATATTCTCTTTTCTGGGCAAAATAACTTTTTTAAATATTATGCCGTAACTGTAATCGGAGAACTGACAATGAGTTTAAACGGTCGTTGTGCATTGCACAAGTATGCAACACGCCGAACCATTCAACGCAGTTCAGCTTGAACCTCGGATTTTGACGGTTCAACTCTGGTTTAATATTTACAATGGCATAATAATCTATAAAACTGTATAAAATAACAATGCAATAATAACATTTTTTAAAAAATGTCCTTACTAATTCACTTCTAAAATATCAATTAATTTAATAAAACCAATAATTTATTTTTTAATAGTTTATAATAGTTTCACCTTTATAATAATATATTTTATATGCAATATATATTTATATACAAATATGTTTAAAACAATTTTAAAAAGATATTTAAGTGAAATCAATATATTTTTTTTGTTTTACATATTTTTACTTAAAATCATTTCATTGATTATTACATAGTAAATATTTTTATTGTTTTTTAAAATATAATTCAGATAAACCACAATAATATTTCTTAAAATAAGTAATTCCTTGGTGACTAATTAAATACATAATTTTATTTCTTACCAAATAACCTGGGTACTCGAATAATATTTTTTATTGCCTCTGTTATTTATAAATAACATAATTTTAGAAATTTTTTTCTTTCCTAGGAACTTTCGCGATACCAACTGTGGTTTAACTGACTATGCTTAAGAGTTAAACCAGTTTTAGCTGAACTTGATGATATTGACACCTCAGTCGACTATTTTACCAGAGTAATGCAAGAAACAGCATGGAAATCTACACCACCCGAACCCTAAGAAGTGGAATCTAGTAGTAACACCCCGTTATTCATCAGAAAACTGGTTGCAGAAAAAAGGAGAGCCAGATGCAGATGGCAAAGGAGCCGAAACAGAATTGATAAAATCGAGTAGAATAGCCTCACAAGACAACTGAAAGCACCTCTACAAAACAATCGCAACAATGAATTCGAGACATACATCACCAACCTATCAAATAAGGACCACCCTATTTGGAAAGCAACCAAGAAGTTCAAGAGACCCATCACTCACGTTCCCCTATAAGAAAAGAAGATTATAGTTGGGCAAAAACCGATAAAAAGAAAGCCAATATCTTTGCGATGCAAACCAGCAGCGCAAGAAAATAATAACAATGATGCTATGATAACATGCTACCTCAATCGTCCATG
Source organism: Sinelater perroti (assembly GCA_036346155.1). Classification (NCBI taxonomy): domain Eukaryota; kingdom Metazoa; phylum Arthropoda; class Insecta; order Coleoptera; family Elateridae; genus Sinelater; species Sinelater perroti. Next base: position 5,669,230 of record JARFIY010000265.1, read on the forward strand.
CTCAATGACTTTACCAATCAATCTCTACTCCCCATCAGAAATTAAACAGGAGATCATAAGATGCAGTAATTATAAAGCATCTGGATTTGACTTGATCACCGATCAAATACTCAAAACTTACCTAAAAAAGATTATGTTAACCAAAATATTCAATAGTATGTTAAGATTAGCTTACTTCCCATTCGCCCAAATCATTATAATTCCAAAACCAGGAAAACCGCCAAATAAAGTAAGATCTTACCGGCCTATAAGTCTCCTACCCATCATGTCCAAACTATTTGAAAGGCTGTTGCTAAAAAGGTTAATCAAAGACGTAAATCTGGATGAATTAATACCTTCACATTAGTTTGGCTTTTGCGAACATCATTCCACCATTCAGCAGCGCCACAGAATCGTTAACACCATTCTCACTAGTCTAGAAGAAAAGAAACTATGCACAGCTGCCTTCCTGGATATTCAAGAGGCGTTCGATGGAGTTTAGGATGACCATATCATCCAATTAAATCAGGCGTTCCCCAAGGAAGTGTCCTGGGACCCTTCCTCTGGCTTATCTTTATGGCCGATATCCCCATCACAAACAACACCATCATCGCCATATATGCTGATGATACAGCAATCATCGCTGTAGATAAAGACCCACAAATTGCTACTGAAAAGTTATAAACCTACTTTAACTAGCTGGAAGACTGGGCTCACTCCTGCCGAGTACAAGTCAATCAAGCCAAATTAACCTAAATCGCCTTTATATATAAACAAATGGAATACCCACCAGTATCAATAAACAAATACCCAATTGCCAGTCGCAAACAAAATAAAATACCTAGGACTGACAATGGATAGAAGACTAACCTAGAAACAACACATAACAGCTGTTAAAACTCAGATCAACCTGAAACTAAAACAAATATATTGGCTCCTTGGTCACAAATCAAAACTTGCAACAGAAAATAAACTATTTCTGTATAAATCTATACTAAAACTGATCTGGACGTACGGACTCCAGCTCTGGGGATGCGCAAAGCTCCCAAATACAAAATTACTGCAAAGAGTCTAATTGAAGGTCCTAAGGATGATATTCGACGCCCCATGGTACGTCAGCAACAAAACATTATACGACGACTCAGGCATCCCACTAGTTCAGGAAAAAATTAGCAGCATCACCACCAACCACTTAAATAGAATTGTAGACCACTCAAATGAGGTCAGCTGAGAGGTCCACTCAAATCAGAAGACGACTAAAATGCAGATGGTCAACCAACGTTAATTAAATAGCAAATTACAAAAATCTGTATTATTATTCACTGGAGTTCTGTCGCTGGACAGCGTCTTCTCTTAGTCCATTTACTTAGAGCTCCCTGGAGCAGCTTGTAAATTTGCATTAAATAATAATAATAAAAAAAGTTTTAGCGGAACCATAGGTTAACTTACCTTTATGCAACCGGCCCTAACAAGCAAAAACAAACTATATTAACCACTTTACAGTTACTCCGAGGGTCCCTCGGGCAGCGCGTCTGCTTACATACTGACTATCCCGCTCGTCACTCGGGCACACGTCCTGTTGAAGTGTTTGATTCCCGCTTCCACGAGATACGCTTGTGCGATGCGATGACCTCAATTTATCTGCACTTGTTTACGTGTGCGGCTATTCAATCGTTTACGACTGCGTGTTGTGAGCACGATAATACTTATACTTTATTGCATAAGATTTCATTTGGAACGTTGTATTTGCTGGCACCGGTCGTTGACGCGTGTTTCTAGTGCAATTCACGTAATAAATTTCGTTTTTTTTGCAATCTCTGCTGATATTATTTCCGGAAAACAGTTATTGCCCAAATGTATAAATCGGAGGATGATACAGATGAGGAATTCTTGATTAGTGAACGGGGTAGTGATAGTGAACCTGAAGATGTTCTGTTGGAATGTTCGAAGGGCGATTCTTATTCCAAGAATAAGATTTCAGGCCATTTGGGGAATTTGTTCCGAGATTTTCGTTCACCAATACACCTGGTGTAAATATGCCGATTCGACAGGATTCAGTCAGATATTCTATATTATTTTGAATATTTCTGGAATTTTCAAATAATGGATTTGATTACAACGAAAGCTAACAGACATGTAGATCAATCAAGATCTTCTAGAATGTGGAAATTTTTTCGCGCTGGAAGCACTGGAAATCAATAAATACTGCCGAAATAGATATTTTTTTAAAAATTATAGTTAGACCAATATATCAGTGATATTGGTCGAAGAAAGATCTTTTTTCGCTAAGGTGATGCCATTTAAACGTTTCGCTTTATCGAAACGATACATTCGTTTTGTAGGTAATTCTACTTGCAACGCTAGTAGTCATCCAAATCATAAACTAAATAACATATCGCCAATTTTTCGATTAGGATCGGTTCAGTTTATACCACCAAAGGCAGTTACATTTGACATCGAATCTTACATGCTTTTTAAATCCAAATCTGGATATATTTGGTCTTCCATTATTTACACCGGCAAGGTCGCAGAACTTGAAACCAAAATAAAGATCGTTGCCTAGGTAAACTGAGTCTGAATAGAAAGAAAGTGCAAAATGCAAAAAGAAACTAGCAAAAGAAATGTTTGCAGCGAAAAAATATTGTTACAAAATATTTAGACACCTCCTGGACCAGAAAATATGAAACTCTTTTCTTATTCATTCAAAACAGGTGGGTTCAAAATGTCATCTACAATTAAGACTAGGCTTAATAGAAAAATATGATATAGTGCAGCGTCAACCAAGACGTCCAACGTCTTCACCACTACGTTTAGTGGGTAGACATTTTATTGAAGTGGTACCATCTACAGAAAAAAGGGTAACAAGACAGTGTAAAGTATGTTGTTCGAAGACCTATAACAATGCTAAAAGGATTCAAAAAAAGACGAGATTCTACTGTTCAGACCGTAATATTGCGTTGAGTATCGTATGTTTTAAAATATACCACACCCAGAAATGTTATTAAATAAATTTGATAAAAATGTTTTTATGTATTTTTAATATTACCTTTTATAATTTAACAAACTATATAAAATTTTAGGTCACCCTGCACGTAAAAAATGGTTTATTAAGTGGTCAAGGTAAAAAATATTTGTAAAAAATACGAATATTGGAATTTTACTGTTTTAAATTCAGTATCGTCTAAATCTGATAAAAATATCTCATCTTTAAAATAATACAATAAAAGAAGAGATTTGATACATGAAAAGCGTCACTGTAAAAGGCTTTGTCAGTAGGTAAGAATGCATTAAAGGTTCTAAAATAACATTGCGCATATTACTTGCAATTTCAAAATTTTGATTACTTTAGTTTTACCAAAAGTTAAGTATTTTAAGTTTGAATGTTTGTATTTCGTTATTATTTAAAAGTTAGCTAACCCTCATAGTTTTTGAAACTTTCGCCATAATTGATTTTACTAGGGAACATTGACAGTGTCAATGCAATTACTGAGGTGGTTACCCGTTGCCTTCCTCATCGCAGTAACAGAACCGGTCAAATTTAATATGTAATTTTAGAAAATGGCGAAAGTTTCAAAGAGAATGGGCCTCAGTTCCCGCCAGTCCTTCGATGGGCAGAGGCTGCTAAGAATCCCCGGGCGGAAAATTAATATTTGTACATGGAATGTAAAAACATTACATGAAGCTGGAAAAGTACATAACGCCATACAGGAAATGAATCAATTATCAGTCGATATTTTAGGCATCAGTGAAATGCGTTGGCCTGGATCAGGACAAATTAAAGTTGCAGAACATACTATATACTATTCAGGCAACGATAGCGGTCAACACCATAACGGCGTCGGAATTATAGTCTCAAAGGATATGAACCCATGTGTCGAAAATTTTATCCCTATTTCGGAAAGGTTAATCTTAATCACATTAAGCACAACACCAATCAAATGCAACATCTTGCAGATATATGCTCCAACAGCTGATAAATCTGAAGAGGAAATAGAATTGTTCTATAATGAACTAAACAAAATTATTAGCAAACTCCAAAAGAAAGATCTGACTATCGTGATGGGCGATTTTAACGCCAAAATAGGTAAAGGGAAATGCGGCGAGTTTGTTGGAGCGTACGGTATAAGCGAACGAAACGAGAGAGGTGATAGACTCAACATCTTCGCACAAGAGCATCAATTAGTAATTACAAACACCTTCTTTAAACTGCCGCCAGAAGGTTATATACTTGGATATCTCCATGAGATAAACCCGACCATATAGTAAGAAATCAGATAGATTACATGCTAGTAAGTCAAAGATTTAGGAACTCTATAAAATCAGTTAAAACATACCCTAGTGCAGACATAAGGTCTGATCACGTCCCATTATTAGCTAAAATGTGCATAAAACTGAAGAAAGTTATAAAAAGTAAAACGACAAAAAATATGACTTAAATCAGCTAAAGAACCAAAACATCAAATTACAAGTGGAACAACAATTAAAAGGTTTTCTAAAATACTCTGCAACAGACAACGTCGACGCGGAATTAACAAAATTCAAGACAAAACTAGAAGAAGTAAGTAATGAGTATCTAAAACCAACTAAATCAAAAAACAAGCATGGATGACGGACGCGATTTTAGAAATGATGGAAGAAAGAAGAAGAATAAGAATGGAGATATAAAACTTATAATACCATTCACAACAATATAAAAAGCTATAAGGGCTGCTAAAGAAACTTGGTTAAAAGAACAATGTGCTGAAATTGAGTCACTAGAAAGAAAACATGACAATTTTAACATGTACAAAAAGTTAAAGATGCCGCAGGACTTTTAAGTCCAAAACAACAGGTGCATGAGAGATGATGCAGAAATGTAGTTCTTGCATGTTTGGTTTAAAAAATCTTAAAAGCCTAAAGCAAAGGCATTAATAATTGAGAAACAGGTACTAGTTTAAAATATACAAGCTAAAAATTAAATAATAACTTTACTAATCAATTTTCAGTCGCAAACATCGTTAAGATTTTGTTGCAAAGTTTGTGCAACTACAATAAAATCATAGTGTGTTATTCCGTGTCATCAGTACATGTTGCAACAGTAGCGTTAAGGATAATTGATTCCACTTTTGCGTAAGAGAAAATCTGATAGGTGGAGAGAGTTGAAAAAGAGCAATTAAATAGTTTTTCACTTTATGATCGTTGCGCCTATTGCTGTCAGATGGTAAACGTTGAAAAACTTTAAAAAGGGCTAGCGGTTGTCGATATTTTATTTTTTAAAGTACCTCTAGAATAATTCCAGTTTGTCTTATGATTAAATAGAGTCGGAGGATTTGTTTTACTTATTAATAGGATGCTTATGGTGGCTATTATGAGACTACAGTCCGAAAATAATTTGTAACATGATGTGATGTTTAGGTAGCTTTCAAGTTCGGTTCGAGCATTCAAACCGAGCGGATGTGTTATGCAGCCAGTTCGCGCTGTGTGTGACAAGTGTTAATTTGCTAGTGTTCAAAGCCTTGTGAGAACATAAACAATTTCCGGGATCGGACTTGCGACACGCCAAGGTGTGAATGGGGCCCAGCGCCCGTCATCAGTGTGGCCTAGGTCACCTAGCCTGCAGCCTTTCACCGCCCTTCTTGCCGCCACTGCCGCCGCTCTGAGGGGGAAGGAGTACTGCACCGGGTTCCTCGCCATCGCAGCAGAGTTGGGGTAAAACAGACTTTACCCCGTGTCAAATAACAGGAATTTGCTATTCCTGTCAAATTATATATATATATATATATATATATATATATATATATATATATATATAACGGTTCGGACTTATTACCTGCGCTATCACCTTAAGGAAAGGTCGACATTTATTTATCACACGCGTTGCAAGTTCAGGTCAGGTGCGTTGTTCGATAACGCGGCTGCGGCCGCCTTATCTCGTATTGCGCAACCTTCGAGTCAATTTAGTGCTACCAACAGCTGGAGTCCGCGTTTGATTTCCGAAGCGTAAAGAAGTGTCTAGCGCTACGGTATCGGAATCGACTTGAAGTGAAGGCCGTAACGCCTATCTACTTTTTGACTTGTGTATTTATAAGTGTTATCACTAACCGCATTCAACTGCACACATTCACATGGCGTTCTCGCAAAATTATACAAACCTGCAAATGGGATCTATGCGGCAACCTGCAGCCTATAATCAAACTTCACATTTCCAAATGGGTCAACAACCAGGGGCGTACTCATAACATATACCAATGCAAAATGGTATGTATTACAACCAACTGCCTACACCTAACGTACCTTTTTATAGTTAGCAACAACCAGTAAACATGCAATTTCCATCGTTATCGCAACCTATCGATAATGATTGGCGATGAGTAACCAATAATAGTGAAAAAAGAATAAGAACTTCTGAAGTGATAACAGATACTAATACAGACCAATCTAAATCGCATTACTGGCTAAGTAACCCCGTGTCCACTTCAAATAGATATGATCCATTATCAGAAAATGCAGCAATGGAAGATGAACAAAATGAAACCCATCCAAACGAAAATAAACCTCCACCGATCTTTGTATCTCGCGTAACAAATATCAAACCTCTAACGGAAATGCTTGAAAACATTGCACCTAACAATTACTTATTAAAAACACTCAGCTCTGAGCAAGTCAAAATACCACCAAAAACTAGCGAAAAATATGTAGCTATCGTAAAAGCCATTCAGGAACGAGGCACCGAGTTCCACACTTACAAGCCCAAAAAAGACAGGAATTTCCGAGTAGTCCTGAAAAACTAGCATTCTTCGACTAGCGAAGAACTAATAAAAAATGACCTACTTGCCCTTGGGCACACAGCCGTCAATGTGTGGAACATTAAACATCGAGTGACAAAACTACCATTACCCCTATTCTTTATCGATCTACAAGTTAAAGAGAACAACAAAGAAATCTACAATATCAAACAACTCCAAAACTCTATCATACAATTTGAACCAGTACGAGCTAAACGAGAAATTCCAATGTGCCAAGTGCCAACGATTTGGGCACACCAAAACTACTGCTTCCAACCCCCAGATGCGTCAAGTGTACGGAAGTCATTCAACAGCAGAGTGCTTATGTAAAGAAAAAGTAATGACGTGAAATGCACAAACTGTGGGAAATCACCCGCTAACTATAAGGGTTGTTTTGTGTATAAACAACTCCAGCAAAAACTTTACCCAACCTTACGAAACAATCACAGTAAACCACCCACAAGATTTGTTCAACCTGGCCACTTATACTCCCAACAAATAACAGGTAATGTGCAAAGTTCAAGACACAAATAACTTCGCTCAAACTGCTCCTAGTACCCATGATCAACAATCAAATGAGATGCGCGAATTAAAAGACATGATGAAAAAGTTAGTTGAACAAATAGGTACAATGCTAAACCTTTTAACTACCGTCGTCGCTAAACTAAATTAATGGCTATCGCACTTACATTAGCCCTATGGAATGCCAATGGCCTCAGCCAACACACAGAAGAACTTAAATATTTCTTACAAATACATAAAATAGATGTCCTGTTAATTTCCAAAGCGCACTGCACTGAGAGAACTTACATTAAAATACCGAACTATTACGTTTATTGTACTAAACATCCATCTGGTAATGCGCATGGTGGAACAGCGATAATCATAAGACAAAATATTAAACACTTCGAATTACAAGCCTACTGCCACGATTATCTCCAAGCTACAAGCGTCGCCATAGAAACGTAAACTACGCAAAAGATGGCAACTGACAAGAACAGCAGAAGATAAAAGAATCTTTAACAAAGCTGCCAGAAACCTTAAACAATTACTGCTCAACCATAAAAATCAGTCTATCCAAGAATACCTCAGCAATCTATCTCCCACGGAAGCCTCTGATTATTCCTTATGGAAGGCCACACGCAAGCTCAAATGCCCACAACAACCTATGCCACCAATTAAAGATGCAACTGACAAATGGACAAGAAGTAATGTAGCAAAGGCCACTGCATTTGCTGAGCATCTTGCAAATGTTTTCCAACCATATCCGGCACAAATAGCCGCGGCAGAAGAAGCTGATATCCACAGCTTCCTTGAAGCGCCATTTCAAATGCACTTACCCGTAAAGAAGTTCACATCTACTGAAGTCCAGAACGTGTTCTCCTCCGAACTTAATCCGAAGAAAGCACCAGGTTGGGACATCATCACTGGCAAGGTGTTACAAGAAATAACCCCGAGATGCATCAAACTCCTGACCTATATATATAACGCTATCCTTCGTCTCAGATACTTCCCCATCTCCTGGAAATTAGCCCAAATCACCATGATACTGAAACCAGGAAAAGCCCCAACTGTAATAGACTCCTACCGACCTATCAGCTTATTGCCTGTACTGTCTAAAGTGTTTGGCTACTCCTTAAACGAATTAAGCCAATACTGGAAAACGAACAGCTTATACCAAACCATCAATTTGGCTTTCGAACCCACCATAGCACCATCGAACAAGTACATCGAATTGTTAAAAAGTAAGCAACGATTTTGAACGAAAACGCTACTGCTCTGCGGTATTCTCGATGTCAAACAAGCTTTTGACAAGGTTTGGCACATAGGCTTATACTACAAACTCAAGCAAGTGTTACCACATCACTTCTACGAAGTCTTGCGATCTTTTCTTGAATACAGATGGTTTACGGTCAAACTGTGTGACGAATACTCGAATCTCCATCCTATCCAATCCGGCGTTCCCCAGGGTAGCGTATTGGGACCTGTGCTCTACTTACTCTTCACAGCTGATATATCAACCACAGCACTCACGACAATGGCAACTTTTGCTGATGATACGGCAGTCTTAGCGTCGCACACTGATCCTACCATGGCATCTGAAAATTTGCAACAAGCTCTCACACTAATTGAAAATTGGCTGCACAAATGGAGAATCCAAATTAATGAATCTAAATCCTCACACGTCACATTTACTACCAATAGAAGCACTTGCCCAGCAGTAACCTTAAATAATATTGAAATTCCGCAAACCCTAGACGTTAAATACCTAGGAATCCATCTAGACCGACGACTCACGTGGCGTAAACACATATTTACTAAAAGGAAACAACTGGTCCTCAAATTTCGTCAAATGTACTGGCTGATAGGTAGACAATCCCAACTTACGCTCGAGAACAAGTTATTACTCTACAAGTCTATTCTAAAACCTTTATGGACTTACGGCATGCAACTATGGGGTACTGCTAGTATCTCCAATATCGAGATCTTCCAGCGATTCCAAAATAAAACGCTCAGAACTATAGCTGACGCTCCCTACTATGTGCCTAATTTTGTGTTACACAGTGATTTTAAAATTAAAACAGTGCGGGAAGAAATTAAACAAAAATATAACAAATATCGTGATCGATTGGAGGTACACCCTAACGAGGTAGCCAACGAACTATTGAACGATAGTGATGAAATACGAAAACTAAAACGCTTTAAACCATCGGATTTAGAAAATCGATTTAATTAAGTACTGTCGCTCTACTAAATACTTCACGCGTTGTGTTTGTAATGTTCTTGTTGGTTTGTTATACGAATTACCTATCTTTTGGCTAATTTCTACAAGCAAGAGGATTATCAGTGGATTATCCTTACCATGTCAACCTTAGATTATATTTATTTAGAATGTAAGTCTTGTCATAACATTTACTTATTGTTTTATAGAAACAGATTGTAAATTTAGTTGAAATAAAAAAAAAAGGTAGCTTTCTGAAAGGCTTATTTTATTAAATCTATTGCCCAATAGGTAGGCTGATGTGTAGATAGGTAACTTAAATAGTGTTTTTGCATAATAGAAAAAAGAATGGGGAAAAAATGCATAACTCCTAATGGAAGTGTTTGGCATTGAAGTCGCCTCTAGCAAGTATTTATTAATAAATGAATAGAAATATTCGTCAAACCATTCTTTATTGGGTAAATGTCTAGGTGAAAAATATGACACAGAGACAGTTTTTTGTAGTTCTACTGGTAGCTTGAGTAAATTTGCTTTATATATAACTAATTATATAACTGAATTAGGTATTCAGAATTTGACCTACTAATGATCAAAGGTTTTAAATTGTAATGGCTGGGTTTTGTTTCATTAATAACAACAATTTTTATTATAAACAATTTAGTTTATCGAGTGTAAGTGATTTTCATGCCAAGAACGTTATGTAAACAGTTTATGCAATCCAAAAGTCGTAACATAATCAAAGGTTGAAAATTCGGGCGAAAGTAAATTAATGCGCTGCCCGCATAAACGGCATTGAACACATTACCAGGTACAGGCAGAGTGTATTTACTTTTGCTAAAACGAGTTCTTTGTTGCCATAAAATCCAGGCGCAAAATTAACATCTAAGGCTTCAAGGCCGAGAACAGAAGGAGCCTCGAGGCCGGGCGTGGGTGTTTTCCGCGGCAACCAAACGCGCCCCCGATTACTGCCGAAATTTTATTATCACCGGCAAAGCCAGGTAGCTGAGAACGCGGCCAGGGTGGAAATTTAATATAAATTAGCTGTGCAAAAAGCAAAGGAAAAGCAGGGTGCCAAGCTAAATTTTGCGTTACGCACCGAGGACTCCCCGGGGATAAATACCCAAACAAGCTGGATGCGCTGACCGCTTACATTTGCATCTCGTAACAGAAAACTTGCCCCAAGAATGTCGAACAGGGCGCCCCACGGCAGCTTATCTTCTGCAATCTTGACAGAGGCCTCTGATTAATAAGTGGCCCGCGAAACCCCGTTGGCAGGCGCGAAACACCGCTCTGCATGAACATAAACGTGTCCGCGCGAACTTTCGCGCGCTCTATCTTCACAGCGCCGCGGCGGGACATAAATAAGATTGCCCGAAATTATTCTCTTTTGTCGCTCTAATTGGATCCTTTTCTCGGCACTCTGTTAGTTTAAATAAGCGGAGTCGTTCCTTTTAAAGCGGGAACGCCGGCCGGATTCCTTAGCGGCAAATCAGGCGAGCTCAAATTCAAATTACAAACTTTAATTAAAACATTTCGTGCCGTTCGACCGTTAGAATGCAACAAAAAAGTCTATTGCGGGGCTTTTGGAGCATTTGCATACATACCGACATAATTTTAGTCATCGTTACGTTTTTGAGCAGGTGATTAAAGAGGAAATTTTTCATTTTTTGTACCAACAACAGCGGTTTTACGACAACCGCCTTGTATTTTATTTTTCTTGGATTTACTTTTTGCCTCACGTATTAAATCTAAGGTTTTGTATATTGTGTATCTAAACTTTTTGACAATTATTAACTTAATTAAATTGTTCAAGCCAAATTTTACTGAAACATGTAGGAGATTGAGTACATTTTTAATAAAACATAATTAAAATGACTGTATACAACGTTAATTTTTAAAAAATAAAAACGTACGGCAAACTGTTGTTAACTATGTAGTTAATTCACGATAGTTCTGCATTTAATATGAACTGAATAACTTCAGTAAACTAGACAATTAATAACAAGTTTGCTGATTCCAGCAATATATTACAGCTTATCTAATTTGACCCTAATATTGCAAACTGCAAAGTTGTAATCTGTTTTGAAAATCGATTTGGCTTTGTGGAAGAAGAGAAGCATCATCTTTACGCAGATGTGATGAGTGTATTAAATTATATTTGTCGACAAAAAATCTACACTCCAACAAAAGATTAATAATTTTTGGGAAAATGTGTCCTACAACGCACTAGATCTACAATATGGGCACGTAGAGTCAAATTTGGAGCGTTTCAAAGATAAAGGCTTTTAGTTTTAGTTACAAATACTGAATTTTAACAAGAATTTGAATAACTTTGTCTCGATCTAAATCAAGAAACAAACAAAATTTTCTACTTAGTTATATTTAAATTTGATTCTCACTTAAGATCCAAAAGTGTAAACAAGAAAAATTAATTTTCCTAAGCATTCGCATGTAGAACTTAATAACAATTGCTAACAGTATTAGCTAAAAATGTTGGTTTTTGGAAAACTCCCCAATTCTTGCGAAGTCAAAAAATGTTAATAAAGAAAATCAAAAGTATTTACCATCTCTGACAGCTAAAACTATTTTTATAGTTTCAATATATGCGAAATCCGCGTTTAGCCTTGTTATATGATTTTGAAATTGATGGTGAAACAATATAATAAAAATGTAAAACAAGTATAGTCTGTTCAAATCTTTATTTCGCACTCTATTTTGTTTTGTTGGCTTATTATTAGAAAAATACGAAAAACAACTGGTATAGGCAAAGGAAAATTTGGATCAAGATTGGGACAATGTTATCTTCTCCTTTCTGGGCTTGATCAGCGAAGATTAATAGGATTCTTCACAGTACAGTAAAACACTGTAAAAATGTATGTTTGGAGATGCTCCTGTAAACGAGGATTTGATTATCTCTTTCTGTTTACGGGCAATTTAAACGACGAGAAAACCGGTACATCTATCAAAAATTCTTCTTGAAAAAAAAGTGTTTTGATTCTAAAAAACAATTTGTGTATTGCTAGAAAACAATGACTATAAACATCGCAGAAAACTGTACAGTCATATTTAGTAATAGAGGTGATTAGACCAGATATTAGGTGATTGCGTGAGAGGGAATAACGTGTACCGCATTAAAAGAAAAAAAAATTTACATTTTCATTTTTAAAACTTAGAGCAATCACTTTATTATTGAACAGACCCTACTGATGATTTAAATAATGAGTGTTAGCAATAAATAATTCTGATTTTTACGATTTGGAAGTTTCAAGTAATCTAAATTTTATATTGGACTAGTAGACACAACCACCAGGAGCAAGTAAGTGTAAACGTACAATATTATTAGCTGCGCACTTGGCTCGATAAGAAAATACATGATTTTTACATTAAAATACCTATTCATTTAATTATAAGAGGCGTAATATATAATCTCACATATGCTACATCTAAAATATTTTTCGTAAACTGTCATATATTGTAACAGCCCAGAATATTACAATAAATTAACAGTTGGTTGATTATTGAAGTAAATGGAAGTTTACACAGAACATACTTTGGCGCTAAAATTATTTTTAACATAGTGGATGGATGTATTGGCACCGAACGTATTTAAAAAAATTTAAAAAAAATCTTAACTACAATATACAATTGTGAAAGACTTGACCAAACAGTTGATATTATCGCACATGCAGGTCCATAAATGCTGCTTTACAAGGACTATTTTAGAACCGTAACGTATTTTATTAAGATCCCTAGTCTATGAAAGGTAAAACAAGTAACTGAAGTTAAAAAAAGGTTTTTATTATGTTCCTTGTGAATAACGGGATATTTTTTGTTGTAATTTGCAGTAGAGAAAGTTATAATGCAGACTAAATGCGATTTTATTTGGATTCCTCCGTAGTCTCGGGTAATGGTTCGTTTTGTATTTAATAGATTCTACTTGTACCGTTGGTATTCCAAAGACAGTATTCAAAATAAAATTACTGATGTGTTAAGAAGAATTTACAATTTTTTATTACATTATTACATTAGCTCATATTGTACGTAAAATACGTTCTTTTTAAAAAAATCTAAATTAACTCGACAAAAATCAAAATATTATTATCCATATTAAAACAGTATCACATAAGTAAACTTGAAGTGAAAAATAGTACATAAAGGAAGTGCTTTGCTAAAGTATTAACAACCAATTATTTACAAAATTATAATTTAGTTCTTTATAAAATTAATAACTGTACTAAACTGTACTAACGAGTGGAGCTAGTGAACGCAAAAATCACTAGCTGATTGTAGTGCGGGTCGGCTCATTGCTGATAACCAAGCAATATCTCCACACAAAATCGTTTTAAATATGTGCGAATGAGACAGTTTCCAACTCAAGTCTCCAAACAATCTATAAAAGAAATAATACAATTAATAACTCAAACAAAATGGAATTTCAAAATACAATAACTCTGACTACAACAAACGATATCTATTTAACAAACCCTCTTATCTCTCAAAATAAATTTTATATCTTACTATCAACCAATGAAACAATTTCACAATCACAGATAACAAATATTCTATTGGTCAATCTAAACTCCCACTAATGTTCATTCCTAATGGCAACAATTATCAAAATATAATTACAAACATAAAAGATTAATCTAAGTAGCATAGAAGACTTTAGAAAATTAACCAAACTTTAGGATGAAAAGAAAATCAACTATTACACATATAATAAATCCCAAAAACACAAACATCTCAGCAATAATACGCAACATCCCCAATTCAATAATCGAAGAAAAAGCAATGGCTGAACTAATAAAATTAAAATATTTAGTAACTAAACTTACACGATTAATTAAACATAAAAAAATCTGCATTTTTTGTGGATTTGGTTTAACCACGTAGAAGAAGCAATACATCACAGTACACCGACTGTCAACTAATAGGCTACACGAAAAATTACTGTGATTTGCCGCCTCGCTGTGTGATATGTCCAGAAAGCCAGCATTACTTTCAATCTAAAAAACAAAGATTTTGGATCCCTGAAATGTGTGATAAATAATCATATTTCTACATATAGACCTACTCAATTAGAACGGTAATAGTCTTACAAACCAACGATCTGTATTTGTTTCCATTTTAAATAGACATAAAATTCAAGGATACTATAGGAATAATAAAATTACATAAGTTTGCTAGGGCGGCTCTGCCATAATTATTAAACATAATCTAATTACACTAGAACTAAACGCTATCAAGAAGATAGAAGCTACACTAAAACTAGTCTTCGCCTATAAACCATCCAATAATCAGCTCAACTACAATGAGATTCGTCACATTTTCGAAAATCATCATTTTACGATGTTAGTAGGGAATTTCAACTGTAATTATAAGGAATGGGTATGCAGAGCATCTAATTTCAATGGAGTAAAGCTACGAACTCTAAGATACGAATAAAATCCGTTCTAACGACACAATACTTATTGAACCGGTTTTTCCAACAGAAATCAAACAACACACCAAAAAATATAAATCTAAAAAATTGTCGGGACTAAATCTAATCACCAACTTACATCTCAAAAACCTCCCAGACAAATCCATAGCTCATCTAACAGCTATATTTAATGCTTGTCTGAGGATAGAATACTTTTTCACTGCTTAGAAGCAATAATATTAATAATATATTAAAACCTGACAAACAACATGACAGACCTGTAAACTATCGCCCAATCAGTCTCCTCTTCACTGTATCCAAACTTTTTAAAAAAACTATACATACATATCTTAACAACCATTTATAAACCCATAACATGCTCCCTCGATTTCAATTTTTATTCGGAAATTCACAGTCTACAACTCATCGATTGTTACGAATCACAGAATTAATTCAAGGAAGCTTCGGAAACAAACTGCACACCTTTATAGCATTCGTAGATATAACACAAGCGTTTGATCGCATCTGAACAGAAGTACTTATTCATAAAATGATAACGATAAATATACCTTCTAACTTAACACACACAATCAAATCATTTCTAACGGATAGAACCTTCTAAGTTAGAATAAACATCTCCACCTCGCAGACCCATCATATCCAAGCCGACGTCTCCCAAGGATTAATCTTGGGACAATCATTGTTGAATAGTTACATGTACGACATCCCGACAGTAGCTAGCTCCAAGATAGCAATATACGCAAATGACTGCGATTATTACCTGAAATCACGACATAAAAACAGCGAACATAAATCTACAAACAGGTTTAGATCAACTTAACCAATGGTTTTACAAATGGTAAATTATTATTAAAGCTAGTAAGTGTAAATCTAAAATATTTACGTTCCACCGAGCTTTACATCCCCCAAATTTAACTATTAACAATAGCACAATCAAATGGAATCCAAAAGATAGTGCAATACGATATCTAGGCATACACTTGGACAGACAACTAAAATGGAGCCTACATATTAACAAAAAGTTATTAGAGTCATACGCAAGATTGCCCAATATTATACAAAAAATCGTCTTTAAAAATCATATGTGGAACACTAATTTATACCTCAATAATAAGACCGATATTCACTTATGGTAGTAGTGTTTGGAGCTCCACATTCCAAACCAACTTCAAGTACTGCAAAACAAAGTAATACGCATAATTACCAAAGCTGAATGGTACATTCGTAATTCGCAACTACACAGAGAAACTCAAATACCTACAGTTCAACAGTTTATTACCAAAACCATCAAACAATTTTAGGGCAATAGTAATCAATCCAATAGAACTACGTTTATAACGTTGGTCGCAAATCAATTTACACCAGACTCAAAAGAAAACTTCCAATAAACTTATTAAACAGTGATAGTTGACCACCATCTCCACGTAAATTAACAATAATTGTGTACCCTCACAATAAGCGAGCAATGGTAAATTGTAGCACGCAGTAAAGTCATTCTAACCAATATATATACAATATCTGCCGTAGATAGCAGATTATGCTGAGCTGACATAATATTTGTTTTAATATAAAAATTTCATGTAAAGATTTTTACCTCATTAACAATTACAAAACAATAGTATGATTGAATTGTGAAATGATCTCCTTTTAATGCAAAGTAATAGTTTAGTATACAAATGTTTAATTCTTTGATTTTATACAACCTCTTAAAGGCTCTTCGGCAGCTGAAACCTTTGTAAAAATTTGCTTATAGATTCAACTTCTTTTAATGTTAAACTTATTGCCAATTCTAATAAATAAAACGTTTGTCGACATTTTAAAAACCGTAAAGATATTGTACCATCCGTAATTAACTCATATGTATTCCGAGTTCTTAATTTTGTTTAAGTGTTGAATTTCAATACGTACTTCAGCAAAATGGTTAAGTAGCAAAAGATGTAGTAAAACCTCTAGTCAGCGTTTTATTTCGCCATCCAATTTATTCTAGAGGAGAAAGTTATTAATAAATGGTGACAAAATACAGTTATTTTTTCTTGTTTTGGCTCAAGTATCATTTCACGTCTTTTATTTACTTTGAAAATTTCTTAACATCCTATTTTCTGTACGAGATATAGTAGCTAACTAATGTTGGGAGTTCTTTTGATTTATTACTTTTCATCTGTTTTATATACAGGTTAACATCTTAAATTCTGTTTTATCAAACATAATACTCTCTTTTGCCATTTTACACTTGCTATCCGCCATATTAGATTAAATATTCTATTAAAAACATTTTTATTTTTAGAAAATGTAGAATACCATAATGATAAAATGGCCAGTAGTTTCCTCTAGTTCAGATCTAGTGTGTAATCAAATATTTCTTTTAGACTTTCTTATAATATGGTTGTAAATAAATTAAAAATACGGCTTTAGTTATATTTTAATTGTTGTTTTTCGTACAGTGATGATAACTGGGGTATAATTAAAAGATTAGTAAAAGTAATTTACAATGTTTATGTAACTGGGAGGAACACCATTTGTAACAAAAGCTAATATATAGGCTCACCATTTAAAACAGTTTAGTTCATGTATTTAAACAAAGCGGATGTAATGCGCTAGTTATATCTACATCGAAACCAAGTTATATTATTACCAAATGCTATAAAAACAAGTACATAATGCTCGTGGGTAAAATAAAATGTAAGTCAAAATCTTATTTTATGTTTACTATATTGTGCAGCCGTAATGGAATTTATGCAAAGTGTTTCTAGCATATAAGTACCTTATTTATAAATGCCCTTAATTATGGTAAAAAATCCCACATGTAATTCAACAAACATCATATATACAGTAAATGCAAACAATAAATATGCAAACTACTATGTACTATGGTAAAACTCGGCCTAATCAACACAACTAAGTGTAGTAACACGTATCAAATATCATTACCAAAAATGCAAAAAAAATATAAATGATAAACTGTGAGTCACAATAGTAAAAGGGGACTAGATTCCAAGCAAGATAGAAACTTCCGTGTTGTTCTTAAAAATCTTCATCTAATGTCAAACATCGAATAGTTGAAAGAAGGACTGGAAAAACTTGATCATAAAGTAATTAAAACATGGAATATTTAACACTGCGTCAGAAAATACCCTTCGCCCATTTTCTCGATCTTTAAATTAAAAAACTATGTCGTGAAAATTGAAGCACTCCATGCGAAAAGGAAAATTCTGTAATGTGCCAAATTGCAGAGATACAATGATACTAAAAACTATTGTTGCAAAACTCATAGGTGTGTCAAATGTATACAAAATCGTAGAGCAATAAGCTGTCTATAAAAAATAAAAAAGACAAAGTCAAATGCATGAATTGTAACGGAAACTATTCTTCCACTTATAGAGAGCTGGGTTTATAAACAATTACAAAAGATCTACTTGACACCGTGTCAAAAAATTAACATAATGTAAACAAGAACAATTCAACCCGGAGTAACGTACTTTCAAACAGCAAGTAGGTAGGTTCTATGGTTTACGGTGTGCTAACGACACTATACAACATGCTACAGATAACGTACAAGGTAATTCAAATATGACCGGTACTGATTTATGTGTAACTGCACAACAGCTGCGCGACCTTTAAAAAGAAGAGCCACAACCTGTTCAGTCCTATTTGGAAGTTGCTAGAGTGATGAGTGAAAAGAATATACCGCGGAGCGTGAAACAGCGCATTGTAATCAAATTCCTCGTTGAAGGAAACATCCCATTTTTTTGAAATGCACCGTTTATTTGTGAGAATAGACGCAATACTATCATTAAACTTGGATCAATGCTGGTAATCGATGTGGTGATCAATGTTGGTTATGTAAAAGATAATGCGAAAAACCACCTGCACTATCGTAAGGTGAATGCACTTTGACAGACGTGAACAAAATAGTGCCAGTGGTCTCTTACAACAATTTGAAAACAAAGGTGAAGTCTTTTTAAACTCTATAATGACCACTGATAAAACGTGGGTGTACTGCTTTATCCGAGTTCCACCAGTTATCACGCAAGTGGCGGCATGCCAGTTCTTCCAAACCCAAGACAGCGCGGAGGAGCCGTTAGGCAAGAATAATGATTGCAACATTCTTCTGGGACTGGCAGGGGGTTATCTATATAGACTTGTAGACATCAGGCAGATGCCAAAACAGTCAGTGCAGCTTATTACTCAAATATCTAATCTAAACAAAAACACAGGGGGAAAGCGGGCAGCTTTCTTTCAAAACAATGCACATGCAACCTAAACAACAATTAAAATCATTCGGAAATTAAAATGGAGCCTTTTTCTACGTTCATCGTACAGTTGCAATTCGGCCTCAACTGATTTTTAACTGTTCGAAAGGCTGACGCCGTCATCTAGACCATTCTAGAGTGGATACACCGCTAACAAAAAGCCTTTTATGAAAAAGGCATCAGGATGCTTCCAGCGCATTAGGAAAAAAGCGTTGACTCTGGAGCGGAGCATGTTAAAGACTGGCATCCAAGTAATTGTTGGCTAATTTTGTTTTGTAAAAAATCAGTTCTGGTCACATTTGAACCACCTTGTACCTTAACAAATAAATGTATTTTCTGAATTCTAGATTATAATACAAAATTAATGGAACATAAATTCTATTTTTAAGTAAATTGGCTTAATGGATGAATTATTTAGAGTTTCAGTTCGCAGTTGTAATAAATATACAAATGTAAAAAAAAGCAAAAGCAGCAACAATACAATTTAAGTATACTAATTGAGATATGTTTAAACATATTTGGACAAATCGATCAACTTGGAAATACCATTCAAATCTAAAGGCGACATAGATAACGCACGCACTGAAATAACAAAAACCATACAAGATGCTAATTGACGCCCATGCAACGTAAATTAAATAAGTATGTCTAGTAATAGCTAAAAAAAATATTTTTAAGTCTTTTCTCTTCCACTTGAACCCAGTCGAAGAAAGCGAAGTAAATAATTTTTACAAGCACGAATTCAAATAAAACTGCCTACTAATAACTTTGCCCTGTGTTATTTTAACTAAAATTAATAAAAAAAGAAGGATGGGACCTGATTGGCAATAAGGCATCCTAAGAAATTACCTCCAAATCTGAAAAAAATGTAACATTTACGTCATATTCAAATTAAAATATTTTCCTATTCGATGGAAAGTGATCTAAATAATTATAATTTTAGAAGCAGTATAAAATTTAATCTATAAATATATACTGCCGGTACTAAGGTATTTAAAAACCCATAAAATGACCCAAGATGGGAAGAACTAGAAGAGTTAAAAGTCATATACGACCATCAGTTTGAATTTATAAGTCAACACGGTAAAACAGAGCATGTTCCTAAAATTGTTAATAAAAATGATGACTGAATCTAAAAAGTACTGATCCGTTGCATTTCTCGATATCAAAGAAAATATGGCATAAGGACTTATTGCATAGCCTCAAAAAAAAGTATTGCCACATAATTTCTATGAAATTATTAAATGCTATAGAAGGTAGTTGGTTGCTGGTTAACCAACGTAAGGAGCTATCCTATTGCCTTTAAAGTTCACCAGAGGAGTGTGCTGCACGGGGCGAGGAAGTGGAGGATATTATTTCCTATATAGCCCACTTGTAACTGTGAATAGTAAAAAAAATCGCAAATTGGAAATTTAAAATAATTGGATAATATATCTAGACCAACGGCAACAAATTCACATAAGTGAACCGATTACTAGACAGCGAGTCGCAATTAAAAGTGGGTTATAAGACCCATCTGGACGTATGGTATTCAAATGTAAAGAACTGCCAATAATTTTAGCATCGAAATCTTAGAAAAATTCTAGAACAAAATACTTAAGTGTATTGTTAACACATCGAAGCACGTAACGTATTGTGTAATACAAAACAAGCTTAATACCGAGTCAGTGCGGGAAGTAATGAGAAATTATTGTGTTAAATACAAAAATAAGGTCTCTGTGCATTCTAATAATTTAACCATTAATTTTTTAGATAAATTTTAATGCGACTAGAAGGTTAAAATATCTTAATTCTTAGACCTGCTCAGCTAGTTTGATTAGATGCGTTTTTTTTTAACACATTTATGTAGGAATGTTGTAAATATGTAACCAACCCATGAGTTAGATAATTTTATGCCTAACAAGATTAGTTTACAAATAAATTATATTTTTCATAAAATTTATTTATTATATCGGTTGACCCGTGGTTGAGGCACAGGCTGCAGTGGTGATAGCGCGGTGCTTGCCACATCGCCCCGCATCACAGATAGTGCTCGACAACAGGGCAGAGAGAATGAACCTATCAGTTCGCAGGCCGTGTTCTCACGCAGGGCAGGGCGTTAGAGTCTTACCATTATTATCGGTTGTAAAAATAATGTTGGATTAAAAAACACAGTTGAAAGAAAACAATCCCGTATAAAAATAATATATGTGTTTACAATAAAAGTTTCTATCACATAAATATTCTTCAATATGACTGAAATAATGACTTGAAACCTTCGATAATATTATGTTTAGGTAGACAGTAAACGGCAAGTGTTGCAATTATATTGGGTAATTTGGAAACATAAATTGTTGTTGATTGTAAAAATGTTTCTTCGTATTTGGTATGGTAAGTCACACGAAATTACTGAGCTTTTTATAATAATATATCTGCACATACGTAAGCAGTGCCATCAAGATAATGGTTAATTATCTTCCAATAGAATATCGAGGTAAAGTCTGCTTTGTTCATTTTTACAGCCATATACGTAAATATTTAAATATAATTAATTAACTGAATTTATGAATAACTACATAGCAAGTGTATTAGCATGATATTACGTTAGATGGGCTAGTCAAATTGCACGCTTCTATGAAGCTTGTATGGTAGATGTGTATGTGTGTGAGGAGAAATAAGCAGAGGCCTTTATATTTTACATAATTGACAGTTTATTAACCAAGCAGCGTTGGACCACTGAACAACGAGGTTTCGCTGTTACAGCGAATTTACAAAATAGTCGAAGTTATGTAAGAGTACAATGCGCGTTTTACCTATATTTTTATCTTGGCTCCCCCTCCCCTATTTTTGTTCCAAGTATTTACGTACAAATAATAAGAAGATGTAGTAGTGTAAGAACTGTTAGGACCTCCAAGAATATGGAGGTTGTACGAGTAGCGATTACAAGAAGCCCTCGCAGATCTACCAGACACCAGAGTGTTGATCTCGGATTTTCGACTCGTACTGTAGGGAAAATTTTGCATCGTAACTTACACCTACACTTGTATAAAATGCAAATCGTCTTATAATCTATGAATGAGCGATCAAGCTCATTTTCATCTCACTGATTAAGTCAAATTTTTGCTATTGGGCTGTTGCCAACCCTTAACAACAGCTTCTACATTCGACCAAATTTACAGTCTAGTGTGCAATCTCTTTGAATGGAATAATTAGGCCGTATGATGAGCCATGCAGTTACTGTAACATCAGCGCGCTAGGTTTAAATGCCGGAAACCTTTCTCATTCCAGAGTTTCAACGATTTTCTGTGAATGAGAACACTAATTTTCAACAAGATGAAGCAACTAGTCACACAGCCAGAGTGTCAATAAATATTCTGAAAGACCTTTCCCTGAACCGTCTTAACAGTAGAAATGGGGATGATCAGTGGCCTCCAAGATTGTTACGCCTAAGATTACTTTTTATGAAGATATCTGAAGTAGAAGGTTTTTAAGACTCGTTCAACTACATTAGACTTCAAAAGTACGAATTGAAAAGAAAGTTTGTGCAATAACAGCGGAGGTACTACGACGTATCAATAAGAATTTCCGTATGAGACTCAGACAAGGTATACAAAATATGGTGGCCATCTTCCTGGAGTGATATTCAAAAAGTGATTTTTGTTACTTTTATACCAATTTCCATTTTGCACGTTTGTAAGCTCGGTTGCAATACGTTTTAATATAATTTCATTTTTGGCACCGAATACGTTATATTAGTATTTCTATGCAGTGGTTTTACTTGTATTATTTAATTATTGTAAAACAGAAGTGGATTTCAGGTCAACAAAAAACATTGGAAAATATAATTTTGTAGTTTTGTATTCAATAGCTCCAGTAGCATTTCTTTTAAGGTTGATACTGTTTGATTAGAAGGTATAATTCCGTGTAGATTTTGGATCACTACTCTATATACTTTGCTTTCCTTATTCTGATAAGATTAATATAACGAACTCAACTTCTTAAATTATTTAATATTAGTTAACGTTTAACTTACTAACGAATTAATACTACTGCAATTTATTTATTTTAATACGCCGCTCTGCTTCCCGGCGCACTCACTGTGTACTGCTGTTAATACATTGTCATTCGTTATTTTGTATTATAGATAAATCGTTATCAATATCACTGTTAAAGATACTTATAGTGCTTGAAAAATTATTTGTTGCAATGTATATGCTGTTGTATATTTGAATATGTACATTTGATATACGTAGTATAAAGAGCCTTAAAAACAGAAAATTGAAGCGTTATCTGGCTGAATGTTGGTGTCAGCGACTATATATCTATGGTATGAGCTACTATAGTAGTTGCATTAACGAAAAGTTACTGCCGCTACCCACAGCTGTTTGGCATTATTCACAGTGTAGATAGCGCTTATTTTATCATTATATTATTCTTATTTGTATCTACGATAACAAAATTGAGCTTATAGCGGCTAGTTTCTTACAATATTGTATTGCAAAATTACCAATAATTGCGTTGCACACACTTTCACTACAGACCCAGGATACATGCTACAACAAAGTCAGACGTAACATAAAATGCCATTTTAGAAAATACAAAATGTGATCTACATTCAGATTACTATTAAACTTAGATGAAATAGTTATAAACAAAAAAACATTTTACTTTTGATTATGTTTACCGAGAAAAACCGATCTGTTTTATTGAATATGCAAAATGCTGCAATTTTATTTCTTATAATATAATCGGAGTATAAAACATCTCAAGTTACTTATTAAGTGGCGAAGCGAAGCGGATTCACTTACTAACTTCATATTATCCGTCTGTCTGTCCGTCCGTCCGTCCGTCTGTCTGTCTGTCTGTCTGTCCGTCCGTCCATCCGTCCGTTCTAGCAAAAACTCGAGAACGGCTGGGAATTTCCAAATTCTGTTTTCACCAATCGACAGATGACCAATAAGGCTCGTTTGCTAGTGATTTTGAAACTGATTGGTCAAAGGTCAGCGTGGTCAGACTGCTTCGCCACTTCGCTATGCGTTGCAAGCTTTTCAGGTTTATTATATTACGCATAGTTATTGAAGTAAATGATATCCTCAAAGAAATACAAGACATTTTATAGTTAGCACATTGTGATTAGTAAAAATAAAGATTGCTAAAATTAATTACAAGCATGGAGAATGTTTCGTCAAGACTGTGCGCAAATTACGTAGCATTTCGGGAAAGAGCAAAGCACCAATTAAAAAAATTTAAAAAACTAATTTAAAAATTTAAACAGACGGGTTAGGTTGTAGACAATAAAAAAACGGAGCGAATTCATACCGGCCGATTAGCTGAAAACATGGCCGTTGCGAACGATAGTGTGACGGAGTGTCTAGAAGCCTCAGTGCGCCATCGGCCACTGCAACTAAACATTCCAAAAAGTACCATGCAGCTGATTTTAGCAAAAAGATCTGCTTCTGCATCCATTCAAGATTTTACTAACTCAGGAATTCAAGTTAGGCGACAATTTGAAACGCCGGGTGCTGGAGAATAAAGAAGTGGGCGGAAATTTTGCTAAGAATATAATCTTTAGCGACAAGGCGTATTTCCGTCTTAGTGGATGTCTCTTGTTACAGTTGCGTTATAAAACTCTTAGGGTTATTCAAGAATGGCCTATACATATCCAAAAAGTAACAGTTTTCTGTTGATTTTATGCTAGTGAAGTAAGTCAACCGTTATTTTTTGAAAACGAGGCCGAAAATAAATGATGAATGTTGTCGTGAAATAATAGTGGAATTTTATGGATTTATTTCGACGGTATGGATCTGGATAATTTTTCATTCCAGCAGCCGGCGTCACTATACAGCGCGTAAAACAATGCAAAAATCAACAAAATGCACTGGCCATCAAAATCTTGCTATATGACCATGCGGTTTTTTCTTCTGGGAATTCGTGGAGACAAAAGTTCATGCCAAGGAAATAAGGATGATTCTTAAATTAAGAACAATTATTTGAAAAGGACATTTGTCGAATATCCTATTTCACATTTAATGGCAATGTTTACCCTTTAAGATTATGTTATAACTCTACCCATTATTAAATAAATTAAATCGTGCGTTTTTCTTGGGATACCTTTTATCAATTTATTTTTTCTAAATAACTGACAATGTTTTGCAATTTTGTAGTTTTTATTTTATTTATTTAGTATTTGTTAAAGACATTAACAAACATAATAATTTAAATTTATCCCCTAATGTTTGAAATTTTAATTTACTAATTATTTTAGCGTATGTTTTGAAAATATTTTTTTTGATCAAATTGACTAACTAATGGATATAACTGCTTATAAAAAACAAGCGACAACATAAGTTATTTTTTTAGTTTATCAGAAATTCTCCTACAGTGCCCCATATTTCAAAAGGTGCGAAACATAACTGGATAAAAGTTTACGCTATAAAAGTTTTCTTGGAAAAAAAGAGTGCGCCCACTTCTGTCACAATTTATACATTAATTTTTTATATTTTTAAAATGTAATATCATTTTTTTTTTATTATAAGTTTATTGCCAGATCAACAAATAACACTTTGTTATACATAGCATTGATAAATTAGAATACAATAACTAAATTATAAGAGAATGAGACTAATTAGCAGTCTCATGTGTATGTAAAAACAATAACGATTAATAATAATAATTAACTATAACAATAATGATTGACCATAACAATATGATTTAGTTATGTTCGTGATTAGGTTGGATGATATCTTGCGATAATCTGCGTTTCAGTCTAGTGTAGATATTTGTTTGAAACAGTTCATAGTGTACCGCACCACTACACGCACTTGAGTTAGTAATAAAGTTGTTAGCACATTTTTTAATAAACTCTTCCATGTATAATACGCCTAGTTCTTGATGTAGTTGTATGTTTCGTATGTACCATGGAGCGTTAACTGCGCTTCTCAACACCTTGTTTTGAAATCTCTGCAATTTTTGTATGTTGTTTTTGGAAGTATTACACCATACAAGTGATGCGTATAGTGCCAGAGGTCGTAGCAAGCTTTTGTACAAAAGTACCGCACATTCAATTTTTAGTGTTGAATTTCTATTTATCAAGGGATACAATTGTCTTAGTCTAGTATAGCTTTGCGTTAATCTGTGATTAATGTGATATTTCCAACTTAACCGAGTGTCGAGGTAAACTCCTAAGTATTTAGCTGCAGAATCATTTGGGTTTCAAGGTATTATACTATTGTTAATATGTACATTAGGAGGGTTATTAATTCTTTGCAGGGTAAATATTTTGGCTTGGCATTTATCAGCGTTAATTTGCATATTCCATTGTTTGAACCAGGAAGACAGGCTGTTTGTTGCATGTTGTAATGCTATCACTGCATTTTTTAGTTTGGTCGCTTGAGTAAAAATGGCCGTGTCATCGGCAAATGTTGCTAGCGTTGCTGTAATTTCAGGTATATCTGAGGTGTATATGTCGAACAGGATTGGTCCTAGTATGCTGCCTTGTGGAACGCCAGCACAAATGTTTTTGGTTTCAGACAATATTGAGTTAACCCTAATTGCAAAGGTTCGATTTTCTAGAAAGAGAAGATGATGGCTTTAAGGTTAGTAAGCATATTTATGTTTAGAAGCTTATTTTTAAGACCTTCGGTCCACACTTTGTCGAAAGCCTGAACGATATCTAAAAATATTCCTGTGATATATAGTTTGCTTTCGAAGCCCGATTCGATAAGTTCACTTATTCTCTGTAATTGATGACAGGTTGAGTGACGTTTACGAAATCCAAATTAAAATATGGGTAATATGTTGAGATTTTCAATATTGTTAATCAAGGGTGTATGTATGATCTTTTCTAATAATTTAGATAGTGAAGTTAAGAGACTTATCGGTCTGCAGTTGTTTACTTTTTTCTTGTCTTTTCCTGGTTTTGCGTACATGATTATTTGTGCATATTTGTGGGAAATAACCCTGTCTCAAACAAGCATTATAAGTAGTGCTTAAGTAGGCGAGTGCTTTATCTGTTAGGTGTTGGAGGATGTTGTTTGTGATGAGATCATGGCCGGGAGTTTTCTTTTTGGTTAGTGTATCTACTACACTTTTAAGGTCGTTGGGTGAAGTTGGTTTTATGCGGTCTGGTATAGGTAAATTTCGTTAGACATCGTTAATTACTTGCATAAGATGAGTTGGTGTGCAGGCAATTGCTGGAGTGAAGGTCTTTTCGAGGTGTGATGCAAAAGCAGCAGCTTTTTCGGCGTCGGAACTATACCTTTCGTTGTCATTTTCTGTAGTTGGTGTGGGAATTTCTTCTCTTTGGTGTAATATGTTTTTGTTGTTCTTCATAACCCTATGTCTCCTGGATTAAGATCACCTATCTGTTGTTTGTAACAATTTATTCTTATGTTGTCTAATTCCCTTTTGATTAGGTGTGCAATATTGTTTAGGAGATTTTTGGTTATGGGGTTCTTGGTTATTTGCCATTCACGTCGAATTTGGCTTGTGGTTTTGATTAGTTCAATTATGTATCTCGGGGGATAATTGTAGTTTCTCGTAATGGCCCTTTTTTGTGGTTTGCAGGCCAATTTTATACTGCTTTGTATCGATGTGTTAATGTGGTTTATCATCAAGTCTATGTGCTCGGTGGTGTGGAAGCTTTTAAAAAAATGCAAATTGTTGTCTAATAATTTTTTAAATTGATTCCAGTCTATGTTACTGTTGATAAGTTTTGGATTAGGTTATTTGACAGATAATTTATTTGCAAAAGATACAAGAACTGGAAGATGATCAGAGTTGAGTTTTGTTATGACACTTTGAAACACTGGTTTATTAAAGTTTTTTTGAAGTACAATATCGAGAATATCGGACTGGTAATCAAATCGGTAGGGGTAATAAGTGTGCTCGTCGGGAGTTAAGATTTGGAATGCGTTGTTTATTGCAAAATTTTCGAGTTTTATTTCCTCTGGGTTAGTAGATCTACAATCCCATAATGTGTTTTTAGAATTTATATCGCCTATGACTAATAGTGGTTCAGTTGTATCAAAAATTTTTTTAATATCTTCTTCGATTAGTTTTTTGTTTGGTTGTCTGTAAGCACTTATTATTGTAACGTGGCTCTGATCATCTAGTGTAACCTTTATCGCTGTTTCAATTTTTAAATTGTCGATTTCGGGAAGTCGTGTGTGTTCGAATTTTGTTTTTATAAGAATCGCCACTCCTCCTACGGCTACAGTAGAAATCCGATCATTACGATAGGTGTGATATCCTGGAATTTTAAATTTGATGGTGTCGTCTAGATGGGGCTCTGTTATGCAGGCAATGTCAACATTATATCGGGCTACGAAGGTTATGAATAGTGAACGTTGGGTGTTTATTCCGTTCGCGTTCCAATTAAGGATGGTTAAATTTTGTATGACTTTTGTATGTTTATGGTCCATTGAGAAGTAACGGTAACAGAGTATTTGTGATAAAGGATTTAATTTGACTTAGATAAGGTGTTATTAGATTTATGATGAGTTGTGTGATGTTATCAGGTATTTTAGTCCATTAGCTGAAGTGGTTGTATTGTTAATTGGATTTAATCCACTTTTGAGTTTTTCTGCAAATGTCTGCGTGTTGTTTACGTTGGCATATCTACGATGGGAAGCGCTGGTGGTAGTTGGTTGGGTTCTAGTTCGTTGCTTTAATAGCTCTATGTGGTGTGGGCATCCCCGATAGTTTGCACTGTGGTTTCCTCCGCAGTTTGTGCATGTTGGTGGATCGCTAGATTTCATTTTGCAGTGTGTATGTAGGTGGCTGCCAGCATATTTGACGCATGTTGGTTTTAATGAGCAGTAATTTTTTGTATGCCCATATTGTTGGCAACGGTGGCATTGCGGTATGTTTTTAGTTTTTCTTTTGGCTTCTACTGTAACTATTGAATGGTACATTGAAATTAACAAGTAAATGCGTTTGACTTGTTCATTTATTTCCCAGTCGATGAGGGAAAGTGGAACATCCTTAATAACCACTGATATCGGTTTGTCGTTTTGGATTTTGATAAGTACGGTACTGTACCTCGTTTGTGGTAAAATGTTTTGTTAGTGTTCGATAGTCTTTGTTTTTGGATAAGTTAATACGGAGTGTAGTTGTGTTGTAAGATGTTGTAAATGGTCCGGTAGAGAGTTTTTGTATATGTTCTATTAATGTTTTATGGTTAACAGCATTATGCAGATATATTGGCGGTACTTTAACTTGCTCGGTGCCCGATTGCGTATTTTGCGTGCTATCATTTTCCGAAGAATGTGTGGGTGCTATGGTTGTTTCCAGATGTGGCGGTATATAGTATTTGTTGCTTGTTAAAAGATCTTGGGTGGTCCATGCGTGCCGTTTCTGCACCTCATTGATAAGCGGTGATAATTTATCACATTTGCGTTTATTTTGCAATTGATAATCCATTTTTAAAACATTGTTGGCGATTGTTAACAATATTTAGTAGAAATAAGTAAAATAAAATCACTTACTGCTTGCAGCGATAAGCATTTATGTCAGGCGTATCGCAATGTTATCGGAATGCATGCAAAGCGTCCGCTCACTGCTCGTACTCGACTCCTGTAATATCATATGAAATATGTTGCAAAAATCTGTGTCGTGAAATGTAATATGAAGTTGGAAAAAGTAGCTACAAAGAACCATAATTTTCAGTACAGATACGTAATAATTCACAACAGCAAAAAAGCACAAATTAAATTCTTTGCGTAGCCTGAAAGCCAACTCACAACTCGAAACATTTTACCTGTAAATTGTAAATCAAATGCTGTAATTCATTTCCGTTGTGATTTAGTACTTAAATTAACACAATTTATATATTTAAGCAACACTGTTGTTAAAATACTTTTTATGTAATAAACACCTGTAGCAAATTGTATCGAGAAATGCTAATAATAATATTTAATAATTGTAAATTCTACTGATAAATTCATCGGAAACATATTTTAAGAAAATTCGTAAAAACAAACCGCAAAGTAAAGCAACAAAAATTTATCGAATGCCACAAATCATAAAAAAAACAATTGTTTCTTTGGGCCAACAATTATGACATTTTCAGACTTCATGTTTTAATGTTAAAGGATAAAAATACCTAAAATCAATTCAAGCAATAAGTTGTTGCACTGATATCAACTTAATATTTTAGTTAACTATTATTTATATCGTTGGATAGCTCTCGATCTTACAAACCTTTTAATATATAACGCTTACATAATTTGCTTTAAATGAAACTTTAAGATAAACAAATTCGCTCGCTGCTCAATTTTTAATACAAACTCGAGTTTACTGATTGGGAGGCTAAAGGAAATCAATCTTTTACAAGAAAAGTAACAGAGAGTCATTAAGGTTGATGGAAAATAATTTAATTATTAATTTTGTCTTGTGTTTGAGCATAAATAAATAAATTATAGTCAACAAATCCAAACTTTTAATTAAATAAAATAGATCTATCACCAGAGGTATTCACAATATTAATCCTTTCCATTTTTTTGATGTGATAATTTTTAGAAGTATCGCCACAATGGCATCTGTCATATACATATTAAGCGCCAAAGCTTATCAA
Organism: Sinelater perroti; assembly: GCA_036346155.1. Taxonomy (NCBI): domain Eukaryota; kingdom Metazoa; phylum Arthropoda; class Insecta; order Coleoptera; family Elateridae; genus Sinelater; species Sinelater perroti. The sequence goes on from JARFIY010000265.1 coordinate 5,699,942, forward strand.
GATATAAGTTTGAGCTATACACCAGTGATTGTAAAATGCTATTAAAAATTAAGAAAATTAAAAAACAAAACAATTTTGATATAACAATACTCCAAAATAATGCAATAATAAAAATTTCAAGTACAAAATGCAAAAGAAGAAATTAGAAAATCAATATTAAGCTAAGCGATTAAATCATCTGAGAAAAAACTAAAGAAAACAATGTTACAAGAGAAATAAACCACACTTCCTTGCAAAAAAATATATAAAGCGAAAATTTATGATTAAAAGAATTCTAAATTTAATGAAGGAAAAAGGAACACAAACAAGGCAAGCTACCATATACTTAACAAACAAAGAACAAAATTAACGATGCCGAAGAAAAATAGATAGAAGAGTAATTATGTGGAAGTGTCTCAAGAAAAACATAACGACTTTTACTTGCATAAACCCTTTTATAAAATAACAGGAATAGTTTACAATAATTATTGTGAGTAGTTGATTAGAATAGAGCTGGTCGCCGGTAACTGAGAACGATGAAATTGAGGAATGATAAATAGACCCCCTTTACACTCAATCTGTTTTTAAATAATTAATGTACATTTATAAAAGTAGACAACCAAGGAAGTTTGTATATTCTTGCAATAGAAGTACAAAGATGAATAAAAACGAACAATAAAGGAGAAATACTTGGTCCAGGCGATATAAGGACTAAATTTTAAAAGTATATAGGCGAACAAAAAATAAAAACTATTACAAATCTGTTAAATAAAGATAAAAAAGAAAATAACTGTCTATAGAATATTGAAGAGACTGCAGGACTGTTACATCAGAAGCCATCAAATAAAAATATCCCTGCCTGTCATGTATGAAAATATGGAAGTTAAATGCGAAAGTGATCTAGGAAACATGCAATTGGGTTTAGATCTTTTTGTCTTATAATGCTAACAGAGAAATGCTTAAATATACATCAAAACCTTTACCTTGATAAAATTAGACGTCATTCATAACTTACATTGGAAACAAACACGAAAATTAATATTGGCAAAGAAATGACAAAAAAATAGAGATATGCCATGGGGCTCTCTTCATGGGTCTGTACTATCCTTATTACTGCTCAATGTTTATTGAAATGATAAAATGCAGTCACACAAAAAACGGAAGAAATAAATATTAACAGAGCTATTTGAAACGTCAACATCATAGCTTTAAGAGCAACAGTGAAAAAGGCTTATAAATTATATGAGACCGCATTATAAAAAAGTACAAATATTAAATTAAAAATCAATGTGCAAAAAAAAGATTATGGTAAAGAATCACAGTAACACAAACATTACTTGTAAAAATGCTAGAAGTGAACAAACAAACAAACGAACTGCAATAAGGCGATAAAAAAACCTTTGTAAAATATAAGAGGGTCCTTTATAGCTCTACCACAAAAATTAACCTATAACTCGAATGAATGAAGGTATGAATAAGTTTTCTGTGTAGACGATGAAAAAGGTAATACTAAAACGTTTAACAGCATTCAACCTTCGGATATACAGAGGAATGTTATGGATTTTATGAACGCCAAGAAACAGTGTAAAAAATATGGTGGTCGGCGAAAAAGAAAGATATCTTAAATGAACAACATAAAATACTGGTCAGGATTAGATAGGGACATGCTAATCCACATAGCAAAAGATTTATAGATTTTTCTCGGGAACTAAGACAACAAAGATAAATTATAACTAACAAACCACACAGATAGAGAAACTTATTTGTTTTTTTACCATTGTTTAAAAGGCATTTGTAAGATTATTTAAACGTAAATAAATAAAAATCGACAAAACACCTTTAAGAACTTCGCTTATTATAAAACTCTTCTAGTGGTAATCTTCTAACTGTGTTTGCTTTGTTTTTAGTAATTGTAGCCTGCAAAACTGAGTTCCAAATTTTAATTTTTTGCTGCATTTCCTTCTAAATGCTCAACATGTTTTGTTATAACAAATTTATTATTATTTATTTAGTCCCTTAATTATGGTTAAAGGTACAAGGATTAAATATAAACGAAGCCTTGTAGTTAGAAATGTCTGAAGAAGGTTTTTCTGTAGCACACCTCGCTCTACCGGTTCTTTAGCCGGTATAACAATACGAAGTGCCCTTATCTGTTGCGCGACAGAATATTATCAAATTTCTCACTACAGAGGGCATAAAATCGTCTGAGACTTAATGAAGATTTAGGTGTAGTTTGAAGACAGTATCCGTGAGAAGATTTACAATGAAAATAACTATTTGGAGAAGCAGTTGAAAATAAAGTTTACCTATAGCAATCGAGAATCGAAGTAACTAAAGAGAATATTGGCATTGTTGTTTGGCGTTTCAAAAACGAGCGCCACTTAATGGTTGCTAACATTCTGAAAAAGCTGCAAAAGTGCTCATGTAACAGCAGATGTTGTTCTGCTTCCCGGCAACACCCAACCCACACAGTTGACCAAACTTGACTAAAAATTGAGAATTTGTTCTGGACTATATTGAAATATTTTTCCTACACTCCGGTCTTATCGTTCTACTATTATCATTTACTTGGGTTGCCAAAAAAAGGCGATACGCAATGGCTGGTGTTACAACCACATTCCTTTTACTAGAGGGGGATCAAAAAATCACCTGCACGTTGGCAAAGTGTATCATTAAGTCAAAAAATTATGTAGAAGAATAAACTTGTATTATGGCAATTTTATTTGACTTAAACAAATTAAAAACCTAATTCCGGTTTTTTGTTTCATTTTATCACGTATAATTAAGTTCTAAACCAATAAGTGGCCCTTCTTAGTTTATATTGGTTTTTTGCACTTAGAGTAAGTTTTCCTTAATGGATCCATGTTCACTGCAGTCTATGGATTATTGTGATTACCCTAATAAAGTAAATTCACAACCAATCTGTAATTGATGTCCCCTGAATCAACAGACACAGGTACTTGACAGATGTGTCTTCCGGTTTCCCGAACGTATGTTGCTTTTTCCTGCACAGCGCATCGCACTTGCATAGGATATGTAAGGCGGTTTCTGGTTCCTTGCTACAAAGTCTGCATGCAAGTTCACCATTAAATTTACCAATTTTCCAGAGGTGTTCTTTTGCAGTAGTATGTCTTGTAAGAAACCCTATGGTTATTTTTAGCTGTAGCCTACTTAGGTTAAGGAGTTTTGCAGCTCTCTTTCGGCAAGGTCCCTTATTAAAAGTTTTGCTGAAATAATGTCCTGGTCGGTTCTCCCAGTACATTCCATGATGGGTACGTGTCCTCTCCTTAATAAAGCTTGGGACAGCACTTCGTGAAATTCCTAATGCAGGTTCTGGGCCTATATAAGCCTTACTAGATCCCTGCCTGGCCAGTTCATTGGCTTTCTCGTTGCCGTAGATACCGCAATGCCCAAGTGCCCATAACAATTCCACCGTGTTGTGTTCTGCCAGTGCGTTGAGTTCGTAGATACATTCCAATACCAGTCTAGATGATGCTTTTGTGCTTTATAAAGCCCTTAAAGCTGCCTGGCTATCTGATATAATATAGATCCGCTTGCTCCTGTAAGCCCCCTTACCGTTTTCGCCCACACACTGTAGTATGGTGTATATTTCTGAAAGACACAAGCGTACTGACCCAGAGGAAGGCTTAGCTCTACCCTAGGAGCCTCAGCATATATTCCAGCTCCGGTACCCAGCTCGGTTTTAGAACCATCTGTGTACCAGATCAGGCTACCAGGTGCAATTGCCTGTCTAAAAGTCTCGCTCCTACCTCAATCCTGCATAATCACCTCGAATAGAGAGTCGGCACATATTTTTGAGGTCATGTGGCCGTCCTCATTTCAAGCAGAGGCCTCCCCCCAGACTATCATTTATTCTTCTATAGCCTGTACCCATGTGTGTCTTGTACAGTGAATGATGCAGCCTGTAGTGATCCAATCTTGCCTCTCTCTGAATTACTATGTGCACAGGAGGTCTAAAAGAGTCTCCATTGTACCTTGCCTAGTTTTAGTTTGATGGTTTCTAGTTTATATTGTTATGTTTAATATATTTAAATAATTAACATATATAGTATACCTATTAACACTGTTATACACTATTAGTAAGTATAATTATAACGTACTTATTTAAAATGGCCACATTTAGCCTTTATACAAGCTTTAAGAAGTCAGTGTTTCTCGCCTATGGCAGCACATACTACATCAATTGGAAAATTATTAACTGCTGTCATCAGAGTTCACTTTATGCAATCAACACTAGGGTGTCTTTTGGAGGAACATGTGTAATCTAAAACTGCCGGTAATTTGTAATCTAATAGATTAAGATCTAGGTTACCAGAAGGCTAATTCTCTGCTGTTAAAAAATGAGGCACATTGTTCCTCAGCCCTGTTTGATTTACCTGTGCTTTGTGGGCGAGTGCGGAGTCTTGGTTAAATATTCAAAACTCACTTCAAAAAATCGTGTGATTTAGAAGTTTGACTACACTTTTCAAAACATTATGTTGATACATAGCGGTCGAAGTTTTAGCTCTCTTTTCATATAAATGAATATTGATTGCTCCTCCATCATTACCTATTCAATTATTACAGCTGCTAAATTTTGTTAAAATTTGGCACCATCTGAGATGCTTCTTTTGTTGTTAAAGTATTTCTTCAATATAACTAATTTATTGTCACCAATTAAAATTTTTTGTAGGCATACTCAGTCAACAACCCCTTTGCTTTTTCTCTCCTATTTTTTTAAAGCATCTTTCACCAAATGTCCTGTATATTTTTCGTAAGCAGCTAGCCCTAGGTCTTGCTTAATAATATAAGACATTAAAAGTTTTGGAAATTGGCATCTTCCAAGACAATCTTCTGCTTACGAAAAAGATTTTGTTCAATTCGGACACTTACAGCTTTGACTACCTAAACAGTTCTACCTGAACGTAGTCTTTCAAAGCTTGGACGATCCTCGACACTTCCACACTTATTAAACAATTTTATAGCACAATACACAACATATGGCTAGCGCCGAGACGACGCAGGGCCAGTTCTATACTTATGTAATGTTATTATAGCAATACGGTTTATTTCTGTCACCCCGCTCCATTGGTAAATAAGCAAACTTAACGGTAAATACAATTAAACTTAAAACCTGATAATAGCATTCGTATGTTAACATATAGACTTTTTTGATGCTGTACAAAGAAAGGGTAGGTTTTATTTTGTAACAGTATTTATGAAATACTAGGTAATAAAAATTTCCATTTACTTCAATTAATGTCTCTTAATAAGTTTTACAATTATAATGTATTTATTTACATACACAGTACATCATAATCTGTTTATTATTAAAATTTTTGTGTTTTCCATCTAACATTTTTCCAATGATTAATATTTAAGGTAATTGAGAACATAAAAATTTGTTTATGATACTATATAATAACAACATACTTCATACATTTTTAAACTTGAATAAGAAGGCTACAACGTAATATTTAAACAAATTCTTTTGTCCAATTACTTTAGCTGAGTGGTTAATTATTACTTCATTTACTAATGAAGTATGGAAGTGCACAAATAAAATTATCTCACGGTTTATTTGAATATAAAAATGTGGGTCACTTTTAGGCTGCCTGGTTTTGTCTCCGTGATAAATGACCTAGCAGCTTCTCGCGGTGTTTTTATTTTGACGTTCTTTTCGGTACTATACGCATTTTTCCAGAGACGATCCTTTATCCGCTTTTCCTTTCAATTCCATTTAATTAAATTTCTTTTCGGCGACTTATTCCTAATAAAAAGCGAGTTCGATTCACGGCGGCCTGTTGCTGTCATTGCCCTTTTAAATAACCAGGGAGGTTAAAAGCTGCTGAAAATATGATCGATAAGTGATTGAATGAGTTTTAATCAAGATTCCAGAATGCCGCATTCAGTGCGAGCGTTCGGAAGGTCAAGCTCGCTCTCCGGTGTATTTTTGCAGCAGGGGAGCACGCTTTGACAAATTATGTCTTGCCTGCGGTGGCGGTGAAATACAGCGGGAATATTTCAAAGAGTAATCAGGGCGAGGCAGTTCGAAGTTTATGCAAATCCAAACTCCGCGGTCGGCCTGGTGGTTACACTGCCATCAAGCATTTGCCAAGACATGACAAATGGAGTCGGAGGTTTGAGGTTACGGTTACCTGTCGCGGGTAACGACAATCGCATTGCTTCCTCCGGTCGGTTAAGTCCCGAAAAGGCGGTTTTTCAGAGGCAAGTTTTGTCGTCCTTTCAGCTCGCCTTTAAAGTTTGTTCAAAGTTTCAGGTGCATAATAAGGCAAGTATAACAGATTCCTTTGATATTCGTGCTATTGCGGTCAAAATTTAAAATGGCTTAGATTTACTTCATACTTAAAAGCCTTAAGAATAAAAAAAATAATAATAAAAAAACAGTACTGCATCACTGTTCTTAAAAATAAAACTACAGTTGTAACAATTGTTTTTTGGCTCACTTACAGGCACTGTATACGCAAGGGCTTATTGTGTTTACTAACATGTACTTAAATGCTAGGATATTCACACACACACCCATGGGTTGAGGGAAACTTGAACTTGGGCGCGCTGGCTAGAGGACAGAAACAACTGGTTGAACCGTCTAAGCCACAGCGTCCCCAGTTATTACAATTTGTTGCATATTTTAACATTGTTTTAAAATCGTGACTTAAGGGAATAGTATGGTCCAGAATTTTTAAAAAGTTTAATCAATTTTTGCTTAAAAGCCCCTTTAATAATTGTGGAATACAGCCTTGAGTTGTTTTTTCCAGTTTACCGACCCATTGTGTGAGCAGTAGCAAAATTGAGTGGGAATTATGTAACTCGAACTTGTACGTTTAATAAAAAACAATTTATTTGAGTTAAACATGTTAAATAAAATTTTGAGTATCAAACTAAGGCACAGGCACTACAGTAGTTGATTACAAAAGTACTTACATTGATTCCTACTTTCTAAATGTTTTATTTTCAACTACAAATAAGTGATTCGTTTATATCTTCAAACTAGTAACAAGGCTGCAAAGCGGATTTTTTTAAAATTAATTTAATAAAAAATTATAACGTAAAGGCCGCTTTGTGGCCTTGTTTAAGTATACTTGAATGCATAAGTTGGTAAAGCTTTCGAGCGGTGTGTGTTGAGGCGCTTTGCACCTGGTAAGAAGTGCAAGCCCTACCTTCTCCCCAGTTTAAATGTAGCCACTGACATATAAATGTGAAAGGGGCTATTTTAAACCACTTGCACTGGTTTTCTTAAGTTTCTGATCGTGAATTCAGATTTTACGTCAAATTTAGCTGCCCCTTTTGTTTTTTCCAGAAGGAACCAACGGGTAGGGAATCTGTGCTTATGTATTATAAGGGATTTTTTAACTGTGTATAAATTTTTTTAATGAAAGTGGCTAATTTTTAGGTCTCTTGCACTGGTTGTCTTGAATTTCTGATCGTGGATTCGGATTCTACGTCAAATTTGGCTTTCTCTTTTGTTTTTCCAGAAGGAACCGGCGGCCAGGGTGTTCTATGTGCTAATCTTATAGTTTATAAAGGGATAGAAGGGAAAGGGAAACAGAAATAAATAACTAAGTGGCTTACTACTGTTATCTTTTAATAATTAATACATAACTCCTCCCTGTCTAAATTCGCAAACTAGAATAACGTAGTTTGACAAAGTTCTTTGGGAGTTTCTTTTCTATATTCCTTTATTTATGTAAGTTATAGTATGTCCCTATAGCTGTTCCTGTTAGTATCATTACTAGCGTCAATGAGGTGGCTTAGTGTGGAGGAAAATTTCTGTAGGTTACCAATTAATTGGCGGAGGTGGTTGAAACTATCTTCGTCCAACTTGTGTATAGAGATCGGCTGTTACGTAAAGTGATCGGACATATGTCCCATGATGACTAAACTAAAGTGATTGGGTATGTATATTTCTCCATCATGACAGTGGCATTCCACTGTTCATTTTTTGGGATAACCAACAGTGTTTTCTTTGTACGCTTGTGGTGGAACATTGAATCATTATACTGGTGCATGTGTTGGTAGCATTTATAATTAAACTTAGTAAACAGAATTTCTGGTCTCGATGTAACAATTATTGCTGATAATAGTGAAAATCCTCTAATTCCGGGCATTTTTAAAACAAAGTCCAGTAGCCGAAGGTTTTGAGCAGTAAGTATGGATGTGGGATAGATGCAATAGAATAATTTATTCGAACAGAAAAAATGTAAAAGTATATCCCTCTGCTTAGAGAAATTAAATAATAATAGGAGTCAAAAGATGACCTGTCACGACTTAGAAGGTTTCAAAAAACCCAAATACTGCCATCTATCTTTTTTATAGGGGAGGAAAAATGTCTAACGCACGTCCTGCTACTCAAAAATAATTCACAGGGTAGTGTGGGACTTGCACCCATTAAGACCCCTCCTTTGTTTCTCAGGAATTTTACATATCACGCATACGCTCTGTACATTGAGACATCAAACTGCAACGGGTAAATCTATCTAACACCACACTGGCCAGCTCGGGTCGCCTTGGGCTTCCATTTACCGTCTAGCGCTGCGGGGTTCTATCACGTGGGGGTGTAAGGACTTAACCTATAGCCGAGTACTGATACAGAGCTTAGGAGGCTTGAGATTACGTAGCAGCATACCTGGAGACCCTATTTTTAAAGTTAAAACATGAGGTGGTAGTACAGAACGGTTGAGACTGTTGAGGAACTCGATCTGGTAGTAAACGACGTCCTTAGTTTCAACGACAGCATCCACTGAGCAATACGTCATTTTCTGAGTTGATGTCAGAAATGACAGAACTAAAAGCTTAAATTCTGATTCTCAGTTTAGCCCCTGTGGGGAATTGGATCAAAAATTCCCGAAACACGGGTCCTTTAAATTTGGTCGAAGATCATTCCTGCCAAGTTTTACGTTTCTAACTTGGGCCGTTTTTGAAAAAGCCTAAAACTTTTGACCCCCATGAGACCCCCTTGGGGGACAAATTTTAAAAAATCTTTTCTTAGTACGTCTCTACATCATACAGAGAATAAAACCCTAAAGTTTCAAGGTTCTAGGTCTGGTGGTTTAGGCAGAGAGTTGATAAATCAGTCAGTAAGGGCTTTCTCTTTTATACGCATAGAAGATTATGGAGAATATTTAAGCAGGCGAACGAAACTGTTAGTTCTATATTATAAAGAAGTTTTTTAATAGTAAGCAATTGTGTTTTCAGACTGTACATAAAGGCGAATAATTTCAAAGTTGTCCTTAGTAGGTCAATTTTGTTATTTCTCCCAATTACCTTATTGACTTGGTTTTTTAATACCTTTTGGTTGTCTACTAGAATCTGAAAGTATTAGAAAAGGGGCGGGATATTTTCTTTAATAGATTATTGTGATTTATTAATATTTCATTGAACGTTTATTTGTTACCCTTTAAAACATTTAGGTAGCCGGTATCTGCGTTTAATATGCTAAAGATCCATTTAAAAGTTTTGCTTGCGACCTTATCTACGGTTTACAATATTGAATCGTTCTTTAATTTGTGTTGGCCAATGCCAAATATTAATTAGTTTATTTTATGGCACTAAACTTAAGTGAACGGGTTTATTCTGTAAGTATCTAAATTTGTTGTCTAGAATTTTTATATTATAATTCTATTTCTGATTTGGTCAGAAACGTATGTTTGTCTACGATGATCTTAGTCTTATAGGAATTCGTACCTCGTTGATTGTCAGGAAGTCATTTGTTTTATTGTTAGAGGTTTGTGTTTTGGCAGCAGTTTTAATATTGTATTGGAAATTTTTAGGTCCGAACACGATGTTCGTTTCCGAAATTATTAGTTATGGAAATGATGTCGTCTATCTAAATTTGATTAATTCGTAGCCTGGAAAGGCTATTTTCTAAAAGAACTTCAAAATTTTGTGAATTTACGTGTGAATCCAGTCATGTGGTTGATAGTTAAAGGGCTGGGATACTTTGAAATGAATTTGTCATTAATCTCAATAAAATTACTATTTTCCGAAAGGTTCTTAAGTTCTATAATAGTTTGGTCACCTTTTATTTTTAGCAATGGGTATGTTAAAATTGCATTATTTATATATTGCTCTTCAATTAAAATCTCGCCATTCGGTAGATTTGTACAAACTACCCTTTTTAACGTGTTTTGGTAAAGGCTTTGATTTTTTGCGGATTAAATTCATCTCTGTAATACAGAAGTATCTTTGTTATTATGTAGTGTTTGGTTTTGTAAATTTAGATTTAATTTTAGGTTCTTCAAATCTCGGATGGCGATAATTTCATCGACGTAGTTGTAGAAGTTAAATAATACAAACTCAAGAAAATATTTTAAATTTTTTGAATAGCGGGATATTTGTTTCATATTATGCATTTATTTGATATATGCATGGTGTTATGGGAATTGTTGCAGTAAATAGTGGATGATCGAATTAACGAAGGGTGGCAACTAGTTTTGATTAATAATTTTAAAGGTGGGACTTTGATATACGGCAAAGAGTTTGGTGTCAAATTATTTAAATCTATTACGTTATTGGGTTTTGAGATAGTATTTATCGAAAAATTTTTGTAAAGTTTTTGTACATATGGATAATGGGAAGGCTCATTTTCAACTCTAACTTGTTCTAATTAGCCCCATTTGCCCGGATTTTCCCGAATACAGTTATTATAGCTCTCCGTTTTGGTTTTGTTGTGCAGATATTCTATATTTGTTAATTCTTCACTAACAAAATCGTAAGAATAGATTGACTCAAAATGATTTCGGGCATTGAATAGAACTTCATTCTCTGGGGGTGCATACGTTGGGATGTGAGAACTTGTAGACATAAGTGTTAGGGTGAAAACACATTTATCGGTTTACCGAAAGCTTTTATGTTTTTTGGAAAGAGCATATAAGGTTCTTTTCTTTTCTGTAGAGGTATTGGTTGACTTGGAAAGTTCGTTTAACGCGATCATTGCTAGAATTGGGGGTAGAAGTTTTTATTCGTTTAGGAAGATTACCAAAATATGGTCGTGAATTATGATTCTGTCGAATGTCGTTGCTATTTGGAGGTTTTTGAACATTTATTGGTGTCGAATACCTAAGAGTGTGCCCAAAATTAGTGAGAAGATGAATATCTTGTTCTTGGGTAATTATATTATTAATGATCGCGCCCCCGTCATCTAAATTTGCTGGTTGGAGAAAATACAAAATTTTTTTTATTGCCATTAGTAAATTAGATGTGAGAGCAATTACGGATTGAGGGTCTATTTGGTTAAGAAGAACTATTTTTGAATTGTTGTATAGAATATCATCTGTATTGCTTTTTAGACAAACACGTGATTTTAGTATTTTTATACGTTGAATTAAATCGGGTATATGTTCGCTTCTTAGGATTCTTTTATATAAAAATTGCTGTTGTAATACATTTTGATTAATTTTTTTCAATCGTAGAGCTACTCTTATTTTGGGTCAGATTTGAGTTTCCGGTTTACATGACCTAAATACCGCTGTTTTAGCAACTAATTTTAAATTACTCGCCTCGAAGACGAATTCTAAAAGACTGTCCCGAGTTTTACCATATCAGTTATAAAATCCATCCACGGATTGTATAAAACATTATAAATGATCTGTATTGACGTATGAGCTAATTCTTTCACGATTTAAATTGAGCTATTTGGGCTGCGATAGACTCTAACGTCATTTTCGCTAAATTTTGCGTTAAGCTGCCTAAATCGGGTTTATTGTTAAGCATAGAATTTTTATTGCCAACCCAAAAAGATTTTTCAGGTAAAGGAAACAAAAAAGAACTCACAACTTATAATTTGGCTGGGTTGCTAATTTTTAGATTAGTGTAAATGGTTGATACCAAATAGTTCATTGATAACTTCGGGATACACTCCCGCTAATCCTACTGACTGGGCCAACTATCTAACTCGAATTCGTAGGTTTAATAAAAAACACTGTATTCAAATTACATATATGTAATACAGTTTTGAGTATCAAATTAAGACAAAGCACAGCCAACACCTTCGACTATTTTTAGCTTAACATTGTCTGAGTAGTTGATTACAAAGGTATTTATATTGATCATAGGTTGTCCTAATTTCCAAATGTCTCATTGTTTACCACAAATAATTGATTAATTCTTATTCTTAAGCTAGTAAATACAAATAAATAACGGGTAAATGCATATTTGTCTTTGAAGTAGCGTGGGATATAATAGTGGCAGAAAAGCGTGCGGTCATGTGCTGAGCAGTATAGGGAGCATGAAATTTGTCACTTGCAATGGAGCAGTTTCCGGGGGAGCAACGTGATTTTTTAGTGTGCAGTTATTAGAAAACCAACAGTTACGTAACTGTACGTAGGCGTTTTCGAGTTCGATGTGGGTTTCATGACATACAGCAATCGCCAAGTGGAAATTTAATAAATCTTTGGATTCAGAAGTTTGAGTATAGTAGTTCTACCATAAATTTTAAATTTGTTGGCTGCCGGCGAACAGTGAGAACACCAGCAAACATCGATCGCCTGCGCGCTAGCGTTCGGCAACATCCCCAAAGGTCGATCCGTAAACGTGCGGCGGCTTAAATTTGAACCGCTCCAGCGTTCGAAGAATTTTGCAAAAAAAACTTACGTTTTCATGCCTACAAGATCCAGTTAGTGCAAGCTCTGAAACCAACGGACTACCCATCTTTTGCGCGCGAGATGATTTTGCAGTTTGAAAATTTTGATGACATTTTAGTTTAGTGATGAAGCCCACTTTCACTTAGATGAGTACGTTAACCGTGAAAATATACGGTATTGGTCAGAAAACAATCCTCGCGAAAAACATTAGGAGCATCTCCACATCCCAAAAGTCATAGTTTGGGCTGCAATTTCTTCAAAGGGCATTATTGTTCCGTCTTTTTTTAAAAATAACCATGGGCGCGTACTTACTGTCAATTCTGAAAGATACACTGCCATGGTTTGTAATTTCTTTAGTTCGTCTCTTTAAGAATGGGAGGGATATGAATCTATAACATGGTTCCAACGAGATGGGGTCACAAGTTACACAGCACGCACGGTATTAGATGCAATTAGAGAATTGTTTTCAAACTGGCTTATTTCGCGTAGAGGTGATATTAATTGGCCACCACGGAGTCCTGACCTGGTCCCATCTAATTTTTTCCTGTGGGAATATCTGAAACATCGACTTTACATGAATCGCAGCAATTGGACAAGACATGTGTCAACGTGTTTTCATGCATTTGAGATCTCTCTTGAAGGAGTGCCAACACCGTGATGGCAAACATCTTGATGATGTAATTTTTCGTACATAATTTCCACATGTAATGCTTGAATTTTATCATAATTACGTAAATATATCATTAAAAGTTACTATGTTCCGTTGTTTTGAAATATGCATTCCATTCTGAGTCTATAATGCATCCGACCCCACTCCATGACGACTTTGCCAAGAATATTTTACCAATTTATGAAGACCTGTTTCGGAGAGATTTATTGGAAACATGCTTATATGCCCGTACCCAAAATGCTAATTGAATCCTCGAAGCCGGTTGCATAAAGCCTGGTTACTAAGTAATCGAAGTTAAACAGAGTTTAAGCACAAGTATGCAACACGCCGAACCATAGATAAATTCAGATTAGCTCGAACCTCGGATTTTGACGGTTTAATTAAGGTTTAACTCCGATTTAAAGTGTACTACGGCATCACAACCTATAAAATTGTATAAGTGTATTCACAACATTGAAAAAAATGTCCTTACCAATTTACTTCTGAAGTATAAATTACTTTAATATAAAGAATACTTTATTTTTTAATAGTTTATAATAATTCATCTTTTATCTATAGTTAGATAACGAAAACCAAAACAACTAAAAAAAATTCATATTTTGGAGAAGCCGAAATCCTCTTATATTGTAAGTTTCGTTGAAAAAGCAAGAATTTCAATTTTTCTTCACTTCATACTCACCAAAAATCTTAAATGCGTTTGCTTTTGTGTGTTTGTGTATCAGATTACTCGAAAAGCTAATTGACAGATCGACTTGGTTCTGAATGTAAATAAATAAAACATACAATTCTTGTGTAAATTAAAGAAGTTTAAATTTTTAAACGCATTTTTACGTCACTTTCAAAGATTTTTTTGAAAAATCTTTTTATTAATTTATTTACTTATTTTACTCCGTTTGTTAGCGAGATACAGTAGGCCATGTGACAATAATATATACATAAACAAAAAGTGAGAAACAAACCAATGAGAGTTCCCATTTAATAAGTCAGTAGTTTTGTATTGCAAGTTTAAACTATACTCTTTATTATTTTATTCGTTTTGTCTAGGCTGGCCCTTGTCTTCTAGGAGGAGCTCGATTAGTACGTTCGGATGAGTATTAAAGCGAGTAGCATAACAAACACTATATTTCTATATTTCATCTATGATTGAGGGGATGTCAAAGATCATAGAATTTTGGATTGAAAATTCTTAAAATGTCAATATTGTAGTTGCTTCCTGTTCTCAAAAGTTGAATTCCATAACTTCATATTAGTTTTATAAAGGCTTTATAAAGTAAAAGTTTGTTATTAATGCACAGTTGAGATGTTTGACCTAAAAGCCAATACATCTTTTAAATCTTAAGACCCAGCTGTTTCTTTTTTGTGAAAATATGGTTTCTTCAATTTAGGTGTTTTTGTAGTTGAAGTTCTAAGTATTTCATATGTTCGTTTTGTGGCACGAGTGTACCGTTGAGTAATACAAGAGTGCAGGTACCTCTTCTTAGAGCAAACGTCATTTACTTTCCTTCATTTACTTTTGTCCGCCATTTATTTAAGCAAAACTTATAATTCTTGCAAATGTTCCTGTAGATTTTCACTTACCATATGAGGTTAAAGATTAAAAAATGTTGCTACCACAGTGGAGGCAGTGGTGGTAAGGTCAGCAGCAAAAAGCAGGTATAATAATATGATGAGAAAATACTCGTCTGTTAGGTACGACTCGAGGATTTCGTAGTAGTCCGAAAATAGGATTCTTTTGATTTTAAATAAGAGCCCCTGATAACACACTTTAACAAAGTCACATTTGCCTTTAAAGTCTTATAATTTGTCAACCACTTGGTGTACCTTTTCAACGGTCGCATGATTTTTCCGGAAACCAAATTGATGATCAGGTATGAGCTTACTATTCAAGATAATAGGTAATAATTTCTTAAAGAGCACTTTTTCGAAAACAAGAGAGACAGTAAACTAGTCTGTATAAAGACAGGTCAGTAGGTGGTTTCCCAAGTTCAGGTAGTAGGATAATTTCAGCGATTTTCTATTGTTTGGGAACTGGCTGAATTGTAGTACTGCATTAAAAAAGTAGGAGATAAGCACGCCCTTTTTTTTTCGTCAATTGTTTCAAAACCGTTGCTGTAACTAGACCGTAGCCGGGTGATTATCTTGATTTTAGTTCCGTGGTAAGCATGATCTGGACTCGTGTGTTTGATCTTCGAGATTGGTGGGCACAATTAAAACGGTGCTTCTAGGTAGCATTGGATTTCTTGTTCTTTTTTGAGCATGATTTTAGAATCATATGATGTAAAAACTGCTTTCAAATGGTTGGAAAATACACGAACATTTTTTTCGTTACTTTTCGCACAAGTACTATTTGGAAGACACAACGTTTTTGTGGTTGCTTTAATCTTTTTGTCGCCCTCCAGAAGGAGCAATCTGTAGCTTCTGTTGGAGACAAGTGTCGTAAGTAGTTTTGTACTGATCCATTATTGATGTCCGGTGTCTTTTTTTGTCGCCAAGGTACCTGGTAGTTTCCCATTTTCTTCGCAGTCTACATTTTTCGGCGATCTTTTTCTTCACTACAATAGAACTACCTATGAAAACCATATTCTGAGTGCTTGATTACGCTACTTTTCACATAACTTGCTGGGTGGTGTAATTAAATGTGGCAGAGTTCCATCAATTATCTTTATAAAAAAATTACAGTCTATGTATTTGTTGCACAGAGTAGGAAGCTTTGAATTTAGCATTACACGTGTTTTAATGGTTAGTAGAATTAGTGAGTGCATGCCTGCGAGGTTGAGACAAGGGACGGCTTTGAAGTAGTTTGAATTTACTCTCTTTATGATACAGAAGTCGAGTAGATAAGGCCATTGGCTGGGTTGACCTGTGGGAATATAGTGCAATTCGTTATTGGTAAGTGACCTGTTGCCAAAGGTTTTAAAATAATGTTTGTACTGCTCTAATTTATTATTATGTTATGAGGGGCAATATACTGCTGAGAGCGGCAGCGATCCTTTCCAATCTTCTATTGTCACTGTGGTAGCATGTATTATTAGTTCGTGTTGCTTAATAAAATTTCTAATAATACTGTCCGTTCGAGTCTAGGCGTTATGTGACATATGTTGTGTAATTTGGAATTTTTACGTAAGTACGATACGTATAGTGAGATTCGGCGATTATCATAACGTCTATGCAGAAGCTTGCAATGCATAAAAGAGACAAGTTCACCTATGCGCATGCTAATTCATTAACATTTCAGGCAGCCATTTTAAGTTGTAGATCCGTTACTTATCTTGGAAACTGCTGTGGTTAGTAAAGTTAACAATTGCCCATTTGTTCCATAGGGGTTTTCAACATTTGTTTAAATTCTTCCAACTCACTTGCTTTATTTGTAGCTATGGATTTCTAGTCTTGTATTGGATCGTAATTGGGTTGTTGTCAATTACTGCTCGGTACATGGACGTAGCTGATGTTTGGTTAAATCAGTTGTGGTGAAAATCGATTAGTTGGTGTACGTTGCCTATTTCTCAACGGGAGGTACATTTTTTGTTGAAACTTCTTATAAACTAGAGATCTCTTGTAGTTAGTGGGATAATTTCCGCTACAGTTCACACATTTAACGTTAGAACTTTTTTCTTTACGTTTATATGTGACAGACCGTGTGCTTCTGATATAGAAATTTTGAGTATGACCGTGTTTTTGGCATTTAGCGCATTTAATAATCTCGCGTTTTACATTGAGCATTTAATAAAACAGTTTGCTTATATTATAAATATCTTTGTTAGCTATTTTTGTGTCTGTTTGCTTTATTATTAATGATTTCATGACTAAGTGTTTTATTTTTTTAGCTCTTCTAGGTTAGTAGATGGATGTATACTCCTGAGAACCACTCTGAAGTTTTGTTTCTATTTTCGCTGATAGGTATGAAATTAGGTATTTTTTCAGCTAAGGATTTAATTATAAAAGCGTAGTTTTTGAATGTATGTGATAAAATTTCTACTTTATCTTTATTTATTATTTTAATATATATTTATCTTTAGTGATTGATTTCAATAAACGTACAAGTAGTTAGATGACTATAACTCCTGATAGGAATATTGGGGGTGGTTAGAGTTTCTTAACCGCTGGGTTTGCGTCATGCTCTGGATTTAAATCTGTTTGATCATTTGATTATTTTAAATAATTTATTATGGTCTCAGAATAGTTTATATTTGTAGTGTTTTCAATGAGCAATTAACAAAGCAAGTTACTTTTGCACACTGGACCAGGTTACTTCCTTAATTTATTTTTAAAATAAAGTTGCATTTTGTTATCAAAAATCTAGTTCTTGTCAAGCGTAACAACAAAAATACCGCAATAGTTTAAAATCGCTTTTTACATAAAAAAGCATTATAGAACCCACATAATACCATCAATGGAAACAGAAAATTAACACATAAAACCTTGTTATGATACATTTTGACACTCGACCAGCTGTAAATCCATTCTTTATTTACAACGGTATCTAACAATGACTATTATGATCCTTTGGAGCAACATTAATAATCTCTTTATTATATGACATGCTGTTTATATTTACTCTTACCCTCTCTGAGTGAACGATTAGCAATAAGATTTTTACAATTTAAATAATTTAAACGTGCTGAAAAGAAAAAATTGTAAGAACAACTATGAAGAAAAAATTCCACAGTGTAAGAATACTTTATAATTCGCTAATCTGTTTTAAAATATTCTTTAGACCTTTAAATGTACACATCACTGGCTTGATATACTTTTAAAAAAAATCTTGGACTTTGTACCACTTTGCTGCAACTCATTTATAATAAGCTGTAAACAGTTTACATTCTTTATAAAGGACTTCATTAGTGTTGAGACTGCGAAACATCGATAATAGACTACCTTCAGAGCGATGTAGTTAATTCAAAGCTTTTCTTGCTACCCAAAAACACGGCAAAAGGAAGGGTAATCTTCAAAGTTCTCTTTAACAGAGTATTTTTGTACAAATAATCGAGCTCTCTCTTGTCGCGGAACCTAAGGCAGCGGCCGCTTTGGAAAAACGCCCGCTCGCTAAATGTACTTCTGTCGAAACAGCTCCGTAGCAGCGGATTCGAACATATTAAAAGTTCGGCGAAAGAAAGTCCATTAAATTAATTTACGCGCGTCCATTAAACTTTAAGAGATTTAAATTAGCGGGCGCTAATTTTGTAATGGAGTTATTTATTCGCTTCAATCTGGAGTTTTACTTCAGCCGCCCTTAATCCGCGGCGGGGCTGCGCACTTAATCTTTCTGTCCAGCTATAAGATGCGTAAACGATGCACAGCGTAATCTAATTTATTTGTCACATAATTTACAGCACGCCGAGATTCATCGGGACGCGCGGCCCTTGCCTTCGACGGAAACATCGATTTTAAATTAGGCCCTCGAGGGGCCTCTGCTCATAAAAATCTATTGGCCACTAAATCGCAGGGGGATTCTGCGGACAAGATGTTATCCTGTTATAATAAGGGCGGATTCGTTACAGCTTTGATAAAAATGTTAATGGGCCACTTGGCAGTTTTGAATTCAATGGCTTCATTTTTATAATCGTCGCTTTGGCCTCCTTTAGGACTCATGGCTTAGTCAAAATACATATAGCGTGTTCTCTTGAGCTTTTGTTTTTGTTTGTATTATTAGCATATGAAACAACTACTATTGTCTATATAATGAAATGCACTAAAACTAGGAATTTCTTGCGAAAAGGTATTTTTCACCAGCCTTTCCACAAATTTTTGCAAGATGAGAACTTATACATTTTTAACTGAATCGGCCGCTCGGTCACAGCGGTTCATTCGACAAGGTGCGAGAGCGGCCCCGACGTGCGTACACTAACGCACGGACCTTCTCGTCTAAATTAAGCACTTAGAGCGCAGTACGCCAATTTCATATCAGCCGCCTTTGTATACTTTCCTTTCAAATGTATGGACTGTCTTTGATTACTACGCCAGGGCCGAGAGCTACGCCACATTTCTTTGTTTACATTCTGTTCAAATGTACAGATAGATTGGTACGTACTTTAACATGACAAGTTTCATTATATTAACTTTTTGTGGATGTACATTTTCTGCAATTGTGTACTGATGTTTCTTTTTTTAAAATTAATTGCAGTTACTTAGAAATTAAAAAAAATAATTTGCCTGTTATTCTGTTTCTGATAAATATTTCGCTGGCTCAAAATAAATTAGAACAAGTTAAAAATAGTTTAAGAAATTTAAAGACTTAAATTTGGAGTAAAATAAAAACCAAATAAAACTATTTTATTATGAGCGAAATAATCATGCTTTTAAACAGAAAAGTTTATTTATCCAAAAAGAATAGATATTATAAACTTCACTGTTTAAATGCTAAAGAATAATTAAACTTTAAAAAATTGTACAATTTTAATTTAATGAAAACATTAATATAGCCAAAACAAAAACTGACTACAAGGGTACAAAAGTTAGACATAAAATAATTTAATTATCAGAACTACAGGCTTCTACAGAATGACTTCCCATCTTGAAAACAACAATAAAAAGCCACGTAGTTGCATGTTTTATAGTACCATCATACAGAACAATGCTTACTATTTACTTATCAACCAGTTTTAACGATGATATCGTCCAAATGTTTGCCAAAGCCAGCGATACACTTCTACAACCACATTAATTCCTCATTAGTTCGTAGCCGGCGTTGAAGTTTTCAGTCTTTAAGTGTCTCAACAGAAATAAATTACAAGAGGGCAAGACTGATGACGTAGCTGGCAATTTGTCACTATGTAATAAGATTAGGCGGCCTAAAGATATTTGTCCCTAAACTTCTCAAGAACTTTTCGCTGTGTGAGCTACAATGGTGTGCTTTCATGTTCGTCGAGTCTGGATTTTAAAAAATTGAATAACATCATAAAATAGCGGGTAAATATAATAGTCACATAGCGTCCTGGTTTTTTCCAAAAAGTACGGCTCTGTGATGCCAAATTCTGTAACAGCGTATCAAACAGTTATAGGCTATGGACACTCATGAAGTCGCAAAGGATTGTGTGGGAATTGATACCAAAAATGCTATTTATTGTCGCAATATGATAAATCAAAATGAACTTCGTCACTATTGAGCACAATAGCATCAGTTGGAATATTTAGTAACATGTCCTCACCAACAGCCTTCTGAGCATAACAGTCATATCCTTTAAGTCTAGAATTATCTGCAGGTTTCGGTCAGATAATTCCAAGGCGATGGCATGCTTAGAACGTTTTGATTATGTGACAACAAGCTACATCGCTGCTACGACATTTTTGGATGTGGAGCCAGTCTGTCAGAAATTGTGTACCCACAACATTTCGGTTTTTTTAGTCGTGGCTTTTCCTTAACGTACTTCAAAATTCTTAAGAAGTAGGTGCTCTGGCACAACCACAGAATTACTATTTTTAAAATGTCTCCAACAAAATGCACTGATTGGTGTGCATTGCGAGCTGGAGAAATTATTGGCCTGTACTTTTTTGTGGACGAAGCCTGAAACGCTGTTACCGTCAATGGTGTACGTTATCGGGAGATTCTAAACAGGTTTTCTTTAATAAAACCAACAATCTGAACTGGAATGACACTTTACTTTAAGCAAAATATCTAGTCGTGTTATCTCGTATAAGGGTGAGATTTTATGCCAACAAACCTACTACCATTTCAGGATTAAAACAAAACATCAGACGTGTAATAAAATCACATTTGTGCAAAAGCGTTATGGAAAGGAGTCATAAAGTGCATTTAACAGACATCAAATTTCATACGTAACTGCTAAGTCTGTACTTTACAACGGTATTAATAAAATTTGGATTTTTCCAATACTTTGTGCTTTTAGTTTATAATAATTGAATTGCAAAGCTAACCTTTCCTTTGATGGATACATCAATGACAGGGTAAAATTGCATATACATGGTGTCTCAAAAATCAACGTCAAGCCGGAAACGGGTGAAAGACCAGGTAGTGACAGTTATCAGAAAAATAATTAAAAAAATCTTAGTCGTGTACTTTTAAAATTATAGGCATTCAAAAAAAATTGAAAATATTGACACCCTATGATGATCTTTCATGTACTGTGACTACAAATCTTTATTATTCTTTATTTTTTTCTCTGTGATGCAACTCTGAATAACCCTTCTGTAATTACAGTCTAAAATTAAAACACAACTACCTCAGGTTTAAAGAAAATATCACTTTGTTACCCAACCGTGCACTCAAAATTATTACATCGCCCAACTTTAACTGACTATACTGAAAGAAAATGTACAAGGATATTTTGGTAAGTGACTTTAAAAGATGGCGCATTTAGTCCAGATTCCAAAATGGTATGACACTTGCTAAATTAATTCTTAAATAAACAAAAAATATTTTTTTTTAAAGAAACCCGATCTCAAGTTAATTCTTTTTACTCAGTTAACATGCTTCTAATGCACGCTAGGGTTTCTCTAAGTAACCAGTTTTAAAGTACAAGTTTGAGTGAGACGGATAGTGACGCTATTTTGCCAAGTGTGAGCGAGACAGATAGTGACGCTACTTTCACCAAGAGATATAAAACATAATTCTTAAAATAAGTAACTGCTTACAATAATTACAGGAGTGGATGTGTGCCCGTAGCGCGCGCGTTATCTATGCATGCACTCAATTGCCAGTGACCCGCATTATTCGCATAGGGAAGTGCAAATCGTTCGCTCCGAAAGCAGGAAAGTTAAGTGATAGCGCTATCGCGTGATACACACGCGGCAGTGATATTTATTTATGAATTTATTTTTATTAGACAATTTTATTTAAAAGTGCAACAAATACTAGATACCAAGTAAGCAATTTGATCTAAATTAGTCATCAGTGATGTTCCCCCCATCACAACAACCTAACCAACCCTTTGGGTATCCTACCTCCAACATCCCAAATCAAATGTATTGGCAACAAGGTGTACCCATGCATAATGGCCTACAACTACAGCAATCATTTCAGCCTCAACAGTCTCCTAATAACCCACTAGCTACTTATCAGGGTATTAATCATCCAATCAATTTCCAACTACAACCTCCACAACAGCTCATGTCACAACCTACAGCCTTAAACCCACACAATAAGCCTATAGAACGCATAGTAATAGACACTAGCGACAAAGAACTCGAAACAGACAACAAACACTCGTGGCAAGTTGTTAAAAAGCGCAAACGAGAAAGACAAAATAATGAATCAAGGGTTCCCGCCACTTATCACACAGACATCCAAAATCGCTATAACCCGTTATTTACAATAAATCCAAACGAATTAGCCGAAAAGAAGATCCTAGTAATAAATTGAACATTGAAAGAACTCCTAAACCACCCCCTATATTTATCTACGGTGTAAAAAACTTTAAAGACAAGATCACCAATCTCGCTTTAGTAGCAGAGAAAGAAACCTACTATAGTAAAACCCTAGCTAATGAAACAACATTTTATCGACCCATTAGCCTCTTACCTATCGCAAGTAAAGTATTTGAACGACTCCTTTTACGAAGAATCCATGAAAAACGTGACTTTCTGACACTGCTCCCCAACTACCAATTTGGATTTCGAGAACGGCATTCAACAACCCAGCAAGTGCATGGAATAGTAAACATGATTGCCAAGAGTTTAGAAGAGAAGAAATTCTGTAATTCTGTATTTCTCGATATCCAACAGGCTTTTGATAAAGTGTGGCATCCTGGTCTCCTATACAAGTTGAAAAACACACTATCTAGTAATCTCTATCTCCTCCTAAAATCATTTTTATCTGATATAAACTTCTCAGTAAAATACAACGGATGTCAATCTAACTTTCATGCTGTAGAATCCGGTGTCCCACAAGGCAGCGTCCTTAGACCATTCCTATTTTTAATATACACCACCGACCTACCTGAAACAAATACAACTACAAACCCATTTGGATCTGCTTACGGAATGGTATTATAAATGGAGAATGAAGATTAACTAAGCTAAATCGGTCCAAGTCACGTCCACTAATCGACGAGCAACCTGTCCACCTGTAACAGTCAACAACATCCCATACCTATGAAATCTGAAGTGAAATACCTAGGACTAACCCTAGACCAACGATTAACATAGAAAAACCACATCAAGACTAAACGTAAGCAAATGGACATCAAACTTCGACAAAAGTATTGACTTGTTGGACGAAAATTAAAACTGGCGTTAAATAACAAAATTCTGTTATACAAATGTATAATCAAACCTATCTGGACTTACGGGCTTCAGTTATGGGGGAGTGCTAAACCATCAAACCTGGCACTCATACAAAGGTTTCAGTCTGAAGTTCTCAGAATCCTGGCAGATGCTCCTTGGTATGTCAGTAATCTCACACTTCATACCGACTTGAAAATTCCAACCATCAAAGAAGACCACGACAACGCTCTGGTAGAGCAGTTATATGAAAGCAGTCCAAACACAAGAAGACTCCACAGAACCTGGCCTCAAGATTTAATATAACGAAGATGAAATCATACAAAGGTAAAGCATTAGTGAATGCTTTCCTTATACACTTTGTATTACATTTATCGCATTTACTTAATACTCCTTTCCTCTGGAAGTAGATTGTAAATATGCTATTATGTCAATAAAAAAAAACAATAATTACAAAATTAAATGTATTTTATAGTCTACTTGTACCTCATTAGTAGTTGCTTAAAAACACTACATACCGGATACAAATGAAGTTACTGCTGAAGAGGCACTGAAATAGTAACTTTCATATTCTTAGTCTTCCAATGTGTTATAATAAATTGCGTTTTACCGTTTTTATCTCCTTTATTTGTAATTGGAACTAACAAACCAGTAACATATTTTACCAAAAGTAAAGGTTTTAAATAGTTAGCTCTAAGAAGCTGTATTTGAGTAATAATGGGTAGAGCAATTAAGAAAATAACCATTTTAAATATTACGAAAGCAAAAAAAATCCTAATTAATTTGAATAAAGCTCTCTGATTTTTTGTTCTTTTTGTAATTATTTACTTATATATTATTATTTCAGTATCACTCAAAATTTACACAAAGTACAGTGCTTACAGAGACGATTGTCGTAAAACAAACTGAACAAAACAGTAAAAAGTAATTTCAAAGAATCTACAACAATAAAGAAACTGGACAAGATAAACACAATTAGCACAATAGTCACCAAATTGCATGTTATATGCAGCTCCATATCCAAATATGTCTAACATAAACAGACATATATAAAATATCTATTTTCAAATGCCAACGATTATCTTCCTCTAACCACCAATGAAAATTGAAGCACATTCAAGTAAAACTGAACCGTATGTGTACATAGTAACAATCCTTAAGTCTTAAACTCAAAATTCAAAATTCCTACAAATTCCAAATACAAAATATCGCTAGCACAAATCACAAAAAAGGACAGTAATTTAATAAATGATAAACACAGAATTTAAAAAGATAATTTACTACTGGCTTGAAGTCAGTTATTATATAGGAAAAAAAAGAACCAACTAAAAAAAACATTGAACCCAAACGTGTACCAACTTTTATATCACAGGTAGGTACTATAAAATCATTAATTATCTGGTTTAATAAAATGACCAATAAATAAACCTAATAAACCAAAAAAATAACCCCAGCAAATAAAGATAATGCATATTGCATAAATAGCTTACACATAACAACCTACATGAATAATATCAAGTAACACAGAAATGCAAAGTGGGCTTGGAAAAGAAGTAGAAAAAACTGTCAGAATTTTATCCATATCACCAAAATGTTTACCAGGACAAAGAAAAAAAAGAAAATGAAGAAGAATTACTATTTGACTTCCTTTAATTTAATATTAATTACAAGAAAACGTATATAAAATAAATCTCATATTAAAGAGTGGATTTTGAAGCCCTATATGCTAAAAATAAAATTCTCCAACTGTCTAAAAAAGAGACACAGAATATTGCTGTAAAAAGGCAGCTGTGCACCAAAAAATAATTATGCAATAGTGCAAACCACAATAAAAACTATCCAACACATTACAGGGATTACATAGCCACTGAAAAATATGGTAAAAAGTTTATGTTACCTGAACAGAATCAAAAATACAAGTCAGATGCATATAACCAAGAACAAAATTTATAAAAATCTGGGTGATATTAGAAAAGCCGAATAATAAAATAAGTAACAGTGGTAAAATCAAAATGCACATATAATAACTTTGGTGAATATTATATTTCTGCATACGATTAATCGCAGACATTTTGAAAAGCGCCATTTAGCGTGGAGTACAAATCATTGTTAAGACAAACCAATTGCGGCAGTCGAAAGCAGTCAGCTTGAAAGGTAGGGCTGCAGTGCAATGGAGCAACTAATGAACTTTAACATGCGCTGTAAATTGGGAAGACGGCAACAAAGTTGTATGAAATATTGGTACAAGTATAAGACAGAAAGCGTTAGCAGGAAATGTATTTACGAGTCTAATGTTGACGGCAAAAGAACAGAGACAAGATCGTACGCGAAAATTTAGTCAGTTTATGCTATCCAAGAATGTGTAACAGTTGTACTATTTATTCCTAGAGATGCCTGTGCTGACAATTTCGAGAAGTTATATAAACAATGGCAAGAGTGTTTTGTAATGGCCGACAATTATTTTAAAGGTCACTAGTGGTAATTTTCTTCTATTTTGTTTGTTTATGAATACATCAACCACATAAAACTGCATGTAGAAGATCTGCAGGCAGACTTACAACTACCAAAAGAGACTAAAAAAAATAATTATCTGTACTATTTATCAATAAATCACCTTAACTGTTGAATATCAAAGTTCTTAAAATACTTGACTGTGTAGGCTCCTATAAAGTTAGAAGCCACAACGCCCAAATTTTTATAATAGAGTTATTTCTAGAAATAACATCTGGCATCGATAAAAAATACCTATTCCAAAATGTAAACTATAGCAAGCATATTTTCATTCTGAATTAAAAAAGCAGAGTGGGTGATCTTCCTTAAAAACTAAATAAACAAATAACCATTGTCATATTAAAGTGAGGGAAGCCTTAGTACGTTTAACTAAACCAACACAAAAAGCGGGGTTACAAAAATTTTAAAAAATGTCCAGGAGTGATAAAGTAAAAAATAAAAGAAAAACATAAATCTAGAAAAGAACCAAAACGACTTACTATTTGCCTACCTAACACATAACAACATAATGAAGTAGAAAGAAATTTCAGAAAGCTGCTGCAGAAGTTAAAAAATAAATCTGCCCAGGAACATCTCAAAGGATAAACATAGACTAAAATGGCATACTTTTTTAGATGAAGAACCATCCCCAAACTAAAACAAGTTAATGCCATTAATGCGAACAAACTAAAACAAAAAACCAATGCGTTAAGATTTTCATTAAAAATTTTATTTTTCTAATAATTTTATTATTATATATATATATTAGTAGATATTTAATGTCAGATAGATATGCCATCAAAAATGAGCATTCTAATAGGAAGGCATCGCAAAAATAATTTAGAAGTAGTATTTAGAAATAATATTACAATTATTATGGATTACGACCTTATCGGTGGTATATTTTGAGAGTTAACCGAAAAAAGTCTTTAGGAATATAATTAATATTTAGTACTATTTTATGGCTGGGGCTGTGGTTTCAGGCTACCAGCGGGGTCACAGGTGGCGGATAGTGAACGGCCTCAAGATATTGAGGTTAGCTGCGAAATAAGCAGACTTGTCTGACGAATAAGCAGTCCCCGACCAAGCAACAACAATCAACGACCGAATGACCGCCGGTATAAGTGGTCCCCTCTTGCTAATCAACAGCTTCGGGTGGAGGAATTAGCAAGGGTTAGGGCACTGTCTTGCCCTGGGGGCGAGAAATCGTCCCTAAAGGCGGAAGAACTAACATTGACGAATATATTAGTGAATGGCATGAAGATACGGAAGGCAACTGGAAACCACCGTATTAAAGATCATATCATAAGATATCCCTAGTACAGATAAAATCATGGCTGATTTCAAGACGAAATGTTCCGGAGTTTATAGTCCCCCAATCGGATCTCCGGGGCTGTTTTCAATAATGCTGAGAGAAAAGTAGTGAAAGGAAAAAGAATAATAAAAATAGCGACGTGGAATGTGAAAAGCTTGTTTACAGCGGGCAAAATAGACAACACTGTCCTTGAAATGAGACGTTTAAAAATAAATATATTAGGTATTAGTGATGTACAATGGCTGGGGACGGGAAAGTACCAAACTACAAACGGCATGATGTATTACTCTAATAATGACGACCCATCACATCGATACGGAGTGGGAATCATTGTGGATAAGGCAACCAATAAAACAGTGACGAATTTTGCGCCTATCTCTGAAAGAGTTATGCTAATAAAACTAGAAGCACAACCAACTAAAATAAACATAATTCAGGTCTACGCTCCAACACCTGAAAAAAGCGAAAACGAAATCGAGACATTCTATGAACAGTTAAATTCTGCACTAAAGTTAACAAAACAACATGAAGTTACAATAATCCAAGGTGATTTCAATGCAAAAGTCGGCCGAGGAAGCATCGATACCTGTGTAGGAGAATATGGACTAGGCACACAAATGAAAGAGGGAAAGACTAGTCGAGTTCTGTCAAACCAACAACTTTGCAATAATGAACACTTTTTCAAACTTCCAAACAGGAGACTATACACTTGGAAGGCTCCTGCAGATGGGATAAGGGTATTATAAGGAACCAAATAGATTACATACTCATAAACCAAAGATATAAAACTCTATAAGATCAACAAAACATATCCAGGGGCAGACGTCTCCTCGGATCACAACCCAGTAGTAGCAACATGTGAAGTAAAATTTAAAAAAGTAAAAAAGACAAAGTTAAGCAATAGAATTGACACCGAAAAACTAAAAAAGTAGAAGAACAAGTCAACAGCAACCTAACTAATGCAAAACCAAATATTAAGCAAACAAAAATGTCAACGAGAAATGGAAATACATACAAACAGCAATTATGGATGCTGGTAAAAACATCATGATGACAACAAAGAAAGCTAAAAAGAGATGGATGAATGAGGAGATACTTAAACTAATGGAAGAAAGGCAAAAACACAAGACCACAGATCCCACACGATATCAGAATATCAATAAGAATATAAAAAGAAAAATAAAAGAAGCCAAAGAGAAATGGTTGTCCGATAGATGTGAAGAAATAGAAGATTGCGAAAGAAAACACGACAACTTCAATTTACATAAGAAAGTAAAAGATATGGCGGGAATAAGAAGAATAAACCAATCATATATTCTGAAAGACGAAAATGGGAATACCGTAACGAGTGTAGAACAGAAACTTAAGACATGGACAAAATACATAAAAGACACGTTTAACGATGAAAGAACTAATACACCGCAGAGGTACTACATGCGACCAAACAAGTAAAGAGTGGTAAGGCGGTCGGGTCTGATGAAACACCAATTGAACTAATAAAACTGATAGAAGAAGAGACAGTAGATGTGCTACTTGAACTATTTAACTTAATCTACCAAACAGGCATGATACCAAAAGACTGGCTAACCTCAACTTTTGTAGTACTCCCCAAGAAGAAGAACGCAAACAAGTGCTCAGAATACAGGACTATAGCATTAATGAACCACACCTTAAAAATATTTCTGAGAGTAATACACAACAGAATATCCAGAAAACTTGATTATGATATCAGTAACACACAGTTTGGCTTCAGAAACGCTATGGGAACTAGAGAGGCGCTGTTCGGTATAAATGTGTTGATGCAGCGATGCTTGGACATGAACTATGAGATCTATGCCTGTTTCGTGGACTTCGAAAAGGCATTTGACAAAGTCCAACATAAAAAACTAATAGAGATTTTAAAATCAAAAGATGTGGATGAAAATGACATCAAGATCATATGTAATCTATACTGGGGCCAAACAGCAAGGATTAGAATTGACAATAAAACATCAGAGGAGATTGAAATTCTCCGGGGAGTAAGACAAGGCTGTATGATGTCACCTTTATTATTTAACGTATATAGTGAGGCCATCTTTCAGGAACCCCTAGAAGAACGCAAGGAAGAGGTAATAATCAATGGCGAAATCGTCAATAATATAAGATTCGCAGACGATACCGTTATAATAATAAACAACATAGATGATTTACAAGATCTAATAGAAAACTTGAACAACACATACAAGGAGTACGGGTTAAATATGAATCTGAGCAAGACTAAATTTATGGTAGTAACTAGAACAGCAAATGCTAATGCAAATATTACTATAAATAACATAATAATAGAAAAGGTAAACACATATAAATACTTAGGAACATGGGTAACTAACGATGCAAATCACTCAAAAGAAATAAAGACAAGAATAGAAATAGCCAGAAATACTTTTGTAAAGCTCAAAGGTTTCCTTTGTAATAGAGACCTCAACTTAAATCTTAGAACAAGAATATTACGCTGCTACGTCTTCTCAACCCTATTATATGGAGCCGAGGCTTGGACCGTAAGACAGAACGAAGTCAAGAAAATAGAAGCCTTCGAGAGATGGTGTTATAGAAGAATGCTTCGCATTTCATGGGTGGACCATATCACAAATGCCATAGTCCTACAAAGAATGGGCAAAGAAGAAGAAGTAATAAAAACAATAAAACGGAGGAAGCTAGAATACTTGGGACACATAATGAGGGGCGAGAGGTACGAGGTGCTAAGACTGATAATAGAGGGCAAAATACAAGGGAAGAGAAACATAGGGAGACGGAAAATGTCCTGGCTTCGAAATCTTAGAGAATGGTTCGGGATAACATCGGCAAAACTTTTCAGAATTGCTGTAAACAAAGTGAAGATAGCCATGATGATCTCCAACCTCCGTTAGGAGACGGAACATCAAGAAGAAGAAGACTATTTTATGAAACGAATACTACCATCTCTAAATCATACACATCTCCATACTGGGTATAGATTTAAAGAAAATTACAGTATATAGTCTAATAAGCCTTCTTCTAGTTTTATTTACAGTGGTAGGAATATCATGTTTACTCGTCTGCCATTATCAATAAAAATAGACATTTTATATAGGTACCCAAAACCATAAAGTAAATGGTTTAAATTATTGGTGCAATCAACAATGCCTTGAAAAAACCTGCCATTTAGAGTTAGTTTAGATATGTGAATACTAAATTTGATATTTTTTAAATTTGTTTCTACATTTCATCTTTTGAATAATATCTATACCTTGTCAAATCCGGTATACTACAGGGTAATGTTTTATCGTCCGCCTTAGGCTGTAAACAACAAATCTCACAATTCGACAATTATAGAAATATGTGACTATTACCCAGCGATGCTAGCTTTGCACTTCTATTCTAAATTTATAATTAAAAATATGTACAACTACTCACAACTATTAACAAAATGCTAATAAAATAGTGAATGAGAATTAATAAAAACAAAAGGATTTATGTCACATTCATTTAAAGAAAGAAATTCGCCACGCTGTCGCATTGTAAAAAAATTAGCCAGTTGCTCATATTTTTGTTAAAAAGAAACGATAGAATAAAATTGTAATTGCAATTGTACTGAACTGTCAACGAACAACAAACTGTGATACTATAAAATCGTACGGAAGCCCACTTAAACATACGAAATATCTCTTTAGACTCAACCTGTACGTATCTAAAATACAAAAATACTTCGGCGTTTTAAAGTAGCATGCCTTGTATAATAGTGTATTTCAAATGTAGCATTATGAGTCCACCAAGGATTCAAAGAGATTTAACTAAATCTAACAATGATCACAATGATAAATTAACATATCCAAATAAATTTACCACCACACTACTACAAAGGGAGGAAGCACTAAAAAATATAAAGCGCTTCCAACCTGTTAACTCAACAACTAAATCTACATCAGTATTGTTTTATATAAATCATTTCTACCTATGCAGGCATAAAACATATTTAAACTATTAATTAAGATATTACTTAACATGTTAAGTAACTTACAGCATAGATTCATAGATTAAACACTTAAAAGTAGTTCTAACAATGCCAGTTGCGTAAATAAAGAAAATTGAAAATTGCTCTGCATTATTATAAAACACTTTTTATTTTCTGTTCAGTAGAGAAGCTATTTGTTATCACGAAATTTATTGATATATGATGTCACTATTTATTTTCTTGACACAGTAGTGATATAAAACACATAGAGATATTATTATTTATAAAAACAATTAAACTTCTGCAGAAATAAATATTTAAAAATTAAAAAATGATTTGAATAGACGTTTCTCATGTAAACCCCTTATTAAGGTTTATTTTTGATACATTGCATTATCTTTTTGTAGGTTATTAGCTCCTGCACAAAATTTGAACATTTTTTTCTAAATTTTTTGTACTTTACGTATGTTACGGATAGTCACAGCGACACTGGTAACATTAACAAAATCGGTTCAATATTCTGAGAAGTTATTAACATTATGGGTTGTTCCAGCCTTAATGTTACATAGCATTCCTTTTTTAGTCCTCAGGAGCCTTAAACCAAAGTATAGGTAAACAGAACCGCCGTTTCTATTAAAATTATTTTTATGTTTATGAATTTTTTGTAATACAGACCCAAATCGAATATTGGAAGCTAGACCAGAAAGAACAAGAAGTAGAGGAAGACTAAGAGAAACGCGGGAGCAAAGTTTAAAAAGGAAAGCAAAATAGAGAGAAAAATAATTAAAGAAATTTAAAAAATGGCAACCAACCGGAACAGTTTTCGGATATACATAGAGGACCCCGTGTTCTAGAGCATAAGAGAGAAGAGAGAGAAGAAGAAGAAGAAGAATTGTTTTGTTACACGTTTACGATATGAAAACATGTCGAGGAAACTATTTTACAGTTTTTTAAGACAGGGAAAACAAAGAAAACTCTGAATATGTGGTTGTAAAAATGTTGAATAGTCAGGTATAGCATGCCAATCCGAGTTCTTAAATAAAAAATTAAAATATTTAAGAAAATAACTAGAAAAACTAAATACATAGGGTTCTTAGACGATCTAGAGAATACCATTAGAGAAAAAAGAAATATGTGTACAAAATGGACATCAAAAGGTATACTAGAACTTAGAAAACAATACATGCAACTATAAAACTGAGTAAAAGTGAAGCAAGAAAAGAAGAAAAGAGTATTGGAACAAACTATGCGTGGATATTGATAACAGTATTAAATACAACAGATCGGCAACAGCCTGAAAAACAACAATAAAGGATCAGGAATAATACAATAGTTTAGAAATTATACAAGTCTTACTGCCAAAATTATATAATTGAAAATTATACGTAAAAAGGAAGAAATGATAGTCAATATACATACTAACTGTGAAATAACAAAAAAAATTGGGAAAGTACTTCAAAATAACAAAAACCATAAGGCATCAGGACCAAGAAACTTAATATTGGAATTATTTAAATAAAGTCATACTCAAACTATAGGAGATTAACTGTTGTCCAATCTATGGGAGGACTATTTTTCGCTGCCATAAAAAATAAAATAGAAGTCAAAAGCGCACATCTATGTGAAGACCAAACTAATTATATTAAAAAAATTGTATGTAGACAACATAAACAGAAAAATAGGGACAGAGACACACATATTATGTTTATAGATTTTAAAAATACATATGATAGGATGTTCAGATTTGAATTAAGGAAAGTTACAAGGAGAGTGTATATACGCTGAATGTGAATACAGGTAGTTCAAAAAGTGTATTACGGAAGCACATATAAGAATGGTCAATAAAAGAACTCCTATGATAAAAATAACAGGAGTCAAACAGGGGTGGAGTTTATTACCATTATTGTAATATATCTGTTAAACTAGCACTAGACATGTGGTACAAGAAATGTTTAAATATAAAAATTAAAATAAATAAATGAAAAAGTTGTGAAGTAGAGTTTTGAAACTTAATTATCAAAATAAAAATATATTTTATAGGCCAAAAGACATAAGATCAAAATCCATTTTAACATTTAAATTATATGGACTCACTTTTAAGTTTAGCTAAGACACTAATGAAATAATTATCACGAAAAAGAATAGGAATATTGGTCAAAACATCAAAAAATGTTGTCAAAAACACAGCATTGCATAGTAAACAAATGTGGTCACTTACAAATAACATAAAAATTAAATTATAACCGTAGAATTAGATATTATCAGAGGATGTCAAAATTTATAAGACGGAAAAACTCAAAACCGAAGAAGTTTAAAAAAGAATGAATGTTAGAAAATGCAGCTACCCAGTGGTATTTTCACGTGGGGTGAAGCTTAAACGACAGACGGCCCAAGGGCAATAAGACTCCACAACCACAATCAAAATCGGTCATGGCAGGTGAACATTTTTTATCTTAAGATCAAATTGAAAAAATTGTAAACGAATTCAAGATAAAAATTATCTGTGCCAATACAACTAAAACAACGTAATGTGTTTTGCGTAGCCGAGTCTACACGAAGCCCACCAGTTCCTCGAAGAGTATATTGCATAGCATGTATGCGAATAGGTCTATATTAAAAATATGGTCCAAATAATTATAACCAACGCAAATAAAACAATAATACCTACGTCCAAATCAACCCAAAAATCACCTGTTGCTAAACACAAAATTAACCTCTGACAAACCCGAATTCCATCTAATTGTAGCAAATTTATAAACTTAAAAATAGTTTTTGTCAGGACGATGGTTTCCATTATCCTACAAAGTTCTTAATTTTCGCAGAACTAATTTTTTACCATTTAACGTCAATAGTTATTTTGCTGAGGTCAGCAGTAATTTTTCACTATTATCAGTACTATACATGCACATATATCAAAAATAAAACCCCCTAGACAGCAACTTAATATTAAAGGATATTCCAAACTCCAAAATAACTTAATAATCCAAGAACAGACAATATTATTAAAATACCAATAAAAATATTTGCATTTTACAAGGTTTTGTTTTGCACAAATTTACAACCTTCGCAATTTACCAAATGCGGTCGTAAGTAAATCATAAAATGGTTAATTTATATCAGGTTTCAAATCAGGAATAAACTTTACTGCTGTTAATAAATCTAATATTAAATAAAATTAGTTTGACTTCAGAAGATACGAACATTATATATTTCCTCATCCAAACCTCAATAATTCGAATTATAAAATTAGTAATTTTTAAAAGCTACTATCTGTTTCATCAGATACGATGGAAGGAGAAACAAAATTTATTGCTGCGTGGCTTTTTAAGTAAGAACATTAAAAGCTTAACGAAGGAAAAATATAAATTCTTTTTGCCGACAGAGACGATTTATAATATTTACGTTTATAGTTAGCTCAATTGCACTTTTATTGACTGTTTGACCTCTCTGTATTGTTATCTCTCCTTAACAATGGCCGACTATATTTATATTGCAATACACATGACAACTGAATTAACAGCTTCTCTGTATATAACATTATTATTTTGAGTATACCACTATTAAAGTGTGCGTACTAAAGTCGGACTATAAAACAGAATATTTGATGATCCGCCTAACAAATGTTTCTAACATTCAGTAATGGAAGTGCCTGGTTCATTGCCCATAAAGTGAGAAATAAACCGCTTTTGAGGGCGGAGCAACAAATTTTCCACTGTACCAGATTTCGTTTTAGTTGTCTTTCTGTTAAACCCTTAAAATGTTGTTATACATATTTTTAACTGCTTCTCTACCGACTACCACTTTACAAAATGTTTATAGCCCTAATAATCTTTAAACTTTATCCTCGATTAATTTTGTTGGCAGCAAATTTTGTTGTCGAGTCAATTTTATAATAAAAATATTAGATTTCTTAAGCTTTTTTAAATTAATAAATAATAAAACTCTCTTACTTGTAGTCAATTAATTTAATAACAATTTTGTGTCAAGAAACACATAAAAAATAATGCTTATTAAAATACAGAGTCCCTTTTCGAAACAGCAATAAGAAGAACAACATAGATCCTGTTACATGTTTTATTATACCATTACTCACACAATGCTTTCGATTTAATCATAAACCAGTTTTGAAGATGACGTCCAAATATTTGCCTGTACGAGTGATAAACTCCTATAGCCTCATCTTAAAGTTTTTAATGATACTGCTGCAATTGCGTTGCGAGTAGCATCTTCTAATTCCGTAATGATTGCGGCTTGTGTTAAAAGATTTTGGCTTTCAGGTATTTTTACAGAAAGAATTTGCAACGGAACAGGTCTAGTGACCTAGCCGGCCATAGAACGTCAGCATGTAATGAGATGATGTGGCCTAGAAATATTAGCTCCAAAACTTTTTTGTCAAACTTTTGCCGTATGTACGGTAGTGCTACCTTGTTGAAACCATATTTCCATGTTCGTTGAAGCTAAACTTTAGGAAATTGTGTAACATCGAATTATGATGAGTAGATGTAACAGTTACCGCAAGTCCTGTTTCTTCAAAAAATACGGCCAAATTCTATAACAGCACACGAAATAGTTACAAGCTGACTGTCGAGAGATAGTCCATGGAGTTGTCAAGTTTATCGACGCAGCCCAATAAATGATAATAAACTTCTTCGGCTGGAATATTTGCCAACATGTCATCGCAAGCAGCCTGTCGGGCGCACCAGTCCCATTTTCTAAGTTCCTGGATCACTATCAGTTTGCATAGATATAACATGAAATCGCAGTGTAAAATCTCTGTATGCTCCAATTAGATATTCCTAAGGCGAAAGCATGCTTAGCGGCGAACCGTTGTGGCGATGTGACAGCCTGCCTCACTGCTGCGATATTCTCGGGTGTCCGAACGCTACAAGGTCTACTAGGTGATTTTCGTTTCAACCAGTCTTTCGGAAATTGCTTATCCACCACATTATGGTTTTCGCGGCCGGGGTTCTTCCGTGACGACTTACTACGAAATGCCTACAAAATTCCCGCTGCGTCAAAATCACAAAATCACTATTTTTAAGTAAGCTTCCATAGCAAATGCACGGTGTTGACCACTCTATGATAGGCACCAAATGACATGCCTGCTGCTGCTCCAGGATGTACGACTCGAGGGCTGTCTACCGATACATTTCGGGGAGCGATCAATTTAAAAAGAAGAAATCATTCTGCTGTGACTTGTATTACGCGTGCATTAATCAATTTAAATTTAAAAAAATGTAAATTATAGTTTTTACATGTTTCAGTATTATTCAAAGTAATTAAATAATTGAACAAAGAGCTTTCAATTGATTTTCGATTAGTAGATTGTTATCATCTAAATAAATGGTTTTATGTCAGATAAATAATTTTTATTAGTAATAAATAAGAGTACAGTAGCAAATAGAAAAGTATTCATAGAGTACTTAAGAAACAATTTCAAAAATATCAAGAATACAATAAAAATATTAATTATCAATTTATAGGAATTTATAATAAGTGCAAAATAAAATGTTTTAAACCAGATATTGTTTATATCTACGTAAGACGCACGGTACTTAGTCTGTCCTAATAATATTACGACAATGTTAATACAACTGAAAGAATTTATGCAGCCGCAGTGTAACCACGCAGCCGATAAAAGTGAACTGTATTACAAATAGGTGAATGAGAAACATTTTTTCGTGTTGTCTGAGAGTTAAACGCCAGTAAATGCCCATCTGTAGTGTGTAATCATCGCATTTGCAATTACTAAGCACGTATAACAACAGATCTGAATCAAATATTGCGCGCAGTTGGAAAATTCACCTATTCAGCTAATTCAGGAAGCTTTTGTAAACATTTTAATGAATACAGCATAAATAAGAGTATAACAACTCACACTTACGAGGAATCTGTTGAAGGTGATTCAGGCTTTGAAATTCCAGTAACAAATTCAATACCATAAGCTGGGGTTACGTTGGCCCAAAACTCCACGTTTTTTCACCTATTTAGTATAATTTTAGCGAGACTACTATGTATTAGTACGTCTAGTATTTTTTACATATAGAGCATGAATGGAGAAATTTTCAATTTTCATTATTCAATTTTTATAAATTAAGGAAAATGTTACATGGCGTTGGGGTGACTTTGGCCCATATTTGATTTTATCCCTAAATTACATGTAAAGCATATCTTAGGTCAATAACACTCCAAAATATGTACTGGAAAATTGAAAACGAGTAGAATATTGTTAAAAATTAATACATTTACTATAATGTTGGTATTTGGAGATTAGAAAAGGCCAATAAAGTACAAATACTATAGACAATATCTTTTATTTATAACATTACAAAGAGGAATGAGTAGAAAAGTACATTTTATATAGAATTTTCAATCTTATGCACAGAGAATTGATTCCGTTTAAGCAGTTTTGGAGGATTTATCTTTCGCAATACTTCATTCCAATCAAAGAAATCGAAACCTTCCTTTTAGACCATCTCCATAATTTGATATTTCTTTCCATGCAATCAACATTGAGTCCTCTCTCCGAGATGCTGATAATTCTTTCGGGTTACTTTCCACAATTGAACAATATCGACAACAAAATCATCAACCAGTTTTTCCAAATTAGAAACGCTTTCACCTTACTGGTCAGACTCTAATGGTACATCAACATCTTCTTTGTTTGACTCTTCGTTTGAGGATAAAGATGGAAGCCTTCTTCTTTTTATGGAGTCTGGAGTTTTGAGGATCAACAGTATCTTTGGAAACTTCGACACACGATTAATACTTCTACCAGCTGCTACGCGCAATTTCTTTTTCCTCTTCGTAGTACCTTCGGTCCTTAGAAAATCTGACCTTTTTTTCTCCAACTGCTCCAAAAGGGCACATCCAAAGATTGTGTGAGCCTCGGATGTTAATATGTGATGATAAATTGTCCCCAGTCAATACCACTGGTCCTTGCTCATTTTTGACAATCGTATAAATCAGGTTTTGAAACCAGATTTCTAAAAGTCCCATGTTTGCATTGAACTGCATTCACTTAATTGGTCTGATTAACAGCGTAGGAAACATTCTCATAAATTGTCGCGATTTGAACAATCTACATTCCTTCTACTTATTATGATCAGCCTTATATTCATCGTTAAGGTGAAAAACATCCATAAGCGTGTGTCTCGCATGTTAATGGATAAATTGTCAGTCAATACATGGACGGTAGAACATCTTTTAGAACGCCACTCAAAAGTTGAGCGTTTAACCAATCTTCAAAAGATGCATTGAACCATACACTTTTGGAGTGATTAGAAGCATAAATTGGGCCGATTTCAATACATCAGTTTAGGTGTGTAAGACATCGTAGGTGAAGAAACCAGTTTACCATTTTCTCGCAGAGGGTCCAATACAGACTGAACATCTATTTAGAACGTACTCAAAGTTGAGCTTTCTTCAGACTAATATCGGATAAATACAGATTTTGAGATTGCAGACCGACAATTGGAGATTTCAAAATTTAGTGTCCACAATTGGATAAGAACCAGTTACATTTTCTCCGCAACTACTGTTATTACAGTATCTAATGACTTTCTTCAGACTAATACTGATAAAACAGATTTTGAGATTGCAGACCGCCGACGAGATTCAAGTCCACAAGGACGAAGAAATTATTGGGCTTTGTAGAATGCTTTGAAGAATGAAAATGACCATATGAGAAGTGTATGAGAGGTACTCACTTTAAAGAGTGTTAAGACTACCTACAATGCTTTTTGCATTTTACGCTTTTTAACGAATATATGAATTTTTATATTCTATGATTCGATATTTACTTAATTTGAATATCAAACTTTGTTCTCAGCTGCAGGGCATATTTTTTGCCATGATTGGTCCTAAACAACAACAGTGCGCACTGGATTGTTATGTCTATTTACAAATTTTTCGCAGCATGTTGTGACTATTTAATACTTGGAATAACGCTTTGTAGTCTTTGTTTGTTCGTTGTGTTATTATATAATAAGCTTTTGTACATAAATCAAGGCTAGCCTACAAAGTTATGTTAAAATATGAAACACCTTTAAAAAATTATTGATTCTGCAGCAACACAAAAGATAAATATTGGTTACAGTTCATTTTTTATTGATCGGTTTATTAAAATTTAAGGCTTTGCAAACAAAGAACGAAATATTCAATTACAACAGAGCTTTTCCAATGACCCTTTAAATTCGAGTGTATTTTTTATTAAACACAAAATCAAATATTTAGCAATGTCGAAAATTAGTGGAAGAAAAGACTCCAATGGGTTAAGACAAATAATAAACTGCCATGACTGTATATAGACGTACCGAATAGGGTGGTTTACTAGCTTTGAAATAATTCGACTGTAAAGTATATTGTTTTGGGGTATTTTACACACGCTTTAGTCAGTTTTTTATTCATTTTCAAATTTTGATATTTATGTTTTATATCCACATAAACGTTACTCAGTAATATCAACAAATTAAGAAGAGCAAGCACTACTAGTACTGCTACAAAATTTTGATGTCTAAAATATTACAATCTTTCCTTTTTAAGTTCAAAGTGTTAAATTGTATACTGTTAATCTTTGTAACGATAAAATTATTTTTGTTATTAAAATAAACATTTATAATTAGTTTATAACTACACAAAGATATATAGAAATATACAATAGCACCTTAATTATGAGCTGGAGTAATGAGATTAAAGAACTGAAGCGAATAATCACACAGTTCAATAACAAAGAAACATATAAAAAACAGTTTAAAAAAATAAATAATAGGCAATAAAGAAACGCAATAAAGATGATCTCGAAAATTATCGACATAAATTTTCGACTTATAGAAATAAATAATTTTATAAGAATACATTTAGAATGTAATGTCGAATTTTCCGAAATTGCAATAATATTCAAAATTTATATAGACAACTTTTAAATCAGCGTAAAGACGGCCATTAAGAATTACATTATTACAGTAAAATAAACAGACAATTGTTGTGACAGGACCGACAAAAACTCAAATTAGTAACGAACAAGTTTTGAACATTAAAAATAATGTCAGACGCAATAAAAGCAATCTAATTTGTAATCACTATAATTAATTTATTTTGAAACTACAATAGAATGATTAATAGATTCACAACTAACAATTTATAAGTCATTGTCATTCAAAGAGCTTAAATCATACCTTAAAACAGCTAGAAATAACAGGCTATTGTTGGGATACTTAGGTTAAAAATTTGTAGGACATCTAAAATTTGTCAGGTTCAGTTCTAATCACTATGAATTCTTTTGTTTGAAAGCTACTATGAATTTCTTGGATCAAAGACCACCTTAGTCATTGTCATTCAAAAATTGCAAATCATACCTTAACAACAGCTAGAAATAAGGCTATTTTGGGATACTTAGGTTAATTTGTAATAGGACTCGCATACGTGAGTTCAGAAAGTTCTAATTTGAACTTTGGAAGGATTGAATTTCTTGGATCAAAGAACCAGTTTTATTTTGAATGAGCCGCGCGGGTATGTTGCATTGTTTTAAAGTGCATAACCGACTGAAAAATTGTTGCTTAAAATCTTTCTAAATTGTGTTGTTTAATATTAGTTCCTTTGCGATTTATTATTTATCGGTAGCATCATTATCATCGAC
Organism: Sinelater perroti; assembly: GCA_036346155.1. Classification (NCBI taxonomy): domain Eukaryota; kingdom Metazoa; phylum Arthropoda; class Insecta; order Coleoptera; family Elateridae; genus Sinelater; species Sinelater perroti. The sequence continues at coordinate 5,740,781 of JARFIY010000265.1, forward strand.
AGAATGTGTAATGTTAAACTTTAGTGGTAGACGACGCCCAGAACACAAACATTGATTAAGAACTTAGATATTACAGGATATATTCTGAATCAAAAACGTATTGACAATCATTCGTACGGCTTATTGGAAGTAAAAATGTCGAAGAAAAATCTAGATCTGCTGTTTCCTTTTTAACGAACTGACGAATTGCACTTAGCAATCTCAGTTAATATTTCTTGGTCCTTTCATATAGGAGGTTCCTTGCGCGGTAATCTCTCTCGTTTCTAAAATAATTGCCACCTGATTAAGCGACAGTTCTAAGTGTCTTAAAGTGAACGGTTAGACTTCTTTGAGAATTTTTAAGATTCTTGCTTTCTCCTTCATTTCGTCAAGTAATAAATTCATCTTTAAGTTTCTTGAAGGCCTTATTTTATGTAATATTATATAACTTTCAGTCGCTATATTTTATAGCCGACTTAATTAACATGTCTTACGCATGCAGATAACCTTTTTTTAATGTCAATAAACATCTAGAGTCAAATATAAGGAAGTTCACATTTTTTTCTATTAGGAGTGCATATTTACAATCTACTCTATACAATCTAAGTAAGTAATAAGTAAATCGTATGATAAAATAGAAGACTTGAGGGAGGTTCATCCATTGATGTTACTCCCAAATAGGAGGCTTACGCCTGGTTGGGTTGATGTGCGAGGTCATGGGGCCATTGACGATGCAGTTTTCTTGTCACGACTGGTTCTTGGGATAGCTGATAAACGAGCTCATTTTCGTGTCCCATGAGAGTGTGCTGGTAGGAAGTTGCTAGTCTATGGATTTCGCTGGAGACATATCCGATCCCAAGGTCTTCGTGGAGGGACTGGTTGGTAACGTACCAAGGAGCATTTGACATCAGACGGAGAGTCTTTGAATGGAAACGCTGCAAGATTTTAGTATTTGACGGCTTGGTGCAACCCCACAGTTGGATGCCGTAGGTCCAAATTGGCTTTGTAGAGAAGAACTTTGTTTTTGAGGGATAACTGCGAACGCCTCCCAACAAGCCAGTTCATTTCTTTTACTTTGATGTCGAGATGTTTTCTTTTTGCCTTTATGTGAGTCTTCCACGTGAGTTTCTAGTCAAGAAGCATCCCTAAATATTTGACTTCTAGTTTGACTGGTATAACTGTATTCTTAATGGTGACTGGAAAACATGTACTTCGCTTGCTTGTGAAGCTGATGTGGGTGGATTTATCGTTGTTGACGGAAATTCTCCACTTGCTGTACCATTCCTGGAGGAGATTAAGGTGGTTCTGAAGGTTTTGCAGATGCCATGAGAATGAACTGTTAATAGATAGCACAGCTGTGTCATCGGCGAAGATGGCGATCTCTGTGTTGGCTGTAGTAGGAGTATCTGAAGTGTACACCAGATATAATAGAGGACCCAAAATACTTCCTTGTGGTACACCAGCAGATATGGGTTGATAGTTTGAGAATAAATTGTTGATTCTGGTTTGAAAGGTTCTGTCGCTTAGGTAGGATTTCAGTAATAGGAAAATTTGGCCGAAAAAGACTGTCTTAATTTTGTATAGTAATTCCAAATGCCATACCCTATCAAATGCCTGTTTGATGTTCAAAAAGGCTGCAGTGCAGAATGCCTTGGCTTCTAGTAATTGCATGATTTTAGTAACAATCCTGTGGGTTTGCTGTATTGTTGAGTGTCGCCTACGAAAACCGAATTGGTATGCTGGTATGGTTTGGTGTAGGTCGATTGTCTCTTCTATTCTCTTTAGCAATACTCTTTCAAAAATTTTAGACAGGAGGGGAAGGAGACTTATAGGTCGGTATGATGTTGGCTCTGTGGTTGGTTTGCCGGGCTTGGCAATCACTGTGATTATAGCATACTTCAAAGTTAACATTGAATGTTGCCCGGATTTCATCGAGAAATCTCTAAATAAAAAAATGTAACAAAAAAAGAATATGTTATTTGTCTGACTTATGACAAATAAGGCTATGACATTAGACTAAAGGTTTCTTAAAGAAAAAGTTTCAGATAAATACGAAGACCAAATACTTTCGGTAAGTAGTATGTATAGACAAAAGAAAACCCAACAATCAATAAAACACAATAATAATCCCGTTAGGTTACACGAAACCTCAATAAAGTTAGTATTAAACCACCACCCATTTTCCACCAATCTGCAAAAGAAACTCAATTTTTGAACAAATCTTTATCGAAAATAAACCAAAAAAACCAATACATACCTTAGCTTAATAATATTTATTCATGGACAACACAAATACAACAACTAAAATTAAATAATATAGAAAAATATTTAAAAAAGGTTTTGTTGTTAAGAATAAAATAAATATTAAAAAATGCAATAGCAAAGAAATATGACTTGCGATGGTTTTTGCAGATATAAATAAATAAATACCTTAATAATATAGTTAACCAATATAAAAAGATATCAATGTATTTGCGTATATAAGGTGCCAGCATTATAACAAACCTTTTATGAAAGTGGCTGAAATGCTACTGGAGCGCTATCTACTTTCAAGGCAAAGTTTGACAAGCACACTATCTTGTCCGTTTTTACAATAGCAAGGTAAAAAAAACATGATAAAACTTGTTCTATAATTAAATTGTCTATTTTACCATGTTACGTATAATAAGCTGATTGGAAAGTTTAAGAAGACTGGAAGTGTACTGGATAACAATTTGTCAAGAACGGGTAAACCAATCACTGTGACTTCCCCAAGGTAGTAGAACAAGCTTGAGAGATTTATGAACAAGAGCCCACAACTTTGGTCTCTATAGACGCAGCTCAACTTGATGTAAGTTTGGGCACTATACACACCATCCTCATCAAGAAATTAAATTTATTTTTCTACGAGATTCAATTGCAAATGCTTATGACCGAGGTAAATATTGTCAAAAGATTTACGCTAGCAAAGTAATCATAGAGGTGGTTTGGACCAAAAAGTTGGACATAAATCAAGCCCATTTCTCGGATGAGGCTTATTTTCAACTAGATGGCTACGTCAACAAACAAAATTACTGATATTGGGGTACTACAAACCCACATGTGACAGAGGTTCGTCGATTGCACCCAGAAAAATGTAGTGCATGGTGTGCAATTTTCCACTATGTCGGCCCCCTACTTCTCACAAAATATCTGAATGAAAAGATTAATCGCACAAAAGTTTTCCAGAAATTTTTTCCAATTGCGAGAGATGAAAAGCAAGTCAACCAATACTGGTTTTAGCAAAATAGAGCCACCGTCCATTGGACTTAAGGCATCTTCAACATGCTCACAGAAGTTTCTAAAAAGAGGGTAATAAGTCTGGAACGCCCTCATAAGATAGAAGGTGACATCAAATTTTTCCGATGTAAATCCATGCGATATTTTCTTATGAGTTATCTTAAGGATAGGGTTTATTGGAACAAATCCAGTCTATCGACGAACTCAAGAATCTTATCAAAGTAGAGGTTCTGGCCATTTCTGTGGACATTGGAAAAGTTGCAATTGAGAGTTTTTGGAAAAGGATTGAAATGGCCATCTGAAGTGAAGGCAGTCACTTTGAAAACACAATGCACTGAACTCCATTTATTTATCATTATTAAAACTTTTCTGCGTGTTTTTTTATAATGAATTTTTTATCGTTTTCGTCACATAGTAAAGACTCTGTATGTTCGATCAATTAATTTATGAAAATATTATGAGACGCAACATATCTACTGTTATAAATAAAATCATTCATACTGGATAAAACTTGTTTCTAGCTTTATAGAACGCCTCCAATTCCGATTTACTATAATTTACTAAAAAATTGTATGCTAAAACATCTAATTATGTAGTTCATATTATAAGCATCAAAATGGCACCACACATGATAAATCAGCTATTTATCGTCTGCGAAGTGATTCATCAGGAATTGTTAAAAAGATATTTTTCAGGACGATACGATCCAAGTTAGAAAATTATCATTGCTGTACTGCTTTCTAAAATAATAAATTATAAACAGAAATTTTAATATCAAGCATGTCAGCTAGGTTTTTAGATTAACAACGATCAGGAGACCACCATTTTGCACTATCATCAACAAAAAAATTAACACACAATATCTAGAGGTAAATCCATTTACTGATTCTTAAATTTGAACAAAAATCTCTGACTTATTATCCTTTTATCGCCTATGGTAAATAGATGTGCTATCACCAGTATCAGCATAATAAAACAAACCAACTTGTACTACACATCAAATTTACTGACGAGGACTTATATTAGAACAACACAAATAAAACAGTTACCAATGACAATGTAAGTTTAGAATCATAAACTGCTCTAAGAAAAGCCACTAATGTCTTGTTACAAACATACAAGACGTCGCTTAAACTACAACACTAATACAAAAATCTGAGAGACAATATTTCTGAAAAATAAAAAAAATGTAATAAAGCACAAAACTAAAGCTAGATATAACAACAGAGATAACAGCTGTAGGCTGGGGCCGTTACGGATTTTTAATGCTGAAAAAAAAATTAATAGCAGGCAACGGCCGGCTGCAATATATAGCTGAGGTCATAAACAATAAAAAAAAACTTTCGGACTTGAGATGAAGGGAAGTAGTGAAATGGGGTGCAATTTAAGAGATAAAAACCGTTTTCGTGACCACCTAGAGAAAAGTGTTTCATACAAAAGTTGTAGATAATAAAAAAATCTAAAACTTTTATTTCCAATATGTTTCGATATAACCTCAAAGTTTGGGAGAAAATGGCGAAAAACCGATTTTTCAGTTTTTTAATTTTTAATTATTTAATTTAAATGAAATTTTGTGAAAGTATGTAATTAGTTGCATATAATAAGCATGATTTTTTTTTAATTATGGGAAATAAATGTTTCCGAAAAAGCACCTATCTTCGGCGAACAACTTTATTGATTTTTTTGGAGTTTGATGTTCTACCAGTGCTCATTTTTTTCAAATGGTACGTCGGTGTTAGTGATTTATTGTTATTTTTTTGTTTATTTTTCGAACCGCGATTTGTCGATTTTTTCATTATTTTCAATGTTTTAGCATATTTATGTTAATAATTCATATTATTTTAATGACAAAACTTACATTGGTATAAAATAACTAAAGTTGAATGAATTTCATCACGGAAAGGTAGGGAAAACTTCATGAAACTTAACATTTACATGGAAATCGATAGCACTTTATTAATTTTCATAAGCTACAGTTAAGTTTCGAAAACTTGATATGCATATTAAATTATTGTAAATATATATGATGAAATACAACGTACAATTTATTTATATTGGCTACGAATTCTTTACTTTATTTACAAATATTTACTTTATAAATATTGGTTGTCTATAGATTTATAAAAAGAAAAATCAATAAAATAATAATTTTTTGTTGTTGTTTGTTTTCTTCATCGATCAAACTATCAAATTCTATATTATCTTCAAAATCACTGGCATTTTCGGGCTCCTTAATTTCGTTGTCATTATTCTTTGTTGACTCTTCATCAATGTCTTCAGAATCACTTAGATCTACAAATACTTCTCTGTCTCTATTTGAACAGTTCTCAATGCCTGTATTGAATACATTAATACATGTTAAGCCGTGTTTCCGGCAACCTTTGATTATTACATCCACGTTCACAAGTACAGCTAACACATTTTAACTATTTTTCGGGAATCAAGTCGGAACTGTCAGATATTTCTGCACGAGTCTTCTTATATTTTCGTTCTAACCCCATTCCTTTGCTTTTTTGTTGTCGTGATCGTTGTCAAAATAACCCAGCCAAGTTTGCAATTGGTAATAGACTCTGTAGGAGTGTTGTGCAGCAGCTTCTTCAGTTGGAGGAGTTTTTTCAATTTATAAGTGGATTTGTTTGTAGCTTGCTGATACAGCTGAAATCGTAATTGATTTAATGAATTATACATTTTCTTACTTTTGTAAATACTAGCTGTAAGTTGAGATCCATTTTTTGCTATGGTTATGTGGTCTGCATCTTTTTGATAAAAAACACTGGCTAGGTTTAATAAACTTTATTGTCCAATAAAGATCTTACTATTATTTTTTCCCTTTTCCAGCAAAACTTGAAGTTGTATCACATCCAGAGAAAGCGTGAAGAAACGCTATTACATTTGTATATGGTTCGTGTTTAAAACAATGGCATGTATAAAATGAATCTTTGACGTTGCTTGAGCCTGGTTTGTGAAAATAAATATCCAGCCCATTCGAATTTAATTGGTGTAAAAGAACTAGTAAATCGATGTCTTGACCCACGATTATTACAATTTTATCATCTTGTTTAGCTAATTGGATGCAGTATTAACAATCAGTGCGTCGGCGTCTTCAGGAGCTCGCTTACACAAAGAGCCCTCGGACTGTAATTTATTTGATATTGTGATAATTAAATTGTTTTTATTATTTTGATTTGATAAAAATTTTTCTTGTGAAAAGGGTATTTTACTTATACTTTGATATTCAAATGTGGGGACGTTCGCTGATTTATTGCGACGTGATCGTTCTGATTGTTTCGTGCCCGACGAAATGGAGACAGGTACCGTCGTATATGTAGGTGCAGTTGTATTTACTTCAGGGTATCTATCAAAAACCACATAACTATTATTCGCATAATGACTTCGAACATAATTGAGATAGTTCTAAGAGATTTCCTCGATACTATCATACTTTTGCCAAATAACCTTGTGCAGTAAAAACCCGACGTCAATAACATATACAACATTGTTACAGACTGGCAAAGCACTAATACTCGTGAATTCGTCGTACAGCTCGGATTTCTTATTCTTTCTTAGACCATTTTCTGTGAAAAGTGACAGAGGGAAAGGAGCGAGTTCATAATTCAAATATTCTTTTATATCATCTTTGCTGTTCATATTTAACGAAATTCTTTGAAATATTAATAATGGATTAATCACTACTTTTTCACCGTTAACTTTTACTGATGATTGAAGTGCTTCGAGAAGGACTACTTTGTTTGTTTTTTTAAATTTAACACTACCAAAATTATTTCCAACAATTTCATTGATTTTTCACCGTTTTCACGAGCTCCATAGCAGTCAATTGTTTCATCACCTATGATTTCAGAATAAATTGAAATAATATTTTCTGTATTTTCAAATACCTGTATGCTGAGAAATTTCAAATTTTGTAAAATATTTCTTTGTTCGTATACGTAACAGTAATTTTTTGTTTATATTAAATTTTAGCGTGGTTTCCAATAATTAAATTCATTCAACTTTAGTTATTTTATACCAAAGTAAGTTTTGTCATTAAAATATTATGAATTATTAACAGAAATATAGTAAAAAATTAAAAATAATAAAAAAATTAGACAAATTCGCGATTAAAATTTTTTTTCAGTTTTTCTTAATTTTAAGCTGCTAAATACCAATAAATCACTAACATCGATGTACCATTTGAAAGTAGACATCTCGACGAAGAAAATGAGCACTGGTAGAACATCAAACTCCAAAAAAAATCAATAAAGTTGTTTGCCAAAGATAGGGGTGTTTTTTCGGAAAAATGGTAATATCTCGAAAAATATTTATTTCTCATAATTAAAAAATCATGCTTATTACATGCAAATTATATACATTCACGAAATTTCATTTAAATTAAATAATTTTAAGAGAAAAAATTAAAAACTGTGAAATCGGTTTTTCGTCATTTTCTCCCAAACTTTGAGGTTATATCAAAACATATTTGGAATAAAAGTTTTAGACTTTTTTATTATCTACAACTTTTGTATGAAACACTTTTCTCTAGGAAGTCACGTTTCGCCACAAATCACGAAAACGGTTTTTATTCCTTAAGTAGCACCCCATTTCACTACTTCCCTTCATCTCAAGTTCGAAAGTTTTTTCATTGTTTATGACCTCAACTATATATTCCAGCCGGCCGTTGCCTGCTATTAATTTTTCATCTCAAAAAGGTAACGGCCCCAGCCAGTAGTGAAAAACGGCTTGCAATATGTTAGCAAATATACTGAAAGTAGTAGATCCGAAATTAAGCTTTTTCTAGGTATGTAGTAATCTCTTAAATGAAGACTGTTTCTTGTCTTCAGAAGCTGTAAGGTAATTTAGATCAATACTTGTAAATTCCCCCATTGTAATTTCGGCTACATTTGAACACGATTTAATGGCGAAAAAGCAGAAAAATTTGTGTTGCTTAAGTTATTCAACAAATAAAATAGATGCTGAAATGAGCAATTGTTATATGCTTCTTTCCAACTTTCTTTCTATTTCAAGTTTACCACAACGAAGCTAAAGATAAGATGAATCTTATAAATAAGACGACGGCTTAAGGATGTGTAGTAATTTAATTATTCACCAGGAGATGGTTTGCGGTTTACACAATCTTGATTTAATTCTATCCCCAATTTAACTTGTTGACTAACCCAAATAAATTAGTTATAAATTATTTTAATATTAAAACTAGGATAACCGCCACCAGAAGCCTGTTATTAGTAGCTTTAAAACATTTATAAAAACGTTACTCCAAAAATGCGTAAATAATTTAATAAAAAATATATGAAATTGTCAATTTGGATTTACACACAATTATTCGACCTTACGATTTTACTAAATTTTTAATGTTAGCTATAAAACCTTCAAATGGAAAACTCTGATTGGCAGCTTCTATCGATATCCACCAAGCATTCTACAAAGTATAGTATAAACGTCTTCCATTCAAAATTATACTGAAACTGCTAAGACCTTTCTTACGATCTGAATCCCATTAAATTAAGAAATTTCAGGTCTTATTATGTTGAATTTCACAAGTTAGTGTATTGGAACCGGTTTTCTACTTAATGTACGAAGATAATCTATGCGTCACTCTTTATAGTAAAATAAAAACGTTTGCTGATAATACAATAATTTTAGCTACAAATGAAAATCCAGTTTGTGCCTTATAAAAGTTCCAAAATCACTCAAATTTGTTATAAAAATGGTTTAGTAGGTGGAAAACTAAGGTAAACTACAGCCAGTCTTCTCCATGTATTATTCGTGTTTAGAAGTCAATGGTTAAATCCTAAGAACGTAATTAAGTTTTAAAAAAATGAAACAGAATGCAGAACACATTCAGGATGCCCAGAATACATATCTCAAACTACTACGAATTTTTGTATGAGGAGCCAAAATAATCGAATCTTTAGTTCGACTATTAAAAGCAATAACCAAAATTAAATAGTAGTTAAAAGTGTTACACAATAACTAAATAAAAACCCTACCAAAAACAAATAAATTGTTATAATTAAAGTTCTAATAAATAAAAAAAAGTAGTTTCACACTTAAAAAACATGATTATGATATATAATTATAATAATAATTTAAAAAACCTATACGCGACAACTAATGTAGAAGAATTAAAGGGGTTAAACATAAAATAACCAAAAAAAAATACTCCTCATCTTAGTCAAACTCAAATCAATTGAAAATAATAAGAACGTATATTATATAAAAAAACTAGCTCATTAAGTGGCCAAAATTAAACCCCTCCAAGACCATCACCTTAATTTACTTAATTTTTGTGAATTTTGATGTAAAGATAAAATTACGTCCATACTTATTTGATCACTCGTCCATTATAATTAATGTAGAACCACACGTGATAATAAGTAAAAAAAACTTTTTTTCTCAGCTATAAAGTTACAAATTTGGATGGATGTATTCGAAAAACTAATAGAAGAATCGTTATTGCTAGACATTACTTAAAATCAGAAAACAATTCCGTACTAGTAGTAGAAAACTTCAATAACGTTTTGAGCAAGCTATCTGACTATCAATTTTTGACGAAACACTGTATTTTTCAAATAATGCTTATCCTGTAATTGTTAAAAAAATTGCTGAAAAACATAGACTTTGCAGGTAGTGGTAAACAAGAAGGCATGCATATGATAAACTTAGACTAAAATAACCTGCTACTAATCTTAAAAGATTATTATTCGACATCAAAAATCAGTCGGTACAAAACTACCCGAAGAAAGTATCACTAATAGAAGTCAGTAAATATTTCATCTGGAAGGCAACAAAAACAAAACTTGAGATTTCTTTCAAACTATTAAATTATATATTACTGATAAGTATTTTTCAAGGGTATCTATTTTCATACAAATTTATTTCCTATACACTCGGGCGCTTTTCAAAGAAGCATGTTAGGTCTGCTACTATATCTCCCATTTACTGCTAAACTCCAAAACTACCTAAACCCATTACAAATATAGTTTAAAAGTAATAAATTGAAATAAATACACATAACTTTCGGCATAGAAAGGAACATTTATTCTCATGTATCGCTTTATAATAAACAAATTGCTGGGACAGAGAGCGCCAACTACTTGGAAATCCATTTGAATAGAAGACTATAAGACAGAATGTATGGGTTCAACGCAAGTAATTAGGCACATTGTTTAGCCAAACTTATTGGTTCATAGGGAATGCATCTTAATTATTTTTAAAAATAAACTTCTGTTGAATAATGTTATACTTAAACCTGTTTGGTCTCATGGAATGCAGATGTGGCAAACAGTATTTTAACATTGATATATACTTTGAGAAGGTTTTAAGCTATGGCATGCGCTAAATGAGGTTATAAGCCGTAATCTTAGCATTTTTACAATAGACAAAAAATACAAATACTCGGGACCCGTCATCACCAGCGTCAGGTTACCCACATCAACACACTAATAGAGTGTTTTTTACATCTGAAACCAAACTCTGATATCTAAAGCGCTAAAAAGTCTTTATTTTGCCAGTATTCATCAGTTAAGTATATATACGTACTTCTTGATCCCACCATCTAGATGGTCCCCTTATTTACTTTCGCTCCTAGGGTTTCCAGTTTCAACCTATTTATGGCCATTTATTTGGTGGCATTCTTCTTATATGGCTATACCACTTTAAATTTTACTGTAGCTAAAACATTTTCTTTGCTTTTTTTATTTTCTATGTATCAGTACTATAGGTAAGAATGCTCTTGACAACTGTATTGTTTATTCTCATTTTCATCTTTTGTATATTTGTTGTAAATTGCTTGGTTTGTATTATTCTATGTGTAATCTCTTTTGACTATTACTTTTATTTGATGGTAGTGTAACTAAATATTTGTTATATTTCCATGTTTTAATTACTTTTCCATAGATCTACATGTTCTAAGCTTTTTCATTTGTAACCATATATTTAGTTTTGACAAAATTTATTGTTATTTTCCACTTTTTATAAGTGTCATGTAGACTTTCGGTCATGTAATTAATGCCATCTTCATCAGCGATCAAATCTATTTAATCGTCTGCAAAAAGAAGCGCATGTATTTCCATCAATGCCAATTCCCATTCCATGAATTTCAACTACCATATATATATATATATATATATATATATATATATATATATATATATATATATATATATATATATATATATATAAAGGTGTCCAGAATTAACGCAGGATTTAAATTTGCAGTCATTTATGCAGTAAAGTGTTGACAACTCTAAAATAAAAACAAATCGACAGCTGACAGTTTAGGGTTAGTACAAATGGAGCGTTACACGATAGAACAAAGTGTCTTCATTAATAAACAATATTTCAAAAATAATGAAAGCTTGGCGGCCGCTGTTCGAAAATTTCATACAAAATATGGTCGGATCCGTTAGAGATGCCAAACACATTGGTCGTCCAAAAACAAGCCGTTCAAATGTTATCATCGAAGCAGTGCGTGAGAGTGTCGGTGACAATCCAGGAACCTCAATTTGGCATCGTGGATAAAAATTGCAAATTTCAAGAAGCTCTCTACAGCGTATACTCACTAAAGATGTGTGTCTCCATGTTACAAAATTCAATTAACACAACAACTGAAGCCTAATAACCATGCACAGCGAAGAGAATTTGTTGAATGGATTATTGAGCATCAACAAATGGATGCTGATTTTTCGAGCAAAATCGTCCTAAGCGACGAAGCACATTTTCACCTTGATGGGTTTGTTAATCGCCAAAATTGCCGCTTTTGGGGTTCTGAGAACCCACATGTGATTGTCGAAAAACCAATGCATCCACAACGTGTCACTGTTTGGTGTGGATTTTGGGCTGGAGGCATAATTGGACCATACTTTTTTGAAAATGAGGCTGGTCAAGCAGTGACTGTTACTGGTGCTCGATATCGCGACATGATAACACAGTTCTTTTTGTCGAAATTTGATGATATTGATGTGGCCAATATGTGATTTCAACAAGACGGTGCCACATGCCATAAAGCCGGTGAAACACTTCAATTACTGCATGAGACATTTCCAGGTCGTGTACTCTTTCGTTTCGGTGATCAGAATTGACCCCCTAGATCGTGTGATTTAACACCATTAGATTTCTTTTTATGGGGTTATTTAAAATCACAGGTCAGTATTACAATCAAAAGACTAAAAACTGTGTTTTCTATTTAATTCAAATCTTGCGTTAATTTTGAGACCCCTTTTATATATATATTATATATATAACGAATCTTTATATATATATATATATATATATATATATATATATATATAGTATTCGTTTGGCTTTTGAACGATAAACAAGTGTGGAGTACGCTCTTCCGTGATACGAACCTTAATAAGGTCGTAAAATTATCGCGTAAAATATGTTTCCACAACAACAAACCGTACCACAATCACAAAATGAAGTGATATTAATGCACCAAAATAATGCGTTATTTCAAGAAAATTGTCAACGTTCGCAAAACGAACAGCAACTTTATAATAGCTGGAAAATATCGGAGGACGAGAAGGTAAGTGCCTTAAATAGAGCGGGCCAACTACAAATCCAGTTAAATAAAATTCATAAACTGTACGAAGATCTGAGCAAAAAATACTCAGAGATAGAAAATAGACTGTCTAACGGCACCAAAGAAAAAAGTGCAGTAGAATATCATACCGATGAAGAGGAACTAGCTTATGAGACAGGGTGGATACGCCAGAAAAATAGGAAAAAGAAAAATGAATACCTCACTTACCCCACCTCAAAAGCAACAACAACAGGAACAAAATCATGCTGATAAAAATAATAAAGAAATAGCTAAAAAAATAAAGCCACCTCCACCTATCATAGTTGATAACATTGATAATTTTAATGAACTCCATGCTACAGTGAATCATTTCTCTAACGCACAGATCAAAGTTATTAACAACAAAAATATTAAAATTAATGTACAGGACGAAAACGATTTTAAAAGGTTTCTGAAGAATTAAACAATGAAGAATACTCTTGGCATTCTTACGAGAATAAGCAAAACAGGCCAATTAAAGTTATGGCCAAAAGACTGCATCATTCTATAAAATCAGAGCATATAGTCCATGAAATGAGGATGCGTGGCTACAAACTACTTGAAGCTACTCCCAAACTAAAATATAAAACCAAACAACCGTTAAATATGTTTATGCTTTCGTTTAGACATGACGAAAGCGTAGATAAAATCTACGGTATTACTGATATATTAGGTGTCCGAGTAGAAATCCTGCCACTAAGAAAATCTAAACTCGTACCTCAATGTAAAAGTGTCAAGCATATGGACACACGTAAAATTCTGTTATAAAGAACCACGCTGTGTTAGATGTACTGGTAACACTTAACAGCAAACTGTGATAAACCAAAACTCAACAGCCAAAATGCGTTCACTGTGGTCAGGGCATCCAGCAAACTATAGGGGTGCATGGTAGCAAAGAAATACAGAAGTTGCAAAACAAGCGCTCAAAAAGTCTGTCTTGCCAAAGCAACCACAACGAACAAATCAACAAGAACAAATAACCAAAGCGAATGAAGGCAAAAGAGCTATAGTCAAGCAACTTCTGGTAAGAATGAAACTAAAAGTAGCAACAAAAAGAATCAAGCAATCCATTGAGCACACTCTCCAACAAATTTTAGAGAGGCTAACTAAAATGGACGAGCGTATAGTAAGATTAGAATATAGCGCTAAAGGAGCTATTCCTAAGACCCATAATGGTAAATAGTTTAAGAATAATGGAATGGAATGCCAATGGACTATTGCAACATCAACAAGAATTGCAAATAGTTCTAGATATAGAAAACATTGATATTTGTCTCATCTCTGAGACACATTTTACCAATGAATCCTTTATTAGATTTAAGGGATATAAAGTATACCATACTATACACCCTGAAAACGCAGCCAAAGGAGGTAGTGCAATAATAATAAAAGAGTCGATTAAACACCACCAAGAAATGGGATACAAAACAAAGGAATTTCAAGCTACCGCAGTCAATGTCGTAACTAGAACATATGAGATCATAATTGCAGCAGTGTACTGCCCCCAAGACATGCTCTCAAAAAGACCAATATCTCGATTTTTAAGCAGCCATGGTCGAAGATTCATAATTGGAGAGATTTTAACTCCAAGCATACCAATTGGGGATCTAGACTAACAACACCAAGGGAAGAGAACTCTTGGAAGCAGTCAAACAACTAAAATGTGAAACACTGTCAACTGGAAAACCAACATACTGGCCTACAGATCCAGAGAAAATCCCAGACTTAATTGACTTCTTCATAACTCGAAATGTTTCAGTGAACTACATGCATGTCGAAGAAGCCTGGGACATGAACTCCGATCACTCTCCCATTCTTCTCACGCTTAGTGATAGTATCATACAAAGGAATTAACTCCTAGATTAGTTAATAAGCCGACTGATTGGTGCAGCTTCAAATTACAACTCGAAGAAAATATCAATTTGACAGTTCCTCTGAGAAATGAAGAACAACTAGAAACGAAACAGAAACTTTTATTAGGGATATCCAACAAGCAGCATGGGATAATACCCCTACAATTACCACAAGAATCAAAGGTAACAAGTAGCCAAGAAAAATAAAACAGCTTATCTATGAAAAGAGAAGACTCAGAAGATTCCGGCATCAATCTCGAGCACCAACCGACAAAACTGCATTGAACAACACTATCCAGCAATTAAAAAGGGAAATTCAGAAATTCAAAAATGAATCGATCAGTGACTACTTAAGTGAATTGTCAAATGACAGCAAAACTGACTATTCTCTCTGGAGATCAACTAAAAACTTAAAAAGGCCGATCATACAGAATCCACCAATAAAAAATGCAGATGGGAGTTGGGCAAAAAGTAATATACAGAAAGCTAATAGATTCGCTGAGCATCTCGAAAGGACATTTCAACCGAATGAAGACGAAGACACATTAAATTGGGAAAACCTTAATCAAGAAGAAGGCGAAATCAGACCCACTAGTCCAAAAGAAATTGCAATTGAAATTAACGAAAACATGGACCCAAAGAAGGCTCCAGGATTTGACCTGATTACTGGGGAAATTCTAAAACAACTACCTAGGAAAGCAATAGTCAAACTTACCTATCTTATCAATGCCTCGTTTCGACTGAGATATGTACCCAAGATATGGAAAGTAGCTGAGGTGATAATGATCCCTAAACCTGGAAAAGCACCCAATCAAGTCACAGCTTACAGACCAATCTCATTACTTCCAGTAATCTCGAAAATATTCGAAAAATTATTACTTAAAAGGTTGAAACCCATTATAGAAGACAAGAACTTATTTCCATCACATCAGTTTGGATTCAGGGATAGCCATTCAACCATTGACCAAGTGCACAGGAGAACAAACATAATCGAAAGAGCTTTAGAGGAAAGAAAAGTTTGTTCTGCCATCTTTCTTGATGTAGCACAAGCTTTCGACAAAGTGTAGCACGAGGGACTACGGTACAAATTAAGAAAACTTTTGCCCAGACAGCATACAGAACTTTTGGAATCATACATTGCAGATAGAGCTTTCAGAATCAAGCAAGAAGATTCTTACTCCGAATTAAAAGAAATTAAAGCAGGAGTGCCACAGGGCAGTGTATTGGGACCTGTCCTATACCTATTATACACCAGTGACATACCTGAGCCAATGCATGACACGATTGCTACCTTCGCAGATGATCTTGTCTGTAGGCAAAGACTTCGAAGAAGCAGCTAAAAACTTGCAGTCATCTGCTAATCAAATTAACAACTGGACTAAACGCTGGCGAATTAAATTTAACGAAACTAAATCCGTCCATGTCAATTTTACAAACAAACATAATCAACATATCCCCATTAGCATAAATAGTACACAAATACCATACGCCAATACATCAAAATATTTGGGTATTACTCTTGATGCTAAGCTGCGCTGGAAGGCCCATATAAAAAAAAACGAGAAGAACTAGGCTTCAAGTATAAGAAAATGTATTGGCTCTTGGTAGACACTCCACGTTGTCAATCTACAACAAAATGCTACTGTATAAACAAATCCTTAAGCCCGTATGGACATATGGCGCCCAGCTGGTTTGCAGAAAGAGCAATATAGATATCATGCAGCGCTTTCAGAATAAAGTACTGAGGAATATTGTCGACGCTCCTTGGTACTTTAGAAACAGTGACCTTCATCGAGATTTGGAAATGGAAACTGTTAGCCAAGCCATTGAAAAAATTGCCAGAAGCCATGAACAGCGACTTCTTCATCACGTCAATGTTGAGGCCATCCAGCTCCTCGACAACACGTTGTTAGTCAGAAGACTCAAAAGTACTAAACCCTTTGAGTTGGTATAAGGGTTTGTGAAAAAGCAGAGTAAAGTGCTATTAGTGTCGCAATAATTAAGTGCAATTAAATAATTAGAGTCTAGGAACTGCTAATGAGTAAGACCCTAGGTTAAATTTTGTAGTAGTAATTTAAGTTTGCACAAAATTTCTCATTGATCAATGTATGATCAGATTGTAATCCAAAGAAACACCAATAAAGGTATTTCATATAAAATATATATATATATATATATATATATATATATATATATATATATATATATATATATATATATATATCAATGTTCTTTTCCATTTGCATTTTCTGTCATAGTTTCCATTTGTGACCTGAAACTTGCGCTTTGATCTTTTAAAAATTTGTTTGGTTTTACATGTCACAACGAGTTCGTCCATGTCTTCAACCCCTAACCTAAAAGACCAGGAACTTTTAGGGTGTTTTAGGGGTGTTCTCCCATATAGTTTGTTTGTCCACCACCTTATAAAACTTTCTTTTCTGTTTGGCATGTGGATATGTATGTATGTCAAATTAATTTAGTTATACAAAAGAAATTGTTATTGAACCGTTTCCAATACATTCATCTATATTGCGAAAGTACTTTTAATAAAAAAAAAGTTTATTAGAAAAAATATAATATATCATACAAAGTAATATAAAACAAATTGTATTAAAAAGTAGTTAATTCAGTAAATAATAATATAAACGAAAATTATTTATAAATTACGTTAAAGTGAGAGAGCACTCCATTACGCTTAACTGTAAATCACAAAAAGTGTAATGTGCAGCGCAAAATTAAAAAGCCACGCCCTGTACGTACAGCGCTTTAATAATTCTTGCGGATTTATCGTTTTTGCGCGCGAAATTACGACAAGGATTATCACTTTGAGTGGCGCGAATTTGCAGAGCGTGAATTTATTGCAGGCCCGCTGAACTCTAGTATGCAATTACGCCAAAACTTCGCCCGAAATGAAGGTCCCCTCTAAAACGAGTCCATCGAATCGCGAATCAATGCAGTGCGGGGCAAAACTGCAGCCGGTGTGATTTACGGCCGAGCCGCCAATTCCGCGCTGGAGACCTCTGGATATTCCTTTCGCCCGCTTCATAGTCCCGCATTAGCCGAAATCGCAGAAGGAACATAAATGTAAGTTTCCTTGATTTTTAACAAGCTTGCGACGTGCGGAGGGACCTGATAAACTACTTAAAATCTCGGCACATCTGTAAGAAAGATGGAAGCCAAAAAAGTTATTCTGTCTTCGGCCACAACCCGGCATTTTTCATCAACGCGGTTTTTCAACGCATTGTCATTCCACGGGAACGGAGTTTGCAGTTCATAAAATGATATGGTAATTTCGAGCAGCGACAATCTTGCATTCAATACATCCATAGTACATTTGAAACGATTCACAATAAATGTTACGTTGCCTACAAAGTTCTCATTTTGTTATTTATGTTGATATACATATACACCAACCTTTTCTGGATTGATATACTGACATGATGTTGCTTACTGTTACACTTATGTGAACTGATTTTTATTTGTAAATATATATACAGGGTTATCGAGTTAAATGTAAAAATATATTCAAACACAAGAAAAATTAAATGTATTTACGTGAAACTTAGCACAATTATAATAAATAATATTGATAATCACATTTAGTGTAGCCCCCTTCAGCAGCCACGAACTTCTCGAGCCGCGACCTAATTTTGCTGCAGGTTAACATAATTTTTTTTGTATGTAGGTGCTATTAGCTCCATAATGCAAACCTCAAGTTGTCCTTGGTTTTATAGTGCTTCTCATTGACATTCACCTCAACCATGCCCTAAATTCAATAGCCAAGGAGACTGCAGCCGGAAGGTGGACAAGTGGTAATACAAATTGTTTTATAGTTATATTTGGGTCTTTGTTGCTTTTTGGGCTGCAGCGAAGTTTTGTTAGAACACATACTTTTGCCCAGCGGCCAGATCTCTATCTAGGGGTTGACAGCTGTCTCTAGCACATTGATGTAGCTGTTGGCGGCTCCCCTCAACGAAGTGAGGCACTAGGATATCCTCTACAACTGTTTATAGTTGCCGGCGCCATTATAGAGTCAGAAAACTTTGTATGGATTTGTGGTTGATCCAACTGTCATTTCGACGATTTACCTTCCTGCACTGGAAGAAGTTTCTCAGGACGTAAGGCTTGTAGGGAAGGTCCTGATGTATTGCTAGACTAACGCTACGCCAATTTCTTTTGCCAAGTCAGTTATGATCCGCCAGGATCCTGATCATTATTTCTTTCAATTTGTAACTTTTCTTGAGATCAGATCGCTTTCTGTGAGTTGTGTTGTCAGCAGTTAGCTCCTCCTGGTGATTAGTTTCCATGTTCTGCTTAACTATCTTTAAACTCGGATCTTTTTGTAGCCAAATCAGGCAATAATTTATACTAGCAATTTTCTGGCATAAAACGATTCGAATATAGCAAATCTGACAATGCTTCAGTTGGAGGTTTTGTGGTATTTTATTATTGTATTCCTATCTTTTTGACTTTTTTTTTTTTACAGATGTTTGTGTAGTTTATTTTGTAAATTTTTTTTGAATAGCAATGCTTTTGGTTTTGATGTGTTGTTTACCACTTATTACTGTTTTACCCACACTCTTATTTTCCTCTTCTTGGATCCCCTAGGACCAACAGCGCAGGAACCAATTTCTGCGGGAAAGCGCCGTTTCCACAAGTTAGTGTTTTAGCTTTAACTTTTGTTTGAAGTTTCTTTGTTTAAATTTTAAAATTACTATACAATCCACTTTTCGACCGCAACACTGCATAAGAGGCGTTCCATACGAAATCGCCGGGTCGTTGAACATGACTCTTCTGATTTTGATAAAATTTGGTGTGTTGATAGCCCTCGTAAAGAGAAGCAAAAAACGAATTTTTAAAAAATTCTGTAAAACTTGCAAAACCGGTCCAATTCCAATATTTTTAAATGCTTACGTTTTATTATAATTAAATTTATAGTTAGAAAGGTAAAGTAAACACAAATCGAAAGCTGAAGAGTTCAGCTTTCATAGGAAATTCATCACGACAGGATTCGATGGTGTGATGTTAGAATCATTGACCCCTCCTTACTTTAACCATTGATATTTTCAGAACAAATACGATTCTATCACTAATTGACTACTTGAATATAAAATTTAATCATTCGACCAGTATGGTTTCATAATGAAAAAAATTTGCAAAATATGTGCAGTGTCCATTTGTTTCATATATTACAAAGTAAAACTATCTACAATGCACTTTAATAAACTTTTTTGTTAAAAAAGCTTTTTCTTAAAAGGGGTTTACAGAATATTTAGGGAATTTCTTTTCTTTAATTGCGTTATTTTGCACAGCAGAACCATTTCAACGCTGCAGCAGCGGAAGTAAAAACCGTTGAATGTATTTAGTTATTTCTCCTAAAAAGATTTAAAATTTTTATCTGCTTTGAATATTTTATTGAGCTTTCAAAATGTCGTTTCTTTGCCATGTTCTACATACTTCTCAGTTAGTCGCATCACATTTTCTTTATAAGAAAATAAAAATATTTTTGTTTTTGTGTCGTTTATTTTAGGGATGTGGGAATTAACCTTTGGGTTTTATTAATTATTTTCGTATCCATGAAACATGTTTTTAACATTTTTTCTTCTTTGGTGTACTCTTGGTTTTAGAAAAATTGAACGTACTGCAAGAAATATTATCTTTGACCCATAGATATAATTTTATTGGGCTTTTTATCTAGTTTTCGCTTTTCGTTTTTGGAGACTTGTATTGGTAGCAAGTCTTTCCAAAGTGCCGCCAACCCCGTCGTACGATCCGTTTCCATGGGCAGTGGCAAAAAAATTCCAATCGGCAACTACGCCAAAGTATTTTTCATGAAGCGTACCTTAAAATTTTTGCGATTTTTATACCGTGATGCACAACTGCCCGAAAAGTACTTTCTGTAATTTATGCACTAAGTTCGAATCTTTCAAATAGTTAAAACTTTCTTTTGAACCAAATACACTAACACAATATCATGCTCTGAAACAGCCTGAAATAAATACTACGCTTTTATGTTTTAGTAGTAAACAACTATGGGATGTACTACCACTATGGGGGAACTACTCCAATGTATTTTCATCCTGAAAACAAAATTATAATTTTTTGAGTAATTGCATGTAATTAGGACTTAGATTTTTGTTTTTGACACTGTAAAGTAATGATTGTTGCTTATAGTTAGCCATAAAGTCATATTTCTTCAGAACTTCTATTTGAGAACAAAATGATCCCACAAAAACTCTGGCATTTTTAACTATTACTTTCAAAGAACATCGATCGGCTGGTACACATTGTTTATAAGCTGCAATTTCTATTCCTTTTTCAAAAAATTTTTTAAGTTTTCCCATCTTATTTTTACAAAATTTTATTTTTCTAGATATCAGCCCGTCGTTGATTTTTTACAAACAAGTTTAAGCAATATTTCCCTGTAGTTTTTTAGTGGTTTACTGTATTCTGTCAGAATTATGTTATGTAACTGTCCGGTCGTAATTATCAGCTTTACGTTTTAATGAGTAGTACATAAGCTGACAGTATGAGTCCCATTGGGTCCAGCTAAAATACAGTGCTGTCTTCTAAATTTTGAAAACCCGATCTTACAATCTTACAATCCTAATCCCAAGACCCTCCAAATTAATGAAAATCCTTCTTACCCCACATTAGAGGAATTATCGATAAAATAATCTGCATACTATAATAATAGTTCCTCGTAAAAGACCTTGAAGGCCCTTTGGGGTAGGTCTGCTACAAACTCAAGTCTACGGTACTCAAGAGTAGTAACGCGGCTAGCGCTACGTAGCGACCGCCTATTATTACCCCAGAGTTTGACCTCCAGGTACTTATTTATGGCAGCCTGAGTCGAGCTGGGCCGTAAAAGTGTCAGGAATTGAATTGGAAAGAGCGGGATTCGAACCCGTATCTCCAGGTTTCATAGCCTAATGACCTATCTAGTAGACCACTACGGGTTTATCTGCATATTAATGAGGCAAAATATACGTGCGGTCTTCACGACCAATAATAAAACAGCTGACTTTATTCGCTCAGCTAAACATTATTGCCCCAATGAATTCCAAGGACCTTACGAAATATCTTGCGAAGACTGTCAAAGGACCTATATAGGTCAAACAAACCGACAAATGTCTAGTCGAACATATGAAGTACATTCTGGCTGTAAAGAAAAGTAATGCACTTTGTCCCAGACTAAAACAATTGCTCTCATTTTCAATTTCACCAACAGGATTATTCTGAAGGCAATGTAAATAGAAAAACCAACAGTACAGGGTAATGTGGGGCACATTACCCAGCACTATCGGTTACCGAATACCTTCAAACTAACAAACTTTCCTCAACCCAATGCATCTCTGACCAAATATCCGCTTTAAACTTTAACTTCTAGACCTGTAACTAGTAAAGCAGGACACATAAATCAATCTTTTGAAAGTCTTCTTTAGAAAGTAGGAAATCGTAGATCCTAAGCGAAGAGCTAAACTCTCTTAAAAATAGCATTAAATTATATGTCGAAAAGTCAAAGTTAAATTTGAGATATTTTTGCTAAAATAATTATCTCCTGCGGGTCTTTTGAAAAATTTAACCAAGAACTGAATATTATGTATATTAAAATTTTGTTTGTGCTGTTATCTGACTTATCTAGGTTATCTATTATAAGGTGGTTTTAAATAGGGAACTCTTCAAATTGGAAGCACGTCCGCTTAATTTCACATTACCCCATTAAATTTTACACACCAACAGGGATACGCTCTGCGGACAGTTCTTCGTTATTAAGCCGGGTGTTCGCTATATTTTTGGACTACGGCGCAAAATCCATAAGCACATGCGGCCATGCCGCCGCAAATCGAATTGTTAACCGATCGAAAACGAATTTAATGCCTGTTGCCCGCGTCGCTACAACTCAGAAAAATGGATTAAAACCTAATTAGTTTATCGGGAATAAAAGCAATTTAGCCGGCTCTGTTGCTTGTTTTTCCGACGGAAATTGCCGTTTCATTCCGCTTCATTTGCATGGATGCTGGGCTTTGAGTTCGCTCCTTGCAAAGGGAAGTCCGTTGGAGTGTAAGTAGCAGCCGGGGCTAATTATTGACTGATTAATACGTTGGCGTTGCAACGATAGCGACCGCCAGGAATCATTAACGATCTAATCAACGAGACATTTAATTAATTAATCCATTCCTGTGACTTGACGAGCGCCAAGTAATTGTCATAAAATGGTAGGAAGCGGAACGTGGAATCGGGGCCAGTTATAAAACAAACAGATGTTTAATTAGCAGCCGGTGTTTTAACCTCCCACTCGAATCGGTTGCAGAAGAACAGAAACTAATTGCATTCATTAACAGCAAACGTAGGGCAGAATACATAAATATAGATGAGCTCAATTACGGCTCGGCGACTTTTAGCGCGCCGCGTTTTTCCTGCGATTTAATCTGAGCTGCCCACGGAAAGCGCAAAAAACGTTTCTCGCAAATTCCAGGGCTCGGAGACGAACCCGAATGCATAAAATCCGCCTGTCCCGAGCAGGCCGCCGAATCCTGCAGGAAGAATTTGATCCGCCGTATAACATGCCGTGCCACGCCGAGTCGAGTCTTCGGCCGGGGTGCGGGAGAGCGAAAAAAGAATTTGATGAATTTCATTTCGAGATCAATATTTCCAGACGCTACCGGTGCACCCGCTTGGCCGTTTTTATTTTTCGGGCCCTGTTTATGTTCCGCTGTCTCGCTGCGCTGCCGCTCGAGCGTGATATTTTCAACGGTGCTTAGGGTGTTTTGGAGATCTCTTCCGGTTTTATGCCAGATTTTCTCTCCGCTTTGTTTCGGCGCAGCAAGGGATATGTCTGTTTTCACTTGCTTGAATATTGCCAGCGAGTCACTGAAGAACATTTTTATTTAGTTAGCAAATTGCTGCCCGCCGATTCGAGTGCACATGAAACAGTAAAGTGAAAATTCACTGCTAAATTGAGTCTTAAAAGCAGATTGTGTTATTGAATTTTTAAAAAATGTGTTTAACGCACTATTGAAAGAAACTAAAACTCAAATAAAAATTTGCAAATTGTATGTTGTGCACATTTTTTATTTATTTGTTGTTCACTAAAACATGATAAAATTGCTTGTGAGTAAATAAGTTAAATAAGAATACAGAGTCGCCCAAAAGTTACGCCGCGTATAAATGTTTATAACTGTTTTATTAATTGTCTTACAATATTCTATATTTTTAAAAGTTGTAGCCAAGATTTGAAGAATTTACTATGGAAAAATATACCACTTTAAGTCACGCCAAAATTGTCTAATTTTATTTGTCACTGTCAATATTTTAATGTAACAAATAGACCTAACGAATCAATGATTTGTCGTTTAGTTGAAAAATTAATGTACATAATTTTCTCGCTCCAGTAGCCAACATTCTGCTAGGAAACAGGATCATATCAACCGTATGAAAGAAAGTGTGAATGAAGAGTCACGAACATCGAGCCGGAAGAGATCGGTCAAACTTGATGAGGCCCGAATGCCATTGTAACACATTTTTTGAATGTTTTCTATACTTACAATCTGGTCTGTTGGAACAATAGGTAAATTTTGTGTTTACAATTATAATTATAATTATAATAGGAATTTAAATGCATATGTAAAATACATAAAAATTAGATAAAAAGATATTCACTAACGCGGTCTGGTAGGTCAAGACGTTGTGTTCTTGCCATCTATTGGTTGCGTTGATGTTATCTAATATTACAGAGAGTATGTTGGTGTAATTTTCGAGACGTACAAACGCACAAAATATATTTTACTTACGCATTTCACTACTTTTTTCATTATTTTCACTTTAAATTTGTGATGGACGACTTTGTTTTTTCCGTACCAAGTTATGTCTACCGTTGCCTTTAAAATTTTTGATTGAAACCTTTGTATTATCTCAAGGTTTGAATTGCTTGAAGTTCCTCGCATTTGGACACCACAGCTCCATATTAGTCTTAATATAGTTTTATATATTAGAACCTTGTTGCTCAGAGTCAGTTTGTAGTTGTGCCCTAATAACCGGTTTAGCTTGGAAAACTTTAGTTGCTTACGATTATTAAAGATATGTTTTTTCAATTTAATCGGCAATCAAGATGCGTACCAAGGTATCTGGCTTCTTCTGTTGGCGGAAGTGGTGTGTTGTTCAGTTATTGCTGGGCATATTTTTCTTCGGAATATAAATGTGTGTCCAATTTTCCACATGGTTGAAAGAAGTTTGTAGGTTTCTTGATGCAATGTCGGGGTTTTAGTCAAACGCTAGTACTGCAGTATCATATGCGAACATAGTGATAGTTGTAAGATTTTTGATAGAAAAATTAGCTCTAAACAACAGGTAGAGAGAAAGTCCTAATGGGCTTTCTTGCGAGACTCTAAACTTTATTGGGCGCAGATCGGTAAGTACGTCTTGAAATTCTACCTGGAACTCTGTTGCTTAGGTAAGACTATGAGTTGATTGTAAGTGTGGGGTTGATTTTTCTTAGGTTAAGTCTTAAGTCTCCGTGTAAGACCTTATCAAATAAGATACGTTCAAGAAGGCAACAGAACAATATTTTTTTGATTTGCATGTTCAACTGATTTCGCTTACTAGTATGTGAATTTGATTGATGGTATAGTGTTGTTCTCTAAAGCCAAATTGATATTCTGCTAAGATTTTTTCATTAAGAATTGGTTTCATTGTTTTAAATAATAAGTTTTCAAACACTTTAGATAATAGTGGTAATAAGCTAATTGGACTGTGATCTTCCTGGTTTAGGTATAAGTATTGTTTAAATTACCTTTATGTGTCGAAAAATAACTTTTTTGGCAGTTATTTGATGATTTTTCCTGTAATCAGATCATAGCTTAGGGCCTTTTTTTTCTGGTACTTTAATCTTTTTAATTGGTAAACTTAGTTGGTCTGATACGTCCAGGTACCGCAATATTTTGATTTCTTCTTCTGGGAGTAACAAAGAAGGATGTAGTTCACAAACATTTATTAAATGAGTTGTCTTTTCTTGCTTGTCTTTTGGTCAAGATTCGTTAGGTTTCCAAATTTGAGATGTTTCTTGTTACAGTTGCTTAAATTTTTGTATGGTTTTCCATAATAAACATTCCAATATTTCCATAGCAGATATATTAGCAAAATAATTTTGTGTAGTTTGGTTTTTGTAATCTTAAGGCAGTTTTTTAAATTTTGTGTTGCATTATTTAATCTGTTTTTGTCGTTTGGTAATCTAGTGTTCCGTTAAATTCTGCAAAGTCTTACTTTTTAGCTATTGTTTTTTTTATTGCCACATGTATTGCTAGTTTGTAAAAGAGAGGTTAAATCTTATGCTTTCTATGCTACGATTTAGTTGCTCTACTGCTTCGCTGATTCCATCTGTAGTCTTAAGAAATATTTTCAGGTTTATGTTCTCGTTAACTAGTTCTTTAAACGTATCCCAGTTAGTCTTACTGGTTTTTGCCTACCGATTATACGAGAACTTAGGGTGACTATGATCGGAGAACGATCTGATGACATGTCAAGACATTGTTCAATACTTAAGTAATGTTGTGCTATGTTTTTTATGACGCAAAGTCTGGAATTTTTTTCTATCTGTAGACCAGTATGTAAGCTGTCTAATAGTGAAGAAGTTGAGGTTATTTGCAGTGAGTAACTTTGATAATTCCCGACCTTTGGTGGTTGTTATTCTAGCACCCAAATCTTGGTGCTTGGCATTATAATCTCCGCTAGCGATGAATCGTGCTCCGAGCGTTCAAAAACTGGGTGTAATATTCTGCTTTAATATTGTGCCTTAGTGGACTATATAGTGCTGTGATTGTGATTGGTCTTATCCAGTATTCTACAACCACACTTTTATTTTGGATGCCCTCTTAGATATATTTATCTGCTTGATGACGTTTTATTGAGGTTTGAATAATTATGTTGTGTATAAAACGTATTGACATTTGGTATTCTAAGGTAGAGAGCACGACAGCCGCAAGGTAAAGGCCTCGACCTGTCAAACCCCGGAAATGGCAAAACATCTAATTCTCTCTTTCCGTCATACAAACACCTTTGGCGGTTGTAAAGTACATTCTACCCTATCCATTCGTCAACCAGCCCATAATTCGTGTCGTTTAATTGCCAAATCCTCAATTGAATTGCAAAAACTGCAAAAATCTAAGAGTCGATGCAAATTAGTAAAAAAGTTAGAAATTTTTAGCGGGTACACGTATCGAGACGTTCCAAGACGCATTCGATTCGTAAGAGCATCAGAAAAAAATGTTACCACATATTTTTTTGTTATAATGCGAAAGTGCATTTGTGCACGGAAAAAAGCATTTTATTGATGAGCTTTTACAGCTAAAAAATATTTTATTTCTTGCTTAATGTTGGTCAAAATAAGCTCATTTCCGTTACTCAGAGGTTTTTGGAGTCGCTAATCACGAATACGATGCACTTGGGGTGGGGTGGCATAATTCTGGGGGTAGAGGTGATTTTAGAAAAGCAGCTCAAAGTCGTTTGTTTTTCGAGTTTAAATTGCCTATATAAGAGTTTCTGGGGTTGCTGATTACGAATATGATGTTTAGGAAGTGCCCCGATGCACTTGGAGGGGAGCATAATCCTGGGGATGGGGGCGAATTTGGGAAAAACCTCAAATTTGTTTGTTTTCCGAATTTAAATTGTCTATATAAGGGTTTTTGGGTTTTCTGATCGCGAATATGATGCTTAGAAAGTGCTCCGATGCACTTGGGAGGCATAATTCTGAGGATGGATGTGATTTTAGGAAAGCAGCTCAAAGTCGTTTGTTTTTCGAGTTTAAACTGTTTGAATAAAGGTTTTTGTTAGATTATATTGAATTTTTATCTTAACGATTATATTAACACACAGAACTGCAGGTTTTGGGCCAGGAAAAATGCAATATTGTTTATCAATACGAATTTTACTGCACAGTTTTTTCACAATTTAATTCTGGCCTTTACTTCTTTGATTATGATTGGTAATGGAATAACGGTAAATGGGAAATATTATCGTCAGATGTTTAATAATTTTATATGGCCTGCGATTTAGAATAAACCTAATATGTGGTTTCAGTAGTATAGAACCACTTTTCATAATGCTAACACTAAAATGCGTTTGTTAAGGATAAGATTCATTGGGTAAAGAATTAAAATTTTTGGTCGTCGTAGTTTTCTAATTTGACCTCAGACTTCAATTTATGAGAGTTGAGTCTATAAATAGGCCTCAAACTTTCGCATATTTAAGAGACAACATTCGTGTATAAATTAAACTTTTACATCCTGAAACTTTAATAGCTGTAATGAAACATGCATTAGAAAGAACTCGCCTTTGTGAAGTACAGAATTGTATTTCATGTATAACGCGAATATATTTTTAAACATTACATTTTCCTATGCCTAAAAGTGAATAAAATTGTTGTGCAATAAAAAAATTATTAATTATTAAACTCCTAGCGTAGTTTGTGGGTACAAAAAATGTCAAGTGTATTCAGTTTTGAATTGTACCATGTAAAAGGCAAGTAAAATAAATCAAATTATAATTAAATAAAATGCACAATATATTTTGTTATAAATTAGTTACCGTGTAAGATACTGCCATTAGCATTTACAACTGCTATTTAATTGCAGATCATTGGTGGTAATTAGTGTCGTTTTTATACCAAATCAATTAGCGTCGCGACAGATATAGCATTATCAAATGTGCTGATCATTGAATAATTAGTTGTCTCTTGTCTAACAATTGCCGTAGTTAGGGAACATCAGCGTGCCAAAAATTTTGTAATTGTTGCTGAGAACGCTATTTTGTAGGGAATGTTGAACTGATGTACTAGGTGCTATCTAAAATTTGATTATTAAAATTAATTAGTTTAAAAAACATATTTTTCCATTTTCTTAAAACGACATCATTTCAAATCAGATTTGTTACCATATCTTGCTCCATACTTTGAATCTAGTCTGTAGTTTACCTTGATAAATTAAAGTCTCTAATAACGCTGCCGCCCATATTACCTTTTTTTCCATCTTCTCTTTAATTTTATAACTAATTTGGTAAAATTATACTATTGTTAAATACTGCTATTTTAAACTAGAGTGATATAAAAATATATGATTTTTAGAAAAATTTTATTAATATTTTTCTGGTATAATTACTTGTACGTATTTATATTGAACAGTCATAGCAAAGAAGTAACATAAATTTTAGTCGATAATTTAAAAATATCTTAAACTGTTGCAGATAACTTAAAATTTAAAGTAATAACATGCTGTCTCTTTTTAACCAAATTTTTTGTTAGTCTCGACTTGAGTTCCGCAGCGTATTGTTTTCGATCGAGTAGTTGCTGTGATACGAAAGTAACCACTGTGAATTTATTGGTATCAACAAGCCAGATTAATCACTATTTATCACAAGAGTACAGCTACTATATCAAAATGTTATACACCAAAGATAAAGAACACCACCTAACTAAAAATGTGGAAGATAAAATTTTTGCAGAAGGCAAAATGCATCAAAAGAATAAAAATAAAGATAAACCCTAATAATGCTAAATTAAACAGAAAATAATATATCGAAACCCCCACAAATTTTATCTATGGGGTAACAAATTACTATAAAGTGATTAAAAAAATGAATCAAATGGTAGAGATGGGACAGTACACCAACAAATATCTAGCAGACAATAGTGCGAAAATAAATTGTATAATTTCTGTTACTTGTAGAAAGTTAGTAACATTTTTAAAAGAAAGCAATGCAATTTATCATACTTATTGACTAAAAAAAACCTATCCAATAGTGGTAAAACGTTTACATCATATTGTCTATACGGATTCGGCCGCTGACCTCGTAGATTAGTGGATGTGTCTGTGACGCGCGTGTTATCTACGCATGCACTCGAATGCCAGTGACCCGCATTAATCAGTGAGTTTATTTTATTTATTTTAAATATGTTTCCGTTTCAACCACAAATGCCTATTGCTCAACAACAAATTCCAATTTCTCAACATCATTTATTATATCAAAACCAGCTATTAACGCCCTACACTAATCCTCCTACACAACAATTATTATCAAGCCAAACATATGTTCCATATGTATCTTATCCTACTATTCCACAACCCATGCACTGTCCGCCACAAAATCCTAATAACCAGCATTCAGCACCTGAAATGACCGCAACAAACGATGACCAACCCCAAACGAGCTCTCATGAGTGGCAAGTAATGAAAAGAGAAAAGATGCCCAAGCTCCCTGATAATAACCTCGAATTACAAAGCCAAATCATCGAGAACAACAGATTTAATTTATTAAATGACATACACGAAGATAACGTAATGGAAACAACTAGAGAAGAACCACAAGCTGCAGTTAAGAAACCCCCTCCAGTATATATACACGGAGTAGAAAATTATAACGCAATGATTACAAATCTGACAAAAGTATTAGAAACTAAACAATACAACTCAAAAACACTAGCAAACAACTTCGTCAAGATAAATACTAATAACCCTGAAACATATCGAAAAATTGTGAGACATCTTGATGACGAGAAAATTATTTTTCATACTTATCAGATTCAAGAAGAAAGAGCATTTAGAGTTGTAATCAGAAACCTTCACCCAACAGTCGATACCGCGTTGATAAAAGAAGAATTGAAAGAGAAAGGACATACTGTACGCAATTTAATGAATATAAGACACAGGGTAGACAAAACACCACTTCCTTTATTCTTTGTTGACCTCGAGCCTGCCAGTAACAACAAAGAGATATACGAACTTAGATCTCTATTAAATATGATAATTACAGTTGAGCCACCAAGGAAAAAAACCAATATCATCGTTGTCAAGCATAAGGACACAGCAAAACTTACTGCAGAAAACCATTCGCGTGCGTAAAGTGTGGTGGCAACCACAATACCCTGACATGTACAAAGCCAAAAGACACTCCTGCTACATGTGCATTGTGCAATGGAGCCCACCCAGCAAACTATAAAGGATGCTCTATCTACCAACAACTTCAGTTAAAAAGAGGAAACAACACCGCCAACCCTAGGATGCAAGCACCACAAGCTCTAAAGGCGGCCACAATTGAACCAAACACATATAGGGCAAACAGGTTTCCAACTAGCTATGCCGCAGCCGTGGCTGGACAACAAAATTTCATAACAACGTCAGACTCATACAACACTCAAAATCAAAATCAAAACAGCAATGACATCTCCCTGTCTCAGTTCCTTTCCAAATTTGAAACCATGTTTAGCCAGTTAATGCAACAAAATACTATGATGCTCAACCTACTCACTAGCCTGATAACCAAAATCTCTCAATAATGGATACCTTAGAATAGCCGTATGGAACGCAAACGGACTTCTACAACGCCGTTTAGAAGTAGAAGCGTTTCTAAACACCCAAAAAATCGACTTGCTCTTGGTATCTGAAGCACACTTTACTAATTACAACTACCTCAATATCCACAACTACAGAACTTATTACACCTGTCATCCCGACAACACAGCTCACGCTGGAACGGCAATTATAATCAGCAGCAAATTATCACACTACGAAATGGAGAAATTTGAAACATATCATATACAAGCCACAAATGTCAAAATTAAAGACCACGTTGGAGACATAACAGTATCATCAGTATATTGCCCTCCGCGGCATTCAATAACGCAGAACCAGTTCGAAGACTTCTTCATGAGAGAGACCGGTTCATAGCAGGTGGTGATTTTAACTCTAAACACCCCTTATGGGGTTCCAGATTAATTAACCCAAAGGGAAGGCAACTATATAAAACCATCTTAAATAATCATTATAATGCAGTAGCCACAGGTAAACCCACATATTGGCCAACCGATCTGAATAAACTGCCGGATGCATTAGATTTCCTTATTACAAAAATTCTCGCCCAACTACATCGATGTTGCTGACTGCTACGATCTAAACTCGGATC
This sequence comes from Sinelater perroti, assembly GCA_036346155.1. Lineage (NCBI taxonomy): Eukaryota > Metazoa > Arthropoda > Insecta > Coleoptera > Elateridae > Sinelater > Sinelater perroti. The sequence continues at coordinate 5,772,404 of JARFIY010000265.1, forward strand.
ACTCTGCTATAATATGCACGTTGAGTAGCTGCATAATCAACAAGCCTGCAAGGCCCAGCCTACACAACAGTCTTACGGATTGGGACATTTTTCGACAATATATTGATGAACATCTATCGATTCCAGCAGTACTTAACACTTCAAATGAAATTGAAACGGCAATAGAACGACTAACACAAACCTTACAATATGCTTCTTGGACAGCTACGCCCATAAAACTACAACATAAATGTAACAAAACACTAACAACTACTCCTTAGAAATTAGACAAAAGATCAGCGACAAACGAAAAGCAAGACGGATCTGGCAACAAACAAGACACCCAAGAGACAAAAATAAACTAAACACTCTCACCACACAACTAAAAAGATTAATCAAGGAACAGAAAACGAAACGTTCAATGATTACGTGCGAAACTTATCCCCAGTCAACACCATGACTACTCCTTATGGCGCGCAACTAGGAATTTGAAAAAGCCTATTATCCCTATCCCTCCTATTCGTAAAATGATGGCTCTTGGGCCCGATGTGACAAAGATAAAGCGGTGGTATTCGGCGAACACTTAGCTGCAACCTTTCAACCGCACGAATCAGACAGAACTCCACAAGATGATTACGAAATTCTCGAATTCCTCAAATCACCACTCCAACTCCATTTACCCATTCGACACTGTACACCCAACGAAGTCCAAACAGAAGTTAAATGTTTAAAACTGGCAAAGCACCGGGATATGACCTAATTACGTCCGAATTACTCCGTCAACTGCCAAAAAAAGGGATAGCAGCTATAACACGTATATATAATGCCATCTTAAGAACTCAGTACTTCCCAATCCAATGGAAATTTGCCGAAGTAATTGTCATTCAAAAGCCAGGAAAACCAGCTCAATTACCAGCTTCTTATAGACCGATTTCGCTGTTACCACTCCTCTCTAAGCTCTTTGAGCGAATTCTACTAAGAAGACTTGAACCCATTATAGAAGAACTGCATTTAGTTCCGGAACATCAATTCGGTTTCCGCAGAAAATACTCAACATTGGAACAAGTCCATAGGATAGTGGATAAGGTAGAAAAGACTTCGAGGAAAAACGGTTATGCCTAGCAGCATTCTTAGACGTGGGCCAAGCTTTTGATCGAGTTTGGCACCCTGGCCTCCTATATAAGATCAAGCAAACCCTACCGCAACAGTACTATCTGCTCTTCAAGTCGTATCTAGAAAACAGATACTTTCGGGTCAAAATCAATGACAGCCACTCGCCAATCTACTCAGTCGAGGCAGGTGTACCACAAGGTAGCGTACTGGGACCGACATTATACCAGTTGTTTACGGCAGACCTTCCTGTTACCGACAATGTTTTAATTGCTACGTTTGCGGACGACACGGCTGTATTATCTTCACACAGAGATCCACTTCAGGCATCAATATACCTGCAAAATGCGCTGGAAGCTTTAGAAAACTGGATAAAGACCTGGCGCATCAAAATCAATGAAAACAAATCGGCTTCAGTGGTCTTCACCCTCCGCAAGGTTGTTCCACCTCCTATAATCTTCAACGGCACTAACATACCACACAAAGAAGATATCAAATATCTCGGTATCCATCTCGATAGCAAACTAAACTGGAAAAACATATACAGACTAAGCGAAAAGAATTAGATATCCGCGTGAAGAAGATGTTCTGGCTCCTCGGACGAAAATCCCAGCTCAGTTTAACAAACAAGGTGTTGTTATATAAAACCATGTTAGTACCGATTTGGACGTATGGGATCCAGTTTTGGGGATCTGCTAAGTCATCGAACATCGAGATATTACAGCGATTTCAAAGCAAAACACTTCGCGCAATAGCAAACGCCGGATGGTATGTGAACAACCGCACATTACATAACGATCTAAAGATCCCATGGATTAAAGATGTCATCAAAGCTTGCTGCATCAGGTACAACGATCGTATTAGTGATCACCCTAGTGTTCTAGTGACAGACTTATTAAATAATGCAAACGCAGTTAGACGCCTGAAACGGACAAAGTTTAGTGCCCTAACAAATTAGTAATAAGACTTGTATACCTTGTAATGACAGGAGGTCACTCTTGATGTTCCTCCCCACATGCTATGTACATTAACTCATTTGCTTGTTAGTCTAGTTAGACTAGCTGTAAATATGCAGTAAATAAAAAAAAATATCATCTATACAGAATAAATCTAAAAAGTATTAATAAATAGAGGCCTTTAAATTTACTCTTTGTTGATCTAAAGCTCTGGGAAAGCAACAATGATGTTTAAAATAAACCGATTGTTATGAAACTACCAAGAAGAATGAAAGGAATTGTGCCCTCGATCCTTCAAAGTATACTGCAATGTTCATGTAAAACATGGCAGTGCACACAATACCACAACTTATAGAAAAATTAAGGACATTATATAATAGGGTACACTCCGCCAACTATATAGAATGCCAATTATACCACAACTTTTTTAAGTCGCATAATGCAAAATAATTACCAAAAAGGTAATATTCAACAATAACTCAGTAACACAAATGCCTCTATAAAAATCATGATAATGTCAGTACGGCCGCTTCATCAACATTGCCAGCAAGCATCATGCTGATTAAAAAAAGAACACAAACCAAACAACACGTAAAGATAACCACATTTTAAGCAAATTTTTGGAACAATCGTTTATGCCTAATTAATGTATTATTATTAATTTATCAAGATTACTGAGTAGAATACTACTGGCCTTCTACAACACAAAAAAAGAAGTAGAAGTCTTCGTCATAATTCAATAGACATGTTAGTAAGCGAAACACTCTTTACAGACTGATGGTACTACTATGATAATTAAAAATATTATTTTTCATAGAAAACTATTCAAATCAGAAAGTACGTAACTCACAAGGTACAATAATAAAAGTCACGATAATGTCATAAAATCGCCTTACTATGCTGTCCTCCTTGGCAAAACATAAATAAATAATTATTTAAGGACTTTTTCAGGCACTAAGGCCAAAATTCATCGTAAGAGTTGACTTTAACACTGTTTATAGTGCACGTCCTTTTACAACAAAAAGCAAAAACTAAAAAACTATCTAATCAATTCTTTTCTATCAACTGATACTCCAAGTTAATGGACAACCTACTAGAACAATTTTTCTTGATCTCCTGGACCTTTATATCACGAATAGTAGTTCTCGGTGATATGTGAAAATAAAATCCAATTACTTCTGACAATTTGCCAATAACAGCAATAATCAGCAGCCTTGTTATGCAAAAAAAAACGGAATTCCAGACTACGTAACAAGAAAACATACCAAGAAGAGCACTACATTGAAATAGAATACAAAAACCTAAACATAAGTCTTCAAAATCAAACTGAAATGGACGAGGTATTAATAAATCTAATTGACACTTTAACGCTGGCAGTTCAACATGCCACGGATATATTGCAACTATAAAATCATATTTCTAATAATATTTTAAGTAAGATCAAAAAACTTCTAGAAAAGAATAAAAGCTAAGTAGTATAAAACACACGCTTTACGAGATAAATTAGCTTTAAATAAAGAAACTAATCTAATACAAGCAAAAATGAAAAACCAACGCATCAAAGCATTCCACAATTACGTCATCAGTTTAAACAGATTTGATAACTTAATTTGGAAACCAATTAAAATCAGATAAACACCTAATCAAAAGTACTTCCCATACGCGATGAAACAGCACCCATCCCATGATAGGCTAGAAGCGACAGAGAGAAGTCAATTGTGTTTGCTGAACATCTGGCTAAGGTATTACACCACTTGATGATTACGAACAGCTGTTAAAAGTCTCTTTAAATATAAAGAATATTAAAATATTGACTCTAAAGGAAGAATAGAAAGAAATTAACTACTCAAGTCTTTTAAGTATAAACAGAGTTACACTAAAAATAATGACGGATTTACCTAGAAAGGTAATGTATACATGTAATGCAAGTCTTAGAGAATAATATTAAAAATAATAATTAAAAAATTAAAAAATTAGAAACCAGGTAAAGATCAAATATAATCATAACGCCCAATAAGCTTACTTACGTTATTGCCAAGTTGCCGAAATACTTTGGTGTAATTCTAACATCGAAGATTACATATCCATTTCACGAGTTTCGTTTTTGTGAATACCATTCAACAGTGCAGCAAACTTATAAAGTATGTTATGTTGTAAACGAAATATTCGAACACTACTGTACTATTGTACTTCAGTATTTTAGCCTTTGATGAGATTTGGCATAGAGGATTATTATTCAAAGTACCTGCCTACCACTTACTTTAATCTGATAAAGTCAGACCTAATTAACAGATTAGGATTGATGAGGCTGTATCCAACAACTTTCCAATAAAAATTGTAATGCCTACATGCAAGGTTATGCTTATGTATGGATGCCCTACCATTAGAATGTTTGTAGATGACTATTGTAGGTATTTTCACTACATGAAGATCCAGCAATAGCTACGAAAACACTGTAAAACCACCAAAATCAAATACAAACAGGACTCCCTAAATTAAAATCATTAAAACCAAATTTGTCCGAGTGAACTTTATACTCAGGAGAAAACATTGTGCACAAATAAATTTAAATAGCGTAAATGTACCTCAATCAAAAATATCTTGGCATTGACATGGACAGTACTCTTACTTGGAAAGATCACGTAGCCAAAAATGTAATAAGTAGATTTAAAAATAGAATATTTATGATTAATCTGAATGTACCTTATGCAAAAGCAGCTATTAAAGAGAACAGCATCTAGCACCACAATGAGCTCAAATAGCATCTAATGCTACTACACTGGTAGAACCTCAGATAAATAGAAAACTCAGAAGACACTAATCTAAAACAGGACTAAAGGAGTCTTGCCACGTCAATATACAGCTTCATAAATAAATAAGTACTAGTTAACAAAATGTTTGTCTCGTTATTCTGATTGGTGTGATTAACGTTGACATGTTAAACTTTTTAATAGTTTTGCACGATAATCTTGAAATGTCAAAATGGTATATTACTAAGAATATTGTAGTTAATATTACTTTTGCTACATCATGCTCAAAACTTAAATTTATAATTAATTTATTCTCAAAATAAACCTCAAATTGTTGACTGACTATAACGAAATCTGGCAAATTTAAATGTTATTTGGGTATTAAGTGGAATTGTCTACAAATAAAGGTTTAAATTACATTTTGTATTATTCACGTGCTTTTGCATTGTTGTTTTGTATGTTTGTATAACTGTTTTAGCACAATTAATTTTATTTGAATAGGTTATTTGTTGAACTGAATGTGCATTTCTACAAACTCCAGGGTTTAATTTAATGAAATAGGCTATTTGCCTTTTAGTAGTTCAACAGCCATTTTAGGTAGCGCACTTTAAAACTTGCGAAATATTTTTTTTTTGTGTAAAGTGCAAGATGTAGAAGCACTTAGGTGTTTATTATGACCTTTTGCATTATATAATTGCCTAACTACAAAATACCTGTTGTAGATTTTATTATGACAGTCACATTTGCTGTGAATGCGGCTGTTTTCTCCTCTAATTTCAAAAGTAACATACTTTTTTGAGTTTTACACAATAATAAAAATTAACTTCAATATTAACATAACTACGAGTACAACAACGCACGATGCTTGCTTACTCTAATACTAACAAGAATAGTGCCACAGTTACGTTCATATTTGTATTCAACACAGAACAATATTAACATAAAAAGTCAAGCAAAAAAATGGAAAATAACATTTCCAGAAAGTAAGTCTGAACATATTACAAAGGAGTAAGCCTGAGTATTTAAAATTTGCGAGAGCTTAAAAAAGAAAATTTATCATAATTACACGCGGTTACGGCATATGTGCTTTTTACAAAAAATTTTGTTTCTCTCTATATTTCAAAAATTAAACTAAGTATAGCACAGAATATTTTATCATAAAGTAAATTGGACTTCGTTAGAAGCAGATTGTAGGTTTGAAACAGAATTTACGTAGTTTCTTTGGTTTATATGTATAAATCAATAAACACACAAGATTTTTATTCTAGCATTCAGGCGGCGTGGTCGTGTATTGTACCCTGTTATCGCTGCGATTTTTATATAGAAGTACCATCATTAATTTTATTTAATTTTAGGTATTAAATAAATTAATTTTTATTAAATGTACCAAAAATAGATGACTGACTTTCGAAGAATTGTAGGTAAATGTTAATCGTAAGACGCAGCCCTACACAATATAAGTCAATGACCAACACATAGATATAGACAGCTGATAAAACGCAAACTTACTTCGAAAGCCAAACTTCAAAGTCCTTGTCTGTAGTCACCAAAAATGTCCTTCCATCGTTATCTGAAATAGAAATATAAGAAATAAACAAAAGTACAATCTTTTAATAATTGAGCTAGTAAGGATACATGACAAAGATAAACTGCCGATATTGATATGTGCAAATGAGCAAATGTATAACATCAACAGGTTGTAACACAATAATTTTGGTATTTCATGTAATAATTATATAATTTATGGCATTTACTATAAATGTAAACGCTGTGGTCATACTAAATGCAAGTATTATCTTGAGTTTCTCCAAGCATAAAATTTTTGTCAAGCAGAACATCAATAATCCCTAACACTAAAATTCTTACAAATAAAGCAACAAAAGCTTCAAAAAGAATTAAATTACAATTAACAATGCTTTTGTTGGTTAAAACTTTACCCACAACTTAAACGGTAGTACTTCTCCCTTAAATAGCATTATCAATAAGATTTTTTTAACTCTTCTTAAACTTATAACACTGTATATTCAACAAATTAAGAAAATTAAGAAAATTAAACTTATAACACTGTATATTCAACAAATTAAGACCTTTCTAGTCACAAACCTTTTATTTTGTTTTACAATGGCCCAACACCAGATGGTTGTTCATAATATTATACCCCTCAACTGCAATGCCCACGTAGTTAAAATTCAGCGTTTTTTGTTCATTAGCTTCTTAACCAGCCAACAAATAGATGCAGCTTGTCTTGGAGAAGCTCACTTGACACCAAAAGAATAATTGTCAATACGACATTCGAAGAAGATGTAAATGTGAGCTTTGTAGTTTGTTTAAAAATGGTTACGTAATAACTAACTACCAACATTTGATTGCACAAGTTCAGAAACCGTGTATATTTTTTTAGTTACAAAATAAAGCTGCATTAAGATTATAAAATGACGTAATTGATTAGAGGTGTTGTACGCATTTCTGATTACAACAGACATTAACAACAGAACACTCAAAGTCGCAACAACTATTTAATCCAGCCCACAGATAGCAATTATGCCAAGAAAGAAAATGCAGACCATCTACTGGTTACCTCCAAAGCACATACTAAAGCTAATAAAATAAAAGAAGTGACCTTTGAATGAATTTTACCGTCCTGTTGACCATTAACTTAGCAACGAATTTTGTAGAAATTCATATCCCATTTTCAACCATTACCATCGAATTTATTACTAAAAAAGGAACTTCGAACATTACTAAAGCTCTTCTGAAAAATCAACAATCTGATCAGATTTCAATTTGATGCATAAATATTTACTTTTCCAATATCTGGCTTATTTCGTAAGTCTACTCAGTGCGTGAGAATTGCTTTTTAATAAATAAAATATTAAACTATAAGCATGGATTAGAGATCACAACCGACTACACATAATAACAAGGGATATAAAGTTTTGGTTTAGTGATATCACTATAATAAAACCCGTGTACGGTGCAGTAAAGGCTGCAAATACACAACCGGCATCCAATTAGTGTATTTTAAAGCGCGGGTACTTCAAGTAGTGGCGTAATGCGAATAAAGGTTTTGAATGAGAGGCAAGGGTAAATTACAGTAAATAAGTTTATGGGACCAGTAAGAGGTATTATAGAAAAGTGAAACAAGTGATAACAGGAAAACCAAGGGTAGACCGCATAAAATAAAAGCGAGAAACAAACTCAGAGAAATTCCAAAGATGCCAGAAACAAAAAAAAATCAGCGAAAGTGGAAAAAGATGAGAGCTATTTTGGATTAAATGGGGAAAGTTAAGCAGCAGTTCAAAGACGAAATGAATAAAGAACTCTTAGACATAAAATCAGAATTTACAACAATAAAAAAAGTTATAAAACAAATATAAAATAGAATATTTGGCAAAAAGAAAAAAGGCGAGTTGTAATAAAAAATTAACGTCCTTGAAACCAAATTAGAAAAACAAGAAAAAAAAAGAAAAATATTACAGTAGATAGAGGTTTGAAGATAAGGGAAGGTTCGATATTCAAATTTCAAGCAAAAAGTAGCCGAGTTTACTAAAAGGAAATAGAGATGAAAATTAAAATAAAAGAAGCATAGAAGGGTGAATAATTAAACCAAAGGTTATAATCGTGAAGTACTGAAATTTCAATACAAAATAGAAATTCTAAAATAAAAACAGAAACTACTGAACAACATTTATATAGACATTGATCTTACGGCGGAAGAATTTAAAGTTTAACTTGCAATAAAGAAAGTTACCTGTAAAGAGAAAATAGAGGTAAGAAAATAAAGTTGCAATACCGTAAGTTGGAAATAAACAGCGTTAAATACGAATGTTTGGGTAAAGAAGGAGGAAGTTTAATAAGGACTGATACAGTACAAGTAAAAAATATCTAAAAACTGACAAAAAGTAACAACGAACTAAGCGAGCAACGTAACACAAATAAAAGGAGATGAAGAAGCATGAAATATAAATCCTCAAAATAAGTAAAGCCATAAAAATAAATAAAGTTTTAACGATGGGCAATGGAAAATAAAAAGAATATGTTATGAAAGGACATATTTAGAACTGAAAGAGAATAGGTACAAAATTGAAATGAAACTAAACAGAGCAGAGAAATTTTTACTATTAGAATTAAATTTAAACAAAGCAAACTTGGTAAATGTACATACCGCGATAGAAGATAAAGAAGTTGAATAGGACCAGTTTTATAGAGAAATATTAAAGGTATATGGAAATATAAAGAAAAAAGTAATATTATGGTTAAAAACTAATTAGTTTTGTAGCTGGAGGAAACTGCCGAATAGCAAGCGTATTAGCATAATTAATGCGGCAAACCAAATAGATTATGTATTAATAAATAATCAGTAAGCTAAATTAATCAAAGGCGTAAGAAACTAGAGGGGACCAGAATTAGATACGGATCACTGCCTGGTTAGAATTAAATAAAAAGAAACTAAATAAAGAAATTAACAGAAAAAGTGAGGGAAAATGTGGAAAACCTAATCCAAAGGAAACACAGACAAAAAGTTTATCAGTAAAGAGTTAGACAAAAATGTAAAAGATGAGACAGTACAAAACCAATAAAATAAATAGTAGAATTTGGTGGAACAGTAATAAAATTACAATTAGAACAATTACAATTAAAATACGATAACTTCAATATACACAAGAATATAAAAGAGCTCGCAGGAACACAGAAACATAAGAAAGCAAGTGTGTTAATGAACAAACATGGAAGAATAATTACAAATACCGAAGAAACATTAGACGAGCAGAAAGATTGTATCGAAGATATTTGCAGACGACAGGCATAGAAATATAGTAGAAAATCAACAAGACCACAACGGGCTAGAAATAGCCAAAGAAGAAATAAAGTACACCATTAAAGAAATAAAATCTGGAAAAGCACCGGGCCCAGACGAATTGACATCAGAAGTAATTAAATTGGTCGAGGAAATAAACCTTAACATCATACAAGAATTATTCAACACCATATATTCAACAGGTGTAATACCGAATGACTGGCTAGTATCGACCTTCGTAACCCTCCCCAAAAAACCGAATGCAAAATTGTGTACAGACCATCGTACAATCAGTTTTATGAGCCATACTCTGAAAATATTTTTGAAAATTATACATCGCAGAATATACAAAAAGTTGAAACAAGATATCAGTGAAACACAGTTTGGTTTCAGAGACGGACTTGGAACGAGAGGAGCCTTGTTTGCACTAAACATTTTAATACAACGTTGTCTGGATATGAATCAAGACCTATATATTTGTTTTATTGATTTCAACAAAGGCTTCGACAAAGTACGTCACGAACAACTAATTAAATTACTACAAGAAAAGAATATAGACATGCAAGACATCAAAATCATTAGTAACTTATACTACGATCAAAAAGCAGTTATAAAAATAGACGGAAATAGCACTGAACACATAGAAATAAAAAGAGGCGTTAGGCAGGGTTGTGTGCTGTTACCAACACTTTTTAATATGTACGCAGAAGAGATAACGAAGAAAGCGTTATTATACGATACAATAGGCGTAAAAGTGAACGGAATACCAATTAACAATCTAAGATATGCTGACGACACAATCCTGATAGCAACTAGCCTAGAAGACCTACAGATAAAACTTGATAAAGTAGTAGTAACAAGTGAAGAATACGGAGTTTCGCTAAATGCAAAAAAGACGAAGTATATGGTAGTATGTAAAACACCGAGAATTTTATATGGAAATCTTTACATAAGCAACGAGCCCATAGAGAAAGTGGAAAAATACGTATATCTGGGTACTATAATCAATAAAGACAATTGCTCAGAAGAAATAAAATCAAAGATAGAGAAAGCAAGAGCAACTTTTATTAAAATGAAAAGGGTATTCTGTGCAAGAGACCTTAGTCTAGAGACAAAACAAGACTACTAAAGTGCTACGTCCTATCTGTACTATTTTAGGGGATGGAAACATGGACACTGAAGAAAGCAGATGTGAAAAAATTAGAGGCCTTTGAGTTATGGCTATGTAGAAGAACATTAAAAATATCGTGGACCGAACATGTAACTAACGTAGAGGTGATGAGAAGAATAGGAAAAGAAACCGAAGTTGTCTTCACCATTAAAAAACGAAAACTGCAATATCTTGGACATGTTATAAGAGGCGATAGATACCATCTGCTCCAGATAATAATACAGGGGAAAATTCAAGGGAGGAGAAGCGTGGGAAGAAGAAGACATTCGTGGATGAAGAACTTGAGAGAATGGTTTAACTGTACTACCAGCCAGTTATTTGGATCAGCAGTGTCAAAAATTCGAATAGCGATGATGATTGCCAACCTTCGCAACGGAGACGGCACCTAAAGAAGATGAGGTAGTCGGCCAAAAGAACAGCCAAAAAAGAAAATATGTGTTATTGATAAATGTAAGGCAATGGAGCAAACGAATTAATATGGCTACAGGATAATAGTAAAGCAAAACTTGTATCGCGGTAAACAAAAAGAGAAGTTTAGAGAAAATATCGAAGGGTCAAAAGAATACATAAAAAAGCTGAGAGAAAAAGGATCGAGAAAAGCTTTAAAAGAATGCTAAATTTCTACCAAGAAGTAAAGCACACACAAAATTGTGGTTTGTAAGTACAAAGAAAGAAATGTCATAAACGTTGAGGAAAGTAATAAAAAACATACTTTGAAGAGTTACTTAGCCAAACAAGTACTGCTATGTTATAATATATCAGTTATAACAGAAAAAGAGGACAAAGCTCATTGAAAAAACTATAGAGAGTCCTATTAGACGTAACGTGCAAGATATTAGCCACACTAATCAGAAACAGGTAGCAACAATACATAGAAATACAAATAGGTGAATACCAGACATATTTAAGCAAAAACTGGTTAACATACAGACCGAGTATTTACGCCCGAGAAACTGTAAACTGAATGCTACGAGAAGAAAAAGAAATTGCATACAGTACTTATAGATTTAAAAAAAACTTACGGTTCAGTAATGGGAAATTAGTTGTACATATCAATATGTCAAACAGTTTAAAGCAAGTCAACCTAATGGCCACTACATTATTTATTGCGATGCAGACATGCATATAACAGGAATTATACTAAATAATGTATACCAATGCTTGGCTTACGCAGATGACATTGTGTCAATGGTTAGAACGATCAAATAACTACGCAAATTTGTAAAAGCTCTGGTAACAGAAGTACGAAAAATAAATTGCGAATTAGTGAAGAGAAGCTTAAGTATATGCGAATGCAACAGAATGTGAAAAAACAAATTAGAGAATAAAAAAATGAAGAAGAAATAAAACAATATGATTATTTGGAAGGTAGTAGTACCAGAGAGTAGAAAAAATGATAACAAATTAGAAGCAAGAATAACAGAAATTATAAATACAGGAAAGCAAAATTTTATAGGAATATATGTAGGCAAAAGGGCAGAAAGAGGATGCAAAATAAAGAAGTAAAAAGTTTATGTAAAAAGTTAAACTTTATGGAAGCACAACTTATCAGATGGTTGTCACGTTAACAGATTAGACGATACAAGAGTAGTTAAAAATACTTTTCAAAACTAGGTAAAGATGTAGACCTAGGCAAAAATGGATAAAGCTAATGGAGGAAGATCTACAAAGAAAGGTTTAAAATTAGAGAGACAAAGTGACGGATAGAAGAGCATGCTCTTCTATTCTCCATAAGAAGTATATCAAAGCTATGGTCCTAAAAGGCTAACGGAAAGCTACAAGCGTAAATGCTCTAAATTTTTTTTATAAAATTTTATAGTTGTAAGACACCATTATGGATTGTCAATGATTATTTATATACATGATATGTCATCTATGTAGGGTAATTTAACTATATTTGTTGACGATAAAGTCTTATACATAAAAGGCAGAGCTGCACCACACCATAGCACAGCTTCATTTAACAGCTGACAAATTATGCAATTGTTGATAGCACCAAGTCCTAATTTTACCACTTCCATAGAAGTGTATTTTGTTGAACTGCCTTTCTGAATGAAAAAGTAAATACACAATTTTAGCAACATATGGCAAAATTGTTTCTTAGCAACTTTGAAAGAGATTTTTAGTCAAAATTAAATTTTAAAATGTATTGAATGTTTTAATAAATAATTACACACTGTAATATTGCACGAACAGATTCTTCGATTTTAAAATGAATTTGACAGAATTTTAGGGTAGCTGTAACAGAGATTATTTTAGTTTCAGCACACTCATAGACTCGCTACAGTAGAGCAATTTTAATTTCAATTTTTAATTAAAGGCAAATGTAATAAATCATTTATAAACGACTTTATATGTGGCCAAGTCTACGGTCGATAAAACTTTGGAGAGATACAAAGGTTACTTTAAAATGTAAAACAAAATTCAGTTAAAACTTTATGAGAATAATTTGAAATGTGAAATTAAATTTGGACTACATGCAAAAATCTCAATTTAAAATTATGTTTTAAAAGTTATTTAGAATTCGTTGGAAATTTCGAGAAGTGTAACATGTTGGTTAACAGTTTTATAACTTTAGATTTGTTTTAGGTGTTCTGTTCTTTCCTAAATGTATCTAGTTTAATGAAAATTTAGGTAGTTTTCTAAAAAAGATGCTAGGATCACATTTCAACTAATTTTTTACTCAGCAGATTAGTTTAAATTTAAATTTCATCTTAGGGTACTAATTATTTAAAATGTATGTACTCTCACTTATTGTTATTATTTTTTTCCTTACAAATATCTAACACCAGACAATATAGGTAATAGTATTAAAACAATTTTTATTTTTAATAATTTATTAATTGAACTTGGAATATATGCAAAATGAATATTTTTGTATGCATACAAATTTTGACCGCCTTTTTTATGAGTGCACATACAAGATATTATTATGCATATTTAAGGGCACTCATGTTCATTTTATTAATTTTCTTGATTTTCTTTACAAGAAATAGTTAAAATTCCTGATCTGGATTTTTAAGTTCCTGGGATGGTTCGATCAGTTTTATTTTCAGTAAATACATGTAGAGGCTAGTTGAAATACCTTTATAATAACTTTCAAGAAAATTAATTTTTTTTATTTCCATTCACTTTACAATCTGTCGCTTAACAACATTCATGTTAAAAATAAACCACTGAATATTTCATTAATAACTTAATAGTTTATTTAATAGCGTAACCTAACTATAAGCTAAAAACTAGAGTGGTTAAATAGGTACATGTTATTCAAAAATGTCTTGGTAGGTCGGAGAATTTAAACCTTTTCAGCCGTGATTCTTCAATATCTGGTTCCATTAAATGCTCCACAAGAGGGTTAGGGTGAGCGCTAAGCCTGGTCCTGTAACAAACACTGTATTTTTTTGATTTTGTCATTGATGGAAGGAATGTTGAGATCTCGCCGAATGACTTTATTTAAAACGTGCCATGGTGCGTCAACCATAGAACTGAAAATTTTGGACTGAAATCGTCTAAGGATCTCAATATTGGAGTTGCTGGCGGTACCCCACAGATTGGTTTAATTATTGCCTTATATAGGGGTACTTTATTGTCTATTGACAATTGGGACTTGCAGCCTAGAAGCCAGTATATTTTCTTTTCGTCCAAATGTGTTTCCTCCATGTTAATTTTCTTTCTAGATGAATGCCTAAATATTTAACGGTTTCGTCTTGAGGTATCTGTTGACTATTTAACTATACTGGTGGACAAGTGCCTCTTTGGTGGTAAAAGTCACGTGGAATGACTTTGTTTCATTTACTTCTAATCTCCATTTTTGCACTATCTTTCCAGTTCGAACGGGTGGTATTGAAGATACTGCATTCGGGTCGAGGTGTGAATCCAATAGAACAGTATCGTCTGCGAAAGTAGCGGCTCAGAACGCTACCCTGGGAGATTCCTGCTTTGATAGGGTACAAGGATCTTTATATTCACCGTGTTTGACCAGAAATATTCTGTTAGAGAGGTATGATTGTGGTCATTGATAGTAGTCTGGTGGAAAAATATTTTTGAGTTTGTAAAGTAGTCTATTATGCCAGACTTTGTTAAAAGTTTGCTTGACATCGACGAATACTGCCGATTAATAACATTTGTACTCAAAATCTTTTAAAATTATGTCTGATAATCTGTGCACTTGCTCGAATGTTAAGTGGTGTTTTCTAAATCCTAATTGGTGATCTGGTAATACGTTGTTGTCTATAAATATTGTTGTAAGTTTCACTAGTAGTAACTTTTCAAATAGTTTTGATAAAATTGGCAGCAGGCTAATTGGTCTATAGGATGACACTTGTTCAATGGGTTTTTCAGGTTTGGGTATCAAGATTATTGTGGCTACCTTCCATTGTTCGGGGAAAGGTCGTAGTCTTAGAATTGCGTTGAATAAGTAAGTAATGAATCTCTAAAACTTATCTGGCAGTTCTTTGAATATCTTGCACTTAATGAGGTCGTCCTCTCGTGCTTTATGGCGTTTTACGTCTTTAAGAATTGCTGTTTCAATTTCACTAATTTTAAACGGTTTAATAGGTGATGTCGTTTGGAATGGCTCCTGGAGGTAACTTCACGTTTTTTTCTCTTTGGTACCTTTAGCGGCAAAAGGTTTAAACACCTCTGCTAGATGTGTAGCAAACGCTAAGCATTTTTCTTCGCTGGTTTTAGTCCAAGTGTCATTCTTTAATCAAATGGGAGCCGTGAGTATTTTAACCTGTTAGTGACTTTCCAGGGTGAATGTCAGTAGCCTCAGTTGGTGTCAGATGTGATAGGTAATTTTGTATTGCTTGATTTTTAATAGAACTAAAAAGATTCTTGAGATCACTTATTGCTCGGTTAAGTTTGTCGGCTGGATGTCGCGTGGTTTGCCATTTCTCGCGCAATTTGCGCTTTTCTATGATTTGTTGTTGTACTATAACAGGATATTCTAGGCTATATAGCCTGCCATAGCTTGTTGGACTATTTCATTAAAGGTTTTAACTGTTTCCATAAGTTCCTGTTTTGTTTTTAGTGACGCATCCAGGGTGAAGGATTTATTAACTAATTTTAGAAATAGTTCTCAGTTTGTGTGTTTGTTGTAAAGAGTAGGTGGGTTTGATTTGAGTAACACTTGTGAATATACTGTTGCTATAATTAGGGAGTGGTCGCCTGTAAGATATAAACAAGATTCTGACCTAATGTAGTTTTTAGCATTATGGTGCAAAAATCAAATAGATCGTGCATTTTTGTCAGGTTTGTAAACCAGTTTGTTTGTTCACCCGTGGATATAGACTGTGACCTAGTGTTGTTTATTGCTTTTAGAAGTTCTCTTCCTTAGCCTTGAGCCCCAGTGCACATGCTTAGCGTTGTAGTCACTGCCGGAGATAAATATGTTTCTAATGTATGTAAGTAATACTGATAGTGCTCTTGCTTGTTATTGTGCCTGGATGGGCAATATACCGCTGAAATGTTAATGGACTATTCCAGTCTTCAATGGCAATCGATGTATTTAGGAAGTTTGTAGTTCTTTAGTTTTTGACAATGACAACCGTACGTGCATGTACTGTACCGTTTGGATGTTGAGTGGCATAAATTGTATATTTGGGTATTTTTAAATGACTTTTGTCTGTATAATGTGATTCAAAAACCAGCATAATATCAAAGCCGTGGTTTTAGATTAATTATATTACTTCGTCAAGCCATTAGCATTACAAACAGCTAATTTAAAGACTTGCGCCATTATTATTTTTAGAGACGAAAGTGGTCAATTTTAACATGGTTCCCATTTGTTCCATGAGCATCATCTTTTTCAGTTTGTCTATTTCATTTGCTTCATTTACTGTCGATGTTTGTTGTAGTAGTATATTTTGTTGGTTAACACCTCTAACTATTTGGGCATGACTAAAATGATTTTGCCGAGTCTGATGAGTCAAGTGTGACTGTATGTGGTCAGGCTGTCTATTTCGTAGTAGTGCAAACATTTTTTGTTCTAATTCCTTGTAAATCAGACAATCTTTATAATTTGTAGGATGGTTGCCTTTACAGTTGACGCATGCGACATCTTTACTTTTTTCTTTGCGATGACAGTGTGATGTTGCGTGATCGCATAAGCATTTTACGCATCTCGTACTTCTGTTGCAATAGTTTTTAGTGTGGCCAAATCTTTGATATTTAATACATTGTGGTATTTCGCGTTTTGCAATTGATGTTTTAAATTTAACTATAGAATGTGTTTATCAATTTGTAAATATTTTTGTTGTCTGATGGTTTTAATTCAACAAAGAATAGTGGTAGTCCTATCATAGTTCCTCTTTTCTAATATTAGCTGTATTAGTAACAGTAAGGCATTGATTATAAGGGAAAACTTTTGGACTGTATTTTGACTTCGTCTTTGTTCAGTTGTTTTAGGTCATATTCGTATTTAGCTATACTATATAACAGTTTTATAAGTGGTTAAATACAATTTACACCAGATAAGAATATTGGCGGTGGTTTGGGGTTTTGTTATCTGGATTATCTTTATGATTTGCATCTACGTCTTCTGTATCCAATAGTTTAAAGCGATTTGTTGGGTTTAACCATTAGTTTGTCGTTTTAGATTGTTTAGATCGAGATTTATCGTTAATATCTTTACGTCCGCGTTTTTTACTTCCTAGTAGTTGCGATTTGGTTTCTTGAAAATGCTAGTTGGGATGTGATGGTTGAACGATCATATTATTTTGCGGATGTTTGCTTGTAAATACAGTTGCATTTGGGGCTTGCATTTTATCCTGTACGTTAAATCTTGTATGTACATTGTTTGCGACTGCTAGAGAAGGTTAATTTTATATATATTTCTGCTTTGCTCTATTGTTAAGGGATTAGTAATACCTTAAGGTAATCCCGAATTACCTTTGGACAAATACACATTTTAAAATGCATTTTAAAGCGATTAGGGAGCTCAACTTTATAACTTATAGAAATACAAAAACTATATATCAGCTATTATACCTTTCGTGTTTGTTAGAATATATTTACCAGCCCAAGTGTTTAAATAGTATATTCTTCTGATGTGTTCTGAAGTGTTTATTTCATTTTCTGAAAAACAGATCTATTAGAAATGACCCAGCAAGCATCCGCAAGAAATATTTTAATAAAAAAATATAGACAAAATGATATGGACTTGTTCATTTCTCTCATATTTTTTGCACAGTTTGTAATAGAGTTTTTTATTTCTATTTGATATTAAAATTATAGTGGTAAATTTCTTAAATTTAAAATATATTTCTTTGTCGTGTTTCTAATTTAACATATAAGAAGTGTTAAAATTAAAAAGTAAATGGATTTTATAATTAACTTTTGTTATAGGTAATGTGCAATAATGTTTTTTTAAAAGCGCAACATCTAGGAACAACTTAGTATATACAAAAAAAGAACTAATTGTTCGGAAAATGGGGTTCAGCAGTTGTTAACATCAAATGTCAATAATTTAGTACAGGAAAATAAAAATTGTCCAAACAGTTGTGTAGTTTATTTGTAGGTAAAGATTTTCCACTTTATGAACTAGATTTCAAAATTTTCTTAATAACACTACACTCCTGAGCACATTGTTAATATTCTTAGTTCTTCAATATTAAGAGAAAATATGTCGACATTATACCCTAAATGATAAAAGCATCACAAAAATGAAAAGTTTTTTTTACTAATTTAAATCACTGTTTTTGTTTAGCTCACGGTTTACATAGGTTGTTGAAACTATTAAATTCAAATATAATAATGATCGTTTACTTTTAAATATTAAAAAGATTTTTATTAAAGCACCTCAAGTGTATAAGAAAAAGTATACTGAACTCCCTTTACCACCAGAGCCGATCTTAACAAGATGGAACATCTGGTTAAAATCTATAGATTTTCTTGTAAAAAATTACACTAAAGATTGCACTAAAGATGTCATTTGATTCTCAAAATTCAACTGCAATTAAAAATTGTATTAAATATTTCAGAAATCCAACAATTCAACAGCAGTTAGTATACATTAAATCTAATATCGTTTGCATTGCAACTGCTATTAAAAAATTAGAGAAACGAGAACTTTCAGTACATGAAAGTTTAACCATTGTTGAAAGCTTAAAAAACACATTTTAAAGGTGATTTTGGTATAAGTACACATATAATATAAGTGTCAATATTGTAAAATAAAAGGAATTATTTATTATTTTTATTTTGCATATTTTAGTACATATAACTGTTTTATAGTGCATATTTGCATCCATATTTTTTGTGCATATATTTTAAGCTTTACTCACTGCCTACTCATTATCACAGAAAACAATAATTTCAAGAATCTTTTCACAAAGCACTTTACCTTAGACAAAATCACCTTGAAACAGCTTTTGAACAATTATGATTTTATACGGATGAAACTTTAACTATCCGCAAGTATGCACTATAACGAGTGATGAGAAAACCCCAAATTTTTTCAAGACTCTGGAAAACTCTCCCAGCTGTTGTGGAGTTCGAATCATGTGAAGACAGCAAGTTGATTTTATATCCAAAACTAATCCAGATCATACAATTATGTTACGATCAGGGATTACACCATTACGCGCAACATTAAACAATCGAACAAAAGAACATCAAATAAAAACAACAAAACTGTTATTTATAAAAAAAATTGTTTGAAAGCATTATTAATTACCGCTTGTTGCACCATAATGCATGCATATAGTACTGTAGATGTACTCGAAGCACCACGACCACAGATTTTTTACTTTTGTTCTTCCCTTCCTATTCTCCAGGCCATGTTTGTAAAAAGTTGCTCTGTTGCAAAATACTTTCAAAGAGAGGAACTTGTAATCTTATGATGGCATACCTAGCTGTGACTTCTTTTTAACAATTACAAAATAAATTAAAGCCAAGGCCCTGTTTTACGTTTGTGTAACTATTGCTTTGATTTTATTAAATAATGTATATAGGATGTTAATGACTCACTTATTTCATAATCTAAGGTCAGTTTATTTAATTCATGATATCGGCATCACATTTGATTTGATTGTGAAACATCATTGTCTCAAATAGCTTTTTAAAATACTGTTCATCGGTCGTAACTAAATTGTAAATTGTGTTTAGCGAAAGCAGTTCTTATACTTTCTAGTGTAGCAAGACGTTAGGTTTGTATTGCTTACAAGTAAGTACAATTCTGCATAAAGTAAAATTTCTTTCATAATATGGAGATTCTTGGAATACGCGACAGCATGCTTTATTAGTTGTACACTTATAACATGCTTTTTAATTTCAACAAGAGTTGGAAAAGCACCCCAAAACTTTTAAAATTAGTAGTCAACTAAAACGTTATTTCAAACTTCTCCAATTTCTTCAATATGTACTTTTATTAAACGCGACCTCGACCTTCTAGAGTCGAGACTTAAATCTGTTGTAGGCCAACCCAACTTCTCTTTGTCTTTATGTGTCATTGCTTCCATAATAAAAGCCCTTAAGCTATTATTGGCGTAACAATGCTCCTTATTGAACTTTGCTTCGACCACGCAACAAGGCTGGAGAATAACCACAAGTCGGAAGACAAGTGGTAATACAAATTTTGTATAGCTATGCTAAGGTCTTCCCTTCATTGTAGGCTAGAGTACGTACTTTTGCCCGTCGGCCATCTTCTGTAACCAAAGCATAACAACTGTTTCTAACACGTTAATATAGTTGTTAGCGGTTACCTTAAGGCCTTCCTTAAAGAAGTAGGGCGCTATAAGATTCTATTTGCTGACTATAAGCTACAAAACTATCACAGAAGTATGGCGGTAGCTAGTTCAGAGGCTTTTTAGTAGATCTAACGGTCATTTGACAATTCACTTTTCTATCCTGTATAATGTCTTTTTATCCAAAAAGTATCTCAAGAAGCCAGCATTGCCATGCTTGATGTCGTTAAACTTAGGCCTTTTACTTCCTGTCCAATTTGTTTTCCTCAATTAATAGTTGGTGGTCTTTCAGGACAAAAGGACTTGTAGGGTAGTTTCTGATGCATTAGTAGACAAATCACCTATGTTGCAACACCCATTTCTTTTGCCAGGCAGTTATGTTCCACCCAAGATTCTAATCAATTTTCTCTTTTAATTCGCGGAGGAGTCCATCGCATCTCTTGCGATCAGATCGCTTGCTGTGAGTTTCCTTGTCGGCAGTTATTCCCTTCTGGTAATAGCATTTTCTATACTTCTTGACTACGTCGTAATCTAGCCTCTTTTTGCAGTCAAACTACGCGATAATTTCTGTCAGCAATTTTCCGGCGCAAAGGTATTCGCGTATAGCAGCTCTGTGGTCGTATTCATGGTTCATTTGGTTGACTATCATAAGTTGTTGATTATGTGAAGATAACTTGTGTTACCTAATAATAAATTGTACATTCTCATAAAACCTTTTACCTTTTCCGTAATGCAATTTAAAAAAATTTCGAATTGACTCCGACGACCCTGTGTATAAAAATTTACATATTTTATAGACATTTATGTTACAATTAGTCAGGTGGCATTGTCATTAAGCAATCATTTTTTCCGATAATCAAACGTTTAAATCCAGAAGCTGACATTGCAAAACAAACTGAATTCAATCCGACGAGAACATATCACACGTGCCGAACTAACAAGCACCGTCGCGAAAGTAATTTTATTTATGACAACCAGAAAGGAGTGGTAGAAATGCCATAAATCAAGATCTAAGTCAGAGCGGAAATCTGAACTCCGTTTCAACAATAGCAATTTAAACTTCTAATAGTACATAGATACATTTGTAATGAAATCGTGTACCTGTCAAAATAAATAAATGAAAGATTGGCAAATGATGAAAGTCAATCCGTTTATAGCACACAATAGTTTTTTCGTCCGGAAATAATTTCTACACGGTTATTTTCAGTTAGATTTAGTTACAGTGTCAGGAAACTTTGCATATTTTACTGTCTCACCTGCAATTTGGTTCCAAATGACTATATTAAAGCTGTGGGTTTTCTCGATACTATACAAAAGGCGTTAATGATAATTGTTATTTTTTAAAAATATTTTAAAAGTAAATGTTATCAGAAAATATAATCTAAAAAGCTGAAAAACGAAAAGACCTAAATAATATTTATCAAAAACTGTATAAAAAATATGTAATATATGAAGTTCGTCAATCTACTAAAAATACATTGCATTTCAGCATTGGCGATAATCTTGTATCTACTATAGCGAATTCAGTGACACGCTTTATTATAGTTGACATTTTACTCTTTACAGTCTGTGTACAGACGTATATTAAAATTTGTGACTACTTATATTTATAAATTTATATAACATACCAGAAATAGTCTATTGACTTCTTTAAATAGAGCTAAAGTAGTTTTAACGTATGTACATAACGTATGTAACATAACGTCCAGTTTTATATAATAAACAAACCTAAATTACATATTTGCATGAGGAAAATAAAAAATAATAATAAAAAGAAGAAATAAAAATAAACAAGTAAAAACAGGTATAAAAAGCATACTACGATAATAACATAGTTCTTCTCAAATAAATTCAAAGTGGATGAAAAAAGAAATGAAAAGAAAATTACTAGAAACTAAATAAAAGATGGGAGATTAGATGAGAAAGACAAACCCCTAAAAGATATATACACAAAAGAACCAGACGAAGCAATGACAGGTATCAAAATAGAAAAGGTAAGAAAACAAGGTGGAATAGAACCGGAAACCATAAAATTCCTAGGGGAGAGTGGTTGTTGAATCTATTCAGAAATGCATAGCAGACATAAGAAATCCCATAAGAGTGGTAAACAATATAATAATTCCAATCTATAAAAAAGGGGATTACGCAGATTGTAAGAATTACAGAGCTATATGCCTATCTTCCACCACTTTTAAATGATTTAACAAATTATAGAAAAAAATTAGGAAAATATATCGACAATAAATTAGAATAAAAACGGACAGCTTTTAGGGCAGAAACAAGAACACAAGATAAAATACATACTTTAAAAAACATAATAGAAAAGAAAGAGAAAAACGAAAAAGAAAATTTTATTACATTTGACCTAAAAGCTGCCGTTGACTCAATGTAAAGGAATATAATATGGGACGGTCTAAAACTACTAAAAGTGCTTTTGAAATTATTAAAAGTAATAAATAGTATACATAAAACAGTAAATGGGAATGGTCAAACTAAATGGAGAAGAATCAGAAAAATTTAAGATGGAGCTAAGAATAAAACAAGAAGATAGCCTAAACCCGCTACTTTTCATATTAACTATAAAAATACTGTTAGAAAATACTAGGATAAGTACCACAAAAAGCCAGGCAGTAGTAGCATATAATCATTTAATACCAATAAACATCATCTGCCTGCTATATGTAGACGATATCGTTCTAATGACGAATAATTATAAATAATTGAAGCAGCTGGTGAAAATCTACAACGAAAAAATAAAAAAGCTAAAAATGGAAATAAACATAAATAAATGTAAAGCAATAATTATCAATAACAGGATAAAAGAGGAAACCAGGGAAATTTACATTAAAGAAGAAAAACTATAAGTGGTAAGAACATACTAAAATAATAGTGTACAACACAATGGTACTACCAGTATTCACATTCGCAAGTAAAACGTGGATATTACAAGATAATCAAGTGAAAATTAATGTAGCCGAAATAAAATTTCTTAGAAAGATATTAAGAAAAACAAAGATGGATAAATAAGACAAATGACGCAGCAAGAAACAGATACATCAAAAATAAAAAGAAAACATGTGAATTGGTACGGTCATGGAATACAGGTTACATTAGAGCTCAGTGATTTCCCAAACAACTATTCTCTAAATAGAAAACACACCTTCATCCATTCTTGAAAAAGTGAGTGGTAAATTTCTTAAAATTATTGACAGTTGTAATAAAACCTGAATTTTCTACTTCATGTAATCATCATCGCATCAGCTCAAAAAATTCAAAACTCGTATATCTCCTGAAACAATTGTTGCAAACCTATTTTAAATCTCATGAGGGCTATTTCTTCTTATTTTTCTTTTTGAAGATCGTAAAACTGTCTACTTTGATTATTATATTGTTGTAAAACAAGTCCTTTTACTAGAAAGTCTTTCAGTTTAAATTTGTTACCGTGCGACTTTTTCTGCTTGATTCCTTAAAAAAGCACCTAAAAAGCAGAAAAATTGTGTTCAACAGTGTTGTCATCGAATCTGTGCATTAATAGCTCCAAAATAGTAAACAACTTTATATAAAATGGCAATTAGGAAATTACTGTAAAGATAATAGCAATTTATGGTAAAAAAGATATATTATAATGCGTTTGTTCTGTTTTTCATAATAAAATAAAGATTTAAATTATGAGCTAAGTATATCTTGTGTCCGTTTGGAATCAGATTTTCGAGTAGTATTTTGTATAACTTTAGTTATACGTACTACTGATTTATTTATGTCATTTTTTGTCTTTAGAAAAATCTCTTATTGCTAATTTATCGCAAGGATCCCTGGGTAAGTTTGAATTATGAAGGAATGTTGGTTTTTCTAATCGTAATGTTAGTATCTATTGTGACTATTCCAGGTGAGTTATCTAAATATAAATTAAGACAATGTTTTGCTTCGACATAATTTAATAACTTCTGAGCAGATTGAAGAGTGTTTCAGAGCACGCGAGCAGCAGCGCCAGTATCATCCAAGTGAGCTCCAGCACGGAGCAAGACTTTCAGCTTGCCCGCAAGCGGCGACGTCCCCGACGCTATTGTGCCAAGATCATGATGGTGCTGCCGTCTTTATCGGCAACGACTGCCAAGTCCTTCGATGTCATCAACGACCAAGAAGAATTATGTTACGATGCCAACTAACCCCAGCCCTCGCTAGGATACACCAGCTCTTCTTAGCCTCCGCCAGGGTGCAACATCCCGTCCCAAAACCACTTATTGTGGTAGTACGAGATAATAAATCCTAGCCTTGGGCCCAGTAAACCCTACACAAAACAACGTAGGATTTTTGAAAACCAAGAACAGATGATATTTCTATCCAGACCATTACGGCGAGTGACCTCAGGTGGCTGATTCACTTCCTCACCAAGGAGAAGATCCTCTTCCATTATCAGGAGAATGAGAAAGGATCTCCACCGCTGCATCAAGCTGCTCATATTTTTGTAATTTGAGAGATTCAACAATGAAAAAGGAATCTATCCCCTGCAAGGCATCCTTCATATACTTGTTACGATAGAGCAGCTAAAGAAAAGGAAAGTGGTCAGCTAGATCCTCAGTTGTCGACGCTTTGAGTACGTTTAGCGTTTCTGTAGCGCCACCCCGAAGTAAAATGCGGTGATGGACATTACTCCGCCTTATTAGTAAAAGCCTCGAAGAAAAACAGCCGCCTACGCAAATTATCAGGGACTTCAACTAGCCATCTTGAGGGTAAGTTCTGCATTTCCTAAGCCAGTTCCCCATTATACGGAGACTACTTTACACGGCTCGTACGCTGCTGAAGCACTAAAATGGCATGTCTTCTGCTGCTCAAGAATATGCGACTGGATAACTATTTATTAATGCATTGCACAGAGGGGTTTATTCAAAAAGAGAAGATCATTCGAACCTTGTACCGCAAGGCACCAATCGCCAGTCGCCTGCGAGCGTTCGTTCAGACTAGATCGTGGACCCCTGTCGAGTGCCATCAAATTTTGTGTTGGACTGAAGAAATAGGGTATGGAGACGTTGGGCATGATTCGCCAAGTGTTCAAGGATGAAAGCATGTCACAAACTGCAGTGGCACAAGCTCTTTACAAATAGCTGAGAGAGTGTGGAGGACGAGCCCTGCGGTGGACGACCGTCGACCTCAAGAACTAACGGCAATGTGCAATGTGTGCGTGAAGTGCTACATTCAGACAGTCGGTTAAGTGTGCTCATGGTCTCAGATAAAATCGGCATTGATAAGAAGACAGTTTACAGAATTATCACTGAAATTTTGGCGATGCAAAAGATCTGTGCTAAACTCGTCCCAAAGGTCTTGACGGACCACCAAAGACAGAGACGTGTGTCTACTGGCGAAAACCTTCTGCAACGCGTTGAAGAAAACCCCAGCTTTTTGGACGATTTCCCAACCCCCTTACATTTCCGACTATTAGCAGACTATTTTCTATTCCCCAAAGTAAAATCAACCCCCAAAGAACACCACGATGAGACCCTAAATGCCGCCAAAGAAGCTTGTATGCGTACCCTTGAAGATGTTCCGAAATCCGGAGCCTTCGAGTCGTGAAAAAGCCGCCGGCAAAAGCGGGCCGACGCTCAATGAATGTACTTTAAAGACTTTTGAGGTATTGTAGCAATATCTCAAATAAATATATTTTTCCGAAACTTTTTATACAAACCCTGTACTCAACAATATAATAGTTAAGATTCTCCTAATGTTCATATTTACTATCTGTATTATAAAGGTAATTTAATAAATTCAATATTTTTAAAGTTTATGTTAATTATGTATTCATATTTACATCGTAAGTGGAAACAACATGTTTTAAAATACAGGGTTGTATCCAGAAGTAGTAGGACTGTTTTTTTCTCGCGCGCGGAGCGATGGAGGGGGTCTGCAAGGCCGAATGTTATGGAGTGGTGCCTTGGGGACAGATTTCGACCTGCGGCAGTCGCCTGCGTACGTTAGTTGCTACAAACTTGGAAAATCAGTTACCGAAACCAAGGACATGCTTACGCAGGCCTACAAGAAGGATACTATGAGCCGTTCCTCGATATTTGAGTGGCACAAGTTGTTTTGGGAGGGAAGGGAGCTCGACGAGGACGACCAATGCTCATTAAATTAATTAGTGATAAGCTGAATCTTTCGTACGGGACAGTCCAACGCATCATCACAGAGGATTTGTCGATAAGGAAAGTACCACGGCGCGTGAATTGTGAGGGACCTCCTGGCCAAATTCGGCGTTTCCACGGTGCCTCAACCCCAGCTTTGATGTGGCACCGCCGGACTTCCTCCTGTTTCCCCGCATCAAGAGGCAGCTCAAGGGGCATCGTTTCGACTCGGTGGAAGCAGTCCAAGCGGCAACGACGAGGGCGCTGAACCGCATCCCGGAGGACGACTTCCAGAAGGCCTTCGCGACCTGGAAGGCTCGCTACCAGAAGTGTGTGGATGCCCACGGTGCCTAGTTTGAAGAGTATTAAGTCGATGTACCAAAATGTTCAATACATTTTTTTAAAAAAGTCAGTCCTACTACTTTTGGATACCACCCTGTATGTAACAAATATTTATACTGCACCGTATGACCATAATAAAACAAAGCAGGGGTTACAATATTTTTTATAAATAAATTTATCTCTAAGCTGTTGAAATTATTCAAATAATACATTAATAAGAACGTAGTCAACACGATGCATTATAAAATTTTCGTTTACACGACAAATCTTGCTAGTTTAGCGAAAATGGCAACAAACATTCAGAAAATGTGACAACTCGTTTCATCTTCTAATGCGGTTCTATGTTTGTTTTCCTAATTTGCTTCTATGGGTTTCAGCTCGGATGCAAAATTAACGCAGCCTCATTTAATAAACAGAGCCTGAAAGCAGGCTTTGATGTCGTTCTCGTTATTTATTTATGCAGCCTTAATGAAGAATTATTGATATTTTCGAGGAGCCCGCCTTGAACTGGAATAACCCTGAATAAATGAAAAGAAGCGGCTGGTTTAATTTTCATAACTTTGCATTTGCGGCTTAATCATTTATGCCCGGGACGAGATATACAGTACAATCTAAAAAATTCAATCGGTGTTTGATATTAAGTTTTATTACACTCTAGGATTATACGTGTATTTATTCACTATTTTTTTTATCTTTCTAGTTTTAATTTTCTTGGCCATTTAAGCTGATGTGCAATTGGAAACAAAAATAAGTACAACAGTGTATTGTACTCTTAGAACAACAGCGCATTACCTTAATTAATTTTAAAACAACTGAAGTTGTCAACAAAAACAGCGATTATTCACTAAAGTTGTAAAATATTTATTTATAGGATTTTTTCTTATAGTTTTTTTCTTATCGACCTACCATGCTTTGCTTATTTTCTTAAGTTGTAGAAATATAGTAGAGGCATTATCAGCTAAGAATGCAATTGAACTATACATGCTTTGCTTTTTAATCAAAAAAGTGGCCATAATGGGAGATTGTAAGTAAATGTTATATGACAATTCCAAATGTAATAAACTACAAACAAATATAGACCAGTTAGTGACAATGACTGTAAGCTTAAACATCTAAATTTAAAAAATAGCACTATACAACTGTTAGAGAAGAAAAGTGTTTTTTATTACGAGTTGTTCAAATCGGTTTGAACCGTCGTAGCAGATTGCTGCAAAACTTATAAATATAACTTCATCCAGTAGCATACATATTGTAGTCAATGTGTAGCGTATACCCTAGTAGTACGTTAAATATTTACAGAATTACTAAATAATGCTGAGGAAAATATCAAAAAGTTAAAAATAAAGATAGTCGAATAATAAGAAGATTTTTTTAGTCTTGCTTATCAGACAATTACTTTAGCAACACAAAAACGTAGGAAAAGAAACCACAAAAGCAGTTAATAAAATCTCTGATTTTTTTACTAGACGTCTAGCATAGAGACAACGTGTAATAATGCAAACTAAAAACTATAACGTAGCATTTGTTGGTAGTTTAGGAAAAATGACGAAAATAAAATGAGGATTGATTGACTGACGTTTTTGTCAAATTGGTGAAAAGATGATCGAAGTAAAACTTTTGAAACTGTTAAGAGAGAAACCTAGGCTTTTCATTGGCCATTTGAAGTTTTTAACAAATAGTATTCTGGAACTGTAAAATTTAAATTTTATTGTTTTTAAAAGTGAACAAGGCCTTACCTAGTTTAAACCAGCGAAAATGGAGATTAATAATTAACACGTACATCCAAATACCAAGAAGAAAACTAGAAAGTAAATCAGAGAAAAACTAAAAGAAAACAGTCAGAAATGGATTTCCTTTATCTTTGGAATCCGTATCGAAAGTCGTCGATATACGTTCGTGCCTTTCGCAATCTCTATTTTGCAGGACCAGGAAGGTTTACAAACTTGCATTTAACTAGAAACAAGCTATACACCGCCCAAGCTATTAAGCGACAACAGTAAACAAGGATCTTCTCAGAGCACTGTTGTTCATCGTTGGCATAACAAATTTTATTTTTGAAGTGATCCTTCTTAGCCATAATTTTCTTGAAAATTATAACACCTATTAACATAGCCAAACACATTATACACAGACAATCGTGTTACGCGCTTTGGGCACTAGCACGTTTACAATTAGCAAGATTTTACATGATTATTTGGAAGTAAGAAGTGTTGTTAGTAAATAATATTATTTAAGAAAAACATCAAAACATTAATGTGTCAAATAGTATAAAAAAATTAAAAAATTGTGATGGCTGTAGATTTTAGTATTTTATATCTCTACTGGTAATAAAAGTTTTGAAGTGAAGCGGTAATATGAGTGTATTAAACAGATCCTATTCCTACATAACAACAAGAAAATAATGTAGACTGGATTAAAAAAGCAAAGATAAACAATTAGAAACAGTTACTAGAACAGTTACACAAAGACCCATAGGAAATGCGGTATAAAATTGTAACAGAAAAGCTATTTAAGAGAATAAAAATTAATATACACGTTACGAAGATAGGAGAAAGAGTAAGTTAACTTTTCCCGAACAATAAAACAAATAATAAGATTTTAAAAACAGTTGCAAAAGAAGGACTTAACCTAACAATAAATAAAATAAAATTCAAATAAATCACAGTTCAGATAAAATAATAAATAAATTATACGTGCAGCATACGATACTACCAAAAAAATATGCTAGTGGTAATAAATTATAATAAACCAAAACTGGAATATTTAAAAAATCGAACAAGTGCGGCTTTACAGGAGTTTGAGAACGAAATAGAAAAATATCACTTAAAACTAACAATAATAAACCGGATATAGTGAATATAGGTTAAGAGATATTGAAATCAAACTAAACGGAACAAAAAAGCAAACAACTAAATAAAATGTTTAAAAGTAACTTTTGATAGGAACTTCCAAATGAAGAAACACATCATATGTGGCAAACAAAATATTATTACCTTGATAAGACTGATGCCAAAGATAAATAGCCTAAAACATTGTAAAGAACAATTTATAGTATGGTGGCTTACTCACTAATGTTTTATGGGGTGGTCATCTGAAAAAGGGCGTTAAAATTTTAAAAATATACAAAATTTTTCTCAAAATATAAATGAACTTAGAGACTAGGATAACAAGTGAAGGCAAAACTAAAACTTACAAAGAGACTAAATATATATATATATATATATATATATATATAATATCTATAATAATATATATATATATATATATTATATATTATATATATATATATATATATATATA
Organism: Sinelater perroti; assembly: GCA_036346155.1. Taxonomy (NCBI): domain Eukaryota; kingdom Metazoa; phylum Arthropoda; class Insecta; order Coleoptera; family Elateridae; genus Sinelater; species Sinelater perroti. The sequence continues at coordinate 5,802,609 of JARFIY010000265.1, forward strand.
TATATATGCATATATTGTAGCTCCACTAGCAGTTTTACAGGTATCACGAGCCATGGGGTAAGGCGCACTACCCACTCGTGTCGGTAAAGTTTCCTTTACCACGTTGGACGAGCGGCAGTCGAGGTCACTGACGTGAGCCTCTACTCTACATCTGTTGATAATTGTTGCTCCCGTTACCCACACTATTGTGGGATAGGGTGGCTCAAAGCACCTTTACGGGTCTGCGTCTTAGAGTGAAACGCAGTCTCACTTGTGTCGGTAGAGTTTCCTCCACCACGTTGGACGAGCAGCCGTCGAGGTCGCTTAGGCGAACCTCTACTACATATCGCTACTGGTACCGGCGTCCTTTGTCCACAAACGTGGGATCGGATAGCCTGCATAACAGTTGTAACAGGATAACGTCATGTGGTCTAACGTCTCCGTAGGCCTTGGACCTAATCGATGCAGCAAATACTCCAGTCGACAGTACTCGTGTTGGCAGGATTTCTCCTGCCTCGTTTGACGAGTTGCCGGCGAGGTCACTTGCGTGAACCTCTACCCCACGTCATTACTACAGGCGGCATCTGTTACCCACGGATGTGGGATGGTACTCCAACTGCTAGTTTTAGGGCGAAACGCGTGGGGTCTCCTGTTTACCGCTTAATATATAATATATATAATAACAGTTGGGCTGAAAAGTTCGTAGGCTAACATAGAAAAATTTTTTGATAAAATTGGATTTTATTATTCAATATAATTGCTCTTCGAGGGCGATACACCGATTATAGCGATCATACAATTTTTCTATACCATTTTAAAATATATTTTGTCTTTAACCTCAAAATAAGCTTCTGTTTCGGCAATTCACTCTCTTCATCGGCGCTAAATTTCTTTCCAGCGAGCATTCTCTTGAGGTCTGAGAACAGGAAAAGTCGCTGGTGGCCAGATCTGGAGAATACGGTGGATGCGGAAGCAATTGTAGCCTAATTCATGCAATTTTGCCATCATTTTCATTGACTTGTGGCACGTTGCATTGTCTTGATGAAACAGCACTTTTCTTCTTCAAATGGGGCCGTTTTTCGTGATTTCGTCCTTCAAACGCTCCAACAACGCTTTGTAATAAGCGCTATTGATGGTCTGGCCCTTTTCAAGGTGATCAATAAATACTGATGCCATAAACCTTGCTAGCCGATTATTGCGTCTTTCCACTCTTTGGATTCAGTTCATCGCGTGCAGTCCACTGGCTGACTGTCGATTTGACTCTGGAGTGTAGTGATGAAGCCATGTTTCATCCGTTGTCACATATCAACGAAAATTCGTTATTATTACCGTTGAATATCGCTGAACATTGTTCTGAATTAACGACACGTTGAAACTTTTGCTGGATTGTGAGCTCGCGCGGCACTCACTTTGCACACAGTTTTGCATGTCCAAATATTCATGCAAGATATGTCCAACACTGTATTTTGATATCTTCAGAGTCTCAGCTATCTCGCTTAACTTCAATTTACGGTCATTCATAATCATTTTGTAAACTTTTTATGTTTTCGTCCGTTACAGCCTCTTTCGGCGCCCACTGCGTGCATCGTCATCAGTGCTCATCTCGCCTCGTTTAAACTTGGAAAACCACTTCTCAACGGTTGATTTTCCTGGTGCACAGTCTAAATAATGCTTATCAAGCCAAGCCTTGGTTTCAACGGTATTTTTTTGCCAAAAAGCAGTGTTTTATTAATACTGAAATTCTTTTATCCATTTTTTAAAATTAACAATAGTTGCTTCACTTAAAATACGATATCTCCTAAACTAATAGTCCGACAGTTGTCAAATTTATACACGAGTCTTTTGAAGGTTAGGGTTAACTAAAAAGCACATGGATTTAATACTACTAGCGCCGCTTATGTGTCAGCCACGAACTTTTCAGCCCAACTGTTATATATATATATATATATATATATATATATATATATATATATATATATATATACATATATATCATATAAGAGACGACACAAAACATACTTTTGAAAAGTCTAAAATAACTTAATATTAGCGAAAGAAGAAATACAAAGTTGAAAGTAACCCTAGATAAAGATAATACAACGGATGTTATACTAGAAAATGAGGAAAATTTTACATAAATTACAAACATAATTTAAAAAATTTAAATAATTAGGTCAAATACGAAACAGAATAATCTACGGAAATAAATAGCCAATTACTGTCCTGAAGTCATACCTTAAAGCAATTCCAAGGCCGCAATTAATATAACGTAAATGAAGTTTAGTGGGTAAGGCATCTGCGAGTCCCACATTGACTTCAGTATTTTATACAAAAATCAGATAAAACATTATACGTAAAAAGTATTCCCCGGATCCATAACAAGAAAAAGCAGCCTTCCAGTTTTAGAGAAATTTATAGCTTGTTTCTTTCAATTGTTGTGCTAGAAAGTAAACAATTGGTACAAAACGGTAGACACAGTATGTCTGCCAGACATTATTCAAGTATGTGATTTACGGTTCCTTACTTTTCATAATTTATTAACTTTAATTATTGCAGACATTTTCAGTGAATTTTATTGTTTATTATTTTATTTGTGGTATATATTTAGCTAGAAATAAAATACTTATCAAAAGTTAAAATAATTATAACTTTAAAAAAGATTATGTATAATTTAAAAAAGTTTATTAAAGCTTGTTTCAACTTACTTGACCTAAGAGTAACTAGAAAATAAATTTAGTCCTCGTTGCAATACAGGCGGTCAAGATTCTTAAAAATTGGTCTCTATGACACATTTAACATCGTGATAGATAGAAATGATTAAATAAAGTAACTACACATACCAAAAAATAGTTTTTTAGCAAACGCCCCTATTTAGCATTTTTAAAGTTCGATCTAAGAATAGAATAATTTAATAGCCTAAACATTTGAATATAGCGGAATCAATAGATTAGGAATGATTAGATTGCGGATTCCTACAAGGCCCGCAGCTTGTTCATCTCAATTGGTATTCACTGGTCTGAGTGCGTCCTAGTCATATTTGAGCGATCTATAGACTTCTTAACTGAGCTGGAGAACTTAAAAGCATCCAGTACCTTGCAATCTTGCAGAGATTAGTCGGAACTAAGCTGCAGTATTTGAAAGCACAAACCAAGCGAACCGTATAAAGTTGCAAAGACGTCGTTCCTTTAAATGTTCCATGGCAAACACCGTTAGTCAATTTTAATTTATTTTTAGAAGTTTGAGTTTGGGCAGCCCTTTTATTAGAGGAAATTACAATTTCTTTCCTTTAACTTACCAATTTAAATACATATCTGAAGCATGTTTATACATAAATGTCATTTTATGACCGATGCTTTTAAGAAACCTAAATTTATGCACAAAAAGCAATGAAGTATAATGTAGAAATAACGTGCAGTTAGGAGCGATGCTTCTGTAATGCGTTTATACAAAAAAGCTACAATTTTAAATTAATTTCTAAATTTAATTACATGCAGATATATATGCCTCTGTAGACAAAATTATCAAAATAATAAGTGGCATCAATAAACATTTATTCATAACAAAAGAATTTTTGGAAAGAAGATTTACAGTAATGATATTATAAAAGTAAGAACAGAAAGCAAAAATTTAAATAATCGAGAGGTGCACTACGAATAACAATAATATAAATAACATATTCTGAAGAATTTGGAATTGTTAACAGAATCTGCTGTACACATTACATGTAGTAAAGTAGAAATAAATATAAGAAAGAATAATTGGAATAAATTACGAAGATATCAGAAATAACAATTTGAAAGATGTAAAAGTAATATGAAAATGTATACCTAACATAACAAAAATTAAAAATGTTATATAAAAACCAAATTACTAAAGACGATGAATAACAAGAAATAATATAGAGGAGTAAAAATAATACAAATCATTCAATAATTAAAATCAGTAACAAACGAAAGTTGAAATAAATTTCGAAGTAGGAACTACTAAAACGGCATCCCTTTCCTTTTTATAAAAAGCAAAATACAGACCTTTGATGGTAACTTAAAAGTAGGAAAACGAATAAGTGACAGTAAAATAAGTAATTTAAAAACCCTACTCTAGGTTTTACAACGACAAGTATAACCAAGTTGGTGAGGCTATCTTCACAGAATATAAAAAATAAAAAAGGAGCAAAAATAAAGATAAATTTAAACAAAGTGTACTAAATAAAATAGAAAATGCAATCAAAGCAAAAGCTTATAAAACACAAAAGTGAGATAAAAATCCAGCTATAAACGTTTTTTTTTTAATTCTTTAAAAATAAAATGAATCATACATTTAAATTATAATACTGAGATACTAAGTAAATTAAATATTTAATTGTTGATATAGGAAGTGATATAATGAAAATTATACGTTAATAAGTGGCGAGTTGTCACAAAACAAGTGTTGCAGCCATTCTTTAATTCCCTAGGTTTGACATTCATAGTCGAAGAGGACTTTGATGTGAAGAATACGCATTGTGATTTATGCCTAACTACGATAAAAGGTAAAGAGATATGTAATTTGATATCAAGAAATCACTAAAACTTTTTCCTGCAGAAGTCTAACTTATTGGCCATGGGTTCAAATTAAAACTTTTTTATTAGCAAAAGCCTCGGAAATAATTAATATAAATATTTTGCCAAATTATGATAAAAGTTTTGATCATTCTATAATAATCATCAGCTCAACAATCATATGCAAAAAGCTTCTTAGTAGTAAATAACTAAAACTTTTGTTACCCTTACGTTTATCTTAATTTAAAGACAAATATAAGCATCACAATTCCAGTCGAAATAAAACTAGATACGAATTTTCGTACAAATACAATAGAATCAGCAAAATTGACATATCATTCCATAATGTAAAACACAAAAATAAACATTTCCTAGGAAAAATCGAAATAGTCAACTCTCACCAGGGCAAAATGCACCGCGTAGGTAATATAAAAGGCAAAAGTAAAATCAATTAATCATAAATAACAAATTTAAAAAAAACTTACGACTTCACAAATACATTGATGATCAATCCCTTTGGACAACCACCAAATACTTTAAACTACCGACCTCTTATGTACCACCATTACGTGACCCAGAAAGCAATTGCTAAACAACGTATAAGGAGAAAGTTTAAGCCTCCTGGAAATGTCGTTACCCATTCGAAAGTTCACTACTACAAAAATTAAAGGAGCTGTTAAATAACAACGGTTTGATAACATAAATTGTATTAAAAAGCTGATGATCCTACCTAATAAATTTTAAAATTAACATGCTGACCACTTTATTGGTATTTACCCAGATTATAGTAATCTCCCAATCTAAGAAACAGTTTCCTGTCAGTCCTCTCAAAACTGTTGGAAAAACTAATAGGTATATAAAGAAGTTCTCAGCTTTTTTCTGCAAAATTAAAGTTTTATTAAACAACAAACAAAAAAAGCTTAAGTATCAAGGTATTCTCCATTGGCATCGATGACCTTTTGCCATCTTTCGGGTAGCTTGCGAACTCCCTGGTGATAGAAGCTCACCGGCTTCGAAACGCTAAAGTTACCGATGCATTTTCGGACTTCTGTTTTGAAATGCGTATCAGCCAAGTAATGCAGTAACGACCGGAATAAATGATAATCGGAAGGGGCCATGTCTGGGCTATACGCCGCATGTGGGAGAAGTTACCAGCCTAACGCGTCTGCAGCTCATCCGTGTCAAATGTTTGAGGGCGTCCAGCGCGTGGTTGATCTTCAAGACTAAACTCTCCTCCGCGAAATATTTGGTACCACTTTTTGCACGTTGCATGACTTACAGCATTCTCACCATATGCAGCACAAATCATTTCGGTGGCTTCAGCAGCGTTTTTCTTAAGATGAAACGCGAAATGGGTAGAAAATTGAATTCGCTCTTTTGTGATTGCCATCGTGAACACAGCTGATTATTGAAGTTATGTGCATGAAACGCCAAATCGCATGATGTTTTGAAAGACCAAATGTCATTGCTTTAAAACCGCAAGAGGGCGGACTAATACGTTGCATGTTGCATGTGTGTCCTGTGAAATCTAAAACTTAGAACTTATTTATACACCTAATACTTCTAAGAAAAATAAATGATGACTCGCTCTAAGGTGAGGTCCCAATTACCAGTTTGGCTTTCCATAAAATCATTCAACGATTCAGCAATGCCACCACATAACGATTTTACACAAACTGTAGTTCAACATAAACAATACTTGACGAATTTTAAGTAAAATAAAGCATAGAAGACTGCATGCAAAATAAAGAAAACTTTCCTAACTAGTTTTACCTTGTGTTTAGTACATACCCTACTTACTGCATTTTTTGAGATTGGATGGCGACGGCAATATCGCGCGCGATAACATTCCATTTTATAATGGCTTTAAGTAGAGAAAAGTGACTATTTTTATTATGAATACGACTTTTGGGCATAAAATATGAGTGGGGGTAATAGTACTAGTGTAAAATAAATTTAAAAGAAGTTACATTAATAATAGGTGTTAACTTAGAACTGCGCACCACAAGCGAGCATATAACAAGATAGTATAAATTCAAATTATTACCACGCGCGGGAAATTTATTTTTCTCACAAGAGGGAATAAACAGGAATACACCAGCGTACAACAGGTCGAACAGTATAGAATTTACAGCAAACTATTTATATAAGCAAAAAAGAAACAACAAAAAGACAAGCATAGAAAAAACAAAAGGAAGTAAAAGTTTTCTGAAAGGAAACCCGGATTCAAAGCTAGCAATAACTTCAAATACAGAACAAAAAAAATAAAGATTTATCAATAAACATCGACAAAATATTAAGAAAAATGGCTACACAATTAAAATAAATTGAGAAAGAGACTGGCGGCACAAAGAAAAAGGTAAGGAGTGTGAATCAGCAAATAAAAAACTATGAGAAAGAAATAAGATCACTCAAGGAACAACTAATAGGGAAAGAAGCGCAATAGAATAAAGAAAAAAGTAAACTACACAAAGAAATTAAAGCAATGAAAAATAAACTGGAGAACCATGAAAGAGTCCGTAAGAAAAACAACATAATTATCAAAGAAGCAAATTTAAATGGCGAAAACAAAGTACAATAAATCTCTGAATTCTTCCAGAAAGATATGAACGTGATGACTGACGTAAAAGAAGCTTTTAGAGTGAGAAAACAACAACCGAGGATTATCGTAGTAAGATTTGAGTAATAAATTGAAGTATTAAAGCAAAATATAATCTAGGATAAAAGAAAATATATACTGATAACGATCTAACCACAGAAGAGCAAAAGGTCTAAGCCGCGATAAGGAAAGTTGCAAAAGAGAAGAGAAGTAATGGAAAAAATACAAATAACACACAAGAACCTTTTATAAAAGACCTGGATTAATAAAAAAGAGATACCAGCTAAAGATAACGATGTGTCGAGGCCATAAAGGAAACATAATAGTAGACGAAGCTAAAGTAGTACAAAGATGGCGTCAATACTACGAACACTTGCTTACAAACATAGAATAGGAGCACGCAAAGAACAATCAAACGGTAAGTTGTTACGCAGAATAAAGAAATGTGCTCACCACCAACGAAAGAGAAAATCAAAGAGGTTATAAAAATATTGAAACATAACAAGAGCAGCGGTAGCGGTGATATTTGTGCAGAACTATTAAAATACGGAGGAAGCAAATTATCTGATAGAATTCTAAAACTGATAAAAAATATGGACAAACAAAAAACTGACGACGAAATAGTATGCAGCTATAATAAGTCCAATATACATTATAGTTCAAAACAAAAATGCTACAAGCGCTGCAGAATCTCTCCGAAGAATTAATTAAGCTGATAAAAATGATAATAGGTAACACTCCTAACCAAGTGAAAATTTAAGGTACATTATCCGAAAAATTTATAACGAAAAGTGAACTAAGACAGGGGGGTCTAATCTCGTCAACCCTGTTTAACCTAGTTTTGGAGCTAATTATAAGAAAAAAGCAGAATTAAGAGAAATGGCAACATACTCAAGAACGTGTACCAGTTGGTGACATATGCAGACGATGAGGCGATTGTAACTCGGATCTAACAACCAAACGCTTAGTCACAAAATTACAGTCAGAGAGGTAAAGTATGAGCTACCAATTAATGAAAGTAAAACTAAATACTTAGTAATTGGAGTGCATAGCCGTCAGAAAATACAGCAACTAAAAATTAAAAGTTATTACAACCGTAAAAGTTATACCTTCGAACGAGTAGAATCTGTGACATATTTGAGAACGGAGATAACAGGTGATGGAGACCTAACAAATAAAATCAACAGAAGAATAATCAGTGGCTTAAAAATAGTAAATAGCTCTAAGTAAAGTGTGAAGGTAAAAAAATAATTCCCTTGCAACTAAAGTGAAAGTTTCAAAAACGTAGTAACCTTCGGGGGTGGAACCTGGACACTGCGACAAAAGGACAAATCAAATTATATGTTTTCAAAGAAAAGATATTAAGACGTAAGATAACAGGGGATGGAGACCTAACAAATAAAATCAACAGAAGAATAATCAGTGGCTTAAAATAGTAAATAGCTCTAAGAAGTAAGGTAAAAAACCTAGAACTAAAGTGAAAGTTTCAAAACGTAGTAACCTTGTGGAACCTGACACTGCGACAAAAGGACAAATCCAAATTATATGTTTTCAAAGAAAAGATATTAAGACGTATCTACGGATGGATAAAATAAGACGGACTCTTAATTTAGATCAAGATTGAAATTCCGTTACTGTATCGTAAATCTCAAAACAAACGCTTGAATTGGCTAGGACTCATAGTAAGAATAGAAGAAACAAGAATATCTTTACTCTATATTACCCAATTAAGGTCCTTCATTTTCAATTCAATTTGTTTCCTTTTCTTTGTTATGTGTTGTTTCCAGTTTAATTTCGAATCCAGATGGAGCCCCAAGTATTTCACTACTTCCTGTTATGGTATATTGACTTGATTAAGGTTCACGTTTGGACAATTCCCTTTCTTGAGCGTAAAGGTTATGTGTGCCGATTTTGATGCATTGACTTTTATTTTCCATTTTAACAGCCAATCCTCTATGAGGTTCAAGTGCTGCTGAAGTTTTGATGCAGCAGTTATTGGATCATTCTCAGTTACCAATTTTGCAGTATCGTCTGCAAAAGTGCCCATAGTTGTATTTCGAGAAAGAGGTATGTCAGTTCTATAAATCACATAGAGAAGGGGGCCGAGGATACTGCCTTGAGGTACTCCTGATTGTACATAATATCGGTCGGAGGTTTCCCCATTTATTTAAGTTTCAAAGTCTCGTTGCTGTAAATACGATTTAAGTATGGAAAAGTACTGAATTGGAAGGGTGTTTTTGATTTTGTTGCCAAACATTATCGAAGACTTCACTTACGTCTAGGAAAGCGGCTGTGCAGTATTGTTTGTTTTCCATGGCCTGATTGATTCTGTGCACTAACCAATGACATTGTTGTACTGTGGAGTGGGCATGTTTAAACCCGAATTGGTGAACTGGAATCCAGTTATCTGGATTTATGTCTTGTTCGATTCTCTTAAGTATAAGCTTTTCGAGGAGCTTTGACAGAATTGGCAATAGGCTAATAGGACGGTATGATGTAACGTCCGTCGGATTTTTTCCGGGTTTCGGTATCATTATTATCTGGGCAATTTTCAAATATTTGGGTCAGTAGTCTAGTCTTAATATAGAGTTGAATATATACATAAGTTTAACTAGTCCTTTCCGTGGAAGTTCTTTAATCATCTTGGCTGTGATTAAGTCAATACCTGGTGCCTTTTTTTCGTTTAGTTTTAGAATTTCGTTCTTAATTTCTTTTGGAATAAAGAGTCCTAGGTGCTCATGTGTAGGAATAGGTAAGGCTAGTTCTTGCTCTACCTTTGAAATCGTTGATCGTTGTTGTGAGGAGTAAATACTTTTTGATAAGTGCTTCGCAAATAAGGCAGCTTTCTCTTTGTCGATTTTGGCCCACGGACCCGGTGGAGTGGAATTTTCACGTATAGGTGGTATCGCTAGTTTGGGTTTACTCCTATTTTTAATAGGTTTCCAGATCGAATTGTCTTGCCTGGACAGATTTGACACAAATTTTTCGAATGAATTATTTCTCATTTCCTGAACCTTCGTTTTCAATTTGCTACTTATCTGATTGTATTTTCTCCGGCTATCCGGCGTGTGATTTCGTTGCCAGGTAGATCTAGCTGTGCGTTTCTCTGCTACTAGTTTTTTAATTTCGCATGGTATAGTATTTACTATTCGGTGGGGTTCATTTCGTGGAGTAGAAAGTTTGGCAGCGTCCTGAAGTAGGTGGATGAAATTCTCCGTCTCATTATCAATATCTTTTGGTATTTGTAGTCGTCCAGTTAGGCTTATGTTGTCGTTTATTATTTGACTATACATGTCCCAGTTTGTTTTGGAATTGTGCAGTCTGGTTATCACCGATGTGCTTATAGTTGCTATTATAGGACTATGGTCTGAGGTGAGATCGTAGCTCGAATTACTTCTGTATATGCTTGTGAAATTCCATTGGTTACGAAGAAGTCTAGCAGATATGGTGTCTTGCTTGGGTCAGACGGCCAGTAAGGTGGTGTCCCAGTAGATAAAAATGAATAGTTTTCTTTCTGAATGACCTTAGCTAATTCGCGACCTTTAGTAGTCGTAAGCCTTGAACCCCATTGAGTGTTTTTACAATTGTAATCGCCACCAGCTATAAATTTTAGTTCAAGTGTTTTGAAGAATGTTTCGAAATGTTCTTTTTTTAGTTGATGTCTGGGTGGGCAATAAACTGCAGTAATCGTTATTTCGTATGGAAGGGTTCGTATTTTTATAGATGCTGCTTGTATGTGATTTTCTTCGTATTTTGGAAGTTCATAGTGGTCTACATTTTCTTTCACGAGGGTTGCCGAACCCCCATGGGCAGTACCATCTGGATAGTTTGTGTGATATAGTTTGTATTTGGGAATGTTGAAATAGCTTCTAGTAGTGCAGTGCGTTTCGCTGATTAGGAAGATGTCAATTAAATTATGTTCCAAATCCAATCCTAAGAAACTTAGCCATTTTTTTTGGTTTGTTTCATTTTATTTACAAGCTTAGTAATCATATTGAGTACCATGCTGTTCTGTTACATTTACAACTGAGTTTTAATTATGTCCGTCCATCAGCTTTAACAATTCACATATTCCACAAACCATTAAAGTAAAGTACACGAGGCTCCACCTTTGCAAGCGTTTAACTTTTAAAGCTCATATTAACAAAGAGCGTAACAAAGTGGACATCAAGATAGAAAAAGATATACTTGCTATCCGATATATCGTAATATATAAATGTACAATCCGAGTAATCTGGACATTTTATAAGAGAAAAAATTATTGTCTATCCATATGCTATAAAACACCACACCACCTTGGAAAATCACCCAAATGAAACTTCGGAACCATTGAGTACAGGTCCGCATTTTTGATTACTTCAGATGTGATAAATTAAATAAGAATGATAACTCCAAAAGAAGACCACAACGCTGTTACGTAGACTAATCTTGACATCTGTAATTATTGCATACACGATACTCTCGCAGATTTGACAGTACTAATCAACGTTGTATTTTCATTACACAATTTTTCGCCGTAAAGAAGTTTGCCCACACCCCATTTTTTAACGACAATGCTTAAATTGTCATACACTGTCATACATTTTTGTATTTACCCACAAGATGCTTTTCAACAGAAAAACATAGCTTGTTATCAAATTGTAAAAACTAAAGTATATCACTTTGTACATAAGGAACTTTAAATTAAAATACCCGTAACACGTTTTGTCTGTGTTATAGTGGCCACAAAACGGAAAATTATATGATTGTAGCTGTTGGACATAATAAATTTCTACAATATTGTTTCTGATTATGTCCATAAATTAAAATAATTACTCCTAAAGCTTTGTTGTAATTTAAGCGTACTTACAACGCATTGGGGTTAGATAATTCAGATGATGGGCTAGTTCGGCTATTGCGAATAATGTAGGGAAAGTTAAAACAACAATAGTTACATGAAAGCCAAAACAGATTGATCTATTTAGTAACAAAAGGTAGCATGGCGCTGCAATTTAAATTATCAACGAAAGTAAGTTTCTCGATATTTTCAAAGCGAACTTGTTTTTCTATGTAATAACTTTAATGCACATTTGAATATTTAATGTTAAAATCAAACAAGAAGGCTTTTCATTTCCTTTGTTGAGGTACAAAGTTCTGCTTTATCCAATTTTAATTTTACTTATAACGGGTGTTTTTTATAGACGTATAAAACTTTAAGTTGGCAACACTTTTTTAACTGGCGGCCATTTTATCATCTGTCAAGTGATTTATGTTTAGTTTGGTTTGGCATTTCAACATGAAGAGACTGACGCCTGAACAACGCTTCCAAATTGTGCAAATTTATTTTGAAAATCATGATTCTGTTCGAAATAAAAGGTGTCCCAAAATTAACGCAAGATTTGAATTAAATAGAAAACACAGTTTTTAGTCTTCTGATTGTAATTTTTTTATTGAATCATAAAGTACATAGGATAGGATTATTTATGGAATAACACATCGAGCAAATGGTCTCCACGGCTTTGCATACACATACGCTCTCATTTGTTGAAATTTTCTAATGGTGTTAAATCACACGATCTAGGGGCCAATTCTGATCACCGAAACGAGAGAGTACACGACCTGGAAATGTTTTATGCAGTAATTGAAGTGTTTCACGGGCTGTATGGCATGTGACACCGTCTTGTTGAAACCACATATTGGCCACATCAATACAATCCAATTTCGGCAAAAAGAACTGTGTTATCATGTCGCGATATCGAGCACCAGTAACAGTCACTGCTTGACCAGCCTCATTTTCAAAAAAGTATGGTCCAATTATGCCTCCAGCCCAAAATCCATACCAAACAGTGACACGTTGTGGATGCATTTGTTTTTCGACAATCACATGTGGGTTCTCAGAACCCCAAAAGCGGCAATTTTGGCGATTAACAAACCCATCAAGGTAAAAATGTGCTTCGTCGCTTAGGATGATTTTTCTCGAAAATCAGCATCCATTTGTTGATGCTCAATAATCCATTCAACAAACTCTCTTCGCTGTGCATGGTCATTAGGCTTCAGTTGTTGTGTTAATTGAATTTTGTAAGCATGGAGACACAGATATTTAGTGAGTATACGCTGTAGAGAACTTCTTGAAATTTGCAATTCTTGTCCACGACGCCGAATTGAGTTTCCTGGATTGTCACCGACACTCTCACGCACTGCTTCGATGTTGACATTTGAACGGCTTGTTTTTGGACGACCAGTGTGTTTGGCGTCTCCAACGGATTCTGTCTCTCGGAATTTTTCAATTAATCTCTTCACAGTTGACGAAATTAAAACACTATTCCGACCATATTTTGTATGAAACTTTCGAACAGCGGCCGCCAAGCTTTCATTATTTTTGAAATATTGTTCAATAATGAAGACACGCTGTTCTATCGTGTAACGCTCCATTTTTACTAACCCTAAACTGTCAGCTGTCGATTTGTTTTTGTTTTAGGGTTGTCAACACTTTACTGCATAAATGGCGGCAAATTTAAATCTTGCGTTAATTATTGGACACCCTTTACGTATCGCGCACTACGTCCATTTTACGGTCAACATAATCGTCCATCAGAGCAATTAATTCGATTAACTATGGAACATTTTCGCACCACGTTTACTCTAAAAGATAATACGCATCCACAGAGACGTCGTACAGTCCGTACAGAAGAAGTCATTGCTGCTGTAGAGCGTAGCGTAGAGGAAGACCCGAATCAGTCTATTCGCCATCATGCAAAGGAATTGGATATGTGTCCATCCACTTTATGGAAGATTTTGAGAAAGATCTTGGTTTGCGTGCTTTCAAAATCCAACTCGTGCAAGAATTGAAGCCACACGATCACCTAGCAAGGCGTAGATTCGGTGAATGGGCCCAAAACAAGATTGCCGTTGATCCCGATTTTCATAAGCGAATTTTGTTTAGCGATGAAGCTCACTTTTATTTGAATGGATACGTCCATAAACAAAACTGCCGTATTTGGAGTGATGGTAATCCTCAAGTGTATGTTGAGACACCGTTACATCCAGAAAAACTGACTGTTTGGTGTGCTTTATGGGCTGGTGGAATCATTGGTCCGTACTTCTTTAAAAAATATGCTGGTCAGAACGTTACAGTCAATGGTGACTGCTATAGAGCCATGATTACTGACTTTTTCGTTCATCAATTGAACAACCATGATGTGCAGGAGTTGTGGTTTCAACAAGAGGGCGCAACATATCACACAGCTCGTGCCACGATTGATTTATTGAAGGAAACGTTTGGTAACCGCATAGTTTCACGTTTCGGACCAGTGAATTGGCCTCCAAGATCGTGCGATTTAACGCTGCTAGACTATTTTCTGTGGGGATATGTGAAGTCGCTAGTCTACGCCGATAAGCCCGAAACGATTGACCACTTGGAGGACAACATTCGCCTCGTTATTGCCGATATACGGCCACAAATGTTGGAAAAAGTCATCGAAAATTGAACCTCCAGATTAGACTATGTCCGAGTCAGCTGTGGCGGTCATATGCCAGAAGTCATATTTAAATTATAATGCCAGAAGATTATCTTTCGAATAAAGCAAATTTCATGTCAATTTAAAAAATTCATCTTCGTTTTATTCCATTTCAAAGTTCTATACCTCTATAAAAAACACACTTTATAATACTGATGTAAGAGACAAATTAAAAAAAAAATATTTGAAAAAACAAATTTATCCGTTAGCATGTTTAGGATTTCACTTGAATGTTCCTGTCTTTAAGATATAATTTTATGATTTGGTAGTATGTATAGGGTAAGAACAGTTTCAGCTTGAAGACGAGACCTTCATACAAGACCTGATTGAAGGCCTGATTGATGTCTAGAAAGACGGCCGCACAGTACTTTCTGTTTTCGAATGCATAGTTAATGCATTTTACTACCTTGTGTACCTGTTGTATGGTGGAGTTATAACTCCCAAAGCCAAATTAACGACCAGGTATTAATTTTTGAACTTCAAGGATAAGGATAAGTCTGCTCAGAAATAATCTTTCAAATAGTATGAAGAACAGTAGCGGCAGGCTGATGGGTATGTATGATGTGGGCTCATTGTTGGGCTTTCCGGGCTTGGGGATAAGTATAATTTGTGCAGTTTTCCATTGTATCGGAAAAATCCTGTACGTAAATTTTGTTGAAAATAAGCGTGAGAATACAGAGCTTTAAAAGGTCCTTCAATATGCGACTAGTAATTAAGTCTTATCCAGGAGATTTTTTGCAGTTAGCTTTCCTATCAATTATTGTTTGAACTTCAGCATAGTGAAAGGTTTCATAGGTAATGGAAGTTGATATGGGGCCTGAAGGAAGTTGTTCACTTTTACATCAGTGTGTGGATCATTGGTAAGAAGAGGTTGAAACACTTCTTGAAGGTGGTCTGCAAAAGTATCTGCCTTATTTTTGTTAGTTCAGGCTCATGTACCGTCTGATTTACGAATTGGGGGCATGTGATATTTAGGTCTATCAAGTTTGCCAGTGGCCCTCCAGAGGGCGTAATCATTATCAACTGTTGCGGTTAATCCTTCTAGGTATTCGTTAAGGTACTGGTTTTTTACTTGGTTTATGAGTTCATTGAGATTTCGAGCTCCTGTGTTGAGTCTGCGTTTGTCCTCTGGGGGTCTATTATGTTTCCAAATTTTTTTTTGATGTCGATCGAACAATTTTGATGGGTAGTAGTAAGCGGTAATTGTGATGTACCTCTTGTGACAGCCAAATGGATTGCTTAGGTTAATGTTTCTACCGCTTCTTCGATGTCTTCTTATGTTTTCAGTGGAATATTAGTTATTTTGTCCTGTAATACTTCTCTGAAGTAGTGCCAGTCTGTTTTTAACTGTTAATGTTGGGAATCTAGTCTTACTTATGATTGTTGTACTAAATTGTGCTATTATAGGACTATGGTCCGAGGATAGGTCGAGGCACGACGAGATTTCTAGATAACCTTGAGATATCCCTTTGACCATAAAAAAGTGAAGCAGGTTGGGGATCTTCGCTAAATCAGTCGGCCAATAAGTAGCTTGATATGTGGAAAGACAGCTCGGTTGATTGTTTTGCATAATAGATAGTAATATTCTTCTACTTGGATTAGGAACACGCGACGCCCAGAGGGGGTGCTTTGCGTTAACATAAACTCCAACCAGAAATCGGTTGCCTAAAGTTTGGATATACCTTTCAAGGGTTTCTTTATCGGGCCTGTACCCGGATGGGCAGTAAGCAGCAGAAATATTAAAAGATCCAATCCAGTCCTCTACAGATACCGTGGTTGCCTGGATAAATTCAGAACAGTATCTTGGGATTTCATGGTGTTTTATTAGTATTGCTGAACCTCCTCTTGCTGTGTTATTGGTATAATTGGCGTTATAGGTATTGTAACCTCGCATTTTAAAGTACGACAGTTCCGAATAAATGCGTTTCAGAAATCAATAATCTATGTTGTAGTGTAATAGAAAGATTTCTATTTCATGGCGGTGGTTAACCATTGGCCTACCACTGGGCTGTATTGAGTATTTGAGCCATTTGATTATTTGAGTTCACTAACTGCGTCACTAAATTTTTTAAATCTCTTATTTCTTCCATGAGCTGGTTGATTATGGTACACTGGAAATCAATGGTCTGTTGCATAAAAGATACTATGTTGTTTGAATATTGGAGTGAATTTGTGGATCATGATGCTTCACTTGAACTTTGTTTACATATGTGTGGGGATCATAAATTTGTGGTATCTGAGTTGTTCGTAACTTGAGTAGCTAATTTTAGATTTGGAGTTGGATGTTAGATTTGTACTGGTGTAATTCGTCGGTCCCAGAGTGGGGGAAATCTTCTGTTTCTAATTTCTTTGTAAAATGTACAACTCCTATAGTTTGCCGGATGCTCTTTTTCGCAGAGCACATATTTTGCTTTTCCTCCGTCCTCTTTCTTTGTAGGGCATTTTCTATAGTAGTAGTTTTCATCACATTTTACGCAACGAAATGGTCTTGTGCAATAGTTTTGGGTGTGACCATAACATTCGTATCTTTTGCATTGGGCTATTTCATTTCCTTCATTTAAAAAAGTGGTAATTTTGTAAATATCTTTGTTATTAATTTTGTTGTTTAATATCAATAAAGAATAAGTTTAGTGGGATCTTTTTTGTACGATGCCGAACTCCAGTAATTTCCTTTACTTGGTAGCATAATGGCTTTAGTGCTTCTTTTATGTCTGCTTTATCAGTGGAGTGCTTTAAGTTTCTTATTACTACTCTGAATGGCTTATTGTCTGGTAAGATAAATGTGTGTCTGACAACTTTGTGTTCGTCAATAATCTTAATCAGCTTTTTATAGTTTTCAACCGTCTTAATCAGAAGCTTTACATTACCTTCTGCTGTTAACTGATATTGGTACTCATTCCTCTTTGGTTGTGCATCAATAAGTCGTAATAAAGGAGTTATGTTTGATACGTAGTATATGTGTATTGGAAGGGGTTTTGGGAGTGTGGCATTATTTTATTTTAAAGTGCTTGATGTCAAGGAGTTTCCTTGACTTGTAGGGATTTGATATCTGTTGCTTGTGGCAACGGGATTTTTGTCTACAGGCGATATTGAGTAAGTATTGTTAAAAAGTTGTTAGTTTTCTTTCTTTTGTGTCTTCTTGTTATTACTTCTTAAAAATTATTAGGTCTTAGGATAATTGTTGATTCTTTACTTGTTACTGAATGATTGTCGTAATTAGGGGTTAGAGTGTTTGACTTTAATAAAGTTTCGTCTTGAATTGATTCCTCTCTATTCCAGTCTATTTGAGTAGAGTAGGGTAATTCCATTGGCTGCAGCCGCGTGTTTATTTGCTGGTAATTAGTGGGATACATCGGATAAGTTTGTTGTGGCTGCTACCATTGAGTGTTAATCATTAGTTGCGGATTTGATTACGGGAACGATTGGTTATGCCATTGCACTTGAGGTTACAATTGCAGAAACATCTGTGTATTTTTGTTTGCAGGCCCAGTAAGAGATGCAGGATAGTTTGGAATTGCGTGTAAAATAGCTGTTTGTATTTACCTGCTAAGGCTAAGTTATAATATTTCATTAAGTTTACAGAAGTTCATAAATTTAAATGAAAATGTTTATGTTAATAGAAAGATATTTAAAAAGTTATCGGGGGCTGATAAAACACTGGCCTTACGGCCGCACTCTGCTGCCCGATTACTTTATCTTCGTGTTCAATTCACGTCTCTACTCTGCGAACGTAAAACGGGAACTATAATAACTAAATGGGCATCGCCTCATTATAGTTTGTAGGTAAGACACTTCGAGCAGTTTAAGAATTAGCTGTCACGGCACAACACATTGGCCACCCTCCATTTTGAATTGTCAAAAAATATTTACTCGTAAGCTACAAAACTAAAATTACTTTAAGCACCTGATCAGACAGCTAATTCAAAATTTTACCATCTATTGATTAGTGCCCACTAAAAAGTTATTATAAAGAACCGATATAATAGACAGCCAAAATAAATAACCATAATAAGCAATCTAAATAGTAATATAGAAAGAACAAATACTGAAGTAATAAGATGATTTGGAGACGAGGCAACCAATAATAATAAAATTCGCTGTAGTGATTTTTAAAAACAAATTTATAATTGCAAACACATTATTTCAACATAAGGACATTCATGAATATACAAATGATAGACTCAATAAAGAATATAAAATCTATTATAAACCCAATAATAAAAAAAAACACAGGACGTACAAATACAAGATGTAAGGTTCTATCGACAATCGACATATGCAAGTAATAAAAAATACGGTAATAGGACATTTTACATACACAAAGAAGAATATTAACAGAACATAAGAATACAGAACATTAAAAGTCATAAAATAACAGAACAATATAGTAAAATGGTGTTATATTAGAATAGAATAAAAAACAAGATATAAATAAGGAAAAACTGCCAGAAGTATGAGGATTAAAAACCTTTGCTTGCCGCAGAAAGTGGGGATCTTATATAAAGTGAACATCGAAAACACATCAAAACTTAGAACATTGTACATGAAACTACAAAATTTAGTAAAATTGAAAGTAAGAGAAGAATAAGAGAAGTATCCAAGCAAACTAGGCATGTATATTGATGAAACTATTAAGTTTCTGACTGTTTATTGTTTTCTAAAAAGTTAAAAACAGTACAAACAGCGGAGAAAGTATGCAAGTCATACCTCCTTAGCAAAAGACACCTTATTATGTTAGTCTCCTAGAAGAACAAAAAATGTAAATATAATTGTGACATAACAGAAGACGATATTCAAAAAGAATTTGAAAACACCAAAACCAACAGGATATCAGAATATATTTAATAAAAAAGAGAAAAAAGAATATATACCACAAAAGTGAAATGGAGCCTATATAAAATAAATCTACAAAAGGTAAGGCAAGTGATCCTATTCTAACTATAGGGAAATAGGCGTTAACTTGTCTATAGTGCTACTATGTTTCAATAAAATAGACCATGAATATGTAAAGAATGAGGTGGTGTTAGAAAAAAGTTTATGTTTGAACAACACACATTGTCTTAGGCAGTTAACAGAAATACATAGGATAAATAAATGTATATGACATTTATAGATCTTGGAACGTTATTAAGAGAGCTAATATACGCAAAAGTGGATGCAGATAGTTTACAAGATGTATTACAAGACAAAAGCATATATAAGAAATAAGAACAGGAGCATGGTGTATCACCATTATTAATGTGTAACATACATGTTAAGCAAACACTAGACATGTGGTGTAGAAAGACGAATTTTTATAAAAAACTAAATAGAAACTTAATTACCAAAAACGTAAAGTATATTTGTAGAAAAAAAAGGCATAAGATATTAGAATAGAGAATAAAGACATCAAAATATATACAACATTCAAATATTTGGATTCGCTTCTAAGTTCAGCAGGTACATGCGAGAGAGACAGAACAAAAAAATTATATTGAGAAAGAAAGCAACAAAAGGTATTGTACGGAGTAATATGGAATAAAAATGTCAGTCAGAAGCAAGTTTTCTATAGTGTGATAGAAAACATAGTAATATATATATAAGAGGTGTAGGAACTGATAAAAAACAAAAAATAAAATCCATATAGTGGAATTAGGTTTTATAAGGTGACCACGAGTTAAAAGATGGGGCAAATTCAAAACCGAGAATGTTTGGAGAAGAACGAATATAACTGGTTAAATCATAAAACGTTATAAATAGAACTCTTCAATACGAATACTAAATTATATATGGGCAAAAACTTTGACGCGGTTTACAAGAAGCAAAATGGGAAGACACAGATAAAGCAACTGAAAATGTCAAAGCCTTCCAGGGAAAAGCAAAGAGGAAGAAGAATATCAAGTATTTTGAAAATTACACCTTTAAAATCTCGAAATAAATGTACAATAAAATATAATAAAACTGTTGTAGTCTGCTAAAATTTTTGGGAAAACAGCTACCACCTTACTCAATATACAGGTGTAAAGAAGAATTGTATTTGAATTAAATATTTTTTTTTGCAGTTTGTTAGTTTTAGTTATTTAGCACCACAGACCACGTACATTAAAAACATATACGGGAATATCTCTGAGGGTATCTTTAACTCTTCAAAGAATTCTATTCTTGCACTAACTGTTTAACACTTTTTAATTTTCCACTGCAATTTTGCCGGGTTTATTAAAGACAATGTGTACATTAAGCCTTTTAAGGAACTACAATATTCTTAAGAAGATACTGTATATGTAAGAGTCGTCGAAGTAAATCCAGAAAAAATAAACAACAACATATCTTATAAACTTAAGATGTCCTTGGTGTTATGATGCATTTTATTGACCTCGCACGTAGTAGTGATGGATTGCAGTCGGGGTTGGAAGCTAACCACAAATCGCGGGGTGGGGGGTTACTATAAATTGTTATATAACTGCATGCATGGATCTCTTCTTTGCCTTGTAGGCTGTAGCGAAATCTTGCTGAAGCACACATTTCTACCCAGCAATTACCCCCTTTATTCAGAACATGACAACTATCTCCAGCACCTTGATACATCTATAGACCTTAATCAAAGAAATGGGGCGCTGTGACATCCTCTTCGGTGCTTACAAGTTCCAGCATCATTACAGAGCGGAAAACTTTGTATGCATAACAATAGGAACTTTATAGGGATCTAACAATTATTTTGGCGATTTATCTTTCTTTCCTGAATGGAGTTTTTTCGGACAAAAAGTATCTCAGAAAGCCAGTCCTACCGTGCTTGATGTTCAGTAATGCTGGAGTTTTTAACTTTTGCCCATCATTTTTTCTCAGCCAACATTAGGCGATTCTTGAGGACGAAAGACTTGTAGTGTAGATATGGTGCACTGTTAGACTGACTGTCGACCTTGCTACGCTTATCTGTTTTGGCATGTCAGTCATGATTCTCCCATCAATCCATTGGTCGATCTTTTCTTTATATTCGCGGACTAATTCATCGCTTCTCTTGCAATCAGATCGCTTGATGCAAGTTTTCCTGTCAGTAGTTACCTCCTCCTAGTAAGAAAATTTGCTGTACTTCTTGACTACGTCATAAACTGTGGTCCTTCTGTAGTCAAACTATGTAATAATTTATATCGGCGATTTTCTCTACTCATTTTGTCGACAATCGTAGTTTACTGATTTTGTGTTACCTAATAGTCGATTTTCCGCTATACTGACTAACAAGTTTTAAATTTACTTATACGGCTTTGAATATCTTCTATAGAATACTTCGTCAAGATGTTCTCAAATAACAAGAATAACGTTTGAAGGTGTGTCACCTTGTATACACTGAACAGTTAAACTTTACTTAAAAATACTAAAAAGCAAGGCTGTTAAGCATTCCTAATACATATATGAAAATGATAACTATATAGTAAAATAATTAAGAGATTGGAAAAGCTAAAAGTGTATGTAAAACAATTAAATAAACTATGGCATGACAAAACAAACTTAAGACCTTAAAACATTTTAGTTTAATATTGCTTTTGCAATAAAAACAAAAAGGCCGACGCCTATTAACCGAAGTGATGACTAATCATGATACTTAAACAAATGGGCGGATGCACTTTCCTATATGACTAGATATTGTACACAAAGCAAGGTGCCGCTTCGTACCTCCAATGATTCGAAAGGGGTCAGTCTTAATTAAAAGGGAGAAGCCGCAGTTGTTCGTCGATTTCATAATTGCGACTAATTCCTCACAAGGCTTGGAGCGTGAGAAGCGAGCTCGCGCATTCTTCCTGGGATTTGCAACGGCTGAAATTTTATATCGAACCTCCGCGCTCCGCAGCATGCATATCGAATTATCCGAATGACGGCCGCTGCGTTCTCATCGACATTGCGGCCACGCATCCAGCTTCGCGCTTGGAAGCGAACGTCGTATTTTGCACTCCATTATGAACTTGAAATGTAAAATGATCCGCGTAAAAGTCTCGTTAAAGCGCAGAAAGATAAAAGCGAGTCTGTTTGCAAAAAATATCTCGTTTCATATGGCGGAACTTTTAACAAGAACTTTTGATTAAACAGTTTTAAGGCCCAATGAGCTTGAAAATTTGAACCCCACGGGCACTAATGAAATGTACTTTTGTTTGCGCAAACAACTTTTGTTTTATATAATGGGATATCATCTATTCGGGGCCAGTGTCGTCGCTGCACGCAAAAAGTTCAAGCCGGGAGAAATACTTCACTGGAAAGGCAAAATGAGTGGTTAGTATTTATAAAGGTAAATTTAAGTAAAATTATAGTTAAATAAAATTTAGGCATATACCTAAAAATATAAGAACAAAATAGAAATAGGGAAACACATTTTGTACTCGCCTTACCCATATAAAAGGTACAACAGCCAAAAGTTAAGTATAGTCAGTGAAACGCATGAATAGATAAGTTGAAGAGGTAGAGAAGATAATATTACAGTGATCAATTTTTGCATAGACGATGTAACACTAAGTGGAAATAGTTATTTCAACCACAAAGAAATACATAAAATTACATTTAAAGCATATAACAGGGATACGTAAAGCACCATAGAATATATCACCTTCACAAGAAGAGCTAAGTATGGTATATTAGATGTAAAGTTAATAAAAGGGGAGGAAATAAACTCAGACTACAAACTGCTAATTACAGATACAAGATTATACACAAAAAAAACCAACACCATCAAAAGAATACCAAAAAAATTAGTGAATGAATTAAGAAAGAATACCACAAAAAAAGATTGAATAGCAAAACAAACTGGAGCAAAAACTAGAATCCTACGACAGGGAAGAACAATAACAATCCACAGATAGAACATAAAGAAAAGGTACTAAAAACTTCAATTATTTAAACAGGAGTATGTGAAACAAAGACACAGTAAAAAGAAAAGATATTTAAATACTGACATAGAAGAGACAAAAAACTGCATTAGAAAAATAAATGAAGTAAAAGAAGAAGCTAAAGAGCAAAAATAGATTCGTAGGAAAGAATTCGGTAGAAATGTAGAGGAAGATATTCAGAAAACCAAGAAAATAAAAAATTGTTTTAGAGAATAGTTAAAAATCTGACAAGAAAATACGATAAACAAACTTGGTTTATAAAAAACAAAAAAGGCGACCTAATAACGGAGGAAGATACATAGACGACGTATTATAAAAATTTAGAGCAGTCTAAACTAGAATAAAAAAACAAAAAACTTAACTAACGCAGAATTACAGGAAAACAGAGCAGAAGAAATAGAGACAATAAGTGAAGCATAGGTGCAGGAAGCAATTCAAAAAATAAAACTAGAAACATTAACTGAAAAAGACGAAATAAGTGAAAGCTGGATCAGGACAATATGCCATTAAACTTGGGTAGGAGAAGATATTACGCAAAGACTAAGAAGAAAACATAATAATGCGCTCGACAAAAAGGGAAAAATGGAGGAATGCGACAGCTACCGAACTATAAAACTGTCGTGATGCATACAAAAAATTTACTTTAGGATAATAAAAAAAAAGAATCAGACGCCACATAGAAGATCAATTATAAGAGGAACACATATCATATAAAGAAAACAGACAGATTCGGGATCACAAACGTACATACATACAAGAACTGCAATAAAAAGAAAAATATAAGAACAAAAACTACTATACCTCGCCTTTGTAGAAAGGTATATTTCGATATCGTTCTAAAATCTACACTATGGAAAAATATGGAAAACGCAAGAATTCCAAAACAACTTATGGGGACGGAAAAGAGACTATAATAATAAGGATAAAAAGCCGAGAGTCTAATAGTTTTAACATGGAAAGGTACATTAAACAAAAAGACTCTCTGATAACATTGCTCTTTATCATAGATTGATTTATTAAAGAGAGCAAAAAATATGCTTGACACAAAATTAGGAGAATGGAACATATAATCAGTAAATATTCAAAATCTAATATTTACTGACGACATTGTGCTCATACCAAATAACGGGGAAAAACTGTAAACAAATATAGTAACAAAATAGAAGAAGCAGGAATGAATAAATAAAAGGAGTATCATAGAAATGTTTAGCATCGATCAAGGAAGCATATGAAGCCTAAAAAGGTATTAGAAAAACGCATAAGCAAATATTTTGTAACAATCCACAACAATTACAATAAATAAATTTTTAAACATTGCTATTGCTTATTACATAAATTTAATAGAAAAAATTAAGAATAATATATTACAGTTTACATGCCTGCATGCATTTAATATCACATATCAGAGTAGTTACAATTACATGTTTTTCATAGAGTTATAATATACTACGTACAATCCGACTAAATTTTATGTTTTAAAAAAAAGATAAGTAGCTTAGCATAATAATAAAAATAAATCCAAACATAAATAAATAATAGTTGCAGAACAAAATGTTCAAAATCTGGATCCCCCGAAACTTCACCACAACAACCTTCGACTTCTAAAAATTCGGATAACAAACCGAAAGAAAAGAAAATACCATTACCGCCTCCAATAAATGTGGTGAATATAACACAATATGAAACCGTACATGTAACTGCTATGAATAACAACGTATTCAAGGTTAACATTGCAAACGGAATGCAATACCGTAGTCTGATAAGTGTTGTACGTAACTCTAATGTTGAGTATTATACTTATGAAGATAAGCAAAATCATGGCCAGAGGCATTCACTCAACGTGTTCAATAAAAATTATCACAGAAGACTTTCACAAAAGAGGATTTAAAATTATTGATGCTACTAACATCATAAAAAAGTTATAAAAAATAATGACATTATCAAAAAGCCATTGTCACTACATATGCTGACGTTTGATAAGTCAGAAGATATTAAAAAAATCTATGCGATCCAACAAATTGCCAATATTCAATAGTGCATTCCCACAGTGCATAAAATGCCAAGCATTTGGGCACACCCAATCCTTCAGCCATAAAGAAGCAAGGTGTGTTAAATGTGCAGGACATCATGCTACTATTGAGTGCAAAGCAACTAAACTTGCTAAGGCCAAATGCATCAACTGCGGAGAAGCTCACCCAGCAAGTTACCGCGGTTGCGTGGTTGCTAAAGAACTGCAAAAGCAAAGAGAAAAAACTTTAAAAGAGGGAATAAGGAACAATCAAAAATCAACCAATGGACAAGAAGTACGAGTGGTAGAGAAAACTCAGCAGAACTTTCCTACCCTACCCAAGACTGCTCCAGCAAAACAACGCAACCCAACAGGGGGTAGTTATACACAAATGGTTAAAGGTAAGTCACAACAAAGCACTGCTGAGGAATCAAAACTAGATGCAATAAACATCACGTTGCAAACAATTCTAGCTAAAATTGATAAGCAAGATGAAGCTATCAAAGCAATTTTAAGCAGCTGCCAAAAGCAAGAAATAAAAATGGCAACTATCAGAATAGCTACTTGGAATGCAAATGGGCTTTTACAACGCGCCCATGAGTTAGAACTATTCCTTTGGGATCAAAAAATAGACATCTGATTAATTTCGGAAACACACTTTACCAAAGAGAACTACCTAAAAATAAAAGGGTACAAATTATACCATACGATCCACCCAAATAACGCAGCTAGGGGAGGATCAGCGGTAATAATAAAGGACAATATTAAACACTATAAAGTTTCTAACTATGAAACTTGTGAAATACAAGCAACAGTTGTAAAGGTTTCTACAAAATCCAAGGACTATACTGCTGTTGAGATATACTGTCCACCTAGATATGCGTTAGAAAAAGAGGACTACCTCGGACTCTTTCAAACACTAGGAAATCACTTCATAATTGGAGGGGATTTTAACGCTAAACATACCTTCTGGGGGTCGAGACTCATCACTACCAAAGGTAAGCAGTTGTACGATGCTATCACACAAGCTAAATGTATATCTGCCACTCTACTGGTAAGCCAACGTATTGGTCAACAGATGGCAACAAAATACCAGATCTAATTGACTTCTTTATAATGAAAAATTTATCATCTAATTACACCAGTATTGAAGACAATTACGACCTGTCATCAGATCACTCTCCGATTATCTTGACGTTAAATGAGACGATCATCAATAAATTACGCCCACCATCACTAACAAACCAAGGAACAGACTGGGACGTATTCAGAACAGAAGTAGAAGAACGTATCCAGTTAAATGTCCCACTAAAAACAACTGATCAATTAGATGCGGAAGCAGAATTGTTCATTGCTAACCTACAATAAGCAGCATGGAACAGTACTCCGGCGCCAAAACAGAAAACAACTGGGCTAAACTACCCAAAAGAAATTAGAGATCTCGTATCAGCGAAACGCAAAGCACGAAAAAAATGGCAACAAAGCAGAGCATCTGCATATAAAACAGTGCTAAATCAACTAAGCCAACAACTTAAACAGGAAATCCGTACAGTTAAAAACGAAACATTATCTGAATTCCTAAGAGATTTATCAGACGATAAACATACTGAGTATTCTCTGTGGAAGGCGACTAAGAGGTTAAACCGACCACAAAACCAAAACCCACCTATTCGCAAGGAAAACGGTGAATGGGCAAGGAAAGATAGTGAAAAGGCGAAAATATTTGCTGAACATTTAGCAAATACTTTCCAACCTCATCCTGCGAACGACAACAGACCGCTACCCGCGATTGACACCTGGGAAAATAGGGTCATTGATCCAATAACCCCGAATGAAATTGGCACGGAGATTCGAAAGAACCTCAGCGCCAAAAAAGCACATGGTTATGATTTAATTAGTGCGCGTGTGCTTAAAGAACTACCAAGAAAGGGCATAATGAAACTTATGCACCTATTCAACGCTGCTCTGCGATTACAATACGTACCGATGCAGTGGAAGGTAGCGGAAGTTATTATGATCCCGAAACCAGAGAAACCACCCAATGAGAAAACATCATACCGTCCAATCTCGCTATTACCAATCGTATCCAAATTGTTCGAGAAGCTGCTCTTAAAACGTCTCAAATCAATTATTGAGGAGAAGCAACTTATCCCGAGCCATCAGTTTGGATTTCGACACAAGCATTCGACAATCGACCAAGTGCATCGCATCACTGATGTAATTGAAAAATCCCTAGAAGAAAAAGAAGTTTGTTCAGCAATATTTCTTAACGTAGCCCAAGCTTTTGATAAAGTGTGGCACGAGGGTCTACAATATAAGTTGGAAAAGAATCTACCCAAGCAAATGAGTCAGATTCTCAAATCATACATCTCCGACCGTCACTTCAGGGTAAGATACGGCGAAGAATATTCAGAATTAAAAGACATCGATGCAGGAGTACCGCAAGGAAGTGTCCTTGGACCAATTTTGTACTTGTTCTACACCAGCGACATCCCTATGAGCGATGGAGTGAAGACAGCTACATTTGCTGACGACACTGCATTGCTGGCTACAAGCAACGAGATAGAAGCAGCGACAAACAAACTGCAAACAGCCGTCAACAACGTCACTAGTTGGACCAAGAAATGGCGGATTAAATTAAATGAGGCGAAGTCTACTCACATAAACTTCACCAACAAAAGAGTTGATTACTTACCCATAGTGATCAATCAGCAGACAATTCTACACACTAACACAGCGAAATACCTGGGCATGACACTCGACACCAAGCTCAGGTGGAAAGAACACGTCAAGAAAAAACGCAAAGAACTTTGCATTAGATTTAAAAAGATGTGGTGGTTACTTGGAAGACACTCCGAGCTATCCCTGCATAATAAGTTACTGTTGTATAAACAGATTCTAAAACCCGTTTGGGTCTACGGCGTGCAACTTTGGGGATGCAGGAAGAAATCTAATGTCAAAATTATACAAACCTTTCAAAACAAAGTACTTCATAACATTGTTAATGCTTCTTGGTACATCAAAAATGATGACATCCACAAGGATCTACTCCATGAACACGAAAACGTCGAAGTGCTACAACTACTCGACAACAATCAGCTTACTCGTAGACTAAAAAAGCTAAAACCCTTCGAGCTAGTGTAAGTGAAGTAAGTGAATTAAGGGCAATCTAAAACATGTGAAAAGAGTGTTTTAAACCATATGTGGAGTGCGCCAGTGGGAACACATTCATCAAACGCTAAGACTTGCTTAGATGTAAGGTAACTTTGATTTAAGTAAACAATTGTTAAAATAAAATTGCTAGATAGTTATTAACTAGTTGCAATGTATGCGCCAAGTGCGTAATTTATTTAAAAAAAATGTTTTAATTGTAAAACTTAAATTCAAATGACGGTGTAGAGCAGCATTAACTTCCGTATAAAGAGACCTTAGCTACGTGTATACAAAAAGGCTATTTAGTGATGTGTAAAGAATAAATATTTAAAACTTGAACGCAGTTTGCATATTTTGTCTGACAACTTTAGTAAGTAGACAAGAATTTACATCTAAATTGGTTGTGATAAGCAGTGAAACTTCTAAACATTATCCGAACACTGAATTTAACTTGTCTCGTCTTTCCATTAAATAAGAAGGCGATGTAGCTCTTCGCCGTTTATCTTTTTGCAAATACGTAACCTCCTGAATCCATAATATGAACGTACAATATTAAATTTATTTCATTTCCTTTTATTGACTTTTTTGTTTTCAATATTTTGAAACTAATGTAAGGTATAATCGATGCCAATGTCGGAAAGAACAACAAAGAGTATAGTAAATGCGACTTTTAACAGCCCAAAGGCTTTGTCGTTTTTATTATTTCCCTGTGTATCTAGCTTTACATATTAATTACAAATTAAAAGTTAGGTAATAGAATAGCAGTGAGATACAAATGAAATGATACCTTCTAGTCTCAATGCTACATTAATTGCTAAAGTACTTATCATTGAATATTAAAATTAATTTGCATAAAAACATTAACTAGGTCTACTTTTTAATGTACAGCATGTACATAATAGCTTGTTGTTTGTAAATTTTCGTGGCAGGATAGAATATCGGTATTATCTGTAAAGGTTTCTACCACAGTGTTCTTAGATGTGTTTGGGTCTGCAGTATAAATCAGATAGAGTAGAGGTCCAAGACCTCTACCTTGCAGATCACAGAGTTTATTGGTATAATATTTGATACTTCACAATCGGACTTTACTTGAAAGTAACTATCTGCAAGATAGGACTTAAAAAGAAGAAAATACTGTCAAGGAAAGGATTTTTTATTTTTGAATAATAACCCTTAATACCAAACTGTGTCGACGGCTTGTTGAGCATCTAAAACGACTGCATAGCAATATTGCTTGTCTCGCATTGCTTTATTTATTACGTGATCTAAGCGATGAAATTGTTGGATGGTAGAATGCTCGCACCTGAAACCTGAAACTGGTAATGTGGTAGTAAGTAATCTAAAAATGTGTCGGCGTGTATTCTTTTGATAATTAATTCTTCTAACAATTTTAAAATCACCGAGAGTAAACTGATGGATCTATAAGAAGTTACCTCATTTTGCCGCTTCCCTAGTTTTAGTATTATAAAAATTGCTCAAATTTGAGTTACAATCGCCAATATTTCAGAGGACGTATTGCATTAAACAGTATGGTTGGCAAAGTAATACCTTTCTAAGCACTTCTTTCAATGTCTTTTCCCTTATAAGATCGTAGCAGTACTTCTTCGCTATTTAAATATTTTATTTCTTGGTCTATTTTTAGAAGTACAAAAGTCTTAATAGGTAATAATAATTTTAGGAGCGCTGTTAAATATTCTTCCACTTCTGCGTTGGCTTCATTCGAATGGAGATGAAAAACTTCCGCAAGGTATTGAGCAAAAACATTGGATTTCTCTAAATTCGATCTTGCCCACTATCCCGTTTAGTTTCTTATAGGTGGTATGTGGATTTGTTTAGCCGCTTTTGAAATTGAACTATTATCTCTTTTTAATGTACCAAGATATGTCTTTGTGTTGAATCAAGTCATTGGCGTTTCATAAACCTATTCTTAAAAAAGTAGCCATTATGTTGCCATATTATTGTATTGATGACCGTGGTAAGTATGGAAGATATTATATTATTTTGGTGGAATAATTCATTGAAGAGATTTTTGAATTCACCCAAAAACTTGGTTGCAAACGTATCAGAACTTGGTGAGTTACGAGATATATTTGTGGAAGCACGGAGAGGTTAATATTTGTTTTAAGGGCAGTAGCATATTCTGGATTTTGGTACAACGGAGCAGATTTGTTTTGATTGTGGATTTGTCTCGTTGTTTTCTATAATTTTTGATAGATTATAACATGTTTTGTAAATGTTCAAGGTTATAAATGTCATTATTACTGTCGATTGGTTCTAAATCAATGAAGAATAGTCACCCTACTTCTTATATTGTCAATATTTCTAGTTATAAAATCGTGCTGATGTAATTCATTGTTAATATCGTTCAGCGGTACTGCAGGATGTAGCTGCCTTATAACTACTTGACAAGCATGTTTTTGTTCAAATTGGTATGTTTAATGTCGTTTTCTTGTAGGTATTTGCTTAGTTTGGGATAATTTGCAGGCGTGTTAACGGTAATGTTAACCTCATTATTCGCGATTGATCGGTCGTCTAAGGCGCGATGCTTGCCACATGGCCAGGCATAGTGAGCAAACATATGGGAGCCTTAACCTCTCAGAATGCAAGCCGTGCTCCCACGCGGGGCGTTAGAGCTATGCCATTATTATTATTCGCCATTGATTTCTAATTATATTATGTTTTTAGGATTATAGAACTTAAAACTTTTATTAAAGGAGGTTTTGGGGTATTAATAGTGGGGATATCGGTTTTATCTGTCATTTCTTGTCTGTTGATTTGATAGAGCTGTAAATTAGTTTGCTTGTGGTATAATATTACTAGATGACGGGTGTTTTTTGGTTCTTGCTTTCTTTTAGACTGTATTAGAGTTGCACGTTTACGCTTAATTCGACATGATTCTTGCTAGCTATTTTCTTTATTTATCACTTCATTATCTAGGTTGGTGTATGTTTGCATGTCATATGTGTCTTGCATTACCATATAGTTTTAACTTTGTAATTGTGTTGTGGTAATTGGAGAAAATGCTTTTGATAATTAATTACTAATGAGGAAGGATCTTGTGATAAATGGAAATTGTTTGCGAATGGTGTTTGTTGGGGTAAACCTAGCCCAGGCACAGAAATGAGTTGTTGATAACAGATACTGCTTTGATAATAATTTGGCATGTGATTAAAGGTAAAACCCAGCATGCCTTGATATCTACCACTGGCTCCAGAGTCATGGCCTGGACCAGGACCAGCAGAGTGCATATTTTGTTTGACCAGTTTAATTGTTTGTTCAGGTAGATTCCGATATATCTCACCTTGTCCTTTTGTGGGGGTGGAGTGTTGCACAGGTGCACAGTTGGACATATCTCTCTGCAAAGAGTAAATATAATGTGTGTGTTGACTTTGTGTTGTTCACTTTGATACGCCACTTTTTTAACCAGCAATTAATCTTGTTGAGATGATTTTGTAGAAATCGGGCTGCTATATTGGTGTCTTGGTGCGATGACATTGCTGCAGTGTCATCTGCAAAGGTGGCAATTTGGTATTGGTAGTAGTTGGTAGATCGGCTGTGTATATTAAATAGAGCAGAGGCCCAAGGACACTTCCTTGTGGAACCCCTGATGTAACTGGGTACATTTCCCATTGATTTACTAGAAAGTGCCGTTCTGTTAGATAGGATTTAAGCGCTTTACAGAATGGATAAGGTAAATTTATCTCCATATTGTAGTTCAGACCTTTATGCCGCACCTTATCAAATGCTTGTGATATATCCAGAAAAGCAGCAGAGCAGTATCTCATGCTTTTTAGATCAATATTTATATTTCTGGCTACTTGGTGCACCTGTTTAATTGTCGCATGCTGTTAACGAAATCCAAATTTAAAGCTGGGTATCAGGCTTCTTTCTTCAATAATGGGTTTCAATTTCTTTAAGAAGAGTTTCTCGATGGTTGATGGGGCGATAAGATGTTACTTCAGCTGCGTTTTTGGATCATTATGATATGCGCAATTTTCCACTGAGATGGGAAGTGTCATGTTCTTATTATCGCAGTGAATATGCAGGTAATTATTCTGAAACCTTCTTGTAGAATGTTTTTTAGGATTTTACCTGTTATCAAGTTGTAGCCCGGTGCTTTGTTGGGATTGAAGTTGGTAGTTATTACATCTTTTAGTTCAGAAATCGTGAATTTGGTTATAGGAGTATCCATTTGATAAGGAGAATCTAATAGTTGATGGATAGGAAATTCTTCTTCTATAGAGATCTCCCTTGGGAGGGGTTAGAATAAATTACTAAGGTGTTCTTCAATTGGCTTTGTCATGTTCAGTTCTGGCCCAATTACCGTCAGCTCTCTTCTGATTGGTGAATTTGTTCTTGGGGGATTTTAAATTTTTTTAGTTACTTTCCACAAGGAATAGTAGGTAGCTTCAATCTATGAGAGTTTCTTCAAAAACTTTGCGATTCCTTGATTCTTTAGTTCGTTAAAAAGTTTCTATAATTGTCTTGTAGCTCGGTTGATTGTGATTTGGTATCGTTTTATCAATTTATTAATCTTTTTTCTAATTAATTCGGGGCAGCATCCGGGTTTCTCAGTTTTGTGTGTGTGAGGGGTGGTTTTCCATGCGACTTGTTGTATCGCTTTGGTAAAGTGCTCAACTGCATCGTCAATTTCTTGATTGGTTTTCACTGATAAGTTTAAATTTAGTTCCCTGGTCACGTTGTTGCAGAAGGCGTACCAGTCAGTGTTTTTATTGGTTAATTTGGGAGGTATGGTTTTGTAGCAGTCTTGCGACTCTAGGTTTACTAAAAATGGTGTGATCTGAGGATAAGTCTAGAGATGATTCGATTGTCAGATAGTTGTGAGCAATATTTCTTGTGATGCAAAAATCGATCACATCCGAAATTTTCTGTCGATCTGTAGGCCAATGCGTAGGTTGTCCAAATGAAAGTGGAATCAAGTTGTAGCCCTCCATAGCTTTATATAGTTGTCTGCCACGTAGTGTTGTAAGTCTGGAGCCCAAATGCGGATGTTTTGCATTAAAGTTTCCACCAGCGATGAATCGATATCCGAGAGAATTGAAGAAAGTTTCATATTGTTCTTTGTTGATGGGGAGGTTAGGAGGACAGTATACTGTTGAGAGGGTGAGTTGCCTTTGTCAATCTTTTATTGATACTGTTGTAGCTTGTAAGGTTTTTTGGCTATATTTGGGTATTTTGTGCTGTTTAATAGTATATTTAATAAAGATTGCCGTTCCCCCTCGGGCTTTGCCTTCTGGGTGCTGAGTGTGATAGACTATGTAATGAAAGATTGTGATATATTTTTTTGTCATGTGTGCTTCTTATATTATCATGATTTTTATGTGTAGATTAGCGATGAAAGTTTTGGTTTCTTGAATATGGTTAGCTAAGCTATCGGCGTTCCAGATAGATATTTTAAGTTTGGTGATTGCATTACATAATTTTTGTTATCAAAGCAGCCAGGAGATCCATCATCTTGTCTATATTCTCCATCATTTCGGTCATCATTGTTTCGAGGTAATTGTTTAACTGTTGTTGTGGGACATTGACGAATTGCATTTGCTGGTTGTTGTTAGCCTTCTGAATTACTTTACTATTTTTTCTAACTTTTTGTGCATAGGAAATTCCAGGTTTGCGGATTTGGTTACTAGTGATTGTTGTGATTTGTTGTTCCCGTAGAGATGGAACTTCTTCTTTTGTAGCTCCTTATAGACAGAGCAGCCTTTGTAGTTGGCTGAGCGGTTATTCCCACAGTTAACGCACGTTACATTGCTGTCCCTTTCTTTCCAGGGGCATTGTTTTGTAGTGTGGCTGCCTGCACATTTCACAGAGCTTGGGTTACGGCAACAGTATTTCTGGGTATCTTTGTATCTTTGACATTTGATACATTGTGGAACCTCCCGCTTGGGATACGGGGGTTCTACTTTTATGATAGAGTTTAGTGGTTTATTTACATTGTATATGTCTTTGTTGTTTGCAGTGGACTCCAGATCTATGTGGAAGAAAGAGAGACCCTTCTTTGTGTCTCTCTGTCAAATATTTGAGACGTTTCCGACTGCGTGACACAGTTCTTCGATGACTTTTTTATTTGATCTGGTTCGATTGTCAGATGAATATTGCGAATTACTACTCTAAAAGTTCGGTGTGGAATTTGGTGTCTTTCGCTTTTAGCGCTTTTATGATGTCTGAATAATTTCCAGAAATAGTAGGTTAAATTGTAACATGTTCGTTGTTCATGCTTTTTATCGTATAACCGTTCTGCGCGGTGGCGTTTGAAAGCTAAGTTAGAGGTTGTATGAGTTGAACTCCTACAAATATTGGTGGAGGTTTAGCTTCTTTTAGGTCAGCTTTAAGGACAACTTCTTCTATTCCTTCTCCAGCTTCCTCTTTGTCTTTCGTATCTTTTAGATTGTCGTATATGTTGACGGCGGTTATTGTTTTACTAGAAAATCTAGCCAGCTACGCTTGGCTGCTATAGAGAATGCAAGTGTTACGAACTTTATGTAGCAATCGTTACTATTCTGTAGCTATTTCTTCCGATGTTCTTCGAGAAGGTCGCAGTCCCCTTGCTTGTTTTCTTTTCTGCTATTTATTCCGGGGTTCTTTGTAAACTTCGCTGTCGCCTTGCTTCGTTCTCTGCGGCTATTTCTTCCGGTGTTTTTTGAGAACGTCGTTGTCGCCTTGATTGGTTTTCTATTTTAACTTTCTCCGGAGTTCTTCGGCACATATAGGTCGCCTCGCTTTATTTATTGCTGTCCTTTCACCCGCAGTCTGCTCACTTCTTCGTTTTCTCATGTAATTTCTGTAGTGTTCAGCTGTTTGTACATTTCGGCGTGGCCCCGAACGCCTTACTCTGGCAACCAATGCTTTCACACGGCCGCGCAAGTGTGATGAACCAACACATCGCCTTTTATGTATAAGTATGGATGATGATTTAACAAGTAACCTTTAAGAGTTGTTTGTTTATTCTTTTCTTGGTCATTTTTGTTATGTTCTATTTTTGTCCATTCTAATTTTCCTGGCAGCGGGTAATTACGGTCTATTACAGAGATATAAAGTGGGGCTTGTTGGGCTAGGTTGAGTGGCTGAACTTGCTGTTGCAGGTAAAAAGAATTTCCATAGCTATTACATGGCGCTGGCGTTGTTTGGAACAAGAATGTGCCTGGCTGTTGTAAAATCTGGGTTTCTGTGTTTTGATCATAGTAGAAGGGTACATTTTTCACATGTGCTAAGTGCCGGGTGCGTAATTTTGCGGGTTTATCATTCTGAGCCACTTACATTGTCAATTTATGCACTTAATTATTTATTTGTGCACTGAGTTATTTGATAATTGTTACCACTTTTCAGTTTAATAAAAAAGCTGGCCTCACAATCGTACGGTTATCACGTTGCACTTTCTATCTGAGCGAGCGGTTTTATACGGATGGACTTTCAACTAGTTGTAAGGATGTGCTGTAACAAGTGATGAGAAAACCAAAAATTTTTCAAGACTCTAAAGAACTCTCCAAACTGTTTTGAAGTGTAGAAACAACAAAGTGATCCTTTATTCATAACTGATCTAGATCGTACAATTATGTTACGATCAGGGATCACTTATTAAGCGCAATATTAGAATGTCGAACTAAAGACTATCGAACGACAACAAAGGAATTGTTATTTATAAAA
The DNA here is from genome assembly GCA_036346155.1 of Sinelater perroti. Classification (NCBI taxonomy): domain Eukaryota; kingdom Metazoa; phylum Arthropoda; class Insecta; order Coleoptera; family Elateridae; genus Sinelater; species Sinelater perroti. The sequence goes on from JARFIY010000265.1 coordinate 5,838,896, forward strand.
AGAACTATTCAGCACCAAAAAATGCTGTTTTACCTTCCATTGTGCTGGTTTTCTTTTTTCAACACCTAACAATGATGTCATTAGATGCACCCGGACTTCTTAAGTTTTTGTAATTCAATTAACTATTGAAGAGAAAATAACATACAAAAATAAAAGTTGTTAGAATAGTCACATTTGCGGAAGTAAATATCTGATATTTGCAAAAAAATAGAATTGATTAAACCAATGCGGTTATTATGAAAACTGCAAAAAGTAAACTTTAGCTTGTAGTAATTTAAAGAATAAGAAAGGAGGTGTTGCCTGTAAGGTTAAAAAAGTGCAAAATAAACGTTATCTCTGCTTTCAAATTCAGAACTTGGCTATTGACATAATATAATATTTGATTATGAAACTCAAATAACAAAGGATGTAGTTTGGAACTAATTTACGTGGCAAATTGATTTAATTGCATAACATAATTGAGTTCACTTTAATTAAGATTTCGAATGGTTAATGAAGAACATTGTAAGTTTTGATTGGTTCATCAACTTCAATAACAAAGTACGCCTTAATTTTAAATTTTTAGTTCTTTAAGTCTTTAGGACTACTTTGTAATTTTTAACAAACCCAGCCTCTAGGCTGGAGACCAGCTTTACTTTTGTCATATCCGTTGTCACGCTTTATAACTTTTGATGAAAGCAGCTTCCAAGCTTCTATTTCTGTCGTTTCTGACATCTGTCATGCCTTATAATTTTTGATTTGTGACAGATAGAAAAATAACGTTTTCATTATTTAACTATGGACCATAAGTCATGTCTAGACGCCAAAAATCAGCCTGATCGGAAAATCTAAAGACCGGTTTGACCGAAAGTGGCCGCAAATTTTTCAGGTTCCGGCCGCTAAATTTTTGCCACTATTCACTTTCATTTGAGTATAATTCAGTCATTCGTTTCAATACAAATTCGTTAAACCATATAGTTTAGTTTCATGCATAGGGTCCGCTCTGCTTTACCTGTAAAGCAAATTTTCGCTTGTTTAAACATAATGCCATATTTTCCCGCAAACTCACATAATATTTTGAGTTATATAAGCTTCATAATTTAAAGAGTTCACCCGAAAATATTTTCTACGAAAATAAATTTAACTGATATTTCAGGAACAATATTTTTATAAGAATGTCTTAATAAAATACGAAACGACGTAACTCATTTACAAAGAAAATCATTTAAATCTAACTTATCCGCTCACTTGCAAGAATTATCCCTAACATAACTATAAACGTAACTGTTTGTTCCCTAAAAAGGTAAGAAATATCTCCAATAAAGTCATCGCCTGCAAATTAAACGTTATTCAATAAGCGTAAAATTTTTATAAACTTTTGAAGGTTTTAATTGGCAATCAATAAAAACGGTGACTTTGTAGATACACTCAAGTTTTTTAAAATACCTTATATTTTATTATATTTTACGAAATTTACTACAGTAGATGTTACACAATGCACATAAAATTTGAATTCTGCATAACTAAGTTTCCGTCGTATCCGATTTTAATAACTCATCTACAATAATATTCGTCTGGGTCCACTAGTAGCAGAGCTTAACATAAGCTTTCTTAACATAATTATTTGTCTTAACCGAGATGCAGTTAAAAATTTAAACCTTTTGAATTTTTTTTACTTATTTATTTATTAACTAATTGCAATCTGTATATGAAGATACAATAAGTAATACAGATAAAGGTTTGGAAGTGTCATGAATATAATTAAAGTCTTTATAATCATTTTGCTCATTCATCACATTTTAAATTATTCTGCCTTAAAACAAAAATAAATACACCCTCTCTTCTCGCCACTTAACTCTCAGAACACTTTTTGAATCCTTATAAAGTAATAGAAATAATAAAATAAAATTGAGTAAACAACATCCAGTTGTTTTCAACTTTCTTACTTTTGGTTTTCTATTCTGAAATTTAGAACTTAATAGGGTACAACTGAAGTTTGCTTTTTTGGCTTCTATATGGCCTTTACAAGTCAGTTTTTAGTCCAGATGGAAACAAGTATTTCATCACAGTTTTTATTGGGATAGACTAATTGTAAAGGGTCATTTGAGGACACGCAGAGTGTTTAATAGAGAACGTAATTTGAGCTAATTTACTGCTGTTTACATTGATCCACCACCGATCGGGCCAGCTTTGTAGAAGGCTTGGGTGTAGCTGGAGTGTTTCTTATGAGTAATACGCATTGGTATAATATGATGTTACTGCATTATTACGAAGGCAAAAATTGAAGCATTATCAGCAGTAAAAAAATTTTGATACAAAGAAAATAAAGGATAGAACCAATACGTTTTTTTCTAAGATACCAGAGCTAATGAAATGGTAGTTTGATAGTATACCCTCTAACGGAAATTGGAGTAAGGTAGGATTTTAAGATAAAAAAATTCGATAAAATGGTTTTCTTTTGATTTTATATAATAACTTGCAATGCCATGAATCAAAACTTGGTGGATATCCAGAAATACCAAAGCACGCGTATTTCTTTGATGTAATTTACTATTTCAAGACATTGCTGGATGGTAGAGTGCCTTTCGCAAAAGCCAAGCAGGTAAATAAAAATTATCTCTACCGAATGTGTTATTCTATATACCAGTAAGCGTTCAAATATTTTGGATAATTGAGATAATAGGCTCGAAGAGGTTTTTCAAGCTTAGTTGTCATAATCATTGATGCAAGTTTCAATTAAGTAGGGAATTATGAAATAGCAAGCACGTGGTTGTATATTGTTTTTAATGAGATGCTTTAGTATGTTTTCCACTATGAGATTGAGGGGTAGAGATAATTGCTCAGGAAATGTTCCTCTCTAACTATGTCAAAATTGGTATTATTATTGGATGGAAATGGAGTGAACACTTTTACGAAATGTTGCATTTTTGGTTTTTGGATAACATTGCGAAGTCGGTGGGTTAGACTGTTTTGTGTAGTCTTGGGTTTCTTTACCATTTAGCACTGACTCTGAATTTTTTAAATAAAAGCTGTCTGTAATAGTAGTACATTGTAAATTTCGTGTGTACTTTTGCAGTTAATTAAAATAGCTTACCAATCAGCCTCTTGAATGAACTTTGTGCGGTACTCTAGAGTTTGTCAATTTTACAGACTAAATTAGTATTGTCGTTGATGTATAATTGAAAATTGATCAGTTTATTTTAGCGTTACAAAATTTTGGTGGTGTGGTTTTCTATATAATATTAGTACAACTTATTATTATTGGGGCGTCATATGAGTCTAGCTAAAAGTTTCTTTTGGTTTGATATATATGTCGGAAATACCTTTGGCGAATGCAAATTCAACAGGTCAAGGATTGTACATAGATCCGTCAATTAGCAGATAGACTCGTCAACATGTAACTTAGTGTTACTGTATAAAATAGAGGAGTGTGCACCCTTTTGTAGAAATTAGTCTGGAACATCAGGCAGTAAACTTGGCGATCCAGTCTCCTGTTAATAGAAATCGAGGTGGAAGTAGAAGTAGAAATTCTTAACTACAATTTTTGTATTTTTGGTAACTCATATTCCCCAGTTCTTTATGTAGTTACATATATACAAATTTTAGTAAAAAATAGAGTCTTGCTCAAAATATTATCAGACCAACAGCTACAGCAAATACTGGATTCTGACGAATTTTGGGAAAATGATAAAACCAGTAAATCAATGGAAACAACGATGATGAAGAAAGTGAAACTTCATTACATGGGAGAACTGACACACTGAATAAAATTTTGAATTTTGCCGAACAAACTGATAACGAAGATAGAGATACTTAGTGATCATAAAACATCAAGTAAACAGGAATACTCTAATTCTGACGAAGGGCGAGTGTGAGACCCTGTCGCTAGAAACGCGTGGTATGAAATGGGCGCAAACACAAGTGCTTAGGGAACAAACTTCAGCGCACAATTTGGTAACTGTATTACATTCTCTAAAATGTTTTGCTCGAGATCATTCTCCAAGGACCACTCTTGAGGCCTGGAATATGCTGTTTAGTAACAAGATGTTAGAAACAATTGTTGACTGTACAAATAAAAACATTATCGTTGTGTAAAGAAAAATATTCAAAATTTCGAAGATTTCCTGGTTCCAAAGTAAAGCGCAGACCTATCTTTGTGGAGAATACAAATTTAGGTAAAATGAAACCTTTCTAGGGCTTATATATTTTACAAGTAATTTTTAAATCTGGTCACGAAGATATTCGGTCGCTGTAGATCATTAATGGTACAGGAAGGCCTATCTTTTGGAGTACGTTGAGCCTTGTCCGATTTTCTTTCTTACTTACAATTAGTTGTATTCGCTTTGACTATATTAGTACTCAAAAAAAGAGTTAAAATTAATAAGCTTGCCGCCATCTCAAATATATTTGACAAGATTTTTTCCCAATTCTTCTCCTGGGTATTATGCAAATATTGACGAAATGCAAATTCCGTTTCGGGAAAGATGTGCATTTCATATGTACATTCCCAATAAGCCGGTCAAGTAAGACATTAAAATGCAGATTTTAGCCAATGCAAAGACCCACTATATGGTGAATACGAAAATTTATGCTGGTGCCGAGGTAAATATCCTTCCTGCTAAAAATAAATTATTGAACCCAATAAAAGTTGTATTGCGATTAGCCAATTGTATTGAAAGGTCTAGGAGGAACAAAACGGGAGATAACTGGTGCGCCTCGATGGAACTCCTCAATGAATTAAGAAAGAAAAATTTCATTTATGTTGGAACTATAAAAAAAAATAAAAGAGATATACCACCTGAGCTTCTTTCATACAGAAATTTACTTCTACTAATATGATAGTATCCTGTGTACCCAAAAAAATATAAAGTGTCATATTAGTATCCAATATGCATCACACCCATTAATTGACAATAGCAACAAAAAAAACAGAAATTATTATAATGTATAATGATACAAAATCAGGTGTGGATGCTTTGGATTCAAAATGTGAATTATACTCAACATCTAGGCATACAACTAGATGGCCGATGGCAATATGCCATGCTATTTTAAATATTGCAGGTGTTAATTTCCACGTTATCTATTAATTTGCTTTGGAAGGTAAAATAATTCGACGGTTTGATTTTCTCAGAGAGTTGGGAATTCAATTGACAGAACACTTACGTTTAGTAATGTCTAATAATAAGGTGCCTCTTAGGAATACTAGTTTCTACTTTTTTTTTTCTTCAGCCTTTTAGCGCCCAGTATTGAGCATAGGCTTCCCTTTTTGGGGGGGATTTGGCAATTTGGCAATTGGGCGGGTTGGCGAGTGGATAGTGAATGTATTTTTTACGACCGCCAAAGGTGTTTGTATGACGGCCGGAGAGCATTAAATGTTTTTTGTCATTGCCGGGGTTCGAACCCGGAGCCGCCGTGCGACAGTTTGGCAGGTTGAGGCCTTTACCTCGCGGCTGTCGTTTCTACTTTAGAAGTACCTATTCAACCTATACCGAAAAGGAAACGAAAAAGGTGTGCCATATGTCCTACTAGCGAAGACCGAAGAACAGCTATAACATGCAGTACTTGCAAAATACCCATTTGCAACGAATGTTGTTGAAGAAACTGTGCCCAAAATGTTTTGAAAAATAATACCTATATTTTTGCACCGCTAACAATCTATTAAACAAGTTTTATAGTAAAATTAAACTTTAATGTTTCTTGTTTCAACTTAATATAGATAATTATTATATGGGTCCTCAGAACTCATCAGTTGTAAATGTTAAACGGTAACTGTTCGATAGTAGCTGCTGATTAAAATGCATCAGCCGTAATGGTATACCTAGATAGACGGTAATCGACTATAACAATTAGCAGCTAAGAAAATAAATTAACTCGTGTTAAAAGCGCTTTGCATTTGTTCCACTCCGCTATTGGCATTGCTCTAGCTATTATTGTATTAATTTATTAATAAGCGTAATTAATATAATGCTGTTCTGATTTTGGAATTGGGCAAACATATTTTTAAATTTGTGCAAAACGATGGTAAATTTGTCAGCAATATTATTATTGTTGGTACTTAGTTTTGTTCCTTTTTGTAAGTAACTAAGAGTGTATTGGAAGAGATCACCCAAGAACTGAAAATTTACAAGTTTGTTTTGTTGGATATTCTAATAGTTGATTAATGTTTAGATTTTAAGTCTTTTTATACAAAGAACAACCTTTGTTATTAGCGGGACCGTTGTCGTTGCACAGGACACATGTAGCAGGAGAATTTCTAGTTTCTTTTTAGATTTACAGGTGCCCTTTGCATCTGGTACAGTTGTGAGGCTTTATGAAGTAGGTCTTGGGGTAACTATAGTCTTGGAAATTCGTACATTGTATTATGTTGTTCTTGAGAGAGGAAGAGAGAAAGTAATTATTCAATTCTGACTTTCGTACATTGCATAAATTCAACCTTAGATTTTTTTATTGTTCAATCGGAGCTCGAGGTCAACGAAAAACATTGGCAATAACTCTTTGTTTACTCTATGTCAGATATTGATTGTGTTTTACATAGTGTTCTAAAATGTGCAGCTTGTTCTTGATGTTTTGGGAAGATATTGAATGGCATGGCTTGCGTATAACGATTCTGTAAACTCTTTCTTGCCTGATGATAAGTATGGTGCACAACGTTTCCTTGTATGCATTAATGATTTTTGTATTTATTTTTACCGTGATCTTAGGTAGTGACTTGGAATAAAATATTTTATTTTGGATGACTCCATAACTCCGTAGGTGTATATAGGTGGGAGGGCTGGGGTCTGCAAATTGTATTTTTGAGGGTTGCGCTTAGTGTAAAAATAAATTCACATACTTTTTCTTTTTTTACTATTAGCTTGCCAGTCGTATTTGTTATCATTAAGGTTTTGATCTAAATTCAGATACTCATCATCGTCACTTTTGTGACTAATTTTTACAGGTTATAAGAAAGCTATTTTGTAAGTATAATTAAACTTGAGCGTGTGTGAAGATGAGATTTGATTTAAATTTTGTCCCTAAGGTTGGAGTATTGATTTTGGTACGTTTGAGACAGGTAAGGGTTTAATTGTGTTTGATTTATCTGGTTTATATAGTGAGGCATTGTTGGTGATTGATATTGCATTATAAACATCCTTTAAAAATCAAAATTAAAATAGTTGTTTAAAAAGCTGTTGGTTAAACCGGGTATATAATCTTAGTAGGAAACCTTATACTACATAAATATTTATATGTTTTTGTTCTTTTAGAATGCCATTAAACAAAATAAATCCTGCAAGTTTAAATTTAGAGTTTAGATTTAAATAAATGTTTGCGACAGCGACGTCAGTCATGTGCACTCAACTGTAATCAGCCGAGCGACCCTCAAGCTTGGAGAGCGGCAATCGACTCGTCTTTCTGCCGCGAAAGTCAACCGAGAACTATACTACAAAGATAAAGCCGTTTAAGTAAACCTTTCTTAGTGAAGAACTAATAAGGTCCATAAAATGTAATCTCACCAATATATATGGGAGTTATACTCCTTCCATCGATACTATATATTGTCACAACGCTTGCTACAACTACTAAAATATTCTGTTGGAAAGACAAATCATTTCTAGTTTCATTGTTCTACGCAATATTAATATTATTTGTCTTTATGCGTAATTTACAGTTTAGTTTCGAATTAGAATTCTCACTGTCCTCGCTGTATAAATAACAACAATTGTTTAAATTAATATATTTTTCTTATCAGTAACATTTATAGTTTTATATATTTAACGACAGCTTACAACTTATTAACAGAATACGTTCACGAATTTATAATATAATTAAAATCAAACGTCATTATTGATATATTCACTTCTTCTATGTTATATTAAGGCAACAAATATATAATAAACATAATTTTTTAATAACGGCATCACAAATTTTAATCGTAACACTTTTTAGGATACCAGAAGATATTGTGATATTCAAAATCTATTCCTCAAAGAAATTGCAATTACTCTTTAATTTAAAATATAAAATATAATTCAGGTACTTAAGAATTTTATAATATTCAGCATTAAAAACTTATTAAGCGTTTTCAAAGTAAGGTTATGAAAACTCTAGTGGAAATTATTTGAAATGTGGCCGCATAGACGTATGCTGAGAGTTTCACGGACGGACAGAGTAACAAATGCAGAAATACCTGAAAGAATGAATTGCTCCTTGAAAATTATGACTACTAGAAAACAACAAAAATTAGAATATCTGGGACATATAATGAGAGGTGAAGAGTATCAATTGTTACAATTAATACTACAATGTTATATAAAAGGAAAAGGAAACCGAAGTCCTAGTCGTAGGCGCACCTCATGACTGGAGAATATACGAAAATAGTATAACAAATCGACAACATCATTATTTCGAGCTGCAGTTTCCAAGGTGCAAGTAGCCTTATTGATCGCCAACATCTGTTAAGGATTGGAACTAGAAGAAGAAGTGGAAATAAACCTGCAGATTAAAAAACGTAATGATAAAATACAAAAACATTTATTCTGAGATGACGATAACCTTCCAATAATTTTTAACATTGTGTTTATTGGCATTGGGGTGCAGAGCGTAGCATGAAAACTACAAAGTATTTTATAAAAAAATTTACATATACCTCAAAACAATGTTTGTAGATTTACAGGTCATGCAGTACGGTTTAAAACAACTTAAATGTTTTAATATACATAGATCTGCAAGTTAAGCGTTTTCGAGATAACAGCTATTTTTCCGATAGATACCTTAATTGCTCAATGATAACATCCCAGCCAACGAAATAACAAATAAAAGATTGTATTTCTGTAAAGCATGTGTTTATTTCAAATCATGAATTTTGCGCATATGCGTATCAGTAAAACTGCATGTATATTAAAAGGACTTTGCTAGGCAGGGTTGCCCTTGAATCAAATATCTTATTTTAAGACATCTTAATGTGAAGATTCTACCAAATAGTGCAATTTTTACCCATTAGAATGGTTATTCAAATGTTGAAATGGCTGGTTAGCGGTTCACGTACGGTCGTTCCAATGCGAATTGCATTTGAGTGCATGTCACCGCTGAATAGTTTCCCATTCGACAACTGCATTCGCATGTTTCAAACGATTTTTCAACGACTAAAAAAAACTGGTTTGCTACAATAGAGGTTTTATGGTACCAAACGCCAGAGGTCAGCATGTACACGAGAGGTAGAAGAATAAATTTAGAGTATCGTTGATGAAAACGCCAAAACAAGTATTAGAAGAGTTTTGGCTCACGTGGGTATAATCGGATATCTTGTTTGGAGAACTTTTTATAAACAACTTCTACATTTCCACCATATGAAACGGATACAAGCCTTTATTCGGGGTGCTTTCCTGGCGACAAAGTGGTAAGCGATGAGATTACTGTGCGGCAATTAAAGTTGAAAATTTCTCTCACAGAAGTTAACCATTAACTTCGCAAATGAGGGCAACCGGTTGTTAAAACTAAATATCAAAGCAGACTGTAAGTACGCATTTAATTACCAATTAAATGAGAATACGCACGGATTACTAACTTGAAGCAGTAACAATGAGAAGTCATTGATGACAGCAGGTTGCCGCAATGCGGAGCTGCAAGTAATACAGAACCGGAGCAAGTACAAATTAGACAATGTTAAAGCAACAGAAAAGGTTAGCCCTGGTATGTGTCGATTGACGAATTAAGTCAATTTCTAACAATAGTGTTTACGGGGCACTAATCTTGACTTACCACGCTATTTCAAAATGGGAGATATGGAAGAAATAAAAGGTATGTTTTTATTCTTAAAGTACAAATAGTGTTTATTGAAAAAATTGATAAATGCAAGGAAGAAACGTAGAAACTGAGATATGAAAACAACAAGTTATAAAATTACTGAAACCACAATAAGAATTGAAGGATTAGAATGAATAAAAAGAAATAATGATATAGGGAGTAAATGATAATAAGAAAAAGAATATTGACCCAGTCAAACTAGATGTAGGTGAAATTTTAAAGGAAACCGGAATAAACATAAATTTGAATGTAAAATTGGGCAAAGTTAAAAAGATATGGATATTTAGGAAAAACAAAAAGAAGTCAACCTTTATCAAGTTTTAACGACGGGTAAAGGTATGGACGTAATTAAAATGGCTAAAAACCTGAGAAGAACTAATATATAGGTAAATGATGATCTTTACAAAAAAAAATACTAGAGGACAGAAATCAACGTATTTCGCATATAAAAAAGACAAGAATAAACGCAAGAAATGGATACGTTTATGAGCGTTGTAGCTTGGAAGGAGCAAAAGATAAAACAGAAGAATATAAAGAGAAAAGAATAGTAACTGAGAAATCGCCAGAAACAAGAGATGAACTGGAACAAACAAAAATAACAAAAACGACAAGAAACAATTATTAGAGGAAGTTAAAACTGAATAAGAAAATGATGTCTATAGAAAAGCGATGAATAATGGTAAAGGTAATGGCAGTAACAGAAGCATTATATAGTGGAAAATATAAAATAATCCCAAAATAAATAAAACCTTACAAAAAAAAGGAAGAACGGCAAAGCTTAATGAGTAAAGAATAGTAATAAAATTTAAAAAATAAAATATAATGTGAGAGGGGGATAGGAAAAATAAACTAAGTAAAAATAAAACTGGAAAGATATAGAATAAATATATCTGCTCTACAAAAGTAGGACGAAGAAACAAAGAAAGAATAGATAAACAAAATTTTACAATTGTATATTTAGAAAAAATTAAATGCGGGCAGCATAAATTAGCCTTTATACTATGAAAAATCAATGGAAAAATAAGAGAAACTAAACAAATAATTGAAAGAATAATTTACATAGGAATAGAATCGAAACTCTACAACTTAGCGATGTTAAGCATTAACGCACCCACGGAGACAGAGCAGGAATAGAAATATAATTTTTACAAATTGGTATAGCAGGAAATAATAAAGATGCTTAAAGAGGATATGATAGTGGTATTGGGTAATTTCAAAGCACAAATTGAAAAAGAAAACCACAATTCATAATCATACTAACAACATTGGGCAACGATTATGCAGTCTGGCAACAATAACAAATTTGGTTATCAGCAGCTGAAAGTTTAAACATTCTGAAGGGCACAAAGTGACAAATCAGATCTCCGAATTAGAAAACTCAAACACAAATAGACTACATATTGGCCAATCAAAAAAACAAAACAGATTTACATAAAAGATATACTTGCATATCGTGTAGCATGCGCGGTTTTCGACGACTTTATGGTAATAGGGAAAATCAGAGGCAGCGAAACAAGTAATAGAAATAGCAGCAGCAAATGGTTTAATAAAACATACAAAAATCTAATAAAGATAAAAGGAAAGCTAAGCTAACCTGGAGAGCAATGAAGGCAAGATAAGATATAAACACAAAAGAAAAGAATGAATGAAAACCGTGGAAAAAGTAAATACCGGAAATATAAAATCAAAGTAAAAACAATAATGTTATGAAATTTTATAAATAGTTAAAGGAGCAAAGCAAAATGCATAACCGCGAAAAGGAATAAATGAAAATAAAGAAAGGTAGGCAATAGAAGCAACAATTTAATGCAGTAAGGAAAGAATATTTCAAGAAATTATTAACTGAAAATCAAGCAAAGAATAATAAAATATTACTGATAGAATGAAAATCGAAGAACCAACTTTTGAAAAAATAAAATAAATTACAGTAAATAGCCTGGAAATGATGGCACTAATAAAATACAGAGGAGAAAAATTGCAAAGTGACATACATATATGCTTTTATATTAAAAATATAGAAAGAGAAAAATATACTCATTAAGTGGCAGATAAGCCAAATAATAACTGTACATAAGGAGGTTAAAAAAATGTAAAAATTACAGGGGTATTATGTTATTAAGCATAACTTACAAAATATTATGAGCAATAAAACATAAAAGACTGGTATAAAATAAAAATACATTAATAGGGAACTACCAGTTTGGTTTCAAAAAGAGAAAGTCAACAATAGGCGCAATATATGTAATCAAAAGGCACAGGAGTACAATATAAACACCTAACTCCTATTTATTGATTTGTAACAAGTCTTCGCTTAATAGAGGAAAATTAATGCACATCATGAATGAACTCAAAGTAGTAGCAATGTTAAGAATTATTTATGCCAATTTGAGGATGACCAGGGCTATTTTCGTAACAAACAAAAGAGTTAAATGTAATAATCTATTGTATTCAATGCTTTTCAATTGAGCAGTGAAATACGTTAAACGAAAAATATACAAGGGAACGATAAGAACAAAAGAGGGTCAAGACGACTTGGTCATAATTATAAAAGGGCGAGATGTAATGTCACAAATGTTAGGAGAAATAATCAGGGCAGGAGAAAGCGTAGGATTAAAAATAAATATAAAAAAAGTAATAAGAATTAGAAAACAAATAGGAAATACAATTGTAAAGATAAGCAAATTGGAATTTTAAGAAGTGAGTCTATAAATATCTTGGGGTGAACATAACTAACTAAGGGGAAAAACAAAAGAGATAAATGAAAAAATCATTGCAACAATCAGAGTATTCTATGTTAATGCAGCGATTTTAAAAAGCAGAGTACTCACAATAAGGACTAAAATGAGAATTTATAAGATACTAATTAGACCAGTAATGATGCATACCTCGGATAAAGTTTCAGTGGCAAAGAAAGATGAGGCTAAATTAAGAATAGGCGAGAGAAGAATACTGAGACCAACCAAAACAAAGAAAAACGAATACAGGTTGAGGAACAATTAGGAAATATTGCAAGTTTTGGACAAGGAAGATTAAGCCAAAAAAATTAAACAGCGAAAGTTTAAATGGCTAGAGCACATATGGAAAACCCAAAAGAAATAATACACATAATAACGGCATGGGCACTATATAATATTAAAAGACAGGAAGAGGTGGCACGAAGATGGATACAGAAATCTTCAGAAAGAAGAGACGCTACCCCACGAGAGGTGCCAAGCTACACTTAAGCTCTTACTCCTCAAGATTACCGAGCGAGGATGATATTCTATCAATGGCTACTACAAAAAGCTGATGGACGCCTAGGCTTCGTTGTTAACATCATTTTTAGTGATAAAGCCGATGTTACTAAAGGCTTCTTAATTTTCACAATGATCACGTTTGGCACTACAAAAATCCACAGATCGTTATTGAATCCTGACATCAACAGAATTTCAGCGTAAATAACTGATTAGGGTGGGTTGTTAGGACCGGTTGTTTTGCTACAACGGTTGTCGGGCATCGGATAATTTGATTTTCTTGGAGACTTCCTTTTAAATCAAAGTCCAAATTTTTGGTTTATACAAGATGAGGTTCCACCACATTTTACGCTTGCTGTTACGGGATATTTGAATGATGCATTTCTTAGAAGATGGATAACGCTAGTAGTCCCAATGTATGGTTTCCAAAATCTCCCGTTTTATCTTCTTTGTATTTTGGTAATTGGAGTTATTTAGAAAGTTTAATTTATGCAATATCTAGTTCGCATTGTACACTCGCGTAATAAAGACGTCTGCGAGCGGTCTGCGAGATTACAAGTGCCGAGCGATAAAGCGACTTGTGGTCAACTTGTGATATCAACTTTAAAATTTAATAAATTGTAAGTGATTTTTAAAATAATTATTTAAAGACTTTTAACGACAATAAAATTTATATTACATAAATTAAAATGCTGCCGGCCGGCAACGGCTATAACGGCGCATTTAATACTTATAATCAGCAGCAAATTAATGGAAATTCTATACTATCACAACCATAATTGTTCCCGCCTATTAACCACTCCCCAAACATGCACAGCAAACCCAATACACAAATCAACCGCCCCCTAGTTCAGCATTATTGTCCTCACAATACCAACAATTTTTCCAGATGCCACAGACACAGCTTTCTACATTTCAATTGAGTGCAAAATCTTCATCTACTAATACAAAATAACAACGCCTCAAATGAGTTTTATGAAGATGATGAAGAAGAAATAGAAACTAATCCTGCTAATGATTGGCAAAGGGTCACTAAGCGAAAATGATTAGACAAGTCAAATACACAAACGATCAGTGGAAAAGAAACACTAATTCATGCAAATAGATACGCAGCCCTAAGCCCAGAGAATGAAACAAGCGATGACAATAATAAACAATGGCAACAGACAACAGTGTTCTAGACTTCAACAAAATGACAGAAAATTTAGTTTCCGTTGCTGGAGAGGAACAATACTCAACCAAACGTCTTCACAATAATGTCGTCAAAATTACCTCAGCTACCCCCGACACCTACCGCAATATGATCAAACACATGCAGGAAAATCAAATTATACATCACACGTATCAGATGAAGGAAGATGGTCCATATAAAGTAGTTCTAAAACACATACACCACACTACAACAGACGACATTAAAAAAGCCCTTAAAGAAGCAAGATACATAGTTAGAAATATTATGAATTTAAAAAATAAACTAACTAAAGACCCATTACCAATCTTTCACATAGATCTTGAAGCAGCCACTAACAACAAGGAAATCTACAACATAAAATCACTTCAAAATAAACATATATTATTCGAACCACCAAAAATAAACCAAGACATAGTGCCATGCACCCGTTGTCGGAATTACGGACACACAAATGGGTACTGTAATAGACCATTTTCCTGCGTAAAATGTGCTGGACCGCATGACACAACAAGCTGCCAAAAAACAAAACCAACCCCACCAAAATGTATTCTTTGTGAGGGACAACATCCAGCAAACTATAAAGGATGCACAATTTATCAAGAGCTGCAAAATAAGTATTAACCTGATAAGCAACACACAAACGTAAAATCGTCAAACTTAACAAGGCAACACTTTCTAAGCCTAAGACAACAAGATAATCACGACACTATCAACCGACCAAATCCTCCACGTCCCACCTATTCACAAATAGTATAAAACCGGCCAGTTGAAGACGTCAGACTTAAACAATTTCTAGATAAATTAAAAAGCATGTTCAATCAACTACTACAGCAAAAAAGCTTGATACTAAACATGCTGATTACAGTGATCAATAAACTAATCAACTAGTGGCTAACTTTCTAAAAATTGCATTGTGGAATGCCAACGGGCTGCTTCAAAGGAAGTTAGAAGTTGAACATTTTCTACATACCAATAGAATAGATATTTTGTTAATCGCAGAAACCCATTATACCACAAGATCAGATTTAAAAATATCTCATTTTACTATATATCACACAGAACACCCGAACGACACAGCCCATGGTGATTCTGCTATAATAGTTTGCAATACTGTCAAACATCATGAATTACCAAGCTTTCAAAGAGACTACTTGCAAGGTACCATAATACAAGTAGAAAAACTTCCGATGCCAATAGTAATTTCCGTCGCCTATTGCCCGCCACGCCACAATGTAACCAAACAAATATTCCAACCTTATTTTGAGCAACTAGGACCGAGATTCTTAGCAGGTGGCAACTACAATGCTAAAAATACACACTGGGGCTTGCGTTTAACAACTACAAAAATTAGAGAACTATAAAAACTCATGGCAGATAACAATTATAGTTTCCTATCATCGGGCAGCCCAACATATTGGCCAACTGAACCCCAATAAAACACCAGATCTGCTTGACTTCTTCATCACCCACGGTATGTCCTCAAACTACATGGAGATCATTCCTAGTTACGACATTTCATCTGACCATACCCCTATAGTAGTCTCAGTAAGTGCAACTATACTTTACAAAGGACCCACATCTACTATCAGCAATATAAAAACCAACTGGAAACCTTTTAAATCACATATAAATAAAATACTTAATATGAAACTGGCATTAAAAACAAACGAAGACTTAGAATATGCAATTAGCCACTTAATAACAATTATTTAGGAAGCCGGTTGGAAATCATCACCTCAGTCCTACAACCACAAAATTAATACACCTAACATCCCAACTGAAATAATGGAAATCGTAAGGGAAAAAACCAACTGAATAACAAACTAAGAAGAAGACTTCAACAGATATACAATGAAACTTTCCTTCTACACAACCACACTCTTTGTACAAGATCAGTCAATATGGAGGACAACTAGAAGAATCAACCGTCCCAAAGAGCACATACCACCACTACAAAATGCAACAGAATTATGGGCAAAAACTGATAATTCTAATGAACCAGACCAGGAGGTTGAAGATTATTTAGAAACTCCATTGCAATTATCACCCCAAATAGAGAGTTTCACTATCCACAAAATTAAAGCCCAAATAAAATTACTTCCTAACAAAAAATCTCCAGGACATGACCTTATAACAGGAATTATATTAAAGCACTTACCTGAGAAAGGACTTCGTTATTTCCAAATCCTGTTCAGTAGAATACTGTGTCTTGCATACTGGCTATCATTACTCAAATTTGCCCAAATTATCTTAATCCTTCAACCGGGTGAACCTTCCACCCAAATAAAATCCTACCGACCTATTAGTTTACTTCCGATAATTTCTAAGCTGCTAGAAAAATTAATATTAAAACGCATTAATGAAAGTAAACTTCAAAGTAAATGGCTACCAGATCACCAGTTTGGATTCCGATCCCAGCATTCAACAATTGAACAATGCCATCGATTAACACACAACGCGGTGCACTTGAACACAAAACTTACTGTTGTGCAGTGTTCTTAGATGTGAGTTGTGCATTTGACAAGGTCTGGCACAGAGGTTTCTTGTACAAAATAAAAAACTACTTCCATGCCATTACTAGTTGCTTTTGCGCTCGTACCTGGACAAACGATTCTTCCATACCAAACTCGGTAACGACACCTCTCAGATATATAGAATTAATGCGGGTGTCCCTCAGGGTAGTATACTCGGGCCTCTATTGTATCTGTTATATACAAGTGACCTTCCTATCACAGAGCAAACAAGTACAGAGACGTTTGCTGATGACACAGCAATCCTGTCGCGTAATTAAGACCCGAACACAGCAACCGAACTGCTCCAAGAACATTTAAACCAGCTCGAAAAGTGGCTAAATAAGTGAAAAGTAATGGTAAACGGAGATAAATCGGTCCAAGTCACGTTTACAACGAAACACTCAGCGTGTCGGCAAGTCTACCTAAACAATACACCGATCGCTCAGGCAGATGAAGTCAGATATCTAGGTCTGCATCTCGATAAACGCTTGACGTGGAGAACTCATATAAGAAAAAAAAAACAAAAAGAAATTGATCTACGTCTAAAAAAATTGTATGCTATAGATAACAAAATAATCTACAAAAACATAATTTGTCTCATCTGGATGTACGGCTGTAAATTATGGGGATGCGTCAAAAAATCAACAATAGAAATAATACAACGCTTCCAGTCCAAGACCCTGAGGATTATATCAAATGCTTCCTGGTTTGTGTCAAATGCAACAATCCACAACGATTTTAACATCCCATTAGTAGCCGATTTTATAAAAACAAAAACTGAAAAACATCATTACACTATTGAAAATCACCCGAATATAACAGTTAACGCCCTAATCCAGAAGATTAAGGAAAAAGTGGTCAATAGACTTAGTGAACTATAGTAGGAGATTCACCAGTAGGTGCTTTCTCCTCATGACTTTTATTAAACATTTCATAACATAAAATTAACTCATAGAATTACTGTATTTATTCTGATTGCTAATAAAATGATTTATAACAAAAAGAAAAGGAAAAATACAAATTAGACATATTAGCATTACAGGAAATTCGGTGGAAAGGAAGGGGAGAAATTAGCAATGCAAATTTTACAATGGTATACTCAGAAGAAGAAACCCAAGGAAAGAGTGGAACAGCTTTTATGGTAGCAAAAAAGTCAACGCAAACAATAATGAAATTTACACCAGTGAATGGAAGAATATCAACACTAAGAATTAAAGGGAAACGAAAAAATTACACTATCATTAATGTATACGCACCAACGGAAGAAGCCGAGGAGGAGGAAAAACACAAATTTTATGAAGAACTAGAAAAAATAACAGAAGGAGTAAAAAAACAAGACATCCTTATGGTACTGGGGGACTTTAATGCAATGGTTGGGAAAGAAGAATGGCTCAGAGGGGTTGCAGACAAACACACTATTCATGAGAAGACAAATGACAATGGACTAAAACTGTGTAATTATGCGGCAGCAGCAGACCTAGTAATAAATAGCACCAAATTCCCACACAGAAGAGAACATAAGGAAACCTGGCTTATACCCGGAAGAAACAAGGGCAACCAAATAAATCATGTGTTAGTCTCAAAAAAACATAGCAACAGATGTACAAGATGTCAGAACCTTCAAAGGTGCCAACGCAGACACAGATCACTTGTTGGTAATAACAAAACTAAAGCAAAAAATAAAAAACTTGGGAGAAAATTAATCAAAGAAGGAAATGGGCAGTTCAAAAATTAAACAATATGGAAACCAGGAAAAAATATATAGAAGGAATTGAACAAAAAATAACCTAAGCAAAAGAGAGAGCACCAGAAGAAATCTAAAATGAATGGAAAAACATTAAAGAATGCATAACGGATATAACGGCAAAAATCATAGGACAAAGAAAAAAAAAAAAATAAAATATGGTTCGATGTAGAATGTGACAGAGAAATAAACAAAAAGAGAGACGCTAGATTGAAATGGATAAACACAGGAAAGAACGAAGACCACGAAAAACATAAAGAGATAAAGAAAAAAGCAGACAAGCTATTTAAAACGAAAAAAAGAGAATGGATAGATCAAGAAATAGAGGAAATAGAAACCAATAGAAGACACAACTGTACTAGAGAGATGTACAAAAACATAAAAAAGACAAGAAGAAACTACCCAATCAAGAGAAGAGGAATGAAAGATAACCAAGGACAAACATACTATGAAGGAAAAAAAGATTAAAGATATATGGGAGAGAATATTATCAAAGCCTACTATTCAGGGAAGAAGATGAAGAGCAAAGGGAAATGGTAAATAAAAGAAATGAATACATAGACAAAGAACCAACCTATGAGGAAGTGGAAAAAACTATAAAAAGAATTAAAAATGGTAAAAGCCCGGGTGTAGATGAAATAAACGGAGAAATGATAAAATATCGAGGGAAAGAACTGCACAAAACAATACACAAACTAATAACAGCAATCTGGAATGAAGAGAAGATGCCAAAAGACTGGAAAAAGGGAAGAATCATACCGATATATAAACAAGGCGACCCAGAAATACGCAGTAACTATAGGGGAATCACGCTCCTCAACACAACATACAAGATTTTCACATGTATATTACAACAGAGGTTAAGTATCCATACGGAAAATAAAATCGGAGACTATCAATTTGGATTCCGCTCAGGCAGATCAACAGTAGACGCCATACATATCATCACCCAAATAATAGAAAAAGCGTACGAATACAATATCGAATTACATCTCTTATTCATAGACTTTCAAAAAGCTTTTGACCAAATTAAAAGACTACAAATATTAGAGGATATGAGAGAAATCCAAATACCATCGAAACTAATAGGACTAACTAAAATGACGATGGAGAATTCAGAAGCGACAGTACAATTACAAGAAGGGGACACAAAATATTTTGAAACCAACTTAGGGGTAAGACAAGGAGATGCACTATCACCCAACCTATTCAACATAACACTAGAGAACATCATACGAAAAACAGACCAAACAGGCACAATTGTGAACATAGAGATACAAATTTTGGCATATGCGGATGATTTAGTAATAGCCTCAAGAAGCAAAACTAAACTACAACAAACACTTAACACAATTGAAACAGAAGCAAAAGCAAGGGATCTTGCAATAAATGAAAAGAAAACAAAATACATGTGCTGCAAACGAGGAAAAGGAGATAACCAAAACCAATACAAAATCGGAAGTCACAAATTTGAGAGAATACAAACATTTACATACCTAGGAACGAAAATAAACAACAAAAATAACAGAGACCAGGATTTAAAAGGAAGATTTCACCGAGGGTTGAAATTATTAACATATATAAACCATTACTGAAAGACCGGAAAATCACGAAAACAACAGAAATAAGAGTATACAAAACACTAATAAGACCCACAATATATGCAGCAGAGACGATAAGAATGGCGAAAAAAGAGGAGGAACAACTGTATATTCTCGAAAGAAAAATTATGAGAAGATCCTAGGACCAGTGAAAATGGGAGACAACAAATATAGAATAAAAATGAATAAGAAAATAGAAGAAGAACTGAAAGGAGAAGACATTGTCAGGGAAATAAAAGCACAGCGAATAAGATGGCTAGGGCATATAGAAAGCACGGATAGAAATAGAATGATAAAGACAATAACCGAGTGGAAACCAGAACAGACAAGACCACGAGGAAAACCCAAAAATAGATGGAAGGATGAAGTATTGGGAGATTTAAGAAGAATGAACCTAGTAAATTGGAGACGGACCGCTACCAACAGGAAAGAATGGAAGAAAATAGTAGTAAAAGCAAAATCAAGCAAGGACATATGAAACGGAAATCACAATTAAAGGCACTAATCCAGCCAAAAAGGATTAAAAATCCCATGAAAGGGCGCCAATGATACCTCCCAGGAGGAATTACGGCGTACATACATACAACAAAAAATGCAACATCTATAAATGATTTTATAGATTTGTGCCAACCAATAAAACACTGTTTTCAGGTAATTCAAGCAAAACACATGTTTCTTAAAAGGATGCGAGCTTGCTTTGAACGAACACGTAAGACACTAAATGGAAGTTTTGAGCATCTTCTTTAATTATAACTTAATCTATTGTAACAACAAATGAAATGAATTATTATGCTATTGCAATAGAGTCGCTGTTATCTTGGAAACTGTTGATTTACTGGCCTAGAATTTTTAACTTGTTTTTGACCGTACTACATACCTAGTAAATCTTTAAACGTTATTTTGAAAAGAACAGCTGAAAGAAAAAATTAAAGGGGGTTTAGTCGCACGAGTAAATTTTGAAGGTTAAGCATAGTTAGAATGCTTCGTCATTCAGAATTTATCAAAATTTTGTACAGTAGCTCCCAAATTACAAAATTCTATTAAAAGCTTGCTTCACTTTCGTGAAAGGGCTTTGTTTGTTGAATTCAATGGAACATCTTTGTTGGGAGTTCCTCTTTAGAGACAGTGCAAGCTGTCATTTTAATTAAATATGTACTTCATTATCTGCAATAAAGACAACTTGTAATTGGAAGTGTAATTAAGAAATAGACAATGGAACTTTTTGGCAGGCGTACAAGTACAATCATTTTTCGTAAGGTTAGTCCTTGCACGAAATGTTCTTTTAAAACTATCTGGCAACGATATTCCACAAATAATAAGTTCAAAAGTCTGCCGTTTATTTGTACTCCATGCCGTATCTACCATCGGCAAATTGCAAAGAAGCCGCGCACATCAAAAATCCAGGACTTCATAACAGAATTGTATTGGAATTTTCAACATCAGCCCCGGCCTCGACTTATTTGATTACACACGGCGGCGTTTATTGATTGGAAATTCTGCTTTCATCACTCGCGTTTTAAGCAATCGCTGGGTGTTTACGATCGCGCCGCATCCCGCGCGATCTGCGTGAATTAGCGGCCGCCGAGCCAGCGGACGCATTAAACTAACGAAATTCGGCGGAAAATGCGGGAAGATGATGATGAAGACTAGCTGCTCGGACATATTTTCTCTTTTATGAATGCGGCGCTTTCTCAGGCTTCCCGGAATTTCCTGCTTATTTATGGATGGGGGGCCCGATAAATATAAAAAATGCACATACGCGATACGTGCTAAGCGCAACATACGGCCGCGCGCGATGTGCGGTTTTAGCTTAATAATGCCGAACATGAATTGACCTCGGTCTGCTCAGGTAATTTATCGGCTGCTGTAATGCCACCTGCGAGAAATAACTTGAGCTTGGCGACTATGATGTATGAGATACACGAGCTCCGTTTCGTGATCAGGTGGCCCATGAAAGTAGCGGCATTTATTTCGAGATTGCCCCGATTCATACACCCCTCGTTCTATCCGGATGCCGTGTCAGTAAATTTCAAAGTTGCTTACGTGGAGCTTTCTTTAATAACTGCAATATTCCCTAACATCTTTAGCATTTTCCTTCCGGAGGAAGTTTGCTACTTGAGTGCTACAGCTCACGAATATGCAGGATACGTAATCATACTATGGCTATTTCTAATAGAAATCTGTACTAAATTAATAAATTTTCTTTTGTTCAAACTTTCAATTTTAAATTTAAATTAAATATAATCAAATTTGTTATAGATTTCTTAAGATCACACAACATTTTTTTAACATGGCGAATAGTTCTACACGCAGTAGTAATTAAGTCATATACAGCACAAAATCTTTTATTATAAAGCCTGTTCCATAATAAAGTGACTGTTATAATCTTGAAAAATAAAAATGTGGATGGTTTTTCTTCTCTTATTGAGCTGTTGCGCAATTACTTAATATCTGGTCCAATTACTCCATTACTTATTATACGAGGGTTGCGGCATAAGTCATTCTTTCAAAAATAAAGGATGACGTCACAAAATGTGGTGTTTCAAGAAAGCTGTGCATTCATAGACCACAACCCAAGATGTTCTGTAATTGTACAGAAGGCAATGTTAAATCAGTTGTCAGTCAACCGCCGTATATTCTTGGTGATTCTGCATGTCGCCACTCTGCGGAATGACGTTTGAGCTCTAGTTTATTATATGCCCTGGTCCACAATTCATCGATAGTGATATTTCTCCAAAAGAAGTATCGCATAGATCTATCTATTTATGAATTTCTGTGAGTATATGTGGTACCCACCTCCATGCTACTTTACGTAGGTGAAGATCTCTCTACAACGTCCTGCGCATGGTGTCTTTTTCAATGTAGTTTTCTCTCTCTAACTAAAGCAGCGTCCATCGTCTGTCGGTCTCCAGCAGGTGATCGATTACTGCACATGACGGATCAGTCCGCACGCTTACAGTCGTCATGGCCGTTGCCAGTCACTGGTTGCTTTGCGTCCTCGCTAGAGCTCTGCTACCCATATCGCGACATTGTTGATAGTTTACGCCAATTTTCCGTGATATTCTCTGACATTTTTGCCACAGAGAATGGTTATTTTGATTTAAAAAAAAACGCTGTTATACTATTATTACATAAGCATCCTGCACGACGGCTGATTGACAACTGATTTAATATTGCAAAACATCACAGAGCCATTTTATGTTATAGAAACTCACTATAAATGCACGGATATTGTGTGACATCTCTTACTTTTCAAAAAAATAGCTACCATAACTCGTATCCTTATTCTCGTAGCTTTTTTATGTTTTTGACTAGGTTTTTTGCATAACAATTTTTCCAAGATCAGCACATCTTTTTAATTTTAAATAACAGATTTTCTTTCAGCTTTATTTTTATGAAGGATTACATTTGAATGGGATTAACACCTGAAGACATTACCACTCATTCGGTCTTAGTGAAGTTATTATGTTGTTTCTACGCCTGCGCTGTTTCCAGCGATATTTGGGATCATTGTTTTCTTTAAGAATTCAACTTGTTATATCAGAATCAAAAAATAATTTTATTGCGGGCTGAAGAATCCTACTAGTGTTCGCTGACCAAGCTTTTGATAAGTAAGTAAGTTTCTCTTGTCCACACCAGTTTTTTCCACGTGTTTTTCCGATAACAAAAGTCTCTGAAAATTTAATCGTCAAGAAACATTTTTACGCAGGCAACTCCAAGTTGTATTTAGAAGAATCTGACTTTTATGACTCAAGATGGCTTTATCTTTCTTCGTTGTTGTGACGCGATAGACCGTCTATATTTATAATCCCCAAATATTGCTTTATCCACTTCTGAAAGAATCTCTTCGATTTTCGCATATACCTATTTTATAGCCGTTTTTTGCATTCACTAAACAGTTTGATTATATGCCGGTCCAGCAATTTATCCATTCAAATTACCAAAAGAAGTATCGCATAGATCTATCTATTTATGAATTTCTGTGGTATATGTGGTACCCACCTCCATGCTACTTTACGTAGGTGAAGATCTACACGGTCCTGCGCATGGTGTCTTTTCTAATTCAAATATTTTCTCTAACTAAAGCAGCGTCCATCGTCTGTCTGTTTAGCAGGTGATCGATTACTGCACATGACGGATCAGTCCGCACGCTTACAGTCGTCATGGCCTTGCCAGTCACTGGTTGCTTTGCGTCCTCGCTAGAGCTCTGCTACCCATATCGCGACATTGTTGATAGTTTACGCCAATTTTCCGTGATATTCTGATTTGGCCACAGAGAATGGTTATTTTGATTTAAAAAAAGCGTTAATATATGTACATAAGCATCCTGCACGACGGCTGATTGACAACTGATTTAATATTGCAAAACATCACAGAGCCATTTTATTTACTGAAACGTACTATAAATGCACGGATATTGTGTGACATCTTACCTTTATAAAATAGCTACCATAACTCGTATCCTATTCTCGTAGCTTTTTAATGATTTGACAGGTTTTTGCATAACAATTTTTCCAAGATCAATTTTTTAATTTTAAATAACAGATTTTCTTTCAGCTTTATTTTTATGAACGATTACATTTGAGTGGGATTAACACGAAACTCCAGTCATTCTGTCTTAGTGACGTTATTATGTTGTTTCCATGCCTGCGCTGTTTCTAGAGATAACTCGTAACATCAACAACACATTAGGCTACGATACAGCAGTGAATACATGATACAACGTTGGTTCCAAAGATTTTGAGATGAAGATGACACGCTTGAAGATAAAGAAAATCGTAAACGTCCGTCGACACTTAATAATGACAAACTAAAAGCTTTGGTGGAGGAATATCTGTGCACCGCTTTGAGAGCTTGTAGAACAACATGCTATAAAACAGATAACCGTCAGTGAAGATCTGAATTAAATTGGCAGGATTCTATTAGAAACAAAAACGGTCTATTTCTCAATCTTATTGTAACATGTGACGAAAAGTGGTTTCTTTAGAACAATAAGCAACATTTGGTCCAGTAGCTGGACTATGACGAAGCTCCTTAGCACTTTTCAAGTCCGAAATTGCACCCAAAGTAGATTATAGTGCATATTTGGTGATCTATATTCGATTTTATTTATCACAACTTTTCAAATCTAGGTGAAACAATCACGGAAAAAGGTATGTACAACAATTTGAAGAAATGCACTGGAAACTTCAGTGATTGCACCCACTATTGGTCAACAGAAACGGCCTAATTCTTCTAACTGACAACATCCGACCAAAATAAGCTGAGTTACAAAACCTGCCTTAACTCGCCATATTTTACTAGCTCCTTCGCCTACCGACGAACGCTTTTTAAGCATCTGGACAACTTCATGTATAAGAAATGGCTCAGTAATCATACCGATGTCAAAAATACTTCCAAAATTTATTGTATGTTGTTGGAATAAACTTATTTGTGGATTCTAAAAATTTTTTTTGATTATTATTATATATATATATATATATATATATATCTCCGAGTACAAAGTACCTTAGGTGCAAACAATACAATTCCTGGTTATAACCATTACACCATAACATTTCAGTGGGTTTTTGCAATTATATCAGATGTTTTGTACAGAATTAATCTACAGACTAAACATAATATCATATGAGAGAAGCGCATTTTTGCACGTATTGAAAATTTAGTAACAATGTTTTGGTTCTATTGCAAACAAATTTTACTATTTCTAGAGGTGAATAAGGCGCACATTGTAGGATATCTAAGAAATAGTTCAAACGCTTTACCCCTCAATATGCAGCTGAAAACTTATACCGAAGTTGAAAATTTAATAACTTGGCAAAATATAGTCGTAATGCCACGCTTGAGTAGATTTTTAGTAATAGGTTTTAATTAATAATTTAGAAAATGCTACCAGTATTGACCAATAAATAATAAACCACTTACAAAGGTGTAAAAGGTCAAGCATATAGGGATGCATCTGAACAAAGAGTTAACGTGGAGATGCACATTTGGAAAAGCAAAAACACCTAGATCTTAATTTTAGAAAGCATTTGTGGCTGTCAAGTTGCTCTTAAACTAGCTGCTAGTTTACAGATCTGCTTTCAAACCTATTTGGATGTAGGGTTTTTAACTATGGGCTACATCAGCCAACTTAACTATTCAAAAAATTAAAACGTTCTAAAGCAAAGTGTTGCGTGCAATATGTGACGCGCCTTACTATTATAAAAACACTACCATTTTAAGCTACTAAAAAGTAAGTTAAATAAACCTGCAAAGCTTGCAACGCATAGCGAAGTGGCGAAGCTAGCTCCCAAATTTGAGAACCTTCTAGTCTGGCTGACCTTTGACCAATCAGTTTCAAAATCACTAGCAAACAAGCTTTTTTGGCCACGTGTCGATTGGTGAAAACAGAATTTGGAAATTCCCAGCCGTTCTCGAGTTTTTGCTAGGACGGACAGATAGACGGACAACATGAAGTTGGTAAGTGACTCCGCTTCGCCTTGCCACTTATTAAGAGGAGAAACAAGTAAATGCAATGATAAATATCTAATCAGGCTGTCAAATATCTACTATGTGAATCTTACAGGCTTAAAAGTTTTAATCGACTAAATTTGATACCCATATTCCTAATTTCTTTACTACAAAATTAGAGCTATTTGTCTTTAATAAGCAACTAAATGAGACATTCAAGGCCTCTTTTCCCAACAATGTTACTAATTTATGTCCTGCTTTAAATCTATAACATAATTTTTACCTATTGTATGTAATACAGATTGTAAATAGTAATCAGCATAAATAAAAAAAAATGTTTACAAACATCTATGTTATACACCTATAGATAAGTTTTTCCAATTACATATATTATGGTAAATTGCAATTTTTTAAGGGTAAGATACACTTAGTTGCCAAATTCCTTAATTTTCCTAGTTACGCTGCTAGTTTTTCGTCCATATATTGGTAACATTTAATGTCTTGCATTTTCAAGTAAATTTGGTACAGGAATTTGAAAAAAACATTTACTAGTATGAGCTAAAATTACACTTGAGGATCAAAAAGCCTAAACTAATAATTCTAGTCAATAATGAAATTTTTTATCACTTATAATCACTAAATAGAAACAAATATGCAAGACAATTTGATCAGTAAATTTTTATCTAAATTATTTGTATCCCTTAATATGACACATAACATACTGAGCTGAAAACTGTAAATGCTAAAAACTATAGAAGGTTATATAAAACTAAATACCCCAAGAACATACTTGAAATATATTTTTTAAGATGACAGACATTTTGCCTTAAAGTATAACTTTTTCTTTCTATATCCGAATCGTAGCCAAAATTAAAATTTATTATATAAAATATCATTTCTAAGAATTACGTGGAACATAAAATTTATAATTTTTGCTTACACCACAATTAGATTATTTTTGAATTAACGTTTAATTCGAAATGTAATACGAAATCCAACATTAATACGTGCTTGTTTAGCCCGTTCTCCTAAGAGCATCACTTTATTACGCGCAGCTGTAAATGGGGAAATTTATTTGTTTATCTAATATAATGGCAATTGTTGATTATATGTGCTATAAGTAACTTTCAGTTATTAGATATTGCTGATTTAAGTACCTTAGAACGTAAAATTTATGTAAACGTTTTAGGTGCACATGTTGCACTTTTTATTGAAGTATACAATTTTTTAACACTATAATATATTTTGTATTTGACTTTTTACAAATAAGAGAAACTATAGGGACTTATTTGTTAAAACTTTAAATACTAACCTTAGGTAAAGATAGTGTAGAAGATTTATGGTAAACTTTTAGGACATTTTTTATACATTTGATTTTCTAAAATATATTTAAAGTATTATTTGTAATACAACGTAGATATTTTATAAATTTGCTGCTTCCAAAGAGTAGGTCAAAGGTGATGTTAGTATATTAAAAATATCAATTTTAGCATATTAGAGCAGATGAGACTGAAAGGTAGAAACTCCGTCTTGCACCAAGTATATCAAATACATGTATGTTAAGGAAAAATTTATCCTCAAGGAGCCTTTATCAAAATTTGTTTATAACAGAGGTACGCAAGGCAACAATTGTTGCTCAAAGTGTTTTTCAAGATGAAGTGACTATGTGAAGTTACAAATTTTGTATTTCACCAAAAGCGATAACTTTGATTATTATATACCCAGAGAGCTAAAAATGTGCCGTATCGCCAAACCAAATTAAGTTAGAATCAAATGTTCCGCTGCTATAGTTGTCAAGGTTTCATTAGAAAAATTAAATCACCCTTCAATGGACATCCCAATGAGATGTTATATTGTTTGGATCTTATAAACGATATTGCCAATTAGCCAACTGCTTCTTTCATTTGTTGGATATTACTGATATTTTTTAAGAATGCCTCAAGAGAGTTTCTAAATATTTTTAAAGTGGTTAGCCAACCTCTGGTTTTACCCACTTTATTTACATCATTGTAATTTGGTCATTATTGCAAAATGTTTACTTTTAAGGTCAATAAGATGACTGTAGACTATTAGCGCAACAAGTCGCTTTAAGTTTAAGATGTCAAATAAATCAAAACCTTACCCACAGACAGCTAATTGTCAAAGTAACAATAAATTTTACGGCATACAATTTGTTCGTAAAAAATTATTTTAACTACGTATTTTTCATAGCAATAATAGTGCGGACACACACAAAGAAAATTAAGATTAATTGATTATCAAAAATTTATTTTTAATTCCAATTAGTACTCTTTAAATTTGAACGCTAGCTTTTTTTATGCACACAGGCTTGGTATAGTAAAGCGCTCATGGTGACAACATTTCATATTCATGTTTCACATTACAATATCTTCTCAATTATTTTACAAGTAGATAATAATATTATAAAATATCGGAAATTACAATTCATCTTGTATTTTAAAGTAAAAATTGGTTTTGCAAGTCTTTAGATAAACCGAGTATTAAAAAACTATACGACAATTATAAATGGAAGTAAAGGTGATCTAGAATTTTTTTAAAGATAATAAAAGTAAGTGGAAGAAGATAATTCAGAAATAAAATTGATTAAGTCTGATCATAGAAATAATTTAAATACTTCAAATTATAAGTTTGCCTTATACACAAATACTATTAAATGAAAAATAAAAAAGTCATCATTCTCTTTTACCATTTATCGTTCTCTAACTATTTATTACACTGCACAACAGCGTTTCTGATGATTGGGTTATGTTACATGATATTAGTCCAATTTTTAATGATTTTAATTCCGTGATTGAAATTTCTATATCAGCTCTAGTTAAAAAATATGACACGGGTTTTTTTTATAATAAAACACTATAAATCTAGAGATAATTCTAATTTATTTAATTCTTAAGATGAAAAAAACTTTTTTTTATATGAATTTCTTGATAAAGCCGAAGGCAGATAGCTATTATGAATGCTCCAACAATAGTCAGCCATCGTGTGTGCGTTCCAGTAGCCTTGATAGCGTTCCTGAATGGTACGGAGGTCCTGGTGGAATCGCTCGCCCTGTTCTTCACCTAGGTCCCCAAGATTGGCGGGAAAATAGTCCAGGTGGTTGTAAAGAAAGTGTAACTTGGTGCTCATGTTACATCCAAGCCTTTGAAAGTGATTCGTCAGTTGTTGGACGCGTTGAGAAAATTCAGGGCTTTTCTTATTTCCCAAAAAAATTTGAACAAGCCAAACAAACACATTCCATGCCGTTTTCTCAATCTCTGTCATAGCGTACGTAAAATTTGAGTCTTTTATTAATGATCTTATTTGTGGCCCGTCAAAAAATCCCGCTTTTATCTTTTCTGCACTCAGTTTTGGAAACTTTTTTGATAGGAAAAGGAAGCAATTTCCATTTTTGTCAAGACCTTTTACAAATTGTTTTATAAGTCCTAGTTTTATATGTAACGGAGGCAAAATTATACGATCCCTTGATAATAAAGGTGGGTTTATCACGTTCTGTTGTGCTGGAACTAGCGCTTCCCGAGGAGGACAATCCTTTTTAATCCAATGTTGATTTTTAGCTCTACTGTCCCACAAGCAAAGAAACCAGGGATATTTTGTATAACCACCTTGTTGGCCTAAAAGAAAGTTGACCATTTTTAAATCAACACATATGAGCCAATTGTGTTCCCCATATTTAATTTTGTCTAAAACCAGAGCAATAGTTGTATATTCTTCTTTTACTTTTGTGGAATGTGCAATAGGCAACGACCCTAATTTATTCCCATTGTGTAAGAGAACATATTTTAGACGCCACTCACTAGAAACGTAATTTTGAAGTCCCATTGTAGCCATTAAACCAGGTACATCTTTACAAAATACGAAATCATTTTCTTCAGCAAAATATTTGAGGAGATTTTGTTCTCTTGTGCGGTAATAAGAAATTTTCGTTTCTTTTGTTACTAAGTTTCTTTCTTTTAGCCTAGAAGCCAAAATTTCTGAAGCAGCCTTTGACAGTCCCAGATCTCTGACAAGGTCGTTTAAATCATTTTGGTTGAATAGTTTTGGCGCTTTCAGGTCACATTCAGAGTCACTATCACTACTCTTAGTTTTCGCCTCAAAATGCATAGGATCCTCCTGTGAAGCACCAACTTGAGGTTCAAGTGATATTTTAGGACTCAAAACATGTCTATGGGCCGACCGTATGGAAGGATATTCCCATTTGTATCGATTTTTTCGGTTAATGCCAGTTATGTTCACCAAACAAAAATAACAGTCGTCGTGGTGGTTCAAGGGTTCAGTCCAGATCTTTTGTGGAATCCAAGGCTTGTCTTTCATTTCCAGTGTGTGACCAAAGTAATTTTTGTAAGCCTCAATCACGAACGCTGTCATATTCAAACGGTATTCTTTAAACATATACTCTCCGCAAATGAAACAAAAATGATGCGGATCATTGACACAAACTCTACTTGACGATGCCATATCAAATTATATAAAAAAAACTTAATATTTTCTTAATTACAAGCAAATTAACACACTAACACCGTGATTTTTCCGTGAAAGCTATATCTCGTAAACAAGAGCTGTTACAAAAAAACGGAGGTTATATTTGAAATTAGCGACGTCAAATTAGTAAACATCAAGTGATAAAAGTTAATCATCAGACGAAAGTTGCAATTTTGTTGTGCAGTGTTATTGTTACATGTATATCAAAATATTTGTAGTTAAATACCTACAATTTTTTTAAGTACAATGACTTTTCCTGTAATTTTCATTTTTAAATGTTAAATTAAGCTTTTTACTGTGTTCCTAATTTTTTATGTAGTTATAACATAGCATATCTCTTGAATTAGTAACAAGCATCTACAACTGATCTTCATACTTGCAAATAGAACCTAAGAATTAAAAAAAACAGAAATTCCAAACAAGTAAAGATAAACAAATAATTTATTTGGTGTTAGCTATTTCGTAAATAAAAAAATTGAATTAAAATAATGCTTATGTTTATAGAAGGTTCATTACGATGGCAAACATTTGTTGCCCCATTCTCTAGGCAAATGTTCTAACTTTATAACATATTGTTGTACCGTTACACTTGTTCAAACAGAAACATTGAAACTACGTAATCGTAGACTATTGTTAGCTAATTATCTTTACGCGTATATGTCAATAATGTACATCATCTTCAAATGACGTATGTCGTTGCCACTACAATTGATGTTCTAAGTTATAACCCCACAGTGTTTCCTTTGAATAAGCATCTTGGCTTCTGTTTGCCTATTTGCCTGATCTACGACAGCATATAGTTGTCGTAGAGGTAAATAACGGTATTTGTTCCTTAAAAGATTTATTTTGACATTTCAAATATAAGTGGTGCTTTACTTTTATAACAGCGCATTTATTAGAATACCGTAAAAATTCCCTATCCTGATCTTTTTTATATAAATTTTAATAACTGATTATCAATTTAAGATTTTAGTAAATCAATTGAGTTAGTTAAATTAATATTTGATGCATCAATTACTATCTATTCTTCGCAAAAATTTAAGCCCGTGGCTGCCGGTAACTCAAGGGTTGTTAAAGGTTTCTTTAAAAATGCAGGCGTTGATACTTGTTTGGGCGATGGCCTGAATTTCAAGACAGCTTTAATAGTAGCGATGATTCTTGAATAAAGTCAGATTATTGGTGACAAAGAAGGCCAGAAAAATACCGTTGACCTGCGTAGAACTTATTTTCGGATATTACCCAGGTATATCATTTTTCATGAAAGCTTTTGCATAAGCAGCAATCTAGCGAGTCAACATAATTTTTTGTTAGCAGCATAGGTTAAATTTATATTACAAATTTTCGATTAACGCATAAATTGTGTATAATTAATTACACAAAAGAACTTATAAGTATGTAATTCTCAAATTAGTTATTGACTTTACTGTTAACACAGTGCTGCAATATTAAACAATCTTGTAAAGAAATTAATTATAGCCCGCCCGTATCTAAACAGCAAAAATGATTATTAAAATATATATAGTAAATATATTAGTTAAAGATTTTTCTAAATTGGCGTACTATCCCGACTAAATTCGTTGCTTTAATAAAACATTTTGATAGTAAAACACCTACAAGTCTCTATTTCATTAAAAGGGCTCACATAATATTAAATATTTCCAGAATGTTGTATTATGATTTACTTGAAATCATAGTTAAACAACTATCAGAGGCTGCCGTACATACATTTCGTTTGGCGTTTTCCTTTGTGTAAACAAATGTTTTTAAAAGCATTAAAACGTAATCATGTAGATGAACTTTTGGAAATAATCTTCTTCCCTATACTCAGACCATGTGATTGATCTAACCAATGGTACTTTAAATACTGTAAACAAATCAAATTGCTATATGCTACTCCTTTTGCCACCGTCAAGAAGGATGGACCGATTCGATCGTGCACTGATTTTCTCAACCTCAAAGTTACTACAATACATGATCTCTTTCCAGGGTGGATAACTTACTAAGAAAACTATATGTTATAGCCATTGTAGAACAAGAAAGTGAAAGTGATATCAAGCTAATTTCATTGGTTCTTTTAATCTCTACTTAATTTCAAAAACGCCGACTGATTTACAATTTCCAAAAGTTGACAGTAGCTAGTTCGGATTTTGAAGAACATTTATGTGACTTACAATTCGTTGTAAAGACTGCATTTGTTTATACTTACTGTTCTAAATCTAATTTTCGTTGTAATAGTGCGAGGTATCTGGGACGTTACTTTTGAAGGTATTGCTCCTCAGCTTAGGCTACTTTTAACGTAATATAAATGTATTTTTTTGCACATTTGCAGACATACAGACAGCTGTTTGGAATTGCAGTTTAATTCAGAACAAAGCATAGGATATTTTTAAATGATATCTCACTATAGTTCTTATATTATGACAACCCAACGAGTCCTTACTATCTAGAGTGATGCTAATACCTACACCTTAGACTACCAACGTACTCAGGAAAAAATAGAATCGATAGAATTTGTAAATAAAATGCTAGAATATGTTGGCTATTAGATATTGCTATAATCATTTATGGTTTTAAAGCCAAACCATGCGGTGGTCCGATTGTGGTTATATGATGTCAGTCAGTCTGATTTACTATTAGTCTCTATAAAATATACACTGATGAACCATAATTAGTTATTTTTCTGTACATGGTTTTGAATATCAAAAAAAAAAAATTATGACTTGTCCTTGGAATAACACTGTAGGCATTAGGAGACGTATTATATTTCGACTTTACAACGATTCGTCTTATATGAACACTTGTGATGACTAACAAGGTTAAGATAAGAAAATTTCTACTCGTGCCAAAACGTTCTATTCTGGATTTTAAGACATAAGAGTAGTACAAATATGTAATAAATTAGTGTGCTGCTACTTTTACTGTAGTACTACGAGTTTCTAATTATATTAATTGCATGTGTCAATAGCTTACGGCATTATATTCTTAAAAAATAAAATTGTAATGTGTTAACTTTTTGCTTTATAAAAATCAATTTGCCTGTTTCTTAATTAACATAAAAAAGTAAAAATCTGTGATGTAGATCGTTAAATCCACTAATATCAACAAAAGTCTTTTAAATAATAAAATAACATAAAAAACCATTTGCGTATCATATGAATACATTTAATACAAATAAAGTAAACAACAATTTATATTATACGCAAGTATATTAATTAAGGTAACAAACAATTATTATTATGATCGGGTTAGTAATAAGTAATTATACGATAGCGTTCAAGTTTTACTGATCGATTTTAAAGCGAAACGTAGAAGCTAACGATTAGAAGCAACAATTTTATCTCAAAAAAACATACCCTCTCTTAATTTCGCCCTGAAGCAAGTTCGCGTCAAATGTTGCTCATTTTTCTCCATAACACTTAACGCTGCCATCATCGTCACGTATTTTTAGTTCCTCCTGGTGAGTATACAGAAAAAGTATCGGGAAAGCGTGGTCCCAAAGCACTCCGCCCGTGTATTCTCAGCGGACAGTTTTCCCCAAACATTTCATCCGCTGAAATTTCACCTAGATGGATATTTCCTTTTGGCGACCGTAATCTTAAGTAAACTCACGTTTAATATAGGTTTTCGTATTGTAGGGAACCACAAAATTGTCACTACTTTCCATTGTGTCTGGCACTTAAAAGAACAAAATAAAATATGAAAGGTTATTTTCAGTAATACTTTCGAATTTTACGTTACATAATCTTTTAAAAACATGTATGTTTTATAATTGGGAGTAATATAAATAATTTGTTTCATACATACAAGTTTTAATTGAAAACTATTTAAAATAATAAATTGTCTTTAATCTTAATTTTAATTCTATTAGAAATTTTAGTAAACCAAATTGTTAAATAACATTCATAGGTATTTCAAAAACAAAAAAATATAAAGTGTCCTTAATAACCAATTACACTGTTTCACGTTATTTTTTTCCCTAGAGTATAATTTAGTTATTAATACTAATTGCTTCTAATAATCCAGTTTCAACATCATTTAATTCATGGTTCCTCGAATTGTATCTATTATCATTCCATATTTACTATTATTAACAAATAATAAAAATGTTTATAGCAGTGTATTTAATTTCAAATGTACGTATTTCAAATTAAATTTAGTAATATTTTATTTTAAATACACATTCCTATTTTTTGCTTTCATGGTACATCATTTAATTTCTAAATTATTTACTTTACAGAAATTGTAACAATTAACTTTTAAAATACATTTTAGTAACCGTTATAAGTTGAATACTACACAATTAATTATTGTTAAATTTAAACTAAATGAGGTTAAAACGCTAATTAAATTTAATGTTTTCGAGTATTTTAATATAGAATATCGAAAATGCGAGGTGCGTTCAAATTTCAACGTCTCTAAATTTTTTTCTCTGTAGTGAGATTAAGTATAAAGATGCAGTTAATTTAATATATATATATATATATATATATATATATATATATATATATATATATTTCTAAACTTGTAATATCAATGGCAGCACCATAAAATATACACAGGTCGAATTATCTCCATTGCAGTGAGTGTTGTTTTGTATACTTTAACCGGCGACGTTTAGTGTTCAAAAAGAATGTGCCATCATCCGTAATCTTCACTTGCATGGTGAAACGCCCAGTTCAGTGAGATATGGGGTGAAGTCGTTCTAAATGTAAAAAATGCGTTTGTAGGCCCAAAAGCTTAAAGAAGGATGAGAGTTATGTGACAATAAACCAAAGCAGTCTCGGCCATAAACCAGCCGGTCCGCAACCATGTTTGCGCGAGTGGAATAAGTTGTTATAGAAGACTGTCGATTAGGTGTGCGTAATATCGCTTCTAAACTTGGCATTTTCGTAAGACATGTAGAGTCCATTTTGCATGACAACCTAAAAATTAGGAAAGCTTCATCAAGACGTGTCCCACAAATGCTGACTGACGAATACAAGGCTGCCCGGGCGGCAATGTCTTAGGACATGTTGACATGTAATGTCACCGTAAATTTTCGATCATGAAGCACATTCTCCGTGGCCGCTTATTTTCCAGCGATTTTTTAGTAGGTAAAACACACCCCTAAAG
Source organism: Sinelater perroti (assembly GCA_036346155.1). Lineage (NCBI taxonomy): Eukaryota > Metazoa > Arthropoda > Insecta > Coleoptera > Elateridae > Sinelater > Sinelater perroti. Next base: position 5,875,009 of record JARFIY010000265.1, read on the forward strand.
GAGACATGAAATCATGACGACGACGTTGTAAAAAATGTGTACGCCTAGATAGAGATTACGTTGAGAAGTAACAGAAGTTTCAACTTTCTTGAGTAAGTCCTTTTATAGAAAAAAATTTATAGACCTTAATATTTAAACGTACCTCGTGTTAAAGAAATTTAGGTACAGGCTTCGAATTTTAAAGTTATAAATAAGAGTAAATTGAAATAAAAGTCGCAGCAAAACTTTCCCTAAATTATAACTGTAGTATAACATTATGATGGATGGTAAAAGTTCTTTTAAAATAAAATTGATCTGCTACGTTAATACAGAGATAAGAAAGCAGCATTATGCTGCTGGATTTTAAAAGCAATAATTTCAACGTAAATAAACTAAATATTAGCTCTATCTGCATAAATTGCTAAATTAAATAATCAAAGTCATACGAAATATACGGCAACTGCAGCTGCCAGAACTGCTACTATCGAATGTGGTTTCCAATAAATTGGTTACGTTATCTACAGCCCGGATTCAGCTCCTAGTAATTACTATTTGTACTCGAAATTGAAATTTGATCTGACTTGATTTGAAAGCAACGACGAAGTTGCCGGTTCCATTCAATTTTGGGGATGTAATTGGACGCATTTATGAATTTCTACTCAACTAAAAGAAGATTACTTATGTTACAAAGTATATATTTTTATTTTACCTTTTTACCTCTGTGTTCCCTTTAACGAAAAATTCGTGTGTTACTACACTGTGATTGAGCACATTCATTATATATATGTTAATTGTAATTAAAAAAATATTATCATTTGATGCTATAATATCTGTTAAAATTGGACGAGAATTTTTTAAAATATATTTTTTTATTAAACAAATTAATGAATTTCTCTGTTAAATATTTCGTTGCTTTTTATATTATAAATATATAGAACCCACTTCTGAGAAATTGTTAAAATTTACTACATAAATGCATTTTTCATATAAAAAATTATTAACGATGAAATGCAAGGTATTTTTCAACATTTAACATTCTATAACAAAAATACTGTCGTTGTTTATAATAGTGCGTCACAAATTCAAATATATCAATTTCTCATCGCTTTCAAATTTATCTAATGCTACCTGGCATATTTTATTTTAGACTTTTAATTTGCTCTTTTACACAGTTTAATTGTAGCAAATATCATTCGCTGATTTAATTTCAGAAAAATTGCAAGGTCGATATCAATTTTAATTTTATTCTATAATTTCGTAAACATCTAAATCCAGTGCACTTATTTTTAAACAAAAAATTTTATTTTTCTTGAACTACTCCAGGTACTAAGCATTATTATAACATGACAACCATTTTTATTCAATATTAAATAATGCAAATGTACAAATAAGTGGTTTTCACAAAAGAGCGTTAATAGAAAAAATCACTCCAGAAAAGGAAGATTACAATAGACGTCTAACTAAAGAGATTTGGATTAATCTTCAAAATTTTGTGATACTGTGCAGTTAGGAATTCTTATTTGAGTGTAAGGTTTAGTGATTAGTAATATATAATAATACAAAACAAAATCATTAGACACTGGTTTTATTTAATTTTTATTATTATATTATTACTTTGTTATAACGGCACTCATGCAAGACTGCAGTACGATATTTATAAATGCAAGCTAATTGTGCACGGACTACAAGCGTCCATATAACCCAGCTACGAAGGTCGTATGCAGTCAATAGAAATAAATATGCTAAATATTATGTCTTATAGTTAACCTTAGCCAAATCATCAACAACATTATCGATAGCAGCAACAACAAATATCAAAAGATCAAATACCAACTCTAGCAATACCTACAAGAAATAATAATAGTAGACAATTTCTTACACTAGTCTAAAAAGATCTCATAATCCTAAAGCAGTTGTTAATACAGGGTATCAAGAAAGGGTAGGAGGTATTTGTAAATCCAATAAAAAACACTACAAGTTACAAAAATATTTTTTTATTTTTAATCTTTAGACAAAGTTTTGGAAAATTAAGTGCCACAGATTATGCTGTCCAATTGTTGACTCTCGGGCTGTTAGCACTCCTCTAACCGAACACGGAAATTAGCCGCTATGCATGTACACGTCTCTCTGGAAACAGCGGCCATTTCAGGGCGGATATTGTGCTTCGATTGCAGTAGAGTTCGTAGTTTGTTTGCATATACTTTCTCTTTAAGATATCCAGAAAAGAGATAATCAAGGGGCTTCTCAGGGGCCAGTTGATGGTGCCTCGACGAGAGATCACTTTTTCCGGGAAAAGTTGATTGACAACCTCAAGTGGTTAGTTTGAAGTGTGGCAAGTGGCTCCATCTTGTTGAAACCATGTTTTCACATTAAAACTTTTAAACTCCTGCAGTTGTGGAACCAAAAAGGTTCTTAACATGTCGCAATACCGTTCACTGTTTACCGTAAGTGCTTGCCTTCACCGGTCTTCAAAAACAATAAGGCCCAATGATGCCTTCACCAGACATGGCAGCCCACACAATAACTTTTGGACTATGTAATGGTCGTTCATGTATCTGTCTTGGATTACGTGACCATTTAAGTGAAAGTTTGCTTCGTCACTAAACAGAATGTTTTCGACGTTGAGAAACGTTGAAGCATTTCATTTGCAAAATTCAGCCGGAAAGGATAGTTGGTAACGTTTAGGTTTTGAACAAATTGCATTTTGTAAGATGTAAGTTGTAAATCTTGCTTCAGAATCTTGTGCAACGACGATTTTTTAATGTTAAGTTCTTGATTGCGTTTGTGAACTGATTGAGACAGATTTTCACGCCCTGAAACTCTCACTTCTTCAATCGTTTGTTGGCTTCGAACAGAACGCGGGCGACCTTGATTGAGAATTTTTACAGTCGAACCAGTATTTTCAAACATTCCGGTGCACTGGGTGCATTTCGTACGTTAAACGATATAAACGTTGAGCTGTGACTATCGAATCACCATTGCGATAATAGGCGCGTACGCAAAAAGCGCGATGGTTTCCCGGGTGCACTTCCTTGGCTACTATATCTCCAAAGAGCAGTGCAACAACCTATTATTACTGCGCCCCTCCAAACCGCGTCACATGGGCGGCGCAGATACAAATTCCCCCTACCCTTTCTGGACACCCTGTAGTAAATAAAATTATTGGCCGAACAATAACATTCACACACAATATATATGGTAACTTAACAATAAACAGCGGTATAAAACATGATAGAAGAGGAAATTTCAATGATAAATGCTTTTAAAACAATTAGAACAATCATTTTAAAATTCAACCAAAAACTAAAGAAAATTACAGGCTATCATCAAAGCTCTAAAAGTACATAGCAGTGAATATTATAGATTTGTATGTAAATAAAAAAATGTTTGTTCTATTTTAAATGTACCTATTTACCACCAGGCATATGAACTTTCACAAAAAATTATAAAACTTGGGCATAAAGTTATTAACCACCTAATATTAAACAGTGCGTTACAAAGATCCTCTATCGGTGTTTTTCTTGATTTTTGGATTAGGGAAAACACAAAAAAAATGTATTACGTCTTTTTACTTCAGAACTGAGCAGTGAAAGTTAAAGCGTCCCATATAAAAGAAAAAAATTTATAATATACCAAGTCTCGTACTAAAAATTACTATTATCAACACTATAAACGAGTCAAATATATAGGCAGCCACAAAATAACAAATTTTCCAAGAAATTTACAACAAAATGTTATCCCAGTACTACACTAAAAAAATAATATAGTAACAACGTACTCTAAAGCAGCAAATAATTTACATGGTTTATAATACGTTAACAATAAACAAATTAATTTTCTCATCTCCAAATTATGATTAAAAAAAATCTGGTGCGAGCATCACACGACTTTGCTTATCCTAGTATTTGGGCAATTCTGGCAAAAATCCTGGGCTTCAATTTTTTTTCGAGTTTCTATTTTAACAACTTTTACTTTAAATTCATGTTTATCTCGTGATAATAAATCATTTTTATTCTCATGAATTTTTTGTATCTTCAACCGTTTAGATTCGCAACTGCTTTGCGACCGATTTTGCGACCTTGCGACCAAACGGCTCGGCCGATTTTTAGCAAAAGTTTCGCGCTAATTCCTCTACCTACAAGTAACTTGCATACCAAATCAATTCCCTAGCTCTTACGGTTCTCGAGATATCCTGTTTACTGACAGACCGACAGATAGACACACGCACACACGAACTAATGGCCCAAACCAACTTTTTTGGTATCCTGAGGCTATAATTCGCCCAGAAATATAAAAAACTGGGTAGGTCAAATTTCCGCCGATTTCATCACTATCCTTATTATAGGGTAAGGAAAGTAATAATAAAATCGATAAATCTAATACTAAATCTGATATCTACTGTTGTTGACAAACTGACCTAACGGCTAAACCATTTGGAGTAATAAGTTCGTAAGTGCCATACGTTACTGTACCGAATCAATCCTAGTCTTACGGTTCTCGAATAATCTGTTTACTGACAGACCGACAGTATAGATAGACAACCACACACACACACACACACAACCTATTGTTTTATTACACAGTACACCAAAGTGGAAAAGCTAATGAAGAAGAAATAGTTAGTGTTAGGTAGAAAATATTATTGCGATTATATCAGCAGGCATAATAATAGAAGCAACTCCATGAACAATAATTTACATCTTTGGGAAACATATTTATTCTCGGTGGTGATCAATGACGTCAAAAATTTGTTGTTAATCCAACATTAATTATAATAAAAGGAAAAACCACCAAGTTATAATGCAAAACAGTAACTTACTATGTTTAGCAGACTACTGCCCAACAGACCTCAAAAAGATATCTAATGCTACTGACTTTGCACTTTTAAATGACATAATATATTAAACAATGTAAGGCTCAACTATATACAAAAATACAACAACAGCAATATTAATAATTAAGTATACTTGTGCGTATGTGGATTTTCATAAATTAATCGACTTAAAGATATCCCGAATATCTAAATAAAAGTAGATATTACACTCAGTGAGATAATGAAAGCGGTTTGGCAAACAGCTTCTGACGGCTACGTAACTTAAATTAAATAAGTTTGCTTAGTAACTGTCACATTAAATGTTAAATAAAAACGCAAATTACGAACGAAATAGTAAATAACACAATCGATTGATCACGACCAATCTACACAGAAGTATTTTCGCCAATTTAGAGCAATAGAAGCCATTGATTACCCTATCAGTATCCAAGTTTTAACAGTATTAACTAATAAGGGCTTTTAAGGTATAAGAACAGGTTTTCAAGGTTATATTTAAGTAAAAAAATCAAAAGTAATAAAATATATTCAAATTTAAATCATAATATGGTATTAAGAGTTAGCCTTTGAATTACGCAAATTGAAATTTTCATAAGAGCAATTTTGAGAAAATTTAAAAAGAAAAACGTTACAATGATTAAATTTTCACAATCAATCTTCTGAACTAATAATAATTTGAAAATAGTATATACTTATTCCATCAGCTAAAAAATAAAATATCACATGTGCTGAATCGAAAACTGCAAATTATTAAAAAAATGCTATCAAATATAGACAGTTTAAACACAAAACAATGTATTTTCAAATTTGATATAATACCTCTAAAATATTTGAACATTTCACATACCTCAGACAAATATATGCCCTTATAATGGACACTGTTAGTCGAGGCATCATATTAGTAAAGATCAGCAATTACCTATCAAAGACCCTTATATAGACATTTGATTTTAAACTCGAAAAACAAACAATTTTGAGCTGCTTATCCCAAATGCATTTGACCAGCTAGTTTATTGATGACCATGCATTGAGATCCAAAACATTGTATTTCGCTTAATATAGCGACCCTAAAACCTATATTTCTAGACAGTTTAACACTAAAAAAATCAAATTTGAGGTAATGCCTCCAAAATCATCTCCATCCAGAATATACCCTAGTGAGGGGATTTGAAAATCTATTGTTTTTCGAGTTTAAACTGTCTATATAAGAGTTTTTTGGAGTTGCTGATTGCAAATATGATGTTTAGAAAATGCCCAGATGCACTTAGCGCGCGGGACATAATTCTGGACATGGGGACGATTATGGGAAACCAGCTCAAATTTGTTTGTTTTCCGAGTTTAAACTCTCTGAATAAGGGTTTTTGGGATCTCTGATAATGATGTTGGTTCTCAAATTAAACTCCAACACACGGAATGAGAAAATGCTCTGGGAGACTGGGAAAAAGATAGCGTAGAACATTTTTTTATTCGAGTATAATTCAATTTTAATTATTTTTAAAAACAATTTTTTTCAGATGTTATTACGAAAAAAAATTTGCCTGCAAACAGACAACCTTATCAGTATCCAAGTTTCAACAGTATTAAATAAATAAGGGTTTTTAAGGCATAAAAACAGGTTTCCATGGTTCTATTTAAGTAAAAAAATCAAAAGTAATAAAATATATTCAAATTTGAATGTTATATTGTATTCTTAGCCTTTCTCTTTTATCAAAGCAAATTGAAATTTTCATAAAGCAATTTTGAGCAACAAATTTAAAAAGAAAAACGTTACAATGATTAAATTTTCACAATCAATCTTTCTGTTCTAGTAATAATTTTACAAATATATATACGTTTTCCATCAGCTAAAAAATAAAATATCTACCGTGTGCTGAATCGAAAACTCCCGAATTTTAAGAAAAATGCTATCAAATATAGACAGTTTAAACACAAAAAACAAACAAATTTGAGGTAATCCTCTAAAATCATTTCCATCCTCAGAATTATGCCCCCCAAGTGCATCGGGACACTTTATGAGCATCATATTCGTGATCAGCAAACCCAAAAACCCTTATATAGACAGTTTAAACTCGAAAAACAAACAACTTTGAGCTGCTTTCCCAAAATTGACCCAGACCTAGGATTATGTCCCGCCAAGTGCATTGGGACACATCATATTCGTTATTAGCGACCCTAAAAACCTATATTCAGACAGTTTAAACACAAAAAACAAACAAATTTGAGGTAATCCTCCAAAATCATCTCCATCCTCAGAATTATGCCCCCAAGTGCATCGGGGCACTTTATGAGCATCATATTCGTGATCAGCGACCCCAAAAAACATCCAACTAACGAGAATGAGCTTATTTTGACGAATATTAAGCGATAAATACAATATTTTTTTGAATATACAAAAAGCTCATCAATAAAATGCGTGCACAAATGTTCTTTCGCATTATAACAAAATAATATGTGGTAACATTTTTTTCTGAGACTTACGAAATCAAATGCGCCTTGGAACGTCTCGATAGGTGTACCCGTTAAAAATTTCGAGCTGTTAGCGTTTTTCTTACTAATTTGACTCGATTATGTGCTACCGTTATATAAAGAACAGTAGAAACTCACATAAAACAAGTTGAATGGAAAACGTAGTTATGCTATATGCTATAATCATTGATATTAAATCTGATGTCGCCTTAAAATAAATATTTATTTTTTATCTGTGACAGTGTACGTATTATGTCCATTTATTAAATGACAGCAAAATGAATAGAGTAGAAGCAACGTTAAAATATTGGGATTACAAACTTTAAAAAATAAAGACACAAAACTTTTTAGGAAAAAGTTGCACAAAACAAGCTCCGTCTAGAAAATTTCAACTTTGTGGTGAACAATTCCTCTTTTAATCCAAAATTTCCATATTTCCTATGTAACTTTCATATGTAAATGTAAATCTTAAGTGTAGCCTATGATACATACTCAACATCCATTTTGATAATAGAACATGGAAACAAGCATCGCTATCTATCGCAGAACATCGGACATTTGCCATTTTTCTGAACTCCGCTTCTCTTATAATAAATTTAATCCGTCCTTACCCACTTACGAACAATAAGATTCAATTATGAATATTAACAGGATGCATCTCGTTGCCATAGAACGAAAATAAATTTGTTAACATTACCAAATGCTTATATTCAATGAAATGTTGATATAATTAACAATAACACCATGATGTTTAAAAAAGTTAACTTCTTTTTAGAAATATGCAGATAGTAAACATTTTATATTTGTAGTGTCACGAATTTATTTAGCTGTTGATTAGAAGCTATTCTTCTCTCAAGAGGTCTAGTCGCTTTAATGGATAACCATATTTTTCAGATTTATAGAGTTATATGTCAAAGCGTATAAGTAGTATTCCTTATCGTAAAAACCCTTTTTTATGCTTAAAAAACAACGTCATTTATTATAGTTGCTTTTATTTCTATGTCTATTATCAATAAATTATGTGTTACATAAAGCTGATTTTTTTGCTCTACATTAACAATTTAAGATACACAAACATAGCAATAAAAAGAATTCTATCGAAATACTGAGTATAATAAATCACTTTTTAACGGAAAAATTTAATGAAAAAATACTTTTTAAATGTTTTTTCGCTTAATTACTATCAATATTAAAAACAATTATCAAAAGTATTTTTTAATTATTTTATCTGTTTTGTTCAATTTTTACCAAATATAAATTAGGGCAATTTAAAACCAAGAACAAACACTAACTAAATGTGAAGGCCAAAAGATGTACCGGTTAACTGTCTCATTTTTGGTAAAATTCAAATTAAATCTTATTTGTGTGATTAGTTGAAACTGTAACTCATTAAAATATTTTACTATTAACACAGCATATATAAAAAAAGTAAATAATTAGTGGTTTCAGATAATACCATCAGTACTGTATACATAGATTATAAAAATACTATAAAAATACATTTAATTGAAAAGTTAATTTAATTTCTCAACAAGGTTTCCACCAGAAATTGTATGATATTCTCAATTTTTATATGCCATCAAGAGAATATAGAATCAATAACATACGTATTCAACACAAATTCCTTTTCGTAGGAAGACATTCAAAGAATAGAGTAGGTATAAATTAATCCAAAGCCCAGTTAACTTGCCATAGTTACGGTCGATTTGCGAAATGGTCTGCCAATTTCAATCAATTATTCTTTAATTCATGTTTAGGTAATATAGGAATTTAACATAGGCAATTTTGTTAATGTATTGTTTATGTAATTGATTGTGGAAGTGCTTCAGTACATTTTTACCAGTAGCCGTACATTACTTTAATTGCTGCTTCTAAGTTCCCTCCACAGCTATAAATTTCTACAAAAAGTCCTACTAATTACTGTTAAAATGTTCTTTTTAATTAATTTTAATTACTAATTACAGTACCTAAGACACGTATGCGTCTATAGCACGAGTGTTATTTACACGTTCACTTGATTACCAGTGATCTACATTATCTTGTGATTTTCATTTGATTTATTTTAAATATATTCGTTCCAACAACAATTTTCCATTTCTCAACAACAATTAATGTACACAAAACAACAAATAATACTATGCATCAATTCACATATGTTACAAAAATCAAGTCAAAATTACATATTGTATGCATCTTTATGCATGAATTTTTATGGATTTTTACAATCTACTCTTGCTGAGCATTTGGCATGAGTGTTAACAACTACATGATATCGAGGAGGATTGATTCAGTAAAGAATATCTTAAATATAGTATGCTATTTGTTACATGTTTTTAGTTTTTTCGTGTTATGTCACCTAATTATTTAGTAAGTTGATTAGTCCAAAAAGTTTTGCACGGTATTTTTCAGCAAGTCTTTGTATCTTCTCTTAAATGAAGCCTAAGTTTTTGTGGATGATTTGATTTCTAACAAGCAAGCGTGTCTAATATTGCTCAAAGTATTTTTGACTAAAACTTTTGTATAATATTTGTGTATGATGGATCTGCACATAACTGGAGACCATAAGTCCAAATAGGTTATATTACAGTTTTATAAAGTAACTCTTTCTTTTCAACATTTATTTTGGATTGCTTTCCAAGTATCTAATTCATTAATCGGCATAATCTAAGTACAGTTGCTTCCTTTTTATTTCGATGGGTCTCTTCTATGTGAGGGGTTAGTCCAGATGTACACCTAGATATGTCGCTTCTGATTTGATGTTGATAGACAACAATATGAATACAAACAAAAATGATACATGATCTACAGTAAACTAATCCTCTCCAATATATCATAGGAGACTATTGAGACGCAAAGTACGAAGCAAAAGAATTAGCTTAATATCAGATCACAAAATGTTTTCGCAAAGTGAACAAATTAGCGTAACGCCAAACCGAGAAGTATTCCCAAAACCGGCAATTAGGGGTGAAGCTTGCCCAATCATGCGATCTTTTCCAGAAAGAGCCACCTACTACGCACAATCCCTGGGGGATAAAAGCGTGCCTCACGCTAGTCAAAGACAGTTCGCTGCCGCTACTCAAAAGCCTTCGAAATGGCTATGCCGCTGCCTAAAAGACTTGGCCCTCATCGAAGACTGCTTGCCACTAGGCGTAGGGTCTTGCCGAATCGTGAACCACCTCCCACAACTACGTGAAGATTTCCTATGGCTACTAGGAGGATCAGCACCAACATCGTCCGATCGACACCTTCGAAAAAGTACTATCGGAACCAGTGGCGAACCTACCGCCGAAGAACGCCGGTGCTAGAACCGCTGTCCTCGTCGGCATTGACACCCCAGAAGAGACCCGCCGAGAGACGCCGGACATGACTTCTAAAAGAGATGTTCGCTGAATCTCCATTCCCGTTAAACCGACAGCGGCATCATCGACTGAGGAACGTTTGCAGCGCGTCCCGCGAACACTATTTGGGCCACCACTAGATTGCAAAAGCTAATTCTTAGCGTACGCCGACGCCACAGACACGACCTAACTGCCGGCCGAGACCTCAGCACTCTCGTGGCCATAAAAAAGCGTCTGTAAATAAAACCAATATGTGAGGAATATTCGTCATACCGTCCCCATAAGACTTTCGCCCAACTATAGATACTGAACTATCAAAGGAAATAAAAAAGGCATACTGCGCAAAATTTCATAAATCTAAGGCGCAGAATAGACATAATTTAATCATAATTTGCGATAGTAATTCTCATACAAAAGCCAGGAAAGTCAGCTCAATCTCCAAATTTTTTAACCAGCGATATCGCTATTTGAACGAATACTATTAAGCAGCCTTAGTCTTATTATAGAAGAAAATCTTTTAATCCCTAAACATTCAGTTGGTTTTGCAAAAAGTACCAAACCTGAAGACAAACGGATAGGGTACTGGATAATAGAAAAATATTTTAAACAAAAACGTTGGCACTTAGTTATATTTCTAGATATAAGTTAAACTTTTTATCAAATCTAGCTCTCTGATCTGCTTTATAAGATCAAAAACTATCTGTTGTTTAACTCGTACTTAGGAAACAGGTATATTCAAGTCAAATTAAACAACAACCGTCGTTTAAGGCGTACAACAAATTGGTTACTTAAAAAAACAAGAATAAATTAATATTTATAACATTCACTCTTCCAAAAATTGACCTACAGCCAGTACCTCACAAGAAAAATTATATACTCTATAAATGGAAATTTGAGATATGTTGCATACAGTTTGACAGCAAACCCAATTTGGAAAACGTATATCACATCCAAAAGGGAAGAGTTAAACATTAGTATAAAGATGACCTGGTCCTTAGACGAAAATCTCAACTTAATTTAACGAACAAAGTGTTGCCACATAAAACAATGATAGTGCTGGTATGTACATACAAAATTAACTTTTTTTGGAGAGGGGAGGGTAAACCATTGAACGTAGAAATGCTTTAACGCTTTCAAAGTAAAACAATTCAGGAACAACGTAGGTACGTGAATAACCGCTTATTATAGAGTGATTTGAAAATCTCGAATTAAAGACGTAATCCAAGACAAGTAAAAGTTTCGGATTAATGACCATCCCAGAGTATTAGTAATGGATTTGATAAATATAGTAAATAAATATAGTAACAAGGCGCTTGAGCGGGACATTGTTTAGTGACCTAACTAATTGATGTACTAATTGGAGACCACACATATAATAAATGTCTACTAATTTGTTTGATAGTCTTTTAGACTAATAATAAATATGTAATAAATATATAAATATTTATATTTTCGTAGTCTTGCTTAGCCTTTTCTTATAATATTATGGATTTCTGTGTTAACTTTAATGTGATATTCAAAATGTGTTTTATTTTAACTTTATGCATCGTTTAAACCAACTTTTCTAAAAAACTTGTACATGATATAGTCCTTACAAACTTAATCCAACTTGGCATAAAATGTTTTATTACTGCGGAAAAGTCGGTTTTGTTTATTTTCGTCAGCAATGCAAATGTGGTTGATTTTGGTGGTATTACTATCGCATCCGCCTAAATGTCGTTGGATATTTAAAAATTGGAGTTTATTAGTAGTGATTACACTATTATCAATCTAAAGTAAATATGCTAATAGAGTCCTATCCTGGCAACAAAGTGACAAGCGGCGAGATTATGAAAGTTTCACAAAGTAGAAGTTTATTATTAAATTTGCAAACGTCGGCAACCCCTAAACTAAACATCAAGACAGACTGTAAGTACGTATTTAATAACTAACTAAATTAGAATACACACAGGTTACTAACCTGAATTAATAACAATAAGAGGTCCTTGATACCTACACAAGTAACACAGGATTGGAGCGAGTAGAAATGAAACAGTGTTAAAGTGGCACAAAAGTCAGTTGACTAATAATAGTTTTCTGACAATAACGTCCACGGATACTAATCCTGACACAGCACATTTTTAAAACGGAAGATATGCAATAAAGAAAAGATATGTTTTAATTTATATAGCAAAAATAGTGTTAATTGAAAATAAGATCAGTAAAATAGAAGAAAATAAAGGAAAAGAATAATAACTGAAAAATCCCCATAGATAAGTGATGAAATAGAACAAATAAAGAAAATAACAAGAACGACAAAAAAATAACAAGAACGACAAGAAAAAGCTATTAAAGGAAGATAAAACTAGATTGGAAAATGATGACACAAATGGCAATAACAAGTCTATGAACAATGGTACAAGTAATAGCAGTAATAGGGTTATAAAAGTGGGGAAAGGAATAAACAATAATTTAAAACAAATAAAACCTTATAAATAAAGGAAGGACAGCAAAGGTTTGAAAGTGTAAGGAAGGCTGAGAAACCATAAAAAAGATTATAATTAAAAATCTGCGAGGCTTTTGATAAAAATAGGAAAAATGAACGAAATAAAAGTGGAAAGATATAGAAAAAAATATTGCGCTTCTAAACAATTCATGATCATACTAAAAACAATGAACAACGGTTGTGCAATTTGGCGACAACAACAAATTTGGTAACCATCAGCTCAAAATTTAAGAAAGGCATAAAGTGACTTGGATATCACCGAATCAGAGAACTCAAAGACAAATATGTTGGTGAATCAGAGGAGACAGACTTTAATAAAAGACGTACATACATATCGTAGTGCATGTGCGGGTTTCGACCATTTTATGGTAGTCGGGAAAATTAAATTGCAGTTTAAAATATCAGCGAGGAATAAAAATATTTCAAAGCAATGAATTGAAAAAGTAAGCAATGCATAAGGGGCGAATGTGTAAACAAGAGAGATAAATTGTTAAAAAGAACCAGGCGAAAGGAGTGAAGAAAATAGAACTTAAAGAGAATGGAACAATACTAGAAAAGTAATTGAACAGGCAGCTGAACAAGTAATAGGAAGAGCAACAGTAAAGACACTAAGGGATGCTTTAATAAAACATGTAAAAAAGCTAGTGAAGACAAAAGAAAAACAAGGTTAGAATAGGTAAATTCAAAGGGCAATAAATATAAGGCAAGATAATAATACAAAAACGAGAGTAAGAAAACGATGAAAAATGCAAAATAAATTAAAAATTTTATAAAATGTTAAACGAATATAGCAATATTTATAACACCAGTTTTTATTTATTGATTTTCAACAAGCCTCCGATTCGCTTAAGAGAGGGTAACTAATGCAGATCATAGGAAACCCGGTGTAACGGCAAAGTTAAGCAAAATTATTTGTACTACTTTAAGATTGATCAGGATTTGCCAAACAAATAATGAAAAATATTTGTAACAAACAAAAAAGGTAAACAGAGCGATCCGTTGCATACAAGGCTGTTCAATTAAGTAGTAGAATACATTACACGAAAAATAAATAAGCGAACGTTAAGAACAAAAGGAGGGCAAATTATTGCCTACGAGGACGATCTGGTCATAAGTACAAAAAGACGATATAATGTCACAAATGTTTGAAAAATAATTAGAACAAAAAAAACATACGATTGAAAATATATATAGAGAACACAAAAGTAAGTTGAATTCGAGGAAGTGAGCAAGTTTAAATATCTAGGTGTAACAATAACTAACAAAGGAGAGAAAGAAGAAAAAATCATGTCAGGAAACGGCGTCTTCTATGTTAATAAAGCGATTTTAAAAAGCTCACAATAACCACCAAAATGAGAATTTATAAGACACTCATTTGACCAGTAATAATGTATGCATCGGAAACAATCTCAATGACAAAGACAGATGAGGATAAACTAAGAATAACCAAAAAGAGAATACTGAGAAGAATACTGGGACCAACCAGAACAAATGTCAACCAATACAAATTGAGGAATAATCAAGAAATATTGCAAGTCTGAGGTGAGAAAGTTATAGACAAGAAAATTAAGCAGCAAAGGTTTAAACGACTAGTGAAAACGTATGGCGGGCAGATCCAGAAAAAATAATACACATAATAACGATACGGGAAGACCGAAGTCGAAGAATGATTTAAGCAGGGCAGGAATAGCTAACAGAGAGATAATATCAAGGGACAGGTAAAAAGTATGAAAAAAGTAGGACAGACTAAAATGAAGTTTGATTCTCTTCGACAAAATGGGTATAGAAAGCTTCATCTCCACGAAGGGTGCTAAGCCACATAATGATGAAATATGCTGATACATTTTGCAAGCGAAATATTAGAAGATAATATCGATCTTCCAGGATCTTACAAAATAATCTAAATTATAACCCTGACACACGTCGTATTTCTGTTAAAATAAATAATTAATTATCATCTATTTGTTTATTTATAGTAATTTTCTTTGCACAACTCCGATAAAGGTCTCCAAACTAAACAAATTGCACGGTAGCAACCCTGACAAACAAATGCTCTTAAACCCTCCAGCGGATTGTTGCAAGAAGACCGATCCTTCCAAGTAATGCTCATTTATAAAGCGTCGTCCTGTTTAAGCAGGGATTGAACTTGGGGCGATATTAACAAAATGCCTTCTAGACTCAGATTTGCGCAGGCGATTTATTGGATAACTCTCTAAGATGAATTGCGAAAAAAGGAATAAAGCGAGTTCCCTGTTAATTATGCCCTGCCAGCCGGGGATGAGTTATCGCACACAGCAGTCACAGGCTGCCACAAATGCAGCGCATATGTGCGAAATATATGGCACGGCAAACCGAACCCTTCCGGGAATCCTGCTAAAGCGGAAAAATTAATAGTAAGATCGCGGATTGCACTGTAAATTGTCCTGAATTGTGACGTAAAAAGTATGTGTCGTAAATATTTTTATTTAAAGCTTCCTCAATATGCTAAAGCAGTGGAATTCAATTATTTGTTATAATGTTTATTTTTATACTAATATACAAATGTAAAGTTTAGAGGTTTTAAGTTTTAATTAAACTTAATTAATAATAATAATAAGTTTGATATAATACTGACAATTCTGATTTTAATTTTTAATAATAAAATTACAAACTAACGTACAGTGTAATTTATAGTTTGAGTACTTGCCGTTTTGAAAATTATTGTTGTCCATCTTACCACTTTTCAAGAAGATTTAAAATTTGTGATCTTTTATAAAAGCTTTATTAAACAAAATGTTTTGTAAGAAACAATTAAATGTGATGTAAATAAATAATTTATTTCTATTTCTAGTTTCAATTATCCAAAGCAAAACTTAACTGTGGGTTTCTTTATTGTTTTGGTTGTAGTTTTATTATGAGAATGGTTGCTTATTTTAATTTATTAATTTTAAATAAAACTTTCTACTGTAATTTCAAAGAGGATTTCATGCCATTTTCTTGGACTTGTTGAGATGTGTAGCCGAAATGAAATCAAGGTAATATCAAATTTTTTGTCACGTATAATTTAAATCTGTAGTTATTGCGGTATTTGAATGACAGTAAAAAGAGAATAATGTACTTCCTATAAAATCGGGGTTTTTAGCGATACAGCAATAATTAACACCTTATTTGCTTCAGCAGAACGGTGTCGACCAGAGCAACTGACGCATAGTCTCGGTCATACAGCTAGATAAATAAGAATTTTCAATTAATTATAAATAAATATTGTTAAAAAGTGTAGTGTGGAGCTATAGGAAAAGGCAACAAAAATAATAAAACCTAAGGTCCGCAATCGGCTGGGAAACGTAAAAATAACTAAAAAATCGGCTTTCGAAGGGTCGACCCGGGCTGATAAGCACGAAATACAGAGCAGAGAAATGCAATAATCGCGGTCAAAGTCTGCGCAACAAAATACTTCATAAAAATTTATAATAAAGTAAAAAGTAGGTAATAGAAGAATTTAATAGTAAAAAAGCAACAAATCCATATAAAAATGTACAGCATGCACGACAACGCGTGACAACAAGGGACAATTAGGAGCTTTCTAGTAAAAGTAGGAAAATGATCAGAACGCCAGTAAAAGGCCAACAAGAATAGGACGAAAGATAGATAAGGTACTAATCATGCTACAACACATAACAGTAGAACTAAATCAAATAAAGCTTGAACACAGCAAGTATAGCGAAGAAATAAGAGAAATAAAGAAACAAAATGAATTATTAAAGAAAGAAAACAAAGCAATAATAAATGGTAATCAGGGGAAACGAACGACAGACCAGAACAACTAGAACAACTACTCTGTTTTCTCTTCCCCTCGGAAGAGAGAACATAGCAGTAAAAGAATTAGCCCTGAACGCAAGGAATCAAGGAGAGTCAAATGACAGACAAAAACATTTCTTAAAAAAATAGTAAACAAAAAAAATAACTGAAAATGCAAAAATAAAGGAAAATATCAAACGACGACAATTAAATTGTTGGTTTCATTAAAAATAGAATTGTTTAGCATCTCCCGATAGCTTATACCATTGAGATTAATAGTGTTAGTGTTTTTAACATCTTCAGAAAAGCACGGCCCAATGGTTTCTCCAGTCTATAATTCACACCAGACAGCATAATTTTGTCGATGTAATAATTGTTTCACTATTCCAAATGCTACAATTTTGATTATTTACAAAGCTATTTAAAGAAAAATAAGCTTTATGGTTCAATATAAATTTATTAGAAAAGTCAGCATTAACTGATTAGTTCTGTAGAAGACAGTTCACAAATGTACGGCGTTTCTGGTGGTTCTTTTTTGTTTTTGAGTCATTTCAACTTTGTATTCCTGCAAACGTGCACAGATAGCGAAGCCTGGTTTTGTCGATAAGAGTATCACTTCTTTTAAATTTTTGCATTAGATCACTTGGCACATTATTATGACCAAACGAATTTTCTTTTACATAATCGCAATCGACAGTCTATTATATAGTATATATATTGAATTAATAAACTTGAATAATATTAATAAGTTGCTCCACATTATACAATGCCATAATGACTTTGCCATGTGTTTAGTTACCAACAGTATCAATGAAAACTTTCAATACTCTCAAAACACAAACGGCGTGTAATTTAAATCATAAAATTCAATTTGGATTATCCAATATATTACACTATACGTTATATATTATGATTTGAGTAATGTCAATTATAATTAAATATAAACATGATGCGGCTTGAGCTCCAAATCAGAAAGCAGTGCTGCTTTATTAACCAGATGAAGAATGTACTGACGTTTCGCTGTAATCTTACGTTCGATAAGAATAAATACAGTCCAAAATTTTACGAAATTGTATGTTTCATTTACAGCAGTCATTCCAATTTTTCTCAAGTTCTTACCTATCAACATTTTTAATCTGGAATAACGATTCCATGCCTAACAGATTTCAGCAGTAACTTCTTAATTCTTTATTCGAAACAATTTATCTAGATCAAAAAGATTTTACTTGTTTATTTTGCCATACTTTCCAAATTATTATTAATTGTAAACTGACTTAACATGTTTTGAATAGCATATCTTTTCCATTATTTATTTCCAAGAAAAAACTAATCAAATGACAAAATTATAATCTTTTAAAAAAACCTTTAAGTAAATAATAAAATACATCTGTGTCAGAGTTCAAATTGTAACTAAAAATCCTTTATTTACTCTGTTACCCTTTCTTCTTTTACACTGATCAGCAACTCAGTAATTTTGCAATATTGTATAAATGTAAAAATTTTGTATTATTATTTTTATTTTAATCAGAAATATGCTCAAATTCTATCACTTCTTAGGTTTTGATTTTTTCTTTAATTATAAGCAATGCTAAGATATGTTAAGTAGTTCTCTTAAAAATAAAAATGTTAGTAAAGAAAAAACTCAAAAGTTTTCGAATTTTCGTAATTCTATCGTTATAATTAATAAAAACTTTAAACGGACAAGCTATTATGGTTTTTAAAACTGAGGAAATTCAAGCTACATAATTATATCCAGCCAACTTTGGTACCTTTAGCGAACCGTAATTTTATGTGGAGTTACAAATACTGACCAATTTAGCATTCTATATAAAAACGAGTCATTCAAATATACAAAAAAATAATCTGTTGGGCTAGCATAGCATTAGGTATTTAGTTGCACTATCGAGTTTAGCTGTCATATTGAAAACGCGTTCAGTTCCAGAAAATGAGGAAACGTTTTTAGATAATAGTAATAATAAAAAGTCCTTTATAAGATCTGGAGAGTTTAAGAAATGCCGTAAGGTCTTAAGCTCGATGATAGAGAAACTCCAACTACACCTCCCCGTGGTAAAGGATGGGAACACCTAAGGATTGGTGGCAAACGTAGCTCTGGAGACCGAATGTGCGCCGGTATAAGCAAACAAACCTGACTCCCGGGTCAGGATGGGCACCCTATTGTCCTGAGGGTGAGAAATCGCCCTCGAAGGCGGAGGAATCGATAAGAAGATCAACGGCATTGGGATCAGGAAGGCAACGGAAAACCACCTGATTAGAGGCACAAAGTGCATTTCCAAGAAAAAATCAAGATGGCAAACAGTTGCAATAATACAATGAATACTAATCATGGTAATCGGAACCCAAGATTCGGCAGGAGAAGAAACACCAGCAAGGCTTTTCAGGTCGTCATCCAGCGAAACCCTTGCAAATCACAAGACCAACAAAGGCTAAAATTGTCAAAGAGTCCAATCAAAATTGGAACTTGGAATGTCCGTACGATGGCCCAACAAGGAAAAATTAATAACGCAGTAGCTGAAATCAAAAGACTTCAACTGGACATAATGGGGGTAAGCGAGATGAGATGGCGAAACAATGGCCAATACTTAATAGACGAACACCAAGTATACTATTCAGGAAACGAAAAAGGTCAATTTATAAATGGTGTCGGATTGATACTATCAAGCAAACTTCAAAAATATGTTACTAACTTTATACCTGTATCAGAGAGACTAATACTTATCCAACTAAGTGGAAATCCCATAAACATAAATATAATAGAGGTCTATGCCCCAACAGCCGAAGCGGAGGAAGACAAAATGGAAGAGTTCTACGAATCTCTTAAAAATACATTGAACCAAATAAAAAAGCAAGAACTAACTCTTATTATGGGAGATTTAAACGCTAAAATAGGCCAAGGTAGAAGCGGAGAGCATATCGGTGAATACGGACTGGGAGTACGAAATGAGCGGGGAGAGCGACTTAAAATGTTCGTAGAAGAAGAAGACTTTGTTATCCTTAATACATTATATAAGCTACCACCAAGAAGACTCTACACATGGACCGCCCCCACCAACCCCGACGAACCCAAAGAGAAGAGAGTACGAAACCAAATCGACTATCTTCTAATAAACAAACGTTATCGCAATAGCTGTTTAACCGCCAAAACATACCCTGGAGCGGACATTGCATCAGACCACTGCTTATTAGCAAGAAAATTCAGATTAAAACTAAAGAAATGCTTGAGAAAAATTGTAAAAAAGAAATGGGACCTTAGGAAAATAAGTGATAGCCCGCAAACGCGTGGGAATATGACACAAGTACTAGGTGTAGCATGTGAACAGAGTATAAACAAAAACCAAACGGTAGAAGAAGCACTTCGAGACATGACAACATCCTTTGACAAAATCGGAGATAAGTGTCTGACAGTACAAAACCGAAAGAAAAAAAAGTGGATGACTGACGAAATCCTACAATTAATGGATGAAAGAAGAAAAGCAAAAAATAACGACACCAGATACAAAGAAATCCAGAAATTAATAAAATACAAAATAAGGATGGCTAAAGAAACATGGCTAACAACACAATGCAAAGAAATTGAACAATTACAACAAAAACAGGATGCACTTAACATGAATAAAAAAGTAAAAGAAGCTGCAGGAATCTACAAAGTAAACAATACAACAAGGCTACTCAACAAGGACGGAAAAATAATTATAGAACCAGACGCAAAAATTTCTGCCTGGCAGAAATATGTTGAAGACCTTTTTGAAGACGTTGATAGATCAGATGAACCTCAAGAATATCCAGAAGTAGAGCCCTTAGTGGAAAAATGCATAAAACAGTTGAAAATCGGAAAGGCTCCAGGTCCTGATCATATACATACCGAATTTTTAAAAATGATGGACGAAGCGAGTGTAGAATGGCTAGCAAAAATTTTTAACTTTATCTATACCACCGGAAAAATCCCTGAACCGTGGTTAAGATCAACATTTGTGACAATCCCCAAAAAACCAAATGCTAAATATTGCGAAGATTACCGCACCATCAGCCTTATGAGTCACCTCCTAAAATTATTTCTAAAAATTATACACCGCAGAATTTTTACAACATGTGAAGCACAAATAAGTAGAGAACAGTTCGGATTCCGCAATGCCTTGGGAACTCGAAGCTATTTTAGCCTACAAGTTCTATTTCAAAGAGCCAGAGATGTAAATCATGACATATATGCTTGCTTCATCGATTATCAAAAAGCCTTCGATGAAGTCCAACATAATAAACTAATAGACATACTTCAAGAAATAGGCCTTGATAATCGAGACATAAGAATAATAAGCAACCTTTATTGGACTCAAAAAGCAGCAGTGCAAACTGGCAATATGATATCAGAAGACATCAAGATAAAACGCGGTCTCAGGCAAGGATGCGTACTTTCTCCTCTTCTGTTCAACGTGTATTCGGAACACATCTTTCAGCAAGCTCTGGGCAGCATAGATGATGGAATCAGAGTCAACGGAGAAATATTAAATAATTTTAGATATGCGGATGACACGATAGCGTTTACAAACGACATCACCAGTCTCCAACGAATTATGAACAGAATTACAGAAGTTAGCAAGCGGTTCGGACTGACCCTAAATACCAAAAAGACCAAATACATGATAATTACAAAAAATCACATTGTTAACACCGGATTAACGATTGACAACAACAGGATCGAACGTGTGCGAAAATATACTTACCTTGGGACAACAATCGATGAAAACTGGGACCACTCACTGGAAATAAAGTGTAGAATTGAAAAGGCGAGAGCAGCGTTCGTAAAAATGGCCAAACTATTCAAGTGCCATGAATTATCTTTACCCATTAAATTAAGACTACTGAGATGTTATGTCTTCAGCGTATTGCTGTATGGAGCAGAGACGTGGACACTGACAGAGGCATCAAGACAAAAAATAGAGGCCTTCGAGATGTGGTTGTACCGCAGAATCCTCCGTATATCTTGGACAGAGCATGTAACCAACCACACCGTGCTGAGGAAAATGGGGAAACAAGAAACAGAACTCCTCACAACAATAAAAGTTCGTAAGCTGGAGTATCTAGGGCACATCATGCGCAACAATCAGAGATGTGGGCTCCTACAATTAGTCTTCCAGGGTAAGATCGAAGGAAAAAGAAGCATCGGCAGAAGACGCATATCGTGGCTGAAAAACCTGCGAGTATGGTTCAATACAACAACAACTGGACTGTTTCATGCCGCTATTGATAAAGTTCGTATTGCCATCATGGTTTCCAACATTCGAAACGGATCGGAATTTAAGAAGAAGAATAATAAAAAAGATAACGTAAAAACTGATGTAACTTTTACCATTTGTGTAGCGCATTATATACTCTAAACGAAATTTTGTAGGTTATATATTTACAATTATACAACTATCAAACTAAATATTCGTAAAATTGAACGTGTCAACTAAATTAAAATTTAAAGAAGCAGCACATGTGTCATAAATAACAGGTCCATTGATTCCATATCACCCAAAATCTAATTATCGCAAATATCTGAAATAAATTTTTTTCCAATTGTTACATCATAATAAAAGTTACTGCAATTCTCTTTGGTAAAAATGTGAAATAAAGTGTCATCAAGGTAATTCGTATGTTTTTAGTGTTACTAGCAATTCAATAGTTGAAAAAGTGTTCCAAAACCTCTATATAAATGTGGCACTACTTGTACAACTAGTTTTGGACAAATGAATTATGGTATATTAGTAAAATAAAAATTTTAAATAAATCTACCTTAAGGAAAGCAAATATTTCTGTAATTTTTAGATCAGTGTTAATTGTTAAGATGTCAAGATTTCACACAAACAAAGCACCACTACAACAGCCACAGTCAAGTTATCGAAAATTAAATAAAGCACCCAAGCTACCCCCATATTTCTGCATGGATCATAAATTATCCGTGATCACTCAACTACAAACATAGTAGAAGCAGAATAATATTGCACTAAAAGTATGGCTGGTAATATAATCAAAATTACTTGTAACACCATAGAAACGTATAGCAAAATGATTAAATTTATGAAAGACAAAAATCATACATCATTCTTGTAAACCAAAAGATGATAGGTGCGATAACGGGGTTATCAAGTACCGACATTATATAATAAATTCAAACGATATTGCAGAAGCGCTAAAAAAATTTGAACATAGAGTCAGGAACATTACTAACCCCAAACACCCAAGAACAAAGATTCCCCTAAATTTATTCTTTGTGGATTTCGAGCCACAGAGAATAACAAGGAAATTTACAAACTTAAAATGTTGTTAAATCATATTGTGCAGGTGGAACTCCCAAGAAAAATAAAAGATATAATAAAATATACCAGATGCCAACATTATGGGCACTAAAAGTTTTATTGTTATCGACTTTACGCTTGCGTGAAATGCGGAGGACCACACCCCACTGCAGATACTATCTGGAGGGAAAACCGAATAACTCCCGAAAAGTGCTTTTTATGCGGGGGAAATTACCATGCCAATTACAAAAGCTGTAAATATTATCAAAAATTAACTAAAAACAATAACACAAGAAAGCAACAAAAACTACTACAGCAAGAAACAACACGAGGAAAATCAACAACACAGGAAACACACACATAAACATAACACTATCAAATATTTGGGATAAATTTAAAGCCATGTCTAGTTAATTAACACAACAAAACAAAACAAACAATTCAACACCATAAATTAAAAAAATTTGAAAAACACCACCTACAAGCATCCACAATAAAAGTTAAAAGTCTACCCTATGATTTAAAAATTTCAACCATGTATTGCCCGTCCCGTTATAACATTAAAAAAGAACAATTTGAATAGTACTTTCGAACTTTAGGTCCAAAATGTATTGCAGAAGGAGACTTCAACTGTAAACACCTACTATGGGGCTCGCACTTAATCACTATTAAGACCAAAGAGCGAGCATATCTCATTCAAGACAAAAACTACTTGTTTCTTTCGGCTGGTTCCCCAACATATTGGCCAATTGATGTAGGAAAAACACCAGATCTGGTTCATTTTTTTATAACAAATAGTATTTCCTAGAGATAAACCGACATAATGGGAAGCTACGATCTGACTTCCGACTACTCTCCAATAATTGCCACAATTAGCACAACTGTATTCCTAAAAAACCTATCCCTAAACTTTGTAACTCAAAAATCTACTGGGAACAATACCAAAACACAATAAACAATAGCAAAAATCAACGCAACAAGTACTACTAAAAACTCTAAATAGTATTTTCATAGAAATAAAAAACTAGGAGCAGAAAAGAGAAGATCCAGTGCCATTACGTATCAAATCCCTATTTCAGAAAACAAAACTAGGTATAAACAAAAGTCTAACAAACTAAAATCAAAAGTTTGGAAAACGAGAGACACTTCGTTTAACGCTTATGTCAGTAGCTAAAGCGCGTACGATAACACTATCTGGAAACTAATAAAAAAATATAAAGAAACCGAAATGTACTATACCCCCAATCCAAAAAGTGTATTTGAAATTTTGGAAAACTTTATTTTCCAACAGAACAGATCTCTATTCCATTGGCACCAGAGTGTCAGACGATTTTTGTAGGAATCTCTATTTCAACGATGGATAAGTGGCATGGAGAGTAAAGACTTTGCGTTTGTGTTCTGGCTCTCTAGAACTTTTGGTGTTTCACCTTGCAACTTTTTCTTGTAGGGGTTGGTAAAAGCAGCAGTTTATGTACCACCTGTATCAATTACTTTGGACAACTTAAGAAACTGTATTACAGCTGCGGTAAACTCAGTGAGGCAAGACATTCTTTATCATGTGTGGGATGAATTCTGCTACCGTCTAAATGTTATCGGTGCAGTTGTAAAGGGTATATTAGATATTTACAAACTTGGATATAAATATAATCAAATGTAATTTACGTTATATTTATCTATAGTCCTAACTTTAAATTGTACACTTAGAAAATTGAGTTTATCATTTTTGATCACCCTGTATACATTATACAAGGTTACGTCTAGGAGTTATAGCTATATAGAAAGAGGATTAAGTGAATACATTCACACTACTGTCTAATAGTAGTTTAGTTCTAATATTATAAAGTTCAAGTAGGCCTTAAAAAAGTTTTTGTTTTAGTTTTGTATGCTAGTTCTTTTAATTTAGTTGAGTTGCCCTGATATAAAGCACAAGATTATTAGCTTATGTATGCAGTCTGTCATAAGAAGAACACTTACCATATTTCTTAATGTATTTGTGTATTTCGTAGGAACCAGGGACAATTAACTGCAGCACGCAGTTCTTTGTTCTGTATGGATTGAAGTTTATTGAATATTGTTTTGCGTGTGTTGCTCTATAGCAGGCATACGTAAGTTAAAATAGATCGAAGTATCGCCTTATAAATTGATAGTAAGCATTCTGAGATAAGCTGATTAATGGGTACAATACAAGTTTTCTGTTGATATGATATCCCCAGCTGAGTTTTTTGTCAAGGCAGACAAGTATTTTACTGCAATATCCTTGTAATTTAATTAAATAATGTCATTATTTATTCTAATCGATGGAAAATCCATGTGATGCTTAGGTGTAAATTTCTTAGATAAGGATTTGGTGGAGTTTATTTGTATTTTCCATTTTAGGAACTATTTGTAGGTTATGTTTATCGCGTTCTGTAGATGTTTGATTGCTGTTTTAATTGTTGTACTCTGAGTAAGGATTGCATTGTCATCTGCATACATTGCCAGTGCTAAATTAATAATTACAAGCATATCGTAGACATATATTTTGAATAAGGTAGGTTTGAGTATGCTCCCATGAGGAACTCCCTTTTATTGTTATCATAGTAAATAACATAGCGTTAAGCCCCACTTTAAATGTTCTGTTGCTCAAGGAGCATATTATTTAAATTATGTAGATTAGGATATCTAACTCTATCATCTAATATAGGAGTCCTTCCAACCAGATCTTGTCGAAGGTTTTTCCAAAATTCAGAAATATTCCTGCATTGTATGCCTTATTTTTAACCCCTTCCCAAGTAGTTCTAATATTTTCAGAAGTCGATGGGTAGTTGAGTGTGCTGGTGAGGCGGGGATGACCTTATTTTCTATTAGAAAGTCTT
Source organism: Sinelater perroti (assembly GCA_036346155.1). Lineage (NCBI taxonomy): Eukaryota > Metazoa > Arthropoda > Insecta > Coleoptera > Elateridae > Sinelater > Sinelater perroti. The sequence continues at coordinate 5,901,033 of JARFIY010000265.1, forward strand.
GTAAGCGAGTGAGAATTATCTATTTAAGCGTTTAGCCAGGCCTACAGCTGTCGAGGTTTTGAATGTAAAGTAAAATAACTATATGCAGTTAAAAACTAAAAAATGTATGAATTAAAATAAACTTCTGATTTCATTATACACATTTCCATATCAAAATTATTGACTATCAATGTCTACACAAAGTGCGTGCAGATGTGTGCGTTTCTGTGGAGCCGATTTCCCAAATGCTTGTTTTATTGGCGCTATAGTGGCTAGCAGAGTACAATTTCGAAGCACAGATAAACATTGACGTTAAATAAGGGGTTCCTGAAAACCTCGTTGTAGCTGATAGCGCGCTCAATACTAAACGCGATAGCAACGAAATTGACCCCAAATATATTGAAATATAACCGACACCGAAGCGGCGCGCTTTGCGAAATGTGCCCGTAAAACAGCGGGGGCATTTTATTCCGACTAAAAGCAATCACGGTGTACACAATTTGTAGTTGAGCTAATTCAGTTAGATATCATTGTTGTCAGTTTAGTAGCAATGACTGAGTTGCAAAATATATATAAAATATGTTTTGTTGATACAGCTTTACTCAATTAAATTTTTGTTATAAATGGAAAAAGCAAAAGCTTAGTATTTCGTTTTCCAAATAAATCAATTTCGCTATTTATTGACGTGCATAATCGAGTATTATTAAGCAAATAGTAGCTGCTACCAAGCACTCCACTGCAAATACACAAAATTTGAACGTTCGAACGAGCAGGCTAATTAATAAAGCATAATTTAGTTGCGTAATGCGTATTGCTGATGTTTGATAAACAGGCAATTACTAAAGGGTCACAAAAATTAACATCACCGATATTATATAAACTGACAACCAGAGAATTGCAGTCTAAGTATGAGCCCGCCGCGTCGTTTTACTTAATACCCCTGAAAAGAAAACATCAAACAAGCATCAAATGTTTAATAAGGCATCGGCGGCGCTCACGGTTTCATCGAGCCAATGCATGCTTTCTAGAAAGCCGCCCGTGCCCCTACAAGGTGGAGCAAAAACGCGGCGGCTCAATTCGAACTTCAAATTGTCAATTCACGCCAAATATTTTTCAAATCCGCCAGCAAAGTCCAGAATTTTTGCTTGGCGCCGAACTTTTCAATTCCAGAAGTCATATAAGTTATATGTGTGGCAACACTGATATCTTGGCGCGGCAAGGAATGGGAGAAGTTGCAGATGTAATTGCAAACATATCTTGGAGCGGTGGTGAAGCGAAATACACCGAAGTTTTAAATGATTTACATTCGCAGTGATTTTCAACTTAAAATGTGTATATGAATGTGTTTCTGGAACCGCTCCAAAACAGGAAATACATCCAGCAAACTGTACTTCGTTCTTACTTTAAACATCTTCGAAAAAATTTAAACATCTTCCCGACAAGCTGAATTTGCTTACCTCTAAACCGTATAATTATAAACGTCACTTTTCTAATTAGTTCTTATGTCATGGTAATCTAAATTTGCTTCCATTACTTAATAATTCATTCATAGGATAAAGAAATAAGTTGTTGCATTTTTACAAACTTACAAACGTGCTATATTAGGAATATCATCGTTGCTAATGCATAGACAACAATGCGATAATCGTAGGGAGGTAATGTTTTGGAGCGACATCATTGTTAATATAAGTTTAATGTTATGGTTTGTATGGGGTCATTGTTAAAAATGCTACTTCTACTTCCAGTATTGTTGGGACATATAGACAGTTGTGCAATTGAACTGAAATCTTAGTCCTCGATGATCACTCGACTCTTATTTATGGCTTTTAGAAGTTGTAAAAATAATACACCAGTCACAGATCAATAAATTGTATCGACATACAGACCAACTCAATGAGGGACTATCAAGTGCAACTTATAATTATTGAATTCAATGACTCTCCAAGATGAAAGCAGGTTTTCAAAATACTGTAATGAAGGTAGAAATCAAAAGGATTTGAACACCTTCACTTATAGAATCTGGCGATAGTAGCGATAGATGCTACAATAGTCAAGGCAAATTATTAAAAAATCTCTAAATTTTTTCTGGGTACACGTATCGAGACTTTCCAGGGCACACTCGATTCGGAAAAGCCTAAGAAAAAAATTTTACACTATAATTTTTATTGTTATAATGCGAAAGTGCATTTGTGCACGCGAAAAATGCTCGCTTAATATTAGCCAAAATAAGCTCAATCCCGTTACTAGAGGATTTTTGGGGTCGATGATCACGAATGTGATGTTTAAAAGTGCACTTGGGGCATGGTGGCAATTTTAGGGAATTACCTCAAATTTGTTTTTGTTCGAGTTTAAACTCTATATAAGGGTTTTTGAGGTCGCTGCTTGCAAATATGGTCCTGAAAAAGTGCCCCGATGCACTTGACTGGCAGAATACTGGGTCTGGGAAATGGAACTAAGATTTTGTATTAGCAGGGGGACTACCAAACCTTAAAACTTTCAAGAACCTTGAAAAACTTAATTTTTATTTTAGAACCTCAAAACCTCTACAAACCTTGAAAAACTTTATTTTAAATTTAAAATGAATGGCCCAATTTATCACCATTTTTTCACTGACAACTACCATGCTAAATTCGATTTTTCCACGTGATATAGAAATTAACATATCCGGAAAACTTGAATTTAGCAAAATCTGTTTCAGTGCATGTGAGTTCTGGCCAATTTTGCAACAAGTTGAGGCGACCCTAAAACCTACTATTTTATAATTAGACTCCAAATTAGCGTTAAGGTGTTGGATAATCAAGAACATCGAATTCAGCAGTTTCCGATTCAGCACACGGCAGGTATTTGGGATAATATATTTTTTGCAAAACTTCCATATTCAAATTTTCAAGAAATATGTCAATTTTTGTGACATTTTTTTACATTATCGTAAATATCTACCGCTGAATCAGAAACTGCCAAATTTTGTGAAAAAGTGCTATCTAAATGCCAAAAATTTGCAGTAAAGTGACCGTCTTATTACATTATTTTTTACATTATGGCAAATATCTACCGTGTGCTGAATCGCAAACTGACGAATCCTGGTTTTCCGATTATTTGACACATCAGCGAACCTCACATGCGCTGAAACGCGATTTTCTTTTTTACTGAAAACAGAATCTTGACCTTTACTCTTTTACTGAAAAATAAAATTTGAAAACTTTGAAAGAAAACATGAAAACCCCTATTTATTTAATACTATTGATAAATGAGCACCCTGATGGGATTGTCTTTATGCAAACAAAATTTTTTCGTAATAATATCTGAAAAATTTTTTTTTGAAAATAATTAAAATTGAATTATATTTAAATGAAAAAATGCACTACTCGTACCCTATTGCCTCAGGTTATCCTTTCCTCAAAGTGCCCCAAGGCATCTTATCACTTTTGGTACATTGGAGCTTAATTTGAGAATCAAAATCGTTATCAGCCACCCCAAAACCCTTATATAGACAGTTTAATTTCGAAAAATAAACAACTTTGAGCTGGTTTCTTAAAATCGCCCCCAAACCCAGAATTCTGCCCCGCCAAGTGCATCGGTGTACTTTCTAAGCATCATATTTAAGATCAGCGACTCCAAAAACTTTCAAATTGAGCTTACTTTGGCCAATATTAAACGAGCAATAAAATATTCTTTAAGGTACAAATGCACTTTTGCATTATAACATAAAAATTATAGTGTACATTTTTTTAGTCCTTTCCGAATCGAATGTGCCTTGGAACGTCTCAATACATGTACCCAGAAAAAAATTAGAGATTTTAGCGTTTTTTTTTATTAATTTGCCTCGACTACAACCGATAATCAGAAAATTACTGTATTATTTATTTCAAGAAAATTATGGCAGTAGGCAACACAACTACGACCCCCAATCCTCAGCAGATTTAAGTAATCGTTAAGTAGAAAAATGTTAATTTAACTATTAAAACAGGCACGTGGACTGTTTGCAGGCTATATTTACCTAGAAGATTAACAAAATGTCTTCCAAGAAATGAATAGAGTAAATTTGCTAATTTTAAACGTCAGAGAAGTAAGCCGGATTCTGGAATTCTAATTTCAAATGACAAAACCATATGTTACAGAGAAAAAAACTAAAAATAAAAATAATAACAGCTGCAAATAAAAGTTTTAAATTAAAAAAAAAAGAAAAAATGAACAAAGAAAATTACAGATATAGAACTTTTAAAAACGTCTGTAAAGCAAATTACAAATAAATAAATAAAAACATAAGAACTAATAGTTAATTTCCTCAAAACTGCTCGGAATCAGCTTTATTACCTTATCCGAGACGGCAAACGCAAACTTATGCAATGATATAGACTGATAAGTCTCATCAACCACAGCTTGGAAACACAGCAAAACAGAATTTAAAGGAAATGCGAAAAAGTAGTAAATTACAACAAATTCAGTTTCAAAAATAGAATAGAAAATTATTTTTACATGCAAATGTGGATGCAGAAGTGTAAAGATTAGTAAAAACATGTGTGTATATGCTTTCTGAGAAAGTATTTCATAAAGTAAGACATATTGATCTGACTCAATGGTTAGAAAACCATGGATTGAATAAAATAGACATAAATCAAAAACCTTTACTGAAACTAGCAAGGATAAAGGTAGAAGACACGAAAACAGAAAGCATAATAATCAAGCGGGGGTGCACGACAAGCACTATAACTACTAATTAATAAAGTGCAAACATACAAATGGGCGTAACAATTAATACCTGTAAAAAATAATGCTAGTAAGCAGAAACTGAAGGAAGACCAATTTCGCAAATGACTATTTTAGAAAAATCACAAAAGAGCACTGCTGGTTGCTGGTTAAAGTTAAGTTTAAATATAAAAATTAGGAGTAGAATAGAAATATCTTGGAATTTATTAAAAGGAAAATATTTCTAACCAACAAGAAAATAAATTTAGAAATCAGATGGAGTATGGCGAAGGGTCATATCTATATTATTAAAGCGCCAAGGAAAAACAAACTGTGAATCAAAGAAGCAACCGATTTCAATAATTGAGGCCTCTTTAGATTCGTCTTGAAGAGACGGGGTGCGAGTTATAGTTTTGAATGCGATCTGAATTAATCATGATCAGATGATAGCAGAAAAAAGGTGATCTTTTGACCGAAAATGGTATTGCGGGGGAAGAGCGCGCAAAATAGCGCCAAGCGCTTGACATCTGTTCGATGTTTATTTTATTTGCAACATTTTAATCAATAACAACATGCACTGTCTATTTTCCGGCTAATCTGATTAATCTCCGCCACTGTAATTTAATTAAGAGCCGTGCGTCATTTATGTTCATAAGAATTGTGACAGTGCTTTGTGCGCGATAAAGCGGAACCATTCGTTTTCATAAAACCAACGACAACCCTTATATCATTTAAGGTTTGTAAATGTGTTCAAGGAGATTGATTAAATAATTTAGCCAAGCAAGAACAATTAACACGACCGAAAAATTACTGCTCTTACCACCTTAAGGCAATTGAGTGTCGTTACGCACTATGAGTGATGTATGGAAATCATTAAGTTAATAAATTGTTTGACTTTAAATAAGAGGCAATTTGCGTGATACCGTGTTTCTTGTGTGGGTATATAAGAGTTCTATATATATACATATAATTTAGGGTAGAGTTAAAGACAAAATGAAAAAAAATTCTGTTCAAAGAATATAATGCAGAAGACAAGCATTAATTTTCAGGGAAGCAGCAGAAAAAGAAACATTTGATAATATAATCACCTATTTCTAACTAAAAAAGAAAAGGAGAAGAAGATATGTTATTGTAATAGTAACAAAATTACCGTCCAGATGACTAAAATATTTTAAGCACTACCAATGATTACGTTTTATTTGAAAGAATAATTAAGAGATCACTAACAAAGTCTTTGTAAAGATTTGTAAAAACTCTACGAAAGTATCTTTTACTTCTGTCTTGAATCAATTCTCTTATGAAAATATTGGTAAATCTGAACTCAAACGCTTATGTATAATTTCTTAAAGCTGTAAAGACATAAAGTGCTATTGGAGTAAAAACTTTTAACGCAGATATTTGTATAGGACAAAGTAAGGGTTCTTAACTCAACAAATTTATTATTAAGCATCTAACTTTTTCCTTATAATTTTGTCGATTAAAACGGGTCCAAACGTTTATCTGATTACAAAAGAGATGCTGGTAAGTTAAAGAATATTTTTGCATACCCTAAAAGAACGAGTCTATAGTGTCACCAATAAAGCTAATCTCAAGTGCTACCTTAAGAATTATCGAGAATACAAAAACAACATTATTTCAGTGTAAAAGATAATAAACTAAATATTTTTAGTGCAACCTACCTGTGGATAGTATTCACAAATCGATAAATCGTTCTTCCTAAATGTAATCATTCGTGAACAACTGACACTAATAAAATTAAGATGGGATACTACAAAAACTATAAATAAGGATACTGCAATTTAAAAAAACAAAATAGAGCTTTTCGACTCAGCTTTTCTATGGATAACGACATTCCTCAAGTCTATACATCTATAAAATATTGACATTTTCTATAATACCATAGACAAAGTTAAACCGCGACACTATCATTAAAATTTATAGAATCATTAAAAATATATCTGCATTTCAAAGGCTTGCAATTTGTCTATCTCGTGTTTATTTAGTGTCCAGACTTCCGTTCCATATAACAATATTGATCATATATAACTCTTTACCATTCTCCATCTGATTTGTAAATTTAGATTTTTATTTGTCAGGAGTGTTTTCATTTTTATAAATCCTTGCCTAGCTATTTCTATTCTACTCCTTATTTCTATATTTGAGTTTAGATCTGAGTTTAATCAGCAACCTCAATATTTGAATTTTCCAACTTCTTCTAAAGCGTTGCCATCAATTGTAAAATTTATACCCCTCGGATTTTTACTCACTTGCATGACTTTTGTTTTCTTAGTATTGATTGTTAGGCCCATTTGTAAACTTGCTTCGTGTACTTTGTTAATTAGCTGTTGTAATGCTCTAGGGTTGTCTGCAATTAGTACGCTGTCATCCGCGTATCTTATGTTATTTATCGTTTCCCCGTTTATTTTTATTCCTAAATTGCAGTTGTGTAAGGCGTTCTGAAAAACTACTTCCGAATAGAGATTAAATAACATTGGGGACAGTATGCAGCCTTGACGTACCCCGCGTTTAATTTCTATTTTGTTTGTTTCAGTGTCTTCTACCATTACTTTAGCACGTTGGTTCCAATAAAGATTTTTGATTAGTTTTATGTCTCTTTCGTCTAATCCAATGTTTTCCAAACATTCCATGAGTTTGATGTGTCTTACTTTATCAAATGCTTTCTCATAATCGAGAAAGCACAGATACACATCTTTTTTCTGATCTCTACGTTTCTGCATCATTACTTGTTGGTTGTCACTCACTACTTCTTCACATTTAATATATATTCGGTTTTGCATTATCTTCAAGAGTATTTTAAGGGCATGGCTCATGAGACTTATTAATCTGTAATCATTGCAAGATTTCGCATTTGCATTCTTAGGCAAAGTAATAAATGTTGATTCCAACCAGTCATTTGGAATGTTACCCGTTTCATATATTTTATTATACAAATCAACTAGTATCTTTAGGTTGTCTTCGTTTATTAGTTTAATTAGTTCCATATATATATTATCCGGTCCTGGGGTTTTTCCTATTTTTATTTGGTGTATTGCATTCTCTACTTGTCGCTTTAGAATTGTGGGTCCTTTTTGTTTTTCTCCTCTGTTTTGTATAATTGTTTCTGGTCTCTCGTCGTCAAACAATTTTTCTATATATCGTTCCCAGATTCTTATTTTCTCAGTTTCGTCCATTATTATTTTGTTGCTGTCATCTCTTATCATCATTTGTGTTTTCTTTCTGTTGGTGCCGACAACTTCTTTTATTTTCTTCTATAAACCAAACATGTTGTGTTGTTCGTTCAAGCTTTCTATTTCTGTACTTCTGTGGCACATGCATTTTTCTTTTACTTCTTTAATTTTAATTTTTATAATTCTATTTATTTGTTTCTATTCTGTTTCATTGTTATTTTTGACAATTCTCCGTCTATCCATTAGGTCTAATATTTCTTTCGTCATCCACTTCTGTTTAAAGTTCTCTTCTCCTTTAAATTTCAGACTTTCATTTCCAACTGTGTGTATCGTTGTTTTCAATTTTTGCCATAAATCATCAATATCTTCTTGTGTGCTCCCTGTTGTTTGTGAGCCATCACTTATCAAACTTGCTATTTCTTTATTTATATTATTTATTACTTGTATTTTTGTTTCTGCATTTCGGAGTTTATTCACGTTTAGTTTTTTGTTTGTTTTCTTCTTCTTGATAATTTTTTTCAGTCTGACTCGCATTTTGATGATTATGGGGTTATGATCTGATCCAATGTCTGTGCCCGGGTATGTCTTGGCACTTAGTATATTGCTACGATATCTTTTATTTATAAGCACATAGTCGATTTGATTTCTAACTATGTTGTCCTTCCTGTTTTGAGGAGAAGTCCAAGTATATAGTCTGCGAATTGGCAGTTTGAACCATGAGTTGCTTATTACGTAATTTTCCTCTTGGCAGAATTGAATTAGCCGATCTCCTCGTTCGTTTCTTTCTCCTATGCTGTATTTACCTACAATGTCATTGACTTCCCCACTTCCAATTTTTGCGTTCAGATCACCCATTATGATGTTTATATCTTGTTTTTTTGTCAAACGTGTCATGTCTCTAATTTTCGAGTAAAATTCTTCAACTTCAGCATTAGATCTTTCCGTTGTTGGAGCGCATACTTGAATGATATTTATGTTGACAGGATTGCCTTTCAACTGTAAGAGCATGACTCTGTCAGAGTATGGTATAAAATTTTGGAGATGTTGCTTTAGTTTACTGTCTATTACAATTGCTACTCCATTTTTATGTTTGTCTTGATTTCCTGAGTAATATATGGTTTTGTCATCAGATCTTAGAATTCCGGAATCAGGCCATCGTACTTCACTGATTCCTAAAATTTGTAAATTTATTCTTTTCATCTCCTGGATGAGATTTATTAATTTTCCAGGTGAATATAGGCTACGGGCGTTCCATGTGCCTATTTTAATGGTTGAATTAATATTTTTCCACTCGGGGACTCTTAGCACCCCCTGGTTACTTAAAACCTGCCGAGGACTGGGGGCCGTAATTAAGTTTCGTGCTGCCATGTAATTTTTCTTGGAACAATAATACAGTGGTTTTCCGTTGCCTTCTGTATCGCAGTTCCAGCAACTACTAACTATAAATAAAGTTTAAGTTTTCTCTGTTGTTATTTTTGGTTTTCACTATATTTTAAGACAATTAACCACTTTTCCTGAGAATAATAACACATTTGGTTACCAAGCATTTATTTAACTTTATTTTTAACCCAAAAATATTTATTGCAATTCTGACGCAAAAAATTTCCAAATCGGGAGTCAAATGTTAATTTATATAGAGTTTTAGAGTTAAATATTGTGCTTGATTATAAGAAAACAATACACCAGCTAAGACCTTAGGCTAATAAACTTTTCATTTTCCCATCTTAAAATAAGTTTTTTCAAAGATATCAAAACAGTGGTATGCGGACTTGATGATCTATGCGCTTATTTAATTAAAATACCTCTTCGGATATGTTACAAGTTTTGACAGCAGGTAAAACAGAAAGACAAATTGGACTAACTTTAATTTGGTTAAATTGTTTCAAACGCACAAGTACGGTTATGTTTATTTATTGCAAACATGTCTTAGCTAGCTACTGTAAGTCCAAAGTGTTGCATAAATACTAGTCAAAAATAGCTTTTTTTATACAAATAATTAACGAAATCTTCTTGAGACATCAGTAACCGAAGCCATTATTCTTTCAATTGCTTTAATTATATTTTCTGATGATCGTTTAACGTGATCTAAATAAGTTTAGATAAATTACAAGGAATACTAAGAAATTGAGGAAAAATCTTGATGGAGTTAAAGCAAGATCAAAATAATATTTAAATGATATAAAAGCAGCAATATATGGAAAAAAATTACGGAAACCCGTGTGTATCAGACGTAGTATCAGAAGTACTGAGCTTGAACGTATTTCATATACATAACTAACATATTCGTATGATTGATTAATCATAAATATATATATATATATATATATATATATATATATATATATATATATATATATATATATATATATATATATATATATATATATAAATTAAACTTTAGCGCGTTTTCTTTTAATAAAATACAAAATATTGGAACAAGCCGAATTTTATTGCTTTTAATGTAAAATACAGACTAGGTAGTTACGTATAAAATATGGTCACCAAAATTCCTCCAAAACTTTGCTGACATCCAACTATCCCTTAAGCAAAAATGCAACTATATTTCAACGCTTATGTCTCATATTTTTTAGCCCTAAAATAATAGCGGATTTATTGTTTAAATAACTCTATAGGAAAAAATCTAATGGGAGTTAGATCGGGCGACCAGAGTGGCCAATTGTTGTCACACCTCTTGCGACATAATATAACGAGGAAATTTAATTTTGCGTAAAGTAAGTGTTTGATGTGCTATATGGCACGTAGCTCCATCTTGTTGGAACCACAATTTTGTGAATAACACGTAGATTTTTACTACCTCAAATGCGACAGCTTTGAAGATTCACAAAGCCATTTAAAGAAAGATGAGCTTCATCGCTCGATAGCTTGTTTTCATAATAAAATTTATATATTTATAAAGATACTTTTAAAATTTCAGTTTTTTTTTAGCTTTTTTGATAATATATATACATATAGATTGGGATTTTAAACAATTTGATGTTCTTTTTGAAATCATCTTAAAAATGTAGACAAAACATCATTTCGTGCAGCTTACAATTTTCAAAACGAGTCTTATAAAGTTCAAGTTTGAAGATAAAGAAAAAGTTGCCAAACCCAAGATTTCTATTAGCAAAACGGTTGTCTACTCCATATATTCCAACTAAAAAAAGTTAAATTCTATGAATTAAGAGAAAAATGTTAGCACACGAAAAAATAATATCTTATATTCTATAGTCAACTTTAAAATGGCACAAATTCAAAGTTTAAAATATTTACGTTTAATCTTCACGGCTAACAGTACAAAATCGAAAATGATAAATTCAAACACTAAAATTGTGCACAAATGTTAACTAATTTCAAAGATGTTTGGCTTATAACCTTAAAATGAATAATAGTTTATCAATTGTTACAATATAGTGATTGCCATCTGAAAATTTTTATTTAATTTAAATGTTGACGTCTCTTCAAAACTAACAGCCAAATAATTTTAAGAAAATTATAAGCTTTCTTGTAGCTCCTAAGATCTGAAAATTTACATGTTGCTTCAGTATAACAAACCCGAAGCCATAATCCGGTTGTTTGTTTTCACTTATATGGGATATCCTGTGCACGAAAGTCTTGCTCCCAATTTCCTCGAGCGCGAAGGCTGTTACCTCAAGCACCCGGGAAGCTCCAACCGCTGCGGCGAGCGCAATTACAAAGAGCGAAATCCTTTGATGTCCTTTGCGGTTCATTTACCGCTGTTTATCTTTAATTTGGACTGGCTCCAAGGGCGCAAAAATAGAAGTAATTTAATGCAATAATAGCGGCGGCGCTCAATCGCTTATTATTTCGGCAAACGTTTGCCATTTCAATAACTGCGCTATTTACTCGGCCGCTGATAAAAACCGTGACAACATCAAGTTATCGGATGCTCGTTAAGTAGCATATTAGTTTTCGAACGTGGTCATTCTTGTGAGAAAACTAGAGAACTGATTTTAGTTTATTACAACTTCTTTGAATTTTGAAAGTAGACAATATAGAAATTTATCAAGTTTATCTAAATCATTAAAGTGCTATCTAAAACTTTTACATCAGTAACTCAGAAAGATTTCTGTAACGCATAAACATTCTGAATGCAGCAAAAGGAAACGTGTATGAAATGTTGAGACCGGCAGTGTTATTGAAAACTGCCGAGAGAGCGTACGACTTTTAAACGCAATTAAAGTGTCAACCTGTCAACGAGAATGACAACTTTGTGCGAAATTCAGTAAACCAAACTGAGCTAATTTCAACAATTGTGAATAAATACCATTTGCTGCTTAAAGGTAATCATTTGGATGTCCAGCTTGTCAAAAACAACGTAAATGTTGTTTAGCCAATAAAACGTTAGGGACAAAGAAATGCAAGCAAAATTGGTAGCCAGTTTAACAGCTTGACAAATTAAAATAAACAGACATGTTTTCGCAATTCTGCAAAATTGTTTATAGACGTATAATTGAAATTGTTGTAGATTCAAAATTAGGTTGCACAAAATCGGACAATAAAACGGTTACGTGCTACTGTTTATTACATTTTACACAAAAAAATTTTTTTAATTTCTTATTATAACTTTATTTAATTAATTTTTAATTAATGTCTGATTTATTAATTTGGTTTATAATCACTTCTTTTATATTAGATACAGTATGTTGTGTTGCAAAATAAATTAGTATTTTATTTGAGAGATAACGGCAATGTTTATTTTAAAGGATTTTTTTTTATTATATAATTTACCAGATTAATATTACAGGTATTCTACATGACAGTTTTAAAATAAGTTAAATATAACTATCATTAATAAATTATCTGTATTATAAATTAAAGTTAACAGTTAAGTTCGTTTGTCTTATGGAGGCTAACAATAGCTGCATCTAAAGGTCTAAATTAGTGACCTTAGTTAATTTTCTTCGTATAAAATAATATTTCGAGAAGCTGCCTCTCCGTCTTTGTTGGATATTTCGCTGGCCAAGATTGTAGTGCACCTTCGCAATTGTCGATATTTGAAAAGCAGTTCCTTGTTTTAAATTGATGAGAAACCCAGCTCATGGTGCAGCTGTGCGTTGCAAATATAATGTTTTGGAACTTTTTGAGTTTTAAGATATTTGTTTTGGATGTGTTGCTCCAGACTAGGTAGGCGTAAAGCGCTAGGAGTCGCAGAAGGAAATGGTATAGCAGGGTGGTACATTCAGGTCGGAGATGGGTTTTGCGATTGACTTTTTGTTGCTTTTGGTTGATATGGCAACTCCAATTCAGCCTTGTGTCTAGGCGCACTCCAAGGTATTTAATTGCAGAGTTTCTAAGGTTCCAGGATATCACGGTTCTATCGATGTTAAAAGAGGGCGGTTGGCAATTTCCCTTAAAGTAAAGATTTTGCATTGGGATTTAGAGGGGTTGGTTTGTATATTCAATCTTTGAATCATTTGCTGAATTTGTCCGTTGCATTTTGTAATTGATGAAAAGCTATTTTTAGGTTTGTGCTTTGTGTTACAATAGCTATGTCATCGTCAAACGTTGCTGTTACCGTGAAGATTTTTGGGATCACGGAAGCGTATATATTAAAAAAGTGGGCCTTGAGTACTACCTTGGGGAACTCCTGCACGTATGTCTTTAGTTTCGGAGATTGTTGCATTGATTTTAACGACGAAGGTTCTATTTTCCAAGAAAGAAAAAATTATAGTTAAGAGATAACGTAGTGTTTCGTAATCTGGAAGTTTCTTTTGAGACCTTCTACCCAAACCTTAACAAAGGCTTGGGTGACATTTAAAAAACTGCGGTGATGTAGTATTTGTTTTTAAATTCCTCTTTCAATGAGTTCGCTGATTCATTGTAGTTGATGACAGACCGAGTGTCTTTTTCTAAATCTAAATTGGTAGCATGAAATAATGTGGAGAGCATTGATGACTTTGGTTAAGCATGTGTATATGAGTTTTTCAAGAAGCTTGAAAAGGGTGGTTAATAGGCTAATAGGTCGGTAGCTTGTCATATGTTCTTTTTTATTCCAAATTTTGGCAAACGTGTACACGTTTCTGCTTCCAGCTTTGAGAAAAATAGCCTGTTCGTAAGCATGCATTTATTAAGGCAGCTAGTTTTGGAGGACGAGTTAGGTATTAAGTCGTTGTCTAGCGATTTACGTTTGAGTAGCGTTTTTATAAATTGGGTTAGTTAATTTGTAGATGTGGGTTGGCTGGTAAGGTGATGTGTTTCGATGTGGTTCATTATATGTGCTAATTAAGTGGGGGTGTAAGAAATTGCCGGTTGTTCAGCAGTCTTTTTGTTTCTAAGTTTCCCATTTGTTTCCAAAGTCTTCTAATTTGGCTTTGATGCTTGATGAGGTTGACTATGTAAGGAGGGGGAAGATTGTAGTCAGACTTTTGATGTCTGTGTTTGTTTATGTTGGCCGTTTTGGGAGCATCAGCTATCGATATGGTGATATTTGAGACAGCTATATCGATGTCTCCTTGATTTATGATGGTTCTCATCTCGGTAGAGATTCCACTTTATTGATTTATTGGTTAATTGCACGGGAGGTATCTTGAGTTTAGGAGAGGATGTAAAACGAGAAGATAATCTAAGTTCAGTTTGAAAATTATCCTTTCTACAATAGCTTGGTAAAAATTTTTTGGGTGACAATATCAAATAGGTCTGGTTAATGATCGATTCTACATGGAAAATAGGTGTATTCAATCTGGTATTAACATTTGTAATTTATAAGTAGTTGAGAATTGTTCCAGTTTTACACCTGCTGAATTGGTTGCTCTGCAGAGTCAAGCTACGAGTTTGCTATTTGAGGTCATCTTCATTTAATTTTTTGTTGAGTTGCTTGTGGGCACTTAAATAGTAAGATTACTTGTGCTATTTAATTTGATTTCACTCCTGTAGTTTTTAATGTGTCATCAAAAGAGTCTACAATTGAATTATAGACGAATTTTTGTTTGATGATGATATCCAGTCTGCCAGATGCTATTTAGGATTTCCGCTTTTACGGTACACCTGATATATTAGAATTTTAAAGAATTCGTCTTCTGTCAGGTGAGTTTCTGTGATACAGGCTATGTCGGCTTGATATCTAGTTAGAAAGGCTATAAACGTAGATTGTTGAGTAGCTATACAGTTAGCGTTCCTGTTAAGAATTGTTAAAGCGTTAACTGTTTGTTGTGGGTTAGGGTCCATTTAGAAATAGAGATAAAATAGTGTTGACTAGGAAAGTTTTTATTTGAGAGAGGTATGGGACTATCAGGTCGATTAAAATTTGATGAAATTGCTAGGAAGAGCAGGTTTAGGTGATTGATGTGATGTGGTTGCTGCGGTGTTTGAATATTGTTTAAGAGGCTTTGCACACGATTAGCAAACGTTTGGTTTTCATTTACATAGACATTGTTGAAATCCTCGATAACTGGCTGCGAGGTTTCGCCTTAGTTTGTACATGTTGGTTTTTAATTGTTTAAGGCTGAATATTCGTTTGCAGTCGTCGTTGTTCGTTAGTTCGACTACACATATCAGTAGTGATCGTTTGTCCTTGGTTAATAAACGGGTTATATTAATAAAAGGTTTTACTAATTTCTTCTTTGGTTAAGGACAACCACTGACAACAGCTTGCTATTGGGATTACGGAAGGTGTAATAGAAGATTTCATTATTTTTATTGAGCGCAATAATCGTTCTCTTAGCTTAGGTTGATTTAAATTTTGCTTTGACTATGTACAGTTTTTTGGTAGGTAGATTGGTGGAATTTTAATTTTGTTTACAGTTATTGTTTGTTGAGACGTTTCATTTTCGATTTGTTGATTTCGCTTTTATCAGCGACGCTGTGAGATAAACTGAAAACATTATTTTAGTTAAATAGCTCGTAGTTGACCAGAGGTATCTTTTTTTGCACTTTGTTGATGGGTCGTGTTAAATCATCGAATTTGCACTTGAGCGCTTGATTTTGCAGGTTGGTTTCATTATTGGATAAATTTTGGTTGTTTTTGTGATTAAATGTTTTAAAAGAAGAAATAAATTTAAAGTTGCTAAATTTACTCACAGTAATATAAGGGTATTGGTTATCTATAAAAGTCGAGCGTTGTACCATGATAACAGAGCACACGTATAGCGTCCGCACTGCTTCGCAATTTGCGTTAAACGTAAATGAAAATTTTATTAAGTTATACTATTTAATGTCTCTAACATAAAAGAACGGCAAATGACAGTCTAATATGATATGTCACTGTAGTTTTTGCTAGTTTTTTGTCAGACATTGTTAAATTTTGTTTGGTATGTACTTCATTGTACTTAACAAAAACATTTTCTAATTTTTATTTACTTTGACTTATTTTAAACTTCATTAAAAACATGGATTTAGATTTTTTCAAAAAATCACTTTGATAACTTCTTCGTCGAAAACAATTATTTCTACTAAAGGGAAGTTATGCATTTAACCACAGAAAAAAAAGTGAAAATCAAACCAATATACATATATCTTACACATAAAGTTTTTTGTTTAAATATAATATTTTATCTCAATGATTCTTCAATGTCTAATTCATAGAGGCAAATATTTTAAACAAATCATCGTTAACAATAAGCCTAGTTTACTAATATTATTTATATGTAATTTTTACTTAAAAAGTGTAAACAACTAGAAGTTAATAGATATAAAGTGCTCCTAGTATGTTAATTAACAATAACAAGTGTTTTTCTAGCGATAAAATTTACTTTCGATTATTTAATTATATAGCCAGAATTATTTTGTTTATTCAATTACTTCGAAATACAACTGTTGTAGCGTTTTGTGTACATTTATTTCTTACGTGGTAATATGTTGATTCTATAATTTATTATTAATTAATATTTATTTTAATATAATGGGAAAATACAGTGATTTATAAGATGTTTTGGTTTTCATATATAATAATTTGTGTTACACTGATGACGCAGTAGTGGTGTACGCAATCACAAACTAATCTCTTTGATAGCTATTTTAAAAAATGGCATTTATCATCACGCAGTTAGAAAAGACTTACAGGGCCGTGAATTCGTCCGGTTAAACCTAAATTTTTTAAGTTGTATTGGGGAACAGCCGAAAGGTGGTCTTATGCGCATACGCAGTTTTCTTTTAAGCAACATATCAAGTTAGTCTCACATAATTAACAACTTATTATTCTCTATACTTCATATAATCGACGAAAAATTCCCGACATGAATTACTGCGCGGTATGGATACAAAGATCCAAGTACAACGAGTACAAGAATTTTAACCAAACAGGATGTGGTAACTGCTGGCAGGACAATTTGCAGCAAGCGATTTGATAGCAAAAGTAGTAATAAATTTGTCAGAGAATTAAAAGAGAAAATCAGGATCCTGGGCGAAATATGACTGCCTTGGCAAGAGAAATAGGCGTGGGGAAATCAACAGTCAGTCTAGCAGTATACCAAGACTTGCATTACAAGTCTTTTGTTCCAAGGAACGGCCAACTGTTGACTCAGAAAAACAAGATGGATAAGAACACCTAAATACTACTGAACGACATCAAGCACAACAGCGCTAGCTTCCTAAGATTCTTTTCATACGAAAAGAACTTTATCTAGGATAGAGAGATGAATAACCAAAGTTATCAGTAAATCTACCAAAATGCATTTAAAGTGCCTACTATCATACATACAGAGTTTTCCCTCTTTATAATAGTACTGTCGTTGTGACTGCCTTATTGAGGGAAGGCTTGAAGATGACTCTTATGATAGCTCTATCAATGATGGGAACAGTTATCAAGACCTGGATAGAAAAGGTGGCAGCTAGACAGGAGTAGGTCTTCCAGCAACAATGCCCTACGGTCTTCAAAGCAAGATGGTTTCGGGCAGCGCTATACAACAATTTGTATTACTACTGGTTCCCTGACTTGAGGTCACCTTTCAACTCCGAGCGAAATTCAATGAAAGGCACCATAACACCAAGGATAGCCTGCGAATTTCCGCTATGAAGCTAATGATATTTGTAATCAAGGAGGAATTTGTGTTAACCTGCAGCTCAGGCTTGAGAAGGTTACATTGGATAATACGATTCACAACACTATTTACTTTAATTGTGCTGAATTTTATGTAAGTAAATTTAATTCTTTCATTATTTTAATGTTATTTTCGTTGTTCATTAACTTATACTATTTTCCTTGAAGACCCTGTTTTAAAAATAGAATTTTAAGAAACACTAAAAGATTTTTAACAATAACATTTTATATCTCGAAATACAAAGGAGCAGCTAGTAAACCATTTGAGAAGTACAGCAGGAAAAATAATAAAAAACAAAAAGGAGAAATTACATTTGTTATATAGTTGTTTATACTTTTTTTTATACTTTTAACTTTTAAAGTTAAAAGCGTAACATCAACTCACTTTAGAATATAATAACAGAAGCTAAATGTAAAAATAGCCCTCAAATACTTTTAACATTAAATGTGAGGTACTCTTTCAATATCCTTTGAATCATGGAGCTAGCAAGATAACATAGTAATTTTACCCTTCGTTGTAGCTAAAGTTTTGATAGATGTAAGGTCGTTTTTCTCATAAGCGCAAATGGAACACACTTAATCATTTAGATGAGAGCATTTTATAGGATCTTGTGTTTCGCTTTGTTCTACTGACGATGGTAAAATTAGTTATGAGGTGCGGAAAATTCAGGTTGCCAGGTAAAGCATTGCATTAAACGGACATTTCAAAACTTGAAAGTTAATTTCTAAGTTAAGTTTTCATTAATCTTCACTGTAGTTAGTAGAAAGTTTTAAGTATAAATACATACAAAAATAGGATAAAAAGTAAAATCAAAATATAAAAGGGAACAAATAATTTATTGTTTTTTAATATTAATTTTATTTTATATTTTAAAATTATAATAATTTAATAATGCTTTGTTTTGAGCTGTTCTCTATAACTATGCAATTTTTTGAATAAAGGATTATTGAAAATGTATTAAACAATAAATTATTATCAATTGTATTAAATAATACATTGTCAATAATGTGTTACATTTATGGAATTAGCACTACAAAATTTGGCATTTAAAAAAAAAGATGAGAATAAAAACACTACAATTTGGTTTAATAATTTTCATATTAAATTATTGGATTCTATATTTTGTATTAGCCAATCTGCTAATAACTATAAAACAAGAAAAATATCAAAAGAACTGTAAGGAAAATTTAGAAAAAGTTTTGTGATTTTTGTGATGAGACTAATTATAAATGTTTTAAAACACCTATCGATGGCAATTGTGGTTATACTTCTTAGAAACACCGATATACCTGTTGAGATCCTAAATAAGAGTATAATTTTTGTACTTTGTCTAAATTGATTGTAGTATGTTACAAAATTATTATCTTTATATTTTTATTTGTACATTTTTAATTTTTCCGTAAAGTTATTGGAAACGGTTTTCACATAAATGAAATTTTCCAAATTACAACAAAAATTTTAATAAATTGTATTTACTTAAATTATTATATGGTAACAACAGAGTTTATCAATAATAAGAAAAAGAAGTGCTTTTTTATACAAAATGAATACATTAAAATTGATATAAGGCACCTTTCAATTTTAATGTTTATTAATACAGAATTTTTTTTTAAATTCAGAGTAGCAAGGGCTTTTTAAAATATATGTTTACCCTTAAGTGTAAGGCGTTACAGTTCAGTCATCTTTATTATTGTACGTACATATTTTCTATAAATATACTCTTTTCTCTCCTTTCTTTTTTCCATGGGTCTTGGCCCATCGTGAGCCTTCTGTCTTCAATTATTTATCTTCTCTATGTTTTATTTCTATGTTGGTTTCGGCATTTCCCTATTCTTTTTGATTCGACTATTAACTTCCGGAATCCTTTAAACTGGTATGGCCTCATTCATTTGCTTAAAATGTCCATACTATTTTAGTTGGCAGTCGTCAATATTTTTTATAACTGATTGCACCTGTAGTTGTTTTTTGACTATCATTCCTTATACGATTTTTTTCTTGTGACTTCTATTACTCGAATTAAATATTTTATTTCACAGCAGGAAATTAAAAAACAAAAAGGAGAAATGAATAAAAATTTGTTTATAAGTTTTATGACATTAAGTTTCAAAACAAACCTAAATTAGCAAAAGAAATCACAGAAAAGTTTCACAAATAAAAATATGAATAACAAAAAATATAAAAAAAAAATTAAGACGTTACATTATTGTTAGCGTTCAAAAAGAAACAATGAACCGCTAATTAGCAGCAGACATTTGACAAGAAATCATCAGCACAATATTATCATCATCATCGTTAGCTCATGTCATCCATCGTCGAGTGCAAGCTTCCTCTAATTTATTAATCTGTTTTTATTATGCGTTCTCTGTAACTAAAAGTAACCAGCCATTCTTTTTATATCGTTCGTCTATTGCTTTTATGTTTTAAGGTCGTTATTTTATTACTATCTATTATCCCTTGTTCTTCCAATGTGTCCAGCCCAATTCCATCTTCAAATTCATACTTGCTTTAAAACTACTGTTTATTAAAAGTTGCAGCACCAATAAAAATAATGTATGGCCTCACAACATTTGAGTGGTTACCACTTCCATCCTTCTTGATATTAAGTCAAACAACGAACAAATATTGTCTTAAATTGCATTGTATCTAATTCATTACTGAAACTTCTTGATATTTTTTGGAGGTAGTGGATACCGCTTTTCATTGGTCACGAGAAATTTCTCACTCTGTTTTGGTGAAAGAAATTTTATGTGTTACGTTGCACATGTGGTCTAGCAAATATTGCTTTCTAAGAGAAGTGCCACGGGTTGTAAGACTGCGCCTATGTAGGTCTGACTGGGAATGTTCCTTCTTACATTAACAAAACTGGTAATTATCCATACTCCAATGCAGCCTTTTCGCTGCCTTTCTTCGCGTCTATAAAGTGTTAACTTATAATTAAGATAAATAACAGAGGAGATAGACAATTGGTATTGTCCATTGCTACGCTACAGCGCTATGGTCTCTAGTCATATATTTCTGAAGATGACGATCCTCTCAATTGGTTATTTCGCAAATGAGTGCCTTCTTCGAACCACTGGTTCTATATTCGCACCAAAGTACTGTTACGACTGCCGATTCTTCAACTAACTTTTCATAAAGGAACATCCCGTTTATGCAGACCAACAGTACGTTTTCTTTTAAATTTTCTAACTTGTTTGGCAACTTCGGCTTTTTTTCTATATGTTTATGTTGGGTATGCGATCCCGTACTGTTATGTTTAACATTTTTTTTATAATCTATCAACAATCTTTTAATAAATGATCACGTTTCTGTTCCGTATGTGAGGTTTGGTAACACATATTAGTAAAAGATTTTTGGAATCATTGTATTTAATATATTAGACCTTAATATTGTTTGCAGTTTGCCAAATGATTACCAAGCTAGTGCAATTTTTATATTAATTTCTTTTTTAAGTTGTTCTTTGAGAGCTGAATATTTCGTTTTAGATATATGCATGATTCAACTTTTTCAATTATTTTTTTTTTTATTATTATTTGTTAATTGTGATTCTATGTTACTTTTTTGTTGGGTGTTTTGTTTCACTTGAATTTTGTCTTAAGTAAAATATTTGGGAAAGATCGAGGTTCTTGGACAAACTCTACGTTGTACTTTAATTTTGTTTGTTTTTGTTTGCCCTATTATTTTTAGTTGCATTATAGCGTTTTTGTATACAAATTAAATTAAACTTGTATATCTATTGTCTATCAGGTTACAGCATAATGCGTTTAATATTGCCCATACCTCCACGGAATTTAACGCTTTTTTATAGTCAACTACTACTATTCATAAAAAACATTATACTCATTTGCCTTCTCTATTAGTAGTTCTATCAAATTTGTTTTCGTATCTTCGTGTAATGAGCATTGTAAATATTTTGTGCAAAACCAGTAGCAGGTTAATGACTCTACAGTTTTCTTTTTTAATAACAGTTTTACAGATGCATTTATCCAGCCATTTAAAATTTTACATTTGTTATAAAACTACTTTAGTTGTTTAAGTCGTTAAAAGCGTAACATCAACTCACTTTAGAATATAATAACAGAAGCTAAATGTAAAAATAGCCTTCAAATACTTTTAACATTAAATGTGAGGTACTCTTTCAATATCCTTTGAATCATGGAGCTAGCAAGATAACATAGTAATTTTACCCTTCGTTGTAGCTAAAGTTTTGATAGATGTAAGGTCGTTTTTCTCATAAGCGCAAATGGAACACACTTAATCATTTAGATGAGAGCATTTTATAGGATCTTGTGTTTCGCTTTGTTCTACTGACGATGGTAAAATTAGTTATGACGTGCTGAAAATTCAGGTTGCCAGGTAAAGAATTGCATTAAACGGACATTTCAAAACTTGAAAGTTAATTTCTAAGTTAAGTTTTCATTAATCTTCACTGTAGTTAGTAGAAAGTTTTAAGTATAAATACATACAAAAACAGGATAAAAAGTAAAATCAAAATATAAAGGGGAACAAATAATTTATTGTTTTTTAATATTAATTTTATTTTATATTTTAAAATTATAACAATTTAATAATGCTTTGTTTTGAGCTGTTCTCTATAACTATGCAATTTTTTGAATAAAGGATTATTGAAAATGTATTAAATAATAAATTATTATCAATTGTATTAAATAATACATTGTCAATAATGTGTTACATTTACGGGATTAGCACTACAAAATTTGGCATTTAAAAAAAAAGATAAGATTAAAAACACTACAATTTGGTTTAATAATTTTCATATTAAATTATTGGATTCTATATTTTGTATTAGCCAATCTGCTAATAACTAAAAAACAAGAAAAATATCAAAAGAACTGTAAGGAAAATTTAGAAAAAGTTTTGTGATAGACTAATTATAAATGTTTTAAAACACCTATCGATGGCAATTCTGGTTATACTTCTTAGAAACACCGATATAGCTGTTGAGATCCTAAATAAGAGTATAATTTTTGTACTTTGTCTAAATTGATTGTAGTATGTTACAAAATTATTATCTTTATATTTTTATTTGTACATTTTTAATTTTTCCGTAAAGTTATTGGAAACGGTTTTCACATAAATGAAATTTTCCAAATTACAACAAAAATTTTAATAAATTGTATTTACTTAAATTACTATATGGTAACAACAGAGTTTATCAATAATAAGAAAAATAAGTGCTTTTTTATACAAAATGAATACATTAAAATTGATATAAGGCACCTTTCAATTTTAATGTTTATTAATACAGAATTTTTTTTAAATTCAGAGTAACAAGGGCTTTTTTATAATATATTGTACATGTTTACCCTTAAGTGTAAGGCGTTACAGTTCAGTCATGTTTATTATTGTACGTACATATTATTTCCTATAAATATACTCTTTTCTCTCCTTTCTTTTTTCCATGAGTCTTGGCCCATCGTGAGCCTTCTGTCTTCAATTATTTATCTTCTCTATGTTTTATTTCTATGTTGCTTTCGGCATTTCCCTATTCTTTTGAATTCGACTATTATTACTAATATTCATTTGTTTAAAATGTCCATAATATTTTAGTTGGCAGTCGTCAATATTTTTTATAACTGATTGCACCTGTAGTTGTTTTATGACTATCATTCCTTATACGATTTTTTTCTTGTGACCTATCACTCGAATTAAATATTTTATTTCCATACTTTACACATTCCCGTGAGAGCAGTGAAACGGTGAGGACACTACGTGTACGCTCCGTTATCAGTGCAACGCAGCTAACCTTAAAGCTATCTAATAGCCTGTATTCCTCATTCCTCAGGGCCTAGAGAACGTATCCTCAAGTGCTGCCAGGAGTCCGCCCGCACGGAGGGCGAACCTTACGGCGGCGACCAGGGTTTCGGCGACACCTGCGAGCCGGGCCTCTACGACCAGCAAGCGGGCCCTTCTTCCGGCGAGGGCATCTTCAGGCCGGTCATCCTGGAGAGCTTCGGGATACGGAAGCCATAGTGGCAGCTGCTGCAGTCGTTTTGGCCCGATACATGCTCCTTAAGAAAAACCCTTGCTTCCAAAGGCTTCAAGTTGTCGTTTAGCTTTCACAGCGCATTGTACCTAATCACAACTGGAACCAGGCGGCAAGATAAGCGGGTGATCCCGCGGTCACAAACCATAACATTGCACTTTATTTGAATTTAATTTGTACTATATCTATTCGTTTCATTGGATATTTTTAAGTTGCGACCGCAATGGCTTACTATTACCAAAATCAAACCACACCGGCGCCCGCCGCTCAATTCATCCCAATGCAAATAGACCAGGCCCAGCAAATTCAATTTGCTCAACAAAATTATCAATACACCCAATCTCCAAATATAAACAACACATTCACACAGTTTCCCGTTCAGCTTCAAAGCACTACACCACATCAATCTCATTTTACTTATGAACAGCAACAAGCCCCACTAGTATCTCGCGATTTAGAATGGCAAACAGTTGTTAATAAAAAACAAAGCAGACAAGGTAACACAGGCAAACAAATCGACCAGGTTAAGCAACATAAAACAACAAGTAATTGGCTAAACCCCACAAACCGTTTTGAGCTGCTAGCTGATAAAATCCCACAAGAACAAGAGCCATGTACCTCCAAAAACATTGAACCGAGACCCCCACCTATATTTGTTTCCGGAGTCAAAACTACTGAGTCCCTAATTACTTTTTTGGAAACTGTAGCTAAAGATGAGTGTACCCTCAAGGCTCTTACCAATGTCGAAATCAAAATACTTACAAAAACTCCCGAAAAATATAGACTTATAACCAAAGGACTGATAGAAAAAAACACCGACTTCCATATCTATCAGGTAAAGCAAGAGCTTCTGAGTTTTTCTTAGAAATTTACATCCACCCACTAGCACAAATTAAATAAAAAATGAACTACAATCGCTTGGACACACAGTAACGAACATTTGAATGTGAAACAAACCGTTACGAAAAAAGAGCTGCCCCTTTTCGTTGTAGAATTAAAGCCATCTGATAATAACAAAGATGTATATAATATCAATAGACTCATGCACTCTGTAATCAAATTTGAACCCCACGAACGATACCTCAATGCCCCAGGTGTTAAAAACATGGACATACCAAAAATTTCTGCAATAGAACTCCTCGGTGCGTCAAATGCACTGGCACCCACTCCACGTCACAATGCGAGCATAAAGAAAAATACAAGGAAGTAAAGTGTGTAAACTGCAATGGAAACCACCCTGCGAGCTATAAAGGGTGCCCTGCATATAAGGAAATACAACAAAGAATGTTTCCCCCACTTAGAGCAAAGTCACTCCCAACCACAAGATTTTACCAACCTGGCCTCACTCATGCACAAGTATTATCCAATAATACTATACAAAACAGCAAAAATGTTCCTCAACCACAACTTCCGGGCCTGTCAGGTCCGTCAAACGATATAGCCGAACTAAAACTGATGATGAAACAATTAATGGAGCAGGTGAGCACAATGTTTAATCTGCTAACCTTGATTGTAACCAGAACACACAATGGCTCAACACCTTAAATTAGCGATGTGGAATGCCAATGGACTGCTACAACCTAAAGAAGAATTTATAGCATTCATTACAAACCACTGTCTTGACATTGTGTTAATATCAGAAGCGCAGTTTACTGATCGCAGTCATTTCAAAATACCACGTTTTACAGTCTACGCAACACAACATCCAGACGGAACTTCCCACGCTGGCACTGCTATAATCACCAACAACCTAATTAAACATAACGAACTTCTCAAATACAGCGAACCATATCTTCAAGCTACAACGATAGTAGTCGAAGATTGGCTAGGGCCACTTACGATATCTGCAGCCTACTGTCCAGCAAGACACAACAATAAACAGGAATTATACGAACACTATTTTCACACACTAGGTAACAGGTTTATCTCGGCAGGAGACTACAATGCAAAGCATGTCCACTGGGGTTCTCGATTAACAACCACAAAAGGTAGAGAAATGTTGAAAGCCGTAAACAATATGAGTTTACTACCAATGTCCACAGGCGAACCTACATACTGGACTACGGACCCCAGAAAATAGCCTGAGTTACTTGACTTTTGCTTCGCAAAAGGGATAAATTTAAATTACTAAGCATTAAACCTTGCCTTGATCTATCGACTGACCATTCACCAGTACTAGTGACACTGAGTACAAATATAATAATCAAAGAAAAAGTACCAACTCTCACCAGCAGATATACAAACTAGGATCTCTTTCGAGAGTCAATTGACGAATCTTTGCACACGGATA
The DNA here is from genome assembly GCA_036346155.1 of Sinelater perroti. Lineage (NCBI taxonomy): Eukaryota > Metazoa > Arthropoda > Insecta > Coleoptera > Elateridae > Sinelater > Sinelater perroti. The sequence continues at coordinate 5,927,181 of JARFIY010000265.1, forward strand.
TCACACTAAAATCTGCAAATGACCTAGATGAAGCAGTAAAACATTTTAACCAGGTAATTCATGAAGCGGCTCGCCAGGCTACACCCGAACAAACACGTAATAATCAACACATCAGCTCAGCAAGTTGTCCAATTATAGTGAAACAAAAAATCGCAGAAAAGCGCAGATTACGTAGGATCTGGCAAACTACAAGACACCCTAACGACAAAAAGACTGCCGAGCTTAAAAACTTACTTTCTAACATTAGAAATCAGAATATACAAACTTACTTAAAACACCTGTCACCGTTGGAGGCAGATGACTACTCACTTTGGAAAGCCACAAGACACCTAAGACAACCACAACAACACCACACGCCTATTCGAACTGCCAATAATAACTGGACAAAAAGCGATAGTAAGAAGGCGTCTACCTTTGCACAACATTTTGCTAATGTATTCCAACCATTCCCGGCGGAAGACATGACAAAAGAAATCCAAAATATTCTAGAAACGCCGTATCAAATGAGTCTGCCTATTAAAAACTTTAAAATCAACCAAGTCGTAAACACCATTCGCAGCAAAGTACACCCGATAAAGCCCCAGGCCATGATTTAATTACTGGTAACGTTCTCAAAGAACTAACGCAGAAAGGCTATCAATTCATAACGCATTTATTTAATGCAATTCTAAGACTCCGACAGTTTCCAAAACTATGGAAAAACGCCGTAATTATCCAAAACCAGAAAAACCAAAAGAACAACCTGCATCATACCGACCTATCAGTCTGTTGCCAGTATTGTCGAAAGTATTCGAAGAAATGATACTAGAGAAATTACACCCGATACTCCAGGACAACCTTCTTATACCTGACCACAAGTTTGGTTTCCGTAACAATCACGCAACAATTGAACAAGTTCACAGAGTAGTCGACAAAATTACTAAAGCCTTCGAAGAGAGAAAATACTGCGCTGCAGTATTTTTGGACATCACTCAAGCCTTTGATCAGGTATGGCATGAGGGACAGTTCTGTAAAATCAAGAAAACCCTACCCTCAAATTACTACGAAATTTTAAAATAGTACTTAACTAACAGGCACTTTCAAATCAGATATGGCAGCGCATTAACACCTTTATATACCACCGCTTTGGGTGTTCCACAAGGTAACGTCCTGGGTCTTCTTCTATACCTGCTTTTCACAGTAGATCTCCGATAACAACAGGTAACATGGTTGTTACTTTCGCCGATGACTCGGCAATTCTTGCATCGCATACCGACCCAAATCTGGCATCCCAACAATTACAAACTCACCTGAATAAAGTACAGCGCTGGTGTTCTAAGTGGCGCATAAAAGTAAATGAAAGTAAATCAGTGAACGTATTACAAGAGACACCTGTCAGTATGCTCAATAATCAAGACAAGTGCCATACCTGGAATGCATCTAGACAAGACTGTGGAGGACGCACATATGGACAAAGCGTAATGTCGAGTTTAAGTTACAAGAAATGTATTGGCTCATAAGGACGCAAGTCACAGTTATCCTTGAGAAGTTACTGCTATAAAACCATGATCAAGACCCATATGGACATATGGAATATAGCTCATAGGGACAGCCAAACATCCAATATAGAAATATTGAAGATTTACAGCTAAAAGTGCGATCCATGATCAAAGCACCATGGTATGTGACCAACGAAACCATACGACGTGAGTCTTTCAATCCAACCATTAATCATAGAAATAGAGAAGTTTAGTCGCCTACTGTGATCGTATTAGTGTTCACCTAATCCTCTAATTGCTTATTAAAACATGGTATGAGACCACGATTAAACCAGTATCGAACCGATGGATTAATAAATCAGATTTCCTTAACAATGTATGCTATAGAATTATAGACCAAGTTTATGTACGTCTAAATGTAGATACAGATTAATATAGGTGAGCATCATTGGATGCTATATCCTCATGTCTTTCAGAACTTATATCAAATATACGATTAAACCAACTACTGAATGTATTAGACAGATTAACCGTGAATTAATAATAAATAGATTTCTTAACTACTGATTGTGAACGATGTATAATTGAGCTAGACCAATTAACTGGTACGTTAAATTAGTATATGATTAATATAGGTGAACATCATTGGATGCTATTCTTCATGTCTTCAGAACATTATATCGAGAGATTACGTTAAACCAACTACTGAATGTCGCACTTAGACAGATTGTAGTGTAATTAATAATAAAAAATACTTTACACCTTGTATGTTAGTATGAACACAAATACGGCTCTGTAGATACTCATTTTCTTTTACATAATTTTTTCTCTTTCGGAGAAAACTGGGGCTGTGAGGTTCTTTTGGTATACTTTTTATTTTGCTATTGTTAAGTTGTACTCACAAGTATTGAAAGATGTCTACTTTTTCTATCGCTTTTTCATTTATCTTGATGTTTACGTTTGCATCTGATTTCTCACCTACCATGATGTTTGTTCCTACTAATTTATTTTTAGTTTCTTCTGTTCCAATCCCTTATTTTATATCTGCAAGTTTTCTTTTTATCTTCTTTTTTTACATATAAAGATTGCTAATAAATGTGCATTCACTAATTTACCCTACATTTAATGTATATGTTGTTTTATTGTATTCGTTAATTTTTTTAAAAACTCCAACATATTAACTGCTCTTTGAATTTACATATGATTATCCCTGCTTTAATATAAATGTGCAACAAGTTTGATACATATAATTAAAATTTATAAAAGTTCCCTACTATTTTTAAATTTTTATCGGTTTAGAAACCAAACACCAAACTCCGAAGTTTAACAATTCAAATATCAATATTTGTTAGCATTGTTAACCACTATGACAAACTACAAATATTCAGAAAGTATTTATGTATTAACTTTGCAACAAATTTTTTTTAAGGATGCCTGTCAGAAATGTAAATAAATATAGATGCGTTGACATTAATTGTTATTTTGTTAAATATTTTAAAACATAAAGAAATTGGAAATAACGTAATTTAATTTTTAAACCGTTTCTTTCACTTTGCATCACGCTACAGGACCAATCAAAATATCTGAAAGTTTCACTATTTTAAAATAGTGTAGAAAATATAAGTCAATACTTAATATCTGGTATAACAGATTTCTATAATAGATTATTAAGCCTTGGTTTTTGGTGCGCGTTTTCCTTGTTTTTAAATATGACGTTTCGCCATTTAAAAACTTGTTCTTCACTTTTTATCTGTAGGCAGCATTTCATACCAGGTAATTTACAAACAGATATAAGCTTTTAAATACGCGAATTATGATATATAAAATCAACATGATAAAATTTAGCAAATTTTCTTCAATTTATTTTGTAGACTTACCAAAATAATTACAATCTAAGCGGACTAAGCGCTAATTATACAGGATAAGGCAAAACTTTCTCTCTAATTTCAATAGGGCACTGCAAAGCGAGCGGAGGTCGTAAAACAATGAAGGTGGGGACTATGGAAGCTGGATGAAAACTCTGCACTACGGGTCGTTATAGAAACCTACAAATCCTTTAACTCTGTATTAAAGAATAACAATTTATTATGTGGTTTGCAAGTTAAGATATAATATATTTGCATGATTCTTATATAAATTTAATTTACAGACTTGATTACTGAAATAAATTTATTTAAACATTGGTATAGGCCTCTTTGCTTTTCTTTTAATAATAATATTCAGTTTTTCAAAGTTTAGTTGATAATCTTGATTAATACAGTCAATCATAATTTTTATAGAAAAATTTTTGTTTTTATTTGTTTTAAATAATGTTAAATAGTTACTAATAAGCTGTTGCTTTATCTTCTAATGGTGCTAGATCTAGAGTAACACAGTTGGAAATAAAATAAATTTAACATTTTTTAGTAGTAGGTGCCTGATTTTAAATCCATGTATATAAAAATGATAAAAAAAACTACAAGGCAACCAAAATATGTGCTTTTAAAATGTTTTTGAGTAACCGGGCATAAACAAGCTTAGGTTCACTAAACGCTTAAATTTCCACTATGAAATGTTAATGAAAATTAGTGCATATTTGCACAAGCTTAAAACATAATTTAATTATTACTGTCATTACATCAACAAAGCCTCTGTTAATCAAAGAAGTCAATGAACAATCTGTAAAGCTGATAGTGCTTCTTGTAATTTCTTCAAACACTTTAGACTAATTATTTACAGGAAATTATTAAAGGAAAAACTAAACATTCAATTGAATACTGTAATACATTACTAATAAATAGCAAAAGGAAAGACTACATTCTGCACCCCAGGTGAACTCAAAAAAATTCTAGAAGACAATATTATTTTGCAGTTTACTTTTAAAATATACAATAATACCAATAAAACTAGGCTAGAGTTCGGGTTCAATTCCCGGAGCTCACTGATGTCTGGCGGGTGGCCCACTCAGTCACTAATAATAACTAAGTACCCACGTTTACTCGAACAAGGGATAATAATGGCAGTCGACTAAGGCTCGTTACTTGCCACATCGCCCCGCACCAGAGATAGCGCGTGACGATCAGGCAGAGAGGGCGAACATATGAGAGCCTGAACCTCTCAGTTCATAGGCCGTGCTCCCACAGGGAGAGTTAGAGCCGCGGAAAAAAACAATAAAAACCAGTATGGCATATAAGAAAATTAAAGAAATAAGGAACGTAAAAATAAAATTTTAATATAAAAACTCTTTATTAAGCTTACTTTTTATTTTAATGGCACAGAAAATAATATTGCAAAAGTGCAAATATTTTTTAATATAATATTAATAATTTTCATTTTTGGGGATAAAATATAAATAAAGAGATATTCAGTTAAAACAATTTGAAAAAATATGTATCTAACACATGGCAAGATGAGAAGCTTCAAAAACTACAAAAATAAATAATACATTAATAACTGAAACAGCAAATTTCCGTTTACTGCTTTATGTAATCAAAATATTTGCATGTATTTTCATCAAAGCACGTAAGGCACAGCCTATTTTCAGACTAACTAATGAAGAATGGGAAGGCAGCAAAGCGCTCCTTTTATAATTATAAACATCAGCTTAGAACAGACAACAGTAAGCCCGCCTAACAGCCCAACAGCTATTTTCCAACCAAAACAAGTATTCCTCAAGGAAATCGGCGAAACGTGTCGAATCAAGCTCCCGGTCAGAACGACCGACCTGAACGATAAATCTGCAGTTAAGTATGAAAATGCACCTGGCACGTTCGCGCTATTCCAGTGCACTTAGGTGAAGACGTCGAGGCATTCCATGCTTTTAGACAGACTGAATATGAGGCACTTGGGGAGATTCTTTTAAGCTACGAGAGTGAAACAACTTCATATGGAAGGTAAGAGCTTTAGTTAAAGAAAGTTGAACCTTAAACAAAACCAAGAAACGCAAATATATTTAAAAAGTAATTAACAAGTTCATTCCTGTAGTTCTGAAATTAATATAAAATTGCTTGTTCAAATATTTGATAAGAATTGTTGGATCATTTTTTACACTTGCACTGCGCCTCCTTTCAAGACAATCCTTTGGTAGTGAAAATAGGCATGTAACACTTTCGAGTTCACCGGACTGAGCATAGTTGACATACTAGTGGGGGAAAATAAGCAAATATTGCATAATTTAGTGACAAATTACAAGTCTTATTTATAAAATTAATAATACCAATAAATTTAGGTTAAAAATAATTTCTGTTTTATTCGTAAATTAGTAACATGAAAAATAACCCTTTAGTTTCTGTCTCATTAATTATTTCTTAATGGAAGCACAGTGATTGCAGTTATACAACCAGCATATGTATTATCATCGTTCTACTCTTTTAAGAGTACAACGCATTAAAATTGAAAAAAAATGTTGTATGGAAAACAAATAGAGTCTCGTTCTAATGACTGAGTTTAAATGCTCTACACTCATCAAATACACATATTATTGCAATAATAGCAATATTTAATTATTGGTACATATTAAGGATGTTACTTAAGTTAAGGTTTACAAAAACATAGTTAAACAAAAGTTCAGAATACATTTGATACTCAATAGCTTCGATTGCTTTCGATATATACCAAAGTTTTCAAAACTGGTTAGACAAACGAACACAACTGATATCCGGTTTTAAGAGTCAAATTATTATAACTATTTTCTCATACCGTATTTATTTAATTTTCAAAGCATTGGGTTACTTTGCACATCCAATCGTGTAGATAAATCAAATGCGGGTGTGATAAGTTCTGACAACTGTGATAAGCGGTTTTGCTGATAACTGAGTTAAATACCGTTAAAATACTTTAATTATTGTGCTACTTTTCACTAAAGGCTCAATAAAAACTGCAAATAATAAGTAGTCAGAACCGGTGCTGGGAATTTTACTTTTTATTATAAATTTTAATTTTAACTTAATTTTTAGTTCTCGCTACCTAGCTGAGAATTATTATTCAAAATAAATGTTTTTTCTAACACAAACAATATGTACAATTAACCTGGTAATTATCAGAAAATCATGCAAATACACCATATTCAAAATTAATTTCAAACTCCCATAGTAACGTCAACAACGCTTCAAACTCTATACTCAATCCCAAATTAGCAGCAATTATATTCACTAATGCAAAGCTATCAGCCAATAAATTTGTCAATTTTATAAGCTAATATCCAGGGAACCGGAAAGTGAAATTTAGCTCTGGACTAATGTGATTATTCTCCCATGGAAGAAGAGAACGAAGTAGATGGTGCGATAAAATTACCCACTTACGTTAAGTAATAGGAAAAAAAACGTTATTATACAAGAACTAAAAGATTTGATAAAACTGCGCCTTTTTGTACCCGAAATAACCGGTTTAGCTCCCTAATAAATATTCCTACCGAAACTAACGATACCACTTCAAATAACCCTCTCAAAGACACAAAACGCTCCCCCAACCTACATTTACGGGGAACAGACTTTAAAAAAATAATTGAAAATCCAGAATAAACACGAAAGAAAAAACGTATTATTGTAAATCACTTTCAAACGATACAGTAAAATTAAATGCAAATAAAAAGTGTGTGTATATAGAGAATTAATTAATTCGAAAGATAAGGCAAAAAAACAATCCGTATCAGAATCAACGCTGACCTCTACCTACCCAAATGCTAAACCAATCAACACAACAACAAAGAAGGCATGAATTTAAAACATATATAAAAATACAATAAGATAACACTCAAATTAATATTCTTGGCAACCAACTAAATAAGTTTCTAATTGAATTTAAAACAATCTCCACTAAACTTATAAATTACAGCATGATCCTTAACTTGCTTTCTACTATTATTAGTAAATTAATTAAATAATGGCTTATCTAACCACAAAACTGGAACAACATACTTTCTACAAGTACATAAAATAGATATAATCCTCATCTGTAAGATGATATATACCATACTACCTATCACACTAAGCTCCCGCAGTGTAAAACTGATAAATTGCAAGAACCAGTAATTCACGTCAACGCTAAACCAAGATCTCTTACTACAGCTGTTCTCTACAGTCCACCAAGATATATAATTAGCTCAAAAGAATACAAAACAATGTTTAATATATTAGGAAATCGTTTTGTCGTTTTGTAGATGAATGTGGTCGGAATACGAAGCATACAGATTGGGGATCGATGTGTGTAACGCCAAATGAAAGAAACCTTTTACGAGCAATCACAAATAACAAGTTCTCATACTTATTAACCGGTGAGCCAACACATTGCTCTATCGACCACAATAAAATTCCAGACCTACTCGACTTTTTGTAGTTAATGGCACAACTCACAATTACTTCCACATCGAATCCAACTGGAATTCATCATCTGATCATTCTTCGGTAAATTTTACACTTAGTACACAAAACCAATTGCACCATGACTAGTGTCTACTAAAACAGATTAGATTACTTTTCAAAATTATTGATAAGAACCCACTTCTACACATTCGGCTACAAACACGTAAGGAACTTGTTAACGCTTTTCAAATTCTTACAACTACAATTCGAGACGGCTCTAAGAATTACACTAATAATAAAGCAAATCCAACAAGACAATATAAATTTACATGTACACATCCATAAACTGGCCGCAGAAAAGGGGCAAATGACTTGCAATCCCATCTATAAAACATACTCAACAAATTAACATGATAACTAAAATTTACATTAGGAGACTTAGGAAACTTCACATTCGAAGCCTGCATAATTAGCCTATCAAAAAACAATCACTCGATATGGAAAGTAAAAAAAATTAAAACCAATAAATAACATACCACCACTAAGGAGGCAGGATGGAAATTGGGCAAGAGTAGACCAAGAAAAGTGTGATATATTTGCAGAACATATATCACAAACTTTCAGTGCTGCATAAACTAACCCAAACACGATTGCCAAAAATAAACTAATTATTCATAACTGTTTAAATGCACCACGTCCAATGACTTTCAACAAAACCATTTTCCTCTACAGAAGTTAAAAATTAAATCGACAAATGTAACATCCACAAAGCGCCTAGTTAGGATCTCATAGGAAGCCAGATTTTCAAGAAACCAAGAATTTTAATAACATACTATTCCATAACCTGAAAATTTGTACAAATAATTCTTGTCTCCAAACCTGGAAACCTACATTCTACCTTCTTCTACAGATTAATAAATTGTCTGTCCCGATTATCAAATATCTTTGAAAGACTATTCTTAAAAATATGGTAATCAGATATCAACTTAGACGAGATACTACCAAAGCACCAATTCGGCTTCCGTGAGAAGTACGTAATGATTCAACAGTGCCACAAAATTGTAAATAAAGACATAGAAAGTATAGAAGAAAATAATGTTTGTACTGCAACGTTTCTAGGCATAGAACATTATATAAGCTGAAACAAGTCTTGTCTCTAAATTACTGCCTTAGCCTGAGATCATCCCTTATAGAACGACATTTTCAAACTAAATTCAATTTTACTCTATAGTCTATAGCATCAAATCCGGTGCACCACAGGGTAGCGTAGAGTCCTAGGACCGTTTATATATCTTATGTTTACAGCACACATCTCTACTACAATCAACACTACAATTGCAACTTCTATATTAGTCGTTAATAAAGACGTGCAGCAAGTATCAAACCCACTTGAATATCATATATTCGGAGTATAATTTAATATATTACTTTTCCACTGGTGTAAAAATTTTTGATGCAACATATTTTGCTAACGTTAGTTCAATTTACGTTTATATGTAATATAATAATAATATATATACATATATATATATATATATATATATATATATATATATATATATATATATATATATATATATATATATATATATATATATATATATATATATATATATATATATATATAGTGTTCTTCATATTTGAGATTTACATTGATAGATTGATAGTGACACAATTCAGACTTAAACACTTTTGTAAATTTTTACAAACTATATAATGAACAAGTAGAACTATTTTATTAATAAAAATAATTATTTAGTTTTGTCTGCATTTCTAATAAAAACTTTCCATGTGCTTCTTTTGATCCGGTACAATTTTATCTCTTAGTTTTTTTTTGTATTTTAAATACTTGCCCAAACCAACATAACCAGTTTGCCTCTATTCTGTTACGTAAACGGTGCTTCTTATTTTCTCATTTCTTATTTTATTTTTTTAAATAACTAATTAATCTTCTATAGTAGTCTTCATTTCGAATGCCTACATTTGAGATTTGTTAAGCTGTTTAAATAATTATTGTATGTTAAAAGTGATGGATACGTGTTACGTGATCTAATCCAAAAATTACAACCTAATTTTAATTTAACAAAAACAGTTTATGTACTAAGAGTTAACTAAAATGTGCTTAAGCTAATGTGAAGAACTAACTGGCTTAGTCTGTTTAGTGTTAGAATCCAATGCATTGTAGTACATATAGTGTGTGATCGTCGCAATTGCAATAAATGAGCGAGTAGAGCACCGAATCTGCTTTGTTTTATGCAAACTAGAATAGTTGTGACAGAAACTATTCAGATTACACAAATGGATTTTAAAGAAATATATATGATTTAGTTTAAAAATCGACATTGTACAGTTTTTACAAAGACAATTACAGAACGATTAATAGCTATCAACTACGTTCCGCTAGGTTCCGCAAAGGCTTTAGTACTTTAAACCATCTACAAGTAATTAGAACGCTAATATAAAAATAAATGAATACAATATAGCACTATGGATGGCCTTTGTCGACTACGAAAAGCTTCTTTATAAAACTGGGTACTTCTAAATGCATTAATAATAGCCGAGTAGATCACAGATATACATTATTAATACAAAACATTTATAAAAATGCTACATTTCAAATTATGTAAATGAGAAAATCAAGAAGATTAAAATTATATGAGTCACGACAAGGAGATTCAATTTGTTTAAGTTATTTACACTTACGATGTAAGACATATTCAAAGAACTTGAAATGGGACGACAGAGGCATCAATATCGACAAGAGAAGCTAAATTATCTGCGTTTTGTCGATGACGTTGTTATAATAACCACTAATAAATAAGAACTGCAGCAAATGCTACAAGAATTACATCAACAAGTCAAAACAAATTGACTTAAAAATGAACACAATAAAAATGAAACACATAACCAATCAAATAACACACGATGTAGAAAATGAAAATCCGAAAATTGACGATTACACAATAAAGAAGGTAGATTCATACATTTATCTAGGACAAAAACTCATGTTATCAAAAAATAATTTAAAAACTGATCTAGATAGGCGCATATCACTGGCATGAGCCAGGTTCGGTAAACTGCAAAAACTTTTGAAATCTCAAATACCGAACACATTAAAGCAAGAGTCTTCGACCAACACATACTTCAGACATTAACATATAGTACAGAATCTTGAACTTTTAATAACAGCATAATAAAGATTCTTCAAGTCACACAACGTACAGTGGAAAGACGCATGATAGGAATTATACCCCGTGATCATATACCTAACGGGAAAATACGGAAAAGAACAAAAGTGACGGACGTACATTGAATGTGTAAACTTAGAATTGAACAAGGCCACAGCCAGGATGAATGACAATAGATGGACACGTCGAATAATTGTGACAAAGTCACAAGAGAAATAGAGGGAGGACACAAACAAAGTGGACTGACGACGTTAAGAAATTTGCAGGTCTAGACTGGATGTAAAAGACCTGAGACCAACAACAGTGGAAAATGCAAGGAGAGGCTTACATCCAACGATGGATGATATAGCTGTGATGATGATGATGATGATATGCCAGCAAATATACCTTATACCAGAAAATGTCCGGATTTATGTTTTTATATGATCAAAATAATGGTACATGTACTTTATATACAGACATTTTAAATTTTTTTTTTATTATATGCTAACGCTTTTGCTGTTAGCCAACTTAAATTCTTCTTATTACGTTATCCCACGTTTTAATTAATCTGCCTTTGATTTTTTATTTATTGTATTCTTTTCATCTAACTATTGTTGCGTGGTCTTTATAAATGTTCTTACCATTTCAATTGCTTGTCATCAGTTGTCTCCATCGCTACTTTAACTTTCGGTTTTTCTCTTCCTTCCTAATTCCTTATTAGGTCTCTTCTTGTTATTCCTTTAATTGTATACAAACACATCATTTCTACTTCCTGCACTCTACTCTTTATACACTTAGGTAATACCCAAACCAATAATCTAAATTTTACCAAAATTTCATGACCGGATATGAAGCGTGGATCTATGACTATCACCCTAAGATAAAGACTCAGTTTTGGAAATCTCCTGATTTGCTACATTTAGTCAAATGCGTTAAATCTCAAGATGCTTACTGCCAATAAGGCTATCTACAATGTTTCTTCTATATTGAGTTATTGTTGCTAACAGTATAATAGATTTTTATTAAAATTTTTATTTTCATGCGATTTTTTGTGCATAATTTAATACTTTTAGAGTATAGAGTATAACATAAATTCTTACTTTCCTTTTTGTGTGCTTTTTTTACTTAGAAAAGATGCTAGTGAATAAAATAGTTCTCTCTTACTCTGTATTATATTTGCTACTTTGATATTTGTACTTTCACTGATATATGTGTATCTATTTAAAAGTGGTAACTTAACCAACTATATAGATATGCATGATTCTTTTGAACGGCATACTTACTATATCCTTGTTTTTATTTGTAATTTTTTATCTTAGAACTTATCTGCTAGACGTTCATAATGTACCATACGCTTTTCGTAGGAGAACAATATTCAGTCGTCAGCATATGCTATAAAGCCTATACAAATTTTATTAAAATTTTATGTGGTGATATCCAAGTACCTTGTGTTTATGGTTTGAAAAGGACAAGCTCAATTGCATTTTAGATATTGTTTCTTTGACTATTCGAGTATTCAGCATCCACATAAATCGTGGTTATTTCTTATTCTGTCAGGTGTTTTAAAAATTCTTGTCCCTTATCTGATAGTCAACATTGTTTTCAAACACGTGAGATGAGTATCGCAATATTCTCTAACTTACTAACTATCAAGATACCTAGTTTTTCTGTAATATTGGATGGTTCTATTGCAATTACAAAATGAAGAGTAACATAAACATTAGATCAAACCAACTTTCTGTTATTTAGTAGTTACTAATAGTTGTGTCTACATTGACACTGAAGGACAAATAAGTACTATCAATTGCAGTGCCCGTCTGGATGTTAGTACTGTTAAATAGTGATCAAAAATTGTAAAATTGAAATTTACAATAATTAGGCTTGTTGCAATCGTTTCTTAACACCATTAAACGAGAGTAGTTAATTAATTATTCCTAATCGCCAAGTAAAGCAGAATATTACTGGAACTGTCGGTGTGTCTCTTGCAAACCTCATTGTTTCTTCAGTTGGATGAAAAAAACTTATGTAGCATTAACAAGCGTGTGTATACAGGAATGACAATTTTGTAGAAAGACAATGACACTTTCAGATTAAAGATATTTCAAACTTATAGAAAATTTATAACTTATTTATGTATATTATTTATATTTATATATATTTGAGTCTTTCTGAAACGCATTCGTCATATTAATATTGTTGAATTTTGTAATCTCTCTATTGCAATGTCAACAATTATCAAGACTTTAATCGGAAGCGTTTACTTGTCAAGAAATAAAATATTAATGTTTACATATTCAAATAACTACAAATTGTCTTTAAATTCTTTTGCCATTACAATTTGGAAAAAGACATATTACTAAATATTAAAATCCACTAAAGAAGGATCATGTTAGGTGAGCCTGAAATTATTTGAATAGTTGAGCGTGTGTACATTTAATCCAAAAAGAGTGCGAAATTTTCCAGCAGAATACTTTATGCAAGCGACATTGAGTAATTTTTCCTTGAAATCTATCCTCTGTACTTTATTTTGTGGAGAAGATTGCTTCTATTTTTAACTTTGACTGCTACATTTTTTGAAATTAAGGTAACTTACGTACTAAGAATATTTATTAGTGAAATTAATTTTTCTGCGAACATACTACGGTTAAACAACGTCACATCTTTCAAAAATATTTGTGCCCAATGTAACATTTTTAGCGTATATAAGTTTTTTTTAATATTTCTAAGTAAGCCACTAATGTATAGGTTAAGAGTGATATTTGTGGGAGCCCCTTATTCCGTTTTTATCGTTTGCAAATATACTTTAGAACATTTGATACTCAACATCCATTACTGTAATAAACAGCAACGACCCATCAATTCCTTGTTTAATCTTCATCGTTGTTTCAAATCTATTACTCAGTGTCACCACTGTATTCATACCATAAATTATACTTTACTTGCCATAAATCTTTTGATACATATTTTATTTTCAGCTAACTGGCTTCAATATCCGATCACTTTTAAAATTTATAAATGCTACGTACTTTTATTTATTTTAATCTAAAATAATTTAAATGGTCATAAGTAATTTATAACCTAAAACAGCATTGCCCTTTATCTGATTTTTTATCAATTATGATTTTAAACCGTTATTAAAAATTCTTATCGTTATGTAAATAATTTACCTAATGCATTTGTTCATAGATATGATCATATCATTAAAAAAATGATTACAAAAAAGTGAAAGTGGTTTAACATGTTTATGTAGCATTTATGGTACAACATGAATGGTTTTAAATTTTTAAGTTGGGTTAGAGACGGGCGAGTTATTCTAGGTTTAAGTTACAATTAAGTTTACTTATAAGAATTTCCTAAAGAATTCCCAAATAAGATGATGGTAAAAAAAAGTATGGGCTACTACGCGATTGTCTATATAATGTTTTGTAATTCAGCTATAACATTTACTCATTGTACACAAGGACGAATTGCAAATAATTGTATGAGAGTTAAAAAAGGTAAGTAAAAGAAATTAAGAGTATTATATATATGCTTGTACCCTGTGGTCGACTAGTCGCGAGCAATGTCAGTCTGAACAGAAACACAACACTTAGGCGAGTTCGAGCCTCGCTGGAAACTTATGGATGTACGTGCAATTATTTAATTTGCATGTTAGTATGCATGATAAGTCCTTCAGGTTATAATGCTTGTAGGTACGCCCCAATAAAGAAAAAAATTTAAAATATATCTTCATTCCGCACTCATATTTCGAAAGCAACTGACGTGTGTGCGCTTCAAGATATTGGTGCCCGAGGCGTTCGACGCCGGCCGCCCGTGCTATTTAAGATAAAAGGTCAGCTATAAATTTTATTTACATTTAATAATTTTTCACGGAAATAAGGCCGCCGTGATAGGCGTACCGAATTACGGGTATCAGTACCCGCAAAATCAAGAACCTGTGACGTACAACTAGCAAATCAATCAAGGCACATTTCAACAAAATTTACCGATACAGCAATTAAAACAGCCACACTTAGTCTCACAATCGCAACCGCAGCCACGAGTTCAAGTAACGCCGCATTATTTCCCAAACTATTCACCGTAAAACACAAATCAACATTCAGCAATCACTCCAATGCAAACAAATAATGACGATTCCTGGCAAACGCCAAATCCAAAAAAGACAAAACGCTCTGATAATAACATACATCGGCTTTCGAAACAACCGAAAACAGACAATTATGTTATCGGTTAAACGTTACAGAAATCTCAAACAGATACAAGCGTCTCGCAGAAGAGCGGATCGAAAATACCAGCACGGAAGAAGTACAACCACCACCAATATTTGTTTACGAAGTTAATAATACCAAACCCCTTATCGACATGTTTAAAGAAAGAGTAAAAGATCAATACACACTCAAACTTATAGGAAACACGCAAATCAAAATTCAGCTTCACAAAGCCGAACATTACAACACCATCGTTAAAATATTAAAAAACAAACATACAGAGTTCCACTCGTTTCAAAATAAAACCGATAGAAAATAGAAAGTGGTACTGCGAGACATGTTTCCCTCAACCGACCTCGAAGAACTAGTGGCAGAAATTACAAATCACGGACATCAAGTACTGAACATTCATAACAAAAACACAGAATCACAAAACTTCCACTACCCATCTTCTTTGTAGAACTTTAGCAACAAGATAATCACAAAGACATCTACAAAATTGATTTATTAATGCACTCTAAAATACGATTTGAACTCTCACACTTCAAGAGAGGGGTTATTCAATACCAATAATGTCAAAGATACGACATTCAAAAAATTACTGCCACAGAACAGCCCGATGCGTGAAGTGCGCCGGCTAACACCTAACCAAGGACTGTACGCGTAAAACTAAAAGTACAGAGGTAAAATGCGTTAACTGTCAGAGCAACCACCTAGCTAATTATAGAGGATGTACAGTAGCCAAGGAAATATAAAAAAGAAAATTTTTCCCCTTACGGTTCAGGCAAGCTGAAACTACACCTCCTTCAAACTCATTAGTACAACAGGGACTGACGTACTCACAAAGAACGCAAGGAATCAGCCCAGAACCGCATACTATCATACAACAGCTACCCAACAAAAATTCACCTACATCAGATATCAATCTAGAAAAAATGATGGTCAAACTGATGGAAAGAATGGACACTATGCTCAATGTTTTAACAGCCCTGGTCAGCAAATTTCAATCATAATGGACAACACCTTAAAAATCGTAATCTGGAACGCCAACGGATTAGCACAACATAATTTAGAAGTCAAACAATTCCTCATAAACAACAACATTGATATTATGATGATATCGGAAACACATTTCACCTACAAGACATACATGAAAATACCCAAATATACAATCTACGTAACCAATCATCCAGACAACACTGCTCACGCAGGAACTGCACTAATAGTTAAAAAATACTTTAAAGCACTATGAACTTCCCAAATATCACCAGGAACACTTACAAGCTACCACAATCGTTGTACAAGAATAGAACAAGGAAATAGTATTCTCTGCAATTTACTGCCCGCCCAAGCACAACATAACTAAACAGCAGTTCATCGACTTCTTCCAAACGCTCGGACCCCGCTTTATAGCAGCAGGAGACTAAAACACAAAACACCAAACTTGGGGATCTTGGGTTACGGTCACCAAAGGCAGAGAGTTATTGAAATCCATTGAGAATAACAATCTTCAATACCTATCAACCGGTCAGCCTACCCACTGGCCTACCGATCGACGAAAACTTCCTGCTCTCCTGGATTTTTGTGTAATCAAAGGAATTTCTGATAGATACACCAAAGCTGAATCCAATCTAGACCTTTCATCTGACTATTCCCCGATAATTGTAACATACAGCGCAAAAATACTAACAAGAACTACCCGTCCTACTTTGTATAGTAAGCGAACAAACTAGGAGTATTTTCGAGAGATCATCCAAGAATAGGTGAAATTAAAAATTCTTTTGAAAACGGACATTGATCTATTCAATACAGTGAAACATCTCAACCAAACCTTACAGGATGCTGCCTGGGAAGCAACTCTTGACAACGAAGAACTGCTCTCTGTTTATTAAACAGAAAATAACTGAAAAACGAGACTTCGACGAATTTGGCAAAACACTAGATCCCCACGAGACAAAATTAATTTTAACCATGGTACCCAAGATATAAAAACTTTCCTGAAATAGCACAAAAATCAGAAAATACAAATTTACCTATCTAGTTTAACACCTTACGAAGCCACAGATGCCTCACTCTGGAGATCAACAAAGAAATTAAAAAGACCAACCACTTTTATACCCCCAATCAGACTCCCAGATGGTAGTTGGGCTCGAAGCGACGAAGAAAAAGCAGCAGCATTTGCAAAACACATGTCTACAGTGTTCCAACCAATACCCAGAACCTGCACAGTGGAAGAAGAACAAACAATTCATTGCACATTAGTGGACCCACTTGGAGCACAACCTCCTCTAAAGTCTGTAAAAGTCAAACAAGTAATAACTGCTGTCAAAAGTCTTAATCGGCATAAAGCACTAGGATATGATTTGCTCACGGCAGGTCTATTAAAACAATTGCCAGAAAATGACTTTAAATTAATTACATATATATTCAATGCAGCTCTAAGACTTAAAATATTCCCCGAACAGTGGAAAGTTGGGCAAATACTAATGATTCCAAAACCCGGAAAAACCCAGAGGACATTACCTCTTACCGACCAATTAGGCTGCCACCTATAGTCTCTAAACTATTTGAAAAACTGCTTCTACAAAAAATACAAACTATGCTTGCAGACAGAAATATACTCCCACAACATCAGTTTGGTTTCAGGAAAGGACACGCTACAATAGAACAAGTTCATCGAATAATGACAAAAATAAACCTTGACTTGAATCTTAAAAGATACTGCACTGCTGTATTACTCGACATTAGACAAGCCTTCGATAAGGTTTGGCACACGGGACTAATATGTAAAATTAGAAGGGATCTTCCACACAAATGTGTGAACTTATCCGGTCATACCTAGAAGGACGAACTTTTCAAATCAAACTAAGAGAAGTATTGACTGACCTCTATCCAATATACTCAGGAGTGCCACAGGGAGGTATATTAGGACCTTATTATATACAGCATATTTGCTCACAATTCCTCAAACACTCACAGCCACCTATGCCGATGATACAGCAGTGTAGCTTCTAATTACCTCCAAATCATTCTCAATAAAATACATATCTGGCTACAACTATGGCGTATACAGGTTAACGAAACAAAATCCGTATAAACAACCTTCAAATTACGAACAGAAACCTGCCCATCAGTGACACTTAATGCTGAACCTATTCCTCAACAGGATAACGTCAAATACTTCGGAATTCATCTGGACAGACGCCTCACATGGAAAACACACATAATGAAAAAACGAATGCAATTAGGTCTCAAATTTCGATAAATGTATTGATGAATTTGAAGAACATCTTCCTAATCCATAGAAAATAAGTTGCTACTGTATAAAGCCAATATGTCTAGAAAGTAACACTGCATAACTTGTGCTACAATTCTTAAATTCCTTTCTCGAGTACCTCGTATATTCCGCGTCCCAATTTTAATATTTCCTTTTGCCGTTTCTACTTTTTGGCCGATTTGTCTCTTTCTGTATTACGTTCTCTTCTCTGTTGATATACATTTGCTAGTTTACTGTTTTCCATTTTACTAGCCCTTCTTGTTGCCACCATTAATTCGCAGTCAGCATATTTTTCACTAGTTATTTGAGAATATCTCCAACTTTTATGTGTTGTGACTCTATTTCCAATCTCGTTCTTCCACAATCACTTTATTGTATCATACTTTAAAGTTTTTTTTGTTTCTTTCTTCTTTCATGAATTATCTTATGGACATTTTGGAGTAGAATGTCATGTCAGAATTTTGACCAAGAAAACCATAATGCTGTGTGACAGACTGGTTCAGCATTCAAAGAAAAATCACCGATGTGTATCGCAAGCTGTTGTCTCGTAGCCACAGTGCTTCGTCACTAATCATGATTTCGCCCTAAAAATATCTAACCGAAGCGCTTCACAGTTTGGCGTCATTTGGCAAACACAACGAACATGGAAATACATCATTGTGGTTACCACAAGATACACGACAACAGTTACTCGAGAAATTGGCATATGGATGACTAGGCCACCAGAGATGTCCCCTAACGTTTTTTTTCTTTGGGGGGTCACCTGAGCGCTGAAGTTTTCTAACGGACCATTAAGGAACTAAGGGATGCCGTTAACAAAGCGATCGCAGCAGAACCAGTGAAAGTGACTTGGCAAACAATGCTAAACTTTAAGATAAGGTTGAAAAAGTATATTAAGTATTGTCCTGTATGATGGTATAATTAAACATTGAACAAAATTAAGATTTGTTTTTTTTTATTGCTATTCTGGACCTTATATATTTAAACAAGGTATTAGGATAAGAAATTCGTGCAATTATAATTAAGAAGACATAAATAGATGAGATACTAAGAAACAGAAAATTTAACAAATTAATATTAAACAAAAAATACTCTACCACTTAAAATTTTAATAAATAGAAAATTTGTCAGTGGCACATACACAAAATAAAAAATTATTTAATACAAATAAAACGTAATGCATTACTTTACTATTATTAATGCAAAAAATAGTTGAAAATGTCATTGAGGAAAACTAATATAATTAAATAATTAAAAAAATTTCCTTTATTAACTACAAAACATTTAGTTTTTGTCACGAACATTTATTTAGGTTAAAAAGTTTTGGAAAATTTACATTGTATTAGAGATACGCTAACAGCAAAACAAAAATTAGAATATTATTATAGAACAGCCCTGAGGTTTTCGCAATATAGAATGTAGAGGGTCATGCACTTAGACTAAATGTTATAGCCTTACTCCGTATAGCTTCATGAATATTATCGACTACATCTCAACCACATTCAGCATGTTTCAGATTGTTGAAGATAGTATATATACAAGCTGGCATAATATGAACCCAGCGAAAACATGTCTGCGATTCAAATAATGCAGTAAAATAAAATAATTGCGACATGTTTCACAGTAAATCTTTTTGTAGCTACACAGTTGAGGCAATACGTTTTTTGAGAGTCTAAAGCATTTGAGTGAAAGTTGTAGTTACTAGCTTTACATGGCGTGACGTTCAGAATATTTCAACCAATTTTACAAACTTGCCTATAATATAAGTAAGGCTCCAACTAAAAATATGTAGATCTATTTATTGTCTGCTTATTTTATTTGCTGGGCTTGCTTATCATAGCCTGCAAATAAAAACAGGCGCGTCTTCTGGTGTCGCAAGCAATTTCGAGTGCTTCGCTTTAGCGCGCCTCATAAGATTTCAGCAATTAGATGAAGTATAGCCCGCGCCTATTGTCGCACTGGCAATTTCTGCTAAGCAGCTACATGTCAGTCAAACAATACAATTTCGCCCTCCTGAAAATCCCAAGATTATGCAAATATTAAAGCAGGGGCGAGGCGCCGAGGCAATTTTGTCGCATCATAGGAATTTCTATAGACTCGCTGGCGAGCAGCGAGTTGCCGAGCTTTCTAATTAATTTAAGTGACAGTGCGAATGTATCCAGTACATACATTAGAGCTTCGGAACGCCAAACTGCTGAAATGTAGTTTCATTACCTGCGGTGGGGCCTGAATGTATTCGCGCCGGTCGTCGCGCTTGTCCTAAATCATCGCAGTTGTGCGAATGTGTCGGACAACAGAGCACGCTAAAAATTCGACTTAGTTAAATCCCAATTAACTGTTACAACTCGACATCGCACGTTTGGTAACTGTGATAAAAAAAGGCAAGGATAGTAAAATATTTATTTGATACAGGTCTGCTAACCGTATGGCTCATCTTAGTTTTGGAATTTTTTTCTTTAGAAGATAAAATTTTTTTGATTTTCCCAATTCAAATACAAAGTTCGAAGAAACTTTTGTCTCACTTAAGAAAAATTCAATTTCTGTACAATTTTTGTTGTTATTTTATGTTTGTAATATCTCAATTATCTTGTTCTTTGATTATAGATGGATAAAGCTGAACTTCGAATCTTAAGACGTTATTGCTGGAAGACAGAACGTTCATCGAGAGGGGATAAGAAAGAAATTTGTGATCTTAAGAGAGAAAGAACAGTGAGTTACAAAACCTTGGCAAGATGGTACAAAAGTCTGCTTAATCATCTCTTTTGGATAACTGGGATTTACAAGCCGCTTTGGATTCCAAACAGTCTGTGAGTACTCGGAACTTGAGATTGACCAGAAGACAGAATGAAATTGTCTTTAGTAGCTTGAATTTGTCCATAAGAAACTCCGACGAGCGTAGGCGAACAACCGAGCCGCAGTGTGACAACCTTCTTCTCAACCCAGTAACAAATATAATCAGAATCTCTTTTTTATCCTGAGAGTGTAAGAGTTACAGTTAACTATTTACAATACACAATTTATATTCCTCATTCCTTTCTGTCCTGTGCTAATCTCGTTGATTCTGCCTTTGTTTTACTTTGCTTTTTAAGAATTTTTCCTTTGTGTTGTCCCAGGTTTCCTTTGGTCTTTCTCTTTTTTTCTTCCAGGGAGTTTTACTTTTCCATACTCTTCCCATCGGAACTGCCCTATTCATTTTTTTAAGCGTCTCCATTATGCCAACTGTCTTTGTTGTATTTATTCTTTTATTGACTCTATATTAAGGTCTGCTCGTATTTGAACAGTTTTTAATTCTTTCCAATCCTGTTGCTCCTTTAACTAGTAACGGATATTTTATTTCAACCGCTTCCAATTTACTCTTATCTTTTCAGAATCGGCCTGTGTATTGTTTTGCACACTTATTTAATTTGTTTGTACGGATATCTTTTTCTTATTTATGAGACTCTTGCTCATTGCATAATATGCTCTATTTGCCTTTTCTATCCGATTCCTTCTCTTCCAAATATCGAAAACTATACACTTGTTCTATTCATTCGCCACCTATGCTTATTTGTATTTCATTTTTATTTTTCAATATAACCATAATTTTTGTTTTTTCGTTATTCATAATAATAATAATAGTTCCCCGTAATAGGCCTCGAAAGCCCTTTGGGGTCGTAACAGGATAGATCTGTTACAATCTAGAGCCTACGGTACACAAGGGTAGTAACGTGGCCAGCGCTACGTACCGACCGCCTATTATTACCCCAGAGTTTGACCTCCAGGTACTCATTTATTGCAGTCTGAGTCGAGCTGGGCCGTAAAAATGCCAGATATCGAATTGGCGAGAGCGGGATTCGAACCCGCAACTCTTGGTTTCGTAGTCTAGCGATCTATCCACTAAGCTACCACGGCAAAGTCGTTATTCATTTCCGTTAAATTCTGTTGTAACACTTTATTCCATATTTTAATGTTTTCCTCCACATCTTCCGCAAAGGCCTGTTCTGCGGTATTTATCACTTCCAGATTTCTATACCCTATGAATGGTAGTTTGGGTCTTCATTATTTCTTTCTAATTATTTGGCTCATAAAACTAATAAATAATTACAGGCTTAAACTTCCTCTTTGCCTTACTACCTCTTTCGTTAGAAATTCTTTCGATATCATGTTTTTACTTATTACATAATTTCTCTTTTTTTGTACAAGCACTTGATCACTCTAATTAGTTTTGTATTAACCTATTTATTTATTAGTTAATTTTATAATTTGATTTTTGTTAACCTGTCAAATGCTTTCTTCACGTCCAAAAAGTTTAAAAAATCCGCTCCGTTCGTTGCTAAAGTCTTTTTGATAATTTCTTCTAATGCAAATACCTAATCTAAGATACGTTTAGTTTTCCGGAATTTGCTTTTAGTTTCTATTAGCATTGGTTAGATTTGTTTTTTTAGCCTTTTTCAATTATTTTTTTAAAATACTTTCGCACTTATGTTTAACAGCGTTATATTTCTGTAATTATTACAATTTCTATTATCGCTCTTTTTGTGAAGGGAGAGTATTAGATCTATTTCCCAGTCGTTTGGTATAATCTTCTTTTTCAAACTTTATTGCACATTTTTATTTATTTTGAAGATGTTTGTTATTTATGTTGTAATTTTGTCACCTTGTAATCCTTCAAATATTTTATAGCTTCTTTTGGTTCCTTTAATGTTATTTTGTTTGCTTTATATTGTTTTCTTTGCTCTCTTTCTTCACCTTTTGCCTGTTTTTGTTGTTGTTGTAGATTTGGTACTAAATAATATTTGAAAGTACTGTTATTATCTTTCCACGATTTCTATTTTTGTTCTGCAATAGTGTCCATCTTTTTATTGTTTCAAAACCCTGTAGAACAACTTTTAGTTATTTTACTATCTCTATCTAGTCTACTACTAAAGTTTCCCCTGTTTCTGTTTTGATTGTTTAACTCAATTTTTTACTTTTATTCTTTGCTTTTTGTATAATCCCTAACTTCTTTTTGTTTCCATATTTAAATATTCGTTCTATCTCTTCTTTTTAATCTCCACTTGTTAAATTTTCTCTATCCACCATGCCGCTTGTTTTGCATATTTGTTTTATTTACTCACGTCACATATAATCTATGCTAACTCTGTAACGCTTGATTTAAGTATTTTCCACTTTTCTTCGATACCAGCACTATCTGTTATTTTTTGTGGATTGTCAGGTCTTTGCCCATTTCTTCTTCGTACCTATTTGTTATTATTTTGTTTTTTAGTATGTAAACTTTTGCCATCTTATATTTTTTCGTACGGGTTTTTACTTTACTCTTAATAATGTCGATTTCATTAGTGTTAATGTGTTAGTGTTAATAATCATTATTTATGTTATAGCTTCTTTTTACCCCAACCTCTCGTATTTTTCTTTTTTTTTTGTTCTAAAATTATGTTAGCAATCATTGATTTTTCGCCTCCACTTGGTTGTGCTCCTGTATACCTGTAGATGTCTTTATGCTTATAGGTGTTCGTTATTATTAATTCAAATACTGTACCGAAATCTAATACCCTTGTCTATTGTTATTTCTTTTGTTTTTCTATAACTGTTTTAGAGGTGTGGTCTCTTTTACCAACTCTTCCATTCAAGTCTCTCGTAATATACACATCACCTTTTGCTACCTCTATTGTCATGTTTAGATTTTCCCAAAATTTATCTTTGTGTTCTGACCTCTCATTTCATCTGGACCATATAACGTTCTTACTATTTGTATGTTTGTTTCCTTTCTTAACTCTACTGTAAGTATTCTTTCAGTTACTGCCTCCCGTTTATTTATTGCGTTTTTGGCATTTCTACGTAGTATGCATCCTATTCCTGCATTTGCTCACTGCTTTTCTTTTACTTTACTCTTTACTAACAGATGATCATTTTTAATCTCCTTTCTTTTTTTCTTTGCTTCTGATACTTTTAATATTACATGTTTCTAGTTTTCTGCCCTTCAACTTTTTCAACTTTTAGTACCCCCTTTGTTTGCCGCATTATCTACCTCTTTTTCTATTATTTCCAGTTGCGTCTTATTTAAGTTTTTCTTTTGTTCCTATTTTTTTCCACAGTTATCTTTATTTTCTATGAATTCTTTTTTTATAGTTTTAGTTTTACTTTTTTCTTCAGTGATTCCCAAAACCTTCATCTCATTACCTTGTCTATATCCTAATTTGCCGTATTTTTTATTAATTTTGGAATTTCCTTGTATTTCTGTTAGTCTACTAAAATCGGATCTTTATTTATTTTCCTTAGTTATCCTCTCCATGTTCCATATTCATCTTCCGTCTCTACATTGAGCTTCCTACATCTTATTTTAATTTCTTTATCATTTTGCCTTTCTTCTTTGCTGTCGTTCTAATTTATCTTTGCATATCCCTTTCCTTTCTCGGTAGATCATTCTAGATATACTATGTTTTCCTATTTTGTATTTAATTTATCTTTTTCAATCGGTTTGCTAGTTGAACCAAGCATGTTTTTCTCCTAGTTTTACTGCACTCACAATTCCTAGTTTTATATTTAACTCATGTCCCATAAACATTTCTTAATTATTCTTTAATTTCTCTGAGTAGTTAGCGTACATTTTTCCTCCTGTATAATTACGTTTTTGTTATCATATTCTAAACGATCTATCCTAATGTCCATACCTGCTATAACTTTTTCATTTTTAAATTCTTGTTACTTAATTTTTTATTCTCTGATAACTGTATAACTTCTTCTATGCCCTCTTTTTGTTCTTCTCTTATTTCCATGACATCTTTTTGTAAATTTTTTGCATTATATTCATTATCTTTTCGATGTTATCCTCCAATTTTCTACACCAGTAGAAGCTTATAGAAAATTCCTTCCGTTTTCTCGCTTCTCTTAAACGCATTTTCCTCCTCTTGCTTATCTTCTTTAGTAATTTTCTCTTTTTAATATATTTCTGTTGACTTCTAATTACGTTGTTATTTTTTGTAGTTTAAATAACCAAATAATGCTAAGCAAATCAAAGTAGATTATAAGAAATTAAATAATACTAATATAATTTGGCCGTCTTCTATACACCCATTGATCTTATCACAGCTTCCTAAAAGCCGCAGGCCGGTCGCCAATCCATTGGACTGTGACCTTTATTTACGTATAAATTTTTTAGTTTATATTAAAATTAAATTTTTCTATTGAATCAAATCTCTTAATTAATCTTACTTTTTAGTTGATGGTTATCTGTAAAATAGTCCATTTCTCACGCTTTATTATTTTGAATTCGCTTAAATTACCGATAACTTGAGATTTATTACGAAGCATAAATCAACCAACTTATACGTTCACTTAGCACAGGGCATTATAGCTGTTTTAAATGATTTCTCACATAATTTCGGAGTGTAACTTTAATTTGTAAAATCCTAAATTAATTTTTTTATTTGTACCATAGACAAGTAAAACCGCCGAAAAACTAAATTGGCTGAAATGAAAACAGAAAAGTCGAGAAAAAGTTTATAATAGAATTTGTGACAAGCAATATAGAAAAATATATGTTTTTCAAATGAATTTTAAATTACTTTGCTACAAAGGACATCAAATTCTTTTGGTAAAAACTAATAAAAATTATAGAATAAGCTTTATAGCTGGCAGAAAAAGTGGAGTGGACAATCTGTTCAACAATAAAGTTACTTGTAATTTTCAGGCAACAAAACTTCCAATTTTCATTTCTTTTTATTAAATTATACTTCATAAGCTTTATGGTTCAATTATCTCCATTACTGATTATATCTTTATAACTTTATTCCTTGCTTTCATCCAGTTTTTTTGCATAATTATTTTGCAAAGATAGTCACATCTTTTAATTTAAAATTACAGTTGCTTTACTGTGTACAATGGTTTTTCTTTGACATTTGCTTTTATATACGACCACACGTTTTCAATTGGATTAACTTTGAAGATGTTGCCCGTCATTCTATCATAATAACGTTATTTTATTGTTTTCACGCACAGCACAGTTTGCTGAGGCGTTTAAGTTCATTGTTTTTGTGTAGCACTCAACTTGTTCCTCCAAAACTAAATAGCTTTTTAACGGACTTCAGCATACATTTCTAGTAGACGGAGTACATTTTCTCAGCGTTTCAACTACCCGTACACAGAAAGAGGCAACTGAAATCGCGTTTACAGAAACATCCCCAAACATGCACTTTTACATGGTGTTCTATTGTAAGCTGAAAAATCCTATTACTCGTTGTTAACCACGTTTTTGATAATAAATACCATGCCCAGAAGAAAGACTTGTTTGTAAAGACATCATTGTTCCAATTTCGATCTAAGTTTTCCTTTATCCACGCCAGTTATTTTCCGGTACTTTTCTAATAATAAAAGTTTTTCTTACGCAGGCTATTTGTAATCATATTTAGAAAAGACCTAAATTTCTTTTTTGCAGATATTCATTTGGGTACAGCTTAGCAAAAGGCCTGATTTGTTTTCAAGAGACGCGAGCTTTATCCTTCTTCGTTGTTGTGACGCAAACTATTTCTGTCTCCTATAAATTGCGTTTTACCCTCTTAACAAATGCCTCCGATTTTCGCATATATTTTGTAGCTGATTTATAGGTCACTTGCGGCTTTTTCGCATGATTCACTAAAAATACTGCCTCATATAGCTTTAAAAAATTTACATTCATTTTAAAGGTAACATATTCGCTGTCACCAACAACACTGCGCAAAAGAGTACACAATAAAGATTTAAACAAATTGACATAGATAGAATTGCATTGCCTTTTTACCAAGCGACGGTCCTTTTTATATATCATAAGAAGACATAAACCACTCAAACCTGGTTAAGAAAATTAATGATTAAGTGGAGTCAACACAAAAGTGTTCCGAGTATAATAAAAAAATAATTACTACGCCTTAAAAAACACAAAAATGTAATTTAATATCTATTTGACTGAAATTAGGCTAAAATATAACCCATAACAATATTGTATTAAAAGAACAATAAACATTAACAAATTATCATATTAATTTCTTAAACAGAAACAAGCTTAAACAATGGGAGTACAGTTTTATTCATTTAACAAATAACTGCAAGTAATCAACTATTGGTAAATATGCAACAGAAAAGTTAAGATGTGGCTTACCTAAAAATATTAAAATAAAAACGCAATAGCTAAATCATCATTAAAAATAACATTAGTGTGCTTTAAAGCTAAAAGGTTTCGCTCATAAATAAAGATGTGCAACACGCAAAATGTAACTTACAAAAGCAAACATTTATTTAGATGTCTTCAAGCCCTACAGATAGCATGAATGCAAATTAATAAAAGAATAAAATTTTTAGCCACTTTCTATTTTTTCCCGAAAATGTTTTAGCGTATTGAATTACGACCTAAATATTCATATATAAAGGATATAAAATTATTCCTTTTAATTAAAAAAAATGTTATTTAGTCAATTTAAAGGCAATCCTTATACACATTTAAACAAAATCTTTTAGAATCAACATCCAATGATGCAATAATTAATATTTTGACAAGAGAAAACCATTAAAATGCATGTTAGTTGGTACTTAAGGTACTACTGCCTTAGTTTTTAAATATGATTTCTGGAGCGATGAAAAGAAACACGTAAAGTTAAATTTTAACTTTACCTTTTGAAAGTCAGGTAAAATTTATGATTATCACATTTATGTTAACTTACTAAGTCCTGGAAAAAATACAAAGGCTATACTAACAATTAACAAATGCCAACCGCGGCATAATTGGTCGGCGAGATTGCACAACTTTAGTTACTATAAGCCGAAATATATCAAAACTTATGCAGAACTAGAAAGAGCTTTACAAGAATTACCAGCATAATTGAAGGAAGAACTTTTATT
This sequence comes from Sinelater perroti, assembly GCA_036346155.1. NCBI lineage: Eukaryota > Metazoa > Arthropoda > Insecta > Coleoptera > Elateridae > Sinelater > Sinelater perroti. Next base: position 5,955,441 of record JARFIY010000265.1, read on the forward strand.
TAAAAAAATTAAAAATTGGTAGTCAGGACTGACGTTATCTGAAAAAGTGCGTTAAATGGGCTTGTAAAAAATGATCAATTACAGTATGCTTTGTAATGCCGCCCAGGGGGATGGTTCTCGTTGACTATTAGCACTGGTGCAAATTTTTGTAAATCATTTAACATAATTTTTTTAAAATGGCGTTGTGTCAACTATATTAAACCGTAATTATGAGTGGAATAACCAGTTGTGCATTGTGCAGTGCGTACGTCCTCAATTCAAGTAATTATGGTTTTGGGTGCAATTTCATTCTATTGACAGATACCTCTAATAAGGTACATCGTTGTTTACAATTATATTTTTGTCATTCTACTCACTATTAGTTTCTAATCAAAATTACCCAGAGAAAGTCCTTTAACAAAATAATATGAAACCTTATTTAGCACGTATATTAATGTTTGATTTGTTTGAATGGTCACTTAACTTATTACTCTTTAAAACATGATCAATTGAAAACCATTCCGTTAAACAGAACTGACCAAAACCTGAGGCGGTCTCACAACATATGACACTTCTGCAGATATATAAAGAAATACACATCCCAAACCGTCATTCAGAAATATCTTAAGTTAATGCCTTGACATGTTTTGTATAATAATATAAATATCAAATTGACTTAAAATTTAAATCTTTATTTTCTTACACTTGATAGTTCAACTTTTTCTTTAACCTACTAATGTGCCAAATTTAAAGTCGAATGATCTATTGTGTGTGGTGATTTTTTTGCACTATTTATTTATTTTGTATCAGTTACTAAGGCATAGGACATTTTTAAATAAATACCCAAATAAGAGTTTAGCGTAAGAGAAATAAAATCTCAAACATACGTAACACTGATCAAATAGAGATTTTTTGTAAAACAATTGCATAACAATTGTATTATAAAATATTATTTGCTTAAATTAACATTTAACAAATTCAGTTTGGCATACCCTTGAAAGGAAATTTAGATGACTATTTGAGAGTAATTACTTCTCTATTTTAACATTTACGTTATTTTACTTCTCTCATTTTATTTCGAATGGATCTCATATGGGATCAGCTAAAGCAACCGCACAGAAAACCAATTTCCTGTGCCACACAGCTAACTAAATGAAACGTACAGCTTTGCTGCGTTTAGTGGTTTACTAGACGAGTTACGTTTTAAAATTGCAATGTAGAAGTTTATGTTGTCCTTGTTAGTAAAAAAGCGCAGTAACTGTTAACATTCACAATCAAATAAAATTCTTGCATTAGCTACCGCCAACTCAAAACATATTAAAAACTGTACTGAGGAGTAAAATCGAAAAGGGAATTTTTAGCATTTTCACAGTATTATTAAGTTACCTTGCGTATTAAAATTTATGTTACCTGTAAGAGAAATTGTCGCGTTTTTGCGGGAGCAATCAAGTTTAATCTCTTCAAAACGTTCTTTTAAAATATATCGTATTTTTGTTAGTGCATAGAGTTTTTTCTGAGCACAATTATAGTATCAGATTCCTTTCTACAGTATAAAAAACTACAAATAAAGAGTCAATTTGTATGTCAGTCATCTTCATTCTCAAAAGATCAACATCATTATGTTCTCTGTGATAGAGGGCATGAAAATGTCAGGAATTTTAAGAATTTTTAAGTCAAAGATGGGAGACAGCGTACTTAAGAATGCTTACGTATACATGTAAACTAAAAAAATTTGAAAAAACAAGAAGCAGTTAAAAATAAAGGTTACCAATGTTCCTAAAGTTATTTTTTTATTATGACTCTTTAATGGCAATCAGAATGAAATACAATCTATGAGCCAATTAGATGGCTAGTACATTGGTATAAATAATGTACAATAATAATATCCTGAAGAAACTAGCATCCAGTGATGCTGCTTCAGTTTTCTTTAATGTCTATTGGCCAACATTTTCTGAGTCTTCTGTTTTCTGGAAGATGGAGCAAGGGTTGTAGTAGGGGTTGTAGTTGTTTTGGGTGGAATTCGAGTTTGGTGTGATGTTTGGTGACTGTTTCTCTGATTACTTCATTGACATATGGGATTCTGAGATCTGTATGTAAGGTATGGTTCGAGACATACCACGGCGCATCCGTTATAGCTCGGAGTATTTTAGATTAAGCTCTCTGAACTATTGCTGTGTTGGACTTGTTGGCGCGTCCCCAGAGTTCTATGCCGTAAGTCCATATCGGCTTAAGCACAATTTAATGGATCGAGATTTTGTTTTCCATTAACAGTAGGGATTTCTTTCCAATAAGCCAGGAGAGTTCTTTAGCTTTTAAATCAAGTTGAGTTCTTTTCTTTTTAATATGTTGTTACAAATTTAATTTACTGTCGAAAGTTAGGCTTAAGCATTTTACATTGTCGCTTTGTGGTAATATTACTTGATTGAGGTTTACAGATCGGCAATGTGATTGAAAATATTCGCTCTGTTTGCCGTTTTCTAAACTAAAAATAAATAATTGAATATTTGTTCCTACTCCAACCAAGAGATTATGTATAAAGATGACTTTTAGTATTTTTATTATTTTCAAAATTATTACGAGATACAAACGCTAATATGAATTAATCTTTTTACAAAATAATGTGGCTTCCATTGAACTATATAAATTAAAGTCAAACATATTCAAAAACCGTTAAAAATTACAAACCGACCTTTATATATTATACTACTTTAAGATATAATAATATTTGCTGCTCTAAGAGTAATGTTATTAATTGTCAAAAAACAGAAAAGAATACAATTAACATAATAAAGCAAAATGTATAGAAACATTTAAAATATAATTTAAAAAAAGTCAAAAATTTTATAAAAAAGCTTTAAAAAGTATTTTAATTACAAACAAAAAGTTATTATTATAAAGACAATCTACAAATCAAAATAAATCTAAAAAACAATAAATTTAAAAGCAGAGTGCATTATTAGAAGATATACTAATATAGTTCTACGATATGGTGCAAGCGATAGTAGCACGCGGTGATAAATTTGAATATTCCTTACAATCTGCTTTACACTCAACAGGACAATCTTTGTTTCTAAAATGTAACACTGAAAAGGTTATTAATATCATTTTAATCAAAAATTAAATACCTGATGACTTTATGTTATAACTTTGCACGCGCTTTGGGTATCGATCGGTGTTTGAAAAATGTTAAGAAATTATTGTTCCTATCGTAGGGCCATATTTAGGTCCCAAACCTGGAATATCAGTATGACGGGAGCTTTGAGGTTGGTTTGAAGACTGGTTGGGTAGGATTGTGGAAATACATGTGATGTAAATATTATTCTAAAAAATATGAAAATTAAATGAATGCTACAAAACTTTCCTAGTACCCTACGCATTAGGAATAACATATGTATTAAAAATTTTAAAATATCTAAAATTAACATTTTACATTTGTCAAAATTTAATTTCAACTAGCACAAATAAATATTTGGTAATTATTTATAAAATATACGAGATAATATTGCGTATTTCATTTGTTAGAAACTTTTGTTTTAAATCATACTAAATACGGATAGAAAAAATAATAAAATATGTAGGGCCACAACGATTTAGATGCCCATTAAAACAAGCGCAAACGAGAACAATGATTAATTGTAATGAGCTAGATTTATTTGTGATTGACAAATGTATCATAATTTTCAGATACTATTTACCCCTATACTGAGTTAGCAGTGAATTAATTCACATAATCACTAATTACTTATTTCCACATACTGCATTTGCATACATGACAGCAGGCCATAAATGTTGAAATATTTACGCCACATCTTTGATGACAAAAATGAAAAATCGCCCTTATGATATTTATGAAATAAATATTAAAAATAATAGTCACCGTCATTAAGAAAGAACCAACATGATCGAAAAGAATGTTTACATTGTACTTCGTCTTACTTGAGAATTATCACAAATTAACATGTATTGAAATTGTATCTGTGAACGAAATAAGCTACGTTAGTGCTCTAGTAATCTGAATTAACTAAATAAAAAATTAAAAATTTATTCTGATTTGCACTGAAAGACCTTTACTATAATCTGAACTTATTTCCTTGCGATTAACAGTTATTTGAACTACTAAGAACAGGAATTTGATGATATAGGCGTTTGTGTGTAAATTTCTGGTGTCATAACCACCTTTATTTTAAAATATAAGTATTAAAAGAAAACTTCCCATCAATTGTAAAAAGTGAATTTATTATGTGAAGTGGGTGTGTTTACATTTTATAATGCTTTAATAAATTGACCAAATATTTTGGCTTCAACTTCAATAATTTTTCTAAGACGTGCAAACGTTCACTTGCGGCTTAGGTATGAGTGCGACTTAAGCTTAATGCGTCTGATAACTTTTTAGCACTAACCATACGCATTTCATTTTTGGTAACTAAATTATTATGTAATTAGCAACAGCAACTTTAAGTACGTTTCATCTTCTCTCTAAGGGTGAACTGGCAAATTTGTTCTAAAAAGAGGCTCAAATCACATATTTCCAGCGGTTTCAGTTTTAAAACAAACTATAAATAATAGGCTCTTGACTCTTTGCTGCCGATTAATAATTACTGCTATTTAAAATATCTTGAGCCATCAGTTTCAAGTAAAGCCGACAAGATCCAGAAACCAGCCAAAACTAAGATAGTGCCCATCTTCCTACAACTAGTCAACAACAAAGAAATAATTACCTTTTACTGAGGAAGAATTTTGTACATCCCCTAATTCTTTAATATAGAAAATTACTATTTGCAAGCAAAATAAGACATTATGCATACCAATACCCCAACAGTAGATCTCTTTCTCTAACGGAGTATGATATATAAGAAAACTCACAGCTTACGATTTACTGATAACACAAATTACAAGACTTTTAAACAACATAAGCAACCCAACAAACAGCTTCTAGAACAAGACATTTTAATATTTAACATACGCAGACCTATACTTCTTATTGCAAATGTAAATTCAAAAAACACAATATAGAGATGTAGAGTAGCAAATTCAGTTGGAAGTAAATTACGTCTAATATTCACGCATTCTTTCTAAACAGAAGCTCTTGACTAATGCCCTTACTAACTGCTTAGAAAAGATTAAAAACTTAGCATAATGGGAATTATTGCACATAGAAAATTAAATAAGCAAATCTTTGAAAATGTACTCACTGAACTAGATCCACTTGTTTACAATATTACCGTCAATATATATCATTGAGTCTAAATTAATCAACGACTTCAAAGCTATTCCAAAAAGTTATCCATTTTCGGTTTAGCTAAGTACCCGAAAGACTGAACATCTTTCCAATTCGGTTTTAGAAAAGGTGGAGTACCTGTTATTAATTACATTTTGTGACTAAAACTATAAAAAGAAGATTTAGAAATAAGCAATGCCTTGTTTATAGACATAACGTGCGCTTTCGATCGCTTATGGACAGACGACTTAAAATATAAAGTTTTACACATCTAAATTTCCGACTACATAAAGTCCATATTATTTCTGTTCTTAAAAGATCGCACATTTGCGGTCTAAACAAGTACATCTATAGCCTTCATTAGGAACAATTATTTAAGGGTCCCACGAGGGAGTATATAGGGACAAATTTTATTTATCATCTATATGCGTGACTTTTTCAACATCACTGCAAACCTTGCAATGGTTGCAGACGACACGGTCATATTAATCAAAAATAAACCTACAAAGCTTGCAACGCATAGCGAAGTGGCGAAGCACTCTCTCACATTTGAGATTCCTCTAGTTGACCTTTGACCAATCAGTTTCAAAATCAATAGCAAACAGGCCTTTTTGGTGAAAAAAGTTGATGAAAACAGAATTTGGAAATTCCTAGCCGTTCTCGAGTTATTGCTCGGACGGACGGACAGACGGACATGAAGTTAGTAAGTGACTCCGCTTCGCTTCGCTACTTAATAATCATCTGGAACAAGCAAATGCCAATTTACAACTTGCTGCTAAGACACTAAGCAGATGATTTTAAGCAGTGGCACTTATCATTCAACCATTTCAAATATAGCATTAACAATAAATCTTTTTTATTTTGAAGTATTAATAACACATCAGAAATTTCAATCAACGGCTATTCCATCCAAAAAAATGATAATGATAAGCTCATAAAATACATGAGTGCATAACTTAATATTATATTAATATTAAAATTGAATGTTTTTATTCCACGGCTCTAACTCCCGTGTGGGAGTACAACCTGCGAACTAAAAGGTAATATGGCAAGCACCGCACTTTAGACGACCGCCATTGTTGCCCTTTGCTCGAGTGAACGCAGATACTCAATTATTTTTAGTGACTGCCAGGCATCATACAGTTCCGGGAATGGAACTCGAGTCCGTCCGTACTGCAGTCCGCTTAGACCATTCCGATGTGAAATCTGAATGTATCACACTCTTATACAAGTTACTGATACGTCCTTTAGATTTTTATATGTATTTAATATGGGAAAACACATCAAAAACCAACTTACATCCACGTTCACTTTGCAAAGCTAACTAAGAAATTTCATGCAAGTCAGGCATAAATTTTGAAAGTGTCGCAACATGTTTTAATGCTAGTTGTTGATGTCGATTATTAAAGCATTTTTGATTGATGTTTTAACAACTTTCGCAGTTCTAAAAATGTCAAACTTAAATGTTTTATTATTCTTCTTTAATAAATATTAAATACCTCTAGCTTTTTTCAATCAAACTACTTCTAACCGATTGGTCTAGGTTTTGCCGTAAAATATTGTTTTCCTTTGTTTTATCTTTCTTTATCATATTAATGTATGTTTATCATCACTATTAACGGTTTAATAATAAATTTGTAATTTTCGAGTGTTTAGTATCGTCGCGTTTAATATTTTTTATTTCTTTTTATTTTATGTCTTTTTAAATAAAAATGTGTATCTCTATTATTTGATCTTGGCGTTTATATTACCTGACAATAGGCAGCACTGTCAGTAGTGGATTGGAGTTAAGAGGGGGACCTCGGATTAAGCTTAATACCGGATATCCAAAGGAGCAGTTGTAGCAACTAAAACGGTTTTGGTACTGCGGTACCGAAAGCAACAGAGAACTACTGTACTAATATTCTCAAGCAAAACCACTATAATAATCAATACTCAAAATACGGCCCCGAGTGCCCGACGTCACTTAGACGTGACAGGGGTGCTAAGAATCACCGAGCCAAAAAATAAAATTAAAATAAAAGCAAAAGCAAACACAACAAAAAACGAATCGGAACATGGAATGTTTAAACGCTATACCAAGCAGGAAAACTAGCTAATGCTATAAGAAAGTTAAAAAGAAATAATTTGCAAATCTTAGGCATAAGTAAAGTGTGTTGGACAAGTTCTGACGTATATAACTCAGACGAAACGTTGACTTACTTTTCCAGAAAAAAACGAAAATGAACATCTAGAAGAAGTTGGTTTTATCTTTAATAAATCCATACAAAAATTTATTATTAAATTCATATCTTACTCGGAACGAGCTGCACTTCTGCAGCTTAATGAAAAGTCGGAAAATATAAATATTGTGCAAGTTTACGCGGCCACAGCTGATAAAGGTAATGACAAGACAAAAATCTTTTATAACAAAGTGCATAAACTCGTAAAAGTAATAAAGAAACATGAAATTATTATTATAATGGGAGATTTTAATTAAAAGGTAGGAAAAGAAAAGGTATTAGACATGGTAGGTGAAAATGGTTTGGGGGACAGAAATAATCGTGGAGAACGTTTGATAATAACAAATACTTGGCTACCAAATCGTAGTTTATACACGTGGACGTCGCTGTAATATACTCAGCAAACAATAGGTTTTATAACTATCAACGAGCGTTTTAGAAACGGTGTGAAGAGTATTAAAACCTATCCTGGTGCAGATATCCAGTCCAATCATAATCTCTTGATAGCCAAATTGGATAAAAAAACTAAAGAAGAAAAAATTTAAGCATGAAAAAAATAAATATGGGGAAACTGAGAAATGAATAAGTTAAGAAAACGCTTTCTCACGCTATTAATCAAAAATTATTAAAAATTAATTTTGAAAATCGAATTCGAATGGAAACTCGCAGAGAGCACAATAGTTAAATGCAAAAAGGAAATTCTAAGCGTAACTAAATTCAAACCAAATCACAAATGGATGACAAAATAAATATTAGCACTAATAGACAAAGGAAGAGTTTGTAAGAATAGGAATAAACAAGGTATAAGGAAGTAAACATAGGGATTAAAAGAAAAGTAACTGAAGCCAAAGAAAGATGGTTACGCGAGAAATGTGCCGAAATGGAAGGATTGCAAGGAAAATTTGACGAATTTAACATTTACAAAAAGTTAAAGGAAGTTATTGGCAGCTGTAGAAAGAAAACTTTATATACAGTAAGAGATAAAGACAGTACTCCAATAGTGGACAAAAAAGACTAGAAAATAATTTGAGAAGAATATATTATAAATTTTTTTGACGACAATAGGCCACTTATTGTTGAAGTAGATGTAATGTTAAAAAGACCAGAAATCCTACAGAATGAGATAGATTATGATATAAGAATCGCCAAAATTGGCAAAGTAGCTGAGCCAGATGAAATACCAGTCGAAATAATAAAGCTTCTAGATAAGACAAACAGAAAAACTTTGACAAAATTGTTTAGCCATATTTACAACTATGGACAGATGGCTAATACCTATATTTATTCCTATTCTAAAGAATAATAATGTGAAAACTTGTAATGATTTCCGTTTAATAAACTTAATGATCCATATCTTAAAATTGCTATTAAGAATTATCCAAAACAAAATATATAAAAAGTGCGAATTTATAATCAAAAATACTCAGTTTGGCTTTAAGAATTGACTTGGAACAAGAGATGCACTGTTCAGTTTAAACGTCTTGTTACAAAAATTTGAGAATTTTAAAAACCAGTATATCTTGCTTTTGTTGCTCTTCAAAAGACATTTGACAGGCTACAACACGAAAAACGGATAAACGCATTACAAGACATTGGACTAGATGGCAAAGTCATAAGGCTACTTAAAGGATGTATTAGAATCAGACAGCCAAGGTACATGTAGAAGCGAAAGAAGCAGAAGAAATACTATTAAAAGAGGTGTGATACAAGGGTGCGTACTATCGCCAGTCCTTTTTAACATTTGCTCTGAACGTATATTTCAGAAAGCACTATGCGAAAGGAGGGAAAGAATTGGAATAAGCGGAAAAATCATAAACAATATTAGATACGCATATAATTCAGTAATACTTGCAGAAAATTTAGAAGATTTACAATTCCTGGTCAATAGCGTAAATGAGGAGAGTGAAAATATGGGTCTTAAAATTAACACTACGAAAACTAAATACATGATTGTTAGCCATCACCTTGTAAATAATGCACGATTAGAATTAAACGGAAAAGTAGTTGAAAAGGTTAAATAGTTCAAATACTTAGGCTATTTGATCAATGATAACTTATCATCACAATAGAACTGGCGGGATGTGCAATTCTTAAATACAATTCCATGTTGCGTAATAACTATTTACGCTTATCCTTGAGGTTAAAACTTGTAAAATTTTATGTCTGGCCAACGTTATTAAATGGCGTGAAGGCACGGACACTAAAAAAGTTATTATGAATAAAATTGAGGCTTTTGAGATGTGGGTATATCGACGGATATTAAAGATATTATGGACAATACGAACAACAAACGAAAAATTATTAAGAATTGGGAACAAGAGACAACTTTTAAAAACCGTGAAAATGCAAAAAACTTCGTACTTCAGGCATGTTTTACGATAAATACATATTACTGCAAATTATTATTAAAGGGAGAATACAAGGTAAAAAAGCAGTAGGAATAAAACGCCTGTCATGGCTCAGCAATATACGCAACTGAACGGGGCTTAGTGCAGCGCAATTATTTCGAACAGTAGAGAATAGAAGTAAATTTAATCAAGTGGTTGCCAACCTGCGATCGTGAAAAAGGCATTAAGAAGAAGAATTAAAAATGCTACCTTGCGTTTTTACAGCATTAATCTTCAAAATACTCAAAACATATAGACCTGATCTGTACTAATATTTTGAATTCTTTAAATAGTTATCAGGTTTAACAAAATTGAAGAAAAGGTTGTATATATAGTATCAGTAAGGTTCAAATTTTTAATGCGTATAGAAGAACCCTGTCATTATATAAAGCTCACAATGTAAAATATTTTGGGTTATTATCTCTAAAAAATAAGTTAAAAAAATACTTTTACCATATCGGCTTCTTTATTGCAAGATCATATATAGTATGCGTGTGTTACTCTAACAAGTAGAGTAAGGAGTTAATTCAATATTTTGTTGATTCTGAACGGCGACGAACTTTTAATCGCAAATTTGGTGAACTAACTTTCTAAGTTTTGTTCGTAGAAATTAGTTAAAAATACCACTCTTTTCATTGCCCTACAGCCATTATCCCTCAGTACCTACTCCAAAATTATGTCTTTAGGTTTTATGAACATCCTCAGATAATTTTATCTCCTTCTTTATCTCTTCAGCGCTCTTAAATATTTCAGTCGTACTTCAAGACATACATAATTTGATTTCATGTATGTAAGCTTATAAAGCTACCTAGCATTTTCTTAAATGGTGTAAAAGCTCAATCCTGAGTATTACTAAGTAGTGTTGGGCTATCTTATCAAAAATCTTACATACATTTATTGTGTACATATAGAATACGATTTTTTGTTCTTTTTATGTATATCGTTGAGTATTCAATTTGATTTATGTTCTGAAAGATAATTATATTTTTATGTATGAATGAAATATAAAATACAATTATAATTTTTTCATGTTATATAAGCATCACAAAATATAAGCAAACAAAGTTTTTTTACGTAATTTCCTGAGTTGGACACATATTTTCCAACAGATTTGTAATTTTTTGATCCCATTATAGTAAGATGCAGCTGGTTGTGGCATCAGCCAATCTTATAATAATGTTTAAACAGCAGTTAAATCTTGCCCTTGAAGGATGCTTTAGTAGTATAAATAAATAATAATCTCAGTATGTAAGCCTGAAGTCTTTTTAAAATTTCGGCTCATTTTACGCTCTCTGCGGTGCTAAACTTAATAACAATTCGTTGCGTAACTGACTAGGGTACTTCTTACTCTAGCAGTGTAATGCTAAAAAACGGCGATGAGAGGTACCTACGGGGGAATCTCCTTCAGACGTGCCTTCGTACAATGCTCATAAACTGCGCTTTTCTCTTTTTACCCATTGTATATGCTTTTTGGGTTTTTTTTAAATGGGATTATTATGCAAGTTTCCAACAATCCCTTCGCCTTAAATATTATAACCGGGGCGTGTTCTTATTTCTGTTGTAGTTAGCCTTGTTGTTATAAAACTGATTGGTACATTTTATTTTAATTTATTTAACATATAGCAGCTATGTATAATAGTGTGATTATATTACTAAGTTACGTATTAAACTAAGAAAGCAGTACAATCTTGTGCGATGTTATAACATTTTGTAATACCGTTTTAGACCAGTAGATGTTCTGCTTAAGCGTAGTTTATTAAACACTAACTAATTTCTGTTATAATTTCGACATAGAGTAATTAAGAAAAATTAATAATAAAGAAAATGTTTAAATATTTCCAGTACAATTTTCTCAAAAATTTGTTTTAAAATATGTTCGTTTAAAAGTGGTAGAAAACATTTCGATTAGCACCGTACAAAATGTAATCAAGCCGTTTTTTGAAGTACTTTGATTTCAATTTAATTTTTAATTTTTATGCATTGATACTTTCTGATTTTCTTTAGAGTATAAAAAAATCATATCACAATTTTGGTAGTTTCTGTAAAAACAGTATTTTACTTGTTGATATACTCAAGGTCACTAAATGGTAACAGACTTAATAATCACGCCATACAATCATTTTCTAAATTTACATTTTGTAGTTTATGGTAAACTCTTTAATTTATTTAAAATATTTTTATAGAAAATGGCTAAAATTACTTTAGGATTTATGTAGAGTACCTTTTATACTTCATTAATATTTATTCATTTCATTATAACGCACAATTTTGAAAGAAATGTAGAATCTCATAATTAAAAATTGAATGTAGTGCAAAACTGTGTTTTCTAAAAGACAGTGTACTTACGCGGATTTTTAATAAAATTTGTAACAATTTACTGCTTACAAGGTATACGAGAACGTAAGTGCTCTTTGTCTATAAAGCATGTTTGCCTTGCAATTTCACTCCATAAATTGATGCATTGCTTGCGAGGTGCATCAGTGTTTGCAGTACACTTAAGGTTAATTCTAAGGACCCCTTAATGACTGCCAGGCCAACTAAATTGCGAGTGATTATGGGCCTTGCGTAAAAATGCAATCTCTTCTGTGTACTTAAATAATTTGTTATATTTGATAACAATTGCATTTTATCCTAGTTTATTACTTATCAACTTTTAGTTTTAGTTGGAATTTAAACTGTTCAAGAGGCATAAAAAACATCTTACAATTTCATCTATGTGTTTATTTTCTCAACGTACTTTAATATTAAATCAACTTTTTTTATATGGATGTTTAGCAGTAATAAATATATGAATTAACAGATCTTATTGTTTTTTGGTAATGACGGTAAAGGTTCTCGATACTATGAGAAATTGCGGAGTAAGGTCACCGAAAACAAAAGCGGTTTGGCGATTGCAAACTCTAAAATTGATGTACTGTGCGTATAATCACGACAGCGTGTAAATCTCAGTAAACGACAAGCATGCGGGATATTATTTAATATCAATTATAATATTAAATGCCGTAATATAAAATGAATAGCAAACGAGCTCTGATTTGGTAAATATTTAATATAATAAAAGAGTAAATCCAGGCGTTCGACCACGTACAGCGAAGGAGGCAATACAAGTTATCTGTTATATGATTGCCTAAACAACCAAAAAAAAAAAAAAAATATATATATATATATATATATATCAACAATTCATTGAGCAATAAATTAAGGGGAAGGAGAGCGCGGAATTAGCAGAAGCAAAAAAATTAATTAATAAAGGGAAAATATTAAAATACTTTGGACATAACAAATTAAAAGAAATGATGAAGGAACTAATGTAGATCGTAAATGAGATACCTAAACATCAAAAATAATACAAAATAAAAATCAAACCGTTAAAATAAAAACATCGAAAATTGGTAAAGAGAATAAAGACGTTAGAGAGGAAGTGGAAGATATCAGAAAGAAAAAATCAAACTACATCAAGATAGCCGAAATAGAATAGGGAGAAGACCATAAAAAAGAGGAAATTGAAACACTTTAGATGAGAAACTGAATTTAAAGGTAAAATATACTGAAGCGCGTGAGATAAATAACAAGAGCAATAAACGTTTTATAATAGTTAAACTGGGAAACTCCATGATAAAATAAGGAATTGTAAAGGTATCAACAGTTACAAATTGAAAGACTCTAGTATCTCTCTATAAAAGACCACCTAACTAGACAAAATAAGACAAACAACTGTACAAGAAAACAAAAAAGATGTGACTGTCAAAATGATCAAAAAGAAAAAAGTGTAAAATTGCGACAAGGTACGTGAGTATAAATAAGCAAAAGTATTTCAAAAAATCACTAGTTAATTGTGGGGTAGAGGGGGGGTAACAAATGGGAAAAAGCTTTGTGATAAGAATTTAAACAAAAAATACAAAACAATTTTGAAAATAAGGAAATGTAACGTTAGGCCACTGTACTAGACAGGCAAAATAAATCAACTCGTACAAGAAAAACAATGGTGAGATATCAAGCGAAGAGTCTAGCCACATTTATTTTGTTCTGGAAGAGAGTGCGGAATGCCCGTATGGAAAGGGTATATTAATGAATGCAACTAATAGAAGCATGTTGCGAGGATACCAATATCAGAAAGAATAATTATGCCAAACTTCACTTGGATAAAAAATATCTAGCTGTAGTGCAATGTTGTGCCACTAAAGTAGCAACACTTAAGACGAAAGCAAAGATCTGTAACTTTTAAGTACAGTCATAACTTCAACACAAAAAGTTAAAACTAGGATTGCAAAAGGCTATTTAAATGCTAAAGTAGGAATGGAAAACGAAGGTTTAGAAAGTACTAATAGACTTTTGTGGCACAGAAGCTAAAGGTAGGGAGTACATTATTCAAACGCAAATTACATGAGTTTTGCCTAATTAAGATGTGCAAAATATGGACACGAACCACTACTTATTAATAGCTAAAATTATGAAATAAATTGGAAAGGGAAGACTCAATTATAATTGGTGTTAAGTAGTAATACATTCATTTAGAAACTCTAACAAAATGCAGAAATAATTTACTATAACCGAGAGATAAAAGATATATGGGAATATTGTGGAAGCACCTTTACTAATGCGTGTTTTAAGGTTTTAAAGCATTAAGCCAACTCAGAGAAAAAATAGATGCGCGAGAGCACTTGGAAATTAATAGAAAAGGAAATAAAAAATTAATAAATAAAATAATAAGGATAAAAAAACTTTTGCAAGAAGAATACAGCAAAAAAATAAGAAATTAAGAAAGTATGCAAAAGATAAACACAAATACCTTGAGGATATTGCAAAGCTGGCACAAAATGCAGAGATTTGAAAAACTGCATTTAGATGCAGGAATTGATAGGCAAGTAAGGAACGAAGACAGCCACAAAAATAATAATGCCAAATACTATAACATATAAAAATAAAATAAACAGAGCATTTTACAGAAATAAATGAACCAAGTGAGAAGCGGAATTAATGAAAGAGCAAGTAACGAGAAGAAAACCTATAACTCAAGTAAGTGTTAATCCGCCGAAATATAACAAAAGTCATCAAGCAAATAAAGAGGATAAGCGGCTGGAATTGATAAGATTACAACAAACATGTTGCAAGTATATATTGAGACGACATCAGATATTCTTATAGCACTTATAAATAAAGTATGGAAAGAGGAAAGATTCTCAGAAGATCGGAAGGAAGGCTAACCGCTTAACGTTTGCTGGATCAACTAAATTCTGAGTAGTTATAAAAGGCCTTAAAGGATGCTCTTACCTAAAATACAAATATTTTCTGTGATCTTAAATAACTTATTTGATAATAGTTGTATTCCATTTTAGTTTATTGCTTGTAAACGTATCTAGTTTGTTCTGCTAAATTTTATAGCAAATCTTTAGTTATAATTTTAGCTATGAAAGCGGCATGAAGGAACACATAATTTTAACTTAAATGTGCTTATTGCCTCAAAGTCTTTTAGTATTAAATTAATAGTTTTTTTACAGTTATTTTGAGCACCAATAATATGAAAATTAATGCTTAACTTTAATGCTCTCGCTAATATGGCAAATAATCCTGAATATTATGAGAAATTAAATGTCCCATTCTATTTTTATATGAAAATGTTGATTACCCCTAGTTTAGACGGCAAGTCTCGAGGCATCTGCGTATGCAAAGAACAACGTTGCCTCTCAAATTTTTTTATTCAGACATCTATAT
Source organism: Sinelater perroti (assembly GCA_036346155.1). NCBI lineage: Eukaryota > Metazoa > Arthropoda > Insecta > Coleoptera > Elateridae > Sinelater > Sinelater perroti. Next base: position 5,970,959 of record JARFIY010000265.1, read on the forward strand.
GACCCTACTGTAGAAATAGAGATCTTATTTAGCCTATTAAAACTTATTAAAAATAGGCAGAGTGCTAAACAAGCAGAATTCCTATTAACAAATTTATTTAATGTGGTAATTAATCTCAATTAAAAATTTAAATATTTTTAATTTTGGGGGATGCATTAACACGACAGTTAACCAATAACTATTTTTAAATATTCTAATAAGAATACCTTGAACTATAAAAAGCTTAATAAACACAAAATTTTGCAGTTTGTCCTTCATACATTCGATGCCTAGGTATTGTAGGTGACAGATTTCGCAAAAACACAAAAACGGCTGCTCCCAATTTTCCTATAAAAAATAAACACCGTGCAAAGCAAAACAGTAACAGGATAAGTCCGGCTGACATTTACGCGGGCTTCCACGCGCGTCGCCGAAAGCGCGCCCGGCTGGCACAAACCACCTGCTTGTTAAACAACCCTTGCAATTTTCCTGTGCACACACCCCCGATAAATTCCCCAGGTTCTGCCGATCCAATTTGTAGCCGGTTAAACTGTTGCGCGCGGTTCTTGCGTGCGCCGTAGCCAAGAAAGTGAATTAATTCTTGTACGGCAGCGCTGCTGAATGCACAATTAGCGGCCCAAAGAAGCGTGTTATAAAACAGGGCAGTAGTACATGAACAAGGCCGAAGGACAGCCGCAGCTGCCAAAAACAGCCGCAAGAAGCCGGCCGGCGTTATGGCGTTGGCGAGCTACCCAAAAAATTATCCTGGACTTTCTGCACGGATTTGGAAGTAGCTGCAAGAACTTAACATACGGAAAGTCTGAAATGTGTCTTCTAATCAACCGTTGATTGGCTAGCCCCGTTCTGCTTTTCCTGTATTAAACACGAATTTATCTGCAATGTGTTGGTTGTGACACTTTTTCTTTTATTTGTTTAATCAGATGACATTCGTAGATTTGAATCTATAAAACTACAACATTGTATATTTAAATGCAGAGATTAATATTTAATATAAAATGGAAGGCTGCAATACATAATAAAGATTACTTTTCATACCCATTTTTTGTAAAATTTCTGTTTAAAATTAAGTGTAATAATCTGAACAAATTTTACCACCCTTCTATTCATTAAACGAAATTTGCAAAATTGACTATTATACGCCTCGTATATTTTTTTGTTAATGAATGCAGTATAATCGAAAGTAAACTACGGCAGTTATATGCATTACCCTGTAAAATAACAGTTTAAAAAGTTGAAACGTGTGTTTAACTTGAATCGTAAACACTACAATTTTTATTAATACCGAACTTTTATCAACATATGTAAGAAATTTTTCACAAAAAAGAATATGCACTCCCCAAATAAAAGAATCTTATTTCCTGTATTCTCCACTTTTCTATTCAGTTAAAGTCAAATAATTACTTGTATTTCTATACGTTAATTAAAACCATTTAATTTATATTAATAGTTTCTAAAGAAATTTATTTTATTTTATTTTCAAAAGTAATTTTCTTGGACAACTCAAATACTTCAAAATTAATTTTTGACTTCTGAAAAATCAGCTAAGCTGAAGTAAATGCATATTTTTCATGCTTGCTCGTCTGTTTAACTTCAGTAAATCACAGCAGCTTTGCGAATTAAGTGGATGGTTTACAATTTAAAAGTAATAAATATTGATTCCGCACAGGCCTGTCGAGAGGATAAGAAAGAGAGAGGCCCGTGGTTCCTAGGGGCTTGGGCAGGCTCCAATGTGCTGCTCTTTATTTTAATAAAAAAATTTTTTTTAAATAATCTTATTGTTCACTATTTTGTTCTCTGCATACTTAAAATCCTAATTGGCTTCGATGCATGGTTGTATTATTATGTTTACATTTGCATGAGAAGTATTTAAGGTACTAAAACAGCATGATTTAAAACATGCTTTTCGCAGTAATAAGCAAGTTTAATAATCGAAGTTATATTAATCCGTATTGCCTAATGGTCTAACCAACCATAAAGTAGAAATAACAAATTTTATCTAAAATAACAAAATGGTGACATTACTTGAATCGGAAACACATTTTATGATGTTCAATTCCACATTACTTTACGTACTATACAAACTACCCTGATGGGATAGCGCGTGGTACCATTGCGGTAATTATTCGTAACATCATATCACACCAAGGGAAAACTAAGTATCAGACAGATAAAATACAGGTTACACTAATTCATATCAATGTTCAACCATGACCTTCTGAAGTTGCTTAAGTGTATACTCCACCAAGACATGGAATTAGTATAGTAGAATATAAAGACCTTTTCAGACAACTAGCAGCCATAGAGCCATAAGACCCATATCAGATTCCAGACCTTGATTTCTTTGCTTTCAAAGACATATCTCCAAGATTATATTATCGTAGAAGCATCCTGGGATCGTTTCACTGATCACACTCTTATTATTACCACACTTAACACTCATATAGCGTCACCAAAAACTATTAGTTTGTATTTAAATCTGTATACTTAAAAACCTAAGTTTAAATATTAGACTTGAGACGATATTGATAGTGCAGTATACTATCTCACCAAAACTATACAGACACCTTCGCAATGTACACAAAAAAGAGTCTGAAGTCAACATCCGTGTATATTCAAAATATATGATTGCTGCAAAAAGAATACCAAAGCATAAATAACAAAGAAGGCGTAATCCCATAAACAAAAAATTAATATAATATGTGAGACCGACAAAAAAAGCAATTCTACAGAATATCATATATCACCAGTCTGTCAAAAAAAAACCGTACCACCTGAAAGGCTACCAAATTATTCAAGCGCATTCCACCTATGAGAAAAGAAGATGGAAACCGAGCAAAAACTGAACATAAAAAGCTACAAACATCTCTTGTTTGCAGTCCACCTTAACCTAACAATAACAATAACCATAATTATATTTAAAACTTTTTCAACGTTTTTGTTTGATGATGCTACCGATCAAACCTTTTTCTACAACTGAAGTAAAACAAGAGATTCCAATATGTAATAACCATAAAGCCCCGAGCTTTCACTGGATCACCAAGCAGGCATTAAAGCAATTACCAGAAAAGCATTAGTTTGGCTAACTATAATTTATAATGGCCTAAGACAATTATCATACTATTCGACGACATAGTAGTTTACACAAATAATAATGACCAATAAACTAAATAAACCTCCAGATACAGTTTTCTCGTACCGGCCAATAAGCTTGCTACCGATCATTTCCTAAACCTTAGAAAGGCTTTTGTTTAAAAAGAATTTCAAAGACACCGAAATGAATACACTAATACAAACCTTCCAATTTGGCATTAGAAAAAATCACTCATCTGTACATTACACGACCGTTAAAAATCGACTCATAAATTTTAGAGACGAAATAACGTGCAGTTGACTTATTGGATGTTCAACAAACTTTCGACCAAACATGGCATGAAGATCTATATAAATCATCATTTCCAACACCTTACCATTTGATTCTACAATCATATCGTATAGATCGATACTCTCAAGTAAATTTAACATTGACACCTTAAGGCAACTCAGTTAGTGGCTCAGAATTTATCTCAATGAATTCACTCAGATTTTTGTCACATGAGAATCACAATACGCGCACCTCACTCAATCTACTAACTCAAAGGGATTACGCTTCTTGACCACTCATACTACGGTAACCTGCTCTAGCAGTTGAATGTTTCAGTATTAATGTGGTTATGTAACCAGTCTTCGTGCTTCTCATTTGCTACCACTTCTATTCTTAAGTCTCAATGTAGATGACTATTTGTTACGTACCAAGAGGCGTCTGTTATGATATTTAGCAATTTTTGTGAAAGATGTTGTTACCTCTATCATAACCCCATAGTTGGTTACCATAAGTTAAGTACAAGTGTATATACTTGTGTGTTGATTTTTCATATCTTCTACCCATCATATATTAGAAATGTCAGTGAACTTAACAAAAACAAATTTGATCTTTACCAAATTAAGTATATCGGGGTTTATCTTGAGTTACAAAATAAATTAATAAAGAATTTTGGAAGTGATAGTAGTGGTGAATATCAGCAAAAATATGACGCTTTATTCCGTAAGCCTAGAATTAAATGAAGCACTGGGGATGCTTAGATGTTTTGGATGTATAATAAATTTATAAATTCTTCACTTCATTCATTATTGTTTATTATAAAAGTATAATTGAAATAGAATATTGTAAATTGTTTCAAGTGGATATAAAAAAATTGCAATTGCAACATAAACTGGTTCAGCGATTTCCAACTTAATTTTAAGTACTATCGCCGAACAGAAGATTTTAATAGCCTGTTGCTGTGGCTAAAGGTATAACACTAAAGCCAATGTGAAGAGGTCTTGATAAAGTTGTTAAAATGTTTATAAGAAAAATCCTTTCCCTATTTGTCATCTAATTTTTACTACTTACAAAGCTTGTATTAAAGCAGTTGCCCTTGGAACCGTTAAAAAATTCTTCCACTTCCCAAAGATGGGACTATTTAAAAATATATATTAAGGTGTTAATCGAATGATTCTTTTAAAACAAGTTGGTTAACAAAAATAAATGGTTTCCAAATCATTTAAATGAATTGCAGATATTTTTAATTTAGTTGCAGAAATTACGGCCCATTTTAAATGCTATTTTAATTTATTCAAACATCTTTAAATGTTTATTTTTATCGATTGGGTGGATGATTTAATATGTTGGCGGCAATGCATTTCAAAAATAAAATTTAGCAAGAAGTAACCATGGTTATTGAAAAAACAACGGAAAAGTAAGTAAAAAGACGTGGTTAATTTTAAAAGACGCGGGAAATATTTCTGAATTTGTAATGTAGATGGCAGCACCATACGATATACACAGATCAAATTACCGCCATTGAAGTGAGTGTTGTTTGTATAATTTAAATGACGACACTTGGTGTTTTCTTCTTTTGTGTGGTGAAACGTCTATCAAAATTAAACGCCAATTGAGTGAGACATGCGATGAAGGCGTTATGGATGTTAAATGTGCGTTAGTGGTTGCGAAAGTTTAAGGAAGTTTGACAGTTGTGTGACAATAAACTGAAGCAGCCTCGGTCACGAACTAGCTGGACCGAAGCAAAGATTGAGCGAGTGAAACAAGTTGTTATGAAATGCCATCGATTAAATGTGCATGATATCGCCTTCTAACTTGGCAGTTTTGTAGTATCTGTGGATCCCATGTTACATGATGACAAAAAAATGCGAAACATTTTTTCAAGGTGGGTCCGACGAATGCTGATCGACGAACAACTCGGGACACGTGATGTCGCCATGAATTTTTGACCATGAAGAACCTTCTATGTGACCGCTCATTTTCCAGTCAACCCGCTGTTGCATCAGTGATTTTCCAGTGCGCAAAACACACCCATAAAGAAGTGTTCTCAGCACCCATGAAATCCTGGCGACGATGTTGTGAAAAATGTGAAACTCTAGATCAAAATTACGTTGAGAAGTAAAGAAGTTTCAACTTTCTTGGAACAGTATTTTTTCAGAAAAAAAATTGAACACTTGGAACTTGAAGACAAGTTTACCCACTAAAAAAATGGCGGTAAAAATCGACATCAAATAATTTGGGAATTACTATTAAAAGAATCACTTAAAATTCAATTGTTGTTTAACATTGTAAATGCTGTTATCAAAAATATTGAGTTGTAAAAAAATATGTAGTTTATTCTGTATTCTTGCACCATTATTTAATGTGTTGTTGAGGAATTAGGATACGATGTTAAAGTTATATCTAACAAATGTACCTGGGATACTTTCATTGAAATTTTCTAAGAAATCATTTATTTAAAAATCACACTTCAGTAAAATTTGTTATCTAGCGATTTAATAATTGATATTAGAGCTACGTATTAGAACAGTATTTCCAAATATTTGCATCATTTTAAAAGTATTTATTTAATACTATTAACCGTTGCCCAATCGGAGAGATAATTTATTATATTAATAAGAGTTAAAAATATATTAAAATCTCAAATGTGCTAAAATTATTTCAATATTATATATAATCCAAATATTCACTAGTACAAAAGCCGGAAAAGTCCTTTTATAAAATATGTTTCATTATTTGTATTATAATAAAGTTATTAACTTATAAGAAAGTAAATAGATAAAAAAGTAGTAAGTAGATAACAAATTAGATAGAGTTACTATTATATTATTTTAAGTACTTTGTTTTTGGGAACCGGGAAAGCATCTTTTCCCCCAGGCCTGGCATTGGCTCTTGACGTAACACTCACACCTGTCTTAATTGCTTCGTTAGACTGTTACAAAAACTTTAAGAAACTAATAGAAAGCAAATAATAAACCACGTTTTATTAGTCCAACTGTTTCTTTAATAATATTAGCCTTCTATGACATTTCAACAAATTTTTGTTGCAAACCTCCAAACGAAAATTTTGTATTTTGTTTGCTACATTTATTTACGTTTGAGTTTGTCGTAAAAGCCGCGCCATCCAATCGTTAACTAAATTCGTAAACTTTCGGTTGATTTTGAAGCACCAAATAGCCAGCTAAATTTTTGTTTTTAAAGCAAAGGTCCAAATTACAAGGGAACTCAAATAAACGCTAAAAACCTTTAATACTGAATGGATATTATTTTTAACTTTATAGTTTTTATTTAGTTATTTATTCACAATGTAATTTACAGTAATTTATTTTTCTATAATAGAATAATGGAGAGGTGGCAAAATTTGGGAAATGTAGAAGTTTTCAGGTCATAAACCGACTAGTACCTTTACAGTACTGTAATCCATAATTACACTATTTTATGTGTGTTGGCAGAACCGTAGCCCTTAAATTGTAAGAGATTAATTACCATATAAACTAACAGCTGACAAAGTTTATAAAAACAACACTTAATTGAGCGATGTGGTACATTGCCTTATCAGTACGTCTGTAAAATAATCGGAAATAACATAGATTTATCTACCAATACATTTTTAATTAATAAATAAATTAATGTTTGTAACCTACTTGGAAAATGTGTACACTTGTCGTAGCTTACAATTAAAATAGTTTAGCAACTATGTGACTAGAGGGATTTGCCTGTTTATGAATTGCCAATGACTTGGCCCATTCATCCTAAGGATACTAACAGTTCAACATTTCAAGTCCAAGCAGCTCGTGATTCTTAAAATTTTCGGCTCGTGACACAATCTGCTGGAAACCAAAACTTTGCTATGGAGATTGAAAGTTATGGGCATTTAGGGTTTAGATCAGTTTAAAAATGCATTAGAGACAATCGCGTGGTAAAAAGTACAACTAAATAAATTTTATATAAAAATTGTAAGTTACTCAGTTATTTAAGTAATTTGATGGTTTGTTTAGTGCCTGAACTGTATACAATACAATAATCTTTCACGGTCATAATACTGTAACTGCGCCGAGCCTTAATTCTTTGGATATTTGAGATATAATAACAAATCTACTGGCATAATTTTCGGTGAACTACACGTAAGTGGTACAATTTTTAAAAAAATCCGAGAACAAAAATATGACATATGACAAAGGATTGTTATCGTGTAATTTATATAATACTAACTTGCACACTAAAAAATTTAGTGCTCTAAGAATTAAACTGGTAAATGAACAAATCAGAACTCACGACAGCAGTGATTAATTTATGCCTCTTGTGAAAAACAAGGAAAGTGAAGCTGACGCAGTTTTTTAAAAAGCACAAGTCTTTATTAAAACGTTTACTGCATGCCCTAGATCTGGATAAGTACGACTTTTATTTCGAAAGATCAAATTTTCATTAAGAGAAGCTCCGCTCAAGTCACCGTATTGCTCATTTTTCTTGTACTTTTTGCTTTTCCATTTAATTTTACGAGATACAATTTTTCCTTATTTCTTTTCTCATTTCACGTTGTTCTATTTCTATACTTTCTTGTATTACTCTATTTTATTGAATTATCTACTTTGACAATATTAGAACCATTTTTTACCTGTTATTTCTCCTTTTTTTATAGCTACGTATCTTCTGTTACTTATTATATTTTGAGCTTACAACCACCTTAAAAGTTAAAATTATAAATAAGTAAAATTACAACTGAAATATATCTAAAAGTTCATTAAAGTTTAGAACAGAAACTACTTGCAGGTCAAATAAAACAAAACCAATGCAAACGATCTTTTTTTCAACATTTTTCATCAATAATATTATAAATAGCAAAATATCATTGTTTTAATGATAGTTTAAACTAAAGAAAACTTTGCTAATTTATAGTAAAATATGTTTTTTAAATTTTAGATCCATTGTTGCTTTTTAAAAACAATAATGGCTCAATAGTTACTAAAATAAATTAAGATACTCTACAGACTTGAAGAACTTTGTATGTTATAATTCAATAAGATTATTAAAAAATATTATTTATAATATTAGGATATTAAAAAATATTATACTCGGAATGAACAAAATTCAAAAAGTACCCAAATATGTTATGTTGATCTTAAACAAATTTATTTTGTCGGCTCCTATCTTCAAAACAAATCCAAAATTCATTTTTAGGCAATAAAGTTTAGAAGCAATTCAATTAATTGTAAAAGTACAGGTTACAGGTAAGCTCAATTGTAACATCTAGAAGAACAAAATTAAAATTTTTATTTAATATTCTCTCTAAAATGTAACTTTTGTAATAATTTAAATATTGCGACGAAGATCGCCATTTACTTATATAAAAATTTTCGTACGAACCAAAGATAATTTTTTACAAAATACAAAATTTTAATAGGGAAATTATAGCTTTCAAGCAGTGGTTCTTTTAATTTTAAATTAAATTATCAACAAACATCAGAGCTGTGAGCTCATAAAAAGGCCATTAAATAACAGAAGCATCGAAAGCTCCTTAACTACCAAGAGCACGAACAACCAGCAACGCAAACTTCTTTTTTACTCTGGAAGGCAAGCAACGTGGACGGCAAGTTTATAATAACTTTAACGGGGCGTAGTGGAAAAGGAATAACTGCGTATCCTGCAGGCCAAATCTCTCAACGGACGTCATGATTTCTCCGACAATCGATAGGTTTTAAGGATGGGTTAGCTCCTCTGCGATTCGAGCAAAACTTTTAAACAGGGCCATCAGAACGCCAAATAACTGACTTTACAAACGAAAAATTGTATCAAAAATCTGTTTATTTGAAAGCGGGGAACGATAAAAAAATCGCTGGCTACAGTTGCAGACAGCCGGAATTAGCAGAATGTAAAAAGGGGCTTTCACGTTCCGAAACAAAGTTTAAAAAGTTCTGGATATCCGAAGTTGCGCGCACAAGGCGAGCCCCTTGTGTGCGACGGCAAGGAAATGTACACAGAAAACTAATTTCGGAACGACAATTCGGTGCCTAAATACTGTCTGCGCTAATACAAGCCCGTTATTGTTGGAGTGATCGCTGCAAATTAGATGCGCGTCGAATCAAATGCTATTTGAAGGAACTATCGACTTACATCACTTTGCTGCGAGCGAAAAATGTCAAATTCAATCCGCATTCCCAAAATTGAAAATGAATACTAAAGTAGCATAAGAAAAATTTGCAATAAATAAAATTACCTTAAATAAAATTGAAATAAATTTTTCCAGTGAGGATTGTAATAAACAACATTGAAATAATAAATTTGTTACTGAAATTGATAATACTTAAGATTGTTATACTTTACTTTTTGATTGAATTGTTAGTTGGGTAGTTAATTTTTACAGACGAGATTTTTATTAATTAGATATTATTATTAAAGTTATAGCCACTAATGCTTAATGGTTTTTTAAATGCCGTAACTTTTAATTCACAGGGGGTTGCTACTTTCAGATAAAAAAGACTGACTTACTCTTACCCTTCTTGCATGCCGAATAAACTTAGAAGAGAACAAGACGGTAATACTCACAGATTTGAAACTTTAGCGCACATTCAACAGTTAGAGAGTCTGATAGCAGTTCGCATGTGATTCGGCTGCATTTATACAACTGCAGTTAGTTCACTAAACATTTAGGAGCGTCAGTCTTGGCGAAGATTATACAAAGAGTGGTAAGGGGGACTTGCGATAGTCACATTTCGAAACGGACCAAAGCGAGACGTCGGCGGGAGTCCGCGTGCGGCAACCCAAACGGCGAGCGCGTCTACTGCGGCCAGTGAAATGCCCCATTCCTCCCAGCGCCGGCCAGATTCGGGAAACCAGGGAGCGGCGAGGCGCGCGTCGGCGGCGGCGGCATCTCTGTCGCCGGACAGGAAGGATTCGCAGGACTGCCCCGGAGTGCGGACGCGACTGGAAGCAGGCAACCCGCGGTGCAACATTAAGACGGGGCTTCGCCGCCACATGCGCAGTCCCGAGACCCAGCCCAGACCCGCTCGTGCAACAGCTTGATGGACGCCGCCGCCGGCGCCCGGCGCCGGACTCGTCCGCCGTGCCAACTTGCCGGCGAATGTCCACCCCGTTAATCCCGGCAATTACGGGCCTTTCTTGGGTCGCACTCCGGCGCGAAGTCGCGGGTCGCTATCAATCTTTCAGGCATTCGCCGAAGGCCTCGCCCGGCTCCGGGACAAAAGCTCCGAAATTCCCGAACAAATTAGTAAAAGTTACTTAGGCCGAATTATTTAAGCCGAATACCTGCTTGCCGGCCCTACGCACGTACGCGTCGACTTCTCCGGCTTTCTACGGAGAGGCTAAGGGGATTAAACGAGTTTTGAAAGTAAATCGGGCGCATTTGTTCGGTGTTAGAAAAACCGTGCGGATATTTGTATTTTATGTGGATTGGACGCGCACACCACACTAAATTCAAACTTCTACTGGAGCTGACAAAGAGTAATTCTTCGAATACCCAAGAAACATTTGTTTTAAATCTTTGTTTCTCTTGCTTTCTCTCTTCCAGATATAAATTTCTATTATGATTTTATTTTTTCCTGGTATACTTACTTATTCTTCCGTTTTATTTTCTTCATTGATAAAATCAATTTTTACTTTACGTTTTACTTTATTGTTTCTTAATTATAGAAAGGGCACAGGGGTATATTCAAATAACTCATCTATTTAGTTCATTTATGGTTGGCTAAACTGTGCGTCTAGGTATTCTTATATGAGGTTATGTTCGACATCTGACTTTTCTCGTTTTGTGCAGATGAATAAAAGGTGTATCCATTTATGATTGTTATATTATAAAGAAATCGCTGTTTTTTTTTTAGAAAATGTGGCAGAAGAAATTTGTAAAATACACAGATTCTCATTTCAAAGAGACAATGGGACGGTGTTGGGTGAGTCTGAAACTGACGAGGAAGATAATGTCAGCGAATGTGAAGATAATATAGAAATTCTGTCTAATCATGAAAGGATAGTGTCTGCAGATGCAATTTCTGACGAAAGTGACGATAACAAATTATCAAATGACGCTATAATTACTGAAAGAATGGCTTAAAGAGGGACACAAAGAAACCACCTAAAACCAAAAGTTTTACGAAATATTGTTCTAAAGCTTCCCGGGATAAAAAATGTAAAAAATGTCACTGCTGAAGTGGGGGCATAAAAAACTCCTTTTGACCACGTTATGCTTGATATACACATGCCGACTCTGAAATAAACAGACTAAAAAAATTATTATAAAGACGCTAGATACATTGATCACACTGACAAATACTAAATGCTGGCATTCATTTTCTTCTTATTCTTTTTCATGATCCTTATGCCCTTTACAAAGCGTTGGAAAGAACTGTTGCTTAATTACTAGTTCACTTCTTCCATGCTTTACGGTCCCGGGTCATTTGCTTCATTTTTCAGTCTTCCGCTTGTATTTTAAAATTTCCACTGTCTGCTAGATCCATGCTTTTCCTCACCTCTTTTTCTTTTCTTTTTTGAATATATTCCTTACTTTTATTACTCTTCTGGGAAGTCTCTCTTCTTTTATTCTCCAAACATGGCCAAACCAATTCAACTGTTTCTTGTCTCTTAAGTACACTAGTGCTTCAATTTGTAAATTTTCCCCTTATTTCGTATTTTTAATTCTTATTTTTCGTTTCCGCTATTTTCTTAAATACTTTCATTTCCATTGCGGTGATTGTACTGTTATGCTTTTTGATTCTAACTCGTGGTTTGCTAGAATATGTTAAAATCCCAACCACAATTGCTTTATGGACTTGTATTTTTGCTGTTCTACTGATTTTTTCTTTCCAAATGTTCCTTTCCTCAGCGCATAGTATATTTAATTTTCTTTTTTGTTCTATTGGCAATTTCTTCTTCTATCTTTCCATCTTTTGTAATTCGAGTACGCAGATAGTTAAGTCGTTACCTCTTCCAGATGTATTCTTTTACATAAAATCATATTTCCTTTTTCTTCCCTTTGTTTCTTATTGATGATCAAAATTTTTGTTTTCTCAAGATTCACTTTCATACTTTCTCTTCTGTTTCTTTATTCCATATTTCTATTTCTCTGTTAAGTTTACTCGATATTTCTGCCATTAGAATTATGTCATCGGCATATACAAAATTATGCGTATCGGTCGTATATTCTTAGATCCTAGCAACGTCTTCTCGTTATGGTTTTTTTATTTGGGTTTTTAATTATTCTGCCCATTTTTACGTTGAAAAGTAATGGGCTGAGGCTATCACTCTGTTTTATGCCGCTTTGAAGTTCGAAATCTTTCAAAGTATATCCGTAGGTGTATGGTAACGTTCTTGTACACACTCTTAATTTTTCTTATTAAAATTTCTGATATCTGTAGTTTTCTAAGGCCTTCCCATATTATATTTCTATCCATAGAATGAAAGAGAATGAAATTTAGGGTTTTGTTCAAAGTAGTTTTTGTGCGCTCGCACCGATAACGTCGTCTTAGTAGAATTGAATCGATCTAACGAATGCCGAAAACCTCGTCTCGCTATCTCTTGCCGTTTCCGAGATCTGGAAATTTTTTTTAAAACTTTGACCACTCTTTTCACCACGAAGTCAAGATGGCCATGTCATTCATAAGAATTATTTTCTTCGATATGACCGATCTATCGATCCCAAGTAGTCCGATCGCCGTAAAAAACTTGACAAGGGGGTGCAAGTCATTTTTATATATTATACTCCCCAACTATAAAAGCATAACCAAAGTTTTCTGTTTGACTCAATTATTCCCTAGATAATCTTTTTCAGAACAAAGATGTTGTCCGTTGTTTGCCTGTCTTTTCTATATGGGGCCTGTTATTCTTCTAATTTTGGTTCTATTAGTGCTCTTAGTTTTGTTTCTAATATTTTTGTGTAAATTTTAAATGCTGTTGTTGTGAAACAGATTGCTTTTATAATTATCGAATATAGTAGCATCTCCTTTTTCCGAATAGGCAAGATAATATTTCTTTCCCAATCTTTTGCTTTTTTCTCCGTTTCCCATGCATTCTTAAAAGTCCCTATAGCCATTCTTTTCCAATATTTTCCAGCCATTTTATTAGTTCTGGATCTATCCTATTTTCAATTTTGCTAGAGCATCTTCCTTCTCTTTCGCTTTCCTCATTGCCTTTTTTACTTGTTTTCTACTCTCATTATATTCCTTTTTGTGTTCCTCTTTTCTCGTTTATATATATGTGCGTCAGGCTGTTTTTTAACTAAATTTCTTATTTCTTGAAATTTTCCATAATTCTTCTAGATCCCTAATTACTACTGTAGTATTTAACTCATCAAATATTTTGTCCGTTTCCTCTTGGTTTCTTATATCAGTTTTTTTTAATTCATAAATATTTATTCTGGTTTATTCCTGCGTGTCTTCTATTTTTGGTGCTTTAATTTCCAGTGTTGGTTTAGTAGTTTGGGTTGGGTATTTAATTCTGCCTCATTTACGGTGTAAACATTGCCTATACAATGTGTCATTTCTCTGGTGCATATTATATAATTAGTTATGCTTTTTGCTTCTCTTTCCTGGGCCCTAAACGTATATTTCTGCTCGTATTCTTGCTTTCAGAAGATATTTCCAATTATTAAATCATTTATCTGACAAAATTAATCATTTTTCTTCCATTTCTGTTAATAGTTACTTCCCATATTTTCCTAGACAACCCCTTCTCTTGTTGTGATCATTACCAACTCTTGAGTGCCAGTCGCCCATCAATAAAATGTTATCATTATTCTCTCTTATTAAATCTATTACGTTTTGTAGCTCTTCATAATATTTTTTCATAATTTCATATTGCGTTTCTTCTATTGGTGCATATAGTTGTATACAGTATATAATATATAATATAAGTGTGTCCCTTCCTCTATTCTAATATGTATTATTCTTGCAAAGACCGGGTTAAATTTTATTGTTATCTTATGTAATTCTTTTGTCATAGTTATTCCCACCTCTTCCTTTTTACCTGGCTGTACTCCTGAATAATAAAGTATGTACTCATTTGGTATCCATTATATTCCAGTCCCATCTTTTTTGTTTTGCTAACTCCAATCAGTTGTATGTCATGTACTTTCATTTCTTCCATAAGTTCCTCCTCTACTAGAAATTGATGTAATATTCCAAGTTTCTATATGTATAGTTTTATAGTACATGTTTTTTCATCATTATCCCTTTATATTCTTTATTCCTTGCTTATTCGTCGCAGTAACCATCCTAAATCCTCATTTACTAGTATTTTGAGTACCTACTCGTCTTAGTTATCTGAAGTAATTTATCCCGTAGTTTTTATCCTCATTGCTCTCTAGAGATCTGTGACTCACGGTTCACGGTTTTCTAAGGTGTTACTTTACAATTAAGGATTCTTCTTTATTATTTTGACTATTACTGATCATCTTTTTCTTATCTTCTTCGCATTCTTATATGCGCCCTCTGTCCTGATTATCAAAATCCATTAATTACCATTTTATTACATTTTAAGATGGCCCGTTTCTCTATATTTTCTCTTAAATATTACTAATTTCCTTTGTTGTTTTTGAATTTCTTTAGAGAAATCTTCCTCTATATATACTGGGTGTCTCATTTTAAAAGTCGCACGCAAATATTTCGCCAGGAGAGCCACAAATCAACAAGTGATTTTAATAAAAGCTGTTGGGTTCGAAGGAGGCTATCTAATTATGTAGTCCGGCACCGGGTCCGATAAGGCCCTGTGATATTGAACTTTGTTTTTTTTAAATATAAATCCCTATTTTTAATTGCAGAATCTGATTCTACGGGAAAAAATATATCCAAACATGTTTTTCAAAAAAATTTTAGAAATCCGGGCCTTGTTTGGGCCACATTTGAATGTTTTTTTCTTAATATTTCGTTAGGGGGCAATCAATCGACAACTGATCTTTACAAAAGATGTCAGTTCGAAAAGTGCTATCTAATTATGTAGTCCGGGACCGGTTCGGGCACCCTGATAAAGCCCTAAGACGTCCGACTCAATGCTATTGATCCAAAAATCTTAATTTTCATTACATTGTCTGTTTCTATGAAGAAAAATACGCCCTAATGTGATTTTTCAAAAATAGATGGCCTCCTTCGAACTCAATAATTTTTATTGTCACTTGTTGATTGGTGGCTCCCCTGACCAAATATTTGCGTGCGACTTTCAAAATTGGACACCCTGTATATTTTGGTACCATTTAACTTTTTGTTGAAAATAAAATCTTTATCTTTTTATATTGGCATTTGCGTATATTATTCATACATATTACGTACTCGTAAAGATCCGCATCTTTCAATTTACGAAATGTTTTTTAGACTAACAATAAGCACTAGAAATCACTAAAAGCACTAAAATTTATCGTTGCGTTATGAGCGAATCTCGTTTTAAATTTTTGATGAACTACCTCAGATTTGATGACAAAATTCATATAAATTGCGAGGACAGTACAGAAGTAGAGTTTTTTTGCAGTCGCGCTGCGTTTGTTGCATTGGGTGTGATTTTATCAGTGATTGAGGTATTAGGGTTAGAAGATATTATCGTGGGATATGTAAATTTGTTTGTTAAACTGGTTTATATAGGTACAACCTTTGTAATTTGCAATGTGGTCCCCTCTACAGTTGACACAAGCAGGTTTACTGACATCTTTATTTATTGTATAATGTTAATAGTGATGTCGTTCTGTGCATTTGGCACATCATACAGGTAGACGGCAATAATTTATTGCGTGCCTCATATGTTGATTGTTAGTACACTGTAGAGTGTTATTTCTTTGTGGGGGTTTCACTGTTATTACGGAATATAGTAATTTAATCAGGTTAAAAATGTTATTGACTTTATCATCTTTGCGTAGTTCGACTGAAAATATTGGTATCGGGTTATTGTTACGATTTAATAGTCGAGTGACTTTAACAACGGGATATTTTAAGGCAATCAGTTCGGATGTAACTTCTTGTTCCGTTATAATGTTAGGATTAAGTTGCTATTTTCGGAGTTCTATGTACAGAAATTTACTTTGTGGTTATCATAAAACTTTACTGGTTAAAAATAAACGTTCGTGCTCTTCACATTGATTTTAACTTTCTTACCTCTATAGATAGTAATCAAATCTTTTGCGATTATTGATTTTATGCCAAGAATAATATTTTGGTAATAATTGAGGAAAATCTTGGGTTTAACGATTGTTTTATTTACATTTTTCATCAAAGGAGAATATTAGTTTTTGAATTGCAGTATATAAAGTTGATTTTAATTAAATAAAGAGTCATAATTAAATAGTTAGTGCTTGTTAAAGTCATCGTGGTCTGGCGGGGTAGCTAAAGCTTTTTTTATTTACTTCATTGTTTATAAATGCTTTAAATTTTATTTCAGTTGAGTTAGCGTTAACCGAATTTTCTCTAGAAATAATATTTGATGTTTTTAACACATTTGTTTATTTGTAAATAGATATTAAAAGTATTTATCAGGAGGTGAATGTAAATTATTGGTTATCGGCTCGAGCAGCCAGGGATCGCGACAATCGTGGGATTATGACAGGCGGTGCACGGTAATTTCATATTATTATTCATATTATAGTTCAATAATTTAGAAGCCACCGAACGCAAATAATAATAATAATGTATTTAAATTAAAAGTGGTGTTATTTGACCTTAGTAGTGGAATTGTTTGGGTCACGTGAAATAGAATTCTAAGACACTTTAGGCGCTGGTAGCGGAGCACCAAAGTAAAGCCAAAATGTAAATAGCCCATGCTTTCATACAAGGTCAATAAAATATTTAATCGGAAAAACTCAAACATGTGTGTTTTACATACAAAAATATTATAAACAACAAAAACTGCTTTTGGTGCAAGTACATGCTTTGCTATCACCAATACATACGAGGATCATTTAATAATTAAAGAGACAAATTGGAATGGGGAAAAGACTGTTGGTAGTACAAGTTTGATACATTTAGTATCTTAAGTTGGCCTCACTGGGATGAGTTCTAATCAGCTGATTGATCAACATTGCTCTGTTTATAACCTTAAAATTATGTTAAACGATGTCGGGTCTTGTTGAAAATTCCACATTGGTTGAACAACGTTCCGTGAGTCGTTTTTTGATTGGTGAAGGTGAAAAACCAGCTAATGTATACTCTAGAATGACTAAAGTGTATGGTGAAACTTGTATGAACCGTGCAATTTTTTACAAGTGGCTAGAACAGTTCAAAAGTGGTCGAGAATCAGTGTCTGACAAACACCGTTCTGGCCGGGCTATTGTAGTTTCAATATATTGCGACTACCTCGAGGAACAGCGTACAATTAATAGCCAATACTACTCAGATATGCCATGAGAGAGAAACGTCGTGGATCTCAGAGGAGAGGTGTGATTCTCCAGCAAGACAACACACGTCCTCACGTTACTCAATTAACCCGTGAAACCATTGATAAAATGGGCTGGGAGGTACTTCCTCATCCCTCTTATAGCCCCGATTTAGCACCTTGTGATTTCCATTTGTTTGGTTCGCTGAAGGAGGAATTGCGTGGGAAGAGGTTCCAGGATAACGAGGATGTCAAGAAATTTGTGGAAAATTGACTCCGACACCAAGACAAAGAGTTCTTTGCAGCCGGTATAAAAAAGCTAGTAACCCGTTGGGACAAGTGCATAAATGTTGATGGAGATTATGTTGAAAAGTAGAAAAAGTCTTATTTTGTAGAAATAAACAATTTTTCTTCAGGTCAATGTGTCTCTTTAATTATTGAATGACCCTCGCACATAATCAGAATTTGTAACCGGTTACCATACAGTGACAATGCCTCAAAAGAGAACTCATTGTGCAGAAACGTTTACAAATTTACTATTTAAATGAATAGGCCAAGTCCTAGAATGGAACCACAAACGTTGTTAAATGTTGCTGTTCAAAGTACTATAAAATTGGATTAAGAACATTGGAGTCGAAAAGGGTTAACATTTGAATACAAAGATGCAACATTCATTCGGAAATAGCTTAAAAAACGTAAAATCCTTTTCAAGCTTACTCCTATAATCTTATTGAAAAGCCATCTCTTAGTTAGAAGTTGGTGTTTAGATTAGCAATCGTTTTTTTTTATTATGCTAGCCTGAGCATTTGTTGAACTTTTATGCCTCTCTACTGCCTTATATTGTATAGAAAGTTTTCTTTCCTTATCTATTTCCTTATTATTCTCAATTGTAACTTGTAAGTATATATTTTACATTTCTTATTAAGTGTCCCTAAGAAGGATGTCTTTCTTTTATAGTACTTAAACTATCACAATTATAATTCATGCATTGTTTGTAATTCTGACTGTTCATGGGATAGTGAATACCTGTTCAGTATTCGAGCTTCTGTTGCATATAAAGATATCTACTATACATAAACCCTCACCATTTTCCATTTGATTTTTAGATTTAGATTTTTATTATTTAGGAGTACTTACATTTCACTATATTCTTTCCTAGCAATTACTAATAGGGTACTTATTTCTATATGTGAATTTAATTCTGAGTTTAACCAGCAACCTAAATATTTAAATTGGTGCACTTTCAATTTAGTGCCGCCGTCGGTTGTGAAATTGTCTCTCCTTATCTGTCATCAGCGTATTATGTATTATTTGTTTTTCAATTTATTTTTATTTCTAAACTGAAATTATGTAAGGCATGCTAAAAACTACTTCTGAGTAAATTATAAACAACATTGACAACAACGTGCTTAATTATAAAGCTTTCTGTCTCCATGCCTTCTACCTTTACTCTAGCTTGTTGGATCTAGTAAAGGCTTTACTTTAGTCTTATTGTTCTTTTACCTTAACGTTTTCTAAACATTTAATAAGTTTAATGTGTGTTACTTTATTAAATAGTATCTCATAATCGAGAAAGCATGAATACATACCTTTTTATTGATCTTTGCATTTCTGCATCACCACTTGTATGGAAAAGAGGGCTTTACGTGTTCTATTCCATTCCTGAAGCCTAATTTGGTGCCCCTTATTACTGCTTCACATTTGTTATAAATTTAATTTTGCAGTCCCTTCAGGAGTATTTTCAGGCAGTGACTAATGCAATTTATCACTCATTACATGATTTCGTGTTTGGTTTCTTGGACAGGGGACCTAGTCTTATGGAATGTTTTCTGCTACATATATCTTATTATATAAATTAATTAATATATTTAGATTTAATTTGTTTACTAATTTAATTATATATTACGTTTTAACATAATTACTTTCACTTGTCCTGCAGCTTGTAGGTTGGCTTCTAGTCTCTCGTCGTTAAACAATTTTACATTTTTCCCGATTCTTATCGTCTTAGTTTTGTCCACTGGAATTTTACTGCACGTCATCTCGTATCATTATATGTTTTTTTTTGTTAATGCCTACTACTTCTTTCATTTTCTTATGTAGTCAAAACGTATTGTGGTGTTCCTTGAAGTTTTCATTTTTTTACATCTGTCTCGTATCCACCTCTTTTTTTCTTCTTTCATTTTGTTTTTAGATTTTGTTTATTATTTGTATTTTAGTTTAGTGTTAGTTTTAAAAAATCTCCGTCATCCTATAAGTGTAATTTATCTTTCGTCATTTATTTTCGTTTGAATATGTTACGCTTTGAAATTCAAACTTCTATAAGCAGCTGCTATTATCTTTGTTTTCAGTATTTTATGTATTTTGCCATACTTTTTCAATGTTTTCTTGCCGACATTCTGTTACAAGTGAGGCATGGTTTATTAAATCTGCTCTATCAGAATTAAATTTTATTCTACTTGTTGTTTCTTTTCTACATTAATGTTTTTTACGTCTGTTTTTTTTATCGTCCTTTTCTTAGTAACGTATATTATATCTGCCTTTTGTTTTGATAATTACCGACTTGTGATCTAATCCGACGTCGGTGTCGGGGTATATTTGCTCTTACTATACTGCTGCGGTATTTTTTGTTTACAAGTACATAATTTATTTGAATTGTAACTATAATTTTTCGTTGTTTGGAGAAGTTCAAGTACATCGTTTGGTAATTGGCTGGTTAAACCTTTTTGCATTTAGATTTTTCATTATAATATTTTGGTCATGTTCAAACTTGCGCGTAAAATATTTCAATGTAAGTATTGATCCTCCGATTGTCGGGGTATATACTTGAACTATATTAATGCTTATGGAATTATCTTCTATTTGTTATATGGATATGACTCTGTTAAAGTATTTTAAACATACTGATTTAGTTTCTTATTTACTATAATTGCTACTTTATTTTCATAACTTGATCTCCTGGGTAATATACGTATGATTTTGCTGTCTAATCCGTAAACGGCCATTTTACTTCGCTAACTCCTAAGATATGTAAATTTACTCTATTCATCCCTTAAATGACATTTTCTAATTTGCAGGTAAATACATACTACAAATATTTAGTATGCCTATTTTAATAGTTAAATTAATATTTTTCCACTTGGGGACTTTTAGCACCCTCTGGTTACTTAAAACATGTTGAGGACTGGGGTCTGTGGTTGTTTTGTACTGTCGTGTAATTTTCTTAGAATAAATAATACAATAGTTTTGCGTTGCCTTCTCTAATGTCCATTGCTGTGGCCAACAGGTTTCCCCTTATATTCAGCTTCTATCTTCAAAAACTATTCACAATCAGAGCCATTAAATTCAATACTTGTAAATTGCCCTTGATTTTCTTCTATTTAGTTAGGCTTATATGTCGATGCAGTTTACCGGTGCGTGGCCGCTGTACATATCAGGATAATTTTTAACTTCTTAGATAAATGTTGGAGAAAGTTTTAGGGTATTAATAGTGGGGGTTTTGATTTTATCCTTTCGTTTCGTCTGTTTTTGATTAGATAAAGCTGCAAATTTGTTTGCTTTGGTACAGTATTACTAGATGACTGGTAAAGTAGTGTTTTTGTTGGTTCTTGATTTCTTTTAGACTGTATTTGAGTTGCACGGCTACGCTTAATTCGACGTCTTTCTTTATTTTATTTATCACTTCATAATCTGAATTGGTGTATACTTGCATGTATTGTATGTCTTACATTGCTACATAGTTTTTACTTTGTAATTGTGCCGTGGGCAATTGGAAAAACTGTTGTTGATAGTTAATTACAAATGAGGGAGGATTTTGGGATAAATAGAAATGGTTTGCAAACTGTGTTTGTTGGGGTACACCTAGACCGGGTACAGGAGTGGGTCATTGATTACTGAAATAGCTTTGATAATTATTTGATAGGTGATTATAAGTAAAGTTCACCATTATTTCTTGATATCCGCTACTGGCGCCAAGGCCTGAGTCTGGGCCAAGACCAGCGGGGTGTATGTTTTATTTTTCAGTATCTAAATTCAATGTTCACTTATCTCGTACACCAGCTGACCGATGACTTTACGATCAACTGCCATTTAGGATCCAGTGAGCGTGGCTAATACAGCTTAAGCAACGCTACGGCTCCGCCGTTGCGATAGCGCAGTATCCAGGATAGCTCATATACAACATACTTTTGACCGGTCGAAATTAAAGCTTTTTAGTAAACTTCTACATTGGGTTTGGCCAGTTGTTAACAGTACTTGTTTAGAAAACCAATTTTAACTCACTCATTTTCAAAGCTTGTATAGTATTGAATTAGCTGTTTTTCATTTTCAAAAGTATCTCATGCACAAATGGATTGGTGATGCTATCACCTGTCTTTTACAAAGTGGCCAATTTAGAGCAATACAACTTAAAATTTAAATCATTTTTAGCTTAAGTTAATCATATTATTTTATACATATTTTATTTAAACTTCAAAATTATGTGTGCAATGTAATATCTGTCAAATGTGCACCTATTGCTACTATAGAAATTCGAGCTCTTTCCACTTTATTTTTCATCACGCTTTCGCATATTTCCGGAGGTATTTCACTTGCTTGTTCTAATTAATCCTATTTAGAATACATTGTTATATACAAAGAAAGATATATTAAATGTGAGTTTAGTTTATAGAGAGTTTCGTAAAAACGTTTCAAATATTATATGTGTATACGAAATTTCTTTTTCAAATAGCTCATTTGATTATAAAATTAAGTTCGTATAGTAGTTTAAAAAATTATAAAAGTTTAAAAACCGAGGATAGACCAAAAATGGTGTTCTAAATAAACAGTTTAATATTTTCATTAGGTTCTTCGAAGAATCTCAAAAAATAATAATCTCTTTGTTAGTATTTGTATTTATTGCGTCATTTAATACCGTAACAAATAGTTTTTTGTAATGCTACAAGAAATTGATAATTGCTAGGATATGATGAAAGTTTATTAGACAATCATATATTGCGTTAAGGGCCAACTAGAGCACTGTAAGCAAACATAATTATTTAAATACTTTGAATCTCCACTTTAACTTTATTTATCAACACCCTGTTTTTGCAGCAAAATAGTATATGCAATTAAATACTCCAAACCTCACAAGGTGCCAGTTTATGAACCAGCTACAATAGAATTTTCAGAACTTTCAAAAAAAATTGTATCACTAATAATAAAAATATTCAATTCAATCTTGAGTACCCAACATTTTTAATACATAGGAAATTTGCTCAGGTAATTAACTTTACTAAGAAAAAAGCATATGCATTGCGTAACACTTGATACATGAAACGAATTAAAAACGTTTAAAGTCAATGACCTTCGATTGTGACGGATATATATGAATAAAAAAAGTTTTAAATATTATCTTAGAAGATAGATTCTCCAAATCAAATTAAAGGACAGTTACTCTTAGAAGTACTCTGCTCTATCAGAGGTACTACAAGGCAGCTTATTGGGCCCTGCGTTCTACCAGCTATTTACGTATGACATAGCTTTTAACGAAAATACGCCGCAGTTAATCCACAAATTAATCTGAAAGCCTCTCCCTTCAGAAATGGACAGCAGCATGGTGAATTAAAGCCAACGAAAATAAATGAAAATCAATCACTTCAACAACCCGAAAATAGATGTCCTCCAAGAAAGGTTTAACGCAACTTTTATACCCCCTAAAGAGGACGTAAGACACCTAGACATGTATCTATAATGCAATCTAATATGGAAGATACACATCCAATCCAAACGAAATCAGCTCGATATGAAAGTACAGAAGATGCACTGGTTATTATGATAAAAATAAAAATTAACCTCAGAAATAAAATTTTGCTTTATAAACAATGATACTGCTAGTTTAATTATGTGGTGTCCAATCCTTAAATTTTTACAACGCTTTCAAAGAAAAACTTTCTGTATGATGGTAAACGTAGATTGGTACATTAACAACAAAATGATTCACAATAACCTACAAGTTCCATTGGTTAAAATTGACTCCAAAGACCTTGACAATAGATACAAAGTTCGAATTCGTAATCAACCTAGTGCACTAATGACAACTTTGTTAACTAATGACCACTTAGCCAAAACGTGTCTTACAAACAATAGATAGCAGGAGGTAACAAAATGATATTTCTTACATGTTACATGCCCGTATTATTATTAAATTTATTTGAATAGATAAGATAAATGAAAATATGCAAATGTTAAAAAAGATTGAAAGTACATATATAATAAGAAATAAAAAAGTAAAAAAAATTTACCAAAAGAATTTTTCGTGTGTTTTAGTTTTTACGTCTTTTTAGGTCATTATTGCAAAAACCATATGGAGATTATTAGCATTATTATTCTAATTTGACCTGCATTAGTGCTTTTTCATGTTGTTTTGTTAGAAGCAACGTTGCTTACTGAACATGTAACTGGTATAATTGAATACCACACTATCGTAGTCCTTAACGAGAAAAAAAAACATTAAAGTAACAAATATGGTGTTAGAACTACACAAAAAGTTTGATATAAGCATGTTACAAAGAAATTAGGCACTCATATGTTATAAAATTTTTGCTGTAAGACGAAGCTAGATCGAAAATGTAACGCATGTGTGATTCGTTCACAATAACGACTCCGAGATGAACGCAATTCGAATTCTAAAACATGTTGAAGACAATTGACCTGACTGTTTACAAAACATGTATTAATAGTAGGTATTAGTTTTAATACTATCTAGTCGATTACCGAGAACAAGATAAATTTTTGCAAAGTAACCACAAGGTGAATTCCACCCACCACCCCTTCTCTTGACTTTATGACTTAAAATTTCTGAATGGCTATTAAGTAGGAGCGCAAGTGGCTTTAGAACCAATAGATACTTTTTTAAAGTGGCATCAAAAATAATTTTGGACTCTGAGCAACGGCTCAATAATACACAGATTTCAACGAAACTTACATTACTTCTGCCAAAAATTTAAACTGAGTTATATTATAACCGCTTCAGCCATTTATATTAAATATTAACTAATTACAATAATAAATTCTTAGTACGATAGTAAATTAATAAGAACAAACAATTTATTCTACAACGATCTGATCATAATGAAATTGTGCAACAACTTTATAGTGGTTTTACTGTAGGGTGACTTTAAATTATCTATAAACTACAAACTAAAAGTATAATATTCTTATTCAATATAAAAATTCGGTAATAATTTTTTAATGTAACGTGTATATTGTGTGTATTAAAAAAATCTTTTGAAAGTAAATTAAAAATTTCAAATCGCGCTTGAATTTACTTATTATAATAAATAAGAAAAATGTGATAAATTCCAAGTAACACAATAATATGCAGTGGACAAATAGTTACTTGTATGTGTCTTAAAAATGAGTTAACTTACTATGATTTATAATAGCATACGTGATTATCAAACCTACTGAAATGGGATGAATCAATTTGCTAGATAGGAAAACTAAATATAAATAAAAATTCCTACATAAGATAGGCGATTGTGTACAATTCATTTGTGGAAAGATAACCAGAAAAATAATAGACGTAGATAAAATAGTAAAAAGTAGAACTTAATAGCGCAGTACGGGTTTGTTTATTCGCTGCCGCCGTGTTTGCCGAATTTATCGCACTCATTAGTTTTAGGGGATCAATGCCTTTTCATTAACGAGACAAATGCAAATATCTCCGGCCTAATCTAACCCCAGCGTGCTACAACTAAATTGTTGTTGGGGAATATTGATAGCTGTTACAACAATTACAAAACCACCACGGGAATAGCTGTTCTTGTGGCCCATATAAGCGATAATTGGAGGGCCGAAGCCGCTTCATTCCAAAACAACCTCTAAATCCCATTAGTTGTTTAAGATAAAGGCATAGAGGCAGGGACGCGCAAAAAATGGATATCGGAACGCATTCAAACAGTTATTTAATACCACATTAAAAGAAAAATTGGCATTCTTTATCTTCCGCGCGTTTAAGCATTTAGGATTATTTTTATTTAGTTAAGATTTACGATGTTGCTGAATTATATTGTTATTATACTTTTGGCATTTTATTTTTTACTAAAGTGCTAGAACTACATTTGGTTTAAAAGTCGCCTGAAGCCTGTGCCATTAAAACTACCCGTACTTAAAACTGATACTGACAGCTTATATCTGTACGTTTAGGGCTAAAGGGCAAAAAACTTGTATCTCCCATAAATGCCCATTATAACTAAAGTTCTAAAAAAGGTAACTTTTCTACAATTTACTGGAACAAATTTTATATCATTTTTATTATTATAAAGGAGTTTTAATTAGGTGGTTTTAATAGCACATGTCATATAAGATGGTTGTAATTCTAAAGTAAGTACAATTTTAATTCTACCAATAGCACAGGTTAAAGAATTGTTGAACTGGTTAAGTAGGGTTGAGTTCTTTAAACTTACAAATGTTTAGGGTGTCACTTAAAATTAGTACAAAAAATTAGAGTACTTTTTAAGACACAACAAATGCAAATTTGTTACCCGCTTACAATGGCACAATTGCAATTTTATTATAAGCAAACGCTACAATTAATAGGAAATTCTAATGAACAGTATTGCCATTTGACAGACGAATACCGCAGTACTAAAATCAATATTAACAAAATCAATCAATGAATAGTGGCAACAACAGTACGTTAATCCAGAAGCCAGATATTCACAGAAAATGTTAAAGAATACTCAACAATTCTGCAGAATGTTCTCAATAAGCAATGATGAATCCTTAAGAAACCGATGGTAAAAATTAAAAATGATCAAGAGAAGATAAATAAATCTAATCCACAGTCGAGAAATGACACTAAATCAGAAATGCAGCCAACTAATAAAAAAAATGGAAGAAGTAACTAAGAAAATACAGGAGGAAAACAAAAATCCACTCCCGTTTTCGATCTTTATACATGGAGTAGTAAATTACCAAAAAGAGATAAATAAAATTATAGAAATAGTACAGCACAGTACAAAAACTCTAAATAGTAATACAATAAAAATTATTTGCCATACTTTAGATACTTATCGGAAACTAATACACTTCATGTAAGGGTTCGGCCCGCGCCTTCAGGCCGAGCAAACGTGCGTACCGAGCTAACTTGTGTTATCACAACGGCGGAGCCGCAGCCTTCCTTAAGGTCAAGAAAATTTATTTAATAATTTAATTTTAAGTTTATTGTTCTTATTAATCTGTTTAACATTATCAAATACATTTAAATTTGCTTACGGAATATATATAATGCATTCGGCCCTAGCGCCGGCCCGGGTTATCAAAGCACAATGCCGGGCTTTACATTTAACCCAATGCCTAACATTTACCCAAACAATGTCTTTTATTAACAACAGCAACATGTTAACGTACCTTACCAACAACCACAACTCTCAAAAAACGCACAGATGTTATCAAATCTATCTACCGCCCCATTACCGTCACTAACTCCCTTAGTAATCTCGCAAAAACAAATTGAAACCTACATGGAAGCCATTTCTGATTAAAAGAAAGACATTACCGATATGTAAAACACCTGGCAAGAAGGCGCAGATGAAAACAAAAACGCGCGACTGAACTACAGACCAAAAAGCACGTAATAACTAAAACACAAGTAGGTACATCATCTGCGAAGACTACTTCTAGTCAAACAAATAGATTTTCTCCTCTCTTAAGTCAAGTCACAAAAGAGAACAAAGGCGTAGCTAAAATATTGGAGGTAAAAATCCTAAAGCCTTCTCCAATATTTATTCAGGGTGTCGTAAAGTACCCTGACATGGTTAAAAATTTAAGCGAGGTAATATCATTAAAAGACTACGAATCCAAATCAGTGGCTAACAATGAGGTGAAAATTAATGTCAAAACTCCGAAAGCCTACCGAAAATTAAGTAAACACCTACAAAAAAAAGGATATTAAACATCATACGTTCCAATTTAAGCAACAGAGAGCATGTTTTTAAAAAAATTAAATCAACTTGATTTTATAACTACAAATATGCATAATATAAAAGGTAAAATAACAAAGGACCATTTACCCCTATTCTTCATAAATCTAGAGTCAGCAGAAAATAATATAGAAATATATTATCACTAATTCCTACAAAATAAGTCTATTAAAGTTGAGCCCCCACGCAAAAACGTCAAACTTGTACAGTGTACAAGATGTCAATCATACAATCACACAAAAACGTACTGTCGTCGCTCATTCGCATGTGTTAAATGTGGAGGTGCACATAATGCTAAAACATGCAAAAAAACAGAGGCACGCCTGCCTTTTGTGCACTATGCGGCGGTCCGCATCCTGCAAATTATAAGGGTTGTAGGATTTATCAAGACCTACAGAAAAAAATTAAGTCAACTAATAATCAAAATAGTATGACTCCAATCTACCAACATCCGAGATATGCTGACGCGTTGAAAGCCACCTCTACACCACAAATATTTTCCACAAATACTCCACAAAACTCAATACAAACTTTGAAACAATACTAAACAAATTCCTTGAGAAATTTAACAGTTGTTATAACAAAATGGTATGGTCTCGTCCATGTTAACCACAGTAATTAATAAAATAAGAACATGACGGCTAAGTCACTAAGAATAAGATTATGGAATGCCAATGGCCTAGTACAACATAGAGAAATAAAATTGACATCATGCTAGTCTCGAAACTTATTTCATAGCAAAAACATATTTTAAGATACTATGAAACTTATCACACAAAATATCCAAGTGGCGCAGCTCGTGAAGAATTTGCTGTCATAGTGAAAAGAGCAATAATACATCATGAACTACCAAAATATGAAGAAGAATTCGTTTTGGCTACATCTTTACAGATTAATAATCTACCTGCCCCACTAAATGTATGCGAAATCTACTGTCTCCCGTATCACTAGAGAAAAACTACTACCTTATTTTGATTCACTAGGATCTAGATTCTTTGCAAGGGAGAATTTTAGTGCAAAACATACACACTGGGGATCTAGACTAATAACTATAAAAGGTAGACAGATACCCATCGTCGTTAATAAAAAAACTAGTTTCATTTAGCACCCCAACATAGTGGCCAAGCGAATCAGACAATATCCCAGACTTACTGAGCTTTTTTGTTACAAATAGCATTTCAGATAACTATGTAAATACTGTTTCCAGCTATGATCTTCTATCAGATCATACTCCTATTATTGTCACAATTAGCTCTACAGTAATATTCGGTATAAAGTGCTTCTGTAATTTGCAACAGAAATACCGACTGGGATTCCTTTGAAGAATATATCGAACTTAATTTAGAGTTGAATATTAAATCAAAACAACCAGAAGACCTAGAGGTTGCCACGTCTAAGATCATTAAGATAATACAGGAAGAAAGCTAAATTTAGTAGATATTCCTCTTGAGCTCAGAAAGCTTATAGCTAAAAAAAGCACCATCTAGTAGAAGTATTTATGCCACACACGAATAATGCTACTCCTAGTTGAAGAGTATCTAATAGCTCCGTTACAACTATCTCCGCCGATTCAAGCTTTTTCTCCTGCTGAAATATGCACTGAAATTAACAACAAGGCACTAGGCTATGACGTTATAACCGGCAAAGTGCTGAAAGAGCTGCCAAGAAAAGGTATCACCCTTTTAACTATGTTATTCAACGCAATACTTCGCTTAACCTACTGGCCTTCTCAAGTTAAATTTGTCCAAATTGTAATGATCTTAAAACCAGGTAAGGCACCTAATATACTTTCGTTGTACAAGTAAGTTAGCCTACTGTTGATAATATCTAAACTGCTTAAAAAACTAATTCTCAGAAGGATAACCGCAGAAGCATCAATTCGAAATCAGACATGGCCATTAAACAATATAACATTGTCGTAAAGTCGTAAATGTGATAAATAGATCTCTGGAAGACAAAAACTACTGTTGTGTAGTTCTTCTAGATGTCAAGCAAGAGTTTGACAGAGCCTGGTATTGAGGTCTACTGTTCAAAATCAGAGAATCATTCCCCCACCCATACTACCTTCTCTTCAAGTCCTATCTCTCCAATCGCTACTTCCAAGTAAAGCTCGGCGACGAAGTATTGGAAATAAAGCAGATTAGTGCTGAAGTATCTCAGGGTACTGTTTTTAGGCTCTTCCTCTATCTGGTCTACACTTCAGACTTGCCTATGTTAGATAAAATAGTAACAGACACCTTTGCGGATGACACAGTTATCCTATCCTGCCAAGAAAATCCATTAACCGCAAGTCGGTAGGTCCAATAACAGCTAGACACAATACCACCTGGCTAGAGAAGTGGCGCATAAAAGTTAACGAAACCAAGTTCACCCAAGTCACATACACCAAACGTAGACAAAACTGTCCATTACTGCTACTAAGTAACATCGTAATACCTCAGGCTAATGAAGTTAAATATCTGGGTATATATGGATGGAAGGCTCACCTGAAGAACTCACATCACAAAAAAGAGAGGAAATGGACTTACGGCTTAAAAAACTCTACTGACTTATTGGCATAAAATCTAGTCTCTCAATTAAAAACAAAATATTAATCTATAAGGCGATTATCAAACCTATCTGGACATATGGGATCGAATTGTGGGGATGCTGTAGTTTGTCCAACGTTGACATCCTTTAGCTTTAGCTGCTATAACCAATACTCCGTGGTACGTATCTAATCGCGCCCTCCACAAAGATCTCCAGATACTCTATGTCAAAGATGTAATAACTCAATACGCTAGCATCCATATCAAGATCACCCTAATGCAAATATTTAGCTTTTCTTAGATAATACTCACCGAATATCTGAAAAGAAAATGCCCAGCAGATTTAGTAATCTAATTTAGACCTATGTCATATTTACAGTTATATTTTATTTAAGGCAGCACCGCTGGGTGTCATCCTTTGCATGCCGTACTTTATCACAGTCCACACATTAGTTTATAGAATTCTATATGTTTACATATATTTTGTAAGTCTAATTGCTAATAAACTCTTCATATAAAAAAACTTAATAAAAAAAATCCTAAAAGAAATACGTATATAGGGCTGTTTTCAAGTACCTCCATCACACAACTGAAACAGAACAAATTAAATGAGATGGGATATAAAGTGAGAGATATAATAAATACAATGAAATAAATTGTTTGTTGTTTTGGAACCTGCAGCCAACGACACAGATGTGCACAATGTATGAAAACACCAAAATGAAATAATTGTATGGTATTTTACAATACATGTGCTGCCAGCAATATAACCACAGTTAGCCGGATGAGGATGCTGACTATAACAATTACGAGTTCACTGTACTATACCAAAAAACGCAAACAATATTAGCAACAGACTAAGCATTCAACAAGATTTGTCAGTATTCATTCATCCATAAAACCAGATCCCAACAACACACATACCACAAAGCCTGAGTTATGCAGGTGCATTAAAAATAGAGCCGAAGAATAAAGTAGTTTACACCCAGTTGCAAAAAGAGGAAAGAATAAACAACTCAGAAGATATTTCCACCATTCTGAGCAAGACTGCTAGAAGAGTTGAAGTCTATCTTCCAGCTACAAAACAGTACGATACTAAACATACTTGCAAAACTGATAAGCAAAATTCATTAAATTTCTTACAATAACCCAATGGAATGCTTATGGCCATGTGCAACACAAAAACAAATTTGAAATACTCCCTTCGTTATAACTTAATAGATATAATATAGATCAAATTTTAATATACCAAATTACATAAACTTATATAACCAATCAACTAGATAACATTGCACACGCTAGAAGTACCATATTAATTAACAAAACTATCAACCAAATCGAACTAGCTAAGTATGAAAGTAACCACATGCCATCTTCATTTGCTACAATAAAGATGCTTCTATACTTACATACAATAATAAATAAAAAAATTAAAAGAGTTACTTTAAGAAAGGAACTATATCATGCAATATATCTGAATACTATACACATAGCTTTGTATACATTCATTACATATTTAGAAATACCTTTAGACAACAGATTGGCTATACCTGCAAATAAAAGAAATGCAATGATTATCAGGATGAAAATTAAAATTTCCATTTTAAAATAAACTCTCACTATATAAAACAATAATTAAACGAATCTGGTTATATGGAGCAAAGTTTTGCTAGTTGCGTTAGTAAGTCATATTTGGCGATAATTTAAAGAACTCAATTTGAAATACTACATATGATCAGGAACCTACCCTTATATGTCTCCAATCAAACGAGCCATAAAGACGTGATGCTTTCCTATGTAGAAGACTTTTTAATAGAAAAAAACGCAAGACATTAGAACAACTTGTCAAGCTATAAGGTGACCCGATGGCTACGCTAGATGAGATTTTTATTTTAAATGGTTGTCCCTAACTCCCTGATCACAACTCCACCGATAAAAAAAATTCTCTCATTTACCGCCGTTCTTTTTCCCCGCTTTGAAGGTCAAAAACGCGAAATTTAAAATTTGATCGGACTAATAGGTACACTAGATGAAATTTTCATTTTAAATCGTTGTCTCGAACCCTTTCAATACAAATTTACAAATACAAAATTGAGGTGCATGACTGTGGTACGGACAGGCCCGGATTTATTCCAAGGGTTCCGATACTTGACGGGTGGCCTACTCGGTTACTAAATATCATTGATATCTGTGTTAATTTCGAACAAAAGGTAATAATACGGTTGTCTAAGGCGCGGTGTTTGCAACATTATCCCGTTTCAGAAATGAAGTACGCCGACCGGACCGAGAGCACGAACATATGAGAGCCTTAACCTCTAAATTAGCAAGTAGTGCCCTCATGAGGGGGGTTGGATCCTCACCATTAATACTATAAATGTATAAGAAGTTGGTAAGAAAATGAGTGTTTAAGAGACAAACATTTGTAAAGAGACAAACAAAAATATTTTTACGGGTTTTGTAAAATATAGCTTTTTTAAAATTACATAAATTAAGATTTGCAAAAACATAAATCAAAGGGAGACAAAAAATCGAATAGATAATCTCAATTAGTAAAAAAATTACACAAAATGCTGTACAAAATCAAAAGTGCATATATCTCGATATACGTCGAAAACATTAAAATACTTTTAATTTTAAAGGGCAGTAACTTTACACCGTAAAAGATATAGTTTATTGGTGAAATTGTTAGAAGTGATTTGAGAAAATGGCTCTATCTACTTACTTGTAAACACAAAAGCTTTTAAGTGCTTTGGCTGAGCTTTGCGAGTTCATTATACAAAAGACATATAAAAAGTTGCTTTTCTTTTAAGGAAAGATAATCCAGTACACCAAATTTCGTTTAATAGAAAAATATTAGGTCTTAGTTGACAACAAAACTTTACTGTTTGTATTCTTAATGTCTTTAAATGTTTTAATTAGTTATCTATATATGATATTTAATAAATTTTTTATAAAATCTGTTATTGTTGTGCTAGTATATTGTAAATAGTTGATACAATACTTTAATACACCCTTTAAGTTTAATGAGTTTTGGGAAAAATGAGAAAATTGATGAAATAATAAGATAATTGTTGTCAGAAATAAAACAAAACTAATTTTTTAATGTATTACCTGTAATACACAAAAAAAGAAATGGGTGTTATTCAGTCACCTGACGTATGTTGTGAATGGAAATGGCCTTGAAAGTGTCACCGTGTTAACACACTAGGTGGCAGAACTGTGCTTATCAACCCAATGTTCGGTTTGTCGAAACATTTAGTTAAAAGTTAAACAAGTGATTGACGGACGTTGATTCCGAACATAAAGTTAAGCTAAAGAAAACCCCTACTGAAACAGAATATAATACAGCAAACATTATGATAATGAGACACTATCAAGAATCCCTGTATGTTAATGGCAGGACAGAGATATAATTAAAGACGATCCCAAAATCGCTTGACCTTCATACCGCTGCAAATTTGGAATGTGAGAGGCAGTTACTCTAAAAAGACTGTGGTGTTACTGTGAGCATTGTATTAGGAGAGATTATATTAATTAGGGTCACTAAATTTACCCCAACGATTTAGAGAAATTGAAACTTAATGCACAAATAGTATCTTATACATTAACAGAAAGAAATTGGACAAATAATTGCAGTTGAGGTGTCGGAAAGGATCAAAATTAATCTCTCATATGTGTTAAACGTTAATGCGAGAGATAAAAATTAGTGCTACCAATATGACTCTGAAACGAAGTATCAATGTGCCGAATGGCGAGGTAGTGGTTTATCAGTCACCAAAAAGTAAAGCGAGAAACCTTCAAAAGCAAAGGTAATGTTAATCAAGCTTTTGGTGCTAGAGTTTCGACACACTGTAACTATTTATCTGAAGGACAAACTATAAATAAGAACGTTTACATTGAAGTGCTAAAATGTTTGTTTCGAGCAATTCAGAGGCGCTGTCCTAATTTATACAACCCGGATAGTAATTCTTATTATATGACAGTCCAGAAATGTCTACCGAACATCCCTACTCTACTACATATCTCATAATCATTCTAATTGTCTCCATGTAATTTGCTTGTTCCTTTGTGTGAAAATGTCAATGAAAGGAAAACTCCATGAAAATATTGTAGTATTTCAAATCGCTGAGAAGCATCTCACATAAAGTGTTTTCTGTGTGCATTTATGACCTCCAAACATAGATAGCTCTGAAAGGACTGCTTTGACAAGACCTAAGACCATCAGTTGGTAAGTTGAATTAATAATTTTTTACGAGCTTAGTCCTGGAACTTTCCCCACAAAGATTTGTGTATTATAAATTGTTTGTTGGGTAATTACTTGTACGTGTAAGGAATGTGCAAACCTTCTGGCCAAAAAATGTGTTCACTTAATTTCATTCGACTTGAAAATTTGAACTCTGGTTACTTTTTAACAAGCACTCCCTTATTTACTAAATTCTAACATACTAAAAATGAAACACTCAAAAGAATTTCTATTAGGTAGTTCCACATAAACTGTGGTAGAAATAAAATTCTGAAATTTTAAATAATCACCATTGACATATATTTTTCTTGCTAAAGTTCAAATGACGCAAAAATTCCATTAAAAATTTGAATTCTTAGGATCAAGAATATCATCTAAAATACAAATGATAATCTCTCAGTTAGCATAGCGATGTTTTTGCATACATTTATTCATGCTTAGAAAAATATGATAATCTGTTAGTAAAAGGTTGGGAAAATATGGAGGACAAGAAAAAACTTTGCAGCTCAACTCCATCCAATTTCGTAGCGTCAGTTATGCTACATGAGGTTTTAAGTTAATAAAAAAAATATTGGCTTTTGTCTATTAAATAAAAATGACTTTTACGCAATTGTTTATGCATAATACTCTTTTTTAAATTGTCCACCACGCGCAATGTATAGGAGGACGACACTCGAGTTGTACTTTTAGTGACCATCGTGGCATAAAGTGGTAAACATGTCTTTGTGTTGGAGACTTATTTTTAAAATGGTGATTTTGTCATTGTAATGCAGCGGTTATTTAGTAGACATTTCAAAGTAAATCGTCACGGAAGAGTTTCGACCAAGAAAACTATATTAATGTGGGCACACAGTTTCCTACAGATTGATTTAGTAGAAAATTGAATGGTAAGACAAGCTGTCGCCACATTTCCACAACGTTTTCCTACTAAGTATGATTTCGCCTTGAGTTATTTGACCGGACAGTGCGAAAAATTCTATCCTAAATTTTATATTACATCCATACAAACTGATGGTAGTTCAGAAATTTAAAAATGTGATTGGTATTCTATGCCCGATAGGCTGCTTGCGAGCACATGTTAGCAAATGTTTTAGCTAATATTGTGCTTAATATTAACAAAGCTTATCAGGCTGCATCAATAAGCAACATTTTCTACATTAGGCTCAAAAAATTCTCGGAAACTCCATGAGCGACCTCCCTACAATCATTGTGTAACTGTTTGGTGTTTTGTTACGGAATTTGGCATCATAAGGCCGTATATATTTGAGAAAGCACGGTGCGTAACTACCACATCTGCCCGCTTTGTTGTGATGTTATGCAATATTCTGAAACCCCGACTCAACAAACACGAAACCGTACCACTATGGTTTCAACATGGCGCTAGTGCATATATGGCAAGAATTACTCGAAAAGTTTCAAGATAAATATTTAGACATCATATAGTGGTATCCTATGGCCGGCTGCATCAGCAGATCTGTTCCCTTGCGATTTATTTTCGGGGAACACCTAAAAACTAAATTTTTTAGCCTAAGTCTCTGACTATTGAGGAATTAAAAGATGCTATTCGCAACATGATCGCATTAGTACCAATTGAAATGCATAGGAAACATTAAAGTGAGGCTGTAGGAGCATATTGTTTATAAGAGAAAACATTTGGACAATATTATCTTTAAAATTAGTTAATGACTAAATGACAAGAGCCGTTCTATGTAGTGGTACAATAAAACATTGAACATAATCTATGCTGTCTTTATTATTGCTACTTCTAAAAGAGGATATTATTCTAATAAACCCTATATATAATTCTTTGCCTATTTTACCAAATTTTCAGAGGAAATAGGATATGAAATCCTTGTTAGATAACTTTACAGTCACCATGACCTTTATGGAATAATAAGGATTAGTTTTTGGATGCTGTTTAGGTGTATTTTTTATTTTTTAGCAATTGTCAATATATAATTCAAAAATAATTGCCTATTATCATTTTGTAGCACAGAAGAAGTCGGTACATCTTATTGTGTTCTGTCAATTTGTGCACAACCAACTTGTATATATTTTTAACTTTTTCCATATTTTAAAGATTAAATAGTACTTGATGGTTATTCTTCAACTTCTGCGCGTAACTCATCTTTATCAATGCTGAGAGTAGATTATTCACAGCATTTAATTTTAAACTTAAAATTTCTTTATTTAAAATTTTAATATCCATGTTGTACTGCTCATCCCCGGTAGATGTCTTTTCCCAAGAGTCTGTTTATGTCACATGGCGCTGTCAACACATTTAATTCTTTTTCTTTAAGGAAAAAAGTACTTGAATATTTCTTGTTAGAAGAATTTTTGTAAAAAGAAAAAATCAGACTTATAAGTACTCTAAATAGTCAAATTTCAGAAAAAATAATTAATACTGGTCTAGCTATAAGAGTCAAAATATCAACGTAGTAACGTCGACTGCCCAAAAATTCGACATTTTCTGTGGATATCTAAATTAAGCGAAAACTTTCTACAAGCAACCAGGGTGGAAATAGAAGGGTATAGCCCACTCACGTTGTCAGCGGCTTACTGTCCGCCAAATTGCCCGATTAAAAAAGAAAATTTCATCAATTACTTCCGGGGTCTAGACAACGGATTTATGGCAGGGGGATACTGCAATGCTAAGAATATCCTTTAAGGTTTTTATATAACTGCACCAGGAAGAGAAAGAGTATTGCAACAGGTTATTTACAAATTACACTTAAATTACTTGTCGTGATATGAACCCACATACCGGCCAAATATACATAAAATACAGATATAAATAAAATTTCAAACTTACTGGATTCTTTTGCGACAAAGGGTATAGCTCCAAGGTACCAGGACATTGTATTTTGCCGAGATCTTAGTTTAGACAATACATTAGTTATAATCACAATAGGTATTACAATAATTGAGAAAAAAAGCTAGTTAAATTATTTAACAATAGCACAGATTGGTGTCACTTTAGATATATAATGGACAACAAATTATATGAAAATTTCATTAATTACCGACGAAAGAGTAGAATCACCAGTAGGGAACTTTACTTCAAGTTTGCTTGGAAGGCAACCCCCCAAATTCCACTCACTATAAAAAAGAAATTCTGTTCAATGAGCATTAAAAAGAAAATTGCTGAAAAAATAGCCTCCTAAAAAATGCACTATAATAAAGTATGCACTGATCTTAAAAGATCTGAGAAATAAGAGCGCATAAGGAATACCTTGGAAATTGAAGTCCTAACTAAGTTACAAATTACGCATTGTGGTCGGCAACGAAAAGAATAAAACGTCAAACTCAACCAATTCTTTCTACGTAAACAGAAAACAATATTTGGGCACGGACGAACAGGAAGAAAGCAACCGGGTTTGATCAACATTTAGAAAAAGTCTTTCAATTATTATCTTCAGCTATAATACCCGAGCAAGAATCTGGCATAAAAAAGTTTTAAAATCCAAAAAAGGCCCCTAGTTTTGACTTGCTAACAGGACATTTACTTAAAGAGCTTTCTCGTAAAGGCATAGTCATGATTACTAATCTCTACCATATACCCTTACGATTAGGATACTATTCTGTGCAGTGGAATGTAACTCAAATAATCTTAACCCCAAAACCAAGAACATCCAATGCAGTCGCTTCTTATATTTAGTCTGTTACCTATACCAGGCAAACTTCTTAAAAAACTGATCGCTAACAGACTTATATCAGTCATTGAATATTCCAATCTAATACCAAAATTTGAGTTTGGTTTTAGAAAAGACCATTTATCAATGCAGCAAGTTCATAGAGTAGTTGATTATGTCAATTAATCTGCCGATGAAAAAAATTACTGCAAGCCTGCCTTTCTAGATAACTCTTAGGCATTTTATAAGGTATGACATAATAGATTTCGATTTAAATTAAAAGTACACTCCCACACTCTTACAATGTTGTACTAAAGTCGGACTTAGAAGAACAATCTTTCTAAGTAAAATATGATTAAATCTTTACGGAACTCCATCTAACTAGATTTGGGGTACCTTAAGGTAATGTACTAGGACCTCTTCTATGTAGTATTTATATAGCTGATATGACCACTAACGAACAATCGCTTACAATCACTTTCGTTAATGGCAAATCAATTATATTCAGACACAAAGACCCATTAATATTGAAACAAAATTTATCCACATCACTTTTACAAAATGCATTACCGGAAGATATACAGAAATAACATATCACTACCACAGGTTACAGAAATCAAATACCTAGACCTGTACGTGAATAAGGGTCTAAAACTGAAATAATACATATTTAGTAAGAGAAAACAGCTTGGTTTAAAATTCAGTGAATATTACTGACTGCTTGGAAAAATCTAAATTATTCTTACGCAATAAATTACTAGTTTACAACATTGCATCTAAACCAATCTGGAGGTGCAAGTCGGCAAATTTCCTGAACAATATATTTTTAATAGTAATTAGATAATAGGTGTATAAATAAGTTCTCAACTTTTTTCTGCAAAATTAAAGTTTTATTTAAAAACAAACAAAAAAAGCTTAAGTATCAAAGTATTCTCCTTTGGCATCGATGACCTTTTGCCATCTTTCGGGTAGCTTGCGAATTCCCTGGTGATAGAAGCTCACCGACTTCGAGACGATAAAGTTATCGATGCATTTTTGGACTTCTTCTGTTTTGAAGTGCGTATCAGCCAAGTGATGCTGTAATAAATGATAATCGGAAGGGGCCATGTCTGGGCTATACGCCGCATGTGGGAGAAGTTCCCAGCCTAACGTGTCTGCAGCTCATCCGTGTCAAATGTTTGAGGGCGTCCAGCGCGTGGTTGATCTTCAAAACTCTCCTACGCGAAATCTTTGGTACCACTTTTTGCACGTTGGATGACTTACAGCATTCTCTCCACATGCAGGACAAATCATTTCGGTGGCTTCAGCAGCGTTTTTCTTAAGATGAAACGCGAAGTGGATAGAAAATCGAATATGCTCTTTTGTGATTGCCATCGTGAACACAGCTGATTATTGAGGTTATGTGCATCAAACGCCAAATCGCATGATATTTCGAAAGACCAAATGTCATTGCTTTAAAACCGCAAGAGGACGGACTAATACGTTACATGTAAACGGTGATTTGCGTCCTGTGAAATCTAAAGCTGAGAACTTATTTATACACCTAAAAATTAAAATTTTTTTTTGTGCAACTAATGGGTTGTCCATCGGGTATGCCAGATTTAAATTTTCCAGCATTTTTTTACTTTCCTTATCCTATAAGGAAAGTAATGTAATCGGCGGAAATTTGACCTACCCAGTTTTTCACATTTCTGGACGAAATATAGCCTCAGGACACCAAAAAACTTGGTTTTAGCCATTGGTCCGTGTGTGTGTGTGTGTCTGTCGGTCGGTCTGTCAGTAAACAAGATATCTTGAGAACCGTAAGAGCTAGAGACTTGAAATTTGGTATGCAAGTTACTTGTAGATAGGGGACGCAGTGCGAAGCTTTTGGTAAAATCGGCAGAGCCGTTTGGTCGCAAGTTCGCAAAATCGGTCGCAAAGCGGTCGCGAATCTAAACGGTTGAAGATACAAAAAATTTATCAGAATAAAAATGATTTGTTAACATGAGATAAACATTAATTTAAAATAAAAATTGGTAAAATAGGAACTCGAAAAAAAATTGAAGCTCAGGATATCTAATATACCGGGTGTTTATAAAATTTTTCGGGAAATTTATATTACCGGATAGATCAAACCGAGACAAACAAAAAATTACAATGAAATTTTTTGATCCGAGGTCAAATAAATAAGTTATAGCCGATTAAAAATTAATTAAACGGACCAATCACAGCGCGCTCGAAGAACTACCGGGCCGACTGCGGGAGGACGGGGGGTGGGAGCGCTTGGTCGCTAGGAGGGAGCACGCAGGCGATAATGGCGAAGGCTGTGCGACCGAACTCGCACGGTTATCTTCAGTGGCGTAGCAAAATTTTAAGTACGAGTCAATTATTATCTTGTACTGTTTATTTTAATCAGCTTTCGAGTGTTGGACTATATATATATATATATATATATATATATATATATATATATATATATATATATATATATATATATATATATATATATAATAGGATAAGGAAAGTCGTGTGATGTTCACACCAGATTTTTATGTATTATTTTTGACATTTGTCATCTGCAGTCGTTGATATTATTAAAAATTGACTGCTATATAAAAACAACGTATGGTTATTGTTCTGCGAAGACTGTTAAAAAAGTGCGTGGCATTCTTGATATCCATAATTCCCTTAATGAGTCCACCGTACAAAGTTTAATTAAAAGAAATTGTAGAGACTCTTTCGGTTTTGGACAAACAACGGCTACCGCGTCCTCGTCCTATGCGGAAGGCCGAAAACATTGCAATCGTCAGTGAGAGTATCGATAAGAATCCAGGAACGTCCGTACTTCACTTTCTCAATAATTGAACATTAGCCGAACCAGTGTGAAATGAATTCTTACTAAAGACCTTTACTTCCACCCTTACAAAGTTTAATTAACTCAGGAGCTTAAGCCACGAGACCATTAGCAACGGAGGCAATTCGCTAATTAGGTGGTGGAAAACCAAGCAGTAAATGACATATTTAAAAAAAAATATTAGCGATAAAGCTCATTTTCATTTAGATGATTTTGTTAATAGAATTGTCCGATTTAGGCCAATAAAAATTCTCGTGCTATTCATGAAAAACCGATACACTCACTAAGAGCTACTGCTTGGTGCGGATTATAGGGTGGAGTTATAATTGGACCGTTTTTTTTTTGAGAATGAGTTTA
This sequence comes from Sinelater perroti, assembly GCA_036346155.1. Classification (NCBI taxonomy): domain Eukaryota; kingdom Metazoa; phylum Arthropoda; class Insecta; order Coleoptera; family Elateridae; genus Sinelater; species Sinelater perroti. The sequence goes on from JARFIY010000265.1 coordinate 6,012,170, forward strand.
GACAAGCTTTAGCTCTAGAGTACGATATTGTAATATGATATCAAACTTTTTGTGAAATCAATTAGACGATATGAACCTCGAAGAAATGTGGTTTCAACAAGATAGTTCCACATGCCAAGCAGCAACAAAATCCATTAATTTGTTAAGACAACGTATTCCTGGTTGTGTGATTTCCAGAAATGTCTACTTGAGAAATCAATAAAAATTTCCTAATCAAATAATAATTTACTGTTTTATTTTAAAATTAAATCTAGCGTACCCCAAAGGCCACTATATGATAGCAAAATACAAGTAAAGTATTTTGGTAGTTATATCAGTATATTAACACATTAATGCAATAAAAAACAATTAAACGTAAAGCACCCTTTTTAAATGGCCTTGTGTTTTTGATAGGCATTAAGTCTACCAAGTTTTTTAAAATTCTAAGTTATACAGTAATATTTTTTGTGTTGTAGTTAATACCAAGAAATTTGATGTAAACCATTACTTAACTCACCTATATCAAGTGATTAATTTGACAAAAACATTTGCATTTTATTTTAATTACAGGAAAGATTGATAAAGCAAAAATTGCTAATGCATTTTAAAACGCGCTAAAAAAAGGTACAGGTGGAAAACATTTCAATTTTTTATTGAAAGGTTATAACAAGAATGCGAACATAGCGTGTAGCTTATTTAATGACTAGCTATGTTGTGTTTTTATCCAACAAACAGCAATCTTTTGGGAGGTTATTGTTTTTCTCGGGGGATTACATGTTAGCGCGCATTATTGCAGGTCACGCATTCGATTCAGTTACCAAATATAGAACATTTTGCAATAACGCAATTGTTTGATTAGTGTTAATTACCCTTATATTTTACCAATAAATATTATATATATTTACAGATTATCCTTATTAGCCAAATATTAACTGTTAATCTGAATTTTACTACTAATGGTGCATAATGCTGCATGAAATCGGCTTTGTACCTAATGAACGCATCTGTAGAATAAAAAGCGTTATTTAAATCTCCACCAGGTTTAAATTGGTTCTCTTAGCATCTCAATCTAATTCAGCGAGCTACCGTTGCTATTTTTTATCGTTATCGCGAAGGAATAGTTAGTTCATAATCGAAAGTGCGTTCGAGCAAGTTAGCAGTTCTTTCCAGCGAGGCGCGGCCCGAAAGTTTTCCGATTGTATGAGTACTTTGCTGCTCACACAATAGAGATTAGCACTTACAATTTCCGATATAAAGCTGGATTTCCCTTCACGAAACTCTAGTTGCAAAAGTTTGGTCGGCGATGGCATCTGAAAGGTAATTATTGTTTCCCACGGGCACTTCGAACGTCACAATAAAGCGAATTTTCGAAGCACAGGGTTAGAAATGTTGCCTAAAAATACAAAGTAAAGTCACTTTGTTTCATTATACAGAACGATGGAAAATCGATATGTATTAAATGTTCTCTTATTTCAGTTTTAAATGTGTGTAGTCTCAACTTAGGAAATTTATCCTCTGTTCTCAGTTTAAACTTTTAAAAAATATTTTTTTTAATTTATTGACTATTTGCAATCTGTATAAAATACGATAAGCAAAAATGATGTGCAATAAGGGTGACATAATTAGACTCGAGACTTAGGATCCACTAAATCGATGCGGTTACTTGTAAAATTACATATGTACTAAATAATTAAGTGATTGCAAGTACTACGTATTTACAACACTACTGCATGAATCTATGAGGTAAATCTAATAGATTAATTCTACTCAATCTTTGAACGTTTCACTATTGTCAAGTGGGGTTAAAGTCAGGTGATTACTGTAATATTCTAAGTTTTTTAGGTGCTTTTCACTGTACTTCACTATAGTATTTTTAACAAAGTTCACTTTTAGATCACTCATGACGTGTATGTTTCTGAGAAAGTGAGTAGCATTGCATATAGAACGTAACATCTTAAAATTTATTTGCAATTTGCTATAATAGCAATAAGCAAATCTGTTAAAATAAATGTAACATTGCACTAGAAGTAACGCGTCTTGTGACGTCCCTTGTTGTGATTAACTTAATAAATGATTGCATTAAAAACTACCTAGCGGTTTAACGCGTTTTAGTCTGCGCACGTCAGTACTATTGTCGAAGTAAGTTTAACGCGGATGTGTTTTAATCTCTGAAGATATTTTACACTGCACTGAACTATCTCTCCTTTCGCTGATGGCGCTTCCAAGACGTTAAGTATTTCTTTATTAGGAACGAAGTAGAGTGCATTGGTGGTTATGTGGAGCGTTTTAGATTAGAAACGTTCCAGGATTTTTATGTTTTATTACGATGCCGTACCCCATAATTGAATACCATAGCTCCAAATTGATTTCAGCACACATTTGTAAACAAGCAATTTGTTGGCAAGCGAGAGTTTCGAGTTGTGCCCAAGTAACCAATAATACTTAGTTTCAGGTTGAGATGTTTCCTCTTTATCCAAATGTGTGTTCCCCAATTTAGTTTTCTATCGAGGTACATACCAAGATACTTAACATCATCTGCTTGGAAAAGGAGAGTGCTATCCATGTTAATGTCCGGCATGGTGTCACGGCGTTTAGTAAAAGTAATTTGCACGGTTTTGGAACAGTTGAGTTTAAAGCGCATTTTTTTAAATCATTCACAAACGTCATCAAAGTTTTGTTGCAAGGTTTGTACAGCGATGACAAGGTAATAATGTGTTACAGTAATTGCCGTGTCATTGAGTATGTTGCAGTAATTGCATTGGGATTTGTGGGCATATAGGCTGTATATAGAACGTACAAGACTGGTCCCAAAACCCTTCCTTGGGGAACTCCGGACTTAATGGGACAAATACGTGAGACTGCTTCTCCGAACTTTACTTGAAAATACCGATCTTCTAGATATGATTTAATGATCAAATAGTACGTATGCGGTAAAATCCGCTTTAGTTGAAATAATAGTTCTTCATGCCAGACCTTGTCGAAGGTCTGACTGACATCAAGGAAAACGGCTGAGCAGTAGTTTTTGTCTTTGAATGCTGCGTTAATAGTATCTACTATTCTATGTATCTGTTCAATGGTGTAGTGTCGACTTCTGAACCCAAACTGGTGATCAGGAATCAGGTTTTCGTTGTCAAGGATGGGGTAAAGCCGTTTCAGTAAAACTTTTTGAAAAGTGGTAATAAACTGATAAATGATAAGGACTACCTGTGCGACTTTTCACTGGACCGGATCGTCCCCATTTTTATAACGTTGGGTGTAGGTCTTTCAGTATATGTCCAGTAACTAGGTCATATTCTGGCGATTTTTTGCAGTGGGTGTTTCTAAAAATAATTGACTCAACTTCTGCAAAGAAGAAAGGTTTGATAGGTGGAGAGAGTTGGAAGGAAGCCATCAAATAGTTTTACACTTCATGATCGTCACGTTGTTCATTGTCAGGTGGTAATGGTTGAAAAACCTCTTAGAGATGAGTTGCGAAAACTTTAGCTTTGTCCATATCACTGCGTGCCCATGGACTATTTTTGTTGCAAATGTGCCAGTAATGTTTACCAAATTTTAAGCCGAGTTGTTTCCGTTTATTCCGTATGTGGTCTTTCCATGTGAGACGTTTATGTGGGTGCATACCTCTGTTACATAATGTAGCGGCACGTTCATTCATCCAAATTTGCAATGTGTTTCCTTTACATTTTGCGGCGATTTGGTTTCATTAATTTTTGTCCTCCACTTCCTAGCTCACTGCCGTATATTAATTATGTAGGATAGTTTACAGAATCTCAACAACTGTAATGGGGTTTTATGTTTAACCAAAATAGCTTTGTAGTCGGCAAAGGTGGCTATAAATATCTAATCGTTGGTGGGTAGATCAGTAGTAAGGAGAAAATATAGGAGAAGCCCTAATACGCTGCCTTGAGGTCGGTTACTACCGCTTACGTTTAACTTGGAAAAATATGTTTTCCAAATAAGATTTGAGGATTATATAGCATGGTAATAAAATTTTTAATTTAAAGAAGTGGCTATCGTGCCAGGCTTTGTCAAAAGCCTGGTTATCGTCAAGTAAGGCTGCTGCTCTTCAAAGAATTCATTTGTAAAGTCTACCACTCAATAAATCTGGTGTATAGTAAAATGCTACTTCCAAAAACGAAATTGGTGATCAGGAATAAGATTAAGGTCTTCTACGACAGACAAATCGTTTTTTAGATAATTTGCCAGGAATGTATAAGAAACTGATAGGTCTGTACAGACTGACTTTAATGGGTGGTTTACCAGATTTGAAAGATACACAACCTTCCACTGGGAAGTAACCTGATCTCAAAACAGCATTGTACATAGTTGTTAACAAGAGAAAACTCCTACGCGGAAGTTCTTTGATGTGTTATCCTGTAGCTAAGTCAAACCAAGGAGCCTTTTTTGAATAAAAAATTGTTTTAATCATGATTCTAACTTCCTTGATTGTAGAAAAATTGGCAAAGGAGTTTCTACTAAATTGTTAATTTTCAGTTCTTCTTTAAGAGTAACTGATGGTGGAAAAGGTTGAAACACTGGCACTAGATGTTGCGTAGAGGTGTCAGCCTTATCCGAGTCTGTGCGCGCCTAACTGCTTTTTATTTTGGGTAATGGAGAAACCGGCTATCTCTACTGCTTATTTCTTTTCGTTGCTTTCCAAAGAGAAGAGTTTGTATTCTTTGCAGCAATTAGACGTTCGAAATATTCTAAAAAACTTTTGTATTTTATATTTCTAATTAGAGTTTTTAATTCATTACAAGCTTGGTTTTTAGAGAAAGTTCCAAGTTACGTTGGGAATCAGTTAGATGTTTTAAGTAATACGAATCTGTTCTATTACTGAATAATTAACTGGCTGCTGTTTATCAAAATGGAGCACCTACAGTGGACATAAGAGGAGCATGACCAGAAGATAAATTTAGAAATGAGCAGATGTCCGGGTATCCTGGAGTAATTCCTTTAGTGACAAAGAAGTCCAACAGATGTGGTATTTTATTCATGTCTGTTTGCCAATAGGTGGTTCATAGATAGACAAGTGATTCGATTGAAGTTACTGCAATACCTGATACAAGACTCTATTCCTGCCTGGAAGAAAAAGGCGAGGATCTCAGTAAGCATGCTTCTTGTTGTAATCACCTCCGGCTATGAATCTACTACCCAGCAACTGGAAATATTCTATAAACCCTTCTTTGTTGTTAGGATAATTTGGAGGACACTAAAATGCAGACAGTGTGAGTAGACCATACCAATCTTCAATATCTACAGCCGTTGCTTGTAAGTAGTTTTCCTGAAATTTGGGTAGTTTATGACACCTTATGTAATTTTTAATTAATATAGCTGTGCCACCACATGCCTGCCTATTTGCGTCAGGTTAAGTTGCAGAATAGATTATGTAGTTAGAAACGTTACACTGGCTTCTGCTGAAGAAATAGGTTTCTAAAATACAACAATGTTGTTGTGTAAGAGGAATGGCATTCCAGAGAGCTATTTTATAACTAGAAACTATTCTTGTTTATTAACAACACTTCTCACAAAAACTCATTGATTGTTTGCTGCTGAATTTGAATAATTTACTTCATTGAAACTATTATAGAGGTGAGATCTCCCGTGTACGATCTTAACATATCTTCGGTTGTTTTTGAAGATTGAGAAATTTATTGAATAAATTGGTTTTTATTCAAGGGTAAACTGCCAGGCAAAATTATTTTGTTATGTACTGTACTTGCTAACCTAAGACTCAGTTAGTTGAGCATGAAGTTGGCTGATAATGGTGTTAGCTGTGCTGATGGTTATGTGGATTGCATATGGCGTAGACAGAATGTGATAGTGATGTGTGGTTAGGGAATCTCCTGTATCAAATATCCAAATAAACTTTGCAACCTTTGTAGTTCTCGGGATGGGCACCGGTCTTTGGACATGTACGATAATCATGTAATTCAACACAGTTGATGCACCTATTACGCGTAAGACTGTTGCATTGACAATTTTTACACTAAGAAATTTGTGATTTTCTTATTGATCATTTGAATACTACAATTCAATGAGTTGAATTTTAAATATTTCTTTATTATTAGGATTACGTCTTTTTTTGTTTGGTTTTCCTGCTAATGATGTTAACAAATTTACTACTTAGTAGCCTTGTGTCATAAGGCTTCTTTAATTAAATTTGCATCTGTAGAATGATGCACGTTTTAGGACAACCCTGGGTATTTTCTTCTTTCAAGCGGTATGAGTGTCTCGCTACTCTATTTTTGACCAAAACATCCCTAAGCCTTTTATAATCATCAACACTTTTGGATTGTAGTTTTACCTTATTGCCTTAGATTAGTTGATAATTATAATTTTTTGTCTATACGAAAATTTACTAGGCCTAACAGTTGTTGAATTGCTGTGACGTAATAAGGTATAAAGAGAGGTACAACATTATCTTTTCTGCGGTGTTGGGTATTTGTTTGACATGCGGCTTTTAAATTCATTGGGGTCTTGAACCGATTAGCAATTTGTGTTTCAGTATTTTCCGGTTTAGTTCTTAGCGAGGATGTACTAGTGCTTTTACGTTTTCTCTTAGATGATTTTACTTCTTAAATATCGTCAATAGTAATTATTTCTGGTTCATCACTGGCAATTGATATGTTATCTCCAGTGCGATAATTCGACGTTAATTGTGATATTGTAGAGTTTAGATTATAATCTGCTTAAGGTGCTGAGGTTAATATATGGGAGTTTATAAATCTATCTATCGTTTCTGAAGGCACGGATTTAGCTGGGATAAGATTATGTTGTGTTGGGTTTGGTACTATCGTAAGTAAGTAATGCTATCTGTGTAAGATTTTTTTGCTGGTGAGTAAATTGCGGAGCGTAAGATTGTTACGATTGCTGCCATTGAATTATTTGCGATGGTTGAGACTATACAACATGCGAGAATAGCCATTGCATTTGTGGCTTTGATTCAGCAAACATAGAAGTGCTATTACATACAATTGGTAGTTTGTTAAGAATAATATGAGTTTATATTGGTTGAACTGTTATACATGATGAAATCATATTTTTAGAATTATTGGCTATGAATATTTAAATTTACGACTGAAACCGACAACTCGTCGCGGTTAGCGACACTGCGCGAGGAAAACCTGAAAACTCTATGAAATAGCATGTCGGCACTGTTTAAGCCACAAAACACAAATTAAAAAAAATCCATACAGCCGTACAACTCCTTTATATTACTATTGCGAAGTAAAAAGCACGACAGATCTGGCTGGTTACCTGATATTCTTTCCGGACAAAAAGAACTTTATCCACGACAGGAACGTGAATCTGCTAAGATGTTTCTGAAACATATCCCGTCATGTATACAAAGTTTTCCGTCTCTGTAATAATGTTGGGATTTATGAGTCGTGGAGGGGATGTCATGGCGTTCCACTTCTTTAAGGAACGCCTAATTTCTGACAGATATATCAACGGGCTGAAGACAGTTGTCAAGCTTTAAATAAAGGAAGTGGTCGCTAGGCGGAGTATACCTCTGCTCCAGCTCAAAAAGGAAGAAAGGCCCTCTTCCAACCCCGACTCCAATCGCAACAAACATAGCTTAATTAAGGTCGGTTATATTTATTGTTCATTTTCTACTTCAGTTTCTACTTAATTTTTGCGGTGTGGGGGTGTGTTTGGTGATCCGAATTCCTCAAAACATCGTGTTATGCTTGGGCGTTGGCGGAAAAAGTGATACAGATTGTAGTCAGCATCTAACAACTACCTTATCTACACGTCGCAAACTCTTGGAGCGTTATATTGTCACCAGAGTAGATTTTCTCAATATATGTATCAGCTATACACCAGTGCAGCATATGACACAAACATCTTAGCAAATTACTTCATTATTGCAGGTGCGACCAAATTTCGAATGCGCATCATAGCATCCGCTGGAAATCTAACAGCTTCAACAACAGGCTGAAAAGAATTAAGAATATAATACAAATCTCCCATTACCAACATAGAATTTAGGGAAAATGGGAAACGCGTCCTAATCAGACAAAGCCTTAAAATTGTTAAAACGAATGAAAGTAAGTAAGCATTAGTTACAGAAACAGAGTACGTCAAACATATTTTATCTGATGATGACAAAACTAATATAAACGCATCCAAGGGAAATGATACGACAGAAAATGTTTTCAAACCATTAAAGGCTTTTGGAGAAAACATGCAGCACAAATAAGTGCATGATACGAACGATTTAGGAAAAGCGGTAAATTGTTGTGGAAGACCAGCAATGTTGGACGGCTTTCCAGGTTTGAGGATCATTATCATGTCAGCTAGTTTCAATATCTTGGGTACATATCTCAGCCGAAAAGGGGCATTGATAAGATAGGTAAATTTGACTATTGCTTTCTTAGGAAATTGTTTTAAAATTTACCCAGTGATTAGATCAAATTCTGGAGCCTTCTTTGGGTCAATATTTTCTTTTATTTCAGTTGGAGTTCCAAGTCTGATTTCACTTTTTTCATGGTTGCCAAATCTGTCTTCCGGTTTTAACATTTGGCTGCAAATTAATCCCATGAAAACTGCTGACCTAAGATGTGTATGCTAAGTTTGAATTCGTTGGATAGATCGGAAGTTATCTTGTCTCCAGACACACAGACACAGACAGACAGACATGATGATAATCTCATTAACTTTCTACTATAAGCTCCGCTGTAGAAAGTTAATAAATCGATTAGGTGTGAAATTTTTTCTGGATCTGTAGACCAGTATGTCGGTTTCTCAGTTGACAGTGTTTCACATTTTAGCTGTTTTACTTTTTTCTTGAGTTCTTTTCCCTTAGTATTTGTCAGTCTAGATCTCCAGTAGCTGTGTTTGGAGTTGTAATCACATCCAATTATGAATCTTCGTCCATGGCTGTTCAAAAAATCTAAGTATTGATTTTCTTTGTGAGCATGTCATGGAGGGCAGTATACTGCTGCAATTGTATTCTTATATGTTCTAGTTTCGATTTTTACAGCGGTAGCTTTAAATTACACTGTTTATACGCCATTTCTTGATTATGCTTAATCGACTCTTTTATGATTACTGCACTGCCGCCTTTAGCTACGTTTTCCGGGTGTATGGTGTGGTACACTTTATATCCTTTAAATTTAATAAAGGATTCATTGGTAAAATGGGTCTCAGAAATAAAGTAGATATCGATGTTTTTTATATCTAGAACTATTTGCAACTATTACTGGTGTTGTAAAAGTTCGTTAGCATTCTATTCCATTATTTTTAAACTATTTAACATTATAATATTTTAAAATAGCTCATTTTGCGATATATTCTAATCTTATTATACGCTCGTCCATTTTAATTAGCCTCTCCAGTCTTTGCTGGAGAGTATACCCAATGGATGTTCTTGATTTTTTCTTTATTACTACTTTTAGTTTCATTCTGAACAGAAGCAGCTTGTCTATAGGTCTCTATACGTTCATTCGCTTGGCTACTGGTTCTTGTAGATTTGATTTTTGTAGTTGTATGGGCAAGATTGGTTTTTTTGTACAGTTATTTTTTATCTTTTGCATTTCTTTTACGACCATGCACCCTCTATAATTTGATGAATGCTGCTGTCCACAGTAGACGCATTTTGGCTTATTACACTTTGGTTTATTGCAATCCGCTATTAGATGTTTGTCAGTACATCTAACTAACAAGGAATGTCATGGAGTTGTTCTGCTCCGATCGTTATCAAATTTGGTATACAGTATGATATGACTGAGGGATGAATACATGTTATTGCTTTTTGCTGTGTGACTCAAAACTTTAGAGATATGAAGTATGAAAGTTTACCGCTTAACAATAATGCATATGAGAGATATAATTAGTGTTAACTGCAAAAAAGTGTTGAACACAAAGATACATTTGACAACGAGAACATCTGATAAAAGAATAATGCATTGCATCGCTCGCCCTCGATGTTCTTCTGACAATTTTCGAAGGTTCTTGGAAAACAAACAGTGGCAGGAGTTTCAAATCGGGGAGGTCTCTCTCGTATGTATCCTGCCTTAAAGAAGGAATATTTGATCATGTCTAAAAACATTCTGCTTGTAATTGATGCATTGAACATTTATGGGGTTGGCCATCTTGATGAGAATAGAAGAACACTTGTTGTTGACACGAAATAAAAAATAGTGATACGGACAATATACACACAACACAATGTATGCATGATGTTTCGTCATTTTGACCTTTCTTATCTCGTCTGTCTTGGGTCACGCAGCAAAAAGCAATAACATGTATTCATTCCTCAGTCATATCATACTGCATACCAAATTTGATAACGATCGGAGCAGAACAACTCCATGACATTCCTTGTAAGCTGGGTCTTTATAATAAAATTTTTGCTTATGGACATATGCTTGGCACCGTTTACATTGGGGCTTAGATTTTTTTTAATGGCAGAATTTTTAATCTGACACCTAATATATCGGTAATACCATAGATTTTATCGACACTTTCATGTCTGAACAAAAGCATAAACATATTTAACGGTAATTTAGTTTTATATTTTAATATGGCGGTGGCGTCAAGGAGTTTGTAGCTACGGTTTCGCATTTCCTGGACTATTTGTTTAGTTTTTATGGAATTATGCAGTCTATTGGCTATAACTTTAATTGACCTATTTGGCTTATTCTCATAAGAATGTTAAGACTATTTTCCATTATTTAGTGCTTCAGAAAGCGTTCTACAACTTTTTTGTCCTGTACTTTAATTTTAAAGTTTTTATTGTCAATAACTTTAATCTGTGCATTAGTGAATCGATTCACCATAACATGGAGCTCATTAAAACTTTCAGTGTTGTCCACTATGATAGGTAGAGGTGCCTTCGTTTTTTTAGGAATTATTTTATAATTTCTGCAAGATTCTTTTTGTTATTGTTGCTGCTGTTGCTTTTGCGATGGGGTGAGCGAGGTATCCATTTTTTTTTTCTTTCTGTCGAATCCACCCTTTATCAAAAGCAAGTTTCTCTTTATCGGTGTAATATTCAGCTGTCTGTCCTTCTACGGTGTTATTAGACAGTCTATGTTCTATCTCTGAGTATTTTTTGTTTAGTTCTACTTACATTTTTTGTATTTTACTTCGTTGGATTTGGAGTTGGTCCGCTCTATTCATAGCATTTACCTTCTCCTTCTCCGATACTTTCCAGCTGTTATAGAGTTTATTTCGTAAACGTTGATAATTTTCTGGAAATAACGCAGTATGATTCATTAATATAATTTTATTTGTTGATTGTGGTAGGGTTTGTTGTTGGGGAAACATTTGTTTCGTGCGATATTTTACGGCCGTATTGAGGTCGCCGGATATCAGATGGATATTGTTCGCGCCAATCTCAAAATTATATTTAATTTTAAAGTTTTAAATTAGAGTCGGCTACATTTTTGATTCCCTCTTATACGATATGGCCGGCGGTCTGGGCCGCGGACCGCGCTCTTGATATTTTGCACTTGGCATTTCGTCTTCGTTTAGTTCGCGCGACTTTACAATTTTGCTTTTATTCGTTTAAACTTGCATTTCGCATTTCGTTCGCGGCACTACGCTTTTGCTTTTGTTCGCTTTTACATTGGCCTTGTCTGGCTATGTTCTCGCAGGCAAATTTTCCGTAAGACGAGAACATTTTTCTTTTTTTTTAACCGAGAGTTCGCCGGCGGCTTCAGTTGGTAGCAGAAGTTTTAATTTTCTGCCAGGCTTTTTGTTAAAGGCTAAGTATTCGGTGTTGAAATTTTGCCGGCAAACACTCGGTCCATTTTCTTTCATCTGGCCCGACGAAGGAACCTTTTACACCAGGAAAGACGTTGCCATTCGTCTGCTGTGAAGATTGAGGTAACTTGTCTTATTTTTTATCCATATCCTTATATCCTGTTTTTTGGAAGCCCCAAGACCAACAGCAGGGAATCGATATCTGCGGGAAAGCAGTTTAGTGTTTTAACTTTAGATTTGTTTCAAGTCTTTATTCAAAATTCAAAACTACTTATACAGTCCACTTATTCCGGCCACACCAAATACTTTGATAAAGATTTGACGATTAAATTCTCTTGTACGTCCAGATCCTAAATTGTCAATCTGTAGATGAATTTCTTTGTACACGTTGAACCACTTCTGGTATAGAACTTGCCAGCATGTTTTTGCTGAAAGTTTTACAAATCTTTTTGATAGCCTTTGAAGCAGTCAATCAAAATGTATATGAAAATTAAGCAGCGAGAAAATTTATTTATCTTCAAGCTCTATTTGTAGCTTGATATATAGGTGCTATACATCAAAATGTTTGTAACATCGCGAGCTATCGTTTGATAACAAAAGCATAAAAAATAATCAACATAAAATATTAAGCCATAGCTTATGCATGCGTATTTATGCAACAAAGTTTGCATTTAAAATACACATTACGTAAAATAGGAATTGTGTTCGTTTTACTTTTATTACATTTTTTTATTTATTAGATATGCAACTCCTTAAAATAAATACATTTAAATTACATGATTAAATAAGGTATAGAGTTGGTAAGTAATTGACAGGACTCTGTTAAAGCTTTAATGTAGCAAAGTACCACTTTGAATATTCTAATCGTTAGTTACACGTTAATTAAGCTTACTGTAATTAATCCTCGAATTGGAGTGATCAACAGATAATTCCTAGTTAAAGTTTATCTTCTATTAAACAGCAATTTCCGTACTATACTCTACGTAACATCAGAATTTTTGACTATTTGATCTTTATTGTAAAGATATTTGTCGAAATAATATTTATGTTGAGATTTATTATAAAATTATTTTCTGCTTTAATAATATCCTTTAAATTTAATAAAATTACTTTCCCCAAAAGTTTTCATTTGTCAGATATTTTAATCTGTTGAATTTCTTTTAGTTGCCTGTCTTACACTTCACTATCTAAAGTGTATCATATGGCATTAGCTACTAATATTTGCAAAGTACGGCCGATTTATTTTTCATTTACTTGTATCAGTAAAATACCATTCCCTTTTTGCCTAATTTATTTTTTGAATTAATATAAAAAAACGGCTTTACTTTTTAACGAAGATGTAGAGTTAAATGCAGCAGTTACGTTATTTAATACAAGGATTATTCTTCTTATTTTAGGATCCGCTAAAAAAAATTAATTCGGACTGGGATTCTCGTTTAACTTGTGAAGGAGAAATTGACTAGAAAATTACATTTCTCGTTTTCAGTTACCGATGCTATATTCCTACATCTTAGCCTTTTTACGCCCAGAATGTTATAAACCTCACAATACGTTTTTTCAAAATACGTCGTATTTTATAAAATAATGCGTTGGCTTTAAAACATTCCCACTCTTTTACTAATGTAACAAAATTCGTTTTAGATTTACGAGCTAGCTTTTTCAATCTTCATTTTAGTTTTTCTAGTATGAGAGTATTGATTGTGCACTACACATTTATGTACAAAAAATTTTATTAACCGGAAATTAAGCTCTCATATAACGTACTGTCTTAAGACGTCTTTTAAATGAACCATGTAATACAAAAGCTTTCAGTCACATTTTTGTTAGGTGTTCTTCTCAATGCTCAATGACTTAGTTGTGACATTAATAAAATTTATTAAATCAATAGAAATAAATTTGTGACTACCTCGTACTTTATAATAAAACTAACAATTCAAATTTGAACAATTCAAGTTTTAAAAGGGTCATTTAAGGTTGATAAATGGTCAGTGTTAAGAGGTCGGTGTGTGTGAGCGCAAGTTTGCGTGCATGGGTGAAATAATTGCTATATACTTATCAAATGCAAATTAAACTTTGCAGAAATATTTATGGAGTGAACATCTTAGCTAGTTTGTTACTTGCAAAATCGGCCAAAGAATTGAAAGAAAATAACCTTCAAATGGTTTAGAATATTTGTAACTTTTACTGTTCTTGCTAGATCGGTTAAAAAAGGGAAGACATAATTATACATATATACCAAATTACAGTTTGATTTATATAATAGATATATATATATATATATAATATATATATATATATATATATATATATATATATATATATATATATATATATATATATATTTATATATATGATATTTTAAGCTTTCGAGAGTCTTGTACACAGGATCAAAGATAGTATGACAAAGGCTAATAGCCGGTTTCTATACCCGGTCATGTGACTTCTCCGGATTTTAAGATAAGGATTGCTCTCTACTAATTAGGACACGCTGAACACAATGGTACCAAGAATTTTGACCGACGTGTTCGGGAACAGGTCAAAAATTGACCTAGTGACATTTACATAGAGATATGTCGTGAACATTTTTTTATTTAGTTTTATTGCATTAAAGTGAAGAAATTTTATTCATTTAAGCTTGTTGGGTGATGGGAAGGGTGTGGGAGATGTGATGAGTCAAAAAAACACTGTGAGAATTAAGTGAAATATTTGCCATCGTCTTCAGCGTGTCCTAATTAGTAAAGATCAAGCCTTATCTTACAATCCCGAGAAGTCACATGTCCAGGTATAGGAAACCGCCTATTAGCCTTTTAGCTACAAAACTTCTTAAAAAGCATAATGCTTTTCTGTATTATTCCAATACCTAAAAATATGTCTTATTAAACACAAGAATATGTTTTAAGAATTATCACGCAACCCTAACAGTATAAGAGAGAAGGCTCTTGCACAAGAAAGTGTAGAATGCTGACAAAAAATTTAAAAATCCAAGAAAAAGACAACAAAGTTTAACATTATTTTTTTATGTTAGACAATAATTGACTTTAAAGGTTATTAATATTTTATTAACCGTTTTATGATTGAAATGATAATTAAAGCAACTTTTTCTAAAATAGTCACAAATTTTTGTTTTAGTAAACACAAGCGTCATCTTTCAAACTAAAGCTGTCCAAATTAAAATCAAAAGCTACTCATCGATTTTATTCTACGAAAAGTTCAACCCAGTGGTGGCCTTTTTAAAAAGGCATTCACCGAAATTACGGACTAACTCCCTTAATTTTTATTAAATGCACTTTGAACTAATTTATAAGGTGTAAAGTGACAGTACAATGTACATGATATTAATTAGGAGACTAACTTTAGGATACTAAATCACCGGTATAACTAACTAGGAAACTGTACCAATTAAGTGTAGGAGGCTAACCGCAGGAGACTAATCATGGAAGACTAATGAAAGTGTTCTAAAAGATGTTATCTAGAAATGTGTCTTAACTAATGGCTAACTAATGCAGTTGAAAGGTCGCCACTATAGGCGACATTGCAATAGCGTAGTTATTGATAAAGACTATGTTAAAAAGTAAAGCGATTTTCCCTTTCAGGTTCAGAAACCTAAAAGCAAGAGCTTGATTAAGCTATAAGTAAAAAATGTGTAAAAGTAACAAAGACATGTATTTCCACGGACTGAAACTGATACTATTATATCAACTTATACGTTAAAGGATATTACTTAAAGCTTTCTTTGTCTTTTATGTGACAGCACCAAGATTCTTCTATGTATTATTTTCCCATGCCTTATTTGTGTTAGAATAGCACAAACAAATCGAAATTGAAGTTATACAAAATTAAAAACCCACTAAATTGTCCACTGTTAGTACTAACGGAACATAAGTTGAAGAGGGCTATGTAAGAATCAAAAAAATTTTAAAATTACGAGAGAAAATAAAATAAGTCGTTTATGGGTAGTTGCCTTTTATTTGTAATTGAATAATATGTTATTTTTGTTACATAAACGTGAAAGTAGAAGCATAAATTGTGCGGCAATATGTAGCACAAGAATGTTTAGCAGAGCTGAATTCCTACATAAACTCATAACAGATAAAGCTTACTTTTGTTAGCTAGAGTTTCATATACGAGTATCTAAAGAGTAAAATTTACATCAACATTTCATAAGTTATCGATATATCATCAACATTCATTTAGAAAATGCAGACATTACTGTTGAAACGCTACTGAAAGTCATAAATAATTCTGAAATGAGAGTTACACTGCATCAATAATGGCAGTTGTTATTTACCTAATAATGTTCTTGTAAGTAGAATAATATAATTATAGTTATTTGATTAAATCACTTTCTACCATAATTTTACAGTCGCTTGTAATTCTATTATCTAAATCTGAAATTAACTTTGCCACACCTTCTAGTTTTACTGTTTATCTAATACAAAATAAAGTTTTGTAGTGCTCTTGAATAAAATCTAGTAAGGGTATAGCAATAAATTGTATAAGTAAAGTAAAAAAATTAATAGCAACAATTTATCTAATAAATAATAAATGTAAATATTTCCATTATTTCTCTGTGATTACTTCGTACACGTGTGTATAAAAAATTTATAAGTCTACTATAATGTTTACAAATCTTTGAAATCATCGTTAAAGCTATCTTTTAGACCAAATGTAAATGAATTTTAATGAAAACAAAAAGCTATACGTGCAATATTCACTACTTTTTTAAAGAACAAGAAAAAAACTTTACAATAGTTGTTTTTTTAATCTGCATAAGCATAAATACTTAACAGAAATGGAACGTGACCACAATATAATGTTTTAAATTATCAAATATTTGTAGTACTTAAACAAAAAGTCAACTTAATTTAAATTACAAAACTCGTATGAATTAAGAACCAATTGGAGATGATTCTGATGACAAAGTAGAAAATAAACATCATTTCTATTAGCAGTGGTTAGTATTATATTATAGGTGTATAAATAAGTTCTCAGATTTAGATTTCACAGGACGCAAATCACCGTTTACATGTAACGTATTAGTTCACCCTCTTGCGGTTTTAAAGCAACGACATTTGGTCTTTCGAAACATCATGCGATTTTGGGTTTGATGCACTTCAACAATCATCTGTGTTCACGATGGCAACCAAAAAGAGCATATTCGAGTTTCTATCCACTTCGCGTTTCATCTTAAGAAAAACGCTGCTGAAGCCACCGAAATGATTTGTGCTGCATATGGTGAGAATGCTGTAAGTCATGCAACGTGCAAAAAGTGGTACCAAAGATTTCGCTGAGGAGAGTTTAGTCTTGAAGATCAACCACGCGCTGGACGCCCTCAAACATTTGACACGGATGAGCTGCAGACGCGTTAGGCTGGGAACTTCTTCCACATGCGGCGTATAGCCCAGACATGGCCCCTTCCGATTATCATTTATTCTAGTCGTTACAGCATCAGTTGGCTGATACGCACTTCAAAACAGAAGAAGTCCGAAAATGCATCGATAACTTTATCGTCTCGAAGCCGGTGAGCTTCTATCACCAGGGAATTCGCAAGCTACCCGAAAGATGGCAAAAGGTCATCGATGCCAACGGAGAATACTTTGATACTTAAGCTTTTTTGTTTGTTTTTAAATAAAACTTTAATTTTGCATACAAAAGCTGAGAACTTATTTATACACCTAATACATTATATTTATGCTATCTAAGAAAACTGCTAAAACAATAATCATAGACTAGTGTAAATATTTTGAGGTTCTCTAAAGAAATCCAAAATATTGTTACACTAGGGTTAGAAAATAAATCTCTTTAGAACTATTTATTACCTTTGCGAAAAATGATAGGATAGAGAAATTATGACCACAAAAAACAATTGGCGAGAAATTTGTATTTATTATATTTTATACTGTTAAAGGTGTTTTGCTTTTTCTAGAAGTTGCAGTGCTATAGAATAGGTACTGTTGCTATGCACATAAACTTTGCTCGAGAACAACAAACAAAGAAGGCTCAAGGAGGTTGAAAAATAGCTAATACATCCATTCTATGACTTTAGATGACTGGTAAATATGGGTTAGTTATCAAAAGTAGAGAGGTCCGTGCGCGACAAAATAGCGATTGGAAGTGAACTGATTTGATTTGTGAGTTAAGAGTGTGCTATTAGTTTAAATTCCATTATTATACTTTAGCTTAAAAACAGTATTAGATATAAATAAAGTCTAGTGCACAATACGCCGCAATTTGCAGACATTAGTAAATAACCTAAACTTTACATTTCTTGCAAAAAAATTGTCAACTCTAAATTAATATATGACTGAGCGTAGTGTCTTCCAATTAAAACCACCAACATCAATCTACAGAGGCTTGGAAATTACCACCAGAACAAGTGATTTTCAAGATTCATTCAATCCTGCTACCTTGTTACCAGATTCGGGTATTAACAAATAATATGCCCTTAATACAAATTTACTAATTGCTAAAAATAAATATTACACCTTACAATCACAAACACAAATATGAGATACTAAGATCTCCTCAATATTCATTCCAAACATCACACTATCAACCAATAGTCAAAGATATCAACAATATATTTAAAACAGATTTCTCAACCATATATAAGTATAATCACCTTAGAATCTACCGAAGTATTATTGATGACTACAGAACCAGATGGAGAGACGACATCAATAAGGTTGCAGGAACACAATGCTTGATAAAGAAACAAAAATACTTTCGTGCATTAACTGTCGACAAGTAGGTCATAGCAAAAATGACTACCGTTTATCCTCAAGGTGTGTTAAATGCACTACGATTCATCACTACTGCATATGTAGAAAAGTTAAAAATAAATATAAGCCTCAATACGTCAACTGTAGAGATACACACGGATAATTATAAAATACCTCTATATTAAGAAATAAAACCGAGGGAACTTTCTTTTAATAATCACATCTACTATCCCCAACGCCATGATAAAGAGAAAAACTACCTCCAATACAACATACACGTAATTTGTAGCAAATAACATAAACACTTAAAAATTTAATAATAAGTACCCTTAACTAAAATGCATCCAATCCTGTCTCTCTCTTGCAACAAGAAGTTTTCAGGGCATTATCAATCTCATGACCTCATATCTTAATTAAAATTTTTATAATGTATGACTTCGATGTTGCTACAAAATGGTAGCATAAACTCTGATCCTTAAACCAAAGTTAACCCTCCTAAAATGGAACGACAACGATATTAAAATCCAACATTCTAATTTCAAAGCCGTAGCAATTAAACTAACAATAAACCTGCAAAGCTTGCAACGCATAGTGAAGTGGCGAAGCAGTCTCCCAAATTTGAGAACCCTCTAGTCTAGCTGACCTTTGACCAATCAGTTTCAAAATCACTAGCAAATAAGCCTTTTTGGTCACCTGTCGATTGGTGAAAACAGAATTTGAAAATTCCCAGCCGTTCTCGAGTTTTTGCTTCGACGAACGGACCGACGGACGGACAGACAGACAGACGGACAACATGAAGTTAATAAGTGGCTCTGCTGCTTCGCCACTTAATAATGAAAAACTCTCCAATCGCAATAGCTTCTGCATATAAACTACCAAATAACAAACTGGATCTACAAGAACTAATAAACACAAACTGCAATAATAAGAACTTTTGTTGTAGAGTAAAGTTAAATATTTTTACTTTTCAGCTGGCCGTTGAAATTTCGGTACCATCTGTACTACCCGTATAAAACCGATCAACAACTGGATATTTTAGATATCTGTCCTAACAGAACTCGATTCTGACCATCTGCCAGTAGTGTGTACCTTTAACAGCTCTCCATACTACTATCCCAAACGTCCCAGTTAAAATTTCCAGCAGATCTTATTTGTAAACACAATATTGATAATGCTTTAAATAGCTTCAAGGACGTAGCTGTTTTGGAAACCTATAATACATACCATTGCCCCAATATACATACAAGGCCTAATTAGAAGCAACCACAGCACACGTAGATTGTGGAAAAACACCAGAAATCCTGTAGTCAAAACTTGTTTAAAAATAATTGATTCGACAAATCAAAAATAAATTAGATCAATATCGAATTGGCTCTTACAGTTATGTAGTCACTAAACTCAGAAGACTATAAACAACATACATTAATACCACCACTACAAATTAGTATGGGTACTATTATTGAAGATAATGAGAAATGCAGAATCGTGGCTCGAACATCCAAAATTCTTCTTAAA
Source organism: Sinelater perroti (assembly GCA_036346155.1). NCBI lineage: Eukaryota > Metazoa > Arthropoda > Insecta > Coleoptera > Elateridae > Sinelater > Sinelater perroti. Next base: position 6,032,101 of record JARFIY010000265.1, read on the forward strand.
AATCTACAAAACAATTCAATAACATATACCCGTAATATTTAAGGCGTGCATTTGAATTGGATATTTCCCCGTAATTTAGGAACATGTAATCACACTACTATCCCATAAGCTTGGAAAACAACATAATAATTCAGCACATTACAAATCAGTTAGTCTTTTATCTACCGTGTCTGAACTTCTAGAGCCAATTAAATAAAAATAATATTATTTCATAATTCATAATTTCAAAATTATTACTCTACCATCCACTAGAGATTAACTATTACTAAAAAAATTATGTTTTGAAAATAAAATGCGTGTACTAATAATCTCTGTGGACGTAATGAGGCATTTGACTGATTATGGGTAAATGGACTAATATAAAAACTTTGAATGTTGAAGACTGTTAAATCATTTTTCGTGGATAGAACATTCTAAGTGAGAATCAATGCTTGCACCTTCTTGACATACCACATCAATGCTACAGTTCCTTAAGATTCCATTTTGGTGCCCATATTATTTAACTTTTTGATGTCTAATATTTTAGAATCAATTAATGCAAATACCGCTATGTACGCAAGATTCCAATATTAATCAGGCAGCACTCAAACTCCAAGAGAGCGTGAACCAGTTAGTTTTCTGGTAACAGATGGCATGTGAAAACTAATAAAAAATATTTACTCGTAGCCGGTCTTTAAATTCACCAACAATAACAATCAATAATACCCATGCTCTGGAAAGATAACGCTCTCAAATATCTTGAAATTTACTTAGATCTCGGATTAAGCTGGAGGCTTTAATAAGAAATTATCTAAATCATAAGCAAGAATTGGCATGCTTTAATCGAGCTTAAACAAAAAGTCATTATTTATGGTCCAATATAGCAATCTTATCTACAAGTCAATAATTAGATCATAGATACTATGTCTGATACGCCACATCTAAAATCAATCTTAAGAAACTTTAAGTAATACAATTTAAGGTACTGACTATTATAACAAACGCACAATAGTTTGTAAAAAGTTTTCAGTTACATCGAGAAATAAGCATCCCCCTATCGGAAAGAATCTAATTAAAATACTGAAAAAATTTATTAAACCATAAATCCGTGCAGTGGAGCTACGTACTATAACATAGACCACACATAAATACATACCACATTAAAAAGGAAACTACTTATATATTTTCTGAACAGTGATTAAACCCTCCACTAAGTAGTATTAACTCCATATTTAATTTATGTGATTTATATGTAAACTAAGTTGTAATTTACAAACACCGATAGTGATATCAAAGTTACATACTAATTTTAAATTTAACACAGAGTGTACCTCGATGTCATCCAAAACAGTAAGGCAAAAACTGCATAAAATGCGTATATATGGGCGTATGCTATTTCCAAGCCCAGAATAACAGATACAAATGCTCAAATGCAACGTGCATGGGACAATGCCTACAAAAACCAGAAGTCGGAGAACTGATAACGAGTCCTTTGGTCGGGCGAGTCACCCCTTAGCCTTTTCCCCAGCACTAGACGTGTGTTTATTTGGCCAACACTATGGACTAGAGACAGCCCGACTATTAAACATGGTGGAGCCTCTATTATGGTCTGGGGCGTTATATCACATTACACGCTCGAGTCATAGCAGCAGTGGATAGAGAACTCTTGGGTAACTAGGTTCATCCAATGGTGCAAACTTTATTTGCAGACGGGAATGCTATATTCCAGGATGATAATGCCCCCATTTTGGAAAACAAGGTTCTGCGTCGATTTACACCTCCTTCATCTCTACTTGAGCTGGAGGCTGTGCTGCGTAAAGAATAGCTTCAAATTCCATTCACCGCTATTTAGGACTTGTATATATATGAACTAACACCTTATTAATACAATATGTTCCTACTTCCATAAGTGTTTATTTTGTCCAGTGCCTGTACGTTAAATCGCTACATTATTAAATCTATTTGCCTCTTGCTGTTTTGTCACAAAAATTCTTTCAACTATTAATCTGTAGTAGTTTTAGTTTTTGAACTAGTCCACAGCAGCGAGCTGCTTTGCAATAAAGTTATTGCTTTACGCGTGTCTACCTTTATACCCCTGTTGCCGTTAATTAACATACTGCAGATGATAGATCTTCATTAGATGCTATCGCTTCAGTTTTCAGCTGACCAAATCTAAATATAAACTGTCGTTATAGCAAATAAAAATATTTGGAAACATAAAGGGTAAGCAAAACTACTTTGATCCTTTCATTTAATAAGTCATTCTAAAGAGTGATATGAAAATCTAATAATAACAATAAATAGAAATAACATTTCAGTACCATTGCACATTTTTAAAAATTCTTTTAGTACACAGTTTTATTTAGTGATTATTTTATTAATTACTTATTGATATTATTTTTTTATTTATAATCATATACCCTTATACCTAACGGTGTCGGGTTTACAATTTTTCGTGGTTGTACGTATTTACATTTTATTTTATTTCATATCTATGAACCTCTTCCATTCTTTTCTGTTTTTGCTAATGTTGTTGCTTCTGTCCATGTTTTATCTCTTCCTTTTAGTATTGTACCTATTACTTGGTTTCACGATTTTCTTAGTCCTTCTCTTTTTTTGTCTGTATCCTCGCTTCATACACTAATTTTACTTGTCTCTTACTATTCATTCGTTTATTGGTATTATGTATTATAAAAAATATTCAAATTATTTTCTTCTAGTTAAATACATAGTCTTATATTTATAGTTTTTCCTAATAACGGAAAGGTGTCTGAAAACATCAATCAATCCGATCAAATCTAGAGTTTAACAAAAGAATATCTTAGGACTAGTGCTGTTACTGCAACATTAGCAGATGACACTACCATTCTTGCCAAGATTCAATAACAACCTCACATATCTTTGAGAATCAACTGCAAACCTGGTTACAACGTTGGCAGATTAATCTCAATGAAAGAAAATCTAAGTTTGTAAAGTTGGGGAAAAAATACCCACAAAAATATATAAAACATGGATATAAGGCAATCCACTGCTACAAAATATCTAGGATTTTATTTCAACATACTAATTACTTGGAGAACACACATAGCCAAGAAGAGAAGGTAATTAGATTTAAAAATTAAAGAAATATCTGGTTGTTGAATAAAGAATAAACTTTTATTATATTATAATGTGCTAGTAAATCCAGTTAAGACATAATACAAAAAAGTCAAACCAACATTCTTCTGATCCAACAAAATCCTTGAAGATTTATGAGTGCCCTTTGTCAAGAACTTTATCAAACTAGAAGCACAAAACATTATGACAGAATAGAAACTTATACAAATACAATAAAATCTCCTTATGATGAACGCGTTTCGCATCACCTAACAATGTTTAAGTTATACAAAAATCTGTCTTGAAGGGTCTTTAATAACGTGAACAGTTTAATATTTGTTGTAACAGTAATAAACGTATTTAAAATTTCATTTTTTAAACATTTGTCTAATTTTGTTTGCTAAATTTTTTTCTCTAAATTTATATACAAGACATTTTGGTCCACAAAAGGCTTTTATCGTGGTAACACCAGTTTCTGCGTACTTAATGTTGATTACTTGTGTTTCTTCTTCAAAACTTTTTTCATTTGAACAATAATCTACATTCAATTACTGATTTAAACCAGAGTAGTGTTTTAAATTTAAACAAAACTCACCAGTTTCTTTATTTTAGTCTACCTCCAATACGGATAGTAAAATTTCACTTTCATCTCCTCCAAAATCCACACTTATTATAATTTCTGAGTCAAATGTTCCCATTTATTCTACTGTAATTAAATCATAGTGTGCTATTAAGGTTGGATTTAGCAGTTCTTCTTTTTTTTATCTTGTTTTGTGTAACTAACAAAATATTTTTAATTGTCTTTATAGGTGCACTATTTTAAGCATTGGAAAATGTATTCGATGACATCCAGTACTGTGATTTCTTCTGCATTTGTTACCTTATTAATTTTCGCCACAATGGCCTAAATTAATAATCGTCTATACGAACTTTTAACACATTCAATTATGCCCAAATGGTTTCACGATTTTCTTGGTCTTTTTTTTTTTGTATCCTCCTTACAATAATTTTACTTGTCTTTTACTATTCATTTGTTTATTGGTATTATCCCGTGTGGGGTTGCTAGTCCTCCATCGGGCGCCTCCCCAGGTGGCGGATAGGGGAACGCTCATCAGATATGACGGATACCGGGGAAATAAAATACCCGGGTGGACTAAAACTAGCAAAAGAAATTGATCCGAAAACCGTCGGTATAAACGGACACCTCTTGTTGACCAACAGCTTCGGGTGGATGAGTCGATAAGAGAAGGGCACTTCTTTGCCCTGGGGCTAAGAAATTGACCCCAAAGGCGGATGAACCACATACAGTCAACGGCATAGGAATGCGGAAGACAAGGAGAAATCACCGCATTAAAGATCCTAAGGATATTCTCTAGTATCACCATGAAAAGGCTATGTTTAAAACAAAATTGTCCGAGTTTCAATCCCCGATCGGATCTCCGGGGGCGTTATGAACGAAGTCGAGAAATCGAAAAACAACCAGTCGGTAGAAATAAATATGAAAATAGTACATGGAACGTAAAAACAACGGCGCAAACCGGAAAAATTAACAATGCTATCCAAGAAATGGAAAGATTGAAAATCAAAATCCTGGGAATAAGCGAAATGAGATGGCAAGTTACTGTGATATAAACAAACATCGGGTATATTACTCAGGTTCATCAAATGAGCAATATCAACATGGTGTAGGAATCATAGTTTGTAAATCAATCGCAGAAAGTGTAACAAACTTTATACCAATCTCAGAAAGAATCATGCTACTACAAATAAAAGCTACACCTACAACATTAAACATTATTCAAATATATGCTCCAACGACAAATCACACAGACGAAGAAATGGAACAGTTCTACTTTCAAATCGCAGATATACTGAAAAATTTGCCAAAACAAGATCTAAATATACTAATGGGAGATTTCAATTCAAAAATCGGAAAAGGTCGGGAAGGTGATTTCATAGGACCGCACGGGTTAGGAGAAAGAAATGAGCGTGGAAACCAACTAAGCATATTTGCAGGAGAACAAGGCTTAGCAATAATGAATACATTTTCACACTTCCACCAAGAAGACTTTACACGTGGAAATCGCCTAAAGACTCACCGGAAAACGTTGTTAGAAATCAGATAGACTTTATCCTGATAAATAAAAGATACAGAAACAGTTGCACCTGTGTAAAACATATCCAGGTGCAGATATACAGTCAGACCACATCCCATTAGTGGGCACCTTTAAAGTTAAATTAAAAGAATAAGAAAGAAAGGTACTAATAAGTATGATGTAAGAAAACTAAAAGAACCACTAATAAAACATAAAGCAAAGATAAGGTTAAACGACGAGATTAGATTAAACACAAACATAAATAGACATATGGTCAATATATCAAATATAGAAGAGGAGGTCAAAAAAGTAAAAGACACTGTGGAAAGTATCAAAAAGGAATTCTTAAAACCAGACACCGTAAAGAAAAAGACATGGATGACAAATGAAATCCTACAACTGATGGAGAAAAGAAGACTCGCAAAAAGCCATCCAGTAGAATATAATACCATTAATAGAAGAATAAAATTGAAAATAAGAGAAGCAAAAGAAAACGAGGTAAAAGAAAAATGTGCGGAAATAGAAACCTTACAAGCGAGACATGACAATTTTAATATATATAAGAAAATTAACGAGGTGACTGGGAAATATAAAAAGAGAACTGTGAACAAACTAGTGAATGAAGAAGGGAAAATTATTATCAATAAAAATGAAATCAGTGAAACATGGAAAAAATATACAGAACAGCTATTTCACGATAATAGACCAAAACCTCTCCAGATAAACAGCGAAACCGGACCAAAAATACTAGTAGAAGAAGTACAAAATGCAATAAAAAGTATGAAGGAAGGCAAAGCACCTGGCCCAGACAACATACAGACAGAGTTTTTGAAACTCCTAGATGAAGAAAACGTGAAATGGCTGACAGATCTATTCAACTATATATATGACACTGGAAAATACCTATAGAATGGCTTAAATCTGAATTCATTCTACTACCTAAAAAGCCAGGAGCTAAGAAGTGCAACGAGTATAGAACAATAAGCCTCATGAGCCACCTATTAAAATCATTTCTAAAAATAATTCATAAGAGAATATACAAACTATGCGAAGAACAAATAGCACCTACACAGTTTGGATTCAGGAACGCAGTCGGAACACGCGAAGCCCTATTTAGCATTCAAGTATTAATTCAACGTTGCAGGGATGTAAACTGCGATGTATATGCCTGCTTCATAGACTTTCAAAAGCTTTTGATAGAGTCCAACATCAAAAGATGATAGATATTTTAAGAAACATAGGACTAGACGAAAAGATCTAAGAATTATTATAAACCTATATTGAATCAGACGGCATCAATGAAATTAGAAGAAGAAAACATCGTAGATATAAAAATCCAGAGAGGGTGAGACAGGGCTGTGTACTGTCTCCGCTATTGTTCAACCTTTATTCAGAATACATCTTCAGAGAAGCGTTAGAAAACACAAATATAGGGATTCTCGTAAATGGAGAAAGATTAAATAACATCAGGTACGCAGACGACACAGTCATTTTTGCTGAAAAGTTAGAGGACTTACAAGTACTATTAAACAGAGTAACAGAATGTAGTCAGAGACAGGGCATAGACATCAATATAAACAAAACGAAATTAATGATCATCAGTAAAAATAATATCCCCAGATGTCAACTCATGATAAACCATATACCTATAGAACAAGTGGAAAAGTATACTTACCTTGGTAGCACCATTAATGACCAGTGGGATAACTCACAGGAAATAAAGATCCGCATTGAAAAGGCTAGAGCCGTGTTCAACAAAATGAGTACCATCTTCAAAAGCCACAATTTAACAATTAATTCAAAGATGAGATTTCTGAGATGCTACGTCTTCCTATCCTTCTTTATGGAGTAGAGTCATGGACCCTGACAAAACAACAGAAAAAGGCTGGAGGCATTTGAAATGTGGTTCTATCGCAAAATGTTAAGAGTGTCATGGATAGAGAGACTCAGGAATGACGAAATTCTGCAAAGAATGAAAAAAGAAAAAGAAATACTGACTACAATAAAAACAAGAAAGCTCCAGTACCTAGGACACATTATGCGGAACGAAAACAGATTCCAACTACTTCAAGTTATACTGCAGGGAAAAGTACAAGGCAAAAGAGGTCCGGGTAGAAGAAGGATATCATGGCTTCAAAATCTGCGAACATGGTTTTCTATGACCACAACACAGTTATTCAAGAAAGCAGTCAACAAAATTATAATAGCCCAAATGGTTGCCAACATCCGGAACGGATAGGAACCGCAAGAAGAAGATTGGTATTATGTATTATAAAAAATATTCAAATTATTTTCTTCTAGTTAAATACATAGTCTTACATTTATAGTTTTTCTTAATAACTGAAAGGTGTCTGAAAACATCAATCAATTCGATCAAATCTAGAGTTTAACAAAAGAATGTCTTAGGACTAGTGCTGTTACTGCAACATTAGCAGATGACACTACCATTTTTGCCAAGATTCAATAACAACCTCACGTATATTAGAGAATCAACTGCAAACTTAGTTACAACGTTGGCAGATTAATCTTAATGAAAGCAAATCTAAGCTTGTAAAGTTGGGGAAAAAATACCCACAAAAATATATATAAAACATGGATATAAGGCAAGCCACTGCTACAAAATATCTAGGATTTTATTTGAACATACTAATTACTTGAAGAACACACATAGCCAAGAAGAGAAGGTAAGTAGAGTTAAAAATTAAAGAAATATCTGGTTGTTGAATAAAGAATAAAATTTTATTATATTATAATGTGCTAGTAAATCCAGTTAAGACATAATACAAAAAAGCCAAACCAACATTCTTTGGATCCAACCAAATCCTTGATGAAGATTTATGAGTGCCGTTTGTCAAGAACTTCATTCAAACTGGAAGCACAACACATTATGACAGAATAGAAACTTATACAAATACAATAAAATCTCCTTATGTTGAACGCGTTTCGCATCACCTAACAATGTTTAAGTTATACAAAAATCTGTCTTGAAGGGTCTTTAATAACGTGAACAGTTTAATATTTGTTGTAACAGTAATAAACGTATTTAAAATTTCATTTTTTAAACATTTGTCTAATTTTGTTTGCTAAATTTTTTTCTCTAAATTTATATACAAGACATTTTTGTCCACAAAAGGCTTTTATCGTGGTAACACCAGTTTCTGCTTATTTAATGTTGATTACTTGTGTTTCTTCTTCAACACTTTTTCATTTGAACAAAAATCTACATTCAATTACTGATTTAAACCAGAGTGGTGTTTCAAATTTAAGCAAAACTCACCAGTTACTTTATTTTAGTCTACCTCCAACACGGATAGTAAAATTTCACTTTCATCTCCTCCAAAATCCACACTTATTATAATTTCTGAGCCAAATTTTCCCATTTATTCTACTGTAATTAAATCATAGTGTGCTATTAAGGTTGGATTTAGCAGTTCTTCTTTTTTTTATCTTGTTTTGTGTAACTACCAAAATATTTTTATGTCTTTATAGGTGCACTATTTTAAGCATTGGATATATATTCGATGACATCCAGTACTGTGATTTCTTCTGCACTTGTTACCTTATTAATTTTCGCCACAATTGCCTAAATTAATAATCGTCTATACGATCTTTTAACACATTCAATTGTGCCCAAATCAAGGGATTGACCATGGCCGCAAGTGTTCGGTGGTAGAAATAAAAGTTTGCTTTTGGTCAATTTGACCTCTAGATAAACTGGTGAGGTTGTCGAGGATCAGCTCTTTTTATGTCCCCCCTAACACTTCTCAACCAGTTTAAAAATAGTTACAGTCATCCACGCTTTGGAATTTTAATTTCAATAAGTAAGCAGCTCATTGGATTTTAAACCCATTTTTTTTCATTCCGGGATTTTTCGACTTTCCTATGACTAGCGGCTTTAACTTCTCTCTCGTCGCGCTGCAGAAAAAAAGAACACTCACTTATTTTGCCAGCTTGTCTCCTTTACATGCTTCTCTCTTGCAGGAAAGGGTTTTTTCGTTGCATTTATTTATATAAAAAAACCACTTTCATCTTCATTAAAAGCACTTTTTAGGTTATATTTTATTAGCTCTAAAACGTTTTCCGCAAAATCGTCAACTGCCCTAAAAATCAGATTTACAGACTGGTCACACATGGTTTTTACGTGAATATTATACCTACTTGTAAATTTATTTAGCCATCCCTTACTCGCCTTAAATTAAGGCTTGAGCATTGTCCGGCGATCAACCAGGCTGTTTCCTGCAACATCGGCCTAGTTACCGGTACATTTTTACCTCCAAATTTGTTAAAAATTTCAGTGCTTTTTTTATTTCCTTCTTGATTACTTGTTTTTCTAATTTTTCTTCTTTTTCTCTATTTCAATTGCTTTCAAACGCATTTATAACTTCTACTTTTCTTTTTTATGTTGGCAACATTTGAAACTGCCACATAAATTCGTTGACGCAAAGCCCTGTAATTTTCACCTTTATCTAAACAGTCCAACAACTTCTCTTTTACACCCTATTGTTAATTCATTTAATTTTTTGGACATTTTAAAAAACACTCTAATTCAATTTGTAGCACAAACATAAAACTCACCAGTCGAACGCGACGAATAAACTAAAACAATTTTGGATGATTAAGTCAACTAAAAACAATAGTAGGTAGGCCTATCGGCGTTGAGGAACGAAGTTGTTTATATTTTCAGTGCCAGTATACAATAAGAAAAATAATTTGCATTAAACCATTTTTTTTAAAAGATTAGGACTGTTCAACTTAGCTCAAAGTCTAAGCGTTCAACTTGCAAGATACGGAGGTGTTCAACTTAGCATTAGTATTAGCATTTTTCAAAAGAAACAAAATTTTAGAGAGTGTTTAACTTGAGAGGTTTTACTGTATTTAATTGTAACCCTTATTAGAAAAATAAATAGTAAGAAGGTTAAAAGGGTACCGGAAAGTAAATCTGAGAATAGGTTAGAAACTGCCATGTTATTACAAGTCTCATTGCTATTAAGCCATTGCGTTAGTTCATAGAATTCAACGTGTTCTAATTGCTAACGAATGTGTAAAAATATTTTTTATTTGTTTTACATAATTTAGTAAAATATTATAGTATTGTGCTATTAGAACGCTGCTTTATTTTGATTTTACCATTTTGGTAATATTTATTAAGTTACTCTACGACCGCATAAGCATGATTATTAAAATTACCCAATTCTAATCGTCTCTTTTGAAGCTGCAGTAATTGCTCTGAGATAATAAGTTAATACCGATTGCTTCTAAATCATTTCGTCAGTGACCACCTGCGGAAAGGTTGGAAAACGCCGCCTTCCGCGAAGCATAAATTTCATAAACCCGTCGTGATACAACCCTTCTCTCTATTCCTTCGGCGGGTTTTAAGCGCGGCACGTATAGTTTTAAGGAGCTTAAATAAATCTAAATTTCGAGCTTTAATAATTCAGCTTCTACTTTTGTGCTGAAGTGGCGTTGAATTACTTTAACTTCAAAACTTTATGCCACTTTTGCATGCTGTTCAAGAATCCGCTGCAATTGCTATTGTTTTACTGCATATCTAGAGGGAAATCTGAATTAGCATTGAAAATCAATTAAAACTTGGGAAGTTTGAGATTAAAGTATTGCTGCGGTAAGCGACAATGAAGCCAAATCTGCGTTTTATTAATTGAACCGTGTAATTATTCTCGATTTCTTTGTTTTAGTACTTCAAATCCGATATTCATATTACCATAATTATTTGAATAAATATAACAGTGCAGATGATCTAATTTATTACGAACGCTAAACCAATAATAAACTTTTAAGGCGCGTTCAATCTCCCAATTAAAAGTCCTTAAACGAAACAGCTCCCTTTTTATTGTTCCTAAACTGATTTACAGCTGCGATCTGGGACAAGTGCTTCGAACTTGCTTCGATTGAGCAGCAAATTTGTTTTATAATTGAGCGCCGCCGGGAAACTTTGGTTGTTTATTTTGGCCCGAGGCTGGAAACTAAGAAAATATAGGCGGACATTAACGCAAATTGACAAAAGATGTTCTAGCAACTGCGATACATTAAATCTCCCCAAACAATGCGAAGCGTTTCCACCTGCTGTAGCTGGCGGTCGCTGCTGATATTAATTAGCGAACGGAAAGCGCTTAATGGACTACGAGCTAAGTCCCTCGATTCGCCAAAGCTCCAGAGAATCGTTACCGGAACAAATAGAAGTGTTTGAAAATGGGAAAGGAAAAATACACTAAATCAGCGGCGGTTAAACATTCTGTGCGAGGCGTAAACGGTTTGGTAAATGTATAATTGCTTGCGATTATGATATTACTAAAATTTAAAAAATTAGGTTTAAATATCAATTACAATTTTAAAAGTTAATTTAAAAATTAAAATATACTGCAATATATTAGTAAGTTCTGGAAAATGTTTTAATTCATAAAGAAGAAATGCAAGCGATACTTTAATAGTAAAATAAATTGAACTACTTTTAATTGTCCATTTAATGATAGTCAAGGTTTTGAAGTTTAGACAACATAGAAAAATGTTACATTCAACCGAAAAGCTCAATGTTTACAGAGCAAATATTACAATGTGGTCATTGTACTAAAATCCGTTTCTTGTTTTTAAATACAAGAACGTTTTAGTTCGTCATTTTAAGAGAAAGTAGCCTTTGACACCAAGAATATTTTTTTTTACTTTTTTACAATGATACGAGAAAAAGAGGATTATTCTTTAAGTTAAGAAAATATCAAATTTTAAAATACCGCAATTTCAACAAAAATTCGTATTTTATATTCTACAAATATAAATGTTATACTTATTATCTTTGTATCTAAAGTAAATCGTAATAATTGCTTAATTTATTGCTTAAGTATATAAGTTATTAAAAATTTTATTTTTGTACATTAATCATTTGTAACAGAATTTGCTAAAATGCATCTTTTTGCATACAATATCTATTTCTACATATTACGGATATAAGGCAAAACATTAAAAATAAAAAAATAATTTTATTAAATCCATGGAATTATCTCTTGAAGTACCTTTTACCTTTACATGAATTAATTTTTATGTAGTTTTAACATTTTTTTTTAATTCTATCCATGTCCATCTCTCTTCCTCTTTTTTTCTTTATATAATAAATACCTTGGTGCGCGCGTTGACAGTGACCCAAAAATGTGGTTTTTACATATTTTTTTTATTTATTTACTGCATATTTATGACTAATCTAAATAGACTAACAAACAAATGAGTTAGTGTACATAACATGTAGGGAGGAACACCAAGAGCGTCCTATTATTATGTTAAGTATACAAGTCTTATATATTTATTTGTTAGGCCACTAAACTTTGTCCGTGTCAGACGTCTAACTTCGGTAGCATTATTTAATAAGTTTGTCACTAGAACAGTAGGATGATCACTAATCCGATGTTTGTATCTGCGGCGGCGATATTTGATGACATCTTTAATCCATGGGATTTTCAAATCATTGTGTAATGTGCGGTTGTTCACATACCATTCGGTGTTTGTTATTGCGAGAATCGTTGTATGATCTCAATGTTCAATAATTTAGCAAATCTCCAAAATTGGATTCCATATGTCCTGATCGGCACTATCATAGTTCTATATAACAACACCTTGTTTGTTAGGTTGAGCTGGGATTTCTGATTGAGAAACCAGAACATGTAAATTTGTTGTCGAGATCTATATAGAGGTATTTGATGTCTTTTTTGTGTGGTATGTTAATGCAGTTAAAGATTATAGGAAGCGGATCAACTTTGCGGAGGGTGATAACCGCTGATGCCGATTTGTTTTTATTAATTTTGATACGCCATATCTTTGTCCAGTTCTCTAATGCTTTTAGAGCATTTTGTAGATAAATTTGTGCCTAAAATGAATCTCTATGTGAAGGTAATTTAGGTGTGTCGTCTGCAAACGTAGCAATTGCAACATTGTCAGTAACAGGTAACAGTCAGTAACAATTGGCATAATATTGGTCCCAGTACACTACCTTGCGGTACACCTGCCTCAACTGGGTAGATAGGTAAGTAGTTGCCGTTTACTTTAACTTGAAAGTATCTTTTTCTTGGATACGACTTAAAGAGCAAATATTACTATTGCGATAGTGTTTTATACCAGACTCGATCGAAAGCTTGGTCCACGTTCAAGAATACTGCTAGACTCGACCGTTTTCCTCAAAATATTTTTCTATATTATCCACTACCTTATGGACTTGTTTCCAATGTTAAGTATTTTTGCGAAATCCAAATCAATGTTCGGAGATTAAATGTACGTCTTCTACAATAGGTTCTAGTGCGCTTAGTAGAATTTGTTCAAAGAGCTTAGAGAGAAATGATAACAGCGATATCGGTCTGTAAAAGCTGCTAATTGAACTGCTTGCCTGGCTTTTGTATAATAGTAATTTCAAAAAATTTCCAATAAATTGGTTACTATTGAGTTTTTATAATAGCACTATATATCCATGTTAGAGCTGCTATCTCCTTTCTTGGCAGTTGACTGAGTGTTTCGGGCGTAATTAGGCTGTATCCCGGTACTTTACCAGTTTTTAACGTTTAATTTCTATTCGTATTTTATTGGGTGGTATTTTAATGGGAAGGTGGAGTTGGAATGGTGATTTAAAGAATTTGAGAATTTTATAATTATCTTCTGGAGTTCTATTTGTTTCGTGCGGTTTGAAAGTTGCAGCTAAGTGTTTACCGAATACAACCTCTTTTGTTGTTGCTCGCCATAATGAGTAGTTATTGTGTTAGTCTAGAGAATCAGTTTCTCACGTAGTTGTTGAATTGTTTTTCTATTATTTCCAGCTTTTTTTGCCGCTGATCTTCTGCCTAATTCCTAAGGAGTAATTGTTAGTGCTTTTGTTACATTTATGCTGTAGTTTTATAGGCGTAGCTGTCCAAGAAATATACTGTAAGGTTTGTGTTAGTTGTTTTATTGCTGTTCCAATTTTATTTACAGTGATGAGTACTGCTAGAGCCAATAGGTATCCGTCGATATATATGTCGAAAAATATTACAATTCATGCAGCCTTGTTGATTATGCAGGTACTTAACGTGCATATTATAGTGCGTAGTTAGGTCGTAGGAATCAGCAACATCAATGTAGTTGGACGAGAGATTATTTGTTATAAGGAAATCTAATACATCTGGCAATTTATTCAGATCGTTTGGCCAATAGGCGGATTAACCTGCGGCTACTGCATTATAGCGGTTTTCTAGGATGGTTTTATATAGTTGCCTTCCCTTTGGGTTAATTAATCTGGAACTCCATAAGGCGCGTTTAGAATTGAAATTACCATCTGCTATAAACCTGTCTCCCAGCGTTCTGAGGAAGTCTTCGAATTCATTCTGCGTTATTGAATGTCAGAGAGGATAGTACGCTGCTGATACTATTATGTCTCTAATGCGGTCTTTAATTTTGACATTTGTGTTTTGTACATGACTTGTTTTAAACTTCACCATTTTGTAGTGTGATAACCTGTTGCTGATTATAATTGCTGTTCCAGCATGGGCTGTGTTGTTGGGGTGGCAGGTGTAATAAGTTCTGTAGTTGTGGTTATTGAGGTAGTTGAAGTCAGTAAAGTGTGTTTCAGATACCAGGAGCAAATCGAATTTTGGATGTTTAAAAACGCTTCTACTTCTAAACGGCGTTGTGGAAGTCCGTTTGCGTTCAATACAGCTATTTGTAGTGCTGTGATAAATAATTACCTAGTTCTTGTTGACAATAAGCATTGTGCATCTGATTTTGAACAGACCATGAAAACTCTATTGGAGATGTCATTTACAGAGGTTGTGTCTCTCCAGATAGTTGAGAAAAGTTTATGGTGGCCAGAAAACTTTTAAATTACTATCAACTGACAGTAGTTTTTGATATCTCGTTGTAATAAATGCGCCTCACAGACAAATACACGTTTCGAAACTCGGGCCCGAACTCTATCTCAAATACTGTGACAAATGTTGATCTTGTAAATACTCAGATTCAAAACATTCAACGCATAATTGACAGTTACCTGTAATTTAAAGTGATAAAGTCAAACAAGCCATAAATCGGTGACTATGGAACATTGTGTCTGTGTGTGTGTGCGTGCGTGCGTGCGTACGTAAGTGCGTGTGTGTGGGTTTGTGTTAGAGGGTGTAGTTAATTCTGCTTGTTTCGCTATTTTTTATTATTCCCTCTAAGACTATATTAAATAATGTTATGGAAAGTGTGTCTCCTTATCTCAGTCGCTTTGCAGCTTTACATTTTGGCATCTTACTCTTCCTATGTTCACTTCATTCCAAGTTTCTTCTAACGTCATTTTGAACAGTTCAATTATTTCATCTGAAATCTGTAAGTCTTTCATTGTTGTCTGTTTATAGCATATGTAGTATTATTCCTTTTTTTGTTTTTTCTTGCAGTTGCCTTATCTTGAATAGTTAGCTAGCTATGCTCTTATATGCTATTTTCAGTAGTGATACTGGTCGGAAATTGTTACAATCAAGTCTATCTCCTTTTTCATAGATTGGGTTGATTATTACTTTCTTCCAATCTCTTGGCAATTTTTTGCTTTCACATACTTTACAAATTAATTTTCGCAGTCTATAAGCATGTTACCGCTTGCTTTTATTAATTCACTTTGTATTTTATCTTCTCCTAGTGCCTTGTTATTTCTCAGGTTTGGTATCAGCTTTCAAATTCTTCTCTTGTAGGTGCTAAGCTTCTCTTTTTTGTTCCTCTTTCTTCTTCTCTCCCCATATCTTGTTTTGTTCTTTCCATATTTCGAGTACTTCTTTTTTTTATTATTTTCCATTTTGACTCGGCACAGTTCGATTTCAGTTGGTACTTTTCATCTTGCTCGTAATTTTCTTATATTTCTTTTACCAATTTCTTCTTGCTTTTCACGTTTTTGTTTCTGTTTATTTTCTTGCTTTCTTTCCTTTCTTTTTAAATAGGTATTCGCTTTGTCTTGTTTTTTTATGTATCATTTTCAGTTATGCTGTGCCTAACTTTAGAGAGATTTATTTACATTCATCATTAAATCAGTTATTTTGTTTCTTAATATTTTTGCCGCTTGTTATATGGTTCTTTTAGGTACATTCCATTCTTCTTCTACATCTTTTTTGTTACTTTCTATTTTTAGTATTAATTCACTTTGTATTCTCTTTTATCTTTTGGTTTTCCTGTAAGGGTCTTATATTCCACCAAATTTGTTGCGTCCTTCGCATTCTATGTTCCAGTAGTATAAAAAATTTATTTTTATGTATTTATTTATATATATATAAAACTTATCTTTTACTTCTCCATTTGCGTTTTCTATGAATAAGTGACATTTTATTATACGTAATTTTTTTTTGTTCTTTTATTCTCAAATAACCTAGATGTTCGTTAAATCTGTGACTAGAAAAAATAAGCCTGACAGGTGAGTGAAAAATTTGAAGAAATTTAAACACTAAATAATAAATAAAACTTGACGTTTCTAAGTCGTTTATTGTAACCTAGTTATCAAGTAAAATTAATGAATAGGAAAGAGAATCAACAATATCGGAGAAACAACGTAGGCTCTCTAAAAGATTATTTTAAGAGGAGGAGAGAAAATAGAAATAAAGAGACTATCCTAGAATACGAACAAGAGGCTTTTAAACGAAGTAAAAAAAATACGAAGAAAATACGGAGACAACAATAGAGAAGAAAGAAAAAGATAGATATCATGAAAAAACTAGTTAATATGACAGAAAAACGGAAATTTAAGGTGCAAGGAACGAGATAAATATAAATAACGAAACAATCAAGTAATATGGAGAAAAAATTAAAAAAATTAAAGAAGAAAGTAACTTTACAGTTGCGTGTGTTCGTTTTGTTGGGAGTTTTGGCTTCAACTATTTTGTTCGCTGGCGTGTTGGCGGCAGGAGTTTTTTTTTTCGGCCAACATTTTCTTATCCCGGAAGTCGTTTGGGCCTATTGTGTTTCGAGGGTTGTGCCGGAGGTGAGTTAAGATTTTGTCGGGAATAATAATTTCTGGATGGTTCGCCTCGCCGATTAAAATTTCCAATACCTGGGGGGACAATTGTGGAGCGGTAGTTTATACGAGGGTTGTCATGGGCAAAGTTGGTTGTTCATCTCGTGTGTACCGACTCCAGGGTTTGCCAACAAGAGTATTGTCTGTTTCGCGACTTAAAATACACGCGGCTTTGTTGTTATCTGAGTTGATTAAAGTGCTTGTCCATTTTTGCAGTCCAGAATCACAGTGTGCAAAGTTATCGTGTTTTCCGATTCGGGGATTGTGTTGGGCTGGATGAGAGCCCCTGACGATCTTTGACAAATCGTTATTGCCAATTAGGTAGCCAATATTCAGGAAAACTTCCTGGTTGGTTCGTGGTTTTATCTTTAAAGGGTTCAAAATAAAGTTGTAAAATAATAATACACTGTTTTTGGAAAAAAATGTACTGTATTATTTGGCAGATAAGATTTTTGTAAATTTTGCAAATTGAATTGTGATATTGTTTTTAGGCCTGTTTACGTATGAGTCTCATAGTGCTAAGGCGTGAAACCCTTGTGATGAGTTTGCAGTTGTGCTCTTACCAACATTTGAACCACATGCGAGATAGCTTGGGTAGACCTGTAAAGAAATTTGCAGAGAAACATTACTTGTTCTGTTCAGTTTTATTTCACTAAAAAGAGAAATATTTTGAATTTACTAATGTTTGATGTTTTTTTGTGTACATAATTTCGTTTGTTTACGGTTATCTATCTCAAAGTAGTTCTGTTAAACTCGATAAGCTAATTGGAATTTGTTTACAGAAATTCGCACTTTTGTTCTTTTAATAAGCATCAATGGTGATTTAAGTTTTTGAACACTTTTTCAAACAACAAAACGATTTTGAAATTGTTTCGATCAAAGCAGTAGTTAAAGACTGGTTCTGCAGAGACAAAACACCCGTTGCTGCTCTTTTGGTGTGCAGCTACAAATCGCAAAATTAAAGCAAGCTTTCATTTTCTGGTAGTACCTAGAGTGGTATTGCATTACTAACTAGTTTTGATAACATGTTAACTGCCATTTGCATATTTTTATCTAGTAGATATTGAGAACTAAGTGAGTTTTAAGATGTGTGCTTGTCATTGAGTTATTTTGCATTGATCACAATTTTGTTACTGTTTTAATTTTTATGTTCAATGTGTTACAGATAAGGAATTACCGTCTTCTTAGATAATTTGTAAGTGAGTTCGTGTATTGTGTAGCTTAAACAGACAAACCTACGTGACAAGTTAAGTGCCTAACAAATTCGTCTAAAAATTTGTCACCTTTGATGGAAAATTTATCCGTAGTTCGAGTAGTTTGAGTTTTGAACCTCGGGAGGAGTTTCTGCTCTACCGACGATAAAGCTGTTCCCACTTCTACCCAATAAGGCGGTTATTTGTGGTTTGTTGACATTTGTATATAGTTTGTATATAAGTGATCCAGGTTGTTTTGTTTGTTTTATTATAGATAGGCGGTTGGTGCGCATAGCCCTATTGCGTTTGTTGTATTGCAATTTTGTTGGTTCGACTTCGGAGTTTGATCGTTTCTCGCAGTAGTTGTTACTGCTGAAGGTGGTGATTTCAGGGGGCGGCGTTCCCTCCTGTATATATATTTAGTTTTGTTGGGCGGCGAATGTGTCCGAACACGCGAAGCGCTGATATATAATGCAGCGACCAGGTTAACCTCTTCCCAGAGGTCCTTTAATTTCCCGATTGCATTTCAGGGTTGAAATTTTTGCCGGTAAATCTCGATTTATTTTTTCTTTGCTTCGACTCAGCAAGGAACGAAGAAGCAACGTTTGCACCAGGAATTACTCTACCGATCGGCTCCGCTGTGAAGATTGATCCTTATTTGCTCTTCCTGGATCCCCCAGGATCAACAGCACAGGAAACCGATTTTTGCGGGAGAGCGCCGTTTCCACAGGTTAGTGTTTTTAGCTTTAGCTTTTGTTTGAAGTTCCTTTGTTTAAATTTAAAATTACTACAGTTCATTTTTCGGCCGCAACATTTGGTCTTAGCGAGCCGGATTTGAACCATTTGGAAAATAGGGTAAAAAATAAAAAACGGAAATACAAAAAAATACAAGATTTAAACGCTACAATAGAAAAACAGAAGGATGAACAGAAGAACATTATTATTATTAAACGATGAGAACTGAAAGACACCAAAATGACCAAAGCAGAACAATTAAACACAAAAGTAAAAAAGCATTTATGATTGGCAAGCAGAAAAGCGGGCAAATAGTTGTTGGAAAAATATCTTCATTTATCGAAATACTTGAAATAATGAGAAATGAGCATAAACTTGAACGAAGTAAAGTTTATATAGAAAAGAAACTAATCAAAGAAGAGCAGACTATCCAAACAGCTATTTAAAAAGTAGCAAGATAAGAAAAAAACTAAAAAGACACAAATAAGAAGAAAAACACAAAAAAAGGAACACAATAAACAATAATTCAAGAAAAAACTTCAAATAGAAATTAGGAACATGGAATGCGGGAGGACTCAAGTATGAAGGAGCACAAAAACAATTAACACAACAACTAGATAAATAGATAGTCGAGATTCTAGCAGTACAGGGAATAAACCTAAAAAATGAAATTATTACGGAGATAGATGAATTATTTCTCAACGGAAAAGGATCCCGAAACATACTCTGAAATATACTAAATCGTTATTTTCTTGAAGTAGGTGAAAAACATGAAACTTTATTGGACTCATAATTATATATATAAAAAAAATTATGAGTGCTGCTGCTGCTGCTGTCACACAGGTCAAAGGTCAAATCGTTCGCGCCTTTCCGTGCCGACCCGAGCGCTTCCGAAGGACAAATTTCGGCCCGGCGGCAGGCGCGATCGAGGTAATATATTTCCGAATAGAAAATTTTCGTTTGAGAGCGGGTAACAAAGCACTTATACATAAAAAAAATTATGAGTGCTGTCACACAGGTCAAAGGTCAAAGTTCAACTCTAACTGGGTTTACGTAAATGCCTTGTTATATTAAAAAAATAATAAATTATTTCTTGTTTTTATATAATTTTTCTTATTCACTAGTAGAATTCATTAAAGAAAATTTATTTTAAATTAATTTTTTAGAAAAACATTTGTTTAAACATAAGCTCTTCTGTTGTCAGTGTAGCCTAGTCAATTTGGGGAGCCCGGTTGCGGTGTGGACGAACCCGAGTTCAGATGCCTGGCGGGTGGCTTACTAGTTACTAAAAATAATTGGACACTTGCGTTTATTCAAACAAATAGTAATAATGCGGTCCTCTAAGACGTATTAGGTACCTTACCACGTTGCTTCATATGTTGCGCAACAACCGGTCCATAAAGGTCAACATATGAAAGCCGTTAGCTTCTCAAACCATGTGCCTTACCATTATTATTATTATTAGCTTTATTATAAAGTCATATAATTATGTTATAGTATTACTGTATTGTAGTAGTTATAATGTAATGCTTTAAATGTATACTTAACACGCAAGGCATTAAAAACTAAAATAATTACAGCTCTGTTATTGCTACCTGCTGATATGAAAATCAGACTAAAGTGCTTCCTAAAAGTTTCGCCAACGAGCAACTTGTTGCTACAGTAATTAATAGAGATTCCGATAACATTTAGTGGTAGCCGGAGGTAAATATCCATATGGATAAAGCTCCCTCTGTGGAAGGAACCGCAATAACAATAACGCCGTTTTATCAGCTGCTGGTAATGCGTAGTCACTTAGGAGACCAGCAGGGCCGGAATAGGCACGAAATAAAACAATAAAGCGGATTAACTCCTACTATTATTTATAAACACAGGCGGGCGAGCTCCGAGGAGAAGCAGTTTGGCGAAGGAGCAATCCCTAAAAACACCAGACCGAACTGTTCTCGACATCCAGAATATCAATACGATGGGAGAAAATAAAATCAAGAGCGGAATTATTCAGAATGGGCGGCGAGCCTAGTGCTGCTCCGTTGCGTATCAAAACATTCGAACTGTGCCATAAAACTTTCGCTGCCGCAATAAAAGCGTTCTAGTGTTATGTATAAGAACTGTATCAAAAGAGCGATGTTTTACATGCACGGACATTTTTACAAAGCCCCGTTCTAGAGGTCTCGGTTCCGCTGCGAGTGAAGCACGAACAAAAAGGTAACCGAGTGATTTAAACGTATTGAGATCGCAAGGACTAATTCGTCGGTTTTATCGAGTTTTTTGTTATTTATGTATATGTTAAATAAGATTTTTTACCTAAATGTTAAGTTTAAAAAAGTATTTTTACCGGATTTAATGATTTTTAAAAAATATTGTAGTATAATATATAATTAGCAACGCTATTTTTACGTAAAGTTAGTTAAGTCTTTAAAAGGGTTTTAACAGCTTATACAATAATTTTAAATCAAATAATAAAGTTTTTTTATTATTGGCACACTTACCGACATTGAAGCCAAAATGGCTAAGAGTGCATGGTAGTAGTAACATGCACACTTACAACTAGGACATCACATACACCCATGGGTTAAGTGAGACTCGAACTTGACTGTGCCGGCTAGAGAACAGAGGAACGATGATCTTGACCACTGAGTCATTATAGCTGCAATAATAAAGTTACTGTTTTGGTTTGCGATGGAAATTTCGAATGTTTTTACTATATTATGCATTGTATTCTTTACTGCCACATATATCAACGATCTTCCCTTTCTTAGTTATAACAAATAGCTTTTTACTCCAAAAATAATAGAAAACGCTTTATTTTGGTCTTATTTGAGATTATTCAAATGTCCTAACTCTTACTTATTTGAAAAGGACGAAAGTAGTATATCGAAAACATATTGAAGAAAGCTTTAGTTCGAACCAAATCCATGTTCTATAAAAATATATTCTATCACGTACAAAATATGGTAAACATCTATAACGTAAAACGAAGAGTTGCAAAAAAGAATTGCCTTTTTACTTCGTTGAATTCAAACTAGTTGAAAATAAAGATATATATTACATCACAAGGCTAACTTATTCTGTGCTCAAAGTTAAAACTCTCTTATTGTACACGCCGGCATCCCATAAAAGAGCGTCTCAAGTCCGTTACTGTATCTCCTATTTAATACTGACTTCTAACTATGTGAAATACTTTTAGAGCTTTTTACTCAAACCTACGTACTGCATGTCATATCTTCTAACTTAAACGCATTATAAAGATAGTTCAAAAATGGCGTACTAAAATCAATGAAAGAAAATCGACCCACGTAACTCTTGCCACAAGAAATGGTATTTGTTCTATGCCTCGCTTAATAACCAACAAATTCCTGCGGTAAAAACAGCTAGTACTTGAGGGTTTTTTTGGATGGAACACTGAATTGGAGAGAACATAAGGGGTAAACACAAGCAGTTAGGTGCAATGTATTGGCTTATAGCACATGTGTCTCAATTAACCCTGAAAAATAAATGTTTTCTGTATAAAGTTACAGTTACAAGACTTCTGCGGTTTAAAATCTACACATCCAGTCCCCCGATAACCACGACATCTATAGCCGCATTTGTAGACGACACAGTAATTATCACTCAAAATGCCGATCTACAAGATGCTGTGTATCAATGACAAAAATCCGCAGACAAGATTACCAACTGGTTTAAAATTTGGAATATTCAAATTAACCCTACGAAATATCAGACTAAAATCTTTACTTTAACGAAAGTAACTATCGTATCTAATATCATCATTGACGGCAATCCCATACAATGAAATCTAACGGACTCGGTAGTCAGATATCTCGGAGTCTACTTAGACACGCGCCTAACCTAGAACTTTTATCTAAAACACAAGCTATTACAGGGCATATTAATTTTCTCTGCCTGTCCAGTCTCGTGTCCTACATCCAAAACAAATATCAATAAACTACAACGATTACAAAACAAAGTTTTACGAATAGCAGTGAACGCACCGTGGTATATTCGTAACAGTTGCACTACGAACGAGTTCATTTGTGAAACCACTAAAAAGTTTTTACAAAACGCTAGAACATGTGGTGGTGTCCTTCACTACTACTTGTGCTAGTTGAACATACATGGTAGATTACAAAGAAGACTACCAGAAGATCTAGTAGCTTCTGACGAAAATAGTGATTTACGCAATAACTGTTGTTATCCTCTCTTCCTTAGGTCTTCAATTATTGTCAATTTCTCATACTTAATCAACTATTAATTGCAACATTTATTCTAATTGTTAGTTTATATCGCATATGTCATGTATAACAATTTCCTTTGTTGACCTGACAAAAACAAGTAAAAAAAATTCAGTACCCTACTGTGAACTTCATATTTTGTTTATGTTAAAAAGATTAAAATGCAATGTTTCTATATTTTCATATTTTTAGTATGTTAATAGCTAGATTTTCGCTTAACTGTATTTTTGTTTTTTGATGGCGTTTGCTTTTGTCATTGGTGTGGCGGCCTTTTCGCCCTTGAACCGCTTTATATCGCGGCGGCATGCAGGCCTTTGATATCGCTGCTACGTTTTGCCATCGCACACAAAACGGCATATGGGCTTTTGCTCAGCCGACAAGTCTGCATACGCCGTCGGCGGCACCTTTTGATATGAAAGGTGCTGTCGAATGAAAATTTCCCGCAAAAGACCTACCGCCAAGCCAGGCGCGAAGCCCGAACATAAGCAATCCGCAGCGCGGCCAATTTGGTCGTGTCTTAACACCCGCACATAAGCGTTCCGCAGCGCGGCCAATTCGGTCGTGTCTTAACACCCCGCAAATAAGCACTCCGCAGCGCGGCCAATTCGGTCGTGTCTTAACACCCGCAATAAGCACTCCGCAGCGCGGCCAGTTCGGTCGTGTCTTATCAACCCGCATGCATACGAGATCCGCAGCGCGGCCAATTCGGTCGTGTATTTTTAATACCCCGCAACATACAAGAAGACAGCGCACCAAGGTGGCCACCGTGGAACCATCGCTGACGAAGCCGAAGCCGATTCAGGTGAGCGATTTGGCATTACTCGTTGGTTGATATCGGTAGCCGCCCCCATCCGCTTTCGCGACGGCCGTTTAAGGGACGATTTGGGCCTTATCGGTTGACGTTCCAATACGGGCCGTACTACGTATCCCACACCGCACCACGAGAGCGGCTATTTACACGCATGCCTCTCGAGTTATATTTTTACTCGTTTATTTGTATTGAAATAATTCTCTCCTGTTGAACTATAAGTCCAAATATTTGCACATTTTGTATCTGACAGACAAATATTTAGTTAGATACTGTAGATGTGGTTACTGGCATTGCATGAGGCTTGTCTGATGTGCGTAACTTTGGTATGAAGTATATTGAGCAACAAAATTTAGCACATCGAACATGATTGTATGCTGCTACAGAATGTTTTTGTTAATTACAGCACTGGAGTACCATGTTTTAACTTGCCATCCACAGGAACATAATTTTAGTTTTTTAAAACTTACTGCTTACAAATAATTATAACTCTAAACTTTAGCTGTGATCAAGACTCGCGTATAAAAATTACAAATAATTATGGAAACATTATTACAAGTTTGAAAAAATAAAGAAACACATACTTAAAATTAGGAGATAAAAATCTACTCATATGAAAATAAATGCAAATATATAAAAAAAAATTTATTGAAATTTTCATATAAATTTTCTTAACCTTCTTTACAAATGTTATAAAAAAACATCTCTGCAGTGAATTATTATATATGCAGTTTAATATTTGTAATGATATAATGCTTAAAATAATTGCTCAAAATTTTATGAGCTGCTGCAATTTAAAAATTAATATTTTAAAATAAATATTCTTGTCGAGTTTATCTATATATTTGTCTATTACTCTGAGCCAATTTTCTATAAGGCGCTAACACAGGCATTGAACATATTCTAAATAATGTCATAAACAAACTACCTTAAAATATACTTTTTAATAATATATAACACATTTTTAATTAAGTCATAATTAGAAAATAAGTTAAAACGCTTATTTACAATATCTTGTATTTCTTTTTGAAATTTGCTTACAACAGCTAAAAATAGTAACAAGCATCGACGTAAATTTAAGATATCAACTGTCTATGAAGACGCAGAAAATTAATACATACTAAAAAAAATATATCAACGTAAGTATTCACATATAAAAATTTAAAAAATCAAATAAACTGAAAGTTCGTCAAGCAGAGTAGTATTGGAATATGTTGTTAAAAGTTTAGAGTGGACAACAAAGGGCCTTACGATAGACTGTGGAAAAGTAAATCATATAAGGTTCTTTGATAATGTAATCCTGATAGCAAATGACGGAGATAAACTGCAGGAAGTTCTTAATGAAATAAATTAAAAATAAAATAAGATAGTAAAACAAATTAAGTAAAGCAGAATCATAACCAACAAACAATAACATAAGCGAAAACGATTGAAAAAGTCGACAAAGAACTGAGTTCTTTAAGAATAATGTAAAGACAGATCTGGAAAGAACAATTAGATTGACCTGCTCAACTAAAGTCTAACCTAACAAATACAATAAAAGCAAGACCGTTGACCAATGTGTGTTATTATCGGCCCTCACATACGGAACAGGAACTAAAAAACTATTAAACATGCAAAACCTTAAGTGATTATAATTTTAGAAATATAATTTTGTACAAGGCACAACAGGTTGCGAATACGATTCAACAATTTCTGGATAATCCGATATATTACAATACCGGGATGGAAATAATCAAATATGCTCTATATTGTGCCGTTTTGAAGGTATGTTTTGAAAGTACTGTGTGCATTAAATCAACGACACTTTTAAGTAGTGAAATTTCAATTTACATGAAACACAAAACAAAGTTTTGTATGTCACCGAATAACAATTTAGGCTCCAAATAAAAAACAAAGAAATATTAGGAAGATTTACTGCATTTAGCTTCTCTAATTTTTTAATGGCTCTAATGAGAATTATTATTACTGACCTGTAGTGTACTTGCTCCTTACCACACCAAAATGTGTTTTCTAGAATTGTAAAACAAGAAAAACTACACAATCACGCACTATTACGTCTGAGGTACACCACTCACAACCATGAAAGAGCACTACTAACCAAACGGCACTTCAAGAATAATTTTTATTAGTCGCAGATGATATAAAGGTAACACGTGGCCGAACGTGCACGTTGCGCGTCGTGGCTTGCAAAAATCGCAAATGAACGCTATCGCTGCGACAGGTTTAGCTAGGACAGGGCTGCAGCTGTTAAAATAGGCCAATTTTAAGTTTCTCGAAGCTGCAGGATAGTTAAGAAATTTTAATACAAGTGACTTGAAATACTAAAATTCTTTTTACTTTTAAATTAAAAGAATATTAAAGAACCAAAATATATTTAAATCGCGGCGTGTCTTTATGCAAACAAGAAATTAAAATTTAGGAAACAAAAGCCTGCCTATATCAAAAAGTAACAACTTTGGAAAGTTAGTTGGAATAAATTATAAAAAACACAACGGCATTTTTAAAATATCTAAAATTGATGGTATCGCTGGTTATATCTTTGAATCCGACTTATCCGTGCCGAAACGAATGATTATAGATTGATTAATAATTTTAATAGATTATCGTCGCATGCACATAATTTTTGATCGATGCTTACTTGCTAGCTTATTAAACAATACACGTATTTGGGGTATTGTTTATTATTTGACAGTATTTTCTTATTTGTCTTTGTATTCTGTTACAGGCATTCACCATTCTTCTAATAATTTATTTGTTGGAGTCAGTAATATTACTGTTTCATTTGTTTAATAGTGTTAACACTAAGAAAATTTTACGTAAAAACTAGCGTAGCATAATTATTTATTTACTGTGTTTAAAAACATTTATTTTTATTCTTCTGTCTCGGCATTGAATTATTTTTGGGCCTTTGACTGTTTTCTTACAATTTTATTGTTTTATATTACAAGAAAAATTTATTTATATTTAATTTTGTTCAACAGTTCTTTATTGGACATTTGGGCTAGGCAATACAATGTTAACATACAACGTTTTAAAGACCACGTTTCTGAAGCACAGAAGATTCTATTTTTATTAAGTATTCGATGAAGTATCATATTTTCTACACATTATAAAACTGTATCAACTTTTGCTTTCTTTTTCTCGTAGAATTAGCATCTCTTGTGTCCTTCTAAAACACTCTAAATTTATTTTCAATTTTTAATATTTATTTCTTCTACTTGCAGTTTTATCACTCACGTACAAATTCATTATTTTTTCTTTGTAATTCTATTTTTTATTTGATTAACATATATTTCAAAAGCTAATCCAAAACATCGAGCATATTCAAAATGATAACAAAATTTTCAATTGCTATTGAATTTCACATATTTAAATTGAAGAGAAATCATAATTTTAAAGCTTTACCCAGTAATGTGCATCATTCAGTCAATTTAAACAATTAAAAAAAACAATAAAAGAAACCACAAAATTGGAAATAAATGACCTACGATACACCCTGAAATAGAAATTGCAGTATTTGTTTTCTTTATTAACGTAACAACAAATAATAATTATATATGACCTTTAATTTAAAAAATACGTAAAACGAATAAACAATAAAAACAACATTGTAATGTAAAAACAATTAAATTGATTTACAGTTACAATAATGATGTAGCTAACCCAAGTTCCTCCTCACCCTTATACGTCATTACTCCCATAATGGAGGTTCTTAAGATGTTTTTGATATTATAATACCTCTTACTGACTTTTGCCTGACGTCACTAGACACTTAGTAGGCAACGGGTGTAGCTACAAGTCGTGTCTGGTCTCGTCCAGCAGTGCCTTTAACTTCCCTTCCATCTTATATTTCTCAGTCAACAATTGGCGGTTTTTCAAGACAAAACAGTTGTACTGCAGATAAAGTACTGTATACCGACCGTCAATCTTTCCATAACCATTTTCTTCTGACAAATTAGTCATGCTCCAACCAGTATCCTGATTAATTTTCTGTTTCAATTCTCCCACAAACTCATAATTTTTTTTGCGATCAGATCGCTTTCTATTAATTGCATTGTCGTCACTTACCTCCTTTTGGTGGATACAGTACCTATACTTTTTGGCTACGTCATAAACTATGTTTTTTTTTGTAGCTAAATTAGGCATTGTCGGTAATATTTCGGCGCAAATTCGGTGCGAATTTCAACTCATTTTGTTGATATTGGTAAGTTATTGATTATATGGAGCTGACATGTATTCTTGCCTACCGCGCATGCGTATAAAATGGGTACAGAACCTGAAATATTTACGTATCTATCTCAACAAACATGTGACACTAATTTGAACCTAGCACGCACAATCAAAAAATATTTTAATTTGATAGACGTAAATGTTATTCGGATTCAAAGAAATATTATTATCATAAACCACAGTTTGAACTAGATGGTCAAACCAAAAAAAAAAAAAAACCTAGCAAGAACACGAATAAGATTAGAGACATAGAATATAAGCTCGTTCATCGGAAAAAGGAGGTAAAAAATGGAGAAATATAAAATAAAAGTACTGGGCATAGGGGAAACAAAAATTAAAAGAAATGGAATAAAAAGAATAAACAAGAGATAAACCCTAAATTCAGGGTTATAAATAGAAACTAGGGCAATAAATAGAGTAGAAATGATTCTAAGCAAAGAGCTAGAAACAAAAGTAACAAAATGGAAACCTACAAATTCTAAGATTCTGGCACTAAATTAAGAACTCCAACAGAAGATAGGAATTATGCAAGTCTATGCGCCAACAGAAAAAGCAAATGTGCGAAACAAAAAAATGTTCTACAAGAATCTACAAATAACCGCTCAAAAATATGCAAAATAAAACGCGTGGGGCTGTAATGGCTCAGTGGTCAAGATCATCGTTATTCTGTCCTGAGCCGGCGCAGGCTAGTTAGGATTTTTCAAAGCATGTTCAGCAACTGCCGATTTATCAGATTGATTAAGACGTAGATAACGTTTATGTTCCTTTATCCTGGTGGTAATCGTTCGCCCCGTAGTCGCAATGTAAGCTTGCTCACAAGAGTAATATGTATTCTGTGCGTTTCTTGTATCTTTGGCTGGTCTCCGCACATTTTGTGAACCATTATCAAGACATTCAGCTACAGGAAGGAGATCTATTGGTTAGCTTCGATGTAACTTTTCTGTTTACCAAAATTCCGATTTAAGATGCCCTGGATCCCCGAAGAAAATTTTTCTTAACAATATCATACAGCTACTTCGGCACTGCCTTATGTCCAGTTACTTTATTCGGCTGAGCGTATATTACGATCAAAAAGACGGAGTAGCAATGCGTAGCCCACTTAGCCCAATAATCGTCAATTACTACACAGAGAAATTTAAAGAGATCGTCATCAATACAGCACCTTTAAAACCCGCGATATGGTTAAGATACGTAGATAACACTTTTGCGATATGAAGACACGGAAAGGAGACCCTAGCACAATTTCTTATACACTTGAATTCTGTACATCCAAGCATATAATTTACAATGGAACTGGAATCGAAAGATAAGGTTGCTTTCTTAGACGTACAGGTGTTGATATCGGAAAATGGACATTTACGACACACCGTGTACAAAAAATCCACGCTTACGGACAGATAGCTTCATAACCAGTCGAATCACCACCCAAGTCAAAAAAGAACGGTTGTAAAAATATTGCTAGATCGAGCACGACGTATATGTCAACCAAAATTTTTGGATAAAGTACTGAAACATTTAGAACAATCCTTACAAGGAATGGCTACTCACGGACGAAGATAAATAGAGCAATTAAATCTAAAAAATACGCCCGAAAATACAAACAAAATCAGCTACGGTAGGCAAAGCTATTTTACCTAACATCAACAGCGTTACGGACCAGATAGAAAAAATTATCAATAAGCATAAAGCAGAAACTATCTTTACTACCACCACTAACATACGGGATTTGCTTAGACTAGCCGGATATACAAGAAACCCACAGGATGCACCAGAGGTATACGACATACCTTACTCATATGAGCAAGTCACTTTGGGAATACGGCCGAACGATTACCACTAGGTTAAAGGAACATAAACGTCACCTACGCCTTAATCAACCTGATAAATCAGCAGTTGCAGAACATGCTTTGAAAAATCCTAACTACGAGATAGAATTCAGGCAAACACAAGTTTTATCCAATTGTAGGAATTACTACCCGAGATTATACAGAAAGGCGGTGGAGATTTATAAATATAAGAAAATGTTAACAGGGACGACAAATTCAATCTACCTAAATCTTGGTTTATCGCTCTCAAGTGGCACAAAACAAACCGTGATATGCTGAAAAAACGAATGACGTCAAAAATGCTGAAATATTACCTGCAATAACCCAATTAACGTCAGCAGCTAGCCCGATCACGTTATCTACCATCCCGGTGACGTCAACAACGGCTCCCAACACCATCCCTACCATACTCGCACGAGTATAAG
This sequence comes from Sinelater perroti, assembly GCA_036346155.1. Lineage (NCBI taxonomy): Eukaryota > Metazoa > Arthropoda > Insecta > Coleoptera > Elateridae > Sinelater > Sinelater perroti. The sequence continues at coordinate 6,062,719 of JARFIY010000265.1, forward strand.
AGCGAAAACGCACGGGACAGTCATTTGTTTTTATATATTCTCTTTTGAAGATGTCCGCCACAATTGTGGACGAAACGTCTAGAGTTTCTGAACTCCGATCACAGCTTTATAACTCGAGAACCAACCACACAATGAACCGTACTTTGCCTTCAGGCATATCTTACTTATGGAATTCTTAATCCAATATGGCGATTTCCATACTAGCTTACTTCCTATACACGCTGGCCTATCGCAAAGAAGCGTGTTAGATCTCCTACGGTACTTTCTATTCACTGCCAACCTATCAACTGCAAAAAATATATTAACAATCATAGTACTAGTCTCTTACTTAGACCCACGCGTTAGATCTCTTATTCTTCAAAGTTACCTAAATACATTACAAATATGGTTTAAAATTAATGACTTAAAGGCAATTAATGTAATTTTCACCACAAGAAGGGTAAGCGCTCCTCCTGTCTCGTTTAACAGCTAACTAATTTCTGCGAAAGAAAGTGATAAATACCTGAGAATCTACTTGGGTAGAAGATTAATTTTGAAAAAATGTATACGTGCTCTCCACAAGAAATTCGATAGTGTCATGTATTGTCTTATAGGACGTATAAAATACAAGTATTTTCAGTTGATATTCTGAAAAGATTTTAAGCCAATACGTTACCTTCAATAGTCAATGCACCGCGGTATATGCCATATGAGGTCATCGGTTGTGATCTTAAGATTCCCACAATAGACAAAAATTATGAAGACTGAGTATGCATTACGACTACGGACACCTATTCCAGTACACTAGTAAAGTGTTTACTAGAAAGCATAGATAAGAAAATAGACTGAAAAGGTTCAAGTTATCACAACTGGCAACAAATTAAATGCACATGTTGCGGATGAAAGACTGTATTGTGACTTTCAATAGTAAAGGAAAGAAGAAAGTAAAAAAAACAATAATAAAGAAAAACGTAATTCCTATTAATAAAGAAAAAATCCGTAGCTTAATTAAATCGTGTTACATTTTTATGTATAACGAAAACTGCAAATAAATTTAAATAGAGCGTATTCAGCTATACCTTCTCTGTGAACTTTAGACATAAAGTTCTTCGATAATAGTAGGTATAACTATAAAAATATAATTATAGAAAGCTGGCATACCGAAATGTTTACTTAAATAGAGAGTACTATCAAAATATAGTACAGATTAAAATAGAAAAGGAAAAGAGAAATATACAAATACATACCAAAAAAAAAGTTTGAAGTGGGCACGTATTTGTAATTTACATGAAATGTAAGACACATCACAAAAATTTTGTGCCAGGTTCAACCGGATTGAAATAAAAAGAAGAAAACTGACGATACTATTGATTTACTTTAATTGGACTTAGCAACCAACAAAAAAACATAAAAAACATATCTAACTAGGTAGTCGTTAGTAGGTAGACAGCAAATATTTTGAATAACCTGCATAATAAACATAATAAAATCAAAGGATGTAGAAGAACTTTTCTGGAATTTCTTTTGTTCTGCAAAAGAGGCGGAAAATATAAAACAGTCCTGTATTAACTCCCTTTCCTTGCAAGGTAGACAAAAATAGCTTTTTAATTAATATAATTACTGTATTACTTTTTAATAAAATAAACGTTTCCAGTTAACCAGATTTCCTTGAGGATATTGTAGTTTTAGTTTATTCAAATTCTTTTTGCTATCTAGTATTGCATACTTGCATTTCTGATTATACAAAAGTAAAAGAATAAATTTTTATGCTAGGATAGGTAGCTTATTACTAAGTAAAATTACTTAAATCATTATTTTCAATTGTTACTTAAACATATTGCCTTGTAAATGCAAATGTAAGTACAATATATTGTTGCTCTACGATGTTTCAATTTAAAAAGTATTTAATTGGTAAATCAGGTACTTTAAAGTAAACCACATCTATCTTTTGAAATTCGAAATTGAAGCATATACTTTATAATAAGCTAACGCCATTTCTGTGCAGTAAGACGTTTAAGTGCTTATTACTAGAAGATGAAAGTCCCAGGAGTTGTGGCTAATGTTAAACACCGTGCTACATATAGACGACTGGCGGCGCAGCAAGATAGCGAGATAAATTAATAATATTTTTCGATCTAAATAAAATTTTAGGTTAAGATAAATTATCAAATTTGGCTGGAAAATGGCTTGGCTGTGCAAATGTAGCGTTGGTAACATAACTTTATCGCTCTAATAATTGACAGTACCTACAGCAAAACAAATTTTATTTATTTAACAGGATTAGAAATTGTTTATTGCTTATTTTGATTTCTTTAGTCTTATTTAGTTTGCTTTTATTTTTTTTTAGTTTTATAATTTAATTTTGTGTTTCTTTGTCATTTAATTTCAGTCCACCTTTCCGCTGCCTTTTCCTGGCATTGCGACATGAAGAGAATGTCAGCGTCGTTATTTTTATTATGTTATTAAGTAGAAAAATAATATAAATATAAAAAAGCTTACAAGATAAAGCAAATTATAAAATAAAAATATCTAAAAAATATATTATACATAGAAAAGATTAATAAATAATATGTACTGTAAAAACTGCTTATACATTAAAAAAAAACTAAAATAAAAGCACTATTTAAAGAAATATATGCTAAGTTAGAAACATTAGTAACTAGATAAAATACAGAAAACAAGTATAATAAATTAGCTTACATACAAAAAAACTTTGAACTCGTTAACTGCAAAAATATTGCATTAAAAGAAAAAAATAATAAATGTAAAATTCAACTGCCAGAACAAAATAAATGGGTTGAGATACTGAAAAGAGAAATAAGAAAGGAAACATTATTTTATGGGGGACTAATGAAACACCAAATAAGAAAATAAATGGAAATAATAAACAAAATTAGCATTGTGCTGAGAGATACTGGAATTAATATAAATATATAAATAAATGGTTAAAGAGATTACAAAAGTTAGGTCAATTAAGCAATATTAGTACAACAACATGTAAAAATGAAAACGGTACGAAAAGCAAAAAAGCTGAAAGGACAAAAAATGTGAATAAAGGGCCACCCAAAACAAATTACAGAACAAAAAAATATTTTAATGCAGCCTATAAAAAAAGCTAGAGACAAATCATAAATAAATAATAAACTAATAGTAAATGGAGAAAATCTTGGAGCGCCATAAATAGAAGAAAGTGAAAATATTATAAGCGTCAGAAACGAAGAAGATAATAAATATAATATAACATGAGATAAAAGCTTTAAAACGAGAAGTGCAAGTGAAAATCACCAAATGGTACAGACAAATAATAATAGAAATTAAACCAGGGCAAAAAAGTAAGAATAGATAAAAATAGGCTATCAGCTACAAAAAATTATTGCGATGAAAAAGAAATAAACAGCACGTATAGTAATAAATACACAACAGTGATACAACCAACAGATAATACGATAAGAATTACATTAAAAAAAATCTGGTCTGAACATCGCACGACTTTCCTTATCCTATTATTATATATTATACCGGCTCCATCGTCTCGGCCCTGCGCTCCTCTCGTCTCGAAACTTATTTTAAAAAAGGACGAGGCGCGGCTCCAACACTCAAAAGCTGATTAAAATAAACAGTACAAGACAATAATTGACTCGTACTTAAAATTTTGCGAGCTCGGCCGCACGGCCTTCCCCATTATCGCTTGCGTGCTCCCTCCTAGCGGCCAAGCGCTCCCCCCCCCCCTCGTCCTCACACAGTCGGCCAAGACGCTCTCCGAGCGCGCTGTGAATGGTCCATTTAATTAATTTTTAAAAAAAATTTTTTAATTTAATTTAAAAAAAATTTCGTTGTAATTTTTTGTTCGTCTCGTTCTGATCTATTCGATAATATAAATTTTCCGAAACATTTTATGAACACCCGGTATATTAAAAATCCTGAGCTTCAATTTTTTTTCGAGTTCCTTTTTTACCAACTTTTATTTTAAATTCATGTTTATCTCATGATAATAAATCATTTTTATTCTCATAAATTTTTTGTATCTTGAACCGTTTAGATTCGCGACTGCTTTGCGACCGTGCGACCGAACGACTAGTCCGATTATTACCAAAAGCTTCGCACTGCGTCCCCTACCTACAAGTAACTTGCATACCAAATTTCAAGTCTCTAGGTCTTACGGTTCACACGCACACACACACACACACATGGCCTAAACCAACTTTTTTGGTGTGCTGAGGCTATATTTCGTCCAGAAATGTGAAAGACTGGGTAGGTCGAATTTCCGCCGATTACATTACTTTCCTTATTATAGGATAAGAAAAGTAAAAAAAAACGAGGGAGAGCAAGACAAATACGGATAGAATTGTTAACAGACATAAAAAAGAAAAAGGAAAGTACAATAGAACAAATGAGAAATTATCCATAGATGAAAGTCAAAGATAGGAAAGTAAAAAATATATGGAGGATGAAATCAAGCTTGCAGAATCTAGGTGGCGCATCATCACCCTATTAGAAGATGCTACAACTTTTGCAAATGGCGGCAAATGTCAGTTCTGTTTTGACATTTGTGAAGTAAACAAATACAAAATACACGTCAACAAGATTTCCCGGTCGTCCGATACCAACTGGACAAACACTACGGCGTTTAGCCGCTCGCCTAGAAGAGTATGGGACAACACGAGATGTTGCCAGGTCTGGCCGGCCTCGGAGCAGCCGTTCTGCTGAGAATATCGCGGCTGTGGCTGAAGATGTCGCAGAGGACCCCGGAGTATCGACCAGACAACGTGTCACGCAATTGGGCATCAATCGGCAGTCTTTACAGAGAATTTTGGTGAGTGACTTGAAGATGTCCCCTTACAAAGTGCAGACAGTGCATCAGCTGTTAGCCGTTGAGCGCCAAGCGCGTGTAACGTACGCTCAAGCCATCCTGAATTTCGACCACGAGGAAAACAACTTTTCATCGAAAATCATCATGAGCGTCGAGGCCCATTTCCATTTCTGTGGATATGTGAATAAGCAGAATTATCACTTCTGGGGGACCGAAAATTCGCGTATAACCCACGAAGAGCCAGTACACTCGCTCAAAGTTACTGCATGATGTGCTGTTTACGCTGGAAGCGTCATCGGGCCTTATTTTTTCATAAATGCCGCGGGCCAAACGACTACTGTGGACGGCGAGCGCTACAGAGCCAAGCTCAACGACTTTCTCCTTCCTGAATTGAATGAATTGGGACTGGAGAACGTATGTTTCCAACAGAATGGAGCAACAGCGCATACTGCACGAGTCACAATCGACATTCTGAGGCTCCATTTTTGGGTCGCCTAATCTCTCATTTTGGTGATTTGCACTGGCCGGCAAGATCGTCCGATTTAATCGTTCTAGACTTTTTGTGGGGTTGCTTGAAGTCACGAGTCTATGTCAACAAGCCTCAGATTCTTAAAGCCCTCAAAGAGAATATCCGTCAGGAATGCAAGGACCTATCGCCGGAAGTTCTGGCAAGAGTGATGGAAAATGCCATTAATCGGGTCCGTATAGCCATCAATTCTGGTGGCGGCCACATGGCCGATATCATTTTCTCGACTTAATGAAAAAAAAATTAAGACATCAAATAAACACAATTAAAAAGCAGAACCAAAGTTTTACATTCATAAAAAAATTACAGCCAAAGAACATCGGGTGACAACTTTTGCGCCACTTTGTATAACATTATCTAGAACGAAAGTCGAAGTAATAGACCAAATGGATAAATATAAGTTAGCCGTATTAGGCCGTATTAGTGAAACAAGAAGAGAGAACTAGAAAATATAAAATTTACTAAAAATGGTTCTTGTTATATTCAGGAGTAAAATTAGAGGAAAGATCTAAAGAGTAGGAGTGGTTGTGAACGAAGAAATTAATTGAAAGTTAATATATTTTAAAGCAACAATTTGGAGAATTAGTATAAAATTAGAAAAAAATAATTGTTATCTAAATACATACATCGACAAAAAAAGCAAAAGATAGTAGATAAAAATGAGAAAAATAGGAAAAGGCTATAACAATAGAAAACTGAAACAGAAGATAAACGTACGAGAAGAGAATGTAAAACAAAAATGGTCAAAAAATAATTAACTTTTATGAGAAAAATACTTTGGTTATTGAAAATTACTTCTGGGTGCAAAAAAAAGATTTGTGTAAGTATATAGCAAAGAAAAATGCAAATAGCATAATAGATTAGATAATACATTTATAAGAGTTACAATATTGAATAAACAGGTAAAAATGCTAGCGCAAATATAGAACTAGAAACTCAGCACAGAATATTTGTAGCGATCATAAGAGACATAAAGATTATAATAAAAGAAGCAAAAAATGTAAGAAATTAGCGGTACACAAATCAAAAAATATGGAAATAAAAAATGAATATCAGAAACTAATAGATAATGAATTGATAAAACAAGAAAAATATAACCAGATTTAGTCATTAGAAAGAAGATGTAATAGGTTAACTTTATTATATTCATATTCCCATTACTTTCAATTACCCACTCTAAAAGCTCAGCCAGAATAGGCCATCATTTATTTCATCAATTACAATCTGTCGCGAGGCTGTAGATCAGGGGAATAAAGTGGATAAATTCAAGTAGTTCACGTGCAGCTAGCCTAACACGTTTTGTGTACAAGTACATCCGTTTTATCAATAGCTAGGGTCTTCTTTAATAGTTTTCGATTACGCCTATACCGAGGCAAATTATCTCCTAATGCCGTTATTCGGAATTGGTACTGGTCTTTCAGTGAGCAAATGAGGAACCCATTTTGCCAGCAATGCCTTCAGCTAAGGTTTCTCAGTTAAAATACAGTGTACACTGTTGCGAAGAATGTCGGTTTTAAGAGAAAATTGGCATATATTGTAGCTTTATTTTCATTTAATTTATTATTAAATGCTTTGTTCAATATTTTCATGAAAAGTCTGGTAACCACCTCTTGACTCACTTGTGTCAATTCTTTCTTCTCTTAACTTTTTGATGCAGTCCTACATTTGTAAGAAGCCCCGGCCAACGCTGTCTCGAGATCCTTCTCAATATCAGCGGCCGTTTTGCCCGGCAAAACTAAATATTTAATATAATTTCTCTAATACTCGTCGGTGATTGAATTTTTTAATTCCTGTAAATATATTTATATCACAATTAAAATAAAACTTACACTAATTAAAAGAGGAAATGTTTAATATGTAAACAAAAACACGTGTTTCTAAAACATCAAATCCTATAATAATATATTATATAATAAAGTAAAAGAATGAGAATATACAATTGCATTAAAAGATCAACTTGTTAAAATAAAAAAATTAAGATAACAGTTAATAAGAAGAAACAACTATAGAAATATATTATAAATTTGAAAGAAGAGTGCATTACATAAACGTAAGTAATTATACAAAAATAGTAGTCAGAAAAGCAAAGCATAAAAGCTGTAGCGAGTTTGGTGACGAACTAAATCATAAATATAAAAAAAGCATTCTGAAGCCAAATAAAGAGCAATGGTGATACCAGTAAACGATACTCGAGCAAATGGATAACAAAATTCCGTAAATTAGGCTGATTTATTGGTGAATGATCTTGACATATTCAATGTGAACTAAGTATAAATACATATAAGAAAACGTTAGTTTCTTACTAACTAATCAGATGGAATGAACATGTGGCTTCTATACTAATAAGAATTTGCTGGTCTCGTCAAAGTCTCATTTTGATTAGCATTTGGTGTCTGGACTTGACTTATGCCTTAGTTAAATACTGAAAACGCTTTATCTATCGATCAAAATAAGTGACAGATGTCAGAAATGACATAATATAAGTCTAGCTGAACGCTTTGTCAAGTACGAAATGATATGTTGAAAGCTCGGTCCACTAAAAACCCTTATTGCATTGTTGTAGGACATCCCACCCCTGCCAGTTTGCGGATGTGAACCCAGGTAGTCCATAGGCTTTCAAATGATACTCCCCCTTATGTCTTTAGGTTCAGTACTTCTCGAGTTGAAAATCGCAACAGACAGACAGACGTCCACACCAATTTTATTAGGCTTCCCTTTCAGGTATAAAAGCCTAAAAAAGGAAATAGAAGAAGCAGTTGCAAAAATTAGAGTAAGAACGGTAGGTGGAGAAGGCAATGTAGACTCTGAAATGACAAGATGTTTGGAAAAAGTTAAAAACATAGGTTTGAAAAAACACAGTACTAAAATATTAGAAACAATCTAATAAAACCAACCTACAAAAAAGTAGTTTAAATTATACAGTTACACATAGAAAACGGAGAAACAACGTACAAAGCAAACAGAGAAACTAAGGATAACATATTTAGTTTAAGAAATATCGTCGAAATAGAAGAGGTATACTTTAAAATAATAGTCTTACAATCTGTTTTCAATACAGCAAAAAAGAGAAATTATTTAGGGATGCTAAAAAATTCAAATAAACGAAAAAGCATCTAAAAAATTTAAAAGAAGTAATGCAATAACTTAATCAGGACAATAGAATGCAGTACCCATAAAAGCGAGAAGTTTATTGTATGCAGATGATACTATATTGATAGCAGATTCACCAACAAATACGCAAAAATTATTTTACATATAGAATGATAAAATGAAACACTAAATATGAAAATAAATATAAACAAAAATTTAGTGATAGTAGATATAAAGGAAAGAAGTAACATAAGAAATATAAAAATAACCTGCAAATATCAGGATTTAGAAACTATGATAAAATACGATTAATTAGAAAATACGAGGTGCGTTCATGTACTAAGTTCTCTTAATTTTTCTCTAAAAAAGTAGTTACACAAGAAAGCTAAAACTTTTGTTAATTCTCAACATACTTTCCGTCTAGATGTACACATTTTTGACTACCTGGTCACTATGATTTTATGGCCGCCGAGAACACTTGTTTAGGATTGTCTTTTGCCTACTGGAAAACCACGGAAAGTGTCCTTTAATGGTCGGAAATTCATAACGGCATCATGTGTCAACATGTTTTAAAACATTGCCACCTACGCAGCCTTGTATTTGTCAGGACCCACCTTTCCGCATTTTTAGGTCATTATGCAAAATGGACTGTACAGATCCTACGGAAAAATTAAGTTGGAGGTCTTCCATAACAACTTGCTCCGTTCGCGCAATCATGGTTTTGGTCCGGCTGGTTATAGCCGAGGCTGCTTCTGTACATTGTCACGCAACTCTCGGCGTTCTTTAAACTTTCTCACCCACAAACACACTTTTTTAACATCCATAACGCTTTTACCACATGTTCCACTCAATTGGAGATAAATTTATAGGGGTCTTACACCACGCGAAAGTAGAAAACAGATGATTACATATTGTTCTTGAACACTAAACGTCGCTATTTAAAGTATACAAAACAATATTCACTGCAATGGTGGTAATTTTACCTATGTACATTGTATGATGCTCCGATCTGTTTACAAATTCTTAAATATTTCCCGCACCTTTTGAAATTAATCGCATTTTTCTACTTATTCTAACCGCTGAGAAAAATTTGGAGACCTGAAAACTTAAACGCACCTCGTATACTAAGAAGTAATAACAAATAAATAGTAAAATATTAAATAGTACAAGAGACGCTAGGAACATATATTTTGCTATAAATAACTACAATAATGAAAAAGACAAAGAAATAATTAAATATAAAAATCATTTGAACATATTGTACATTTATATACATTTACACATATATACGGCAATTAATCCTGGCTATTCCAAAAAACAATAACAGTAAAATAATTACTATAAGTCATAAAATATTAAAAAGAATGTGTGGAAAAACAAATTGAGATTACATATCAAACTGGGAAACCATAAATAGAATTGAACAAGAATTGGTAACAGAGAAAATCTAAAAAAAGTTAAAATGGCTAGTACATGTAAGAAACGAAATCTAATTTGTTAGAAAAATAATGGAAGGTGGTAGAAATAAGAAAAGAAGACAAAAGATACTAAGAAATGCGGACAAAAATGATAGCATAAATGAAAAAAACTAAAACAATAGGAAAAACGAAGAAATTAGATACCCGTAGATCAGAGTGGAAGAAATTGATCAATAAGGTAAGAGCAAATAAAAAAAAGGTAACATATTTCCTACTCTCTATAAGGCTATAAGAAATAGGAAAGAAGAAGAAGAAATTAATAAATGTTCTTAGTTGTCAAAAATATGATGAAATGTGCAAGATTTGTATATTATGCGTAATTTTGTGTTAACTATCAAAATATACAAATATAAAAATGAAATTCTGTGTGATTTTGCACAGAATAATGCAAACTATGGCGAATTTGTGTTTTGTTTAATATGTACAATAAATGTAAGCAGTTTATTTTATGAGCAAGAGCCCATCTCAATCGGGCTTTATGCACACTAAGAAATTAAATCTATTTCCGTATAAGATTCAATTGTAACTCTGATTGAAGTCAATATTGAAAAAAAATTCACTTTTGCAAAAGTAATTCATAAAGATGGTTCAGACCAAAAATTGAACATAAAGCACGTTCATTTTACGAATTAGGCCTATTTTCAAATAGATGGCTATGTAAACAAAAAAAAATTACCGACATGGTGGTACCGAAAACCCACATTTGCCGAAATTCGTTGATTTGATCTAGAAAAAGTTAGTGTATGGTGTGCAATTTCCCACTATGGAATTGTACGCCCCCTATTTCACAAAATATGTGAATGAAAAAATTCATCGCACAGAAAGTTCTTGAAAGTTTTATTCCAATTGTGAAAGAGGAAAGAAGTCAATTGATACTGGTTTCAGCAAGATGAAGCCACCGTCTACCGGACTTAAGGCATCTTTAACATTCTCACAGATGTCTTTGATAAGAGGATCTTAAGTCTGAACGACCCCCGTAAGATAAAAGGTGGCATTGTATGGCCCCAAATTCCCTTCCTTTAAACCTATGTGACCTTTTCTTATAGGTTGTCTTAAGGATGGGGTTTATCGGAACAAACCCCAATCCATCGACAAACTCAAGAAACGCATCACAAATGGGGTTCGGGCCATTTCTGCGGCCATTAAAAAAGCTGCAATTGAGAGCTTCGAAAAAAGGGTAAAAATGACCACCTCTAGTGAAAGCAAACATTTTGTAAAGATAATGTACTGAAGTTCATTTTCAATTTATTCATTATCATAATAAAAAAAGAATCGGAATTTTGCCTTGCATAGTTTTTTTCTTAAAATTTTTAATCATTTGCGTCACATAATGAAGGCCCTGTAGAAATGAAAATCAGTTATCTTAAAATTAAACATCCAAAGAAAATAAGATTTTTGTAGTTTTCTATTATTTTTTATTTCAGACTAAGTGCGTGCTACATTTATAACAAAATATTCAGAATTTATCTATTTTAGATATTTACTAATGTTTACTATACTTTAATAGTTAAATATTAATGTTCTAATTTTACGTAGCTGTGGTAATAATGCTTTATTTTCTAAATAATTCCGCTGTAGGTACTACAACAAATTTGAAATACATTTGCACCCCGTGGCAAGGTTAATCTCAGTATAAATCAAATACCCTAACTCTAAGCACGAGGTTTACCCCAATACATAATGCAACAATTTGAGAGCAACTTTGCATTGCCTGATCCTTTGTTTAAACATTAACAATGCGTGTACTGTAGCGCCAGTGCCTTTTTGCCGGCGTAATTTTCCTGAAGATGTTCGGTACAGTTTCATCCGGTAGACTTCAGCCGCTCGTTCCAGCAGCGACATCTCAAAAATTAGTTGCTCAGACAACTGTATCGCGCCGTTTTCTTTATTCTTCTCATTTAAAGCATAAATTAACATTGTGGCAGGAGCCGGTGCGCGCACAATACCTGTCGTGTCCGTTTAATTAAACTTTTTATGCCGCCCCCGAGAACTCAAAGAACGCAAAGTTCCCGCAGAAGTGTACTGATGTGCACTTTTTAAACGCGAAAAAACGTGAGCCGAATGCGGGCCTTTGTCAGCCGCAAGTCCATCACGATGCAGCTCTATCTCCCCAGTTAGCAATGTCCATCTTATCGCAGGCGCCCGGCATATTCTACTTTCCGTTTTATTTCCTGGATTCAGAACACAGCGAAGTAGAATATTTCCGCGCCGCACGAGGATTGCGTAAATCACGTCGGGGAGAATTATTATCCGCACAATAGTTAAATTCAGAGCAAATAGTTTTATGGGCGGGCGCCGATATTTCCGCTTCTTGCAACGCTTGCCGCGATGATGGTGTCGTTTATAAGAAGAATGGGCTGCGAGGCTGCTTAATTTATTTATTCTGTTTGAGGCGCTTTCCCTCTGCGTCTGAATCGAACACAAGCGTCAGTCGTTATTCCCAAACTTTTAAAATTCTAAGCTTCATTTGATTAATTACCTGTCACTTTCATTCCTGCACAATTGCTTGTATATAAAAAGTTATAAAATCAAATTAACTTTCTATTTTAATTACAAATATAAGGTACATTAATTTATATTTTTATTGGAAACCCCACCTAAACAAATTGATAATAGATGATGCAATATTAAATTGAATAAACTATTAGTCGAATACTTTTTTTGCAACACTCAGTTTTCTTTAGACTATTCAGATTATGTTTTTTTTAACTACGCAAAATTAACTTTTATTCGCAATCACGTTTTCAACGTATCTTTTAGAAATCAGTCTCTGCTTTTTGTCAAAATTTGATTTAATATTTTCTATCAACAATTTTAACGGATGTGTTTTTATTCAGAATTTTATGTTTGTTATATTAACCTTCTCTATCTTTTCTTTGCTTTATGACCTCGATTCGGGTCTTTTGGTGTCCATATCAACTTTCATTGTTGTTTATTTGTCCACACACTATGTTGTATATTCCATTTTAGTAGTAAGTGGTGCATATTTTCTTCCAGCTTTTTTGTGCTTACGTCTTTCTTTCGGTTGCCACCTCATTACTTTCTTTGGTATTAGATCACCTTTCATCCTATTTATGTGTCTATACCATAATAATTGCCGTTTTTCTATTTCTTTTCTATATCGTTATTAATTGCCATTACTTCTTTATAGTCGTTGCATTTCCTTTCTAACCTGGGTATATCTGCTTCTGTTCTTCAATAATCTATTTTAGTCCTTTTAACTGTGCTATGTGTCTTTCGCTTAACTGCCATACTTCTGCTTCATACAATACTATACTCTGGACTATTAATTTATATATACGTTTTTTCGTATTTTTCTGGTATATTTTTGTTGCACAGAATTCCATTAAGAGCGCCAATTGCTCGTCGCCCTTGTTTCATTCCTTCTTTAACTTCTGTTTCATATAACCCTTCTTTACCTATCGTAACTCCCGGGTATTTCACTTCTAAGCACCCTTTTATATTCTCGCCTGTTTCCAGTTCTCTAATTTTCTTTCCCTATACATAAATACTTTGATTTTTTGTGTTAACTGTCAATTCCCATTTCGTATATTCTTTTTCGGCTTTTCTTATCATATATTCTAGTTTTTTTTTGTCCTGCACTACGGTAACCTGGTCGTTCTCAAATTGTAACGTGTAAAGTGTGGAGTTTTCTTCTATCGGTATTCCCATTCCTTTATATTTTGTTGTCCATTTCTCTGGTATTTTATCTATATATATTTTAAATAATGTTGGAGAAATACAGCAGCCCTGTCTCAGTCCTTTTGTTATTTGAAATACCGTGGTCAGCTCCGCTCAGATTTGCTTTTTGATCTTTATATAGATTTTGCGCGGCTCTAACCAATGTTTTATTGGTACCTATGTCTTTCAACACTTTCCATAGATTTGATTGGGGTACATTATCGTATGGTTTTGCTACGTATAGGAACAAATGTAGTTCTCCCCAGTCTTTGGCTTTTTTTTGCATTAATAAAATTAGACTAAAGGGTTGTCTACGCAAGACCTTCCGGCCCGAAATCCACATTGTTCTTTGACTTGTTGTTCGATGTATTGGTGCTCTATTAGTCCTTTCACTACTCTACTTACTTTATTTAAATCTTACCAAAAATTGTCCTTCACCTCTTTTTTTCGTCCTCACAGTAGCAATATCTATCTTTGCATAATTCCTTATCGCTGTTGTAATTATTCTTTTGGAATGTGATTTTCATTTAGTTGCATCTTTAAGTAAATCTTTGTGTATTATACAACATATACTTGCAGCCGTTCGCTTTTCTTTGTGACTATTATAATAACATTACGTGACCATTTTTAACGCCTTTTGTACTTTCTCTTTTTTATTTGCTTCTACTAATTCTAAAATGATTGCTCCCAATCTTTTAAGTCTCTTTCAAGTCACTTTCTTTTTTGATGATGCTTCTAATATTCCATGTAATAGTTTTCCACTTGTTTTTTAATTTTTGTAATGTAATTCCTTTTTTTATTTATTTTTTATTTTTTTAGACTGGAAGTGATCTTTTCTATTGCTCTTGTCGTTTCCATTCAATTCCCGTTTATTTAACTTATCTAGTTTTTTCCTTGGTAGTTTATTTTTTCTAGCTAGGCTAATCTTGGATCGTCTTCAGGCAATCTAGTGCTATCTGTTTTTTTTGTTTAATGTATTAATTGTTTTTTCTTCTGTTTCCCTATCTTCTTTGTCGTCTCGCTTTTTATTTTATCATTCACTATTAGTTTATTATACTTATTACTACTTTCCATCCCTTCGCTCTTATTTCTTTTAGCATTGGAACTAGGTTTTTTCCTCCTTAATCCATATATTTCACACTTTTAGATTTTTCGTACTTTTTAAAATTTTCATTCTCCTTGTTTTCTTCTATAACTTAATCATAAACGGCTTTGTTGTTCCGGTTGTATTTTCCGAACCTATTTATTTCTTCAAGATCACTGTACATTTGTGTTAATTCTAATTTTGGGTAATACTTCTCCCATATCTTTGTAGTGTTGTTATTTCTCATTCGAATTCTTCATCTACCAAACCTTTAACCTTTAAGTATTCCAATCTTTACCCCGTTTTGCAATTTGATCTTTTAATTGCTTATTTTTCTCTTTATTCTCCTTCGCTTCCAGAGCTAAATTTTCTAATATTTTTTTAGTTTATATTATTTAATTTCTCCTCAATTCGAACAAAGTTCCCATTTTACTTTCGAAGCGTAAAGTCGTACTTCGCTCAGCGTAAGAAAGTGTAAAAGTGTGGTCGCTTATCGGGCACAATAAATGCTAGGCCGCTGGCCTTCGTATCTGTTATAAAAGGACATTTATTAAAATTAATGTATAATTCAAGTACAATATACATTAAGGGTATCTACAGATAACACAGGTACAATAGCTATGTAAGCAATAAAATAATATGTATTCTCACGGAAATAATCCAGAATACAACAATATTATAAATAATCAACCAACGTATCCACAACAAAACGTGCAATGGCAGCCAACAATGAATACACCTCCACTCATAAATACACAACCACCGTTATCACAGCAAATACACGTAACAGCTCGGCAACAAATGGCCTCGGTAGGAATACAAAGAATGACGACGACCAGCGAAGAAGAGGAAGAAAAACAAACGAACAACAATAATGAATGGCAAGGAATAAGAGGGACAAAAAGGAAAAAATCAAAGAACAAAACTAAGCACTACTACTAATGAAATCGAGACTAACAATCGCTACGACCTGTTGACTCAAAACGCAGGAACAAGCAATGAAAGCACAGAAGTCACTACAACACCAAGACCCCCCCCCTTATATTTGTAAAAGGAGTAAAACATTACAATGAATTGATGAAACGAATTTGAAACGTCGCAGAACCTGAACAGTATTAGGCAAAGACGTTAGCTAATAACGTTGTCAAAATGAACTGTCTAATCCCAGAAACATACAGGAAATTGATTCGAGAATTTAAAGAACAAAACATTTACTACCACACATATCAAATGAAGGAAGAGAGGGAATACAGAATAGTAATCAGATATCTACACCACTCCATAAATCTTTGACAACATTAAAAAAGAACTATTTAATTTAGGACACAAAGTCAGAACTATAATAAACGCACAATACAGAATGACAAAGCATCCCCATAACCTATTTTTTGTAGATTTGAAACCCGCTTCAAACAACAAAGATGTTTTTAATATAAAAGGACTTCAGAACATAATAGTACAAATAGAACTCCCTCGCACAAACAAAAACAACATAATACAATGCATCAGGTGCCAACAGTACGGTCACACTAAATCGTATTTTAATAATCCATATTAATGCGGAGGTCCCCCACAACACCGCAACATGCACTAGAACAAGAGAAACCCCCGCAAAATGTACGTTATGCGGATAGAACCACCCAGCGAACTATAGGGGATGCGAGCACTGTCAAAGAATTTACAAAGAACATCAGAAACCACGGAAAGGTCAACACAGCCCCACCGATATTTACAAACAATGCTTATATATGGAACTTACAACAACCCTCACCTTATCAACAAAGAAGTTACGCGGAAACAGTAAAACAAAACACAAATCAAAGCGAAGACACAACTACTATACTAACCAAATTCTAAAATGAATTTAAAATCTTGTTTAATCAGCAAAAGACTACAGTCCTAAATATGATTACAATGTTAATCAATAAAATTAAATAAAAATGGCAAATTCACTGCGAATAGCCCAATGGAACGCCAACGGTCTTCCAAGCCACCAAGAAAAAATAAAAATATTTCTAGACAATAATTTTATAGACATTACTGGTTATCGAAACGCATCTCACAAATAGAAGTTACTTCAACATACCAAAATATAGATTTTACCACACCAAGCACACCGCTGGAACAGCACACGGGGGCACCGCAATAATTGTCAAACAAACAATTAAGCACCATGAACTGCTAAAATACGAAGAACATATTTAAGCAACGTCAGTACTAATACAAACAATCCATACGATTTAACCGTCACAACAGTCTACAGTCCCCCACGACACAATCCTAAAACAAGAACACATTGAAAGCTTCTTTCAAACACTGGGACAAAAATTTATTGCAGGAGGGATTATAACTGTAAACATACGCTATGGGGTTCGCGACTGACTACAACTAAGGGTAGAGAACTGGCAAAAGTTCTCCGAGA
The DNA here is from genome assembly GCA_036346155.1 of Sinelater perroti. NCBI lineage: Eukaryota > Metazoa > Arthropoda > Insecta > Coleoptera > Elateridae > Sinelater > Sinelater perroti. Next base: position 6,079,789 of record JARFIY010000265.1, read on the forward strand.
TAAGAACTACCAGTTCACTTCGTCGGGAACACCAACATACTGGCCATCAGACCCCAACAAAATTATTGGACTTCTTCATTACTAACGGTATAGCACCAACATACATAAACATTACACCCAGCTACGATATGTCTTCGGACCATAGCCCAATCATAGCTATGCTAAGCACATCCACAATCTACAAAAACACAAATCATACTTGCATAACTCCAAAACAAACTGGGACACATATCGGCAAATACTACAAGACAACATTGTACTATCCACCCGACTGAAAGAACTAAAGGAAATCGAGGATGTTACCAGGTCGGCCCCGGGCGGTGATAAATCGGGCATCCGGACGCTACGACCGGCAACGCGTGGCACGGAAGGCTAAAAAACGAAGCGTCGGCTCCAACTTACGAGCTAGAATTATATTTACAACTTACAAACTTAACCTACCTTACGCTAACTTAACCTACTTAGCTAATGTACAAGAACTTAACCTACACCTTAACGTACGCGCTGAAACGAGCAGCGAGCAGCAGGGGCGGTAGCGCAGCTGGGCAGCATGCAGCAGGGCCAAGCAGCGGGGCCGATGGCGGAGCCGGACCAGAGCAGCAGCGGCGGCACCAGGTCTGGGCAGCGGGGCCGGAAAGCGAACAGCAGATTCGGGCAGCGAGCAGCAAAATAAACCAAAAGGGACTCACCTGATGACTCTTGTTGATTTCTTAAGGAGCTGGCGACTGAGAGCGAATGCTTCAGTGGTTCAAGTTTTAAGGGCTCAGCTTGTGCCCCACTCTACTGGTGGGGTGCAGAGTTCAGGGTGGAAAATGCGCCGGCGCCCTTGCCCTGGATGGTAAATGCCGTGGCGGCTCTGGTCAGTGGCGTACGGGCCGACTCGAAACCGCTTGGCACGACGCGGCGCGATAGGTGAACTACTCCGGTGTTGCACACGGCGCACACAAAGTCGACCTCAGGTAACATTCCTTTAGGATTATACATTTCAAAGAAAGGCCCTTGTGTTTCCAAAAATTCCGGGCCAGGTAACATCCGCCCTGGCGAAATCGGGGCCAGGTAACAAGGAGGAATATAATAACTTTGTCAATGTTCTACAATAGGCCGCGAAAGCAGCCATTCTTAACATCGAACACAAAAAATCAACCAATAATATACCTCTAGAAATTAAAAAACTGAAAAACTAAGAGCCAGATGAACTTGGCAACGAACTAGAACACCAGATAATAGAGTAAAATATAACCATCTAAGAAAAAAGCTGCAGGAATTCAAAAAGGTTCGATAACTCCATTGGGAAATACATAAAAAACAGAAAAATACCTTTAACATCTTCCCCATACGGAAATATTCAACATCACGTACGTGGGCAACAAATGATAAACAAAAGGCCAACCTCTTCACCAAGCACCTTGGAGCGGTCTTCCAACCCCAAGATAACGATCAGGTACAGGAAGTCAAGCAGGTTCTAAGTATGCCTACACAAGCACAACTCTTAAAATAATTTACTCCAAAAGAAATAAGGGGCGCAATAAATACCCTAAATTCCAAAAAGGGCACTGGCGTAGACCTCATCACAGTGAAAATGTTAAAATAATTGCCAAAAAAAAAGAACTTGTAAAACTCTTGTACATCTTCAACACAATAATTAGACTCGACTACATCACTTAAAGTAGTTCAAATCATAATGATACCAACACCTGGCAAAATGATGTCACAGATGTCACATCTTATCGCCCGATAAGTTTACTACCCGCAATTTCAAAACTACTCGAAAGACTTCTTCGCAACAGACTGAACAGACTGTCTTAAATTTACATGATTGGATCCCAAACCGTCAGTTCGGGTTTGACATGCACACTCGACAACCCAACAATGTCACGGAATTGTCAACATTATAAACAAGTCATTTGAAGACAAACAATACAGCTGCATTTATAAATATTGGTCAAGGTTTTGACAAAGTGTGGCACCCTGAACTACTATCAAAAATAAAAAGAATCTTTTTATCCTGCTACTTTAAACTGATGAAGTCATACCTACAAGAACGCCAACTTGAAGTGAGAGTAAACGAAGCTGCATCAAACCGACAACCAGTCCTATCAGGAGTACCGCAAGGTAGCATCCTAAGACTACTACTATATGTCCTATACACACATGATTTACCCATAACAACACTAACAACAACAGGCACCTTCGCGGTCGGCGCCATCATATTCTCTGCGCACGAAGATCCAGTAGTAGCCTTCTCAAATCTACAACACCATTTAAACTTAATAAACACATGAATGGAAAAATGGAAGATCAAGGCTAATGAATCCAAATGGACACAAGTAACCTTCACTCTCAAAAAAAGTACATGTCCACAAGTAAACCTCAATCAAACAATACTACCACAAAGCGACAATGTAAAATACTTAGGCCTAACCTTCGACAGTAAATTAAATTGGAAACAACACATTAAAAGAAAAGAACTCAAATTGATTTAAAAGCTAAAAAACGCTCCTGGCTTATTGGAAGGAAATCCCGACTGTCAATGGAAAACAAAATTTTGATCTATAAAATAGTGCTTAAGCCGATATGGACTTACAGCATCGAACTCTGGAGATGTACCAGCAAGTCCAACACAACAATAATCCAGATAACTTAATCTAAAATACTTTGAGCCGTAACGGATGCGCCGTGGTTTGTCTTGAACCATACCTTACATAGAGATCTTAAAATCCCATATGTCAATGAAGTAATCGGAGAAACAGCCACCAAACTCAAATTCCACCCAAATCTACTGCTACAACCCCTGCTTTATTGCCTTAATTATTATTATAAGAAACCAAACCTACACTGAATAACTAGGATGCAGCCAAATCAAGTCTATTTAGATGTGATTCATAGGACATATGTTTAAAATCTCGTAGATAAAAAAGATAACAAACTAAGAACTCTACAATGTGTAAATTATATTTGAGAACTATTATCAGCAATAAAAAGATAAAGGCAGCCTATTTGTGTCATTCCTAAAAAATGTATAGAATACCTTGGCTTATAACACAGAAAAAATAGATTGGAAAGAGAAGTGCGGAAGAAGAAAAACATCATAGTTAGAAAATGTAAGACAGCGGGACACTCAAGAAGGCCTAAAAAAACCTTTGCCAGTATAAGCACCAACCTGTACAGATAAGACTACATTCAAAATTCTAAATTTTAGATATTCTACAACAAAATGTATTATTCATAGTAATTAATTTTAAAGATATGGAATGGTGCTATGGTACAAATCATTTACAATTTCGTACATCCTATTGAGAACATATTTGGTTACAATATTATTTTGGATATTAATATCACCTAACCTAATAACCTCAGATTTTCCTAAGCAACAGTAAATTATCCAAAAACATAATATCCAATTTATCACCAAGAAAATATAAGGTGCTTTGTGTTTTCAAAACCGTACGAACGGGTTTTTTACGTATTTATAGATGGAATAAAACATTTTTCAACATATACTGCATTTCTTAATACCCTATATATGTTTTATTAGTAACTGTTTTTAATAGTGAATTATATTTAATTTATAAAGCATAACCGTTACTATAAAATAAAAATCTGGTGTGAACATCACACGACTTTCCTTTTCCTATTATTAGCTTTCGACAGCAGAACGCTATAAGCGAAAGTTAATGATTTTAACATGGTGTCTGTCTGTCTGGAGACACGACAACTTCCGTTATAATAATCGGATTCACTTCAAACTTGACATATATATATATATATATATATATATATATATATATAGATATGATATATATATAAGAAGTATTGACATAAGGTATATGTATGCCAAGTTTGAAGTGAATCCGATGATTATAACGGAAGTTGTCGTGTCTCCAGACAAACACAAAGACAGACAGACAGACACCATGTTAAAATCATTAACTTTCGCTTATAGCGTTCCGCTGTCGAAAGTTAATAAACAGTACAAGACAATAATTGACTTGTACTTAAAATTTTGCTACGTCACTGATGGTAACCGTGCGAACTCGGCCGCACGACCTTCCCCATTATCGCCTGCTACCTCCTAGCGGCCAAACGCTCTCTTACCCCCCCCCCCCCCATCCCCACTCGGCCAGGTAGCTCTCCGAGCGCGCTGTGATTGGTCCGTTTAATTATTCTTTAATCGGCTATAAGTTATTTATTTGAGCTCGGATCAAAAAATTTCATTGTAATTTTTTGTTCGTCTCGGTCTGATCTATCCGGTAATATAAATTTCCCGAAACATTTTATGAACACCCGGTATATTAAAAATCCTGAGCTTCAATTTTTATGAGTTCCCATTTTAACAATTTTTATTTTAAATTCATGTTTATCTCATGATAACAAATCATTTTTATTCTCATAAATGTTTTGTATCTTCAACCGTTTAGATTGGCGACCGCTTTGCAACCGATTTTGAGACCTTGCGACCAAACGGCTCGGCCGATTTTCGCACTGCGTTCCCTACCTATAAGTAACTTGCTTACCAAATTTCAAGTCTCTAGCTCTTACGGTTCTCGAGATATCCTGTTTATTGACAGACAGACAGACAGACACACAACACACACACACACACACGAACCAATGGCTCAACCAACCTTTTTGGTGTCCTGAGGCTATATTTCGTCCAGAAATGTGAAAAACTGGGTAGGTCAAATTTCCGCCGATTACACTACTTTCCTTATTATAGGATAAGGACAGTAAAAGAGCTTGTAAATTTTAATATAAAAGTTCTAACGCTGAACTGCTCAGAAGATGTGGTGGTGAAGTTCTCTTCGATGCCAGTCAAGAAATAAGGTAACAGATATTGGCAGAGCAGTATCAATAAAGACAGACATTTACTTTTATACGCTCATCACATTTATCGAATGACATTTAGTGTAGGCGACTACGTTTTATGTGAATTCGGGTATTGTGTACGTGTTGCTAAATATGCATCCACCTTAACACAAAAAATTTAAAACGAAATTTTCCTTTATTAAGATAATTAACATTTTATTAGCATCATTATTTTTGTCTCTTCGTGGCGTTGACTTTAGACACAAGTGAGGCGCTTGCACAGCAAGAGAACCAGTAAATAAGCTGAAAGATGACGCTTATCTTACTTTACGAGTTAAGTTATGCAGAGCAGAAATAAATAATTTATTAAGGAAGAGACTCAGAAGTGTCACAAAGCCTTGCCCTTCGTCCTTTACACGCAGCTGGCGCATATTAGGCAGGAACTTCCTTGAAGGTGAATATTTTCAAATAGCCTTATAATAATTCATCTGCCACGTAGTGCCGTAGCAACTTCCTTAACTTTTTCGAATGGATTATAAATTCATGAGCGTTGCTGTTTCTAACGATGATAGTTTCGCGCTCGTTTTTGCGGAAAAGCGCCTGCAAAATGTTTTTCAGATAATTGATACTGGCGTTAACAGCGGATTCTTTAAGCAATAACTAGAGCAGAATATAAAGTAAAACACTGCCTACAATTTTATGGCTAGCCATAAGTCGTTTACATATTTGTGCGCAGCTATGGAATTTAAATCTATCTTGAAGATATTATAATAGTTCTGCAGGCGCATCTTTTATTTACTTTATGTACCCCTATAAAGGAGATCAGACTAAAATACTCAAAACTTCTGTAAAACAATCTCTACTTAAGCTACAAAATATTGCAATTCAGCTCTAAAGCCTTCGATATAGCAACGTTTGCAAACCATTACGATACAACATCCCTCTTTCATTGCTTTTCATATTATGCTATAGTACAAAATGCGTGTTTTAAAAATACAAAAGCAGTATAAATTGAAATTTAAATCGTACTATTTTCACAAATGCATTTTGTATCAGTAAAAATTGTCATTCAGGGAACATTTTCTAATTTTCTCTTGGTATGACCCATTAAAATTAGCACATTTTTTATTTTACCACATTTTGCTTATTTTAAAACTCTTTTGCGTTCTAACAGAAAACTTTGTAAGATCTGAAGAAATATATATGTTAACGTTATCGGTTTAGTAATTTACAAATAACATACAGATGTTATTATATTAGAAATATGCTATAAGACCGTTATAGATTACGTTGCAATTTAATTACCAAATGAATACCACTTTGCTAAAACATTCTATATATGTAAGTTTTGGAATACGACACAATTTAACAACAACTTAAAAACAAATTGTGCTAGTTGGTGCAGAGCTATACTTAATCAAGGAATACTCGCGTGGTTTATAATAGATGGGCATATTCATATGACCACTGGGTGCCCAATAACTATAAATAAAAGTATTTTTAAATGAGTTAGCTCTAATAAAATTTACAGCAACAGCGTCTGTCTCATAATGAGCGACTGTTGTATTAGCTAGTAGAAGACAGTGGTAGCTATAAATACTGCAACGATGGCGGAGATGAAGACATCAACACGGTTCGTTGACAGATTTCAGGAGGAGCTAAATTAGCAAAAAGACCAAAGCACTGCGGTGTAGAAAGCAAGGGAAAATACTATACTATCATACCAACAATAACCACCATAGAAAGTCAAACTAATGATATGGCCCCTAATTCCCGGCGTCTCTTGAATGAGACAGGGGTGCTAATAATCTCCGGGTAGATAGAAAAAAAAACAGCATTAAAAGCATAAGGACATGAAATGTCCGGAATATATACTAGGCATTAGCGAATCCAGAGTGACAGGCTTAGGAAAATTTGGGGCAAACGACACCGTTATATATTATTCTAGAATAAATAATGACATCCATCAAAACGGGGTAGGAAAATTAACAAATCTGTGCTAAACTTTATGCCGTGCTCTAATAGAGTTATGATGCTGCAGATAAAAGCAAAACCAGTGAACATCAACACCATACAGGCATATGCACCACCAACAGCAGATAAAAAGGACGATTAGATAGAAGAGTTTTACAGACAACTAAAAAAACATTACGAAATACCTTAAGAAACACAAACATTATCATGGAAAATATCAGTGCAAAAATAGGGGAAGGTAGAGTTAATGATGTAGTAGCCAATCACGGATTAGATAACAGAAATAGCCGTGGGAAGAAATTAATTCAATTTTGTAGTGAAGAGAATATGATTACCACCTAGAAAGTTGTATACCTGGAGATCTCCACAAGATAACATAAAATAATAACATACATCTTACACTGAATAACATAACTATTGAAAGAGTCAAAAGTACAAATATTTTGGATGCTGGATAAACGAGTTATTAGAACCTGATGAAGAAAGATCAAGAGCCCATTTTACACTGTGACTCCGATTTTAAATGTGGCATTTTTCTTGGTTAACCCATGATGACCTGCTACTAATCCTAGAATATTATAAAAATAAATTAGTACAATTTTTTATAACAAATTAAAATGTCATTGTCTTAACCATTAGGTCTAGGGGAGAAATTCGAGTTTCGGCCACTAAATGACCGCGACCCACAGTGAAATTGGACACGAAACTTTCAGGGTCAAAAGATACTGCCAGAAGACATGTTTTGGTCAATGGAAAAAGCGCTTCTGATTTTTATATGACCACTAGGTGGTGCCAAAAATTTTTTGCTACTTTTGATAAAATATTAACTTTTGATATAATATTAACCATCCCTTATGTCAAATAACCACTCCGCTGATTATTAATATTTTAGTGCGCTACCCCAGTTAAAAAAAACATCAATTTTCGGTCAGTAGTTCCCGAGAAATCTCAATTTTTTCCGACTTATCAAATTTGAACGCGCGCGATCGCTTTCCGAGCGCCCGCTCCGCGCGCGGGAAAGCGAGTTCCCCCACCACCGCACCACTTCTCCTTCGCTCGTACGCCCACGCGGCCGCTCTCTAAAGTTGCACGTTCTTCAGAGCCGCTTTTGAGGTACTTATTATTTTCGGATCGACTTCAAATTTGATATGGTTATAGAGGAAGTCTTCAAGAACACGTAGCTTTTTGCAAAATTGCTCTACGACAATTATTGTGTAAATAGGGGTCGTTTTACTAAAGTAGCTGTTTTTACTTTTTCGAAAATTGCGTGAAAACCTATAAATATTTTTTGTCAAATATTTAATTTTTAAAGGTGTTGGAAAACCCTATAATTTGAGCCCTGGAAAATCTTTCTAGGATAATTACAAACTGAGTAATTGAACATCGAAAAATCGCTTTTATTCGCGGTTTTTATTTTTTTGTGCAAAAAGTTATCAACCGATTTTAATGATCCAAAAATAATTTTATTCGTCTTTTCAAGCGCTATAACGTTATATTTTTTGTTTTTTACTCAATGTTTTTTTCGTGTTTAAAAGTCGAAAAAACCTTTTTTCGCACCTTTTTGAAATTTTTTCGCAATGATCCTACAATAAAATTTTGTCCAAAACATGTGCATTCAATTCAGACGATTTTTTTCCTTATAAAACCGTTGAGAAAGTGCCGCAACTAATTATTTTAAAAAATAATCTACGCCGCCTGGACTATCATGCCGCTATTCAGCGACGATGACTCGGAGGGCCCAGAGGAGATGCTTGAGGAACTTTTCGCCGCGGAGCCCGACCAACGTGCCCTTTGGCGTAAGTTGCAAGAGTGCTACCTGTGCGATTTCGGGGGTGTGTCACTCCTGCTTGAAGACCTAATACACCAATATTACAAGGGAGGCGCGTCGTACGTACCGCGCGCCCCAGCCGCCCCGACCTCCGACCCTGGCGCAACTGGCCCTTCAGCGCGGAAAGCCCCGGCGACTCGAGCTACCCCAGTTGTGCCAGCCAGCCAGCAATCGACGAGTGCCGCCGCCTCGCAGCCGCTCCCTCCGTCCAGCCAGGGAAGCAGCGCTGAGCCCGGCAGCCCGACCCAGATGAGCCCCAGCGACGAGCGAGATTTCCAACCCGCTCGCAAGCGCTGTCGCGTCCGACACCGCCGCGCAAAGGTGATGATGCTACCGCCTTCTCCCTCTGCACCAGTGGCGTCAACTACCTCCGTTGAAGACACCAATCCCTTCGAGGCCCTCAGTGACCTCGAAGATTCCGAGATGCCAGAGGCACCAGCCGTCTCCAGTTCCCGTTCGGAGGCGGTGTGCCCTGCAACGAATGCTCCCTCCCAGGAGCGCAATCCTCCGATTATCCTGCGGGCCAAAGAGGCGTGACCGTCAGTCAGGAAAGCTATACAAGAGCGACACATCGGCTTCACCAAAGCCAAGAACGTGGCGGATGGAATATCAATTTTCGTTTAACGACTACCGGTGCTACCTGGAGGAGGCGCGTATCGAGCACCACTTCCACCTGCTCAAACAGGACAAGCCACTCCGGGTCGTCTTGCGAAGCGTCCCGTAGTACATTCTGGAAGAGGACCTCAAACAAGAGCTCCTAGCCCCCAAAATCCCGATCCTCACGGTGCGGAGGATGCGGAAAGGCCCCAACCGCTGCCCCATGCCGCTCATGTTCTTGGAGCTGGAGCGGGGTAACGCGGGAAAGGCCATATTTGACATCAAAAATGTCTTCGATGTGGATGTTACGGTGGAGCGTCCACATAAGAAGCCAAATTTCATCAGCCAGTGCCACAGCTGCCAGCGCTTCGGTCACGCTCAGCGTTGCTGTCGCGCCGCACCAAAGTGTGTCAAATGTGGAAAGGACCACCACTCCGGGGAGTGCAAGAAACCCCGGAGTGAACCCGCCGTGTGCTCTAATTGCCAGGGCCCCCATCCCGCCAGCTTCAGGGGATGCCCAAAATTCCCCAAGCCAGTTCCCCGCTCAACACCCTCCAGCCAAGGACGCAGCTACGCCGAGGCAGCCAAAGGTGAAGCCCCACAAGTCCCCCGGACCCAACCCGCAGCAGGACAAAGAATCCAAGTAGCCGCAGAGCAACAGCCTGAACACCGAGGCTGGGCCACCCTAGCGACACTACTGGAAAAAGTAGACCCCTCAGCGTTTCTGGAGGCCGCCAACAACATCATGACGGCCACAGAAAAAGCTACAAACTTTGTCGAAGTGGTGACTGCGCTAATGTCCTGCCGCTCCGACATCACCACCATCCTGGGCATGTTCGGCAAGTGCTAAACGTACCTGGTGCACCAAGCTTCCGCCATCCAGGAAGCGCATATATGGCAACCTAATACCAACGCCAGGCCTTTCTAGAGCAAAACGGTTAGGGGCTTGGACCCAGGTACCGTGCTAGCCAGATAACATGATGATGATGATGCTCGAATCGCGTCAGTTGTGATTGTGAGTGCTTAGTGTACACATCGCTCTCTATTTTTCCCAACATAAGTATTGCGTTATTTAAAAATAATAAAGTGCTTATAATAAAACGCCATCATTAGAGTGTCTTCATTGATAATCTGCTGATTGATGCTAAGTATTGTTCCTTTTATGATGTCATCATTGACTCAAAATTATTGATTTTTAGGCTTCTATACCTGAAAGGGAAGCCTTATGAAATCGGTGCGGACGTCAGTCTGTCCGTCCGTCCGTCGCGACTTACAACTCGAGAACTACTGAACCTAAAAACATAAGGGGACTATTATTCGAAAGCCCATGGTCTACGGGATTCACATCCGCGAGCTGCCATAGGTGGGACGTCCTATAATAATGTAATAAGGGTTTTTAGTGCACCCTGCTTCTAATATGTCATTCTTTACAACTTTTGGTCAAGGCAGCTTCCAAGCGGGAAATCATTTTTTATTTCTATTATTTCTGACATCTATCAGTGGCCACAATTTTTTTATATATAGAAGCCCCGGAAATCTGAAGAATCGGAGTTCCACGTCGGTACTTGTTTGTATTCATTACATGATCAATTATTTTTCTAGTTTTTGATTTATAAATGTTACTTCAATCTTAGCTGTAGATAATGGACGATCCATTTTCCGACCCCAGTGGTTCTAATCGAAAGGCAAGAAGACTTGTGCGGATTGTGGCAAATCGTTGAGCAATACAACGACATAAGCATTTACTCTGAAATCGAGTCTCGGGCTGAAATAAGAAAATACATCGAAGACACAAAATTGGAATCATTGTCGGAAAACGATTTTTTGTGCGGCTCGTGGTATAACAGTAATCGAAAGTCGCCTAAAACCAAAGTCGTGATCGATCACCAACGCTGTCCAACCTTTCAACACCTCATCAATCAGAAAACACGACCCTGACATCTTCATAACAATCATTAATCTGTCGCCGAACAAGAACGAAGACACTGATTGGTGATTGTGCTAAAAATAAAGGTACGGAAGAAAACTGCTTTATGTGCAGATGCTTCGACTCTCGCAATCGAATGCAAGAATCTCTGCTCCGGAGTATCTTCACCACCCGGCGCATTCATATTTCGCCGAATTGCTAATGTGAAAAACACTATACAAGTATTGGAGACTTGTTATAAACAAATATGAACCTACTCGCCTCTGACTTGAAAGTGACTTTGGAAGACGAAAAATATGTCTGGCTTGTCAACCTTATTTACAAAACTCCAATTTCTTCGTCAACTAAACCGTTCGATCGCGCTGAAGACTATAAGATTTTTATCGATTTGACTAAAGCACAATTCAAACATGTTCATGATAAATATTATTGACAATTTGAATAGCACTAAAAACCGAACGACACAACAAGCTACGGCAATCTATTTGACGAAACTTGGAACTGGAGAAACCAATAGAGAACTCACCCGATTTATTCAAATATCTGAGAGAGGTATTAAAAAGATCGTCAGATCAGTGAGAAAAGCACTCAAAAACAATATGGTCGGGCATTCCAATAGACCCAATGTACTAGAAAGTGGACCCGTAAACTCATCGAATCTCATCATTGTGATTCCGGTAATATCGCAACGATGGGACAGCAGGTACGCTTACATCTAAAAGAGCAGTAACAATGAATTCCAACGAAAGACTTATTATGGTTCAAAAAGGCTGTCATCTGATAAAACCAATGATCGCAATTTGCGCTGACGGCTTTATTTTGGACGTCTTCGGATCTTATGAAGCGAAGCAAAACGATGCTACGATTATGGATGAAATCATCACGAAATATTCGAAAAACTTTAAGCGAGTGTTAAAAATCAGTTATGTATTTATCGTAGACCGCGGTTTTAGAGATGCAAAAATTTTGAGAAACCCAAACAAGCCTAGCTGACATCAATGGAAGCCAACGAAACGAGATAAGTAACAAAGTCCAATATAAAATCTAGGTCGTGAATGGTATAATAAAACAATTCAAACTTTTGGCCAACAAACGATCAACTCGATGATCGACTCAACAACGGATGATTGAAAAATTGCGACAGCTATTTGTAACGAATTTTTCAAACCAATCGAATCCGATCGAGATATTGGTTCTTTTGCAGCCGAGCGAATGTTGCCGTTGATCGACACAGAGTGCAAGTTGAAAGACACAGTACTGGAATTTGATGATTTGAAAACGCCTGGAAAACTTTCGACCAAAGTGCTCTGGTGGATTTCCCAAGACTTGACCAACAAAACTTTATGTGTTTCACATTGGGTTCGTATCAAATCAAACAATTCAAATCCTATGTGACTGAACACATTGCCAAATCGTCAAAAATCTTATAAGTGTGAAATAACAATCACGACACAGAGTCGAAGTCATATGTTTACTACATCAAGTAAAAACCGAATGAATCGACTGAGAGATATTACTGTAAATGTAAGTCTGAATATCAAACTGTTAGATGTTGTTCGCACGTTTGTGCGATTGTTTGGTGTCTATCCTATGCCAGACATGCTAAAGTCAATTTGCAAAACCACCGCGACTTATCATCAAATTTTGGTAACGAAGAAGTAGAGATGTTCGAAAATGAAGACCTACTTATTTAAATATTTTGTAAATAATGTTTTTTTGTCTGACTAATACAGTAATTTTTATTATATTATTTATATTATAAAATGAATTATATCTTAGTTCATCACAATTTTTTCAACATAAATTGTATTAACCTTTTTCCAATTGATTTCTTATAAATTCAATTAATATATTCTCAATTAGCATCCCTGAATACATTTTATCTGATATGGTGTTTAATGACAAATTTTCTTTAAAATAAGCAAGTTACCATGTTCATTTTATCTTAATAGTAAATTTCGGTTTTGACGCCCCCTAGCCTATAATTAGGCTTGATACTAATTATTTACATTATTTTTATCACGCAACATGCCACCTAGCACTTTTTTCCTTTACCAAAATGTATCTTCTCGCAGTATCTTTTGACTTCGAAAGTTTCATATCCATTTCAGTGTGGACGCGGTCGTTTAGCGGCCAAAAGCTCGAATTTCTCCATAGACCTAATGGTTAAGAAATTGACATTATAATTTTTTACAAACAATTGTATTCATCGATTTTTATAATATTCTAGGATTAGTAGTAGGTTCTTCATAGGTCGTCGAAGTAAAATACTATATTTAAAATCGTAGTCACAATGTAAATTTAATTATTATTATTACTAACATCTTTATGCAATAAACTATTAGTACAAACGTCTCTTTTTGTAGACTGATACAATAAAGGTGAATAAGATGGTAGAACTTGAATAATACAAGATAAAGTAATACTGTAAATAACAAATGTTCATTGAGAAAATTAGAATTATTTTGTCACTTTTTAACTGAGGGAGCTGTTGATAAGATAAATTAATTATTCTTCTTATTGTTCTTTTGTATTTATGTCCTGCAGATAGAGTGCCATTACGTGACGCGCAATTAATCCAGGCAGTTGTACGAGCAAGCGAATCTTATTTAATGTTTCGCCATAATTTGCCTCAATAGAGCAGGTGAGGAAAGTTAATTAAGCTCCCAAGAGCGATTAATCAAAACGCGGGCGAGCGCGCTCTCGTGCAGCCGCTGCAGGAGCCCCAAAAAATTGCCTGATTACTGATATTATGCGATGCGACCCGGCCAGCCCTTTCTCTCCTTAGACTGCCGTTAATTCCGGATTGCCGCCATAAATCATGCATTTCCGAACTGCCGCCGCGGTACACACCGCTGAATTTACAATGTCCACACTGGCGCTCTTTATATTGAGACTGAGTAGGTATCGGAAAGCTGGCCGGAATATGAATGAGCGTCTTTGTACCCCTTTTCGGGATGAATATGGTAAGCTTCCCTTCCGACAAATTATGGAAAAGGTCGGCGAGCAGAACTGTTCAAGGCACTAACCTGACATTATATCAATACAAGGTCGGCCCGATAAAGTGCAAAATGAAGTCAATAGGAAATAAATCCTGTAAATTAATTTTATATGACTGCATTTTGTTTAAAGAACAACATAGACACCTCACACATAAATATATTCATACATACATTTTTGGGTTAATTATGAATTTAATGTTATACCGAGGCATTAAACTGTAACCATAATAAACATGTACTTTTAATACAAAAAAACCTAAAAGTTATTTAAGATATTACGTAAGCCCCCACAAATACTTGCTTTAGTCAACAGACTTTTAGTGCAATTTTTTATAATCTCGAACTGTACTGTTCTCTATGCGTAAGTCTTGTTCAAAAAACCATTTTTCTTATGTTGGTACAACCTACAATGATATCTGTTCCTAATTTTAGTTTAATGTTACAAATGTCCAAAAGTTACAGAAATTTATTTACATCAACTTTTTACATTTTCCGATTTTTAAAATGTCTAATATTTTAAACAATTTTGCATTACATTCTGTGTAAAAAACTAAAACATTTAAAATGATGCAGAAAGTATTCAGTGATCAATATTTATCAAGAAAAACTGTATTTCAATGGCATAAGCTCTTCAGAGAAGGTCGTAAATCCATGGAAGATAAACCTTCGTTTTGGTCGCCCATCAGTATAAATAATCGGCGAATATATGGAACAAATTAGAAATAAAGTAGTAGAAAATCGTCATTTGATTTAAGAGAGCTTACTGAAGATGTTGGCATATCAAAAGGTTCAGTAGATGCAATTTTAGTGATGTTTTTTGCTTAAAACGTTTGTCAGGAAAACTAGGCAATCATTATTCAAAATTCAACAAATTGTTCAACAAGTACTGTATTCCACAGATATTTTTCCATGGAAATTAATTAACCTTTTTCAGCATATGCAAATTGGGATTATCATTTATTACAAATACACATTCTTTTTAGTTTATTTATAAGTTTACAGTCTATCACTTAGTGACATTCAGTAACTGGTTTGACATTTTATATTGAACATGTAGAAACTATTTCACCAAAAATGATCGATTTATAAAGCAATATTTTACTTTCCAAAGACAGCTGTGATTTGCGACTGATTAGCCAGTTTATTTACCAAATCTTTAGGACTCAGCTGCTTTTGTTTATTAATTTTTTATTACTTCTTCCGCGTAAGATGCCTGAGTATTTGACATTGTCATTTTGCGTTATTTGTTTGTTATATAATATAACGGTAGGTCGGGTGTTTATTCTAGTCGTAAAAGTTACGTAGACTGATTTAGTTTCATTTATGTGATTGCGCCATTTTTAAATCATATTTCTAAGTTGCGCAAACACATTTGTAAATAACCTGATGCCATATTTGGATCAGAATTCGATTAAAGAGTTGCTGTATCACCACTAAAAGTAGCGAGTACAGCTCCGATGAGGTAGATAGATCAGCAGTATACACTAAATATACGATTTCTTGAGGAGCACTAGCTTTTATTAGGAATAAAGAGGTATAAGCATTCCTGTACTTGACAATAAAGTGTCTATTGGTGAGATAAGCTTTACGTGCTGCCTAGTAGTCTGACAGTAGTAGTTTTTTAATTTTGAGTAACAGACTTTCGTGCCAGACCTTGTGGAAGGCCTGCAAGGCACCAAAGAATAGGTCTAAACAATATCTCTTCAACTCTATGGATTTGTTCAATTGTGGCTTGTTGAAGCCAAATTAATGATTGGAAATAATATTATCTTCCAGAACCATTAACATTAGTTTCAGCAAAAATAACTTTTTAAACACCTACTATAAAGCTCATCGCGTGGTTTGCTCGGTTTAAATATCGGTATGATTGTTGTAATCTTCCATTGCTCGGGAAAGCATTGTAGTCTTATTACGGCGATGAATAAATAGGCAATACAGCCTTTCTCTAGTAGCTCTTTAAGATTTTTTCCCGTGATTAAATTGTAACCAAACGCTTTGTTTCGAATCAAATCTGAGATAATTATTGCCTTGATGTCATTTACTCTAAAATATTTAATTGGTAGGCACAATTGAAAGCGCATCGAGATATTGTCAAATATAGTCTTCTTCAGTTCTAGTTGATTGCGATTCAAATGGGCTAAACACCTTTGTTAAGTGTGTTGCAAAGGCGGCAGCTTTATTAAGTTACTTCTAGCCCAGCTATCGTTTTTTAGTCGTATCAGCAATATATGTTACTGGGGCTGTTTTAATTTTTTTGTTGATATCCAGAGCGAATATTCTGTTGCCCTCGGCAGGTAAAAGACGCTTTAGATAGTTTTGGATCTAATGATTCCTTTTGTGTTAGGGATGTTTTGTTGTTTTCCATTTTTTTCTTTGTTTGCGCTTTTCAACTACTTTTTTGCTGAATTTCAGTGGGGAAAACTGAGTGTATATTATTTAGCATTTTATTCTCTTCAAAATAGCGACTATGGAGGTAGGAGCGGCGGCAGAAAGCTGCAAGCCAGGTGGCCTAGTTTTTCTCTGGTTTTCTCGATACAAATGTGCACACTGACGAATTTTGATACTTGTCATACCAAACGCAAATTATTGACGCAATACGTCCGTTCACTTTAAATGCACGAGATGAACTTCACACATTTTTAACATTAACATTATTCGTGTATTGTATGTTTTTTACAACATATAATACCGACCAAACATTTATCGATTTTTAATATTTCTCCCCATTACTTTTTATGTGCTGATGATTTTTTTTTTAATTTTCAGACAATGCCTTGACATCTGTTTCGTAATTATGCGAATGAAAATTTTGATCTTTTCATGCGCCGGCTGATGATGGCTTGAAAATCACTAATCAGAAAAAATTACCATATTATTGACTTCTGAGGAACTCATACTACTCATTGTTTCCACCTTTCTTTTGGTATTTTTTACATTTTTTAAATAATAATGGTTGTTTTAGGTATAAGTAGGCAGTCTGGCTACCGTAACATACTCCCAGATATTCAGAAGGCGTTTGCTAATGGTCGTGCTCAAGGTCCAACTCTTCGTGAGCTTGCAGCACAGTTTAAACTTCACAAGAGCATCATTTCCCATTTCCCAACCCCAGCCTTAGGGCAGCCGATATTTCTCGCCCCTAGACCCAAAACTATCTGCTCGTACTATCAAATGTCGTCTGCAGCAAGCGGGACTTAATAAAAGTCATCTGGTCAAAAAGCGGATGGTTTTGGAAAAGAACAGAATGGGCGTAGACACACTGGGCGAGAAACGACTGGGTAAATGGAGTGACGTAAGTAAGTACATGTTGTTTGAAGCAGATGAAATTCAGTGGAATTGTCGTCCCCAAGCCATTTGTTTCTATACCAAGCACTAGATTTCTTGATCTGGGGTTGTGTCTCTAGCCTGTGTGTGTGTGTGTGTGTGTGTGTGTATTTAAAACATTTTATTAGGTCCGCTGATTTAAACGTTTTATCTTCTCGGCTGTTTATAATCTGATAATGGGATTTAAGTTAATATATGGAGTCCGCCAATTCAAGCAGAAGAAAGCAAACGCTTATTAAAACTACAGCAATGATTGTATAATCAAGTAGGGTATTTCGTTTTAAACAATTATTTGCGTCGTTTATGTATGAAAAATGATATCATTCAAATGTTTACCACTCAGATTGGCTTTACAGATGTCGATACGATGGTCGAAGTTTTCGATAGAGTTGCTTCAATGGCATTTATCTTGGCAATTATGTTGTTTTTGAGGTCTTACATGGTGGCTGGTTTATTTGCGTAGTCTTTACTTTTTAAATACCCCCCAAAAAAGTATAAAGCCAAGTCGCATAAACGAGCAGATATTGTTGAAAATAAACATCATTTATGAAAAGCTTATGACAAGATTAAGTTTTGGAAAGGAATAGTCATTAGTCATGCCGCAATATTGCCCAAAATTTACATTAATCGAATTTCCACACTCATTTTTGAAAAAAATTGTCCATTGACACCTTTTGACCATTACCCACACCAAACAGTCACTTTTTGAGGATTGTTCTTGATATTCTCTTAGATTCTCGTTGATTCAAATGCTACAGTCTTGCTTGTTTACCGTCTCATTTAATGTGAAATGCACCTCATCTCTAAAGATGATTTTCAATAAAAACATCGGATCAATTGCACGATGTTGGACGAGCCAATCAGAAAACACACGTCGGTTAAAACAATCAATTCGCTTAAGTTCTTAAGTCAATTAGATTTTGCAAGCGAGTAAATTCAAATCATTGTGCATAATATGCCGTAATCTGGTCTCCGAAATCCTCAATTCTTGCGGCCGACGAGTTATTGAGAGTTTTGGGTATTTTTTTCACACTTTTCTTGACCGCATTGATATGTGCCGGTGTGCCAACACTTAGGTCGTCTATTCTTTGGTATATCACCAACAGAACAAGTGGTCTCAAATTTTTGAACCAAACTGCACATGGTGATTTCATTTGGACGGTTATGGCGACCTAAATCATCGCAAAAAGCTTTTATTTTTTCATTATTTTTTTAGTGTTTTTAATCACTTTAACGCAGAGTTCAATCGAATATGTCTCTGTAACAAAAAATGGCAAACCTTAAACTAAACAAATTATGCTGAGTTGACAGAAAGAAACATGGCGTCTGTATCAAATTGATGTTTACTTTTCTGCGCCCCTATTTAACACTGTACTTTGTAATTTTCTCTGTAACGTACCAGAGAATTTGAAAAACGCATCTTGGATTGATAAATCTGTGAAAGAAAATTCTCAAGTTACGTGTCTAGGTGTAACTATTCGAAATCCGTTGAGTGAAAAACATCTAAATAGATTCACATTATTTATGGCACGATTACTGACTTTGGCCAACTTAAGGTTTATATCATTTTACCTTAAGGATCGGTTATCTGTGTGTCGAGATAATTGACCATCAAAATGTCTAGTGAATTGCAATGGGAGCGGCCGGCTATATTGTTGCGAACTTGCGCTAGCCAAGCTACCCATTATTAAGCATCCAGATATGGAGTAACAACCACCAAAAAAATCTCCAAACTAGTTATAAATAAAGCCTCTTTCTAGTCATTGGGTTAGTAGATGTTAAAGAAGGATGAATTAGAAATAGCCAACAGGATAAAATTAAATAGGTAAAAGGGCACCACTTGATTAACAATAAGTGCATCCCAAGAATAGACATAATATATCAACACACCTCAAATGCGATCTTGTATCCTTGGTACGCCTGAAATGGAGACAGTGTGCTAAGAATCTCCAAAGGGAAAAGAGGGAGAAATCAAATCAGCCATATAAAATGTAAGAAGTATGTACAAGGCAGAAGAACTACCCATTTCGATAATAGAGATAAAAAGAGTAGGCGTTAAAATATTAGGAATAAGTGATATGCACTGGACAGACAACTTCTGAACATTTTGTGCGATTATCTTTTACAACAGTACGTTGATCAACTCATTTCTACTTTTGGTGATAAACGGAATTGGGGTTTGCCGTTGGTTCAATTAATTTAATTGTAATCGTAATTCGCTGATGGACAAACTTAAAGATGGCCGCCCAAAATCAGCTGTGGAATCAGTAAACATCGATGACGTTCGCGAACTAATGAAACAAAATAGTCATGTAGCTTATCGTAAAATTTAGGCAATTTTAGTCATTAGTATGACTAGCATACATTCGATATCGCATAAACATTTAACTGTAAAAAAGCTTTGTGCGCGTTGGATCCCATATAACTAACGATCGCTCAAAGACATACTAGTGTCGATTGGTCTAAAAAATGCTCTAGCAACACAGTCGCGGTGTTTCAAAAACCGTTCACAACATCGTCACAGATGGAGAATCTTAAATTTATGTGTGTGAGCCCGAAAGTAACAGCAGTAAACTGCATGGATCTTTCGAGATGAGCCAAACCCATTTGTTTGCTAAAAGTCTTCAAAAAATAAGAAAAACCAACGCGCAATGCCAGACTGTCTTTACTATGGCAAATCGAGCTCACACACATTGACGAAAACAACTGGATTTTTGAGCACTCAAACGTCAAATTGATGGGTCATTCGTTGTACAGTCCTGATTTGAACTTTAACAATTTCTTTTTGTTCCTGTCGGAAGTGGGGGTTGGTCTTAAAACCCATGTTCTGGAGATACTTGATTCACTATGGAAAAAATACTATGAAAATTAGTTTAGCGTATTTATTTGTATACACTGAACCAGACCTTCAGGGAGAGTATTTTAAAAAACAATAAAAAATTGTCAACATAAACATTTCCTTTTTTTAGCTTTTATCAAGAGATATTTGACCCACGTAATAATTAATTTATATTTTGTAATTTTCTAATTGCCTATAGAAATCCTATACACAAAAAGCAACAGAGTACATTATTATGACCATTATGACTTTTTTATAGCTACACGTGCCTGAATTCTTGTATGTACTATATATTTCATACATATTTTACGTATATTTACTAGAAATGGACGTTAAAATGTATTATCAAAGCTTCAAACTGTAACAGACATAAAATATATTTTATAGCTGCCGTAAATAAAATGCTTTTATCTCTATTCCGTATTAAACAAAGGCTGGCACAAATTTAACAACGGATTTATATTCTAAATAAAACGGTTTTAAATTATTTTAATTATTGGATTTTTATTAAACATACATAGCATACAATCTCCAATTAAATACGAAAAATTATTATTGTTCGGCTACAAATCTTGCTTTTTTCACAAATTTTTAATTAAAATTTCAGATATATTTTAATGAATGTCATAGATAACATGTCAGATTTTCTACTTGAAATCGGCAGCCATTTGTACATTGCTAAAGTAGATCTTAAATTTTATTTAAGCAAAATCACAAACTCTTACTTACCAGAATTTCCTAAAATCGTGCGATCAGGGAATTATTGGTGCAGTAAATAAACTTTAGATCGAGCTGTATGAAACACGGATCCGTTCTTCTGGAAGTACAATGATTCCCATTGAATGTTGATGTTAAAAATAAATGGATTGTCATGTAACGGTAAAGGTCGGCATTCATAGATACACAATTTTAACATCATTTTTGAAGAAGTATCGGTTTATCGCATCACATGCCCAAATAGTAACTGTCTGGACGGGCATTTGGTTTTCATGCGTACGTAAGGATTTTTCACACCACAAAAGCCATAATTGTGTTTGTTTCAATGCTAATCTTCAAAGCAAATCACGAGTTGCAAATAGAAATTAAATAGGTATTGTTCGTGACAATCTCAAAATTACCTTTAATTTTGAATTTTTTTATTGGGCCGGCTAGATTTTGGTTTCTTCTTATACATAATTGGAATTTGTGGTATCGGCCGAATTTGTCCGAGCACGCGTTGCGATATATTGGTTGCGGGTCGCGCACTGGGCACTTGACACTTGGCACTTGGCACTTCGGCCTTTTCGTTTGCACGGCACTACGCCTTTGCCTTTGTTCGTTCGCACTTGGCTTTTGGCTATGTTCTCGCAGACGTTCTTTGAATTCAGACAGAAATTTTCCGTAAGACGAGAACATTTTTAACTGAGAGTTCGCCGGCGGCTTTAATTGGCAGCAGAAGTTTTAATTTTCTGCGAGGCTTTTTGTTAAAGGCTAATTTTCGGGGTTGAAATTTTGCCGGTAAAAAACTCGGTCCATTTTCTTTCATTTGGCTTGACGAAGGAACCTTTTGCACCAGAAAAGACGCTGCCCTTTGGCCCCGCTGTGAAGATTGGGGTAACTTGTCCTATTTTTTTTTATCCATATCCTTATATCCTTTTTTGGAAGCCCCAGGACCAACAGTAGGAAACCGATTTCTGCGAGAAAGCGCCGTTTCCACAGGTTAGTGTTTAACTTTAGATTTGTTTCAAGTTCCTTTATTCAAAATTCAAAATTGCCTATACATTTATTCCGACCGCACCAGGTATACTCTGGGAAAGAAAATACTAAAATGTTAAAAATTGAAAGAGGTTCTCGGCCCAGACAACGTATTTTTCGCTAAAGGTCTTCCGTTGAACGATAAATGTGCCGTAGTATAACGACTGGGAATTTTTACAATATTTATGTTAAAATTAGATATGCCTGTTTATTAATCCTACAAAACTGACTTATAATTAACAAATTAAAATGGATAGATTTTATATACTTTTAAAAAATGGCTCATACTTCTTTTTGTAGTACTGAAATTCGATAAATGGCACTAAAATAACTATATAAATGTTATCCAGTCTAAAATTTTTATCATTAAATTTAAATTATGGAAAATACTTAGATAAATTCAAATTAAGCAGTAAGCTACAATAGCACTAGAGTATGTAAATATGCTTTGTCAAAAATTTTCTAATTAAGATTTTTTTGATTTTTTGAGAAATTCTGCCTTGTTTAGAAATGCGCAAGCGATTAGCGCTCACTTATATTTAGTCTTTGATATATTACATTTGTTTTAATTATATTAATCTTTTTGTTGGATATCTAAATTGCTAGTTAACTATATTTTAGTACAAAGTACACATTTTTATTTAAAAAAATTAGAAATAAACAAAAATCCAAGACGACCATCAATTCTTGTAGTAGCAGTCAAAAATATTGAAACACTAACAACACTACTGAACAATATGGTGAAAGAAAAAAAAACAATTAAACAACAAACAAGTAACATTAAGTTATTTATAACAATGTTGTTGCTATTGAAATAAAGTATTGCAATGTAAAGGATGCCAAAGTTTCGGTGTGCAAAAAATTTTCTACAAAACCTCACGCCATATGAAAATCATTTCACCAAGAAGAGTTCAAGAAATACAAAAATACATATGTAAAATATATAAAATGCCTTAAGATACATCCTTCACATTAAAAAGTGTGTATTGTCTGAGAACAAATACTACAAAAATTAACCTCCAAATGAGAGATAAAGTGACACATAATGTACAACCCGGAACATCAAACATCATGAGAAGATACATATACTAATAAATTAGTAACTGCTGGTACTACAGGACAAACGATTTAACTCACCTAAAGATCATTAGTACGCTATTTAGTAAAATGTCATAAAGGCTCAGTCAGTAAATATTGCAGTTCGAAACGCAAATAGTTTCTGGCAATATGCATAGAAAGTACATCCTTTTATTTAAATTAACAAAGTTAATGTAATGCTAATTTCAGAAACGGGTTTTACTAACTAAAGTAATATAAAAGTTTAAAAATTCATAATTATGCAGTCTACAATACAAAATGTCTTGATGGCACTATACATAGTAAAACTGCCAGTATAAACAAAAATAACTCCAAACATCATAAATAACAAATATACTCAAAAACTTACAAGCTATTGCAATAGAACTAATTAATACTTCAAGCTGTTAGCAATATACTACCCACCAAGATAATAATAAAATTGACAATTGTAAAAATTCTTTAAGACTGCAGGAAATATATTTATAGCTGATGAGGTTACAATTCCAAAAACACTTATTGAGGATCAAAGTTGAAAACAACTGAAGGTTGGCAACTACTAGAAACACGAAATAAAATAATGTAGGTTACTTATCAACAGGATAATTTATATATAGGCTTAGAGATCTCAACAAAATATCAGATCCGTTAGACAATAGAAAAGCTAAAGTTGAATGAATCTAAGTTTAATCTATCTTCTGATCATTCGCCAGCAATAGTTATTATGCATTCTGATATATAATATATGACGCAAAATCCAGTTCTTTACTAGAACTAACTGGGTATTGTATTAGGACAAAAATAGATGAACTTCTTAAACTTAATGTTTACCCAAAACAGCAGCAGAAATAGATAAAGTAATCAACACTGTAATCAAAAGTATGTAAACTGTAAGTTGGTTAGCCGCTTTGATGTACGACACTTCTCAGAAAGTTGAAAATGTTCCATTGTTTTAAAACAAAAAGTGGCTGATAAGTAGATGATAAGAAAAACTTATAAATTTAATCAGATGAAGGAAAACTTAATAAAGTCGGAGAGGAATTAAAGAAATACTACTTTATTTAAAGAAAAACTCAATACGAGGTTACCTAAATGACCTGTCAATTACGCAAACAACAATAGAAGGCAACGAAGAAAATAAAAGACTACGACAGCACCTTTCACCAATTAAAGAGCACAATGGTAGTTGGGCTAGAAGTAATAAACAAAATCTGAAAGAAGTATTTAAATGTATTTTATGTTTAATAGACATAACTCAAGAGGATCAAAATTAAAACAATTCCTATAAATACCATATCAAAAACATAATTTTTTTAAACCCACGATTTTGATTTAGATACTAGAAAATTATTTTAATAACTGCTAACCAACAAATAAAATACATATTGTACATACTTAATACTTGCTTATAATAAGGATCCTATTTGACATGCAGCAAAATTGCTTAAATAATTAAAGTACCTAATCCCGATAAAAATATTAATAAACTAACATTATATTGGACAATAAGTCTATTTTCTAAACTTCGAAATGTCTTTGACACTATTCAGCAGGTTCATCGAGTTGTTGACTACATCAACCAATCATTTGAAGAGAAGCAATACTGCACGGCAGTGTTCCTGGATAACAGCAAAGCTTTTGATAAAGTGTGGTATGATGGCCTCCTTTATAAATTGAAACATACATTACCTCATCCATATTTTATTATATTGAAATCCTATCTTCCAGGTTAAATACGGACAACAACTAAGTCAACTGTATCCGGCACGTTCTGGAGTCCCACAAGGCAGTGCCTTAGGACCTATGTTATACCTGCTCTATACAGCTGATGTACCCACCAAGACACAATCTCTAACAGCAACATTTGCGGATGATAAAGCCATCCTGATGAAACACAAATATCCTGAAATAGCCGTTAAAATGCTACAAGCACATCTAAACGAAATAGTGACATGGACCAAGCGATAGAGGATTAGACTAAACGAAACCAAATCGCTACATATCACCTTTACAAAATGCAGAGGAAATACACCGCAAATCCATATCAACAATACACCATTACCGCAGGTTGAGGAGGTAAAATATCTCGGCATGCACCTCGACAAGGGGTTAACATGGAGGGTACACATCTGGCATAAAAGAATAAAAAGATCCAAGTTGTCACTTCAAAATAAACTCTTAGTTTATAAGGTTGCATTCAAACCAGTATGGGCCTATGGCATAGAGTTATGGGGTCAGCAGCAAACACCAATATTCAAATCCTCGAAATATTTCAGACAAAAATGCTACGTGCAATGTGTGACGCACCCTACTTCTTAAGAAACATTGATATTTTGCGCGACTTAAAAGTGGGCACAGTGAAAGAAACCATTACCAAACTCAGTGAGCGATACCTAAGTAAATTGAAGTCTCACAGCAATCCTCTTGCGCTGAATTTACTAGATAACAGTTTGGACACTCAAAGACTAAGCCGAGTTAAACCACCACAACTACCTTATAGATTTACTTAGCAATCAAGATCGCAGTTCTTACATGCCCACTGTAATAATCTAATCACATCTCCTCGGCTTCTAAGTTACTTATAGGTTTAAGTCACTGGACGTTAATCGTAACGCCTTTTTCATGTCATTTAATCACTTATCTATCAAATTTACTTATTGTGTATACAGATCGCAAATAGTGAATAATCAATAAAAAAAAATATCTTTGAGAAGATAATAATAAAGAAGCTTTACATAAGTCAACTGTTTGATAAAGTACGGCATGAGAGTTTATGTTAAAAATTAGGAAAAACCACGACGATCGTATTTAACTGAGAGACATTCTTAGTTCAACAACAAGAAGCTTTAATTGATCTACATCTTACAACATCTGGAGTTTTTAAAATCCAGATTAATAACGCCCACATTTACGATACAGTTCTTTTATTTTTTCACCCTAAGTTTGCAAGTACTGCGACAATCACAGCACAACCTAGATAAAATGATTAGTAAAATCGGCAATAAGAGCAAAGAAAGATAAATCATTACAAGTAACCTTTACATTAAAGAAAGACCGTGCTTTAGTAGTATTATATAACCAATTAGTTCTGCTGTTTTTGAAATTGAGAAAAGATAATTTGTATATTTAACAACCCTTTCCTAGCGAGAAGACAATTTATAAATTCCATTTTTATAAAACTGATTATTTTTATTTTCAATAAATATAGACACATCCACGTTTAATCCTACTTTATTATTAAATTGTTTACCACGCATGTGATTGTCCAAAGATAAAAATAGGTGATAATCCTACATGGATATGGAAGAGGATCTCCCACCATAAATTGCTTATTCTTTTTTTGGTCTCTACTATAACAAATGGTCGAGTGGTAGCTTGCAAAAATAAAATCAGCATTTTTTTCTTGAAATGTATCGTATACTCATTACAGTTGAGATTTGTATCAACCTCTACATATTCATGGTAAATAATATTTTTAATAAATACACTAGATACATTTGTAGTACCATTTCTTTAAGTTTTTGTGACACAGGATCACTTAATGATATGCGGTGGTAAATACATTTATAATTGAAATACATAATTTATTTTTCATTAGCAATCAAAATTTGAAGAAAGTGTACGAACAAAAACATAATAAACAAGCAATAAGTAGAGTGAAAAAGAAATGAAAATTGGTGCAATTAACGGTCATTATTTTAATTATTAGTAAAATAGAAAATTATGAAATACTTAAAATAAAAATAAAAATTGCACTGAAGCTAACTTGATAACAACGTTAAGTAAAAATCGATCAAGCGTAAGGCACAATTACCATTTATGAATAGGCAACACAATATACAACTCAAAGTGGAGTAAAACATAAAATCAAACTGATATAAAAAACGAGAAAAAAGTATTTAAAAAATTTAAATATTAAATTAAATCCAAATAAGGAAGAGAAGACAAGAAAAATTAATTCATTGCATTTAGAAGAAATTACACACAGACAAAAGAACGGCTCCGGCGGATTAAGTGGCCGTGACTTTTACGCAGTGTGAGAAACACAAAATAGACAAATAATAAAATATATATTAAAAGTAAACAAAATAAAGAAGAACAAAAAGCTATGGAAAATAGGGACAGGAAATGTCAAAAGCTTAACAATTAATGAGGAGAAACTAACAGAGAATTGAAAAAAATAATTATTGGCAATACCGAAACAAAATAAAATTAAAGAAAAAAATTATTTAAGGAAGAATACCTATTGATATATCAGAGAATAAAAGACGTAAATAGAGCCAGTGAAGGGGTAGGATGCTGCATTAAGGAAGAAAATGTAAAACAATTACAAAAATAAAACGGAATATCAAAAATACTCCTAAATATAGGAATGAAAATAGATAAAGAAGTAAAAACAACAGTTATAATAGTATATGGACCAAACGAGTATAAAAAAGCCAACATAAAAGATTAGTTTTAGAAACAACTAACAGAAGTGGCAAACTAAAGTGAAGGAAAATTATTAATATTGGGGATCTAAATGGAAAAGTAGGCAGAAAAGATGATGAAACAGAAAATGCAATAGGCAAACATGGAGTAAAAGCCAGAATCAATAATGGCCAAAATTAATAGACATTTGTACACTAAATAATTTAATACTAACAAACACAAAGACGTACATATATACCAAAGAAGTAATAATTATAAATGAGAGATCAATAATATATTGTGTTATAGTTAATAAGAATTATAAAAGAAAAATAAAGCACACAAGAGTAAAGAAATATGAAATATATTTTGATCACTACCTAGTTTAATAAATAGCAATCCAAAAAATTCGGATGTACTAAAACAGACAAAAACAAAAAAAACAAACAAAATGATAAAATGGGATGGGAATATTAAAAAAGAAGTGAAGTTGAAGAAAAAAAAAAAAACATCCTAGTGAAAACAAAAACAAGAATTATAACAAATACAAGGAACGAACATTAAAAGTCACAGAGCTAGTGGTAGAAGCGAAACAACAAACCTGGTAGGAATTTGGAGAAAAATGGAAGGAACTAAGAAGATCAACCAAAGTTATTATATAGAATATTATAAACGCTACGAAAAAGTAATCAAAACAGAAATGAATACATATAATCATTAAATGAAACAATCTTAAAAGGAGAAGAGGATATAACGAAGAGATAGAAGAAGCATTTTGAAGAAATGCTTAACACAGAGCAGCAACAAAAGAAACTGAGGAAACCATAGAAAACATCGACAATGTAGAAAATAAAGAAATTGAGAAAAAGTAAATGATAGAAGCTATAAAGATATTGAAACAAGGCAAAGACCCAACGGCATAACTACAAAAAAGATAAAAAACTTGGATAAAACGAAATAGAAATTTTAGAAAAATTATTTATAGTATTTGGAATGAACAAAAAATACCCAAAGACTGGGATGTGGAAATACTATTACCCATATGTAAAAACGAAGAAAGCAGATAGGGTAGGAACTATAAGGGAATTACCCTATTTGGTATTATGTTAATTATATATAAAATAATTTTGGAAAAAAGAATTAAAAATAACAAATAAACTACAACTATAAAATTCACAAAAAGTATTTAGAAAGGAAAGAGGAGTTAAAGATCATATATTTACAATAAACCAATTAATAGAAATGAACAGGAGCGATGATATATATGTAGCTTTTACGAATTTAGAAAAATCTTCCATAGCATACTGAGAGCAGAAGTGGAGTAGCCTTAGAAAAAGAAGAGTAAGTGAAAAATTGATAAGTCATAACAGAAAACTACAAACTAAGCGAGAACAGAAAACATAATGTCAGAAGAGTTTCTAATCAAAAAAGGATTAAGGAAAAGTACTTAGCCTGATACTTTACAATATAATACTCAACGATGTCTTAAAATACATTAAAGTATTAACAAAGAAACTGCAAGTGGGATATAGAAACATAAAAATGGTGGACTTACCAGAGAATTCATTCGCTGACGACTTGATAATATATGGGAAAAACTACAAAGGCTTACAATTAAAGTTAATATTCGGAATGAAGCACTAAAAAGAGAAATTTAAAAATAAGCATTAACAAGACAAAAGTAACGGCAATAGCAAAAAATTCAAATAGAGGAAGAAAACATAAGACAAATAGAGACATTCTAATATTTAAGGGTAAACATACACAAAGATGAAAAAAAGGCATTGAAATAAACAGTAGAATAGAAAATACTAAGTTATAATATACATTACATAACATTTTTATAAAAAGAAAGTAAAAAAAAGTGTTTAACAGAGTTTACAAACCACTATTAACTTATGGATGCAAAGTTGGAATCTAAATAAACAGACAAAAAGCAAATAACAAACAACAGAAATGGAGCGGTGACAGAAGTTACTAAAAAGTGCAAAATAAAAAATGAACTGATAAGACAAGAACTAAACATACATCACATTTTGGAAAGTATTGAGATATAACAAATAAGGTAGTTTGGACACGTAGTACGCATGGAGGAAGAAAGACAGACAAAAAGGTTACAGTTAGCAAAAACAACACAGAAGAGACACAGAGGAAGACGAAGAAAAACATGGAACAGTGTGGTACTGGAAAATCTAAGCAAAAGAGGAATTAAGGAATAAGAATGTCAAGAAATAAAAAAGAATGGACGAGATTTATTCATAAAAGTAACAAATCAGAAAACTTGAATATGTAAACAAAATAAAAACGAATGGATAAATAAAATAAGAAATAATATGAAGAAAGATAGCAAGAAAAATAATATGAAGGGGTTATACAGGAAAATAAGAGAACAAAAACTAGGAAATAAAATAAGAAGCAGAGGAATAAAAGAATCAGAGCTGAAAAAATAAAAGAAATATGGAGAGAACTTTCAAAAGCTGCTGTGTACACCACATTATGACATGAACGAGGACCCAGAAATACAAGAAGGCAAATGTAAAAACAGAAAGGCAATACAAGTAACAGAACCAAGATATGAAGAAATCAAAAGGATAATAGTAAGACAAAAAATGGTAAAGCTCCAGAAACAGATCAAATGTATGGAGAAATTATTAAGAACAATAATAAAAGTATGCAAAGAAAACTATATGAGATAATAAAGGAGATTTGAAATGCAGAAAGAATACCAAAAGATTGGAATGAAGGTATTATTGTGACATTACACAAAAGAGGAGACAAAGATATATGTAGTAATTATAGAGGGATTGTGCTACTAAACTCGGATTATAAAATATTCTTCACAATGTTTTAAAGAAAACTGACAGAGCACATAAAAATAGGTAAATACCAATTTGAATTCACAAAGAGAAAATCTGTAATAGATGCTATCCATATAATCAGACAAATACTAAAGAAAAGCATTGAGCATAACATCACATTACACTTGACTTTTGTAGACTTTAAACAAGCTTTTGTTAGTTGTTCGGGCTTTACTACCGGGCGCCCGTGTGCCTTTACAAAAGATACTTAACTTGGCGCCGCCGCTGTATCGGAGACGCTGGACCCCTCTCTCGGGCCACTGGGCCTTAGCGAGAATGGGGTGCACGCGCTCGCGTGTGGCGCCGCGCTACATTCAGCGCAGAGACTTGATTCAAGCCCGTTGAGCCTTCCAGACGTTAGCGCCAGTACACTGCTTTCAAGGGAAAGAGGATTGCGTGACAGGGAAACAGGTCAGTTGGGAATCGTGATGATTGATGTGTATGCGTCCTCTTGTGTTGTAAGGGCAGTATGTGTGCCTGGGGAAGGAGTCACGGAGTGCCGTGGCCCTTCTGCGGCGTAGAGCTTTGCGGCAGCCCTGTGTTGCCCGAGCCTGCGTGACAAGGACACCGCTCAGTACAAAATCTGTACGTTTGTTGCGTATGCGTCCTATTGTGTTGTAATGGCGGTGTGTGACCCTGGGGAAGGAAGCACGGAGTGCCGTGGCCCTTCCATGGAGCCCTGTGGGGCAAGGACTCGTCCGCCTAGCTGGTCACCCTCACTGTGGAGCGGTGTCCGTGGGGGCGGGACGGGACGGTGCATATACACGCCCAGGTAGAAATCTCTCATTGCGTGCGGAAAGGTACCTTGCGGCTTGCGTAATTGCGTTCGCGCCACTAGCGGCGTTGCGACACGATGATTTGTATTGTCCTTTACTATTGTTCATTGTATGAATTGTAGTTAGCTTAAGTTTTACAACTACAAATAAATCCTAATCTTGCCCCGACTTTCCTCTCTATTCGCGAGAGGTTTTATGCCTAGGCAAGTAGTAACTTTCGCGTAATCCTTTGTGTTTTGTTGATTGGACCTGCGCTCACTCAATCCTTAACTAAGTCTCACCCTTACAGTAATTCTAATTAACTTTCAGTGTATCTTGGTCATTTGGATCCAAACAATAGTGTTAACGGGAAAGAATTGATGCGATTATTGAAAGATGATAGAATACTGCAAAAATTTATAAGATTAATAGAAGCAGCGTTAACAAACACCTATGCAATAATAAGAACACCAGAAGGAGATACCGATAGATTTATTTTCAGTAAACGAGGGAGTGTCCTATCAACCACTCTATTCAATATAGCGCTGGAAAGTGTGATAAGAAAACTGAACTGAGAGGGAACAATAATCAACAAAGAAGGGCAAATACCAGTATACGCGGATGACATGTTGATAAGAAGCAGAACGAAAAGAACACTGAAAGAGATATTCACAAATCTAGACGAAAGGGCAGGACAAATGAAAATAAAACAAAATATTTCAAATATAGCAGAGATGGCGCAGAAACAAAGAAAAACTTAAAAATTAAGGAATACATATTGGAGCGAGAGAATAAATTTAAATATTTAGGAGCAACGATAAAGGAAAACGTAAACAAAGAAGAAATCAAATAAGAAATCTGTTTCTTATTCTCATACAAACAGGATTAAAAGCATGGCTCAAAATAAGCAAAAGTACAAAAATGCTAATAAATGACATTGATTAAACCGATAATGACTTACGCTATAGAAGGAGGACAAGAGGAGGAACAAATAAGAAGAACGGAGAAAAAAATTCTAAGTACAATTCTAAGACTAATGAAAATGAATGAAAACGAAAGTAGACAAAGAATGAATCATGAAATAGTTGCAGAAATGAACGACAAAGACATAATAAAATTCAAGTCTAGAGGAATGGCTGGGACATGTAAGCAGAAAAGAAGAAGAGGACACACTAAAGACATTACTAGAATGAAAACCATTGGATGATAGACCAAGGGGAAGGCCAAGGTTGAGGTAGATGGACGAAGTGAAAAAAGATCTAAGGACATTGGAAATTACAAACTAGAAAGAGAAGGCAAAAAACAAAAAGAAATGGAAAGAGATAGTTAAAGTGGCAAAGACACACACAGGGTTGTAGTGATATAGTGATAGTTTTAGTTAAGTTTAAGTGAAGTAATGAAAGTGTGATGAACAATAGGACTAATCTACCCTGGAAAATAGATATGGAAAGCCCGAATGGGCGGCTAAATTCCTTTTAGGAATGTTAAGCCAATATATATAAACAAAAAAGTAATTTTACACTATTATAAAAAATGTAATTGTTCCCAAGCATTACATTAGCATAAATTATTGTTATGAATACGTATAACGCCGTTCGTATTAATTGCTTTGCTTCTTTTTAACTACACATGAAACTGGATAGGTAATTTAATATTCAACTTTTTGCAACAAAAACAGTCTGTTTACAGCGCTGTGGTCATTCAAATAAATAATTTACTCCCAGCCACCACGAGCCAGATAAATTAATCGAAAAGTTACGTGACCGAGCGGTTTTACTCTCCCCAATTGCTTGTAAGCAAAACCGCAGCTTGAAATCGATTTCATTTAAAACAGCCGCGTATTTTGCATAACGTCTAGATTTTACTATCTGTTCTCTCAAGAGTTCCATTAATGTCCATAGAAACGTAGAACACATCTTCGCCGCTCTCGCGGCACTGTACCTTATCTTCGTCTCCGCAGACTGCAAACCGCAGCTCGCAAACTTTTAATTTAGCGACGTGATTTCGCTGAAAAGAGGCGCTGCCTCGAAAGGCCGACTGTTAATTGATAGGGCGAAATCAAAAAGTCATAACTGACAGAAGTAATCTTGCTGGAGAGGTGAATCTTTTTAACTGCTTTTCCTAGAGCCGTTTTCGCAGAGACGTAGTTCGAAATTTGTAGCTATCGACTGCAGTTTAATTTTAGTGACAATTACGATCGAGGATCTGCTTTGAATGAATGTAAGTGGTTAGTAATTTTTTATTTTACATATATAGTTTAAATTATTTTTTTATTATTTATATATTATTCACTATTAAATCATTACTAAAAGTTATTTTTATTATTATGAAAATAATTGAAAAATAAATAAAGCAATAGATGCTTAGAAATGAATAAATTTCCAATTAGTTCCCACAATCTCCAGACAAAAACTTTTGCGGTTTTTTATTGATATGATGCCCCCAATTCAGCTTCGCATCTAAGTGAACACCTAAGTATTTGACAGCTTCGTCCTTTTTGTAAGGAAGGCATATCGTTTGAGGGCAAACATTTTCGCTTGGCATTTGTTATGATTTATTTTAATTTTCCATTTTAGGAACCATTTACAGGTCAAATTTATAGAATTTTGGAGAAGTTCAATTGCTGTTTCGGCACTGAAGCTCTGTGTTATTATTGCCGTGTCATCAGCATACATGGCTAGTGTTGAGATGATATCAGTGGATACATCATGAACGAACAAATTAAACAAAGTGGGCCCTAAAATACTACCCTGGGGAACTCGCGCCATTACAGGTTTTGTACTAGAGAATGTTGAATTGATCATGACTCTGAAAGTCCTGTTGATGAGAAAAGAATGAGTGACTTTGATTAAATAGCTTGGAATGTTTAAAAGTATCATTTTATGCCACACTGTGTCAAATGCTCTTTCCAGATCCATGAATACAATCGCAGTGTATTCTTTTTTCTCAAACTCTCTTTTAATTGTTTCGCTTATTCGAAGCAGTTGGTGAGAGGTTGAATGAGATGTTCGGAAGCCAAACTGATGAGATGGGATTATGTCATTGAGCTGTAGGGTATGTTGTAATCTGGTAAGTATTACTTTTTCGAAGAGCTTGGCCAGAGTTGACAAGAGACTAATAGGCCTATAACTGTGTGGATTGTTCTTGGGTTTTTCTACTTTATAAATAGGGAGTACATTTGCAGTTTTCCAGAAAGTCGGAAAATGTCCGAGCCTAAGACAGGCATTAAATATTGTGGTTAGGTAAGCCAGCCTTCTTAGTGATATGTTTTAGCATTTCATTTGTTATAGGGTCCAGTCCAGGAGTTTTGCGTTTGGGTCATTGTACTATGTAGGATTTAACTTCTTGAACAGATGCAGGGGCTATTATGTTATTTTCTGGTAACAGGAGGTCAGCAATTGAGCTTGTTACCAGCCTTTCAAGATGTTTGTCGTATTCTCCAATGTTAGGTGTAAAAATTGTTCGCGATGAGATGCTTTCCTTTTTATCTTCTGAGGAGTATGTGTGTTATTTGTTACAATCGGGATTACGTTGGGTTGTCTTAAGAACTGTTTAGTAGCTACCTACATAGATGTATCACAAGGGTCAATGTCTTCAAGGTAAGAGTTATACCTCTGGATTCTTAAAGTGTCCAGTTCTTGCTTTACTAAATGACATAGTTGGTTGTACAGGGTTTTGAGGTAAAGTAATCCTGACCTCTGCCATTCTTTTCTGTAACTATTTTTCCGTTTAGTAAGGGCGAGTTTATGGTCGGGCGTTCTGATATGTATGGTGTATTTGATTTCTGTATACTTTCTTGTAGTGCCGATGTGTATTGTATAACAGCGTCGTCTATATCCTGGGAGGAGACGAGTGGGCCTTCCGTATCAATTTTTGATCAAAGGTTTCCTGGAATTTGTCCCAGTCCGTTTTACCGTTAGCTAATCTAGGCAGCGGAGGTATAATTTGTGGGGTATTGTAAAAGTTGATGATAACAGGAAAATGGTCCGAGTCTACTTCAGAAGTTACTGTTTGATACACTGGGTTGGTAATATTTTGATACAATATTACATCTAGGATATCAGGTTGGTGATCTGTTCGATACGGATAGTAAGTAAAATCATCAGGGGTTGATATTAAAATACCGTGGTCGGCCATAATATTATATAACTTTATTCCGTCAGGGTTGTTTGCTCGGCATCCCCATATGGTATTTTTTTGCGTTTAAGTCTCCTAAGACTAACGTGGGTTCATCACTATTAAAAAGTTCACCAATTTCATCTTCAACAAGCCGTTTATTTGGTGGTTTGTATGCGGATGTAAGTATTACAGAGCTGCTATTTTCCATTTGTATTTTAATAGCGATAGCTTCTATAATATATTGTGGAGATCATCAATATGAAGGAGATGTTGACTGAGTTTCTTTTTGATTATAATCGCTTCACCGCCTGACGCAATTACTGCTTTCCGGTCTTTCTTGTATAAGTGATATACAGGGATTCTGAACTTCTCTGTGCTAATGAAGTGAGTCTCAGTGGTAACACGCAATATCAACATTGTGCCGTGTCATGAATTCAATAAAAGTTGAACGTTGAGATTTAGACCATTGGCATTCTAACTAGTCACTGTTAAATTATTTATTAATATGGTATTATTTTGGTCCATTGTCTATCAACGTTGAACAACGTTGGACAGCTGATGCCGATTGTTCAACAGGTGTGGTAGTGTTGAGTGTAGGTATAGGTCGTCCTAGGGGTGATGGCTCGTTTGACATATGCTCTTGTCTATTTTTTGCAACTTGAGCATAGGATCTGTTTTGTGTTCGCAAACTAGGGTTTCTTATTTGCTTCTGGTTTATCTTGGCGTAGTAACTACAACCTTTGTGGTTAGCAGGGTGCTTTTCCAAACAGTTTACACATTGAGGATCTTCGCCAGGGCGTTTGGGGTATTCACTAAATAAGTGATGCGTGCTTGCGAGTGGCAATAGTTTCGAGTGTGTCCGTATAATTGGCAGTTTTTGCACTAGGGAATTCCTTTGGCTTTTTTCTTAATTCCACTTCTACGATACTATAACCTAGCTTTGTTATATTAAAGATTTCTTTGCCTTCTTGGATCTCACTTAGATCCACTGCGCACAGCGGGATCGGGTATTTGTCTTTATTGTAAAATCTTTTAGTACTGAATTTTAGCGATGTTAGTTCGTTTTTAATTTCGTCTTCTGTAGGGGAAACGGGGACATTTCGAATTATTATTGATAGGTATTTAGCTTGTGGGTCTTTAAATATGTGATAGCTGAGACTATTTTCATTGTAATGCTTAGTCATTACTCGGTAATCATGAATACTAGTAAGATTTATTCGTAACTGTTGATTTCTAATTACATTGGAGAATTCATTTTTGGCTTTTTTTTGAGATCAGAAACAATTTGCTGATATTTTAATTTGTCAGCGTTATGTAGATAAACAAGAGAGATCTTTATTTTTTGTTCTTAGGTATCTACAGATTGCTGTGATGTGAATTCGAAGGTATCCATGGCATTTATTGCTGCAGCAAGTTTGCCTTGATGAATTATTTTGCCGGAATTCCCGATTTGTGTTGTCGTGACAAATAATTTTTGTTAGCTATTAAACTTTGTGGTTCAAATAGGTATCCTTTATTCGGTTCTGATATGGGTGGCGATAGCGTGGAGCTATTACGTTTAAGATGATTGTTGCTCATCCTGTATGGAAAACCCCTTCTCAGAGGTTTTAATTTGAGGAGTTAATGTAGATCGCAAATTAAGGTGTACTTGACTTAAATAAATATTAAAATAAGTAGATAATGTTACCGTAAAGGTTAGAGGCGAGTGGCCTAAAAATTATCGCTCGCGATAAGCGTCGACACTTGCACTTCCTGGCACTTGTTTATGCTTTGAAAGCCAAATAGCAACTCCAGTAGTTACATATAAAACATGATGTCGGCCAAATTCCACTGAGAACTCCGCTGACATGCGACCAGTCTTTGATTAACGTTTTCCGAAATTATTTTTCATACATGCGGCTCTATTTCAGTAATTACACGCTGGATATTTCCTTTTAATTCTGAAATCGTAACAGTTCTGTTACCATAAACCTTTTAATTCAAAAAGCTTTAGAAGAAATAGTCTAATAGGGTTAGATCGTATAACCGCGGTGGCCGACCGATGTCACTCTTCCGCGAGATAATACGACTAGGAACTTTGGTTCGAAGTTCATCTTGTTAAAATTACGTGTCACTCAAGTTCAATTCATTAATTCCATTTAAAAAAAGTTATTTAGCAACACCTGATAAGGTACACTATTGCCAGTAAGAGCTTTGCCTGCTTGGTCCTCAAAAAAGTACTGGCCAATAATTCATCCGTATAAAATAGTAAACGTTTGTAAATGCATAGATTTTTTTGTGAACAGCACTTGGATTTTCACTGCTTCAAATGCGAGAATTTTGACGATTTACAAAGGTATGTAAAGAAAAATTAGCTTTATCGCTGAATTACCTGGAGAGCTTAAAGTTTATATTTGCTTTAATTTCGAATATGTCTGAGAATATAACATTAACATATCGGAATTTGGCACATCCTCAAACCATGTCACCATTTATAT
Organism: Sinelater perroti; assembly: GCA_036346155.1. Taxonomy (NCBI): domain Eukaryota; kingdom Metazoa; phylum Arthropoda; class Insecta; order Coleoptera; family Elateridae; genus Sinelater; species Sinelater perroti. Next base: position 6,117,513 of record JARFIY010000265.1, read on the forward strand.
CATAAATTCACCATCAACACCTAAATGTTTAGTCTCCTGTTAATTAAGTTCTTAGTTGCATTTTTTATATTTATCTTGTAGCTTTCGTATCATATATGCAGTCATTTATATCTTCAGAAATTATGATCTTCTCATCGACAAACAATAGCGTAATAAATATTTCATCTCCAGTCGTGATAACCATGATGCCATACTTTTTTTTCACTAAATCAAGGTCTCGTTAATATAAATTTTAAATAAAGTGGGTGCAACAGAACACCTTTATCGTAATCTTTTGGTCATCTAAAATTCGGAGAAAATTTGTAGTCCGGATTTAGTGCAGTCAGTATATTTTTCATAGAGATGTTTTACGGTATCAATGTATGGTTTATTAATGTTAGAGCTCTTCATACGTTTCTACATTTTACATTACAGACCACTATCATAAATCTTCTTAATATCAATAGATGTTAGATGCGCAGATTTTCCACAAGGGGTTTTCTTTTCCATAAGCTGATTTAAAACAAATAAATCGTCGAGGCATGATCTACCGCCGATCTAAATCTGCAATGTCTTTCTGGTTCTTTTAATTCTCACTCTATTTGTTTTTTTTTACTATCCTACCAATAAGATTTGTCACGCCTATGTCTCTATAATGTTTCACTTCTGATGATTTCTTTATAAACTGAGGATATATATGCTTGCTTACATTTCCTAAGAACTTGTTTGTCCTCTTAAACACATTTACAAGTCCAATAGGGACATTACCAGTCCCGGTGCTGTTTTTTTATTTTACTTATTGCTTTTATTACTCCAGAAATTTTCATTTGCGGGATATTACGTAAAGACTTGTTTTTGTTTGCTAGTTTCTTCTCACTGCTTATTAATGTTGGTTGTCCTTTGTTAATTAACTTTTGTAGCATTTGCTGTATAGTATTCTTACCAATTAAATTGATAAATTCTCTATGTCTGTTTTTGTGCGTAATAATTTTAACGTTTTTCCAAATTTTATGTTTAATGTGATTTATTGTTTATTTTTTACTTAAAATTTTTTGTTTATACTATCATTTATACTTAGCCATTTTGTACACACATTTGTTTTCATTTCAGTAAGATCCATTTGGTTTTTCTTATCATCTTTCTGGAATATAAAATATCTTAAAAGTATTTCTGAAGTTATTTTAATAAAAAGCATAAAATCTTAGTTACTATATACTGCACAATTAGTATCAATGGATAGAGTTTTTATAGGTACCATATAATATTTTATTTGCATAAGCAAAAACCATATTTTACATTCTAATTTAGGACAGTCTTAAAAATCATATTACTATGTGTATATTATATACTGTATACTATATAATATACACCATATTCCATAGTAATAGTTCTTCATTATTTATTTTGATTGTACGTATTTAAAAAAGCTAAAATAAAAATCATTTTATAATAAACATATAAAAATCTTCATTTTTGTTAAAAATTTCAAATTTCTTAAAACTAAATAGGAAAACAATGGACTGATGAAGTTTTTTGTAAATCCAAACCCGACCTGTTAATATTAGCTGCTCGTATTATCGTTTCCAAGGCGCCGTTGAACAGGAGGGATCATCTTGCCATCCCCTTCTTTCATTCTAAATTTTTCTGTTGTTTTGTCTTTTATTCTTACTCTATTTTTTGTTTTGTTTAACGTTAACTTTACCATATTTATGAGTTTCTGTCTAGTCTTAATTCGGTTGATGTTTTATATAGCTCGACCTTTTTATTTTGTTGTAGCTTGCTTAAAGTCTACGAAGGTTACAAGTTTCTTTTTTGTCTTAAAGTATATATCTGTCCAACTACTAATCTTTTTTCCAAATCCTCCTAAATAGTCGCCTAGCTTTTTTCCAATTTGATCTTTAACTTGTTCTTTACCATATAAGTGTTGCAAATATTTTGTAAGCAACATTAATTAGATAATGCTAATAGTCGCATTATTTTAGCAGGTTTTATATCTTACTAATGTAATCTGAGTTCCCACTGTCTGCCTCTAATGTTATTATCTGCTTTTAAAGCTTTCACGGAGCTTAATTGGAAGACTTTAATATATAATTTTTGTAACACGGTAGGAAAAGTGGAAACTAAACGTGTTTGACAGTAAGCATTAGGCATAATTTAAAAAATTTATGTTTTTTATATATATATATATAGGTATATTTAGATATATATGACGCTTTGTCATGTATCATTCTAGTAAAGGAATCCTAAATAATGGAATGAACATCAAAAGGGTTTATTTTATAAAAAATACCATAAAGTTCCGAATTGATTTTATTGAGATTTCTTTGAGTTGAGTGAATAAAGTTTATAATCATCTATAGTTCTAATTTCTTAAGGATATGGACAAAGAGAAATAAATTTTGTTGATGTTTTAATCGTAATCCAATACGGATCATTGCACGATCTCTGCAGAATTTTAGTAAAGCAATGCTATATAAAAATTATATTAATTATATAGGTAATTATATAGGAACAACTTGGTTCCCAACCTAGCGCATCTCTCGCCAAACAGAATTTCTTTCAAAAAGTTTCAGGACTAAATAGTGAAGCAAAGTACACAAAAGATCAGTTTTTTTAAATATTTATAGCTGCATAGCTCTTTTTGGGAAGAGCGAAGAGCTAAATTCTCTCAAAATGGCCTTTAGGCAAATGTAGACACGCCAAAAATTATATTATAAACGACGCAGTTCAACCTGTGAACTTTTATACAATTGCTATAGACTGTTCTCGATAGTCTATTTATGTTGTTCGATGTGCTTTTGATTAACAAATTTTTATTGATTTTTAAAGTCTTGGTCTTTTATGGGCGTATCTTTCTGATTGCTTAATATGTTAACACAAAACAAATTTATTATAAAGTCATATATTAATACCCACATGCAGAAATGAAAAATATTTGAAATCGAGTATTTTTTGCCACAACAGTTAAATTAGTAGTATTTTATTACTAACAAACAAGGATAACAACTAAAATTTCATTTTAAAGGTACTTACGCTTTAACTGTTATTTAGTTTTATCATAAATTACAAAAGAGACTAAGCGAATGTTTGTAAGCACGCAATAATGCAGTTTACTCCACATTATTGCCTACATAAATAAACAATCCACATAACGCTGTCGTAGTAAAAAGTAAATCTTATTTTATTAATTCAGAATGTTTGTGTTGCCTTCTTATGAGGTGTTTATTGGCAACTGTACAGCTTGATTATGTATAACCTTACAAACTCTTTTTAATAAATTTGACAAAAAGTTAACTGTTATTTATTTTAATAATTGTTTTACTATATTTACAATTTTGCGGGTATTATTTTATATATAAATATTTATTATTTTTTATTGTCAAAAATATACGTAACTCAATGTGTTACTAAAAGAATAATTAAAACTCGAAATATCTTTAGATTAATAAATATTAATGATTTGCCAGAGTACTACTAATTTTTGTTACTTTACAAAGTCAGTTAAAATTGTAATAATCTCTGTTAAAATAATGCACTTAATTCATTTTTAAAAATCTATATTATTTAATACAGTACTGTTGTCTAAATATAATGATTCCTACGACTTTGATGTTTTATTTTAGTAGAACTTCTTGTTTTGTTTCGCCATGCTGCCAAGTCTGTTTGAAAGCAATATTTATAAAGTCATCATTTAACACCTACTATTAATCAAGGCAACCACTTATGATTTATCTGTTTGTAGTAAGTTTTTATGACGGCCATCACTAGCCAGGTTGTGATGTTTTAACCATTTATAAACAACTGTATGCTTCATAGCACCTCACTTATAAATATTTTTAAATTAAAATAAAAAATTATAATAATAATTATAATAACCGCAATATAATTTTAGAAACTAAAGGTCCAGGTGTTATTTACGGCCATACGTTTCAAATAATAATGCTATACAGGCTGTTAAATTTAATCAACTATCAAAATTTTACAATTCTTAACAAGCAAATCAGCCAACATCAAGTGATTACTATTTATTGCAACAACAACTTGTAAATTTACTTGCTCATTATATTCAACAATCATCAAATGCTATTCATTACTACTATCATATTCGATTTCTATAAGTGATGGTAAAACCCCTAATCAAGATGTTAACAAAAACCTATAATAAATTGTTTAACGTATAAAAAAGAAAACTAAATCTTTCCAGCAGTCACAAAATTTTCTTGAATAATAAATTTGACCAACTAATAGAAAAAAAGTCTAAAATATCCAACGACAAACAAGCCGACAACAAAAACCCAAAACCTAATCCAATCTTCGTCTATAAATTATCAAGAAATTATCAAAACTCAGAGATATAGCAGAAATTGAGCAATATTCTAAAAAACCTTAGCTGATAATAATATGAAAATCAATTGTAGTCTTCCAGCTACATATAGAAAATTAATATGTTACATGCGAGGAAACGATACAACTTAAGAAAGACCGAGCATACGGAGTCATCATCAAAAATTTGCATTATACATCAGACACAAAAGAAATTGTACATGAACTTAGCTACCTAGAGCACAAATTCAGAAAATCTTAAATGTGGAAGGCAAAGTAACAAAGAAGTCACTAAACATGTTTTTCGTTGATCTAGAACCGACAACCAGCAATAAAAGCATTTATAAAGTAACTAAAAGTAAAAACCAACTTATTGCAAAAGGTTAACCGTATTGTGCACTGTATGCGCTGTCAACAATATGAACATGCAAAAACTTAATTAAATAAACTATTTGTCTGCGTAAAATGTGAAGGATGAAAGATACCCCAGATATATGTACATTGTGTAGTGGAACTCACACTGCTAACTACAAAGGATGCAAATTTTATCACAGATTACCCAAAAAGCTTAACACGAGCAACAGACTAAACATTCAGCAAAATACTACAATATATGCCAAATCAGATTCAAACATAACAGGTACCAGATCAAGTGAATGTAAATTGAACTCAAAAGTACACAAATCAGACTATTCAAGAAAACATAAACCTAAATTTTAGCCTCAAAAAGACAGAAGAAATCGATAGAGCCCTAACTAAGTTATTCTGTACTCTCCAAGAGGATGTACATACAGCAAGCTACGCCCTAACCAAATATCTAGAACATCAACATACGTCTCTGTGGAAAAAAACTCATAGCTGTGAAAAGGGGAGCCAGATCAAAATCGCACTAGATTCAAACACCTGCAGATAAAATTATTTGAAATTGCCTAAGTAACCAGCTAAAACACAAAATCAAAAAGGCATAAGATCAATCCTTTCACGACTATATCAATAGCCTAATAGATGTAACAACTCAATCTGGAAGCCTATAAAAAGTTCACAAATAACTAAAATTTATATTCTAACCCACATTGGGCCAGAAATGACGAGAAAAACCTAAATTATTTTCAGAATACCTTGCGAAAGTCTTCACCCCAACGACGATGTCCCTGATGACGAAATAGAGAGACAATTAAGTATTCCAACCTTTTAGAATACTCTGAGAAAACTCCAACAGGAAATCAATTTTTTAAAATTACGTAAGGCTTCTGGTATAGATAGTGTGACACCTAAAAAAAGGGAAATGCCAAAAAAAGGATTAGCTTTACTTATATATTTAATGCTATTCTTAAAATAATGTTAGCCTAAGCAACTACAAATAACACAAATGATATTAATTCTAAAACCTGGGAAAGATTTAAATAAGGTATCATCCTATTGTCTAATAAGCTTGTTGTCCATCATTTCAAAACTATTGGAAAGATTTCTATTTCAAAAAATAGCTGCCGATCCTAACAGCAAAGCATGGATACTTTCGCATCAGTTTGGCTTCCACCGAAACCATTCTACGATGCAACAAATCCATGAAGTATGTCATGCAATTAATCAAATATCAGGAAACAAAAAAATTTGTACATCGGTCTTCCTTGATGTAAGTCAAGCGTTTGATAAAGTTTAGTACTCGGGATTATTATACAAGATTAATACACTCTTGCTCACTACGTACTATAATATTTTTAATTCCTAATTATGTGACAGGAAATTCAGAACCAGAGTCAATGAAGAAGTATCTAACATAAAATCACAAGGAAGCGTTCTGGGTTTCTTGCTATATGTTTTGTACACTGCAGATTTACCGGTAAATGAAAACACAGTTGCTATACTTGGTGATGATACTGTCATTCTCTCTACCAATGAAGACCCACAGCTAGTATTACAAAAACATCTAAACGAAATACCAACATAAACACACAAATTGAAAATTAAAATTAACAAAGAAAACCCCATACAAGTTAACTTCACTCTCCGTAAAAAACTGTGTCCTCCCGTTTAGCAAAACAGCAAACAAATACCCATATCAACTAATATACAATACCCAAGGATGCATTTAAATAGCAGGCTAACGTGGAAACAGCATGTAACTTACGGAGAAATTAATTAAATATATTACGTATGATATCTGATTCCCCATGGTATGTCTCACCTTATACGTATGTACTTTATATATATATATATATATATATATATATATATATATATATATATATAATTATATAATATCCACACAGACGGTATTTGCCAATTGTCCCGCCAAGTTTGATGGAAAATTCAAAACATAAAAGGCTAATTCTATAATTTGGCCAATTGCATAATTACCTGGTAATTATAGGTAATAAGCCGATCAAAATAAATTACTGCTCGCGGTATGTTTAAAAGAAGGCGGCGGCTTACCTCAGCCGAAAATAGTAACGGAACTCAGCGTTAGGACCCGCATAGTGCGCGAGCATGGAATCTCAGTCTCTTTTCTCGAAGAAGATGCTAATGCTGAATAAGTATGTCTTACAAATCTCAAGATATGCCTCTGAGAATGTTCTTAGTAGCTCTGCTAGAAAGTCCTAGTTCGTATGTTCACGTCGTGCTCTCTGACTATAGTCGTAATAGACTGTAGCGAACAGGATAGCGTGAAGGGCAAGTTAGCAGAGTGGGTTTACACCTGGAAAATCATGTCTAGATAATTTGTTTTAATACATCAACTTTTAGAAAACAATCACAATAGGGGGAGAGACGCATTCGGCTTTTATAAATCTCGAGAAAGCTTATAATTCAGTAATGAAATGTAAACTTTGGAACCTGCATTGCTGGAAGGTAAAAATTATACAATAAAAATGATTAAAAAACTATACATAGATAATGTTTTACACATAAAAATTAATCCACAACTTTCTAGACCAATAAAGGTAAAAAAACTACAAGCCTGTGGTATTTCAGTAATGTTGTTTAACATCCTAGGAATAGAAATAACTATTAATAACGAACTTCTGTACACTTTAAGTAAATCATCAGGTGGTTTTGGCGCAAGACTCTTTTGACCTTAAATTCATGATCAGAAGACTATATGTGGAACATGAAAAATGGGGACTACAGGTTAGTCTTAACAATATTTAGCAGTTAATACAACAGCAGAGTTTGACATTTGAGTTGATGACGATGTACAAATAAATTAAATAGACAAATTCAAATATCTCGGAGCTATAATCAACACCGATGATTTAGAACATCAAGAAATAAAAGACAGAATTAAACAAAACAAAAAAATTATAGAAGCCCTAAATTCCATCTGGTGGGATAAAAATATCTCAATAGAGAATAAGAAGCGTATAGGAACTACAACGTTGAAAACACTGCTTTGCTATGGAACTTAAGGGGGTAAACCACTCTAGCACTTTAAAAAATCGAAAAAATTTCCATTTCAAATGTACTTTAGTAGCGTAAAATCACGTGGCAAAGTTTCATGTACGGGAGAAATCTGCAAGGGCTCCAATTTTAATGCAGCGCGGCCCCTTTCGCTGCTCTATGCGCGCGTGTTCTAGGTGCCGCTGTTTGTATCGAGAATTGGAGCATCTGTTCGCCACGTGGTATTGAAGGTATTCAAATATTCAAAGTGTACGAGGAATTGAGTAATGACCATCTTCTCACTGGGTGTTTAGGCGGATATACTCAAAATAGTAACGATATTGCCACGCACATCTTCATCGGTATTTACAACGATGGATTTGCCTCAATAATACAAATATTAAAGACCATGGGCATCAAAATCGGCCCAAACACTTACAAAATGTGCTGCGAGATCGTTGCGAAACACATTAACAAGGCGAAAAAATCCTTAACCGACGAGGCAAAAGAGGCGAGAATCAATGCAAAATCATTAAGGAATGTAAGGCAGGAGGAGGATGAGAACCTGGAAGGCAAATTGTATGGCGCAGGCATTGCAGATTAAAGTTACATTAATTTTTTTCTTATTGTTTCAGTACTTAAAATTTGAAATGCCTTTTTCTCGAAACAATAAATTTCAAGTCGGCCGAACCGTTATCTCAAACAATTTTTGTTCGATTGGCTTGAAATTTTAACTGAATATTTAAAAGTACTTTCTCCTCGATAGTAAGTAGGATTTTTTATAATGTACAGTTCAATTTTTATTAAAGATTTTCGAGCGTTTTTTTTTTGTGTTTTCGAACTTTTTTCAAAAATACGGTATTTTTGCAAAAATCGATTAGAAAAATCCTACGTACTGTTGTAGCTAATAACATATTAAATCCAAATTTTCTTGGCTAATGGTTGTATCTTTAAATTTGCAGGAGTTATTGGTTCGGCCACGCAGCTATAAAAAAATAAGATGCCCAGAGAAAAATACTGAGAAGCCGCCATTTTGTTGTTTACAGCTCCCAAAAAATTTAAAGACACACTTCAATAGTTATATAACAAAGAACTTTTTACCAAATTTCGATATGTTGTTTAATATACCTGGAGGTTTAACTCTGGGGTAATAATAGGCGTTGGTACGTAGCGCTAGCCACGTTACTACCCTTGTATACCGTAAGCTCTAGATTGTAGCAGATCTATCCTGTTACGACCCCAAAGGCCCTTTTTGCAAACTACAAAACACCCAGCAAACCTAAAAGCTTATTTCTAAATTAATTTATTTTATTCATATGTTCTTGTGCACAGCATACAAATGGAATTATCTAAACCAAGAAATAAGGCAAATTAATAACTGATATTTTGCAGAAATATTTACTAATATAATATGAACTAATTATTACTTTTACAGAATTTTTATCTATAAACATTTATATCTTGATGGACTGTATTTCATCCAATATTGACGCATTATCATAATTTAGTCAAATTTATTGGAGATCATGGGTACCATTGAACTCTCCGCGCATTGTCATTCTGATCATTATGATCAGTTAAAGATCAGGCGATCGAGCTGGCCATAAAATTTTCCACTCTATTTTGACGAAAAACAATTTTTTTATTATTATTATTATTTGTTGCTTATTTACAATCTACTGTCACACGAGTTATAAGTAAATTGTTTATAATTTATAATTTTATAACATGTCATTGGGGATCCGGCCAGCGCCTTACTCCCCGTAGGCTAAACACTAAGTTATTCTGGGTAGTTACACTGGAAGGTCTTGTGGCCAATTTCGTTTTAATCGTCTGGTGATGGTTGGCTGGTTAGAAAGCTGTTCTATTAACTGGTTTTTATGTCCTGCCAGGTGGTTCGTGTATGTTCGAGCAAGCTTCTGTATCTCTGCGGCTACGTATGGAATTCCTAGGTCTGTGTGAAGGGTTTCGTTAGAGATGTACCATGGGGCGTTGGCTATTTTGCGAAGAATTTTTGATTGGCTTGATTGGATCTTTGTGTGGGAGGCCTTAGCGCATCCCCACAACTGTATACCATATGTCCAGATGGATTTTATGATGCTTTTATATAATAGTAGTTTGTTTGACAGTGAGAGTTGGGAGCGTCTGTCAAGAAGCCAGTGCATTTGTTTAATTTTAAGGTCTATTTGTTTTCGTTTGGCTTTGATGTGAGTGCTCCAGGTGAGCTTATGGTCTAGGTGTAGTCCAAGATATTTGATGTCCGTCTTCTGAGGTATCGGAGAATTGTTGATGTTGTTTATTGGGCTTACAATACGTCTATTTGTGAAAATGATTTGCAAGGATTTGTCGCTATTGACTGTAATTCTCCATTTGTTGAACCAGTTTTGCAAGATGTCTAAGTGTGTTTGTAGATGAGCTGCTGCAGTTATTGGGTTTTCGTCTATTGAGAGGATAGCTGTATGATCGGCGAACATTGCAAGTACAGTATCGTCAGTTGAAGGCGTGTCGGAACTATATAGGAGATACAGCAGCGGTCCCAGTACGCTACCTTGCGGTACTCCAGATGTAATTTCGAGGCATTCGGAAGTTGTGTTATTTACTTTAATTTGGAAAGTCCTCTGAGTTAGATATGATTTTAGTATGAGGTACAGCTGATTTGGAAATAGAGTTTTATTTTGTATAATAGACCCGTGCGCCATACTTTGTCGAAAGCCTGTTTTATGTCTAGGCATACAGTTATGCAGACGCGCTTTGTTTCTAGTCTCCATAATGCTGTTAACTATTCGGTGCCCTTGGTGGATAGTAGAATGATGCTGCCGGAAACCAAACTGGTAGTTCGTGAGAATTTCATGTAGGTCGACAGTTTCATGGATTCTCATGAGGAGCAGTTTTTCGAATATTTTTGACATGAGTGGTAAAAGGCTGATGGGTCTGTAGGAGGAGGGTTGCGTAGGAGGTTTGCCAGATTTAATAAGGGTAATGATTATAGCATGTTTCCACTGAGTGGGGAAGTGGCAGAGTCGTAGAATGCTGTTGTAGATGGTTGTAAGTAACACTAGGGCTTTTCTGGGGAGGTTTTGCAATACATCTCCTACGATTAGGTCGTAACCAGGTGCTTTACGTGGGTTTGCTATTTAAATTTGCTGTCTTACTTCGGCTGGTGAGAATGGTCTCAGAGGTAAGGACATTTAGCAGGGCGCGTCAAGGAATGCGGAAATGTCGGTGTCATCGTTGTTTCCTACCGGTTGTGGCGATGAGAATACAGTAGCAAGATGGTCTGCGAATGAATCAGCTTTTTCCTTGTCTGATCTGGCCCATGTATCATCGGACTTTTTGATTGGAGGTATCGGTGCTATTGGTCTTTTAAATTTTTTTGTTGCCTTCCATATCCTATGATCAATAGGTGAAAGATTCGTGACGTAATGCTGAAAGGTGTCGTTCCGGGCTTTTAGTAGTTCAGTGTGGAGTTGATGAGTAAATCTATTATATATGGTCTTGTTTGGCCTTTGTTTAGTTCGTTGCCATTTTTTTCGTGCTTTGCGTTTTTTTTTTTGTGACGAGGTGCCTTATATGATGAGGGATATTAATATCTGATGAGCAGGTGTTTGTTTCACTGGGTGTTGCTTGCCATGCCGCATTTTGTACCATTGTAGTTAAATACTGGGTTGCTTCGTCTAGGTCGTAGGCGTCCTTAATTCAGATAGTTAGTTTAATCTCGTGATCCAGTGTGTTTTTGAAGAGGTCCCAATTGGTGTTCTTGTTGCAGAGTTTTGGGGATGGTTTTCTGGTAATAATGGATGTGCTTAAGGTAATTAGAATGGGAGTATGATCTGAGGACAGGTCATAGTTAGATTCCACTTTGGTGTATGTGTTTGCTATGCCGCGGGAAATAGCGAAGTCTAATAAGTCGGGGATTTTATTTGTATCTGTAGGCCAATAGGTGGGTTCTCCGGTTGATATGTAGTTGCAGTTATGATTTTGTATTGCTCTGAGTAGGTTACGCCCTTTCGGATTGGTTAGTCTTGAGCCCCAGGCCACATTCTTGGCGTTCCAATCTCCTCCAATAAGGAATCTCGCGTCAAGGGATTTTAACAGATCTACGTATTCTTTAGTTGAGATAGCATGTCGTGGTGGGCTGTATACTGCTGCTATGATCAATGGGTAGGGTAGGACTTGAATTTTTATACTAGAGCTTTGAATTTTGTCGGTTTGAAAGAAGTTCCATTAGTGGTGGGAGATTGAGTTTTTGATAATTACCGCTGATCCGCCATGTGCTGTGCCATCAGGGTGGTAGGAAAGGTATACGAAATAGTGTGGTATTTTAATAACTGTTCTGGGTGTTGCCTGGGTTTCGGAGACGAGTAATACATCTATATCCTGTAATTGGAGAAAACAGTTGATCTCAGGTATATGGTTTGATAAGCCATTGGCGTTCCAGAGAGCTATACGGAGGTGGTTGGCCATTTTTAAGCTAATTTGTTTATAACAGTGGAAAGCATGTTTAAAACCATGCTGTTTTGGCTGATAAGCTGCGAAAACGTTGCTTTAAATTCCGTTAGGAAGCTAGAGAACAATTGGTTGATGTTATTCTGCTGTTTATTGAAGGTATGAATAGGTGGTCTTCTGTCGGGGGGCTGCAGGGAGAGAGGTCTGTGGTAAGGATGATGCATAGCTTCTGGATTTTGTTTGGTGTTTTGTTTAGGAAGTGGTGGGAATTCGGATATATTTGGTGGTAACTTGTACGTTCTGGATTTGTTTGTGATTCCTCTGAGTGTTGGATTTTTGGCTCTTTTGATGTCTTGATATACTGAACATCCCTTGTAATTGGCTGGGTGTTGTCCATTACATAATGCACAAGTGGCTGGAGTATTGGGTTTTTTTTGCATGACTGGGTTTCGTGGTTACCGCTACATTTGACACAGACAAATGGTTTATTACAGTAAGTTTTCGTATGGCCATACTCTTGACAGCGGGTGCACTGAGGTATGGTTTGTGTCTTCCTGGGGGGTTCAAAAAAAATTGTGTACCATAGAAGTAGTATGCCCATTAATATATATGTTATACACTGATTATAACATCAAAATAAAACAATTAACTGTTTTTGCATAATATTTTCGAGACTTATGAAATGGTTATTGGTAAGTACAATTACAATTGATTTATTCAATTCAGCCACTTTTAGCCTTTATACAAGCTTTAAGACATCCGGATTATTTGTCTATGGTAGCACGCACTACATTCGTTGGAAAAGTATTGACTGCAGCCGTTAGGGCTCGCTTCAAGGAATCAACATTTTAAACAAACTATGTCCTCTAAAATTGTCCATAATTTGTAATCTAATGAATTGAGATTTGGGCCAACAGAAGGCCAATCCTCGAAAAATTTTTTGGCTTTAATTTTTTTATCAGTAAGCAAACTTTTTCTGTGGTCATCACGAGCATACCCTTTGTTTCTTTTTCTATCTTTCTTTAAATCATTTGTTAGTAAATGTCCCGTGCCTATTTTGTAAGAAGCTAATCTTAGATCCTGCTGAACAATACCAGGCATCAAAAATTACGAAATTTGCCTCTACCGAAACATAATCTCCTGCTTACTAACAGCATTTCGTTTAATTTAAGCACTTACGACTTTGGATGTCTGAACAGTCCTAACTGAACGTCTTTTTTTAGATCTTGGATGATCCTCAATGTGTAAAATCTTACATTAAACAATGTTATTGTCCAATACACAAACGTATGGCTAATGCCTCTAATTCTGACTAGAGATAACTTGCCTTCATAACTGTTTTCCATACCATATTTTGGCGTTTTCTTTCTTCCTTTCTCCTTGTCTACGGATCGTTAATATTGACCATCGTTTCGGTTTGAATAAAACTTGAATTCGTCGAAAAAGACAATTCTGTGTTACTCCTGTGTCTACAGACAACTTTCTATTGCAGTTACAGAATGAGGACCGTACTGTTGGTCTCATTGCGATTAATCGATGTCGAAAATAAATCTTGTAAATGATCTCCCATTATTACACTTTAGCTTTCGTGAATGACTATCATACAATACTGCTATGTTGGGTGAGCCTTCATATAATAAGTCTTCTTTCAAATTTTATAAGTTGTTGATAATGTACCTTTTGTGACAAGGGGCATTCTTTCATCGTGTAAGCCATGCCAAATCCGAATGGCTGAGAGCACGTTTGCGCCTATTTATACGTAATACCGCTTTCTACTCCAGATCTCGTCTAAGAAATGATATTATTAAATCTCGGATATATGCTACATAAAAATATGGTTCTCAAACTTTAATAAATTTTTATAGTACGTCTTTAAGTTCGGCACGAATACTGAGTATCATTCCAAAATTATAAGCGACACCAAAATGGTCGTGTTTTAAACGATTAATAATCGAAAACTACTAGACGGAGAACAACGGGGAAAGCAGCCCTTGACAGAGGAATGTTGAAAGCGATAAGCAAACCAGCCGAAATGTTTCCCACTTCCCGTACGACGCTAAGGAAGGGGTAACAAAGCGACCTTTTCAAGATAATCTCACGTTAGTAGCCCCGACTACTACTCATCCATTTCTTTCTTTTTGAATATCTTTTGACAAAAGATTTTAAATTGCGGTATAACTCTCCAAAAATAGCTAAATTTTATAATCTTGTTTTGCAGTTTCACCTTATTTCTCTTTAACCTCTCAAACGGCTTCTTTGTTATTCAATAGGCTTATTTATAAGCTCTTTTTTAGAAATAATGAAACCGTAGTATTATTTTCAGGATTGATTGCTATTCATCGCTGGACTGAACTATTGGACTCAAAACAAAGAACAAAGTAGAAGGGAGGGGGGAGTAGAAGAACTTGTAGTATATACGATAATTATAACATCAGAGATAAAATGAAATTTTAAACAATAACAAGTTAAAAATATCTTTTCGATGACTTTATAAAGAACTTTTAAGAAAATAGAGGAACGTTGTATGTAGCAACAACTTTAAAAAGATATTGACAAACTGTACCAAAATTATTCTGTTTTGAAAATGTATGACACTATTTGTTTTCTTCCACATTGTTGTATTTGGATTGTTGTTAATTCTATCGATATGGCTACCATTCAGCTTATCATCAATATGAGTTGGTAATTATCATTCATTTTGTGATAATTGTGATGGTGTTCACATATGTTTTCGAACGTCCTTTATGGGTAGTGTTAGGATGTTTAATTTACGCACATTTAACGTTTTAATATCTACTGAAAAGTCGTCATCAATGAAAAGAATTAATATTTTGAGATTTATTATTACTGGTTCAGTTGTGGTCGGCAGATCAGTTATAGTTGATAAACAAAAGCACTAACTTGACTGCACGTTGAATATTCGTAAATACGCCTTTGCCATAAGAAAGTTAAATGTTAAATGCATTTTGGATTTGTGGCTTTAAAAGATGCTCACTACGTTTGCCTATTAAAATTTTGGTACATTTACTTTTAATTATCATAATAACCTTGAAAGGTAGTAAAGAACAAAAAAGGGAGTCCTTGTCGTCAGATACTTTTATAGTTACCAAATTTTTACATTAATTTTTTATTAACTTTATTTATATGGCGTTCGAAAGCGTTGATGGTGTGTATACTTGGATTTTAAGAATTAGAAAATGTACATGTAGGACGTAAGGTAATGGTATTTAAATTTTCTGTTAATAAAGTCTTATGAATTAGTCAGACATAAACAAAGTGTGATTATCGATTATAATTAAAATATGATATTGTAGTGATTTGTTTTATATTGTAATAACATAAACCTTCTACTATAATTAATACATAAAATTTATTCCGTTCTTCCCCATGTCGAAAGTAATATTTTGTGCTTTAAAGTTTACGCATACATGAATTAAACTTCTAAAAATAGCATCTCAAATCTAAGATGTGCAAATTTTTGGTTATATAGAATAAAGCTGTTTTTATTTACACGATTTTAACTATAAAGCTACATTTCATCACTCAATGTAGCAATTTAAAAAAATATGATGAAAAAACTTAATATAATAGTAATAAGGTGCAGAAGTGCAGAAATAACTGGCGAGCTTATTGTTAATAACAGCACATCACGACGGAAATTTAAATGCAAAGCGCTGTTGAGATCCATTTTCCGTACCTTTATAGAGGAGATACCTTCAAAGTGATCATTATTATTTCAATACAGACACAATGTGGATCTCAGCCAAGCGTCGTAGGAAGGTCAAATACAGCACAACTTTGATCCGCGTTAACTCCTAGACTTCAGCGCTTTTTCCAAGCGAGAGAAAATCAACCACAAAACGGCTGCATTCCCTGATTCGCGCCACTCCAGCTTCCCGGGCCCGCTTCGGAGCGCAATTAGTGCATCTCCATCGAGGCTCCGACTTAAAGGAATATTTTATGTTCTCGGCGACTGTTAAAAGCCCTACTCGCGGGTAAAGTGGATTTGTGTAATACAGTCGGGGTGTTTGCGACTTGGTGCTCGGCGGTCTTAATGTCATTTGTCACCTGAGATAAAGCGCCGGTGAAGTAGACGTTAAAGACGAGTTTTAATACGTAGAGGCAAAAACGTAAGCTGGGCTACTTAATAGCGACATGTTACTTCCACGACCCTTTTAATCGAGAACTCGGTGATCTTTCGACAGCTAGCTTTTTTTAATTGTTTATTGCTGTAACTATACTTAGCACTTATGGGAATAAAGCTCTGCGTAATAAATTTTCTATATTTAATTTTATTAAAGTTATTTTAAATTTATGTTACAGATATATTGTAGCAGAAGAAAAAAAATATATTTTAATTTTTATTTTTTAAAAAAGCCGATTTTTTTTATAAATATGTAAAATAAATTTTCTAGTGCATTAAAACATTTTTAAATTTATTTTACTTTAAATATTTTTTACTTTTTGCTAACAATTTTTATGTGTTATTTAGCTATTAATACCACATTTATTTATTTATTTAGTACATATACTTCTGTAACAAAGCTCCAAATACTCCATATCGTTACTTATTGAGTCAATTTTATATAATATTTAGATCGTTATAATTCTGTAAGGACAGCAAGTATTCTGATGATGAAAATCGTTTACTATAAGGCAAAGTGATGCAAAAATGTAATGTATGCATTGCTAGCCCCAACAATATCAATACAGATGTTGTTCAAATTTGCAAGCTTATTTAGAGTAATTAACCTCTGATAATAGTAAGAACCCGTGAGGGGTCGCTAGTCCCCCATCGGGAGCCTCCTCAGGTGGCGAATAGAGGAATGCCTCCCAGATATGGGTGGTACCGAAATAAATACCAGGGCGGACCAAAACTAGCAAAGGACACGACGGTTCTCCAGTAGGAGCGGTACTCCGACAGCGACTGTAGCCCATGTTAGGGGCGGCTGAATTACTATCTCCCAACCCGTCTGGCCAGCGTGGGAAGATTAGGCCAATCACCCCTTTATTTAGCAACAATGTCAAATTACAAAACAAAAGATTTATACCCAGGTGAGTAGGGCTACTAGTCCAGAATCTCACACTGATGATTACACATCAGTCTGTCTCAAGGATTCTGGGAGACACAAATTTGACAACTGCAAAACATTAAGCACACACAGAAATAAGACTAAACTAATGATTGCTACATACAACATACGTTCACTAAACACAGATGAAAAATTATACGAACTCGAAGAAGAACTTAAAAACATTAGATGGGATATAATAGGCTTAGCTGAAATTAAAAGAAAGGCGAGCACTGCCTAACGCTAACATCAGGACACATACTATATTACAGAGGTGCAGAAACTGAGAAATCAACAACATATGAGGTAGGTTTTATAATAAATAAGAAATTAAAAAATCACATAAAGAGCTACAATTCCATATCGAAAAGAGTAGCTATATCATCCTAAATATATCTACATTCTGCAACATGAAAATTATCCAAGTATACGCTCCAACTACAAAATATGATGACGAAGAGGTAGAATCGTTCTATGAAGAAATTTCAGTAGCAATAAAGAATAACCACTGCCAATATACACTCATAATAGGAGACTTTAATAGTAAGATAGGGGAAAAATAGAACCAAGCGAAGATAAGATCGGAATCCATGGGTTAGGAAACGAAATGAACGCGGACAAATGCTCATGAATTTTGCAGAACAACAAAATGTATATGTAATGAATACTTTCTTTAAAAGAAACCCAGTAGAAAGTGGACATGGGTCAGCCCTAACGGAGAATATAAAACGAAATAGATTACATTTATCATCAAATAAAGATATTGTTAAAGATGTAACACCACTAAACAATATTGGCACAGAAAGCGACTATAGGATACTGAGAACAAGAATAGAAATAAAAACGAGATTGGAAAGAAAGAAAAGAATTATCACTCCGAAAACAATGATAGACACAAGGATTTTAAAAGAAAAACAAGCACAGTATGAATACGAATTAAACAAGAATTTAGAATCCTCTGAAATACAGGAAATGACAATGAACGACATGAATACTACCATAAACAAATGTATGTTAGACGCAGGCCTTAAAGTAGCCGCAGCTCGTAAGAAAAAGAAAAAGTTGGAATGACAGAACAGAAGAACTATTCCGTATAAGACGAGAACTGTTGAAAAACGGAAAACGGAACACGATAGAATTTACAGAAACCAATAAGACACTGAATAAATCAATAAGAGAAGATAAAAGGAAACAGTTAGAAGCACAAATTGAAAAAATAATCCGAGAAAATAAAAATATGAAAAGCATAAGAAGATCATTAGGTAGAGCAAATGTCACAGCATTTAAAGTCAATGAGGGAAAAGAAGTAAGAGATAAAAACGAAATTTTAAGGACCATAGAACTATACTATGAAAAGCTATACAAACAAAAAAACCAAACGCCGAAAGATGTGGAACAGGAATTAAAAAAGAAAATAATAAATGTAAATTCAGAAGATAACCCAGAAATTACTAATGAGGAAATTAAATTCAACATAAAGTCCATCAAAAATCACAAGTGCCCTGGAAAAGATGGCAATAGATGGTAATAGGCGAGTTAATAAAAGAAGGAGGAGATACGATAATTCAAGCATTACAAATATTCTTTAATAAATGTCTGGAGGAAGGAAGGATCCCTGATGATTGGAGCAACGCACTAATTATCCTCATATACAAAAAGGGAGACAAAACAGTACTTGATAATTATAGGCCAATATCTCTATTGCCCCAAATATACAAACTTTTCACAAAAATCATAGTAAACAGATTAGATGCAAAACTAGAATTCTACCAGACGATCGAACAGGCTGGATTTAGGAAAAATTTCAGCACAAACGACCACATCCTCACAATAAGAACATTAATAGAAAAAGCCATCGAATACAATTTACCTTTATATATGGCGCTGGTCGATTTTGAAAAAGCTTTCGACTCGATTGAATTGTGAGCGATAGAAAAGCCCTGCAAAACAGTAGAATAGACTATAGATACACTAAAATGATCCACTCCATCTATGAAAATCAACAATGACAGTGAGGTTACACGAAAACACTAATAAAATCCCGGTCGGTAGAGGAGCAAGGCAAGGAGACTCGATGAGTCCTAAGTTGTTTATAACAGCACTAGAAGATGTGATAAAGTCACTTAACTGGGAAAACAAAGGAGTGAATATAAATGGCAAAATGCTCAATCACCTGGCCTATGCAGATGACCTAATCATCATATCAAACTCAACAGTGGACTTACAAAACATGCTCGAAGAACTCAAGAACAAATCAGCAAAAGTTGGGCTAAAAATAAATAAACAAAAACAAAAATAATGACTAACCAACAAGACAACATAAACATAAAATTGACAACCAAACTGTAGAGACAGTACAAGAATATGTTTATTTAGGTCAATTGATAACATGCAAAAATTTAACCAAAATCTGAAATTGATAGACGCATACGCCAAGCATGGTCGGCCTTTGGGAAACAAAATAAAATACTAAAACCAAACAATCCCCTTAAAACTGAGAAAAGCTGTGTATGACCAATGCGTACTCCCAGTACTTACTTACGCGGCACAAACATGGACATTAAACAAAACATTAATGGGAAAACTTGCCAAAGCCCAGCGAGCAATGGAAAGGCAAATGCTAAATATAAAGTTGAAAGATAGAATAAGAAATGAGAGTATAAGGGAAAAAGCAAAACAATAGACGTCAAGAGACATGTAGCATCATTGAAATGGAGATGGGCATGCCACACCATGAGGCAAAAAGATGAACGATGGAACAAGGAAATACAGGAATGGAGACCATGGACGGGCAGAAGGAGTGTGGGCCGCCCACAAACCAGATGGAAAGATGACATAAAATTAATAGCAGGATTAACATGGATAAGGACAGCTGAAGACAGAGACAAATGGAGATTTAAAGGGGAGGCCTATGTCCAACATTGGATAGATACAGGCTGATAAAGAAGAAGAAGAAGAATAGTAAGAACGTGTAGCAAAGTAAGTGTGCGTTCCTGTCAGCCATATTTTAAGTTAATATGAAGCAAATAACTTGAATAACAACATATTATCTTTATGACAGCCCTAACTTAAATCCTTGTAATTATCGTTTGAAGTATTCCTCAAGGATGGCTTAAAAGGATAGCGGTAGAAAAATTTGTGCGCAAATATATTTAAGACCAACCTATGCTTTTTACAAAAGTGTCGTCAAAAACTTGCATTACATTATTTTACTTTTCTACAAAAGCCACGCAAAAATTAAAGCAACCGCAACAAGGAATACCCCCAATTCAAATCTAACGGAACCTGGGCCAAAAGCGAGCAACAAAAGACTAATACATTTGCAACCCATTTAACGAATGTTTCTAAACCACAACCTTCTGAATCAACTGAAAGAGAAGAAATCGAAATATTGCAATAGCTGGTTGCACCAGACTAACTAAGAAATCCTACCTACAAGTAGACCCGAAATGAAACACAAAAAAGCATCAGGCTACAATCAGATTACAAGAATAATCATAAAAACTACAAAAAAAGGAATAACACTAATGATTGCCATATTTAAAGTTATTTTAAGATTGAATCATTTACCGACCCAATAAAAGGTGGCTTAAATAATACCCATACCACCTGAGAAGTAACTTCCTACCGTCCAACTAGCTTATTACCACCACTAGTGAAAGTGTTTTAAAATTGTCACTTAAAAATTAAACCTATTCGCAGGAATAGCAGAATATCAATTTTGATTCAGGGAACAACACGGCACCACCGAGCAAATCCATAGACTAGTAAGCGAAATGAATTAAACATTCGAAAAATATTGTTTTTCTGCGTTCTTGGACATACCTCAGGCATTTGGCAAGATCTGGCATGAGTGACTATTACTCAAAATAAATAAAACTTTTTCTCACATCTCTATTAACTCATACACTCCTATCTAAGTGACAGACAGTTGCAGTTTCAGTTTTACGAACCTACGTTAAATAAAGTTTGAAATCCTACAAGGAAGCCCATTAGAACCTTCTCTCTACCTGTTGTTGAAAACAGATATTCCTACCACAAATCGTACAACTATCGTCACGTTCATAGAGAATACTAGCGTTTGGCGAAAACCCCGACATTACATCAAGTAACTTACAAACTTTTCTCAATTATGTATAAGATTGGATACAAAACTAGCGTATCAACATTAATAAAACCAAGTCCAATCATGTGACATTCACAGTTTAAAGAGGAAACTGTCTAACAGTAACTTTGAATAATACGTAACATTCCACAAACAGATGACGTAAAATGCTTTGGTATGCATTTTGATCGACGATTAACTTGAAAAGAACATATAAAAACATATATTTAATAAGCGTAAGTAGGTGGACCTAAAGTTTTCCAAGTTACACTAGCTATTAGGGCGCTAATCCAAACTGACCTTAAGCAACAAGGTCTCTAATATACAAAACCGTATTAAGACTACTATGGACCTATAGTATCGAACTGTATATAATTCAAAGGTTTCAATCAAAAACGTTAAAAGCAATGGTCGACACAACTTGGTACCTGAAAAACAAAATCATCCATCATGACCTTCAAGTGTAAACAATGAAAGAAATAATAAAATGTAGCGAAATATCTTGTCAGTCGAATAGATCAAAATACATACAACTCAACACACTAACGAAGTCACAGCAACATATACATTACGCAAAACAACAGTACCACTTGAGAAGAGTGCGACAGGTGATACACTGTCGCCGAAACTCTTACCCTAACACTGGAGGCGTGTTCAAGAAGATAGAATGGCCAGATAAAGGAATAAATGTAAACGGAGAGCGGCTTACTAACCTACGCTATGCTGATGATATCATACTACTCGGAAAATTTAGAAGACTTGAAAGAAATGATCATTGATCTAAATAGAGAGTCAAACAAAATAGGATTAAAATGAATTTAAGAAAAACAAAAGTAATGCACCCTGGTCCAGATGTAGAAATTAGAATTGACGATTCTCAAATTGAACAAGTATATAATATATATATACCTAGGCCAAAGAATAAACTAGGACGAAGCAGTGAAAAGAAGGAAATAATAAGACGAATAAAAGTGGATGGATCGCATTTGGAAGACTATCCTTCATTTTGAAACACAAATAGATCAACGCCTGAAAACAAAAGTATTCGAACAATGTATTTTACCGGCCATGACATATGGAGTAGAGAATTGGGCAACAACAAAAAGCAACATAATATATATATACAGGGAGATAAAGTTAGGAATGACAGAATAAGACAATTACAAAAGTGACAGACATTGGTATTAAGATTGCCCAATTAAAATGGAGTTACGCAGGACACGGCATGAAGTGACAAAATAGATGGAACCGTAAAATAATTGAATAGAGACCGTACGAGCATAAGAGAGGAAGAGGACGACCACGTATGCGTTGGTATGATGATTTTAAACGTACAGCTGGACTAAATTGGATCCAAATCGCACAAAATCGTGATAGGTGGAAGGAGTTAGGGAAGGCCTACATCCAAAAATGGATTTAATTAATTACATAATTAATTTGGCTTAGGAGAAGGAGAAGAAAGTTTAATCGCGCAAAATGTGGCTTTTCATTACTAACAAGACAAAATTTTCATTACTGTTTTCCGAAGACTTACTATATTTCAATTTTATTTTAAGATTTAACCTCATTTTTTTTAAATTGAGTATGATCAAAAGACACAAACTTCTAAGTCACTTCGTTCTTTCACAATACACAAACACATTTGATTGGCCTATAATGGCAAACCGCTTTAGCATGATTGATGTTAATCACATAGCAAAAAAGGTTTTGAGAAGAGTACAAAATAAGAACTTTCTATTAGTACTTAGTAATTTTATCTAATAAATTTTGTTGTTTAGGTTGCTTTTTGTTTACTTTATTACAAAATTTAAGAAGAATTGAACAAAGTCTATATCATCTATATAATATATCAGCTATATAATATATCATCTATATAATAACGAGAATGGTGTAAAACCATAAATGAAACTTTCGCCAGCGGTGTGGCGAATTAGCGAGAGGTGAAATAAACTAATGTTCCTTTCGGATGAGGTATCACATGACATTTGTTATGTGATGGAAAAAAGTTTGACCTCACCGTTGACCCCTTGACCTTTAGCCGATTTGACTGAAATTCAATAGCAAAGAAGTTAGTGACCTAAGGTATATATATGCCAAGTTTGAAGTAAATCCGATGATTATAACGGAAGTTATCGTGTCCAGACAGACACACAGACTCAATAATGTATATGACACCAAGTTAAAATCATTAACTTTCATCTATAGCGTTCCGCTGTCGAAAGTTAATAAGAGTAAGGCTGTTAAGGGTGTTAAATTACAATATCATTTTCTCTTTAACTTCTCCTTTTACTATTATGAAAACTGCTTTAATGAATTGGCAGCGATTTTCTTCTTTTGGTACTATGTAGAAGTGGTCGTTTAAAATTATTAGAAACGTCATAAATCTCTAGATACTTTTGCTTTAGTGAGTTAATCCGTTTGATAAGTTTATTTTTCTGCTAAATGTTCTAACGTCTTAGAAACTAAGCAATTTTTCAAATTTTTCTTCGGAAATTTCTGAGTAAAATATAATGGTGTTAGTCCCTAAAATGATAAAATGCAATAAAGCTTAGAACTGAAACAGAATACAGATAAATTGAAAACTTTAATTTAATAAATACCATTCTACCAAGAAGAAGACTACTAATTATATGTAGAGCAATATACTTGTCCTTAACATGTTTTAAAGTATAGACAGTAATTGTAAAGAGAAAAATGAGGAAAAGTATAGAATTACACTTAAAAACGAGCAAGCAACCTGCAAAGCAAACGGACAAATTAAGAATAATATGTTTATTTTAAAAAATATTATGGAAAGACTAACAATGTGATAAGAAGAGGTGTAATTAGCATTCATAGACTTACAAAATTTCTTTCGATATAGTTTAAACAGAAAATTACTAGGGTTGTTTAGAACTATTCGGAATATTTAATAAACTGGTAGACGCAGTAAATAGTATAGACAAAAACATAACAAAAAAATCAAAATATATAGGGAAAGATCTGAAGTCCTGAAATAATAAAATCAAAAGCTGAAGCCTTTCATTTATAATATTAAAGAGAGGATTATTAAACATACAAAAGAAATAAAAAATACAAAAGAAAAGACACGATATCTACGAATAGCAACAGCATACCGAATTTTAATTTCTATAAAAAGGAAAAGTTTATTATATGCAAATGAAAATATTGGTAGTAGATTCACCAACAAAAATACGAAAACTAATAAATAGAAACACAAAATTGAACAACTAAAACTAAAATAAATATAAACAAAAGCATATAATGATACTGAATATATAGGTAGAAAATAACATAAGGAATATAAAAATAACTTTTAAAGTCAATGACTTATAAATAATAATAGAATACGAATATTTAGAAGGTATCCTAAACAGTGATAAAAAATAAATAGTAAAAATGTAAATAAAATAATAAAAGCTATAAACATACATATTAAGATATATAAAACAATATTGCAAGGGAAGGAAATATAATTAGATACTAAAGAACATGCTTACAACATTATAACTCTACCTATATTTATATTTAGAAATAAATATTAAATACCAAAAATAAATAAATCGTATGTAAACGAAACACTTAAGACGTGTGAAGAAACAGAATATAATTACATAAAAACGATGACATAAGATATAGAAAATAAGAAGGCACAGCAATAAATAAATTGAAAAGATCAATAAAATAGCTAGGATACTCAATTAAAATGAAGGCAAACAAACTTGTTACGAGAGTAATAAAATTTAATAGAGACAAGAAAAAAAACGAGGGAGAGCAAGACACATACGGATAGAATTGTTAACAGAAATAAAAAAGAAAAAGGAAAGTACAATAGAACAAATGAGAAATTATCCATAGATAAGAGTCAAAGAAAGCACATAAATAATAATATATCTGATGCTCTATAAAGAGATAAGTTATAAAACAGAAGAAGTACAATTATGGTATAGTTTTAGTAGCAATAAATAAAAAATTCTTTTCAACCAAACAATGTCAAAAAGTATCTAATTCTATAATAAACATTTTGAAGTCGATGAATAAATTAATTTAAGACTAAAAGTATAAGCATACCAGTTATATTATTTACGCAAGCTGTAAGCATGCTATAAAGCCGTTAATGCAATGAGAAATGCATTAAATATACTATAAATGTTGGTGTATTCTTCTAAGGGAAGATACGGTGTAATGTTTTTATATAAAAAACTTGCTTGTAACTATTGCCACATTTTATTTTCATCCCCATCGAAATTACGCTCAGTACCCGAGCACTTAATTGCTGCAAACCTCCAACGCTATGCGATAAGAAGAGTAACTGGAAGCAATTTCGAAAAATATAAGATGAAAAAATCACACTTGAAGTGTCTCTCAAAACTGAAAATTATATTTCAATATCTGTTAAACACCTAACTAAAGCCATCTAATCCGCTGCGTAGCAAGCAACGCCTATTTCATCACAACCTGAAAACCGAAAAGATCTTCCTGTATTAATGAAGCAGAAAATAGTTGAAAAACGCAGACTCGGAAGAAGACGGCAAAATTTGAAGGCACCAGGTGATAAAAGGGCATTTAATGCAGCAATCAGACATCTGAAAACACTACTGAACAATACAAACAGCAAGCAATTGAATATTAGTGCATTGTCTCCTACGGAAACAACAGATTATTCGCTCTGGAGAGCAGCCAGAAAACAAGCAACCACAACAGTAATTTCTCCATTAAGATCATCAAATGGAGGGTAGGGAGTGGCGCCAACATCCAGCTACGCAAATGTCAACCCCACCTGCACGTGGTACCCTCTGCTAGAAAACGAACGGGGCTCTGACGACCCAGCATCGGGGGGTATATCCTGATACCAGTTGTCCCGAGGTAACGGGGCCCTCGTCGTCGGGCTAATCACCCATACGAGGTAACTAGATTCAGAGAACAATCACTAGCCTCGGACATGGACGGATGCATGGAAAGCGACCAAAGCGAGAACAACGGACTAGATTAGGAATATGGAATATAAGGGGGTTAAATGGAAAGGAGGTGGAGCTGATAGAGGAAATGATAAGATATAGAGTCAAAATACTAGGACTATCAGAAGTAAAGAAAAAAGGAAGTAAAGAAATAATGATGGACAAAGGATACAAAGTTATAGCGAGAGCAAAAGAAGGGGTAGGTTTCCTAATAAGTAATGAACTAACTAACCAAATGACGGGCTGGGAAGGCATTAACTCACGAATAATCACGCTGGACATAACTTTGAATGAAGAAGTGACACTAATACAAATCTATGCACCTACAGAGGACGCAGATATACTAGAGAAAAAGATGTTCTACACAAGTTTACAACAAACATACGAGAAAGCTAAGGAAAGATCAAGACACGTTATCGTCATGGGGGATTGGAACGGCAGAGTTGGGAACGACCCTAGAAGAGGAAATGGAGTATTGGGGAAGTTCTGTACAGACAGGATAATAAACGACAACGGCAACAGAATGATAGACTTTTGTATCACTAATAGGATGTTAATCGGAAATAGCTGGTTCAACCACAAGGACATACATAAGATCACTTTCACAGCAGACAATCGAAATGCCAGGAGTACAATAGACTACTACACTTACACTCCAGAAACTAAATATGCTATATTAGATGTAAAAGCTATAAGAGGAGCGGAAATAAATTCTGACCACAAATTAGTCACAGTAGATATAAGATTCTATGCGAGAGTACCGAAACCACCAGAAAAGGAGTACCAGAGGATAAAGACGGAAGAACTAAGGACAGAACAGAAAAAAATAGAATACCAGCATAAAATCAACGAATTGTTAAGACAACATGAAAGACAAGAAGAGCAAAGAGATCAATGGACGATAGACGAAAGATGGGAGAGACTCAAAACCACAATAATAAAAGCAGCCATAGAGGTATGTGGGGAAAAGAGAATTAGCCCAAAACAAAAAAGAACAAAATAGTGGAATGAAGAGATAAAACAGAAAGTCAAAGAAAAGAAGAGGGCATGGAAGAAATATCTGCAGACGAAAACAGAAGAAGACAGGCAAAGCTATATAACATTGAGGAACGAAACAAAGGAAATAGTTAAGGAAGCAAAGAATAAAGCATGGGAGGACTTTGGAAAGGAAATTGAGGAGAAATTCCGAGATAACACTAATAACAAGAAAGAGTTTTGGACGACAGTCAAACAACTAAGGGGAAAATATGGCAAAACAACATGGTG
Source organism: Sinelater perroti (assembly GCA_036346155.1). Taxonomy (NCBI): domain Eukaryota; kingdom Metazoa; phylum Arthropoda; class Insecta; order Coleoptera; family Elateridae; genus Sinelater; species Sinelater perroti. Next base: position 6,145,037 of record JARFIY010000265.1, read on the forward strand.
TATAAAAGATAAAAACGGAGTCATGGTCACAGAAGAAAGCAAAATCCTAGATACATGGAGTGAATATTACAAAGATAAATTTAAGGCAGAAGGAATAGAACCTGAGAGGAGAAACATAAGGCAAGCCCCAGCAGAAATGGAGGGTGAACAAATAATAACCACAGAAGAAGTAATAGAAGCAATTAACAAACTGAAATTAGGAAAATCGGTCGGAAAAGACGAAATCAGCCCCGAAATGGTCAAATACGGAGGTGAAAAATTGGGAGAGTGGATTCAAAGAATATGCCAACAAGCCTGGGATGAAGAAGTCATACCTAAAGAATGGGAGGAGAATATAATCGTCCCAATACACAAAAAGGGAAATACTAATGATTGTGATAACTACCGAGCCATCTGCCTGTCATCATGTATACAGAAGATATTCTCGAGAATAATTGAGACACGGATCAGAAGTTACGTGGACAATGAATTACAAGAGGAACAAGCGGCATTTCGAAAAATAGACAAACACAAGATCACATATACACTATAAGAGCGGCGACGGAAAAGAGATTAGAAGAAGGAAAACCATTATACCTGGCATTTTTAGACATAAGTGCAGCCTTCGACAGTATACCAAAGAGGATTATATGGAAGGCCATGGAAGAGACAGGAGTACCCGACAAACTGACCAAAGTCACAAAAGCGTTATACAAAAAAGTAATAGGAACAGTCAGAATAAAGGGGAATGAGTCGAAGAGCTTCAACATAGAAAAAGGAATCAAACAAGGAGACTCCCTTAGTCCTCTCCTATTCATTATAGTTATGGACCAAATTCTAAAGAAGAGTAAACAGAGATCACTAAATTTAAAATTGGGGCACTGGAGAATGGAAGAAGTAAACCTCCAAAGCCTGGTGTATGCAGACGATATTGTGCTACTGGCGGACACAGCCAGGAAATTACAAGCCTCAGTCAATAAGTGGAACAACAGTATACAAAATGCAGGAATGAAAATTAATGCAAAAAAAAAGCAAAATCAAGAAAATTAGCAAACAAACAGGCAATGAGGACGAAGACATAAATATTAGATACGGACAGAACACCCTAGAAGTAGTAAAACAATATGAGTACCTGGGAGTAATATTAAGCAATGATGGGATATTAGAATAGGAAATAAGAAACAGAACATCAAAATCAGCAAAAGTATACTACCAGATAAACACAACACTGGTAAATAAAAAAGAATTGAGAAAAGAAACAAAGTTACACCTATACAAAACAGTATACGTACCAACACTGATATACGGAGCGGAAACTTGGCCCATGCAAGACAAACACAAAAGTAAAATCACTGCCGCAGAAATGAGGTATTTAAGGTGAATAATGGACAGGACCAGAAGAGATAGAGCGAGAAACATAATTACAAGAGAAGAGGTAAGTGTAGATCCGCTGATAGAGACCATACAAAATAGACAGCTGCAGTGGTATGGACATGTGGTACGTATGGACAGCAAGAGGCTCCCAAGGAGGATCATGGAAGCAAGAGGAGATGGGAAGAGAGGAAGGGGCAGGCCCAGAATGAAATGGATAGACAGTATTAAAACTGTGGTACAGCAGAGGGGAAGGAACATCGAGGAAGTAAAGAGGATGGCGCTCAACAGAAAGGAGTACCAAAAATGGATCGAGAACCCGACACCGTAAGGTACAAGGGAAAGGACAAAGAAGAAGAAGAAGATCATCAAATGGTACCTAGACAAAAAGCAATCGAGAAAAGGAAAATGTATCTGCCAATCACCTAAAAGAAGTATTTACACAATATCCAGATGAAATTACTTCAGAAGAAAGGAACTTCATCCATAAATATATCGGCACAGATAACACGACATGTTAAGAAAATACGAGCAAATGAAGTAAAAAAAACTATACTCACTAAATTGAATACCAAAAGTCTAAAAAAATGATCTAATAACTGGAGAAATCTTAAAACATTTGCCAGAAACCTGCGACACACTAGTCGCACACATCTTCAATGTTATTTTGGTTGGGTGGACGAAATAAATGAACTCTTCCGTTAAAACTTAGTGTATTCAACATTACATCTTGTACAAAGTGGTATCGACCATCGCGTGGGGCAGAATGGAACAGAATTGCGTGCACTCTGCGACGGATATCCGTTCTAATTCTAGTCGCATGCGTTAGGCCGCGATCTCGATCTGCGTGCGGTCCTCGTGACGTTTGGCTACCTTATAGCGTGCTGGTACAGCGTTTATGCAAGTACCAAGATTATGAGTTGGGTACCCACATCACTCCCCCCCAAAGGTCGTCTCAACGGGCGATAGTGATCTGGGAATGTAACCCGCGGTTAGAATGCGTTGTTCCAAGTTCTTTATTATTACTGCTGTCCTTGTTACATGGTAGCTGTAGTAGCGGCATGTATTAGGTTGAGTTGGAGCCGCTAGTATATAGGCCGGCTTAAGGCGATCTATTGATATTGTTTAGTATGGAATAGTTATTAATTTATTATTAAGAGTAATTGTAAGGATTATCTTATTTTAAGAATTAAGATTCTTCAGGCAAGTTGAGTGGCAGATTTATAAGTCTAAGTGGTCGGTGGGTTCCTTTCAGATACATGACCGCTGTCGACTCGTTTTATATTAAATACAAGTTTTATGACCCTATTCAAAAATATATTTATGAGTTTAAGACTTGTCAGCGGGTTCGCTCACCAGTAAGCTGAACAATTGCAGCCATCTGTCTTTTTTCAGATAATCTATTGGCCCTGATTTCACGAACCTACCACTTGAATTTGATGTAACTCACTTGCCGACTCAGTTTTGATTTTTAGTCGGTCGTTAACAAGCAACCTCATCGAAAGCCTCGATGCACTCGAGCACATTCGCAACTTTGCATTTCTGTTTGAACTTCGGTCAACATTAAATCATAGTTTAGAAATCGCAGTGTTTGATTGAAGAAAACACTATCGAAAATGAGGGGTTTATTGTTGCAATTTTTCCCCTATTAACTATCGCGACAAACCAGTCGCGGTAACAAACAGATATTGTTCTTCTTTCAACTTTGTCGCTACGTTTTAAAGCTTTGTGTGGGCCAGTGTAAGCAAGTTGACTGAGGAATGTAGTTCTTTGATTCAGGATAAGGTGTCCGCCACGATTTGCTGGAAATATGCCTTATGTCGGTTGTGAACTGTGAGATAAAGTCCAGGTGTCTGTACTGCCTTGGTGAACAGTTATTTTTCCTTACATGTAAAGTGTCTCGCCTCTAACCTGTAACGAAAATATTTAATGGCCTCAGTGCATATGGTGCATAGTGTTGTGATTGCAGTTTGTGTTCTGCTGTTGCTGTGGTTGCTGCGATAGTTGTGGCTGTGACTATTGTTGCTGCTATTAAGAACTTTCTCCTTTGTTTTGCGTCGGCGGGTGGATAATGATGTGCTTAATTTCTAAAATATTGAATGCCGTGGTGGACGGTGTACCACCCCTTGGCCAGCAGTAGGTGGGTCAGACATGTTGATCGCCCATGGTGAACGTGTAAGATGCAGGTGCAAATGCGGCGTCGTCTAGGTATATGGCGTGACGCTGCGAATCCGGGCTCTGTGTGTTCAACGTCGATGTTACCAGTTTGGTTTGGAGATGAAATAAACTTGCAAAGCTTGCAACGCAGAGCAAAGTGGCGAAGCAGTCTCCCAAATTTGAGAACCCTCTAGTTGATCTTTGACCAATCAGTTTCAAAATCACTAGCAAACAAGCCTTTTTGGTCACCTGTCGATTGGTGAAAACTGAATTTGGAAATTCCCAGCCGTTCTCGAGTTTTTGCTTGGACGGACAGACAGACGGACAACATGAAGTTAGTAAGTGACTCCGCTTCGCTTCGCCACTGAATAAATGAACACCTCCGTTAAAACTTAGTATGTTCAACGTTACATCTTGTACAAGATGGTATCGTCAACCTTGTGGCGTAGAGTAGAACAGAATAGCGTGCGCTCCGCGACAAATATCCGCTCTAATTATAGTCGCAAGCACTGGGCCGCGATGTTAATCTGCGTGTGGTCCGCGTGATGTCTGGCTACGTTTATAACATGCTGGTACGAGAACGTTTATTCAAGTACCAAGATACCCACACTATCTTAAAAATAGAATTTTTCCGACCATTGGAAAGTCGCACAGATATTACCAATTCTAAAACCTGAAAGACCACCTGAGGAAGCATCTTCTTACCGGCACATCACTCTCCTTATTGTCAATGTCTAAAGTGTTCTAGAAAATATTCCTAAAAATATTGAAACTTCTCTTACAAGATATAATACCAAAACACCAATTTGGATTTAGAAAGCAACACGCCACTGCAGAGTAGGTGCACAGATTAACTGACCGAATTCACCGAGTTCAAGAAAAAAAATTATTTTGAGGCTTTTATTTGATATTACGCCTGTCAAACAGAAATTTTCTTGTAAAGATAAAATATAAATACATGTCACTTTCCGGGGTTACAGTCTGCTCTGGGGTGCGTTAAGGAAGCGTGTTAGGACCAACGCTGTATCTACTATATACTTCTGATTTTGTACCTACAAATCTGACAGTAACAACCACATTTGCTGATGATACAGTTACTATGGCATCTCACAACAACTCAGACATAGCGTCGCGTTATTTTCAGTACCACATACATCAAATCCAAACCTAGCTCAAAAACTGGCGCATCAAAGTAAATGAGACCAAATGAAAACATGTAACCTTCACCTTACGCAAAGAAACTTGTCCTGTAGTGTTTCCTGCACACCTCTAAGCCACCCTTAACCCTAATCCCATCTCTACCCGCAATCTTGACTTGCCCGCTTGCTCACCCCTATTCATACCTAAAAGGGATTTTACAAAGCAAAGGACAATATGACCACCTACCCATAATTCCAAGTTCAACCTTTTTGAGACACAGAGGCCGCCAGATGAGGCTGGCCAGGTTTTTGTGCAAACCCAATAGCGCGCTTTGATTGCGCGTTGTCGGTTGCCCTTTTTTGTGTGTTTTGCACCCGTCCGTGGTGCTCCAATGAGTATACATCTGGCCAAGTAAGAACCCACCCCTTGGGGATGCGGTGGCTCAGATGGTTCAACCAGTTGACTCTGTCCTCTAGCCGACGCGCGCGAGTTCGAGTGTGAATGTCCTAGAATAAGTGCATGTTAGTGGGCACAATAATCCCTTGAGGTTGCAGTGCCTGTTAGTGCGCCCCACCTCCCAAAAAACCTACCCCCGGGTTCGACGCCGCCAAGCCAAAGTACGCTGATATCAAGCTACAAGAGAACGTCACGTGTGGTAAGTCTCTTTTAGTTGTTCCGTCGTAAATTTTGATCCCAACAGCATTTTTTTCCGTAGTCCGGAGAGTTCGCTGACCTGCCGCCCACCGTATTTTAATCTAATTTAATTTGCTTATTCACGTTTTGTATTGTCTTTCATTAATTTCTTTGTTGGTTTTCATTTATTTTTTATGTTATTTTATATTAAAATTTATTGGGTTAAATATATAGTTTACACAGCTCTTTTGTTTTTTTTTTTGAAGACGCGAATTATCTAGGCATCCATCTAGAAAACACATATGGACCAAAAGAAAACATCTAGATACTAAATTCTTCAAGATGTACTGGCTAATTGGCCGCTGGTCACATAGAATACAAAGTACTGCTATATAAAGCAGTACTTAAACCAGTGTGTACCTATGGGCTACAGTTATGGGAATCTGCTAGTAAGTTCAACTTAGCAGCACTAACTACAGCGTTTCCATTCAAAAATACCCATCGAGATCTATAGACATAATGATGAAGAAACACACAGATTCAAGCATTTTAAACCAATGGACCTGCTAAACAGATTTCTTTAAATTAGTTCTAGTTCTATATTACAATTGTAATTTTACTTTAGTTATATTCTGTAAACTATTACACCACTGTGTGCTACTGTACATGTTAAGCATTCATGTCATTGTTATTTATCACTAATCAGTATATAATTTACTAAATGTTTAGCTACATTAAGACAGATTGTAGATAATAAAAGAAGTTAAATTAAAAAAAAGAATTATTTTCTATCCTGAGTTGCATTTGAGATCTTGTTTCAGTAATTTATGTATTTTTCATTATCCGCCTACTTTTGCTTCATCTGGTATATCAAGAGCTTAATTTGTGTTTACCTTCGTCTTTTATAAATAAAAGTTGGCAAATTTGTTAATCTAGATTCTCGACACTTTTGCTCTAAGCTCCTGAAAACTAGATTATGATCTAATTTTCCAATACATTACACAACTTGGCTGTTCAAAGCGGTCTCCTTTTTAATATATCCTTGGTCCACCTCTTCGTTTTTAAGTGTAAAGATTATATAAAAGAGGTATTTTTACTACATCTGATATAACTCACATTTTGCTACTGAAGAAATATTTTGTAATAATAATTAAATAACTTAGTGGCATATTTCGAGTAAAATTAATACAAACCAATGTAACTTAATGTAACAATGCAATTCAACAAAGTGAGATAATTATTGAAAGGAAATACTTTCTAAAGCAAATAAGCAATAGAACGTGCAGTTTTCTAAAATTGTAGTATATAAACTAAGATGTTATATATACACAATTGCCCTTATGGTAGTGTTGATGACTCTGCAAGTTTATTACGCCTGCAGTGACAGTGAAAATGGGTCATGCTTAACAGCGGGAAGTTAGTGCGTGCTTATGATTAAGTAAATCCATAATCACATCCAACACCAGTTAATTAAATAGACCGCGTTTAAAGGAGGCTGTTCCCAGGACTTATCGTGGGCAAAATTGCATAATCTAATCCATTAGCCGTCCCTGGCAACGAACTCGAACAGCCATTGTTTAATTGAGGCGTTTTGTATTACCTCAAGCTTCCGTTAATTAGTTGTAACAACTTATTTATGCACTACACACAATCCGGGCGGTTTACTAGTCTTGTCGTTCCCGTCGCATTCGCCCCCACGCATGCAACAGACGGCGGGACTGAGAAAGGCGATAAGCCCACCGCTGCCGGCTCTATGTGTAGCAATGCAACTTGATAGCAACCGGGGCCCGCCAGATGTTTTCCTATAATGCAGATGAAACTCTCAGCTATCGATGGCGTAATCAAATGCCGGCTGCAGTAATTACTGCAAGGTTAGAGGGCGCCCAGATCGCTATCGGCCACGAAGGGTCAAGTGGTCCGCAGACGCACGATTCGATCAGAACGGGGCTATTGGGAGAGGTTCGAACGGCCCAAGGATCAAGATGTTGCATAGGAATGGCCCTCGGATTCTGTAAAAGAGCTGCTGAAATGGAAAAGTATAAATTCCGGCAATTCGATTGAACAACATGTGGAAGCGAGTGCTGGATTGTGCAAAAATTATGTGATCAGATTAAATTTGGGAAAACCCCTGGCACCTAAACTCCAACAAATCTTTTTCTGTATAATAGCTGAAGTATAAAAATTGTTGCATTTGCATTTATAACTTCATGAGAACAAAAACTAATAAAAAGCAATAATGGAGTAATTTAAAGGCATAATTTTACATTTATTAACTAAAATATGCGTAGAAATATAAAATGCATGAAACAAAAACCCAAATACATTACAAACAACCCAATCAACCCTCCGTTCCTTAATTCCGCTGTCTTCACACACTACCCACTGAATCAGGTAGCAACAAAATGAAATAATCAATATCAAGCACCACCATAAAAACTAGTTCTTAATTTTTAATTTTCTTCCCCACAAATTAAACCTTTAACGCAGCTAGGAGGATGGTTTGTAATTAAAATGAACCTTTCTATTCCTGAAACTAAAATCATAAGAGCTGAAGTTCCACAAGGTAGTACATTGAGACTACTACTGCTCATAGCCACTCTAGCAACTCTCAATAAAAAGTCCCGATCTTATACAAACAACTTTCATTTATAAGCGACTAATATCCTCTTGCTTCACTAAGTGAAATATTCAAATCGACTATAGGAAGTGTAAAAGTATGGCGTTTACTTTAAAATGCAATACAAATTTGCCTATCATCAAGGTCAATATTGACATTAAATGGAAACCAACTGATAAAGAAAATGCTTTTAGACACGCAGATGACATGGAAACTACATATCAATCACAAGCTCAATCAAAGTTATGCGCAACTGGCGTAATTATATCCAGTGATCATTAAGAAGTCCGCATTGAAAACTAAATGCACAACTTCAATATGTAAATCACTAATCACACCGTCGTTTTTATATGCCTTACCAATTCAGGGCAACATCTCAAAAATTAATATATAAAATGTTTTGCATTTTTGTAAGTACTCCATGGTTGATCTGAAAAGAATAGCTGCATTATTAACTGGGTATCTCAAAAATACAAGAATGCGTCAGTTCCAAAGAGCAGATATTCTTTGCCAACTTACGTACTTATGACAAATCTGCGAATTATCACCTCGGTAGACAAAATATCCACAACCGACTAAAATAAGACCTGCTATCCGATATATCTAGTAAGTAACTTTAATATAGTTAGATAATCATAACATCTCAAAAGTCAATTTAATTGATTATTTACACTTCTTCTTCTTTAGGTGCCGTATCCTATCGGATGTTGGCAATCATCATTGCTATTCTAACTTTGGACATTGCTGCTCTAAACAATTCTCTTGACGTGCAGTCGTACCACTGGCGTAGGTTTTCAAGCCAGGATATTCTTCTTCTTTCCACGTCTCGTTTTCCATGTATCTTTCCTTGTATTACCAGTTGTAGAATTTGGTATTTGTTCCCTCTCATTACGTGGCCTAAATATTCCAGCTTTCTTTTCTTTATTGCATACAGGAGTTCTTTGTTCTTGTTCATTCGTCGTAGCACCTCCTCGTTTGTCACTCTATCCATCCATGATATTTTCAATATTCGCCGGTATATCCAGAGTTCGAATGTTTCTATTTTTCTGCTAATTTCTTTATTTAGGGTCCATGCCTCCATTCCATATAAGAGAACACTGAAAACATACCATCTGGTTGTCCTCATCCGTATTTCCAAGCTTAAATCCTTGTTGGTTAGAATTTGTTTCATTTTACAAACGTGGCTCTAGCCATTTCAATACGTGTCCTTATTTCATTTGTGTATTCCCAATTATCATTCACCCATGTTCCCAGGTATTTATATTTGTTTACTCTTTCTATACTCACATTATCTATTCTTATGTCAGGAATGTTCACTGACGTTTTTGTGATTGCCATGTATTTAGTTTTAATTAAATTCATTCGGAGACCATATTTTCTGCTGATGTCATTTGTCCGTTCAATAAATCTCTGTAAATCTGGAATATTATCTGCTAAAAGTACAGTATCATCAGCATAACGTATGTTGTTAATTATCTTTCCGTTTACTACTATACCACCGTTTTCTTCCATTAGTGCTTCTTGAAATATTGTTTCCGAGTATAGGTTGAACAGCATGGGCGAAAGAATACAACCTTGCCGAACTCCTCTCTGTATTTTTATTTCTTCTGTCAGCTGATTTTCTTACTGTTTGTTTTTTGTTGCCAATATAAGTTTGCAATTATCCGCATGTCTTCTACGTCTATGTTCTTTTGTTTTAGGAGTTTCATCAGTTTATCGTGTCTAACTTTATCGAACGCTTTTTCGTAGTCTGTGAAGCATACATATACTTCTTTATTAATATCTCTGCATTTCTGTATTAGTATGTTTAGTGTGAACAATGCTTCTCTTGTTCTAAAGCCAAACTGTGTCTCACTAATATCTACTTCTAGTTTTTTATATATTCTTGCGTGTATGATCTTTAGAAAGGCTTTAAGCGTGTGGCTCATTAAGCTTATCGTTCTATGTTCACAACATTCCTTTGCGTTGTTTTTCTTTGGTATTGTAATAAACGTTGAATTCAGCCATTCTTTCGGTATTATACCAGTTGAGTATATGGTGTTGTATAAATCTACAAGAATATTTACTTGATCGTCGCCTATTAGTTTAATTAGTTCAATTGGAACTTCGTCTGATCCAGTTGCTTTACCGCATTTTGATGTTTCAAATGCTTTAATGACTTCTTCTTTTGCTATTTTGGGGCCATGTTCTCCTTCAATAGTTTTATAGTCTTCCTTTCTGTCATCGGCGAATAGTTCTTCAATATATTCTTTCCTTATTTGTATTTTGTATTTTACATCTAGTATAATTATTCCTTGTTTGTCTTTTAAAATGTCTGATTGTCTCTCCTTGTATGTACCTGTGACATCTTTGATCTTTCTGTGTACGTTAAACATATCGTGTTTCTGTTGTGCCTTTTCTATTTCTTCACATTCTTGTTTCATCCAATTTTCTTTTTCCGTTTTAATTTTTTTCCTTATCAATTTGTGGATTTCACTGTATTTGCCGTCCTCTTTTATCTTACTTTTTTCTCTCTTCCATCAGCTCTAAGATTTCGTCTGTCGTCCACCTTTTTTCTTTGTTGGTTTTCTTTCGGTGAGTATTTCTTTCGCTGGTTTCATTATCGCATCTTTTATGATATGCCATCTTGAGTCTATGTTGTCGTTGTTATCCAAGGAGTGTCTTCCCATGTTACTTAAATTGTTATTTATTTCATTTTTAACTTGTGTTCTTATGTTTTCTTCCTTCAGGTGTTGCACTTCTATTCTACTTGTCTTCTTTGTTATTTTATCTTCTTAAGTTTTATATGCATTTTATGACATCAGGATTGTGATCAGACGCTATATCTGTCCCTGGATATTTTTTGCCGACTTTATACTATTTCTGTATCGTTTTCTAATTAAAACATAGTCAATTTGATTTCGGCAAATATTCTGTGGTGTGTCTTGTGGTGATTTCCAAGTCCATAATCTTCTATCTGGCAGTTTAAAGAATGTGTTGGCTACTATAAATTCTCTTTCTTGGCAAAATTGGATCAGTCTATCAACCCTTTCATTTCGCATTCCAAGACCGAACTCTCCTACATGTTCTCCACTTCTTCCTTTTCCAATTTTGGCATTAAAGTCTCCTACTATTAATGTCACATCGCTCTTTTTGGTTAGGGATAGAATGGTGTCTATTTGTTCATAGAATTCTACTTCATCCGCGTTTTTCTCATTGGTAGGTGCATAGACGTGGATTATATTTATTTTACCTACTGTGCCACATAGTTGTACTAACATTGCTCTTTCAGATAGTGGTGTGAAACTAGTGACGCTTTTGTTAGTTTCTTTGGTGACTATTATTTCAACTCCATGTTGGTGTTTTGCTTCACTACTGCCTGAGTAGTACATTACTCCATTATCTGTTTTTATTTTACCAGATCTTGGCCACCGTACTTCACTAATTCCGAGAATGTCCAGCTGTAGTCGATTCATCTCTTTGGTTACATTTTGCAGTCTTCCTGCTCCAAATATACTTCGCACATTCCATGTTGCAATTTTCATAGCTGACCCGGGGATTCTTCGCACCCTTTGACCATTGAAGGTCTGCCGGGGACTGAGGGCCGTGGTTTGTATGTTCTCAGCCATGATGATTGTACTAGGAAATAAGTAATGAGGTGGTTTTCCGTTGCCTTCCTCATCGCAGTATCATAACCGGTAGGGCCATTATATGGCCGTCGTGTTGTGGTACTTGCTGCTTCCCAATACCTACTAGTTTTGGTCCGCCCCGGGTATTTTATTTCCCCGGTACCCGCCATATCTGGTGAGCATTCCCCTATCCGCCACCTGGGGAGGCGCCCGATGGGGGACTAGTTACCCCTCACGGATATTTACACTTAACCATATATAAAACTATGCTGTTGATCTGTTAATAAACTTTTAGATAAAAAATAAGTTTCACTACAGCTTCCTTGGCCGTCTCTCCAATCCTAGTCGCCACTTCTTTCCATCTAACCAGTCTTCTTCTATGATGTCCCCTTTTTCACTTGTTTGAACCATCATTCTTTCGGTTTGCATCTTCTCCTTCTTCCTTGTGTTTGCCATTTTAATAGTCGCATCGTTGATTGTTCATCCTGCGAAAGTGTTCGTATTAAATTAATCCTTTAGTTTCCATCTTCTCCGATGGTTTGATACACATATTCATTCTTCTACAAAATTCGGTATTGTATACATGCTTTGACTCTGCATCCTCCCCTCAAAAAGTTTATATCCACCACCTTCAGTCCTCCAGTACCACCGTATCTAGTATCTAAGTTTTAGTTTTATTTCTTATTTCCATTGACCACAACAATAAATTTAATTTTTATGTCGTCTATTTAGCTTGAATAATTTGTTCAATCAATTTCTCTTTTTACGTTTTTTTTTTTTGAGAAATTATAGTTTCCAAATTCTTTACGTGTTCTCATCACTTCTCCATTAATGCTCAGGCCATTTCTTTTTCTTTCTATCACTAGATATTTTGCGTTTTTATAATTTATCTTTAGGCCATTTTGCTTGTATACTTTCGTTAGCTTGACTTGATCATCTGCAAATGATAAAGTGTGGATACATTCTTGGTTTATTGTTATACCCATTTGTTGGTATGTTCTTTTCCATCCGTTTAGAATTATATATATAAAAAAAAATATGAGTACTGCTGCTGCTGCTGCTGCTGCTGCTGCTGCTGCTGCTGCTGTCACACAGGTCAAAGGTCAAATCGTTCGTGCCTTTCAGTGCCGACCCGAGCGCCTCCGAAGGACACATTTCGGCACGGCGGCAGGCGCGACCGAGGTAATATATTTCCGGAACCGCAAGCGATGGAAAATTTTCGTTTGAGATGGGGTAATAAAGCACTTATACATAAAAAAAATTATGAGTGCTGTCACACAGGTCAAAGGTCAAAGGTCAAAGTTCAACTCTAACTGGGTATACGTAAATGCGTTGTCATGGCAAAGGCGTACGTCAATTATGTCAAACAGAGCTTTTTAATCGTGTTTTTATTTATTTTAAAACTACTATGCGAAGGGCTCAAGCATGTCGGAGTTGGACAAGCTCTCCGGAGGGCCGCTGCCAGACCTCGTTATATATATAAAAATTATGAGTGCTGCTGCTGCTGCTGTCACACAGGTCAAAGGTCAAATCGTTCGTGACTTTCCGTGCCGACCCGAGCGCCTCCTAAGGACACATTTCGGCCCGGCGACAGGCGCGACCGAGGTAATATATTTCCGGAACCGCAAGCGATAGAAAATTTTCGTTTGAGAGCGGGTAATAATAATTATAAGTAATATATAAAGTATAAAATTATGAGTGCTGTCACACAGGTCAAAGGTCAAAGGCCAAAGTTCAACTCTAACTGGGTATACGTAAATGCGTTGTCATGGCAACGGCGTACGCCAATTATGTCAAACAGAGCTTTTTAATCGTGTTTTTATTATTTTTAAAAACTACTATGCGAAGGGGCTCAAGCATGTAGGAGTTGGATAAGCTCTCCGGAGGGGGGGGGGGGGCGCTGCCAGACCTCGTTATATATATAAAAAAAATTATGAGTGCTGCTGTCACACAATTGTTCGTGCCTTTCCGTGCCGACCCGAACGCCTCCGAATGACAAATTCTGGCTTGGCGGCAGGCACGGCCAAGGTATTATATTTCCGGAACCGCAAGCGATAGAAAATTTTCGTTTGAGAGCGGGTAATAAAGCACTCGTATATTCTAAAAATATTTTAAACAGAGTTGGGAATAAGCTACAACCCTGTCGCAATCCTTTATTAGTTTTAAAATGCTGTAATATATTGCCTCTTAGTTTAATTGCACTTCGTTGGTCTATGTACATTGCCTTTGTTGCATTTATATAGTATTTATTGATACCAGCTTTTTTTGAGTATTTCGAACAATCGTTGCTTGGAGACAGTATTGTATGCTTTTCGAGGTCTATGAATATTAAATGAATTTGTAAATTATTTTCTTTCTTCTTCTCTATTAATTGTTTGATTGTAAATACATTATCTACACATCATCTTCCTGCTCTAAACCCAATGTTTATTTCTCTCTCTAATCTCTTTCTAATTAAACGTCCGTACAGCTTACTAGTAGACGCCACCACATTTATTCCTTTGTAGTTTTCCCAACTTTTCTTCCATCCTTTTTGTATATTGGCGTTAAAAAGTCCCAACTTCCAACCATTTGAAAGGTAAACTACATCAATTAGACATTTATTAAATATATACATTAGTTTTTCGTATATGACTTCTGATACATGTTTTTAACAGTTCAATTGGGTTTTTTTTTGGACCCGCAGGTTTATCGCTTTTTATTTCTTTTACTGTTTCTTGATTTTCTTTGCTATTACCTGTTCCGCATTTTCTCCATTTGCTTTCCACATTTCTTTGTACTTTGTCCTTCCGTAGCATGTCTGAGTAATCTTGATGCCATTTCACTATTGGTACCATACCGAGTTTCTTAAATTTACCTTCCTTCCTTAAATTTTTTATCGCCTTCCATGCTTTCGTTATTCTTGTTCACTCTAGAGCATTTTTTTCTCAAGCTTTGTTTTTTGCCTTTATAACTATTTCTTTAACTTCTCTGTTTGTTTCTTTATATCTTGCTCTACTTTCGTATCTCGTTTTGTTAGCCAGAAATTGTAAACCTTTTTCTATTCTTTTATCATCTCTTCTACTTCTTTGCTCTATCAGTTTTCTTTTGGTCTTTTTGTTTTCGGTTCTACGGTACCCAGAGCTTCATATGCTGCTTCATGTATTTTTTTTATTTTTTCATATTCTTATTGTGCTGTGCCTTCCGTTCCTTCTTGTAATTTTGCGGCTATTCTTAGTTCTTAGTTCTTTATTCGCTTTGATACTTCTTGTACTTGTGTGTGGACAGTACATTGATTTTAATAGAAAATAATCTGTGCTGCATTTCGCTCTCCTATAAACCCTTACGTCTGCCGTTTTTATCTAGGAGTTTTATCTTTAGATCATATAATCTATAATGGACTGAAGTTGACTTGTTGATTGTTACCAGATAAATTTGTATACGTTTTTATGTTCAAAGTACCCGTTGATTATTTTGAGAGTAAAGGTCTGACATACTTCCATTAAATTCTTTGCTCATTTCTATTGAGAAGTTTTTCTCCAAAGCTTCCTACTACTCTCCGATCATTTTTAGCATTTAAATCATTCATGTGTTTTGTTTTTTTTGTATCTGTCAGTATTTAGATGTCAATGTTATATTCATTCTTTCTCATTTGACAGCCCTTGTATATTCCATATTCCTACTACTAAGTTTCTGCCTTTTGATCTATGTTTCTTTATGGATTTACGTTTGTGGAGTCTAAAACTTTGAGTAACAACAGAATTGCCCCTTCTTTATCTTTGGGCCTTCCCTATAAACGATGGGTGGATTTCCACCCGGAGACTGCTTATCTTTTGCGGATTTTTTATTCTGCTGTTTTTCAAATTATGCGATGAGTTTCTGGCCAATTGCCAGCTATATTCAGCGGCCCACGTTGTTTGTAGCCGTCTATTTTGGATCAGACGCCACTTTTTCTGTTGGTCTTCGGAAAGTATTTTATTTCCTTGCTACCCTACATATCTAAAGGGCATTCACCTGTCTATGGGGATTACAAGCTCCCTACATGTGAAAAAAATGCATTGTATGCAGCTGCTTTTTAACATTGCTTGGCATATCAATATTTTTTAGTAATGTGTAACACATTTAAAGCAATTTGCAATTTGTTATGTTTGAATGATATGTACTAGAAATTTTTTTTTTAATATACAGTTACATATTATATTTTCAATTCGTTTAGGATTTTACCATTATTTGTGAATTCATAGAGACATACAAATTAATTACTTCGTTCATTTTGTACTCATGGATTCAACCAAATGCGCTTCAATAACTATGTAGCTTAATTGTTTATTAGCGTTAGTCTCTGGGCTGATAAGCACATTCTGTATGGTAAACTTATGTTAGTAGTACTCCATACCTTAAAATTATATTATTTTACATTTTTTAAACAGACGTAAGCCTATTCTTATACTATAAAAAATTAATATAATAGT
Source organism: Sinelater perroti (assembly GCA_036346155.1). Lineage (NCBI taxonomy): Eukaryota > Metazoa > Arthropoda > Insecta > Coleoptera > Elateridae > Sinelater > Sinelater perroti. Next base: position 6,160,993 of record JARFIY010000265.1, read on the forward strand.
ATAATTTATAATTATATAAATTATGAAAATAAAAAAATATAACATCCATTAAGATACATAATAATGGCACGGCTCTAACGCCCCGCGTGGAAGCAAACTGAGAGGTTCAGGCTCTCATATGTTCGCTCACTGATCCCGGCCGTCGCGCACCATCTCTGGTGCGGGGCGATATGGCAAGCACCGCGCCTCAGACGACCGCCATTATTTATTACCCCTTGTTCGAGTGAACGCAGGTACTCAATTATTTTTACTGACTGAGTAGACCATCTGCCAGGAATCAAGGAGCACCAGGAATTGAATCTGGGTCCGTCCGCATCGCAGCCCACGCCTCAATCACTGAACCACTCTGGCGGTGAATTAAGAGACATACTAATTGTAATTAAGCTAATAGAGTCTATGGCAAGATTTTTATTTTATTTAAAAAAAACTTCTACAATGTTTATAAACATGGCCCTAAATAATTTGGATACAACTTTTTATTTATTTTTTAATATGCTGGTTTTTATTGCCTTTTTTATGTATAGATTTTATTTTGTATGTTTTTCTCAACATATTCAATGTTTGTAATGTTTATTATGAGATAACAGCAGTTTTGTCTTTAAAATGGTCTAGGAAAGTGATTGCACATTCGTAAGCAACATTAGCTCAAACTAATATGTTTAAGCTTAACGAGATCATAAAAATGAGAAAAATACATAACACATTTTTAAATTTATTGTTGCAAATTCTATTCGAAACTACAATTATTATTTCAAGGGAAGTAGTCAAGATTACCAAATTAACTAAATAGCCTTACGTTGGTTGTACTTTTATTGACCTCTTCTAGTTCAGATCTGATACATATTTTATAAGTAGTGATCCCTCTAAAGAGCGTGAGTTTTTATCATAGATTGGCTTTGATTTAGCAAAATCTTAATTCTTTAGTTTTTATTTTGGTAATGGAAAAAAGTTCGTAAGCTTAAGCATAAAAAACGAAGATATAGCAACTACAGAAGCATTAATCTTTTTAATTTAGATTACAAACTATGTATAGAATAGAAATAAGAAAGTAAATTATTGAAAGAATTATTCCGAAGAAGGAATACAATTCGGAAGCATCGCTTTTATGAAAGTGCGATTTTGATTATGTAGCTATTTACTAAAGAGACAAAAAATAAAAATCTGAGTATGAACATGACATTTGCAAAATAAAAAAAAGTTTTTAAAATAGTTATAAAATAATATGGGTAAACTTAAAACTTTTAATTATATTGCAAATACATTGCAACAAACTGAAGTGGCCTGTGATAATTAAAAAAAATCATTTTACCCTTATAAAAGGCTGATCCAATAGGTGACAAGTGATAAATAAATTAGGTAATAATATGCAATAAAACAAAACAACCCCTAAGTATACAACAACTCCAAAACGTTAAAAATTTACAATATTTAGCAACATTGAGATAATAGACAAACATAGTCAGGCAACAGCAGCTTATAACAAGACGAATCTATTAATATCTAATAGGATTTTAAAAACAACAGAAAACAATTTTTAAATCTATTTAAAGTTTTCGAAATGTTTTCCGACGAATGCTAAAGGTCAGATAGATGGACCAAATCAGCAACGAAGAAGTTCTAGCAAGGATACAAGAAGAAAAAGATCCTGTAAAATAATATAATTTAGAAAAATAGATATTTTGAGATATGAAGGCATACTGGAAACAATTATAGAAGGTATCATAATAGGACAGCCAAAATTACTACATATGCATCAGATAACGAGAGTTATGAATTGCCAAATATATACCGTCTAAAAAAATTAACTTGCAACAAGCTAATCTAGGAGTTTGTAAACTAAGAGAGACTAAAAGGGATTCCTAATACAAAAAGGAACAAATAATAAATGTACATACATGTCTAAAAATTTTCCACAATCCATAATACTAGATGATTACATCATATAATATTACACGACAATTTTAAAGTAGCTGTGTGACTCTCACACTCTGTCTAAGCGCTAACTTATATAATAAATTAAGGTACCTATATATTCTCAGGACTACATCTGGCTTGACAAGTACGGCGCTTTTTAAGTGACTTCACAGGTAAAAATTAATATTAAAATGACTACGGTCCATCGATATCAACATATCATTTATATAATTTCGGTTTTCTAACGTTTGTCGATGCTGTCGGATATCTAGACTTCTTTTCCATTGAGTTCAATCTTGGCTATCTTTATCTTAGATATTTCTTGCACTTATTGTTTTTTTATATTTTCTCTCCAAGATGTTTTGGGTTTCCTTCCTTTCCTCTTCTCGGGACATCTGCACTTCTAGGCTGCCTTTGGTAATCTTCCCTTCCCCAGTCTCATGACATGACCGTACCACACTAATTGATTCTTCTCCACTACTTCTATTACGGTATGTTTTAGCCCCATCTGTCGTTTCTTTGCGACCTTGATATGCAGCAAGATCTTCTTAAGACGTCCATTTCTGTTGCTACAAATCGCTTCTTCGATGATATCGTCTTTACTAAAATTTGTATTATCTCTAAAAAGAACTAAAAACAGAAATCCCATAATAGTAGTAGCCTATTGCAAAAACCAAAGACAAAATATATTTTTTTAAAGCAAATCTTTTTATCGCTTTGATTGTGCAGAGAACTGTCGAACAATAATACATCTCAAGAATAATTTGCCTGGGAAGACTTGCAGCAGTAAAACCAAAGCCATAATTCATGAATGTAACGTAGTACAAAGTCATTTAAAGAAATGAAATTTATAAAGAAGCTGAAATTTAATTAAAAAATATTCACCCTCGAATATGTTGTCTGATAATCGTAATTCATAAATGTAACGTAATAGAAAATCTAGTGTTTAACTTTTAAAGATTTCACAATATAAGAACAAGTTTATAGGCACGGATAATAAATAGCACTGCACATATTGCAAATGATAGGATAGTAGAAGTTTTTATGTAGAATACCCGATCCAGTCATAAATTTTGTTGTAACTCAGTTTTAAAAGCATGCTATGCATGTTTTCCGTGTTTATGCTTACCATCGAATAATTCGGTTTCAAACAAACGACCAAACATTGTTACAATAGTTTTGTGATTTAAATACCATGTGTAAGGTTAGGTTTTTTTGATTACGTGAGGCTTTCCAACTATACGAATAAATAACATTTAACTGCACTATACAGCACACATTTGCTTAGCAGCAGATCTGCGTGTAAAGAGAGCTGTGTAAACACACCATAACTGAGATTATATGAGCTGGCCTTTTGAAAATTAGTATTGTTATCTACTATAGAATGTATTCATTTTCAAGCAAATATTTATATGAGCTTTTTATATTTTCTATTAGAAATAATAATAATATTGTATATACTCAACAATTAATTTTTCTGTCTTTCAAAAGAAATGTATAAAGATTAGTTATTATTAAAGCCCGGATGTTTAGGCACAAAAAATTATTAAAATATGAAGGCAAATAGGCATTAAAAAATTGAAAAATAGACATCTAAAAAGATGCAATAGGCACAGTTTGGTGATTTTATTATATAATTTATCATATAAACTACATTTTCAGTTATACAATAGTAAAAAAACATTATTTACAAGAATTACAGCTAATAATAATATGTTTTCTTAAATTCTCTATCTTTAAGGATTGTCTCTTATTAGACAATAAGTATGTTAGCTGAGAAAAAGATCTTTCTACATCGACTGATGTTACTGGTGCAAATGTGATTTCTGGAACATCGTAATTTACTTCTTTACACTTGCGTCTTTAGAAAAAATACAAGCTAGATATTTTACAACTTCAAAATTTTGATTTGTAATAAATACAGTTTCATATTTTTCCTTAATAGTGCGTCTCTTATTGCTTGAGACACTACATATGTCTCATATGGTATTATTTACAATATTGATGGAATGAACTAAAGCTAAGTCCCACCTTTCTAAACTTACTATTGCAGTAGAAATCACAGCATAATTAGTTTAAATAAATGCCAGATCATCTTGTAAACTTTTTATCTCAAAAAGTTTCTTGGCTGTTTTGATTGATGCCGAATCTTCGCATAAACTTCTATTTCCTTAATTTTTGTAAAATTGGTAGCGCAGTAACATACAGCTGAAATCCACGTACCCCATCTAGTTAATATTCGTTAAGGTGGTAGAGCTAAGTCAGATGCTACTTCTTTAAAAAGTCTTATCATACATAGTGTTTTTAGAAAAGTCTTTTTTAATGAAGATATGAACATATGTGCGTCGGAAACTTGTTCACGTATTTTCTCTGCTACACGATGTATCCCTTAGACAAGGCATTTCTTGCTTTTTTTATATATGGGGCAGCATCGCTTACGAACATAAGGACATTGTCATGAAAATTTTTTTCTAGCCAAAGTCGTGAATAATTATGCGATTGTAGTGCCATTGGTCCTCTTAAAGATTCGGTATTTAACAAGTAAATTATAAATGCGTGATTTGGCTCCAATTATCCAACAATTCCATTGGCGATGTGCTTGCAAAATCAGGTTGTACTGATACAGAGAAGCTAAAGTTTTCAATTTCCAACGTACCTTCCTATAGCATCTGTTGTCTCATCTCGTGGTATCCAAATCTTCTTGTCTTTTATGTGCTTCGAATTTTATCCATTGTGAACTCGTAAGTTTTGTCGAGATAATTTTTTCTGAACATTGATTCATTTGGTAAATTTTGTTTGACATGCTTTTCGAAAAATGACCTCAATGACAAATTTTGTAATTTCCATAACGGAGTTCCAGCACTCACAAATGCCTTACAGAAGTCAATCAAAAATTCAGATTGTCGATTGGATGTTGACACAAACGTTTTCAGTAAGCGGGTTTTTGGGGCGGCCACTTTATTTTCGATTGCTCTTTTATAGAATAGTCCTTCAGTATGTTGGGTGACAAAATATTTTTTCTTGAAATTCACTGGTTTCTCGCAGATTTTACAAAAAAGCACAGAACCATCAGTTGGAACAATATCACTTCCAAAATCTCGCACAAGTTTATGACAGAAGAACGTACTGAGGCAGAAACAATCCTTTTTGTAAGAATGAATGAAAATTAATGCAAATCACCAAACAAAGTAGGTATATATTTTCATGTCAAATTCTCGGTAAGGGATTAACAGATTATCGGGAACAAGTAATTAACGTAGATAATAATGAGATGGAACTTTTGTTGTCTATAAAAAACCAAATTTATGTGACTAAATAGGCAGTTATAACTGTTATAAGCAAAAAAGGCATTTATAAATAAAAATAGTCAAAATAAGCATTTTTAGGCATTTTGCCTGGACATCCGGGCTTTAGTTATTATTAAAAACCAAAATTTCTTTTTATTTGAGTTCTTATCTGCTATACGTTTATCAGTTACATTTGAATTTTAGAAATTGCAAATCTACGTAGGGTAGTGCTATCCTTTCCATATCATTTCTAATTTATTTTATTACTCTTGTTAAATTTATGATATCTAGCACACTAATGTGTCTGTATTTGCTTAAAATATTATTATAAAATAATGTTAAAGACTTATTTATTTTTAATGCAGAGTGATTCAAAATGCTGGAATTAATTTTGTAAATTTACAATTCAAAATTAGGATTAGTGATAAATATAATGTAAATTACATTTGACTTTATTCACATTTAAGCTTCTAAATGTTTAATGTGTCTTACTTCAGCTGTACGGATAACATATAAATGGTAGCAGAATTCATCCCACACGATGAAGAATTTCTTGCGTTACTGTTATATGGTTTCTTTGGTCGTCCAAAGTAGTTGTTAGAGATGGTACATAAACTTTATGAATCCTCACAAGGTAAAGTCGCAGGATATGAGACCAAGAGATCTTGTAGGTAAGAAATATTAAGTAGCAAGTCTTTGTTCCCCATATGACCTTTCCATCATTAAGGTACAGATTCATTGATTCATCAGAAAAAATACGTGAACAAGTTTCCGACGCACATATGTTCATATCTTCATTAAAAAAGACTTTTCTAAAAACACTATCTATGATAAGACTTTTTAAAGAAGTAGCTTCTGACTTAGCTCTACCACTTTAACGAATATTAACTAGATGGGGATTTCAGCTGCATGTTACTGCGCTACCAATTTTACAAAAATTAAGGAAATAGAAGTTTATGCGAAGATTCGGCATCAATCAAAACAGCCAAGAAACTTTTTGAGATAAAATGTTTACAAAGCGATCTGGCATTTATTTAAACTAATTATGCTGTGATTTCTAGTGCAATAGTAAGTTTAGAAAGGTGGGACTTAGGTTTAGTTCATTCCATCAATATTGTAAATAATACCATATGAGACATATGTAGTGTCTCAAGCAATAAGAGACGTACTATTAAGGAAAAATATGAAACTGTATTTATTACAAATCAAGATTTTGAAGTTGTAAAATATCTAGCTTGTATTTTTTCTAAAGACGCAAGTGTAAAAAAGTAAATTACGATGTTCCAGAAATCACATTTGCACCAGTAACATCAATCGATGTAGAAAGATCTTTTTCTCAGCTAACATACTTATTGTCTAATAAGAGACAATCCTTAAAGATAGAGAATTTAAGAAAACATATTATTATTAGCTGTAATTCTTGTAAATAATGTTTTTTTTACTATTGTATAACTGAAAATGTAGTTTATATGATAAATTATATAATGAAATCACGAAAACTATGCCTATTGCATCTTTTTAGATGTCTATTTTTCAATTTTTTAATGCCTGTTTGCCTGCATATTTTAATAATTTTTAGTGCCTAAACATCCGGGCTTAAATAATAACTAATCTTTATACATTTCTTTTGAAAGACAGAAAAATTAATTGTTGAGTATATACAATATTATACAAGGTCAACATTAATAACAGAAATAAACTTCAAGAACTTATTTCTAATAGAAAATATAAAAAGTTCATATAAATATTTGCTTGAAAATGAATGCGTTCTATAGTAGATAACAATACTAATTTTCAAAAGGCTAGCTCTTATATCATCCCACTTATGGTGTGTTTACACAGCTCTCTTTACATGCAGATCTGCTGATAAGCAAATGTGTGCTGTATAGTGTAGTTAAATGTTATTTATTCGTATAGTTGGAAAGCGTAATCAAAAAACCTAACCTTACACATCGTATTTAAATCACAAAACTATTGTAACAATGTTTGGTCGTTTGTGTGAAACCGGATTATTCGATGGTAAGCATAAATACGGAAAACATTCATAGCATGCTTTTAAAACTGAGTTATCACAAAATTTATGACTGGATCGGGTATTCTACATAAAAACTTCTACTACCCTATCACTTGCAATATGTGCAATGCTATTTATTATCCGTGCCTATAAACTTGTTTTTATATTGTGATATCTTTAAAAGTTAAACACTAGATTTTCTATTACGTTACATTTATGAATTACGATTATTAGACAACATATTTGAGGGCAAAATATTTTTTAAATGGACCACTGTTATAGCGATAGCTGCTTTTCTGCAAGCTCAGAGAAATAATCTACAATCATTTCAACTCTTGTCCAAACTTTGAAACTTGTTTGTCATGTTGTACTCTATTTAAGCTTTTTTATAAACTTCATTTCTTCAAATGATTTTGTACTACGTTACATTCATGAATTATGGCTTTGGTTTTACTGCTGCAAGTCTTCCCAGGCAAATTATTCTTGAGATGTATTATTGTTCGACAGTTCTCTGCACAATCAAAGCGATAAAAAGATTTGCTTTAAAAAAATATATTTTGTCTTTGGTTTTTGCAATAGACTACTACTATTATGGGATTTCTGTTTTTAGTTCTTTTTAGAGATAATACAAATTTTAGTAAAGACGATATCATCGAAGAGGCGATTCGTAGCAACAGAAGTGGACGTCTTAAGAAGATCTTGCTGCATATCAAGGTCGCAAAGAAACGACTGATAGGGCTAAAACATACCATAATAGAAGTAGTGGAGAAGAATCAGTTAGTGTGGTACGGTCATGTCATGAGACTGGGAAAGGGAAGATTACCAAAGGCAGCCTAGAAGTGCAGATGTCCCGAGAAAAGGAAAGGAAGGAAACCCAAAACATCTTGGAAAGAAAATATCAAAAAACAATAAGTGCAAGAAATATCTAAGATAAAGATAGCCAAGATCGAGCTTAATGGAAAAGAAGTCTAGAGATCCGACAGCATCGACAAACGTTAGAAAACCGAAATTATATAAATGATATGATGATATCGATGGACAGTAGTCATTTTAATATTAATTTTTACCTGTGAAGTCACTTGAAAAGCGCCGTACTTGTCAAGCCAGATGCAGTCCTGAGAATATATAGGTACCTTAATTTATTATATAAGTTAGCGCTTAGACAGAGACCTATGAGAGAGTCAAACAGCTACTTTAAAGTTGTCGTGTAATATGATATGATGTAATCATCTAGTATTATGGATTGTAGAAAATGTTTAGACATGTATGTACATTTATTATTTGTTCCTTTTTGTATTAGGAATCCCTTTTAGTTTCTCCTAGTTTACAATCTCCTAGATTAGCTTGTTGCAAGTTAATTTTTTTAGACGGTATATATTCGGCAATTCATAACTCTCGTTATCTGATGCATATGTAGTAATTTTGGCTGTCCTATTATGATACCTTCTATAATTGTTTCCAGTATGCCTTTATATCTCAAAATATCTATTTTTCTAAATTATATTACTTTACAGGATTTTTTTCTTCTTGTATCCTTGCTAGAACTTCTTCGATGCTGATTTGGTCCATCTATCTGACCTTTAGCATTCGTCGGAAAACATTTCGAAAACTTTAAATAGATTTAAAAATTGTTTTCTGTTGTTTTTAAAATCCTATTAGATATTAATAGATTCGTCTTGTTATAAGCTGCTGTTGCCTATGTTTGTCTATTATCTCAATGTTGCTAAATATTGTAAATTTTTAACGTTTTGGAGTTGTTGTATACTTAGGGGTTGTTTTGTTTTATTGCATATTATTACCTAATTTATTTATCACTTGTCACCTATTGGATCAGCCTTTTATAAGAGTAAAATGATTTTTTTTAATTATCACAGGCCACTTCAGTTTGTTGGGTTACCCATAAAAGTATGTCTAAATAAGTATTGCAATGTATTTGCAATATAATTAAATGTTTTAAGTTTACCAATATTATTTTATAACTATTTTAAAAACTTTTTTTATTTTGCAAATGTCATGTGCATACTTGGATTTTTATTTTTTGTCTCTTTAGTAAATAGCTACATAATCAAAATCGCACTTTCATAAGAGCAATGCTTCCGAATTGTATTCCTTCTTCGGAATAATTCTTTCAATAATTTACATCTTATTTCTATTCTATACATAGTTTGTAATCTAAATTAAAAAGATTAATGCTTCTGTAGTTGCTATATCTTCGTTTTTTTATGCTTAAGCTTACCAACTTTTTTCCATTACGAAAATAAAAACTAAAGAATGAAGATTTTGCTAAATCAAAGCCAATCTATGATAAAAATCACGCTCTTTAGAGGGATCACTACTTATAAAATATGCATCAGATCTGAATTAGAAGAGGTCAATAAAAGTACAACCAATGTAAGACTATTTAGTTAATTTGGTAATCTTGACTATTTCTCTTGAAATAATAATTGTAGTTTCGAATAGAATTTGCAACAAGAAATTTAAAAAAAAAACTGGTCGAGTGCCAGTATTAATTGTATTTCTTATGTATTTTTCTCATTTTTATGATCTCGTTAAGCTTAAAACATATCAGTTTGAGCTAATGTTGCTTACGAATGTGCAATCACTTTCCTAGACCATTTTAAAGACAAAACTGCTGTTATCTCATAATAAAAAGGTAATAAAAACCAGCATATTAAAAAATAAATAAAAAGTTGTATCCAAATTATTTAGCACCATGTTTGTAAACATTATAGAAGTTTTTTTTTAAATAAAATAAAAAACTTGCCATAGACTCTATGAGCTTAATTACAATTAGTATGTCTCTTAATTCACCGCCAGAGTGGTTCAGTGGTTGAGGCGTGGGCTGCGATGCGGACGGACCCAGATTCAATTCCTGGTGCTCTATGATTTCTGGCAGATGGTCTACTCAGTCAGTAAAAATAATTGAGTACCTGCGTTCACTCGAACAAGGGGTAATAAACAATGGCGGTCGTCTGAGGCGCGGTGCTTGCCACATCGCCCCGCACCAGAGATGGTGCGCGACGGCCGGGATCAGTGAGCGAACATATGAAAGCCTGAACCTCTCAAGTTTGCAGGCCGTGCTTCCACGCGGGGCGTTAGAGCCTTACCATTATTATTTATCTTAATGAATGTTATTTTTTTTTATTTTTCTAATTTATATAATTATAAATTATACTATTATATTAATTTTTTATAGTTTAAAAATAGGCTTAAGTCTGTTTAAAAAATGTAAAATAATATAATTTTAAGGTATGGAGTACTACTAACATAAGTTTACCATACAGTATTTGTTTATCAGCACAGAGACTAACGCTAATAAACACTTAAGCTACATAGTTATTGAAGCGCACTTGGTTGAATACATGAGTACAAAATGAACGAAGTAATTAATTTGTATGTCTCTATGAATTCACAAAGAATGGTAAAATTCTAAACGAATTGAAAATATAATGTGTAACTGTATATTAAAAAAAATTTTCTAATATATATCATTCAAACATAACAAATTGCAAATTGCTTTAAATGTGTTACACATTACTAAAAAATATTAATATGCCAAGCAATGTTAAAAATAATCAACGGGTACATAAAAACGTATACAAATTTATCTGGTAACAATCAACAAGTCAACTTCAGTCCATTATAGATTATATGATCTAAAGATAAAACACTAGATAAAAACGGCAGACGTAAGGGTTTATAGGAGAGCGAAATGCAGCACAGATTATTTCTATTAAAATCAATGTACTTTCCACACACAAGTACAAGAAGTATCAAAGCGAATAAAGAAATAAAATATAATAAATATTATTTAGAATTACTAAATAACAAATTTCTAAGACTTCTCGTACAAACTAAGAATAGCCGCAAAATTACAAGAAGGAACGGAAGGCACAGCACAATAAGAATATGAAAAAATAAAAAAATACATGAAATAGCATATGAAGCTCTGGGCACCGTAGAACCGAAAACAAAGAGACCAAAAGAAAACTAATAGAGCAAAGAAGTAGAAGAGATGATAAAAGAATAGAAAAAGGTTTACAATTTCTGGCTAACAAAACGAGATACGAAAGTAGAGCAAGATATAGAGAAATAAACAGAGAAGTCAAAGAAATAGTTATAAAGGCAAAAAACAAAGCTTGAGAAAAAAAATTCTCTAGAGTGAACAAGAATAACAAAAGCATGGAAGACGAGACAAAATGTAAGGAAGGAAGGTAAATTTAAGAAACTCGGTATGGTACCAATAGTGAAATGGCAACAATATTACTCAGACATGCTACTGAAGGACAAAGTACTATACAAAGAAATGTGGAAAGCAAATGGAGAAAATGTGGAACAGGTAATAGCAAAGAAAATCAAGAAAACAGTAAAAGAAATAAAAAGTGACAAACCTGCGGGTCCAAAAAAAACACCAATTGAACTGTTAAAAACATGTATCAGAAGTCATATACGAAAAACTAATGTATGTATTTAATAAATGTCTAATTGATGTAGTTGACCTTTCAAATGGTTGGAAGTTTGGACTTTTTAACGCCAATATACAAAAAAGGATGGAAGAAAAGTTGGGAAAACTACAAAGGAATAAATGTGGTGGCGTCTACTAGTAAGCTGTACGGACGTTTAATTAGAAAGAGATTAGAGAGAAATAAACATTGGGTTTAGAGCAGGAAGATGATGTGTAGATAATGTATTTACAATCAAACAATTAATAGAAAAGAAGAAAGAAAATAATTTACAAATTCATTTAATATTCATAGATCTCGAAAAGCATACAATACTTTCTCCAAGCAACGATTGTTCGAAATACTCAAAAAAGCTGGTATCAATAAATACTATATAAATGCAATAAAGGCAATATACATAGACCAACGAAGTGCAATTAAACTAAGAGACAATGTATCACAGCATTTTAAAATTAATAAAGGATTGCGACAGGGTTGTAGCTTATTCCCAACTCTATTTTCCATCATTCCATTCATTTCCATCATTAAGGTACAGATTCATTGAAAAAATGTTAAACACCTTAGTGCCAATGGGGTGAAGCTCCGTCCTGTTGGTAAATGAAGTTCTCTGAATCTTTACTAATTTGAGAAAGAAGCTAGTTTTCCAACATTGCAATAATAATCCAACATCAGAAAACAATGTAGTTTACAATGTCTGTTTCTATGCTTAACATCGATTTTTAATAATCAGGTAGTGCCTAAATATGCCTCAGAACAATTCAAATTTAAACTTAATCTTTATCAATCCCAATTAAATAATAAATGTTTCGTGACCTTTGAACTTTTAGTACAAATTTAAACTGTAGATAATGCCAAAATTTTGCAAAATGCGGTACAACTTCTGTGAGTGGTAGCTGTCACTAAAAAATAAACATTGTCTTTAGGCCATGAAATTATTATAATTAATTATATTTTGTAAATGTTTACTGATATTAATATAATGTGTGTCAACAATACATCAAAACCCAACAATACAAATTAAAACATTTAAAAAAAAACAATTCTACCAATATATATATATATATATATATATATATATATATATATATATATATATATATATATATATATATATATATATATATATATATATTATTTTACAAGAATTGTGAAATAAGAGCTATAAACTAATAAAGTGGCAAGGCAATAAAATGTTTTTTAGTTTTCATGAGTAATATATCCGGTAAAGTTTCAGTGGAGAGCAAAACTTCGAATCGAGATTTATACAGTGGATCTGCTCAGGGTGTATTGCGCTTCAGCTTCCTTTAGTCATCAGATTGGTTAACAGCAAGCTGCTTTCAAACTAACTTTCGGAACGATGAAAAATGTTTGCGCGATAAATCCCGCGCAGTCATTACCACTCTATGCGATAGAAACGTTGCTATCGGCGGCATCAGCACCTAACGCCGGGAGTTTTGCAGCATTCGCCGCATAAGTTAACTTTATTTGTTTTAGAATAAGAGTCTGAAGGCGGCCGCATTTTGAGAAGGGGATAATTACATTTCTGGCGCCGGAGTGCCGGATTTGTATCTCCAAGTTTCCTGACGAGCGTTTCAATTTAATTATCATCATTAATGGTAGTACAAACTTAATTTGTAATAACGCATAGAGCCCTAATTGTAACTAGATGAGTTATTACGTTTCCTCTGTTCAGCTCTAATGTAATACCAGGTCCTCTTTTCGCAAGTAACAGTCGAGAGGCTGCAACCCAGGGCTGCAGGTAACATTGCGCTAGGAAACGGCCTCGCCAAGTTCAAAGCAGGACTGATGAAGTTTGCTATGTGCCGTAAAACGAGACATTAAGGCACTGCGTCGCCACTCCGAAAGAACTGTTGACACAGGAACAATAAACTCGGATACTTTAATTGCTTTCCGCTTCATATTAACTCGACAGTGTTTCGTAATTAATTGCTGGTAAACTGAAAATGCTGTAGAGCAAGGATTTGCGGAGAGAACTAAAACAATTACGACTGTTGGAGCGATGTTACTCTTTATAGCGGTGTTTAAATTCAATTAAAGACAATTAGTTGCTTTATTACAAAGTGGATGATGGAAAATCTTCATTAACATAATGGGGTTTATAAATTGTTACTTTTCATTATTTCTTTTATTGCGTATTTACTTAAAAAAGTATTATATCTTAGTACTGTTGAGACACAAACATAGAATAGGTAAGTTTAAGCTTCACTTTTTAGGCAACTTAATATACTAGACTCTGGTGAACCTGGGGATCGCTCAAAAAACAATGCTTTATTTCACTAATCTAATTCGTTAACAATAAAGGGACAATAAAATAACGCTGAATACATTAAGCCAATTCTTTTATGTTGTTCATAACTTTCCAAATTAGAGTGGTCTCTATGCACCCACTTTCAACTACAAAGCAACATGATGAGTCTACTGCACACGTCTAGATTAAATTTAATCTATATTTAATGAAATTTTTACCGTAGCTCTTACTGTTTGATCTGCAGACTTGTTTGGATCGTATATTCAATATTTTAGTCTTTCCTGTTATAATAAATCATCTAATAGTAGTAATGCTGGTATTTTGTAATATTAAATTGATCACAATAATAGTTTGGCAAGTAATTCTTATTCGTCTCTCCTATAACTTTTCAACTTTTGCTACAGTGTTGCAATTTTGATGCCATTTGATGGTTTGCGTTTTCAGGAACCACTTTATGCACAACTTATTATACTTTTTATAGGATGGAGCTTACCAATTAGGACATTCGATTGCTGTCTCAGTTTCAATACAAACTGGATCCGAATTTGAGTGTTACATAAGCTGGAAGAAACAGTTGCAAGGCTTATGGAGATGGAACCAAGTTGCTAGTCTGCTGTGGTGTTTATTACTTCTCTCTTGAATGGCATCCGTGATGAATGGTATTCGTAAGTTTTGGTGCAGCGTTTGGTTGCTCACATACCATGGTGCATCAACCATGACTCTGATGATTTTGGATTGCGGTTTTGGATTATAGCAGTGTTTAATTTGCTGGTACATTCCCATAGTTCGATGCCGAATGTCCATATAACCTTGGTAACAACTTTATATAATAGAATTTTTTTCTCTAGTGACAGCTTAGATCTTCTTCCAAAAACCCAATATAATTCTTTAAAACGTAAGTCCATTTGTTTTCTTTTCTTCTGTATGTGTTCTCTTTTTTGCGTTTGAGTTTATTGCTTAAATGATTATATTGCATTTTATCTGCTAGGGCATGACTTCGTTGCCATGCCTTTCTAGTTTTTCTTTTGAAGGAAATAAGTTTTTTAATTTCAGATGGTATATTATCAACCCTTTTTGTGAGTATAAGTGTAGCTTGTTTGTCAGCTTGTTGTATAGTTGAGATTAACTTGTTGACTCCTTCTAGTTCAATAGATGTATTTAACCTTGTTTTCAAATTAATTTTTGCTGTTATCTCGTTCCTGCATATATCCGAGTTTATTTTTGTTGTACACAATTTTGGTATAAGTTTTATATTTATAACCGTTGAACTAACCGTCACTATGATAGGTGTGTGGTCAGAAGATAAGTCGTAATTGGGTACTACTTGTGTGTAAAGTGTCGAAATGCCGCTAGTCAAAAAAGTCGAGGAGATCTGGAACTTTGTTCGGATCAGTAGGGCAATATGTGGGGGTTGCAGTTGATAAAAATAAATAGTTCTTGTTATTCAGTACCTTTAATAGTTCTCTTCCTTTAGTTGTAGTGGTTCTGGAACACCATAAGGTATTTTTACTATTATAGTCTCCTCCTGCTATTAATGTGTGACCTAGTGAACCAAAAAATTCTTGGAAGTGTTCTTTTTTCAGGTTATGGCGAGCGGACAGTATACTGTGGTAAGTGTTAGATCGTATGGAAGTAATTGTATTTTAATGCTAGTTGCTTCTAGATAGGATTTTTCAAATGTTTGGAGTTCACAGTAGCTAATTGATGATTTGATTAGAATTGCCGTTCTGGTATGGGCAGTTATCAGGGTGTATCGTGTGGTAAAAATGGTAGTGGGGTATTTTAAATGTTCTACTGGTAAAGTGTGTTTCACTGATAAGCAGTACATCTATTGGATATTGTTGGAGGAATATTTCTAGTTCTTCTTTGCGTTGAGCTAGCCCATTGGCGTTCCACAAAACAATTCTAAAAAATTTAGCCATTACTAAATCTTATTAATTAGCATTGTAAGTATGTTCATTACCATGCTGTTTTGTTGTATTAATTCAATAAACTTGCCTTCAAATTCTCCTAAGAATTTATTTAGGATGGTATTGGGACTTTCATTTTCTGATAATAAAGCGTCTTGACTTTTTGTCACTTGTGCGTATGTCGGTCTCTGGCCAGAAAAATGGGGTTGCACATGTAATTGTTTCTGTAGCGACGATTGGGGAAAGCCTGCTTTGTTTGGTAGTTGCTAGTTTTGTATAAGTTATGATAATACTCACAGCCTCTGTAATTTGCTGGATGTGACCCACCGCACAGGGCACGTTTTGCTGTATCTTTAGTTTTACCGCAACTTGTAGTATTATGAGAACCTCCACATTTTACATATACATACGGTCTGTTGCAGTATATTTTGGTGTGGTTGTACAACTGATCTCGTACATTGGGGAATGTTCTTACCTTTTCTTGGTGAATCAATTAGCACCATATGGTTTTGTAGATTTTGTATGTCATAAACTTTTTTATTATTTCCAGCCGGTTCCAAATCTATGAAGAACATGTTTAGGCGTTCCTTAGTTTGTCTATGTTTGACATTTATAATATTTCTTACTGTATGTCCATTATTATTCGGTTCTTCCTTAATTTCTACTGTATTTACGGTATGATGTATGTGTTTTAAAACTATTCTGTACGCTCACTTTCTTCTTTAGATCGATACGTGTTTTCAAAAATTGTACTAATGATCTATACGTGTTTGGATTGATGGCATTGATTTTTACAATGTTGTTGGCCATGCATTTTGTGACATATTGTTCATCTCCTATTATGTCTCTTAGTTTCTTTATCATATCCAGAAAATGAATTACTCCATATATGAATATTGGTGGGGGTTTGGGAGTTTTTCATTAGTGTTATTTTCCATTGTCTCATTTTTGTCAGTGTTGTTGATAGAACTGTATTTGTTATCTAAATTGATTCGTTCTGTTGTGTTTTTGTCGATATAAATTTTTCTTCTTTTTTCACTATTAATCACTTGATATGGATATTTTTTATTACACGTAATATTCGCCGTTTCTTCATCTCTTGTTGAAACCATACGTAAGATTTGAGATGTGATGTGGGGTTGCTGTATTGCTGTGACTAATACATTGATGAATGGATTTGCATTTGTGAGGGCAGGATAGGAGTCGTTTGTAACTGAGACATTTGTAGTTGATATACTGGAATTTGTAAAAATTGTTGTATATTTTGTGATAAATCACCCTGTATAAAGTTTGATGGTTGCATATTGTTTACTTGTCCGATAACGTTCCCCGAAGGAACATTTTTATTATCTGTTTTTATTCTGTTCTTTAAATTTAAAAAGTTTAAATTTAATAACTGCTAATCGTAAAATGTAGTCCGAGCCTGAGCCAGGAGCTGCTATTAACGTGCAGTTGGGTTGACCCACAAGCAAATAGCTAATAGCCCAGAAAAGATAAGTTAAGTCGCCCAGCCGTAATCCATCGATCACGTCTCAAATGCTGGGAGACTTTGGAGCATCCGCCGTATTCATCAGACCTGGCTCCAAGCGATTACTAAATGCTCACCAACTTCTTCCGCTCCAAATCCATCAAATTCTACCACCTATGCATTAACATGCTCCCCCTTACGGGCAGCAAAATGTTATAGATTCGGAAGGTGATTATTTCGACTATTGATTTATCCTTTCTACGTTATGCATTGATGCAAAAGCATTATAGTAGCGCCGATTATGAATTAGTTGCTAATCTATTACGTAAAAGAATAGACACTACTAGAATTTGGTATATTATAATTTAAAATTGAATACTTGAAACTTTAATAACTTTTTAATTTTAATAATTGTTTACAAAAAGCTATTCGATATGAGATCCATTATTTTTGTAGATTTTATAGACACGTTTCGTAAAACTCCGAACTACTTTATTGATAAGTTCTTAAGGCAATTCTTTTCAAGCCTTCTTCATAGCCCTTTTAAGGCCAGCAGTGTCTTGAGTTTTGACATACCAAAGAAATCTTTTAAAATATACCCATACTTATCAGGTGTGACGAACTTCATCAGAGGCCTCACCCATTCCATTGTTTGCTTATTGTTATAAGTGTGATTCGTAGCCCAATCCTAATGGAAGATAAAGTCACTATTTGAATAAAGTCGTCGAACATTTCTGGCCAAGAACTTCTTCAAAAGGAGTCACAATAGTATTTACTATTGAATTTATAATTCGGTTGAACAAAATGAAGATTAGTTTTGCCGTTGTAAGACATTTCCGCCCAGATCATAAATCCTTTTGACAAACGATTATTTTCGGCATAACTTTGCAAGTTTCTAATTTTTTTGCTTCTCTTGACGTATGGAATTCTTCTTTGACTTTCGACTTTAGCCAACCGAAATTAAACCTCTTCCGTTGTGATGAATTTCTTCTCGTTGGGTTGTTCAAAGTAAAGTCACTTGAGTTCTAAAAACTGCCAAACGCGCCCTCACGTTTGGGATCAACTTTGTGATGTCCCATTGTTTTTATTTAAAAAATCAATTAATAATCAGAACGAGGACATTAGATTTGTCGATTTCGATTTGAATTTGGTGAAATGAATCGAATATCTCGAAATGACATAAAATTGAAGTTTGAATATTTCCAATAATCTACCTATAACCTCTGTATAAATTTTCCAAAATTAAGTCAATATCTCGAAACTTTTCGAGATAGAAACTTTGATTTCGATTTTGAAATCAGCGTAAAATTTCTTATAAGAATCCATTTTAAAATTTTATAAAATCCATAATTTTAAGAGCCACCATGACAAATTTAGTAACGAACTTTTTAAGTTCGTTGAAAATCAATTAATAATCAAAGAGGACATTGTTTTGTACAGATTGATACTTTTTTTGACGAGAATAACAATTTATACATAAATAATTGAAGTTTGAATTTGTCCACTAATCCTACCCATAACCCTCTGTATAAACCAAATCTAGTCTTTCGAAAAATCTTCTTCGGTGCACCTCCTAATGTAGGTTAACGATCACATTGGAAAATTCAATACGAACTTTTACTGCTAGAAAAGACTGAACATTTCAAGGCCAGCCTATTGACAAATGTTGTTTAGCCATGAGATTCTTCTTCTTTCTACTTCTCGTTTTCATTGTATTGTTCCCATGATCATCAGTTGCGCTAGATTTGCCATTTATCATTGCATGACTTTTGTAGCCTGTTTTTCTAATGCTAATTTGTGTTAATAGCTCTCTGCTTGTCCCTGTTTTTCTTAATACCTTTTCATTTGCTGTGTGTGTAGTCCAGCATATTTTCAACATTTTCCTTTAAAAGCTACATTTCAAACGTTTGTAGCTGATTTATATGAACCATTTTAAGTCTTCACATTTCTGTTCGGTACGAGTATGTACCAGACATAATATGTTGCAATTTTATTTACAAAATAAAAAAGGATTTTTATTGCATAATATAGTTTTCGTTTTAAGAAGTTACAAAATACAACAATAAATATAGACAGAAGTAAAATTGCCAACAAGCAGATACGACAATAAATAACGGAACCATTGGAAAATGAATTTCAAACCGTAGCAATAAGTTAAGAAAATGCAGATAAGACAAAGGAAATGTGGAACAAAGCCAAAAAATACTAATAAATGTACAGAAGGATAAGCTACAGGAAAAGAAAAGATCTAAAAAACAAAAATGGATGACGGAAGACATTCTTAGACTAATGGATCAAAGAAGGAAATATAGAAACATAAATAATAGGGAATATAAAAGCATACAAAATAAGATAAGGCAAGTACAAGATAAGCAAAATCAAAGTGGCATGCTAAACAATGTGTCAAAATAGAAGATTATGAGAACAAGCACGACCTTTTCCATTTGCACAACAAAAATAAACCTGCAAAGCTTGTAACGCATAGCAAAGTGGCGAAGCAGTCTCCCAAATTTGAGAAATCGCGTTTCCAGGTTAAAGGTCACGTAGTATTTCAAAGTTTTATATTTAAATTAATCAGTGTTCAAAGACGAGTTGAATGATATGCTATATGTCCTATGTTGCTATTTTGAAAATTTTAAATCGTAAAGGTCACTAACCCTGACCATTGACCAATCAGTTTCAAAATCACTAGCAAACAACCGTTTTTGCTCACCTGTCGATTTGTGAAAACAGAATTTGGAAATTCCCAGCCGTTCTCGAGTTTTTGCTCGAACGGACGGACGGACAAACAACATGAAGTTAGTAAGTGACTCCGCTTCGCTTCGCCACTTAATAAATGAAATAAATAATACCAAACAAGAACATCACCCTCAAATTATAAAAGACCGCAATGGAGACAAACTGCTAGACATAAATCAACAACTGCTTAGATGAAAAGAATATATATCAGAGTTATTTGATGACAACAGGCCAAATTATAAACAAATGGAAGCTACTTCAGGACCTACAATTCCCAAAAATATGAGCAATAAAAATTAAAAAGAGCGAGAAAGCAACCGGACCAGATCGAGTGAGCATAGACATACACAAACTTCTAAAATAAAACGGAATCAAGGCTCTAACGAAATTCTTTAACATCATATATGAGACCGGAGGAATACTGATGAATTGGCTAAAATCAACTTTCGTAATTCTCAAGAAAAGAAGAATAACAAAATGCCACGAACACAGGGCAATTAAACTGATAAGCCATGTTTTAAAAATTTTTCTACGTGCAGTACACGGTATAATATATAGAAAAATTAAAAGAGGGGATGAGACCTTTGTTGATTATGAGGAAGGAATTAATATTAACGGTTTAACAATTAATAACTTTAAATACGCCGATAACATGCTAGTAAATAAATAGTCGGTAAACGTGGGTTAAGTAAAAAAAGAACCTCCTGGCTGAAGAACTTACAAGATTAGTATGGAAAAACGACTATTCGATTATTTCGAGCAGTAGTCAATAAATCCACCATAGTAAACATGATAGCTAACATAAAAGTCAAGTTATAAAACACATGCTATCAAAATTATGCATTAATGTCTAATATTACTCTTGAAGCAGTTTCTCAATGAATTTATATGCTTTATATGCTGACTGATAAAAAAGGCTTGTGTTTTTAGAAATAAGTCCAGTTTTTTTGTCTGCTCTCGCCATCAACGGGTCTTTAGGTTTATTTGCATGCAACTATATTATTTATTTCTGTATGGCGTTTGTAAATGACATGTCTTTATTAAAAACATATATTATATGCGACTTTAATGGGCTGTCACAATTTAGAAGACATTTTGCACATTTTTGGTAATTCTAAAATTCCTTCTAGGTTTATTGATTTATTGATCACTAAATAAATAATATTTATTGAACAAAGAATAAAAACACAAATAATAATTAATAATAATTTCTAAACCTTTAACGTTATGTCAAACTCAAACATCATAAAGAACTTTAAAAATTGTTTCGTTTCTAACATATCAAAATATTCAGCAGATAAATAAACTTGTTAATAAAACTAATGTCAGAAATGGATGATGACGATATTAAATTATAACCTCGACATGAAGTTGTAGCAGGCAATGGTAGAGTTTGGTTAAATTTTGCTTCGTAATAGACCTTGAATATTTGGCGAATTATGAACGAATAAAACAACGTAGTGAGTTCAGTCAGTGCACAAAGTATGTGACAAAAAAGTCAGAAGATAATAGAAAGTAAGATTCGTTTTGAGTGTCTAATGTAAGCTGACTTTAATATAAACACTTATAGAAGAGAGAAACACTGATAGAATGTAAAATCCGACGGGTTAATCAATTCTTGCAGTAAGATAGTGACAAGAATATTTAAATACAAACTACATAGAAAATAAAATAATATTAAAGTGTTTAGCGCAGACAGGAAAAGAGGATATGGGAGACGTTTTTAGGAAAAAGAGAAAAACAAGGTGATCGCCAGTAAAAATCAAAAAATATATATATAACAAAAACATAAATAATGATAAATATGATATGGTTAATGGGAGAAAAGATAAACATAATATTTACAGAAATCAAGGAAAAGAGAAAAGAAGATAGGAAAAATAATAACACAGTGAACATTATCTAGCTTTGCATGGAAAACAAAGTTAAAATAAACATGCACTTTGTAAAAAAGGACATTCACAAAATACAAGACAAGCAACAATTAAAAATAAAAAATTGATAATTGATTGTTTCTTGATAAAGAAAAAAATTGAAGATTGAGGAGTAAGAAGAGAGCCCAAAATAGGGAGCGATCACTATTTCTTAGAAATTAAAATCAACACGCAAAGAAATAAAGAAAAGGATAGTAATAAAATAATAATAATTAAATGATATTAATTAAGAAACAAAGAGACACATTTTAGGATAGATTGAGCAAGACAGCAAAAAGCAAGTTGTGGCGTAATTAAAATAGTTAATAGAAATGTGAAAAGTGAAAACTAGCGAACTAAAAGAATAAAATCAGCAGTACAGGAAGAGAAACAATAATCGAGAAAGCATTTAGAAATGAAAAGCTTAGAGGACTACCTAGATTACATAAACTAAAGACGTTAGGTTGAAAAGATATTAAATGTAAAAAAAATCATAAAGTTTGAAGAGTAATTAAAAAAAAGCAAGACGAAAATCAAAAACTGTTTGTCAGTATGTCACAAAAATTTAATTAAAAAAAGAACCCAACAAGTAAAAATATGAAAGTCCAAAGCGGAAACATCACAAAAGATGGAATAAAATTATAGAAAGATGGAGACAGTATTTCATAGGGTTGTTAGATGAAAGGGAAGTAAATGAAATATAATCGGATACACACATATAAGAACTTAGAAATGGAAATATTACGTGAAGAAGTAATAAACATCAAAAATTAAGAGACAATCAGAAAAATAAGGAAAATCACCCGTCATGGCAACTGCAGATATGTCGAAAGAACTACTAGAAAAAACGAAGAATTGAAACAAATAAGAAATGAAGCATTGAAAGTGATTATACCCAGGAAATGGAGAATGGCCATTATAACCTTAATATTTAAAAAGGACATAGTAAAAATTGCTACAACTGCAAAGGAATAACCCTTCGTATTCAAAATATGCGCTGAAATAATAGAAAAACGTTGAGATAAATTAGAGAAAACATGCTCAAAAAACGAAATTTTAATTTAGATCGAATAGAGGGGTACATAATGCAATATTTACAACGAGACAAGAAGGAAAAGGAAATTAAAAAAGTAAAAACGTACTTCTGTGCTTCATCAACTTAAAAGAGAACGCATCTGAGAGACACTATGAAAAAAGAGTGCCATATACAATAATCTAAGTAATACAGAGTCTATATGAAAATATATACAATTGCGTCAGAATAAGGCAATAAAAATCGAATATATTTAAAACAGCATCGGACATAAGGCAAGGACGCACGCGGCGCCCATTTTATTTTCACTGGTCCTAGACGAATTACTAAAAGAAGCAGAAATGGATTACTGAAAGATGAGATAAATTAAAATATGCTATGCAGATGACATGGTTAGCATACCGAAGGATGAAAGAATTCTAAATCAGCACTTAGGAATAAACTATAACAATGGCAAAAAAGTAAACTAGAATAGATAACTAAATGAAGAATAGAGATTTAAGTATTTGTAATCAATAATTATAGAAATTAGAAAAGATGAAAAACATAAAATAATAAAAGAAAGAATCGCATTTGAGGAAAGATTTATTAAGCGAATTAAAACGTCCTGCGTAGGAAAAGAGGAAATAGCAAAGGAAACAAGGATGCTGATTTTCAAGAAAGTTGTCACTTCTATATTTATATTTACATAAACGTGGATCTTAACTAAAAGACAAAGAAAAAATTATTTATATAGAAATAAGATACTTATGAAAAATTGAGGCTAAAACCAAAATGAATAAGATTAGAAATGTATCCTAAAGAGAAACATTAAGAGTAAAACTAAGGAAAAAATAAAATAATGACAAATAATAAAGCAATTAGACAGTACATAAAGGAAGAACTATCAAAAAGAAGCCAAAAGAAAGACCAAAAAAGGTGATAAAAGAAATCAATCAATACAGATAATTAAACTCTCACAATCCTCTTACATCCGAAAGGGTAGATAAGCTAAGGATTGTACGTAAGCAGCGTAACTTAAATTTCTGTTTTCCAAATTAGAAGTTTTCAAATTAACAATAATAATAAATTATTAAAACATTGACACTACAAGCTCTTAGTATTGAAAATGACGTGGGATGTGCGCTGTACTGACTAATAAAACTAAGGTTATAAATGACAACATTCTGGGTGGGACTGCTTTATCGTTCAAGTAACGAGCACAGTTTGTAGCTTCAATAGTACCTAAGTAGGGTTGCTCATTTGTTCGAATTAATATTAATTTCGTGTAAGGCATTAGCTGGATCCTCGACGCGGATATCGACTACCCTCCCGCTTCCTAAACGCAAGGTGCTGTAATTGTGCCGATGTTCAAATCTAATGTGCAAGTGCTTCGCCCTCGTGGGAAATAAGCAATGATAGCCGTCTTATACAAATTCCCGGCACGTCGCTTATGCCTAACGAGCCCTAATAAAAAAATAAAGGCTTCATTTGGAATATCTTGAACTAAGGCTCGCAAAAAGGATCTGTGCTGGCGAACGGCTCTCTTTTTGAGTAGGCCCGAAGCGCTTGTGCGAACGAAAATAATTTATTGTTGTTTTTCGGTTCGGAGGCAGCGACAGCAAATCTAAAATGGCGCGAATTCTTGCAGCTAATGAATTAAGGCAGAAGCTCTGGGGATTTGCGCAGCTACTTATGGGGTATTGTGAAATGCATGTTTCATGAGCGCCGAGTTTCGATCATTTGGGATATTAGCGATTCAAATTATCTCTTACATAAATAAACTATGCGGGAAAATTGCCCGCCGACTACAGAGAGCTTCGCTGCCGTCGGCGTTTTGTTTGTGTTAAAAGTTAGATAGCTTTCCGCGATCAAATAGCTAATTATATTTCATTAGGATTTGAAGCAAATTAACGTACCCGCTGACAAGACACAGGTATACTCTAACAAACAAGTAAATAAATGAAGTCAGAAGAATAACTTATTTCGAAATTTAACGTGCACTGCAGTTTCGTTCAGATGCGTTGACACACAACAAATTTATAAAAATTACGAACATTTAGATTGTTATACTATAATATCTAAATATTTAAAACATGTTAAGGTTTATGTCAATTATAATTTTAGCAATTGCAAAAGCAAGTCAAATTAAAATAATAATGAATTATTTTTACCACACAGTAGACATACGGAGATATAAATAAGTTTTTCATGAAAGGATGTGTCATCTGGGATTGATAAACTACAAGGACGTATGTGTATACGAACAAAAGTATTAAGCCAATAACACAAATCGTGTAGTCCTATACAGAAAATGTTTTAGCTTTTGATACCAGAGCATAGTAAAACTCATTGTAACTGCATTATTATTGGTGATAAGCATTGGCTATGGTCTCAAAAAAAAATACGCAAGCACGGTTTGAAAGGTTTTCTTATTCATATAGGTTTTTTTATTCGACTACCATAAAATAATATCCCTTTTTTTAATTGACTGCCACGCACAATGTATTAGTAGACGGCACTTGAGTCGTACATTATTGAACAGAACAAGGCATGCCATTTTAATCACATTGTACTACATAGGCCTGCAAAAAAATAATTTTTAAAAATTGTTTATCTTTAGCCACTTATTTTTGTGTGTTTTTCTATCACGTATGGTTTTCTCAAAAAAAGCAGACGTATTTTAGGACTAGTGAGCCAAATAAAAAAAATTATAAAATGTATATTTTATTAAAATTATAAGTAACCAAACATTTTTCATAACAACAACACAAAATTAGTAAAACTGAATGATCTTCTTGTTTAATAATCTTTGTAGTTTTATTTTTGCTTCTCATCAAAACTTTGTTTTGTGCTTCTTCTGCTGTAGGATTGCTGGGAATCGTCTGTTTTTAACATCCAGCAGTAGTCCGCTATCATGTTAACATTCCACCTTCCTTGATATCGCATTTTTAGTTCTTTTATATCTTGGTAAAATCATTCACCTTGTTCTTCGTTGACAGAACCAAGATTGTCTGGAAAGTAGTCTAGGTGTGAGTGCAGAAAATGTACTTTTAGACCATGTTACAGCCTAAATTCTTGAAGCTTTTCAACATTTGTTCCCAAGAAATCTGGTTGCAACAAGTTTAAAAGATACCCATGCTGCTTTTTTGGGCCCATTTTTTTCTTAAAGTTGTCATCCTTCATAAGTTTTGGATGTCAGGTCCAACAAATACTCCTTTCAACTTCGCCTCAGATAATCCAGGAAACTGTTGACAAAGATATCGAAAGCATTCTCCTTTCCTTGATAAGGCCTCAACAAATTGCTTCATCAGACGCAAATTGAAGTGAAGTGGAGAAACAAAACTTTTTTTAGATCTAAAAGACTCACTCTCAATATTCTTTGTACCGACCTCTGAGGTTTTTCCGACTGGCCACTCTTTCTTAATGTAATGCTGTTCTGTCACAGCTATCCCATTCACGAAGAAAACATAGATACTTTGTGTATCCTACCTGTTGACCCAGCAGCAATGAAATGACTTTCAAATCGCCGCAAATAGTCCATTTGTGGCTTGAATAGCTAAGTTTGTTAAAGACCACTTCAAGGTTTTTATATGTTTCCTTTAAGTGAACCGAATGACCAACAAAATCAACAAAAATCAGAAAACATATGTATACAGTAGAGAGTCAAGAGACACACTGTATGAAGAAAGCAAAGAAAAGTTTGACAGCTACTCAGTGCTGCCATCCGACTAAACTGTGCGTGATGGAATTTTTTATTATTTTTTCTGTAATCAGCGCACAAAAAACTATAAAAACCACTGATTATATTTAAGCAATTTTTTCACTGCAGGCCTGTGTTATTAAGAATGGTGATTTTGTGAGTGTGGCGCAGCGGCTATTTTCAGAGTAGGTTGCCACTGAGAGTTTCGATCAACATGTTATGGGGGCACAATTTTTGGCAGTTTGGCATCAAAACGAAAATCAGCAGGTGGACCTTGTAACGTTTCGAGACTTGAGAATATCGCAACAATGTTAAGCATGTTCTCGCCTTGGGAATATCTGACCGGAGCGTGCAGCAAATTCTACACTGATCTCATGTTCTATCGATACAAACTGATGGTGATACAGACATTTAAAAAATGTGACTATTGCGTCCGACATGCTGCTTGTAAAGATATGTTGAAAACTGTTCCAGCTAATGCTGTTATGCTCATTAGTGACAAAGCTCATTTTAATTTAATGAGCTGCACCAATAAGCATAATTTTCGGTATTGAGTCCCATAAAATCCTGGAAAACCTTATGAGCGATCTGCCCATAGTCGTTTAGCAAATGTTTGGTGTGCTGCTACGGAATTTTTCATTATAGAAAAAAACAGATCTAGAACCGCTAGTGCAAAAAGTGGAAAAAAAATAATTTTACTGATATGGGCACATGGTTAGAATATCAAGACCTAAAGACTCAAAACAAATATCGGAAGCAAGGTCATAGAAAAAAAGAAGCAGAGTAAAATCAAGGCAAACGTGGGAGAAAAGTCTACAAAGGAGAGCAGAACGGAGAGGAAAACAACTAAAAAAAATGAAAAAGTGGGAGTCAGCTAAGGCAGTTTACGGAAGTGCTAGAGGACCCGCCTCTAAAACATAAGGGAGAAGAAAAAATAAAGAAGAACGGTCCTACTTTTATACACAATTTTATAAAGAGAATAAACATGGAACTGCACCACTGTGGTTACAACAAAATGGTGTAACAAAACACATTGTGAGGATTTTACAAGGTGTTCTAGAACAAATGTTTCTAGGCTTCCTCATCTCATTAAATAGTGATATTTCATAAGCAGCTAGGTCACCAGACCTGTTCCCTTGCAATTTCCTTCTGTTAGGATACCTGAAGGCTAAAGTTTTTCAACACAGGCCACGAACTATTGAAGAATTAAAGAATACTATGCACAAATAAATCGCAACAGTATTAATGAAAATTATGACGGAAGTGGCAAGGGAAGAGGACAATAAGGAGGTTATTATGAAAAAATTTAAAAGTAACGGCAATAAACAAGTGAAACAAAAAAGAAAATGAGATTTGGTACCTGGAACGTAAAGAAAAGGATGGAAATGGGTAAAATGGAGGAAATAGGAGAAAAGATGAAGAAATACAAGGTGGAAATTATGGCTCTACAAGAAATTAGGTGGGAAGGAAAAAGTAGAATAGACAAGAAGAAGTATTCGCTGTTGTATGCTGGATAGGAGAAGCAAGGAAGAAACGGAACTGCGTTTATGGTCGACAGAGAGGTAAGAGATAGAATTATAGAATTTACAAAAATAAATGGTAGAACTTCTTGCTTGAGAATAAAAAATGGAATAGCAAATATTACATTTATAAACATATATGCAACTACAGATGTGGCAACTGAGGAAGAAAAGGAGAAATTTTATGAAAAATTAGAAGAAGTTTGTGAAAGCATAGGAAATCATGATACCATAATAGTAGCCGGAGACTGCAATGCCAAAATAGGGAATGATGAATATATAAGTAATGTAGACGGAAAACATACAATCCACGAAATATCTTCAGAAAATGGAAAAAGACTATGTCATTTGGCAACACAAATGAATATGGTTATAGCGAGTACAATGTTCAACAAAAGAAGGAACATAAAATAATGTGGATGATACAAGGGAGGACCGAAGGGAATCAAATTGATCATATAATGATTAAAAATAACAGGAAGAAGGATAGAAAGAAAATGGAATACAGAAGAACTAAGAAGAAATGAAAGAAAACAAGAATAGGAAGAAGAAGTAAAAATGCAGCTAAAGAGGAAAAAGCAATACAGTAATATAGAGGTTGAATGGAAGAATTTAGAAAATAGTATAACAAAAGCGGCTGAGGAAAAAATAGGAAGATATCAGAGGAAGCAAGGAAAAGAGTGGTTTGATAATCTTTGTGAGATAGCAATAAAGAAAAAGAGAGAAACAAGATTAAAATGGCTGCAAACGGGTAATGAAAATGACTACAGAGAATATAAACAAAGGAGGAAAGAAGCATCAAAAGTAATAAAAGAGAAAAAACAAAAGTGGTTAGATGAAATAGAAAATGACAACAGAAGTAATACAAAGCTATACCAGAAAATAAAGAAACAAAAAAGGAAAAGGAATAACTTAGCAAACATAGATATGAAAGAATGGGAAAAATACATGAGGTAAGCGACAAGAATAAAAGTAGACATAGAAAGTGACAGAGAATGAAGTAACGAGGAAATAAAAGAAACATCGGAGGAGGAGATACAAGAGATAATCCAAGAGATGAAACAAAGAAAAGCAGAGGGGGCAGATAACATATGCAGTGAATTGATAAAAAGCGGAGGAAGTGTACTGGAGAAGAGAATTTTTGAACTAATGAGGCAAATATGGAAAGAAGAAACAATGCCGCAAGGATGGAGGGTAGGAATAATAGTGCCGATAACAAAAAAGGGAAATTTAATGAGATGCGAGAACTACAGAAGAATAACTTTGCTAAATACAACATACAAGATATTCACAGCACTGATTCTAAAAAGAGTAAAAGTAGAAACAGAGAAAAAATTGGACAATACCAGAATGGATTTAGACAAGGGAAATCGACAATAGACGCAATACATGTAATGAAACAAATAGTAGAGAAATGTTACGAGCAAGATACGGAAATAGAAATTGTATTTATAGATTTTAGGCAGGCTTTTGATGCACTCAATAGAAATATGATGAAAGTAGATGCGAGAAATTTAGCAATACCGGAAAAACTAATAAGACTGATTGGAATGACACTGGAAGGCGCAAAAGCTGCGGTGATGACGTATGAAGGGATATCGCAAGAAATAGACATACGTACAGGAGTTCGATAGGGGGATGGATTGTCGGCCACACTATTTAACATAACGATAGAAGGAATTATGAACAAATGCGATGTAACAAGAACAATAATTGAGAAGTCTGTACAAATAGTAGCCTATGCAGATGACATTGCGGTGTTAGCAAGAGATAGGAAAAGTTTAGAAGAAACAACACAGATCATTGGAGAGAAGCTCAAAAAAGAGGGTTAGAGATAAATGAAGGAAAAACTAAATATATGAAAGTAACAAGAAATGAGACAAGAGGAAACGCAAGAGATATAGAAATTGGAAATTACAGAATTGAACAAGTAGATAATTTCAAATACCTTGGAACGCTAATAAACAGGAGAAATGACAGAAGGGAAGAGATAGATCAAAAAATACAAGCCGGATATAAGGCATATTACAGTTGCAAAATGATAATGAATAACAAAACAATAAGTAAGCAAACGAAGTTAAGACTATACAAAGTGGCAATTCGACCGGTAGTAACATACGCTGCAGAGAATGTATGTTTGACGGAGAGAGATGAAGAAAAACTAAAAATTTTGGAAAGAGAGATAATAAGGAAGATATATGGGAGATACAAAATAAATGAAGAGCAATACAGAAGATTAACAAATAACGAAGTAGAAACAATATTAGAACAGAAGAATATTGTAAGAGCAATGAAAGCAAAACGAATTAGATGGTACGGGCACATAAACCGAATGAGTGAGGAATCGATAGTTAAAAGGATAACAAAATGGAAACCAACAAGATCAAGAGGAAGGCCAAAACTGAGATAGGAAGATCAAGTAATTGGGGATATCAGTAGCATGAGAGTTACAAGGTGGACACACAAAATGAAGAACAGGAAAGAATGGAGAGAAGTAGTGGAAGAAGCGAAGAAAAACCCCAACCTGTGAAGAATAAAGTGTAGTGGAGTGACAACCCATTGTGCTTTTAAAAGAACCAGTCTATAGAGCCCAAAAGGGCGGCTTCAACTCAAGGGTGTATATATATATATATATATATATATATATATATATATATATATATATATATATATATATATATATGAAAATAACTCGGCAAGTAATGCGAAACTTTAAGATAAAACTACGGGAGTATATCATTTATGCGGACAAACAGTAAGATTAACATATATCATTTATTATTTATACCAAAATTATTGAGCACCGTTGTTTGATGGTCCTGGAAACTGATGCTCATACATACAATAATGTACATCCTTGTGCTTTCAATATTAGGATCTACTGTTTGACCTGATAAAACATTAAATGTAAATTTGTTATACCATTTATATAGTTTAATTTAATTATTTTTATATTTTAATAAAATGAAATAGACTTTAAAAACAATTTGACTGACATATTTTGTTGATAAATAACTACCTGAAAGATAATTGAGCTTTTTCTATTAAGTAAGTCTAAACTATAAAAAACCCGTTAAAATTGGCGCCATATCTAATAAAAGAAATAAAGAAAATAATAAATATAAACTAGAATAAAATATATATATATATATATATATATTCAATCAGATCACTATTAAAAGGTGTTTTTTTTTATCGAACATATTATACAGAGTGTCCCACAAGTTGATGGAGAAACTTCGTGTATATGTTCTATAAGGAATTTTAAGCAAAAAATATTTAATAACTTTTTTACTAATTACTTTTCACTAATTACGGAATAAAACATAACTTTTTGCAATAAGTTTAACATTTTTCCATGAAAATAAAGCAGATCACCCATGCGGATTAGCAACTTTCAATTTCCATCTCTAAAATGGTTGAGAGTTCTATAAAAAATTATTGAATATTTTTTGTTTAGAATGTTTGATAGGACCTGTATAACAAGTTTTACCAGTAACTCGTAGGACATCCTATATTTTTCAAATTTTTAAAGTTAGGTTATACTATATTACTAAATGGTGTACTATGAGTTACTAAATTTCTCCCGATACCTCCTCTCGATGACCTCTCTGTTTACGAAAAGAACTAAAAATAGTAAAAACCAAATATGGTTCGGTTTAATCAGTCATAACTTTTGTGTATTACTAAATTGTTTCTCAAATTTAGCACACACCTGCACAACATTACTAGCTTTGTTGTGAAGGAATATGGGACTAATAACTTACTTCCTAATAGAGTGCAAAACAAGGTTGTCAAATATTCCATTTTGGACTACTTAATGTGACAAAGAGAAGTAGTGGCACTTTAAAGTAATTATGTTAGCTATACTCACTATGAGTAATGTAGATGGTTGCAAAATCTCGGAGTCAAGAACGTTCACTTCTACGGAAGTTATGGCCAAAATTAAATTTTGCTATTTTTGACTTAGCGAGATGCCTCACTTTCAAGCATATATGCCGGATATACTCATGTGTGATATGGTTTGAAAGCCCTAGCTTTTTTATTATTACTACATGCACAACATAGGCAGCGTTTAAGTATAAGGAGAGTATAGGCGTATTGTACAAATTGTCTTCACTTTACCGTTACCGAAAGAAATCTGTGTGAAGCGTCACAAAATTTGTATTACTTAATATTTTGTAAATTGGAAACAGACCATTCTAGCATGCGTTCTCAGAAACAAAAACACCAACACTTGATGGCATAAGTGCAATTATAAGAAAATAGGACAATCCAAATTTTTTTTATTGACTGCTATATTTATTAGTCCTAGGACAAACAGGCAAATATGATAGTTTGTAGTACCATAATAACATGAGAATAGAATATCGCCCAGCAACGATTCCTTATAATTACTAATCACTAGTTAGTAAGATTTAGTGTTTGTTGCCTATTTAAACGTCGAGTGGTGTTTCTATCTTCTAGAAGATTTGTTACTAACACACTAGAATGACTGTAGTCTGCTTACACAGTTGGTTGCATATCTGTCTAGCTGTTTCTATATTATATATCAGAATACTGAATTTACAGTATTTTAACATGCGTATTCATTGTTTAAGTTTATATGGCATAAGAATTGTTTCATTTTTATGAATGTGCTACGGGCGATTTTAATCCTTATTCTTATTTTCTTTGAAGAGTATTTATTGCTGTTGATCATAGTTTATAAATCTTTATACACACATATTGTTTTTATTATTTGATTATCCAGTCAATTGGTTGTTGGGATCTAACGACTTTCTACAGCTAATTTGTCTGGACCAGAAGTTTTGCCTTTTTTAATACTTTTGAGTGCATATGTCTTTATTTGTTATCTTTTGACCGCTTTCTGTTTTTTATCATCTGTAAGCAAATTTGTTTTGTTTCCTATATACACCTACAACTTGTTTAATTTTTTTGTGTATGTTGAATGAATCGTATAGTTCTTGGAGCCTTTCAATTCTCGAACATTTCTCATTCAACTAGTTCTCTTTTGCCTCTTTAACTTTTCTTTGGATTTCTTGATGTATTCTTTTGTACTTTTGTTTATCTCTGTTTTTATCTGCTCTTCTTTCCTCTATTAACTTTAATATTTCTTGAGTCACTTACTTTTCCCATTTTACTTAGTGTGTTTTAGTTCTCTTTTGCTTATCTATAGTACTTTGCTCTTGATGTTATTTAATTTATCGTTTATGCTTTCTTCAGCCACATTAATGTTTTGTATTGCTTTAGTTTGTTATATATATTTTTTATTTTGTGCTTCATTTCATTATTTATACACTTCAAAAAGTCGGTTTTGTTAATCCACTGATGTTTTTTAACTAATTTTAAACTTAATTTGAATGTTGTCTGGGTTACTGTCGGAAGCTGTATCTGCACCGGGATACATTTTGACAGCTTTTATGCTGTTTCTGTACTTTTTTCAATTATATTCTTTGTGTATCTTAGGGTGACGTCCGAGTATACAACCTCCTAGAGGACAACTTATATAATTTATTGGTCAAAACAATTTCTTTTTCTTTAACAAATTTCTATTACGTGCGCCGAGTTTGTGTTCTCCTATTAGATTTTCGCATTTTTTTTGTTAATTTTTGCGTTTAGTTTTCCTATGATGATGATAACCTCCTGTTTCTTCATAGCCTTTAATATTTTATCTATTTGCTCATAGAATTTTCTACTTTATTATTATCGATATTATTGTAGTGGTAGTAGCATTACTCGATCTCAGAAGGGAGTAAAGCCAACTACTGATCTATTAGAGTTTGTATATACTAGAAAGCCAACTCTATATGGATATTTCTGTCGATCGCTACTGTCTCAAAAGTAAAAAGTCCGATAGGTCACTAACTCCTAATATATTTATGTTTAGTCTACTATATTCTAATTCTAAGTTGTTTTTTCCATGTTTTAATTTTTAGGTACCTCCCGGATTTTTTAACACCCTCTGATCATCTAAGGTCTGCCGAAGATTGAGGGCTTTTTGCTTTAGTTCTATCTAATATGATAATTATACTAGGGATGTCCAAAATGAGCTCTAATGCAGTTGTTTTCCGTTGCCTTCTGTCTTTAAGGACAATTTTTCATTTATAGGGCAAGAATCTGCTCGTCCAATCTTTGGCAAAATGCTGAAAAGGGTCGTTTATACTGGCGCTGATTCGGTAAGACAACCATCTGTTGCTAGTTTTGTTCTGCAGCGGGTTTTGATTTCCCCAGTACCACCCACATCTGGGAAGCATTTTACTATCCGCCACCTGGGGAAATGCTTGATAACAAACTAGTAACCCCACACGGGATTTTGGTCAATAAATATCATCAATATCTATATTCATATCCATTAGTATCCATAGTGTATTCGTAGTATTCCAGTAATTGGAAACTATCTATTGCATCTATTGCAGATCTCTTTGTTTGAAATCCCATGTAATAGTCACCAATTTTTCTCTTCGCATATTTTTTGTAGTAATAATATAAACATTTTATAGGTTGTATTTAACAATGTGATTGCTATATTTATTACATTGCTGTAGATCCCATTTTTTTTATTATCCCCATTTCCTGTTCAGTCGGTATTGTTTCTCTTCTCTATATTTTCTTTATTAGATTATATATCACTTATTTTAGCTCATCTTCTCCATATTTTAACAACTCTCCTTTTATTTATCATAACCGAAGTTTTCTCAATTTTTATTTTTCTTGTGACGTCTATCGTTTTCTCGTAAGTTGGTTCTTCTATTTATTTTACTTTTTCTTCTCTATGTCTTCATTTCTTCCTCCTTAATCGTGTTCTTCATCTTTTCTGTTGCCTCGCATAGTAGTTTTGTGGAAGTATTCTTTCAATATTTTTTCTTCTTATTTCCATCGTACTCAATGTTGGTTTCATAGTCCTCTTGTTTTTACTGGGTTTACTTTTGGTTTGTTTATAAAAAAATTTGTATAGCAATTTTTAAAGCTGAGCCCCATCTCCTTCATCATTCCATCCAACCGCTTTTTTTTCTTTCGACTGCAGACCTTCTGTGCTTCTCTTTTACTTTCCTTATAGTAGTCTAAGTTTTCTTTTCAGTTTTAAGTAACTATTACTAAAACTAAGAAAATCTGTATTTATATAATTTAAATAATGAATGGAAGATGTTCAGAGGTTACTTTATTGATGGTAAACAAATAAAGCCACCATTAAAAACAGATATTTAACATGCAATAGAAATTCGGAGTAAAAAAGGCTGATATACAAATTGCTCTTCCAAAATAATTATTAAGGAACTATCTTATTAATCTGCTTCCTTATCTAGTAGTATATTATTAGGTGACACGCAAAATGAAACGACGTTATCAATTAGTTTTTCCAATTCATAAAAATGATAGCACATGAGCTAGGAATAACTTTAGTAGAACTAATATGTTTGCTAAATACTTTTGTAAATTTTTCAGCCAAATCCTCCGTCAAATAATGATAAATGGGAACTACTAACTGAATATTTGGAATATATGACTCTACCGATTAAATATTTTACCCCTAGAAAGGTTCGTGAAGGAATAGAATTATTAAGTGTTAAAAAATGTTATAGTTATAATTGAATAATGACAAAGCTCTTAAAAGAGCTACCTAACAAATTTTTGTTGCTGTCACCGAACTATTCGATGCAATATTAAGTATTTATTTTTTCAATGGAAATTTTAATAGATGGTCTTAATCCAAAAACTTGCTCAATTTTTAACGAAAAACAATTCTTATCATTTGCCCTGTTTATCTAAATAACTAAAAAATTATCTTTTAGTTGTGTTATAATCAAACTCATAAGTTGTAAAAAATAATTTTGTAACATCATTTCGGTTTAAGAGAAAGCCATTTCAGTCTCGAACAGGTCCACAAAGCAGCAAACGTAATTGAAAAAGACTTTGAAGGAAAGCGAGTATGTCCTGCAGTGTTTTTGGATATTTAACAAGCCTTTGATCGTGTTTAACATAACGGACTGCTGCAGAAAATTAAAAAGCTCTGCTTTGCCAATTTTACTTATTGCTTAAGTTGTATCTCAGTGAACAAGTTTTTCCAGTGAAAATTACCGATAGTCTCTTCGAATATCATCTTATACAAGCAGGAGTTCTGTAAGACTGACATAAATGACGAATAAAAGATAAATCTGTACACATCACATCTATGAGGGTAGAGTGGAAAGTCAGATACTTTTTTGATAAAACACTTTTTATTTATTTCTCAACATAGTCTTATTTTAACTCAATACACTTCGACCAATAATGTTCCAACTTTTTTAAGCCCAAGTCTGCAAAATAGCTCTCTGTTGCGGCGTCCACTTCTTTTTATGGGAATTTTTTCCAGCCAACCAGATTTTCATATTTGAGAAGAGAAATAAATCGATGGAAAGCAAATTCGGGGAACAAAGCGGATATGTCACCAATTCGTAGCGCAGATTGCCCAATTTTGCCACCAGTCGCGCTAAAAGTATAAATACTCATGTAGGATGTGTCGTACGCGTTTTCCGAGATATCTACAACAATCAATAATCTCTCTAACCTTCACTCTGCAATCGGTCAACACGATGCGATAAATTTTATTGATCATTTCCTCGGTAGTCACTTCAAGGGGAGTCCTGAGCGCATGGCGTCACTCGTGCTGGTTCGACCACATCGAAACTGCTCAAAACACTTATGAGCCATAAAATGTGAAGAAACAGAGTCTCTGTAATACTTTTTTAACTTCTCTTCGGATTGCATAATAGTTTTTCTACTCAAAAGTAATATTTAATCATCACACGAAATTTACTTTTTCCATTATTGCAAAAATGTTTAAATCATTTGCTATCAATGGCTGTCAAAACACAACTAAATGTTACACTGGCATAAAATTTATAAAGCACTAGTAGAAAAGATGGTACTATTTAGAAATATAATTATCTTTGCAGTCACAACCCCATCTTATAGCAAAGTATCTGATATTTTACTCTCCCTTCGTATATTGAGATATACTGTAACTCCGGATGGAATTCTAAACGGTAAAATATTACTAGTCAAGAATTTTGTTAGTGATCTGGAAATAAATTTCAGCACTTAGAGAAATCAAATTACCAAAAGAGGAAGAAATTTGTCATTAAAATCTAAAAGATGTACTAATTGTTAGGCTATAAATCGAATCTTTTACTCAACACCAAACTTTTGCTGAATAAAACTGCTGTTGTACTTACTCTTGTAAGTACAACAGCAGTTTTATTCAGGTGTCCTTACCCATGAAATAATGTCATGGCAAAGTACAAAAAGTCGGCCGTCAACATTATTCAAAGCTTTTAACCTTTAGTTAGTCGCGTGGGGTCCACTGAACCCCAAGCAACTTTGTTTTTATCATAATTCGGCAAATACTCAGTGCAAGCGACTGTACTTTTCGAGTAGCTTTCTAGCTCACTAGCTCCTTCCCCTCAATGCTCCGCTAGTCGTGGTTTCAGTCACACGCGTCACGCGGATTATTTTATTGATCTTTACAGGTAAAACATTATATTGGGTAGCCGTCATCACGTGACTCAAGAGGAAATAAATTCTATTCTCAACGAAGATGAAGTGGATCTATTCGATGAAGGTAACGACGAGTTGGGCGTGGAAGAAGTGTGTATTGATCAAGAAGGTCATGATTTTGATACTCAGCAGAGTAGAAAAGAATCAGTAGATGAATTAGTGCCACTGGTTTTAGAATACTATTTAGGTGAGTACAAAAAAAACAAAATGATTCAAAAATGCCTCAAGTCAAAGAATAAGACAAATAGCTCATAATATTGTTTTACATTTACCTGGGCCAAAAAAAGAAGCTAGAAGTGCTAAGAGTAATACAGATTATTTTCAATTGTTTTTTGATAAGAATATAATAGATTTTATTTTAAGATATACAAACCAATATACTCAAAATAAACGCGCACGTTTCCAGAGCTTTACGCAAAAAAAATTACTGTTAAAGAATTACAAGCATTTTTTGGTTTACTAATAATGTCCGGTGACCTTAAATGTATACATTTAATCTTTTTTGACCTATGGGCGACAGACGGAAATAGAATAGAATTTTTTTTAATGTGATGTCTTCTCACCGTTTTCTCTTTATTCTTCGTTGTCTGCGATTCGATGGTGCACGGTCTAGAGAACAGATTACAGCTTGATAAATTAGCACTTATTTGGGAATTTTGTGATTTTATTGGTGATTTCTTTAAAAAGCATTACACAGTGTTAGAATATGTAACCATAAATAAACAGCTTCTAGCATTTATAGGCAGATTCTCTGGTTTAATCTACATGTCAAGCAAGCCCAATCAATATTGGATTAAACTCCACGCTATAGTTGATTCCACAACAGCTTATCTATAAACATTTGAAATACACGTAGGTTCTTAAGCAGATGGTCCATATAAAAAAACTATACGACACAATAAGCACCGCGAAACGCCTTGCCGATCCAATTAAAGGTACGGAGCGTAATATTACGTTTGACAACTGGTACACAAGTGTTCCTCTAGCTGAACACTTGTTGAACCAAAAGCTTACTTTTGTCGGTACTATGAAAAAAAATAAAAATAAAATGTTTGCTCAGTTTTTACCTCAAAAACAGCTGAGGTGATTTCATCAAAGTTTGGTTTTTGTAAAGAACTAACTCTTGTTTCATATGTGCCAAAGAAACCCAAGGCTATTATTTTACTGTCTACAATGTACTATGATGATGCTATATTTGAAGATAATGAAAAAAATCCAAGAATAATAAAGTTTTATAGTAGGACCAAGGGCGGCGTTGACCCCAACGACAACCTGCGTGAAACTTATAATATTGCTCGTCGTACCAAGAGATGCCCTATGCTATTTTTTTTATTGTTTCAATGTGGAGATAATAAACATTTACGTCATTTATAACATGAATAACAGTACGAAAATCACTAGAAGAGAATTCCTGAAAAACTGGCTATGGAACTCATAGAAAGTTATAAAACCAAGAAAGCTAAATTTACCACATTGCTCTGAAACGACGATTATATATAACCCCAAGCCTTTGACTTCTGAAACTGAACCAAGTGCTTTCAAAAACTGTTGTCACCTATGTCAGAGATCTAAGGACAGGATAACCAAAATCAAGTGCGGTAAATGCAACAATTTTATGTGCAATGAGCACCATACCAAAGTCTACAATTTATGTGCTTGTTAATTACTAAGTATTTTTGAGATTTCGATTTAGAAGTTTAAGTTTTATGTTTTTGTTGAGTTGAGATGCTGTACTTTAAGTTTTTCATAAATATAAACATTTGTCTTTATTAGATCTATTTTATTTTTACCAATCAAATATGGGGTTTCTGTAAACCTAGGCGACTAATAGCGTAAATATTTCGACGCGACTAACTAAAGGTTAAAACAAAGTATTAAAAATGACTGCCCAAACCCCTAGTATGTTAGCAACATAATCTTACACAATGATTCCTGTATAAAATGATTACATAAAAAATTAAAACTATTCCGTAAGGTACACAACGCGTTTGAGTATCGTCGGAAATCTTCTCAATAATCAAAATGTAAACAAAACACTGATTCGCATCAGTGTTTCATCATGGAAAGTAAAAAATATTTGTTTTTATGTAGTCACTGTTAAGTGTTTATCGATTAATTAAGAAGAAATTCTGAAGGGTAACAACTCCATTTATGTCATGTATCTTATATGTATCTTGTACATAGACAAGATGCAGTGAAACTATTTTATTCAAGAATCTACAAATAATAAACTAAATTACCTATTATCATACCCTTATATAATGCCAACTGCAAGCTTAAATTAACAAAACATATATCTTCCTGTTCTAAAACTGACGTGAAAAACAAAGTACGAGACACTGTCTGCAGAATAAAAGAATACAAGTTATTTTCTCTAGACAAACAGTAAAACGAAACAACCTGCAGTAAATACCCCAGTCCTGTAACATACTAAATTATAAAGGGAGCAAAAACTGTTTAAAATTACACTATTAGCAGTTTCCAGTCAAGGTTGGCAAACATTTGTCAACATCAAGGGATGGGGCACACAAAAGTTTAATAGCGCCTCCAGCCGTTTGCTCTGCCGGCGCATGCTCTCCGACAAACTCCAAACTGGTTTATTCAGAAATAGGCTCTGATATAATTTGGTTTGACGGGCCATGTCAAATGTAATTTACTGGCCCTATACTAACAACTACGGATGCAGGTTTAGCGGAACATAAAATAATATTCGGCGTCAACGTTGACCGCACTGGAACTTTTGAATTCAGACTACCCCTAATTACAGCATAATAGATGGCAAATCGCACACAAATTTGTGTGCGAAAATTTGAATTCAAACATTGACTTCAACTTTCGCATTTCTAAGCACGTCAAAATGACGCTGTAGCATAAACTATTAAATTGGGTAAATGAAACTTGAACTTTGCAGAAATCTAAATAACTAATTTTAACTAAATATTTATTTATCTATCTATATACGGATATACTTACATCGACTTACAAAGTAAATAAATTAAACTCAAAACTCAAAAATAAAAGAATTTAAAATCACTTAACATTAATATAAGTTACAGTTTAAATTAAATTTAATGCTCTATTCAGACTGGAAATGAAAATTTGCAAACTTAATACGTATTAAGAATTAACTTAAGATTTAATTATAGCTTTAATGAAAAGTAAAAAAAGTAATATGTATCACTTTTTAAATTTATTATAATATTTAATCGAATGGAATCTTAAAAACCAGATAAATGTGATACAATTTTTTTTAGTTTTTTTTTTAATTTATTATTTATTAGCATTGAAAATGCAAAATATTTTATAAGCTAGTTTACTAGCATACTATCTTAGTATTAAATATTTAACTCGATAAAAACATGATGCGGTTCCTTCCAGTAAAGAGATCTTAGTCCATTTTATAGGTCTTTTTATTCTTCTTAATGTAGTGTCTTCTAATAAGATCTGCATTAATGAATTTGTGTGTTTTTAGTTTTTGGCGGTGGATGATGATACTTCTCTTATAGATGACTTCTTTTATAATTAGTATTTTCAAATTTTTATGAATCATTTCATTTGTTTTGTACCATGCGGTATTAAATATTGTTTTTAATATTTTGAACTGACAACTTTGAATTATTGTAACATTGGTTTGGCTGTAACAGCTCCACAACTTTATACCACAAATCCGTACGGGTTTTGATTATTGAATTGTAAAACAATGGTGTGCATTAAATAGATAGCGGACACTTTGATCCGGTCAATCAATATAGTGCTCTCTCTTTAGTTATATTTGCTTCCCTTTTTGTAGATGTCTCTCCAATTTAATTTAGTGTCTGAGCATGCTCCTATGTATTTTACTGCTGCATTTTGTAATATTTAAATGTTGTTTAGATATATGGGTAGACATAGATCTTTTCTTAGGGTAAATGTTGGTGATCCAATTTTGTCTTATTTATTTTTACATTCTTCAGTTTAAACAGTTTGGCAGTGGTCAAAAATCAGAAAAAAGTAAACAAAAATTTGATTATTGTCTTAATAAGTCAGTAATAACGTACATATCACAAGATAAAAAGTGAAAAAAATGAAATACATTTGGGATAGGTTTCAAGGGGTGGTTATTTGGCAGTGACTATTTGTACGTGTTTTTTATGCAACCTGTTTAAAATTAACCATGAAGTATGGAAAAATAATAAAATTATCAGCTTATATATATATATATATATATATATATATATATATATATATATATATATATATATATATATATATATATATATGAGCCGTCCAATAATTTTCGAAGATACGGTCGCGCGAGGTCTACGATTTCGTTCAAATTTTAGGAGCTAAAAGTAGGTAGTGAAAAATAAAATCCTCCAATTTTTAGCCTTTCACCCCATCCGGATCCAGAGATATGAATTTTTGAAAATTGAAAATTACCCTTATTTTCCTGTGTTTCAAAATCCATATCTCGGGAAGTTTGGGTCCAACCGGGTTCAAATAGAAGGCATTTTTTTCGTCTGTGAGTCTACTTTCATGTCATCTGAGTCCGGTCTATTTGTACGTGCCTCTCTTTTCTTGGCAGCTTGAAATTCGAGAACATAAAAACAGCAAATTCTTTCATCTTGAAAATGGACCCAGATTACAGCAACAGCGCGAAAACATTGTAGACGTAATAGGCATGAAGGTAGGCTCATAGACAAAAAAAAGCGTCCTAGTTGAGCCAGATTGGACCCAAACTCCCTCAGTTACGAATTTTTAAAAAATGGAATTTCCGCGAAATTCGAGTTTTTTCCGGTTTTCTAAGTGTCACCAATCGCCTGACCGATTCAA
Source organism: Sinelater perroti (assembly GCA_036346155.1). Lineage (NCBI taxonomy): Eukaryota > Metazoa > Arthropoda > Insecta > Coleoptera > Elateridae > Sinelater > Sinelater perroti. Next base: position 6,203,554 of record JARFIY010000265.1, read on the forward strand.
ATACTTTGAAAAGTGGGGGAATTGTTGTTTTATTAGAATACAATGATTTTTTAATGGTTTTATCCTTGGTCCGAACTTGTAGCATGCGCGATCACCACTGCGCAGATTGTTCTTTTCGAAGGGAAAATAGACGGAAATTGTGGGAATTTCTGAATTATACGGCGAGTCAGGGGCTCAAAAAGGGTTGAAAAAGATCGAAGTCAGTGCAAAATACTCTTTTGACAGATTAAACGGTCATAGAACCTGATTTTAATAATCCTTCGACACCTTAAACCATTGTTTACTGTAGTCATTTTTTAAAACAATTACGCTCTGCTAGTCGCACATATTACTCCCGCTAACAGCCAGTCTGCTAAGTTGGGTGAAATTCGAATTCTGAAGTTTTTCAATTATCACGTCGGCTCAGTGTTGCGAGTTCATTCAAACAATTTCAGAATACTACGATATTCGTATTTCAAATCTAGAATAAGTCTTCTACGGAGAGTGGATGGCCATTCCTCAGTTTTCAGTTTCTCAGTTTCTTGTGTTATCGCCATACAAGGCTAAACACAAGTGAGGTTATGTTGTATAAGTGTAACGTGTCTTAGTGGAAAAGTAAGTGGACAATGGCTGTACTGGAAATGATGTGTGCTATCGTGAAATTCCTGAACGACAGTTGTTCTGAACCTTATAATTTTTGTTATTTAAATGAATTCGATACCGAACAATTGGATATCCTCAATTTGAGATTAAACAGTAATTTGAGTGCTTATGACAGTGAGTACATATGTAAAAGGCACAAGAACAAGTTTGTCGATAATTATAAAACTGAAAGGAGAAAATTTTGAGATCCATACGGAATTCATAAAAAACCGGTTCGGGGTGCGCATTATTACCTTAGAATTGAGTCAAAAATGTTGTAAGGCAACGGAAACGAGATTGATTCCACGGAATAAAATATGTAAACGGTGTGAGCAGAAAGTTACTGAAAGTGTCGCGGAGGGTCACAATAACAATGTTGTGAGAACGGGTGGTCTAAGGCCAAGAAGGACTGTTGCGAGTGGAGTAGATATTCTAATTAAAGGAATAAACGGTCTTGAGACTTATCCTTCTAGTGCAACGCAAAGTTCAGGTGGTACTGAATTTCTGACTTGTAACCAGGGACGATCGTCTCTCAGAAACGTTTGTCGAGAACTTGGAATGCCTGATCTTGAATTATCACGGATTTCTTTGCCCAGAAAAGAAAAACTAGTGGTCGATTTTTTAACTGATGTTTAGGCAAAATTAATTTGTCAAATAAAAGATGCTTTTAATCTCGATCTAAATTCAATTATGCCACTGGTTACTGGCAGTTCCATCCAAGACAGTGTCTCACTTCATCAACTTTTGACAGAATTGCAAAGAAAATTCGACAGCAGTTCAACAATCTCCGACAAGATATCCCTTCTTTGACTTGTTCCAAGAAACTTGAGTTTCGATTTATGTCAAAAGTACTTTAAATGTACTTCGTATATGTTCAATAAAGTACGGAAGCTGCAGAAAAATGGTTCTTCATGATGAAAGTTGTAAGATTATTGTCTAGAAAATTGATTTAATTCCACGTTTTCATGTTTACAGGTGAATTAGAAAATCCACCGAGAAAAAAACATTCTAAAATTTCTCAAGCAATGGAAAAAATTATAGAGAGTTATATTCTGGATCCCAAAAATTCATACATATGTCCAGGGAAGAAACAAAATTTGATAAGGAAGGCTCGAGATGAAACGGGGTCGATAGTCGAAATAGTAAAACAAAAGCGTCTGCTCCTCTACACACTACGAGATTTACACTCTAACTTTCTGCAAGATTATAAAGGGGATGAAAACGCACCAAAATTTTCTCACTTTGCGAGTTTGGTACCTGAAGAATGTATTTATGCTGGAGATCGAGGCTCCCACAACATTTGTGTCTGTGTCGAACACGAAAACATTAAGCTCAAGCTTTTACTCTGAATAAAAGGATTATCGTGATTTCATAGCAGCTGCAACTTGCGATTCAGATAACATAGACTGTATGCTCCATCGATGCGGTGAATGTCCAGGGATTCTCGGAATTACGCAAGTGCTGGATGATTTTGAGATTTCCTGGGACAGAACAGAGATCAAGTACAAATTCTGGGATACCAAAAAAGATACACGAGCTTCTCTCATTACAATGTGTGAGAAAACAGCCAAATTCAAGACAAATTTGCTAGAGGATTTGTGGAATATAACCAGTCACCATTCTATTGCCCAGACCCAAAAAAAATTATCTCCTTGCCAGCAAGAATGAGTTACAATGGAACACCTGTATAGTTCTTATGGATTTCTCCGAAAATTATTCTTTTGTGATTCAGAATTATATCCAGGCATTCTACTATAATAATAATCAAACGACAATTCATCCCTTTGTAATGTATTTTAAAAATAAAGATGGTAATCAATTGCAAGAAAAGAGCTTTTGTATTATCAGCAACAGCAAGGATCATTGGGCTTATGCAGTGCATGCATTCCAAGATGAGTTTTTAAAAATTATCAGAGTTGAATACCCATGGTTACAGAAGATACGATACTTTTCAGATGGCGCTCCTACACAGTACAAAAATAAGTAAGATTCTTCTTATATTATATTTGAAAATTCTTGCTAATCGATTTGTCTGTTCCAGGAACAACTTTGCCAATATATGCCTGCACGAGAATGACTTCGGAATCAAAATAGAATCCTACAATTTTTTCGCAACCATCCATGGAAAAAGCCCATGAGATGCTGTAGAGGGTGTGGTTAAGAGGACAATCATGCTCCATTGTCTGAGATCTGGAGCTGAGCATCAAATAGTAAATGCTGAAGTAATGTATAAATTTGCAGAACAAAATATAAAAAAATTAGTAGTAAAAAAATTAAATGGATGTAAAAATAATTAAAATTATAATCATTATTCACACAGATGTCTATGGGTCCCAGATGTGAAGGTTCAACAACATAAAAAAAAATAAAATCAAAGATTTAATAGTGCAAGGGAAGTTGAGGGTACAAGAGGTCTTTATTGCATCATCCCAGTCGATGGTAAAAGTATACGTTTAAAACAAACGTCTTTTGATGAGAAAGAAAAAATTGTTAACATTTTAGATAAGACAAATAAATAAAGAAAACGAGATGAATAACGGACTTATTTTGTTGACATTTGTAGGATATTTCAATATAATGTTATTCAGAATTGTGAGAACTTTCATATGTATGTAATAAAATGTAGGTAAATTTAGGGGAGGAATTTAATAATCTACAGTGTATTTATCGAGCAAAAATAGTAAAAAATACGGTTTTATCTTGGAAAATACAACATTGACTGTTTTTTTTGACTTTGACCTTTTTCAACCCTTCTTGAGCCTCTGACTCGCCGTATAATTCAGAAATTCCCACAATTTCCGTCTATTTTCCCTTCGAAAAGAACAATCTGCACAGTAGCGATCGCGCATGCTACAAGTTCGGGCCAAGGATAAAACCATTAAGAAATCATTGTATTCTAGTATAACAATTCCCCCATTTTTCAAAGTATTTTAATCGATCAGGCGGGATTGGTGACACGCGATTGAGAGGCACGTACAAATAGACCGGACCCAGATGGCGTGAAAGTAGACTCACAGATGAAAAAATGCGTCTTATTTGAGCCCGATTGGACCCAAACTTCCCGAGATATGGATTTTTTAAAAACAGCAAAATAAGGGTAATTTTCAATATTCAAAAATTCATATCTCTGGATCTGGAGGGGGTGGAGGGTTAAAAATTGGAGGATTTTATTTTTTCGCTACCGACTTTCAGCTCCTAAAATTTGAACAAAATCGGAGACCCTCGCGCACACCTTATCTTCGAAAATTATTGACGGCTATATATATATATATATATATATATATATATATATATATATATATATATATATATATATATATATATATATATATATATATATATATATATATATATATATATATCATGCGTTGAATTGGAAATAACTCACAAAATACAAGAAAAATAATGTAAAAAAATAGAGTCCAATACTAATAATTAACAGAGGTATATAACTTTTTAACGCAAAAGATGCATACCTATACTCTTACTAATACAAAAGAGAGGAATGTCAGTTATTCATCGGTATCAGTTGAGCCTGTATCACTTTCACGTGCTCTTTTGGAATCGGGATGTCTGGTTACATTCTTCTCAGAATATGAAATTTTGGTTCTTTTAAGAGCCTAAAGACTTCAGGAAACAACTATGACTTCTTTTGGGGAAGTTTGCGAAGAGAAGTGATCAGTGAATCTGATGAAATCAAAAATCTATTGAATAGGTTTTGATTCGTTCAACTCGAGATATTTTTCTGCTGTAATGTTCTCTATATTTTTTAAGATCTTTATTTTGGGATTCTTGCGCTACATCGAACAATTGACTTATCGGCAATAAGGCAAACTTAATAACTCTGGAACCGTCAACTAAAATTTTATGAACAGATGCTGGCGTATAATACCATGAATATGTGGACACTAATAATCGTGCAGTCTGTAAAGTATACTTGTGGAACGCATCAGTATCGACCTCGTATCCACATGAAATAGTTTTCAGAATAACCGCAATTTTTTTTAGTAATTTCATCGACATCAGTGATTGAAGCTGGTGTAGTTTGGGCCTCAAAAAATTTGCGTCGTTGTACCACTACCTCCACTTTTAGGTTGATCAACTAGCAGACCCATTTTAGTCTTAAATTTATTTTGTATTAACCTATTTCTCTCTATTATACTACCATTATCTTCAGCATGTGCTTGCTACTTCTTAATATCTAAGCGATAGGATACGTAAATCAAACATTCGAAGCATCTAAACCAGGCATAAAACGTTGATAGTTTAAATTTAAAAGCTTTCTCGTTTTCTTTATATTGTTTATTTCTTTTGGGGTTGCCTTGCAAATATAGCATGTTTGTGAAAACGAAGTATCGGTAATAACGTTACAGATTTTTTCGTCTATCATGGGCATAATGTAATTATGGGACACAGAAACTTTAATTCCTTCTTCTTCGGAAGTTTATGTTGTTGGTTGAAGCTTGTCAATCTGATTTTGTATATATGCCACTTCGTGCTGTGTAATGTCAGTACTTTCTTGAATGAACTGAATTAGAAGAGGCCTAAAAAATTTTGTTAACGATGGACGTGTATTTTGCCACAAAATTAGTTTTTCATCTCTCGGAAATTGCTCAAACAATTGCAAGGAAACCATGGATGCTAAAGATAGATCGCTATCTTTTAAGGTTGCTTATATTGAATATAACCGTTACTTTTCTATTTTACTAACAGTACTAAACTTCTTACTGTTTCAGGAGCAAAAGATAATATTACGAGTTTTTGCATGTCTAGCATTCGAAAAACCGTATTATATAGAAGGCTTGCACTTGAACTTTTGCGGACTGTTCTGTTAATATTAGGGTATCAACTGGTGAATAACATCAGCCCTTAGTCTCTAAAACTTTGTAGTAAGAGGAGTAGATATCCACGTTTTTCTTTAGCTTGATGTCTAATAGACATGTAATGACGTTTCGTTAATTTGGCTTCAACAATTAAAGAAACCGCCTCATCTGACGTTAAAAAATGTTCTGATTTTTGTGCATTATGACAGGTTTTACAAATTTTCGTAATTAGAGTTGGTGTCGTAAACACAGCTTCAGTGATTATTTTGGCTTCTGAATCTTTCCCTTAGATTTCAGAGCAGCGTAACTGAGTTATTCCGCTTCAAACTCTGTCGACAACTTTACGGCCCGTTGTCTCTTGGTCTTCGAACTGTATTCCTCAAACGTTACCTGGCTCGACCACGACCCGAGGTTGCTTGGTTCAGCACGTGACACAGTTTCATTAGGTTCCTCCGGTTCTTCTTCTTTGTCAACATCAAAATTACTGTCAAGCCACTTTCCATGCTTTTGACGGAATCTTTCTCGATTGCGATTTTTCCAATCTTGAAAAAACTTTGTTGCAAAAGTCAATTGTAGCGTTCCTTATGTGTGAGCCTTCTGTGCCGCACGCATTTCACCAGATTTTTCCGATAAAACGTCAAACAGTTCTCTTCTTGTAAGGATTCTAAAATACAAAAAATACATTTTTTGATTGCTTAAGCTAGAGCAGTTTGGAGTAAATATAAGTACAAACCGATTTTCATATTATGTGTGGACATCTAGTCAATTATTGGGGGTAAAATATTGTTACACCGCTTGTGTAGATATTGCCTAAAATTTGATAGAGCCGAGATTTAGCAATACAACCCTTAAGTATGAAATTTGGTTAATTTTCAATAAATAACTTTTTGAGTTACTATACTTTCTTTACTTTGTATAACAAAATAAAAATGTGATTTTTTTCTAATGGAATAATTTAGAGCAAAATGGATTTAACCGCGGCATAGAGGATTACCTAGAGTATATCTTAGAATAAAAATATCCGTGGCTTTTAATGGCAAACTTTCTTTAAGTCTTATAGAAGTTACAAACTGCCAAAGAAAGTAAGTTTATAAAAAATAATAAAATCAGGTGCTTTAAAGTAAAATTTGTTGAAATACTTTTTTGTATAAATAAAACACTTGCTTTAAAGTTGTTCTTGTAAAAATTACAAACCAAAAGCACATATTTGAATCACAGCCACACGTTGAAATCTGCCAACAAAGTAAAGTAAAATCGTAGTTTAACAATTACTCATATTTAAGGGGTCACCGCAAGTAGATTTTTAAAACAAATGGGTCGATATTTCGGGAAATATCACTTGAGATATACCTTAATGTAAACTTGAAATGTGAAAGCTTTATAAGATAACATACTTACAAAATTTGAATTTTGTCCACTTTTGTAATTTTCGACCACTGTACAGTGTTTTAGATCATGCATATATTCCTATACTAGAACATATGCTCGGAGAACTTCATTGTGATTATCCAATACGACAGTATCATCAGTAAATGTGCCTACGATGACGTTTAGTAAAACTGGAAGATCTGGTAAATGAAAGATAAAGTAGAGGGCCTGGTACACTGTATGCCAAACCATGTCAAAATCCTAGCCTATATCTAAAAATACTGATGTGCAATATTCCTTGATGCTTGAAATGGTAAGGATAATTTGTAAAATGAGATAATACTACTGAGCTTGTCAAAATCCAAATTTATAATTGAGTAACCATTCAGTGTCAATTCTTTTAAATACTAATTTTTCAAGTAATTTTGAAATAGCCGACAATAGACTTATGGAACGATATAATTTTGCATTAGTTAGATTTTTACCGGACTTAAGAATTAAGATTATCTCTGCAGTTTTAATGTTTGGAGCCAGTAATAGATTCTAAGAATTGCATTAAAAATGTAGGTCATAAATACTATACTTTTTCTTGACATTTCTTTTAAGATTTTTGCTGTTGCTAGATTCGCACCCGAGACTTTCCTTGCATTACAAAATCTTATCTTATCTTGTATTTCTTTAGGTGTAGGAACTAAGTGATTGGTTTACTGGAATGGGCGACTCTAGAATTTCTAGTATTTCTTTATCTGTGTTATTTTCGTGAGGCTGTAATATAACAGCAAGGTATTATGCAAATACTTCTACTTTCTCCTTATCTTTTTTTACGGTTCTTATAACGGCTGATCGATTTATTGTTATTATATATTTGTTTATAGCTTTAATCGGTGTCCAAATTGTATTATTATAGCCGTTTAAATCACATAAATAAGCTTTAAGTGATTATTCTCTGAGAGTCTTTGGTTTAGATTTGAACTTACTCCTAAGTCTATTTAGGATATTCTTATTTGCTGGGGTATGTGCCTTTTGCCATTTGGCTCGTGCTTTTCTATTTCAAAACCTAATTTTTTAATTTTTAAAAAAATATTTGTAAAACGTTTTTATATGTTATTCTTGCAGAAGTTGATTGAGCTGCTCCTTGTACAGCATTAATTTGACTAGTTGTAGCTTCCTCTACTTTATTTGGGTTTTTAAGTCTTAGATTTAAATTTATTTTATCTGTCATCTTGCGCTTGTATTCATTTGAGTCAGTTTTGAATTATGTAGTCTAGCTATAAATTAAATATGTATTGGGTATGTACTGTAGGTAGCTATTGCCGGCGAATAGCTCGAGCACACGTCATAAGTAGATATAATATCGAAGTAAGTTGAAGAAATATCACTATTGACGAAGAAGTCCAGTATTTTTCATAATTTATTTATATCTGTCTGCCAGTGCGTTAATGTTATAAATAAAAATAAATATTTTTTATATTATATAAGATTAGAAAGCTACCTGCTTGTATGGTAATTGTGCTGGATTCCTATACAATGTTTTAATAAGTAAAAGATTTGAACACTACTGAACATGAGGTCGGTACTATCCATTGATAGTTCTCCAAGTTTTCCTAGTTAATGAGGTCTTCTGGCCACTTCTTCTTAAGTCTTATTTCTAGGTGTTGTTAGTAAATTACTTCTATAAACTGATTTGTATGACCAGTACTGCGGTTTAGATTTGTTGGCGTGGGTGCTGATTACATTTTTGACGAATAGTATGCTGAAATCCTTGTAGAGAGTCTGGTTGGACACATACCAGGGAGCATTCGCTATCATGCGAAGTGACTTCAAGCGGAATGATTGTAGGATATTAGTATTAGACGGTTTACTACATTTTCAGAGTTAATTACCTACGTTCAAATAGGTTTTATGATAGTTTTATATATGATATTTTGAAAGAGTAATTGAGATTTTGTAACGAGTAACCAGTGCATTTGTTTTACTTTAAGATTTAGTTGGATTTTTGTGGCCTTTGTATGTTCTCTCCAGGTGAGTTTTCGATCTAAGTGAAGTCCCAAGTGTTTAACGACTGGTTTTTCAGGAATAGGAGTGCTATTGAGGTAGACCTGGGGACATGTATTTCGCCTCAAGGTGAAGGTGATCTGTGTCGATTTCTTAGTGCCAACTGTAATTTTCCAACGTTTAACCAGTTGCCTAAATAGTTTAGGTGGTTTGGAGCTTATTAGAAGCTGTGACTGGATTCATGTCAGTTGCCATGATTGGTGTATCGTTAGCAAATGTGGCCAATGTAATATCGTTAGTCGTAGGTATATTAGTGGTGAATTGGAGTACTCCTGATTTTATGAAATGGTAACTGGATAATACTTGGTAGAATCGATCGTTGAGATAGGACTTTAGAATAAAACATATTTGACATGTGTTTTTTAACTTTAATAATAATCCTTCGAAGCATACCTTGTTCTTCTCTTCTAGGCCCTCTTTGATTTTGTTTACTATTCGGTGGCACTGCTAGGTTGTTGAATGTTTTTGCTGGAAGCCAAGTTCAGATATTAAGCCATTTGTATTGATTCTAGACAGGAGAAGCTTTTCAAATACTTTGGACATCAAGGGCAATGAATTTATGAAACGATAAGAAGTGGGTTCCGTAGTAGGTTTGCCAGGTTTAGCAATCATTATGATTTGGGCATATTTCTATTGTAATGGATAGAGTAATACAGCCCTGGCAAGATTGTGGTTAACAGAACGATTGATTTTCTAGACAGGTGTTTTAACATTTCGCCGACCACCAGATAATATCCAGATGCTTTAATCGAGTTTATCGAGTTAATTATTCGACGGACTTCACCTGGTAAAGATAGATTTACAGGTAGTGAAAGTTGGCTAAGAAAGTTTTCTATTTTTTCGTGTTCAATGTTGTTATTAGGAAGCGAAGTGAACACATTTGCCAGGTTTAGCAAATATATTCGTTTTTTTTGTCTGATTGTTCCCAGATGCCATCTGGTTTCCGTATTGGTGATACAGCTACTTCGAGTTTTTTATATTTCTTAATGGCTTTCGATAATGCTAGGTGATGCTAGGTTGGTGTTTTAATGTGTCGTTTCTAGCCTGTTGGAGGGCTGAATAAAGTGGATGGGTTAGTTTGTTGAGTTCCGTTTTGTCATAGGAATTTCTTGTTATGTGCCATATACTACGCGCCCTTATTTTTTCGATAACAAGTTTTTTTTATTTATAGAGTATGTTATAGTTGTGCGGTTGAATATATTTTTTTAAAGGTGTGGTTTTCCATGCTGCGTACTGTACTGTGTTTGTTAGATGGTTAACAACTTTTTTGATTTTGGATGGCCCTTTTATTCTAAACTCTAGGTTGATGTTTTCATTAATTGACTTTTAGAAAAAGTCCCACTTAGCTGCCTTTGAACATAATTTGGGTATTGGTTTATTAAATACAATATTCACACTTAGTGTTATTATTAAGCCGCTGTGTTCACCGCTTAGATCAATCACCACTACACAAATCTCATATCACTGAAATATTCTTGTTTTTTGAAAACTATTGTACTGCGTTGCTACAATATTTAAGAAATATAAAAGGTCTAGTAAAAAATAATTAGTGCAACCGTACAACTAGCAACATTTGTATATTAAACTAAATATTTTTTATGTAACTATTTTCACGATGCAATTTTCTATTTTGCTAATTTTGTGAACTTTTTTTTATTGGAAAGTTCCAAGTCCACAAAAAATAACAGGTTCCTTAGTAACTCGTCTTGCAATTGATATATTTCTCACTTTGTGACCTTGCTTTATAATTTTTTCTTTAATATTCTCTGTGTTTGTAGAATAGTGTAGATATTTAATCACTACTCTGTAAGATCTTTCGTTTTTTGGCTGGTATGTTTGGTTTATGTTATTATCTTTTATGTAATAGGTGTACAAATAAGTTCTCAGCTTTTTCTGCAAAATTAAAGTTTTATTTAAAACAAACAAAAAAGCTTGAGTATCAAAGTATTCTCCGTTGGCATCGATGATCTTTTGCCATCTTTCGGGTAGCTTGCGAATTCCCTGGTGATAGAAGCTCATCGGCTTCGAAACGATAAAGTTATCGATGTATTTTCGGACTTCTTCTTCTGTTTTGAAGTGCGTATCAGCCAAGTGATGCGGTAACGACCGGAATAAATGATAATCGGAAGGGGCTATACGCCGCATGTGGGAGAAGTTCCCAGCCTAACGCGTCTGCAGCTCATCCGTGTCAAATGCTTGAGGGCGTCCAGCGCGTGGTTGGTCTTCAAGACTAAACTCTCGAAATCTTTGGTACCACTTTGCACGTTGCATGCCTCGCATTCTTACCATATGCAGCTCAAATCATTTCGGTGGCTTCAGCAGCGTTTTTCTTAAGATGAAACGCGAAGTGGATAGAAAATCGAATATGCTCTTTTGTGATTGCCATCGTGAACACAGCTGATTATTGAGGTTATGTGCACCAAACGCCAAATCGCATGATGTTTCGAAAGACCAAATGTCATTGCTTTAAAATCGCAAGAGGGCGGACTAATACGTTACATGTAAACAGTGATTTGCGTCCTGTGAAATCTAAAGCTGAGAACTTATTTATACACCTATAGAACATACTAATGATCTATATGTATCTGAAGAGTAATTGTTATTTTTATGACTTTGTTTGGTAAACTTTTGTGGAGTATTCTTCTGTTTTAACTATTTCAGAACATTTTTTAATTATCTAACATGTTAAAAACCCCATCTACAAAAATTTACAAGAATTTAATTTCTTTGTATTTACTTGTCAGGGATTTTCTTCTGTTGTTTACCTATTTTTTCCTTCTCCACTGGAAGATAACATCTTCACATACTGCTGGTTGTTGTACATCTAATATATTTGCTTCGTTCGGAGTTGCATTATGTTAATATACTGTTTTTCATTTGACTGAAATTAGAAATTGCTATTAATTGGTTGACTTATAAATTGTAATGGAATCGTATGTAATGGTTGTTTTCTTAATTGTTATGAAGAGTACATTTGTGCTGTGTGATTGTCCTAGAAGCCTTGACTTTGCATAAGAGTTGGTGGTATTTGTATATTAATTATTGGCAGCCACTGTATATGCTTTGTGAATGAATTGTTTGTATTGACCTAAATCTTGTGGTAAATACGCCCGCTCGCTCGGGACTACTTTGTAGAAAGGTGATCGGCCGACCTCTTCTTATCCCGCACATTATACTTCACACTTGAACTTTTATCGCAGAGCATGAACTAATCGCCAATTGTATTGAATAATATGGTTGTCAGTATTATATTCCGGATTTATTTTAATAATTCTGCACATGTAGTTATAATAAATATGGTGTTAAAAACGTATATAATTTACAATAGAAATTATTGAAAAAACTAAATAGTATTTGAACTGCAAAGAAGTAAAGTAAAAATCTTTAAGTATTTAAATACTAAGTCACAAACAAACGCATGCATTATGTAATACTTTATATTAATAATAACAATTTGTACTTACTTTAACCAAACAGACAATAAATAAACCAAAACAAGAATTACTTTATCTTATTATTGCAAAAAACACAATACTTTTAAAGTTGAAGAATTACTTGAATGCACATACATAAAACTGCAAATTTATATGACAGTATATGTTTTATATTTTTATTATGGGGAGGATACTGTAAAAAATTCAATACAAATATGCTTTCGACATTCTAGTTTTATTACTATATATGTGTATCCATTTTCTGCACTGAAAACGCAATACCATAAATTTTTTATGTTAGTACTTATGTTTATTCGGAATTTTATAAATGCTGTATTTTATATACATGCACAACATCTACGTTTATTTAAAAATGCATCACAGACTTTTTATCAGTAAAATCTATACGCAAAAATTGTGTTATAAATCATAACAGATATTGCTCGAGAGATTTATGTACAAAACAAACTTAACAGGGTTACAATTAATATAAAAAAATTTTGCATAAATGATAAGGTTACAAGAACAGTTTGACGTTACAAAGTAAGTGTTTTTTTTATAAACCTACGCAATATAAAGCCACCATACGAATATACACCAAAAATTACACAAGCTTGCAAAATTTACCTTCTGTCATGTTTTTTAACTTCTAATGATTGATTACTATATATTTTTAGCGCTGAATGCGAAAGTGACCTTCATTTTTTCCCATCATGTCAGAATTTTTCGCAAATTGTAATTTTTTTGAATTTGTAAAAAGTTGTAAAATATGAGATTTCAAAATAGAACTAAAACTAGAACTAGAACTTTTTTCTTAATCATTGTCTCCTTAATTTCTTATGGAAATTGCTACAAAATTAGCTTAAATTTCTATTTTAGTTCATTCTTAAATTAACTAATTTTTGTTTAATTAATTTTATAAGGTACGTCATGCTTTTGGAAACTACCACCCCCCTCTTTACCCACCCTTAATGACGAAGTATGTAATACACTTACAGTCTTATTTCATGTGTCAAAGTTTCTTTAGACTGCTTCGCGCTTTTCTTTTATGTTCTCTATGGGGTTCATCTCGATGTAACAATTACAAATAGTCAGTCATCCTTGTAGTAGTTTATTTTCTTGATATCTCCTTTCCATTTCTTTAATGTCTGATAGAATTACTTATCTATCTGTTTCTAGCGACATCTGCATTTTCAGGAAAATAATCCAAATTTGAATTTGGGAAGTGAACCATCAAGCTCATACAACAGCCTAAATTTTTATACTTCTGCAACATATTTTCAACGATGGACTTGAAGTTTGGATTATTCTTATTGCTCAGAAACTTGGTTACTACGTCTTTAAAGGCTCTCTAGGCTTCTTTTCTACATTTTCTGTTTTCAAAATTACCATCTTTGAGAAGCTTTCTGTCATGGCCAGTAAAAACACCCTCTTTTAGTTTGGCAGTTGATAAGACTGAAAATGTGTGTCAGATATATTTAATACATTTACTTTTAAGCTTTGACAAATTGCTTTATTAAGCCTAACTTGATATGTGGAGATAGAATCTATGAGAGCTTTTCGAAGGAGCTTGTAAATTTGTCGTCATGACATGCGTGTTTACATTATTCCGATATTAAACGTCTAAATTAAGCCGTATCAAGTGAGAGTAAGTACGTATAAGCGAAAGAAGCAGTTCCATTATAGCAAGAAGCAAACGAAAAATAAAACAACTAGTAGTAAATATACTAAAACTTCTGAATAAAACTTTGGAGGTTAAGGAAATAAACATAAGAATAAAAATTGCATAAAATACGTTTAGTAGTGATAAGGATAAGTGATAACAGAGCCAAGCACCTACTCCAAGATCTATGCCGAAGTATGGAAGACAGGCAACACATTTACCAACCAAGTAAGAAATAAAACGGCGTGCATGTATTAAATATTGCGGTTAGCATAAAATAGTTAATAATTTTGGGCAAAAAGTAAAAAAAATGAAAAGATAGAAGTAAAAAAAGTAGAAATAAAACCTATATAACAAATTCGGTACCAAAGTAAGGAACAAATTACACGCATACGAGTAAATAAAACAAAACCGTGGATCGATAAAAGTTAAGCTTACGACGGGATGGCTGGGGCCTAGCTTCTTACACAATTAACAGTTGAGTAAATAAAATAAAATGGCTGATATGGCAAGAGAAGAAACATATGTTCAGAGAATTAAAGGGGAGTATAACTCAAATAGTTACAAAATTAGATACTGTTGGGCTGGAAATAAAGCAGATAAAAGTAGAAATTAATAAACTAATAGGAAAAATAAAAAGACACGAGGAGAGAATAAGTTACTTAGACATAGAGATAAGAAAGGAAAATATTATAGTAAAGAGAGTAGTAGAAGAAGAAAATAAAAATAAGAGTAAACCTAAAGAGAAAGTCGGAACAGTCATACAAAAAATAGTAGGTAATACCATTATCATTACATCAGTACATATATTTTTTTTTATTGAAATCATACTAACACTAGTCGTAATCGACTAACCAATAGTTTAATTCTGACCTTATCACCATAATTACTTATTTACTAAGAAGTCCCATCGGTCTTTACTTAGTTTCTAATACCTTTACACTAGTTTCACTTATTTCCACAGTTTACCATACTCTGTTTTTCACTGTATTTATTGCACTATTACTGTTTCACTGTTACGCGTTACACTATTCTAGATCAAAAGGCTTAACCCTTTTTAGTATTCGTTTCAGATTAGTGCTATCGAGAAGTTGTAGAACTTCAGTGTTGATGTGACCATAAAGTCTCTCCTCATGTCGTGTTGTAAACGCCTTAATTTCCTCTGTTACTGTCGGGATCCTCATATCTCTATGTATGTTATCATTCCGTACATATCATGGGGCATCCACGATATTTCTTAGAACCTTATTTTGGAATGTTTAAATTATATTTACATTTGTCTTGGTAGCACATCCCCATAATTGAATTTCATATGTCCAGTTTGGTTTTAATATTTATTTGTATACTACTATTTTGTTATGTATCGACAATTGGGATTTTCTTCCAATAATCCAGTATATTTTCTTATATTTAATGTCCAATTCCTTCCGTTTCTTTTTTATATGCTCCTTTCATTTTAGTTTGACGTCAAAATTCATCCCGAAGTACTTTGCCGCACTTTGCTGTACGGGATGTTGTTACTATTAATAGTTATTGCGTTGTACCCATGCTTATTGTTAGTGAAATCAACATGAGCCAATTTGCCCTCATTAATTCTCCACCTTCTAGTCACATATTTAAGACGACTATTTGTATTCATATATATCTGTCACGATTGAAGGTCATTGACTTGAAATTTTTTAAATTCGTATTCAAGATTTCATATATCAAGTGTTACGCAATGTATACAAGCTTTTTTTTTAATTCGTATTTAAGGTTTTATATATCAAGTGCATACGGATTTTTTTCTAATTATTTTTTTCTAATTAATCCAGGAACTGGACGAAGCAAAAAGAATAAAAAAATATAGTAGTGAAAAAAAACACTAATACTGGTCAAATTAATTAAGGAATCCACAAGAACTATAATTTTGAATAATGCAAAAAAAATTAAAAGGCACGGAAGATTACCCTAAAGAGGTACAAGTTGAAAGGAGGAAATTGATACCACTCATGAAAGAGGCCAGAGATAAACGACACAAGACACACATAAGATAAAATAAATTAGTAATAAATAATAAAATATACAAAGTAAATGAACAAAACCAAGAGAGTAAAATAGAAAGTCAATCTGGTTTCTTGTTCTATATCCTGAGCTTTTCCATGTGTACAATCCTGTGATGTAATGATTAAATACAGTGTTCGTAATAGTATAGCCGTTTTCCTTTGCGAATTCTAGTAAGCGTTCTCCTCTGTCCGATACCGCATTTACCTACTTTATGTCTAATGTGATCGTCTTGTTTTGTTTCTCCTACCTTGATGTTGAAATAGACGCATATTATGGCGAGGTCTTTGCTAGGAATGCTTTGGATGGTTGCTTCAAGTTTTTTCATAAAAGTCTTCAATTTCAGCATCTGTGGATTGCGCGGTAAGTGCGTATATCTGAATTATATTTGTTTTGTTGTTTGGAACCTAGTTTTATCCGGATGATCCGGTCGTATATTGCTTGGAAGTCTATTATGGTCTTTTGAAGTTTTATGAAAACTATTATGGCTATTCCAGCATAGTTGTTTGGTGCGTTTCCAGCTGAAAAGTATATGTAGTTGTTGTTCGTTTTGAAGTATCCACTTCCTGTCCAATGTGTCTCTACGAGGCCTGCTATTTTAATTTTGTATTTCAATATTTCTCTTTCCATGATGGCTAGTTTTCTGGTGTGAGTTATTAAGCCATGTATGTTCCAAGTGCCTACGCATATTTCTTTTTTTGAGTTGTATAAATGAAGGTATATTAGTTCCAGTAGCATAGTTTCCACACGTTTTCTGGTTCCCTACATTCGTGTGGCCTCCATTAAACCTATTGGTCCGCGGGAGGTATTTTATTTCCCTCCTACTCTACATACATTAAGGGCGTTCCTCTATCCGCTACCCAGAGACGCGCTCCTATGGGTAACAGGCGCCCCCGAGAGATCAGACCTTAGCAAATTATTAACATTGTAACAAATAATGTATGTTGAAATTATTATTATGTAATTAAAAAATACCTTCTAATAAACAAATACAGAAAATATGATCTACTCTAACATACAATATCTTTCTAATAAGAACAAGTTCAATTAATAGCAATTTTACGCTACAAATGACTTATGAACTACAGATTACATAAATCGAGTGTTTTATCGAGGAGTTTAAAGGTACATACATTTAAAAAGCAGAGGCTTTTAACAATTTTTCTATTTTTGAAACTGATTATTTCTAATTACTTTCCAATCTCAGAATCAATTATTTTATTTCTTGTGTTTCGTTATTACTCTATTCTTAGCAACAGCAGTCTGACAAAAATTTAACTGATTTAAACCTATTTGAATGAATACAGTTAATCTGTAAGCATCTATCTAATTAACATTACATCATCAACTTGTTTTATAGACAATTGTTTAATGGATGTTTGTTACTAATTTTTTTATTATAGTAGGGTGTGCAACTACGTACATTTCTGCTTTAATAAAATTTGTATGCGCTAACCGCTTTTTCTTGTCATAATCCCCTCTTGGCGTTACAATAAATTTTGTCATTATCATGCATATTATACTTCAGTATGTCTAATATATTCTTCTAAATGAACAGCCTGCGTGCTAACATAACATTACTGTTGTGACAAATCTCTCGCGAAAATGTTTTTAATGGCGTTACGTTTGTGTAATTAATGCAGCCATACATTTAAAAAGTCTAAAATGAGTAAGCTTTATTTTTGAAGCAATAAATCTTGTAGGGTAATGATTAAATATTCTTTTTATTTCGTCCACACAAAAGTATTACCGTGTGTTTACTTTATAACTTTAGATATTTTATTACTGCATTATCGTCTCATAGAAAAAGTAATCGGATAATGATATTCATTTGTAACTAATGTTAAAATACAAAATTTTTGAACTCTTACACGTTAATTGTAGTTTATTTATATTAAAGTATTTTGGTTGCAGTTGATGTTACAGGTACTACTTTGTCGACTAATTAAAAAAAAATCTAAAAGAAACAAATAATAAATTTATAAAACGTAAATTAAATATAATTTTTATTATATCTACCGCTTATATAAATTTATGAATTTATGGATATATATAGATAAGTATATATATATATATATTTACTTTCTCTCTTACTACTCAGAAATTTAACAACATGCATTAAAATATTAATATCGAGTTCCAACAAAGGAATAGTCCAGATGTTTTTTGTTCTGCCTAATATCAGTGCGATCTTTAACTTTATTCGTAGAAAACATAATAAGTTTATTTTATAGTTGTTTTAACAAAGCCAACAACAAACTCTTTAAATAAAATAAAATTTGATTAGCAAGTTCAGAGTAAGCGCAGAATCAATAGTTTATCACCTTTTGTTAACAAGGTTTAAAAGAAGTTCTATCTTTTACCTAATTTGTTTTTTTTTATTGGTTTTGCAGCTTATTTACAATCTACTCTTTATACAATTTAGAGCAATAAGTAAATTTGATATGTGTTTAGGCATGAGTAGACTTTTCAACCACTGTTGATTCTCTTAGGTTCTATAGATGAGTGATGGCTGCTTCTCTTGTGTTGTGGTTACTGTGCTAAGTCGGTTGGCCATTGTCTTTTCAGTCTTCTTCTGACATTGAGTGGAGTGCTTATGTTTTCAATTAGTCTGTTTTCGTGTCCTTGGAGTCTTTGGTTATAGAATGTGGCTAGTCGTTGTATTTCATCATTAGCATATGGTATTTGCAGGTCATTGTCCAGAGTTTGATTGGAGACGTACCACGGTGCATTGGTTATTGTACGCAGTACTTTTGACTGAAGTCGCTGTATTATTTTCGTATAGGTTGGCTTAGCGCGACCCCAGAGTTGAACACCATATGTCCATATTGGTTTTATTATAAATTTTATATAGCAATAGTTTGTTATTTAGTGTTAACTTGGACTTACGACCCATTAGCCAGTGCATTTCTCTTAGTTTAAAATTCATTTGTTGTCGTTTACTTTTGATGTGCTTTTCCCATGTTAATTTTTGATCGAGGTGTAATCCCAAGTATTTATCTTCCGTTTTAGCTGGTATTTGTGTGTTGTTGATTGTAACGTGTGGACAGGTTGATCTTCTTGTGGTGGAAGTAACTTGTATTGATTTTTCCTGGTTGCTTCCATGCACTGCACCATTCTTCAAAAAGGTCTAGGTGGCGTTGTAGGCATCGTGTTGCTAAAAGTGGGTCTGCATTCGTTGCAAGTAAGGCCGTGTCGTCAGCAAATGTTGCGATGGTGGTATCGTTTGTGGTTGGTGCATCGGCAGTGTATAGTAGTGGACCGAGAACACTTCCTTGTGGCACCCCGCCTTGCACTAGATGATATTGTGAGTAAGAGTTGTTGAATCTAACTTGAAAGTATCTTTCAGAGATGTATGATTTTAGTAGCAAGTAGTATGGACTGGGGAATGTAGTTTTAATTTTATGTAATTGTACGGGTCACTTTGTCGAAGGCTTGTGTTATATCTAGGAATGCCGCTGTACAATATGTTTTCTCCTCTAGGCTAGTTGCAATTGTATTTACTATTCTATGTGTGTGTTGAATAATAGAATGGCGTTCCCTGAATCCAAATTGGTAGTCAGGTATTATAGTTGATAAATCTATGTCAGTTCTAATTCTGGCGAGTAGCAGTTTTTCAAATAGTTTTGATAGCGTGGGTAACATGCTAAGTGGTCGGTGTGAGCTGATTTCATTGACTGGTTTTCCAGGTTTGGGTATCGTGATGATATGAGCAAATTTCCATGTCACTGGGATATACGATAATTTCAGCATATTATTGAAGATTGTTGTCAATAGAACTACTGCTTTTCGTGGGAGGTGCTTTAGTGTTGCTCCTGTTATTAAATCATAACCTGGTGCTTTTCGTGGGTTTAAGTTTTTGATCTCCTGTTTTATCTCTGTAGGAGAAAATGGTTTTATAGGTAATGACATTTGGCAAGGTATGTTCAGAAAATCTTCGATTTCTTCGTCAGAGTTTCTGTATGGAGGTAGAGTGAATACTTTTTCGAGGTGTTCAGCGAATGCTGTGGCTTTTTCATATCGCTTTTGCCCAGCTTCTGTCTGGTTTCCTTATTGGCGGTATTGTTACTTGCGGTCTTTTGAATTTTTGTTAACAAGGTTTAAAAGAATAGGAAGTTCTATCTTTCACCTAATTTGTAAAAGACTTTAATTAATACAGTATTTTTTACAACAATTCAATTTAAGCGTAGTATGGAAAGCGCAGTCAAATATAAATACATCAAATATCAAAATCTCGCTTATCTATTTGCCTAACACCGTAAATTATAAAGTCTTAATAGAAAACGCTCAAAAGCAAGCATCTAAAACCTTCACAATATTTTGAAATACATTTACATTACACTTTACTTTAACCAAAGAAAGAGACTTTCAAACATTAACAAAATTCTTTACAGAAACTATAACAACATTATAGTACCAGATACCAATAACAAACTAATATCCGTAGTTAACAAATATTTCGACTTTCGCTCATAGATAAAGAAATAAAAACAGATTCAACTAAGAATATATCGTGTAATATATATTACACGTTTATAAATTAAATTAAGGAACCTCTACAAGTATGTACATTTTTATATTCTAATACCCCATGGTTACAAAAATTACCTATACTGAAAAATACACCAGACCGACACAGTTGATATTCTTCAAAAAACTTCAATAAATTTGTCTTCAAAGTACTACAATCAAGCTGGATTCTAAACACCTTCCGGCACTGTTATTGTTTGCCAACAAGTTATCTATCAAGCACCATACTCCAAAACTAATCGACGCCAAAATAACTAAAACAGCTTTGAAAAGTTACTAAATACCAAACTACTCTACCTAATAAGGCTATTTTCAATTGAAGGCATTGATACAACTATAAATCGCTTCAAGAAAAAGCTACCCGATAGACAATTACTCTCCCAGTTCGATTACTGACTTAAAACACAAAACTAAATTCGATGCAAATTCCAAAGAACTAGAAACCTTAAAATTTAAAACAAAATAACCTATAAAGCCAAAAGAAAACTTGACAACTTAAAAATCAACCCACTCGCGTGCGAGCAGTGAAACGGTGCGGGCACGACGTGAACGCTCCGCTATCTGTGCAACACAGCTGACTATAAAGCTATCTTATAGCCCGCTTTTCTGCAGTTAAACTAGTAAGTTTACAATATTAAAATAAATTATAACACAATCGGCAATGATGTACCAATGGAAATTCAAACGTTAAATAAACGCAAATCGGATGCCTTATCACCACCGTTAAATTCAGTTCAGAAACGGTACATGTGGACACCACCACAATTATCACAAAACAAATTCTATTTGCCACCTCATATAGAAAATCAATTAACGAAAAATCAAACCGACACAACTACTACAAATAAACCAGAAACTGCAGCATCGACAATTAAAATTCGGCCCATCTATTTGCAAAGCGATATCAACCATAAAGAGCTGATATCCTACCTCGAACAGATAACAACAGGCGAATTCACAATATTTTGTAATGCAAATTCAATAAGAATAAATTTTAAAAAGCAGGAAGATTACAGAAAAATATCCGATCACCTAAAAGAAAATCAAATCGAGTTCCATACTTTTCAAAACCCAAACAGCAAACCACTTAGAGTTGTAATTAAAACGTTCCAATTTCACTCACAATACAGGAACTCGAACACAAACTTAAACTGCTACCAATAATTAAAATAACGCGATTACTTACCAAGAATAAGCAACCACTGTGCGTATGTGCAGTAGAGTTAATAGATAATGAAGACGCAAAAAAATATTGAAACAAAATCATTATGCCATTCAATAATAACTATTGAGATAAAAAAGAAACCAACAAGTATTCCTCAATGCCACCGTTGCCAACAATATTTTTACACTAAAAATTATTGCACCCTTGAACCCCGGTGCGTGAAGTGTGCAGGAAAACATATTTACAATCAGTGTCCTAAAAAAGCACAAGATCCGCCCACATGCGTAAACTGTGGGCAAAATCACGCAGCGAGCTGCCGCGGATGCAAACATCTAAAGTTACTCCAAAAACAAACGGCAAACCGACCAAATCTTAATAGACGGCTACACACAGAAAACGCATGGAGCACCCCCCTAAATCTATCACAAACCCAAACGCAACATAATAATCCCTCAAACATAAGCCACAATACATCCAATATACCCCACCCTAAAGCACAACAACAAATCAACAATACAGAGCGAAACAACTTAATCAAAATCCTAATTGACTTCCTAACCCCGTTCATCCCTCAAATTAAAGCATCTATCATAAACACACTCCTTCCTCTCCTTTTCAATGGCCCATAATGAACAAAAAATAATAGAAAAACTAACAATCCTTAATTGGAACTCCAATGGCATAAAAGCCCAACGATCACTATTAATTTCCTTCATGGCAAGGTACAATGTGGACATAGCATGTGCTACAGAAACCCACCTCTCATCAGAAGGTAACCTCAAAATACCAGGCTACCAGGTGCACATAAAAGATCGAATATCAGAAAAAGCAACAGGAGGAGTAACCATATTAGTCAAAAAGCAGATCAAACACAACATTATACCCGATCCAGCTACATCAAACATTGAAACTGTTGGCATTAAAATAATACTAAAAAACCAAAGCCACACACTAATTAGCATGTATAAACAACCAAAACAGAAACTAAACTCAGCAGATCTGCTTGCAATATTTAACTCGTCCAAACCTACTCTTGTTATAGGCGACCCAAACTGTAAAACACGCTATGGGGCTGCAGAGCGACAAACCCGGAAGGGATTAAACTTGAGAAAATCTCCACAGAGATTGGATTTCTAATTCTAACCCTACTTGACTATACCTGTTACCCAAATCGTAGAAATCGCCAGCCCCACATCCTAGATATGGTCTTTCTAAAAAACTTTCTAACAGTCATCGACGAGCTCGATTCGGATCACCTTCCAGTACCCATAACACTCACAGCTGCTCCACACATAAACACACAAGAATCGACGTTGCAATATCAAACTTTAAAACTTCCATTATAAATAGTGTACTCAAGGCAACATCTAAGAAAAATTGTATCATAAACCCAGACACTACTACCACTCAAACTACATAACTGAACTTATTCAAAAAAAGAGCCAATCAAGAGGTCAATGGCAACGAAATCTACACCCATCTGATAAGCGATCGCTCAACAGCCTAACACACCAGCTAAAAAAAGAGTTAGACGAAATAAGAATAACCGCCTACCAAAAATACATTGAAGAGCTTGAACCGAACGACCCTGAGATGTGGAAAGCAACAAAGAGAATTCTAAAACAGCACAACGAAATTCTAACAATCACAGATGGTATCAGCAACTACTACACTGATGTAGAAAAAGCCAGGGCATTCGCCAACCATCTGGAAAGTGCTTTCACACCAAAAGTCACATGCATCATTTACAATTGACTACATCGAAAGAAACCTACCTGTCATCACCGAACATATAGAACCAACTTCGCCTTACGAACTACAAGCTTTAATAACCAGATTCCCCAAAAGGAAAAGACCCGGTTACGACCTCATGCCAAATATTGTGTTAACACACTTAACTATGAAATCAATAGCTTACCTAACATCAATATTTAATGCTTGCCTGAGGATGGGCCACTTCCCAAAAGAATGGAAACACGCCATAATACTGCTATTCCATAAACCAGAAAAAGACAAAAAACGCTTAGAAAACTACAGGCCTATAAGTCTATTAACATCTCTATCCAAACTGTTGGAAAATGTTATCTACACTCGCCTCAATAAAGAAGTAACCTCACTTAACATACTCCCTCTCACATCAGTTTGGCTTAAGAAGAACCTACTCAACCACAGAGAATAATTGAAACAATCGAAACTGGATACGAAAACAAACCGTACACAACAGCCGTTTTCCTTGATGTAGCATAGGCTTTTGATAAGGTCTGGCTAGAGGGGCTGAAAAGGAAACTACTGAAACTAAGATTACCCAACTATCTAAAGGCAACACTATTCTCTTTTCTTGAGAACAGAAACTTCTCAGTGAAAATAAATTCCGAAGTCTCAGATACCTAAAGTATACGAGCGAGAGTCCCTCAAGGCAAGATACTAGGACCACTTTTATTTAACATCTACACATGCCAAATGTAGAAGCCAATTTAGCAACATTCGCTGAAGATACAGTCTTAATTACACCAAGCAACGATCTAACAAAAGCAGCACAACTACTACAGCCCGCTATAAATAAATTATGCAAGTGGTTTATTAACGAATATACAAATTAACTCGAGCAAATGCCATGCATAAATATTTACACTCAGGAGAATTCGCAACCCACCTAACATTTATGTCAACAACCAAATGATTGAATGGAATACATCTAATAAAGCAGTGAGTACTTTTAGATACAAAACTCTCTTGGAAACAGCATATCAACCATAAACTCAATCAGAGTTATGCAAGACTAGCACAGCTATACCCATTATTAAATCGCAAATCAAAACTATACTCATATACATTACGAACTAGGAGTTCCAACAATAGAAGAGTACATAAAAACAAGCACCAAAAAATTTCTTAACATCAATGCATGCGGAAGCAAGCGGAACATTCACTCCCGGCTAAAACGAAGACTCCCCCAAGACCAATTCTTATCAGACAAAGAGATGTCCGATGAATCACTTGTAACATATACTAACAATGTTAAATATAATACAAAAGTGTTGATCTGGCAAATAAACATTTTATAAAAAATCAACCAATAGCTGAATTTAGTTCAGGAGATTGGGGACTGGAAAAATATAAGCAAAGTTTTAAAACAAAGGAACAAATAATAACTGTTTTTGGCAAGCTTTTAGGAAGTTCTGTTCTTTCTTTGTTGATGCAAGCTCAAATTCCATCAGTTTTGCAGTTAGGGGAAATGGGAGTTTTATGACATTTTAGCTTCCTGGTTGCCTTCCACAGAGTATAATGGCCAGGGAGGGTAGACGATAGATTTTTTTATATATTGATTGAAGTTTGCAATTTTCATTCATTTATTACACTGATTAGTCTCTTAGTTATAGGGTTTAAGTTGGATTTATCACTGAAATAGCTGCCAGAGTCTTCTCGCTTTCCTTTCTTCAGGTATTGTGACTCTAGTAAACAAGGGATCATTGTTATTGCAAGTCGTACCTAGTTTCTGTGATTCTGGAAGTGTTGCATTCCATAATGCATATTGAAGGACGGTGGTTAAGTTTTCCACTGCTTCTTCTATTTTGTTTTGTGTATTTCATGGAATTTTTAGTAACACATTTTTATTCAAATATTCTCTGTGACTGTCCCAGCTAGTACGATTATTATAAAGGCAGAGGTTTGTTTGTATTTTTATTACAGTGCTTATGGTGCAGATTGTTGCTGTATGGCCAGATACTAGATAATAGCAGTCAGTGACATCAATGTAGTTAAAAGAAACTTTTCTAACGACAAGGAAGTTCCAGGCATCTGAAATTTTGTTCAGGTCATTTGGCCCGTATGTGTGCTTACCAGTGAAGGTTTTATGATGGTCTTGTGTAGAGCTCCTCATGAATTAATTAGTCTATATTTCCAAAGAAGGTGCTTAACATTATAAACCATTCCTGTTATAAATTTATTGTCTAGTTTTGCAAAAAAAATTTAAAGTGTTCCTGTTTAATTGAGTATTTTGGAAAGCAGTATACTGCCGATAAAATTAGATTTACGTTTAAACCTTTGATTTTAACGTTTGCTTCTTGTAAGTGAGCGGTTTCAATATTTTTATTTTATAGTGTAAATTTTTTTAAATTAATAATAACTGTTGACTCCTCATAGGCGGTGTTATGGGGGTGACAAGTGAAGTCCTGTAATCATAGATGTTGAAGTAACTAGAGTTGCTGAAATGTGCTTCCGATACTAAGAGGATGTAGATTATGTGCATTTGAAGAAATAATTCTATTTTTAATCGACGTTGTGATAAAACGTTTGCTTCCATAATACAATGTTTAGTACTTCCATTATTGGGAAATTTTATTTGACATGGTAGTCAAGAGTAAGCATAAAATAAAGTAAATGAACGGCAACACAACCAAAGGTAGATCGTCCAGTACCGGATCATTAAGAGAGTACCTACAAAAAAGGAAAAGAGGAATAGAAGCCAATCAAGAAGAAAAGCCAGCGCAAGAAGATACAGCAAAGCTAAAACGCAACAAAGGAATGCTGAGGACCCCTCCCAAGAAACAAGAAGAACAAAGCACAAACATGGATAAGATTGAACAATTACTCGCGAGCATAAACACACAGCTAGCGGAAATCAAAGTGGATGTTAAAAGCACGAAAGAAGACATTAAAACCATAAATACCCAATTGAACTTTTATGGAGAAGAAATTCACATTATGAAAGAAGAACAATCTAAACGAGAAGCTGAATGGGAGCAGGAAAAGACGGCATTAAGAAATGAGATAAAGACACTGAATTTAAAAATGGAAGGGCAGAAAAAGAGACATAGAAGAAATTACTTAGTGATTAAAGGAGCCAACTTTGGGGACCACAACCTAACGCAACAGGTCACAAACTTCCTACAGAGTGAGATGGGAATTAAGACCGGGATAGAAGAAGCATACAAAGTTGAGAAAGTGAAAGCCAATACAGTAATTGTCAAATGCAAAAATTTCGAGTGAAAACTGGAAATCCTAAAACAAAAACCGAAACTACCCCCGCAAGTATACATTGATAGCGACCTTACGCAAAATGAACAAAAAATACCAGCAGCCATACGGAACGTGGCAAGAGAGGAAAGAAATAAAGGGAAGAAAACCCAAGTAGGCTATAGAAAGCTAACAGTGGACGGAGTGAAATTCAAATGGTCGGATGAAAAAGGAGGCAGTCTGACACAAGAAGACACGCCAAAAAACTAACCAAGGAGGATCCGGATGGAAACATGGAGACGAAAATGGGCACGAACAAGGACAATGCAAAAAGGAAATATGAATTGATCAAAATAGGGACTTGGAACGTTAAGAGTATGACTGGGAAAGAAGTAGAACTAGTGAGAGAATTTAAATATACCAAACTGAAAATATTGGGAATAACAGAAACTAAAAAGAAAGGACATGGATGTACAGAAACGGAAGAGGGAGATATCCTAATATATAGCGGCGTAAACAAAGATGATAGAGCGAAAGCAGGAATAGCATGCCTAATTGCATAAGAATGGAAAGCGACGATAAAGAGTTGGGAATGCTACTCAGAAAGAATACTAAAAATAGAGCTGGAAATAGCAATCGAAGAAGAAAAATTACTCAATATAATAGTAGTATACGCACCGAACGAGGACGCGAAAAAAAGAGAGCAAAGAAAAATTTTATGAGGAACTACAAGAGGACTGGAAGCCAGCGTGGTCCCGTGGTTGAGGGGCGGGCTGCGATGCTGACGGACCCGGGTTCAATTCCCGGTACTCTCTGATGCCTGGCGGGTGGCCTACTCAGTCACTAAAAAATAATTGAGTACCTGCGTTCACTCGAACAAGGGTAATAATGGCGGTCGTCTTAGGCGCGGTGCTGCCACCGCCCGCACCAGAGATGGTGCGCAACGACCGCAGAAGAGCGAACGTGAGAACCTCTCAGTTCGCAGGCCGTGCTCCCACACGGGGTGTAGAGCCTTACCATTATTATTACAAGAGGCCTGGGACTCCACAAGAGGCACGAGTATATTAATAGGAGACTTCAATGCGAGAGTGGGGAATAACAGCAAAAAATATGCAGACGTAATTGGCAAAGAAGGGGAAGAAACGCTGAATGACAACGGAAGAAGACTCCTAGAGTTTTGCATCGAAAACAGCCTGATTATCACTAATACCATATTTACACACAAAGCAATCCACAAGTTCACTAGAAGAATGATCAGCAGGAACGAAGAATCAATAATAGACTACATAATTGTATCAGAGAACATTAGAAAACTCATAAGAGATACCAGAGTACGGAGGAAACCGGAAATAGACAGTGGCCAGCTTCTTTTAGTATCAGAAATTAAAATGAACCACAACACTAAACAATCAGAATCGGTAGAACGGACAAGCACAAAATCAGAAAAAATCAAGATACATAAACTAAGGGAGCCAGGATACATACAAAAATACCAGGAGCTTATCAAACAGGAAGTAGACAAAGACAAAGGAGAAGAAGACGGAAACATAGAACAAATGTGGGAAAAATTCAAGAGAGTGATGCTAACAACAGCAGAAAAGAGTTGCGGAAAAAACAGGATTAAGCCCAACAAAAAACAGACAGCATGATGGACATCAGAGGTAAAAAACGAGATAAGAAAGAAAAAAGAACTATGGTCAAGATATCTAAACACCAACCAGCAGACAGATCTAGAACTATACAAACAGCAAAGGAACATAGCAAAACAGACCGTAAGAGATGCCAAAAATCAAGCATGGGAGAAATTTGGCGAGACCATGGAGAATAACTACAGAAACAACCAAAAACTGTTCTACAAGGTAATGAAATCCTTCAGAAAAGAAAATAAAAACCCCCTGCCGCAAATAGAGGACAATAACGGGAAGGTCATCACAAACTCTACGGAAATTATAGACAGATGGAGACAATACTTTATGGCGTTACTAGAGGGTACAGAAACAGATGAAAACAGAGAAGAAAACACGGGAAGCGACGAAATTAGGTCAGAAGCGAACAGTGACAATATTCGGACGGAAGCCCAAAAAGACCCAATAACAGAATTAGAGCTGCGAGAAGCAATAAACAGACTGAAACTCGGGAAAGCAAGCGGGTACGACGGAATCTACCCAGAAATGATAAGAACAATGGGAGAAGACGGGCTAAAATTGTTACTTAACATCATGAACAAAGTGTGGCAGGACAAGAAGATCCCGGAAGACTGGCAAATAGCCGTTATCCTGCCCATATTCAAGAAGGGTGGCAGTAAAAAATGTGGAAATTAAAGAGGAATATCTCAGCGTACCTAGAAAGCTATATGAAAGGATACTAGAAAACAGGCTGAGGAAACAAGTGGAACACCAACTTGAGGAATCGCAATGCGGTTTCAGGCCCGGACGAGGGACAAGTGATCTAATATTCAGCCTCAGGCAACTGACAGAGAGAGCCATAGAATATGATCAAAGGATCTATTGTTGCTTTATAGACCTAATCAAGGCATTCGACCGCATGCATAGAGAAGAAATATGGAAGGTACTAAGAAACAGGAATATAAGCGATGAATTAATAAGAATCATACAGGGTCTTTACAAAACCAGCCGGAATTATATAAGATAGAACAACAAAAAATCGGGAACGTTCCTAACTAGATTAGGAGTCACACAAGGGGGAACCTTAAGCCCGCTATTATTCATACTAGTGTTAGACGATATCATCAAGGAAGTTAAAGGACAAGCTAAGAAATTCTATGAAGGATACTATAAGTTGAAACCCATATATATAACAGAAATGGCCTACGCGGACGACATGTTAATAATTGCAAACAATGAGCAGGACCTCCAACATAACATACACATATGGGACGAAGCACTGAGAGAAAGAAACATGGAGATCAACGCAGAACAATCAAAGACAATTGTTATCGCAAGGCAACAGGAAGACATCACAATAGAAGTAAAGAACGCCATATTAGAACAGGTAGAAAGCTTCAAGTACCTTGGAACAACAATCGCAGCCGACGGGAAGCTAGAGGATGAGCTCAACAACATAATGAAGTCAACAAACAGATTACATGGGGCGCTTTATAAAGGCCTTATGAACAAAAAAGAAATCTCTAAAGAAGTTAAAAGCAAAGTTTATAAAGCAGTATAACCGCCTTCAAGCAGTAGAAATGAAAGTGCTGAGGAAAATTAGAGGAGTAACAAAGCTAGACAGATACAGAAATGATAAAATCAGACAAGACCTGGAAACCAAACTATTACGCCAACACATAGAAGAAAACAAACTAAGATGGTTCGGACACCTAATCAGGATGGAGAAGCAAAATACAACCCAAACAATATGGAACTGCAAAACACAGGCAAAAATACCAAGAGGCAGACCCAGAAACAAGTGAAACAACACAATAGGGAAAAGCCTACAGGATAGAGGGGAGAGTTGGACAGAAGCAGTAGAACTGGCTAAGGACCGGAAAGTATGGAGAAACTTCGTCAGAAGACGCCCAACCCAAGACGGAACACCTCGACACCAATAATGGTACAAGTGGACAGGATTAAGAAGAAGAAGAACTAAAGAGATTAAATATCATACGGTTCTGATTCATTAACTGGTTGAACATAGCTTCGAATTTGATGAAGAACTGCGAAAGTGAGATGTTGGTTGGTGTGGCGGCCTTTTCGCCCTTGAACCGCTTTATATCGCGGCGGCATGCGGACCTTTGATATCAGCTACGTTTTGCCGTGGCACACGAACGGCACGGGCTTTTGCTTAGCCGACATATACACGCTCCGCAGCGCGGCCAATTTGGTCGTCTCTTAACACCCCGCAAATATTCACGCCCCGCAGTGCGGCCAGTTCGGTCGTGTCTTAGCCCGCATAAATTCACGCATCGCAGCTCGGCCAATTTGGTCGTGTCTCAACATCCCGCAGATACCAGATCCGCAACGCAGAGGTGGCCACCTTGGAATCGCCGACGAAGCCGAAGCCGAAGCCGATTCAGGTGAGCGATTTGGCAATTCATTGGTTGATATCGGTAGCCGCCCCCATCCGCTTACGCCACGGCCGTTTAACGGACGATTTTGGCCTTATCGGCTGACCTTCCAATACGGGCCGTACTACGTTTCCACACCGCACCAGGAGAGCGGCTATTTATACGCCATACCTATCCACTTTTTTGGTCCTTACGAGCCGGATCGGTATCAGATACAATTTATTACGCTTTATTCAAGTAAAGTTCCCTTATAATGGATAAGCTTGAATTAAAATTAGTTCAGTTAACTGCCAAAAAAGAGGCGATTTTCGAACGATTTAATCGTTTATATAACATATCAAAAAATATTTCAAATTATGAATTACGCTCAAACGAATTATTTTTATCTCAAACAGAAGCTATTAGTGAATTAGACAGCAGGTTTGAAACAATAATTGAAGAAACTAACAATTTGCAGTTTGAAATGGATCAGACTCCTCGAGACTACTCATGTTTAAATTCTATTGAAGATTTATTTTCGAGTATTAAATATAAACGCAACCTTATATTGTCAAACAGCAAAACATTTACATTAGATCAAAAAAGAGGTATCGTAAAATTACCGCCAATTGAACTGCCTTCTTTCGATGGCAAGACTGAGAGCTGGCCAATATTTTACGAAATATTTCGTAGCAATGTGCATTTAAATACAAATTTGACTGACGCGCAGCGTGTGCAGTATTTGATTAGTAAATTAACTCATGACGCTTTAAAATTAACCGCAGGTATTATTCCTACAGGGATACTTATAATATTATATGGGATAGTCTTGTTAAAAGTATCAAGATAAACGTAGTTTAGGCAGTCATTATCTAAATAACATTCTGGACATCAAAGGATGCGTCGGTAATGCTGTTAGTTTGAATACATATATAGAAAAATATTCCGCGTCCATTGCTGCATTAAAACAGTTAGACATTCCCGACTTATTAGATTTTGTCTTGTTACATTGTGGTTTAAGAAAACTTGATCCCCAAACGCTTCAACAATTCGAAAATAGGGTGAGCGGAATAGAATTACCCTCCTGTAAACAATTTATTTCATTTACGCAAGATTATGTCAAAGTACTCGAGCGCTCGCATGCTAATAATTCGCAGACCAAGCCGCGCGCAAATTTCAGTTTACCTTATCACAGCCTTGGCCGTGGCGCACAAGGTGCCTGCAAGTCGTTTGTGTCGAGTGAACAGATTTTAATACGCGTTGCCCGCTATGCGACAGAGAACGCCAGCTATTTCGCTGCATTGAATTTAAAAATATGAAATCACCGCAAGCGCGTTTCGAGTTAATTAAAGCGAAACATGGCTGTATAAACTGTTTAAGTCTATCTCACTCGTCAACTAAATGTAAATCACGGAACTTTTGTAAAATTTGTAAAAAACCGCATCATTCTTTACTGAATTTTTCGAACTTAAAGGATGATCGCCCTATTAAGCCGTCTGTGGCGACTGGACCGCAAGCAGGTGACCGTGCGCCCATATCAACGCATTCAGTATCGCAACCTCACTTCACGTCTTCTGTATCGCTTAGTGCGGCTTCGAGTTCGGCTATATTGTTATCGACCGCACAGATCTATGCACATGGTAAAAACGGAAATACGCTCGTCGTCAGGTGTTTAATAGACAACGGGTCGCAAAATAACTTAATTACTATGGATTGTTGTAAACGCTTGAACATTCGCATAATTAAATTACGCAATTCATCTTTACAAGGTGTTGGTATGACCTCGCGACCTGTACACGGTTTTATTAATTTCGCAATAGAATCACGAATTAATCCTAACAAATATTACATTCGTGCTTTAGTAGTTGACTGTATTACAGACAAACTTCCCCCAAATTTCATTACATTAAATGAAGATATGTCATATTTAAATAATTTACCGCTTGCCGATATATCCTGGAATGTACCGGGAGAAATTGACGTTGTTCTTGGTGCTCAACTGTTTCCTTATATTTATTTGGGAGATAAGGTCGATTCTGGTAACCGCGCACCACCCGCTATATTAACCAGCTTTGGTTACGTGCTTATGGGAGATATTGCATGTCATTATGATGCAACCTGCCTACATAGTACTACATCTTCGTTTACCGCGCTTGCTAACGTTGACATTGAGTCAAGTTTACGGAAGTTCTTTGAGTTAGAGGAAATTCCATCTCAACGTTTTATTAGTCCAGATGAATTAGATTGCGAAAATAACTTTAACTCTTCGATTTTATTTAAAGACGGCAGATATTTTGTTGATTTACTCTTTTCTCGAAACCCCTCGGAGTTGGGTAATTCACGCGGTTTGGCTCACCATCGTCTACTTGCGCTCGAGCGTAAATTCGATTGCGTGGCAACCCTACGAGAAAATTATAATAAAACTATCGCCGATTATATAACGCAGGGGTATTTGTCCCAGGTGCCTGACTCTGAATTGACAGAGGAGGGTTACTACATACCGCATCACGCCGTTGTCAGACCAGATAAGGACAGCATCCGTATCGTTTTAGACGCTAGTGCTAAAACGCACTCAGGGCTGTCACTTAATGACATTTTGCATGTCGGACCTAATTTGCAGGCCGACTTGTTCTCGTTGTTACTCGACTTTCGTACATTCCCAATAGCAATGACCGCTGATATAAAACAAATGTTTTTGCGCATCGGAGTAAACGAGCACCATCGTAAATACTTACGAATTTTATTTCGTTTCAGTAGGAACGAACCTATTCGCACTTACAATTTTAACCGCGTACCCTTCGGGCTAAAGCCTAGCCCTTACCTAGCTATGCGTACGTTACGCAACTTAGCGTGCGAGCATAATGACCGCTTCCCTGAGGCTTCTAAACTGGTAGAAACTCAGTTTTACATGGATGATTATGTCGATTCGGTTCCCGATGAACAGACTGCCATGCGATTGTCTCGCGAATTAATCGATTTATTTAAATTAGGCTCTTTCGACCTTGTCAAATGGGCCACTAATTCACCCGCTTTATTGGATGTTCTTCCCGAGTCTCACCGCTCACCAGTAAATTTTTCTGGCATGGGTAACGATATTTACAATTTTAAAATCCGCAAATATTCACGCCCCGCAGCGCGGCCAGTTCGATCGTGTCTTACCCCGCATAAATTCACGCTCCGCAGCGCGGCCAATTCGGTCGTGTCTTAACACCCCGCTAGCATTCACGCCCCGCAGCGCGGCCAGTTCGGTCGTGTCTTAACCCGCATAAATTCACGCATCGCAGCTCGGTCAATTTGGTCGTGTCTCAACATCCCGCAGATACCAGATCCGCAACGCAGAGGTGGCCACCTTGGAATCGCCGACGAAGCCGAAGCCGATTCAGGTGAGCGATTTGGCAATTCATTGGTTGATATCGGTAGCCGCCCCCATCCGCTTACGCGACGGCCGTTTAAGGGACGATTTTGGCCTTATCGGCTGACCTTCCAATACGGGCCGTACTACGTTTCCACACCGCACCACGAGAGCGGCTATTTACACGCCTGCCTCTCCATTGGTGTTGTTTTGTTCTTGAGAATAGTTGTTCTTAGTAATGTTTTTGTTAGTAATGGCTTGGCGACTTGAAGTGGCTTTAGCATAACTAGGTTGAAACAGATTGTTTACGTTGGAGTATTGTTATGGGTAACGGGGTTCACTCTGGAGGTCTTTGATAGCTGTTCCCTTACTGGATTGGATAGATTTCTCTGAAAGCTTGTAGTTGCTGGTAAATTTAGCAACTATTGCTTGATGCGGTCCGTTGTTTTGTGTTTTTTACATGTAGTTTTGCTGTCTCCATACGTTTGACATTGGGTGCACGGCATTTAATTGGGAACAAAACAATTATTTTCATGGAGATACTAGTACTTTTCCATCAGATCGAACCTTTTAAGAGCGTTTTTAACTCCGGTTTATAATTAAAATTTGAATGAAATGTTGTCAGCTGCACAATGCCGTATTATAATTCAAAAGAATTCCTGTCAATAATATTTTCAAATTAAAGTTATAGGAATATTGTGCTTAACTACAAAAATCTTTATTTTAGTTGAAAAATAGGAGGATACGTCGTCTTGAAGTATCCGCCAAATTTGTGCTGCCCACATATCCGTCTTTACATCACACAACAATATAAAAGCAAACAAGGACTTTTAAGTACTATTTTGTCATTATTGTGAGTACCATTCAGAGAGAACGATCAACTTTGATGTTGTTGAGAATCTGCCGTACCGTTTTCGGTTGTAGATATTAACAATCGGAATGTAAAAATTGATGCAATATTTTTATTCGAACAGTTTTATTATTTGTAGAAAATAAAATCGAACATGAGCTAAATACACTTCTGTCTTCTAAGTTAGCTACCTGTTAATTATTTATACTCTCTCTTTGTCATTCCATCTTTTGTTTTAGCTCTAGTGACCTACTTATTATTAATTTTTTATGTTATTATTATTATTAATTATTATATATAATTATTAATTATTATTAATCTTGATTTTATTATGTTGCGGTGCAGTTCTTCTTTTACATTTTGGGAGGCTTGCCATGTGGTCTGGTAGCTTCCAATTGATTGTCCCGTACTATTTTTAGAAGCTTGTTGCTCGGAATTCTGGTAGTGTGATCATTCCATTCTCTTCGGCGTTCTTGCGATCTTACAACACCCTGTACCTTGCATCATTGTCAAATTTGCTCATTTCGCATTTTATTACTTAATGTTCTTTATCTTACTATCTTAATTTCTGTCATATGAAATATCCTTTTGATGGTCGATTTGTCTGCTCTAATCTCTAACGTCTACATCATAATTGGACGAACGGTGGTTTTATATATTTTGACTTTGGATTCTGTGTTCATTTCCTTGTTTTCCAATATGATGTCTTTAAGACATCCCGAAAACCTTGCTGCTTTGTTAGCTTGCGTCTTGACTTCGCTGGTTAATCTTCTGTTGCTTGAGACGTCGATGCCCTAGTATATAAATGACATTACTTGTTCGATGGTTTTGTCTTAATTTACATCTAATAAGTCTTATTGTAATTACTGTGGTTTTTCTACTGCTATGGCCATGTTATATTTCCCGCCTTTAGCTAAAAGACTTGTGAAAGTCGTTGGATATTGTCTTTATTATTCGATATTATGACGACATCGTCTGTAGTGATCGTCAAGTGATCTTCAGTTTTTTGTTATTGATTTTGTATTCGATGCTTATGTTTCTTACTTATTTATTATTTTGTTCATTATTAGATTAAACAAAATTGAGTTCAGAATTTTTTTGTCTGTTTCCAGTATATATTTTATTCCTTTTGCAGATTTGATGCTTATTATTATTTTACTGTTAGTTTCTGTATTTAACTGTTTAATAATTCATGGTATTGCAGTGGGCAACTCATTTTTCTTAAGTACTCCTATTATATTACAGAGTGTAATTTTACCTAATGCTTTGTCATGTCTATAGCGCACATATAAACGGGTTTATTATGTGCTAAAACCTTTTTCTGAGAACTGGCGTATAAGCAATATTATATCAGCAATAGATTTACTGTTTTGATAATCTGTTGCCTGTTATTAGTTTTAATAGTAGTTCTCGTAGTTTTTCTTATTTCCCTTTTAGGAAATATGTGTCAAAATACTAGTTTTTATGCATCGGGTATATTTTCTTTATCTAGCGCAAGTTAAAAGAGTTTTGTGAGCTTATACTCACGTTTTCTTATTCACTGCTTGTGTTTGTATATATTCATTAATGTGTTGTTTTCTTTTTCTTAGTATTTACCATAATTTTATTTGATCACAGTATAAATCGCTTTCTCTTCCTTTTTGTAAATTTAGTCTAGTAGCTTTTCTTTATTTGACTGATATTTATATTAATTTTATTTCTTATTATAACATGCCTTTCCACTAAAAGCTACTTTCTGTAATTTATTTATTTAGAATAGAAAAAATATTTATATTACCTAGTGTTTATTTATACAAAAAGTTTTGTAACTAAACATTTAAATTATAAATATTAATTTACATGATATAACGCTTTCAATTGAAGGTAGTAAAGTATATTAAGGGAGACTTAAAAATTTCAATAACGATTTTAGAGCTTTATGGTTAAAATATTTCAATTTAGGTATCAAGGTATCCTGCTTTCAATGTATCGAAAAATAATACTTATGTTTTATACACATATATGAAAGTTACTCAACCACAGAAACAATTTATTTTTCAAAGATTGGAATTTATGTGGAAGCATAGCAGGATATGAAATAAAGTAACTGAATACTCTAAGTAGTTTTATACGTATATGTATGAGTATTGCGTCAGCTATTTATCTCAATATTGTTTTATTTCTATTCTGCAAATCTCTTCTAATACAAATTGTCTCTGACATTATAAATATACTTAAGATTTGCTACAACAATTCTTTTCATCCAAATATTTTAAATCCAGCGACTCTATTTGTTTCCTATTCAAACGGAAAATGTATTTACACTTATGTAAGTTTTATAAAAGCATTAAACGTTCTGCCTAAGCTTTATTATAAATCTAAACAATTTTTGTAAATGCTGTAAGAGAAGGTTCGAGAGAAAACGACGAGTTACAGTAATAAAATTCTTATTACATTTCAACGAGAACAAGTGTAAAAATATTTATAAATCAAGAGACACAGAATTTAAAAAAAACAATAAGGTAGGAATAGAACACTGAGGCCACGCTCTCGAGATTTCTAAAATTTTTGGATTTATTAAATTTATATTATTATATTAAACTGATGTAGATGGAAAGAAAAATAAATAAATCAAGAAGCAGTAAAAATAAAAAAATTTGAGAAAACCATAAATTACCAGATAACCAGGATAAAAAAGTTAAAAACAAATTAAGAAAAAGGAATTTAATAATATCTGGAATTCCTGAGAATAACGGGAACACCCAACCAGCCTAAAAAAAATTTAGAAACCAAATTGCGAGAAAAGTGGGGATATCAATAGCAAACAACAAGATAGATTTTATAAGTAGACCATGAGTGCGCAGAGAAAACAAGAACAGACCTATAAAAGTTGAATTACAACAAAATTACAGAAACTGAAAATACTACAAAACTCAAACAAACTAAAAGGAACAAAATTAGGCGTGAGTGAAGATCTGGACCAGAAGACAAAAAATGAAGACACAATTACTCCAGAAGCCAGACAAAGGAAAATGAGAACAACACTTGTAAGAGACAAATTAGGAGTAAACTTAAAAGATTGAAATATCGAAGATATTGAAGAACATAACAGAGCAGAAAACTAAACAACAAAAACCATAGAACTGAAGGAAAGAAGGAAAAGAGAAAGATCCGCAGATGAGGAGAGAGAGAGAGAACTTCTCTCAAAAACAAGGTATTCCAAAAAACTAACAGGAATTACAAATCGGACAGAACGAATTATAACAAAAAGCAATAAAAAAAGACGAGAAATAACAAATCGTAAATAAAAGCGGGAAAATAGAAAACCATTGAGAAAAACACATAAAAACGTCAACAACATAGTAATAGGGATATGAAACATAAACATTTTGCCCGACAAATACATGGAGTTAGCGGAGAGATAGATGCCAATAAAATCCACATATTAGGCATAAGCAAAGCGAAGAAAAGGAAACGGAGTAGTAAAGATCACAAATAATTACATATTGTGCTACTCAGGAGTAGGAATACTAATGAGAGAGAGATATGCACAAACATGTACTAAGATGCAGACCAGCCAATTCTGGAGCAGATAACTAACATAATACAAATCTACAGACGACTAGCAGGCACATACTATATAAGAAGAAAGTAATTGAATTCTATATAACACTCTAAGAAGTACTAGAAGCAACGACTTAAAAATAGGAAATACAATATGGAGGCAAGAAGAAGAGGACATAATATATACCTTCGTAGCAGAAAAACGCAATGCAAAATGTCTAATAGATTATATAGTGCATACACCAAGTCTTAACGAGGAAGTATAAAATATAGGAACAAGGAATGAGGCAGAACTAGACACAAACCACAGACTGGCGATGGCACAATTTTTAGCCAGAATAAACAAGACGAAAGTCCATGGCAAAATAGTAACTTACAAGTTAAAAATCCAGATAATCAGAGAAAGTACTAAGAAAAGATAAACAAATTATTCAGCAGACTAACACACGAGGAACTAGAAGAGAACTTAGAGTCAAATGAAAAATAATTAAAGAAATAACTTTAAAAGCGACAGACGAAACACGTAGTAGATGAAAATTTAACACACATTTAAAGAGAACTAAGTGGTGGAATAAAAAAAAATAAAAGAAATAAGCATAAAAGAAGAACAGGGAAAACTACCTATAAAAAAGAAACAAAGTAGAAGAAACAATTAAAGAAGCGAAAAAGAAAAGCTGGCAATAGTTTGAATGGAAATTAACGAGAATTACAAAATAGATACAACGAAATTCTCGACAACCGTAAAAAGGTGAAGGAGATCAAACTAAAAATAATTAAAAGCAATATACAATAAATATAACTAGCGCAAATTGGAAATGGAGAAAATACTAGAAACCTGGAAGGAGTTCTATGGGGAAATTTTGGAGGCGCAGTTGAGAAAGAAAGGGAAGAAAATGAGGATACAAAGAAAATTCAAAAAATAACAAAAAAAAAGTACAGAACGCATTCCAGCAAATAAAAGAAGGGAAAGCAAGCGGAGCAGATGAGTTAACTCCGGAAATGATTAAATGGATAGGAGATAAAGGAAAGAAATAAAATTCAGCCAATTTTTTATAAGTATAAATGGCTTTCTTGTTCCTCGGAGTAATTACTTTGTATAATTATACATCTTACCCAAACTTAAACTTTCTAACATTTATAACCTAGACTAGTTCAAGGCTGTTGTAACAAAAATGTGGGATAAAATGCCTATAGATAATGTGTGTTCTAAGAGAAAAGTAAGGAACTAAGAATTAATTGTGAAGCACAAAGGGGGAATTATCATAGCTTACCTTTGATTCTACAATATTACGTATCTATAAAGCGAGAATATATACAGTCTACGATATTCAGTATATAGCCTTATTTGTAATTATGTTTATGTATGCATACAAACTTATTAAATACTTCTGTTGAATAGTCCGATAAATAGACAAAGATGACAGCAGCTCGGCAGTGTGTACTAACTCTTCTGGCGCAGTTACAGAGGATACCTAAAGTGCCGGTCACCAGGCAAGTCGATAGCGCCCGCCAGCCACCACGCCAGATAGCAATGCTGCCAGCCCGCTACCACTCTCTAAACCCGAGAAGCTCTTCCGGGGTTTGGAAAGCCTCTTCCAATTCCTGAAGGAGCTGGAACCTGCAGAAACTATTCGACTTACCGTTTTGAATCTTTAAGCAATCTGATCGCCGGCCTCATGAGTTACGCTTAGGAAATAGGAGACCTGTTGCAGTTCCTCTGTG
Source organism: Sinelater perroti (assembly GCA_036346155.1). Lineage (NCBI taxonomy): Eukaryota > Metazoa > Arthropoda > Insecta > Coleoptera > Elateridae > Sinelater > Sinelater perroti. The sequence continues at coordinate 6,243,682 of JARFIY010000265.1, forward strand.
AATAGGAGGTTTATGTGGTCTGAAGCTGGCCTTCTAAAATGCAAGCGGCCTGCAGAAGAAAGGCAGCTACTGGATTTTACATTGTGTATAATTTGAACCCCATATTGGTCAATGGGACCAACTTCAAAGAGGGAAATGCAGCCTGACTGCCTAATTATATCTGCTACCAGAACGAGCGTCTTCTGACTCCCAGAAAAAAACGGTTATTTTTTTTAACTTAGCATCTCCATCACCACTTCACTATCTCCATACATAACGCCACAACGCTTGGGAGAGCAAATTGGAGAGCCTCGATGTGATCATCACCGTCCTTCTACACTTCCACCTATCCACAAAAAGAACGGTCTTTGAGAAAGCTGAGGCTTACGCTGACTATTTGGATCGTCAATGCGTTCCACACCGAGTTCTTCAGCGGATCAACGCCCTGGTATCTCGCACGGCCCTGAGACCAGATAGCATCTCCAAACGCGTGATCAAAGCTGACCATTGGATAGCTCTAGCTAATGCTGTTTTTTGCCTCCGCCCCTTTCCGAACTCTTGGAAGATAGAAAACGCAAACCTGGGAACTCCAGCACATTCTCCCAAAACTATTGGACAATAAGTCTTCTACTGATCAATGAGGAAGCTTGTGTATCAAATCATCCACTAACCGTAATAACTCGGACCTGATCCTAGAGGGCCAGTTCGGCTTTCGTCCTGGTCAATCCACTATCCACCAGTTATTTCGTACGATGAAGAAACAAAAGTTAGTGGCCCAGCCTTTTTTGACACGGTAAGGTCTTAGATGAGGCGCAATAAGTATATCTACAACATGGTTTTATCAAATATCACCCTGCAAATTGTACAACTGATTCGGTCCTTTCTGTCCGGTCACAACTTTCAAATCAAGTTACGCGAGCTGAAGTTATCCGTGAATTCTCTCTGGGCTGACGTCCGGTTCAACATTTGTATATGGGACATGCCGCTGACGTTCTCAACGTTGATGGTCCAATATACAAATGGTACACCATGTGGCAGTACGACGACTCCAGGAGCATTTTGGGATTCTCAAAGACGGGTGCTACCGGCGAAGGATATAAATTAATGCCGAGAAGATGAAACTTCGTTAATGTGACGCTTGTCATAAGTGCCTGAATATCCTGATTTCCTAGTGCGGTAATACGGGGATGGTCTAATACAAGCTAACCACTATCTGCGCCAGGGGTCTATTATACTTTCAGCGAATACATATAGTAATGACACACCTCTGAACCGCTTCTGAAACGCAGAAAGATGTGCGCCGAGGTCAACTTTACAATGTAGCATTTATAATAATATTTTATGTTTACTTCTTTGACTTAAACAGATGAATCAAAATTTAAAAACTTACTTTTACAATACACACTATTATTAATAGTGAGATACAAATGAAATCGCCACTTCTAAACACAACAAGTTATTCGCAACACTAACACACGAGTGCCTAAAAATGGCTTAGTGTGTGTTTGACTACTGAGATGCCCGCACTTTTTTAAACCGACCAATAATTTTTGACAGTTTTATTACTATATGTATTCGCTGAACACAGTATAGACTGAAGGACTTCCAATCACACCGATGAAATCAAGGTCAAATTTCACACATTCCGTTTATACTAAAATCGTAATATAAAATGTTTTAATTTGTTTTTAACTTGCAATAAGTTATATTTATATCCCACTCTTCTTTCGCCTATTGATCAAGTAAGCATTATCTTACCTAATATTGATAGTATCTTTAAGCTAAACCGAGCCAAATTAAAAAGTTTGATGCTAAAAACGTATTTTTAAAAACTGTTATCCGTAGAGTACGTAAAATTCTGCATTTATTTGCAAAAACCTTACTTAGATATCTCTCGGGAAAAATGTATTATTTTATGAAATTGTTTATTGAATTTTTTATCATCTCTGCTCTTTAAGGTTGATTTTTTATTATTTATGACAAATATTTGTTTCATGGCTACATGTTTCAAAAAATAATTTACATTGCTGCAAGTTTTTTAATTTCAGAAAATTTAAATTTAAATATAAATAGTTCATATCCTTTGCATCCCGGCACTTCACCACCCTACACACATTTTCCTTGAATAGTGCACTTCCTCGAATTCACTTGGTATCTTGCTCTGCCCCATTTAAATAGCTATTAACGAGGCGGTTGCAATACGATAACAGGCCACAACGCATTACACTTTTGCATGACATCCAGCTGATAATGCTCCCCGCCAAGTTGCTTCTGGAAAACATTGTCAATGCATCGTCATCTAAACGGCATAAAACGGCGCAGTAACGTTATATCACGTGCAGTTAAGCAAAAAGACTAAAGTGCTGAATAAGGAGAGTATTGCAGATATTTAGCATATCATTATAGTAGGTAGCAAATCGTTATATTTTATGAGTCGTAAAGGATGTTAATGCGGATGAAATCTTTATAGAAATTTCACTCACGTTTTATAGTGTATAAAATACTCATTTAATAAATAATTATTTAAAATATGGTTATTTTAAATTTTACATAATCAAAAACAACTCTTCAACGTGGTTTTAGGCGTTGTATCTATTACCAATCAGAGCATTAGGCGATGATATAGACAATTTCAAGACAGGTTGTCTATATAAAGGAATAATCAGTAGTCGTCCCTGTGTGTCGCACGCAGCCCCTAAAAGTCCACGTGCCGTGTCGATAGAGAACTAAACATTTTCTCGACGTTTGTCTGGAGTGTTTTGCGGCGACGTTTGATTATAAAACCGTAGGATTCAATTAATCCAAGCTCTTCCTGCAGGTGACAAACAACGACGTGTGGAGTTGTATGAATTCATCCTCGACAAGATGACAGAAAATGCAATTTTGTAACACGCTTAGTGTTTTCTGATGGGGCTATTTTTCATTTACCAATAAGTGGCAAGGTAAATCTCCATTATATTAGAGTATGGAGTACGGAACAGCTACATCAAATTGTACAGCATGAGAGAAACTCTCCAAAACTAAACGTTTTTTGTCTAATTTCTCGGAAAAGATGTACGACCCCTTTTTTTTCTTAGAGAACACTGTTACGGAAACCACATAATTAGACAAGCATAAAAACTTACTTTTTTACAGTTAAAGACCAATTCTGATGATTTCATTTTCTATTACGCTAGAGACTAGAACCTAGAGTTTTCGAATAATCAGATTCCACAAGGATGGATCAGCCTTATGGAATCTAATGATTTTGCTTTACAGCATTGGCCTCCAAGGTCGAGAGACCTCATTGAATGCGATTTTTTCTTATGGGGGTTCATAAAAGACTGCGGTTATGTGTCTCCTCTTTCAACTACGGTGGTCGAACTGCAGAACCGCATAACAGTAGATTCGGATAGGCTTGCAAAAGTTTGGGACGGTTTGGCTATCGTATGGACATATGCCGTGCATCCCAAGGAGGGCATACTGAATTCCTATCACTTGGTATGTAAAAAAACTTCAAGACTAGCCTTGTAATATAAAATTAATCTTAAATGTCTATGTTTATTATTTTTCATAATATAAACAGTTTAAATTTGATGATTCTTTTTGAAATATCCTACATGATCTGTATGCTTTTTTGTGCTGTTGGTCTTTGTTTTAGTACAATGGTTTAAATAAAATTGTAAATCTAATTTCTACTTGAAGAATTCAATAAATATCTACTTACAAAGATGACCATATATATATATATAAACAGGGTTGTCGAGTTAAATCCAAAAAATAAATAAACAATAAACACAATATTAAAATAGTTTTTCTTCTACTTCAGCGTATCCCTGTCACATGCTTTCAATTAAGTTGTCCCATTTTTGTTGGGTGTCATTGAACTTGTTTCAAAATTTTATTAAGAGGTGCACTTCTTTAAATGAAAACGCAGCCCCGTAGGGCTAGACAGAAAAGCGGAAATTAAGAAAAAATTTAGAACAGTTGCAGCAAATAGTATTGATAAACATATTATCTAATATGCCCCTATTAGCAGCCACACTCTTCTTGAACTGCAGGTCAACAATACTTTCTCCTTGTCCGCATATATTATCTTTATAATCGAAACCCATAATCTATCCTTGGTGTTATAATGCATCTCATTGACCTTCGCATTGACCACGCCATGCACATAGTAGTCAAGATTGCCGTCGAAGCTGGAGAGTGGCCACAAGTCGGGAAATCAGTGGTACTATAAACTGTTTTAGAGACATGTACTCCCGCCCAACACCATCTCCTTTATCCAAAGCTTGACAACTGTCTCCAGCACGTTCACATATCTTTTAGCGGTCACTTTTAGCCTTCCCAAAGAAGTAGAGCGCCATGCACCAGCACTTCAATGGCATCTTGACAATTTAATAGATATTTTGGTTAGTTACCTGCTTGCCCTGGATAAAATTTCTTTTGTTCAAAAATAATCTCAGGAAGCCAGTTGTGCTTGAAGCCATCTAGCAATGCTTGAACCTTTAACTTCCTGTTTGTCTTGTTTTTCAACAGTTGGCGGTTCGTCAGTACCAAAAACTTGTAGTACATATCCTGATATACTGTTAGACTGACCGTCGCCTCGTCATGCCCAATTCTTTTGCCAAGCCAGTCATACTCCGCCCAGAATCCCGATTTATATTCTCTTTTAGTTCGTACACGAATTTATCACTTTTCTTGCGATCAAATCACTTGCTGTGGATGGTCTTTACAGCAGTTATTCCCTCTTGTTGGTTGGATTCCCTATACTTCTTGGCTGCGTAATAACCTTCCATCTTTGTGTAGCCAAATCACGCAATAATTTCTGTTAGCGATTTTCCGATGCAAAGAAATTTAAGTATAACAGCTCTGGGATTGTATTCTCAACTCATTTTGACGACAATCGTAAGTTGTTGATTATGTGAAGCTAATTTGTTGTTACCTAATAGGGGACTGCGCATGCGCATAAGACGACCTCTCGGTTTTCTGGCAATGCAACCTAAAAATTCCAAATTTACCTCGACGGTGCTGTACACCAATGTGTAAACAGATATTTTTCTTTAAGTGTGTCTACTTTAATATTTAAAAGTAAGTTTTACCAAAATCGATAAACGTGATATGCATGTCGTCTCTCTCATTGATTTTGTTTTGTACTAATTGCTGAAGAATAAATAAGTAAGAATCCGCTTTGATCTCCAGTAATAGCATTTTCAATTTTATATCTCAATCTCTTCTGCAATATTTTCCGTGTAGTCTGTTAAATATATTAGTTAAGCTCACTCTTGTGTAACTGTTAGGGTATTTTCTTTTTTATAAAGTGAGGCTAAGCTAAGCGGGTTGTCTTTTATTGGTATTTTTGTATTTTTACTTAGAGTTTCTCCTGCTTGTATGTGGCGTCTAATATTTTGTTGTGACTACTTTATTATTCTTTTTTGACTGAAGAGTACACTATCTTGGTTTTTGCAAAATGGTGGTTAGTTGTGTAGTTGACACTTTTTTTAATTCCTGTGTCATATATATTATATGTTGTTTATTGTTTAACAATGATGCAGTTAATAGAGATCTTTTCTTTTGATGCAAATAACGTGTTAGTAAGCTTTATTAATAATGTACATAGTCTTGACAATTTTTTTGTCATTATTATGTATTACTTCCTTTGCATTTACCCTTTTCCTCTTTGTCCTTTTTGCTTTTTACTTTCATCTAGGTCGCCCGTTATAATATCTTGGTAACTTTTAATGCCAGTAGTGCATTTGATAGTTATTTATAGAATTCGTCTTTAACTTGATATACTGCGTTATCTGTAGAGGCTTTCTCTTTATAATTATTTATTTGCCAGATCAACACTACAATTGTATTATACATGGCATTGTTAATATATTTAAAATGATTATTCTAACTTATGAGGTGACTTGATACCTCGAACAAATCTGTGTGGTTATTCATCGTCGTCGAATAAGAATTGATCTTGAGGGAGTCTTCGTTTTAGCCGGGAGTGAATGTTTCGTTTACCTAGGTTATAGTGAACTGCTCCTTCGCACGCCGTGATATTTTTGAGAAATTTATTAGTGGTTGTTGTAATGTAGTCTTCGATTGTTGGTACACCTAGCTCATTGTGTAGTTGTTTATTTCTAACAAACCATGGCGCGTCCATTGAGATTCTTAGGACTTTGTTCTGTAGTCTTTGTAGTTTGGTTATATTAGTTTTTGATGTTGTACTCCAGATAGATACCGCATGGAGTGCTAAAGGTCTTATGAGGGAAGTGTACATCATAATTGCACATTTGGTTTTTAACTTTGACTTTCGATTTAATAATGGATATAGTTGTGCTAATCTTGCGTGGCTCTGGTTGAGTTTGGAGTTGATATGCTGGTTCCATGATAATTTGGTGTCTAGAAGTACTCCTAGGTATTTTACTGGTTCATCTGGGGTATTCCATAGGACGATTTCATGGTTGACATGAATGCTTGGTGGATTGCGTATTCTCCTGAGTGTGAATATTTTAGCTTGGCATTTGCTCGAGTTGATTTGGATATTCCAGTTGTTAAACCATTTACATACTTTGTTTATTGCTGTCTGAAGTAATTGAGTTGCTTGTGTTAAGTCATTGCTTAGAGTGATAATGATCTGTAGAGGCATATACCCTCAATATAATTACATCATCTTTATATATATTCCCTTTCGATCCTCTTCATTGTGCCTATTATGATTTCCCTACACTAAAGCATAGGTTAAGATAGCCTTTAACGTTTTGGTTTCATACCTCTTGTTTTTGTTACTGACAATATCATAATATTAATCATAATGAGATACCTGAAACATTCCAGATTCCGGCTTTTAAAATCCTTCTCACTGACAAGTCGTCTTAACGTAACACCATTCATATTTCAAAGCTAAATATGGGTGTTTTTGCAGTATGATGCTTTCACATTTGGCTGCAAACCCTTTATCCCAACCCCCAGTCCTAGATGACCAAGTTTTTCTGTTGGGATGTGCTCGCTTAGTAGAAAGATTTCGCTTTTGAGGCACTGTTAACTCGCCTTTTATCTTCTTTTGTTCGCTAGAGTTTATTACGATTACAGTCGGGACACACAACTTAACCGTAATAGTAAAATTTGCTGCCAGAGCTGCTATATGAATTCACAGTACAATCAGTACATCAGTAGAACCCTCAAAACTATAGCAACTATTCGCCCCCCTAGCACAGTTTTCTAGATGTTAAAAAATTAGTTACAATAATTTTGATTACTCTTAATGTGCCATACAAAGTTTACTTGGACATTCTTACAATACTATTATTTGTCGTCCGTTATGAAGTTTTGCTAATGACCTTGCTTGTAGCATTTGGAGAACCTTCTATTATTTTTGTCCTTTACTTTAAAGTACACCGTATTTGTGTGTTACCAGCTATGTTTAACTCTTAGTACTAGCAGCACTGAAAATTTCTCTATGTCCAACTATAACTTTACAAATTTAGCTACAAAACAAAGTAGTAGCTTAATTATAAAGTTCTGGGACTTACGTTTTCATTAAACTGGAAACAATAAATGAAGCAGACTAAAGTTAAAATTAGTTTAATAAGTTAAACGTCTCTGATGGCAAGCTCTTCTACTAGAAATTTTAATACCTTTAGATAGTTATTTCTTGCTATTCTATCATTTTTTTGTATTTTTATTACTTTAGAAATACAATAGCTAAGCGCTACTGCTTTTTGTGCTGCGTATGATCTATGTAAGTGCTATTTTGATTGAGCTCCAGATATTTTGCTACTCCTCTTGTTAAATTATTGTAAAAAACATTAAATTTTCTTTTAGAAACATCAATGTTTTATGGTTATGATGTATTTTCCGCTTAGAAAAAAACCCAAAACATTACAATTTAATCCAGAAATGTAAACAAAAATATACTAACAAGTTATACGTTCAATCTGTTTTGTTTGTTGGCATTATTTGACAAAAAAATTAAATGTTTTGTTACAGATTCTTTTGTACTCAAAATGTTATATATACTATAATTTTCTTAAACTATTATGTTTTATAATTAGAATCTTCTTTTCTTATCACCACCCTGTTGCTTAAACTAACACTCTTTATAGAAACATTTTGGCAATCATTCTTAGATTTCTATAATTTTTTCATATACGGTGGTGCTTTGAAAACTTTTGTCTCCTATTTGATATGTTAAGTAATATTGCTTCGGCACAAAATAACTGGCGCAACTTTTTTTTTAAACAATATAAAATTAATAGTTTATTGCATTTTATTGTAAAGTACCAAGTTATGTACTATTATAACTCTTCTTCCCACTCATTCCAAACACATTTTGGGTAAAAATATTTGCTGAATTTGATTTTTAAATATCTGTCCTCGGCAGAATTCTTTGTAGCGAATAGATTGATGCTATTAAAAATAACACAAAAGAAATTAAAAGTAGGCTCAATGCTCCGCTCAAGAAAAATTCTAGTGACATGTCTGACGAGTCTAATGAAATCGGTCATAAAATCAGCACATTGTATGGTAACCTTTCTTGGATAGATTGTCAGAAACAGTTTAGGGCGACTGCTAAAATGAATAGATGGTCATATATTGCAAATATAACTACTTTAATTGTTACTCTGCGTGGCATTCTTGACATTTTACATGCAATGCCTGTAGACAGCAAGAAAGTTATAACCAAATCGTCAAATACTTTGAGGTGTGTTACAATCATTCCCATTTGGAGAAGATTTACCACAAATAACTTAACTCCTTAGACGTGGTCCGTCTTGTTTGCCTTTCATACCTAACAGCCCTAGATGACTTCCTAAAAGTGTTTTTTGTGCGAACACTTGTTGGCGGTGTTAATGATGGAAAAACATGTAGACCACGAAATTAATCAATCTGAAACACTTATTGAAGCACTTGCATCTGCAATGTAATTTTAAACTGTAAAGCAGACAACGATACAAAAGAAAAAACATTTTAAAGATACTAAAAAAAATCTAGACAATTACGTTGTTGCAATTGCGGTGAGCTGGGTCATGTCAGAAATTGGTAAAAATACCAGTCGTGTTTATATATCAATAACCGTATAAATAAAAAATAACATACGAAACCTAATTCCATCAAAACTTTTGGATCTTTTTAACGAATTGGAAATTTTGGGCGGCCACTAGGACTTTATCAAAAGTTTATAGAGAGATAGCAGTCCAAATAACAATTGGAAACTGTAACTTTAAGCATCGTGTATTGGTAACTTACAATGAAAATAACATAATTCTCAGAATAAACATTTTAAAACGTATGTATGAAAATAGACTTGGAACATGATGTACTCAAAATAAAGAAATAACATGTTGTTCTTTATAATCAAAGTCGTTGTGCGAGTGAGAGTACCTCATGACACCATCATCCCAGAATGCAGTGAAATTGTGGTGAATGCAGCTTTGAACTACGACCTTTTAGCAGAAACAGTCATACTGAGAAGACCAAATAACGACGAGAAAAAGCTAACAAAGAGTACTGGCAGCGTGGTATTAGTCCGTGTGGGTATCTTTGGACGCTCAAGAAAGGCACAGAATTCAGCAAATGTTTAGCAGAGTGCTTGACTTAAATCAGTGATGGTTACCTCGGGTCGCGATTTTAACCCTAATTAGCAGACAAAAGTTGAAGATCCGTTGTGCCAAAATCAAGACGTAGTCTGATAAGCCAGATTCAAAAAACAGAACAAATATGTTGCGTCACAAAATAGACACCGGTAATTCCACTCCTACATGATAGTATCAGACGATTGATTAGCACTAGCCAAATGAGAAGAAGCTGAAAAGACAATTTCAGATATGGAAAATCCCATAAACTTTAACCGCAATGTTAGTTAAGAAAAAAGATAGATTTAACAGATTTTGCGTTAACTACTTAACGCTTAACGATGCCACACGAAGTTAACTATCCACTATTGCACGTTAATGACACGCTGTACCCCTGTCTGGATTAAAATAGTTCTGAATATTAGATTTAAAGTACAGGTATTGGTAACTCGAAATAGATTTTAAAAACAAGAAAATAGTTTTACTATTGTATCTGGATTATGGCAATTCTCAGTGATTTTATTTAGACTTTACAATGTTTTTTAACCTCCTTTAAGATTAATGAAAACAATTTTTAATGGGTTATACTGTAAAAGGTTTGGTGTATCTGAATAGATTAGTATTGACTAGAAAATAATTTGTAAAACATATGAAAAATTGAGAGCAGTTAGTCCTACGACTAAAAAGCACAAATTTTAAATTAAAACTAAAAAATAGCTTTTTTGGGCATGTAGTCAGTGATGGAGGTATAGCAGCTGATCCAGAGAAAGTCAAACGCGTAAAAGAATAACCAATACCAAAATACAAGTATGCAGTTAGAAGTTTCCTAAGATTCTATAATTACTACAACGATATGTGTCTGGATTTGCCAACTTTGCAAACCTTTAACACAACTAATGAAAGATTGCCGAAGTTTTGAGCGTAACAAAAAAAATCAAAAAGCTTTCAAAAATCTGAAACGTGCATCAATAAATATATCGATACCAAGCTACCCACAGCCAGAAAAAGTATTTATTTTAAACACAAATGCAAGTCATGTCGGAATTAGGAGCGTGTTGTCACAGATACAAAATGCCGAAGAACATATCATCGACTATATACTTATATAAATATTTGTGTAGCAAAAGATTTCTTTTTTAAACTGATAATGCTGTACTAAAGTGAATTTCAAATTTTAATAGTCCAGAAGGCAAAGTAGCAAAATAAATTGAAATATTTTAAACGAAGTATAAGGCTGGAAGTAGTCATCGCAACGCTGACGCCTTATCAAGGAGATCGTGTCCAGAAGACTGCAACTACTATAGTCATGCAGAAGAGAAAATGACTTCTACGTTGCAAACAACTGTGACTAATGACCCTTGGCAATCTAGCAAATTGAAACGTGGCAAAAAAATTAAAATATAAAATATGTCTAGAAATAGAAAGATACAGGAGGAAACCTAAGTGGGTGATATGGTTCCGTGTTCGCCAACAGTAAAATTTGGAAGACAGAATTAGAAAACCAAAAACAACGATGTTTCATTTATAGTCAAATAAAATAGTTCAACGCATAATAGGACAATGGGGAAGTTATTTCTGACTATCAAGTATACTAGCACCAGTATCTTTGTTCTTGTTGGCATACCGTTTATTTGTCCATGAGTCTTTTAGTCAAACACTAACCATTGCTCTCTTTTATCGTGAACTAAATCTATTATGTATTATTATATTATTCCGAGTGACCGGATGAAGGATTGTTATGACATCAGCGTATCGAAAAGAAGTTATGAAGAAAACAACAGAATATGATGTCCTTAACGTATAAGCCAGGATTTAAAGATTTCATGGGTTCTGTGAGTGAAATTGGGTAAATATGTTGTGGTATCATAAGAGAAATACAAAAACACTCAATGTACCGGAAAAATATGCACTAGCGCATTGTATTTTAAATAAATTTAGAGAATCTGAAATGTATTTCGAGCGAAATTTAGTTCAATAGAAAAATTAAGCTAACAGCGCCCGGAAGTCGGACATACACTGCGACTGCATGACAGATATTCCTATTATCTTGTAACCAAAAAATCTTTGCGAGATAAACCGGTTTATTATACATTGTGGGAAGCGTTCACAAAGTTACGCGTTTATCTGTTGAACAAAAATATTCAACGGACTTAAAAAGTTCGTTACTGAGTTCTGTATGTCTGTCTGACGGTCGGTCTGTCGGTCCGTCACAAAATTTGAGATGGATTTGAAAACGCTGATTTCGAATTCGAAATTAAAAAATTTCTATCTCGAATAATTTTCGAGATATTCGACTTCGAATTTTACCAAAATTCGAAGTCGAAATCGAAAGGTCTTTTTAAGTTCGTTCTGGGATTGTTTACAGAGAAATCTCTTCGCCGGCCCGATGTTTTTATCTTGGTAATTATAAAACTTGATGGATGCAGTAAGCTTGAAGAGAGCAATAGTTTAAAATGATAAAGACAAAATACATGATTTTCAAGAAAACACCAATACCACAAACACAACTTAATTATAATCGACAAATGAAAGTACAAAAATTCAAATCTGAAGCTGGCTGATGAAATGAGAAGAAACGGAAATAAAATGAATAGAAACAGCAAGATCAGCATTCAAAACTCAAAAACTCTTACCAACCGCAGTCTTCGTCAAAAGATACAGATTTATACAGTGCTACATATACTCAATACTATTATATGGTGCTGGCGTGGACCCTCAAGGCTAATACAGAAAAAGAATACAAACTTTTAGTACTGTGTGTTTAGAAAGAATGCTACATATCTTGGACAGAGCATATCACAAACAAGAGGTCTGAGACAATGAATAGAAGAAATGAACTCCTATTAACATTAAAAAGAAAAACAGCTTATCTTGGACATTTATATCGGTGACAAATACAATATTGCAGCTCATTATGGAAGGAAAAGTTGAAGGCAAAGAGGCGAGGTCGCAGGGATGCTCCTGGCTTAAATGAGATTGGATCCACATGAGTACACATGAGTTGATAAGAGCCACTAAAGATAGACAAAATTTTGCCTCGATTGTTGCCAACATTCAATAATGAATAAAGGCACTTTAAGAAGAAGAAGAATTATAAAACTTGTGGTTGAGACAGCTTAAAGAGGAGCATAGTTATAAATATGATAGAATAGCTGTTCCAGGGATGTGGAATCTACGTCTTTGTCTTTAGTTATCATCCACAGAAACCACAAATTTTGCAGAAGACAGTGGACTGTTATTTTTATCTGACATCGCGATGCAACAAAAAACAAGGCTCTCAATACTGCCTTTACACATCTAAAGATCAGGCGATAATGATTCAGGACAAATCTTCCTTAAGAAAAATGTAATAAGTTTTTCAACGCCCATATGTTATCCTAAGCTGTTCGTAAAAATATGAACACTACAACAGTTTGAGAATATTCCAGAACGACTCAAGAAAACTCTAGAACAGATTTCGGATCTATAAATAGCGCGCAATAGAACAACTTTAACTGTAAATCGAGTGTCCGAAACCAAAATGAACAGTTCTAGTGCACGATAAATTATTTTCTGGATGAATAGGTTGATTTTGTATTAAGGAATACATTTTTTAATGCACACAAATATTATTTAACATTTTAATTTTTGTAAATAAATTTAAATATTTTATTTACCATTTAAAAAAAACATTACAGTATTATGATTATGTGGATATTGTTTGTTTTACTTGTTTATTGTAAAATGCCCTATATAGTTCACTTTGTTTTCACCAGTACAAATTGCGTCTTATATTATGTGTGAAATTAATTAGCAATTTTTTACCGTTTGGCTCATTTATGAAAATTTGCTTTTGGATTTGTTCTCATAACTAAGAAGCTATGCAATACAAAAATTACAATTACAATAACAAAAATTCTTTATGTTTATTAAAATTTAGTATTTGACACACTCTTAAACATTCTGCAAAATTTTGTGTTAAAATCGTTAATGACTGCATCGTTATATTTGCCTGAACCTCGTCGGTGATCTGGAATATCTTCTCTTTTAAAGGTAATTTAAAATTTTAAAAACATTCAAAAGTCACAGAGCGACAAATCTGGACCAGAGATTTAGCTCATCTTCTAGTTCTCGGAGTGCGAGTCGCTAATTCTTGGTTTTATTGGATCTTTTTCAAAACCCTGTTGAGTCATCCGAATAGCTTCTCCAAACAAATAATTGATCTTCACACAAAATTTGATATAAATGTATTGCTTTACTCGCCCAATCATTGCAGTTGCGACGATCATACACTGCATTTGCCTATTAATGGGCGCCTAAACTCAACTGACACGGCTAGAAAAATCCTCAATCATGCATACGCATTATAATCAACTTTTATCGGATGCCAAAAAAGTCGCGACCGTCTACATTGCTGTCATTTATTAAAATTGCCTCTATATTTTTTGGAACAGACTGAATATGTCTGTAGTGAGTGTTTATGATACTCTCAGTTGCTTCATAATTTTCTTAATTGCTCGAACCTGTTACTAATTTACAAAGTTCTAAAGTCTACAAATTTTTTTCTGAAAAAGTACTTACCCAAGAAAGAAACTTCTACTACTTTTCACCGTAATTTCCGTCTAGTTGTATACAATTGCATAACGTTGTCGCCGTAATTCCAAGGCTGCCGAGACATTTCTTTAGGGGTATGTTTCGCCAATCGCTGATGCAACAGCAGCTCGATTGTAAAATGAGCGGCTACGGAGGGTGCCCTTTATTCCTTTGGAAATTTATGGCGACATAACTTATAAATATGCCCTGAGACATTGCCACCCGCGCAGCCTTGTATTTGTCGGTCAGCATTCGTGAGACCCACTTTAAAAAATTTTCCCGCATTTTGGGCTTTACAGATACTATGAAAATGTCAAGATAAAAGGCGATACTATACAGACCTAATCGACAACAACTTGCACTACTCGCCAAATCATGATTTCGGTCCGTTGGTTTGTGGCCGAGGCTGCCTTGGTTTTTTAAACTTTCGCACTCACGAATGCATATTCTTAACATCCATAACGCCTTCATCACATGTCTCACTTAATTGACAATAGATTTTGATAGGCGTTTTACTACAAAAAAAGGAGAAAACGGATAATTTTACGTTGTTCTTAAACACTAAACGTTGCCATTTTAAGTACACAGAACCACACTTATTGCAATGGTAGTTGGTGTGGCGGCCTTTTCGCCCTTGAACCGCTTTATATCGCGGGGCATGCTGGCGGCTGTGATGTCTGCTGCTACGTTTTGCCATCGCACACAAAACGGCATATGGGCTTTTGCTCAGCCGACAAGTCTGCATACGCCGTCGGCGGTACCTTTGATATGAAAGGTGCTGTCGAATGAAAATTTCCGCAAAGACCTACCGCCAAGCGGCGCGAAGCCCGGCAACATTCGCACACCGCAGCGCGGCCATTCGGTCGTGCTTCCCCGCACATTCGCACTCCGCAGCACGGCCAATTCGGTCGTGTCTTATCAACCCGCAAGAACTCCGCAGCGCGGCTTCAGTCGTGTCTTATCATCCCGCAAATACAGATCCGCAGCGCGCAAGGTGGCCACCGTGGAACCATCGCCTACGAAGCGAAGCCGATTCAGGTGAGCGATTTGGCAATACTCGTTGGTTGATATCGGTAGCCGCCCCCATCCGCTTTCGCGACGGCCGTTTAAGGGACGATTTGGCCTTATCGGTCGACGTTCCAAACGGGCCGTACTACGTTTTCACACCGCACCACGAGAGCGGCTATTTACACGCCTGCCTCTCCATTTTTTGGTCCTTCGAGCCGGATCGGTATCAGCTACAATACTTGTAGAAACCGCTTGATAACTTTGCGTCGTCACAGACTTACGTAGGTTTTGGTAAAGTGACCGCCATAAATTACATACATATTTATTAAGCTCTATTCAAGTAAAGTTCCCTTATAATGGATAAGCTTGAATTAAAATTAGTTCAGTTAACTGCCAAAAAAGAGGCTATTTTCGAACGATTTAATCGTTTATACAATACGTCAACGAATATTTCAAATTATGAGTTACGCTCAAACGAACTATTTTTATCTCAAACAGAAGCTATTAGTGAATCATACAGCAGGTTTGAAACAATAATTGAAGAAATCAACAATTTGCAGTTCGAAATTGATCAGACTCCTCCAGAATACTCATGTTTAAATTCTATTGAAGATTTATATTCGAGTATTAAATATAAAAGCAACCTTATATTGTCAAACAGCAACACATTTACATTAGATCAAAAGAGGTATCGTAAAATTACCGCCAATTGAACTACCTTCTTTCGATGGCAAGACTGAGAGCTGGCCAATATTTTACGAAATATTTCGTAGCAATGTGCATTTAAATACCAATTTGACTGACGCGCAGCGTGTGCAGTATTTGATTAGTAAATTAACTCATGACGCTTTAAAATTAACCGCAGGTATTATTCCTACAGGGATACTTATAATATTATATGGGATAGTCTTGTTAAAAGTATCAAGATAAACGTAGTTTAGGCAGTCATTATCTAAATAACATTCTGGACATCAAAGGATGCGTCGGTAATGCTGTTAGTTTGAATACATATATAGAAAAATATTCCGCGTCCATCGCCGCATTAAAACAGTTAGACATTCCCGACCTATTAGATTTTGTCTTGTTACATTGTGGTTTAAGAAAACTTGATCCCCAAACGCTTCAACAATTCGAAAATAGGGTGAGCGGAATAGAATTACCCTCCTGTAAACAATTTATTTCATTTACGCAAGATTATGTCAATGTACTCGAGTGCTCGCATGTTAATAATTCGCAGACCAAGCCGCGCGCAAATTCCAGTTTACCTTATCACAGCCTTGGCCGTGGCGCACAAGGTGCCTGCAAGTCGTTTGTGTCGAGTGAACAGATTTTTAATACGCGTTGCCCGCTATGCGACAGAGAACACCAGCTGTTTCGCTGCCTTGAATTTAAAAATATGAAATCACCGCAAGCGCATTTCGAGTTAATTAAAGCGAAACATGGCTGTATAAACTGTTTAAGTCTATCTCACTCGTTAACTAAATGTAAATCACAGAACGTTTGTGAAATTTGTAAAAAAACAGCATCATTCTTTACTGCATTTTTCGAACTTAAAGGATGATCGCCGAATGAAGCCGTCTGTGGCGGCTGGACCGCAAGCAGGTAACCGTGCGCCCATAATAGCTGAGTCAGCGCATTCAGTATCACAACCTCACTACACGTCATCTGCATCGCTTAGTGCATCTTCGAGTTCGGCTATATTGTTATCGACCGCACAGATCTATGCACATGGTAAAAACGGAAATACGCTCGTCGTCAGGTGTTTAATAGACAACGGGTCCCAAAATAACTTAATTACTGTGGATTGTTGTAAACGCTTGAACATTCGCATAATTAAATTACGCAATTCATCTTTACATGGTGTTGGTATGACCTCGCGACCTGTACACGGTTTTATTAATTTCGCAATAGAATCGCGAATTAATCCTAACAACAAATATTACATTCGTGCTTTAGTAGTTGACTGTATTACAAACTTCCCGCAAATTTCATTACATTAAATGAAGATATGTCATATTTAAATAATTTACCGCTTGCCGATGTATCCTGGAATGTACCGGGAGAAATTGACGTTGTTCTTGGTGCTCAACTGTTTCCTTATATTTATTTGGGAGATAAGGTCGATTCTGGTAACCGCGCACCACCCGCTATATTAACCAGCTTTGGTTACGTACTTATGGGAGATATTGCATGTCATTATGATGCAACCTGCCTACATAGTACTACATTTTCGTTTACCGCGCTTGCTAACCTTGACATTGAGTCAAGTTTACGGAAGTTCTTTGAGTTAGAGGAAATTCCATCTCAACGTTTTATTAGTCCAGATGAATTAGATTGCGAAAATAACTTTAACTCTTCGACTTTATTTAAAGACGGCAGATATTTTGTTGATTTGCCCTTTTCACGAAACCCCTCGGAATTGGGTAATTCACGCGGTCTGCGCTCGAGCGTAAATTCAATTGCGTGCCAACCCTACGCGAAAATTATAATAAAACTATCGCCGATTATATAACGCAGGGGTATTTGTCCCAGGCGCCTGACTCTGAATTGACAGAGGAGGGTTACTACATACCGCATCACGCCGTTGTCAGACCAGATAAGGACAGCATCCGTATCGTTTTAGACGCTAGTGCTAAAACGCACTCAGGGCTGTCACTTAATGACATTTTGCATGTCGGACCTAATTTGCAGGCCGACTTGTTCTCGTTGTTACTCGGCTTTCGTACATTCCCAATAGCAATGACCGCTGATATAAAACAAATGTTTTTGCGCATCTGCGTAAACGAGCACCATCGTAAATACTTACGAATTTTATTTCGTTTCAGTAGGAACGAACCTATTCGCACTTACAACTTTGACCGCGTACCCTTCGGGCTAAAGCCTAGCCCTTACCTAGCGATGCGTACGTTACGCAACTTAGCGTGCGAGCATAGTGACCGCTTCCCTGAGGCTTCTAAACTGGTAGAAACTCAGTTTTACATGGATGATTATGTCGATTCGGTTCCCGATGAACAGACTGCCATGCGATTGTCTCGCGAATTAATCGATTTATTTAAATTAGGCTCTTTCGACCTTGTCAAATGGGCCACTAATTCACCCGCTTTATTGGAGGTTCTTCCCGAGTCTCACCGCTCACCAGTAAATTTTTCTGGCTTGGGTAACGATATTTACAATTTTAAAATCCTTGGTTTAACCTGGGATCCTGCTGACGATTACTTTTCTTTAACAACATCGCTGTAGAAGATAAATGCACAAAGCGCACGATTCTATCGCTAGTTGCCCGCTTATTCGACGTACTTGGCGTTGTAGCTCCAGTTGTGCTGTACGCCAAAATTCTTATTAAGGAACTATGGCTAGCTAAAATAGACTGGGATGAGGTTCCTCCGGAATCCATCATCAGTCGCTTTCCAGCTTTTGCACGCGATTTTTCCGCACTCTCTTCTCTAAAAATTCCGCGCCATATTGGCATTGCGGGAAAAGCCGTAGTGAACATCGTAGCCTTTTGTGACGCGAGCTTCAGTGGTTACGGTTGTTGTGTTTATTTACACATCACTGATCCTGAAGGTAATATCACCGTCCGTCTTTTATGTGCAAAGTCAAAGGTTTCTCCAGTTAAAATAACAACACTAGCTCGATTAGAACTTGTCGCCGCTTTGCTGTTGTCCAAGCTTGTTCGCGTGGTCCGCGAGAAACTTTCCGCTCGTTTACCTATTACAGGCGTTTACGCCTTCTCGGATTCTACAATAGCGCTTTCGTGGATCCACTCATCGCCACATAGGTGGTTTATTTTTGTCAGCAATCGTATTGCTAAAATACACGATAATTTACCTGCCGCTTTAATCATGTGTCCGGGAAAGAGAATCCCAGCGATTGCCTTTCACGCGGCATGCTGCCTTCTGATTTAATTAGACACTCGCTGTGGTGGAATGGCCCTGCTTGGCTTCATCAGTCAAATAGCGAATGGCCTTTAAAATTCATTCCAAGTGAGTGTGAAACTACCGGAGTTCAAATCGAGAGCGTTTGTTGTTAAAGCCGCGAATTTCGAACCACGTGTTTTTGACTCTATAGTCACCCGTGTTTGTTCGTGGAATAAACTGTTGCGCATATTCATGTACAAACGTCCTGTCACCAAGCTATATCCATTGCCAACCCAATAAACAATATTTTAGCTGACTCATGTATATATAGATAGTGTATTAATAGGGCATTTATATCTAGTTTGTTACGATATAAATCTAACCGCAATTTAACGCACCTGAAATATAATAGTTAATTTCAGGAATTTAATGACAATATTGCTTCAAACCGCTGTTAATAGCTCCTTCATGAGATAATAGTAATTTTTTTGAAAGCTCAGGACCTTTCAAGGCGGGGAGTATGGTGTGGCGGCCTTTTCGCCCTTGAACCGCTTTATATCGCGGCGCATGCTGGCGGCTGTGATGTCTGCTGCTACGTTTTGCCATCGCACACAAAACGGCATATGGGCTTTTGCTCAGCCGATAAGTCTGCATACGCCGTCGGCGGTACCTTTTGATATGAAAGGTGCTGTCGAATGAAAATTTCCCGCAAAGACCTACCGCCAAGCTAGGCGCGAAGCCCGGCAACATTCGCACACCGCAGCGCGGCCAATTCGGTCGTGCCTTAACACCCGCACATTCGCACTCCGCAGCACGGCCAATTCGGTCGTGTCTTATCATCCCGCAAATACCAGATCCGCAGCGCGGCAAGGTGGCCACCGTGGAACCATCGCCTACGAAGCAGAAGCCGATTCAGGTGAGCGATTTGGCAATACTCGTTGGTTGATATCGGTAGCCGCCCCCATCCGCTTTCGCGACGGCCGTTTAAGGGACGATTTGGCCTTATCGGTTGACGTTCCAAGACGGGCCGTACTACGTTTCCCACACCGCACCACGAGAGCGGCTATTTACACGCCTGCCTCTCCAGTAGTAATTCGGCCTGTGTAGATTATATGGTGCTACCATGTATATTTCAAATTTACAAGTATTACCGCCGTTTTTTAAAATTAATTTTATCTTTCTACTTACTCTTCTCCCTGAGAAAAATATTTAGAGACCTTAGAACTTAAATGCGCTTTGTATTTATCAGCGCACTAGTAAGTCAAGCCAAAGCACACCATTCATAAATATATATTTTGTTCAAAGGGTAACATAAATTATAGGCTTTATGTCAACTTTCTAAGCTGTTAAAGATTATATTAGCTGTATCTTTAAGAAACTTGTACCGCTCGTGGATTCTACCAGTATCTGGCAAGAGGTCAATCAGGGACAATACCTGAAGCTACGGATCGAAAACTAGTGTTTTGACTAATACGATCTCATGGATTATAATTTTAAGTATTAAAAATAAATTTTAATATTATTACTTTTGTGAAATATATGTACTTATTTTAAATTTCGTACAAACATGTTTTAATTGTGACATAATTTGTTATTGAAATTTTTAGTCTTTGTTTCTAAAACCCCGTTCACTTAAATTAGTTGAGTAAAAAATATTTTTAACAACTTATTCATATTACTTAGAATATTAAATAAGAAGAATGCGTAACATTAAGTAAAAAAGTATTTGAACTGTGAAATGAGATGAACACGGAGCAACGCGTAAACTCTGATGCGAGGCATTACCATTTTAGGGGTGCTACAACCGCCACTGATTACATTTTAAAAGAGCTTTTTTATTCAAATCTTAAAAGCCGCGTGCCCGCGAACTCATCAATCTTTCAAATAGCGCGAGCCAAGTTCGCGGCATAAATAAAACACAATGTTAACAACAAAAAGTTGCCTTCTGATTTATAAAGGCGAGCCCGCGCAGATCCAAAGGCGAAGTGCAAATAGAAACTTTATTCATCTAAGTTGAAAAGAAATGCAAACATATTCATAAGCGGCTGCGAAATGTCGTGCACCTCATTTCCGCGACTCGAGGGTGCTCTATGCTCATATCTGTTTTTATTATTCAAACGGCGCTAGACACGAAATTCTACTCAAGGATGTAACAAAATGCAATAAACACGAAGTGCCTCTTCAAATTCCCGGAAAACAACTAGCGCCACAAAATTAATTGTTCCTGCGCTTTTAATGCCGAAATAAAGCTGGAAACCTAAAACAAATTATAAACATTAAAAAAAATTAATATTCTCAAAATTTCATGTTTTTAACAACCTCAATATTTAGTAAGATAATAAAACGTTAAATAATTAATAAGAATGTTGGGTTTAGTAAAAAGTAAGTTTGTATTTTGCAAATGAATGACTGCAAGAGAAAATATTTAGTGCAATTTTCATTCACTACTTAACAAAATATGTTCTTTCTGAAAAACTAGATACGTCTGTGTTTTTAAAAGTGTCATTTACCACAATCTATTAACTGTTATTAATTATATGGCAATATTGTAAACACGGAACGTAACAAATATTATCTTTTGTTTTTGATACTTTACTATAGTAAAAGTGTGCAAACCACAAAATATTTATTATGCATGAAGAATATGCCACAAACGAACGTGTATCTCAAAAATGGCTTGTAAAATTTTGTTTTGGTGATATATTTATTTAGCAATCAAAAACCTTGTTTTACCGTTGGGGTCAAGATGTTTGAGCAATAAGCATATTTTATTTAAACATTGTTTGTATATAAATTTTGTCCATTCCTTCTTGTTTTTCGCTTTTTCCTTTGCCTCTCTCTAGTTTATTTTCTGTTTCCTCATGTTTTCTGCTACTGATTTTATATTTTGGTCGGTCTGCACCTTTGTTCTTCCTGTATTGCTCTTGTTCTTTATATTAATTTTGCTTGTTGGCTTCCTTTCATTCCTTTCATAGGTTAAAATCTAGTTTTATATATCGTAATTTTTGTATTTTTGGAAACTCCTTTTTTGCATATGAACGAATTATTTAGACTGTAGGATACTTTTAGTGCATTTTCTATTCTTACGTTTATTTCTGTGTCGTTCTTTCCTGTCTTATGTATTTTCGTTCCTAAGTATTTACTTGTACTATTATTCTGTTGTCTATTTTATTGTTGTTTTTTCATCACCTTTACCTATTATTATTATCTCAGTCTTATCTATATTTATTCTTTAATTTATTTTTTGTAGTGCTGGTTTTCACACTTCAAAATTATATTGTAACTCACTCTCGTTCTTAGTGTAACTTACAATATCATCTACATAGGAGCTTTCAGATACTTCCGTAACCTTGTATTTTATTCATCTTTTTCTTTACTTCTTTTAGTTCATTGTTCGTTATGATGGTAAACAAGGGTTGGGCTTAGAACTCCCCTTTGTCTCAGTTTTTCTTTTGCTGTAAACTCAATACGGATACAAAGTTTCCTGTTCTTCATAGCACTTTGTGACTTGGTATAGACTTTGAGTAGCTTTACATAAATGCGTGTTTGCCCCTCTTGCTATTAAGCTGTTTCATATAAATTGTCTCGCTACAATATCAAACGCTTTTTCGAGATCTAAAAAGGCAACGTATATCTTGTTACTTCTACTTTTTTCTATTGGTTGTATAATTGTAAAGATATTATTCTGTACCCTCTTCCTTTCCTAAATGCACTTTGGAATTCCTCTAATTGAGGTTCTATAATTTTTTGTACCCTCCTTTCAAAATTTACTTATATATTTTAGCCACTGTTCTAAATATTGAAATTCCTCAGTAATTGGCGCATATCTTTTTGTCTTCTTTTTTATATAAGGGTGTGGTTATTCTTAATTCCCAGTCCTGTGATATTTTTCCGTTACTCATTAATTCGATAAACAGCTTTCTTAAAGTTATTCAACCTTTATCGCCAATATTTTTCACCATTTCTGCGGTTATATTGTCGTGTTCTGCTTGTTTGTCTCTGTTCGTTGAGTTGATCGACTCATTGATTTCTTTACTATTATTTCTTGTCCGTCTTGTGTTTGATTTTGATTTAATTGTTTGTCTTTACATTTTTCTTCAGCTTGACATACTTGACCTGTATTTAGGGCTTCATCAAAATACTCCTCCCATCTCTTCATAACCTTCCTTTATCATATATTATTTTGCCATTTTTATTTTTCATTTGTTTCTTTCTTTCCCCATGGTTTTGAGTGTTTTATAGAACAGCTTTTAGTTTCCATGTCTGTCACTTTTCAGTTTTTCTCCGAATTCTACCTGTGCTTTTTGTTTCGTCTATTTCAGCACTTCTTTTGCCTCTTTATGCTTTATAATCATTATACTTCTCATTTATTCTAGATTGTAGGTACTTTTTATTTATCTTTTTTAATTTTAACTTCTTTAATTTCGTCAACTGTAACATCTTGTCTGTTTTTTGCTCTTATTTATTCTGATAATTCAGCATGTTTTTTTAGCAGTTTCGTATAATATTTCCTTTATTTCTCTCAATAGTTCTTCTGTGTATATTTTCTTATCATTTATATATAACTGATCCATTTTTTCTTCTGTTCTTTTCTTGTATTCCGAGGCTATTTCTATTTCTTGTAGTTTGTAAGACTTAATTTTTTCTGTTACTCTACCTTTAGAGTTTTTGAAGGTTTACTTTAGTTTTCCTCTCATTTATTCCTATTTTTGATATTAACAGGTAATGGGTTCGAATATATTTCTGCCTTTCTTTTAACCCTTTCACTTTTTTCTTGTATTTGTTGTTGATAATTATGTAATCGATAATAGATTTCTCATTTCTGCTATTCACTACTTTGGTATATTTATGAATCTCCTTGTGGAGAAAAATGTGTTAGTTATTTTTAAATCGTTGGTAATACAAAAATCAATGAATCGTTTACCATTGTTGTTTCTTGTATTTTCTCCATTTTATCATCTAGTTTACTTATCCTTCCATTTATGTCTCCAATTATTAACAATCTTCTGTTATAATCTTCCACTGCTTTCATAAGTTGTTGTCAGAATTCATCTTTCATTTTTACGTTTTTATTTTTATTTATTTCCATATGTTGCAATAATTATAGTTTCTTCATCATTCTGTCTTTAGTAATTTCTTTGATGGTTCTGTCCGTTTCTTTATGTATTTAATAATTTATTTTCTTATAATACAATCCAATCCCCCTTTATCTATTTGGTTCTGTTCTGCGCCGCTGTATCATAACATGTCCCACCTTTACTTCCAATTCACTTATTAATTTCTTGAAAGCTGATAAATCTAATTTATTATTTTTAAACTCTTTAATTAACTCATGTTCTTTATCAGGTATGCCTCTAATTACAGATTTTTTATTTGTATTGCATGTTTTGTTTTTAACTTGATTTAAATTCCAATTCTTTTCACTTAATTTTCTCTCATGTCCTTGCCCATATCCCTGTCGTCATTTTCCTTTCATTTTCTAATATTTTTATTTTATTGTCGTTTTCGTTACCTTCTGTAATTGTTGCTTTTGACTATTTTGATCAGGAGATCTGTCGTTCATTGTTCGTTTATTTACTTTTTTTTCCTAGTAATATAGATCCGTCACGCATACAAAGATTTTCATCGCCAGCATAAAAGCTACTGTACCACTTGCAGATATTCTGGAAGTAATAATAAAATATGAATACCTCATAAAAATGGCACCATAGTTAAACTGCTATCAAAATTGTCGAACAAGCACTCTTACATAATTAAATATTCGGTAGAAAGGAAAACTGAATATAATTCATTTCCTTTACAGGACTTCTTTCAGTATCGTTGTTTCTTGTACCAGTTTGTTCAAGTCCCTTAATGCTTATTGGCTGTATTTTTCTGAATCCGATATTGCTTTTCCATAAATAACTTTCCTCTTGTGAACTAAAGCCTCATACTAGCATAAAATATAGATGACTGCGCCTGGTTTCCCACCTCATTGTCTGAAACTCAGGTTTTTACTTTAGTGTTTAACAGTCTTCCGAAGAAACAATGTCCTGTAATTGATTTTTTCTTTTTTCTTCAGTTGGTTTACGACATCGTCTTTTTATTAAAGTTTTTTCCATGTCTTTGTCCCGATACATTTTCGCAGTACTTTTTACATTATATTTCGACAATTATATTCTTTCATCCAGGTTAATATTGTACTTTTAGGTACTTCTAAATCCTTTCTGTGCTGGCTCATTAGCTGGCTCATTAGCTTTCTCATTGCCTGCAAATCCGCAGTGCCCTGGTACCCACAACAGAGTTAACTTATGGTCTACCAGAGTTCTAAGCTTTTCGCAGAATTTTTATACCAGCCTGTATGTTACCCTTTGATTCTCTAAAATCTTACTATCTGTTAATATATTAATTCGCCTATTTTCGCAAGCTTTCAAATTATTTTGCCTAGCGCACTGCAATATAACAAACATCTACTTAAAAAATAGATGTATATTTTTCTATTGAAAAGATTAACTGTAAGTTTTTTTTATATAGTAGTATATGCCTGCTCCTATTTCAAACTGGATCTTTCATCGATCTTTGTACTAAATGATTTTTTCGAGTTTCCTGCTGTTGCGTATTACGTTTGTACATTCAGTTCCAACCATAATATTAATCTCAAAATGTATGAAAATGATACGTATTCCGCTACCCATATGTCCAATTTTCAAATATTCTACTTTCATACAATCTTTGCAGGTGGGTGCGTTGCATAGTATCTTAGGAACTACTTCTGCCTTTTTATGATTTTAAAATGAAGAGGAGGACCGTATAGCCGTTTCACCATTGTCACTGTTGTTTTTATAGCGCCCACTATTCTTAGAAAACCAAGTCTTTGCATTTTGCTTAATACAGTTATAGCGGTTCTCTGCGTCATCTTTGTTCGCCAAGTCAAATCTGCATATGTTATCATAGGTTTAAGTATTGTGGTGAATATCTGGTCTATCGCTTTTAGTTTTTTCTGTATGCTCGTCTGGCTAACAATGGTGTTGCGTCCGCCTTTTTTTAATATTTTGAATATGTCGATTCCATATGAATTTATAGTCTAAAATAACTTATTTTACCTTACCTAACAATTTTATTTTTACACCTCGAAGTCTAAGAGATCTCAGTCCTTCTAAGATTCTCCTTGTCGTGGATATTACTATGGTAAATTTGATCTGTCCGGTTTGTAACCAAATTTAGAAACCTTTGCGTGCACTTCTTAACTCTATTGTTAAATTCCTGTGATAGTGTGACTAAGGCATCTGCATATTTCAGTTCTCTATAACCAGTTTTTTCTAGTACCTTTAACAGCACGTTCAGTACAAAGTTCTATAGTAGAGTAAATTAAACTCTCCCCTGTGAACATCCTCATGCAACCCAAAGGCTTATTGTTTTACTCATCGGAAGTGATATACCAATTCTTCTTTAAGCATGTAGTCTATTCAAGTACGGCTTGTTTCGTCAAATCATTTATTTCTTAACACTCTGATGAATGAATCTTGCGATGTACTGTCATACTCTCCCTCAATATACAAAAACAGCTAAAAGTATCGCTTAAGTTTTTACAATATTCTCTACTCTGGTGGCAAGTAGATGTAGTACTGTTTCTATAGATATTCGTGCTTTATATGCATTCTGGTTTTGATATGCTTGTCGACCAGTTTTTACAGAGTAAAAGAAAAAGAAGTTTTAGTAGTTTTTAATAGATGCACGCTTCTACTAATTTAAAAAAACTCCAATCATACGAATATGCTGTTACCAATATAACAAATATTAGAAAATACAAACTAAAATGTTAGTTCTTTTATTTTTTATAAAATTGAGACCTGTAGAAAATAATAACATTGAAATATCACATTATTAACTCATTTGATAATTAAAATATAATTACCAAAAATGTTTGCAACAGATGTTTAAGATTTGCGAAATATACAGGTAATGAAGTAACAGCTCAATGTTAACGAAAAGAAAAAAGTCACGATGTTGCTTGTGTTCATATCTATCACATTAACTATTTCTAAAATTACAAAAGTTACTTAATATAAAGACATACAAGACAAAACGTTTCTGTAATTAAAAAACAGACAATTAACACAACAGAGCAAACGAAATAATTCAACTCATAGGGTAAATGCTACAAGTTTTCAGTTCTATTGCATTCCAAGGGTAGCAGGAATAAACATAGGGCTATTTTTTAATGCAGTTTATGTATTTTAATATATATATATATATATATATATATATATATATATATATATATATATATATATATATATATATTAATCATCATAATTAGAATTTTAATTCACTTGCAAAAATTCTCTGAGTTATCTGCAAAATTCATTAAAACAGACTTCTACAATTCTTTATCGTTACTAAATTTCCTGCCTCAAAAGTCTATTTTCACTTTTCAAAATAGACTCTAATAACTGCGATCTAGGTCTAGGTTGTTGAGTGATCACAGGTCCTCCCAGCAACCTGTACAATTGCGGGTTTATAGACAGAAGCGTTATCGTGCAGAAACAAGCATTTCGGCAGCATGCCACTTATTTTTCTCGATAACGTTGTGAAATACTCTCCGCTTACCACTGCACTCTTTTCTCTAAAATTGTTAACAAAATTCTGTTTGCATCCCAAAAGATCCTTGACACCATGTTTTTCGTCGATTGAGCCTCCTCTGCGTCTTTGGTCGTTTTCGTCTCTCCTAAAATGAAAATCATAGTACATATCATAATTTTTATTCTATAAGAATTTCTTTTTTGTCGTTGCAGCAAAGTTTGAAAAGGTTTACAATAGGCTGTTTAGCTTTAACCTTACTATTAATTCTTTTACTTTTAAACATTTTTCTTGTAGCATCTTATGCGTGACAAGGACGTTTCCTTTCGAGAGTACTTCAACTGACGAACCTGCAAATGACTTGCTTTAACTGCTTTCGCAGCTTGAGAACAAAGCGAACTTGTTTTGCTCATTACAGTGAAATATAAATGTACACACCGTACACATCATATAAATATTGTTCAATATCACTGGGGCTAAGAACTTTTGTGATAAATTTACCAGCTTAAGTAACTGCTCCTAAGTAAGTGGCGCAAATTGGCTACTGAAATTTTTACCAACATTCAACCATAGAATTCGTTATCTAACACTACCGCTATTTTGTTCTTCTTATTACTAGGACATAGTCAGCCTTTTGGCGCTTACCTCAATTGTCCATACATTAAATAGCATTAATCAAAGAAAGTTATCACTATCATATTGTAGTTTTTTATTTTTTGTATGGTATCCGCTAAAATAAATTCTGATAAAAGTTTTAGTAGACTTTTTGTGGTCCTGTACAGTAATCTTTACAGTTGAGTGATATCGCAGTTGCTTTATATCTCATCTATTAAATTTGCTTAACTACTTTTGACTAAAAGATTAATTTTTTAGACACCTATAAATTTGCAGTAAACATAGATATAGGCTTCGGCAGCATTACTGTTCATATTTAATATTAAATAGTACGGATTGTGCACTAGTCGATTATAACATACAATAAAATTATCCGGTAGCTCAAGTTCTGCATCTCCTCTGTGTAATTTACTTATTTCAAAAATACAAATAACATTTTACCCAATAATCTGTTGCAGCTATTTGCCAAAACTTCAGTTACAAGGTATAGTCCTTGGTAAAATCAATATCTTCTTTACTCCATTATTTCAATTCGCATCTGTTATGTGTTTTCGTTTAAAAAACATCGCTTCTGCTTTTTTAAAATTAATTTTTTTAATAGTCATGCCTCTAGTTAAAAAAATACTTAATATTACATTCATCGTTACAAGAAATGTTGTGCAAAGTTTCTTGATTACACACTAAATTTAAACCTCCACTAAATTAAATGTAGTAGTTGAATTTTTAAACTACTTATGTGGCATTTGTTTTAGATTTTTTGCATTTGCTCCTTTGCGTTTTACACACATAATAATAAATAATGCACATATGATCCTGTTACTTTTCATTTACAATACCAAAAAGAGCATCACAATTTGTTCCTGAAGATCATTTAGACCTATGATTCCCAAAGTGGGGCGCGTGCTACACAGGAGAGCAATTTAATTTAAAAAGGGGAATTCGGGAATAAGCTTTAACAGTTAATAGCCTTTTTGGCTTCCTCCAAATGCTTAGGAGTTTACCAATTTTTGACTAATAAAAATTATATTCCACTAGAAGGAAATCAAGGTTTTAAGACGCTTAAGTGGATCCAAAAAAAATGAGAATTACTGATTTGGATCATGTACTATCTGCTATTTTTATAAGTGGCGTTCTTTTACTAATTTCATTTACTAGCCTTGTTTTGTTTTTTCCTATTATTTCTGCAATTTTCCAAACCACTTGCATTATTGACTGCAGTACATCTGCATAATGTCTACTGAATTTCTGATATGAAAGTAAAGGTATATTTACAATTAGTTCTTGTTGCACTAACGGCCGCAGTAAACTGCTCAGTTTACATTTATTACACGGGCACTATTTTCATATTCTGTAAAAATAATTGGTTAAGTTTTATACGTTTCGTAACGAATAGTAGGTGTGTATGGGGTTACATCATAGAGGTAGTACCTTTCTTACGGAAACGGTCACATCAAGTGCCATAGACAGGAGATGGTTTCCGAAGTCTGGTCCTCATGAAGTACCCAGCTCTCACTTATGGCTCCAAGCGCCACACCCTGGTAACTGCATTGACCTGCAGGCAAAACTAAGTGAGGGTAGCCAGATATGGCGAAAACTAACAAGTGGCAGCAGGCTTGTCAGTAGCAAGTAATAGCGGAAATCAAGTGGATTGGAACGGTATTATGTAGCATATCTTTAGGCATGGTCAGAATGACTTGAATGGCTATAGAACTGCGTATGTGGAAAGCAACGGAAAACTACCACATATTATAGATCTTCCAAGAACAATCATGACAGGGAACCAAACAGAAATGGCCTTGAGTACTGGGCAGGACTTAAATGTCCACAAGGTGCTAAGAATCTCCCAGCCTGTTAGGATCGCTACTTGGAACGTAAAAAGTCTATTTCAAATGGGAAAATTTCATAACACCGTAAAAGAAATGAATAGACTAAAAATTGATTTACTTGGGCTAAGTGAAGTTCGATGACCAAACAATGGACAAATAAATACAGAAGAAGGAGAAATAATATATTATTCGGGTGATAGTAACACATTAAACCAACATGGTGTTGCAGGATTGGTATCTTCAAAATTTAAACAATATGTAGAAAGTTATCTCCCGCTTTCCAATAGAATTATAATGTTGCAACTAAGATCTTCAAAAATAAAAATCAACATCATTCAGGTATATGCACCAACTGCAGAAAGTGACGAAGACGATATAGAAAAGTTTTATCATGATTTAGATCAAATTCTAAAAGTAACACACAAACACGATATGAACATAGTCTTAGGCGACTTTAATGCTAAAGTCGGCAAACAACGCTGTCAGGATATTGTAGGTGATTATGGATTGGGTGATCGGAACAACAGAGGCGAACGATTAATTCAATTCTGTCAAGAACACGATCTGGCCATAATGAACACATGGTTTAAACTTCCAAACCGTCGTCTATATACGTGGCGTTCCAGCAGATAAGCCAGATCACATTATACGCAACCAGATAGATTATATTATAGTAAACAAACGATTTAGAAATGCTTTTAAAGCGGTAAAACTTATCCTGGTGCAGACGTGGCCTCTGATCATAATCCCGTAGTTGCCAATATCAAAATTACACTAAGAAAAGCACGAAAACCTTGTACAAAGAAATTTGACATTGAAAAGCTCAGAAACAGCGACGTGTTCGAAAGAGTGACGGAAACATTCAACAAACGTTTAAAAGCGAATACAAATTTAATGAAGGCATAGAAAAGAAATGGGCAACTATCCGATCCATTTCAACAAGCACTTGTGATGAAGTGCTTAAACCAGAAAAGAGGCAAAAAAGAAAAACTTGGATGACGGATACTATACTCGAAATGATGGAAAGAAGAAGATTAATGAAATTATGCAATAATAGTGTTGCATATTGGGAGTTGCACAAAAACATAAAGAAAGAAATAAGAAAAGCAAAGAGTAATTGGTTGAAAATAAAATGTGAAAACATTGAACATTTGGAAAAATTACATGACTCAAAGAATCTGCATAAGCAAGTCCGTGAATTAAATGGAAGAGCGTATAATAATAACCAAGGTAATATATCAATAAACTCAAAAGGAGAAATTCTTATCACAATTGAAGATAAAATAAAAGAATGGAAAAATTATACATACAATCTTTTCAAAGATGACAGAGGTGTTAAACCAAATACAAATGTAAACAAAGACAATCAGGAAAAGCCTTAGGACCAGATGAGGTACCTACTGAAATTATGAAACTGATAAAAGACGAAAATATCCCAATACTAGTAGATCTTTTCAATTGTATATATAAAAGCGGGACAATTCCAAAAAGACTGGTTACACTCTGTGTTTGTAACATTGCCAAAAATTAATAAACCAAAACAGTGTAAAGATTTTCGAACAATAAGTTTAATGAGCCATGTTCTCAAAATATTCTTAAAAATCATACATTGCAGGATCTACAAGAAATGTGAAGAACGACTAACAGAACATCAGTTCGGTTTCAGGGATGGATTGGGTACACGCGAACCTTTATTGTTTATGCGAATTTTATTAGAAAGATGCCGTGATGTAAATAAAGATGCATATCTGCTCTTTATTGACTACGAAAAGCTTTTGACAAAGTCAAACATGATAAACTTCTTGAAGTATTGACTGCGATACAACTAGATCAAGCTGATATTCGTGTAATAACCAATTTATACTGGCACCAAACTGCAGGTGTAAGAGTTGATGGACACAGTACGGAAGAAATGGATATTCTGCGCGGAGTAAGACAGGGATGTGTGTTATCACCCTTACTTTTCAACTTGTATTCAGAAGAGATTTTTAGACAAGCTTTTGACAATTCTGATGATGGAATACTATTAAATGGAGAACGAATAACCTCAATAAGATATGCCGATGATACGGTATTAATGTCTGAATCAGCTCAAGGATTGCAAAGAATGCTGGACCAGATATCAGTCATTAGTCAAGATTTCGGTCTCTCCATAAACACAACAAAAACAAAATCAATGGTGATCAGCAGAAATCCTCAAGCAACGCAAATAGTACTACGGCATAACAATAGAATAATTGAAAACTTATCTCAATATCGTTACCTGGGCTCATGAATAAACGATCAGTGTAATTGTCTGCAAGAAATCAAGGTGAGAATAGAAATGGCCCGCTCAGCATTTATGAAAATGAAAGCAACATTATGCTCTCACGAGATACATCTACAGATACGTATCAGACTATTACGCTGCTATGTGTACTCTGTGCTGCTTTATGGTGCTGCAACGTGGACATTAACGAAGGATGACCTTAAAAGAGTAGAGGCTTTTGAAATGTGGACATACAGAAGAATGCTTAGAGCTCCATGGATCCACAGAGTGAGTAACAAGGAAATTTTGAAAAGGATGCAAAAAGAAACAGAATGTATTGAGAAAATAAAAACAAATAAACTGCAATACCTCGGCCACATTATGAGAAACACTAAATATCGGTTATTGCAACTAGCACTACAAGGCAAGATTAACGGCCGACGCCCACCAGGTCGCAAACGTATATCTTGGCTGAGAAATCTAAGAGATTGGTATAAACTGACATCATCACAACTGTTTAGAATTGCAGTATCCCGAATCATGATCGCAAACACTCTTTCCCGAAGAGTATGCACTTGAAGAAGAAGAAAACGAATAGTAAAGGTAAATAATTAGAGCAATATGTTATGTTTTTAAAATATCTATATCGTTAATACTGTATCTAGAAGAACGGTGGTTACATGCTCTACAAAATCAGGAAAGCTTTAATTGCATTTGTGTTTTACTTGCTAGTGTACAAGAACTTGCAAAATAAGTTGTCAAATTAATAAAAAAAAAACTGAAAATAGGTAATTTCACAGTCAAACCTATTATTAATATATTTGAAATATTTCCCATTTATTAAAAATAATGCATAAAAGTGGTGGAAAGTACGATAGAATGGATCAAAAACGATTAAAAAGGATATGTGAAGTGTCAAAAAGTTTCTTAACATAAAGTTAGTGAAAAAGCGACAAAAGTTCAGGCATTCCGACAAAAAGTTAAAGCTGAAGCAAGTGTAGGGAGTTTCAAGTCTCAAACTACACCAAACATGGAGAAATATTTAATAGAAAAATGATGTTGCAGGAAACTTTACGATAGTAATTTGACGTCATTCAAGTACTTCGCTATAGATGATGGAACCTACAACCTCAAAAACTTTGCATTATTGATTAAAATTTTATATAGCAAAAAATGGCTTGTTTTGAAAGTAATCAACACGTGTGGTCTACAGAACACTTCTTTTGTCACTTTTAGAATTATAAGCGCCTAAGTATGTATTGCAAGGAATGCCTCCAAATATTCTTATCATTACTAAAATACATATTTCTAATAAACAACTTTGGTCATTCTAGCCGTGTCAATACTCGATAAATATAATTGAATAGCATTTTTGCAACTTTGACTTTGTACTGTGTACTAATACACCATTACAGTTAATCTAAGATTTTATTTACATACAAAAATCTAAAAATAGAATTAAAGCTGTGCAATCCTACACACATATTTGATAAAATAACCTAAATCAAAAAAGGTATTTAAAGCAGCAAAATGTGCTATAACAAACTATATGCCATATTTTACATCCCTTTGACAATAATTTACTTGCTGAATTAAAATACTCAAATGAACGGAAAACTATAGACCTAATAAATTTGTAGGTGAAACTGAGTTTTAAAGAAAAAGTTAATGTATTACTTTTTTCTATAAATTTGGCTCTCAGCACCTCCCAGAACTATTTGAAGACATATACTCTACGTTAATTACAAATATAATGGCTACATATTCTTCATACACTTACATGATGAAAATTGGGAAAGGAAATGTTAATTCCGCTAAAATAAATGCGTTTAGAGTATTTTAATACATTAAATAGGTGGAATAGACTAGACAGCGTTAAAATGTTGATTACTTTATTACTAAGATCAAGTATTGTAAAAGTCTAATAGCTTTATCATGATTACTATATATTACATGTGTATGTGCCAAAAATGCATTTCCATTTTTAACTGACAATAAATTCAGTGCTCGTCAATCTCAAAAATGATTAAATAAATTAAATTTAAAAATCAAACAAAATTGAATATATATTTACAAATATTGAAAACAACGATTACTTATTTTTAAACAGACGAGGTCTGGCATAGAGCTTGTCCAACTCCGACATGCTTGAGCCTTCGCATAGTAGTTTTTAAAAATAAATAAAAACACGATTAAAAAGCTCTGTTTGATATAATTGGCGTACGCCGTTGCCATGACAACGCATTTACGTATACCCAGTTAGAGTTGAACTTTGACCTTTGACCTGTGTGACAGCACTCATAATTTTATACTTTATATATTACTTTATAAATTACTTTATTACCCGCTCTCAAACGAAAATTTTCCATCGCTTGCGGTTCCGGAAATATATTACCTCGGTCGCGCTTGTCGCCGGGCCGAAATTTGTCCTTCGGAGGCACTCGGGTCGGCACGGAAAGGCACGAACGATTTGACCTTTGACCTGTGTGACAGCAGCAACAGGACTCATAATTTGTTTTATATATATAATTATAAGCATTATAAAGTATTTCAGTTTAAACTGTAAAATATTGTCGTTCAATTTTCTCTTTCAGCTGGTTCCATTGACCATTTGAACTCAACTAAAGATTACAGTGTAGTGTGAGACATCAGAAATTGGCATTCTAGGGTCATCGTTTTTTGACAAAACTGCAATTGCTGGTATTGATTGATGTTGTAGGTATCCTTCAAATCACTCAAAAATTGTTTGGTAACTAAGAGACGTAATTTTAAAAAGTTAGGGCATTATTTTCATAACATCGTGATCTAAGGATCTATCTTGAATGCCATTTCACGCATAACGACATTTCTGATGCTTAACTCGTCTTTTATTTAAAAATAGGACTTGTATTTAACCCCCAATTTCTTATCTCCTAATACGTTTTTTTAATTATTTCTCCAATCGAAATTGCTACGCTCTCACTAATGATCGGGATGGTGTCGATCTCTTCATTGGGGTCTCCCATCAAGTTTCCAGCAGCACTCCTACTTGGACTTCTTGAAAATGCATCGGCGATAACGTTTTCAGATCCGTTTTTGTATTCAACATCACATGTGAAATTCAACAACCGGGCAGAGCAGCGAGCAATTTCCCATCCCCGCTCTTGTGTTTCCTTTCATCATGAAATGCATTATTATGGAGCAATATATCGAGTAATAAAGCGACTCAGTGGTTGAAGAACAATGATAAATACTTCATGATGACAATATGACCACGCACAAGTCATCAATAGAAACAATTGTCGTTATTTGTGATTATTTACTTTATTTTCAAAATTAAATAATCGAAGGTCTCCTAAAATAAAAACAAAGGGTAAAAAATGACTAGCTTAAAAATCACATTGGTGCAATATCATACAAAATAATATAAAAATATGCTTCAATGGCCCACTCATTGGCAAATGCGAGGTGATTGTTGAATCGAAACATCTAAATTTAGAACCCGTGATTTTATATTTCAACGATTTGCAGGTCACCGGAAATAACATCACTTTTCTATTTTTAGATAATACGCGCCGCTAAAAATTTGGAAAATTACCAAAGGCGTGTAATCCTATTCTAACATCGAATCGTAGCATGTTTCGGCTAACATTATGTGACGGTTGCTATTTTTGTTGTTTATTTGGCAGCTTCCTTTCAAAAGAATTTTAACGAAACATTGATAATCGATTTTGCAGCGTAAGCTACTTATGTAACTGAAAAAATTTATTTTTATTTTCACAGTAATTTAAGGCATAGTTATCTAACAATGTGAGACAATACAGGAAATACAGTAAATTATTCAGTGCTATAATAATAAACTGCGCTTTACCTGGCGCAGCAGACCCAAAATATAAATATGCGCATTAACTTTGTCAACAGTATGTGGGTTACACCGTGGGAACGTGCTGAACATGAAAATAGACAGATTTGTCACTACAAGCTGGTATTTTTAACGCATTGGTGCCATGCGTATACTGTATTTTTCGACTAAAGAACATAAAAGCGCAATTTATGTATCGATAGTTCTAAATCACGCAAATATATAAATTACTTAAAACTTTGCAGGTCCACAAATTATTAACAAAAAGCAATTATGAAATCTTATAGGTACAATTAAGTAGAGCTCTAATTTATGTTTCATTTTTAAACAAGTACAGATTTGTATAAAATTTTAGTTATATTATACAAGGATGGTACTGAATATTTTAGTAAACTAATAAATCAAGCTCAACAAAAAAATTAAATAGACCATGAAATAAATGTTTCGCAATTTAGTTTTGTAAATTATGTATACTGTTGCTTCTAAAGGAATATAAATCCGCGTTTTATTTACAAAAACCAATGCATCTACAAAAATTCAATTTGGTCTGCATTATCAGCTGAAGGAAACATTGACCCGCCTCTTTTGAGGACTAAGCTGCCAACGCTGTTACTGTCAATGAAACCAACAATTTGAACATGTGGTGTCAATAAAATGGAGCCACGTGAAGCACTTGCTTTGCTTAAAACCAAATTTTATGATGCTGTTTCTCACAGAGGAGTGATATCGATTAGCCACCGCGGTCTTGCGATCTAATCCCGTTAGTCTTTTTCCTCTGGATCTACTTGAAGGAAAGGATTTATGTCAACAAACTGAGATTCCAGGACTAAAAGAGAATATCAGACATGTAACTTGTTGATTCGATAAAGAATGACCACATGTTAGCGAGTCGTGGGAAGGAGGGAGTTTGATCGACATCATATTCCATATGTAACCATATCAATCAATCAAATGATAAGTTGCTAATTGATAGCAAGGTTTATGGCAGCGATAGTATCGAAATGGAGCGAATGCAGCAATTTACTGAAGATCA
Organism: Sinelater perroti; assembly: GCA_036346155.1. Taxonomy (NCBI): domain Eukaryota; kingdom Metazoa; phylum Arthropoda; class Insecta; order Coleoptera; family Elateridae; genus Sinelater; species Sinelater perroti. The sequence goes on from JARFIY010000265.1 coordinate 6,280,768, forward strand.
ACGAGAAAGGAGCAGTGCACCGGGAATATAACGACAAATGAAAAATCCCCAGATATGAATGACGCAATGAAAAAGTATATAAAATAACAAAAACCAACAAAGAAAAAACAAATAAATGAGGGCGGGAGAGGGAAGCAATTAACTGCAAGAACAATGGCAATGCTAAGAAAATTAAACTTGGAAATGGGGAAGTAAAAATGAAGAAGACAAATGGTAAAGAAAATAATTTAACAAAAACTACAAAAAAGAAAATAAAACGAGTGAGAGCAAAATAAATAAAAAATACCATGCAGAATATGAAAATTCTATTAGAAATATAAAAAAGCAATAAAATAGAATTAGAAGGATATAAAATTATATTGTTGTCTTGTAAAAAATAAGATATCGAAGTAAAAAAAATAAATAAGAAAGAAAGAAAATCATTTATTCAGTAAATTAAAATCAGGGACATTATGGAGTGGCGTTTTGACTACTAGAAAAAATAAAGCATAAAGTAATAGAAAATAAAAGGGTGGGTTTATATTAAACTATAGCTAGAACAATTTTTCTTGCTAAGTATCGATACCCCTACGGAAACATCAGCATCCGAACACAAATAGATCACGTGATGGTTAATAAAAAAAATTTACTTCAGTGGTGGATATACGTACATATCGCAGAGCATGTGCATACTCTGACCACTATATCTTTGGTGGCAGGATTAGACTAAGATTTAAGGTAAACCAAAAAGCATCCAACTAAATAGAAAATGATACATTAGGCGGTAAAGGGTAAGAAAAGAATATATTGATATAATAATTTTTTTTAATAATAATAATTTTAGAAAATCAACTAAAAAATATAATAAAACAGAAAATACGAACAACCTGAGCAATAAAGCATATAGAAAAGCTAACAAGAAAAATGGAAGCAAGTATAAAATGAATAAAAACGAAAGAAAAAAGTACAGACAGAATATGATAGTAAGAGAAATAATCTAAAAAAATTATGAGGAAAAGAGAATAAGTGACAGGCAAAATAAAGACAGTTTAGAGATAGTGACAGAAATAATAGTATAAAATATTTTATCCGAAAATAAAAGCGAGAGGGAGAAGTACTTTCGATGTTTACTAATGAAACAACAAATGCAAGAAACTTAAAGCCAATACTCAAATAAATAAAAGAAATTATAAATGGTAAACGTAATACAAAAGCATCTGAAAAAGAAGAAATAAGCATAGAACTAATAAAATATGGTGAGGAAATATTAAAACAACTAATATATAATATACAAAATATTTGAAAAAAGAAAAATATCTAAAAAATGGGAGGTTGGCCAACTATTTTATTATACATTAATAATGATAATACATTTATATACTAATAAATTAAAAAGCGTTAAAAGCGTGAGAGGTGAAACGATAAAATATGGTGGAGAAAAGTTAGCAAATAAGATTAAAATATTACGGGACAATATTTTGCAAAAATAACAGTTAATAGAAGAATGGAATGAGACAATTGTGTGCCCAATTCACAACAAGGCAAACTTGTGAACGTTAGATACAAAATATTGGCTATCAGTATAACAAAAAATTGACTGACGAAACGGATAAGATAATAGTAGAGTACCAAACGGGCTTTACGCGTGAAAGAAGAATAATAGACCAAATATTTGTTTTGAGAGAGTGCAAGCAGAAAGTTTTAAGCACAAGAGGAGAACATATATATGATTTGTTTATTTCAAGCAAGCATATGATAAGGTGGATAAAGAATAACTGTTACAAGCATTAAAAAAAATAAACATACAAAATAAAATAATTAAAATGATAGATATTATGTTACACCGAACAAAATCCAGAGCAAAAATTAAAGGAAATTTATCGGAAAAGTTTAAAGTCTAAGACAAGAAGACCCTCTATCACCGATCTTGTATAATTTTACGTTATAAAAAGTGGTACGTTAGGAAAATATTAATAGAGTGTGAGTTAATGTATCATAAAAAGCATAATATAGAATTTATGACAAGAAAGAAAAAGAAATGCGGGAGTTGGTCAAGGAAATGGAAAGAGATTGTAAGGTTAGAAATACACTAAAGAAAAACAAAATATATGACTTGTACGGAAGAAGATTTTAGACAAGTAACGATTATAAGGATAACCACAGTGGATGCGAGACAGTATAAATTCGAAGAAGTTGAGAGTTTCAAGTATCTAGAAACAATATTCAAAAAGCAAATAAGCAAATAAAAGCAAGAATCACGGCAGAAAATAGAGGCATATTGGCGTTAAACTCAGTATTAAAACAAATAAATATTAAAAAAAACTGAAATTGCGCATATACATAACAGTAATTAGACCCATAGTGATATTTGGAAGAGAAGTGTGAACACTAAAAAAAGAAGTACAGAGAATTAAAATATGGGAAAAAAGATATTGGGAAAAATCTTTGAAAGAAAGATGGAAAAAGGCATGTAAAAAAAGGACAAATAAAGAAATATATTAACTCTTTAATGAGACCAAACATAACAGGAATAGTCAAAACTTGAAATGGATGGGACATATTTGCTGATTTTGCATGGACTAATTAGTTATTGGGGTGTACGAGTGTCGACCAGATATAGTACCTCTATATTTGACGGATCTCTTACAAATTCGATTTAATATATTGATTCTCAGCGGATGCACATGTTTCACCTATGGCTCCTACAGTATTTACAGTATTCACAAGCTGCGGTCACACCCGGTAACTGGGTCATCCCGCAGGCTAAACTTAGTTGAGGGTATCCAGATATGGTAAAATATGAGAATGGGCAGCGGTTATCTTATTACTGGTTATTAGTGGAGATCGAAGTAGATTTATACATAACGTTCGCCAAGAGACTGACCAGGTAATATAGTATGAAACTAGATTTATACTGATCAACAAAAGGTTCCAAAATAGCTGTTTTCCCTAGTTGGAAAGTTAAAATCAAATTGAAGAAAATAAAAAAAAAAGGAAAAATAGGATCTACAAAAACTAAAAAAAAAACAAACAAAAAAAAAAAAACATATCAACAAAAACCATACAAAAAATTAATCAAGACGAGTTAAATATCGAACTCCACCTATATAAGATACAACAAGCTATAACAAAAATTAGTAATGATCACCTCATATCATCGAAAACAAAAAACATACCATAGATAAGGAGAGAAACTCTTAACTTAATGGAAAAACAAAAACCCATAAAAAATAGACTATAACAAATAAGGCAAAATATTAGAAAATCTAAACAAGAGAAATTTCAAAAATAGAAGCTCTCGAAATACAACATGACTACTTTAACACAATCACACAAGCCCAGCAATAACTAAGAATGAAGTTTAAAAGCCACCAGACAAATGAAGAATGAAAAGGCATCTGGTCCGGATAATTTCCACTCTGAATTTCTAAAACTATTTATGAAGCCAGAATACAATAACACAAAAATTATTAACTATATTTACACGACCAGCGAGATACTTCAATTATGGCTAAAATAAACATTTATAACTCTTCTTAAAAACAGTGCCAAACAATACTCAAACTATCGACGAAGTAGATCTATGAGCCACCTTTTAAAAGTCCTTGAGACTTCCATGGAGACCCCGAGTGAAGAGTGAAACTCTTGAAAATGGCATCAAAGATCAAAGCCGATGCCAAAACATCAAAATTTTTCTCAAAATCGACGCGGTTCAACCCAAGAACTAAGATTAGACAATAATAACTTAAATATAATTGTAAATTTATGCTAGGGTCAAACAGCCAAAATTAGAACTAAGGAAAAAGATAGCGAAGAAGTCGACTTTGAAAGAGGAGTACGCCAGGGATGCGTCCTTTCAACATCTACTCTGAAAAGGTTTTTGAAGAGACTCTAGATGATAAATGTCTGCAAAATTCTTTACTTTTGGCTATTTACAGATTGTCGTACGTATTTCATTATGACCATATGTTTGATATCACAAAATCCATTATACTAAAGAGTATATATACACAAGTGACTTGATAGCACAGGTTCTAAAACATAAAATAACATTGAATACATTTTACTGTGCTAATTTCCTTTAAAAACCAATATTTTGTCATGTAGCTATAAATATTTAAAATTAATTTCAACAATTACCGCGTTGATGGTAGTTTTTGTTGCTAATTGCATTTTAGGGTCAAAATAAATCCAAGACGTCAGTAGTAAGCTAGCCAAGAAGATAGATTAACGTTGACTTTTTTCTTTACACCACCAGAGTATTGCCCTTGTATGATGAAAAGGTAGAAGTGATTTTTAAATTACCCAAGTAACTACATTTCAGAAAATGTCTCAACTTCTGGAACCTACTAGAAAAAGCTGATACAAATTTTTCGGAATTTAAAAAACCAATATTAATGACAAGAACTTTCTAGATAACACATCTTATCAGTAGTAGGTAACAAACACTATAAAAACATTTGCCTTAAAACCACACACCAAAATAGTTAATCTTATACGCTTTTTTCATTATTTAGTATTACTGATTACTTGAGCCTCCTTAAACAGTTTTTGGTTGTTTTATTAGAATAAACAGTGAACACGGTATGACGCAAATTGTGTCCTATTTGAAGTCAAACAATTTATTAACTTAAAGAATTCCATGCACCATTCATAGTGCGTAGCGACACTCAATTACTTTTTATGGTAAGGGCAGTAATTCTCTGGTCGCGATAATTGTTCTTGCCTGGCTAAACTATTTAGTCAATCTCATTGAACACATTTACAAACCTTATATGATAGAAGAGTTGTCGTTGGCTTTATAAAAATGAACGGTTCCGGTTTATATTATCAATCCTTATGAACATAAATGATACACGGCACTTAATTAGATTGCGCGCGCTTTCCTCGCATTACCAATCACCCTTTTTCTGCTATTATCTGACCATGGTTAATTCAGATTCTATTCAAACCTATAACTCGCACCCCGTCTCTTCAAGACGAATCTAAAAAGTCCTCAACCTTACTTAGGGGCATATGTATTTCGAATTCCACAATAAAGGCGAACAAATGCACTTATTAATCGATACGGCATAGTTTTTCCAAGGAAACCCGAGTTCAAAGAAGAACGACCCAAAAGAAACGCTGCGACAATTTTAGCAATAATATCTAACCTTAAGTTTTTTAGGGAAAACATCTTTTTAACTTTTATTGTTATTTATAATACGACTTAAGTAACTATGCATTTAGTAAAATCTATATAAAAAAATTAACAATGACAATAATATAAGCAACTGACCTGTACTTGGCGATACAGCCATCTTTAGTAATACAACAATAAGTAAATAAGTTATAATTCAATAAAAAGAGACAAGCTGGAACTAAATGTAAGTGTTTATGGTTTCTATTGGTTTAAACCTCTTGAGTCGCCGTGTTTTCTCTTTTTAAGGTAGAAAGGTCGGGTTAAGAAACAATCTATCGTATGCAGGATTTTGTAATTTTTTTGGTAATAATGTGTACAGGCACATCTAAATTGATAAGTTTATTTGGTATAGTATGGGGCATTTATAACAGCACGCAGCACTTGGCTGAAATTTCTAAAGTACTACTAGGTTGGACATATACTAGTAGATTAATATAACTGCAGCTCATAGGTCTATCCTAACTTTACTATTGCTTTTTATAGAACTACTTTGTCTTTTAGAGGTAATTTGGGGCGGTGACCCATTATCTTTCTTTAGTCCTAAATACTTCACATATTTTGTTTGTAAAAGTTGTAAAGTAGTCACGTGCCGTAATTGGTTTCATTCAACAAGTTTGAGTTTTACTTAAATATTGTGGTAAATACCGTAACACTGTATCCAGGTTTTTATGAGATACCATCACAGCCATATTATTAGTTATCACTATTAGTTTTGTAAACGGCAAATCAGAAGCATATAGCACATATAGCATTGATTCTAACAAGTCCTCAATTTACCGGAAAAAGTGACGTCCATTCTTCTTTTAGTTTTATGAGAAAAAGTCTGTTAAATATAATTATAAAACACTGTAATGGGGATAAAACACATCAGATTTAATTTTATGCAGAAGTTCCACATACCATTCCTTGCCAAAAGCTTGCGCGATATCTGGAAAGATCAATTAGTCTCTGCTCCTACTCTACAGTAGCGCGTTGCTCTCTAAATTCAAACTGATGTTATGGTATTACATTTTGTAAAAGAGTTTTCAATTAAAAAATTTTTTTTTCGATTGCTTTGGACAAGTCAAGAAGAAAACTAACAACTTAGTAAGAACCTCATTACTAACAACAAGTTATTAATTTCCTTCCTGACTTGTCCAGAGTATTCGAAAGAATCTGGGAAATAACCTAAGAGTGTACCTACTCTTTTAGGTTATTTTTCAAAATTTAGAAGTGGTACTCGCTGTGCGATTTTCCAATAGTTAAAAAAGAATCATGTTCTTAATATGGCATTGAATATGTACATGATCAATTTCACGAAGATTTCTTGTAGTTGTTTCAGAAGTTGACTTCTTTTTGTTCAATTTGGTGACCATAGTTTTTTTTATTATTTACTTATGTTTTATTAACAGATAATGCTATCTGAAAGGGGGTATCAAGGTAATCATAGACATAGTTCTCTTCTTCTGGATTGATTTCAGCTTTACATGGTGTAAATACATTTTTTTAAATTGTTGGAAAGTTTAGCCTTCTTACCTTGATCGTTTTTACTCAGGTTTCATTAGACAATTGAATAAAAAGATACATTGCTGATAGCCTTGAGTCTTTTTGTTGGTTTCCAAAGCAAATAATCCGTTGTCTTAGTGGGAGACAGAGTGCTGTCCTAGATTTTGTGGATAACGATAGTATTTTAAGCCTGCTTGCTGCACTTAGTCTATTTTTATCTAGAATTTTACTATATTCCCAAAGTCTACGCTTTTTACACTTAACAATTTTCCGTTTTACTAATATAAAATTGCTTTCCAATTATCAGCAACACATTGGATGGTTGTATTTAAGTGTTTAAACTGAGTTTAAAATATTGTCTTTAGTTTTAAATTGCACTTTAAATATTAACTTTGACTGTACAGTATTCTTAAGATTTTTTCCAGATGGCCTTCTTATTGTATGGTGTTAACAGCCTTTAGCAACTAAATACCTGTTTTGATTAAAGTGCTTAACGTTATATTTTTTGTTGGTGCTCTTATCTGGTGTAATTTTAACGAAGGATATATATATAAGCAAGGAATTCTATTGTTCTTTCAATTAATTTTTTTATTGTACAGGAATATAATTCAAAGGCTTTTGCTGGAATCTTCACCTGTCCGTTTTGAAAAGTTGTAATTTCGTAATCGTTTCCAGCTGTTTGATTTAGCAGTTGTGTACGTGGCGTCATACGTATTACATCTGCTGCGAATATTAGTGGCAGTTTTATTTTATTATTTTTTATTGCATCGTTTTCATTAGACCGCTTTTTTATTTGCGTGCTTTCTATGTAGGACGCGGAAAATTTGGATTATATTATTTGCTTCTTGAAACGCATTGCGTTTGGTTGCATTTGCGATAATGAAGTAATTTGAGGAAGAATTTGCATCATGTACTGCACTTAGCTGTAACATGCATTTAAAGTATTCATTTTGATCATAATATAAAAGTCTAAGAGGTTATGACTGCTGGATAGACTAGCCGTTAGGTACTAACGACGTTGCTTCAGTTTTGTAGGAGAATCTCTTATCACTTAACTACATTATTTTTCTTGCCAACATATAACCCTTAATTCGGAGCAGCGGGGTCTGCTCCGAATTAACATAAATATAAATATTTCTTTTTAATTACGCGTCATGAAATGATGATTTAACAACAAAAGTAAATCCAATATTTCCTACTATGATTTTCGGCAAGTCATAAATGATTTGTTTAAAGGATGGTGATTTTGCATTTTTCCCAGTCTTGCGAATTATTTGCAACTTATTCGTAATTTTCTCCAAATTATTGTCAGTATTTATAAGATCTTGAATGTAACATCATTTATATCCAATAAAGTATTTGCAGTTTTTAAAAACTGTTAAGTAGTTAATGCCTTCCTTCACAAGAAGTTTATTTTTAAAGATGTGAAACAGTTACACGCACATTAATTACCGTCACCGCATACTTTGGGTGTACTTAGTCTAAAAGAACTTTGTTAGGTTTTCTACAAATTTTGTCGCGCTAATTGAATAAATGAGATTTATTTTTTGCATTAAATTCTCAGTCATTTTAAGCCACTTTTGTATTAGAGCTCCATTTGTAATAATTGATATTAGAAAAGTTTTATAAAAATGCCGTTCTCTAAATTTACATTTACATTTACAAATGTACTTATCAGATCAGCAATACTATGCTATGCATGATAGGGTTTACTAATATAATATGTAATCCCTAAGCTTGATAGAGACTACATATATTACATTAGTAACAAATATACAATACATAATATAACAACATAAAGGGCTTAAACACTATATAAATTTGATTGGTGAGCGTCCGTTATTAAAAACAATTAAATTTTAGACAACTGTTCGTCGGACTCGTTATCGCTGGACATTGTTAAATCCTGCGGCACTAGCCTTTGAGCTTTCTAAAAGGTGGAAGAGTATTTAGTTTTTGAGTTATTGCACTTTTACACTCAGTTACGTTAATCAAAAACTGTTTGTCAGTAAGATGTATATAGTCTTTAATGTTTGAAACTTGTAGTTCCTTATGAATTTAGTCAAATCAGCTGGCATTACATATTATCTGAAGAATCTTATTTTGCATTACTTGCACTTTATTAGTGTGCGTCTTTGAAACTGTTCCCCAAATGACATAACTGTACATTATAATTGGACGTATGAGCGATTTATATAACAAAACGAAACGCATTTTTAACGAGGATTTATGATTTATTAAAGAGTATAACTGATTCAGCCATGTATGACATTCATTAAGTTTCTTATTAAGGTGGTAGCCCCAAGTAAATTTTCTGTTGAGGTATATACCTAAGTATTTAACAGCTTCGTCGGCACTATTCCATTGGATGGAGACCCCGTTCACTTTTAGGCTGAGTTGGTGGAATGTCGTAAGGTAAAAATTTTTGTTTGACATTTAGATGTGTTAAGTTTAATTCACCACTGTTCGCACTATTTCTGATATGAGCCGACTGCGCTTTGAAGGCCATTAAATTCTTGTTGGATATGTGAGTGTCTAACGATGATAGCAGTATCATCTGCGTACATCGCCGATTCTGCTTGGTTAAAATGTGGAACATTAGAGGTGTAGATATTGTAGGGTAGTGGTCCAAGAATTGAGCCTTATGGGACTCTAGCTGTAATATTATTAAGATCTGAGTATATAGCATTAATTTTAACTTTTTGGAGGTTAAAAAGTTGAAATTATGTGAATAAAATATGCAGGTGAATATATTTTAATTCTTTTGTGCATCAAGCCTTTGATCCAAACTTTATCAAAGGCTTGGGTTATTTCAAAAATGCTATTATTGGGTGCTTCTTGTTTTCGAAACCTTTGGATATGATGTTGATGATTCTTAATAATTAGGTAGTAGTTGAGTAGTTAGTGCGAAAACCGTATTTGGTTGTTGGGATATTATTGGTGTCTAAGAATTTAATAAGAGGTCGGTGGATAATTTTCTCAATAGTTTAGACATCGTAGGTAGTAGACTTATAGGTTTATAATTACTAGCCATGGTTTTATCTTTCTTCGATTTTGGGAATACTATTATTTCGGTTTGTTTCCATTTATTGGGAAAATAACCATTTCTAAGGCAGGCGTTGAACACAATTGTCACGAAAGCGAGGGCTGTTTTATCAAATTTTTAAAAACACTATTTGGTACTATACCATTACCGGGCGATTTTCTAGTTGGGAGTTTTTTTATGTAAAGTTGAAATTCTCTAAGAGAAGTGGGTTTAAGAACTCTGGAGGTTGCGAGTAAGTTTCGTGGGGCAGTTAATTATATTTCCTGTTGCTGTTGATTATGTTAAAGTTGACAAGGAAATGTTGAGCAAATAGATTAAATTTTTCTTTATCACTCTCGCAGATTATTGCATTATGCTTTGATGTAGGTATTTCCTCGCGTTTTCGTAATATTCTTTTTGTGAGTATCCACAAAGAGTTAGCGTTTGGATTTATTTCTGTAATGTAATGTTGCTAAGATGTAAACTGGAAGTTATCGAGCTCATTTTTAACTTAATGAGAGAATCTATTAAACGTTTGCTTTTATTGTTGGTCTCATGTTTTGTTTTATAAGCATCTGACTTTGTTTTTTTTTCCTTAATTATGTTTAGATTATATAGGTGGGTCAAGTGGAGGTTTACATTGTATTGTTGCTCTCTTTTGGAGTCATGGTGGAACGAGTACCATTAACCAGCAGATGGGTAAATTGATCGATGGTCACATCAATTCATTTCCATTTTGTTTAATTTAAGTGTTGGTCCAAAGCAGTTTGAAATAATTTTCAATTTACTTTTTAGTAATTAGCCTTGGCATCTGAGTATTAGGAGTATATGAGGGGTTAGAAGATATTATTGGTAGATGGTCGAAATCGAGTTTTTAAACTACAGATTGCTGAAAATATAGTTGTAATATATTTAAGTAGAGCAATATTCAGTATATTCTGTAAAGGACATAATATGGATCTTTAATCTTGCAGCAAACGTATAAAGTTTAAGCCAGATAGAGTTGTTTAATCTGCATCTACAGTATGTATTTTTACAATTAATTGTAAGGTATCTAAATAGTGTGTTAGACGTATTAATGGAAAAGAAGATTGTAAGGTATCTATTATTTAATTGTGTATAGGGAGGTTTGTATGCAGATGTAATAATTAAGTTGCTGCCATTATCTATTTTAATATTGGTAGAAATCGCTTTGAGTGATTCGAGCTTAGAAAGGGTTAGTAAGTGATGTTTTATGTTCCTCTTAACGGTGATACCAACACCTTCAGAATTCTAAAGCATCTAATAAGTAACTGTTTCCATTCAGTTAAGTGCGTTTCAATAATGCAGGGTACCTCAGTGCGATGTCTTATGAGGAACCGGGTAAATAAGCTCTGTTGTCTTTTAATACCATTTGCATTGAAGTTTAAAAGATTTAACTGATGAATTGGTTTTTGAGAGTTATTTGGCATTATTGAAGAATCCAGCAATAGCATTTTTTATTAGTTTGGATTGAGAGGCATTATTGATTCGAGAATTTTATTCAGGATGGTGTTAATTAGTGCATCATTAATAGGTTTCTGATTATTTTCTAAATTGACAGCATTAAATGTAAACCCAGTTAAGTATTTAGTTACGCTGACGTACTACTGACGTTCAGAGAATCTAGGTTGCAGAATGGTAGGAGTGTACGTTATGTTAGATTGTTCAAGTAGCGAAGGGCGAGTGTTGTTGTAATTATAGCTCCTATTTTGGTGGTTTGATAGTAATAGCAACTTTTATAGTTTGCAGAATGTGATATCCGTAAGCACATATGCCGTAAGACATAATATGACCATCATTAATACAACATTCCAAAAACACCTCATAACACCTCACAAATTGATTTCATTCCGGCGGATAGCAAACTAAAAAAAGTTTTAAAGTATATAACGTAAACCCAAGGAAATCATTAACTTCTAACTTCTCATTACAGAATATTTGTAGGAGTATTTGTGTTGCCTAAACCGATTAAGAGGGTATTATAGTCTAGCCGGTCTAAAAAATCGATTTCTTTTAATTTGAAATTTTGGTATTTTTCTCATAAACTACTGGGCCGATTAACTTTTATTTTTTTACACATATAGTGTACATATTCGGCTATCGTTTGAACCTCCAACTTTCATATCTGGTTACTATTACTATTTTTTTCGGACCGTGATAAGTGAAATTTTTTAGTAAAAATCGGAATATTTTCTTTCATGCGACGCCATTTTGTCAGTTTTTTTAAAATTATTTATTAGAGGTTCGAACGATAACCGCATATCTACAGAATTAAATAAATAAAAAAAGAATCGTTTATTTCAGGTGACGAGGACTGCGGCAATTACCACGCCCACTAGAAGCAAAATTTCGTGATATGACCTATGCGTTTATATATACACAGTTTGCCATATAAAACGATATAAAATTTTAAAAATAAATACGAATATCATATATCATAAGATCAGTAGGTTTAACCATTTTTGTACAATTAATTCCCAAAAATCTAGACTATAATACTCCCTTAAGACCATAATTGACAAAACAGCCCGCATCAAATAAAAGGATTTATCGACCCAAAAGGGCAGAACACTACTTGATGAACTACGCGACTATCTAACGAAGGATATAGAAAACACCTACAAAAATGCTGAAGCAATGTGATCGTTGTTCGAAAATCATTGCAGGGATGAGACAAGTGCTAAACTGGGAATTACTAAGAGAGGCCTAAGTACAGGAAAAGACTCCGCATGGTGGGGAGCCGATGTGAAAATGAGTGTTCAAAATAAAAAGACTTTGTTTAAAGCCTGGCAAGGGTCAAAAAAGGATGAAGACAGAGAACAAGAAAGCCAAAAAGGCAGCAAGAAGAACAATTGCCAAAGCAAGAGCCATAGAGCGCAAAAACTATATAGAAAGATCAAGAAAACTGAATATGACACCGAAATTTTTAAAATAGCCAGAAACCGATCAACTTAAGATATCATATGTAATAAATTTATTACAGACAAAACCAAATATTATTAACAAACAATAAAGACATTACAAACAGATAGTTTGAAAATTATAAAGTACTTATGAATGAAGGATTTCCCAGAAACAAATGATCCCTCTTAAACCGATACTGAGGATTGATATAGATGAAGTAAAGATGATGAAAGATGAAAACCCGAAAAGCCATTGATCCAAACGAAATTCCGGCAGATATTTGGAAATTTCTCGGCCCAATAGGAATAACGTGGCTCAATAAACTTTTCAATCTCATTCTTAAAAATAAAACCATTCCACACTGGCGCACGAGTGTACTAACCCATTTTACAAAAATAAGGGTGACGCCATAGAATGCGGTAACTATAGAGGTTTCAAGTCACATACCTTAAAAATATGGGAACATATACTCATCCATCGCATTGAAACTGAATTTGGATTCACTCCTTTAAAGTCAACAACTGGTGCAATACAAGCAGTACGTAAAAAGCTTTCGACCGAGTACCTCGCAGCCTTGTTTGGCAAGGGCTGAGAGCTCAGCATCTTCTTGAAATCTACGTGCAGTTAATACAAGATTTGAACCATAAAGCCCGGCAGGAGTTATTGAGGCGTTTGAAGTAAGCGTTGGAATTCATCAAGGTTCGGCACTTATCCCACTGCTTTTTAATCTAGTCATGAACCTGGTTACAAAAGATATTCAATCCCCATCTCTCTGGAATCTCCTTCACACGGAGGACATCGTTCTGATTTCAAATACAGCCAACTAACTGCAATCAACATTACACCCACCCGTTCGAACAAAAAGCAAGGTTTACAAGACAGCAGTGAGATCAACAATATTGTATGAGTCCGAATACTAGCCAGTAAAGAAAACTAATGTACAAAAACTTCACACAGCAGTAATGAAAATCCTAGATGGTCCGGAGGAGTAACTAGGATAGACAAAATTAGAAATTAATACATCCAGGGCAGTTTTAAAGTGGCACCTATACAAGACACATTGAAGGAAAGCCGATTAATGTGGTACAGCCACGTAATGAGGAGAGATAAAGAGTACGTGGTGAAAAAAGCACTAAGACTACCAGAGAATAAAAGACGCAGAGGCCGCCTCTTAGCTTCATGGTGGACTAGCATAGCCTCACTATTGAAAAAAAACTTAGTTAACCCTACGACCCTGACAGAATTTCTTAGCGAAATAAAATTAGGAGCGTCGATCCTACTTAAAGTGGGATAGAGCAAAGAAGAAAAAGAAGAATGTGATTCCCCGCAATTAACATAAGTAGGCTTTCTATTCGGTTGTTTGGTACAATTAGAATAAAGGTGTTTCTATTGTATGTGACACAACGTGGCAAAAGTCGGCAATAATTTTTGGTATGGCCATAACGTTAGTTATTAGGAAACTGTTTTGGGTTTTCTTCTAGGTTTCACACTAATTACCGAGTACATTAAGTTCTCTAATTTGAAGATCTGGTTGGCAGTTTAGTTTTTTGTTAGTTGTACTGCACACAAAGGCATTGCTATTTTATCTTTATTAAGGATCCTAGTAACTGTTTGAACTGGCTAAGTTTTTATAAGTTCGTTATAAATTATTTGGACTGTTAACAAATTTGTAACATTACGTACTACAACGTTTAGAGTTTCTTGTGCGGGATTATAAGTGTAAAATGGAAATTTGTTGTCTGTACAACATTTTGATAAAATACGAGCGAGGTTAAATTTATTTTTAGACCGCTCGTTCTCTTTAATTGTAAATTCGTTGGAGATTATAGTTTTACTATCGTTAACAATTGCTTGATAGTTATTTAGTTTATGTTAAAATATCGGGGTAATTTTTGGCTGTTTTGGTTGAGTATTGCTACCTTCTGTCAGCTACTTCTCGACATTGTTGGGTAGATAATATCAATTTTTAGTTAGTAGTGATCTCTCTTGCTCAGCATTTTCTTATTAGTTTTGGATGGCCTTCTTTTTATCTTTCCAGTTTTCTCTGTCTATAGCTTGTCTTTCCCATAATCTTTCGATTCCTTTTTTTTTAAGTCATCTTCCCATCTAATACTCGGTCGTCCTATATTTCTTTCTTTGTTAGCGGTTTTTTTGTCTATTCTTATCACGTGTCCAGCCCACTGCCATTTCAATTTTGCTATTTTTAGCATAACCTCTTCCACTTTTGTATTTTATAGTGTGGCTTTGTTTGTTATGTAATCTCTGAGACTAATGTCTATGTTAGACATTGCATGTTGTGCTGTTTGTAACATTTCAGCTGACGTTTTTGTCAATGACCATGTCTCTGATACACGTGCTATGTTGGGGAGGATGCATTGGTTGTACACTTTTGTCTTCACAAATTGGGATAGACCTGATCTAAATACATGATTTAACTTTCCAAATGCAGCCCAATCCAAACGTATTTTTCTTTTTATTTTATTTTGCTGGCTATCTTAATGAAATACTAAATTCTGTCCCAAATAGACATATTAATTAAGAACCGAAATTTGTTTCTTGACATGTTATCCTTACATTATCTTTGTTACAATTGGTCATCATCTTTGTTTTTGCTTTATTGATCTGTAATCTTATTCTTTGGGTGGCTTCTGTAACTTAGTTTACCACTTCTTATAATTCTTCAGGATCCTCGGAAATAAGAATTATTAGAAATGTTTTTACCATCTATATTAACTCCTTTTTAATACCAATTTAATCTTTTAAATGCGTCTTCTAGGGCATTCGTAAATAGTTTCGGGGAGATAGCATTCCCTTGTCTTATACCACGTTTAAACGTTATCTCTTGGTTCTAGAGAAGGTTTGTACAGTAATTGTATCATTGTCATGTAGACCTGCGATAAGCTTTATATATCGGTAGAAATTTGATATTTTGTAAGGGCCTCTATGATTACCCAAGATTCGACGAAATAAAAAGCTTTGTGAAAGTTTATAAAGGCTATGCCTAAGGCTTTATTATATTCATTGGACCTCTTCTTCTTCAAGTACCATCTCCGCTTCGGAGGTTGGCAATCATACTGGCTATTCTAATTTTTGATATTGCTACTCGAAACAGTTGACCAGAGCTGCAGCCAAACCATTCTCGTAGATTGCGCAGCCATGACATTCGTCTTCTACCAACGCTTTTTTTTCCCATGATCTTGCCCTGTATTATAAGTCGTAGTATGTTGTACCGTTCTCCACGCATGATATGTCCCAGATATTGGAGTTTTCTTTCTTTGACTGTATTTGTAATTTCCTTCTCCTTTCCCATTCTTCTCAGTACCTCCAGATTTGTCATTTTATCCGTCCACGATACTCTTAAAATCCTCCGGTAAGTCCACATCTCGAAGGAGTCAAGTTTGTTTAATGCGGCTTGATTTAACGTCCACGCTTCCATACCATACAAAAGTACACATAGCATCTGAGCAGTCGTATTTTTAATGGTAACGACAGATCCTTACAGAAGACGTTTCTCATTTTAGAAATTAGCTCTTGCCTTTGAAAGATGAAAACCTGAGAGCCATTGATCCAAACGAAATTCCGGCAGATATTTGGAGATTTCTCGGCCCAATAGGAATAACGTGACTTATTAAACTTTTCAATCTCATTCTTAAAAATAAAACCATTCCACACTGGCACACGAGTGTACTAACCCATTTTACAAAAATAAGGGTGATGCCATAGAATGCGGTAACTATAGAGGTTTCAAGTTGACGTGATATACCTTAAAAATATGGGAACGTATACTCATCCATCGCATTGAATCTGAATTTGGATTCACTTCTTTAAAGTCAACAACTGGTGCAATACAAGCAGTACGGATAATGTCTGATAAACACCACCTGACCAATAAAGATCTACATCTCATTTTCATAGACTTGGAAAACGCTTTCGACCGAGTACCTCGCAGCCTTGTTTGGCAAGCGCTGGGAGCTCAGCATCTTCTTGAAATCTACGTGCAGTTAATACAAGATTTGTACCATAAAGCCCGTCAGGAGTTATTGAGGCATTTGAAGTAAGCTTTTTAATCTAGTCATGAACAAAGGGCAAGGTTTACAAGACAGCAGTGAGATCAACAATATTTTGTGAGTCCGAATACTAGCCAGTAAAGAAAACTAATGTACAAAAACTTCACACAGCAGTAATGAAAATCCTTAGATGGTCCGGAGGAGTAACTACGATAGACAAGATTAGAAATTAATACATTCGGGGCAGTTTTAAAGTGGCACCTATACAAGACACATTGAAGGAAAGCAGATTAATGTGGTACATCCACGTAATGAGGAGAGATAAAGAGTACGTGGTGAAGAGAGCTCTAAGACTACCAGAGAATAAAAGACGCAGAGGCCGCCCCTCAGCTTCATGGTGAACTAGCATAACCTCACTATTGAAAAAAGAAAACTTAGTTGACCCAACGACCCTAGACCAGAGGTCGGCAATCTTTTGAAACGGAAGAGCCAAAAGTTACAATTTTCGAAATTTCTTAGTTTTTAAAGAGCCAGTAAAAATTTTCGTTTTAATATTATAGTATTTGCTTTTATATATTTGATTTTTGATTTAAAATAAACGGCTTTAAATACGAAATAATATAATAATATAATATAAATAATATAATATATAAAACAATATAATAACACAAATGTACACATCAATGGGAGCATTGACTTTGCATGTCTTTTGAAAGTTTTATTAAATCTGGCTTATAACTTGTTGTTTTAAGTTTCAAGCAGGACTCTAGATTTAGATTTTGTTAGTTGACTTCTAACTTTACTTTTTATTATATTCATGCAAGAGAACGCTTGCTCGCACGAATATGTCGACCCGAAGATCGTGAGCACTCCATATGCCAACTTCTTCAACTCACTGTAGCATTGTGGAAGAATATGAGGGCCTCAACTCGCTACATTTCTTTTAAAGCTGTCCACTTGCGCTGCGCGATGTGCATGCATTTCTGGACCTCCAACTCTTCCAACTTGTTCTTGAGTTCTGTGAACTTGCCACTCCACAAGTATTTGGTTTTCAAATCCAGCAATTGCATTTGAAGTGATCCAGCATCAACTTGAAATGGCTCAATGTTGATTTCATTTGTATTTGTGTTGAGAGGATTTGCTATGAACGCGAGAGTACTTTTGTTTATTTTGAATTGCTCGAATCTTTCAGCGAATCCATCCTTCATTTTTTTATAGCTCTGCTGAAGTAATTCGTGTCAATAGATGTATTGGTCTCATCGCGATATTGCTTCAAATGTTTAAAATGAAGTAATTTACCGCTCTCGATGTCTTCAACAAAAAGAAGTAATTTCTTTTCGAAACAAACTACTTCTTCAAGCAAGGCGTAGGCTGGGTTGCCCTTTCCTTGCAGTTTTAGATTTAGTTCATTTAGTTTCATTGTGGTATCTACCATGAAGTAGAATTTTTGCAGCCATTTGTCTTCTTCCAATTCGGGATGGTAAATACTTTTTTCATTGAGGAATGTTTTTATATCACTCAAGCACAAAGCAATACGTTACCTCTGGACAGTCATCGAACTTTATTGTGCAGAAGTAGGTCAGAATACTGGCTATCTATTTCTGCAAGGAAATCTTTAAACTGGCGATTGTAGAGTGCTTTTGCCAAGATGCTGTTAATAAGCTTAATTACCAAGTTCATGACCTCAACTATTTCGGCCGGAAATGTTTGGGCACAAAACGCTTCTTGATGAATTATGCAGTGAAATGTTAGAATTTCGTGGTTTATTTTTTTCTGAAGAATGTTACCCCTCTATGTATTCCTGTCATACTTCTGGCTCCATCATTTGCTATAGAAACGATTTTATTTATATCGATTCCATTGTCTTCCAATCGTTTTTGCGCAGCATTTGCTATATCTTCTCCACGAGCCTGCCCTGAGAGCGGTAGCAATCCTAGCAGTTCTTCTTTTGGACTTTGGGACGACATATACCTGACAAAAAGGGTAACTTGTGTCGTGTCTTTTATGTCGCAAGACACATCTATAGCAAGTGATAAGGCAGAAGCCAGTTGAATGTCTTCCACTTGCATATGTGTTACATTTGAAGACATTTTAGAAGTTCTCTCTTGTACTGTTTTAGCAGATAATAGCAAATCAGTGATTTTTTTTCATGAGTTCTGCTTTGTTTTTTACAATAACGAAACAGTTCTTTAGATGCACGTATAAAACAATCTTTCACGTACTCACCATCTGTAAATGGTTTTCCTCTTTTCGCAATTTCTAATGATACTGAAAACTTGCCAGATTTACATTATTAACATGGACTTGACTGTGTTTGATTTTTTGGGAGCTCTTCAACAGCTTTTTTCGTGCGTCACCGGCTGGATATTTACCAGCAAACTGGGTATCTTTTGTAGTGAAGTGTCTCTCAAATTTGACTTTATTGTGCGAGTTTTCGTGGCAAATGAGACGAAGGCCATCTGTGTTGCATATGAACGCAAACGACTCCGTCCAAACCTAATTGAATTCTCGGTTTTCTTCTTCAGTTCTTCTCTTTTTTCTAGCGGAGCTAAAAAAATATTTTTTAAAATTTTACTTAACTATCTAAAACGGCCAATTTATTAACCATTATTACTACGTTAACACAATCCTCACATATATAATACAATTCTGTTACTGACTTACATACCTTTGAGAAGATAATACGCTTCTAAATAAAATTCTTCTTGAAACAACAAGCGAATAAACCTGCAAATACCGCAAGCGATTATATTAACACACATGCAACGCAGTGGCGGATTTAGGTCAGTTGAGGCCCCGGAAGCAGAAAAAATATTGGGGCTCCAATAAAACGAGAAAGACAAAGAAAATAAAAATACGTGTTAACCATATTATTAAATAAATAAAAAATATTAATTACTATTAATGTTAAGCGTAGTCAGGTTTTTGCGGAGCTCCGTGGAGGTCGCGGCCCCGGGCAAGCGCCCGCTGCGCCCGCCCTTATATCCGCCTCTGAGTATTTCGATGTGGCGGAAAACCGTCCTCTGTGCCAGCGTTCCAAAATTCTCTTTTCCAATATATTTTCTATTCCTTATCAAAATTCAAGGTCTTAAAACTTTAAAACGTGAAAATGGGATAATATTTAGAGTATAGAACGTGTAATGTGTGGATGTTGTCATTTCATTCCGCGTGTTTACTCGTGTAGTTTTACCCGACGTAAATGTTATCCTTACATTATCTTCGTTGCAATTGGTCATCATTTTTGTTTTTGCTTTATTGATCTGTAATCTTATTCTTTGGGCGACTTCTCCAACTTAGTTTACCATTTCTTATAATTATTCAGGATCCTCGGAAATAAGAATTGTTAGAAATGTTTTTACCGTCTATATTAACGCCTTTTTTATACCAATTTAATCTTTTAAATGCGTCTTCTAGGGCATTCGTAAATAGTTTCGGGGAGATAATATTCCCTTGTCTTATACCACGTTTAAACGTTATCGGCTTGGTTCTAGAGAAGGTTTGTACAGTAATTGTAGCATTGTCATATAGATCTGCGATAAGCTTTATATATCGGTAGAAAATTTGATATTTTGTAAGGGCGTCTATGATTACCTAAGATTCGACAAAATAAAAAGCTTTGTGAAAGTCTATAAAGGCTATGCCTAAGGCTTTACTATATTCATTGGACCTCTGTATACGTTGTTTTATTGAATATATGTGATCTATTGTACTACAATTGTTACGAGATTTCGCTTGTTTTACTGGCTGTAACTGATCGAACCGCGCAAAAATACGATTTGTGATTACTTTATATTTTATATTATATTTATATTACAGTTTATATATGTGTATGAGATAGGAGTAAAATTGGTCTGCATTTTCTAAGCCATAAAGATTATTTATTACAAATGGATTCCAAATTGATTTGCTTTATAACAAATTTGCAGCGCAAGAAAACAAAAAAAACTATTCTGGCTAAAACTAATTTTAAAAAGCTCCAGGATGGGATCTAATTACAGGAAAGGTGTTTCAGAAACTTACACCAAAATGTATAAAAGTTATTACTTTTTCATATACATTTAACGCTATTATATGACTAAAATGCTTCCCCAAGCTATGGAAAATGGCACAAGTAATATGATTCTAAGGAAAACTTAAACATATTGTCCTACAGACCCCTAAGCCTGTGACCTGTATTAACAAAACAAAACAGGAAAAGTTGCTCTTAACACGTTTTAAGTAAATACTGGTGCACGAAAAACTCGTCCGAAAATACCTGTTTGGATTTAGAATTTACCACAGCACAGTAGAACAGATACCTACACAAGATTGTTAAAAAAAATGAGCAGTCTAATATGCAAAAGGTACTGCTTGGGGGTATCTATCGAGGGTATATATTATAAAATACAGACAGTTTCATCACTTCACTCTAACGAAATCCTAAAATCCTGCCTGGAATGCAGGTTCCTAGTTAAGCAACAAGAGGAATTGACAGATATTCTCCTTATTTAGTTTAGTGAATGGCAGGATAGTGTTCTGGGAGCAGTACTTTATGTTTTTACACAGCTGATATGCCTACAAGCGATGAAACAACAGTTCCTACATTTTCTGACGACACATTGATCTTGGCATCTAACACTGATCTTCTCATAGCCTCAACAAACTTACAGAATAACCTAAACCTCATCGAAAACTGGTTAAAAATATGGAAAATCAAAATTAATGAACTAAAGTGTTCACATGTTACATAAGACGAGGTACATGCTTAGCAGTAACATTAAACTAAGATATCTCAAACTAAACTTGTAAAATATCTTGAAGTTTATCTGGACAGAAAACTCCAACGGCAAAACAAATGTATATTCAGCAAGAAAGAACAGTTCAAATTTTGTCAGATTTATTGGTTGATTAGCAGAAAGTCACAAATGAAACCAGAAAACAGACTGCTAATTTACAAGACGTTTGGATTTACGCGATTCAGCTGTGGGGAATGGAGAGCACGACAGCCGCGACGTAAAGGCTTCGGCCTGCCAGACTAACGCGCGGCGGGCCCTGGGTTCGACTCCCAGGTCAAAAATAACGGCAAACATCGAGTGCTCTCCGGCCATCATACAAACACCTTTGGCGGTCGTAAAGTACATTCTCCTTCTTCTAACGGGTCAGACTAGCCACCTGCCCGGGGTACGCCCAACATGGCTCATAGTACTACACGAAATGTGTAGTTAGAAACAGGCTAATAGCCTATATAAGAGTAGAAGAAGAAGAAGGAGAAGCTGTGGGGAATGCTTGAGCTTCCAACCTGGATATAGTTCAAAAACATCAAAACATAGTACTAAGTTGTATACTTAACGCTCCCTGGTATATTCGAAACTACATAATACAAAATGATCTCAATATCAGTTCAGTATGGGATGAAATAAAAAAGTTTTATATGAAATATAAAAATAGACTGACAATACATCCAAATGATTTAGCCATAGCGATGTTAGACAATACCAATAAAATCAGGATACTTAAACGTTCTAAAACCTAAGACTTGACTGACAGGTTTGATTAAACGCAACCTTTTATATGTACGCATGGAATATTTATTGTGTAAAAATTTATACCATTGCAAATTAAACATATATATTTAGCCATACAAAGAATCACTTGGTTTCCAGTAGATCTACACAATTCAAAATAAGGTATCCTGCCGCGACCACCAAATAAAATATTAGCCCTACACTGAACGTAAGGCCTGTCAGAGCTCACAGTCGATTCCTTTCAGGAGAGCACAAAGCCCGGGGCACTGCGGTGCCGGTGCAACAAACGCTTGAAATTTATGGCGTCGTGCAAACCGCCGACAAGATCTCTACAAAAATCACTCACTTTTCCGGCAGGCGCCGAGCGAGCGCAGTGTTCACTAAAATTGGGCCAATTAATTCGGGGAGAGGCAGCGCAAGAAACAATTATGCTTGTTATCTGTTGCTACGCTTAGAACTGCCCCTTTTGCGTGTTTGTCCCTACGTCAAGCGAGGCTGGATTCTGCGAAAACTCGAGGCTAATTTCAGGTAGGCTGTTGATTTTGTTATCACAAAGCTCTCCCAACGACTAGCAGGTAATAAAATATTTAGATCGTAAAGTTGCTAAGTGCTTTCTGCCTTGTTATTAATTTTGCTCTTTAATAATACGCCGTGCGCTTCTGGTGCAGATTCATTTTTGATTAATAAATTACACTTTAGGTACAACCTGTTACAAGCTATTTAGCGAAATGAATTTCTGTTTACAACATAAGGCAATTCCTTATTAAATAATTTCGCTGGAAAGTGCTTATCTTAATCACTACAAATTAACGCTAGACTTACTGCTTTGCACAAAAAAAATGATACATTAAGATTACTTTGAAGCAACTCTATACGTATTAAATTTGGTTAATAAGTGTAAAGCCAAATTTCTAAATAAAAACTTTTTTGTTGAAAGAAGAAAAGAATTGCAAAGTTGATGAAAATATTATAGTAATTTAGTGCCCATATTAAAGCTGAATTTTATTATTTAACTTAATTTGCAAATATGTTTGTATGTTCAAAAAAAAAGACTTGTGCCATCTGCACCCACAGTCAATGTGTTGAATAGCATTTGAATGAATTTTTGAAATTTTAAAGTACTTGATATAGTTTAAGGCCGTCTGCAGTCAACTATCGTTACTTTTCCACCCTGTGTCTGTTACCTTTATAAGATTTAATAAATTTGCGTTGGAGACGGATCTTAACAGGCCTTCAGATTTCATCGTACTCCACTTTGAAAAGTTCAAGTTAGAACAGAAGTCCGAAAATAAGTTTATCTTTTTAATATTCGCATTGTACTTGAAAATTCTAGTTTTATTAAATTTAAAAATATAAAAATAAATTTTAATTTTTTATAATCTTTTTTTTTACATCACAGCTCTTATCCAAAAATTTGATCTTTAATATATATTTTATAATACAACTTCGTTACTTGTACACAAATTGAACACTAATTGAAGATTAATTCAAGCGTTTAACGTTTTCCTTTTTGCTTTGCACTAGAAGATGTATAAGCCTAAAAAAGGCTTGCCAATCCATGTTGTTTACGTTTGACAATTTTTAAAAATTTTTGTGAACTAAGCAACCACATTGAATACTCTATTTATTTTACTAATACCACTATAGCTTACTTTTCTCAAAACTATCACCATCCGCAGTCCGGTCCTGTGCGTGGACATATTGGCTACAAATTATTTTGCGGCGAATAATATCGGTAAAAACGAGTGTTTAAATGCGAAATAAGTATAAAGTGGCGAGTGGATAAGTAAAACAAGTGTGACAAGAAACAATATACTAGTAGAAATTAAGGTAGGATTAGAATTAATAGCAGGGAAATAAACTTTAAATCGAGGAGAGAGATAATAGAAGGCAAACTTCGAGCGAGGTGAAGTGATAAGCGCGGTCACGGACGCGTATTATCCGCGCCAAACGTAAACAACACACATCGTTGGATTAAGGCAAATTTAAATCGTAGAGAAATAAAATAAAAATACATAAACATAGTGTTTAAAACTAGTGGAAACCAAATAAAACTCATACTACCATAAAAATAAAAGTGAAAATAAAACAAAAACGTAAAATAAAACACGGAAGGGACATAGAAATTCGCGTGTAAATACGAAATACAAAGTATAGAATGGAAGAACACAACATGGAAAACATACTAGAAGATATAAATTCTAAACTAAAGGCAATAGAAAAAGTGGAAACGAAACTTGATAAAATACACAAGGATATAATAAAAGTAAAGAAGCAAAACAACAAACTAAAGATAGAGAACCACCAACTAAAGACTAGAATAGACCAACAAGAGAAAAAAATAGCTATGCTAGAAAAAGAATCAAGAAAGAAAAATATAATTATACACGAAGTTGAAGAAAGTTCAGAAGAAAGCGAACTCACACTAAAAGAAAAAATAAGAATAGTTCTAAGGGACATGGATCTGCCAACATCCATGGAAGACGAGGTAATGGATATTCGAAGAATTGGGAAACCACATGACAAAAATAAAGTCCGTCCAATCTTAGTTGAACTAAAAAGCTGGACCAAGAAATTGGCAATCCTAAGAGCAACAAAAACTAAAGGAACGAGAATTTATATAGAAGAAGACTACTCCAAAGAAATGCAAGAAATACGCAGGAAATTGAAGCACTACATGAAAGAAATCAGAAACAAAGGACATCATGTTATTATGAAAATTGATACATTAATAATAAATGGAGACCAATTCACACTACAACAGTTACAAATGGTAGAATTACCTGAACAGTAAGACGGAGATAACGCAAACAGACCAAAACAACAATACAAACACTGGGAAACATGGAAGGAATACAGACAAACACAGACTTAGATAAGAAGAAAGGAAGAACTGCCAGCGAGAGATCCCCAGAAGACCAGAACCAAGCCCTAAGAAACGAAGGTACGTCAGCGGAAGAGAAACTGTTGATGATCACACAAGTCAAAAGAACAAAAAACTAATAGAGCAAAATACAAGGGATAAACTGACGACAACAAAGGCAAATAACAAGGATAACGAGTATAAGGCAAATGTAGAAAAAAAGTTAGGTTTAGTTTATAAAGACACATTAAAAATAAAAAAGAATAAAAATAAAAAGAAGAAAAAAAGGAAAGCAAATAGTAGCGCAATAACCCTAGACACAAGAACCAGAACCTTTATAGGCTGCTGGAACGTTAAAACTATGGCAGAAGTAACAAAAACGTACCAAATAGCGAACGAAATGGAAAAATACAAAATCAGTATATTAGGCATAGCCGAATCAAGATGGAATGGGATGGGTCAGAGAAAGTTAGCAGGCAACATTTCCATTATTTACTCAGGCTACGAAGATGAACAGGCGCACAAAGAACGTGGGGTAGCAATAATGTTAAATAAAGAATCAACAAAAGCACTGTTAGAATGGGAAGGGGTATCAGAAAGGATCATATGGGCAAGATTTAGAGCAAAATTTAGGAACATAATCATAATAAATGTGTATGCCCCAACAAACCAGCAAGAAGATGAAGTGAAAGATATGTTCTACAACCAAACATACACAATTATAACGAAACTAAAAACTAAATATACCCGAGATATTGTAATCATGATAGGTGACATGAACGCAAAAGTAGGAAGAGACTGCGAGGGAAAGGAGAATGTAATGGGAAGACATGGAATAGGTGAGGCAAACGATAATGGTACAAGATTAACAGAATTCTGCGCCCTAAACAACTTCACAATAGGAGGAACTTTATTTCAACATAAGGACTTCAACAAAACAACTTGGACCTCACCAGATGGAACAACTCACAACCAAATTGACCATATCCTCATGGAAAAGAAATGGAGAAACACATTGCAAGATGTAAAAGCTATGAGAGGAGCAGACTGCGCATCAGCTCACACGCTAGTGCGAGCAAAAATTAAAATCAGTATAAAAGCCAAGTATAAACTCAACCCAAAAAGAAGAAAACTTAACGTAAATAAATTAGATGCCCCAGAAATAAAAGAGAAGTTTAAAGAAGCGATAGAAAGAAAAGATGGATCCATCGATACTATCTATTGAAGAGATATGGAACGCTTATAAAAACACATTAAATGAAACAGCAATAGCAATAATAGGTTATAATGAAAGACACGATAAAACATGGATCTCAAATGAAACATAAATGAAACTGGAAAGAAGAAAAACAAGAGCAAAACTCCTAATAGAGAAAAACCAAGACCAGAGGAAAATATGGCAAGAAAACTATACCAAAGAAAACAATGAAGTAAAAAAGAGCGCAAGACAAGACAAGAGAAATTACATAAACAGCATGACTAGAGCAGCGGAAGAGGCAGCCAGGAAGCATGATTCCAAAACACTATACAAAATAACAAAAAAACTAGTGGGACCAAACAAAATGACGTCAACCAAATTAAAAGGAAAAATGGAGAAGTACTCTCACACAAGAAGAAATTAAAAACAGATGGGTAGAACACTTCACCGAAATATACAAAGCATACGCAAAGACTAATAGAGAAATAGAAGACATAATAGACATACATGGAACACTGGAATTGCCTACAGAAGAAATTTCTAAAACCGAAATAGGGAATGCAATACAAACACTGAAAAATAATAAAGCAGCAGGGATAGACGGAGTCCAAGCAGAATTAATAAAAATACATCCAAATTACTCAACCGAACTACTTTATATACTACTAAACAAGATATGGACACAAGAACAAAGGAATGGACAGAAGGTATAATAATAAAAATACCCAAAAAAGGAAATCGAACAATGTGCGAAAACTAGAGACCGATCACCCTGCTCAGTACAACAAGTAAAATAATGACCAGAATAATTCTAGAAAGATTAAGAAACCCTATAAATATAAAACTGAGAGACAATCAAGCAGGGTTTAGACCAAATAGAACATGTATCGATCACATCAACACCCTAAGAATTATCCTAGAACAAACAGCCGAAGTTGAAGAAGAAATCCTCATAAATTTCATCGATTTTCAAAAGGCCTTCGATACAATAGATCGAGAAGTAATGTGGAAAATATTGGAACAATACGGCATACCAGTCAAATACATTAAAATAATAAAACTATTTTATGACAACTCCACGGCATACATACAGCATGAAGGACAACTCACCCAAAAAATTGAAATACAAAGAGGAGTGAGACAAGGCTGCATCCTCTCCCCTCTCCTTTTTATAATAGTAATCGAGTGGGTAATGAGGAGGACTGAAGACAAAAGAACAGGGATAAACTGGAATGTATTTGGCAAACTAGAGGACTTAGAGTTTGCGGACGACATCTGCCTAATAACAACAAATAAAAAACACATGCAACAAATACTGATCAAACTAAACAACAATGCTAGGAAAGTAGGATTACAAACAAACACAAACAAAACTAAACTACTAACCAAAAACAACATGGGGAATACAAGAATACAATTAGAGGGAAGAGAGATAGAGGAAATAGACGAATTCTGCTACCTAGGAACCATAATAAGCATCAAAGGAGGCACAGAGAGGGATATAGAAAGACGCATAGGACACGCACAGAAAGCCTTCAATTCACTATTTAAAATTTGGACGTCAAACAATATCAGCAGAAAAACAAAACTCCGACTCTTCCACAGTAATGTAAAAAGTACACTACTATATGGAACAGAAACCTGGAAAGAAGACAGAAAACACTATAAGAAACTGCAAACATTTATAAATAAATGCCTCAGAACTATTTGCGGAATCTTCTGGCCAGAAGTAATCAGTAATGAGGACCTTTGGGAAATGACAAAAGAGGAAAGAATGGAGATAACCATAAAAAAGCGCAAGTGGAGATGGATTGGTCACACCCTTAGAAAACCGATAGGAAATATAACCAGGCAAGCCTTGGAGTACAATAGGACAGGGAAAAGAAGGAGAGGCAGACCAATTAATACTTGGAAAAAAACAATTACAGAAGAACTAAAACAAGTAGACCTAAATTGGAACCAAGCAAAAAGAATAGCAAAAGATAGGAAAAAATGGAAGGAACTAATGGAAAGAATTGTGACAACGGAACGGACCCCAGACAGTGCGTGAGACTGGCTATCTCACCACAAGAAGTCTAAAGCTAAAGCAAATGAAACGCCCCAACAAGGGCGCCCTTTGGTCCAACAAAGGAGCTATATGATATATGAGGATGATAATGATCACCATCCTCGTTTTTTTCAAGCATTTAAACATTTATGTGAGAAAAGTTTCAAATTTACTGTATAACATCTACTGATCTATATCTTCTAATATAACCACAATAAATTTCCTCCAACATCGTCAGTCTAACGAGTGCTTTGTCGCAGCTTTCTATGTTTGTCGTTATAAAACCTTGTTTTTCATTTCTAGTAACTGCCCCTGCCCGAGTCTGTTACTAATTGTTTAATATATTGTAGGCGTAGTCTTTCTCTTGGATTTGTTCTTAGTACTTATTTGTTTGTTTTTCTCTGGGTCCATGAGACCTTCAGTATTTTTCTGAAGCACCACGTCTTAAAGGATTTATCTTTCGTTAGTCTGCTTTTCTTGCAGTCTATGATTCGCAGCCATACAATGCTAGGCTTTATATGTACGTTTTTGTAAATTGTTTTCTAATATATATTGTTAGGCCATTAGATGTAAGTAGTTGTTTCTTCTCCTAAAAGGCCCTTTTAGCCGTGTTTATCCTATTATTTATTTATTTTCTACATTTACCATCTTGTGCAATTGTGCTCCCTAGGTATTTGAATTCACTCACAGCCTTTGTCGACTCCCCATTAATGTAGAAATTTTCCATCTTCTAACAGTTTCAATATCTTCTTCTTCTGTCGTCAAGGCTTAGGCCATTCTGCCTGTTCCGAACTTCATTTGATTAGGACCATCTTTTCTTCGGTCTTCCTACATCTCTGCGTCCTCTTGGGTGGTAGTTTAGGATTTGTTTCGGTATTCTATCTTCTGTCATCCTATTAACGTGTTGTCTCCAATTGTTTCTGTATTCTGCTATTTTGTCGTTAACGTTGAAAATTTCTAGTTCTTCCCTTATTTCTTCATTTCTTATCCTATCATTCCTTGTGCAACCTTTTACATTTCTGAGAAACCTCACTTCCGCTGCTTGTATGCTAGATTTGTTTTTTGTGTTTGTTATCCACGATTCGCTTCCATAAGTGAGTACAGGGACGGCCATGGTCTTGTAAAATTTCATTCTTGTTTCTTTTCTTGTTTTGTGTTTTAGCGTTCTATTTATTGTCCCGCAAATTGCTTGGAATTTATGAATCTTGTTTTCTACATCTTTATCATTTTCGTATGTGGTGTCGCAGCCTAAGTAGTTGAAATGAGATATCTGTTCTAAAGTCTTTCCATCTATTATTATTTTCGATCGCACTGGTTGTTTTCTTTGGAAGGCCATTATCTTTGTTTTGTCTTTAGATATTTTCAAATTGTAGTTTTCGCAGAGTAATTTGAGACGGTAAATTGATCTTTGCAGATCGTCTTCGTTCTTTTGAATTATTGTTAAATCATCGGCATATAGCAGTAAGTTTATGTTTTTGTCGTCTCGTAGTTTTATCCCTGGGTTTACTTGTGGTTTCCAAAGTTTAACCACGTCGTCGATATAAATATTAAATAAAGTGGGTGATAGCCCACGCCCTTGTCTTAGTCCTTGATTTGTTTGAATTTTATCAAACTGACTGCCGTTGTTGTTTATTACTATGTTTGTGCTAATATATAATGATCTTATGATTTCTATAAGGTGGTTAGGGAATCCTTTTTCTTTCATTATTTCAAGGAGTTTATGTCTGTCTACGCAGTCAAAAGCTTTTTCGAAATCTATAAATGCAAGGTGGGTTTCCAAGTTGAATTCTCTTCTTTTTTCAATTAATCTCTTTAAAACGAATATGTTGTCACTACATGAGCGGCCTTTGCGAAATCCAGATTGCTCTTCGTCTAGTAATACCTCAGCTATGGGTTTTGTTCTTTCATTAATTATTTTGGAGTATAATTTATAGGTGGTGTTTAGGAGGCTGATTCCTCGATAATTTGAGCATTTTGAGCGGTCTCCCTTTTAAATATTGATATGACTTCTGCTGTCTGCCATTCTGTTGGGATCTTCTTCTTTCGCCAACATTCATTTAAAAGATGTAGTATTCTGAATTCTAGAAGTGGTCCTCCATATTTCAATAATTCTATACTAATTCCATCGGGCCCTGCAGCCTTCCGGTTTTCATTTTCTTTAGGCATTTTCTTAGTTCTTCTATGGTAATCATGTCAATTGTAAAATCAGTTTCATCAATATCTTCCTGTATTAAAATGTCCTGTTCGTTGATTTCTCGATTATTCCATAGGTTTGTGTAATGTTCCTTCCACTCTTTGTCGTTAATCGTTTTTAATTTTGCTACGTCCTTTACTGTGCTGTTCAAATGTTTCATCATTTTATAAGCGAATTCCTGTCTTCCATATACGTCGTGTTCTATGTTGCTTATCAGTTTTTCCCAAGATTCTTCGTGGGCTTGTCTTACATCTGTTTTACTAAGTTTCGTTTTTCATTGTAGCGTTGTTTATTTTCGGGGTTCTTCTTTGTAGATATATTAGATATGCTTCTTTTTCTTTTATTGTGTTCTACTTCTTCATTCCATATTTTTAATCCTCTAGTTTTCTTTCTTTTCTTTTCTTCCCTACTGCTTCATTGCTCTTTAATGATGCCGATCTTTATATTATCCCATTCTTCATTGATTTCATTACTAGTGGGTGTACGTAGTAAGTGTTCTTGTAGTCTGTTTTGATATAAATATCGGGTACTTTCCTCTCTAAGGAGATGTATTTTGAAAACTTCTTCTGGGTTATTTGTGTTTGTGGTTTTCGTTTCTTCCATTTTGTTAATAGGGTTATAGCGGCTACTAGAAGATAGTGATCTGAATTTATATCACTTCCCTGTAAACTCTTGCGTCTTGCACGAGGTTTGTCATCTTGTTATTGACTATTACATAGTCTATCATTGATCTTAATCCTCTTGCTGACCAGGTGTATTTGTGTATATTTTTTTTCTTGAAAAACGCGTTTGTTAGTTTTAGTTCGTTGAAAGTAGCGAAATGTCGTAGTTCTTGTCCATTATTGTTGATTACGTTTTCGCCGCATGTGCCTACAGTTCCTGGGATGGGGTCTTTTCCCACTCTTGCATTTAGGTCTCCACTTATTATGAGGTGGTCTGTCTTTGTATACTTGTTTAATACTTTCTGTAGTTGTTTGTAGAACTGCTCTGTTTCCTCTTTCTTTCCCTCTTCAGGGGCGTATACCCCTATAACCATCATGTGTCCTCTATCTATTTTCATTCTGGTAGTTACTACTCTTTCATTGATATATTCGTAGCTTACTATTTTGTTTCTCCACTTTTTATTGACCATGATTGCGACTCCACTACTTACCCGTCTGTTTTGAGGTATTCCGCTGTAGATCATTATATAATTATTAGTTTCTTTAGTGCCTTTTAGTTTCTTTTTGTTTCACTTATAACTGCTATGTCTACTTTTTTTGCATAAGTTCTTTGTCTAATTCAGTTTCTTTTATTCCTAGCCTCTAACATTCCACGTGGCTATCTGTATTCTCTCCTTAATTCCAGCTCGTTTGTCCTTTTCACGCCTTTTTCGTCTGCTTGGTGATCCGTCCGGTTGATTCTCATGAAGTTTGCCAGTAATTTAAAATCCCTGGCAGCGTTACGAGCGCTGTGCAGGTTAAGCCGGTAGTGGGCTGCCACTTTTCTGCCTCAGCGGCAACTCATTACATCCCACAGTTGCCTTCATTAGCTGTTGACGTTTGTCATTCACTGATTCTGGATCAGACGTTGCACTCTTAATATCTGGTTATCTTATACTGCAATGTTTTGGCCAGTAGGTACCAGTTTCTTTTATGTGGCTGTACCTTCCTATACTCTTCAGTGTCCGACTTCATTTTATTTGTTATTCACTGCTTCTTATGTTAATTTTACTTTACAAGTTTTTTTTTCTTTGTACTGTTTCTATCTTGTATAAGTCTTAAGTGTTAGTTTCTATTCTTTTTGAAGTTTTCTATAGTTTTACGTTTGTTCTATTTTTAACTTTTCTATGTTTTGTAGATTAATCCTAGATTTCATGTAGATTAATCCTAGATTTCATTATGACTATATTATGATTACAGTCAATATATGGTCTTGCGTAACTTCTTACATATTTTTTTGGTTTTTAAATCTCTGTCTGACCATAATATATTCTTTCTGGGTATATTATAACATCTTTCAAGTATATCTTTTTTTCTGTGTATTTATAATTATCAATTTATGTTTAACATTCAATTAGGCGTTCTACACGCACATTCTTTTTTCCGAATGCGTATTGTCCCACTATATTTTGTACTTTTTCCTTACCCACTACGGCATTTCAGTCGCTCATTATTATTAGATTTTGTCTCCTTTCGTGTGTTTAGTGAGCTTTTCAATAACTGCATAAATTAATTTTATTTTTTTGTTATGAGTTGACGTTAGAATGTGTACTTGGATTATTTTTATGTTTTTGGCGTAGGTTTTTAAACATACCCTTCTGTTACTCGTTTTCCCATGTTTCTGTAACAACCTGGCCAAAGTCTTGTTGTCGCAGTCATCTCATTTCACTAATGCTTGATGTTTCTATTTGGTTCCTTTCCATTTCTTATTATAAGTTCTCTAATTTACCACATTTTAGTAGCGTTGTTATATTACAGCACAAGATTTTCTTTACATTTTTATTTCTCACCTTGTCTTCTTGAGTTGTCCCACCCTAGAAATCCGACTGGAAGACTACTTTACTTCCAGATATTCATTTAACTTTCAAAGACATAACATATGTACTGCGTTACTAGAGAAAATTAATTCATTTGACGAGTGGTTTTCCGTTCCTTCTTCATCGGTCTTAATTTATCTTTCTCTATGTGCAAAAGCTGATAACATTTTTTTTATCAGATTTTTGAAAAGATTATACCACCTGTGTTCGGTTGTCAGAGCCTCGTCTGTTTTAAATGTGGTCTACCGCATAACGGTGAGGTTGGTTTTGTATTGCGCGTCATCCCATTAACACCCCACAATAAAATTAACTCTATCATTTTTTAATTAATCTGAAATATTTATAATAGTACACAAATAAATATTTGCATTTTACGTCTTTTCTAGTAATGACCCATAACAAAAGTACAAGCCTATTTTTTGTTCATTATTCTACGTCCACACTTTCTATAGTCTTAGCAATGATGTAAAAATATCTTAAAGTAAAATAATTAATAGTAACAAAGGTTGCCAAGCTTGTATAAATTATTCTGAGCAAACAAAAAACAACACGATACAGATAACATTGTTTGAATGAATAAGACTAGGCCAAAGTGATGATGTTTTAAAAGTATGTCATCTTAAAGTTTTGGCACATCTATACGATTAGAAACTCGTTTGTACGTATTTCCAAATCAAATGTTTTCTAAATGCATTCCATTACAACTTGTCCATTAACAATCCAACATACTTTAATAAAAAAAATGAAAAGATCCACAGATATACATACGTAACAGATTATGCTGTAAACCATATACATCTTAGTAATAGAATTTAAAATAATCAAATTTTCCCATTTTTAAATAAATGATAGATGTAGTTAGTAAAAATGACTAAATTTTAATCTGTTCTATAAAAGCGCATTGTGACTGTGTTTGTTTCTTCGGAACTATCATTGCAACTCCTCCTGCAATTATAAACCGATTTCAAAGGTCAATACCACATTCGAAGCGGTTTGTTGCCAAACCTTCCATAAAGGTTTACCTGTTATAGGTCAAAACATAAAGTAATTTGACAGTTTACGTCACTTACCGGAGACGTCTGCGGCTTATGTGTTTTACTAGTAAAAATTTAAAAAAAACATTATTTGTTTCGATAAGATGATCATGATCATAAAGAAAGAAGAACATTTTGGGGGAACTTTTACGATGCACTTTGGGGAATAATAAAAATTAAATTGTTGGCGTTAATTAATAAAACTTTGATATATAGCATTATTCTGACTAAAAATTTAAAGAAGATTTTAAAAAAGAAGTAAACAAAAGTACAGTATCAGCGTAATAAAATTAAAAAGAATGATTAATGCAAAATAAATACAGTTATCATTAAAGAATAAAGAAAACAATAAATAATTTTAAAGAACAAACTTGATAGTAGTTTTTAAAATAGAAATATATAAACTAAATTTTAAAGAATAAAGAACTAGGTTGTCGAACTTAATTTGAACATTCCAAATATCTATTTATTTATAAAGGTATCTTTATTGTTGTCGCACTCATAACGGGAAAGGTAAATAATAATACAAAAGTAAAAGTTGAAGTACCGAAAAACGCGAAGAGTAAAAATTTAAAAGTATGGATTTTTTACAGAAGATATAGACTTCAATAATAAAAACGCCAAAGAGCGCTGAATTTCCATTTGGACCAACCAAAACAACATTTCGTCTGCATGCTCTAAGTTTTCATATTAAGACAGCTTTTAACTGAATATCAAATGTCGATAAAAAAAAACTCGTTTGTATCTCTTTTGGATCAGCGCCTAATCGACAACTATGGAGTGACTATATAACTGCACGCATAGGTGAGTGAGAAAACCTGTTCCTCATTTATATATATATATCTTCCTCATTCGTCTCATTTTTCTTCTTGAATCCTCTATTAGGAAATATGCAACAGTTTTAGGGGGTAATTTCCAAAAAAGTTGTAATTAACTCGCTTAGTCCTCTAAGACGTAACAAGAAAAATTACGTTAGTTAGACGTTTCGTTTATGTTAACATAATAAAAAAGAAAAAAAACGTGTTCAATTTGTTATGGTTTTAGGAAACACCCAAAATGAACAGAATTATAAAAGATTAATTTCCGAACGATTTTAGTACACAAACATTATATAAATTTGAAAATAATGTTTATAATTTATTTCTTTCTAGAACTTTATTTGTCTTTATCCGCTGTAGTAGGTGTCTAACTTTTTCAAAATATCGAGTTGCTCTTCTGAACGTATTTTTCTAAAGAGAGCTTTTAACCCTATATTTTCTGCTGTATAATTTATAATTTACATTTATATATTTGTGCATAAAATTTTTCTATCGTATTAATATTTTACCCTATTTAATTTGATTATTGCTATACGATAAACAGTGTATCATTTTCTTTAAGGAGTAAATTACATGCATTTCATGTTTTTGTTTTCTTTTATTTTCTCTTTAACTAATATTGCTTTTGCATATTTTATATATTTCATTATTTATTTTTGTTTTCTTTATTCGCTTTTTTTCTGTGAACAGTTTCATTACATTGTCAATATCCTTACTTTCTTGAATTATTTTTGTAACTTGTTTATTAATCTGTTTACTGTTTTTCTAGTTTCGTATTGTTTAAATTAGTTTTCCAAAATTTGTTTATGTCCTTGTCGGACCATTGTATAATCGCTTCCTACATCAAATTTATTTAGCCCTGTTATATAGTGGAATATTTTTTTCAGTGTTCATAAATGTGTGATAAATTTAAATATTTTAATTGTTGCCTACGTTCTATTTATATTTTTATCTGGGAACGAATTCAATATGTAATCTCTCAATTCTGTTCAACTTAAATTTTCTTCGCCTCTGTCATTCTTGAATTAAATTTCCATGTTTAACATTAAAATCGCTGATTATTATTTGATATTTGGCTAGATATTGTTTAAAAGATATTCTCACGTTCCAGTATTGTAATTCTAGTGCATTCTGGTCGTGACTGCTAGTGTGATTTTAAATTTTATCAGCACTATGGAAAACCATATTGAAGCTGAAAATATTTAAGTACACGTTTCAAAAATTGAAAACACAACGGTAAATGGGCTGAAAATAACAAGCATGAGGTTGCAGCATTTGCAAACCACCTATAAAAGTTTCTAACAAACATAAATACTGCCGGACATAACCAATAAATACAAAAATACTTTTATGGTATACCAAATGGATTCCCCAATAGAGGGCATCAGCTTTGCAGGAGTTAAACAAACAATTTTACGAAACATTAACTCTAAAAAGGCATCAGAATTTAATCTAATTATTGCTTATTACAACACATTTTCAACACAATACTAAGGCTTGGATGGTAATAGTAATCACCATGCTATTGAAGAGAGAAAATAATCACCCAAGCGAAGTATTTTCGTGTTATACAGATAATTTGCTGTTAGTTGTTTAGAAATGATTGCTAAAATATTTCTTAAAAGAATCCCGCATAACGTCAAACTAATGCTCAATCACCAGTTCAGTTTTATAAGCCATTATAGAACTGTGAAACTAAGTAAATTAGTTAGCGTAATCAATAACTTATTTGAAGAAAACAAAGTTTGGTATGAAGGGCTGTTTAAATTTATCAAAAGTTTTCCATACACGTTTGCTTTTATCATGAATTTCTCTCTAAAAACAGACATTTTCTCGTAAAATATCTAGATGAACACACTGAATTGGCACAAAAAATCTAGAGTACCACAAAGGAACTCCGTAGGTACTTTTTTACACATTTTTTATATTTTGGTTTTTGGCAACAACAAGATTCCATGTATCCAGACGATATTGCAATACTGGTGATACATAAAACGTGCATGAAAATATAGAATACAGCTATAGAGTACAAACTACTAATTCAAATCTTAAAATTTTATAATACTTATAAAATAAAGCATAGAGAACAATAGTGGACGCCTTATAGTATATTCTCAACTACATAATTGCAAGATATTTACAAATTCGGTCTAGTAAAGGCGATATCAAGGAATATAGTAAAAAATATGGTGCATCCAAATATGCTCGAAAACGATAATGAAGTGCAACAACTAAATCGCTTCAAGCCGATTTAATTAATGGATGCTTTTATTTACTATAGTTGTATGATTACTATATCTAGTTTTAGTTACTGTTAATGTCATTACATACTTAACAATCTTGGGGCGTACTAAAGTGAAAGGGATTATTGGTGCTCCAAAATAAACCCAAAAGATTTCTCGGGTATCAGTATTATATTTGACTCGGTAAATCTTACAGATTAATTTGCTTACACAAAGCTTTTTACAACTAATTAGATAAGATTTACAAAAAAATACTTAAGTATGACATAAAGTTCATCGTGGAAAATGCAAACGCTAAGATCAGTAGAAAAAGTAACTTTTGGCCAACGAAAAACAAATATAGTACACGCAACAACAAATGAAAATAATCACTTACTAATTATTTTTAGAGGAAATAAATATATAAAAAACCTGGAGATTACTGGATAAGTCTTAGTTGAATTAAAGAGATCACGTATTAATAGAAAAGGTTGTCTAAAAATGCATAAACAATGTGCGCAATTACAAGAAGCCTGACGCAGATACAGATCATTTTATGCTAGGCATAAATGAAACAAATTATACCTGCAGCTAAAACCAAATCAACAAAAAAGTAAAAGTACAAGTTTAAACAGATTAAGGCCTTAAATTAAAAAAAATTATCAGGAGAAGTTAAAGAAAAGTCTAAATTCGGTAAATAAAACTGATCCATAATCGAAAGAATGAGAATATCAATAAAATGCGAAGAAGATAGAAGCTAGAAAAAATGAAGAATGCTAAAGAAAATTACAGAAAAGCAGAACATTGCAAGTAAACATGTTAAAACAAGGAAGCGAACGATCAAAGAATGAATATGAAAAAAAAATTTACATAAATATGATCAGAAAAGAAAGGAAAAGATATAATTAATATATTATCAAAGAAAACTTAAAACTAGTAAAATAAGAATTTTTTATAGGCCTCGACCTGCCATACTGACGCGTGGCAGTACTGGGTTCAACTCCCGGGTCAATAACAATAGCAAATATCAAACGCTCCCTGGAAGTCATACAAACGAGATCGTGAAGTACATTCTCCTTCTTCTAAATTAATGGGTTAGGTTAGCCACCTCCCCGGGATACGCTCTACATGGCTCAATTGTACAGTTTGATACAGACTAGTAAGTTACTTAAAAGGAGGATGAAAAAGAAGAAAAAACTAGTAATAAAAAGGTATCAAACGAAAATAATGCTCCACATGAACAAAACTAGTAAAATTGTAGGAGAGGAAGACGAAATACTGGATTTGTGGAAAACCTACTTTAACGAGCTATTGGATGGTAAAGAGATGAATGCAAATATACTTAGATAAAAAATTGTATTGAAAATAAAGCAGTACTTACTCGAAGAAAGTTTAAGATATAATTAAAAATTTAAAAAATAATGAGTTCCAAAAGTGACAAAAGAGCCGCGGAAATGTTCAAACATTACCCCGATTAATATAAATTCTCTAGGAAGAAATATGGGTGTAAGAAAAAATGCCGGAAGCCTGAAATAAAGCAACAATATATCTGTTACACGAGAAAGAGAATAAAATGAAACTGATTAACTGAAGAAGCATAGCTTTACTTAATGTTGCCTACCAAATATTTGCAACGCTTATAAAGAACAAGACAACAATCAAATTGGTAAGAGAACTAGGGGATTTTAAAAGAGGGTTTAGAGAGTAGTTGACCAGATATATCCTCTAAGGGAAATTCAGCAGAAAATTATAAACCCACAAAAAGTGCTTTTATGATCTTTCTAGACTTTAAGCAAGCCTAAAACAAAATAAAAAGAGCTAAGCTAGATAAAGCTTTAATGGAATTAAAACTAAGCAAAAACTCATAAATATGGCAAAACTAACGTTAAACAAAATAGAAAACAGTAAGAATAAGAAGCAAAATAACAAAAAAAATTAGAGTTAAAACAGCGGTGCGATAAGGTGATCCATTGGTATCCCCCTGTTTAATTGTGCCTTGAAAAAAGTAATACGAACAGCTAATATTAACTGGTCGGGATTGGTTTACAACAAACTTTATCAGTGCATTGCCTTCGCAGATAGCATTGTGTTACTAACAAGAGATAAGCAAGAACTACAGGTGGTAATGAGTAGATTAAAAGAAAAAGCCGGAACATGAGACTAGTGATTAATGAACATAAAACTGAAATATAATGTAGACAGATAAAGATCCGGGGATAAGTGGGGTCCCAAAAATAGGACCTGATAATGGCAGAATCTACAATTTCGAAGAATTGAAAAAAATTTTATACCCAAGAACCAGATCTAGCAGAAAACTAGATATGAATAAATAAATAGAGCAAAGAACGTCGGAAAACCGCTGCCTACACTCGCTCTATAAATTATTAAGAAAGAAAACGACATAGACAAAATTAAAAATATAAATTTATAAAACGACCATAACGTCGATTGTAACATTTGGATATGAGGTGTAGATTTTAGAAACAACAGAACGAAAGATTTTAGAAATATGGTAGAAAAATCTTTTAAGGAAGATATTTAGAAGTAAATAATAAATTATCCATGAGTAACACAAACTAATCAAGAAGTAAGAAATTATATGAGAAACAGGATATAACATAAATTGTAATATTAAGGATATCTGAGAATATAGTACCAAAAATGAATGAATGACCGAGCAGCAATTATTATTATCAAATGCAAAAAGCCCGTCTGCCTCGGAAATTTTATTTGCTTCCGGCGAGCTAAGCTTCCATTGTAATGGACATAAGCATATGCCGCCCATAAGAAATACGTACAATGCACGTAAGCATTATGTAAACATTTGAAAGTTGTGCATGGTCAAACACAGTAGCGGCAGCAATATCCTTTCAGGCATTTTGCATAATTATGTTAGCTTTGTACCTGTTATTTTTTTATGATATAGGAATAAATGCATATTTACTAAATTAATTAACAATTCCCTATCCGTTGTAAAGACGAAGCCAAAATGTCGACAATACTGAAGTTAGGTTATGCAATTTCAGAATAAAAACAAACATTCTGTTGCTGCTGTCGACATTAATGTAGAAAAACATTAAAAATTACTTCAAATAAACGTAAGAAATCGTAAAGTTGCACCGATTTCAACTTATGTGTTTTTACTTATGAACCTAAAACGTAAAACTTAGGGAAGTTCATTACGAACGGACACTAAGTTGTTCCACGTTGCTGATCCTGGAAAGAAGCCAGTTAAAAATTTATACGTTCCCACCTTGCAAAAATTTGAGAAAAGGCGGGTGAAAAATTGTCAGCTTAGGATGCCAAAAATACCTTTTGGCGGACAATGCCTAGTTTATGTGTAATGCCGTTACATACTTTTTAGGATAAAGAAAGTCCATTGGAAGCATTCTCTGCAAGCTATTAATGTATATTAATGTCAGTTATACTAATTCTTACTCTCTAGGTATGCAGATAGTATAAAGGGCATTATAATAAAACATAAAACATTAGGCTTCTTCACAATACCGTATATAAGAAATCTTAAACTAAGATCGTTGACAAATTAAGTGTTGTTAAGTTTAATTATTAATTTATTAGTCTCTTTTGTCGATTAAATTGATATATTTTGTATGCCTAGGTATATGTAAATTTTAAAATAATATAGACCCGTAATATCATTGCGACAAAGCTTAGATTTCGCGTGTTCGCTGGGTGTTCTTTTAAGTCTTTAATCGAAATTAGGTGTGATGTTTGCCTTAGCTGCAATAAATTTCGCTTTAAAGTTGAGACAGAGCGCAGTCCAGACGATGATTGTGAATGACACGCCGGAATTACAGTTTTCAATACAGCTTTACGTCTGCGAAACATTTTAAAAAGAAAAGTGTTGACGTTAAGGGTTGCTGCCAGATTTATTTTACCAATGTGGGACGTGACTTCCGAGTTATAAAGTTGCAGAGTGTTTTCAGAGGCGCTGTTTGGAACGCCGCCTTTAGCGTCGGTTATTGGAACTGCGGCAGATCTTTATTATAATGATCAAAATGTGATAGTTGTATTGCTCTTATCATATGTGAACGAGATCGTTATACCTAACAGCAGGATTTAGCAAGTATTTTTTGCAGATAAGGAAACCTTTAACTATAACTTTGCTACTGTCTTAACTTGAAGTTTTAAAAGACTATTTCACAACAAAAATAAAAGGTTTCTGGAAATTACAACTTTTAAAAATATATAGTAGTCAAATTGTAATGAATAAAATAAAAAAATAATATTATCGGTTTAATTTGAATTAATAATTTAAATTTTGCCAGTGGCGTAATTGGATATGAGCGTGTATTATTAATTGCAACTGTTTGCCTTTTTTATACAGCTCTTTATCCTGTTACGCCAATTTAGGCGGAAAATTAATTTAAAAATGGTAATACTTTAAAAAAGTAAAAATACCTGTCTTTTATTTTTTAAAAATCCATCTAATGCAGAATTTCATTTTTTGAGGCAAACAATAGCAAATGCACTAAGAACATGACCAGCAATATTGCTGAAATTAACGAATACACATCAAACACCTACCTCAAGGTCACACAACATATGCGACATAAAAAATTATCATATTTATCAGTAAAAAAAACAGATTTTCTGTAAAATATTTACTCCAATTATTAAATATTAAAGATATAAAATGCAAATTATTATTATTGCGACACAAAGTTATAAATATTGCAAATACCAAACATTGCACTGTTGCTATTGTTTTTTGTAAATCTCAAATTGTCTGGTAA
Organism: Sinelater perroti; assembly: GCA_036346155.1. Lineage (NCBI taxonomy): Eukaryota > Metazoa > Arthropoda > Insecta > Coleoptera > Elateridae > Sinelater > Sinelater perroti. The sequence continues at coordinate 6,322,526 of JARFIY010000265.1, forward strand.
TACTAGAGATATTTGAAAATCAAAAAATTGCAGAATAATTGTATTCAAGTAAAAAGTGTTTTGTGTTCAGCAACCTTAAGACAAATATCAATCACAACTCTTCCGATTAATGTGGCAGGTTATGTGAGAGAACAGTAAATTATTATTATTAAAAGATTAATTACAAAATACCAACAAACCTCGATCACTTTGTAAGAATAGCACGGGATACAGTCCAATCACAATATTTCTAGAGTTAGGCAAAGTGTTGCTGTAAATTGAAAACAAACTTGACATCGTGCACAACTTAATATTTCAAGAAGCTTCCTTTATCGAACACTCACCAAAGTCTTGTACCTTCATGCGTAAAAAATGCAACTAATGCAAGAGTTTAAAGTTGTTGGTTATTCACACCGTCGACAATTCTTCAATTGGTTTTCATTATGAAATGAATTCTCAGTTTGGCCAAACAATTACCTCTATAGATACGAGTCGCATTTTGGATTTCAGATATCCATGTCTAATTTATAAAAAGCAAAATCACCCCCAATGAGTCATTCTTCTGTATGAAGTTTGGTCAAACGACATAATAGCCTAATACTTCTTCAACAACCTAGTTTTTGGGCACCAATTGAACAACATATATCTGGAATACAGTAGCGACCATGGCCATGTTCGGTTTTATTTCTTTTACTATAACTTTCTTAAAAAAACTTTTGGCTTAAAATTTTGACACGAAATGACCAAAAGACTTCTTCGTCTCGTATCGTCATGATGTACCGTTGAACACTCTCATTACGAAAGTTGCAGCTGGCTGCGCAATATGAGTAAAGGCAAATTGTTCGTCATGTTTCGTTTTTTCAATGTAATTATTTTTTGCTTTTTTATTTATTATATTATTTTGTTTTTGTAGTTGGTATGCACTTAATGATTTTTAGCCAACGCCATCACGTGCTGCCCACCCGAGCCTCTGACAGCACCAACTAGACGCAATAGTCCTCGGGCGCTTGGACGGCATGATTACGAAGCAACTTTCGACTGTGTACAACGTCTCCGAACGGACTATTCAAAGGTTTGGAAAACGTACAAGGTTTATAGATCGGTTAAAGCCAAAGTTGGTACCAGATCATCTTGCATCACGTTGCACGTCGTTGATCGGAACATACTTCAAATCGCAAGAAGTAATCCTCGCCTCACTGCGGCCGATATAGTTCGCAAAGTGTCGACTCCAGAAGGCCCGAATCACTTAGTTTACAAAATCGGCGTTTGCTACAACAGATGGGACAACATGGGCGCCGACCTGCCAAGAAGCTGTTGATCTCGCTAAAGAATTGCAAGGCACGGATGGAATGGGCCAAGGCCAACAAAGACTGGATCATTTAGTAATGGAAGGAAGTCATCTGAAGCGATGAAAGATGTTTATGCTACAAATCCTGTGGGCCAGCGATATGACCCAAAATATTATCTTCAGACGATCAAATACGACGGTGGTGCATAGATCTTTCTGCAGCAAAGGAATAGGTCTCCTTCATCTTATTGGAAGAACCATGGACGCCAAGATGTACCTGGGCATCATAGAAGATATTGAGTGGCTCTATGTGCCGACGATTGACAAACTAATCGAGTCCATACTGCGCAGAATTTAAGCGGCCGTCAATGCCAAGGGTATTAAAGTTGTAGTTTTAATATTTGTTAATTTGTTTGTTATGTTGTGTTTTTGCAGCAAATTAAAATAAAAAATACTATAGCGACAATTTTTACTTTCGTCGATTTTACAAAAAAAAAAAAATCGACAATAATTACTTGTACAAATGTAAATATTTAGAGCCATTGCTAACTGATTTATCTACACTGGGCTTAAATTTCAGGTCAAAAACTTGATTTTAAAAAAACAGTTTCCTAGTCGCATAATTTCAAGAATTGCCAAGACTAACTGATCAAAAAGACCTTATGGTGTAACACCGTGCAACTTATTTTTCTATATTTAGTCGGAGATTGTTTTCAAAGAACGTGCCTACTTTTCGCCGGGATGGAATTGGGGGCTAGCGGGCCTGGGAAATGTTTTGCAAACTAGAAGTTACATCCCTGTAATTGATGGGTTTAATGTCAAATTCAGCAAGCTGCAGTATGTACTTTCTTTAATTTTTATTCACATATCTCCATTATACATCGCATTCGTCATAAATATGTTTGATATTTTCCGGGAAGTCTACAATAACCACAGCTTTTCTGCGGCCGCCGATAAGATTTTGCAGGAATATAAGTCAATCACAGGTAGTAAACAAGTCCCAAATTCCAGTTGTAAAGTATACTCGGTGCAGAATTAGACACAAAATGGTTGTAGGATATCTTATCGATTAGTTTGGCTAACTACCTATTGTTGACTCCAAGCGTTCATTCCCATAATCTATTTAATTTTTATCTCTAAAATACAATTCATTACAACTGTCTAAAATGTGTGGTCCACTACCTGCAACTCTGTTTTAAGATACGCCCAAACAACTGTATCCACGAAATTTTCTTTTCTGTAGGTATGTGTGTCGATTGTACGTTTGATTATAATTTCTATAAAGAAGATTAACTTTTGCTAAGAGTTGAGTAAATGCAATAGAAAAATTATCTGCTACTCGATGTAGAAAAAAATAGATTGCTTTTATTAACTCTTTTCATATGAGGTTCCAATAACGAATTTCAATAACATTGTACACTGTAGTCTCAATTAAAATAATAGAAATTAATGATTTTGTAATCTACAGCCTCATTTTATGGCATACAGTATCCACTGTGGCATGAAATTATCTCAACATTAAAGAATTCTTCCACCTTCCTAATAGTTAATCTCACATTTCCTTAAGATTAAATAGATGCGGATTGTATTTTGAATGTAGATGCCTTCGTTGTAATTGCGTGCTGCCAACCCTAAACTTAATTAAACTGTACCTCTACAACTTAAACAAATAGAAAAATATTTTATCTACATCTATATTACGTGACGCGTCTATCCTATTATGTCGCTCTTGTGTTATATAAAGCGTTTTACGTTTTTCATGGAATCAGATATTAAACACTATATCAATTCTAAATATGTGTAATTCTCATACATAAAGAAAGTATACATTAACTAATTGGTGGTTATGTACAAGTATTACAAGTACAGAATATAGAGATCAAAATAATGTATATATGATATTACGACGTCTTAGAAAGCAAACTATAGAAATATTTAAATTTTGTAGACAACAATTTTTTTGAACAACACTGGATAGTTAAGATAAAAGCAACCTAGGATATTTGATGCGCGAATCTCCTCAGCTACTTCTTCAAGGCCATTAGTAGTTTAGACGTAAGAAATCTATTCGGCTATTCCGCGAAAATATGATGATCTCGATCTTATAAAAATAATAACGAATTTTTTTTATAAATTTAAATAGCCTGACATCATTGGTATGTAAAAAGCTTGATCTAACTGCTAATCTGACTTTTTAAACCCGGACCAACATGTATATCCAAATAAAGAATTTAAAAAGTTCAAAGTAAGTTTTAGTTTAACATGACCTTTTTATTATTTAAATTAGGGTTAAGTTGAACGACCTAGCTAAACTGTATTTTCGACTATACCTTGCAATCTAAAAACTATAGATAAGTATTTGAATTTTGACAGTTAATGTAGAAAATCACTTTTTAACCATTTTTAAGATAGTTATTTATTTATTTATTTAAACTAAAAATCCTTATGCCGTTAGGTGTCGGATTATAACCTTTCTGTCTCTTGTCAGTTTCCTTACTTCTCTCCATTGTATGTTCCTATTTTCCGCTGCTAATTTTACCTGTTCCTCCCACTTCCTTCTTGGTCTACCTACTGCGTTCTTCCCCTCTGTTCTTGCTTCGTATACTCTCTTCACTATCCTATTATCATTCATTCGGAGCAGATGTCCCATCCAACCTAATTGCCTCTCTTCTACCAGTGTCCATATAGGTTTCACTTTCAGTTGTTCCGTTATATTTTCATTGCTCACTCTGTCCAGTCTTGTTATTCCTTTAATTTTCCTCAAATATCTCATCTCCATTGCTCTAATTTTACTCTCGTTTCTTCTGTTGATCGTCCAGGATTCGCTGCCATAGATTAACGAAGGTCTTACTACTTTTTTGTATACTTCCGATTTTATTTGTTCCGGAATTTCTTTTTCCTGAGGAACGTCTTTTCCAGTGTGTTAAATATTTTCCCCGCCTTACCTAATCTTTCCATTATTTCAGTATCTATTTCTCCCTTGTTATCTATTATTGTACCTAAATATTTTAAATTTCTTACTTGTTCTAGTGTTTGTCCTTCTATATTGATATTGTGTTGAGGGTCTGTCTTGGCAATAATCATAGTTTTAGTTTTTTCTATATTTATTTCCATATTTATTTTTCTGAGCTCGTGATGATAGATATTGATATTTTCCTGAAGTTTTTCCGCTGATTCTGCTAGAAGCACCATATCATCAGCAAATAGTAATTCCTGTATTGTTATTCTTTTTAATCTCCAACTTCCCACTTCCATATTATAGCATTCCTTTATTACAGATCTTCACTACATCGTCCATGAGTACTGAAAATAGAAGTGGACTAAACACGCATCCCTGTTTCAGTCCTATTTTTGTTTCGAATTGTTCTGACTCGTTGTTGTGTGTCCTTACTTTATTTCTATTGTCTTTGTATAGTGTTTTGATGACATCTATCATGTCTTTACTTACTCCTCTTCTTTCTAGACTTTCCCAAACATCCTTTCTCTTTACCCTGCCGAAGCCTTTTTTAGGTCAATAAAGAAAATATGAATTTCCTTCTTTTTCCTTATCACTTTTCCCCTAATTGTCTGATTGTAAAAATTAAATCCTGTGTGCTTCTACCTTTACGGAACCCATGTTGTGACTCCTTCAGCGAGTTTTCAAGTTCTTCTCTCAGTCGCTTCTCTAAAATTCTACTTAATACTTTTCCGGGTATACTCGTTAGTGTAATACCCCTATAATTTGAGCATCTTTTATGTCTCCTTTTTTGTATAGGGGTAGTATTAATCCTATGTTCCAGTCTGTGGGTATTACTTTTTGTACTATTATTTCATTTATTAACTCGTGGAATTCCTCTACAGCTATCTCTCCCATATATCTCAACATCTCAGCTGTGATTTCATCTTCCCCTGGTGCTTTCCCTAGTTTGAGTTTCCTGACTGCTTCCATGATTTCTTCTTTTGAGATTCTTTGTATCTTCTGTATATCCCCGTGTCCTGCCCTTATTTCCTCTATCTCTTGTTCTACATTATTTCCTGCTTCTGTTAATTTTTCGAAGTATTCCTTCCATCTTTGCATTATTTCCTTCTCTTCAATTATCACTTTCCCGTTTTTGTCTTTCATATTTCTTAGTTTGGGTGGTTTCTTTTGTTTTAAATGCTTTAATGTATTATAGAATAGTTTCTGGTTCTCTAAATAGTTTTCTTTCATCCTGATTCCGAACTCTTCCCATACCTTTTTCTTCGTTTCTTTTATACTTTTCTTTGCTTCGGTTTTTGCTTTCTTGTATATGTTATAGTCTTCTTTCGATCCAGTTATTATATACTTTTCCATTTTTCCTTCTTTTATTTGACTTTTTGTTGTATCTCGGTTGACCACCATCTACTTCCCTTCCTGTATGTATTCACAATTTTCTTTACTCCACAGCTAATTCTTGCTGCTTCTAGAATATTTTCTTTAAAATGTCTCCACTTCCTTTCTATATCTTTACTCTCAATTTTATTTTGGGCAATTTTCTTATCTAGAATTTCTTGGAAATTTTTTTGTATTTCACTCTCCTTTAGTCTATAACTTTTGATTTTTTGTTTTACTATTATCTTCCTTTTTATCTCTTGTTTATCTTTCACGTTTATCCAGAATTCCATTTTTAGTAGATAATGGTCGCTTCCTATTTCAGCATTTCTTTTCACTCTCACATCCTTCATTCTCATCCAATTTTCTGTATTTACAATAAAGTAGTCAATATTTGACTTCTCGTTTCTGGAGCGGGCTTCCCTGGTGTATTTGTGTATATCCTTGTGCATGAATTTTGTGTTTGTAATCGCCAAATCATTTCCTACACATAGGTCTATTAGCCTTAAACCGTTGTCATTTTTAGTGTTTTCGCCCTGCTGTCCCATGTGTCGTTCTATGCCTTCATTGTTATTGCCTACTCTGCCATTCGTATCTCCCATTACAATTACATTTCTTTCTCTTCTATCAATTTCCATTTGTAGTAATTTATAAAACTGTTCTTTCCTTCCTCTCATTATCATTAGGCGCATATGCTACTATTATCGTCCACATTTCCTCATTGTCTATTTCAATGTCTAGTGCCAGCAATCTTCCATTAATATATCTTTCTTCCCTAATATTATTTATTTTATCAGATTTTACTATTAACCCCATTCCCCATTCTTCTTGCTCTACTCCTGACCAATATAGCCAGTATCCTTCGTTCAGTTCCATTTCTCCTTTCCCTTTCTTTTTGGTTTCCGTTATGCTTAAATAGTCGATATTTTGCATTTTCATCTCTATTAAAAAAAGAAAGAATAGGGACGTAAATTGAAAGAAATTTAAAAAAAATTACTTTGCTAACTAGTGGAGGTTATCTCGCCCATTAGCAACTACAAAGCAATAGATATATTCTGCGTTAAGAAAATTACGCAAAATTAAATAATATATCTTACAAAAACAATTAAAAAGGACAAGAGTATCGTATGTTAAAATTATCAAAAAAATAAGCAATCTGCCCATAATGCACAGATGCTTCATCTGCAGATCAACTAGGTAATTACTCTTTTTAATAGCTTCAATGCAGAAACTAAAAGCAGTTATTTTAACCCTCCGAGGTCACACTGGGTCAATTTTACCTGAGCCTAAACTTGCTCGTCTATACCATAAAGGCATTTCAAAAATTGGCGCTCCCTAGGCCCTCTGGCGGCGAATTAGGGTCTCAACTATAACATAAGAAGTTTCCCGTATACTACACGACGTTCAGTAGTAGTTGAGCATGGATAGAAATCAGTGCCGGGTCATTTTGACCCATATGGTGACCTCCGTGTCGATTCTACTAAAAAAAATTGAAACAAAAAAAACTTTTCGGCTTAATAGTTCGCCTATTTTTATTGTTTTGAGGCGCTTAAACTTAAGAAATGGCGTATAATTTAAGAACACGTGTTCAACGCGTCCTCATGCATGAAGAGCAAGAGAATTTTGGCACCGACGCTTCCTCGGATGACGATCACGTACCTGAGCATTCGGATACAAATTCTTCGAGTTTGGATTACAGTGAAGTTGAGGATGCTGAAGATACTTCGTAGTAAAAATAATACGAATTGGAGTATGAGTGCACGCTTGAGAACATCTGGTGAGAACATATTTCTTTCTTTTTATTTTCTTGCCTTCCTCTACTTTGGAGCAGTCGATATATATATATATATATATATATATATATATATATATATATATATATATACAGGTATACAATTTACATTGAGTGGGAGCCGTCGGACTGCTTATAACTGAATATACCTACAGATCTCTCCCCCCATAATATTTTCGCAGCTGTTGCTTGCTTGGCTTTGTGTCGTCGTAGCTGCTGTTTACTTTCTACTTTCTTATTCTCTCGTTCTTTCTTTTTCTTTCTAATATAGCACCACATCGATGACATTATAATAATACGATACTTTACTCTATATTTTCTAGATCGAATAAATGAATGTGACTCAAAGCCAGGGCCAAGAAATGGTGCAGAAAATTGCCAAGAAGTAACTGAATTTTGGAATCTTTTTTTTTGATGCAGAGATGGTAAATACAATAGTAGAATGTACGAATAAGCAAATCGAAGATGTTTGCGCCCATATGATGGCAGAAGAAAAAGTAATGCATACGTATCTTTTCTTGGGCTGTTGTATTACTCAGGCTTGTAGAAATCTAATCACGTGGACACACATGAACTGTAGGATAATACCAATGGGTATAACATGTATCGCTGTGTTATGCCGAGAATATGATTTATGTTTTATCTTCTTGTTTACGTTTTGATGAACGTGAGAAACGGTCGCCAGATGATATACTTGGGCCGATAATAGAATTATGAGAAAATTTATTAGAAATTGCGAGCATTATTACAATCCAAGCAATAATTGTACCGTCGATGAACAATTATTATCTTTCCGTGGGCGCTGCAAGTTTCGTGTATACATAAAATCAAAACCAGGCAGATATGGCTTGAAAATCATTACTTTGAATGACGCCGAAATTTTTTATTTGGTAAGCTATTATTTTTATGTATATTTCATACGTCAAAAATTGTAAAAAGTGTAACGAAAAATAAAACAAATTTTAGATTCACGGTATTCCATATCTGGGAAAAACTGGCCATCCATGTGAAAAGTCTTCAGGAGAATTTTTTTTCAAAAAGGTGACAACACCCATACACGGCACAAATCGTTCTGTTACGTGCGATAATTGGTTCACGACATACCCAATGAAATGAATTTGGCTAGTAATACAGTGCCCGACTCGAAGTTTTGTCACAGTGGAAACATCACTTTGGCAAGATATACTCCAAAAAAACATAAAATTGTACTGCTTGCCAGTACAAAAATTACTAATACCAATGTTGGTGCGAATGGTAAGCCAGAGATGGTTTTATTTTACAATATGTGTTGGGGTTCACGCTGAAGGGGTAGTACCTTTTGCCGGGACGGTCACATCGAGCGTTATAAATGGGAGATGGTTCCCGGTAACTGGTCCCCTCAAGGTGCTCAACCCTCACTTATGGCTCCACGTGCCACACCCTGGAAACTGCGTTGACCCGCAGGCTAAATAAGTGAGGCTAACCAGATATGGTGAAAAGTCTGCAACGTCTGACCCAGAATGGGCGGTTGCAATGAGCAGACACGGCTCAACAGCCGTAGAGAAGGCAACGTGTCTAAGGGATAGTAACCTGAGAAATTGCTCTGCCTGTCGGAGGCAGAAAAGTGGCAGCCCCACTACTGCTTAACCTGCACTGCGCTCGTAACGCTGCCAGGTGATTTTAAATTACTGGCAAAGTTCATGAGAATCAACCGGACGGATCACCAAGCAGACGAAAAAGGCGTTTAAAGGACAAACGAGCTGGAATTAAGGAGAGAATACAGATAGCCACGTGGAATGTTAGAGGGCTAGGAATAAAAGAAACTAAATTAGACAAAGAACTTATGCAAAGAAAAGTAGACATAGCAGTTATAAGTGAAACAAAAAAGAAACTAAAAGGCACTAAAGAAACTAATAATTATATAATGATCTACAGCGGAATACCTCAAAACAGACGGGCAAGTAGTGGAGTCGCAATCATGGTCAATAAAAAGTGGAGAAACAAAATAGTAAGCTACGAATATATCAATGAAAGAATAGTAACTACCAGAATGAAAATAGATAGAGGACACATGATGGTTATAGGAGTATACGCCCTGAAGAGGAAAGAAAGAGGAAACAGAGCAGTTCTACAAACAACTACAGAAAGTAGTAAACAAGTATACAAACGACAGACCACCTCATAATAAGTGGAGACCTAAATGCAAGAGCGAGAAAAGACCCCATCCCAGGAACTGTAGGCACATGCGGCGAAAACGTAATCAACAATAATGGACAAGAACTACGACATTTCGCTACTTTCAACGAACTAAAACTAACAAACACGTTTTTCAAGAAAAAATATATACACAAATACACCTGGTCAGCAAGAGGATTAAGAACAATCATCGACTATGTAATAGTCAATAACAAGATGACAAACCTCGTGCAAGACGCAAGAGTTTACAGGGGAAGTGATATCAATTCAGATCACTATCTTCTAGTAGCCACTATAACCCTATTAACAAAATGGAAGAAACGAAAAACCACAAACACAAATAACCCAGAAGAAGTTTTCAAAATACATCTCCTTAGAGAGGAAAGTACCCGATATTTATATCAAACAGACTACAAGAACACTTACTACGTTAACCCACTAGTAATGAAATCAATGAAGAATGGGATAATATAAAGATCGGCATTTTTAAGGCAGCGATTGAAGCAATAGGGAAGAAAAAGAAAAGAAAGAAAACTAGAGGATTAAAAATATGGAATGAAGAAGTAGAGAACACAATAAAAGAGAAAAAAGAAGCATATCTAATATATCTACAAAGAAGAACCCCCGAAAATAAGCAACGCTACAATGAAAAACGAAACTTAGTAAAACAGATCGTAAGACAAGCCCACGAAGAATCTTGGGAAAAAACTGATAAGCAACATAGAACACGACGTATATGGAAGACAGGAATTCGCTTATAAAATGATGAAACATTTGAACAGGACAGTAAAAGACGTAGCAAAATTAAAAACGATTAACGACAAAGAGTGGAAGGAACACTAAACAAATCTATGGAATAATCGAGAAATCAACGAACAGGACATTTTAATACAGGAAGATATTGATGAAACTGATTTTACAATTGACATGATTACCATAGAAGAACTAAGAAAATGCCTAAAGAAAATGAAAAACCGGAAGACTGCAGGGCCCGATGGAATTAGTATAGAATTATTGAAATATGGAGGACCACTTCTAGAATTCAGAATACTACATCTTTTAAATGAATGTTGGCGAAAGAAGAAGATCCCAACAGAATGGCAGACAGCAGAAGTCATATCAATATTTAAAAAGGGAGACCGCTCAAAATGCTCAAATTATCGAGGAATCAGCCTCCTAAACACCACCTATAAATTATACTCCAAAATAATTAATGAAAGAACAAAACCCATAGCTGAGGTATTACTAGACGAAGGGCAATCTGGATTTCGCAGTGACAACATATTCGTTTTAAAGAGATTAATTGAAAAAAGAAGAGAATTCAACTTGGAAACCCACCTTGCATTTATAGATTTCGAAAAAGCTTTTGACTGCGTAGACAGACATAAACTCCTTGAAATAATGAAAGAAAAAGGATTCCCTAACCACCTTATAGAAATCATAAGATCATTATATATTAGCACAAACATAGTAATAAACAACAACGGCAGTAAGTCTGATAAAATTCAAACAAATCAAGGACTAAGACAAGGGTGTGGGCTATCACCCACTTTATTTAATATTTATATCGACGACGTGGTTAAACTTTGGAAACCACAAGTAAACCCAGGGATAAAACTACGAGACGACAAAAACATAAACTTACTGCTATATGCTGATGATTTAACAATAATTCAAAAGAACGAAGACGATCTGCAAAGATCAATTTACCGTCTCAAATTACTGTGCGAAAACTACAATTTGAAAATATCTAAAGACAAAACAAAGATAATGGCCTTCCAAGGAAAACAACCAGTGCGATCGAAAATAATAATAGATGGAAAGACTTTAGAACAGATATCTCATTTCAACTACTTAGGCTGCGACACCACATACGAAAATGATAAAGATGTAGAAAACAAGATTCATAAATTCCAAGCAATTTGCGGGACAATAAATAGAACGCTAAAACACAAAACAAGAAAAGAAACAAGAATGAAATTTTACAAGACCATGGCGTCCCTGTACTCACTTATGGAAGCGAATCGTGGATAACAAACACAAAAACAAATCTAGCATACAAGCAGCGGAAATGAGGTTTCTCAGAAATGTTAAAGTTTGCACATGGAATGATAGGATAAGAAATGAAGAAATAAGGGAAGCACTAGAAATTTTCAACGTTAACGACAAAATAGCAGAATACAGAAACTATTGGAGACAACACGTTAATAGGATGACAGAAGAAAGAATACCGAAACAAATCCTAAACTACCACCCAAGAGGACGCAGAGATGTAGGAAGACCGAAGAAAAGATGGTCCTAATCAAATGAAGTTCGGAGCAGGCAGAATGGCCTAAGCTTTGACGACAGAAGAAGATAAAACAAAAAGAGGCACAGATATATTTGACAAGCTGTGCCATGCTTACAAGACTGCTAGGGCAACAAATCGTTGGTCGATGCGGTTTTTTTTCGGTATACTTGATCAAGCTCAAGTTAATGCAAGAATTTTATATACTTTCAAGTATTCCGAAAATCGAGAAAAAAAGTTATCTGCATCTTCTGGACTAAAGCAACTTTCATTGCACTTGATTACTCCGTTTTTGCGAGAAAAGTTGAAAAACGTATGTCTACGAGGACAAATCAGGCGGAACATTCAATTTATTCTCAATGAAAATGCAGGAGAACCAGAAGAAAATAGGCCGCAATTCGACAAAAAACTCAGATGCGCAATCTGCCCTAGCCAAAAAGACAAAGAAACAAAAATGCAGTGTCCCAGCTGCTTGCGTCCTATGTGTGACGATCATCGCACCTATATGTGTACCGATTGTGCTGGAGATGAATGAACAAACTTGTACTTCAATAATTTCTACTTTTTTTTCGATTTAATTAAGGAAAATAAATTTTTTGGGGATTTTTTGGCTAAATTTGATATTTTTCCTAACTTGAAAAAACGACCTACATCACCTTGCGAAATAAATATACTTTTTCAATTGTACGATAAAACAAATATTTTTCCTTCATTCAGCATATTTTCAAGAATATAATCCTAAATTTTCATTAAAAAATTTCAAACATTGGGACAGAGACAAATTTTTTTGTAAAATCTGTTAAAACAAAACAAAAATTTTGTTCGCAAATTTTTTTAGCGTACTAGAAATGAGTAAATCATCGGTTTCTCTATATGATTTCATTATTTAATAATAAAAGTATATTTCAGAATTTTTTCACAGTTTTTAATCAGTAAATGATCAACTGGTAAACGATCAAAGTTTGCCTCGGGTCAATTTGACCCAGAGTGACCTCCTTGATCGAAACAATAGGTGTGACCTCGGAGGGTTAAAGAGAAAACTAGACATCACATTGATATCTGAAGCTTATTTCACTAAATTTTGTACCTAAAAATTTATAATTATTTCATTTACAATACAAATATTCTCTATGGTACTATACATGCGAGTACTGCTGTTATAATACCAAGCTCTACTAAATACCAGTAATACTACAATACAGATATGACCATATACAAATAACAAGTGTAAAGTTAGAAGACTGGATAGGAACCTTGAGAATGTTTGCAATATATTGCTAGCCTAGAATATCGTAAAACGAAAACAGGTTGATCACTTTTTCAACATTCTTAAAAATTTATTTATTGGAACAGAAAACTATAATGCAGAGCGTTACCACTGGGAATACGGGGTAATTACAGCCAAACGCGATGGACAACAACCATTTTTAAACTTGGTCAACCAATCTATTGGACTACAAATAACTATTACCTAATCTCATTCATTTCTCTGTAGTAAAGAACATATTCCAAGATTACCTCAAAGTTGTATCAAACTTAAATCTGTTGTCCGCTCATTCTACCGTTATATATTCATTCAGTATTTAGGCAATTAATTCAACAAAATGTAATAATAATTATAAATCAGCAGAATTTTAAAAAATATTACATAAAAAATTCATACAGTATGGCAAAATCACGTGTTCTGTTATTTCGCTCGACTTCACTAGCCTGCCTAACTCGGCTGCCCAATTTGGCTGCTCGCTCCGCCGACGACGTTAGACTAAACCTTAGCGTTATGTTAGAGTAAATTAGGAATAATACGCTCTAGTTTAATAGATTATAATTAATATATATATATATATATATATATATATATATATATATATATATATATATATATATATATATATTTGCAATCAGCGTTTATTTGCGCATTCCTTACGAGCGCGTGCATATGTTTGCGAGCAGGAGGTGGCGCGTTTGGATAAATTGCATTACTTTCCGGACAAACACTGTATAAAAAAAGTGCAGGGCAACGGATCTAAAAGTTCAAAAAAGTACTGGCTAATAAGTCGGAAATTACCCTTATTAATCAAGAGTAAACTCCTTATATGCAAAACCATCATACGCCCTATTCAGTGATACGGAAGCAAGTTGTGGGGCTGCTCTAGCCATTTCGAAGTAGACGTTATCCAGAGGTTTCAATCAAAGACACTAACAAGGAATACGCAAGACATTACAGTAAATGGATCGGCCAGCAGGTGGTACCAATCAATAGCCCTAAATGCATTCCCAGTGGAAGTAGCGATAGTAGCGTCAGGGGCCTTTGAAGTTTAGATCAATTTCCATATGAGATGCACTAGCAACATATTTAAATAGTGCAGTATACAGACCTAGACCCCGTTACTGTGTATCCTAATTATTATTCCAAAATATATATAGGTTAACGGGCAAATCGCACTTCTATTCAAAACTTCAACTCGCCATGGTCCAGCTCCTTTATGGAATTTCACTATCGCTCACTTCCGCTGGGAACACATTTAGGATTATGACCGGGGCCACTCGGACTATTGATTGATACCACCTGGTAGCCGATCCGTTCACTGTAATGTTTTGCTGCTTCCTTGGAACAACTCTTATGAATACTCCATGGTACGTGACGCACCTCACTCTAGATACTGACTCCAGCACCCCTTACGTTCGTGATGCCAGAACACTATGAAAGAATTATATATCATTCAAACGACATCGTCGGAACACTAACGCTACAACCGATCTTTTGGCGATTAAAACGGAAATGGCCTTGGAATCTACAAACTTTAGTATAAATCCACCATACTCGATTGAAACAACAAGGAAGCATCAGTGGGTGCCATCAAGTCAACCAACTTTTTCAACAAATTAGCTCATAGAATCCTTTGTAATTCTGATTGGTAGTGTATTGTTTCAATAAAAATTTACTACAAAGCTTAATTAAAGAATTACATACTATTTTAATATAAATATTATTAGACTAAAAGCAACCTAATACAATATTTAAAATAATTTAAACAAAATATAAATACAATAATCTCTAAGTCATTATTATTTATAAACAGCGGCATTTTAAATTAATGCTTACTCTTTTATCAAAAAGTACGGCATAGAACATATTTTTTAATAAGAATTATTTATTATATCCAGATTAGGATATTCGATGCAGCATCTCATGACAGCATATTATAAGTCGGAACAGCGCGGCCGCCTTGCACATTCCACCAAACATAAATTCCAACAATTTACTAACATTAATTTCCTTAGATTAAGTCGGTCCGACCACGGAAATACATGTCCTATACTAAACCATGGTTATCGACCTAGAAAGCGCCCGAAGAGGGCGTGACGTTATAAATTAGAATTGCAAAGTCGCCCTCGAGCGTTGAGATGTGTGCAGCCAGATTTCCGGATGACTTCTGCAAATCTAATTCTTCCAGTTCAATTTAAAATTGTTCAGCGGGCGCCTTTTCAGAGGCGTCTCTCTACGTGGCGCGGGGTTCTTTGCTGCAACTAGTTCCGCTAAACGATGTTGCGAAACTCCTAATTAGCACTAATTAAATGTATTCAATGCAGCCGCTGCTAACAAGACTCTTCATCGGACAAGCAAAGGTTTTCCGGGGCGTCTTCAGTAAAAATGCGGCCGTGCGGAACCCCAGCAAATATATTCCGTACACTTCCGCATAGTAATAAAGAGGCAATAGTTACTCGTTCCCGGGGGTGCTTTATGCACGAGGAATCTTTGAAGTCTCTAGTAGCATCGTGCTTTCAGACTTAGGTAGCACTTTTGGTTTAAGTGGGTAAAAATAGGCTGCCGCTGATATTTTACCCGGGGACATTGGCATTCAGCTTTCTTCGACCGTTATTAATTTTCCTTACTAAACGAAATTCAAGAATCGAAACAAGCTGGTAATATAGTGAGCATATAATAATGCCAAGTGATATACATCTACATAAAACTGAATACTAAAAAAATAGCCATTTGATAAAAACTATTATAAAATATCTGCATTGTAGTTAATAAAAATATATTTGAGTATCACAGTAGCAGATATCAAATAAAAGTTGATAATTTAAAGTTATAAACTAATTTTTGCAAAAAGCGTAAACCTTCACCAATTAAACATTATTAAACATCTGGGAATAGTTTAATGTTGTACAAGTCATATTATGCTTATCTGGATAGAAAGGTACAGATGATCTCAATAGCGAGTATACCATAGACCAGTCTGATCATCGTACCTCGCAAGGAAAAATAAATGGGCGTTTAAAAATAATTTTACCAACAGTAAATCGGGTTACCTTTCACTTTTTTTCTTAATTGGTTTGTAGGATTTATAATATACTTCCACGTGTAACAGACGTGGCAAGGAAAGGACCCACTAGAACTTATACTAGATCACGGGACCAGAGTCTTTACAGTGTTCTGGTGATGGAGCCATTAGGGTATAGTTGATTTATCAAATCGTTGTCATGGTTTCTTGCTCAGTCTTGGTAATTGAAGATAATGCGCTGGATCTCGTCCGTAAAAGTGGTGATCTTTAGGTCAGCATGTAGCATCTGATTACTTACGTACTAAAAAGAATCTAAGAGTAATCTCAAGACTAGAACATCTGTATGATTTTCAGGTTTTATTATTTTGCGCAGGCCCATAACCAGACTGTGTATGTCCATATTGGTTTGATGTAAGTTTTATACAGTAGCAATTTATTGTGTAAGGAATGTTTTGAATTACAGGCGATGAGCTAGTACATTTGGAAAATTTGAGTCCATTTGTTTTCGTTTTGTTTAGATGTGTTTCTTCTAGGTGAGCTTCTAGATAAGTCCAAGGTATTTTGCTTTCAATTTCGTAAGTACAATCGTTACTGATATCACTTGCCACCGGTAAACAGGTGCTGTGTCTGGTAGTAAACGTAACATGAACTGATTGGTTGACTGATTGTAATCTTCCATCTATGGTACCAGTCAGAGAGGATATCCAGGTGAGCTAACAAATATTTCGACGCCACTGTTAAGTTATTGTTACAACTAGAAAAACCAGGTTATCAACAAATAAGATCATGTGGTATTGTTTGTTTCTGGAACACTGGCAGTAGATAACATAAAAAGGGGTGGTCCAAGTACTCTGCTTAGCGAGACATCTGATATAATATCGTAGAAGTTAAATTGTGAGTCTTTGCATCGAACGTTGAAAGTTCTTTCGATAGAATTTGAAAAAATGGAGTCTTTTAATATGAAAAGTAAACCTGAGTGTCATGCTTAGTCGAAAGTCTGATTATTCTTAAATGATTTTTAAAAAGTTGTTCGAAGACTTCGTTTGTTATGGATAAAAGGCCATTGAACTTATAAGACCTTGTTTATGCAGCCGAGTTTGGGTATCATAATAATTTAGCACGTTTCCATTCAATCGGATAGTATGCGATTGTAGATTACTGTAAGTAGAATGATGCCTTTTTGAAATAAGTATCGTAATTTGCTGTACTATTAAGACATATTTTGGGGTCTTGAGCACATTTATTTTATTAAATTCGTATTTGAACTCTGTTAGGAAGAACTGTTTTATGGGAGGAAATCATTAGAATGCGGTGTCAAGAAAATTTTCTACTTCTTGATCTGGTGCTTCCTAGTCAGTGAGGTGTGCGACAAAAGCATCAATCTTGTCTTGGTTCGTGTACGCCCACTCGCCAATAGATTTGCGAATTGGGGGGATAGGCAGTTCTTTGTAATCTGCACAGTGGTATAATCATCAAGAAATAGAATGGAAGTATAATAATGTTTTGAGTTCTCTAGAGAGTATGTAACTGTAATTATAATCAATGAGATTTCTTGATATTTGCCATGTCCTCTTAACTCGTCATTTTTACTGACAAATAATAAATTTGATTGGTGTTTGCTATAATTTGTTTGTTTACAGAGGTGAAGCGCCAGACAGTTTCTTGCATGAAATGCTATACAGCTTCGTGCAGGTCTTGAAAGGCTTTGATTTTTGTAGGGTTGTAAGTTGGTTTGTAAGTAGTTATAGAACTTTTCTCAAACTTTTTTGCGTTAATCGGCGAGGAAAAGGCTTGTTGATAACAATGGTACTTATGCTGGCAATGAATGAAGTATGGTCAGTTAAAAGACCAAAGTTGATTCTATGGCAGTTTTGAGAAATTACATTAATTATAAATGACTCATGAAAGATTTATGGAATCTGTTGCCAGTATGTGTGTGCTCCGTTAATAAGGTGGTCATAATTATTTTCTGTCATAACACGTAGCAGATTTTGACCTTTATGGTAATGATTTCCAAGCCCCAACATGTGTGTCTATGTTTTGATATTTTTCTAGTGATATTTTGTGTCTTGTATCTACAAGGCTGTAAATTGCAATTGCCGTGAAGTTTCATCGTAAAGCTTTGATTATACTCGCGGCATTTAATATTTAGGTTTTTAATAATCAATATTTATTTTCGGATTATTACAGATAAATTTCCATAAGCGGTATTATTAAGATGAGGAGTACTGTAACAAAAGAAATGTTATTTAATAAGTGAAATATGATTCTTATATAAAGATAATATTTATTTTGTTGAATATTAGAAAAGATATGTTTCTGCTTATGAATAAGCAGACTGTTAGCGTTCTAAGTTGCAAATTTTAGAATGGGAGCTATTGTTGTTGAAGTTGACGATAATAATTGTTAATATAATATATGTAGGTTAAATATAATGCTATATTGGTGAACCAGTTAAACGAACATCATTTTAAATTCGTTAAAAGTACTGTTAATTATTCTCTTAACATTATAAAGTGGTCTGTGTTATTAGAAGTCATCTTTGTGATCGCTATTTATATATATGTTGGGTGATTATTATGCGGAGAGCGATTGTGTAGCTTGTTTATAGTATAAGAAGAACAGTTTGATGTATGGATGCATTTGAGATGATATGTTGGTGACGACTGTGATCATTTGTCTTTAATAGTTTTTTTTGCATTGCTAGTAGTTTTCCATAGACATTGCATCCTTGTAACTAGTACACATTTAGCCTCTTGTTTGTTAGTTTTGGCGCAATTGAAAGGCTTATTACAGTATGCTTTAAAGTGGTCGTAAGCTTGAAATCAAATACATTGAGTTATACTACGGTTTTATTGGGAGATTGTACGGATATTTTAAAATAAATACCTCCTTGTTTTTCTGAGGTTTCGTTACTCTATGTTTAATGTTCGTTATGTTGCAAACTTTATGGTTTTTTCTTCTAATTCCTTCTTTATGTTATCAATTGTTATAGAATGGTGCAAGTTTGTAATTACTGCTCTATAAGCGCGATTATCTTTTATTTGGTATGTGTGATAAACAATATTTTCTTCCTTTAAATGTCTAGATAAAGTCTTGTACGTTTCTAGTGTGTGTGAATTTATTTCAACAGTATCATTTGCCAGGAATTTGGTGTGATAGGTCCTTTGCTCTGCTACTAAAGAAATATTGGTTGCTATATCTGCAAAGTTTTTGATACCGTATATAAATATGGATAGAGGTTTTCGGGTTTGAACTGGAGAAATTGTGGTTGCTGTTTCGGTCGAGGCATCAGTGATTTTTGTGTACAGTACAGTGTAGCGTTATTTAGTTTAGTTATTTGTTCTTGTAATTTTCGTTTCTTTTTAAACTTACCGTGGGTGTTTGTTGTTGGATTTATGATTTGTTTTCTTCATGTCTGCATCTTTATTTTCAGTGAGTTTGATATTCAGAATAATGTCAGCTATTGTTGGGTAGTATAGTGTTTTGAGGGTAGTTGTTGCATTATTATAGTGGTGGCAGGTTCATAGGACAAACACTAAAATTTTTTGTGTAGGAAGTGACGGTAATATTGCTAAAAAGTTGCATATAGTAGGTACACCAGGTTGTTGAAGGTATTATTAATTTAAAGTGATAGGGGGTTGGGAATCCCGAGTGGTAATTTTATTATGATGTAAGAAACACATCCTCCGAATGTTAACTTAAACTTATCTGCTTACTTGATATCGTGGCTTTGTTGCATTTCTAAACTGAGGTGGAACTCGAACAGCTGCCGTTTAATAGAATAGTATAGCTACGAGAACCCATTTATCAGCAAAATCAAAACTGTTAGGTTGAGTCAGCTTGTACTAAAATTATAACACAGACACTTGAATACCGCCGAGCGCAAGCGCGTGTCTGCACGCTTCGAAAACTCAAGCCGGAACTGGTTATTATTTGATTTAAAAAGAGATATACGATTAAAAATACTTATACCCAACATCCTAACACCCTCGAAAAAGAGATAAAGCAATAGTACCATTAAACGCTAATTACATAATATGTGATTTACAAAAACGAATTGCCAAAAAAACCCTAATTGATACCCTTCCAGTTAGAAGCGTCGATAAAACGGGGCAACAGAAATGCGTTCTCTACCGAATGACTTTGGCGGTTCGTTTTTTTTTCCGACAAAAACCTTTCTTTTGTTACGGGTCTAGAAAATGCTTTTTACACAGCTTTAGCATAGAATGCTTACGTTACTGTAAAACTCATAAATGTAGATAAAACACGGTATATATTGAATAGCAGAGCCGAACAGACGTGTGTGATATCCAGACAGAGGTCAGGCGCGGTATCGGAACCGGTGCCACTTATCTGCTGGGTCTAACTGTTATTCTGGTAAACTTAATCAAATTTCTAATCCTTGTCAGAACGTAACATTATGTACAACAATAACGCCGGTTTTACGGCTAATTCAAACACCTATTATTCACAACAATCAACAAATAACAACATTCCCTTCATGTATAATTCGCAACCTCAAATGCAGTGGCGGGCGCAAGCACGGCAACCACAAACAATGCAGTTACAGCAATCTCAACAAACTTTGATACCACAGTGGAATATACCCCAGGCAAATAAAACACGGATGAATACTTTCATACAACAAACACCTAATTATTTACCTATGCGGGAATCGTATCCCTCACAACAAAGTGTTCCAAATAGTACAGCACTAATAAACTCTAGTTATTTATATTCGCAAGCGCTGCAACATGGGGCGCCATCAGATCATGTTATGAATACAATACCGTACCAGTTGACAAATCCTTCTAACAACGATGATATTATGTCAGTCGCCAGTGATAAATCAGAAGTTATAACATTAAATGAGTTTCAAAAAGTAAGACGACATAAAAGAAGGAGAAGCGGTGACCTTTCTTCACAGTTAAGGAAGCAGCCTAACACAGATGCACTAGCATCAGTCGCAAATGATGCAGGAGAGCAATCCACTAGGTCGATACCCGCTGGAGAAAAAAGAGATTCAAGTTCCTCCTTTCATAATTCACTATGTAACAACAATAAACCCCCTGCTACTTTTAGTTAATAACCACATAGATAAAACAGCTTACAATTATCAATTATTGAAAGGTAACAAAGTCAAATTACAAGAAAAAAAGTAAAAGACTATAAAGTATTAAGGGATGCTATTGATAAAAATAAAGTAGCAAGGAGAAGACATACAGAGTCGTGTTAAAGAATATGCATCATTCCACAGAAACTGCCCTAATCAAGGAAGTACTATTGAAAGCAGGGCACGAAGTTGTAAATATTATGAATATTATCAACCGAAAAATTAAGAAGAAAAAAAATCACTTCTTCATTGATATCAAGCGTAACGCAAATAACAAGGACATATTTAAAATTAAAAATATTGAAAATGTAATTGTGCAATTTGAAGAACCAATAAGGAAAACGCAGATACCTCAGTGTAAAAATTGCCAGTGCTACGGTCACACAAGGAACAGGTGCACTAGGCCAGCCCGATGTGTCAAATGTGCAGGGCTGCACGACTATCGCACGTGTGCAAAAAACCGTAATGATGGTAAACCTGCCAAATGCGTACTATGCGACGGTGCGCATCCAGCTAATTACAAAGGCTGTAAAGTTTATGTCGACATCCTAAACAGAAGAAACCCGGGTCTAGCTTGTAAAATACTTACCTCCGGTAATCAACAGCGGTCAATTCAACAACAATGCAACAGCAAATGACACAAGTACAACCTAATCAAGAACAACAAAATCAACCTCAGAACCTAACGATGACCAGTATGCAACATAAAACCCTCACTCCCCTTAATACAGATTTGTTGGAAAAACGTCATGCCAATTTTCATGTTACAGCAAGCCGTCAATATAATCAAATAAATTGTCAACAACCAGGTCAGCAAACAGGGGGCTTAACTTCCATCATTATATCAATGCAACAAACTATATTGGCGCAACAGCAAACAATAAATGAATTATCAACACAGATCAGGCTCCTAAGAGAAGAATTGTCAAATAATAAAAATGGCTCCAATATATAAAATCGCTTATGGAATGCCAATGGGCTTTCAAAACACAAGCAAGAAGTAGAAATGTTTCTTAAGTTACATAATGTAGATATTTTACTCGTTTCAGAGACTCATTTCACAAGCTCAAGTTACCTCACAATACAAAACTACAACATATATTCCACAGAACATCCAGAAGCAAAGAGACATGCTATGGGAGGTACGGCCATACTGATCAAGAATAGTATTAAACATTATGAGCTATCAAAATTCAAGAAGGATTTCCTACAAGCAACTAGTTATCGAATAGAAGACTGGCACGGTCCTCTTACACTCTCAGCAGCGTACTACCCGCCAAATCGC
Source organism: Sinelater perroti (assembly GCA_036346155.1). NCBI lineage: Eukaryota > Metazoa > Arthropoda > Insecta > Coleoptera > Elateridae > Sinelater > Sinelater perroti. Next base: position 6,345,067 of record JARFIY010000265.1, read on the forward strand.
CCTATTAACAAAGAAGGTTTTATTAACTATTTTCGCTCCCTGGGTAATAGGTTCCTAACAGGCGGAGACTATAATGCGAAAAATACTCTCTGGGGCTCCCGTATATCTCCACCAGGATGGGGAAGAGTACTATATAAAGTTGTTCAAGAACTACAGCTAAATCATTTACCAACATATGAACCAATGTACTGGCCCACAGATGTTAACAAAATTTTGGACTTGCTGGATTTCTTCGTGACCAAAGGTATAGCTCCTGGGTACCTGGACATCTCATCATGCTTGGATCTTAACTCCGATCACACTCCCGTTATAGCTGCAATAAGTGCAACAATTATTGAAAAAGAAAAGCTATCAAAACTTTTTAATAACAGAACTGATTGGTACCACTTTAGATCTTTAGTGGATAATAAACTGAATATGAGAATACCGCTCAAAACCATTGATGACGTTGAGGCTGCGGTATGGAACTTCACCCAAGTATTACAAGAGTCGGCTAGGGAAGCGATACCAGATATCCCAATTACAAGGAAACAGGAATGCTATCCAATGGTCATCAAAAAGAAAATCGCCGAAAAAGAAGGCTGAGGAGAATCTGGCAGAACACTGGTTACCCCTCTGATAAATCACGCTATAATAAAGCATCTGCGGAACTCAAGAGTTTAATCAAAGACTTAAAGAATAAAAGCTTTCAAGAGTACTTGGAAAATTTAAGCCCTACCATTGATACAAACTACGCTTTGTGGAGAGCAACCAAAAGGATTAAATAACAGCATCAACAAATTCCCCCAATACCCAAAGAAGACAACAGTTGGGCACGCACTGATTCGGTTAAGGCAGATGTTTTTGCTCAGTATCTTAGTAACGTTTTTCAACCTTTGCCCTCTTCTTTAACATCAGAAGAAGATGCTGAAATAAAGAATTATCTCCACACACCATATCAAGCGGCCCCACTGCCAAAGCTCTTCTCAGTTAAGGAAGTTAAAGATATGGTTAAAAATGATCTACATCCAAAAAAGGCCCCAGGCATTGATCAAACAACAGAAAAGATAATCAAGGAACTTCCTCGCAAAGGCTTTGTTATGATTACAATCTTATTCAATTCAGTCCTGCGTTTAGGGTACTTTCCGTTACTCTGGAAGGTGGCTCAAGTGATTCTTATATTAAAACCTGGAAAACCACCCAACGAGACTGCTTCATATAGGCCAATCAGTTTACTATCCATACTTGGTAAACTATTAGAAAAATTGCTAGCCAAAAGACTTATCACCGAAGAGATGAATTTGATTCTAGCGCATCAGTTTGGATTTAGAAGGGAGCATTCAACCATACAGCAGGTCCATCGTGTAGTCAACTTAATAAATCAATCTTTTGAAGAAAAAAGTTACTGCACAGCAGTCTTCCTCGACGACAACCAAGCATTCGATAAGGTATGGCACGATAGCCTGCTGTATAAATTGAAAAGATCGCTACCACATTCATATTATATTATAATTCAATCATACTTAGAAGAAAGATACTTCCAGATAAAATATGATCAAACGCTCCCTAAAATACATCCAATTAGATCAGGGGTACCACAGGGGAGCGTCCTCGAACCCCTTTTGTATATCCTTTTTACAGGTAACATGACTACTAATGATCAGTCGCTCACAGCTACTTTTGCGGATGATAAAGCAATCTTGGTGAAACATAAAGACCCAATAACAGTTGCAAGAACTCTACAAAATCACTTAAATGATATCGTAAATTGGACCAAGAAGTGGAGAGTTAAAATAAATGACTCTAAATCATACCACATTACGTTCACAAAGTGTAGAGGCAACTCACCACAAGTTTTCATTAACAACAATCCATTACCTCAAGTAACAGAGGTCAAATATCTAGGAATGCACCTTGACATGGAAGCCACATATTTGGAATAAAAGAAAACAACTTGGCACCAAATTTAGCAAACACTACTGGCTACTGGGCAGAAAATCCAAATTGTCTCTCAGGAATAAATTGTTAGTTTACAACGTCACGTTCAAACCAATTTGGACTTATGGTGTCCAACTATGGGGAACTGCAGCCAACACTAACATCCAAATTATCGAAAGATATCAGTCAAAAGTCCTACGTGCTATGTGCGATGCTCCGTATTTTGTGAGGAAAGTGAATGTGAGTGATGTGAAAGTGGACACAGTTAAGGAAACTATTAGAAAGTTTAGTGCAAAATATCTAAATAAACTAGAACATCATAGCAACGTCTTAGTGATCAACCTTTTGGACAATAGTGACAACATCCAAAGACTAAACAGATTAAAGCCCCTTGACCTGCCAAATAGACTTTAGTTGTAGTTAACGTTTTTATTATTATTATAAATATAAGCAACAACTATATTTTAAGATAACACTGAGTTAAGGTCACTGGACCCTAACTCACATGCATACTACTCAACCCACAATTCACACATTAAATTTGCTTATTGTAAGTCTTTATAGATTGCAAATAGTTAATAAATTAATAAAAAAAAAAGATAAAACACACTATGTAGATTCTATTAATTACTGACCTAAAATAATAATTTTTTTAATTGTGTCCAAATTTTTACAGTTTTTTTTTCTCTCTGACACAACATCAATGATGTTACTTTTGTCTAGGGTTGCTCCCAATTTTGTGTTTGTGGATATTTGTAAAACGTGTGGTGCGTCGTCTTTTGTATTATTATATATTATTTCTTAAGGAGAAAAAAAAGCTTCCATATTCGCTCAACATTGGTGAGACATAACAGTTTACTTCCTCACAGTTTTTGCTAATCCATGTTTTTAGGTCTTTTATTAGTATTCTGGTCCGTTTCTCATTTGCGTTTGTATTAGTGCATTTTCTTCTATTGTTTTAATATTAAAATTTGTATTTTGTTTAATAGCTTTATATGTTTTATTTTTTCCTCCTTTCTGTTAACAGATTTATTGGAGATATTCCTACTATTACTTGTAGGATATTTGTATATTTTTTTAAATATAAGTATTTTTCTCGGATGACTATCTTGTAAAAAATTATTGAGTAAGTCATCGAGGTATATATTTTTATTTAGATTGGCCATTTATCCTTATGATTAGCCGCATTAAGATTACAATATTTTTCCTGTTTTATTTTCGACATGTGTTTCTTCATTCAAAAGTTCCTAGATATTATTTGATGGTTTGCTTTTATTGTTATTTGGTTCAGTTTTATTTAAATTTTTTTTATATCCTATATTTAATATTACCATATTTGTTTTATCTAGTCCTAAGTATCGTTTTTCTGTTACGTCTGTAATCTTATATATACTTGCTTAATTTTTTAATAACTTTTTAGTTTTGTATCTTGTAAGTAGAGCTATGCCAACAGCGTAACATAAAATCTCACATCAGTGCCTTTACATTTTTTTAGTTTTATTTTTATAATTTTATCATAATAAATAGTCCATAAAAGTGGTCCAAGGTTTGATCTTTGTGGAATGTTATATTTTAAAGGTAATTATTTATTAAGTTTATAAGGTTTCTTATATACTTAGTTCTCCAATTTTAAATCAAATGTTATAAGTATTATTTTATTTTTAATTACTATCATTAAATACATGTTTTGTCGACATACCGGATTTAAAGCCATATGGTTATTTCTTTACTGTTTTATCTGTTTTTGTAACGTTTATCGTAATTTAGGGTCTTTATCTAGTTTATCTAGTAATTGTTTCCATTTGCTTTTGTTTGCCTATATGTGATTTCCTATACGTATAACTTTTGTTGTTGTTTTGCACTGCTTTTTTTGTATAGATTTTAACTTTTTCTGATACGCTGTGTTTTTATGTAAACTTGTTATAATTCTTTTTTACTTTACCGCTACTTTTTTGTTACCAGTATGTCCGCTTCTTATTTTGTAAGTATGAAGGTTTATTTAGTACATTTTCACAAATCTGTAGTAATATTTTTATGAACATCTGTAAATTGTCTAATTATTTCTTTAATGTTAAATGTTATATTGTTATAAAAACTAATTTTTTTTTATCCTCAACAGTCTAATTTTTGCAGCTGGCAATTTTTTTAACAATTACATCTATGCAAATGTAGGTAGCTGTTCATCGTTTAACATACAATTTTTTTTTAATTACCTATCCTGAAAATATATATTTATGCTCTGTGATTTGCTTTATTGCTTCTCCAGAAGTTTCCAGCTAATATTATTCCTTTATTTCAAGTCTTTTTTATTTCTATTTAGTATCAAAGTCTTCAGAAATATATATATATATATATATATATATATATATATATATATATATATATATATATATATATATATATATATATATTAATGATAAATGTGTTCTTAGTTCTATCCAGACGTAACTATTTTTCTTTATCTTATATATTTTTACGTCTGAATTTAATATTCTTGTTGGAGCACCCAAGCGGTTATCTGTTAACCAAGCTTCATGCCGACTACTTTTTTAATGTATTTGGTTATAAGTATTATGTAAATATCAATATTTTACAGTATTCTGTAATAAACGACTTCTATCAACCATAACTTGAATATATTTAGTAGTCATGTTTATAGTAGTTCTACGATATTCCACCCATTCGAGTACCGGTACTTTGATTTTCCCTTGTTTTGACATATCCATTCTGAATTATGGAAATCTGTGTCTGCCCACTGTCTGCCCGGTAGCTGCAAAAATGGACAGGCTTCATCCTCCTGGCATAATGTTCTGCTGTCTGAGCCCATACAACCTGTGGTTTCGTGATTATAAGCCCTACATTTTTTACATTTTTCCGTTGGTGTTCTTTTATCAACTGAGGACTTTAAATCTTATGTGGGACTATTATCTGCGTGTTATTAATGTGATCACTTGTGTGTTATCATTCAATCTAATATCGTCGACAAAAACGGATTTAGTGGTAAGTAAAGCTAGGTATGAGGGTTTTCTGCTAATTATGTTGCATAGTAGATCAGACTCAACTATGAGAAAATTAGTTAAAATGGTGGTAAATCACTTTTTTGCGTAATGACCATAAATATCGCCATAAACACCTTTAGTAATGGCTTTCTTTGGTCGTTAATAATAAGGACCTCGTTACTGAAAATGTTTAAATAGAGGATATTGTAGAAAGAGTGGTAACAATTTTGGTTTATTTCGTGGTTACGGAAGTCTCTAGATATCACCCATATTTATAATTTATGGCGCATTATTGAAAAAAATGTGACCGAAAAATACACAACAGCCTAGCAACAAAGGCAAACACGTAACAATAGTGAGAAAAGAAATTACGCCAGAAGAAAAATTTGACCGATACCAAGCACTAAAGTTTAATTGCATTGTGTGATAGCAAATAATGTTTAATTAAATCTTAATTGTAAGTTTTAGTTTAGTAGTTTAATTAGTATTATTTTAATCAATAAGATTCCATTCGATGTCCATATTATTGACCTTGATCTTAGGTAGGTATAAAATGCGTTTAAGCTCAACATTTTAGTCTGGAACTTTGTACGGTTGATTTGTATTTTTCACTTAGTGAAAATATTTCACACAAAAAAATAACTAGGAGAAGGCTTGTGTAAGATCAGGACTTTGTATTAAGACAATAATGTCGTCGGAAAAGGTTGTTAGGCTGGCATTGACTGATGGTACACCTGAAGTATAAATGTTGAATAACAGTGGTCACAAGATGCTACCCTGCGGAACTTCTGCTCATGTAATTATAGTTTCAGAAATGAGAAGATTGATTTTAACGTAAAGATTTGATCTTCTAAAAGAGAATAACATCGTTTTAATATAGTTGAGAATGTTTAATCTATACTCTTCAAGCTTTCTATCCAAATATTATCAGTGACTCGCTGTAGCTGATGGTTTATTAAATCCAGTCTTTGAAAACCAAACTCAAACGCCGGAAGAATGTTAAGCCATGACACTTTAGCAAGTAATCGAAAATAGATAACTTTTTAGAATAGTACGGATGTTGTTTATTACAAACGAATAGGTCTGTAATTTTCAATTTGTTTTTATCTTTTCTTGATTTTTGAAATAACAGGGAGTGGACATGCTTTTAGATTCGAAAGGAATAGCCGATTTTAAGGCATGCGTTAAATATTGTAGTGTTCTCTCTTCCTAAGGTTAAGATTTGTATCTCCTCTTACGGTTTTAACATTTTCTTTGTGACTCTCCACATGTGTGGGTCGTCTGGTTCTAATTCTTCTACGTATTTTTGGTATGTTTTTATCCTTAGCGCGTCTAGGTCTTTTTTAATACGATGTGCTAACCTATTAAAGAATTTTTTCTTATTTTTGATTTCTTCTCATTTGCCATTAACTTCTCTCTTTTTATTAGATCGATTATATATTTTAAAGTACTATGAATTCGAACGCTTAAAGTTGATTTAGTTTGTAACGTTGCATGATTCAATTTGTAATAAAGATTTTGATTTGTGGGACGAAGGGAGATAAAAATTCAAGAATTAGTTTGGTTAAGGTACTTGACAGAGGTTATTTCATTTTATTCCTGCTTGGTGCAGCTACTGATTGTGGTGTGGTAATATGGTTAGAATTAAGAAACCGAAGGTTGATTAAGTTTGTAATACATTAAGGTTCCTGTTCCATGTATTCAATGTAGTTGTTAGCCCTAGATAATAGAGTTGAGTTTTTAAAAGCCTTTTGTGTTAATTCAATATGGTAATTAGAACCTCGATAATTTTAAGCATAGTCTCCGTCACAATTAATACATTTAAGTACTTCTTTAGATGTTATGGTGCATTTGTTATGTGAATGATTATCACCCCACATGACACATGTAGGATCTAATAAACAATCATTCATTGTATACCCATATTTCTGATAACAATAACATTGAGTTTTATTTTTACTTTTGTTAAGTAGGCGTGTTATCTTAATGATTGGTAAGTCTTTTAGCTCTTATTGAATGACCTTTTTTGTTAATAAAAGAGGGACATTCTTGATACGACATTCAGAGACTTGTTGAAATTTTGAAATTTTGAAATGTTTGAAATTTTATGTCATTTTCTTTCAAATGGGTGGTTAGTGTTTTGTAATTCTTTATTTTGGTTCAATTTACTCTAATCTGCTATTGTTGAAAAATGTGGTAATTTTTCGGGATACCATGTTAATATCGAATGTTGCCGCAATGTGGTTTTGCATTTCGTTAGCAGGCGGCGATAAGGCGTCGCTTTTACGCTAATTGAGCGTTTTATTTCTAAAGTAACATTTTTTGTATTACTGTCGGTCGTAGTGATAATATTCGTGCTTACAGTTGTGTTGTTTTGTCTGTCTGTTTATAATACAATAATCAAAGGTTCGACCGTTAGCCTACTCACTGTGAGTAAGATATTTAACTTTTGCACTCGAAGTGGCTATAAACATGTATATGTAAAAGTTTTTGAAAGTCAAACGGGAACTCAAAAAAATGTTAAAACCATAGAGATCGACTTAAAAAATCTGAGCCTTAAGGTTATATCCAAAACTGACAGCATAAAATGAAATGAAAAACTACAACGTTAACTTTTCCAAATTTTATAACTTATATGATAAATTATTTTATATTTTTATTTTTTTATCATTCTACATGCGAACGCACAACTGACACACATGTTTCGCTTAAAGTATAATCTCAGGCAATTTTGGTTTTGCGTAAATGTAAAAAAAAACTGATTGTATTAATGGAATTCGAATTTGCAGAAAATTGAATTTGAGGTTAAAAACATAGTTTTATTAAAATAAAGACCAATATGTGACTTTTCCAAGGCTTCCAACAGCGGTCAGCCTGGAAAATTCTATACTCTCGCTCTCACCCTCTAGGCGGGTCCGTTTTAAATACTTATTTATACATTTTCTAATTTTTATACTTTTTAGATATAAATTGAATTATTAAACTGCAATAAAAAACAATATTTTTTAAATTTATGAGCATCATACATATTAATAGGAGTGGCTTTTTAATAAAAATGCAAAATGTACCATAAATAGTACCATTTGACGTATAAAGTTGAAAGGAACTTTAAGAGGGACAAACGATTCACCATGATGTCATTGACTCTTTAGTTTTCACAAATTACATTTTTACTTCTGGTAAACAGCATCACAGGTGACAGATTTCTAAAGGAGAAGCTACAACACCTGATGCCTCTCTGTAAGTATACCCGTAACAGCTAAAATTGTATATAAAAATAATGTAACAGGTGAATTTTAAATAACATTAAAATGTTTATTATTATGTAGTTTATTATTTATTTTTTATTTCTGCTCACTACTTTTCTTGTATACTTGTGTATATCTTTATGCGCGTAGAAAATATTTGTTTCTATGAGATTGTTAAGTATACAAAAATCAATCAATCTTATGCCATTATTGTTTTTGGTATTTTAGCCGTGTTTTTCTACGGCTTCGCCCGATTCTCCATTTCTCTTGGCTACACGTGCATTGATGTATCCCATTATTATTAGTCTTAAATTAATTTTTTCTATTGTTTCTGCTAATTGATCCCACGAGTCGTCTTTCTTTTTTACCACTTTATCCCCATTGAGCCCGTAAACTGCTACTAAAGTTGTTTGTGTTTGACTGTCCATTTCCATTTTTATCTTTAAGATTCTTTCCGAGATTGCAGTCCATTTGTTTAGGTACTTTGTGTTTTCCTTTTTGATTATACAGCTCACTCATTTCCTTGCCCGGTAGATCTTACAATTCCGTGTTAGATCAGAATGTGCCCTCCTTTCAGTTCAATTCCCCCTTTCGTTTATTTTTAGTTTCTGTTGTCCTTAAGATATCCAAATCTAGGCTTTTTAAATTCCTCTTCTAACTCTTTCTCTTTTCCTGCTAAACTTCTGGTGTTCCATGTAGCTACGATATTTTTCTTGTGACTTCCTTTTTCTTTGTCTTTATTTTCTTATTTACCTTCTAATATTTCGTATTACTGCTTTTTTCTGTTATTAAATCCATTTTCATATCCATCTTCGTTGCCCTGTTTGTTGCTTGTATTCGGTCCTTGTAGTCGTAGTTTTTTTTGAGGTAATTAACAATTTTTGTCGTTTTATGTTCAATTTCTTCCTACGCGCCTTCTGTTTATTGCATTTCCGTTTTCCATCAATAATCAACTTTTGACCGACCAATTTTAACATGTTTTCCTTGTTTTCTCTTTTCTCCAGTTCTCTTTCTAATCTGTGCATCGATTTCCCGTTTTTGTTTCATTAAATTATTATTATTATGTATCTTGTTTCCGCTTAAGTTTTTTAATTTCGCTCTGTTCTCATTACCTCCATCTTATTTTCAAAAATTAACTACATCTTTGGTCCTACTTTATATGCTGCTTTGATTCTTACATCAACTTCTATTTTTCCACTAATGAATTTCTCCATTTCTTTTTTTATTTCCATTGGGTTACTAGAGTGCATCATTATACCTTGTAATATTAGATTGTTTCGCTTTTTTCCTTTTCAAGGCGTTCCAATCTCATGTTATTTTCATGTAGCTCTTTTTTAATCTCTACATAATCTCTTTTTATAATGATGTTTCTCATTTTTTTATTTCTCATTTTCTTCTTCAATTCTCTCAGTTTGTTATTGTTTTAAACCTGATCTAGCTTTATTTGGTTCACATCGAGTGTTAGTTATTGCAACAATTCTAAGACTATATCTGATGTGTCCTGTTTCTTTTCTTCCTGACTGACTAATTTTCTTTCAAGTCACCTTTCATGTATTTGGACATGGGCGTACCATTTCAACATTTTGTTTTTTAGTTTTCTTGTAATAGCCAGCTCTACCCCCTCTCTCCAGATCACTTCTACCTCTTTCCTAGCTTTTTGTTGTATTGTAAACTTTGTCTCACATAGACCAGATCCATTGTTTTTATTTTATCCTTTATTTTGTTCTACAACCAAATGTCTCCTCCATACATTCTAATATTGGCCCAAGAATTTTCCTTTTTGTATCTTTTAAGAGCACCTTATTTTAAATTAATCCACGTAATTTTTCTGTTGCTATTTTTTCCTCAGCCGCTTTATCCTCTACGTTTGCCTTTGTTGTAGTAAAATAAACTGGTCATTGGTAAACATTAGCGAGTGTAATTTTTTGTTCCCATTATTTTGAATGTTCTATATATTATTCTCATACTCGTTTAATGTATATATTGAAAAGCAGGGGTAACATCGTGTAACCTTGTTTCAATCTTTTAGAGATTTCTATCGGTTTCTTTAGATAATTTCTCATTCTAATTTGGACTTATGTTTTGATATAACGCTTTAGTTATTTTAACTCATTTACCTTTAATTCTCATTCATTCATTGTTTTCCCATAGTTTTCCTTTTGGAATATTACTTACCATATGCCTTCTCGAGGTTCACAAACAATGTATGGGATTTAATATTTTTTGCCCGGTAGTTCTTGATTACTTGTCTGATACAATGGATATTGTCCATACATAATACTTCTGATCTAAATCCACATAGTCCGCCACTGAATTTTTTCATTTGCTTTATTATCTTATTTTTTATAACTTTCCCTGGTAGCTGCACCATGAGCATAATATGTTCATTCCTCTATAATTATGGCATATTTTTTGTCCTTTCTTTATGTATATATTGGGTCATTTATATAACTTTTTTTCTATCAGCATATTCTCTCCTTTTTCTATTGCTTAAAGCTTTTAGTTATTACTTTATTTTAGTAAATTTATTTATATTAGTTTATGTTCACCACACTTTACTAGTTCTACTCTAATGTTTTCTGGACCCGCCGATTAATAATTTTTACTGTTTTTTAATGGCTTCGTCACATCTTCTACTTTTATTTTCGTTTCTTCTATAACTTCGTGTTTTTTTACTGTCTTCTTGATTTATCATATACTGCGTTCCTTTGGTTTGTAGGAGTGCTTTATGATATTCTATCCATTTGTCAGGTATTTAGCTTAGTGTTTCCCTTTGTATCTTGGCTTAAACTGCTAATTGTTCTCCAGGCACATGTGAATTTATTGAATCCCGTTAAACTACTTATATTGTCACAGTAATCAGTCTTATCTTGTTTAAGTTGTTAAATATTTAGATAATTGTTTTGAGTCAATTAATTATTGAATATATTGTTTTAAGATTACTACGGGCTCTTATGCTAAACTTCTAAAATTTGTGCGAGACTCAAGTTGTTCTAATCAAATGTGCTAACTTCAAACTGTTGCTTTTATGCATTAAACTATCTACCAATTAGTAATAAAGATGTAAGATTGCTTAAATTTTTATCTGGAAAATTAAAGAAATCTTAAAATAATATAATTTTACATAGAAATATCTGAAAGAAATTTAAAAAAAATGAATTTTATAGTATTTCGTTGCACAAATCGTATGTTTATTTTTTAAATTAAATTATTATAAAAATGAAAAACCCACAAGAATAACCAAATACCGCTAATTAATGTAAAAAACATGCGTACGTAGTCATGTTCATTTAGATTTTTTTAACTTATTCTTTGTCTTCATTTAGTACGGTTAAGTTTTAATATATTGACATATACAGTTAAAAAACATGAAGCACCAAAATAGCTCTGCCTTAAATTATATTTTAAGTGATATTTAGCACAGCTGCGTATCCCATTTCTCACAAATCAAACGCAGCGCTCGAGTCTGAGCAAATTAATTAAAACTTTGTTTCGAGTTACTTTTACCTTATTTACCCCGAAAGATTCTAATTATTTGTGTGAGCAGCTAAACGCGGCCGGATAACGCGAAAACCTAAGTGCAAATGAACAATTAGCGAGAGGTGGATGTTTCCAGGCGAAATGACCCCAGTGGTGAATAGACGTTAAATCTCAGCTGATAAGATAAAGTTTACGTTTGGCTGGAGAAAGGGCCTTTGCCACTTTATCAAAATTATTGCGGCATAAAGGGAAGTTCTAACAGGAGATACGTCCTTGTTTTACAAAGGCTACTCACCCCTATCAATTTCCTCCGATGCACATAGACCACTCCTTTGCGCCAAAAACAAAGAGACGAGGCTAGATGATATATGACAGAACAATATCAATTAACAACACTATTCTTAGGAGGGCCTCAAAGTGCTTCGCTGTTAGATAAAGTTACACTAGAATAATGGCACTCTACTTCTGAACTACATTATTATAGCTTCCTTATAGCAATTTTATTTTTACTTGTTTGTTAATTTTTATAATAAATAATATTTTTATTATTTCAGTTTTTTTGCAAATAATAATTAATTAAAAAATGTTTAAAAGTTTTTATGTTAACTTTCTTAAAACAGAAGAAATAATTTAAAGTCTATCAGATAAAGTATGTTCATGTCAGAGCGAGACGAACTAAAACATTGCTATATTTTACCTGTGCTTAAATGATATAAAGCGGTTACAATATGCATGTTTGGAAGTGCAAACGAAATTAAACACATTAATGCATATTCCTAGGAGTAGAAGTCAAAATTTAACAAAAAACAGCGCTTAAATCTCATCTGTACATAGACTCTTTAGGATTTTAAGAAAATCTGCTGAATCAAATTGGGAACCTTTGGAAACCAGTGCCGTTTTAAAATGGCTGTTTAAAATTGAATTATTTAATTAAATTTCGGTTATATTCAAAACACAAATATGGTGTGCTGCTGGTAAAAATAACCTCTACTACCCTAAAAAATCTAAAAAATATACAGCATTTGTGCAATATCTTAAAGAAAATGAGTTGGGTTGTATACCGTCGATACAAAATATGTTGATCTACCTGAGATGAAGCCACTCCTGATATAACTACCTAGCCGTTGGGAAAATATATGTTTGTCAGGAAATTATTTTAATAAAGTAACTTTGTGTGTTTGCGGGCGAATGTTTGCGCTTGAAGAGTTCGCATCTTTTCCGCAGCAAGAATGTAAATCCGTGAAAGTGGACAGTGCGTTGCTACTCTACCAAATAGAGTTGCACTCCTGAAAATGCCGAAATATCTCAGGGAGATATGAAGGCTTTGAAGCTCCTCCAATCTAAGCAGAGCCAATACAGTGGGTATATAATTAAAAAGAACGCAGTGCATTGTCTAAAAGCAAAAATAATTTTCCAGCTCAATGAAGAAAGCCTGTCAGCCAAAGAATACTATGCCACAAAAATCCTTTTTATACGCCGATTTGCAGCTATAGAAACAGAAGTTTACGCTAAATAATTCAGCAGTACGCTACCATCACAATTTCGTCTATCGTCAGTGCAACAAGTGCGTTTGTTTAGACTCGATAGATACACATTACTTAAACATCTTCAAGCTTAAAAACCTTTCCGTATCAATATGGGACTACGCAGAAATCATTAAAGTTATGAAAGTAGGTAATATTTTGTTTCTCCTTTTTCACATATCTGTTTTCTAGTAAAAAGCCCCTAGAAACAGGACTTTATTTTCTTTGTGTACAAAAAGAAAGGACTATGTGATAATCGTCTCTTTCTGATTATCTTCATAGAAGCAATCGTACTGGAAAGAAAATTTGTGACGTTTTGCTTTAGCGGAAGTAACAAAATCGGTCGATTTTGGTATCAATCGATTAACATTGCTCAAATTTTAGGAAACTTTAGAAGCAAAGTTACATCCTCTACAAAATTTCCGCTGGAAATACATTGCTGAGTTGACAAAAAAAAGGCCAGAAAAATGTCTATGGTCTTAGAAAATACATTATAAAACAATTTTCTATACAACCTAAAACTTACATTGTAGAAGATGTCTCTAAATCGGCGTATTCGTTGCCATAAGAAAACGCATTGAGCTAAATAGTTTCAACAATCACTACTTGGTAAGTCATTTCTAACCCGCTATGTTAGTTGTTCACATTTTTTTATTATTACAAGTATCACTACTACCGCGAAATGATCGTCGACGTCTTTTTTGCTCTCTAGCAAGCTATCATTCTGAATGGCCCTGCCAAGATTGTCCAGATTGACAAGGCAAAGTTTGGCAAGCGGTAGTACAACCACAGTCATCATATCAAGGAACACTAGATATAGAACTAAACCACTCACATAAAGGTAATCATGCATAATAGTATAAATTGTCAGTATTGGGATATGCTAATATTCTTCTATTCAGCAATAGATTTTTATCTGTTTCATTTTAGCATGTTTCTGACAACAGCGATTTTAATATTAAACAAGGATGAGTATCCTGATTATCCAAGTATCTTCTAAACAAATATTTTCTTTGTAACTTTCACCAGAATATGGCCGTACGATAAATATATATTTATACATTTCTATGTGGAATTGTTGCCGCTCTTTCGAGCTCTTCTGACTTTTAAATTAGTGAAGTGGTTCGTCACTCCTCTCCACTGTTCTTTACAATCCTTTGTGATTCTTTGCTTTATCTACTATTTCTCTACATAATTTATTATTTTTAATTTTTTCTCTCCAATTGTCAAGTCTCATTGTTTTTATGTCCTCTATTACTTGGTCTTCCCATCTTGTCTTCGGTCTCCCCCTTGGTTTCATTTTCTGTGGTTTCCATTTCATTATCTTCTGCGTAATTGAGTTTTCATCTTTTCTATTTATGTGTCCATACCAACCTATTCTTCTGGCTTTTATTTCTTTTACTATATTTTCTCCTATTAGTAGATCCTCTATTTCTTGGTTTGTTAATCTTTTATATAATTCTTCGTTTGTCTTCTTTGGTCCATATATTCTTCTAATTATTTTTCTTTCGAATATTTTAATTTTTTCTGCGTCTTTATTTGTAATACACATGGTTTCGCTTGCATATAATACTGCTGATCTTATTGCAACCTTGTAAACTCTCATTTTTGTTTTCTTGCTTATCTGTTTACTTCTCATAATTTCTTTAAATCTGTGGCATGCATTATATCCTGCTTTTATTCTTTGTTCTATTTCAATTCTTCTCTCGTTTCTATTACTTATTACTGTTCCAAGATATTTAAATGTTTGGACTTGTTCGAATTTATGTTTTCCCAGTGTTATTTCTAGTTTCTTTTCTGGTGTTTGATCTTTACTTATTTTCATATATTTGGTTTTCTTTTGATTTATTTCTAACCCTCGTTTTCGGGCTTCGTCCTTTATTTTTTTTGTAATTTCTTCCAGGCTTCTTTTGTCTCTTGCAACTACTGCCATGTCATCCGCATATGCAACTACTTGTATTGATTTTTCTATTATAGATCCTGTTATTTTGCAATTTCTTATTATACCTTCTAATGCTACGTTGAACAAGGCTGTAGAAAGTCCGTCTCCCTGTCTTACGCCTTTTGTTTGTTTTACTGGTTTTGTTAGTCCTTCTTGTGTTATTACCATTGCTTGTGATTTGTCCAGTGTCATTTTAATTAGTCTTTTTATCTTTACTGGTATTCCTAGCATAGATATATCTTTCATTATCATTTCCCTTTCCAGGCTGTCAAATGCTTGTTTAAAATCTATGTACAGTATATGCAGCTCAATTTCTCTTTCATAGCATTTTTCTATCACTTGATTCAGTACGTGTATTGCAACCACCATTTTGGTAGTCTGCTATCTCTCCTTTTAGGTATTTAGTAAGCCTGTTTAATATTATTGATGATAGTACTTTGTACTCTATGTTTAGTAACATTATTCTTCTATAATTATCACATTTCGTTAAGTCTCCAGTTTTTGGTATAGGTATTATCATCCCTAGTCGCCACTCCTCGGGCATTATTTCCTTCTCCCATATTGCCAATATTAGCTTGTATATTCTTGTCTTTAATTCATTTCCCCAGTTTTTTAACATTTCATTGTATATGCCATCTGACCCTGCTACTTTCCCGTTCTTTAGGTTGTTTATGATATTGCTAACTTCCTCTTGTGTTGGTTTTTCCACTGTCTCTTCTTGCGTACCATTTGGTTCGTCATCTTCATTACTGCCTTCTTCTGCGATTTGTATTTGTTCTAGATATTCTTGCCATTTCTTTTTACCTACTTTTGTCATTGCTTTCTTTCGTGTTTGCCGTCTTATTTGTATGTATAGTTTTATGTTATTCTTATTATCTTTTTCTAACTCATCCATTCTTGCCTCTATCCATTTCATTTTTTTATCTTTTATCAGTTTTATTCCTTCTTTTCGTATTTGCTTGAACCTTTCATAACCTACTTCTTTGGTTGTTCTTATCCATTTTATGCTTGTTTCTCTCTTTTTGTTGATCATTTCGTTGCATTCTTCATCAAATATATATATATATATATATATATATATATATATATATATATATATATATAAGTCCACTTTTAAAAATATAGCAGCATACTACATCTATGTAGTAATATAGACATTATTCCCGCTTCTGAAACCATGCTTAGACTTCATCTTCGGAAACACTAATCTTATATTCTTTAAATATTAGATATAATGTATATAATTAGAATATTATTTACCATAGAGTAATTTTTACTTTTAAAATAAACTGATATAATAGTCAGTGTGATCGAGTAAATACCGATGATGAAGTTGGACAGCCAATTTTTATACCAGAATATATATATATATATATATATATATATATATATATATATATATATATATATATATATATATATAATCACGTTTAATCTGACAAGAATCTTGTTAATATACTATATATATATATATATATATATATATATATATATATATATATATATATATATATATATATATATATATATATATATAATCACGTTTAATCTGACAAGAATCTTAATACCGTTGTTGAATCCAAACATTAACAGCGTTTCAGTCTAAGTATCTGGCATGATAGAGAACAAATTGTTAAGACCGATTGTTTTGCCATAACGCTTAACAGTCTTTGTATACCTTGATTTCTTGGAAAATATTCTTCTTGGACTGTGAAAGGTTTACCTTTAAATAAGGGATCAAATCTCAGGTTTATGTAAGATGGAGATTTACTGCATTTTATGCTTGCTGTTAGAAAACGTTGGAACGACGCATTTTCTGGGGCCTAAATATAGCCAAGGGAATTGAATGGAATCGAAGATCTACCGATTTAGACTTTTATATTAGGGGTTATTTAAAACATTTAGTATACGAAACACCTATCAACAAATAAAACACTGTAAGGGTAAGGGCTTTCCTTAAATTTTTTTTAATTTAGTAAACAGCAGATTTACAACTAGCCAAGCGGCTAACAAGCTAATGTGATTGGAGAATTACAAAGACATGAGACGGGAAACCGTCCAGTGACGGACCCCGATAAACTAAATGTTAAAACTAGTTGGTAAAGTCAAATGTTTTACATCGATTTAGGCGTCTGGTAATATTGGCGTTGTCAAGTAGGTTGCGTGCTAAATAATTGGGATGTTTGGATAATCTGGTAGCATAGTTTGATATGTTTCTGGTGATTTCGTCCTTGACCCAAGGTTATTTTATGGTCGTTATGAAGTGTTAGGTTGGATACAAACCATTCTGCGTTGGCTAGAGTGCGGAGGGCTTGTTTTGGAACCGTTGTATAACTGCAGTGTTCGACGGCTTTGCACAGCCCCACAGTTGGATGCCGTAAGTCCACAGTGGAATTAGCACTGTTTTATACACTAGCACTTTGTTAGTTAAAGATAAATGTGATCTTCGACCAAGGAGCCAACTCATTTTCTTCATTTTGATGTCCAATTCCTTTCTCTTTTTAGCTATGTGGGTTTTCCATGTAAGTTTTTTGTCAAAACGCATGTCAAGGTCGTCCTGAATAGTGGTGAAAGTTATGGCGGTCGATTTTGCTTCATTTATTTTTATGCGCCATTTGCAGAGCCATTCCTGCAGTATGGTGAGGTAGCGTTGAAGTATAGCGAAGACTTGATGTGGATCGCTATGTGATACTAATAATGCCGTATCATCCGCATATGTTGCAATGACAACCTGGTCTTGATGAGGGAGGTCTGTCGTATAAATTAGCTGAATCAGCTGAATAAGCTGTCGCTGTGTTTAACTTGAAAGTGCCTTTCACTTAAATATGATCGGATAAGAAAGTAGTATTGGTGGGGCAGTACTTTTTTGATTTTATACAATAGGTCAGGATGCCAGACCCTATCAAATACCTGGCTGACATCAAGAAAGGCCGCCACGCAGTATCTGTTTTCTTCAATATCTTGCTCAATGACATCTGTGTATCTGCTCTATGGTAGTATGTTGCTGTCTGAATCCGAACTGATGTTGTGGGATAAGTTCATGATCTATAATTATGGGCAACAATCTTTGTAGGATTAGTTTTTCTAGAACTTTTGAAAGTAATGGGAGTAAGGTTATCGGCCGGTAGGACGCGGCTTCGTGAGCGGGTTTACCCGGTTTAAGGGTTAAGAATATTTGCCCAAATTTCCACTAGATTGGAAAATACTGCAATCATAAAGTTGCATTGAATATATGCGTGAGAGCCATTATGGCTCAATGAGGTAATTCTTTAAGGACTTTAGCAATAACTAAATCGTAGCCCGGTGCTTTAACGTTATGTAAATGTTTAATCACAAGTTTTATTTCAGCAGGTGTAACGTGTTGTATAGGCGTGCTTAATTGACAAGGAGCCTGTAGGTAGTCGAGAATCTCAGTTTCTTCTTCATGGGGGACTGCTATTGGGTGAAGTTGAAAGATACCGAAGAGGTGGTTCGCGGACAGCTCGGCCTTCTTGTCATCTGTTCGAGCCCATGTGCCATCATCTTTACGAATCGGTGGTATATGCACTTTCGGACTTTTAAATTTGCTAGTAGTTTTCCATAGCGTGTACTCATCATGTGCAGATGGAGAAAGGTTGCTTACATACTCTTTAAATGTTTCATTTTACCAATCTTGGAGTGCCTGTTTGAGTTCTCGGGTTAGCCTATTTAGTCTGGTTTTGTCCGCAGGTTCGTTGCCATACATTCCTAGCTCTCCTCTTCTCGGCAAGCTTGGATTTAATGTAAAAGGGATAGTTTTCAATAAGCTCTGCTTTGGGATGTTCGATTGGCGTAGAAATGTGAGCTGCTTGATGTACAATATTGTTAAAGTGCTCCACGGCTAAGTCAACTTCGTCTGGTGTCTTTAGATTAGCTGGAATTTCTATATTGACAATTAGGTACTTTTTGTACATGTTCCAGTTCGTGTGTCTATTGTATAATGAGGGTTTCTTTTGTTTGGTTATAACTGATATGCTCAATGTGACGATTATGGAAGAATGATCAGAGAGAAGATCGTAGCAGGTTTCCACTTTACAGTAATTTGAGGAGATGCCTTTGGTGACAAAGAAGTCCGCTGTGTCAGGAATCTTGTTTGGATCTGACGGCCAGTATGTGGGCTCACCAGTAGCCAATATGCCATAGTTGTGTGTCTGCAGCGTCTTAAACAGTTCTCGGCCTTTGGTTAGTTAGTCTAGATCCCCAAAGTGGGTTTTTGGCATTATAGTCCCCCCACCCCTCAGAAATACATTTATTCCCTAATTTTTGAAAAAATGTTTCGTATTGGTATTGTCGAATATTATGTCTGGGTGGACTATATATGGCTGCAAACACTAGCGCACCGGTAATACTCTTGACGTTGAGGATGGTACCTTGTAAATAGTCAGTGGAAAACGCTTCCATTATGTGATGAGAGACTTTATTACTGATAATTACTGCTGAGCCAGCGTGGGCTGTAGCGTCTGGGTGATTTGTAGAGTATGTTGAATAATTATGGATATTTAAGTAACTGTATTCAGTGAAGTGGGTTTCTGAGATCAGTAGGATGTCGATTCTATGTTGTTTAAGAAAGAGCTCGACTTCAGTGCGATGCTGGGCTAGTCCATTTGCATTCCATAATCCTATGCGTAAAGTATTCATTATTGCAATTTGTTGACTAACATGGTGAGCAGATTAAGCATCGTGCTGTTCTGGTTCATAAGCTGCGTGAACATTGTTTCAAATTTAGTTAAAAACTGAGATAGTGAGATATTATTGTTGCTGTTATCTTCGAGTTGGCTATTCGTGCGGTGCTGTGATGCTGCTTGGGCATAACTTGCATTGTTTAAATTAAATTAAACAGTTATTGGTGTATTCGATGTCTTTACAGTAGATGTTCTTGGAAGACTAAACGATTTACCTCTATTTATTTGTAGTTGTTGATACACTTGACAACCCTTATAGTTGGCGGGGTGTGGGCCTTGACACAGTGCACATCGCGCGGGAGTTTCCTTTGATATCTTGCAGACAGTGGTATTGTGTTCTCCTCCATATTTTACACAGAGGAAGGGCTTGGTACAGTAAGTTTTGCTATGTTCATATACCTGGCATCGTGTACACTGTATTATTGTGGTTTTCTTTCTGGGCGGTTCTACGGTTCTTAGTTGGTAATTAAAGTGCTTCAATTCAAACACTTTTTTATTATTCTGAGCCGGCTCTAAATCAACAAAGAACATAGGAAGAGGCTCTTTAGTTGCTCTGTGTCTGATGTTGGTGAGATTTCGTACAGTGTGGCCGTGCTTTTTTAGTTCTTCTTTAATTTCCTTGGTGTCAACAGAGTGATGTAGATTTCGAATTACCACTCTATATGCTCTTTCATCCTTTAATTGATAGGTATGGTATATAATTCGTTCAGTTTTTAGATGGGTGATTAGTTGTCTATAGGAGTCAGCAATATTAGTATTTATTTTAATTGTGTTGCTTTCGTGCTCTATTGTTCCCGCTCTAAGACTTTTGTTAGATTTTCGATCATTTGGGCATAATTCGTAACACCGTATAGGTATACAGGCGGGGGCTTGGGAATTTTTTGTGCGGAACTTTCACTAGAATCTTGTTGGGTCTCTTGTGTGCTACCGCTAGCTAGTAGAGTAAATCGATTTTGAGTATTGATTGCATTTTCTGCTTGTGTTCGTTCGGCTGTAGTTTTTCTGCGTTTTTTGTATGGTTTTTTGTATTGTTCCCATTTGTGTTGGTTTTGATTTTCTGTTACTTGCCCTTCGAAGGAGTCATCGATATCTATTTGTTCTGTTGATTCTGTTATTAGTTGCGGATTTGGATTTTGATTAGGGGTTGAGACAGAAGAGAAGAATTTTATATTAGTATAATTTTGTGGTGGTGGCAGAGAGTTCTGATGTTGAGGCGTCGGCATGACATTACTGGTTTGCGGGAGCGCCGCATAATTGAATTAAAGTGGATGTTGATTTCCAAATTGAGGTTGTTGTGGATTATATAAAATTTGTGACTGGGGTTTATATATATATTTGAGCCATTGTTGTACATATTCTGTATTTACAGAATTTATGATGATTGCGAGTTTTTAATCAGCAAATTTTAAAAATGTAGTAAAAGTCTTTAACTTACACATTTGGTGTAAAACTCGGCAGAATTAAATATAAATCGTTGTAGGGTTAAGAGCGGGCACTAGTGATAACTTAATCGGACACGATATAGCACATCCACTCGCGCTCGCTGTCTACAGCGTTCTGCTTTCTTTGAATGAAAATGGAGATCATGTGCAGACATCGAAGGACGACACATGAAGCATTTTATTTAATTGTGATCTTATTTATTATAAAAACCAATAAAAAATTAAAACGTTATTGTAATAGAAGCTCTGTTTTCTTTTTAATTATACTATATGCTTTGTAAATCTTTAACGTTGTTTTGTAATCTATATATGTACTTGTAAAACATTATCTGTAAATTTTTTATAAAAATATCTTAGTTTTCTTTTTAAATAGATTTATATATAACTGTCTATGTGACCAAAACTGCTTATATAAGGGGCAATCAAAAAGTTTCCGTTTGTACAGTCTAGAATCGGTATGCCAATCAGACATATTCGCCGAGAGCATTGAGGCAATCATCCCACTGACGCACCAGGTTAAATATATCCGTTTAGTAAAGCACCGTGCCTTGCTACTTAAAGAAATTCGTAACTGCCTACTGGCATCCTACGGACATCCATATCCGACAGAAATCGTCGACTCTTTAAAGCCTTTTTTAAGGGTCTGAAGAGGTGATAATCGCATGGAGCGAAATCAGGACTGTAAGGCGGGTACTCGAGTGTCTCCTACTTGAGTTGGCGTACCTTGTGCGCTACGACATTTGCGGTATAAGGACGTGCGTTATCATAAAGCAATAGCACCCCTTGTCACAGTTTTCCCGGACATTTCGCCTTAATAGCACGCCGTAATTCTTCAGCGTTTCGCAGTACTGCACTACAGTGATGGAGACACCAGAATCCTTGAAAGCAATATTTTCTTATTGTCCGCAGTGGATGAGGTTGGCCTCCAAGATCGACCAGCGTCTTGTGTCGAATCGCGACCAGCACAGAACTTTGAGCACCATTCCACGGTGGTTTTCGACAGACATGCTGCCCCATACACATTCTTCATTCTCCGATGGATGTCTACCGGTGTTTGTCCCTCGACAGCCAAGAAAAGAATAACAGCACGTTGGTCCTGTTTGGACGCATTTGGTCGCCATAGTTCACATTTCCTCATTTAACGCACGCAAGTCGGAAAGACACGAATGTCACATCAATCCCTTGCTTTGATGTCGGTACTTATATACCCGCATTGGAGTTGTGTTACTTTGCATATACGCTGCAGTAACGCACTCAAACGGAAACTTTTTGATCGCACCTTATGCTTGATAATATTATAGATCTGCATAATAATTACCGGTTACCGGTTACCATGGTACCTCTACTTACAAACCGCTTACATACGAACTCAGAAACAGTTCTAAGAAGATTTCTTTCTTTTTTATTTAATAAACAATAACTTCTATACTGAGTATGTAAAATCAAAGATTTTAAAAATGAAAATATTAAGCATAATTCTTTATTGCTATTAAAATTTCTAAATTTGGTAGGAAGTTAATTGATTGTCCAACAGATAAAATAAAAAATTTTAAATGCAGTAATAATATACACCAACATTACCAATATTTTTTGTACCTATTGTTTTAAATAAAAGCTGCATAAAATTTATGATAGGGTTACATAAAACAACATTACTTGATTTAATTTTTTAACTTACTGAATAAAAACTACATTTTACTTTAAAATTTTAAATTTTGAAATACATATATAGTAGGATTTACATTAAACCTTTCTAGGAAGAACATTATTATACAACATATCCCTCTTAAATTTTATTTTTCGTAACCCTAACGGAGCTTTTAAATTTTTTGTTTGCAGCTTACTCAACTAACTCATACTTTATTATTTTAGGCAGCACCTTT
This sequence comes from Sinelater perroti, assembly GCA_036346155.1. Taxonomy (NCBI): domain Eukaryota; kingdom Metazoa; phylum Arthropoda; class Insecta; order Coleoptera; family Elateridae; genus Sinelater; species Sinelater perroti. The sequence goes on from JARFIY010000265.1 coordinate 6,368,201, forward strand.
AAAGAGTTTAGTGTTTGTATTGGTTTACTGCAAAATAAAATTATAATAATGGACAGCAAGAAAAGTTTGACAGTCTGATAATATTTCAAGAGGGGTAGCAATAAAACGACAAGTTTATTTTTCAACAAAGTTTTCAGGCATTTCAACTCGTTTATTATACGTCGAAATTAACATTTCGATACTCTTGAAAAACACTAATAACTCTTCATCGTTAAGTTTTTGAGGTAATAAGTTTTTCAGTTTTGAAAACAGATAGTAATCACTGAAAGCTAGGCCTGAGCTGTAGAATGGATGGCGAAGTTACTCCAAGCCATAGTCCCTTACATTAACTTGGGCAGTTACGACCTTATAGACAGGGGCGTTATTGTAGAGAAGACCATCGGTTCGAATCACTCCTTTTTCCTTGATAGCATTCCACAATTTATGCAGTAATTTTGCATAATATTTTACGTTTACTACTATGTTATACCCTAAAATCAATTAAAAACTTTTGAATTAATAAAGATGACTGTTCCAATTTTTTGGTTATTCTCCTGTTTTTCAGCCATTTTTCATCCAATCTGCGGCATTCAATAACTCTCTTTTGCAAAGGGATTATAGTACGGGATTATAGTTTCATCATCTGTACCTATCTGTCACTAACCTTATTCACATAAAGGCGTACGTGGAGAATGCATTGCATGGCTGTTTCGAAAAGGACTAACTTCTTGCTGACAATTTTTTACTTTTTTACTTAACACTCGATGAGCATAACGTTTTTCTTCGAAAACACTTGAACTGACAGGTCTGCACGTAGTTAAACGCTTTCTCAACCCAAAAAAGAAATTGTTTTACCATTCCCTTACAGTGGAATATGAAAACGATTCACCGTACACACCATCCAAATGTCATTTAATATCTCTGAGCTAAGACCTTCTTTAATGAAATTAATTACAGCCCAGTACTTTCAATATTCTTCAAAATAATGCGACAATACACTCAAATAACCGTTGTTCCGCAAATGAGACAAATCGGTTGCTGAAATGTTTACGTATGTTAAATCAACGATGGTGATATCTGACGCTGGCGCTGTTTTGTTTCCATTATCACTTGAATATAGTCAGGCCAAAGGCTTTTAGCGCTTACCATGTATAAGTATATAAATTTGCAACATTATTTTTCCATAAAATAAGTAATAGATTATATATTATTATTATTACCTTATTAACTTTAGAAACTTAGTAACCAAACGGCGCCGTCGCTGATAAAATTTTAACACTTTATGATAAAATTAGAAGTCGGCGAACTTTCAAGATCTCTTCTAGTTCAACTCTATTAGTGTTAATATCGTTTATGCAGCATAAAGCAAAATAAATTTACTACTACAAAATAAACTTAATTTTAGAGAAGAAGTAATTTATTAATTTATTAATTATTATATGTATCAACTAAGAAAAATGTTTAACTTACAGTTTGCACTTTTTTGGCGCAACACAATTCCACAAAAAATTTTTCTTCTTCATGTGCGTTATCCGTTCCGGATGTTCGCGATCAATATGGCAATCTTAACTTTGTTGTCTGCCGTTGTCATTGAGAACCAAGATCTTAAATTCCTTAGCCAGGAGATGCGCCTGCGTCCGGGTCCTCACTTTCCTAGCACTTTACCTTGTAGTATCCGTTGAAGTATCCCATAACGTTGTTCATTCCTCATAATATGTCCGAAATACTGTAACTTTCTGATTTTTATAGTTTTTACGATTTCAGTTGTTTTATTCATTCGTAGTAGTACTTCAACATTCGTCACATGGTCAACCCAAGATATTCTCAATATTCTCCTGTACGTCCACATCGCAAAGGCCTCAAGTTTCTTTTTTGATGCTTTCGTCAGCGTCCAAGTTTCAGCTCCATACAACAGAGCAGAGAACACATAACATTTTAATAGTCTAATTTTTGTATTCAAGTTTAGATCTAGAGACTTAAACACTTTCTGCATGTTTACAAATGTTGATCTGGCTTTCTCAATCCTGCACTTTATTTCTTTATAGTGGTCCCATTGATTATTTATCGACGTACCTAGGTAATTTATTGATGTTACTCTTTCAATTGGTTGAGAGTTAACTATTACAGGTTTGGGTGGAATTGTATTCTTACTGATAACCATGTATTTTGTTTTTTGTATATTCATGTCAAGTCCGTATCGTCGACTGACCATTTCAGTGTTTGACATGAGTCCTTTTAAACCTTCGAAGCTCTCCGCAAATATAATCGCATCGTCCGCATATCTAATGTTATTCATTCTAGTTCCGTTTAATAATATACCAGCATCTATACCTTGCAGAGATTCGTTAAATATTTGCTCAGAATAAATGTTAAATAACAGGGGAGACAGAACACATCCTTGTCGCACGCCTCGTTTTATCTCTATCTCGTCTGAATTATTTCCATCTATTGTAATGTATGCAGATTGATTCCAATAGAGGTTTGTTATGATTTGAAGATCTTTGTCATCTATCCTCATTTTTTCCAAAACATTAATAAGTTTATCATGCTTAACTCTATCAAACGCTTTATGATAATCTATAAAGCAAGCGTAAATATCGACATTCACATATGTGCAACATTGAAACATAACTTGTACAGCAAAGAGAGCTTCTCTAGTGCCCAAGGCGTTACGGAATCCGAATTGAGTTTCACTTAGTTGTTCTTCATAGAGCTTATATATTCGTCTATGTATTATTTTTAAAAATATTTTAAGAAGATGTGACAATGCTAATCGTACGGTAATTGGCACAGTATTTCGTGCTTGGTTTTTTTGGTATGGCAATGAAAGTTGATTTGAGCCATTCTCTGGGTATTTTCCTGAGTCATATATTTGATTAAAGATGCTTGTTATCCATGTTATAACATCATCGCCAAAAAGTTTTAAAATTTTGGATTGGATTCCATCCGGGCCTGCCATTTTTCCATCTTTCATAATATTTATTATTGCACGTACTTCGTCCTTTGTTATATATGGTCCAGTTACACACGTTATATGTTTCGGATCACCCCTCTGTTCGTCCTCGAAAAGTTTTGTAATATAGTCTTTCCATTGTTCTATTTTTGCTTCTTTATCTATAATGATATTTCCTTCCTCGTCTATCAATCGTCCAACTGATTTGCGTTTGACCATACCTGCCGCTTCCTTTACCTTACGATGCATGTTAAAGTGGTCGTGTTTCTTTTCTAATTCCTCATTTTCCTTACATTGTTCTTCGAACCACTTTCTCTTAGCTATTCTTATTTCTTTCCGGATATTTCTTTGTATTTCTCCATATTTTTCTCTTTGGTTCTTTTTTCTTTGGTTCTCTTATATCTTCTTCTCTCGTCCATCATATACAGAATCTCGTCGGTCATCCATTGATGTGTTTTAGGCTTAGTCGGTTTCAAATGGTCTTTGTAAATTTTTTCTATTGTTGTTTTGAATTATGCCAGCTTTACTTCAATATTGTTACTGGTATCTATGTTCGCAATCCCTTTCTTCAATGTAGCTGCTACTTGGATTTTGATATTGTTGTCTTTTAATTTTGTCGTGTCCTATTCTTGTTTACGATTGTTTTTCTCTACTTTCTTCAGTCTTATGTTTATTTTGGCTACCAGGGCGTTATAGTCAGATCCTATGTCAGCACTTGGGTAAGTTTTCACTGATTGTATGCTATTCCTGAATCTTTTATTTATTAGTAGATAGTCAATTTGATTTCTGACCACATTTCCAGGATTCTCTTGAGGCGATATCCAGGTATACAATATCCTGGCAGGTAGTTTGAAGAAGGTGTTCATGATAGCCAATTGGTGTTCTTGTGCAAATGCAAGTCTACCTCCTATCTCATTTCGGTCTCCCAAACCATAATCACCAACTAACTCCCCGCTCTTCCCTTTTCCAATTTTGGCGTTATAATCTCCCATTATAATGTTTATATCTTGTTTTGAGAGTTTTCTAACAAGATCGTCTAATATTCTATAGAATGATTCTATTTCGTCTTCGGTTTTTTCTGCTGTTGGAGCATATACTTGAACGATATTGCATTTAATTGGTGTTGTGCTTGTAACTATTAACATTCTTTGATTAACTGGTACAAAATTCTCAATGAATTGATTCATTTCTTTGGGCACTATAATTCCATAACCGTTTTTATGTTTATTTTCGCTGTTGCCAGAGTAGTAGATTGTATGTTCTTCAACTTGGCATTGACCTGTTCCCGGCCACCTCATCTTACTGATGCCCATGATGTCGATAGATAGTCGTTTCATTTCTCGGATAGCGTTATGGATTTTTCCAGACTCATAAAGTGTTCTTACATTCCACGTACTTATTTTGAACGTCTTCCCTTTTTTCTTTTTAGGGGTGCTAAGTTTTCAAGGATTTCGCTGGATGACAACGAAGGGAGCCTTGCATTCTTTCGTGGTTGTTCTCCTCCTGCCGGATCTCGGATTCCGAAGTCCGTGACCAGTATATTTATCAATTCTAAGCTTATCTGCCATATTGATGTACTAGGAATGTCTTTAAGACCTTTAATGCAGTGGGTTTCCGTGTCCTTCTGCATTCCCATGCCGTTGACCAGTGGTAATTCTTCCGCCTTTTGGGACAGTTTCCCATCCCAAGGGCAAGAGATTGGCCTGCCTGTATCATACAGAGGGATCACTTATACCGGATATCATTCGGTCTGCTTGGTCGGGGACTGCTTATTCGTCAGATAATCTGCTTATTTCGCAGTTAACCTCTATATCTAGAGGCCATTCACTATCCGCCACCTGTGACCACGCTGGTAGTCTGCAGCACAGCCCCAGCCACAAAAAATTAATTTACGAATATTTAAAATAACTAAAAAAATAATATAGAGGATATATAAATGTTAGAAATGCAGTATTTTATGTAATTTGTTTTGTTTAGTTTTCATTTTGTCAAAACTATACAAGGTAAAACAATTCAAGTTTCTGCAGAGCCAATCAGTTTATATAATTATAATATTAAAGTTACTATTATATACTGCTCTCTCAGATATGTATTCAACGAAAACAAATTTGAAGAGGCATTTATATTCAAAGTAGGCTTCAATGTAAAAGATTTTGATTGGAAATTAAACCCTCAGATAATTATATTTAGCAGCAAGAGAACTTAATCGTGACTTCTACTTTACTGAAGTATCGATTAACTGGCCAATAGATGATCCCGGACCTGCTCGATTTCTTCGTCGCCAGAAAGATTTTCCATAATTATGTTAAGGTTGTAGAAAGGTTGGAACTAATGGCAGATCCTTTGACGCTAGTTATAATATTGACCGGCTAGATCATAAAAACTGTTTCTAAAAAACAATACTATAATTATTTGGGACAGTTTTAGATTAAATGTGGACGGAAAATATTTATTTGAACATTAGGCTTACAAGCGTTAAGGAACTAGGTTTAAAACTGAAAAAAAATCTTGCCTGTGATACAGCAGGCAATATTTGCCAATACTATGAAGGTCAAATGAAGAACGAAGGGAGTGGACTACCCGATAGACATAATAGAAGTCGTTTCTGAAAAAGGAAGAGCAAGGAAACGTTTACATCAAGCAATAGTGCTAAAAGGTAACATCAAACTAAACTAGCTGGTGTAGCAATTAAACCACAAAATCGAGAAGATGAAAAAAATACACTTTAAACAAGTACCTGAGCGAACTTTTCTATAAAAATAGCATCTATTGTACATTATAAAGAGTCTTTAAGAAAATTAAAATACCAAAGTTGCATGTCCTGCAACTAAGAAAATTTGAAAGAAAGTGAGCTAAGGGCAACCAGGAAAAGGGAAATATTCAATGCGTTTTCCTTATTTTTATTAAAAGTCCATGCCTCTGCTCCGTATATTATAATCAGCCTTACAACTGTTTTGCATACTGTAATTTGAATTTTTTTAAGATGTTATTTGATAGAATTACTTGCGGTAATCTATAAAAATATTTATTCCCAACATCTATCCTTGTCTTTATATTGTCCTAAATTGTTTTTAATTTTTTTTGTTTATTATCAAGTCTTATTCTTCTATTTCTGTTACTGATGTTATCATGAAGTTGGATTTGTTTTGATTTATACTAAAATCTATCTTCTTTAACTTCTTCTAGTTGTAATTTTGACTTATTTTTTGATATAATAATTTAGATGGTTCTGTTTAGTATAATTATTTTTCTTATTGCTAGTAGTTGTCTTATTATTTAATCTACTGTCACAAACTCGCTGATAAAGTATTTCTTGCCACAACCCTTCCCCGATTTCAACTTTTTCTGATAAATTTTCTTAGACATTTATTTTGTCTGCAAATCTTCTAAACAAATTGCTTAGCCTATTAATTTTATTACCATTTGCAACTTACTAAACTGTTTTATATATATTATACTTTACAAGACCGTTTCTCCATAATTCTCGCATAGTTTTATTTTCTTTTTTGCGTAGAAAACACTGTTATTTAATATTTATTTTGTATCTTATATTTAGTTTATCTTAATTAGATAATACATGCTTTCTGTCTTTTTACCTGCCATCAAATTTGAGCATTTAGTTCTTGACCGTTACTACCAACTCTAGACTATTTACCTATTTGCTTTCATCTTCTATGTTTATCAACCTTCAAAAGTATTTCTTTCATTTTCCTTTTTGCTTGTCTTGAGTTTCCCTTCTGCATTTTTGCAGAATGTCACTTGAAATTTTTACTTTTGCGTTTCCACTTATTTATAAATTCTTCTTGTTTGTTTTGGTTACGCCACATCTACAGAACACTTTTTCCGTTTGCCTCGTATGTCTCGTTACCTTCTGTACTTATTTTATTTAATAGTCTAAGTCTAAATTTGACTGTTTTTTTATTAGCTTGCATGTTTTATCATACCACTCTTTCTCGTTACTTTCTCTTTTCTTTTTTCCTGACAACTGTAAAGTAGACATCAATCTATTCTTTATTTTTAGGTTTTTTTCACAGTTGATTTGTCTTTCACTTTTTTAAAATTCCTCGCTGTTATTTTTCCAACTTTCGGAAACCTTTCTGTATTGACTATTGTTTTCTCTAAATCTTACACATACCTGAAAATGATTGACATTTAACTTTGTTGAAACACATGCTTCAAATCATTATAATGATTCAATATTAATTTAACATCATGGATTTGTATATCATCGATAACTTCCTGGTGCTGTGTATAGAATATATCTTTATCTTTCCTTTCTTGCTTCTCCGTAGGTGCAAGTGCACTGCAAATGCTAATATTTCCCAACTACTTATAACTATTCTCTAATTCATTAGTTTGAAACAAACGATTGCATTTTTACATTTTATCACTTATAATAAAACCCTTTCTGTATTGTCATATAATTTATTGTTTATCGCACACCTTAAACCTACCCCAAAATTTTAAATTTTCTTTGAATTTACTAGTTGTGGTTTAGAGTGTAATAAGAATTCACTAGTTTGAAAGAAACGATTACGTTTTTACTTTAATTGCTTATAATAAAACCCCTTCTATACTGTCAGATCATTTATTATTTATTGCGCACCTTAAACCCACCCCAAATTTTAAATTTTCTAAGAATTTGCTAGTTGTGGCTCAAAGTGCAATAAAAATGAAACGTAAAACTTCGAATTAATGGCAAAACTTATACAGTTCGAATTTTTAACAGTACTATACAAATTTACTGCAAAGTACACTGAACCGCGTGACATGCTAGTAAACAAGGTGATAACGCGAATAACGTACAGCATTGAAGTGCGTGCTGTCATCTGCTTTTGAAGTACTTAAAATAAATATGCTGATAAAATTCATGCTGCAGTATGTTATGTGTCTGATGTTGCATGTGTATAATTGCACATATTATGGTGTTGAAAAAAAATATTGATGATAAAAAGCGTCTATTTGACAACATACACAAATACGTACATAAACTGTTACGAACTTTATTATACTGATTAGCTATGTATTTCTTTTTAACCTTATTATCAGCTCAGTATGAAGTGCTTTTTTACATGGCAGAAACAATAGCAGGAATATTCAGTTCCTTATATAACTAGGAATTTCTTATATACAATTCGGCTTTGGTGATAATGCGCAGCACTTTATTTTGAAGAACTTGTAACTTGTTGCGGTTGGTTATAGAGGTTGCAAGATAGACCGTATAATGGTCGTTTATATAAGGGTTCCCCATTAAAGTATCAGAGGAGATCTTCTTTTGATGATAGGGTAAAGCATGGTTAATCTTGCGTATAATTCACATAATTGTTTATTTATGTGTAATCTACAATTTAGTCTTCGCCCCAGTAAGAGTCCTAGATATCTTACATCATTATCTTTTGGGTTCTACGGTATCATCTTTTTGTCTACACATTGTTCTTTGTAACCGTTATGCTTTAGAAATCTCCAGGAATATATAATGCAATCGGATGAATAAACTCGTCATGCAAGTATTCCATTAGCGTAAGCAATTCCATTGATATAAGCAAAATATTCATTTAAGCATATAATTTGCAAATAAACAGATACACCCATTATCAGTATCGTGGTTTTCCCCATCTGTTTCAGATTATCTTCTAACGAATAGTGACAGTTGCTTAACGATATATCTCTTATTGTAAAATAAGATTTTGTCATTTTGCGAGAGTTATTGATTTTAAGATTACAGAAAATTGTTGGTTGTGCTCTGATCTTAAATAATGTTTTAAAGAAACTTTAAAAATATAAGGGAAACGATTATTCTCTTTAGTAATTTTTTAGAAAGAGTTAGTAGAAATATTAAATTGTTTATTTAGCTTACAAAATATATTATTTGGGTTATTATTGGTTGAATGTATTGCCAACACTGTAAATTTTTTAATATTTATTTATACACTATAAGAACTTATAAATTATAAATATTTTCTAACTAAATTTTGGTTTCTGAAAAATGCATTCTACATCAAAAATTCTACCGCATTTCTCATAAATCAAAATCAGATTTAATATACCTTCATTTATACATAAAGACATATCCCGAATAAACTTAGTTACAACAATCAATAAATAGCCTACTATGCTAACTCAACTCTACCTAATTTTTGAAACAATCCTCTTTCCTTTTTGCATCATTTTTAAGGAATATGCAAGATTATAAACAACCAGGTTTTTCATCACATTTTTTTGGCAGAAGCGAAGCTGGCATTAGCCAGATAATGTTGCATAGATCTAAAGAAATAATAGTTTAAAGGACGAAATCTGGCGAATATGTCTGGTGTGATAAAATCCTTGCAACCCAGGTCAATGATCAAAGTCGTTTTGCTGGCGTGGAGTCGGGCATTGTCTTTTTTCCTTGACTCTAGCAGATTACTCGTACGAATCTCCCCTGATCTACAGTAATATCTTCTCAGCTTCAATATTTGGTCGCATAATACTGGTTAACGGATTATCTAAATAAATCAACAATTTTCTTCTCTATTGAGTCAAAATACGTATTTTTGTAAAAAAAACCTTTTTGGAAAAGTGGAAAGTAATAACATAGCAATATTGTAGCATCTACTTCTGTTTTTATCTAAATATATCTGTTTGTGCAGGTACATAGAAATGGCTTGACCTATTATTCCATATGTACCACAGAAAATTCAAAAGTGTCTATTTCTTATTTTCTTTATCATCATATTCTGGTACTGAACAGTATTCTCTCTTAAAGCAATAAAAAGTATTTTTTATGGCACATTATTATATATTATGACACCATTTTAAAGCAAAACATTTGTGGTGGTAATTGTTACCACGAGAATTCGTCTCCTTATTTTTCTTCTATCCTCCTTTTACTTTTGATGGTGTCGGATTATTGTTCTTCTAGTTTGTTGACACATTTTTTCAATCCTATCCAATCCATTGCAAGTATTCTTATTTCTGCTTTCGTATTTCCTTTCCTAATTCCTATTTCTTCTAATTTTTGCATTTAACTCTTTCTAGGTTCTTTTATTCTTTTTTTTATATTTTACCCATTTCCACTATCTTCTTCGCTAATCTATTCTGGTTCATCCGTATTATATGGCCATACCAATTCAGCTGTTTTCTTTCTAGTTCCGTTATAATTACTTATTGTTATGTTATTTATCTTATTTATTTATTTTGATTTCTATTTATATTCGTTTTTCCCGCTGTCTAAGCATTTTCATTTCTGCTGTCTTAATTTTCACTTCTTGATTATCTTGTAATGTCCATATTTGTGAGTACTGATAGTACCGCTGTGTTTTACACTCTTATTTTAATTTTCTTGTTTATTTCTCTTATTCCGAAAATTGTCTTATTTGTCCATATTTACACCAGCTGCTTCATTTTCTTGTGATTATCCGCTATTAGAACTAGATCGTCTGCATTTGGTAGGCAGTCAATTTTTATTTGTGTTAGATTATTAATACTCTACTGTCTGACTTTATTTGGTTCTAGTAGTTTTTAACAATCTGTTCATAGTTACTATGAGTAGTAACGTGCTTAGGTTATCTCTTTGATTTTATTCCTACCTCTATATTGAATTGTTCTTATTCTTATCCATTTAACTTGACCATATCTGCTGTCTTACATATACTTTTTATTACATTTAATAGTTTCATTGGTACTTCTAGTAGTTTTAGACAGTTTCATATTATATTTCTCTGTATTAAGTAAAAGGCAGCTTCTAGGTCGAACAAAATGTTTCTCCCTTTTTCTCTTTCTTTTCTATTATGTTTCTTAAAATATGTAAATAATCGTGTGTTTGTCTGCCTGCCTTAAAACTACCTGTTCTTCTAATTTATTGTCAATATATTTTCTGAAATTTCTCTATATTATTGTGATATATAATTTAAATTTAATGGAGGATAGGTATATAGCTCTGCGTAATCTCTTTTCTTATAGATTGAAATTATTAAATTATTTTTCCACTTTTTGAGATTTCTTCTGCCTGCTATGTTTTTAAGTATATTTAATAACTATTGCCTACCGTTTTCCCTAGGAATTTTATCATCTTCAGTTCTATTTTGTCTTGTCCGCTTACCTATCTTATTTTAATACCTCACATGAATTCGTCTAGTTCTTCTGATCTTCCACTTCGTTTTAATTTTTTTTATTTCTTCTTTTCTCGGCAACTCTGTTCATATGTCTAGTATGTTTTTATACCTGATTTTACTTTATTATTTTAGTTTCTTATTTTTTAATAATTTTTTATTTTTTTTTCTACCCCTTAAGACATTTTTTGGTATGTTTGCCTAAGTTCTTTACCGAACGCTTCCCAACATTTTCTCTTTGCTTATTTTGTTATATTTTTGTTGCTTATGTATTTTGTTTGTCTATTTCTTGTTTTGTTTCTCTATATCTTTTCTATACCATTTTTTATCATATTTCCCACTTCCTTATTCCACCGTACTGCTTTTTATTTCTGTTTTTTATGTATTTTTTATCTTTCATGTTTCCTTTGCTATTCTACGTATATTATTTCACTAAAGTCTTCTATCTTTTTTCTAGTGTCTAATTTTTCTCTTCTTGTTCTCATTAATTTAATGGTTGCTTTTTCTTTGAATTTTCTTCTTATGTCCTAAGTTCTTAGGTTTAGTATTTTTATTCTTTCATATTCTTTTGCTTTTTAATACTACCACTGTATTTTTAATTATTGTTGTTATTAATCTGTATTGAGTGTCCACTTCCGCCTCTGGTATTGTTTTAATCGCTTTTATTCTACTTTCTATTTCTTGTGTATATACTATGTAATCAGCTATATTCATAGCGTTTTTCTTCCATTATAAATGTGTATCTAACATGTAGCGATTGTTTTTACTCAGTATTTATATTTAGTTGTCTGAACTATTATTTTTTGTCATTTTTATTTATTGTATCTTCTCTATATTTTCCCATATATTTTATAGCTTTATTTTTGTCTTTTCCAATTCTTGAATTTCAGTTTCCCATAATTATTACTTGATCATTTTTTCCTTTAATTTATAGCTTGTATAGCAGGGGTATGTATGGGAGGAGTAGTGTAAGTAGTGTAAGTAAGTAGGTAGTGACCTTCACATTTCACACAGTTGGAAGTTTTGTTACCATGCAACGTTCGACCGGTAAACTGCGAGGTTTTGCTGTTACAGCGTATTTGGAAAATGGTCGAAGTTACGTACCTATGAGCACAACGCGCATTCTGTTTACATTTTCATCTTCCGCCTCGTGTTCCTGTTCCAAGTTATTTCTGTTTGAGCTCACAACTTACATCAAACAATAAGAACAAGAGGTGGTAATGCAAGAACTGTTAGGACCCCTCAAGAATGTGAAACCTTTGAAGATCTACCAGGCTCCACAACGTTGCTCTAAATCTTTCAAATCAGAGAAAGGAGAATTTTGCATGATAACTTACACCTACACCCGTATAAAATACTAATAGTTTATGCTTTGAAGCTCGGAAATTATCCTGTTTGCGATGGTTTTTGTGAGCGCATGTTACAGCTACTTGAATACAACCAACAATTTACTGATAATTTCTGGATGAACCATAAAGCTCATTTCCACCTCGGTGAATATGTCAATAAAAACGATTGGTTGTTGCCAACCCTCAACAACTTTACAAATAGCTTTCCATTTAATCAAAGTTACAGCGTGCTATGTTAAAATGCTGAAAATCTTTCTTATTCTAGAACAATATCCTCTGAATGAGAACGTTCATATCCAACAAAATAGAGCAACTAGTCACAAATTCAGTGTCAATACACTTTCTGAAAGACCTTTTCTCGAACTGTTTAGTGGCTTCCAAGATCACCAAACCTGAGGTGTAGTGATTATTTTTTATACGGATATCTTAAGTCGAAAGTTTTTGAGACTCGTCCAGCAACTAAACCGGACTTAAAAAGTGCATATTTTTAGAAGTTGGTGCAATAACATCGGTACTACGACGTGTCAGTGAGAATTTTCGTGTAAGACTCAGACGATGTGTACAAAATTATAGTCGCCATTTTCATGTAGTAATATTGAAATGTAAAACTTTTTTTGATTTTATACCAATTTCCACGTATGCTCTTAACATTTGTTGCAATTAATAAAAAAGAAAAAATGGTTTTTTTTAATACTTATAAATTGTGCAATTTGACTGCCCACCTATAAGTCTAGTATTTCTTATTCTTCTGCTCCAACTGGTGTCATATATTCGTATCAATTTTATTTTTTCTTGTAGTTTTATTTCCAATGTTATAATTCTCAAACTTATTCCTTTAAATTAGTTACTGTATTATCTACTTCCTCCCTACAATGAATCCTACTCCCCCTCTTGCCCTTTGTTCTTTATGACTTCTTGAGAAGTATAGATTATAGTTGTCCTTTAGTAGTTTACTTCTTGACTCTTTTTTCTTTGTTATACTTATTTTCATACTTCTATTACCTCACCTTCTTTCCTGTTAAAGATGTTATATTCCAGGTTTCTATTTTTATTTGTTCTTTTGTTTCCTCTTTCTTTCTTCTCCTTATATCTACTTTGCCTTGTTTTTGTTTCGTTTCTAAAATTTTCTCTGATTTCTACATAATATTGATCATCTTCTTTAGTGGCAGTCCTAATCAGTTTGCTGTTTAGTTCTTAATTGTTTTCTTATCTCCCCATCATTCTTGTTTTGAGGTGATCGTTCACTCATTGTTCTAGTTTTCTGACTTTTTCTTGGGAGTGTTTTCTGTTTCCTTGTTTATCTCTGTTTCTACTTTTTCTTCTGTGTTAGTATTTTCATGCGTTTTAAATTGAATACAATTTTTAGAGTGATATGAAATACAAAAGTTTAACGAAATAAAGAACGTCATATTTGTTGCATAAACTAATTAATCAAAATTTTTTACTCAGCTGAAGAATTTATAAATAAGTGATATCTATACACATCTATTCTTAAATCAGAAGAAATAGTAGCTTGATCATTTTTATATTCAATTTTAGTAAACGACCCTTTAACATCTATATCTATAAATTTTATATTTAGCAGACGGGAAGTCATGAAAATGTAACGTGACCATACCATACGCTTGAGTTGGTTTTTTATTTTGTTGAAAACAAATATCTAAAATTCTAAAAATCTAAATTTCTTTGAGTTTTGTTTCAGTATCAACAATATTTAGTCGGCAAAATGTAAATTATCTACGCCACTAGGAGTTATTTACTTGCAGATTATATTGCTACCAGCACCCTACTTTATTATATTAATTACATTTTATTTTTTATATTTACAATATTCTTTTCCGCAGTATTTTTCTACTATGTGACTCAAACAAATCTCCAAAACATGGTGTACGTTACAATTGTAATGGTTTATTTAAACTATTTTTATAAAATAGCTCTTTTTTTGCTCATTTTGTAATAACCATTTTTTTGGGAACATTAGTGTTGTATCTGTAACTAGATACACGCGTTCAAAAAGTGTAACTAGAAAATCGGGGAAACATCTTAAACAAAGAAATGAATTTGTAACTATAATTATTCATTTTCTATTAGTTTATCCAGGTTGTTTTCTTTTGTATTGAACCTAAATTTTAATTAAATGAAGAAGTTGGATCTTTACTTATAACAGAAATCATTTTATACGATAAACAATTTCCTCGTTAATCAAAAGGTATATTCTTTTGTTACAAGTATTTTAATAACATTCCTTAAGCGCATTTGCTATCTTTAAGCTAACAACCACTATTTCATTAAGCGAATTTTATGCATGATAGAATACCAAAATATGTGCATATATATGCATTTAAAATCTTTAAAATATGCAACAAATATGCATTATTTATTCAAAATATGCAAAATGCATTATTGCAATTATATGCATGACAAAAAAACTAATTTTTGAATTTATTGTCATTAAAATTTAAATGTAGCAATAAAAACCGGAGATGTGCTTTTACATACTTTTAATTAAAAAAATATATACAAAAAGAAAACACTAGTTACTTAAGTACATTTGAACTAAACAAAAAGAGGCCAACTCATTGTGCAGTTATTTTTTTATTTAAAACATTGAGCTTTCTCAATATAATTATTTGTGTTATCAGAAAACGTTAAAATTAATTCCCTTATGTGTTCAAAATGTTCTGCATAAAAAAGCTGCATTTAGCCAAGTGCCCAGCTTGTAATTATTGGTTCCGGTGGTAAAAAAATGTTAGGAAATTTTTCTCTATACAACTGTATTCGTAAAGGAGCTTTTAGAAATATTTTTTTCACACTACTTATTAAGTTATTTACTAGTAAAAATTTATTACGGATTGTTTTGTCTACTTTGTTTAAACCATAAGCTAGACACGTAACATGAATTAAATTTTTGAATAATACTTTTAATTGTGCACCCAATTTTACCATATACGGTGCGGCATCGGAGAGCCTCAAAACAATTTTATCTGTTGGAACAATATCCGGAATAAAAAACTGCATTAGCACTTCATTTACAAAACAAAAAATTAGGCACTTTGGAAGCAATTACATAAATTTTACTAGGATGTTCTTCACTTAAGCAATCAATTATCAAATTTGCAATATAGCGCCCACAACAATCCGTGCTTTCATCCACTATGAAATAAAGATATTTAATTTTTAATAATTTCTTTTATATGCCATATTGCTTCAAGATAGACGTCATTAACATACCTTTTTCTGTGTGCTTTTACCTGGCACATGTTTACTACTAACTTTTTCTAAAAACGATCGAAAACTAGAATTTTGAAGCTTTTTAGCAAGGTATTAGCTTTAACAAGAGCACTGCTTAACGCAAAATTGAATTCTTTTTGATCATTTTTTTTGGATGTTTGCTCAAACAACGTATCTCACAGAAGTGTCTGAGAAAGTTTTGTTTTCTTTATTTTTGCTAATTTTTTATTATGTAGAGCCTTTTAAAAGCGCTGCGTAACTTGAAATTTTCGTTCTCATGTAATCTAAAAAAATAGTTTTAAAAATACTTCACTATGTTCAAGAGTACATTTCTTATCTTATTTTGCAAAAGTTTATGAATAATATGATTAAATTGTTTAATTACAAACAATAGAATACATAAACTAAAAATAAGTTATGCAACTTACAATTTTTTCGCATGCTGTGCAAAGTACACACTCGCCGTTCATACGGAGTTCGGAAATATTTCTTATCCTCACCGAAACTAAATTTTCTTTCACTTCGGCATGTTTTAAAACGAAATTAAATCACAGACCTGCAGATGCAGAAAATTTCCACGTACCCACTCAATGGAAAGTAGCACAAGTGATATTAATACCTAAACCCGGAAAGCCAGAAAATGCTACTTCCTCTTATAGACCAATAAGTTTATTGTCACAATTAGGCAAACTATTTGATAAATTACTTGCTAAGAGGCTAGAGCTAATTATTGAAGACATGGGACTTATTCCGGATCACCAATTTGGTTTTCGCAAGGGCCACTCTACGATAGAACAAGTCCACAGGATTGTTAACGTCATAAATCAAGCTTTCGAAGACAAACAGTATTGCACTGCCGCATTTTTAGACGACAGCCAAGCCCTTGATAAAATATGGCATGGCGGGCTCCAATTCAAATTAAAGAAATCACTTCCACATAGCTACTTTGTCATTCTTAAATCCTTTTTATCATACAGGTTCTTCCAAGTCAAGAAATTACAGACCGGAATCCAATAAAATCAGGCGTTCCCCAAGGAAGCATATTAAGTCCCATGCTCTACCTGCTATTTACAGCGAATTTTTCGAGGAATAACCATTCTACCACCGCTACTTTTGCAGACCACAAAGCAATCTTAGTTAAACATGAGGACCCAACAATCGCAGCTACGCTCCTCCAGCGGGACTTATACGAAATACAAAAATGGGAGCAAAAATGGAGAGTCCAAACCAACAACGAAAAATCCGTACATATCATATTCACAAAACGTAGAGGGATCACTCCACTAGTTTTTATAAATAACGCTCCACTCAGGTTCAAGAAGTTAAATACCTAGGACTACATCTGGACAAAGTATTAACGTGGAAAGGTCATATATGGATAAAACGGAAACAACTGGGCCTCAAATTCCGTAAGCACTACTGGCTGCTAGGCGTCCAGTCCAAACTATCAACAACAAACAAACTGCTAGTTTATAAAACTGTTTTTTAACCTATATGGTCTTACGGACTTCAGCTCTGGGAAACTGTCGCCTTTTCCTCGTTGCAATCTATAGAAGATTTCAAAACAAAGTGCTTCGTGTTATATGTGATGCGCCTTATTTTGTCAGAAACATCGACATCCTAAGTGACTTAAAAGTAAACACAGTGCGTGAAGAAATAAGTAAGTGTAGTGTTAAATATTTAATTAGACTATCCAACCATCCAAACGCCTATGCAGCCAATCTGCTTGACATTAGTGAACAAACACATAGGTTAAAACGGTTTAAACCTTTAGATTTGCCTCACAGATTTTAATGACTTTGTCTTGTTGCAACTTAAAACCGCTGTGCCTTAGCAAGTCAAAACAGAGAGGTATTCGTTGGAATACTCTCATATGCCATTAGTCACGCCCTATTATTATTATTCAAGTGACCCTGTATTTATTTATTGTATGTTATACAAATTGTAAATAGTAATATTGTTTTGAGCCGTCCCTAGGAATTATAGCACTAAACCGTCTTGGCAATGAATATATTAAAAGAAAGATTTGATGCTGTAAAATGTAAATACTTACACAATATGCAAAGATATGGATAATAAGTCCAAACGTGCATTAAACATCAAAATATGCATTATATCTTCAAATATGCAAAATATGAAAAAATTAATTAACTATAAAAAATAAAGAATATGCATTTTGCATAAAATCCTCTTTTTATTTACGACTATTAGTTGAATGATCACTATGCAATCACTTAATGGTACTTTTAGATATTACTGCCTCTTCTATTTTACTTCTACGATTGTGATTCGTTAACCGAATTATTGATAAAAAAATATTACATTATATATTGTAATATAAAATTAACATTTTTTATAAAACAAAATGTATTGACCTACATAACGAAAATGCATTATTCGTTCTCCTTAAATAATGCTATAAAAGCAACTTTGGTAGCAGGATTATAACACAAATTAGCGGAGCGCAAAGACATTACGTGCAAATGGTTGATGCTAAAATCGAAGAGCACCGATAGTTTTCAAGAAGCTAGGAAGCCGAAAAGCAACAAGGTTTTTCCATTATCTGATAAGCTACGTATTCTTCCGCTTCTCTACAAAGTTGTCTTACACATTTAACAGGAAATTCACAAAGCTGTCGTTTATATTAAATTAGTGCAACTATACCTGTAGCTGAAATGTATTTTTAAAAATTAAAATAAGTTCTAGTGGCTGCTAATAATTCGCTTTTTCATAAGAATAGCTAATTTGCCAAACAAAATTTAATTAAAACCATTAAAAAGACACCAGAAGCAATAAACGACGCACTTTTTTTGTCGTGAACATGTGTCGCAATTTTTGTCGTCGAAGCAATCCATTACAACGTAAACGGGAATGAGGCTTGTATATTATTCACAGCACGGATGAGTCCTAAGCGTATTATAATCGGAACGAATTTTTAGGAAACAATTCCGAACTAAACAGCTCGGAGACTTTTCGGATTTCCCGTGGGAGCAGGCATCGCGTCCGCATAGATTACGTTTTGAAAGATAAATTACCGAACTCGTAGAGGACAAAACGCAGTATTAATGTAACGCGCGTTTCCGTCGTCTCTTTGACGCGCTGCTGCACTGCAGCATCAAAGCTGATTTTTTGCGTATTTGATGAGACTTCTCGCAACCTAGCGTGATTAGAATGTTTTAATTTAGAGCGAGGCACTTTGATCTGTCACCGTTGGGATTTTAAAACACTGAAATGTCCCTTGCGCCGAATAAGCGCAGTTTGGACTCGACTGCACAAATTTGTAACAAACAAGCGCTTTTGTCTTGTTCAAGCCGGTTACATTTAAGTTACTACGTCGTCCATCAAAATTAATGTTGTGAAATGGGTCATGTTATTTATTTAACGAAATATTTGTAAATTTACGTATTGCAGAATGTTGTGAATGTGTAATTTATATAAAGAAAATTTGCCAAGCAAAAAATAAAACATTTTTTCTATTCCTTTTTTATTTAGAACAAATTTAGAACAAAAACTTTTAATTACTAAGAGGGTCATATCGTAATTCGTAAAATGCATAACTATTCACAAAACCAAAACAATAAAAAAAATCGATAGAAATCACCCCGCTAATTATGAGAGGTTCTATAAAGACTTATAAAAATGTAGCCTACGTTAAAAGGCAAACAATTGTTTGAAAACGGATCAAATAAAATCAACAGAAAGTTTTATTTAAACCAACTATCTCATATGTATTTTCTATCTATAATTATTTCCTTCAACAATCTTCACAACTTATCCTTCTCTTTTCCCAATAACCGCCAGTGACCAATAATTTAGAAAACAAGTCAGCAAAAATAATAGAAAAACTGAAAATCTTACCAAATCTCCTAACACGCTATGATCAGTAAAATTTCGTAATAAAATTACATTTAAGATGGCAGCATGGAACGCTAATGGTTTGGCTGGAGATATTCAAGAACTAAAATACATGCTCATTAACCATCATATCGACGTAATGTTTATCTTAGACACCCATGCTATAATGACAAATTATTTTAGTATTCTCAATTGCAGCATTTATGTTACAAAACAAAAAAAGTTAGTGGAGGTAGCGTTATAATCATTAAGAATAATATAAAACATTATGAACTGTCAAAGCATACGCGACCATATTTGCAAGTAACTAGCATATTTGAAGATAACAAGGTCAAGACTACACTGCCTGCCTTATACTGTTACCGAGCCGTTTTTATCTAGATATAGAAATATTAGCGCCCCGATCGAGCTTGCCAATTCCGAGGGGCGCAATAAAAACATTTACTAATCTGGAGGAACAAAGTTGCTCTTCCAGCCGCCTATGCGCCACCACCGCCAAAGTAAGGGGCTGGAAAAAATTAATAAAAGCCAAAGTATTCCATCCCTCGCTCTCAGTTTTTGGGCTCTCAAGGGGCGTGAAATTAGATCTCCGAGGCGGCATTAAGGCCAACCCAGAGCACCCACGCGGCATTCCCGAGGCATCTCCGAGGCAGTCCGGTTCCAGTGTTACCACCCGGTGGCTCTCGCTGGTCGACCGCCAGCTTCGTTACCCTGCCGCCCACTACACCGTCGCCCGGCCGCTCCATCTGCCGAACCGCCAGCGTTGCCCGGCCTCTTGCACTGCCGCTTGGTCCGTCGCCGCCGGACCGCCCCATCTACCAGGCCGCCAGCGTCGCCACCCGACCGCCCCATCTACCAGGCAGCTAGCGTCGCCGCCCGGCTGCTTGCTTCGCCTCCGCCCGACCGCCAACGTCTCCGCCCTGCCGCTCGCTTTGCTGTTTGCTCCGCTTGCATTTCCGCCTGGCCATCGCTTCTGACACCAGCGCTGCTCGTCTGCCTGATCCGGTTGCTCGATCCAGCGCCACTTTAGTTAAGCTTAGTATTAGTGTTTCCGTTAAGGCTTTGTAATTTGTCATAAATATACTGTTAATCCTACGTTGTAGCCCAACGTTCGTTCTTTCAGTCTTCTGTGCCCTACACGTTGCCGGTCTTAGTGTCCCGACGACAGATCTACGACCTGGTAACAATTGACGCCCAAAACCTGGGGCTATTTTTCTGCTACCTGCTGGGGATTATCAAGGAGCAGGAAACCCCCGCATAGGTAAAGAAGCCCTCGCACCCACATCTACCGCCGCCAGCCGAGGCAAGAGAGGCACGGAAGAGTCCAGTTCTGGGACTGGTTAAACACCCAGTGGCGCTCAAAATGATCGGCTACTCCGTGCTCACCAGGGCTGATCAGCACCTCGTCGACACGCTAGCCGCAACAATTTCGCTGCTTATTTCGCAGGTCAAGCTCATTTTCGAGAGCCATCTGAGGGCGTCGACGAGTTCCTAGTGGAAATGTGACACCCCTATGGGCCGGATTAGCTTCAGCAAGCTGTCAGCTGCTTAAGCGAAAGGGCTGCAAAATGATGGGAAGATGTCAAGTTACTGGGACCCGACTTAAAGACTTTTGTGGGGAAAAAACAAACAACGCGCAGGGGCCGCGGTATAGAACTCCAGCAACGCTCCTCACGCCCGCGCCGGGAGAAAAAGCCCGCTGCACCGTCAAAACATCCCTCCGTGCAGATCTTCGAGAAGGCCATTAAGACGCTGCAAAGCACTGCTGTCGACCCAGCCGTAATAAAATGCATTTTGAACAATTCATGTATCGGAGAGCACAGAGTCAAGCAACCTCCACGAGCCGCAACCCGCCGCCGAGAAGTCTTCTACACAGCTCCCTGGAGAAACCTCTCCACTCAGCGCCACCGCATTAAATCTCGCCACCACAGAGCCCGCTGCAGAACATCTTGATGCACCGGAGCTGGCCGCCGAAGATATTGCTACGCCGGAGCCCGTTGCAGCAGAGCCCAACAACCAGGGTCTCGCGCCCAGCATTACCGCGCCGAATCTTGCGGTGGCAGAGCCCGCCGCTGAAAATTTCGACGCGTCGGGGCTTGCCGTTGAAGATTCTTCTGCATTGGGGCGCAGCTCATCAAAGCTCAGCAACAAGAAGCTATCCTAACACGCGCTTGCACTGCCACATCCGAGCACGCAAAAAAATGTGACAGCCCAGCATTCGGAATTGCAAGACCCGGCCGCCGAAAATGATGCTGTGCCAAATATCGCTGCCGAAGACGCTCTAGCGCTGGCTCCAGCTACTGACGCTACAATCGCACCGAAGCTTTTGGTCGACAATATTGCCGGGCATCGGCCCGCAGCACCAGGGCCGCCGCCGAACAAATTCCACCAGAGCCCGCTGCTGCCAGCTTTCCGCACTGGTGGATCGCCGAAAAAACACTCGCAGCAGATAACATCGCGTCGGAAATCGTCGCTGCCGAATTAATCGTCGAAAGTCACGATGCACCGAGGCTCGAAGATAAAACTCCCGCGACGCTTGTTATAAAAGAAGCCGCTACCCCCAACCCGGACTTGCAAGAATCTGCCGCGCTCGTGGCCGATGCCGGAAAACCCGTCACAATCAAGCTCGCCATCAGAACCTGCCACCAGTGATGTCGCTATGCCAGAGCGAGCCGCCCCCGACCGACTCACAACCGGTGTACCCGCCGTGTCGGAATCTGCACCAGCCATTGAACTCGACATGCAAGGTTCCCCTGCACGAGTACCCATGGACGCAGTACCCCGCGTCTGCAAAACAATTTCAGCAGAAGATGCCCATACCGACGCCGACTCCACAGAATGCAACGAGCTTTTGCTGTCCGAGTTGCCAACGCCACCAGGTCACAACAAAAGGAGACGCCGTTGTCGTTCCACCGGCCCCAGAAAACGCACCGCATCATGGACCCGCTCCCAACATCAAAAGCGCCGTGACGCCTTTCGAGGGGGGGGGGTAATGTTACCGGACCGCTTTTATCTAGACACCGCGGCGCCTCTCAAACGCCAAATATTAGCGCTCCGATCGAGCTTGCCAATTCCGAGGGGCGCAATAAAAGCATTTAGCAATCTGGAGGCAGAAAGTTGCTCCACCAGCCGCCTCCGCGCCACCACCGTCAAAGTGAGGCGCTGGAAAAAATTAATAAAAGCCATGGCATCCCATCCCTCGCTCTTAGTTTTTTGGGCTCTCAAGAGGCGTGAAATTAGGAGATCTCCGAGGCGGCATTGAGGCCAACCTAAGGCATCCCGCGGCATCTTCAAGGCAGTCCAGTCTCAGCGTCACCGCCCGGAGGCTCTCGCTGCTCGACCGCCAGCTTCGCTGCCCTGCCGCCCACTACACCGCCGCCCGGCCGCTCCATCTGTCCAAGCGCCAGCGTCGCCCGGCCGTCTGCCCTGCCGCCCGCTCCGTCGTCGCCCGGCCGCTTCATCTGCCAGGCCGCCAGCATCGCCGCCCGACCCGCAACGTCGCTGCCCTGTCGCTCGCTTCGCTGTTTGCTCCGCCGCCCGGCCGTTCCAGCTGCCCGTCTGGTAGCGCCGCCGTCCGCCCTCCGTCGCCGACGCCGGGCCGCCTGCATTCTCGCCTTGTCACCGCCTCCGACACCAGCGCTACTCGTTTGCCTGACCTGGCTGCTCGATCCGGCGCCACTTTAGTTAAACTTAGTATTAGTGTTTCCGATAACGCTTTGTAACTTGTCAAAAATATACTTTTAATCCTACATTGGAGCCCAGCGTTCGTTCTTTCAGCCTTCCGTTCCCTACATGTTGCCGGTTTTAGTGTCCCAATGACAGATTTACGACCGCCGGGGCCCAACCTGCTAACAATACTGTCCACCGGAATACACGGTCAAGAAAGAACAGTTCCTAAATTGTTCACATCTCTAGAAAATCGATTCATATCTGCAGCAAATTTTAACGCTACGCACGTATATTGAAGATCGAAACTAATCACTACAAGAGAACACCAACTGTTACAAGTCACGTAAGAAAAACGCATTATCTGTTGCTCCACAGGTGAGCCAACATATTGGTTTTCATATAGATAAAGACATAGCTCATTCATGATTGCCTAATCCCCTCTATACTTGTTCTCGGATCTAACAGCGGTAATAATTACTTCAACTCACAAATAAGCGAAAAACCTAAATCAATACTATTATGTAACAAACAAATCAATGAGAATTATTAAAAAAATTGATAAAGTTTAAACTACCATTGGAAAGTCTATATAAATTAACTAAACAGAGTAATATTTACAAAGGTAAATTACAGAAGCTGCTTGGAAAACAACTCCTGATTCAGAAAACCTTAAAATTAAAGAACAGCTTAGCACTTTAAGAACAATATTAGAGAAAAAAGCAATAGCAAATTTAAATATTTCTTGCAGATAAAAACGGATTAAATAAAACAATCAAATTAAAAAAAAACTGAGAAAATTATAAAATCAAGAAATTCAGCAACTTCTAAGAAATGTTTGAACCCTAAGCTCCTTATGGAGAGCAAAAAATAGAATAAATGATGATCGATAGAGGAAACTGTCTTTACACTTTTTTCTCTGTGCGTTACAATAGATCAGGTATTATAATACTTTTCGAATTTTTATTCCAGACGCATTTACTACTTAAAGGATTAAAAAAATAAATAGCCAAATTTATCTAACATGATTGGAATCTCTGGCAGGATTCTAAAGAAACTTTAAAACAAATAGATTAACAATGATTTTCAATGCAGTTCTAAGGTTAAGTTATTACCCATAAAACATTAGCATTTGTCAAAGAGAAGAAACTAATACCTAAAAATAAATTTGGCTTCCTCAGATAACAAAACCCGGTTGAACAAGTACATAGGATTGCCACCAAAATTAACCAAAATATTTGGTTCGGCTGCATTTATTGACGGGACTCAGACCTTCTACAAGGTATAGGTGATAAGCCTATTATACAAAATAAAACGATGTTTGCTATATACCTACTACATTGTATTCAAATCGTATTTTAGCAATAGATATTTCTTAAATAGATATAAAATTTTGACTACTTCTTTGCCACCAATTCAATCAGAAGTTTTTTTAGAGTAATATTTTTGGTCCAGTTCTGTACTTAACATATACGAGCAACCTACCAGCAACTAGAAGTACAGTACTCGTAATCTTCGCTGATATACAGAAATAATGGCCTCGCATCACGATGCAACAGTGGCGTCAAGATACTTACAACAGTACTTACACCAAAATAAATAATATACAAGAATATGTATTCTCCAGTCCATCTTGATGCTGATACCTTACCATAAAAGACGAGATCAAACACCTAGACAGCTCCTAATATAGGATACTCATATATAGTACAATAGGCTATATCTTCAGAAAACACTATTGCCTAACTAGGCGTCACTGCTAGCTATTCCTGGAATGTGAACTATCAGTTTACAAGGTTGCCATAAAACTAATTTAAAGTTATGTTATTCAAATATGACGGACAGCTAACAACTCAAATCTTGCCAGCGATACCAATCAAAATAAAATTATATATTAAGGCAGAATCAGAAGCTAACCTAATATTCTAGCAGTTAAACTTTTCACCGAGCAATCAGTAAAGACGCTGAAGGTACACGATTCGCTAAATCTACAGTAATAATTTTAAGATACATTCTAATTCCAAGTTGTTAGATATAACATGTTATATATTATGTTAATTGTAAGTAGGGATTATTAGGCAAAGCTGCTTTATATATTATTTTTTATTATGTAAGCATACCTTTTACTTAATGTCTCTATAGATATTATGTAAAATTAGTTTTGAGTCAATAAAAAATTTATTCTAACTTCTTAAACCAATGAATAATCCACATATAAGTAAATATAAAGCTTATCATTCGCAAGATCATATAGAGAACAGAACGTTTTTTTTTTGCGCACTGACAGGCACTGCAGCCTCAAGGGCTTATTATGCCCATTAACATGCACTTATTCTAGGACATTCACACACACCCATGGGTTGAGCGACACTCGAACTCGCGCGCGCCAGCTATAGGTCAGACCCAACTGGTTGAACCATCTGAACCACCGCGAACGTTATTGAAACAGCTGTAAATATAATATATCTTTTTTTAACAAGAAAAGTTGTGTTTGTTTGTCACAAAACACGTTTTTATATAACTGAACTTAGATATTAAAATGTCAAAACGATGTAAGTATCATGTAGCAGGGATAACACAGACCGTGCCATAAATTAAACCAATTCATCATTAATAAGTTAACATCTGCACTAGTTCTTTTTTTACCTAAACAACAAACTTGACTTTGACTTCGTTCGCGTGTAGGAAATTTCTGGAGCTTGCCCTAACCTCCGTCGTCCGAGGTGACCTCACATGGTTGGTTGTGGGGCCGTTGGTCGGCCACCCCCGTACCGCGAGGATCAGGATCTTCGGGTGCTTATGGTGGGCACCTCTGTCAAGCTCGTATTGGTATAGGCCACTGATTGACGGCTTTCCGTGGCCTTGAACGCTTTCGTGCAGGTATTCAGCACTCAGGGAGATAAATTCCTGGATTGTTGGTAAATTTCTGTGCAGGACAGTGTTTCTTACGTACCATGGAGCGCCAAATATTGTCCTCAGGGTCCGGTTCTGGACTACATGAAACTTGTTCACGTGAGTTTTCGCGGCCCAGCCTCAAATTGAGGCCACGTACATCATTATGGGCGGTAATATTATCTTATAAAAAGTCATTTTGTTTGAGAAAGACAGCCGGATCCGTGCGTTAAACATGGAGCTGGAGGACTTCCGAGATGTCTTTGCTTTTGTTACGGCCCTGTTCACGTGAGGCTTTTAGATAAGCTTGGCGTTTAAGGTCACTCCAAGGTGCTTAACTTCTAATTTCCAGGGTATCTTCCTGTTGAAGATGCTGATCGGTGTGAGATCGTAATGCCAACGAAGTCTTGCCCTGGTGGAGAATAGGACCGCCGTGCTCTTTATTCCTGTTCTCCACCGGTGAACCAGTCTTCAGGTGGTCTTGAATTCCTTCTCGCCGTCACGTAGCGACGCATGGAGCTGGCGAGCACCGCCGTGACATCTGCATATTGGGCTTTCACTGTTGAGGCATGTCCCGGACGTAGATGTTGAAGAGCGTCGGGGACAGGGCTGAACCTTGGCGAACGCCGGCTCACCTCTTCCAAACTTGATCCGAAAATACTGCCCGACAGAAAGACCGGACAAGTTGCGTTAAACGAAGGGGAAGTTTGCTGCGACCATCTGGTACAATAACCCGTTGTGCCACACCCTGTCGAAGATCTTGGCCACATATAGGAAGGTTGCTACGGCGACCTCCTTTCTGGAAGCCTTCCGTGATCTTTTCCATCACCCTCAGGAGCTAGTGGACGGTTGAGTGGCTTGGACGGAAGCCGAATTGATCCTCCGAGATTAGTTGTAGATCTTTGACGGCTGGTATGTAAAGAATAAAACACAGAAAAATTGAAAAGAATTAGAGGCAGTTGTGAACAGTTTAGTTTAAATATTAACACTCATAAGCGCATACTGCTTTTTATCATCACAACCAACACAAAGTTTCACATTGCTTCATTTGCACCTATAACTTTTTAATACTAAACTTAACCACATCTATGTTATATACTGACTTATTTTGTAACTGCATTGCAATTCTGAATATTACATACTTAGGTGTTATAAACGTATTCTCGCTAAATATTTTACGAATGCATTTGAAAATAAAATCTAGTCATAGAAAATTGATCAATGCTAACATTGAAGAAGAAGGGTCTGCAACATCTTTGCTAATTCTATTTAGTTATTTGAGAATTTATTGCGCTATAAACAATAATACAGTTTCTTCTTATATAGAAAGTGCAAAAAATATAAGATATCAAATAATTGATATTTTCCAATCGCGGTACATAAAAATATGTATGTATCAAGAACGCCTCCTATAGTCCCTATGGAGCATTTTTTGTTTAAAATGACAATATTTTATACATTGTTGCTTCTAATCAATAAGTTTTCTGGGATAATTAATAAATCTTATGCATAATGATAGAAGCTAAACAACGATGTTAGAATATTTGTTTGGAATATAAACTGTTAGTCACTTTATTTGCTTTTAAGGACGGTACTCTTAAGAAGACTAAATCACCAACGTTGTCGAAGACAATTGTAACTGATTGTCCTCACATTGTTCGCCACCTTTTTCAGGATGATCGCCAATGAATAATTACTAAAATTGATTCTTAGCTCGAAATAAGCTATCGCAGTACTCAGATGTAAATTTCTAATTGGAGATGTTCTGTTTGACGAGAACCCTCTGCTTCATACAGTTGCTCAAACTCGAAAAAAATTTAATATTTCTTATTAACTGCAGTAAAAAATTTGTTTATATTATGTATTTATTATCTTTTAATTATTATCTATTTTGATGGCTTAGAGGATAAAGATCTGATGATGCGGCTAGCGAAGCTTTCGTGGCTGGTGTCAACCACTTTACGATAACAGAATTAAAAAATCTACGCAGCTGTTGGTAAAGTGTTTTCTACGCCATAAGGTTATATAGAAAAATGGCTTTGTATGTTTGTGTCTTTATGGAGCTTTAATAAAGAAGGATGCTAAAGGAGGTTTTGTTTTGGCTTATTGCCATTTTCTAGAAATTCCGACTGCTAACTACTAGAATATATAAAACTCTTGCACCATTTTGAAATTAACTAAAAAATTAGTTACGCCGAATGACGCAAATTGTTAACATTATTTTCTGACGTTGCATTTCATTTCCTGTCATAAGATACATGGTCCACTTCCTCATACTTGTCACGTAATAGTCATTCCTGCATTGATTATAATACTGACATCATATTTTCACTAAATCATTATTACGATAAGAAATTATTGCTAAACAACGAAACTAATATTTTCGATATCAACATATGAGATTGTTAATGATACAAATTCAACACTTTTTTCAGAAACAAACATCGTTTAGCATCGTTATTTAAAAGGTTTATTATAGTTTCTTTTCTGTGATTAAAGACAATTTGCGTGATGGGGTTGTTCTGTAGATAATCAAGGAATTCTTGGTAGATTAAGTATTTTTCTGTAAATGTTTACTTTTTTATTAAATGATATTTTTGTGGGATCTCTCTTTTAGACAACTATGACTCGCTACCAACTGAACTATTTCGTTTTTCTTTTCAAAAAATTTCAAAGCTTAAAACTTTTAATTTAATTATAGTTGATATACCGTTATATTATACTCTATACATTATAACCTTTATAAAATATAGCTTTTCTCTCGAAATACTTGTGAAATAATATAATTTTTTAGTTTAGTTCCAATTATGAATAAAAATCCAATATTTCCATAATCTACTACAAATAAAAAATCTTCCTTAAGTTTTCGTAATGCAGAGTTCAGTTTACCAATGTTTATAATTACTCAAAATTCACTTAACATGTCGTTACTAAGAGCATCGCAGTTCAGAAAATACCATCATTCGGATTTGAGTTACAACTACTGACGCAGGTTATAAAACATAGTAGTAATAGACTTCGTCCTTCGCGTGATGTGCGCGTCTCCCTTACTTCAGCTTAATACTCCTTAGAGAGCTCTTTCAAGTCGGTGCATGAAACTTCCGTTTCTGTTTCGTACTTAAAAGATATTATGTAATTCACTGTCCTGTGTGAAGTCTTAAAGGTGATAAATGACGTAGATAGTAAACTCGTGAATTTGAATATATAGCACTATCAAACATACAACAAAAGGATAAAGTTTTTTAATTATTAAAATGTTACTTCAGTATATTAGAAATATGCAAGGGATAATAGTTTAAAATTGGTTATAATTTTAATATTATGCATATAATATCATAAATATGGCTATGACTGCCCCTTAAACTATTTCTTTAATACAAATTTATATATTATGTAAAAATGTAATTCCATTCGACGATCGGCATCTATATATGGTACAGCAGTAGATGTCGCTTAAGTAAACCACTGGTTAAACAAACCAGCCGCTTTTATGAACCAAAATGTTAAGAAACCGATTGAATTGTATTAGTAAACTATTTTTTCGGGTAATTAAACCAATTACTTCAAGCATAGAACTAGTTCTGCTTCTAAAACTAACATTTTTTTCTTTGCATTTTTATTGAATTGCTTTACAATGTTAGAGTATTCAATTACAAGTCAATAGACTCTTCCTACATGATCTTCTATAGTAGTTTATATAGGCAAGTCTGCTTAAGAAAATTTTCTTCAAAATACGGAGGATTTAGCCAAGAAAGTAGAAGACAATAATTTTAAATCAACGAATGGATGGCTAAAGAGATAGACGAATTTTGATAGAATAGTGTACAGAAAGTTATTTTAGAAGAAAACAGACTCAGATAAGACTGCCGAAGAGACTTAGACACGCAGTTTTTGGCTGTGTTTGCTGAAGAGCTGCTCTTCGAAGAAAATTATAAGATATCACTGGTAATTAAAAAAAGTAAAGCTCCTAGATATTTCAAAAGAGTGAAGCATTTACTGACAAACTACAAAAGCAACAAACATGCATAGATAACAGGAACAATATTTGGAAAGTACCTTTATAACTGGGATGCGAAAAATGCCTACTTTGCAATATTCCAATACCAAGTTGTCCAATATTAAATTTGTGTTCTTGCCACCAAACATGACCTTCCTCATTTAAGCATTAGATCAAGACAGCATCAAAAGTTGGAAAACACTATACCAATCAAAAATCGACGGAAATCTTACCAAATGTTTGAAGTGGCCAAAAAATCTTTTTTTCGACACAGTTTACTTGATGGCAAATATATGGAAAAAATTAAAATAAATCTATATAAAGAACTGCTTTAGAAAGCTCTCGAGACATTTCAAAATGCTCAGGAAAAACAACAAACTCAGATTGTAGAGATAAAATCTTGGCTACACTTGGACCAGTCATGTAATGACAGACAACGGCGAAGTTGATGTTGTTTGGAAATAATGAAAAAGAAGAAGAAGCAGAAGCAACGCTGCTTAAAAAAGTAGGAAAAGAAAAAGAAGAAGATGGTGGCAATGATGAGGTGACTGCACAGACCAAAGAAGGCGAAATATATATGTATAAACTAAATGATTTTACCAAAAAATTGTATGCAATTTTATTCAAAATAGCCTCAGTAAGAAAGTAACATAGATTTCCATTTTGTTTTTGCAATATATTCGACCACAAGGCTTTTGATATGAAGGCAAACATTATCATAATTCTTTTTGCACGGTTTTTGGTTTAAATATTGACATTACTTCTATTTATGTAAATAGTAAACTTGATATAGCTTTAGTATTTACTTAGGTATTTATTTACTTTAGTATTTAAAGGCAAATATTGGCAAATATAAATAAACTAAAAAGTTATGTGATGTGTTAGCTATTCGTTTTTACTATGATAACCATAACTGCCAACAACGATTTATTTAAAACTGTGAATTAAATTGTTTTTATTAGTTTTAAGCGACCTCTACTGTAAACATGGAAATAATCAATCGACATGTATTGGATGTATTATTGATGTAACTGACAGGTCTAAATAGTTATACATTTCTTCCTACAGGTTTAGAGAACCTTTATACCAAATTAAAACAAAATGTTAATACTTATGGAATTAATTCGAATTTTACTAGAAAGCTATTTAAAGGTATAAATAAAATAATTGAATTCCATCAATAACAATTATTCCGTAAGACAAAGCATTTTTGAAAATAATAGTTCTTAAAACATGCACACCTAAATCTTTTTTAGGCGCTAGATAAGTTCCTAAAAATTAAGCCTAAATAAAATTGGCCTAAAATAGCTACTAGCTCTATAGAAAATTTCTCAGAATTTTCTTGAATTACAGATTCTTTCTTAACTTAGATTTCAGATTGAATTACTTCAAGGTATTATCTATTAGTATAAAATCTATTCTTCTTCTTAAGTGCCGTCTCCTCTTAGAAGATTGGCTATCATTATGGCTGTTTGTATTCTCGACGTTGCTGCTCTGAACAATTCAATAGAACTGCAATTGTACCATTGTCTCAGGTTACTCAACCAGGAGATGCGTCTTCTTCCTCTATTCCTTTTACCCTGTATCTTCCTTTGCATGATATTTTGTAGGATTTCATATCTTTCTCCCCGTATCACATGCCCCAGATACTGTAATTTCCGTATCTTAACTGTATTCAATACTTCTTTTTCCTTCCCCATTCTTCTGAGTACCTCACCATTCGTCACTCTGTCCACCCATCTGATTTTCAACATTCTTCGATAGGTCCACATCTCGAATGCTTCCAGTCGATCACTGATGTTTTTCTTCATCGTCCAAGCCTCCATTCCATAAAATGCTACTGAAAACACGTAGCATCTCAACATTCTGATTCTTAGCTGTAGACATAAGTCTCTGTTGCATAGTATATTTCTCATTTTATTAAATATGGTCCTGGCCTGGGCAATTCTTGCTCTAATTTCCTCTGTGTATTCATTGTTCTCGTTGACAATAGTTCCCAGGTATTTGTATTTTGTACCTTCTCCACTTGTTCTCCTCTAATCCATATATTTTCTTGTCGTTGTTGTGATTTTGTGATTGTCATAAATTTAGTCTTTTGATATTTAGTGACAGACCCTTTTCTTCACTACTTTTGACTACTAGATCTAATATCCTTTGTAAATCTTCTAATGACTCTGCCATGAGTATAGTGTCATCTGCATATCTAATATTGTTTATATATTTCCCGTTAACTTTAATCCCAATTGATACCTCTTCCAGTGCGTTCTTGATTATTTCCTCAGAATATACGTTGAAGAGTAAAGGCGAAAGCACACATCCCTGCCTTACTCCTCTTTGTATCTGTACTTCTTCAGTTAACTCATTATCAACTTTTACATTAGCAATCTGGTTGAAATATAACTGAGTTATTATTCTAATATCTTTCATATCTATATTTTTATCTTTAAGTAGTCGAATGAGGTAGTTATGGCGGACTTTGTCAAATGCTTTGTTGTAATCGAGGAAGCAGACATATATTGGTTGATTGATATCCATACATCTCTGAGTTAACATATTCATTGCGAACAGGGCTTCTCTTGTGCCCATTGCTTTCCTGAAACCAAATTGGGTTTCACTAAAGTCTTGTTCTAGCTTTCTGAAAATTCTTTTATGCAATATTTTCAGAAATATTTTAAGAGTGTGACTTATTAAACTAATTGTCCTATGATCATTACATTCTCTTGCGTTGGCTTTTTTGGGTAAAGCGATGAATTTCGATCTGAGCCATTCTGTAGGGATTATTCTTGTATTATATACTGTATTATATAAATCCACCAACACGCCTATTTGTTCTTCCGTGATTAATTTTATTATTTCAGCTGGAATTTCATCAGGACCCGGAGCTTTATTGCATTTTGCCAACTTTATTGCATGTATTACTTCTTCTTCTGTTATATATGGTCCACTGCCTCGTTCTGTATTTTCTTCTATTGCTTCTTGTTGTCTTTCATCTTCGAATAATTCCTGGATATACTCTTTCCATCTTTCTAATTTACCTTTGATGTCGGGTATTATTTTACCATTTCTGTCCAAGAGGATATTATTTTTATTTGATTTTCTTATTCCCGCCATTTCCTTTATTTTCTTGTGCAAGTTGAAATCATCATGTCTTGCTTGCAGTTCTTCTATTTCTGCACATTTATTTGTGTACCATTTCTCCTTAGCTTCTCTAATCTTCCTTCTTATTTCTTTATGTAAGGTTTTATACATTTCATTGTCTCTATTCTTATGTTGTCTTCTGTTTTCCATCAGTTCCAGTATCTCATCTGTCATCCATATTTTATTTGTGTTATTTACCTTTGATTCTCCTAATATTTCTCTACTTGGGGTCATTATTGCTTTTTTAAATGCTTCCCATTTGTTATTTGGGTCTCCCTTCAAGTTTCAATCTATTTTTTCTTCTAGTTCTTTATTAATTTTTACCGCTAATTGATCTTTTGTTGCTTGGTCTTTTAATTGTGATATCTGTAGTTGTTTTTTGTTCTGTTGTGATGTAAGTTTTTTTAATCGTGTTTTGATTTTTATTATCACCGGATTGTGGTCAGTTGCTGCATCTGCGCCTGGATATGTTTTGGCCGACTTGATGGAATTGCGATATCGTTTATTTATCAATACATAGTCTATTTGGTTTCGGATTATGTTGTTGTTATTATCTGCTGGTGCTCTCCACGTATATAGCCTTCTTTCTGGCAATTTAAAGAACGTATTTGAGATTATCATTTCCTGTTCTTGGCAGAACTGTTCCAGTCTATCTCCCCTCTCATTTCTTAGTCCCAGTCCGTAATTACCTATGATATCCTCCACTTCTCCTTTTCCTATTTTTGAGTTGAAATCCCCCATGACAATCGTGATTTCTCTGTTTTTTGTGATATTTATAGCTTGCTGAACGTCGTTATAAAATTGTTCTACTTCTTCCTCATCCTTATCTGCCGTAGGGGCATATACCTGTATTATATTCATTATTCCTTGGAGTGTTTGAATTCTTAACATGATTACTCTATCTGAGACAGGCATGAAGCTAATTACTGATTTACACAGGGATTTGTCTACTACTATTGCTACTCCATTCCAATGGTATGGGTCGTTGTTACCTGAGTAGTATATCTTTGCTTTGTTAATTTGCATTTCCCCTGAATTTGGCCACCTGGTTTCACTCAGTCCCATTATGTTAACCTTAAGACGTTCCATTTCTTGAAGCACGTTGTGGATTTTTCCTGCTTCATATATAGATTGAATATTCCATGTAGCTATCTTCATCTCTTTCCTCTTTCTTGCAGCTTTATTCAAAACCGTTCCCCCCGGAGATCCGAACGGGGAACTAGAGACTCCGGAACATTTTGCTCTGAATTCAGCCATATTGATTTTACTAGGGATGCCCAAATGGGCCTTTAATACAGTGGTTTCCGTTGCCTTCTGTATCCTTATGCCGTTGACCACCCTCGTAGTTCTTCCGCCTTTAGGACCGTTCTCGATCCCAGGGCAAAGAGTGCCCTATTTGTAGCCGCTCAATCTGAGTCAGACGCTACTGCTAGTTTTGGTCCGCCCCGGGTATTTTATTTCCCCGGTACCCGCCATATCTGACGGACGTTCCCCTATCCGCCACCTGGGGAGGCGCCCAGTTGGGGATCTAGCAACCCCGCTGGGATAAAATCTATTAGATCAGTTCAATTATCGTTAATCTCCTATAGTCAATTGTATTGTACAGTTAGTATACTGAGGTTGGTCTCCCGTAGTTAGTTTTCTATAATCATGTATATTGCTGTGTTAGTCTCCTACTACTTCTAAGTTGTACTGCTATATAGAGTTCATACGTGTAATTTAGTTTAAATAAAGTTTATACCAAGTAATAAAAACTAAAAGGAGCTAACCCATAACCTGAGTGAGCATCTTTTTTTAAAATGGCCATTAAATTTTGTTAAAATATAAAGTAAATAAAAGTCATAAAATTCACACAAAAATTGTTTTTAATATTCCATTTCAGGCAATTCCGAAATTTCCTGAAAATCGCATAAAAAGAGGTTTATGTGTATGTAATTAAATTAATTCGCATAAAATAAATAGCAAAAATTTGCCATTTGTGTAATTTGTTTATAATTTAAATTTTGCTAGCAATGCAATAGGTCCTTCATTTTTTTATTGGTTGTATAATAGGTTTCTATTTCACTAATTTAGGGGAAAAATCGTTTTAGTTCTTTTAATGCTAATTAGTTAAAATATCAAATGTACGTATCTCTTACTTTTATAAACCTATCTAATGTAGTACCAAACGCTTAAAGCGTTTGGCTGCGGTGCGGATTCATTGTTGGGATTCAATTCCTTTATGGATGCCCTACTTAATCACAAAAATAATTAAGAGCCTACTTTCACTTCGAACAAAGGGAGGGTAATATTGCTGTTGTCTAAGGCGCGGTGCTTACTACATCACTCCGTATCCAAAGACGGTACACGATAATCGGGAACTGAGAACGATCACAAGAAAGCCTTAAACTCTCAGCTTGCAAGTCGCAAGTCATGCCCTCTTGGGGGGCTTTAAAGCCTAGCCATTATTACTATTACCATCTAATTCAAAAATTATGTTTTTGAGTGGAATCATTCAATACTACTGTTAGATTTAAATGCAGAGAAAAATGACTACCTTACTAAATATACACCTATATTATCCTTTTTACTAATTGCAATTAAAATGTTCTTCAATACAGGAGAGACATTTAATCACAATATAATTAAACCCAAGAATTTTTATTTTTAAATATCTTCTACCTCTATGTTAAGAATTTAATCTCATGCTCAAATCAGTGGAATTTTAATAAATTATTCTCTAATACTGTTTAACAGAAATATTAGAATCCTTTCTAAAACCACATTAAAATTATTTTTATCTACCACGCATGTAAAATTTGTTTGATGTGTTTGTTTAACTTTACATTTTCTTTATTCGTTTTTTCTTCTGAAGGGTTTCTTTAGTATAACTGATGCACACAAGAGTATCTGGTTACAATTTGTGGCTAGCTATAGACGTTTTTAATTAATTTTTGAAATTATAGTGACCTATTACAACTGCTCATTTGTTAGTACCCGTGTGGGGTTGCTAGTCCTCCATCGGGCGCCTCCCCAGGTGGCGGATAGGGGAACGCTCGTCGGATATGACGGGTACCGGGGAAATAAAATACCCGGGATGGACCAAAACTAGCAAAAAGAAATTGATCCGAAAAACCGTCGGTATAAACGGACACCTCTTGTTGACCAACAGCTTCGGGTGGATGAGTCGATAAAAGAAGGGCACTTCCTTTGCCCTGGGGCTAAGAAATTGACCCCAAAGGCGGATGAACCACATACAGTCAACGGCATAGGAATGCGGAAGACAAGGAGAAATCACCGCATTAAAGATCCTAAGGATATTCTCTAGTATCACCATGAAAAGGCTATGTTCAAAACAAAATTGTCCGAGTTTCAAGTCCCCGATCGGATGTCCGGGGGACGGTTATGAACGAAGTCGAGAAATCGAAAACAACCAGTCGGTAGAAATAAATATGAAAATAGGTACATGGAACGTAAAACAATGGCGCAAACCGGAAAATTAACAATGCTATCCAAGAAATGGAAAGATTGAAAATCAAAATCCTGGGAATAAGCGAAATGAGATGGCCTGGTGCAAGTTACTGTGATATAAACAAACATCGGGTATATTACTCAGGTTCATCAAATGAGCAATATCAACATGGTGTAGGAATCATAGTTTGTAAATCAATCGCAGAAAGTGTAACAAACTTTATACCAATCTCAGAAAGAATCATGCTACTACAAATAAAAGCTAAACCTACAACATTAAACATTATTCAAATATATGCTCCAACGACAAATCACACAGACGAAGAAATGGAACAGTTCTACTTTCAAATCGCAGATATACTGAAAAACTTGCCAAAACAAGATCTAAATATACTAATGGGAGATTTCAATTCAAAAATCGGAAAAGGTCGGGAAGGTGATTTCATAGGACCGCACGGGTTAGGAGAAAGAAATGAGCGTGGAAACCAACTAAGCATATTTGCAGGAGAACAAGGCTTAGCAATAATGAATACATTTTTCACACTTCCACCAAGAAGACTTTACACGTGGAAATCGCCTAAAGGCTCACCGGAAAACGTTGTTAGAAATCAGATAGACTTTATCCTGATAAATAAAAGATACAGAAACAGTTGCACCTGTGTAAAACATATCCAGGTGCAGATATACAGTCAGACCGCATCCCATTAGTGGGCACCTTTAAAGTTAAATTAAAAGAATAAGAAAGAAAGGTACTAATAAGTATGATGTAAGAAAACTAAAAGAACCACTAATAAAACATAAAGCAAAGATAAGGTTAAACGAGAAGATTAGATTAAACACAAACATAAATAGACATATGGTCAATATATCAAATATAGAAGAGGAGGTCAAAAAGTAAAAGACACTGTGAAAGTATCAAAAGGAATTCTTAAAACCAGACACCGTAAAGAAAAAGACATGGATGACAAATGAAATCCTACAACTGATGGAGAAAAGAAGACCCAAAAGCCATCCAGTAGAATATAATACCATTAATAGAAGAATAAAATTGAAAATAAAGAAGCAAAAGAAAACGAGGTAAAAGAAAAATGTGCGGAAATAGAAACCTTACAAGCGAGACATGACAATTTTAATATATATAAGAAAATTAACGAGGTGACTGGGAAATATAAAAAGAGAACTGTGAACAAACTAGTGAATGAAGGGAAAATTATTATCAATAAAAATGAAATCAGTGAAACATGGAAAAATATACAGAACAGCTTTTCACGATAATAGACCAAAACCTCTCCAGATAAACAGCGAAACCGGACCAAAAATACTAGTAGAAGAAGTACAAAATGCAATAAAAGTATGAAGGAAGGCAAAGCACCTGGCCCAGACAACATACAGACAGAGTTTTTGAAACTCCTAGATGAAGAAAACGTGAAATGGCTGACAGATCTATTCAACTATATATATGACACTGGAAAAATACCTATAGAATGGCTTAAATCTGAATTCATTCTACTACCTAAAAGCCAGGAGCTAAGAAGTGCAACGAGTATAGAACAATAAGCCTCATGAGCCACCTATTAAAATCATTTCTAAAAATAATTCATAAGAGAATATACAAACTATGCGAAGAACAAATAGCACCTACACAGTTTGGATTCAGGAACGCAGCGGAACACGCGAAGCCCTATTTAGCATTCAAGTATTAATTCAACGTTGCAGGGATGTAAACTGCGATGTATATGCCTGCTTCATAGACTTTCAAAAGCTTTTATAGAGTCCAACATCAAAAGATGATAGATATTTAAGAAACATAGGACTAGACGAAAAGATCTAAGAATTATTATAAACCTATATTGGAATCAGACGGCATCAATGAAATTAGAAGAAGAAAACATCGAAGATATAAAAAAGAGAGGGTGAGACAGGGTTGTGTACTGTCTCCGCTATTGTTCAACCTTTATTCAGAATACATCTTCAGAGAAGCGTTAGAAAACACAAATATAGGGATTCTCTTAAATGGAGAAAGATTAAATAACATCAGGTACGCAGACGACACAGTCATTTTGCTGAAAAGTTAGAGGACTTACAAGTACTATTAAACAGTAACAGAATGTAGTCAGAGACAGGGCATAGACATCAATATAAACAAAACGAAATTAATGATCATCAGTAAAAATAATATCCCCAGATGTCAACTCATGATAAACCATATACCTATAGAACAAGTGGAAAAGTATACTTACCTTGCTAGCACCATTAATGACCAGTGGGATAACTCACAGGAAATAAAGATCCGCATTGAAAAGGCTAGAGCCATGTTCAACAAAATGAGTACCATCTTCAAAAGCCACAATTTAACAATTAATTCAAAGATGAGATTTCTGAGATGCTACGTCTTCCCTATCTTTCTTTATGGAGTAGAGTCATGGACCCTGACAAAACAACAGAAAAAGGCTGGGATTTGAAATGTGGCTCTATCGCAGAATGTTAAGAGTGTCATGGATAAGAGAGTCAGGAATGACGAAATTCTGCAAAGAATGAAAAAGAAAAAGAAATACTGACTACAATAAAAACAAGAAAGCTCCAGTACCTAGGACACATTATGCGGAACGAAAACAGATTCCAACTACTTCAAGTTATACTGCAGGGAAAAGTACAAGGCAAAAGAGGTCCGGGTAGAAGAAGGATATCATGGCTTCAAAACCTGCGAACATGGTTTTCTATGACCACAACACAGTTATTCAAGACAGCAGTCAACAAAATTATAATAGTCCAAATGGTTTCCAACATCCGGAACGGATAGGAACCGCAAGAAGAAGAAGATTTGTTAGTAATAAGTTATAACAAACTCCCTTTTTACATCCATTTAGTTAAACAGGCATTTGCTCATATTTTAAAAATATTTCATTTTTCAGTTGATTGTCCAGTGTTGTCGTTTGGAATTATTATAATTTTACATCGTCGGTGACTATTTGCTACAATTTTGTTTGGGTTGCAAAAACAGATGTTGAAGAGATTATCAATTATAAGCTCAAACACATACCGAAGCTTCATAAAATTTATGCAAACAAAAATATTATTCGCCAACCGTGCAGAGCCGCAATCAAATATTTATATCCCCCAACCCCAGGAAATGATATAAAGAAAGATTTATAAAAAAAGGTTTTACTGTTAAGAATACAATAAATATATTTAAAAAACAAAACAAGATAGAAATTGGTCTGCTGATGTTTTTGTAAATCTGCAACCAGCTGCTAATAATAAAAATATCTAAAATCAAAATTGTGTAGATAATAATGTTATTGCAATGCCGTACACGAAATGCCACAGTATAAATAACTACACAAAAAGCTATTGCAACTGACCTTTTTTGTTCGTTAGAGTGCACTTACCAGTACTGAAAACTCAAACGCTTATTGTGCCTGTTAGCATGCACTTAACTAACTTAATGCTAAGATGTCACGTACAACTATGGGTTGAGCAGACTCAAACTCGTCTACGCTGGGTGGTGAACAACGGAACAAACTCTTAGAATTGATCAAACGCATATGTTAAATGCGGGGGAACCACACGACAGTCAAAAATTTGTAAGAATCAAGGAATACTCGTCCCAAATGTGCCTTATGCAATGGTACACATCCACTAAACTAAATCTTAACAAGTATATCAGAAATTTCAGAACACACATCGTATTGCTTGGCAGCATCTAAGTAAATGTATTAATGAAAGCGCTATAATGACTAATCATAATTTCTCAATTAACAAAAGGACTTCTTTAACCAATTATTTCAACAAAATAACATAATACTTAACATGTTGCCTATTGTTATAAACATATTAATTTATCATAGCTAAATTCCTAATGTTAACTTTATGGGATATCAAAGGCCTTCAGTAAAAAACATACGTAATATAATTTTTTTAAATATACAACATAGTTATTGTTTCTAACACAAGAATTTTTTATTATCTAAAATAATAACCAATTACGTAGTATACCACACTAAGCACTCTGATAGTATTGCGCATGGTAAACCAGCTATCATTGTCAGTTAGGGATCAAGAATAACAACGACAATGCATTCTATAAAATTATCAGGAAAAAGAACTATTATATACTCTCCACAAGCAAAGCGATTTACTCATCATCAGATTTGAATACAATTTCAAATCTTTTAGAGTTCTATATTACAAATGGCAATTCGTCTAATTTCACAAATGTATAATTAAACTTCGATATAGCTTCAGATTGCACATTTGTATATATTACCATCAGTTCTATTATAACAAAAGAAAACCTGTACTGTACAACATATGCGCTGATCAGATTCATTTAAAAAATACATAGGCCAATAATTAAACAATTAGAGCAGTAATACAGACCTATAAAATGACAGAATAAACCACAAAGGCACCACCACTATACAAATAAGGTGAATTGCAAACACAAAACATCTTTGCAGAAATAATAAGGTATTAGCTGACAAAATAAGAGCAAGAATTAGACGGTAACGAGGCCGATATCTAGTAGACAAAACTTCTTACAAGAAACTTGAAAATAAATTAAAATCAAAGGTAAGCGAGATCTAAAATGGAACTTTTATTAAATAATTTAATATGGAAAGCTACAAAAAAATTTAAGCAATGTATACCCGCTGTTTCTTTTATTTACAATTGTATAATAATAGATAGACAAGACCTAATAATAAAAAACTAGAAATTAGTTGTATAGCACTTATGTTCAAGTCTTTCAGTCGCACAGAAATAAATCTTCAAATCAACTGCAAATTTTACTGTGAAAGAAAATAAAGTAAAACATAAATAATAATGCCTTTCTAATTACTAATAAGATATTATCTGAACTATTAGCTTCTAAAATGAGGTTTATAAACATATTATTTAACACCACCAACAATTGTTACCTTTCACTATCCTATAAGGTTATTGACTTTAACTTTTGGAAAAGCTAATACTGAAAAAATAAAAAATAATTTAATAGTAACATACAAAACTTTCAAAAAAAAAGATTTTCTTTGGTGGTCTTTTTATACATCGAACAAGCAGTTGACGAAGTAGAGCATAAAGGTCTTCTGTTTAAAATCAAACAAAAACTACCACATAAATGATTGCAATAGCTGAGACTTTTCTATAGTCTTGATCATACCAAGTGAAATACGAATAAGAAACATCAAAGGTAGGGTAGTGTGTTAGGTTCGGTTCTGTATGTAATCTACCCATAACCCTAAACACTATAATTAGAATATTCACAAACCGCACAGCAATTTTAGTCACAAATTAAAATCAAGCTTTACAACTACACACATGTACGTTTTAATGACAGTTTAACAAGTGTAGAATTAAAATATATGAGATCAAGTCCACAAATGCATCCTTCATGTTAATAAGACAAATATTTCCACCTATTCATATCAGTAATGTTAAAATGCCACGTACTATAAAAGTACATTAAGTGGGATTACACCTATATATGAGCTTGACATGCAGATTTACATATAATAAGGAACTGGACTTGGAATTAAAAAAGATAATATACAACAGCTAATTGGAAGGAAATTCTGCCCTTCTTTAACATACAAGATTGTTATCTATAAAACTATAATTAAACCAATGTTAATGTACAGCTTAAAACTGTGAGGCTGTTCTGGTACGTTCAATTTAAAAATTATTTAAACGTTTCAATTTAAAGTCTTAAGGCAAATAATAGATTTTACATGACTAAATTTACTTACTAAACACATACCAACCTAAAATCCTTTTCGTAAAAGCGATGATTTATTAACGCGCAATAAAAAAATTTGTTTGTTATATTAACTTTATTAACAATCAGAATATATACATTCTATGAGCTAATGTTATGTAATTAAGTATTTGAACTTTGGATCGACGTCCTTCCATATTTAGTTAGTCAGATCCTTCGGCCACTTCATCTGAAGTCGTCTATTGAGAGGATCTGCTGTCAGTGGCTCCATAATTTCATTTGGATGATTTTCAATTGTGATTTTCTGTTTAACAGCAAATTGCTTGATAATTTCTCTCACAAAAGGGATATTTATATCAGTGTGTATGGTGCGATTTGACACGTACCATGATGTATTTGACATGTTTCGTAGGGTCTTTGACTGGAAGCGCTGTATGATGTCAAGATTGGAACGTCTGGCGCATCCCCATAACTGACATCCATATGTCCATATTGGGAGGATTATAACTTTATATAGTAGGACTTTATTCTCCAACGTTAATGGAGATTTTCTTCCTATAGGCCAGTATAGACTTTTTAACTTTTTTTTTTCTTCAGCCTTGTAGAGCCCAGTATTGAGCATATGCCTCCCTTTTTGGGGGGGATTTGGCAATTAAACGCCACGCTTGCCGGGCGGGTTGGCGAGTGCATAGTGAATGTACTTTTTACGACCGCCAAAGGTGTTTGTATGACGGCCGGAGAGCATTAAATGTTTTTTTTTGTCACTGCCGGGGTTCGAACCCGGAGCCGCCGTGCGCCAGTTTGGCAGGTTGAGGCCTTT
The DNA here is from genome assembly GCA_036346155.1 of Sinelater perroti. Lineage (NCBI taxonomy): Eukaryota > Metazoa > Arthropoda > Insecta > Coleoptera > Elateridae > Sinelater > Sinelater perroti. Next base: position 6,411,337 of record JARFIY010000265.1, read on the forward strand.
ACCTCGCGGCTGTCGTGCTCTTTTTAACTTAATATCCATTTATTTACGTTTTTTCCTTATATGCGTTTTCCAAGTTAATCGCCTAACAAGATGGAGTTCCAGGTACTTAACTTCTTGTGATTGAGGTATGGGTATGTTGTTGAGAGTGACAGGTGGACACGTTGAACTTTTTGTTGTAAAAGTGATGTGCGCTGACTTGTCTTGGTTAACTCTAATTTTCCATTTATCCAACCATTTTTCAATTTGATTTGGGTGATTTTGAAGCATCGCTGATGCTGTGTTCTGATCTTCGTTGCATGCTATGATCGCGGTATCATCAGCAAAAGTACTAATCATGGTATTATTAGATGTTGGCAGGTCAGAGGTGAAGAGTAGGTACAGCATTGGACCCAGAACACTACCCTGTGGTACACCTGCGTTTATTTGCTCTATCTGAGATACATCGTTACCAATCTTAGTTCGAAAGCTTCGATTAGTGAGGTACGAATTAAATATGCAGCAGTATTCGTATGGCATAGTCTTCTTTATTTTATATAGCAGCCCTCTATGCCAGACGCGATCGAACGCCTCTCGTCTAACATTACTGCAAAACAGAATAATTTATATTGAAGTGAAGTTTGTATTGTATTCGTTATCTGATGGCATTGTTGGATCGTCGAATGGCTATGTCTAAATCCGAACTGGTGGTTGGGTACAATAAAATATTGTGATCGTTTAGAAACAGATTCAAATCCATTTGTAGAAACGTTAATCGAAGTTTCGTGTTTTCAAACAGAGCAAACCATGAGATCCATATGCATTTTTTTAAATATTTTGACTATACTTTTCAACGTTTTTCTGTAATATTTGGAATATTTTAATGTTGTTACTTATATGAGAGTAATGAATTTTATAACGTATTTCCGTTTATCTAAATTTAGTTTTGATAATATTCGCTTAATACTTTATATGAGAACATAACTTATGAATGAGTTGGCATCTGGAATTTTCATTCGTGGATCTTTATAATCATGTCATTCATATTTATATTCGCATAAATAATATTCCTCTACAAATAATTACATGTCCATACAATTTAACCCATTTGATCACGTACTCTTAATATACAAAATACGAAAACGTGTAAGCACTGAAAGTTACACCGCATAAATACGCAACTTGGTTAAAGTGTCAAATATTTTTTACCGGAATTTTTTTTACGAAATTCGGACACAGTACCTCTAACACAAAAACCGTACAATGCATAAATAGCAAGGAATTTAATATAAACAAAATATAATACGTTGTCATCTTTTCATGGTAAATGTTGTGCATTAAAAAATGAAAAATATAAATGTGTGCAAATACATTTGAGTATTTAAAACTATTAAAAATAGAAACTTCCTTATATATATTTTTACAAGTGGACTCGTGCCATTTCTATCCATCAACTGAAAATATGCAGCCCGGTACATGAATGTGCCTGTGCAAATCTCTATGTGTGCGTATTGACGTCATATTTATGCACATTTGCGTCACGAAAGAAAGTTCTAGAACACGTGCTTCTAAATAGACACACATATACAGTCACATACACAGCATGTGTGTATGTACTTGCGTAGAACTCACTTCACTCACACACTACACACAGCTAAAACGGTTACGAACGCACGTACGCTAAACACTACTACACATACAACATCATTACAACGTAATCGGTTCAAACTTTACATTGTAGCGTTTTAATTCGACTGTGTAGCGTATCTTTTTATTTGTAGGAGTAGGTTTACTTTTAAGGTGTCTACGGATAGATCTCATCGAGAGGAACACGGAGATACCAAAAAATCTGTTATCGCATCATGAGCACCAAAGCTAACCCAATATACAAATAACTATTTATAATAAATATTCAGACAATTCTTTGTATCTTACATAAATGATGCAGTTTTCTTTTTTATCTTTTAGGAAATTGTCTTTATTTTTTCAGGGGTATTATAGCTCTGAACTTAAGATAATAGAAGCTTTTGTCTATATCAAATAAATTATTTTTATCTAATGATTCAATTATTTCTTTCATTTGCACTATAACGCCTATTTTTCATTTATTATAAACTTTAATTTGCTTTACTCTCTGACAGGATAGACGTTTTAGAAATAAAAAAGGTTTTAGAAAAACATAAAATTAGTAAAATCAATTAAATTATATTTATAACAAAAGAATGATTAAAAAATAAATCATAACTGAGCATCGGTTTCTTTAAACGAATTTTATTGTACACAGTATCTTCAGCTAGATGCAAATCAAACTGGGCAAGAACAAACAAAAATATGAAGAAAGAGTCACATTAAAGTGGGTACCTGAAACATCGAAAGTTGGAATCAGAAAGACCAAAAGATAGTGATAAAAATAGAAAAAATAAGATAAAAATATGCGCACTAACAGAACCAAAGAAAACGAGAAAAGAAACGAGAAAATATAATTCTTATAACCTGATTTAAAGCAGTACCAACAAAGAAGAAAGGGCAAAAGAAGATGTCGCCTTGTTAACACACAATAATTACATAGACAGGATAACAGAAATTAACTATATATCACCAAGGCTATTAACAGTTACAATGATGGTTAATAAGAGCAAAAATATATTTTCAGCATAGCTCCGGAAGAAGAAAAACTCAAAAACGAAAAGAAAGACTTTTATAAAACATTTAACAATGAAACAAACAAAAATGAGATAATTCCAGGAATTAAACAAAGGTTTAATAAAGTACTTAATCAGAATAAAGAAATGTTAATATAATCGTGTAAACTCAACAATTTAAGAATATACAATACTTACTTTGGTCTGAACTTACGGTACAAATTCACATGGTATAATACAACAGTGCAAACATCTGCCATAGACTATGTTATATCCAACAGAAAAATAAGACCAGAGCAAATAATAACAGTTATAACACTAAATACTGCAAAAATTGGTAGTGATTATCAACTACTACTAGCAAAATTAGAATACAATTAGACACTAATAAAAAGGAACAAGGAAAAACACAACAAAAAAAATTAAAATAGAACTCATGGAAGTTAAAACTAATAGACAACTGTACTTAAGAAGACTGGTCAGCAAAAGAAATGGAAAGTTGGTTCTACAAGAAAATGAAATTGACGAAGCTTGGAAAAAATGGAGACAAATATCTTGTAAAGTGCCAGAGAAGCCCTGGGAACAAAAAAACAAAAATACAAAAAACATAGTTTTCTAATACAGCAACAGTCTAACAAGAAAAGAAGAGCATTTGCCCAATATAATACAAATAGAACTCAAAATACTTATCGAATAATAAGAAAGGAGGTAAACTTTAAAATAAAAAAGATTAAAGATAGCTACTAGAAAAACTTCTCAAAGAGTATAGAAAGAAACTTTTATAGCACACTAAAACAAGTATTAAAGGTAATAAAGAGCAGCAAGGCGAGAATTAAGGAAATGGTAGAAATAAACAATACTGGCTCGGAAGAATAGATAAAATTCTCTAAGAAATTGTATATAGCAAACGACACACCAGACGACATAAGTCAATTGAAATTCAGAATTAAGGTAGAGAAAACAAGAAATCTTAAAACAAGAAATAACAGGAGCAATCAGAAAATTAAAAAATAAGAAATATGTAGGACATATCAATGTGTATAATAAATTACTCAAAATATGGGGTAAAGCTCTATAAGAGAAGCTAACGAAATTACTACAAAAATTTTTATAAACAAAAGAAGCAGGAGTTGTTCTACCAGGTTTTAAAAAGACAACCGAAAATTACCCAACAACTGGTTATGAATAACAGTGATAGATTCTACTTTTACACTAAGTACAAGAATACTAAGTAATAAAATCAATAAATCAATATTTGCTAGCAAAGAAACAACAGGGGTTTAGAAAAGGAATGTCCTGTGTAGATGTTATATTTATAATACAGCAAGTGGTGGAGAAATCCTTGGAATTTAATAAATCAGTTTCTATGTGCATGGTGCATTTAGAGAAAGCTTTTAACTGAATATTGTTAAAGATAACGTACAAAAATTTAAAAAAACGCCCAAGAAACAAGAAACTCGCGAAAGACGTACAAATAAACAAATAATAATCAAGGTAAATGGTAAAACTCATAGAAACGACAGCAAAAATAAGACAGGGATATTTTCTAAATCTACTACTGTTTAATATTATGATGGATAAGTTAATTGAAGAGGTGAGGACTCAAGAAAGTTATAAATTGCGACACACAGACATAAAAATAGTATGTTATGCTGACGACACTGTACTCATTGCAGAGGAGGAAAACTAATTACAAAGGATGCTAATGAAAGTGGTACAAACCTGTAAAAGATAAAATATGCAAATATCAAAGAAGAAAACCAAATGTGTAACAATCAGTATATATCCCATAAGGTGCACATTACAAGTAGAGCAATGCATAATCGAGCAAGTTGCCATATTTAATTATCTAGAAATAAATATATCTAGCTGGAGAATACCAAAAGAATAGGTAAAACATCAAGCAAGAAAGCCACTAGGTATCAGGAGCATTAAATATCATCATATAGCACAACAAATTTATCAACACCGAAGTTAAAAATAGGGCATATAAAAGTGTAGTGTGGCCATTACTAACGTACACAGGGGAAACTCGCAGAAATAAAAAAAAAATGAGATAAATTATGGAAATGGCAGAAATGAAGACATTAACAAAATCCGAAATAAAGATATTCAAAACCAATGTAAAATATGGCTTATGAACGAATATATTAAAACTAGAAGGCGAGAGTGAAAAAATCACATTTCAAGGATGGAAGAAACCCGCCTAGTACGGCAAGCTAGAGATAATAAAAAAATATTCAAGGAAAAACCAATGAGGAGATGGAGAGAGTTATTGTTAATTGGAGTAAACAGGCGTAAGCCTATATAAAAGTTAGAAAGAAGAAGAATAAGAATAAGAAGAAGAAGAGAAGGAAGACAAGACAGATAATTTATTTCGCTTTTCTGGTTTGATAGCCACGCCAGAAAACTTTCCAGCAATTTTAGTTAGAAATTTTCCTTGTCTATTTTTAGCTCCTAATTTTATACTTTATTCTTCTAACAAGACGCAGCTATAAATATGCATTGGCTCAGATTTTTATTAATTTTTGGGTGATAACACCCATCACACAAAATTTAATTTGTGTAAAGTTTACTTTTTACTTCATTTTCTTTAATCGCTGATAGTAACCAGGTTTATAAAGTGTAATGATGTAATTTTATCAAAAAGTAGTTTTACTATATAAAATTGACTGTTTGCATAAAATTATAAAAAATAATTGGTAATTAAATAGCACCAAAAATATTACTAAAAACATATATCTAAAACAAATATATCAATAATTAACAAAGCAGTCGAAAGCAAAATAAACTTAAATAGTATCTCCGATAACATTATAGCATAAATACTATTATATTATTAATAATGCTATTTCATATCCAATAAGAAAATTCAAGAGGCCTAAACACTATAGGTCACCCGAATCTTTAGAAAGGTGCTTTGATGTATCTCGATTTAACTACGCATATAAAATGGCTATTACTTTGCAAATAAGCCTTGTGCATTACAATTAGTTCAATCTGCATTAATTAATAGCGCGATTTAATACCAAAGTGTAACTTGATTTACTACAATTAATTTCGTGTACAGCAAAGCCTTATTATTAAACCCATGGGTTGCATTTATAATTAGAATTATTGGCAAGCAAGACAGTGATTAAGTGCATAACATTAGGCCTTTCTTAGTTCTGATTCTGCAAAACTAAAAGCAACATTAGCAAAATAAAAATTGCAATTATAACTGTTGAATCAAAATGTTACAGATTTGATTATACGCTAAACAGCATAAAGATGATCACATACAATTCAAAACAAAAGTATTGTCTTATTAACTTTTATTTGGTGATAAAATATTTAATTAAAAATATATGAGAATTTACAATAGATGCTACATATTAATTTAAGGTATTGTTTTCCTTAATCCTTAACAAATGCATTAACAAACGCTCGTATAGGTTTTCTGAAAAATATTTCTTTCATATTCTATCTGAATTGAATTTTCTCTCCGAAAAACATTCTTGTTGTTGTTTATACAGATATTACAAGTCATCAAACTTATTACGGTTAAATTTCAAGAAAAATAATTGCCGGTGATTCTTTTGTACCAACCCGTATATATACCCACTTAATATATCGTCGAAATAATCTGCAGGGTAACTAGTCAGCAATCTATACCGTTTCTGAACAAACACTGCGCAAAAGTATGCATTGTTTAATTTGATAAGAGCAACATTCACACACAGTAGTAGTCAGGATTTGATGCTTTTTTGCAAACTTCATTCAGTTTTAAATAGGCCAAATATATACGAACAAAGTCGATATCACCACGTCGTAATGTCGGGCCAACACAAGGGCGGCTTATATCAGCAATTGTATATCGCTAAATCATCACGTAAATAGTAGATTATCCTTCAAGTAACATTTATTTAAGCACATTGTCTGAAATTTAAATGGTATATAAAAAATACAGAAAAAGTTTACAGAAAGGTTAAATTCTTATAGTTACATACAATTTTTAATATAGAATTCGTATATGTATCAAAAATAAGAAAAGCAAAATAAAAAAATTAAAACTTCTACTTAAATTATGTGTTTAGTTTTTGTTTTAAAAAACGAAGACGTTAAATAATGGCTATGGGGGAAACATAAATTAGAAATTTATATTAAGCCAAATATTGTCATATATATTTTTTCTTGGAAGAGGAATTGTAGCAATAAATCAATCGTGAGCTTAAACGAATTTAACAAATATACAATAAGAATTTTCAGGGAGAACACAATTTTTATATTTTGCGTCTTTGGCATTTTATGTATTAGACAGATGAGTGAAGACATATTATTTTCACGACCAGTAATAAAATAGGTGACATTCATTAGCATTATTCCCCTAATTAATCTTAAGTAATATTAAAACAACTTGTATAGACTGCCAAAAAATTTATAGAATACGTCTACAACTTTGCTTTCGTCGTTTTTTCCGGCATTTCAGTCTTTATTGTAAAGAACTGGTTATACATTTACAATTCAAAATGTTGTCCCTCTTTCGAGTAGCGTACTAACCCCGTGTCGAAAAAACTGCTCATCTTTTGAGGCGATCCACGTATCGATCCACTTTTTCACATCTTTATAAGAACGTATGTGCTGGTCAGCCAGGCCATTGATCGAAATAAGTGATAGTCAGAGGGAGAAATGTCTGGAGAATACGGCGGGTGAGGTAAGACTTACCATTTCAATGTTTTCAAGTATGTTTTGACTGACTTTACAACGTGGGCTCGAGCATCGTCATGCTACAAAATCACTTTAGGGTATCTCTAGTTGTATTGCGGCCCTCTGTTTTGCAATGTTCGGGTAAACGCATTAATTGCTTTCGATACAGGTCACTTGTGATTGTTTCAGACGGTTTTAGCAGCTCATAATATACTACGCCAAATACAAAGCATGACCTTGGAGCTGTGAATATTCGCTTTGGTCGTCGACGTGAAACGATGGCCTGTAAGTCCTGATGATTTTCTGCGCTTAGGGTTGTCGTAATAAATCCATTTTTCGTCCCTAGTTACAATGCGATCCAGAAATTCATCCCTTCCGCCTTTGCCTTTCAAGCAACTGTTCACAAGCAAACAAACGCTGTTCAACATCTCTCGGCTTCAATTTATGTGGCACCCAGTTTTCTTTTTTCTGAATGATTTCCAGGGCTTTGAGGCTTTTTTACTGCTAATTATCCTGATAATTGTTCTTGCGTTTGACACGAGTCTTTATAAAGTAATGCCTTGAATTCTGCATTTTTGAAAACCTTTTCTTTTCCACCGCAATGCCGCTCTTCGACTCGTTCTTAAAACATTGAAATCACTCATGACACGTTCTAGCGGTCTCGCCATAAGTATTTGAGATTTTATGAGCCTCAGCTATTTTCAGTCGATAATAACTTTACGATACGGGCACAAATCGACTAATGTTTCGATGGGGTTATGTTGACAAATGCCCAAATTTCTTGTATTACGTCTATATCTGTTTATTTCCACCATCACTTACCACCTACAGCTATCTGTTGGAAAACGACGGAAGCAAAGTTGTACACCTCTTAGATCAAACAAACCAAATATATAAATACTCTTGAGCAGTACGGAAATGCGATAACTGTTTGATACTTAACAAACAAATAAACAGGCTACAAAGTTAACTTCTCCACTGCAAAAACCGTTACTTCCATTTTTCATTATGTGTTCTTGTTTGACTTTCAAAGCGCGCAGGAGTGTTTATTGTCGCTGCAAGCGCTTTAATCAGAATGAGTCGGACAATGACCGAATCTTGGATTATTATATTATAAACAGCAGACAAACCAACAAACTGTAAGTACAATTTTTATCATTACAACCGATAGTAATACAAAAAAAAATGTTACTTCAATAGAATATAAGCGTAAAAACGACGTACAAAAACGTTATATATGATCTCCACCAAATTTATTGGAACAAAATAAATATTATTCACTTCCGCATTTAGCAATCAATGTGCCAAATAACCAATCTACAGAAAACAAAGAGCATGCCAAATGCATCAAAATCAAAGCCAGAAATTCTACCTCTTTATCTCCACAATTTACCACTTTTTACAATAATAACACATTAAAATTAAATTAACCAAAGTATAGAATTACGGAACACTAACCACTAAAGGAAACGACATAAAATTTCATACATTTCAAAATTCTAATGACAAGCCACTGAATGTTGTAATCAAGAATGTCTCTCCTTCAATAACAGAGGATATTTGATAAGAGCTAAAACACTTACCAATCATTAAAATAACGTGACACCTAACAAGATAATCAATACCAATATACGATGTTAAGTGCTAGCGATGCTTCCCAAAAATTAAAAAAATCCACACATTTACCTCAATGCCATCGCTCCCAGAGATATGGGCACACAAAGAATTATTGTACATTAGATCATACATGTGTCAAGTGCACCGGTAATCATTCACATAATCAATGCACCAAAACACCTAAAGAACTACCTAAATGTATTAATTGTAGCGGAGACTGCTACAAGTTAACGAGAATGTAGTTGCCCTGCTTAATTAACACAACATCAATCCCATTATCAAAAACTAACAACCGCAACGAACGCATAGAATAGGAACCCTAATGTACGACAAACACAGGCCAACCCAATTAACCGTTCTTTAATCCCAACCGTATTACTACTCCACGATCATCAGCTCAACCAGGCAGTAATAAAATGGAGTCACCTTTGTCAAGTACCTTAACCAAACTAATTCTTGACTTTTTAACTCCATTTCTCCCACAAATCAATCCTTTATTACCAACACCCTTTTTCCTTTGCTTCACAATGGACCCTAATCAACCAATAACCTTAGAGCAATTTACAATCCTAAACTAGATCTCAAACGGCATCAAAACCCAAAGATCTCTATTCATATCTTTATGGACCTAACGTGGATATTGCCTACATATCCGAAACACACCTTTGCAAAATAGACGCCTTTAAAATACCTAGTTACCAATAATCAAAATTCAGATAAGGCTGATGAAAAGTACCACTAACCAGTATAGAAGGCACAAGCATAAAAGTAGTGTTAAATAATCAACCTCACATAATAACAAGTATTTATAAGCAACTGAACAAAAACTAAGCGAATTAGATATTTAAGCATTATGCAACATAACTGGATACGTAGATCCATATAGTAAAAACAACATATAGGATTACAGAGTATCCAACCCTAATAGATCCAAATTGAAAAACTTAGCAAAAGAAAATGCTTTCAAATTAATATATCAGTACTCAAAAATTATTACCCATAGAGGTATAATCATGAGCCAGATATCCCCCATATCCTGCTGCAAAAGAACTTTGATAGATAAATCAATTAAGAAATAATAACTGAGCTTGATTCTGAGCACGTGCCTATCTTCAATAGCACCACTCAAATTAAACAACCCGTCCATCTGCTAATCACCGGTCCAATTATCTAGGATAAATTCTAAGGTAGCCTAGATAGCATCTACTCCAATCTTCAGGCAGAAAAAGACAGATCAAGCGGTAACTAAACTTATTACGACAATTATGAACAGTGTACATAAAGGGATGCTACAACCTAAACTCATTCTAAAATTTCGACCTCCTAATACTGCAAACTATATAATCGATCTCATAAAAAGTTAACAGAGAAAACAATGTCGAAAGACAAAAAGCCCAGAAAACAAAAGAACTTTAAATAGCTTATAACATCGTATAAAAAAAATAGATGTACTAAAGAAAAACACGTACCAAAAGCACATAGAAGGATTGTATAGAGTCATAAAGAAAATATTAAAACCAAAAAAAGAAGATACCAACCTTAATCGCAGGAACAAAAAACTATATCACAAATACAGAGAAAACAACTTTTCCTGACAACTTGACATTTAAAATTATCTGCAGAGTAACATAAAGGTCATAAGTAACAAACCACAGTGAAAGAAACTTATTTGTCATCACTGAGCCTATAGAGCCCACAATACATACTAAGCTTAAATCAATCATCAGTAAACTTCTCAGGCGAAAATCACCAGGACATGGCTTAATACCAACAGCAGTGCTTGCACCATTAACCATGAAAGCTCTAGCTTGCCTTACTATAATATTTAGCACATGCCTTAGAATCGCCTAATTTCCTCGAACCTAGAAACATGCCCACATCCTAGTATTTCCAAAACCAGAAAACGATAAAAAGCAAATTGATAGTTACAGACCTATTAGTTTGTTACCAACAATATCCAAACTATTCAAAAAGATTATATATGTTCACTTACTTTCCCAAGTTTTATTACTACGATCCTTTTACCGTTCTAGTTTGATTTTCGAAGAACATATCCAACCAATTATCAGCGCGCCACTAAAATCATATAAACTGGTTAATAAAACAAATGTTACGCAATAACGATATTCCTTCGCCAAGGTTTGAATAGAAGGCTTGAAAAGTAAGTTGCTTAGGTTAAACATTCCTAACTATATTAAAGCAATGCTTACCAGAAAATCTAACATTTGTCGTTAAAATGAAACTTTCCGTTTCTGAAACTACAACCATACGAGCAAGAGTTCCACTAGGTATTCAACATTTTTACATCAGTCAACGCTACTTTAGGAACCTTTACCGACGACACTGTTATCTTAAAACAAACTCCTAATCTTATAGAAGCCATCTTCCGTTTACAACAAGAGACCAATCAAATATTTTCCGGATTCACCAAGTGAAATATATAAATCAACTCTCCGTAATGTCAGACTAAAGTGTGTACCTTAAAACGCATTTCACATCTATTTAACGTCAAGGTCAATAATATGGACATCGAATGGAATCCTACTGATCAAGCAGTCAAATACCTGGAAATACTTTTCGACATTCGGCTGACGTAGAGATTGCTTATCAACCACAAACTCGATTTTATGCCAGACTGGCACAATTGTACTCCATGATCAATAGAAAATCGGTACTAAATGCGCAATTTTAATATACAAATCCCTCATCCGACCGCTGGGCATGTATGCTTCACAAATATGGAGCAACACTGCAAAAAATAATATTGATAAACTTTAAAGGCTACAATACAACGTGATTTGTATTTCAGTAAACGCACCATTATGTATTAGAAATAAACAGCTGCATTATTAAATTGGGTAGGTATCTCACCAATATCAAAAATCAGTGCCAGAGCGCAGAAATTCCTTGCCAACCTCCACGCTTGATATCATAATGCGTAATATCGCCTTGACAGACGAAATATTCACACAACACTAAAACGAAAGCTCCCTCGGGACCTGCTTTCTAATCAATCCAATGATGAACCTCAACATATTTACTTAGAGATGCGAAAATATGTTAACTCTTAGTTTACTTTGTTATTTGTATTTAATTCAACTCTACTTTGTATAACAATAATGTTGATCTGGTGATAAATGTATTTAAAAAAATTTATTCTTCCGGCGAATTATTCTCTAGGTAACTGAAATAGAAGGCTTACCTCTCATATAAAAACCCCTTATTATCCCATACAGTCAATCACGCAACCAACAAATTTTCGTCGGCCCAGTGCATATAAATTGTAAATCAGCGCATACAAAAGGCCAATCCTATTCAACAACTTATAGTAATGGGACTAAAACAAGTAAACAATACTAAACTGACATATTGTTTACTTGTTTTAGTCCCATTACTATAAGTTGTTGAATAGGATTGGCCTTTTGTATGTAATAATGTAAATGTTGTAATAAAAATGACCAAAACGACATAACAATGCGAAAGAAATTTCAGAAAAAACAGGAAGCCAAAACCACCACTGATATTTTTTAACATCAGTTAAGTGTTTAACCTCTGGCAAGACCGTCGCACAACATTTTAGTAGTGATAAAAATTTGGTGAAAATGAAACAATTTTTGGACTCTTATCAGCGTTTAAGTGTTCAATTGATAGCACAAGAGATAAACTTACCAAAAACCGTAGTTAACGAAATTGTATCTAAAGATTTGCAAATGAGAAAAATTTGTTCAAAGTTGATTCCGAAGGTTTTGTCCCAAGAACAAAAAGATTTGCGTGTATTGATCTCCCTAATACTTACTACTGTAGCGTGTTGCGTCTGACCTTGACTTTTTAGACATGGTGAAAGAAACCCGTTTTGGATCGGTGGAGAGAGTTTAAACCGCCGTGATCAAGACCAAACGCAGCATTGTAATTTCCGTATTCCAGGAACTTCTCAAAGTGTAGCAGGCACGCTGCAAATGTAATGCAGATGCAGGAAGAAACTATTTTGAAGAATACATGGTACAGAACCCAGTCGTGGTTGGGTAATTGTTACTATTATCTTCAATTTCGACAGCCGTTTTTCTCAAAATTAATTAAGAGATCACACATTTTTATTGATGACATGAGATTGTGACGAACAATTTAAAGTATTACTACCGCATTGCATCTTCCACCCGCTGTAACACATATTTCGATGTTTTGGGCTGTTATCTTCTCGCAAGGTACAATTGTCATTACTTTTACCAGATCTCTTTTTAATCGACGATGACAAACCTAGTGGGTACAATTAAACCATTCTCTGTGTAATTAACACTGTGTATATATTTGTATATAAAGACGTGTAAAGTATCAAATTTACGTGAGGCCTTTTTCCTTGGATTCTATGATCAACAAGGGAACTCTTATCCATATCTTTACCAACCCATTTTATCCTGTTTTTGATGGGTTTTTTCGAGTTATACCATGATACAGTTGAATTTGAGTTATATCATGATGCAGTTGCATTTGATTTTACGTTTGTCTAATTAATTGCCATAAAAAAACAAATGAATTTCTTGTAGAAAGTTGTTTTTGTACTTTTTGCTTTAGCCACATCTTCTACTCCCACTCACCTTTGTTATTCAAATTTTCGTTTTTTTTCTGCATAGCTTCTTTACTTTTCCTTTTCTTCCTTGTATATCTCTTTCCTTTTTTCGCTTGTTTTCTTTAGCAGTACAAGTCTGACTGCTTCTTTCTTCTATAGCTTACCTACATTTTTTGTCGTACCACGGTTTCCTTTTACTGGCTCCTTTTTTATTCCTAACATCTCCGCTGAAGTCAATAATTTTTTTTTTATTTATCCACAGTCTTTGTCCGCTGTTGTTTCGTTTTGTCCCTTGTTTTTCATTTTTTCCTGAGATTACTCATCTGTATTTTCCTACAAATTTTTTATTCTCCCTTTCTAGATTAAATTATTAATTTTTTTCTACACCACCTTTCTTCTTTATTTAATTCTTTCTTTTTTTTTATCATTTTACACCTGCTAAAAACGATTGGAGTTGCAGTCTGCTCCTCTATAACCATAGATGTCCATCCATATGTCCATGATATATGTCTTATATCAGTCACGATGTGATCTATCTGATTCTTCGCTTGCCCGACTGGGGATACCTACGTCTGTTTATGAATTCTTAAATGTGGGAATCGTGTGCTACTAATCACCATATTATTTGTACTTGCTAGGTCTATTATTCTTTTCTTGTTATCCTTGCTTATTTGATGTATGCTGTGTTTCCCTACAATGTACGCGTAATGTTCCTCGGTTCCCACTTTTGCATTAAAGTCCCCCATGATCAATTTTAGGTCATTTGCTGTTGTATAATCCACGACCCTTTGCAGCTGTGTATAAAATATATCCTTCTCATGTTCTTGTTCATCTTCTATGGGTGCATGCATACTGAATATGCTAATATTCCCGAATCTCCCTCTCACTTTTAGTGTTTTTTCATTCACTGACTTAAAATCCACGATTGCGTTTTCACATTTTTTACTTATTATAAGACCCGTTCCGTACTGCCCCCCTTTGTTTCGCTACACATTATAGTGTAACCATTATCTGAATCCTAATTGTCTCTCGTTTTTCATCTCATTTTATCATTTTTTATTTTAGATTTTGTAGAGCCTCTACTTTCATCAAACTCCTCACATTCCATGTTGCTAGTCGGATCACTTTTTTATTTCTTTGTCTCTTTTGCACGATATTGATTTAATTTATATCGTCTTCCTATTTGTTGTCCTTTTACGTCGCGTTTGTTTTCTCTATTTGCTATCCTATGTTTTGCTGACTAACCTCATCTGTTTTCTTATTTATGCGTTCTCCATGTTATACAACAATCTTTCGCTTACTGTCCTAACTTTCAGATTTTTGTTTTTTTCTCGTTCCTCGCCGTTTACTACATATTAGCTTATTGTACGTTACCTTCGCTTGTAATCCATAATTCCTTGCTGCTTTTATATGTTTAATAAGGATTTTCCTTTGTTCCTAAATTATTTTTTTGGGAGTCCTCGTTAATCCAGATATTTTTTCCTTAGAGGTTTCTGGCTGCCCTTATAATCTCCTATTTTCTGCTCGTTGTTGTTAATTCGATTAAAATCGGGCGTCCTTTTAATTTTCTCGCGGTCGACTTAACTAATCTTCTGCACTTCTTTTTGCATATTCCGTATCCCGCAATAATATTCTAGTTTTTTCATTCCTTTTTAGCTCTTGTCTATTTTTTTATAGCATTTCAATCCGCTCCTCTTAATCCGCAATTAGCGATTTAGGTTTTTCATTTTTTTTCTTTATTAAAACACTCTAATTTTATAGTATCAAATTCTTTGCGTACGCCGTCTAATTTATTGTCCATACTTTGAGTTCGCTCCTTCAACGAATCCAATTTATTTAGCTTTAAGTTAATTTCGTCAAGTATTTTTTTCATTATAACCGATTCTGGTTATATTTTAATTTGAGTGTATTTACTACTTTGCTATTTATTATGGTTGGATCGCCTTAGACTTCGGTTATCACTTATCTCGCTCGACCAGGCGTTCGTATTCTCGTATTCTCAATGCGGTCCCTTTTAATTAGCCCTTTTACTGTTGTACTTACATTAAATCATTAATCTACCCCTATCAGTTATTTTTCTTTTAAGTGTTTGCCCTACTTACTTCAGTTTCAAGTTTTACTTTCCATTTTAACAGCCAGTTCCCAAAAATACAACGCTTTTGGTTGCCAGTATGTCTTTACTCCTCGAACTCACGACACCGATTTTTCTCTAATTACTACACGAACATAAAATCCATACTAAACTGTTACTCTTTAGATGTGCATTTCTTAAAGAATCTGAGGTTTTTTTATATCCCAGATACGACAAACTTGATTATTAATATAGCTAAGATGTGTTAACTAAATTTTGAATGGGTGCAGATGCAAATCTTTTGTTAAAATCTGTTGTATGGTGCTTTTCGAGATGTTCAATTGAATTGATCGACGGCCCATTGTGGTTTCTGGACGCTCCGTCACACTATCGTCCGCAGCGACAATATTTTCAGCTGAACGGTCGCTACGTTTTCACCTTTTTTGCTGTCTGCAACCGAACTTGTTTGTTCAAATTTTGTTTCATTTTGTGCATTTCTCCTTCCGAAAATGCCACGTATTTTGCACACAGCCTAGGTAAAACATTCTCCGTGCTTGTAATAAATTTTAATCATTGTCTCTCGTTTCTTCATCGACTAGCTCTCTATATTGACTAACCGCAATGTGTTTACTGCAAAATGTCACCTAGCAGAAAGCTGCAAATCTTACAGAAAAAAAAAACGGCACACAATTTAAATTATGATTTTGTTGGGACCCTTTCGTTGAATAAAAAGGAAATACAGTAATTATTTAAGACTGTTTACTCCCTTAAATTTAGTTAAGCTTCTTGAAAATAATTTTTCGATTACATAATCAACCAAGTTGATCTAGATGGTTTACTTTACTTACAAAGGGATACCAAAAGTACCTGTCTAAAACTGCAAATAAAGCTAGAGCAACACGAAAGACACTGTAAAATTGAAATGATGCACCGTCTGGTTTATATCGCTTACGTTACAGGTCACGATTCCAGCATAAAGCTCTTTTGTTTCGCCTTTGCGAACTGAAGAAACATCCATGAAAAACTTAGCTCATAAAAATTCAACCAAATGGAATTTACGTATGCTAAAATTCCATCGGTTCCGTAATAACGGCGAAAAACTTGCTGATATATCCGGAGCACAGCAGAGGGCCATAAAAATTTCAGGAGAGAATCTACGATCAAATCACATATGTACGTGTTCGAAATACATTTGTAGTTTGAGCCACAGAAGTACAGAAATGCATTACACGGCGATCAGGTCCTATCATCTCCGCGCTTCCATTCTGCATGCATTTATAGAGCCCGGAATCTTATTATACATGAATTTTCTCAATAGCCTGCAAGTCCGTGAAGCGTGCAAGTTTAAAGACATCAGCCGGGCCCGAGAACGGACAAAAAGAAGTCAAGCTCGGCTGACATGCAGAAAATTTGATTTTGCCAATAGATGCTCCGCGTTATTTATGCCGAGCGTACCTCCGGCTTCTACAAAATATGAGTTATAGTTGAGAAGACATTAAAAACAGTTTGTTAGTTTTACGTTTACAAACAGGAGTTTGTTTTATTGTAAAAAATAGTGTTATTTTTGGTGAGTGTGTCACCTTGTTTAAAGGTTTTTTTAGCGTTGACGCATATTTACATTTCGAAAGTAATGAAATAAAAAACACATTTTTGTATAGAGTGTGGGTCAGAAAGTTAATACAAATGTATTATTTTATATGTTTTTGACATTTATATAAAATATTAACTAAAAGCAGAGTAATAATTTTAGCACAATATGTGACATCAGTTTTTAATTAATATATGTTTTCATGTCTAAGGACAACACAACAGTTTGCCATGAAAATAAATTGTAATCATATTTAACATCCAAATTTATCACCAACTTTTCACATTAATATCTATAATATTTTAGGTGCTTTCTAAGCTTGTTTTTGTGACTGCCGTAACTGTTTTTAATATACCAGTTTAGTTTTCCCTCTGGTTTCATAAAGTCTCGTGTACACATAACTCGACTCACTTTTAGGTATTAAACTTTAGGTAATAAGAACCTTTATGATTTATCTTAATTAGCAAGTATCCCAAACATAATATATAAAATTAGAGTCACAGTGTTTTAACTACCACTTATATTTATAACATGCATCATTTTAATATTTTCTACCGCAACCCAATGCAAAGGATAGAATATAAATCGATACCGCGCTCGTTTTTTTTTTAAAGTAAAAATCACATCTCTTTTTGACTTGTACAATAAAATCGCCTGGAGGCTTTTATTCTTTATTTACAATCCGATCCCTAGGCGAAAATTCAATGTGAACTATTCCTCTCGAGCGGAATAAGCGAATCAGTAGCACATTGGATTTTGGATGCCAAAGCAATGTAGGAAGCTTATTATTACTTTTACAAATATTACTAGCATTATTCTAGCCAAACTAATTTGTTATTAATATATGTAAGTATATAATAATTTATAATTTAATCCAGTTTAGAAATTAAATTTTTTGTAGTTATGTTGAGGTATAATGAACATTATGCCAACAGATCATTCCTTTTAATTTCTATAATAAGATAAATTTGAATTTTTGTACTATTTTTAAAATTGAATTTTGGAAAAACGTTTTTAAGAGCATTTTTATACATGGTGATACACGGTGATATTCTAAGACCTAATTTTTAATATTTTGAAGTATTTTAAGCAAAATATTCCAATAAACGTTAGTCGAATCCTTAACCATTTTTGAGATATAGATGAAGCAAGTTAGCGGTCTTTGAGGGTGCTTTTGTTCTAAAATTTTATTCTTCTATCAAGTATTATCATTATAACTTTCGTTTCCAAGAAAACTACATGTAGACTAGAATGATATGTACTTAATAGATTAATTCTTAGTAACGTTGCTATTACCGGTCTAAGATAATAATTTTATGACAAAACCAATCGCATTAATTGAACAAACAATTAAATTATTTAATACAAATTAATAATTGATAATAAGAATAAATTAGAAATAGAATAAACTAAAGTTGTTCAAAATTGCTTCTTCCAATTTCTGAACATAAAGCAATCTGACGTCGTTCTAATTTCCCGGAAAGAAAGAAAAACGTAAAATGGTTTTATGACACCGATGATGACAATTTGGGTATTTGATCTTGTACTCTTCTGCTGCACTAGTTGCACAAAAATACGGCATTTTTATAAAGATAATTAAAAACTCAAACTAAATTCATTAAAAAAAAACAAATTAAATTGTTGCTTCCTATTATATTTGTCATTTTTAATGGAGATCTGTTGCAAGGAATAATGAAGAGCTAAAACGACCAAGCACCCTTTTATTAGAACTTTTTTGCTTAAAATGTTTCAAAAATACTTTGGTGAGGTATTCTGTATAACAAATTGTACATTTCTACTTGATATATCAGATAATCAAATGAATAATATATATCACAAAAATTAGAATGGCTTTTATACAGATTTACGGGGAAAATTTAAAAGAAATCTTTGCTTGCGCATGCGCGATAAATAAGCGGAGATAGCGATACCGGTCATGCGGCGCTGTACGCGGTAGTTCAGTGTGGAGTAAAAAAAAGGTAGTGTTACAGTTTACTCATTCGCTAGGTTGATTGAAAATAAACGCGCTAATTTGCACCTACCCAAAGTGATGAGTGAAAGTATCGTACATCAATAAATAAAAATGGAGCAAGAAGCAGCCGGACATAATAACCGGACAAAAAGATCTGAATTTTTTGTAGAAAGAATTTAAAATACTGTAAGACGTTTTTCCATACGGAATTGACCACCAATCCGATATCTTGGATATTGTCCTGTAGAAAAACTTCTCCAAGCAAATAAATCAAAGTGTAATCACCGAACTAAATTCTAACCATTGTCTGTATTAATGAAATTTCTTTGCGAACCAAAAATTAAAACCGCCCACTTAAACTAACTAATGGACCAATCAATTGGGAGAATTTTCAAGCTGCGCCAGACCACAACTTTGCGAGATTACACGTATTAAATAATAAGAAGAACATTGATACAGCTGTCTCACTGTATCAACTACCAATGCTGTGAATGCTACTGCTACAGCCTAAAAAAAGCACGAGGGCATAGTAATAACTATAATTATCCTCTAAACTACATTATATACTTAATTAAAAACGTAGCCAGCCCAGACGACAATGGCAAAGGACTAGAAAACTTGAGACAAAACTTAACGAATAGACTAAAATGAGAAATAGATGACTACAGAAGCAAATTTTACAGAGGGCACATTAAAAACATCAGCCCCGGAGATTCAAAAATGTGGAAAACCATCAGAAAAATTTTAAAGAAACGTGAAAAATTACCTACGCTCATATTTGAAAATGATACCGTCACTACAGATATTGAAAAAGCAGAAACTTTTGCTGAGTATCTAGAACAATTTTTACAACCGCAATCACCTGCATCCCCACAAAGATAGCGAAAGTAATCAATCATATAGTGAAAAATTATCCAGTAGTTATAGGCGATATTAAACCACACCTCCAAATGAAATCGGAAACAATTATAGCAACATTAGAAAAGCGAAAGTCACCCGCCCATGACCTTATACCTAACTTAATCCTGCAACATTTAACCAAAAAAAAAACTTAGCATATCTAACAACAATAATTAATGCATGTTTACAAACAGGTTACTTTCCTTGGACACAAAAACATGCCCAAGCTCTCACGTTTGCCAAACCTGGAAAAGTCAAAAATACTGTTAAAAATTATAGACCAACAAGCCTAATGATTACTTTTTAAAATTTTTAGAGAATGCTATTCACACACGACTGAGCAAAAAAGTACAAAGACTCCAAATTATCCCAACCTTCTAATTTGGCTTCAAAAGAAGACACTTTACTTGTCACCAGTTACAACGAATTAGCGAAATAATTGAGAATGGTTACGAAAATAGGTGCTACACTACAGTGGTTTTTTTAGACATAGTCCAGGATCCTAGATATTAACATACCCAGATATATTTAAGCAATTACCTTTTTCTTTCTTGAAGAAAGAACATTTGCAATAAAAGTAAACTCAACAATTTCAAGAAACAAATACATCTAGGCAGAAGTACCACAATGTAGTATTCTGGATCCCCTACTCTTTAATATCTACAAGTCAAATTCTCCACAAACATCAGCGTCGTTGGCAACTTATCCTGATGACACCGCAATTATAACTCAAAGTGCAGACTTGACAGAAACAGAGCTGCAACTTCAACAAGCAAAATAAAATCTGTAAATGGTTTAAAAATTGGAACATCTAGATAAACTGCTCTAAAAAAAGAAGAATAATCAACCCACTCAACATTGAAGTTAACCGAGAAGTTATTCTCTGGAATCCCAAAGATTCTGCAATTGACTACTTAGAGGTCGACTTGAATGCTAGACTAAGCTAGAACTTTCATGTAAATCACAAACTAATACAATGTAATAATAGATTACGACACCTGTATCCACTAATAAACCAGAAATCTACATTAAATGACAAATGTGTCAATTTCATGTACAAAACACTACTACGATCCCTAGCATTGTATACCTCTCCAATGTAGTGTAATATACACAAAACCAACATACTACATAGATTTTAAAATGAAGTTTTGCAAATGGCAGTAAATGCTCCATGGTACATTCGCAACAGCCCAGTAATGTAAGGCTCAAAAGAAAACTTTTGTTAGATATAATAACATCTGATAAAGATAGTAATGTAACTAAATTAACATTATCATAGAACCCAAGACGCTAATAATAGTCTCGAATATTAAAGCAATGCAAATGGCCAAAGTATATAGTTGTTGGTACCTGATTGTTAAAAATGTCATGTATAACATCTATAATGTTTATCTGTCAATTGTTAATAATTTAAAAAATACAAGGTATATTTAAATTATAATACCTCTGATTTTCTTTCTCACAAACCAGTCACACGAAACCTGTGAAAATTGTGTCAATTCTCGGCGTACTTTTCCTGCAGTCGTACACATTTTTCGCAACGACGACGCGATGATACCGTAGCCACTGTGAATGCTTCTTTAGGAAAACGTCGCCATTTTAAGTATCAAAAACAATCCCCACTCTCGCCGCTACCGCTAGAGTCCTGTGTGCCGTGCAGTGCTGCCATCTCTGTCACGCATTTAAAAAGAGAGCGCGCGTATTTTGAAACAAACCGCATGTTTCTATCTGTTCCCAGTACTGAGGAAAAAAGACATTAGAAAATATGTGCTTATTTGCTGAAGCGTTGCCCTTCGTGGCTGGAATTACGCCTATGACAGTGGCTGATGATTAGTCACTCCTGATTTTGAAAGAGTTATAAAACGGCACGATAAAACAAATTAAGGTGGTTATTTAATTCGGAACGTTAAGGAATAACAGAAACTAAAAAGAAAGGACATGGATGTACAGAAACGTAAGAGGGAAATATCCTAATATATAGCGGCGTAAACAAAGATGATAGAGCGAAAGCAGGAATAGCATGCCTAATTGCAGAAGAATGGAAAGAGGCGATTAAGAGTTGGGAATGCTACTCAGAAAGAATATTAAAAATAGAGCTGGAAATAGTAATCGAAGAAGAAAAATTGCTCAATATAATAGTAGTATATGCACCGAACGAGGACGCGAAAAAAGAGAGTAAAGAAAAATTTTATGAGGAACTACAAGAGGCCTGAGACTCCACAAGAGGCACGAGTATATTAATAGGAGACTTCAATGCGAGAGTGGGGAATAACAGCAAAAAATATGCAGACGTAATTGGCACAGAAGGGAAAGATACGCTGAATGACAACGGAAGAAGACTCCTAGAGTTTTGCATCGGAAACAACCTGATTATCACTAACACCATATTTAGACACAAAGCAATTCACAAGTTCACTAGAAGAATGATCAGCAGGAACGAAGAATCAATAATAGACTACATAATTGTACCAGAGAACATTAGGAAACTCATAAGAGATACCAGAGCACGGAGGAAACCAGAAATAGATAGTTACCACCTCCTTTTAGTATCAAAAATTAAAATGAACCACAACACTAAACAATCAAAATCGGTAGAACGGACATGCACAAAAGCAGAAAAAATCAAGATACATAAACTAAGGGAGCCAGGATACATACAAAAATACCAGGAGCTTATCAAACAGGAAATAGACAAAGACAAAGGAGAAGAAGACGGAAACATAGAACAAATGTAGGAAAAATTCAAGAGAGTGGTGCTAACAGCAGCAGAAAAGAGTTGCGGAAAAAACAGGATTAAGCCCAACAAAAAACAGACAGACATCAGAGGTAAAAAACGAGATAAGAAAGAAAAAATAACTATGGTCAAGATATCTAAACACCAACCATCAGACAGACCTAGAACTATACAAACAGCAAAGGAACATAGCAAAACAGACTCTAAGAGATGCCAAAAATAAACATGGGAGAAATTTGGGAGACCATGGAGAATAATACAAACAACAAAACTGTTCTACAAGGTAATGAAATCCTTCAGAAAGAAAATAAAAACCCCTGCCGCAAATAGAGGACAACAACGGGAAGGTCATCACAAACTCTACGGAAATTATAGACAGATGGGAGACAATACTTTATGGCGTTACTAGAGGGTACAGAAACAGATAAAAACAGAGAAGAAAACACGGGAAGCGACGAAATTAGGTCAGAAGCGAACCGTGACAATAGTCGGACGGAAGCCCAAAAAGACCCAATAACAGAATTAGAGCTGCGGGAAGCAATAAACAGACTGAAACTCGGGAAAGCAAGCGGGCACGATGGAATCTACTCAGACATGATAAGAACATTGGGAGAAGATGGGCTAAAATTGTTACTTAACATCATGAACAAAGTGTGGCAGGACAAGAATATCCCGGAAGACTGGCAAATAGCCGTTATCCTGCCCATATTCAAGAAGGGTGACAGTAAAAAGTGTGGAAATTATAGAGGAATATCTCTACTCAGCGTACCTAGAAAGCTATATGAAAGGATACTAGAAAACAGGCTGACGAAACAAGTGGAACACCAACTTGAGGAATCGCAATGCGGTTTCAGGCCCGGACGAGGGACAAGTGATCTAATATTCAGCCTCAGGCAACTGACAGAGAGAGCCGTAGAATATGATCAAAGGATCTATTGTTGCTTTATAGACCTAATCAAGGCATTCGACCGCATACATAGAGAAGAAATATGGAAGGTACTATGAAACAGGAATGTAAGCGATGAATTAATAAGAAGCATACAGAGTCTTTACCAAACCAGCCGGAATTATATAAGATCGAACAACAAAAAATCGGGAACGTTCCTAACGAGATTAGGAGTCACACAAGGAGGAACCTTAAGCCCGCTATTATTCATACTAGTGTTAGACGATATCATCAAGGAAGTTAAAGGACAAGTTAAGAAATTCCTTGCAGGATACTATAAGTTGAAATCCATATATATAACAGAAATGGCCTACGCGGATGACATGTTAATAATTGCAAACAATGAGCAGGACCTCTAACACAACATACACATATGGGACGAAGCACTGAGAGAAAGAAACATGGAGGTCAACGCAGAAAAATCAAAGACAATGGTTATCGCAAGGCAACAGGAAGACATCACAATAGAAGTAAAGAACGCCATATTAGAACAGGTAGAAAGCTTCAAGTACCTTGGAACAACAATCGCAGCCGATGGGAAGCTAGAGGATGAGCTCAACAACAGAATCAAGTCAACAAACAGACTACATGGGGCGCTTTATAAAGGCCTTATGAACAAAAAAGAAATCTCTAAAGAAGTTAAAAGCAAAGTTTATAAAGCAGTATACATACCCACCCTCACGTACGGTAGTGAGGCATGGACACTAAGCGATAGACAGTATAACCGCCTTCAAGCAGGAGAAATGATAGAATCAGACAAGACCTGGAAACCAAATCATTACGCCAACACATAGAAGAAAACAAACTAAGATGGTTCGTACACCTAATCAGGATGGAGGAGCAAAATACAACCCAATTAATATGGAACTGCAAAACACAGGCAAAAAGACCAAGAGGCAGACCCAGAAACAAGTGGAACAACATAATAGGGAAAAGCCTACAGGGTAGAGGGAAGAGTTGGACAGAAGCAGTAGAACTAGCTAAGGACCGGAAAGTATGAAAAAACTTCGTCAGAAGACGCCCAACCCAAGACGGAACACCTCGACACCAATAATGGTACAAAAGGACAGGATTAAGAAGATTTAATTCGCAATGTATATTTGTGTCACCTGCCATTTGGCTAAAAGGCAATTAAGTGCCTGCTTCTGGTATTTTATAATCAATTTATTTATTTTTGTAGTTGTGTCAGAGGGAGCAAAAAATATTAATATTTACTTTGGCGATTTGATGACAATGTCTCGCAATACTATTCTTCGCCACAGATATTGTACAATAACTTTACCGACCGAACGGGAGATAACAGTTTTATGCACTGACCAAGCATTAATTTCATATTATTAGTAACTTTGTCATACGTCGTGTCAAGTTGCTCTTAGTTCTCAATAAAGTTTTCAACGTTACTATTTTTTGAGCTTCAGCCGCCTTCACTATTTTCGCACAATTGAAACATTATAAAAATACATAAAAAGTTTAATAGCACTAGTGAAATTGATTTGGAACGCCTAGCGCATCAAATATTTTTAATCTTATCACATTTGATCTTAATAATAAATCTAATATCACATTAGTTAATGTCGCGTTGTCGAGCAATTGGCTTGTGATTTAAGTTCAATGCATATTAAGCAAAGCGGTGTTAGTTGTTCTTTTAATATAACTTGAAAATGATATGTATATTAAGAGTTACTTTTTCACATTTCATTAAAAGCTCACCAAAAAAAGTTGCAGAACGTTTTTTAAGTTGTAGGTTGTAATTGGTTTCTCTGATTGTTTTGTGCGTTTGTTCTTGGTAGCATTATTTACTTTTGATATAGTAGATCCTTTCTGTGGCTCTTTGTTTTACGTCTCAGATATCAATTGCTTAATATTTGGGTGTTTTAATTCTTTCTTTAGTGGTCAGGTGTAAATTTCAAATGACTACTTATAAAACTGCATTCCTGTTTTCTGTGTATAAAATTCTCTATTTTTATTTTTCAATATAATTAAATAGTTATTTAGGTGAAATTTTTATTTTGTTATTGTGCAGTATTTTAATTAGACTTAAGGGCTCCAACAACTAGAAAATCCACCCAGCTACGCTTGGCTGCTATAGGGAATGCAAGTGTTACGAACTTTCTGTAGCAATCGTTACTATTCTGCAGCTACTTCTTCCAATGTTTTTTGAGAACGTCGCAGTCACCTTGCTTGGTTTCTTGCTCTTATTTCTTCCGGGGTTCTTCGTAAACTTTGCTGTCGCCTTGCTTCGTTCTTTGCAGCTATTTATTCCGGTGTTCTTTGAAAACGTCGCAGTCGTCTTGCTTGGTTTTCTACCTCAACTTCCCCGGAGTTCTTTTCGGCACATATACGTAGCCTCGCTTCATTTATTGCTGCTTTTCATGCGCAGTCTGCTTACTTCTTCGTTTTCTCATGTAATTGTTGTGGTGTTCAGTTGTTTGTACTTGTTCCATAGCAAGGAATGCTTATTTGCAAAAAAAGAACCGAAAAAATTGAAACAGTAACATATAAATAATTTAATTTTAATTTAAGTTTTTAAAATTGCAGTGTGTTTTAAAGATACTACGATCGCTCGTGTATTTGCGCGTGGCCCCGAACGGGTTACTCTGGCACACGGCCTCGCAAGTATTACGAACACATCGCCTTATATATAAGTATATGGATTGGGGTACTGTAGTTATATTTTTGTATTGATTATTGTATTCATAAGCCTCACCGTTTCTACAAGATATGTTGTATGTATATTGAAAGGTTGCACGATATTATTTATAAAAAAGTGTGTGTATGAATTATTATTACCAGGTTGTTATTGCGAATATTGATCTGGTTTGAATTTACTGTTGGAGCAAATTAATAATAGTAAGCCATTGTGCCCTTAAAATTAAAACTAAATTTATGATGAAAAATATAAGTCCAATATTTTAGTTAACATATCGAGTCTTGGCCCGACGGTCGCACATTATTTTATCGTTTGACTCCACTTGCACTTAGACACAACCTTATATTTATCATCAAGTGAAATGCGGTCGCTTTAGGCACTGATACATCCGAGCAGGGCGCACGTTTGCCCACTTTGAAATATTTATGCAAAAAATACATAGAATCAAAATATTTGTTTCAGTGCTTTGTCGTAATCTTATTTTTGTAATGGTTTACCATATGTAACAAAAATTGGTTACGAACGGCCCACAAGTTGAACCTTTAAATAAAACTGTTTGCTATTCCTCCCTCGAATAAACATCTCGTGAGTATGAAAGATGCGACCAAATAAACACTTTATGTACCTTGCCCTGAAAGCTGCCTCTTCTGGAACGGCAGAAGCCGCACTCGAGAGGCTCCAAAATTTCATCACGGAACAATTCAGCGCATTTATTTGCTCGGTGATACCAAAAAGCTACGACTGTAAACTCAATATGCACGTATAGAAAAGCAACATATTGAAAACGACGTGTCACGGGCCGCTGGTGGATATTTGTGTTGCAAATATCGACATGCCTTTTGAGTGCAAAAGTATAATAGTTTGCATCAAAAAAATATAGTTGAGAATGCGTTACTAATTTTCAATAACTTTATAAGCCCAGTTTAATATATTATAATACGTGTATGACAAAGTCTTTGTAAATATATTAAAAAACAATTTCAGTTGCTTTACTCTAATGAACTGGCGGTTTTCACTGTTTATTTTAATCTTGATAAAGTAATTGTCTTTGGTTTGAATATCTAGCATGTCTGTTAACGGTTTTAAATTGTTGACACTATAAACAAAAATCTGGTGTAAACATCACACGACTTTCCTTATCCTATTATTATATATTATACCGGATCCATCGTCTCGGCCATGCGCTGCTCTCGTCCCGGAACTTGTTAATTTAAAAAAGGACGAGGCGCGAGTCCAACACTAAAGCTGATTAAAATAAACAGCACAATACAATAATTGACCTGTACTTAAAATTTTGACGTCACTGAAGAGTAACATGAGCTTCTGCACAGCCTTCATTATCCCTGCGTGCTTCCTGCGGCCAAGCGATCGTCCTCGCAGTCTGCTCGTATCTGAGCGAGCTGTGATTGGTCCGTTTAATTAATTTTAATCGGCTATAACTTATTTATCTGACCTCGGATCAAAAATTTCATTGTAATTTTTGTTCGTCTCGGTCTGATCTATCCGGTAATATAAATTTGAAACATTTTATGAACACGGTATATTAAAAATCCTGAACTTAAATTTTTCGAGTTCCTATTTAGCAACTTTTATTTTAAATTCATCTTTATATCATGATAACAAATCATTTTTATTCTCATAAATTTTTGTATCTTCAACTGTTTAGATTCGCGACCCTTTCGACCGATTTTGGAAATTTGGACCAAACGTCTGCGATTTTACCAAAGCTTCCACTGTTACTAAAGTAACTTGCATACCAAATTTCAAGTCTCTAGTTTACGGTTCTTGAGATATCCTGTTTACTGCAGACTGACACAAACACACACACACACACGAACCAATGGCTAAAACCAACTTATGGTGTCCTGAGGCTATATTTCGTCCAGAAATATGAAAACTGTAGGTCAAATTTATAATACATTACTCCTATTATCGGATAAGGAAAGTAAAAAGATTATAAACGCTTTTTATTGGAAAATACAAGTATTAAGAATATTTTATAAACATGAAAACATAATTAAGCTAAATTTTTATTATGCGTTTCTACACTGGAACTTACAAAATATTTTTCTAATTGACAATAGTGTCTTCGATCACTTAACAAATGTATGTAGCTTAAAATGTGCGTTCAACTTCACAAAAAGCAACAGTTGCGTATTTAAATATACAATTGGATCAATTTCTGCTCGCGGTTTAATACACCATTAATTTATTTTAACATATTGTAGCCTTCATTTGTTATCAATACAGAGTTTGGCTTTATTTTTTAAAATTACAAACACAATAATAAACAAAAAAATACAAATAGCTTTAGCACTGTTCTTTATAGAAATGAAACCAACTGAAAATAATAAAAATGTATAAAATAAACAAACTGGTGCACTCAATGGCAAGGTTTGAATTTCCTAAACTAAAGCGCGAACTATTTTAATGCGCAAAATGTGAAAATTTAGATATACTAAAAACTTTGGCATGAGAAAATCGCGATGTGTCAAATGTGCGTGTAATTATTTAACTGGCGAATACCATTGAAAAGAAAACATTCCCAATATTAAATGTGTCAATTCCAGTAGTAGTTCTAAAAATTAAAATGAGTGCTTTTTAATAAATAATTGCAACAATACCAACTCGTCAATACTGACGCAACTGATTCAACCAACAAAACAAGTGAGTCATCTGAACTTGAGACATTCTAAAAACCTTAATAGAACAAATGGGCAATATGATAACTCCACTAACTATGGTCGTTTTTAAAGTCAATAATAAATCAGCACTTTAAATTAACAGTATAAAGCTAACAACGTTTTCCTCAAACCACTGCATACCCACTGCAGAATCTTAAAGTAAACTAAATCAGCCAAATTAAAATATAGCAGTATACGAATTATGTCAAAAATAAAATTAGACATCAAACTTTTAAAATACCAGTTAGAGTTTCTTCAAGCTACTACAATAGCAATCTTAATAGCCTATTGTCCGCCAAGGAACAATAATAAATTAGAACACTATTGACATTATTTTCAAACTTTTGGTGATAGATCCACTTTTGGCTGCGACTACAATGTAAAACATGTATAAACTAAAAATAGATACTTTTAAACTTCTAAAAGCAATCGTCAATAGTGAGTTACACAACGTAATTACAGGCGAACCAACTTACTGGCCTTCAGATATGGCAAAAATTAAATTTTTACTGGACTTTTGCGTAGTAGAGGGCGTAAAGCCAAATCATTTTGTAAAAATATTCTACTTTGGCATTTCAGCTGATCATTTGCCTATTATAATAACCGTAGGCACCCAAGTGATATTCAAATCAAAAACCACTGGCTTTTGCAAGAAGCAAACTTTTTCAGAACAATTGCTAAAAATGCCACTAAAATCAAAGGAGGAATTGATCACTGCAATTAAAATGTTCAACGCCCTCAAATGTGCAGACTTTAACTAAGTTATGCCGTAGATGCCACATAACGAGACCCACTCATAATAAGCAAAAGCTCAATTTTTTTTAGCTCGGCATTAGTAGGGCTCAAAATAACCTCTCTGTAATATCAAAAATACAGCAGTTCAAATTGACGTACAACATTTATCAGCATCAAAAGCTGCAAACTACTTTCTTTGAGTTCGGCTCGTACTTTCAAACGAAACGGACGTGTTGCTTGTTGCATTATCGGTTCGCTTCTGTGATACTAGTGACGGATTTGTCAGTGTACGCCGCCCGCGGTACGAAAACTGGACAGTTTCTGCGAATAGAAACTTATGACCTGTCTGCGTATTGGTGGTGACCCGTAGCCGTCACCGATATGGCCTGTTCGTCTGGCCTCGGCAATTCTGCCGTCAGTCCAGAGGGTAAAAACAACTAAAGAATGAAGGGTTAAATAAAGTCCGAAAGATCCAAATTTGTGAAAAGTGTTTATAAATTAAAGCAAACATTTAAAGTAAACAAAATAAAAGTAAATAGGGCCACCGTGTTTGTCATGCCAAATTTTGGGTCACAATACTCCGCTCCACAAATGAGGGTTAACCAGGGTCATAACAATTGGATGTACCCCAACAACTAAATACTATGCAGTACGCTGGTACTAAAAATTAATATACTGGAGACAGAGATAATTGTGATGATTGCTGAATAATCTTCCAGTACATCAATTTTTTTCGTCTCAAATACAAACTACGTATTAAGCGCGCAGTGAAGCAGAACAAGAAGGTAGATCACCGCCTGCCTGCCTGCCTGCCTGCCTGCCTGCCTGCCTGCCTGCCTGCGTGCCTGCCTGCCTGCCTGCCTGCCTGCCTGCCTGCCTTCCTGCCTTCCTGCCTGCCTGCCTGCCTGCCTGCCTGCCTGCCGGCCTGCCCGCCTGCCCGCCTGCCCGCCTGCCCGCCTGCCCGCCTGCCCGCCTGCCCGCCTGCCCGCCTGCCCGCCTGCCTGCCTACGCCTGCCTGCCTGCCCTGCCTGCCGCCTGCCCGCCTGCCGCCTGCCCGCCTGCCCGCCTGCCCGCCTGCCCGCCTGCCCGCCTGCCCGCCTGCCAGCCTGCCCGCCTGCCCGCCTGCCCGCCTGCCCGCCTGCCCGCCTGCCCGCCTGCCCGCCGCCCGCCTGCCCGCCTGCCCGCCTGCCCCGCCTGCCCGCCTGCCCGCCTGCCCCGCCTGCCCGCCTGCCGCCTGCCGCTGCCCTGCCTGCCCGCCTGCCGCCTGCCCGCCTGCCCGCCTGCACTGCCGCCTGCCCCTGCCCTGCCTGCCGCCTGCCCGCCTGCCCGCCTGCCCGCCTGCCCGCCTGCCCGCCTGCCCGCCTGCCCGCCTGCCCTGCCTGCCCTGCCCTGCCTGCCTGCCTGCCTGCCTGCCGCCTGCCTCCCTCCCTGCCTGCCTGACTGCCTGCCTGCCGCCTGCCCGCCTGCCCGCCTGCCCGCCTGCCCGCCTGCCGCCTGCCCGCCTGCCGCCTGCCCGCCTGCCCGCCTGCCCGCCTGCCCGCCTGCCCGCCTGCCCGCCTGCCCTGCCTGCCCTGCCCTGCCTGCCCGCCTGCCCCTGCCTGCCCGCCTGCCCGCCTGCCCGCCTGCCCGCCCTGCCTCCTGCCCGCCTGCCCGCCTGCCGCCTGCCCGCTGCCCGCCTGCCCGCCTGCCCGCCTGCCCGCCTGCCTGCCTGCCTGCCTGCATAGCTGCCTGCCTGCCTGCCCGCCTGCCCACCTGCCTGCCTGCCTGCCTGCCTGCCTGCCTGCCTGCCGGCCTGCCGGCCTGCCCCGCCTGCCGCCCGCCTGCCCGCCTGCCCGCCTGCCCGCCTGCCCGCCTGCCCGCCTGCCCGCCCGTCCGCCTGTCCGCCTGTCCGCCTGTCCGCCTGTCCGCCTGTCCGCCTGTCCGCCTGTCCGCCTGTCCGCCTGTCCGCCTGTCCGCCTGTCCGCCTGTCCGCCTGTCCGCCTGTCCGCCTGTCCGCCTGCCCGCCTGCCCTGCCTGCCTGCCTGCCCGCCTGCCCGCCGCCCGCCTGCCCGCCTGCCCGCCTGCCGCCTGCCCGCCTGCCGCTGCCCGCCTGCCTGCCTGCCGGCCTGCCCGCCTGCCCGCCTGCCCGCCTGCCCGCCTGCCCGCCTGCCCGCCTGCCCGCCTGCCCGCCTGCCCGCCTGCCCGCCTGCCCGCCTGCCCGCCTGCCCGCCTGCCCGCCTGCCCGCCTGCCCGCCTGCCCGCCTGCCTACCTGCCTACCTGCCTACCTGCCTGTCGGTGTGTCAGTAAACAGGATATCTCAAGAACCGTAAGAGCTAGAGACTTGAAATTTGGTATGCAAGTTACTTGTAGATAGGGGACGCAGTGCAAAGCTTTTGTTAAAAATCGGCATAGTCGTTTGGTCGTAAGGTCGCAAAATCTGTCGCAAAGCGGTCGCGAATCTAAACGGTTAAAGATACAAAAAATTTATGAGAATAAAAATGATTTGTTATCATGAGATAAACATGAATTTAAAATAAAAATTGGTAAAATAGGAACTCGAAAAAAAATTGAAGCTCAGGATTTTTAATATACCGGATGTTCATAAAATGTTTCGGGAAATTTATATTACCGGATAGATCAAACCGAGACGAACAAAAAATTACAATGAAATTTTTTGATCTGAAGTCAAATAAATAAGTTGTGGCCGATTAAAATTTAATTAAACGGACCAATCACAGCGCGCTCGGAGAGCTACCGGGCCGACTGCGGGAGGACGGGGGGGAGCGCTTAGCCGCTAGGAGGGAGCACGCAGGCGATAATGGGGAAGGCTGTGCGGCAGAGCTCGCACGGTTACCTTCAGTGACGTAGCAAAATTTTAAGTACGAGTCAATTATTGTCTTGTATTGTTTATTTTAATCAGCTTTCGAGTGTTGGACTCGCGCCTCGTACTTTTTTAAAATAACAAGTTCCGGGACTAGAGCAGCGCAGGGCCGAAACAATGGACCCGGTATAATATATAATAATAGGATAAGGAAAGTCGTGCGATGTTCACACCAGATTTTTGTTTATAGTGTCAATAATTTAAAACCGTTAACAAACTTGCTAGATATTCAAACCAAAGACAATTACTTTTTTAAGCTAACAGGTAACGTTCAAACCAAGATTCAATTAAATTATGTAAAGGACTACAAAAACTATCAAAATCCTAAAAGAGAAATATATGGAATATTATTTCTTCCAGCACAAACAATATATAAAGTTTAAAGTAGTGTTACGCAACATGCACTCCATAGCCAACTTAGAACTCCCCCAAAAAATTAATAATTATAGGCACAAAGTAATCAACACATGCAATATCAGACATAGGGTCAATAAAACATCATTACCAATTTTTTTTGTTGAATTAGCATAAAACTAAAGCAATCAAGATATATATGACATAGAATTCCCGTTAAGATCGAGAATTACTTTCGAACTTCCACATGTTAAGTGTAAAGTCATACAATTTCAAAAGTCCAAAGATTTAGTAACTCTAAAACTATTGTCACAGAACGCCAAGATGAACTAAAGAACATCTTACAAAAAACTGTAAAAGAAAAAAAAGAAGTAAAAACGTCAAATGCGTGAATTGCTAAAGAAATTATTCCACAAACTACAGAGATTGTTTATTAGCCAAAGAAATTCGAAAATGTAAATTTACACCACAAAGGCCTAAATAATTAAGTTCACAATTGATTTAAACGAGTATATTCTAATCCCAAAAAGTTACAGACAGTCAACAGCAAGTTTAAACTTGGAATTAAGAGCAAACAAATAAAGTAAAAAAAATGATGGTTAAATTAATAGAAAAATAAATACTATGCCTAACTTGCTCACTACCATGATTTCTAAATTACCATAATAGAATGCCAACTATATAACAAATAATGACATTCATATGATACTAATTTCCGAAACACATTTTACCCGACAATTATATATAAAAGTACCCAAATATGTCATTTGCATCTATTTGTATAAACTACCCAGATAGGACAGCTCATGGTGGCACAGCAGTGAGAGTAAAGTATTCAATATGACATCGTGTAAACCACGCATGTCAACATCAACAGCTTCAAGCTACAAGTATTGTAGTTGCAGGAGTTAATATAGATATAACAGTTGCAGCAGTATACTTACTGTCCACCAAAGCATAAAATTAAAAAAGAAAATTTTATTCACTCTTATTCCTTCGATCACGTTTCATCTCATATGGAAATTATAACGCACAAAATGAGCAATTGGGATCAAGATTAACTTTACCCCGAGATAGGGAGCTACTCAAAATTATAAATGAAAATTACTTAACCACGTATCAAACAGAAAACCTACTTACTGGCTATCAGATCTTAACAAAATTTCTGATCTGCTCATTTTCTGCATCACAAAAAGAGTAGCAACAAGCAACATTAACGCTACATCAAATTTCGATCTATCCTCGGATCATTCGCTTATAATTATCAAATACAGTAGCAGAGCGTTGGAAACACCAAAACCTGTTTTACTTTACAATATAACCACTAATTGGAATAGATACAGGGAGTTAACTGATACTAATGTTTATTTGAACATATCTTTAGAAACAGAAAATGATTTTCACAATGGTATAGAACACATTACTTATATTATACAAACTTCTGCTTGAGCCGCATTCACTAACCACAAAAAACAAAAAGACATAAAAGACTGCCTACCTCTAGTTAAAAAAAAATAGCCGAACAAAGAAAATTTAGAAGAACTTGGTAAAATACAAGACATCCAAGAAACAAGAAAAACTAAACGAGGCAACCTAGGGATTGAAATCTTTCCTGAAAAACTTCAAAAATCAGGCAATGCAAGATTATCTGACTAAGCTAACCGCCACCGAAGATACAAATTACTTGTTACGAAAAACCACTAAAAAGTTAAAACGGGACAGGCAACAATTTCATCTATCAGACTAGCAAATGGAAGGTGGGCAAGAAGTGACAGTGAAAAACGGCACATTTGCAGACCACTTAAGTATTTTAACCATTTTCTCAGACGTGCACTTCAGAACAAGATTTTACGAATTTGTCAAAAGGAATGTCACACGTAACAGTATTAATATCAAACCGTTTACAGTCAAAGAAGTCTAAATGTTATAAAAAGACTAAAGATAAATAAAGTCTCCGGATATAATTTAATCACTGCCAAAACACTAAAAACTAACAAAAAAGATATTAAAATTATAACATATATATTTGGTGCCATTCTGAGGCTAAATTGTTTCCCATTACAAATGGACATTAACGCACGTAATTTTAATCCTGAAACCAAGAAAGAATTCTATACTATAAATACTAATTTTAAAAAGAATAAAACTAATCCTCCAAGGTAAAAACCGTATACTAGATCACCAGTTTAATTTTAGAAAAGACACGTTACCGTAGAACAAGTACACAAAATAACCACAAAAATTAATCATGATCATCCAAGCGTTCGATAAAGTATGACATACAGGTTTGCCTTACAAAATTAAAATGAAACTCCCTGATTACTATAAAATCTAAAAATAATACCTTGAAGAAAGACCCTTTCAAGTCAAATATCAAGAACGACTGCCCCAATCTACCCAATACAATCAAAACCTGCTATCCATAAGGCACAAAATGGTAGCCACATACATTGACGATGCCGCAGTGTTAGCTTCGCATGACGATCCAAACACAGTTTCTCAAATACTTTAAAGAACCATACAAAATATAAAAGACGCTAAAGATCTGGTGCTTAAAAGTAAACAACAGTATAATTAATTTATGTCACATTTACGTTACGAAAAGAAATGTCTACTTCAGTCATATTAAACGGCAAAGCAATTCTCCAACATGATAGCGTTAAATACCTCTGGATGCATTTAGACTAATGACTTACTGGGAAACCCATATATGGAAGAAAAGGCTACAATTAGCATTACAATTTTGACAATTATATTGGTTAATCGGTAGAAACACTCAGATAACGATAGAAAATAAACTATTACTCTAAAATGCATAATGAAACCTATTTGAATGTACGGAATTCAGTTAAGGGTCAGCTAGCAATTCGAATCCGAAAATACAATAAAGATTCTAAAATAAGATCCTAAGAGCAAT
Source organism: Sinelater perroti (assembly GCA_036346155.1). Lineage (NCBI taxonomy): Eukaryota > Metazoa > Arthropoda > Insecta > Coleoptera > Elateridae > Sinelater > Sinelater perroti. The sequence goes on from JARFIY010000265.1 coordinate 6,447,237, forward strand.
TATCAACGCTCCTTGGTAGGTTATAAACTGGCTGATTTAACAAGATATTTTTATACCGACCATCAGAAAAGAAATGAAAAGACGCAGTATAAAATACCAAGACAGACTTCAAGGACACTCCAACGAGCTCGCAACAAATATACTACAGAAGGCAAACACTCAAAGATTAATATATCTGATCCATTAGACTTAATTATTTTTAGATTTAATTAATTATATGCTTGTGTTTTGTACTTATATTTCAATATCATCTGTAATAAATAATTATATTTACCTTTTATAAAATATTAGTTTAATTTAGTTATCTTAGTAAAGAATGTTTTTATTGTAAATCTTTCTGTTTTGTCACATTTTGTTGTTATATGCCTATTTATTGAATGTCATTAATATAACAGGTTTTATGAAAATCATAAAAAATACTTTCTTTGGTAGGCAGCTAAAAATTTGAAACAACCACAGAACCAACCATATAACACCTCTACGTAACGATAATAATATCTGAGCTAAAAGTGGTCAGAAAAACAGTTACTCACTTAGAAGAAGAAGAGGAAATTGTTCTGTATCTTAAATCTTATTTTCAGATGTGCTCAACAGTTAAAAACTATAAACATAACGAAATTAAGGAGGGTAAGGGGTGGCGCCAACATCCAGTCACCCAAATGTCAACCCCACCTGCACGTGGTACCCTCTGCTAGAAAACGAACGGGGCTCTGGCGACCCAGCATCGGGGGGTATAAGCTGATACCAGTTGTCCCGAGGTAACGGGGCCCTCGTCGTCGGGCTAATTACCCATACGAGGTATACAGATTCAGAGAAACACAGAAAGCCTCGGACATGGACGAAAAGATGGAAAACGACCTAAGCGTGCACAAAGGACAAGAATTGGAATATGGAACGTGACAGGGCTAAATGGGAAAGAGATAGAGTTAGTTGAAGAAATGGAGATATAAAGTTAAAATCCTAGGACTTTCAGAAATCAAAAAGAAAGGAATCAAAGAACAAACACTCGAAAAAGGATACAAATTGTTCTACTCTAGAGTTCAGTTAGGAACAAGAGCGAAGGAGGGAGTAGGAGTGATAATTAGCGAAGACCTAACCGGAAAGGTGATAGGATGGGAAGGTATCAGTTCAAGAATAGTGACAATAGATGTCAAGCTAGAAAAAAGAACTACATTGATACAGATTTATGCACCAACAGAAAATGACAACATACTGCAAAAAGAAGAGTTCTACACAAGCCTACAACAAGTGCTCGACAAAGCTAGAGACAGAAGCAGACACACATTTATACTTGGAGACTGGAACGCCCGAGTGGGAAAGAACCCAGACAATGGACATGGAGTTCTAGGAAGATACTGTACAGACAGAGTGTTAAACGACAATGGCAATAGGATGATTGACTTCTGCATAAGTAACGAAATGCTAATAGGAAATAGTTTCTTCAATCACAAACTAATACATAAAATAACTTTCATTGCAGAAAACAGAGGCCAAAAGTGAAATAGACTACTTCACATACACAAAGGGAGCAAAGTACGCAGTATTAGACGTGAAGGTCATCCGAGGGGCAGAAATCCACTCAAATCACAAACTAGTAATAGCGGACACGAGATTCTATGTAAGAAAGAAAGTAGCGAAGAAAGGCTACGAGAAAATAAAAATAACTGAACTAAGAAAGCCCGAGAAAAAACAGAATACGCACAAGAGGTAGAGCGCAGATTACTAGAACACGAACAACAAGAGCACCATCAGGAGGTAGAATGGAACGTGGAAGAGAGATGGACAAGACTTAAGGAAGTAATACTTGAGACAGCAACAACAATTTGTGGGAAAAGCAAAATATCACCTCGATACCAACGCACGAAATGGTGGAATGAGGAAGTAAAAAGGATAGTAATGGAAAAGAAAACAGCTTGTAAGAGATACCTACAGACCAAGAGAGAAGAAGACAGGCAACATTATATAACAAAGAGAAACGAGGCAAAAGAGGTAGTGAAGAGGGCCAAAGAGGAAGCTTGGGAAGAGTTTGGTAGAGAGATGGAGCAGAAAGTTAAAGGCAACAAAAACAACAAAAAGGACTTCTGGAAAACAGTTAAAGACCTAAGGGGAATGCACAAACAAAAGGTGTGGAGCATTAGGAACGAAGAAGGAGAAGTCGTTACAGAACTGCCACAAATATTAGAAACATGGAAGAGACAGTACAGCACAAAATTCAAAGCACCAAACATACAAGAACAATACAACCCCATCAGAGTAGAACAAGAAGAACAAGAAGAGACAAAAAACGAAACAATAACTATGGAAGAAACAGAAGAAGCAATAGCACACATGAAAGTAGGAAAATCTGCAGGAAAAGACGGAATAAGCCCTGAACTAATCAAATACGGAGGGGAGTGTATAAAGAAATGGACACACAAGATATGCCAGCAAGTATGCGAAGGAGAATGAATACCGAGAGATTGGGAAGAAAACATAATAGTACCAATCCACAAAAAAGGTAACACAAACGACTGTGGAAACTACAGAGCAATATGCCTGGCATCCTGCGTACAAAAGATCTACACCAGCATACTAGAAAAAAAGATAAGGCATCACATAGAAGACGAGCTATTAGAGGAACAAGCTGCATACAGAAAAGGCAGACAGACACAAGACCACATATTTACGCTTCGCACAGTAATAGAAAAGACACTTGAAGGAAACAAAAAGCTACACCTGGCATTCATAGACCTCCTAGCAGCCTTCGACACGGTACCAAGAGCAACCCTGTGGAATTCAATGGAAAGAATTGACGTCCCGAGAAAACTTGTAGAAGCCACAAAACGACTATATGGAAGAACGAAAGGAATAGTAAGAATACAAGGATAAGAATCGGGGAAATTCTTGATGGAGAGGGGGATAAAACAGGAAGACTCCCTCAGTCCACTACTATTCATTATCATGATGAATGAAATAGTTAAGAACAGCAGGAACCCAAACCTGAACACTAAACTAGGACACTGGAACATGGGGGCAATCAATATACAAAGCCTCGTCTTCGCAGATGATATACTACTCATAGCCGATAGCCAAAGGAAACTACAACAAGCAATAAATAATTGGAACAACGAAATTAAAATAAAAGGAATGACAATAAATGCGAAGAAAAGCAAAATAATGAGAATAAGTAAGAACACATATGAAGAACAAAGAAACCTGAACGTAAGATGTGAAGGAGAGCAATCTAAACAAGTGGAGAGCTATGAGTACCTTGGAGTAATAATAAGCCAAGACGAAACAGTAACAGATGAATTAAGGAACCGGATCTCCAAGGCGACTAGAGTATACTATCAGATCAACTCAACATTAATCAACAAGAAAGAGCTGAGCAAAGAGACTAAGCTCCACCTGTATAAAACAATATACTTACCTACATTAACATACGGAATAGAAAGCATACCGATACAAGACAAGAGCAAAAGTAAATTAACAGCTGCGGAAATGAAGTACCTGCGACGTATAGTCGGAAGAACAAAGAGGGACAGAGTGAGGAACATCACAACAAGAGAGGAGTTAGACCTAGAACCGCTAGTGGAAACACTACAGAAAAGACAACTAATGTGGTTTGGGCACGTGACACGAATGGGCGAAGAAAGGCTGCCAAGAAGGGTATTAGAGGCAAGAAGAGAAGGAAAAAGAGGAAGAGGAAGGCCAAGGCAAACATGGATGGAAACTATCAGGAAGGAAGTGGAAAGGAGGGGGAAAAGCATGGCAGAAGCTAAACAAATAGCTAGGGACAGGAAGAGGTTTCGAAAACGGATAGAGGACCCGACACCTTAGGGTATAAGGGATGGACAAAGAAGAAGAAGAACATTATTGAAAAACGTATATGGATGAAAAAAATGAGTTATGTCTCAAAAGACAAAAAATGTATTGGTTTATTGGAACGACGAGACTACAAAGTGATGATGGATAGCCTAGGCTTAATCAGGATCATTACAGATACAACATTAGCATGTTATGTGCACAAAATTTTGTTATTCTTTGTTGTGTACAATACTATCTATATATCTAAATAGTGGATGCTCCTACTCTTAAAATGCTTTACATTTCGCGTGTAAGAATCTTTGCATTTCCTTCTCATTTAACTGGCCTTACAACAGCCAATACTTATAAATTTGACATTACAAACAATATGTTCCATTTATACCCAGCAACAAACTCCTAAATTATAAAAACAGATAATGATTGTTTTTTGCAAATAGAAAGAATATTTGATTAGCAAATTGTAAAGAATTCTAGGAAAAGACGGAATAAGCCCTGAACTAATCAAACGGAGTTATAAAAATTTTCGACACTACAAAAAAACCTTCGATAAAGTCTGGCATCAAGGCCTGTACTTAAAATACAACCATTTTTGTGAGGTACGGCGTTATTTTCATCTGCAATGGAGTTGCCCAGGGGAGTGTGCTAGGCTCGTTTATATATCTTCTCTTTATGGGTAACCTGCCTACCATAATAAAAACTACATCATCTTATTCATTGACGATACTGCCGTGCTTTCATAACTCATTGACGTTAATGTAGCACATATAAACATATCAATCTGTAGACATAGGTTGGAGAAGAGGTAGCTGTCCGCCTGGACACCTGATTAATAAACCAGTCCCACAAGATGAGTCAAGTATATGTATATATGCAAGGTATGTCAAAAAAAAAATTATCCGATTTAAATTGTTTATATTGTGAAAAATAATGATTAATTTTATATTACGGGGCTAATTTTGAAGTTTTTTTTACATGCCAAATTATAAGTGCTCAATATGCCCTCCTGGGGATGCAGAGTATATGTCCATACAGTAGCCTAATTTTTCCCAAACATTTGTGAGAATATTTGGATCCACTGCTGCTGTTATGCGGTTTTTAGTTTTTTTAGTCTTTTATAAACCCCCATAAGAAAAAATCGCAAACGGTAAGGTCCGGCGACCTTGGAGGCCAGTAATGTAAAGCTGGATTTTTCCATACGGCCGATCTGTCGTTGTAGAATCTGATTATTCAGAAATTCTCGAACTTTCAGGCTCCAGCTCCTGCTGGAAAATAAAGTCATCAAAATTGGTCTCTAACTGTTAGAAAAGCCAGTTTCCAAACATATCCAGATTTGTAATTTCCATAACAGTGTTATCTAAGAAGAAAAAGGGGTCGCACACCTTCTTCCAAGAAATTGCACAAAAAAACATTAAGTTTAGGAGAGTTTCTCTCATACTGTACAACTTGAAGTGACTGCTCTGTACCCCATATTCTAACATTATGGAGGTTTACCTTACCACTTAAATGAAAAGTAGCCTCATCAAAGAACACTAAACATGTTACAAAATTCTCATTTTCTGCCACCTTGCCGAGGATGAATTCACACAACTCTATTCGTCGTTATTTGTTACCTGCATGCGGAAGCGACTACTGGATTTCCCTTTACACAGACAACCCCTACCTTGGAATTTTCTATATCATCGCCTAATACTCAGAGCCGTAAGAGGTTCAACACCATATGGTCTCCGAAAATCAAGTTCAACAGTTGTTATGGACTCACACTTCGCGAAGCGTAGAACACAAAATTATTTTTGTTGTTCAGTCACCGTCTTGACTAACACTAAACAGTTAAACTAAGCGCACTAGTGCTAACAGTACACTGTTCGATCAAAACGGATGAAAAGCTGAAAAGTTACGATTTTTTATATCGGATGATTTATTTTTAAAACCTTGTATTTAAACCATATAACATCATTGAAAAACGTATATGGATGAAAAAAATGAGGTATGTCTCAAAAGACAAAAAATGTATTAGTTTATTGGAACGACAAGACTACAAAGTGATGATGGATAGCCTAGACTTAATCAGGATCATTATAGATACAACATTAGCATGTTATGTACACAAAATTTTGTTATTCTTTGTTGTGTACAATACTATCTATATATCTAAATAGTGGATGCTCCTACTCTTAAAATGCTTTACATTTCACGTGAAACAATCTTGGCATTTCCTTTTCATTTAACTGGCCTTACAACAGCCAATACTTATAAATTTGACATTACAAACAATATGTTCCATTTATACCCAGCAACAAACTCCTAAATTATAAAAACAGATAATGATTGTTTTTTGCAAATAGAAAGAATATTTGATTAGCAAATTGTAAAGGAATTCTTGTTTGGAACGCAATTTTAAATAACTTGGTAAAAACAAATGCAATTAATATTGTATTTGTTAGCAGTGTTTGTTTTATACACTCATGCCTATAAATAAAGGATCAGTCATGTGGACGGTTTGAAAGCATATCATGTATAATAATTTGCAGCAGGATTTGACGCTATGCGGAAGCACCTGATAGCGCTAATATTGCTGCTGCCGTAAAATTAATTACGAGTTTTTAGTAACATATTTCATTCCACATTTCAAAATCTCCGTAAACCATTTTATAATCAATAATTAAATTTGTATTTTAATATTACTTAATTATTTTGCTTTTTAATATTTTATTTTGTTAATTGTTATATTTGGTTTAACGTTATTTAAAATATTTAAAAATATTGTTTTATTAAAATTATTACAATAAATTATTACTCAAATATTGTGTGTATATATATATACATAAATGTCGGCAATTTTTTAAGTCTATTTTGATTTGCTCCTTCTACTTCGACCTTCCAATTGCAACTTATATATTTTTTTGTTAATTGGTCATTTAGTAACGCTATATAAGCCTACCACGGTAATCTATCTTGTTAGACTACCGTTTTTATTCCTGATTCTTTATAAACATCCGCTAAATTCGCATTTGTTCTTCTTCTATGTTCGTCTACCCTTTTGACTCTTTTAAATATCATTCACATTATTCCTCTTTTCGAGACCTCCAGTTTAGTTACCAATTTTTGTGTTAACAGTCAAACTTCGCTAACGTAAATTACTACCTGTCTTATGGTAAATTTTTAAATTTTTACTTTTGTTCCATGTGTTAGATTGCTTTTCTGAAGTATATTCTTTTTCCCACACTTCGCAATCCTGCTGCAAGTCGCCTATCTATTTCACTATTTTTATTTACATCGCTATTAACTTTAACACAAATACACCACACTATTTACCTACTTAAATTTATAAGTTATAAGATATTTGGATTTTCTCACACTGATTCCTAGTCCTACCGCATCCTTCATAGTTGTTTTTAGTTTCTTTCTTGTCCTTGACATTAAAACCATATCATGCCCATTGGGTAAGCAGCAATATGAATGTTGTAGTATATTATTTTGTAACTTTATTTTACTTATTCTTAGGACCTTGTCAAGTACAATGTTAAATAAGAACGTAGGTATCAAATCCGCCCGTTTCTATATTACTGCTAAATTAATTTTATAAACAACCACTAAATCGAATTTTATTAACGAAATTTTTTAACGTGATTTTTACTAAAACTATGAATTCTTCTGGTAATTCCAGACACCTTATTTTTTTAATTTGTTGTATACCTGCTTTAAGTCCAGAAAAAGACTGAGTACCTGAATCCTTTTTTAATTATTTTTCTTGTGTTTCTTTTACAGCAAATATATGGTCAACCATTGATTTTCCTTTTGTAAATCCAGTCTAATATCTTTTGTTCGCTTTCTCTTTATAATCTCATTCAAATAAATTGCGACAACCTTGTAAATCGCATTGAATAATAATGTTGGTTTGCAATTTTCTATTACACGTTTGCGTTTTTCTTTATGCAATAGACGTATTATTGCTAGTAATCATTCAGGTGGCATATAGCACTTTCGCTGTATATTTATAATCAGTGAACACAATTTTTTGAGTATTTCTGCATTAACTATTTTGAACAATTGTATTGACAGACCATCAGAACCAGGACTCTGTTTTCTTAGTTGCTTACAACCCACACCATTTCTGTACAATTTGATCGACTTCCTGACAAGGATTTCTTTATTGTGTTCTACTTATATTTCTAGCATCTCAAGCATGTTCAAACATCAACTTACCATATCCATTTCTAAAATACAGTTATGCTTGTTGGTATCCTTGTTTTTCTCATTTCAAATCAAATATCATTATCCATGTCATTAATTTCATTAATATTAAATCCTTGATAATAGTTTTAATAATAAAATTTAAAAATTTCATTTTTTAAATAAATAAAAAATCCTTATTTATAACAATTAATTTTTTTATTTTAACCTAAACTACTACTTGCAGGACTATTTATAAAACTATCTACAATTAATAATATTTGATAAAAATTTTATCGTCTCATATAATTCCCGGAATGCTTCCTGGGGGTCATTTTCGACTACGCAATTTTTATACTTAAAGTGATATGCTTGATAAAAGCTAAATAGATTTTGATATATTAACTTGTGTTTAATTGTAAATAGAAAATTCTGTGCTTTGTATTGTGTAATATCTTTAATGTAGGGATTGCTGTGTTTGTTTACCAAAAAACATTTATTTTGAAATATTACTATTTCTGTAGTACCATGCATGGTAGCTATATATGCACATTCACGGCCATCGCATAGTGAAAATGCACGTGTTTGCAATGTCATTTGAATACGCGTGCGAGTTGTCTTTATTAATTTAGGAATGTCCGAAATATAGATGTTGAACAGGACGGCTCCGAAAATTGATTCTTGAAGTACAACCGAAGGAAAGATATGGATACATGAAATATTTAAGAAAGCATGGAAAGAAGAACGGATACCGGAGGATTTGGAAAACAACATAATTATACCAATCTACAAAAAAGGAGAAACAGGAAAATGTGAAAATTATAGAGCCATCTGCCTTTCCTCTACAGTATTCAAAATGTATACGAAGATTCTGCAAAAGAAACTCATACACTACATAGGACACAAGCTAGCCGATGAACAAGCAGCATATAGACAAGGAAAACAAACAACAGACAACATACACATAATAAGAAATATAACGGAGAGAACAATAGAAAGAGGGGGAGCTGTTTGTGACACTCATAGATTTAAAAGCAGCGTTTGACAATATAAAGAGAAGTCACATATGGAGGTATTTGGCAGAATTACAAACACCAAGAAAACTCATCGAAATATCAGGAACATGTACCAGAATGTCAAAGGGAAAGTGCAGATGAACGGAGAATCTTCAGACACGTTCCTCATGACAAAAGGAATAAAACAAGGAGATAGCCTTAGTCCACTGCTATTTATAACACTGATGGATAAAATCTTATTAAACACAAGAACAAAAACACAGCATCTGCAAACACAAATAGGACATTACCAACTAAGGCCAATCAAAGTAGACAATTTAATCTACGCAGATGACATAATACTCATAGCAGACACCCACAATAAAATGAAGGGACTGGTTAAAATATGGAGCGAAGAAATAGAGAACATGGGTATGGAAGTAAACACTAACAAAACAAAATGATGATTATAAATAACAAAAAATCAGAGATGGTAAGAAGAATAGAAATAAACGGGAATACAATAGAAGTAGTCACAGCAGTAGAATATCTTGGCTCCGTAATAACAGATGACGGAAGAATAGAAGTCGACATAGCAAATAGAATGAAAAAGACGAGGAACATATACTACGCAATAAACAAACCAATATTACAAAAACAAGAAATAGACAAGCAAGTGAAATTGAAAGTTTACAACACAATAGCAAGACCAACATTAACATATGGTAGTGAGACATAGACCATAAACAAAAAGCACGAAAGCAAGATCAACGCTGGTGAAATGCAGTTCCTAAGAAGAATCGAGGGGAAAACCAAATTGGATAGAGAGACGAACGAAAGAATCAGACACACTCTAAGACAAGAAGGAATAATGGACTTTATAGAAAGAAAGCAATTAAGATGGTTTGGCCACATAATAAGAAAAGATGAACAATCGCTACTAAAAAAGATCACAGAGTCAACAGGAGAACGAAAGAGGAAAAGGGTAGACCCAGAAAGAGGTGGACACAAAGGATCGAAGAAATCGGTATCAAGAGGGGCAAAACAATGGCAGATATGAAAAGAATGACAAAGAACCGGAAGGAGTGGAAGGACTGGACCTCATATCCGACACCCTGAAGGGGTATAAGGAAAAAGAAGAAGAAGAAGTACAACCGTTCCTATTCTGTCTTTTGGAAACTTATAGAATGTCACAGTTCTAAAAAGTCAGTGATATTAAGAAAAAGTTGCATACATACTTATTCAATTTACTTAAAAAATGTTATTTCTCCTTTGTACCTTAAATTATAATTGTAAGCATTGCAGAAAAGTACTCAACAAATTTCTATTAAAATTATAGCCAAAACAACTTTATTATCATAAATAAATTTAAAATTATTTTAATATAAGTAGCCGTTATAAAATACAAATATACATATATATTTTTTATAAGTGCGTTGTCTAGAAGTTTGCTTATTATTGCACGTAGTAGTAGATATACCTAACAGTTTTTCACCTTAAGATAAAACTATACTACTATAAAGGCTAGTAAAATCAAATTTTATAGTGTTAGCTTATTGATATGTGAGGAAGTGGAAGCGATTATAGAAAGGGCTTAGAATCTACAGTAAGAAAAATGGAGGAAAAATGAGAGAAATAATGTCACCTAAAGAGAATAATAGAAAACAAACAATACCACAACATAAACTTCAGACGCAAAATTATTAGTACGACAAGAACTGCAAGGTAGTATAGCCACAATAAGTAAAATGATGAATGCTAATTTAGAAAAGTAAGAACTATGTAAACTTGCAAGAAGAAAAGTGAAAAAATTTGTAGAAAAGAGAGAAGAAGGCAAATTGAGTATTATGTTAAGAAACATATCATTTTTTATCAAGAAGTTAAGAATCACAGAAGTGTATATAAAAAGGTAATAAGTTACTAGAAAGATAATGATGGAAATTTAATAGAAATAATTGATGAGAAATTAGAAATATGAGAGAAACATTTTTAGAATGTATTTTATATGGGTATCATAACCAAACAACTCCGGAAGTTTTAGATAAAAAGAATATAAAAGTAATGGCCAAGGAAATACCAATTAAAAAACAGATATTGGATGTAATAAACAATAAATTACCAGGGAAGAGTGATATTACAGAAGGGCTGCTAAAAAAGGAAAAAATCTTGTAGATAAAATAGTAAAAATAATAAAAGAAGTTTGGAAGAAGCAACAAATACTTAAACAGTGATCGGAAGCTATCTTGCGTCCTGTCTATAAGATAGGTAATATAAATGAATGCATAAACTCTAGGAGAATAGCTCTAAAAGACACAGTATATAACATCCTAGCTGTATTAATTAAGGAACAAATTATGGAACTGTGGGAAAACACCTGGGAGGATTATCAGGAGGTTTTAAATCAAACAAAGGTAATTAATCAAATTTTAATGTATTATTTATTAATTTAAACAAGCTTATAATTTAATAAAAAACATAAATTGTACGAAGTTTTAAAATACTTTAGTTTGTCTAAGAAAATTGGCAACTTAACATATGTAAAGCCATATTAAATAATATAGACTGTAACGATATTACCGGAAAAAAGGTTTTAGCTAATTTATTTTTTATACGGAAAAACATATTTTGTTTTAAGTAGATGATAGTCTGGCCTGCACCTCACACTCTAGACATTTATTACGTCAACGGTAAAGTTTTATTCTACTATAATGTAATCTATCATTTATTTGAATCCTAACACCACCTACAATGTCTAATGGGTGAGTGGCTCATTGACACTGCGCCCCCTTCTAAGCCTGAAAAAGGAAAAGGGAGTTAATAGGCCTAGTTAGCAAACTATCCATCGTAAAATGAACTGTGCTGACAAGTAGGCAACGAATAAGAAAAAGCGAATAAAGAGTAAAAATTACAAGAGTGGGATTATAGAACATTAAGTCACGATGCAATAAGGACTAATAAGTGATAATGGAAATTGCATAAAATAAAATAAATATCTGTGGTACCTCTGAAATAATAAAAGAAAATAAAGCTTTAAATTATATTTTAGTTTATAGTGAAAAACTAAAAAACAAACATGCAAGTGCTGTAATAGGAATTCTGAGAAGTTTTAAAAATGCATCAAAGATAAAATTTATTCAACAAATTAAAAATACGAGGGCATTATCGCTACAATCATTATATAATCAGCTTGTACGCAATTAGTATGATTAAATCAAGGAAGTAAAAACGAAACATGTAAAAAAAACTGCAAACCATTATGTACAAGATACTACTACATTTACTAAGTCATGACAATTGTCGACCTTAACGCACAAGTAGGTAATATACTTTTTTAAGGAATTAAACAAGTAAGAGACCAACAACGAGGATTTGTTAACAGATTTCTGTTCCCAAAGCAGTCTACGTATAAATAACACCGTTTTCGACCATAATACGAAATACAAATATATAAAGGTTTGTAATAGATTATATAATAACAAGCAGACACTTCTTACTACCCGAGATTTAGATGTGAGAACACTAAATTCGCCCAATATAGGCAGCGACCAGTCACTCACTTTAGACAAGATTCAAATGAAACAAACCAACCTAAAACATCTATAAAACTTCAATATAGTGTCACAAGAGTATGAAATCAACAGACAACTGTATATCTTCTTCTTCTGGTGCCATCTCCATTAATGAAGGTTGGCAACAATTGTGGCGAATTCGTCTCGGTCTTGTGCTGTTCTAATTAATGTGTATGTGTTTAAGCCCGTCCAGTCTCTTATGTTCTTCAACCATGAACACTTTCTTCTACCTGGGCCGCGTCTTCCTTCTATTTTCCCTTCTATCATGAGTTTTAATAGTTGGTTTTTGTGGTTTACTGTGATATGACCAAGATAGGCGGTTTTCCTTTTTTTTAATCAACTGTATATACATATTAAAAATAAAAATAAAAAATAATCCAATGATTAACGCAGGCAATGCAGAAAAAGCACGAACAAAAGTAAAAACTAATATCGTAAAAGCAGTAGGTGAATCAGTGTGTCACAGAACTGTTGCAACATTAGTACTACACAAGAACGAACAGGTAAAAGAAATTCCAAAGAAAAGGACAGAAGCTTTTTTAAATATAAAACAACTAGGAAACCGAAATAACGCCAGTTATACGCACAAGAAAGGAATTCAGCAGAGATAACAAAAACAAAAAAATACTGAAAGATATCTATGAAGAAAAAGTACAACTATACCAATATTTAAAATAGAAGAAAAAAGAGACAATTACACGACCCAACAAAAAAAATGTATAATGTTTCCTTCACTTAGTGAGTCTATTTCTAGTAATTTTGGTTTGAAAAAAGCGAATATGACAAAGAAAAATTTTTATTAGCTCTAGTTTCTGTAATATACAGTAGGTGAAAGTTTTTCATTTTAAAGGATTAAGAGAAAACGGTAATAATTAATTACAGGTTTCAAATGAAATCATTCAGCTCCGATTGGCTCAATCTATGCGATTGATCATCTTTTTCTTCAAAATCAGGGTCATGGGACGTTGAAGGCTTGTTGGGTTCTTGTTCTTCTTCCCCACTGTCTCCATTTTGTACTTCGAACTTGTCATTTTGGGGTGGTAAACTGTCTGAATGTAGAATAGGTCGAATAGCAGATGGAAGATTCGGGTATTGAACTGTTCTACTTTTTATTGACAATTCTGCCTTTATAGGCGGAATCAAATAAAAATAGCAGTCATTTATATGATCTGTAAGCTCTAGCCAAACCATAGGTACAACAAAAGTCACTGATCGTTTTTTATTTTTCAGCCATTCTCGTAATAAAACTGAACATGAGTTACAACATGTATGTGAAGCCCATGATTTATCCTGGTCTTCTACCTTTATACCAAAATAATGCTGGTAGACAGTCTTCACAAGAGGCGTCAAATTGGGCTTCTGTGACGAAAGCGTTCTTTCACCATAAATGTAACAAAAATTGTTTACTGAATTTACACATTTCCGTGGCGGGTTGATGTAACAAATTTTAATCTTTAAAAACACTCCAAAACAAGAAATTCTACACTAATTACAACAGAAATAACATGAAATTTACCGTCACAGCAATAGTGTTTACGATTATAAACTACCCACAACCAGACTGTTGAATTTTGATAGTTGACAGGTGTGCCAACACCCAAAAACAAATTATTCTCAAAATGAAAATGTAGACTATAGAGAAAATAAAATGTCACTTCAAAGCAAGAAGTAATCGGTAATTTTTATGGTGATTTTTAAATTCCGGTGTAAGTGCATAAAAATCACCTATTTTTGAAAACGAAGCATTACCATTGTTGGGCTGTGTTATTAAAGAACAACGCTTCTAAATACAGCGAAGAAACGACCAAATAAACTAATATTGGACAAGATGCTGTTATGTTACTTTATAAGTGAAGAACAGGGGGGTTTCTTCCTTAACTAATCCACCACAAAGCTGTATTTATAATACGTCAAGTAGTTGAAAAAGTGCTTACTAGTCCTTAGGAGTTTTGTAGATACAAAAAAAGCATTCGATCGGGTCAAAGTACAAAACGTAGAACTTCCAAAATCTGGGATTAGATGCATCCAGCGCCCCAACACATAAAAGTTGCATGAGCCTCTGGTTATTTTAAAGTTACAACTTGGAAGAACAACTCTTTGAACCTTAATAGTAATTAAAAATCTATCAAATTATGATTAAGCCAATTATGTTCTATTAAGCGCAAACCCGCACTAAAAAAACCAACAATGTTTTGCGTATCAATGAAATAAATACATTATAACCAAAAGTGGGAATACCGAAAAGTTAAGAACAAAGTTGTAAAGACTGAGTCTAATATGGATATAATCCGATTTGTAATAAGACAAAAAAAATGGATTGAATGTGACAACAGATTGATTAAAATAGCACAAAATAATAAACCACATGCAAAGGGCAATAGAGCAAGTCACAAAAGAAATTGGAGGAAGGCTGAATATTAACATCGGTGGAACATACACAATTAATGTGTGAAGAAAAATTGCCTTAAGCCTACATAAAAAAAGAAGGAGAAGAAGATTTTATTCTTCAAGTTGCTTATGCCTTAGTATATTTGTGAATGTGTTGCCAGAAAACATTTACTATTTTCAAATTGTTCTATACATATAAATGTATTAGTTTATTTCAATTATCATTTGTTCCTATTTTCCCAAATTTGGCTATAACTTGGTCATCTGTTTTTATCTTATCCGAACATTGAAATCGCCCAATAAAATTATTTTTCTATTTTTTCAATATCATCTAGAACCACCTATAAATGTTTATAAAATGCTTCTTTTATTTAGAAAAAATTATTTTTCTCTGCTAAAACCATAATATATGGTCTTTCTCAAAATTATCCAGCCACTCTAATACAAAACTGCAATTAAAATAAAGAATCTATATATTTGGTAGAAATAGTAGAAGACACAAGAAACATTACATATTATTTTTCTTTTTTTATTTCTTTTTCTAACGGAATTTGATAATAATTAAAGTAATTCTAATTTTATTTATTGCCACTCTGCTGTGCCGTACCATAACTATCTTAGGTTTTTTAACTAGAACATTTCTCTTGTTTTTACACCCAGCTTTCCTTTTATTGTTTCTTGCATTATGCGGCATATATTTTTCTCTCTCCTTACAAGCCCAAAAGTATTTTATCTTTTTTTCTTTAAATGGTACTACTTATTTTACGTGTTTTGTTCATTAATCGTAATACTCCATCATATACGATTTTATCTTTCCACGATACTCATAGAATCTTCGATGACGGATCCCAAACGCGATAAGACATTTTATATCTATTTGTTTTAAAGTTTATGGTTTTGCATCATACTTTAAAATAGAGAAAACATAACAATGAAGTAGTTTAATTTTTAGTTGGATACTCAAATTCCGATTACATAATAAATTCCTCATTTTATTAAAAGAATTTCTGAATGTTTTATTGCAACATTTGATATCCCATAATTAATGATTTATTTATTTTAATCAAATACCAAAGTATTTTATTCTATTATTAATTAATTTTGCAATTGGGGTATTCGAAATACACAAAATTATTCTAATATTTCGTCACTTTGGTTTTCTTTACATTTATTCTTAGTTCGTATCGGTTTCAACAAGTTATAAGTCCACCATATTATAGGCATTTATAATAAATCTAATCAACTTTCCAAAAGCTTTGTCGAAAATACCTTCTCCATACATATTGAATAAACGAAAGGGTATACATAGTCTTTTCGTACTCCCCTGAGTATCAGTTTTTCATCTGTGTTTGATTTTCAATTTTTGCTTTAGCTGTTTGTTTTCACTACAGGTTAGCAATAATTCTTATATCTCAAAAACCTATGTTTTCATTTTGGGAAATTCAAATAGTTTATCATGAGGGACTCTGTCAAACGCTTTTTCAAATTCTAACAGGCATATACTTTTTGATTCATATCTAAACATCTTTTAACAACACGTTTGTTTAAAAAGCGTCACGTGTTCCAAGCCCATTTCAAAACCAGTTCGGTTCGGGCATTCAAACAGAGCAGACGTGTTGCGTAATCAACTCGCGTTCTGCAGAAGTGTGACAATTTGTCAATGTTAAGAAAACCATAACAATTTTCCCGAACAAAAACTTACAACCCTCCAGCGTGTTGATGGGGCCCCGTACTCGACATGGACATGGTCTAGGTCGCCTGGCCTGTGCCTCCCCTTCTGCCACAATAGCCGTTGTTTTTAGAGAACGAAGCGTCACAGCGGGTTCTTTGTCATCGCAGCAGAATTGGATTAACAGCTTTTATTCTATGTCAACAACTAGGAACCGCTATTTGAAATTATATAAATGAGCTATAAAAATTAGATATTAAGTATTAGTTATTAAGTATCGGTGTTGTACATTTAAGCAAAACGGACTCATTACCTACGCTATCGGCACGGGCGAAAAATCGGCTGCATTTATTTTGGTCTTTTATTATATTTTACAAAAACCATAATAAAATAGCTAAACGAAAGAAAATTACATAAACCAGTCAGGCTGTATTAGCCATTATGGCCTTTTCAGTTCCACAGATGGTTCTACAACCGCTAATATTAACAGCTGGCCAAACTTAGATGTATAACAGTCAATTCCAACAAATAACAGGTAGTATTTCAGTACAATTACAACTGATACTTTATCTTAAACCCTATCTCCAAAACCAATACCATATTTACTCTACCACAGGTCCTTAGCCATTAAAAAGTAACAATAACGGAAAAAATCTTTTATAAAATAGATAAAAATCTAGACGAAATAGAACCCCAAACACCCTAAAGAGAACGAATATTGGCTTAGCCAGTCCTCAACATCAAATCATTTACTCGCCACTAAACATGTACAACAGAAAACAAATGCAGATAAAACTAAAAAAAATCCCAAAACCGTTCAGATTATTGCATCAGTAATACTTTTGAATCAAATAGCTTAAAAAATACCAAATCACAGTATTTACTAATAATCAAATAACAGTCCAGCCTAAATCATTTGAGTATTATAGAATAATCACAAAAGGACTGACTAAAAAAACACCAAATTTCACACCCACAAGTTAAAAGAAAAAAGAAGCTACAAAGTAGTATAAATAAATCTCCACCATTCAATTGACAGTAAAGAAATCAAAGTGAAGATTGAGAAATTAGAGGATCAGGTCACAAACATTTGAAACATCAAACAATACAGGCTCGAGTTACTTTTCCCAATGTCCTATGTTAAGCTATGTTAAGACCCCCCCCCCCAAAAAAAGGCATTTTTAAGGTAGCATACCTGCAAATCAAAAAGTTACATTGTACGTTGTATAAGATGTGGTATACGGATATACGGAAACTTTTTGCCAGCTACATTCAAAATGTGTGACATGCGCAATCACCTCACAGAACAATGCCAAAGAAAAAAGAAGCCTCGCTATGTTTACCGTATTGAATGACACTGCGAATCACAATGGATGTACCATATATACAGAACCACAAATTTGCTACCCTTACAATTCAAGCGGTATCAACCAGCACATCCTGGACTGTCGTATTCACAATGGGCAATAACAAAATCCTAAAATTTCTGTTAATTTTCCTCAAGCAACTAACACAACTAACTGAATTCACAAAGCAGCGACGTATAAAAGTGAACAATATAATAAAAAAACTTTAAACAAATAGGAACCATACTAAATCTAATAATATTAAGAAACGTCCTCACAAACGTAAATAATAGAAAGATTTCTACAACTTACTCTATGGAATGCTAATGGCATGTTACAATATCTTAAAAATTTAAAATATTATTACTAATCATAACATCAATGTGTACCATCAAAAGATTTATTAAAATACTGAACTATAGAATATATACCATGAATCACCGAACTGGAATGGCACGAGGTAGATCTTCCGTAATAATTAATAGGACAACGATTTATTACAGGGGGGGGGGGGGTTATAGCGCTAAACATATTGATTGAGGTTCCAAAATCATAACAACAAAGAGACAAGAACTAAATAAAATCTTAGAAAACAACAACTTATATAATCTTTCAACAGAAGAGCCTACCTATTGGCCTACGGATCTAAACAAACTACCAAATCTGGTTGATTTTTGCATACCATACTCTTGCTTTGAATTTTTTTAAATAATTCCCCTATATTACCACTAAAGCCCATAATAAATAAATAACTCCTAATCTAAGCAATATACATACAAATTGGGATTCTTTCAGACACTTAGTAAATGAAATACTAATCTTATATATTCTACTCAAGTCTCCATAAAACATTAAAACTGCCGCCAAATTATTTAACGATGTTATCCAGAGCGTAGGCTAGAAAACAACGCCAAATTAACTAAATACTGTCATACTTTTCAATTTCCTTATAGTAACCGAGCAAAAATTCAAGATAAAATAAGATTCCAAAGATACTCGCAAATACTACGTACACCTAAAAATAAACGACTACTTGACGTCGTAACATGAAAAGAACTACTCAACAAAAATAAAAATGATTGTATTGTATAACAGTTTTGAAAAGTCTTTCACCCACCGAAGCCACAAACTATTTCCACTAGAAGACAATGAAAAAACTAAAACAAGTAAAGAGGTCTTTTCCACCCAACAGTAATCCTCAGGGCAAATAAGCAAGAAGCGGTAAGGATAAGGCAAGTGTTTTTCTTACATACTTAATAAATGTTTTCCAATCACATCTCCCAGAGAATAAACTCATAAAATAAGGCAACCTTATCCAAGCACTAAGTCTGGCGCACTAACTAGTTCTACCACACAGAACTATCGAACTTTACGATCTCATTAACGCCCTAAACCCTAAAAAGGCCATGACATAATAAGTAATAGAATTCTTAAAAAGCTTGCTGCCACTGGTATAAAACGCCTATCCCGGCTATTCAACGCAGTTTTACAGAGTGTATATTTTCAATCCAATGAAAAGTTGCTCGGATAACTTATCCTAAACCAGATAACCTTCCACTGAACCAAAATCTTATCGGCTAATAAGCATTTCGCCTATTATGGCTAGAGTTCTTGAAAAGCTCCTATTAAAAAGAAGAATTTCAATTATTAACAAAAACTAGTCAATAACAGTTCATCAGTTCGGCTTCCAAGAGATTAACTCTAAAATGAAGCAAATCCATCGAATAGTACAAAAAATTAATCAAGCTTTTGAAGACAAGAAATATTATTTGACGGCATTCATAAACATCTCTCAGGCGTTCGACAGAGTCTGGTATACGGGACTACTCTACAAATTACAAACACTCCTCTCCCTAAATTACTTTCTTATCCTGAAATTCTACTTAGACACTTTCTGGTCAAATATAAAATCTATTCCCAATAAATGTTGGAGTATCTTAAGTCACTGTTCTAAGCCACTATTTTACCTCTTATATACTGCATACTTGCTGACCTTGCTAGAAATTATAACAGCAACACTCGAGGATGATACCGTAGTCCTGAACTTCGGTAGAGATCCGACGATAGCCTCACAGAAATTACAAACCAATTTAACTGCTATTGAAAAACTGTTGAAAATGTATAATTAAAGCAACTGAGACCAATTTCATCCACGTAACTTTTACCACGTGCAGGACAATTTGCCCTCCGATACAAATAAATAAAAATCCCCTACTTCAAGAAAAATAAGTCGAGTATCTCGGATTATATCTCGACAAAAGACTCACATAGAGTAAGCACATCTTCACAAAAAACATACAGTTAAGAGTCACTTTATTCAAAATATACTGATTACTGGGACCTAAATCCAAGCTTTCAATAAATAACAACCTTCTTCTATATATAAGACTATACGCAAACCAGTTTGGAGTTATGGTAACCAACCATAAGGCACAGCTGCCAACTCCAACATTGATATCCTAGAACGATGGGTATGATTGTGAACGTACCCTGGTTATTTTCCAACTCGGATATCCGTAATAACCTACAAATGTTAATAGTGAAAGAAGTCAACCATTACAATTCTAACACTTTAGCAACGGGCCTCGTGGTTCCTCCAAATTAAAATAGAAGACTCCAAAGATATGTGACAAACGATTTGGTTGCCAGATCTTTTATTTAAATTATTTATATTAAGTTTAGCTTCATTTATTTTTAGTTTTAAGGTTTAGTTGACAAGTTTCTTTTTGAACCCAAAAGTCACAAACGGCTTATAGGTATACTGTTCCACGAGCATACTAACGTGTATACTCTTACATGTCCAAATAATTAGTCCATGGTTAGGCTATAACGCCCCCTGTGGAAGCACGATCTACGAACTGTGAGGTTAAAACTATTTGTGTCCGGTCGTCGCGCACCATTTCTGTTGCGGGACGATGTGACAAGCACCGCACCTTAGACGCCCGCAATTATTACTCCTTGTTCGAGGGAATGCAGGTACTCAACTATTTTTAGCGACTGAGTAGGCCACCCGAAAAGCATCAGAGGGCACCGAGAATTGAACTTAGGTCTGTCAGCATCGCAGCCCGCCCCTCAACCACGGGGGCACGCTGGCTCAATCAGTACATACTGTTCACTAAATATACAAGTTACACTTTGTAAATAAATTAAGATGTTAATAAAAAAAATTGAAACCCAAACTGAGCGTTACTTAAGCTTTCTTTAACCTTTCTTCAACTTTTTTTATATATTCTGTTATGTATGATCCTAAGAAAGACTCAGAGTGTGGTTTATCGATGCCATGGTTCTATATTTAAAGCAGTTTTTAGTTTTGTTATGATTTCACACACTTGTCCCAATGTCGTTTATATATACTAGGAAAAAGCTCGCATGCGTTGCGTAACACTTGATATATGAAACCTGTATCTGCCACAATCGAAGGCCATTGACTTCAAACATTTTTAACTCGTATTTAAGGTTTCATATATCAAGTGACCTTCGATTGTGACAGAGGTATATAAATATAAGCAATCGTCTTAAATATATGGTAATGATATACGTGGTTCTAAAATTTTAAAGTATCCAATTTTTTTTCTCAGCAGTGAGAGTAAGTAAAAAGATGCGGTTAATTTAAAAAACCGCGGGAAATATTTTTGAACTTCTAATACATATAGCAGCAGCTAACAACGTGTAAAAGAAGGGGGAGATACGATACGATAATTCAAGCATTACAAATATTCTTTAATAAATGTCTGGAGGAAGGAAGGATTCCTGATGATTGGAGCAACGCACTAATTATCCTCATATACAAAAAGGGAGACAAAACAATACTTGATAATTATAGGCCAATATCTCTATTGCCCCAAATATACAAACTCTTCACAAAAATCATAGTAAACAGATTAGATGCAAAACTAGAATTCTACCAGACGATCGAACAGGCTGGATTTAGGAAAAATTTCAGCACAAACGACCACATCCTCACAATAAGAACATTAATAGAAAAAGCCATCGAATACAATTTACCTTTATATATGGCGCTGGTCGATTTTGAAAAAGCTTTCGACTCGATTGAATTGTGGGCGATAGAAAAAGCCCTGCAAAACAGTAGAATAGACTATAGATACACTAAAATGATCCACTCCATCTATGAAAAATCAACAATGACAGTGAGGTTACACGAAAACACTAATAAAATCCCGGTCGGTAGAGGAGTAAGGCAAGGAGACTCGATGAGTCCTAAGTTGTTTATAACAGCACTAGAAGATGTGATAAAGTCACTTAACTGGGAAAACAAAGGAGTGAATATAAATGGCAAAATGCTCAATCACCTGGCCTATGCAGATGACCTAATCATCATATCAAACTCAGCAGTGGACTTACAAAACATGCTCGAAGAACTCAAGAACAAATCAGCAAAAGTTGGGCTAAAAATAAATAAACAAAAAACAAAAATAATGACTAACCAACAAGACAACATAAACATAAAAATTGGCAACCAAACTGTAGAGACAGTACAAGAATATGTTTATTTAGGTCAATTGATAACATGCAAAAAATTTAACCAAAATCTGGAAATTGATAGACGCATACGCCAAGCATGGTTGGCCTTTGGGAAACAAAATAAAATACTAAAAAACCAAACAATCCCCTTAAAACTGAGAAAAGCTGTGTATGACCAATGCGTACTCCCAGTACTTACTTACGCGGCACAAACATGGACATTAAACAAAACATTAATGGGAAAACTTGCCAAAGCCCAGCGAGCAATGGAAAGGCAAATGCTAAATAGAAAGTTGAAAGATAGAATAAGAAATGAGAGTATAAGGGAAAAAACAAAAGTAATAGACCTCAAGAGACATGTAGCATCATTGAAATGGAGATGGGCAGGCCACACCATGAGGCAAAAAGATGAACGATGGAACAAGGAAATACAGGAATGGAGACCGTGGACGGGCAGAAGGAGTGTGGGCCGCCCACAAACCAGATGGAAAGATGGCATAAAATTAATAGCAGAATTAACATGGATAAAGACATCTCAAGACAGAGACAAATGGAGATTTAAAAGGGAGGCCTATGTCCAACATTGGATAGATACAGGCTGATAAAGAAGAAGAAGAACGTGTAATCATTTTTTCTGTCCTCTTGTGTGGTGGTGGAAATTCATCGCCCATTGAGCGAGACATGCGAATAAGGCGTTATGAATGTTACAACTGTACGTTTGTGAATGCAAAAGTTTAAAGAAGTTAGAAAGTTGTGTGACAATAAGCCGAGACGCCGAAACTATCCCAACCGAAACCATGATTGCGCGAGTGGAGCAAGTTGTTATGGAAGACCGTCGATTAGGTGTGGATGATATTGCCCCTAAACTTCGTATTTCTGCAGGATCTGTCTATTTTTCATGATGACCTGCAAATGCGGAAAATTCTTCAACGTGGGTCCCACGAATGCTAACCCACTAACAGAAAGCTGTAAGGGTGGCAATCTTTTAGAACATGTTGACAAGTAATGCCGCCATGAATTTCTGATCATGAAGGACGCTCTCCGTGGCCGCCTATTTTCTAATCGAGCCGCTGCTGCATCAGATTTTTCAGTGAGCATAACACACCCCTAAATAAGTGTACTCAGCAGCTAGAAAATCATGGCGACATTGTAGAAAATATCTACGTCTAGACGGAGGTTACGTTAAGATGTAAGAGAAGTCTCAACAAATACTTTTTCAAATAAAAAAATTGAATTCGAACGCATCTCGTATGCTATCTATGTTATTGTCAGGATCAGTGTGTCCTACTATTGGTATTCTAATCCAATTTCATCTTTTAAAATAATATTATACTTTTGCAGTTGCTAAAATTTATAATTGCTTTTATAAGAAAGAGATTATTTTTGGTGTTCAAGAAAGACAATCATTTATCAATACTCTTCTCTATTTTCATATACATATAAATCTTTTGGTGAAGAGTAGAATTGTTTTTTTATAAAGCAGAAAATGTTTCTTATTCAGCTAACAATTATACTCAGTTCGTAACTTTAGTTTTACATAAAATAATAAACAAACAATACTTTCCCCAAAAAAAAACGTATATAAAAAACTAAATTGTCACTTTAAGTAAAATTACACCATAATGATAAATTGCGATCCGTTTCTCCGTAACCAAACCACATTTTGAAAATATAATTATTGTAATAAAAGCCAATCTTTTTAATATCTAATGAATAGCATATTCTTTCTTGTGCAGAAATATTACTTTCCTGCAAGATTTAGTTATTTTATTACACTTTTTAAACAAACATTTAATTAATAAAGCTCGTACTTTACGTTTGCGGCACATTAATTTTAATTTTATCTTATTTGCCATTGATGTTATTTGAAAGTTTAAATTTAGTTTAATATTTATTCTGGCATCAAATACTGTAGTCAAACTTGTTACTAACACAATTTATATACTATCTTAGTAATTACAAATTGAGTGCCGCTTTATTGGCGATGTGTATCATTTTTTACATTACACGCAACGCAAATTTCAACTGTGTTTATAAAAAATTGTTTACGCATTGGATTTGTAACGCTAAAACGCATTTAATCTGTTTAAGTGCCACCGACAGGTAGATAAAGTGATTGGTGGTTTTGCATCCATGTTTTTTACACCTACCAATTTAGCTAATGCGACATTATTTTTTAAATTTAAATGTAATTAGTAACCGTCGCGCTTCCAAACTTGCAAATCTGCAGCCTCGTTTGCTCATAATGCGAACTATTTTTGAATTAGTGGATATAATTAGGTAACCACCTATATTTGCGGCTGACCGAGCGAATATTTGCGTCAATTTCAAAACTAACACAGCCAAACCATACTTGGCATCGCTTCTGAAGTATGTCTGATACACACGCAAGGCTTGTATTCGTCAAATATGTAAGGAGAAGGTAGCGTAGGTTATAACTTAGGTTATAGGTTAGTAATTCTAGAAAAAAAAATTGCAAATTTATTTGAGGTACGTGATTCTTCCAAATAACATTAATATGTAGTGACAGCTTTTGCAAAAGTTTTATAAAAATTTTGTTATATAGAATTTTGACTTGACGTGTTTTATTTATTATTGTTTTGATACTCCTATATAAATTATGTTAATGGAATAGTTGTAATTAAAAATATGTTTTAGCTCGCAAATTAAGATATTTTTGACTGAGGTGCTTTATTTTTGCAACTAAAATATCAATTCAACAAATATTTTCATGTTTTTATCTAGCAACAACTTTCTACCAACACAAATTATCTAAATTTATCTTCTAGTGCAAAACAAATGCACAAAATGGTTGGCGTATGAAGCTACTTATCTGCACCTGATAGTTAACTTGAGTAAATAAAGATACTAAAAAAATTAATAAAATTATTGTTGTCCGTAACCTTTTCTTAGACCTACTCGTATTTTCCTTGACAAAAGATCTCCTTCCTTGAGGGTGTGATTAGCTGTGTCTGTTCAAAAAAGTTGCTTATATAAAACATACCAATAAAAAGTTCCTGTCAAATATTTTTTGTAGAATCTCTCAAGTAAGAGTCTCTATTTCCCATAAAAATTAATTTTTTTAATTTTAAATACTGCACTTTTGCAATACGTTGAACATCAACAATAAATAAATAGTTTAGCTAATAGACATGCAATATCCTGTAAGAACAAAATCCACTGACTTTATCCTTGCTTAGTAAGATCGAACTGCGTCGGTGATGAAGAGGTCACAGATTACACTCTTGAATGAAATCGTGTCTCTAAGTCTAATGGATCGTATCTTTTTAATCGTTGAATAAAATATCTCTCAAGCAAATTTGCAGCTAGAGTGTTGGGGTGAACACTAAGTTTTGTTAGATAGGTTGCACTAGCTCTTCGAAGTTCCTCGTGTACGGTTGGAAGAGGAAGATGTTGTTGAAGAACCCAATTGGGGACATAACGTGGAGCGTTAATTATTGTTCTTTTGACTTTATTTTGGAAGCGTTGAAGGATTTCTAAGTTAAAATTGCTGGCCGATCCCCAGAGTTGGAGTCCGTATGTCCATATCGGTTTCATGGTCGTTTTATACAGTAGCAACTTACTTTCTACTGGTTAAGAAGGATGTTCTTCCAATTAACCAATACATTTGTCGTAATTTGAGCCCTAATTGCATTCGTTTTTTCATTGTGTTTGTTTTCTGTGTGAGGCGTAGATCTAGATGAATTCCCAAATATTTGACGTTATCCTGTTGTGGAATAGGTTCTTCATTACGCTGTCCGTAGTGTGAAGATTGTTTGTTTTGTTAACCTGCGTATACGCCATAATTGTAACCAGGTATGTACTTTATTAAGGATGCTGTGGAGGTAGTTAAAAGCTACAAGAAGGTTTGAGTGTGATACTGCTGTATCATCGTCGTAGGTGGCTGTGAGTGTTTGAGGGGTTGTTAGCAGGTCCGCCGTACATATAAGGTAGAGAATTGTTCCTAATATACCTTCTCGTGGCATTCTTGAGTATATTCGATAGAGGTCAGGCAATAATTCTCTTAGTTTGATTTGAAAAGTTTGTCCTAGGTATGACCGGATAGGTGCGTAAATTTGTAGAAAGTTTCTTCTAATTTTAAATATTAGTCCCGTGTGCCAGACTTTATCAAAGTCTTGTCTAATGTCGCGGAGTACAGCCATTTTCTGGCAATTGTTTTAATAGACCTGTCATCAGTAAATTATATCCTGGTGCTTTATGCGAATTAACATTTTTGACAGCAGTTATTACTTTTTTGTTTTTTACGGGCTTTATAGACGGTTGTGCTTTAAATGGTCCCGATAATGTGTGATGAATTGTTTATTCTTCTTCCACTGTGCGGGTTCTGGGTAATGGCTGAAACACTGTAAACATGTGATTTGCAAATTTTCTTCGTCGCTTCGAGCCCAACTACCATCTGGGCGTCTGGTTGGGATATAAACGTAGTTGGTCTTTTCAATTTCTTCGTTGCTCTCCAGAGTGAGGCATCTGTGGTCGGTAATTTGTCATTTTCTGATTTTTATGCTGTTCTAGGAGAGTTTTTAAATTCTGGTTAGCATTGTTAAAATTAGTTTTGTGGAGATCTACTGTTTTGCCGAATTTTTTCTCAACTATTTTCTGTTTAATAATCAGAGGGCAACAGTCAAGTGCACCGTGTTTTTCGTTGTTAGGAGTTGCCTTCCAGGCAGCATCCTGTAAGGTTTGGTCGAGATGTTGCACTGCATTGAACAGGCCTATGTCCGTTTTCAAAGAAATATTTAATTTCACATTTTCTTGGATAATCTTTTAAAATACTCCCAGTTTGTTCGTTTACTATACAGAGTGGGATGGGTAATTCTTGTTAGTACTTTTGCGCTGCATGTTACGATTATTAGGGATTGGTCAGACGAAAGATCTAGATTGGATTTAGCTTTAGTGTATCTATTAGATATTTCCTTAATCACACAAAAATCCAAAAGGTCAGGAAGTTTTCGTGGACCGGTTGATAAGTATTGAAGACCGTAACCCTAAATCCCCATGTTTGGTGTTTTGCGTTATAGTCTCCTCCTGCTATAAAACTGGGTCCAAGCCTTTAGAAGAAGTCGGTAAAGTATTGTTTAGTTATCTTGTGCTTGGGCAAGCAGTAAATTGCAGATACTATTTCCTTGATCTGTTCTTGTACAACGATAACGGTGGCTTGTAAGTGTTCCTGGTGATATTTGTGTTGTCTGAATGATTTGTTGCACAGATTGTATATTTGGGTATTTTCATGTATGTTTTGTGTGTGAAATGTGTTTCTGATATCATCATAATATCAATGTTGTTATTTATGAGAAATTGTTTGACTTCTAAACTGTGTTGTGCTAATCCATTGGCGTTCCAGATTAGGATTTTTAAGGCGTTGTCTATTATGATTGAAATTTTCTGACGAGAGCTATTAATTGATTGAGCATAGTGCCCATTCTTTCCATCAGTTTGATCATCATTTTTTCAAGGTTGTTATCTGATGTAGGTGAATTTTTGTTGTGTAGCTGTTGTGTGGTAGTAAGCAGTACTTTCTGTGTGGATACGTCAGTTCCTGTTGTACTAATGAGTTTGAAGGAAGTTTTCAACTTGCCTTGAGCGTACAGGAGAAAATTTTTGTTTTTGTATTTCCTTGGCTACTGTATATTTTCTATAATTAGCTGGGTGGTTGCCCTGACAATTAACGCATTTTACATCTGTACTTTTAGTTTTACGCGTTCAGTCCTTGGTTAGGTGTTCGCCGGCGCATTTCACGCATCGGGCTGTTCTGTGGTAGTAATATTTTGAGTGTCCGTATCTTTGACATTTTTTATCGTATTTTAGAGTGCATTAATAAATCAATTTTTGTAGATGTTATTATTATTATCTTGTTGCTGAAGTTCTACAAAGAAGAGGGGTAACGGAAGCTTTCTAATTCTGTATTTTATTTTCGAATGTTCAATACTTCATGTTCGTGGCTTGTAATTTCTGCCACTGGTTCTTTGAGGTCGGCTGAGGGGTGCATGTCTTGCAGTACCACTTTATATTTTCTATCGGTTTTATTTTGAAACGAGTGGAACTTTATATGTTTGCCTTTTAATATTTTAACAATGGTGTTGTAATGTTCGGCTTTGTACAGCTGTATTTTGATTTGCGTGTTTCCTATCAGTTTGAGTGTGTATTGAGCTTTGATTCTTTCTTTTAACACGTCGATAAGGGGTTTGGTGTTATTAACCTCGTAAACAAATATCGGTGATGGTTGTACTTCTTCCGTGCTGATAGTTTTGATCCGCTCTTCTGCGTGAGACTGATGTCGGTTTGAGGTTTCTGTAAATAGTTTGGGAAATAATGCGGCGTTACTTGAACTTGTGGCTGCGGTTGCGATTGTGAGACTAAGTATGGCTGTTGTAATTGCTGCATCGGTAAGTTTCATAATGACACGTATAAGATATAGGCATATATTGTCCCTCGCAACTGATGCCTGTACTATAAATGCGAGAAATATAAAATACTATCTACTATTGTCTATTCAAAGACTGTTTTGATCATGACTTCAGAGATAATAGTTCAATAACCGAATTTTAATGCCTAGTTACTTTTCATTCATTCTATGACTGTAAAGAAATTAAAAAACTTGTTTAGATCAGATTAGTTTATCAGTAGTTTTGAGCAGTAATCTATCATCTTTACAAGGATTAGTTTTACAACTTATTGTTCGAAATTTATAAGTAATTTAAAGCTTCAATGTAGTTGTCAAGGTAACAAAATTGGAATATCTGAAATAAATTCTAGGAATAAAAAATAGGTTCTCAGAATCGTTTACTCACATTAATTTTTAGGTTTTTAAATTTATTTAATTTTAAGTGCTTGGTCCTCATAGACTGAAAACAGTACTTTATTTCTTACCAATTCTCTATGTTCCATATCTTTTAATTAATCAAACAATGATTTTAAATATTCCTTCCAGATCATGCTTTAGTTAAATGTATTGAATATAAGAAAGCATCATTTATGATTGCATGTTCTTATTCTCAGCTTTGCCAAACTTTTATCCATAAAAAAAGACCTCCAACACATACAAAAATATAAACCAACATTTCTTGTGACAATTGTTGTATTTTTTTTCTCAATTACATTGAATAAGCAACTTAGATCTCTGAT
This sequence comes from Sinelater perroti, assembly GCA_036346155.1. Taxonomy (NCBI): domain Eukaryota; kingdom Metazoa; phylum Arthropoda; class Insecta; order Coleoptera; family Elateridae; genus Sinelater; species Sinelater perroti. Next base: position 6,476,806 of record JARFIY010000265.1, read on the forward strand.
AAATAGTAGCACATTATTTTTAGTCCGCTATTATTTAGTAAGTGTGCCAAGAAGCCAAATTATAAATTAAAGATTTCCTCGGACTTATCCGCAAACAGATCAGTAACGAGATAATGAATACTGGAGCGCGCAGTTGCAAACATTTTTCTAATTTATAACTGCCTGAAATGTTGGCAGAGCTGGTCGGCTGAGCCCAGGCACCTGTTACCACGCCAAAAATAGCAGGACGTTTTAATTGCGCTCTTATTTTTCTCTTTATTTTAATTTAGAGCTGTAAGTCCCCTTAACCTTGCAGCGGCGAAGCCAGTGACATTGGTAGCTTTCAGCGCGTGGACGCTCCCTTGTATCTCAAAAGTTGAAGTGCAAGTTTTTGCTCTAATTTGTTGCGAAATATTTCAGCCTACTCGCTGACATTCTAGAAAAATCAAGTGGACTTTTGTGTCTTGTATTTTTATACATCCTTCAATTATGCATTATTTTTCCACTAGTTGGTTAAACTTTTGTAATCACATTATTAAATAATAACATAACAAGATAAGATAAAAATATTGTTGAATCGTAAACTTATTGTTTATTTTAGTAAAAAAAATAAGTTACAGAAATATTTAGAGATTACATAACTTTAATATAAAACGGAATTTATCTTAAGTTGCATTAAGAAAACTCCTTTAAAACGCTTTTCTTTCATTTCGAACATTAATTACTATTGATTAATTTGACTAATATTATATATTGGTTTCTTTCAGTTTAAATTTAAAATAAAAGTGTTTCCACATTTTTTCACCATTTTGAAAAATGGATACTAATTGCTTGTCAAATTAGGGTTTTATGAAACTTTTATAGCTCTATAAAACTTCACTTCTTAACTTTTATGTTTGTATCTATATTGGTACAGTGTAACTCCAAAGAATTTTAACTTGAATTCATTGTAAACGACAGCACATAAAATAATACGAAATTATTTTAACTTTATATTCTACAATAATTTAATAATAATAACCATATTACGTCCTATTTTATAAAAACGTGTTACATTACATTATTTTACTTTGTTTCGTAGCATTTTATTTCACATATTATTTTATTACAGTTGGATTTCTTAGAAATACCACTTATTTAAACGCCCTAATGTCACGACTTCTGAAAATTTTACTGTAGCTTTCTGTTTCATGCTCCCTAGATCTCCTTTAAAAATTTTATATATCTCTGTGTTTATGTAAAGTTCTAGAGTTCTCATTGGGACTTAAATCAACATTTGAATATAAGGGTGTTTCAGAATTGTTCGGTATTATTTTAGGGATGTGTTTCCCAGCACAAAGTAAACAAATAAGTTTATATAAACATATGTTTTAAATTAATTTATTACAGAGATATTGAAAATGAAAGATATATGTCTCAAAATTTTGAAGCTAATGAACTGGCCGTGGATAACAATTTATATTGTTTATTTGTTTGAAAGGTTATTAATTAAATATTTCATATTAAATGTGTTGATTAGACTTATAAGTAAGTAAAGTATTTTACTAGTTCTGCTGGTTTCCGTGTGAGTTAATGTTTTGAATTTTTTTATCATGTCAGACACCACATATTTATTCACTTTTGCAAAACAGACATATTTTTAATTTATGGCGAGGTACATAAAAATGGCACTGCTGCTGTTCGAAGATATCATGAAACATTTTCCACTAAAAGGATACCAAATCATAAAATGTTTCAAGCCATTGCAAGACATCTTAGGAAAACTAGCACGCTAAAACCTCAATGACTAAATGCTGGTCGACAAAGATTTCGACAAACTGTTAACGTTAAGGAAGGAATAATCCATGTTGTCCAGTTATCTTCTAGTACTAGCACCAAAAGATTGTCACTTCATTCTGATGTTTAATGCACAAACATATGGCGAACATTGCGCTAGCAATAATTATATCTATTTCACGTTACGTATGTGCAAGATTTGGTATTAGAAGTGCCGATGTTTCTTGACTTTATGAGCTGGCTACTGGTTACCGATTAATCTTGCTTTTCAAAAATGAGATACTAATTTTTAACAACCATTACCAACATACTTTTTCATTAAATGTCTAATGTAATCTTTTTGGTGATAATCTCAACGGCCCTTTTTTAATCTAATGATTTTCTAGTTAACATTACGATTGCCAATAGACAGGAGATGTGGTTTATGCATGACGGTTCTCCTGCTTACTTTTTTCATATTGTCACTAATTATTTAAATACAGTATATGGAACCGATGGATTGGTCGAAACATACCTGTTAAATAGCTACTACGCACAGTGGGACAGATACCCGGTAAATGTGGACAAAATTGCAAATTATGAATTTCAAATATTGACGCTATAATTCGGGGGTATTTAACGAGAAATGGTAGTGTTCTCAAGTTTTCCAGTAGGTTTGGTGGATAGTGTTAACTGCGATAACTTTAAAGTATTGTTGTTTCAACTGAAGTTGTGTATATACTTTCAATGCAATATGGATCGTAGAATCTTGCGTAAGTGATAACTTTTCTATGCATCTATTTGTTTAGACGTATCATTCAATTAAACTTTGCCCTTTAAAAAGTATATTTTTTGTAGGCGTACAAAATTAGTCACGCTTAGTCACGTTGTAATTTTTGTACAAAATGAAAGTTTATGGTTATAGAAATGTGTCAAAAAAATTAGCTGCCTAAATCTGCCATTTTAGGAAATATTTGCAAATGTGTGTTGCAAACTATAATGCCTCATGTTCATATTACAGCAACTACTATGATACGGAAGGATTTGTTTGAAATTTGGCAAAGTAAAACAGATAAGGGTGCAAGAGATAAATGCTACCATCATCAAAATCTTATAAAAAATTGTTTAATGTCTAAAGGGCATTCAGAAAAAATATTTAAAAGAGACCGAACATCGAATTTACCAACTATGTACTGCGTTCACTAAAAGGTGGCAAACTGCTAAAATGACTGAAAAAATCTTTGTTCAAAAGAACGATAGCTGTTTAAATAAGGAGTTTTTATTGGCTTTTGTACCCGCCAAGACTTCTGAAGATAAAACTAGCTCGTCAACATCTCATGGGGGTCGACCTAAAGCAGATTTTGGACAATGTTCTGATCGGACAAAACGAAGAAAAACTAAATCTCTACGGGAAACATTTGCTCCGCAAAAATCGGCATATGCTGCGCAAATGGGCTTCCTAACATTCGGTGAAGGTGATGCTGCACAACTGATTAGTGAAATTATTAAGAGCATAACGTATAAGAGAGGCTTGGAAAAATCGCAAGAAACATATACCAATGGTGTACACAGATGATAAAGCTTTGGGGCTGTTTATTAATACTAAACTTACAAAAATTCAATATCAAAAAATAAAAATTGAATCGAAATTAGAAAAGGCGAACATATTTCCAAACTACTACTGCCTCAGGCGCGCGAAAAAATGCTATTGGTATGGCGGCCTTTTCGCCCTTGAACCGCTTGTGTATCGTGGCGGCGCATACAGGTGAGCGATTTGGCTTTACATATCCGTTGATATCGGTAGCCGCCCGCATCCGCTTTCGCGCCGGCCGTTTAAGACGATTGGCTTCAGCGTTTACTTTAAAAGGTATTAGTTCCCCACATGCACCACGAGGCACTATTTACACGCCTGCCTCTCCAGCTATCCTAATAAATAACTTGTTGTTTCTAGACTATACTGCGCAAAGAATAATTGAATCCCAAAATGAGAGTTTTGATATTGTATCTGCTGATATGTCTAATTCATTTGTGGATTTGTGGGTGGAACAAGTGCCTCTGATATGTTTATAACGTCACTCGTGCCTATTCAACTGTTTGGCAGAACAAGAGATGAACACAAAATTTGTAGTACGGCAAAATCCACGTCCCTCATCTGTGCGATACTGCAAACCGATACAGTTCAAAAAAGAAACTGCAAATTTAGTCAGGGAAGAAGTAGAACATATTCAAATCCAAATAACAAATTTACAACACAGGTAAAATAAAATAATTTATTAAAAAACAGTATTGTAATAGTCACCGTTTTTCTCAGAACAATACTGGCAACACAAACCTCTCAATTTCACATGAAGTTGTATTAACAATGATAGACGGGAAAGTGTGCAATACGGTTACTTCAACTTCTTCAGAGCAAAAATATTATGTGTGTGAAGCGACGCCAACTCAAATCAATAAATTGGAGTCTATAGTTCAAAAGGATGAAGGTGAAAGCACATTCAGCTTTGGATTGTCAACGCTTTATGCATAGATAAGATTCTTTAGTGCTTTCTGCACATCTCATGTAAATCAATTTAAAAAAATGGCAAGTCAGGGCAAGGAAGAATTAGAGATTTTCACAGCCCGTAAGAAGAAAATGCAAAAATAAATTAGTGTTAATTTTGGATAAAATTAGGCAGGAGGAACATCTTAAACTCGGTGAGAAGACTTTTAAGAAATTATCAAGTTTCTGCAAGAATTATTGGCATCGATAAAACCCTAATTCGACCATGCGGTATTCTTTTAGAGGCATTATCTTCTGATTTCAAAATTAATGTCGAACCATTTGGCACGTTCGCTTATGATACCGCAAAACGTTTCGTCGAAAAATATCCCTGGTATTATATGCCTGCATCGGTCCATAAAATATTCATGACCGCCATATAATTGAATCGGCCTTTTTGCCTATGGGTCAGCTTTACGATGGGGCTCAAGAATCCAGAAACAAGAACCTTAAGGCATATCGCCGAAGACACACCAGGAAATTCTCCAGACAATTTACGAATGTTGATCTTTTCGCCATGTTGCTCGTTTCATCGGATCCATTAATAACCGCAATGAGAAGAACACTGCCGCCCAAAAAAAACAGATGAGCAATAGATTCAGATGCGGTAGCCTTATTAGCACCCCCGGATGGAGTGGAAATTATCTCCGAGTCAATTTTAACGACTTCGGAAGAAGAAAGCGCTAGTAAAACCATTAGCAACAGTGATTATAGCATTTGAGTTAATGTTAAAGCAATATTTATAACAATTATTCTGTTTTCTGTTGAAATTATTTCAATATTGATCAATTAAAACACATTTTGATTTGCTAGATTTCTTAAATAATTTTGTCCACATTTACCGGATATCTGTCCCACTGTACTACGGTCTCCAGATCTAACGCCGTTAGATTATTTTGTATGAGGCTAGATGAAGCCTATGGTTTATCCTGCGTCTATTGGCACGCAAGAAAAATTTTATTTTAGTTTTTTTTTTTTCCAAGATTCTATTGTGTTTACTTATTTCAACTTTTTAATTGTATATTTTAGCTTACATTTTAATTCAACGATTTTTTATTTTAATACACGCACTTTTGATAGTAATCTTGTTCTTTATTTTACAATTGTATTATTCTTCTTTCATTTTCTGAATTCTTTTATGTCTTTTTGATCTACGTGGTACGTTAAAGTTCTAAGGTCTCCAAATTTTTCTTAGCAGAGGTAGTAAGTAAAAAGATGCGGTTAATTTTAAATAACGAGGAAAATATCTTTGAATATGTAGTATAGTTGGTAGCACCGTACAAGGCACAGGTCGAATTACCGTACTGTAATGAGTGTTGCTTTTATGCTTCATATTTCGACGTTCAGTATTCAAGATCAACGTGTACTTAACCGTTTTCTGCCTTTGTATGGTGAAATGCCTATTGAAATTCATGGTCAATTGAGTGAGACAAGCGGTGAAAGCGTTATGAATGTTGCAAATACGTCTTTATGGGTGCGAAAGTTTAAATCAAGTCGAAATTTGTGTGACAATGAACCGAAATAGCATCGGCCACAAACCAACCAGATCAAAACCATGATTGCGCGAATGAAGCAAGTTGTTGCGGAAGACCGTTGATTAGGTGATTTTGTGCAGTAATAATCTTTCAAATAATTCAGATAATACTATTAGCAAAATTATGGATCTATAAAAGCTGGTTTACTGTCGCGATTTTTCGGGTTGGTAATCATAATTATTTTTTCGGAAATAAGATACGGCCAGAACACGATTGAATATTGTTGTTATAAGTGCTATTGCTTTTTTGTAGATGTTGTAGTACTTTTCCTACACTAAGATTTTAGATATAAGTTGGTTAATCTACTTCCGCAGGAGAAACATGCTTTACAGACAAATATAACTAACCAGACAAGTTTAGATGTGATGGTTAGATTATAATAGCGTGAAAACTTGACCAAGGCGCATTTAGAAAGTGCTTTCTCTTCGTTCATTACATCTAGCTTAGCGTTTATTTGGTTTTCTTAAGGATGGTACAGTGATAAGGGTTTTTTTGAGTTGTTTTGTTACTTTTTAGATAAAGTGTTCTACTGCTGATAGATTAGAATTGTAGTAACTAAATATTACATATCTTTGCCATTTTTCAAGAGCTTCTTATATGTAGTGATATGTTATAGATTTCTGGTGCGTTTTTATATTTTGTTGGTGTAGCTTGCCAGACTGACTTATGAATTAGTGACATTAATTGTGAGGTACTTCACTCCTTCATCGATTTCGTTAGGTGTGTGCATTCTGTAAGCTAAGTTTATATTGTTGTTTATAAGGAAATAGAATTGTTTTTAGTCAGTCTTTGTAGTACAAAATTTTGCTAATACGGTTTTCCAAATAACGTCAAAACCAAAGTAATTATTATTAAATAGTGGTCTAAAAATAGATCTAATTCCAGCAGTTCCAGGATTATATTTAGGCCCATTCGCCAGTAAGTTGGTCTCGCTGATTGACATACATTATGTTGCTGTATAGTTTGGAAGAGTGCTCGTCCTTTGGGTGTAATCAATCTGCGCCCTCACATAGTGTACTTGTAGTTCCCGTCTCGTGCTATAAGAAAACATGTTACACTTGTAGCCAACACAAACTAATAACTCAGTGATAAACATTTTAGAAGTCCGCCAACATTTTTTTTCAAATTTCTACTCACTATTATTAGCTATTTATATATTAAAGAATGCTGACAAGACCCTAAATACTTTAAATATCAACATAAAAATCTAGTTGCCGTGAAAATTTTACAAAATATAAATTTGACACTCATCTTTGTCACATTAAGAAAACTTATTTAGCTATTAGGTTTTTAATGATGCTTTCAAAATTATTAATGTGTAGCAACTTATGAATAAAAAATGCAGATTACGTGCACACACAATTTACGTTTTCGCAGTCTAAATTGTGTATTGTAGCATAATAAATCCTTTGTTTTGCAAGTATTAACAATTTTTTTTCAAATTTATGGTTAGTTATATACAGCTATCTTTAATTATAAGCATTGATTAAAATCTACTTGCCTTTTTTAATACTGTAAATCTTGTATCAATAAAAATGTCTCATATTTGATCTTGATCTTACAATAGAAAATATTGTATTAAATATTCCTTTAATTATTACTGAGAATTATAAAAAGTTTACCCACTAATTTACTATAGCCCATCATCCACGAAATTTGTAGCTGCAGCAAAAGCTAATCAGTATTTAATTCAAACAAAGGTATGTGTTGTGATTTTCACTTTTGTAGTAAATAAAAACTACTTGACAATATCGTGATATCTAACAGTTGTAATATTTGTAAACCTTTAAGGCTATTATCGTATTCATAATAGTTTCAAGCCCATTGCTGTTTCTATCTATTTTTTCTTCAATCTTTCTCCTTTTTTTTCTTTATCTATTTTCCTAAATATTTTATCTGTAATTCGTTATGGATATTATATTACTTTATTAGTTAAAAATTCATTTCAGCTTAACTTTATTTCCGTATCGTATTTTGTCATTTTTTTGTAACATCCTGTAAATATCAAATAATTTTTTTCTGACGAACCTTATAACGCCATTCCTCCCCCAAATCAAAACCTTTATATTCAATACTATTTTGCCCCCTCTTCCTCAATGGATCCTAAACCGCAACAAATTATCAACATTTCAACACTCTTCAACTAGAACGCCAACGGCATAGCCTCTCAACGCTCTACATTTATAGCTTTCCTAGATAGGCACCAAGTCGATATAGCTTGCGTCGCAGAAACTCATTTGACTGAAGGTGAACCTCTCCCACAGTCCCATTGACGGTCCCCTTGATAACACACTAGAAACCACAGGAATTCAAGTCAAATTATACGACACAAGTCAACTTACCATTATAAGTGCCTATAGGCAACCAAACAAAAAATTAATTGCGACCGACATCGGCACTCTATTTAGCACTTCTCAACCTACGCTGATGATAGGCGACCTAAACAGCAAACTTTTAAATTGGGATTGCGAAGTAACCAACCCAGCTGGTATTTTACTAGAACAATACTCAACAACCTACGGAGTACAAGTATTAACCCCAGATGAATACATCTACTACCCGTACAGATCCGACCATCAGCCGGACATACTAAATATCATTCTTCAAAAAAATTTTATCAAACCCATTACACAAACAGTAATCCACGAGTTAAATTCCGATCACCTGCTCGTACTCATCTCCTTCCACAGTTCTCCTAAACCCAACTCTCCCCCCGCACGATTAACCAATGGACCAATAACATGGGATCTCTTCCAAGCATCATTGGATCACCGCCATAGTAAGATGCAACCCCCTTCTAATCAAGAGGATATGGACACAGCAGTCATGGAAATTACAAGGACGATCACCGACGCTGCCAAAACCAAACGAGGACGTCCCAAACCCGATTACAATCTCCCTCCTCAATACATAATTAACCTAATCAAGCAACGAACCGAAACTAGGAGACTTTGGCAACGTTCAAAAAACCCAGAAGTCAAGAGACAATTGAATAAACTAACCCATCAACTAAAGCGTGAACTGGACAAATACAGAATACGATCCTACCGCACCTACATCGCTGCAATCGGCCCAGGAGACCCAGGGATGTGGAAAACTATGAAGAAAATTTTAAAAGCTCCACAGGAGATACCTTCCCTCAAAACGGACAATACCACCTTATTTACCGATAATGAAAAAGTCACCGCATTTGCCAAACATTTCGAACGAACCTTTACGCCTGAACTATCCTGCACTCCAACCCAAATGTTACATATAATAAACCACATAGAAACACATGTCCCCACCTCTGCCGATTTTACTAATCCCACATCACCAAAAGAACTAGCTGAAATTATAAAGACGTTATCTGAACGTAAATCACCGGGACACGACCTAATATCCAACCTAGTCCTTCATCACTTAACAATAAAATGTCTCTCCTACCTTGCCTATCTGATAAATGCGTGCCTGCGCCTGGGCTACGTCCCTCAAAGCTGGAAGCATGCACATGTGCTCCTGTTCGCTAAACCTGGGAAGAATAAAAAACATATATCAAGTTACCGACCGATTAATTTATTGACTACCTTCTCTAAACTTTTCGAAAAAGTCATTTATTCGCGCCTGCACCTAGCCACCATTGCTCCCCACATTCTCCCTTCTTTCCAATTTGGCTTTAGAAAAGGGTTATCGGCTTGTCATCAATTAGAGCGAGTCAGTGAACTCATCGAAACAGGTTTCGAAAACAAATCCTATACTGCTGCTATCTTTCTGAACATCGTCCAGGTCTTTGACAAGGTTTGGATAGAGAGACTTAAGAAAAAACTCCTAACTCATGATATCCCACCCTACCTTCTGGCCATCATTTTCTCCTTCCTGTAAAATAGAACATTTGCCGTTAAAATAAATACCACAATCTCTGAAACAAAACCCATACGAGCTGGCGTACCACAAGGTAGTATCCTCGGCCCGCTCTTATTCAACATATATACCTCCGATATTCCCAAGATTCCCGCAACACTCGCCACGTTCGCCGACGATACACCCATTATAACGCAAAAAGCAAACCTAAAACTAGCTATACAACATCTGTAAAATGCAACTGACACCTTCAATAAATGGCTAAAAAACTGGAACATCAAACTCAACCCCACCAAATGTAAATGCAAGATTTTCACTTTGCGAAAAACGAACAACCCACCTTCTGTTATCATCGATGGAATTGACTTCCCCTGGAATCCCGGAGACTCAGATATAAAATATCTTGGATTGCACTTAGATGAAAGACTGACCTAGAGTTTCCACATAAATCAAAAACTAACCCAAACTCACACCAAACTCCGACAATTATATCCCATTTTAAATCGTAAAACCCTATTTCAACCCGAATGCTTCATTCTACTATATAAATCCCTCCTACGCCCCCTGGCACTCTACGTCTCTCCTGTCGGAAGCAACACAAGTAAAACAAATATACTCAAACTTCAACGATTCCAAAATAAGGTCCTACGAATCGCCGTTAACGCTCCATGGTTTATCCGAAACACACAACTTCACCATGAATTGGGTGTCGCCACAATTCAAGGCTATATGGTCTCGACTACTAGGACTTTCTTCTCAAACATTGCCAAATGTGAAGGAGCAACTCAATTCAACATTGGGCAGCGTAATATTCATCATAAACTGAAGATGCAACTCCCTCGACATGTTATCCCAAATGAAGAAACCTAGCAACCACCATGTTCGAGTTTCCGAGGCCACCACTACCTGCCTCCATGTACTACACACTGCTACTTGCAAATTCTAAATTCAGAACGCATATAATGTATATATACCCATAGTCTTAGTCATATTTAACTACTTAAACCTGTCATGTATAACACTGTAATGCTGATCTGACAAAACCTTCAATAAAAAAAATAAATAAATAAAAATCATTTTGGTTTTTCATTTTGTGTAGACGGTATGTGTCATGTCTTCTTTCATATGCTTTTCTGTTTAGTTGTATTTGTGTATATTTTGGTTTCTATACTGACTTCGCTCTTCCACGAGGTCTAAAATATTATCTGTCATCCACCTTTTCTTCTTTTGAAATCTATTCCTTTTCAGATTTGAATTTATTGATAATTGTTTTGACTTTATTTCATATTTCTTCAATTTTCCTTTAGATTTACATGTTTTTTCATTTGCAAACTTTTTTTAACAACTTAGACATTTCTTTCTTGTCTGTTTATCTTTTATTTTATCTAAGTTTGTTTTGTTTTTCAAATGTTTGGGTTTTGTTAGTTTCTTAACATTTTTTTTATTTTTTTGTATCTTTGATTAATTGTGATAATACATATGTACGCAGGAGGTTTCCAGATATAGAGACGTCGTTTAGAGAGCTTAAAAAACGTGTTCATTATAGTGAATTGGTTTTCTGTATAGAATAGTATAATCTCCTCTACTATTTCGTACCCCCTATTCATGTTCTGCTACATCTCCGTCTTTGCGCTTCTGATTTTCGCATTCAAATCATCTATTAATACTATAATGCTTTAGGTTTGTTCTAAAAACTTACCTAAATCGGTATAAACTTTTTCTACTTTGTTACCACAGTTTGTTGTTAGGGTGTGCACTTATATAAAATTAATGTTCATAGCCTGCATTTGTAATATCTTTATTCTGCCAGAATAGGATATAAAACTTGTTACAACTGCGTCAACTTTTTTAGTAATAGTTTTTTCCCGACTGTAGTCAATCTCATTTCACTTATATCGAGTACTGAGATGTTTATTCTCTTGTTTCCTTGATGATGTTATAAATTATTCTTTGGTCGTAGATACTCTGGACATTCCGTGTCCCTATTTTCATATTAGATATTTTGACACTAGCTGGCCAGGAGATTCTTTGCACCCCTGCCTTATTCAAAAAGTGCCTGTACTCGGGGGCCATTATTTAAGTTTGCCGCCATTATCATGATTATCCTGGAAAAACATTGTGTAGTATTTTACACAGCTGTGCAAAAATTGTTCCCTGGATTACACTGCGCCGTTTGGTTTCCAACATACAACTGTTTCATAATCTAATGCGGTATTGTAAAGCCAGCTATAACTTCACAATCTTTGTAATTGGAGAGAAAGTTTCCTACAACTTTAATGCTTACCACACCTTGGAAGCTATAAGAACCATTAATCCCATTACTTAGAAGTTTTTTTTATTTTATTTTTCCATTACCCGCTATATCTATTGGGGGTTGGGGATCTAGCAACCCCGCTGAATTAAAAGAATTAAAAAGATTTTCTGCTAAAAATAGTAAAATCGAGAGAAGACTAATGAACAAGTTATTTAACCCTAGTAACTTAACAGAGGTTATGTGTAACCCCAACATAATTTAAAGTTCCCGTAATTTTTTATTTCTAAGTTGGCAATTCTACATTTTAGGGTATTCTCATAAAAGGCTGTAGCGCCAAAACCCTTTGTGAATTGTGCCCTATAACAACGCCGTGTTGGTATGAACCTTGAGTGAAATTTTTCTCCAGTTTCCAATGGGTGTAACATTGAACAAGCGTACAAAATTGTCAATACAGTTTACAGATCCTGTCTTTGAGGAGGTAGCCCTTTGCTGGTTTGACAAATATGATAATAACTACGACTCAAATCTTGATAAAACTGACACCGAAGATAATGTTTCCATATTATTTGAATCTGATAACGGATTGTCGTTTTTTCTTGTTTTTCTACTCCTATACATATAGGCTATTAACCTGTTCCTTAACCACACATTTCGTGTACTATTAGCTATGTTGGGCGTACCCCGGACAGGTGACTAGTTTAACCCGTTAGAAGAAGGATAATGTTCTTTACGACCGCCAAAGATGTTTATATGACGGCCGGGGAGCATTTGATGTTTGCCGTTGCTTTAGATTTAGGAGTCGAAACCAGGTTCGCCGCGTGCTAGTGTGACAGACCGTGTGGCGATTTCAAATAAAGAAAGTTCTGAATCCACATCTTTGTCAGCTACAAAGGTACTCAGAAATAAATTAGCTAATTATCGGTAGAATATATTCCCAAAACGGTTGGTATGAAATTATTTTTTTAAAAAAGTTATAGCGAAAAAGTAGCGCTTTTTCCGTAATATTTTTGTATTTCCACCTTTATGATGACCGTACTATGGGTGACCATGGTAAATATAGCTACCTCTAGTGTCACCAGATGTCGGAATATATGCTATCTTATAATATAATTGTCTTATCTGCCTAACTTTCTTTCTTTCTTTCTTTCTAAACTTATAATTCTATCTCCTTCTAGACGCTTCAACTGATTTCCTTGAAACTTGCACACCACATTCACAACTATATTTGCTAATTCGACGCAAAAAATCAGCCTTCTAACTTTAATCGTTTTTGAATTATTTAAACATTTTGATTATTGTATTGTATAGATGTCACACTTGTGACATAAAAACATTTTTTTTTGAAAACAGCGCCATCTGTAGGACCTAAAAGCAAAGCCACATCAACGCGTGGTCGGGTACAGATATTTTAGAATAAAAACAAACATTCTGTTACTGTTGCCAACATTAATCTAGAGAAAAATTAAAAATTACTACAAATGAACGTAAAACGTAAAAATTACGGGAGTGCATTATGAATGAGCGCATAAGCTTTGCATTAATTCAACTTTACGTATTACGTATTTCCTATGGGCGGCTTATGCTTACGTCCACCATGAATGGGCGTTAAATTGTTCAATGTTTCTATCCAGAAAAAAGCCGGTCTAATTAAAAATTTATACGTTCGCACCTTGCAAAAATTTGAGGGAATGCGGGTAAAAAATTGTCCGTCTAGGACGCCAAAAATATCTTTTGGCGGACAACTCCTAGTTACTTTATATATGTGCTTATATATATACTAATATCAACGGTTATAGCGTGTACTGTTAGTCGACCACGTGCTCCCAATACAAGCAGTTCGTGTACCGAAAACTTTAAACGCGTTTTTCTCGAAACCACGTTTTTCAAACTGGCCGGCACGATATCTCAAAAACTACCGAATACATCGCTATATATTTTTTTCATTTAAAAGTAGATTAAATTTACTGGAGGAGGAACCTAACAAATAATTATATTTATTATTATTTATATTTTTTACAGCACTTTGAAGAGTAAAATAAGCGCGATAACGCGACACTAAACTTAGCATGTCCGCCATTTTTTCAATTTTTTACTTTTTGTTGGTTCTATAGGTTCATCCTCCAACAAATGTAATATATTTCAGAAACATTTTTGGATTTCTTATTTCAGATGATACTTGGATACTTTTTTTTGAGGCTGCCACGTTTCAGTACAAATAAGCAATAATTATTACATTATTTTTCAATATAAAATTTTTTTTCCCATACTTTAAGACCTATTAAATAAGTACCAAAAACATCAAGTTCCCCATTTATTTTCTTCCGTGGAAAAAAATTCTAGAAAATCGTATCATTTTTGGGTCGCTAGATGAGAACCTTCCCTTAAATGCATTAGAAGTTTATAAATGGTCTTTTAATGGCACTATGCTAAATTAAATCGTTATTTTAACCAATTTAGAAAGGCACAATATAATAATAACTGCAGGTATGTGCTATCTACTAATAACTTAGAACTAAATGCACTCCTTGGTCTCTTATATATTGCTGGGTGTCGAAAGGCCGGGTATCTAACTACAACAAAGATGTGGTCACTGAATGGGCCAAATATATATAAATGTTAATGGTACAAGCCGTTTTGAATATCTAAATACTTTTTTGTGATTTGACGACAAAGAACGAGAGACCTTCTGAATAAGTTTGATTCTATCCGGCAACTTTAGACTTCATTTATTTCACATTCAACAGAGCACTATACTTCTTACGAATATTTTACCGCAGATGGGCAATTACTAGGCTGTCGCTGTAATTGTCCCTTCCACCTGTATATAGCTTCAAATTTTAACAAATATGGCATTGAAATTGTGACCAGGTGTGATGCTCGTGTATTTTACATGGTTAGCGCTATTCCTTATGTTAAAAAAATATTTTTTATGATAATTAACTCTATATTATGTCAAAACGCTATCCGAATCTAATTCACGGCACATTTAGATATATAACTATGGATAATTGATTTACCTCCATCCCTCTAGCCGACCCGATGTTGAATGATTACAAGCTTATGATTGTTGAAACCCTAAAAAAACAAACGAAAAGTTTTATCAGGTTTTCTTCCTAATAGAATTAAGTCAGTTATATCGATCTCGTTTACCTAAGATAGAAAGAAAACTTTGATATCATTTACACCAAAGAGACAAAATCCCAAATGCGGTAATACGACGAATATGTGACATACCAAATATAGTGAGATTGGTTTGGGGAGGAGGCAGGCTGGAACAAACACGTGTCACGTATTGGAAAAGACAGACTTGTGAGAATAGCAAGAGGTGGGAAGCCCTTAACGCTCAGACGACCTGGCAGACCACAAAGCGATGGATAGACCTCACTTTCCAACAAATTAAAGACGTGAACGCAATCCAATAAATAAACAAGCCGCAGAATTATAAGAAATAATTATCAAGGGAGCTGCGGTGTACCATTGGAAAAATTACAAATATTGAGGAGAGCCAGAAGTTCAGCTTGCTCAAACCAAACTCCAAAAACAAGCGCAATGTGACTTATGTGAAAGATCAACAAATGGAAAAACAAACATTTTTTATATTAATTATCCAGCTCCCGTTTGCCAAAACGATTCCTTATATTTGTAAAAATTGTTATAAATAAAACTGTTCTTCCATCTAACATCAGTATTTATGCAGTATTTTAATTTATGTTTAAAAAAAAACCTTAAAATTAATTGGGGTTATATATAACTCTATGTTAGAGTTCATTAGTGTTCATTTTATATTAGTAATTTAGGATTACATATATTTTCCTATATGTTAAAACGGATGGTGACGGAGAAAATTTAAATATTATTTTTTGTCAACATACTAATAACTAAGCCGCACCACGACTACTAAAAGGGAAACAAGAAGGCCCTTCTAACTTATTATCGTACTAAAAACGTTCACTACCAAAAACGACTTCGCGGAGAGGCTTCATATACAATAACTTTTTATTTCAGGGCGGAAAACAGCAATTTGGAGAGACGTTATGCTTAAACACATTTCAAAGGTGCCAACGTATGTGAAGTATCAATAACGGGGGCGTTCGAGCGCTAAAGCACGAACGAATATCTCGCTACTAACGGTCCATTCGAGGGAAACGCCGAGATCGTGCACGTGTTTTGCGCTTTGCATCGCAATATTAGATTGAGCTTTCTCTAACGAAATGCTAGCTGCTAGCGTGCGCGCACTGCGGGCGGATTCGGTTTGCAGCTGCAAAAGCAGATTAAAGGAAATCAAATTGAGGTAATCCTAAGCTGTGGTGATGAACATCCGCAAGGAGAAAGGTGAGGAAAAGTATAAGGTGAATAACTCGGGTTTGGCGTAATCTCATCTTAATGGAAACGGTGGCTTCGATTTCAATATAAAAATGTAATCTTATCAGTTCAATAACTGCGCGATCTAAAATGAAAATGACGGTTTGTTATAGGGCTTAGAAAACTTCATACAGAAATATAATTTTCATGCACACTATATTTCTTAATTACATAAGCGTAACCAATCTCAAAAAATGAGGTTATTATATTACTATTATTAATTAGTTTATAGTTTTAACTTGTATGCTATACTAGAAACCAATTTCGCAACATAAGAGATACGTTACCCCAGTAACCGTATTATCATCAGAAACAAGGTCCATAAAGGTTTTTTTCTCGGTACGGCATAGAACACATTGACTTTCAGATGGTGATTTTCGTGTTACAATGCCGCGTGGGGATTATGTAGCCTCCCTATCCGAAGCTTGTTTCAGTTCACTTTTCCATTTAGGTGGAACGTTGCCTCGTCACTAAAAATTAAATGAAACAGAAAAGTGTTATTTTCCATGTTTTCGGGCAAACCATTAGAAAATTATGTAGCTTTATTTTGTCGCGAAAAGAGTCTGTACCAGTTATAGGCGATATGGTGTAAGTTCAAGTTCTCTACTGGGGCGACTTCATTAGGCTACGATATAAACTCTCTGAGATTCAACCCACATTCTCTGATACTCGCTCGAGTATTTACTTTTAAGCAAATAGCCAGATCGATCAAATTAACGGTTCTAACGATAAATGCTCAACCTCATGGTGTTACACAGTAACTGTCTTGCTTACAACACTCTAGTGGTAGTATCCAAACTTTAGGACATATAAAGTTTAGTTCAGATTAATATTGCATTGCCTTGAGATAGTTTAAGTTTTAAGTATGCGTAAATACATATGTATTTGACATAGCTTATCAAAAGCAACAACACTGACATTTGAAATAGCTCCATAGAATGATTTCGTCATATTCGTAATTTGTATAGTAAAAAGAATTAGAATTACCTAAAAAACAAGACTTGTCAGCTGACCACTTGCTAATAGTAGTAACCCTAGAAGTACACTACTTTGTGTGATAAACATATACATTTGGAGCTATTCAGAGAATTTAGGTGTAACACTATTGTTGGTTATTTTCTTAAAAATACAGAAAGATTAATTTTAATAGAAGATCATTTCAATGAAGTCGTTCAATAAGCTTCCTGGTAAGCACCTCCACAAAAATCGCAGTCTATCGTTAGTTCAAAGTATTTCCCATAGCAGTGAAGTAAAAAATTATAAAAAAGCATAGACTTAGCAACATATGACAAACAATAAAATATTCAACGGACAAACAACGATTAAACCAAGCAACTTTTGTGTTAAAAGGCACCTTTCTCGTATAACAAAAACACTCCATGTAAAACTTATTTAAAATCTTTATCGCAAGCTCTAGAGTATTTTCTGTACCGTATATTTGAGTTTTATACAAAGAAACAGAAAATAAAAGAAGATTCAGAAAAGAGTATATCAGATATTGAAATGTAGTTATACAGCGAAATGCTGAAAATGCCAAGAATTACACAGAATTAAAGTAGAACAACTATATTTAGTAAATATTATAAAGATATGCAAAACGAAATATTTAGGCCATATTATAGGGCATGCACAATATCGGAACTTTAAAAACCTTGCTCGAAGAAAAAATTGAAGAGAGGAAAGGCCAAGTAATAAAGAAAAATTGTGGTTCAAGAGTATAAAGGAAACACTCAAATGCTGTTGCATACTACCTAAAGCAGAAACGATTTTGCCATGATAGTTTGAACCCGTTTGAAGTTGCATCGAAGAAGAAAAAAGACAAAGAAATCCACTATGCCGATTTTTTTTTATTTATTTATAGCTTACAATGTCATAAAATTGACATTTAGTAATTGTTTTAACAGTATATATTACAGGACATGATGAAAAACGTTCCAGCGAACATTTTTCCGAAGTTAACCGTTACAGTTTGATTGCACTACACTTACTTTTACGCGAATCGTGTTGGTAAATCGAGAGGCTTGAATCTCTTAAGCCGTGGTTCGTCATCGGCGGGATCCAGGAGGTGTTCTACTAATGCGTTTGGGTGAGCACTAAGTTTGTCATGATAACGAACACTACACTTGTGTATTTCTTCAGTCACAGTTCATAGTCCTAAATCTTGCCGAATTATTTCATTTGGTACAAACCATGGGGCGTTGACTAAGCATCGCAGTACCTTTGACTGGAACCGCCTTATAATGTCGATGTTCGATCTACTAGCTGTTCCCCAGAGCTGTATCCCATATGACCAAATTGGACGAATAATTGTCTTATAGAGTAGTATTTTGCTCTCCAGTAACAACTGTGATTTCCGCCCCAGGAGCCAATACATTTTTTGGAGTTTTAGACCCAAGTGTTTACACTTTGTAAATATATACTTTCTCCACGTTAGCCGTCTGTCCAGGTGCATACCTAGGTACTTAACTGTTTCGTTCTGTGGGATTTGTTTGTTGTTTATGATTACAGTGGGGAAATTTCCTCTTCTAGTTGTAAACGTTACTTGGGTTGATTTTGATTCATTTATATGAATACGCCATTTTTTAAACCATTCAGTTAGATTATTTAAATGGGACTGTAACTTCTCGGATGCTATGTTTGGGTCTACTTGTGATGATAATATTGCTGTGTCGTCAGCGAATGTGGCAACTGTAGTACTTGTTGAGGTCGGAAGGTCAGCTGTAACTATGATGTACAACAGCGGTCCCAACACGCTTCCCTGAGGGACACCAGCTTTGACAGGAGATAGCGATGTGTGAGCGTCTCCGTACCTAACTAGGAAATGCCTGTTGGTGAGATATGACTTCAGTACTTCATAGTGGTCAGGAGGTAGTGCCTTCTTGATTTTAAATAACAATCCGTCGTGCCAGACTTTGTCAAAGGCTTTCTCGACGTCAAGAAATACGGCTGAACAGTATTTTTATCTTGAAAGCTCTTCAGAATTCTGTCAACTAATCTATGGACTTGTTCAATGGTGGAATGGTGTTTGCGAAATCCAAACTGATGGTCGGGTAGTAAATTACTTTCCATAATTATTGGTGTTAGTTTCTGAAGTAGAAGTTTTTCGAAAACTTTTGATAGAATTGGTAGCAGGCTTATTGGCCTGTAAGATGACAGTTCTCCGTTTGGCTTTCCGGGCTTATGAATCATAATGATTATGGCTACTTTCCACTGCTCTGGTATATGTCTCAGTCTCAACACCGCGTTGAATAATTGGGTAATATACTTAAATCCTTCTCTGGCAACTCTTTAAGAACTTTACCCGTAATTAAGTCATACCCTGGGGATTTGCGTGGATTTAAGTTCGTCAGGACTGTAGCCTTGACTTCACTGGCTTTAAAAGGCTTGATCGGTAGATTCAATTGAAATGGCGCTTCAAGGTATTGATAGATTTCTTGTTCCACGTCTGGTGTGGTTTGGGTGTCAAATGGACTAAAAACCTTCGTTAGATGTCTTGCGAAGGCACAAGCTTTATCATAGTCATTTCTAGCCCAGGTGTTGTCTTCAAATCTGATAGGTGGTATGTGTTGTTGGGGTTGTTTCAATTTTTTTGTTGCTCTCCAGAGTGAATAATCCGTGTTTTCCGTAGGTGTCAAGTGCCTCAGATAGTTTTGAATCGATTTGTTTCTAGTACTGCACAGTAGTTTTTTGAGTTAGTCTGTTAGTTTATTGAGCTTCTTTTGTCTTCAGGATGTTTAGTGTTTCGCCACCTTCTGCGTTGTCGTCGTTTCTCAGCTATTTTCTTTTGATCTCCTGAGGAGAGTTGAATTATTTTCTACTAAACTTTTCGGTGGTGTTGATTGCCAAGCCGCTTTTGGATCGCTTGATTAAAACTTCTACTGCAGAGACGAGTTCTTCCTTAGATTTCAGAGGCATCTCGAGTGTTAACGATTCTTCAATTATTTCTCTGAAGTGGTTCCAATTTGTGAATCTGTTACTAAGGCTAGGAGAACTTTTTGGATAATACTTGTGTACTTATTGTAACTATTATTGGAGAATGGTCGGAGGAGAGGTCTAGGCAGGATTCTACTTTGAGGTAATTTGGATGAATGGCTTTTGAAATACAGAAGTCCAATAGATCAGGTGTTTTAGTCAGATCTGAGGGCCAATATGTGGGTTCGCCTGTGGATAAGAAGTGAAATCCGTTGCCGGTGATTGCCTTCTTTAATTCTCTGCCTTTGGTAGTAGTTGTTCTTGACCCCCAGTGTTCATGTTTGCTGTTATAATCTCTGCCTAATATAAACCTGCTTCCCAGTGTTTGAAAATAATCTTCGAAGTGGGCCTGTTTAATGTTATCTCTTGGGGGGCAGTATACCGTTGATACGTTAAGAGGTCCTTCCCAGTCCTCGATTGTAATTGTGGTAGACTGAAGTTGTTGTGGGTTGTATTTGGGAAGTTCGTTGTGTTTTATCCTAGAATTAACTATAAGTCCGGATGTTGTGTGGCATAAATGGTATACTTTGGGATTTTTATATAGCTCCTGTCTGTGTAATGGGATTCAGATATTAACATAATGTCTATGGAGTGATTAATGAGAAAGGCGGCCAACTCGTCCCTATGGTTTGTTAGGCCGTTGGCGTTCCATACTGCTAGCTTAAGCTGTAGTGCCATGATTGGTCTTCGTGACGAGAGCCGTTAATAGATTTAGCATCGTTCCCATCTGCTCCATTAAGGTTTTGAGCATTTTCTTAAGTTCAGCCAAGTCGTTTGATTCATTTAGTGATGATGCAGGGTGTTGGGTGTTTATGTTGCTATTATTTTGATTATGACTGCCGCTGGCTACTTGGGAATATGAGATATTCTGTTGAATTTGTTGGCCTGGGAATGGTCTTACTGCAATTGTTGGTTGTTTATTTCTTAAAGCGGGAAACATCCTTTGCTGAAGCTCTTTATACACATGGCAGCCTTTATAATTGGCAGGGTGGTTGGCATCACAGTTGACGCACTTGACGTCATTATTTCTAACCTTGCGCGGACATTGAGATGTTGGGTGAGAGGCAGTGCATTTCACACATCGTGGGCTCCTGTTGCAGAAGTTCTTGGTGTGACCGTGCCGTTGGCACTTGGCACATTGTGGTATTTCTCTTTTTTCTTTTGGTGGTTCGAATTTAACAATTTAGTGGACTAGTTTAGTTACGTTATAGACGTCTTTGTTATTATCAGCCGTTTTTAATTCCACAAAAAATAATGGTAGTGGCGTCTTCGTGACTCTTTGACGGATGTTTGCAATATTCATAACTTTGTGGCCTAGAGTCCCAAGTTCTTCCCCTATTTGTTTTAAATCGGTAGACGGGTGTAGATTTCTGAGGACCACTCTAAAGTTTCTCTCCTCTTTTTTTTTGTATGTGTGAAACTCTGTACCTTTTGATTGTAGAGCTTTAACTATACTACTGTATTTTTCTGACGTTTTCGGTAAAATTTTTACCTCGTCGTTACTCAATGTTTTTATATCATAATTATCTTTCGCTATCATTTCTAATAATTCTATTAATGGCTGGATAGCTTTGACTACCGAGATGAACACCGGTGGTGGTTTGGGTACCTTAACATCTGTTGTTTTGCTGCCGTCTTCTTCTGCTGATTCGCTATCGCTTAGTACTTCGTATCTATTTGAGGGGTTGAGCCAATTTGTTATGTTTTTGAATTGTTTGGCTTGACTTTGCAGCTTCTCAGTATTCTGATGTCTTTTTTTGCTTTCAATTACTTGCCACCCTGTGGCATTGATCAATTCAGTTGATTGTGACTGTTGATATACTGTATTGTTTTGATAAGAGGAGCTTGGTATTTGTGTTTGTAAAATGTTATTTGTTCACGGGTTTGGGTGCCGATTTAAATCGCCGTATACGTCTAGCATAGATTGCATTTGGAAAACTAAACCATATTCTGAGAAACAGAAATAAAAACTTACAACTTTATGAAAATCAAGTATTAGAATAACTCAAGTCAAAAAGCACATTAGGAAGTAGCAGAACAAAATAAGACTTACTGTATCTATGTATAATGCAAGACAGTATTATTTAGAGTTGTATTGGTTATATTTACAACACGATAGTACAGTTGGATTATGTGATGCCAAAATCTTTACCTTGCGTCACCCACAAGACCCACCTAACATCGGTATCAATAACCCTTGGAATCCGAAAGATAGCGCGGTGAAATACCTAGGGGTGTTTCTCGACCGTAGATTAACATGGAGTTTCCACACCAATAAAAAACTGACTGAATCATACGCAAGACTGGCCATGCTCTATCCCATCATCAACAAGAAGTCAACATTGAAAATAAAATGTGGGGTTCTCACCTACACGACCATCATTCGACCAATTTTTACATACGGGTGCAGTGTCTGGTGCGCGACATCAAAAACTAATCTTCGCAAACTCCAAGTGTTACAAAATAAAATTATCCGTATAATAACAAATGTACAGTGGTACGCAAGAAACTCGCAGCTCCACCGAGAAACAGGAATCCTGACAGTGGAAGAATTCATAAAGAAAACAGCTCAAAAATTTTATGATAACATAAATCAATGCAGTGGTGCGATTCACTACAACTTGGGCACTGAAAACTTACACACCAGACTTAAAAGGAAGTTACCTATTGATGTCCTAAATAGTGAAAATAACTAATTTAATTGTCAAAACCACAATGAACTATCTATTTTAGTGATATAAATGTTAAAAATCTTTTAACCTTGCCATGTAATAGCAAATGTAATGCTGATCTGGCATAACCCCTATTAAAAAAAAGTTGGATTATAAAATTCTGCTTCCTAAATTCGAATTAATGGTCCGAAATACAGCTTTTCTGTTGGGTTAGTCGTTTAGAAACAAGTTTTTTTAGAAATTAGAAATTTTAGAAAGTAGACTTATTGAACAATACTATCCAATATTTTCAGATTTGCCTAATGCAATAACGTAGACGTAAAACAGAGTTGAAAAGATTTATTAAAAACTAGTAAAAAGACCCGTCCTAAGGGTGGGCAACCCAAGCTAAATATTTGATTCAGAGTTTAGTCGACAATTAAAGAAAAATCAGTCAATAATCGTTTTATCGGCCATATCTAAGCACGATGGCATTCGTTCGGCTGTATTCGGTTTCACAGAAATCAAAGTTGTTCCGCATGCGTCTACTAACGGCCAGAATTGGCCACGTAGTGCATAAAACACCAATAGGTGGCGCAAGCTGTCTACTTACTTCATGATAATTTATATTTTGGCTTATAACAAGTCAACCGTGACCTAAATCAAAAATATAAAATCTTTATGCGAGGTTTAGCAACAAATCGGTTTGAATCATAACTGTAGAATAAGTTGCAATGTTAGTTACAAACGAACACACATAGTTACATTTTTGTAGTTTTATAGAGTAGATTTTAGAAAATTTTATCGTGTACCTGTTTCGTTATCAATTCGTATACGAAGCTTTATTTTTACTGAGATAAAAATTTTCTTAACAACAAAGTTTTTAATAGGAAGCAATAGTTGCAACGGAACTAGGAAAATATTCTTCATCGCCATTTTTTTCTGAATGTAAAGACTTTGGCCAAATGTTTAGCAAACAATTACACTTTTTCCTAATCCGATCTAACCTATTTGGTTTTCTTCGTGTAAGGTTCGTTTTCTGCAATCTCCTATACAGTTTTACACTTTCCAGATACTATTATCTGTTTTGGTAGAGATTAAATAAAATTGACAAGTTTCCTGCTTTACTATTTTTATTTTTTTATTTTTAACTTTTGGACACTGTTTTATTAGTTATATTGTGCGTTTTATGCCATACGACCATCTCCCTACATTTCTATTGTACTAGATCGCATATTTCGTTAAGAGTATTTTTATCGTTTCGCACTTGTGATAAAGTAGTTGATGGCATCTTTACTTTTGAGGTCAGTTTTAGTGTTTGACAATTATAATATTAGAGAGATCTTTTAATTATTGTTATGCTGACTATTATAATAACTGGTGTATAATCAAAGTTATATCAACGTTACTTTCAACATCTGTGTAGTTAGAAGAAATCTTCAGTATGACAAAGAAATCCAATACATAGATTTAGTCTGTAGGCCAATGTGCTAGCTCTACAGTCAACAGATAATCATTTTCTTTCCATATGAAATTGTATAGCGGTCTTCCCTTAGTTCTAATTAACCCAAATGTAGATATATTTTATAATTATAGTCACCACCGCATATAAATTGTGTTTGAATGAAAGACTTAAGGTTGTTTCTGGTAATTTTATCTCTAGGCTGACAAAAACTTCCGATATTTTAATTGTATTTGGCAATTATTATACTTAGATAGTTGCTGCTTAAGAAAATTATTCTTTATATTTTGACAATGTATGGTGCTTCTTATTAGTATTGCTGCACCACCGTGAACCGAGCTATTGGGATGTTTAGCATAATATTGTAACAAATTTCCAAATGTGCCCGTAGGAGCAGTGTTGAGTAGACGTATGTGGCCGATAGATTTTTTTTTGTTGCATTACGTTACGCTCGGAGACCCACACAATGTACTCTAGGAATACGCCGCATACGCGCAAGGCAAGCATTCTAAGCATTTCAGTACTGGCGTTTCGAGACGGTTTCGAGTCCTTTCTGGGAGACGCTAAATAGTCATAACTAGCCACGTGCAACATAAATAGGGTCGCAAATAAATACAGTGTAATTTTTTGTTACTAATTGTATGTGTTGTGTATATATCTAGTTTTAAGTGATTCTGATCGCCTGTAAGTAGAATAAGTAAATAATTTTAGTAAATTTTGCATGTCTTATTCTGTTAGGATATATATATTTATGTAACTTAGTTTTAAAAATATTTTTATTTTATGCAACTTTGATTGGATGTTATTTACATTCCATTGAGATATACATGAGGATTTAGACATTACTGAAGTTTGTTTATAACAGTAGACAATATATTTATAACCACGCAAACATCATTTTGAATTCTTTTAAGAAGTCTTGTAATGCCATATGTTGATTTTAATTTTGTGTGCTCTTTGGCTATGTAGACTGTGTATACATTGGCAGTCTAAAAATTTTTGAGCGTGGCAGAGAAACAAGTACTTTTTTTGTCAAATTCAATTTTATCTTTCAACCTAGTCTCCTTTTAAGACGATATACTTTTTCCAGCGGTGTTCTAACTTTTTTAACTCATCCAAATAGTAGTTGGCGTCTTGTTCTGCAAAACAGGCGGTTGCGATGACCTCCTCGTCTGGTGAAAATCTGTCTTCTGAGCCAAACTTTGAGCTTAGGAAGCAGGAAGTCGTCGCTGGAGGCCATGGCAACCGCCGAAGTGTAAGCCGGTGTGTTATCTAGATAGAAAAGTACTTCCTTTCGTTTCAAATAAGACCATCTTTTAGGCAATTGCTTTTTTTAACTGGTCCAATAACGATGTGCAGCACGACCCCGTTATTGTTTTTCCTTTTTCTAAGTAGTCGATGTATAGAATTACCTGACTATTCCAAAAAACAGTCGCCATTACCTTTCCGGCTTATGAAACTGTCTTAAAGTTTTTTAGAGCAGGGCCACTCTTTGCAGTCCACTGTTGGACTGTTCCTTCGTCTCAAAAGTGTAATGGTAGACTCAAGTTCTGTTGGCAGTAATAAATCGACGCAAAAAGTCTGACTCATTTTGCTAAAGCTACTTAAGGAGAGCCTTGGAAATCTTTATTCGAATAAATTTTTAGTTTAAAGTGAGCAAACACGGGACCCAATGCGCGGACAGCTTTCTGATGCCCAATTATTCAATCGATATATGACAAACGCGTACTTTTGGCTACAGCCTCTGCTATCTTTCTAATCTTGATTTGACGGTCGTCCAGTATCATTTGGTAAATTTTTTTGATATTATCGGTGGAGATCGCAGTTTTGGCTATACCGAATGCTCATCATCAACCAAACTGGTACGTGCACGTTTAAATCTAGCTGCCCATCTTTTCACGATAGCAAATAATGGTGCAGAGTCCCGATAAATGGCGTCTGACTCGGCTTTAATTTGCGCAAGCGTATTTCCTTTCAAATGCAAAATTAAGTACTTGCATTTGCAACGCTGCATTTTATTTTTTCCATTTTTACAAAAGCACTGACATCGACTAACAAACATACAAACGATTGTCAAACAACCAAGCGTCCAAAATAGGTACCTTTAAAAGCAAGTACGACTGAACTAGCAGAATGGTTTTAACTAGCAGGGCCAGGTCATGTTGAAGGTCAAAATTTTTCTGACTGCCCACGTATAATGAATTTCGTTTTGTATTATTGTGTGTCGCATATTGCTGCAATCGATTTATATTGATGTATCTGCTTTACTATAGGCCTCTTTTCAGCTTATTTTGGACTTCCTTGTGTACCGAATAATCCCCGTAATTATGTGCGCACCGCCACATATAATCCATTGATAGGAACAATTTCAGTATGGTTTAGTGTATTATTGTATTATACTTTTATTATCTAATTATTTAGTAATTAGATATTATATATAACCTTATTATTTTTAGTACATCCTAAGTCCACAAAAAACAAGAATAGAGGTGTATTAATTGTATGTTTTATTTTATACATCTCTTTGAAACAATTTTCGTTTAGAATTCTGCTATTTCTGTGGGACGAATAGTTGCAGTTAACCACCTATATGCTTTATCTTCTTTCATGTGGTGTATGTGATATTATATCTTAGAATTCTCTATAAATGTTATCAGTTTTCCGATATATGTCAATAGTATTAGCATTTAATTTAACTGAATTGTTGGCTAGTGAGTTTTTTTATAACGCTCCACTTCATCAGCAGTTGATAGTGCTTTAATCACATTTCTATAGTCTGCAATTCCATGAACAAGTTTTGTTGAAAATGTAAATGTTTTATTTTTTTCAAAATTCGTTATATTATTAACCGTGCTCTCAGTAAAGACAGGGAAGGTAGGATATTTGTATTTATAGTTCTTGTTTTATTGTATGCCTCCTTTTCGTGATTTGTACAGTTTGTCAGTCGTTTTGGGTTGTGTTAGATTCTAACGGACATTAATTCAACTACACTGTTTGATGAGGTAATTGACGATGGGCTACTTAATAACCTATATGTAATGAAATGAAATGTTTGTATAGGCGTTTGAGTTTGCATATGTAGGGTTTGAATATTTTGTGTATATGCTAGATTATTAGGTGAGTAACAAGTATTGATGTTAGGGAAATAAGATGTTACCTGGTTGTATATCAGTGCGAAACCATTTTAAGGCTGAAAATAGATAGGCGTAATAGTTGCGTTAACGAATAAAGTTATTGTTGTTAAAAGTTATTTTAATGACATAAAGAATTTTTTTATAAATATAAATTTAAAACCTATGTCACCTACAGATCAACGATAATCCCGTACACACTAATACCTCGATACACATCCTTATTGTAAGCCAAACACAAATTTTTCAAATAGAAAGAATATATATATTGTTTAACCTTTATACTAAACAAATTTCAATATAATTATAATACGTGTAAAATAAAAAGCTTTAATAAAAAATCTATTTTTATCTAACACTGAAATGGTAAAACTACTTTATATGATTATAACAATTAAATTTAACCACAAACATTAGAAGACCCATGCAAACTAAACTCATTTGTGAAAGCGAGAATAAGTGCAGATCTGCACGAAGTTTCCTCTGGAGAACGCGACTTAATATACCAACTCGGCAAAAGTAGTTCTGAATTCATGGGACTGTGGCGGTTCGTAAATAAATATTTGATTTCTAAAACGCCGCCACCATTTACAAATTATTCAACAACATTATACTGAAAAAATTCATCGGCTAAAAAAATATATCAGGAATATTTGTGCATTTGGGCCGCATATAGACAAAATCTACTATTTAGTTGAGAATAAACATTGCATACCAATTGCAGATACATTTCGTTATTTATTTACATTTTTATTATTAGAAATGTGGAATAGTTGCATAATAATATTTTGTATCAATTGTGAGTATTCATAAGTTACTAAAGTTAATTTAATTGACTAAGGTTGCAAAACTATCTTTATCGAAGAAAGACACTATCTAAAATTTTATTTAAAATTACTGCAATGTTATCATTTCTAATAAAAGATAATATTAAATTTTGAATTTTGGGATTTAAAAGTCAAAATCAAATACTTCTTTATAAGTTATTTAAAATATTCAGGTGCCATATCTACAGTAAATTATTTTGTTTGTTTATTTATATATTATTTTTTACTTTTAGTTTTTTTACTTTAATTGCATGCCTACTTCTTAGGGTTTGTTGCAATATAACGTTTTTATGATCTTTTAAAGCTAAACTTAAGACGCACCAAAATAGTAAATATCAGTTACATTAGGCAGTTTCCAAACAAACGTTAGGAAACATTGTAAATGTTTCTTCGCGCAAATGCAGATTTAAGTTTTACAGAAATAAATAAAATCGCCCAGATTATAAAATATGGATTCAATTTTGTTGCCTCACAACTGCGAAGCAACAACACAGTAAGAAATGTTAGGTAAGAATTATTTTAACATTCGTCAACATCAAAATGCAAAGAACTTTTATATTTCCACGATTTGAGCACTATGTAATACATTTAATAAAAATAAACTTCAATTTGAAAAAAAATAATGCAGATAATAAATTTATATATAATTATTGTTATTTTTATACCTTGTAAAGATTCGCTGGCGTCTGTAATTACAAATATTGTATTAAAATTGTTTTAAATTAAGTTTAAAATTGCATTTTTTTAAGAAAAGCTACATTTGAATATGAGCCTATTAGTAATGCTTTATTACTAATAATGCGTAGCAACTTTTGTACAATATAAATCAGCAATCAAAGTTCATAGTAATATACAAGCTAATATGGCAACTTAAGATATATTAGTTACAGATCTTGCATTATAATTTGATGAAATCCTCTCTAGCGAAGAAAACTTCAGAAAAGCCGAATCGCAGGTCTGCTGACCGTTTCAATCTTCTTATTAGATTATTTTCTAACATAGGTTATAGCAGAGAATATATAAGGGTTTCAAGCATCTTGCGGTGATTAACGCTTCTTTCATGAATAGATGTCCCTTACAATGGAGATTTTTAAATTGTTGTGGATCCGCTTATTTGTGACATAGCAGGAGGTGTTACTAATGACTTAATATTTTTGACTGACAACTACGGATAGTTGCACTGTTGGACTTACTGTCAGTTCAATTATGTAAGTCCATATTTGAATAATTATAGTTTTATAAACAAAAGCTTATTTTCCAATGAGATGAGACTTGTGTTTTAAAAAACCAAAACACTTTTTTGTTTTATATCTATTTGATAACTTTTTGGTAAATTCTGTTTCCAAAGAAAAAATCGTTGACCGAGGCTGCCTGAAAAACCTTTGTATTTGTTTATATAAATCGCTGGCCACGGTTCCTTGCGTAGCGTAAAGGTCACGTGGAACGACTTCTGTTCATTTATTTTAATTCTCTGTTTTTCAATAATATTTCTGTGTGAAATAATGATAAGCATATCATCTGCGAACGTTTTCGGTACAATACCATCAGTCATTACAAAATCAGAAGTAAACAACAAATATAACAGCGATCGTAAGACAATGCCTTTAGGAGCTTCTAAACACCGTGATTTATTCTTGTACGGAATTTGCGATTAGTCAGAAACGATTCGAGTTTAAAGAATGTAAGAAGATATCTTTTTATTTTATATAATAATACAATATTCTAGACTTCCAAGGACCTAAGAATATTGCTGAGCAGTATTCTTTTATATTCTACATTTTTCAAGGCTCCATTAATGAAATGTGTAATACGGTGACACTGCTGAGTTGTAGAATAACCCCGTTGAAAGCCAAACTGATAACATGTGATCGAGTCGTTAAATGTAAGGTCTGAATCAATTCTTTTAAACAATAATTATTCTAAAACTTAAAAATTGTTAAAAGTAAACTAATGGAGTCGTTAATGTGCTTTTCATATTTGTGAATTAAAATTATTTCTGCCATTTTTAGTTTTTCTCGCCAACACTATATTCGAAATATTGAATTGTGTAAGTATGTAATTAACACTACCTTTTGTTAGTAATTCTTTCAGCATCTTTACAGTAATGAAATCCATTTGAGGTGCTTTTCTAGCATTTATGTATTGCATCTCTTTCCCAGTTCTGTCGAAGTAACAGGTTCAGTTTTTGGTATTGGCGCTTGTAGATATTCGACGGCCTGTAACATTAGCGTAAGAACGAAAAACCTCATCAAAAAATTCGCAGACTTCAACTTTTCCTTAATCGCTCTTATCTCATTATCCCTGAGTTGTCATTATTATTTTACAGAAGGATTTAATAGGTTTCCAAATTAAAAAAAATTATGGAGTTTGGGAGATGATGGGACACGTGGTATATGTTGTTATCACTGGAGTACGATCAGTGGGCTTAATTTTGCATCTATGTAGGAAGAAAATATTCCAATTGAAATGAAAAAGTTTAAAAGATTTGTTTCGTTTTCGTGTCTGTTGATCAATATGTGGCCTGTTGACAAGAAGTAATAATTTTTTTCTTGTAATAAACTTGATAGTTCTCTATCTTTAATAGTAGATATGTAAAAATCCCAAACGGTATCTTTACTATTACAATCTTCTCCTATTATGAATTTTGGCCCCAGAATAAAAAAAAATTTGGTGTGAACATCACACGACTTTCCTTATCCTATTATTATACTACTGTGTACAAATATAACCCGGGATTTTGTTATAATTGTTGAAATCCTTATTTATTCTTAAAAATCTATTTCATCGCCTTCGAAGTAATTCCTCTCGGCTGCAATGCACTTATGCCAGCGAATTTTCCACTCATCAAAACACTTTGAAAAGTCCTGTTTCGGTATGGCCTTCAGCACCTTCTTCGATTCGGCTTGAATCTCTTCTATCGTGTCAAAACGGTGTCCCCCGAGCGGTCTTTTCATTTTTCTGAATAGCCAGAAGTCACATGGAGCTAAATCAGGCGAATACGGCGGTTGCGGAACGATATGGATGGAATTTTTAGCGAAATGGTCGCGAATAAATTGAGGGTTTTTGGAACCAAACGAGATTTGACTTTTTTGAGGCACAAAACTTCCTTCAAAATGGTGTTGACTGATCCATTTGAAATGCCAACGATGTCAGCTAGCTCTCTAGTTGTCAATTGACAATTTTGAAGCACCAATTCCTTAATTTTCGCGACGTGCTGTTCGTCAGTTGATGTTCTTGGACGTCTTTGATGTGGTTCGTCTTCAACGCCTTCACGACCCTATTTGAACATTTTATGCCATTCATATATTTGTGTTTTAGACATAGCCTGTTCACCGAAGGCTTTTTGTAACATTCTGAGCGTTTCCGCAGCAGAAATATCATTTCTAACACAAAATTTAATCGAACTTCTTTGTTGAATATTTTCTGACATGGTAAAAATCGAAAAAGTTAATTTTGGTTGTTTACGAAAACGAGCGTCACTCTTCAACTAATTAAGATATAAACCTAAAATTTGACACAGATGTCAGTAGCAGTGCTATCAACTTAAAACCAAAAACGTTTGTGCCCAACGAAGTGCCCGCGCAGTTTAAATTAAAAATTCCGGGTTATATTTGTACACAGTAGTATACCAGAGTCGACGAAGCCTGATCTAGACGCCAGGCAGTCGTGTAGAACATTCCACGTTTTCCGTACATTTAACACTACAAACAATAGAAACATTTGGAGGAATTTCCCTTGTAATCAAAATATTTAAATAATTCAAAAACGGTTAAAGTTAGAAGGCTGATTTTTTGAGCCGAATTAGCAAATATAGTTGTGAATGTGGTGTGCAAGTTTGCAATCGGTTGAAGCGTCTAGGAGGAGATAGAATTATAAGTTTAGTTAGGGAAATTAGACAAATATATAGTATATTAGATTATACCGGGCCCATCGTCTCGGCCCTGCACTGCTCTCGTCCCGGAATTTGTTATTTTAAAAAAGAACAAGGCGCGAGCCCAACACTAGAAAGCTAATTAAAATAAACAGTACAAGACAATAATTGACTCGTACTTAAAATTTTGCTACGTCACTGAAGGTAACCGTGCGAGCTCTGCCGCTTCGCCATTATCGCCTGCGTGCTTCCTCCTAGCGGCCAAGTGCTCCCCCCCGTCCTCCCGCAGTCGGCCAGGAAGCTCTCCGAGCGCGCTGTGATTGGTCCGTTTAATTAATTTTTAATCGGCTATAACTTATTTATTTGACCTCGGATTAAAAAATTTCATTGTAATTTTTTGTTCGTCTCGGTCTCATCTATGCGGTAATATCAATTTCCCGAAACATTTTATGAACACCCGGTATATTCAAAATCCTGAGATTCAATTTTTTTAGGGTTTCTATTTTACCAACTTTTATTTTAAATTCATGTTTATTTCATGATAACAAATCATTTTTATTCTCATAAATTTTTTGTATCTTCAACCGTTTAGATTCGCGACCGCTTTCCGACTGATTTTGCGACCTTGCGACTAAACGACTCGGCCGATTTTTACCAAAAGCTTCGCACTGCGTCCCCTACCTACAAGTAACTTGCATACCAAATTTCAAGTCTCTAGCTTTTACGGTTCTCGAGATATCCTGTTTACTGGCAGACCGACAGACACACACACACACACACGAACCAATGGCTCAAACCAACTTTTTTGGTGTCCTGAGGCTATAATTCGTCCAGACAATTGAAAAACTGGGTAGGTCAAATTTCCGCCGATTACATTATAATTATTAAATTGCATTTCAGAGGACAGTAAACAGTACCGAGGGTTAATTCGTTTATATTGGCGTCTCATAACGCTTGTTTTAACGATTTATTATTACCGCTGTACCCCCTGCGCAGTTCTAGCTGAGTAATTCATGAAGTAGATATTATATAATGCTATTTTAAAATATGTTTTGTCAGTGAAATAAGTCTCACTTATTAACATAATATCTAATTTACAGTATTGAAGAAATAATTCGATTTCATCTTTGTGCTAAGTGAGGTCATTGGCATTCCAGAGAGCTATTTTTAGGAATTCAGACATTATTATTTGTTTTACTAATGAACATTGTTAATATGTTAAGACCCTGCTATTTTGTTGAACGATCTTGTTAAAGATTGTTTTAAATTTACCAGATATTTAGTTAATGCCATGCTAGTGTTGTCAGCAGTTTTTTTACATTGTGAAATGTGTTATTTGATGCTGCATCGCTTTTAGTATGCGTATTTCTAATTATCTGCTGGAATAGATTTGCATAAATTGGGTTGATTGGTGACTTATTAATCTTGTTGTTAATATGCTTTGTCTGGTAGTGTTTCTGATAGAATTCGCAGCCTCTATAATTTGCTGGATAATTGGCTCCACATAAAACAGATGTTGCTGGGGCGATCTTGCTTTGTATTGTACTTCACATTTAAGGCAACGTAAAATCATTACAATATGTTTTTGTGGAACTGTCAAGTTAATACCGCATACATTGAACTACATTGTTATTTTTTCTTTGCAGCTCTTGGTTATTCTGCAGTCTTGCTAAATTGTAAATATCTTTGTTGTTTGCAGAGGGTGTATTGGTGTGAAAATATCATGATTACTTGTGTAATTTTCTAGGAGTGTTAACGTAATCTATTGTCTAGAATTATATTTCCAGGAGTGGTGTCTTTGTTGTTTTTAGTTTTTTCCCCTGATGCTTTTCACTATTTTCCAAAGATGTTCTTCCGATGTAAAAGTGTGTTTCTTCATCACCAGTAATAAATGACATTCTAAATATTGTGGGCTCTTGTGTGTATGCGTTACTTTTTAATTGTGTAGAAATTGCTTTTATTAAGTGGGATATAGTATACGCTATTCAATTACATCGGTTGACTTATTAGTTGAGACTAGTACATTTTGGGTACTGATTAATTCATAACTAGCATAATTATGACATCTGGATATTATTTCCTGTAATCTTGTAGAAAGAAAGCTGCTGTAACATTTTAGGAGCTGGTCCAAAGACTCTTAAATTTTTTATTTACGTCACATTTTGCGGAAAAATTAATACATATGAGTTTTAAATATATCATAAATTTTTATTTACTTCGATGAATTGGTAAAAATTCATTTAAAATAATGTTAGCATCTTTAAGCAGTATTCTTCTCTGTTGCTTACACGAGCAATATTATTCTAGCAACTTTTAGTTGCGTGTATAAAATGGAAAAATTATAGACATCCTTTATTTATATTATTCCAATGATTTTAAAAATTCATAAATTTAATTTTGAAGTTTGGGACACTTAAAACTTTAATGAAAATATACATTAATGTGAACGACCCTGAAACTTTGCAAATACTGTACAAAGAGTTAAAACCAAAGCTAATATTATTAGTGCTCTTGTACGGAAAACATTAAGGGATCAGCTCTTATGCTCTCTTAACCTGCAGTATAGCCAAGCACACAGTTCGTTGTAAAAGGAAATTAAATAAAATTACAACTTAATTTGTCACCTACTTTTAGTTACTTAAATTTTATTTAAAATCTATTATAAAATAAATAATGTTTTAAATGTATTAGCAAAATTTATATTTAAACTGAAAGTTTTAAAATGCTTCAAATGTATTAAAATGAAAAAATCATTTGCTAATTATTTATAAAAATAACAAGAAATATGTTAACATAACTACTAACTATTAATTCTACCAAATATTACAAGTAAAACTTTTCCAAGCAATTTTTTATACTTTTACACTGTACGTCTAAGCAAAACGGTTTTCTATTGGATCAAGGTCGCAACTTCTTCCTGGCTAAGTTGTGCATGTGCTCTGTTTGACGAAAATCAATCATTTACATTCGCGTAGTAGAAACAAGTACGTTATCTTGAAAAATGCAGTCATACGGCACAATAACTTCACCATTAGCACAAAACCATCAAGTAAAATTTTGATGTACTGATATGCTTACTTTGACTTTTATACTTTTAATTTAAATTAAGCCAAGATAATAAGAATCCATCTGTTAAGAATTAACGCTGCTGTAAAGAAACTTACCCAAACACATAGCAGCACAAAGTAACTAAAATTGATAAAGCAGACATTTGTTCATCCAAATATAGAATTTAAACAGCACTAAGTGTTTAAATAAAAAATAAATTTATTACACATCCTTCAAACGTCGTCGTTCGAGGCAGATTTTTTACACATAAAACTTACACAACACTACCGAAAGGTAAACAGACGCCATTAAACAATAAACAAGATGTATGTTGGGTAAACTACCCAGGCAAGTATAAAGGTACTGCGTATAAATGGACAACACGTGCAAATTCACGATAGTTATCCCGTTATTCCATATCGCCTAAAATTGACCTTAAACTTTCTGTTTTACTTTGAAATATAAAACGACAATGACTTAAATTATTTCCCATTTTGTCGATTAATATTTTTTAGCAGCATTGCAAGGGCCAGCAGCATTGCAAAAGTACAGATAGTAGTTTCACTGATTGTTGAGATATCAAATGTACAGGGTCCATCCCAAAAGAAATGAGCCTTTTTCAAAAAAAAATAGTTTTATTGAGCAGATCGCTACAACACCTCAAAATTCTTCAAAATAGGATCCTCCTGCATCAATGCACTTTTGGAGACGGGTCTTCCAAGTCCGGAAGGCTTCCTGGTAGGCCTCCTTAGGGATGTCCTTGAGGGCTGCTGTGACATTCTCTTGGATGTCCTCAACCGAGTCCCAGTGCTTGCCCTTTAGCACTCTTTTCAACCGCGGAAACAAAAAGAAGTCCGGGGGAGACAAGTCCGGGCTGTAGGGAGGCTGGGGAACCACGCACACCTTCCGCATCGATAAATCCTCGGAAATGACTCGATGTACTGTCGATTTCGGAATGTTTAGGGCATCTGCTACTTGATAAACACTGAACCGACGATCGGCGTTCAAAAAATCGCGCACTCGCTGCACGTTCTCGTCGGTTCGGGAGGTTGACGGTCGTCCAGACCGAGGTTCGTCGGCCACCTCTTCCCGGCCCTCCTTAAATGCTTTGTGCCACTTTTTAACTTGCGAGTACGATAAACAATCATCCTTGAAGGCCTCCTGAAGCATTCCAAACGTTTCGGTAGCATTCTTGCCGAGTTTGAAGCAGAATTTAATTGCGTAGCGTTGATCGATTTTTGAATCCATCGCGCCGTGTCGAAAATTGAAAATAGACATTCACGGAAACACCCGTCCTGCCGCTCCGAGAGCTCAGAGCCGACTTGCACCGACCGCGTATGGAAGCTAAGACCCCCCACCACCTGCCCCAAGCGTCAGAGCACGCCGGAATGTACACTCGCGTCCGAAAAAAAATAAGGCTCATTTCTTTTGGGATGGACCTTGTATATAGGTTGTAGAGGGTCGGTCCCAAGACGCTTCCCTGTGGTACACCTGCTTCTATGGAATGATAGTCTGATTTGGCATCTCCTACTTTGGTTCTAAATTTGCAAACTAAATGGACGGTATGAGGTTACGTCATTTGGGTTTTTCCTGGCTTATTTATTAAGATTATTTCTGCAGTTTTTAGCATTGCAGGCCAGTGCTGCAGTCTTAAAATGGCATTAAAAATATAGGTAGTAAAGAGTATCCCTTTTTTCGGCAATTCCCTGAGCATTTTTGGCGTCACACCGTCTGTACCTGGTGCTTTTCGGATGTTAAGATGGTTAAGTTCGTTCTGAACTTCGTGTGGAGTGAAGGATTTAATTCGAAATGGGGATTGTGGAATGTTGGATAAACCTGTTACTAAATCATTAATTATATCTTGATTGTTGGGCTTAAAGACAGATGCGAGATGAGTTGCAAAAAGATCAGCCTTTTCTTGGTCGCTTCTCGCCCATTTAGCGTTGTGATCAGCAAGATTTTTTATTGGAGCATTGAGTTCTTTTTCTTGGATTTAATTGGTCTCCAGATAGAGTTGTCGAATCTATTTAGTCTTGTCACATAGTCAATGAAGGATTGTTCACGGAGTTCTCTAAGTTGCGCCTTTAATTGATTGCTAATGCGATTCAGTATATTTTTATTCACGGGTGCCTGGGTTGTGTGCCACCTAGACCGTTCCTTCCGTTTTTTACCAATTAAATGTTTTATTTCAAATGGTATTGATTTTGTGGTATTAGCTATTGGCAGAGATGGATTACTTTCCATAACTGAATGTTTAAGGGTACTTGTGAGGGCATCCAAAGCGTCTTCGACTTCGTTATGGGTTTTGAGGCTTGTTTTTAGATTAATCCGTTGTTTCACTTCATTTTTGTATTTATCCCAGTTGGATTTGTTGTTATGAATTGTTGTTAAAATTCTTAACAATTACGAAAGTACTAATAGTTGCAATTATCGGGGAATGGTCAGATGACAAATCGTAACTAGGAAATACTTCCATGTATGGTAAGGAGATTCCGTTGGTGATGAAGAAGTCCAACAGATCAGCTGTTTTATTTGGATCACTGGGCCAGTATGTTGGTTTACCGGTGGACAGAAATAAGTAGTTTTTTTTCATGGATTAGATTAGCTAGCTCACGACCTTTGATAGTTGTTAGCCGAGAGCCCCAGAGAGTATGTTTACTGTTGAAATCACCTCCAGCAATAAATTTGGAGCCGAGTGTGTTGAGGAAGTCATTGAAGTGGTTGAGTTTCAAGTAGTGCCTAGGAGGGCAATATACTGCAGAAACTGTTATCTCGTAGGAGGGCGTTTTGACTTTGAGTGAAGTGATTTGTTTCATACTTTGGAAATATGTAGTGACTTATAGTATTTTTTATTAAAATTGCAGTACCTGCATGTGCAGTGTTGTCCGGGTGGTTTGTATTATAGGTTAAATAGGAAGGAATACGAAAGAAGGATCTGTCGGTAAAATGCGTTTCGCTAACAAGTAATATGTCGATTGAATTGTGATGTAGAAAATTCTCTACTTCGTTTTTGTGTTGAATAATGCCGTTGGCATTCCATTGGGCAATTCGTACAAAATTAGCGATTTTCAATGATGAGCGTTGTAAGCATGGTAAGAATTGAGCTGTTTTGTTGCATTAGGTATTGGAACATATTTTTGAACTCATTTAGAAAAGTGCTGAGAGTAATTGAGTTTTTCTCTGGTGGTTTTTGGTGGTTTTGATTTCTTAGTATATTCGAATACGTATTGGCCTGTTGTGCCTGAATTATTGGTTGTATTCTGTGTCGTGGGATAGGGTGTATCGGTGCTGGTAATTGTTGAATATTAAGTCTGTTGTTGGCATTATTGGGTTGTTTGAGGAGAGTATGGTAGAATTCGCATCCTCTATAGTTGGCAGGGTGGGGACCACCGCATAGTGCACATGTGGCAGGGGTGTTGTTTGGTTTTGTACAGCTTGTGGAATTATGGGCTGCTCCACATTTCACACAGTAGTAAGGTCTGTTACAATATGTTTTAGTGTGACCATATTGCTGACAACGTGTACACTGAGTAAGGCCCTTGGTTTTTCTGGGTGACTCGACTTGTACTATTCTGTTCTACCTCGTAAATTATATATTTCTTTATTGTTATCCGCTAGCTCGAGGTCTACAAAGAATAGGTTTAATGGTTCTTTAGACACTCTACTTCTTACATTTAAAATATTCCTGACTTGGTGTCTCTGATTGGCTAGCTTTTGCTTAATTTCATTTATGTCGGATGTAAAGTGTAGGTTTTTGATAACCACTCTGAAGGCACGGTCCTCTTTTGGCTGGTACGTATGGTGAACAATGTTGGCATCTTTCATGTGGTGAATTAGTTTCCTATAGGTTTCCGGAGTATGACAGTTTATTTTTATGGTGTTATCTGTTAAAGTTTTTGTGTTAAATTGTTCAGTTTCCGCAACTGTATTTAAACTTTTGATCATGTCACTGTAGTGTGTAACTCCGTACACAAATATCGGAGGAGGTTTTATGGTTGTATTATTTACTTGTCTGGTAAGGGTTTGTTAAAGGTATTTACGTAGTTTCTTTGATAGGTTGGGATAGTTTCTACGTTTAAGACGTTTAACGGTTTGCCATTTGTTAGTGTTGGTGGAATTATCGTTTACGACTTCTTGAATTTCTTCGTCACTAGTAGACGTCATTCGATAGAAAATTCTGTCGTTGTTGGTTAAAGATTGTGAGATAGTTGCCATCAAATTGTTGTTGAGATTGGTGGGAGGATACTGATTTTGAGGTAAGTTAAAATTGTTACTTGTTGATAGCGGTTGGCTTACGAATTGAAGGTGGGTGGGAAGTGGAAGTTGCATTGGAGCACCCTGTGCGTAGTTGATGTTCGAATTATTAGGTTGTCCATAGGCGATGCTTGCTTGTTGATCTATTTCCATTTTTGCTGTTTCCTAGCGCTGTTTAATCACAGGTATGGGGCTGGGCCGATGGCGCGGGGCGCATGGCGCCGTGCAGATGGCACGGCGCGGATGGCGCGGCGCAGTCACCGATACCGCGCGAGAAAATCGCAGGAAACACTCTGAAAACACTCTGAAATTCGCACGTCTGCACTGCTTGAGCTACTAAACTCGAATGAATAATCACATGTTGAGCAAAAATCTCACAAATGAATATTTGTCTTAATACTTAAACTTATGACTGGACTTTTCTATCTATTACTACTATTTTCTCATATTGTCCGTTACTATCTTTTAACTTACTTAAATAACATACAGTTGCAGTAAATTAATTAAACCATAATTTTAAGAGACAAATTGTTATCTTTCTTCCGCTCCATAACTGCCCATAAACAAAAATTATTTACGAATAAAGGGCCTGTAGTTTCAAACACATCTATTTCATTTTAATTCAAAATTAGGCAAATGTGTGCTCGACCTTCTTAAGTCTTATATAACCGATTATTATTAGATTTTTTGTTATTAAAACACCAAGTAAAGGTAGTTTTATTTTTACATTTATCTCAATTACAAATCCGAACTAATAGAACATTAAATAACGCGTTTTGAAATAATTGGCAATCTGCTAATACAAATTAGAACACTAGCCAAAGTGTTTTAAGTAACTCTTATACATTATATAGACACATTTAC
The DNA here is from genome assembly GCA_036346155.1 of Sinelater perroti. Classification (NCBI taxonomy): domain Eukaryota; kingdom Metazoa; phylum Arthropoda; class Insecta; order Coleoptera; family Elateridae; genus Sinelater; species Sinelater perroti. The sequence goes on from JARFIY010000265.1 coordinate 6,517,150, forward strand.
ATAGCTCTCACACTAAGTATGTTAGTGGTGAAACAAAATTTAAATTAGCCACGTGTTTTACTTTTTAGTATGCAAAATCTGTGAATTTTGTTTTTAAACGGAAAGCAAAGTATGCAAGTGAAACTAATATCTATTTTAATAATGTTTTGATATGTTACAAAATTTTTATGTTTGTAGTATGATAATAGAATAAACCTAATTACCTACAATTAATTATTATATTTATAAAGATTCCTTGCTTCAGAGCTAAAGGTTTAAATCCAATTTTACGATTTTTTGTGATAACGAGCGGTAAAGCTTAACGCAAGCACATTCGAGAGAGTAATTAATATTTATTCTAATTATAAACTAAGGGTTATTCGCAAAAAAATAATTATGTTATTACAAAAAGAATTTCTACTGAATATGATTGAATAAAACAAATTTAAAGCGATATTATATGCATAAAAACCGATTGCGTAAATAGCACATCCAGAAATACTTTATAAAAGTATCTATACTATGTCATGTACGACCGAGTTTGCAATTCAAAATAAGGTATTCTTGCCTGATATTGCAATTGTGAAACTTATGTCAGAATAATTTAATGCTATACTCATTGCATACCTGATATATGATATTTGAATTTTGATTATAATAATAACAAAAGCATTGTTAAGTTGACCTATAAACTATATGACCCTTTTGAAATTGAAGACCGATTTGAATGAAATCTAGCCTGAGGTTCACTTTGTTTTAAAAAGTTTTTATGTAAAATTAAACAATAGTGCATGCCTATATATAAAAAGCAAAACGTATTAACAGCACAAATCTGTAATTTTAACTTTTACTGACTCTCTTTATAATCTTGTCTGTTTTAACTTCTTTAAATACTTTTTTAACCACATTTTCATTGACTTTATAAGCTTTATCACCTTTTTTACATTGAAAACGATAACAGCACCAATGTGAATGAAGTCTTCTATAAAATTTAATATTAATACATACATACTTATACATAAAAAGTAAACATCAAAACATAATAGAAACTTACAACTACTATGGCTGTGATAAAGATCAAATCTGTGATTTTAACTCTTCCTATCTCTCTTGGTCTTGTCTTTTGTAACTTCTTTAAACACTCTTCCAGCCACCTTTTCATTAGTCTTTTGTTTTCCTTTTTTGCCTTTCGTAGTAGTGGAATTATTCAATAAAACATTTTTAACCATTACGTCTCGTGATTATCTTAGTACGTTGTAAATACAAGCACAAAACATGTACAAGGTTTGTATAAAAAGTATCTGGAACAATTTTTTCCTGGCCTGACTGTACGTCGGAGCGCTCGCTCTGCGCATGCTCGGTGGTGGAGAATGTGACCTTCAAGACGCGCAAAACGCTAAACGCCAAACGCCTGCGAGTGTTCGTTTAGGCTAGATCGTGTTTTTAGTGGACCCCCTGACTCCGTGCTAGTACAAAATGCAGCGAACGATTGAACAGCGGTACGCTATCAAATTTTGTGTTGGACTGGGGAAATCGGGTACGGAGACGTTGGGCACGATACACCAATTATTCAAGGATGAAAGCATGTCACAAATTGCAATGTGGAGTACGAGCCCCGCGCTGAACGGTCGTCGACCTCAAGAACCGACAATAACGTGCAACGTGTGCGCGTGGTCGCAGATAAAATTGGCGTTAATAAGATGACAGTGCACAACATTATCACTGAAAATTTGGCGATGCAAAAGATTTGAGCTAAACTCGCCCCGAAGGTCTTGACGGACGACCAAAAACAGAGGCGCGTGTCTGCTTGCGACGACCTTCTGCAACGCGTTGAAGGAGACCCCGGTTTTTTGGACGTTTCCCCAGCCTCCTTACAATCCCGACTTGGCATGAGCAGACTATTTCCTATTCTCAAAAATAAAATTCTCTCTTAAAGAACATTACCATGAAACCCTAAGTGCCGTCAAAGAAGCTTATACGCGTATCTTTAAGGACGTTCCGGAATCCGCCTACCAAGGAGCTTTTGAGTCGTGGAAAAGCCGCTGGCAAAAGTATGTCAATGCTCAAGGAATGTGCTTTGAATTGTTCATTGTATTGTAATAATATCTATACTCGCCCCAATCTCCTAATTATATTTATTTTTGAAATTTAAATTAGGGCCGGCTATAATTTGATTCCCTCTCATATATGTGAAATTTGTTATATCGGCCCAATTGACTGCAAGCCCGCGTGGCGATTAAAGCCGCGATGTAGGCCGCGAGCCGCGCTCGTGCAATTTGGCTTTTAGCAGTTGCTTTGGCAAGTTGGTTTTGTTTAGTTCGCGCGACATTAAGCCTTTGCTTTATTCATTTTAAACGGGCCATTCCAATTACGTTAAGTTCACGCTACCTTATACTTTTGCTTTATTAAAACCTGCATTTCGCATTTTTGTTCGCGGCATTACGCATTTGCCTTTGTTCGCGTTTTTGCATTTCGCATTTTTTCGCTGTGCTCTCGCCGATAAATTATCAGCTTGACGAGGGAACCTTTATACCAGGAAGACGCCCCCGTTTCGTCTGCTGTGAAGATTGGGGTAACTTGTCCTAATTTCATCCATATCCTTCTCCTTTTCTTCTGGAAGCCCCAGGACCAACAGCAGGGAACCGATATCTGCGGGAAGGGCCGTTTCCACAGGTTAGTGTTTTTAATTTTAGAGTTGTTTGAAGTTCTCTATTCAAAATTCAAAATTACCTATACAGTCAACTTCTTCCGGCTGAACCAATCTCAAATAAATTTATTTTTCCGAAACTTTTTCCAATACTTATTATACAAATTCTATATTTGCACAGTTTCTGTTTAATACAAAAAATACTTAATAGTGCATTAAGTGTATATTTAAAAAACATTTAATTCTTAAAATGTTTTTCAGTATTATTTTCATACAAGTTCAAATATACTTTTGAGATTTAAATAAATTATACTAACTAAAGTAAAAATTTGGAAGTTAGAAATTGAGATAAAATGGCAAGTATAATTTTTAGGCATATACCGAGGTATAATCCAAAAAATTGAAATAATCAGATAGAGAAGTGAGAAGATATGACTATAAATATTTTGATTCCTACGCGTAACTTACATTAAATTCTAATTAGATTCACATCAATTCGTTATATTACAAAATCTACTTATCTCTTGTGAGTTTTTGTGGCAAGGGATATTTTTATTTTAAAGTTGTGCATTTCCGTAAGACTGCACAGTATTTTTATCATGCGTTTATATATAATCAATGCAAATTGTTGTATATCTCTTAAGTTTATCTCTAACTGGAACCGCTGTTGAAACTAAAGTGGGGTCAAGTTTGAGTATAGCTGAAAACTTATTGATGTGTGATGTTATAAAATTTAAGTTTTATGTTAGTAGGCATAACAAACAATTGCGGGTTTCAATACCGATAGGGCTCCCAATATTTCTTACCTGATTATATCTCCGTCATTTAGTCACAACGGAAAAAACTACGCTTACCATTGTTGTCCAGCAATTTTCTTTGCAGTTTACGTTTTTCGACGATCTTGTTCTTCATTATAATAGGAAAATTTATGTACGCAATATTCTGGGCTTGATAGCATTACAAATGCAAACAAAGAACAAGATTATAAAAACATAAACCAATTCTATCATCAACTGGCACAAGCTCTTAGGTTAACAAAAACACAGGAAGTAAATATTATACTAGGAGATTTCAACTCAAATATCGGAAAAGGCAGATATGAAGACGTAGGAATTTTCGGCTTAAGCGAAAGAAACGAGCGGAGAGACAGACAACTAGAATTTTGCCAGAAAGAAAACTTTGTAATATAGAACACATTCTATGAGTTACCACCACGAAGATTGTATACCGAGAGATCCCCAGAGTAAATAAAAAGCAGTCAGAAATCAAATTGACTACTAACAAATAAAATATTGAGAAAAATTATAACATCAATAAAAGCTTATTCAGGGGCGGATATAAACTCCGACCACAACACATTGATAGGAAAAGTGAAAATAAAAGTAAAAAATATTAAAAAATCCAGGAAAACAGATAAATGAGACACTACAAAAATTAAAAAACGAAAAGTTAAACAACAACTATATGAAAATCTAATAACAGAAAAGGAAGTGTAAATAAAAATAAACAATAATTAAAGAAAAAATTAACCAAGCATGCCAAAAAATATAAAGGCCCCAAAACCATTTAAAAACAAAAATGGATGACTGAGAAAATTTTGCAACTAATGGAAGAACAACGAAAGTGGAGGGTCGGAACGAAATAAAATATAAACAGATAGACAAGAAGATAAAACAGAAATTAGAAAATCAAAAGAAAGCTGGCTAACAGCAAGATACATAACAGTGGAAGAATTACATAAGAAACACGACAACTTTAATCTTGACGAGAAAACTTTATGAGTGCACAAAAAGAAAACAGTTTGCAACTTAACATAGTAGACGAAAAAAATAATATAGTAATAGACACAAATCAAAAGCTAATTATATGGAAAAAACATATCGAAAATTTATTTGAAGATGATCGACCAAATATACCAAATAGGATAAAGCGGTATCTGAACCTAACATTCAAAATGACGAAAAAGCAAAAGCTACATAATAAAACTATCGAATCTTGGTAAAGCGACAGACCCAGATAATATACCAGTGGAAATTATTAAACTTCTAGATGGCAACGGTATGATGTATTATGCGATCTATTTAATACAATATATGACTCAGGCATTATCCCAGAAGAATGGCTCAGGTCTACCTTTGTTGCAATAGAGTCACACACTAAAAATATTTCTAAGAATAATACATTTAAGAATATATCGTAAATGTGAAGAAACGTTGAGTAAAAATTAATTTGACTTTCGAAACAACCTAGGTACAAGAGGGGCGCTGTTTGGCATTCAAGTCTTCTATTCGTACAAAGATTTAAATACATGAACAGAGACGTGTTTCTATGGTTTCTAGATTTTAACAAAGCTTTTGATAAAATAACAGATGCAAAACTTCTAGAAATTCTAAAATAAATATGATTAGATAACAAAGATATTCAAATTATTACTAATCTTTATTGGAACCAAAAACTTGTAGTAAAATTTTAAGAATAATAAACGGAATATATGCACTTCAAACGGGGGATGCAGCAAGGCTGCATATTGTCGCCATTATTATTTAAGATATATTCGGAAGCAATATTTAAGAAAGCCTTATACGAAGCAGAAGAGATAACTGCGGTAGGAGGAGAAAAGATAAATAATCTACGGTACGCCGACGACACAGTTCTAATCGCAAATAGTGAGCAAGACCTACAAGCTCCTATTATAAAGTTGTTGAAGTTAGTGAGGAACACGGACTCACACTCAACACTTCAAAAACAAAAATTATGGTCGTATCAAAAACACGTCTACATCCAAAAGTATTAGTAACTGTGGGTAATAAACTGTTGGAGACGATAACATCTTATAAATATCTAGCATGTACGTTGAACAATCAATGGAATAACGCACAGGAAATAAGATCGTGCATAGAACAAACAAAAGCAGGATTTGTTCAAATAAAAGGTTTATTAAGTAATACGAGTTTAGACTTAAAACTGAAAATCATAATGACCAAATGTTAGGTCTTCTCTGTTTTGCTATATGGAATGGAGAGTTGGACACTAACGAAGCTCATGTGTAAAAAGTTACAGGCTTTTGAATTATGGATGTACCGTAAAATAGTAAAAAAATTTCTGGGTAAAAAGAGTTACAAATACTGAATGTTTCAGACGAGTTGTCAGAGAAACAGAAATTATAATAACAATCAAGAAAAGCAAGTTGAAGTATCTTAGATATGTAATGAGGCATCAACGTTACCGCCTTTTGCAATTGAGACCGCTGGGAAGGAGGAAAACGTTCTGGATAAAAAATCTACGTCACTGGTATAATACAAGTACTACCTTACTCTTCAGAGCAGCTGTGTCTAAGATCGAAATAGCCTTAATGATAGCAAACCTCCAATAAAAGGAGATGCACTAGAAGAAGAAGAAGATGGCATTACCTTCTATGCAGTTTGATGGATGGTTTTATTAAATAGTCCTTTCTGCCTTTAGATGTAAAGCTAGTGGGGGTTGATCCCTGTATTGTTCCCTCTATTGTTTTCTATCTTGTGTTTGGTTTGGTATATCCTACCATTTTATTCCCATTTTCTCTGCTTTTTCTTTCTTTCTTTCTAACCATCTTATACTTGGAAATCCTTTTTTGTTTTCCCCTGCATTCTTTTTGTAAGTCTTTCACCCGGCATTCGATATACGTGTTCAAACCATCTGAGTTGTCCTATAATATTTTTATTAATTGGCTCTATTTGCAGGTTTTGTCTGCACATTTAATTTTTTATTTTGTCTCTCCTGTTTTTATTTTCTATTTTTCTCAGAAATCGCATTTTTATTGAGTTGATTCTCTATTTCTGCCTTTCTGTTAATGTCCAAGTCTTACTGCTGTATGTAGTTATTGGCCTAACCACTTTTTTAACAACTTCTGTTTCTATCTTCTTCGGTATTTCTCTTTTACCCAAGAATGTCACTTTCATTGTATTAAATATATTTCCGGGTTTTCCCAATCTCTCATTTATTTCCCTGTCCACCTTCCCGTTTTCTTCTATTATTGCACCTAAATATTTGAAGTATTCAACTTGCTATATTCATTTACCGTCTAGTCTTATTTCGTGGGTTTCCTTTGTGTTAGCTATTATAATCGCTTTTGTTTTTCCAGTATTAATTTTTATGTTTATCTTTTTTAGTTCTTCGTCTGTTTCTTTGAGATTATGTGGTAAATTCTCTTCCATGTCTGATATCACGGCAATGCCATCTGCGAACAGCAGTTCTGTCAATTGTGTTTATCTCAATTACCAGTACCCCAATGTTAATTTTCTCATCTTTTCCTTGGCCTTCTTTATTGCCTCGGCTAGTACTACTGAAAATAAGAGCTTGCGTGTTCAGTTTCAAACTCCCTGGATTCTCCTTGTTTGTTCTTACCATGTTCGTGTCTCTTTTATACATATCCTTTATTACTTCTAAAGTGTTTTTATCTACTCTTTTTTTCTGCAACACTTTTCATATATCTTCTCTTCGTATTCTATCAAACGCTTTTTCCAGGTCGATAAAGCATATATGTATGTCTTTATTCCTGTTAAGTAATTTTTCGCTTATTTGTCAAATTATGAATATAAGCTCTTGAATACTTCTACTTTTTCTGAATCCACATTGCATCTCTTCCAGTGTTGTTCCGACTTTATTTCTTTTTTTTTCTATTATTTTTTCAAAGAGTTTTTCTGTGACACATTACAGTTTTTCTTGTCCCCTTACTAGTATAGGTATGGGTAAGATAACGTCCATTACCAATCCTCCAGTATTTTTGCAGTCTTTAATATATTATTCATTATTTTATTTAATTTGTTTATTCCTCCTTATCCCATGTATTTTATCATTTTCCGGTTGATGTCTTAGCTGCTTTACCTACTTTTAACGTCTTTATTGCTTCTTCTATTTCTTTGTCTGTTATAATTCCTATTTCTATCTCTTGATTTTCGTCTTGTTTTTCATTTCCCTCTTCATGGTTTTGTATTCCCTCCATCTATCAATTATTTTATCTTCTTTAGTTACTATGTTTATTTTCTTTTTTTTATATTTGGCATGCTGTACTCCTAAGTTGTTTTATTGCACCATAGAACAATTTTTAATTCTCTAGTTTTCTGTCATTTTATGTCCAAATTTTTCCCACGATTTTTTAATTCTTTTTCATTTACTGATGACGCAACACGTCCGCTATTTTAAAACACGAACCGAACTTGTATAAGATATTTAGAGGAATAAATATTCAACTTTAAGAAAATAAGTTGAATGTAATCAATAAAAAAAACGTTATATTTTATTTATGGTTTTGTTTTGTAAAACGAAATTTACGATAAACTTTAGATCTTACAAGTATAAAAAATGCATAAAACGTTACGTACTCACTTTAGCGTTTAAGAATCTTCATTGACGTATCTACAGTTTAGTTTGAACAATGGCTACAACGAATTCCTTAACTGTATTTTCTTTGTCGTATTCAATAGAACGTAAAATCTAATGTAATCATTCATCTGATAACTAAAAAAACAACCAAGTAACTCGATGATTTCAGAATGCTTTCTGTCTTTTTATTATTATTGTTTTTATACATATATTTGTTTTTATAAAAAAACTTGTAGTAGCTCTTAAACAAGTGTAGGCGGCTTTAATTCAGATTGTTCACCAATTAAAAAGCTGGATAAAATAAATATTTGCTAAATACAGAACCAATTTTGCAATTTCATAGCCAATATATTATCACTGTTAAAAAAGCATAAAATGTAAAACCTAACATGTTATCGGTTTCTAACTTCTCGCACTATTTTTATATTATGGCATTTTTAAATAAGTATTTAATTAACTCAACTGTACATTTACTTTATTAACAACGCCTGAGGCAAAGTAAGTTATTACATCAACATAACTCTAAACCTTTTTGCTTGTTTCCAAAATTTATAATTCTGGCGCAGCTTTAATGTATTCTGTTTGTGATGTAGCGAAATTCAGCACTGTGTTCTCGCATACCCATTGTTGCTACTATAATGGTGGTTTACAGTTTTTAATGAGGAAAATATAGAAAACAAAGTAGCGTTATGTACTTTTCATATTAATATCACTTTCCGCGCCTCTTTAAAATCCCATATGCAAAAAACTTTTTAAAAATTCTTCTGCAGGCGCCTCACGTTAAATTCTATTTACATGTAGAGCTGGCAGAGCAGAGTCCGCTTTAAAATGTACAGCTGCTTTAAACATTAAAAATGAAAAGCAGTTGCGTTATTAAAGGCCTTTCGCCGCGGTTGGGGATTATGGCCTGAATAAATCACTAATTACCGCTCGTTCTGCAAAAGTTTTGAGGGCCTGCAAGGCATACACACCTTTGTATAGGCCATATTATAGCGTAATAACTGGTAATTGCTCAAAACTGGACCGCAACTCAAACAGCTGGTTTCCGGTCACTCGCTTGAAACAGGCCAGAGCTATTGATTCGTAAATTCATCGCCAATGAAAGCTGTCGCACACATGCATAATTAATCTTTGTCACAAAATTAACTATAAATTTACCTCTGATATCAAAGAATAATAATAAACGCTTCATTGAGTATTATCTTTGTACTGATTTTGTTTACTTTCTTACATAATTGTACTTTTATTAATTTTGTAATTCTCTAAATAAAAAAACACAAAACTAATCGCAGCTAAATTGTTTTAACTAAAATTTTTTTTAATTAGTTTATTGCCAGATCAACAAATAATGTTTTGTTATACATAGCAGTGATAATATACTATAATACAATAACTAGACTATGATATACTGAGACTAATTAGCAGTCTCTGAAGGTTACAAATAATAACAGTAACAGTAAGCAATAGTAATTGTAGCAATTGGTTTTACTCGGGGTTTGGCTGAACGATATCGTGTGGTAATTTGCGTTTCAGTCTGATCTGAATGTTGCGTTGAAATAGGTTGTAGTGCGCCGCATTGGAGTTGGTAAGAAACTTTTTGGTACATTTGTTGATGATTTATTCCACGTATAAGACGCCAAGCTCATGGTGTAGTTGGGCATTACGAATATACCGGGGTGCGTTGACTGCTGTTCTTAACACCTTGTTTTGGAGTCTCTGTAGTTTTTGAATATTGCTTTTGAAGGTGTTGCATCATACGGGAGATGCATATAATCCTAGGGGTCTTATCAAGCTTTTGTACAGTAGTACTGTGCATTCTCTTTTTAGCGTTGATTTACGATTTATTAATGGATACAGCTGTCTTCATCTGGTAAAGCATTGCGTTAGTTTGTAGTTGACATGGTATTTCTAGCTGAGCCGTGTGTCAAGATAAACTCCTAGGTATTTTACTGCAGATTCTCTCGGGTTCCAATATATTATGCTGTTGTTGATGAATATATTTGGGAGATTGTTGATTTGTCGCAGCGTGAATATGTTGGCTTGGCACTTGTCGACGTTAATTGTCAAATTCCATTGCTTGAACCAGTAAAAAAATATGTTTGTTGTTTGTTGGAATGCAATCACAACCTCCTTGAGTTTGGGTGCTTGAATAAAGATGGTCGTGTCGTCGGCGAATGTGGCTAGAATACCGTTGATTTCTGGAATATCTGACATGTATATGTTGAATAGAATAGGCCCAAGAACGCTGTCTTGGGAAACGCCTGCGTGGATGTTTTTGGTTTCGGATAGTGTCGAGTTAATCTTGACTTCGAAGGTTCGGTTGCCTTAAGAAGGAGAAGAGAATGGCTTTGAGGTTAGTGGGCACGTCTATGATCAAGATCTTCTTTTTGCGGCCTTCGATCCAAACCTTATCGAAAGCCTGTGCTATGTCTAGGAATAGTCCTATGCTGTATAATTAGTTATGCGCTGCAGTTGGTGACAGATTGAATGTCCTTGTCGAAAGCCGGATTGAAAGGTGGGTATTGTGTTAAGGTTTTTTATGCTGTTTGTCAGATGTTTGTGTATGACTTTTTCGATAATGAAGTTAGGAAACTTATTGGTCTGTCATTGTTTACATTTTTTTATCTTTGCCTGGTTTGACGAACATGATTATTTGTGCATGTTTCCATGCCTGGGAAAAATAGCGCTGTCTCAGGCAGGCGTTAAAGGTTGTGCTTTGATAGTTAAGAGTTGGAGGATGGGGTTTATGATGAGGTCGTGACCTAGATATTTTTGGGGTAAGGTGGTGATTATGCTTTTAAATTCGTTGGGAGAGGTTGGATTCATGCGATCTGGTATTGGTACGTTGCTTTCAATGTCTCTGATTACGTGCGCAAAGTGGGTTGGTGTGCAGGTAATAGTTGCTGTGAATGTGCTTTCTGGGCTTTTTCGGCGCCAGTGCTATATTGTTCGTTATCGGATGCTGTAGTTAATGTGGGAAGTTCGGCTCTTTGATTAAGTATGTTTCTTGTTGTTCTCCACAATCCCATGTCTCCCAGGCTGTTTGTAAAAGTTGATTCTCATGTTATCGAGCTTCCTTTTGATTAAATGAGAGATATTATTCAGTTAATTTTTTGTTATGATATTCCTTGTCCTCTGCTATTCGCGTCGAAGTTTGTTTTCAGTTTTTATTAGATCAATTATGTCCCTAGGAAGATAATTGTGAACCTTTGGTAAAGCCCTTTTTGGTGGCGTACAGACTTGCTTTACGCTGTTTTGTATCGATTTGGTAATGTGATTTACCATAAAATTTATGTCCTGGGAGGTTTGGAGACCTGGCGAGTGGTGAAGACTATTGTCTAGTGTATTCCTAAATTAAGCACAGTCCACATGCCCATTAATGAGTTTAGGGTTGGGTTGTTTAATAGATAGGGTGTTATCAAAGGATACGAGCACAGGAAAGTGGTCTGAATTCAGTTCTGTAATAACGTTTTGAAATATTGGTTTGTTAAAGTTTTTTTGGAGCACGATGTCGAAGATATCGGGCTAATGGTTGAGTCTGTAGGGATAATAGATATATTTGTCTGGTGTTATGACTTGTAATGTGTTGGCTATTGTAAGATTTTTGAGTTTAATGCCCTCTGGATTCGTTGCTCTGCATCCCCATAAGGTGTTATTGGCGTTTATATCACCTATGACTAATATCATTGGTATCACATATTTTTTTATGTCTTCTTTGTATAATTTTTTGTTGGGTTGTCTGTAGGCAGATATTATTGTTATGTGACTCTGGTCATTTAACGTAACTTTTATTGCTGTTGTTTTTAGGTCTTTAATTTCGGGTAGTCGTGTGTGCACGTACTTTGCTTTGATAAAGATTGTCACTCCTCCTGCAGCTACTGTTGTTATCCGATCATGACGGTAGGTGTGATATCCTGGAAGATTAAATTTGATAGTATCTTTTAGATGAGTATCTGTTATACAGGCGATGAGTAATAAGCGCTGGGTTTTAATTCCGTTTTCATTCCAATTGAAGATTGTAAAGTTCTGTAAGACGTTTGTGCGTTTAGGGTCCATTAAGGAGCAAACGCAACAGGGTGTTTGTGATGAAAGATTTAATTAGGGATAAGTATGGAGTATAATATAATAATATAATATATAAGTTATGTTGAGTTTGTAAAGGTGGTTGCGTTGTATATAATAAACGGAATATATGCACTTCAAACGGGGGATGCAGTAAGGCTGCATATTGTCGCCATTATTATTTAACATATATTCGGAAGCAATATTTAAGAAAGCCTTATACGAAGCAGAAGAGATAATCGCGGTAGGAGGAGAAAAGATAAATAATCTATGGTACGCCGACGACACAGTTCTAATCGCAAATAGTGAGCAAGACCTACAAGCTCTTGTTATAAAGTTGTTAGTTGTAAGTTAGTGAGGAACACGGACTCACACTCAACACTTCAAAAACAAAAATTATGGTCGTATCAAAAACACGTCTACATCCAAAAGTATTAGTAACTGTGGGTAATAAACTGTTGGAGACGATAACATCTTATAAATATCTAGCATGTACGTTGAACAATCAATGGAATAACGCACAGGAAATAAGATCGTGCATAGAACAAACAAAAGCAGGATTTGTTCAAATAAAAGGTTTATTAAGTAATACGAGTTTAGACTTAAAACTGAAAATCATAATGACCAAATGTTAGGTCTTCCCTGTTTTGGTATATGGAATGGAGAGTTGGACACTAACGAAGCTCATGTGTAAAAAGTTACAGGCTTTTGAATTATGGATGTACCGTAAAATAGTAAAAATTTTCTGGGTAAAAAGAGTTACAAATACTGAATGTTTCAGACGAGTTGTCAGAGAAACAGAAATTATAATAACAATCAAGAAAAGTAAGTTGAAGTATCTTAGATATGTAATGAGGCATCAACGTTACCGCCTTTTGCAATTGAGACCGCTAGGAAGGAGTAAAACGTTCTGGATAAAAAATCTACGTCACTGGTATAATACAAGTACTGCCTTACTCTTCAGAGCAGCTGTGTTTAAGATCGAAATAGCCTTAATGATAGCAAACCTCCAATAAAAGGAGATGCACTAGAAGAAGAAGAAGATGGCATTACCTTCTATGCAGTTTGATGGGTGGTTTTATTAAATAGTCCTTTCTGCCTTTAGATGTAAAGCTAGTGGGGTTGATCCTGTATTGTTCCTCTATTGTTTTCTATCTTGTGTTTGGTTTGGTATATCCTACCATTTTATTCCCATTTTCTCTGCTTTTTCTTTCTTTCTTTCTAACCATCTTATACTTGGAAATCCTTTTTTGTTTTCCCCTGCATTCTTTTTGTAAGTCTTTCACCCGGCATTCGATATACGTGTTCAAACCATCTGAGTTGTCCTATAATATTTTTATTAATTGGCTCTATTTGCAGGTTTTGTCTGCACATTTAATTTTTTATTTTGTCTCTCCTGTTTTTATTTTCTATTTTTCTCAGAAATCGCATTTTTATTGAGTTGATTCTCTATTTCTGCCTTTCTGTTAATGTCCAAGTCTTACTGCTGTATGTAGTTATTGGCCTAACCACTTTTTTAACAACTTCTGTTTCTATCTTCTTCGGTATTTCTCTTTTACCCAAGAATGTCACTTTCATTGTATTAAATATGTTTCCGGGATTTCCCAATCTCTCATTTATTTCCTTGTCCACCTTCCCGTTTTCTTCTATTATTGCACCTAAATATTTGAAGTATTCAACTTGCTCTATTTGTTTTCCGTCTAGTCTTATTTCGTGGGTTTTCTTTGTGTTAGCTGTTATAGTCGTTTTTGTTTTTCCAGTAATAATTTTTATGTTTATCTTTTTTAGTTCTTTGAGTTTCTTTGAGATTATGTGGTAAATTCTCTTCCATGTCTGATATCATGGCAATGCCATCTGCGAACAGCAATTCTGTCAGTTGTGTTTATCTTAATTACCAGTACCCCAATGTTAATTTTCTCATCTTTTCCTTGGCCTTCTTTATTGCCTCGGCTAGTACTACTGAAAATAAGAGCATGCTCAATACACATCCCTGTTTGACTCTTTGTTCAGTTTCAAACTCCCTGGATTCTTCGTTGATTGTTCTTACCATGTTCGTCTTTCTTTTATACATATCCTTTATTACTTCTAAAGTGTTTTTATCTACTCTTTTTTTCTGCAACATTTTCCATATATCTTTTCTTCGTATTCTATCAAACGCTTTTTCCAGGTCGATAAAGCATATATGTATGTCTTTATTCCTGTTAAGTAATTTTTCGCTTATTTGTCAAATTATGAATATAAGCTCTTGAATACTTCTACTTTTCTGAATCCACATTGCATCTCTTCCAGTGTTGTTCCGACTTTATTTCTTTTTTTCTATTATTTTTTCAAAGAGTTTTTCTGTGACACATTACAGTTTTTCTTGTCCCCTTACTAGTATAGGTATGGGTAAGATAACGTCCATTACCAATCCTCCAGTATTTTTGCAGTCTTTAATATATTATTCATTATTTTATTTAATTTGTTTATTCCTCCTTATCCCATGTATTTTATCATTTTCCGGTTGATGTCTTAGCTGCTTTACCTACTTTTAACGTCTTTATTGCTTCTTCTATTTCTTTGTCTGTTATAATTCCTATTTCTGTCTCTTGTTTTCCATTTCTCTCTTAATGGTTTTGTACTCCCTCCATCTATCAATTATTTTATCTTCTTTAGTTACTATGTTTATTTTCTTTTTTTTATATTTGGCATGCTGTACTCCTAAGTTGTTTTATTGCACCATAAAACAATTTTTAGTTCTTTCTATAGTTTTCTGTCATTTTATGTCCAAATTTTTCCAACGATTTTTTAATTGTTCTTATTACTCTAATTTACTGATAACGCAACGCGTCCGCTATTTTAAAACACAAACCGAACTTGTATAAGATATTTAGAGGAATAAATATTCAACTTTAAGAAGATAAGTTGAATGTAATCAAGAAAAAAACCGTTATTTTTTTATTTATGGTTTTGTTTTGTAAAACGAAATCTTACAACAAGTATAAAAAGTGCATAAAAGGTTACGTACTCACTTTAGCGTTTAAGAATCTTCATTGACGTATCTACAGTTTAGTTTGAACTATGGCTACAACGAATTCCTTAACTGCATTTTCTTTGTCATATTCAATAGAACGTAAAATCTAATGTAATCATTCATCTGATAACTAAAAAAAACAACCAAGTAACTCGATGATTTAAGAACGCTTTCTGTCTTTTTATTATTATTGTTTTTATACATATATTTGTTTTTATAAAAAAAGTTTTAGTAGCTCTTAAATAAGTGTAGGCGGCTTTAATTCAGATTGTTCACCAATCAAAAAGCTGGATAAAATAAATATTTGCTAAATACAGAACCAATTTTGCAATTTCATAGCCAATATATTATCACTGTTAAAAAAGCATAAAATGTAAAACCTAACATGTTATCGGTTTCTAACTTCTCGCACTATTTTTATATTATGGCATTTTTAAATAAGTATTTAATTAACTCAACTGTACATTTACTTTATTAACAACGCCTGAGGCAAAGTAGTTATTACATCAACATAACTCTAAACCTTTTGCTTGCTTCCAAAATTTATAATTCTGGCGCAGCTTTAATGTATTCTGTTTGTGATGTAGCGAAATTCAGCACTGTGTTCTCGCATACCCATTGTTGCTACTATAATGGTGGTTTACAGTTTTTAATGAGGAAAATATAGAAACAAAGTAGCGTTATGTACTTTTCATATTAATATCACTTTCCGCGCCTCTTTAAAATCCCATATGCAAAAACTTTTAAAATTCTTCTGCAGGCGCCTCACGTTAAATTCTATTTACATGTAGAGCTGGCAGAGCAGAGTCCGCTTTAAAATGTACAGCTGCTTTAAACATTAAAATGAAAAGCAGTTGCGTTATTAAAGGCCTTTCGCCGCGGTTGGGGATTATGGCCTGAATAAATCACTAATTACCGCTCGTTCTGCAAAGTTTTGAGGGCCTGCAAGGCATACACACCTTGTATAGGCCATATTATAGCGTAATAACTGGTAATTGCTCAAAACTGACCGCAACTCAAACAGCTGGTTTCCGGTCACTCGCTTGAAACAGGCCAGAGCTATTGATTCGTAAATTCATCGCCAATGAAAGCTGTCGCACACATGCATAATTAATCTTTGTCACAAAATTAACTATAAATTTACCTCTGATATCAAAGAATAATAATAAACGCTTCATTGAGTATTATCTTTGTACTGATTTTGTTTACTTTCTTACATAATTGTACTTTTATTAATTTTGTAATTCTCTAAATAAAAAAACACAAAACTAATCGCAGCTAAATTGTTTTAACTAAAATTTTTTTTAATTAGTTTATTGCCAGATCAACAAATAATGTTTTGTTATACATAGCAGTGATAATATACTATAATACAATTACGAGACTATGATATACTGAGACTAATTAGCAGTCTCTTAAGGTTACAAATAATAACAGTAACAGTAAACAATAGTGATTGTAGCAATTGGTTTTACTCGGGGTTTGGCTGAACGATATCCTGTGGTAATTTGCGTTTCAATCTGATCTGAATGTTGGGTTGAAATAGATTGTAGTGCACTACACGCATTGGAGTTGGTAAGAAACTTTTTGATACATTTGTTGATGATTTATTCCACGTATAAGACGCCAAGCTCATGGTGTAGTTGGGCAGTACGAATATACCAGGGTGCGTTGACTGCTATTCTTAACACCTTGTTTTGGAATCTCTGTAGTTTTTGAATATTGTTTTTGAAGGTGTTGCACCATACGGGAGATGCATATAATGCTAGGGGTCTTATCAAGCTTTTGTACAGTAGTACTGTGAATTCTCTTTTTAGCGTTGATTTACTATTTATTAATGGATACAGCTGTCTTAATCTGGTATAACATTGCGTTAGTTTGTAGTTGACATGGTATTTCCAGCTGAGCCGTGTGTCAAGATAAACTCCTAGGTATTTCACTGCAGAGTCTCTCGGGTTCCAAGATATTATGCTGTTGTTGATGAATATATTTGGGAGATTGTTGATTTGTCGCAGCGTGAATATCTTGGCTTGGCACTTGTCGACGTTAATTGTCAAATTCCATTGCTTGAACCAGTAAAAAATCTGTTTGTTGTTTATTGGAATACAATCACAACCTCCTTGAGTTTGGGTGCTTGAGTAAAGATGGTCGTGTCGTCGGCGAATGTGGCTAGAATACCGTTGATTTCTGGAATATCTGACATGTATATGTTGAATAGAATAGACCCAAGAACGCTGCCTTGAGAAACGCCTGCGTGGATGTTTTTGGTTTCGGATAGTGTCGATTTAATCTTGACTTCGAAGGTTCGGTTGCCTTAAGAAGGAGAAGAGAATGGCTTTGAGGTTATTGGGCACGTCTATGATCAAGATCTTCTTTTTGCGGCTTTCGATCCAAACCTTATCGAAAGCCTGTACTATGTCTAGGAATAGTCCTATGCTGTATAATTAGTTATGCGCTGCAGTTGGTGACAGATTGAATGTCCTTGTCGAAAGCCGGATTGAAAGGTGGGTATTGTGTTAAGGTTTTTTATGCTGTTTGTCAGATGTTTGTGTATGACTTTTCGATAATGAAGTTAGGAAACTTATTGGTCTGTCATTGTTTACATTTTTATCTTTGCCTGGTTTGACGAACATGATTATTTGTGCATGTTTCCATGCCTGGGAAAAATAGCGCTGTCTCAGGCAGGCGTTAAAGGTTGTGCTTTGATAGTTAAGAGTTGGAGGATGGGGTTTATGATGAGGTCGTGACCTAGATATTTTTGGGGTAAGGTGGTGATTATGCTTTTAAATTCGTTGGGAGAGGTTGGATTCATGCGATCTGGTATTGGTACGTTGCTTTCAATGTCTCTGATTACGTGCGCAAAGTGGGTTGGTGTGCAGGTAATAGTTGCTGTGAATGTGCTTTCTGGGCTTTTCGGCGCCAGTGCTATATTGTTCGTTATCGGATGCTGTAGTTAATGTGGGAAGTTCGGCTCTTTGATTAAGTATGTTTCTTGTTGTTCTCCACAATCCCATGTCTCCCAGGCTGTTTGTAAAAGTTGATTCTCATGTTATCGAGCTTCCTTTTGATTAAATGAGAGATATTATTCAGTTAATTTTTTGTTATGATATTCCTTGTCCTCTGCTATTCGCGTCGAAGTTTGTTTTCAGTTTTTATTAGATCAATTATGTCCCTAGGAAGATAATTGTGAACCTTTGGTAAAGCCCTTTTTGGTGGCGTACAGACTTGCTTTACGCTGTTTTGTATCGATTTGGTAATGTGATTTGCCATAAAATTTATGTCCTGGGAGGTTTGGAGACCTGGCGAGTGGTGAAGACTATTGTCTAGTGTATTCCTAAATTAAGCACAGTCCACATGCCCATTAATGAGTTTAGGGTTGGGTTGTTTAATAGATAGAGTGTTATCAAAGGATACGAGCACAGGAAAGTGGTCTGAATTCAGTTCTGTAATAACGTTTTGAAATATTGGTTTGTTAAAGTTTTTTTGGAGCACGATGTCGAAGATATCGGGCTGATGGTCGAGTCTGTAGGGATAATAGATATATTTGTCTGGTGTTATGACTTGTAATGTGTTGGCTATTGCAAGATTTTTGAGTTTAATGCCCTCTGGATTCGTTGCTCTGCATCCCCATAAGGTGTTATTGGCGTTTATATCACCTATGACTAATATCATTGGTATCACATATTTTTTTATGTCTTCTTTGTATAATTTTTTGTTGGGTTGTCTGTAGGCAGATATTATTGTTATGTGACTCTGGTCATTTAACGTAACTTTTATTGCTGTTGTTTTTAGGTCTTTAATTTCGGGTAGTCGTGTGTGCACGTACTTTGCTTTGATAAAGATTGTCACTCCTCCTGCAGCTACTGTTGTTATCCGATCATGACGGTAGGTGTGATATCCTGGAAGATTAAATTTGATAGTATCTTTTAGATGAGTATCTGTTATACAGGCGATGAGTAATAAGCGCTGGGTTTTAATTCCGTTTTCATTCCAATTGAAGATTGTAAAGTTCTGTAAGACGTTTGTGCGTTTAGGGTCCATTAAGGAGCAAACGCAACAGGGTGTTTGTGATGAAAGATTTAATTAGGGATAAGTATGGAGTATAATATAATAATATAATATATAAGTTATGTTGAGTTTGTAAAGGTGGTTGCGTTGTTGTTTTTCGGCGTAAGTCTGAGCATCGTTCACCTTGGTTTGTCTACTGAGGGGTCTTCTGGTGGTTTCTGTTTGTGTTCTAGTTTGCTGTTTTAAGAGTTCAATATGGTGTGAGCATCCGCGGTAATTAACACTGTGGCTCCCTCCGTAGTTTGCGCATTTGAGTGAATCGTTGATTATCTTTTTCCATTTAGTGTGGTGATGCCTGCGCATTTTACGTATGCTGATTCCAGTCTGCAATAATTTTTCGTGTGTCCATATTTTTAACAACGGTGACATTGAGGTATATTTTTCGATTTTTTCTTGACTTCTACTGTTACAATTGAGTGGTACATTGAGGTGAGTGAGAAAATACGCTTATCCTGTTCATTTTTAGTGAGATCCACTGCGCAAACAGGTAGCGGCGTTTTGTCTTTCGTGTGCAGGCGAGTCACTCTTATGATTGGCAAGGTTTTGCTTAATCCATCTTTTATTTCTTGGTCTGTGAGAAAAAGGGACACATTTTTATTGCAATTAAAATCGGTTTATTGTTGGGGTTTTGATAGGTGTGACACGGAATTTCATTCGTTGTAAAGTATTTTGTTAAGGTACGGTAATCTTCGTCTTTGGATAGATTGATACAAAGTCTAATTATATTATATAAAGTTGTGAATGATCCGGTTAAATATTTTTGTATGTCTTCGATTAGAACTTTATGGTTGCGTTGTGTAGATATATAGGAGAAACTTTAGTTTATACTGTTTTTGTTTGTTCTTTGTTTGATTGACTTTTTTCCGAGTGTTTATTATTTGAGAGCTGTGCTTCGGCTTCCTGATGTGGTGGTAGGTAGTATTTGTTACTAGTTAAGAGATCTTGAGTGGACCACGCGTATCATTTTTGCACCTCGTTAATAGGCGGTGATAATTTATCAAATTTACGTTAATTTTGTAATTAATAATCCATTTTTAAATCATGGTTATCAATTGTTAAATGTGTTTATTAGAAGTATGAATAACTTACGATTTAATATAAATAGCATTAAAGTAAAGCGTATAGCACTGTTATCGGAGCGCATGCAAGGTATCCGCACCGGTTCACTGCTCTTACTCGACTGTTTTTTTACACTTTATACTACACATATCGAATCACACCGCTTACCTTATATAAATTTTCTTTATGCCTTCTTATTCCACGCCAAGATCAATGCTTGTGTCTTTGTAGGCCCTCTGTTATTTAGTGACTTTCAACGTCTTTATCCTATATGTTTTTTGGTCTTTCTTTGCTCTTTCTTTTTTGTTCCTTAGTTTTCCACACTTTTGTTGCGGCTCAGTCCTGGTTTATTCATCTAAGAACTCACCTCTATTTTATTACTAGTTGTATTTTTAGTTGCTCTCTGATGTTGTCATATCTAATGTGGTCCCTTTTAGTAACTCCTAACACTTTTCTCAGATATTTTGTCTCCATGCTTTAAATATTACTCTTAAGTTTCTTCATTATTAGGAAGCTCTCACATCCAAATGTTAATACGGATACAAATATCGATTTATATTCGCTCATTTTCGTTTTCCTTGAAACATTCCTCTTCCACAAAAAGTTATTATTTAGACTGTAGGAAATACTTTAGATTTTCCTGTATTCCTGAGTATTTAAAAGACTCGACTTGTTTTAATTTCCTTCTATTTATGTCTAGATTAACTGCTGCGTCCGGTTTCCCACTAATCATTATTTTTGTTTTTTCTTAATTTAACTTTAATTTCTTCTCTTTTAGAATTTTCGTTCTAAAGATTTAAACTTTTCATCAACTTTATTTCGTTCCTAACAAATATGACGAGGTCATCGGCAAATACAGACTCACTTTTTTAAAAACCAGATTAAGCAGTATTAAACTTAGTCCTGTACCTTCATTCACTGAAAAGTTAAGTGATTGCATATTATTTTTTTTTCGCGAAATTTCTATTATTTCTAAACATACTCATTATTGTCCTAATTAATTTTACTTCTATCTTCCTTTCTCTAGAGGTCTCTTTGACAACTGGTCTTAACACTTTAATTTTTTCAAATCAAGAAAAGATTGGTATATTGAAACATTTGTATTTTTTAAATATTCTGTTTAATCGCAAAAATATGGTCTTGTTTGCTACTAACCTTTCTGAAACCACCTTGTAATTGTTTGAGTTCTTGGGTCAGTTTTATTTCTAAAATTTTTCATATATCTTTGATGGTGTACTGAGTAGGGTAATTCCTCCATTATTAACTATTACAGATTTCTACCTGTCCTTTTGTACAGTAAAACAATAACAACAGTTCTTCAGTCTTGCAGTACCTTTCCCTCATCTCTTGTCTTCCTACAGATTCTGTTAATTTTTGGATTTTCTTTTCACCCCAATTTTTAACCCTGCATTCCTGCAACTTTTCCTTTTTTTTGAGTCTTTTTATAGCACCTTCAACATTTTAAACATTATAATTCATTATGTTTCGCGCTGTACCTATCGATTATTGTACTCTGTTCCTGTAATCTGATGCCATTTCTATATTTGATAACTTATACGGCTTTATCGCTTCTTTAATATTGCTATTTTGTTTTCAACTTCGATACTTTTAGTATTATTTCCATGTATCTTCGTTTTCGCATTTAACGAATAGTGATCATTATGTATCTTAGGACCCCTTTATACTTGTACATCTTTTATTTCGTGTCTAAATTCTTATTTATTAACACGCAATCCATTACAAATCTGTCATTCTTACTTATAACCTCTCTTATAAACTTATACGCTGCTTTGTGTTTAAAAAAATAGTTCATTACCTATAAATTGTTTTATACACAGAAGTCTCTAATACTCTGTCTATTATTATTTCTGATTTCTTTACCATGCATACCAGTGGTATCACTTGTTCTGTTATCTTTTAATCCCACTTTACAATTCCTATTACCAAGTACAAGAATTCCATTTTAGCAGCCTTTTATCACTTCTGATACCTCGTCCCAATACTTTTCCTTAAATTAAACTGTAGTTTTCATTCGGTATAGTATTACTATGTTTACGTTATCGTTCTTTTCAAGTTGTAATTCAATTTTTATTATCCTTTCAGAGATACAATCCTATTTATTTGCGTACGTTGCTATATATTTCTATAAACTAAACACTCAACTCTTCCTTTCGCTCTTTCTATGTACCTAATTCTTCTTAACGCCATAAATTGCCTATCATATAGTTATATATTCTTTTCCAATTCAGGCTTGAAAAATTTATGTCGCTTCATTTAATTTACATATACCTATATTTGCTTAGCCGTCCTTTTTTCTTGTTCCATTTCTATTCTTCTCCCTTTGCAATTATTTAATGATAACCTACTATAACTTTTGTCCCCTTCTTGCTATTTTCTTGGTCTATTTTTTTAATTTTTTCTTGTATTTCTCTTTTTTCTTTTATTTGTTCTTTATAACTTTCTATTTTTAATTGTATTTTCAAATTTTAAGGAGGTAGACTTCTTCTTCTTTAGGTGCCGTATCCTATCGGATGTTGGAAATCATCATTGCTGTTCTAACTTTGGACATTGCTGCTCTAAACAATTCTCTTGACGTGCAGTCGTACCACTGGCATAGGTTTTTAAGCCAGGATATTCTTCTTCTTCCCACGTCTCGTTTTCCATGTATCTTTCCTTGTATTACTAGTTGTAGAATTTGGTATTTGTTCCCTCTCATTACGTTGCCTAAATATTCCAGCTTTCTTTTCTTTATTGTATACAGGAGTTCTTTGTTCTTGTTCATTCGTCGTAGCACCTCCTCGTTTGTCACTCTATCCATCCATGATATTTTCAATATTCGCCGGTATATCCAGAGTTCGAATGCTTCTATTTTTCTGATAATTTCTTTATTTGGGGCCATGCCTCCATTCCATATAAGAGAACACTGAAAACATAGCATCTAGTTGTCCTCATCCATTATTTCCAAGCTTAAATCCCTGTTGGTTAGAATTTGTTTGATTTTTACAAACGTGGCTCTAGCCATTTCAATACGTGTCCTTATTTCATTTGTGTATTCCCAATTATCATTCACCCATGTTCCCAGGTATTTATATTTGTTTACTCTCTCTATACTCACATTATCTATTCTAATGTCAGGAATGTTCACTGGTGTTTTGTGATTGCCATGTATTTAGTGTTATTTAAATTCATTCGGAGACCATATTTTCTGCTGATGTCATTTGTCCGTTCAATAAGTCTCTGTAAATCTGGAATATTATCTGCTAAAAGTACAGTATCATCAGCATAACGTATGTTGTTAATTATCTTTCCGTTTACTACTATACCACCGTTTTCTTCCATTAGTGCTTCTTGAAATATTGCTTCCAGTATAGGTTGAACAGCATGGGCGAAAGAATACAGCCTTGCCGAACTCCTCTCTGTATTTTTATTTCTTCTGTCAGCTGATTTTCTACTTTTACTGTTGTTTTTTGTTGCCAATATAAGTTTGCAATTATCCGCATGTCTTCTACGTCTATGTTCTTTTGTTTTAGGAGTTTCATTAGTTTATCGTGTCTAACTTTATCGAACGCTTTTTCGTAGTCTATGAAGCATGCGTATACTTCTTTATTAATATCTCTGCATCTCTGTATTAGTATATTTAGTGTGAACAATGCTTCTCTTGTTCCAAAACCATTTCTAAAGCCAAACTGTGTCTCACTAATACCTACTTCTAGTCAACGAACTTAAAAAGTTCGTTACTGAATTCTATGTCTGTCGGTCTGTCAGTCTGTTTGTCGCTGTCACAAAATTATGGATTTTTTAAAATTTTAAAAGGGATTCTTATAGGAAATTTTACGCTGATTTCAAAATCGAAATCAAAAAGTTTCTATCTCGAATAGTTTTCGAGATATTCGACTTCGAATTTCGGGAAAATTTTCGACATAGATTTTAAATGTGATTCTTATAGGAAATTTTATGCTGAATTCGAAAATGAAGAAAAAATTCTATGTCTAATAATTTTCCAGATATTCGATTTCGAAATCGAAAGGTTTTTTTAAGTTCCTTCTGGGATTGCTTACAGAGCAATCTCTTCGCCGGCCCCATGTTTGATTTTTTATATATTCTTGCGTGTATAATCTTTAGAAAGGCTTTAAGCGTGTGGCTCGTTAAGCTTATCGTTCTATGTTCACAACATTCCTTTGCGTTGTTTTTCTTTGGTATTGTAATAAACGTTGAATTCAGCCATTCTTTCGGTATTATACCAGTTGAGTATATGGTGTTGTATAAATCTACAAGAATATTTACTTGGTCGTCGTCTATTAGTTTAATTAGTTCAATTGGAACTTCGTCTGGTCCAGTTGCTTTACCGCATTTTGATGTTTCAGATGCTTTAATGACTTCTTCTTTTATTATTTTGGGGCCATGTTCTCCTTCAATAGTTTTATAGTCTTCCTTTCTGTCATCGGCGAATAGTTCTTCAATATATTCTTTCCATCTTTCTATTTTTTGTTTTATATCTAGTATAATTATTCCTAGTTTGTCTTTTAAAATGTTTGATTGTCTCTTCTTGTATGTACCTGTGACATCTTTGATCTTTCTGTGTACGTTAAACATATCGTGTCTCTGTTGTGCCTTTTCTATTTCTTCACATTCTTGTTTCATCCAATTTTCTGTTTCCGTTTTAATTTTTTTCCTTATCAATTTGTGGATTTCACTGTATTTGCCGTCCTCTTTTATCTTACTTTTCTTCTCTCTTGCATCAGCTCTAAGATTTCGTCTGTCATCCACCTTTTTCTTTGTTGGTTTCTTTCGGTGAGTATTTCTTTCGCTGGTTTCATTATCGCATCTTTTATGGTATGCCATCTTGAGTCTATGTTGTCGTTGTTATCCAAAGTGTCTTCCCATGTTGCTTAAATTGTTATTTATTTCATTTTAACTTGTGTTCTTATGTTTTCTTCCTTCAGGTGTTGCACTTCTATTCTACTTGTCTTCTTTGTTATTTTTATCTTCTTAAGTTTTATATGCATTTTATGACAACAGATTTTATCAGTCGCTATATCTGTCCCTGGATATGTTTTGCCGACTTTATACTATTTCTGTATCGTTTTCTAATTAAAACATAGTCAATTTGATTTCGGCAAACATTCTGTGGTGTGTCTTGTGGTGATTTCAAGTCCATAATCTTCTATCTGGCAGTTTAAAGAATGTGTTGGCTACTATAAATTCTCTTTCTTGGCAAAATTGAATCAGTCTATCACCCCTTTCATTTCGCATTCCAAGACCGAACTCTCCTACATGTTCTCCACTTCTTCCTTTTCCAATTTTGGCATTAAAGTCTCCTATTATTATTGTCACATCGCTCTTTTTGGTTAGGGATAGAATGGTGTCTATTTGTTCATAGAATTCTTCTACTTCATCCGCGTTTTTCTCATTGGTAGGTGCATAGACTTGGATTATATTTATTTTACCTACTGTGGCACATAGTTGTATTAACATTGCTCTTTCAGATAGTGGTGTGAAACTAGTGACGCTTTTGTTAGTTTCTTTGGTGACTATTATTCCGACTCCATGTTGTTGTTATGCTTTATTACTGCCTGAGTAGTACATTACTCCATTATCTGTTTTTATTTTACCAGATCCTGGCAACCGTACTTCACTAATTCCGAGAATGTCCAGCTGTAGTCGATTCATCTCTTTGGTTACATTTTGCAGTCTTCTTGCTCCAAATATACTTCACAAATTCCATGTTGCAATTTTCATAGCTGACCCGGAGATTCTTCGCACCCTCTGACCATTGAAGGTCTGCCGGGGACTGAGGGCCGTGGTTTGTATGTTCTCAGCCATGATGATTGTACTAGGAAATAAGTAATGAGGTGGTTTTCCGTTTCCTTCCTCATCGCAGTATCATAACCGGTAGGGCCATTATGTGGCCGTCGCCTATGACTATCTGGGGGTAAGCCGCTCCAGAGTCCATCTCCTCCGCCTTAGTCCAGTTGTGGTACTTGCTGCTTCTCAATACCTACTAGTTTTGGTCCGCCCCGGGTATTTTATTTCCCCGGTACCCGCCATATCGGGTGAGCATTCCCCTATCCGCCACCTGGGGAGGCGCCCGATAGGGGACTAGTTACCCCTCACGGGACGAGGTAGACTGCCTTATCTAATTTTTTGTCACCTTCGGTTCTACTTCAATTTGGCTGAAAATGCATCGAGTTGTGGAAAATTTGTTGGTGAGTTGATTCATTGAGTGATCTTTTGCTGAGCGAATAAAATCAGCTGTTTGATTATTGGTCGTGAAAACCACACATATATTTTGCCTTCTTAGTATGCAATTTATTTTATTCGTAATGCCTTTGATGTAAGATAAGAATGCATTTTGTTGATTAGGAGAGCTTGTGGATTGTAAGTTAGTATTTATATTTATCTTTCTAATTACATAAAATAAGGATTTATTGAAATACTTATTTTGTAGTAGGGTTTTGAGTTCTATTTGTCGGGATATCTGATGGAACTGGTGATGAGGGATTTTGCAACCGAATGGATTTGGACAGAGCGATGATCGTATTTAGGTAATATGAGTAAATTTTCTAGACGGTGTAATAAAAGGTGTCATTTAAAGGACTTTTTGTTGTAAGAGTATATAGAAAGGAAAGAAATTTATTTTGTTTGATTTCCATAGTGAATTTGATATTAATATCTTGCCACTGAAACCAGATAACAAAAGTGTCATCGGCATATCGTATCCAGCAGGTAGGTTTAAACTAAAGGGAGGCGAGGGCCCTTGTTCCAAGATCGCCCATGAAAAGGTTTGTTATGACAGGTGAAATTAGGAAACCATAAGAGCACGATTTATTTTCTATTTGGTGGGTAGTTACTTTAGGTCGGTATCTTTCTCATTGTCAGAATTATTAATTTCAGACCTATAGTTTTTATTTGATCCGAGATACGAGGGTCATGCAAGTTAATTTTTATATATAATTCTTTTTAATTAGTTAAATAATGCAGTTTAGACCTATTAGTAAATAATTTACTTTTATTACCCTTTCTGTACTACACGAAAAAGACCAATTATGTTAAAAAAGTATTGTTTTAGGTTGGTCAATTTTCAAACCGATTATAAACATTATTAAGATAAATTTAATACAGAGTTTAATCTCATCTAATGCAACTCTTTCACTACTATAAACATACTTTAAAAGAATATAAAAATATTTCTCAAGAGTACCGACCAAACCTGTTTATGTCCCTGACAAGTCTTTATAATACTCAATATTAAAACCATTTGTGCAATATTCATTCTCGTTTAACTATTAAACTACAGCGTTTATCTGCGTTGCGTTATTTTTTATAAAATACTAATAAATCTTAAGTTGTTAAACAAAAATCAAAATTATTCTTAACGTATTCAAAAGCTTTCCTTTATTTAAGTGTCTTTTTTGTCTAATTAATAATCATTTTTATTATGTTAACTGTTGTTCTAAATAAAATTACTTGTACTTTTTCCTGCCATTGGCAAATTTTCTAATTTCGTGCCCACCTTTTGCAGCACAAGTTGCAAAATTATATATTTTATTACATTATTCTAATATTTGGATGTTAACAAAGTTTCCTTAGTAATTCTACATACTAATTCTTTGTTTTAAAAATTTCCAAAAGTTTCCAAAATTGTAAT
Source organism: Sinelater perroti (assembly GCA_036346155.1). NCBI lineage: Eukaryota > Metazoa > Arthropoda > Insecta > Coleoptera > Elateridae > Sinelater > Sinelater perroti. The sequence continues at coordinate 6,544,987 of JARFIY010000265.1, forward strand.
TAAATAAAATATGTCAATTATTAATTATTATTTATTGTATTATTATAAAAATACAATCATACAAAGTTACTTTTCTACATAATCTCCTGGCTTAAAAACACAAAAAAATCAATGGATAGGTCTTCTAATTGCATTATCCTAAAACTGAGGTGGTTGTAACAGCAGGCCAATCGTGCGTGAACGTTTTGACATCAGCAACATTCAGCAACATCATCGTCAAATCGCTGATTTTTAAGTGTTTCTTTCAGTGGTCCAAACAAATGATAATTGCAAAATCAATTTGGACTGTACAGAGGGCGCTTCAGTATATCCAGAACAAATGCTCAATTGATATCAAGTTTGGGCAGTTTTATGAAGCCGGACGTTATGATAAACGAGGAAGCGTCTCAGATTATAAATTGTATATTCTGAGGACAAGCTTTAATTTATCAAGAAATTGACAGAGACAATTTCAGCAAACGTTAATCGATGCTCACTTCCAAGAAAGCAAAAAATAATGCAAATATTCTCCTCGATTAAATTGGTCTTCAATTTTCTACCGTTTCTCGTCTTCCCAAAAATTGTTGATGACACATGTACGAGAAATAAAAATATCTTTTGGTTTAATACCCTGATGTTAAATAAATAGGCGGTACGGTGAGTAACTTTGCAGAGGAAATCCCCTTCACGCATCCGTACCTATAACACTAAGAAGCCACGCTTCTCTGCCTTACCCTCACGGTGCGCAAGAGAAATTCTGCTTTATATTTAATTCTCCCACATTTAAAATTTATTTTATATAGTTTCTTATACCTCTTTAATGTTTAATTTCCATATGTACAGGTTTCTAGTACGTCTTCTAAATTTGTGTAAAATTGTTTTCTGGTAGAACTAGATAAATCGGTAAACGATATTTATTCTTCGTTTATTTTTCTATTTAATATAAAGCCTGTGCATTGTCTACTTTTGTAGTCAAAATTACCACTGTACAACTTAATCAGATAACATTAAACTTCCATTTTTGAGAAACTCTGTATATGTAGATTTAATACATTTTTTTTATTACGTACACCAGTATGTCTGTCAACTTAAAGTATTCTTTACATATTACATACACTGGTTCTCGTTTTCCTTTTCCTTTCTACGTTTTTTACTCCAAGAGACTTAACACCCACAATCACTTAATATTTGCAGCTAACTAAAGACTGCATCATCAGTTTAATTAATCATAAATATTGCACTATAAAACATAATTAATTATTAAATTTGTTAAATAATACAGTGGGATGAAGTTTCCTTCTGCGTCACAGTATTATAGTAGATTAAAACAGTATGCGATTCTCGCCCATGACTATTTTATATTAAGCTGCACTGAATTACTGTTTCTCCTCCTTAATTCAATTCTAGAAATTGCTGCTACCCGACACTTAGTCATTTTAGCCCACCCAGTATATTTTATATCTCCAGCATCTGGTGAGCATTATCCACTTCGCCATCTAGCAACTCCATTAAACTCCAACGAGTTAAATTCGAAATTAAAAGAGCGTTTTAAGAAGAAAACGTAAAACGTTAACAATTTTAAATACGTAATAAATAAATTTGTGCAGGTAACATCAATAAAGTTTAATTTTAATATTTTCTGTTAAAAATACAAACTTATCTTAGCTATTAAATTTAGATATAGCAAAATTAATCTTACTTAGTACTGAAATATAAATAAAGTAATAATATTAACTTTCACAAAATTGTATACATTTTTGATTTCCCTTCAATAACTTTTCAACAATTTTTCCGTCTAAAAATAGTAGGGATTAGTAGAAAAAATTTAGATACTTTGATATTATAAACTTTGAGGACCACTGGTGTAAAATGCTTCAAACATGATTAAAATCAAAACTTAAAGTATCTTAAAGTAATCTATGGTCCAAATTATATGCTTTTAAAGTACATCTATGACCATGTTCGCAATATCTCCTTTGCATTATCTATCATAGGAAACACAACATACCGCTCCGTATTATAACAAATATCAATTACAATTTTTTTGACACGTGAACGTTCATTGCATTACATATATCTAAAATAATAATTAATCATAAAAATGTAATTATTATCTTTTGTAGTGTCCTGGTATTTTTAAGGAAAGTTTTTAGCTCTAGCTTTGCTTTTGTAAATCTGTTTTTAACACGTTGGTCCAAAACATCTCCTTTCTTTTATATAATTATTTACAATTTATCTTAAGTAAGTAAACTACCTATCTTTCCATTCGCCTTCCTCTAGGTTTCTCTTCTCCATTACTTCGTTCCTCTATGATCATCTGGACCATCTGGTGCTCTCTTTACATGCCCATAATATGATAGTCTTCTCTCTTCTATATTTGTAATTATATCTCGATGTATTCCCATTCTTCTCCATATCTCGTCATTTGTTATTCTGTCTGCTCCAGTAATTCATTTCTACTGCTGTTATTTTCTCCTCGTTCTTTTTATTTATGGCCCAATTTTTGGTGCTCAACGTCGCATTACTTCAAACCATTTTATTGTAAATCCTTGTTTGATCTTCTTGGTGATGTGCGTATTTCAGATAATTTGGTTCAGTTGTTTTATGCACATTTGTGTTTTTCCTAGCCTATTTTTTATACCGTCTTTTGTGTTTGTGTTTTTCATGATAAACGACTCAAGGTACTTGAATTTATTGACTCCAGACATCTCTAAGTTCTCTTCTACTTCCAAATTATTCAACTGGTTTTTCGTTGTTAAGTATTCTTTTTGCTAAAATTTATTTCCAATTCTATCTTCGGATACTCTTCTCTTAGCTTTCGAATCCTATAGGTAAAGTCTTCTTCATCCTGCGCTAAAATCACCTAGTCATCGTCAAAAGTAGCTATATAAAGATGTTTGTTTCTAATCTCATCCCCATTCCTTTTCATTTTCTCTTTCAGTTCTTCAGTGGGTGCTCTAGAAATATCTTAAACAGTGTAGGTGATGTAGAGCATCCTTGTAGCAGAGTTTTGGATGTTTCAAAGCAATTGGTTAGGTTTTTGCGATTTTTGCGGATCCCATATTATCTTTGTAAAAATTTCTTAGTGTCGCTCTCACTTACTGGTGTACTATCTCCTACATCGCGTTTTATAACTGACTCCTTGGGATCTTGTAGTATGCCTTTTTCAAATCTATAAAAGCCAGGTGGAATGCTTTGTTCTTTGCGTTCTTCTTTTCGATAAGTTGTTGTATTGCGTATACATGATCTATCGTGGATCTTCCAGTCATAAATCCGACTTGGTCTTCCCTATCTTTTCTATTGTTTGATCTTCAATTTTGTTCTGTACTACAATTTCATAAAATCTCACACTTATACCTCTGTAATTTTCACAGACGTGTCGATCACCTTTTTAAGATTGAAGTTATGTATGCCGTTTTCCATTCTGAGGCTATACCCTTATTATGGCTTGAAATATTCTTGGGGTTATGCGCTATAGTTTTTCCTATCCACATTTAGTCAGTTCCGATACTATTCCTCCAGGACCTGCTGGGCTTTTCTTCTTGGTGGCCTTAAGTGTCTTCTGTACGTCTATCAGAATAAATGTAATTTGATTATCTTCTAAGTTTGCCCTAATCTGCTCATATTTGTTTGTTTTTTTTATAACTTTATGTTATGTAACTTTTTTTTTCATTGTTTATTTTATGATGTTCCATGTTGGTCTATGTTTTGGCATGCAACTGATAGTTTTTCTTTTTAGTAGTGAGCCTTTTAACTTCTCTGTTTTTTGTCTGTATAATTTGTAGCCAATTATTTTGCGTATACCTGTTCCTTTTTCTTTATTACTTATGTAATGTTTTCTGAGAAATTCTGTTTGTATATCGTTGCGTTATCTCTATTTTGTCCAAGTGCTCTAAGTGATGCTTGTTTAATGCTTTTCTTTATGTGTATGTATCCTCTACGTTTATAAAGCCAAATTTAGTAAATTTCTTGTCTAATCTGTTTTGATACAGCTGCCTTATGGATTTATCTTGAAGCAGGTACATTTTTAACTTCATTTTATTGTTAATAGTGTTTGTTTCTTCTGAATTTGTTTTGTTTTTATTTTTAACTCTCTTTGTTCTTTGTCTGTCCCATTTACATCTTATTTTGGCTATCAGCAGTTATAGTCAGTGCTACATCCTGCGCCTCTCTTAGGTCGGACGTCAGTTATTGTCAAAGTAATATTTCTTTTGACAATAATGTAATCAATAATAGAGCTGATATTTTTCTTTAGTTGTACCCAGATGTATTTATGGATGTTTTTGTGTTGGTAAAAATTCATTCATTATCTTAAAGCCCATTGCTTCACATATCTCGATTACTCTGTCTCCAAGATCATTGGAAACTTTTTCTCTGAATTGGCCTACTGTCACATCGTTAATCCTCCTTCTCGTTCTTCAGTTCAAGTCTCCAGCAGTTATAATTGCTTAAGTTGTTTTAATCTTCTCCAACTCTTCCTTAAAGTATTCATAAACATCTATTTTTCTAACTTTGCGCTATCGTCATTTGATCCGTATACCCCAAAATAACTCTTCCATAGATCTTGATGTTTAGTTTAAATATTCTTTCATTAATTGGCTCCCAGTTCTTAACCATCCTAACGTATGATTTCTTCAGTAATTCAGCCACTCCTGTTTAAGCTGTTTGTTCTCCTTCGCCTTGCTCCAGAAATGTATTATGTCTTCTATACTTTCTGTGCTATTCCTTTTCTATTTTGTTTCAACGGTGACCACTATATTTATCTTCAATCGTTTAAGTTTTGCGACCACTTCCTTACTCTTGGTATTCTATCTTTAAACATTCCGTGTTTTCATTATAATTTCTCTTTTTCTCCTTTTCTTCTTCTTCCAGTTAAGATTTGAACTTGGTTTCCCTCGATTTAAGATGTGGGTTATTGTCCGGGAAAATGTTTTCTATTTTTCTTCTTTTTTATTCTGCTATCTATCCTCTTCTTCCATTAGGTTTTTCATGTGCTAGGTTATTTAAGCCTAATTCCATCACCCCCCTCCTGAAAAAGTTTTAATTGTAACAAAGAGACACAAACTTACACAAAATCTAAGTGAATCTATTTGATAAGTCTAATGGCTTGCATCTCGGTGTTTCTTCAAAATCTAGATGGCCCACTGCCATAGTATTGAAGTGAAGAAACAATATATCTCGATATCGTATGTTGAACTTTATAATTTTGTTGACAATGGTAGGTCTATTAAGATCTTAATGGATAAGCTCGTTTGGTATATACTACGGATCATTTACAATAGCACGCAGTACCTTAGATAGAATTGCTAAAGTACTACTAGTTGGATTTACTAGCAGTCCATATAACCATATTAGTTTCAATACAACTTTATACAGAAGTACTTTTTCCTTTATGGATTATTAGAGTTGCCCATCTTGCAAAATTCACTTATTTTCTTTTTGTCCGATATATTTTTTTAATCTAAATTGTCGGTCAAAACAAATATATGTAAAAGTTGTTGGTTGTTCAGGAAAACTGGAAGGCTAATTTGTTTTTTTCTTATTGTAGAATGTCTCAGACATTTTGGGCGTTGCGATATTTTTCTTTTAGTATATGGAGGTAAAATTGTTATTTTAGTATTTAGTTAAGTGCTTTATTTTATAAATTTCTTTTTGTTGCTGTTATGTGGTATAATTTCAAACAAAGAATAATAATAGTTGCTTTTTGGTACCTCTTTACCTTTCATTACATATGTTTTTTTTTATTGAATTCGTGTACATTAGCAATCAGAATTAATTACAATAAATTCTATAAGCTAATTGCGTGAAGTTTGGAATAGATTTGAAGAGAGGTGCACCCAGTGGTGCAGTCTCGTTACCTCCATTTGAAGGCTTAGGGGATGGTGTAAATGATTTCTTTATTCTGTCAAGTCCCATGGCCACTTCCGTTTAAGTCGTCTCATTACTGGCTGCTGTGTTAGCGGTGTAATCTCGTTATTAGTGTGTCCCACTAGCCGAGCATGGTGGCTTGTAGCCCGTTGTCTGATTATGTCCCGCACATATTGTACGTTGGAGTCAAAGTGGAGGATACGGTTTGAAACATACCAGGGAGCATTGAATATACTTCTTAATGTCTTAGACTGGAAACGTTGTATTATGTCAATATTTGAGTAGCTGGCGCAACCCCAGAGTTCACAGCCATATGTCCATATTGGTCGTATGATAGATTTGTACACCAGTGTTGAAAGTTGAGAGTTTCTTCCTATTAGCCAATACATTTTTTTAATTTTGATGTCCATTTCTTTGCGTTTTTTTATTATATGTGGTTTCCACGTTAATCTTGTGTCCATATGGAGATCTAAGTATCTAATTGCATTTGCTTGCGGGATGGGTACGTTATTCAAGCTTACAGGTGGGCATTGTGATCGTCTTGTGGTAAATGTTATATGATTGGACTTCGTCTCATTGACCTTAATTCTCCTTTTTTCCAGCCAACCCTCTATTGTACTTAGTGCCTCTTGCAAGATATTAGTTGTGATTTGTGGGTCTTCATGACATGCCAGGATTGCAGTGTCATATGAAAATGTCCCCAATGTTATGGTTGGTGTCGTCGGTATATCTGCAGTAAAAATCAGATATAAGAATGGCCCCAACACACTTCCTTGGGGAACACCAGCCGTGATTGGATACAGTTGTGAATATTCCATACCAACTTTGGTTTGAAAGTGTCGATTAGTTAGATAAGATTTAAGCAGGAGATAGTATTGATGTGGAAAGATGTGTTTAATTTTAAATAGTAGCCCATTGTGCCAAACACGGTCAAACGCTTGCCGCACATCTAAAAATACAGCAGAGCAATATTTCTTACTATGAAATGATTGCTGAATAATATTGGTTATTCGGTGGCATTGCTCTATGGTCGAGTGTCCTTTGCGAAATCCAAACTGGTGATTTGGAATCCATTCTTCAAGTAGACTATTTTCGTTTATTCGCTTTAATATTAATTTTTCTAGGAGTTTTGACACGACAGGCAGTAGACTAATTGGGCGATAAGACAGCTTCATTTGGTGGTTTGCCAGGTTTTAATATTAGGATGACCTGTGCAAACTTTAATTGTAAGGGCCAGTATGTTAAGCGTAGGATTGCATTAAAGAGTGCCAATAAAAATTGTTCTCCTTGTCGTGATAATTGTTTAAGTACAAGGCCTGTAACGAGATCATAGCCCGGCGCTTTCTTATTATTTAACTATTTTATTTCATTTTGTAATTCACTAATTGTGAATTTTTTTATAGGGGGTGATAGTTGTAGTGGTGCTTCGAGAAAGTTGTTAACATCTTCATCAATTTCATTAGAGTGAGGTGTGATGATGGGCAAAAGTTCAACTTTTCTTTGTCTGATCTTGCCCAGGAGCCATCGTTTTTGCGTAACGGCGGGACTTGTTGTTGGGGTCTCTTAAATGCTTTAGTGGCTTTCATATACTGTGATCTTCTTTGGATAAGTTGGTTATGTAGTTATGGAATGTTTCATTACGCGCCTCTAACATCTTCTTCCTAAGTTTATTAGTAAGTCGATTGTATGTGGTTTTATCATTAACGTTGTGTGTACGTTGCCAGATTGACCTTGCTCTCCTTTTTCTTTTATTAATTCACTTATATCTCTAGAAACATTAAATGACTCGATTTTCTGGATATTCATTGGTGTAGCATTCCAGGCTGCCTCTTGGACTGTTGTTATAAAGTGATTAACTGCGATCTCTATTTCTTTCGGTGTTTTAACTTATATTAATATTTATATGTCGGTGGACGTGTACTTTAAATTTGTCCCAGTCAGTTCGTCTATTGCAGAGTACTGGCTTAGGCTGCTTTTGGATAACTGTAGCGCTAATGACAGCTAACATAGGGCTGTGGTCCGAAGATAGATCGAAACTAGGAGTGACGTCCACATAATTTCTTGAAATGCCCGAGGCTATATAAAATCTAATAAATCTGGAATCTTGTTCACGTCGGTCGGCCAGTATGTTGGAGTACCGGTTGATAAATGCATGTAATTGTTGTTAGTAAGAATTTTTCAAGTTCTCTACCCCTTGTAGTTATTAATCGAGACCCCACCTTGTATGTTTACAATTAAAGTCGCCACCTACTATAAATCTCCTCCAAGGGTGTTGAAGAATGGTTGTAGTATGTTCGTGGTTAGTCTATGTCTTGGAGGGCAATATACAGTGGCTAGTGTGATTGGGCTAGGAAGTTTACTGATTTCGATAACGGCAGCTTCCAGGAACGGTTCTTCGTATTTTGGTAATTCATGATGAACTATCGAGTCTCGAATAATAATAGCTGCGCCACCATGGGCTGTATTATCTGGGTGTACAGTGTGGTAGATGCTGTACTGAGGTATTTTATAAACGTTCTTGTTGTAAAGTGTGTTTCACTTATGAGTAGTACATCAATTTTGTTCATTTGAAGGAAGATTTCTACCTCCAATTTTTAGATTGGAGGCCGTTGGCATTCCATAATGCAATACGTATGAATTTAGACATTATTTAACTAATTTGGCAATTACTGTTGTGAGCATGTTGAGGATCATGCTATTTTGTTGTAGCAGTTGATTGAACATTCCCTTAAACTCGGCAAGGAATTGTGCGAGGGTGAGGTCATTAGATGAGTCTGGTTTATTTGCTGTAACGTGGCTATAGGTATGCATCGGCATATCAGCGTAAACATTAGGTTTTGGCAGAGGAGGAAAATTTCTTATATCTGGCTTATACCGTGCAAGTTTTTTTCTTTGGTTGCTGTGTATTTGGGTAGGTCTTGTTTTGTAATTCTCTATAGACCATACATCCTTTGTAGTTGGCAGGATGTGGTCCATTGCATAAGATACACGTTGCCGGCGTATCCCTATTTTTGGTGCACGTTCTTGTATCATGCTTACCGCTGCATTTGACACACGCATATGGGCGATTGAAGTATGATTTCGTGTGGTTAAAGTTTTGGCATCTTGTACATTGTACTATATTTTTATTTTGCTTAGGTGGTTCAACCGTTATCTTTAGGTTCTGCAGATACTGCAATTTATAAATATCTTTGTTGTTATCGGCCGGTTCCAAGTCCACGAAGAATAACGGCAGGGCTTCCTTTGTTTGTGTTTGATGTTGCTAATATTTCGAACTTTATGATTTTTTGCTGCCAATTCTGCTATTATTACATTTATCGGAATTGTGGGGTGTAGATGCCGTACAACTACTCTATACGCCCTCTCCTGCTTGTTTTGATATGTGTGAAATATAACGTTGGTATCTAAAAAATGGGCGGTCAATTTCCTGTATGAGTCAGGCGTGTGAACATTGATTTTAACGACATTATTGGCCATACATTTAGAGGTATATTGTTCCTTTTCGACTATGTGCGTGATGCTAGCTACCATTTGTTGATAGTTTTCGACACCTTGAACAAATATTGGCGGTGGTTTTGGCAGTTGAACAGTTTGCCCCGTAGTATTAGTGTTGCTGCTAGCCCCTGGTACATCTGTTTCCTCTGTTAACGTAGAGTATTGGTTTGGTTGTGTTAAGTTGAATGTTTGAGTTAATTGTGGGTTATATTTCCATCTTTTCCTTTTATTGCCAGGAACCACTTGCCAAGTGTTATTATTATCAGCCATGTTTTCGTCTTCGCCGACATTACTTAAAATTTCTTGCTGGTCTTTTTCTATTTGATTATTTTGCGGCAAGGTTTGCGGGGAAGGTAATTGCACTTGAGACAACCTTGGATATTGCATTACGGGCATTGTATAATACGGAGAGGGTTGAACCGGTGGGATTGATGGCACTGCATACTGCTTTAATGGTGTTTGTTCGAAGAGTGGTGGTGTTGAATGTATATTGCCCCCAACGCATACTTCATTACATATGCTTCATATTTTGTGCATTTGTTCTTCCATGCTTTTTTATACCTTCTGTGTCAGCTATATAATATATTCCTCACAATACTTCTTTGAAAGTGCGATTTTGCTTATGTTTATGGATATGAAATTATGTTTTTCCCCATTAATGCTTTATTATAATACAGTTCGGAAATTTTTGTTTAAACCTTTACCTAATCGCTTTGAAAATTGTTAATTTCATAATCGCTTCCATTTATTTAACTTAGGAATTGTGTAAGTGATGTAATGTATTTTATCTCTATTACAAATATTGGAAATTCCTTTTGTTGCATTATTTTCTTTGGATGCATTCATATCAGTTTCGCTATCATCAGATAAAATTTTATATATGTTTGACGTACTCGGCTTGTGAACCAATAGTCACTCATTTTAATTTTTTTGGCAGTTTTGCGCGTTGGTTATTTTCCATTATTTTCCATGAATTCCGTGTGACATGCGAGAAAGTTGTAGGATACTGTTGATTCGTTGTATTATTAAGGTTATTGAATTTCCAGCGGATACTGTAATATGTATTCGAAACTTGGTCGGATTTGGGTTAATGTAACAACTTGTGGAAGCGTTTGTGTTACATGCTGTACCAGCGTATCTGGTTAACATATGCATTGAGAGTATCCGTTCTGGTAATAACATGAAGATTTAAAAAGTTGCAACGGGTGGATAGAGTAGTCCTTAAGTACTAATATTTCCTCAGCTCTATGAGCAAATCATTTTCTTAATCTGCACCAGTGGCTAACACTCAAGCTTAACATTTTATATTTTAAAGGATTCGAAGCATCAAGCACATCTTTACCACAAAATTTAAATCTATTATAAGCAATAAGCATAACCAACTTAGACAAGCTGTAGTTGCTGCCGCAGGAACAAGTACAACAAGTGCATTTCATTTAGGAGTACGACCAGAACTTACAATCTCCTTAACTGTTAATGAAAGCAGATTTAGAAATAAATTCTTATTAAAAATAGTTTATTTCGTAAACTTGCCTATTCTATCGCTTGCGTTAATTTATTTTTCTATAACAGCTTTAGAAGCGGTCGATAACAAAGGGTTTGTATCCAATTATTCCTTTGTAAAGCTACATAATTTATTTGGTAACTCCCACCTTATTAAATTCATTTTAAACTCAAGTTAGTTATGACATGCTGACATTTTTAACTATTTTCAATTTTTTTAGCTTGGGGAACATTTAAAACAAAAATTTGTAAACTAATACGACACATTGTTTTATATAGTTAAATAATTATTAGTTTTAGCTTAAAGAAAGCTTTACAATTTAGAAGCTTAAGATTGATATAATTATTAAGTCAGTTTAAAAAATTTTTATTTTATAGTTTTGTGTTTATATGTATATTACTGACTTAAAAAATTACGGATCCAGAACAATTCATTCCTTTTTTTAAAGATTTATGGTTGGAAATTGGTGGAAGTAGCCACTTTATGCAATGTAATTTAAAATGTATGTAAATTTAACTCTAATTAATAAACATAAAATCATATCGGGTTATTGAATTGTTGCAAACTTATAAAATTAATTCTGCTGAAAATTATAGCTTTAATAAATAAATTTGCTTTTAAAAAAGCATTTTGCACAGTTCAACCTATGTATAAATAAACTGTATTCCTATTTTATAAAAATGGTATTCTGGTTAATGTAATTTCTTACATGCCGTCGTCTCCAAAAACATAAAAAATCGTATCCGTTCGTGTTGTAATAACCAGTAGAGACAAGCTGAATAATGCGCTATATTATCATAATAAAGCTTTTGTGATCCATCCACCAACACATCTTCATTGCACAAGATGTATGATATTTTTCTTGCCTTCTACGTAACGGCGAACACAATTTTTTGTTTTGATGGGGGAGTAAAACAGATTTGCAAAAAGCATGGAAATGATATATGTGCAGTTAACGGCGCCATTTATTGTAGATGCAGAGGTAGAGAAAATATACATATTTTGTTTACACAGCTCTACTGAACAAATAAAAATTACTTTAAGTCGTTGCTTATTTATTAGTATACAACCATTTGTGAAATGTAACTAAAATAGATTTTTTAACTTTGTTTTAAAAACGGAAAACTTCAACTTTAAGTCTAGCTAAAGTAAAGTTTCATTTAACTAATTTACGTTACAAAACGTACACAAAACTTTTAAACACATATAATTATAGAAATTTTACGATACTTTTTAATAAATGAATTTTAATATTAAAGAAGATATTTCAATGTTTTCAGATTTAAACAAATTTCTTAACCGTGAGTATATTTATCAAAAAGAAGAAAAGTAGGGAAGTCACTAAACATAATAATTTTTATTTTGACTTTCCTTAATTTGTTTTTATCACTTTTTTTCTTAACATTGATTACCTGTCTTTATATATAAGGGACAAATAGTTAATTCTGAATGCAAAGTTCGGAAGACGATTTCTAGTAAGAAAAAGGACCATAAAGTTGATATAAACATATGTCCACAACTGCATGTGCTTTGGAGTAGATGACCAAATTTTTTATGCGTATAAGTCATTTCTACTTGTTTGTGATATACTTTTCAGCAGCCATATGCAAAGCAAGCCTACTTAGGAACATATCTGCAAGTAAAAAGACGTATAAACACATCGCAGCTAAAATAGGTTTTCTTATGAAGAATGGCATCATAAAGTATTTGTCATTTATCATTGAACATACATTTTCAGACTTATTTGTATCGAGATTTTGTTTTTCCTATTAGGAAGTTTATTTCTATACATAACTTTTGTGCTATGATTCTTGGAAGAACACTGGTCTTTTTTATTCTTTAGTACTATTGGATTGGACATAAAAGTTCGTCGGAATTTTTTAGTTGTAAATGCACTAAGTTAAAAAAACTTTATATTTGGATATGTCCTGTAACTGATTAATTGCGAGTTACCAAATTATGTACAATTGTTGGCTATAGTTTTTTTTAATCAACCATTAAGTTTGTTTTTTTATTTCAATAGTCTCGCAAATTATTTTACTAGTGAAATGAGAAACGGAAGCAAGTATCTCCAATTTCAAAAAAATATATCTTTCTATTCTTTGATAGTCTACACAAGTCTATGCTACTGAGATTTATGAAAACAATGGTCCTTATTTGAGTGAGCAAAATTATCTGTTTTATTATTGTTTGCAAATAACATTTATACATAGTTTTCGGCTTATTCTATCGCTAGAGCCTCTTATGTATAACAAATATGTCTACTGCTGGTTGAGAATATTGTGGCATTTTATGTTGCATTTTGTTAATATTTGTAATAATAATCGTAAAAACAAAACTACTTTAGGGAGGCAACCCTATCTTATTTTAGTCTTGATTTTTCTCACGATATTCCCAACAAAAGCAAAGTCCCAACGTTAGCCTACCCAATTTTTTTACAAAAACAATTAAAAACTGCCTAATAGTAACATCTTCTTCTTAAAGTGCCTTAATCATTATTGAATGTTGGCATCAATGGAGGCAAAATTTTATCTATCTTTAGTGGCTCTTATCAGCTCATGTGTACTCATATGGGTCCAATCTCTAATATTCTTCAGCCAGGAGCATCTCCTCCGACCTCGCCCTCTTCTGTCTTCAACCTTTCCTTCCATAATGAGCTGCAATGGTATTGTGTTTGTCATTCCGATATAAATTTCCAAGATAAGCTGTTTTTCTTTTTTTAATAGTTAATAGGAGTTTATTTCTTCTGTTCATTCGTCTCAGGATCTCTTCGATTGTAATATGCTCCGTCCAAGATATACGTAGCATTCTTCTAAACACCCAGTACTCAAAAGCTTGTATTCTCTTTTCTGTATTAGCCTTGAAGGTCTACGCTTCACCACCATATAATAGTATTGAGTATATGCAGCACTGTACAAATTTGTATCTGGTTGTAAGATGAAGACTGCGGTTGGTAAGTAGTTTTTGAGTTTTTGGAATGCTGATCTTGCTGTTTCTATTCTTATTTTTATTTCCGTTTCTGGGTCTCCGTTTTCTGTCAGCCAGCTTCCCAGGTATTTGAATTTTTGTACTTTCTCTATTTGTCGATTATATATTATAAGTTGTGTTTGTGCTATTGGTGTCTTGCTGAAAATCATGTATTTTGTCTTTTTAGGATTTATCTTTAACCCTATTGGGTCTCCTTCACGGTTTACTGCATCCATCAGCCGTTGTAGTCCTTCTAGGATATCCGAGATTATTGCGGTGTCGTCAGCATACCTTATATTATTAAAAAGTTTACCGTTTATTTTTATTCCGTCTTCGGAGTTTTCTAGGGCTTTGGCGAAAACTGTCTCTGAATAAATATTAAATAATAGTGTTGAGAGGATGCAACCTTGTCTCACTCCTCTTTTAACTGTGGCGTTTTGGTTCCAGTATAGGTTTCTAATAGCTATTATGTCTTCTTGATCAAGTCTTTTCTCAGTCAATACTCTCAATAGTTCGTGCTTTACACAGTCGAAGGCTTTTTCATAGTCGATGAAGCACACGTTGGTCACGGTATTTTTGTAGCAGAACTGACAGGCTAAATAGCGCTTCTCTGATTCCAAACCCTTTTCTAAATCCAAATTGGGAGTCGCTCAGATCTATTTCACATTTCTAATATATCCTACGGTGTAAAATTTTTAGAAATAACTTGAGAACGTAACTCATCAGGCTTTTTTGGGTATAGTGATAAACTCCGATGTCATCCAATCAGAAGGCATTTTCCCAGTTTGGTAGATTGCAAAAAGATTAGTAAGTAATGTTATGTTTTCTTCATTTAGAAGTTTCAAAAATTCGTTATGAATCTGTTCTGGTCCAGCTGCTTTGCCGTTTTTAGAATTTTGTATTACGCTTGTTGTTTCACTTTGTAATATACTTGGTGCATGCTCCGTTATTGTTATATGTTGTTCAGGTCTCACATCTTCAAAGGTTTGTTTTATATATTCTTCCCATACTTGTTTTAGATCTTCTTTGCTTGTGATTAGTTGGTTGTCGTTATTTAACATTTTGTTGTAGTTATATTTCTTAGCCCCTCCTATACTTTCTTTGATCTTTGTGTGTAGGTTAAAAGTATCGTGTCTCTTTTCTAATTCTTCTATTTCATTGCATTTCTCATTCAACCATAGTTCCTTCGCTCGCCTTATCTTCTTTTGTATTAGTTTATTTAGTTGTTTATATTATACAACCACAAAATCAAATACAGTTATAACAATTAACCCAACCCAACAACACCCAACTTAAAATTTTAAATTACCGTAGCGCATCAATCTTTCCTCTCCGTTGCATAATTTATGCCAACATTCAGTTAAACAATAACTCACAAATAACAGATAACAACTGTAATAATGACGTTAGTGAGGAGGATATGGATTATAATCATTCTTGGCACCAGGTGAGGAAAAGAAAGCTAATAGAGAAGCATATAACTCAAGCATCGACAAATATCAACACAGAAATTAGGTTTCCTATACTTATTGCCACAAACCATGTTAATGTGTCAATTAGAATTGCATTACTAAATTTGGTAATAAACTAAGTAAGAAACCAGCCCAATGTGTGTTATGTAATAGATATTATTTAACGAAGTATGAGGATTATGTAGTTGTTAAAAATTTGTAAAAAAAAGTAGATGCTATATCAATTAGAAAACAGCCCCACATTGTAAATTTACCTCTTCGAAAAGCATAGAAACTTCTCAGTAGACCAAATCCTCTAAATTATAACTGTAACTACCCCCAAAAAGCAAAAGTAAGAACAAAAAATGGCAATATTATTTTTTCTCGCCTCCTCTCTAGTCAACAGCAGACTTAAGTCTAGCTCAATCTAGCCAGTAGGTTGAAACATTTATGACTCCATAGGATTGACAACTTATTAATATCCAAAACTCACTTCACCGAGAGAAGCTACTTTAAAATGCACAACTTCAACATATATCACACTCCACGTACTGATAGGACTTTGGTGGGACATCAAAAATTGTACAATAGAAAGTAGAACAACATGAAAAATATTACGCCCAATCAACTACAATTTTAATTAGAGATCTCATTGGCACAACAGTGGTTGCAGCCATAAACTGTCCTTTTACGTATTTCTTCTTTAAAATTTAATTTCTCAATTATTTTAAGGCACTAGAAAACCGATTCATCGTAGAAGGTGATTTTAACATTAAACAACTTTGTTGGTTTAGACTTATAATAACTAGAGGTCGCAAACTTCAAAACCAATGACCGTTAACAACTGTAGACACTCTAATGTTACAAGATACCCAATCTGCCTTTTTATACTCAGAGGCCTTTCTAACCATTATACTAACGTAAAATTTGTTTTTGGCTAATCATCATACCACCCCAAGTGATTACTATTGTTAAACCTAAAAAAACGTATCTATACAATAAGAGCATTTATTGGAAGATATTTATATTACGGTTAGCAACTAAATGAAATAGACACTTAATATGCAACATAAATTCTGACAAAGACGATTTAAAAGGCCGTCCTACAGACTGGTCCTCCTCCAAAGGAAGTTAACTCTACAGTAAAAAACTATCCACAAGACTAAAAAAGAAATGTATGGCAACAAAGCATATTTTCTGCTGACAAAACACGACTGAACAAGCTAAGAAAAGCCATTTAAGTACTTATTATACAATATCTGTTTTCTTATTTAGTAGCACTACGGAAAGCGACATGAGAAATAACTAGCTAAATAACAGCTAAGGTTTGCTGATTTTTTACATTCAACCTTCTAATCGAATTATTCCACTAATACTGCTGAAGGAAAATTAATAATTGAATATTTTAAGAGTCCAATGTAAATGGGTTCACTGATTAAACATTTTACCCTTGAAAACGCTCACAAAGAATAAAACTATTAAATGATAAAAAACCAACTGGTTATAATTTAATACTGACGAAAGTCTTAAAAGTACTACCTAAAAATTTTGTAGCCATTATAGAAATATTCAATATAGTACCAAGAATTTGATATTTTTGCATACAATGGAAATTTGGATAGTCCATCTCAATCGAAATACCTGGAGTACTTGCAAAAAGTCAGTCTTTATAAGTCGATAACAATATTACTATGTTTATCTAAATTACCAGTTACTTCTCAATGGTATCAAAATCATACTTAAATGTCCCGAAAAATTCCACATCAATTTGGTTTCAAAGAGAGACATTCTTTTGTTTAACAAAGTAGCACATACAATTGAATAGGACTTTGAAGAGAAAACGGTGTATTTTGCAATGTTTTTGGATATCCGGAAAGCTTTTGATCGTGTTTGGTATAAAGGACTGCTAAACAAAATTGAACAACTTTACCTCATTCATTCTACTTGCTACTATTTGTACAAATACATATATATATATATATATATATATATATGATACTATGTATATATATAATAATATATAATGATACCAACCAAATATTCTGTTAGATATCTGAGTATACAATTGGACAAACGACTCAGTTGAAAAGATCACAAATCCAAAAAAGAAAGGAATTTGACAACAAAGTCAAATAGATGTATTAGTCGTTAGGTTTCAAATGGAACATCTCACTCGACATTAACACTAGACAAAACAAGGTTCTCAAAGGTCCTGTCTCAGGAATAAATTACAGTTTTCCATATTTTCAACTGAAACACGACAGTAAAATAAGTTTACACGAAATATTTTATGTTATATTTTTATCCGAGGTAAACCACCACAAATCATAAAAATTTCAACAAATTTCTTATTTTAACACAGCTGTTAACGGCACGAAGAGATTAAATCACAATCACATAACTTATATTTAATGGAACTACACCTTCCCTATCCCTTAAATGGAATTTGTAAGAACATGTTTTACGGAAACATTGATTTATATGCTCACCAAAAGTTCATACATAAATTTCAGTTACTGTAAGGTAAATTATTAAATAGAAAAATTAAGTAATGAAGACGAGTTCCATCCGCCAAATGTTATATGTATATTGATGATCAAGATAAAAAATAAACCTACTGCGGCACTGAATACACCCTCATATTATCTCATCATGCCTTTCTGTATTTTTAATTATTAGGGATTACTTCAGCAAACTAAGACACTTCTAAAGAGTTAAATGTAATACTGCACCACTGCTCTAGCTCTAACTGGATGTCTACTAAACTACCATAAGTTTCTTGTTTTCTCCATATTGATATGTAACAAGGGCCACTTTGTAAATAAATTTGAAAAATGCACATTGCTCTATTGATTTAAAATTTTTTAGTAAGGTTCACAAAAATGTATTTTTTCTACAGGTAATTAATCTTGTAAATTAGTTTACCTTTGCACTATTGTTTTTCATATTTTCTATCTTTTATATATTTGTGGCTTTACAATTTTAAATATTCTATTATTTAAGGCCCATACTAAAATTGATTTAGATGTGCTTAACTTTGATCATTCCTTTTATCATCGTTTTTAGTAGACCTAAATATCTGAAAATATATGTTCTTAATCTATTTTTTCTTTTTCTTGTCTAGTTGACTTTGTTTTTCTTTTTATTTATTCTAATATTTTATCGATCTATATTTGATCCATCTATCTCGTTTTTAACATCTTTCTATAGCGCCATATCTATATTTTAGGCGTTTTAGTTTTTGACTCATACAGAACAAAATTTCCTACGAATGTGGTTAATAATTCTTTTTTGAGATGTTATTAGATATTAGTTTTTAAGACGTTACTTTAGCTCGCCGTAATCTTTGTACGATTTCTTTTTTAATCTTTTTATACTCGGACTGTATTATATTTTCATGGGTTTCTTATTTCCATATCTTTTTCTAATTTTACTTTGTCTAATTTTTTCTGACTACATAATTATTCAAGAATGTTTGATAATTAAGCACAGTTAGAAGTAACTCAATAAACAAAAACAGAAAAAACAAAACAAGGCTGTGTGAACTATATATTTGGCACAAATAAATTAATAACAAAGTAACATTAAGATAAATTAAACAAAACAAAGAAATTGATAAAAAACAATATAACCATGACTAAATAAAGTAAATACACAAATGCACAAAGGAACAACTAAAACGAGACTTACCACATGTAACGTTCTCTAGCAGCCTGGGCGGAGGATGTCGACGTGCTTTTGCTTTGTGGCTTCAGCCCGAGGGTGGGTTTTGCTAGGCTAGATGTACTGGAGCACTACGAACGGGTGCGGAAAGTACAAAAGGCAATTGACAGCGCGCTATCGGGTAGTACAGCACCTGGTCAGTCTCGTCTGGCGACTAGGTACGTTCCGTCTCTCATGGGGGTTCGAATGAGAATGCCGGGCAGCGGTAAAAATCTCATTTAGTTGTGACTAGGCATGGGCAAGATATGGAATTAGGGACAAGGGGGATTTAGAGATGTGCACCCAACATACATAGGTACTTTTTTTAATTTTCTTCGAATTTGTGGTGTTATATCAAAATTCCCTTACCTTATTTTTATTGATATGTTTCTTATGGTTACAAATGGTTTTGTATGCTGTTTTTATGATACCTGCTTTAAATAATCCATTTAAATATTTTAAAATCAGTTGAATACCTAACTAAAGCCATCCAAAAATCGAGAAAATTTCTATATTAGTGAAATAGGAAATAGCTGCAAAGCGCAGACTCGGAAGAAGATGGCAAAACTCAAAGGAAGTTAATGCAGCAACCAGACATCTGAAAACACCACTGAACAATACATAATAGTAAGCAATCAAAGACTATCTTAGTACATTGTCTTCTACGGAAGCAACGGATTATTGCTCTGAAAAGCAACCAGGAAACTTAAGCAACCACCACAGTATATTCCTTAACTTAGATTAACAAATGGTACCTAGTCAAAAAGCGATCAAGGAAATGCAAATGTATTTGCCAATAATCTAAAAAAAAGTATTTACACCATATCCAGCTGATATTACTTCAGAAGAAGAGAACTTCATCCATGAATATCTCGGAGCCCCGTTCCAGATGGCACTACCTGTTAAAAAGATACGAAAAACGAAGTAAAAAAAATTATACTTTAAACTGAATAACCAAAAAGTCACACAAAAATGATCTAATAACTGAATAAATTTGCCAGAAACCTGCGTCAAACTAATCGCATACATCTTTTAATGTTATCTTAAAAACAGGATTTTTCCTGGCCATTGAAAATCTACCCATTAGTTTAAAATCTTTATAAAGATAAAGATATACGTCACTTCATCAAGTCTGTTCAGAAGTGCCTCAAGTAAAGCTAGACCAACGCTGTATCTGCTATATACTGATCGTCCAGCTACAAGATCGAATATACGTCACATTTCTGATGATACAACTCTTGTGACGTCTAGAAGTGCCTCAAGTACATAGCGTCACGTTATTTCAAGAACAAATGAGACCAATCGAGACATGTAACCTTCTACTATACCGTTAATAACGTCCAGACGTGACAATATCTAGACAATCCATCTAGACCGACGATTTACATGGATAACGTATATCAAAGAAAATTATTATGACGTCTATATATATATACCCAGACATAGCGTCACGTATATCTATCATATATCATATACAAATAGAGACGAGAGAGAGAGACATGCGTAACCTTCACCTTACGTAAAAACGGAAGACTGAAATTAATCTCGGTCATCACATCTAGACCGACGTAAATATTCACTATGGACTAACAACGATATTAATTGGCCAAAAGATAAACTATCTAATATTAAAGGCTGAAAGAATATATATATATATATATATATATATATATATATATATATATATATATATATATATATATGGGCTACATTGTGGAGGTCTGCTAGTAAATCCAACTTAGCAGTATCACAGCGTTTCTAATCAAAATACTGCGTAATGATCCATGGTATGTATCAAATGAACTCGTCCATCGAGATCTACAGATACCTACTATCGCAAAGGAAATTACCAAACACAGCATACGATATCGAGATAAATTGTCCTTTCATCATAATACCGCAGCTACGGAACTTCCGCATAATATTAAAGAAACACGCAGAATCAGACGTTTTAAACCAATGGACCTGCCAAACAGATTTATTTAAATTAGTTCTAGTTCTATATTACAATTACAACTTTATTTTTGTTATATTACTGTAAACGGTTGCACTACTGGCTGCTATCGTACATGTTAAGTATTCATGTTGTTGTTATTTATTACTAAATGATATATAATTTACTGAATGTCTAACTACATTAAGACAAATTGTAAATAATAAAAGGAGTTAAATAAAAAAGAATGTTTTACATACATATTTTACCGAGAAGTATATATTTAATATTCGGTTTAATATTTATGTATACATAAAAGTTATATTAATTTTCTTTTTTTTAATAGACTAAGTCTTAAGTAGTTGCTTAGTTTCATTTTAAATAAATGTTTATTTAAATTCTTTAAAAATAAAAGTTGTACTATATTGTAAATAATTTTAGTACAGATTGAATATAAGTCATGTTTATAATCATTGATTTGAAGCAACGTAAAAACATTAACTTATTAAATAAACTTTTTTAATATACAATAATCCACACCTCCACATTTTATTTGTGCTTAGTGTATATGAAACTTTTCAACGTTCGTTTAATCTAAAGAAGAAAATGACGTAAAAGTTCTGTAGACACTTTTAAAGTTATTGTTACAAGGGAGGCATTAGGAATGGCAATATGCTAGATAAAAAATTCGCCAAAAATGTTTATACACGGACTCAAAGTTTTAAAATTGGAAAAGTGTTTAGGATTATAATTTACTAAAAAGTAAATACTTGCTTTGCCTCTTTTAAATATAACACATTTATCAAAATGCACAAATTGAAATAAAAATTAAAAGTTGTTATTACGTAAGACACAATATCACAATTTCTCTAAAATACTTTCTATAATTTCTTCATAAATATTAAATTGATAAACTTTATTATAATTATTTGGTTGGCAATATATTTAATATGATGAAATAACAAGTTTAAACTGTAAAATTCGTCAAAATCCTAATTTTTATTTCTTCAATATATTTATCGCCCAATATTTAAGGATACATTATAAGCAGCAAATTTAATACGATTTTTATTAAAATAATATTTATTTCAAGGGTCAACTCATAGAGTAACGTATTGAAATTTTATTAACCAATATCAGATTTAGAACTTTAAAATTTTTATATAGGTACCTCGATGTATACATGGATGAGGGGTTGCCCACAAAAAGGTATTTTGGCATCCTAGAGTGACAATTTTTCCCGCCTTCCCTCAAATTTTGCAACGTTGAAACGTGAAACAATTTATTTACAAATGATAATATTGGAATGTCGGTGTGGCGACTTAAGATATTCAAAACGATTTCGAAGGTAGGCAGCCAAACGTACGCTCAGAGTTCAGTCACGCCACATTTCATATCAACTGTCTTTGCTTTACTTTCTGTTCAGATGTGTAGTAGATTTATAGGTTACGTAATGAATAGATATTGATCATGAAGAGCGATGAATATTCTGGCCGGAGCATGAACTGACAAAAGAAATAGGCGTAGCGTATACCAGGATCTGCACTACAAATCTTTTGCCCTGAGAAATCACTAACTCTTGATTGGAAAAACAAAATGGAGAAGCATTTAAAAGACACGCACTGTTGAACGACATCAAACACGACAACACTGAAGATTATTTTTGAACAAGCCTATAAAGTGACTATCATCATGTATATAAAGTTTTCCGCCTCTGAATGGTACTTGAACTTGTGAGCAACAAATGGGATAACATAACGCTCCATTTCTTTGGAGGAAACCGAAATGTGACCGCCACCAGCTATATCAACGTACTGGGGATAGTTGTCAAACCCAGGATAGAGGTGGCCACTGGGTGAGACTGCGTGTTCCAGCAAGACTCTGCCCTAGCTCACAAGACAAAGAAGATTCAGACATGGCTATACAACAATTTATATTACCAGTAGTCCGTCAACTTATGAGCACCCCCAAGCCCCGACTGCAGTCCCCTTGACTACTACGTGTGAAGCTTGGTTAAGTCTATAACTTAAGGGTATCATGAAGGTAATAATACATATGAACAAGAAGATGGGGACTGCATTAAATAATATAATTCTTAATACAATTTAATTGTGCTAAGTTTTATGTAATTAATTTTAATTTTTCTTTCATTGTTCTTATATTATATTATTTTCATTATTTACTTATTTTTCGGATTTACCATAACAAATCTGTATTAACTACAAATTTTAAAGCTGATTTCATTATTAAAAAAGTAATTTTTTTGAAAATGTTCAAAAGTACCACCAAAATAAACGTTCTGTGCATATTCATACTTGTTCCTATATAAAATTGCGGTACGTAAAAAACAAACGTAAAATCACTAGTCGAGTTATTGCAAAAATGTATTACCAAGATTTATGTTTAGCAGAATGATATTAACATGTATAAGTTATGGACAAATATGTTTATAATTTATAAATTGTAATTATTAAATTATTAGACTATTTTTAAGGCACAATTAATTGCTTAGAAAACTAACAACGAAAACATCACTATTTGTCAAAAACAAAATTACTACTCATAGAACAAACACGGTTAGAATTGCAGATACATATTACATTCCTTATGATATCTGATAAATATCTAATACTTTCGTAGGAGTATTTTAATCTAGCTTTTATACAGACTCATTAGTCGTCAATGAAAAATACTACTGTAGCAATATATAAATAAATTATGACATAAAATATACACTCATATATACGGATGAACATTTTAAACATTTTCTGCATACTATCTAAAATTTTATTGCATATCTTGATATCAACTGTGGAAAAATATTTGGCATTACATATTTTTAAAAATCTACGAATCATACTCCAATACAGATTAAAAAAAGACTGAAGAATAGAAAAGTAACATCTCTTTAAAAAAAATATGGTTAAGTTGGCTCAGTAAGCGCTTTAGGATCACGAATAAAAACAGATCGATAACTCGGAAGACAGATAAGATTTTTCCCAACGGCATAAGAAGTAAAGGAACAACACGTCTGATGCAGAGGTGGTGGCTGAATTACAAGGCCCTCCAAAGTACGAGTGGTTATAAAGGTAGATTTTAACACCCTCAGATATACAAAATTTTAGGGGTTAAAGATAATATGTAACAAAATAGAAAATATTAAAAGAATCCGCTGGGAAAATAAAAAAAAATAAATCCTAATGTCATAGTAGAACAGAAACTAAGAAAGTGTGGCGGTGCTTGCCCCGCATCAGAGAAAGTGCGCGGCGACCGGGAAAAGAGAACGAACATATGAGGAGCCTTAACCTCTCAGTTCGTAAACCGTGCTTCTACGTGGGGCATTAAAACCTTACCATAAAACTGTTAGAAAAGATTAAAAAATAAAAATAAAAAATGTAAGCATATATAGACAGGCAACGTTTATATATATATATATATATATATATGATGCCACTATATTGTAATAAAAGCATTTGTTTTCACAATCAGAAACAACAAATAAAAAAAATACAAAAGATCATATGGAAAAACTGCAAACTCCAATGTACAAAATTGAGTTTTTTATGCAAAAAGTATAAAAAAACTGTACTAAGGCTAATAATGCAAGTGAATAAGAAAATGGCAGAATATAAAGTCCCAATTAAAATCTATATTAGCCTAAAAACTAGCATACATAGGGCATCAAACAAAGCAATAGAAATAGAACCACCATGTAATAAAATAAATTAATATTTATTATAGAAATTAGAATAAAGGTGAAACAAAATACATGTTATAATGAGTGACAAAATAATAAAATCCAAATAATAAGGCAGAAATATGTAGAATGTAGACGTAAAGTATCAAGTAAGGCAAGGAAAAATATAAACAATGCTGTAAAATTTAAAGAGTTTAAATAAACATTGTGAATAATTCAAATATTAAAACACAAAACAGAAAAAGAAAATAGCATCATTTCATTAATAACACAAAAATGGAAAAAACACTCTTAAGCGTTGTTACTGAAAAAAAATACAACAATATACAGGGTGGCGCGTAGCTAACTGGCATTTTTCAACTAGTAATATATTATATCTGAAGCAGGAAAAAAATAAATAAAAGTGACTATAAACACGACCAAGCATGCCATTTATTTACCATCGACTACAAAGTTATTTTTGAAAACTACATCAGACAGATGGCTTCTATTTACATCAATGCATGGTTGCAAACGTTTATTAAAGTATACTACGTCGGTCCTCATCAATGGCTGCATCTTTCTCACCAATGGCTTGCTTGAGTTTTTGAATATTCATAATATGCCTCTGGAACGCGGTTTTTCAGCAACCTCTACAGGAAAAAGTCTGATACAATGAGGTCGGGCAACCAAGCTGGCCAAGTGATTTCGCTGAAACGAGAGATAACAATTCCGAACATTTTACAAACTACAGCCATAATGTTTCGCGCGGTCTAGGCTGTTGCTCCATCCTGCTGGAAATATAGGTTTTTAGGGTCAGCGCCAAGTTGTCACACAATGTTCTGAATTAATGAACAAAACGAACACTAGAACTGAAACCAGTTGTGAACTCTTGAATAAGAAGAAGGAAAAGAAGAATAAGGGAGATCAGCCAGCAGTAAAATGCAAAATACATATCCAAATTATAAAAGACAAAGAGCTAAATAAAGAAGATTGTAAAGATATTGAATATATATTGAAGATTCAGAACGGCAAATATGTAATCGGAAAAAAAGATAAGATATTTTATATTAGAAATAATTTTTACTATATAATATCTTTCTTTCAGGTAGCGAATAGGTACTTCTTTGCGATCCCGGTAAAGGACAGACCTATTTCAGGGGGTGGCGACCCTGCCTACGTGAGCTCTTGATTATCCTCCGCCTCCTATAACAGGAGGAAATCAAGTCCCTACCCAAAGTCCTATCATACCTAACAAAATTTACCGTACCTTATCCTAAACCAACTCACCAACCCGCATGGCAAGCGTGGTGTTTTAATGCCAAAATACCTTTCATGATGATATTAAACCCTAAGGAAAGGCCCCGAGTCCCCGGCGGTCCGCTTATCCCCGACCATGGCGGCGGTCGGATAATGAGGCAGACCAGGGGTGCTAAGAATCCCCGGGTTAGGACAGGATGCCAAAAAATAACTGAACTAATGATTGGAACCATAAATACCAGAACACTACTACACGATCAACACATATATGAACTGGAGCATGAACTAACTAAAATAAAGTGGGATATTATTGGATTATCCGAAATAAGGCGCAGAGGAGAAGAAAGTATAATACTCGAATCAGGTAACTTATTGTATTATCGAGGATCAGAAAACGAAAGCCAACGTGGGGTAGGTTTTATGATCAATAAAAAACGAATACACAATATAACCAGGCTAGATGGCGAAACAGATAGAGTCGCATCAGTAATAATACAAATATCAAATAAACACAAATTAAAAATAATAGAATGTTATGCCCCAACAACTGCCCACGATGATGAAGAAATGGAAAACTTCTGCGAATGCATCAATGATATTCTATCAAAAGAAAATACTAATTATACCCTCATCATAGGCGATTTTAATTCAAAGCTAGGCAATAAACAAGAAGAAAACGAAGAATATATAGGACCCTACAGTTTTGATGAAAGGAACGAGCGCGGAACAATGATGCTTGAATTTTTAACACGCCACAAGATCTATGCAATGAATTCATTTTTCAAAAAGAAAAACAACGTAAATGGACGTGGATATCTCCGGACACCCGAACAAAGAACGAAATAGACTATATTCTCTCAAAGGATAAGCATATAGTAAAAGATGTAACAACGCTAAATTCTTTTAACATAGGCAGTGATCATAGAATGGTTAGAGCTAAAATAAATATTAATAGCAAAATAACAAAAAAGAAAAGAAAAGAAAAATATAATCTACCAGACACTCAACGATTATTGGAGAAAACGGACGAATATCAGCAAGATCTACAAAATGCACTGCAACAAATAGAAGAGACATGGAATAGTAAAAACTTAGATGATCAAAGTACCATACTGAACGAAATAATGAAAGATACCGCTGATAAAGTTGCACCAAGGAAAAAACAAAAAGTAGAGAAACTAAAGCAAACAACTGAGATTAAAATAGAACAAAAGAGAAACTTATTTAGAAAAGGTAAATATGACGAATTTAGAGAAATGGCTAAAGAAACGAGAAGATTAGTAAGAAAGGATCTCGAAAACTACTATGAAATAGAAGTAGAAAAAATAATAGAAAATAACAGGGGATTGAAAAGCTTAAGAAGTAATAGAAAACAACAAATAGTGGTATTAAAAGATGAGAGAGGACAAGAGATACAACGAGAAACTATGCTGGAAATAACAGAAAAGTTTTATAAAAACTTGTACAGTTCAAAGAAACAAGAAGAACAGGGAGAGAATACAAAACAAAAAAAAATAACCAACATAGGATCAGAGGAGATGCCCGAAATAACAATAGAAGAAGTATACCACTCACTCAGGCAGATGAAGAATAACAAGGCGCCAGGAGAAGATGGAATTTTGACAGAGATGATAAAAGCAGGAGGAAACCCCATAATATCAAAGCTATGTGATCTTTACAATAAATGTCACATGGAAGGACGAGTACCCGAAAGTTTCAACAATGCGGTAATTGTAATATTATATAAGAAGGGAAACAAGGCGGATTTGGAGAATTATAGACCAATCAGTCTACTCTCACAGGTATATAAACTATTGACAAAAATTATTACAAATAGACTTAATAATAAAATAGAACAGTATTTGACAGTAGAGCAGGCTGGATTTAGAACAAACTACAGTACACATGAACATCTATTAAATATGCGAATTCTCCTAGAAAAATCAGTAGAATATAATCTGAATGTACATATGGCCTTTGTTGATTTTAAGAAGGCCTTTGACAGCGTAGAGCACTGGGCAATCAAAAGGTCGCTAAATAATGCAAGGGTAGATCATCGGTACTCAATGCTTTTATCATATATATATGAACATGCAACGTCGACAATACAACTTCATGAACATACTAAACCTATCCCAATTAAATGCGGCATAAGACAAGGAGATACGTTATCTCCCAAATTATTTACGTTAGTTATCGAAGATATATTCAGACAACTTAACTGGGACAACAGAGGCATACTAATAAATGGAAAACGTCTAAACCATCTCATATATGCAGACGACGTAGTACTTATCACAGAAAACTCTTAGGAGCTACAGAATATGTTAACTGATTTAGAACAGCAAGCATCTAAAGTTGGTTTAAATATGAATTTACAAAAACAAAAGTAATGTGCCCAGAAAATCCAAGAATAAATGTAAGAAACATAGAAATCGAAAATGTAGAAAGCTATATATATCTTGGAAATATGATAACGTTAGGAAGGCCTAATCAAAAATAGAACTAAACCGCAGGAAAAGACTAGCATGGAGCGCGTTCGGAAAACTAAGTAAAACACTAAAAATAAAAATATACCTATGCGTTTACGTAGCAGACTATTTGATCAGTGCATATTACCGGTGTTGATCTACGGAGCACAAACATGGACCCTCACCAAACAGTCAATGAGCCAATTGAAAGTGACGCAAAGAGCAATGGAGCGTCAGATGTTAGGAATATCCCTAAAAGATCGTAGAAGGAATACATGGATTCGAAGCATCACGAAAGTTAAAGATGTTGTGGAGGCAGTGACAGAACTGAAGTGGGGTTACGCAGGACATGTTGCTAGATACCAAGATGAAAGATGGTCTAACACTTTATTAAAATGGAGACCATACCTAGGAAGAAGAAACAGAGGACGACCCCCAATGCGCTGGACCGACGACCTTAAGAAAACGGCCGGGTTAGCATGGATCAGAGAGGCTCAAAATCGTGAACACTGGAGAAACATGAAAGAGGCCTATGTTCAGAAATGGACCGAAGATGGCTAATGATGATGATGAATATCTTTCTTGCTAGTGCTTTCAAGCAGACCGAACGTGCGAGCCGAGCTATACCTGAGTTATCACAACGGCGGAGTCGCAGCCGTAGCCTTGCTTAAGGTAAGGCAAATTTTTTTTATTAATTTAATTTCAACGTTTAACTCAGTAATAACAACTGTTTCACCTTTAAAAACCCAATGACATCAACAAATATTATGCAACACCAGCCAGCTACGAATACGCAAATGTCACAAACGTTCCTATCACAGCCTAATACATTCCCACCTAACCAACAGCAATTACTACAACCTTACATGCAAAATCTAAACCCTCAACAATCTCAATATTTTCTACAATCACAGCACGCCCCACAACAATTCATTTATGATCACCCACAGCAAATTAACAACAAAAGAATGATATCAACCAGCGATGAAGAAATTGCAAATTCATCAAACGAAAATTCATGGCAAGTAATTAAAAGTGTCAAGAGAAGAAAAACATTCACAAACAAAGGAATAACACCGACTAACATACAATTATCTAATAAATTTAGTGCCTTAAATCCTAACCCAGAAAGCACCGACAACCAAACCGCAGTTATCATCCCTAGACCTCCTCCCATTTTCGTATACGGAGTTGCCAACTTCCCAGAAATGATAAAAATTAAATGAAATAATTGAAGAGGAGCAGTTCTCCTCTAGAAGTATGTCCAATGATACAGTAAAATAAATTGTAACACCCTGACACCTTCAGGAAACTATCTAAGTACATGAAAGAAAACAATATCATTCACCATACTTACCAACCTAAAGAGGAAAGAGCTCTTCGAGTGGTAATAAAATACTTACATCATTCCATGGACACTCAAGATATAATAGATGATCTCGAATCCCAGGGGCATAAGGTAAGGAATATCATCAATGTGCTAAGCAGAAAGGACAAAACACCGCTGAATATGTTCTTTGTGGACCTAGAACCAGCAGACAATAATAAAAGAGTCTACGATATCCGTACGTTATGTCATTGCGTTGTACAAGTCGAACCTCCAAGAAAACAAAACAACGTAATACAATGCACACGATGTCAATTATATGGACACTCCAAGAAATACTGTAACAGACCCTTTAAATGTGTAAAATGTGGCAATACGCACAGTACCGCCAGTTGCAAAAACTAGGGACACCCCAGCTACATGCGCTTTATGTGGAGGTCCACACCCTGCGAATTACAGAGGTTGTGAATATTACCATCGTTTATACAAAAGAAACCCTGTCTCAAACAACAATATTAATCCTCATATTACTCCAACATTATCAAATCTTAATCAACAAACACCTGCACCTATTGTTAACAACCCACTTCAAAACTACAACTACACTAAAACAGCCAACAATAATACTAATTACACACCACAATCACAGAATGTTAATACAGAAGATAACATCAGCGAACTGTTAAATAAGTTCTTAGAAGAATTCAAAACATGTTTAACCAGCTTTTACATCAGAATAGCATGGTACTAAACATGCTAACCATGTTAATTGGACAAAAGTAATGGCCAAGTTCCTTCGAATAGCACTTTGGAACGCCAATGGTATCTTACAACATAAAGAAGAAATAAAACCTTCCTTCACTACAACCTAATTGACATTCTTTTAATCAGCGAATCCCACCTTACCAACATGTCATACTTTAAGATTCCCGGATACAAATTCTACCACACTAACCACCCAGACAACACAGCCCACGCAGGATCTGCAATATTAATAAAATACACCATCGAACATTATGTACTACCTGAATATGCAAAAGATTACTTACAAGCCACTTCGATAAAAGTTAAAACTCTACCATTTGACATAACCATATTATATATTGTCCCCTCGCCACCAACTTAAAAAGAACATTTTGAAGAATTCTTTAAAACGCTTGGCACTAAGTTTCTCGCTGGTGGCGACTACAACAGTAAAATACCCATGGGGATCACGAACTACTACCACGAAAGGAAGAGAATTAGCCAAGGTCCTACACGAAGCGAAATACAATTTCTTATCAACGGGCAGTCCAACTTACTGGCCAACTGATCCTGGAAAATTCCAGACCTCCTGGACTTTTCGTCACTAATGGCATTTCAAACTCCTATTTGGACATTGTCCCCAACTTAGATTTATCTTCCGATCACTCACCAGTAATAGCAACAGTCAGCACAACTATAATAAATGTTAAAAAGCCACCTAAGATATATAATTCAAAAACTGATTGGGAAGACTACAGGAATAAAATCAACGAAATCATCAATCTAAAAATAAGACTAAAAAAACCCAATGAAGTAGAGGATGCCTTAAATAACCTAACCACAATATTATTACAAGCCGCTCACCAGGCAACGCCGCCCTCGAAAATTCATGTTAGTAACATTAATATCCCTTTGGAAATTAAAAAACTAATAGCAGAAAAAAGAAAAGCAAAAGCAAAATGGCACCGTAGCCATTCCCCAACAGACAAAACAGCTTATAACCAAATAACAAGAAAACTCAAACACCAAATAAAGGAATCTCAACATGTATCGTTTAGAAACTACATATTAAACTTGAATCGTTATGATAATTCCATCTGGAGACCCGTTAAAGCAGCTCAAACCAGTTCACGCAAACCCCCAGTTCGCAAGCAAGATCCCACCCTGGGGCCATGGGCAAGAAGCAACAAGGAAAAGCCGACCTATTCGCCCAATATCTAGCAAAAGTATTTACTCCTCACGATAACACACCAAATCAAGAAGTTTCCGATTTTCTGAACAACAATCCTCCTCCGCAGAACCTATAAACCAATCATTCCTAAAGAAATCATAGATGTAATAACTCAATTAAATATTAGAAAAGCTCCAGGTCCTGACCTGATTACACCAAAATGTTGAAAGAACTCCCCAAGAAAGGTATTGTAATGCTCACATATATATTCAATGCGGTTTTAAGACTACAGTATTGGCCCAAACAACTAAAAGTTGCTGAAATAATTATGATCCCCAAGCCTGGCAAAAACCCAAATCATGTATCTTCCTACAGACCAATAAGCTTGTTATCAGCTATCTCCAAACTACTGGAAAAACTAATCCGCAGCAGAATGAACTCATTTTTAGATGTTATCCCTGACCACCAATTCGGATTCCGGTTACAGCACTCAACGATCCAGCAATGTCATCGAGTAGTTCACAAAATTAACACATCCCTGGAAAATAAAGAATATTGTACATCGGCTTTTTTGGACATAGGCCAAGCCTTCGACAAAGTTTGGCATGATGGCCTTCTTTATAAAATCAAGCTCCTTCTTCCCTCTCTCTTCTACCTACTTAAATCCTATTTAAAAGACCGTCAATTTAGAGCTAAAGTAAATGGTGAATTCTCTGACTCATACGATATTAAAGCTGGAGTACCACAAGGCAGCGTTTTAGCCCCCCTGCTATACTCATTATATACAGCAGATCTCCCAACCACAACAAATACCTTAATCGGTACGTTTGCTGATGACACAGCTATTCTGGCTAGTCACGAAAATCCCATAATCGCAGCTTACCTGCAAGACCATCTAAACCTAATTGGAAACTGGGTCAACAAATGGAAAATAAGAATTAATGCATCAAAATCAACCCAAGTAACCTTTACACTGAGAAAAGGTAGATGTCCTTCGGTCACCTTCAACAATGCTCCCATTACACAATCTTCTTCAGTGCGTTATCTAGGACTACATCTTGACGAAAAATGAATTGGAAAGAACACATAACCAAAAAGAGGAAACAAATAGATCTGAGGTTCAAGGAGTTACACTGGCTGCTTGGAAGAAAATCGCATCTACCACTCGAGAAAAAAATTTTACTATATAAAGTAATATTACTACCCATATGGACATACGGCATTGAATTGTGGGGCTGTGCCAGCAAATCAAATATTTCCATTACCCAAAGATCCCAATTCAAAATCCTGCGTGAACTCACTAACGCTCCATGGTATATGTCTAATAATACACTGCATAATGATCTCCGCATCCCATACATCACTGAAGTTATCCAGCAAAGAAGCAAGAACCATCATACCAGACTTACAACACACAGCAACCTTCTTATACGCCCACTTCTATATCCTCAAGGCAACAGAAGGCTAAAACCGCTCTGGCCAAACGACATCCGATGAAAACGACGAGGACTCTTCGATGGTAGAGGCCTCATCATGACCGATAAGGATTTTCATATTTAAGATCCTATGTTAGCACATTAGCCGATAGAATACATATTCTGATTGCTAATTTATTGTACAATAAAAAAAAACTATATAATATTTTATATATCACCCTGTAATATTTATGCAAGACTCATTTATCGAAAAATAGATATCAATTGTTGTAAATACATAAATATTTTTATTTCATAGCAGGTTCTTTATAATTAAACAATAACTCTATTTATATATTTTTAAAATGCATTAATTTTAAAAGAAATATTGTATAAACTAAAAAATAGTTAAACGTTTTATCTTTTATACAATGATCTTATTAGATGCGTTTTTGCTTAGCTTTACACGAGGAATAACAAATTCCTTATCCATACAATGCAGAAGACGGCGTCAAAACAAGTAAACGTTGAACCGAGAAAAGTTGTTTTCCAACTATTCCGCAAAACTTCAAAGAACTTTCATAGAACAAAGGATATACGTTAAGAAAACAGCTTCTACTAAGTCGAGACTAGAAAGCCACGTAGAAAGTGTAAGCATAAGCGGTCAACACAAGCCGTTCACAGTGGTCTGACTATATTGCGTTAATAAAATTTTGTAAGTATTTATTCTACTTGTTTTATTTAATATCAATTAAAACATTTGCTTTTAGAAAATTTAAATTTTTAAGGTTTCTATTCCTTTTTTAATTTTTTTCCTATTTGTTTTGTATGTAATTAAAAAAATTAATAGAATTACTTTTTTACCAGGTTATTAAAGAAAGATCAAGCAAACGCTTAAGCATTCTTATAAATATGGACATTTTTTAAAATTAATATATAAAATGTATTATTACAATAAAAGAATTATTATAATAGGTTAAAAAGTGTTATATCCATCTTACATTCACCAGTTTCCTGGATATACTTCATAATTAAAATTGTACTTAATGCTGATTAAAATTATATTTAAAAGCAGTATAAAATTTGTGTAAACATGCTGCTGAGAAATTGTCTTTTTGTGATTTATAACGGAAATGCGTATTTCAAAACAACGGAACATAGTAACTTTTCATGATATATATACGTAATTATGATAAACTTGAAGCATAAAATGTGGAAGTTATGTGCAAAAAAATACATCATCAAGATGTTTGCCATCACGGCATTGGCATTCCTTCAATCGAGACCTCAAATGCGTGAAAACACGTTGACGTTTGACGTCTTGTCAAAATGCTGCAATTTCTTCTCGTATACGGGCCTTAAGTTGACGCAAAGTAGTCGAAAGGTTCATGTAATCTCCTTGTTTCATATATCCCCACAGGAAAAAACCAGGTGGGGCCAGCTCAGTAGTCCGCGATGGCCAATTAATGTCACTTCTACGTAAAAGAAGCCGGTTTGAAAACAATTCTCTAACTGCCTCTAATGCGTGTGCTGTGTGTCTTGTGGTCCCATCTTGCTGGAACCATGTTGTAGGGCCACATCCCTCCCATACTTGAAGAGCCAGACTAAATAAATTACCAATCATGGCGGTGTATCTTTCAAAATTGACAGTAAATACGCGCACATGGTTATCTTCAAAAAAATACGAATAAATAATGCCCTTTGAAGAAATTGTAGCCCAAACGGTGACTTTGAGGCTGTGAAGATGTTCCTGATGTTTTTCCCGAGGACTGTTTTCTGACGAATACCTCATATTTTGACAGTTAACGTACCCGTCTAAGTGAAAATGGGTTTCATCACTATTGACATCGGGGAAAAGATTTCTAATTTCTTCCGCATCGCGATGCATGCCATAGACTAAGCACGTTAAGTGTATCATTTTTTCATAAAAAATCATTAAAGCTTTTCTGATTTTACCATGTAGGGGGCTGCATCTGGTACCAGCACCAAAAGCGATCATAAGGCCAAAAAATTTCTATTAAAATTAAACGAAATGAGTAAATTGAATTTGTTTGGTAATTTCTTTTGAAATCTATTTACTTAATGTCGCTTTTACTGCACGGGCTATCGAGGCATGATTTGCAGCACCCAAAAAATTTGATAAAATAAGACGAAGCTTTTTGCGATTTGGAGAAAGGCTACCAACCACAGCATTTACAACATATCGCACAAGAGTGTTCGTGCTCTCATCAATCAAAAGCCAAATAGGATTTTCACCTACTTTCTCTTGAATGAATGTTATTATGTAAATTTTTTAAAAAAATTGTATTTAGTACTAAATTTATACTAAAACCCGTTATCTATGTACTAGTGTCGTACATATTTTTAAGGTAATTTTTCCAAAGCGTCGATTCGTTCGGTATTGTTTTTGAGGTATAATTTGCTCAACAATTGCGAAACACGGAGTTTGATAGATTGGACCATGAAATATTGGCAGCTACCAACGCCACGCGAAGATCTTTTGAAAATGTATGCCGGTCCAATGATTTTTTTGCATAGTAGTCAAAAGCGCTGGTGTTGGTTTTTATGAGGTTCCTGTATCTTTAGCTCGTTTCAAAAGCCCGGTCGAGCTTGAATGTTGATCTAGGTGATACTTTTTTTTACATGGAACCTGAAATAATAAACATAATTAATGAAATAGTTACTTAATTAATTAATATGGTGCTTGCGGATTTTAGAATATTCAGATACTACAAGTGAAATTCAGAATTAAAAAAATTTAAATGTACACTTGCCTCTTTACTACCGACTTTACAAAAATGATTTTTCTGTCAGTTGTGTAGACATCATTTCCAAAAATTCATTGCCTCAGATGCGAACTGCGGCTTTCTTTAACTTTCGGCATTATTTGACAAAAAATATTTTACAAAAAAAATTCTCAGCAGTCACTTAAACAAACCGCACTGCTTTACACAGAGTTGCACACCAAATACGGCAGAGAACGCAAAATTGAACTTTGGCATGCGGATTTCTGTTTAGAACAGATCGATTTTTCCGTCATTAGTGACACACGTAAGGAGGCAGTAGAAAAGAAACTTGCTCGCTTGTGGACAATGTATCTATTAGTCCGTTCTAAAATTCACAGGAAATAATTTTTTTCTTTAATTTTTTAAAAATTGTGGTTACATACCGAAAGAAGACACATATTGTTATAAATTGTTAATTCGGGCAAACTTTAGGCAAAACCCTTCAAACAGGCAATTTTCGGCAAAATAAAATGTCTGTAGAAGCATCCCCATCTTTGAAAACTAATCTATAATTTATGAAAAGATCAATATCTATTAGAAAATAAACAGGTAAAATCTGGCTTTTATATATGTTATTATAAAGACATAATTTAAATTATTATAAAAGAAAATGTTAAACCAGGCGATATTATGAGAAAACTGTAACTGCATCTCAACTTATAGGTTTCGCCAGTTACAATTTGTAAATGAAATAGTACAATGCATAAAGTTTATACGGTGACTTAGTAGCCAATAAAGCTAAATTTATAATATACACTTGCTGCCAAAACGGATACATGCATGTTAGTTTAATGGAGCTAAAATAAATTGAAATAAATGACATACTTATTTTATGTTCTAGTTTTCCCTTGGAAATGGCAACAAATAATTATTTTAAATTATATGTTTTAGTAACTGTTATTTAATAAGTTATAACAGAATGAAACATCTTTAACTACCATTACTATTACCTCTAATGATATTTGGAAATTGTTAGAAAAAAATCATAATTATTATGTTATGCAAAGAAGCTTACCATGTATAAAATATAGAAATCAAGTATGATTCGACTTTATTTGATTCAATCCTTTTCATAAGTTAAAACACTTCAACTAAAAATACGATTTATCATTTTATTGTGCATAACGATGAGATTTTGTTTAAGGTCTCTTGATATTCGACAATAAAAATGGGGATTTTTACTGTGCTCAATGAAAATATTTTTTAAAGAACTAAGCCATGCTGAGTACATAAATAAGTACCTCTATCGAGTATACAGCTATGGTGTATCGTTCGTAGTAACAGTAAACTTCTCTCCTCTTGTATTGTTACACATATATTTTGTTGTATTTGTGATTAAAGTATGTGTTGTTAAATGGTTATTTATTATACCAGCAACATGACATTAGCATATAACGTTGTCGTTTCTGGTTTCTTTAATAATTTTCTGTATGTCTCCAGGACATTTTATTACCGATTCTATAGTTAAAGTCACTCATCACACAGTTTTTGTCATGACTTGGGAGCTAGCTAATAATTCTGTGTAGCTTCAATATAAGATAAGGCTCCGGTATTTAACTCCAGATTGGGCCGCATCGAGGTGTTTAAAAGCGTAAAAAGGCAAGAAGTGAGAAGATACAAGGAGACACAAACCTTGAAACATAAAATACGCAAGGTAGAACTCTAATTAGTGAGTAAAATTAAATTTTTTAAACGATTGGAGGTTAAGGAGATAGTATTAGAGGTCAAAATTGCATGCTATAAAGCAGTAAGAATAATAACAGCACACATATTAGAGGCGCGCCCAAATTCGTGGAGATAGGCAACACATCGTACATAAGAGGAAATAACTACAGGAGCAATGGCAAATATGGAGGAGCTACTGACGCAGATAAGTGACAGGCTAGATGGTATAGATAAGAAGCTAGGACAAATAGGTACCGATATAAACGCCATAAAGCAGGAAAACAAACAATTTAAAGATGAAATCGAGGATAAAAGAATAGAATTTTTGGGGAGAGAGGTCAGAATAAAACAACCTAGTGATAATAGAAGTGACGGATGAGGAGGGTGAAAGGGAAAAGGAGATGCTGGATAAAATTACATTGGTGATGAACAACATAGCGGTTAGGATGGATAAAGAAATGGAACAAGAAGATTGCATGTTGGGAAAATATAAAGAAGCGGGAACGCAACCAATATTAATTAAATTAAGAAAATTTAGTAAGAAAATGGAAATCCTAAGACAGGCTAAGAATTAAGACACAAATATCTGGGTAAATGAAGATTACACAAAGGAAGTGCAAGAAGAGCAAAAAACATTAATCCCAATTATGAAGGAGGCAAAATCGAAAGGACAGAAGGCATAAATTAGTAATTAATAATGAAGTATACGTTACAGAGAGAAATAAATTAGCACCTCAGCAAAACCTGCAAAAGGTATATAGTGGCAAAGCAAGCGCTAGTACAAAGAGGTCGGCCAGCGAAATGTCGCCCAAAGAGGATACGTTAGGAGCACAGTTAAGGAAAATAACAAAGACTTCGTGGACAAAAAACTAAGTAAGGAGAACAGGTAAGCAAAGTAAGACGGGATAAACGAAAGTAAGCGGAAAGAAAACAAAATGGGAAAGAAATTATTAGAGTTGGACAATAGAATGTAAGAACGTTATACCAGGAGGGTAATTTAACACAAGTTCAAGATGAAATGGACAGATACCGCATAGGTATATTGAGAATAAGTGAATGCAGATTGGCAGGATATGGGGAATGCAAAACAGAAGGACATAGTTTTATCTACTCTGGACTGGAAGAAGGAAGCCAACATCAGTATCGTGTTGGAATCATCTTCAATAAAACATAAGAGAATTACTGGTGGAATGGAAGCCGGTCAGTGAAAGGATTATTATGGCAAGAATAAATTTTGGTAGTAAGAAAATGACAGTAATACAGTGTTATGCGCCGATGGAGGTCGCTAAATACGAGTTAAAGGAAGAGTTTTACGATACACTTCACAAAGCCATTAAAAATGTCCAAAATGGGGATATAATATTATTGATGGGAGATATTAATGCTAAGGTGGGTTTAAATAATGATGGACTAGAGGAGATTATGGGTAATGAAGGTGTAGGGGATAGAAATAAAAACGGGGAGTTACTTATAGAATTATGCGGATTACATAAAATGAGGATAGGTGGTACAATATTAAGCATAAAAATTGTCATAAAGTAACCTGGGTTACACCGAGCAGAACAGTGGAAAACCAAATCGATCATATATGTATAAACCATAAATATAACAGACTGATGTTAGATACCAGGAATAAGAGAGTCACTGATGTGGGAAGTGACCATTACCTGATAATGGAAAA
The DNA here is from genome assembly GCA_036346155.1 of Sinelater perroti. Taxonomy (NCBI): domain Eukaryota; kingdom Metazoa; phylum Arthropoda; class Insecta; order Coleoptera; family Elateridae; genus Sinelater; species Sinelater perroti. The sequence goes on from JARFIY010000265.1 coordinate 6,584,082, forward strand.
AATAGCAATAAATATGAGAAAAGGAAGCGCATAGAATATGACATAAAGCAGACTAATGACGAAGAGAAGAGGCAAAAATTTAGTAAAGCGTTAATAAACAAGGGAAAGGATATTGATTATAGTAAAAACGTTGAAGATACGTGGAATGACCGTAAACAAGCATTCCTAAATACCGCGGAGAGTATAATGGGAAGAGAGAAAAGAGATAGTAAGAAAAAGTGGACGAGCGACGACAGCTGGGAGTTAATAAGAGCAAGAAGAAATATTAAACAAAAAATATTAGGAGAAAAAATAAAGAAAAACAAGAAAGGCTGCAGGAAGATTATAATAAGGTGGACAAGGACATAAAAAATGCAATTAGAAGAGATAAGCGCAAATATGTAGAGGACATAGCCGGAAAAGCTCAGTATGCTGCTGGTAGAAGGGACATGACAGAGATATATAAAAACATAAGGAAGCTAACTAATAAAGGCAAACAAATTTCGATCATAAAAACCAAGAATGTGAAGCTGTTATGCACAGAAGAGCAACAAATGGCAAGATGGGTGGAATATTTCAACGAAGTGTTGAATGCAGAGCAGGAAGAAAATCTAGAAATTAACGAGGATATAGAACAAAGGACAGAACTGAGAGTTAGAAATGATCCACCTATAGAAGAGAAAATTCAAAGAGCAATTAGCCAGATGAAAGTCATAAAGCTCCGGGGATTGACCAGATTACAGCAGAGATATTAAAAATAGATGTAGAAATAACGGTAAAAATATTAAAACCACTGATGGAAAAAATATGGAAAGAAGAAAAGTTCCCAAAAGATTGGAGAGAAGGAGTGATCATAAAAATACCAAAGAAAGGAGATCTCAAAAATGTGAAAATTGGAGGTGTATCACCCTGCTCAGTATTGTTAACAGCATATTCTATAAGATCATACAGGAAAGATTAGTAGCAGTACTGGATGGTGAGCTAAGAAAGGAGCAGTGTGGATTTAGGGCAAACCGATCATGTATTGATCACATAATAACCTTACGAATTGTGGTAGAGCAGTCTATGGAGTATAATGCACCGCTATACATAGTTTTTATTGATTACCAGCGTGCTTTCGATTCACTAAACAAAGAGTGCATATGGAACACCCTGCGAACTAAGGCAATACCATTCAATATAGTAAATTTAATAAAAGAAGGATATAACGAATACGAATGCACAGTTGAACAAAATGGGACGCTGTTGACAACCTTCCAAACAAAGTACGGTGTAACAGGGGTGTACGCTTTCCCCTATGCTTTTTGTGCTGGTTTTAGATGAGGTGTTGAGAAAGGCTATGAAAGAACAGCAGAGAGGAATAAGATGGAACTTAACAGAAACACTGAATGACCTAGATTTTGCGGATGACATCTGCCTCATTACTAATAACGGTAAACATATGCAAGAAAAGTTAAATAGTCTAGTGGAAGAGTCAGCAAACGTTGGGTTAAAAGTAAATATCAAGAAGGCAAATTGTATATGTCTAAATGTAGATCGACCGAAAAACCTATTAATAAATGATGAAGAAATAGAAATTCATCTACCTAGGGAGTGTAGTGGCGGCGCTGGATGGAGGGCTCAAGGACGTAAAAAGTAGAATAAATAAAGCAAGGGGAGCATCTATAAATTTTAGTGTGGAATGCAAGCAATTTAAATACCAAAACTAAAATACAAGTGTTTAATGCAATGGTGAAGCCGGTTTTGTTGTACGGGTCAGAATCGTGGGCGGTTACGGGAGTGATAAAACAAAAGCTACGGGTGTTCGTAAACAGATGCCTGAGGGGTATACTGAAAGTGTGGTGGCCAGAGACCATTAGTAATGATGAGCTGTGGAGAAGCACAAATCAGGTGGACATAAATACGGATATAAAAAAGAGAAAATATGGATGGTTGGGGCATACCTTGCGAAGAAGTGGTGGTGAAATTAGTAAGAGGATATTAAAATGGAATCCAGTAGGGAAAAGAAAAAGAGGGCATCCAAAAAATACAATAGAGGTGGAAACAAAAAAGTAATTTCCAGAGTTGGCACAAATAGCTATGGATAGGAAGAAGTGGAATAATTACATCAAAACCCTAGCACCCATAAGGGTATAATGAAACTTATTTTATATATATATATATATATAATAAGTCCCATTATACCCTTATGGGTCATAGGGTTATATAAGAAAACAACGTTAAAGAATCCTGGGATAAAATTTAAAAAAATAATTGACAGTGCTAGAGAAGCAATAGGAATAAGGAGAATCAACAAAAATGGAAAAAAAGAATAAATTTTAGTTTACTCCTGAGATTCAAAGCCTGACAAACAAAAAAAGATATGTTTATATAAAATGCATTAATGAATAAACACAAGTAGAGTGCGAAAAATGCAATGAAATAAAAACAATACCATCAAATAATTCAAGAATATGTTTCTGTCATATTTTGTTGCTTTTCTTTTCTAAATGCGCTTGGTAGGGTTCTCTTTATTTCTAAAGTATTATTAAATTGTTAATTTGACTATTGTCTGTCCCAAGTCAGGATGAGAAAGAAGGAGAGGGAGAAGTAACAACCTCGTTGAAAAACCATATTTCAACTTGGCCCGGTTGATAGTAGCCTGTAAAGGCCCTTGCCTAGGGTTACAAGTGAAACGAGGTCAATGGCTAGAGGGGCGGATGAGAGTATAACTCCGACGGTTTTAAGGGCAGAAGAATTATAGTAACTATGGTAATTCTGGATATAGGTAGAAACAAGGTTATGTTGGTACAGCCACATACCAGATACCAGCAAACGTTTATGGCAATCGTTTATGCGGCTGCTGTACTGTGATTTGGCAAGAATGAAGAAATCACCATATTATTTTCTTAACTGCAACTAATTTAATGGTGGTTCCTTCTAAAACAAAATTCTCAAGAGATAAAATATCCCCACAATCGGATCTCCCGGTGGAAAATGTATTAGAAGGTTCGTAGAAAGAGAGAGAAAGGGAGCAAGAAGGAGAGAAGGAGAGAAAGGGAGAGCGGGAGGGATAGAGAGAGAGAGAGAGAGAAAGAAAGATTAAACTGATGTCTCCAATTATTATTAGGTTGCTTTGTTTACTCACACTTTGTATTTGTTTCTAGAAGATATTGGAAAATTCTTGTTTTTTCTCATGCGCTATCTAGAACATATATGCATAAGATTGTTATGTTTTGTCCTTAAAATTTTGTTTTAATTTTTTTATCTGGCGTTTATTGCTTTTTCAAAATTATGTATATCGCTTAATTGTCTATCTTTTTTAATGAGTATTTAGACTCCGCTTTTAGCTTTTTTACTCTTTCTTACTCTACTCCATGTGTGAACATATTTCTTAGTTTGCGCACTTTTTTAGTTTCTATTTTTATTATCACTTTTTTCTTTTTTATTGCTAAATCCTGTACATTTTATGTTTTTTCTTTAGTAAATTATAATAATGATGAGACTCTACGTCCTGTGCAGAGGCATGGCTTGCGAACTGAGATGTTACCACTCTAAGATGTTCTCCCTCACGGGGTGATGTGCTTAGAATGAATGAATATACTCAATTACTTTTAGTGACTAAGTCGGCCATCTGCCAAGCTTCTGAGAATAGACCCGAGTCTGTCCGCACACTGAATCCGATCTTTAGTGTGTTTATCCCTGTTTTACTATTCCACTTTCCTATTTGTTTGTAGTATCTGATATCCATGATTTTCAAGTTAGAATAAAAAAACTGCTGTTTTATTCTTAGCTCTTGTAGTTTAGCCTCTTACTCTGGGTCAGGCGGTGTTGATAACTTTGCTTTTCTGTCGTTGATCTGACACCTTCTGATCCATTAACAGATTTTTATACTAAACGAGGATTATTAGATAGTACTATCAACTGCGACAGCTAAACCATGTTTTAAACCATTATTTTCTAAAGAGATGTTACTCTATCCCTCGCCCTTCTTCAACCTAATTAGAGACAGGCTTTGGGGGTTTTGTTTTTCTTTTCATCTAGTTCAAAAAGTTTCGTGGCAACGGAGGCAACATCTGTAATTCCAAAATATTGCCTGAAGCTATTGAAGTAAATTCTGCTACAAGTGTTCGCGAGCTTGGAAAAAAGTTCAAAGCTTCTACATCTTTAGTGAAAAAAATATATATGCGCTTTAGGAAAGGCCGGACTAATTGGCACTACCAAGTATAAATTTGTAGTATTCTATTCAATGTCACATAGGAACAATTTCTGACTTGTAACGAAAGTTAGATTCTTTATTATAATGGTTACAAAAAAAATAATAATATCACTTATCCAGATGGCACTAGTCGTTCCGAAGCAACAACTTTTGTGTGTTTAGTTTAGCGTACAGAGTGTTATTTACTAGAAGTTGAAACTACCTCAATATACCGTCCTTAGCTTATAAGGATTGTCTGCGAAGTTCTCCTTTAACAAAACAGTCTCAACAATATGATGCAAAACCTCACAGTCAAATACTATAATACAGAAAATTAAGGATTCTCCCACCCACGATGCTTCCTTTATTTCTTCCATTATTCCATTATTTTTGGTTTACTCAGGGTTCTTTGCAGGGAGTTGTTCTGCCGAAGAGAATGACCCAAAGTCTGCGCTATTTTCGAAGTTAAGCGGACTTATTTTCCAAAAAGGACGACCCAATCACTACACCAGCATAAAATCCACACGGAACTATTACCTTTGGGTATTTTCACTCTTTCTGTAAGATGGAAATGCACCTCATCGCTAAAGATGATTTTCTTAGCAAAATTGTTGTCAACCTCTTGATTTTCTAACACCAAATCGGCAAATACCCGATGTTTAATGTGAATCGCCTGGTTTTAGCTAAATTTTGAGTAAGTGCACATGCAGATATTTTGTTAAAATCTGCTGCATGGCGCTTTATGAAATATTCAGTTGCAGTGACCCAATAGCGCACTAGGTCTCTGGACGCTCCATCATACTATGCTCGCACCATCAATGTTTTGAGCTGAACCTGTCTCTTTTTTAATTACTCTATTCACAGTTACTTTGTTTGATGCATTGTCATAAATCTTAACAAACTTCACTTGCTTCTCAGTCAAGTAGCGCTCCCTACCAACTAATCGCATTGTCATCAAGTAGAACGTAGTCAATTTGGTAGGAAAAATAGTGCACTATTTAAATACTGCGTTTCTTTTGAGACATTTAACAGAAAACATTTTAAAAATCAACGCACAGTAATAAAGATTGTAGGGTTTATGATCCTTACTAACTCTCGGGGGACCCTGTAGCCCCTAGAGAGCGCGTTCCCATGTGGCGGATAGAGGAACGCCCTTCAGATATGAAGGGTAGAAGGGAAATAAAATACCTTCCGCGGACCAACAAGCTTGATGAAGGGCAGCACAAACCATCAATACTGAAATAGAGCGCCAGAAGATGGATTTCGAAACGGTCTATTAACAGATTATTGTGGGCGATATAGAAATATTTTACAAATGCAAATAGCAGGCCATGCAGAGCACATCCATGCAGAGGCACTTAGACATATACAAGGCTTACAAATTTCAGGAGAACGATTAGCCTATGCATGAAGTAGCCATAATAGTTCACAAAATACAAAATTAGAACAGGAAGTGAATACCGGATTCAAAACTAAATGGCAACAACAACTACATAAACATAATTCAGATATAACGCACCTACCGCACAATCCACAGATGCTAAAATTGAAGACTTCTATGAAAAACTCGAAGCTACCATCCCAAATATTCCTAACAAAGACCATAATATGCGGCGATTCAATCCAGGAGAAATAAACAAGACCGGATCATCCGGATAAAACATAAACTAGGCAAATTCGGTATCGGACAAAGGAACGACAGAGAAACTTACTAGAATTCGCAACGAATAACGGTTATACTATTATGAACACTGCATTTAATCCATCACATGCTAGAAATTGTAAAGACTTCTATGAAAAACTCGAAGCTACCATCCCAAACATTCCTAACAAAGACCTCACCATGATATGCGGCGATTCAATGCGAAGGTAGGAGAAACAAAACAAGACGATCACATTAGACATAAACTAGGTAAATTCGGTATCGGACAAAGGAACGACAGAGGAGAACGCTTACTAGAATTCGCAACGGGAAACGGTTATACTATTATGAACACTGTATTTAATTATCACATCAGAAGATTGTAAAAAACCCAGAAAATAGAACAAGAAACCAGATTGACTATCTCTTAACAAAAACTCAATGGAGGTCCTCCTGCATCAACGCAAAAACATATCAGGGTGCAATATGCGGTTCAGACCACCAACTACTAGTAGCAACGATACGTATTGAACTTAGAAATGCTACTGAACAGCAGCATAAAAAAGTTTTAAGAATAGAAAACAAAAATAAATTTCTCAATAAATTAAAACAGAGTGAGCCAAAATATAATATCAACTCATCCACCGAAGAAATGTGGCACGATATTAAGAACAGACTGCTGGAAGCAGCCAATACAAAGATGATCAAAACGCAACCCAGACGAAAACACCGACAACACGCTCAAACTAATAGAAGAACGCAAAGAAATCGCAAAAACCGGATTACATGAGATGAAGACAAGAATAACTGGCAAAGGCCAAAACGCGAAATAAAAAAAAGCATGCAAACAAAACAAAAACAACTACTACACTGAGATATGTAAAGAAATCGTAAACCATGTAATCACAAATCAACCTACAAACCTGTTTCGAAAAATAAAATTTTTAACGCGTGATTTCAAACCCGATTGAAGATCAAAAGGAGCAAGCAAAAACAGACCTACATGACATAACAGAAACATGGAAACAATACTGCAAACAATTATACTCTGAAAATCTAAGCCAACAAGAAATCACATATAAAATGGACAACTACAATGAATAACCCAATACATTAAGAAGCGAAATAGCATCTGTTATAAACAAAATGAGACCAAAAAAAAGTTCATGACCTAAATGCAATAACAGTTGAGATAATCAAAGCAGTTGACCAAATAGAAACTGAAGAGCCATACACCTTATGAAACAAAATATGGCACACTCAACGATGGGCTAAGGAATGGACTAAAAGGTAACATCACTAAATGCGAAAACTACCGAACAATCGCATTAATATTACACATCAGCAAGATCCTCTTACACATAATTAAGGAAAGACTCAAAACCTATACAAAATCCCAAATATTAGCGGAACAATCAGGTTTCATGGCAGGAAGAGGCACTAGAGATCATATAATGAAACTGAGACACCTAATAGAAAAATCCCGGGAATTCAACATCCCCCTATACATTTGCTTCATTGACTATCGTAAGGCATTCGATAAAGTTAAATGGCACAAACTATGGGAAGCATTAGACGAAATGGAAGTACCTCAACATATAATATCTCTCATAAACAGCTTATATAGAAATAGCACAGAGAGTCAATGTGACCGAAATGCTATCCGACAAATTCCATCCATAATGTGGAGATAGACAAGGCTGCATCCTATAGCCGCAGCTCTTTAACATATATGGAGAATTAATAATCAGAAGAGCCACAGAAAACTTTGAAGGTGGTTTCTCAACAAAAAGTAAATAACTTAAGATATGGATGATACGGTCTGCTCAAGCAACGAAGAGAACTACAAGACATCATAGAAGTAAAGAAAGTAATTAGACTGAACTAAACATATCTAAAACAAAATCTTAATTATAGACAGACCACATAACAACGAAGCACGACGATAAAGGCTCAATGGCGCAATGACAAAACATTTAATGCTCAAGCACAAACATGGTCGTAAAAGTACATTATTAACTGAACTAAACTATCTAAAACAAAAATATCTAATTATAAGAAAGAACATAACAACAGACCCGAATAAAACAAATAAACAATTACCAAGTAGTACAATGATACACATACCTAGGGTCACTAATAACAAATGACGGTTCGACAGAAAAGAAATCAGGAAGAGATGTGAAATGACTAGAGCGGCTATGAAAAAATTAACAAGAATATGGAAAGACAACAACATATCGAAGAAAATAAAATGCAGACTGATACAATGTTTAATCTTCCCTATACTAACATACGGCAGCGAATCCTGGACACTCAGGCAAAAAGAGAGGAAGAAAATTGGTGCCGGAGAAATGTCCTGTTGGCGAAGAATGCTGAACATCTCATGGACAGAACATCGAACAAATATATCAATACTCCAAGAGCTTAACATTAAGAGACGATTGTCGAGCGAAATACAACTCAAGCCTAAGATATTTTGGACATATTATGAGGAAAACTTGACAACGTAGAAAAATTAGTAACAAAGGGAAGGCAGAATTACCTACCAGATGGATGGATCAAATTACAAAGCTAACCGGAAAATCTATGCATACACTCACAATCGAAGCACAAGACGAGCAAAATGGAGAGAAGCAATTCAAGATGCCGCAGTGGCCACTGTATTCCTTACTGGGAATTAAGACTGAGGAGGGGGGATCCTTACTAAAACGAAAAACTGTTGATAAAGTGACAAATGTATTTCATATTAAGCTTTCAATGTCTAGTGTTCATATACCGGTAAAACACAAACCACTATGCACACAATAAATGCGTTTTCTATTATTTTATAACGCAAGATACATTTTTACACGATTTCCTAAAAAATAAAAGCAATATATTTTTCTGAGGCAGAGAAAAATTCTAGATAAACTTCCAACTCCGATTTATTGCGTTACCTTTTACGCGAAGTATCTAATTTATTTTATATTGAATATCGGATACTCGTGATTTGTGATACAACTTATAATTGAAAAAACTTTTTCGCCACAAATAATCAGATTTTTACATTCAATGAATTACACACTCGGCCGGAGTAAAACAGACGGCTTGTGTGAACAATAAAAGTTTTGTGTTGCGGAATTAGAACGATATTTTGCTTCGCGCTGCTACACGAAGGCCGAACATGTAAGAAAATATAAACTTTCCACAAGTTTTTGTTGTCGTTCGTATAATTTATAGTCTCTGGTGCTCTTTACAACTCCCCCTCTTTCTCCCACATGAAACTGCAAAACGCCGAAACAATTTTTCCGCTACTTTTTGTAAGCGATGTGGGGAATGCCAGCTGAAAAAGCTTTATTAATTTAAGTGCAGCCCAATCAGCAGAAAGTTTCGCCGTTAATGACATCTTGACTAGCAGGTGTCTTTACTTTTAATAGGCGTCTGCAGCGTCCTATCAAATTGTATAATTCGGAATGTCATTTAAAATTAGCCCACTTCCTTCAGGAACAGATTCATAATTCAGCAGGGTGAATTTCGTTTGAGTTGAGAACTTGGCTCGACGAAGGACGAGAGGAAAACCTAGCTAACTTGGATAACTAGCACAAATTAGATAAACGCATGGACTTAAACTCCATGCATTTCTTGAATTCCTCCAAGAATAATTTACAACAGCACGCTAATTACACAAAATCGCTAAATCCCGCCGAGAATTAAGTGTCAAAAATACAAGTTAAAAACGAGGAAAAAGGTATCGTCTATACCCGTTCATTTTAACTTCTAATTATAACTATTTCGCACGTTTTTGCACTTGGCACCTTTGTTCCCCCGTTCTCCACATAAATAAGTCAGACAAACAAAATAATTAACTGCCCTAAATATAACTTTGCTTGGCCATAAACGTTACAGTAAAGTTTTCTTTTAGTAAAATTTTTAACTTATTATCGCAAACTAAACAAATACTTGCTTTTTGCTGACTTCGTCTATATTTGTAATCATGTGAATGTAAATAGAATCTATTTTAGCTACTTTATAATTATCGTGAGTGACGAAGTAAGACAGTTTCAGAATTAAAAAACTAGAATGTTTCATAATTAAATAATATGCAATAACAATTTTCAAATAGAGCAACATCTAGAAACAACTCTGAATATCCAAAACACCGATAGCCGTTCAGGAAACACGGCGTAGCCGTTGTTAACATCAAATGTCAACAATTTCGTACAGGAGAAACAGTCGAAATGTTCCATAGAGTTTTGTGGTGTACACCAGGTATACCGGAAAGTCTTTACCGTTTTTTTTTTTTTGGAAAAAATGCATAATTTTCGACATAATCGAAAAATTTATTTATTCAAAGTATTGACCATTTAATTCTGCACATCTTACCCAACTTTCAGGCAATTTATGAATCCCATTCCAAAAAAAATTATTTTTCCTTTGAGCGAAACCATTCATCAATCCATTTTTTAACTTCTTCGAAATTGGCGAAGTGCTGCTCTGCTCATGCAGAGCCCATTGATGCAAAAAGGCAAGGTCTGAGGAGTACGGCGGGTGCAATAATATTTCCCACCCAAGCGCTTTCATTGCTTCCTTGACCAGTTTTGCTGTAAGAGGCGGCGCGTTATCGTGCTGTAAAATCACTTTACCGTGTCTTCGGGCCCATTCTGGACGTTTTTCGATCAATGCATGGTTTAAGTTGATCATTTGTTGTCGGTAGTGATCACTATTAACTGTTTCACCAGGTTTCAACAGTTCATAATACACCACGCCACTCTGGTCCTACCTAACACAGAGCATCGTATTCCTGCCAAAGCGATTCGGTCACGCGGTTGATGGGCCAGCGTCTCCAGGTGATAACCATGATTTTTACGCTTAGGGTTTTCGAAATAAATCCACTTTTCATCACCCGTCACTATTCGATGCAGAAATGACTGTCGATCAAACCTTTGAAGCAGCATTTCACAGACGATTTTTCATTTCCCATTTGCCTGTCATTCAATTAATGTGGCACCCATCTTCCCATCTTTTGGATTTTTCCCATAGATCGTAATCGGTCGCTAATAGTTTCTTGGGCCACATTTAACGCTTCTGCCAATTGTTTTTGAGTTTGTGTTGGGTCTTCATCCAATAACTCCTGCAGTTTAGCATCTTCAAACTTTTTCGGTCTGCCAGACCGTTCTTTGCTTGCACATCGAAAACACCACTTTTGAATTGTCGAAACCACGCCTCACATGTTTTATGGTTGGAGCATGCTCGCCGTATGTTTCAACTAACAAACGGTGACTTTCAGCGGCTTTTTTCTTTTGCATTCTTTCTTGCATGCCGTAAATGCACGTTTTCAGGCACATAACTTGACATTTTTGAAGAGGTATAAATATATGACAGTGATACTTTCACAAAAGCAGGTTATAACCTACGACGTTGAAGCTTGAATATCTGTAGAATAAAATGAACACGTGTCAAATCTTAATATTGTATATTAAGCCTAGCGACACCTATTAGAAAAAACCGGTAAAGACTTTCCGGTGCACCTGGTATGTAGATTACAATATTTTACTTTATAAACTAAATCATCCCGTATTTCTTGATCTTTTATATCCTTTACTTTATTACAGGACTAAAATAAATTTTTGGTGGAAGATGCACTGCATTGGGGAAAGTTTATTGGATTGTAGGTGTTGTGTAACTGATGGTGCAGGTAACGAGGGATTGGCTATGATCTCTTGTATTTTTTATTTTAAGTTACTATTTAAATTACTTTAGAAATAATTTTTCTGATAGAATGAGAAATGGGATCAATGGTTTTTGCAAGGGAAAAGTTAATTTTGTGGTCTTTTTATTATGTTTGACAAGTGTCGAATAATTGTCGCATTTCCATAAGGCCAGTGAGTGCTCATATATTCGGCTAAATATTTGCTCTTCAGCAGTCTTCACAAGGTTATTTTATGTGATTCTTTAGATTTATTAGGAGAGTAACCCTTTGGTGAAAAAAATAAGGTCACCTATTTTATTAGTGGTTTTGAAGACCAATCGTGTGTCTTTTTCCTTATTAATATGCCGATTATTTTATCGATAATGCCTCTAATACAAGAAAAACGCTATTTATTGCTTGGAAATGTTTTGAGAATGGAAGATGGTATTTTAATTAGTATTTGATATAAGGGTTTATTAAAATACCCTATTTGATGTAACGTTGGGGCAATAACTTTGATTTCTATTTTTGGTTTTGCAACCGAATGTATTTGAGCAAGATGATGATAGAATTTAACATTTAGGTAGCCGTTAGTATGAAAAGGCTTTCTATAGACATTGTAGTGGAAGCTACCGTTTAAAGATTTTTTGTTATGCGTGTCTAGGAGGGGGATGAGAATTATTTTGTTCAGTTTATATGCTCTATTTACATTGGTACGAGTTTCGTTGAGGTAGGAAAAAAGTTCACAAAAATATACTAATCAATTGACATTGAAGGTGAGGGTTCGTTTTAAATTTGCTAAAAATAAGGTTTACCACAACAAGTGACAATAGAAACTATGAGAGTAACGTTATTTTAGCGATAAAATTTATTATGAAATGTAAAGCAGGTAGCAGAAAGGCAATGGTTATTTAAAGAGAGAAAAATATTCTTAATGTTGAAGATTGGTTTAAATAAGTATAAGTTTTCAGGAATTTGGATAGTGATAAATAGATAGACAACATCAAAGATAGCCAGGATGATATTATTGTTGAGTATGACAAAAGTTTTGATTATTTTTAAAAAATCCTATGAGTTTTAGACTTACGATTAAGCTTGGTCTGTAAAAAATGTTAACAAATTATTTAACTAAATTACGTATAAAAGAACCGAGTGCATTAAGCATAGGACGTAAAATCTTTTTTTATAAATTGTTTGTTTTGTAGTCAAATGGTAGATTTGAGTTGATATTCAGAGTTTTGGTTTCCTTTTCAAGATAAAATTGATAGATATATGACAATAGTTAAATTATTTTGGTAACATTTTTGTCTTACCAATGTAATGTAATGTGTTTAGAATTACTATAGAGTTGTAGTCTGTTTATAACATTATAATATTATTATTTTTTTTTTTGCAGTTGTCAAAATACTCAATTCAAAAGCTTTAGTATTATGGATATACAAGGGTAACGTGAAAAGTTCTCGGCCTGACACAGAGATGGTGCTGCAATCGGCAAACAATTATGCTTCCTTATGAGTGCATGTGTCATTAGTTTGTATGACTAGTTTCAACTTGTTCGCTCAAGTAGTTTGTTTACACGAATTTTTTCAGTAGACATGTTGCATGTTTTTTGTTAAAATGGATAAACTTGAATATCGTGCGGTCATAAAATTCTTCGTTTTGGATGGATTAACCCTAAGGAAATTCATCCGAAGTTGACAAAAGTTTACGGGTACTCTGCTCCTTCCATGTCAACTGTTAAAAAGTGGGCAGCTGAATTTAAACGTGGTCGCATATCCCTCAAAGATGACCCACGTGAAGAACGGCCAAAACCCCAACCACACCAGAAACCACATAAAAAGTGCATGATATCGTGTTGGACGATAGGCGAGTAAAGGTGAGTGAGATAGCTGAAGCTGTGGGGATATCGGAAGAAAGGGTGCGAAACATCTTGCACGAAGAATTAGGGATGCGAATGATCTGCGCAAGATGGGTGCCGCATTTGCTGAATGACGATCAAAAGCAAATGCGCAAAGATTTTCGTAGCAATCTTTGGACCGATTCAACAGGGATCGGATCGATTTTGTGCGGCGATTTGTCACCACCGATGAGACAAGGGTCCACCACTACACGCCAGAAACGAAACAGCAGTCCAAGCAGTGGGTGGAAGCCGGTGGTTCAGCGCCAAAGAAAGCGAAGTCGATCACATCTGCCGGAAAGGTGGCCAGCGTATTTTGAGGTTGCGAAAGGGATCCTGTTAATTGGTTATCTTGCAAAAGGCAGAACAATTACAGGCGAATATTACTCCAACCTTCTTGACCAGCTGGATGCCAAAATTCGCAAGAAGAGGCCTAGCTTGAAGAAGAAAAAAAATCATCTTTCACCAGGACAACGCACCTGCGTTGGCGATGGGAAAACTGCGGGATTTGGAGTATGAATGCTTGGCCATTCCCCCTATTCTCCTGATTTGGTACCCTCAGACTTCCATCTGTTCCCAAACTTAAAAAAAATTGTTTCTGGGAAGCCCTTCGCATCCAATGAAGAAGTTGATGAGCATTTTCACAATCTTCCAGATTCTCACTTCTGAGAAGGAATGTTGGAGAGGCGCTGGATCAAGTGTGTTGAAGTCAAGAGAGTTTATGTAGAAAAATAAAATCATTTTTCAGGTCGAGAACTTTTCACCTTATCCTCGTACATAATACTTTAGCTCCATCTTGCTTGAATTATTTTTTAAAGTGTAAAAGGAGGATTCTATTTGGTATACGATGTGTTTGGCAAATAACCGATGTTTGTGTATTAGAAAGTTGATTTTGGCTCAATTAGGAAAATTTACATTTTTGAGAATTAATTCTCTTTTTGGGTATATCTGACACTTTGTCATGTATTATCCTCAAAAAAATCCCAAATAACAGAAAACGCTTAATTTATGGAAAATACCACAAATTCTAAATATCATCATCAACCGGCCTAAATCCTTTCGATTGCAAAATTCCTCATCACTAGACTTCCCGGAATAAAAAACCAAAAAATAAAACTTAAAACTATTACCACCACCTCACTAGAATACGGGTATTTCAACAATTTCTTATCCTGCATAATTATACATATAAATAAAAATATTAACTCCTAATCCCAAGCCACCTCCACCAACAAAAAGCGTTCTTACCTTACATTAGAGCCAATACCGATAAAATAAACCGCATATTATTGGATATACAAGATCACTTCTATTTTAAATTCAATGGAGTACTATATGAAATATCTTGTAGAGACTGTCAAATAATTTATATAGGCCAAACAAACCAGTAAATATGTAGCCAAACATATAAGCTCTCTCTGGACGTACAAAAAGGCAGCAACTGTTAGGCACTATGCAAAACCATAGCTCCTACTTTCTATTGTATTACCAGAATTATTCATAAAGCAATTGAAATAGAAAAATGGCTCTAATGTTTGCATACATTTTCACCAAATTTTCACTGCCATTTCAATAAAAAATAAAGCAGATCACTCAAAAGATCAGTTTTTTCGATAACTCATAGATCTTTATGAGAAGTATGCAGACTGAAGCTCCATGTGAAAAATATTTTTTTTGAAATGGCATCAAATCACATGCCAACAACAATCAAGTTGTTTAAATATACAGTTATCCGCAAAGATCTACCTATTTGCTCTCAAACTTGCTTTGATATTTTATATTGCACTTTGAAAGTATTTTTAATCTACAGATTAGATATTCCAAGTAATTCAAGTAAATGTAAATAAAAACTTTGTAACACGTTTATAGTGTTCTTTGTACTTTTCGTGTACAGTTATGTAACATTTTCATTTTTTTTTTAATTTTACATCCATGTAATTTTTTGATAGCTACGCTAAAACAATCTATAAAAGAAAGTTGCCGCATCTTCTATTTAAAAGTATATTCTAGTTATGTGAGTAATATTACCGCCTTATTCCTCGAATACAGTTATTGAATATTATGAAAACCCTTCACTTATAAATTAGTAGCTTTGCAATATTTAAAATTTAGTGATGTCCTTATTTTGAAAAGATAGTTATAACGCATTTCTAGTTCTACCTCTTTTAATTTCTACTTAAAGAAAGCGTTACTAGTACCAACAAATTTTCAGCTTGGTAATCAGAATTGCACGTTTGCACAGTCATTTTTTAAACTGTAATCGATATCAGAGTATATACTAATTGTAAGTTTTACTAGGGTTATTACTATTGAATCTAGACTTACAAAATGGTTATCTTTTATTCGAACTTAAACAGAAATTTTGAAATTTGCACCATTTTTTGACGTTACAAAAATCGATTTATTTCCAATACGCTTTACTTTCATCTTTGCCTACAAAACAATTTTGAATAAATTGAACTTCCTAGTAAGCTTATAGTCTTTAAAAATGACGTGAGTCAAAATTCATAACAATACTTAAAAAAACAGGAGCACAGAAACGTGAGTAATATAAAACTATTAATCAGCCTATATCAAAGTAGATAGTGAACAATCTGAAACAGTAGCAGTACTTAGAGGAGTAAGACGAAGTTGTGTTGTCCCCATTAATGACAAGTAAGATCACTCGCAGTCAGTACGACGTTGTATTGAAATAGCATGTGCTGTTTTTCTTAAAATATCGTTAACCTCTACTATGTCAATCAAAGTAAGACAATGTTACGTCTTCTTAGTTTCGCTTTGCGATGGCAAATTCTGGACTCAACAAAATCACACATCGAAAAGTTAGCAGCCTTTGAAATCTAGCTATATCAAAGAACGTTAAGAATTTTATTGATGGGCCATGTAACTAATGAAAAAGTTCTTCAAAAATGAAGAAAAATGCTAAAATAATAATTATGGTAAAAACACAAAATACAAACATTTAGAACACATAATAAGAAAGAAGAAAAAACTTAATTCAACAAATATTATAAAAAAATCTCGGGAAAACATAGATCTGGTCGTGACGAATTTCCTAACTAAAAATTTTACAACATAGTCCCTATACTAACAACTAAACTTTTTGGTGTCATAATAAATAAAGTAATGATCCGGAACAAATATACACTCCAAGAAGAAACAGGAAATTAGATAATAGCAGGAGACTATTTTCGAATTTTTAAAATCGACGTAAAACTGCTCTTCACATTTTAGTTGTACCGGATACTTTTATTTGCAAACACCACTTGCACTTTTTAACGCAATCCACTAAGTAGATGTTCTCGAAATGGCTCTTAAGTAGCAGGCTATTAAAAGGTTTAAGCAAAAACTCAAAATGTAGCCTTCTCCTTTTAATTAGTTCATAGTATCTAGGCTATGGCACTTTTATTTTCATAAACCATAAACTTAGTTTATAGGTTGTCCCATCGTAGTGTAGGAAAAGGTTGCCGAAAAACATAGACTGCAAAGAAAACGGCAAACTAACAGGCACCTTGACGATAAAAGAAAACTCAATTGTAAAAAAAACTTCTAACAGGCTTCAAAGATAAATCGGTACAAAACTACCTACAGCAGAAGCTAGTAAAGTGAGCATTTCTTACTCTAGAAGGCGACAAAAAGATTAAAACAACCACAGAAACATGAAACATCATTGCATCTTCTAAATAATACTTGGATCAGAAGTAATAAAGAAAAGCTCTTGCAATTGCTAAACATTTAGAAGCAGTTTTTACACCATATAATTTTAAAATTACAATCAAAAAAGAACAAAAATCCAACGATCTTTAGAAGCATCGTTTCAACTCTACCCACCAATCTCAAAGATCAAACACACAAGTCCAGACCATGCTTACCGCGGAACTAAAACCAAAAAATCACTCGGTTACGATCTAATTACAGCAACCATGTTGAGAGAATTAATAGAAAAAGGATTTTTATTTATCTCCTATCTTTTCAACGCAGTACTGCGATTGATACATTTTCCAAAACATAATGAAAACACCTAAAATGGAAAACACCTACTGACCTGTATTTGTACAGACCAATTAGTCTGCTGCCTCTATTGTCCAAGATTTTCGAAAAATTGATATTAAGGAAATTATTACCTATCATCAGCTTGGTTTCCGGAAAATTCATGCCGCTTATAAATGTACCAATTATAAAAGACAAATGTTACCTCTCTTGATAGATATCGCACAATTTTCTGAAAAAGTATGGCATCAAGGGCTTTTAATCAAAACCAAAAAAACCTCTGCCCTCGGACTATTATAAAATTCTCAAGTCGTACCTAACAAACAGGTATTTTTTCGTCAAATATGGAGTTGTACACTCCTATTCCTAATGGACGCAGGCGTACCTTAATACAGCGTGATAGTTCCATTATTATACCTACTTTTTAGGTTAGACCTTCCCACCTAGACTCCTTTTTTTGGAAGGATTATAAAACGTTCTGGATTATATTCTAATAAATATGCGTTCACGTTTCTAAGTCTAACCCATTGTAGAAAAATAAATGGTGCCGTTATATTGTTCAACACTCCGAATTGTTAAGTGGACATAAGTGTCGAACTCATAAAATAAAATCATTACAATATTTGTTTTTAAATTATTTAGAATTTAAAATTACCCATTGCAAATTTTATAATTTTTTATAAAATAAAATTATAACTTTTGATATTTTACTCACCCTGTTACACATATTCTGCTGATGTGCTTGAATTAGAGTTTAAGAGTAATCACTCCTCATATCCTAAATCACTATTGCATCCATCAAATTTAATTTTAAACTTGGGTATTACAAAAAATTTGCAAAAAATATTAATTTATTGAAATTAAAAATACAGATAGACATAAAATGTTATACGAGGTGGTTCAAATATAAACTGAACTGATTCGTATGTAAATAAGTCGTACTGTGCAGCAGCTGTGTGATCTTGAGAATATGAAGGCACAACCTCCAGTCTCCCTTCTGCTCGGATTCAGTACTGTTTGGAAGTAGCTAGAGTAATGTGCAAACATAAGATACCGCGGGACGTAAAACAACGCATTGTAATCACATTCCTCGTTGGAAAAAGCGTCTCATCTGAAAAAATTTACGACAGACTTAAAAAATAGTATGAGTAAAATGTCTCTTACGGACCCGTGTATTTGGTTGGTGTAAGTGCTTCAAAGAGGGCAGAGAGCGCGTGGAGAATGAACCGCATGATCATCGGCCGCGAACAAGCGTCACCAAGCGTCGTGTAAATGCGTTTATTCGTGAGAATAAGCGCAGCACTATCAAAGAACTTGGAGCAATGCTGTCTATCGGAGTTGCTAGTGTAAAAGACATCGTGGAAAACTACCTACACTATCCCAAGGTAAATGCACGATGGGTACCACGCGCTTTAATAGACGTGAACAAAATGGTCTACACGCAAGCTGCCTGTCGTTTCCTACAGCAGTTTGAAGATGAAGGACATTTTTAAAGTCTACAGTGACCACCGATGAAACGCGGGTGCACTACTTAATTCCCGAATCCCAGCGATCATCACACTAGTGGCGGCATACCAGTTCTCTCAAAGCCAAGAGAGTGCGGAAGAGCCGTTTGGTATAAAAAGTGATGGCAACGTTCTTTTGAAACTGGCAGGGGGTTATTCATATAGACTTTCTAACAGATGCCAGAACAGTCGATGCAGTTTATTACTCAGATCTCCTGGCAACATACGCGAAGGAAAAGATTTGATCCAAGCGGAAGACAGGTGGAAAGCGGATAGCCTTCCTTTAAGACAATACACGCCCCTATACGGCCAAACAACAATGGAAACACTGCCAAAACTGAAATGGAACCCTTTACCACATCCGCTGCACAGTTCCGATTTAACCCCAATGGTTTCTACCTGTTCGGAAGGTTCAAATCACACTTGCAAGGCATGCAGTTTGCGATCAACGATTCCGTCATTCATACTGTTTGGGAATAGATACGCCGCCAACCAAAAGCTTTATTTAAAAAGAGCGTCAGGATGCTTCCAGAACATTGAAAAAATTGTATCGACTCCGGAGGGAAGTGCGTTGAAGACTAACATGTGCAAGTAAGTGTTTGTCAAATTGTTGCTTTTTTTAAAAAAATTATACCTGCTCATATTTGAGCCACATTGTATATACACCTATTTTTAAGAATGCTAAGCTAAGTAAAAAATATATTTTTAAAATACAATTAAATATTCGTACTTCCATTCAAATGCGGTCTTAAACTACAAAAGTATTAAATAAACATCGTTTAAACCTGTGGTTTTCAAAGTGGTTCCTACGGACTCTCAAGAGTCCTTGTGACCGCTAAGGTGATCTGTGGCAAATTAAAATTAATTTGGGAGTCCGTAAATAACGTCGGGGGAAGGGGGGTAGTCTGCAAAAGGTTTTATAATATAAAATAATTGTGACCCATTTTTCTTAGTATGAATGTTAAAATAAATAGGAATAAATAAATTGGTGGCCATATTTACGTCCTGAGTGAAATATAAGTATAGAAAGGTACATAAAATATAAGCAACAGTGGGAGTCGGCCCGACCGCGGTCGTCTATCTATATACTTGTATCTATGGAGGTTTAAACAGGAACGGAATCTTGCTGCTACATGCAATAACTTGTCTAAAATATGGCACTATAAAAAAGTCGTGCATCTAATCAACAATTTAATTCTGTTTTGTGCGTGGTGTGAAGTGAATGTAACAAATTTTCCTAGTTTCAAACTAAAAGCAGTATCATTTTTTGTATTGTTTCGAAGATAGCGAACGTTACGTAAGTATTTGTGAATACAACTTATATCTTTTTGTATATTAAATTTATTTAAACAAAGTTATACTTTTATTAAAGTTAATTTTAGATTTTTTATATAATATTTATCAATATTATATTTTGTTATTTATTAATTTATTTGATAATAACTGCATTATTTATTTTTATTGAAAAATATTTATTTTCTTAAACAATAAATAATTATATTGGTAGAAAACGCGTATGTGACACTTATTTAAAATTTTATCTTTATATCTTAAATAATTAATTATTTTGTAGAATTTCATTTTCAAAATAAAACAAATTATTAATAAACAGTATTTTTTGCAAGGAAATAATTTGTTTTCTTAAATCATTTTAAATTTGTGTCCTTTTTTACAGATAATAATTGATTGTGTGCACTTTTCAATTTGAATTTAAACAAGAACGGTGTAATACCGGAAAGGAATCTTTTTACAGCGATAAAATTAGGATAAAAACTTTTAAAAAGAATTAAGATGTTGATTAATGTCTCCATAATGATCAGCGTCAAAAATGCTGTCGAATGATCTGCTGCATGACATTTGTGAGTATAATGAATTTTCGAAATCGTAACTGTCACTTCCGGTTGCCGTTAACCGATTTGCCTGAAAATAAATTCCATGAAAGGAACTGACCTAAGATGTGTGTATGCCAAGTTTGAAGTGAATCAGTTGAGTAGAACGGAAGTTAAAGTGTCTCCAGATAGACAGGATGATAATCTCATTAACTTTGTATAAGCTCCGCACGTAGAAAGCTAATAATTAAGAACATGACATAGCTTATATTACTGATTTATTTGCCAAATACAATGAAACCAATTTGAAGCTATAAGGTGATCAATTAAATTTAATCAAAACTAAAAGTATAATATCTAGGCTTGTTGCGAAATTTTTCTATGAAAACAAAACTTAGGGGGAGGAAAATGCTCTCAGTTTCCAAATCTTTCAAAATTGCCAAAACATGATGAATATTTGCTTGCTTATTGTCAACCTCAGCCAAAGATTTGAAGACATTCTCCACTTGATTATCCCCGATTGGCTGTCGGACCCTTTTGCAACTAGACCCACAAACTCACTAAATCCGTACTAATGCAGGAGCAACTTAATGAATTATTTACAAATAAGAAGCTGAAACCAATTTTTGAACAAAGATACCACAAATTCTGGTTACAAAAATAGATACAAATTTTATATCCTTCATTATGGGTTACTGTACATAAGCTATTGATTGCTTTTCTGTTTTTCTGTTTAGTAGAACGTGGATTTAGTGCAGTTATGAACATCGTCGTGAAAAAAGAAACCGACTGGTAAGTAGTACTCGTGGTAGCTTACAAATGTTACAAATATATACACTTTAAATATCAAAATGTTTTATTTACATTTTAGTTTTACCTCACCATTTACCATTCAAGACATCAAAGTTAAATTTATAATTTTTCTATGTTATGTAGACTTATTTTACTTTGGGGTTTACGGTTAAGTTTTTACTAGAAGAATAGACATAGTAAATTTGGGATCCGCTGGTTTAAACCATTAATTACATAATAACTTAATATTTTTAATGCAAAATAGCAACAAAAGAAAAGTGATTAATAGAAGGAATTACAATTTTAATATATAGAAAACCGATGGTATACAACCATCACAATATGCTTTTAAGAACATTTTTAAGTTGTGTCTATAAATAATTAAATGCTGTTTTAAAACAAGCAATACCATGAATACCAACCAATAAATTGTTGGTTAGAGGTTGTAAGTTAATTCTCCAATCCATTAATTTTATTTAATCTATAATTTCATAATCGTTTATTTACGTTTAGTTTTCCGTTGAAATTCTTGTTGCAACGATTTGTGGTTTTAGATGTGCATTTTAACTTGCTCTTGCATTTTAATCAATAGTTGGCACATGCTATTGATTTACGGCGCACGCTCTACTTGCAGAAAATAATTGTAACGATAAATCGTTACACATTTATTAATGTGTAGGATATAGGATATGAATGTATAAGTCTAATGCCACATAATTAGACATAATTATTTCTTTAATACATCTATCTGGGTATATTATAAATATTAAATTAAAATTCTTTAATGTAATATTAACTACAGAGCTATTAATACAGTAAATATTTAACACTATTCAATACGCTGCTAGTGATACTATAAACACTAAAAATAATTATGTTAAGAAAAACAATTTACAGTAAACTCTTCACAACTCTTTTTATAGATTAATTAAATTACTTATATATATATATATATATATATATATATATATATATATATATATATATATATATAAATATTGATTTTGTTATTGAGAAACTGCCTAAGATGCCTTGCAAAATTGTATCTGTTAATGCAATCCATCAAACTTTTCATTTTAAATAGATGAAAGTGTAAATGCAAGCATAACATTTCTATCCAACTTGGAGAATGAATGCTGACGAACTAAATGCTGGAAAGTGTGCAGTATTGCATAGCTCGCCACATTTTCAGCAATTCACAAGATTCGTGAGCGCCTGAGCTATTCTGCTTTTGAAGCAGGAGTTGTAAAGTTCTTCGGCAAATTTAAAAAGTTCGGCATGTTCCAATTTTGCACTTGTTACAATTAAAATGACACTTGAAATTAATTTCGCATCTTAGAGTATGAAAAATCATTTTACTTGCATTTGACATGCCTTGTTCATGGGATACATTGTGTAGCAGGGGAAATACGTGAACAACTTTCCGATTTGGATATGTTCATATTTTTAGTAAAAAAGATTTTTTTGAAAACACCATCTAGGATAAACTTTTTAAAGAAATGGCACCTGACTTACAATTAGCTCTACCACCTCAACCAATATTAACTAGATGAGATATGTGGATTTTAGCTGTATATTACTGCGCTACCAATTTTACAGAAATTAAGGAAATATAAGTTTAGACAACGATTTGGCAGCATTAATTAAAATAGCCAAGAAATTTTTTTATAAAAAAAGTTAACAAAACGATCTGGCCTTTATTTCAACTAATTGCGCTGTGATTCCTAGTGCAATAGTAAATTTAAAAAGCGGGAACTTAAATTTAATTGATTCCATCAATATTGTAAATAATACCATACGAGACATGCCTAGTGTCTCAAGAAATAAGGGACGCAGTATTAAGGAAAAATGTGAAACCATATTTACTACAAATCAAGATTTTGAAGCTGTAAAAAATCTAGCTTGTAATCTTTCTGGAGATGCAAGTGTAAAAAACGTAAATTACGAAATTCCAAAAATCAAGTGTTTCACATTTGGTCTAGTAACATCAGTAGATGTAGAAAGATCTTTTCCTCAACTAAAATATTTATTGTCTGTTAGGAGACAATTCTTAACGATAGACAATTTAAGAAAACATCTTATTAGCTGTAATTCTTGTAAATAATGTTTTTTTTTACTACATGATAAATAATATAATAAAATCACTGAAAGAATAATGCCCATTCAATTTCCTAAAACACCAATTTCATCTTTTTAAATGTCTATTTTCGAATTTGTAATGCCTACTTGCCTGCCTATTTTATTAATTTTTAGTGCCTAAACATCTGGGCTGCACTTATTATCATTATTTGCAAGGATAAAAGCTTTTCGAATAAGCAGTACCAATGTTTACGGTACTTTAATTTTCTTTGTTGTCCTCCAGGTAGAGTGATCAGAATGTAGCATTCAAATAATGCATTTCTCGTGCTTCTTATTGTTTTTGTGTAGTATTTGTCTTAATTATGAATTTATGTAATGCAATAGATGTAGTAAAAAATTATCGTTCTTGTTACGTGTTCTCCACCGTCTGTTTATGGTTCTGCGTTTCTTTTAATTATTGATTCAGAGAAGTTTGCATGGTAGTAGACACAATAAACCCTTGAAGCTGTTATGCCAATAAGTACGCCTTAACGAAAAAAAAATTAGCGTTGTTAGGTATTGTGTTGTATTGTCTAATTCATTGGGTTACTTTATCTTAATGCTAAAAGTTAGTTAATGTCCCATATAAGCACAAAAGCCTTCTCGGACACTTTTTAGTATTAAGCATAGAAGTAGTTGGTTCAGTTATTACGGAAGTGCTTAGAGTTACAATTAAGACGACAATTTATAGTATTCTATTTTTGTGTAGGTTGGGGATATACTATGAAATATAAAAATATCCAATAAATCTGACGTTTTGTTAAAGTCCGTATACCGGTACGCCAGTTCGCCTAATATTATTTTGCGAAGGGTCCAGTAGTTTCCACAACCTTCTGGAAATCTGGTTGCATTATGGGATTGTGTCACTACTGGATAAAATGCATTCTATCAAGCCACCATTTATTTATTTATTGTATGACTTAATGCCAAGAAGAATAGAGGCGGTTACAAGAGTTTAAGATGGGACTACATATTATTCAATAATAGCAAATATGGGGCAAACGTTTTGCAACTTTAATCATTAATTTGTCTTATACTATTAAATAAATCTGCAAGATTCTAGTTGCCAATATTTTCTGTAGTGCTGTAATTTTAAGAAGCAGCTCTTACCTTTCCGATTATTGGTCCTAATACATCTATTCCTATTGCTTTTAGCATTCATTTTATAGGCATTTCCACATATCTCAATATTATATCAGTATTAATCTTACAATTGTCTTATATACTTGGGTTTTACTTATTGGTATATATATATATATATATATATATATATATATATATATATATATATATATATATATATATATATTGATTTTGTTATTGAAAAAGTGCCTTGCAAAATTGTGTCTGTTAATGCAATCCATCAAACTTTTCATTTTAAATAGATGAAAATGTAAATGCAAGCAAGCATAACATTTCTATCCGACTTGGAGAATGAATGCTGACGAACTAAATGCTAGAAAGTGTGCAGTATTGCATAGCCCGCCACATTTTCAGCAATTCACACGATTCTTGAGCGCCTGAGCTATTCTGCTTTTGTGAGGGGGGTTTTAAAGTTCTTCGACAAATTATGAAAGTTTGGCATGTTCCAATTTTGCACTTGTTGCACTGTTAAAATGACACTTGAAATTAATTTCGCATCTTAGATTATGAAAAATCATTTTACTTGAAGTGTGCAATACTCACTCGACCAGCGCTCCAAAGTTACTAAAATCTATAAAGTACTTTACAAGTTTTATACAAGTTTTA
Organism: Sinelater perroti; assembly: GCA_036346155.1. Lineage (NCBI taxonomy): Eukaryota > Metazoa > Arthropoda > Insecta > Coleoptera > Elateridae > Sinelater > Sinelater perroti. The sequence continues at coordinate 6,609,431 of JARFIY010000265.1, forward strand.
AACAGTTTTCAAATTCTAATATTTTCAAATGACTAGTTAATCGAATTTTCATAAAAAATAAAATATTACTAAATCGGTTCACAAAACATGTACACTTATTTTAAATTAATACTTACGGCACTAACAAAAGATTGAAATTAAAGTATGCTCCATACAAAATTTAAAACAAAATGAAACGAGTAAAACCTGTATAAAACATAATTCATTCTTTGGTGTGAGAAATATGACTTTTATAAAAGTTCCTTATGTCAAAACCCCAAGAAGTCAGACAGAATGAGAAATTAACGTGGATTAAGCATAGGAATTAAAAATATTTATAGTTATACCCATCAATTTATATATATTTGTAGGCTATGTTTAGGAATATAAATAATTAAAGGGCATACGTAGGAAATTTAATTTACATCTGTAAAAAGTTAAAAAAAACCTCTAAGGCATATGTTTTCCCACTCCTTTTAGTCGAGCCCTTGATCTAATAATTATGTACACAAAATTTCACTCAAATCTAAAAATATACTTAATTTTGCAGTTATATCCGGTACACACATGTGTATATTAAGGTCATAAAAACATAAACTACAATAAAGAAATAAACTCAAAAAAGTTATTTATTTTTTACTTATTTATTTAAATGCCCATTTACGATCTACTTATTTGTACAGAGAAATAAATAAATGTGATGTGCACTGGTACACTTATAGAAAAGTGATTTTTCTATTTTGATCTTAGAGTAACGGAAAGACTTTCAATGACCGTTGTCAAACTGTAATAAGTTACTTGATTATTATTCATTTAATTTTAGCACTATATTTCAGGATTTGCTAGCTAGATAACGTACTTATTTTCATAACATAATGCAAAATTAAAAATGCGCTACCCATTCCTTACTGTAGCAGTAAGTAGTAAAGAAAATCTGACCTTATCAAATGCTTGTGCGACATCTATGAATGTTGCTGTGCCTAATTTCTTTTTTTAAAGCTTATTGCAGTTTGGTTAATAATTCTATAAGTTTGTACAGTTTAATGACGTTCTCGGAAACCAAATTGGTAATACAAAATATAATTCATCAGGTCGAGGGCCGCTCCGGCCTATTTAGCTTTTCGAATACTTTTACCATAATTAAAAGTAAACTTATTGGGCGATAAGATACGACTTGGTATCTAACTTTCCAAGCTTGGGAATTATGATTTTAATGACACTAATGAATAATATAATAGCCTTGGCAACACTATGGCTATTTCTTTGGTAGTTTCTTTAATACTCGCCCTATAATTAGATCATATCCAACTACTTTGTATTGATTGAACAGCGTAACTTGTTGGTAGATTTCTCTTGAAAAGAACAGCTTTATAGGCAAACATATTTGGGAAGATATAACTAAAAAAGTTTTAGTCGTACTATTAAAGCCCGTATGTTCAGGCAAAATGCCTAAATTCCTAAAAATGCTTATATTGACTGTTTCTATTTATAAATGTCTTTTTTGCTTATAGCAGTTATAACTGCCCATTTAGTCACATAAATTTGGTTTTTCATAGAATAAACAGTAGCAACAAAATTCTGTCTCATTATTACCTACGTTAATTACTTGTTCCCGATAATCTGTTAATCCCTTATCAAGAATTAAACCTGAAAATGTATACCTACTTTAACATTAATACCTACTTTGTTTGGTAATTTGTATTTATTTTTATTCATTCTTACAAGAAGGTTTGTTTCTGCCACGATGCCGAAAGTGCGTTCTTCTGTCACTGACAAATTAAATAAATTTGTGCGAGAGTTCGGAAATGATATTTTTTCAACTGATGGTTCTGTGCTTCTTTTGCAAAATCGTATGAAACCAGTGAATTTTGAGAAAACGTATTTTGTTACTCAACACACTAAATGACTCTTTCATAAAAGAGCAATCGAAAAAAAAAGTGGCCGCCCCAAAAACTCGTACTAAAAACGTTTGTGTCAACATTCAATCGACAATCTGAGTTTTCGTTTAACTTATGTAAAACCTTTGTAAGTGCTGGAATTCCGTTACGGAAATTACAAAAATATGTCATTGCGGTCATTTTAAGAAAAGTATGTCAAACAAAATTCATCAAATGAATAAACGTTTAGAAAAAATTATCTCGACAGAGCTTACGAATCCACAATGGATGAAATTCAAAAATACATGAAAGACAAGAAAATTTGGATATCAATAAATGAGACAACATATGCTACAGGAAGTTGAATATTGCAAACTTTAGCTTCTCTGTATTAATACAACCAGATTTTGCATGCACATCGTCAATGTAATTGTTGAATCTTTGGAGCCAAATCAAGCATCTAAAATTTATTTGTTAAATACCAAATCTCTTGAGAGGGCACATAGTACTACAATCGCACAATTATTCATGACTTCCCTGTCACTACTTTGGCTAGAGAAAATTTTTCATGACAACGTCCTTACGTTCGTAAGCAATGCTGGCCCATATATGAAAAAAGCAGAAAATGCTTTGAAAGTATTATTTTCACGGATGTTGCATTTGCAATGCCTTGTTCATGGGATACATTGTGTAGTAGAGAAAATACGTGAACAATTTTCCGACATGGATATGTTCATATTTTTATTAAAAAAGATTTTTTTGAAAACACCATCTAGGATAAACTTTTTAAAGAAATGTCACCTGACTTATAATTACCACCTCAACCAATATTAACTAGATAAGGTAAGTGGATTTTAGCTGCATATTACTGCGATACCAATTTTACAGAAATTAAAGAAATAGAAGTTTAGACAAAGATTTGGCAGCATTAATCAAAACAGCCAAGAAAGTTTTTGAGAAAAAAAGTTTACAAAATGATCTGGCCTTTATTTCAACTAATTACGCTGTGATTCCTAGTGCAATAGTAAATTTAAAAAGCGGGAACTTAACTTTAGTTAATTCTATCAATATTATAAATAACACCATACGAGACATGTCTAGTGTCTCAAGAAATAAGAGACGCAGTATTAAGGGAAAATGTGAAACTATATTTACTACAAATCAAGATTTTGAAGCTGTAAAAAATTTAGCTTGTAATCTTTCTGGAGATGCAAGTGTAAAAAACATAAATTACGAAATTCCAAAAATCAAGTGTTTCACATTTGGTCTAATAACATCAGTAGATGTAGAAAGATCTTTTTCTCAACTAAAATATTTATTGTCTGTTAGGAGACAATTCTTAACGATAGACAATTTAAGAAAACATCTTATTAGCTGTAATTCTTGTAAATAATATTTTTTTTACTACATGATAAATAATATAATAAAATCACTGAAAGAATAATGCCCATTCAATTTCTTAAAACACCAATTTCATCTTTTTAAATGTCTATTTTCGAATTTGTAATGCCTACTTGCCTGGCTATTTTATTAATTTTTAGTGCCTAAACATCTGGGGTGCACTTATTATCATTATTTGCAAGGGTAAAAGCTTTTCGAATAAGCAGTACCAATGTTTACGGTACTTTAATTTGTTGTCCTCCAGATAGAGTGATCAGAATGTAGCATTCAAATAATGCATTTCTCGTGCTTCTTATTGTTTTTGTGTAGTTTTTGTCTTAATTATGAATTTATGTAATATAATAGTTGTAGTAAAAAATTATCGTTCTTGTTACGTGTTCTCCGCCATCTGTTTCTGGTTCTGTATTTCTTTTAATTATTGATTCAGAGAAGTTTGCATGGTAGTAGACACAACAAACCCTTGAAGCTGTTATGCCAATAAGTACGCCTTAACGAAAAAAAAATTAGCGTTGCTAGGTATTGTGTTGTATTGTCTAATTCATTATGTTACTTTATCTTAAGGCTAAAGGTTAGTTAATGTCCCATATAAGCACAAAAGCCTTCTCGGGCACTTTTTAGTATTAAGCATCGAAGTAGTTGGTTCACTTATTACGGAAGTGCTTAGAGTTACAATTAAGACGACAATTTATAGTATTCTATTTTTGTGTAGGTTGGGGATATACTATAAAGTATAAAAATATCCAATAAATCTGACGTTTTGTATAAAGTCCGTATACCGATACGCCAGTTCGCCGAATATTATTGTGCAAAGAGTCCAGTAGCTTCCACAACCTTCTGGGAATCTGGTTGCATTATGAGATTGTGTCACTACTGGATAAAATGCATGCGATCAAGCCACCATTTCTTTATTTATTGTTTGACTTAATGCCAAGAAGAATATAGGCGGTTACAAGAGTTTAAGATGGGACTACATATTATTCGATAATAGCAAATATGGGTCAAACGTTTTGCAACTTTAATCATTAATTTGTCTTATACTATTAAATAAATCTGCAATATTCTAATTGCTAATGTTTTCTGTGGTGCTGTAATTTTAAGAAGCAGCTCTTACCTTTCCGATTATTGGTCCTAATACATCTATTCCTATTGCTTTTAACATTCATTTTATAGGCATTTCCACATATCTCAACATTATATCAGTATTAATCTTACAATTGTCTTATCTACTTGGGTTTTACTTATTAGTATATATTAAGCATTAAGATAAAGAGATGAAATTTTCTCAACGATACCAAATTTAAAAATATACTTTGTAGAAGGTTTTTCCCTATACTAAATTTATTTTTACCTTAAATTTAGTGTTCTTTAGAGGTCTTTATTACGTTAATTATATCCTATAGCGGATGTAATTTTTTTTATTTCTATTAAAACCCATCGTTATGCTTAACCGAAGATCTTCATCAAATCTATAAAATTGACCGCTTTCTCTCTTATTTAACGCAGGACAAATATTGCATCGAACGGTTCTATTTAAACACTTACTGGTCTTGAACATACCTACGTAAGACTTCAGTTTTCCTATTATTATCCAGTTAAACAGATTTTGGTTTATAATAAGAAAACATACTTCTACTTAACGATCCTTGTATTTCTTTATAAAAATTACTTTGTACTTTTTTTGTTATATTTGAGCTACATATGTATATAATATGTATAGACTTGATCGTAGCTCTAGTTTGTAAAGCTAATATTCTTGAGAACTTGTATATTTGACTTAGTCCATAAATAGTTTAAATTTTGTGTGTATAGTTGTTTTTTTACTATATAAAATGTAATGATCAACTGTTATAGCATTTTTACCTTTCTCTGTTGTTTTTATTATACATAATACGTTCATTCCCCTTTTTTAATTTTTGTAATTTCTTTGTTTTATACAGTTCAGAATCTAACATTATTTTAATTGATTACTATCATCAACTAAACTGCATTTAGTTTGTTTGTAGAGTGGAGCACCAGAGACTAAAGTGTTCTTTCTTTTGATATTTAAACCGCAATGGTGGTCAGATACTAATACGCCTTAAACCTAGAAAAAGGGTGCAAGAAAGCTACATTTGTACGATGCATACAACATCAACTATAGATATTATGGCATGATGAGCTATCGATTATGATAGCAGATTACTTTTAGGTAGAGTTAAAGGCAACGTTACTAGTCAGCCCGTAGTACTTCCTGTTTTTTAGAGGGTACCCCAATCTTTCAACAATGTAACGCTCGACCACATGTGGCACGTAATATATTGAGCTTCCTTTAATACCTAGCCCTTACCAATAAAAAATATCTGAAATATCATTTATCCAACGGGCATAGCCATATTCACAATCGTGAAAGAGGTTGTGGATACCAGTAATGTCATCAAAGCACTCTTAGTTGATTGTTGGGTCGACTGGCGAGAAGAATGGATGCAAAGCTGTACATCATAGAATAAATAGAAATGTTTATAGACAAATGTTTTATAAATTTAATAATTAGTTTTTCTTATACTATTAAATAAATCTGCAAAATTTAGTTGTCATTTTACATTTTTCTTGGTACTCAAATATCAATAAACGAAAGTGTACAACCAACTTACAATGCAGTTTTTATATTTTCTTAAAGATTGTCTTAAATTTTATTTGTTTTACATTTAGTTTCAATTTATATTTATAGCTATGCATTTATCCGATCTATCAATTTTTATAATTTTACAACACATTAACCACTACTTTAATTTAAATATTTTACAAAAAAGCCCATAACGTCACAAAAATTACTGTATTTACAAAAATATTTGGGATCAGTAATTATTTACTTAAAATTATTTAAAAACTATACTAAGATATGTTTAACAAAAACTATTTTTATCAGAACAAATATGCCCTACCAAAGGACTTGTGCAAGGCTACCTATTATAAAAATGGCCTTCCGAGGGTGGAAGCAATAATGCGAATGAATGGATATGTGTAGATAAAACACGCACCACTACATTAAGCTTTGTTAATTGTCAGACTATATTAGTGCAACATTTTTTCCAATGGAATTAATGTCATTAAATTTAAGTACCTAGAGCATATAGTAGATAAAAACGGAATTATAAATCAGGAAATACATTATAAAATTCAGAGAGCTAGGAACTTTATAATAATCTTAAACAGTATTTGTTAAAATAAGAATAGAAGTGGCAAAAATAAAAAGCAAATTAAACAAACCATGGTTGCAACAGTTGTAACATATGGATGTGAGATTTGAACGATAACAGAAGAAGAAAAACAAAGACTAACAGCAGTAGAAATCGACTACTTACGCAAAAATTCCGGAACATTAAAGCTTCAACATGCCCAAAATGAAGAAATTAGAAATAGGATAACTCAACAAAGACAATATTAAAGTTAAAATGGTTCGGATACGCTTTACGAAGGAAAAATTTCAGGTGGTTGAAAAAATATTCAATTGGAAACCACCAAGGAAAAATAAGGAAAGTTTCCAAAGGTGTTGAAACGATGGAATAAAGCGGGTGTTAAAAAACTGGAATTGAGAATACAGCGACCGGCTGTCTAATTATTACACTGTTATCTGTTATATGTAATTAATCACTTTATTATCTCCATACCAAAGGCAGAGCTAAAACAGTAATTTTATTATTTTTTATTTTACTTTTTACTATTCACATAATTTACGCCAAATAAATTAAAAGTAAAGGTTGTTGTTTTTGTATACAGTTGTCTTGTCATAGCACTTTTCCTTCGTTATTAAAGTATTTCAAAAATTGCCATTTAATTATTCTGTTATTTCCTTTTTTCGGTGTTGCCCTATTTGATAGGTGACTTTTTAAACCTATTGTAACTATATCACATTTTAGGTCTTCAATGTCACAACATTCTAATTGTGTATACATATTACGAGATATTCTGTGTAAGAAATTGTGCAGTACACAGCTAGCTATTACTGCATGTTTAATGTTGTCTACTTTATAATTATTTTTTGTCCACGACAGAGTTGGTAATTAGAGATCTTTCTTTCTTTTTCAATTGCTTTACATTGTAAGGCTTCAGAAAATCCTTTGTTTAACTGAACGCCTCTAAGCCAAAGACATATAGCAGCTTCATTCCCGCCACTAAGATGATTGTGGTATTTTCAAGCATTCATTCTGCTACTTGCCATATAAGTCTGCATACTCTAGGACACCTCCACCAAATACACGACTTTTGGAACCAAAATGGGATTAAATAAACCCATAAGTTTAATCTACTGTTTCTACGAGTGCTTAACTGTTATAACCTTTATAGTTAAAGAAGTGTAACCCAGTTTTGGTAGAACTAACGCAACATATCTGATATGCTCAGCACCGAAACGATGTAGAAAGTTGGACTTTATTTCAAATATTTCAACATTTCTTTTCCATCCTCGTTTGTTTGTTGAAGACTAAAAATATAAAAATTTCGATTATTTTAACTTGTTATTTGGGTTTCATTATGATTAGGAAAGTAGTCTGAGAAAAGGTTCAGGTGTTGCCATGGACAAAAAAGTACGTATCCCACGCTTTAATTCACTAGTCCCATTAAGTCTATTAAGTGATATCACAACTAGTCATACAAAAACACTAAACATATTTTCAAGCAAAAGAAAAATATCTTCAAGCTACGCTATACTGTATTTTGTTAATCAGAAATTACAAGATTTAGGAAAGAACGATATGTTTCAAATACCCGCAAAAAATGTGGCTTCAAAATTAAGGATATCTATCACAAAGCAAAGAATAATAGCCGAAAAATTGATAAATATTTTTATAGGGACGGGATAACACTAGTTCTTTTTATATGATCTAATAGAAGAAAAGTGAGCACAAAAAAATATTATTTATTTTCGGTTAAACATGGCTAGTGCTAGAACCCCATGTAGTGTTAACTAAAGGAACCGAATCATCAAATTATAAATACTTTTCGGTAAAGCATACAGGACTAAAGTGGACACACACTCAACCATTTACACTCAAAATTTAAGAACAGAGAAAGCAATTGAACAAACTGGAGACTCCTTGAAAAACCAGCCTTCAATACCAACAATACAGGCATCTAAATCACTCGACATCTCAAGATCGGCATTGCCGAATAGAATAGAATAGTGAAAAAAGACATGTTTTTTTCCTTACAAAATCCAAGTACAGTAGCCAATAGATCCTGGATCTGATCAAATATTTGATTTTGCTAATTTGGTGGTTCAAATAATAAAGAGATCTTTAGAACGTAAATGCATTTGGTTTGCTGAAGTATGCTATTTCAGCTCAAATGGTTATGTCAATAGACAAAACCTGACTGTAGGGTCAGCCCAAATTTGCACACCATGCTACTCTACCTGTAGGTTTAGAGTCACCACAATATTTACAACATACTACTGGATTTAGGATTAAGAATCTTCAGCATTCAAGTAAGTTCTGATTAGTGTCTGTGACATTGGCCTATATTGTTTTCATGTTTTTTGTGAGTTGTTTACCGTATTGTAGTTTTTTTTCTGAATAAATGGAGAAACCATCGATAACAAAGTCAGGTAAGTAGAATAATCTATTTTAAGAAAATTACGCCATAATAATTCTTTCAAGAGATTAACGTAACAAAACTTATATCGTTTTAACAATCACTTTTTGGTTCACTCACTATTTATTTTGCATTTTATCTATATGTCCTATCTGAAACTACACACCAGTTTAATATTTTGCACCTATCTACTGTACTTGTGCGAAGCTGCTAACAATGAGACAGAGACGATGAATCGGCAGCAAAGAAATATTTCTTATTAATCTGTTGTCATTTATTGATATTTAAATGTCATCGTTATGTAAATTTTCTTTAAAGGTTATTACACTAATTGAATAACACATGAAATATAACAAATTCCTGCTTTAATCGCTACATTACTTATTATTTCGTCTACCACTTCTTAGTTTGACTATAAGTGTTTTTTTTTCTTTTAATATTTTAATACACATCTAAAAAAAAAATGCAAACAAAGCTTCTCTTATTTGAAGGCTTTCTTAAAAGCCAACTATGAATTATTTATAGCACAACTTTCAGTAGATTGTGATATAGGAATCTTTTAAAAATAGCTTAAATGTAAAGGACTGCTTATTGCTGTTGCTCTTAGTTGTGGCTGTTTCAAAGGTAACACCAATGGTAATTTGTTAAAACTATTTAATGTTACAGCTAACATTTTATAATCAGTACACTTTATTTTCGTAGCCGATTCTACTGTAACTCATCATAAAACTCCCATTTTATTGAAGTAACAATACAGCTAAAAACAGCTAAAAATTCACTATAGAGCAAGTATACACATCAGCTGCAAACAAGTTGGATGATAAAATAAGTGGAAGAGCCCTGTATCAGCTGGACGCAAGTTTAAAATAAACTAAAACAAACGATAATAGGAGTAATATAAGCACGAAATGCCAAAATTGGAAAAGGAAACTTCAAATGTGAAATAGATATTTAGATACGGAAAGTATCCGCCGAAAAATGTCAGGACAGCTTTTTATAGATTAGCCTATACACTGGGCTCCACGGCGAGCAACTGGAGCGACGTAACACCTCGGAGCCAAATTCACACACAACATCGGATGAAGCCGGGAGGCGTGCAGTTGTATCTCACAGTCATCCAAATTCTATTTCGACCGGCCGGTAGAGTTGGCACGCGAAGCCAGCCGCTCTTTACATCATACACCTGCAGCAGTTCTCCAAGCGCCGGTGAGCTCTCGGCACCGGTCATCATCATCCTTAACCCCAGTGCAGTTTCAGTTCGAAAATTAGCCCTCCGGCCGGACTTTCAGCTCCACGTGCGACAGTCGGAAAGTGAGTTTTTCTTAGCCTAGTGCGCCCGGAATGCCCATCGCGTTGCAGTCTCCAGGACATTATGGGAGCGCCGCGCTCGCTCGCACTTAACGCCCAGGACCTCCCCGAATTAGCCGAAATTTACAACTGGATGTGTAATATCATTAATAGCCCCGCGATTACGAAGTGTTATTATCGTGATGAAGTCCCTGCGCGCCCCATAAATTATATAACACGGTTTTAAAGCGCTCCTGCAAGTACGGAAACGCAACCGCACAATACGCAGCAGAACCTCCCCAGCATTAAATAACACTAAACTAACTGCGGAATTCGCGCCGCCTATTAACCGTACAATGTTTTAGTAATTATTCACTCAACTACCGCCACCCTGAATAATAAGTTTTATAATAAAACTACTAACCCCTCAACGCAGTATTGCATTTCAAAGTGTATTTAACAAATTTAAAAAATGTTTTTTTATATTTATATATTTGAGGCAAATATTTAGGTATTTAGGTATTGGGGTATTTAGGCAAATAGAAATAAACATAGTTTCCGGGTAATTCGACACATTTTTATATCTTTATGCGAGTGCTGAAAAGATCTATAAAATGTAGGCTGAAACACTATGTCTTTACAAAATGTTTGCCAACCTAAGCGATTTTATTATTAAAATATAAACCATTCCACATTACCCCACTAGAACGCCAGTTACTAGTTTTAGATTATCTTTTAAAAATAAATATGTGGTGAAATTGCTAGGGTTACTTCTAGAGTATTTGAAATAACTTGAAAATACATAAATATATTAGACAATAATAGGTAACACAGTCGAGTTAAATCTCAATGAAATAGAGTGTTTTCAACAAAAGATAGGCCATTACTTTACCGAGCGCCCACTCGTAGAAAAACTCAATTATCTTGGAATGCAGCCGAACTATTTTAAAAATGTAATTTTGGCAACGCAAAGCAAGCTACGTAACTATGTTTTGGTGCTGTAATTATATCACTGTAAATCAGATTGTTGTAGTGTTACTTAAAACATGAATTAGTATAACTCAGTCTATCTTTAATTTTATTAGACTTCACATTAATTAAATTTAAGTTTTCATTAGCATAGCATAACATAGCATTACATTATTACATAATGTGTAATTAAACTCAAAAATATCTCGAATTTAAAGCCAAATTTAAGAACAAAATAATTTCCAAGTTGTTTAAATTTTAAAATTTAACAGTTAAACGGTTATTAACAATAATTATCTGCAACACTCAATTACTTGCTAACATGTATCTACAAAAATTTTTATCGTTGGTTGTATACAGACGTGACTATTTAAGGTGTTCTAATGTGTAAAGTACTGTACAGTATAGTGAAGTATGACTAAATGCATAAAATGCAAATACTATCTTGTATTGTTGTAGCAATACTGTTATAGTAAGCGAAAATTTGAAAGTCCACGTATTGCTACCCAATTACTCAAAATAAATCTTCACTGCTATTTAAGCCGTTAGGAATGTATTTGAAATGGAAAGAACAGGCCTAGTGAAATATACGTGTAGATTTCAATGCTTGTGTAATAGCAACTTAAAATACTGAATAGACAAGAAAAATGGATAAAAACGAAGTATCTTCACGTTTTAGAATACTTTTGGACCGTCTAAAGTGATGATGTATACCATCTTAAGGCCTTGAGTAAAGTTTGTAAAAGCTGCCGAACTAAACCCAAGAATTAAGTAAAAATCGTGTTTATTTAGAAGATTAGTGACCTGTGACGAAAAATGGACGAATTCTGATTTTCAAAATCAGTGATTGAATCAAGAAGAGTTACTAATTGCTGTGGTCAAGCGTAAATGTTTTAAAAACCCAACTCAAGATTTGATTTAGAATAAACTGCTTCTAGACGTTCCATCCATAAATCATCATATATCATATAGCTCCTTTCTTGGAGCAAAGGGCGCCCTTGTTGGGGCGTTTCATTTCCAACCATAAATACTAAAGTATATTCTCAACAACTTGTACAAAGTATACCATATTACGTCACAAACACTTAGCTTCAACTAATCGTAAACGAATATTATTCAGTAAGTCATGTACTGAAATAAAAAAACAACTTGATGGCGTTGAACTTGCTTAAATCTTGCACCATTAGATCGCTACCTTTTTTCATAGAAAACAATTTAATTTTGTAAGTGGCTCGGATTTTTCAATTAAAGATTTCTTTTATTCAAAAGAAAAGGAATGGCTTTGTCGTACCAAAGAGCTAGCCGTTCGATATACCCGATTGCGTTTTGAATATTGAAATAAATATACTTTTTATAATTGTTTATGCTAAAGTTTTATTTTGTAAAACGGCATTACCTACAAACCACCTTTATTATTTTGGAATTCTTCAGCAATGATGCAATCGAAGTAGAAAAAGACTCAAAACTTCTACAGCAAAAATTAGACTTTGATGTTTGTTTAGGTCTGAAGCTGGTTCTTGGACAATTGAAGTACCTTTCACTTTTAAAGTCATCTTTTTATAACTCACCTTTAAATTTTATGTCCAATAATTAAGAAAGAAATTAAATTTTTTTTGCTGTCCTATATAGAATTTTTATAACTACATTTACAACTACTTGCTGAGAGCCATCCAAAATACAACCAAATTATGTTTTATAATTAGATTATACCTCTGCTAAAGAAACTGCAATAGAACTTATATAATTTTAATGCTCCTTTTACAGTCTTATTTTTTCTGCAGTTCAAGTAACATATAACAGTTCAATAAATAGCAAAAATGCAAAATTCAAGTTAAAAATAAAAAATGCATAATACAAAAGTATTACACATGAACTGCATTCATAGTGCTAAAAATAATGGTAGTGCTTACGCGCGTAAGTGAAAAAGTTGTCTAAATATACAATCCTATAAATAAGATCTAATAATATTGCCGCTGTCATTTGGTGATTCACATATACACCACTCAAATTTTATGCTACATGTATAGTGTATAGTAATCATATTCCATATTTATTTTTTCAAAAAGGAGGCCTTATAAAATTAATTATTACAAATTATTTTTATTCTTATCATATAATTTAACTAGCATTTTTGAAGTTTTAATTAATCTAAATTATTTAAATATGTACAGAGACACTACGAAAAACTATTTGGCCATAAAAAAAAGATTTTACAAAGTATTTTAATTATAATATTAAATGATACATGAAAAGATAAAGCCAAGCCCCAAGTTTAAAATGTAGGCGTTTAAACTTCATTTCAAATTTACTAAACGTTTAATGTTCATCTATGAGGTAACATTTTATTTAACTGGACGGTAAAATTATCATATCGTTGTGGAATATAAAAGAAATTTGCCAGAACTTAATGCCTTTTGTCAGTATACTGACTTTTTCTCCACTGAAAATACTGTGATTAGTACAACTTACCTGCATATGTTATGGCTGTTTCTACTTCATGTTCTAGCAAGTTGAAGGTGCACCTCATTGGTATAAAGAAGTGCCTAATTATCTAACTGGGAAGCTTTCTTCCACTGGATTGAACGATATGTTAAAGAGTATTTAATAACATTCGGCTGGTCCTCAAGGTCTTCTAATCTTACAGTTTCATTCTTTTTCCTTTATGAATATATTAAACATCTGGTTTACGTGCCACCAATGCCAACAATATTGAATGAACCTTGACACAGCATTACTACTGTTGCGAGCAGTATTAATGTACACATATTACAGCGCATGTAGACCGAACTTAACTACCATTTAGAAGTGTGACGCGAAAAGCTCACATTGAACATTTGTGATAGTATGAATAAAACTTGGACGTTTTTCCTTTAGTTTAGTAAATCATTTAATATCATATCTATAGTTCTTTTTAAAAAATATCTTTTTAAACCGAATGATTCTTTTGTAACAACTTTGTATATAAAAGAACACTCAACTTACTTTTTAACTAAGCAGCCTTTAAATAAAAAGAGTAAAACCAGTACTAATTCTGGTAAAGCTATACATGTCTTTAAAAAGGTGTAACTATCTCACACTGAAAATGTCCCCAAGACTTGGATGATTGCAAGCACCTATTATGAAAACTATACTTGATGCTTAAAATAATGTAAAGTTAGTTTTAAAGGTAGTTTTTTCAAAACTTAAATTATGGTGAATGCCTAAAGAAGAAACAGGTTTTTGCCATTTCAATTTAGTGTAGGTTACAAATCATAATAAGCAACGTTGTAGTTTGCATTGAAAAAGGCGATTTTATAATCAAAAGAACTTTAAGAACATTTTTAAAATAAACCTCATTACATTTTTGAGGTGCTTTCAATCTAATTAGAATGCTATAGTAACATTCTAAATAAAAATGTGGTCTGCTATCAATAATCTGGACTTTAAATATCTTATTCTTATACTGAAAAAAGTTAGTCTTAGATTAGCATAATTATCAAACCATTTAGTTTATGTTACTCTTACAAGTTGTCTCCGTTCTCATTATCTTTCTGATATGTTGTAAGACCTAATAGAGATAAGTAAACTTCAGTAAGGTCGCATGTTGTTTGTGCAGCCGGCACAACGTATCTGCCTTCCGATACGTAAGAAAATAAGGCTTTAGATTGCATTTTTGTATCCACATCGCAACTTTATTATGCTGTCAGTTAAATCCTTAGTTCGTAGGTGTTTTAATCATAACCCGAAAAACGTAGATACCGTTATAGGCGCAATCGTCTACTATAAATTTGTACAGAAAGTAAACAAAAACAGCTGATATGAAATGTGGCGCGATTAAGCTATGAGCGTACGTTTGGTTGCCTATCTTTAGAATCCTTTTGCATATTTTACTTTTGTAAGGTCACCGTACCGACTTATCCCACTGTTAACATTTCAATAAATTGTTCTATGTTCCCATCTTGCAAAAATTTGAGGAAAGGTGGGTGAAAAATTGTCATCCTAGAACCCCAAATAGTAGTAATGAGATTTAACAAATTTCCTTTAGCATAAAAAAATTGACTGAAGTCAGTTGCGGGAACTCTGCATATTGAATTGAATCTAAGCCTATCAAACTAGATTCAAACAATTCAAAAACGATTCAATCCAGCCGCATCATCAACATCTTCAGCTTATTTCACTAGAATATAAATTAACCAAATATAGCCAACTCTTCAAGTCGATAGTGGACTAATCGCATTGTAATGGTGCTGTTCAAAAAGCGGTGGCATTTAATACCGCTATTTCAATTTTCGGCTATATATCTTACTGATGTAAACTAATATGATTCATTCGATTCAAGGTCACTTAATTGTTTTTCTTTTTCTATAGAATGCCAACCAGTTTACTTCAAATTATATGCATTCAAGTTTACACAAATATGTGGCCTGATTTAAAGAGCTCTCTAAACAAAGGCCTCTGAATCATTCAACGGAGAATACTAGATATATACAGTGCCTTTGGAGAAGCTCTTTCACCCAAACGCGTCAATGATTAGTTAATTTTTTGTGGTAGCTGTCAATAGTTTAACAAAATTACAATGTTTGTTAGGGCACCATGTCTTTCATTCTTTTATAAAAATGCAAGTAACCACCATTCCAAACAGTTATAATATTATCCTTGCAAACACCATACAAAGACTGCGAATTTTGTATCCTTAGTAATGTTATTCTAATTATATGGGTTCCAAGCTATGCGTTTACAAGCTTGTTGATGAACGCTTTTAGTATAGCAATGAAATTTGCATTTATGCATTGCAGCATTGTAACTAACCTCTTGCCTTTCCTCGAACGACCCCTCAAGCAATACCGACTTGCTTTCCACATTCTTCATAGTACGTATTATGTTGTCAATGTTATCCTGATTTTATTTTTACTAGCTCTACTTTTGTAATGTTACAAGAAGAGTATATTTTTCCAAAAGCAACCCGGCTGCTTGCAACCCCTCTGACAGTATCTGTAGTAAAAATTACCTAGTCACTAGCAGACTTTCTAGCATCAAGTAACAAGCTAAAGTCTTCGCATGTCACACCTGATTAACTTACTTCTAATAGACCAGCTGGTCTGAAAGATCCGTAAAGCTTGAGCTTACGGTTTGTATCTATTATTATAATTTAGTCTTGGATGAGTACACTAAAGAAACTGTCTACTTAAACCATGCCCATGCTTTCGCCTCTTTCCTAAGGTTTAGAAAACAATTAGTTCAAAGAACAAAAAACTTAATTTTTGCTTTTGAAACTAAACACACTAATCACTCATTCAACCGTTAAGTTGTTCAATTTACGTTATTTCATTTTAGAATATTTTTATTATTGGCTTTTCCATTGGTTTATTATCTTAAATCCAACTCAGTCGCGTCTCTTTTCGTAGCACAGGAGGAAAGGTGTAGTTTGTCTCCAGGCAATAAAACATTTTTAATATCAAATTTTGAGCCGTGGTGGTTTAGTGGATAGGTCACTAGACTACGAAACCAAGAGTTGCGGGTTCAAATCCCGCTCTTGCCAATTCAATAGCTAACATTTTTACGGCCCAGCTAAACTCAGGCTACAATAAATAAGGACGCTAACCACGTTACTACTACCCTTGTGTAGCGTAGGCTCTAGATTGTAGCAGACCTATCCTGTTACGGCCCCATAGGCCTTCGTGGCCTGTTACTATTATTATTTTTATAATGTCAAATTTTAAAGATGTTCGCAAAACTATTTTAACCTTGAAATGACCTTAGTCTATGTGTACCTCTATCAACATCAAAAATAACTTCAATTGTTGACTACCCAAAATCCATAACAGAGTTCTGTTTACTGTTATAGGAGCATACTTCTACATGCCTATATATTTAGTTCATACAAACAGTTTAAATTGGGATGATAAAAAAAATAAAAAAAGCCTATGTTTTAAAATTTATTACTGTCTAACTGTCTTAAAATAATTTAACCTTAAAAATTAATTATTTAGTTTACTTTCTATAAACTTGTGTATAAGATGGTTAACACAAAACTAAAATAAATTTTAAAAATTAATCTAAATATTATGTAATACAATAATTAAAGTATCCATGAAAACAAGGTTGTTGAAATTTCAAGAGCATCTTTTTTATGGTAGATACAAAAATAATTTCACAACAAATGTTGGCAATTCACTTGGCTGTCTCGACTTTCTTGGCTGGTGTTGCTAATAGTTTAGTAGCGGCATTGTTGAGTCGTGTTCTTAAATTCTTTGGTCTAGAAATTCTAACCTGCAAGCCTTCTCTATTTTCACTTTCTTTTAACCGTGATAAAAAATATTTTTAAAAAATATCCGAAGTGACTGTTATTACATGCAAACTATTTTCCTCTTAATAAAAATTAATTATTGCACTCTTGGTTAAAGGTTCTAATTAAATAAATATTAAGTTATATTAAAATAAAACAGAGTGTAATCGTAGAAAGACTCGGAACGAATTAACAGAATTAATTGAAACCTTACGTGTTCAAGCGTAGAATGACCCGACACCGGATAGCAGGTTTTAAAATGTTATAAGATTTAATCGTCGAGCTATATCTCCTAAATTTATCAGAAGCTCAAGATGTTTGTGAAACTATTGACAACAACGCAGTGTACAAAATTTTGGCTAATTTTATAAAAACAAGTTCAATCGTTTCACCGACATTCTAACAGAACTATAAAATTTCAACATAATGCTGTTTTAAACAATTTAAATATTTTAAAGTGAGTAGAAGCTCAGTGACTAAATCTCAATTCAAAACAAATTTCCACATCAACAGACAAAAATGTAAACCATCGATTTATAAATATTTTTGTTCAACTTTAGAAATCTGCTAACAAAATATAGAATATTGTCATCTTCAAGTTTTAACTAAAAGTTGTTGAGTGCTAATCGAAAAGATAATTTTATTAAAGAACATACTTCAAACATTATAACAAAAAACAAGACGTGGGATTGGCGAAAATTTCAACAATTAATTAAATTTTGTAAATAAAATGAACAAAGTGTTAATCTTTTGATGCCTTTTATGTTGCTATTAATTTTCTCTTCTTCCTTTACTTTATTCGTTAATTATATATTTTTCCTAATGAGATATTTTAAAACAAACTTTCTTATATAACCAGATAAACAAAATACAAAAATAAGACTTGCAAAAATAATAAACTGCGAATAAACTAAAAATCATAAAATGTTTAAAAACACTAAACTAAAACCACTTTTGGACTGCCGTTTTGTCTCATATGGGCACGACCACCGCTCCTCCATCCGAGCCGATGCAGACGAGTTCGAGTCTCGCTCAACCCATGGGTGTATGTGACATTTTAGTATTAAGTTAGTTAATTTAGTAGGCATAATAAGCCCTTCAGACTGCGGTGCCGATAAATTCCAACAAAAAGCTCATGTTTGAATCACATTTTTATATTAGATGTGAAAATTATATACAGGATCGTCGAGATAAATCCGAAATTTTTAGGTGCTATTGCAAGAAAGCGAACGGACGTTTTATGAACATGCGCAACCCCCTATTAGGTAACACAAGTTAGCTTCACATAATAGATAATTTGATTGCCGACAAAATGAACCGAGAATACGATCGCAAACTCAAATCTCTTTTCACCGGAAGATCTCCGACAAAATTATTGTGTGATCTGGCTACAATATGACCCAAGTTAACGACGTAGCCAAGAAGACCTGGAGAAGATAACTGGTGATAGGACAACTCACGGCATGCTATCTGATCGTAAGAGAAGTAATAAATTGATTCGTGAATTAAATGAGAAGATCGAAGAATGAGTGACCGGGCAAAAGAAGTGGTCAGACAGGCCGTGCACGAAAACCTTCACTACAAGTGTTTTGTCCTGAGGAAATGCCAATAGAAAAAACCAGAATGGCAGGAAATTGAAAGCCAAAACGCGACATCAATCTCGACCGCGCTAGCTTCCTAAGATTATTATCGGTCGAAAAGAACTTCATCCAGAGTATGTTGTAGCGCCTCACTTCTTTTAGGAAACCTAAAGGTGATCATCGACAGCTATATCAACTCGCTGTGGACAGCTGTCAAGCCCTAGATAAAGGAGGGGGCCGCTGAGTAGAAAGTATGTGATACAGAAAGACTCCGTTCCAGTCGATAACACAAGGAAGACCCTAGCATGGTTCTATAACAATTTGTATTGCCGCTGTTTCCAAAATTGTAGTCACCTTCCAGTCCCAAGTGTAATTCCCTTGACTACTACAGGTAGGACGTGTCCAGACAAAGATTAATGAGAGGCATCATAAAACCAAAAACGATTTAAGGGCTTTTACCATGGAGATAATGACACATATAGAAAATGAGAGCAGTTGTGTTGGCCTGGAGCTCAAGAAAGTCTACATTGAATAATATGATTCTCATTACTAATTACTTTAATTGTGATAAGTTCCATGTAAATAAATTTAATTTTTAATAACATATATGGACAGTATGGAATTTGTGTTGGCTTGCAATAGGTTTATTTTCCGTCTATTGTGGCTGCTGATGGTTGTCTGTATTGAATAATATTCTCAGTTCTATTTCAATTAATTTGCTAATTTTAATGTAAATTAATATATTTATTTTTGATTGTTTTGATTGCTTATTTATTTTTTTAATTTGCTTTGACGACTCAATATACTAACCTAAACAAAATAATTGATAAAGAATTGCAACTTTCACATTTAAAAACCGTAAAACTGATAATAAAATAAACACTTCGCAAAACATTATTAGTCTAAGCTACATAAAACTAAGTTTAAAATACAATGAACATAAAATGAACATGTAGGATAATAAATGACAAACATATTCACCAAAAAGCGATATTGAATACAAATTTAAAAATTTAAAATATGTAAAATGGTATTGTAGAAATGATTTATTAATTGTCATGTATAATAGGGCACCTGAACTATTAAATGCTTTTTTAAATTAAATGTATTAACAAATAATAATAATAATTTTAACTTCCGTTAAAAATCTTTTTGGTCAAAATAAGAGCACTAATAAATCTATTTATTTTATGTGCATAAAAGACTACTACAAACTTCTAAACTAGGTACATATTTATTCTACTAACATGAGTTTCATTAACAGAATTTACACGAAAATACCAAATTATAAATTGCTTATTACTTATTAATTAACCAGATGAAAGGACTCATGGACGTACTACAGTACTAATTAGATATAACATTAAACACTCCAAAGGCACAACGCAGACAGCCATACATCATTATTTTATAAATGGAACATATTTTACGTTGGAAATACTTTTCTAAATCTAAAACAATGAAAACTGCGGGAGAAAAGCAATTCTAAGTCCTAAAATAATATTATAAGCGTGCAAAATTAAATATAATACCGCACATACAGGCTCTTACATAAGAATATTAATGCCCAACATTTTAACTTATGATAAGTAATTAACAATACAAATATTATTTTAAAAAATCGCGTACTTTTAATATTAAGACCTTTTTCCCTCGTAAGTGTAAAATTAGGGAATTGAGTCCTTGGTATCTTTCTTGATGCCACTTTACACTTCCTTTCTCTCTACTATATATTTCTCTTAATAGATGCGTATCTAACTTCTTCATTTTCCGTTTCTCTCGGTCTTCCTTTCATTTTATTTATACTCTTCTTACAGTTTTATCTTCTTTTATTCTTATTACAAGATCTAGCTACTTAACCGTCCTTTTTCTATCGTATTTCTAAATTACCTCCAATAACAATATTCCTTATTTTGTTTTTATTGTTCTTCCATAAATTTTCAGTAAATTTTTATTTTTCATTTAAATCAGATTTAGCTTTATAATTAATATGTTCTCGCTAGAACGAAACTCGCTTTTTTAACATTACCAGAAGAGCTAAATCTTCAATTTCCTCTGTATTCTAATTACAAAATTGAACACAAACAATTAATATATAAAATATAGTTGCAAATACAAAACGTAGCTCATTCATCAAGGTAATAGTGTATACCATTTAGTAAAAGCTTTCACAGAAGACAAATAGTTCGTGTTCTCAGTTAAAAAATTATTAGTAAAAGTCAGTTTTATCACTAAACAACTCTTATTCGGCCTATTTAAATGCTTACGGTTTTGTTTTTTGGAGCTACCGTGGAACTTCCACTTAAAGAAGTTAATAAATCCAGGAAAAAAGTTCGTTAATAAATTTTCTAAAATAGAAAAACCTTTAAAAATACGCAGAAAATATGGTTTCAATGAAGCAGTTTTACTCCCAAGTACTATACTTAACAATTACTTAAACAATTGTTCCACTTCAATACCATCTTCAACCTGGAAGGATTTGTTGTTTGAAATGTCGCGAATACTTCCTTGCTAAGGGCTTTGCACCCGGCATGTCATCGTTTTCCTCTTCATCGTCTTCCTAATGTTCCTTATTGACTACATTTTTTACAATATCTTCTTCCCTCGATAACTTTAGGTGTTATTAGGCACGTTAACGTAATTCGTTCGGGTTATATAATTTTCAACAACTTTTTTTGATGTCTCCTTCATTCCAATTATTATATTTTTAGGGCTAGCTTTTTCAAACAATAAATGATGGCAAAAAAATATATTTCCATGTTATCAAATACTAAAACACAGTTCTAAAAGGAAATCAAACCTTTAATGGTCAATTTTTTGTGATGCTAATGACATTTTCATTGAAATGCGCTTCCGATAATAAACCTTGACGTTTTTTATTACTCTGTAGTTCCTTGGTTGAAATTTTCATGTCATACTTAATAAGGATAATAATGCCAAAATATAATTTACAGTTTCGTTTATACCAATTGCGGATAAGCTGGACGCTTATCAACAAAATAGAGTAATTTTCATTTTACTAAAGTCTTTTTTATCTAGTTTAACCATGTAATCTTCAAAACTTGAACTAATTGTCCAAAATTGTTTGATGAAGTCGTAGTGTATTTTTAATGATTTAATTCCTTGAGAATATCTCGAGGTTTGTTTTACTGTAACCAGTAACTTCAATTTTTCACTTTCGTCCATATTTACTTTTAACTTGAAAATAGCTTTTTTTGCTTTGTTTTCCCCAAAACTGGTTATCCCTTTAAATGTTAATGTTTAATTGAACAGACATTTAACATCATCAAGAATTTTTAAAAACTTATAGTTTTTTCATTGACTTCGGCACATTGATCTGATACAGTTGGCTTATTCAGCCAATCAGTAATTCTTTCAAAATTTAAATATTCAAACTAGTAACAAAGTTTTTGACCTTTTCTTGTATTATTGCGTTAGATAACATTAAATTCTTTTTTTAACTTGAACACGAGAAAAATTATTTATTTCGATGTAATTTAATGCAATTACATTAAACCTGCAAAGCTTGCAACGCATAGCGAAGTGGCGAAGCAGTCTCCCAAATTTGAGAACCCTCTAGTTGACCTTGGACCAATCAGTTTCAAAATCACTAGCAAACAAGCCTTTTTGGTCACTTGTCGATTAGTGAAAACAGAATTTAGAAATTCCTAGCCGTTTTCGAGTTACTGTTTGGATGGACGGACAAACGAACAGACGGACGGACAACATAAAGTTAGTAAGTGATTCCGTTTCGCTTCGCCACTTAATAATTAATAATGAGAATCATATTATGCAATGTAGACATTACCTTCTCGAATCTAAACCTGCTTCAGACCAACACAACTTTCCTGTCTGTGTTATTATCTCCATTATGGAATCCCTTAAGCTGTCCTTGGTATTATGATGCCTCTCATTTACTTTCACCTCGATCATGCCTCCTGCACGTAGTAGTCAAGAATATTGCAATCTGGGGGTGGCCGCAAGTTTGGGGTCTGACTTGTAATAATACAAATTATTGTACAGCTGTACCTGAGTCTTGAACGGAGTCTTGCTGGAACACGTACTCTCGCTCAACGGCCACCTTCTCTATCCAAAGCTTGATAACTGTCTCCAGCATATTAATCTAGCAATCAAAGGTCACTTTCAGACCTTCCTCAAATAACGAGGGCGCCATAACATGCCCATGCTACTCACAAGCTCCAGCACCATCATAGAGGCGAGAAGTTTTCTATGCATGACAGTAGGCACATCGAAGGCATCTTGCAGATCCAACGGTCATTATGACGATTTACCTTCTTGTCTTGGATAAAGTCCTTTCATCCGAAAAGAACCTCAAAAAAAACAACGCGTGTTTGATGTCGTTCAACAGTGCTTAGACCGTTAACTTCCTGTCCATTTTGTATTTTTCAGTAAAGAGTCGGCGGATTCGATTTAGAACAAAAAATTTTTAGTGCGTCTTTGCCAAGTCACTCATACTCCGCACAAGTATCCTGATCATCTTCTCATTTAATTCGCAGACAAATCACTTCTCTTGCGATCAGTGAGTTACCCTATCAGCAGTTCTTCTGATAGTCAAATTCCGCGTACTTGTTAGCTAAGTCGTAAGCTTAGGTCTTTTCGTAACCAAACTACGCAATATTTTCTGTCTACGATTTTTTCCGCAGGAAGGGATTCGAGTGTAGCAGCTCTTTGATTGTATTTTTAGCTCATTTTGTTGACAATCGTAGGTTGTTATGTGAAACTAACTTGTTATGTTACCTAATAGGAAATTGTCATTTACAAATATAACTTTTGGTTTTTCCAAAATAAAAAATTTCAGGTAGTAAAATTTTTTCAGATACTTTACACTAGTGGACTTGATTACTTCCTTAACAGAATCCATCTTGAGATCCTTTTGAATAGCTTAGTTACAGACATACCATAGAGTATTGGTGATAATTCAAAAATTATTTGACCAGTATCTTTTCAGGATTTCTGTGTCCCATAACTGAACACTCTATGTCTAAACTAATTTTACGTCCGCTTTAAATACAAGTAATTTGGTTTTTCAACTACAGCTTTGAATTTTTTCTTATTAGCTAGTAGTATTTGCGCAATTTGCTTTTTAATTGTTTTCTTTTATTCCACATGTGTATCCATCAAGTAATACATCCATGCATACTGAGGTATTTAACTGACTTGTTCCTTCTTGATTGGTAAAGGCTACATAAGTGTATTTGTTGTCATTGTCTTAACAAAACTGGTACACCATTCAAACATTCTTGTAATATTTATATTGCTTAGAAAAAATTTTCGTATCAAGCCAAACTAACAGAGTTTTAGCGAGTACTGTCATATCCAAAATGTATGAGATATATAACACTAATCCTAAGACACTATCCTGGAAAACTTCAGCATTAATTGCATGCATATTTGACATCCTATGTAATAGTTTAACTTGGTACAAACTATTTGTCGGGTATGATTTCAAAAGATGAGCAAAAGTCAACTTAATCTTATAATTTACGCCGTCATACCAAACCTTATCAAAGGCCTGCGATACATCCGTGAATGTGGTGAAGAGGTATTTGTAAGCCTCATCCCCTGCCAACTATAATTCTGTAAATTTCTTCAGCTATTGCATGTTTCCGTTGGAAATGAAGCTAATGTGGTTATTAAAGTTAGTTTTTTTATTATTGTTATTGGTCGCAGTCTTTTTAACAGGAGTTTCTCGAATACCTTTAATATTACCGGGAAAAGACTAACGGATCTGTACGGCTATACTTCGCAAAAAGGTTTGTCCGATTTGAGAACAAGAATAACATAAGTCAAATTCCATTGTGATCGCTGGTACGACCGTTATTGCAGATGATTTTATTATATCCCGGCGTATTCTTGAGTTCACTAATAATGTAAAATACTTTTTAAGACAGAATATGTTAATTGGTTTTCCGCTATAATGGCGCTTCTAGAAACTAACATATGTCTACATTGTCCAATGGATGTTTATGTGGATACGGAATGAAGATAATGTTTCCCTCTTTCACTATCACTTCTGTTCCAGTTACTGCCCGATGTCCATATGAGAATTTTTCTTTTGGGGTTTTTATTCTCTTTATTGCCTTCCAAAGTAAATAATTGTTATCTTTTGAGATCTTTAGGTAACTTTAAATAAATTTGTTCTTTAATTTGGCTAGTAAACGGACTGTGTAATTTGATTCAATTTATTTTTATCTTATATATTTTTGTTTACTGCTATATTTATCGGAGCTTTACCTTCTTTGCTACTGTGTGTAGAATGATTGTAGAAGCGTAAATGTCTCCTTCTTATCTATCTTATGCATTGTTAGATATTTTCTGCAAGTTGCATATTTCTACTTAAATATTCAATAGCTAAGTATATATCTCTTTCAGCTCTTAAAACGATCTGTTAAAACTATAAGTTGTTCTCTAAAACGTACCCAGTGGTGTTTCTACTTTTAATATTATTATGCTTATAGTGATAAGTGGAGAATAAATCCGTCATGCCGTACCTATGCATCAGTTCTTTTTATTTAATACAAAAAACTAATAAATCAGAAATTTTGTTTTTGTCAGTTAATTAGTAGGTGTAATGGCTACTACTTATAAAACATAAGTTGTTATCCCCCAAGAAATTATATAGAGCTCTTCCTTTTGTAATTTAGGAATATACTACCGTTAATATTAGTTAGTGTTCTTACTATTACTGCTGATCCTCCATGTGCTGTCCCATCTGGGTAGAATATAATGTAAATTTGATATCCTAATATCTCTAGTGAAGTGTATTTCTGAGATAAGTAGGACATCAATTTTATGTCCCTTGATGAGTATCTTAAGTTCTTGTAAATTATGACACAGTTCGTTATCATTCCAAAATGGTAATGTGTATAATTTAGCCCTTATCAAATTATGTTAACTCCAGCAGTAAGCAAGTTTTTATTTGCATGAAACCATCTATAAGTTTTGACTGCATATCCGCCTGTTTTATTAGTAATTGTTCTAGTCGTTCAAACGATTTCTGATGAGAAAATGATGACTGCTGTCACATCACTATTCTAGTTTAATTGATTCTACAACTATTTGTCATTATGATAAAGTTTACATAATCTTTAAAATTTGTTGCCGTTGTATTATTGGAATTGCCAGCTGATCCTAAAATTCATTTCCTCCATTTAGAAAAAATATCTATATTTATGTGCTTTTTAGCATTCGTGGCATCTTTTTAATTTGCTGTATTAGTTTTTTTACACAAAGCACGTGTAAGTTTAGTATATTTGCTCTTCATACATGTGGATGTTAGATGTCTTTTCCGCACTTTACACGCTGGAGGGGTCTACGGTTTAAATATGCCATCTACATTTTGATGACGGGCACATTAAACTATTTTCTTTTTTCTGTATGGCGGTTCAAATTTTGCAACTGAGCAGACTGTTTATTGCATAAATTTCCCTATTGTTTTGATTTGATTCTAGGTCAATGTAGAACATTGACATAGGTTTTTTTTATAATAAATATACATTTAACTTTATGTTTTTCTCTTTCTATGTTGACTTTAATATCGTTTACTTTGGTGGAATAATATATTTTTAGATACCAGCTTAAACCTTCTGTCTTCATTTAGTTGTAAGTAATAAAACATATTTTATTAGTTTTCAAGCACTTAACTAAATAATTATTTATGGCTGACTTTTATCAGATTTAAAATTGGTTTAAACGCTATTGAATGGTAATTAGTGGCGATTTTCAATTTTTAAAACTCCACGTTGTTCTTGGTAAACTAATATTCCAAATTTATTTTGCGTAGTAATGTTTTAATGATTACGTTTTGGCTGGTTTTTTTTATTAATAAAGTCACTTTTTCGTTTACTTTCCTTCGACGTTACCATGGCCCAGTTCTGATGTGACATATTATTATTGTTTATTGGAGGGAATTTATTTGAATATTTACATCTGACATAGTTGCGTATATTATTGTAAATACTATATTACATTTTCTGATATTTGCATTGACTAATGTTGATAATAATTGCGAATTATAGTCTTTTATATAAAGATTAGGTAATGTCTGCCGTGCACGCTAACGTTGCTGGATTCGCGGAATTTATCAGCAAATGTAGTTTAATAATAACCGTGTGATGTACCGGCATAATTCAATATTTTGCAAATTACAATTGTTTGTTCAAAAATGTGTCTCACGAAAAAGTAGGGTAAGCAGCGGCGGTGTTTTCGTTTCTTCTGCTGTTTATACAAATCAAATTTATGTTACGGCCCCACCTTATGCCGCCTTCGCGTCTCTATGTACGGGCGCGCCGCAATAAGTTTTTTAATATCAATAAACAACGCATCCTTGAATTTCCGGGCTGCTCTGCGATTGATTCTATCCGAAGGCAATTTGCGGCAGTAAATCGCGTTAGTCCCGTACTTCACGGCAGAAGAACGCGTTTGTTGCTTGTTTTATTTGCATCTCCTTCATAGTTATTACCAGACTTTTTTTTTCCTGTTCTGCAGTCTTGACCTTATTCTGCTTCGTTCTCGGGGGAATTCTTGAGCTTGCAGGAAATATGCCCCGTAATCTTTTGCCGTTTCGCTTTAATTAAAGTTTAAAAGGTTTGCCGATGAAAATGAATTTGGGCGTTAAGTTTGCTTAAGGCTAGTATGTTTAATAGCGTACGTCTGCTGCGCTCGAGGATTTTTGGGTGCCGCATTTTAAGATTGTTTAACACAAAAGCTGTGATATTACAGTGCATAGTAACATAGTTGTACATATTGCAAGATTTCCATAAATTGAATTTAATATGCTGATGCATTGTTACAGGAATATTTATAACTTGACATATTTGATATTTCTTCGGCGTGAGCAACAATGCGGATTCTAATTTTTTTAATAATCTATTAAACTACTTTCAACATAACATAGTTTCTCATTATACAGGTTGTCCCACAAGGATGTTCCAAGACTATAGGTTCTTTGAAACATTTTAATCAAAAAAGTTCCAATAAACATAAATCGAGATCTCAACCGTTTCGTTCTAGTTCTTCCTTCGTCCTCGCAACCGGTCATCATTTTACCTGATGCTATGGTTACCAGGGATATTTAATTGTCTCGATGATACATTAGAAGGAATTGACTTGTAAAATAGCTTCAAGGCCTCCTAATATCAATACTTTGGATTTTTTCTTTTGAAGTCCGTGAAAGTCACTTGTATAAGGTAGAAGTAAGCCTAATTCAAGGAAATACTTATTGCAAAAATTTGGAAAGCCTTTGATACGATGTGTGCGTCTATAGAAAACATCAACTGGCAAAGAGATCTAAGACGTTGCATTGCTTTATGTTTAGAAATTAGAGGAGGCTATTTTGAACAGCTTTAGTTTATTATAATTTTAATTTATTCTCATTAATAATTTTTTATTTGGTTTAAATCATTTAATTGTTTATTTAATAAATGAAAATTTAATTTCGTAATAAATTTACAATTTTAGACCAATAATAGTAATGTCACTGAAAACTAATCTTTTAAATACATACTATTCTTGTCTAGTTTTCTTAGCAACAAAAGTTGCAATGATAATACTTGGCAAAAGAATAAAATGTTAGAACGACCAATTGCCCCAAAAGACCCCCAACTTGCTTTATTGATATTGCAAAAACAGTTGGTAATTTGACCCATACTTATTAAAACTGTTTTGGTTAAAGTATTCTAAAAAAACCTGTACACAAAATCTTGAAACATCCTCCTGAGACACCCTATATAAATAAATATTTGGTATAGTAAACTGCTGTGCAAATTTGAATGATTGCTTTAATTAAAAATAGAAGAATTATTGAAAACTTTCGATCACACGATACGCCGTCTGTTGATTCCAATATTAAAGTCCAAATAGGGCCATATTGAGTAAGCAGAGGCAAAAGGAAGCAGAGAATTAGGAAGAGTGAAATAGCAGAAAGTGCGGGAGAGCAGAGAAAACGCAAATAACAGATGAACAGTGAGTAAATTGATGTAGATAATAGTTAATTGAGGTTAAGGATTTTGAAAATAAAGTCGAAAATTGCATATGACAAGTGTAGATAAGAGATAAGAGAAATAAATACAACTGGAGTGACCTCCACAACAAAATTTTTTGGTTAGGCAACACATTATACACCAAAATAATGTAATTCACAAACGTTAGTGTAAATAAAGTTTAAATTGAAACAGCATAGCAACTAGAAGAGGGCTTTTGATAAATAGGTGACAGACCTGTGACGGGCGGACTGGGGCCTGGCACTTTACGCAATCAACAGCAGACTTGAAGATGAATGAGATGAAGAGAATTGAGAAGATGTTCCAACAAATAGAGGGGAACATGAAGCAAATGAACGAGAAATTTGATACGTTTGTAATGGAAATGAAACAAGTGAGGAATGAAAATAAGAAATTAAAAGAGAACATGGTACAACAAGAGGAGAGAATAGCTAACTTAGAAAGAGAGATCAGGAGGAATAATATTATAATAAAAGGAGTAGTAGATGAGGAAAATGAAAGTACAAGTAAGACAGAGGAAAAAGTAACTAGTATAATACAAAAGATAGGAATTGACATAGACCAAAATGATGATGTAGACCAAACGAGAAGAGTCGGAAAATATATGAAAGACAAAAAAATACCAATTTTGGTTAAGTTAACTAAAGTCAACAAAAAAGTATCAGTATTACAAAATGCGAGAAAGCTCAAGGGAACAGACATATGGATTGATGAAGATTACACCAAGGAGGTATTAGAAGAAAGAAAAATGTTAATCCCACAAATGAAAGAAGCGAGGAATAAAGGATGTAGAGCACAACTAAAATATAATAAATTGATAATTAACGATGAAATATACAGAGCAAATGATTTGGTAAATAAGGATGAATTGGTAAAGGAAGATAGGACGGAAAGCAATGCATTAAAAAGGACGGTAACGGAGAGATCGCCAGAAGGAACAAGTTTTGAGGAACAAATAAGAAAAGTAACCCGAACCGGGCGAAAAAACTATTAGGTATAGATATGCAGGAGGTAGCGACAACGAAACTGGCAATGGAAAAGGTAATGAACTACAGGATTGGAAACTTGGAGTTTGGAATACAAGAAGCCTAACGAGAAAAGAAGAAGAAGTTATATACGAGCTTAACAGGACAGGAATAGATATACTAGTACTAGCAGAGACAAAGAAAAAGGGAAAGGAGAAAAGATATTAATGGATGGACACAGGTTAATATACACCGGAATGAAAGGAAATGTAAGAGCGGCAGAAGGCGTGGCATGCATTATAAACAGGAATTTGAGTGATAAGATTATAAACTGGACAGGGTGGTCAGAAAGAATTCTCACGGTAGAACTAGAAATGCAAGGAAAAGAAAGAATATCGATAATTGCAGTCTATGGACCCGATGAAAACGAGAAAAAAGAAGTAAAAGATAAATTCTGGGATGAATTAGCAATGATAACAGAAACCAGTAAAGGGAAAATATTCGTAGCAGGTGACTTCAACAGTAGAGTGGGGAAGAGAGAAAATGATACAGAAAAGGTGATAGGAAAATTTGGTGAAGATAAAAGGAATAACAACCGAAGGAGATTAATAGAATACTGCTCCCAAAACAACCTGATTATAGCAAACTCATTCTTCCAACATAAAAAGATACACACATACACACGAGAGGTTAAAAGTAGAGATGAGAGATCTATATTAGAATACATACTAGTAGAAAAAAACAACAGACATACAGTGAAAGATGTTAGAGTTAAAAGAGGAGCTGAGATATACAGCGACCATTACCTATTAGTAGGAAAAATAAGGAGGCCAGAAGACCAGAAGCAAACAATAAAAGAAGAATACACAGTTCAGAAAGAAACAATAAGAATCTATAAACTACAAGAAACAGAAACAGCAAGGGAGTATGAGAACATAATAAGCAGAGACATACTGGTAGATGAAGACAAGTTTGAACAGTTAAAGGTAGAATAGATATGGAACAAGATAAAGAACACTCTACTAAAAGCAGCAAGGTACGCATGCGGTGTAATTAAGACAAAGAAACATATGAAAAGAACCGCCTGGTGGAACGAAGAAATAAAAGGACAAGTTAAACTAAAGAAGAAAAGGTGGACAGACTACTTAGGAAGAAAATCAGAAGATACCTACAATGCGTACAAAGAACAACGGACAATAGTAAAACAAATGGTGAGAGAAGCGAAAGGAAAGGCGTGGAAAGACTTTGGCGAAAAACTAGAGAAGAACAGTAGATCAAACCAGAAACTATTTTATAAAGTTTTAAAAAACCTAAAGAAAGGAAAAACAACAGAGAACACAGTAATAAAAGATAAAAATGGAAAGGTATTAATAAAATCAACAGAAATAATGAGCAGATGGAGGCAATATTTTCAAGAACTCCTACAGACCCAAGTTATGATTAAAGAAGAAAGTACACAGATAGAAGAGTTAGTAACAGCATTAAAGAAAATCAAAAATGGAAAGTCACCAGGACATAACGGAATCACAAGCGAAATGTTAAAAAAAATGGGAGAACAAGGACGCTACTAAAAATGTTTAATAAAATATGGAAAAAGGAGAAAATACCAAAAGACTGGGAAGTGGGACAGATTGTGCCAGGAAAGGAGATAGGAAGATATGTAATAACTACAGAGGCATAACGCTGCTCAGTATTCCTTTAAAACTGTATGAACAAATACTTGAAGGTAAACTCCGAACTGTAATAGAACCAACGTTATCAGAAGCACAGGGCGGTTTCCGTAAGGGTAGAAGCGCACAAGACCATATATTTACTGTTAAGCAAATAATTACAAAAACAATCCAATACAACGAGAAAGCTGCCTTTGCATTTATTGATCTCGAGAACGCTTTCGATAGAACGCCTAGAGAGAGAGTGTGGAAAAGTTTGAGCAACAGAGGAGTAAGCCCAAAAGTAATTAGGGTAATTAAAAGTTTGTACCAAAAGACAAGGAATTACGTAATAAATAATAACAGAATATCAGAAGAGTTTGAGACAAATGAAGGTTTAAGACAAGGAGGGGTAATGAGCCCGGTACTATTCAACATCTTTATAGACGAAATAATACGAACATGCCACCAGAGAACCAAAGGGTTAAATGTAGGATACAGAAAATTACAACCTACATTCATACAAGATTGTGCATTTGCAGATGATATTATAGTAATGGCAGGAAGAGAAGAAGAACTATAGCGAAACCTACTGATATGGAATGAAGAATTAACATATAACGGAATGAAGATGAATATCAGCAAAACAAAGGTAATGACCATTGGGAAAGATCACCAGAAGATAAATATACAGATAAATGGAGAGGAGATAGAACAGATAAAACATTTTAAGTATCTAGGGTTTACTATCGATGATAGTGGAAGACAAGAAATAGACATAACTGAACGGATAGAGAAATGTAACAAATTATGTTATGCAATAAATGTAAACTTTATAAATAAACGAGAGGTGTCACAAAAAACCAAACTTACAGTGTACAAAACAATCCTTAGACCCATCATGACCTATGGATGCGAATCGTGGGTACTGACACAAAAAATAAAATCAAGATTGGAAGCCACAGAAATGAAATACATGAGAAGAGTGAAAGGTGAGAGATAGAATAAGAAGCAAGCAGATAAGGGAAGAATTAGAGATCAACCCTATAACAAGTTTTATCGAAGGACGACAGTTAGGTGGGGTCATTTGCAACGGATGGATCAAGATAGACAAGTCAAACAAATATGGGAAACGAGAAAAGTAGGCAAAAGGAAACAGGGAAGGCCACAAGAAACATGGGACAATGTCATAGGAAAAATATTAACAAGGAAAGGAAAAACAATGGTGGAGGCAAAGGAAATGACAAGTAACAGAAAAGAATGGTATAAATTTGTACATAACTAAATAAGTTAATTAAGTTAAGAAAGTAGGTATATAGGTATCATAACAAATAATGTATTTATTTTATTTTAGTTTAGTTTATTTTATAAGCCAACATCAATTTGGTAAATGGCTTTTGGTTATATATATATATATATATATATATATATATATATATATATATATATATATATATATATATATATATAAATAGAAGAGTCGTCAATAGTCCCTATCATGAACGATACCAAACAATCTCACTCTACTTAATGCCATAATCCAACGCCGTTTGAGTATATAGGATAATTGTGCATATTAATTCAAAATTGAGTCCCTGATAGATCTTGATTTTCAAAGAGCCACACAATATAACATATTGACAAGATATATTACAGTTGAATGCTTATTAAAACCGAGGAAGATTGCCTTATTTAGTATTATAATCCGGAAGCGATTTAGAGGCCAAATGGTAAAAGAATTGCACAAATACCTTCGAATATAAATTCTGCATAGATGAGAAAAATCTAAAGTAGACTCTTTGTGGAAGTATGTGGCCACTTCCAGTATAATCAAAAATAATCACGTAGAAATCCTTTTTAATAGGGACAACAAAGACTATGAATCTGTTACGTTAGTAAATCTAACCCTCAAAATTATTAATTTTTTCAATTAGAAAAAGTTGCATTATATAAAAAATATAATTTAAAATTGTGCATAACGCATTTACATTCTGAAGAATTGAGATTATTAAAAACATGGGGCCGGCGAAGCGATTGCTCTGTAAGCAATCCCAGAACGAACTTAAAAAGACCTTTCGATTTCGACTTCGAATTTCGGGAAAATTCGAAATCGAATATCTCGAAAATTATTCGACATAGAATTTTTTCAACTTTATTTGTGACGGACCGACAAACCGACTGACAGACATATAGAATTCAGTAACGAACTTTTTAAGTTCGTTGAAAAGATAATTTAGATAATCTATTCTTACTCCACCAAGCCATTTTTATAGGAAGTTTTATTTATTCCTTAGTTAAATAAAAAAGACCAATTAATAATCAAGAAATTTGCCTAAATTTTGTATAAGCATATGAACAGGTGTAAGCTCTATTTGCTATCTTTTCATCAGTGCAATGGTAGCATTTTTTTTAAATCAGTTTATCATCCTGGGAATCAGATCCAGTCAGATTATAATAATTTCTTTGATGATCTCTACTAAAACTCCTTCAGGACTTGTAACCTTGTTACTCGAACTGACTCCAAACTAATTCTTGTGCACTAAGGGACTCTACTGCCTCTAAACAAGAACTTCATACTACAGGTTAGCCCAATGCATTAGTGCTTTTGAAGACAAAGTGCACAACTTTTTGGTTAGAGTTTCGTAAACCTTGCCCCATTCATCAGTATTAAATATGTCAAATCTTTTTTTCTGCTCTTTCTTCTTAACATTATTAATTGCTAGCCTTAATGATATTTTAGTATTTTTATTTACTTTAAATTGGACTACAATTTTAAATTCACATATTTTGGTTTTTTTGCTAGTATTTTTTTATAGAAGCATCAGTTTAAGCTTCAATAAGACTATATTTTTCGACCACCAGTGCATTTTCGACTTATGTGTAAGATTTTCTTCTAGGCTTAAATTCATCTTCGTATTTATCTTAATTATCCGGTATGAATCACAGCAACTACAATTTTCTGTGAGCTTGTAAATGTTATATTCAATTCCCGATTTAGCCAGACAACATCCTTTTATCATATGTTCATTTCATTAAATATATCTTTCTTTTTCTTCCTCATATTCTACAAAAGATATTTTGTTGTCATTTAATATCTCATTTAATATTTTTTCTAATTTTAGATAAAGTAATTCATTTATACTAGATATGTTTAAAACCAAAATAAGAGCTTAGCTGCGGGACTCAAAAATTGATTTGCATCCTCATTGGTGACAAATATATTGTTTCATCATTCTCTCGTCTCTACCACTTTATCTACAGTGCCTCGTCTGCACGTTAGAGATTTTTAATTAGAATGTTTGAGAATCTTTATACTTGCCTAGATTGATTATAATAATAACAAATAACAAGTAAAGATAATTATGCTGAGTATTACTCCCTACTCAAAGCTATCTCCCTTTTTTATCGAATCAGTATCCTCTTTCTGAAATTAATATCTATATTCTTAATCTTTATGGTTTGCTGTAACCTGTACGCTTTTTTCTGTTTCCTTTTCCGCAAATCCAACAGACATTAGATGAGTACTCACTCTTTTTAGACTTATCCTTTTTCCAAAAATGTATAACATCTAATACTGCGTTGTGCCAAACTTGGTTTTAGTTTGCTTTTGTCCACTAGCATTTAGCTTTTGTAGACGGTATAATACCACATATCTGATTATAGTTTTTGTAATTTTAGTGTTTGTCACCCATATGGTATTAAAGTATATATTGCTACGAATACACTTTCTTGCAAATATTTGGCTACTACTGCCTGCTTTTTTCCCAGTATGCAGACAACCGTCTTTAAAATTGACCTATTAGCTGTTGTCCTTAAATGTTTTTAATTCTTTCTCAATGTTTACTTACACATCACCTACTATAATTTCTTGATTTGATAAATTCAAACACTTGTAAGTCTACGTTTTGTTAATATATTTATACAAATACACTTACCTTTACCATTACAGCTTCTTGTCTACTTCTTCTTGTTCTTGCTAAGATTCTTTTTGTTTTGGCTTTTCTATAATTGTATATATATTGTATCTGTATACCTTAATACATATATTTGTACAAAGCTTTTTCCTACAAAATACATCTCTTTCCTTTCAGAAAAACCTATTTTGATCTTTGTCATTCGTAGATAAAAACTTTGTCAACTGTAAACTATTACTAGCTTCATACATTGTTTGTATAGCTGGTTTATTCTTCTTCTTTTGTCATCATACCGAATAATTGTTCTTCTGTTAAGAGTGTTTTAGATCACTACCCCTCTTACCTTTACTTCTTGAACAAATAACTCCGTTGCACCATCATAATTTCTTTTATATTTTCTCGCATTTGCTACGTCTGCAACCAATCGTTCTTTTATTCAATAATTCAAAACCCATTTCATTTTAGCTTTAAAGCTACATAGTTGACTTATTAGTTTTTCTTTTTTCTCCAATTTGGTTATCTGTCTATTCTCACTATTCTCATTACTACCCATACGATAATTTGTTGTAAAAAATTATATTGTCGTATTAAAACGGTTTCTTTATTTTTCATTTTGAGGAGATAAGGAATTCTTTTAAGTTTTTTTATTATTAACAGTTTTATCAAATAAGAAAAAGATATATAGATATGTGTATGGTTCACGTGTCGTTTTTGAAATAATTCTCGGCGTTTTGTCATACACTTTGAAGACATTTTCAAAAGAATTTTGCTGTCCCCTTGATGTCTTAATTTGCCTACTCTCTAGAAGGAGTTATGACTGTTTGAATAAAACTGACCTTTTATGTGCGCTACTTTACTATTTATTGGAGTGAAAGTAAAATTTTTGAAGAAATATTGTTTGACGGGAGATGCGTTGATTTTGTGGTTGTTTCATTATTATGTTTAAGCAAGTGCCGGACAGTTTTAGCCGTTGCGTACCACCAAAAAGTACTTATATATTCAGCTAGATATTTGTCTAGTTGTTTGACTTGTTAGGATTCTTACCACTCTCCATGGGCTTTTTGTATATTTCTTGGAATTTATTAGGTGTGATCCTTGATCCAACGAATAAAGTTAGCCATTTTAGAGTAGGCCGTGTATGTTTTTCTTCATTAATATGAGACTTATTTTATTAATACTGACTCTGATATAAGATAAAAACATTTTTTGTTGCTAGAAAAGGTATCGAGATTGGAAGTAGTTGTTTCTGTTAATATTTCTAATTATACGGAATAAGGATTTGCTAAAATATCTGCTTTGTAACGAAGCAGTGGTAGTAGTCAAGTTTTGTTTATTGGTTTTACAAAAGTTTGATAAGTTTGGTGAGGAGGGATTTTGCAATCGTGTAGATTAAGGCAAGGCAGTAATAGGATTTGCCGTTTAGGCAGCGATTGTTATGGAGAGTATTTCTGCAAAGATTTCAATGGTAAATTTGCTATTGGTGCGGATTTGGTTTAGTTTGAAAAAGAATTTGAAAAGCTTGTCAAAGTTTCTGTTTATGGGACCAAATAATAAAAGTATCATCGCCATATTTTATTTAACGGGTAGTTTTAAGGTGAAAGAAAATAAAAATTTGCCTTTTAAGATCGGACTTCAAAAGATTCTTTATGATGGGTAAAATTGAGGAACCCATAACAGCACCACTTGTTGGCGATAAAAATCTTTTAAAGGTAAAGAAGCAATAGTGAAGTAGGGCGTATTGTTATTTATATTGTAAGTTCTTTTCAATTACTTTAAGGTATCAGAAATTAAAATATTGCCAAACAAAGATACTACATCATCTTATAGGAGAAGTTTTGGAGTATTTTTAAAGTTTCGGGCATATGATGAGGTTTGCTCTGGGAAGGTATAAACATGTTTTGCAAGGTATTACCTAGTTTGTGAGCAAGGGAATCCTAACTATAGGATGCAACGAAAACTTTTCTTTGTAAATTATTGAGAAACCATATACTAGGGAACTCTACAAAGCTTTTCTTAAAGCATAAGAAGTTTTTTAGTATCTAATAGGGGTTGGTGTTAATGATATAGATTGTAGATTTCTTGTTAAAGTAAATGATAAAATTGTTTGATACATACATGACCATAATCGGATGAGTTTGGAAAGTTTTCTATCTTAGAGTTTAAGATTCTTGTCCTGAAGAATTATAATACTATTATTCTGTTTTGCTTTTAGACATGTAATTCGGGGGCTTTAATATTCACTTTTGACAGTAAGGATGTGCCCAGCACTTTATCTACATCTTACTTGTTCGCAATTGCCAGATAGGAAATAGAGAGGTAATAGCAAAATTAAAACATTTTGCAAGAAGCTGAATAGCTTATAGGGTAGTGGAAAAGTTTATGTGCGGTGGTAGTTGAATATACGATAGTTGATTTTGGCAAAATTTGGGAAATGACGTTTTTAAATATTGGATTTTTCATAGAAAGTATAAAAAATCCTGAATAAAGAGCAAACATTAACAGATTTTAATTTGTGGAAAATACCAGAAAGCCCCAAAGTGGCTTTGTCGAAAAATGTTCGGTTTGATCAGACCGAGTTCCTAAGTAAAGATAGCTCTGCGTTTTTAAGGTTACGAAAGATGATAAATAATTTTTAATGATGTTTTAATCGTACTCCAACAAGGATCATATGATAATTTATATAGTATTAAAAGCAAAATCGCAGAAATGTCTAGTCTTTTGTAAAGCTTTGAATGGAACTTAATTAAATTAAAAGTTTTCTTCCAAAAATGCAGACTTCAGGTAAAAAGCTAAATTCTCTTGAAAGTGACATCATAACACATGCTGAAACGTCAAAAATGTTCTTAAAAACGTTGCGATGTAACCCATAAATCAATTTATTTATTGTTTAAATATAATTAACCATAGAATTCATTATTCAGCAATATGTTTTGTTCTATTTTTTAAAACGCAAATTTAAAACACACGTTTGTCGCAGAATTTGCATGTCTTGGCAGTAGATAAAATATCTCTTTATGATGCGTACTTTAGAAGATTATAATACAATTATTTACATTGTAAAATTATTACTTTACAAATGGCTTTTAATATACTACGCATTCTGAATAGACAAATAATTCGTAGATCGATAGAATAAATTTTATTTAAAATTCATTTTTTGTCTAAACTTTTTAAATTGGCCATCTCTTTACTAACTCTGCCTTTAGTCGTTATAAACAAGTTGATTCAAACATAAAATACATTTTAACAATTTGACATGCTTGGATGCATTCAAAAACAAGATGCCATTTAATTTTGTATCTTATTTAAACAATTCAAATGTAAAATCACGAAATTTAATAAAAAAAAGCATACAAAAATAAATAGCCTAACGCTATTTTTACTAAAATAATATTTACTATCAAGAAATGACTTTAAGCAAATTTCATAATTTCTAATAAATATCCTGAAGAAATATGAAGACCCAAATTGAGCCGTCTACGCGTTTTTTCTCTACTCTCTTAGTACTAACTATATTAGAATGTATAGCGTAAAAAATTTAATACTAATGGAAAAATGTATCAAAACGTATTACTCCTACACACTATGCAGATCTTATCATCTTCAGTACCAAATTAATTTAATAAAAATATGGATATGTGTTTCTAGTTACTGAAGTTATAATTATGTTTATTAGTAAAATGGTACATCTTTTTTTATTAATGTCTGTTATTATAAAAGCTAATTAGATAGAAAAGATTTTGATTTAATTGAAAAAATATTAAAATGGAAATAAAATCTGGTAACTATTTTTTTTATATGAGTTGAGTTTGTGGAGCGAAAGCGGATAGACGCGAAATTGGCTGGTGGCGATAAAATACTCGAATACGGGCTTTGTCACACCGACTTTTTCGTGAAGTGTAGCTAACTGAATCTGAAAGTGAACATTATTAGCAATTTAATAAGAGTGAGCAGATAATTATAAATAAGGAGCGATTATAGGGCAGTGTAAATAGGAACAATCAAGAATACAAACGAAGAGAGTTTTAACCCGAAGGCCAAACGTTCCCTGCCTTGCGCGGCCGCGGACGGGAGATAACGCGACCCGGACGATACGGAAAGTTTATTTACCAAACGTACAAAATCTAAATTCAGATAAAATATTGACAAAAGGGATTATAAATGAGTTCAGGATCCAAAGAGATAGAGATCTAAACAGTAACGAAGAAAAAGAAGAGATCTTTAAGAAAAGTAAAATAGTAATTAGATCACCAACATTAAAAACAGAAAAATAAAAGTAAGTGAAAGAAAAATGGGAGATCTAAAAGAAATTAAAGACATGATTAAAATTATGAGAGATGAAATTAAGAAAAGTACAGAAGAAAATCAGAAACTACGAGAGGAAATGGCAAAACAGGAGATAAAATGGGAATCGGAGAAAAACAACTCCAAAAGAGAATCGAACAACTGGAAGATAAGTTTGAAAAAATAGAAAAAGAAAACGAAAGTGTAGGTTGATAATCAAGGGTGTAAAATTAGTAGAAAATCGAAAAGAAGAAGAAACAAAACAATTCCTGCAGAAAAATTGGGAGTAGAAGTAGAAGTAAAGAATGTAGTAACACTGCAAGGAAATAAAGGTACAACTACAAGTCTGGTTGAAATGAAAGACTGGGATAATAAACAGAAGGTCATGAAAAATAAATATAAACTGAGAGGATCCACCGTATACATAGACAATGATATGACGCCAAAGAGAGAGGAATACAGGCCGAAATAAGAAAAATTGCAAAAGAAGAGAGAAGTAAAGGTAGAAGAACGAAAATCGGTTATAAGAAAATCATCATAGAAGGAGTGGAATACGTCTGGGATGATGAGGAAAAAGGGTTATAGAAATCAAAAACTGATAACAAAAAGAACCAGGCCGAACTTATAAAGAAATATGCGATGGACATGGACGACGATAAACAATATAAGATGAACAACAAAATGAAGAGCGTAGGAATAGACAAAAGTAAAGAGAAAGAAAAGGATAAGAGGAAAATAAGCAAAATGCAACAGGAAAAGTTGAGAATAGGAACATGGAATGTGAGGGAATTAAAGACAAAGAAGAAGATTTAGTAGAAGAAATGATAGAACATCAAGTGAAAATCCTAGGAGTAACAGAAACCAAGAAGAAAGGAAAGGTATGAAACGAATCCATAAAGGATACTGG
The DNA here is from genome assembly GCA_036346155.1 of Sinelater perroti. Taxonomy (NCBI): domain Eukaryota; kingdom Metazoa; phylum Arthropoda; class Insecta; order Coleoptera; family Elateridae; genus Sinelater; species Sinelater perroti. The sequence continues at coordinate 6,650,098 of JARFIY010000265.1, forward strand.
CTATTTTGGTCAGGAGTGAAGGAAACGGAAGGAGCAAGATGTGGGTAGGATTAATAATAAATCCAGACATGCTAAAAGACATTATAAAGGAAGAATATATAAATGAACGGATTTTAAGATTAGAAATGAAGCTAATAGGAGAAGAAATATGGAGTGTGATAATAGCATACGGAGAAAACGAAGATGCTAGAAAAGAAGATAAAGATAAGTTCTTTGAGGAAGTACAAAGAGAAATAGATAATGGAGGAGAAAATGTAATTGTTATGGGAGACTTAAATGGACGAGTAGGAAAACAGAATACAGGTATAGAAAATACTTAGGGAAAGAAGGAGAAACCACCAGAAATAATAACGGGGACAGAATCATAGAAATCAGCACAGAAAACAATTTAGTGATCGCAAACACAAAATTCAAACATAAGGATATACACAAATTCACAAGAGTAGTAGAAAGCAGGAACGAGAAGACAATTATTGACTATTTCTTAATAAGTAAACCAAAATGGAAAAAGGTACAAGACGTCAAAGTAACAAGACAAGCAGAGATAGGAAGCGACCACTACTTGGTAAAATGGACCTAAAGAATAAAAAGAAGAAAAGAAGATAAGAGGAGAAAGAAATCAGTGGAAACTATAAAACATATAAACTAAAAGAAACAGAGAACCAAAAAGATATAGGAAATTATAACCAAAAATTTAGAGCAAAAGATAATACAAAAGGGTGAGAAAAGTGGAAAGATTTAAAGATACCATACTAAATGCTGCAGAGAGAGTTGCGGGACAAAGAAAATAGCTAATAAAAATATGAAGAAAACAGCATGATGGAACGAAGATATAAAAGCAAAGATCAAAGAGAAAAAGCAGGCATGGAAGAGATACTTAAGTACAAAAAAACAGATGACTACGAAAATATAAAAAACAAGAACAGAAACGAAAGCGGCGGTGAGAAAAGCAAAAGAAGAATCATGATAAATTTGGAGAAAAGATGACAGAAAACTTTCGGGAGAACCAAAAACTATTTTACGGAACCTTAAAACAACTTAGGAAGAAAAGAATATAATATGATGAACATAAAGGAAAGGACGGAAAAATAATAACAGAAGAAGATCAAATAATGGAAAGATGGAAAGAACATTTCGAAGAACTAACAAAAGCAGAAAACAGTACAACAGATGAAAAGAAAGAACTAGACGAAAGAGAAGAAGTCGAAGAAATACAAGAGAAAGAAGTTAGGAAGGCCATAAAGAAAATTAAGTTAGGAAAAGCAGCAGGAAGAGACAAAATAACACCGGGAATGATAAAGTTTATGGGAAATGAAGGAATAACTAAATATACAGAATTGGTAAATGAAATAATGAAGACAAACCAAAGGATTGGAATATAGGAATCATACTCCCCATACATAAGAAAGGTAACAAAAGAGAATGTGGTAATTATAGAGGAATTACGTTAATAAGTGTCCCCGCGAAAATACTGGCCAGAATAATTGAGAAAAGAATAAGAGACAGAATAGAAAATACAATAGAATAGACTCAATGTGGTTTTAGGAAGGGGAGAAGCACACAAGATTTAATATTCATCATTAGACAAATCAGCGAAAAATTTATTAAAAAAGGAAGGAAATACATATGTGCTTTATAGATTTAGAAAAAGCTTTTGACAGAATACAAAGAGAACAAATATGGAAAGCACTAGAAAAAGAGGAATAGAGGAAAGAACGATAGAAATAGTAAAAGCAATGTACAGAAGTAATAAAAACGTAGTAAGGACTAACAATGAAGAGTCACGAGAGTTCGTAACAGAAATAGGAGTAAAGCAAGGATGCGTGCTAAGCCCCTTGCTGTTCTCAATAGTGCTAGACGAGGCGATGAAAATGCAAAGAAAAGATGAAGAAGATAAAATTGGGATACTGGCAAATGGAACAAACAGAAATAAACGAACTCATGTTCGCTGACGATATGACGATAGTAGCCGACACAGAAGAGAATCTACAATACAACCTAGAGGTGTTAGAAACAGAGCTACGGAAAATAAACATGAAAATAAACATAGCGAAAACTAAAAGTATGGTAGTGGCCAGAGAAATATAACACAAAAATAAAAATACAAGAAAAACAAATTGAACAGGTAGAAAGTTTTAGATATCTAGGATCAATAATCGAGAACAACGGCAAAATAGATAAAGAAATTAATGATAGAATGGAGAAAACAGGAGAATCTACAATACTCTGAAAACGAACTTTTAGGAAAGAAAGAAGTACCAAGAAAAATAAAAACAGAAGTAGTGAAAAAAGTGGTGAGACCGTCAATAATGTATAGTAGTGAATCGTGGTCTTTGACAGAAAAACATAAAATAAGATATAAATGCAATGGAGATGAGGTTCCTAAAAAGGATACAAAATAAAACGAAAAGAGATAAAATCCGAAATGAAACGTACAAGACTTAAAGATAAAACCTATAATGGAAAAAATAGAAGAAGGACAATTAAGGTGGTTTGGTCATGTCTGTCGTATGCCAAAAAACAGATTAGTGAAAAGAGTGTATAAATCGCGAGTTCCGGGTAAAAATCAAAGAGGAAGGCCAAGGAAAACCTGGGAAGAAGGAATAAGAGAGGCAGCAGCAAACAAGGGAATAAACTGGGAAGGTATAAAACAAGTAGCCCAGGACAGAAAACTATGGAAAGAAAAGTATACACCAACATAACAAACTCTTCTCCCACCTGCCTTATACCTAACGGTAAAAAGGGCATAAGGATTAAGTAAGTAAGTAAACTATTTTTTTAACAAAATATACAAATATTATTTTAAAGTAATAAATAAAATTCAAGCTTCGAGTTAGTTTATAGCCGTAATAATTTTTCATAACAATATATTATTAAAGGGTATAAAAAGACACAATAGAAACTTCGCAGACGGCTGAAATAATTTGATTTTTGAAGTCACATGTGATCTTTGCCCATTCGAGCGAAAAATGAATTGCAGATTTATGTCGCAAAAACACCTCGGGCCCTGAAGGAGTGATATCAAAATTTTATCTGTACCTGATTTTTTGCGTCACGTACAGAAATCAAGGCAGAACGCTGAAAACTGCTTAGAAAATCACAACCCAAAGTTTTTGTGTCGTTAAAGGAAGTATTGTGTCGATGTCCCAGATAAAATTGTAATGGTTAGCACATTTCATTTGAGTTTTACCAAAAGGAAATTAGTTTTGCAAAGAATCTATAAACAAACTTCGCTTTGTGGACCAGCAACTGCCCAAATTTAAAGAAAATTTTTTGTTCGCAACGGCAGCTTTAAAATAGCAAACACATCACCTCTGTTTTTTCACTTGGGCCCAGTCTCATTCCTTCAGTTCTGGCACCGCAACGTTTTTGCACGCGTTGTTTTGCAAGTCGCGCAAAATTAGCCGAAAAGGGGCTACGTCTCTTCAAGTGCAGCATAAAGAGTATAAATTTATAGAAGTGACTAGCTAGCGCGTAATGTGCGAGGCAAAAAGCGGACAGCTGTATTGTATAACGAATGGGCGGTGTTATTTCAGAAACAAACACTGTAGAAAATACTTGTTGGTTGTAAAATAAACATTTTTCTGCAGGTCAGTATCGATTTTCATTACAATAGCGCCATTTCAGCGCAGTGTATGATTAACAAGCGCACGCGTGCCCGCAAAATAATTAGCGACACACGTTTTTCGTCGCTTATGAGGTGCAATTTAAATAAACCGCACATTAGCAGGGCGTAACTCATTTGCGTTTCGTTGATTATGTCTAATTTTAAATAATGAACTTAACAATATGTTCGCGTCCTAATGTTGCTGGGATTGCGTTTTGGTTTATTTGCTCAGACACGAGCTTTGGCAAGGTTTTTGAAAATACGCGTTAGACTTGAAGAGAATGGCCTTGTAGCTAAAATAATAATGCGTTTAAAATAATCTAAATTTCTAAAACAATTGTTAACAACGCAAATAAATGAGTAGTAAAGAACAAAAAATTAAAAATTATTACTGCACGGATGACAAAATAAAAGAATTTAATTAAATGCATGGTTTTAAACAATTTTCTTATATTTTCCATAACCAATATGTCTATTTAAAAATAAGTTTATTACAGAAATACATAATGCGCACGTAAAGATGTAGTTCTTAATCTTAATTACAGATTATTTACATGCTATAATTAGAACACTATTATATTAAACAAACCTTTCTAATAAGATTAAGTCGCTTTAAACATATTTGTTGCGTCTTTTAAATTGTTTATATTATAATATATATTATATTATAATTGTAAATATAGTAGGATAGAAGAAAAAATCAAAGAAGCATACAACACTGTTAAGTAATAAATTGGGAAATCTTTACCATTTGCAAAAGTGAATAAATGGGAGATTAAATGATAATAGGAAAAACAGAAATAATATATATATATATATATATATATATATATATATATATCCATATATATATATATATATATATATATATATAGAAAAACAAAGAAAAATTTAAAGTAAAATCAGATATAAAGGAAAAACGGTCACATAATATCTCGTAAACTAACCGTGGCTAACATAATATAGTTTAGGGATATGAATACGGATAAACTATGTAAATGGTAAAATATAATAAATACGAAAGATGGAGAAAATTTAGTTATTGTAGAGAAAGTATGGAGTAATGGAAATAACAAGGCGTAAAACTGGATTTTAAAAATAAGATTATATAGGAAAAGAACCAGGAAATGCTACAATAAATAGGCATTACTATGAACCACGTGATAACTAAAATCTTCCAACAGGTACATGAAATATAAGAGAATCATTTATAAAAAGGGGTATTAAAAATTTAATAAGTAAGTTAAAAATATATAAGTTAAATTTGATGGTTCTGTAAGAAACTAAACAAATAAGAAAGTACCTTATAGATATTTTAAATTTTACTGTCTTTAGTAGTGGAGGAGAAAACAAAATGTTGCAAATAGGCTTTAGCAACAACCTCGTACAGAAAACAGTAATTTACTTCAAACCACTAACGACAAAATCTGTACTACATTTTTAGAGAAGTATACAGGAAACTGACAGCAGTCAACACACATGCACACTCAAATGATAAAGAAAAATAAATAAATGGACAATTTTATAAAGTTTTTGACGAACAAATGAATAAAATACCAAGTAATAATTTGAACTTATAACAGTGCATACTACTAAATAGAAAACAGAGTTTACATATTATAAGTAATAAAAACAAGAACGATGTAACACAATAAAGAAAACTTTCTACAGCGAAAATCGTTATGATCACTTCCGGTTGCCGTTAACCGATTTGGCTGAAAATCAGTTCCATGAAAGGTACTAATTTTAGATATGTGTATGCCACGTTTGAAGTGAATCGGTTGAATAGAGCGGAAGTTATAGTGTCGCCAGACACACAAAAAGACATGAATTTTCGAAATCGTAACGATCACTTCCAGTTGGCCTTAACCGATTTAACTGAAAATCAATCACATGAAATGTACTGATCTAAGATGTGTGTATGCCACGTTTGAAGTGAATCCGCTGAATAGAGCGGAAGTTATAGTGTCTCCAGACACACAGACAGACAGACAGGATGATAATCTCATTAATTTTCTACTAGAAGCTCCGCTGTAGAAAGTTAATAAGTAAATGTGTTAATAGAGAAAACCTAAGCATCACTTATTACACAGATAAAAAGCTATAGGGGAGCAAATAGTAACTAATCACTATCTGGCAAGAGTAAAGCTAAAATAAGAACAACATAATGTGTACAAGGAAAGAAGGAAAAATGTATATAGGATCGGTGATTTATAACTAGAGAAAATAAAAGTATACTTACTTATAAAATAAAGGAGAGGACCACTGATGGGGAAAGTTTAAATATAGAATAACAGTAGTATAAACCAACAGAAACTGTTTATTGGACAACAGAAGAAACCGTGCAAAGGGAAAAGAAAGAAGATTTAACTAGCTGATTTGACCAAAAATGTAGTAAAGCACTGGAGAGTAAAGCCATATTAATTATGTTGAATCAAGAGACTCGTGAAAATATACAACCAGAAATAATTTACAACAGGATGAAGTCGACAGGTAACAGAACAAATAGATGCATCAGAATCATAAAAAATACAAACGAATGAACTATTTTATTCAAAAAATAAAATTTCTGTGCTAGATGGGTTTTTAAAAATGTGAAACACGTATTTTTCTAAAACAATACATATAATTTAAAAAATGAAAATCGGTTTTCCATCTAATGTGACATAATAGGATAAAGAGCTATATGCCCTATTAGTGGAAAAAGGAACGTAGTATTAATAAAAGACATACAGCTGCAACCAATAGCACACTCTCTTATTATATTACGTCACTAGCAATATTCAAATTATAAGCAATAAATAATATTGATTGCTTTCCTGTTTGATTTATGTCAATTTACATAATCATCTGTGTATTTTTAAAAATTGTTATTTCTAGATACTTTTTATTTTTGTGAAATAGTCCATTATAAAACGCAAAGAAAAAGAAAAATCAGAAATGTATAAAATACCAGCAGAGCACTTCAAAAACGGAAGAGAACAGCGACATACCGATAAGGAAAACATGACTAATACCGAGATATTTTATCCTATCTTTAAAAAAAGGATAAGCCATAGTTTTTAAATTACACAATAACAGCATTACTAAGTACGTATATAAAATTTTGACGAGAATTATTGTAAATCGAATGTAGAAAAAATAAAAACAACTACAAAACTCGGTTCAAGGAGGATCAGTAACTAACTATATATAGTATTAAATACAAGAAAAATGTAACTGTATTTATAATAAAATGAACTATTAGATAAAGCAATGTTGAGACTGGTAACTTGCCAAATATGACATCGAAAGATACCAAATGTTAAATAAAGGTACAAAAAACTTATCCACTTATTTTGAAATAAATTGTGGTCAACACAAGACGATCGCCTATCTATTGGTAATCTAAAGTAATAAGAAATGCACAGGTAAATAGAACAGGGATTGCTTTTAACAAAATGCCTCAGTGCTTTATTTACATAGACTGTCACTATTATTGTAGAACAAAACATTAACTCACTGACAGTAAAGAACAAACGTGGTGAAGAGTATAAATTTCACATCACACAGTGTATAATGTATTTCGAAGTTGTCTTTTGTAGTGATGGTGACAAAAAGAAACAAATCACACCATCATCAATCATAGCTGGGAACAGAAGTGTGACAAGTTTGTTTAAACTACCCACATCCCAAAAAATATAGTGAAAAATAAAACTTATAGTATACAAAAGTGTGATAAGGCCAAAGATAATTTATGCAAAGGAATCGTGGATTTAAATAAAAGTGAGCAATAACAGTTAATTGTATAGGAAAGAATAGAACTGCGAGATATCAATGGTGAAAGGAAAATGGAGGTGGAATAAAAAAGGACCAACCAAGAAATACAAGTGGTAGTGAAAGCGCAAACATTAAAATAAATGGATTTTATGCTACTTATAAAATGTCAAAGAGTGCCAGGAAGAGTTCTGTTAGACGAAAAGGGAAGCCAAAAAAAGGAGCTGACGACGTAAGACAAAAAATAAAAAGGAGTGGAAGAAAATCAATAAAGAACCTCGGGTTTTTCAAATATAAAGCATAAATAGAACAGGTTCAGAGCGAGGTGAGTGTACAACACGACCGACGCGGCATTATTGGTCAGCTCATGCACGTATTGAAGGTTAAAAGTTCGGATAGTAGAGCTTGAACTAGATAGCATACACGGGACATTAAGAATACTGCATTAAAAATAATAATAAAATAAAAACCAATACATAAAAAATATTTAAAAAAAAACAATAAGAAAATTATAATTAAAAAAATTACAACATAGAAAATAGAAAAATTTTTAAAAGAGATAAAAAAGCCTAGACCGCATGAAAGTAAACCAAACAAGAATAAAGATAAGCAGAAAATGTACAAGCAGAAGTAACAAAAATTAAAAAAGACAAATTAGACTAAAACAAAGAATTGAAAGAGAAAACAAGCGAACAGAGCAAAATAATTAAATTAATAGAGAGTGAACTAAGAGGAAAAAAATAATTTATTCATATAATATAATAGAAAGAAAACTTTAATAGAGCACATAAAAGTCGGAAGCTACATGGCAAGAGTTAAACATAAGTTAGTGGTATATGAAACAGAAAACACCATAAAAGGAGTAAAAGGAAGGCAGCAACAGAACAAGAAAAACAAAAAAAAAGTAAGTCATAGATCCCAGAGAAAAAAGACGAATATAAAGAAAAATTTCTAAAAATAACGAAAACAATAACAAAGAATTGAACAAACTAGAAAGAAGAAAAAGAAGTCAAACAAAACAATCGCATAATTCAAAGAACATAAATAAATTAAGAACAATAGTAATTAAAAAACGGCAAAGATGCAAAAATCAAAGAATTAAAATTAGATCGTGGAATATAAAGACATTGTTAGCGCCTAGAAAATGTAAGAGTTACCAAATGAGATTAAAAAATATAGGATTAAAATCGCGTGTTTATAAGAAGAAAAGTTAAAAGAAAAGGAAGAACTAAAAATAGAAACTAGGGAATTCGGTATTCAGGAGTAACAACCTTTTTACTAGGAAGGAAAAATAATAAACCAAGAATTGTAATTTTTAAGACCGACCAGAAAAGTATCATATATTAGAACCAAGAACAGCGGACATAACCTATCAATAGTAAATGTTTACGCACAAACATAAATAACAAACGACAACATAAAACAAGAATTCTATAATAATAAGTTTTTTATTTTAATGCTCAAATAGAAATAGAAAAATAGAACGAAATGACAATCAAACACAAAGTACACAATGAAACAAATAGCAACTACTATGTAACTTTACATTAGCAGCAGATATATAGATAGTGAGTACAAAATTCAAATATCAATAGATCCACAAAGTAACATGGATGCAACTTGAAAAAAGCAATGTAAATCAAGTTGATCACGTTTTAGTAAAATGTAACTCTGTTAATAATGTAAGATAATACAGAGGGAGCCAACATAGAAACGAATTGCTGTCTAGTAATAACTAAAGTTAAATTAAAAACGATAAAAACGAAAAAAATTAGGATAAGTAAAAATAAAATATAAAAGAACTATACACTTCTAGATCATTGCTGGTTTTTTTAAATACGATGAATTTATTCTAGTGCCCCGTGAATATTCCTAAAACCAAACTGATGGTTAAAACTCAATTTTCTTTCCTCAAATATTAATTTATTCTAGTGTAACGGTTCAAAAAAATTGAATATTGTTTTGTATTTTTTGAAGGCTTATGGTACACAAACATATCTTCGGGTCAGGCCAGATATTTGAGTTTTGAAGGTTATTGTGTCGGTAGAGCGGAAACAGCAAATTCATGTAGCAGCCATCCTATTGTACAAAAAAAATAATACTTAAGGCATATTGAAAAACGAATGGGCCCAAGATTATGCAATGCAAAAAAAGAACAAAGGCATCGGCGCAAAAACGTTGGATGGCGAGAAGCCGCAACTCAGTTATTGCCCGGAAAAGGACAGTTGGTGCAAGTGACGTAAAGCAAACAAGATTCTTACCATTTTCAAACACAATCAACCACCTTTAACCTCCGCAGTTTTTCGGCTATTCAAGCTGATTTATGGGAATTTAACAACAACAATTTATTAGAAAGATGCCTGGGAGTCAAATACGAGTCACTAAACTCACTTATTCGGACCTTCTTTCCGAAATGTCCATTGTGACGTTAAAATTGTTGAAATAGCCACTTATTTAGAACTTTCATTTTTTAGAGAAGGTTTTTAACCAATTTTATCGATTATGAGCATCACAATTGAGGACCAAGCTAAATCATTCAAGAGACGTGTGCCTATAGCCGTAACTACAACATTAAAATACTTATTTTTGCAAAATTTGCAGCCTAAAACCGACGAAAAATATCGTAAAAATATAAATTTCATTTTCAAGTTACCACCATTTTTAAATTTTTCAATATTTTATTTAACTGTAGTTCCGGCTATAGTCACAAGCATATATTTTGAGAATTTTTTTGGTTTTTGTCTCAAATTATCTGGAGAGCAGTAAACATGTCAACCATCCAACGCCGTTTTTTTCACGTCAACTTTGTATGCCAATTTTATATCTATTGTTATAAGCAAAACTTTTTTTAATAGTCTGAATATTAAATAATAAAGAGAAAAAGGTTTAATAACGATGTTTTTGTCCGCTTTCTGATAAAAACTCCCAAAAAATACTATGAAATAGTTTCCGCCGCACTAGAATACCCTTAATTCAATTTAGTAAAATTTTTCAGACATTTTGTTTGAGTCTTGTCAAAAGACTTATTTCAGGCATTTTTCAATAAAGTGAGTAATAACTATCTTATAGCTGGGTCAACTATTTTTAATATAATCTTTATTCTTTTAATTATTGGCTTTTGTAATATTGTTTTCGTAACCAAACCAAAACTTGACGCTTTTTAGCATTGGCTTCGACTTTAATAATTTTTTGTATTTCTATAAATTCAATTTAGCTCATCTTTTATTTTTCTATTTGGTGTTCCGGTTAGTTGTTATCAATTTATTTCCTCAAAAGCTTTTTATTTAACATAGAAAATAAATTGATACATCAATAAAAATATTTTCCATCATTAGTTACAAGTTTTTCCCATCTATCGGGCAGCATACCGATGTTGTGCTGAAAACCAAATGGTGTTATGGAGGAATACACTCTTCGGCTCATTGTTGCACTTCTTAGAAATTACGAAAGTGTGTGACTACAATATTCGTGTTGCATTGATTAGAAAAGGTGATAATCTGATGGGGCTAGTCTGGAGAGTATACGAGGTGCGGGAGGATTTCTCATTGGAGGTTTAGCAGTGTTTTTTTTTACTACCAAATCAACATGATCCCGAATGTTATCGTGTTAAAGAATCACTTTTCGGCGTTTATTAACTATTACAAGCCTCTTCTGGTGAGTGATGGTTACTTGTAAAGAGTCCTCAGTAACGATTTTGTTCGGTCTCAGTATTTTGTAGTAGTCCACGCTCTCCTGCTCCCTATAGATACAGAGCATAATTTTGTGACTATGGAATTGCTCCTTCAAGTTGAAGTGAAGCGTTGTCCAGGGTTAATCCATTATTTTTTAGGCTTGGAATTATCAAAATATATCCTTTTGTCATTCCTTGTCACAATACAAAAAAAAGAATTGTGCTACTTAACAAGCAAAAAATCGCGATGTTCAAGCTACAAACTTACGTTGCGCCCATTTTCCTTCCTTCTGCATGTTTGCTGTCGCATGTAAACAACCAAAATGGTTTATTTAACAACATCTAATACCCTTGCAAGTTTCTTAATTGTTTAAGTCGGGGTTTCACTTAATAATGCCTGAAACTGGGTGTCTTCGAACTTTTTTACCTAACCTGAGCGTTTTTTTTTGCAATTTTTAGTATATTCAGTGCATTAGCATCCTAAACATTGTTGAATTGATATTGATTAACAATAGCAGTACCTAATTGTTCTATTTTTTTGCTTTCCTTGCTTTAAATTTTAATTTGTTTGAATATTGGATGTTTTAGCAATACCCCAGAGTTGTAATTCATATGTCCATATGGTCTTGGTTATGGTTTTGTGCAGGAGCAACTTATTTTCCAAGGACAGCTGTAATTGTAATTTTAGACCCATCTGTTTGCGTTTTATCCGTATATGCGTTTTCCAAGTCAGATTTTTATCCAGGTGGATACCTAGATATTTGGCACTATCAGCTTGCGAGATCTGATAATTGTTTAGCGTTCAGTGATAGACAGATGCCTCTCCTCAGCGTGAACGTTAGATGACCTGATTTGCTTTCGTTTATGGAAACACGCCACTGAATGCACCAACTCTGTATCTTGTCTATATGGTCTTGCAAGTGTTGAGATGCTACATTGGAGTTAGTGTGCAACGAGAGAATGGCCATGTCGTCAGTGAAAGTAGCGACCATGGTTCTGGGTGTTGTAGAGAGATTCGTTGTGAATAGCAAGTAGAGAATTAGGCTCAACCCGCTACCTGAGGTACACCCAAGTTAATAGGGTACAGAAATGTTAACTCGCTGTCATATCTAACAAGAAAGTCTCGAGTGGTTAAGTATAACTTTAACAGTTCTAAATCATCCATAGTAAAGTTTTCTTGATTTTACAAAGCAGTTCTTTAAACAAGACATTGTCAAAGGCCTTTGTGACATCTAGAAATACAGTTCTGCAGTATTTAAGTTCCTTAATGTCTTTCATGATTTTGTCTACAACTCTATGAACTTGTTTAACTGTCGCAATGCTTTTCCGGAGACCAAATTGATGATCAGGTATGAAATAATCTTCTAAAAGTATTAGGTATAATCTTGTAGGAGGAGTTTGTCAAACACTTTTGATAGAGGATTACCTTTATTTTACATTAATTAAGTTCAAACAAAAACCAAAACTAATAATCAAGTGTTTTCCTGTGACATCGATAATTTCCTGCCATTTTTCGAGTAAAAGTTCTATGCCGCAGCGGTAGAATCCAGGATCTTGGTGTTGAAGAGGTTTCTTCTTCTGATCAACGGTCAACTCGTGTGGTACCCCTTTCGACTTCTTCCATTGTTTTCCTGCTTCCTGAAAATGTTGAAAATTTTAAGGACTACAGTCAAAGTCATCGGCCAACCTTCAGCAGAACATCGATGGATTGTTTTCATTTGTGTTGAGCACAGCTTGACGATCGATTTCTTGCGGGTGTCTGGAACGTTCTTTTGGACCAAACGTTGTTCGCGTTCTTTGAACTTTGCGAACCAACATCTAGTCATGGCTTCTCCCGCAATACCTTTCCGTAAGCATTGCAAACATTTTTGTCGGCCCCAGTAGCACTGATTTGTGAATTCAATTTGTATTTAAATTACAACAGCAATCGCATATCTTCTCGTAAAAGCTTCATCCTGTAATAACAGTGCAAGTGTTGTATATCAAATAATAAGCAAGAAAAGTCGACATCAAATAGTACAAAATATAATAAATTTTACGTATATAAATTAAATTTTAATGGAGCTGATCTAAACTTTTTAGACAACCTATTATAAAAGTTAACCATTCAGCTTAACGCTTAATAACTCTACCGAAGTTATCAAGAACGCTACTTTACATTTAGAAAATTAAAATAAATGTTTAAAAACATAAAACCTAATATTCTTAACCTACATAAATAAAAAAGAGCGTAATTAAATATAACAATAAATTATAAAAAACGTAAATAATTGAAACAATACTTCTATAAATAGGCTTTATAATTTGACAACGTTTATAAAAAATGTTTTAATGTTTATTATTTTAATTTAAAACAAACCAAAATCAGCTTTTAACCAAATTTATCTTTGCGTATTAGTGACCTAAGCCTTTCTTGGGAAATTTACGTTTACGTGATAAAACCTCATCAGGAAATGATTAATAACTTTATTACATGTTTACGAAAAGCTATTACGCTATAAGCAGAAGTAGCAAAGTTTTGTGTGTGTGAGTTCTCTGTTTTTAGTAGCTTTCCAAGTGAAAGAAAATAAATTGAGGTCTAGAGAGAATGGAAGTTAAAAGAAACCTTTTAAAAGCCGTGTTGTTTCTCGTGCATTAATCAATCAAATTTTCACTAAGTACCTGTAGATAATTATTTTTATTTAAATAGAAATGGATAAACATGTGTTTGACTGTTTTAAAAAGGTCTTTTCATACTACTTGTAATTCGATCTCAAGCAGTAATTTATTTTACATAAAGTAGACATAACTATATTCGCTCTTTGCTGGCCCCATAATTAATAATTTGACTATTAACATAACCCTTCTCTAATCGATAACTGAGTGAATCCAATTCCAACGTTATAAATTATATCATAGAACATAAATGAAGCAGCATCTAGATATTTTGTATAAAATAAACTTATTGTGCTTCACGCAACTTTTCTTAATGACTTTTATAAAATAAACCCAATAATCCATATAATTTAAATTTTTGTCTTTTTTTATAAACAAAATTCCAATTTTTGCAAATTATCGGTTTGTAAGTGATAAAATATACATTAAAAATCATTAGATTTCTCGCTTATTTGAAAACTAATAATTTTTTAGTTTAATATTATTACCTTGCAAAAAAAAATTTTATCAGATATCTTGAATATACTATTAGTTTACATAAAAAAATACTGATCAAATTAATATAGGGTAATCCAAAATGATGGACCCAATTTCATATGGTAATATTTCCTGCACTATACATTCTATTTAAAGCCAGCGTGGTCCCGTGGTTGAGGGGCGGGCTGCGATGCTGACGGACCCGGGTTCAATTCCCGGTGTTCTCTTATGCCTGGCGGGTGGCCTACTCAGTCACTAAAAATAATTGAGTACCTGCGTTCATTCGAACAAGGGATAATAATGGCGGTCGTCTTAGGCGCGGTGCTTGCCACACCCCCCCGCATCAGAGATGGTGCGCAACGACCGGGCAGAGAGAGCGAACGTATGAGAGCCTTAACCTCTCAGATCGCAGGCCGTGCTCCCACGCGGGGCATAGACCCTTACCATTATACATTCTATTTAAATAATTCACATAACATTTCAAAGAGAATATTCTTAACTTTCAAATAGTACGACTACTTTACAATATTTAACCTCCAACGAGGAAGATCATTTGTAAAATCGTCAGTTTGATCAAACTCATTGTTTACGTATCGATAAAAGTACGAGTCGACCACGTGTATCAGACAAAAACGGGGGCGAATTCAAGAGAGAGTTTAGAACGTAACCCAATGAAGTCAAACTATACAGTGAGCAGAGAACTTGTACTGCCATAAGCAACTGCCTGGTGTGGGTTGAGGAGCCGTTTAATGTTCAAACTATGCGCCTATAATCGGTACAGGCTTTTCGCATAAACAACAAGGTGAACCATGTAGAATTTTCAAATGGTATGCTCAAAAACATGGAAGATTACACTCTTCTGACGCATTTGCCACATTCCACCGAAGTGGAAAAGTGGAGTTATGTAATGTTTGGATATAGAGGCTATAAAACCTCAATCTAATACGGGAATGTAAGAGAAACTTCTCAAAAGTTAATATTTTTTGAGTTGTGTAAAGAACAAAGATTTATATAAACCCTTCATTTCTATCGAATCACGGTTTACTGAAGTAACGTATCCCGCAATATTGCAAAACTGGCTTCTTTCTAGAATGAATGTAGATTTGGAAAGCTTTATTTTCTAAGAAGACGGAGCTTCACCTTATTAGCACCGATGTATTTTATGTTTTCAGAATTAATCTCAACGATGGATAAGTCGCACGGATAATGAAGACTTAATACTTATGTTCGGATCCCCAAGATCTCCTAATCTCACGCTTTACGTCTTTTTCTTGTGGGGTTTTATAAAAGAAGCATTAACAACTTTGGATAACCTAAGAAATCATAGCTGCGATGAACTTAGTGACGCAAGACATTTTTTATTGTGTGTGAGATGAATTCTACTACCGTCTAAATCCTCGCAACCGGAAGGGGACTTCAACTTCAACTTGAATATGAGTACAATCAAATATAATTGTCATAATATTCGTCATTAGTCCTAATTTTGAATTGTAGACAAAATTAAATCCATCATTTTAAATCACCCTGCATTGTGCAACAAAACTGCTTTAGAATGGGTGGGCATCTGAATGCTCGGAGATCGTGTGCGCACAACTTATCAGCTATCGTGCAATGTCTAGAAAACTATAGGTGCCCGTCATCGGTTACGATTGGAAAACCGCACAAAGCCGGACCAATATCAATTAAAAAGAAAGATAACTCAATATTTGTCAAAAAGGAGAACTGCTAAACGGCATTCAGTGACGTCGAACATTTTAAATCTTGTTTAAAAAATAATCACTTGTTTTTAGAAATGGTTTATGCCCAATTTTTAGTAAGCAGTAAAATTATTACCGCAGTGTAGGGGTATCAATTGAAATGCTACTATCTCAATAAGTGGTGTAATAGACAAGAAGCAAGAGAATAGAAAAGTTCACGGAAAGACAACTTCAGACGTACGATATAAACCCCAAAAGTTTCCAACTTGAATATATTTCAAAGATGATAGGAATAAAACAATAGGATTTTTTTAAGTTAACCTTTATATATTTTAACTCATTTATTACATTACATTAGCAAGTTAAAAAAATACTCTAAGGTTTTATCTGCAAAATGCTCCCATTTAACCTAATACAACTCTTTATTGTTGTTAAATTTTGTACTTCAAAAGTCTTTCTTCAGTTTTATAAATAGATAGTAACCACCAAAATCAAAAACACAGTTGTAGCGTAGGCGAAGAAGTACCTTAAAACCACAATCGTCCAGAGCAACTTGAACAATTGTAGTCTAATGGACAAGAGCGTTATTGTGCAGAATATCGCGCAATTTATACAGTAAGCTGGTGTAATAATTTCCTTTTACCACTGTGTTCCTTTTCTTAAAACTAATTGTCAAAATTTCCTTTAAATCTCAAAATTCCAGTCTGAGCCAGTTCATTTATTTTTTTTTACTAGAGAATTATAGTACAGAGTCATAGTTTTCCCCCCTATAACAATGTATTGAAGAACTTCTTAGTTGCTGTGACAGAGTTTAAAAATTATTCATAACAGTTACACTTTATTGTTATTGAACCTGTCACTAAACTTATTCATGTGAAGGTACTCATAAAAAATGTCTTTCACAACTGTATCGAAAAGCCCCAATCTTGCTGATATTTTTGCAGCACTTCAAGTTTAACAAAGTCAATAGCTCCTTCCGAAAACACTTCAACTGACCAACATGCACATAGTTCGTCTTCAATTCTTTTTCGACCCAAACAAAATTGTTTTGCCCACTCCTTTACAGTGAAATATGTCTAAACTTTGTTTAATATCACTGGGACTAAGACCTTCTTTAGTGATAAATGTAATCAAGGCTTGGTACTCAATGTTCAACTTTGTGTAAAATGATGCGACACTACCAAATTAAGTGACTGTTGTTACACAACCGACATTAGCCGGCCATTGAAATTTTTACTAATGTTTTACCAAAAATGGCGCTAGATGATACTACCGCTATTTTGCTTCTATTACTATTTGAACATAATCAGACCGGAAAATTTTAGCGCTTATTTCGTACATATTATCACGCATGTCTTTGTTTTTAATTACGTGATCAGATGCGTCGAAAGCCAATACCTAGCTCGGGAAAGATATTTTTACCAAACTTCCTAAATCAAATATTTTTTCTATTTTTACGTTTATCTAATTAGTATCAAAAAACTGTTACATAATATTATAACAAAAAATGAAACTATGAATTAAAAATACTTATAATAATATAATATTAACATTGTTACTTACAAGTTCACTGTATTAATTGCCTTATAATACAGTGATAATTTTCCTGCATTACATATAATTGCATAGAACCTATAATAAGACTTGGTTTTTACATGTTTTCTCTTGTAGGTGTGAAAATACAGTTATGTACGTAAAAGAACGATCGGTGCTTCCTCAAGTGTGGGACGTCTAGCCGTCTACGCTAGACTGCCCACTAAAACCACACTTCTATTTTGCTTTACTTCGGAGTGCAATCCACCTTGTCCTTATCCCCCCATGGGTAACGTTTTTGTTTGGTCTTGTCTTTCCACTTGTCGTTGATTTGTTCAGTCATCTGTGCGTCCGTCCGTCTGGTTTTTTAAGCACCTCTTGTTTCTTTTCTCACGGAGCACCTGCTTACAAATCCCAATATCGGGTTTTAACGTTCTTTGCTTGATATCACCTCGTCTACTATATTTGCGGACGTCATCATTCTTCCCTTTATTACACATATGTATATTCGGTGTCGCACTTCTGTCCACAGAGGACACGTCGTCCCAGTCGTCTCCCCAGTACGCGTATCCAAACTTTTCGCATTTTGCATAGGTAGTATCTAAAGATCATGAATGGTTTTTAGCCACACAAAGATATCCACAAATACACATGGATACAAGAGACAAGGCAGCTGAGATCCATAATAGACTACGTAATACTAAAACGAAACAGTACAATGAGAACGAAGGACGTAAGAGTCAAAAGAGGGGCAGAATGTGGAACGGATCATAAGCTGCTGATAGCAAAAATAGGGTTCCCATGGCAAAGAAAAATAACAAGTGAAAAAAGAAACACAGAGAAAACAAATGATATACCGAAAGAAAGACAGCTCAAGTTACACCTACTGCAAGACACGACAGTGAGAGATTTATATAGGAGAAGATTAGACGATAAATTGACATAATTCGGATACGAGAGCATAGAAGAGATCTACCAACACATAAAGGAAAGTTTAAAACAAGTGGGATTCGAAGCATTAGGGGAAAAAGAAGAGAAAACCACACAATATACACACAAACTCACAAGTGAAACCCAGGAAACAATTAAACAAAAAAAGGAACTATAAAGCAAATGATTAAGCACAAAAAAGGAAGAAGACTTAAGAGAGTATAAAAGTAAGACCAGAGAAGTGAAAAAAATGACAACTGGCAAACAACCTGTACCAATATTGATCAATACCTGAGGGGCATTAGATGCTCTGAATCATGGAAGTTACTAAAAAATCTACGAACACACAGGAAAGAACACCTGCAAATACAGTACATTGAAGACAAAGAGTGGGAAGCATACTATGCGAACCTGCTAACAGAAAACAGACAAGAGTACATGAAGGTCATCGAAGAGAAGGCAGAGAAGGAAAAGGGAGAGAAGAAGGAGACAGATAAAGATAAAAATGAAGAAAAGGATATGGTGTCACTGGAAGAAGTAAAAGCGGCAATTAAATCATTAAAAAAAATAAGGCTGCCGGACCAGGAGGGATACCACCGGAACTCATAAAGTATGGAACGGAAAAATTGTTTAGAATGATAACGATAATGGTCCAGAAAGTGATGAGTGGAGAAGACATGCCAAAGGAATGGAAGGAAGCCTATCTTGTCTCCATATTTAAAAAGGGCGATAGACGGAAATGTGAGAATTACAGAGGAATCAGTGTCATTGCTATAATGGGAAGAATATACGGACGAATACTTAAAAACAAGTTAGAAAAACACATACAAAACAAAATAGGGGAAGAACAGGCCGGGTTTACAGCAGGAAAATCATGCGTGGACCATATATATATAATAGAATAATTACTGGAAAAGAAAAGAGCTAAAAACAAAACGATATATCTGGCGTTCGTGGATCTGGAAAAAGCATATGATACGGTTCCCAGACAAAGATTATGGACAGCAATGGAGAGGATAGGAATTCCCAACCACCTAATAAGGGCCGTTAAAAGTTTGTACAAGGGAAATAGGGTGTACATAAAAGCGGGACAGAATATAATAGGTAACTTCCAGACAACAAAGGGATTATTACAGGGATGCTCCACTTCACCAACTTTATTTAAGATCTACCTAGAAGAAACACTGAAAAACTGGAAGCGTAAATGCGAGGGTATGGGAGTGCCAGTCAGAAACGAATATCTATACACGTTGTGCTATGCAGATGATCAAGTGGTTATAGCGCAAGACGAGAAAGATTTGAGCTTCATGATGAGAAGACTGAGCGAGGAGTACGAAAAAGCGGGGTTACAGAAAACCACAAGAAGACCATGTATTTAGCAACAACGGAAGAAAAGTTAGAAAACCTACAAATAGAGAAGGATATAAGAATAAAAGCCACAAACAAATTCAAATACTTAGGATTTACAATAACAGACAAGGCAACAACGGAAAAGGAAATTAAAAATAGACTGGGACAAACAAGATCGTGTATTAGACAGTTGCATCCAGTAATATGGGATAGACAAATTATGAAAAACACAAAAACGAGAATATACACCACAATTGTACAAAGTATAATGACGTATGGAGCGGAAGTCTGGGTAATAAACAAGGGAAATGAAAGAAAAATAAGAGCGACAGAAATGGAATATTGGAGGAGGTGCTGTGGGGTAACCAAGATGGAAAGAACCAGGAATGAAGAAATAAGAAGAAGAATGGGAGTAGAGACAGACATAATTCATAGTATCGAAAACAAAAGACTAGCTTGGTACGGACATGTAAGAAGATCGGATGACAACAGATGGATCAAACGAATAACAGATTGGAGCCCCCCAGGAAGGAGAAAGAGAAGAAGACCGAGGAGATCGTGGAGGGATGAAGTGGATGAAGCGATGGAAAGGAGAGGTTTAGAAGAGAATGACTGGCAAGAACGAGAAGCGTGGAGAACCTGGTTGAAGGAAGGAAAACGGCGACAGCTGTAGAATCTAGTTGTCTTAGATATAAATTAATTTTCCCAAAGCGCTTCTCAATCCACGGCACCAGTCTACCAACTAAGCTAAACGTCCATCCTCCATTCGTCTCGCCTCTCCATCATTGTACCACTCGAGCATGGTGCTACTGCGGTCTTCCTTAGCCGCTTGTACTCTGCCGACCTCAGAACTCCTTTCGTAGATCTGCTTTTATTCTAGAACGTATAGGTTTACGAGGATGACGCTAGAATCTATATTCATATATTCTATATGCACATTCCACTCTGAGGGTTTTTCTACGCCACACCGCTGTAATGCACTTCGGATACTTTTTTTGCAAGCTCACATCTTCACCTCATATAGAAATATGGGGTGATTTATCGTTATAAGCAGTTTTCTTATCATCTATCTCGGGCCTCCTACATTTGCTATAACGGCTAAGCTCCATGACTCTAACTACCGCTCTATTTGATATGATCTATAATTGAGACAATACCTTTCTCGTATCTAAGTTCATTTCGACTAACATAGTTGCTTTTTTCTCGTCAGCATTGCGATTTGCTACTGCCAGTTGTAGGACGTACTCCGTCATTCAACGATTCACGTTTTGCACGACCTGATTCAGTTTCAACTGGGCTATCCCCGTGACACGAGCATCATTTGGCATCTCCAGTCTGAGTAAACTGTGGTACAGTGTATTCCAGAAGTCTGGACCCAGAATGGGCCCTTGCGCCACCCCGATCGTAATAGGTCTCGTCTTCTATTTCTCGTACGTCTCATATGGGAGCTGTCGGTCACTCAGTCATCCACCACACTAAGGAGATTGTCAAATTTTATATTAGCAACCATTTGAATTTTGATATTAAAATTATCTTCCTTTCCGAAATCTAAACTATCGAGGCGATTTTGATACATTATATATTAACAAATCTTTAATTTTTACTAATCTGATAAAAGGCGTTTTAGCTGAAAGTACGGTTAAACCATTATGCAAGCTATTCTTAGATCGATAAAAATATTTGTAAACACCGTTCCTACGCCAAACTTTTACATTTTATTTATTAAATCGATGTATAACAATCGATTTTTAGCAAAGATAACTGCATGTATCATCATTTAGTCAAAAATAATTTTAGCACTTTTTAATTTGTTAACATTAACTTGAGTAATACCATAAAAAATCAAGCAAAAATGCAGCTAATTAATAAAATTTATTATAAAATATTTTTCCAAGTATTGTAGTTCATATAATAAAACAATTTAAATTGTTACTATTTGACATAGTTAAATTTGTTTTAAGTAATTAGTTTACAGGATTACAAACATACTTGCATGCGATTTTATATGTTAAAGAAAACATCATTGACATATGTTTCATCGTTCTTGATATGTTACTGTAGTCCACCTAGAAGTTTGTTTATTATTCTTCTGTTAATTTATTCAAAAATTGTTCTTTTGTATTGCTTATTATTTACTTTAAGTTTCAAATCCTGATGAGTCTAACTATAACGTTACTCCTTACCAGTATTTGCAACAAGTTAAAGGATAATAAACATCTCCATATGTGAAATAATACTCTAGAAACATTTTGCGCAACACATTTCTTGTTACCCTAACTTAGCTCTTAAATGACTACCGCTTTGCATAATTTAAAGTTAAATTTACATTCTGAATGTAAAATGCTGCAAATACTTCGACTGGATATTCGTAAAGTCTGACGCGTCCCTTAGTTGAGCAACATGGACTTTATTGCTGCTTTCACAATTTTGTGGTTTTTGGGGGTGTTATCATGAACATAACCCGATGATTTCCCCCTTAATGCTAAACTAGGCTAGTGGAAATTTTAAACCCACAACTTTATGGTGTTATGGATAGGACTTCACAATACCTATCAATAGTCGTTGTATTTAAATTACAGAGTATAAAAATCAACTAGCTCTTTGAATTTGTATAAAATCAAATTGCGGACGCTTGGAGCATTTTTTAAAAGTGAATAACAATATATAGGAGCTTGGCAAACGTTTAACAACCACAATCCCAAAAAATTCTACCCCTTTTGGCTTTCTTTCTCAACTGACCTAACTATGGTATTAAAAAATAAATTGGAATAATTCATAATTTATAATTACTACAATTATTACTCGTGTTACTATTTATATTTTCTAGAACAATTGTACTTTATGCCTTAAAGGAGTATTACATATAAACTGTAAATTGATGTTTTTCATTCTGCGATTGTGTCCTTTTAGCAACACCAATTACACAAAACAGTGCTTATCAGCGGTCAGAAAGAATTTTTGTTTGGACCTTTTAAAAACAATTAATTCTACAAGCCAGTTTTAAAATATTATCACTCGACTTGTTAAATCTCTTTCAGATTTCGTTATATTTTCACTAATAGAAGACGAAAGTAACGACAATACAAACACTGCTTAACTTGTATTTATAAGAGATGAGGATGAATACTTCGTGGTGAGAAATGAAGTATTAGGTTTGGTTGCTATGAAGGACTTGATAGATAGCAAAGCTAACATAGAATAGACTAGTATCGGTTGTTACTCTCATCAATAACAACCGATACCATGTTACACGGTTTTCTATAACTTATATAACTCAATCTATGACCAGTTTTAACACGAGTTTTATAAGGCCGCTAAACATTTTCCGAGATGGCATATTTTGCGTTTGTTTACCAAAAACTATCTGCTAAAAACTTAACTATGAAACGTTTTGTGACAGTTGGAATTAATGTTGTCATGTTTTTAAAAAGTAAAGGTCTGAATCGGTCAGCTTGAAAAATTTCTCTATAACAACGTATATGGCGACGTTCTCTATTATTACAAGTTCCGATCGCTAAGTAAATCAAAAATCCCTAGTTATTTTTTTTTTTTATTAGAAGAAACGCTAATTTTCACTTTCAAATATCCTGATTGAATATGCTGGAATATAAATTTATTGTTGGCGATGGATTGAACTACACAGGGGACTTTATAAAAAGTGATGTGTATTTCTGCCCAATGTTGTCTTTAAAAATCCCCCGATATTGACTAATGTTACACCCGTTTCTTTTATAAATACAAATTTCTTGCTTTTTTATTTTCTGGCGAATGCACAGTACACGTAGTTATACGAATTCATAGCGGAGATCATTTTAAATTCAAATTCATTGAGTTAAAGTAACAAGCGCTAAATGATAATAGAATGTAAAAAAAATAAAAGTACAAATTAATGCAGCGACACAAGAAATTATACAAATTCCTTATGAAATGCACTAAAATTTTATTAACAAGTGAGCCAAATATTTACTGTAATATTATTTAATAAAATTATCACGTAATATCTAGCTTTAAAACAAGATAAGTATCTATTACAATTTCTGATACTACAAGTGATTATTTATAACTGAAATGGCAGGAAGCCTAAACAGGAGTATAATTTAAGTCCAACTTTTGCGCATTTTTGTAATAATTCGGTTTTTATGTAACTTTTTACCATATTAAAACAACTTGAAAGGGTTGTAAACGTTACGGGTTTGATATTGAATCAAGAAATATTAGTGAGGAAATTACTGTGTGTTTGAACTAAATAAAACTGTAATCATTTTGACACAACTACACGTCTATATTTCAAGCGATAAAATATTTTGTCACCGTTTACACTATTTCATATTCCACAAGATTATATTTACATAAAAACATCTGCCCACAACCATTCCACATATGTTATAAAGCTTTTTAGACAAACACGTATTTAGCTAAAATTATATTTAAAGGGTATGATAAGAAAATAGTTTTATTATTGCATTTGATGGACTATTTAAATTCTTTAATTTGTGTAATTATGTCGAAAAGCCAATTCATTAAAAAATATAGAAAATTGTAATCATTTGATTATAATACACTTGTAGTTCAAAAATTAAAATAAATTAATCTTAAATTTATTTAAAGCATTGCGACATTAAACTGTCATTATAAACATTTGTATTTTTTATTTATTTATATAATAATAATTAATTTTTTAATCAAAAGTATTTCTTCAGTCTTTAAATTGTTTAAACAAAATTATTATATGTTATATAATATTTAACAAATGGGCCAGTTTTGTTAAAATAAACAAATACAATTTATTTGGATCTAAATATCAAACTTTGTTTACTTTTTAATTGTACCTTTTTTTTCTATTTTCAATTCTATTATTTCACACTACATTTGTAGGTTTAGTAACGCCATAAGTTTTGTTTAAAAACATCTATATATTTATTTAGAACCACACTCACAATGCTATTATAATCAGATATGCTTGCTTTGCAGCATATCCGGTAATTTTACACTACAAAGCTTTTATTTTTTCTAAAATAGCAGGTCCTTTAATGAGCATATTGTTTTGTGTCCATGCGTTACGTGTGATTTATAATGTACATAATTGTGCTATCTGGAAGTGTTAACTAGAAGTTTAATCCAAAATTCTTGTAAATTAAAAATTAAAATTCGATTACTATAGATTACGCCATTTATTCTAGAATAACTATAAGTAACCCTATTTTAGGGTCGGAACATCAAATTTTTATTACACTTTAAGCAAAGAGAACCCATTTCACATGTATTCCAAAAACGTTTATTTTGTACTAAAAAATATTTAGCATTTGATTCAATTTCTTTTTATGCACAAGCAAGTTTCTAGTGTGTTCTTTTGGTTTTTTATTTTGTAGAACCAGAAAAGTAAGGCGTAAAAAAGTCTGCTCAATACGCTAACTTAATATCGAGGTTAACATTTAAAACATGCAGATATATGTGATAACCCCAGGGATCACAAAGCAAACAGTCTTTGTGGAAATGACGGTAAAGTTTGTTAATAGGGTGATTGTGGTTTGTCAAACCCTTAGTTTATGACAAATAGCAGTGAGCATTTTCCAGAATTTTATTATTATAAGAGCATACCTACAAAACTTCGTAACATATTTCGATTTATAATTAAAAAACGTACTATTTGTAAATTAAAAAAATCTATCATAGATTGTAGTGCTCCCATTTTTAAAAGATAGCAGGATAAGCCAAAAATATAAAAATTTATAAGAGCCAATCTAACAGTTCAAATCATGCATAGTAAGTTTAAATGGTAGATATATATATATATATATATATATATATATATATATATATATATATATAAATGTAAATATATATGTAAAT
This sequence comes from Sinelater perroti, assembly GCA_036346155.1. NCBI lineage: Eukaryota > Metazoa > Arthropoda > Insecta > Coleoptera > Elateridae > Sinelater > Sinelater perroti. The sequence goes on from JARFIY010000265.1 coordinate 6,675,623, forward strand.
ATAAATAAACAAAAAACTAGAGTCCGAGCACAAAAATGGAGCTCTTTAAAAAATTATACTTATAAACCTTATATAGTCTCATTTATTTAAATAAGGGAATAAAAATTTAACTTAACACCGACATCATATGATTTGCTGCTGTTCAGTAAATTGTTAAGAGGCTATATTAAATCTCTGGTAATACTAATAAACTACTGATACATCAAACACTAAAAAATTACGTGTAATTCTTCTTCTTCTTCTTTCTCTTTTCCCATTTATGCCTTACAGCGTTGGGGCCTCTATCCATTTCTTGTATTTGGTTCTTTGCATCGCTAACGTCCTAGCTTCCTGAATGGTCTTCCCTCTTTTCCTTGCCAACTCTTTGATATTATCCTTCCCACTTCCTCTGTCCTTCTGGTCTGGTTTCAAAAATTTTCCTCGGGTATCAGTCAGCTCTCATCCGCATAAGGTGTCCGTACCATTTTAATTGTTTGTTCTCTATTTCTTCTATTATTGGCTGCTGTTCTAATTCGTCCCTTACGCTTTTGTTCCTAACTCTATCTCTCCTGGTGTTGCCCACTACTTTCCGTAGATATTTCATCTCAGAAGCTGTTATTTTTTATCTGAGTTTATCCACTAATGTCCAAGATTCCGCTCCGTATATTAGTGCAGGTGTATAGATGGTTTTATATAAATGCATTTTTGTTCTAACTTTAAGCTCTTTCTTGCCTATTAAAGTGTTATTTATTTGGTAGTATATTTTGTTTGCTTTACTTATTCTGTGTCTAATTTCCTCTTCTATTTTTCCATCTTTACTGATGATTGTTCCAAGGTATTCCATTTTATCCGCATACTCCAGCTGTTTATCTTCTATCAGAATGGCAGTTTGTTCTATATTATCTTCTCCTCTTGTAATGTGGATAACTTTACTCTTATTAGTGTTTATCTCCATTCCTTTTTCCTCCAGGTTTCTTTTCCAAATGTTTATGTTATTTTGTAGTGTTTGTGCATTTCCGGCTATTAGGAGTATATCATCTGCATAAATTAAATCTTAGGTCATTACTGGTGTTAGATTATGATATCCTATTCTTGTTCTTCTGGTTTCATTTTTGCATTTTGTTATTATATTATTCATGTATATGATGAATAGCAGTGGACTGAGACTGTCTCCCTGCTTTACCCCACTATTCATGTAGAATTCCTCAGACTTGTGTCCATTTAGTCTTACTTTGCCTACTACTTTTTTGTTGATGCTTTTTATTATTCATATTAACTTTTGGCTTGTCTCTAATTCTTCCAGTGCATTCTATATGTGCTTTCTTGGTACCAGATCAAAAGCAGCCCTAAGGTCTATAAAGGCCAAGAGAGTGTCTCTGTTTTTGTCTATTGTTTTTTCTATTATGTTTCGTATTGTGAATATATGGTCCTGGGTTTGTCTGCCGGGCCTGAACGCTGCTTGTTCCTGCTCCATTTTGTCCTCAATCTCATTTCTTAATCGTTTTTCTATGACTTTCGAGTACACTTTACCGGTCACTGATGATAAACATATTGCTCTATAGTTGTTGGAATTAACTGTTTCTCCTTTCTTATATATGGGCACTATGATATTTTTCTCCCAGTCCTCCGGTATCTTTTCTGTTCTCCACGCTTGTTGAAATATTATCTGGAGCCATTTTATGATTGTTTCTCCTCCTATCTTGAGCATTTCTGATGTAATCTCGTCTTCTCCGGGTGCTTTTCCATTTCGTGTTGTTTTTAGTGCTTGTTTTATTTCTTCTTCTGTAATATCATCGTTTTCATTCTCCTGATCTACTCTTTCCATTTCTGGTTCTTCTTGAATATCTTCTTGGTTCTTAAATTTATTGTGGTAGTGGTCCCTCCATGCTCTTAAAACTCCTTCGGTCGTTGTTTCTAGTTTTCCTTCTTTGTTCTTTATATTTCTTATCTGTTTTGCTTGATTGCCTTTTAGTCTTTTAATTATGTTCCAGAACTGTTTTTGGTTTTCTACATAGTTCTGTTCTATCTTTGTGCCGAACTGTTCCCAGGAGGCCTGCTTTGCTTGTTTTACCACCTCTTTTGCTTGATTTCTTTTTTGTATATAAAGGTTTCTGGCTTCTTCTGTATTTGTTCTTTTATATCTGCACCATGTTTCTTTCTTCAACTTAATCTTCGATTTTATTTCTTCGGTCCACCATCTTGTTCTTTTCTTTAGACTGCTTTGATTTACCATTTTTGTTCCACATATTTCTCTGGCTGTTTTAAGTGTGGTTTCTTTGAATTTCTGCCATTTCTCTTCTAGCTTCCAGGGGGTCTCTAACTGCCCTTCTTGTGTTTCGAGGTTAATTAATCTATCTGTAATTATTCTTCTATATTGTTCTCTTGTTAGTGGGTTTTCTAGATTTTCTAATTTGACTTTTTTCGTACTTCTTCGGTACTTCTATTTTTGGTTTTCTAAATATTGTATCTGCTATCACTAGTCTATGGTTTGTGCTTAACTCTGCTCCTCTTATCACTTTGACATCATGTAATGCATATCTCATGCTTTTAGTTATGGTTATATAGTCCACTACGGTTTTGTGTCCAAGTTGTTCGGCTTCGTAGGTTATTTTGTGTATCGTTTTATGTTTAAACAGAGTGTTTCCGACGAGTAGTTCATTAGTGATGCAGAAATCGATCATACGCTCTCCATTGTTGTTTATTTCTCCCTCTGCTCCGTGTTCCCCCATTGTTCCGTGTCCCATCTCTTTGTTGTTTCCGATGTGGGCATTCCAGTCTCCCATTATTATTAGATGGCGGTTCTTGTTTTGCATTTTTTCTACTGTTCTTTGTAGGTCTTCATAGAACTGTTCTTTTCATTCAACTTAGAACTTTCTGTAGGTGCATATATTTGTACTATCCCCACTTTCTCTTGCAATGCTAAGTCTACTGTTATTATTCTGGGGCTTATGGCCTCCCAGTTGATCACTTTTGATTCTACGTCGTTGCTTAGAATGATTCCCACTCCTTCTGTTATTCTATTTCCTACCGGGGTTCCTGCATACCGAAGTGTGTACCCTTTATCTAGTATCCTTATACCATTTCCTCTCTTTTTTATTTCTGCTACTCCCAATATTTGTGTGTTGTATTTCATCATCTCCTCTACTATTTCTTCCTCTTTTCCATTAAGTGTGGTAATATTCCATATTCTTATTCGTAACCTATTTCTCGCCTGTTGTTACCTTTTATTCCGTCCTAGACCGAGGCTTCCTATTTTTCTCTGAATCATCGTACCTCAAGTGGGTGATTAGCCCAACGTCAAGGGCCCCGTTACCTCGGGACAACTGGTGCCGGGTTATACCCCCCGGTACTGGGTCGCCAGAGCCTCGTCAGTTTTCCAGCAGGGTGTACCGGGTGGTGTAGACTACCACCTCTCGTGCAGGTGAGGTTGACATTTGGGGCCTTTAGGATGTTGTTGGCCCCCTTACACCCCTACGTGTAATTCTATCCAGTTTATTTGCGACTGTTACTTAAATTAAAAAAGCTGGGTGTGCATCGCCAAATAAAACGGTAACGGTTTTTTATTTAGAGGTTTTTTAATTAGATGTACTGTTTTTATTAACTTCTATTATTATTTACATTCTAGACATTCAGAAAATCGTATATTAAATAATTAACAATGACAATAACAGGAACAATTAACCTTTACGCTGGTTCCCATTGATGCAACCATCTTGAAAAATAGAAAAGTAAGTAAATTAGTTGTGATTTTTAATAAAAGGAAAAAATTTGGAACAAAATCTTAATAAATCTGTGTGTTAAGTCTACTGGTTTAGACTTCTTGAGTCTGCGTGTTCCCTCTTCATTGCATAGAAAATTCACTGCCATCGTATTTGGGTGAAGGAACAACCTATGACTATATTATATACTAAACTTTGTAATTTCTTCATTAACAAGTACATGCATATCTCAATAAATAAGCTCATTTGATACCCACCAGAGAACATTTAAAACACACAGTATCTTATACTGGAATCGCTGAAGTAGTGCGAAAGTGGATTTACTAGCGATTCATATAACTACACCCCATGTTCAATATTGCTATATATAGAAGTATTTTTTGTCCTTTAGAGGTAATTGGTAGCGGCGACCAGTACCAGTTTGGTCCAAACATATTTTTTATGTAAGTCGTCAATCAGGATGAATGTTTAAATATTTTACACATTCTGTTTATGGAAGTTGTTGGTTGTTCAGAAATATAAAAGACAAGTTTATTTACTTAAATAAAAGTCACATGCATTTGTTTGTGTAGGAGTTTCGCATGCCATACTTGTCAAATGCTCGCATAATATCAAAACAACCTGCTAATACCTTTCGTTACCTTAATCAATGTAGATTAAGTCAATTAATTGATCTGTGTACCTACTCTATGTGGTTGTCTAAATTGGTGTTCTGATAATAACTCTTATAGGAAAGATTTTTTTAAGTTTTTTTAAACAGTTTGATAAATCAGGAAGGAAGCTATTTTCCAGGCTTTAGAATTGGTACTATCTGTGTGACATTCCAATGGCCAAAAAAAATGTTTGTTCTTAATATGGCATTGAATATGTATAGGATCAGGTTTGTAGTGGTTGTTTCAATTAGTTTCCCTAATTATTAGATCATATCTAAATGGCTTTCTTGTAATTAAATCGGTAAGTAAAGTTTTTCTGACATCACTTACACGTATCTCCTTAATAGCGAATGCTAGTAAAGGAGGTGACGAGGTATTTCTAAATCTAGTTTTCTTTTTCTGGTGCGATTTCAGCTTATGTGGTGTAAATACTTCCTTTAAACAATTAACAAGTACAGTGACCCTGGCGCTTTTGCTCCGGTTTCATTTGATAATCTGAATAGAGAAATATATTGCTTTAGTTGCTGGAGTCCCTTTGTTGCTCTTCGGGACTAAATAATCCGTTTTAGATTGTTTGCTCTTTCATGTATTTAAGTTTGCTCCATTCAATCTATTTTGATCATTTGATGCTCCTCAAATTTTTATATTTTTATAAATCTATGCATCTTAGCAATTTTTGCTTTACTAATATGAAAAAAGCATCCTAACTATTAAGTTGAGATTAAAAAAGTGTTGCTTACAGAATGGTTGTAATTAAGTGTTCAACTAAGTTTAAATTATCGTCTTTAGTTTTGAATGGTACTTTGAGTATGACTTTGTCATCTAATATTCTTTAAAATTTTTCTCAGTTAGTCTCTTTGTTGCACACTGTTGGAGGCTTGCAGCAATTAAACGCCTGAATGCTAGGATCTTAGGATATTTCTTACTTTGCAGTGTGTATTGACAAAACCCTTCTATAGTTGGTTGGATAATTTTCTCCACAGCTTACATATTTTAAATTCTTTTTCTTTTTCTGACAATCAGCAGTTAAAGATTACCTGCACAATTTACACAGCGTAAGATCTCGTTGCAAAAATTTTTATATAGCCGCCATTTTAGACATTGATATTTTTCTTTTGGTATTTGGAGGTAGTGCCGTGGTTGAGGGACGGGCTGAGATGCTGACGGACCCGGGTTCAATTCCCGGTGCTCTCTGATACCTGGCGGGTGGCCTACTCAGTCACTAAAAATAATTGAGTACCTGCGTTCATTCGAACAAGGGGTAATGATGGCGGTCGTCTTAGGCGCGGTGCTTGCCACATCGCCCCGCATCAGAGATGGTGCGCGACGACCGGGCAGAGAAAGCGAACGTATGAGAGCCTTAACTTTTCAGTGCTCCCACGGGGGGCGTAGAGCCTTACCATTATTATTATTATATGAAGGTACAATTGTTGTTTTTTTTTTTGTTTATTAAGAGTTTTACTTTATAAATTTTCTTAGTAATTTTGTTATCCGCTATAATTATGGCTTTTTGGTGTCTCTTTGTGTTATATGATGTATGTTCTGTGTTTTGTGTCCAAAGACTTCAATACTTTTCGTTATATATTCTAGTTTAGCTGAATAATGCAGTCTTCAAAATACTACTTTAAAATTGCCGCTTTCTTGTGTTTATAGGTGTAAAATTCTATTTTCCGTTTTATCAAGATTTGTATTTTCTTTGCGCACTTACCAGCACTGCAGCCACAATGGCTTATTGTGCCTATTAACATGCACTTAATATTTAGGACATCTCACACACACCCATGGGTTGAGCGAGACTCGATGACAGAGGAACGTTGGTCTTGACCACCGAGCCACCGCGGCTCCAAGACTTGTAAAATAATAAAATGTAATTCAGGAGCTTTTTTTGAACCTGTACCTGGCTGTTTTGAAAAGTTTTAATTTCGTAATCATTTTCAGCTACTTGATTTAGCAAGTGTTTAAGTGGCGTAATATTTTTTACATCTGCTTTAAATATCCATATCTGTTTGATGTAGTCGGCTTTTGTAATTTTTTATTTGCTTTAGCAGTTTCACAGCTTTGTCCGTTCTGATGAATTTATTATTTTTTACCATTGTTTAAGCGTTTTATGTTGATTTAGAAAGAACTAGATTATATTGTTGATTACTTACAGAGTGTTGTGAAAACTGTTGAATTTACAGCTAGATACACTATGTTTTTAATATTATATTTGATTTATTTAAATAACCCTTTTGTTTTTTCTTTGATTAAAAAGTTCTAAAGTATATTCTTAAATATATGTATATTATTTGAAAAATGTAGGTCATAACCTATGTATTTAGAAATATATTATAAAATTTTACTTTGTTTGCAGCGCTTACGTAACTCAGCACTCCAAATAAAATTATCTTAAATTTCACTTGCTTAGAAATATTCCAAGACAAACTGAAGTTGTCATTAATTGCAGTTTTCAAGATCCTTTTGTAAATTTGTCATTTTTATTATTTTATAAATCCTATAATAGGGTTACAATTTAAATATATTAAGCAAGTATTCTGATAAAATTACATGTTGTAGTGTGGTACGCACACTTTAAAGCTCAATTAAGCTGTTTGGTGTTGAACAATTCCAAATTCTTCTAATGTTATTATAACTAAATTTCGTAGAATTAAAAATAATATTTAACTTTGCAATGCACGAATTAAATTACGTATATTTACATACATCTGAATGTACTGAATGGGCGCTTCGACTCATTAGATGTAAAGTTCTGAAGTTCTTGCTATCCTTTTAGTAGTTTTAATGTAAAAGACGATTTAAAAGAGAACTTCTTTAAGCATTTTATTCATTAAAATTTAATGAATTCCTAGAAGTGATACCTTTATGGAAATATCGCATGTTTTATGTATTTCTTCTTTTGATTGTTTAATTAGGAATGGATAGCTCGCCCTAGAAGTTACATTCAACATTCAAAACGTAACATTTATAAAACTTGTTTGACTTTTTTATTCTATTTGCTTTTAATTTACTCCTTTAATTTTGAGTTACGTTTGTTGTTTAACCTTTTCACATCAAATATTTAATTTGTGTACATAGAAAAATTCGGATAAAAAAATGTGTATAAAAATGTAACGTAATAATATTAATGCTTCAGTGGCGTGCTCTTATACCACAGGCAATTGTTTATCCACCCCGTTCCCTTAATAAACAATCTTCAAGAGAACAAAGAGGAAACCAATTGCGCTTCAAATTCAGTTTCATATTGCGGCGCCGGAAGTGCCCCAAACGTAAAGATTATTGCGCTCCGCTCAAGTAACTTTAATACAGCAAATCCCAGGCAATTTACATTTCCATGTTTTTTTCAGATTAAACGGCGCGCCCTGAAAAGTTCGCAAAGAGTTTAAGCCCCTCGGGGCCTCGGAGACTGGAACTGCTGCACGAGCGCCGAAAGGTGAGTGCCGCGAGCCCATACATTTTCTAATTAATCAAGCATTCAGTGCGAAATTAACCAATGCAGCGTCATGAATATGCGAGCAAATTTGAATATCTGTAGCGCGAGGGGCTGAGTAGCGGGCGGTTCGGCGACGTCGCGCTACTTTGCCGACTTCGGTGGGAATTTCAGCTGAATATTACTTTATTTGATCACGGCAAATAATACGGGGTTTGATGAGAGGCGAACGACATTACGCTGGGGAGCGAAATGATTGGGTATCGTCCGTAATGAAGCGATGTTATATCGCAAATTATGTTGGGTGGTTGCAAAAACGTAAAGATGGGTCTGTAAACAGTGCGCCATTAAACCGTCTTCGTTTACCAGAAAAATACTACACGATATTTAGATGTTTTCTATATTTTTGTTGCTAAACTTTTTATTTAATTTTTTAATACCCAAGCTGATCTGCAACAACTGAAGATTAGTAAATGGGAAGATAAAGCTAGAGATAGAAAATAATGGACGAAAATAACAAAACAAGCTATGGGCCCTTTAGGCCTATAGAGCTAGTTTATATATATTTTTAATATGCATATATGTGGAATAAACAGAGAAACAAATACTTTTTTGGTTATTTTAAGACAGTTCGAAATTTTGTTGCAAAATAAATTTTTCCCAATCAGTAACGAATACGCACTTTACTAAAATATACTTGTTTTAATAAATATGTTGATTTTTCATTGTTAGTTAGTATTAAAAAAATCTAAATTAATTTTATTTTTCTAAAGCTAATTTTTTTTCTGTTTATAGAATTTTGAATATTTTTAATAAAAATTTAAGTGGCTATATAATAATATAATAATGGTAAGGCTCTACGCCCCGCGTGGGAGCACGGCCTGCGAACTGAGAGGTTAAGGCTCTCATACGTTCGCTCTCTCTGCCCGGTCGTTGCGCAACATCTCTGGTGCGGGGCGGTGTGGCAAGCACGGCGCCTAAGACGACCGCCATTATTACCCCTTGTTCGAGTGAACGCAGGTACTCAATTATTTTTAGTGACTGAGTAGGCCACCCGCCAGGCATCAGAGAGCACCGGGAATTGAACCCGTTTTTAACATTGATCCTTCTTAAAGGCTTTTTCACTGTTTAAAACGTTTTGCAACGTTCTTTGTTGGAATTACTATCAATCGTCTTTTGAATTATTTCAGTAATTTTCACTAAAAACTGTTCAGCGCAAAATTTAAATCAGATTTGCTGCTCTATTCGTGCAGTTATTTTGAATGTGATGACAGCATGCTACACAGATACACTTAACATCTAGAACTCTTATTGACTAATAAATTAAAATCGGCATTGTTTATGCATGCGCATTTCGATCAATTCTGTATAACTGTCAGATTAGACTGATACTATCAAAACCGTTCTAGTTATGCAAAAACTGAAATATAGATTCTCAAGCCCTTGGACGCAGATAAACATCTAATTAAAAGCTGCAATTTCAAGAACACAAACAATTTAAAAAAATTAAAACTAAATTATATTATCATCAGCAACTATAATGACGACTTTTGCAACAAAAATACGCATTTCAAAAGCAAAGTGATTGAGAAATAGAAAAAAAGCTTTCTATTTGGATTGGCGATAAAATTCAACATGACAATAAGTATATATAATTACTAAAAAATGATTTAATAAATAAATGGAACCTTTATATCATAAAAATTACTGGAGAAGCAACAGTTAAAATGCAGAATCTACTATTACATATCTAGCAACAATAAGAGCCATAATTGAACTAAGACAATATCCTTCTGAATTGGCTTTCGATAAGTACCACACCAACTTTCTTATAAGGAAATGTCCAAATTTTTGTCTCATGAAGAAAATTGAATTAAAGTAATAAAAACTCCAGAGGAGAGTTTAACACTTTTTTTTAAAGCTGATCCTAATGAGGATTTTAAATTAAAGCTACTGCTTATTTATTATTCTAAAAGTTCAAGAGTCATGGAGAATAAACTTTTAAAAAATTTTGGAAAACTATAACATCATACATGTTTTCTTAGAATAAAGTAATCGAAAAGTTTGTGAAAAGAGCATTAACGAAGAATTAAACAGAAGTAGTTATTGAAGTTGACAAAATTGCTAAGCTAGCTAATGAAAAAAGATGCTGATGCTATTGTGAAAAGTCTTGCGCACGACGATCTTCAAGAATTAGCAGAGCAACAAAAAATGCATAAAAAAGACGAAATTGTGATATGGGGAATAAACAGAATTTTTAAATCATAAATCAGTTTGTCACTAAATTTTGACATAACTTCAAAATTAAAAAAGATGTTACAGTTAATTATTTTTAAAAGAAAAATACAAAGCTAAATAAATTGGATACATTTTTCACTAAAAAACAAAAATCTAATTTACAGTAAATCGTATATTTCCTTATATGTACGAAAGATTTTAGTTTTGATATTATTAATATGTTCTTTATAATCTTGAAAATGATAATTATTTTAGATTTTAATTTTTCTGGAGCTCTTTGTGAAGTATATCCTTCATTCTTTATTCTTTTATTTGTCTTGTAATTTTCGAACAGGTGAGCTTAGCTAAATACAGTTTTTGCGCTTATAATTATAACTTAAAAAAAGTACTCAAATTGAAAGAAAAAAAATATATATATATATATATATATATATATATATATATATAGAGAGAGAGAGAGAGAGAGAGAGAGAGAGATAGGGGGGGAGAGGGAGGGAAAGAGAGAGAGAAAGTGTGCCATTTAAAAAAATTATATTTATTCCACTTCTTGTATCTTGTTAGAATATAATTATTTTTGTTTTTAACATTCTGTAATTACCTACAAATTTATATTCAAAACTTTTTTATAATGTTGACACATTACCTTACTTTGTGCACACAGTGTACACACATACATACACACACATGCGCGCGCATAACTACAACACACACTACTAAGAAAATTAAAAGCTGCACTGAAAGACTAACAGACAATTTAGAAATAAATGCCTTTTGCACACTTAAGAGCACAACTAAATGTATTCAGTTGAGTTTACAGCATTCCAGAAATATAATATATAATTGCAAATAATCGTCGAAAGAGAAATTGATATGGCTTTTATTCAACAACCGCACAATATTAATAATAAAATAGCTAATATACCAAATCACTTACAATGGTATAGTTCTCAGAGGTAAGAAATAAGCACTACTGATTCTTAAAGTTAATAAATATAATACAGGTAATAGAAATGTCAAGTAAAGCCTGGGTTGTAGCAGAAGTAAGCTAAACGCTTTATAAAAATAGATAAAATATTAGAATTTAATAAGAGAAAGGCGGCTTAATAATTATCTATATCAATGTGCTGTCAAACAACGCGCCAGCACTAGTAGAAGAGAATCGAGGAAATTGGGAAATTTTAATATGGAGCTTACTGAAATATCTAGTATTCAAAATTCAAAGCAGCATCAATCAGCTAGATATACTCTTACAAAGGAGTACTGATTTTAAAATTGTTATACGTTTGTACTGCGAGGCTGCAGAATAAATTTACAACAGCCACCCAGAAACATTAGAATATATGATGGATTATTTTACTGCAATATGAGAAAAAGGGAAAATGATAAAGGTTACCATGAGAAAGTAAAAAAATAAAAGATTATTTTCCGAAAAAATGGAAAATGTCCAAAATAATACCAATAGTATTAACAGAGAAATAGGATGGTAAAGAAGTAACTGAGGATCGCCTTATAAGACTTAAAATTAACTAAAATAATCATATATATATATATATATATATATATATATATATATATATATATATATATATGTCAATAATTTTATTTTAACAGTCAGTTTGAATTTACCCAATAAAAAACTGATGCTGTTGGTGAACAACTACAGTAAAAATCATTTAAAGGAGGAGAATAACTTTTTGATGCAGCTTAGTTGCCCAGCACCGCAGAGGCTCTAATAGACTCAAAATGTCCTAAAATTTTGTATAATATGTCTCAAAAGTATTTTGTAAACCGAATTGCAACATCACAAATAAATAATTTGAAGTAGAACGAACACTATAAAGAGGATACCCATATAGTTTCTGTTGTAGAACTGATTTTTGCAATTTGTAATTTACTAAAAAGTTAAAGATAATAAGGTTAAAAGTTTTATGAATTTAAGCGCTTCAAAAATATAACATTGCATGTAGCAATCAAATACAATTTAACGAGCATCAATCTAAAGATATACTCATTTCAAACAAAGAAAGTATCGAAAAAAGCAAAATAAATAGTAAATAGCATGTACCTTAACAATAAGACTATACAGTAAGTTGCAGAAATTATGTACTTAAGTGTATTTTAAATTTTAAGAGAGTATGATGGAAAAGTGTGTTCTATTAATAACTATGTTAAGCGAATCTGAGAAACTGGGAACTTGCTGCTATAGGCGCTTAGCACGTTCATTTTAACCACAGATAGTTCCCCGCTTTCAAAATCCTGGTAGTATTTAGGTTCGCGGAGCCTTTTTTAAACGGGGCAAGTTTTTTAAAAACTTGTTACCCCATGTATCAAAGTAAACGCGGAATATTATAAAACGAAAATTTTACAGCTTTTGTTGCAACTGTCAACACGTTATCAAATCTTAAATGTTTCAATATTCGAATTTTGGAGTAGTTTGAGGTTTTAACATTAAAACTGTAAAATGGAATTCCAATAGACAATATTTGGCCGCATGCAACACTTTTAAATTAATTTTATTTGTAAAGCTTAAAGCGAGGGTTATCAAAGATTACCTGTGATTTTACAAGGCTATGTATATATGAAACAGATTATTATATGCGGTATATTGTCTTTCCTTCATCATATTTATAGTTTCCTATGAACTTAATGGATATCTTTTATATATGATATCAAACATAGGTGTTAATTTTTGTTTTCATAAAAATAATTTCTGTTTAATTGTAGTTTTATTTTGAGGGACACTTCAGTTACTCCACTACGTAAAGTGGTTGTGTCCTTAGTGAAATTCAAAACATTTTTAGCTATTGATGATTTTTTGAATAGGAAGTTTTTTTAGTCTCAAAAATGGGTACCATTAACACTAAATTCCTGATAAAAATTAAAAAACAAGAAATCAACGAGTAACAAATATTAAATTACTAAAGCTCCTTATAAAGCTTTTCGTATCGTAAGTAAGGTGACGTTCGTCCTAATAAAAATAAATAAGCTGATTAATAGTTATGAAATTACAAAAGATCTAAGTTATAAAGATATAATTTACGATATTCACATAAGTTATAAAAAATGATCAAATCTGAACAGATCTATCGCAATAAGAAGAAGGAAAAAATATGATGTAAAAATATTAAACGAGGGATAGCAAAAGAAAAGATTAAGTTAGCTTTCTAGTAGCTCTTTCTTGCACCAATAGATTAATATATCAGCTCAGGTATAAGTTCTTAGAAAAATACACAGCTCAAACAGCAATAATTACAAGTTTTTAAAGATCAAACCAAATATAATGCTTTCTGAATTATTTTAAAACAATATAAATATAAATACACACGAACCCGCATTTAACCTTGGGTTTGAATGCCTGTTAGACAACTTACTTATTCGCTAATAATAATTGAGTACCTGCGTTTAGTTTAAGCAAAGAGTAATAATGCGGTCATCTAAGGCACAAACTTGCGCTAGTGAAGACCTGAACTATAAAATATTTACAAAACTTTAATAATTATCATTATCTAATAGAGGAAATTATAAAGAAAAACAAAATTTAGGAGAAGTGACAATATGTATATTAGTTGGATAATGGCATGCATGAAAATAGGAATAAACAATAAAATTTTAAAATGTTTATAATTAATGAAGAAAGAGCAAGCTGTGCGGTCAGAGTTTACGAAAGGGACAACGATTTTACGGTGACACTGTTCTTTCCGGTGTTTCCAAAATTAACAATGCTTTCGCCCAAACATAGTAGAATAAATGCGTACTTTTTCCGATTTAAAGTTATAAGCAATGCAAACTGTATTTGTAATAATGACAAGCTAACATTAATTTTAGAGTATCTCCAGCCCTAAACTGAAGAAGGCCTATTGAGATAAGAAATAACATACAACCACGTAACGTGGCCAGTAACTTTTAAATATTCTATGTTGAATTGCAAAGTTGCTTTCATCAGATTTGTTTAAAATATAGATTTTAAATAATAAAGAAAGTTACACAGAGTAAACTAATTTAAATAATTATCAAAACAAAGAGAAAATGGAACCGCATATATAATTACTAGCAGCACTTTGAGTATTCATCTGAGTTCAATAAGCATTGTTATACACAATCATTTTGATATGACGCACGAAAATAACATTATGAAATTCTTTAAGAAATTCCCCATTAAATTCGGTGGATTTGGCCGATTTACCAATCAGCACAATAAAGGTTTCCAGAAAATTGTAAGCCAGTCGAGGTAAAACAATCTCAACAAGTTTAGGCGAAAATTGCTTGTTCCTTTTCACACTAGACCTACGCAACCTTAAAAATGCACTATGGTTATTCAAGAAAATCGTTTATAGAGCTTTAGAAGTAACATTGTCCTACGCTACAATAATGATTTATCACACCACACAATACGCTGTGCAAGAGATTAATGGCGGTATTAAAATTAACGGCAAATATATTAATAATATAAAATATGCAGATGACGCAGCAGTGATTTAGGACAGCCTCAAAAGTCTGCAAGAAATAATGGAAAGTGTAGCGGAGGTAAGCCAAAAATATAGACTTTTAATGAATTTCACGAAAACAAAATATAGGATAGTGTCAAAATATAACAATCAGGCTGGGCAACCCCTTAAAGTGAAAACATATATGTACTTGAAAACAACAGTTAACGAAACTTGGTATAACTCACTTGAGATCAGGTGCTGAATAGGGAAAGTTAGAGCTTCATTCTTGAAGATATCGAAAATGTTTAGATGTCATGATCTATCCTTGCCGCTAAAAATCAGATTTTCAAAGTGTATGCAGTTGAGGCGGGGACCCTGACAGAAGCCTCTTGCAAGAAACTGGAAGCATTCGAAATGTGACTGTACCGACGAATTCTGACAATTTCGTGGACGGACCACACCACTAATCAATCAATTTGTTAAATAATTTAGAAATAAAAAAACTGCTTTTGACAATAAAGTCAGGAAAACTGGAATATCTTAAACATATTATGAAGAATAACCAACGGTACGAGTCATTACAACCAATTTTGCAAGGGAGGGTGGAAGGCAGGACAGGTTCCGGAATATAGAACAACACAAAAACGGTGGGACTTTTCCAAGCTCTAAAGGCTTTTAAATTACAATTTATATACCACCTCACATATAATCCCGATCTAGCACGTTCTAATTACTTTTTATTTACTCAACTACAGATAAAATGCATGACACCAAAATTTCTGTAACAAATTTCAAAACTTTGTTTTTGAAGTGTGTTAAGGAAAGTGGAAGTTGTGCTTTAAAAACTGTTTTAGGAAACGGTAAATAATTTAAATTTCAGTACAAATATTCAGAAAAGTGACAATTATGTCTTAAAAACATTGTTTTATTGGATTTTAAAAATTTAAATTATTTTAATGGCAGCAAGAATCCAATCCTTGGCTTGGATTGCCTGGAGGGTAGCCTAGTCGGTCACTAAAAATAATTAAGTACCTACATTTACTTCGCAAAAGGCGTAATAATGCTTTGGTCCATGGCGCGATGCTTGCCACATCACCCCGTATTAGTGGGGACGAAGGCACGAGAACTTTACCATTTCAGTTTGCATGCTATTCCTCACATGAAGCGTTAAAGCCTCATGAGCAAGAATAATTACTATTTATAAAAACGATTGAAGCACTTTTATAAACTAACAAACAATAGACTTTATTTCTACACCAGCATTAATTATTATATCTTCTAGTCACAATTTTGCGTTTATGCCTCTATCATATTCAGCGATTTTAGATATAATGACACAAGAGAACAACAAGTAATCCTAAATTTGTCCCAATTTATAAACAAATATTTATCTTGTTTGTGACAATAACAACAGAATGACCAACGATACTAGTTAGTTTGCAGGGTAGCTTCGCAGTTCATACACGTATATTATGTTAGGCAAAATTAGTTTCTCACAGTTAGAGATTAAGTTGGTGTGCAGTTCGCAAACGGCCAACTTAACATTGTTGTTTGTGCGTGTTGTTGCGAAACGTTATAATTATTTCTCTTTAAATAACTTAATCTTAAGAAAAAATTCAATGCTAAATAAAAAAGTATTTCAAAACTCTTTATGCAACAAAGTAATTTAGATAATGATAATCAAAACACTGTTAAGAGGGTTAACAAGAAAGCGGTAACTGCCCCAGCTTTGTAAGGCTTTAAAGAAAAAGTCGGGTTAAAATTAAAGGAGAGAGCAAAATAAAGATTTTATGTAGTTACAAAGCTCTCGCAAATGTTAGTTAACAATGCTTAATTCACGGTTAATCAAGTTGTTAAATGTAAATGTTGCTTTTGTTTTTGTTTTTACTTAATTTGCGAATTAGGGAAAATTTTAATAATAAATTAACAAACAATACAATTTAGTTTTTGTGCTGCTTTCCATAGCGAGTAGTCTGTTTGCTCATTTGCGCTGGGGTTTTTAGATAGTTCTAAATTCCTTTGTTTATATGTTGGTAAAGAAGTTTCTTTAACTGTTTCGTAGCTCTGTTCAGGGCTCGCTTATCTTGGTCCGAGCTAGTAAGTTACCAACGTTTTCTAAGACGTCATTTTTCAGCTATTTGATCTTTTAGTATTCTTGTAATATTTTTAGCATGTGCAGCGGTTAGCAGTTCTGGAGTAGCTTCCTAAGCAAATTGTTGGATAAGTGCTGTAAGTGATGCTACTGCCCGTTCTATGTCATGTTTAATTTTTAGCGGGATATGTACATCTATTAAATACTCGAATCTGTTCCGAAAGTATTCCCAATCTGTACGTTTATTGTGAAGTAAAAGTGATGGTTGGATTTTAGTTATGTGTGAATATACTGCTATCGTAATGGCCGAGTAATCTGTTGCTAGTTTAAAACAGGATGTAGTGGTACACTGGTTTACGTTTAAGTCTTTTATGATACCGAAGTCTAAGAGCTTTGGGACTCTTCGACGGTCTGTTGGCCAGTAGGTGGCTTTCCCCACGAATAAACAAATGAAATTATTTTCTTGTATAGCAGCATATAATCGACGTCCATTAGTTCTTGTTAATCGAGAGCCCCAGTGTTCATGTTTTGCCTTGTAATTACCTGCAAATATAAATCTGTTGCCCGGAGTCTTGAAGCATTGAGTATAATCTGCTGGATGGGCAATAAATTGCTGAGATTGTTAAAGGAGCGATTGAATTTGCTATTGAGGTAATTGTGGCTTGTAGATAATTTTCTTGATATTTCTCAAGCCCATGATGTTTTATGTTATTTCAGATAATTACAGCTGTTCCGCCGTGAGCTGTGCCGCCAGGGTGATTTGTTGTAAAATATTGTAATTTGGAAATTTAATATAGCTCTTAGTGGTGAAATGGGTTTCAGAGATAAAAGGATATCTACGTTGCGACTTTCAAGAATTATTTTTATTTCTTGAATGTATTGGCTCAGCCTATTGGGGTTACAAGCTACAATTTTTGAGTAATTATGTCATTGTGTTAGTTTACTGAGTAACGTTGTGAGAAGATTCATGATGTTCCCCATTTGTGTAATCACATTCTTCACCTCTTCCGTGTCATTAGTTTGTTGAGCTTGTGAGTTTGATCTTGTATTGTGTTTTCTGGAAAGTTGGGTAGAGTTGATATTATCCCTTAATTTGCTCTGTTTGCTTATGAAGTTTCTGATATTACCTCGGATTGAAAGTATAATCTTTTATACAGTTTTGTGTCATCTTTTCTTAGTTGAAGCTATAGCTTTGCTTGTAAATGTTTGTGAATTAGACAACCACGGTAGTTGGCCCGATGTAGTTTATGTGTAGTTTTTTGTATTCATTTTGCTGCTTATTATATTATAACATTCATCTTTATTAAGCAGATATACAAAATACAAAGTTAAAAGTTGTTCTATTCTTATGGAAATAGATCTTGATTCTTCCATTATAGATCTAAATTATTAAATATATTATTAGTCCATTCAATACCGTCATACTTATATAAAAACGGTATTTTAAGTCTTAATATTCGTACGTCACTACAGTTCTACCACTATACGTTTTGTCTTATTGTGCATGCCTTCTAGTGTTTTTGTTTTATTATTACATAATTTAAACAGTGGCTCAAAGTAAACGACTTAAAGTTTGGACCCTTTTTCTACAGTCGACAATTCTAATACTTTGGCAATGTCATCTATGATTCTTCCGAATGCATTGCAAATTCAGTAAAAATTTGTAGGAGAAATTTTTGTAGAAATACTGCACGAACCGAATCAACCGTTTGAAAATTGATTACCTGATTTGATGAAGCCAAATTGGTAATAAATGGAAAATTACGTGAACATTAACATGGAGTCCCTTAAGAATATTGCTAGAGTTAATCAAAGTATCTCTATAAATTCGAAGATATCGTGCACAACAATTGGAAATTTTGAGATGCTCCCTTCAACGAATACTCACTAAAGACGTACACCTTCATGCGTATTAAAATGCGAACTTGCCGACTCTTTTCACCGCCGACAATTTATCAAACGGTTTTTAAAGCATCGCAGAGTAAATTGTTGGTATAGAAAATTATCTTCAGTAATTTGTCGCATTTGGGGTTCCAAAAATGCTCACGTAACTCATGGACAGGCAAACACACACCCAAAAAATTACTGTTTGGTGTAAACTCTGAATAGATGGCACGCCAGGCTCATACTTCTTCCAAGATGACACTGGAAATACTTGAACTATAAATGACAACCATTAAAACAACCTTTTGCAGCTGAAGCCAAGATTGTTTTGCGTTATAATTTTTCTAAAGCTATTAAAATGTTATTTTATGTTGAACAACTTTTTAAGGGTTTTTAGATTATACAAACAACACAATTTTGTTAGCTTCTTTATAAAATATTCCAAGGTGGTCTACCGCCTTTTATTTTATTAGGAAACCGTTTATTAACATTCTTATAACGCCTTTCTGTTGTGTTCAACAGAATTTATTTATATTTATCCCTTAATCATTATTATTTGTTAGTATATAAACTTTTAAAAATACTACTCTACATCTGAATATATATTTTTGTTCTGAAATAAATGTTAGGTTACCAATTATTGTAAGTAGTGCCGATTTAGGTTATCGTTTAAGCCAAATCTGTTTTTTTTAATTACATTTCTAAATGTTATAAATTTTAAGTGTTTTACATGGCATAGCCTAAATGTCCCACAATCATACTCTCTGTGACAGTACATTTATATCCGTTGTACAAATGATGTCTTATCCTATCTTTTCTTTAATTTTAAGATATTTAATATTAAATATTGATTTTCCGTTTTTCTAATTTGTTATAACTATAAGAAGCTGACAAAGTATATATAAGTAGAATTCTTTCAGCAGAACTATTAATAAAAACCACATAAGCACCTCTTAACATGTCTTAATATGTATTAGACACATAGAAACTAAAGTAAGTTGCGCCTCTGTTGACTATTTTGTTGCTTTTTGGTCAATAATCACTAAACATAAATATTTGTGGTCGATCCCACATTTTGTTACATTCCTACGCAGAACAGCCCTAAATAATCTGTATTGCCAGTTTGGTTTACGCTCTATTACTATGACGGCTCAGAAAGATGCAAGCGATAACTGTCGTAAGTATATAGCGGCATAAGCAGTATTTTAAAGGCATCACAGTAGGATGCTTGGCAGCTTACAATCATTTGTAGTTTAATAACTCTGGCAACCCTCCAGTCATTTACGCAACAATTCGGACACGAATATTTCCACTTATTACAATAAACTCGAAAGTGTTTTGTTTTTCTGCTGGCTCTATTACCAGAAAAACAAAAAATAAGCACTTTTATTTATGTGTTATGCGTAGTAAAGCGTAATGCATTGTAATATAGTATTTTTTTAGTTTTATTGTGAAATTGCTTAATCTTGGTAACAAGAAGCACCATTAGTTATACGTGTTACGTGCCTTGAGAATTTAAAGCAAATGTTATTTAAATTTTTTAAATGTTGTGCCGTTAAGTGAGATCACATGCTACAAAACTAAAGCATAAAAGACTCTAAGTTTTATAGTTTCCAAACTTTTAGTAGAATCCAGTATAGCATTCATAAGTTTCTGACATAACTCACTAATATAATTAGTTACTTTACATGTTTACATAATTTTTTTTTTTGTGCATTTTATTTGCAATCTGTTATATACATGGTAAAATAACATTAAGCAGAAGTGCTGTTAGGATAAATAACGTGAGAGACAACAGATGCAACGATCCTGTTTCATTGATTACTTATTACCAAGAGTTAGATTAAGTATAATAAATTATAAATTATAATCTTAACAAATTATTTGTAGTTAAGTAAATCTATAAGATAAATAAATAGATAAGTTCTTTTAGTATTTATAACTAGTGAGTTTGCACTTAATCTTGGTTCAGTAGATTAGTTACACGTGTTTCCTTATTTTAATTGACAAATAGGTTGCTAAATTTTAAAATGAAACCGTTTGAGATTACATGTTTCATAGCTCAATGCAAACTCAAGTTTTATTATGTTTCTAAAACTGTTTTATTATGTGACAATCCATTTGCATATAGCCAGTGGTATTAGAAATTTTGACATAACTCACTAATATTATTAGTTACTTACAATGTTTACATAATTTCTTATTTTGTAGAAGCATATATTGCTTTAAGTGAGAAATTTCGTTTTTATATTTAGAACTGATTTGACGTCGAAAATCAAAGAAGCACCGAAAGTGTAAGAGATATTATTAAGGAAGAGCAAACAGATGCAACATTAGATGACTCAACAAGCATTTACATCGTTTAAAATCGTTGGAATTATTCAAAATAAATTATAAATTATAATCTTAACAAATTATTATGCTGCTTGCCAAGCATAAACAGAAGGGTTTTTTGCATCGTATGGTCACTGGTGATGAAAAATGGATCCACTACGACAACCTAAAGAATAGGAAATTATGGGGACCACGTGGCCATGTTTCAAAATCGACAGCGAAGCCGAATATTCATGAAAAAAAAACTCATGTTGTGTATTTGGTGGGATCGGCTTTGTGTCTTGTATTATGAGTTGCTTAAACCGAACGAAACCATTACTGGGGCTCTCTACCGAACACAATTGCTGAAATTGTGCTGGGCACTCATAGAAAAACGCGCCCAATACTACTCCAGACATGACAAAATCATTCTTCTGCATTCGTCTACATGTTACGGCGCCGGCCAAAACCTACTTGGAAACATTCAATTGGGAAGTCCTTCTCACCCGCCATATTCACCAGACATTTCCCTTCCGATTATCACTTGTTCCGATCGATGGCACATGGCCTGTCTGAGCAGCACTTTACATCATATGAAGATACCAAAAATTGGGTCGATTTGTGGATAGCCTCAAAAGTTGAAGCATTCTATCGACGCGGTATCCAGAAAGATGGGAAAAAGTAGTGGCAAGCGATGGAAAATACTTTGAATAAAACATAAGGTTCCGTTCTTCCACAATAAATGCCAAAGTTTTGATAAAAAACAGCGGAGACTTATTTGTACTACCTTTAACATAACAGCTATAGTTACAATGCTATATAAAATATTATTTCATCTACAATCCGAAATATAAATAAGTTAAAAAATATTTTAATTGCCAATAGCAATCCACAACATAAAATAACGCCATTTATCAGTTTTAGTTAATAGGTGTAGTCCATTAAAAATGTTTAATTCATCTTGCTATTTGTTAGTTTATCCAGTTAAATAAAAAAGTATCTAAACAAAAACAAAACAGATGAAACTGATTTTTAAGTCTAATAGAAGCTAGAAAACAAACAGAAAAGTTTTAAAATTTTATAAAAACAAAATAAATGGGGAATGATGAATATTTTGTAACAAATTATCAGTATTAAATAGACGTTTCAGTCGTTTAAAATAGCAACTAATAACTTTTAATTAAACAATATTTACTTTATATCCAACATTAAAAATAGAAATTTAGAATTAATTAATTATAAAAAGCATTTCAATTTAAAGAAAATCGTTTTATTTTCTAAGAGTTGTTAATATAACTTAATAAATACATTTTTAAAAGCTTAGCTAATTTTTTTATAGTTTTGAGTTTATAGTTATAGAGTATATGAAGTCAAAAATAACAAAACTGTAGTATCGACGTTTATTTTTATAAAAGTACGTTTTTTTATTAATTATTATAATTTTATTTGGTTACAAAAGTTTTTTTTTTATTAATGCTATTATTTAGCTAACTCAATTTTTTAAGGTTTTTCTACCGTTCTGCAAAATTTGGAAAAATATGTTTTACTGTAAGTAAGAAAAAGCACAAAACATCTAATATAATTTTAGCTTGCAATTCATTTTAACATGAATTATAGATTTGTCAAAAAAATATTTAAAAATAGTAGTATGTTAAAACCTCACAAAAACCTTCTTAAACGTTACTGTTTACTATTATGAAACCTGCCCACACAATTTTTTGAAAACTCTTTCTTAAAAGTAAAAAAATATTTTTTTATAAGCTAGTACGCTAATTTATTGCAATAACAAATAAAATAATCCATAATTCTTAATAGTTTTTAAAATTAAACCGCCATGCAACGGACTTTCCTGTGGAGAACCATGACTGGAACAATAAGATTTCTAGGGGCGTCGCAAAGGAAAATTTCAATAATTAGTTCGACAAGTAGCCGCAAAGCTTTTAAGAGTAATCCTATAGATATTTAAGTGTACTAGAAATGCTGAAAAGAGGAATAGTAAGCAGTTCTCGACAGATACAATTAAATACGGTTTGCGTGGTGATCTATAGTAAGTACAATGGGGAACACATCGGCCAGTGGAAAGGAAAATTAGTATTAGTAGAAAAATTAGCTCATTAACTAATTCGCTGCTAGCCTAATGTACGAATAAACGGTGAGTGCTGTATTTACTAGTCATATTCTAAGCGATAATTCAGTTTTTGTGTATTCAATATTTTTAACAATAACTTTATGATTAAAAAGCCTTGTTTCAGTAATTAATTATAACTCTATACTTAGCTTTTGCATAGCTCCATGGTTTGTATTTATAATTATTACTTTTTATCGAAATTTCCGATTGCATTTCTACTTGTTATGTAGCATAAAATTTTATTTTTCAAAACGTTCTATTTTTGTGACTTGAAAGAAATTGTTTTTTATGTGTGGTATAATAAATCTTAAGCAGAACTATATAGACTTCTCTAAGAGATTAACATGCAAATAATTTTCCACATTTTTTATATAGGGTGTTTTAAAAGCAGGCATAATCTTATATGTATTGTTTGTTATTTAAAACTTTCCATAAAATTTGCTAGGAAATCTGCTAAAAATTTAATTAAATACAAAAAGGTAGATTTCTTGTGTTTCAGGTAAACACATGTTCCTAATACAAGTACTTATTTATTTGATGTAAATTTTAAAGTGGTGTAATACGACTTGCATGTATGGTTTTTTATAAAACATTTTAACAAATCAAAATACACATTTAGAAAAAATGTCTGTTAAATCATGGTCAAGTGACAATAAATAATTGAACCGTCCATTGTGTTTGTTGCAGCTTTTTATTTTTTAACTTATTATGAGAAGCAGGCAAAAGAAGTTTATGTCATTTTACGTCTACTACTAGAAACAAACTTTTACAAAGTTTCAAGCAAGAAGCACAAAATTTTCTCAAATTTCTGTAAAAAAGTTCCAAATTGCTCTTTTACATTCTTATATTTTTTATAAATAACGTGTTTTTAATCTAAATAATCTCAAAAAATTCTTGTAAAGCCAACTTCAGTTGTAGGAAGAAGTTATATTTAATCAAACGGAGGTTAATCATAAATAAACTTAAAAACGCATTTTAGTCAAGCAAAATTTGTTCCTGGGATTTTAATTTTACAAATCGTATTATAGAAAGGTACTGTTTAATCGCACATCTTCTATAAAGCACTTGTTTAATCAATAGTGTTGTTTCTTGAGCAAAAATTCATTTTTTTCAATTTTTTAGACAATAATTACGGTTGATTTATATATGGGAAGAAAGTTTGGTTGTCAGATTAATTCTAAGTAAACTTATCATAAGGAAACGTAGACGAGGTATTTTATATATATATATATATATATGTGTATGAATAGTCTGCGATAGGTAGTACTTCTAAAGAATCTACCTCAAAAACGGTAAAATGGTGAGAATAGTCATTTCCATTCAGAATAACCATATATGTGGTTATGAAATTATTGATGGATCAATTTTTTAAATATATAAACTTGGTTAACGCGTCACTAAAAAATTAACTAAAAATATTATCCATCTAGTTTTGTCTTCTTTGAGTTTAGGCGCATATATTCAATAAAATATTTTTTGCAAATTCCATTACCTTATGTCAAATAAACAATATGATTTTATAAATATCTTTTTTAATTAAATTATGCACTTTAACTTGTAAAAAAAATAAAGTACAATTTCTCTAAATTATTTTTGTATTATGGCACTTTAGAATTTTCATTGAACGAACAAATTTTATGATAGTTGGCCAGTTTTAAAAGAACATATTTGTGACAACGTAAGTTAAAAAAACATTTTTTTATAAACAAAAATGAATCACAAATCTATTTTTTTATCGAGACATATAACAATAATTTAGCAAATATTTGGATTAGGAAAGTGCACCTACCTAAAACAAAGTTAACAAAGAAAATAACCAAACAATTTGTATTTTCGTTGAGCAGTTTATCAGTTAATTTACTAGCTTATTCTATAGAATATACAAACATTAAAGTAAGTGTTAAATAACTTACAATAAATATATGGTTATAATGACTGAAAATAATTTTGCTCTACACTTAATTGCATTGATCATCTGCTTTTGGTACATCCTATATAGAAAATGTGAAAGGAGTATTAACTGGATGTCAAAATTAAAGAAAGATCTGCATACTGCCATTTAAGGTTTATTATTATATAACAACCAATTTTTTCAAGTCACTAAAATGGAACTTTTTAAAAAACAGAACTTGTTACACACCAAATAGCGGAAATTTGAACAAAATAAATTGAAGCCAAAATTTTCAATGTTAGTCTAACCAATGTAAAACGTTTTTCTCATATTTTAACCATTTAAAATGGCATTTTACAGATAGTGTTATGTAGAGGTGCGGAATATATTAGAATACTCTCCAAATGGTACACGAAGAAATAACTTTTGTTGGATCTTAAATATAAAATGTTCGTGCTATAGAAGTCAATATGAATGGAATTTATGTTCCACATTACTACGATGAATCCTATAAATACACGTATTCTAACAAACACAACTTGAAATAACAGTATCATTATATTTTCAAAAATAAACTACTAATTAAATTATTAAACAAGCAATCCATTAAAATGGTATGTCCACAAAACATACAAAAAGGTGATTTTTGGCATACACCTTTCATCGAAATAATAATTGTAAATTTAAGTCATGAGGCACTACAGAACAAAAATTTTAATCATAACTTTATTATTAAATAACACCGAACACAAAAAACTGAATTATCTAGTATAATCTAACCAACAAAGGTAATTATACTACTGAGTTTTTAATTCGTACTTCATACACAAGAAAATGATTAATTGTATTCCATGCTTATACCACAGTCAGGTTGTTCCACTCTGCTAGAACAGATCACTTTCAAACTGTTATGGGATTCTACATAGTCTTTGTCCTCCAGACGTTATACTCCATAGGATTTAACGCTAATGGAATCAAAAATGTTATCTCTGTACTATATTTGCGTCAGTCTTGTTTTGTCAGAAGCCCCAACGTCCTATTGAGCTGTACAAACCTGGCCACCAAAACGTTTCCAAATTGAAAGCAACACAAATAAAATAAAATAAAGTATGCAGGTACACATATTGATTTATTTTAAGCACTTTGGCCTATACCATAACATATAATACACCCTGAAGAAATCTGGATAGTTCACAGGACTACTTACTATATTTTCGTTAATGCCAGCCTGTTTATATGTAAAAAATTTCTTGTTTAAGATAAGGGTATTTACCAGATGATCAGCAGCGACGCAACACTTTAGTCGGGGCATCTTTTCATCCGTAAACAATTGTTAGTGTTTATAAGTGTAGCAGTTTCTCGATTAAGAGCAATTTTCTTTGCAATTTTCTAATTGAAACTCTTGCATTCCACCCAGTTTATTTTCGAATGATATTGCAAAATCTACTAGTTATGAGGGTTCATTTTCTTCCTCTAACAGGGCGATTTTCCATATGTCCGAGCTTCTAAAAGTGTGTGGCAATAAATACCTAGAATACTAACAATGCCATACTAACTGCTTTCTATTTTTAAAAAGTTTGGTAATAGCGTTGCAACTATCTGGCGGTTTTTTAATTGCCACTAAATCATTAGAATAACAAAATATCAAGAGATGCTGACTTAGACAAAACAAATAAATCAAAGCACTATTGCATTAAGTTATCTAGATTATTATTATTACGTAGCCACCATCCAGCGATTATTGTTAAAAATTGATTGACGCACTAGGAAACCGCTAATATCATTACGTTGTTTCTATTTTTTATATACTTTGTCCTTGTAAATACTGCATGAAGAATGCATTGCTTTACTAATTATTAAAAATAATCCATTCTGGTTACTGAAGCAAGAATGTAACAGACTACATTTTAAACTCTACAATTATAACTTGTAAATAATCATTCTTTTATTATTATGAAAAATGTGGTGTGCACATCACACGACTTTCCTTATCCTCTTATTATATATTATACCGGGTCCATCGTCTCGGCCCTGCGCTGCCTCGTCCCGACGATTAAAACGACGACGCACGCACGCACGCGCACGCGCACGCCGGCACGCCGCACGCCACCGCTAAAATGCAAACAAGAAGACACCACCACATACACACGCAAGCTAAAATTAAACCGTAGACTAATCGCAGATCATTAAAATTTTGCCTACGCCACTTCCAATAATCTGAACTCACAATTATTATGCCTGTGCTTTTTCAACAATTTACTCCGCAGTCGGCCCAAACTCTGAGCCGCTGTGATTGGTCCGTTTAATTAATTTTCTAATCGGTTATAACTTATTTATTTGACCTCGGATCAAAAATTTATTGTAATTTTGTTCTGTGTCTAATCTATCCGGTAATATAAATTGTCAAACATTTTATGAACAAGGTATATTAAAATCTTGAGCTTCAATTTGTCGAGTATTTCACCAACTTTATTTTAAATTCATGTTTATCTCATGATAACAAATCATTTATTCTATGAATTTTTGTATCTTCAATTGCGACAACATAGGTCGATTTTACCAAAAGCTTCGCACTGCGTCCACTATCTACAGTAACTTGCATACCAAATTTCAGTCACTAGCTCTTACGGTTCTCGAGATATCCTGTTTACGACAGACCGACAGCACACACACCGCGCGCGCGCGCACCACGCGCAACGCACGCACGCTCACACACACGCACGCACACTCACGCACGCACCCACGCACACACACGAACCAATGGCTCAAACCAACGTTTTTGGTGTCCTGAGACTATATTTCGTCCAGAAATGTAAAAAATCTGGTGTGAACATCACACGACTTTCCTTATCGTATATATATATATATATATATATATATATATATATATATTGTGTACAAATAAGTTTCCGCCGTTTTTTTTATAAACAATTAAGAATTTATTGTAAAAAAAGGTACAAATAATATCATTCAAAATATTGCCCATCGCTTTCTACTACTTTTGACCATCTTTCGGGCAGCAAGTGAATACCCCGTCTAAAAAATTGCTCGTCTTTTGAGGCGATCCACGAATCGACCCATTTCTTCAATTCCTCGTAAGAAGTGAAGTGCTGCTCAGCCAGACCATGAGTCATCGACCGGAATAGGTGGTAATCTGAAGGAGCAATGTCTGGTGAATACGGCGGGTGGGGTAGGACGTCCCAATTCAGTCCTTCCAACGTTTCCTTTACGATTTTTGCAACGTGTAGCTGAGCGTAGTCATGCTGAAAAATGACTTTATCATGCCTTTTGGCATATTGTGGACGTTTAATCTTCAATGCTCGGCTCAATTGCATCAGTTGTTGTTGGTAACGTTCCCCGGTGACGGTTTGATTAGGTTCGAGTAGTTCGTAATAAATTACTCCAAGCTGATCCCACCAAATGCACAGCATTAGCTTCTTGCCATGAATGTTTGGCTTGGCCATCAAAGTAGAGGCATGCCCGGGCTTACCCCATGACTTCCTACGCTTTGGGTTGTCGTAGTGGATCCATTTTTCGTCTCCCGTCACGATTCGATACAGAAATTCTTTGCGATTTTGCATTTTGAGCAATTGTTCGCAAGCGAATAAGCGACGCTCGACGTCTCTTGGCTTCAGTTCGTAAGGAACCCAATTTCCTTGCTTTTGAACCATTCCCAGGGCCTTGAGACGTTGTGAAATAGCTTGCTGAGTCACTCCTAACTCTTGTGCAAGTTCTTCTTGCGTTTGGCACGAATCTTCCTCCAGTAAAGCTTCCAATTCCGTGTCATCATACAATTTGAGCCTTCCACTACGTGTTTTGTTCTCCACGTCAAAATCACCACTTTTAAATTTCTGGAACCACTCCCGACAACTTCTCTCACTCAAATTAACATTACCGTATGCTTCTACGAGTAGCTTATGCGCCTCAGCTGCAGATTTCTTTAAATTAAAGAAGTAAATTAGCAATTCCCGCAAATGACGCTTATTTGGCTCAAAACTTGACATCTTAACACTATGAAAACTAAGTGATGCTAGCAAAAAGTCAGAGGTTATACTGTTGCCAGATGTCAATATATACTATACGACTTTTTACAGCTGACAATTTCGATGATATCTTATCGGTGGCGCCATCTTTTGAAAACGGCGGAAACTTATTTGTACACCATTATATATCGGCCCTGCGCTGCTCTCGTCCCAGAACTTGTTATTTTAAAAAAGGACGAGGCGCGAGTCCAGCACTCGAAAGCTGATTAAAATAAACAGTACAAGACAATAATTGACTCGTACTTACAATTTTGCTACGTCACTGAAGGTAACCGTGCGTGCTCCCTCCTAGCGGCCAAGCGCTCCCCCCCGTCCTCCCGCAGTCGGCCAGGTAGCTCTCCGAGCGCGCTGATTGGTCCGTTTAATTAATTTTTAATCGGCTATAACTTATTTATTTGACCTCGGATCAAAAAATTTTATTGTAATTTTTTGTTCGCCTCGGTCTAATCTATCCAGTAATATAAATTTCCCGAAACATTTTATGAACACCCGGTATATTAAAAATCCTGATCTTCAATTTTTTTTCGAGTTCCGATTTTACCAACTTTTATTTTAAATTCATGTTTATCTCATGATAACAAATCATTTTTATTCTCATGAATTTTTTGTATCTTCAACTGTTTAGATTCGCGGCCGCTTTGCGACAGATTTTGCGACCCTGCGACCAAACGACTAGGCCGATTTTTACCAAAAGCTTCGCAATGCGTCCCCTATCTACAAGTAACTTGCATACCAAATTTCAAGTCACTAGCTCTTACTGTTCTCGAGATATCTTGTTTACTGACAGACCGACACACACACACACACACACACACACACACGAACCAATGGCTAAAACCAACTTTTTTGGTGTCCTGGAGCTATATTTCGTCCAGAAATGTGAAAAAGTGGGTAGGTCAAATTTCCGCCGATTACATTACTTTCCTTATTATAAGATAAGAAAAGTAAAAATGTGCAAAAATTCAAAATAGCATTTTTAATAAATGTAAGTATTAACTTTGAATAATTCAAGAAAATATTCTATAGACAATCCAAAAATAGAATTAAATTAGTTTTTATTTTACGGAGTTTAAAATACATAAAAATGCCAAAACTTACCTGAGGATGGAAAAATCTGATCCAAGATTTTCTTTTTTTAGCTGAACCATACAGTCGTGATTTGTGCTGCAAGAACATAACGTAACAATTCTGTCGAATCGAAATATTTTGCAATAGAAACTAATATCGTCCTAATAATAGACTAATTTTTACTTGCTTATATTTAAATACCGATTAAAATTTAATACTACGTTCAGATGCCTGACGGGTGACCCACTCAATCCCTGAAACGACGTGAGTTCACTTTGAGCAAAGGGCAATAATGCGATTGTCTAAGGCGCTGTGCATGCCGCATCTCTCCGTGCCAGAAATGGTGCGCGACGATCGGCTGCGGACATATGGGAGCTTCAGCCTCTCTATTCGCCAGACTTGCCCCGACACGCGGCGTAGCATAAACTTATGATCCACCCTAAAATTTATTGAAAGTGCAGTTTTATAACTCGTAGTACCTCACTTACTTGATTTGAAACTATTTCCTCAGACACTCAAATATTCCGTTCTCCCTTCTTTCCATCCAACCAATAAGTGTTGAATTCGATATCAAATAGTTGACTAAACACGTTTTAGTCTATTATGATTGATAAAAAGTGAGACTATAACTGTCAAATTTTCAAAACAATGAGTATTGGACAACTGAATATATATAAATTCTATTCTTAACTAATTACTATGTTACCAGCAGAACACCTTGCTTTTGTTAATAAAATTTTACTTTCAATTGAACTATAAATAACACATGTGGTCTGAACTTTATTTATGCAAATACTTAATGAAAATTGTGTACAAAAATAATTCCTATTATATTAAAGAATTCAATAATAGCATCAGTAATTACGTACACTGTATAACCATCACTTAGATACACGAACCTATTAAAATATACACGAATGTTTTTGGAATTAATGTAAGAGTTATTTGTAAACATGTTGTTACTTTTACATATTACACGGCATTAATTGAAGAAAATGTTTTAGATTAAATATGTTTGTGAAGCAAATTCAGAAAAATGTTAAGCCAAATTTCACAAGACACGGTAGAAGAAACACAATTTAGATTTACGCCAAATAGAGGGGTAAGTATTGCAGTGTTCACAAGATAAGTAAAAGAAAATGCAATTAAAGAAGTTATAAATATAGCACAGATGGTGCTTCGTTAATATGAAAAAAGATTTCGATAAAAATAAAGACGCTATGAAAAAAAGATATTATATATAATGATTAGAGTCCATATGAATATACACAGAATTTTATTAAAGTAAGGCAAGAAAAGTCGAATTTATTTACAACAACCCTATGTGTAAGCACTAGGGTGCACAATGAATTGATTACTGTTTCTACTGCTTTCATACGAGACACCAAAAGAAATAAAGCAAGAAATTAAACCGTATGAAGTGGACTTCTAACAGACAAATTAAAATAAACGAAATGTGCTATGCATACATGGATGTCATAGCAAAGAACGAAAGAACCCTAAACAAAAACTTATAAGCACACAAAAGTATTAGAAAAATCAAAACTACAAAATAATATATGTA
The DNA here is from genome assembly GCA_036346155.1 of Sinelater perroti. Taxonomy (NCBI): domain Eukaryota; kingdom Metazoa; phylum Arthropoda; class Insecta; order Coleoptera; family Elateridae; genus Sinelater; species Sinelater perroti. The sequence continues at coordinate 6,707,049 of JARFIY010000265.1, forward strand.
ATAGTTAAAAACTGGATGAATAATACTAATTTAAATAATTAGGATCAATAATTACAAAAAAAATAGAAGAATACATGAGGAAATAAAAGATTAAGACCAAAATAAGCAAGGGTATAAACTTTCAAGGGAGTGGCTATGGAGAGGCAGGCGTGTAAATAGCCGCTCTCGTGGATGCGGTGTTGGATACGATACCGATGCGGCTCGTAAGGACCAACAAATGGAGAGGCAGGCGTGTAAATAGCCGCTCTCGTGATGCGGTGTGAAAACGTAGTACGGCCCGTTTGGAAGGTCAGCCGATAAGGCCAAATCGTCCCTTAAACGGCCGTCGCGTAAGCGGATGGGGGCGGCTACCGATATCCACCAACGAATATTGCCAAATCGCTCACCTGAATCGGCTTCGGCTTCGGCTTCGTCGGCGATTCCCAGGTGCCGCCCTGCGTTGCGGATCGGTGTCTGCGGGTAGCGAATGTTCTTGCGGGTGAAGACACGACCAAGTTGGCCGAGCTGCGGTGCTTGAATGTGGGTTAAAACACGACCAAATTGGCCGAGTTGCGGATTGTGACTGTATGCGGTGTTAAACACGACCAAATTGGCCGAGCTGCGGTACGGGAATGTTACCGGGCTTCGCGCCTGGCTTGGCGGCAGGTCTTTGCGGGCAATTTGCATTCGCCAGCACCTTTCAAATCAAAGTGCCGCCGACGGCGTATGCAGACTTGTCGGCTGAGCAAAAGCCCATATGCCGTTTTGTGTGCGATGGCAAACGGGCAGACATCACAGCCGCCAGCATGCCGCCGCGAGATAAGCGGTTCAAGGGCGAAAAGGCCGCCACACCAGGCTACTTCGATACTCACATTTAGTGCAGAAACATAGATATTAACTGATCGATCAAAATAACAGTTATAAAAATGCTATAGCGAAAATGCACACGATTAGAAATGTAATATACAGAAACTAAACGTAAAATTAAAAAATCAATTAAGGTGGTGCGGGCATTTAAAAATAATGACAGATAATAAAGTAAAATTCTCAATATAAACCCAAGGTGGAAACCATCCATACTACCACCACCAAGATACGGGATTTGCTTAGACCAGCCAAAGATACTAGAGACCCACAGGATACACCAGAAATATACTGCATACCTTGCTCATGTAAGCAAGTCTACATTGGGACTACGGGCCGAACGATTACTACCAGGATCAAGGAACATAAACGTCATCTACGCCTTAATCAACCCGTAAATCAGCAGCTGCTGAACATGCTTTGGAAAATCCTAATCACGAGACAGAATTCGGACAAACACAAGTTTTATCCAACTGTAGGAATTACTACCCGAGATTATACGGAGAAGCGGTGGAAATTTATAAATATAAAAATAATTTTGACAGGGACGACGGATTCAATCTACCTAGGCCTTGGTTTATCGCTCTCAAGGGGTAAAAAACAGACCACGATATGGCGAAGGAGCGATTGACGTTAGAAATATTACCTGTAACGTCCCGATTGACGTCAGCAGCTAGCCCGATCACGTCATCTACCATCCCGGTAACGTCGACCCCCCCCCCAACACCATCCCTTCCATACTCGCACGAGTATAGAAGCGAAAACGCACGGGACAGTCACTTAATTTTAGAAGATTTTTTTCTGAAGACATCCGCCGCAGTTGTGGACGAAACGTCAAGAGTTTGCTAACTCCCACCACGACCTTATAACTCGATAACCAACCACACGATGTACCATAACACCGGCCGTGAAAGTCTTCGCATCTATTAGATAATAAAGTAGTTAAACAAATACATGAAGCACAAACTATCAAAAAGAGACCAAAAGAAAACCAAGAAGAAATTTGATCAAAAACATGAATTGTGCAGTGGTAAAAAGGGGCATATCCTCGGAACAAACAAGAGAAGTAATGCAAAACAGAAACACTTGAAAAGAAGTATGAAGAAACTAGTCAATACAGAGAAGTAAACTCCCACTATCGCTTTACATCTGAAAAAACAGATAGACTAAAATGTATAAATAAATAAAATAAAAATAAATTTATACACGTATGTTCAAACCAATTATTCGCTATATATAAATAAATATATAAATCACTAAATTTTTTATTTAATATTTTAATCATATACCCGTAAATCCAAATAAATTTTGATTAAAACTGATTCAAAACAAAAAGTGTAATACCTCTTAAAATAAACTAATTTCAATAGAATTTCAAATACATTTTATAAAAACTTCCAACAATGGGTTGTAATTGACGCTATTGTAAAAAGTGCTACAAACGCTTTGTGTTCCGGAGCTTTGTCGAAACAAAAAATACAGCGCTGTTTTGCAGTAAATTTTTAGGTTACCATTGTGTTAATCCCAAGGAGTTTTAGAAGACACGGTCTTTTATCCCTCGAATGCTTTTGTAAAAACCAGGCGAATCGTTCTCCCACAGTCCGACTGTCCCTACTCTCCAAAGATTAAGCGGCGGATCTATTCTGGTCCCACACAATAGACATAATTAGCGCGAATTTCCTCGTAAACGCCAGCAACTTCAATCCGGCTCCCGGCAAAAAGCTAACGTAATGGCGGCGTCTGAAAGAGGACGCGAGGGACCTTCGCATAGTTGGTGCACTCCTAGGCAATAAAGCCGACGGCGAAGTGCTCCTGGATGCCTGCCCGGCAAGAGGAGTGATGCCCGTTGCTGACCCTCGCGCTATAATTATCTGGGCGAGCGGAAAATATATTACAGATTCTTTCAGCCGGACTTAAGTAGGTTGGCAGCTGGTGCGGCCACCTAGCGCGCCGCCAGTGCACTAGGCGCTGAAAAACTCCCCTGCTGAGACGCGGCTGCCCGGGCGCACGGAGCGATGGCGGCACCGCAGCCGGCATTTGGCGTTTTATTTATACTTGCAAAGAGGCGTGAGGCGAGAGCCGAATTGCAAGAAACTCGAAAAACTGTGTAGTGAAGCGCGACTCTAATTAGCGCCTCTGCGCCTGGCCCCGCACGTGTACGGTATGTGCATGCATCGAAACTATTTCCAATTCGATTAGAATTCCCGGCACGTCCAAATTAACATATTCCCGTGCATGAGCTCTGTGCATTAACTGTAACATTGCTAATTATCCCTGTACAACGCGATCCAATTAATGGATAAACACTCTAGTCGTCCATTCCTTTCTCTATATTTATCTATACTACATGCAAACGAAAATTAATTAAACATCATTTCATGATCTCAATAGTTACGCAGAATATGTACAAAATAATTACATTGGAGTTTTTAAAAGCCTACTATTTATTTTAATTTGATATATCCATTAAAAAGTATACGAAAACATGATTCATAAGAAAGATAATTGCAAAAACTCTCCATTTTGATAATTATTAGCACTTTAGAAGAGATTTTATAGAAAGTTGACAAAAAATAAAAAGAAATATTTTGCAAAATACCCCTAACTAGAAAACATATTTTATATAAATTATAAGATCAAAAAAATAGAGAGCCGTAGTGGCCCAGCGAATAGGTTGCTAGACTAGGAAACCTAGAGATGCGGGTTCGAATCCCGCTCTCGCCCAGCTCGGCTCAGGCTGCAATAAATGAGTACCTAGAGGGTTAAACTCTGGGCTAATAATAGGCGGGACGGTACGTAGCGCTAGCTATGTTGCTACTTTTGTGTACCGTAGGCTCTAGATTGTAGCAGACCTATCCTGTTACGGCTCCATAGGCCTTCGTGGCCTAATACGGAGAACTATTATTATTATAAAACTAAAAAAAATAAGTTAAATATTATACAAAAGAAAATATCGTAAATAAGCACAAGAGGCTTATGGAATTTCAAACCATCTCTTATAGAGCACATCTGTATCTAGCAAAGAAAATCAAAAAATATAATATTTTACAGAAAAGTTTCTTTTTGATCCGCTGAAAACAAAACAGGCTTTCGGATCACATGTTGGCGGTATCTTTAGCAATTTCAAGACTTCAAGAGGGTTTATGTCAATAATTGCTGGCTGTGAGAAACACACACCCATACAAACGCTGTTGAGATGTTAGAACCCCAACTTTCATCTGACTCTTTCAATATACATTACTGTTGATTGAAATTTCAAGTCCAAGAAAAATGGGGATTAACAAATGAAACTTTGCATGTTTACTTAATAACATAAGACAAATAAACGATTGAATTTACAAAATATTTTTCACAAATTTTTGTATTATTTAACATTGTATGAGCCGACCTAAGGCTCTTTTTGTAACAGCTTCTTAGTATCGAGTCAAACAGGAACGATGTCTTGATCAACTGCATTTCGTTTATTCTTGACGCGCTCCCATAATTCAGCCAAATTCTTGCAAGCCATGGATGCTGGTGTACCCCTCGCACTATGAAAAATTTCAGACATGTTCAATCAGTAAACGGTCAGGTAATCGGGCTGCTTATAGGAGAGTTTACACTCTGTTTTGTCGAAGAAAGTTTAATATGTTACGTGCAACATGTGGTCGAGCATTATCTTATTGAAAGGTTGCTTTGCGCACTCTTTAAATGTAAAGAACTACCGCAGACTCTAAAACCGCATTGATGTAGGTCTGATTAATAATGTTGCCTTTAACTCTAATACCATAATACCCTCGTACGAACGCAGTCTCCGGCCATTGTTTCGGTTGAAACAAAATCTTTTCGTTTCCCATTGTAATCTTCATTGCCAGTGCAGAGAAGCCAGTGATAGACATAAGAAGAAACGAGGTAATCGGCGGCGAAGTAGACAATCGATACCGTGCAATTACTCACTATTGTGGCGCTAGGATATCCAAAATTACACTACGTTCTATAATCACAAGCCTCTGAAGATGACGATTAGTTGTGTATTTTTTCAGAACTTGGTCTTCGCGAATGAGTGAGTACCTTCTTCGAGCCGCTGTTTTCATATTTATGCCACGGTACTGCTTACAGTGACCACTTCTTCCGCTTATTTCTCGTATAAAAACAAATTTTTATGTAAGCCAACAATATATTCGATTTCAGCTTCGCTAGCTTGTTAATAATGTCGACGACGAAGCATTCAAACGCCGTCTTAGCTGCATGCGCCAAATATAAATCGCCGAGAATACTTTTATGTCTACTTTACACGTGTAAAGCAGACATCCAGATCAATTTGAACAAACATAAACATACGGTTCTTAAACTGTAATCGTTTTCTGATTATAGTATTTATTTAAATTACTCTACTCTAGGGCATAGCTAAATTTTTACTATATTTTACATTATTGTATAGTTACGTAAATACATAACAGTTATACAGATTATTGTAAGTATTTAGTTACAATTTCCCTTTACTCTTCTCTATGTCGCTCTGATTTTCCATCTTCTTGTACCTACTCCAGCCACCTTTTTCGTAGTCTTATTTTACCTATCGGTTCTCTATACAGAACTATCTTTAGCATTCTCTCCTCTTGTAATCTTTCTACATGCCCTAACCACCTAATTCCTTGTGATTTATTGCATTTAGATAATCAAGGTTCCTCTTCTATTTCTTTGCTTGTTTTCTTTTCTAACCTTTTTTGATCTTATCCTTCCCCGTAGATAGATTTCAGCATATTTCTCTCTCATCTGTCTAGTAAGTTACTATCGGCCTTAGAATTTTCCGGTATAACTTTATTTTTGTATTTCTACACACCATTTTGGATTTCATTAATGTTTTAAAGGCTGCACATTTGTAGTTTCCTTTTACAGTTTTTGCTGTTATTTCCTAATCCTTACACCTGTTTTCTTCAATTTGTACGCCTAGATATACAAATTTATTTACCTTTTCAAAAGTATAAAAGTTGCCCCCTATACCCATTTTTGACTCGCTTTTTATTGGTGCATCGTGTGGTTAGTTCTCGGGTTGTTAGGGCGTGGTAGGAGTTGCTTCCTTTATTTTTAAATCTACTTCTTTTGCTTTTTCTTCTATCGTTTTTTGAATATTCTTATTAGGTCTTTTTCTAATTTTATTATTAAGACATACATTGGTGTTGATTACTGAAGATTGTCCCTTTCTTTTTTATTCCGCTTTCTCTGATTTCTTCAAGTGCTAAGTTCAATAGAACGGTAGATAGTGGATCCCCTTGTCTTACTGTTTTGTTTATCTCAAAATCTTCTGAGTTATATCTCTCCCACACCATTACACTACTACATTTTTTCCATCGTCATTCTTATCAATTTTATTAATATATTTGATATTCCTAAACTATTTATCACTTTGTACAGTGCACTTTTTTAATCGTGTCGTGTGTCTGTTTAAAGACAAACAAATAGTACATATAAAACTGATTTGTATTCATAACAAGTAGTTTGTATTTCTTTTAGGGCGAAAATTTGGTCTATTACTGATCTATCACATCTAAATCCAGCCTGGTACTCTCCTAATACTTCTTCCGTATACTTGTTTAACAGGTATCTAATAGTGCAGTGCCTCTATAATTCCATGCATTAACTTATCCTCGTTTTCATGCAGTGGAAGTAGCAGTGCTTTGTCATTTCTCCTTTTTCCCATATTATTTTAATAAGTTTGCATACCTTACGTTCTAATACTCTACCTCCCTCTTTCAACATTTCGGCTGCTATATTGCTTCCCCCTGGACTTTTGTGGTTATCTGATCTCTTTATTATTTCTTCCATTTTTTCTTTTGTTGGTTGTACTATTTCCGTTCCATCCTACATTTCTATATTTATTCTTTCCTGTTCTTCCTCCAAATTGTCATTAAGAAGCTCGTTAGAGTAATCTTTCCGTACTTTTACTATTTTCCCTGGCTTACATATCAGCTCTCCTTAATTACTTTTTATATATGTATTTCTGCTGATCCCTTTTCTTTTTTTTAATTTTAGGTAAAATGATCTTTTTTCCTTATTTTTTAATATTCCTTGTATTTCCCTTAATTTATTTTTGTTATGTTTGCGTTTCTTATTTCTATATATATATTTTCTTGATTTCTTTTCGTGCTTTCTTATACTCTTGTGTATTCTCGTTGCTGTTTTATTTTGTCTTTTCCTTTTTAATGTTCCAAATTTTTCTTTGCACTATTCATCAAACGACTGTTTTGTTTCTTCCTTCTTGTTTTCTGGGGTATTACTAATGCATCTGTTTCTGCTGTTACTTCTTTGATATTTTTCCATATTTTATCCATTTCAGCTGTTGGTCCCAAATTTTGTATTCTTCTGTTTATTTCTTTCTCATATTCTTGTTTCTTTTTACCAATGTTCTTATTTCCTTATTTTTCTCCTTTACCTGTTGTTCATTTCTACACGTTATTATCACTAAAATGTAGTCCAATCCGGTTTCAGCTCCTCCCCTACTCTTAATCTTTGTAATCATTTTCATCTGCTGCTTTTCCAATAATACATAATCGATCTGATTTCTTTAACAAGAATACATACTTTATGTATATTTCTCCTTTGTAATTGCTTACTTATTATAACCGTACTTCTTTCAACTTCTTATACTCAATCCATTATCGTTGGTTTCCATGTGTTTACTACATTACTCTATGATGCTTTTGTATATATCTTTTTGTCCTACTTTTGCATTGTAATCTCCAACAATAATTTTTATATCATGTTTATGTAATCATATTCTTCTGCTAACGGCTTATAAAATGTATATCTTTCGATCTCATCTTTTTCATCGGTAGGTGCATGTATATTTATTATACCTATGTTCTTTCTGATACTGCTCTAAAGTTCTAATTTCCTATCTTCCCTCCTCCCACCCCGCTTTAAAACTGATTGTAGTATGTTTAGATAAATATAAAATTTTCAACTTTACTAATCATTAGTATATCTACAAAGGCACATTATAGGAAACATAAATAAATTTAGCCATTTTTATGCCACCTGTCACAAACTTAAAATTTTTATATATTGTTATTAAATTGAATATATCAAAAAACAAAGTAGTTATTGTAATACTTTTATTAATTATTTTTATAACTCCAAACTACATTTTATGAACTTGGAGTTTATAAACTAAAGATATAATAAATAATCTTTCTCACAATCACAAAACTTAATGCTCTCTCACTCGCACTCACTGGAGATCTTTACGTTTAGATTATTAGGAAACCAGAACACCCAAACAGTATGTTTTTAACAGGTCAAACACAAAATATTTGCCATAAAAATTGTAATCAAAACTGATCGTCCAAAATCATTGAAAATTGATATAACACAATCACGGATAATATTTCAAATAATAATACTGATAATAGTCCACTTAATATTTAAAACTACTACAAAAGGCTTCTGGTGACGTAAAAGATCGTTGGGCGAAGCTGAGTACGTTACAATCAGATACCTTGTGAAAAGATTGTGACATAAATCGTTCTGTCGAATTGGAGGCCACTTGAAATAAATCATATGAGAGTGTTGGGCGCAGTGAAAGATAAAGAATACGTACGCACTGAGAAAGCTCTAGATAATCTAGAACAATGACCAAAAGAAAGAATCTCAGCATTTGAAGAACGCAACAGTAGTGCTAGTGACTCGCATTTTTACCCATACTATTATGAGACGATTTGCAAAAATTAACTTGGATTTTTAGCATCATTTATATTGTCTTTCATTGACACCCCAATATTAACGATTTTCTATACAGTTTCATAGTGAGCAGATGACCTGACCAGCTGAGCAATGATGATGCATTATTTTTATTGACAAATCCAAGTTTTATTGGAACACAAATGAACATTTCTATTAAATATGGATATGCATTAAACGAAATATAAATTTGGATTTTTGTTGAACAACACGTTATTATAATTTTTTATTTTTCCTAGCAGTGATCAAAAGAAGTTTGACGAGACAAAGATACGTTCAGAAGATTCTGGGTCTCATGTGCTTCCTAAATGGCGTACACAATTTTTCAGGAGCACTGAATTTTTGAGTCTATTGTCAACATTCAACTGTATAACTCGTCCATTTTTCAGATTTGCGACCTATAGAACATGTAATAAAGGCAGATAATGCAACAACTTAAGTCGTCAACGGTTATGTAGCATCTGCACTGAAAGTTGCAACAATTATGACAGGCTTTTATAGTCTAGCATTAGACCTTTCATTGACTCTGTACCAGAGTGGATTTCCTCATATACCCAAGGTAAAGGCGGTATCATAATACACTACGGACAATATACAATTTTGCCCTAATTACCAGTTTGGTTCAATTCTAATATCTCCTTCTTGATGCAACAATTTGTACAGTAGTGAGTATAATTATATCGATACAAAAACTTTATAAAAAGTGAGCTTAAAAAACATATAAACAAAAATTAAATTATAAATAAAGGTCATTTTATAAACTCTAATATTTGATTTAAAAAACAAAATATGGAAATAGTTCTGGACTTGACCTATTAAAAACATATTTATCTTACAAGGTAATAATGGAGAAATACGTTCGTGGTACACTTAGAATATATATTAATAAAATCATTCCTTCCACCAGTCTTATAAAAGTTTATATTTTAATAAAAAAATGTATCCAAAAAACTAGCAAGTTTTTCATTATTTGGCAGAATTACCAATTACAAAATATTGACAATAAGAAACCCCCTCAGAGTCTTGACCTCCAAAAATTTATAGTTCTGCAACAAACCTTTCAATTCAAATGCACTTAGCTAAAAAAACAATATTGCCTTTGAGAAAAGGGCGCAACAGCAATCATACCTACTTTTAATGCATCATTATCAAACTATTAGAGTTTAGAAACTCTTAAAATTTCGTCTATAACTACGGCGGACATTTCAGAAGGAAATTTTCTAAGGTTACCTTCTGAAGATGTTCTTCGCAGTTGCGAACGAAATGGAAAGAATTTACAAACTCTGACCACGGCCTAACAGCCCGAGAACGAACAACACGATGCATCAAAACATCGACCCAGGAATCCTTTACATTTACTTTCAACCTACTCTTATTAAGCATGTCATAGTCAACATCAACATCAAATTTTTCAATTGGTGGAATAAAAAAAAGCTAAAACAATATATACGAAGTCGTCAGGGTAAATCCGGAACAATAGATGGATAAAAAAGTACTAAAAAACATCAGTAAATTCGAAATGAAGCTTCAAATTGGAAAACCAGTGATAATAGGAACTGTATGACTAGGGTTTTCTTTTCTTGGGAGCTAAACCAAACGTAGTTCCTTCTACAGGCTACTTCTTCTATTCAAATTTTACCACCTCCTTTGCGTCAGTGTAGCTATCGACAGTCATTTTCTAAACGTCCTTGAAAAAGTAACACCCTTTATCTTTACTCATAAACACCAGATATACCACCAAAAAAAATTTGGGTGTATGACGATAGACACGTCGGGAGCAACCTGGCAGATCCAACAATTACCTTAATAATTTACTTTTGTGCTTTGGATGAAATTCTCATACAAGAAGAGCTTTAAAAAAGCGACACTTTCATGCTTGATGTCGTTTAGTAATATCCGAGTTATCATTTCGCAAAAAAATACTTGCAATGCATTACTAGCCTCAGTATTAATCTGACGCACATTTCATTTGTCACGTCATTCATGCTCTGACGAGAATCTTGATAATTTTTTTTTAGTTTGCACCTATCTTGCATACTTATACCTTCTTATAGTCAAATTACGCAAGACTTACTGGAGCGATTTTTTTATTGTAAAGCAATTTAAGCATAACCACTCTATAAACGTATTCTATGCTCATTGGTGTGTAATTAACATTTATTGGTGGTGTTGCATGGTCTAATACAATATTGCGTTTACTCAAAAATTGATCAGCAGACTTTCTAAAATAATTTAAAAATTACGTTATTCTTTATGGATGTTTTATTTTAAGAAACTTTAGACTACCTTACACAGATGTATTTCTTTCGGCGGTGGCTTTATAATTCATATTACCCTCTGACTATAATAGATCTAGGTCTTCCACATTTTTCGTGCAAAGAGAATAATGTAAGGAAATAGAAATTTCAACAACCATAACTTTTTCTATTACAACAATAAAGAAAAAAGATATTTTTGCATTGAGAAAACTAAATTTAGTTTGATTACACTTAGTAGGCATAAAAATTACAAAATATTAATAAAAGCTCACTTAAGAATAAGAAAATATTACTATAAAGATATATAAATAATAGTTTTTATATAAAAGCCTTATGGAAAGTTCCCTGCATTAATCATTGTTATTGTTGACTAGATATAGAACTTAAATTTGCTTTAAAGCAACGTTAAACCTAGCTGAGCATTTTTGCATCTAAAAACTCTCTGAATGTTATTTTAAAGTGCCAGCTATGCAGCTGAACTCATTTCAGTATAAAGAATCACTTCGTTCTTGTTCCTAAAACCAAACGTTCTGCACCATAAAGTTTTTTGGATAATCTCCAAATACAAACTCATTGTGACGCAGAACACAACATGCTAGTTGACTCATCTGAAGGTATTGACTGCTTTTGGGTTCTTATTAATATTTTGTGGTCATACATCTTAAACATTTCATTACAAATCAGCTTTTATAAATAAACCAACTGCTGTTTCTGTTTATATTTCCAAAAACTAAGCAGAAAACTAAAAGTAACTGCAACACCAGTTAAATTCAAAGTAAGTAACCTAATGTATGTAAGAAATAAATGCTGGTTCGGTTGCAAATTCGATTTTTTTTTTTTTTTGTAATTGATATGATACGCAACGTCTGTTCCTGTACAACAAATCTTAATTTCAAAGCTGTTTTCCCAATACAATAATTACAAAACCTTCTTTTACTGCAGCTTTTAATTTTCCTTTCTTCATATAATAGAACATATTGAATTCCAAAAATTAAATGCAATAAGTTTACTTCTAAGTTTCTCAAGATAGTATGATTAATACAAAAACACTTGCAGCAATTTATCATGCCGATTTAAAATCTACTGACAGGAAAGTTGTAACCAAGTAAATTGAAGTTGCCTTCTTAAAATACTCGGGCGTATTCTCCCAAACTTGTATTTGCAAACTTTACTGGTTAGTTCATCTTCCTTCTGAATAAACTCACGCAAATTTACTGAAAATTTTTCCTATAATTTCAGAATCTCGTTTCTATACCTATGGGGTAATTTTGCTGAAGCACTGAATACAAAACCTTCCCATGCCATTAAGTCACCACCATTAAAGTAAATTATTTACAAGTTTACGAACTAAAAAAATGGCGTGTTTACTGGTACCTAAATTTAAAAAATATATTTATTGAGCGAATGTTTTCAATATTGCATTAATAATCAATCTTATTGCAGATATTACATGCATTGTTAATTAGTAAGCTGTTTATTTATTTTTAATTAAAAATTCCAACACCTTATTTCGTGATTTAACTCATGTGGCTAAATAATTAATATTATTTATCATGCGAAATGTGCACATTTTGAGAACCTGATTCATGCTAATCATTTTTCAGGCAACATAGATGTGCAAAATTAAAATGAGTACTGACCAAGTGTGCCTGCAGCTATTGCATTTCTACGGTTGGTTGAGCTCATACAGATTTACCTTAAACTATTTGCTACTAGGGTGAGACCATAAGCCTTACGATTAGTAATAGACATATATAATCTTGAATAAAGTCTTATTCTTATTATTCTTTTCTTTATTTCTTTTTAATTCAACACTTTTGCATTTTTGAATATACAGTTTAAAATTTGTTAATTCACAAACATCGTTGCTCTTAAAATTTCTTCAAGACAACATTTATTCCAGCTCACAAACTATATCATCTTACGAACAACTTGTTCACATCCAGTGTCTTTGTTAAAATTTGCTAAGCCCATCATTCCATTGATTTATCTACCATTTCAGCCATTTTGTCTGTTATTTAATACGACTCTATAGACTTTGCCTATTATTTCTAGAGTTAACATCATTTTCAACCGTCAGCTGCAACTTTCTTGAACATGAACTGGATATAAAAGAATACGGTCACTTCATGTATATATCGTATCATTACGGATTTTCTTTGCCGACAACTTCTTTTAAGACATCTTATCAAAATTTTACCACTGCATCATTTGCAGTGTCTACTAAAAATAACGTAATTGTACAATAAAATGATATTTTACGTCTAAATGTCAAAACATTACAGAAAATATTCTAATACAATTTTTAAATGTCAGTTTGTAATTGCACTTTATCGTAAAAAATAATATATTTTTAATAAGTATCCTCAATTAAAGAAATAAAACGCCATCGATGAAAACACCAACAATCGATCTATGAAATGAAAGCTATAACAACTTTGAATAAGTTATTTTTTGTGTTCATCACTGTATTACAGATTCTCATAAACAACAATAATAAAGAGGTATGTGTAGGAACTTTTATAGTTATCTATTTTAAATGTAACATGTTACAACGTAAAACGATAAAATGAATAATACTAATTGTGACAATATGCTTTATTCTGACTTTAAATTTTTTAATTTATTTTTTGTTTTAAATAACATAATTGTGATAATTTCAAAAATACAAAAAATATTAGCTCCCATATCTATCGCCCCACTCTATTACGAATTACCAAAATTGCCAAATTGCTTGCTGAAAAACTGAAAACATAAATACGTTGGAGGTCGACATCAAAGCATAAATTGCCTCGAGAGCTAGCGCTTTTTTCCGTACAATTAACTGTCTGCTAAACAAATAGGCTGAAGTAATTGACGATGTGGCAATTATGCTCTATAATGATCAATGTAACATGCGTTTTTTCACTAAAAATGTCTTTAAAAACATCGGATAATCATGCATCGACATAAAAAACTACAATAATTTTTAGAACACTAAGCAAAACAGTTTTTTTAATTCTGTTGTAAGGACACTTAAGGAATTTTGTAGGACAAATGTTCAAATAATTTTTGTTATTTCATAATTTGAAATATAGATACCATTAAGTCAAGTTAAAATTAATTATCCCCTAATTGGAAACTGGGTTAAGCCGTAGAGTAGAACAGAATTATGAATACACATACATACCAGTATATGGTAATAAAATCAATGCATTACTACAATCGTGGTTGCCTTCAAGCACATAAAAAATATAGATATATTTTTTCTGTCGCTTTATAATTTTCTGATTTCATTTTTTTAAATCCTTCTCTATAACTTAAATCTTTCTCGACACCTTTTTTTCTATCTTTCCTTTATTCTAACCACGGCCAAATTTTTTCAGATGTCTGAATTGGTTTTCTTTTATATTTAATAGTCACCTATTGTGTACTTTTTGTATAATTTACAATATAACTTCTTATTTCTTCTTTCTTACTCTAATTCAGCCTAAAACCCCCTCTCCATAAAAATATGTTTCTGCATTTTGTAGTCGGTTTATTGTTTTTTTTACTTAAATCTCACTGCCTTAAATCAATGTAGACTGCAAAATAGTTTCATAGACATATATTTTTTTCTTTATATTTTCTCCAATGTTACTATTTGAAGATCGATTTTTTGACTTTGTCGTTTCTGTTAGTTACTAATGTAGCTACCAATTTTTGCAAATTTTCATATCTTAAGTTTTCTTTTATATATTTAAATCTTCTTTGGTGTTTGTACTAATGAAATAACGTTTGCGCCATTCTAACATGTAGTCATTGACACAACTATAACCGTTAAGGTACTGAATTTAAATTGTAAAATTTGCACGTAAACCTGACACCCTTAAGGGTACCAGGGACTAGTAAAAGAAAGAAAGAACATTTGCAAGTATAAAAATTACTAACGCACATTGACTGATTAAGGCAAATAAGAATTGAAAGAAGGAATTTAACTTATACTGGGTCCGTGTCGACAAAGGGAACATTTTTGAAAGTTATGTTTTCTAATAATCTTTCAACAATAAAAAAATAATTAGTGTTGCTTTCACTTTACTTCCCATTCATACAATTTTTTTGTTTCATGTTCCTAGTGAGACAGCTATGCTATTGTACAAAATATTTTTAAAAATTTTAATGCTACAACCTACAACATGTATTTCGCACTTAATGTGTACATATTTGAAATACTTCTAGATAAACTGACACAGCATAAATGATCAGTCGACTTTTTTGTCATAAAATAATTATTAATGGAGATTGTAATCAGTTAGTGGTATTTGAAATATCAACTACTGCCCAAATTTGAATGTTTATATTAATTTCATTATTTTTTTAATACTGGTATCATTCTTATGATGAAGTTAATGAGTACTAAAAATTTTTAATCTGCAACATGACACAAATTATTATTTGCGCTAGAGAATTGCTTAATAATGACAATTAAATACAGTTTGTCCCATTTCTCTTACAAAGTTATAGTTTTAAGGAATATGTAAAAAATAATGTGTAATAACAATAATGGTAAGGCTCTAACGGCCCGCTCGGGAGTATGGCCCGCAAATTAAAACGTTAAGGCTCTCATATATTTCCCTCTCTGCCCGGTTGTCGCACACCATCTGTACTGTAAAAATATTTTTAAAAATAGCATATTTAAATTTATTCTTCGAATAATAACAATGTTTCTTTAAAAAAAAACAGTATTTCCTTTTCCCGACAATAGCCACCAAATTTAATTCTTTCACTTTCTATCTAGGTTTACTGGAAGTTTCTCTTGGTAGTTTCTGACGTTAAGTAGATAATTTGCTATTTTGTACAAAAAATTTTTACTTAAGAAATTATTTTATCTAATATCTACCCATGTGTTAACCGTTATTTATAATTTGTTTCATCAGAAACACATTAAAATTTCAAATTTATTGTAATACTGTTAAAGCACATTATAATAAAACGTATATTAACCTATATTGTTTATATATAAAATATTTATATTTCTTAAAAGTCGCATAAAAAATTAATTAGAATACGCAAACAATTATTTATAACTTCGAGTTCGCTTTTTAGTGGATGGGAAAAACTATTAAAAGATAAAAACTACTAGACTATTAAAAGCATTTGCCTATAATCCATAAAAATGTCAAACGCCTTAAACTATTTACACCTTTTCTGACTTCTTCCGCATGCTTAAGTGGAAGGATTTATTAGTTGGCGTGTATTTTTTCCTCTCGTCGTAAACACGGCGATAGTGTTAAAAATATGTAGTTTATTTGATTTACATATAGGATGCGGTATTTGTCCGTAGTAAATATCCTTAATGATTAATTATGTGCGTTAGGCAATAAAAGTGTAATGAACTCGACTATATTAATATTAATTTATTTTTTAATTAGCCGAGTTTCTTATTTTCGCGTTTCATTTCTTTAATTTATTTGTCCATCTATTAGACTTTTACAGAAAAATACTTTGCAATAATAATCTAGTTGATATGAATTTTTCTGTAGGTAGTAACTCTGCAATTGGATTAATCCACGGTGATGTTGGTATCACATAAGAAAAGAGTTTTAATTTGGAATTTTACATTTTAAAGGCTTTAATACTACATAAACTTGCATAAAACTAATTTTCGAAAGCAATTAGAGGTTGCCCTTGTTTCGTAGATCGTCAAGCGTGACGAAACATTCTTAAAACAATCACATAATATACACCATCAAAATAAAATTAATTAAGTAGAAACACTAAACTTTAAATTAAAGAATGCCACAATTAGAAATTGCAAATGTAGTGTAATAGTAATCGTTTGAGCTTTATAGAGCAAGGTTGTGTTAGCCGCGCTAGCTGGATTCTCAAGTGCTATTGATAATTTCCGCAAGGACGTCGGTCAGCTAGCATACCAGATAAGTATTAAACGATTATTCTTTATTTCGCTATTTTGAATGTTAAGCATCTTAAAATTGAATTTCAATATTGACATAACATGCAGTCTACCGACCCAAATCCCGTCGGTGCCCCATCGGCAGCACCGGGGCTTTATGTTAAAGCATAATGCCTAATTATTAGCAAATAGCCAATAACAAACTGCTGTAACCGGGCTAGCTCTATCCTAACAATCACAGTTAACAAATAATTTTTAATTAAGCTTCCACGACTACCCTCACCAAGTTTACAAAGTCAGAATTATGCGAATATGTAAAGATATACCAATTTAGATAACCAAACTTTAAGCAAAGAAAACAATTAACAATAAGTGCATATAATGAAACGTAAACTTTTCAGCCATCACACAATAAAAGAAACAACAACAAAAAAGCTAAGGTGTCACTTAACCTGTCAACTAACAACACCGTGCCACAAAAAGCAAACTTTCTGCTCTGTCTCGTCTATCTTTGATAATATCCCGAAATTACGCCCAATATTTATTCATACAATTACAAATTACCCTGATATGGTTAAAAGTTAATTTCTCCAACAAAATGTAATTCAAAAGTAATAGCTGATAAAGAAGTTATAATTAACGTTAAAACGCATGAAAATTATTGTAAATTGAGTAAAATACCTACACGACAACAATATTAAACATCCTACCAACTAATTTAAACAACAAAGAGATTATCGTGTAGTTAGGAGACCTCTTTCCTACAGTTAAATAAATTAAAGCAGAATTACACAACCACGGCTTTATAACTAGAACACTATCAAAAATTAGGGCCACTAAAGATCTTTTACTGTTATTTTAATTAAGATTTGGAACCAGCAAAAAAATAAGGATATCCATAATCTTAATACTTACAAAATGTGTCTTTTCAGATTATACAATGCACAAGATGTAATCATACTAAAGCACATTGTCACGCAGTATCTGCATGTGTGAAGTGTGGAGAAGATAATCGACACTAACTTGTAAGAGAACATGGGACACATCTACTAAATGCAAATTGTATAAAGGACTTTGATTAAATAACATCACAATGACTACATCCTCAAGAACAATTTAATTCAACAAAAGTAAAAAAACTAATTTCGCCACAAGAACGTATCTTAAAATATCTTACTACTAAGTTTATCAAGCAGAATATTCGGATCGCACGGCACAAAGTGGAGATACATTTTTGCAATCCGCAACAGTGCAAGTAAAAGGATTATATACTCAATTAGTGATAACAGCAGTTTACTGCCCTCAAAAACTCTTAACTTTTTTTGATCTACTAGGTTCCAGGCTTCTTGTTATGGGATGCTTTATCACAAAACATAACCCACTGCAAATCCAGGTTAATAACTACAAAGAGTAGGAAATTATATGACGTTATTAATAAAAGGTATTCTTTACATTTGCCTAATCCAAACAAAATCCCTAATTGATTGGATTTCTTTATACAACCATGTTAGTAAGTTCATTCACCACTCTACAGTAATTGCTACTCTTAATATTATCAATATATTCATAAAAAATCGACCACAGTCAACGTAAACATGGAGATGCTTTTGAAGAATATGTCGAATACGATTTAGAATGGAATGTTAAATTAAAAGAGATGAAATAACTAGAGATCAAAACAAACCATTTTATTAAAACGTTCTTCTAGAAATTAAAAGGCTGGTACCCAAAGTCGTAAAGCGCGAACCAAATGACAGCGCACCCATGATATCTTACGATTAGGCTAAGGAATATATAACCGATTAAGCAATCAACTAAAAAACTAAAGGAAATCGAAATCATCAATTTGAAACTTATTTTGCCAAGTTAACAAAATATGACCATTTGCCTTGAAAAGCCTCAAAAAGTTTTAAAAGGCCTCAAATGGACATTCTACCCATAAAGAACCAAACAAAGCAAAGGAGACGATCGGAATTAGAAAAACCATTGTCTTTTCTCAATATTTAATAAAAGTCTTCGAACTCCATTCCAATAAATCACAAATCGAAAGTAAAAAAATATTCAACATCACTCTTACAACTTTCCATTATCTATCCGTAACTTTAGATTTTAAAAATAAGAAAAAAAATTTAATACCTAGACATTAGAAAAGCTTCCAACTAGGATCTCATATCTGAAAAGGTATTAATAGAATTACAGAGAAACGGATTACTTTGTTAACTATTTTATTTAAATTTGGGCATATTTTCGTGATACTAAAACCAGGAAAACCACCGAATTAGATTCCGTTTTACAAACTAGTTAGCTTATTCCGATTTATTTCTAAATTAATGGAAAAATTAATTATTAAATAAATTTACCCAGATTCGTTTTTAGAAATGTTATTTCCAAAACACCAACTTGGTTTTAGATATGGATATTCTACCATTCAATAATAACATCGAATAATAGATATAATAAATAAACCCACCTGCTGTGCAGGCTTTTTGACATTTGAAAAGCTTATTATTCAAGGGCACTACACATGATTAGAATATCTTTTTCTCGCCATTATTCTATATTGCTCAAATCCTACCTTGAAAACCACATCTACTAGTAAATAAAATTAAAAAATAAACTGTGGTGATTCACCAGGTAGCATTCTTGGACCTTTTGTCTTTATAGTGTACACAGTTTACTAACCCCAACGGAAAACACTATGAGAAGAACCATTGCAGATGAGACCGTTGCCTTTTTCTTGCTACAAAGACCATCAAACAGCTAGTCATTATGGTAAAACCACATCAACTTAATCTGTAACTGATTATAAAAATGGCACATAAAATTAAACCTATCTAAATCCATCCAAGTTACATTTACCCTGCGAAAATTACATGGCACTGAAATACTACAGTCAAAGAAAACAAAATACCCAGGAAGGCAATAGACTTACGTGGAAAGCACACATTTTGAAAATTGATCTGAAAGCTTATAAATGAAAGATTTTGTATTTTGCTCAAAAACAAGTTTTTACAATACAAAACAATTATCAAAAATATATGGACGTATGGAACTGAACTGTAGAGGTGCTCTAGTACCTCAAACGTCGACGTGCTGCAAACATTTCGGTCAAAACCCTTACGTGGCGTAGCCGATACTCCGTAATAATGAAAAACTAAAGACAAAATATGTCAAAAAAATTATAAATTATTATATGACTAGTCACGTGCGTAAATTTAAAGCTCATCCAAACCAAAGCATTCGACCCATGTTAGAAAATAATGTTAAAAGACGCTAGGATATATACTTAAAATCGATTGCATATAAATGTGTGTGTTTAATTAAACCCATTAATATAAGATAACGCCATAGGGGATTACTCTTAGCATACTATGTACATATAACTACAACAATTGTTAATAAATTTGAGTTTAAAAAAATAATTTTGGTAAATCAGGTCAAAGGTGGAAGATCCATTTTGAAGTTTTGAAAATCAGATTTATACTAGCTGTACTCTACAGCTAGTAGAGCTGTAGTTACTATTTTGTAACTACTTGTAACATAGAATTATTTTTCTCAAAACAATTATTTAATACTAAATTTTGGTTTATAAATTTTTAAATTTTGCTAACAGCTTCAACACTTAATTAAAATTTCTTTACTTCAATCGGCCGTTGTACCCAAATGCTTGTTTTCATTAGTTTTCTTTTCTTTTTAACTACACTTGAGAGCAAAATAATCGACTCACTAGCTGCATCTGTATTTTCGTCTCCTATTTCAGTCTAAGGAAAATGAAAATAAAAACATTAACTTGCAAATAGCATCTTTATTATTGAGCTTTAAAAAACTGTTGCTATTACATTAATCAGATGATGCATTCAAAAAAATATACCATATATCACAAACGGGGTTTTACGAATCTTGCTAATTGGAACGCACGTGCGCGACGACTGTGATTGGCCTACAGTACGCTTGCAGTCCGGTAATTCATCTCAGTCACTTATCCGAAGTTGACGTAAGTAAGTAACGTAAGTGCTCGAATAATTTGCAAGAAAATAGATGCTATAGGCTCCGAAACAACCCAGACAGTTAGATTGTTGAGAGGGTTTCAGTCAGAGGGCCTTAGCAAATCGACTAAATTTGAATCATAAATCGAGAGTGTTGGTACCGGAAAACCGGTGGCTTTGTCCGCCGGCAAGAAGGTGGCCGTAGGCGCGTGACAACGTAGAAAGACGATCGATTTCTCGTCTAATTATCCCTCAGAAATTGACATATGACTGACGTTGACCTCAAGCAAGAACTAGGTGCGATCAGAGGTGTGGTCGCCAGCACTTGGACAGTGGGAAGAAGACTGAAGGTAGCCTGACACCAAAAAGGCAACTACAGGTCCCAAGCTGACTGCAGTCCAAAAGCAAAGGCGACTTCAATTTGCTCGCAAACATCTCGAATGAGATATCGGCCATTAGAGTCAGATATTATTACCGACGAGTCCAGGAAGTGCCTACATGACAACGACAGGATACGTCAAGTCTATAGAAGGCCAAGGGAGCGATTTGATTATTGCTGTATTCAAGAAACTGTTGCATATGGAGGTAGCTTTTACATGTTCTGGGCGAGAATTTCCATGCACGAAAAAACTGAGTTGGTTTTCGTGCCTAGTGGAGGACGCGCAGGAGGTTTAATAGCAGACCACTACATCAGTAACATTCTAGAGGAACATGTTGTTCCGTTTGCGAGATTTGTTGGTGAAGACTTCATGATAATTCCACACCGCGTGAGTGACTACTATCTACCTGGCTGCAGTCGGCACACCGAAAATGAACTGGCCTTCGTGTAGCCCAAACTTGAATCCAATTGAACATGTTCGGGATGAGCTTTTAAGCGAAGAGTCCGGGCCAGAAATCTTGCAACAAGGAGTGGGGAATTGAAGAGTGGGAAGCAATTCCTCAAGACAGCATAGGAAAAGTCATCCGATCCATGTGTAATCGCTTGGAAAGTGCAATTAAGAGTAGAAGTAGCAACACCATGTATTTAAAAAATTATTAAATTAATTTTACTGAGAATTTCATTCTTTTTCCTTTAATAATCACCTTTTCCCTTGCAACTCTTTTGTGTTACATATCCTTAGTCCTATAAAATTTGTTAGAACAGGTCCAATCTCAATCAAAGTGGTATCATTTGAAACCACAGTTTTTAAGCTTTCAAAAAATGCACTGAACTGTACTTAGAATGCGATCAGAGTGGATACACATTCTCTCAAAACTCGAGCATGTTGCTGAGTCGATTGTTCTGCTCTCAAATGTAGTACATTTTGCACATTCACTTACTCATTTAAAGAAACTGCTCACTACCTTTTCTCAACTGCATACGTGTTATAATTACATGCAATTTTTGTCATATGGTTGTAAATTTTTATGTTACACTATAATGATATCCAATAGCTTTAAAGCCAATACTTCTTATTTGTTATGGCTGTTATGACAATGAAGTTTGCCAGGACCACGTGACACAAAAATTTTTATCGTCTTAGTCATCCTGCTGTTTTAGATCCGTGAAACGCATATGATGACTTACTAACTAGTAGTTTAATGTAAAGTTACATTTAATTTTGTCCAAGCGTTATAAGGATATTCTTAAACTCGTGATCTCTAGTGGCGTCGATAGTTGTACCTGATAAAGCCAGGGCTTATTAAGAGCCAGCTTCGCATCGTGCGCTGCTTTTAATAACCAACCTGAGTCACTCAACGACAACTAAAATTAGTGCAGCCTCACGGCAAAACAGCCACTTTTATTTGCAAAGACAAACGCGCAAAAGGAGTTTCCCTTGATCCTTTCCCGGCAAGCAGCGCTGTCTAACAAAGAGAGAAGTTCGCGCGCCTCAGTGTTTTCGGCCTCTGCGCTTTCTATAAATACGGCGTCTACACTATTTTTAATTTTTTGAAAATTGTGCGAGCGCCTCCAGGCAGCTGAAAATCGGCATCTCCGCGCTTCGCGAAATGCCTAGAATATTTCAGGGAATTTCGTTTAGCGATGCATCATCTGAATAGAACCTGACATGGCGCGTAGGCGCGACACATGTTGCAAGGCTTTCGAAGCGATCAGCTTTCAGCGTAACAGGCGGAGAAAAGGATTAAATCTGCTTGCAGGTAGAGCGATTGCGTTTTGGGGAGTTGTGCGGAACTGAACGTCGTTTTATCCAGATTAAATGCAGATACACATGGCAGCTTAAGAGATTGGATTTGCCTGAATTGGTGTCGACTCGCTAGCGATCGCAATAGTTGACTTTGCTAAAAAGACTAGGTAAAGTATCGCGACTTTCTTATACAGAGACTTATAACTTTTAATTTATTTAATCGAACTAATCCAACTTCTCTTGCACAATACTTCAAGTTTTAGTAGTCACTGGTATTGCCCTTAAACAATTCGGGTGGAACCGGGTCGGATTCGGATAATCGAAAGCCGGTTAATAGAATGATGATTCTATTTTATTAATACATAATTTTTGCCTCTTATGAAAGAGTCTAATAACAAAAATGTCACTATCACAAATCATTTCAATGCAATAAATATAAGCAAAAAAACAAAAAAATTAAAAGGTATTATAAATTAATGGAATAAAAATAAATTAAAAAAGTTTTTATATTTTTTTATTTTTAAATTACCCACACCTTGTGAAATGGTATTTGCAATGCTGCATTTTTTAAACAAACTTAAAAGAAAATTTTAGTATAATAAGCTTATACTTACAATTTGAGACTAAATTGAAATGAATGTATCTTTTTTTTTGAAATCTTTTAATTATTTACAAAAATTTTTCAATTGGATCTTATTTACATAAAATAAATCGTTTTAACCTCCGAGAAAGTTTATCGCAGATTTGAAGGCATAAAGCAAGAGTTTTTATAGTTATTTCAGTGAAGATACTAGTTAATTAATTGCCAGTTGTAACAGTTAGAAATTTTTGTTAAATCCCTACAGATAAAATTTTTTAATTGTACAAAAAATATATTTTCAAATTTTTGCTTAGCTTTATTTACGTTATCAGAACTGCTGACTCCGCTGACATTCTTTTAGCAAAGTGTTCTATAATGCTTTCCCATATATGGGGCTTTATTTTAATAATTTGATGTTCTCTTTTAACGCTAGAATGGTAGTAGCTTTGTTGGCACAACCCTTTTCTTTCAAGTAGCCCCAGAAGAAAAAATAGAAGTCATTTCTCTGCGAGTTAACACAACCAAGAAATTTTGTTTGACTATAGTGGCTCCATCTTGTTAAAATCACATGTCGTTCAAATCAAATCGTTGATTAAATTGAAGAAAAAGTTGTTTAGCATATTGCAATAACATACATCATTGATAGCAACACTATTGTCAGATTTATCTTCAAAAAAGTAAAAGTCCACGATTTCTCTATTCTACAATGCATTGCTTTTTTGTTAATTGCACGTAGATTTTCACTAATCCAGATACGATTATTTTGAAGATTCACAAAGTCATTTGAGGAAAAATCAGCATCAACTTCTGTGCTTTCTAAAACTCATTTTATAAAGTCATTTACAGATTTTGACATGTGTTTAAATAATCTTCTAATTGTATAGGACTGGTAATAATTTAATTTTCTTGCTTGCATTATTGTTGAGATTCCAAATTTGTTGTTAACTTGCTTTTCCAATTAACAAGTATTTATTATCTTAATGTTTGATTTTTTTCTGCCATATCTTAACTTTGGAAAAATAGTTTGTTCTTAACATTTCATATAGAGATATATTGTAGTTTATAGTATATTTTTTGCTTAAAAAGTTGTCGACTGCCAATTCCTAATATTTAATTCGAAAAATTTGTAAACAAATGTAATTAATATTTTATAATAACTAATTTTTTATAGAAATAACTTAAAAAATTATAAAAAATGTATTTTTAACCTTTTTATTTCTTAATTTAACTTGAAATGATTTTTATAAACCTTTTATTAATTTTTTTACACCGATAGTAACTAATAATAATATAAAATAGTAATTATATATAAATTATATAAAACTAAATTTATATATCGCTATTAATCTAATTTCAAAAACACACTTGCAAATTTTAAAAACGACTAGGTTGCAATAGTCCCAAGGCATTGGCAAAAATTTATTGATATGATAATACACTAACAAAATTAACGAACAAAATATTTAGTAAACTATTTTAGTTTTATATTTATAAGAGAAGAGAATTTTAAGTGAGTGCTAGACTCATTTATAAGTTTATTTCATCACTGTTCTAAGATCATCTAAACTGTTTTATGCAAGGGTGAATAAAATATAAACCAAAATTGTAATTTTTTGAATTATTGAAGCATCATAAAAATACAAGCATACAAAATTATGCATCTGCAAAGTCTTTTGACGTATAAACAATTTTCTCCAAAGAATTACTGTTTTTTTGATCCCATGATCATAAAATAAATCGCACACGAGCGCTTAAATAGCAATATTGTCGTCGTTTTGCCCTTTATGTATTTCTTTTAGTAGTAGAAACAAATGATAATCTAAATAAGTCTAGACTATAGGAAGAATGTTCCGCTGTAGCCCAGAACAAACTCCCAACTTTTTATCTATCATCTTTGTACAGCTGAATAGGCCCGAGCGTTGTCGTGAAGTGGGATAACGTCTAGAATTGGAAAATTATTTCCTTATAATGATCTCATTCTATTTCGTTCTCAGAAGCAATTTTAGAAACCATAAATCTATGGTCATCCTCAAAAATATCGATGGCCTATATTTTCAACTGCTTCTTGTCTCAAAAATTGTTTACTCCACGCGTACACTTGAGTCCTCTTAAGAGTGTTCTTTCCGAACCGCATCTTAAACATTTGAAAAATTTTGGGTGGTTTTTCAATCGTGAGTAACTTCATCCGTTGTTCTGGCATCGCGATACTGATTTAAAAAATGATAATGAGGAATACTTTATGACAAAACTCTCCTTTCTACCACTCTACTTTCAATGCTCGGAAGTTACACCTCTCCGTTTATCTCATGGCAAAAAATTCTGGTTTATAATATGTTCATCTGTGTAAGTAATAAAAATGTACTATATCTCTCGCCTATTTTAGATAGTCTACATAAAAATTTCAAAAAATCTATGTTTAAGGTGCTATGTCGAACTTTCTGATTCCCATAATTCATGTCCAATCAATTATAAAAAAGTTTACGTATATTTCTCAAAGTATAATTTCGTATGTGACTGTTTATATTTTCAATATGCTCTGGGGCTAATAAATAAATCTAATAAATTTATAGCATTAGTAGATAAAAGATAATTTTTAGTGAAATGGTCCCTTAGGATATAAGTTGTTTAATTCGTCTTAAAACTTTCTAATAGTTGATAAGAGTTGTTTGAAAAGTTTCCCTTCATCTGCCAGATATTATCGAAGGACTGGGTTATGTCTAATTGTAAAATGCGACAAGTCTAGTGTCATCAGTTTTAGTATAAAATCAAGTTCTGTGATTTATTTGATTCTTCTAAATAAAAGACTTTAGATACTATTAGTAGTAGACTGATCGGACGGTAAGATGATTGCTCTTCTTGAGGTTTCTCTGATTTATGTATCAGTACTGTTTAGACCACCCTATAGTAAGTTGGGACGTTATTAGTTTAAATTATTTTCCTTACTTTTAGGATTTCACTCATAATCAGATCGTAGCCTACTACTTTATTTGGGTTTAGTTCGAACTTTATTAAGAATTTAACTTCGGTTAGCGTGATCTTTTGTATTGACAGACTTAGCTGATTTGGTGTTTCTAAGTAGTGCTATATTTCGCTTCCTTCTTCTAGAGATTTTGGTCAAGTTTTCGTATTCGGAAAATTGCTTGTTATAGTTGCTTTAACCTCCGTGTGGCTTTGCATAATAAATATACCGTTGTTTCGGTAGTATAGAGAGTTGAAATACGTTGTACAGTTTTGTTTTTGTTCTTAAATAGTCACTTTGGAATTTCATGTTGCATTGTTCAGTCTATTTTTATCATTCGAAAATATAGTATTTTGCCATATTCTGCTAAGCCTTCCTTTCTCATCTAATCCTTTTTTTATATAGGAAAAGTATTATACACGTTGCTCGTTTGTTATTGGACAGCTGAGTCCTATGCAGCGCACTATCTCGTACGATGTAAGTGTCCTACTGCACGATCAACTTTATCAAGAATTTTTAAAGGTATTCCTGAGTTTAGTTTCTCATTAGCTAGTTCTCTAAATAATTTTCCTTAAATTTTCTTGTTGCTTAATCCAATTGAAGTAGGTCTGTTAATTATCTGTGAGCTTAGCATACCTGTGATCGGAAAATAAATTTTCAGTAGTTGTTTGCTAAAGATCAAACAAATGTAAAATTTTATTACTGTCTCTAAATCGATATCGCGGCATTCTGTTGGTAAGATAATTTTGATTGTTGATAATTAACGATTTTAGCAATTCTCTGCATTTGGTGGTGGTTGTTCTATCATTTTTACCCCGTAATGTTGTGCTAAAAAACTAGGTTTAGCGTTTTGCTTACATATTGTGTTTTGGGGGAGGGACTATATAGTACCTTGAGTGTGGTTGAATCTGTTCAATATTTTATGACCACGCTTGTAGCTTGGTTGTGCTCATTATTATACTTGTTTGTTTTTATAGTTACTGCTGATGCTGCACATGTTTTCTATTAGTGTTGCATGTCGTAAATAATTAGTTTTTTTTCTGAAGTATAATCGTGATAGGTGGCAAAGGCTTCTACTTCTAGGATGTGGTTTGACAAGTCCTTAGCGTTCCATTCTGCAGTTTAGAAATAATATTTGTGAAAAGGTTTAGCATTGTTTTTATATCATCTGCTAGTTATATTATTATTTTCTCTAGCATTTTGATGTTTGACAACAGAGGTATATTTAAGTGGGAAGATAATTTGTGTCTATTGCTTTGGTTTGGGTCAATGTTTCTTTATTGCTATTTGGAATTTATATATTAAGACTAGTTAAGGAGTTATTGTCGCTCTAGGATGTGACAGCTCCTGTTGGGCCTGAGATCCTTCATAGCTCGCAAAGTGCAAACCATTACATAAAAGGCACTTTGGTTGGTATCCTTCGTTTTACTACTTTTTGTTACCTAGTTTGCGCTACGTTTCGCACATTTAGGTTGATGTGTGCAGAATGTCTTAATGAGGCCATATCTTTGCTTGGTTACACATTGAGGGATTGTCCTTTTCTTATGAAGTGCAATAGATGTTTGATTTCCTATACTTTTTTCATTAGAATCCTAAAGACCTAAATCAATAAAAAAGATAGAAAACGTTTGTTCTAAACCTGGCATTTTATGTATATGTTCTTAATTTTGTGTTCTTGGCTTTCTATTTCAGCTTTTAAATCATTAACATTAATAGAATGACTGAACAGTAAAATCTGACATATGAGAGCCTTAATCTCTCAGTTTGCAGGCCGTGTTTCACGCGAAGCGTTTCTAGCATATCCTCTTTTTTAACCTCAACGAATTACTTTTTTTTATATTAGCTCTTCGTCATAATTAATCTTGGGTATAAGGCACACGAGTTTCCTTAAACAGACTGTAAACGTCAACTTTTAGTACTAAATTGTTTAGTACGCTAACGCCCTTAGACCAATTATTTATAAGAATTGCGGTAGTACAAAATAATTATTACTCGGGAAGGATATTCACTCCTATAAACTGAAGTATACAACCCCCGCATCCTTTATTACAATTCTTTAAAGTTCGACGTTTCTGGGTGCCCTTAAGATACTCAAATTATTTATAGAAACTATATTCGCGTGAAGTTCGCGTTCATGTTGCAGTGCATTTTGACAGACAACAATTTGTCTGGCAAATATTTTATGAGCATGGTCGTTTTTACGGCGCGCTGCTCAAAAGAAAATAGCGAGTCATAGCTAGATTTTATAAGAAAATTTAGGTGCATTGCACAATTGTTATGAAATAACTCAAAGGGCACACAAACATCTAACGACTTTCTCTTCAAATGATTGTAACAAAGATAAAGATGTTGTAGACAAGCTTTTGGAGTTATAATATGTTCCCCGAAAGAAAATAAATTTGAAATAATAAAAAATACTTAACACATTGTCGATAACATACTTAGAAAATCAAAATTCCCCAAACTTCAACAGCATGATCCAATATATTCTTGTGAAGTTATTAGTATGTTAGTTCATGAATAAATTCTTGAAAACGAAATAGTTATTACGTGCTTTTTACTAGTTATATTAAAAATTTTTTAGTTACATCACTTTTTTCAGTGTTTGAAAGAACGTTTTTAAAGGTAGTGAAAAATTAAATTTTCATAAAATAAGTCCATGTGATATTTTACTTTTGTAGAACTTAACTATTGCTAGCATTACGTATCCTAAAGGATGAAAATAAAACTCATAGAAACTGTGTCTGACCGATGATTCATCTGCAAATCTCAGTCCTCTGCTTTTATAGCTGCAAAGTCCATGAGAACGTTGAGGGTTGGTGGTACCTTCGTTTTCTCAATTCAACGTTGATAACGTTCTCCAAACTTCACACGCTCCCCAAAATTTCTTCCTTCATTGAAGACCAAACCTAAAAAATTATCTGAACGTCACCGTGTTTCTAAAATTTAAGTTTTCCATGAGATCAATACTTTTGCTAATAGCAGCAATGCTTTTGTTTTGAGTACTAAAAATAATTAAACATTTTCTAAGTGGTATCAAGTATTTACAGATATATTGATTATTTCTTCTTTAGTATTATTAAAAGTTATAAACCTATGTCTATTAGAGAAAAATATAAATACAAGACAAAAAACCTGTACTACAAAACATCAAAAGAAAAAGTGGGCGTACGCTGATAACAGCAAAGGCAACAGAAAGAGACGCCAACCAATACTTCTGAAAGAAGAACCTGCTCCAGCTAGTAGTAATACCTGCAATTTTTTTCGCACTCCTCCAGTTTCTTCTGGTTTTTCGGTTCTCCTTCCATCCTCCTTTCTTGCTTCTGCAGCTCGTTCAGATTACACTCCTCTTGCTGCTTCTGTAAGCACATCTCGTCACACGAAACGGCTGCCATATTAGCACTGACCATATTACGGGAAAACTCTTTGTTTAAATATTTGCAGCTACATTTTGTTTTCACTTTTTCTACACTGAGGCACTCCCCAGAGGAATAGTTCGAGCGGAATCGATAGATATTTATGATTTTTAGGATATTGCTTCCCACAGCTTTGCAATTCTTCTATGGATTCGAAGATTGTCCATTAGCTGCTAGAAGCACAGGGCTAATTAAGAGCACAGTGGCACATCGTACTAAGCACTTTCTTGCAGAAAGAGCAAACCGTTGGGAGGCATAGCTTAGGTAGCCTTCGAGCCTCGGTTTTTACAAGCCCTGTTGTATATATGGTAGTTTATTCCATTTAAGCTCATTTGGTGTACTCTCAACTGTATGACAAGACAATGAGCATTAATAGCTTCTTCCACAAAGCAGCAATTGCCCACACTATCTGCAGCAGCTTGAAATTAAATAAGTTATTTTAATTTCAATTGGATTTCCGGTTGTTTCCGTAGCACTGGGGGTTTTTCGGGTTCTTCTCTGACTAAAACTTTCGAATATTATTGGACGGGACAGGTATGTATACCAGAATATCTCTGCTTGTTATAACTTTGCCTGCAAGGATGGCAGTCGCCAAAATGACAACGGTGGAACTTCCGGTTCTCGTGGTGACAGTTTGAAAGTATCTTGCAAGGCTTGAAGCATTTTAGCGGCCGAGTTCAATGTTTGAGCCTCTACGGCAAGTATAGTTGCATTTGTGGTTGCCGCAGCTTAATGTGCGACTGCGATGTTTCTTAGAAGAAGGACAAGTTTCGTCACAGAACTTTCGATTTCAGGCGTGCTTTCCACAATCTTTAATATCCTTGCACTTGGTTTCACATGCATAGATATGATTTGTAACATTGCATTTCCTGGGCTTGTAATTCATACAAACACAATCTCGTAACAATTTCCAAACAAGTTTCACATTTCTTATGACAGCGTCGGTAGTATACATGTACATTGTACTTCAGCAATGTTCTGCACGTATCACCACATGTTAGCGTATTCTCGATGCAAGGTACACGAATATGTTCAGGGCTTTGAAAGCAAACTTGGCAGCTTCCAATCGACTACGTTGGCCGCACCCATACGGCTTATTACACTTCTAGATAAGGGTAGCGCAGTCGAACAGCTTATTGCTTAAACCATAAATACATTTTTGGATGCTCTTCTTTAGATATAAAGTGCAGTCTCCTACATGGCAGGATTCAGCACACTTATGTTTCTGACGGGCGACCAGCTTGTTTCAGGGTTTTTCCCAAGATCCTTCTTTGTTGCTGCATATCTGAACACGGAAAGGCAAAACCTGGATCACAAAGCAAAAAACAGCTGTCTCCATATATATAGAGCTTTAAGTTCTTCTCTCAAGTTTCCTTGTCTTAAAAATGGTTGGAAAACAGAATCAATAACCTTCTTACAAAAGCATTTAGGGCAAAGCCAAGCAATTTTTGTATTCTGTCGTACTAGAATGAAATCTTCTAAAATAAACTTTTGCTCTGTAACAGTGCCTTTCAATCACAGCTGAATGCATGTTAAATGGAAAACGCAGAAGCATTCTAAGCAATCCCAAGCTTATTAATTTCGTTTTACTGAGGATATACAAATAAAACATACAGAGGCTCCTGAGACAAAGGTGTCTTTTAAAAATAACTGAGTCCTAGCTAAATTACTCTCACCACAGCCAATTTCAGTGTGTCTTTTCAAAATTTATCCTTTTCTACTATTATTTTCTATCTCATCTTTATTGGAAGAAGAATCGCACTATTTGGCGTATTTCTCAACAACTGCCTCCAACTTCTTCTGCACTTTTCTAAATTGAATTTAAAATTTGTTAGTGTCGCAGGGGTGGGGGGGTTCTTAAAGGGTGACTGATTCCAGAGGGTTTTGTTAGTTTGAGACTTCCATTGTTGCCCATTGCTTACTTAAGGCGCAATTAATGATTTATAAAGCACTGAACTTCGTTTGCTCGATTTGAAACGTTGAAGTTTCTGTTCCAAATGGTAATTAGAAATACAAAAATAGCATTACACGCGAAGGACCTAACAAACCGTAAACATGTGGCAAAAAGTGACAAATTATTTTGAGAATTGCTTTGTACTTAAAAATTTTTCTTAAGAAAATTCCTGCTGACAATTTTGTTTTCTGCTAAACAAATAATTTTATTTCACGTTTTTTAAAAATAGGATCAAACATTTCTGAGATTACAGTTAATAAAAAATCTTTTAACAGAAATAAATGGGACTGCAGCAAGCATAATTTTTAAAGTACGTTGCCATGAAGTAAATGACCGTTTTACCAAAATACAGCTCACTAACCTTGCATAAGTATTTTCACATGAGCTTTAAATAAAAAAAACGTGAAAGTATTTTTACTTCGGTAACTCTTTTAGAAGTGTTGGAAAGAGTGGCGACATTGAAAATTTTGTTATTCAGGCACCGTGATAGTGGCGGTCGAATTCGTTTAAGGCGCAAAATGTGCGCAGTCTGGCGTATCAGTTAATTTTCTTTTAAACGATGCCTACGTGTTTGGCTGAAGTTCAGATAGTCTGCAGGGGCGTACTACACTCATACGCAAACGGCGCTGACAGCAAACTACTGACGCTATCGCGCTAGAATATCCTTGGAATTTTGCAATTCCTATAAACGGGCCGGCGCGATCCGCGACTCAAAAAGGCTTTGCAATCCGGCGGCGCCCATTCAATCAGGCCGTGCATTCGATTTTAATTCAAATCTAAATCTGGAAAATTAAACTTTCGGCGGCGCCGATTTAATCAATGCTGATTGAAACCTCCACACATACACACAACTCGCGGCCGCAGATTTTAATTAAATTTGGCGGCGTAAGTTGCTGGGCCAACTTCGCGGCGGCGGCGGCAGTAAAAGTGGTGTTTTTGGAAGCGCCCGGGTGCTTTCTGGGGTCGTCGAGCCATAAAACTGCGAGATTGGCTAATTTTAGAGATAGTTTTCTGCAAGTCGTAAAAATCTCGAATTAAGCGGCGATTCGGCATTCGCCCCGCGCGCTTTACCAGATTTAAGGAATCCACAATAAATTCTGAAACTCTGAGCGAATGCTTGGAGCTAGCAACTAACTTTATTGAGGGTTGCTTCTACGTATAGCCGAAGTAAAGACAGCATAAACACAATTGACTTAAAATTTGTATTGACAATGGTATAAACATATCATTAAAAATTTTGATGTGCTTTTAAAGTATAATAAAACTCTAAAAATACAAATTAAATTTTGTTTGTATTCATCGTCCGTCGATGCAATTTCCACGCCATTCGTTTTCCAGTTACGCTATAAGCATTGCAGTCGTGGCAGACCTATATTTACAAAATTGATCTTAAGACTTACTTGTACCATGCTATAAACACCCGTGAGTTTAGTACGACTTGAATTCGTTCGATCGCGCCCAATATTTAAAGATCAGTGCTATATACAAAGACCTATGACTAATTCTTTGAGTCATTTTTGAATTACTGGTAGAAGAACTTGCCTAAACTTATTTTATTAGCATACATCAGAGACATCGGATGAGTTGAATTTCAAAATATACTACACTTGAAAGCAAAACAATCGACCCACTAGCTGCACATGCGTTTTCATCTCCTGTTTCAGTCTAAGGAAAATTAACGCGTAAGAAGTATCTTTATTATTGAGCTTTAATTGCATTAATCGGATGACGCATCACGAACGGGGTTTTACGAATCTTGCTAATTGGACCGACGTGCACGACGACTGTGATTGGCCTACAGTACGCTTACAATCCGGTAATTCATCTCAAATACTTATTCTAAGTTGATGTAAGTAAGTAAGTGATGTGAGTGCTAGAGTGATTCGCAAGAAAATAGATATCGTAGGCCCAGAAACAGCCCATGCAGTTGCATTATTGAGAGAAGACCTCAGTCAGAAGGCCGTGGCAAATCGATTAAATCTGAGTCAATCAAATATGTGAAGAGTGTAACGCCGGTACTGGGAAACTAGTGACTACGTGCGCCCTCAAGGAGGCAACCGCAGGCGCATGACAACAAAGAGAGACGATTGATTTTTCGTCTCAATATCCCTCAGAAATCAACATATGACTGGCGTTGACCTCAAGCAAGAGCTGGGTGCGGTCAGCCAGCGCTTGGACAATAAGAAGACTAGCGGCAGCCAACCTGATCCAAAAAAGGCAGCTACGGGTCCCAAGCTGGTTGCAGTCCAAAAGCAAAGCGACTGGAATTTGCTCGTGAACATCTCGATTGGGACTTCGGCCATTGGAATCAGATATTATTCACCGACGAGTCCAGGATGTGCCTACATGGCAACGACAGGAGACATCGGGTCTACAGAAGGCTAGAGGGGCGATTTGCTCATTCCCATATTCAAGAAACTGTAGCATACGGAGGTGGCTCTTGCATGTTTGTGTGCCAAGTTGGTTTTCATGTCTAGTGGAGAAGAAGTTTAACAGCGGACAACTATATCAGGGACATTCTGAAGTAACATATTGTTCCATTTTCATGCCTCACCGCGCGTGTAACCACTATTTACCTGGATCATGTCAGTATATCGAAAATAAACGGCCTTCGCGTAGCCCACACTTGAATCCAATTGAACATGTTTAAGATAAGCTTAAGCAAAGAGTCTGAGTCAGAAATTTTACACCAGGGAGCGTAATGGAACTGAGAGCGGCGTTTGTGTTACAGACATTCTTAGTCCCATAACTTTGTCAGAACAGGTCCCATTCCAATAAAAATGGAATCACTTGAAGCTACAGCTTTTATGCTTTCAAACAGTACATTAAACTTTACTTTGAATGCTATCTGAATGGATACACATTGTTTCAAACTCAAGCATGTTGCTGAGTCGATTGTTTTGCTCTCAAGTGTAAATAGCGATACTACGTTGCCTTCAGAGTGTATGAATACTTACATTAGCATATACAAGTACACTGCACCTCATGTGGTTATCTAAGTATTAATGGTATGTTAAGCAAGTAACTACACCTGTACAGAAAATGTATATCCACGCCACTACATTATCATCACCAATTTGACTCCACAGTGTTAATGGATTGTGATGGATACAGACATTGCAGGGCAACCCGAATGTTCTTAGTATATATTGCATTATTTAAATAAAATATTTTGCTTCTAACGGCGTCAAACTTACACTACAAACTTACACTTTTGCAAAATCTGCTATTAGCGGGACTGATTTTTCCTAACAGATTGTCTCAAATATAAAAAATTGTAGTAACCGTGATAAATAAAAATATATAACATATAAATTTAACACAACAAATAAGAAGAATACGGAGGCTACCATAAAATTTATTTACTTCGAGATCATTTTTATTCTAACAAAAAGCAACAGCAAAAATTAAAATGTGGGGTTATTATAAGCACTTTATAGGTTTTTAAGTTCTTATAACTTCCAAGCTATAGACTGCATTCGTTCGTGTTAATTCCATACCAAAATAGTACTTTAAATTTTCAAATTCAGGAATATAGACATCTTTATGAGAAACGGAAATGCTAACTAAGCAGCACAAACTGTGTTGGAATCGATATAAACTCCTACTTTTATTAAAATAATA
This sequence comes from Sinelater perroti, assembly GCA_036346155.1. Classification (NCBI taxonomy): domain Eukaryota; kingdom Metazoa; phylum Arthropoda; class Insecta; order Coleoptera; family Elateridae; genus Sinelater; species Sinelater perroti. The sequence goes on from JARFIY010000265.1 coordinate 6,742,386, forward strand.
GAAATTTTTCGAAACATAACATTTGCTGAAGAATCTTATAAACAAAATAACATGAACCTTTTTCCGTGTATATCTCGATATGTTGCAACTGTGATTGTTTCCACAACTGTAAGATAATTTTAACATTTTTATATTCTAACAAGATGAGGCTCGTGGTCGTCAGCACGCTACCTAAATTAAAAACTCCTACATTTCTAAATTGTGGTAAAAAGTACTTGGCGCTGTTCAGACAGCCACTTTAGCAGCACGAGAGATATTCTTTTGATGTCACTACTGTCAGCGACACTGAATAAGGTTTGAGCCGCATTATCTCTACACAATATTTTTATAAGATTTTCTTATTGCTAATAAAGTATTTATTAAGCAAAGTAGTTATCAATTAAAAATAACCTAAATTTGAATTTTCTAAATTACTACTCTGAAACATTGCCAGCATTGTTTAGATATGCATATCTTATTATGGTTTAGTTGTTTTTTTTTAATTAACTCCGAGGTAATTTACAATCTGTCTAAAAGACGATAAGTAAATGCGGTAACACTATAATAATAGAAACTATAAACATATCGCGTAGGCAGGGCATCCAGTGATACGTGCCTCTACAAGTTACATCTTAAAAGGTCTTATTTTAATTTCCACTAACGAAGTCTATTTTGATTGCTCCTATTGGAGTCTATTTGGAATATCCGAAGGTTTGAAGCGTTTGAGTCTACGTGCATCATTTACTTCATCAAGAAGGTTATGTGCTAGTTGATTTGGATACACTGATAACTTTTCACTGTAAGTCACACTAAGTTGTTTGGCAACTTCTTTAACCGTAGGAATTTGTAAGTCTCTTCTTAGCGTCGCATTGGTCACAAACCATGGGGCGTTGGTAACTAGGCGTAGGACCTTAGACTGGAACCTTTCTAATATTTTTATATTAGAATTTGCAGCAGATCCCCAGAGCTGCACTCCATAGTTCCATATTGGTTTTAATATTGCCTTATACACTAGGACTTTATTTTCGACGGTAAGTTGCGACTTTCTACCTATTATCCAGTACAGTTACCTAAGTTTGATGTACAGTTGCTTTTTTTTGTTTCTATGTGGGGTCTCCATGTTAGCCTTCTGTCTATGGTGATACTTAAATATTTAGCTTTTGTGTCTTGAGGTATAGGTTGCTGGTTAAGATAGATTGTTGGGCAAGTAGATCTTTTTGTAGTGAAAGTAACGTGTACAGATTTTTGTTTCTCCAAGTTTTCAGCCATTCCTCAATATTGGTTATATTTTCTTGAACAAGATTAGTTGCAGTTACGGGATGTCTGTGTGATGCTATCATCGTAGTGTCATCAGCGAAGGTTGCTACTGTTGTACCACGAAGTACTGGAAGGTCGGCAGTAAAGATTAGATACAAGATTGGCCCTAGGATGCTTCCTTGGGGGACTCCTGATTGGATTGGTTTTAAGCTCGTTTGTTCATCATCATGTCTGACATAGTACTGCCTTTCTTCTAAATAGCATTTTAATGAAAAATATAAATTATGAGGTAGTAGTCTTTTTATTTTGAACAGTAATCCCGCGTGCCAACCTTATCGAAGGCTTGGGATACGTCTAAAAACACAGCTGAGCAATATCTCCCTTCTTCGATATCAGAGTACTATACGATGTACTTGTTCGATTGTTTCGTGCTGATGCTCAGGGATTAGGTGCTTTTGTTGAAGTATCGGTTTAAGTCTTTTAAGCAAAAGCTTTTCAAGTACTTTAGACGGTACTGGTAGAAGGCTGATTGGCCTGTATGACTCTATGTTTTCAGGATCTTTGCCGGGTTTTGCTATTAGTATGATTTGTGCCACTTTCCAGGAGGCTGGAAAATAATTTAATCTTAATACTGCGTTATAGATTGCTGTTACATCTCGAATTATATTTTATGGAAGTTTTTTTAGTAATTTACCGGTGATTTGATCCCATCCCGGGGCTTTTTTGCTGTTAAGATCCTTGTCAATTATTTGCTGGACTTCGTGGATATTGAACCTTTTTAGTGGGAGTTCCATTTGTAGCGACGAATCTAGGAATGTAAGAATTCATTTTCAGAAATTATTCTCGGAAAAGGGCTAAACGTGTTTTTAAGATGTTTTGCAAATGTTTCTGCTTTTTCCAGATTAGGTCTGCCCATTTGCCATTTTCTAGTTTAATTTGAGAATTGTGCCGTTTGGGGCGCTTGATGTTTCTCGTCGCTTTCCATAGAGAGTAGTTAGTATCTTTAGTTGGGGAGAGTTCCTGTAGATAGTTTTGAATAAACGCGTTTCGTTCTTCTTCTAAAAATCTTTTTAATTCTTTTGTTGTTTTATTGTATTTTGTTTTATCTCTTAAAAGGAGAAAATGGTTTAGTTAAAACGAAGATTTCCACAATATTAAATTCAAATTAAAGCAAATCTATCAAGCCATGTTTATTCTACAAAGAACAAATATTACATATGTATATGCATACATACTTTTGAAAGCGCCCTCCACTTAACTCCTGCTCCTTAGCAAGACCTGCGAACTGAGAAATTAAGGCTCTCGTATGTTCAACTTTACTGCACCATCTCTGATACAGGGCGATATGGCATCTTAGACGACCACATTATTACTTAATGTAACATTGAAGAAATTATAATGACCATAGAGAGAAAAAGAAAGAAACGATTTTGGGAAAAGCAACAAATCAGGGTAGTAACGTAGAATGACGTAGATCAAGATATTTTTATAGAAGTTCAAAATAAAACTCATATATGTGCACTAAATGAAACCAAGGAAAAGGAAAAGAGTATACTTTGATATGGACAGTATGTGTTTGTCTATAGTGGGGTTAAAAATAATAAAAGAGCAAAAATAAAGAATACTCACACTATCCCCAAAATCATTAACACTTAAATGTTATTTGAAGATAATAATTTTTAATATTAATCCTGTAAGTAATAAAGAACAAATTTAAATAATAAATAACGCGTAATAAAAAGTGAAAGTGGAATAATAAATAAATGTAAAAATGTTAAAAAACATGCTATGCAAAACATATCAAATAAGAACGCTGTTGAATTCAGCAGATAGCATATTTAATCCGATTAAGGAAAATTTTTTAAGAAAATGTTTAGAATTCTTTAGGATTATTTAATTGAAAGCGAAGTCAAAACTAAAAAAGCAGGCAAATCCAAAGAATGCAATAAAGTCGAAGAATGTAAATGTAACGATAACTAAAAAAATAAAATTATTATGTCCTAAAGGAGCAACAAAGAAAATTAATCAATTGAAGAATAATCTTATCCTTAAAATCCTTAAAATGGGCATTTCACATTTTTAAGATATAACGGCTAGTCGAGGCAATTACAAGATTTTAGAATATTCTAAAATATAAAAATTTAAGTAAGAAATAATTAAAAACTCAAACATTTTACATGAATTTTTTAATTTAGTCACGACTAATGGTTTTAACAAGAAAATCAGTTCTTTAATAAATTTTTGATTTTTGATTAAGTGTGAAACCTGTTTCCACTGACAAAATTGTATTGTTTATTAATTGTAATTAATTTTTAGACAAAAAAGTCAATAAATTGTAATTTATTATTACTTATCTCATTTACAATTTTATCTTTACTTAGTTTTTCTTTTCATTTTTTTAAGCACAAAGGCAATTAGAAGAAAAATCGATCTGAGGCCATGTTAAGTAAATTTTACTGTGGTTAGAATACTAAAGTAAGACATTTAAGAAATTAAGTTTAAACTATTAATGGGTACGTTCTAAATGTACACATCAACAACCACGCATTTAACATTCCTCGAATTTACTCTAATAACGACGATTAAGGCGAACCTTCCGCAATAATTACATATATTTTTTTGTAATTATAATTTTTTTTTAATGATTAAGGAACAAGCTTGATTTGGTACATCATTGACACTCTAGTATTTTCTCGTAAAATTACGTTTAAAAATATATTATCAGTTCTTAATTATTCCATTGATGCCTTAGTGGTAAAACTTATAATTTCCAGTCAGTTTGCAAACAAAGTTTTAAGATATAAAAAATTAATTTGTTTTAAAGCCTAGTTATTAATTAACAAGCTAAACAAATAGCACATAAGATTAATTGAAAATCCTAAATAAAGAAGCATGGTATAAGTTGAAAGCAAATGATACTCCGACAACTAATCATTAGTAATATAAAGAAGTATTCATATTTAACTTAACTGATTTTGAAAAAGCGTATGAAACTAGAAACAAAGACACAAGGTTATAGAACAATTGAAGTGATGGAGTTAACACAAAGAATTACCACAGGGTTCGCCTCGCTGATTCGGCTTCTTGCTCTGTATATAAATATGACAGACATTGGCTGCAGCTTTAACATTAAACAGAATTCTTCAGTCAGTTATCTCAAAATCTATTAATAATACAAGGAAATTCTTTTTTGGTAGAAGAGGATTAATTACGCTTGGTGCAAAAATATTTCCAAAAAATTTGATAGAGTGGTACCAGTTATAAACTGACTAAACTATTTCAGTAGCATTTAGACTTCGAGAAAACTATACTATTTAAAAAAATTTAATCACCTTATCCGTGGCAAAGCTAGAGAACTAAAGAACTACTACAACTAAAAACAAAAACATATTTAAGTGCATTTCAAACAAAAAGTGTGAACTGTGGAAAAATTACAAATAAATCGTATAAACTCAAATGAAAGTAAATGGCACAATGGTTGAATAAACAAGAAAGAATTAATCCTAATTTTTGACCTTTTGCGATCTTTAAGGACATATGAAGATCACTAGTTTGACTGAATATCAAAAAACCCAGTGACAGTAGCAGTTATAATAGTAATTTAAAGATTTAAAGGGAGTACAAATAAGTCTCCGCCGTTTTTTATCAAAAATTGAGTATTTATTGTGAAAGAACGGAACCTTATGTTTTATTCAAAGTATTGTCCATCGCTAGCCAACAATTTTTCCCATCTTTCTGGCAGCATACGGACATCGCGTTGGAAGAACGCTTCATCTTTTGAGGCTATCCACGGATCGACCCAATTTTTGGTATCTTCATACGATGTGAAGTGCTGCTCCAACAAGCCATGTACCGTAGATCAGAACAAGTGATAATCGGAAGGAAAATGTCTGGTGAATACGGCGGGTGGGGTAGGACTTCCCAATTGAGTGTTTCCAAGTAATTTTGACCGGTGCCGCAACATGTGGACAAGTATTATCATGCAGGAGAATAATTTTCTCGTGCCTGGAGCAGTAGTGGACACGTTCTTCCTTGAATTCTCGGCTCAATCTTATCAATTGTGTTCTGTAGAGAGTCCCAGTCATGGTTTCGTTCGGTTTGAGCAACTCATAATACACAACACCAAGCTGATCCCACCAAATACGCAACATGAGTTTTTTTCCATGAATATTCGATGGTGAAACCTGGAAACGTGGTCCCCATGCTTTCCTCTTCTTTGGGTTAGCGCAGTGGATTCATTTTTCATTACCAGTGACTATACGATGCAAAAAACCCTTTCATTTATGCTTGGCAAGCAGCATCTCACTTGTGTAAAATCGGCGTTCAATGTTTCTCGGCTTCAGTTCATGTGGAACCAAATTTCCTTGCTTTTGAATCATCCTCAACAATTTTAAACGATGTGAAATTGCTTGTTGTGTCACTCCTAATGTAAGTGCAAGTTCTTCTTGCGTTTGGCAGGAATCTTCCTCCAATAAAGCTTTCAATTCCGCGTCTTCGTACACTTTACTTAAAGTCGCCTCACCATATGCTTTTACAAGCATTCGATGCGCCTTAGCTGCAGATTTCTTCAAATTAAAGAAGAAAATCAAAAGTTCCCGCAAATGACGCTTGTTCGGCTAAACTATGTGATGCTGATACAAAATAGCTAATATTTTAATGTTATGGTGCTGCCAGATGTCCAACCTTACGATATGACGTTTTCCATCTGACAATTTAAACCATAACTTACTGGTGGGGCCATCTTTTGCAAACGGTGGGGACTTATTTATACCCCCTTTAGAATAATATAGAATAAATAATAGAAACATATTGAGAACTAAAAACTGATTATCAAAAATACGTTATACAAAACAAAAGGATTCAAAGAGAACGTCTAATTTGTAACTTATTAGATTTGACAAAATTTAAAATAAAAAAAATGCTAAATATTAAATTATAAGGAACTATAGTAGATAAAACAAGAACAATAATTAGATAAAGTAAACAAATAGCAAGTAAATTTTCTGTTTCAATAAACATCGAGAACAGTTGAAAACTACAGCAAAAAGTCATTTTAAAAATAATAAGAAATAATATGCCACAGTAGCGTATCAAAGTTTTTGAAGAAAATAAAATATCGCTTATAAATTAAATTCTTGCAGATAAACAAAATGTGGGAGATTAAAACAAGAAAGATAAAAATTATTATGCAGATTATATAAAATAAAGATAAATGGTCTTCTTCTTTACTTCGCTAACCTAACGCCTGTTCTTTTCTAGATTCATCTACTATAACCAGTCTTTCCATCAATTCTAAAGTCTTTCAATAATACGTTTGCCTGTAGGTGCTTTTTTATCATCTTCCATTCTTGACCCACGTTTGTCCAATTCTATTCTGTTTTGGTGTACCCAGTCGTTAATTGCCTCAATTTAATACTGTTGTCTTATATGTTTATTTATAGGTTTGTTCCTTCTTGATTTATTCATTATTTATCTTGGCATTTCCATTTCATCAGCTTCTAACACATGTTTAATGCGAGAGGTGTTACATCGTGCCTCTGCAGCATAGCTTAATATTGATCTAATTGTAGTTTTACATACTCTAGTTTGAACTAGTATTTACGCATCTGTTTTCCCAAATGGCCACCTTTGGAGCTCATGGGTCTTGACAATTTGCACTATAACTTGAACTAGTTATTGTAATTCCCAAGTATTTAAAAGTTGATACCGGCTCTGTTATGCTACCGTCGATCTCTAATTCGTATCTAATTTATGTTTTATGTGCTGTCATTTTTTGTTTTATTGTTAAATTTTTTTAAATTATAAAGTTTACAAGTTCCAAAGACTCTGGTAATACCCTTTGGAAATTATCTTGGCTTTGTGTTATTAGCGCGAAATCGTCGCCATAGCACATTATTTTGATTTCACCGTGTTCTATTTGATAACCTCTAATGTCACTTGTGATGAGAATTATTTTTTCGTAATTAGGTTGAACACTGATGGACTCAAAGAGTCTCCTTGTCTTATTCCGCGCTTTATTTTCACTGGTCCCGTGTATATTCCGTTGACTTTAATATATGCACTATTTTCAGTGTATATATTTTATATGAGTTCGACTATCTGTTCCGATACTTCTCTGGCCCATAGTAATTAAACTATGTCAATTAATGAAATACGGTCGAATGTCTTGTCAAGATCTATAAAAATTCTAAATTCTTTGGTATTTTCTGATTTGGCAAAATACCCATTATTCTCTCACAATGTTATTATTGAGTTGATCTTTGTTAACGTTAATTGTTAATTTTAAGTTAGTATCTATAGATATTATACCCCTGTTATTATATGGATTTACTTTATCTCCCCTTTTAAATACTTGTACCCTTTGGTTCTTACTTAACTAATGTTAATATTTTCTTGTCCTCGGCATACGCTTGTGGAACTTTCAATATCCTTGTGCGTCCACGACGTACTCATTGAATATATTTTCAAAGTAACAGATCCATTTTTATGTCTCTATCTTACCAATTTCTATGTATTCTTAAAGTTCTTGTTTTTGGTTTCGTATTATTTACCATTTTTGTTTTGTGAGTCATCAAATGTTTTTTAGAAAGCTTTTGAGAATATTTCCCAGCCTTCTTCCAATTTCCTTATTTTGCAGCTTATTACTCTATTAGATTATTTTGCGACTTACTCCATTTCATGCGATTTTATATTCTTCATAACTATTAAATGTTGTGGGTTTTTAACTCAAATACACTTTTTTCCTTGTTTCAAGGTTTAATTTAATTTATTAAGATACACTGGTCATCTTGTAATATTTGTGCAAAAGATTTTCATTTATTTTATGAACTAATCACCTTTTGACCAAATCTTTGGCATTGTTTTAATCGAATGAATCTACTTGCGAATTCTCTGTCACTGTATTTAAAACAAATCTTTTAGTGTGCTGTGAGTATAATCATAACTTTCCTAATAACATATAATGGTTTCTTCCAATACCTGCAGAATTTAAGGTTCTAACTGTCAATACCTAAGAAGGCAAGATGTAATTTATTACTTAGTTTCATTTAATCTACACATATTTAGCTTCTTGTTTTAAATATCTGTAATGATTTCTGGATGTTTCCGACTCCAAGATTTGATATTGCACGTTGCTACTCTAATTTGCTTTTCCAAAAATTTCTCTTTTTTATTCCCACCGTGGTCATCGTCATTTTGTCAATTCCATTTTTAGGCTTATCTCCGGTTCTTTCGAACTCTATGCAATTAACATCTCCGTGTAGAGAGATTTAATTCTGATTTAAGAACGTTTTCTCCTCTACTCGACTTAGCTTGCTAATAATTAACACAAGAGAGCAAAAAATTGACAAAATATACAGTAAAAATTTTAGACTTATCAAAAAACAATTTTCTGCATGGGAACCCATAAGACCACATATTTTTTAATAATAAATGACTTGAACATCTAAATATTTTTTAAATTAACTAGAAAAATAATATTTCCTACAAACCCCAGTTTGATAGTCTTGCCAATGATGTTTATTTTTTTTTACCCTGAGCGCGCGCAAGGGACATCGGGGAGGTATGACGGAGCCAGCTGCCATCTAGACAACACTCACGACCCCTGAAAACGAGTATTTTTGCCCTCTCCCTGCCTTTGGCAAAACGAGCTAGAACCTTAGGGCTACACGTCGAAACAGGATGCGTTTTTGGATTCCGTCGAATGCACCTCGATCAGGGTGTGCTTTAAATGTATCACAAAATAAAGCAAGAATTCATCCAAGATTCCGTCTTGTCCATCGCCCACGAGTAACTCCCCACACTTTATTCTTTTATTCCTAATATTTAGGCTATTTTTTAGAGTTGTATTAAAAATGAAGAGGAAAAGTAAATGTCTTTGCCCCGCTTCACTTTAAGTTTCAAATGTTGGGCTTTCATTCTAATTTGATACATGCTTCAAAGTCTTTATATCTTCTTCTTCTTCTAGCCTTCTTCTGTCCATTTTGCGACATAGGCTTCCTTTTTTTGTTTCCACCTCATTCTATCCTGTGCCAGTTGTTGCCACTTCAATCCTGAAATTGTTTTTATGTCATCATACCATCTTGTTTGTGGGCGTCCAGTTGGTCTCTTGCGATCCCATGGCCTCCAGTTTAATAGTTTCCATGTCCATGTTTTTTTGTTCCTTGCGACATGGCCTGCCCATTCCCATTTCTGACTTGCCATACGTATGATATCATTCACATTTGTTACTGCTCTTAGCCAAGTGTTTCTCTTTTTATCTTTTAAGCTAATGTTCCATAGCTCACGTATTCTTTGGATACTTATTGAATGCCTATGTTTCAGTACCATACAATAAGACAGGCAGCACACGTTCATTATAAACTTTAGCCTTAAGTTTTTGAGGTATATTCATTTTCATTATGTAGTTTAATTTTCCAAAAGCTGACCATCCAAGTCTAATAGCCTGCTTAAGTCTGCTTTCTGGTTTTCTTTTCCATTCTTATTTCCTGTCCCAGGTATATATAGCTTTCAGCTTGTTCGACTATTGTATTATTTAGGTTTAGTTCCGTTGCATTTTTTGTAGATTTTGCGGATTATCCGTAATTAAAACTACATCAGCAAAACGTAGATGGTTGAGAGTTTCTCCTGAGATTTTTATACCCATATCTTCCCACTGCAGTTGTTTGAATATATCCTCCAACGCCAGAGTGAATAGTTTCGAGGAGATTGTATCCCCTTGTCTTACGCCACGCTGTACTTTGATATTGTTTGTCTTTTCATGTAATTGGACGGTTAGAGTTGCGTTCTCGTATATATTTTTTATTAATACGAGGGGAATCCCCTTTAGATATATCTACCTTCAATGCTTAGAAGCCGCAATCTTCTCGGTTTACCACATGGTGCGTAATCAACAAATTTCGGATTATATATGATGTGTCTTTATAGGCAGAATAATTTTTTTTATTATTAATGACTCATTTGTTTATTTTATTAGCCCTTCCCTCAAATCACTACATCGTTGACAGCAATAGTTGAACTTTGACCTGTGTGACAGCAGCAGCAGCAGCACTCATAATTTTTTTTATATATATAATTTAAAGATTAATCAGTTGCTCATTTTTTTAAATTTCCAAATGAATAATAGTATTTTTTGTTTGTTGAGACCCGTTTTGACTATTTCTCTGGTAGCATTGCAGCCTCTTGGATTTATTATGCTACTCTCTCTTTTGCCAGTATCCTTGTTCCTTGTACCAGTCTGTACAGGTCCCTTACTGAATTCCTCTGGTTTTCTAGAAATAGCTTACCTCGTGTGAGTTAAAGCTGCACACTCACACAAGATATAGATGGCTGTCTCTTTTTTCTTAGCACATTGTCTGCAACTTATATCTCCATTGTACAGCCCTATTTTGTTGAGCCATCCTGTGAAGGCCGTAACTGATTATTGCACCCTTTTATAAAAGTTTTTCCATGTCCTTTTCCTGTACGTTTTCCAGTATTATTGATGTCATTTTCAGACTAATTTTCTCGCCCGGCTTCGTATTATGCTTTTAGGTACTCCCAGAGACGGTTTAGAGGCTAGCTCATCAGCTTTCTCATTTCCTGCAATTCTACAGTACACTGGTATTTACAACTTGTTGTGATCTGCCAGAGCCCTGAGTTCTTTATGGCTTTCACATACCAGCCTGGATATTACCTTCGCATTCTTGAATGACTATATTGATGCGCCCTCGAATTATTTTACCTGCTGCGCTGCAGTATAGCAAGTATCTCCGCTTAAAAAACTAATGTATACTTTCCTAGTGTTTTCACTTAACTACAAATTTTTCTTTTCACATTCTAGACTCGGTCTTAGATCCATCTGTATACCTCGAAATTCATGATGAATACAAATTTTGGCGTTATATGGTCTGTTCTCAAATCCAGTGTGCTTCTACCCGTATATCAAATATTCATACTACCTTTGCGAGTAAGTACATTGCACAGTCTATAAAGAGCAATTTCTGTTTCTGTCATAATTTAATAGTAATGAAGGGAAAGAAGCTCTAACAGTGTTTCCATTATCTCTGTTGATATTGTTTTTATGTCGCTCGTTATTCCCATACAAGAGTCTTTATGTCTTAGTAGAGTCATAATAATTCTTTGCTTCATCTTTTTTCACTGTACCAAAGCTGCATATATTATTTTGGGTTTGATCACCGTGAAGCATATCCAATACATCACTTTTGGTTTTAGATCCCGTGTTTTTCAATCAACTCCGATACACTCTAATAAACACTAATGTTGCCTTTCCCTTCGTTTTGATTTTTTTAATGTGCTGATTTCAATTGATTTTTGAGTTTAAAATCGCTCCAAGATATTTTGCCTCATCTGATAATTTTATATTTCAAAGCCTAAAAGGCACCAGTCTCTCTAAGTTTCTCCTTCTTGTGAATGCTGCTATGCTAGATTTTGCGAGACTTGTATTTAATTCAGTTTCCCCATATTTGTCGAATTTGTAACAAGATTTAGGATCCTTTGCATGCGCTCTCTAACTATATCGTCATATCTTCCTGGGATAGTATGACCAAGTCATCTGCATATGCTAGTGATCTGTATCCGTTCCCTTAAAATGTCCTAATAGAACTATTTTTGGTTTTTGTATTATTGTTTCACCCATCGGGGATATACATAGAATCTTTCTTTAAGCATGCAGTCTATCCAGCAGCAGCTTGTTCCTTCGAGTTTTTTACTCCTCCTCGCTTTAATGATTGAATCTAAGGATGCAGCATTATGTGCTCTTTTAGTATACAAAAAGGCAGTCAAAAGTGCCTTTTTGTTTTCTGCAGTATTCTCTACTCTGGTAACAAGTAGGTACAACATTGTTTTTGTAAGTACGCCTACTTTATATGCAAACTGGTCTTAATGTAAAGGTCGAGTAAGTAATATACTATGATATACCTCTAAAGCTGTTTTTCTAGAGTTCTTAGTATAAAAGGCATCAACTAACTGATCTTAGAGTCTTAGCCTCATCCTGACCTACCGTTCCACGTTTTGATATAAAAGTAACTGTAATTAGTCTTTAGATAAGACATCGCTTTCCTTAAGCTCTGCCAATTCTCCCTAGATGCCCACTATAGAGATTCCAGTTCTCAATTTTGTCGGTCACTCAGTAATATATTAGCAACCTACGATCTCAAAAAGCGTACCCTGAGTAGTTCTTTCATGATTTCTTTTTCAGTATTTGTGTATTTTCCTATCTCCGTTTTCAAAGCAGTTATAGGGCTCTGAAAATCTTTTGAAAGTATTTTGTGGAGTCTAGCACTTTCTCGAATGGTCTTTTGGATTTTCCCAAAACCTTGTTATATTTAGTTAGGGTCTTTTTATAATCCTGCTTACCCCGAATTCTTTGCTGCGTTAAAATACTTTCTTACCTGTTTTCCCATTCGAGCAAGGTCTTTATGCCACCAGGGCATATCCCTTTTCGCTTAAGGACAGTTATTTTTATATGCTAAGATTTAATCATTGTTCTGCTGCAATCTCTAGCTCGGTATTATTTCTGATAGTTCTATTCGTTCCTTTAAAGCTTAAGATTGTATTGTGAATAATGGTAGTATTTAATAAATTTATTACATTTACTTCCATTTATAAAATTTTCAAAAATTCTAAAATCCTTTAAATACAACGTGTTCTGGAGACTACATTTCCTTGTAGACCTTATGATCCACAGTTGCAATTTGGAACCCGATATTCACTTTTCCTGTAATATGGAGGGTACATAGATTTCTTTATTTTTTTAACCGATTTTGCTTGCTTTGATCAGTAAATGAAAAGAGTAGTAAAATTGAATTACGATTGTTTATGGCTTTCTGGCAGCTCAGTGCAGATTAAAATTAGAAACCGCCAAGCCTTCCGCTAGCAATTCTATAATTATTGGTAGCCGAGTCTGTAGAGGATGCCCAAGCTATGCATGTACTACTTGCTCTGATAATATTATATAAGGCACGTTGCATCTACGCTGTTTGTATTTACTACTGTATTAATTTTGAAGCGAAAATTTAATTGTTGGTTTGTATTTTATTTAAAAAACTAAATTTGTTAGTTTATCTTTTGCAACAAATTTGGTTAAGATTTTTTGATTTATAAATTAAAGTTTATTTCCACATTTATATCAAATTATTTTCTTTTTTTTCAGTCATATACATTGAGCGGAAGTATTGTTATTTTGTGATATCAAAAATATTTTAACATAAGATAAACATGTGATGGTTTGTTTTAGTTGGAAGCTGTGCTATTATATAAACAGCAAAATATGTATTTTAAAGAGGAAGTGAACGGGTATACGTTGATTAAAAATTAAATAAATAAGAAAATAATCTGCCTTACATCTATTATTATTATTAAACATAATAATTAGCAAACGATCTCGTTTTATTAAAAATTATTTCATTTTTCCAAAATTCAAGATAGAAAACGTATTAATTAATTGTTTACTGTAAAAGTTACATCGATAAAGTAACTTTTATACGCTTTTACCTGGCAATATTTTACTTTAAAAAAATTTCTATTTATAACTTTTTACGGAGTAGTAAGCACCAGCCGAAAAGGCTCCTCTACTTAGTCAAAAATTTGGCGTATTCTATTCCAAGTCTATTTCGAGTCCGTGACAGGGCCAACGGCCACGTCACAGGCCAAAACAACCTCCGTATCGAGAAACCTATCGTACGACCACCTCGAGACCAAGCCCACGCAAAAGCACAGCTTCCAACCTCTTGAGCTTGAAATCATGAGCTCGGTCCCACCGCAGCGCGTTCTAGAAAGTGGATCATAGTTGCCGCACTGGAAGTCTAAAAGCGGATTTAGATCGGCAACGACCACATACCGCACCGCACTCGCTCGCTTCACGGTGCCTAAGTTTTGCAGTTTTGTACTCGCTTTTTATATTTTCGTTTATCTGTGATCAAAATAGTTTCTTAGATGCGTTATAAATAAAGTGTAAGTGTTTGAGGATAGCACGCTGCAAACGCCGGCTGCAACAATAATCCGACTGAGGCTTGTTCGCTCACGATGCTAAGCTCGACTTTACATTCATTGCACTTTTGTTCTGTTGTACGCTTAAATATAACAGTGTTTGGAATAGTTTTGCTTTAACTGCATTGGCTTAAGCAACTCAAATAAATTTGCATCAATGTTGAAAGTGCTCCAATTATTGTAATCTGATAAATGTAGCTAAAGACTTACAACAAATAAAAGCTAGTTAACTCTACAACCCTAAGCATCTTACAAAAGTCAGGCTAAAATTAGTAACCAAAGACACATAAATGGTTTCTTTGTGTCCTAAAATAAAATCGGGCAAGGTCGTTCCTTCTGACGGGAATACCTCTTTAGCGGTGCCAAGAAATGCTCCTTTTGAAAAACCCGCCACAGACAGCGTTATCTGGATTTTTCATGAGCAAGCATTTCCGGCGGCACTTCCCATGTGTAACCCGAAACCGATCCTGAAACATGGCCGGTGCGGGCATCCATGTCGACGCACCGCCGAAAATCTCCGCGAATGTCTAATAACCAATAGGAATGCAGACAGGTTATTTAGAGCAGTATTCGAGGGTTTATTCGCGGACGAGTTGCACTCTAAGGCTTTGCCGCTGGGTGGACTTTTGCCAACGACTGCATTTTCATCGAATGATGGTGTGTCGATTCACCCGAAGAACGCGCTGGATGATCCCTGTGTTAGTGGCGAAGCTTTGAGAGCCTGCTGCTGAAAACGAGCTGAAATTTAGCTCAGCAAATGATGGCAAGATGACAGCAGAAGATTTGAGGATAACCTTGAGGCCGCTAACTAGTTACGCTGAATGAGGCCGCGCTCAGTCTCATAAGAATGAGGTGACGGCTAAACTTAAAAAAAGTTCAGTTTTACTACATTTCGCGTATTTTTAGAGTTTGGAGATCAGAAACCGCAAAGAAAATGATTGAGATCAATTAAATCTTCCAAAGCTTCGTTTATGAATTCCCATAGTTACTGTCACTAAAATATTTAGCACTACTACAATAAA
Source organism: Sinelater perroti (assembly GCA_036346155.1). Classification (NCBI taxonomy): domain Eukaryota; kingdom Metazoa; phylum Arthropoda; class Insecta; order Coleoptera; family Elateridae; genus Sinelater; species Sinelater perroti. The sequence goes on from JARFIY010000265.1 coordinate 6,757,631, forward strand.
AAATATTGTAAATAAAGATTTAAAAAGATAGAACAATCATACACTTCATATTACACTTAAGGGATTGAAGAATGCAAATTTTTATTGTGAAAACTTTTGAAACATTTAATATTAAAAACTTAAACTACCAGACTTGGAAAACGCATTTAAAGACACCATTAAATTTATATTTTAGTTATCCTCATCGTATCCCTTGTTGATGTCCATCTTTAATGTAAACTTACCTATTTTAGCAATAATATACTTACTGCTTTTAGTTTTGCCAAATTAACTGATAAAGTTTCCCGGAGATAGTGATCATGTGTTTACTTTTTGTGTTTTTCGAGGCGTTCGAGCAATTTAAATTTTTTTTAAATTAGTAGCGGACTTCCTCGTGTTGTGCTGTTCATTTTGATATATAATGTTACCATGTGCACTTTGTAGTTTCGATGCATAATTAATCACCACAAGAATTTAATATATAAATGGATGGATGGGTGAATAGGTATAATAAGGCTCGAACCTCTCTCTCTCTCTTTCAACAGACTATTTAAACACATTCTTGCAATATAAAATTGTCTCTGAGAAGTTATCAGATTATTTTATATTAAAATTTTGTAATGTCCCACATTTTTCATTTCATCTTTAAGAATTGTAGTTTTAACAATTTGATATCAATTTTTCCATGGGAAAACATTTAAAAAACTATTAGTGCACTTTTAATGTTATAAATATGTTTCTTACGGGCTAAATCGTTTGTTTGAAAAATCTTTGCACTTTAAAATAGAGCAACCGAGTCTATAAATTAGCAAGCACGGCCGTTTAACTTATTCTTACGCCCCATCCTTGGCAACCGAAATAAATGCAGTACAGAAAATATTTCAAAGCTGGACAAAATTATGCCGCCGATTTGTGTCTGCTCCTTCAGCGACATGTCGGCTAAATATAGCCCTCATGCAAATCTAAATTTTTGCAAATAATTTCAGAGCCGTAAGCACGTCCTGGGGAGGCCTGCGGTCTACTGGCAAGGCCGCAAAAAACTCATAACCAAAATGGGCAGATTGCGCAAACAAAATTAGGGTGCTTTAGAACTTACTTTCGGCAGCGCGGCTTAATGCTCCGAATTGCGCGTTTTCTCTTTTTGCGCCGGGGAATATTTAAAATTCGGCGCGTTTTTGGAAAGTGGGCACTCGTTAGGGAGTTTCAAGAACAAATTTGAATAATGCCGTCGATTTTGCGAGTTCGGGGAATTAACATCGGCATGCTTGCTGCTCGTTCCCATTAAACGGCGCGCTTCTAATTATTTACTGGGTAGATTTTAAAGTTTCTAAAGTTTTTAATTTTTTAGTTGCTGAATAAACATATAATGTGTAGATTCTTGAATTATGCTAATTAGTTTTATAGTGAATATCCCATGGAATGCACTACTGAAGTTTATCAATTATCACCACATTCATATTATCGACACAAAGTAGAGCTAATCTGACTGATACATTTTTTTATAGAATACCTTTCAGTTTAACCAACAGCTTGATAGTAAATTATTGAGAGATTATTAATTCTTCATCAGATGATTATATAATGCTCATTATCATTTTGGAAGTTTATGCGCTTCTGTAGCTAAGGTTGTAATTTAAATTCTGCTTGTGGCGTAACAGCATGAAAGCGCGCATTATTGGTAGCAGCTAATTATGACAGGGGGGGTATATTAAGCCTATATTATTACATCAATAATTTTTTTAATTTGCGCGGGGAAACTGCATATTTCTTTAGCACCACAAATATATTTACATTCTGTTTTATGTATGAAACAAAAATTAAAAGTTTTTATTAAGCCAAAGTCCAAATCTTCCAAGCAGACCTTGCAGGAGAGCTTAAATTAATTCTCTACGCGAGCTTCCAGTGAGTAAGTGCAAAAGAACGCAATCTGTCGACCTGCGCGTTTCCTGCGAATTAGCGCGTTGCTGGAAAAACTCCCCGCGCATTATTTCACGTCGAGAGCAAAAGGCGCCAGCAGCTTAATTTAAAATTACGGTCATGCTCCTTTTAGGTTGCAGGCCGCGGCGCCCCACGAAGTTCCGGCGAAACTCTTCCGCGCTGCACTGCTAACACACACAGACGTGAATGGCAGCGGAAAGGGCTCGTTATCCAGCGGCCTTGAGGAAGCTCGCTAAGCTGCCCGCATGAAGCTCCGCAGGAGTTGGAAGAATCTGAAATTCTGATCCGAGGGCAGACAAAACAAACTTTCCGAACTTTCCGCTTTTTCTTCTCATAACCGCCACGCGCGCGCCGCGACGCCGCGCGGGTCCCGCATTAAATTTCAGCTTTCAGAAGCTTCAGCCACTTCATGGCGCTCGCGCTAATCCCGCCTGGCCCCGCGCGGGGCTAAATCGCGAAACAGCAAGCCGAGCGCGCGTTTTTGAGGGGCGGAGTGGCTGATGGGAAATTAACCCGAAAAAAATTTGTAAGGCGCTTATCGCCGCTTAATGAACGGCCAAAGAAGCCGCGCAATTAGTGCCCAGGAACGAGCCGCGCAAAAAGGCTCGCTCCAGCTAGTTCGGTTGTTTTACGCTAGTCGAGCTTTTTGCGGCCTCGCCAAACAGCAACTTTAATTAAAATTTGCACACTTTCGCTAATTTGAACACATCGGATATCACTTTTTGTAAAGGATAAACCGTGCAAATCCGCACAAAAATACAAACCTGAACAATCCAGCCGTTCTTCAGCCAAATTACAACAGCAGGGAGTGTTGGAGGTTTCACTTTTTATTCCTTAATTTGCTTACTTACTAAAACGTACAAGAGCCACCAAAAAATTGGGTAGCCTCCCATACATTAACTCTACCTCTAAAGTAATCCTATTATATAATCTCATTATCAATTTGGTCTCATCCACCCTATCTCGCTAAAATTTTCTTGATTTGCTTCGCGTTCTTCATCCTATTGGATTTCATTCCGTTACTTACAAAATTAATTTTTTTTCGCTGTATTTAATTATGTTTTTTTCTACATTCATTTTTCTTCTAATTCCTTGGTTAGCTATGCTATCTCTTCGTGTCATTCCACAACACCTCGTCCAAGACTCCATGTCTGCTGTCGTCATTTTATTCATTTTTTATTAGCTACCCGTGTTTCGGTCGCGTACTTTATGTTTCATATCATAGTATTATATATTATTGTTTTGTTTGTTTTAGTTATGTGTCTATTCCACAAATTATAATATATTTGTCTTATTATTATTGTCCCCATCTACTTTTTATTCTTCTTATGCTGTTGCATCTCTTGTTATAATTAATCCTAAATACTTGAATTGATTATGACCTTTTATTTTAAAGTTTTCTTCAATTTCTAAACTTTGTAGGTTTCATCTATTGCTAGATTATTAAAATTTATTTCTAGTCCTACTTTTTGTAGTCTTCCAATTTTCGCAACATATATTCCAGGTCTTCTTCCTTCTGCAAAATTACCACTTGGTCGTCAGCGAAACTCAATGTATGAAAGTGTTCATCTCTGACTGGGACTCCTATACCTTCACATTTCCCTTCTCAGTTCTTTAGTGCATATTGAAAATATCTTAAATAGCATAGATAATGTCGAGCAACCTTAAAGAAGTCTTTCGTCTTTTCAAAGCTGTTGTTGATTGTTTGTATAGATTTTTAACTGCGTTTATCAGTTTATCCTTTCTAAGTATTGTATCATAAGCTTTTTTAAATCTATATAAGCTAGACATATTGTTCTACTTTTTGCTTTCTATCTCTATTAATTGTTGAACTGTAAATATATATGATATATTGTTGAATTCCATGCTGTATATTTTACCGTAGATTCGTCCTAACGTTGATAATGATAATTATTCCCATATAATTATCACTTTTTCCGGCGCTCCTTTATTAACTCTAGGGGTATTTGTTAACCCATTTATGCGAAACATTCTGTTTATCAGCTTGTGAAGTAAATCCATACGTAATTCATACTTAATCAATCTTTTAAATCAAGCAGATTTGTTGTTTTTAACAAATTTTATTGCCCTAGTTATCTCTACCTGATCGACAAAGAGCCCACCTTTCTCTTGTTTTTAAATATTTTCTTGGTTTAGAACTGAGATCTTGTTTCCGTTAAGAATTCTTTCATTGATCTCTTTTATATAAGGGATATATAGATTGTCTTTTCTATTTGTCATTAACACTTTAATAGCTCCTCTTAATTTAGTCCCGCTAACATATTTCTCTATGTTGCACATGTCCTTTGCAAGTTCTCGTTCTTTTCTCTTACGAAAAGTCTTTACTTTTACTTTTGCGTTATATTTTATTTAATCTTGTTCCGTTTTAGTATTTAACCATTTTATATAAAGTTTCTTCTTTTTTCTTGCAGTTTCTCTGCCTCCGTCAGTAAAATTACATTTTTGTTTCGTTGTTGATTCAAAATCCGCTTCCTTTATGCTGCATTTTATATGTTAGTATGTTTTTTCAATGCTGTCGTATCTAGATACAGATAGTTTTTGGTCTATTCTGTTTTAATTGCTTAAATCGTTTTTTTTTCTATCAGATTTACCTTGTCTTCGCTAGTTTCTTTTTCTCTCCCTATCCACCTGAATATCATGTTTGCAATTAGCAGCCGATAATCAATGCCTCACAACCTTTATTGTGATATTGGTTTTCTTTGATTATTTATTTAAGTCGTCTGGTGTTTTGAGCTCAAGTATATTTATGTATAAGTTTATGTTGACATAAGCCATTTATTATTTTTAAATTATACAACTGACACATTTCTATTAATCTATCCCCGTTGTGACTCTTAAAACCGTTCCACTATGTTATCATTCTCTTTATTATTATTAAGTCCATTTTCTTTATCTCTTTTATTAAAGTATCTAGCAAGTTTTGTTTTTCTACGATTAGACTATTATCCGTAGGCCCATAAATTCGTTATATATTTATACCTCTTCCGTAGATCTTAAAGCCTATTTTTAAATATCTTTTGATTATAAATTCACAAGCATGTATCTTCTTTTCTTTTCTCTTTAAGGGCACAACTCCAACAATGTCTCCATCCGTTCCTTTTCTCTTCTTCATTTTTGTGATTATCAGTATGTCATAGTTCAATCTTTTAATTCTTCTATTATTTCTTTGCCTTTAGCTCTCCATCATAGTGATGTTTACTGGCTTTATTTGCTTTCTTCTGATCCAAATTTAAATAAACCGGATTTGAAAATTTGCAGCAACATTCCCTCGCCATAAGGTGTGGATTTTCACTCAAAGATGCCTAACGCCAAAACCCCCGGTTGCATGAACTCATACATTGGCCATCCATTTTCGGTCAGACACCGAGTCAGACGCACAATATTGGTGAGCCTTTCCCTATCCGACACCCTAGAAGGCTCCTGGTGGAGGATTGACAGCCCCGCACGAGCTTTATTTATTTCTAATATATATAATAATATATTTTTCCATTTTTCCTGCCACCTTCATATTTTTATATAGATATAAGTTCTGTAATTTATTATGTTTATGTTTGATTTACTAACGATAATTGTACTCAAAATGCCCTGTTGTTGTATCCTAGGTGTTGCTGCACTAGTTTTACTAGGTTTAAAAAGATATTAAAATAATTAATAGCAGACTTTTAATCTCGATGTGTCGATGTCGTTATTTTAACTTTGTTAAGAGAATGCATTAATTACACAAAAAAAATTTCATGTCGTTCGGTATAGTAGTGAAACTTTGAAATACCAATTTCTTTCATTATTTAAGATTGTGGGGTGTGGCAAAGATCACTTACAGTTGCGCACAATTTAATAAAAAGCAAAATGAACCTTTCAACATTAAAAAAAATATAAAATTCCAATTTTGCACAATTTTCTTTGAAAGTAAAGTCTTCCTTAACACGGATATTAAAAAACGATTTGTACTGCTTTACTTAGCCTCGGATTGATTAATTATTGCATAATTTCAATGTAATTATCAGTCTCAGATAAAGTAATATAACAAATTACTTTTCACTTTTCATTAAACGCACCCCAAAAGTCTTTTGATTATAGCTTTTACATTTTACAAATCAACAACAATCAAAAACAGTTTACTCATAGCTTGAGAACTAACAAATCTTCTTTCAAATTTTAGTGTCCAAGCGATATCAAATTGAGCTTTATAAAAAGATTTAAATAAGTTAAGGAATCCATTCAGAATGTATCACATATTTCTTTTTATCAAATTACATTTGCAAACTTTGTAATAATTTATAATCTGAAAGTATTTAAATTATAAACGTACTCTTAAGTTTGATGACACGAATATTTTCATACTTTTAAACTGTTTACATTTACATATCTGTTTGATAAGAATATGTAATAATTCTTATCTAAGTGATAATAGATTACCAATGTGCTTATAAAACAGTAATTCCCTCCTTTCTGAATATATTTGTTCATATTTCTGTAGTGTACTTACAAGAAAGTTTGCTTATAATAAAATATAGTTAAAGATATTTTCCCTTAAACTGTGTTCTGTTAAAATCATCCAAGATGTGTAAGTTATTTTACCTGGTCTTAAATTCAAACTACAATAAAAACAGCACTGCCCTCGTTTTTCTGATTTATTACCGTCTTAATAAACCAACTATAATAACACAAAACTACTCCATTGGAATGTGGAACAGAAGAGTATGAGAAAAACACTGTATTTTAAATCTTAAAAGTGTCCTGTCATTTATAACTTTATTTCAGGATTGTTATTTCCGGAAAAATGCAAAACAAACTATTTTGGTCAAAGAAAATTATATTTTGCTTGTGTCGTACATTGGCTTCGTTTAACTATATTATTACTATAGTTCTTCTTTTAAAAAATCTTATATAGCGTTATAGTTTTAACTTTATCTTCTCTTTTTTATTTACTAAAAGTACGCTCGCAAGAGTTATCAATATTTAATTTAAACTTAAGAAACAAAATAAAATCAATATGTAATGCTGTTTCTTATTTACAGTACTAAAAAATGGAACAATTCGAGCAGCTATTGACCTGCGCCATTTGCTTGGATCGGTACCGCAACCCAAAGCTGTTACCATGCCAGCACAGCTTCTGCATGGAGCCCTGCTTGGAGGGCCTGGTCGACTACGTCCGACGCCAGGTAACACGCAAATCCACACATTTAACCCGACCGCCTAAAAATAGGCGCTGATCGGCAAGTTCAAAAATACAAAGATACGGCTTGCGTCACTCTCCGAACCGTGCTAAGCGATCGCTTTTTCAGGTGAAATGCCCGGAATGCAGAGCCGAACATAGGATTCCCTACCAGGGAGTGCAGGGCTTTCCCACCAACGTCACCCTGCAGCGATTCCTGGAGCTGCACATCGAAATCACCGGGGAGTTGCCCGACCCGACCAGCGGCCAAATCATGGAACGATGCAACGTGTGCTCAGAGAAGGCTTACTGCAGCTTTTGCTTCCACTGCGAAAAGAAAGTTTGCCCCGACTGCAAGGGGGCGCATATGGACATCCTAAGAAGGGAAATTTCGAGAATTAACAATCAAATTCGAAGAAGCATACACAGGCTTCAAGACTCCTTAGCATTGGTCGAGAAAAACACGCAAGGCATTCAAATGAATTGTAGCTCTGTTTCAGAAGAGGTAGAAGAAATTTACAGGAGACTCTCTAAGGCTCTCAAAGATCGTACAGACTATCTACGCGGGGAAGTTGACAGATATTTAGGCACCGAACTGCGCAGCCTCACCAGCTTAAAGGAAAATTTAGAACAAGAAATTTCAAATATACTAAGCAATTGCGATTTAGCCGATAAGCATATAAACGAAAACGTCGATTGGGATGATTGCGAACTTATGGACGCTAAGGAAATTTTTCTGAAGACTGTTGAATTTATTAGAAATTTTGAATATGAAAATGCTGACTACAGCAGGAAAGTCAGATTAATTTTGGCGCACGATCCAAATCAACTAGTATTGCATGTTGCTGCTTTTGGAGATTTGAATATTTCGACTGCGCCTCACCAGTTTAGCGGTGGAATGAGTACTAGCGGTTTATTGCAACCACCAGGAGGCCCAGGTCTAATGCGTTCTAAGAGCGACCACAGATTGGCATCTCAGTTTAGACAACAAGAAGAACGGGGGTACGATAAGGGTTATGGTGACGGTAGCCAAGAAGATCTACCACTTGGGGGTAGAAAATTTGGCGATAGAACTACTAGAACTGCTTCTAATACTGACAGATACGATCGCTACGGTAGAAGCGGTGGTACAGAATACGGAGATGATTATGAGGATAGCAGCAGGCCTGCCAGATCCAGATATCGCTCCAGATTTAGCCGCCATGCAGCTGGAGATAATGATTCAGACACGGAGTCGAACACTAGAGCAGTTAGATTTACAGAGCAACAACATAAAGAGCGAGAAAAAATTTTAGACACCGAGGAAGTTACTCGAGGGCCACTTAGTGGCATTCAGAGACTAGCAGATTCTCCTAGAGTAATGAAAAAGCTACAAGAAAACGAAACAAACAAAAAGAAGGAGAAAGAAGCTCCTCCTCAACCTCCAACTCAGCCCAAAATTACTCCGATTCAAAAGAAACCTCCGCCTACAAACAGACAAGTAAGCGAAGAAGATGAGATATCTAAAATTAAGAAGCAAAACAAAGGCGCCACTACCTCAACTGCTACCTCCGAAACAACGGAAACTCGGCTTCCGGCCGACCGCGTAACCGTTACAAAGCGTGCTGAAGAGGCTGAGGATAGACATGGCAGTACAAGGAAAACTCCAACCTCAGAGGTGAGTGACGAGCCGTGACGTCTACACGTACCTGATTAAATGTAGTAAAATAAAATAACAGAGTAAAGCTGTTTTGTTAGATGTTGTGTGCTGTGATTTTAAAATAACACTTCTATGTTTGAATACGTATACAGTACCGATCACACACTGGCATGCTTCTGTTCTGTCCGTACCTTTGTTTAAATCTTCTCGAGCAAAAGAAGTTGAAAACCCCCGCTCGAAGATATCCCTACTCCCTGTGTTTATGTGTGTGAAGCATGAAGATCTCAAATTTTCATCTAATGCGCTGTTTTCTTCAGGCCGTGTCGTCCGACGAAGAATCCGATGCATCTGTAGGTTCACTACAGCAAACGCAACGGAAAACGGCAGCTACAAAAACGGCCATACCGACGAGGCGGCCATCCGCACCGGAATCTCCAGTACACAAAAAAGCCGTGCGCTCGACGAGTTCAGAATCGACTACGTCGACTGAATCCTCTGCTTCGAGTGCTATACGCGGCACCGGTGCTGCTTACACTGCAGACGAAGTTAAGCAAAAATATTTGACTCGAGGAGGAAACCCCCCCGACAATACGCCAGAGCCCGTGCGAACACGCACCTCTTCTGCAGGTTCAAACACAAGCAAAGGTTCGTCTACTCAAAAAACATTTCAAAGTCGTTTCTTACCAAATCGAACTCCTACAGTGGTACCAGCGCCTGTGGCGTCTAAGGACGATGAGGAATCTAGCAGCGAAGAAGAAACAGAGACCGAGGAGGAATCTGAAGAGGAAACTACCACCGCTACCAACAAGGAAATGGCCAAAACGGATATCGGGCCTTTGTTGGCACGTAGTGCCGTCGCTAGAGACAGCACAGATATCTCAAACAAAGTCAGAGACGAACCTACATACGGAAGATCTAGGTACCAAAGTGATGACTCTCCTACCAATACGTACACTAGAACTCGACCAAGTGCTAAGGAGGAAGAACCATCTTATGGATACACTAGCCGTTTTGTGAATAAAAGCAAGAGCACACCTACAGTGGATGACGATGAGCGTCCAAAATACGGAACAGATGATATAGAAAGCAAATATTCTACTCCTAAATCTAGGTATGCAGCAATGAAGGACAGAAGACAACGCCTAGCTCGGAGCAAAAGCAGTCATATATTTGGCGATGAAGATGATGCCGACGATCCAATCTCACCAACCACAGCAAATCCTACCGCGTACATGCAGTCGCGAGGTTACGGCACTACAACATCATCAGGAAATGATCTTGCGCGTAGTCGTTCCTCGCATGCTTTAAAATCTAGGGAAAATTCTCCTGATCGCAGTACAACAACTGAAAAAGACGGTGCCGCTCTTAGTTCGTGGGCTAGATATTTGAAGAATAAATATGGCAACAGAAGCTCTGCTAAAGATAAAGATGGGACTGGTTCGGTATCACCAACAACCAGCAGTTCAAGTGCAGCACGAAGACTTTCTCTGGGACTTCCACTGAGGTCTTCTGACATAGGGAGCTCCGACGACGATCAAAAAAACATGCGAGGCTCCCCCACTACCCCTACAGCAGTTACGGTGGCAGCAGCCGGTAAGTAGTTCAACCATTAATCTAATTGGAATATGAATATTGCGAATTCTACTTCCAGGTATCGCAGCGGCGGCAGCAGGTACCTCCCCTAAGGATCAGTACCTGCAGAAAGGCCACCTCCTGTTCAAGATAGGGGGGCGGGGGAGCGAGCCCGGATTATTTACTTGGCCTCGCGGCGTAGCCGTGGGACCCGATAATACAATCGTGGTAGCAGACTCTTCAAACCATCGCGTGCAAGTATTTGATGCAAATGGAAACTTCCTCAAGGAATTTGGTCAATATGGAAACGGCGAAGGTGAATTCGATTGCCTTGCCGGCGTTGCTGTAAACAGAATTGGGCAATATATTATTGCAGACCGATATAACCACAGAATACAGGTAAAATTTCCTTAGATTTTTAAATGAACTTTAATTTAACATTGAATAGGTATTTGACCCATCTGGTCGTTTCCTGAGAGCTTTTGGAAGTCAAGGAACTGCCGATGGAAGATTCAATTACCCATGGGGGATTACTACTGATTCCTTAGGTTTTATCTATGTATGTGATAAAGAAAACCATAGAGTACAGGTATAATACCAACCTAAACTAAAGACACTACAAATTGCTAATTAAATTGTCTTTATCAGGTTTTCCAGTCAGATGGAACCTTTGTAGGCAAGTTTGGTTCTATAGGTAACAAAGCCGGCTATTTAGAACACCCGCATTACATAGCAGTTTCAAACACTAACAGAGTCATTGTGTCTGATTCTAATAATCACAGAATACAAATATTCGACGTAAACGGCAAAGTTCTAACAACGTTTGGAAGTGAGGGTTCAAGTGAAGGGCAATTTAAATTTCCAAGGTATTAAAGATTTGTGGTTTCCATTAAACCCGTTAAATTCCTAATATGTTTATCATTGCAGAGGAGTTGCTGTAGACGACCAAGGCTTCATATGCGTGGCAGATTCAGGAAACAACAGAATTCAGATTTTCCATCCTGACGGCACCTTCCTTAAGGCTTTCGGTTGCTGGGGTTCCACGGATGGTGAATTTAAGGGCCTCGAGGGCGTGGCCGTCACTTCTAGCGGAAACATATTAGTGTGTGATCGGGAAAATCATAGAATTCAAGTGTTTTAAGTAATAGATTAATGATTTATTTCCTCAATGCCATTTTTGTTTACATTTTGTTTAATAAACAGTGTGTGCAACTTATTCTGATTAAATTAATATGCATTTCAACTTGTTCGTTTCTGTACACAAATGTTAAAAATTGTCCTGGGCACTTTAGTGGCTGAAGGTTTTAATTCACTCATAACCACGTATAATAGAATTAAACATTTCTCATCAAAATACACAATTTGAAAAGTAATAAATGCTTTAAGCTTTCCTTTTTATGTTATATTAAAGTTTTCCCGGCTAAAAATAGTTTCTACGTGGTTACTTCTTTAACCAGATCGAAAGTGATCACATAATCACATGAAGAATCCACAGGACATCTTTGGGTCGTACTTAATCTGTATTTTTATTATCTCTTATCGTTTAACTTTATCATTATCACACTAGTCAATATTTAATATTTACCGTTTTCAACAAGACACAAATGCATATTTAGAATTATTCTTATCAACAACGAATCGAATTATTACTCAATTTAAAAGAAACCAGAAACAATCAGCACTACCAAAGCTGAGTCTTCCAGAACTCTCTAAACGAACAAAATAAACAGTTTTAGTGAAGCTGTCGCCCTCTAAGAAAAAGCGTCTACAGAAATATGTTCTTTGTCGGATGACTTTTGACGACCCATCGTGTTTTCTGATAAAGCTAATATTGCACATTCAGTGATAGTAATTGAACCTGGATTTGGAGGCGCTTGTTCAATTAAGCTTGAATTTACAATTAATTGGCTGAATTAACCTAATTGTATACAATGCCATTTGATATGGAAACAGATCACATTTAATTATATTGTGGGGCCATGAATACCACCAAATACATTTATATTTTGAGTGATTAACTTCTATCCGTCTTCAACAATAAAATTCTCGATAAAGAAAATATTTTCCTGAGTCCAGCATTTAAGTTCTTTATGATGTGACCTGACGCGGTAGACCATGAATACCACGAACTTCTATTTACCTCATAGTTGTGAGTGGTATATGAACTAGGTCCTGTCTTCTACAATAAAGATTCTCGATAAAGTCACCAAAGTATTTTACAAACCTCAGGATGTCAAAACTAGACCTTAGTTCATTTTGATGATGACCTGAGGCTAAAGTTTGGTAGACCATTCAGGTATGACGGAGACTTCTGTTGACCTCATAAAGGTATGTCAGAAGTCTCTCGGTTATACCATTTAATAAGTCCATGGGCAATTTACACCAGTTTAATGATCCAAAGTCATCCAAAGTTACCTTAGCTAATACCTCAGGATGTCAAACGTACGGACCTTAAGTCAGATTTTAGATAACCGTCGGAAAAGGCTCAAACGTCTTTAGTATGTACCTCATCTTCAGTAAAATGTTTTTTTATTAAAAAAAAAGGACTGTCAAACTCTTCTCCGAGTTGATACCCATTTTTCACCCTCCACGCCAATTTACACCAGGTTTAATTCGTCCTGTATCCATCTTGTTACCAGGGTTGGGCTCAGCGAGCTAAAAAACATCCATGTCCTAAGAAACCGGAAAATAGTGGAGTGACTGAAGCGAAATCCAAACTGAATCTCTGGAATCAATTGCAGGTTTTCATCTGCTGCCCTTAGGCGTTCTCACTATCGACAGAAGACTTGTAAAACTAGAAAAAGGTTTCAAACTTTTCAAGCTTTAGGAGCATAATAACATCCGCAATCTTCCAAGGCTTTTAGAAGTGGCGGAAGCGGAAAACCGCATTTCTGACGATGGTGCCGCAGACGTTCACCTTCTTCAGAAGAGAGCCGAGTGCCTTGTGCAGCTTGAAGTTTCGGATGAGATAGGGGATTTTTTCAAAAGTTACTGAATTTGGATTTTTGCGATGCTCTTGCTTCTTAAAGCAACCCACAGAGCGGTTAAGATGGTCAAAGTCGTCGTCTGCATAGCTGAAATTACCCTGATATTTTAGGTAAGATTTCAGTTTTGTCCTGCGCGGTGTAAACGATACTACGCTCTGTTTGAATGATTGGTGGCGGAAAACAAAGATTACGTAGGACCTTCAAAAACTGTTGTTGACTACGTTATATTTTCGCACAAGATGTTTCAATGCTTTGCGACAGTGATCTTAACTTCTGCCCAGCGTAGGCTCAAAGCCTGCGAACTAAGTTAAGGCTCTCCATAAATCCATTCTTACTGCCTGCGCCCCATCTCTCATACGAGGCGATGTGGCAAGCACTGCGCCTTGGATGACTGCATTATTACCCCTTTTTCAAAATGAACGCAGGTACTTAATTATTTTTAATGACTGACAATGAGTAGAACACCCACCAGGCGTCTGAGCCCCAGAAATGAAACCGGATCCGACCATATTACAGCCAAACACCCAGACCGCGCATCTACACTGGCTTTTAAGGTAATTCTGTATATTTAATACTGTAACAATCAATCTCCGGGATTTCGACCTTTCTCTCATAGTTGCTTGCAACCGTGGTGGAACTGAGCTCGAAGTTCCACTAATCTGCTAGGAAAGCCGACGCGGATCCTCAATGATTCTGAAAACTGCGCATTGATATTTAAGCGTGTACGAAAAACAGTCAAAAAGGCAGTTGCAATTAGATACAGTTCGTATAGTAATCTAAGTGTATCGAGAAACAGATCGGCTAGCTAACCAAATGTAAATATAAATAATACTTGTAAATTTCAAAATAATTTTCAAGTGATAAATGTAATCTAACATAAACTGAGTTCATTACAACCGATGCCAAAAGTGCGATTCATCACAACTTCAAGAACTGTTTAAGTAAATTAGAATGTTAAATCAAGCCAAGTTGTATGAACTGAAGATGGTGGAGCTAAAAAAGGAATTAAAAGAGCAGCGACAAGAAAAAAAATCGTGTTAGAGAAAGAAATAAGACAGACCCCGATTGACCAAGATGAAAACCCACACAAGACTCTTTTCAAAACCACGGATACAGATACCTTAATATAAAACTGAGGAAAAAAATTGAGGGGATTAGGAGAGCAGTTCAAAAACTTGAAAGAAGTACTAAAAGGACCTTTAAGAGAGTTTAAAATGAGTACGGAAGAACAATCCAAAAATTTGAAAGAGTGTTGCAATAATTGAGGGTAAAAAAACGAACACCTTATAAACTTAGTAGGTTAGTTTAAAAACTTCTAACACTTTGAGCAAAGAATTAAAAGAAGAAAAACAAGCCAGAAGCAAGCATAAAACATTTTGGATATTTTAAGAAAGATTTAAAGAAAGAAGCGGAAAAATATTCCAGAAACCTAAAGAAGAATTGAGGGTAAAAACAGGAGAACAAGTTGGAGATTCTAGAATAGAACTAAATGAGAACACAATACAGTGCTCAAAAAATATAGAAGAGAAGTTAAACGAGTTAGAGAAATAAATTTGTCATTTACAAAGAAACATCATGTTTAACTTAATTTGGCCAAAATTATGGAGACTTGCCAGAGTGATATTTATACCAACGCCTGGTCGGGCCAATTATTTGCAGGCAAAGAGTTACAGACCAATTAGTCTTGTCTTTTTTGCTTAAGACGTTGGAAAAACTGCTTGATAAGCACATTAGGGGAGGTATACTGATGCACCATCGACTATATGAGAACCAATTTGCCTATCAAGCTGGTCTCTCAACTGAAACAGCACTTCACTACCTCACTTCGAGAGTAAAGAAAACGCTGGACAACAAAGAGATCCTTCTATGTGCCTTCTTGGACATAGAATGAGCCTTCTACAATACATCTTTCAACTCCATAACCTCGGTCCTGAGAGGGCGTGGCCTGGAGGAAACCTGCTGCAGGTGGATAGACTGCATGCTCAAAGGAAGGATGGTTTATTCGTCAATGTATGACGAAATTATTATGGTCCATGTATCAGGGGGGGTGTCCTCAGAGAGGAATTCTCTTCCCCCCTGCTATAGAACCTGGTAATAGATGGACTTTTAAAGAACTTAAAAGACGAAGGATTCTCTTCTGTAAATTATGCTGATGACCTAGTTGTCTTGGTGGTAGGGAAATTTGTAGGCACGATCAGGGAACGGACGCAGAGGGCCCTGAAAGTGGTAACTGAATGGACCCGTAAAAACCAAAATTATACCCTTCACGCGAAGGAAAAAATTAGAGGGGCTTACACCTCTTTTCCTTGGCTAAAGAGAAATCATTATATCGGGAGAAGTAAAGTATCTAGGAGTCGTTTTCGATTCTAAACTTACTTGGAACCGTCATATTGAGAAAGTGGTCGACAAATCGGTGACAACTCTAGCAGTTGTCAGACGCATGTACGACAAGTCGTGGGGGTTAAAACCAGGAATGGTGTACTGGTTGTACACCAGAGTGGTTAGACCCTCTCTTACATACTCAGCTTTGGTCTGGTGGCCCAAAGTAACACAAGAAACCACCAAACTAAAACTAGGCAAGGTACAAAGACTTGCCTGTTTGACCATTACAGGGGCGATGAGAACCATGCCTACTGTGCAGCAATGGAGGCTCTTCTAGACCTCCCACCTCTGCACATAGTAATTCAGGGGGAGGCAAGATTAGGTCACTACAGGCTGTATCATTCACTGTACAAGACACACACAGGTACAGGTCATACAAGAATAACTGACAGTCTGGGGGGCCCTTTGCTTGAAATGAGGACGGGCCACATGACCTCAAAAATATGTGACAACTCTCTATTCGAGGTGATAATGCAGGACCGAAATAAGAGCGATACTTTTAAACAGGCAATTACACCTGGTAGCCTAATCTGATGATTCTAAAACCGAGCTGGGTACCGGAGCTGGAATATATGCTGAGGCTCCCAGGGTCGAGCTAAGCGTTTCCCTGGGACAGTATGCTTCTGTCTTTCAGACAGAAATATACAGTGTGTGCGTGAAAATGGTAAGAGGGCTTACAGGAGCAAGCGGATCTATATTATATCAGACAACCAGGCAGCTTTAAAGGCTTTATCAACAAACTCAATGCACTGACAGAACATAACACAGTAAAACTGTTATGGGCACGGCATTGCGGTATCTACGCCAACGAGAAAGTTGATGAACTGGCCAGGCAGAGATCTAGTGAGGTTTATATAGGCCCAGAACCTGCATTAAGAAAATTCACGAAATGTTGCTCGAAGCTTTATTAAGGAGAGGACACGCACTCATCATCGAATGTAGTGGAAGAACCGACCAGGACATTATTTCAGCAAAACCTTTAATAAGGGATCTTGCCAAAAGAGAGCTGCACAACTCCTTAACCTAAGTAGGCCGCAGCTAAAGATAACCTTAGGGTTTCTTACAGGACATGCGACTGTTAAAGAACACCTCTGGAAAATTGGTAAATTCAGTGGTGACCTTGCATGCAGACTTTGTAGCAAGGAACCAGGAACAGCCTTACACATCCTATGCAAGTGCGATGTGCTGTGCAGGAAAAGGCAATATATATTCGGGAAACCAATCCTGGAACCGGAAGATTTCCAGACACACCCTGTAAAGGACCTGTATCTGCTGACAGAGGGGATATCAATTACAGATTGGTTGTGAATTTATTTAATTAGGGTAATCACAATAAGCCATAGGCTGCAGTGAACATGGATCCATTAAAAAAGACATACCCTGAGCGCAAAAAAAAACTTAATTTCTTGGTTGCCATAAAAGCTCTAACGAGAGCAAGAGCTTAGACATTTCAGATGATTTTAAATCAGTTCTATAAGGTAAATTGTAAAAAAAATTGAACGAATAATGCCGAAGGTACAAATTATGTACGTTAGGAAATAATCCTATTAAAGAAAGTTATTAATAATGCCACACAATATAGAAATCCTAGAGAAAACTAGAACAATCGACATTTTTGATACAGTAGATCTGAATAAACATATAACTGTATTATTCAAAATCTTATAGTTATTCTATGTTTAATACTGTTTTCTATATTTTGATTTAATTTTCTTAGTCTATAATAAAAATACATTTGTATTGAAAAATTAGGGATTCTTAAAAACAAATCTAGGAGCTGTATTTAGTTCCAATAGTAATACGAATCATAAATACAAATCGCACTTATTTCAGGCATCTAATTAGGTATGTTAACGCAAAATAAGCAATGAGCAATAAAAAACCAATAAAGACCAATGGTTACTTAACTTCTTTAAATGACACTTTTTACTTTCATTGGACGCATTCTTTCAAAAAAAAATATAATAACTAATGGCGCTAAGAAAGTTCAGAATAAAATGGTTGAAAATATGATATACCTAAGAAGTTACGGTCCTAAGAAGGTTAAATATCAATAATAAATACCTAGTATAGTATAATATAACGCTTAATAACAAATAAAAACATCAAACTGCTAAATCTTGCAACGCATATAACTAATTTCAAGTAAGAACAAATATCAAAGACCAATTACAAAACATCAGCAGTTAAACATAATGAAAACACTACAAATGCTGTAATTAATGCCACTGAAAAATAATTTCAAGAAATTATTATTCAGTTAATCAACCAAGTTACTCATTAAACTTCCCATGTAATGAAACAGAGTCAAATCTATCAGATAATATATAAAGATAAGGTGATGGCACTCAATTCTGTCTGCATAACTAACATTACTAGCAGAGCTGTTTTTAAATTGGATATTTTACCTTATATTTTAGTGCTCTTGTCAGGTTTTGAAGAACAACCAAGGCATCGCCACTTACATAAAAAAGCATATATTAATGTACAGACGCTGTATAATAGATAAAATTAAGTACCTATTCTTGATTTTTTCCTCGGTTAGTAAATTTCTATATTCGATTTTCATCTCTAGTGCTACTTTTAATCTTCTTCAACATTCTTATTTACAAATTATTTAAAAGGAGGGAAGAAGAGAGAAAAAAGAAAAAGCCATTTCTTACAAGTGAAAAACTATAATTTAGTGGAAACAAACATTTAAAACTTTGCGTTACTTAGAAGAATTAAGCAAGCTGTATGTTTAAAAGAAGCTGTCTCAATACGTGTAAAGTTTTCTTTTCTGCAACAAGTAGAAAATAATGAAATATTCGGTACAGGTCGTACGAAACTAATAAATAAACTCTTTGAAAGTCTCAAAAGTGTGGTGTACTCAAGTTGAGGACAACATTTTTCCATTCTAAGACGATGCAAATAAAACAAATGATAAATGGATTCCCTATTGTCTAAAATGGAGAAGACCTTTTTTGAGCTTGGTAAAGAGGATATAAATTTGATTTAAAAGTTATAAATTAATGGATACTTTTGCAAAGTTAATAATAATAGTCCCCGTAACAGGCCTTGAAGGCCCTTTGGGGTCGTAACAGGATAGATCTGCTACAATCTAGAGCCTACGGTACACAAGGGTAGTAACGTGGCTAGCGCTACGTACCGACCGCTTATTATTATTACCCCAGAGTTTGACCTCCAGGTACTCATTTATTGCAGCCTGAGTCGAGCTGGGCCGTAAAAATGCCAGCGATCTAATTGGCGAGAGCGGGATTCAAACCCACAACTCTTGGTTTCGTAGTCTAGCGATCTATCCACTAAGCCACCACGGCTCTTTTACAAAGTTCTGTTTATTAATAATTATGCAACACCCTATACGATGGTGTTAGAACTTTACCGTACCAGTACACAATATACATTTTTTTACAATATCAACTATGTCTTCTCTTTATATGGAATAACACCTTATTATCGTTACTATCATTATTTGACTTGTGATAAAGCACCGCTTAAGAATTAACGTACGACTAAATATATTTAAATCATTATTGTTGACTAGTTTTGATTTTTTTACTTTAAATTGGCTAAACGAAATATTTTATGTCCAGCACAAATTAGTCTGGGCGGCATGACGCATTGCAGGCTGCAGGCTGGCCACTGTTACGCATCCATCAACAAAGCAGCTGTCAGTATCAGAAGTGCGATGTTTACATAATGTCAGCGAATTATGGCTGGCCGATCATTTATAGGTACATGGGAGGTAAGCTTCTGAAGAATTATATTTGAGACCATTACCACTTTATTTTTCAAAAATTGGAATTGCAATTAATTACAACATTAATCGGCGTAAATTAATTAGAAGGATTGTTGCAGCTAGTTCTTACTTGTCTATTAAAATTCTTATTGATTCAGACCTAATTCCTGCAGGTAATAGACTACGGGTACATCAATGGAAGCCACAGCGAAGATACTGGACTGGAAGGGTGAGTTGCATTTGTGCAAAGCGCACTAACTTAACTACAACTTGCAGAGTTAGATTTCGGCTAGATGAAACGGGCGACGTGATATGGACAGCCTCGGAGGAACTTAAAAGCATTCCTCTGTTCAGCTGTGAAACCTACGAAATCTATAGCACGTCTGTTCTGGGCGCTGTCTTGCGCTTTGGTGCCTATGCGGGGCACGTCATTGAATTCAAAGTATGAGCACAAGTTGATTTAGCATTCAACTATAAGTTTGGTTTTTAGTGTGATCAAATAGAACCAAGAGATAGTGTGATATTGACCTGCGAGGGCTGGTGCATGCTGCACTGCAAGCGGGTGCAGGAGGAGCCTGCGGAATACACGTTAAACGCTACGTTTTCCTTGCTGCCAGCTCTGGAAGATGGTTATTTTGGAGATATGAAAATATTTGCATCAAATAACAAACAGGTGAGTCACCACTGGAGCTTGAGTCATCAATGCAGTAATTTCATCACAGTTTAATGTCCACTCGAGCATTTTGCAACTGCTCGGAAGCGAAATCGCATGGCAGTTGCAGCCTCTACCCTTCTCCGGCCTGCCAGAGGACGTCCTAGGTACAATACTCAACTTCCTATATGCCGAGTGCTTGCCGGAAAACTTGACGGAAGCAACAGCCAAACAGGTTATTTCTGTTGGAGCACAATATCAAAGCCTTTCCAAGCTCGTCAACATGTGTCAGCTATATTTAAAAAATATGGCTTTAAAGCAACGTAAGTTCATAAAATGAAAGTTTTAGAAATGCGTTTTCTTTACACATTTAATTAGGATTTGCAGCTGCATAATGCTGAGTTTTCTATTCCGACTTTCCATATTCCAGTGGCATTTTATAATTTAATTTGATAGATATAATGATTTAGCAATTGCTAAATCTTGCACAAGCATGTGCAAGATTGTACAATCCTAACATTTTACTTTTAGTTGCTGCTTTAATGTCTGCTTATATCATACACTAATTGTTAATCAACTTTTAAATTACATGTTCATGCTAGATCAGACTACCTCATCTTGAACACATGATATAAAGGGATAAAAAAAATTTCTGATTTTTATAATCTCAGAAAATCTATGGATGTTAAGATAGTTGTCTTGACTTGAGAGTTCTTCACCTTAATATAACACCAAACTATATTCATTTTGTTATTTAGTTGCTAAGTAAAATATAAATATGACCTTGATTTTGAATAAGCAAATACATATACTCGCTCAAAGTTACACAATATTTTTAATTAGCAACACTTATTTTTATTTAATATTTCTATTGTAGTTGCAACATCGTATTAGCTATCAAATTTTTGTTGCATTTTGCATAGCCATTTCTGCTAAATGACGTTTTATTATCTACATCCCGATATTCAGTAAGGTCGCAATTTCACCAATCATTCCTAATGCTCCAGAAATATTTGTCATTATTTTAGGTGTGAAAGTTAGCGCTTTAATTACCAAAGAATGTTGTAAATTCCGATTTGGTAAGCGAGTCTTATTAATATGCATATAAACGACAGCTTTTGGTATCTATAAATTTGCGAGTACGTTCAACCTAATTAGCAAAGGCAGGCTATGACGTGTTAGTCATCAAATAACATGAAATAAATGTTATTACACAGCAATCGCTAGTAATTACACTTATGCAGATTAGCATCGACATAGAACTAATTCTTGCATAATTGTAATGGAATGTTAGACTGCATTTTATGCAGGGTAAGCTCGCTTAGGAATTACAAAAGGTGAAATTTGATCTGGAGATATCAAGTTGTGGCAAAAGCAGCTAGCACATGGACAATAGGCTTTTATTGCAACATAACAAATAATATCGCTCATTTATTAAATGTAGTTTTGAAAGTTTTTACTTAAAAATTATCAGTTCATTACACCATTTTTTAACATTGATGTTTATAACTTTTTTAATGAATTGTGTTAATCACTACAACCTCCAAACACTTAATTTTATACTCTATACCACGTATTTCAAAAATTCATTCTCATCTCGTCATTTAAGTGATTTATATAATTTTATGCTATTAGTTTTGTATCGTACATTTCATCCAGATACAGTATCGGTCAAAAGGTTTTAAAAATTTATATCCGTAAAGTATGTGAAAAAAAAATTTATCAATGAGAAATCAGATAGCTTTTGAGTCAATTTTGTCAATTTCAAAAATAGGGTTTTGAGAAAAACATGTCTAAAGTTACGAGTAAAAAAACTGAATTTCATAAATTACAGTAATCCTTCAGTTTGCTCATACAAGTTGTCTTTAAGAAATTGCTTTTTGCATATCCTTTAGGCCTTTTTTGTTATTGAAAAATAGCCTTGCTCTTATCGAGTTACTTGTTACTTGTCAATATTTTCTGGTTGATGATGAGGTAGCCATTGTTGAATAATCTATCTGTCAGACATACTGCAAATTTGGCGATTTTCAGCCCAGAATGAAGGTGTTGTCGAATTGAAGCTTCAATTTATATTTTCTGTATGGTTACCCAAGCATCTTTGAAGTAGATCTTCTTACGATAAGTCTTTATAAGAAGAAAGAAGATAGTTCCGCAGGTTTAGTTGCATTGGATGTTCCAGAAGTTTCATATTAGCATTGACATCTTTTTCTTTTGCCAAAAACACCAACTGCCAGCTCCCGATTGGCAGTATTCATGTCTAGGATTCTTTTTGGTGGAGCACTGATGCATCACTTTTCTCATATCTTCCACACTGTTAATATTCCTGCAGATACCTAAACCATAGTAAGTTTTTTTTTATTAGTGTATTAAATAATTTGATTTTTTCGCCGAGTTTCTTCGTTTTTTATTTCAAAACCGAGTATCCATTTTTTTTCTAGGTGGCCAATGCTTTCATTTTTTTATTTCGAGTTCAGCACCATGCAACTGTAATTCTTGAACAGCTTTGAACGTTTTTGAATCCACCTCTTATATGAGTACCATATTTATTCCGAACTTTTCTTCTGAACTCAAATATATCTTTTACACTGAGCCCTCATACTTTTTCATATTCTTCATACCACTCTCAATATTCTTTAGTATTGTCCAGAATTTATATCTGTGACTTTACCAGAGTAATAGGCTATGAGTGTTATTACACCATATAATAATTTGAAGCCTCGTTTCTTCCACAAGTCGTCACCCGATGCCTTTAAATTTAAAATCTCTTTGCGTTTTTCATCTTCTATATTTTGTTCTTTCACAGCTTTCTTAGTGCAACATTCAAATACGGATTTTGTTGCAGAGTAAATATGCTCAATTTTGTTACATGAGCTTTCATTTAAGCAACTGCAAATATCCATAAGATTGCAAAATAAATTGATTCCTCCGACAACGCTTAAAAGATGCATAATGAAAACAACCTTACTATACATTTCATAGCGAGTATGAACAAAACCGGTCCTGAATTTATATTACTTCAACCACATTGACTCAGTAAAACAAGCTTGAAACTGGGACCTCTGTTTCCAGTTTTCTCAAATTTACATTTTGACTACACTTATGACAAATTGAATAACTGTTAGTTTGATAAGAACAATGGTCTGCCAATTCTTAATTTTTTTCCGATAAGATGCATTTTAAACTCGTTAATAAAACTTCACTTTGGACAGCGGTCTGTGCACATTGAATTTTGGAACTGAACTATAACACTGCTGAGATTTTTTTCAAAATATGATAATTAAATGAGGATAGTTAAGCCTTGAAACATATATAGTGGTGGCCTGTCCCGAATGGTCAAATGTATATGTAGCTTACTATAATGCTGAACAGAAATAGTATTTAGCAGTAAAAGTACTATTTATTATTCAACATAAAACTTTAAGAGCACATATTTTACTAACGTTTTATAGAAAAAAAAATTGAATTTTCGGGAGGTTCTAAATATACTTACCCGCTTAACTCTTTTTGGAATTGGACACATCTTTTCAGTAGGCAGTAGTGAGTAAAAGTTCACAAAATAGGCTAGTGTTCTTTCACATGGTAATTTTTTATGTACTAGGTAAATAAAAGCACTTGTGAACAACAAGCTATGCCAATTAACTCGTTCAACTGCAATGCAAATAGAAGACATTCTTTTATTTTGGAAATAACTGTTCCAAAACTATCATCGTATATTTCTGGAATACAATTTTGAATATTGAAATATTTTCTATTATGTACAGATTTTTATTCATAGCAATGCAGTGTGATTTGATGTCACCTTTTAAGATACCATTTGTTTGCTTTTGTAAAGTTTTGTACAATCCTATTGCGTATTCAGAATATTCTCTTTTTACTTAAAAATTTTGTATTTTAATTTTCAAACTTTTATAGAAATATTTCTAAAATAATCTTTTAATTAGTTGTTGTTTTCTACAGAAATAACGTTATTATAATGAATACATCAAGGTTTTTCTATATTTTTGTTATTAATGTTGGAAAAACCTCATTTGATTATATGACCGTTTTTGTCAAATTATTGACACTGTGGCATTTAAAATGTTCTGATAAAATAATAGAACAAAAAATAGGCTGTAAATTTTGATATTACATTAACTCTGATAACATGGGACAATGCAATCAACCAACACACCTATGTCCTACATTCAACTGACCAAATCATGTACGTGAACATTGCTCATCTATGCACCTCAATAGCCTACATTTCATGTCACAACAAACACACAAATGAACACTTTTCTACTGGACAACATGACCTGACATCTTGCGTTTATGCGCTTATGTTGTCTACATATGTATATGCTAATGACCAAGTGCAAACACATAAGATAATGATGAAACATAGCACAGCCTGGCGCTGAGCATTTTATTTATCACTAAAAATTCAGAGTCCTATTACCTCTATGAGCTAGTCATTTTACCCCACGAGGATAATTACCTCCAGATTAAGAAATATGAGTCTATAGTATATGCCAGATGTAACAACATTTTTCAATCCAACATATTAGATTTGTTCTTAGTTACTTATGTTATGTGTAGCTTTCCATTATTCTACAGCAAAATAAGTGGCCTAGGTCTATTGCTTGTAAAAGGTTTTTTACATTCAACACCACAAAAATTGGTGCTTGTAATATTCAGCGTCGACATTTTTAGTTTTTTTTTTTTCAGTTTTAATAACTCAATGTATCGCACTTTTGAAGTCTTAACCAAATAAGGAGTTTGTTGCCTTGAATATCAGGTATCGCGATTAATGTCGATGGTTCATCAGAATTAACCAAAGTCTTTGCTGTTGAAATTGGATAACATAGACATAACCATAGTACAACAGTTCGAGAGCACAAGAACCCAACAATTCTGAATTTGAGTTTTACTCAGCTTTTATAAGCGGATAGAAATGTAAGGGAATATGATATTTGGCCAAATATCTCTGCAGTATACCATCTTGCAGTGTTTTGCTACAAATCAAAATGTCACTACTGTTTAACCCAAACATTGCAATGCGTCAATGTAAAAGTCTTAATTTAGAATTTGTTCTTCAGGCAGATATTTATGGTATAGCATATCCCTAGTATCAAAAAATGCGATTAATATTGTCTTTGTTTTTGAAGGCTAGTGAACCATGCCTTCATCATTTGACAGTTTGGCACTCCCTTAGAGGGGCATACAGAGAGCACCAACTTTCATCTTTGACAAATGTGGAATCAGTTCTGGCTCTTTCCAATAATCCAGCAGCAATTGTTCGTTTAATATATTTCTATTTCTGTGTCTGAAAGACTTTGCATTAAGTTTCTGTTTCTCTAAATCATTCCATAGAATTTAATAACACACATTCCAATTCAATTTCAGTTCATCTGATATAATGCACACAGTAACACAATTGTCTTGCAGTAACTGCCTTGCATATTCCACATTTACAATGGCCAACTTAAAGATCACTTTACACTGAATCTCTGTCCACCTGATGCCTCTTGTGTCATTAAAGACGTGGATTTTCAATAATGCTTTGTCACCATATACTTGCCGTATCACTAGGGGTTTTCCTTGTCTTAATACAGAGCTTAATCTTAACTCTTTGCTTGGAATCCACGTCCACCACGTTACTTGTGTAACTTTCATCTCAATGCGTCAACAAACCACACAATGGATTGCTAAGCATAGTTCTAATCACTAAGTAAATTTACATAGAAACTCTTCTAATATTCAGAACACATATCAGGTGACTGAATAACACTCATTCCTTTTGTTTGAATTAAAAAGTCATTCTTGAATTTTTTCTAATAAGATTTGTGTTTAGTGATTATCTATTATCTTAAAGTAAAATTGTTACAAATGAAAACCTCTTTGTAATGGCTTAGAAGTTTGTTTTCTTCTTAGATATTGTTTTTATTTTTTGTAAAGGTAATCATTTTGTAACTGCCAGAGTGGTCCAGTGGTTGAGGCGCGGATTAGATGTGGATAGACCCGGATTCCATTCCCGGAGCTCTCTGATGTCCTGATGGTGGGGCCTACTCAGTCACTAAAAATAATTGAGTACCTGCGCTCTCTTCAAACAAGGGATAATAGTGGCGGTCGTCTAAAGAGAGCGCGTTGCTTGCCACATCAGAGATGATATGCGACGACTGGGCAAAAAAAGCGAACATATGAGAGCCTTAACCTCTTAGTTTGCAAGCTATGGTCCAACGCAGGGCCTAAAGCCTTGCCATTATTATAATCATTTTGTACATTATACATTGAAAATTGAACTGGATAACTGTTAAATGCAATAATTTAAAAAATACCATTTTGTACCACACTCTATACTAAGTACCATAAAAGTATCTTTATTAAGTCATCTCATTGTTATTCATAGTGTTAATTCTTTTTAGATAATCCTGACAAATGGATTATATGAAGAAAGTAAATTCCAAAAGAATGAGTTATTAGAGTTGCCCAGTGATAGCTGTCACACTTGTAGTGACTATACAATTTAAAGAAACTACCAAATTTAAACCCAGTGATCTTCAAATATGGGACACAACTGGTTTTGGCCTACTTCAAGTGAAATATTTACCGGCTATGGGAAAAGAGGCCAAAACGTAGTAGAGACGCATGTATTGTCATGTTTTGGTTCATTTTATCAATAAGCTGTCACATGCAAATATCACTGTTTAGATTTATTGAATTGGTTGAAGAAATTTTCCATATTACTATTATAATTTTTGTTATTTAAACTTTAAGAACGGTACAAGTATCTGATTTGCTTACCAATTACAATCAACCTTTGAAATACCAATAAATCCTTCGGAAATCTGTCCTAAATAATGTTTTTTAATTCTCTTTTTACTGTTTTTACGTGGAAAGTAAATTTAATTCAATATGCTAGTTTTGTTGAGTGCATTGAGTACATATGTCATTTTAACAATAGTGACAAGCTACTATACTAAACTATATTCTTTTTTCTAAATTGAATAAATGGCTACCTGCACTTATGTGTACTTAAAGAAAAATGACCAGGTTTGTAAACTAAGCAAAAATGTAACATTCTACCTTCTCAAAGTTCTTGGTTCAAAAATATTTTGATGTCCTTAAACATTTTTTATGCACTGTAAAAAATATTCTATCATTCAATCTTATACCACAAAATCTTAAGCTCTTATACACAAAAAGAAAAACAATAAATGTCTATGTTGGGATGAATGTCAGTTATTTGTTATTCCTATGAATTTATCGAGTTTATTTTTCAATGCAACAATTTAGAAAACGCAAAATTAGTTTTTTTAAATAAAAATTTGAAAGTTATTACCAAAAAATCCTCATTAATATGCTTTGTACATCTAGTAAGTTAGACATTTCTTGGAATACATTATACAAATTTTATCTTCCAGCACTGACACTTAAAACCACATAACTTCACGCAACATTATTGTTCTCTTTTTCTCATTACATACTAATTCTTTCAACAGATTAATATTTCTTATATCTATGAGATCTTCCTTACTAATAGTTCTTGTCTAAAATCTAAAGTCAAAATTGCCATTATTATTGCATTTCAAAGCTTAAGTGATAAAGTATGTATTCTGCTTTGTCGTCTCGTATATAATATCAAGATAAAAAAACATCAAGTTCAAAATGCCTGTCTTAACCATTCTATATTTGTGTATTTTAGAAATCATAGGATTAGTAAACGATATGCACACATGCGCCAATCAAATAATAGAACACTTCAACATTCGCCACAATCATTCTCCGACAGACACCATTGCAGCTAATCCAGCCAAATTGTGTTTCGTCGTAAAGCAGTCTGTCCGAGATGCAGCTGTAGGTTAGTGTTCTGCTAACATTTCTGTTGTTTCATTTTATAAAAGCCCCAATTACAGTTGGTGCGAAGCTGCTTTTGCTATGTGATTTGTTTACCAAGCGAAAGAATGAGCTATCAAGAGAAGAACGGCATGAGATAATTCGCTATGCCAAATCTCGGCTGCCCATATTTATGACTCAACTGCACAAGTTTCTGCAAGCAGTCAAGAGCACATTTAGTTCAATGACAGCACTCCAAAGAAATGAAGTTGCAACATATCTTGTGCCAGAAGTTAGCTTTCTGTAAACTATGTAAAGTCCTATATTGAAATTGTATTTTACAGATAGAAGTTATTCTTGATACAGTTTCAATATTGATTGTGGAAGTTGAGAAGGCGCTGCACCAAATAATTCAGGTTTTGTCGCCACATGATGATACTCGACGGAAGTCTGGGGTTGGTGATATGCTTGGGAAGTCCCTCCGAAATGTGCTACATATTAGGGAGTTGACAAAACTCAGAAACTTTCATGAACACATCACATGTAGCCTTGGACTGCTTTTACATAAAAAGTAAGTCAATTTGTAGAAATGTATTCTATTGCATTATAATGATTTTAGAGAGAATTTTTATGACATGACGCCTGCCCAAAAAGTCAGATCTGTAGCCCGTAATCTAGAACAACTGATCGAAGAACTGCCTCTGTTTCTCCTGCGCCTTGAAGAAGTCACAGGTGCCTTAGATGAGAAGTTGGAATGGCGAGAATTCAAGTTCTGCTTCAAAGTAGGAACTAGCAAAGTGGTAAAACCTTCACCATTACAGTTAAAATACTTTTATTAATAATTTGGTTGCTTTTAGTCTGGTGTCCTCCAAAAGCTTGTTTCACACCGCAGCACCTTGCAAGATGTGATGGTTCAGGTGTGTGACTTAGTGCAGCGGGATGCATTCACTCAGTCACTTTATAGTTTAGGATTGCTCGATGCCAGTAAAGTCACTTCACATGCTGAAGATTGCCAAAGAATGTCTTCTAGTGCATCCAGTTCGGCAACATCAAAACAACAACACCAGCATGGATATACGGTACATTTGCAGATGTGCACTTTCTTAGTTACTCATTTCTTGAGTTGCAGTTGAATCTCGTTGAATCTTTATGCATGCCCCCTTCGCCATCTAACAGTAGTCTTTCCAAATTGTGCCTGCAGCTTCTTAAGAGTGGGTGTGGCACGGATATGGAATTTGAAATTGTTGTCAGCAACAGTAGTGCAGAGCAAACTGTGAGGGAACATACTCGGGAAGTCAGCAGCCCTGTTGAGTTTGAGAGCTGTACCATCCGTGCTCACAGAGTGATAGTGGCTGCAAGATGTGACTGGTTTCGTCGGGCACTTCTATCAGGCATGCGAGAAGCTATCAACAAGTATACTCTCAAACTGGTATTAATTATAAAAAGTGTAATCTCTGCTTTTTAAGGAAAATTACGATACACGACACAAACCCTTTGTGTTTCGGATATTTCTAGAGTACCTCTATAGCGGTAGACTGCGGCAAAGTTCTTTGACGACAGATCAGCTGGCCGAACTGTTGCTTCTTAGTGATCGCTATGAGATGGATTTGTTGAAGCAAGCATGTGAATATGGCTTGCAAGCCAGTATTGATGAGGACTCAGTGTTATACT
Source organism: Sinelater perroti (assembly GCA_036346155.1). NCBI lineage: Eukaryota > Metazoa > Arthropoda > Insecta > Coleoptera > Elateridae > Sinelater > Sinelater perroti. Next base: position 6,787,181 of record JARFIY010000265.1, read on the forward strand.
TCATCAGTATGGCTGATCAGTATAATGCCAGAATATTAAGGGTAAGCATTTACACATAATAAACAAAATGGTGTTAATTTATTATTTTATATGAGTGAATTTTACCGAAATTATGTTGTCATTCTTCTTATCTTTAATTCTTGAAACTCTAAAATAGGATTTGTTAGACCTCCAAATTTTACTACGATTGTAGAGGATAGCTATTGATAAAGCTTAATTTTTACTTATACTATTTCATTAAATTTACATGGAAATAATAAGAAGAAAGTTATAATTTACTAGGAAATTCGCATTAAATTTAATTAATATATTTCAAAATTACGTTTATATAGCTTTTTTCTTTATTCTCATCACTTCATTCTTTTTCAATGGCTACATCCAACTACTAATTGTAGCAGTTGTATGATACTCATTGATCACTATAATATCGATGTGTCATAAGTAAAATATCAGTGATGCAATGTGTGTATAGTAACCAACTAGTCTTCAACTTTTAATTGACAATACCAATTTATTACATATTGTATATTTTCAAAATCTTGACTATATTTTTACTCATGTGTTTATTCAAGAACAGTTTTAATAGCCTTAATCATTGAAATATTCTGTATAGGATTTTCCTTGCTTTAATTTAAAATTCTGTATTGTCAATTATGGAATTCTTAAAACGTCAGTATTGGAAAAACTGACTATTGACCATAGATATTTTATTCCAAATAATACACTACTTTCATTTAACTTTGGTTTTCAATGTATCCAACAAGAAAATTTTATCGTTTATAGCACAACTCTTTCCTCATCTTCAGCGCTTTTACAAAGCAATTTAAATGCATTGCATGTGACAAAAACTAGTCTCACACATTCGATTATGTGATATGTTGGACATAATATTTCTAAGAACTTTCCATGTTTCAACTAGTCTGTTAATGGTTTCTACAACCCACCATATAACTATTCGAGACTAATTTGCCTCTTTCTTGGTATGTTAATCGCAAACCTTCTGAAAAACTTGGTATTTTTAATCCCTTATTCCATATCATTCTACATCACCTTCTCTAAGCCATGATAAGACAAAAGTACTGTTTCAATTGCAATTGCAAAATGAAAGTAATTATAATTAATTCGTTCATCAGCGAACTTTTCTGGGTTAAATTTATTCTCTTTCAACATTTCTAAATTTAGAAGTAGATGGAGTTTGATGTTGTCATGGGTTATTTTATTAACTACAAGAGATACAAAATAAACCTACCATTCTTAATCTCTTTTTTGCGAAAACCAAAATGTTGTCTTTTATTTTTTATGAAAGTAGGACAAATGACTTTAATATTCTCTAGGTACTTTTTTGATAGGAATTTAAAGATTTAGTTATATTTCTATTTTTTTTAATTTATGATAAATGATATATTTTTAAGTTAAAGTTGTAGTTGGTTGCAGCATCACGATAAAGAAATTTTATATATGTATACAACACACTTAATTATTTATTTTCTGAACTACCCAAACTAAAGTTTAGAACTCTTTCAATCTATTTATTAAAAATGCACATGAAAAACAATTTATAAAATCTAGATACCCTGTCAATAATAATTATATATGTATTTATTAAATTACCACTTCATCGACATGTTCCCTTTAGTCCATATCATCGCTTGCAAGTTTGTAGCTGCAATATGCTAATTATAAAATTATAATTTATTAATTTTTGGACATATCTGTCCAATTTATCTCACAGCAGTTCTATAGGAGATAAATGAACCCTGTGTAGGTCAAATAATCCTTTTCAAAACAGTTTTATTTTCTAATAAGCGTAAATAATTGCTATGTGGTTTAAAGGAATGATTGGAATGAGATAATTTTTTTTAACGAAATAATCCCTCACAAATCGAAATAGACTTCTTTTATAATTTCCTCTTTAATTTGCGTTAAATCTCCAATTTGGACACTGTCAAAATATCCAAAATCATTACTTCCACCATGGTTTCCAGTGGGAGCAATACACAGTTTTTATAAACATTTGTTAATGAATAAACTGCCTTTTAGAATCAAAAAGTTCAAATTTGGATTTGTCAGTTCGTAATACTTAATACCACAGCACTGGCATCCAATTTTGGTGTTTTTGTCCATTCTAGACTTTTCATTTTGTTTTGCTTTCTTAAAGTATTTTTTTTTACAATAATAAATATCTAAAAAAGGTAAGTTGTTTTTTCCTATTTTCATAGATAAGCAAGATAATACCGTAAAACAAAAGTCAGAAAATTTAATATTTGCAAACAACTTGAAAGCAAAGCCGATGATCAATTTTAGTTTTCACCATTAACATTTTCTAAACAAAAGAGATTAAGGATGGTGGGTATATTTTTTATATCTTTTGTAGTTATTGAAATGCTCTATGAATCATCAGATTTTTTGGTTAGTGAAATATTTTTAACAGGTGTTTTTAATTGTTTTGTTACTTCCCACAATAAATAATCGCCAGAGAATAGGTTTATTAAGTACAGTTAAAAAGTATCATTTCTATAAGCTTTGAAATCATTGACAAGTCTTAAGGGGTAACACCAGTGTAACAGCCTAATAAAAACGCTTTTTTGAGGATTATTTTTCGGATTGAAGGAAAAGTAGTAAGAAAAACGCTTTAAGAGTGTTATTGGTCATATATTGAAGTACAAAAAAGTTTTTTCATCCATAAATATTGCAAAATGGGGGCGCTAAAGTCATTCTCCGCAGAACACGTTGTCGTTGAGGCGCTCTTCGGCACGCAGCACAACTGGTGCAAATGTTGACGTGGAGCAAAAGAAAAAATTCCTCATAATCTACATGAGTATAGCTAGTGAAACACGTACGGAATTTTTAAAATATTTATTTTTGTGTAATTGGCATGTTTTGGAAGAAAAACAGTCAATTTTTTGACGAAAAAAGGTAATTATTTGTCTATAAAAATTGTTTAAATTAACTTATCGAAAAATCCGTATGTGTTTCACTTCAAAATGTTGTTTTAAAGATGTGGTTAAAATATCAAACGAAAATATTGAAAATTGTTGGAGTTATGCTGCATGCCGTTTTGAAAAATCGTCTTTCGAGAAAAACGCGTTTAAAGTTTTGAAACGAGTTTTTGACATGAAAAATTGAATAATTCGACTGTTTAAAATTTATACCATTAATCTGCGATCCCAGGATTATAAAGCTGCCCTTCCACGTTCAAATAGTTCTCCTCGTCTTTTTTTCTCGATGATTTAATGCTGGAGCATGCCTCTTTTCCCACATTAGTCAAGAAATGCTCGGCGTATTTGATGCGCATAGCATCGGCTTCCAAGCAAAAATTGTATGACTGCACACCGATATCCATCTCCAGAATTTTCATAATTTGTAAAGTGCTCTTCATCATTGAAGTTGCATACAGCAATAATATAATAATGGTAAGGTTCTACGCCCTGCGTGGGAGCACGGTCTGTGAACTGAGAGGTTGAGGCTCTCGTATGTTCGCTTTCTCTACCCGCTTGTTGCGCACTATTTCTGATGCGGGGCGATGTGGCAAGCACCGCGCCTAAGACGACCGCCATTATTACCCCTTGTTCGAGTGAACGCAGGTACTCAATTATTTTTAGTGCCTGAATGGGCCACCCGCCAGACATCAGAAAGCACAGGGAATGAACTCGGGTCCGTCAGCATCGCAGTCCGCCCTCAACCACGGGACCACGCTGGTTTATTAACAGCAATATCTAATACTTTTTTACTTTCCTTATCCTATAATAAGGAAAGTAATGTAATCGGTGGAAATTTGACCTGCCCGGTTTTTCACATTTCTGAGCGAAATATAGCCTCAGGACACCAAAAAAGTTGGTTTGAGCCATTGGTTCGTGTGTGTGTGTGTCTGTCTGTCTGTCTGTCTGTCTGTCTGTCGGTCTGTCAGTAAACAGGATATCTCGAGAACCGTAAGAGCTAAAGACTTGAAATTTGGTATGCAAGTTACTTGTAGGTAGGGGACGCAGTGCGAAGCTTTTGGTATAAATCGGCCGAGTCGTTTGGTCGCAAGGTCGCAAAATCGGTCGCAAAGAGATCGCGAATCTAAACGGTTGAAGATATAAAAAATTTATGAGAATAAAAATGATTTGTTATCATGAGATAAACATGAATTTAAAATAAAAGTTGGTAAAATAGGAACTCGAAAAAAAATTGAAGCTCAGGATTTTTAATATACTGGGTCATAAAATGTTTCGGGAAATTTATATTACCGAATAGATCATACCGAGACAAATAAAAAATTACAATGAAATTTTTTGATCCGAGGTCAAATAAATAAGTTATAGTCGATTACAAAATTAATTAAATGGACCAATCACAGCGCGCTTGGAGAGCTTCCTGGCCGACTGCGGGAGGACGGAGGGGGAAGAACACTTGGCCACTAGGAGGGAGCACGCAGTTGATAATGGGGAAGGCTGCGCGACCGAGCTCGCACGGTTACCTTCAGTGACGTAGTAAAATTTTAAGTAGAGTCAATTATTGTCTTATACTGTTTATTTTAATCAGCTTTCGAGTGTTGGACTCGCGCCTCATCCTTTTTTAAAATAACAAGTTCCGGGACGAGAGCAGCGCAGGGCCGAGACGATGAACCCGGTATAATACATAATAACAGAATAAGGAAAGTCGTGTGATGTTCACACCAGATTTTTACCACTTGAATACAATTTTGGAGCCAATTTCCAAACAGTGGCGTTGAAATTTTCGTTGCTATTTTGCGTATAGCCTCCCAAGTAACGATTCAGCAACTCGTCTCGGCTCAGTACTTCGTATATGGGCCTGACAGCTTCATAAACGGTCTCTGAAAGGTAAGACCTTTTCGATCAGGTATGTCGTCGCAGGTATGAGTAGCATTCAAAGCGTTCAACATGCTTTGAGAAAAGCGCTAAATCTCAAACAAAAAATTTTTTTCATGTATAAAACTTTTTGCCTTATATTTTAGAAGGTTCAAAGTATGTTTTAAGCCAACAAAAAAAATAGATTTTTTGAAAATTCTACAGTGGTGTTACCCCTTAAGAATAGTTTGGACTGGTGGATTTCTACTTAAAAACATATTTTACAAAGTCCAGAGATAATATCACCATATTTAACTTTGCAAGTATTCTATTAAAAGTGGCCACTAAAAAATGAATAATAAAAGTTTGTCTCAAAATACCTGTTCTTTAACTAGGTACATTGCATAAAGATTTCAGTTGTATTTCTGCCACGTTCAGCAATAAAACAAGTACGGATGTGGAACTTCGGTTCTACAGATGTCCTGGGCTTCTGTACGTAAACAAAAATTTGCGGTTACTTCCAGTCAAACCGATCTCGAGATTTTCCATTCATACTAATTTTTGGCGCCTGGACTTGACTTATGCTCCTTAGTTATTTCTCTATCAATCACCGATCAAAAATTATAAGACGTGACAGTTGTCATAAATGACAGAAATAGAAACTTGTCTCCAGCTTGGCAGTTGCCTTGATCAAAAGTTGAAAAATAAAAGGACGGACAGACAGACGACATTACTTTCTACATAAGGCTTCTCATTTTAATGTATAGAAGCATAAAACTTACAAGATATACTTCATAGTCTTTCTAGGGTCTTTTTAAAATATCTAACATGTAATTACTCATACAGATTGTTTATTTAGTTTTGTTAGAATCTCTGATCATATTTAGCTTCTTTGTTTTGCATTCAAAATTTTGCCAAAATCAATCACACAGTAAAATGTTTTAAGTTCTTATTTTTTTTTAGAATGCCTGAAGTGAAATTCATCCGGTCTAATTTGTTCCTTTCCGTTAAACAGTGCGGAACCCAGGTATCAAGCTTGGAGATATAGCCAAGCTTTTTTAAATGGCGAAACGCAGTGGACTTGTCAATGTTTAGCCTCTCAGCTATCTCCTCAGTCGTAATTCTTGAATGTGTCTTCACTAGAGTACGCACAACGTCGTCATCAAGGCCAGAAAGTCGACCAGAGCGAGGTTCATCTTCCATTGAAAAATTGCCTTGCCGAAACCGTCCAAATCACTTTTGACAGTTCTCAGAGCAGGAGCACGGTCTAAATAAACAGTCTGAATATTTTTTTGAGCTGTTCCAACAATCAGGCCCTTCCTGAATTCATACAGCATCACATGTTGCAAATGCACTTTTTCATCTCCCATTTCCATGGACCTACTGCACGAGCACGTAAACTTTTTAAAGAGTTTTTTTGCGAGAATCGGCCGTGATTCTTTGTATATCATTTACAAATCGAATGACACACACACATCAAAACAAATGCGCTATTTCCTATAAGCAACGTCATCTATAAAATCGGGCACGAACTTTTGCAATCATCCTATACAATGACACTAGGTACTGGCTGTCCAATTGTTTGTGATTACTGATTACTATGATAAAGCAATTTGGAATACTGACCACTCATGACAAACTGATGAACATCACCAATAGAACAAAATCTTACTCACATTGTATCTTTGATTTAAATATCTTCTATATCTATTTTTTGAATCCACCTGAATATTTATCTTGTGAGAAAATGCTTGTTGATCAACTTTATTTTCAATTCATATACACGTTCTTAAATCTTACTTTTGTCAGTTTCCTTGTAATTAAGTAAAAATATTGCACTTTCTATATGTTTACTGGAATTGTCCACACAAATTTATTATCCAGTTACAGCTTTTCTTAGTTTTCCATTGTCTTAATTTTATGTTAAATTTGATTCGTTCACTCTTTATCTAATTCTAAATTTTACCCATTATATGTTTCTAAGTTCTATGATTACTAAAATCTAATCTTATAACAAATTATGTTTATATGCTACAAAAAGAGATTGCCTAAATAACAACAAAAAGGAAAAGTGAGATAAAATACGTATACGTACTCTGATACAATGGTTGTGAAACAGCTGTTTAACACCAAATATCATTCATATTGATAAATTGTGGCTTTTGGGTGACCTGTTAATACATTGTTAATCTTAGCAAAATTGAAAAATTACACTAGGACATATTGAGGGATAATTCAATCTGTGTCTATTCATTCCATAACTTTGCCTTGGAGCATTAAATCAAAAAGTCATTTATTGCACAGTTTTCTATTTACAACAGAAGGAATGAATCTTTCCATTTTTTATTATTAATTAATTATCAATTATTATGAAGGCTAATAGGCTTATTGAAATTGTTTAGTAGTGGCTTATTACATTTGTAACAGACAAAAATAGATGGGAAGTTTTGTGTAGAATTTTGCCACCTTTTTTTAAATAGTTGAAGTCCTGTGCATGTTAACAAAGTTCAAGACTTTACTAGAAATACAAAAATCATGCCAATCATCATTTTTATCATTATTAATGAAGGTTTTTATGATATACTGTCTAACTCAAGCAATGATTCATCAGAAACAAAAATAATTATTTAGAACTTTCTGAAACGCATATCTGATTATGTAAGAATTAGTATCACAGTTGGATGCAACTTTTACGTCTTTTTTATCCCTACAACATGTGCATATATAGTACTTCTTTCCTTTTTAACCTATTCATTTGTTTATTTTACTAATTATACTTTTCCACATTACTGTAGTTATATTATTGTTATTTTAATGTTAAATATTTACAGAATGCTTGCATCAAATTCATATCACTCCACAATGAAATAACCGAAACGGAATTGTTCTTGGAGTTACCCGTTGCCTTACAATCTGATATATTCGACTGCATTTGGACGCCGCCTCCGCCGAGAAAGTCCGGCACTTCTGAACTGCTCTTGCCACTGCCTGACACTCCCACCAATCCAAATTCAGCCCGGTCAGATTTACGGAAAATAAACTCAGGAAGTCACCTTCTGAGACAGGTAAGTTGAGACCATCTTTGTCATAACAAAATGACGAAAATTACCTTTTAGGTTGGTCGCTCTGACAGCAGCTCTCTTGAGGACCTGTCGCTAAGCCACGATGTTGCTCGTTTAGATCAGTGCCTAGCTCAACTGAGAATTATTGTTGGAGATGCGGTCCCCAGGGAAAGGCTGGTGCAAGTCGTCCTAGCTGCCGATTATGATTTGTGCCGGGCAGTGAATTTTTTCTACTCGAAAATTGATGACCACTAGCTCATAGTGCTTACCAGTTAAACCTTTTATTTACATAGTAATATTATATTTAGTGTTGCCTCTTCAACATCCAATACGTTTTTAGGTTCATAGTTCTATTTACTCACGTTTAAAACATAGCAAGTATGATTAAGAAGGAATTTCTCTTTTATGTTCATTTTTTGGGAATCTGTTGCGATAAAAGTATTTTATTCATCAGTATTATTTTAAGGATTTTTATTCTTGCTATTTATTTGAGTAACTACCACATCAGTGATAAACCTAATTTTAAGTTTACCTTCAATTTAATTTTTAGAATTTACCATCCAGTTTAGAACTGTCCTAACGTTAACGTTCTCTTGACTAGTCACTTAGAGTGATTTATTATTAATTAGATGTTATTTCTACCAAGATCTAGTTGGAATTTGCGCCAACTTGTCAACTTGTGTATTTTTTATAATTCCTTGATGTTTTACTGTGGTAATGGTTGAATTGCGTCACGCATTGCAAGTTTGTCCGATTCTAAATTTCATCCGAGACTTACTGTGTTGTTATTATTGTTAATAATATTCAATATATTCGAAATAAAGTTTCCTTGTATAAATTGTTTTTTATTTTTTACATAGATTTTATATTGTACAACTTATAAAATTAATATAAGCTATTTAACATTTAAATCAAGATGTATATTAAATAGTGCAAGTCTTGCTGATTTGGATTTTGTGTGAAACCTTTGGGAATGGGAGTCTTAAAATGTTTTTTGGTATAAATTAGTTGTTCTTTTATATATGATAATAGCCTGTTTTCAACCACATAGTTGTGCAGTACTATAAGTCTTGTTAGGTGTACTCTGGACAGATAGCTAGCCTAACCCATTAATTTAGCAGAATGTACTTCATGATCATCAATGGTTTACGCTAGCCAGAGAGCATTTGATGTTCGCCTGTGTTTTTAAGCTGGGAATCAAACGTAGGACCGATATGTGCCAGTATGGCAAGCTAAAGTCTTTATCTTGCAACTATCGTACTCTCATAATAAATTTGCATTAGATGTATGCAACAAAAAAGACATCAATAGTGACCATTGTTTACTTAGAATAAAAATAGGAATTGATTTTAAACCACTGAAAAACGACTAATTTTAACACGTTTTTTTAAGAAGCTGTTATGAGAAATTCTTAATACCATCAAAAAAAAAAAACTTACATATCTGGGTCATGTTATGAGGAATAACAATTACAAACTACTTCATATCATTATTCAAGGAAAAATTGAAGGCAAACGTGGGCCCAGGAAGACCCAAAATATGGCTCGAAAATTTACGTCAGTGGTATGGACTCAACACCATGGCACTGTTTAGAACAACGGTTGATAAAGTAAAAACCATGTTACTGATCGTCAATGTTCTTGGATAGCAAGGCACTTAAAGAATAAGATATAAGAAAGACTTGATGAAGAACTACACAAAGTATAAAGTACAATTCTAATATTGAAGTCTTGCAAACCTGTAAACAATTACCAAAAAATAGATGCGAAGGCTTTCACGGCCGGTGTTATGGTAGGGATGATGTTGGAGGGGCGTGGTTGACGTCACTGGGATGGTAGATGACGTGATTGGGCTAGCTGCTGACGTCAATCGGAAAAGCTCCTGCTGGTATCTCTACTTTTTCTAGATTTCTATACCCAATAAATATTTTATTTACTTTTTGTTCGCTTTTCCTGATGATCTTATCCATGTGTATATTGAATAAAGTTGGATTTAGCCCTCCTCATTGTCTTAATCCCACCTCTGTTTTAAAGCCTTCTGATTTCATGTTGTTCCTTATTATACAGTTTGTGTTGTTTTTATATAAGTCTTGAATCACTCTTATTATTTTATTGTGTATTCCCATTTCTTTAAGTCCTTCCCATACTTTTATTCTAGGTACGGTGTCAAAGGCCTTCTTTAGGTCTATGAAGGCTAGGTGGAGGTTTTTATTTTGTGGTTGTCTTTTCTCTATTATTTGTTTTATTGTGAAGATGTGATCTTGTCTGTTTCTTCCTGGTCTAAATCCGCTTTGTGGTTCTGCTAATTGTGATTCTAATATTGTCTTTAACCTCTTGTTGATAATTTGTTCGTATATCTGCATTATGGTGTTCAATAATGTTATTTCTCTATAGTTAATACATTGTTTTTTGTCTCTCTTCTTATATATTGGTATTATTAGGGCTGCTCTCCGCTCCTCTGGAATTTCTTCACTTCTCCAAGCTTTATTTAGTAATTTTAAAAGAATTTTTATCCCCACCTTTCCCATATTCTTTATCATTTCTGTAGTAATTTTGTCGTTTTCGGTGTTTTGCCGTTTTTTTTTTTTTATTACATTCATCAGCCCTTCCATTTTTAGTTTATCTATTCCCCTGGTTTTCATTTTCATGTTCGGTTACCATGTTTCCTTCGGTTGTGTTGTTGTCCTAATAGTTCCTGAAAATATTCCCTCCATCTCTACATTATATCTGTTTCTTTGTTAGTATTTCTTGATATTTGTTTTTTATGTATATTTTCTTCATTGTTTTTTCTGTTCTAAAGGTTTTTAGTGCTTTATAGAATAATTTCTAATTGCCAGTGTTAATACTTTCCATCTTATTTCCAAAATCTATCCATGATTTTTCTTTAGCTGCTGCTACTAGTTCTTTTGCTTTTGTTCTTTGGTTTTTGTATATTTCATACTGTTGCGCGGTTTTGTTTGTTAGATATTTTTTCCATTCTTTCTTCTGCTTCTTGACTTCCTCTTTTATTTCACTGGTCCACCAGGCTGTTTACTTCTTCCCATTTACGGATTTAACTCCACAAACCTCTTTTGCAGTATTAATAATTATTTTTTTGAAAGTGTTTCATCCTTTTTGTGTGTTATCTTGCTTTCTTTTGTCCATTTTGTCCTGCAGATTGGTTTCGGTTATTTCTCATTGGGTTTAATGCAATAATGAAACGATTACCATATGATTTAAGTCAGAGTTTATAATGAAAGATTAAAACAAAAGTTACAGAAATATATAAACAAGTGTGTAGGGCATATTTTAAGTTTAGATATCCAGCGTAATCAATAATGGCAAACTCTTGCAAAGAACAGGTCAACAAGATTAGTAACATAATTAGGAACGGCAAGTATAGGTTATTAAAATTTGTTTTGCGAAAATTTAGGGAAGAATATGTAAACGCAGACCTAGAGTGGATTTTAAAGGAGGACGGAGGAAACCAGGAACATCATGAATGGCGACAGAAATGGGCAAGAGTATCTGACAGCCTAAAGAAATTTCTAAAAACAGAGAAAGTTGAGCTGAACTTATTCAAAACCTATGTACTCTAATCGCCAGAGTGGTCTAGTGGTTAAGGCGTGGACTGCGGTGCGGGCGAATTTGGGTTCAATTCCCGGTGCTCTCTGAAGCCTGGCGGGTGGCCTACTCAGTCACTAAAAATAATTGGGTACCTGTGTTCACTCGAACAAGGGGTAACAATGGCGGTCGTGTAAGGCGCGTTGCTTGCCACATCGCCCCACGACGACCAGGCACATTAAGCGAACATATGAGAGTCTTAATCTCTCAGTTTGCAGGCCGTGCTCCCAGATAGGTAGTACTCGATTATTTTTAGTGATTGAGTAAGCCACTCTCCAGGCACCAGAAAGCTCAGGGAATAGAACCCATACACATTATAGTTCATCTCCTGGGCTGGTCATGCAAAGTATCTTCATTATATTAGCATCAACTTGATACTTTCAGAACAGTCTATGTATAAGTTTAATTTTTACTTGTTTAACCATCTTAATTGATACATCCGGTATTTTATCTTCTCTTACATACTTTCCTTTTTTCAGTTGGTTTATGATAACTTTTCTAACTTCCTCACAATAATCTGTTCCTTTTTATTTCGTGTCACCATAAAACCTTTTGCACTTTCCATTCCTGGTCTTCAACAATTTGATTTTGAAACATTTGAGTTTAACATTTTAATTTTCTGGTTAAATTTTTCCGAGTTCATCATCTTCGATATTGTTTGTAAATATTTCTCTTTCTTTGACTAGTTGCAAAGGTTTGTTTGTCATGTTGCGTTGTTTTTTTTAGATTTGTTTTGTGATTTTAGAACGTTCAGAATCAATTCATCTTTTATCTTCCTCGCGGTTGATGACAATTTATTCTTTATTATTACCTATTTGCATTTTTTCCAGTTTTCAAATATCAATATTTGTTTTTGACTTGGTTTTGTGACAACGCGCAGTGAAATTTTAAGTTATGCCTTAATTAGCTTTTGAATTGAAGTTAAATTTTCACACATGTAAAATCGATATTTTCTATCTTCTTTACAAATCAATCTGATTTTCATATTTTTCATCTGACGATGTTTGCTTTTTACAATATTCATCTACATTCTTGTCTAAACAACCATTACCTTTTATTATTCTGTTAACTCGATACCCTTCTTCTTCTTCACTCTTATCCTTATGCCCTCCAGCGTCGGATTTATACGTCCCAGTCCTCCTTAACCCATTTCTTCCATTCTTTTATGTCTTTTGCTAACCTTTTCATTTCGTTTACTGTTTTTCCTTTTGCCTTTCCCGTATCGATAATTTGACTTATCTATTTCTTCCTGGGTCTTCCCATTCTTTTTTTCTTGACACTTCTTGCTTCGAACACTTTTCTGCATATTCCCTCTAGTTTCATTCGTTGTATATGACCGTACCATGTTAACTGTCTCTTTTTGATTTTCTTCACTATTGGTTCCTGCTGTAAAGTTTCTCTTACTTGCTCATCCCGTAATCTATCTAATTTTGTTTTATCCGCTATCCTTCTTAAGTGTTTCATTTCTATGATCGTTATTATACTTTCATGTTTAGTTTGCATTATCCAATTTTTACTGGCGTACAATACTGTCGGTATTGTTATCATGTTATGTACCATTAATTTTACCTTTTGGTCTCTCCTTTTTTCCCAATATCGTTCTACGTAATGCATAGTAGATCTTATTCCTTTTCCTCATTCTGCTTTAATTATGCCATCCTCTTTTATTATTGTTCCCAAATATTCAAATGTTGAGACTTTTTCCATATTACTCCCTTTGCACTTTACTTCTCTATTTTGTCCCCTCTTCTGGTTTTGATTCACTATCATTGTTTTACTTTTCTTAATGTTGACCTCCATTTTCATTTTTTCTATTTTCTCCACTCATATGTCGACTAACTTTTGTAATTTATTATCCGTATCTGCCATTATGACTATGTCATCTGCATACATTAGACTTTTCACCTTAACTGGTTCCAAATTTCTATATCCTATTATTGTGCCCAATCCTCCCGTTTTTTCCTTTAGATTTTTTACTATTTTAATCATTATTATTATGAAAAGTAATGAGCTTAGGCTATCGCCTTGTTTTATGCCGTTCTCCATTTTGAATTCCCCTGATGTCAGTCCAGCTATTTGAATTTTTCCTCTAACTACTTTCTATACATTTCTGATGGCTTCTATTAGTTCCGTTGGCACTTCCATTTCCTCTAAGCATTCCCATATTTTTCCTCTCTCAACTGTATCAAAAGGTGCTCTTATATCTAGAAAAGTTAATAATAGTTCATCTCCTTTCTCTATTTTTTTTCTGTAATATTCCTCAATATGCATATGTTGTCATTAGTTTGCCTATTTGCCCTAAATGCCCCTAATTTATTTTCTATCTCTTTTCTAAGTTTCCCTTCCAAAATTCTGGTATATACTTTAAAGCACACCGAGGATAGATAAATGGCTCTATAATTATCGTATACCGTCTGATTCCTTTTTTTATATATTGGAACTATTAAATTCTTTTCCCAATCCTCCGGAATTTTCTTAGTTCTCCATGTCTCCTCTCATATTTTCCAGAGCCATTCTTTAACTTTTTCCCCCATCCATTTTATCATTTTCGGGTCTATTTTGTCCTCGTCACCTGCTTTCCCCATATTTACTTTTTTCAGTGAATTCTCCAATTCCTATTTTGTTATGCCTTTTATCTGTTCTGTTTCTTCTCCTGATTCTTCCCTTTCTCTATTTGATTCCATTTCTTCATTGTCTCTTTTCTTTTTAAACTTCTGCTCAAAGTAGTCTTTCCATACTTCCATTATTTCTTTTTTGTCTGTTGTAATATGGTTATTTTTATCTCTAATTCCTCTAATTTCTTTTCGCTGTCCTATTACCTATTATTATCTTTATATGTTTCATTTATCTCTCTTCCAAAGTCCTCCCAACTTTTATTTTTAGCTTCTTTTACTGTCTGTTTTACTTTTCTCCTATATATATATATATATATATATATATATATATATATATATATATATATATATATATATATATATATATATATATATATATATATATATATATATATCCTATCCTGTTGCTGTCCAGTCTGTATGTATTTTTTCCAGGCCTTTTTCTTTTCCCGTATTTCTTCTTTTACTTGGTCATCCACCAATTTGTTCTTTTACTGTTACTATTTATTTTTGTCATCCCATAGACACCCAATGCCTTGAATATATTACTTCTTTAAATACTTTCCATTTTTCTTCCATGGTCCACTTATTTTTCTGTAATTCTTGTCTATAAAACTCTTTGTCTATTTCCTCTTAATATTTTATCCTGCCTTTTTCTTCTTTTAGTCTATTTATCTTGAGCATTCTAAATTGTATTTCGGTTTCTATTTTTCGTTTCTGCATTTTTCATGTCGCTCTTACTAATCTATGTTTCGTTCCTAGTTCCGCCCTATTCTCAGTTACTATTTGTTGTATACTATGTCTTAATTCTGGTGGTAATCTATTATACTTTTGGCCTGTCTCTCCTCTGTCACAAACATATACTTGTCTTCTAGTTCTTGTCCCCAGAAAGTATTTCCTATCAAAAGGTCGATTAACTGGCAAAATTCTAGAATTTTAGTTCCATTTGTATTCATTATTTTCTCTCTATAACCGCCCATACATCCCAGCCCTCTATTCACATCTCTTCCTATTCGAGAGTTCCACTCCTCCATTATTATTATTTTAGCGGCATCCTCTCTTACTTCGTCTATTTTTTTCTGTAATTCGTTATAGAATTCAATTTTCCTTCCTTCACTTCCTTCTATTGGTGCGTATACTTGTATAAATACTATTCTTTCTTCCATTTGCAGGTGTAAGATTATCATTCTGTCTTGATGACTTTTTGGTTTATTTCCTCATTTACGATTATTTCCACTCCCTTCTTTGCTAACTCGGAAATATAATCAGCTGATTTTCCATTACCTACGTAATATTATTCCTTTGGTCAATTAATAATACTTCCACTTTTAAAACTAAAGTTGATAAATATGGTTTCCCCAGTTGAAAATTAGTTTTAAATTAGACTAATTACACAAATGCTTTCTCCTATACTGAACTGCTCTTTCTTCAACACTCAGCCATTTTACTTTACCATTGCAGATTATGTGAACTTTTGGTGTAACAGACCAAAAATCTTAATCTAGTGTACAAGTAACCCTTACACAACCATAAAATCGATCTGTGGTGAGTTTGTATTCAGACCAAATGAAATCAAACAGGCAAATTATTTGTACCTACCCTGTACTAGTAATTGGAATGATTCAATAGTACGCTTTTTGAAATACCCTATATTGTATTTGATTATGCCACCCATCGTGATTCATGATAATTTAGATATTTTAAAATCTTCATTGATGAACTACATTAATAAATTTTGGTTGCAGCCTTTTGGATGTACGTATTATGCCCATCGTAAACAACACCGTTTTGCTTCTGAAAGCCGAAAAATCGGAGGATGCCAGCGCTAGAGACAAATATGAGGTTATGCTATCAGAAAATGGTTTCGTAGTGAAACAAATAAGGACCCTGGAATTTCAATTTAAAGCACTCGACGAATTAAGGACGAAATTGGAAAATCCTGACCGTTACGGTGGAATTATCTTTACAACTCCTAGAAGTGTAAGGGCAGGAAAGGAGGCTCTAGCTGATGCTGACATTCACATTAAATGGAAAGAGCGCACCAACTACGTGGTTGGAGAGACTACAGCTACAATTGCCTTAAATGAGCTGGGATTACCGTGCAATGGACAGGATTCTGGAAATGCTAATAACTTAGTCGATGTCATAGTAAAAGGTAAATTATTGTCGGAACAGTTTTTTAAAAATTAAGCATATCAATGTTTATCTCCAGATAAAGATTTCATTTCCAAACCATTACTGTTTCCTTGTGGAAATCTTAAAGGGGATTTTTTAGTCAATCGGTTAAATGAATTTAACATTGAAATAGAAACCATCACAGTCTATGAGACCATTGGAAGTAGTAGTTTAGAGCAGGATTTTGTAAAACTGACTAGAAATTACAATGAGATTCCCGAATATTTTGTTTATTTTAGCCCATCAGGTGTAAGGTATACAAACCATATTTTAAAGAAAATCGAAGGCTGTTTAAACTTGATAAAAGTGAGGTAATCTGACATTTTTCTAATTCTGTACATTACATTGCTAGTTGCAGTTTATTGCTATCGGACCAACAACTGAGAGTGCTTTGAAGGATAGTGGACTGACGGTTCAGGCTGTGGCATTAAAGCCTACCCCCAGTGATCTTTTAAGTGCAATTTTAAATAATGCGAATAAGAAATAAGACATGTAGATATGTATATATGATGGTATTTTCTAATAATAAATCTGAAAAAATTAAAAACAGATTTAGACACAGATGTAAAAAATTGAGCTTTTTGACTGCTAGCTGTTCCAGAATTATTGCTATCAACTTGCTACATATTGGCAAATGTTTCTTATTTTTCCAAAGAACTATTCACTATTTTAATTTACTACTTTTTTTTGCAGATTAAAGGTTGAACACAAAATGGTAATACTGTTGTATTGTGACCAACATTAGTCAAATAAAGGGCAACCTACATTAAATGATTTAAATTTTAAATAAAAAAGACTGATTTTGTGATTTGTATGGAATATTAAAGTATATAATATCGTGGCCAATTCTTCCACAACATGTCCGACTTCTTTCTTGAGATTGTTAACTGTTTGTGAATTATAAACAATGAATTTCAGGTAACCTCCCGCAGAAAGAAGTCGCATGGTATCAAACCACAAGATCTTGCTGGCCAGTTGCTGTCAACATTTTGTGAAATTATGCGACCAGGAAATTATTAATGCAGTAAATCAACTGTTGTTCAAACTATATAGTAAATAGCGCCGTCTTACTAGGACACACGTTTGTTTGAGATCCATATTGTCCAGTTGGTGCCAAAAAAAACTGTGTATGATGTAGTGCTAACACTTGCCATTCATAGATGCAGCATTTCCAGCGTCATCTTTGAAAAAGCATGGACCTATCCAATATCTACATCAAACAATGACTCGGGGATGCATCTGCTTTCCATGAGTTACACTAATATTTTCCAAACCTCAAACATCACAACTTTGTTTGTTTAGAACTCGTCTAGTTGACAATGCGCGATGTTGTGGTTTCTTAAGTAAACTGCAAATTCCTTTCATGATGCTCTAAATATCAGTTGATGAATTTTTGATTGTGAAAATTGTTAGTAAATTCTAAGTTCTTGTGTCATGGATTTTATACACATGAAGGTGCACGACTAGTGAATATTTGCAGAAGAAAACTTCAAAATGTCCAACTGCTGTGTATGATGCCAAATCGATTTGCAATGCCACTTTGACTAACTATGACAATATTCTTGTGGAACCTTACTTACTATGACATTTATATCTTGCATCTGTTACCAATTCAGTTTCATTAGATTTTGTAATCACTCTTTGAACAGTTGATTCATTTGATGCACTGTTTTGACCTAAAAAATTAAGAGGATAGTGTAACTTCCTAATAACGGATTTACAAAACTAAAACAACGCTCTTGAAATGGTGTATAGTGTACAAGATTGTTTTTAAGAACATGGGTGACATGGTGACGCGTTATCGTCTTACACAACATGTCGGTTATCTCATGAACTGATCGACATGTAACAATATTATGAAGCTGCTTAGGACGGCACAGATATAGCAAGAATGTGATAACTTATGTAGAAGAATCATTACTATTGATGAAACCTGGTCTCATAAGTTATACTTAAAGCAGCAATCACCTGAATGAAAGTTGCCTGGCTGTCTTCATTAAAAGGAAGCAGTAATAATATTGAAGCTTTCTATATCTGTGTAATGCTGTTTATCACTTCAATTTTGATCTTCGCCTTTATCCAACACTTAATATTCTGTGAAGCAAGCGCTAGAATTTATGAGACGCAATTATATACGCCATACAGGAACCACTACAGAACATCAGCAGAGATGGATGCAATGATAGTGTATGACGCCTTCCACAAGTGTCGCAGAACGTTATAGACAAGTGAAGATCATATTAAACACATCATAGGATAAATATATTTCAAAACTATAGAAATATTATTTTGTACCCAACCCCTGTATGAAAACCTGTTTTCTGTTATTCAATACAAAAGTATGTTAAATTAATTTAATATTAAATTAACCATTGATTGGTTTTAATTAATCTACTGCAAGAAAGATGTTAAAAATGCCGAAAATTATCGTATGTGCAAAGAGCAATGGCTAACAAGAGAAAAAAGGCACCAATGAGACTGCATAATGCCCGGAATCCTTTCGAAAGAATTGTTATTTATATAGCTGTTCCGTTCTGTATAAGTGGCAGTGAAAATAAATTTATTATGGTGGCGGTGGGTTATTTCAGCAAATTAGTTAAAGCTTACTCATTACCAAATCAAGAAGCCACAACCATCACTGAGATGTTGCTAAAAGAATTGATCAGCATATTTGGAGTGCCACTAGAACTACATTCAGGCCAAGGTCGAAATTTTGAATCGAATGTGTTTTCAAAATATGCGAAATACTGGGTATTTAGAAAAACAAAAACAATTTCTTTACAATCGTCATAAGATGGAATGGTTGAGCGAATGAATAAGAGACTGGTGAAGTATCTATCAAAAGTTGTTTTTGACCATCAACGAGACTGGAACCATTACTCATTTGTTCTTATTGGTGTACCGTTTGTCTGTCCATGAGTATACTGGTCAAACATCGGCCAATGTTCTTGGTTGTGAACTGAAGCTGTCATATAAGCTAATTTTCGGAAATAAATCTTAACAAAATATAGTCAGGGAAGGCTACGTCAGAGACCTGAGGAGAAGAATGACAGAGATCCACGATAACGTGCAAATACATTAACTTTTCTAGTGACTGATTGAAGGATCGCTATACGATCAACGCATCAAGAACGAGTTATAAAAAAAGCAATCGAGTATGAGTATATAACTTAAATGGCGATGTTGGAGGTCTCCAAAACTCCAAAACTTATACAAAAGTCCATACGAAGTGCTAAAGAAAATAAACGATATCGTGTGCCAAATTCGGCAATTATCAAGTGACAAACCTAAGATCGTTTATTACAATCGACTGTGCACTGTTGTCAGAGATGGAACACTGCAGTCAGGAAATCTGATGTCTTTAAAGTGTGAGCCAGGATTCGAAGACTTCAGTGAGTGCAACTGGAGGGGTACGTTGTGGTGTCACCAGAGAAGTACAAGACCTGTTCAGTGCATTGGTGCATATGTCCAGAGGAATCACCAGTGTAATTCTAGCAAAATTTGATTTAGTGGAAAAATTAAGGAAACAGCGCCCAGAAGCTGGGAAGTCGCATCCACTGCATTACGGCGGTAGAAATATCAATTATCTTGGAACCAAAGAATCTTCGCAGGATACAAGGTGCATTATGAAAGTAATGCGCATGATTTTTGTCCAACGCGACTGTACATCGCAGCGCGCTCCGCTTGCGGGAAAAAGTAGTGGGGGTCTGCTCTTCCAAACGCGACCCAGCTCAGTTTGCTTCGAGTAGCCTGAGCGTCAGGAGCTCGCGAAGCGTGTATTTGCAAGTTCTAACACGGCGCGATGAAGGATTCACTCGAACAAATTTTGCGTGCGGCTTGGGAAGAATGCTACGGAAACGTACTAGATGCTTCAAGAGGCCTTCAAAGACGACTGCTTATCAAGATCGCAAGTCGGAAGATGGCACAAGTCGCTTAAGGTGGACCGGAAAAATGTCGCGGATGAGCCCCGTTCGAGACGCCCATCAACGGCCAGGATCGACGACAATGTGAAACGTGTGCGCGATGTTTTGAAATTAGACCATCGTTTAGGCATCCGACCTATCGCTGACATCCTGAACATGTCAACATTTGCAGTACATGGGAAAGTGTTAACGGACGAACAGAAAAAACTTCATCAGTAGCGAATTCCTTGCTCGGAGCAACACCCCAGCGGTTCCCCAGCCCCCATACATTCCCGACCTGGCTCCCTGTGACTTTTTTTTTGTTTTTCTGTGTGAAGAAAGAGCTCAAAGGAAAACATTGGGAGTCCGTGGAGAACATTCAAGCTCATCTTACAAGAGTCCTAAAGGATATCCCGGCCAACGATTTTAAGGGTGCCTTCCAGGCATGGACTACGCAAATGTATTGATGCAGGAGGAGCGTATTTTGAAGAGTTTTGATGATTTGCACAGATCGGATCAATAAATCAGTTTTTTTTTTTATAGAACTATGCACATTGCTTTCATAATGCACCTTGTAAACCGACCTATTGCGTATTGTGGAAAATACTGACGAAATTACGCAGTTCTTTTTTAAATGAAAATATATGATACTTCGCAATACCGAATCTTGCGTGCGGATTGGATGGCTTTGGCTGGAAACTAGTTAGAAGGATGACAGAAAAGCTGTTTCAAAGTTCTGGCATCGACGTCCTAGTTTGCAACCATCATCCATAGATCGTGGACTGTTGCTTTTATCTGACGTCTTGATAATAGAAAGGTCAAAACTACAATACTTTCGTGCCCCGTCCAAACGTCGGGAAAGAATGATCTGGAACGATTTATCCTTCAGTAGGGGGTAGAGTAACGAAATTTAGAACTCTCCACTTGCCATCACTGTCGAGCGGCGAACATAATGCGCGGGGGTATTGTAAGACCCGGAGTGGGTGTTTGCACACGTGTGAAGACTCGATCAATATAAAAATTTCTAGATATTTACCAGATAGTTTTTATAAGCTCCAAAACTGGCATTCTTTGTATAAAAAACACACAGGTATGTAGGGAAAGTCGAAATTAAGTATCGTAAACAAGTGCTAGTGCAAATAAATAGTCTTACTGAGAAATATAGAATTATAGAGTAATTTTTTGTTAGTATTTTGTTGTGTATTGTACATTATTTGCTATGGTAGGTATCGAAGCTGCTCTAGTATTATTTTTGTCTTTTTCTGTAATAAAATAGAAATAAAAAGCTCTTATTATTACTTATATGCAGTAGCTATATTGTGGTTTTACCTGTAACTGTTATTTCCTTACTTTTGCCAAAATAACCAAAAAAACTCCAAAAAGGTTTGCTGATAAAACGGTAATAAAAATAATATAAACTGTTTCTGAAAGGGAATGCAAGTAGTACCATTAGAGTTTTCTAGGAAGCTGAACTTTTAAGAGCCTGTTCCAACATGGTAAAGGGTATATCAGGGTTTACAATAGAAATTAGTCCTATCAATCCAAACGTGTTTATCAATTTTCGTTGTAACGTAGCGCCAACAGATGTTTCATCAGCACTCACAACTGTTTCATTAACATCAATCAATCATTTAGGATAATTCAAATAAATAATATTTACAAATGCTGATAAATACACCAATGAAGACAGATTTGGGAAGATATAAAATAATAAAAAACTCATTGAATCGATCTTCAATTTCAGAAAAAATGTTAGGAAGAAAACATTTGAAGAAGTATAATCGAAGTCGGAATTATCGGGGCGTTCCTTTCATTCCGATTTTGAATACTTTTAATGATAAAGAAGTCGATGAAAAAAATTGTTTCGTGCACTTCTCTAAACCCCTTGCCCCTAATCTTATCTCTACCCGCAACCTTGATTTCACCGCTTGCCTACCCCTAGTTACAACTAAACGAGATTTTTACCGCCGCCCGACATTCCAATTTGAACCCTTGTGAGAGACGAAGCGTAGCTAGCCGCCAGCCGAGCTGACCAGGTGCTGTATAACTCGATTGGGCGTTGTCGATTGCCTTTTGTGTGTTCCGCACCGGTTTGGCCAAGTAAAAACCCACCTCCGGGTTGACGCCGTCAAGCAAAAGCATGCTAACATCCGTCGCCCAGGCTGAAAGAGGACGTTACGTGTGGTAAGTCTCTTTTAGTTGTTCCGTCGTTTGATCCCAACAGCACTTTTTTCCCGTAGTCTAGAGAGTTTTCATAACTGATCTGCCGCCCACCGTATTTAAGATATTTAGTTGTTTGTATTGTCTTTTATCAATTTCTTTGTTTGTTTCATTCATCGTTAATGTTACTTTGTTATTAATATTTATTAGTGCTAAATATATAGTTTACACAGCTCTGTTTTGTTTTTTGTTGTTTATTGAGTTAATTCTAATTGTGTTTAATATTAAACAAAAATGAAAGCTAAAAGGCTTTTGTTTGATTAATGTTTTTATAGCAACTGGTGCTTCTTACAGTCTTCATAATGGTTAAATAAACTTCATGGGTGAATTTTGTGAGTAACACAACAAAAGATACACATTTCTGAAAACTAATCAACCGATTTTCTGTAACAAGATTTTGGAACATTTTAAAGTAGAAAATTTACCACTTTGGAATAAAGTTGAGGCTTCAAGCTTTATTTGCACTAGGATCGACTTATAAAACTACATTAAAAATGGGTAGGTGGGTGTTCGATTTCGAAGAATATATATATAATTATAAACATCAGGTTGGTGAGAAATACCATTATTTTTCCAAAGATGGCTTTAATAAATTGAATTGTGTCTAAAAGTCCGATTCTTTACACTAGATAAACTTTGAATAAATTTCTCTAAAAACTTATTTTACGTTAAGGATGGTACTCAGTTTTGTTTGAGCTCACGTCAAATATGGACACCAGCAAATGAAAATACCTATATAAATTTTCGATAAAGGTGAAAACGCAAACCAGGCGGCTGAAAATGTGAATAGTGTTTAGGTAAAATTTAACTGTAAAGCCAATTCAAATTTTTATTCTGTCGAATCTTTTCGAATTTCGGTTAAAATGCACCACGCTCTGGAAGGCCAATTGTCGAAAATGTGGATAAAATCATGGAAATGGCCAAAGCCGAGCATAAGCATTATTTCATAGGATCGACTTAAAACAAAAATCTTAAAAATGGGTAGGTGGGGTGTGATTTCGGATACAATAAAGCTGGATGTATGGATGCCACAAATTCATATTATATATACGTTGCTGAAATCGAAAAGTCAACTCATTTCTGAAGCGGATGGTGACTGGGATGAAAAGTGGATCACTTACGCTCAAAAGCCGAAAAGGTTCTGAGGCGTTAAAGTGCATTTCGACTAAAAACATATTTAAGTTTTCGTAAGGTGAAAAGAGCAGGCGGCTGAAAATGTGAATAGTGTTTATGGTTCTGATACTTAACCGAATCAAGCGCAGATTGGTTTCGTCCGTTCCGTAAGGTAATTTCGATGTCAAAAATGCACCACGCTCTGGAAGGCCAATTGTCGAAAATGTGGATAAAATCATGGAAATGGCCGAGTCCGACCGTCATATAAGCACTATTTCTATTGCTCAGGAGCTAAAAATTGCACAAAAAACCGTTTAGAACCATTTGGAAAAAGCAGGATACAAAAAAAGCTGGATGTATGGATGCCACAAGATCTCCATCTGTGAATCGTTGCTGAATCGCAAAAAAGTCAACTCATTTCTGAAGCGGATGGTGACTGGAGATGAAAAGTGGATCACTTACGACAACGTCAAGCGAAAACGGCCTTGGTCGAAGCGCAAACGGTGGCCAAGCCAGGATTGAAGGCAGGGAAGGTTTTTTCTGTGTGTTTGGTGGGATTGGCAAGGAATCGTATACTATGAGCTGCTCTCCTACGGCCAAACTCTTAATTCGAACCTGTACTGTGAACAATTGGACCGTCTGAAGGAAGCAATCACCCAGAAGCGGCCAACTTTGGCCACTAGGACAGGAATTGTGTTTCATCAAGACAACGCTAGGCTACACACATCGATAGCGACTCGCCAGAAGCTTCGGGAGCTTGGTTGGGAGGTTCTTATGCATCCACCTTATAGTTCGGACCTGGCACCAAGTGATTACCACCTGTTCCTGTCCATAGCGAACTATTTTGCTGGTGAAAAATTCGCCACAAGAGAGGCTTGTGAAAATCGACTGTCCCAGTTTTTTGCCAATAGGAACAAGGGCTTCTTTAAGAGAGGCATAATGGAATTACCTTCAAAATGGCAACAAATTATCGAACAAAACGGCGCATGCTTGACCTAAATCGGTTCATTCTAAGTATGTTAAATAAAACCTTCAATTTCATGCAAAAATAATGGATTTATTTTACTAGACCTGTTATATATAATAATAATGGTATACGCCCCGCGTATGATCACGGCCTGCGAACTGAGAGAGGTCTAAGTCGCTCTCGTCGTCGCGCACCATCTCTAATGCGATTCACAGGCGAGCCATACCACCTCTGAATGAACTCAGGTACTCAATTATTTTTAGTGACTGAGTAGGCCACCCGCCAGGCATCAGAGCACGCCACCTAGACGTATATATATATAGGGCTGATATATATAATATATATATATATATATATATATATATATATATATATATATATATATATATATGTTTAGGAATTGAGAACAGTACTGTTATCATTTAGGGTAGAAGCAAGCATGCGCACAAGGGACGTTCAGGGTAATAAAATTCTTGACGCCTGGAAACACTGGCTATAGGTACGTACAGAACGAGTTCTGATGCTCGAGCAGAAGGCTCTAGTATTTATACCCGCGCCGCGCCTCGTCACGAGCGTTGGTGGGGATAATTCTGGTGGGAGCAAGACGCAGCACCTATCTTGCTTTCGCGATCGTCTCGCTCTGGCATGGGGCGATATCGGCGGCCTGCCGGGCCGCGTTCACGGCGCTCGCTCGTGCTGTCGGGCGGGCGCCTTACAATATCTTCAGAGTCTCAGCTGTCTCGATTAACTTCAATTTACGGTCATTCATAATTATTTTGTAAACTTTTTTTTATGTTTTCGTCCGTTACAGCCTCTTTCGGGCGTCCACTGCGTGTATCGTCTTCGGTGCTCATTTCGCCCGTTTAAATTTAGCAAACCACTTCTCAACGGTTGATTTTCTTGGTGCAAAATTCGAATAATGTTTATAAAGCCAAGCTTTGGCTTCAACAGTATTTTTGTTCATGATAAAGCAATGCTTCATTAACACACGAAATTCTTTTTCTCCATTTTTTTACAATAACAAAAGTTGCTTCACTCACAGTGCTATAACTTACGAACCAATTGTCCGACAGCTGTCAAATTTATACACGTATCGTTTGAAGGTTAGTACTAACTAAAAATCATATGGATTTAATTCTAGTAACACCATCTATGTCAGCCTACGAACTTATCAGTCGACGTGTTATAAGCGTACATGTAGAGATCTTCAGCTAAATTCGAGGTAATGGAGTTGGCCGAATGTCCAACTGCTGCGAACACCGACGAATATATTTTCCAGGACTCACAGTCACTTCTGAATGGAACATCTGTCTCAAAGCTCCTCATTAGTTTTCGAACTGTAGTTTCGTTAGACGCTTCATTTCTCCCAAAAACCGTACAATGTTTTCAGATTTTCTACGTAGCATTTTCAGGGTTTGGTAAATTGTTTTAACAATAAAAGGCTCCCCTATGAACTGTAAAAGAACCAAAACAAACCCATTGACTGAAAAAACGGCTAATATTCAATTAATCGAAGTGATAATAGATAACAAGAATGATAAGAACAGGCCTGCTAACTTCTAAACAAAAGATGTCGCCCTATTCAAATTTGGCGCCCTTACGAAACACTTTATTAACTGTTTTAACAGAACCAAGACTTAGCCTGTATATATAATAAAAATAATAAATAAAAGAGTAATAACTGCTAATCTCAACTTTTAATATTTCTCGTCACTGTTATTTCTAGAAATTGTGCTAAACGGTTGGAGAAAAAGCAAAGCAGAAGAAGTTTATTATATATATATATTAATATCAAATATATTTAGAAATGATGATATGAGCAAGGAAGAAAGGAAAATACAGGGAAAATTAATAAAAAAGCCCAAGGAAGAGTAAACAGCTGGAAACAAAGTAAAAATGGGTTTCTAAAAGTAGACTTTAAAGGTAAACGGATTACAACACAGGCTATGAAAATGGGCAAAAAAATACAAGATACAATTAGAAAAAAAGAATGATAAACTTGGCAACGAAAAAGGATAACGTCATGGGAGTTAAAGTAAAACAAATAGGTCACACATATCATAATAGAACAAAGAAGAGCTAATCAGAATAGGAACATGGAACGTAAGGGGAACAAACGAAGAAGGGTCAATTCGAAATCGTGTTGAAATAATGGATAGATACAAAATAGATACACTCGCGCTACAAAAATCGAAACAAAAAGAAACTGGAATAAACACGATACAAGGATACAATTTTTTGAATAGCGACGAAGAAAACGGATATTTAGGAGTATATTTCATCTTTAATAAAGAACTAAAAACAATCGTAATGAATTTCAGACAGAGTATGTAAAATAATATTAAAAGGCTAGTATAAAAATAACTATAATTAATGTCCACTCACCCACAGAAGATGAATTATGGCGTAAAAATTTTAATTGGAGGCATAAATGCAAAATTTAAGAATGAAAAAGAATATAGAAATGTAACAGGGGGTAAAATTAAACAAAGGAAAATAATGAAAATGAAAAAGCAGTAATTCAATTTTCAGAAGAAAATAACCTAAAAATCAAAAGCACAGCATTCGATCACAAATATATTCACAAAGAAAAGTGGATCTCACAGGACAGAAAAACAATTAATCGACTCCTTCTTAATAGAAAACAAACACCATCGAGAGATTAAGATGTACAAAGCTTCAGAGGACCAAATAAAAGAACCCATGCAAGAGAGTTTATAACAACAGGTGCGCCCTAGGAAACTCAAAGAAAGCAAGGAGTGGTTCATGAAAAATTGTAAAAGAATACCAGAAGAAAATCAGACAAGATTAATTTTTTTGAATAGAAAAAACAGTGGACAATAGAAAAGATACGAGATACTAAGAAAAAGAGCAATGCGACTATGTAGACAAGAAAAAATAATCTGAAAATGAGGAAAGAAAATTATAAAAATAAAAAAATAAGGATCTTTACCAGGGCGCGAAGAAAACAAGAGACACTTCACAAAATGTAACATCATACCTGAAGAATAAAGGCGAAGAGTTAATAAGAAATGCGAAAACAAAACTAAATAGGTGAGTAGGGTATTTCGACGAAATCTTAATTATGGGAGGTTATGAAAAACAAAATGAGGAGGTATAAATACCAGACAATAAGAGAAAAATAGAGTTAAAGAACGAACAAATCAAGAAATAGAAGATTAATGCTGAAAACTAAAGAATAATAAAAGTACAAGAGAAAACGCCATTCCTGCAAAAGGTATATTGAGAAAAAGCATTAACACACTGATAAAGAGAATATAGCCTGAAGAATGAATGCTTTAGCAACGAAAAAACATCCTGATATGTCCCATTCCAAAAAAGGGAGACAGAACTAACTGCGGAAATTACAGGGGAATTTCACTGCCTAACGTTGCTTATAAAGTATCGGCAAGTGTCATTAGAAAGATATTAAGCCTCTATCATAACAACCTAGTAGAGGAATATTAAGGAGGATTCAGGCAGAGAAGATCAACGACGAACCAGATCTTTACGCTGAAAATGTTTCAAAATCAAAACTACGAGCAAAACCTAGGTTTACATATCTTGTTTATTGATTTTGTAAAGACTTATGACTCAATAGAAAGAAGCAAACTACATCAAGCGATGAAAAAGTTGAAGATCCTAAGAAAGTTGATCAGTTTAACAAAGTTGGCTCTAACAGACACGCAGAACAAAATAAGAGCAGAAAGAAGAACACCAAACAGTTTCAGAGTAGCGACCGGAGTTATCTGTGATATTATTTAATTTAGTTCTAGTAACAATTTAGAGGAAGGAATAATATACCAGCGAAAATAACAAGTAATTGCCTATGCAGATGATGTAGCATTAGTAACCAGATCAAAGAAGGAACTAGAAAGAAAATGCCTTTAGAAAAATGGGAGAATCTGCAAGAATTTGTGGATTAAAAATAAATAGATAAAACAAAATACCTGATAATAAAACAAGTAACAACAAACGGGGGATTCAGACAGACTCAACAATCTATAATGATGATAGAGTAAACTATTTTGAGTACTTGGGGATAACAGTTACTAGCACAAATTAAAAAAAAGAATTTAATGCATAAAGCAAAGCAACTGGCTAAGTAAACAGAATACTAAGATCAAAAGATGTCTCTACGGCAGCGAAAATGAGGCTACGCAGGACAATAGTACTACTACGGTAGTATACGTATGCGAGGCATGGGTTTTAACAAAAAAGAATGAAACAAAATTAGAAGTATAAGAGAGAAAGGTGCTAAGAGGAATATTACAAAGAACAAAACCGAATGTGATATACTGATACAAAAAACAAATCAAAAAAAGAATTATGCGGACACAGTAGTATAGTAGCACGTTAGCAGAATGCCAGAGCGCAAACAAAGCAAGAAAGTAATCGAGGAGGAAGAAGGGGGGAAAAGAAAAGAGGAAAATCGAGGAAAAAATTGTTAGATGCGGTCAGACATAAGAAATATAGGTGGAGCAGAGTGGGGGACAACGATACAGAATAGACCCCAATGGAGAATGATTATTAAAGAGATTGAAGAAAAATAGCCGTTAGATCTGTAAGTCGAACAACCGATATTAAAATAAGACTCCACTGAATTTCTTTAAAACCTTTAATTATTTGAAGTACAGCATATTTCTTGGGTACATCCTTGAAATGTGCTTGGATAATGTCTACAACCCCACCAACAATGTCAATTTCCAAATCATACAAGATTAAGCTAATCGGAACAACATAAAAGCAGTGATTCCTTCTTAAATTTTTTCCTAAGATATCAATATCGTCTGTACTTATTTTAGAAAAGTCACTTTGTTTTATTATTATAAATTATTATTATAAAAAAATTGCAACAAGGATTTGACAATTTTTGTAAACTTTTTTGCTTGCAATTTAGCAAGATTGTGATATCTGCAACAAGTATTACTGAACTACTTCGAGAGTTCGAATAATAGTGTTTTGTGTTCAATTTTGATCAATTTACATTTTGCAAATAAATTTTATTTAAGTTATTGGCCTGGCAAATATAAATTGCAGATGACACAGATTGTGCATGTTCATATAATTCGATGTTGCGACGGTGTATTTATAATTTTTAAATTTCATTTCTGGAGCCTCTGTAACGCCGAAAACATCGGTAAAAGTATATATAAACTGTCCTTGGCACATAGAGTTCGAATATACATATCTTAAGTGTAGCTTCAAAACTTCACCCTGATCTCTGACCTTTAATTTTGACCTACTACTTTATCGACTGGTGGAGCTAGAAAACAATAAAGTCGTGACAACGCATTTCGTGAACATTCGAAGTTATCAAAATACCACGCCATACCGGTTTCGTGTAAGATGTGTAGCTGTTCTTTTGGTTTCAAATTTTGGCGTTACTTTTGAAGTCAAATCGTTAAGCCGTGCGTTATATACGTAGGACAATTTGTTGCGAGTTGTTGAAGAGTACACTAAGCGAGACTCAAGATGAGTTGCCCATTTAATAAAGATAGCCTTGATCAACTAAAAATGTTTATCGACCTTTGCATTAAAAATCCGGACATCGTTCACCTGCCGCAACTCTCATTTTTTAAGGATTACCTGCTGTCGCTCAGTGCAAAAATTCCAGAGGCAGCCGCACCGATGGACTCGAACACACCTGAAAGCAATGCTCAAGAGAAGTCCGACGCCGAGCCCGTCGCGGAGGAAGCAACAGAGCAGCAGCTCGAATCCGAGCCCGAGTCTGACGTGGAGCTGGACATGGAGGGCTGCATCGAGGCCGACGAAGTGAGCCCCGACCAAAAGATGGGCGACGAATCAAAAGTGCCTTCGGAAGAGGAGATGGAAAAGGCTGACGAGAAGAGGATAACTGCAATGTCTCACTTCACTGAGGGAGAGTACGACAAGGTCGTCGAAGTGCTTACCGAAGCTATCGAGCTGAATCCTGCCTCGGCTGTATTGTACGTAAAGCGGGGCCAGGCGTATCTGAAGCTGAAGAAGCCAAACGCGTGCATCAAGGACTGCAAGCGGGCGCTGGAGCTGAATCCGGACTCTGCGGCTGGCCACAAGTTCAGGGGCAGAGCATACAGGTTGCTGGCAGAATGGGAGAATGCTGCGAAGGACCTGCGCCAGGCCTGCAAGCTCGACTTTGATGAGCAAGCCGATGAATGGCTGAAGGAAGTGACGCCCAATGCTCTCAAGATTGAGCAGCACCGTCTGAAGCAGGAGCGCAAGAAGGCTGAGAAGGAAATACGGGAGCGCGCCGAGCGGGTGCGCAAAGCACGCGAAGCTCATGCCAAGGCTGCTGCCGAGGCTCCAGGGGGTGCCGAGGGCCCGGGAGGACCCGATCTCAGCGGAGCTACCGGAATGAGCGATTTCTATAAGGTGCTGCAGGATCCTGAATTGATGGCTGCATTTAAGGTAATATAAAAAAAGATATAATAAATACAAAGCTTTTCTCACCTGTTTAGGTTTCTTATGAAGTTATGATTTGATCTGTTGAACCCAATTTAGTTTTAAAAATGTTTATAGATACACTTAAAATCCTCTCTTTAAGCTTAAAAAATTGATATAAGACACACACAAAGGGTAAAAATTTTATTAACCATTTATAATATAAGGCTTTTTTCAAGTATATATATATATATAGATCTTTGAAATTATTGCGATTTGATCCCTTGAACTCGTATTCATTTTGAAATTGTTTATACTTTAAACTGCGTTAATTTATAAAAGATTATATAAAACAAAGGTAACAAACACAGTAATTATATATAATACTATTCAATTGTAAAAATAAGTTCTTTTATTCTTGAGATGCATCTTCAATTTAATCAAACATCTTAAAAGTCACATGGCATACAGATCAATGTCTTTGCAGTATTTGTAGTTCACAGCTACCATTTTCAAAAATAGTGGATCAAAACTTATTAAATTTCAATTGGAATTCAAAGATAAAGATTGTTATGGCATTATTAAACAAAAAAACTGTTGCAAGTATTAAGAAACTTTCTTACATATATAAGTGTATAAGTCTTTTCTGTGTTTTTAATTTTTACCGACTAAGTTACTACGATTTTGAAGTAAATAGAAAGCTCATTTTCCTCCCAAGAATTTTGATATCTAACACGCGTTATATATTCCTCAAAGTACAGCCCATCCAATACTTCACTCAGCAATCAGCAAGCTGCTCAATTGCTCTGTGAAATCACTTCCAATATTTTGAGATGAAGAACTTCTCGTCTCTCAGAAGTTGATGTCCTGCAGGTTCTGGGGGAGCTGCTGATAAACTTACTCTTGTTTTTTTTTGCTTGTTCCAGCTCTCAAAGCCCAGTGCATGCAAGTGGTATCTGTAAGTTACTTCTGATACCATCGTAAAACGAGGATGGGGAATGACAGGTTGCATATCAAAATTCTTGGAAGAAAACGAGCTTTCTAATTAACCCAAAATTATACCAACTTAGTTGGTAAAAATTAAAAATGTAAACGCTTTTTGGGACAACGTAGTATTTGATATGTGCTCTAGGTTGGACGTGCAATTGCTTATTCTTTTGAAATTCAGGCGATCAAATACTTAAAATGAACAATTAATTTTACTGCATGTTTTGAAATACAAATTTTTGTGACTAGAATCGATTAATATAAGTTTCAATGGTTATAAAACTTTTATTTGTTACAATCAAAATTGGGGAACTTCGTGTGGCCGTTGTTTAAGTGATCAGTGGCCACAACCACCTGGTAATGTCTAGGACAAAGGTAAAAATCCGAAAGACAAAATGAAAAGATGGAAGGTTATTGTTAAAAGAAGATATAAATATGGTAGGAGTATTTTGAGGACATACTAACGACAGAAAAACCCAAGATAGAGGAAGTAAAGCAGTGCAAAATACATAGAAGAAAGTGAAGTATAGAAAAAATAAAAGTAGAAGAAGTAATAGAGGCTACGAAAGAGTTAAAAAGAGGTAAAGCAGCTGGTCATGACGGGATAATATAAAAATCGTTAAGAATCTAGGCAACAAGGGACTAGCAATGCTAACCAAATAACAAAGCATGAGAAGAAGAGATTATTGCTAAAGAGTGGGAGATATACTATTACTAATAAACAAAGAAGACGACAGGCCGAAATGCACTAAGTACTGCGGAATCAATTACATTGCTATCGATGGTAGCCAATATATATGAAAGGATAGAGAAAGGGTAGAGAATTTAAACAACTAATAGGAAAATTTGATAGCATCAAAAGAAAATTAATGTGGAACAGCCTAAAACAGAGAAACATAAATGGCAAACTAGTTCAATGCTTGATTAGTTTATTTGAAAACATAAGAATTTACGTGAGAACAGGAAACTTACAGTCTGAAGAATTCACAACAATGGGGGGATTCAGACAAGGAGTTTGCAGCCCCCCTATTCAGCTTAGTAATGGACGTCCTAAAAAATAAAGGGAAAAATTTCAAAAATACAGGTGGACTGTATGAACGTTGAACTAATAGAAGTATCAGAAAGTATATTCGCCGATGACTTGCTGGTATATTCAAAGAACAGGGAAAATCTACAACACAACTTGGAGATATGGAAGAACTCACTACTTGCAAGAAATTTAAAGATAAACGTACTAAGGTGAAAGTCCAACCATTTAAATATTTGGAACTGAGGATAGACTAGAAAGCGCAGCTATGGTCTACCATGCATTAAAAAAGATTCACTAGAAAAAAAGAGAACTTTAAGAAAACGAAAAGTACAATGTTCAAAACCATTTTCAAACCAATACTGATGTACGTAAGTGAAAGTTAAGTTCTAACAAAAGAGGAAAGAAAATTTTGTCATGGAAATGAGATCCTTATGGGATATAAAAGAGAGGAAAGAAATTAATTGGAAGTAGAATCGATTTTGAAGAGCATCAAATGTCAACAGCTAAGATGGTTTGAACATATGGTGCAAATAGAAGAGGAAAGGACAACAAAAAGAATATAGAAGGCAAGATCACAACAAAAAAAAGGAAAATGTAGACCAAGGAAATAGTGGACAATTTAAGACAGAAAGGAGTGATCTGGAGTAAAGGTAAAAATTGACAAAGAACAAAAAAGAATGGTCCAAGAACATTCATAGTGAAGTGTAGATATGATTTTAGCAATATGGTTAAGATTATTTAGTAAGCAGCTTACATAGTTATATTGTAATACCTCTATGTTATATGTAATATTGTGGTTTACCATGATAGCTAACGGTATATTATTATATAGTTATTTAAATGGTATTATACTGTATAATAATTTTTGTTTTTTGCATTTTGTATGTTTTTCTTTTATTCTTAAAGAATGATATTAGACATGTAATTTATAGCATCAAATCTGATATTCCTTTATTCTGCTTGTTTGCACATACTTTCATCAAATTCACCATGCTTCTTCGAAACTTTTAAGTGTGAATTGTTTTGACTGAGATTTACATTTACAGAATCAAACAGCTAAATTCGGTGCCGTGGCAGAAAAGGTTCCACTACCTTTTTTTTTATCTACACCTGTGTCTGTAGCTGGTACATAGACCATCGGCTAGGTCAACATGGTCTATTTGTATATTATGATTTTTAGTTTCACTTATATAATCTCCTTTTTGTTTTCTGATTTTATATGACTGTTGTTTTTCAAAGAAACATAATAGAAATAGTTGCTTGGAATTGTAATTGAATTGGCGTTCTAATCACGTTCAATGTCTTTGATGAATGAACGGATATTTACTTGTTTGTTTTTCTCTGATATTACCACAAGCAGGGATGTTTTGTTCTACAAAATCTTAATAACATAAGAAATTATCAAAGCATATGGTATGGTTAGCTGATTTTTTAACATCCCAATTTATTTACAATCTACTAAGTACATGGTGTCCTAGATTCGATGAGATTTGGGGGTTACACCTATTTTTGTAGACATTAGGAGAAAAACGAATTACATGTTCAGGTGCCCCTTTTTAAAAATAAATCGATTTGCGTAAATCCCATCCTCGATATCTCTAACCGTTTTGGAGATCAAGCCAAGTAATTTTTGGTTGATTTCTATAGTACTATAACTTTTTTTGATTATGAATATTTTTTAAAACGACAAGAACATTTTTGATGCAGTTTTGATGGCGATACAATTATTTTTTTGTCTTAAGAGTTTTGAGATAAGATAAACTTGCATTTTTTAAAAATTGGAACTATAGTTGGCCATGCCACCTAAAATTGCCGACTTTTCAGCTTTCCAAAAAAGCAATTAAAAATTGTATGAGTATTTTGAAAAACTAGACGTGGCAACATATGAAAAATTCGTTCAAATATTGATAGACGTTCTGGAATCCGCCTTAGACAACGTAGCACTCAATATTTTGTAACAAATATGTTTTCAGCAAGACGGGGCGCCAGCTCACAATGCAGCAATTGCAGTTCAATATCTAACAGAACATTTTGGAAACAATTTTATAGCAACTTATTGATCTGTTCAATTTTTTTTTTATTAGGTAAATTGTAATTTTTTGTTCTTGGTTTTTGTAATGAACCAAAATTTTTTGAGTTATTTTCAAGTCGTGCGAATTTTTTAGCATTTAGTTTCTATACAGAGTATTGAGTAAATGTGTTAAATGTATATGACTCATCATCCACTGATCCACTGATTTTTCTCCTTATAGATTGTGACTTCTTCGTTACGCTAGGTCTTGAGGCCAGGTTCTGCATAGTCTTCTCACAGTGGGACCGCTTTTGTTTAGTTGCTTTATTAGGTCGTTCTCGTGGTTTGTATTTGGTGGCAGCTCGCTGTATCTCTTCTGTTATAAAAGAGATCTTTAGGTTGTTATGGAGCGCGTCGTTGGTGATATACCATGGAGCATCCACCATTGTTCTCAGCACTTTAGATTGGAACATTTGTATGATTTTTAGGTTTGTTGGCTTGGCACATCCCCACAGCTGGAACCATATCGGTTTGATTATAACTTTGTATAACAGTAACTTGTTGTTTAGAGAGAGCTTGGATGTTCGTCCAACAAGCCAATACATCTGTCGAAATTTGATGTCCATCTGTCTGCGTTTTGTTTGTATGTGCTTTTTCCAGGTGAGTTTTTGGTCTAGGATGAGTCCAAGGTATTTCGCTTCCGTTTTAGTAGGTATACGTACGTTACTGATGATTACAGGAGGGCAGTGGTCGTGCCTGGTGGTGAATGTAACTTGGACTGATTTTGTTTGATTGATTTTCATACTCCATCTGTTGTACCATTTGGTAAGGAGGTCCAGATGAGTTTGTTTGCTTTCAGAGATCAATACTGGGTTTTAATTTACAGATAATACAGCTACGTCATCGGCAAACGAGGCAATTGTGGTGTTATTTGTTTGAGGTATGTCGGCAGTGTAGATTAGGAATAGCAGAGGTCCTAGAACAGTCACTCCTGGGGAACACCGGATTCGATAGCATGGTAGTTGGATTGATTGTCGTTTTGTCTTACTGTGAAGTTTCTGGCGGTTAGGTAGGATTTTCAAAGGAGATAGAAATTACTGGATAATGTGTTTTTTATTTTGTAGAGAAGGCCCAAGGAATACTGCATTGCAGAATTTCTTGTCTTCAATACTCTTAGCAATTGCGTTGACTACCCTATGAATCTGTTGTATAGTGGAGTGGCATTCCCTGAATCCGAATCGGTGGTTAGGTAGTAGCGTCAGGGGGTCATGCTCTACGTATGTCCTTTTAAGTAGGAGTCTTTCGAAAGTTTTACTTACGATGGGCAGGAGGCTGATAGGTCGATATGATGATGGTTCGTGTGGAGGTTTTTGTGGTTTGTGTATCATGATGATTTCGGCGTATTTTCCATATTATGGGGAAGTAGGACAGACTGAGCATTCGGTTAAAGATTACTGTTAGTAGAACTATGGCTTTGCGAGGTAATAGCTTTAATATTTGTCTGGTTATTAAATCGTAGCCTGGAGCTTTGTGTACGTTTGTATTATCTATTTCTCTCTTCACTTCTGCTGGTGAACAGGGTTTTATGGGGAGGACATTTGGAGTGGAATATTGGTTGAGTTTTCTACTTCTCTGTAATTGCCACCTGGCTCGGGTTTGAATACTTCAGCTAAATGCGTTGCAAAAGTATAAGCCTTGTCTTTGTCAGTGCGTGTCCATTCTCCATTAAGTTTACGGATTCGGGGTACAGACAGCTGGGGTCTTTTTAATTTTTTTGTTTCCTTCCACAGCGTGTGATCACCTGGGGGTAGGCTGATAATGTAATGTTGGAAGGTAGTATTTTGGGCTTTTTTGAGTGCTATTTTTAATTCTCTGGATAGTCTATTGTAATTATGTTGATCTGCAATGTTTCTTTGACCTATGCCATGTTTTTCTAGCTCTGCGTTTCTGAGCTATTAATTGACGAATATGCAACGGTGTGTTGATAGTATTGATTTTAGTAAGGTCGTTCTGAGCTGTGGAGTCCAGGCTGCTTCATACACTAATCTAGTAAAATATTGTGCTGCTTCATCTAGGTCATCAGACGATTTTATTAGTAACTTGAGATTTATGTTTGTTTTTATGTAGTCTTGAAAATTATTCCAGTCAGTATTTTTTGAAGATAACTTTGGGGGAGGCTACTTATTAACAACAGTTGTGCTGATGCTGACGATGACCGGAGTATGGTCAGTTGAAAGATCAAAGTTAGATTCCACTATGCACTTCCTTTTAGGGATTCCGTTTACTATATAGAAATCAAGTAAGTCAGGGAGTTTCCTAGGATCTGCCGGCCAGTAGGTGGGAACTCCATTAGTGAGGCAGTCGTAATGGCTTCCAGTCATAGTACGTAGGAGGTTTCTGCCTTTTGTAGTGACAATTCTCGATCCCCAGTGTGTATGGTGTTCCAATCGCCCTCTACGACAAACTTGTTTCCAAGGGTTTGGAAGAAATCCTTGTATTCCTCCGTTGATATCCTATGTCGTGGTGGGCTGTAAATGGCTCTGACCTTAATGTTCCATGGAAGAGTTCTTAATTCGACAGATGTTGCTTGAATTTTTTCTGTTTGATATTTATGTAGTTCATGATGGGAGATTGATTTCCGAATAATTATTGCAGATCCGGCATGGGCGGTATTGTCAGGGTGAGGAATATGGTATATGGAGTATTGAGGTATGAAAAACGCTGTTCGATCTGTGAAATGAGACCAAGAGATAAGTAAAATGTCAATCTTATTTAAATCTAGGAATGTTATGATTTCTTGCTTATGGTTAAGCACTCTGTTGGTGTTCCAGGTTGCAATTCGTAGAATGTGGGCCATTATTAATTTAATTTTCCGATGACTGTCGTTAGTAGGTTTAATGTTATGCTGTTTTGATTTATCATTTGGGGGAACATAGCTTTGAATTCATTCAAAAATATAGTTAGTTGCTCTACTATGTTTGATGGTTGTTCTGTTTTGGTGGCATTAACGTTTGTGTTTGCGATTTGCGCCTATGTTGTTTGAGTGTTTACCAAGGGAGTATTGTGGGATAAGTTTATATTTGGGAAAGAGGGATATTAGTAGGTTGTATGTTGATTAGTTGCGGCTGGTTTTGGTAGTTTGCTGTTCTAGATCTGTTTCTTGCTGCTATTAGGTTTTGGTAAGCATCACAGCCATTGTAGTTAGCAGGGTGATTTTCTGCACATAATGCACACGTGGCTGAAATGTGTCTGGGTTTTGTGCATGTCTTCGAGTCGTGCTGTTCGCCACATTTTACACAGTGGAAGGATTTGGTGCAATACGCTTTTGAGTGGCCGTAGGACTGGCATCTCATGCACTGGATTATGTTGTGGCTTTTCCTAGGAGGTTCTACAGTGATTTTGGTGTTGCATAAGAATTGTAGCTTAAACATTTCTTTGTTGTTCTCTTGTGTTTCTAAGTCAATGAAAAATAGTGAGCCTGTTTGACATTCAAAATGTTGCGGACTTTGTGGCCTGCTTTTTCAAGCTCTTCTTTAATATTTTCTGTTGGTATGGAATAATGTAGGTTTCTAATTACAGTTCTGTATGCACGTTCATCTTTTAGCTGGTACGTATAGTGAATTATGTTTTCTTCTCTTAGGTACCTCGCTAGGACCCTGTATGTTTCTATTGTATGTGAAGTGATTTTGACGATTTCATTTG
Source organism: Sinelater perroti (assembly GCA_036346155.1). Taxonomy (NCBI): domain Eukaryota; kingdom Metazoa; phylum Arthropoda; class Insecta; order Coleoptera; family Elateridae; genus Sinelater; species Sinelater perroti. The sequence continues at coordinate 6,825,738 of JARFIY010000265.1, forward strand.
CTAGTGCTTTGATGTAGTACTTTTCTTCCTCTGCGACTTGAGAAAGGTTGGTTGTTAATCATGTCCCTGAAGTTTTTTACGCCATATATAAATATAGGAGGTGGTTTTGGTGGTTGTGATTGTTTCACCGTATTTTCTATTTCAACTGGATTGTCGATGTTTTCAGTGAATAGGGGCTGTAACGGTTTTGGACGTTTGTTTGTGGTGTGTTGGAGGTGTCAGATGGGGTGATATGTTTATCTCTTTTGCGTTTCTTTACGATATGCCATGAATGTGTGTTGTCTGAGTCTAGTTCCATGTCTTTGTCTGGGTTTGCGGTTTCGACATGTTGAGTCTCACTCCAGCGATTGATCTCCATACAATTATCTAAATCATAAGTCTAGAGTATATTTGTCTGTGTAGATAATTTCGATTTTCGGCCAATGAGCCAATACATTTGACTTAGTTTTAGTCCTAGCTGGTTTCTTTTAGTAAATAGATGTTTCTTCCAAGTAAGACGTATTTAGCTTCTTCGACTTGCGGAAGTTGGCAATTGTTAATCTTCACAGGAGGACATGTTTCTTTGCGTAGAGTAAATGTCACATGTAAGGACTTGGTTTCGTTAGCCTTAATGCGCCATGTTTTTAACCAATGCATAATTTTATTTAGGTTTACTTGAAGGATTCGTGAAGTTGATGCTGGATCAGTGTGGGATGCCAGAATAGCAGCGTCATCTGCGTATGTTGCGACCATAGTAGTTCTTGTTGTCGGTAGATCCGCTGTATACAAAAGATATAATACAGGACCCAGTACGCTGCCTTGAGGGACGCCGGAGTAAATAGGATATAAGTTGGTGTATTCGCTGCCTTGCTTTACTAGGAAGTGTCTATCAGTTATATATGATTTAAGTAGTAGATAGTGAGGATCAAGAAGAAACTTCTTTAGTTTGACTAGTAAGCCTCTGTGCCATACCTTATCAAAGGCTTGAGATATATCGAGGAATGCAGCAGAGCAGTATCTTTTGGCATTTAGATCCCTATTAATTTGATTGACTAGTCTACGTACTTGCTCTATTGTTCCGTGTTTATTGCGGAAGCCAAATTGATGTTTCGGGATTATTTCCTTTTGCTATTATAATATTAAGTTTTTTAACGTATTTCTCAAGAACTTTGGATAACATTGGTAGTAGGCTTATAGGTCTGTAGGAAGAAACATCTTCAGGCTTTTTACCTGGTTTGAGGATCATTATGATTTTAGCAACTTTCCAGATGCTGGGAAAGTAGTTGAATCTCAGAATTGCATTAAATATGTAGGTTATTAGTTTGTAGTATTTTACAGACAGTTCTTGCAATATTTTTCCAGAGATAAGGTCAAATCCTGGAGCCTTTTTGCTATTTATTTCTTTCATTATGACCTGTTTTATTTCTTTAGTTTTGAACTTCCCATGTGACAATTCCATTTGAAATGGGACATCTAGGAATTCTGCTATCTCGTTTTTCTCTTCGGTGGATAGCTTTGAAGGGAAAGGCTTGAATACATTTACTAGATATTTCGAGAAGGCTTCGGCTTTTCTTTATCGTTTGTGGCCCAGGTGTTGTCGTTATTTTTGAAATCTTTTTAGCCTTCTTGCGGCCTTCCAGATTGAGTACTCCGTGTCTTCAGTTGGCGTAAGACTTTCCAAGTATTTCTGAATGCCATGGTTCGATTCTTCTTTAATCAAGTCTTTCAGTTCTTTAGTGGATTTATTCAATTTTCTTTTGTTTTCTTCAATTCTGGCTTGCTGCCATTATTTCCGCAGGTGTCTTTTTACTGCAATTTTTTCTTTAATAGCTGGAGATGTATCACTTTTCTTAAGAGGGGTTACAAGGGTGGGTGTGACAAACCATGCAGCCTCCTGTATTTTCTTTGTTAAATATTCCACCACAATTTCAATGGACAGTTCAGTCTTTAATGGTTAATCTATCGAGATTAAGTAGTCCAATTTTTCCCTAAATGCATTCCTGTTTGTCTTACTATTGTGCAAGGAGGGTTGTTTTTCTTTATTCAAGATCTGCGAGTGTACGGTTAGCATTACTAGAGTGGTTTGATGATAAATCAAAGCAGGTCTTTGCTTTACATTTTTTGATATCAATTCCTTTAGTAATGCAGAATTCTATAGAATCTGGAATTTTGTTTCTATCAGTTGGCCAATACGTTGGTTCGCCAGTAGATAGTTGTTGCAGATTGTTCTCTTTCATTGCTTTAAGGAGTTCTCTACCTTTTGGAGTTGTCAGCCTAGAGCCCCAAGTTGGATGTTTTGCATTGTAGTCTCCTCATGCGAAGAATTTGTTGCCTAATGTTTTGAAGAATCCTTCAAAGTGCTGCTTTTTATTGAGGTGTTTAAGTGGACAGTAGATGGCAGACATAGTTATTGGTCCATGCTTTTCCTCAATAGTGGCTTGTAGATAATCTTTAGTGAATTTTTCTCTTTTGTAGTGTTTTATATGATCTCGAATGATGATGGCAGTTCCTCTATATGCTTTGTGACTCGGATGTTTTGTATGATATATTTTGTATTTAGGAATCCGCATATAGTGTTTGTCAGTATAGTGTGTTTCAGAGATCAACATGATGTCTATGTTTTGGTCATACAAGAATGTTATAAGTTCTTGAGCATGTTGCTGGAGGCCATTCGCATTCCAGATAGCTATTTATAATTAAAATTAAATAATTTATTGTAAAATTAAGAATAAAAAACAAAAATGCTGTTTATCTTATAATAATACAATTTGCACTTATCTAATCAAATAAAGCTGTAGTAAAGACAATGTATGCAAGGTGAGATTATAAGTGTAGTGCGTCTCATCTTGATAATTTATTCAAAAATAAATATAACTAGCCTTCAAAACACAGGCCATCTTCCACTACGATTTTTTGCACGTTCCACAAGTTGTCAGATCCAATCAAAGTACTATTTTGGCTCCTTTCGAATCAAATAATTCTTGATACGCTTCTTAAATTTAATCAAAATATTCAAATCGGCGACCATGCAAGAAGTGCCCCATTAAAAGCATAGTCAGATAGAGCAGCGTTTGGACTATAGGCTGAAAGCTTTAATCTTGGCAGTGTGGTTTGGCATTATTCTGCTGAAGTAAAGCGCATTTTCATTGAATTGGTCGAGTACTTCTTTTTCAGTTTGTGATCCAATTTATTGGTAACAAGAGTTTGGTATTGATAGCACAACCATTTGACACAAGTTTAAATTTTAAAACTTCAAAATCCCACCATATGCAAATCATGACCTTGCCGAAATGGTTGTGACGCGGAACTGACGACGGATTTTGACTGTACGGAATGTTCTTGTCTATTATTGATTGACCAGGTTCGTTCAGCAGGTTGTATATAAGCAAATAAATCTCGACTTGCTTGTTGGCCTGTGCTTTGGTGAGTTCATGTGGATCCTCATGGCAGGAGTTCGTGAAAAAAAAATCCAATTCTGTGCAAGTGGTTGAGCACAGTTTGATGGGATGAAACTCCAAAAATCGATACCAGATCGCGACTGCTTGATGAAGACTCATCTTCCTAGTGGTGTCAATAAATTTTTGTTGTTTAACTTTGATGGCTGACCAGAATGAGGCTTGCCTTCAAGATCAAAATCTTCATTGAAGCGCTTGAACCATTTAACCGATGTTCATTGAATAACTAACTGTTCCCTCGCCTTCAACTTCACAAATTGCTTCTGCAGTATCTCTTGTAGTTAGACCTTTTTTCCAATAATGTGATAACAAAACCTGAACTTCATTGTTTGCAATCTCATAATGCTATCAGCCATCGTGAAAAATGATTACAATTGCTAATATGAAATAATCAAAAAACAAAACAAAAATATATTTTTGGTTATGAGCACGATTTTTTACCAACTTTTATAAAACCCATGTATAAGGTAAAATGTGATTACCCCATATTTGTGCACTATAAGCAATGTGTCAAATAATTTTATTGATTGATACAACCAACGTAGAAGTTCAGGGGATCTTTTTCCTTAAATCTTGTAGTAAGTTCCTTTGTCCAAAGGAATTAAAGTAGGGTCTAGAACAGTAATAGTTGAAAATTATAGAGAAGGCAGAGCCATTTGATCATTGCTTATCGGCTTTTAATCTGTAGATATATTAATGGTCCCATTATTTTCTTTCAAACTGCTTTCTGGTTCCTTACATCAAAGCTAAGAAACGACAATTGGACTTTAAAGTAAAAAAAAACCATCAATGGAAAACAAAATTCTCATCTATAAAACATTAGCACGTGGACATAATAGAATTGAATTGTGGACAGTAAATCCTCAAATACAAAAATCCTGCAAGCTCACAAATCAAAAACATCTCTTAATAAGTGTTGCCCCATTGTTTCAAATCCAACTATGCATAATGATTGGAATTCCATAAATCAATAAGGTTGTAAGAGCTCACACTGTTAGATACCAATACTGTTACATTTGTCATAAATTAAACGATATTGGAGCAAGTCGCGCATTTCAAATATTTAGGCTGTGAAATCTCTTATAACGAAAACCGAGACACAAAAAACAAAATAAACAAGTTCTAAGAGTAAGTTATCTGCAGAACAACAAAAACTACTCTAAAAAATAAAGTAATAACAGAAACAAAACTTAAACTTTACAAAACTATAACTACTTCTGCAATGCTATATGGAGGCGAAGTCTGTAATAACAGAAAAGAAAAAGAAAGATATCCAAAGAGCAGAAATGAAGCTCTTAAGATATGTACGAGGGGTAATGAGAGAGGACAGAATGTGAAACGAACAAATCAGAGATCTAAATACATACTCCTTAAGTGATAAAGTCTTACAATACAGGGAGAAATGGACAAACCACCTCAGAAAAGTGGAAGAGAAAAGAATCCCAAAACAAGCCTTAGAGTATAAACCACGAGGAAAAAGGGACATAGGAAGGCCGAGAAAAAGATGGTAGGAAACAGGAACAGGTCCACAACCTAATCCATCATAGACATGATGATGATGACTATTGCATTGATATAAATCAGAAAATTAAAAGTACCTGTTCAATCCACTTATGGAAGATTAAAAAAAGAATTTGGATTGGAGACCTAACCAGATGGTTGAAAGAATTACTAATGGGGGCAATGCTTATCTTAGAGTAAACGTATCCTAACAGCACATTTACTTAATACCTGTAAATAGCAGATCGTAAATTGATAAACAAAAAAAAATCCCTTGGATGTAAGAAATACTTCTGCAGTGTATGAAATAACAATATGGCAAGTTTTTTATCCTGTTCAAAACCCTTGTTGGAAGACTTCCTTAGGTACTTTTGATTGGCTAGCTTTTTCAGGTCAAAAAATACGTTTTCTGAAAACTGAAAGATAATGCACCTAATTGAAAGGAAACAAAGCCTAGGCTAATTTAATTCTAAGCTAGTATATTACAACCTGAATGCAAGGTCTCAAAGTCTTAAGCCAAGAAAAACACAAGGACAAAAGGATGTAATGAAACTGAAAACATTGTGCCACTTATCAAACAATTAAATTGATAATTTAGATAAAAGCAAAAGTCGGACCTTTTACTTCTCCTTTTAACCAAATGCCATTTGTCCACTTTCAGTAGATTAAAACAGCCTTAAACCTGAGTATTTAGGAAAATATCGCCAGCATGGTCGCGCGAACGGACCTAACTGCATTCCTAGAGCTCTCTGATACCTGGCTAAAAATAATCAAGTACTACCTGTGTTCACTTCGAACAAGCAGTAATAATGGCGATCGTTTAAGATGCGGTACTTGCCACATGGCCCTGTATCAGAGATGGTACGTGATGATCAGGCACACTGAGCAAACATATGAGAGCTTGAACTTTTTTAGTTTGCAGACCATGCTCCTGTGCAGGGCATTGGAGCCTTACCATTACCATTTAGGAAAATAGAACAATGCAAAAGACTCATTATAAATCATTTACAAGAAAAATTATTTTGGATTATATAATACTCAAAAACCTTTCTTTATAAGAGTAATCCCTTTTGTAACTCATTTCTAAGTCTTTCACAAAAGTATATCTATTGGCAAGCTCACTTAAAGATCACACACTAAGTGCTTGTCCGATTCTTCAGACATGTAAGAGAGCCATGAAGTTTCCTTCGGGCCATTTATTCGAAGCAGTGTACTATTAAAATTGTTCTAATGCAATCTACTATTTGTTTAAGGATCCTGAAGTGGCTGCTGCCTTCCAAGATATTTCGATGAACCCATCACACTTCGTCAAGTACCAGTCTAACCCCAAAATAATGGCTCTAATTTCGAAACTGTCTTCGAAGTTCCAAGCTGCAGGCATTCCTGGAGGTATGGGAGGATTCCCAGGCTTTCCTGGTGCAGGTGGCTTCGGAGCAGGGGCAGCTGGGGGGCATGCGAAGCCTCCCGCAGATGATGGTTTAGATTAGTTATAAGAAGCAACTTGTTCGTTTTTGTTCTTTTTATTAAATAATCACACTGTCATACGCCACGATTACAATTCCATACATTCTTGTTCTTTGCATTAGTTTGTCATTTTTTGTGGAAATGTTATCGGATCTGTGTATCGCTCGCTCCTATTATTAACAAATAAAATTATGAAAGTTAAATGAAGTTTTATACAACTGTATTTCAAGCAACAATAAATAAGCTACATTATGTAAACAGTTTTAAGCAAAAGGACTATATTGCAGTTCGGTAAGTACAAATTTAGTTTTGCTTAAAATTAACAGAATAGCCTCCACTAGTGGGATCCTTTTGCATTTGGAAATTATCAGTAGATAATCCAAAAGGCTTCAGAATCATGTTCCCCAAATCTTTCAATTTACCTGGAACAAAACGAATACGTTATTAATAATGTAGTAATGTATTCAGTAGTTTTAGACAAATTTTAATTTTAGGTAAGTGTTACTTGTAAGAAAAAATATAAAAACAAAGTGAAATATATCAAATTAAAAAATATTCTGTGACGGCTAATTTGGTTTAGTTGAGTTGGTTGTGAAGAGAAATGCTATTTTATGGCAACTTCTACCCCTCTCGATGTTGAAGGGTGAGGGTAGTCGTGGTTGTCTGAGTTATTTTGACGTGAGCAACGTCTGATAAATGTCTGTAGTAGATTGTGTGGTTACACGCTTTTTGTCATCGTAGATGGTTTTGTAGCTAAACATATTGGAATGGATATGGCTGCTGCTTACATTCTAATTTTGCTAGCACCGTGTCCATCGGGTTAAAAGTATCGGCTAGTCCCTTTGTTATAAATTTCTAGACCTGGCGGTTCGATTAGCATAGTATTTTCTTCGGATTTCAGAATGCTTCCAACTGAATAGTCTTCATGACTCAAAAGACGCTTGTTAGATACAGATCTTTGTTTTTTAGATTTAATACCAGCGCATTCAGTTTTGGGTTTCTAATCCATTTTAAGAAAAAATGGAACTAACTGCCAATGATGTATTATATACTAGACTCAACATTCATTAATATTGTTTGAATGTAAGAAGTGTGAGTTAGGGAAAGAAAGAATTGTTTACGGAGTCCTTATTTCTAATTGGTGGCTTTCAGTTTGAATGTTAAACTTTTGCAAACTTGCTTTCTATTGCTCTCAGCATTTATTGGTAACTTGTCATTGCCTGTTACTATTTGTTACATCCAATCTAATATCTTTAAAGCGCAATGCAGAGGTCCCCGGTCTCCCGGCCGCGTGAAAAGCATTGGTTGCTAGAGTAACGCGTTCAGGGCCACGCGGAAATACACGAACGATTATCGTATCTTTAAAGCACACTGCAATTTTAAAAACTTAAATTAAAATAAAATATTTATCCTATTGTTTTAGTTTTTCTGTTCTTTTTTGCAAATAAGCATTCTTTGGTATGGAACGGGTACAAACAGCTGAGCACCATAGAAATTACATGAGAAAATGAAGAAGTGAGCAGACTGTGGATGAAATGGCAGCAATAAATGAAGCGAGGCGACATATATGTGGCGAAAGAACTACGGAGGAAATTGAAGTAGAAAACCACGACGTTCTCAAAGAACAGCGGAAGAAATAGCTGCAGAAAACGAAGCAAGGCGACAGCGAAGTTTACGAAGAACCCCGGAAGAAATAGCAGCAAGAAACCAAGCAAGGTGACTGCAACGTTCTCAAAGGACATCGGAAGAAATAGCTGCAGAATAGTAATGATTGCTACAAAAAGTTCGTAACACTTGCATTCTCTATAGCATCCAAGCGTAGCTGGCTCGATTTTCTAGTTTGCTGTAAATGCCGACTTAATATGTTGTTGCGTACTGCAATGGATGCCAAAAATGCAAAAACTGCTAACATGTTGATAGATGCTAGTAGTTGTAATTTTTTGGATTTATGATGTAGCTGAGAATTTATTCGTCGGGGGATTACTGCATTTAGTGACTTTTCATCAGACTGAAAGTTAATAACTAACATGTATGAAGATACCAAAAGAATTTTTGTGATTTTACTGTTTACAAAATTAAACTTAATAACTTTATGTTAATTAATAAAATGGTTAACTAATAAATTACAACAATCAAACTAGAGGTGCCCGGTGCACTCCTCAGTAGGAGTCGTGCAGCTACCGATGGGCAAAGTTAGCAATTTTTATAAGTATGTTGCTATTAAATTCTGCTTAATTTCATGAATTTTAGAAGTGGCTTTCCGAAAAACTAGAACCTCGAGTAGGTGAAGCAAAAAGTATCATTAAAGCCTCAGTTGGGTACGTTTGAGTTAAACTGCACTAATGGTAAAAAAAAAGCCAATTATCAAAAACTAAAGAAACAGCCAATTAATTACTTGCTATTTCCATGAAAGCAGAGGTTGAGAGACAATACTCCCTCCGTGATACATTCAAATTGTATTGTCACAAAGAATTAAATACATACCTAACATCTCAGTTTTCAATTTTTCATTACGCTCGTTTATAAGAGGTGGCAGCCGCACTGTTGCTTTCAAAGCATCAGCATTTGTAGGGTCCAACTCCAACACCTTTTTGTAATCTTCTAAGCTTTCATCCAACTTTTCAGTTTCTTCATATAATTTCGCTCTCCGTAAGTAGGCACGAACATAAGACGAATTTAATTCAACTGCTTTACTACAATCATCCAGCGCTGCCTGTTTGTATTTCAGTTGTATTTTAGATGCAGCTCTATTGGAGTACAAGATTGAACGACTGCTTTCATCACACAACGGGCACAAACGTAATGCTTGAGTGTAATGTTCTATTGCTTCTAGAAACCTAGCCTCCTTATGAGCAGAGTTGCCGAGCTTTTTTAGCTCATCAGCTTGCAACTTCCTTTCTTGCTTTTGCTCCTCCGTCAGCGTGGCGTCAATTTCTTTTAGCTGCTCTTCATCTATGAAGTCATCTAAGGGGGTCTGTTTGTGCCCATCTTCTTCAGAGTCTGATTTGTCGAAGTCTTCCGGAATGCTTTTGTCGAGTTGATCTTCAAGGTTGGAAGCAACATCGTTAGCAGAATTAGAAGATGTAGGGGGATTGTCTTCGCGCAATTGGTGGTTCTCCAAATCCTTTGTAAGCTCGCTTATAATTTCCTCGTTCGACGGAATGTCATCTTTATAACGCCCGCTGGCCATTTTAACTTCGATATGGAATTTAAAGTGCAAATTGTCACAACCACGTTTGGAACTTACGAATTCGATATATTATCATTACGCTAATACTATCCACTACAACTTTGAGGTTAGAAAATTTTGGTCATCGCCTATGAGTAAGAGAGATATGATGCCTATATACAACAATACAGGATACTTCAAAATTAATATAAAGATAATACAAAATATTTTAATTTACATCACCTTTTTGAAATGCTTGAAAATATGTAGTTCAGTATTTGTCTTGGATGCCCTGCCCTTTTTGACTCTTTTTTACATGTCCTTTTATTAAATTCTTATGTTCACTTTGTAGTTAGATTTGTTTGAACTACCATGAACAATTTCTACTCCTAATTTTTTTATATATTTAAAGAATTTTATTTCTGCATTTTTTTTCAAGATTAACTGCTGTATGTTAATCCACATATATAAATTCTGTTGTGTTTATCAATTATATTTTTTTTACATCTATTGTTTGTTGACAAGTCTTCTTTAACTTATATATTATTATAAAGACCACATTCGCCTTAAGAGTCGTCATCAAAAGGTCTTTATTTGGGATCAATATGTAACATCTGCCTGTGATATTATGTTATGGGGAGTCATAAATAAAAAGTAAAATTTTCAATGCAAATCAATGAAAATTCTTCTTATATTCATTAAATTGCTGAATCTTCTTCTTCTTTTTTCCAGTTATTTTGCGTTTTCAGACATTGGATATTGGTTCTTGGTTCTGCAGTCAAGTTTTTCATTGCTTCCTATCTCTCGCTAGTAGTTTCATTTTCTTTACTGCCTTTCCTCTTTCTAATCCCATTTCTCGAATATGGTACATACATTTTCTTTTTGCTCTTTCGCTTCGTTTTTTGGTTGGTTCTCCAAATTTCATTGCGTTCCTTGTGGTTGTATTCTCACTATGTGTGCGTACCAGTTTCTTTTAAATTTTAATAAAATTTATTTTAATTTCGTCTTTATTTCTTAGTGTCCAGTTTTTACATGGGTATGTTGTAGTTGGTATTGTTATCATGTTGTAATTACATTTTATTTTTACCTTTATGTTTATCTCCTTATATCCTATAATATATTTGTTGATTTATTTGGTCTATTTATTTTTTCTGTCTCTATTTTTCAATCTTCCGTTAATATAATCCCTAGGAATTCATAAGTCGTAATTCTTTCCAGTGTCTTGTTTTTGCATTTAATTTCTTTGTTGTTTTGGTTTTTTTAGTTTTTTATTTACGATCATAATTTTTGTTTACTATTTCTATTTTCATGTTTTCTATTTCTTTGGTCCACGCGTTAACTAGTTTTTGCCTTTTGTTCTTGGCGTGTTTCGTATATAAAAGGCTACTCACTTTGATTGCTTTCAGGTTCTTGTATTCATCTGTTTGTATTTTTCTTTAATTTTTTTATTTATTTTGTCCATAATGATAATACATTGTAAGAAGCTAAGGCCATCCCCTTGTTTTATTCCTTTAAGCATTTTCAATTTCTCTGATTGTTGTCCTGTCATTTGCTCTTACTGTTTTGCATGTGCCTCTGGTTACGTCTATTAAGTTACTATTTACTTCCAATTTTCTCAAGGTTTTCCATATTTTCCGTCTATTTATCATATCGAAGGCTGCTTTTAAGTCAATAATTGTTAAGCATAGTTCTTTTCCTTAAACAGTTTAATTCACGGGTTGAGAAAAATCTCGAAGGTTCGGCATCAGCTTTGATGCCATTTTCAAGAGTTTAGCTCTTTATTCGGGGTCTCAATCTGGCTACTGCCCAAGGAGAACTACCAGTATTTGAATAAAATTGACCTTTCGCGTGTCCTGCTTTGTCATTTATACGGCTGGAAGTTAATGTTTGGCGGGAGATGCACTGGGTTGGAAAAAGTTTGTTGTTCTAATGGTATGGCGTAATTGACGGTGCGGGGTAACGAGGGATATTCACATGACGGGTAAGCGTTGGCCATCATCTATTGTGTTCAGGCATTGTGAATGTTTTTCGATTTCAATTGCCTCACGCACAATCTTGCTAGGGAAATGGGAAATGTGAGCAGTGGTTTTTGTTCACGGAAAATTAATTTTGGAAGCAGGCTAGTTTCTTTGTTATGTTTGGCAAGTGCCGAATCATTATCGCCTTTCCATACGGCCAAAGAGTGCTCATATATTCATATAAACCCAGATATTTGGTTATTGGTCGTGAAGATCGTATGTATGTCTTGCCTCATTAGTATGCAGCTTATTTTATTGGTGATTCCTCTGGTGTAAGGTAGGAATGCTTTTTTTGGTCAGAGGGTTTTGGGATTAGGAGTTAGTGTTTTTATTTATATTTTTGATTATATTAGTTAAGGATTTGTTGGAATATCCATTTTTCAGTAGGGTGGTGGCAATGGATTTGATTTCTGTTTGGCGATTTTTCGTATCGGAAAGTCTGATGGATCTGGTTATGAGGGATTTTGCAACCGAATGGATTTGGGCAGGGTGGTGATGGGATTTGCCATTTAGGTAGCGGTTAGTGTGAGTGAGTTTCTGTAAACAGTGTAATAAAAGCTGTCATTAGAAGGATTTCTTGTTATGAGAGTATCTAGGAAGGGAAAGGAATTATTATTTTCGGTTTCCATGTTAAATTTGATATTGGTATGCATTTGGTTGAGGTCGGAAAGAAATTCTGGAAGGATATCATGTCCATGAGGCCAGATAACAAAAGTGTCATCAACATACCGTATCCATCAGGTAGGTTTAAGCTGAAAGGAAGTAAGGGCTTTTGCTTCAAAATCGGTCATAAAAAGGTTAGCAATGACAGGTGAAAGTGGGGAACCTATGAGAGCACTATTAGTTTGGCGGTAAAATTTATTTTGAAAGGTAAAGTATGTGTTGAATAGGCAATGATTAATTAAGGAGAGGATATTGTTATTTATATTATAGGTTGACCAACAACTGTAGGTTATCAGGAATTGGGATATTAGTAAACAAAGAGACAACATCCAAGCTAACCATGATATAATCTTTGCGTATAGGGACGGTTTTGAGTATTTCTAGGAAATGATAGGAGTTTCGGGCGTAGGATGGTGCTTGCTCTATAAGAGGTTAAAGAGTTTTGTCAAGGTATTTACCTAGGTTGTTTTTTTTTTATTATTGGCGCACTTACCGGCACTGCAGCCACAATGGCTTATTGTGCCTACTAACATGCACCTTAAATTAGGACATCACACACACCCATGGGTTGAGCGAGACTTGAACTAGCCCGCGCTGGCGCGATTGATGACAGAGGGACGATGATCTAGCCAACTAATCCACCGCAACTCCAGTTACAATAGTACTCTGCTTAAAAATAAGAGTTTTTAGGTATACTGACACATTCAAGTGGATGAGGAAGTAAATGCATATAGACAAAATCTGAAAGTTAAAGTGCCGCATCGATCAATCTATTCCGAAAGAGTAAAAAAGTAGAAAAGCAGAACAAATGGTTTGATGATTAATGTAGGGGAGCAACAGCATCAAAGAACAAAATGCCACCAAAACGATAATAACTGTGATAACACGTGATGCAAGTATGAGACTTGGGCTACTACAAAGAAAATAGAAGAGCAACCACGGATTTACAAAACAAAAATAGTTCAGAGAATGTTCAGACCGAAATGAAATGAAAATGAGTCATACCGAATTAATCTCTCTAAAAAGTTTAAAGGGTACAGCATCCCTATGAGACAAACTTATTTTTCAAAATTCTGAATTTCGTGTCGAAAAAAGTTGTAGAGGTACATTTAATGCTGTTCAACTGAAAGAAAAATTTTCTCTTCCTCCTTTAGTAGCCACGTGTCGTTCAAAGTGTAAAGTGTATAAATTAGGGCGTTGACCTTTCTTTTTTGCTTTGCTAAAACTATCTGTTGTTACAAAACTGTGGAGTTATTTTTCAGTTCCAGATAAGAATTTGAGTTCTTTATTATTAAAATTGCATGGGAAACTGAGTGGAAATCCTATATATGTCTTACAGTGTATAAATAAACGCATACGCTCGGTATACGTATCAAAAATCATAGCTTTCAATCTTTGCTTCGAGTTACAAATTTAGACCTATGAGGACCGGCTTCAAATGAAACTTATTCTTGTAGCTTATTAACTTGGGTTGAGCACTGCCAGCTGAACTGAACGGCTATAAGCGCTGTGAAGTCTCATGCCAAAGTAGTGTAGCAGAGTTGTTTAGGCCTTGCACTCATCGCCTAATAACGAGGAAGACCGTTGGGTATCACTGATTTGAACAGTGATATGCGATCCTAGAAATTGCATTCTTCTTGTGATGGCCCTGTTGTAACTGAACCCTACGGATCTAGACTGGAAAGTCGATAAGCATTCCCCAATACTAAGGGTCTACATTTGGGCTAACGATGCCGGCAAGAGGCGAACCCTAGGTTGCGCCATTGCCGATATACCATACATGGGTATCTCTGCTGTAGTCATGTATTACGGGGGACGTCTGTGCGGGGGATCTTGGCTGAACCGCCCGGATCTAGAGGAGATAACCTCAATAAAAATCCTAAAAACCACGGTTGTGAGACCAGGCCATCGGTATGCGTGGCTGTTTAGAAGATCAGCCCCTACTGGATCCTCCCTTGGGCACCCCCCATTGATATATATAGCCATTAATTTTTATAATGTTTCAGACTCGTGGGAATAAAATGGACACTGAAGAAACAATTTATATTAAATTTTTACACATGTCAGAGGAGGACTCTAGTAGCGACTCCCTGACAAAACATATTGAGCCTATGGGGACTAAATCAATCCAGGAGACAGAATCATCTGTCAGAACTGAGGCGGAACCGTCAGATAAGGATCGGGGGGTTGCAGGCAAGAAGACCGAGGAACTGCAACTCAAGAGACTTTCTGGGGTCCAAAAGAGAAGGGCAAAGAAAGAAGCTAAGACCAGGGAAGGCACGTGGACGAAGGAGAAGCCCCCAGAAGGGGGGGGGGATAAGAAGGAAAGCGAGGGTAACAAGAGACTCCGCTCAAACTCTTCAACCCCGAAATCTAAGCAACCGGCAAAGAAGCCCAGGAGCGATGAGCAGACTGGTCAATACAGTGCCGCAATGAAAGGGCTAAGGATGGCGGTGCTGGACAGACGCTATCCAGACATGTTTACTGAATCAAGGGCAATTGGGCTTGATTCGGGAAAAACTTGTTACTGCTCTAGACCTGACTCCTTCGGGAAGCACTAATCCACCGCAGTTTGAAAGCTCGAGGTACATGGGAGGTGTCTTATGGATCACATGTGCCCATGAGCAAACTAGAGACTGGCTGCGCAGTAGAGGCTAAGGACCTACCCAAGCGCCCCAAAGTTCTTGTTTGGCTTCCTGGACCAGTTAACGAAAAAATTACCAGGACTCGACTTGGGCTTCAAAACCCATGGTTAAAAACGAAAGACTGGCTACTTCTTAGCCAAAAGGTGGACAAGGAAGGAGCTATCCTGGCCTACTCCATCGATGGAGACTCTTTCAAGGTCCTTGAGACCAAACAGTTCAAGGCCTATTATGGACTGAGAGCTGTTACTTTTAGGACCATTCAAAATGCTTCAGATGCTGAGGGTACTTCAGATAAACCTCCAACACAGTAGGGCTGCTTCAGCGCCTCTATGTGAGATGATGGAGGGCTGCGATGTTGCCCTCATCTAGGAACCTTGGACCCATCAAGGTAAGGTAAAAGGTCTGGGGAATTGGAGGAGAACTAATATACAGCAGATCCTCAAATAGACCCAGAACCTGTATTTTAGTTAAAAAATACATAAAATGTCTGCCACTACTGCAATTCTGTTCTCAGGATATGGCAGCAGCGATGCTAACAAGTGGAGGAGGACCGAGGAAGATCATACTAGGGTCGGCGTACCTCCCTGTTGATGAACCGGATCCTCCATCGCCTAGGGCAGTGGACGAGCTTGTGAGACACTGCAGAAACATTGTTCTGCAGATGCATACCACCTCTCATCGGGCAGCACCGACACCAATATCAGAGGTGAGTTAATTTTATAATTCACTGTGGCAAACAGTTTAGACATATTGAATAAGGGTAACAAATCAACCTTCGTTATCATACGAAGAAGGGAAGTAGTTGATATAACATTTGGTACTCCTTTCGTAAGTAACTTTGTTAGAAATTGGCAAGTATCTGATGAGGAGAGTTGTTCAGATCATAGATATATTAAGTTCGAAATCACTGGGATTCAGCAAGTGATAGAAAATTATCGTAATTCTTATAAAACGGACTGGGAAATCTATAAGGTAGACCTAGACCAAAACTTGGCGAGTACGATAAGGAAAGTTCATAATAACCTTGAGCTTGAAATGGCTGTGTATCAGTTAATTGAGGCAGTCATTTCAGCGTATAATGAAAACTGTCCTCTGGTTGTAAAGGTTTCCAACAGGATTGTACCCTGGTGGAATGAAAACCTTGCAACCATGAGAAGGCAAGTAAAAAAACTGTTTAACAAGGCTAAAATATCAGGTGACTGGAATACCCATAGGGCATCCCTAACTGAATATAATAAAGCATTGAGAGATGCCAAGAGATAATCATGGAGGAGGTACTATGAGGAGATTGAAAATACTCCAGCATGTGCCAGACTCCGTAAAGTACTCTTAAAAAACTTTCACTGCAATTTGATTGGTACTCTGGAATCTAAATTCGGAGAGTACACCGAACAGGAAAAGAAACACCGACTGAACTTACTCGAATATATTTTCCTGAATCTGCAATTATACAATAGTTGCCCTCAGACTGGAGAAACCAGGTATTCTTGATCTTGGCAACATAGCAACAAAGGAAGACTGGGAGACTGCAAGAAGAGTGGTATCTTTCAATAAACTCAAATTGGCTATAAACTCATTTGAAGCCTATAAATCTCTGGGACCGGGCGGAATTATACCTGCCATGCTACAGAAGGGCTCGGAACTTCTAATGACAAAGATCTGCATGGTAATCAGAGCCAGTTTGACCCTAAATTACTTGCCAAAATTATGGAGACTTACCAGACTTACCAAAACCTGGTCGGGCTCATTATTTGCAGGCAAAGAGTTACAGACCAGTTAGTTTTGTCTTTTTTGCTTAAGACGTTGGAAAAATTGCTTGATAAGCATATTAGGGAGGTATACTGATTCACCAACCACTATATGAGAACCAATTTGCCTATCAAGCTGATCTCTCAACTGAAACAGCACTTCACTACCTCACTTGGAGAGTAGAGAAAAAGCTGGACAAAGAGATCCTTCTATGTGCCTTCTTGGACATAGAAGGGGCCTTTGACAATACATCTTTCAACTCCATAAACTCGGCCTGAGAGGGCGTGGCCTGGAGGAGACCTGCTGCAGGTGGATAGACTGCATGCTCAAAGGAAGGATGGTTTATTCGTTTATGTATGACGAAACTATAATGGTCCAGCCAGCGGGGGGTTTCCTCAGGGAGGAGTTCTCTCCCCCCTGCTATGGAACCTGGTAATGGATGGACTTTTAAAGAACTTAAAAGACGAAGGATTCTCTTCTGTAGGTTACGCCGATGACCTAGTTGTCTTGGTGGAAGGGAAATTTGTAGGTACGATCAGGGAATGGATGCAGATGGCTCTGAACGTGGTAACTGAATGGACTGAATAGGAAGGCTCAAGGTCAGCCTCGTGAAAAACAAAATTATACCCTTCACGCGAAGGAAAAAATTAGAGGGGCTTACACCTCTTTTCCTTGGCGAAAAAGAAATCACCATATCGGGAGAAGAAAAAGTATCTAGGAGTCGTTTTCGATTCTAAACTTACTTGGAACCGTCATATTGAGAAAGTGGTCTACAAATTGGTGACCAACTCTAGCAGTTGTCACACGGATGTACGACAAGTCGTGAGGGCTAAAACCAGGAATGGTGTACTGGTTATACACCAGAGTGGTGTATATCTTACATACTTAGCTTTGGTCTGGTGGCCTAAAGTCACACAAGAAACTACCAAACTAAAATTAGGCAAGGTACAAAGACTTGTCTGTTTGGGCATTACAGGGGCGATGAGAACCATACCTACTGCAGCAATGGAGACTCTTCTAGACCTCCCATCTCTGCACATAGTAATTCAGGGGAGGCAAGATTAGGTCACTACAGGCTGTATCATTCACTGTACAAGACACACACGGGTACAGGTCATACAAGAATAATTGACAGTCTGGGGGCCTCTGCTTGAAATGAGGACGGACCACATGACCTCAAAAATATGTGACGATTCTCTATTTGAGGTAATGCAGGATCAAAATAGAAGCGAGACTTTTAGATAGGCAATTGCACCTGGAGCTGGAATATATGCCGAGGCTCCCAGGGTAGAGCTAAGCTTTTCCCTGGGTCAGACAGAAATATACGCCGTACTACAGTGTGTGCGGGAAAACGGTAAGAGGGCTTACAGGAGCAAGCGGATCTATATTATATCAGACAGTCAGTCAGCTTTAAATGCTTTATCAAGCACTAAAGCATCATCTAGACTGGTATGGGAATGCATCAACGAACTCAATGCATTGGTAGAACACAACACGGTAAAACTGTTATGGCCACTTGGGCATTGCGGTATCTACGGCAATGAGAAAGCCGATGAATTGGCTAGACAGGGATCTAGTGAGGCTTATATAGGCCCAGAACCTGCATTAGGAGTTTCACAAAGTGCTGTCCGAAGCTTTATTAAGGAGAGGACGCGCCCTCATCATCGAATGTACCGAAAAAATCGACCAGGACATAATTTCAGCAAAATCTTAAATAAGGCACCTTTCCAAAAGAGAGCTGCAGACCTTCTTAATCTAAGTAGGCCACAGTTAAAGATAACCATAGGGTTTCTTAAAAGACATGCGTCTGTAAAAGAACACCTCTGGAAAATTGATAAATTCAATGGTGATCTTGCATGCAGACTCTACAGCTAGGAACCAGAAGCATATTTACACATTCTGTGCAAGTGCGATGCGCTGTGCAGAAAAAGGCAACATACATTCGGGAAACCAATCCTGGAATCGGAAGATTTCCAGACACATCCTGATAATCCATAGGTTGCAGTGAGCATGGATCCATTAAGGAAGACGTACCATAAGCGCAAAAAAGCTTATTAACTGCTTATTGAAGATATGAAAAGAAATTTTGCTTCTACTTGTTCCATTTTTTAAATTGAGGCAAGTGTGCGCATGGGCGTGTAATCTAATATTTTCCATATAAAGTGATTATTTGTTTTTTCCGGATTTTATTATTTTGCAATTACTTATTTATTCTATATTTCACTTTGCATTGTTTCAGAAATGCCTCAGTATAGGAGAAATCGCGCAATTTAGCAGATATATTGCTAAACAGCCCTGGGATATTTGATAAAATCGATGTTGTAATCCAGCTCATTTGAACTATTTATTGAACCGAGGAAACATCTACACTAAAGGAGGATAGGCCAAAGCACGACATAAGGAGATTTCTTTCAGCAATTTTCAGCTATATGGAAAAGCAAGACATGGCTGGCCGGACTGATGCGCAAAATAGCATGTTAACAAAGCCTTCAATATCGGGCGGTGGTGGTAGACCTTCTGTGACTTTTGCGGAAGGTAGCATAATAACAAAGCGTAGAATAATTGAAGAACTGAAGCAAAAGACCCAAGAACTGACCTTCGCTGCTCACATGAAATTAAGGCAAGGAGGTCGGTTAAATGCGGAAATTGGTATCAGATGGAAGAAGGTTCGATGAGGGCATTCAAAATTCAAAAGTCGTGGAAGTCAAATTCACCAACTAACTAGCCTTGAAGTGTTGAAGCTTTGGCATATTTCGTCAATGCTGTATACCCCTCCCATCAGAGGATATGCGTAGTCAAAAGTCACTGCCATCCAACTATGGTAGCACTAAGCGAAAAAGGTGTCTTACTGATCATACACGCATGCGTCTTTTTGGCGTTCAAAGGTTCGTTGAACAAACATTGAATCACAACCAGCTAAGCCTTATCTGGAAATAGGGGTGTGACGGAAGTAGCGGGCAGTCACTATATAAACAAATATTTGATGATCATAATCTCATCGATTCTAATATACACAGCGTTTCAAAAAGAACCACCCGATTTAAAAAAGTCATAATTATTCAGCTTTTAATCCGTTTTGATCGAACAATATATTGTTAAAAAGAGGGAATTCCCGAGTTTTACGCAGTTGTCGATGGGTAGCACCAGGGTGCTTCATTCACTCTCCACTTCAGTGTTTGTCAAGTTGGCGACTGGACAACAGAAATCATTTTGTGTTCTATGCTTCGTGAAGTGTGACAATATGGTGTTGCTCAGAGCATTAGGCGATGGTATAGACAATTCCAAGACACGGGTTGTCTGTGTAAAGAAAAATCCAGTGGTCGTTCCCATGGGTCAGACAAAGATATGGAGCGCATCCGGCAGATTTCCGTACGTAGCCCCTAAAAAATCCACTCGCCGTGCTGGTAGAGAACTAAACATTTCTTCAACGTCTGTCTTGCGTGTTTTGCGACGACATTTAATTATGAAACTATACAGTAGTTAATTAATGCAAGTTCTTTATGCAGGTGACAAACAACGACGTGTGGAGTTGTGTGGATTCATCCTCGACAAAATGGCAGAAAATGACAATTTGGTAACATGCTTAGTGTTTTTTGAGGAGGCTACATTTCATTTAAAGTGGTAAACTTCCACATTGTTAGAATATAGGGTACGGAGCAGCCACATCAAATTGTACATGGGAAGGACTCTCCTAAAATTAATGGTTTTTGTGAAATTTTTCAGAAAAATGTATACATGGAGAGTAGGACAAAGAAAAATGAAAAAGAAATCCAAGAAAAACTGAAACAAAGTCTTAGACTTTTGGTTGATGTGCCGAAGCCGGATTGAAGTGGGACTACAAATGACGGCAAAACGGCTCGTCGATTTTTCTATAAAGAAGAAGAATCCGCCGAAATTACAGGCATATAGTAGATCGGAATTTATTCCATTGATGTGGAACTATTTTAAGGACACTAGCCAGTCAGTTACGATTAACGTGACTGCTTTTGAAAAATACGCGGAAGAGGCCGCTACTTTATAGGTGCATCTGTATTTCGTGTCGACTTCGGTGCATAAGATATTAATCCTATGGAACTCATATCATCCAGAGTGCGTTAGAGCCAATTGGCCAGAATCAAAAGAGGCTTAGAAAGCGCAAAATAAACACTTGAAGTCCTATAGAGCGCACCATTCAAAAGACGAATAAAGATATGTTCTAATGGCTTCTGGTGACATCAGACCTGGTGCTAAGCTCTTTGCGAAAGCCACCAAACGCGAAAAAAAGAAACTGCTACAAGATGTTCTTTAATTATTCTAACCTTTTGATAAGACTATAGAAAAAGAACAAAAAGAAGAAACGGAATAAATAAGCACATAAAAATAATTATTTTAAGAAAGCATATTCTTTTGTACATAATAAATGAAAGTATTTTTGGTATATCGTGTATTTCACTTACATACGGCCCAAGAAACCTAAAAATAGGGTACCATATCGAGATATGAAATCTATAACCCAACAAATATAAAATCCCAAATTTTCATCTTCTTGAATATAATATTAAAGGTGCTGCAAGTTTTGATTATGTTTTTCGCAATTCGTCCCATAGTGCGCATGTACAGTTCGTATGACAAGAAAGTGACCATTGTCATTTGGTAAGGAGGCACCACAATGTCATCTATGTTAATGCTTTTGAAACTTTATTTCGTACTCTTTGTACGGTATATAATTTGCCGGCACATTGTGCCGATGATCTCAGTGAATTCGTCATCTTTACAATGAGTGCAAAATTCTTGGAGCGATACGAGGTAGTGTTTTTACTGAATCATGTGAAAGGAGTAATGAAACCGTATGAAACGGAATTCGTTAAGAAATTGGTAAAGCGATATTTGGTGGTTAAAAATGTAGGTGATCTACCCAATAACAAAAAGGGATGAATGAGGTGATCTTGCATCTCTTTGAAGGCAACCCAGACCTTTCGCTGTGATGCGGCTAAATAAAACTGCACAAGAAAGACATTCGGGTCATTTTAAATAATATTTGAAGTGGCCTGTGTGAAAAAAAGGTATTCTTTTATTAACTTTGAAGAAACCTTTATTATCAGAAAAGTACCTGGAAAAACGACTGGCGTGGGCAAAGGAAAATTTGGATTGGGACTAGAACAATGTTATCTTCTTTCTGTACATGGTCTCTTTTATTGAAAGTGTGGTCGGTAAAGAGTAAAAGGAATCTTCGGCGCACAGTAAAACACCCTGTAAAAGTGCAGGTTTGTGGATGCTTCTGTAAACGCCGCTTTGATTGCTTCGTTCTGTTTATCCGAAAAATGGTACACCATCTAATAGAAGCCGTTGCTGAAGTTTGCTAAAAATATTTTGGTTATGACAGAACAAAATGTTATGAAACAACAAAATAACGTCGTTATGATGAAATGGCCGACAATGTTTTCAGTTGTTAATCCCATTGGAGATGGGTGGTCTATTCATTAAAATGAAGCTTAAAGGAAAACCAGTGTGCAGATTGAGGCAGCTGTCATTTCAAATTGAGAATATGTGGCGATCTTTGCCAAAAGATTATGTAAAAAATCTCTTTGACATCATTGAGAAAAGGTGTGAAGCTATAATCAGTAATGGAGATACTAGATATTAGGTAATTTCGCAATAGCTTATAATGTGTACTTCACTAACAGACAAAGAACTGACCTACATTTTAATTTTTTATTGAACAGACTGTACATATTTTTTAATATTGTCACCACATGAGGTATATGTAGTGAAGGAAAAGGAATGGATGAGATTTGAAATCATTATTCTATTAAATCATATAACGTCTACGAAGTAGTACTTGCATGCTAAACTAATTTTATTAGTCTTTAGCATCTGTTCTTCATTAGACACTATTACATCATAGATATGGACACATCTTCGTGGCATGAAGATGGGACAATAATTTGGAAAACCTTAAATTAACAAAATTAATATTTAACAAGCTGGCTATTGGCTTTAAGCATCATTTCTATGACTCATGATGTATAATTTAACATTTTTTAGCTTTTGATTTTTTTATTTTAGTATCACGACAGCCGCGAGGTAAAAGCTTGGATTTCCCAAATTGGGTTCGACTCCCAAGTCAAATGCAACGGCAAACATCAAGTGGTCTCGGGGGTGTCATACAAACGATACTATCACAGTTCCACTAAGCAAATTCCACTAAAACCAGTTCTACTGAAGCCACTTCCACTAAAATACTATTTCCACTAAAAAATACAAAATAATGAAACAAATTCCCACGAAGGGATATTTTTAACAAATTTATTTGAAAATGCTCAAATTGTAAGTTAACAAGTTGAAAAATCAAGAAAATTAAGAAAAATCAAGGGAAATAGCGTTTGATTGGTAAGTATTTTAGAAATTAATGATAGAAAATGTTGAAACAATCTTAAAAAAGTGTTCGTACATATCATTCTTAATCAATTTCTTCCAGCAGCACGAGAAATTACTACCAGTAGTTGCTCATTTGCAGTCACATATCGATGATGCGGAGTGTTTTTAAGAGATCCGACTCCATTAGAAATGACGCGATCTCGAATGATACCTTGTTCCTTGCGAAGTCCTTCCATGGAAATGTGGAAAGTCGGATGAGATGTCCCCATTCGATCGAAAAATTGATGATGCCAACCTCCCATCGAGTTATTAGTGCGAGGAAGTCCGTTGATCGATGAATATGGATTCTAAATATCAATTGGAAACAGCTCTTTTGCGTCTTCCAAGCCAAGTTCGTTCAAAATAGTGTAAAAATTCCCCCAAAGATTGGAAAACTTCCTCATCTTCTTCGCTCATCCAAACGTCATCGTGGATAATGGCATCATATCCTTCCAAAACTTCATCTACTGGAAGAAAAGCAAGAGCACCAAGAGATTTAAGCTTGCGAGAAAATCTAAGATTTGCTGTGTCACTGTAGAGTTTCTTGAGAATCGAAATCTGCCGAATTTGACGGAAAAGAGCTTGACCCTTGTGGAAATAGCATCCTCAAATCGTGATAGAAAGGAAAACCGACTTGAATGCCTTGTGCTCGGCTTGTTCAAAATCCACACATACGCTTGAAGGGGCTGCCATCAGAATCATTTTCTTCACTTGTTCCAATGCTTCAGTACAAGTTCCCTCCGATTTATTACAAAGGAGAGCATAACCAAGAGGAATACATACACCTGAAAATACAATTTTTGTTAGATATTTAGTTAGCGATTAAAAGGGGGTGTGGGGGCAAAACTCGCCGCAAGGGGAGTTTGGGGGGCGCGGCCCTTCATACTGGCGTGAGGGGAGCGAGCGAACACTCGCGTGTGGGGTTTTCAAAGGGAACGCAGCCCTTTTGAGGTTGGAGTGAAGTTTTGTAGGTAGAGAAAAAAAGTAAAAAGCGGTTTGGAAAGAGAAAGAAGATAGGAAAAAATATTTATCAAATTCTTACCTGAGTCAGTCATGGCGTGAATTGTCCATAATTGTTTGAAGATATTGGGAACAATCTTGAATGTTCCATCAGCAAGCCAGTAAGGAGATGAGTGGAGTTGGCGAAGATTTTGCTCTATAGAGAAAACAATAATTCGATCCTCAAGTTGATTGTCGTAGAGAAGAAAATTCTCCTCTTTGGCACCAAGATTAATCCACCTTATCGGATTCCGAGACGATGAGTTCACCGGCTGATTGTGGATTGATTGCATTTCCAGCCGCTTGTTTTCAAGAGTGAGCAGCTGCTCGCGCCATGTTTTTGTCGGTTGGAAAAGCCGCAACGATAGTTTCCTCGAGTTTTGAGATGCAAGTTGAGACGATGGATAGAGCAGTGTCCTTGCTTTCCTTGGCTTTCATCTTGATTTCGGCCATTCAATTTTGACAAGCGAGCTTTTCGGGCATTAAAATACATGTGTTTATCTGAAAAATGGAAAAATTAGGATTTGTAATTTGTCAGATCTAATATCTGTAGTTAGATGGTGACAAGCAGTTCATAGCGTTGTAGTCTGGACATTTCCAATAGCGGACAGGTGTTCCATCCACCCAGATATGAGACCCTGTAAAATCAACAAATTATAGCAATTATATTTAATAGAAATAAATTTACTTACCTTTTTTCTCATGGGTGTATCCTTCGTGGACCAGTTGAGTCTGTCCCTTGGAACTCTTGGAAGTCTGGAGATAGATTCTGGAAGTGGTCATGGTGAAAAGTTGAAATAAAATTTAAGAAGAAGGCTGACACAAATTAGTTAGGCAAATGAAAATGTTTTGAAACTAACTGACTGAAAACTGAAATGGTGTGCTCTTTATATACCCCGAGAGAGAGAGAGAGAGAGAGAGGTATGGGATTAGTCGGGAGTTCTCGCACAGTAATTCGACCAAATATCTTTCAATTTTCAGTACTAAAATTAAGAAGCAGAGAAAACTAATAGAAATTTCTTGGAAGAGATTAGTCTCCTTCCTTGTTGGTGCATTTTGAATTTATAAAGAAATATGAAAGAGTGAAAAGGGAAGTGAACGAATGCTCAATTAGTGAAGGGAAATTAAGTAGTTCCAAGAATTTTCTTACACATTTCTATATTAGGGTTTAAATGTACCGAAATGTAAAAGATTTGAATCATCTACAGTCAAAAAATAAGAGTACTAGAAGAAGAAGTACTATATTCCAACAATTGATAAAACTAATTTTTTCTTGGTTTTAGAGTTTATCCTTTAAGTTTACTTTCCAAAAATTGATGGTCGATGCGATTAAGGGCTAGAAAATTTCTGTACATAAAAATCTCAGGAACAGAACAAGGAACAAGATCTTGTTGAAAATTTGGATTTGAAACAATTTTTTAATATTATTGTTACTGAACATTCTTGTAATAGGTACTAATGAACTTCTTCCAAAATATATTGTCGTTAAAAAACGCTTATAGTTGTACAAGTAGGTTAATAATTATCCGTCATATTGTTATCTGTCATGTATTGTCACCATAGTTATGTACGAGTTTTATTAAATAGCGTACATTCGTTCTATCTGTAGATTCCCATTTCGGTATCAGTGTGGCGGTGTTTAACGCAAATTTCCTTGTGTAAAACCTTTTAATCGCACAGTAAAATATCAGACCTTTAGAATTATAGTGTTGTTACAAGATGGTCGAAGACAATGTGAAACTGAAAGAATTGTTGGTAAGGGCCTTTGTGCTATACAAAAGGTACATAAACGCTTTGAGGAGACTGGCTTGATAACCAGAAGACCAGAATTCGGTAGAAAAACAATCACCACCCAAAGAGATGACCGTTTTTTTGGTGTCTGCAAGTTTGCTTTTGCAGTTTGGCTGCGAAATAAACTCCAAAAAGTTAGAGATGTAAATTTAGTGAATGGACCGTGCTGCGAGATTGTCTTGTAGAAGGATGGCTACGGGTCCATCATTACAACGCTGGTATCGAATTGCAAGATTGGCTTTTGCCCGAAATTAGCTAGCGTGGAATAATGAGGACTGGAGCAAGGTAGTGTATTCAGATGAGTCGCGTTTTGCCTCACTGGATCAGACAGAGGTGGGCGAGTATGGAAAAGACCCGGAGAAAAATACGCTACAGTTTTTTTGACGAGCGATTTCCACATGGCGGTGGGTCGGTTGTGGTTTGGGCGGAAATCTCTTCACAAGCATACACAGAGTTAGTTTTCATACAAAATCGTTCCTTAACCGCTCACAGGTACATTACGGAGGTTGTACAAGACCATGCTGTGTCTTCCGTGATCACTATGGGAGAACATGTCATTTTCATGCTAATGTTAGACCTCATGTAGCCAGAGTTGTTGGAGAGCCTCTTGATGATGTGGGAATTAGACAGTTTGAGTGGGATCAGCTGGGACGACGTATCCGAAGCGTACACCAGCTCTAAGAACTGACCAGAAGCTGAAAGAGTTGCTATTCCTCAACTTAATTAAAAGTATGTCTCGTCGACTTCAAGCAGTCATTAACGTAAGAGGAGGAACACACGTTATTAGTGATATGTTTTTCCATTGTTTTACTTTCATATTGGCTGTAATAACAATTTTTGCTTCTTCAAAATAAATCGTAATAAACAAAAAATATGCTTTCTGATTCGGTACTGAAGATTAAATTTAGCCTACGAAATACGGTACAATTTTTACAATTTACAAAATTTCTAAAAACACAATTTCAATGTGACCTCAATTTTTTGCTCTCAAATATTAAATTTAGATGTGGGTTGATGATTTATGAACAAATTTGTGTCAGGTACTGAGTAGCGAAAGTAGCTTTTGTTCAAAAGCAAAATTTTTTAAACTTTCACTATTCATTCTTTGTGTTTTTGTACTCATTATGTTGAACAGTAAAGCACAAACGTAGGTTAAGGCGTTGAATTGTGATGCGGACGGATACGGGTTAATTCCTTGAGCTCTCTGATGTTTGGCATATGTCCTACTCAGTCACTAAAAATAATTAAATACCTGCGTTCATTCCGTTCACGCGACGACCGGACACAGTTACAAATATATGAGAGCCTTAACGTCTCAATTCACAGGCCGTGCTCCCAATGGAGTATTAGAGCCCTACTGTTATTATTATTATGTTGAACGGTAATGCTAAAACAAATATAGTAAAAACATCATGTTTAGATTAATTTGGTTAACGGCGAATACTTGAACATCTTTACAATTTTTTTTTATTATTATTTAATGCAAATGCAGAAGCTGCTCCAGGGAGCTATAAGAAAATGGGCTAAATGTTAGACTTTGAGAGGAGACGCTGTCCAGCGGCAGGACTCCAGTGAATAATAATAATACAGATTATTATAATTTGATATTTAATTAACGTCGGTTGGCCATCTGCGTTTTAGTCGCCTTCTGATTTCGGGCCAATCTCTCAGCTGACTGACTTGTTCATTTGGGTGTTCTGCAATTCTATTTAAGTAGTTGGTGGTGAGCCTGCGGATTTCTTCCTGTACTAGTGGGATGCCTGAGTCGTCGTGTAATGTTTCGTTGCTGACGTACCATGGGGCGTTGAATATAATCCTTAAGACCTTCGATTGGACTCTTTGCTGTATTTTTGTATTTGAGGGCTTTGCGCTTTCTCAGAGCTGGACTCCGTACGTCCAGATCGGTTTTAGTATAGATTTATACAGTCATAATTGCAAGTTTCGATTTGTGACCAAGGAGCCAACGCATTTATTTCAGTTTTAGGTTGATCTGAGTTTTCTTAGCTGTTATGTGTTGTTTCCAGGATAGTCTTCTATCCATTGCCAGTCCTAGGTATTTTACTTGGTTTACGACTGGCAATTTGGTATTGTTTATTGATACTGGTGGGCAGTCCGTTTGTTTATAAGTAAAGGTGATCTGGGTTGATTTGGCTTGATTGTCTTGTATTCGCCAAGAGTGAGTCCAGTTTTGCAGCTGGTTAAGGTGAGTTTGTAACTTTTCGGTAGCAATTCGTGGGTCTTTATCTGTAGCGATGATTGCTGTATCATCAGCAAATGTGGCGATGATGGTGTTGTTTGTGATGGGAATATCGGCCGTAAAGATGAGGTAGAGGAGGGGTCCCAGGACACTTTCTTGGGGAACACCTGATTTAATTGGATGGTATGGGGAAGTTTCGAGGTTACATTTAGTTTGGAAGTATCGATCGCTTAGGTAAGATTTAAGTAGAATGTAATAGGAGGTTGGAAGATTGCGCTTGATTTTGTATAGAATACAGTCATTCCAAACCCGATCGAACGCCTGTTGAATATCCAGGAAAGCAGCTGTGTACAGTTTCTTTTCTTCTAGATTAGTGAGAATGGTGTTAACAATTCTATGGTTTTGCTGTATGGTGGAATGATGTTCGTGAAAGCCAAACTGATGTGAAGGTATTATTTATTCCTAGTTTACGTTTTTGATTAACCTTTTTAGCAACAGTATTTCAAATATTTTGGACATGATGGGTAGGAGACTTATAGGCCGGTAAGATGTTACATTATTTGGTGGTTTGGCTGGTTTGAGAATTAAAATGATTTGGGTGAATTTCCAGGTTATTGGGAAGTAAGCTAATCATAACATACTATTGAATATTATGGTTAACATAACGAGAGCTTTCCTAGGCAGCTCTTTGAGTATTCGACCGGTGATGGAGTCAAATCCCGGTGCCTTATAATTACTGCATCTTGTGATCCCCTGTTTAACTTCTGATGGGGAGTAGGGATTGATTGGTAGAGTCATTGGACATAGACTATCGAGGTAGCGTGTTATCATAGCATCATTATTATTATTGCCTTGTGGTGTTGGTGTGCTGAAAATTTCGGCAAGATGCATCACAAAGATATTGGCATTCTCTTTAGAGGTTTTCGCCTAACTATCGTCTTCTTTCCTTAAAGGGGAAAATGTGAATGATGGGTCTCTTGAACTTCTTGGTTGCTTTCCAAATAGAGTAGTCCTCCTTTGATAGGTTGGTGATATATGTCTCAAATTCATTGTTGCAGATGTTTTGTAGAGCTGCTTTCAGTTGTCTTGTGAGGCTATTGTACTCGATTTTATCAATTCTGTTTTATTATTATTTTTATTATTATCTGCATCTGGCTCTCCTTTTTCTGCAACCAGTTCTCTGATGAATAACGCGATGCTACTACTAGATTCCACCCCTGAAGGTTCGGGTGGTGTAGATTTCCATGCTGCTTCTTGTGTTACCCTGGTAAAATGGTCGACTGATGTGTCAACATCATCAGGTTCTTGTAGTTTAATGGTGAGGTTAATGTGATTTTCGATTAAACTACGAAACGAGTCCTAATTCGTTCTTGGCGAGCTTAATTTGGGGGGTTTGCTTCAACTAATTATATGTGTACTTAAGGTTACTATTATGGGTGTATGGTCGGATGAGAGGTCCCAGTTTGCTTCAATGATAGTATAGTTTAGGACGAAGAAGTCTAGTAGGTCTGGCATCTTGTGTGTATCCATAGGGCAGTATGTTGGTTGCTTAGTAGATAAATAGTATCAATTGTAGTTTACGATCGCCTGTTGAAAATGTCTATCTTTTGTGGTGGTTAGCCTTGATCCTCAGTTAGTGTTTTTGGCGTTCCAATCTCCGTCGATTAGGAATTTTCCGCCCAGTTGTTGAAAGAACGTTTCATAACTAATTACATTTATTCTGTGTCTTGGTGGAGATATATATATATATATATATATATATATATATATATATATATATATATATATATATATATATATATATATATATATATATATATATATATATATAAAAGGTAACAAATGGACCTTAGATTCAACGAATTATACTGATTATTTGCTCATCGAAAATAAAATTCTTATCTACAAGACAGTTATCACACCTATATGGACTTATGGCATCCAACTATGGTATATATCTGATCAAACGTTCACGTTGATCTCGGTATCCCATTTGTAAAAAATGTCATTCAAGAACCTAGTAAGAAGTTTCATGCCAGACTAGGATCCACTAGTGGCATCACTAATACAATAACAAGAAAACAGAAGACAAGGGACTCCTCAGTGGGAGGGTTCAAATCCCGCCAAAAGGACTGGTAATATTTAAGTTTTATGCTATAATATTAGTTTATAGAATGTAAAATTCTGATTGCCAATTAATAAAGTTAACAAAAAGCAATATGTTAATAGAATCCATTGAAGTGTACTAAAAAATTATTCTTTACATGATTGGGAAGTTAGGCCACCTAAGTTGTTCTTATCAAATTTCGTTTCCTTAAAATTGAACATAGCGTGTTTTCAGGCATAAGGCGTTTTATTACATGTTACGTTATTTTACATACCACGCCTTATTACATTTTAGATTGTAAGCACTTTGTCCTAAACTTAGTTATTGATAGCTTGATACGTCAAACGTAATCTTAACATTTCTTAAAATTGATGAGTTGTAGGTTGGGGAAGACAACTTTATAACGTGCTAATGTTACATGGGTCGTGACTAGAGCAAAATAGCGTTGAGTGTAATAAAACTCCACATGCTTGGAAATGCATTATCCGTACGGTCCATTTGTTATAATTTAGAAAAACCAAATTCCATACCAGCAACTTTAGTTGGTTAATTTCTGGGATTACGTGGTAAAAATTAATATTAAGGTCCTGCATTTATTATTAAACAATGTAGAAAAGAGATAAAGTTACAGCAATTAAAGAGATTTACAGACAAATTATAAAGCACAACGAAAAGAAATTATAATTCCACAGCTTCATATCCAATAAATTAGTGGTAATTTAATTTAATAAAAGACAGCGATGTCTATTTGCAGTAATTTTAGTGCATTATGCAAAGCCGCACTTATCTGTGGCGCAATTTTTAATTTAAGCGCGATCGAAAGCCTGCCAAAGTTCAGATGCATTAAAAGTGCTTTCTGTGAAATCGCACCGTTTCTTAGCGCCAGGGAGAAACGTAATGGATTGCCAAACCAATAAGCGATTGCTTGTTTTAACAACAGATCGTTTAACTCTACTCCGTTGTGTAACGTTTTGAGCAAAATGAAATTATGGCTTCGAACAACACAATAAATTGAAACCTTAAAATTAATTTTAATCTCGACAACGTTTTAAAATTTTAACTGGGCATAAAGATAGTGGGAGTTCTAATTTTTCCACGTTTTTTTTTCATCTGATAGTAAATTATGTATTTGCCTGTACATGTACGAGTTTTAGTACTGGCGTTCTGCTTCACTTTATTCGTGTATACTTTACTCTGACGGAGGCCTTTATTTCTTCCTTTTTATTCTTTTTAAAAATATGTTTTCTTCTGTTACCTTTTTAATCAGCAATCTCTATTATATAATTATTTTCGTTAGGAAAATTGATATTATAGGCCTTAATCATAATTTTGTTTTACAGTTTGTCTTTTACTTTTACTATTTCCTTTATAACTCTGCTTCACCAACCCTTAAAGAGTTAGAAAAAAGCAGTTATATATTTTTTATAAATAGTATGTTTTACATTTTAAAACAGAATTAAACAATTATAAAAGGAATACAAATAAGTCTCCGCCGTTTTTTTGTGCATTTATTGTGAAAGAACGGAACCTTATGTTTTATTCAAAGTTTTGTCCATCGCTAGCCACTACGTTTTCCCATCTTTTTGGCAGCATACGGATACCGCGTCGGAAGAACGCTTCGTATTTTGAGGCTATCCACGAATCAACCCAATTTTTGGTATCTTCATATGATGTGAAGTGCTGCTCAGACAGGCCATGTGCCATAGATTGGAACGAGTGATACTCGGAAAGATCAATGTCTGGTGAATACGGCGGGTGGGGTAGGACTTTCCGATTGAGTGTTTCCAAGTAGGTTTTGACCGGCTCAATCTCATCAATTGTGTTCGGTGGAGAGGCCCAGTAATGGTTTCGTTTGATTTGAGCAATTCATAATACACGACCAAGCTGATCCCACCAAATACACAACATGAGTTTTTTCCCCATAAATATTCGGCTTAGCTGTCGATGTTGAAGCATGGCCACGTGGTCCTCAGGATTTCCTCTTCTTTGGGTTATCGTAGTGGATCCATTTTTCATCACCCTTCCGTTTATGCTTGGAAAGCATTTAACGTTTCTCAGCTTCCGTTCATATGGAACCTAATTTCCTTGCTTTCATTCCCAACGATATTTAAACAATGTGAAGTTGCTTGTTGAGTCACACCTAATGTAAGTGCCAGTTCTTCTTGCGTTTGGCAGGAATCTTCCTCCAATAATGCTTCCAATTCCGCGTCTTCGTACACTTTCGGCCTTCCGCTACGTTCTTTGTCTTCGACGTTAAACTCTTCTTAAACTTATGAAACCACTCACGACAACTTCTCTCACTTAAAGCAGCTTCTACAAGCAATCGATGCGCGTCAGCTGTAAATTCCTTCAAATTAAAGAAGTAAATCAAAAGTTCCCGCAAATGACGCTGATTTGGTTCAAGACTCGACATTTTTGCACGTAAAAAATTATGTGATGCTGATACAAAATCGCTAGTAACCTTACGATATGACGTTTCACATCTGACAATTTCAACCATAACTTACTGGTGGGGCCATCTTTTATCAAACGGCGGAGACTTATTTGTACTCCCTTTAATTTTTACTTTCCTTATCCTATAATAAGGAAAGTAATGTAATCGGCGGAAATTTGACCTACCCAGTTTTTCACATTTCTGGGCGAATTGTAGCCTCAGGACACCAAAAAAGTTGGTTTGGACGATTGTTTTGCGCGCGTGTGTGTATGTGTTTGTCTATCGGTCTGCCAGTAAACAGGATATCTCGAGAACCGTAAGAGCTAGAGACTTGAAATTTGGTATGCAAGTTATTTGTAGGCGAAACTTTTGGTAAAAATCGGCCGAGCCGTTTGGTCGCAAGGTCGCAAAATCGGTTGCAAAGCGGTCGCGCATCTAAACAAAATCTACAAAGATTCATGAAAATAAAAATGATTTGTTATCACGAGATAAACATGATTTTAAAGTAAAAGTTAGTAAAATAAAAACTCGAAAAAAAATTGAAGCCCAGGATTTTGCCAGAATTACCCAAATAATAGGATAAGGAAAGTCGTGTCATGTTCACACCATATTTTTTGCAATAGAGTCATGAATCAATATTAATGTGAACCGTAAGCATCTAATATTTTTTATTCTTTATTCAGAGATGGCACAAAGGTCATGCTAAGTGTTTTAACAAATTTTTAATGTAATGACTTTTAGATACCATTAGTTCGTTTTATCTGAAGTCCTATGTAACAATTAGTCAGTCCATTTTGAACCAGTCCTCCGTTCGCGTATAAACAATATTATGGCTTCACTATTAGACATCCAGCGATACACAGATGAATCAGCATCCACTTGCGTGAATCCATGTGACATCAGATATAAAAGAAACTTTGGGTTCCACTGTTTCGATACTTGCTTCAGACTTCTTTAGTTTCCAAACCCGAGTAGCATTTGACCAACAGTGAAAATGTGTCCTCATAATCGATGCCTTTTCTCTGAGTAAACCCGCTCGGTTAATCTAGTTTGGGATCGTTTAATCGACCTGTCTATCTTTTTTTCAGTTTGAACAACTACTTGCACGATATTGATTTTCTCACTGGCAGCCAATCCTCCTTAGTTATATTGACTTCGTGAGATTTAATTTCTTTTTACATCACTTTCTGACAGTCTTCTGCTTCTGTAGATTCTATCGCTTGTTTCAGAGTCTGAGGTTCATCCACATCGTCTATACTACCATCGGCCAAGCGGAAGTATTCTCGCACTGTGGTGTTCTCTTTCTCAGATTACATAGACACTCAACACTTGGAAAGATGAATGCGTAAGGAAAACAAGTTGTCGACAGAGGATAAAGCCTTGACTATGAAACTTTAGAAACTTTTCGTGGCAAGAGAGAGAGAGAAAGAGAGAGAGAGAGAGTCTTCTTTTTCTTCGACGAAGGTTTCTCAAAATTCTGCTCTCGCGTCTTCATTGTTGTTGCATTAATAATACAAGCGTTCTATTTCAAGGATGAAAACATTTCTTGAAGTGGTAATCTTCCTCGTGAGCAAATCCTAAAGTCGGCATGCTTTTTGTTTGGCTAACTTCGCATTCCAGGTGAATCTATTTTCCTTCAGCATGATCACTAACGCAAGCAATCCGAATACATAAAGATCTCTCTCTCTCTCTTTCTCTTTTCCCATTTATGCCTTACAGCGTTGGGGCCTCTATCCATTTCTTGTAGTTGGTTCTTTGCATCGCTAACGTCCTAGCTTCCTGAATGGTCTTCCCTCTTTTCCTTGCCAACTCTTTGATATTATCCTCCCATTTGATTCGGGGCCTGCCTCTCTTCCTCTGTCCTTCTGGTCTGGTTTCAAAAATTTTCCTCGGGTATGAGTCAGCTCTCATCCGCATAAGGTGTCCGTACCATTTTAATTGTTTGTTCTCTATTTCTTCTATTATTGGCTGCTGTTCTAATTCGTCCCTTACGCTTTTGTTCCTAACTCTATCTCTCCTGGTCTTGCCCACTACTTTCCGTAGATATTTCATCTCAGAAGCTGTTATTTTTGATCTGAGTTTATCCACTAATGTCCAAGATTCCGCTCCGTATATTAGTGCAGGTGTATAGATGGTTTTATATAAATGCATTTTTGTTCTAACTTTAAGCTCTTTCTTGCCTATTAAAGTGTTATTTATTTGGTAGTATATTTTGTTTGCTTTACTTATTCTGTGTCTAATTTCCTCTTCTATTTTTCCATCTTTACTGATGATTGTTCCAAGGTATTCCATTTTATCCGCATACTCCAGTTGTTCATCTTCTATCAGAATGGCAGTTTGTTCTATATTATCTTCTCTTGTAATGTGCATAACTTTACTCTTATTAGTGTTTATCTCCATTCCTTTTTCCTCCAGGTTTCTTTTCCAAATGTTTGTGTTATTTTGTAGTGTTTGTGCATTTCCGGCTATTAGGAGTATGTCATCTGCATAAATTAAATCTTGGGTCATTACTGGTGTTAGATTATGATATCCTATTCTTGTTCTTCTGATTTCATTTTTGCATTTTGTTATTATATTATTCATGTATATGATGAATAGCAGTGGACTGAGACTGTCTCCCTGCTTTACCCTCTATTCATGTAGAATTCCTCAGACTTGTGTCCATTTAGTCTTACTTTGCCTACTACTTTTTTGTTGATGCTTTTTATTATTCGTATTAACTTTTGGCTTGTCTCTAATTCTTCCAGTGCATTCCATATGTGCCTTCTTGGTACCAGATCAAAAGCAGCCCTAAGGTCTAGAAAGGCCAAGAAAGTGTCTCTGTTTTTGTCTATTGTTTTTTCTATTATGTTTCGTATTGTGAATATATGGTCCTGGGTTTGTCTGCCGGGCCTGAACGCTGCTTGTTCCTGCTCCATTTTGTCCTCAATCTCATTTCTTAATCGTTTTCTATGACTTTCGAGTACACTTTACCGGGCACTGATGATAAACATATTGCTCTATAGTTGTTGCAATTAACTGTTTCTCCTTTCTTATATATGGGCACTATGATATTTTTCTCCCAGTCCTCCGGTATCTTTTCTGTTCTCCACGCTTGTTGAAATATTATCTGGAGCCATTTTATGATTGTTTCTCCTCCTATCTTGAGCATTTCTGATGTAATTTCGTCTTCCCCGGGTGCTTTTCCATTTCGTGTTGTTTTTAGTGCTTGTTTTATTTCTTCTTCTGTAATATCATCGTTTTCATTCTCCTGGTCTACTCTTTCCATTTCTGGTTCTCCTTGAATATCTTCTTGGTTCTTAAATTTATTGTGGTAGTGGTCCCTCCATGCTCTTAAAACTCCTTCGGTCGTTGTTTCTAGTTTTCCTTCTTTGTTCTTTATATTTCTTATCTGTTTTGCTTGATTGCCTTTTAGTCCTTTAATTATGTTCCAGAACTGTTTTTGGTTTTCTACATAGTTCTGTTCTATCTTTGTGCCGAACTGTTCCCAGGAGGCCTGCTTTGCTTGTTTTACCCCCTCTTTTGCTTGATTTCTTTTTTGTATATAAAGGTTTCTGTCTTCTTCTGTATTTGTTCTTTTATATCTGCACCATGTTTCTTTCTTCAACTTAATCTTCGCTTTTATTTCTTCGGTCCACCATCTTGTTCTTTTCTTTAAACTGCTTTGATTTACCATTTTTGTTCCACATATTTCTCTGGCTGTTTTAAGTGTGGTTTCTTTGAATTTCTGCCATTTCTCTTCTAGCTTCCAGGGGGTCTCTAGCTGCCCTTCTTGTGTTTCGAGGTTATTTAATCTATCTGTAATTATTCTTCTATATTGTTCTCTTGTTAGTGGGTTTTCTAGATTTTCTAATTTGATCGTTTCGTGCTTCTTCGGTACTTCTATTTTTGGCTTTCTAAATATTGTATCTGCTATCACTAGTCTATGGTTTGTGCTTAACTCTGCTCCTCTTATCACCTTGACATCATGTAATGCATATCTCATGCTTTTGGTTATGGTTATATAGTCCACTACGGTTTTGTGTCCAAGTTGTTCGGCTTCCTAGGTTATTTTGTGTATCGTTTTATGTTTAAACAGAGTGTTTCCGATGATTAGTTCATTAGTGATGCAGAAATCGATCATACGCTCTCCATTGTTGTTTATTTCTCCCTCTACTCCGTGTTGCCCCATTGTTCCGTGTCCCATCTCTTTGTTGTTTCCGATGTGGGCATTCCAGTCTCCCATTATTATTAGATGGCGGTTCTTGTTTTGCATTTTTTCTACTGTTCTTTGTAGGTCTTCATAGAACTGTTCTTTTTCATTGAAGTTAGAACTTTCTGTAGGTGCATATATTTGTACTATCCCCACTTTCTCTTGCAATGCTAAGTCTACTGTTATTATTCTGGGGCTTATGGCCTCCCAGTTGATTACTTTTGATTCTACGTCGTTGCTTAGAATGATTCCCACTCCTTCTGTTATTCTATTTCCTACCGGGGTTCCTGCATACCGAAGTGTGTACCCTTTATCTAGTATCCTTATACCATTTCCTCTCTTTTTTATTTCTGCTACTCCCAATATTTGTGTTTTGTATTTTATCATCTCCTCTACTATTTCTTCCTCTTTTCCATTAAGTGTGGTAATATTCCATATTCCTATTCGTAACCTATTTCTCGCCTGTTGTTGCCTTTTATTCCGTCCTAGTCCGAGGCTTCCTATTTTTCTCTGAATCATCGTACCTCAAGTGGGTGATTAGCCCAACGTCGAGGGCCCCGTTACCTCGGGACAACTGGTGCCGGGTTATACCCCCCGGTACTGGGTCGCCAGAGCCTCATCAGTTTTCTAGCAGGGTGTACCGGGTGGTGTAGACTACCACCTCTCGTGCAGGTGAGGTTGACATTTGGGGCCTTTAGGATGGTGTTGGCCCTCTTACACCCCATACATAAAGATGTCCCACTGAAAGTTTGATAATATTTCACATCTCCTCTAGTGTTAAGTTCCGATTTTCTTTCAGAATTCTGTTCAACGTATAGTTCCTGCAGTTGAAATAGTGTGCGTACGTGTTGAGGTTTTCGCCATCTCTACCTGTGTTCGGTTTGTTTGATGTAGAATGCGCGCGACTTTGAGAAAGTTGCTCAGATTTCTATTCATATACACGCAGTGAGAACGCTGACAGTTCTGAGCACGCAAAGCTTTTGTCCTGTTTCAGTTTCTAATTTAATTATATAATTTATAACGCAAGTTGTCATCTCTTTTTAGGTCTTGGTTCTCAAGAAGTATACTGTCAGATGGCCACTATTTTAAATGTGATGAGCGATTCCGTTGGCGTTGACGCCTTCATTGGTCGGTACAAGTCTGAGTGCGTAAGTTCTCCGAGTTTAGTTGATTTGTGTTCGATCGACTCAAAATTGCCGCGCTCGTGCTTCCCCAACAGACAGTCTTCACATTTGATGCCATCGATCTTCAGTTCTGCGGGTAAACCATCAACAACGCTGGCATTAGACTTCATTTTATACATCGAAATTTGACTTAGTCTTCTGTGCCATAGCATCGAATCGTCACCGAGTGTGATGCTTGTGAAACTTTCCATTACTTTTATTTGCATATAATATAGTTTGCTGTTTCTTCATATGTATTTAGTAATCGGAACAAAACCATGATCGTGTGCGGACCTCACAACAAATAGATTTCTGTTTATTCTTGGTATATAGAGAACGTTCATTATGGTCAATTTTATAACACCAGTCATTGACTGTTTGTCGTGCGCGTCCGATGTTTCTCCATTACCGAACTTAATTGGGTATGAGCCTGCAACGACAGGTGTGAGGTTTCTTATGTGCGCTAGCACTGGTGTCGGCTAACTACTGATCAACTGTTGACTTAGTAGCCATATGTTCTTCTTCTGAACCACTTCCAAGAGGCTTTATCTTCTACGTCTTTTGCCATTTACACTAATTATGTCTGACTTCATCACAATCATTGAATTTATCATTGAACTTATTATTCTTTTTACTCGCAGGATTCTTCATCTCCAGAGTTGACAACGTACGCGTCGTGGTATCAACAGTAGAATTGATTACACGTTGGTTAACGGAAAAGGGAAGTGATATCACAACTAAAGCAGGTGCTAAATAGCTGTTACAGCGCTCTATGTTCTCATCCTTAAGAAAACAAGTGGAAAGTTTGTCTTTGTCTACAGAATATTATCTACCTTCCGTTTTTATTGTAGCAGATTTGAAACTTTCTTTTACAAGAAAAAACTTTCCAATTGTAGTACTTCTTTAACGGCACGATATTGTTCATGTGTAGGAGGTATTAGGAAAGAATATCAAAATCTGGATGCATTACGTTATTAGTTTGAAAAACAGCTAATAGGCTAATTGAGTTGTATACATTTGTTAAATGTCGCTTTTTTTGAAAGAAACGCGCATAGACAGCGCCAAAATTAATTTTTTTCCTTCTAAAATTTCCTTCATAAGTAAATTCAACGTTAAAAGTTTGATTTTTAAGCAACTGGTCATCGTGCACCCAAAGGACATTCAAAACAACAACCTCAACGGTTTTCTTGTTTTTTTTTCGAACGTCATGCCATTTGATTTGATTATAAACTGTTAAAGGAATAAGCAGACCAAATGGCGAAG
Source organism: Sinelater perroti (assembly GCA_036346155.1). Classification (NCBI taxonomy): domain Eukaryota; kingdom Metazoa; phylum Arthropoda; class Insecta; order Coleoptera; family Elateridae; genus Sinelater; species Sinelater perroti. Next base: position 6,864,922 of record JARFIY010000265.1, read on the forward strand.
AAAACCTTATTTAATCCTTTAGGTAAAGAAAATTTTGACCGTTTTAATTAGCTGCCAAATGACATTTCTTCTATAGTAAGCAAAGTTCGTCCATAAAATTAAATATTGTTATATAATTAAAAAAAATAATATAAAAATAATGGATGTTCAGAGGGCACATTTCAAACCATTAATAATAAAATCAAAGCTTGCTTACGCAATTTCTTAAGTGCACCAGAAGATTACTGGGAATCCAAAGATAACATGGTGTAACGTTCGAATGATTAACGGTGTATTGTTAATTTTTAGATTTTTATTCCAAGGGCTTCCTGATAAGTTCTCATTTTTTGCCAATTTCGTTACATTGTATGTAATTTAATCCGCTGTATGTTTTTCAACGCAGAGATGAAATATCTTTTAATTTGTTTTATGTCTTTAATGTCCTTCATATTACAATATTTGCTTCTGATTAATTTTTTTAATCGGATTGTAAAGTAAGATGTTGTCCTATCTCTTTATGTTGCTTTTGCACTTTAGAGCATATTCAGCTATTAATCATAAAAATTTTATTTCTGATGTTTGAATGATACTTCTTCGTGTCTTGTTATCATTTTAGTTTTGATGCTTTATTACTCAGTGGATAGTCTCATTATGGATAGGGGTGCTAGAAAATTTTTGCAAATGTCACAAGCTATGGTCGCATGTTGTGACAACCTTGAACGTGTTTAGTCACGTACTTAATTGATAGAGCGGCCTGAACTGTGGCATTAAAAAGAGATCGCATCATCAACTCGACTAAAAAAGAAATATCAGGCAATTTTGTACTATAAATTTACACGTAGTTTAAGTGTTGATGACTCGTCATCGTACGGCTTTTCTCAGGTGGTACTGAGAATTCCAGAAAGGACATTTTAGCTTGAAAGGCGTTTCGAGATCAGGGTGCCCATCCTCGTCTATCACTGAACAGAATATTGCTGCTGAATGCAACCTATCACCAGGTATGTGTTTTTCAAGTTAGAAAAGATTGTTCATTTTGAGTATCTCAAAGCTTAGTAACAAACAGATGGCCTGACGCGTTTCGTGGTGCTGTAAGATGATAAGTTCGAAAATGGAATATCTTGCCATGTCAACAGCATCATAACATGTGACCAAACCTTGCCTTATTTTGATGATAAAACAAAGATGTTTAAACATATAAACTCGTGTCTGCAAAAAATCTTAATCCACAAGGAAAAGGATGATAGCTATTTGCTTTACTGTCAGTAAATGTGGAGGAATTCAACGACAGGTTTTGAAGGATGCAGAATTGTCTAGAATGTGGTCAGTGGCGTAATTAGGGGGATGGGGGCTCCGCCCCGGGCGGCACTTTGACAGAGGCGGCAAATAGCGCCCCGGTTCCAATCTCTTAAAGTAAAAATTCATTTAAGTACAATGACCTGCAGGTCTTGATGGAAACCCACGCATTTGATATTAACAACCGTTTATGGTAATATTAATGCCGACCTTCCATAAAACCATAAAGTTCGAACGTAGGTATTGAGCGCGATTATCTAGGCGTCGTCGTTCCAATCCGTCTTACTACCGCACCATATGGCCAGCACGGGGCGGGGGCGGCACCTTGATATTTAAACGAATTTAGAGAAGCGAAGGGATGCTGATTATACAAAAGGGGTTTCCCATTGAAACAGGCCATTCCGAGTCGAAATTTAGTCCCGACGGTTGCTTTTGTAGTATTAATTCAACTTTCAATTTTATAACAGCTGTGAAGTGCATTTTATCGAATTTCATGGTTTGAAATCTACTGTTTAGATACCTACTTACCCAAGCTAAGTTTTGAAACTTTCGAGTCTGTCTGATTCCTCTTCCTCTGTATAAAAACTATAGGGAAATTCCGGGGGTGATGCTCTAATTTCAAAGGAAAAACACATTTGAAACCAACAGTAAACCATTCATATGGACTAAGAAACGACGCTGCTTTTTTATTTCGCACTTGTTGGCTTTGGAAGTATGGAGTTGAAAGTTTCGACAACCACGAAAATTTTCTAAGGTACATCCTAAAAAATGCCTTCGCATCACGGCCCGCCGCAGAAAGAAGCCCCAAGCATCACTTTGGTGACATCAATAATTCTAATTCCGGATTGTCTCCTGAAGAAGTATTGAGGACCGAACTTTTCGAGTCCTTGGATAGAATATTACAAGTGGGTACTAAAAATTTGTTACACTCATATTATTCTCTAACATAAAAACTTTATTACAGGAAGTTAGTACACGGTTCCAGCAACTCCAGGATCTGGATGACAAGTATGGTTTTTTGAAACCATCAAATATTTTGGATCCAGAGTTTAGGTGCGAGTTGGGCATTACGTTTCCAGACGACCTCAACAAAAGCGAGTTCTAGGTAGAACGAAAGCGACTTCGGCGCTTCGTTAAGGCTTCTAATGACGAGACAACACTTGCTGAAGGAGGCCCACTGGAACTACTAAAATTTATTATGAAATACAATCTGCGGATAACTGTCCCTAACATAGTTATTATGTTAAGATTATTTTTAACTGTAGGCGTGAGTATTGCTTCTTGTGAGAGGAGCTTTTCCAAGCTAAAATTAATAAAAAGCTACCTCAGTTCCACAATGAGCCAGTTCCGTATCACTAATTTGTCTCTCCTTTCAATCGAACAAGACTTAACCAGTAAAATAGATTTTAACAGTGTAATTAATGAATTTGCAACTCGAAAAGTTCCATTGTTTTAACGTAAGTAAATAAAATATATTGTAGACCTAAACCTACCTATTCAGCTTAGTATCTGCTTTTCGTTTTCACCTGTTCCCTATTTAGTTTTTTTTAAGACGGGAGCAGGGCGGCACTTTCAGAGTTCGCTCCAGGCGGCACATACGCTAGTTACGCCACTGAATGTGGTAGAAAGTATTCAAAGTATTATGAAAATTAAGTGTGTTGCAAAACATTTTTACTACCCTATGTACTAATTACGCTTTTCAGTTTTTGAGGTTTCTCCTCTATAGGATAAAGCAAAACCTAAAAATTTCAATTTATTTGCTCGTTCTGTATTTTGAAGTTTGTAATGTATATTTTTAGTCCTGTGTAATAAGACCATAACTTTCCCAATGTCCCAATGTTGATTTTTGTAACGCATTTTCTGATTCAGCTATAATTAGTTGATTAACTGCATAACGAACTACTTTGCTTTTTATCATTTTCACAATGAGCTATGGTATTGTAATTTTTAATAATTTGTTGTGAACGTTTTTTTGCCAGTGGGAGTTATATTTTATAATTATGTGCTTTAGCTTGATTGGGTTAGATTTTGTATGCTTCAGTACATAATTCTAGCTTTCTAAATGTATTACCCTTATACTTTATTTTTTAATTGTTTCTTGTATATTATCATTTGATATTTGCTTTTTCCTTTTTATTATCATGCTCCACTAATTGTTCTTCACTTATATACAGTTGTTGAATTGAATGTTAGTATATCTTAGTAGTGGCAATGTTGCTCTGAATCTATCGATCTGTATGCAAGCGCTTCGCTCCTAAACGTAAATTTTGTACGACGGAGCGAAACATTTTCCATTCCAGGCGTTAGTACGGTTATATCTCACCTAATTACCAGCAAGATAAGCATCTGACATATTTATGTAGTCAGGTGATTTATGGAGCTGTAAACTTGGTTATAGGATGCCCATATTAATTAGAAATAAGCAAGTAACGAATCCAGCCGACCAGTTAGTTCACTTGAAGGAAAAATAAGTGATGTATTTATAAATTTTATGGCTTACTATTGTCAAATATTTCGAAAAAATCCGGTAACGTCGAGAAACATTTTTTTTTTCATTTTTGCCACGGTTTATGTTCTTAATTTTAGATTTCACATACTAAATGTAAGTTTAACATTAGCAATTTGTGACATGATGAAGTGTGTTGTTGATATCGCCGCTTTTGAAATAAATTAACATTAAACAGATACTTATATACAATCAAAATACAATTTATCCCCCTCCCCTCAAAAAAAAAACAACTAAAAAGCCCAACAATTTTCACTAAAATTGTAAACGGGGAAAATCAACTTACTTTTTTTGAAGAGTGAGATTGTGGATGAAGCAAGTTGTTCCGTCTTATTCAAAAAATCATCAGTTACCTTCTTCACAACTTTAAACATTTCCTAGATATTCAAATAAAATATTCTTTCACATTTTCTCAAATAGACAAATATGTCAACAATCTGACAATTTTTCCTTGTCGAGGTGGTACATGTGGATTTTCAGAAACAATGTTCCGAGAGCTGATAAAAGTATGTAATCAAACTTTATTAATTTAATAATGGTCTGCAAACTGAGAGGTTAAGGATTTCATATGTTCGCTCTTTCTGCTTGGCCGTCACGCACCCTCTCCGATGCGGGGCGATGTGATAAGCACCGCGCCTTACACGACCGCCATTATTACCTCTTGTTTAAGTGAACACAGGTACTCAATTATTTTTAGTGACTGCTCGTCCTTTAGTTACCAAATCACGCTAGTGATAATCAAACTTCACTAATTAAGAAGAAAGTTTGGCCTCATATTTTAGCAATTGATATGTTTTATTTCATGGTGCGGTTTAATTAGTGGACGATACTGTACAGCGCTCAATGGAAACTTAAAAATTTGCAAAAACCTTTTTGTGGGCTACTTTGTAGTTGAGTCAAGAAAGGGATGTTACCAGAAACGTTTCGCTATTTAAATTACATTCAATTTCACCATTCATTTTCATGATCTCGATTGTTTCATACTCCATATTTAATAGATTGTTTCAGTAAATAAAAATCCACCAATAAAATAAAAAAGTCCATAGGTTTTATTTATTTACAACAACAAAAAGTAGACCCATCTGAAGCAGGAGGGCGCACTAAAATACTGATGAACCACTATAATAGGCTTAACTTACAAAGTAACTTATCTAAAGCTCAGTTTTCTTCATAATTCATGTGTTTGTATAGTATATAGTGCTGGATCATGAAGAAAATGTCGAACACGACCGAAAACAGTCCCAGTCCAAACTTGGTGGGATCGCCGAAAATGGACACCCAGTCATCTGGAAACAGGGCTCTAAAAATACCGTCTGGCGCAATGGCAGTTTACTTACTGTAATTGTAGGAGTTTAGAATCATTTGCAGCATGCTTAAAGTCCCACCAGTAAAGTCCAGCAAGATGTTGCCTATGCTCCAGCCCATTGTGCTTTTCCTTCTGTAGTTCATGTAAGCCTGAAACAGACGCGAGGTAAAGCAGCCGGAAACCGAAACATCTATTCTAGCGTACCTGCGGCATGTATTTGATTAAAGTTATAGTCAATTTCACGTAAGAACAGTAGTATAGGAAGTCGAGCCAGTGCAAAACGTTGCACGAGGAGAGAATTAAGCTGATAAATAAGAAGACACCGAAACATATCAGGATCCCCCGCGCAGTGATAGAGACTCTTTGATCCCCTTTTTCATACAAGAAGCACTGGATTATTGTAAGTATTGTGGCCACTGTCGCGTGAACGGCAAAGAATATATCGTTTACTTGCACTGGGTTTAGACCTCTTGGGTATCTTACGAAATACTCTTTCTGAAAAGTAACAGTAACAATAATAATGAATTAGTGTGAGGCAGCACCAATACTTACTTCTATTTCTGGAATCCAATACAATCCTAAATTAAAAATACTATACAGTGAAAAACCTACAAGGTTCAGAATGAGGAAGTCAAAATTTAGTCCGATCACACTGCAAAAGAAATGTTACTGATGTTACACAGAAAACAAAATAATTTTAATCGCTGACCTTTTTCGTTGATAGTTAATGTAGATTTGTGGATAAAACGAAACCGACCACGCAATAAAGTATATCCAACCGATTATTGCGGAAAGAGTGTCCAGCGCTCCGTTTTTGTACACAGTTATTCTTACGTAAACGTCGTTTACACTAAAATCAGCGCGTTTTATCTCCTGGCAAACCAAAAATGTTTACGTACTTTAATTCTGGATCTGTAGCATTTACAGACACCTCGGAATGTCCAGCCGAAGTTGCTCGCGCAGTTATATTGTACGTGGTGTTCCTAGGGCTTAGTAATATCGTTGGGGGTACAATTTTAACGATATCTTGGTGCTGTACGATGAAGGTGAGTTTGGTGTCAGCTTTACTGTAATTTCTGAAAGCAACCTAATAGGCAGAGGTTCTTTCTACAAATGGAGAAAAATACGCACTTTAGCAATATCTCGAAATTGGAGGTCTCGTCCTGTTTGACGCGCAAGTCTTGCGTCGAGATGCTGATGTCGCACCGAGCACTTTGGAAAACTGAAAGCACAGAACGGTAAAATTCCGCGGAATTAGAGAAAAATAACTTACCCGACAGCAGCACGACGGCCAGGACCACCCCTTTTCTTCTTGCGTGCAAGGGATACATCTTGATCTAGAGCAAAGCCCGATTTCAGAAAGCGGCACGTCTCAAGCGGCAAGTAAAGTGTGAATGCGTTCGCGCTCGGTTTGGTTAAAAGCGAACGTCACCGGGACTGCAGAATTACTGGGCGACTTTCGGGTAGTGGAAATTAGCGGCCGCCGGTGATGTAAGTGATAAGAGGCATGGCGTTTTTCGATTGGGTTTCTTCAGCGGCTCGAGATTATTTAATGGAATTCTCGAGGCGTGGGCTCAATTAAAAATATGCGAGCTGCTTCTGATAGGCTTTAAATGAGGGTTTCATGCGTGTTTATGGAACGCATAATTGGCTTGTGGTGACGTTCGCCGAGGTTTTGCAACAAAATGTTTACAGGGGGTTGCATGGGTATCAGAACTAACGAAAAGTTGAAACTAATTAAATTGCTTATAGTGATTGATCTTAAAGTACTTCCTGATAATTAGCTGAGACGTTTTCCGACCACCAAATATGTACTATCAGTCGGAAATCCTGTGGAGTGGTCGAGTGGATTATTACTCACAATGAGTTGCAGTATTTAGATAACTACGCAATTTATCTATCTAAGAAAAGTGGCTTTTTCAATTTTTTAAAACTTTCCACATAATTTTTAATTACTTTTTAGAGAAAACCCTGCTGCTGTCCTCTATATATTCTTCCTTTTATGATGGAATTATAATACCTTCCGATTATATTACAAATAATGGAAAACATGAAAAAACAGTTTCTTCTGCGTTTCGATATTACAGATAAAAAATAATGCCAGTCATTTGTTCATAGTAAGTTGCAGCACTACTCTCGTGCGAATTGAATGGTTATTCATAGAATTGCAGTACGTGATTAACCTAGTCATTTCAATTAATATTATTCAATAATTGCTGACACAATCATAACTTCATCATACAACATTGTTAAATCTTGAGTGAAAAACAATTCTGAATATCAACAATCCAGGAATAAATATCAATATATTATAATTAAGAAATTAGAATAATTAAATTCGCGTCATAATAAAAACAGTTATGATGGTAGGTTTTAATGGTTCATAACCATTATTTTGATTAAATATAAATTATTACAATCCGGTGACACATTACTAATTAATTTTTTATAAGACAGCGAATATAATTTTTATCTCCACTTTAACAGAAAAACGTATGTTGATGATGAAGCTTAAATCTTTCTTTTACAACATTGCATAAAATATGTAACGGGATAGTGTAAGAGACTAAATCAACCCCGGGTTCGATCCCTGTCGGATTCTGGTAAAATTATATATAATATGTTTTTCGAATTAAAACAATGGACCTCGATGACCAGCAAATCTAATAATATAAGTATATAATAATATGTAGATAAGCGTAGAGAAAGTTTATAAATTCAACGAAAGACCAAGATAGAATACGTCACATAAACACAAAGAATTATAAAAAACAGTAGTCGGAAAGGCAAAAATATAGAACGAGTTTGGTGAAGAACTAAATCATAAATATAGAAAAGACCATAGAATAATATATTTATTTCAAGAAATATTACGGAAATAATAATAGAGAAAGGAGAAGAGCTGTACTTAGCATTCATAGACTTACAATCTGCTTTCTATGCTGAGTAAAGATAAATTATCTGGCAATGTGAAAAACTACTAGAAGTACCTAGACAACTAATAGATGTACTAAAAAGTACATAAATAAATGTGGCAGGCAAAATATAAATAAACGGAGAAAGAGCTGAAAAATTTGAAATAAAGAAAGGAGTTGAACAAGGCGATAGATTAAATCCTTTATTATTTAAAATATTAATTGATAGACGAATTAACAATACAAAAAAAATAATTACAAGCAGTAGAATAATGGAATTTAATACCTTTAAAAATATAAGGTTTACTGTGATATTGTGTTGATAGCAGATTCACCAACAAAAATAAGCAAACTAAAAATAAAAATAAATGTAAACAAAAACAAACTAACGATAGTTAATATGAAGGAAGGAAATGATGTAAGAAATATAAAAATAATCTGCAAATATCAAGATTTGGAAACTGTGACAGAATATAAACATTTACGAAGTATACCAAGAAGTGAAGATAGTGAATTTACAAATAGAACTAGATATTAAAATATATGGAAATGAATCTTGGGTATGCCAAAAAACACATGAAAGTAGAAATGAAATAATTTGTGGAAAACAAAATGGGCCTGCATAACAAACGAGGAATTAGAAACAGAATGGAAAAAGAGTCAGCAAGGGACAAAATGGAGAAAAATAAATTAAAATGGCTAGAACATGTAATTAGAAAGGAGAAAACAGACTTGTTAAAAGAGTAATGGGAGCTGGCAGAGGCAAGAAAATAAGAATACGAAGATCAAGAAAGATAGGAATAGAAAGGGTAGCAGAAATAGGAAAGAAAAGAAGAAGAACGATAGGACAAACGAGGCGCTCAGCTACTAACAGATTTAGATAGATCTAAAGAAGCAAATGAAGCAAATAAATAAGAAATATCCAAATCTCTATAAGGACATAAGACTATCTTTCAGACAGAAATATACGCCGTACTACAATGTGCGCGCGAAAACGGTAAGAGGGCTTACAGGAGCAAGCGGTTTTATATTATATCAGACAGCTTTAAATATATTAGGCAACTTTAAAGGCTTTATCAAGCGCAAAAGCATCATCTAGATTGGTATGGGAATGGATCAACGAACTCAATGCACTGGCAGAACATAACACAGTAAAACTGTTATGGGCACCTGGGCATTGCGGTATCCGCGGCAATGAGAAAGCCGATGAATTGGCTAGGCAGGGATCTAGTGAGGCTTATATCGGCCCAGAAACTACCTTAGGAACTTCACGAAGTGCTGTCCAAAGCTTTATTAAGGAGACGACACGCACTCATCATCGAATGTACTAGAAGAACCAACCAGGACATTATTTGAGCAAAACCTTCAATAAGGGACCTTGCCAAAAGAGAGCTGCAGAACTCCATTAAGGAAGACATGCCTAAGCACAAAAAGAAGTAAACATGGAATATTTAGGGAATTCTCAAGTATAATATTTAAAGCTTTGCCTTTTGAAATGGAGACTAAGACTGCACAAACGTAGCGAGAGAAGATCGTCCATGAGATAGGTAGACGATATAAGGAGAAAGCTGGGAAAAACTGGCTACAGGCAGTACAAAACGAACAGGAGTAGAAGAGAAAAGGTGAGGTATACATTCAGGAGTGGACAATTAAATGCTAAAAAGATGTGGTACTTCTTAGGAGTATTTTCTATTTTCCTTTCTACATTTATCTATCTCAATATTAAACGATTCTAACTTTTGAATACAACACAATGATCTTATAACACAATGGTTTCATAAAATGTACTTCATCTTATATCATTTTCTTGAGAACATATATAACGCATTGGGTTTAGGAAAAGAAAGCGCAATTTTGATATGATTTAGAGGTAAAATATGATCAATCCTGATCCTAGGTGATAGATTTTGCTTGAAAATCAGAAACGTAATTTAAATTAGTCTTGGAATTGAGTTTTGCAATTCGAATAATCATTTGAAATTCGTATTTGTCTCATAAGCGCCACTCTTTTTCTCCTTTTTTTCAGGATTCTATTCGAATATTCGAGTACTTGAATTATTCCAATTATTTTAATATTTATATTGTTGTGAAAAATAGTGGTACACGTTTTCCATTTTCCTTTTTTCAATTTGAAACTTAATTCTCTACATATCTTTATCTTTACTTTGACAATCTACTAATCGTACCAATACATTGTTATCTCCGGTTGAATATAAGTTCGTCCGTTGTTTTTTTACCAACCAAACCAAAATTTCAATTTTTTAATTTCAAAATTTATAAACTCAACCAACGTTGTGCCAATACGACGATTAGGATTAACTTATTTTCATTTCTGTTCTTTTAACGAAAATTTTTCGCAAAAATCTCTTCAAAATCTCCAAATCTGAAAATCTAACAGCTTATGGATATTATATTAAGATATTTGATCTAAATTCTACCAATTTTCCGTCTTTGGTTTTTAAACCAAAAACTTGCATAATGTTCTTAACCACAGATTTATTTTTAATGCAACACTATATGGCCATGATTCTATAGTTGAACATGTTTCTTCATATTTAAATCTCAATTGTTTAGTCCGTGGCATTCGTATGTTACTATCTCAAACAACGATTTTCCATTATTGTTTTTTCTTCTTCTCTTGTTTATGGTTTTTCCACTAAATAAATACTACAAGTAAATTAAAAAACTCAAAATACCCTATAATTGTCTAATTAACACACTGTTTTTAAAATCGCAGCAAGTTCTGTGGTTTTTAAAAATTGAGAATTGAAAACTTGTATATATTTACATAAAATAACTTTATTTATCAAAATATCCACCTTCGCAATGAACAACTTTTCCCAAATGAGAATATAATTTATAAATTACTGCAATGTGTGGTTGTGAATTGTTTTGTAAAACTAAAACTTTTTCTAATTTACCATTTGCTGGTTGTTTTTATTGCAATGCATCGTGTATTCTTTGGAGTTGTTCACTACAAAAGTTGGTCGTGTGGTTTTGACTAACTCGTAGATATTCATGGTGAATCATTCTTTTTGAAATACAGAGAAGAATTTTTCATGGTAACAATTTTGCTTTAGGACTTTGTGGCACAGGATCACTTGATGATAGCCAATGGCCAATTCATTTATAGTTGGAATACATAATCCATTTTTCATCAGTGGTCAAAATTGGCCCAAAAAGTTATCTGATTTTAGTCGTGAAATAAGAGACGTACAGATTGTACGACGCTGTAATTTGTTATAGGATGTTAGTTTGTATGGTGTCTATTGACTTAATTTTCACCTCTTTCCAATTTTGTGCTTCATCATTTACTTTGAATAATTCTGGAAGCTATTGACGTATTGGGGTTTAGAATTAATTTTAAAGGATTTACAGTAAATGACGTTATTACTATTTTTTCCGATCAGTACATACAGCAATAAACTTCATGGTAAAGCACCATCATTAGGCTTGAATTTTGAGTGTTTGAACAAAACGCAATTTGCGGGAAGCGTTACTTTTCCATTTCCATTTGAAGAAATTGGCAGCTGAAAGTTTTCGTTTGCTGTCCGAAGCTTATAGTGAACATGCTATATCGATTTAAACTTGTGAGTATTGGTTTTGACTATTTAAAAGTAGTGATTTGACAAGAATGGCAAGAAGCGCCTGGGCCAAACAAAAAAGTTTGAAGATGCAGAATTGGAGGCATTACCCGATGAAGATCAAACGCCTAAAAAATTGGTAGAATGTTAATTTATCGACCATCAATAAAAGTTTGAAGGCATTGGGAACGATTCAAAAGTAAGGAAATTGGATGCTACATGAATTGAAGTCGAGAGACGCCGAAGGATTGTTTCCAGTTGCTTCAAAAGAACAAACGCAAATGATTTTTATGTCGTATCGTGTCTGGTAATCAAAAATGGATTCATTTCGAGAATTCTAAGCCCAAAAAGGGATGATGTATGTCCGCCCAAGTATTACCATCAACCTCAACATCGACCCCAAAGCGAAATATCCATGGTTCGAAAGTAATGCCCTGTATTTGGTGGGATCAGAAGGGCGTAGTGCTTTACAAACTGCCGAAGCAAGGTGTAACTGCCACTGGGGATCGCTACCGACATCTGACAAGTCAAAAACAATTTGGAAATACTTCGTTGGGATGTCCTACCCCAACCGCCGTATTCACCAGACATTGTTTCTTCTAATTACCATTTGTTTCGATCAATAATGCATGTCCTGTTTGAGCAGCGCGTCATCTCTTTTGAAGATGTCAGAAAAGAGTCGATTCATGGTTGCATCAAGGAACCAAGATTTCTTTCGTCGCGGAATCCGCCTGTTGCCAGAAAGATGGGAAAAAGTTGTAGCTAACGATGAACATAACTATGAATAACTTGTGCTTCATAATTTTTTTTGAAATGAACATTTAGTTCCGCAAAAAATCCTTTAAAGTTAATTTCAGGTGCCAATATTAAAGCGGAATTTGTTTCAATCACGTCTCCAATTAGGCGATATTTAAATTTGATGGTATGCTTGATCCTGTCTCGTCTTCTAACGATTTATACCCCGTAGAAAATATTTTAAACTATTTCTGGACCGTTCGTGATGTAACTGTTTTTTTTGCAGCTTCTGTAGGGTTAGTCGCACGTATTACATTATTTTTACAGACATTTTTAAGGGTTAGAATAATATTTTAAAGTGAACGGTTCGAGATTCAGTGAATTATTGAAGTAAAACACTTGCTAATATAACAGATCAATAATTCTTGGAATATTGTCTGATAACATACGCAAACAATTCTTGGAATTATTACGCGCAGGAGAGAATTTTCTTAGTTACCTGGATGTTATGGTTTCACCTCCCTCCTCCAAGTTGCCTAGTAATACACCTCTACCACTCGTTTTGAGTGATGTCTTTTTGATTAACCTCGTGTACGTTTGAAGTGATGAAATACAATGCCAGTTTAAATGGGTTTAGGCGAAACATTGCCGTCGCAAATTACCTTACGTGGGGACGTAATTCCCTACCACACAAATGGGCGTAAGCCGAACGCTGATAAGCAGAATTAGCCTCTGCTAATGGAGCTCGGCTGTAAAATAGAAAAATTTAAAGCTCCCATCATTTGGACCGTCAGCGCCAAGGCTAATTTCAGCTATCAAAACGCGTGGCGATCCCGTCTATCAGTTTGTTGTGCGGCAAATAGAGCGAAGCTGCACGCCCATTACGTTTTTATCATCGTGCAAGGCGAGCCGGCAACAGGGATGGTGCAAATAGAATGATGCAATTAGCTGCGAACGCTTTTATCATGCATTTGGTTTTCGATATCGACGCCTTTAATTTAATGCCGACGAATTCATTCAAAAGTTATCGCAGACTGGAATAATTTACGTCGACCGGCTAGTCCGCAATTTCTCTTTAAAATTGTTATTACTGTTATCTTGAGCGCATAAGAAATTATTTATGCTTATTAAAAGAATAAAAGGATTGGTTTCGTAATATTGTTGTTGATTAAAGAACCTTGATTTTGTCCTTATTTATATGCATTTTTTGATACTGATTTAATTGTATATATGGAACATATTTAAAAAGTATCAAACTTAAAATTGAGTTATTTACACAGACAAAATTCAAGAACGTAAACCACAATTGATAATCCAGAAGGTTAAGGATTTCGGGAAAAAAATTAATTGTTAAGTCAACAGCTGGTGTCGAATGTCACAGAAAATTTCAAACTGCCTCAAACTTTTGAAAGATCATGAAAATTTTATATACTAGCTTTCATGACGCGAAGTTCTATAACAATTATATGATATTCATTCATAATCAGCCTATTTCATCGTGATAGGTAACAACCACAAATGCCTTCTACAAAAGTGGTTCAAATGTGACCGCGACTGATTAGTGTGCAAACAAGCCGCAGAAATTGTGGGACTTTGAGAGAGTAGAGCTACAACCCCCACCCTCCTTCCTGTTCGGGTTAGAACCTGTTAAGTTCTGTTTGGGAGAGCTAGCGTGGAACAACGCATTGTAATAAAATTCCTCGTTGGCAAAAACGTCCCGTCCGCTGAAATTCACCACAGACTCAACAACAGTATGAGGAAAAGTATTTTAGAGAGGACAGAGAGCGGGTGGAGAATGAACTGCATGATTGTCGACCGCGAACATCCGTCACCGAGCCAAACAATGATCGTGCAGATGCGTTTATTCGTGAGAATGGGCACAGCACTATCAAGAAACTTAGAGCAATGCTGCCTATCAGTGTTGATAGTGTAGAAGACATCGTAAAACTATCTACACTATCGCAAGGTAAATGTATAGTAGGTACCACGTATTTCGACGGACGTGAACAAAATGGTGCACATGCAAGCTGCCAGTCGTCTCCTACAGCAGTTTGAAAATGCAGGTGATGGATTTTTGAAGTCTGTAGTGATCAACGATGAAATGGGTGCACTACTTCATTCCCGAGTCGCAACAGGCATCACGTTCTCCCAAACCTAAGAGAGCGCGAAGGAGCCGTTCGGCAGGAAAAGTGATGGCAACGTTCCTCTGGGACTGGCAGGGGGTTATCCTTATAGACTTTCTGACGGATTCCAGAACAGTCAATGCAGACCTCCTGGCAACAGATGTGAAGAAAGCAGCTAGCCTTCCTTCAAGACAACGCATACGGCCTAAACAACAATGGAAATCTACCGGAAATTGACACGGAACTTTCTGCGGCATTCGCCGTACAGCCCCGATTTGACCCTAAGTAATCTTGTTCCGTTCAGAAGGCTCAAATCGCATGATTTGAGTTGTTGTCCACAAACCCATGCGGACAACGACGCCATCATCCAGACTGTACGGGAGTGGATACGCCGCCAATCAAAGCCTTTTTTGATAAGGGCAGCAGGATGCTTCTAGAATGTTGGAAAAAAAGTGTTGACTCCGGAGGGGAGTACGTTGAAGATTGACATGTGCAAGTAACCTTTTGGCAATTTATTTTTTTGTAAAAAAAATCAGTTTCGATCATATCTGAACCATCTTATAATTTCTATAGTATAATGAGAAATAACTTGTGTATTCCTTTTTGTTAGGCAGTCAATATCAAAAGTTGTAAAAAACTTTTGTTTTCCACTGAAACTTTGGCTTGTTTTGTATAATTCCTCCTTTAGTTTAAATTTCTCTTATTCGACTATCCTACGACTCTGATAATCTTCTTTTACATGCTTTCTATGTTTTACGCCTTGCTAATTCTTTGAGGGATATACATACAAAAAATCCCTTCTTTAACGTGGCAACAACTGTTTCTTCCGATCCGGCAATAATCTCTGGTCATCTTCTAGTTAGAGTAGTGCGACTACTTTATTGTTTTTCATCCTTTATACAGTTTCATGTGTTTTTAATTATAAATTTTAACAGTGATATTTTTCCTTGTTTGTTTTTTTAATTGCTTTGCTTCTGTAGCTTTTAGTTAATTATTCTTGATACTAATATCTACAGTTCACATTGACACGCGAGCTGCATGTTTCATATAATAATATAAACCTCACATTTTATATATAAAAAATACTACGGATATAATTTACCTTCACTCGTTATTATTATTGCATCTCTCTACGTTCATTCATTCATTCACCTGTTATTACCATAACCCTCGCCTTCTTTTTATTCATGTTAGTTTTAAATGTTGTTTTTTAGTAGTGTTTATTAAGAATCTGTTTCATTTGGCCACTTTTTACTTGCTATATTTTTTATTAGTTTTCGATACCCCAGTCTATTTTTCATAATTTGCCCTTTTCTTAAATGCTTCTCTATTTTATTTGTTTAGTTTACATAAACTGGTATTCTTTAACTGTCTTTTATTTAAAGTTACCAAGCTTTATTGACAATTAGGTTGAAGCTTTCATATTTAAAATTTATTTTTACCACTTTTCACTTCTTTTAAAGTATTTGAAGTATTCTTGTCTATCTTAAGATATGATTTCATAATAATGTATTGCGTTCGTTTAATTTTGTGCAATTTAAGCATTAAATTATCTCTATACTTTTTTTTCGTTGCGGAGCACTTATTGACACTACAGCCTTAAGAGCTTATTATGCTCGTTAACATGGACTTAACTAACTTGGTACTTCTTTTTCAAATGCCATATCCTCGGTGGATCTTCAGCTATAAAATTCTCAGGCCCTTTTTCTTTGATTTTGCCTTATAATATTAGTTGCAAATGTTCGTATTTTTCATTCCTCATTGTGTCGAAGGTATGCGATTTTTCTTAATTTAAGAACTTCTTTTTCTTTGTTTAATTGCTATAATACTCTGTCGTTTGACACATGATGGACTCATAAAATTCTCAACATTTTCTTCAGTAGTATCTTCTGTGAGAGTCCAGGTCTTCCAATGCAGAGTAGAGTATTGACAATACATAGTAGCGTAAAAACCGTAGTCTGATTTTGATGTTTAATGAGAGATTGCATAATAGTTTTTTCAAGCGATAGAATGTGCTCCTTGCTTCTTCTATTCTCATTTGATGTCCTCCTGTACAAATGCATTTTTGAAATATGTTGTTGACATTCCTCATTGACCGCTGCAACATCTCAGCTGGGACACTATAAATTTCATCCTGAATTCTCTGTTTTAACTCATCCGGAGTTCTTGGTCGAGTCGTGTACACTTTACTCTTGAGATAGACCCACAAGCAAAAATTACAAACGGACAAATCTGGCGTTACCGAATCTTGAGATCACACGGCTACCGGACAATTCTCGCACAGCTTCCATTGATTGCCGTGCAGTGTTGCTCCATCCTGTTGAAACCAGGTTTCTTGAACGTGTGGAAAATTTCTCAATTCAGGTGTAACAAAAGATTGTAACATTTTCACGTAACGATCCGTATTAACAGTTACTGTGATCCTCTGTTCAAAAAAATAAGGTCCGATGATTCCATGTAATGAAACAGCACACATACAGTCACCTTACTAGCGTGTAAAGGGCGCTCATGAACTTCATTAGGATTTGTCTGCCCAGTAGCGGTAGTTCTGTTTATTCACGTAACCTGTGAGATGAAAATGGGTCTCATCTGACATCCACAACTTGCTTAGAAATTCATCGTCATTGTTTATGTTATGAATTCTAATCGCAACTGGTAATCGTTTCTCTTCAGTTGTTGCGCTATCTGCAGCTTGTATGGATAAAATTTTAAATCTAAATGAAGAATTCTACGAACACTCTCCCGGGACATTTCAACTGCAGCTGCTTGCTTCCGTAAGACAGACTCGCGTACAACATCATTGTTCTGTGGAGTACGAGCACTTCTTGGTCGTCATGTTGGTTTCTTCTTTAGGGCAGATCCAGTCTCTTCAAAGTTATTAATTCAAATTTTTATCGCGTGTTTTGATGAGATAGCACCATGACGTCCTAAGTTGTAGAAACTTCGAAACTCCCTCTGCACAGCTTCCAAACTATCACTGTTTTATAAAACATTTTTATTGCTAACGCACGCTGTTGCCTGTTCCACTGATGCATGGCTACTAAAAGTGTTTACTTGCTCAAGGTCACTGCCACCTGCTCATGACTGCCACTACGCATTTCAAAAATTCCCGTCATTTTGTGTCACCCGTTACGTCACTATTTACGTTACGAGCTTTCTCTATTAAAACCTGTGCTTAGTGCGCACTTAAACTCGAATTGTATGTTGTTAATATGTTCTTCTAATTTTCTATATATTCTTTCATGTATGACCTTCAAGGAAATTTTAAGTATGCAACTCATCAGACTTATGATTCTGTGTTCTTTGAATTTATTGGCTCTTGTTATTGGGGATAAGTACAAAGGTGGAGGTTAGCCATTCTTGTGGGAGCTCCCCTGTTTTATATATTTGATTGAATAAATCAGTCATGGGTTCCAGGTTATTAGTTTTATTATTGCGGTATAAGTTTATTACTGTCATCACTTTTGTTGTAATGAGTGATCCATCAGCTGCATCGATATTTGTCATTTCTTCCCTCTGTTCGTCTGAGAAAACCTCTTTGACATATTCGTTCCATGTTTTCAGTTTCATTTTGGGTTCCCATATTGTTTTCCATTTTGATCTGTTAGAAGTGTTTTATTAGTCTTTTTGGTAATGCCTGCGGTGTGTCTTATTTTCCGATGGGTATTTATAAAGTCGTGTTTCCTTTCTAACTCTTCTATCTCAGCACATTGTTCATTTAACCAGTTTGCTTTTACTTCTTTGATCTTATTTTTGATTAGCTTGTTTAGTTTTTTATATCTCTTGTCATTATATTTTTTCACCTTTCATCTAGCTGTCATTAAATCTAATATATCGTCATTCATCCATTTTTCCCCTTTGATCTGGTCTTCGTTATTAACTTATCGTTGGTTGTTGATGTTATAGTGCCTTTTATAGTTGTCTGTTTTTCTCCCAACTTCATACTAGGACATCATACACACCTATGGGTTAAGCGAGACTAGAATTTGTTTGCGCCGGCTCGTGGCCGCTCGTGCTCGTATGCGTCAAAGCAACAGCCCATCTTTATACCTTGGTTAGATTTATTACTTTTTTGTATTTCTAATTTGGTCTTTTAGTTTTTGTATTTAAAGGATTATCATGTTGGGTGTAATTTGCAATAGTTTGTCTCAGATACATTAATATTAGATTGTACCGACTCTTATTGTATACATTTGCCAGAAAAATTCCAGGACTGACTGATTTATACTTTACCTTTGATATTTAAACAAGCAATGGCTTTTACTCAGTTACCTGATGTATTCTAAATAGACATGGCCTTCAAAGTGTCTCCATTAAAAAAATTCACTGGACGGTGCGGCTTCTTAATAACCTACTGTTGAACTTGGCGCATTTAGTTAGAAGTAACGTAATGGGCGCAGATTTTGAGAAGAGAGTTAACATTAAGTGTTAAGTTAAAAAAAAAACACGGTAAATAATACAGTAAGCATATACTAATGAGGTGTTATCAAGAAGCCGAATTCTTAAATGACACAAAAGGTTGGTTCCTTCCTGTGTACTCCGTTTAATTTTTAGTTTTTTAATTAATACTAAAAAGCAAATTTTTACTGTTTTTATGCTTTTAAATTATTAATAATTTACTGATATGTTCTTTACTAACTTCTTTATGGATGTCTAATTAAATGTTTTGTAACACTTTGTTTTCATAGAACCTAATACATGTTTGCTGTATTTTTATTCTATATCAATTCTCTAGCCCCCCAAAAAAGCTATGGATTTTTGAAGAAGATTTATTTTTGAGTATTTATTGTACTATTTTGGAAATTGTACTATTGGGAAGTGACAGTTTAGTAGAACTGTTGTTTGGTGAGAAATGTACTGGGTTGCAGAAAGTTTGCTGGTTTGAAGGTGTTGTGTAATTGATGGCTGGAGATAATTAGCGGCTTTCCAACGATATGTAAGGGTAAGTAATGTTAATGTCTCTTGATTTAGACAACAAAGGAATTTTTCTAATTCGATTTCGTCACGAATAATTCTGTTGGTTGGATGGGATAATTCGAGCAATTGTTTTTGAATAAGATAATTTGATTTTGTGGTCTATTTATTATTGTATTTGGTAAGTACCAAACAGTTATCCCCTTTCTGTATGGTCAGAAAATGCTCATATATTCGGCTTCATCTTTGGCTGTTTGTTTAACCTACATAAGTTCTTTGTCAGTCTCACTCTTTAAGAATCATTATCTACTTTGTTGTTGATTCTAAAGATTGTATGTTTGTTTTGCTTAATTAATATGTGATGTATTGCATCGGTAATATTTCTAATTATATGAAATAAGAATTTGTTGAAATATCTGTTTTATAGTAGAAATATGGTAACAGTTTTAAATCTTATTTGTGGATTCTATATGTCGAAAAATCTGACAGATCTGGTAATGAAAGATTTTACAAGTGAATGGATTTGAACAGCGTGATGGGAGAGGGTTTGGCATTTTGGTAGCTATTAGTATAAGTATTTTTTGTTTTAAAAGCACCTAAGAAGAGAAGAGTTGTTTTGTGCTGTTTTCATGTTAAATGATGTTGGTGTAAATTTGGCGGAGAAAGAAATTCGGAAGTTATATTTTGTTTATGAGGACAAATAAAAGTATTATCGACATAACGTGCCCAACAGGTGGGTTCAGGCTAAAGGGGGTGAAGGCTTTGTTTCAAAATTGACCATGAGAAACTTTCTTATGACTAGTGAAAGTTGAGTACTCGAGAGTGCACCGTTAGTTTGGAGATTTATTTTTAAATGTAAAGTAGGAATTGTATAGGCAATTATTAGTTAAAGAGAGGGTACTGTTTTTTAAATTGTAAATTGATTTCAATAAGTGCTAAGATATTGGGAATTGTATTGGAAAATTAGGAGACAAAACCAAAATTGACCATGATATTATCTTTGTGTACAGCAACAGTTTGCGGTATTTCTGGAAAATGGTAGGAATTTCGGAATTAATGAGGCTTATTCTGTAAGAGATCCAAAAGTTTTGGCGAGATACTCAGATATGTATGTTGTGAGTAGCAGTACCGAATTCACTAACTACAAGAAGCAAAGGGACGTTTTCCTTATGCATTTTTAGGAGGCCACATAATTTTCGATTTCTAAAGGAGTATAAGGAGTTCTTAAATAACAGATGATAGGTTTGGTTAGCAATGAGGGTTTTGGTTTTCTTTTCAATGTAGGTGGTGCGATTGTCAGATACATGGCGATAGTCGAATGATTTTAGTAAGATTTCTATTTTACGGGTCTAGTCTCACATCTTCAGAATCATTGTAGCATTGCTTTTGTTTGCTTGCAAAATTGCAATATTATTATTCTATTTCAAATTTTAAGGCAAATAACTTGAAAATTTTAATTTTGGCAACATGGTTGTATGTAGCTAGTTGAGTATGAAATGGAGGATTCTATTTGGAATAAAGTGTTTTGTGGGTAACACAATAAAAGCTTTTGTAAGTTTTTTGAAGTTGATTTTGGTATAATATAAAAGTTTTTAGACGCTCTCCCCCCTACCTCCCCTCTCTCATACGCTTTTTTCATTATTTGAGTAAAGCAAATTCAAATCTCTAATCATCAGTAAAGAATTTAAAAATGAAATAAATGGCTAATAATGCTCATAAATTGATCTCAACGTTAAAACAGGTTTTTAAAATGTAATGATGAAACACTGATAAAAATTGCACTGATGTTTGCGAGATTATCCTATAGATATATCAAAGTACCGCAAAGTAAAAAAAATATTTTATCGCACAATCAGTGACAGACCTCTTGTTAGCAGTAGTATACAGAAGGAAAGTTTCTACTTCGCTATTTTTATCCATAACTAGTTGCTGCACCTGTTATCGACAGGTTAATAAATAGCGGAAGGATTTGTTTTAAATGAAAATTATGTAAAGCTAAAATGCTTTTAGAATTTCGTAGAAACGAAACTGAAACATTATATATAATGAAAAATTTACATCGATTACATACTTAGAGATTCCATTATAGCAAGAAACACTTAGAGCGCATGAATGAGTCAACGTCCCAAGTGATAAAGAAAATTCTTTGAGTAATAAGGAAGAAGATTATTAGGTTAAATAGGTAAATTAATGTAAGCTGGAAATGTTAACTTGTAAATTATGTAATGAAAGCAATTTTACATGAAGAAATATGCGTCTTTTGGAATAATAAAGAATTTTTAAATTATAATAAACCACTTAATACTCAATAGTGGGAATGTAATATTCTCAAGTACTCGTAAGTATTCAATTAAATTACGTGTCATGATGACATTGAAATATTATTTATCATTTTTATCTACTTAACAACTATTTGAATTGCCGTTTTTGTTTACTTTTGTTGTGAGGCAATTTCAATAATTACCAATAAACTAAAAAATAAAACTGCTAGTAAACTTTCGGCATCTTAACCACAATTTAATATTTAATTATGTTAGCTGTAGATAAATAATTATTTCCTAATTTACATTCAACTTCTAATCATTTTTTTAATAAGATTATCTTCCCACATTATGAGTGCCTGAGAAATATTCCTTATATAAAATCTATGGTCTGGTATGTAGTCCTAATTTGGGTTTAAATAATTTTAATTAATCTGTATAAAATAAAATTAAAAAATGTTCAAAGTAAAATGGGATAGTACAACAAAAATGAAAATTCAGTATTTAGTAACTGTAGAAGAAAAGAAAGAGAGAAAATTTTTGTATTAGCAGTCAATATAACTATTGCCTATGTTTTGTAAATAAAAATGTTGTTTATAAGTAGGTGATTTAGCGTGTAATTGAAAGGAAGAAAGATATCAGATCATTTGCTTGTTCTGAAATCAAGGTTTAAAAAGCAGGTAAATATGTTACATGTTAATTGGTGTATAATTTGCTATTATACAAACTAAATGTGGGGTGGTCCAAATTGAATTTTAGGATTTTAATTGCGCGCCGTGTGGAATTATGACAAAGACCACCAGAAATGCTGTACATTTGTGATCTGGGTTTTAGAGAACAGTCGATGTTGATTTTAAAAAAAAAAACTCATATGGATGATAAAGCTCATTTTTATATAAAAGGCTTTGTAAGTTGTCAGAAGCGTCGCATCTAGGGTAGTGCCAAATCAAATGCTATTCACAAAAAGCACTGTTTGGCGTGCATTGTGGACTAGAGGCATCATTAGCCTGTAATTTTTTAGGGCTAAAGTTAGCAACACTGTTATGATGTACGCTATCGGGAGATACTAAACAACTCTTGCTTAATAAAACCAACGATTTTAACTTGAATGATGTGCGGTTTCAACAAGATGGGGCCATATATCACGCAGGACGTGAAACATTCACTTTCTTCAAACTAAATTTCCTGGTTGTACTATTTAGCAGAGGGGTGAGATCGAGTGATTAGTGCGGTCTTGCGATCTAACCTCATTAGATTTTTTCCTCTGGGGCTATTTGAAGAAAAGGGTTTATGTCAACATCAGACGTGTAATTGCTGAAACAGAATTGCATTTATGGTAATGCATCATGGAAAACTTCGCTAATGGAATGGTCGTATGTCAGCGGAGTAGTGGAAGGCATTTCGCCCACCTGACATTTCATGCTGCCAAGTCTATACTTTACATTCGGATTGTTCCAATATTGTGTATTTTATCCAGGAATAACATCTTGAAATCTAATTTGGATCACCCTATATAAAGTTAAATCAAACAGCAGACACAGATAACAATGAGGAACAAGTGATGTAATAGCACCTGAATTTAATATATCCGGTGGAAATGTAATATATACTCCTATTAAAAATGACTTACAATTAAAACTCACATCACTATAGAGGATAAAAAGTCAAGAGGCAAACTTCCGAATAGATATTCGTTGTAGAAAATTTTAATTCTCTAAATGACCCAGAAAAATTTAAAGAAACCACAGTTGGTTTTTAATATTGGTATAGAGTGGAGGCGGTGCTGGTAAGTTATGACAGTTCAATTGAATTTGGTTTTACAGGAGATTAATAAAAATATCAATCAGATGGAATCAAAAATAATAATCGTCACACTATGTTTCACAAATAACACTAGCACTTTTAGTGGATTTGGAACCAATTTATACGGTTTTTTATTCCAGAATTTCATTTATTTCTTTTAATTGATCGTTTGGTAATTATGATCTTATTATTAGTTCTCTTAACTACAAATTGTGATCTGTATCTCTAGACATGGCTTTCAAGAAAAAGGGTCGCTTATTTAAAATGTCCTTCTGTAAAAGAACATTTGAAATACAATCAGAAATTGTGGAACAAATAGGTTGGGTAAAAAATCGAGAAAAACGATTTTATTACAAGTACAAATATTCTGTCAAATTAAAAATGAATGAAACTTTCTCAACGGCGAAGAAGCAAAAGTACCAACAGCGTTTGACCCAAAGTGGGCTGAGCTGCAAAGTCCTTCAAATTATTATAGCATAGGCTTTAGCATCCTGACATATGTAAAATTTTAAGGGTTAAGAGCAAAATGTGACAGGATGAAAACACCTGGTGGAAATTCATACCTCATATACAGGGAGTCCAATCGGATAAGGGACTGGTGATTCTGTTCAGAGTTCTTAGGACTCAATTTCAAACCTCAACACAAACAGGTAAGAAAATTGAACAGTAAAATGAACTACTAACAAAAATTAAGTAAAAAGGTACAAGAGTGCAAATAGCGAAAGAGAAAAAAGCGGAATCTCAATATCCATTAAAGAAAATGGAGAAATAAGCTATATTCGTAGAAATAAATGGTGGTTAAAAATCGAAATAGAATTACAAGGACAAAACATGACAATCATATGAATATACGCTTTAAAAGATGACGCAAGAGCAATTGAAAAAGAAGAGCTCTTCGAAATCCTCGACGAATATATAGAAAGTGTGAGTAAAAAAGCAAAGTAATAAATAATTAAAGACCTAAATAGCAGAGTTAAAAAGGTATAAAGAAGAAATGGCGAATTATCATGGAAGGCGACTGCACTCCCTAAGTGAAGCAAATGAGTTGATAATAACCAGTATCTTCGTCGAGAATAGACATTTACAAGTACACATGGAACCATCTTAATTATTAGAAGAGACCAAAAGATAAAAATAAAAGATGTAAAGATATACAGACAACCGCAATGCGAACCAGACCATCATAAGGTAATAGCAACCTTCGTTTATATATCAAAAACAGTAAATAAAAAATAACAAGAAGCTCCCCAGACAAGAAAGCGTAAAGAAACTAAAGATAGACTAGAAATCCAATTAAATGAAAAAATACTAGAAGAAAAAGACCCAAATAAAATCTACAAATACGTAAAAACCGATATACATACAGCATCAAATGAGGTACTGTTAATAAAACACCAATAAACGACACAAATATGTAGGTTGTAGAAATCAAGTAAAGAAATAAGTAAAACAAGATTAGATAATGTGTGTTGAAATATAAGTAATATAATAGGATTTAACCAATCCAAAACCATAGAAAATAATGTAAAGCTTAAGATAAGAGATAAAAAATAAAAGTAACATTAGTTTAACACCATAAACATCGACAGAACATTAAAAAGGGCTGTTACAATAGAAACAGTATTAACATATGGCAGGAGAAAAAGAAACTGAGAAAAATAATAATGCGCCATAGAAGAGAGAAATGAAAATAGCAGACGAGACAAAAACACCAAAGAAGAGTAAAAATAATAAACCTACAGAACTAGACAACATCAGGATAGAGCTAACAAAATGTAGAGAAAACAAACTACTAGAAGAAGATAAAGAGAGGAACTATAACAGAAGAATATAGGAAGTCATATATTGTGCGTATACAGAAGAAAGGAAATAAAACCGTATTCCAAAATTAGCGAGGAATAAGTATTTTACCAACGATATTCCGACTTTTAGGGCGAGTTATAAAAGTAGAAATAGGTGAAGAGATGTAGACTTAGAGCCAAAAGATCATGTGCAGACAATATCAGTCAGACGTGAATTAAAAAAACGAGCAAAATATATCGACACACATCTAATATTTATAGACCTAGAGAAGACATACGACAATGTTCTAAAATGTAAAATACGGACGTTAATATATGAGGATGAGAATTAGAAAAACATGAATCAATATAGATATAGCTTTATGTCAAAATTCAAAAGTACAAATTAAGCTTGGAAATAAAACAATAACCGAAACAGAAGTGCCTAAAGGATCGAAACAAGGCTGTACACTGTCACTGATATTGTTCAAAATATACGCAGAACAAGCATTAGAATAAAGGTATTGAAAATGTAGAGCAATAGGAACACCAATAAAAGACAAATCTTTACACTCATTTATGTTATGACCAGCTAATTGTGGCACAGGATGAGGACATGACATACATATTGCGAAAGCTGAAACAGAAATGTGACAAATGGGTACTTATTATAATTTTCAACAAAACGGCTTACATGTGTATTGAAGGGAAAACAAATTAGTTAAATACAGGGGCGAAAACGTAAAAGTTTGTGATGAGTACAAATACTTGGGCTTAATTGTACGAACAAAATAGATACTTATATAAATGACAAAGTAATAAAAGAAAAAAAAAACACAAAACAAAATCAAAGAAAGTGATATTTAACACTATTGTGGACAGCGTTACAACTATATAAAGGGTATCCAATATATGATACTAATTTTAAATTTAACGCTAAAATCAATAAAGCTCTGTCACGTGATATATGTATTGTGCGATAGTTGGCGTTTGTTTATAGACAATCAAGTGTTAAACAATCAACCTGATAATGGATTCATATCCAATCAACGAAAGTGTAGCCGAAGCTTTGAGCAAATTCCGGACCTACTTCATCGGTAAATGTGGCAAACATTGTCCACTCGACCGCTGCGAAATGAGTGTTGCTACCAAATGCAAAAATGCACACCATCCTTGTCGCACATTTCAATTATCATCCATACAAGATCCACATTCAGCAGAAGTTGTCAACTGTCAACATCGATATCAGATTCAACTTTGCAAACCTTGCCTTATAGAAGATCCGATCGCAAGAATTGGATGTAAGGAAGATCCACTTCACCGATGAGGCACACTTCCAATTATATGGTCATGCGACCCCTCACCCTTATCGCTTTTGGGGGTCTCAGAACCCACATGCGCCATTGGACGTCACCGCACGCCCAGAAAGAGTCGGTGCGCT
The DNA here is from genome assembly GCA_036346155.1 of Sinelater perroti. Lineage (NCBI taxonomy): Eukaryota > Metazoa > Arthropoda > Insecta > Coleoptera > Elateridae > Sinelater > Sinelater perroti. Next base: position 6,891,563 of record JARFIY010000265.1, read on the forward strand.
ATCAGTCACAGCGCCATAATTGAACCAATATTTGTGGATCAAACTATTGATTCTAATGTCTATCAGACCAAAATCTTGGATAAATTCCTTCCATTGGCTAATCGAAAAGATCTTATTGGAAATCATTGGTTCCAACAAGACGGTGCCACTCCTCATTGGGCTCAACAAGTATTCGCTAAACTCAGAGAAGCCTTTGGACAAAGATTGATCGCAATTGGATTTGAGAAAGCACACCGGAGGTGGGATAAATTGAACTAGTTGTTTTCCTGATTTGAGTGTCAATGACTTCTGGTTGTGGAGATATTTGAAAGACAAAGTATATGAAACACCTGTTAACAATACAAGAGAGTTGAAACAAAGGACCTTAACTGTCATTCAATCGATTCCCGATGACATGAGACAACGAACCGTAAAGGCCTTTCAAACTCGACTTCAACATCTCATTGTCAGCAATGGCAAGCGTTTCATTAATCTTTGTAATTAAACGCCAATTATAACTGATATCAATGTGTAACATTTCATTTGTTTATCTAGTTTAATTATACTGTGAAATAAAATTTATTATTAGTGTCACATATTGGACACTTCACTTTTGTGAAGAAAGATGGAAATAAAAATGTGAAAAAAGATATATATATATATATATATATATATATATATATATATATATATATAATATATAATAAGAATAAATATAGAAGCGGCACCACTCACGTATCAGGATGATAAAATTATAAGATAATTAAATTTTCTTGTCGCGATTTTGCGTCGCCATAGCTATTAATAGCATTATATTTTTAACCATTTATACAATCATAGGTTTGCACTTTTTTGGTAATTTTATTTATTTTTCCAATTTATACATAAACAATCTTTATCTTTCTCTATATTGTTCTAGTGGTTACAAGTTTTTGTGTCGTATCTTAAAGTAAAAAAAAAAAAAAAAAATCAGAAAGAAGAAAATATTTTAATCGTCATTTAGATCAGATTTACATTTTTGGTTGTTTCATATTTCTGATAGTCACTTATGAGAGCTACATGCGGATTATCTTTTTTAATTCTTAACTCCTCCATCATAATATATTCGTGTCTTTCTTTAGTTGACCTTTAGGGTGACTTTAAACGGGTTTTCATGTTTAATTTTTGCAAAGTTTTTCGTATTTTGAGGTAAAGCATTATATTATTGGAAGGTCTAAAATTAATTGTCATTGAGTGACTTACCATTTAACTCAATTTATCTTACTTATTTTCAAGTGCTACTACAAGAAATGTTGATAAGTCGCCTTTTAAAGTGAATGTTTCGTGGTTCATCGATACGGAGATGATCGACGTCAAATTTTGCTAGTGTTCTATAAATATAACAACGATACTGGAGAGAAAATCAAAATTATTTTCGTTGGATATGTTGTTAATGTTGACGGAACTATTAGCTTATAAAAAGTAGGTTAGCACTGTTTATATTTATCGCTATCTATGAGCAGTTATCTTTCGAAGTGTGCCAAAGTTGGGTTGGGTTGGAACTTTGCATTGCAAAAACGCCTCAACGAGGTCATTGCTAATTGTGCGACTTTGACTTTAGTGGAGGCACAACGAAGGGCAGTTACTGCTGACGCAGAACTTTTCGGGTGTGCGGTTACGTCTTCTTCATTAACAAAATATTAGTACGGATCGAGGCCACTCAACGATTCTTGGGCACAAACATTGGCCTTAGTTCCGAACACACTTGTTTAAAATCGTGGCACTCCAATTAACGTTCCGCTAGCGGCTAAATTGGCGTTAGACACAGAAGCCAAATGACTTAATTGGCTGTTGAAGCTGGTTCTAATTACGAACGCGATTTATATGAACCCAATGTTTAAACACTAGCACTAAAATAATTTAAAAGTTTGACTCTGGAGATTATTTTTTCATACGTAGATGTTTCATGAAAATTTTATGTAAATATAAGTACCTTTGTGTGCAATTTTTTTTTTTTTTTTGTTGGACCTTACATCTCGGTTTCCAGCTTTTTAGAAAATAGTGCAATAAATTTTTATTCACTGCCAAGAAACCTGTAGACCGTGAGCATACTATTGTTAATGTATTAAGTATTTGGTGACTTAATTGGTATCATTCGAGATTTCATTTAAAATCAACAACCCACTTACTAACATAAACTTGGCAAGCCCTAGATTACGTAAATTTTGAGGCGACTTGGTCTTGGGTGAACATTTATCATTGCTTTATGTTTTCAATGGCTATTCAATAAATTTTTGTTATATTTACATGCGACACCACAGTTGCCTTTACAAAACTTTTTTTCTTCATTATACATAGGATAGTTAAGATAAAGTTCGGAATTTTCTTAGGTTGCATTGCGATAGTTAAAAGGCCGTTTTACGCACATACGCAATCTCTTATTAGATAACAAGTTAGCTTCACAAAATTGGCGGAGAATGTCACCGTAGAGCTGCTTTACTTAAATCCCTTCGTGTCTGAAAATAGTCGATAGAAATTATTGTGTGGTTTACGACGTAGTTCACCACTAGAACGAGATAATTGTTAACACGGCAACTCACAACAAACGATCTGTTCCCAAACGAAGAGATGAATTCGTCCGCAAATTAAAAGAGCAGATCGACCGGGATGCTGGGCGGAGCATAACTGACCTGAAAATAGAAATGGGCGTGGCGAGGTTGACCGTCAGTCTAACGGTGCTTGTACTACAGTCTTTTGTCTCGAGGAAATGACTGTTGAGTAAGAAAAACAAAATAAACAGGAAGTTGAAACCTAATGAAAGGCTGAATGACTTGAAGCACGATGGTGTTGGCTTCATGAGATACTTTTGGGACCGAAAAGCATCCAAAAAGGCCAATCGTTAAAATGACCGTTAGAGCTGTCGGGTATCTCTGAAGTGCCTACTGTCATGCATACAAAGTTTATCGTCTCATGGCGCCCCACCTCTTTTGAGGACGGCCTGAAGGTGATCAATAATAGTTATATAAATGTGGTGCAAATAATTAGGTAGAGAAGGTGGCCGTTGGGTGAGATTACGTGCTTTAGCAAAACTTCGGTCCAGTCTACAAGGCACTGAAAACCCAGGCATGGCTACACAATTTGTCTTACCATTGGTACCCCGACTTGTAACCACCCTCCAGCCCCGACTCAATCCCCTTGCCTACTACATGGCGGCGTGGTCAATGTGAAGGTCAACTAAAGGCATCATAATATCAAGGACAGCTTAAGGATTCTCGTTTCGAGAAGGTCGTGGCTGTTGATGAGGGTTACATTGAATAATATGATTCTTAATACCATTTACTTTAATTGTACTGTTTCATAAAAATAACTTTTTTGTATTCTAATGTAATTTTCATTGTTTAATCATTTTCTCCATTTACCTCGACGACTACATATATGTACATACATCAAAATAGGATAAATTGAAAAATAGCAAAAACATCGTTTAAATTAACATAGTGGTGCATAAAATCAAGAAAAAATAATATTAAGTGGATGGAATAGGACATTTCATGAAATTATTACGTAGAGGAGATACGAAGAAAACGAGAAGATAAAAAACGTTTAAATACAAGGAGAAATGTAATTGAGAAAAAAATAAAAAACAAAAATCACAAAGAACATAACAGAAGAGCATTGGAATAGCTTCAGCAAAAAATCAAATTTTTTATTTAGGTCTATTGCAAGGTTTTCTTTTATTGTTGCAAAACTGATAAAGCTTTTATTATTTATAATATTAGTCTTATAGTAAATCTTTTCCTTCCCAATTGTCTTTTTTATCTTATTATCCTGGGTTGGTAGCTGGTCATGTAGTTTTTCTAAATCTTCATAGAATCTGCCGTTGTTTCTTTCATATGTCTTTTCTGTTAGCGCGTACATATTTATTATTATCATGTTGTGATGTACATTCCTGACTGACACTGCTTAAAATTTGATTAGTGTTCTTTATTTCTTCGTTTGTTAGAAAATGTCCACCCAGATACACACAACAGAAGACTATCTAACTCTCTTTCAACAGCTTGAAAACGTATATAATTAATTGGAGACGACTGGAGCGCCAAACACACCAAGTGGGGATCTAGACTTATTCTACCGAAGGGCAGAAACCTATTGTGAGCTATCAATAACTTGTACTCATTTATTTACGGGTGTACCAACATACTGGCCTACCGATCCCCACAAAGTAGCCGATCTAATTGACTTCTTTGTTATTAAAGGAATATAATTATACTTCCTCAATATTGTACCTAATTGGGATCTCTAAACAAATTATTCATAACTCACATAACCACAACAATTAATACTCACATTATATCTTGATCAGAAGTTCCTACAACGCCTAAAATAGACTGGAATACCTTTCGTGAGTTTTTTGACAATAATGTAAATCTCAATCTCAAATTAAAAAACCCGACTGGTCTTGATGTTGCAGTAAACTATCTTACCTGCGTAATTTAAGAAGCCACTTGGCAATTCACTCCTGCTACTGAACAAAACTTAAGTTATACAGTTAACATTCCCCTTTATATTAGTGAATTAATAGCAAAGAAAGGAGAGCCAGGTGGATATGCCAGAGAAGTCGCAATCATATGCATAGAATTACATATAATAGATTAACAAGGCAATTTTAATCAGGTACAACCGTATCCAAAGAGGACCATTCCACAGGGAAAGCTACAAAAAGTCAGTCATGCACATTCCTTCAATAAGAAAACCAGATGGTAGCTGGGGTAAAACTGAGCAAGAAAAAGCAATTGCATTTTCCGAATACCGAATACAGTGTTCCAAAACCCACCTGCAATTAACCATCATGAAGAACAAGAAATAATCAACTTTCTGAACATTCCTTCCCAGATGGAGTAATCTGTATAGCCTTTTTCTCGAACAAAAGTAAATCAAGAAATATCAAACTGAAATAGTTGTAAGTCCACAGGATTTGATTTAATCACCCCACAAATACTTACCTATAAAAGCATTCGTAATGCTAATTACCATATACAATGGAATGTTAAGACATGGAAATTTTAGGAGATAATAATGATCATGAAGTAGAATCTTCTAGGCCCATTAGCTTACTCCCTTCTGTGTCTAAGATATTCGAACGATTATTGCTTAAGAGGTCAGTAACGCTGTCGACACAAACGAAATTATGCCATCCCATCGGTTTGGTTTCCGTGCACAACATTCCACCATTCAGCAAAGTCACAGAATTATCAACGAGATGTTTAAGGAACTAGAAGAAAAGAAACTGTGCACAGCAGCCTTCCTCGACATCAAAAAGGCATTCGACCGTGTGTAGCGTAAGCGGCTCTTATACAAATTGAAACTACATCTAGCTACTCCCTGTTACCTTTTATTAAAGTCCTATCTGTCATATCACTACTTCCAAAGACAATGAAATACTGCCACACTATTTATCTCATCCAGCTAGGTGCGCCTCAAGGTAGTATACTGGGCCTTTCCTCTACTCCTGGTCTTCACTGCTGATATTCTAACCATGAATAACACAAAATTTCTACTTTTGCGGATGACACCGCCTTAATATATGTCAACGATAACACAAATGTGGCCTTAGATAATCTCCAACACCTTAATCTCCTTGAAAACTGATTAATAAGTGGCAAATAAACTAATCTAAATCAACTCATATTACTTTTACTAATCAAGAACATACGCGTCTGCATAAAAACTGAATCTAAATATCTTGGTTTAACTCTTGACCCGACACTTATATGGAAAGCTCATGTAAATAATAATAATAATAAAAAAACAAATAAACCTCAAAATACGACAAATGAATTGGAGAATAGGTAGCAAATCTAAGCTAACGCGCGATAAATTTTCCTATACAAATGCATCATTAAGCCTGTCTGGAGATATACAGCTCTAGGGCTATACTAAGCAATATAATATTAAAATTATGCAAAGATTGCAATCTAAAATACTAAGGATGATCTTCAACGCCTTCTGGTACGTTAGTAATAAAACTCTATACGAGGATGCCAGCATACCCCTTGTTGAAGAGGAAATACGAAGCTCTACTGACAGATATTTAGACAAATTCCCTGGACATTCAAACGAAGAGGCCAGTTCCTTATCCATACAAAAGCAAAAATGTGATAAAAACTGAAGAGAAAGTGGCCAATAGATTAAGTTTTACAACTAACATTATAATTCAGACAATTATAAAACAACAATTACTTGCTAACTTTTACGCATATATATATATATATATATATATATATATATATATATATATATATATATATATATATACACATTTAGATCACATTGAAATTGACATGTTTTTAAAATTTTCAGTTAAACGCTCATATTTGCTCAAGTAGGTGTTTAAACCATATCTTTTCCAAGAAATCTTATCCGTCGTATCGTTATCTGGCATGTATTGTTACTGTAGTTACGTACGAATTTTATTAAATAGCGTGCATTCGTTCTCTTTGAAAATTCCTAGTTCAGTATTTGTGTCGGTGTGTAATGATGATTTTTTTGTGTAAAACCTTTTAATTCCACGGTGAAGTGTTTGTGGAGCTTATTTAATAGGTCATAATGCCCTTAGATCTTGTTGTGTCAAGAATTATAGCGTTGTTACAAGATAATCGAAGACAAGGTGAAACTATAAAAAATGTTGGAAATAGCCTTTGCGCTGTACAAAAGGTGTACCAGTGCTTTGAGGAGACTGGTCTGATAACCAGAAGACCAAGATCCGGTCAAAAAAGAGTCACCACCCAAAGAAATGACCGTTTTTGGGAATAGAACAGCTTCTGCGGTTTGGCTGCGAAATCATCTCCAAGAAGTTAGAGATGTAAATGCTAGTAAATGGACCGTTAGAAGAAGACTTCGTGCTGCGGGATTGTCTTGTAGAAGGATCGCTAGTGGTCTACCACTGCGACGTCGGTATCGAATTGCCGATTGGCTTTTCCCGAAATCATCTGGCATGTAATAATGAGGACTGGAGGATACTGTTTTCAGATGAGTCGCGTTTTTGCCTCACTCGATCATAAGGATGTTGGCGAGTATGGAGGAAACCCGGAAAAGGACACGCTATAGTTTGTATTGATGAGCGACTTCCATTTGGTGGTATGTCGGGGTTATGGTTTGGGCGGGACTTTCTTCACAAGCACGTACGGAGTTGGTTTTCATACAAAATGGGGCCTTGGCAGCTCACAGCTATATTAATATGGCGAGCATGGCAAGATAATCTTACGTGCCAGAGTTGTCAGAGAGTATCTTGATGACGTGATAATTAGGCGGTTCGAGTGGCCAACCCTCGGTCCAGGCATGAATTCCATTGAACATCTTGCAAAGTTCACGGCTATAATACTGCAGTTGATCAATTCTATGTTGAAGAGAAATATGACAAGGCTATTTTTATGCAAGGCCTCTTAATGTTACCCTTTCAACAGCGAGACAAGTCTTACTTAAATTTTACTTATGTACGTATAATTCAGTGGTTCTTAATTGGTGTTCCGCCTAACACTAGTCAAATATATGTTCCTCATATTTTTTTATTAGTTTTATGATTTTAGTGATTTTTATGTATCACATTTTTAAAAGTAATTAAGTGTTTTGTAACTCAAAAAAGGTTAAAAATCACTGTTATACCGGATAGTGTATCAAGAGTTTTAGTATTGTCATCAAGTCTTTCATTCGCTGTGATTACAATTAGGACCATATTTTTTCCTCGTGCGTGACAGAAGCCTTTTATTTAGTCCGATAGTATTGTTATGAAAGGTACACCTGGAATTATTTTAATTTCTTTTGCTTCCTGTCCCATATATCGTATAAAACATTTTATGTGTTTCCACAGCAGACACTCCAAAACAGGTTTGAGGTTTCAAATCAAGTTGAACGAGCTGGTTTATGGTTCCCATCGCAGAGAAAAGTACCGCGTGCAGAAAGCCGTAATCGGGTTAATTTTATGCCCGCAACTCGTTTTCCTTTATTGCACGTTGTCTGTAATTCGATGCAGGTTTTCTCATTTTTGCATCGCTGGTGTGCAGTAAATGCAGTAAAATTGCGTTGGTTTGCGGTTGACCTAACAAATTGCTTTTGCAGCACGGCAACGCCTTCGCTCCTTTTTCACACAATTTTTACTTGCCCAAGTTTCTGTTCTATTGAAAGTTTCTGTTATTCCATCCGATAAAACCACAGGTTTGGCGACATATTTAAAAAAATAAGCACGAAATGGATGTTTAGCTTAAATATGAGCTACGATTAAAAATTATTTCTAGAAGAAACACTAATAAGTTTAGCTAATGAAATAAACCCGAAGGCTTTCACGACCGATGATTTTATGCATCGTGTTGTCTTATCCAAGAAATGAGATTGACATATTCGCTGTGCTTAATCTACAAATGTTTTCACAGCCGTTCTTTTTTGACTTGGATGGCGATTAGACTGTTTGTGAAGGAATCGGTCCGTATGCGCGGGTTTCCTGTATGCAGTGTGTTGTAAATGTCCATTCTAAAATCTCAACAGCTTACGTCTAAACCGCCACTGACGTTAGCAAATAGTGAGATGTTGCCTGCAACATTCCGATTCACATCAGCGGCTAGTCTAGTTGCATGAGCAACTAAACTAACCTGGGAATGTACACTAGCATCCCTACCACAGGTACATGAGTATAAAAGCGAAAGCGCACACACAGCAACTTAATTTTTAGCTTTTCTTGTGGACGAAACGTGAAGAGTTTCCGAACTCCGACCACGCCCTAACAACCCGAGAACCAACAACCATCTTCTGATAGATTAATAGTACCTACAACCAATTTATCGTTTTTGATTCATTTATACTTCATTATAGCATGATCACGGTAATATATAAATATAATACTCATTTTTCTCTTTCTACTAGTTTCAATAACTCAACGGGTATTGCAATGAGTTGTGAGATTTTTCGTTTTTAGTAGCCTTTATGAGTGTATTTAAGCTCATACTCACGGATATTATAATCACACATCTCCATTTTACATTTTATGAGATTTAGATTTGAAAAAGTATAAGAAGTAACTATAAAAAGGGAACTTACATTAAAAATCTACCATATAATACTGCAATAATCAAATAATTGTACATGTGATGTCTAATTAAATTTAGAAATGTAATTAAAATTATTTAACATTTATACGAGGTCTCTTCCGAAAAGATCGAGCTAATGTTAATATAAAGAAAACTAGTTATGTAACCTGGCAGCCGATGAAAGAGGACTACGTCAGTTGGGAGTTAAAATATCGACGAATGAGTACATATAGCGTACAATTGTCGTATTTACAATGACTGAGCGAGTAGATAAGCAAAACTGTATAAAACTTTGTGCAAAGTTGGAATATTTGTCCTCAGGAACTATTGGGGTGTTTCAGAGGCTTTTGCGAATGCAATAAGTGCAGCATGAGATGGCCGGAAATCCATTGAAAGTGATCCATGTCCTGGAAGACCACCAATAAACACCGAAAAATGTTCAATGTGCATAATTAACAAGGATTGGCGGCTGACCGTCCGAGGATTAGAAGATGAGCTAGGAGTTCCAAAAATGAAAGTATGTGAAGTTTTAAAAAGAATCTTGATGTGTTGGTACAAAATTCGTTTCACGATATCGCTTTTGCTAATGACTTGCTTCTGAGTGCAACCTGAAAATCTCCTCCTCATAATTTGAGATGAAACCCGAGTCTACGGCTGCAATCCGGAAATAAAGGTTTAGTCGGCCTAATGAAAGTCCCCGGTTCACCACCTTCAAGGACATAGAATGTCTCACCCACGCATGCACGCATATATTATATCTACTTTTCATTGTTATAATGAATAAACTTAATAAATTTTTAATTACATCACAGAAAATGATAAATTATTAAATAAGTGTTTATGTACGATGTAACTGCGCATATTGAGTTAATCTGTAAGCGATGCCATTACGATATTATTATTTATATTTCAATAATCACGTTAAGGCCGACATCTCAAGATAAGTGGTTCCGATTTTATATTGTTTTTAAATTTCACGCTGTAATTAATCATATAAAGTAACTTTACATTGACAGTATTCGTGGCCAAGAAAAATTACATAAACAATACCTCAGGTATATTGTCCCCACCATATCAATCGGTTATCTTGTTGATGTACTAAACATTTAGGAAAATAAAGACAGAAAACAAGGGGAGTTACGAAAATGAGTAGAAAAATTGGGGGAATTGTAGACACCGTTGTAGACGGAGATTTAAACGATGTGTTTGAAGATTTAAAATACGATGCTATGGTAGATGTATATGAAGCTGACGAACACGTTAAAATTAATCAGAATGTGAAATACTACTTTATCCTTTATATTTTTATATTATTATATATACATTCCTCACAATTTTCAGGTTCTGGGTATTTAATGTGCCACAAGTTGTTAATTCCCAACATGTACAATTTTTGCGAAAAACCGCTATTAGGGCACTCAGGTTTTAACGCCAGAGTTTCTTTAAAGAGATAAATTCCTTGGGCAAAGGATTTACCGAAAATATGTTCAAAACATGTGGTTTGGATTACTAAGAGGTAACAGCTTCATACCTTATAACATATGACAATTCATTCATTTACATTAAACGTTTGGGTTTTCTATAAGAAGTGATTTAAAGTAATATAAGTTTTTCATAAAAAACCTTTCAAATAATTTCTTTTTTTATTTCTATTATTTTATAGCAATATAAAGTTTTTAAGCGGGCAATAGTAGCAAATCTTTCCAAGAGTTCATATAATAATCTCGTTGAAAATGAAAATTTAAAGAAATACGAGTACTGCCTTAAGTGAATATAATGAACACAACATTATGTGGAAACTTAAAGTTGCACATGACAAAAACTTTGAAGCTTTGAGTGATATCAATAGACCTAAAAGCTACTTTTATGAAGTAATCAATACAGGGACCTATAGATTCTTTCTGTTGCTTCAAGATCTAGATCTCTAACATCCACACTAATTCATCCAGAATGAAAGATTCCACAACAAATAGTTTTCCTAAGCCATCTTCTGAAGTGTGGTCTCGTTAGACTAATGAAATTTTAAATGAAATAGTGGACTTCGACACATAAATCAATACAAATACAGATCATTTGTCATGTGGTAATGGACAGTTACGAGAAATTGTCAACATAGTCGAATGTTCATCATAAATAGGTTTCTCCCAATTGGCGCATGTTTTATGAGTTTTTTCTCTACTTTTAGGGGCTGCATGTCAAATAAAGAATAAACTGACAACAATTTTTTCCACTTGCGTCTTATTTAGATGATGTAAGATAGATGCAAAAGCAAAGACAGTAACTTACTTTCTAACGCCAGTCTTGTGGTCAAATTTCTTGCGATCTGCTGATTCAGTGTATCAATAATCATGTTGTCTTGTTGTTCAAATAATGACGAAGTGGTGAGCTAAGATTTTGTCTGTCATTTGTGCTGGAATATATTTTTTGCTTTGTTTTAGTGTTGCAACGATAGTCAGATGCTGGTGTACGAAAAATGTGAAGAAATTATTCATCATTATGTTTCGTCCAGATTATTCGAACAACTCGATCTCTTTGATTTTTTTGTATAAATTCACCCAGTACGGGGGGTAGTAATACCATGCATGACATACTGTCCAAACTTTGATACCAATTTAGCAACTTTCGATAGGATGTATTGATTAAAGCGATATTCCTCTGTATGGAAATTGTTAATTTTTCTATGGGTCTGTACATGCTTATTATTCTGGAGTTGAGTATTGTTCATAGTTAATTTATCGAAACAACTTTGTTCTCTTTCGAATATCGTTTCTTTTTATTAACATCGTTAAAGCCGAAAAATCATCTTATGATGCAAAATATATTTAGTGCTATTCTCTCTCGATACAATCAATATATGGTCTGTATTTGTATTGTTGGCTCCATGTGTAACAAACTCTTGTAGTCATATTTTTATAACATAGTGGGGGCTTGATAGGACTTCTCTCGTTTTATTCGTAGTAACTTTTTTGTCATTTGTTAGTATGGAAAACGATAATATTAATGATTTCTAATGTGAAAATATATTTTAATCTGTTATATACCAGCAATGATGACCTATGTGGACCATTTTAACATTTATAAAGTTACCCATAAGTCTGTGGAACATTTTAAAAATAAAAAACAAACTACGTAACAGATTATGAGCATTTTTTTGTCGATGGAGAGAGAAACTCTCCGAGTTTCTTTTTTCTAGAAAATCCTGCGCGTATAATTGTTATAGTTTGCTGCTATGAGACAGTAGTAACAAATATGGCGCTCAGTGAACGCAAGTTGTATTAGGTAAGTTCACTAGCTCAGCCCCCGCAAGTCACTATATCTGCAAATTTAGAGCATGACATCTCGCAATATACTGCGTATGTAGAAAACACTTCCGCAATATACTCGGTCGTAACTCAAACTGTAAACACAACGCAAAAGATTAACCAATACACCGCCGGTTAGATGGGGGGGAATTTGTAAATAAAAGGGATGAATATTATTATGGTTGAAAGGAATCTTCCAGAATGACCTGAGACCCTCCGTGTGATAAGTGTCATGGAAACTTCTAGTCCTGCCGATTTACCAGTATTTTAGAATGAAACGTTCGAGTACCCCATGTAGTAACACCAATGGTAGCAAGATTTAAAACACTCCACCACATCATAAGTAGCACTTCAAAATGTGACAGTACTTGAGGGTAAATTAGTATTATATCTATTTTACGTTATTCTATACACTCACCACGTCAACGCAGGATTAATGTCCCATTTCGTACTTTGTGGTGGTTTTACTGAACACTTAATGGGATAAAACAATAACACTGTTCACTTTGGAACTCAAATGGATAATGATCAGAACGAGTTAGGCAAAATGGACAAAGGAAATATTTTAAATAATGAGTAAAAAATGGAAAGTTCAAGGTAAAACTGTAGAGAGATAGGTTATATCGGTGTAAATATACGCTAAAAATAGTACGTTTTGAAATAGCATAACAGCAAATCGAGATTAAAGCATATCTTAATGCGTACAGTCACTTCGAACTTGATTCACAGCTGTTGAGTCAACACGAAGGAATATCTGTTACAGGGTTCCGAGCTTATCAATTAAATTGTGCAAATAACTTACCTCCAGTAACTGATCTCGTTCTGAAATTTACCTAACACGTCGATGTGTGAAGTCTCAGCTCCCAGAACGCGCAGCTGCCGCTATTTTTTGCAAAGTGGATATAATTTGGAATTTCAAATGCAAATGGATTTTTTTCTAAACGAACGATCTACAGTTATGCGACTTCGCGTCTAAACCGGAAACTCTAGAATAAATGTTTTAGTATTTATTTTGAATGTCACGGCTTATGTAATCACGAAAACTGCACTACAATCGCTAAGGAAACAGGAAGTGATGCTAGTTGCGCTACTCTATTATTCATATTTGTTTGGACAGTAAAAAAATATGTAACTCATGATAAAATGCCAGCGGAAACATATTTGGGTATGTCAGAAAGTTTTTTCAAGTACTTTATTATAGTTCCTAGATTTCCCCGGTAATATTGAATTCCACTAATAATGACATGTAATCTAAGGATCATAAATTAAAATGCCTGAGGATTACTTGTAAGAGAGTGTTTATGTTCGTTTCGGGGACTTTTTCATTTCTTACATGGCGTTTTAGAAAATAGTAACTCCCGTGTTTCACAAATTTCGAAAGTCATGAAAACTTCTTCATTAAAAAGAGAAACTACTAAATGGAAGTCAAATATTTTTCTAGTGTACAACTCAGAACCTCATTGTGTTTAAAAAAGATTATTAAATTACAAAAACTGATATCGGATCGTAAATGAAATACGATCTACTGAATAAATACGAGGGCAATTCGAAAAGCAACCTCCGCTTGCATATGTGCGAGAAATAGGCGGGGGTAGCGACGCTTCTTTTATGGCACTATACGTAGTAGTTCAGTAGGCAGTGCGTAGTGTAAGAAGGTTGTATTGCAGTTTGTTCATCCGCAAAAACAATTAAAAATGAGGTGCGTGCAGTAACACGATTTCTGTGTACGAAAAAATCGCGAACTGTAATATTTACGGACCGAACGTGACGAGTGAAAAAGTTGTACGTCAATGTTATCGTATGCTTAAAGATGGTCGCTCATCTAGAGTTAGAGATGAACTTGTACAGAAAATTGACAAAGACGTCTGCACATGCAATAGTTACAATGGTACTATGCTTCAAGATGCTGTTACAGGGTGGCTTCATTTTTAGGCGGTATAGTTTTTCTAGAAGTAATTCCAAATTTTGTAAAATATCATGACAAGTGCCTTAATTTGCACGGTGATTATGTCGAAAAGTAATGTACCATTGTAGGTTTCTTTACGAACTGCCCTTGCATCATTATCAAAAATGGCAAAGAAAGTAAAGATCAATAAATTGGCTGGAAAGGTACACGAATTTACTTTTTTTTTTAATTTACGTCATCCAAGGAATTTTGCTAATCGATTACCTCAAAAACAAGAATGTCATTGGCCAATGAATAAAATATAAAGGCCACAATTAATAAAAAACAACGGAAATAAAAGGTGTACATTGATCGAAATGACTATTTTTGATCTATTTCAGTTTCTAGTTCATCCTTTACTTGTAGTGTATTTACATTTGCAACAACACATAAGGTCGGAAGATCAAATGACGTCACATGTATTCACATCAGATAATATTGCTGTCTATGAGTTGGTTTTCATTGCAGCTAAATTGTGTAATTCTAAAAGTGTTGTTAAGATATTTGATTTCCGCACAATTCGGCTGTTTATTGCCTAGCTTGTTGTTTAAACGGAGCTTACGATACCATCACTATTTGTCGCAATATGATTAAAACATGAATCACTAAAATTTTCTTAAAGGTTCCTTAATATAAACTTGTGGAATTCAGAATTGTTATCCCGACAGACCATCAGGAGAGTGTGTAACCCTTACAAGGCGCGTCCCCAGGTGGTATCTTCCAGATATGGAGGATAGGGCGGAAATAAAATAAGCCCCATGGACCAACGGGCTGAACTCCAGGTCGTAGTTCGTTGACACAGCAAAAGCAGAATCCCAACGACGTGTCTGAATGTGAGGTTACGTTTGGATGTATGGCGATATAATATATGTAATGGCATACAAGATCTTAGTAAGTTAGACCACTACCAATTCGCCAACCCGTAAAGCTCCATATGAATATGAAGCCGAAGGATAAAACGAAATTACCTAGGCGGTAGGATCTGTAATCCACAATCCCGACTGCAGGCTGCCTCAAGGATTCTGGGAGAGACAAGATCTCGGCCAACAAGAAAACGAATAGACTAAGTCTAACAAGGGAAAAGTACAAAACTCTAAAATTTATTTTGAAATAAAGCCTAGCGGATTTGAAAGAGCAGGATTGAAAAGGGGGGTGTGAGTCAAAACTAAGGGGCACTTCGAACTCAGGTTCAGGATATGGCGAGTTAAAAATTTGTCTATTTTCTTAACCTGAAAAATAGCCAAACAGGTTTTTAAGTGAGGAGCTGTGGTGTAGTGGGTAAGGTGTTGGGTTCCAGACCTGAAGGTCTGGAGTTCGAACCTTTTACCCTGACCAATTTTTATAAAAAAAAATTTTATTTTATTTTTTAAAATTTTTCTTTTAATTTATTTAATATAATTTCTCTGTAATTATAAACTTGCAAAAATTAGCAAATTGTATCCATTTAATTATGATTATACCTATTATCTCAAATTTAATTTATAATCCTATTCAGTCCTCTGATATTTTTGTATAAAGATTTCAGCCTATAAAAAGCCTATTATTTTAATAAACCTAAATAAAATAAAACGAACAGATTATGTTCAATTCTATTAATTTTCGTACTGCACATGTTGGAATAAGCAGTAAAATTTGATAAGAATAGTTTAAAAGCAGATAAAAAACATGGGGCCGGCGAAGAGATTGCTCCGTAAGCAATCCCAGAACGAACTTAAAAAAACCTTTCGATTTTTTTTATCTGGAAAATTATTCGACATAGAATTTTTTCTTCATTTTCGAATTCAGCGTAAAATTTCCTATAAGAATCACATTTAAAATCGTAATGTCGAAAATTTTCCCGAAATTCGAAGTAGAATATCTCGAAAACTATTCGAGATAGAAACTTTTTGATTTCGATTTTGAAATCAGCGTAAAATTTCCTATAAGAATCCATTTTAAAATTTAAAAAAATCCATAATTTTGTGACAGCGACAGACAGACCGACAGACATATAGAATTCAGTAACAAACTTTTTAAGTTCGTTGGCCAGGGATTGTAAATAGGAAACGATCCCTAACAGCTGATATCTCTTTTGTTTTGGAAACCTGCAAATCTTCGCGTGGTACATTTTTGTTTCTTTTTGGAGGTTTTTTCCTGTTCCACACGAACAATTGCAGGTGGCGCGTGTCCACCAGTCCGACGATCGAAATGTAAGGACGCTGCACCTGAGAACTGGCTCGCGCCTTAGGGAGATGCAGTCTTCCGCTTTGCGGCTGACCGAAGAGTGAAATATCCCGAAGGTTGGGTGTTTGGGAGCCATACCAGCTCATCAAACGGGGCCAAGCAAATACATTAAGTCAAAGCAATTTCCCTAGCTGTTCGTGTTTTAGCTTTCCTTTTTGTTAAGCGTTCCTTTCAATTTAAATATTCCAAAAATGACAGTTTCCTTTCAATATTTAAATTGGAAGGAAACTGTCATTTTTTTTAAACACACGTTAACTTTAAAATATGTTATTTCCTTTTCAGAAAATGGGTAATCCGGGAAATGTTTTTAAACATTTGGCAAATCTTGAAATGCAATAGAAGAAGAAATGGAGTGAATTATTTAAGCAATTTGTGGAATATGTCAATCTTTTCGATCTGGAAACTTTAGAATACATTGATGATTCTGAAGATAAAGACAATTCTTCCAAAAGACAAAGAGAAGAAGAAGATGAGGATTGGCTTAAGAAGATACTTCTTATAAGAGAAGATTGAGTGAAATTCCAAAAGAAGCAATGCAGGTGGTTTCGCTGTATAAGCAGAACAGGGAAAAAATCATAATTGTTATAAAGGGAAGCTCAAAGTCTACCAGAAAAAAGGAAACAGAAAAAATGTTAGAAGAAATTAGAGAGTTTTGATGCTTTTAGAGCAAAGTCAGTTCATGATATTGATTTAAGAAGATGGGCTGTAACGAAAGCACTAGAAAAAGGATTAGAAAACCTCAGAGCTTCTCGTGGTTGGATTCAAGACTGATCTTTCAAATGTGCTAGGATTTATTTCAAAACAAATTTTGGAGTTTTGTACTTCCTTTGTAAGAATAGGGACGTACAACATGCGATCAATAGATGCAGAAGAAATATTAGAGGAAATGAAATATGAGTTGGTATGAATCGGATGGGATGTAACTGGTATCTCAAAAACTAGAGGAAGAGGAGAAAAATGATGTAAGATACAGAAAAGGCATACACTCGGGGGAGTAGGAATAATAATACAAAAGATACAATGCCATTTATTATCGAGATGAAGTCCATATGCTATCGTTAAAATAAATAAGACCATCTGCATAAAGTTAGTACAGCGCTATGCTCCTACTAGTAGCTACGAAGAAGAATATATTGAAGAGTTTTAGGAGAACCCAAACATGCTGCAGAGAAAAAAGAACGCAATACACATTCATACTAAGCGACTTCAATGTTAAGATATGTAGAAAGACTGATGATCCAGAAGAGTTTGTAGGGGAATACGGATTAGAAGAAATAAATAGAGGAAAAAAAGCCTAGTAGTTTCTGGCGAAAAACAGCTATATTGCATGAATACATTTTTCACAAAAAAAAAACGAAAACAAAAACGGATATGGGTAAGCACAGATGAATAAACTAAAAACGAGATAGATTACATACTGACATACAATAAGCATATAGTAACAGGTATAGATATTGCGGATAGTTTTCATAACGGAAGTGACCGCAGACTGCTTAGAACCACGATCTAGATAAAACGGAAACTCGAAAGGAAAAGAATAATGGAAACAAAAATAAAACCAAATATGACAAAAATGAAGGAAAATGCCGAAAAATACCGGAAATCCATAAAACAGAAGTTGAATAAAGTGGAACTAAATGGAAATGAAGAAATAAATAACTCGTCAAAAAATAATAATGGTAATGAAAGAATCATCTAAAAAGAGGGCGGGTAGTAAAACAAAAAAGAAAGATAAACCAAGAAAAATAACAAAGAAAATGCTGCAAAAAAGAAGACATAAGATATATAGAGGAAATAGTTCCAAAGGCTATTAGAGGAAAGTAAAGGAATAAACATTTTCCGCAGAGAAACAGCAATGAAAAAGGAAATAATAAAACTGAAAGGAGAGGACCGAGCATCTATAACAGATAGAGATATATTGCTAGTTAGAATAAAAAGAAATTCTATCAAAAATTATACATATCGCAAATAAATGGACAACACAATACAGAACTAAAAAGTAAGATGATAAACGTGAACTCAGAACATCTAGAAGTCAAAAACGCGTTGAATTAGACAAAAAATGTAAAAACGGCAGGAGAGTATGTAAGTAGAGAGCTAGCGAGATTATTCACCAAATGTTTAGAAAAAGGAGAAATTCCGAAAGGGCGGGAGAGCGCCATAGTGATGCTACTACCCAAGAAAAGCGATACTGAAAATCTAGAAAACTATCGGCCAATCAATTTGTTGCCACAAATTTATAGACTATTCTCAAGAATAATACTGAATAGAATAAACATCAACTAAACTTCTACCAGCCAATAGAGCAAGCAGGCTTTAGCACTACCGATCATTTACAAACAATAAAGACACTCATTAAAAAAGTTACGATATACAACATCCACCTATGGTTTGTTTTATTGATTTCAAGAAAACCTTAGACAGCATCGAAATGTGGGCAGTAATAAAATCACCAAAAAAGCAAGAATTGACTACAGATATATTAATATCATTGAGCAGATTTATAAAAGAGCCAGATTAAAATGCACGAAACACTGAAAAAGTACATATAAAAAGAGAAGTAAGACAAACTGTTCACATCGGCTCTGGAGAAAATAAGAGAATACTGGTAGAAGGGGAGCGACCTAACAACCTAAGATTTGCAAACATCGTTCTGATAGCGTGGAGTAGAGAGGAACTACAAACAATGATAAATAACCTGAATAAAGCTACGAAAAGTGTGGGGCTTGAAACAAACTTAGACAAGACAAAAGCAATGACAAATGAAGAAACGAACGTAGAGTTGAGAATAGAATCAAAAAGGAAAAGTGGAGTATTATATATATTTGGGTCAGCTGGTGACCATTAGTAAAGGAAACCAAGCAGCAGAGGTTGAAAGAAAAACAAGACTTGGTTAGGCGGCATACGGTAAATTAAAAGACGTAACGCAAATGAGGGTACTAATGCACCTAAAAACAAAACTTTACAACCAGTGTATATTTACCGGGGGGTCTGAAACGTAGACCTTCACTAAAAACATTATAAACAAACTTCGTGTCAATCAAAGAGCAATGGAAAGAATGATGTTCAACGTAAGCTCGAAAGACCACAAAACCAATGAATGGATCCGAGAGAAGATGAAAGTAGCCGAGTAGTACGCTTGAAGTGGAACTAGGCGGGACACACAGTGAGATAATAAGAGAGATTATGTAACAAGATTACAATAAGGAGACCATGGGCAGAGAGTTGAATGATGAGGTGGTCATATGATCTCAATAGGCGTCTGGACTGTGCTGCTACAGAGAGGCGCAAAACAGGAAAAAATGGAAAACTATGGGGAGGCCTATATCCAAAACAGGATAGAGGAAGGCTGGTGGAGATGGAGATCCCCACAGATGTAACATTAAACATCCCTTTTATTGATGAACAAAATTTTTTGTTCTATAAATACTTTAGTATCCGTATAGGATAATTTTATAAACGTAAAGTTTAAATATTTCCTCTTCATAATTGATTATTATTTATAGTTCCCGTACTGAATTACTCCTCATACTTCATTTTTATTTGTGTATCCGTCCTTTTTGTTCATTCTCACGGAGAAAGTTGCTGACATTGATTATTTCAGTAACCGTAATTTTCATTTTGGGTTTATTTAGTTCAATTTCAGTGCAGATCATTTTCAATTGAATTTTATTTTTCTAACTTGTTATTTAATAGACAAATTACAGCATTTTGAAATTATATATTTGTACAAATCTATATGTAAGGGATGCAAACTGTTAAGATGTACTGAACTATTTTACAATATCTAACGGATGAATTAAATATGGAGTAGCCTTTTAAATATTTTTTTTTGATTAATAGATTGTTTTTATGATGTGTAAAAATGCAGATCCTTTTCTTCATAAAATTTTATTAGTATAATCACCCAAATATCGCAGAAAATTTTATTTTTTTAGAATATAATTCATTATAGAAAGTTCTCTATGACTCAGTTAATTAAATAGAAGCACTTGAAAGTTATTTAAATAGAAGAAGAAAACATACAGTAAGTGGAAAAGTGACGTTTTTTTATCTAATTGTATAGTTGTTTTCAATGTGCACTCTCATTGTTGTTCATTGGAGAGCAATTATTCTAACGGTATGTGAACAAAGCAGAGAGGTACTTGAACTTTTAAAACTTTTATTGATATGGTAAGGGCTTTAAAATTGAATTGATTATAATAATAGTTTTGTAAAGTTAAAAAATTGATTAGAATAAACTTAGACGTAGCCATTTTATATTTATAAACATAGGGCCACATAAAACAGCCGTTTGGGATAGTTACAAAAAGCTTCAATTTTGGCCGACCACTGTTTCTTTCAAAAATATTTATGCAGAAAATTCTGGGCAAAGTTATATTAATAGATAACATTTAAACGCCTCTGAGAATTTTTTAAGAGTTGGTCCGGGGGTATTTAATATTCATTAACTTTATCAAACAACAAAAGACTAGAAAATACTTGCCAGAACCAGATCACGCAAGACATGCAAAATATTGTGCCAGACTACACGCATTCCCCGCGTGCTCAAGACGATGCTTTTTACCGTATTTTAATCCAACATCTTTAAAATAATATCAAACTTGAAACTTTAAGTTACTCGAAAACCTTTATTCGCGTAGCGATAAGATTAAATAATGGTTTTTGTTTTGTGTTTACTTTCTTCAAGGCAACAAATTCTTGGTTTAGTAGATAAACAATAGTTGATGATAATGAGTAAGGTCGCTTGAGTTGTTAGGTTAGTAAAAACTACTATAATTAATAATTGCGTCAGCGTAATGACACGTAAAAATATAGGACAAGAGTGTCTACAATTGAACTGAAATTTATTTACTTAGCTACAACGGTAATCCAACGTTAAATTTTTGAAATAATTTTGAAAACGTTTATTCAGTTTAACAAGTTTACTTGCCGGAAATATATAACGTATCCTTAAAATTGAATAAAACCAACAACTTTAAAATATCCCTTAATAAAATAATTAAAAATAATTAGTAGAGTTGGTAAAATTATTAACAAAAATGATAAATTTATTAGGCGTGGTTTCATAACCTTGATAACTCAGAATTCCAATGTACATTAATCTCAATCATATACGCGTATAAAAATTCTTATACGCTATTATTTAATAAGAATAACAGATGAGATGTAAATTAAAGGAGAAATACAAAATTTAATATTTTTCACTAGTTTACTACAGCTGCTAAAATCCAACTAAATTTATGTAAAAGGAATATAAAAAGTTATTTACAGCCACGGTTAAAAAATACCTTACAATAGTAGCATCTATCACAACGTAATATATTACACACAAGTCCTATGTTTGAAACCACCTTCAATAAAGTGTGTAAATTAAGATAATTTATATAGTGGTGTTATACAAAATTTCAAGGTTGGCACTCCAGAGCTAACATAAAATGTTATTTATGGTCGGCTTAAATGGCAGAACAGATTTCAAAAGTAGCGAACGATAAAACTAGAAGATAATAAGATTATGCGATAAATTTTATTTGTTTGCACTTGATAAATATTTTTTTCCATTATCAGTAGTCAGCAACAAGAAACATGAAAGAAATATTTGACATGACTATACAAGGAAAAAGATGCAACTGAGATTGTTTAGTAAAATAAACTACTTTACATATAAAATTACAATCAGATGCTAATTAAAAAAGCATACAAAGATCAATATACCAACATTCTCGAATTAATAAAATTAAATTGGACTGTTAAAATAGATTTTAACATAAGCAGTAAAACAAATCCATATTTAAAATAAGTAAGGAAGATACTTATGGGAGACTATTACAAGAACAGTTTGATGAGACTACCCCAATCGAATGTTTTGGGTAATCAATATCAAACCCTTAACCGACAACAGAACGATCTGTTGGTATACAGGAAGACTCACGACTGGTAAATGTACTTGGGTGGATGTATTCATGTTTTTTTCTTTCCTTTCTAATCCAGAGATGTGCGTTCAATTCAATCTCCATAAAGACTTTACTAGGCAGGACATTGTAACGGCTAGGCGAGCAACAACAAAAGCGCAGAGCTCGTGCAGCATTAGCTCCAAAACTGTACGTAACTTCACACAAGTGTGAACACATTAAAAAACACAAAAGTCATCTAGTGGATTCGTGATGATATCAAAATAAAGGAAAGTAGGGAAGCTGAATGGTGTCCTGGCAAAGGAGCGGTTTTTCTACTACTTAGGATGTTCTTAGAAAGCAAAGTAAATCGAAATATTAAAGGCGCTTGACAGATTACTCAATTCTAAATGAAGGTAGGCTCTTCTTAGCAAATTTGAAAAACAGAGTATACAGGAAGGAACCTTAGAATGCTAAATAAAAAGAAAGATTCACAGAGAGACAAAATAACACTTTAATAGTCACCTCAAAAGACTATCTCCAATTTTAACCACTTTAAATGCCTCCAACGTTGCATTTCTTGTAAATTATCAGTTAATGCTTTATAGGGATACGAAAGATCGTGTAGCAATTATTGTCGTACATAGCATTTTTAAGTTTATGCAAAACTTTCGGATAGTTCAATATTTATTTACTACACTATCATGTTTGTTTACTCACTAGAGGTAATTTAAACAGGTCTAACAAAAAACAAAAGTCAACAGGTCTATAGATAAATCTACCAGAAAAATTAAAAAAATATGAGTACTGAGCACCTTAAATTCGGTCATCGAAAAAATATATAATCTTCGAACTCATCCTATGAAAAAAAAGGAAAGTGAAAATATGCACACCAAAATTAAAATATCATTTTCCGAAATTTAATTAGAAGGAATACGTCTTTTATTTAGCATAGTTTGTAAAAAAAATAATACACAATAAAAAAATTAAATTAATTAAGAACTGTAACAATTTATCCATTAACAAATCGTGGGGAACAGAAGAAAATAAGAGAAACTTTATATAGGTGCTGTCAAAACTCATTCTTGGGAATTTTCCCGATTTAATTGTATAGGACCAAAAAAATTCAGGATTGGTAAAATGATAGAGAATATATTTGGGCATTGTAGATGAAATTAACTTAGAAATACAGTAGCATAAAAGTAAAGACTTAATTATAACCAATACATGAGTAAAAAAAGATGTAATTTGTTTCTTATAATTCATATTTATTTATAATTATTCTCCAAGAAGATAATTTAATTGTATTTAAGATTTACCAAAGACATATAATACGTGGATGACTAATGCACCAAAATCAACTTTTTAATTTTTTAATTATTGAAAATTATTTGATATAATTAAAACAAATTAAAAAAGATGATTCAATATCGCAAATGTCAACTAATGTAATATTGTGTGCATTGGATTGATACAAATGATAATTTAAATAAATTGGTCGCTTGTAATACTAAAAAACAAGTTTAATTTATTAGTTGCATGAATTATTTTAATTTGCTATTTTTTCAACAGAAATGATTCATCATTAGTACGAAGATCTATGAGTAAAACTGTCATTTGATAAGCATCACACCGGACTCGAAAGATAGCCTCCGAAAACTTGATTTGGAGGTCGATGGGTATTACTCAACAGGGGGGATTTCGAGCATCAGAAATTAAAAATCGCTTTCGTTAATAATTTGCCCATGAAAAATTGTTACATGACCTATTTGAAGTAGTTTTAGTGATTCTATTTAAAAGCATTCACTGAGGTAGACCCGTGGTCTGCATGACCAATGACATATAGGGGAAACACATAAAGGTAGCAATGACCCAATAAGAAAATGCATGCAAACCAGGGTATAAACAAATGAACGGTGCGCTAGGATTTGGAGGTTAAGGTTGAGGTTATGAACTTGAACAGAGATCGACTTACCATACCGTCGAAAGCAGCCGCTGAAAATCAAGTATGAAACTGCAAGCACATTCGGTGGACGTTTGTGTGGCCGCGACACCGGCACTGTGCACTACAAGCAAAATTGGTGTCGAGCTGCGTCATGGCGCGCTGTATATTTGTACGATCAGCTCGATTTCCCCACTTTTTCCAGCTCTGCTAGGTCCACATTCACAACCAACCGATAGCGACGAGCTGCAGCCAGTGGCGGCGCCACTAGATAGTGACTGTTCGTTTGAATCGGTCACTTACATGGATCGATCAAAAGTTTTTGTGCCTAAGTTAAAGTTAAACTTTGTATTGTTAGAGTGGTAACTTCAGCATTATATTTTATTTGTATCATTATATAATTTACTTATCTGTCATAGAGGTTTATTACATTTATTATATTCTTAAAAGAAAGTAATACATAGCACTACTAAATAAAGAACAAAAAAATTATATAGTGTAACATCAGAAACTCAATAAAATCCTCTAATAGATGGTGTATGGCAAGGACGTATTTTTGAATCGAAAAAATATAGTAATCTTGACATTGTTTCTATAATTTTTTTCAATAATAATTTACATGGTTAACGAAAGTATCTATTTACTAACTTAATAAAGAGTGGGCTATAAGTCACACTACCATTTAAGCAACAAATAACTTTTGTGCTTTTTTACTATTATCATTGATTTTTCTACAAAATAAAATACACTGTTGGGGGGTTTGTTTTCTCTACACCTGAAAAATTATATTGTGAAAATATCCTGCGTTTTATTCTTTACAAACACCGACCCTATTGATAACATTTTGCATCGCATTAGCCACTGTGTTTTCGTTTATGTACCGAATTTTTGCATGAATGTTTTTCTTCACTGTTGAACGTTGTGGGGTTTATTAGCATAAACACAATCTTTTAAATAACCCCACAGAAATAAATCGGGAGCAGTCAAATCAGACGAACCTGTGGGCCATTTAAAATAGCTTTTGCTTAAAACTATTCTTTCGACAAAAATGTCTCTTAAACGGTGCATGGACTCCCCTGCTGTATAAGCAGTTGCTCCATCTTGGTGCCACCGTAAGTTCGGTATGTTCTCAACAGTGGGACAAATAAAACATTTCTTGATAGCGAGCTCCAAGAACTGCCCACAGCATTCTCATCGGTGTTCTTGAAAAAATAGTTCTGATTACATTTTCACATATTACCCCGCATCAAACAGTGCCTTTGAACGGATCCAACTCACGTTGAGTTTTTAGCAGTTTCTAAATAAATTCGTTACCAGGTCTGACCATTTCTTCGAACTGAGTTACATAGCGCAGTCCTAGTTGAATGTCATTGGCTTTATCTGTTCGACCAATTATAGAAAGAAATTCGTTTTCAATGTTTTTTTGAACATCTTTGAGTCGAAGTTTCTGCATTTTTCTGAATGCTTATCTATACCTGTTCCCCATTTTTTAACGTGTGCACTGTACGTAGTTTGCCGCTCTGTGGCAAATTACCCACAGAAAACAACTAATTAGTTTTTGATAAAAATGGTATAATAAATGGCGTTGTGTGAGAGCGATAGACTTCAACAATTTTGACCTTTTCGTTTGAGGTGAATTTTTTTATTATAAATCTCCAAAACCCCAACTTTTAAGATCTGAGAATAAAACAAAAACGGATTGTAAAATTTCTTATTCTCTCTTTTCCCCGCTTTATGACATCTATCCGGTTCTTTCGGAGCCCAGTATCTCCTTCCACTGTTGTCTATTCTCCCACGCATCATGTTGTATATTCTATTTTAGTAGTAATTGGTACATATTTTCTTCCAGCCTTTTTGTGGTCTACCTCTTTTACGTTTATCTTTCGGTTGCATCCTCATTACTTTCTTTGGTATTCGATCATCTTTCATCCTATTTACGTGTCCATACCATAATAATTGGTGTATTTCTATTTCTTCTTCTATGTCGTTATTAATTCCAATTACTTCCTTACATAGTCGTTTCTTTTCTTTTCTAACTTGGATATTCCTGCTACCCTTCTTCAATAATACATTTTTAGTGCTTCTAAATGTACCTTGTGTTTTCGTTTAACTGCCATACTTCTACTCCATACAATACTATACCTCGGACTATTGATTTATATATTGATTTTTTCGTATTCTTCCGTATATTTTTGTCCCACAGAATTCCATTAAGAGCGCCAATTGCTTGTCGCCCTTGTTTCATTGTTTCTTTAATTTTTATTTTATACAGCCCTACCAGGTATTTTACTTCTGAGCATGGTTTTATATTGTCGCTTGTTTCCAGAGTTATCATCTCATTTTCTTTCCCTATACATAAATACTTTGATTTTTTTATGTTCATTGTCATTGTCATTGTAAATCCCATGTTGTATATTCTTCTTCGGCTTTTCTTATCATCTATTTTAAGTCTCCTTCGTTCCGCGTTACGATAACCTGGTCATCCAAGAATTGTAACCTGTAAAGTCTATCGATATTATCACACATATCATCATATATATATATATATATATAATGTTGGAGTAAATACAGCAGCCCTGTTTCAGCTTTTGTATATTTGGAAATAGCTGTTGTTTGTTTCAGCGTCGCTCTCCAACCTTTACTTTTGCTTTTTGATCTTTATATAGATTTTGTACGGCTCTAATCAATGTTTTATTGGGTATTATCACAGTTCCACTAAACGACTTCCACTAAAACTAGTTCCACTGAAGCCACTTCCACGAATTACCACTTCCACTAAAAACCATTTTCACTAAAACCACTTTCACTAACAGTCATTTCCACTGAAACCACTTCTACTAAATGCCATTTCCACTAAAAAATAAAACATAATGAAACAAATTCTCACGAAAGGATATGTTTAACAAATTTATTTGAAAATGCGCAAATTAAAAGTTAACAAGTTGAAAAATTAAGAAAATTAAGAAAAATTAAGGAAATGGCGCTTGATTGGTAAGTATTTTAGAAATTAATGATAGAAAATGTTGGAAGCCACCTGAAGAAGGTGTTCATACATATCATTCTTTATCACTTTCTTCTCAGCAGCACGAGAAATTACCACCAGTAGTTTCTCATTTGTAGTCACATGGCGATGATGCGGAGTATTTTTAAGAGATCCGACTCTATTAGAAATGACGCGATCTCGAATAATACCTTGTTCCTTGCGAAGTCCTTTCATAAAAATGTGGAAAATCGAATGAGATCCCCCCCATACGATCGAGATGATGCCAAAATTCCACCGAGTTATTAGTTCGAGTCCATTGTTGATCGCTGAATATTGCTTCAAAATATCAATTGAAAACATAGCTCTTTTGCGTCTTCCAAGCCAAGTTCGTTCAAAATAGTGTAAAAGTTCCCCCAAAGCTTGAAAAACTTCCTCATCTTCGCTCATCCAAAAGTCACTGTGGGTAATGGCATCATATCCTTCCAAAACTTCATCTACTGGAAGAAATGCAAGAGCACCAAGAGATTTAAGCTCACGAGAAAATCTAGGATTTGCTGTGTCACTGTAGAGTTTCTTGAGAATCGGAATATGTGGAAATAGCATCCTATAATTGTGATAGAAGGAAAAACCGACTTGAATGCCTTGTGTTCGGCTTGTTCAAAATCCGCACATAAGCTTGAAGGGGCTGCCGTAGGAATCATTTTCTTCACTTGTTTCAATACTTCAGTATAAGTTCCCTTCGATTTGTTACAAAGGAGAGCATAAAGAAAAGGAATACATACACCTGAATTCAATTTTTGTTAGATATTTAGTTAGCGAGTAAAATGGGGTGTGGGGGCGAAGCTCGCCGCAACGGGAATTTGGGGGGCTAAGCCCCTAATATTAGTGTGAGGGGGAACGAGCAAGCATAGCGAGCTCCGTGGACAATCGCGCGCGGGGGTTTCAAAGGGGGCGCAGCTCCTTTTGAGGTTGGAATGAAGTTTTGTAGGTACAAAAGTAAAAAGCAGTGTTTGGAAAGAGAAAAAATAGGAAAAAAGAAGATTTGTAACAAATTATTACCTGAGACAGTCATGGCGTGAATTGTCCATAATTGTTTGATGATATTGGGAACAATCTTGAATGTTCCATTACCAAGTTAGTGAGGAGATGAGTGGAGTTGGCGAAGATTTTGCTCTGTAGAAAACCTTGCGTTGGTTGTTGTAGAGAAGGAAATTCTCCTCTTTGCCACCAAGATTAATTACCTTATCGGATTCCGAGACGATGAGTTCACCGGCTGATTGTGGATTGATTGGATTTCCAGCCGCTTGTTTTCGAGAGCCAGCAGCTGCTTGCGCTATATTTTTGTAGATTGGAAGAGCCGCAACAATAGTTTCCTCGAATTTTGAGGTGTAAGTTGAGACGATAGATAGAGAAGTGTCCTTGCTTTCCTTGGTTTTCATATTGATTTCGGCCATTGCATTTTAACAATCGGGGTTTTCGGGCACCAAAGTGCATATGTATTTATCTCAAATATGAAAAAATTTGCATTTTGCGTTCGTATTAAATCAATTATTACTTACTTTTAGTACGAAGAAGAAGAAATCCTTTGTCAAATCCAAAATCTGTAGTTAGACGGTGACAACAGTTCGTAGTGTTGTAGTCTGAACATCTCTAATGCGGACAGATGTTTTATCTACCCAGATATAAGACCCTGTGACATCAACAAATTGTAGCAATTATATTTAATAGAAAAAAATTTACTTATCATTTTTCTCATGGGTATATCCTTCGTGGATCAGGTGATTTTGTCCTTGGAGCACTTTAAGGTCTAGAGATAGATTCCGGAAGTGCCCATAGTAAAAAGTTGAAGTAAAATTTATGAAGAAAACTGACGCAAAGTCTTTAGGCAAATGAAAAGTTTTGAAATTAACTGACTGAGAACTGTGATATTGTGCTCCTTATATACCCCGAGAGAGAGAGGGGTATGGGATTATTCGGGAGTTCTCGCAGAGAAATTCGACCAAAATTTCTTTCAATTTCCAGTACTAAAATTAGAAAGCAAAGAAAACTAAAAGAAATTTCTTGGAAGAGATTAATTTATTTCATTGCTGGTGCATTTTGAATTTATAAAGAATGAAAGAGCAAAAAGGGAAATAGAACTAATGCTCTATTAGTGAAGGGAACTTAAGTAGTGCGTCGGGCGACGAGAAGCGAGGCGGCCGCTGTCGCGTCTCGAGGGGAACTGCCGCATCTTGCTCTCGACTCGAACGGCCATTTTTTCGACCTCCTCGCATGCTTTTCTCCCAAGCAGAAAAGTAGGGAAGAAGCACATGTAGGGTCGGCCCAGGTAACTGGGCGTCTATTCTTTGGGAAAAAACCCTGGGGGATGATCCGAGGACCGTCGTTCGGAGCACGTTTTGCGCGTTTGATGTTTTTTGTGACGCGGCTACCACAAAAAAATGGCTGTTAGTGGAAATGGTTTTAGTGGAATTGGTTTCAGTGGAAGTGGTTTTAGTGGAAATGTTTTAGTGAAAGTGGTATAACATGGTTTTATTGGTACCGCTGTCTTTCAACACTTCCCATAGCTTTGATTGGGGCATTATCATATGTTCATAACATTCGGTGTAGTTCTCTCCCAGTCTCTAGCTTCTTTGCATTAATAAAGTTAGACTAAAGACGCAGGACCTTCCGGCACGGAATCAACATTGTTCTTCGACTTGTTGTTCTACATATTGCTACTCTATTAGTTCTTTTACTACTCTTTCAAATATTTTACCAAAGACGTTAATTACTTCAATTGCACGATAGTTTCCGCCTTTCTTATACACCGGCGTTACGTAACCCATTTTCCATGCATCCCATATATTTTTGTCATTTACGGCTTTAATTATTAATTTAGTAATTATTTTATATAGCTTTTTTGTTCTTGCTTTAACTAGTTCTTCTGGTACGTCTCCTGGTCCTGCTGCTTTCCCACTTTTTATTTCTTTAATACCTTTCCTCACTTGTCCATCGTAGTTTTTTGAATTGATTTTTTAATATGTTCGTATATCTAAGTATTTATGCATTCAAAGTTTTCGTTCAGGTAATTGTTTAATCTGTTTTGATATAAATATAATGCTCTAAGCTTTGTATATTGTACTTTAGTTCCTTAGCTTATTCTTTGGTATTTTGTGTGTTATTTGCAGCAGTTTGTCTTTCTTTGTGCGAAAACACTATTTTGGCTTTAACTAAAAAATGATTTGTTTTCTCTGAGATTTGACATCTAACACTTTTTCTGTAAAGTGCTGACGAGTTATTACATAGTCTATTATTGACTTTCTATTTCTAACTGCTTTTTACCAAGTATACTTGTGTATTTCTTTATGCTTGCAGAATCTATTGTTAATTTTTACATTGTACTGTTGACATATAGTTATTAATCTTTTTGTCTACTGCAGTTTTTGACATTTTCTCCAAACCTTCCCACTATTTCTCAGGAGCATAATCTGTCTAGTGTTTCCTATTTCGCAGAGTATTTCGTCCAACGTAGCGTAGAACTCGTCAATATTATTGCAGTTGTCATCTTCATTTAGTGCATATATGGCTGCGACCATCATTCTATACGTATAACTATCAAGGTTTACCTTTATAATCCTCTCGTTTATGGTTTCCCAACTTTTGATTTGCTTTTTATATATATTTTTTAATAACTACGAAACAACTCTTTTCTCTCTTGATCTTTAGGGGCTCCACTTCATATATGTATGTACTGTCCTATTCTCTATTCTTGTATCTTTCTTTTTGGTCTGTATCAGGGCTATTATGTTCATATTTATGTACGCAATTTTAGTAAAAACTTCTTGAATCTTATTTGATAGGCCTTGGGTATTCTACGTTTCTATATTCATAATCCTTTCCCTTTGCTTAGCCCGTTTTCTTTCTGTTTTTTCTGGTACTGGGCTTTTTTGAAACTGGGTTTGGATAACTCCAAGTAAAATGTCCCCTCCCCCCTGCATCAACTGGGGCTTCATCTAGCTTCACACTTCAGTGTGGGTTACCACCCGGGGATTATTTATTATTTTGGTGTTTTTAGCTCTCTTTTTCTTTTCAGTTTTAAGCGTGTTAGAATTTTTAGCCCTAACGCCACAACCCCCTAATGGAGGACCTTTAACTCAACCGTCCACTCTGCATTAGACGCTGTTGGCAGCCCCCATTCTGGGTCAAATGCTGCCTGCTACCTGCTTGGTCCGCGGGAGATATTTAATTTCCCTTTTACTATCCATATCTAGAAGGCTTTCTTCGACCCGCCACCTGGGAAACGCGCTCTCTAAGGGTGGCAGGTTTCCCGAGGGATAAATTTGTATTGGGTTTTTAAATCGTATCACAACTTATAGCCCACCCAATATTAGTATAGTATATATGTCAATTGAAGCTTCTAGCTTTTATTTGCATAACAAATCTGGCATTTATTGGATATCAATGTTTTAACAATTTCTTACGTATATGTATACCTCTAAAATGCAAGAAAATGATAAAAAAAGAGATAAAAATACAGACAAATTTACCTTACCTTTTGTCAGTTTTGGTTGTCAGTGTGTTACTCTGCTCTCACTGATTCTTGCTTTCTTGTTATATTCATCTGTTTCTCTGTAGAATACGACTAATTGTGTTAAAACAATTAGTCAAATGATTTTCACGATCATCGATCGCATTTGAAATTTTAAATTCTTTAAATCATTTCGATATTATTCTTTGATAAGGTATTTCAAGTTGTTAGTACTTAAGATATATCATGATAGTACTTTAAGGTTTCCACTTTCACCTACTTGTTATAAAGAAATTAGAATGTGTGCTTAAACAGTGTGTTTTAAATAGTGTTGCGCATTTAAATATACTTGGCGCATCCTTTAGTAATGCTTATGCTATTTTTTGCAGCTCTCTTTCTGTAATTTTGCTGATGAGACACCGATATGCATTCTACACGGAAACACTTTTTACAAAGCAAAACTGATCGCAATTTTTCCATAGTTATGTGCACATAAGTTCATCACTCATTCAACTATTTTAGGAAGATACGATAAGTACTATTTATGTATCTCGCAAAAACTTTCTGATACCACACTACAAGACAATAAATGATTTTAATTTAGTCCCACCGAATTTTATGTGAAAAATAACAGTAAATTTATCTTTTTCGTGGGTTGAAGTTTTGTTCTAAATGTAGTTGCTTTCAGCATATTAAATCTCACAGATATTTTGTTTGTTGCGGTAATGCAGGAATTTAATTTTTTGCACTTTTTTAAGCAAAGGTATCGTTGACCTTTTGGAACCGTACTAAGTTTAGAAGTCAAGTCAGGGCATTTTAAAAGAATTCTAAACTAAAATAAAATAACACTAAGGGCCAGTGTAAGCTTTGTAAACAAAATTAGTTTGCTTATTGTCACTGAAAATGGAACAAAAATTGGAGAATCCCATTTTGAGACGAGAAGTCGTTTGTTATGCTAAACGTGATGTAATGACGCAAGTTCGTAGAGTTCAAGGGATTATTGAAATGATAAAAATAAACTTCTGCTCGATTTGGGATTTCTCCGGCTAATGCCTTTGTTTTGTCTGCCGTTTAATGGAGGTCGGTGGCTATTGGAGACCTGACGTCAATTGGAAGATATAGGGTAACATTTGAAAGTTTCACTTTTTTAGAAGTTTTATAATCTGTACTTTTTCATTTATGCATAATTAGCAAGTAAC
Organism: Sinelater perroti; assembly: GCA_036346155.1. Lineage (NCBI taxonomy): Eukaryota > Metazoa > Arthropoda > Insecta > Coleoptera > Elateridae > Sinelater > Sinelater perroti. The sequence continues at coordinate 6,924,590 of JARFIY010000265.1, forward strand.
TCTGCACGTGTAAATGTGTTTTTTTTTGTTTGTACTAATCTTTAATTTCATATAACTCCACAATTCAATAGCACTGTCATATTAATGCAATACAACCATAAGTATAAACTGTATTATTGCTTTATTATGTACATAGAGTAAAAAGCAAAACTTGGACTTTCTTCAATTAAAGTAGGAGTTTCTCAAGAGGGTGTTCTCTGGCTGATGTATACATCTGATCTTTTCATAACAAATATTATAAAACAAGTATTGGCAGATGATACTGCCATTATAGCAATAGATAAATAGATAAAAATCGTCTAATAGCATCTATTCATCTATAAGGCTATATTATATTATTACAAGAGCAGATAGACAAATAGAATATTCCAATTGCTGTAAGAAAACAACAAACCAGAAACTATCAGTAACACACAGATATTAATATCAACAAGCGTAAAAAACATAGAAATCCATATTGACAATAAACTTACTTGAAACTATAAAGATAAGCCAACAAATCTAACAATGTTATAATTTAACGATCACAATCAAAATTCTCAGAGCAATGATTGATGTTCTATGGTGTGCAAGCAATCAAATGCTGCAACAAAACTTAGATATACGCTTCATTACTGATTTCATTCAAGGAAAAAACTATCATTACAATAGTTTAGAAACTCATTTAAATTCATTGCTATGGCCACTGTTAGAGAATAGGAACAAAAGAAAACTAAAAAGATGCTGACTATACGACCTAAAATGAGGTAGTAGAGGTCTTATTACTTTTTTTTTAATAGCACTTTTGTGTCTTTAGAGACTAACCATTAATTTTACTCTAATAAATCTTAAACTATATACTTAACGACTAGAGTCTATCCAATGATGTCTTCTAGGTTTCTTCTAAACTATTTACACTTCACTCGCAAACTGTGCTCGGCTTTTGTACACAACACATTACACAAGATCAGCAGATTATTTCCTCTTCAATCTTCGGACTTGGTGTTGGTTGTCCAGCAGCTGAAGAGCCTCTGCGTTGACATGTAGGTGAAGCCTGGCTTCATGCTTTCTAGCAAACCTTTTAATCTCTTCCTTGACGGTTGGAATCCGGATATCTCTGTGGATATCTGAGTTGCGTACATACTAGGGAGCGTCTACTATGTTACTCAACACTTTGTTCTGAAATGTTTATATGCTCTTTATGTTGGAGTCACTAGCGCAGCTCCAAAGCTGAATACCATATAACCACACTGATTTTAGAATCTGGTTGTAGATTAGTACTTTGTTGGAGATTGAAAGTTTTGAGTTTCTTCCTATCAACCAATAATGCTGTTTGTATTTTAAGTTTAGTTCAGTTCATTTCTTCTTTACATGATCCTTCCATCTTAGTTTGACGTTGAGATTCATGCCGAGGTATTTTGCAGTAGTCGAATATGGTATAATTGTTCCATTAATATCTAGCAGATGTGGGTCGGCTATTTTCTTGTGAGTGTAGTTTATCTGTACAGATTTAAGCTCGTTAAGTTTGATCCTCCATTGCCTGGTCCAATCAACTATCGTATTGCTCGCTGTCTGAAGCTTACTAACTGATCTTTCCTGGTCTTGATCCACTGCGAAAAGAGCAGTGTCATCAGCAAATGTAGCAATGACTGCTTCTTCTAACACTGGCAAGTCTCTGGTATACAGTAGGTATAGAATGGGCCCAAGCACACTGCCTTGTGGCACCCCTGCTTTGATCTCCTTTAGGTCTTATTAGTGAAGAAAATTAAAGAAAGCTATACTAGCTGAATCTCAAGCTAATAAAATAGCTTATAGGATACATTATTCTAATTGTTGTTACAATAAAATGCAAATTTTTGCGTTTTACTTAATTTTTTAGACTCCCTTGTTGTTTGTAATGTTTCTAAATTAGTGATAATTATTATAAATTTGTTTGGAAAATCTTGAATATTTTGTTAGATCTTCTCATTCTTCGTTAAAATAATGTTATTTCTTGGAACAAATTTTTATCGATAAAAAGCATTTTAAAATCATTTATAATTTGCGCTACATATTGCATTTGCGGCCTGCCTGGTGCATTTTTTCTTCAATTCTTCTTTCTATAATTTTTTAGGGGTTTCTTCTTTTTTATCTTTGTCATTAAAGTTTGTCTTTTTTCATTCTTTCTAGTAACACCGTATTTGTTAGTCTATCGATCCAGCCTATCCTAAACATACGCCTGTAGCACCACATATAAATGGCTTACAATCTCTCTCTTTCATCGTTTGCTGTTTTCCAAAATATGCTTCCATGGAGTGCTCTAGATGAATGTCTTCAGAAGTTGTTTTCTGGTTTCTATTACAATATTACGCAACATTGGAGGTCCCCCTTCTTGTAAAAGGTTAACATGGCTATTCTGTTTCTTAGATATAAGAATACTTGCTCTATAATGTGCTGGTCGAGTGTAATTTTTATTTGTTATGTTGGTGTTTCTTTGGAAAGTAGTATTTTCGTTTTCTTAACGTTTGTTTTATGTTATAATTTTGCAGATTACTGTTAATTTCCCTGATAGCTTCTTTTAAATCCACTTCATTTTCTGTCATTAGGTTTACACCATTTACATATCGTAAATTTTTTCTTTGTATTTTAACGCTTGACTCGACATTTTCATGCAGTTTATTCAGTGATGAATGTAAATATGTATTAAATAGTGGCGGTGATAGTGCGGAGCCTTGTCTAAATTTTTTTAATTCTTGTTTTTTACTCACTTGTCCGACATTTATTACAACTGTCTGCTGCTCACATTGTTAGTATAGTTCGTCTACGTCTAAAATATACATCAGATCTTTCATTAATTCAAACAGTTTTGGTTACTCATTGTCAAAGGCTCTTTCTAGATCTATGAAAGCAACGTAAGTTGGTTTTGCTTTCATTATTTTTGTAAAGCCTTCGGGAATTTTTTCCGAATATTAGCTTGTAATGTTACTTAATAATTTCCGGTGAAATATAATCAATTTCTGTTGCTTGCTTTATTTTTAGTTTCTGGATTGCTCTTGTGTATATTGACCAAATTATTATATTTATTTTCCTATTTTTATCGACTTGGCTTGTTGGTTCAAGAACGATTTTTTTACTGTATAGTTTTTTAACGTTGCATCGTTATCACTTTTTTAAATTATAGTTTTGTTTCGATGTTATTTCGTCTTCAAAGCATACGTCTTATTTTTCATCGCCCTAAATTTTTTTTATGGTTGTAGAAGCTTGGTCTACTTCTGCTTCTTTGAAAAGAGTCACTACTTTTTTACACTGTTTCTCCATTTTATTTCTTATTTGTTACTTTTCTCCTTAATTTGGGGCATATTTTTTGTGAATCAGAGTTTATGTCTTTCGTCTTCTTTAAATTCTAATATTTCATCTGCTGTGTTAGCTCTTTTGATGTTTTACAACCTATTTATGGCTATTTCATTTGCATTGTGTATTGTTCTCTCAAATCTCTAATGATTCTATAGTATAATTTCTTTATAACCTCTTTTTTTATTGTACCATTTTTCCTCTTCTTTCTTTTTAAGTTTTTATATTTTAAATTGTATGTCCTGACTACTAAATTATAATGTCTATCTACACCAGCACTTGGACGTTCTATTTTTTATTTAATTTTAGAAATGGTTTTAAATATATAAAATTAATCTGGTATCTTTGATATTACCATATATATATATTTTCCATATGTATCTACCTGTATTCCATGTGGATGATGATTAAATAGTGTGTACGTTATTACTAAATCATACGTATCAGATGGCTATCCTTTCTTTTTTTCCTAATTCGTATTGGTTTGCAACTTCATCTTCCACTCTTTCACCAATAATGGGATTCCATTTTTCCCCTTCTTCATATACTTTTCTTAATTCATCGTCATTTTGGTGCGTAATTGGCATATATATTTGTGTTATAATTGCTTTTTTTGATTTACCAGCTATTTTTATGAGTACAGGGGAGCGAATACCCGGAAAAATATTTTTTGTAACAGACATTTCTTTAATGGCTTTAGGGTCGGTCGGCGCAGATCACAATTATCCCGTGCCAAATTAATTGAGCATTTGGTTTCCTTTACCTATCAAAACTATACACCTTCTTCTTTGTCTCCAAGATTTTGAATTGTCTGTCACGGTATCGCGTACATTAAAATATACGTTTTGCATATTTATTATATTTATATTTACAATTCACCATCTTAAAATCCAAACGAGTATCATTTTTTCATTTTTGAGGATGCAACTTTTTATTTTTTGTCTTATTTTCTTATAATATCTCGTTTTACTTATCGAGAGCAAATTTATATTAATGTATTTTATTCTTGTTTGAAATTTTCTATTTTTTTTGCCTTATCAGAATGTTCCAACATTTTACTTTAAGTTCTTCTTAATTTGGATGTTTCTTTGTCTTTATTAGTTGTCACCCGCAAATTCAATTAGGAAACAGTTTTATTTCGTTTTTTGCTAAAAATATCACACCATTAGTGTAGGAAGAACCATCTATATTGCGCTGGTTTCCCGTTGCTTCCCATAAAATTGTTATTTGAAAGCTTGATTATTTTTTGTGTTTGCTATGGTTATGCAGCCGTATTTGACAAATCTGATAGTCATGTGGTAAATGCCATTAGAAATTTGTTACAAAGGTCTTGGAACATCTTTTGCATTCCTTTGATGTAAGTCTTTGATATTATGTTTTAAAAGCATTAGATTCTATTAATGTTCTGCACACTTCTTCTTCTTCAGGTGTCGTCTCCGTGACGAAGGTTGGCAATCATCACTGCTATGCGAATTTTTGAAACAGCCGATCAAAGCAGTTGGTTTGTGTTACAGTTAAACCATGCTTTTAAATTTTGTAACCATAAGTGTCGTCTTCTTCCAACACTTCTTTTCCCTTGGATCTTTCCTTGTATTATCACTTGAAGCAAATCATATCTACTACTCCTCATAATGTGGCCAAGGTATTGTAGTTTTTTTCCTTGATGGTATTAATATTTTTTTTCTTTTCGTATTCTTCTCATTACTTTTGCATTCGTTAGTGGATCTACCCATGGTATTTTTAACACTCTTATGTATATCCGTAATTCGAACGCTTCCAACTTTTTATTGTCCATTTTCCTTAGTGTCTATGTTTCCATTCTATAGAACAGTACTGATAGTAGATAGCATCTGATTAATCTCATTTTCAGTTCAAGACTGATATCTTTTCCACATAAAACCTTACTCATTTTGATAAAAGTTGACCTTGCTATTGATATTCGTGTTTTTATTTTCTCTGAGCAGTTATTGGTGTTATTAATAATTGTACTTAAGTATTTGTATCTTTCTGCTTTCTCTATTGGTTCGTTGTATTTATAGATGTGTCCATTATTTTGCATTATTTTCGATATTACCATAAACTTAGTTTTTTATATGTTTAGAGTTAATCCATATTTTCCACTTGCTTCCGTTACTTTATTTATCATTGTCTGCAGCTCACCTAGACTAGTGGCTAGCAGTACAGTGTCGTCAGCATAGCGTACATTGTTGATAGGTATTACTTTGACACCGATTATTTCGCCTGATTGTGCTTTTTTCACGCTATCTTTTGAATATACATTAAAAAGTGTTGGCGACAACACACAGCCTTGCCTAACTCCTCTTCTTATTTATATTTGTTCTGTGCATTTGTCTTATGCTTTTATAACTGCTTTCTGATAATAATACAGATTGGAGATGATTTTAATGTCATTTGTGCCAAAATTTTTTTCTGGTACTTGAATAAATTGATCATGTCGAACTCTGTCAAACGCTTCGTTATAATCTAAAAACAGTTGTACAACTCTTGATTCACATCCACGCAACGTTGTATTCGAATATTTAATGCAAATAGTGCCTCCCTCGTTCCAAGTCCGGCTCTGAAGCCGAATTGTGTTTCGCTGATATGTTGTTCTAATTTTTTATATATTCTACGGTGCACTAGTTTTAGAAGGATTTTCAAGGTGTGGCTCATAAGAGTTATTGTGCGATAGATTTGCGTTCGACATTTTGAGAAGAATTACAAACGTTGATATTAGCCAGTCTGTTGGTATTATCTCTGTTGAATAGATGGTATTGAATAGATCTACAAGAATGAGTATAATATCTTCTTCGATTAGTTTGAGTATTTCCGATGTTAACTCATCTGGTCCTGGTGGTCTTCCATTTTTCATTATCTGGATGGTTTGAATTACTTCTTCTTTTCTGCACACTAGAACGCGCCATTATTGTGGCCAACAGAAGCTACCTCGCTGACGGCATCCATTGGCATCCATAGATTTAGCAGAAAGGTTAAAATAAAATATTAAATTTAGCTGCCACTACTTTATTTACACTAACACATATTTTCCTATAAATAACAAGGTATAATTCATCACAATATTGTATTCTTATTTAGTATAAATTATTTACTTTTTAAATGAATGATTTACTTGGATTTGTTCTTAAAAATTCCAACTTTATTTTTTAGAATAATTGAAAGCTTTTCGAAGAGAGCAATGTTAATCTATCTTAATTATAATTCTTTATGACTTTTTAATTGTTCTTTATCTGTTAAATGTTGTTTATATTAACATTTAGTTCGGTTATTTTGAACTGTAAATCGTTAACACTAATATTATGCAACGATTCTTAACACGCTCACGTGGACGGTTAAAATAACAAATGTAACATTACTTTCAAAAGTTTTTTTTATGAAAACGTTATATACCATCAAACCTTAATGTTGATATTATATTTAGCTTATAAAAAATTAATACTTCCGTCTTTTAAAAATTAAATATTTGTTACAATTTTCAAAATGATTAAACATTGAAATTCTGTAAAAATAATACCTTCCTTTTATTTACTACCCAGATTTGTTTTTAAATTGACAAATCAAACAGATTCTCTTTAAGAAATTATATGGTTGCAAGGTTGTTATTGCGGATTTGCGTAAATGTACCTTTGTAAATTCTGTTCTACATCTGTCAGTGCCTCAACATATGAGAAATTTTGTCTTTTGGACGTTAGAGAGTAAATGTGATTAAATATTACTTGAATATTTAATGTTGTTCGAATTTTGAGATTCTAAGAGTCTGTAGTACAATTCACATCCCTTGTAGTTCGCTGAGCGCGGACCTTCACATAAGGTACATTTTTAAAGGGTGTCTTTACTTTTTTTGCAGCTGATAGTGTTGTGTGCTCCTCCGCACTTCACACAAGCAAATGGTCTAATGAAATCTTATTGTTAGAGTAAATAAAACTATAGGCGGAACATTGTGTATACTTTCTTATGTCTGATATTGTCGCATTTTGTGCAAAAGCAGGAATACTGACTGTTACTTAAAATTTCTCATTTTCCATTGGCGTATGTGAGCTTTTATCTTCTAAATTATTTTTTTTACACTTTATAATTTAAAATATGCAATGTCGATTTATAGGTACTTATAGGTATATTATCTTAAGTTAAAACTTCATACTTAACTAAGTTTGTTTGATTTTATTTGTTATTTATTACCCCATGTAAACGTATGCTAGGGGTTAAAGTTACGCCGTTGGCTTCAACGCTTTGATGGCGTTATGCTATCCTTTATCTATCATTGTTTAAGACTTATATTTTTATTTACCCTAAGAGTGAAATACGTTTTAGTATGTCCATACAGCTGATATCAGCGGTTCTATTTCTATTATATTATTTTGATTTTTTTAATCCGCTAACCAGCTCAACACTTAACAAATGCTACACATGGTTTTGAGAGTATATTTTGAAAGGCAACTAGAGTGTCAAGTGAGGCTACAAGTTCTTCAAATTAATTACTGTTCACTCACTGTCAGTACCGTCGTCGTCTTTGGACCTTGGTATGTCTTCGGGTAATTTTTTATACCTAGTTGTTTCACAGTACTATTATTGCTTGTGTGAAGTTAAGTTATGTGTTTTTTCATTATATTCCGGACAAATTTGTTAATTGTGCAAATTTCCAATTCGTCGTGGATTTATTGCGTACGTACATTGAGCATTTGTCGAAACGCGTAGGTCCTTATTTTGAAATATCTGTAGCTTTCTGTAGTTTGTTTTGGATGTCGTACTTCACACCTGACAAGCATATGTTACAACTGGTCAAAGTCGCAATTTGTATAGTCGTAAGGTACATTTATTTCTCAATGGAATATTTTTGTTAATCAGTGAATATAGTTACCTTAGTCAATTGTATCCTTGGTCAAGTTTCATATTAATGGAATAACTCTAAGTTAGTTTGGTATCCAAATAAACTCCTGGATATTTTACATATTTGGTTTTAGGAGTCCAGGGAGGAATTATTTTATCCTGTATGTAAGTACTGTAGTGCTCCTGTATTCTTCTGAGTGTGAAAATCTTAGTTGTACATTTAGTTTAGTTGAGAGTGATTCACCATTTGTTAAGCCATTTACCAACTGTGTTAACCGCGATCTGTAGACTTACAATAGCAGAGTGAAGGTTTTAATTTTGGTTAAAAATAGTGGTATCGTCAGCATATAGTGCAGTTTCTTCTTCTAGTTTGGAAATATTGTGCATGTGTGTATTAAAGAGTGTAGGTCTAAGAACGCCACTTTATGTAATTCCTGCATTAATCTGTTTGGTAGTAGATATTGCGTTGCTTATTCTTGCTGCGAATAATTTGTTTTTTAGGAAGGAAAAGGCGATAGCTATTAAATATTTTGAGATGGGTAAGTGAAGTAATTTATACTTTAGGCCTCCCACTCACATTTTATAGAATACGTTGGTGATGTCTAAAAAGGCGGCAACAGTATATTTTTGCTTTGGAAGCAATATTTTATGATTTCGGTAATCATGTGAAGTTGTTGAACTACCTGATGTTCTTATCGAAATCCAAACTCTGTAGCTGGGATTATTTGATATTCATTCAGTACTGCATTCATACGCTTAAGAATAATTCGTTCTATTAATTTGGATATGCTAGAAAAAAGGCTTATATGGCGATAGGAATCTCACTTATATTTATTTTTACAGGTTTAGGGAACACAAGAATGTGTGCATGCTTTCAGATTGTAGAAAAATAACCCATTCTCAGGCAGACGTTGAAAAGCGTGACTAAGTTGCCTTATTCCTTAGGTTTTTCAGAATTACGTTGGGTATTAGGTCGTGCCCTGGTTCTTTTTTAAGTAGCAATGAGCGTCACTTCAGATGGTGAAGCAGGTTTGTTGAACTCGATTGGGATTAATACGTGATTTTTGGTGTATAAAATTGACCGGGTCGTACGAGATCTATTTTCATCAGAAGTAGTGTACATAAACATCGTTTTGAGGTGTTTAGAGATCAAGTTATATTTGTCTTCACCATTAGTGGTCTTAATAGTTGGTATTATTTCTTGTAGTTTGGTAATGTTGTTGATAATTTGCAACAACTCGGTGCCATTTGGTTCTAATCGTTCAGCATTTTTTCTGTAAATGAATATTCTAAATTTCTCCAATTCTTGTTTGATTTAATGTGTTAGTTGATTTTTAATGTAAAAGTTTTTAGTTTTTTGCCATTGTCTACATGCTTGGCCCTTTTGTTGTAGTATGTACGTAGCTTGGTCAAATATTTATATATCTTTAGCTTTAACTGGATTTTTCAGAGTCCTTTATGGCATCTGTAAAAGTTAGAATTGCTGTATCAATTTATTTAGTGTCTTGTATTTGGATAGGATTTTTAATTTGCAAGTCTAGGTTCTTCTGAAAAAGTTTCCAGTTGACGTGTCCCTTTATCAAAGATAAGGGTGAAGGTCTACAGGATGATGTAATGGTTGCTAATGTTATGAGTACAGAGAGATGATCTGAGTTTAGTTCCATTATTACAATTTGTTGAATTGGAATATGCAGATATTTGGATATCACTGTGTGAAGTATGTCAGGTCGATAGTCATGTCTGTAGGGATAATAGGTGTATTCATCTGGTGCGTGCATTTCAAACTGATATTTTATAGCCCAGGTATTCAGTTGAAGTTATCAGCTCGGCAGTCCCAGAGTCGACACTTCCTATTTAGATCGCCTATAACCAATGTTGGTATGGCGGTGTTAAAATATATTTTGTGTGTCTACTTCTGATAGACGTTTGTTAGGTTGCCTGTAGGTCATTATAATTTGTAAGGGTAATTATTTCCAGGTGGTCTAAAATAACTTCGTTGTGGTTAATAAGCTCTAATTTTTGTTTGATGAAAACGGCATCTCCTCCTCATGCTAATCCTTCGTGTCTGTCATTTTGATAAATCTGGTAGCCGTAATTTTAAGTATTTCCCCTTCAGATAGAGGGGTTTTGGTGATTCATGCGATATCCACATTAAAACTTGCTAGAAATGAAACAAAGATTGTTTTTGTGATTTTATTCCGTTGGCATTCCAGTTTAGGATTGTTCATTTCTGTATTGTTTGGAGTTGATTATCCATTGATAATGTTGGGTAATAAATATGTCATTATAAAAAATTTAATTGATGTCAGGAAGGAATGATTAGCTTTATAAGGAATTCTAAGATTGTGTCAATATTGAAAGTCTGGGGAGGTTGGAAAGATGATTCAGGGTTTCGGTTCTTTTGGTGGTAATTAGATTGTGCTGCTTAGTTGAATGTCATATTCGAGGTTATTCTTGAATGGTTGGGTAGTGTCCGGTGGTTTCTTAATGTCGGGCATTGATTGAGTCGTTCTAGGTGGTGGGGGTAGCCTCTGTAATCAACTTTTTTTCACATGCATTATATAGGTGTTCTAAATTACATTTAACGCATATTGGTTTAGCATCGCGGTAGTTTTTTGTATGGCTAAATCTTTGGCATCTGTGTCATTATGAAATATCGTTAGATTTTCTTCGAACTTCCACTGTTATGATCTAATGAAAAATTGTTTTTATTTAAAAAATTTCTTTGGCGGCTTCATTTGCAGTTAGAATAACTGCACAAATTGGTACTAGGTGTTTGTTTTTGTTGATAAGGTGGGTGACGCATACTATTGGCAATTTTTTGGTTAGAAGTTTCCCTTTCATTACTGTTTAAAAGGGAAACTGGCACATTTTTTATAACTACAGAAAATTGTTTTTTTGTTCGAATCACAAAAAGCGTGAAACTGGATACAATTGCAGAGATAAAATTTGGTTAGTGCACGGAAGTCATTAGCTGATGTTAAGTTGATCTTAAGGTACTTACTGTTATATGCAGTGCCGAACTGCATATCCTCGGTGATATTTTTTATGTCCTTAACTACTTCTTGGTGGTTGTTAACGCCGTGTAAAATATTAGTGGAATTTTAATTCGCTTTTTGCATTTTGCGAGGTTGTTGGTAAGGCATTCTCTGTCATGGTGTTTTGCGTTGATAACTGGTAATATGGATTGTTCTTGATGAGATCTTCGGGATTCTATAAATAGCACTACATTACCTCTTTTATAGATTGATTTAATTTTCGCATTTTCTTAATATCTATGATGCTGTATTAACTGTCTATGATAATAATTACTCAACTCCGAAGAGTTGAGAATTATAGTTACATGAATAGTTAAATATACACTGTATAAATTATGTTAATTTAGAAGATTAACCAACGCAGATAACTTTTAAATTAAAATCAATTAGTTGAACCGCCTGATTAATATTAAATTAATAAGTAAATAAATACGCCTGACCTTAAGGCTGCGGCTCGGTGCTGCGATATTTCAAGTAAAATTGGTTTGTACACATCCGATGCTTTAATGCGTGGGCCAGCAATTTGTATTTTATAAATCTTATATATGTTCCTATTATTGCTTGAATTTAACTGTTCTATTGTTTGTGCCTAGCATTAGTTATATTGAGTACCTTGTGTCCATTAGCAGCTGCTCAATATAATTAATATCAAATATGTGATAAAGATGTTTTATGACAACTCTCTAGGCTTTTTCGTTTTTTGGTTGTTAAATATGATGTAGAATTTTGTTGTCTTTTATATACTTAACCAGTTTTTGTGCGTCTGGAATATTATAATTAATTTTTACTGTATAATTTTCTATTTTTTGTGGTGTATTGTTTATTTTCTGCAACATCTTGTAACGATCTCATGATTTCGGGAAAATTTAAAAAGATAGGTGGGGATTTTGAATTACTGACGCCAGTATTGTGTTTGCTGCTTGTTTAGTGCTATGTCGAGTGTGTTATATCTATTATTTAATTGTATGGTTGAAGTTTGATTTTAGGATTTAATCTTAGTTTTCTTCTTTTTGTAAAATAGATTTCCATTTTGTTGTTTGGGTATTGTACTCTTCATCACTAGTAGAAGATATTATGTATAAAATTGATTTTTATTGCAAACAGAGTGTTTATAGATGAATTTACTTGTGTGTTGAGGTAAATAATAATTGTTTGTGTCTGTATGACTTATTTGTTGGATTAGGTGTATTTGGTTCATTTGTTGATTAATGAAACCTGGTGGGGTCTGAATATTCGAGGATTCTCAGTTGGCTGTAAAACCTCCTTGGTCCATTAAATGCTCGCCACGTTTTTCTGGTAGCTTTATTTATTTAGGCTTTCACTACTATGTTTCATCACTATGCTGCACTGCAGCTTAAACCGATTATTGTTTTTTTTCCGTTTCCTTATTTATAAAAATAAGACACTCGCAAGTCCGCTCTTTAATTTGCCAAATCATAATTGCAGTCCTAGCGACAGCCGTAGCAAACTCGGTGGGCATGTCCACTCAGGTTGAATTGTGCATTTAACTTGAAGTTAAGCCGAACTCATCATGGCGCCGTAAACTGTGCAGAAACGCATCAATGTAATTCAAGTTTATTATGAAAACATGCGATCAATTGCGGTTACGCGAAGGAAACTTCGACCATCGTTTGGACCCTATAATTTGTCAAGCTGGACGTAAAATTTGTGATCTAGTGCAAGTTATACGCTTAAAACATAAGTTCGCTATCAACGCAACGATTGTTCAGGTGACAATGTTGCTCGAGTAAGTAACGGTGTGCATGAACAACCAAGTACGTTAATTCCCAGTAATTAAATTTTTCATACGGCACTATGCAACGTATTTTAACAAAGAATCTGCTTTTACAGGCGTATAAAATTTGATTTATCTAAGAACTTAAAGAAACGGACTACCAGTAACCCTGTATATTTGTAAATTAGATTTTAGAGAGCACATCATTTAATGTTGATTCCAAAAACTGTGTCAACAGCCGAATAGTGGGTTACTAAGCACAGCCCTGTCACCTAATGAGTTTACGTGGAAATATTTCCAAGGCCACACTCATTGTTTATTTTTTATGTATGTACTTTATTATTCAATAGAATATTTGCTATCGCTTTTTAGTTGATATCAGCAAAATTAAAATTTGAATTTGCCATGCATTTTGTTTTTTCACTTCTGTCTCTACAATATCATTTAATTAAAATGTAATTACCATAAGTCACGTGCGCATCTTCAAATATAAGATGTTCATTTGTTTTATTGTGTAGTATGAAGAGCTTTATTTTATTTAAAATTTAATCATAAAATTGATTTCATGCCGTAACTGTTTCTATCGTTTATAAAGTTTAATACTTTGAAGTATAACGGATTTTAAATGCTATACTTGGTAATAATTTTATCATTTTTAGGCAATTAAATCAAATACCTAAAACACAAGGATTAAGTCTCTTGTGTTTAATAGTCATTATAATCTTACTGTATTCTATAACCCTGCAATGTCGATGTTTTTTTTAAATAATGTGACAATTAGAATTTTTTTAGTTGCGGTAGTTTTAGTGTCAGTGTACTACGCTTCTGCTGATAATACTTTAGGTGACACATTGTCTTGCATTTTTATGCAAGTATGTGCTGTAGAGTATTATTGTCTAGCACATAATTAGTTTTCCCAGTATTTAGAGTACAATTAACTGTAAAATGTCTTATCGTGCCTTGCATTCTAAAATTACTAAAGTACAGTTTGCAAACTCAATGCTTTACCATTACAAGTAACCACATAAATCAAAAAAGCAATCGTAAAGATAGTAGGAAGACTGCGATAATATTAATTTTCTTTATCTCTAATCTGTAGTAAATTTTTGCAATTGGTGAAATGCTGCTTTTGTAGCACACCCATTTTCGTGTCGTTGTTTGCGGTACAATATTGGTAAATGTATTAGGCTAGAAATCGTGAAATATGGAAATTGCGGAGTAATTTTTTGTATGTGGGATTTGTTACAACTTTCCAGCTAAATTTTGTATTCTTATATGGAATTCATTATGTGTGCAGTGACACTAATGTTGGGGTTTAATTTAGATTTGACATCTAACGGTAAGGGCGTTTGCCGTAACTATAAATTCAAATTCCTAATCTTTTATAGCCGGTCTAGATGTAAGATATTTTGCTTTGAACGGGTGTTTGATAATTGGTGCTATAGAGTGACGGACATGGTTTCGTTTAGTTTATTTTAATTTTCTATTGTTCAACCATTTTTAATAAGATTACGTGGTACGACGCTAAAATTAGACGCTTGTATCTAACAAGGCCGTTGTAATCGCGGTGCTGTTCGTTTTTTGTACTTTAAGTTTAGTCGTTTTAATTGGGATGATAACACGAAAGAGGAAAATTATTGTTATATACTTGTACATCCCTTAGAAATACTGTTATTCACAATAATTTCAAAGATCTTTTATACTCTTATTTAGAAACTTATGTATTTGTCTTAACGTACTTTTATTGAAATTAAATATGTATGATGATAAACCTGTAACTTCATATTTTCTTCCATTTTGTAAAAATACGTGATGCAGAATCTTTAATGTTATGACTCCTAAAAAATTCACTGTAGTTTTTTGTTTCTTATTTTAGGACCTTAAACCTGCCTCCAAATATAATAGAATATTATGGACAAGATAACTTTCGCAATTTTTTTGGGATTTAGGTGAAACTTTGCACATACCTAGCAATAAAATGTAACAAGAGCTTCAATAAAGTACACGTGTTTTTAACATAATTAATTCTGAGTGCAACTAAACCTAAATTACTGATTCTATTGCCTATATTCTACACAAGCGTCTTTTGTGGCTATTGTCTAGCAGGGGTTGAGAACTTGCGTTTGGATAAACTTGAAGTTCACGCACATGTATGGTCATATAATGGTTTACAATGTTGAAATACGTTATCTTTAGGTCCTCATGTATAAAGACAATTAATAAGCAAGTAGATGTTCGCAGTGATATGTAAACTCCTGTGTTGTATGGTAATGACTATCCAATTTATTTTTCCTTTTACAGATTGGTGTGCAGTGACGTATTTTCAAAGGCAAGAAGTAGACCCCAAATGGCTGGTACCGAAGAAATAATTAGTTTCCAAGAGGGCGTATTGTCGGACAATATAAGGTGGTTGAAGCCAAAGGCTCTTCAGCCTCAATCAGGCGATTGTGGAGTTGTGCAGGATAAGAAAACTGTCATGTTTAGGTCTAATCGGGACCAACGGCACGACAACTAAGGTCTATGAAACGGGTGGTGGAAAAAATTCCTATTGCACGGCTGCAGATATGGCAGAACACCTGAAGGTAAGTCGTAACACAGCTGATAGGTACCTGCGTCAGCTAGGCTATCATAACAAAGTTGCTAGGCGAAAAGCTTCTCATCGCAGCCAATACTGCAAAAAGAAAACAGTGAGAAACCACTATCGTGGGGCGGCTTATTTTATTAGATGAGCCCAATTTTTATATAGCATATAGATCTGAAAGAACCCAGTCAAGAATTCCACATCAACTGCTTGCAACCAATCGTCAAGCATGGGAGATTTTTTGTTATGGTGTGGGGTGCCATTTGAAACACAGAACGATCAAAACTCATGTAATGTGTAAGTGATATGAATGCCGAAAAATACAACGCCAAATTGCAAAGGGGTGAGTTGTTGAAGAATCCTTTTACTCTGTTTATAGAAGATGGAGCTCCTTGCCGCACTGCTATGTTTGACATTTGTATTACGTGTATACTGTGAAGCAAAGGTCGATGTTCAAAAATTAAGATGTTTATTTACTTTTGTCCAATAGAGTACGATTTGATGCGTACCATGGATTGTGTGCTGTGCAACGTAAGGTTTTTGAGTGAAATACAGGGTGTCTGGTGGCAGATTTATATTTTCAAACTTAAATAAAAAACGTAATAATTGACACAAAGTTTTATTAAGAGCATTGAACGATAGAATAGAAATGCGGTTTCATTTTTAAAAGTATGTCATCCAAATGTCTTCCGTCGAGTTGCACACACTGTTCAAAACGAAGCCTTGTGTTCTACGCCACACGCTGCAGTAAACTTGGTTCAATTGAGCTGATTTCTCGACGAATATTTTCCTTTAAAGCCACAAGAGATTGGGGATTGTCATTATAAACTCTCTCTTTGAGGTAGCCCCATAAAAAAAAATCCATGGGAGTTAGATCGGGCGACCTCGGTGGCCATGGGATGTCCCCAAAGCGACTGATCAGTTTTGGGGAAATTTTCCTGAAGCAAATTCATCGAAGCTCTGGCTGTGTGCAGTCGCCCCATCCTGTTAAAACCACGTGTGTGAAGAGTGCGATGGATGAGCCGCAGGTTTGGCAAAAGAAATCCGTAATCATGCGTCGATAATTTTCACCATTGACATTCGTCGCCTGACCTCAGAATTTTGGAAAAAATGGTCCAATTATCCCATGCGTGGATAAGGCACACCAAACAGTTACCCTGGAGCAATGCAATGGTTTTGATGTTTCAATCGAGGGTTGCGGGTTCTTGGAGACCAGTAACGGCAGTTTTGCTTGTTGACGTGGCCGTTTAAGTGAAAATAAGCCTCGTCGCTCCAAAAAATGGGATTTACAGTACGAAAACGCTCCAACATCGTTTCACAAAATTTTTTGCGTAAATCAAAGTCACTTTCTTTCAGTTCTTGAACGATTTGAATTTTAAAAGGATGGAACTTCAGATCGTTTCTTGAAATTTCATGAATAATCGCTCTTGGAAGTCCCAGTAAGGCTGCTCTTTTCCGTATTGAAAGTCGCGGATTTTCACGTAAACTGCTTTCAACCAGTTCAATGTTTTCGGGAGTCATTGAAGATCGACTGGGCCCTGGCCGTAGGGCATTCATAGCCGAGGCAGTTGCGCGGAATCTCTGCACCCACGAACGAATTAAATTTACACTCGGTCCATCGCGTATTCGCCGAATACCGAACTTTGAACAAAATTGTCGACGGGCAATTACGTAAGAATCATTACTCTTAAAAAATGTCTCTACAGCGAACGCGCCGTGCTCACTCAACCACTGCGACATCGTGACTGACAAATCCGCACGATCGGTGATTCCAACGGCGCCACCCTCACCCCGCACCGTTTATTACTTTTTGAAATAATCGTATTTAAAAATATAAATCTGCCACCAGACACCCTGTATCTGCAGTAAATCTAGAAGAACCAGAGCAATCCCACAGTTCAATTTCGTTTGATAATCGTCTTGCACAGTCAGATCTTATTTTCGAGCGAAATAAGAGAACTTTTACGCATAAGCCAGCATAATTTTTTGACTTACATTTATTTTTTTTCTTGCCAATACGTGTTTTCTATGTAATTTTACACTGCACAAGTGTATTTCTAGGTATTTTGTTTTCTTATATTGTTATATTGTAGTACAATTTACTAATATCGATGAATATCGTTGTCTTCGCGGCAGTCTTCAAGTTAAGAGTTGAAAAATAGGAAATACTGACAAGATTTTTTTAAACTTTAAGTGGTAGTCCTTGAAATCAGACTTTATCGAAAGCTTAAACATTTTAGGAGACTGTACCGGAATATTTTTTATTCTTCATTGATTTATTTGTTACATCTACTCCTCGATGACATTATTAAATGGTAGAATACCCACATCTGAAATCAAACTGGTGTTGTAAAATTACCTTTTTCAAAAACACACCTGCGCAAATTTTTGTGATAATTGATGTTTGTAATAATTTAAAAATCACTGGGAATACACCATGGCCCTATAAAATATTATTTTGTTTGGTGGTTTTCTTGGTTTTAATATCATGCAGATTTGCGCAAATTTGAGTCGCAAAGACCAGTATGCTAATCGATAATAAAATAGGTAATATCTTTGTTTAGCAGTTCTATTAGTACCTTTTAGGTCATAGCGGGAAGTTATAAAACTTGGGTATTTAATTTCTTTTCTTGTTTCTTGAGGCTAAAAGAATTTGATCGCCGTTGTTAAATATTCTTTGCTTTATTCGAATTGAGATTGAACACCTCTGCTAAATATTGAGCAAATTTTCCTAATTCTGATTGTACTCATTCCTTGTTTGGTTTGTTATAGGTGGAATGTAGATCTGAGGTCTTTTGAGGTCATGCTTTCCAAAACAAATTGTTCATGTCCAGATATGCTTCAAATTTGCCGACTCCAAACTTTCTTTAATTTAATTTTTAGTTGATTGCCTAAACAGTTATATGTTCTTTTATCTAAGATATTATGGATGTATTGCTATTTGGTTCGCGCTTTACTCTTTTAATTTATGTAAAATTTTTACTAGATTTTGTTCCATACGTTTAGTCTAACACTTGAATAGAATAGTTCGTTGTTCTGTATCTAGTTCTTTGACTGTTTTAATATAATATTTATCTCAATTTGTATGTCGATTGTGTATGGCTAAGTATTTCTCTGAATATAATATTAGTACTAAAAGTACCAATTACCGACGAGTAGTCTAATGATAAATCGTTACTGGGCTTAACACTAACATAGTTGTTTCAAATACTATTTGCTATAAAGAAATCCAATTCTCCAAGTCTGTAATTTTGTTTGGATGACTTGGCTAGTACGTAGGAGTACACCAAAAAAGATGTAATTCTTTTTATTAATGATGTTATATAATTATGTACCCTTTGTGATTATTAACCGGGATTCCCAGTAGGTATGTTTTGCGTTCAAGTCTTCTTAAATAAGAAATTTTGATCCTAGTGTCTAAAAAAAAGTTTTCTTTTGTGAATCCATGTCTTAAAGGACAGTAAACTGCCGTGACCAATAACAGAGCAGATAGCCTTTTTATTATTTGTATTTTTGTGGCTTGTAAAAGTGTATCTGTACAAAAGACAGCTAACACCATGTTCTATGCTATCCAAATTTTTTATATGAAACTTTGTAGTAAGGTATCTTAAGATACATTATTTTGGTGAAATGAGTTTCTAATATGTGCATGTGTCAACTTTATTCAGGTTTAGGATTATTAATTCATCTTTGGGTTGAATTAAGCTATTGAGTTTCATAAGAAGATGGCTATTAAGATGTTATTTTATTAATGGCAATCAGCCTATACAAGGCTATAGATTATGATGTAGCAGCTAATTAAATATATTTTTAATTTATCCACAAACTTTATTAAAGACCTATTGACGAATTTTGAGATATATTTGTAGAGAATAGAATATATTTTAAGGGCATCAGTGTATCGTAGAATTTGGTAGATCGTAACGATATTATTTTGTTTGTTGATTTCTTTTATTCTTTTCTGTAAGTCATAATAAATTATAATTTGTAGGATGGGGCTTACACACATTACATATTACACATTTAAAAAGGTATTCCTTATTTTCTTACAAATTAAAGATTTGCTTCTTTCACCCTTCACACATGCAAAGCTCGATGGCAACATGCCTTTATGTGATCATGCGATTGGTATTTTGTATATTGTAATTATTTAAATAATAGCAAGAGATTTCTGGTCACCTATTTTTTATGTTGCAAATATTTCTAGGAACGAAGCCAAAGTTCTTTAATTTCTTCCACTGGTACGGTAGGATGTAAATGCCTGATAACTATACAATAAGCTGGGTTAAATTAGTAGATATGATGTTTAACATTGTTGCCTTGCAAGTATTTATCCCAATTTATGGTAATTTTTAGTCGTTTTAACGATGGTTATGGCTTTATTATCAGTAATTGCTTTTGAATTATATTCTGTTGGTGCAATTAAAACTTAAAAATTTATAATTCTTTGGCTAAATAGTGGAGGTGGTTTTGGAATATTATAAAAAACATTTTTGGTTTTATCTGTTTTATGGTCTACCGCTTGGTTACACAGAGCAGAAAATCTGTTCGTTTGTACGAAGTGCGTTCAAGTTCAAGTTTCTTTCCTGAAAAGGTATTTCCAAGAAAGTTGAAACTTCTGTTACTTCCCATTGTCATCGCTGGATAGACGTACACATTCTTCACAATGTCGTCTACATTATTCTATTGATGCCTAAAACGCTTCTTTAGGGAATTTGTTTTGCCACTGAAAAATCGCTGATGCAACAGCGGCTCGATTGGGAAATGAGCGGCCACAAAGTCGGAAATTCGTGAGACTCACCTTGAAAAACTTTTCCGCATTTTCAGGTCATCATGTAAAATGGACTCTACAGATCTCAAATGCCAAATTTAGAGGCGATATCACGCACACGTAGTTGGCGGTTTTTCATAACAATTTTCTCTACTCGCGCAATCATAGCTTTAGTCCGGCTGGTTCGTATCCGAGGCTACTTCGGTTTATTGTTACACAACTCTCGTTTTTTCGCACCCATAGCACCTTGTCTCACTTGGTTAGTGATGAATTTCGATGTGTGTTTCGCCACACAAAAGGTGAAAACACATTATACGTTGTTTTTGAACACTAAACGTCGCCATTTAAAGTATACAAAACAATACTCACGGCAATAGTGGTAATTCAACTTGTGTACATTATGTGGTGCCGTCATCTATAATACAAATACAGAAATATTTTCCGCGTCTTTTAAAATGTTAGTAAAGTAAAACTAAAGAAGGGAACTAGAGTTTGTAAGCAAGGGCGGGAAAAAAGTAGATTATAGAGTGATTTAAACTGAACTTGTACAAGTGGTACATAAACACATGTTAAAGTCGTATTAATACCGTCATTCAAGTTTGTTATGAAAACAAAAGATCAGTTACGATTACGTGAAGGAAACTTCGATCAGCGTTTGGACGCAATAACATGCTAAGCGAGAACAAGTTTATCAACAAGGTTTATTAATAAGATTAAGTTACCGTTTTTTCAGAAATCTGATCACTCCATCGAAAAGTTGAGAAAAAACACGTCGATTATGTATTTTAATTATTTTTTTCCAAGTACGTTATGAGGCCGCAATCGTGAGCTGAAAAGTAAGTGTTTATATATATACTAAATTTTTTTCCAACAAATCAACAATTTGAATTTGAATGAAATGTGGTTTCAACAGAATGGAGCTATGTATCACAGAGCACATGAGACACTCACTTTATTTTACACAAAATTTTCTGGTCGTGTTATTTCCCAGAGTAGTGACCACAATTGGCTACCGCGATCTTTCGATCTAACCCCATTAGACTGTTTCCTTTGGGGATATTTGAAGAAAAGTGTTTATATCAACAAACCTGTTACGATTCCAGGATTAAAAGAGAAGATCAGACGTGTAATTGCTGAAATAGAGCCGGATTTATGAAAAAGCGTTATGGAATACTAAAAGAATGGTCGTATGTTAGCAGTCATGGAGGGCATTGGCCAAAATCATATTTTGTACGTACAGTAAAATTCGGATTGTTCTAATATTTTGTGTGTTATTCGGGAATGATTTTCTAAAATTCAATTTTTATCACTCTTTATACATAAGACGACTGTCCATTTGAGCAAATGCGATATTAGTGAAAATTCATTTTGTGTTATTTGGGAAATAAAAGTTTTTTGTGACGATAACCCATAACATGTAAACTTCTACAACCGATCTTTAAAATTCAGTCTAAATCGAGAGATAATACATATGTATGAAATGCCATATTTTTTCATATATCTGAGACTTGTGAGGTGGAATAAAGCATCAAGTTTTCAATCTACATATTTTACAGACATCAGGCACAATATCTTACACTAAGATGACTTCTTTGACCGATTCTAAAGAGATGTCATATTGATTGACTCTGTTCAGTACGTAATATGGTACAACAGCACGTTTTGGAACCTTTAAAGCTGGCAATGTTAGTAACTCTAACAGTTTCGTCCTTAAGCTTAAACAAGATTTAAAAAAGCTTTGTTTTGTAAAATTTTGGTCCTATCGCTGTGATCGTTTTGTTACGACTAAACGCTAATCTATCCGGAAATCCAGCGCTCTGGCAAGTTTGAGTTGTTGTAAATGAAGTAAGCACAATAATATCTAGAGACTGCGGTGGTGGTAAGTGCCCCTAAAAATATATTTTTGCTCAAGAATAGTTTTGATTTTTAACAGCGAGTCAATGCATTTGGGTCAATTTGTTTTTTCCACGATAGACGTCGATCTAAATGCATGAGAAGGTACTCACATTTTCAGCCTCTGGGAATTGGAATGTATTCCGCAAGGTAAATTTTAATTCATTTTATGCCCCATTTCTGGATCTTGTTTAGATTGGTTTGGATAATTCTTGAAGCTGATGCTAGAACAGTATGAGGAGCTATAACTGTTGTGTTATCAGCAAGTGTCGCGGTTGTAGAAAGTTGCTCTGTTAGTAGATTTACAGTATACAGAAAGTATAAAATCGGTTCGAGCACTTTCTCTTGAGGAACCTCTGAGTGTATTCGTTGCCTTATTTGACTGAGTAGTATCTACCTGTTAAGTAATATTTGAGCAGTTGATAGTGTTGGAACATTTATAAATTGTGATTTAGTGCAACAGATATTGTAAATTATTATTTAATTTTGTTGCCCCCAAATTATAGCCTTCAGTTAATTGCCATGAAATAGGCCACATTTTGGTGACCTACTTATAGCAGTCTTTTTTATTCTATTAATCGCTACATTTAACTTAGTAATGAGGCCGGTAGTAATATGTTTATAATGGTGGTCTTTAGCATCTGCTATATATTTTTTGTTGCATGTTAAACGTTTCCTAGTTATTAACATTTACTCTAAATATACAAAAAAGTAATGACTGTATGTCTGACATTTATAAACTTTTAATTATATTTAATTCTACTGGTGCGTTTATATTAATTTTTTAAAATAAATTAGAATTAGTTTTATGTTTCGCCTATTGTTATCATTCTATAACAAAATTGCAATGCTGAGAAGATGAATATTTAAGTGGTATAAAGGTTACGTATATATTTTATAAGGGTGTTACTTTATCATTAGTACACAAAGCATCGTAGTATTGTTAGTAAATATTTCTTGTTTACAAATCTCAATGTTATTGTTACGAACATTATGGCATTTTTTTAACACGACATATTTTAGTTGCTTTAAGTGTTTAATTCCAATGTCGTAGTTGCTCTTGTTTTAACAGTCTGGATAATATTGATACTTTTTTGTTGCGTATTGTTGAATTAATGCAGTAGATAGTGAGAGCGTTAGAAATTTTTCTGCAGGCGGTACACCAGCTTTTTTTAATTGTTACAAGCACTAAAGTTTCTTGTATTGGATTATTTATTGAATATATATTCATAATTATTCAATTGTTGCGCAAATTGTGTTTGTGCAGTTAATTAAAACTTCACTACTAATCTCACATATTTATTCTTATAAATTTATTTCTGAGTTTGATATCTGCACAGTAATTATTAAACTTTTGTACCGATTAATTGAGATTAATTCTTATGCAAAATCTTTTTGTTTACTTAAAATTTTAAAATAATGATGTCAAATAACAACGTCTTCTTGTAAATCTTGTCAGGATGTTTATATACTTAGTTATTAATAAATATTTATGTGTACTGATAATCTTGTAATTATATCTATCTTTCAGTTTTCTTTTATTGAGCTACAACATATAATAAAAATGAGCAACAAATAACTGGTTTCTAAAAAAAGCTATTATTAGACAAGGAAATGTGTTAGGAAGTCAATTTGAAATATTCGAGTTACCGAATGCTATAAAGTTTATCCAAAATTAGGTAAACGAATGGGAAAGTA
This sequence comes from Sinelater perroti, assembly GCA_036346155.1. Classification (NCBI taxonomy): domain Eukaryota; kingdom Metazoa; phylum Arthropoda; class Insecta; order Coleoptera; family Elateridae; genus Sinelater; species Sinelater perroti. Next base: position 6,948,460 of record JARFIY010000265.1, read on the forward strand.
AAATAATGGAATATTGCGAGAAATGCTTTTGTAAATTAGTTCGGAAGGTGTTTATGGCACTCCCAGTTAATTGTTTTTACCACAGAGGCAATATCAAGAAGAATTTATGGTTTCTAAACGTCAACTTTCTTGCCTTCAAACATCAATCATTTTTTAATTGTCTTTGTAAAACGTACAGTTTCATTTTACCTCCTTGAGCTTTGATTTTGTAGTACTAAAATTAGTAACCCAAATAGTTGCATAACGTTTTTAAATATTTTTTTATTGATAGAGTCATTTATAATCTGCTTCTTGGGAGAATAAGCAAATTTGTTGATTGAAAATGAATCCAAGAGGAGAAGACGTTCATTGAGGATCTTTCTTATATGGAGTTACTTTATTCTGTTATTAGATAGGTGGGTCGTTGCCCTTTCAAGAATTTTTGTGCCAGAAAAGGCTTATCTAATTGGTTTATTTCGTTGTTCTGCTGACTTGGTAGTCTTCGAAAGTTGTTTGTGCTTACGGAATGCCTAGATCATCGCGTATGGTTTTACTACTTATGTACTTTAGGACAGCTATAATCATGCGTAGGAATTTTAATTGAATGTGTTGGATAATTTTGGTATTTGGCGGTTTAGTGTACCCCCATACCTATACTTTGTATGTCCATCTAGATGTGAAAATATCTTTGTAAAGAAAAACCTTGTTTTTCAGCATTAATTAGGACATTCGGTCTAAAAGCCGAGGCTGTTGTAGCTAGTTTTATTTAAATTTTTTTCGAAGTTGTATGTGAATTCCAGTTTAGGCTGGAGCAAAGTGCAAGCATTTAACTTTATTTTTAACGGGTAGATTGGTATTATTTATTCTATTTTAACATTTGGATATTCGTCACGTCTGGTTTTTGAAGATGACCTGATTTGGTAGCATTGATCTTTAGCCATTTTTCGGGTTTGTTTAGATAAACTTATAGCTGGTTTATGGCTTCTTGTGGCTCGCAATAAGTGACTAGTATGGTGGTGGTTATAAATGTATTTTTTGGGTATTCTTTTTTTTTATTTATTTACAATTGAGAATTTACAATCTACTTTTGGTATAAAGTAATAAGTAAATTAGTTGAAATTGACGAATTTGGCATGAGTAGGGCACCATCCACTGACGGGTCTCCACGATTTACTCAATCAGATCTTCTGGCCATAGTTTCTTCGATCTTCTATCCGAGGGCTGGCGAGGGTAGAGGTTGGTAATAAGCGGGTTGAAATGATTTAAGGTGCGCATCCTGCTTTTGGCTGCATAACTCTTGATGACTTCCGAGATGAATGGGATTCTGAGGTCGTGGTGGAGGGTTTGATTACTGACATACCAAGGTGCATCAGTTAGAATGCGCGATCTCTTCGATTGGAAGGACTTCAGTACTTTGGTGTTGGATGGCTTACTGTATCCCCACAGTTTAATCCCGTAGGACTATATAGGTGTTAGGATGATTTTATATAATAATAGCTTGTTTTCTACTGTAAGTTTAGATGATCGTCCAATTAGCTAGTGCATACTTCCGGTTTTTAAACTGAGTTGTTGTCTTTTGGTTTTTAAATGACCTCCCCAAATTAGTCTTTGATCTAGATGGAGTCCCAAGTATTTCACCTCAGTTTTTATTGGGACAAGTTTATTGAAGATGGTGACTCGAGGACACGTAGAGTGTTTCATAGTGAAGGTAATTTGACTTTATTTAGCGCTGTTTACTTTAATCTGCCACCGATCGAGCCAGCTTTGTAGAAGATTTAGGTCTGGCTGGAGATTTTGAGTGGCGTTATCAGCATTGGTATCAGATGTCATTATTGCAGTGTCATCTGTAAAGGTAGCAATTAGGGTATTGTCTGTAGTTGGAATATCTTCAGTGTAGAGAAGATAGAAAAATGGACCTAAGACACTACCCTGTGGAACACCGGAGCTAATAGCGTGGTAGCTTGATAGCGAATTCTCGAACTGAACTTAAAAATGTTTTAAAGTTAGATAGGATTCTAGGGGGAGGAAGATTTGGTGAGAAAGCTTTCTTTTGATTTCATACAAGAGCTCGTAGTGCCATACCTTGTCAAAAGCCTGTTGGATATCCAGGAACACACATTTTTTGTCTTCAAATGTTTTCTTGATATAGTTCACTATTCTATGATATTGTTGGATGGTTGAATGTCCTACACGGAAGCCGAACTGGTGAGCAGAAGGGGTTATTTCTTTGATTCCGTATAACAGTAATCGCTCAAAGATTTTAGATAGCAAAGGTAATATGCTTATTGGTCGATAAGAGGCTGTTTTTTGCGGATGTTTCCCAGATTTTGTGATCATAATTATTAATGCAGATATCCATTGAGTTGGAAAGTGAGAGATGGCAAATATTCGATTGTAGATTGTTGTAATCTGTACTATTGCTTTTCTAGAGATTCTTTAATATATTGTCTACTATAAGGTCATATCCAAGGGCTTTGTATGAACTGGTTTGCTTAATTTCTCTGTATACTTCTTCAGATGAGGTAGGTCTTAGAGGTAGGGATAAGTGTCCCGGCGAGTTCAGTAATTCCTCTATCTCAATATCAAAGTTAGGATTGTCAGATGGGTATCGGGTTCTCCGAACGTATTTGCTTTTTCTTTATTTGAACGAGCCCAAAAGGGTATAAAGTACGAAAAAAGTATACTACCCTGCAATGCGCTAGATTTAAAGGTATAATTTAAGAAATAGTTTTGAAATTAAATTTAGTTTGAAAGTGGCGCTCAGAAAATATAATTTTAGGGTGAGGTAGCAATTTAATGCCAAATCTGAGCGAATAATTTTTCAATGTCAAAAAAACTGTACTACCTATGTTTTTCTTTCAGGTTTTTTATGATCTCGCTGGCTATTTTCTGGCACTGTTGTATGATCGAATGTTGCTGTCGGAAGCAAAATTGGTGTTTGGGTAAAATTTCATCTATTTCAGTTTCCAGTCTTCTGAACAATAGTTTCTCAAATATTTTTGCAATTATAACAAAGGTAATAGACTAGTAGATTAATACGAATTCGGTCAGTGTAGAGGTTTTTCAGGTTTGTGTATTATTATAATTTTTGCAGTTTCAAGTGATGGGAAAGCATATAAATTCCAATATGCTTTGTAAACTTTGATTAAGAGTACTATATGGCCTGCTTTGTTTACTGTTTAAGGATTTCGACTTTGATTAAATTAAATTAAATTTTGGTTGTTTATGTAATTTTTACATTCAGAAAGTTTTCTTTTTATTGTAGAGGAAAAATAAATTAATAGGAAGAATGTTTAAGAGTGTCTAGGAAATTTTGAATGGTGCCGACAATATTAATTGGATTAGAATCTAGAGGACTAAAGATCTTTCTCTTAAATTTTATTAATAGTTTTCAATACATACTAGTCATCCTTGGATAGACTAGTTATGTAACTAATATTAAATTTTTGGAATTATGCAATACTTTTTTTAAAGATGTTGAGCCTTAATAACATAAATAACATTAAAGGCTCAACTAATTAGTTTTGGAAAGATAAGATAAGAGTTTTGGTGGATCTGGTTTAACAATAATATGTCTACTAAACGTAAGTATATATTACTGGAGTGTGGTCCGATGACAAGCTTCAATTGAATTCAATTTAATAATAGTTAGGTGTTAAGCTATTGACTACAACAAAGTCAAGGAGGTTGGGTAGTTTGATTGGATCTGAGGGTCTGTAAATTGGTTTTTCTGTTGATAAATACAAATATATTATTTTGTTTATGACAACCTGAAGCAGATATTTTGCTCTAAGATTTGCACACCTGGAACCCCAGCTTGTGTGTTTAGCATCCCAATCTCTTTCATCCACGAATCGGTTTTCTTAAAATTAAACAAAGCCTCGTATTCTTTAGTGATGTCGAGTGAGGACTGTAAATTGCAATTATTGTAAATAAACTTGGTATAACATTAATTGATAAATTTGTTTTGTATTGGGATTTATTTATGATGCATTTAAAATAATATATAATAATAATATATAATAAATAAGTTTAAAAGCATTACAAAATACAGTTTAATCTCTACTAGGTGGTTGTTTTAGGATTTAACAGTTTGAGGTAGTATCGGTCTTAATGTAAAATTGGTAGAGAATAGTAGATAAGCTTTCACCATCTATGATATTAGCTACTCAAAAATCATTACTTTTTTGCCTAGTAAACACCGAACCTTTATCAGTACAAATTATACGAATTCATTTTAAATCTTCAAACCCTTAAGTTAATTTAAATTAATTACTTGCTACAACATAGGTAAATAACCTAAAAATAGGAAAGACATATTGGTACTAACCAACAGAAAACCACTTTTCGTTCATAGATGAAGAAAGAAATGTTGGAAGTATAATAGATTGCATCGTGTATTGTTAAGAAATAGAGAAAGATATTGAGGAGATAAAAGTACAAAAACAAGCTGAACTTAATACGAACCACAGAATAGTAATAATAAAAATCCATGAACCCACAGTAGAAGAAGAGAAACAAGTGGAATTCAGTAGAATAAATATAAAGCTGACTAAAAGAGAAAAAACGAAAATAAAACTAAAACTCTACAAGAAAAGATCAAAAAGAGGAACAAATGAACAAGGTGGTGGACGAACAATGTAAGAAATATAGTCGAACAGAAGAAATTTAGGTGGAAAAGATATAAAAAAAAAATAAAAAGGACAAAGACAAAGAAATATGTAAAAGACTAAATAAATAAGCGAAAGAAGCAATAAAGATAGCTAAGCAGAAAGATTGAGAAGAATTTGGAGAAGTGCTAAATGAAGGATTAAAAAAATAACAAAACATTTTGGAACAGAATTGAAGCCTTCAGAGGAAAAGGAAAAGAGAACCTAACCGGAATAACAACAACAATAACAAGCTTTTAACAAAAGCAGAAAGCCGGCGAGAGTTCTTAATGGAAAAATTCGAAAACAAAGAAGAAAGTAGATATACAGAGAAAGAGGGGCAAGAGGAAATAGGCGAAGAAGAAACAGCAACAGATAGAATAATTAGAGATAAAGTTCAAGAAGCAATAACAAAAATCAATATTGGCAATGCATGTGGAGAAGACAGTATAAAACTGGAGAAGGTCACGTATCTTGCCGAAACAGGGATAAGTTGGCTATGGAAAATATTTGAATAGGCTCAGAGAATAAACAATGTACCGCAAGACTGGAATAACAATCTGATAATTCCCATACATTAAAAAGAGGGGAAACAAACTGTGAAAACTAAAGGATACTATGTAGGTATATCGTCGGTGATTTTATAAAATAAAATGTATACTACAATTATAGAGCTAACAATTAGGGTACGTTTAGAAGAGAAACTGGAAGAAAACAAGACGCATTTTAGGTAAAATAGACAAACAAATGATAATATATTCATTCTAAGTAATTTAATAAAAAACAAAGAGACGGGAGAGGAAATAATCATAGCCTTTATAGACCTCCAAACGGCTTTTGACACAGGGAAGAGAGCTAAATTAACGAGTGCTTAGAGAAACTAATTGAATTTGTTAACTCAGTTTATAGGAATGCTAAAGAAAATGTACTAAATTAATAGGAGTAGATCGGGGGACCTCCACCTAAAAAGAGAAATCAAGCAAGGGAATAGTTTAAGCCTAGTACTTTTTATAGTAGTAATGGACATAATCTTGAAAAACGTAACGAAGAAGCACGCAGAACTGAAAACAACAATAGGCTACAGAAACACAAACTTAGTACAGGTAGATATCCTATATGTGAACGACATCGCATTGATAGCAGATAGTAAAAAGAAAATGCAATATATTAAAGACGTGGATGGAGGAAATAAACAATTTAAAAATAAAAATTAATGTAAATAAAAGAAAGGTTATGATATTTAACAAATCAACAAAAGATGAGTCATACAACTTGAACTCTAATGGAGTAGCATTAGAAGAGGTATCAACGATGGAGTACGTAGGAAATGTATTTACCAACGATTGCAAACTAGATATGGAAATAGCCAGTGGAATAGGAAAAGCAAATAATGCATTCTACAGCTTAAATAGAACAATTTTTGGAAAGAGGGAAATAAGCAAGAAGAATAAAGATATACAATACAACAGTAGCTTCTATAATGCTGTACTGGAACAGAACATGGGCCGTTAATCAAAAACATCAATCTAATACGACGCTACTAAGGAAAATAGAAAATAAAACAAGACTAGACCACATAAGAAACGATGATATTAGAGCAGCCTTGCAGCAAAAGCCTGTAGGTATTAAAATTGAAAAACGACAGCTGGAGTTGTATGCACACCTCCACAGAATGTCAATAGATAGGTTGCCAAGGAAAATCATGGATACAATAAGGATTAGAAAATGGAGAAGAGGAAGTTTGAAGAACCAAGAAAAAATCAAATAGCCGAAATTGGATTATGAAGAGAAAGGACGAAATGAAGAACGCGACCAAAGACCGGAAGGAATGGAAGAAATAGACTGCTGAATCATCAGTAAAGAATCCAACATCCGACTAGGGTACAGAGAATGGGGGAGAACTCTAACTTTATCTGATAAAAACGATAATACGTTGCGTTTATATATCTAAGTTATATCGTCGTCGTTTGTATTTACTTAAAACTGCACTGTTATGAATACTTGCAAAACCATCTTTTCTCTATTTTAATTACTGGATTTGTTGCAATTGGTTGTTTTCTGAGTTTTTATATCGGGTGGTCATCTTTAAAGTACCTTGAGATGCAAAGCTTAAAACTTTTATTATGTTTCTCCTAAGGTTTGTTACAATTGGTGAATTAATCTGTGTTTTATTTAGTCTGTTTTTGGCTTTTTTGTAATTTTTGGTGTATTATTTTTTATAGATGTTGGTGCAATATTATCGGGTTTTAGAGATTCCTTTCTTCAAAGCACATTTAAAATTATTTCAATCCTTATACTTCAATCATAGTCTTAAGATACTTTTGCGGATAGTTGCATGTTGAACGTAATAATAACCGATAGAAGATCAGAAGATTGATTTTGTTAGATTCTGCTTCTGTGTGTTCTGTGTTATAAAGTCTATTAAATACGGAATTTCGTTAATATCTCTAGGCCACTAAGTTGGTTAACTTGTTTCAAATAATTGTAGTCGTTTTGTTAGACAAAGTTTAGTTTATTATGTTTTTTTTTTGGAATAATTACTTTCCTGTTTCTAGCATCAATAAAGATAAAATCTGCTCTTAGTTTGATTTTGGCATTTTAATGGAATATGTATATTTTTTGGGTAAGATGTGTGTGGTTGATCTGCCAATAATGATAGGTATTTACTTATTGTCGTTTTAAATAACACGTACTAGTCAATTATAAAGCAGAAGACTGTTTGTTGTTTATAAGCAAGTTGATAAAGAACAGGATTTGCAACGGCGTTCCCTGCACGCCAACGATTTCAACAAAAACAGAAATCTCAGAATTCGAATATATGTTTGTTGAACTACCGAATAAGGTTGGAATTCCCATCTTGCTTTTTTGCGTTTGCAGCACTCATGTTTATGGTAATTGCAAAAATGATGTAATGTGTACAGGATGCGTTCTAAATTTTTTCTAGCAATCCACGGACTGGAAATATAATTACAACATTATTTATATGTTTAGGTACGATATAAATTCTGTGCATATACATACTATTTTATTGTTTCAGAACTTTATTATGTAGGTGAACTCAAAGTTACTTTTATTTTTATAACAGTTGGATGCTAAAAATGTTTACAAATAACTGCAGCTTACTTAACTTGCTCAAGGCTCTTCTATTTATTTTCAGATTTATTGTGTATAACTCTGGCTTTTTATACAGAGAGGTTATATAAATAAAAAACTAATTCAGTTGGATTTTATTTAAATTTATTTTATTTAATTAACATTTATATAAGAAACTCCTGATGACTAAATGATTTAGAGTCAATTGTAAAACATTAATGGATGTATAAAGAACTCAAAAGTTCAGTTCAAATCAATATCAAGACTGCTAATAATTTAGTTAATAATCCACAAAGAAAATAGTCAAATATAAGTGAGTTTTGCATAAATTAAATTATAAATAATAAAAGGTAACTTCTCTACAACAGCAAGTAAATAAGTAGCATAATATGAATTATTAGGTGTATAAATACGTTCTCAGCTTTTTTTCTGCAAAATTAAAGTTTTATTTAAAAACAAACAAAAAAAGCTTGAGTATCAAAGTATTCTCCGTTGGCATCGATGACCTTTTGCCATCTTTCGGGTAGCTTGCAAATTCCCTGGTGATAGAAGCTCACCGGCTTTGAGACGATAAAGTTATCGATGCATTTTCGTATTTCTTCTTCTGTTTTGAAGTGCGTATCAACTAAGTGATGCTGTAACGACCGGAATAAATGATAATCGGAAGGGGCCATGTCTGGGCTATACGCCGCATGTGGGAGAAGTTCTCAGCCTAACGCGAAGATGTGTTCTTGCGTCGCCTTCGCAACATTTGGTCGGGCATTATCATGGAGCAGGATGACTTTGAGACTTCCTTGTCCAGTAAATGGCCTCTTTTCTTCGATTGCGTCGGTCAAATTGATGAGTTGCTGTTGGTAGCGATCCGCCGTAACTGTTTCACCTGGTTTCAAGAGTTCATAGGACAGCACACCTCTCCAATCCCACCAGATACAGAGCAAATTCTTTTTGGCGTGGATATTGGGCTTTGGAGTTGATGTCCAAGGTTTGCCAGGGTCTACCCATGATTGTTTGCGCTTGGGATTGTCGTACAAGATCCATTTTCATCGCCCGTAATAATTTGATGCAGAAAATCCTTTTTTCGGCTCCTTGAAAGCAAATGGAGTGCGGTGTCACGCCGTCGATTTTTGTTGTCTTCGGACAGTTTATTCGTATCTTACCCATTGCATGCAAACGTATGGAAATGGTTGGCTGAGTGACGCCAAGCTGTTCTGCAAGCTCTTTTTCAGTTTGCGCATTGTTTTGATCCAGCAATGTCTGCAGCTCATCCGTGTCAAATGTTTGAGGGCGTCCAGCGCGTGGTTGATCTTCAAGACTAAACTCTCCTCCGCGAAATCTTTGATACCACTTATTGCACGTTGCATGACTTACAGCATTCTCACCATATACAGCACAAATCATTTCGGTGGCTTCAGCAGCGTTTTTCTTAAGATGAAACGCGAAGTGGATAGAAAATCGAATATGCTCTTTTGTGATTGCCATCATGAACACAGCTGATTGTTGAAGTTATGTGCATCAAACGCCAAATAGCTTGATGTTTCGAAAAACCAAATGTCATTGCTTTAAAACCGCAAGAGGGCGGACTAATACGTTATATGTAAACAGTGATTTGCGTCCTGTGAAATATAAAGCTGAGAACTTATTTATACACTTAAAAAATACCCTAATTCCTAGTTCAATTATGTATCATAGCATAAAAGTTGTTCAAAACTAAAAAATCATTGGACCATATCGCTACTGCAAAACAATTAGAGCTCATTCAGCGTATTTAAAAAGTAGAAGATAATGGAGTGGCTCGTTATTTGTAAAATCTGAAAACTTTTATCATATTATTAATTTTCTAAAATTTATGGATATCTAAATTAAAAACTTGAATAAGGGCCGTGAAAATTTGTGCAACGATTGGCGACGCCAGGTCACATGCTGAATGCCAAAGTTAGTTAAGGAGGAATGCAAACAGAAAGCTGCCAACGCGGTAACCTTTTTCATACTCAATAATGAGAAAGACGATATTTATGACAATGTCTTTTGAATTGGGGTAGCACTTCATGGAATAAAAACAAATAAAAGAAAACAGGCAAATATTTCAATTCGTAAGATTATCTGTTTATTTTTTATTAATAATGTATTTTGCTTGGTAAATTTTTATTATATATAGAATAACAATTAACAGAAATATTAATAAAAAAAACGAGAAAAATAAATGGGTCATTTAAAAACGCCAAATATTGAAAATTGTTTTTAATTGCATATAATTTTGGCTTTTTGGTAGTGGAAAATTCAAATAATTTACTATATACTTGAAAACTCTATCAATTTTATTTTATATATAATTATCAATCACCAATTAATGGTTCTAATTTTTTTTATTGCAAACAGGTGGTATTTTGTGCCAACAGTGCAACTATTAAAAGTTAACAAAAATCGCAGGTAAAAATGTTTTTGAAATAGAGGGAATAGATTTGTTTCTAAACGTAAGCACGTAAGCTTATTCTCTTTTAACATAAAAAAATTTACATCTGGTCGAAGATCAATTAATCAAATTTATGATAACAAAAATACAATAAGAAGCACAGCTTCCAATAGAATGAATTATATGCTTCTGCTCGATCAAATTCATCAAAGTTTAAATCTAAGTCCTATTTAGCAATATTATGGTCATGTGGATGGTTGATCATAGATTATCGACCGTAATCCAAAATGATTTTGTCGCTAAATTTCGGTTTGTTTCTCTAAGAATGTGAGGTTCCGTTAGCCATCTGTATGTTATAGAACATACCATCTAGGTCTCGCTTTATACCAACAGCACAAGCACTAAGTTTGGTTCTAGAGTCGAGCGATAGGAGCGGAAGCGTACCGTTTAAGTTTTAATCGATAGAAAGAAACATGATATGTTTTACGCTGTTACATTATCCATTTTATCAATCTTTCGTTTATTCTCCGTTGTTATAGTGTCCAAAGTACTTTAAGAGTAGTTGCTGTTTATTTATATAAGAAACACTGTTGGTCCTATATTTAATCGGACGTTAGCGATGTCGGAACTTTCTTATGCCTTGGTATTAGCTGATACGTTTTTTAATTGTGATGCAAATATGTTTTTAAATTTAGAAATAATTTGTCGTATGGTATGGAAGGATATTTTATATTGTCAACGTTGTTCTCTTAAGACAAGAAACAGAAACAGAACATAAACTGAAAAATATAGACAAACGAGAAAAGAAGAGAAAAAAAGCATAAAAATAATTTATATAAGTTTAATAAAACTTATACTACTCTTTATAATTGAAGCTATAAAGAAGTGTAATTTAAAAAAAAAGACAAAAGTAACAGAAATGAGTATAATTAGAAGAAATTGTAGAACATCAAACATCAGAAAAAAGGAAAAAAATAAAAAAGTAGAACGTTCAATAAAAAGATGATATATAAGAAAGGGTGAGGTATGGTAAACGAAATTTAACTTTAAACTGAAAAAATATATTGCTTTAAAATTTTTAAAAATTAAATGTGCTTCACTCCACAAAAAAGACTTAAGATGGGAATTGAGATACCAACATGTTAATATCTGACAGAGTTTGGTACCCCGAATGATCTGCGATTTCAAATGTTACTATTATGTAACACTATGAAGATAAGTGAATGAATAAGCAAATGGCAGATAGTCATTTATATAGCGAAATGCTGTTTCCACAAAACGAATATGCCTTTCAAACGACATAGCTTCTTGTACCGCAAGTAGAAGCAAATTTTGGTTGCATGGCACAGCATTTATCTGAAGTCCAACAATCTTACAAAAGAAACTATAAATTAGCAACTACTACAAAATGCCTATAAAAAACCAAGCAGAACGAATATCGTATATAAAACGTTAAAAATGCTCAAGTAGCGAAAATAAATTATTGCTGATTATATAGGTAAGCCAACAACAATAAGCTTTATCAAATGACACTAAGACAGTTATCTATACATCTAGCGGAAACAATGCGAAGCGGAAGTTTCTAGGCACTGTCAATACTCATGTTAAATTTATTGCATTACTTATGCTACTGTTATAGAAGATATAGTTATGAAATTAAAACACTATAATTCTGAAAAATACATGACTATAATAAAAGCGTCAATTAAAAAAAAAAACAGAATATCGTACGTACAGATACAAAGAAAATTGAAATTATAATGTAGTATTATGAAAATTGTAATATCATATCGACTTAGAAGATATTGAAGAATATAAACACAAAGTGGCAGATACATGTAACGAAAGACAAAAATGACTAAAAAGCAACTGCCACTAATTTTATTAAAATTGTTCAGGATAGCAGCGTCAATAAAGAAATATACAATAGAAAATGCTAAATAAGCACAAAAATAGCATTTCAACTTCCACATACTAAAAAAATACCATATTGGATGAAATACGAGAAGCACGGTCATATAAAGAGTTTCTGTAACAAAGTCCACGCTGCGTAAAATATTTAGGAAATCACCAAACTATCAAATGTCAATGAAAAAAAAAAGATATGTAAAATGTGTCAAAAATTACCAAGTCAACTATAGGGGATGCATTCTTTATAAAAACTGCAAAGCAATAGATGCCCTGTTATAATAAAAACAACCAACCATCATATCTAACCCACTCAAAACAACCACAAAAAATAAGAAGAGATGTCATGCAACAAGCAGATAACATTACAAACTTCTGGATAAGATAAGCACTATGTTTAATCTTTTAATCACAGTTGTGTCAAATTGGTTTAATAACTCAACATAGATTAGCAATCACCGAATAGAACACTTCGGACCTTCCAACACGGATGAGAAGTAAAAACTGTTAAACATAATAATAATTGATATGATAATAGTTATATCAGAAACTCACTTTATCAAGAGGTTTTTCTTAATAATATTAAACTATCCAACATATAGTACACAATAATTTGACAATGTTTAACGCGATAGTTTTTGATTTAAAATAAAATAAACACTTGTCAAGTAGAAGACAAACCTACGCCTCCTCAAGAAGGTATGCTGGGCTTAACGTCGTATTTACTGTACACTGTAGTTCTTCCAAGTGTAAACCTAACAGAAATATAATGGTAATTCGAAGATAGAATCATAATATCTCCAAAAATATCTAAATAAAACCAAATTTGGGTTAAAAATGGCGTATCCAAGCAAATCAGACAAACTCAATACGCGTGACTTTCACTCTATGCAATAAAACATTTTCCAGCTTTCCTAAACCATCAACAGATATATCAAGTAGAAGTTGTTAAGCATTTGTGGATCTATCTTGTATCTCATATCACGACCAAAAGCAAAAATGAGACACTAAATACAGAAAAACTTACTGGCTTATCAGTCGTCGTTCTCTGTTATCAATACAAATAGAAAGTTCTTCTGTATAAAGCAATACTGAAACTGGTTTGGTTGTATGGACTACAATTGCAGGGGTCGTCAAATAAATTGAACTTAGCGATTGTGCAATGATTGCAATAAAATGTTCTACGTATTATTGTTAATTCACCATTCTATATACAGAATGATGGAAATCTACACATACCTATCATAAGGGATGAAATTAAGATACGCAGCACAAAATGTCAAGTTAGATTACTAAATCATCAAAATATTCTAGGAAATAGCTTCCTTGATGATAATCAAATAAATGATTAGATTTAATATTAAGTTGGTAACGCATATTAATACATTAGGTGGAGCCACTGGATATCATCAGTTACAAGTTAATTTATATGTTATTGTAATTTGAGTAATGAAATTGCCATAGCGTTTATTATTTGTTATTAAATGTTTATTTAAAACTGAAACAGTTGTTGTTTTTCTACAAAATAAACAATTTATGGCCTAGTCAACGAACTTAAAAAGTTCGTTACTGAATTCTATATGTCTGTCGGTCTGTCTGTCGCTGTCACAAAATTATGGATTTTTTAAAATTTGAAAATGGATTCTTATAGGAAATTTTACGCTGATTTCAAAATCGAAATCAAAAAGTTTCTATCTCGAATAGTTTTCGAGATATTCGACTTCGAATTTCGAGAAAATTTCGACATTGCGATTTTCTGAGTAATTCTTAAAGAAAATTTTACGATGATTTCAATAATGAAATCGAAAAAATTCTATGTCGAATAGTTTTCGAGATATTCGACTTCGAATTTTGGGAAAATTTTCGACATTACGATTTTAAATGTGATTCTTATAGGAAATTTTACGCTGAATTCGAAAATGAAGAAAAAATTCTCTGTCGAATAATTTTCCAGATATTCGAGTTCGAATTTTCGAAATTCAAATCGAAATCGAAAGGTTTTAAGTTCGTTCTGGGATTGCTTACAGAGCAATCTCTTCGTCGGCCCCATGTTTTTAAAATTGGTTTCACTGTTATAAATTCATTGAAAGTGGTAAATTAGATATAATTTTGGTTGTTCGAAAATAGATAAATAAAATTCAAAATGTGTAAAGAGGTTTGAGATCGACTCATAAAATTTAAGTGTGGATAATTTTGAAGATTATGGTTATCATTTATTGCAATTAAACTAAGTTATTCTTTATTTTTTATGTTGTTTCTACAAATAAAGAATATTTATATACACAGAAAACTACTCTATAGAACTGCAAAAATGTAACAGTGTGTTTGTTTGTAACTAACATTGCAACTTCTACAGTTATAAACCGATTTGTTGCTAAACCTTGCATAAAACTTTTAAATTTTTGATATAGGCTATGGTTGACCTGTTATAAGTAAAAACATAAATTATAATAAAGTAATTAGACTTTTGCGCCGCTTATCGATGTTTCATGCATTACGTGGCCAATTCTTGCCGTAGTAGGTGAATGTGGTACAACTTTGATTTATATCAAACCGAAGATAACCGAACAAATATAATCATGTTTAGATATGACTGATAAAACGATTATTGACTTATTTTTTCTTTAATTGTCGACGAAACTTAACCAAATATTTAGATTTTGTTGCCCGTCAATGGGGCTAGTTTTATTATAAATTTTTTAAGAGATAATTAGTAATTTTACATATGTGAAAATAAAATTTTTATTGACAAAGCTTGGAATATATATTTATTTATTGAATTTATTGCAAATTTACAATCTACTCCGTCTACAGAGTAATAAGTAAATAATGTGACGGTGTTGCTAAATGTCATGATTTGGGCTCCATCCACTGATGGGTCTCCAAGATCCACTCGACGAGATCTTCAGGCCACTGCCTTTTGAGTCTCCGATTTGCGGGTTGGAGGTTGTAGAGGTTGGCGATGAGTTGATTGGTGTGGTTCAATGTGCGGTCTCAGCTAATGAGAGCTGAAGTTTTGATGACATCTTTGATGAAGGGAATTCTGAGATCGTGGTGCAGAGTTTGGTTACTGATGTACCATTGAGCGTTTGCCAGAGTACGTATAGTCTTCGACTGAAAGGACTGTAGAATCTTGGTATTGGACGGTTTGCTACATCCCCAGAGCTCGATTCCGTAGGTACATACAGGCATTAAGATGGTTTTATACAGTAAAATTTTATTTTGATGCTTAGTTGCGATTTACGCCCGATGAGCCAATATAAATTTTTTGTTTTCAAATTTAGTTGCTGCCGTTTGGCTTTTATATGGGGTTTCCATGTCAGCTTTTGGTCAAGGTGGAGTCCTAGGTATTTAACCTTAGTTTTTATGGGAATGGGGTGATTATAAATAGTAACTTGTGGACAGGTGGAGCGTTTTGTAGTGAATGTGATTTGAGTGGATTTTTCACTATTTACTTTGATTCTCCAGCGATCTAGCCAAGTTTGTAGGAGGTTTAGGTTTAGGTTAGGATTAGTATCAGATGACAATATGGCAGTATCATCTGCAAAGGTGGCAATTAAGGTAGTGTCTGTAGTGGGAACATCTTCGGTATACAGGAGGCACAAAAATGGTCCAAGGACACTGCCTTGTAAAACTCCAGAGTTAAAGGAGTGATAGGATGATAGTGAGTTGTCAACTTGAACCTGGAAGTGTCGTTCATTTAAGTAGGATTTTAAGAGAAGATAAATTTGATAAGGTAACTTTCTTTTAATTTTATATAGTAGTCCTCATTCTTGCTAGTGCCTTCAAGCAGACCGAACGTGCGAGCCGAGCTATACCTGAGTTATCTCAACGGCGGAGCCGCAGCCGTAGCCTCGCTTAAGGTCAGGCAAATTTATGTATTTATTAATTTAATTTCAACGTTTAACTCAGTGTTAAACAACTGTTTCACCTTTAAAAACCCAATGACATCAACAAATATTATGCAACACCAGCCAGCTACGAATACGCAAATGTCACAAACGTTCCTATCACAGCCTTATACATTCCCACTAACCAACAGCAATTACTACAACCTTACATGCAAAATCTAAACCCTCAACAATCTCAATATTTTCTACAATCACAGCACGCCCCACAACAATTCATTTATGATCACCCACAGCAAATTAACAACAAAGAATGATATCAACCAGCGATGAAGAAATTGCAAATTCGTTAAACGAAAATTCATGGCAAGTAATTAAAAGTGTCAAGAGAAGAAAAACATTCACAAACAAAGGAATAACACCGACTAACATACAATTATCTAATAAATTTAGTGCCTTAAATCCTAACCCAGAAAGCACCGACAACCAAACCGCAGTTATCATCCCTAGACCTCCTCCCATTTTCGTATACGGAGTTGCCAACTTCCCAGAAATTATAAAAAAATTAAATGAAATAATTGAAGAGGAGCAGTTCTCCTCTAGAGGTATGTCCAATGATATAGTAAAAATAAATTGTAACACCCCTGACACCTTCAGGAAACTATCTAAGTACATGAAAGAAAATAATATTATTCATCATACTTACCAACCTAAAGAGGAAACAGCTCTTCGAGTGGTAATAAAATACTTACATCATTCCATGGACACTCAAGATATAATAGATGATCTCGATCAATGTGCTAAGCAGAAAGGACAAAACAACGCTGAATATGTTCTTTGTGGACCTAGAACCAGCAGACAATAATAAAAGAGTCTACGATATCCGTACGTTATGTCATTGCGTTGTACAAGTCGAACCTCCAAGAAAACAAAACAACGTAATACAATGCACACGATGTCAATTATATGGACACTCCAAGAAATACTGTAACAAACCCTTTAAATGTGTAAAATGTGGCAATACGCACAGTACCGCCAGTTGCAAAAACTAGGGACACCCAGTTACATGCGCTTTATGTGGAGGTCCACACTGAATTACAGAGGTTGTGAATATTACCATCGTTTATACAAAAGAAACCTGTCTCAAACAACAATATTAATCCTCATATTACTCCAACATTATCAAATCTTAATCAACAAACACCTGCACCTATTGTTAACAACCCACTTCAAAACTACAACTACACTAAAACAGCCAACAATACTACTAATTAACACCACAATCACAGAATGTTAATACAGAAGATAACATCAGCGAATGTTAAATAAGTTCTAGAAGAATTCAAAAACATGTTTAACCAGCTTTTACATCAGAATAGCATGGTACTAAACATGCTAACCATGTTAATTGGACAAAAGTAATGGCTAAGTTCCTTCGAATAGCATTTTGGAACGCCAATGGTATCTTACAACATAAAGGAGAAATAAAACCTTCCTTCACTACAACCTAATTGACATTCTTTAATCAGCGAATCCCACCTTACCAACATGTCATACTTTAAGATTCCCTGGATACAAATTCTACCACACTAACCACCCAGACAACACAGCCCACGCAGGATCTGCAATATTAATAAAATACACCATCGAACATTATGTACTACCTGAATATGCAAAAGATTACTTACAAGCCACTTCGATAAAAGTTAAAACTCTACCATTTGACATAACCATAAGTGCTATATATTGTCCCCTCGCCACCAACTTAAAAAGAACATTTTGAAGAATTCTTTAAAACGCTTGGCACTAAGTTTTCTGGTGGCGACTACAACAGTAAAAATAAGGTCCACACGAAGCGAAATACAATTCTTATCAACGGCAGTCCAACTTACTGGCAACTGATCCCGGGAAAATTCAGACCTCCTGGACTTTTCGTCACTAATGGCATTTCAAACTCCTATTTGGACATTGTCCCAACTTATATTTATCTTCCGATCACTCACCAGTAATAGCAACAGTCAGCACAACTATAATAAATGTTAAAAGCCACCTAAGATATATAATTCAAAAACTGATTGGAAGACTACAGGAATAAAATCAACGAAAGCATCAATCTAAAAATAAGACTAAAAGAACCCAATGAAGTAGAGGATGCCTTAAAACTAACCACAATATTATTACAAGCCGCTCACCAGGCAACGCCGCCCTCGAAAATTCATGTTAGTAACATTAATATCCCTTTAGAAATTAAAAAACTAATAGCAGAAAAAAGAAAAACCAATCATTCCTAAAGAAATCATAGATGTAATAACTCAATCAAATGTTAGAAAAGCTCCAGGTCCTGACCTGATTACACCAAAAATGTTGAAAGAACTCCCCAAGAAAGGTATTGTAATGCTCACATATATATTCAATGCGGTTTTAAGACTACAGTATTGGCCCAAACAACTAAAAGTTGCTGAAATAATTATGATCCCCAAGCCTGTCAAAAACCCAAATCATGTATCTTCCTACAGACCAATAAGCTTGTTATCAGCTATCTCCAAACTACTGGAAAAACTAATCCGCAGCAGAATTAACTCATTTTTAGATGTTATCCCTGACCACCAATTCGGATTCCGGTTACAGCACTCAACGATCCAGCAATGTCATCGAGTAGTTCACAAAATTAACACATCCCTGGAAAATAAAGATTATTGTACATCGGCTTTTTTGGACATAGGCCAAGCCTTCGACAAAGTTTGGCATGATGGCCTTCTTTATAAAATCAAGCTCCTTCTTCCCTCTCTCTTCACCTACTTAAATCCTATTTAAAAGACCGTCAATTTAGAGCTAAAGTAAATGGTGAATTCTCTGACTCATACGATATTAAAGCTGAGTACCACAAGGCAGTGTTTAGCCCCTGCTATACTCATTATATACAGCAGATCTCCCAACCACAACAAATACCTTAATCGGTACGTTTGCTGATGACACAGCTATTCTGGCTAGTCACGAAAATCCCATAATCGCAGTCTTACCTGCAGGACCATCTAAACCTAATTGGAAACTGGGTCAACAAATGGAAAATAAGAATTAATGCATCAAAATCAACCCAAGTAACCTTTACACTGAGAAAAGGTAGATGTCCTTCGGTCACCTTCAACAATGCTCCCATTACACAATCTTCTTCAGTGCGTTATCTAGGACTACATCTTGACGAAAAATGAATTGGAAAGAACACATAACCAGAAAGAGGAAACAAATAGATCTGAGGTTCAAGGAGTTACACTGGCTGCTTGGAAGAAAATCGCATCTACCACTCGAGGAAAAATTTTACTATATAAAGTAATATTACTACCCATATGGACATACGGCATTGAATTGTGGCTGTGCCAGCAAATCAAATATTTCCATTGCCCAAAGATCCCAATCCAAAATCCTGCGTATCACTAACGCTCCATGGTATATGTCTAATAATACACTGCATAATGACCTCCGCATCCCATACATCACTGAAGTTATCCAGCAAAGAAGCAACAACCATCATACCAGACTTACAACACACAGCAACCCTCTTATACGCCCACTTCTATATCCTCAAAACAACAGAAGGCTAAAACGTCTCTGGCCAAACGACATCCGATGAAAACGACGAGGACTCTTCGATGGTAGAGGCCTCATCATGACCGATAAGGATTTTTATATTTAAGATCCTATGTTATCACATTAGCCTATAGAATACATATTCTGATTGCTAATTTATTGTACAATAAAATAAAAAAATAATAATATAGTAGTCCTGTGTGCCATACCTTGTCGAAAGCCTGCTGCACATCCAAAAACACTGACGCACACATATTCTTCCTTTCCAGATTTTCTTTGATGTGGTTAACTATCCTATAGCATTGTTGAATGGTTGAATGTCCCTCACGGAAGCCAAACTGATGGGACGGTATTAGTTCATCTGGTTGTGTTATTTCCTTGATTCTGTATAGCAGTAATCTTTCAAATAATTTTGATAATAGTGTCAACAGACTTATCGGTCTATATGAGGTGGTTTCATGTAGAGGTTTTCCAGGTTTAGCAATCATGATTATTTTAGCGTATTTCCACTGAGTAGGGAAGTGAGAAATGGCAAGCATGCGATTAAAAATCGTTGTGATGAGTACTACTGCTTTTTTCGGAAGGTGTTTTAGTACTTCCCTTACTGCAAGGTCGTAGCCCGGGGCTTTATACGAGCTGGTTAATTTAATTTCCCTATATACTTCTGCTGGTGAAAAGGAACTCACGGGTAGGGATAATCGGCCAGGCGCGCATAAATATTCTTCTATTTCTGCATCAAAGTTTTGATCATTAGATGTCAGTGGTGTGAAGACTTGGGCAAGTGTATACTTATACAAAAAGTTTGTAAACGCTTATTTAATAGGGAAACAAGTATAACAATATTGTCTTCGATTGCTTAACAAAAGTTTGTAGCTTGAAAATATGCGTTTAACTTTGCAAAAGTTACAGGTGCATACTTCAACGCACATATTCTTAATTGGACCCAATTCTAGATCATCCCTCTGCTCACCGTTTAATACATAGTTAATTTTTGTTAATATAATATAATCTTCATTTTTTTTGTCAAAATAGAGTTTAGCTTTGTTTCTACTTTTTCTAAAATTTCACTACTACCTTCAGCAATTAAACTTTCTGTAGTTCTCGCTTTTATATATTTTTTAATGATAATTTAATGTCAACAAAATTAGATTTAATGTAATCTAACTGCTCTTTAATTGTTGGATTTCTAAAATAAACATTTAATATAATTTAAAACTACAGTTGAACTTTGAAAATCAAACTCCTTGCAAAAAAATCTTCACATTTTAACCAGGTACTCCATTTTGTTACAATCAGCTCTAGTGGTAAAGAAAGTTCAGGGTAGTTTTTCTTGTACACTTGAACTTTAAGAGGTGCTTTAATAAAAATATTTTTAATGTTAGAAGCTAAATTATCAATTAAATTATATTCGAGTCTAGCAGTTTCAGCAATGCGATTTAAACTGTGAACTCAAAAAGTACAATGAATTAAATTAAGGGAAAAAACTTTTAATTTTTGTAATGCTTTTATTGTATACGGTGCATTCTGTAACCATTAATGTTATTTGGCATTTGATTCGGCAAATAAAAATTACTTCGAAAAAAAATACTTACGATTCATTAACGAATCTAGCTATGGTTATGTTATTGGTTTTTCCAGAACTTTTACAATGATCAAATAATCTCTTCCAGGTTTATTTTTATTCAACGTACCCAACACGAGATTTGTTATATATAGACCTTTGACATCAATTGATTTATCTATTAAAAAACCTTACAAATCCACGGCCAATATGCTTTTGAATTTCAGCCATTGCATCGTTATAATTAATGTCAATATATTTTTCTTAATAATGAAGAACTAGGAACATTAACAGTGTGGTCAGAAGTGCAGTGCGTTTTAAGAAAATTTTGAAATAAAAGGTGATTTAGTTTATAAAGCGGAATATCCCAATCTAAAAATCTTTGGAAAATTTCGTCTGTTTCTCCTGTACGGAATATACTTTGCAAACTGTTCAAAGTCAAATAAAATCGAACTGTTACTTGTACTGGTAAATGTATTCTAACAAACACAATAGGTACAAAAGCTGTTATAGGGTTTTGTATTTCCATAAGTTGGAAAGTTGAGTTTCCTAATTACTTTTAAATGCATTTTAAAATATGTATTTGTCGAACAGTAATACGGGATTAGCTTAAGGTCATACCAATCCCTTAACACTAGAGCAAGGTGTAAATAGATATCTAATGAATCTTCTTGAAAGCTACTATAAAGGTATTTTAACTACCGCCTATAAGTATTTACTGAAAATAAAACTAATTAAAAACCCAGAACAGAGATATAGTTATTTTTTTGTAAATAAAATAAGGGAAATTAATAAAATGAGCGCGGGTGCTTTTAAAATGCAAATAATAAAGAAAACTGTGAAAATATGCATGCCTATAAAAATATGCTTTTGCATATATTCCAAGCTCTACTTATTAGATATTATTTTAAAATGTATTAGGCTACTATAAGGTGTTTTCGTCAAATTGTACAAATACTAACTTGATTATAATTTCGCTTACAAATCGGCTTAAATTACCTTATTAATAAATTAGTAATAATAACATTAATATTTATTTTGCGTTTTATATAATTATTGTCGGTAGATAAATGCTTTTACCTGGCAATAAGACTTGCAGTAGATTACTTTTTTATGTCTTTAACAAAACTTATAAAAACCCAGTCCATTGTAACAAAACATGTAGGATGATAAGTTGATCCCAGTAATTTTTAATTGATATTACATTTAAACTTGTTTTAGTAGTTTATAGCATATAGACAGTGAATTATAGGAGTAAAAGTACCGGAAATGTTACTCAACAGCTATGTGTAGTTGACTATGACATTTAAGTCAAATTTTCTGTTGTTGTACGCTGTTTAGTAATTATAAAGCAGTGGCCTGGTAAACAACGTGCTATTGTGATTTAATCCTATGCTATAAAAATAATGACTGTGTGGTTGCCACAAGTAGCAATTCTAATTAATTTTGAGATTCCTTGTCACGGGAGAGTGAGATTATTAATGTGAGAAAATAGATTTAGCCGCAAAACGTCGAACTAAAGAAACAGTTCAAAAGCCTTAGGAACTATTCATTTCTTTATTGCTGATTTTGTACAAGATTTTAATATTAAGTTATACAATATTAGAATAGTTAGGCAGTCAAAACCATAGATCTGGCATACCTCAATTTTTTAAGCGATTTTGCAATCAAATTAGTTCAATATTTATAGTTGATGTCTAATAAAAATTATTTTTATTTTTTGTCTATCAATAACCGTAATAATTTTTTTAGTAATTATACTCAAAAATACTCATGATTATATTTAATTTATCCAATTTTAAAAACAATTGCGAGCTTAATAGTAAATGTTTCTATGCTAATACAAATATTTTCAAATGAGAAACAGTACAAAGTACCAAATTGCTAATATTATTACTTGGTTTAGCTATAAATACTGCTATAGGACCTGATGTATTTGTTGCGAATATGTCATTGTATTTAAAGCTTTATAAACGCGCAATACTGGATCCAATACTATGGATGGTAATAATGAAATAGAATGATTAAAGAAAACTGCATGACTGTAATTGTTTTTGCAAAGTTGGCAAGACTTTAAGACACTACAAAAACGGCGAATGTTAAATTTTTTATCCACAGTAAAATTGTAATTGCCAAATTTATTTTATACAAATTTATAGTAAATTGTCAACCAGATGCAAAATTGGCAATACCAAATAGAAACAAAATAAACCCTTTTAATAACCATTTAATTATGAAACAATATCAGAAGGGTCTGATATAGATGCTATAGTAGGTAGAGTACAATAAACAAAATCCATTATTTTACCCTTGGGATGGCATATCTACACTGAAAGCAGTTGTAAGGGTTGCTCACCAAAAGGTATTTTTGGCGTCCTAGGCTGACAATTTTTCACCCGCCTTCCCTCAAATTTTTGCAAGGTGGAAACGTATAAATTTTTAATCGGATCGGCTTTTTCCCTGGATCGAAACGTAAAACAATTTTACTTAGCGCCTATTTACAGTGGACGTGAGCATAAGTCCTCTATAAGAAATACGTAATACGTAAAGTTGAGCCAATGCAAAGCTTATGCGGAAATCGGTTCAACTTTACGTATTTTTTACATTTATTTGCAGTAATTTTTAATTTTTCCTTAGATTAATGTGGGCAGCAGCAACAGAATTTTTGTTTTGATTCTGAAATTGCAAAACATAAGTTTAGTATTGTCGACATTTTGGCTTCGGTCGGATAAGAAACTATTAATTAAGTTAGTAAATATGCTTCTGTTCCTGCACCATAAAAATTATGTAAAATGCCTGGAAGGACATTGCTGCCGCTACTGTGTTTAAGCATGAGCAACTTTCAAATTGTACATAAAGCTTACATGCATTATACGTATTTCTTATGAGCGGCTTATTATGAATGCGCGCTTACCTCCGCGAATCTCCGTTTGACTGAAGAAAACCAAAAGGCCGTCGCAGACACGCTTTTTGCGTATGATAACCCAGCGGACCGATGGCGGCCACGGCCGCCCGGAAGAGCGAGAGCGGCCCCGACGTGCGTGCACGAACGCACGGACCTCGTATAAATTAAGCGTGGCAAGCTAAATTTTATGTCAACCGTCTTTGTTCATTTTTCGTTTAAATGTATAGGCTGTCTTTGTTTACTGTGCACTCAAATCAAGCGCGTGGGATTACGCCACATTTCTTTGTTTACTTTCTGTTAAAAAAAATATTAAAAAGCAGTTGACTATTAAAATATTAAAAAAGGGACTTAAGAAAATAAAATAGGAGAGACAACTAGCCACCGGAATTAAATATGCTAAGCCTAATTAAAAACGTTGTAAACCATATAATAAACAACAAATAAAAAAATTAAGAACTATAAAATACAAATTTGGTCCATGGTATCGGATTCTGGAAGTATTCCCAAAACACCAGTTGCCTCTTTGAACTACAAGCGATATCCTTTAACATAGATAATGTTTGGATTTGTTATCTCCTGAGTCGTTTATTAGCATAAATACAACTTTGTTGTTAAACGATCTGGTGTCATAGTTCCGTGGTCCTAAATTCTCAAACGCCAATCCAAGAAAAATAAAGTTTGATGTTTTAGTTATCAAGTATCTTTTGTGTTTCTTTTTAGAAGCCATTTCTGCTACTGCTTTACGGTTCAATATTTGTTAATAAAATATTAGAAGGCCTTAAGATGTCAACACGTCACGTCCCAGATCATGGTTCATAGCTCTGAATGTCTTGCATTTTTTTTTACTTTGTATTCAATGCAATCTGTGACCTCCCATTCTTATCTATCATAAAACCGCAAAATTGCATAATTTTGTATAAACATTTTTAGATGATATTGCATGCAACTATGCATTGGATTCTGGGCGTTGAAGTGCCTTGAACTAGTTTGCTGATTTAGCAATTTATATTTATTTACATTGAAAGGAATGCAAGATGCTGTGTAATCCAAAAACAAAGTTAGGGATAGTTGGTAGAGAAAACTCTGAAATTTTTGTATTTCAGTTTTCCACTTTCAATAGATAAGATGGCTTGTATAAATTGTGTTTCATCTAAATGGAGGGCGACGAGGAACTCCAGACGTTGATATAAGTAGTTATGTATGCCATTCATGTTATTTTTAGAATAAACAAACATTTCTTTAAACAGGTGAAGAGTATGAGAACAGAAATTGCAACGCTTTACATTTCCTTTTGAAAGCTGGTTCAACACTTTTCTCGAAAACTAGATTGCCATGTATTTCTAGATTTCTAGATTACTGAGGTACCCGAAGAGATTAGCTCAAATGGTTTCAAGAGATACAATTTAGGGGTTTCAGAGGCAAAACGGATTTACACTTTTTGGTAATTATTATTAGACCTACTTCATAGGATTACTGTATCAGGGATGTTACTGCGATTTGAGGTTTATCTCCTAATGAGGCATTATGTAGGTACCAAAAGTTAAAATTCAGAATCTATTGAATCGACAGTGGGCGCTGAATTGTACTGGCTCACAGTTGTGATCCTGACGCCTCCCAATCTCTAATGATAATATGTTATTGCCGAAGAAAATATATGATAAAGTATAAAGCTTGGGCTGGAAACACGTAATCTTTGCAGTATAATACTTTGATTACATGTATTACAGGCCTTTGCAAAATCAATTTTCAGAAGTACTTTGTTTGTATTTGTGGGGCCATTCCTTACAGTGTGTACAACTCTTTTTATTTATTACATATATTTGGCGTGGGTAAAAACAAGCAAATATTGTTGTCTGTACTGCGGAATATGTTAGTTTAGTTTGTTAGGTGTTGTAGCACAATTTCTGACATTATAGATTTTACTCCATCATATTTCTTTGATAATGTAGCAAGTGTTTACCTAAAGAGAATTACTACTCCTGCATTTATTTTTCTTGCTATTAAAAAGTCGCATTTTTATGCAGACCAGTAGCATGTTCTTCGATTCTCCAGTAGAGTTAGAAATTACTTCTCCAAAAAATGGTGGTTTTATTCCACCTAAATAGAGGGATGCATTTCAGTAAAATAAATCTATTTCTTTAAGAACATCTTAATCATTAAAAAAGGAGATTTATATTTTTCAAAATCTCAAGTAAAGCAATTGGATTTAAAATGATTGGGCGTTTCTTATGAAGTTTGGTTAAATTGTTGGCTGTCATTATATCACTGGAACTTAATATTCTTTACAAATATCAAAGTCAACCTTAGCTTTCACTCGGTTTGCGAAGTTACATCAAGGTTTTTTTTGGTAAAATTGGTTTTAGTTGTCAATTGCGATTTAGTTAAGTTTTTCTTGATTTTTGCAGTAAGTGACATCTCGTTTTATATAGTTTTCCAAGCCAAAACCGCATTTTGATCCATACATTCTGTTAGAATGCTGCATAATTTATCAGCTCCATATTTTTTATCGGCTTTAGGAATCTTCTTGACTATGCAAATTTTTTTGTGTTAATTCTTTGTAGTTTTTATTAATAAAACTGTGGTTGGGACATTAGTTTAGGAAAGCTTTTTTGATGTTTCTTTTCTACATGTGTGTAAAGTCGCTTTTGGTCTTTCAATGTGCGAGACGGTAAAATTAAGTTCTGAATCAGGAGTTGACTGTGTGTTAGTTCGTTTGCAGGATCCGCAAAGACAAGGTGTTTTCTTAGAATTACGGAGCTTCTTTACTTGAGAATGGGTGATATTTATGAAATAATTCTTCGTAAGTATTGCATTGGATAATGGGACGACAATTATCAAGTTTCCTACATATATAATAGACCTTAATGTACAAATTGTGAAGACAAAAAGCTTACTGCGCTAGTATATTGGTGGTTTGATAGTCTCAATATTTACTGAGTTTTATGCATCTTAATTTAATCATTCAGAGTGTGTTTACTATTACAAATGCCGAATGTTTGTTTATCGCATTGATCGAAATTTGTTGCAAAAACAAATAATTATGCCAAGAGAAATGAAAATACCACCACGATTTATGTCACACTTGGCCAGAAGTGACTTAGGATTAAGGGTATGACATAAAACAATAAACAATTTGTTGGTAGGGTTTTTAAATCCAACGGCTATACCAAAGGTATACCCACGATAAACATCGTCATATTCTTTATACTCGTTGAAAACTGGTCCTCGGAAGGTCCTGATCTTAATCTGTTATATTATGAGTTATGATCAGTCCAAGCATCAAATCTTTAAATGGTTTATTAACTAAAGCAGTGGTAAATTTTGTTGTCGATATCTTATCACAGACTATAATTTGTAGTTCAGAATGTAGTAAGAATTTATAAAAAAGGTCAGAAAATATGAGATTTGTAAAATAGAAAATACATCGGAACAAGGAAGAATACCGAAAAGTACACTAAAAACTTTAATCGCAGACAAACGTAACAGTTAACAAAAATGGTAGAAACATACTATAGGCATTTATACATAAGTCAATCCGAACCGCCGCTCGGTAAAAGAGAAAAAAAAACAGAATTAACATTTAAAACGTGGGGTCAGAAAATATACCGAGCATAACCAAGAAGGAAATAGCGCATGTTTTAAGAAAAATAAAAATTGATGTATCCCAGGAGAAAGCAAAACAAGTGCCGAAATGTTAAAGTAGAATAACAATAGTAAACATATAAATGTATAATCAGAAGTAGAATGCTAGAAACTTGGAATAATTAATTATTCTTCGATTAAAAGAGTAAATTAATAGAAATTAGACAACTATCGACAAATTAGTCTGCTGTCAGTACCCTGCAAAGGCTCCACAAGAATCATAACCGAAAGAATAACGAATAAACTAGATAAATGCCAACCAAGAGAACAAGCTGGATTCAGAAAGAAACACAGTACACTTGACCACCTATATGTTACAAGAATCCTAATAGAAGAAACCAATGAATATGACAATACAACGTGGATAGCGTTAATTTATCACGAGAATGCCGTTGAAAGTCTTAAATTTATTAAGCAGTTGGCGAACATATACAACAATAATACAGTATAAAAATTCCACGTTTCAGGTTATGATGGAAGAAAAAACTAACAAGATTAAAGTTAATGGAGGAAGGAGATTCAATATCGACTAAGCTTTTTATGTTGGTATTAGAGGGGCTGCTTATACAATTAATTTGGAACAAGAAACGTATTTTGATAGAGAGAAAACGTTAAACCACCTGCGTTTTGTCGATGATGTAATAGTTAGTATAAGCAGAGAAGAAATGCAAGATCTGATAAATAGGTTTGAAAATAAACATAAAAAAATACATGACGAACGATATAGCAGAAATAAGCAACTGTGCTAATCTTATAGCTCCTAATAAACAAATAGAAAAAGTAAACCCATAGATATATTTAAGTTAAAAGTTACAAATTACTAGAAATAATCTGAAAGTAGCTTTAATAAACTTTACCAAATACTAGAAAGGCAAAAACTTTCAACTCACCTGTTTTGCGTATACTGACCTATAGTGCTAAAACTTAGGCATTTAATAAAAGCATAAAAGAAAGATTAGATGTTGCTCACAGATTAATGTAACGTAGAATGCTGAAATCACTCTAAAAGACTGAAACACTGAAGCGTAACTGACGTGAACTACCAAGTATGAAAGCTGTGATGGAATTGGGCAGGCCATATTGCCAAATTATAAGACAATCGTTGGATCATATATATAACCCAATAGACGCCAGGTAGATACAAAATATTAATAGGACGTCCACCAATAAGACGGAGAAATGACATTAAAAGGCAGGTAGGACATAATTGGATGCAATAGCTGCAAACAGACAGGAATAGAAGCGACTTGGGGAGGCTTACATCCAATAATGGATAGATTAGCTTAGATGATGATGTAACTTATCTTCGTCGACAGGTTGAATATTATTCGGTAGTATTGAATTTTGCCGGTGTTAAAATCGATTTTTTTTATTAAAATGACTATTTGTAAACTGTATTAGATACAGCAAGCAAAGTTTATGGCATAGTGTATAAAATGGCATGTTTAAACTTTGTGAGTGGTATTTTAGAAAGGATACTCTTCTTTTACTGTTCGAGTACTATGAGGAAGTTATTTATTAAACCGAAAAGGTAAATCAAGTAGTTTAAGTCGTTTTAGCCTATGAGTTTGTGCACTATTGCCCAGCATGTTTACTGTGTAGGCATTAGTGTGATATGACAGTTAGTTTAAGTATTTTTCACTCTAGTCACTTATTTCGTTGATCATTGTTTTCACTTTTAAGTCCCTTATTACATCCGTGTTTTTCATAAAATATGGTGCGTCGCATAATGCACGAGGGGTGTAAGGGGTCCACTAACACCTAGGACCCAAATGCCAACCCCACCTGCAAGAGTGCCAAATAACTTGCCCGGTACACCCTGCTAGATAACAGACGGGGCTCTGGCGACCCAGCATCGGGGGGATAACCTGATACCAGTTGTCCCGAGGTAACGGGGCCGATGCAACTGGGCTAATCACCCGCGCATTGTAAACAGATTCAAAGAAGTAATATGAGCCTCGGAACAGGACGCTCACAACGAAGACGACAGGAGCGAAATCGGATAAAATTTGGAACGTGGAATATCACATCTCTAACAGGAAAAGAATGCGAAAATATAGATGAAATGGAGAAATATAAGATTCAAATACTGGGAATCTCAGAAATTAAAAAGAAAGGAAATGGAATGAAAAACATGGGCAAAGGGTACACGCTCAGATATGCGGGCACGCCAGTCGGAAACAGAACAACAGAAGGGGTAGGAATACTCCTCAGCAAAGAGATAGAGCCAAAAGTAACCGAATGGGAAGCCATAAATTCCAGAATTATAACAATAAACTTACAACTTTAAGAGAAGGTCGGAATAATCCAAATATACGCACCCACGCAAAACGCCACAGTACAAGATAAAGAATCCTTCTATGAAGACATGCAAAGATCCATAGAGAAAATACAAAACGACGCGTACTTATTATAGGGGATTGGAATGCCCATATAGGAAATAACATAGAACAAGGACACGGACCAATGGGAGATCATTGTCTAGAAGGTGAAGTAAATGAAAATGGCGAGAGAATGATAGACTACTGCATAACTAACCGACTACTAATAGGAAATACATGGTTTAAGCACATAATAATACACAAAGTAACATATGAATCAGAAGAACTAGGACATAAAAGTATGATAGACTACATCACGTACACGAGAAGTATGAGATATGCAGTGAATGATGTAAAGGTAATAAGAGGGGCGGAGCTAAATACTAAACACAGACTGGTGATCGCCGACACAAATATTAGGAAACCGCTTAAAGAACGAACGAAGAGCTATACAAAGATCAAACTGGAAACACTAGAACACCCAGAAAAAATACAAGAATATGAAAACAAACTAACTGGAAATCTGAACAATTTGGAAATACAAGAAGCCGAAGAAGGAATTCAGTGGACTATAAACAAACGATGGAAGGCTTTTAAAGATACACTAACAAAAACAGCAAAGGAAGTCTGTGGAGAAAAATAAATAAAACATGACCCAGCACATAAACGAACAACATGATGGAACGAAGAAGTCAAGAACAAAATCAATAACAAAAAAGAAGCCTGGAAGAAATATATAATAAATAAAACTGAACAAAATAGAAGATACTACCTAGTAAAACGAAACGAAGCAAAGGAAGCGGTAAAACAAGCAAAGAAAGACACATGGGAGGAATTCGGTAGAAAGATAGAAGTCAACTATATAGAAAACCAGAGACAGTTTTGAAATATACTTAAGCGCCTAAAGGGAAACAGAGCACCAACAGTGCGGAATATTAAGGATGAGACAGGAATGCTACAAACCAGAACGGAAGAAATACTAAAAACATGGAAAGACCACTACACAAAAAGATTTAAAGAAGAAGAAACAGAAATACAGAGAGAAGAACAACCTCAAGAAGGAAATGATAATCAAGACACCGAAGAAGAAATAATAGAAGCCCTGAAGAAAACACAAATGGTAAGGCAGCAGGAGAAGATAACATAGCTCCAGAAATGCTGGAAAAAGGCCACCCGACCGTGATTAAATGGATGAAAGAGACAGTACAACAAGCATGGAACATAGAACAGATCCCGAAGGACTGGGAAAATAATATAATAATACCCATTCATAAAAAGGGAGACACCACAAATACAGACAACTATAGGGCTATATGCTTATCCTCAGTAGCACTAAAAATATACACAAGAATAGTTGAAAAGAGACTAAGAAGTATCGGAACAATTTAAAATGGAAAGGGGTATCAAACAAGGTGATAGCCTAAGCCCGCTCCTATTCGTGATATATATGAACTACATAAACAAAAAATGCAAATTAGAAACAAGAAACACCCACATAGGATACCATAATCTAAACCCAGTAAAGACACAAGACCTAATATATGCCGACGACATATTACTCATGGCAAGGAACAAAAATCAACTACAACAAAACATAAACATATGGAAAAAAACACCTAAAATAAAGTGGGATGACCATTAATATAGAAAAAACAAAAGTAGTGCATGCCACAAAACAGGAAAACGAAGAAGAAATAGATATACAAATAGACGGGAAACAGATACAAACAGTACAAACATACGAATACCTAGGAGTACTAATCAGTAAGGATGGAAGAATAGACCAAGAAATAAAACACAGAATAAACAAAGGAAATAGGATATACTATCAAGTAAACAACACATTGATAGGGAAAAAAGAAATAGGTATAAAAGCAAAAATGCACTTATATAAAACAATAACATATATACCCCTACACTTACTTCTATACGCTTCCGAGACATGGGCGATAACAGACAAACATAAATTCAAAATAACAACCGTAGAGATGAGGTATCTAAGGCGGATAATGGGCAAAACAAGAAGAGATAGGGTCCGTAACAGATCCATACGAGATGAACTAGAAATCACACCGTTGGTAGAAGAAATAAAAACCAAACAGCTACAATAGTATGGACACCTGGTCAGAATGAGCAATGAACGATACCCAAAAACCGTTTTTGAAATGAGATGTGATGGAAGGAGAGATAGAGGAAGACCCAGACAAAGTGGGAAGACAACATCAACGAATCAGCAAGAGAAAGAGGACAGATCCTAACACAAATCCGAACCCTTGCAAGGGATAGACACTCATTTGAGCAATGGCTCAAAACCCCGACACCGTGAGGTACAATGGGAGAAGAGGAAGTAAGCATAATGCACGAAGCGTTTTATTTTTGAATTTTTCAATAATTTGTATGGTCGTGTTAGCTGCCGTGCTCCATAATAGCATACCGTTTAATACTACTTTGTAGACTAGTAACTTGTTAGCAAGGGATAACTCAGATTTTCGTCCAAATAACCGACAGTATTTCCTAAATTTAGACCCAGTTTTTGCGCTTTTTCCAGATATGGGTTTTAATAACAATGTCGTCTGCAATCGTTGTAGCAACAAAATGCATATTTGTGGGGAAATCAGCTGTGAAGAGAAGGTACTGGCTAAGTATGCTCCCTTGTGGCACCTCGATTTTATTGGGTATAACTCGGATAATTCTTGGCCACATTTCATTTGGAAATATCTGTCTTAGGAATAACTTGATTATGTTGAAAAGCAGTGTGCGAGTGTATTTTTTAGTTTGTATAACAGCCATTCATGCCAGAGACCCAGTCGAAGGCCTGGCTGTCGTCCAGAAATGCTGCAGTGCAATACTCCTTTTCTTTGAATGTTGATTTAATTTCATCTACGATCCTGTGTACCTACTGTATTATTGAGTGACGTCTTCGAAACCCGAATTGATAATCTGATATCAAATTTAAGTTGTCTATGATAGGTTTTATAGTAAGCAGTTTTTCAAAAGGTTGATGCGCAAGATATTGATAGGTCTGTGGGATGAGACCGCATTCTGCGGCTTTGGTATGAAGACCATTTGAAAGAGCTTCCATTGAATCGGAAAATAGCCTATTCTTAACGTTGTGTTATATATTATCGTTAACATGACAATGACTTTCCGAGGGGATTTTTAGGGTTGAGTATATTTTTATTATCTCTCTTATCTCTGTGACAGTGAAACGATCATAAAGGGATGATCTTAACCCGATGTTAGATGATAGAGCAGTGGCTGAAACACTATCGTGAGACAGTTGAGAAAGGTTTTACTTTACCAAATCTAGGATCCACCGCGTTTTTAAATTGGAGGTATTGACTGATATTGGCATTTAATGTATTTTGTGACTTTCTATATTGCAAAATTAGTGTCTGCTGATTTTATAAGTATTCTTTGAAGGAGTAATTTTTAAGCTTTTATACATTAAAATGAGAAGCCTTATGTAGAGAATAATGTCGTCTGTCTGTCTGTCTGTCCTTTTATTTTTCAACTTTTGATCAAGGTAGCTTCCAAGCTGAAGACTGGCTTCTATTTCTGTCATTTCTGACATCTGCTAGTCCTTATAATTTTTGATCTGTGATAGATAGAGGAATAACGTTTTCAGTATTCAACTAAGGACCATAAGTCAAGTCCAGACGCCAAAAATCAGCCTGATCGGAAAATCTCGAGACCAGTTTGACCGGAAGTGGCTGCAAATTTTTGTTCATGTATAGAAGCCCCGGACATCTGTGGGACCGGAGTTACACGCCCGTACTTGTTTAGCTCTTCTGTTAATTTTTTAGTTCGAGGGCTGCCTAATTATACCGCATTCTGTCTGCAGGATAGTGTGTGGATTTCCATGTTTTTCATAATCTCCTTTGTTTAATTATTTTGATCGGTATTTCAATGTTGTCTCCCCGGCAGCGTTTTGTATTAATCTGGTAAATCTGTATATTGCCAATTATAGTTCTTTTTTGGTTTTAAAGAAATTCTCATATCCAGTTGGTTTTCCAAAATTGCTTTGTAATAGACTCAGTCTGTTCTATTGTTAATTAATTTTGTTGGCTTTGCTGTTTCAATTACGGACATGTTTATTGCAGCTGCTACAGGCGAGTGGTCAAAATGCAGGTCCCAGTTCGGTAAAATCTTTAGACAGCTATGCGCTATATATTTTGCTACAAAAAAATCTAAGAAATTTAGTATCTTCCCAGAGCCAGTGTGTCAGTAAGTTGGTTGACCCAAAATCTGGTTTCTAATGAGCGGAAAAGTTTTATAAAGCCTTCTTTGGAGAAATAATTTGGTGGGCAATAAACGGCTGCGACAGCTAAGGGTCCAAGCCCGACTTTTGCCATAACGATAGTAGTTTGCATGTAGTTTTTTTTAAACTCTGAGAGAAAATTGTGTTTAATTTGTTTGCGGATAATGACGGCTGATCCATATCTTTCCAATCTTTCTACATTCGGGTGATTTGTTGTTTAGGTAATTTGAGATTTCAATCCAGTTTTTATGTGTGCTGTGTGATTCAGAAATTGGTAATATATGTATGTCGTTGAATATAAGGAATATTTATATTTCTTATTTATGTTTGAGCAGTCCGTTTGCGCTTTACAACACTATTTTAAACATTTGAGCCATGTTTATCAGATAATTTTTTTGAGAAGATTTATTTGCTGAGTTAAGTCGTTTATAGTTTGTTGTTGGACATTCATAGTGTTTCGTGCACACCTCTAAGCCACTTTTGGCCCTAACCCCATATTTACCCGCAACCTTGATTTGTCCGCTTGCCCACCCCTATTCACAGCTAAAGAGATTTTTAGAAAGAAAAGGACCACTGACTCAGCATTCCAAGTTCAACCTTTTTGAGACACAGAGCGTAGCTGGCCGCCAACCGGGCTGATCATGTTTTTGTGCAAACCCGATAGCGGCTCTGATTACGCTTCGTCTGTTGCCGTTTTTTGTGTGCTCTGCACTCGTTCGTGGTGCTCCAATGATTATAACTCTGGCCAAGTAAGAACCTATCCCCCGGGTTTGTCGCCGCCAAGCTAGAGAACGTCACGTGTGGTAAGCCTCATTTAATTGTTTCTTCGTGAATTTTGATCCAACAGCATTTTTTCCGTAGTCCGGAGAGTTCGCATCTAACCTGCCGCCCACCGGATTTTAATATAATTTAATTTTCTTATTCACGTTTTAAATTTGCCTTACATTAATTTCTTTGTTTTTTATTCATTTTCATGTTATTTTGTTGTTAATATTTATTTGTGTTAAATATATAGTTTACACAGCTCTGTTTTTTTTTGTTTTTTTAAGTTAATTCTAATTGTGCTTATTATCAAGCACATAATTTGATGCATTTTAGTTAGTATAAATTGATGTTAGGTTATTTGCTTAAAGATCTGCTGATTGAAGAAGTTCATGATGAATTTGTGGTAAAGGAAGGAATTAGTCGTAGGGTATTACTAATTGTGAATGTCTGGGATTTTAAGAATGGTATTTATTGTGTTTTTCGGTTTGTAGTGCATTTGTGTTTGGTCGGGCTTATTGATTTTGAAGTGTGAGGTTAGTTGTTGTTTTTGAGTGCGTTGACCTGAGAGTAATTTGGAAATCTTAAGCTTAATATGTCAAAATGTATCCTATAACCTTTGAAGTTTGGTAGGTGGTCGCCTTGGCACAAAATGCATTTGGCTGATTTACAGATGCAGTAGCCATGAAGTCCTGTGCATTTTACGCTGGTCTTGTACAGCGGTTTCAAGTATGGCCATAACATTGGCAGTTTTTACATTTAAGGATGTGCTATTTGCTTCTTGATTCTTTAAATTCGACTACCGCATTTTCCATGCGCTTGATACTGAATATTTTTTTGTTATTCGGTTTTTCTAAGATGTCTATGAAAAATAGGTTCTTTTTGCTTGGTCTTTCTGTTTATTATGTTCATTACGTTTACGACTTCGTGTCCTTCCTCTTTTAGAGAGTTTTTAATGTATTGTTCACTGGTGGAGTGGTGTAAATTCCGTAGTACCAGTCTATACTTTTTCCTTCGTCTAAGCTCTATGTATGCTTTACTACTTTATGGTGGTCCACTACATCGTATTTTCATGTAATTGACTATGTTGTTAACTTGCAGTTTTACTTTATTACCTTGTATTAGTTGGCATAAGTAGTGTTTTTTATTGATAATGAATTTAATTAAGGTAATCCGCGGGTATATAGCTGTTATATAATTATCATCATTATTTTCTGTTTATTTTATAGCTATATAGGTTGGTGTTTTTTTGTGTTTATTAAGAGTTGGAATTTATTTTAAGTAATGTTGACATTATTTGTGTATTTTGATGATTGATGATTTTGTTTATTTGTTTTACTTTTTGAAAATCGATTAATGCAATAGTGTCTGTGTTACTAATAACTGACATGTCTGAGTTGTTATCTGACACAATGGGTATTGATTGTGCCTGTATGAAGAACAAATAACAAACTGAATGTTGCTTGGAGGTCTTTGTGGACAAGAAAAACTGTGGGGAGTTGAGAAACTCATTTCTAATTGTTGGTAATAGCCTTGTGATGACTTCGGAGGTTGTTGCAGTGTTTGGCTATATTGTGAGTTTACGTAGCCTTGTAGTTTAATATAATTTTGCTGCGTAGGTAATTGCATGTGCGCATATTGTGCATTTTGCTGATGCACTGCGAATTTATTGTAGGAACGAACTAGTTAGGTGAGAATTGCACAAAAATGAACAACGAAGCTATCGCTGCTGCCCTAGATATAAACAAAGAGTTTAATTAATGGTACGGAACCCACCAAAATAATAAATTAGTATTAATAAAAGAAATACAAGCTTGACCTTTAGTCGGTCAGATAAATGCCCATGCGCTTCGGGCACCGAGACAACAAAGCTCAGGCATACGTTCACTTGCTACAAAATACAAGAGGGGAATGAAATAGATTTTGGGGAAATGTCTCCTGATATTTTAACTAGCAGATATTCAATTCAGTTAAATTATTATAACTTATCTGCACTGCAATTTAGATATAATTTTAAGAATTAACAGTCTTTTCATCAATAAGCAGACCATTCTTTAGTTGTTCCTTCGCAAATTCTTTTCAAAGGCCTGTGTGTATATATTATGTATTTGAATTATGAGTTTGTTTAGTTATACCATTGTGTCCGATAATAAAATAAAAACTTTATGGTATGTGGCCGTCCTTGTTTGAAACAGTTATTTACAGTTCCATTGTTGATTTATCGCTTTATGTGCAGTGAATTGTTCATTTTTAATTTGTAACCAAAAAATATATAACGGTTTTATTACATATTGTGATAGATCTCTTGTCTGTCCTATTATATCCCGCTTTCCCCCTTCCAGCTTCTTTTATTTTAAATAATAAACAATTATTAAAATATAATTTGTTATTTTTGAAATTTTTTGTCTATTATACATACATATACATACAAACATTATGTTTTCTTTGCTAAATTGTCGGTAGGTGGAGCATAAAATTTTTTTGACTGCAAATTTTAAGTATTTTTTACCGAAAGTACGAAATTTTAAGAATGATAACAATTTTTATATAAAAGTTTTATTATTATTGGCCTTTCATAAAACTCGCTTGTTGGCACTATAAACAGCAATAAACTTTATCTAAGGAAAGAGAGGACTTTTTGAAATATGAATGTAGTCCTAGTACAGGGCCTTCATTATATGATAAAAAACTCATAAAAAATCTACCCAAGATAAAATTCCAATTCTTTTTTTTTATAATGATGATGAATATGGAGTTTAGTTCATTATGTTTTCAAAATGACTGGCTTTACTAGAGATGGTTATTTCAACATTTTTGCCGAAACTTTCAATTAGGGTTTTCCTAATGTCCGCACGAATGGCCAGAATCTGTTCTGTCTTGCGATTATTGAGTTTGTCTATGAACTTGTGTTTATTACGATAAACTCTATTCTTAAGATAACCTAATAAGAAAAAATCACATGAGTTTAAATTTGGGAAATTTGGGGGTTACTTGGTGCGACCTTCTATCTTAGGGGGGACGTCCAGATTTCTTATTCTCTTTTCAAAAACTTCTGTGAGGATATCAAAAATTCCCTGATTCCAATGGGTAGTGGATTTATCTTGCTGAAACTAGTATTGGTTGACTTCTCTTTTGTTTCTCACAAATGGAATAAATTTTTCGAGAACTTCTGTGCGATAAACTTCTTCATTTACATAAAGGGGTTTTTGATACCCCAATGTCGGTAATTTTATTTCTTGATATAGCCATCTAGTTGACAATTGTTAATAAAATGGACGTACTTTATAACCATCTTTTTGGTCAGAACCATCTCCATGATCAGTTTTGCAAAAGTGAATCTTTTGCTAATATTGACTTCGGCCAGAGGCGTTTGCACTTGAATCTTATAAGGAAATAGATTTAATTTCTTGATGAGGGTGATGTGCATAGAGCCCACACTCACACCGATTTGAGCTGAGCCTTCCGAGACCGAAGTTGTGGGTTCTTGTTCATAATTTCACGATCTTGTTCTATGTTTTAACAAATTGTCATCCAGTACACTTCCTATTTTCTAAAACTTATCAATCCCTCTATTATAACATGGAAAAATAACAATTTAATTATATAGAGCAAATTCTATGGTAGTATTTTTTATTTTGATATTGTAGAGATAGACAAGGCTTGTCAAACTTGGCCTTGAAGGTAGTTAGCGCTCTACTAGCACTTCAACTCCTCTCGTAAAAGGCGGCCACAATGAAAAGCCATTCTTCTGTTGAATGGCTAGTCTTAGATGACGCCATATTCACTACTGACCTAGAGTGTAAACAAAACTCCAAACATTGACCTAGTTATAACTAACATCAAAAATAGAATTGGTGAAAAGTTTGACCATGGTAATAAAAAAATCTTTTGCGTGACATAATAAAGGCCCTGTATTAGTAAAACGTATTTATTTATTTCTGACAAATAAATAATTAATACAAAAATTTTTGCATAATGTGACAATTTACTTAGCTGAGAAACTGTTTAAAGTTTGTATGATACTAGTTATTAACCTGTATGAAAATGTTTTTGATTATGTTCAAAACTCAAATGGTCTGCATACATAAATTCAAAAGACACTAGGAAAGTCTGTATTGTTTTTTTATTGTTATTTTGCAAGGGTAAAATTATTCTACCGTATCCTGTATTTATTGTTACTTTAGGCGAAGTAATATCTAGAGTACACTTTATAACAATAACAAAACTGACGGAAGTACACAAATTAAGATTGAACTGTACATTTACTATAGTGATATTAAATTAATGAGAATTACATAGAAAAAATTTTGCAAATTGTTGCTTATGCTACGTGCAAGTTTCATAAGTGTTCTAATTGGTAAATTTTGTAAAGGCATCATGTGGTTATGTATGTCATATCAGGTTTGTATTATAAGGTTTTCTTAGAAAAAAAAATATTTGTAGGATTTATTTAAATTACAAATAATAGACCTATAGCCATATGCATGGCCCAGCTTTAATATATGTCTTAACTATTGTCTCTTAAGTAAAACTCATTTATAAAACATTTAAAACTTTTGGTAAAAGAAATTCGAAGGTGACTGTCTAAATTTATATTTGTTTGTCTCATTAATTTTTTTATTAAAGTAATTAAATTAAATGGTTCAACCCCGTACACTTTTTCTTAGTTTTAAGGGTGCAAGAAATTAATTAATTAATTTTTTAAAAATAGTTTTACAACAACTGATTTACATTTATCAAAAATTTATGTATAGAATAATCATTATTGGCTTATAAAATGAAACAAATAAAAATTGAAAATATTAAGACCAAAGTAATATGTTTTAACAGGCTTTGAAATTTTGTTATATGACAGTAATAACTAGCATGTAATACACCAGTAGAATGGCT
Organism: Sinelater perroti; assembly: GCA_036346155.1. Classification (NCBI taxonomy): domain Eukaryota; kingdom Metazoa; phylum Arthropoda; class Insecta; order Coleoptera; family Elateridae; genus Sinelater; species Sinelater perroti. The sequence continues at coordinate 6,988,274 of JARFIY010000265.1, forward strand.
AGAATAATGTTTATATTTTAATATGCAATTTATTATTTTTTTAATATCGTGATAGAAGTAAATATTTTATTGCAAAAGTATTATAAAACAAGAAGTAAATAAATGCCAAATTTGCTGTAGCTAATATGTGACTATTGGTTTGATAACATATAGCGAATGTATGTTAATTGTACTGTATGTGACAATCAAAAGCTATTAGCCAGGTGTATTAGAATGCAACTGTGGCGCATCTTGATTTTAAAGTACAAAGCAGTAGCATAGATTATCATTGCACACTACAAAAAATATAAATATTATATATGGTGTAATTTAAATTTATGCTATTAGAGCATTAACAAATTTGGACTTTTTATACCATAGATTTAATTGTAAATCATTTTATTTATTGATAAGTTACAATTTTTGTTTTAAATATTTCAATTTTAGTTTAATATCATTGTCAAAAACATGTTTTAAACGTGCAATCAAAAAATGCGGAATTGTCTGTGCATGACAAATTTTATTTGACGACCAGCTTATTACAGTTCAGTAGGGAAACATTAAATTACAAGAATTTTTCATCATTGCTAAGATAAAATATTTCCTCAAATCTACTTATATTAAGAATCCAGTGTTGTATTGTTCACAGGGAAATTAAAGTGTTACATTTACGTCTTCGCGTGATTCACACCAGTTGCAGTAAAAATGTAATCTACTTTTTGAAACATATCAGACTTTTGGTATTTGTATATTTAATAGTTTTCTAAATTTGGATGGCCTGAATGCCAAACCTTAATTTTTTTAGATAAAACCTAGTAAGGCTAATTGGTAATTTATGTAAATTAAATACATTAGTAAAAGGTTAGGCTGAGCAGCTACATATATCACGTGTATTTTAAAAACCATCTATTTTGTGCTTGTTAAATAACTTTCAAATGCACACATGAGAAATTTTGCAAGGTAATTAATACAAATCTCTCACTATAAGGAAAATAGGCGACGGAGGCTTTTTACGATTTTATCAATCCAATTGAAGTGGTTTTTTTTTATTAGGAATTTGCCTGCTCAACAATTTACACTGTTATACAAGATATTGATAACAAAGTATGTAATACATAATATATATTGAATAGCATAAGCGGTGAGTATGACCGTAAGAAAGTTTTATTATTGTTTACTTTGCACTATGAGAGCACTAGGTTTAGAATCGACCACTTGTGTTAATTATCATCACTATAGTCACTGAGAAATATATCTTGGGGTAGTTTTCGTTTTAGCCTTGCGTGGATGCCGCATTGCCCCAGTGTGTAGTAAGCTGCACCACCTCAGTTGGTGAGATTGGCATGAAATTTTTAGTAAGTTTCGCTATATGCTGCTCAATTATGGGAATACCCAGTTCGTAATGTAACTGTTGGTTTGTGATGAACCAGGGAGCGTTGACAGCGATTCTCAGGATTTTGTTTTGGGAAAACTTGGATTCTGCGAAGATTCGTTTTGGATGTGTTGCCCCATATGACACACCCATAGAGGATTAACGGGCGTATCAGTGATTTGTACAGGATAGTGGTACATTGAGTAAGCAAGGTGGACTTGCGGTTTAGCAGTGGGTAGAGTTGGATTAGTCTCGTGTGACCTTCGTTCTATTTTTTGAGGACATGGTATTTCCAGGTGAGCTTGGTGTCAAGATATATACCTAAGTATTTAACGGGTTTGTCAGTGGCGTTCCACTGAATGGAGTGTCCGTTAATTGTGATTTCTGATGGGTTATTAAATCGTCTTAATGTGAAGATTTTTGTTGCGCATATGTCATAATTGATGGATAGGTTCCATTTCATGAACCACCTACTGAGGATAGTGCTGGCTTTTCACAGTTCTGAGATAGCCACTTCTAGGCTTTCGTCTTTGGTCATTATGACTGTGTCATCTGCATATAATGCAAGGTCAGCGTTGATGGTAGGGAGGTCCCGCATGTAACATATTGAACAGAATTATTGAAAAGAATTGGGCCTAAGATACTGCCCTGAGGGACCCCTGCTTGTATGTTTTTGATGGCAGATAAGGATGTGCGAATTTTGACTGCGTACGTGCGATTATCAAGAAAGGAGAAAAGTACGGGTTTGATGTAATTGGGTAGTTGAAGTTGTAAGATTTTATATTTTAGGCCGTTGATCCACACGCCGTCAAAAGCTTGAGCTATGTCGATAAACAAAGTTACTGTGTATTGTTTGGGTTCGTAACCTCTTTCAATTGTTTTCGTAACGCACTGTAATTGATGGCAGGTGGAATGACCTTCTCTAAAGCCAAATTGATAAGCTGGTAGAATGTTCAGTCTAAGAACTTCGTCATTTAGTCGAGAATGAATGACTTTTTCTAGTAGTTTCGAAATAGTTGATAATAAACTAATGGGTCTATAGCTTCTGACATCTTTCTTATCCTTCCCCGGTTTTGGGAACATAAGAATGAATGCATGTTTCCATATGTTTGGGAAGTAACCTATCCGTAGACAAGCGTTGAATGTTGTCAAATACGCTAATGCTTTCTTGGTGAGCTTTTTCAATACGATATTGGGTATTTTGTCATTTCCCGGCGATTTCTTGATTGGCAGGGTTTTGATAATTAAAGCAAGTTCCTTGGGTGTGGTTGGTTTGAAGATTAGTTCCGGGATAGGTTGGTGTGTTTCAATAAAATTGGTCACTATGTTATTGAAAACCGGGTCCATATAAGTGTGAGTAGTGAATGTTTTCTCGAGTTGATCCGCAAAGGCTTCGCTTTTTTCTGCATCAGAACTGAGTATTTGAGTGTCCATGGTGATTGGAGGTATTTCGTGAGGTTGGCGTAGTATCCGTTTGGTTGTTCTCCATAGTCCTGGATCTTGTGGTTCAAGATTGCTGATGTGTTTTTGGTAAGAGTAAATTCGGTACTCTTCAAGTTGGTTTTTGATACGGCGAGATAAATTATTTACGATGTTTTTTGTTATGGGATTTCGTGTTTTCTGCCATTCTCTTCTCAGTAAATTCTTTCGCTTTATTAAGTCAGTTATGTGTTTAGATGGTAAGTTAACGGTTGTGCGTTTTCTATTTTCCCTCACTTCGGTAGCCTTATGGACGCTGTCAGTAATGCTTTTTGTTATATGTATAATTGTTTCATCTATATGGGTTGTTGATTGGAGATTGTTAGGGTACTTGAGTTGTTTGTCAAGATACTCGCCGAAGGATCCCCAGTTGACTATCCCATTAATTAGTCTAGGCTCTGGGGTGAATTTTGCTGGTGTTATTAGAAATGAAATGATAACTGGCAGGTGGTCAGAGTCTAGTTTGGGAAGCACTTGTTGTAATGCTTGTTTGTTAAAGTTTTTGCGAGCAAGAATGTCTAAGACATAGGGGTGGTAAGTGGTTTCATCAGGGGCCTCTATTTGGAAAGCATAGGTTGATGACAGATTGAAAAGTTTGGTACCATCAAGGTTTGTTGTTCTACATCCCCAGATCGTATTCTTGGAGTTTAGGTCACCTATGAGCAGGGTAGGTTCATTTGTGGTGAAGATTGCTGAAATGTCTTGTTCTAACAGTCTTTTGTTGGGTTGCTTATAGACACATGTGATGTTTAATATTGTGCCGTCTTGCGCTTTAATTTTGATTCTTACTGTTTCGAGATTTACAGTGTTAATTACTTGACATTCGTGATGTATAATTTTACGTTTAATAATGATGGCCACCTCTCCTGATGCAATGTTGGCATTTCTGTTTGTGCGGTAGATTTAGTATCCAGCTATGTTGAGTTTTTCTGCACGACTTAGGTGCGTTTCTGAGACGCATGCTATATCAATGGAATGTCTTGACAAAAAGGACTTAAATCAATTTAGTTGAGCTTTGATGCCGTTTGCGTTCCAATTTAGGATTTTTATTTGAGAAATTGTGTTGATTTTAGGGTCCATTAAACAGAGATGGTAAAAGATTAGATAAAATGAATTGCTTAATTTGTTCGATATAGGGTTGGATTAGATTTAAGAGAGATGATAATAAAGTATTAAGTAAGGATGACGTTTCAGATATTGAGGTGTTTGTTCTAGATTGCCATGGTGATGAGTTAGTTTGTGGTATATTACGAGGAAGATTGGGAAAATTTTCCATGTTGTATACGGGTGCATGGTGGTTCTGAGTTCCTGTTTTGCGAGGTTCGTTTAGACGACGTTTGTCTTGATAGTTCACTGACTCAGTGAAATATTTGCAGCCTCTGAAGTTAGCTGGGCGATTTTCCTCGCAGTTGGTACATATGGGAGGCATTTGACACATCTTGGTTCAAGACAACAGTAATTTTTTAGTGTGCCTAATGCGCTGGCATCTATGGCATTGAGGGGTTTTATTACTGTGCCTTCGAGGTTCTACGATAACTATTGAGTGAAATATTTTGGTGATGTTAACTATTTCATTTGCTTTTTTATCTGCGGTGAGAAGGACTGCATCGGTGCTTTATCTTTATTGAGTAATCTGGTGATCCGTGTAATTGGTAGCTTATAAAATGTGAGTTCTTCAAGAATGTCTGATTCAGTTAATGAGGGTGGAACATTTTTAATTATTACTGAAAGGGGTTTGCTATTGGGATCTTGAAATGTATGGTGTTCTATTTTGTTTTCTATGTAATGTTTAGTTAAGGCTCTATAATCTTCCTGGGTTGTTAGGGTAATTTTTAAGTTAGTGGAACTTAGAGATGTTGTGAATTCAGCTTTGGCGAGGGTTGTTATGTCGCTGATTACTGCTTTGTGATTAATTGGACCATGCAGAAAGATAGGTGGAATTTTAATTTTGGGTGGTTCTTTGAAGTGGGTTAATACTTATTTTATAAGATATGGCGGCAGTATAATTAATTAATAAAACTTTCCTTTAAAATGCAACTGCTTCTATTTATAATATTTTCAAATCGGGTACAATTTTTTGCAATAATTCAGTAAAACTTAAGCAAAATTATTTTCATGGCGGCTTATACATGACATTGATTTTGCGTCATATTCTAAACTGATCCACTACATTTCAGAATAGTTATCGGTTCAAAGAAAAACACTTTTTCAGGTTTAAAAATCTGTATAACATTCTAGTTTGCCGTTCTACTTTTTTGACAGTCTGAAACAATTTTCTAACTCGGAAATAAATTTTTCAGTTACTGAAAGAATACAACTAGTCATTATTCTAGTAAGTATTTGGCTTTTACTTAAAAACAATAAATTTTTTGATATTTATTGCATTATAAGATAGTTCCTTTATTTCAGAAATTGGTTATGATTGGGCCTTTAAAATGGAATTTGAAACGGTCATAAATTATCTTAAGATAAAAAAATTAGCTATTTCATATTATTGTTTAATTTTACTCTATCTCCAACTTTTGTTTTATAACTACAGCAGAAGCTTATTTGAAAAGGCTCCACACGTGCACAATCGAGTTTTTATTTTATTGTGTTATACTTCTAAATTGTCTGGCTTTGATTTCAGTTTATAATAATAAGCATCTAAAATATATTTTTCAGTTTTTGAATAGTCAAAGTGAGAGCTCTACTAATTTATTTACAAGGTCATTTAAAATAGGTTTACTTAAATATCTATTTTTGGATTCTTCTTTCTCCAACCAAGGCTTAGGTCACAGAACCTGCCCCGGATCATCTATTGCTACCTTTTTATTGGCTTACCCACAGCTCTTTTTGTCACTAGAGCAATACTTGCATACAATATTAGGTAGTCGGCAATCTTCAATTACTTTGACGTACTTCGATTGCTGTTAGGACAAGTTGTACTATTACATTTTAAGTATCTTTGAAGGTTGGGTGTGTAAACGGTCTTTTTGTTTTAAAACTACAGTCTCGCTACCATACAGCAAGATAGGAATTCTGTCTATACATTTTTTGTGTTTCTTTTCTAGCTTTGTTTCGGAGAAGTTTTTGTTAGTTTTATACATGTGTCATAATAAATGCTTTTAATGTCTATATTTTAGTTTATATCGTATCCTATATCACATTATAAATAATTATCTTGTTCGACTATTTAAGGAGATTTTTGTTTAGATTGATCCTTTCCCGTGAAGCTCCGTAATCTTTCTCTTTTGGTATCAGATGATCAATTCGTCTTCTTTTATTTATTTTATTAATTTTCCGTTTTTGACTTTCTGTCATTCGCCCTTTAGTTCTTTTATCGTTATTAGATCGCAATACATGGTGTTTTTTAATAGATGTTTTCGTAAGTTATGGAATTTATATGTGCTTGTTCTTTTTCTTGTTGTTAAGAGATTGTATATTAATTTCTATATAAATTATATATTTTCTTCTCAATACGTTATTTTCTGCGTTATTTATAAATCTATTTCAGCTATGTAGTTGTGCTCTGCGTATAAGAGATTTTGCAATAGATCGTTTGCTTTTATAATTGACCTTATTTTTCTCTGTCTTATTTCATGCATATTTAAAATAAATTGTATATTTATCTTTAACTACTTGTTCTATTTCTTTATTTTAGGGTTGAGGTCCTTTTCTTCGTGCTTTTTGTTTCTCCTAAGTTTCCTAAGTTATATATGTTTTTCGACTCTTTTTCCAAGTCACCATCTGTTGGTTTTGCCACTAATATTGCATTAATTTTACTTTGGGGACCCGGTGGCTCAGATTGTTCAACCAGTTGTCTCTCTCCTCTAGCCAGTGCGCGCGAGTTCGAGTCTCTCTCAACCCATGGGTGTGTGTGAATTTCCTAGCATTTAAGTGCATTAAGAGCACAATAAGCTCTTGAGGCTGCAGTGCCTGTAAGTGCGCCAAAAAATATTCTACTTTGATATTGCCATTTTTTTTTGCATTATTACGTAGTAGAAGAATTCTGAACTTAGGCCCAGAATATTGGTTTGCTAAAGTTTTAGGCTTCTTCCATTTACTTAAAATACTTATTTGAGAATCAGATGATAATTAGACTCTGTTCCACTATTCTTAAAGATATATGTATTTGCAAAAGGACGGCTGTTTTATTATTGGTCGATTAGTGAGCCACACCTCCGACCTTTAACGTGATTTGCAAATATGTTTCTTTTTGAAAAAATGTATTAGTTACTTTAAATTTGTTATATGTACAAAATTCTCTTAGGTGACATTTATTTTCATTTATATGTTGTTTTTTCTATTCCGACTACGTTAAATATTGGTCGAATGCCTGCTTTCAGTTTTGAGACATTTAATATGGCTATTTGTAGTCTGTTTACTCTTTGTAGTCATTTGTTGCCGTGATTAAATCTGTCTAGCTTTTGAAGGCATTCTTTGAGTTTTCGAGTACTATTAGGCAAGTTACCGGTCTGTAGGTTAGTAGGAATTTTATCGATCTTTTGAAGTTCTAGGGTCTCAAAATTTTTTTCATAGCAGTGATAGTAGAAAGATACGGGAAACATTTATAAATTTGTACTAGAGATGGCAGAAACATACAATGTACACAGGTGGAATTACCACCATTGCAGTAAATGTTGTTTGTATACTTCAAATGACGACGTTTAGTATTTAAGAACAACGTGTAGTCATCCGTTTTTTTGCATGGTGAAACGTTCATCGAAATTCATTGCAAATTTAGTGAAACATGCGTGAAGGCGTTACGGATGTTAAAAATGTGCCTTAATGGATGCGAAAGTTTAAAGAAGTCTAGAGGTGTGTGACAATAAACCGAAACAGTCAGACTAAACCATAATTGTCCGAGTGGAGCAAGTTGTGACGGAAGACCGTCGACTATGTGTGCGTAATATCTCCTCTAAATTTGGCATTTCCGTAGGATCTGTGGTCTATTTTACATGATGACCTAAAAATGCGAAAAGATTATTTAAAGTGGGTCTCACGAATGCTAACCGACGAACGTAATACCGCCATGAATTTTTGACTTCTTGGCCGCTTATTTTCCAATCGAGTCGCTGTTGCTTCAGCGATATACCAGTAGGCAAAACATACCTCTAAAAAGTGTCCTCAGCAGCTATGGATGTTAAAAATGTATACGTCTAGAAGGAGACTACGTTGATAAATAACAGAAGTTTCTACTTTCTTGGGTAAATAATTTTTCAGAAAAAAATTTGGAGGTTGTGATTATTCTTCATCACGTACAACAAAATTAGGTAGGGAGAAGCTCTGGCTCAATCCGCTTTATAGTTGCACTACATTTACTTTTGGTTAGCACCTTACGTTAATACTTCTTTAGCTTTGAATTGCAGTAAATTTAAGTCTTCTAATTTATTCTCTTCTTCCCCATTCCTGGTAACCTATTTCGGTGTCGGGTTCTTCATCAAGGATTTAGCAATCTATTTCTTTCATTTCTTCTGGTTGTTGGACGGGTTCTTTATTTTGTTGATCGTCCTTTCTCTTCGTAATTTAATTTTGGCTATTTGATTTTCTCATGTTTTCCTCAGTCTTCCTCTTCTCCGTTTCCTAATCTTTTTTGCATTTATGATTTTCCGTGACAAACTATCTGTTGACATTTTGTTGAGGTGTCGATACCACTCCAGCTGTCGCTCTTTAATTTGGTTTCATTATTATATGGTTATATTATTTTGTTACAAAGTGTCTTCTATATCAATGGTTTCCACAATTATCTAAAACGGATTCCCTTTTGACAATACTTTTTGGCGATTTCCTCCACTTACCTCTTGCTGTACTTAAATTTTGTTTATAAAAAAAAATAACAAAAGCGCGGCTAAACAACTAGAAACATCTTTTATCAAGTAACTCAATTTCTGTTTTCATATTTCAGCAAATATCCACAATTTTTTGAAAATTACATTTTCATTTTATATCAGGGGCAAAGTACAACAAGGTATAATTTCTAACGTGTGCGCTTTGTCACTGTATGTAATATCAAATATTTAACGATAAGGTACACATTATTAACATTCTACAGCGGAGCTTATAGTAGAAAGTTAATGAGATTATCATCCTGTCTGTCTGTCTGTGTGACTGGAGACACTATAACTTCCGTTATATTAAACGGATTCACTTCAAACTTGGCATGCACACATCTTAGGTAGGTACCTTTCATGGGATTGATTTTCAGCCAAATCGGTTAACTGCAACCGGAAGTGATCGTTATGATTTCGCACCGCTGTAGAAAGTTTCCTTTACGGTATTGCACCGTTATTGTTTTGTTAAATATGGATAAAAATGGATAAAAATTTGTCAAAGGTTTGGACGTAACAAAAATAAAGAAAAAATGGACTGTACTGGGTATTCCAGATTTGATTTAGAGCAAAGTGGTTTATAGTTTCTGACAATATAAAATTAATTAATAATTACAAGTAGATATAAACGTAATACATGCTAAGTGTAAATATAATGTGTATATACGTACATATAAATGTTGTTGTCGCTTTTTTAATCTTCTTTTCACTGCAGGAGAAGCACTTAAGCGGTTGACTAAATCATTAGTGTGTCCTGCGAGGCGATGTAGGTAGCTGGTAGCTAGTCGGTAAATTTTGTCATCTACAAGGGTAAGGTGAAAAGTTCTCGGCCTGACACAGAGATGGTGCTGCAATCGGCAAACAATTATGTTTCCTGCTTAGGTGCATGTGTCAGTAGTTTGTATGACTAGTTTCAACTTATTCGCTGAAGTAGTTTGTTTACACGAATTTTTTCAGTAGACATGTTGCATGTTTTTTCTTAAAATGAATAAACTTGAATATCGTGCGGTTGTAAAATTCTTCGTTTGGATGGATTAACCCCTAAGGAAATTCATCCGAAGTTGACAAACGTTTACGGGGACTCTGCTCCTTCCATGTCAACTGTTAAAAAGTGGTCAGCTGAATTTAAACGTGGTCGTTCATTCCTCGACGATGACCCACGTGAAGGACGGCCAAAAACCCCAACCACACCGGAAACCATTGAAAAAGTGCATGATATCGTATTGGACGATAGGCGAGTGAAGGTGAGTGCGATAGCTGAGGCTGTGGGGATATCGGAAGAAAGGTTGCGAAACATCTTGCACGAAGAATTATGGATGCGAAAGCTCTGCGCAAGATGGGTGCCGCATTTGCTGAATGCCGATCAAAAGCAAATGCGCAAACGATTTTCGCAGCAATCTTTGGACCGATTCAACAGGGATCCGACCGATTTTGTGCGGCGATTTGTCACCATGGACGGGACATGGGTCCACCACTACACGCCAGAAACGAAACAGCAGTCCAATCAGCGGGTGGAAGGCGGTGGTTCAGCGCCAAAGAAAGCGAAGTTGATCACATCTGCCGGAAAGGTGGCCAACATGTTTTGGGATGCGAAAGGAATCCTGTTAATTGATTATCTTGCAAAAGGCAGAAAATTACAGGCGAATATTACTCCAACCTTCTTGACCAGCTGGATGCCAAAATTCGCGAGAACAGGCCTAGCTTGAAGAAGAAAAAAATCATCTTTCTCCAGGACAACGCACTTGCGTTGGCGATGGGAAAACTGCGGGATTTGAGGTATGATTTGCTCGGCAATCCCCCCTATTCTCCTGATTTGGCACTCTCAAACTTCCATCTGTTCCCAAACTTAAAAAAAATTGTTTCTGGAAAGCGCTTCGCATCCAACGAAGAAGTTGATGAATATTTTCACAATCTTCCAGATTCTCACTTCCGAGAAGGAATACTGATGTTGGAGAGGCGCTGGATCAAGTATGTTGAAGTCAAGGGAGGTTATGTAGAAAATAAAATTATTTTTTAACTGAAAGTCGCAGTCTTTCATTGTCAGGCCGAGAACTTTTCACCTACCCTCGTATGTAGGGTATATCCAAATCTTATAGGAGAGTTTTACTACTGACGTATTACGGAGCAAAAGCCTCTAAATTATTTTTATATTTGATGGCTTCCCACAACCCCAAAGCTGGATATCATATGTCGAAATTGGTTTTATTATATATTTGTACAACAGCAATTTGTTACAGGTGGTAAGTTTGGATTTGCCCATTAATTAGTTCATTTGTTCTAACTTGATTTTGATTTGATTTTTTGCTATTATGTAAGGTTACCACGTCAATTTTTCATCCAGGGCTATTTCCAAATATTTTACTTCATTCTTAACATGTATGTATGATCTGTTTAGTGAGACTTTAGAACAATTTCATTGTCAAATTGTAAAAGTAATTTGATGTGATCTTACTTTTATTCTTTAATAAAAAAAGTCTTGAAAAATATTGAAGTGATATTGAAGATTTTCGCAAGCTTCTTAAGCCTTCACTTACATTGGTATTGTCTGCAAAGGTAATAAGCGTTTTATTATTTATAGTTGTGTGGCGGTAAATAAGAAATACAAAAAAGAATCTAATGGGCTACCTTAGGAGACGCTTGACTAAATTAGTACTTGGTACTTGGATGTCTCGGTATTAAATTTAACTTAGAAATGTCTGCAGTAAAATACAATTTTAGAAGAATAAAATAAGGTGTTGGTAAAGTAAGTTTTAGCTTGTATTTCAGATATCAATAAGCCATATATAATTTCCGAAGAGCGCATTTTACCAGCAGCTGTTGACATGGAGCAAATAATGATTGTTGAAAACAAGGCTGTAAAATTAAAAGAGTACTTAGTTCTAATAACATTCTTCGAACTTTAAACGTAAGTCAGTTATGACAATTATAAACGAATACTAAATCGTTTTAGACAATTTCTTTCCACATGTTGAGATAACAAACACGAAAGAAAAAATGTAAAACAATGATTTGCTAAAACTAAACTTTTCTTCTTAGAATCCAGAGCACTTTTGTATCGAAATTATAGAAAAACATCCCAAGCTGAATAAAGAAGCTGCAAACTGTTTGATTCAATTATCAACATCATATTTATGTATGTCACATAGGTTTGTCATCTATAACTTTTCACAAAATATGAATGAGAAATTGCTTTGAACTTGACAATATCATTGTGCATGCATAGCATGTAAAACCTAAATTTGAGAAGCTAATTTGTTCAGTAATTTAGTCAAGGCATTATTGAATAAAAAATAAATATCTAAAAGGCGTTCTTTAGCGCAACCCACATGTTCTATATTATACGCATTATATCAGGTTTTTTAGGATCAGATCTGATGCTTGCACTTTAACCAACACGTGTAGTATCTTGATTTTATCATAATTGCATTCACATGTACCACACTGAACTCTGAATGGGCGATAACAAAGACATTTTTAGACGTCTAATTAATAAATTTAGCTACAATAGTTATTAAAAAACACACAAAGCAAGAACGGAATTAAGAAGAAATTGACCTCACTACAGTAACACTTAAGTAGGTGGTTCGGTCGGAAATAAAAACGTCAAACTACCATATATGTACGCATAATAAAAATCAGTTATACTTGTGATAACGTGTATGAATGGCTATTGTCACGGGTAATGGCATTTAATCTCGCTATGCACTGACGCATTTGTTATAAAGCTCGTAAAGCTTGCTCTAATCTTAATTCACTTTTGTCACACATAACTGAATAATTAAATAACGCAATCATAGTGTGACGTAACCATGGTCATAAAACTTAGTAATCGTGGACGTAAATCTTATCAAGGCAAACTAACTTAAAAATTTTCTAAAACTGAAGCAGAGCAAATTCCTTTCGCGAGTAATATTTTTCCTAACTGGATTGCAAACTAAAGAGTTGATATCGTAAACCTATGAAATTACAAATAAAAAGGCATTTAAAAAGGTGCGTTTGAAAATATTTAATCTCAGTGTTACGGTTATATCTACATTTTTTTTGGTTATTGAATCGTTAACGGTAAAAGGTTACAATCCTCAATACCAGAAAAGATTGATGGCTCGTGAATAAGGATGGTTATGTCATAAAATGCAGCATTCTTAAAGCAAGTGCCTTTTGTAAACTGATGTACTAATTTGTGTTTACCACTGTGTTCCTTTCCTTAAAACCAATTAGCAAAACTTTCTTTGAATCTCAAAAGATTGTTGCCATAACTCTTTCTATCGATGAACTACCTTTGACTGGGCTACTTTTCATTCAGTACAGGACTATGTAACAATAGATTAAAGAAATTTTTTGTTATTGTAACAGATATTCAAAAATTGTTTATAACAGGTCACACGTTTCTGTTTTTAAACTGCTAATAAAAGTTGTGCCACTTGGCACTAGCTTTATTCATATAAAGGTGCTCAATGAGAATCCGTCTCCGACTTTTTGGAAAAATCCTGATTTTGCTGAAAATTATTTTACTTTTAAACGTTTATTTTACAACGCCTCATGCTTGACGAGGGCGACGTTTCTTCATAAATCGCTTTAACTAGCCAACGTACAGGGCCCAAACAAAATTACTTGCTAATTTCTTTACAGTAGATTATGAAGGCGAAGATCCAATTACATTATTTAAACATTGCTGAAGATCAAATTACATTATTTAAACATTGCTTAATATCATTAACATTAAGACCTTCTTAGTGATAAATTTCATCACTATTTGGTACTTGAATTTCAACATTGTGCAATATTAGGCGCTAGTTACCAACTTAAGTGACCGTTGCTAAGTGATTGAAGAAAAACGGTTGCTGAAATTTTTACAAACATTCAACCAAAGATAGCGTTAACTGACATTGTCGCTATTTTGTTTCTATTATTACTAGAACGTAGTCAGAATGGAAACTATGATAATAATATTAATAATAACAATAATAATAATACGTAGATATAAATGTGTTTCTTATAATGCACAGAAAAGTGATTTAAAATATATGGAATCCGATAATAACAAGTATTTAGTTGAAACTTGTTGGGCTGGTTTATCATGCACTAAAAAAATGTATTTACTTTATTAACGTAAGCGTAGCCGCGCGATTGACGCGCACGACTGCAATGAGGACGGACCCGGGTTCACTCCTAAAGCTCTATGATGCCTGATCAGTTACTAAAAATAATTGAGTACTTGCGTTCACTTTCAACTAGGGGTAATAATGGCGGTCGTCTAAGGCACGGTGCTTATCAGATCGTTCTCATCAAGATCGTGCGCGACGACCGGGCAGAGAAAGCAAACATATGAGGGCTCCAACCTCTCAATTCGCAGGCCATGCTCCTACGCGGCGTATTGAGTTATATTATTATTATTTTATTTTTTCTATTAAATATTGTAGTTAAATCTTATTAAAAAAAAGAACTTTCGTCTAATTTACATTGATACTGATGAACATCTTCAAGGATAACGTTCTAAAAATAAAATAAAATGTTAACACAACTTAATCATTCTAGTAATAATATAATTTATATATTTTATTTTTAGTTAGTAAATTGTATAAAACGGATAATAAAGTCTAATTACAATAGAAGAATACCACCTTGATTAATTAAAAATACTTTTTAGATTAATCATAAATATGTGAATCTTATTAAAATTAGTTAATACAGCTATATGATATCTTTTATGCGGCTGGGATTATTTTAGACGTTAACATAAAATATATTTTGTACTGAAATATCGCTATTCAAAATGATGATTATCCGGATAACCTGTTATACAAATTAAGTTTGTTGGTATAAAATTCTAAAACATAAAAAGTAACAATTCCTTGTGGATATAATTTTTTACAATTTGACTTTGGCTTGGAACTTAAGTGTAAGACATACTTTAGAAAATTGTTTTATTAATATTTTAATCATTCTTATATGTTATGTACAGTTATATTTAAAGTCGGTTATCTTTAATATTTATCTTTATCAGTTATCCTTATTTTTAATAGCCCGAATAATTAGTGCTTACTGTAACATTTTAAAAAGTGGGTGTTAGAGAAACCATAAAAATATGTCGCAAATCAATTTCAGACAATTTCTTAAAGCAGTTTCTATATAATAGTGTTTATCGTAGTCTGCTTTAGTTGATTTGACAAAAATATTAGTTATATATTCTGTTTATTTTGTAATTATAAAGACTACAAATAATTTAATTTGTTTGTTTCTTAACTTTGATACATAGTTTTGTAGCTATCTCAATGGAGTATTAAGTAGATCTTAATATTAGGTTTCAAAAAACTACGCAAGGCGAGCTTGTTGATAGAGAAAAGCTGAATGTCTCTTTTGTTAATATTTGTTTCCTAGATTAACTTCCTATTTAAAGTTAATTCGAGTTATTTTCTTTTAAGTTACGCCTTTATAAATAAAAATTTAAAACTAATATTCATCAGCTACCTCGATAAAAAACTGTTTTCGTAGGTTTGCATGTCAATATCTTAAGTCGTCGAATTTTTTATTAAGTTAAAGGGTTAGAGAACTTAACAGTTTTATATATTAAGTAGCACTAAAAATATATTAATTAGCTTTGGTTAATGCTAACCCAGAACTACTTTTAGAAAAACTTAATACTACAGAATGTTATTTGAAATTTTCCGATAAAAATGTTATCCCATTAATAAATGTACACTAAATTGGCAAGGGCTTTGATTATGCTAAGGAAGACTAGTGGTTTTTTTATTGATAAAATATTTTGTGATTTCTCCTATTTTAAAAAGAAGTTTGTAGGTGATATGTTAACTAGAGGAAATTGTTATTTGCTCAGTTTAAATTAGTTTAAGATTGTTAACCGATACACTCAAGCTTTTGTGGATCATTTTTTTATAACTCTATTTAGAGTTAATAGATCTTTAAATCAACATTTTCAAAAACTCCAAATCTACAGAGTATAATGACATTTATTATTTTTAAAAATTTAAAAAGAGTTATTATAAACACATTTTAACCTACGCTGTGCTGCTCATTGTATCACTTTCTTAAATTTATTTTTGTTTGTTCCTTCGAGTTTTAATAATTTTTAATAATTTTATAAATCTTAGTGCTTTTTTGTTATCTTTTATTTGTTTTAGTAATAACGAGTATTTATAAATTAGTAAAAGTTTATATGTATATTGTCAAACATGTTTCCTTCCATTTGATTGGTATAACTGAAGAATAGCCATTAAGACATTAAGCGTTTGTTTTCTTAGAAAGCAACAATAGTTCTAACATTGACAGCAATTTTTAGTACTTTTCTAAGTTTTTAGGATTCAGAAACCGATATAGAAATTATTGCAGAAATTATAATGATCATTTTTTTGTAAAGTTTATGTTACGTATTTTATTTTATATAAATTATCTTGCAACAATTACGTGTTTAATTGTTGCAAGATAATTTGAAATGTTATATGGAAACTTTTTTTTTATTAAACGTAAATTCTAAAATGTTAAAATCAACTACCCCGTACCCAAACATCCATTAAAACTCACTAGGTGGTGGCAGGACAGTGCTTAACAACTCACTGTTTTGCTAGGTGGCGCATTTAGTTAGAAATTACAGGAGTGATGCGATGAACGTGGATTCTGAACAAAAAGTTAATCTTAAGTTTTGAGTTAAGTTAGGAAATACTTCTAGTGACACATGGAACATGATAGTAAGCATATAATGAGAAGCAATTATACTAAAAGAGTGTCTTTGAAGGGTAGTCCACCATCTTTTTGAAAAAATTGATTTTTTGTCTTTTTACAGTTTCATATACGATATAGCTCTAAAAATAAGGTAGAAACCTTCTTTTCCCTCAAATAGTTTGAGAAAAGATCGAAAAATGCAAAACAGTACAAGGCTCCGAAATGCACCTATTGAGCCAAGTGGAACGCTAGCAATGTAATGCTATAATGTAGTTGCATCTCTATATCTTTTGTACATTTTAAGTTTCTACACGTTGTGTGAGGATAGTAGCACGTGTATTGTAGAAGATGGATAAAAAGTATAAAAATGATGCTACTGTGCCAAATCGTGCAAAAAAGGAAATTTTATGGCAACATACACACTTCGGAAAAAGACAAGCTCAATACTAGTGCATCAGCAAGAAAATTGCCACGGATGTTGAAGTGAACGTAATATCATAAGATTTCGACCGATGATCATCCTCAGCATTCAAATTATCCGTCTAGAGAAACTTCATGGTGCAAATATCGCTCTGCAGAAGCAGCAGGAAATTTAAAACATTTTAAGCACCTCCAGCTATGAACAGCAAAATTCAACCATTTTTAAGGCTACGAGATTTGAGTTCCGATGATTTACTGCACAGATGTTTGGGACCAAATACCCAAAACAATAATAAATCGTTCAACTTTTGTGTATGGAACTTATATATTTTTTATATATTTGTAGGCAAGAGAGTTGCTGAAATTGCAACAAATTGCGCTGCATGCATATTTAATGAAGTTGTGGGCGTCACAATTAATAATGAGGCAGGTATAGAGCGTTCAGCGAATACATATAATAATAAAACTGTCAAATATTCCGCCCTTTTTAAACAACTGTCCGCTATTGGTCGGTTTAAAAAGTGCGGGTATTGCAGTAGTCAGATACACACTGGCCCATATTTGGGCACTCGTGTGTTAGTGCTGTGGCTAACTTGTTGCGGTCTGAAGTAGCTATTTTAATTTGTATCTCACTATTAATGATAGCGCGTATTATAAAAGTGAGTTTTTAAATTTTGATTCATCTGTTTAACGCCAAGAGGTAATTATAAAATATTGTTATAAATATTACACTGTAAATCTGGCTTCGGCGCACGCCTTTCTGCGTTTCAGGGGCGGTTCAGAGGTATGTTGTGATGATTTATTACTCTATGTATTCGCTGAACAAGTAATAGACTCGCAGAGGAAAGAAAAAGCGCGCGCAATAGTATGGCCAATGGTCGCAGCTCTGAAGCAATAAAAGAACAAAGAATGTAGATCAGAGAAAAAAAATGCGGAAAACGAGTTCTTTGAAGAAGCTGAAGGCATAATGTATGGAACAGGCATCGCCGATTGAGAGAAAGATACATTTAACATAAAACTTTAAACGCGTTTTTCTAGCAACCACGATTTCGAAAAATTCACTGCACCGATTGGGCTCAAATTTTAGGAGAATGTTTCGCATATATATATATATATATATATATATATATATATATAATTCTCGCCAGAACTAGAATTACATTATTATATTAATATTTAATAACATTTTTAAACAATTGAATTTGCAAAAAATGGCCGAAAAATTACAAACTCTGCCACTTATTTTTTATTGTAGTTCCGACTATAGCCTTTTTAGGCTGCCATATCCTCGTCAGAGTTCATTAAAATTTAAACAATAATTTAAATATATTTAACATTTCTATAATACTATTATGTATCAAAAGATTGAAACTTTAAAATTAATTTAAGTAGAAAAAAAATTGTTCAAAAAATATTGAAGATGTAGGACTACCCCCTGAATGGCACAAAAATTTTCGGAACGGTAGAGATTCAATATAAGACGATCCTAAAGTCGGCTCCCATCATGTAACGCTACAAATGTGGGACTTGTGAGGCAGTTACACTAAAAAACAGTCGTGTTACTATGCGCATAATATCAGAAATGCTCAAATTGATAGGAAATGTGTGTTATCAAATTTTACTCAAATATTTAGGGAAACTACAACTTACTGCAAAAATAGTCCCTCATATACCGATAAAGGAACAGAAAAACTAAACCAACAATTGATGCTAAAAAAAATGTTGGAAGTTCCTATTTTACTTTCAAAGAGGAAAGACATACAAATTGTGTCTGCAAGTGAAAGTATAAAGTGCGATAACCCGCTCCAGCGGTTTATCGGTGATAAGTATAGTGTTATCGAGAGGCCAGCGGCCAAATCACCACGAATAAAACAACGTAAATCGTATAATTATTTACAAAAAGGCAGTCATGTTTGGCGCGCCGAATTTCGGGTATCAGTACCCTATCAGCACACCAACGTTAATTGATCAACAATCAGACCCTTGCATATATCAACAAACCCTCCCACAGCATCAACAACAAACACCTATGCAAACTTAATCAATTATGCAAGCTCAGCCGCAACAAAATCAGCAATTTTATTATCCCCCACAACAATCACAACAGCACGGACTACCGGCATCAATAGCTCCACACAATGAAGAATTATGGCAAACACCAAACACAAGAAAATGAAAACGTGTCTCTACGGAACTACAACGTGTTAATAAACAAGCAAAAACATCCGATTACTGGCTTAGTGCTCCAGGAACATCTAATCGTTTTCAACCTCTTGCTGATAGTGCGGAAGAAAAACCGACAGAAATCAAACCTCCACCAATCTTCGTTTACGGCGTAGATAACATGAAACCTTTGATGGATATGTTAGAAGAACACGCCAAAGATAATTATGTCATTAAGGTAATCGGAAATACCCAGGTAAAGATACTACTAAATGACGCAAAAATATAAAGTGCAATTATTAAAATTTTAAAAGCTAAAAACACGGAATTTTCATTCCTTCCAACACAAAAACGATAGGCATTATAAAGTTGTTCTACGAGATATGCATCCAAGTACTGACCTCAAAGAGTTAAAAGTTCTAAACATATACAACATAAAACATAGAGTTACTAAAAATCCATTGCCAGTGTTCTTTGTAGAATTAGAACAATCAGAAAAAAATAAAGAAATATTCAAAATTGAATTCCTCATGAAAACAAAAATTAGATTTGAACCTCCGCATGCTAAACGTGAAGTTATACAGTGTCAAAACTGTCAGAGATATGGGCACTCAAAAAATTACTGTCACAGAAAGTCTAAGATGTATTAAGTGTGCAGGAGGCCACTTAACAAAAAACTGCGAACGCAAGACTAAAAGCACGGATGTTAAATGCATTAATTGTCATGGTAACCATCCAGCAAATTATAGAGGCTGCATAGTAGCAAAAGAAATCCAAAAACGAAAATATCCTCCTCTGCGCCCCAGACAACTTGGCACTAACATTCAATTTGTCCAGCCAGGAGTATCATATGCTCATAAAACAAATAATACAAATGGGCAAGACTACATCGCAACAACAAACAGAAACTAAACTGGAAATGCTGGTAACTAAACTTATCGAACGCATGGATACCATGTTAAACCTACTCACAGCCATGATAACTAAGATGAATAATAATGCCTAATATTCTAAGGATTGCTCAATGGAACGCCAACGGCCTCGCTCAACATAGCCTGGAGATAAAAACATTCTTACATACTCGCAATCTAGATATTTTACTGATCTCTGAAGCCCATCTCACAAATAACACTTACTTAAAAATACCAAATTATTCACTTTATATCACTCCTCATCCTGACGGCAACACATGCAGGAACAGCGCTACTTGTAAAGAGCTCAATCAAACATTACGAAATGAAACAATTTCAAACTGATTACCTCAAGCTACTACTATTGCAGTTGTAGAAAATAGAGACATTGTTTTCTCAGCGGTTTATTGTCCTCCACAACATATCATTAAAAAACAACAATTTAAGTCTTTCTTTAGCACACTTGGTCCTTGTTTCATAGCTGGCGGGGACTACAATGCAAAAAATCAAATCTGGAGCTCCCGAGTAACAGTAGCCCGGGGTAGAGAACTCTATAAAACAGTGGAAGAAAATAACTTGCACTATCTAAGTATGTCAGAGCCTACTTATTGGCCCTCAGATCTTAACAAAATTCCAGATCTACTTAATTTCTGTGTCATTAAGGGCGTCTCGCAAAATTATTTAAAAATCGAATCTTGTTTAGATTTATCTTCTGACCACTCACCGATACTCATAACATATAGTAGTCAAGTGCTAAGAATACAAAAACCTGCATCTTCTCTTACGAAACACTGACTGGAGCTACTTCCGAGGCCTAGTAGAGGACCGACTACTGCTTAATCTCTTCTTAAAAACAGAAAGAGACATCTTTGATGCCGTTGAACATTTAGATCAAGCTATCCAACACTCGGCATGGGAACTTACGCCAGATCGCGAAAATCAGCAAAATGTAGAGTACTGTCCCATAATAATTAAACAAAAAATAGCAGAAAAACGGGGGCTACGAAAAATCTGGCAAACCACCAGAAATCCTATAAATAAAACGATACTTAACCAGGCAACTAGAGACTTAAATCCATTCTTGACCAACTTTCGAAACCAGGGAATACAAAACTACCTGTCTAACTTAACCGCCACCGAAGCTACCTACTATTCACTATGGAAAGCGACTAGAAAATTAAAACAACAACAACCCTCGGTGCCACCTATAAGAAAAGCCAATAGGACCTGGGCACGCACTAATCAAGAAAAAGCGGTTGCTTTTACAGAACACCTGGCAACGGTATTCCAACCTCATGGTAGACTCTACTCGGTGGGGGATGAAAACTTAATACATCAAGCGTTGGAAGAACCAAATAACCCTGCTCTACCAATAAAATCAGTAAGGGTTAACAAAGTTCATAGTGTCTACAAAATGTTAACCCAAAAAAAGCACCAGGATATGATTTAATAACTGCCAGAGTCCTGAAGGAGTTACCACGAAAGGCAATACAACTGATAACCTACACAATCAATGCCATTTTCAGATTACGCATATTCCCGGCTCAGTGGAAGATGGCACAGATAGTCATGGTACCTAAACCAGGCAAAAATGCGGAAGAAGTTACTTCATATCGCCCGATCAGTTTGAAAAGATATTCCTAAAAAAACTAAAGCCAACTTTTGAACAATAAAACCTCATACCCAATCATCAATTTGGATTTCGCGAAGGCCATAGCACGATAGAGTTCATAGAGTTGTAACTAAAGCAACTCACGACCTGCATCTCAAAAGATACTGCTCGTCTGTGTATTTGGATATAAGTCAAGCATTTGATAAGGTATGGCACACTGGACTGCTGTACAAGATTAAGAAAGTCTTCCCATTGCCTTATTATGAATTACTTAAGTCTTACCTATCGGAAAGAAGATATTAAGTAAAATTCAAAGATGCGAAATCAAGTCTCCACCCAATACAAGCCGGCGTACCGCAGGGAAGTATACTAGGACCTATCCTGTACGTGCTTTACACAGCGGATTTACCAACCACTCCACAAACGCTAGTAGCTACCTATGCCAACGACACCGCAGTATTGGCATCCCATACTGATCTTCAAAGAGCATCGTTGTTACTCCAACGAAACCTCAGCAGAATAGAAACCTGGTTAAAATTATGGCGTATACGTGTGAACGAAACAAAATCGACACAGGTAACTTTTACCCTCCGGAAAGAAACCTGCCCTCCGGTAGCATTAAATAATACCCTACTGCCGCAAAATGACAACGTAAAATACATAGGAATTCACTTAGATCGACGGCTTACTTGGAAGACCCACATCATGAAAAAGCGGATGCAACTTGGATTAAAACTGAGAAACATGTATTGGATGCTCGGGAGAAAGTCTCAGTTATCCTTGGAAAACAAAGTTCAACTGTATAAGGCCATTTTAAAACCAATCTGGACTTATGGCATCCAGCTTTGGGGATCTGCCAGTAATTCAAACCTAGAAATACTACAACGATTTCAGAACAAAACAATTAGGATCATCACAAATGCTCCTTGGTATGCTCCTAACTGGTTACTACAACAGGATGTCCCGATAGCTACAGTTAAGCAGGAAATTAAAAGTGCTAGTGAAAAATATGAAGCGAAACTTAGTGCGCATCCTAATGATTTAGCTGTGGCGTTATTAGACAGACAATATATCCTTCGACTCCAAAGATGTGACCCGTTAGACTTACCTGAACGATTTATAGATTAGGTTTAGTTATAGTTTAAGTATGAAACTTAATTAGAATATGTTTTCAACTAACCCTTACTTGTTGCAGTATCGCGAAGTACTATCATTGGATATTACTTCCTCCTGTTATGTATTATATGCCAAACGATTTAATGAATGTTATCCTATAACAGATTGTAAATACCCAATTAATAAAGACGTGAACAAAAATTTTGGAAAATGGCAGAATTGTTCCCCGAAAAGAAATCATCATAAAAACATATGCTGAGAAGCACACTTGATAAAGCTTTCTCTTCGCATCCATGATCTCCAGAAAGTGTGGCACCTATGCATAGATAACCGAGGGGACTGGTTCTACAAGACTTGGGGTCATTAGTTGGTGAGTTAAATAAATTACTTTTTACTAGCTAAATTTTGGAACTTTTCTGGCAAGATTGCTGAAACATAATAAATGAAGCTTTTATTGATGTTTTAATTTATATTTATTTTTAATTTTATAGGAGCTGAGAGCGCAGTCATGTGAGATTTGGTAGATCATTGCGTTACTAATATTTAAGACAAATGTAAGCTTAACTTCAAAATGTCATGGTACTTAGAATATTACAGAGGTTTCTTATGTTCTAACAGTTTTTTGTTGCTCATTTACGTCTTAATTTTAATGTAAAGCTGCATTTAAATAAGTATATTAGCTAAATTATAAATGCGTATTTATTATTAGCTATCGTGAGAATAGTTTAATTTATTCCAAACTGGTTTATAATGTATCCTTGACATTATTTTTTAAACAAATGTGTAATATAAATATCAACTTATGTGGCACATTATTTGCGCTTTATGTGAATTAAATTTTCAGTATCTTTGGTTAATTATGTTTTACCTTAATTTAGGTACTTAATTGTAAATAATTTGTTTAATTATTATATACAAAAAGTTTAGTAATACATTAATAAAAGATATTTTAAACAATAATATTTTAGTATTATAGTTACGCTTTACTCTGAAGGATAGACATTCCATAATTACATTCATAAGTAATGATTTGTTTCTTCTAATTGTGTGTAATAATGCATTCATTACAAAATTCCAGCGTTTGGAATACAAATGATGCTGCTGTGAGTTTTCTACTGTACAAATGTTGTGGAATTATATCTGAGCAGCCTCCAAAGTGGGTATTATCTGAGGAGTATATTGAACTCGTTTATGCAGCATATTTGTACAGATACTGTAAATACCCCTCATTAAGTCATTAACTGAATTTTTAGGCAAAAAATTGTAAGGAGACGATAATTTTGTGGCATTAACAAAGCATATTGTTTTCAAAATATGAAACAATTTACAACTAATAACGAAATAATTTCTTGTATACTTAAGAATTTTTGTTACAAATTTTAAGTTATAAAATCTTGTTAAATGCTATCTACGTGTTTTGTTTTGAAAACAAGTTCTGTTGTTTTCTTATTTTATGTTAGCACATATAATGTTAATGAAACAATATTTTGCTACTATTATATTATTTTTTTAATTTCTTAAAAATTGTAAAATGGTGGATCTTAAAAAATATTTTATTAATGTGTCAAATAAAGTAATAAGTCAAATTTAATAAAATCGGGTGTATGAAACTTTGTTAAATAAACAAAACAAGAAGAATAACTGAGTTTTAAGTGATTAATATGGTTGTATAAAACGTTTGTATCTAATCTGATATTAAAGAGCAAGGTAATTAGACAAAGTTATTACAGAATTGTCGGGTTTTAAAAAAATATATTTTAAAGTATTGTAGAACAAAGTGTCAACTCATACCACACCAAATATTCGATGTGAATTTCTTGCGCTACCTGATAAAGTTTAAGCGGTAGTCCAGTTCAGTCACAAACCTCATTGATGCTCCTTACAACAGTAGTAATATGGTCTCAAAGTTCATCTAATGTTGTTAGCATTGGCGGTATGTAAATTAGAGTTCTAATATAATCATAAGGAAAAAATTGCAAATCCTAAGATTAAAAGACCTGACATTTTCTATTAAGTTAAATTTACTGGCTTTCTTTATAGGTTGCACGCATAAACATTAAGGCAACGTTTGTAGTAAAATTATGCGATTTTCGATTGTAGTCTGCTGTTGAGATGAGTGTCTATGGCATTTTAGAATTAATTATTTTATTAGTAGGCATAATAGGCTCATAGTGTCTGGAGTGCTGGTAGTGCAATAAAATAAAAAAGTAATTAAAAGGAAGTCAGTTTTTGACACAAATATTTGAATTTTAAATTACGCATAGTTCATACTCTTTATCACTATAATGGAAAAAATGATAAATATTGGTTGTAGGTCAAAATTTGCAGTTAAAAATGCCGTCTGGAGCTTCATGTTAATTTAAAAATAATAGTTGAAACGTATAAAAATCTATATTTGACCAAGTTGTATATGCAGACTACAAATGATTGCATGTACAAATTGACGAATCAAATTTATTACGTGCTGTTATTTTTAACTACTTCAATATCAGACATCCCAGTTTCAATATTTTAAATTTTATTTTTTTGTAGTTGAATTTTATTAGCCTTATTAAAATTAATGATTAAGATTTAAAATACGTCGTGTTACTTTATTGGGTTAGCTTACCATTTATGTATATTGCATATTAATGAGGGTCTAGGAATGCCACAAATTCTAAATGCCATCTGTAGTTATTTGCTTATGAACTAAAATTCTCAGAATTAGTTGTTCTTGCTTTTAATTATAGATACAAACTACATAGTATCTCAGCTTACAAGCAGACGTCGGCATTTTTGCAGAATAGTGACCTTCCAAATTATTTTTATTAGGTTTAATGGCTGTTGCGTCATTCTGCAATTAAAGACGTTGTAGACATAGGCATTAGAGTTAATTAGCCGACAAAATCTAGATGTTCATTCTAAATTGGGCAAATGGAGAATGATACAATGTAGGTTTAAGGGTTTTTAAACTCAGTAACATGATTTTTTAACTTTAATAGTGTACTAATTACGCGAGTCTCTAGTTATAAATAATTGACAGCCGTAATAAGGTTTTAGACAACTTTTAATCAAAATGTAATTGGGTAGGTCCTTAATGGGTCACTGGTTTTTAAAACCCAAATAAAAGGACATTGGAGCTCAAAATTCATTTTAGAATTTAAAGAAAATTTAGCAGATTTTAAAAACGACTTATACAATGGATAAAAATTATTACCAAGGATAATGGAGAAAATGTAGCTAGAGCTTGGAATAAATAGATTTAAAATGTATATTTTTGTATGAATATATATATTTAGACAGTTTTTTTTAATGTTTTTGGATATTTAAGGATCCTTATGTTTATTTTACTAATTTTCTTAATTTTATTTACAAAAGTTAAAAATTCCCGTTCTGGATTTTTAAGTTTCTGAGGTGTTTTAATCAGTTTTATTTTTAGTAAATACCTATAGGGGGTAGATGAAATACCTTTATAATAGCTTTCAAGAAGGTTCATTCTATATCTATTTATACTTTGCTTTATTGTTAAGGGATTAGTAGTACTTTAAGATAATCCCGGATTATTTTTCGATAAGTATACATTTTAAAACGCATTTAAAAGCAATTAGGGAACTCAACTTTTCAACTTACAGAACTGCTTATTTCATTTTATGAAAACAATATCTGTTTGAAAAAGCCCAAACGAACAGCCGAGAAAAGTGTTTTATTAAAAAAATGGTGTTAAAATAATACGGTCTTGAAAATTATTGACTCCTCTCATATTTATTGCGCAGTTTGTGATAAAAGGGTAATTTTTTGTTGCCATTTATTGTTAAAATTATAGTAGTAGATTTTTAAATTTAAAATATGTTTTTTATAGCGTTTTAATTTAATATATAAGAACGTTTAAAATTAAATATGTAGTTTGATTTCCCCGTGAGGGGTAACTAGTCCCCCATCGGGCGCCTCCCCAGGTGGCGGATAGGGGAATGCTCACCAGATATGGCGGGTACCGGGGAAATAAAATACCCGGGGCGGACCAAAACTAGTAGGCATTGGGAAGCAGCAAGTACCACAACTGGACTAAGGCGGAGGAGATGGACGCTGGAACGGCTTACCCCCAGGTAGTCATAGGCGACGGCCACATAATGGCCCTACCGGTTATGATACTGCGATGAGGAAGGCAACGGAAAACCACCTCATTACTTATTTCCTAGTACAATCATCATGGCTGAGAACATACAAACCACGGCCCTCAGTCCCCGGCAGACCTTCAATGGTCAGAGGGTGCGAAGAATCCCCGGGTCAGCTATGAAAATTGCAACATGGAATGTGCGAAGTATATTTGGAGCAGGAAGACTGCAAAATGTAACCAAAGAGATGAATCGACTACAGCTGGACATTCTCGGAATTAGTGAAGTACGGTGGCCAGGATCTGGTAAAATAAAAACAGATAAGGGAGCAATGTACTACTCAGGCAGTAATGAAGCAAAACACCAACATGGAGTCGGAATAATAGTCACCAAAGAAACTAACAAAAGCGTCACTAGTTTCACACCACTATCTGAAAGAGCAATGTTAATACAACTATGTGCCACAGTAGCTAAAATAAATATAATCCAAGTCTATGCACCTACCAATGAGAAACACGCGGATGAAGTAGAAGAATTCTATGAACAAATAGACACCATTCTATCCCTAACCAAAAAGAGCGATGTGACATTAAGAATAGGAGACTTTAATGCCAAAATTGGAAAAGGAAGAAGTGGAGAACATGTAGGAGAGTTCGGTCTTGGAATGCGAAATGAAAGGGGTGATAGACTGATCCAATTTTGCCAAGAAAGAGAATTTATAGTAGCCAACACATTCTTTAAACTGCCAGATAGAAGATTATGGACTTGGAAATCACCACAAGACACACCACAGAATATTTGCCGAAATCAAATTGACTATGTTTTAATTAGAAAACGTTACAGAAATAGTATAAAGTCGGAAAAAACATATCCAGGGACAGATATAGCGTCTGATCACAATCCTGTTGTCATAAAAATGCATATAAAACTTAAGAAGATACAAATAACAAAGAAGACAAGTAGAATAGAAGTGCAACACCTGAAGGAAGAAAACATAAGAACACAAGTTAAAAATGAAATAAATAACAATCTAAGCAACATGGGAAGACACTCCTTGGATAACAACGACAACATAGACTCAAGATGGCATACCATAAAAGATGCGATAATGAAACCAGCGAAAGAAATACTCACCGAAAGAAAACCAACAAAAAAAAAGGTGGATGACAGACGAAATCTTAGAGCTGATGGAAGAGAGAAGAAAAAGTAAGATAAAAGAGGACGGCAAATACAGTGAAATCCACAATTTGATAAGGAAAAAAATTAAAACAGAAAAAGAAAATTGGATGAAACAAGAATGTGAAGAAATAGAAAATGCACAACAGAAACACGATACGTTTAACTTACACAGAAAGATCAAAGATGTCACAGGTACATACAAGAAGAGACAATCAAACATTTTAAAAGACAAACAAGGAATAATTATACTAGATGTAAAACAAAAAATAGAAAGATGGAAAGAATATATTGAAGAACTATTCGCCGATGACAGAAAGGAAGACTATAAAACTATTGAAGGAGAACATGGCCCCAAAATAGCAAAAGAAGAAGTCATTAAAGCATTTGAAACATCAAAATGCGGTAAAGCAACTGGAACAGACGAAGTTCCAATTGAACTAATTAAACTAATAGACGACGACCAAGTAAATATTCTTATAGATTTATACAACACCATATACTCAACTGGTATAATACCGAAAGAATGGCTGAATTCAACGTTTATTACAATACCAAAGAAAAACAACGCAAAGGAATGTTGTGAACATAGAACGATAAGCTTAATGAGCCACACGCTTAAAGCCTTTCTAAAGATCATACACGCAAGAATATATAAAAAACTAGAAGTAGATATTAGTGACACACAGTTTGGCTTTAGAAATGGTTTTGGAACAAGAGAAACATTGTTACACTAAACATACTAATACAGAGATGCAGAGATATTAATAAAGAGGTATACGTATGCTTCATAGACTACGAAAAACCGTTCGATAAAGTTAGACACGATAACATATTGGCAACAAAAAACAACAGTAAAAGTAGAAAATCAGCTGACAGAAGAAATAAAAATGCAGAGAGGAGTTCGGCAAGGCTGTATTCTTTCGCCCATCCTGTTCAACCTTTACTCGGAAGTAATATTTCAAGAAGCACTAATGGAAGAAAACGGTGGTATAGTAGTAAACTGAAAGATAATTAACAACATACGTTATGCTGATGATACTGTACTTTTAGCAGATAATATTCCAGATTTACAGAGACTTATTGAACGGACAAATGACATCAGCAGAAAATATGGTCTCCGAATGAATTTAAATAAAACTAAATACATGGCAATCACAAAAACACCAGTGAACATTCCTGACATTAGAATAGATAATGTAAGTATAGAGAGAGTAAACAAATATAAATACCTGGGAACATGGATGAATGATAATTGGGAATACACAAATGAAATGGCTAGAGCCACATTTGTAAAAATGAAACAAATTCTAACCAACAGGGATTTAAGCTTGGAAATACGGATGAGGACAGCCAGATGCATGTTTTCAGTGTTCTCTTATATGGAATGGAGGCATGGATCATAAATAAAGAAATTAGCAGAAAAATAGGAGCATTCGAATTCTGGACATACCGGCGAATATTGAAAATATCATGGATGGATAGAGTGACAAATGAGGAGGTGCTACGGCGAATGAACAAGAACAAAGAACTCCTGTATACAATAAAGA
The DNA here is from genome assembly GCA_036346155.1 of Sinelater perroti. Classification (NCBI taxonomy): domain Eukaryota; kingdom Metazoa; phylum Arthropoda; class Insecta; order Coleoptera; family Elateridae; genus Sinelater; species Sinelater perroti. The sequence continues at coordinate 7,017,630 of JARFIY010000265.1, forward strand.
AAAGAAAGCTGGAATATTTAGGCCACGTAATGAGAGGGAACAAATACCAAATTCTACAACTGGTAATACAAGGAAAGATACATGGAAAACGAGACATGGGAAGAAGAAGAAGAATATCCTGGCTTAAAAACCTACGCCAGTGGTACGACTGCACGTCAAGACAATTGTTTAGAGCAGCAATGTCCAAAGTTAGAATAGCAATGATGATTTCCAACATCCGATAGGATACGGCACCTAAAGAAGAAGAAGTTTGATTTCATAGTTAAATTTTGTGATAGATAAAGTGAGATAGAAAATTTACAATAGAGCAACATCTAAGAACAATTGTAAATATACAAAAAAGGCTAATCATTCGGGAAACATGCAGCAGCAGTTATTAACATCAAATCTCTACAATTCCTTAGAGGAGAAACAGACGGAATTTTTCAAAAAGTTGTGTGGTTTATTTTTAAGTTGCAATATTTCACTTTAGAAACTAGAGCATCAATTATTTCAAAATTTTCTTAAAAGCACTGCATTACTCAGCACACTGTTAATGTTCCTAATCCTTCAATATGAAGAAAAAATAAGTCGACACTAATTATTACGACGCAATGGCTGAAACTAAAAAGCACATTGGCAGTGGCTTTGTATGGTAGATGAAACAACTGATTTTAAAGGTTGGTATATAGCTCATCTTATATTGGGTACGTTGAATGAAAATGAAACTGGAAGAGGTTTTTTGGTCAATGTAATAGCTCCAGAAAAAAAACAATAATATAAGGATAACTAGATTCGACAATGAATCATTACGTAATTTTGATTTGCCGAATTAAATACCAATGAATAAAATAATGCTAATGGTTGCAGATGCTGCGGTTTAGTGCCGTTTGGTGCGTCGAATAAAATGTTCCCGTTTCGTGCGTCGTCCAAAACCCCTACCTGGTTCGAGTGTCGTTTCGTGCGCTGACCTGCAGGAAACCACTAATCCGGTCCTACACACTCACTAGCAATTAGATTGTTTAGTTCCCAGTTTTCTTACTATAGCCATATGCAAATTTTTAAATTGTATATGCTTATTTGTTATTACATTATAATTAAACGTTAACATAACAGAAATACTTCTAAATCAACACGTTTTAGAGCAGAAAATAATTTCACAGACAACAATAATTTATTGACTTACTATTTGCACAAACATTACAAAAACACTTAACTAATAGAAAACATAAATATTACAATTTGACAATATACGTAAGATAATTCAAACACTGACCTATAGATTTCCTTCTTTCTTCACAATCTACTACGATTTGTTAAATAGGTTGGTCTACGTCTTGGTACTTTTTAGCTCTTTTATGTGAAGCAATATGAAGTTCCACAACCACATCATTTTCCAGCCAGTGTTCCACGAAATAATCATTAAAACTTTGCACCAAGATGTGTTGAGGAGAAGGTGTTGGCCTACTTGCGCCCGGCTCATTTGCGCCTACTGCCATTTTCGGCTCACTTGCGCCTCAGAAAAATCCCAACAAAAATAATGGTCTCATTTGCGCCCAACGTTGTAGCTCCTTAGTCATTACGACTAATTACAAAAAATTTTATAATTTTCCGCTGGGTTCCCCTAGCTTCAATGTGTTTTTATAAGTACTTTGTTTTGTATTTATTGGGGATTGATTTTTGTGTTTTATAGTAGTTCATTTTATGATTCTTGTCATATTTTTTTAATTTTGTTTATTTTTTGTTTTTAGCATTTTAGATTAATATTCACAATATATACATACATGCATAGTCGAGTAGTATATAGTTAATAAAGTTTTTGTATATAGGATAAAGTGTGCAAACATTTCCTTAAATCGCTTGTATTTTCAAATTCCGCAAGCTTCTTCTCTATTCTTTCATCCAATCTTACGTACGTCTTTTTTTTCTTTTGCCTTCCAAGTTTAAGTATAGCCTATCTTACTTATGAAAACACATTGAAGATAGGGGAACCCAGCGGAAGATTATAAAATTTTGTGTAATTAGTCGTAATGACTAAGGAGCTACAACGTTGGGCGCAAATGAGACCATTATTTTTGTTGGCATTTTTCTGAGGCGCAAGTGAGCCGAAAATGGCGGTGGACGCAAATGAGCCGGGCGCATCTAGGCCTATATGGGGGAGAAGACTCCATAATGTCTTTATCTTTTGCTTCTGAAGGCGCTAATGAAGCACATCTTTGCACGTGTTTGCGAATCTCTTTGCCGTCCCGGTATAAACAGGCCATACCCAATTGCTAAATTTTACGCCATAAATATTGATTGAAGTGTAAATTGCACCCTTTTAGTGTCGCATTTGGGAATATGTTCCGAATACCTTGTATAGCTGCAGTTTCAAAATTAATTTTCAACAAACTGACACTACTTAATCAAGGCGCAAAATCTCAGCCCTCAAAACGGCACTGAAAGAGGTAGGAATCCCAAAACGCACGAAACGGGAACGAACAACTTCCTTAATTAGGGTGCAAAATCTCGGGCGTTGGCAATTGCGCGCCGCGGTCAGTTTACCCTCTATTTATGGCCCCTTGACCCAAAATGGCAATAGGACGATTGCGCGCGGTGGTGGATTTAAGGTCTTAATGCGGTTACCTAAAATTTCCAAGAATTTTTGCAGGTAGGTTTTTAATAGTATGCAGATAGGAATTTCCTGCTCCTTCGTAAGTTACCATTTAAGTGTTGGTGCACCCCATTCACACATTAACCCCCTTATTTTAAATTTATTAGTTTAGGTAAAACCAGCAGAAAAAATTTTATTTTCTGTTTTTTTCTTCACTGCTTCGTTTACCGTTGAATTTTTAAAAAACGGAGACTATGTTAAGTGAGCGCCAAAAAAAAATTATTAATAGTGTAATGTAGTAATTATACGTTCACAAAAGATAGAGAAACCGCGGTGGGTGTTTTGTACCGATGTACAGTGGCTTTAATTTGTGTTGACAAATTAGAGCAAGTTTTACTACAAAAACAGAAATGTCATAATTATTCTTGTGGCGAAAATATGCAAGTGAAGGTAAGAATTTTTTAGTTTCGGAAAGGTATCCATCGATTTTTATATTTACCTATATAACTTAGAATATGGTAGCAATCATTAAATAATGCGTGTGTGTACGTGCGCGTATGATTGCGATTACTTCTAGTTATTATGTAACTTATTATGAGTAAAATAATTACATATCTAATTGTAATATTTACAAAAACTACAAAACAGTTATTTAGTATACATTCAGTAGAAAATGGACATTATATTCTGTTAGTATTTATTATATTACCAAATAAGCATTCAGATACTTACTATAAGGCGTTTCATTTATTACAAAATTACTGTAATTCTGTAAATTTGTGTTTACAACCTCGTAAAGTAGTTTGTGATTTTGAAAAAGCATTACATATTGGCGTAAAGAAAATTTGGCTGGAGATTAATATTATAGGATGCAGATTTCACTGAACTCAGTCGTGGTTTTGAAAAATTCAACAATTAGGGTTGTTTTCAGAATACAACAATAACAGTTCTGAAGTAGGATAGTGGCTAAAATGGGCATTTGGTTTAGTGTTGTTAGATTCTGTTTTGTTGAAGATTTATATTCAGAAATTCCACAAAATAAACGCATAAGCCAATATGCCGATTATTTGGTGGATAACTATATTTCATATACCCGTTTGGAGAGGCAGGCGTGTAAATAGCCGCTCTCGTGGTGCGGTGTGGAAACGTAGTACGGCCCGTAGTGGAAGGTCAGCCGATAAGGCCAAAATCGTCCCTTAAACGGCCGTCGCGTAAGCGGATGGGGGCGGCTACCGATATCAACCAATTAATTGCCAAATCGCTCACCTGAATCGGCTTCGGCTTTGTCGGCGATTCCAAGGTGGCCACCTCTGCGTTGCGGATCTGGTATCTTCGAGATGTTGAGACACGACCAAATTGGCCGAGCTGCGATGCGTGAATTTATGCGGGTTAAGACACGACCGAACTGGCCGCGCTGCGGGGCGTGAATATTTGCGGGGATGCGAAATGTTTCTTGCGGGTGAAGACACGACCGTACTGGCCGAGCTGCGGGGCGTGAAAGCTTGCGGGGTGTTAAAGCACGACCAAATTGGCCGCGCTGCGGAGCGTGAATGCTTGCGGGGCGTGAAAGCTTGCGGGGTGTTAAAGCACGACCGTACTGGCCGCGCTGCGGGGCGTGAATGCCATGGAGAGGCAGGCGTGTAAATAGCCGCTCTCGTGGTGCGGTGTGGGATACGATACCGATACGGCTCGTAAAGACCAAAAAATGAAGAGGCAGGCGTGTAAATAGCCGCTCTCGTGGTGCGGTGTGGAAACGTAGTACGGCCCGTATTGGAAGGTCAGCCGATAAGGCCAAAATCGTCCCTTAAACGGCCGTCGCGTAAGCGGATGGGGGCGGCTACCGATATCAACCAATGAATTGCCAAATCGCTTACCTGAATCGGCTTCGGCTTCGGCTTCGTCGGCGATTCCAAGGTGGCCACCTCTGCATTGCGGATCTGGTATCTGCGGGATGTTGAGACACGACCAAATTGGCTGAGCTGCGATGCGTGAATTTATGCGGGTTAAGACACGACCGAACTGGCCGCGCTGCGGGGCGTGAAAGCTTGCGGGGTGTTAAAGCACGACCAAATTGGCCGCGCTGCGGAGCGTGAATGCTTGCGGGGATGCGAAATGTTTCTTGCGGGTGAAGACACGACCGTACTGGCCGCGCTGCGGGGCGTGAATGCCTCGGCTGAGCAAAAGCCCATGCCGTTGTATGTGCGATGGCAAAACGTGCAGATATCAAAGGCCCGCATGCCGCCGCGATATAAAGCGGTTCAAGGGCGAAAAGGCCGCCACACCACTCACCATTTCTATCACATATTTGGACATCTTGTTCTGAGAGCACAGAGCGTACTACAAACGCCTGTGAATCTTTTCATAATCTATTTAATACTAGTTTATATATGTCCCACGCAGATATTTATAGATTCATAAATGCGTTGATAGATGTTGAATTAAATTGTTATATAAAAATAGTGTTACTTTGCCTAAAAAAGTTAATTGTGAAAAGCGTCGTAAATATATATTTAATTTAATTAAGTTATACAAAAATGGTACCATCATTAGATTTTCTGTTGTAAAAAGTACTTGCTGCTACAAATATATAAAAAAATGAAAATTTTTTATTTAAAGATTTTTTTATTGCAATAAGTGTGTGTAAAACTGGAAACTGTTTGGCACCAAGAAAACAAGTTCAGAACTGAAATGTCTCATAACGATAAAGGTGATGTTTATTATTGTTATGTTAATTATTTCCCTTGCGCGCAACTTTCCTATCCTATAAAAGACACTTGCGCGCAATTGACCCATAGGATTAAGACTACCTGAAAACTTTTCAGACCGTTGCGCGCAATCGACCCACGTCCCAAAATCTCGACGCACGAAACGGCACTAACACAGGTAGAGACCCCAAAACGCACGAAACGGGAACGCACGAAATGGGAAGATACCGATGGTGCACTCTATGTGATAAAAGCATCACAAAACTTGAAAGTTATTTTTTTAATTTTATTAATTGTACTTGTTTAGCTCACGGTTTAAATTTTGTTGCTGAAACTGTTAGACTCAAATATAATTTAGTTTCTAATATTAAAAAGATTTTTGTTAAAGCACTTTTTAAAGTTCAAGAGTATAAGGAAAAGTATTTTAAATTTTTTTTATGACTACAGCCAATCTTAACAAGATGGAGTACCTGGTTAAAATTTATAGATTTTCTTGCAACGAGTTACATTAAAATCAAAGATGTTGTATACCAGTTTAATACTCAAAGTTCAGTTGAAAATTATATTATTTTAGGGATCTCAAATTAAACAGCAGTTAGTTTGCATTAAATCTAATTATGCTTGCAGTGCAATTGTTGAAAAATTAAAAAAACTGAAACTTTTACTACATGAAAGTTTAAGCATTATTGAAAACTTGAAAACTTGCTGAAGGTTGTCGTAATATTAAAAAAAGAAAGCTAAATTTCGTTTTGACAAAAAATAAAGGTTATATCCAATATAACGGTAAAGCTCTAACGCATTGCGTGGGAGCATGCCCTGCGAAATAAGAGATTAAGGCTCTCACACGTTCGTTCTTTCTGCCCGATTGTCGTATTTTTTGCCACATGGCAAGCACTGCGCCTTAGACGACCGTTATTATTGAGTGAACTTAAGTACTCAATTATTTTTAGTGACTGAGTGGACCATTCGCCAGGCATTAGAGAGCTCTGGGAATGGAACCCGGGTCCGTGCCTCAACCACTGGACCATTCTGGAGATACATCCAGTATAGAAACGTATAATAAATATTTAGGTTAATTATGTTTTTATCCTTATAAAATATTCTTACACTTGTTGTTTCCCATTAAAAATGTCTTTACAAATTATTTGTACAAGTAAACATGTAATATATGTAGGTTCCGATAATGTAAAATAAAAATAATTATTTAAAAATATTTTAGTGCATATATTCCAAGCTCTAGATATAGTAAATCAGATCCAGTTGATTGTAATGGATTATATACAATAAGAAATATTACTAATTTATTACAACAGAATATTTTTGAACAATTTTTTAAAACAGTTAGAAGACAACAGAATAAATTATCTAGATAATCAAGCCACGACATAGTCTACAATTAGAGGACAAATATTTTACCAAATTTTTGCTACCTATCTTCAGTACACAGCAAAATTTTGTACAGCAAACTCTTCTAGTCTATAATTATCGAACGCGATATTTTTGATCACCGCAAATTAATTTAAATTTAAATGATAAATCAATATGGGAAAATTTTGTCATAAACGCTATAAAAACAATAAGCAAACAACAATTATCAACAGAAAATAACAGTACAAGACAAATTATAACAATTATAAAAAGAAGAAGAATCAACTTATTTAACTAATTTAAGGAAGATCGGGCGTATAGAATTAGAATTAGAAACCTTCACTACTCTATAGCAACAATTAAAGTAGAACTGGCTAAACTGGGGCACGAAGTACGTAATATTGTCAACGTACATAATCGGGTAATAAATAAAATCTACTGCCTTTATGGTAGATCTTAAACAAAAAAATGAAAACTAAGGGGTATGTGATATTCATTCGCTTTTCTTTTAGGGCTTTTATAGTTAATAGATTGTTGTTAACTATCAGAAGCGTGTTAACGCTTAAGAAGTAGTTAATAAGATTACAATCCCGTCTGTGTGTGTATCTGTCATCACGATAACTCAAAAACTAAAGCTTTGATTGACACCAAAGGAGAACAGACAAAACTCTGTGGATGCTGGGCCCCATCATTGTACACTAAGATCATTTTTGAATGTCTTTTCTAACCGGCGATATGACCTTTTTTCTAAAAGTCTTAAAGCCTATATCTCAGACTGCTTTCTTAATACTCTCTAAAACTCACCGAATTTGGTGTGGCGAGGTTCTAGTCTCTTGTTTAAATCCTCATTTGTCATCGTGCGGCACTTTGTAGTCCCACTATGTAAGTTCTAAGGCCAGTAGCTAAGGCCAGATTCAGTTTTAGATTGTGATCGCGATAAATCCTATTAGAGCAGACTGTCCCCTATCATTGGACATCGAGATCATTTTTGTACGACTCTCCGTACCGGCGCTGCGGCCTATTTTTTCTAAGTTTTAAGGCCTACATCTTTGTTCAGAGAGGTCTTACTGAGTTGGTTCCTTAGACAATATTGCTTAGGAAATTTAAGCCTTTCGATTAACATAGGTTTCGTTTGGGTATCCAAATTCTTGTACACAAGTACTTCAGACTAAAACAAATCATGAGTTCGATTTTCAACAAAAAATACGTTCTTTTGGTAGTTGCAAATTTGTGTTTACACCCTTCTCGTTTCTTATTTTATGTCAGGTAATCCTTCAGAGTTCAAATTCATAACTTTTTTGTCAGTTATTGTTTTGTCTCATCATCTGGAACGTCTTAGATCTATATAGATCAGCGTAGTGCTGCGGCTGTTTTTTGTTTACCTCTGTGTTCTCTACCATCTGGACTTTTAACGAGATTATTTGTGTTCTACCTAGTGTTGGTCGTAAGCTCTTTATTCTCCTATTATTCTGCACTACTCCTATCCTTTGTTTGTTATATCATTTAATATCTTCTTTGATCATTTTTCTTATTATTTTGATTATTTCTGTTTATTTTACTGTTTCTTTTCCCTTGTTCTATTAATCTTATTTGTAGTTTAATTGTATTCTTTGCACTGTTGCTAGTTTTTTTTTCATTATTCCCTTTTTTGGGGTACCTTCAACACCGCTTTTAAAATAATTTTCATTAATTTCTTGTTTTTATCATCTATCTCTGCTAGAAGTTCCACTATATCTCTCTAATTCTTGCTTTAATGCTTCTCTGTATTTGCCACCTATTTATTTATGTACTTATAAGTGATGTCCTTTTGGTCAATTTTAGTTTTCATAATTTTTGATTTATACGTATACTTGCTCTAATCAAACGGTGGCGGCTTTGTTTTTGGTTGCACCATCTGGACTTATCCCATTCTGCGGCTTTTTTAAAAGAAGGTATTCATAGCACACATTTTTTATTGTTCCATACACTGCAGTAATTTATCGCTCCTTAGGTTTCGAGCGCTATAGTCATAGTTTCCAATTTTGTCTTTGTTTTCTTTTCCTTTCTCGCCCAGTTTGGTATTAAAACTTCCTATTAAAATTATTAGCTTTGTAGGGTGGTCTTCAATCGCTGGTGTAACATATTTGTAAAATAAATAGATCGTTTCTTTGTCACAAGTGCGTATATTTGGATTATTTTTATAGCAGAGATTTTATTTAGTTCTAATATTAGAAAGGCAACTTAATCTGAAACTTCTTTGTGCATTTTAATGTATGGTACTATTTTTTTACTAAGAATCAACACCATTGTATGTGTTTTCTTTCTTACCGCTGTAGTATAAAGCATTTTCTGTTTGTAATGTACACTGGTTTTCTTCTTTTACTCTTACTTCTGAGATACCTAAAATATCTCATTTACATTTTTTTAGTTCTTCTTCTTCTTCTTTGACACGACAACCCTTTAAAGAGCCTTGGCCCGTTCCACAAAAGTTCGCCATTCCTGCTTATTCTGTGCAATCAACCGCCACCTTTTGATCTTCAAGGCTCTAATATCTTCTTCGACGTCGTCGCACCACCTCTTCCTAGGTCTTCCCCTTAATCTTCTTCCCTGTGGCTTGTTGTCAAAAGCCCTTTTGGGAGACCTTTCCTTCTCCACCCTCTGCACGTGTCCCAGCCGTGCAAGTTGTTGACTTTTGATACTGGCCATTATATCGGGTTTGTCATACAGCTCTTTGATTTTGTGGTTTGTTCTTATTCTCCACTCGCCTCTGTCGTTTATTGGACCGAAAATTCTCCTCAAGATTTTCCTCTCAAAAGTTCTTAATCTGTTCTGAGTTGTAGTTGTTAATACCCAGGTTTGTGATGCATAAGTAGCTGTTGGTCTAATAATTGCCTTATATATTCTTAATTTTGCCTTGTGCGACAGGTTACGTGATTTAAAGACGTGTTGTAGTGAGAAATAGCATTTGTTTCCTGCACAAATTCTGGCTTCTGTTTCTGTAATTGTATCATTAGTGTTTGTTAATATACACCCTAAATATTTAAAATGCTGCACCTCTTCTAGAGTTATGTCACCTATATGTAAAATTTGTTGCTGTTGTTGCCTTCTTCTTTCCTCTTTTGTTTGTAGCATATATTTCGTTTTTTCAACATTTATCTCTAAGCCTGCTAACCTCGATTCCTTTTTTAGTTCCTGAAAGCCAACTTTTAGTGCATCTGATGTTCTTGCAAGAATCACATCACCCGCGTAAGCCAGATATTGAATTGATCTATTGTATAGAATACCCCCTGAGTTCCAATTGATCGCTTTTATGCATTTCTCCAGTACGATATTAAAAAGGAGGATCGAGATGGGTCTCCCTGTTTCAAACCTCTCCTGACCTCTGCGATACTCCCACTGTGGTTTTCACCTTACTACTGGTATTCTTTAAGGTCATTAGAGTAAGCTTAACTAGTTTTTCTGGTACCCCTATTTTATACATTGCTATAAATAGCTTCGATTTATACTGTCATATGCTTTGCGGTAATCTATATAGAGTTGGTGAACGTCAATATTATATTCATAGGTTTTTTCCAACAGCTATCTAATAGTGAAAATATGATCTATGGTGGAGCTGCTCTTTCTGAAGCCCGTCTGATAATCTCCTATGTTTGAGTCCACATATTGTTCGATTCTGTTTGCTATGATTGTTGGCATTATTTTGTACCCTGCACTTAGTAGTGATATACCTCTATAATTCTCACAGTCCAGTCTACCCCCCTTCTTATAAATTGGGCATATTAATGCGCTACTCCATTCTTTTGGCATCTCTTCCGTGGTCCATATCATATTTATCAGCTCATATGGTTTTAATACTAATTCTCCGCCTGCGTATTTTATCAGCTCCCCATTTATCCCATCTTCACCTGGGGCTTTATGATTCTTAAGCCCTTGTACTTTCTTCTAACATCTTCCAGGGTCGGGGGTACTATATTTAGCTGTGGGCCAAAGGGTATCTATTATGACTTCTCCTTCTTCGTTTTCTTTGTTATCTAATGCCTCTTCGAAGTATTCCGCCAATCGTTCTAGTATTTCACATTCCTCTCCCACTAGCTCTGCTTCTTTGTTTCTTACGCATGTTGTACTAGCTTGAAACTGTTTCTTACTTGTCTTCAGTTCTTTATAAGATTTTCTACTATTTTTATTCTGGTATTCTCTTTCCATATTTAAGATTTTAGCGTTTTTATATATCCTTTTCTTCTGTCTACAGATATAATGCGCTTCTTTTCTCCTCTCTTGATATTCTTGTTCTGTTCCTCTTGTTTTTCTTTGTATATTTCTTTCTCTTACTTCATTTCTTCTTTGGTACGCCTGTCTACACTCTTCATCATATCATTTGTTTCTTGTTCTGTTCCCTTTTCCCCCAGTGCTTCTTGCGCAGCCTTATTTATTATTACCGTAATTTTCTCCTGTTTTCTTTCCACTGTGATTATTTCCTGATTATAGTTTGTGATTTCTTGGGTTATTCTTTGTTGATAGTTTTCTCTTGTTTCTTCTACTGCTAATAGCCCTATGTTGTATTTTTGCTGTTGTCTATTTGTATTGTTTCTAGGCTTTATGTTCTTCCCTCTTTGTTTGTACACTTCTTTTACCAGGAAATGGCCTGAGTCTACATCAGCACTCCGCCAGCTTCTTACATCTAGTATGTATGATTCCTGTTCCTTTCTTATTAGCACGTGATCTATCTGATTACGTGTTTTGCCATCCGGGGATATTCAAGTCTTTTTGTGGATATTTTTGTGTGGAATGCTTGTAGTTTTGATTATCATTCCATTCTCCATTGCAAAGTCTATTAATTTTATACCGTTGTCATTACTTATATCGTGTTTACTGTGTTTTCCTGTTACTTGTTGGTATTCTTGCTCTTTACCCACCTTCGAGTTGAAATCCCCGAGTATGATTTTCACATCTTGTTTAGGTGCTGACTGCAGTGTTCTTTCTAATTGCGCGTAGAAGATATCTTTAATTTCTTGCTCTGATTCGTCAGTTGGGGCATGGCAGTTGATAAATGTTATATTGAGACGATTGTTCCTCATTCAAAGTACACATTCTTTCATTTATTGCCTTAAAATCTTTAACGCTTTGTTTCGCCTTTTTGTTTACCAGAAAGCCTAATGTGTTGTTAGTGTTTCCACTGTTAAAAAGAGTGAATTTCTTTAGGTCCATTATTTCTTTCCCTTTCCACCTCACTTATTGCAGCGCGATGATATCGGTTTTGTATTTAATTAATTCATTATGTAGTTGTTGCATAGCTCCGACCCTATGCAAGCTCCTTACATTCCACGTTGCAAAGGTTAAATCATTAGCCTTTTCCCAAATCTTACGTTTTTTTCTATTTCTTTTGTTCTGTTGTGTTTCGTTTTTAATTTGTTTACGGGACAGGGTAATTGTCCCTGCGCCCAACCCCTTTTTCGGAGGGCCATTTCTCCGGCTCTCGTTAGCCCTGACCCCATCTTCCACCGGGAGTTGATTACCCGATCAGGTTCCCGGGGTTCCGGGGTCCGCCACCCTATCTTCATATAGGGGCTACTTGAAGGTGAAAGTCGGAATTGGGTAGGAGAGGCTATGCGACGCTAGCTGGATACCGCGCCGTGTGGTGCGCATGCACTACCTCATTTGGACCCGTTTTTGTAGTTCTTATTGTTCTCAAACCCTTTCGTCTGCTAACATTGACCTTATGTTATACGTTTCTACGTGTAATCTTGTTTTATATTGGTGTCAATTATTTCACATTTTCCTTAGGTCTACCGAGCAATTGCCTCTTCCAGAATCAGTAAGGCTGACCGCCGAAATAGTGTGAGATTTTAAACTGTTTACCTTACACACCTGGGGTATTGCTACTTTGTTACTTGAAATTTAATCGGGAAGTAGTTAATTATGACTAACTAAAACCGTATGTGCTACTGCCACAGTTTGTTAACTATGTCAACTAACTACTGTCCACGTTGGCGTCTGTTGGTCCGCGGAAGGATTTATTTCCGTCCTAGCCGGCATATCTACAGGGCATTCGGCGATCCGCCACTTGGAGACGCGCTCTCTAATGATTACAGGCTTCCCCGAGTACTAGTATCTACCGTTTAATTATAACATGTTTACTGTTCTCCTTAACATTGTATTTCTAGCGATGAGTACGAAGAGTATTTCCAAAATAATTTGTCCATAATAAATTAATAACCACCGGCGACTGGAAAACCAAGCATCATGTTTAATTACTCTGAAAGGACAGAACCTGCTGCGTGCCGTTCAAAACCTATGTTAGAATTATTTATCAACTCATGAACCAACTTAGTGGCTTAGTGATCTTAACAAAAATTCAGATCTGTCGGATTTTGCGATAACAAAAGGCATTGCTTATATGTTATTTAAAATCGAATTCAACTATGACTTGACATCCGATCACTTAAAACAGTAAGTTCTAAAGCAATTCATAAAGAAAGTCTACTAAGGTTGACTTCTAAACGCACAAACTGAGAAGTATTCTAACAGTTGTTAAATTCGCGCACAGAGCGTACAAATAGAATTAAAGGACCTAAAGAACTGGACACACCAAAATATTTAAGACAACTTATACAAGTTCCCGGGAAGCTACACCCACTTAATCTATTCCATATTGAAACTGATAATATACCTTGTTTATGAGAGAACTAGTCACTGAAAAGTGTAAAGCATGAGGCAAATGGCAGATAACTAGAAATATCTATGACATAGCAATATACAATAGACTTACAATTTTAAAGCACTGCATAAGCAACTTATGGAACTGACACTGACAAAGCTAGCGTATTCATCGAGCATCTTGCATTTTACAACTCCTTAGTGAGATTCAAATAACAATCAAGATGAAATAGAAGATTTTATTTAAGTACCACGCCAATATTCCTTACCAATCAAACCGTTCTTACCTGTTGCGGTAGAAGTAAACACATTATTGCAAATAAATTTCCTGGTTACAGTCTTATAGCAGGACATATTTTATGCAATCTGCAGGGAAAAACATTAATGCTGCTCAATAAAATCTATAAAAATACACTTCGACTGTGTTATTTTCCACTTCAGTAAATATATGCTATAATCATAGCCAAGCCAGGTAAATTACCAACAAAACTAGCGTCATACAGACCAATAAGCCTTAAAAAAACTTACAAATTGCTTCTAAAAATGATAGAAGAGACTTACACCGAATCATTGAACTCGTCGATACATAATAACGATACAGCAGTATTATCTATCAGTGACGTTAGTGACATCTGAAAACCTTCAGAATTATCTTGATCTTCTACAGAATTGGTTTTATAAATTGAGAATTACAGCCAACAATAATAAATTTATTCAAGTTACATTCACCAACAAGCGAAGGGTATACCTACAAGTAGCAATTAACAATACATATACTAGTAAAATTAAAAGTTAAGTATCTAGGGATGTATATTGACTAGAAATTTGCTTAGATGACCCGCTAAAAAGTAAAACAAATGTCTTGACCTTGAAGTTAAAGAAATGAATTAGATAATAAGAAGGCATTCTCGCAATCTTTAAAAAATAAAATTATCTTTTATAAAGCCTTTATAAAACCAATACGGGCGTTTGGGGTTTAAATATGGAGGTATGCTGCCATTTCAATCAGTACAAGACGCTTTGCATGATATTAAATACTCCTTGGTACTTTATCAACCAGACTCTTCACGAAGATTTGGGTATTCAATATCTATCCAGCGAAATCCGAAGATTACTATATGTTTTCATTGTGGTCTTGTAAGGCACAAAAATATAGTTGTAAACTAGCTAGTTTAAGAACCAGTTACATCAAGAAGACTAAGACATCAGTGGCCACATGATTGTATCCCTCAGGCTAACCAGGTTTCAGAATTATATTTGAGAGAATCATTGGATGGACTTCTCTCAAGGAAGTAACATTCCCACACAATTTTCCTATCACTCAATTAAGAGATGCTAAAAAAGCAAAAAGTCAATAATTTGTGTTTAATAAAGTTTTATAATATTTAACGGCTTATTTGAAGATGTTATAGCAATACATTTTTTGCAAAATATTACTAGTTAGTAACGTACGCAGTCGTATGCTTATTCTACAAAAATTTATGAACGTTGTTTGTGACATTCATTTAAATAAATCTGTTAAATATCAAAAGGGATTCATAGCAATTTGACTCTATAATATAATTTCAAGCTTCTCTACTTTGAAAGTTCTAATGAGCAACCAATAATGGGTTGCTCCGTGCACTTAGGTGTAGGGAAACAAAGATGTAATTAATAGCCAACCGTTAAAGCGGATATTGCAGTCGTATATATTAAACTAATAATAAATAGAAAGCGTAGAAGATTTTCTTATTTAGAATTGTACGGCTTCCTAAATTGGACTTTCTAATGGAGAGGACTCGATAAAGTGCATTAAGTCAAAAATACTTTAGTTGAGCATTGTGTTCTTGTATATATTTGTTTCTTATTGAATAGAGGAGTTGTGCATGTAGTCAGAATTACTGACCATTAAATGTACTAAATAAGATAGAGAATTCAGATTAGAGAAATAAATATACAAAATATGTTGTAATGGACATTGCTCGGAAATACCTATTTGTGTAAAAAATAAATCTATGAAGAACTTGTGCGAAATACTTAGGGTTAAATAGAATTTTGAAAAAATTATTGTAACTTGAAAAGTTAATTACATGTTAATGAGGATCTATAGTAGACTTTTTGCGTCAATATATGAAAAAGTTTGGAAATTATTGGTATTCTACACCAAAAATTAAACATTGAAGGATTGACCATTTATCTGCTAATATAGAATCTGTAAACGTCCTATAAAGCATTCAGAGTTTCCTTGCCTTTAAATTATTAATTACTATACTATGTTTAGCTTTAAGGAAAATATGGTCAAGTTGGGAAAATAATAATTATTGGAAAATATATTCTTGGTGTAAAATTTAACCAAAGTTATATGTTTAAATGTTTTACAAATTATTTTAAAGGTTACAATAATTAGAATTTTTAAAATTTGTTTGTATAGTTAGACTCAGTTCTTTTCTATATATGTATTGAAGTATATAATTTTATTATAATCAAATAACAATCGGCTACTTTTAATTCTAACATTTATGGCGTAGAGCATGTTATACTGTAATATATCAGATGTTAGTAAATAATTATAAGATAATATTTATTAATGTGTATGTTTGCCTGTACTAATTTAATCCTTTTCTTGTGTGATTTTTGGGTTGTCGTTGCAAGAATTCAATTAAGAGAAGCAATAAAGATTACTGCATCCTTCCTAGACATAAACAAGGTGTCCTTTTATTAATTTTTTAAGTTTTTTGCAAAATTAATTGCAAATAAATTGTATATTATAAGCATGAATATTTACAAATACCGTAAAATGACAAAAATATTCACAATTTCTTCTAAGATCTCTTGAAATGCTTATTTTGAAAAGTTTCAACTACTTTTAAACTAGAAAGTGACTCGCAGTTTTTTATTAAAACTTTAGAATACTTTAAGCATTGTATTTTAACACCCATTTTATCCCTTTAAAATATTTTTGTTGGCAAATTCATACAATACCTCAAAAATGTACAAAGTAATAAAATTTTAATAAAACCCACTCAGATGGGTACCTTGCACTATATTTGTGCAGCAGCTTTCTTGATTACTGCTCATGCTACAAAAGCGTAGATTTATGTTACCTAAGGTACCTATTAATTTCCACCAGTTAACCTAATTTGATATAAATACCGTTGATTGAAATTCAACCTGAAATCTGCTTACGCCTTGTTCTTTCGGATTTAGTAAATAAAACAGCAGATTGGCACAACGTTTAATTATTAAATTTACTTAAGATATAAGTAAACCATATTTAGAAAAATTAAAAGGGAAACAAAGCAAACAAAAGCTTTTTTTGTAGGGTTAGCTTTGAGTGAATATTACCACCTGTTTTATATCTTATCAGATATATTAATTCTTTTTTGGCCTTAGGTACAGTACGCGTACGGATTTCTCTTAAATCTCTAAGATTTTTCCAATCGAGAATATTTCGTATCCCTCTTTGCCAGTGCCCTTTTAATGAGAACAAACAGTCTTTCAGTGAGATTTTCGGTATTAACTTTATCTTCGCTGCAGTCCTCGTCCGGATGAATTGTTTCTTCCATCCAATCCTCCACATCGTCTTCAGATTCCGACTTATACAAACTGTCAGTTTCAGTACCCTTCTTCAAGTTGTCATCAAAAAGCTTTTTCTTTACGGGTTTCCTGTTATTCAATGCCTCTTAATTAAACAGTTAAAACGGCTGTTTCCCTCTTTTCTTCCCTCCATCCTTAAGTTTTCCTCTGGTGCCATTGGGGAATGCCGGATGTCCACAGGACTAACTACTGCAGGTGCAGTAGGTTTAGGAACTAGGTGAAGGCTATCTTTACTTTTTTGCAGTTTCGGAGTTTACAAGCCAAGTAATCATTTCAGGCGTGGAAGCGGAGGATATTTGCCGGAAAATTAGGAAACGGACGATCTGACACCTGAAGCCACTGATAACGATTCTTATGCGAAATGACTTGGAATAAGCTTTCTAAAATAACTGTTGCATCATAAATAATAATAGTTCGATCGGGATTGTATTCAGAGTTGTAATAGTTTTTTAGTGATTTGTGTACGGATACGTCTAGTGATTGTAGTTTTGAAGAAGTGTTGAGGAGAGATAGTGACTATATAAATATTGTTTTTGGCAGAAAACTTAACTACCTTAGTTTGCACAAGGCTCTCGTGGTTGTTATAAATCAGTGCAATCGAGTAACCTGGCAAGTATGAGCTACAAAATGCTTCATAACTTTAATAAACATTTCTTTGCTCATTCGCCTGGATACACGCGGAGCCTCATTTACCATATGAGCCTTGAAATTGACTCGAGAAAAACCAAGTTGTGGTTCTTGCAGCTCCAATAAAGCAAACGGGTGTAATCAAACACCCTGTTCAGTCGAAGTTACTTGACCAACTTATTTATCCCGTTTTAGCAAAAACATTTGAAGGCTCCCGTACGATAGACTAATTTTGTTCAGATTTCATCAGATTGACCACTTGGGAAGCTTTTCTTTTTTTAGAGAGTGTCTAAATTATTAAAGAATTTATTTACCCTCGTTCTGTTGAAGGCAGTTGCCCTGTCCAGAATGGTGACTTTCGGTTTACGGAGTGACAAATCGGGCCAACGCTTCTTAAATCCTCTTCTGTTGCCTGTTTCTCATCTCATGAATCAAGTTACTTTAAATTATTTTGTTTTGCCAATTCATAAGCTAATTCTCGGACTTAGATTTTAGATTTACCGAAGTGAATCTTGCTTGATTTTATCAAGTAATCTTTGAGTTCTTCAAATTGTAGTTGAAAACCTTATTGACAGCATAATTAGGTTTGAGAATCTCTTGCCGGTTGGCTTGGTTTTTCTTTATGTACCTTAATAGCGTAATGGGACACAAACCGAACGTGGCAGCTGTTTTGTATCTTTAAAGATTTTGGGACTGCCCTCATTATATTAGGGGTGAAATTGGCCTTAGTTTACTCTTATTTATTTATGTTTTTGGCAATTAAGAAGTATCATATACTCTCAGGTAAGTTAAGCATTGTTTTGAAAATAATGTACTAATGTTCCAGTAGGGACAGTGCACCATTAAGGCATAGCCCTCTGGTTTATTGTCCCCATAGCTCTGTAACAAAGCAAAACTAACCAAAAACCTAACCTACACCGATGTTTGGTTAAAATCGTTAAAAGTTATATTTTTGAAAAGGGCAAGGAAATGCATTGAGATCAAATTAAATTTGGAAATTCAGTTATTGGCCCTATAAATAAAAAAGTTTTGCAAATAAAATATTTAGTTTTAGGATACAAAAACATAAAAATATTTTTTACCTGAAATTGAAGCGACGTTGAAACGGTCGGATTTCTGCGAATGAAAAAAAATGGGGTAGCAAGCCTTGACGATGTACGTTGACATGATGTTGAGTTGAGGGACCGCGTTAGGTTTCTCTTCTGTCAAGAATAGATGGATTATGCGAAAAGCGGTCGTCAGCCAGCGCGAGTGGTTAGAAGCTAGGATCTCTTGAGTGAGTGCTTGCTTGGAGATGTCTCTGATTTTGCCAGTCTTAGCCACCAGACACAGGTGGTACAGCTGGGCTTGGTCACTGGGCACCAGTGTTTAGAAAAATTCGTCAGAACAGGTAGGAAAGGGAATGCTCTGCTCGTTCTTCCAGGAAATGGCCCGAAAGTTGGCAATAAGAAGAGTGAAGAAGTCGTTTCTTTTGATTTCTTCCCAGCGAGCCTTTGTAGATTGATGTGTCTTTCGTTTTCCCTACCATTTTGAGCATCAGTATTCGAAGAAAAAGCTCGTTGAGATGTATTAGGCAAATCACCAGCTGAAGTAGCTTCTTAAGCGTTCTTCGAGTCGCAGAGTGATACCAGTCCGACATTGATCACGCAGTGTCACATCCCACAAGCATTAGGTTCGTTCTGATGTCAATCCCACGATCTTTAAAATATTCCACCAAAAGTCGGGTTGCAACACCGGCAATTAAATAGATACAATGAATTTAGGTAATGTATACTAGCAAACATACCTTCTTGTCGTCGTCCACCTCAGGAATGGTGAGTGAGGTGCAGAACTCCAGCTCAGTGTCCACCTGAGTCACGAGACCACCATCACATGCTCGTTGGTCACTGTTAGTATTTCTAAACTAGAGTCACTTTTTGATTATTCTCTATAACTAAGTTAAAATGAGTTTTTTATATTAGACCCGATACATTTTTTATATTACACATACTTACTTTTAATTATTCTTTATTTGTAACAAATATTATTGTAGAAATCCAAGTTGCTTTGTCGTTTTTAATATTGTAGACGAATTTTTCTAAAGCACATTTTCTTATAAAATAAAAATATTAATTTATCCTTTTTATTTATCAGGGACGCACTTTATAACATGAAATAATGTCATGTCAACACAACCAGGAAGTTTCGGTGGTTTGCGGATCGAATTGTCCATTTTCAACGCTTTCAATATGCAGAGACCAAATTTAGATCGAATGGTACGCAGCAAAAGATTAAATTAAATGATAATTATCATGGTCGCGGGAACGCTACAACATAAAACAGGAAGTGGAGGAGGAAGGACCTCCGAAATGTGCGTTTAATTAAACGTCGCGTTGAAAGGCGAATTCGAACGTAACTGCAGACGCAGCATCATAAACCTGACTTAATTCATCGCAGTGACAAGTATCGTGCTCACAAAAGCAATAAATTTTAAATAGATTGCGAGTCGCGTTCACAGGGTTATTCATTATAAAACTTATAAAATTGCATCTCGTTTCCATGTTTGTCATTTGTGTTAGAAGCAACATGAAATGATGTCACTTTGGTAATCTTATGCATAAATGCCCTTAAAGCAAATATTAGCTTACTTGTAATTTTTAGACTGTAATTGGAAAAAGCGTATACATTTAGGTTTAAATCAAAAGAGCTGAAGTAACATTAATAATAATGTCGACGAGAGCAATCGACACGACGGACGTTATAATCCGCGTTCGTCGAGGCCTAGTACTTTTTAAGTCAGGTGGTATTATTTAAAGGAGATATTGCTGAGTAGCGATTAGATATCGTTATATAAAAATGCATTTAAGCCCTCATACAAAGTAAAATGATGCAAGCATCTACTTTAAGATTTGTAAAAGGATTAAGTATGAATAGGTATGTTTAAAGGTAAATTTAGAAATTCAGGATGTAACTTAATTTAAATACTTAAAAGAGTTTTTTAAATTATATACTAGTTTATACTATTTTAGAATGCATAATTTACAAGGTAAATGTGATGCTTTGCAAAATGTGTTCATGCAAAAATATTGATATGCATGCTTATCAAATTATAAGAAAATAGCAAATGCCTCAGTAATACACAGATTTTTAATAAAATTTATAAATAAAAAGTCTATGGGTTTTCATATACGAGGTCACTCCTAAAAAATCTAGATGATTTTAATACAACACAAACAATTTGCTCAGCTGCAGTTGTAACCTGAGGAATGTAAAGTGTATATGTAAATAAGAATGATTTTATTAACACGTCTTTTGGAAGTTCGACGCCAGCGAGCACATGCAGCGTATGAACCAAATTTTGTTCAAAGCTAGAGTATTCTTTTGTAAAAAGATCTAAGAGACTACGTGGAGTAATAAAATAGATGGGTTACAAATAAAGGTATGGCATTAGTAATTCAGAGGTGGCCGTTGAATCCGTTGAAAGTAATACATGTTTAAGAAAACTAACGAGTAGACCACTAGAGCGTGTCAATAATGATTACAGTGCAGTATATCAAGACTCCACTTGTTCATTGTGCGGATATAAATTATTAAAGAAACGTAAATGTTTATGAACAAAAGCTTTTTAAATTTAATTATATATTCGTCTTATACCATTAAATAGATCTACAATGTTGTAGCGAAACGAATACTCGAAAAATATTTCTTATAACGGTCATAATTTACTGGTTTTGGGGTCGGTCGACAAATTAATTGAGCATTTTTTACTTTTTTTACCTGCCAAGACTATAGGAAATATTTTCTTTCATTATTGTCTCCAAGACGGTCAAGTTTGAACCCTTCCTTCGACCGATTTACGAACAAAAAAATGGGTCAGTTAGCATCCAGCCGTTGCAACGCGCACATCCGCCTGCTTCGGGGTAGCTCGCGGCGAGCCGTAGCTAGATAGGTCTGCCCACTTAAGTTTGTCGTTAGCTATTTTGGCTTGTCTGCCACGGTATCGCATATCTTAAAACATACGTTTCGTAGATCGATTGCATTTATAATTACAATTCACCAGCCTAATAGCTATAACGTTTTAGTTGTTAATTTTAATTTTTTTTTGATGCTGTAATTTCAGTCGTGTATAATATATATTTAGTTTACTTGATTCAAAACAGTTGTTTTTATATAACTGAATATTATGAATAATGTCGGCACAGATATTTTGATAATTTAAGAGTATTGTGGTTTAATTTAATATCTCAAAATACAAAAGTAAAAAATCTATTATGAAAAGGTACATATACCCATTGGGTAAGGATATCTTTTTATATATGACGGAATAAGTTTAAGAAAGAAAGAAACAATGTTTTAGTAGACAGTACTAAAGTGTAAGGAGTGACCAAAATGGTATGCATATTAAAATGGTGAATTTATTAAATTTCGGCGAGGATAATCTACATATATGAACAATTGCTTTATGGTATCGGCCTGAATATCATTGACGATTTTGAATCTCTTCCCTTCCATGGTAAGATTTTCTGTTTCACACATTGTCTTTGTTGAAATTTTCAGCTTAATTTAATTATTATAATTAATTATTCTTAATTGTGCACATTCAATATTTTTCACTCTGTTTTTTTTTTTTTAGTGGGTTACGTGTCATATGTAGTTGTGCATATCTTGTTAAAAAATTGCTTGGGACACCCTCTGATAATTTATAGCTTCGCACACCACAATACTCATAATAGGAGTTGTATGTCTCTTAGAAACTCGGTCTTCTTTTTTCCATTCGTCATGTCTACGGTGTATCAGTATCCCACCATCGTTTTCGTTCAAATAAAATCTGGGATCATCAGTAAGAAAAGACTGTTCTATGGCACTCACGTGTCTGCAGGATGGGTTTATGTTGTCCATTGTAATCTTTGTTGCCGGTGCTGTTAGTCCTATTAGAGTAGTCGGCGTTGA
Organism: Sinelater perroti; assembly: GCA_036346155.1. NCBI lineage: Eukaryota > Metazoa > Arthropoda > Insecta > Coleoptera > Elateridae > Sinelater > Sinelater perroti. Next base: position 7,040,040 of record JARFIY010000265.1, read on the forward strand.
ATAGAAAAAGTCTATATAATGGTCTACTATTGTTGTGATAGAATATATGAAGTTGCCTTAGAGTCTGCAATGGCAAGCCTCTGAAAATCACAATCCTCCCAGTCAATTATCTTGTTTGTATGAGTATCTACTGACTTTATATTTACATCACATTACTGTTTTTTTCTCCTTAAGGTATATATTTTTTGATGGATCCGTGTTCACTGCTGCCTATTATGATTACCCTAATACAGTAAACTCATAACCAATCTGTAAGTGATGTCCCCTGAATCAATAAGTCCTTTACAGGGTGTATCTAAAATCTTCCGGTTTCAGGATTGGTTTCCCGAATATATGTTGCCTTTTCCTGCACAGCGCATTGCATTCTGGTTTCTTGCCACAGAGTCTACATGCAAGGTCACCATTAAATTTACCAATTTTCCAGAGGTGTTCTTTAACAGTCGCATGTCCTGTAAGAAATCCTATGATTATCTTTAGCTGTGACCTACTTAGATTAAGAAGTTCTGCAGTTGTCTTTTGGCAACGTCGCTTATTGAAGGTTTTGCTGAAATTGCGCCCTGGTCGATTCTTTCAATACATTCGATGATGAGTGCGTGTCCTCTCCTTAATAAAGCTTCGGGCAGCACTTTGTGAAATTCCTAAAGTAGGTTCTGGGCCGGTATAAGTCTCACTAGATCCATGCCTAGCCAATTCATCAGCTTTCTCATTGTCGTAGATACCGCAATTCCCAGGTGCTCATAGCAGTTTTACCGTATTATGTTCTGCCAGTGCATTGAGTTTGTTAATGCATTTCCATGCCAGTCTAGATGATGCTTTAGTGCTTGATAAAGCCTTTAAAGCTGCTCGACTGTTTGGTGTAATATAGATCCGCTTGCTCCTGTAAGTCCTCTTACCGTTTTACGCACACACTGTACTATGACGTATATTTCTGTCTAAAAGATAGAAGCGTACTGATCCAGGGAAAAGCTTAGCTCTACCCTGAGAGCCTCAGCAGATATTCCTGCTCCGATGCCCACCTCGGTTTTAGAACCATTTGTGTACCAGATTAGGCTACCATCTGCAATTTTTTGTCTAAATGTCTCGCTCTACATCGATCATGCACGATTACCTCGAATAAAGAGTCGTCACATGTTTCTGAGATCACGTGGCCCCCCAAACTATAAATTATTTTGGTATGGCCTGTACCCGTATGTGTCTTGTACAGTGAATGATGCAGCCTGTAGTGACACAGTCTTGCCTCCCCCTGAATCACTGTGTGCAGAGGTCGGAGGTCTAGAAGGGTCTCCATTGCTGCAATTGGCTGTAATGCCCAAATAGGCAAGTATTTGTACATTGCCCAGTTTTAGTTTGGTGGTTTCTTGTATAACTTTGAGCCATCAGACCAAAGCTGAGTATGTAAGAGAGGGTCTAACCACTCTGGTGTACAACTAGTGCACCAGACCTGGTTTTAACCCCCACGACTTGTCGTACATGCATCTAACAACTGCTAGAGTTGTCATCGATTTGTCGATCACTTTCTCAATATGACGGTTCCAAGTAAGTTTAGAATCAAAAACGACTTCTAGATACTTTACTTCTGCCGATATGGTGATTTATTTTCCGCCAAGTAAAGAGTGTAAGCCCCTCTAATTTTTTCCTTTGCGTAAAGGGTATAATTGTAGTTTTCCCGGGAATGACCTTGAGGCTTTCCTGTTCAGTCCATTCAGTTACCACGTCAGAGCCCTCTGCATCCGTTCCCTGATTGTGCATTACTGTTATGGTCACCGATTCTTTAACGTCCTTCTTGTAACCAACAATACATTCTCCATTAATTCTTGTTAACTTGTTCGTAATGCACCCTTTGTCAACGGCGAGTAATTTTTACACCGTGTAAGTTATACATACTAAACTGGGCACATTTATTTTTATTTTACACGTGATATCATTACCTTTTCCAAACCTCATATTTAAAAAATAATACCAAATTTCCCACATAAATAAATGGTTCCCAAACTTTAATCGTTTTTGCTTATAGTAGCTTAATTTAATATAAAATTTTCAATCCAATAGAATTTATTTTTATTGCAATTTTAATAAAAAGCAGTGTACTAGTCTAATATGCTGGCAAAATTTACTATTAGCAAAATATTTTAGCACCATTTATTATTACTTATTAGCTCACACTTGTATGTTATATAATACTATCAGATTAAAATCTGGGCTATTAAATTTTGAGCTTGCAAAAATAAGAAGATTACAAATATATTTTACACAACGTTTTGTTATAGAAACCTTACTAAAAACATTGTACCGTAAATGTTTTCTAGTAAAAATCGCTCTAGTCAACAATTTTTAAACAACTTTAGAAAGTCAAAATATTTTTGTAAAGTGCCATTGTCTATTAACCAATTTTGAACCATTCTGCGCAATTCAATTTAAAATGAGCTGATTTTGTTTTTAGAATGATAACAAAACCTTGTAGTCAATCAACTGAACCACCTACTCACCACTTATGAATTGAGATGGACTATCGATAAAAAGAAAACTGTTCATTATATTCAAAAAGACTAAACCAAATAGTTATATAAATATGTCGTAAAGTAATAGAAAATTTTTCTTGGATTAATATCTTCTAGAGCTGCAACCTTAAAGCATATTGTATCTTTATCTATTTGTTTATTCAATGATAGAGTTGGTCATTTTTATTAAACTAAATAGCATTTTCACCACTTATTCTTTAATTATAGGTGGAAGAAAGTTCTGCCACACTTGCGAAAGATTCAAATTTTGTGCAATTTTTATTATTGTTATATGTTTGTAATATCCTAGTTAGCTTCTTCTTTAATTTTAGATGGACAAAGCTAAACGTTGCATTCTGATGCGTTATTGCTGGAAGTGACAACTTTTATTAACAAACTTGCAAACCGCTTTGGACGCTGAACCGTCTTCGACCACTTGGCACTCGGCTAAAAGTCGACTAGAAGACGGTATGGAGTCATCTTCAGTAGCTTGACCTTGGCCACAAGAAGCTTTGACAATATCTACACGAGCTGACTGAAACACACACCAGTAAGCGGCCAGTCGAAAGGGTGACAGGAATGTTTCAAATCAAAGACGACGGAATGGTACTTCAACCCGATCCGGATGCTTGAAAATCAATGACAAAAAATTGTAGAAGGGGATAGATTTATTCTGAAGAGTAGTAATTGTTTTTAAACAATCTTGTCCACAAATATGAAAATTTTTGACATTGTGATAGAACTATTTCCTCAACCTAGAGAATTTTAAAGTTAAAGAGGTTGTACTATCGCTGAAAAAAGTGTATTGACTTAAAAAAAGACTATGTTGAAAAATAAGATTGAATTTGACAGAAACAATACTTGTTTCTATATTAGACTAAAAATTTTCAGTCTACCCACGTATGCAAAACAGAAGTAATTAACATGAATATGGATTTAAAACACGTATAATTTAAAAAAGTACCTTAATTAGCACTCTCCTAGCAGATTTCTTATAGATTAAATAATATTAAAGAAATGGAATCATTAAGGTCTACATAGACATAGTAATTATTATTACAAATTCAATGAAATGACCTTTAAAATTCATTCTGCTTCCAAATATTTTCGTAAGTTGCAAAATAGTGTTTGAGGAGAAACGAAATAATTTTTCGTCATAAAGGTCTTTTTTGTTGTAAAATAGTCACTAAAGTTGTGCTATTAGTTTTCATATATTAGAATTGTTCAAAAGTGTGCTGAGATGGGAAAAATTGGCTGTGAACCGTCCAACGACAACTTCAGTTCAAGATGCTACCCTAAAAATAACAAACTTGGCCACTGTAAGTCCGAATTCCATAGACTTAAATAAAGTGTGGTTCAAAGCTGTTGGTATTAGTGCATGTGCATCTACTATAAGGTTACGGCTGTCTAATCGTTGATTAAAAAGACATCAACCCCAGAAGAAATCAATTAGTAAGAACATAAGAACTAGACAACAGAGAAGTGTCAAAAAATGCTATTCAGTAACGAATCAACTTTATATGTCAATAAACATGGCAAAAATAAGTATGCCAGAAGATTACCGGAAGAAAAAATTTATCAAAATGCATATTGCTCAAACTTACGCATCCTACCACTGTCATAGTACAGGGATATTTGTCTGTTCAAAAGATTGGTTGATCATTTATCTTAACTGCGATGATGAATACTACAAAGTATATTGAAATACTACAGAGTGCGATGTTTGGTGAAGAAGGCTTAATTGGAGATAAAATTTTATTTTTTGGAAGGATAATGTTCTCCGTTATAAAGGAAACACTAGTTAAATTAACAGAAGGAACAGGCCAGCGCAATTTTCTGATCTAAGTCCTATATACAACTCATGGTAAGGGATATCAACCATCATATCTAAACGGAGACCCATAACACAAGCGAAACCTAGTTCAATCTTGGGATGTTGAAGAAGGAAAACTATAAAAATAATATCAGTAACAGTATAGATTACTCTAATACATTATTTAATATTGAAGTATCTATAGTTCCTTATCTATATGTACAATCACTTAATTAAAAATAAATTTGTTTTCTAAGCATATTTCTTTTTTATTACACTATCTGGTGTATTTTTTATAAATTTATCTACCTTTCCGACATAAATAACGGAAGATTGAATAATCTTTTCCTCAATTTAAAATTAGCTCAGGACTTTTTTGCGCCACTGTATCTTAAGTACGTTAAAATAAATTTTTTCACTAATTTATTTAAAAAAATTAAGAACGAGAAAGGTTGTATAATAGAAAATAATTTTAGGTGTTTTTAATAAACTTAAGGATTTTTAACAAAAAATCTTTTAAATGTCTGTCAGGCCGTCTGCCCTCTTTTGTATCTCAGAACAAACTACAAATTTTTAAGTTTACCAATTTCTCATTTTTATAGACGCAAGTTTTTAAAAACAATGCAATAATTTTTGTAATTTGAAATATATTTCAGTTTGGAAACTTTTCAAGGTACAAATCTCTAGGTTAGGATAGGAGTCATTTCATATTTTTATGTTTTCCATATTTAATAACTGCAAACGTAGGAATACCTTAAAATGTGATTTATCATAAAATTTCGCAACTACGATGCTACAGGAGTAGTAATGTGTATGCGTGCCGTATTTGTTGTCCATTGCTAAGGCTGACGTTATATTTTGGTTGCGGATGTGCGTTTTTTGTTATCTGATTATAATATTTAAGAAGAATTGGAAGATTTTTTAATGCCAGAAACAATACACTACCTCAAAAATACCATTTTTGTGATTTTTATGAAAATAATGCAATAAATAGTACGGACATTGTTAATAAAGTTATGTATGACTATGAAGGGGTAATTTTCTGCCCGCAGTTAAAGAAAAAAATGAAAAATAAATGTAAAAAAACTTTGTAGAAAAATAAAACAAAACGTGGATTTTTAAACAACATTAGGTACATTCAACTGAGATTTTAAAGCAAGCAAACGTGTGCAGTGCTCCGATATCCGGTGTTTGAGGTCTCCCAGAATTCTACCTGCTGACTAAGGTCAAGCCTATATTATTTAACATTGGTTATTAAAAGGCCTCTTAAGTGCAATCTAAGGCCATCTGCACATAGTAAGAGTTACAAACAAATAGATTTAATTTTATTTCATGTTTTCACGGTCCGGGTTCATCAAGAAATAAAGGAACCGAGCAAATCAGCAGCATACGAGGTGTGGCAGAAAAGTATTGAGACTGGCAACACTGCAAGCGATCTGGCAACGCTACGCTGTTGTCCTTGATAGAGCACGTGTATAAATACCCTCCCATAGCTCAGTGCGAGTTTCAACTCGTTCCGTTAGCTACGTGACTTTTGTGACTGCTATTAGTGAAGTTGTATTTTGGTTGTGCGTCACGCAAAATGCAACAGCGGAATTTCAGGGAGGCCTTCAACTTCGAAAACCGACGAAAACATCGAACGTGTGAACACTCTTGTGAGATCAGGCCTTCGTTTAACATTAAAAATGTTGAGTGAACAATTAAATTTGAACAGATTTACTGTTCATCAAATTTTGACTGAACATTTGCACATGCGAGAGGGACATCAAAAGGCATTCTTGTGGTTCCCCAGCCCCCCTATTCACCTGACCTCAGTCCCTGTGACTTTTTCTCCTTTTTCCTAAACTGAAAAATATCCTCAAAGGACGTCATTTTGGGACTTTATAAATCATCCAAAAGAGTGCAACGGACATGCTGAAGATCATACTGGTTGAAGACTTCCAGCGCTGCTACCAACAGTGGGAACAACGTCTCGATCGTTGTGTAGCTGCCCAAGGAAACTACTTTGAAGGGGATAACATTGATGTTTGAAAAAAATAAAAACTTTGGCAAATAAAAAATCTGCCACACCTCGTATGTTAACCAACCTATACAACTGTCTAATATAATGCAAACACCGTTAGTTAATCTGATGTATCCTACTATAAACATGGCTTTACCACAAACATATCAAAGTCAAACACTAAGGTAACAAATGCAGATATTTAGCAATTATTATGCAATCGTAAACACCAACAAGGAAGCAGATATGAGTGAAAAGGCTACATATGCATTGTTTATCGAGGATAACACAATAACCAATGCATTCCAGAGAAAAGTAAAGATACACGTTGGCCAAACTGCTTAAAAACGTAACGGTAATATGCAAAAGCATTAATAAAAACAGTACACAACTTAAAATATGAAAATACATATTAGCCGTTATCAGGTGTTAAATATACTCAAAACTCAAGTAATGAAAAAACAAACCAATAGGCGAGAGATCCTAGACCGTCTCCAATATATGTTTCTAGCTTGACAAACCAAAAGGCAATGACAGATATTTTAGATCTACTGGTTGATAACAAAACATTATCAAAGTAACACAGTAAAAGTAAATTATTTAACTACAGAGACCTATAAAAAATATTATTCAGCTTCGCGAAAAAATATTACACGTCTCACGTACCAACTAAAATAAGAGGCATCCTACAGGGTAGTCATATGAAACGGTTAACATTTCATACCAATTAAATAAACATCTGAAAAACTAGCTAAAAGAAGGCCTAAGGTCAGAAACATCATAAATGTCTGATACAGAACTCCCATTGTCTTATTTGTGAATTTCGAACCACAGGAAAATAATAAAAAACCAATTAGAGTATTTTGCAGTCCACTATAACTTAAGTAGAATCACCAGATTTAGAAAAATTATATTGCAGTGTGCAGGTGTAAGAAATGTGGTTGGTCACTATAAAATCTACTGTAGTAAACCATTTAACAGTGTAAAATGTAAGAAATCACATAATATAAAATAAGTAAAAACCAGTAACACGCCAAAAATTTCCATGCTATGCAATAGAGATCACACTGCAAATCAGAAAGGATGCTCTGTCTATTAAAACCTCATAAAGATAAAAAACAAAAATAACCAAATTAACGACAAACCTCCCCTTTCCTTATTCAACTACATAAAACCAACCATTAATTCAAAAGTCTCTTACAGATCTAATCCTTATATATGTCTAAATAACAGTTACGAATAATAAAGCAAACACAAAAACAACCAAAAGCCATTAAAATTAAAAGAAGTTAAACTTAATAGAGCAACTAACAAATTTTTTCACTCAATTTAAAGACAAGTTTACGCAACCTCTCAAGCAAAACAGAAAAACCAACTCAATAGTGGATTTAACACTAAGAATTGTTGCCTGGAATCCCACTGGATTGACAAACCACATACATGATATTCTTAGATTACAGTAAGATTGCTACTCCCGAAAAGCTGTTCAACAGGAACAACATTTATTAAAATTACACTCATTATCCTGACGGAATGTCACATAATTCAGCCATGATTTTTAAATCAATTATAACCCATATACTACAACCTGGTCAGACAAAAAACCCTGTAGTACAATATTGAAATTAGAATCACTAATTACACCTCTATTGCAGCTTTCTATTCTCCCCCGTGTCACAATATTTCATTAGAGGAATTTTTTTGCATTTATTGTATTTTGATTTCTTGTGGCTGAAGATTGGAATACCAAGCATACCACGTGAAAGTCTAAACTCAACACGTTAAAAGAACGTTAAATACTTCATTTAGTACGATACAATAATTGAAATATTTTATCCACCGGAGACCCATTTATTGGTTTATGGTTCAAAATAAGAATCTGCTAGATTTTTTCATAACTAAAGGTATATCTGATTTCTACCATGGGATAAATGGATATGGGATGCTACCATAATAAGAACACAAAGCGCAAAAAAAGCCTTTACCGAAACGAACAACGAAACAAAAGAAACCAACTGGTGACTGTTTCAAGACTTAATTAACAAAAACACTAACTTAAGCTATAAACTACAAAAATTATACAAAATTAAAGAATTATTAAAACATCCAAAGAGCATGATCCAAAAAGCAACCCAGAAAGTTACGCCTAATAAAAATAAAATACTATCAGAGAATCATAATATATTTTGCATATAAGGGAAATAGTAACAGTAAAAAGACAAGTACTCATGGGAAAACACTAATCTTTAATAATAAAAAACGATTTAACAAATTAACTTACCAACTATGACCAACATTATAACAGTTTCGTAATAACTTTTTTAAATATTATATAATCATCCTATATAAAAAATTTTAAAAACTTGATGTCTCAGTTTTACTAAGGAAACTGGGTACTAAATGAATACGAACTGAAGAAGAAAAGTCGAAACTTATAGCAGAACATCTAGCAAAAGGTATATACACCAATCACACCTAACACTATTGAAGATCAAGAAATCTAAAACTTTCTAGAGGCTCTCTGTCGGGTATCACTATTTATTAAGTGCTTCTCACAAGCCAAAGTTTGCAAAGAAATTAATATGACAAACTCATTCAAAACTCCTGGCTATGATTTGGTTGTTAAATAAATATTAAAACATCTTACCAAAGACGCACTTGTATTGCTAACAATTTATAATAGCATGATTTGCCTATGGTACTACCTCATGCAATAGAAATTCACACAAATTATTATAATTGCAAACCAAGGAAAGCATCTTATTGGCTGATAAATTTACTACCCCTAATGCCTAAAATATTTTTCTTGCTTGAATAAAGGAAATATTATCTGCAGATGATCCTAATGTTTCGGAAAAAGTATTCTGTGATACAACAATGTCACTGAATCGTAAATAAAACCAGAGAAAGTCTTGAAGAAGAGAAACTCTATGGCGCAGTCTTTATGGATGTACAGCAGGAGTTTGACAAGATCTGGCATGAAAAATTGTTATTTAAAGTATGTTCCCAGCCAAATATATCTAATCCTATAATTATATCTTAGCGAATGATACTTTCAAGTTAAGGTCAATAATGCATCCACTAAACACCATCTCATCAAATCTGGTGCACCTTAAGGCAAAGTTTTCGGACTATTTCTTTATCTAATTTTTACAGCCATATACCTACCATAGAAGAGATTATAATAGCACATTTGCTGACGACACAGCAATTCTTATCAGATACTAACCTTCACAGCTTGCAAAATCATTTAGATGTGTTATAGAACTGCTTATGGCAATGGAAAGTTAAAGTAATGAGAAATCGGCAAACATTTTATTCACAACAAGATGATGTGACTATGAGAGGGTTAACTTAAAGGAAGGACCAATCCCAGAAAGAACATTAAGATCAAAAAGACTAAATTTAAAAATAAAACAAATGTTTTGGCTACTTGGTAGAAAGTCGAAATTATCTCTAGAAAATAAGTTAGTAATATACAAAGTCATTCTCAAACCGATTGAGATGTACGGAGCTGCAGTAATTCTGTCAACATCAAAATACCTCAAACTTTTCAACCCAAAACACTTTGAATGATAACACGCTGGTATGTGCCTAACCAACTCCTCATACAAAACTTCAAATTTATTTCGTAAGCGATTGAAGTATTGATCATAACAATCAGCTAGTAATTGAACTTTATAATTAACTTCTAGAAAGAAAACGACTCAAAAATATTGAGAAGACTTCCATTAGATAAAACTTAATGAAATATTGATGGGCGGTACTTAACTTATGTGCCCCCCCCCCCATCGTAAAATTTACTTAAAACTCTTGAAGTGACAAATTATATCAAAATATTTTGCAACTTTATCTGTTTTATTTTTTTGGTAGTTATCATACAATCATAAGTAAAGGATTCCAAAATTTAAAATAAAATAAAAGAAATCGTTCTATAACCATAATAGTAATTTTTCATTCTTATTAAAGCGGGCTATTAATTTTAATTTAGAATGAAATGTCGTTACATAAGAATTTATATATTTTATATATTTATTTATTTTTTAGATATGGAAGAAAGTTGTAGACTTTGTATGTTGTATCTGACTTGTATTTTCTCTGTCTGTTTTGGTATTACTACCTTGTTTTGCCCTTTGGGTGAAAACACTATTTTGGCTTTCACCAAATAGTGATTCGTTCCGCATGTCGGGCCTCTGTAAGCTCTAACATCCTGGATTCTACCGGTAGAATACTGTCGAGTTATAACATAGTCAATGATTGTTCTTCGTTGTCGTGCATGTTCCTCAAAAGTATATGTATGAATTTTCTTGTGTTTATAAAAACCATTTTGGATTTTTAGGTTGTTACTTTCACATAGACCTATAAGCCTTTCTCCATTACTGTTTCTTCTGGCATCACCAAATTGTCCTACGACTTTATCGTTCGTCTGAAAGTTCAACTGAAAGTAATGGAAATGGACTATTGGAGAAGATCAGCGAGAATATCCCGAAGAGATAGAGTCAGAAATACAAGAAACCGTGAAATAATGGATACAGAAAGGGACATCTTGGAAGAAATTGAAAAAAGGCTACTCTTGTGGTACGGACATGTCGAAAGAATGTAACAACAGGCTCGAAAAAGCAATGCAGTGGCAACCAAGAGAAAGAAGAAAGAGGGACGGCCAAGAAGAGGTTGGAATGAGGAAGTAGGAAGCCTGAAGCAAAAGTGGGATATCCAGCAAGGCGCTTGGATGAACAGAAAAGAATGGAAAAAAATATTGAACTCCGGAAGACCCAGATAGAGGTTAAAATACGGAAAGAAGAAGAAGAAGATATGGAAGAAATACATTTTATTGTTCAGTAAAAAGCAGAAAGATTGGTTTAATCATATATATCAATAGAGCCAGTAAAGAATTTCTTTCTTCCTATTTAGTCAAAACACTATTAGCTTAGTTTAATTATCAACTCAGACAAATGTGAATTATTTTTTTGAATGAAGGGATCCTGTCAATTTCTTCGCAATTTAATAATCTTTTCCCTGGAATTAAGATAATTAAAGATCTCACCTGCTCGAGTTTTACAAAATGTTTTGTTAAAAAGAGGGAGGAGCTTGATAGACTATTCCATTGCCTTAAAGATATAAACTGCCACGCAGGTTATCTTCTAAGAAATTGCTTTGCAATTCCTAAACTCATATTTTTGCAAACAGTCCCCTTAAGAACATATTCAAATCACATCGAGGAGATAGACAAAAACATCAAATCTCATTTGGAAGGAATTATTAACAACCACCTCGATCATAATAGTTGGGCTTTGTCTTCCCTTCCATTAAGATCAGATGGTCTTGGAATTTTTAAAGTTGCAGACATTGCTTTACCAGCATTCTTCAGTTCCGCAAACTCAGTCACCAGGCTCATCAATAATGTTCTCAAAATTCACTCAGACGAGATCCTGGTTGCTGGTTATACCGAAGCAGAGAAATTGTGGTTGAATCAAGATTATTTTTTTACCAATAATCAAATCGTCGCAAACAAATTGGGACAACATCCAAATTTTAAAGATCAAAAAAAATTAATTTCAGAAAATCTAAATTTGAAAACTAGAATCATAGCATTTGAAAAACCAGAATCAAATCAACGGTTTAACGTACTCCCTTCTAGAAGCATTTGACCCCTATTAGATAACAACTCCTTCTGTATTTCCGTCGCACTTTGTATTGGCAATAATCTATGTCATCCCCATCAATGTGGCTGTGGTGAAACCGTGAAAGAGAATGGGATTCATGGTCTAAGCTGCTCAAAAAGTGGTGGACGTCACTCCCGATACCAAGAACTGAACAATATCATCTGTTGAGCCTAAAATTTGCAAAGATCTCATAAATCCTGGAAACCAAGTTCTTTACAGAGACGATGGAAAGAGACCAGAAGGAATGACTTTAACTCATTGGGAAAAGGGTCAACTTTATGTTTGGGACTCTACTTGTGCTGATATTATTGCTTCTTCCTATTCTGACATTAGCTCTAAAGCGACTGGTTTAGTGGCATCAAGAGCAGCTTTAAACAAGATTAACAAATACAGAGAAGTTGTGAGGAATAAGCACATTTTTATCTCTTTCGCAGTGAAAACTTTGAGTCCTTGGTGTAAAGAAGGCGTTGATTACTTTGACGCATTAGGATTGAAAATTTGGACAGTGACTGGAGAATCTAAATTTGCCATATATCTAAAACAGAGGATTAGCATCGCCATCCAGAGAAGAAATGCAACTGCAGTAATAAACACATTTCCATCTCAACAATCAATAAATTAAATTTTTTATGTTTTATAAGCGAGTGTTTATTTTAATTCAAGTGCCTAAATTATTAATTCTGTTATCAAACCTTTGAGTGAAATGTTCGATAATAAAGTTTGTTATATTAAGCTTCAATACATGGAACTTTTTGTAGCATCAGAATGGATAATTGATTTACGCCCATCAAGTTGGCAGATAACATGCTAAAAAATCACATAATAACTATTGTGGAGTTTTGCACAACAAAAGAAAAATTTCCCAATCGTTTCTACCAAACGGAAGCAAAGATATTTTATCTTCACAATTTGCTTTTTATGACAAAAAAACTTTAGCGTCATTTACATCTAAAAATGTAAGTCTGCCATACTTATTTCAGCTATGCATTTTACTTCTGCAACTTCACAAAGTGTGGGCACATTCTAATTTTGTTGCCCGTAAAAATCGGAGATAGCCTATGCGATATTTTCTTGGAATGTTGGATCAAACTGGTATTAACTCCATGATACTTTTCAGGTTTGCTAAAAGACAAAATAAAGTTATTCGCAGAAAATTTCTATGTGTACTTGGATTTGTCACTAGAACTCCGGCAAGATATATCTACATGATATATTGTCTATTTAGCAGCCTAATAATTTAGAACCACCGCTTAAATTGGCCAAAAACAGTAGGTGTTATCTGTGTCCCATATTAAGTGACAGAAAATCAAAAATTTAATGCGCTAAACTATAACATATAAAACTATGTCTAGATATCTACAATGTATGTTATGATTAGCTAGCCGTATCTTAATAAACAGTTATATCAAAATAATGGTCTTTTTCTGGTGTGGTTTTTCAATACCCTATGTATCCATGAATGTGCATATACTTCATGTATCTTATCTAGGATTAACAGAAAAAAGGGTTTCAATCAGCTGAAATGGTTCTTAGTTTTTATGTTTTATTTGTTAAATGTACAGATATCAATACAACAATTTGCATTTGATCATTTTTAACATCTTTTGTGTTTATTTCTTAAACAAAACATCCAAGGCACCGATCTTCCAAACTCTTTAAATACTTTTGCCTTTAAAAACAGTCTACGCTCTACAAATGCTATGTAGATTTGTTTGGATTTATTCTAGATTTAGTTAGTCGCTAAACTACGCCACTAGTCGATAAAATACATATATACATTTTACAATGATTGCAGTTCGCACAACTTTTCTTGCCTCGGCTTGCGCCTTTCCAATAACGTTTACACAACGCGTTCGGCTGCGAACTCGATTTCGGTTTGGCGTTGGTTTGGTTAGTGCGGAGCAGTTGGCTTGAATCGGCCGTCGCGTAAACGTTACTAAGCAAGAAATAGACACACAAAGATAGTTACACCCGTGTAAATAAAATTGTGTATCGATGTATCGTTCGCTAATTATTTCTACTCTACCTTATTGCTTGTTCAACGTAAACTTGCAAACAATCACTAACGTTAAGGATGCAAACAGTGACCACTAACCTCAACAGAATTCTAATATTGCTTCGAGTTACCAAAAATATCACTGCTTTTAGATGAGCTGTGTTAGTGTAAAAATACATATTTATTGCAAGCATTTTGGTGGGTAAAATGCCATGTTGGAAATATTAAAAGAATCACAGTTTACAAGCTATCTGATCCTATGGCAAGGTTACGCATTGCTGGAGAAGTGACAAACAATGGCCAACATTTGTTAACAAAAACGTCGTGATATGTAATTTTCAGACTTACAAAACGAACGCGCCTCTAAATGCAAATTTTGTAATTGTTCAATGAAGTTTGTTAACACTCGTCAGCCACATTTGCTGAGCGTGTAGATGGGTACATGGGTGGGAATCGCCTATGGGAAGCAAAAGGTCCTCTGAAGAGGGTTAATAGATGCATTTTGGTTAGGTATTAATTATCTTTCTACAAGTTAAGACTACTTCGTGTACATTTACATAAAAACCTATATAATCGATTTAAAATGCAGTAATCACAGTAATCCTAACGGGGCTGTATTCAGTTAATTTGCTTAACGTAAAACACAACCAGTGCGACTCGCGTCGCCATAAAACACTGTTCACAACCAAAATAACTCCCAAGGAACAGCTAAATACAGTCTCATCTTTGAAGGATTGCTCCTCGATTTTATTATTTCCTAAAATCCTACGTCATAAATCATCTTTGAATGTGAGAAAACGTGACTACTAAAATTAAATGCAGGAATGGTATAATACACATCGTCCGCTGGGGGTGATTCGGAGAACTTTTGCTGTTTATTTCGACGCACTTCCCTGCAACAACAGATTTTATAATGAAGTGCTTCGGCAGCTCTTTAATTCTCCTCGTTCACTTACCGATTATAGTAGCGTTGAAAATAAGTTCCCCGGTAAAGCCCGGCTTCACGGAGCGGTCGCAATTGTCGGAGGATGACGAGAATAGCAGTAAGTCAGGATCATGCTCTCGGTACATAAAGCAATATCGTCGGATGCCGTACGAAGACCTGCTGACTGGGGTGGTGATCAGATAGTGCGTGCCGTTCTCTTCCCATCTTCCATGACAAGAATAGGCTGCAACAGATCGCGTAATTACTGAGACTAGGTTTTTACCTATTTCTTTTTTGTTGTGTTAAAAATATTTCAAGGTTAATTTCATAAATATAAAATAATTAGTAAGCAACAAGCCAGAATTCAATAGAACTATTATAAGTTATTGTTTCTACTTTATAAAACTCAATTTATTAATCGTCAATGTTACGGCATATTCAGCGAATCACAACAAATTGCTCTAAATGAAAGACACAGAAAACTAGGTGCTTTCGCACTCAATTAAATCTGAACCCTTCTTTATGATTGCTTCCGTTATAATTGAAAGATATTTTTATGTAAACAAGTCGTATGATTGCATGAGTAGTGCACGTAATTGGTCGTCCCTTGATAGAAGCAAGCACAAAGCGTGCTTTACAACGATAAAATTGGTATTTAAATTTTTAGTTGCTTCTTTGAATTTATAGTTCAAGTTTTTTTAAATTTAACTGATTGACGTTATTATCAATTATTTATTGCACTTTCTGTTATATTTTTGTATTTACAATTGTAACAATACAAAAGTAAGTTGTAAGTTTATTTGCCAGTAGCTGAAATAACATATTTTAATCCAGGAAATAACGTAATGAGGACTCCTGCCAAAGAGGCCTCTAGCATTTCACTTGAAGTTCGATTGGTAATTTTCTTTTTAGTTCTTGCAATTTCTTTTTTATACTATTAATTTTTTAATTTTCAGGGAAACATTAGTTATGTTGTTGGTTGTTTTTGTTAGTGCTGCAGTTCTTGTAGAAATTTTATTTTACGTTTTTCTAATTCAAATAAGTTCTTGAGTTTTACGTTTAAAATTTATATTTTCGTTAATGATATTTTTGTATTTCTGCCGGTCAATTTGTGATCAGTACAATGTAGGCACTTTATTTACACTTATTATGGTCTCACTAATCGTGGTTTTATTAGTGAGTGGTCTGAGGATAAATCGAAATCTGATTCTGCTGCCACATATAATTTTAAAACACTGTTGACAACAAAGAAGTCTAATAAGTCGGATACTTTGGGTGGATCTGTTGGTCAGTTAGTTGGAGAGTTTCTTTTTCATCTATTAGTCTTGTGAGATATCTACCTTTGGTAGTGGTTAAGCATGACCCTCATAAAATGTGTTTGCAATAAAATCTTAATTTTTTATATTGTGTCAAGGCGGACAGTATACTGCTAATATTTTTGTACCGTAGTTGTAGTGGTTACTAGCATTTTTTATAATAGTAGCATTGTTGTCTGGGTAGGTCATAAGCATTATGACAATTTGATGGTTTTGGAGAAAATTTTTAATTCTTCTTTATGCTGAGTTATATCATTGTTATTCTACAGAATCAATCTAAGAAACTTAGTTAATATTCTTTTTTTATAGGCATTGTCATATTCAAGGCCATAGTCTTTGTTGGATAAGCTGATTGAACATGTTTTTAAAATTTTTCAGGAATTTACTGATTAAAGTTTTCATTGTTTTTATAAACTCCGATAATCGTATTGGCGCAGCTAAATACTTAATGAGGAGTTTGAGGATTAATTTATTGGTGAGGAATAGTACGATTGAATATTAGTTGATAGGTAGGATGACTGCTTTTTGGTGGTGATTATTATACGAGCGGTGGAAATATTTGCATTCTCTATAGTTTACTGGATGTGATCCTCCACATAAACAATGTGTAGCTCATGTGTTGAGGCCTTTTTTACAAGCAACAGTGCTATGAGAATCTCCGCACTTAACACACATGAAAGGTCTTTTGCAATATGATTTCGAATAACCACATGGTACATGGCACCTTATTTATTGAATTATGTTATTTCCCTTTCTTGCGGGCTCAATACAAATTATACTATTTGCAGTTTGGCAAGTTAATAGATATCTTTGTTGTTGTTTGCCGGCTTTGTTTTTGTTTAGAATTGGTAATATTGCTTTATCTCTACAAAGAAACAAAGTTTAAATGGCATCATGTAATTGATTCTTGGTAAAAAATTAAAAACATAAGTCAGTAAACTAAAAACTAAAGTATTAGTTGTTTAATAAGGTGGAAATATTCAAAATGAATTATTTATGAGTGTTGTATTTAAATTTTAAAGTAGAATTTTACACTGTCGCCACTTCCTTTTATGAAAAGCTCATTACATGAAAAGTAAGTTTAATTAAGTACTTGAAAATTAAAGTTATAACATGTAGTACTACTTTAAACTAGTTTAAAAAATACGGGATGACGATAAAGCTAACAGAATAGCATTTTGAACTATGGAAATAAAACTCTTTTATACATAGTTCACATTTTACTGAAACAACGGTAAGGGAGAGTCGAACAAATTAAATCTGAAGTGTTTATGGATTTATGCGTCGAATAAATTTCACTTGAGAAACGCTTGTTAAGAAGAAACACAAGGAAGCAAAATAAATCCACGAGGCAACGTTATCAAGAGAAAGCTCAATTTCTTTTTAATATAAATTAAATCAGAATTTAATATATATATATATATAAAGCAAGATTAAAATGGATTAGATCAAACAGAGAACAAGACAAACTGAGTAGTAATTGGATGAAAAACAGAATAAAAACAAATTGAAAGTAATAACAAACGTAAAGGTACAAAAAACTATTATAAGAAGATTAAAGAACAAAATAGGGTATATAAAGGTAAGACCACGAGAATCAAAGATGAAAATGGAAAATTGGCTGAAAATGACAGCTAATACATAAAGACGTGGAAGAAATACTTTAAAGGATTATTGACAGATACAGATATGCTCGAGACAGAAGAAGACGAGACCGTAGCACCAGAACACGACATGATAAATGAAGGACCAACAAAAGAAAAAATAAAAAAATTATTATCAAAATCCGTAATAATAAACCACCAGGGAGAGATGGTATAAATGCAGAACTCATAAAGTATGGTAGGGAAGAATTACACAAAAATGTATACAATAATAAAAAATATGGGATAAAGATAGGTTGACCGTGGAATGGGAATCAGGACAAATAATCACAATACATAAGAAAGGAGGCCAACAAGTATGTAAGAACTACAGAGAATTGACACTATTGAATACGGTACATAAAATTATGACGTCACTAATACAGAAAAGATTAATGAATATCACAGGGAATATAATAGGTTAATACCAATATGGCTTTACTAAAGGAAGATCAACAAAACTAATAATAAACATAATAAAGCAGATAATAGAAAAGGCGCATAAATATCAAATTAAAATGGAGCTTCTATTCATCGACTTTAAACAAGCTTTTGATTCCATCCAAAGAAGTAAACTGATAAAAGCGTTAAAAGAGCTAGGAAAAAATACTAAGATAAGAAGACTAATACGGATGACAATGAGAAGAACAATAATAAGTGTGAAGACGAAAAAGGAGAAACGGAAAAATTCTAAATAAATAAGGAAGTGCGACAAGGAGATTCGTTGTCCACAGCGCTACTTAACTTAGCACTGGAGTATGTATTGCGAAGAATTTACTAGGGCACAGTAAGGACAAGTGATATTCAAATTATACCCTATGCGGACGACGTTGTGCTAGTGGCCAACAACCGCACATTAATGAAACATTTGTTAAAGCAAGTTGTATAGGAAAGAGGTAAAATTGGATTAAGAATTACTGTAGAAAAAACTAAAATAATGAAAATTGGCGGGCAATTACAAACGGCAAATCAAAATATCAGAATGGAGGAATACGAATTTGAATTAGTGAATAAAATCAAATATTTGGGAGTAATGTTATCAAGTGATAGAAACAAAGACATAGAAGTTAAGAAAAGAATAATGACAGGTAGTAGAGCATTTCAAATAAGCAAAAAGATGCTAAAAAGCAAAATACTTGGAAAGAAAACGAAGATAAAAATAAACAAAACAACCATAAGACCAACAATGTTGTATGGTACGGAAACAGTACAATGACAAAAAAATAGGAAGGAGAGTTTAGAATATTGGAGAGGAAAAATTGGAAAACAATGCTAGGGTTAGTAAGAGTATCAGAAAACGGATACCGGAATAGGATGAACTTTAAATTAAAACAAGAGATTGATGAAGACATAATTAAAAAAATGAAAGAACAAAGGTTGAGATGGTTGGGTCATATATGGAGAGCCGGTGCAGACAAAATTATATTTTCAATTTTAGAGTGAAACCCAGGTTGTAAGAAAATAAGGGAAAGAACATTATGAATACAAGAGGTGAAAGAAGACTAAAGAAAAATGTACATGTATATATATAATATATACATATATTACTCTGTTTATAGGACACCATAACAACCGTTATCTATCAGATATTCCTACTTGAATAACTGAGAAGAAAAGATTACCATAACCTTTATACAAAACGGATATTCTGAATAATCATTAACCTACAACATCAAGAATATTAACAAGAACACAAATTCCAAAACTCACAAACTTCCTGATCAAGTAAAAGCGTTTTTATCTTGTATTACAGGAATCACTAAGAAAATACGACTGAATCAACATTACAAACGCTTTTAACGACTGTCATTAGAATAGCTGACTTTATCCATTCAGTTAAAAATCAACACCCTCCATGAATCCCAAAAAGTTTACAAAATACGTTGTGGCGACTGTGACGGAATCTACATAGGCCAAACAAGCAGAAAAAATCAACATTCTTTGGTTCCATGAGAAGGCGACAATTCTTTGGTACTTGTCATGATGAAACCGAGGAAAATAATTAATTTTTCAATTTTAATCTCACTAGTAGAATTATTCATGTGGCAATAGAAATAAAAAACAGTCCTCAATGCCTTAATACCTTAGACAATAATCAACGTTTACTCATTATTTGGAAACTATTAATTACCCACGTCGTTGGTTACACAACTCGCTCAAAAAATAAACTTTCTCCAACCTAGAGCATTCCTTGTCAAACTTCACTTCTACCACAATGAATAGTCGAGTAGAGCAAATAAAAAGCTAGTCCTCTTTTATGACCGCTTAGTTCTCCTTAAAGAGTAGACAGATTAGTCCTTTGACTAACTCCTACCTTTCTTGGCAATGTCTTCAAACTGGATGTCAAAAAAAAACAATTATAACTACTTCAGATTTAAAATAAAATAAATTTCCAACATCAAATGTCCCTAAAGTTTAAGTACAGGAAAAAAAACAAATTCTGTATTTAAATAAGAATTTTTAAAATTGTAGAAATAAAAATAACAAAATGCCATTATATGGTAGAGGAAAACTCATGAGATGGTGTCAGTTCTATAAAAACAAAACGAAATTATAATTTGATAAACTATAAAAGAATACAAGAAAATTTTCTATATTACGACCTTTAGAAATAAAAGTTTTTATATATTCTTTTCATAGAAATTATATTTCATTTTTAACATATTTTTGATTGAATATTGTTGAATACATTTGTAACATTTATTTCTTAATCTGAAAATTTAAGTTTGACCATTGCAAAAGATAATTTTTATAAAACATATGTTTGAGTGTTTAGGCCGTTGTTTTGAATGTACCAAAAAAATTTAATCAGCAAGCCTCTCTCTTCTTGGAGCTGTGTGGTGGACAAGAATGCTGCGATGCTCTGCCCGAATGTACCCTCGATTTTACACGCTGAACGACTTCGTTAAACGAATAGTCCTCGCAGACCATTTCCGAGCCTGCTTCATGTTCTGCCATTGTTTTTAAGTTAAGCGACGTATGTAGGTTTGTCTTTAATTAACAAAAATTTCAATTGTACATAAGCTTCTTGCATCCACTCAACAATAATTTTCGTACAAGTCAACTATAAAGGTCGATCTGACGCGGTCCCCTTTTAATAGTATCTACAGAAATTGAGTGTTGTTCCAACTAGTACAATCGGTTCGGCATTTATGTCATTTGCTTAGTAAAGCAAAAATCTTAGTTTCTGTTGTGGGTATTGCACGCAGCTTATCACTTATTGATTTGTCATTTAATCCGGATTACGATAGCCCTAACCGAATTATGAACAGTAGGACTACATTTTAAATTTTGGTGCAATCAGGCGTCCGTAAACAGATTAACTGTGATTCTATTTTTGCGGGAAACATTCTTTAACGGTTCATATTCTGAACTGTAAATAGAAATATTGACCATAACTGCGCTCGACGTGGTAAATAAATGTTTAACTGCCCTTGGACTCATAAATGGGTCTTGCTCTTTGTGAGCATACAAACGCAATATTTTATAGTAAAATTTTCGTAAATATTTAGCGTGCAAAAAATCAACATATAAAGTAGATAACATGGTGAATATGTGTGAATGTTAGCTTATAGCGACAGGATGGTAGACGATCTTCAAGTAACAGATGTGAAAGCGTTCGCAAGTTATGGTGACTGACATAAAAATAAAAATGTAATTATTATTTCTTTTTCATTGCAGAATTATTAGTGCGTGCTATCAAAAGAATTCGGTAATTGGAATTTTCAAATCTAATATTTTCCAAGTTATTAACAGTAGATATCTTAAAAATATTTTTATAAATTTTCATATTGTAGCTAGTCGATAACGTACGTACAGAAGATTTCTACTAATATACGAACGTCAGTTTTAGCAATAACTTTAACAATATAATAGTCGCGATCTATATGAAAAGAACGGACATATCTTAGAGTACACAGTTTTATAAAGTAAATTACAAGTTATCCTATTTGTCCTGAAAAAGTATCTAACGGGCCGGAAAATTGAAAAAATGTGAAACTCTGAGTTGAAAATCGTATTTTAGTGTCACATAGACATGACATAAACAAGAAACTTAAAAAATTATCCCAACCCATCAAGTATTGTTTACTATTTCTTACGTCACAATCCAAATTGTTTCAGTAAATTTCCGATAAATATCAGTGAGTTCGTTTATGCTTGGATGCCCGTATAAATTACACTCTATTATATAAACTCTTAATCAAATTATTGGTTTATCTGGCTTCATAAAATTTTTAATATTATTTTGCTTCTTCCCCAAAACTAGACTTTGCTTAATAATAAATTTAAAATATTAGTACAACACAGTATTTACAGTAATAGAGTGAACAAATCAGATCTTAACAAATACAGATAACTATGAGAGTTTAATCTACTTTATGATGTTTTCATGTTAAACGGAGGTAATGTTATCTGCAAAAGAATATTACGTATGTCCCCTGTTTAACTCCGTAACCACATCCGCTCCGCAACTATGGAATCTCAATTTCAAAGCTCTTCTTCTAAAAACTATCTAACAATCGGACCGCATATTTGTGTATGTCAACATACAGATATAAAGAAAACATTCGCAAAGCCAAATATAAAATTCTAAGCAGATCTTACTAAAAAAAAAAAAAACCGTCAACATCCTCATACTGTAATTCGCGTAGTAGTCGACTATCAGGTACGGAAGAGACTTCAGCCTAGAGTACAGTTTTCTAGATACAATCCAAATATCTCGCTCTATACACGCAAGACTTCAGTAGCCACCATCAACAATCAAGCTACATCGAAAACAGCATCAAAAAAGAAACTCTTTACGAATGGATGGATAACAACAACTTAAACCTTATATATG
This sequence comes from Sinelater perroti, assembly GCA_036346155.1. Lineage (NCBI taxonomy): Eukaryota > Metazoa > Arthropoda > Insecta > Coleoptera > Elateridae > Sinelater > Sinelater perroti. The sequence continues at coordinate 7,062,736 of JARFIY010000265.1, forward strand.
ACGCCGAACAGAAATCATCTTTTCACTCAGTTAGATGGAGAAGAGGATACAACCCAGACTTAATATGTATTACTACTGAAAATTCCAGCCCTCAACAATTTTCTTAATTCATCAAACAAACCATTAATTGCCACTATTGGAATTACGATTCCTATTATTAAATCAAAACCTTGCCAAGATTTAACAAAAAAAACTGGCGAGATTTCAGAGCTTAATTGGATAGTGATCTAGAGACTTGAAGTCACAAACTACTAAACCTTTGCTAGTTATCCACACAACAATGCAACACATATCCAGAGAAGCCATAAAGTTTTACATTTCTTGTTGGAATGAAACTGCAAAACAACTTTATCCAAGGTACAGTCATTATGCAGATTCTTAAATAGTGGAAAGACTCCAAACTTTTTGAAAGATATTAGTAATCATGAAAAGAAATTATAGAAAAACTTAATTTTACTCATATTAGCAGAATAGCATCTAACCTTCTTCAGAAGTTTATATAATATAGTTAATTCAAAACGAGCAGAATAAAGTTATGCTCGAGACTTAAGATACTCAAACAATTTACGACACAGACTAGAAAAAAATTTTCCCAAATAAAATGTAGTTATCAGCAAAATTTGTTAGTATTACAGCTAATTACTATCGAAGAGTCATCAAGGCAGTAAAGTTCAGAGAGGTAACGGGTCTAAACAAGATTTATTTAAAGTTTATGGAAAAACTAAGTTAAAAGTTCTGTAGTGACGTCATGCAAAAGAATAAATTGCCATATATACGGTCATAACCACACCAAAACCAGATAAAACCCAAAAATATTTCAAAACTACACACCAATTTTCCTTCGGGATATTTAGTACAACTTCTCTGACATAATCCTGTACAGCCATTTCCTGCTGATAATCCAGAATCAAATCACAAAAAATATGTAACCCTTGTAGAAACTTCTGCAATCAGGTGTTACCCCAAACCGCTTATATTAAAAACGAATTTTAGAACAACCTGAGCTGAGTTCATAGAGTGTTGCTTATGATAAAGTTTGTAAAGAAGTTCTTCTGCATACGTTATATAATTTACTGGGACATTAATATTATTCATGAAATGTTTAGCGATTAATTTTTCAAAGCACACAACGGAGAAAAAATTAGTAGTTTTAAAAACCTACAAAACGGCTTACTGCAGCAGCCTGTGTATCTCTCACTTATCAGAAATTTATGACACAGCCTTGGATAATAAAATTAACAACTTTCAAGATGCAAAATTAATATTTATATCTGATCTCCAGAATATGCACTTCTACCTCAATCAGTGGGGCCTACAACTAAATTTAAAGTATGCTCAAAGATACTTACACTAAAAAATTCCTAGAAGTTATTTTGGATGGGAGTTTCCCTTTTAAAATTTACCTGCAGAATTTCTTAGCCAAAATCAAAACAAAAACAACATAATTTAAAAACTCACAGAATCTTCATAGCGTGCAAATAATGCTAATAATAAATAATAAACAATAACTTATCTATTCCTATGTAATAATATTAGTTTTGATTAATATTGCCTCACCTCGCTACAAAAAAGAGCAGCCTTCAAGTTGCAGTATCGAAGAATACTTGCAAACGTTGACCCCACCTTCCATTTATCTCAATGCAAGACCAACCTTCTCGACTCATATCACAAAGTCCACCTATTAAAGAGGCTTCAAAACATCTTGCAAATTTTGCTATTAAAAATGAGTGGCTAAATAAGTCGGCAACTGGTGATACAAAAACTAAAAGTATCATCACCTTTCTAAGAAAGAATGATGTAGTCAAATTGAATATGGACAGGCTAAGAAGATCTCCTTTGACTCGTATTTCTTCTAAGAGAGTGGACAAATTGAAACCCAAAGTAAATAACTAACTCCGATCTCTTGATAATGGCATCAAAGTGAGTGCCAAAATGAAATTGATTCAAAAATCAAGCAGTACCAAGGTCGTAAATATAATATTTAGCAATCATTATACTAAAAAATAATAGTTTATTACCTTAAATTTTATTAAATTTATTTCGTTCGTTTCGTTTTAAAAGATCTGTAACTCTTGATCTATTAAAATAAATTTTAATTAACAGCCGTTCCCAGTTAGTTATTTATAACCAAAAAAGAGTATACAATTACACAAAAAAACTTAATGAAAAATAAATAATAGAAGATATAGAAAATTTAACGATGAAAGTCAAATTAGTAATGCAACCAGGTAGAGTAATACAATTCCAGACTTTGCATTTCAAAATTGGAAGAAACGCGAATGTTTTGTACTCTGTTATAAAATTAGACAATCTTTAACTAACAGTTTAATTATGCAGTTTAAGATCATATCAGTTTTATGAAAGTATAAACTGTATATTTTTTGACAAACCGGGGAAACTATGCATTCAAAAATAATTTAATTATTCTAGTAGGAAAACTTTCATACCCTTTCTAATCCGACGATTAATACTAACGGGACACTAAATTACATAAAAATAAAAGTTTTATAGAATAACAATACTATAGTCCATAATTTACTCAAAAGAGATAATTCTAAACTTAAAAGATTATTAATGCGAATGAAGTAGAGGAATATCGGAAGAAAATAATTTATTTAAAATATTAAAACCGTTAGATATTTTAATTATATCACTAAAGTAAAGTTAATTTTCAAGTATATTTAATTCAAAAGGTCCGCTCTATTCATGAAAGAGAAATAAACACGAGTAAACATCTGTTCTACAATGCAAATACACTAACTGTTGAAAATTTTAGTACAGATTTAGCACCTGATCAGTTATAACTTTCCAACTTCAAATAACTAGATGAATGCGTACACATCAATGTATTGAAATGCATCATTCAAAGCTAATGTTGCAAATTAATATTCATGATTGGAGCTTAACAATCAATAATATATTATTATATTGAGCGGATTCAATTTACATTGTGACATAATGTTATAAAATTGTTAAATTTACTACGCGCAAAACATTTTAATAGAACGTAGTGCAGTCTGATGTAAATGGCATTACAAAAATTTTTAACAGAATTTATTAAATGGAGTACAAATAAGTCTCCGCCGCTTGACAAAAGATGACCCCACCAGTAAGTTATGGTTGAAATTGTCAGATGTAAAACGTTATATCGTAAGATTGGACATCTAAAAACACCGTAACCTTAAAATATTAGCGATTTTGTATCAGCATCACATAATTTTTTTCAAGTTGTCAAGTTTTGAGCAGAATAAGCGTCATTTGCGGGAACTTTTGATTTACTTCTTTCATTTGAAGAAATCTGTAGCTGAGGCGCATCTATTGCTTGTAGAACTATAAAGTGAGGCTGCTTTAAGTGAGAAAAATTGTCGTGAGTGATTTCATAAGTTTAAGAACGGTGAGTTTGACGTCGAAGACAAAGAACGTAGCGGAAGGCCGAAAGTGTACGCAGACGCGGAATTGGAAGCATTATAAGAGGAAGATTGCTGCCAAACGCAAGAAGAACTTGCACTTATATTAGGAGTGACTCAACAAGCAATTCCACATCGTTTAGAATCGTTGGAAATGATTTAAAACCAACGAAATTGGGTTTCATATGAACTGAAGCCCAGAAACGTTAAGTGTCGATTTTGCACATGTGAAATGCTGCTTGCCAAGCATAAACGAAAGAGTATTTTGCATCGTACCTGATGAAAAATGAATCCACTACGATAACCCAAAGAAGGGAAAATCATGGGAACCACTTAGCCATGTTTCAACATCGACAGCCAAGCCGAATATTCATGAAAAAAAAACTCATGTTGTGTATTTGGTGGGATCAGCTTGGCGTCGTGTATTATGAGTTGCTCAAGGAAATCGTTAATGTGGCTCTCTACCGAACACAATTGATGAGATTGAGCCGAGCACTCAAGGAAAAACGCACCCACTACTATTCCAGACCCGATAAAATTATTCTTCTGCATGATAATGCTCGTCTAGATGTTGCGTCGCCGGTCAAAACCTACATGGAAACACTCAATTGGGAAATCCTACCCTACCCGCCGTATTCACCAGACATTGTCCCCTTATTGGGTCGATTCGTGGATAGCCTCAAAAGATGAAGTGTTCTTCCAACGGGCATCCGTATGCTGCCAGAAAGATGGAAAAAATTAGTGGCTAGCGATGGAGAATATTTTGAAAAGCATAAGATTCACAATAAGTGCCCAATCTTTGATAAAAAATCGGCGGAGATTTACTTGTACTCCTTTTATAATGCACCAAAAATGGGTAAATGTAGCTTCAGAAGTTTTAGTTGCAATTAAACTTTCTTCAACATACATTATCAATATAGCATACTAAAGTATATTTCTCCATACAGTCACCGTAAATATTCGTAATGAAGTACTATATAATAGCTGCTTACAATTTTATTTACAGATAAATGGTTCTTAATGAACTGAAACAACTTTTGTTAGATCTGAATCAGTGTTTGAAGTAACTAATACCGCGCAACAGGTTAAATTATTGAATATATAATTCTTTTCAATAGTATCGGGACTGAGTGGAAAAGAGATAATATCAAAAAAATTAAACAAACAGCTAGTTAAGCTAGTGAATTGGATGATATTAGTCGCTGTAATTTATATAAGTATTCACATATTGGGTGTTTATAGAGATTAATCTATTTGTAGATTTTGTAATAAAGAAATTTAAATAGTCTTATACGTTATATTTGGCCGGAAAGTTTTTACCCGCTTAAGATATTCACTTCTAACAAAAACCAGCATTCGAGGGGCTTTAATATATATAGATGTAGTGAAAAGGCAACTTAGTTTAATACAAATTGCAAGCCTCTCCTTTGATTAAGTAAAATGAGTAATATAATATGCCTTAAGGCTGCTATACTAGCGGTCTTCAACCCCTTTCCACATTTTACTCGCAAAAAATAAATTGGAGAGAAAAAAATCTGATGTAGACGATGTCACACTGACTTTTTGATACATATTTTTGTTTTGTTTAATCCCAAGGTACCATCGTGCAGAGTTTTTACTGTACGCGTTTCTGTTATATTTTTGAAGGAAAAAACTCACATAAATAAGGACGCTCACCATTATTTTTATTATTGACGGCTAAACAACCCGAATGTTTTTAGATAAGTTTCGTTTCGATTCTATAGTGAAGACTCATTACGGTTCTTTTCAAATACGAATGTATTCTCTCTTGGTAATGGCAAAAAATTTTAAGTTTTATTTATTTTTGTGTTAACTAAACAACATTTTTGGAAGCTAGCAAGCAGACACTTTATCGTTTAAAGTTGAAATGATTTTGAGAACAACAAATTTCGCTTTCGTCCCCCTTTTTGCCAACATAATTTTATATAATATTTGCACACATCTCCACCTTGAAACATGTTTCAATCACACCTTTCTAAAGATGGAAACCGACTACGCCCGTGCGGCGATAACTCCCGACGTTGATTTATTGATAACTATTAGATTTATTAAGAGAGTCTTATTAATTAACGTATAGAAAATATCTGCAACTTTTAGCGTTAAACTACCCTTTTTAAAAAATATATGGAAAAAAATATTTGGTAATAATTAATTTTTTGACAATTCTAATAGATCATTTTCATCCAAAAATAAACGTCATGCTACGTAATTTAAGAGCTTACTTTGAACAAGAGAATTTTAAATCAACATAAATTTAAATGTAGTACCCACAGAATAAATGCAATAAGTATATAGACATCTATAAAAGTAATATACCAATTGCGCAATTGGCTGCCAAAAATTTGTAAAAAGGGGTTTAAGATACCCAATGGAACTATAACATAAATAAATAACTGTGAAAAGTTATGAAAAAGCACAAGAATACCATTCTGACTTCACCCAAGTAAGATACTATTTGTACTTAGAAAATTAGGAAACAAAAAACTTTTCATGGTTGTATTACCAAAATATAAAGTGAGATAAAAAGAAATAAAACAATTAAATGTGAAATTTAAAAAGTAGAAGAACAAACTTGAAAACGCAAAAACAGATCTTTTGAAACAGAAACACTTGACCACTTTCACTACAAACCTATGTATTGGCTGCAATATGTTAGTGATACCTTTATTATATAGCCATAAGAAAAAAAATCCAAATTACAATACAAAATAACCCATCTCTTAGTATGATTGTATTAACAAACCACAACGTTTTTTTTACTCCAAGACAATTTACAATCTGTCTAAGAAACAATAAGACAATGAGGTAACACTATCAATAACATAGATATTAAACATATCATGTAGACAAGTCATCCAGTGAATCGTGCCTTTACAATTTATATTTTAGGTAAGACTTATTTTAATTTCTACTGATGAAGCTATTCTGATTGCTGCTACTGGAACTTATTTGGTATAACCTAGGGTTTGAAATACTTGAGTCTATGTGTGTCATCTGATTCTTCAAGAAGTCTAAGCACTAATTGATTTGATTGCACTGATAATTTTACACTGTATGACGCACTGAGTTGTTTGGCAACCACTTTAACCGTAGGCATTTGTATGTCTCTTCTTAGTGTCGCATTAGTCACGTGCCATGGGGCGGTGGTAACTTGACGTAGGACCTTAGACTAGAACATTTTTAATATTTCTATGTTTGAATTGGCTTCAAATCTGCAAAGTTGCACTCCGTAACTCCATATTTGTTTTAATATACATGAGCACTTTATTGTATAGTGCAAGTTGCAACTTTCTTCCGATTATCCAATAGAGCTGCCTTAGTTTGATGTTTATTATTATTATATATATATATTAGTCTTCTGTCTAAGGTGATACCTAAGTATTTAGCTTTTGTATCTTGAGGTCTAAGTTGTTCGTTGAGATAGATTATAGTCTAAGAGCTAGCGACGAAAAATCAACGTGATAAGGTACAAGGGTAATTTATGTCTAAAATGTTAAGGGAAAGGTACGCTTCTGCCAATTTGCATATTTACTTGTTAGGAAATGTAAAAACTTTTCAACTTTCTCAGCATTAGTTCATCATTTTCACTTCTGCCAATTTACATACAGTTTTAACATTGCCTAAGTAAATATGCAAATTGGCAGAAGCGCACCTTATTACGTATTTTTCATTAATTTTTGATGACCTTTGATGACTTCTGCCAACCGTTTAGTCACCACCTAGGCTTCTGCCAATTTTTTTCTTTATTACATTTGCAAAAACAATGTAAATACCAATTTTCAGCTTTGCACCTTGTCACTAAAAAATTTTCATATTTGATCCCCTATCCACGCTTTCAGACATCAAACTAACTTCTGCCAATCGAGATTTCCCTTAATTTAGAATAGTACTAACATTTTAGATATAAATTACCCTTGTACCTTATCACGTTGATTTTTCGTCGTTAGCTCTCCGTCTATTAGTGGGCAATTAGATCTTTTTGTGGTGAAAGTTACATGTACAGATTTATGTTCACTAACCCCGATTCTCAAATTTTCAAGCTATTTCTCAATAACGTTTATATTTCCTTGAACAAGATTAGATGCAGTTTCTGGATTTCTGTGTAATGCAATCACCGTAGTGTCATCAGCAAAAGTTGTTACTGTTATACCTAGTAGTACTGGAAGGTCGGCAGTAAAGACCGAATACAAGATTGGCTCTAAAATGCTTTCTTGAGGGACACCCGATTTGATTGGTTTTAAGCTTGTTTGTTTATTATCACGTCTAACATAGTACTGTCTTTCTTCTAAGTATGATTTTAATAGAAGGTATATATTATAAGGTAGTAATTTTTTGATTGTGTATAGTAGTCCTGAGTGCTAAACCTTATCAAAAGCTTGCGACACGCAAGGAATACAGCTGAGTAATATATATATTACTATGTGTACTTGTTTGCTAGTTCCATGCTGTACTCTGAAGCCGAACTGATGCTCAGGGATTAGGTGCTTTTGTTCAAGTATTGGTTTCAATCTTTTAAGCAGAAGTTTTGCGAATACTTTTGCCAATATTGGCAGGAGGCTGATTAACCTGTATGACTCTACGCTTTTAGGATCTTTGGCCGGTTTTGCTATCAGTATGATTTGTGCTACTTTCCAGTAGACTGGAAAATAATAATTTAATATTAATGCAGCATTAAAAAGTGCCTTTGTATCTCGAATTATATTTTCTGAAAGTTCTTAGAGTACTTTACTTGTGATATGATTCTATCCTGAGGCTTTTTCGCTGTTGAGGTCTTTGTCAATTATTTGTTGGACTTTATGGATCTTCAACCTTTTTAGTGGAAGTTCCATTTGTAACGGCGAGTCTAAGAACTTATAGATATGTTATTCCTCATTTTTAGTAATTGTTCTCAAAAAAAAGAGTAAACGTTTTTTCAAGAGTTTTGGCGAATGCTTCTCTCTTTTCTATATTTGATCTAGCTCATTTGCCATTTTCGAATTTGATTAGACAATTGTGCTGGTTGGGGCGTTTCCACCTTCCAAAAAGAGTAGTTGGTGTCGTTCTCCTCTACTAGGTATCTTTTAAATTCTTTTATTGCTTTGTTGTGTCTAATTTTATATTGAGGAGATCTCGTTTGCTGCTATCGTTTTTTTAGTTTCCGTGTTTCTAAGATTTTTTCTTTAGCTACATCAGAACATTGATTCTGTTGCAGTCTGTTATTTATTTTTGAGATTGCTGACCAATCAGCCTCCTGAATAGTCTGAGTTAACAAGCCAACAGCTAGATCTAGCTCTTCTTTGTTTTTGAGTGAGAATTCAAGGTGGTATTACTATAGTATATAATTAAACGTAGTCCAGTTTGTTTTACTATTATGTAGCGTAAATGATCTGTATTTATACACCATGTTAGCGTAACAATTATAGGGGAATAGTCGGATAAAAAATCGAAACATGATTTTATGTTTAGATGAGTTTGGGCTATATTTTTGTTATACAGAAATCTAACATGTTTGGTGAGCGCCTTCTATCTGAAGGCCAGTATGTTAATTCGCCCGTGGCGTTAAATTGTTTTGCACCGCTAGGCACAGTTGTTTTCCGTATTTGATTTGGATCCCCACCACGGATATTTAGCGGTAAAATCGCCTCCGCTGATAAATCGATTACCAAGTGTATCAGAATATTGCTTGCACTGTTCCTTTTTGATTTTATGTTCAGGCTGATAGTTTGATGGGTTCGAGGTAGTCGCAAACAGTGACGGTGGTTGCTTGCAAGAAGTCTTTTTTAAAGCTTATTTATTTTCATAATGTTTTACTGAAGTTTTTATTATTATAGAAGAGCCTCCACAAGCAGTATTTTCTGGTTGTGTATTAGAAAAGTTTTTAATTCTTCGGGCTAAACCGTTAGCATTCCCGACGCCTATTTTTAGTAAATTAGGCATTGTTGGTTTTGTTAATTAACACTGTGGTAATATTTAGAAGTAGGTTCATTCTTTCTGCTAACTTTTGCGCTAGTTCTTCAAGCTTAGTTATGCCATCATTATGTTGGGTGGCGAAAGGCTGTTGTTAAGCAGTGGGTATTAAGTTGCTTTGTAGTTTTGTAAAAAACTTTTGTAAAAACCACAAAGTAAAAAAATTAAATGTGGATTAACAAGAATTAACAAACCAGTTGATTGACTAATAAGTCAAAGATAAAAATGGAAAGACAAATGTGTTTCGACAAAAAATCTCTCTGATTCAGCCTGTTGAACATAAGTATATAGATTGTAAAAATCTTAAAATTTAGGAATTTGTTTAATAAATAATAGACAAATAAAAAAATAATTGTGTAGAAAGTAAGTACAAAAAAACTGAAAAAAATGAATTTCCTTGATATTTTATTAGAAAGAAGTAGCTATGCCTAACATGCTGGTGAAATGTGGCATGCAACGAAAAACGCATAAGGGCCAAAACAATTAATAGAATTTAACTTATGCGTACAATTCTGGTGGTTAGTTGTTTAAATAATGTATAAAAATGGAACTTTGCTATCTTTAAGAGTGCATCTTAACAACCGTGTTTTAAAATAAATATGGAACATTGTCAGGAAATTTTAAAATTACCTCTTCAAGCATAAAACAATTTCCAGCCAAAATAGATAAATGTTTGGCTAATATTTTAACCAAAACATTATATTTTTAAGTTGTAAAACAATCGGTCTATATGTATACGCACATAGAGTATATTTAAAATTAAAAGGATTATTCATGTGTTTCAATAAATTTCAGAAAACTGTTATGCTCTTACTGAGACTTGCTAATTTTTTTCTGGTAATTATAATTACATAAAACTGGATAGCAGTAGAAGGTTTTTGAAATAGAATACCTAGAAATCAAATTCAACAGAAAGAAGACGAGTAGTCACAAGCACTTTACGAAACAGCTTTGTTTAAATTTAATTGGCGCAGTAGTTTTGGTGCTTTAAAGAAATGATTGGAATTTGACTAGCAGTAATAGCCCTAAAGGTGAAATGCTTAAAATATCTTGCCGAAGGTCAATTAATAGAACAAACCGTAAAACTGTTGACAAAACTGTTACTGGTGTGCTATAAATTTTTTAATAGTTAGATAGTATGCACCAACAGACGCCAGCTTGAGAGAATTTTATTTGCCAGCTAATAATGCTGTTGTAAATATTACGTATGTGCACCGCAGTAACACAGTTACCTTCTTTTCTCATGAAACTACGGAACTGACCCAATTTCACCAGACTACGTTTATGAAGCTACTCGAAACGTGCGAAATATATAACTTTGTATGTTTTCGCCGGGACTAATTAAACAAAATTTTAAAGTTTAATTACATTATGAAAAATACTTAACCGAGTTGCTTGAGGGCATTTATAATGTAATAACACTTAATTGTATTCGAAAGCATATCGATGAGTACTAATGATTCAGAATAAGTAACAGAAATCAATAAAATTAATTCTTAAAAGTCTTCACTTGGTCTGTTAGACTGCAAACGGGTACAGTAAGAAATTGTGCGCAGATAGTACAAACTTATAATTTTCATTCATTTAATAGATTTCATAGGTTTAAGCTATTCAACTAAGGTTCTTGTAATTCCTATGAAAAATTATTATTTACGTTGATTTAAGTCAGTGCTGTTAAATATTACAGAAGCTGAAACGATAATTTTTAAAAATAGGAATGTTATAAAAATCTCCATACCACAGTAGTAAGTAATCACAGTAATTAACATTTACTTTTTCAACAAAGCAGTTCAGAAATTAAAATATAAAAATTGCACTTTTAAGATAATATAGTTTATTTAGAATAACTTTTATACTCAATAGATTTTGCATTAAGTGATCTGTTAGTAACTCAAAATAATAATTATTATTATATCAAAAGACTAAATATTGTACAATATGAGCCAAAGAAACAAACACTTTTTTTGGCGCACTTACAGGCAACTGCAACCTCAAGGGCTTATTGTGTCCACTAACAGTTATTCTAAAACATTTACACACACAGACACATACGGGTTTAGCGAGACTCGAACTCGAGCGCGCCGGCTAGAAGACAGAGCTAGCTGGTTGAAGCATCTGAGCCACCGCGATCCCAAACAAACACTTACTATTACTAATTATTAGTATATAGCTCATAATCGCATTTTAGATATAGATAAAGAAAATCTGAGAAAACTGTGGGGTAATTTGTTTTTTTTTTTGAAAATATCGGCCTACATAAGGAATTTCTAGCTTTATCTTATTAGTCAGCCATAAAACTTAAAAGCAAAATATTACATGAACTTATGGTTGGTTGAAATGGTACGAGTTTAAAGACACAATTACAGTGTTTTTTTAATAAATAAATTAATTTACTCCTAACACTTAGTCACGCATACACACTTACACATACACGCACACAAACACATACAGATCAATTATTAAAACCTCTTAATTAGGGGCTTTAAAAGCTGTAATACAAAACTATATTAATAGCGCAGGCAAAGTACAATTCTACAGGCTCTATCAGTAAGATAAAAAAAATATTAAAATTATCTGACTTATCTTAAAGAAGTACCAAATTCTTATTATTAATTCAAACTTATCATTCCAAACTAAAAATATTTCCTATCATGAATAAGTTCCAAATTTTTATAATTATACGGTTTTGCAAAAATTGACATAAAAACGTTCTTGTACGTCTTGTAATTGATACATTTAGTTTTTTCACTAATAACCTAATTAAGTTCCTCTCCAAATTTTTCGATCTTTTACTGAAAAAACCTCATTCTATCTCAAAGGGTTCTACCATTACTTAAAACGTTTTTATGGATAAAACTCCTACGCCATGGTTAGCTTTATGTTGTCTTTGCTTATCAATATCTTAATTTTTAAGACTTCGCATTTATTAAAATTAATTTGCAATATATAAGTATAAGGTAAATTAAAATAAATTTTAGCACGTAACTAGCGTTGTTCCTGTAGATTTCTCACTTTTACCTGCTGGAGAGGCAGGCGTGTAAATAGCCGCTCTCGTGGTGCGGTGTGGAAACGTAGTACGGCCCGTATTGGAACGTCAACCGATAAGGCCAAAATCGCCCCTTAAACGGCCGTCGCGAAAGCGGATGGGGGCGGCTACCGATATCAACCAACGAGTATTGCCAAATCGCTCACCTGTATCGGCTTCTGCTTCGTAGGCGATGGTTCCACGGTGGCCACCTTGCCGCGCTGCGGATCTGGTATTTGCGGGATGATAAGACACGACCGAATTGGCCGCGCTGCGGAGTGCTTCTTGCGGGTTGATAAGACACGACCGAATTGGCCGCGCTGCGGAGTGCGAATGTATGCGGGTGTTAAGACACGACCGAATTGGCCGCGCTGCTGATTGCGAATGTGCGGGTGTTAAGACACGACCAAATTGGCCGCGCTGCGGAATGCGAATGTTTCTTGCGGGTGAAGACACGACCGAACTGGTCGCGCTGCGGATGGCGAGTGTCGCCGGGCTTCGCGCCTGGCTTGGCGGTAGGTCTTTGCGGGCAATTTTTATTCGACAGCACCTTTCATATCAAAAGGTGCCGCCGACGGCGTATGCAGACTTGTCGGCTGAGCAAAAGCCCATATGCCGTTTTGTGTGCGATGGCAAAACGTAGCAGATATCAAAGGCCCGCATGCCGCCGCGATATAAAGCGGTTCAAGGGCGAAAAGGCCGCCACACCACCTGCCATAATAAATCTTTTCACAACCGATATTTAAACAAAAACCGTCGCTCAGTTTCACTTTGAATTTATCTGTTGAATATAATACTTTTTTGTATAGTTTTGAAAAACTCCCCAAATTCCTTTATTATTTAAACCAAAATTAAATAAATCTTGGTAACAAAATAAATTATCCTATCTCCTACCTAGATACCACAACTCTTTCAAATAGCAGCTTTTATGAAACTGTCTATAAAAAAAACTACTTATACTAATTAATACCTAAATGCCCAATTTCACCATCAGCCTGCTTAAATTCATTCAGTTGTAATACGCCATTACCAAATACATCAGATTTTCCCTAATAAGAAACCAAAAAAAAGTAATAGATCTTGAAGCTGTTATAACCCTAGCACAGAAAGGGTATTCTGCAAATTTTTGTGTTATATAATCCCTCTATAAACAATAAGGATGGTACATAAAATCCTCTAGCCACTGGTTCCCTCTGGAGAAAACAAAAGGGGCAGCTAAATTTGGCAAGTGGCCTAAAAGATAGCCCCTTTTATTTTAAAATTTATGCATAATTGAGAAAATTTTTATAATACATAAGCACATATCCCCTAGCTGCCGGTTCCCTCTGGAAAAAACAAAAGGGACAGACAAATTTGACGTAGAATCCGAATCCGCGATCAGAAATTTAAGAAAACCAATGCAAGTGGCCTAAAAAATATGCCCTTTCACATTTATATGCCAGGGGCTATATTGAAGTGAGGGAGGTTGCTCTTCTTATAAGGCGCGAATCGCCTCAACGCATACCGCTCGAAGGTTTTACCTTCGCTGATTATATTCGGTCACCTAAGGACCTATGTCCTAAGGAATACCAAGGAGTATATGAAATACTTATGTAGGTCATAAAAACCAGAAAATATTAATCCATGTGAACCATAAAAAGAACATAAAATCAATTTTTTCTATTAGTAAACCATTTCTCATTCCATTAGAAGAATTATTTCTAAGACAATTAAAATTCTTAATACCCAAATACAAAACACCATTAGTTACGCAACGCCACCAAATTAATACACTTTTTTCGACATAGTGCACTTTCTGCGAAACTTTCACTCCCAAGCCAATAAATAGAAAATGAGACACACAAAAATAAGTCTTCTTCAAAAATTTAGTTTCTCTTTGTGGAATATGTAGAGTGAAGCTCCGTTTGAAAAGCTAAATTTTCTTGAAAGATTGCTTATACATTATCAAACGTGGTAAAATTGAGGGATAAACTAACTATAAAATTTTGTTTTTCTTCTATAGATCTTTTTAGATTATCTAACTTTGAATGGTTTCCTATAATTCTATTATTTAAATCTACTTCGTGCTAGGATATCTTGCATAAGACAAATTAAAAAAAAATAGAAAACTAAATTGGATTTAATAAATGTGATCTCCCCATTTCCTTTCATTAGTTTTAGCAACACTTTTACGCAAGGGTTCTAACTTTTTTACAGAGTTATGGCCTTATGGCTTACAAAACTCTATTTTAATTTAACTACATTTTTTGTAGTTAGGTGCCTAATTCAAGTATTGTCATTACTGTGGTATTAAACGATGCTACTGACCCTTGATGCGTAATACTTTGCATGCTGTAATGTTTTAATTGTGATGAACAAGGTTGAAAATAAACGTCGCCTCTTTAAAACAAGTTATTTTATCTTAAAAAAAAAACTTAACCGAAACCACATACATACTACTTAATCATTTTATTAGTTGAAATTTACAAGAATAAATGCATTTTCCCCGAAAACCTTTATGAGAACAATAAATTTGAAAACAAATTACAAATTCTACAACTGTTTGATATTAGGCTCGCAACGTCATAAGTGTAGTTTTTTTATTGCATTGATTTTTAGTATTATTAAATCTCAACTAAAGTATCCCTTACTAGAAATAAAAAAAAACAAACAGGAAAAACCATCACAAATATTCGAAAAAATAATAGTAATTTTAAATCTAGGAAAATAATAAATGTAAGCGCTACTAAAAACATTAATCACTACCGACAAAAATAGGCCATCAGACATATGAAAAATAAGAAATTAACAAAAAGAACGTATCAAAACAGTATTATCAAAAAAAATAGAATACAGAAAACCAATTATATTAAAAAATAATCCGAGCTGAATAAAACAGGATTATATCGGAGAGAACGAAAACATTGCAGAATTAAAATTTACTATGTAACAATAAAACAGTAAAACCAAATAAAATATCAAAACGATATTAAAAGGTAAAACATATCTTAAAGTAGGCGACAAATTGAAATCTACCAAAAAAACTATAAAATTGTAGTGGAATTAATAAAACTCTCTAAGAGAGAGGAAGCACACAGACCTTGAATAATTAACAGAAGTTGTGTGTTGCAAAAACAATATAAGCACTTTATTTACAAAGCCGCATGTTTAAAATAAACATTCATATTTTTTGCGCTTTATTATAGGTATAAGTACATATTGACACTAGATAAGCAATTTTATATAGGCCTAGTTGTTTTTAACAGGAGGACTTTCATGAAAATATTGTTAGTCTGGTCTGAAGCAATTGCCTCCAGAAAATTAAACACATGCAACTATTTAGATAAAGAAGCTACAGTTGCACTATTTATTTCGCTGTTTTTCCTTAGCAGTGCGACCTTTACATGACTAATTAATAAAGTTGTTAGCGAATTAGACTTTAATGCAGGCCGGTAATTACATCTACCTTAATATTCAAACTGTGTCCAGCACACTGCTTACTGCGCTCGTATAATTCTACAGACGAAAGCAAACAAAATTCATAAATTATGCAAGTAATAAACTTATTTGGTGTTTGGAAACTTTCGGAGCCAATCTCCAAGCTTGCCTACGCAGCTCTTACTATTTAGATTAATAGTCGGAATAGCTCTATAATTACAAATTGGTGTACGTTTTTGCTAAAAGTAAATATTGAGGAGTTTTAGTTTACTTGCTGTATTAATTTTGACGCAGTCTTTGTTACTATCCGGACAAAATTATATTAATATCATTTAAATATTTAAAATTAATAGAATAAGTTTAATAATTTTACTTATTTAATAACAAGATTAAATACTTCGATTTGATTTTTATTTACAAAATTTTTGAAAATTAACGTTTTTTATATATTTTTTAGTTTTTTTTGTTTTAAATACTTTTAAAGAAGTTTTTGTAAGTATATGCATATTTAAAAAATTATTTTTATAAGATTTATTATAAACAATTGAACTAGTTAACTTACCAAAATGAAAAATGTGTATAGTAATTTCATCAGAAGCTATTGCAGTAACACAAATTTAACTTTTAATACGTACCTGGTGTATAAAGCAAACATTGATAACTTCATAGTTTAAGTTTAGGATATTTTAAAGAGTAGTTTATTGCGACTGGTATTCTCTTAGTTCCAGATTGATTCATATCATTAGTTTAAAATTATTTACTTTTTACACTTTATATATTTTAATAAAGCGGATAGTTGTTATCAGTCCACGTTTTAACAAATAAAATATAAATATTACATATCTTTATCATTTACACTGAACTTATGAGCTCGATATTTCCAATAACCTTAAACATAATAAAATGTCCCAAAAAATTTATAACAGCGATGAATCAACCAACGAAAGAAAATGAAAGAAAGACACGGGTGAGGATGAAGGTAGAGAAGAAATCGTCAAAGTTCGCAAATGAGTACACGAAATAAAGAACATGACGCGAACTTTAATGTCGAAAGTAGATGAAATAGAATAGGAACAAACAGAACACCTAACTAAAGTTAAAAAGTTAAAGGATTATAATAAAAATTAAAATACAGGATTAAGCTTTTGGAACAAAAATTGTAAACATCAAAAAATTTAATTATAAAGAACACACAAAAAAAACCTAAAATTGTATATTACACCAAACAGGATTGATTATTTTATTACCAAAGAAAAAGAACAAATAATCAAAATTAAATTTTATAATCTAGAAGATAAATATAAACTGCTAGCAAATAAAAACAAGCTAAGAGAACTAACATTTAGTAGACGACGACTTTGCGCAAGATGAACAAGAAATTCAAGCCTAAATCAGAAGAAGAGCAAAAGAGGTAAACCAAGTTGGTACTACAACTAAAAGTAAATACCAAAAGCTAGTCCGATTTGTGGATCTGGAACAATAACCAGAATATATTGGGAAAAAATAAAAATTCTCAAGAGCAAAAAATGGATAAAAAAACCTATTGCATTGGATGGCAGTATACGACGATTTAAAGCAATGAAAAAGAAACGAATACGGTTATGTTTGGCACGTGGAATGTGAGAGGTCTAACTGGTAAAGAAAAAGAGCTAACCGACGAAGTCGAATAAAGAAATTTAAAAGTGGAAAGGATAAACCTCTAGTAATATAGACAATGGACATATACTTTTCTAATGTGGGGTGGACAATACGGTACTGATAAAAGCTGGAGTTAGACTAATAATTTACAAGGATTGGAAAAATAAAATAAATAACTGGATATTTATATTGTAAAGACTAACAATAATAGATTTCTCTACTCCAAAGGAACAAAAGGTATATTCAATAGCGGTATACGGTCCAAACAAAAACGACAAAACTGAAAAAATTAATCTATTTTACGAACAAATTCAACTTGAAGTAGAAACTGCACTTGGCGATGTAATCATAATGGAATACTTAAACGCCAGGGTAAACAACAATGTACAGAAATATAGCGGAGCGAATGGGAAGTTTGAAAAAACGGTGATATCAAAAGATGTAGCGAAACTCTTAGAGGTATGCATGAGAAATAATTTGGTAGTGGAAAATGCTCTTTTTAAACAGAAAGTCATGCACACATTTTACCAGGATTAGCGAAATCAAAGAAGAAAAGTCCATTATTGACTACGTAATAATAAACAGAAACAATATATTTTTTAAATTAGCTAGAACAAAGGCAAAAAGAGCAATTGTTAAAGCCAAAAATTGGGTGGCATGATTTCAGCGACAAACTAGAGCACAGCAGTGCAGAAAATCAAAAACAGCTAACTACTAAAGAAAAAAAACCATTAAAACAAATTAATACAAAAAATGAAAAGATATTACTCGATAGCAGCTTTATACTGTAGAGGTGGAAAAAGTATTTTGAAAAACTTTTGGGAGCAAATTGGGATGAAAAACCACTCGAAATACACAAAAAAATTTTAATCGCAAAGGCCCTGTAACAGAAGATTTAGAAGCAGATATTAAAACAGTCAAAGTAGGGAAAGCAACAGAGAAGAATATAAAAACTCCTCAATGGTAACGTTTTTAAGAGACGCGAGAAAAATACGTTTTTTAGAAATAATACATCGGGCGAAAAACAAATACAGAATGACTAATAGACCGCAATTATTCTGTCAATTTTTAAAAAGAGAGATAGCAGGGAATGCAAAACTATAGACATTTTTTACTAAACGAGCCAGGTAGTGTGCAAGCGAATTATCGAAAAACGCCTGCGCACGCAAATGGAGCTTTTCTTATCGGAAGAGCAGTGCGCGGTTAGAAATCACAGGAGTACTCAAGATCAAATATTTATGGCAAAACAAATAATGGAGAAACAAGTGGACAAACAAATTCTTGTTTATGGTAATTGTGGATCTAGGCCAAGCAGTCGACTCATTTTCAAAACTAGAAATTTGAAAACCTTTCATAAAAAACACGTAAGTGAAGATTTTATAGGCTCACTAAAGAATCTTTACAGAAACACCAAAAATTTTGTCAAAATAGGAAAGCAAACATCTAAAGAGTTTAGTAAAAAGGAAAGCGCTAAGACAAGGTGCCGTATTAAGTGCTCTATTATTAAAAAATGCAAACGCAGGACAAACATCTTTTGTCATATTAATGCGCTTGCTTTTGCCGATGACCTACTACTGATAGCTAACGACCAAAATAGTCTGCAATGGGATCTAGATGTATGGTGCAAATCGTTCTAAGAACATAAAATGAAAATAAATTGTGATAAAACAAAAAGTATGCTGCAATTGTTTCAATGTCTGATTCACTATCTTGCATGCTAAAATGCATTGGCTTTTTATTTAGTAAAAATAGTTGATAAAAGATAAAAACTAATAGATAACTATATAATATATCAAACTAATTTTCCTGGTAAGAATAGTAGATTCTTTATAGTAGCGTTAGTAATGGACATAACAATGGCAAAAAAGTAAAATGTTCTATGGTTTCATCAAAAAACATTGATGCTGGTGTTCGCTATAGTGATATTAATTGGCGATGAACACACATTGACAGAATATTCATTTTCAACGAACTTAAAAAGTTCGTTACTGAATTCTATATGTCTGTAGGTCTGTCTGTCGCTGTCACAAAATTATGGATTTTTTAAAATTTTTAAAATGGATTCTTATAGGAAATTTTACGCTGATTTCAAAATCGAAATCAAAAAGTTTCTATCGCGAATAGTTTTCGAGATATTCGACTTCGAATTTCGGGAAAATTTCGACATTGCGATTTTATGAGTAATTCTTAAAGAAAATTTTACGCTGATTTCAATAATGAAATCGAAAAAAATCTATGTCGAATAATTTTCCAGATATTCGATTTCGAATTTTCCCGAAATTCTAAATCGAAATCGAAAGGTTTTTTTAAGTTCGTTCTGGGATTGCTTACAGAGCAATTTCTTCGCCGGCCCCATGTTTTTAAGTTGGAATTGATGTTTCTAGAAAATGCCTATTATGGCATATTATAATATGATAAGTCTCTAGTTACAGTTAAAATCGACATCGTCCGGTACTTTTTTCTCCTTAGAGGGTGCCTCAAAAAATCTTTCTTCAAAATAATGCTTGGTCACATGTAGTATGTAACATAAAATAGACTTTTCACCAATCTAAAAATCTATGAAATATCATTGCGCAAAGGGTACAGCAATGTCGACGACCTCCAAGGAATCTGACTGAATTATGGGAGTGTGTCCATGATAAATGAAATACGGTCAATCAAGACACCGTTTGTCCATTGTGTGACTCGATGCCAAGAAGAATGAAGCTGGAGGTGGGCCATACAGTATTGAATACATGTAAAAGTTCGTGGATAAGTTGTAAAGTTTGTAAACTTAATTATTTATTTGCCTTATACAATTAAATAAATCTGCAAAGTTTTAGTTGTAATTTGCATTGTTCGTCCGGGGATTTCAATAAACAATAGTAATCATCCGAAAACCTTTTGATCTGAATATTGTTCAATATATAGTTAAAATAGGCAACATAATATTAACGTATGTGTATATGCCCCAGAAGAAGGTAGGAACGACGATACTGAAATATTTTATGAAAAATTTCAACAATCTTTTATTAAAACAAATAAAAGGATTACATAAAAATTGGCACTGACTTTAATGCTGAAATAGGCAATAAAAAATTTTGGAGCATTGAGAGCATGCAAATGGCGAAAATCATTTAAATCAAAATAACAAAATTCTTAGAGATTTTATTTGCTAAGAATACATATGAGTACAAGTAGCTTTTTTTGGGTGTTAAATTACAAATTCTCAAAAAACGAGTTAAATTGAAAAAGCAAAGGTTGGTGGATCAAAATAGAAAGTAGATCTGTTAGAAGAAGAAGAAGCACACTTTATCAATTATGATTAACAACAGAAGTAATAATATAAACAAAGAGTGGGCAAATATAGAAAATATATTACCTATAGAAAAAGCAGCCATTGGTAGCAAAAAGAAAAAACATTTTAACGACCATACCTTGGTCAGAAGAACAAGAGCAAGCAGTTAAAGACAAAAATACAGCTTACCATAAATTGTTACAAAATAAAACAGAAAGCAACAAAATAGAATGCAGTAAAGTAATTCAAGTGGTGACTGATAAAACTTTACAAAATTGCAGCTTTCCAAGCTTTATATATGGTTGAAAACCCCGAATCACTACTAATGATTCTTCTTCTTCTTCTTCTTCTTGTTCTTCTTCAGTCTTCTGCCATCCACTCCTGAATTTAGGCCTCACCCATCTACTAAAGATTGCGGGCATAAAATTATGACAGCAGAAATGAGGATTTTGCGGTTAACCGTTGAGTAAGGTATAAAAAGAAGAATAACATATTTAATATTATGGAGAAAAAACATTTAAAAATAACAATAGAAAAAAACACCTACAACCAATGGGTGATACAATTTACTATCCATATAAAGCAAAAGAAACACGAAGCATGGGAAGGCCAAGAAATAAGCTAAAAAAGAAAATGTAACAACTTTAGTAGTAACTTAACGCATCATAAAGCATAATAAAGAAAAAGAAGAAGAAGATGGTATTAAAAAAGTTCTTTTTTGTTTAAAATACTGTAAAAATTATTAAAACGATAAGGTTGTGCTTCAAAACATCTAGTTTACGAAGCAGCTAATATTTTTATCCAGTCTGTACTTTTAGAAAAATAGCAATTTAAGAAATAGTTTTTGTGTTGCTGCGGATGTTACGATTTTTTTAGAGTCTAGATCAATGTAATATTTTTCTATTTTAAAATATGAATCAGCAAGTTCAACAATTTAATTATGCGTACGAAGTTTGTCTTAGAAGTGATAAAAATAAATTTTCTGTAATCTAACAATATTATATTAGTATGGTAAGAACTAACAGATTGGGTAAATGTTACTGTTACGACATAATATTTTACATTAAATTTGAAAAAGTTGCTTTTAATTTATTTTAAAAAGGCATTCTGGTTTTAATTATTCCCTGAAAATGTAATAAAAGTGCATTCAGCATTACATTAAAGTAATTAAGAGTTAGAATGATTATAGATGAGGTAGAGACGTTATATTTATTTTTTCAATATTAAGTAACCTTATGGGTGTTTCCATAGACTAAAATCTGATCATAAATGATCAATAAGAAATTTTGTTAAGGTCTTACTCATTAGCAGATCCTAGACTTTAATTGTTTAAATTCACTTACTTGATGTGCACACTAACATCACTTTACTCTGCTTTCTCACTGACACTTATACCAACTTAAAGGGTTTGATCTTCTTGAGTTTTCTGACTATCATCGTGTTGTCGAGGAGCTGGATGGCATCAAAGTTGTATTCGCGACTTCTTGCAAATTTTCCAATGGCTTGAGTGTGGGCCTTCCAGCGTAGTCTAAAATCCAGGTAATACCTAGATATTTTGCTGTATTAGCATATGGTATCTGTGTATTATGTATGCTAATGGGGATATATTGATCATGTTTGTTTGTGAAATTGAGATGAACGGATTTAGCCCAGGTGTTAACTTGATTAGCAGATGTTTGCAGGTTTCTTACTGCTTCTTGGTCTTTGCCTACCACAAGATGGCTGTGTCGTCTGTAAAGGTGGGTATCCTGTTATTCATTAACTCAGCTATGCCACTGGTGTATAATAAATAAAGTTCAGGTCCCAATACACTGCCCTGTGGTACTTTGCTCTAATTTCTTTTATTTCAGAGTAACTATCTTCTCGCTTAATTCTAAAATCTGGGCAGAGGTTTTCTTAATTTATACTTAAATCCCTCGTGTAACACTTTATCGAAAGCTGGTGCCACATCAAAAAAGATAGCAGCACAAAATTTTCTTTCCCTAACGATCTCGCTATTATATTTGTTATCGCATAGACTTGATCTATGATTGAGTGGCATTCCTTAAAGCCAAACTGATAAGATGGAATCAGGCCTTAATCTTTTAAGAAATAATTTTTCGAATAGTTTCGAAATTAGTGGAAGATGAGAAATCGGTCTATAAAATGAGACTTGGTTGGGAGGTTCTTCAGGTTTGATGATCATTATCATCTCAGCTGGTTTCCATATCTCAGCCAAAATGAGGCATTGATAAGATAGGTAAGTTTGACTATGGGTTTCCAACGAAGTTGTTTTAAAATTTTTCCAGCGATTAGATCAAATCCTGAAGCCTTCTTTAGGTTAACATTTTCTTTCCTTTCAGTTGCAATTTCTGTTGGAGTGGCAAGTCTGATTTTACCTCTTCTTGATTAAGATTTTCCCAGTCTAGTATGTGTTTATCTTTATTCGGTTGAAATATTCTTTCTAGACGTTCCGCAAATCTATTAACCTTCTGGGCATTGCTTTTTGCCCAGCTCCCATCTGTATTTTTTATCGGTGGATTCTGTAGTCTTTTTAGTTTTTTAGTCGCTTTCCAAAGCGAATAATCAGTTTTACTGTCGTTTCACAATTTACTTAAATAGTCACTAATAGATTCGTTTTTGAAATTTTTAATTTATCTCTTTAATTGCTGTGTAGCGTTGTTCAATATAGTTTTGTCGGCTGGAGATATAGATTCTTTTCAGTCTTTTTTTTCATGGATAAGTTCTCTTATTTCTCTTGGGTAGTTATTTCCTTTGGTTCTTGTAATAATTGGGGGGGGGGGGTATTATCTCATGCAGCTTGTTGGATATCTTTAATAAAAGTTTCTGCTTTGTTATCTATTTGTTGTTTATTTCGCAGAGAAACTGACAAATTGATATTTTCTTCAAGTTGTAATTTAAAGCTGCACCAAGCAGTCTGGTTATTAACTACTAATCTAGGGGGTAATTTCTTTTATATAATGCTATGCTGAGCGTGAGAAGAATGCGAGAGTAATCAGAGTTCATGTCCCAGGTTTCTTCCACATGCATTTGCAGTTTGCGGAAACATTTCGAGTTATAAAGAAAACTATTAGGTCTGGGATTTTCCCTGGATCTGGAAGCCAGAATATCGGTTTCCCAGTTCATAATGTTTCACATTTTAGTTGTTTTACTTCTTTTATGTGAAGCCCAAGAAGCTGCTAATAAAGGAGATACAAGGGATCTTTTTAAGAATATAAGGAAATTAAGTGGAGGACAAAAGTCATATGGAATGATAAAGAGCAAAGAAGGACAAATATTATGTAATTTTGAACAGCAGTTGTTCAGATGGGCTGAATATTTTGAAGGAATATTGAACAATGAAATGAGCAACTCAGATAGCACAGAAGAAGTAAGGGATGAGAGTATCTCGGAAATGCAAATAAATATAGATCCACCATCAAAGGAGAAAATAATAGAGGCCATTAAGAAATGCAAAAAGGGGAAGCGCCAGGGATAGACCAGATAACGGCTGACATTCTGCAAATCGATCCAGATATTGCAGCAGATGTATTGTTACCGATCCTAGAGAAAATTTGGAGAGAGGAGAAATTTCCTGAAGATTGGAAAGAGGGGTTGGTCGTTAAGATACCGAAAGGAGAGGATCTGAAAATTTTCAAAAATTGGAGAGGAATTACCCTGTTAAGTATTGCCAACAAAATACAGAATGATACTAGAAATAGATAAAAATCTACGAAAAGAACAGTGTGGTTTTAGATCTGGAAGATCGTGTATCGGCCAGATTAATACTTTAAGAATAATAATAGAGCAAGCAGGAGAGTACCAAACGCCTCTATACATGTTATTTGTAGATTTTACAAGAGACTTTGACTCTTTGAATAGAAACTATGTATGGACAGCACCTAGGAACAGAGGACCCACAATAAAATTAATTAACCTAATAAAGGAGGGATACAATGTGTATAGATGTAGAGTAATACATGAAGAAAAGCTATCGCCTACATTTGAATCTAATACTGGGGTAGGGCAGGGTTGTATATTATCGTCATTACTCTTTCTGATAGTAATTGATGGTGTACTAGCAACTATAATGAAGAGAGGAAGCAAAAGAATTTCTTGTAGCTTCAATGACACATTGGAAGACCTAGATTTTGCAGATGATGTATGTCTTTTATGAATATGGGGGCCTGAAATTATAACAAATAAAGAATTATGGGAAAGAACGGGCTAAAAGGATGTAAATATAGAAATCAGAAGAAGAAAATATGTATGGCTGGGTCACAGCCTAAGGAAGGACAGCAAAGAAATTTGCAGAAGTGTGCTTCAATGGAATCCACAAGGGAGGAGGAAGGTTGGGCGTCCGAAAACAACATGGAGGAGAACTGTGGAGGAGGAGACAAGGAAGACTATAGCACAGCTTACACCAATAGCAGCGAACAAAAAAGAATGGAACAAATATATT
The DNA here is from genome assembly GCA_036346155.1 of Sinelater perroti. Taxonomy (NCBI): domain Eukaryota; kingdom Metazoa; phylum Arthropoda; class Insecta; order Coleoptera; family Elateridae; genus Sinelater; species Sinelater perroti. The sequence goes on from JARFIY010000265.1 coordinate 7,087,908, forward strand.
AACGCCCTATGTCCCACTGAGGAATAATGGGATTTACTACTACTACTACTGCTTTTATGAGTTTTTTTTTCTTGGTGTTTGTTAGTATATATCTCCAGTAGATGTGTTTGGAGTTGCAATCACCTCAATTATGAATCTTCGTTCAGGGCTGTTCAAAAAATCTAAGTAATGCTTTTCTTTTACAGCATGTCTTGGAGGACAGTATACTGCTGCAATTGGAAACTTTTATGTTCCAGTTCTGATTTTTACTGTCGTAGCTTGAAATTCCGCTGTTTTATATCCCATTTCTTGTTAATGCTTAATCGACTCCTTTATGATGACTGAACTGCCTTTTTTATCTGCATTTTCAGGGCATATGGTATGGTATACTTTATATCCTTTAAATTTAATAAAAAATTTATTTTTATGTGTTATTTTATGTGTAATTCTTGTTGGTGTGGCAAAAGCCTGTTAGAATTCCATTCCATTATTCTCAAGCTATTTAACATTATAATACTTTGGAATAGCTCCTTTGGCGCTATATTCTAATTTTACTATACGCTCGTCAATTTTAGTTAGCCTTTTCAGTATTTTCTGGAGAGTATGCTCAATGGATGTGCTTAATTCTTTTTTTGTTACTACTTTTAGTTTTATTCTTACCAGAAGCGGCTTGCCTATAGGTCTCTATACATTCGTTCACTTTGGTTACTAGTTCTTGTTGATTTGATCTTTGTGGCTGTTTGGGAAAGATGTTTTTTGTACGGTTACTTTTTATCTTTTGCATTTCTTTTATGACCATGCACTCCCTATAATTTGTTGGATGCTGCTGCCCACAGTGGACGCATTTTGGCTTATTACTCTTTTCTTTATCGCAATCCGCTGATACTGATCTAACACAGCGTGGGTCTTTATAACAAAATATTTGCGTATGGCCATATGCCTGACACTTTTTACATTGGGGTACAAATTTAGATTTCCTTAGTGGATTTAGCAGGATTTTACTCTGACACCGAATATATCGGTAATACCATAAACATATTTAACGGTACTTTAGTTTTATATTTTAGTTTGAGGGTGGCATCAAGGAGTTTGTAGCTACGTTTTCGCATTTCCTGTGCCATTTGTTCAGTTTTTATGGAACGATGCAGTCTATTGTCCATAACTTTAATTGGCCTATTTTGCTTATTCTCATAAGAATGCCGTGAGTATTTTCCATTATTTAGTTCTTCAGAAAGTGTTTTAAAATATTTTTCGTCCTGTACGTTCATTTTAATCTGTGCGTTAGTTATGATTCACAATAACATGGAGCTCGTTAAAATTCTCAGTGTTGTCCAATATGATAGGTGAAAGTGCTTTTATTTTTTAGGAATGTCTTTATAATTTCTGTCAGACTTTTTGTGCTTCTTGCTGCTGTTGTTGCTTTTGCGGTGAGGTGAGCAAGGTATCCATTTTTCTTTTCTTCCTATTTTTTGTCGAATCCACCCTGTCTAATAAGGTAGCTTTTCTTCGTTGGTGTAGTATTAAGCTGTCTTTCTTTATACGGTGTTATCAAACAGTCTATGTTCTATCTCTGAGTATTTTTTCCTTAGTTCTTTATACATTTTTTGTATTCCACTTAGTTGTATTTGGAGTTGGTCCGCTCTATTATAGAACGTTGTTAATTTTCTTGAAATAACGCATTATTTTGATGCATTAATATAATTTTATTTGTTGAATGTGGTACGGTTTGTTGTTGGGGAAACATTTGTTTCGTGCGATAACTTTACGACTGTATTGAGGTCGCCGGATATCACTCGTGCACAATGATACCCGTTTATTTTTCATTTTGCTCGGCTCTTGGCAGTTTAACGCTCAAAAGTCAAACAAATAAATGTAACAACTTTAGTAGCAACTCAACGCATCATATCCAAAGCATAAAGAAGAAGAAGAGACATGCATTTTTGTTTGGTATAGCTTTTATTAAAAAACTTCTTTTTTTCTTAAAATACTGTATATGTATGTATACATATTTTACATAATAATTATTATAATATATTATTATAATAATTTTATAAGCTAAAAAAAAATTAAAACATGTTCCTTCTCTAACTTGGGTCTTCCGTGCCATCACCATAATGACGTTGGGGGACTCAGGGACCTACAGATTAACCTCCAACACGCCAAGGCTGCTTCAGCCGTACTTTGTAGTAGGTTCGACAAGGAAAGTTTAGATATAGCTTTGCTGTAATAACTTTGGATCAATGGCGGAGAAGTGAGGGGCTTGAAGGTCTACAACACCAAGGTAATGTATAACAAAAAATCATTAAGACCTAGGGCGTGTATGTATAGTCGCAAGCAACAGAATTAATTGTACACTAATTTTGGAGCTCTGCTCTGGTGATATCTTAAGAGAGTTGCTATAAAGCAACTCTCTTAATCAAGACGAAGGAGGATAGAAAAGGTGACTACTCTGCTCTGCCTATTTTGCAAGCGAGCAGGACACCCAATCAGTAAATGAATGAGGTGGAATACAATAGAGCCAAATGCTTAGTCCAAATAATTACGTTATGGACAAGTACAAACATCAACAGCAAATATGAGTAAACTTATAGAATTTCCGGTAAAGGTTTACACAGAGCTAATAGAAACTGAGAACTTTTTTTGTCACTTACTCAAAAGAGAGGTCTCAAATCTACATTAACCAATCATAAAATAAATGGTGGAACTTACAATTGGCATGTCTGAGGACCATAGGCACATATGATTTGATATTATAACTTCCCCTCTTTTAACTGCAACATAACTAAATTTTAAGAGAACAAACTGGTAAGGATATAACATATATAATATTCCGCAGTAATATTCTCAGGGGACTAGAAAGTCTTGATGACGTAGTACAGGATGTAAACAAAAAAATCTTGCAGACATACAAAGAATAACTGCCAGTAAACCACAAAACAAAGCAATACAAAGACAGCCTGGTGGAATAAGCAGCTAGATACACTAAAAGCTCAGGAAAAAAGACTGTTCAATAAAGTCAAAAACAACCAGAACCGAGATACTTATAGGAAAGTACTCACATAGTATAATAAAAAAATCAAGACTAAAAAAACTCTTAGATGAAGTTCTGCAAAGAGGTTATAGAGGCCCCTGCATGTGCAAGAATCTATAGAGTTATAGCCAAATATGGTATTTGTGGCCAAGAAAACAGAAGTACCTAAAAACAGCTGAAGAAAGTCTGGTGATACTATTGGAAAAATACTTTTCTGGGTCAGTAAGAATGTCAGACGAAAAAAAAACAAAGTCCCGGGAGACTTGGTATAAACCAACTTGAGAAGACTGAAGAGAAGCGGCAAAAGTAACTTGTCCGGACAAAAAGCTTTCTTCTTTACAAATCACTTGGAGTTGATAAAATCCTACCAGTTCTGCTGCAGAACAATTTTTGGTGAGAATCTATAGGGCTTGTATTGCCCTAGAGGCTCATCCCCCAAACATAGTGCAGGGCGAGAGTCGTATATATACCAAAGGTAGGCAGAAATATAGTTCCCTCATCAAGCTCTTACAGACCTATCAGTTTCACGTCTTTTATGCAAAAAACTCTTGGGAAACTGGTAGATAATAAACGTTAGAGGTACAACACTGAGGAGGTCTTCACTCAGTGATCGCTAATATACATACCAAACAAGGAAATCAAGAAACCTGGCATTGGATGAGCTAAACAGACTTCTATCAAAGACCATGCAAGTCAATGAGATAGTTTTAGCCTTCTGTTTATGAACATCAAAGAAGAGTTCAACAATCTCTCCATTGGCTCTCTAATAAAATCACTTATGGCAAAGCAAAAATCCGATTTTCTATGTCAATGGATTGCAGAAAGCCTAAGGAAAAAATTGTTGTATCTATCTTAGACGAAGCAACTGTTGAAGTGAGAACAACTAGAGGCTGCCCCCAAGGTGGAGTTCTCTCTCTATTGTCGTTATTATGAATTAAAAATGTTAATTTAAAAGTTTTATTTGAAAAATAAATAAAAACAAAGAAATTAAAAAATTAAGTCAATGAAAAATCACAAAATATTATTAAACTATAATATCTTTTTACTTATGTACTTATCCTCTATAATACACATTTATGTATTTTCTGGTAGAATTAATAAGCTCTTTTTATAATAATGTGCCGTTTTAGTTAAAAACACTTGGATATCGCGTAAAATACAAAATTTAATATTTTTATTTTATTTTTAAGTCATTTGGTAAAATATTTTTATTTTAAGAGATTTACCTTTCTATGATTCCTCAGTGATTCAGACTATAAACAATGTAGAAGAAAATTCTACTGTGAATTTCTTAGGATATCCCCATTTTCCAACATCTTATCATTAAAATTCCCAATTTTCTTAATACTATTTTGTTCTTATTTTATACGTATTTCAGAATAGTAATAATTTCTTTGTTTTGTTTTGTATTTGAGCTTTAAAACGTGTTGGCAATATTTTTCCTGAAGTTATTTCAAATATTGTATAGCGTAATTTGATTCTATCTACTCTATAGAACAGCAAATATATGACTATGTTTGTAACTAACGTTACAACCTCCTACTACAATTATCAACCGGTTTCAAAGCTCAAAATTTGATTTGAACTGGTTTGCTGCCGAAAGGTTTTAGTTTTTCGATTTTGGTCACGGTTGACCTGTTATAAGACAAAACATAAATTATGATAAATTAATTAGACAGTTTGTGCCACCTATCGGTGTTTCATGCACTGCATGGCTAATTCTTGCCGTTAGTAGGCGCATGCGGCACATTTATGTGAAACCGAATATAGCTGAACGAATGTCATCATGCATAGATATTGCTGAGTTGCCTTTTTACTAGTAGATATAAAGATTATAACTGGATTAAAGGGAAAGCCGAGACATACAAAAATGATATTGTTTTATTTAAAATTAATTATGAAAACCAAGAAATTGAAACAAAATGTTCCGTTGTTTTTTCTATATAATCCAGCTGTTCAGTTTACTAATGGCAACCAAAAGACATTCTTCAACGTTATATTTCAATTAGTAGGCACTTAGTGTAAATCAGGAAGACTATGTTAAGAAGAAATGCCTTTAGTTTTGGTGAACATATTACCCTTTCTATAAATTATGATTTGTCATTGTCATATAGCACTCACATAAAAAATAGAAAGTATTATCAAAATATAAAATCGTAAAGCTGTTAAAAAACCGTGATAAGCTGATTGTACATTTAATTACGATAGTGGAGACCGGGTAATATTTCTTATACCACACGTTAGTTAGTACGAATGTACTCTATCAAAGACCAAATAAACTGTGTCTTTCCACGTTACACATGTACTCAGTAATTAGAAAAATAGAGCCTTCTGTTAGATGTATTATTTTTATAATGTTTTCTAAATAAGAACAATACAATTTGATAAAGATATAATATCTAGAGACTATATAGCAGAATAGTAAAAACCTTATATCTATTACGAATAAATAACTGACATTATATAGTTCCAACCCTTGTATGTATAGATTTAATTATTTTGCGATATTTGTAAGTTAATTTAAAAGGCAGAGAGTTCGCATGCAATTAAAAGAGTTTACCTTTACTGAATGTATATATTGTTTACCCTAGTTTAAATTTATATTACCACATTTCAAGATTAATTAAATATAATTGTAAATTAGTGCTTAACATAATACAACTTTTTTAATGAGGCAAGGCCAAAGCCTTAGATAGACTAAACAATGCATTTTCAGTAATACTATAAACATAAATCAATACTACACTAAAATATGCTTGAACACATTTTAATTAAATCACCTGCAGTAATCTACAGGGCCACGCATGTTATATTCAGTTATCAATTATAATCTAATTTATTTATTATTACAATTCGAATAGGTAATAATTACAGATGTAAAACGGATATTCTTCTATCTTCATCTCATCATCACAAATAGTGCGCATTACTAAAATAACCAAGAATAGTAAGGGTACAGTTAAATATTTCTTAATCCACATAGAAAAGTATTATTTTAAATAATATTAATGCCTACAGAAACTTACAAATTCGTTTACTTATAGTTGTACTAACAACTCTAATATATAGGCAATAATTTGTATATCTATAACGGAGAATAAAATAAACACAACGTTAGGTGAAACTAAAAGGCTCATTTTTTAAACTTACTCACACATACATTAATTGGAGTAGAATTAAATAATTCCGTAGAAATGTGATAGAAAAACAACGATATCCTACACTATACCAATTGCTAGCTCGTAAATCATACTTAAGTTATTGTTATTATTACCTCAAATGCATAAAACATGTCAAAAACTTAAGGACAAAGATTTAAATTAATTTTAACAATAAACACGCACAAATCGTAGCAAACAATCCTAATAGCTCAAATTTTCCCACAACAAATAACAATAATTTAAGTACACCCAGGCCCGATTCATCCAAATTTCCCAAACTTAATCAAATAAAAAATGTATAGCGTCTATCATTTCAATGCTACTATAAAATGATAATAAATAACCACTTTTCTAGACAAACGTTAACTCTCCTAAACTGGAATGTTAGTGGTATTAAATCACAGCGTTCTTTTACTCCAAAACAAAAAAATACACTACCGGAATATAATAGGTACAAAAAAGACAGAGAAAACGTAATAAAATAGAGTGGTTTTGTAGTAATTATTACTCAATATAGCTGCTACACAAATGAAATTACCAAATATTTTCCGCATCACTCATACTAGTTGGTGATCTCAACTGCAAAAATACAAAATGGAATTGCAGAAAAATAAATCTTATTGGCATAAAGTTATCTTATTTTGCAGTTTCAGTATTCCGTACAGAATCGATTAGCAACCATAAATATATTGGCTATTATTTTACGTACATATATATAACTCTACTTATAAACTAAACGGTTGCAACAAAATTTAATTTTGACCACTTGCCAGTAGTGGTTACTCTTAACAATATTTCATATTATTATATCAAGGTTCCTATGTTAATAAATGGTCCCATTAATCGGGAGTATATTTGAATAATAATTAATAACAAGTTAAAATGCCCAGTAAAACTATATTTTAAAAATATATAGATATTGTAATGAAATGGTTGACAAACGTAGCTATTTTGGCAATTAATCAATCTACCGTGCATATCAAACCTCAAAAACCATCACCCAATCAAATACTCTCAACATAGACAAAAATCTGATTTATAAAAGGCATATCGCATAGAACATAGTAAACCCAAGCTTTTTTAAATTGTCCAATCCGTTGAAATAAGGTTGAATTGGATTAATTTGGAATAGAATTATTAATTAGTTATACAGAATTTCTTCCCCCAAAAAACTCTAACATGTAAAACTCAACTGAACGGATTTTAAGACAGCTCACAATCATACCTTAACTTCAAAATAAGACTGGTACCCATACAAAAAACAACAAAGGTAAGATATTTTCACAGCCAAGTAAATTCTTTATCACCACAGAGAAGATAACGTAGAACAAACCACATGCCACATCAGTAGCACAAATGCAACAACAGCAGCGGAGAGATACTAAAAACAAATATTACAGAAGAAGCAATAGAAGCCATCGGAACCCGAACCGTGAATAAGACAAATAGTGCAACACTAAATAGAACACCATGATTCTGCAAATCAGTTAAAGAGAAATGCGAGGAAAAAAAGAAAGCCAATTTGAGATCCCAAACTGCAAAAACCCCTGAAGCATATGAGAGGTACAAGAAAGTACGTAACAAAACAACAACATTAGTAAGGCAGGTTAAAAATAACTACTGGGAAGTATTTTCTAAGCGAATGGAAAATGACTTCTACGGAGTGCAAAAACAAATATGGCGACTAATCAAAGCCCAAAGGCAGGAGGTAAATGAACTTGTTAAAGTTAAGCATATAGAGAAGAAATCTCGATCACGTACCCAAAGAAACTTTACAGTAAATAAGAGGACACAGTTGAGCAGAGTACACCAGAAATAGTAATAAACGATAACTTACAAGTTGTAACAGATATACAATTAGCGCTACGGTAGCTAAAGAATAGAAAAAGTCCGAGACATGACGGCATTCTCAATAAACTTCTTAAGTATGGCGGACAACTCTTCAATCAAGCTACTTATACTAATCTATAAAATTTTCAATCATCACAGAATACCCGATGAATGGAGAACAAGCATTACAATCCTTATCTTCAAGAAAGGAAACAAGAAGATACCCGATAATTACAGAGCCATAAATTTCGTGAGCAACAGTTTGAAATTACTTACGAAAATAATAACAAATAAAATATATAACACAATATCATTATCAGATGAACAACAAGGATTCAGATCTGGAAGATTGTGCACGGATGCTGTTTTTGTTATACGACAAATAGCAGAAAAATCCATTGAATACAATAGGCCAGCTTATATGTGTTTCGTAGATCTAAAAAAAGCGTTCGATCGTGTCCAACTTAAACTTATAATACACCTTCTCTATGATAAATAAATACCCTACCACCTAATAAAAATAATTGAAAATATATACAGCACAAATAAAATACAAGGTAAAATAAACGGAGAACTCAGCTACTCGATTCCAGTACAAAATGGAATAAGACAAGAGGACTCCTTAAGCCCGCTTCTTTTCAACATCGTAATGGACGAGATAATAAAGAAAGTGCGCAACTTAAAAGGATATAAAATGGGTGATCGCAATGTGACAATCCTGTGCTATGCAGGCGATGCTGTGTTGATAGCGGAAAATGACGATGATCTTCAGAGACTGCTGTAACGATTTAATTGCACAGCTAAGTCATTCAACATGGAGATGTCTGCATCAAAAACAAAATGTATGACAACATCTAAAATACCCATCAGATGCAAACTAGTTGTTGACGAACAAATAATACAACAGAAAATGAAATTTAAATACTTGGTATAGAAATCTCTGGATATGATGATGTATAAACAGAAGTAAGACAACAAACGACAAAAGCAATAAGATTAGCAGCCTGTCTAAATGAGACGTTGTGGAAAAATAAACACATAGGAATAGAAGTCAAGTCAAGAATTTACAAATACACGATAAGACCAATAATGACATACAATCCAGAAACCCGTACGGATACATCAAAAACAAAAAGCATATCAGAAACAGACGAAATAAATGTGCTACGAAGAATTACCGAAAAGACAATAGTGGACAGAGAAAGGAAAGAAGATATAAGAAGAACGTGTAAAGTGGAATGGGTATTACATACGAATGGAACGAACACATTAACCGGATGGATGAATAACGAATCGTCAAAGCAGCAAGAGACAAATCACCAGTAGGCAAAGGAAGTACAGAAAGATCGCGAAAGAGATAGAGTAATAATCTCAACGCAAACGAAAGAGGGGCATAGGTGACAAGAAAGAACAAGCAAAGATGCCTATATTAAAGACGGAAGAAGAAGAAAATATAGTAAACACTTTGGTTCTGAAAGTAGGATATAAAACTTAATGCAGATAAGTCTGAAGCACAGATGTTTACCCTTTGTCAATCCCAACACCCATCAAGCATAATCTACTATATGTATGAACAGAAAGTAAATAAAGACAGCTAATGTAAAAAATGTGGCGTAGGTTAGCCATTCTCCAACCAATTCTTAACAAAAATCGCAACTTAAAATTCAATGTAGTAACTTTCTTTACACTTCAACTTTAAGTACTTCAAAACAAGGTACTGCGTGTTATAACTGGTAGTCTAAAAAGAATTTTCAAACACATCGAAAAATAGATATTCTTTCTATCCAAGAGTTCATCAAAAAAACGATAGCTAAATTTTATCAGAACATCCAGTTGTACAGGGGAGCTACTCATTATAACGTAGAAAAAGATTAAAACCACGCTAGGTTAAAAAAACTTTTGATTGACTTAAGGAAGCATGATTAAAGATTAATAATGTCTAGTAACCATAAATGCAATTATGTTTTATACCTAATAGTAGCGAAAGTGGTGGATAAACTTTGCTAATAGCTGTAAATATATCTTAACTGTGCCATGTATAGTAGTACCTTTTGCTAAACTGGCAGAAACTCTATGTCATGTTATTTATAGACCAGATTTTATTTGTTTATTATGAAATTTTTATTAAAATTTGTAGCTTACAAAATTTATTTGGATTCTATAAGGTTTTAGTTTTTTGATTTTATATTTATCAAATATTTCAACATTTCTACGCTATCAATTGCAAGTGGATTAGTAAAGTGAAAAGGCAGCATGTATTATGAACAGTACAAGCACAGAATGTTTTCTATAATAGTGTTTGTAGTGGTACCAGGTTTATTGAAAGAGAAGAAAAAAGCGCAAACACTACAAACAAGAAAGTCCATTTCAGCTTTTTCTGCTCAAGTGCGGGGGCTTCCCCAACTTACCAGAAATAAAATCCTGAGAGGGGCACTCAGAGCGGAATTCCATGATATCGGCGTCGCCGCAGCCGACGGTGAGATCAGTAAAACCTTCGTTATCACAGTCTGAGAACCGATCAACCCTCTTCGTCCTTATTATGTGGCCAGCTTCCCCGTAAAGTGTCCTGGAATACTTGTCGGCGCGGTAATTTTGCCGGAAATGATGCATTTCGGGCGACCGGGCGCGCCTCTCGCCCCGGATTAAGCTGTGGATGGCGAATTTGCCCACATAGGGGCACTGCCTCGACTCCGGTATCGGGGCTGCAAAAAGACAACTCGTTTGCACACAGATTTGGAATGGCGGCCTTTTTCCAGAGAGCGCGGCGCGATCTATTTCCGACGCGCCACACGCAGTCATTAACGTTGAGGGCGGCGATATTAGCGTAAATTGTTAACATATGTCACATAAACTGTCATTAATAATTTTTAATGGCCGTTCCTCGGTGGTCTACAGCCATTATGCGCCGAGGGAAGTATTTAAAATAACTCGCGCGACAACAGACGCGCAGATCTCTCCCCGTGCCAGGCTGATGAACACTCCGAGATGAAACGTTTCCTGTTCTCGTAATAGCCGGCCGTAGAAAATGCCATTTTTATTTGAAGAGAAAGCGATACTTACTGACTAAGGTGATGTACGGCATTGCGGTCCTGTTAAAGTACGGCGGCGAGCAGGCGTCTTCCGGCCGCTTCGTTTGCGCTCCAGCCTGTACCTCCATTACATGGTTATCCCTCCGATAGAATAACATACACGTAAACCCACTTTGGCTGAAATACATAATACAGTCACCAAAACTAACTAATTTATATTTAATTCCGACACGAACAGGAGGAGAACGAATGACATACCATCCCATAGTGTAATGTGTCAGAAGCATCACCGAACTTTCATCCCTCACAGAATGTCTGGTTTGCGCGCAAACCACTTTCATTTCTAATCCGGACGAGTTAGTTATTCGCAGCGTGGAGTTTCTGTGATGAAAACTGTATGTAACGGAGTAATCAAGGGTGCGCCAGTGATTGTAGTTCGCTAACCACGATGGGAAGCGGCACTTGTTCAGCGAGGGGGCTGAAAATTTAAACACCACATCTGCATTAATCATCGGAAGCAATAAGACTAATTTTATCCCTAACTCTTTATTTAATGTAATCAACATTATTTTCGTAGTTTCTGAGTTACAGATTGCTACGTCAAATATAATTTAAAGATAAGTTTCTTATTAAATAAGGTTTGTATAGCTTTCGCCGTCTTTTCAGCATCTGTGAATTATTTGTTTAGCAAAGTATACTAAAATATAAATTTTACAATATAGTAGATATATGATTAAGTAAAAGTAGAAAAAGTAATACATCCTTCATAATCAGTTTTGCATTTATAAAAGATAATCTATTTAAACTGTTATGATAGATGGCTTACAATTATTTTCTTTCCATCAAGAATGGTAACTTCTTCTATAATTAGCCTTTAAGACAGATTTTCCAATCCGGTTCATAAAAATAAAAAACAAATTAAGGATACAAAAAATTGTTTAAAAATTACAAATTTCTTCTTGTTTTTTCGAAATCGTTTTTATTTTTTTCCGCTTGCTTATCTAATTATCTGTCAATTAATTATTATCTTATAATAAACATCATATATATAATAAACATCAAATTAAGCTATTTTCTTTGTAAGTATTTCCAATTTTCGTAATCTTTTTTTGAACACCTTGTTTGGTTTGTTTTTAAACCTCACATTATTTTTCTACTAGTACCTATTGCAACAAACAAAGTAAATACTTAGAGAACCTTTGAAGGCTCTTCCTGCAAAATATTTTAACAACAAAGATTTTAAAAAATCTAATTTTCTATGGCGCCGGTTGAGCTTAGAATTAATAATTTCTTTTAAAGACCCTTTTGTTAGCTCAAGACAACAATATTTTAATTTGTGGCATGGGTGCAATTTAGCTTTCAGCTACTTTTTATAGCCAGTAAATTACAATAAATCCACCTTTTTTTAGACTTGCACATGGGTTAAATTTTATTACATTTTATGATTTTTTACTTCATAAAAGTGAAGTTGGAGTATTATTGAAAAATTTCAATATCCCCTTTCTTATTTGAAGGATAGGGTAAAAGTAATAGTGAAGACGTTTCATATAAATTCCAATATGTACTAGGTATCAATTTTACACTTTATTCCTTGGCGATATTTGAAATACTTTTTTTCGATATACATATAAGAACTTAAGTACATCTTTAAACTTTCTTTTTATTAGAATTTTTTGTAATATTCTTCAGTTTTAATTTTTTTTTAATTGAATTGGTAACTGAATGAAGTTTTATGTACGTGGCCTGTTTCGAAGTTATTGAGATATATAATACAAAAATTACAAAGGGCCCTACTAATTCATATTTTTAGTCACCGATTCTTGGTAATTGTAATCCATACACTTACTGTTTCAGGTGTTCCAATTATTGCTAATTTTCCAGAATATATATATCGCTTTCAAAAAATACTTAATTATTTTAAAATCATTTGTATCATGATTTTATTAGAATTGAATTATACTAGAATAAATATAAATAAATTAAAAGATAAAAACAAGAAAAAGCATGTAAAGATAATAGAAACAAAAATAAACAGGTTGGAAAAAACAAATACAAGATCAACAATAAATGATAGATGGGAACCCCTAAAAGAAACACTAATTAGCACGGGAAAAGAAGAACAAGATGGTGGACAAAGAAAACTGACGAAACAATACAAGACAAAAAAAACAAATTGGAAAAAATATACACACACTAATAAGCCGAAAGATAAGGAAACCGATGATAAAAAATAAAAATAAAAAAAATTAGTGAAAAAAGTCAAACAAAACCACAGAAAGATTTTGGAAATAAATTAAATAAAGGACACAAAACCAAAAATCAAAAATTTTAAAACACAATCAAAGGTCTAAGAGGAAAAATAAAGAAGATAGACCCAGGCATAAAAGATAAAAGCAACAAAATTACAACAAATACTTTGAAAAAATGGAGGTTTGGACATGACACTATAAACAAAAATTTGAACAAAATGAAGATGACAAAATACAGCCAATAGAAGTAAACATACCCAGACAACAAGATAACGAAATGCACCAAAATAAACTTGATACAAAAAAGCTGGAAGCGCCAATTAATAGAATTAAAATAGGCAAAGCTAGTGATGAAGACGAGACAAATTCAGAAATAATAAAATATATGGGGAAGAAAGAAATAATACGGCTACACAAAATAATGCCCGAAGCACGACAGAAATGAAAAAACAACTTGATGCCTATATTTAAAAAAGGAGACAGAACTGAACGGGATGATTATAGACCAATATGCCTATCACCGGTAATATAAATAATATAAACTAAAACTAAAATAAAATAAGTTAACAAATGAGAAAACAGCATTTATAGAGAAAAGACAAGAAAGAGATAATATACTTATAATAAAGCAACCCATAGAACAAATAATGGAGATGGGAGAAGAACTTATTTTCGCATTTATAGATCTAAGGGAGTAATGAGTATATTACTCAAGTACATGAGACAAAGAACAAACATACTACAGACTACAGTAGGGTATATAAATATAATATCAATCAAAATAGATAGCTTACTATATGCTGACGATCTAGTGCTCACAGCAGATAAAAAGACTAAAATGCAGAAGCTGATATAATATATGGATAAAATAAAATAAAAAACTGAAAATAGAAGTAAATGTAGAGAAAAGCAAAATAATCTATATGAACAAAAAGAAAGATCAAAAACAGACGAAAATAATGTATAAGGATTAACCCCTAGAATAAGTCGCCACAATAGAATACTTAAGAACTGCAATAGAAAATGACGTGAGAATAGATTTTTGAAATAACCAACAGAATTAGGAAAGCAATATATATTACATACTAAATGAGACAATTTCCGAGAAAAGAAAAATAAGCAAAAAACAAAGCTGAAAATATATAATACAATAGTGATCTTAACGGTCCTGTATCGAAGCGAAACGTGGACAGTGCACCAAAAACACAAGCTAAACTGATTGCAGTAGAAACAAAATACTTTCGGAAGGTAACAGAGAAGACTAAATTAGACCACATCAGTAACTTATTAAAAATCCTTTTGAACACCTTGTTATCAACTTTCATTTTTTAATCAAGTTTTTCAGAACTAATGTAGCAATGGTTCTGATAATTTTTAAATTTGCCTTAAGAGAAAGCTGATAGGGTCTAAATTGTTAAATTGTGTTTGAAGTTTTGAATTTTTAGTAGGGACAGTTATTAATTCAAATATCAAAGTTCAACGGCAAAGATACAGTAGGATTCGATATGGTCATAGGTTAAAAAAGCAGAAGAAACTCGCAGTTAATCTGAGCAAAATTAAAAGAAGAATGTAATTATATACAAACCAAGCTAAACATTTCTTGGAAAATTCAAAAGCTCGGACAAATGTTTAAAACCGTCAGATCTGTGTCGATATGTATGTAAGTATTTAAATGCTACAGACAATTAATCGAATAATAACGGAACATCAAAGACGATGAAATGGAGTCGCTCTGTCACGGCAACAATTGAGTGAATGTTTTGATAACCTATTCCGGCAATAATAAACGTGGTGCACATAGGGAAAGACATTAGATGACAAATTTTACGCAATTTATTTAATACGAGTAAAGTTTGTGCCAAAATGACCTCTAAAAGGAGCAAAAAATGACCGGAAGAGTAGTACCACTGATTTATTGAAATTATTTGTAGAACATTTTAATTACTAAAATGAATCGCCTTATTCAATAATATGCTTCTGGGACTAAAAGAAATTGAGGCATTGGCTAACCTTATTGTTACAAATAATAAAGTTTGTGACTATGGGGACGTTGAGATGTGAAATTAATCAATGGTCGTTTTGAGAAAATTAAAAACGAGTATAACGAAAGTAAGTATCACAGCGACATTTATATTGCTCTATTTAAAACAGTTTTTCGATGATAAGGAGATTAAAACGGTAAAACACCCACTTTAATTACCAGATTAAACTCTTTTGTAGTTTTCTCAGATACAATTGACACTGGTTATTCACATCTTTGTTGTCTGTAGTTTTATTTAATTACCACACCTCGCGTATTTACATAAGATTTCTAAAATAAGAGATATAAAATCTATTACTACTAAATATTGTTTAATTTTGAATCAAGGGTAACAAGAGAACTTCTACATATTAAACATGAGAAATAAATCCTGTCAGATTTTCAAAGCTATCATATCAAAAAAGTTCCTATTGTTGTTTTTGATTTAATTTATATCTTTACAGAAATATGAAAAAATTAAGATTTAGCAGCCAGCATTGTACATTGAAAATAATATGAAAAGATGTCAAAAGATAATTAGATAGTCAACTACATCATAATTACTATAAACAACAAATAGTTATAACTTAAAAATATAAGAAAATGTTCAGCTAATTTCAAGGTTCTGTAGTACATTGAAAGGTACTCTCGCGGTTAACTTTCCTATTTTAATTACTTGTAAAAAACATAATAATTAATAATTCCTAAATAATTTTTTCAATAAGCTTTTTACAAAGAATTATAACAAACATGTAAGTCATAGAAAAAAGCAGTCATTATATTTTTGGTACTAAAATATAACTCTAATATTTTTTTAATTTTGGTATTGGTTTTACGACCCATCATTTAATGATATTCGGTAAATTATAAAACAGTGTACAAGCATGTAATTAAGCAAGAAGTGCATTAGAAAATTTTTTATTTTAATTTAATTAAATTTATCCAGAAATAAGCCATCATCATCATCATCAGCCTGCAACCGTCCATCGTTGGACGTAGGCCTCTCTCATTTGTTTCCATGCATTTCTGTCTTGAGCCTTCTGGATCCAATCTCTTCCCGCAAAGTCTCGGATATCGTCGCTCCATCTTTTTGCTGGTCTTCCTACACCTCTTTTCGTTAAACGGGGCCTCCATCTCAAGAGTTTTGAGGTCCAGCGGTTTGGTTCATGCCGTGCTATATGTCCCGCCCATTGCCACTTTGCTTGAGAAATAAGTAGTTAACATAAAACTCTCACAGACGCTCAAATTTGTTAAGAAGATCCGATGTCTTAAATCACTTGGACCGGGACTTCTTTTCTTGGTTTTCCAGTAAACATTCGATTAGAAAGGTAAAGACTAATGCGACTGTGATAATTCGCACTGTATCGCTGTATTTTTTTTATATAAAAGGTATTACAAGATCGTGGCATATGAGCTCGTTAGCTACATACCGTGCTGCATTTACTATGGATCTAAGCATCTTATCCTAAAAGCTGTCACGAACAAGTGCAGAGCACAACCGAAGAGCCGCGATTATCAAAATCCTGGACGTCCCGCGACTGAAACAATTCGGTTCTTCGGGTACCCGAAATTAACTGTGACCGATATTGTTGTAAAATATAATGCTTCCAAAAATCTGCGGAAGGTTCAGCTAACCCGTCGTAAAAGAGTCATTCGAGAGAACGCGTCACACGGATACTGGAAATCATGGAAAAGGCTTAGGTGTTGATTTTGGAGTGTTGTGGGTCAGTCAGCAAACCATCCACCGAATTGCAGAGGAGGACCTACGGTATAAGAGGAATGACCGCTGTAATCTGCTAGTGTTCATGTGCTAGGTGTCGTGTCTAGTAATGGTGACGTTATGAGACCGCATTTATGTCAGAAGGAGAAAACTGTCACAAAAGAGATTTATATACCTGTTTTGACAAATGTCGTAAAACCGTGGATTAAAACTGTAGTCTCAGAGGGGGTGGAGGGAGCGATATGTATTTCAGTAGCATTCAGTTTGCATCGGCAAATGCGAGCCATTTAGTCCAAAACTAGTTGTTGAGTGGATATGTTCTAGTCTAAAGAATTCTGGGCCCCTCAATAACCCAAAATTATTTGAACCTCTTCGACGACTATGTATGGAGCGTAGTCGAAAGGGCCCAAACATCCTACTGTAGCATCTTTATGTACCGCTACTAAGCAGAATTTGCTAATATCGACAGCGGTGCTTTACAAAGAGCGTGCGAGCGCTCCAGGCCAAGGATGGAGGCGGTCATTGCGGTTACATGGACAGGTCACACAACTGACACGAAAAAGGATTTATTGTAATTTTAATTTTTTGTCAAGTAAAATTTTATTTAGAAAAATGTTTAATTTATCCGAATTTAAGCGCGGTACCCTGTACATCATGAGATATTGCGCAATTATCTAATATCTGATCCAATCACCTCCATTAGTAAAATTATAGCTTTACACCTATGTTCCATGCTTTCGACGAGCTTTTCGGCACAATTATTCAGCAAAGAGGCTATATCTTCTTAATTTGAAATTACAGCTGCTTTATCGTTTACACTATCTTGACCTTGAGCTTTATTTTCATGTATGATGACACATTTTCAATAGGATTAACATATAGAGGCATTATAGTAACGTTGTTTTTTTGTTTTCGTATACAGTAGAGTTTGATGCGATGTTTAAGGTTATAGTGTTTTTGCGGCGCCAAAAAGAACCAACAAATATTTCGGCGGAGTTTAGTAAAATTTTTGGTAGATGGTGCACATTTTCTTAGTGTTTAAATTGCCTGTAAATAGATAGAGGCAACCAAAACCATGTTTATAGAAGCATCCACAAACATGTAATTTTACGGTATTTTACTGTGCGCTGAAGAGTTCTATTACTCTTTGCTGACATGAAAACCATGCTCAGAAAAAAGACTCTGATAGTAGAAGTTTTTAAAGTTTATCGAAAAGAAATCGTATTGGAAAAGACCTGAACTTCTTTCTTGCAGAGTTTCATTTGGGCATAGCTTAGCTAAAGGCCTGGCTTGTCTTCAAAGAGATAAAAGATCGCTTTATCCATCTTTGTTGTTGTAACAGACAGATTTCTGCCAGATCATCTACATTTTTAACTTTTAAATATTACTTTACTCATTTCTTAACAAATGCTTCCAACTTCCGCATATATTTTGCAATCGCTTTATACGTCAGTTTCGGTCTTTTTGCATGGTTCACTAAAAATACTGTTTGGTATATTGCTTGAATTCAAATGAATTAACATAGATGGTACTTCGGCGGCTTCTTACAAAATGATGGCCGTCACTTTCTCTACTCCAATGGATTATGTAGCTAAATATGACTATTATAAAATAATTAATGCTCTTATTAAAATTCAAACATAACGTTTTGCAGGTGTAAATATTTCTCATTTCTTTAGTCACAATGATGTCTAATAATTATAATGTTTTCTATGTACTTTTGCCTCGTACGTTCATTGTTATAATCATCTGCGTTACCAGACCCTTAAACAGTTAACACCAGGAAATATTTTTTTAAATACATTATGATGTGATTTAAAAATCTATACTAAAGAAGTTGGCAACTACTTATTAATTATTGTAGATTTAATATCTAGCAATCAGAAACTCCCACTATCTTACAATTAGTAAATTTCACAATTTAGAAGTATTTTCCAGTTTTATGCAACCAATTGTATTATATTATATGGTTGAAACATAGAAAATGTTTAGTCTGTTAAGAAAATGCGCAAGAGAGATATAAAGCATTTCTTTAAGTTAGGTTTTAGGAAAAGCAATTTTTTAAATCTTTGAACAGTTGGACTTCCGCTGAAAACTAAAAAAGCCAACTCAAGCAAATCTAACTTGAACGATCAAGCTTCAAGTGAAATGTGCTGGGACATATATAAAGTTTGAACAGCAATAAACTACTGAAAAAGATGTTGAAAATTATAACAACGAAGAAACAAAAAAAAGAAGACTAATGTGGATAAAGGGAATTTCAGAGATAGGAAAAGTAAGAAGGAAAACCATAGAAGATATGAAGGAAATGGCGTTAGACAGGGAAAATAGAAGGAATGGTTCAAGAAGGCGAAACCTACAAATATGCGACATCCGTGAAGGTAAAAAGATGATAGAGAAAGAAATAAAGAAAGAATAGATTTTGCAGACACAACATGTGATGTATATTTGCTGCTCAGTTATTACAAATGCTGCAATCACACTCTACATGTGCCCACTCATCGACATTTTACTTCCAAGTAACACTGGCAGTAAAATCATCCCTATTCACACCATATGTAATATATGCTGCCAATCACAGTGCAGCTGTGTAAGTAGTGTCCACTATATTAACATTTGATCGATATTTTGGGACCAGACTATGCATGTCTTTAGCTCTTTCTTTTGTTTCCCCACTTAATTATTAAAATTTTTTCCAACTAATTTGAAATATGAGGCAAAACGTCGTTTCGGCCTCAAAACATTAATAAAAAAAAATGATTTGAGAACACTGTCTTACGTATTTTTTCTCAGCTTTCCAATGGTACCATTATTTTTAATCTATAACCTCAGAAAATGCGAAAGTTTAAAAAACGTTATATCTTTTTATCTTCAGTTTTTTGAATTCTTTAGACCATTTAGATGGAAAGATCAGACATTTTACATAAATATAGTTAATAAAAAAATAGGGTTTTTTTTGTATTTTTCGGTTATTCAAACGACTATATATATATATATATATATATATATATATATATGTCTTCAGAAGTAGTGGATTAGAATTTAATTATGATTAGATAGTTCCAAGAATACATATCTTAAGTAAATGGAAGAAGCACAAAGCATTACTAATACAACCTTCTGAATTGATGAAGCAATCGAGTAGCTATACCAAAGTAGAAGTAATGCAGCATTAGTTGTGAAACCAACAGATGATAACTTAGAAAAGAGTAGGAAAATATCAAAAAATTATATTGTTTACGAAGCCTTAGGTAAATAAAAACTACAAAGAAAAAGGGAAAATCCCGAATTTAGAACCCAAAAATAGAACAAGTGGCGAAAAAGAAGCATACAATTATTTAAAATGTATGAAAAACGGAACCGAATCACAAAACTATAAGATCTATTGCAAAATCTCTTCTACACGGAAGTCAACGAGATAATTGGGACAGATTTACAAACAACGTATAAAGTAATGTATGGGAGAGATTAGACTACACATAAATTGATAAGATTTCTTAACAACGGCGAAAAAGTACATGTAAATACTATATGAGTGAATCATTGGATCCTCCATTACAAGTAAGGGACTACCAACTGAAGAAAAAATTCTTTGGTAAAGCATCATATAGGGGTAACCTAATAATTACGAAAGAATTAGAGGATGTATTAAAGAGAAGCAAGGACT
This sequence comes from Sinelater perroti, assembly GCA_036346155.1. Classification (NCBI taxonomy): domain Eukaryota; kingdom Metazoa; phylum Arthropoda; class Insecta; order Coleoptera; family Elateridae; genus Sinelater; species Sinelater perroti. The sequence goes on from JARFIY010000265.1 coordinate 7,108,594, forward strand.
AAAAAAATATATGTGGAATTAATAAAATATAGCGGACTTTCAGTAAAACCTTAATTTCTGCATTTGACTAACACGATATTTTTACTACTCAGAAAATTATTACAAAAAAAAATAGGAAATTTAGTCTTGAAACAAATACCGCCTCTACCACAGCGCTTGGCAATTGAAATCACAAAAAACTATGGGAAATTATGAAGAACTGAAATTATCCAGCAATGTCTTAAGTCATTGTATTATGTGTCCCAAAAGAAAGTTTCAATTTGATTGGCTCACTGCGTGAATGCAACAAACCAGAAGGGCGGAAAGCACATGTCAATCAGTAATGCGGTTTTCGGGAATGTAGTCGCTATGGAGAATAATTGGAAGCGTGTCGTGGGTTTTGTGTGAGAGATTTTACAAAAACAATTATTCGGCGATTATTGAATGAAGAAAGTGTTCAGTAATCATCATGATTTGCGTAACATAAATCAAGCGCCAAGTGTTTCTCTCATCAGATAAACCTAAGTCGGGACGACCAAGGTCATCAAAAACTAATGAAAAAGTAGAAAATGTACGATAGTCTCTACGAAACTCCTGACCTAGCTGTTCGTAAATGGACAAGTATTTTGAGTGTTTGAATGTGCCGTTATACCCCATTCTGCGCAAAGATTTGTGTCTGCACCCTTATTAAATTCAATTGGTAAAGATTTAAGGCCCAAAAATGCCATTCAAATACTTTAATTCGTTAATTGTATAACTGAGCATTTCAATAAATTCAACATTTTGTTTTCGGACGAGGTACATTTCACCTTATTGGCCACGTTAACAAACAGAACTGCCGTAACTGGAGCGCTACGAACCCACAATGTAAGTATAAGGAACCCATTAATTCACCAAAAGTGACCGTATGGAGGCTGCAATGTAAGGGCGAGGAACAATCATCCCGTATTTCTTTAAAGATAAACGGGGCTGCGCGTTAACTACGACTACAGAGTGTTATGTAGAGATGCTGAACAATTTCTTAGTACCTGAACTGCAAAATTTTGCTGGCTATAGTCAAAGAACATGGTTTCAGTAGGATGGAGCAACATCGCACACTTCTAACATGTCTCTGCCACGAGTTCGTAAAATGTTTCCTCAAAAAATTGATTTACAAAAGAGGTAATATAAACTGGCTTTTATGTAGCTCTCATTTGATTTTTTCTTGTTGGAATATATTAAATCAAGAATATACAGCAGCAATCTGGACTGTCTAGTTCAATTAAAAGAAAATATCTGTCAATAAATGGCAGCCATTACGGAGAGTAATTTTGCTTCTCGTTTCAAAGCGTATGTAAGATCACATTTAGATGACATCATTTTTAAAAAATAATTTTTCAGAGTCTGTATTTTAATAACAAATAAAAGTTTTTTTTAATAGATGCCTTCTTTGTTTTTTTATAGCTATCTTAAAAAGAAATTTTCTTTGGGACACCTTGTATTAGTCGTAATAGACTTACTTTATTAGTAGCGTAGGTTTATGACAGGAGTATAGTATTTCATCCACACTTTTTAACACACATATATAGATGATGCTATTCGTAAATGGAAAGATACTAACTCAAAAGATATTCTGATAGAAAGATACAAATAAAATTTTATAAAACTTGTCTTGATGTATGCTAGTGAAACTTTAAAACAAAAAGATTGTTCGCACACGCAAACTCAGGAGAAGAAGTTACTAAGAGACGTTATAGCATAAATCAGCGCTGACAGAGTTGGAAACAATGATATAAGGGATAATCTAGAAACAAAACTTAGCAACAGCTGAAGCTAACAAAACTTCTGAGCTTTACATTTTATTCAAAAGGCACTTTCTATTTTATAATTTTCTAATCTGTCTTATTGATTTCTCGAATCTCTTCCTTAAAGATTATTTTATTGGTGGCCCAAAATAATCCAAATGAAAAAATGTCAATAAAATCTATAACGACAAAGAACGTTTTCTTTAATCACACAACTTTTTGTGACAGCAAGGGTATGACTCTTATTGTGTGTTGTTATTTAAAAAAATTTAAAATATGCATGGAAATGTGCACTAAAAAGTAACAATATATATTTATTGTCTATTGAAATTCTACAGTAGACAAAAGTTCTAATTTTATTTATTTAAACTAAAATCCTTGTACCGTTAGGTGTCGGATTGTAAATATATATATACATTTCATTTTACATTTTCATGAATTTTATCTTTCCATATCCTCCTGTCTTGGGCTATTCCATGAATGTCACACCACTGGATTCCCCGTTTAACCGCTGCTTGTCTTACTTGTTCTTCCCATCTAATCCTAGGTCTTCCTACTTTGTTTTTCCCCTGGGTTCTAGCTTCGTAGACTTGTCTTGATATTCTGTTTTCATCCATTCGGAGCAGGTGTCCTAACCATCTCAGTTGTCTTTCTTCTATAATAGTTCCTATTGATTTTATATTCCTTTGTTCTAATATTTTTCATTTCTGACTCTGTCTATTCTAGTAATTCCTTCAATTTTCCTGAGGAATCTCATTTCCATTGCCGTAATCCTACTTCTATTACTACTTGATATTGTCCAGGATTCGCTGCCATAAATCAATGACGGTCTTATTACTTTTTATATATTTCAGTTTTTACTCGTTTTGAAATCTCCCTTTTACCAAAGAATGAGTTTTTGAGCATATTATAAGATCTTCCAACCTTTCCTAACCTCTCCGTTATCTCTTTATCTATTTTACCTCTGTCCTCTATTGTTGTACCTAAATAGTTGTAGCTACTAACTTGTTCTAGCTCTTCCCCTTCTAGATTTATTCTGTGTTTTATTTCATGTGTCGATATTACCATGGTTTTTGTGTTGTTTATGTTTATTTTCATATTTATCTTCTTAAGTTCTTCTTGATAACAGTTCAGGTTCTTTTGTAGGTTTTTCTCTGAGTCTGCCAACAGTATCATGTCAACAACAAATAGTAATTCTTGGAGAGTTACTTGTTTCATTTTCCAGTTTCCTATTTTCATGTTTACACATTTTTGTTTACATATTTTTACCACATCATCAACTAGTATAGAAAACAATAGGGGGCTGAGAACACATCCTTGTTTTAGACCGATTTTTGTTTCGAAGTCAGTTGATTCGTCATTGTGTGTCCTAACTATATTTATACTGTTACTATATAACATTTTTAGCACCTCAATCATATCACTGCTTACCCCTCGCTCTTTTAAACTTTTCCATATATCTTTTCGTCTCACTCTGTCAAAAGCTTTTTGAAGGTCTATGAAACAGATATGCACTTCCTGGTTCTTTTTTAGTAATTTTTCTCCCAATTGTCTAACAACAAATATTAAGTCTTGAGTGCTCCTTCCTTTTCTGAAACCATGTTGTTGATCTTCTAATGTTGGTTCTAGCGTTTCTCTCAGTCTTCTCTCTAGTATTCTTGTAAATACTTTCGCAGGTGTGCTTGTCAATGAAATACCTCTATAGTTTGAGCATTCTTTCATCTCACCTTTCTTGTACAATGGTAGAATTACACTCATATTCCAGTCCTTTGGCATTTCCTTTTCTTCATAATTTCATTTAGCAGGTTACGGAACTCTTCTTTTGCTCTCTCTCCCATATGCTTTAGCATTTCTGATGTAATTTGGTCCTGACCCGGTGCTTTGCCATTTTTAATTTCTTTATAGCTTCAGCGATTTCCTCTTTGTAACTGGTTGCTCCTTATTTTCTCCTCTTCTTCTATTATTATGTCCTCTTCTGTTTCCACTATTCCTTCTTCTTCTTCTTTTATCTCCATCAGCTGTTCAAAATACTCTTTCCATCTTTGTAATATTTCTTTTGCTTCCGTCAATACATTTCCGTTTTTGTCTTTTATATTCTTTAGCCTTGAAGTTTTTTTTTCTCAGATGCTTTAACGTACTATAGAAGAGTTTCTGGTTTTCTGTATAATTTTCATTCATTTTATGTCCGAATTCTTCCCATGCCTCTTTTTTGCATCTTTGACCAGTTTATTTACTTCTATTCTTGCTACCTTGTATATGTTATGATCTTCTTCTGATCCACTTTGCATGAATTTCTTCCATTTTCTTTTATCCTTTACTTTTGTTGAATATTTGTTGTCCACCACCTGCTTTTTTAATAGATGTATTTGTACACTTGGTTACACCACAGCTAGTTTTTGATGCGTCCAGTAAGGTCTCCTTGAATATTTTCCATTTACGTTCTATGCCGGTAGTAGTTAAAGTTTGCGCAAGTTTTTGTCCACACTTTCTTGGTACTTTTGCCTAATGTCTATTTCTTTCAACCTATAGCATTTAATTTTCTCTTTTGTTGTCTTTTGTCTTTTTCTGCTTGGTTACTTGTTATATTTATCTTAAGTTCCATTTTCAGTAGGTAATGGTCGCTGCCTATTTCTGCATGTCTTTTACTTTGACATCTTTCACCTTTTCCAAATTTTCAGTATTTACTATAAAGTAATCAATGATCGATCTTTCATTTCTGGATTTTATTTCTCTGGTATACTTATGTATCTCTTTGTGTGTAAACTTTGTGTTTGTTATAACAAAGTCATTTTCTATACACAGTCCTATTAATCTATTTCCGTTGTCATTTCTTGTTACCTCGCCGTTTTTCCCCATATATCTTTCAATTCCCCTATTGTCTCTTCCTACTCTCCCATTTATGTCGCCCATTATTATTATATTTCTTTCCTCTTTATCAATTTCGGACTGCAATGTTTCGTAGAACGTATCTTTTTCTTCTTTTCTTGCATTTTCATTTGGCGCATATGCCACTAGTATTGACCATGTATTACTTCCATCCATCTTTATTTTTACGGCCATTAATCTTTCGTTTATAAATCTTTCCTCAATAATCGTTTTCACTTTGTCTGGTTTGACTACCAACAAAAGTTCTAAAGTAACAAAATCATAAAAACAAATCATAATTGCACTTAACGACAATACGATGCAATAAATTTTCGAAAGTAAATTTGCGCCTGTTGTCAGCCAGACTATTTTTGTACTGTGAAGAGGCTCTTTCAACAGCACGCGACACTTGTTAGTACAAATTCCAAGTTTGCAATATCCACGTACTTAAATGTTGATTTCTTGCATCTAGAGCCGTTTTACTTTTGCGACACCTTGCTTATATTCTTTACTTCTTGATAGCCTATATTTTTTGACAGCACTTCGTTTAATTTATTTATTTATTCTTGAGTTTTCACAGATCGTTAATCATGTTTTCTACTATGTCAATGCTATCTTGTAAAGATAATCCTTTCGTTTCTAGTTTACAGATTGTAGTTGAACTGTAAGCTAATTTAGCTCAAATAAAAATCAGATTTTCCCGAATGCCTTTTTTTCTCAGAATTCATCATCAGCGTCGATTTAAGTTCCCCATCTTGTAATTATTGGTGCTGGAGGAAGTGGAATGTTTCTCGTAACTTGCGGAAACTTCAGCACAAGACCCTGTGCTTTGAAGAGAATCTCTTTTACAAATGATATAAAAACTTTAACATCTGAATAAAGATTGCGAACTAGGTCAGCTATACTGTGTAATCTATTTGCTATACGAGCCATATGTTTCATTTTTTGGCACAAAACTTGAGTTCCCGCATTACTTTCCAGATATATGGTGCAGCATCACTATAAACCACTAGCACTTCTTCGTATAAAATCTCAGGCGGCCACTATAAACTTTAACAGTCGTTGAAAAAAGCAGCAATGTAGAATGGTTTACTTTCGTCCAACACTTTTAAAGGTCAGTAGATACGATTTATTGTTTTCTTCCTTTAGCTCCAGTATACACAAAATTTGCTATGCATTTCTGATCTGTATCGGTTGTTTCATCCAACGGCATCCAAATACTACGACCTTCTATTGTTTCTCTTAATTTATTTAATGTTACGGTATATAACTCAAAACCATTTTCCCTTAATGTCGACTGCTCTGGGATATTCTGTTTCGTATACTTATCCAAAAATTGCAGAAAACTTTATTCTTTACTTTAGCCAACGAAATGGCAGCGCAAATAAAAGCCTAACAAAGTTCTTTATGGAATTCTAAAGTTTTAGATCTAAGTCTTGGCGAATCAGTTAAATTGGGTATCTACACTTGCCGTTGATTATTCTTCATTTTTCGTTTTCTATGAATCGGCTGTTTTTCAGTTTGGAGATGCTGCGTAACTTGAAACTTTTTGGTTGCCGCAACAGTAACTTTGCAGTATTCACGAAATAACAAACGTCCATCTTTTGCGAAATTATCACAGTTCTTCACAAAGTTATTTAAAATAACACTTGAACACGTTTTTTTTGGCATGTTTGCTGTTTAACACTGTTGGAAATGAATAAAATTAATGACTTTCAGAATTCTTTAAGTTTTCTTAGTAAGGCAAACATTAGCATTTTTAAGTATTCTGGTTTAAATTTAAATAATAAAACTGAAATTTACACAGTGAGCCTTTATTTAGGTGAAATGTTCCAAGACCTATTATCTTAATTGTCTATTGTTAGGCAAACCCTATAGTAAAATTTACAGTGGGGCCTTGTTGAAGTGAAATATTCCAGGAATTCTCTGATTATACATAGCAACCCTGCATTAATATGTTTTTGTAAATTCTGTAATTGTTGGTAATACTCAACCTTCTGTTCAATAAGGCATGAGATATGTTTTGACTTGTTCTATTGTAGATTCTGATTTATGAACGCATGTCGTTCTCGTATAACTCTGTGACCACTATAGGTATACATAAGTTCGAATACGAATGCGTAAAATGTTTGAATATGCAAATGCATAATTATTATAAGCCTAGTTATTAACAATCATATACAAAGCTTTTAAAAGGTAGAAACTTGAGTACCTATTTATATTCCTAGAATGTATTACGTAGTTGAAAATATAATTATGTACCAATTACAAGAAAAAATAAAATAATACTATTATAGCATTATAAGTATTTATTGTCAATATGAGCTACATATTATATGATCAATATTTAAGAGTAATTTTAAAATAGTATCTTTACAAAATTAATATTAATACCAAGTTACAAAAATAGAAACAATTTTATACAACTTCAAATAAAATTTTTCGTTTTAAACACTTGATAATTATTTTATTAATATTTTATAACTTAGCATCAATTTTGTAACTTATTAAAAATGCTTTTGAACACCTTGTTACCAACTTTCAGTTTTTAATCAAGTTTTTCAGAACTAATGTAGTAATGGTTCGGATAATTTTTAAATTTGCCTTAAGAGAAAGCTGCTGATAGGTTCTAAGTTGTTAAATTATGTTTGAAGTTTTAAATTTTTAGTAGGGATGGTTATTAATTTAAATATCAAAGTTCAACAGCAAAGATACAGCAGTATTCGATAAGTTCGTAGGTTAAAAAGGCAGAAGAAACTCGCAGTTAATCTGAGCAGAATCAGACAAATGTTTAAAACCGTCAGATCTGTGTCGATATGTATGTAAGTATTTAAATGCTACAGATAATTTATTGAATAATAACGGAACATCAAAGACGATGAAACGGAGTCACTCTGTCACGGCAGCAATTGAGTGAATGTTTTGATAACCTATTCCGGCAATAATAAACGTGGTGCACATAGGGAGAGAGATTAGATGACAAATTTTACGCAATTTATTTAACACGCGTAAAGTCTGTGCCAGAATGACCTCTAAAAGGAGCAAAAAATGACCGGAAGAGTAGTAGCACTGACTTATTGAAATTATTTGTAGAACATTTTAATTACTAAAATGAATCGTCTTATTCAATAAAATGCTTCTGGGACTAAAAGAAATTCAGGCATTGGCTAACCTTATTGTTACAAATATTAAAGTTTGTGACTATGGGGACGTTGGGATGTGAAATTAATAAATGGTCGTTTTGAGAAAATTAAAAACGAGTGTAACGAAAGTAAGTATCACAGCGACATTTATATTGCTCTATTTAAAACAGTTTTTCGATGATAAGGAGATTATAATGGTAAAACGCCCACTTTAATTACCAGATTAAACTCTTTTTGTAGTTTTCTCAGATACAATTGATTCACATCTTTGTTGTCTGTAGTTTAATTTAATTACCATACCTTTGCGTATTTACATAAGATTTCTAAAATAAGAGTTATAAAATCTATTACTACTAAATATTTTTTTTTATTTTGAATCAAGGGTAACAAGGGAACTTCTACATATTAAACTTGAGAAATAAATCCTGTCAGATTTTCAAAGTTATCATATGAAAAAAGTTCCTATTGTAGTTTTTGATTTAATTTATATCTTTACAGAAATATGAAAAAATTAAGATTTAGCAGCCAGCATTGCACATTGAAAATAATATGAAAAGATGTCGAAAGATAATGAGCTAGTCAACTACATCATAATTTCTATAAACAACGAATAGTTATAACTCAAAAATATAAAAAAATGTTCAGCTAATTTCAAGGTTGTGTAGTACTCTCTCGGTTAACTTTCCTATTTTAATTAGTTGTAAAAAACATAATATATAAATAATTCCTAAATAATTTTGTCAATAAGCTTTTTACAAAGAATTATAACAAACATGTAAGTCATAGAAAAAAGCAGTCATTATATTTTTGGTACTAAAATATAACTCTAATATTTTTAATTTTGGTAATGGTTTTACGACCCACCATTTAATGATATTCGGTAAATTATAAAACAGTGTACATGCATGTAATTAAGCAAGAAGTACATTAGCAAATTTTTTATTTTAATTTAATTAAATTTATCCAGAAATAAGTAGTTAACATAAAACTCTCACAGACGCTCAAATTTGTTAAGATCCGATGTCTTAAATCACTTGGACCGGGACTTCTTTTCTTGGTTTTCCAGTAAACATTCGATTAGAAGTTAAAGACTAATGCGACTGTGATAATTCGCACTGTATCGCTGTATTTTTTTTATATAAAAGGTATTACAAGATCGTGGCATATGAGCTCGTTAGCTACATACCGTGCTGCATTTACTATGGATCTAAGCATCTTACCTTAAAAGCTGTTACGAATTAGTGCGGAGTACAACCGAAGCGCCGCGATTATCAAAATTCTGGACGTCCCGCGACTGAAATAATTCGGTTCTTCGGGTACCCGAGATCGAACGATATTGTTGTAAAATAGAATGCTTCCAAAAATCTGGGGAAGGTTCAGCCGTCGTAAAAGAGTCATTCGAGAGAACGCGTGACACGGATTCTGGAAATCATGAAAAAAGCTTAGGTGTTGATTTTGGAGTGTTGAGCGTCAGTCAGCAAACCATCCACCGAATTGCAGAGGATGACCTACGGTATAAGAGGAATGACCGCTGTGATAAAAACTATAGTCTCAGAGGGGAGGGGGGAGCGATATGTATTTCAGTAGCATCGGCAAATGCGAGCCATTTAGTCCAAAACTAATTGTTGAGTGGATATGTTCTAGTCTAAAGAATTTTGGGCCTACCAATAACCCAAAATTATTTGAACCTCTTCGGCGACTATGGACGGAGCATAGTCTAAAGGGCCCAAACATCCTACTGTAGCATCGTTACGTACCGCTATCTAAGCAGAATTTGCTAATATCGACAGCAGTACTTTACAAAGAGAAAAAGGATTTATTGTAATTTTAATTTTTTGTCAAGTAAAATTTTATTTAGAAAAATGTTTAATTTATCCGAATTTAAGCGCGGTACCCTGTATATCATGAGATATTGCGCAATTATCTAATATCTGATCCAATCATCTCCATTAATAAAATTATAGCTTTACACTTATTTTCCATGCTTTCGACGAGCTTTTCGGCACAATTATTCAGCAAAGATGGCTATATCTTCTTAATTTGAAATTACAACTGCCTTACCGTTTGCACTATCTTGACCTTGAGCTTTATTTTCATGTATGATGACACATTTTCAATAGGATTAACATTTAGAGGCATTATAGTAACGTTGTTTTTTTGTTTCCGTGTACAGTAGAGTTTGATGCGATGTTAAGGGTTTTTAAGGTTTGCGGCACCAAAAAGAACAAACAAAGATTTCGGCAGAGTTTAGTAAGCATTTTTGGTAGATGGTGCACATTTTCTTAGTGTTTAAATTGCCTGTAAATAGATAGAGGCAACCAAAACCACGTTTATAGAAGCATCCACAAGCATGGAATTTTACGGTATTTTACTGTGCGCTGAAGAGTTCTATTACTCTTTGCTGACATGAAAACCATGCTCAGAAAAAAGACTCTGATACTAGAAGTTTTTTTAAAGTTTATCGAAAAGAAATGATTTTTTTACGCGGACGACTACGAATCGTATTGGGAAAGACCTGAACTTTCTTGCAGAGTTTCATTTGGGCATAGCGTAGCTAAAGGACTGGCTTGTCTTTAAAGAAATACAAGATAGCTTTATCCATCTTCGTTGTTGTAACAGACAGATTTCTGGCAGATCATCTACATTTTAACTTTTATATATTACTTACTCATTTCTTAACAAATGCCTCCAACTTCCGCATATATTTTGCGATCGCTTTATATGTCAGTTTCGGTCTTTTGCATGGTTCACTAAAAACACTGCTTGGTATATCGCTTGAATTCAAATGAATTAACATAGATGGTGCTTCGGCGCCTTCTTACAAAATGATGGCTGTCACTTTCTCTACTCCAATGGATTATGTAGCTAAATATGACTATTATAAAATAATTAATGCTCTTGTTAAAATTCAAACATAACGTTCTGCAGGTGTCAATATTTCTCATTTCTTTACTCACAAAGATGTCTAATAATTATAATGTTTTCTATGTACGTCTGCCTTGTACGTGCATTGTTATAGTCATCTGCATTACCAGACCCTTAACCAGTTAACACCAGAAAATATTTTATTAAATACATTATGATGTGATTTAAAAATCTATACTAAATAAGTTGACAACTGCTTATTAATTATTATAGATTTAATATCTAACAATCAGAAACTCCCCCTTTCTTACAATTAGTAGGTTTCAAAATTTAGAAATATTTTGCAGTTTTATGCAACCAATTGTAGTATATTATATGGTTGAGACATAGAAATCGTTTAGTCTGTTAAGAAAATGTCGCAAAAAAGATATAAAGCATTTCTTTAAGTTGGGTTTTAGGAAAAGCAATTTTTTAAATCTTTGAACAGTTGGACTTCCGCTGAAAACTAAAAAAGCCAACTCGAGCAAATCTAACTTGAACGATCAAGCTTCAAGCGAAATGTGCTGGGATTTGGGAAACGTCCTGTTGAGGAAGTCGAAACTTCCCGAAATGAGTGCCATAATGGAATCGGCTTACGAAACTTGGGGTGTAAATGATTCGGAAACCGAAAGATGATTGATTCGGAGCGTCGCGGAGGAATTATAAAGTTCAAAAATGCTTTATCACCGAAACTGAGCAGATGCGTGCGATATTGTTCGCTCTCGGGAATCCGGATTGCTGAGCCATTCCGCTTTACGAGCCTGCTGCGGCGGCGGCGAGATTTTAAATTCGCGTCGAAGCCGGCCGTGATGAAAGCGAAGGGCGATAATCCCCGAAATATTGAATCCGGCGTTTCGGCCCCGGGTCCGGCGCGAAGGGTCAGAGGGTGCAGGTGAGGCGGCATAAACAACGAAATCGCATCGGCGCGTAATCTGCCGCAGGCCAGCCTGCAGGTCCCGTTCTGCTCTCGGCAGAGCTTTCGCGCGCAGGCAAGCGGAGCCGGGCGAGGCTTTGAACTTAAATTCAAACAGCAATTCGTATTCAAGGTACCTCTTTTGAGAGTCATCGTTCTGCTTCCCTCCGTGGCGCTGAAGAGTCCATTACACGTTGCGTCGCCGCTTTGTGCGACTCTGAATTCAATGCCGTCTAATGCTTCCGACGCCACAGATACTCTTTCATACACAAAGCATCTGAATCGGTCCTCATTCGACGTCGCGTGGTTATGGTGCACTTTGCCTACCAGGTAGCGTGAGCTTCCTTCTTTCCACACAGCCAGGCATTGGAGTTCTTCCACTGAAGACGAGAAAACAATACATACAAACAAGGTAATTAAAAACTTGTATGAACTTAAGCGTAAGTGCTTTCAACGAGTGTATTACATACATGGGAGACAACTGCTTGTGATTGTATCAAGTACTATTTACTTACCTTACAAGTATCAATGTTATTTGTATATACACACCAAAAGCCAAGCTGGTCATAATAGATAAAACATATCATTGAACAGGCTTCAAGACAAGAAAAAGTATAATTGTCTTCAATACTTTGTACCATTCGGGGCATGCAAGCAAATACTGGGTGGGTCATAAGTCGCTATAATATTTATTTAAAAAGTCAGTAACATATCTATAATTTTGTTTTTGTTTTTTTTCAGATTTTAAAAGTTTAGACTCAAAACTGTTGAACTTTACTTTGAAATTTAGAGGTTTATTGTGCTTACACAACGCGCTTACATGTGTTGTACTGAAATTAGTTAGTCATTTTCAGCGCTAGGGGTATGCGGAGATGACCTACCATGAAGCGGCAGACCACATATTGCACACAAATTAGAAAATAGGGACGAGTACAGAAAAGCATTTAACAAGATGAAGAAACTTCATGCGCTGTGCAGTTCGAATCCAAGAAATACTCAGAGCTAATAACGGATTTTAAAACTGCTGATGAGCAATAAAGCCCATTTCCGTCTTAATGACTTTACAATTAAAGCATTCGATTCTGGAGTACCGAAAACCAAAGGGTCATACATCAACGTGAGCTGAATCCTCCCAAAGTCACTATTTAGTGCGGGGGATACAAGAAAAGGTAATGGGATCTTATTTTTTAGAGAAAAATGAAGACAATGCTGTGACAATTACCAGAGTTCACTATCAAGAAACGTTAGAAACTTCTTTCATCCAGATGTTGAGAACATACCTAAATTATAGTAAGATGCAATTAGACGTCTCTCTTTTTCTTTATGTGGGGCATCTAAAAATAATGTTCATGCAAACAAACCTCGAAATATTTAACAGCTCAAGGAAAACATTCATGGAGAAATTAAGAACATAGAGATGAAAATACATTAGCTGGTAATATGCAAAGTGTGATTCAAAGGACAGGTGCTTATAATTTTTAGCGTGTAGAGAAAACCATTCCCTAATAATATATAGTTCATTATGTAAAACAATCAATGAAAATATTAAAAAAGTACAACAGTTATTTCTTGCTAAATGAGAGCATAATCCATGACTTACCCTGTCTTATGAGATATTGAATGCATGAATGCTTTAAAAAGTTAAAAAAAACAGAGACTTTTTTACTTGTGCTATTGTAACGTACAGAAATGTACCTGTTAAGTAAGAAAATGGCGTAAAGACGGCATTACTTTAAAACACAAGAGATGTTAATTTAAGATCACTAAAACGAAATTCCAAAGATACAATTCATTGACAAAACTGTTTTAAACTAAACGATGTCAATTATTTTTGCGCTTGTACCTTCTTCGAGAGTACAGCTTTTTTGAAAAATCGTGCACTGTAACTGAAGACAGTCTATCTTATACAACAAATATATTTTTACACACTTCTAAGAAAGGTTTCCACTAAAGTTAAAGTATGGCAAAAAGTATATGGGTTCGTGTGCAAGGAGAATTCCTTATACATCAGATAAGATAAATAAGATAGAGTATAAATGACAGCTGGACAGTCTAAATAAAAAAATGTCTAAAACTCTTTGACACGTGGACTTGTATTTCCTGCATTTGCTGCATCTAATATTGTTACACTAGTAACAATTCTTGACAAAATTATTTCTCGGTGTCAAATTTCGGAAGGCATTAGTGTTAGGAAAAAAGTGCAAGGCTCAATAGAAGACACATAAGAGTGGTAGTTAGCGTATAATGATTTTGAATACAAAGGATATCTGGAAAAGGTTACTAACTTTGAATAAATGTCGTTTGATAGTAAGGTATATGCAAATTTCGCAACAACTAACCAGGATAAAATTGTTACTGGGGGCTTACGTAGGTTACATTGTGAAAGAATAAAAAAAGACTACTCCGATAGGAGACATTAAACTGATGTGTAGTTAAGATTTGTGCAGTGATGTGCAGTATTGTTTTACACCTTTTTTAGGTTACTAAAGATTTTTAAAACATGATAATAAAAAAACTCATTCAGCATCATTGAAAATATAGGTTCAAAACTAAAAGTGTTAATTTTGTTCCTATAACATTTGTCGTCTTGTGACAAGTAATTCAGTTATTCCAAACGTTTCTATCAAAACTAGATACCCAACATTGGGAAAGTATCTCGACAATTATTCTAATGTAATTCAAACACAACTATATGTTACTTTAATTGGTCTGCTTACTGTTGTATTTATGGAAGATAATATAAATGATATGGTAGAATTAGTGAACTGATGACTGAATTTCTTAATTTAGTTAGAGAATTAAAAATTTGCAAGACTATCATCAAGAACAATTTTAAATGTCCATGCAGTTTCCTGTCATCCGTCAATGGAACTTTGTTTATTACTATATTTGTTTCTTAATTGCAATATGAGGCATGTTGTTGAGTATGTTTGATAATGTTTGGTTTATTTAGTACATAAATGTTTCTATTTATACCAATAAAATTTTATCTAGATCATTTCGCATACACAAATCCAATTGGTGATTTTCAATTTAAAACATTTCAACTATACTAACCAGATATATTATTTTATTATAAAGTTTTATGAAATTGTAGGTAGACCTTATTACTAAAAGGAGCTCTTATTGAGTTGTAAAACTTTTCTAAAGTGCACCAGAATATGATCAAATAACAGCGGACATAACAAAAACAGGAAAATACTAAATAATAAAAATCTTTAAAAAATTATGAACAAAATATTGAACATAGGAGAGGCGCCAAAAGACTGGCAAATAGGAGTAATACACCCCATTCATAAAATAGCTGATATAAAAAAAATATATGCGAGAATTTTAAAAATTAGATTATGAGACAAACTGGAAGGGACTTGAGAGGATTTACAATATGGATTCAGAAAGAGTAAAGGAGTGCAAATATAAATTTCATAGTACAGCAAATAATTGAAAAAGCAATTAGGAAAAACGGGAAGATCCACCTCTGTTTTATTGACTTAGAGGAAAATTTTGTTAAGAAAAATAGAACATTGAGAATACATTGAGAATACTAGAAGAAAGAAAAATAATAACAAAGTAATAGAAGAAATAAAATTTTATCAGATTAGAGTATTAGAAGCCTCAAATGTTCGAAACAATAAAAGAAATAGGACAAGAGAGCGTCCTAAGCTCTTTACTGTTTATAATAGTTTTGCATGAAGCCATCAAAAAGATAAAGCAAAGTAAAATAATGTAAAATTAGAGGCGAGAAAGCATAAAGATTTCAGAATTGTTATACGTGGATGATATGGTCATCACTGCAGAAGAGACCATGAAAATATTTATAATAACGGCTTAATATAAATTAATAAGAATATCAATAAATAAGGGAAGATGCCAAATAAATTTAAAAAAAAACAACATTGGAAAAGTCAACAAGTTTAAGTGCCTAGGGACAACAATGTCACAAGACGGAAGAATAAATGAAGAAATAGATGCAAGGCCGTGGGCACCAGAAAGACTTTCTAATAAAAAATAAATACAAATGGGAATATAGACGAAAAAAACATAAAAATAAAATAAAAAATATTTGTGGAGAAATTTAGAAAATAAATCTAATACAAGATACACTATAGATAGAAATATTAAAATTTTCGGTCACGCAATAAAACAAGAAAAGTGTTTAACGTAAAATCGTATAAAAGGAAGAAAGAAAAGACCAAGGAAAACGTAAATAGAAGACGTGAAAGTGGAGGCACAAGGTAAAAACCGAAATGGTATAAAAGTCGTATGATTAAGTAAGTTAAGTAGGTATTAGTATTAGTAACAATTTTTAATTAGTACCAAATTCTAGTTTCACTGCAACTTCAACGTTCACTTTATTTGCAAAGTGTTTTTCATTAGATTTTCAATTACCTGTTTCTTAATATTGATTACTAGTATATATTAATAAATTTTATATTATAAAGTTACTCTTCCTCTTTTGTTTTATTTTGTCATTAATTTTGCACAAGTTTTTACATCGTATTTCAGTATTCTCTTTATAGTCCGTTTTCTCATATTTGTAAAGGTAGTAAAGGTAGATGTTTTTAATTATATAGAATTTACAGAGGGTAAAGGGAGTAAATAAATTAAATATATATTTGATAATTTACGGAAACTCTAACAATGATACTAAAAAATAGAGAGCAAAACAAACCAAATGAAGAAATGTTATGTAAATAACTACAAAGTACAAAATAAATATAAAAGAATTTTTATATTTAATAAAGAAGAGGCAAATTCCGAGGCAGTTGCTTGGGGTAACTTGATAAAGTGTATTCAAAATTGATGAGGGTTGGTTCAAGAAAACATTTTATTTACCAAATAAGGCAATATTGGAATGATATTAGAAAAGGTATATGTACAATCAATCAAATACAAACCACAATAAAATAATTTGTTTAATTTGTTAGAAAATAGCAAGCTTCAAAGCAAAATCAATGGAAAAATGCTCTAAAATATAAATTACGAGGCGCATTCATAAAGTAAGGGCCGTTTGCATGTATATAAATAGTGGCGCTTCGAAGCACAGTTTTACCACTGCAGCGCCATCT
This sequence comes from Sinelater perroti, assembly GCA_036346155.1. Lineage (NCBI taxonomy): Eukaryota > Metazoa > Arthropoda > Insecta > Coleoptera > Elateridae > Sinelater > Sinelater perroti. The sequence continues at coordinate 7,125,251 of JARFIY010000265.1, forward strand.
ACTGACTCATTGCGAAGCTACAGCGTCATTTGTTTTGATTCTGAAATTGTATTGTTGTCAGTGAATGCAAAGAACAATGGCCGCGAAAATCGTTGATCCCGCCAAGTGTGAAGTGCGTTCTGTGATTCGTTTCTTATGTGCAAAAGGATCGTCGGCTGCTGAAATTCATCGGTTTACGGACCTACAGTTATGAGTGAAGGAAAGATTAGACAATGGTGCCGTTATTTTACAAATGGCCGAACAAATGTCCATGACGAAGAGCGGAGTGGCAGGCCCAGTATCCAGACTGATGAAATCGTTTCACAAGTGGACCAAGCACTGCGATCTGATCGTCGATTGACGATTAGTGGCCTGGCTGACAAATTTCCTCAACTTGGACGCACTACTGTTTACAATATTGTCACAGAAAACCTCGCATACAGCAAATTGTGTGCAAGGTGGGTACCAAAAATGCTCACCGACCACCACAAAGAGCAAAGAATGTCTAGTGGACGAAAGTTTTGGCCCGTTATCAACAAAATGGAGATGATTTGTTTTCTCACATTGTTACTGGGGACGAGACGTGGGTATCCTACGCCAACCCAGAAACAAAACTGCAATCGATGCAGTGGCGACACTCATCCTCACCAAAACCGAAAAAGTTTAAACAAACTCAGTACACAAGTCGAAAATTGATGGCTACAGTTTTTTGGGACAAAGACGGTGTTCTTTTGGTTGATTTCATGGAACGTGGGACAACAATTACAGCTGACGTGTACTGCAAAACACTCAAACACTTGAGACGTGCGATCAAAACAAACGCCGCGGAAACTGCCATCTGGCATAATCCTCCTCCACGATAACGCGCGTCCTCACACTGCTGCCAAAACCATTGAGAAAATTCAAGATTTTCGTTGGGAACTTTGACCACCCACCGTACAGTCCCGACCTTGCACCTAGCGACTATCTCTTCTTGCATTTTAAACGGTGGCTGGGTGGACAACGTTTTGAAACCGAAGACGGACTCAAAAACGCCATTGTCAACTGGTTCAACTCTCAGGCGGCAAGCTTCTATGCAGAGGGGTTAAAGAAGCTGGTGCAGCGGTACGAAAAATGCTTAGAAGTGAATGGCGATTATGTAGAGAAGTAAAGTAAGATTGTACCTAACTAAATATGACAATAAAATTTGTTTCTTATGAGTACATTTTTTTCTGTGACCAAACGGCCCTTACTTTATGAATGCGCCTCGTATAATGAAATGTTTTGGAGTTCCATTAACAAAAATAAAATGTTACAAATTAGTCAACCATACTATAAGTAGTGTTGTGAGCTTGAAAACATACTTATTAAAGAAAAGCATTAGAAAAAAATTGCGAGAATAAAAAAGGTTATAAAAGTATGCCCCAGCTTACAGAAAATAATATAATTAAGTCGTTATAAATTATACACAGCAAACACCCAAGTAATTCTGAGAAAAAAATTGAAATGGCATAGAACTGGATGAAAAAGAGCAAACGATAAGAAATGAGAAGAATGTTCAAAAATATTGAAACCAAAATACTCTAACAAATAATTGACAGGAAAAATTATTATTGTATTAATATTTTTCATATAGATCTATAATTTATAAAAGATGAAGGGAGGTTGCATGAAATTGTTATAGAGAAATAAAAGAAGAAATGATTAATATTCATTAGAGTATTATTCAAAGTTATATTAGACGTTTTTTGCAAGACGGCTTTTAAGCAACGTGTTTTCTTCCAAATTATTAAATTATATTAATATTTAGTATTAACTTAATGTAAAAAGGAGTTTTTAATGATGCTGGTTCCTGTTTCTATTTTTAATATTTGTAATCATAATCAAAATTATGAATTTTGTTGCAATTCTGCTCTACGGCGAATCGAAGACGAATAAGTTTCAGAACATTTCGATGAAAAAGAAAAAGGGTGTGCAATAAAAATAGTCTGTAAATCCCGGTAGAGCAACACGGTAAACAAAATTTAACTTCTATTTTACGTTACACAAAAACCTTTTAAAACCTATGGAATGCTGATGGCACAAACACCTCCTTTTTCATAAATAATTTTGTTGTAACCACACACGTAATTTAAATGTTTACCCGTTCGCCACAGAGCTAATTTGGTTTAGCGGCAAATCACATAAAATATAAGTTTGCGTAAAATGGTATAGTTTAGCTGTTCCCGTCATGTGGTTGTAAACGCTTTAAAACTAGCGAGTGCACAACTGGTAATCCTATATTTGTAATTAAAAAAGATTATTAATTTAACTGAATGCGATTTAAAACTAAAACATGGAATTTTAAATATTCACTAAATTGAAGGAATTTTTTTAATTCTTATATATTTATAATACCAAATCATGGCGGAAAAAGTTAGTAGTTAATTATATTGATTTTGCCATATTGAAAAAGTTAAACACGGCAATAAAAAAATTGTCGCTTTTTAGTCTTTTTATATCTTATAACCCTGATGTATGTATAAGTACTTTATCCATTAAAGATAAAAAAAAAGTTATTTAATATTTAATGGTAATTGATAATGATTAAGAGTGATAGAAGAAGTAAAACTTTTTAATATTTAAACGATTTCTAAAATTAATTTCCTATTGTATATAAAATAGATCGAGGTGGCTCACCAACTTTTTGAAATTTGCCCTAATGATGAATATCTAATTTTAATACGTCTCTATAATAGTTAAATGTTGTAGAAAACCAACCACTTCATAAATTAAAGAACACAAAATTTACTGAAGTAGTTCTGGCGAAAAAGATATTTAAAAACTATTTGAGGTTTGCTGCTAAAAGGAATCGTATCACAGAGACCTCGTAGAAAGCTTACTATAGACGGTTACCAGATAGAAACATCTCATTGTTATGGCTTTTAATTTTATCTTGTGCAGTAAAATATAAATTGAACGATTTAAGGGACAAAATATAGATTCCGTTATCAAAATCCTCTATAATTTATAACAAAAGAAAACATTAATCTTGTTGAATTACTCTTATTAAGAAAAAGACTATGGTATAATTTACTTTAAATCAATCAATCAGTTTATGTAACTGAAATTAAATTTTTTGTTATCTGGTCTATGCTTAAATGCATTTTTTGAAAGTCTAAATATGAATGAGATTAAAAGTATAGCTGTAGGAAACTAGTTCAAAGTTTTATGATATTTGCTATGCAATAAGAAATTGTGTAAATACATTCTAGGGAGACTGATTGCATATGGAAGCAAGCGAAAGATAAAAAATTTTGTCAAAAAACTTCAGTCGTGTAAAGAGGATAAAGTAATTGCAACAACCAATTTTTGGTAAATTTTGTCGGTCAACTTAGTTCATCTGTGAAAAAAAGCGATTGAAATTAATAAATGAAATCAACTGGGAATGCACCATAAGTAGGGTTTAAGAAAGTAAGCAAATCATTTTCTATTATAACAGTATACGGACCAGAAGATAACGAAATAAAAGAAAATGGGATAAACCCCAATCTAGGTTCAATAAAAGTAAAAGAGCACTTACTTAATAGCGGAGTTCAATACAAGATGGCAATAAAACTGAAGGGTGTAATGGGGTAATTGATGTTCATGGCGAAGAAAAAGTGATTAAGTTCTATAGGGTTAAGGTTTGAAAATAATACATACCTTCTTCGATCATAACTGGATACACAAATACATAAAAGAAGAATCTAGCAAAACGAAAGAAATTTTTTTTTACAAAGATAGATGTAAAAGTTAGGAGGGACATAACTAGTTGCAAAAGTGAAAAATAAAAAAGCTGTAGATATAAAGGAAAAAGTGCAAAACAGATAAGGACTATAAAAAATAAACATAAAGATCCGGAAGCCAGTATAGAATATAAAATGAGAATTTTCAAGGAAATGAAAAATAGCAGAAGAATGTCAGAAACCAAAGATTTAAAAGAATTATGAACATCTTTTAAAGAGATAATCTTTAAAGTAGTAACCGAAGTATGCGATGGAAGTTGTAGAAACAAGAGTCGAAAATACACATTCTGGTAAAATAAGCATGTAAACAATGACATAAAAGGAAAAAAATGGAAATATTATCTAAACGTTAAAAAAAGTACAAAATCCAGAAAAGTAAAGTCAAAAAGTAGTTTTGCAAGCAAAAATGGCAGAATAATAGAAATTTGGACAGCACATGCAATCAAATAGCAAGAACAATCACAAATTATTTTTCAACGTTCTAAAAACATTCAAAAGAAAACACAATTCTTTATAAAATAAATTAAAGATACAATCGGAAAAATACTTAATGAAGGAAAAGGTATATCAAAGTAGAAGAATATTTTAAAAATATTTTTAAATGAACGCCAACAGTAAAAAAAGGAATGAGCCAACACAGATGCAAAACAATAAATAATATAGTAGATAACTAAAAAAGAGCCATAATAAGCCGTTATAAGTTTAAAAGAGGAGAAAGCAGAAAGGTAGGACAAGATATTATCAGAAATATGGGAGAAGCGGAATTAGACTTGTTACTCTGAGTTTTCTACTTGCTGGTTAGGCACAACATAATTCCTGAAGACTGGAACATTGCTATCATAGTACCCACATATAAAAGAGTAGAAGGCAGCAAGAACCGAAAATTATAAAGATATATTCCTATTCGGCAACTCTAGTGACAGAGAAACAATTTAACATCAAATAAAAAATTTTCAGGGCGGATTAATTCTAAAATACAGCACTCAGACCAAATATTCACGCTGCGACCAACAATAAAAAAAAGATACAGTAAAACACCATAAATATGTTTCATAGAACTGTCGAAAGCTTCTATAAGGTACCAAGAAATAAGGCCTGGGAAAGCTTAGATAAACGAGAAGTGCCGGGCTATTTACTCAAGACGATGGGAATGTACACGAAAACCAAGAACTATGTAAAAACATAAAATGTATACTTCAATCAATTCACGACAACAAAAAGTTTCAGGAAGGGGCGAGTACTAAGCTTGTTACTATTTTTGATACTAATGGACAACATTATTCAAGAATGTACTAAGAAATAAAGAAAACTAGATGTAGAGTATTACCTGAAAGGAACAGAAATCGGCGCATGTACTTTTGAAGACGACACGGTAATATTTATAAAATCCGAAGAAACTACAAACCAAACTGGAGGTTTGTCACAAAAAACTTACATAAAGAAACATAGACATAAAAACAGATAAGACAAAAATCACGGTAATCTTTAGAGAACAAGCTTTAATAAGATTACACAACCATATAACCAGAACAAGTTGATGAACAATTGAAGAACTTCATTACCTTTACCCCTTCCATGTAAAAGAGATCCGGATTATCTATGTACGCATAATTTATCAGTAATTTGTAAAATTGCTTGATAAAAATTATGACTTGTTATAAACTGTAAAGTATGGTATTGTACTTTGCTACACCTTAAACATTATTTATTCCACTAAAAAAATTTACTTTCCTTTTTTTCTTCCATATTAAAAAATAATGGAATGTGAGCATTAAAGATGGTTTTTTGGTATAATTTTATTGATATGGGCGGCAGAGCATTCAAATAAAAATTTAGTAGAATTTATTTAAGTAGATAAACTTTTCTTTATAGTATTATAATTCGTTTAATAAATTAGAGAGATGTCGAAATATTTCTTAAAAATGTAAAATGTAAATTGTTCATTGGGACAATGTAAAATTAAGAAAACCTCCAACAGAACCTAATATATCATCAATAGTACCTATATGTAGTAAAAATGGTAAATAGTTGTGAAGAATTATATTATAACAAGAACTATTTAAAATTTCATACCGAAAATGTTGAAAAATAAAAACAATAATTATGCTGGTTTATGTACCGTTCAATTTTGGTGTATTAATTAAAAAATATTTGGTACAATCCAAACAAAATTTAAAACAACTTGTAATAAGATTTGTAATTTATGTGTTACTTAATTAAAGAAAATGATAAAAATTCTTGCTTAATGATCCAATGCAAATACGTGAACTTAAAATTGAGGAACTGAAGTAAGTCAAAAATTTATGTTAAAAATTTATTACTTATATACGCCCAGAAGCAAAAAAGAAACGTAAGCTTAAAAAACAGCAGTAGATGTAACGGATAAAAGATCCAAAATATATTGAAAAAAAATAACAAATATATAAATAGTTTTAATATGAATAATAATTTTGTTCAGTATGTATTCTACAGATTTGTTAGAAACTCATAATAATGCTATATCACTTTTCAATTATATAAATCAGATTATTTGCAAAGAAATATGTATTTGAATTTAAAAACTAACATTCATATCATCTTTCTTGCAAACTGTCTACTAAAGTTTAGAAGAATAATATGCTTGTTAGTAGAACAATTAGAGCTGGTGCCAAATTCTACTGAAAGTTACAATAGCGATTTAAGAAGGGTGGCATTGGAACTGTGGGTTATTATCTTTAAGACTCAATTTGGCTTTATCTATTTCTACAAAATCAAAAAGTTATGAGAAAATACAATTTTTTTTGTAAAATAATTAAATACTAAAATGGAATAAGATCGAATAAAATTTAAGGAAAAAATAAAGAAGTAAAGAGACATGTCGTAAGAAACCGACAAGGAAGATGCGGAAACATAGAGCAATATAATTGACGGGACAAAAAATATCGAGCCATGGGAAGCTATAGAATTGTTAAAAACAAATAGAAAAGAAAATCTACATGCACTCATTTATAAAGGAAGAAAAATGGAAGAGATATTACCATTAAGTCTTAACGAAAACAAAACCTAAATTTTTAAATGCACACGAAGAAGAGAGAGTTGAGATCTTTATAGATTAGGTAGAGATAACTAATACAATAATATTTGTGAAAAACAATAAATTAGCAGGATCTGCAGATTTTACTTAAATTAATCGAGTATGAATCTACAAAACTTTTTTGTATGATAAAAAAATGTTTTGGAAAACCATAAATGGCGAAAAAATACCCCGAGATTAGAAACAGGTGTATTCAACATCAATTTTTAAAAAGGTAGCCCGGAAAATATGTGATAATTATAGAAGAATAAGTGTATTATCAACAATGGAGCGAATATATAATAAAGTAATAAGAAATAAACTGGAAGGCAACATAAAAAGGCACATAGAAGAAGAACAAATTAGATTTGCAGCATGGAGGTTAACCATAGATTACAATCAATAAAAAACCGAAAAAGAGAACAATAGATTTTTTTATAGATTAAAAAAGTTTATGGTATGATAGTTAGAAAGAAGGTATGGAAGGCCATAAAAAAAGTAGGGGTACATTACAAACTGATAAAGTTAGTCACAAATCTATATAATAAAAATAAAATTATAACTTAAGCAAACACCCATTGACAGCTTGGAAACGAGGAAATGAGGTTGCCCGATAACACTTATATTATATAAAAAAAATCGTTAACACGCACTAATGAACTGGAAAAGAAAATGTGAAGACAGCAATAAATAACTTTATACATTGGATTGGATCAGGTGGTAAAAAATAGAACAGAATTTTTATAAAACGGAATATTTAGACAGACAAAAATCTGCAAAATTTAGATATTTATTATGAAGAAAAGCACAAGAACAAAAAAAGAAATAAAAAGTAGGCAGGGACAAACAAGAACAGAATAAGACAAATAAATCCTAATTTGTGGGATAAACACATAACCAAAACAACCAAAACAAGAATACACAATGCTATGACACGAAATATAATAACATTTGGGGTTGAAATAGTATTTATACAAAAAAAAAAAAATTGTGGCAATAGAAATGCATTATTGGAGAAGGTGTTAGGAGGCAGTACAAAAAACAAGAAATCAGAAGACCAGGTGAATGTAGAAATTGAGGAAAAATGATTAATTTAGTACAGGCATATAAAAAGAACGAAAAAAGAGTAACAGAATGCTTGTAAAAAAATTTAAAAAAAGATAATCAAAGGAAGAAATGTGCGTCTGTATTTATAAAAGCGACAGATTTAATTTTTATTTTGTTTTAGCCCTGATATTTGTAGCAACTATTTATACAACTGATTTAATTTAGCGATTAGTTAAAGGTTACATAGAAGACCTTTTAAAGTCACTTTTGTGTAAATGACAATTATGCATTCTCACAATAAAATCTTTATAATTATTTACTTATTTTTGTATCTGTGTCATAATGTATATTTTTAATTACATTTCTGAGAATTCTATATGAGCCCCTTTCCTTTTACAAAATTCGCCCTGTAGTTTCGATAAAGGCCGTAGGAAATTTTGTTTTACTTATTTTCTTTCAATAAGTATCACATGTTTTAGATCAGGAGACTATGATACGTTTGCTTGACTTGCTTTGATGTCTTGTCAAAAGAAGCAACGACGTCTTAAGGCATAATAAGATTTTGCTGCGGATGTTCCCTTTTGATGTGTGTAAACGTTTTTGGAAACAATGCTTAAGAATTCGAAAATTTTACCTAAGATTTACTACGCAAAATTTATGTTGATTTAGATGTAATACACTCGTTGACCACATTTTGTATATTCAGAGGGTATTGTTGTCAGCCGTAAAGTAACCGTTAATATTTAAACTGGTTTGGGTACTGCAGATTGCGACTAATTAAAGCGTCTTTTCCATTCCGGCTTTTCGGCTCAACAGAGGGCGGAAACAATTGCCGAAAATAGCAGTCCCGCTTTTACAGCCCTGAAAAAGCTCGGCTCGCCCGCTCCGCCAATGCTCGGCGAGCACAGAAGTTAAATCAACGTTCTAAGATCAAAGTTACAAGTTTTATTCACTCAATCGACTAATTCGAACGATCTGCTCGCAGATACCGCAGGCAGTGCTATCCGATGCATCTCGGCGGAGCGAGGATAAATTTCAGGGAACGGGGCGCTCTGTTTGACCAAGAGCGGGATTGGGCTTTTTCATGATGGCCGACCTGTACTCTCCGACCCGTGAATATCGGGGCACGCTTGGTAGCTGAGCAGCAGCCGGCTGTCCTCGGTGCAGGTGTCGATGCTGGACACTGGCGACCGGCACTCTCCGTGGCCGCGGTTGTAGGTGAACGTAAAGGGCCCCCGGAAGGGACACGGCACCGGCGCTGCGTTCTCACGGAACATGGAGTACAGCAGCGCGTCGCCTGTGATAAGGCTGCAGAGCGACGGCAGCAGCTCCTTTCCGTAGCAGAAAGCTGAAAAGTTCACAGATTATCAGTGGTTCAGTAAATGACAGGGTTTTGTATTTGTTTTTATGTGAATCTAACAGTCTCTTAGGATTAGCTATAGTTACGCTGAGCAGAATTTAACAATATTTGATTTAAATAAATTTACGTTAACAAAGGTCCAACATGGTTTAATAAAATATTTTTAAACTAGAAAAATAGATTTGTAAAAAATGTAGGAAGAAGCGTTACAGGTTAACATGTATAGTCAGTTAAGTAAGAGCGCGTTTGGCATAATTAGCAGTTGGTAAAAAGTACCGTTCTAATTCTTTTGTGGGTTGATATAGGTAACCTTTGTACTAGATGCTTTTTCACAAAAGATTCAGTCGACGTTGAATTCTTGCTAGAGAAATGCGTAAAGTATTATAAGCGCCACATACGCGTCACCCTACGTGGCTGTGTTCCTCTGTACCCATCAGAAATGTCAGAAAATGTCTCATAAACAAGTCGAAAATATTCGTCAGCAAATGTGTGCAGCGATATAAGGAGACAAAAACGGTCGATGACTTGCCGGAAAGTGTCCTCTAAAGTCGAAAACAGATCGTGAACTTGTTTTCGCAGAACCCGGCTTTACATTGCGCCAAGGAGCAGTAAAATTGAAACAAAAAGGTGTAGTTGTATCTTATGTAGCTATCCGAACCTCTCTCCGTGCAAATAATAGCAAATGCCGTAGTTCAGTAAAAAAAACCTTTGTTAGGTGAAAATCGTGTGACGAAGCGACTCGCTTGGGCAAAGGATAATATCGACTGAGATTGGAGCAATGTAATTTTTACGGACGAAGCTCTTGTTTGGAGATATGTTATCGTCCCACGAGCTTGGTCAACCTCAACTACAGGTTGGTACAGCAGACTGTTAAACACCCAATAAAAGTGCATTTTTGGGACTGCCCCTCAAAACTGGCTTCGAAAATACTCGAGGCATAAGGAATATTTGATACCGACTGCCGAACGTTGGTTCATCAAACACCACAGCATACTTTTCATAAAGTGAAACGAGTAGTCTGGCATGGTCATACTTGATTGGCCGTCGCAGTTGTCCGATGCAAATCCGATTGAGAATGTGTGGGCATATATCAATCACAAGCTTCGTGGAAGAAAAGCATTCACTTTGAACCAGTTAACATGCAAAATTCGTCGCATTTAGTCGCTTCAAAGATGCCAGGCAATTATTGACGCCGATGGTGACTGGACACTTTATTAATACAATAGCATCTTTGTATTTGAAATATTTTTGAATAATTTTTTCTCTACGTTAAACCGAACCCGCTTTTACTTAACTGACTGTGACAATTGCTATTAGTAATTCTTTATTTAATACAACTGGATTGCAAAATATGAGTATTTTATTTATTTATTTATCATTAAAATTTAGTGATGTAAAACTATATTGTATACTACAACTACTAATTATTGATAAACAAATAGTAAAGAAACTTAATAAGAAAGATTAGTTAAAAACTGTTTTATTAAAGAAAAGAATTGGCATACGTTCTAGAGGTAACAAATACAAAACACCCAAAAAGTTTATCTAGACGGTTTTTTGATTAAGGAAGAAATATTGTAATAAATAATATTCTCTATTTTTTAACAATTAAATAAGTGTTAAAACTGTTGATTGTAACTTCAAATAAAACAATTTAGCAGCTAAAGTAATAGAAAATGATTAATCTATGAACGAAAACAATATTGCTAAAATATAGTGTTTAAAAAAAAACGTATATTATAAGATACTTCCTTAGAAGGCAAAATAGACAACATCTTAAATAAACAACTCTAATAGTAATTGGGGACGCAAAAGCCAAGGTTGGAAAAGAATATATATTTGCAAGAAGACAACAGGAGGAGAAAGCAAGCACACAGATAATAATACTAATGGTGTGAGACTGATTTTGTTAGCAATAGAAAAAAATCTAAAAATGATACGTACGCTTTTCCAGAAAAAAGAGATACATAAAGAGACGTGGATTATACCAGAAGAAAAGAAACAAATCAGATTGATCATGTGCGAATCTAAGCTAATTATACAAAAATAATGATTGGAATTAGCTTATACCAAGCTGATTCGGATCACTTCCTTATGAGAGTAAAGACAAACCTACAAAATATAGCGAGAGTAGAGAAAAAATAAATAGAAGAAAGATATAACGTAAGTGAGTTGTACAATACAGAAAAATATTCCAAAACTAAAGCCGCAAAGAAAGAAATGGTCGGATAAAAAGTGAACAAAAGAATTGTAGTTAAAAAATGTTAAGAAAAAAATGTTGCAAAGAGCGTCACAAGAAAATTATAAAATTATAAAAAATTATAGAAAGCAGAAAAAAGGGGGAAAGACATAGAGACAGTACTTCAAAGAAATGTTAAATATAAGATCTGAAAAAACCAAACTGATCAAGAAATACGTCTAATGAAGAAGAAACAATTACAAAACCCAGTACAGCAGGCATAATAAATACAATCAACATCTTCTCCTTCTTCTCCTAAGCCAAATTAATTATATAATTAATTAAATCCATTTTTGGATGTAGGCCTTCCCCAAATAAAATAACTATCAAAAACTTAAACTATACTCAGTATATCATACAAGTGCAAATTTTGGAACTGATAATTAACAAAAAGCATTCCTACCTTACATCAGAGGCATCACCGATAGAATAAGCCGCATACTAATGCGGTAAAATATCCGCACGGTCTTTACGACCAACAATTAAATATCTGGGCTTATTCGCTCAGCAAAGGATCACTGTCCAAATGAATCCCAAGGAGTGTATGAAATATCTTGTGGAGACTGTCAAAGGACCTACATAGGTCAAGCAAATCGGCAAATATCTAGCCGAATATACGAGCATTCTCTGGCCGTACGGAAAGGCGATAATGGTTCGGCACTTGCCAAACACAGCAAAGAAACAGGCCACAAAATTAATTATCTGGGGCTAAAACCATTGCCCCCATTTCCCATTTTACCAGCAGAATAGTGCGTGAGGCAATTGAAATAGAAAAACGCCCACAGTGCCTCAACACAAGAGATGACAGCCAGCGTTTGCCTGTCATGTGGAAGTCCCTTATTGCTCCGCACCGCCAATTACGCAACACCCTTAATCCTACAAACTTTCACTTCCAGCCCTATAAAAGATCAAGCAGGTCACACGAAAGCTCAGTCTTATTCAAAGACTCATAGCTCTCCTTGGGGAGTAGGCAGATTGAGACCCCGAGTGAAGAGCTAACCTCTTGAAAATGGCATCAAAGCCGATGCCGAAACGTCAAGAAATACAGAAATTAGTGATAAATTCGAAATAAAAAAAATACTAATTGTAAGACAAGATGACCCCCTATTATGTGTTTTATTTAACGAAGCTCTGAAAGTGATATTTGGAAATAGACGAATAAATAGAAAATAAACTTTACTTAGAAGTCACCCGAGTCTAATGAAAATTTGCAGAAAAATGGGCTTGCAATTCAATATACATAAAAGAAAGTTCATGGAACTCAAAAATAAGAAGAAATTAGAAAAGAAAAATTTAGAATTAATAAACACAATGAGGGTGTCTGGAAACTTTAAGGAAGTAGGGAACTACATGGATCTGTGCGTCTTGGTGGCTAATAATTGTGAAAAAGAAAGTAAAATTTATCTAAAGACAGCAAAAGTAATAATTGCACAAGGGAACTAAATAAAATATTAAGATCAAAAGAAGTCAACACTAAAGTCAACATTAACCTACGGATGTGAACCTGGGTTAGGAACCAGAAAAACTAAGTAAAATATAAACCTGGATAAGATACAGTATCAGAATAAAGTAAAGAAGTAAAGACGACTGAGCATAGAACTACATAAACGGTTTGGAAAAACTTAGAAGAAGGTTACAATGGCCAGGTAATCTGGAAAAATGGCAAAAAAAGTTAAATAGGGGGCCTGGATAGAACCAAAGGGAAAAAGAAAGAAAGGAAAGTCGAGAAAAAGTTGAATACAAGCGGTAGAATAAGATTTAGTAGAAAAAAACAAATTAGAAACTAGAGAGCACTATCAAAAGACAAAACAAGTGAAAGGAAATCATATAGTTGACAACCTAAGTGGTTTGTATAAGTTGCTATATAAGAATTATATGAATAGTTTGGAGCAAATTTAGAAGAAGATTACATTGGATAGGTCATCTGGAAAGAATGGACGACAAATGAAACGTTAAAGAGGTGGCCTAGAGAAAACCAAATGAAAGAAGAAAAAAGAAAAGTCGAGAAAAAGTTAAATACAAGCGATAGAATGAGATCTGGTAGAAAAACAGATTGGGATCTGGAAAGCACTAGCAAAAGACAGGTACAAGTGGAAGAAAATTATATATCTGAAGACCTAAATGAGATATTTCTTTAGGCTCAACGGTATATGTTATTTATCTGTAATATTTTAAATAAAAACTTGATAGTCTTTTAAATTTGAGACTATTTAGGAATGATTCATACCCGAAGTTAATCAAAAATAACATTTATATTAAGCGTTCAGTTGTTTTTATTTTAGTTTTTTTAACGTTATAGTATGTTCAGATTAGAATAGCTTACAGTACCCTACAGTTGTACCCCATATATCCATATTGGTACCAGGATTACCTTGTAGATCAGCATTTTTTCCAATTTAATTGCGTCAGCTAATATATTTGCCTTAATTTTAGATCAAGTTGTTTTTGTTTTGTCAATAGGCGTTTATATATATTCCTAGATATTTCGTACCATCCACCTGGCTCAATTGTTTACTATTTATTGCAATTAGATGATGTGTTCCGGTGTCTAAAGTGAACGTTATGTGTATTGATTTTAGTTCTTTGGTTTTAACTGTCCAAGTTTCTAATATATCTAATATATATAGCCAATTGTTGGATTGTTGTGTACTACAGACACTGCAGTATTGCTTGTAGAGGTATTAATTGTAAATAGCCATTATAAAAAGTATAAGATGAGGCCCAATATACTACCCTGTGGCACTCAGTGTATTTATGCTTATACTTTCTAGGAATTCTATTTCTGTTAGGCAAAGATTACAAAATTATATGAAAGTTTTAAATTTGTACATGATACCTTTGTGTCACACTTTGTTAAAGGTCTGCCTAATGTCGAGTTAACTATCTTTTGTATTTGTTTATTGGTACTGTGTTGGCTTATAAAACCGAACTGGTAATCTGGAATACGGTTGTTGTTTCGTAAAAGAGATTTTAGTTGTTTTAAGAATGTTTTTGCTAAAAACTTTTGAAAGAATTACCAATAAATCTATTGGACTTAGATGGCTTGCAAATTCTACTGTCCTTTCTTTACGGTTTCCACCTTATTTGTCATTTTAGTCTTTTATTGACGGAATAAATATTTGTAATACTTTTAATCATTTTGTGCCTTTTCCATAGTAACTATTCTGTGACTTTTGTTGCTGACAGGTTACCAAAATATTCATAAATAAATTTGTTTTTTATTTACGTTAACAGTTCCCTCAGTGGTTGCTTTGCTAAATTTCTTCTTCTTGCAGTTATTGTTCATTGTTATTTGCCATTTCTTTCACGAATTTCTTTTATAATCGTTATTGAAAATTTTTTCACGTATTAAAAGTTTAGAGTTTAAAAGTTTTAGCGATTTTAATAGCCAAGCTTTGGTGAAAAACTGAAAACTGTGCAGCGCTACTATTGCATTTACAGGAAACACAAAGATGAGAAAAGGAAGGGTTTTGTTGCTTAGGGTTCATTGCAACATCGAGCTTTATAATGTTTGCGCCAAACGTTAAAAAGAAAAAACGAAAAAAGAATAAAAATGTAATAAAGAATTGTCTGCATGTGTGGTCATAAAAAATCTACAGAAAATGATAACCAGGATAATAACAGAAATAATGAAAACTACATAATTTATGTTATGTTGACTTGAATAAGAAATCCAAATCACTGCTGTCGGAAGTGCACATAAGATACTTGAATTCAATTGGTATAAACTCAGTCTGGAAAAATATGGAGTATCACGTTTAACCATCGTCATTGTCAATAAGTCTCAAAGGAAAAGTTAGACATTTTTATTCTTAAATATGACCGCATTTGAGAGAAATAACAACTTTGTAATTGACAGATGGGTTCTATCATAATCATTTTGGATAACCTATCTGAAGTTCTAATATTCTACCAACTTCTAGTCAAATAGTTATTCTGTGCTAGGATTTTATAAAACTCGTAATTTTGTCTAACAAATCGTTTGATCTATTATACAATATCTTTGAATTTAATTGTCAGTCATAGATTTTATGGTACACTATAATTTTTCTTAAAATAGTTGTTAGTAATTCACTTGCTGTTGTGTCTATTCCAGTTAGTGGCCTACAAAGATATTTGTAGTATATACATAGTAATATAGTATTTGTTTTTTATAGTGCTACTCACATAACATCCACAGCAATATTTCAAAAATAAGAAATATGGGTTACTAACACTAAAATTACTACAAAAATAGTTTTCACTAAAATAAGGATTGTTTTAAACGTAATGCAAAAAGTAAATAAATGTACCGCAATAAAAATATGCCAAACAATTTCATATTTATAAAATTTAAATTTAATGCTACATTTTTTCCTTGAGTTTTATACGAAAAAATCCTAAGTACCCTAAATCCACTAAGTTAATCAACTGCAGATAATTAAAGTTGATTTATTAAAAAACTAAAAAAAATAGTAAAATGTGCAAGAGTAAATATAAACAAAAATTAACTTTTAAAATGCAACTTATGTTCTCTAAGTTTAAGTGTAGAACATTTTCTAGGCAGTATTAGGTCAACGGTACATACTTTTAATATTTTTCTTACATACCGCAATTTTAAAATAAATATTTATAAAATTGGTATTATGATGGAGAATTAATATAGTGTATGCTTTAGTACTATACTAGTAAATAAAATAAAATAGTAAATAACAGTAACAAATATGATGATTTGTAATTACCTTCAAAATGCTTATAGTTATGTACTATTGGGGGAACCCGAAAGTAATGTAATTTTTTTACAATAAATTCAAACAGATTAATTGTTAAAAAGTTTTTATTTTTTATAATGATGTAATCATCTTCGTTACCAACGATAATTTGAAATTTAGTGTGCAAATTTTCAATGCTGGATCCATAAAAACCAATTGGTTTTTAAGTTAAATATCTGGAGATGGCATTTTGGAGATCATCCAAATTTTTAAATTTTTTGCCACTTAGAAAATGTTGTAGCTATCGGAATAAATGAAAATCCGATGGCGCAATATCGGGTGAGGCAATACTTCCCACCCCCAATTTATTAATTTTCCAGGGTTTGTCTTGCGTAGTGCAGTCTTGCGTTATTGTGTTACAGAATAACGCTCTTTCTGATAACAATCGCTGGGCACTTTTCAATTAAATATTGATTTACTCGATCAAATTCTTCACAGTAAAGGTTGAATTCATAGTGTGTTCAGGTTTCGGGACTTCAAAATGAACGACCCCGTGAATACTCCACCAAATACACAAAATCGTCTTTTTGGAGTGTAAACCTGGCTTAGCCGTACTTTGTGGCGATTCATTCCGAGGGAGCCATTGCATTTTGGGTTTTTAATTGTCATAAAGGCCCAGTAATCAAGCGATCCAAAAACGCTTCTGTATTGTGCCGCTGAAACAATAAGTTGCACGTGGTAGTCCGGTTAGCCTTGTTTCCTTCGGACGGATTATATGAAACCCAAACACATGCTCTGCTTACTTTACCAATCTGTTGCAAATGTTCTCGAATGGCTGACTAAGGTTGGTTAAAAATGTTTGACAGTTCCTTCATTCTTTGACATGGATTTGCTTCCATTTCCCCTTAACATGTCATTGTGAAATTTCACCGTAAATTGCAAAAAATATTTACGATTTAATTATTTAAGTCACTCTAACCTTAAAATATCTTTTTAGCACGACTTTTAAGTACACAGATGAGCTGATATCGACATGCCCAGAAACGGCATTACTTCTCGGTCCCCCTATTATTAAAGTTATAGTATTTTATTTTTAGTAGAACTACTTGCTACTATTACTGATGACAAAGAAGATCGAAAGAAATTTTTTCCAAGTTTCGGAAGAATAGCGTATTTAAAGAGAGTTGCATTTGTAATCATTGGGATAGAAACAGAACGCTTAACCAATCATCACTAAGATGAAACCGTTGCGAATTAAGTTGTACTAATAAAGATAAAAGTAGTCAAAATTTAATATGACTGATGTTTTAATAAACGTTTTCAAAAGTTTAAATTAGACTTTTATAAAATTTTATTCGGGATACTAAAGAGCACGGTAAGTTATGATATAGAAACGTTCAGTCATTGTCTAAATTTCCAAAAATCTAAAATAGGTAAAACTATTTTTCACAAACGGAAAAGCAAGCGGATTTAAATATAAATATAAAAACAGAATTGGTGTAGATAGTGTACACGTTTTTACATCTTGATAATTTAAAAACTCATCTAGTCTTTGCAATTTAACTGAAATTGCACATAAATGTTAAATGCGCACTACAAAGGCTGACTTATTTAGTTTATTATTATTTAATTAGCTACATGTACAAATAATAAAAGGAAACTACTACAACTCTAAATAATACTTAATTTTTTAATAACTTATAAGTTAAAATGTTACGTGGGACCTTATTATTTTATTTCACAACTAATATGTTTTTTGCGCACTTACAGGCACTGCAGCCTCAAGGGCTTATTGTGCCCCCTAACATGCACTTAAATGCTAGGACATTCACACACTCCCATAGGTTCAGCGAGGCTCGAAGTCACTAATATATGTTACATAGGTTAGTTATGTGAACACGTCCTATATCACACCCGCAAAATATTTTTAGCTTTAATATATATTTTTAATTTTTTGTTCTTTTTGTTTCATAATCCTTAATTTTCTTAGCCCTTTTAGTTGTAAAGCAATTGTGAAAGTTTACTTCTCCGTACTCTCTGGTTTCTTCCATATTTCTTTCCAAATTTTTATGTTTCATTTGATTTTTTTGTTTGCTTCTAGAGGATATTTATTTCTACCCCTAGATATTTCACATCTTTGATCCAAATTTTTCTGTTAGCTCCTTTTTGACAATTTTTGCTTCATGTACTTGTCTAATTAGTTTTTTTAACTGTTACTCCTTTTACATGCTTGTATCATTTTAATTGACGTTCTTTTATTTTTTCTTCTATTGCTTTTACTTTACGTTGGTCCGTTACATTTCTAAATTTATCTATTTCGATTTTACTCTCAATTTTTCTTATTTATCTCATTTCTATAGCTCTCATTTTATTTCTTTGTCGTTTAGTTAATATCCACATTTTTGCATCAAATGTAAGTATCGAATTAACAACTTTCTTGAAAATCTACATCCTTGTTTCCTTTAGCATTTTCCTTTTTCCGAGGTAGGCCGTCTTAATTTTGTTCAAAAAATTGTCCCTTAATTGTGATTCTTTTCCATTCTTCCATCTTCTATAATTATTGATCTTAAATATTTAATTTTGTTCTTAGTCGAGTTTCTTGTTTATACTCTCAATTTTTTTTCTTTGCTAATAACATCAAAAATTAAAAAAAAACAAAATTTACTCTAGATCAATAGTTTTAGCCAATGTTCCAATAACGCTAGCTGCATTTCCACGTTGGATAGCTAAACTAATTCTTTGTCTTAGGAATGATTTTGATTTGGGCTCTCCACTTAGTAGGAAAGGGCAGTTTCAAGCTTTGAGATAACATCCGTTGCTTCATCCAAGGTCCCAAAGTCTCTACTGCAAAAGGAACAAAGGATGTATCCTAGGTCAATGAGCTCTTTGTATTTCCTCTTCTTGTTATTGTTTATTTCAAATTTTATATTTTAAGAATATCGCGGGTTTTTGTAGTTGTTTTCCTACTGTCATAGTTTTTGTCTTTTCCCATTAAATTTTTCTGGATACTTCTAAGTTCTCGTTTAGGGTTCTTTTATCCTTTGTTATAGTAACCATGTTGTCTGCACAGTACAGCTCGCATATTTTAATTTGTCTTATTTTTTACTAATCCACTTCATACTGTTTTATTTCTTGCTCTGCTCCTTTCAGTGCCTTGTCTAGGACCAGTAAAGGCAAAAATAAAAACAACAGATGTTGTTTCAAATAGATTCTATATTTTTTGCCTTGTTCTGGCATAATTCTGTGTAGTTTTATGTAGACTTTGTATTGCTCTAATTATTGTACGTGGTATTATTCTTTTTCGTACTGATCTTCCAGATGATTTTTTTAAAATTGTGTCGAGGTCTTTTTTGATATTGATAAAGCGCACATATACATTTCTACCTTTTGTAATTAGCTTTTCTCCTATTTGTCTCGTAATAATTATTGTATCATTTACTCCTTTATTTAACCTAAATTGAAATTACGTTTTTCACACCGTCTTTTCTATAATTTGTCTCAGCCTTTTTTTATTACTCTAGCGTATATTTTGGTAGAACTTAAAACTCAAAAGAGTTATTTCTCTATAGTTCCGGCAGTTCTTACTATCTAATTTTTTAAATGTTGGGGTTATAATGCCCATTCTTCATTCCCTGAGTGTAATTCCTAAAAATGCTTTATTCAGTATTTGTTTTAGTTTCTCTAATGCTATTGTTCAGTTTCTTTAAATGTTTCTCTTATATTTATTTTATCTATCTGTGATGTTTCCATTTGTAGTTTCTTGTATTGTGTATTTGAGTGTAGCTCATCGTTTATTTCTCTTCCTTATAATAACTCCATGAAGTATTGTCTTTATATATTTTTTTAATTACATTAATCATATTTTGTTTATATTTATTTTTAGAAAATTTGCTGACAAATCGTGCTGTGGGTAACACAAAAAACTACTTCAAAATAATGCTGTTCTATGCTGACCGATGGAAGCCTTACTTTCATTGAATTGACTGTAAAAAGCTACCAATGCTAGCGTGCATACAAGGTAGAGGTGTAAGGCAAAATTACCTGCTTGTGAATTGAAACCATAGAAAAAGTTATTTGTCTGAGAAGCAAATACACTTTAGTCTGCATTGGGCTAAAGAATATATAAAATGTGAACCACGAAGTATTGGTAAAATGTGCTATTTAATAACAAATAAATTTTTAACATCAATAATTCTGTCGAAAATACGTATGTTTAAAGCTTTTCGAGATTAGAATATTTATCAAATTTCTTACAATTATGCACCAACTGTGTTGTAGTATCACGATGAGTGTCTGTCCAAGGAATTGGTCAACTATATATCTTATTTGAGACAATACATTCTACAAGGTGCCTTAAAGTAATGCAGAATTACATAATGCTTATTCAACAGTGCTTACTTAAATAAAAATTTTATTTTTACTTTTGTCATTGCATAAAACTAATTCAATTATGGATAACCACCAATAAAATTAACATAGTGAACTGGCCGGTGCAATTTCTGGATCTTAATCCTATAAAACACTTGCGGAAAAAGACAACTAACATCATAAGAAAATAATAAAAAAACGGAATTAAACGAGTATTTAATTCAAGCTTGTTATTGTTGCACTTTAAAGAATAAGTTGGAAAAATCGATGAGTTCTGTGCTCAAAATATGCAAATTGATTATCAAAAAAAGAGTGGCCCATCAAATTATAATATCAGTTTAGAGTAAAGCAACAGGCTATTTTTTAATAAAAAGATTTGTTGTAATTTCTTTTTGATATTAATATACAATATAGAGGGCAAGTGAGATTTTTTTGAAAATAGTGCATATTTGTTTAAATTTTTCTAATTGGTAAAGTGACGTAAGACTTTTTCTCACCATTGTAGTTACTTCTGTGAAGATTTATCTGATACAAGCTCGTCTGTTCATTTACATGCCTCACAAATTCTCAAAAAAATAATTCTAATACACCCAACGGTTTAGCTGAGTACATTAAGTACTTAAAAATCACGTTACGGGTTGTATCTATAAGTACTGACGAAGTGTTCGTTTCTGGACCTTCAATGCGAATTATTTCTTGCGTGCAATATATACGGTTACGACTAAATTTATAAACCTAAAAATTTACACTTAAGAATAAAGAACAGCATTCAAGTTTAATTAAATTTTCGATGCGGTTTTTTTTAATAATAACGGTTAAAAACCTCGTTAGCAGATTTTTCATCCATAACTGAAAACGTATATAATTCCTTGATATAAATATTTCTTAAAAACAAACTGTTGAACGGATCGTATTGAAACCAACCGTTAATTTAAGTAAAAGGATTAGCAATCTAACAACTTAAAATTATTAAACGAGTAACCCGCTAGTGCTGATTCCAAAACTTTTTAATGTATCTTTCTATACGATACAAGCTAGCCGCTTGTTAATAAGTATTTACTTGGTAACATAATTAGAATTAATAACTTTGCATATTCCATTACAGGTTACGCTAATGGAAAAGGTCTGTATTGCTTTGCATTTCAGCGCTCTATCGACAATCAGGTCTGTTAAATTGCATTGTACTTGATAAATTTAATATTAAACCTATAATTAAAATACAACGCGGGTTTATCTTAGTATGCAAGATAGGCTATAAACTATTTTTCTTAATGTTAAGTTACTCTATGTGAATATTATGAAATTATGATCTTGTTCAATTACCTTTTAGTTGTCAGTAAATTTATAGAACAATGAGGTTTATAGTACAAGTAAAGAACACAGTTCAATCAAAACAGGCAGGGTAGATGAGTTGAAATACTGATAAAGGCATGGACGCCAAGGCAAATTATTTAAAAATGCGCGGCACAATCCCCCTTATGTGAAAATACATAAACTGTTCTAAAATTTCCACCAAATAATTAAATTATTATATAATCGTGTTTGGGTTCTTTTTAATTGTTGTAGATATAAGTGCTATAACTAAAATTTGATTGTTTTGTTAAATGATAGCAGTTACATTTTCTATAAATATTTAATGTGTGTATATTAATATCGATATGGCTAAACTTCTCTCATGTTTATTACTGTATATTTCAACTATCACAAAGTAAAACAAAATCTGCACAACAAGGCGCCCGAAATGAAACCGCCGAGTTATAACAGCACTACTAGCATGCATACATCATTCGGTAACTTTTCCAGAAGTGAAAATTTGAATACTTATGAGCTTCGCGAAAGTTGCGTGGTACCTTTCTTACTGAAAATATATATCCGGATTAGGTTCCGCCGAGTTTTAAAGAAAACAGACTACGTCGCTCTGCTTCGAAACAAATTTATTGCTTCTTGGAAAAATCATTGCGGTAGATTATGTACGACAAAGTTTAAAAAGTGTTGGTTATTTTATTTAAAAATACTTTGATACGTTTAGCAATTAATTTAAATAAATACTTATAGCTAAGTAATTAAATCGCCCGTAATTTTGTTAAACATTGAGGTACTAATTTAAATGCAGTAGCTTAAGCGCAGCAATTTCCAGAAATTGGCCTCTATAGAAGACTAACTTTCAAATTTCTAGCCTTTATTTTTGTAAAGCTAACAGAGGCAAGTTTTATTGTGGACAGATTAAATGGAAAAGTTGTTACACCGAACAAAATAATTGTAGGCGGTGAAGAAGTTTTATGGCAAATTACACAGAAGTGGACCGACGAAAGAAGGAAAGTTATAATTAATAAAAGACCAAAAAACATTTCAGAAATTACGTAGTGGCACTCAGATAACATGCAAGTAAAATAAAAATATATAGAGCTGCAAGTGAAAAATTGAAACGCAAGGAACACGCCTCACGTCCATGTTTAGGGTTCAATTTTGCACTCACTAAATATAGAAAGTAATAAAATTCCGATAAATTTCGTGCACACCATTTATATCATATTTACGTCTCGGGTTTATAAGTCAAAATAGGGCCACATCGGGTGGTTTCAAATAAACGAAACGTGATTTACTAGCTAAAAGGAACTGATGAAAGCAGGGAAGTAAGAAAACAGTAAAATTAGCTAAGGAATTGCGAGTAAAGGGACCTGAGTTGCAATTTATAAAAGCTATGGAAATTTAACGGTAAGGTTGAGATTTGCGTGTACTAGAAGTGATAAAGAGATAAATACTCCACCCATAGGCGATTAATTTGACGATCGCGAGTTAGGCAACATATAGTACAGATAAGATATGGGTGGTAAGAATATAAGATTAATAAATACGAATTAATTGTTGTAATATTAAAGTTTCAAATGGTAGAGGTAATACTTCTAAAAGGGCGACCTATAAATAGGTAATACAAGGGACATTAAGAAACTAAATAAAAAGTAAATTAAAAGCGATGTTTTATAGGTAAAAATAAAAAGAGCTTCAAATATAATGGAAAGGTGTTTTGAGAGGAGCAAAAAAGCTTAAAAACTTCAACCAAAGCAAAAGATATAAACATAATATAAACCATAAGAAACTATCAATAGAAGATAAAGAACAAGGTTTAAAGAATCAACGCAGAACAAAAAATTTTAATGAACAAATAAATATCTTGTGTAAAAGAAAACGAAAGCATAAAAAGCGTACTAAAAATAAAAAAAAAAATAAGAAAGTAAAGGAGACAAGACATAAGAAACAGTTTAAAAAGAGAAAGGAAAATAAACAATATTTTATTAATAGGATTATAGATGGATTTAATGTAATTAAAAAGAAAACAAAAATTCCTATCAAAAATATTTAAAAAATAGATGTCGAGATAAAAACAGCTAGAGAACTAAAACAGAAACTAAACTGCGCGATGCGGGGGATGAAGAGAATTAGAGAAGTAAAAAAGATCTATATTAACATTGTAAAAAAAGAAAAACAAAGACTATCAGAGTGATGAAGAAAAAGAAAAAGAAATACCGTAAAGATAAGATATAACAAAATATTAATAGATAAAGTAAAGTGGAGGTCAAACCAAACTAAATAGATTAAAAAACTTGAATGAAGAAAATATGCATAAAAAAATAGAGACAAATCAGACAAATAAATAGGACACAATCATAAATAAGATGGAAACAAAAAAGAAACAACCAAATGACAAAATAAATAAACAAATCAAATGATTTAGAATAGTAAATATTTAGAATGTGTGAGAATTAAATAAAGACGGGACAGTTAAAAATTTAGAAAATGAGATTCAAATATTCAATATAAATCTAATAGTAATACAAAACGTACATATAAAAGAAACATCAATGATAAAGCTGGACAAATGTATGCTATTTTAAAGTGAATGTGATCAAAGAAGAGAAATTTTGATAAAGTAGGAACATAAAGAAAAAGTTAAGAAGTTTATGGCAGATGAACTATGGTGCATATAAGTAAGAGATGAAATCAACATAACTTCACTAAATATATGTGCACGAATGAAAAACGATCACGATAAAAATAATAACAAAACACGGAAACGCAAAGTTAGGTAAGGTAGTCAATATATACATGCGCATAACAGAGAACGAAAGCAAACATCAGGAGAGGAATGATGAAAGAAAAACGCCAATAAAATTTGTAGAAGAAAAGTATATGGCGATTATGCTATAATGGATAATAAACAGACAAATGTAATAAAAAAATGTAAAACGTGTAGAGGTACTAAAAATTGATCAGAAAGCTGAGGAAATCAAAAATACCTAAAACGGAGAAGAAACGCTACAAGAGCAAGTCAGAAGTAAAAAACCATATGAGAAAGAAGTAACAAAGTATGGCAAGGGCAGGACAACAAAAATTGCTTATGTTAATATTAACACAGAATGAGGAAACAGAACATAAATAAAATTAGCAATTCTTAAGGAATAATAAACAAATAAAAAAGGCGGCAAAATAAATAACGTAGAAAAAGAAATAAAAATAAGAAGTAATTGAGAATAGAAACCATACAAATTATAAAAAAAGAAAAGAAAACGCACATGGAATAAAAAGCCTAAAAATATAACATCACTATCAGCAAAAAAATACGAATTTTTACAGAGAGATGCACTCATAAAAATGCTCAAAAATAATAAAAGCCTAGAAGTAAACGAGATAATGGAAAATATAAAGTACGTAGAAAGAGATTTGAAACAATAAATAAATATACAAGTTTATTTTGAAAATATGGAGTAAAGAAGGAATGTCAAAAACTTGGAAAAAGTTGTAATAACGCCAATTTTAAGGAAAATAAATACTACAAATTGTGACAATTATGAATGAACTTTACTGCAACACATAAAGGGTGACAGTGGTTCTCCGATCGATTCTTACGTTAAAAAAGTTTGTTGTAAATAATGATGGTTATTTTGGAATACATTAAATGTAATTTATTTGTATCCTTTGCTTTGTTTCTTTTATAATACCATTTACCAATATTTTTAGACACATCATATATACCTAAATAAAAAAATTTGAAAAGTTTTCTTAGACTATTTTAGTGAACAGAATATGCACATGAGATTCAAAATAATGCAAGTATAGAATTTCAATCCTGTACTGTACAACTGTGTTAAAAAAAACAAATAAAAGCACGATTTGGCTGAGATCTAAATAATTAATCAAAGCTCTTAATTTTCTTTAAATTTGAAGAATTTCTATTCGTGCTTTGCTACATTACGTTGTTCGTTCTCAGACTGTTCAGTCGTGGCCAGAGTCAAAAAACTCTTGACGTTTTGCTCACAAATTTTTAGAAGATTTTGTTCTAAAGTTGTCCACCGTAGATGTGGATGGAATGTCAATAATTTCCAAACTGTGACCGTGGCCTATGCTCAGGCCTAACAGTCCGAAAACGACCAACACGATCTATCTTGATCTTCTTAAACAAAGATTAAGGATTTGGGCAACAAAATATATTGAATAAAAACACTTAAGTAGCTAGATAAACAAAACAGCCACTTTGTCACGATATGACCAATACACTAAGTATCTATTATAATGTTTCTAACTATAAAAGGTAAGAATTGTTTAGTTTTATTTTGATATCAGAGATATTCAGTTTTCACAAATAATTAAAAATCAGTATCACGTTTTACAAGAAAAGTCTTTCTCAAGAATCATTTTTGTGATTGATGTACATGATAGCATCGATTAATATTATTTTAGCACATGACTAGAAATGCATTTTAATGGAATGACAATTTATATTTTTTCAGTTCCCACCAAAAATAACGTTTATATAAAGGTTATATGTGTGTACAATGCTTGAGCTTCTGAGGACTGCTCCGCTGTCAAGACTATAACATTACCTGGATAGAAACAACTTTTGCTAGAAGCAAACAAAACAGTTATTACGAAATGATGTGCTCTTAGATCTGTGTAGAAAAAGAAACGCCAAAATCGTTCTTGCACAGCTTTTCAGGTTTGAAGATATAAAAATTTAAAAATTGAACTTATTGTTAGATGTAATATAATTTTACCATTATTCGCCAAAATCCCGAAGTATGTAATAGAATGAATAAAAATGTTACACGATTTTTAAATTGAGATCAAACATCTATTAGAGCTTCGACTAGTCTCTTTTTACTTTGACCTAATCCATTTAGTAGAACTGATCAATTTTTATGGTAAAATAAATTAAATGTTTGCACTTTTTCATTTTGAGCAGGGAAAGTTGCCGAGCATATTAGAACTCCCAACTACATACTAGATCTAATTAAGCGAAAGAATAGATACAGAAGGGATTGGCTAAGACACCGGTTACCATACCTTAAAACACTACAACCAACTATGTCACTTAGTAAAGAATGAACTTGACAGTCTAAGAATCCAAAGATACAATTTTTACCTTCACGACACTAAACCTGGTGACCCATCTATGTGGTTAGCTACCAAACGTTTATTAAGATAACCGATGATGAAAAAGCCAACTTATTAGCAACTCGTCTTGAACAGGCATTTACGCACAATATTGTAGAACAAGACGAACACTTCGAAAGGCAGGTAACAAGAGCAATCGCAAATATGCAATTACAGGATAACCACGAAACAGCTCCTACATCTGTCCAAGAAATTAAATCTTATATAACAATATTACCTAAGCGTAAGACCCCTGGGCCCGACCTTATAACAAATGAAATGCTAAAGCACCTACCAAAAAAGACACTGGCTCACTTAACCTCAATATACAACGCCTGTCTCAGACTAGGATACTTTCTGACAGCATGGAAAACTGCAAATGTGCTTCCCATCTATAAAGTAGGAAAACCGAAGGAAAACCCTGACAGTTACCGACCTATCAGTCTCCGGTCAACCCTGGCCAAGCTCTTAGAAGAAATTATACTTTCCAGATTACAAGATTACCTCCACCAAAATGATACTATTCCTCCTCTTCAATTTGGCTTCCGAACCCATCACTCGACCTCTCACCAGCTTCTCAGAATAAGTGAATCAATTGAAAGAGGGTTTGAAAAGAAAGAATACACTGCGGTTGTATTATAGACTTGGAAAGAGCTTTCGACAAGGTCTGGCATGATGGACTTCTATATAAAATGGTGCTTTTAAACATTCCAAATTACCTAACCAAAATCATTCACTCATTTCTCACTAACAGAACTTTTAGAGTCCGAATCAGCTCAACCTTATCTAGTTCTAAACCTATTCGGGCCGGAGTACCCCAGGGCAGTATTCTGGGACCCACCTTATTCAACCTGTTCGTTCACGACGTACCTACAGATCTCAACTCAACGCTGGCCATGTATGCTGACGATACTGCAATTATTACACAGAGCCTCAGTCTTGACACAGCAATCGTACTCCTACAAAACTCTATAAATACGTTATGTGCATGGTTTCAGAAATTGAAAATTAAAATAAATTCTGATAAATGTAAAACAAAAATTTTTACCCTTAAGAGATATGATCAAATTACAAAAATAAAAATAAATAATAACGAAATAGATTGGAATCCAAAGGACTCAGCTGTTAAATATTTAGGCGTGCACTTGACGCGAAACTGAACTGGGGATTTCATATCAATAAAAAACTCAACGAATGCCACAACAGACTGGGTCTTATAAACCGCAGATCTCACCTTAGACCTGAGTGTGCTGTACTTATCTACAAAGGAATCCTCAGGCCAATTCTTACGTATGCATGTCCAATATGGTGCAACACATCAAATACAAACATGAAGAAACTCCAAACAATCCAGAACAAAGTGCTCAGAATCGCCATCAACTGCCCTTGGTTTGTGCGTAATAATCAAGTTCACAGTGGATTAAGTGTTCCATTAATTACAGAGTTCATTAATAAATCCACTGTAAAGTTTTTCCAAAATCTAACCTTGTGTTCAAGTGCTACCAAATTAAATCTAAGCCAAAAAAGATTCACAGGCGTCTTAAGCGTAAACTACCACAGGATTTAATTTAAATGTGGTATATAAACCCAACTCAATGTCAAATTAAGATAAAAATGTAATTTATCAGTTACTCCCCACTGGATTAAACCTAAATGTATGTAGTTTAGTTCTTATGTAATTGTACTATAACAATCAAGCCGTGTATTGCATTGTATATTGCAGAGCCAGCTATAATAAAATAAATAAATAAAAATAAATATTTTGAGCAGACCTTTCTAAAAGTTTTGATTGGATTCTGTAGGGTAGTGACTGACTAATACAATAAAAAAATTTCGGAGTAAAGATAAAGCGATTCTTAAAGTTATGTATACAACAACGGTAAAATAAATTTAACAAAATACAGTTGCCATTAGAAATAGTTTATTAAAGAATTCGTTTATATGAAAAGTTAGAAGTTCTATTTGAAGAATTGATTAAAAACAGTTTAAACCAAACATTTGTTTTATTTTTCTTTAAACTAAACTCTGTTCAAAACAAGATAACACCCTAGCTTATCTTAGTAAATTATTGCTGTTGTGTTCATTAGAGTCGACTATAGTTGCCTGGTACGACTTGCTAAAAGTCACAGTAGTTTGTAGCTTTTTAGAATTGCGTATTAGAATTTAAGTTATGAGATACTACACGCCTTTCGCGACGGTAATGTTAGTAATATGAAAAACTTAAAAGAATTAAGACATTATGCCTAACGAGTGTAAATACTTGTACAGTGCTTAGTTTGTGTTTGAAAAATTAAAAATTTTTTCCTGCATTTTATATATTATATAATACTAAAATACAATCATAAAAAGAATTGTGTTGTGGGTTTATTTTAAGATCTATATAGTCTTGTTAATAAGATTTCTTCGTTAACTTGACTAGTATTTTATATCAAACTGAGCAAGAACCCTAAAGTAGGACTAACCATACACAATTTTGTAATCTTACCGAGTTTTACGACAAAAAAGCCTTAAAAAGCTTTCTTAAATTTCAAAACCATTTTGAATAAAACTCTTTCGATCTTATTTTTTTGGTCACAAAATTTGGGATAGATACAGAGAAAATAAAGTTTTCAGTATCTGAAAAAAGTCTTAACTTTGCACAGCTGCTATATAAAGATATATAAAGTATAATTGCTGGAAAACTAAACTGGTAAACTGCAACTCTGTTGTCAAATGTATCATAGTACACAATATTTCGGCTCAGAAGCCAAGATTTCTGGTACGATGTTATGTTCTAAATGCGGCGATCAGTAATATTAAGACACAAGCTTGAACTTAATTAAAAGATATTTATTTTATACAATTTTTTAGTAATACCTTCTAATAGTTTATCTAATAATAATTTCCTTATTCCTAGTTTTAAACTTAGCAACTTTAATACGTACACAAAGTACTAATAAAGTATCGACAATAATTGTATTCTAGTTAAAATTTGTAATTAAAATATGAATTAGTAAAAACGCATATTTTTTATAGATACAATAAAACGAATATCTTTATCATTTACTTTAATTTTTACCATCTTCTCATTTCTCAGTGCTTGAGCAAACGGCAAATAATCTGTTTTTTATTTCTTCATAAATTTAAACTATCAATTAGCTTTTAACTTGTAATTGTAACATGATGTGCGTAGATGTATAGATGAATTATTGAAAAATAAAATTTTAAATATTTAATTGTCTTTTTCCCGAATAAAAAAACCTTGAAGTTAAATTGTTGTGTATGTAGAGTTTTATGGTAGCGGGTAGACACTCTCTTGTGATCCCGGCAGAGATTGGTCTAGTTCAGGGATGCCACCCTGCGAGCTACGGCTCTCTTACACTCACAGTGAGGGAGATCCGTATCCTAACTCAAATCTATCCCACTCATCCCATCCTTTCCATTCCCTAAACCCTTACAACAAAACATATGGGCAGTGTGGTGCCTCACGGTTAAAAAAATCCCAAAATGAAAGAAATCCGCAGCAGCCTCACATCCCCTGATTACAACAACGGTCAAATAAGCAGTAAGACAAAGGGTGCTAAAAATACTTACGTTGTACCTGGTCGTCGATAAACAAAGAATTGCTGTGATCAGGTCGTATCCTGGAGATTTATTGTTATTGAGGAATCTAATTTCTTCTCAAATTTCATTAATGGTGAATTTACGAATAGGAAATGACGTTTGCAATGGAGTACTAAGGTATTATTCAACTTCATCGTCAGTTTCTTTTGAGTTTGGAGTAAAGATATTATCTAAGTGTTGTGCAAAAGCATTTGCTTTTTCCTTGCCAGTTCGCTTTCATGTTCCCGTAAGATATTGTAGTGGAGAAATATGCGCTGTAGGCCGCTTGAGACCCTTAGCAGCTTATCATATTGTATTGCCTTGTGCAGATAAATAGTATATATATATCTCTGAAAAGTTTCATTTCTAATTTTTGCTAACGTTCTTCTTAAGGGGTTGTTATACGCAGTCAGGATTTTCAAAAAAATCAATTTTTTGTTTATTTCATTTTTTGAATGTACATATATTCAAGATTGTACACACAAATTTCAGGTCGATCCGACAAATATTCTCGGAATTATAAGCATATTTGTAAAGACGCCTTGGCGCGAGCGAAAGTGTGCGGATTTTCCTTAAAAATCGATATTTTGCTTTTATTCATTTTGCCTACTCCTTCCATTAATTTCTAGATAATTTCATAATTTAACAAAATCTTTTTTGATTTTTGATTTCCGATGATCCAGTCACGAGATATTGTGTACATCGCAAAACACCTTTTTTCAAGGAGGTTCCGGGGGTCGCCTGCTGTAACCTTGAAAATAATTATTTTTACAAATAAAAATTTGACAATATTGTATAAAGTGCCTATTATATGCATGCAACATATTAAGTTAATAAATTAAAATTCCTGACCAAAAAAATTATTGAAAATCGCTTTTTTTCGGCCCCTTAACTGCGTATAACCCTTAATTTATCATTTAGCTGATAGAATATTCTTAGATCATTTATGTTTTGGCTACGATGCCACTTAGATCTTGCCTTTGGCTTTTATTTAACCAATGGACCACAGAATAGTCCAAACAAAGCTGTTCATTACTTTGAGTTAAGAAATACAAAAATATAAAGCAAATTGACACTAACAAAACAGATGATGCACAAGATATAAACTTAACAAGCATATTTCGTTAGGAATAATAGAAGCAACACAAAAAGCAGCCCCAGAGCACAGAACAAAAACACAAAAGTTAGCCAAGAAACAGAAAACCACATAAGAAGACGAATAAGCTTTAAAATAGAAAATGACAAACAAGAGAGAATTCACAAAATTGAATAAATTGATTTAATAATAATAAAAATACAAAAAAATATAAAAAGTTTAAAATGAAAACTATACTAGAAACATTGAAAGAAAAGTAAGGACTTAAAACTTTAAATAAACGTCTCAGAATAGGCCAAACAGAAATTGTAAAGATCAAAAACAAGAAAATACTTAAACTCAAATTGAAAGCTGTTACACTAAACTCTACGAATCAAAAATAAATCCAGATGAGAGACAACTTATGGTCTCAAAGAGGAAAATCTTAGACGTAGGTTCGAAGGAAATATCGGATATAACAACAAATGAAATAAAAACGCCTTAGAACGATGAAGAACGATAGATTTCCAGACAATATTATTGTTTTAAGGCTCAAATAAGCGGGAGAGAAGCTGTAGCAGCAACTTGTAAGAAACTCAAGAAATCTCTAAATTATGGCAAACAGCAGAAGTCATATACATCTACAAGAAAGAAGATATTACAGACTCAAATAACTACAGACCAATAAGCCCAAAGGGCACATTAAAGGAAAATTCTCGGTATAAAACTAATAGATAAGAATTGAAACATTTGGATACGCTAACAAACAAAAGTGATACCATGGAAGTAAATTTCGCAGCTAAAATGGCATTGGGTTGGTCATTTGGCACATGGTCAAGATAATAGAGGGACTAAATTACATTACAGTGGAGACTGCAAAGTTACAAAAGAGGAAAAGGAAGACCAAGTAGATGATGGCGAGATCATATACAAGACGTTACAGGAATACCGCGGACGACGCTAGCTGTTGACAGAGAAAGATGGAGAATTTTGGAAAAGGCTTACATCTAACAAGGATGGAAAAATGCTCATCGTGGTCGTAATCGCGATGTAGAGCTTAGTTGTACAAACATTTTTACGCTTTATTAACAATCGTGTTTTGAAAATG
The DNA here is from genome assembly GCA_036346155.1 of Sinelater perroti. Lineage (NCBI taxonomy): Eukaryota > Metazoa > Arthropoda > Insecta > Coleoptera > Elateridae > Sinelater > Sinelater perroti. The sequence goes on from JARFIY010000265.1 coordinate 7,157,927, forward strand.
TTAAAATACACGGTAAATATAAACCATCTTCTTTTCAGTAGTGTATAGACTTTATATCTGTCTTACCTAAGATCGTTTTTGTATCGCTGTAATGTTTGATGTACGCTTTATATTAATTCTCTTCGACACCTACATGGTCTGTGTGTTCACTAGACAATAATATTTCGGTATATATGTATATACTAGCTTTCAAAGTAATTCAATATTAACGTTTTGCAAAAAAGAAGCTGGAATACATCCTTTTCTCTTGTTTGTTTCTTAAAGAAGCAGATTTTACCATAAATCAATAAAAAAATAATATCAGTTAAAAATAAAAATATTCTTTAACATTTGGAACAAAAACGCTAAAACCGTACAGGTATAACACTGCACAACAAAATTGCAACTTTTGTCTGATGATTAACTTTTATCACGTGATGTTTACTAATTTGACGTCGCTAATTTCAAATATAACCTCAGTTTTTTTTGCAACAGCTCTTGTTTACGAGATATAGCTTTCACGAAAAAATCACTGTGTTAGTGTGTTAATTTGCTTGTAATTAAGAAAATATTAAATTTTTTTAATATAATTCGATATGGCATCGTCAAAAAGAGTTTGTGTCAATGATCCGAATCATTTTTGTTTCATTTGCGAAGAGTATATGTTTAAAGAATACCGTTTGAATGTGACAGCGTTCGTGATTGACGCTTACAAAAGTTACTTTGGTCACACACTGGAAATGAAAGACAAGCCTTGGATTCCACAAAAGGTATGCAAAACGTGTGTTGAGTTTCTACGTTTGTGGACAAGTAAGAAAAGGAATAGCTTTAGTTACGAAACCGCTATGATCTGGGCTGAACCCTTGAACCACCACGACGACTGTTATTTTTGTTTGGTGAACATAACTGGCATTAACCGAAAAAATCGATCCAAATGGGAATATCCTTCCATACGGTCGGCACACAGACATGTTTTGAGTCGTAAAATATCACTTGAACCTCAAGCTGGTGCTTCACAGGAGGATCCTATGCATTTTGAGGCGAAAACTAACAGTGGTGATAGTGACTTTGAATGTGACCTGAAAGCGCCAAAACTATTCAACCAAGATAATTTAAACGACCTTGTCAGAGATCTGGGACTGTCAAAGGCTGCTTCAGAAATTTTGGCTCCTAGGCTAAAAGAAAAATTTAGTAACAAAACAAACGAAAATTTCTTATTACCGCACAAGAGAACAAAATCTCCTCAAATATTTTGCTGAAAGAAATGATTTCGTATTTTGTAAAGATGTACCTGGTTTAATGGCTGCAATGGGACTTCAAAATTACGTTTCTAGTGAGTGGCGTTTATTCATAGACTCATCAAAACGTAGTCTAAAATGTGTTCTTTTAAACAATGAGAATAAATTAGGGTCGTTGTCTATTGCACATTCCACAAAAGTAAAAGAAGAATATACAACTATTGCTCTGGTTTTAGACAAAATTAAATATGTGGAACACAATTGGCTCATATGTGTTGATTTAAAAATGGTCAACTCTCTTTTAGGCCAACAAGGTGGTTATACAAAATATCCCTGTTTTCTTTGCTTGTGGGACAGTAGAGTTAAAAATCAACATTGGATTAAAAAAGATTGTCCTCCTCGGGATGTGCTAGTTCCAGGACAACAGAACGTGATAAACCCACCTTTAGTATCAAGGGATCGTATAATTTTGCCTCCGTTACATATAAAACTAGGACTTATAAAACAATTTGTAAAAGGTCTTGACAAAAATGGAAATTGTTTCCTTTTCTTATCAAAAAAAGTTTTCAAAACTGAGTGCAGAAAAGATAAAAGGGGGAATTTTTGACGGGCCACAAATAAGATCATTAATAAAAGACTCAAATTTTACGGACACTATGACAGAGATTGAGAAAACGGCATGGAATGCGTTTGTTTGGCTTGTTCAAAATTTTTTCGGAAATAAGAAAAGTCCTGAATTTTCTCAACACGTCGAACAACTGATGAATCACTTTCAAAGGCTTGGATGTAACATGAGCATCAGGTTACACTTTTTTTACAACCACCTGGACTATTTTGCCGCCAATCTTGGGGACCTAAGTGAAGAACAGGGCGAGCGATTCCACCAGGACCTCCGTACCATGGAGGCACGCTATCAGGGCTGACCATTGTAGGAGCATTCAGAATAGCTCGCTGCCTTCGGCTTCAGCAAGAAAATCATATAAAAGAAAGTTTTTTTCATCTTAAGAATTAAATAAATAACTCCGCCATTGCTGGTCCCAAGCCCGGATGAGAAAGTGAGGAGGGGGAGGAGTATCAACCTCGTTAAAAAACCTGGGTTCAGCTGGCTCCGGCTGATAGCACCCAGTAAGGGACTCTTCCTAGAGTTACAGGATGAAAACCGGTCAACGGACTCATAATATACGAGTGCGGAAGAACCATCAGCGGGAAGAAAACCCTGAGAATAAATTACCTGGTCCTCCAGGTTGGGGGTTGGGGCAATGGGCCAGCACCCCATTACTTGTAAAAATCTTAAAACAAAGTAGAATGAAAAATTCGTTTAAAATAAACAATCTCCGGGTGGGAATCCACACTTCCGATTACGGAAGGAGCCCCGTAGGATACGGAGGGGGCAATTCTACGTTTGTGAAGAGTAATGCCAAAAAGTTCAATATTAAGAAATCAGATGGAAGCCGAATACAACGAAAGAATTGAACAATGAATATAGGAACTTGGAATATACAAGGACTAGCAACAAAGACACAAGAAGTATTTGCCGAGATAGAAGAAATGGGAATGGACGTAATTTCTCTGACAGAAACAAAAAAGAAAGGAACGGGAATAGAGGAAATAGGACAATACTTACACATGTGGAGTGGAGTCCCAAAAAACGAAAGAGGAAAAAAAGGAGTTTCTATGGCTATTAAGAAGAAATATGGAAAACAAATAAAAAGTTGGGAAGCAGTAGACGAGAGGATTATCAAAGTTAACCTCGAGAGTTTTAGATATAGAATGACAATTTTAGGAATATATTCACCTAATGAAGACGATAGCCCCACGAACAAAGACCAATTCTATAGTAAGTTAGACGATATAATAAATGAATGTGGTACGCGACGAGAAGTTCTATTACTGGGCGATTTCAAAGCGTGGGTGGCATACAAGACGAACGATAAAGTCGTAGGACAATTTGGTGATGCCAGAAGAAACAGTAATGGAGAAAGGCTTATAGGTCTATGTGAAAGTAACAACCTAAAAATCCAAAATGGTTTTTATAAACACAAGAAAATTCATACATATACTTTTGAGGAACATGCACCACAACGAAGAACAATCATTGACTATGTTATAACTCGACAGTATTCTACGGGTAGAATCCAGGATGTTAGAACTTACAGAGGCCCGACATGCGGAACGAATCACAATTTGGTGAAAGCCAAAATAGTGTTTTCACCCAAAGGGCAAAACAAGGTAGTAATACCAAAACAGACAGAGAAAATACAACAAGTCAGATACAACATACAAAGTCTACAACAAAGTAGCATACAATATATATATATCAAAATAGATTGGATCAAAAACTTAACGAACATCTACAAGGATCAAACACAGAGATGTATGAACATTTAAGAGCAGGCCTACAGCAAGCCGCAAAAGAAGCCTTAGGAGAAGAGGTTAGAGAAAACCCAAGAAATTATTGGATAAACGAAGACCTAATGGAGGAAATACGCTACAAAAAAGAACTATATACAAAGTGGCTAAATACTAAAGAAGGTGAAGATAGAGATGCCTATAAGATCCAACAAATTAGAGTAAGACAATTCATAAAAACTACAAAACAACAAACGTGGGAAAAAAAGTGTAGCGAGATAGAAAGGTACATAGGAGGAAGAAGGACGACAGAGGTATGGAAATTCATAAGGAATGTAAAAGCTCCACATCGAGAAAAAACAATAATACAAAATATTCCTGCCGAAGAATGGAAACAATACTATTTAGAGCTACTCACCGAGAAAAGACCTATATTCCAAGAAACTACGATGACAGAAGGAAGAACGATAGATATTAACTACATAGAAATACAAGAAGAACAAGTAATTAAAGCAATTAAAGAAATGAGAAATGGAAAGGCTCCCGGTCCAGGACGAATGCCTGTTGAGTTGGTAAAAAATAGAACACCGAAATTGTATAGGATGATAACAAAACTTATGAATAAATGCATAAATGAGGGAAATATACCAAATGAATGGAAAACAGGATATATATCTCCAATACACAAGAAAGGGAAAAGAGACATCTGCGACAACTATCGAGGAATGGCAGTTACAAGTACTTTTAGCAAAATATATGGACGAATTATTCGAGACTTAATTGAACAACAATATCAAGCCGAAGAAGCGGAAGAACAAAGCGGATTTAGGACAGGCGGATCATGTTTGGATAACCTGTTCTGTCTAACACAAATTGTGCAGAAAAAACTAGCAACTGGCAGAGAACTGCATTTAGTATTTCTCGACATATCAAAAAGCTTATGATAACGTACCCCTGAAAAAACTGTGGGACGTAATGGAGAGCAGCAACATCAGCAGTACATTAGTCAGGGCTGTGAAGAACCTATATGACAATCAAACAGCGAGAGTAAAGGTAGGAGCGGAACTGACAACAGAATTTAAAGTTACGAAAGGTCTAAGGCAGGGTTGCTGTATCTCACCGACGTTATTTAAGATATATATAGAAAAAGCACTCGAACAATGGAAAAGGAAAAGTATGGGAATGGGGATACCACTGGACGAGGACACTACATTATATACGTTGCAATTTGCCGACGACCAAATTATTATGGCACAAGAAATAGAAGACATTGAATACATGACAAGGAAAGCTATAGAGGAATATGATAAATGGGGGCTTAAAATTAATGTAAATAAATCAGCATATCTTAGTATAGGATATGAACAAGACGCGATAACTTTAGAAACAGGCGAAACTATACCGACATGTGAAGAATACAAATATTTGGGAGCAACAGTAGGAAAACAAGGATTATATAATACAGAGGTAAAAGAGAGAATAAAACAAGGCCCGAAAGTTATAGGTGCGCTAAATGGTATACTTTGGGATGCAAATATAAGCAAAAAGAATAAAAAACAAATATACTCCGCTATGGTACAAAGTGTGGCACTATATGGAGCCGAAATCTGGCAACTCTCGAAACAACATAAAAAGCAACTGAAAGTTATGGAAATGGACTATTGGAGAAAATCAGCGAGAATATCCCGAAGAGATAGAGTCAGAAATACAAGAATACGTGAAATAATGGATACAGAAAGGGACATCTTGGAAGAAATTGAAAAAAGGCAACTCTTGTGGTACGGACATGTCGAAAGAATGTGTAACAACATGTGTAACAACATGTGTAACAAAAGCAATGCAGTGGCAACCAAGAGAAAGAAGAAAAAGGGGACGTCCAAGAAGAGGTTGGAATGAGGAAGTAGGAAGCCTGAAGCAAAGGTGGGATATCCAGCAAGGCGCTTGGATGAACAGAAAAGAATGGAAAAAAATATTGAACTCCGGAAGACCCAGATACGGAAAGAAGAAGAAGAAGAATTAAATAAATTAGAATTATCTCTAAATTTATAGTTTTTTATTATAAAAAAACCCCGTGTCATATTTTTTTAACTAGAGCTGATATAGAAATTTCAATCACGGAATTGAAATCGTCATCAAAAATTGGACTAATATCATGTAACATAACCCAATCACCAGAAATGCTGTTGTGCAGTGTAATTTGTCGGATACAGTCATTAAGGTATTTTGTTTTGATTTCCAAGAAATTACAAATACGGCATAAACAGCTATAACAAATGATATATTTGAGTCAATAAGTAACAATTCTTGGCTATAATTGCCAGGCACACTGAGTGGCGCTTTTTTTAGAGATTGTTTTTCTAAAACCCAAAAAATTCAAGTTTATAGTTGGATATTATTGAATACTATAAACTAAATGTTTATTTTGATAAAGAAAGTGTAATATATGCAAGCATTTTTTTATAAAAATTATGGTATCTATTTGGGCCCAGAATATGACTAAATGTTATAAGCAATTATATAGTAATATTAAAGAATTAAATGGTGATTTTTCGTCTTATACTTGTTTTCTAAACTATGATTTTTGTTAAGTCGCAGAAATGTTTTCTATAGCAAGTTCTCTTCTTTCTTGTCTTTTTCAATACGTTTTAAATTTATATATCTATTAGGACACTAAATCATTTTTATAATCCTGTACTAATTTCTTTATATCCCTTTATTATAACAAACATTTTTGTTCTTAGTGTTGTACTTGTAATATCTATTTAGCTTTATTGTTACTTATATAAAATGTATTTAATCATCACGATACTTTTGTCTTCCTTCTGTCTAGAATATATTTTACTTCTTATCATAGAAACATTATTAATGATGTATAAATAATCTGAATTTTAGGTTGGTAAAAAGTTCTTAATAGAAACGATGTTGGATATCGTATAATTTTAAAAAATTCCATTTGAGTAATGGTATAATGTCCTGTTAGCTGCTCATTTCAGAAGTTAATATGAAGTAATATAATGGCTCAGATTTATTCTAAATATTTTTTATAAGATTTTATGCTAACGCTAGTTTGAATGGAAGATTATTTCCCATAAAGTGTTTCTTTTTATAACTCTTTATTTAGCTCTTTGTGTTTTTGTCTAATGTACAAAATTTTTAAATGAAATTATTCAACCATAAGCACTACCAAGCAATGCTTTGCTTACACAAGTAAATTATTTCAATAAAAAGTTGGGATATTAATCGCTAGCACGACTTAAACCAGACTTGTATGTTATATCTTTCTATATTTTCTTAAATGACGACATTTTCCCCCTTTGGAGCAGATAACCAATAAAGAGCTGAATACAATTAAATAAGACATTTTATAATAGAATAGAGATATTTTGTTAATTTTTTTTATAGAAAGTTAGGAAAATTTGGAAAAGCATCTTAACGTAGTAATTTAGTTTAATATAAAAACAAATGTATTTTCGATTTTTAATTGGAAAAGTAAAAGAGATGTGCACAGGAAAGACGCGCACAACTCTATGAAGACCAGGGTTCGATGGTCATCACTAGATAATGATGCTCTACCAGCACAAATTTCTAAATGTTATGGCATGTCTCTAAAAATTGTTTTTAGAGTATCACGGTTATGTGTAATAAAAGCAATTAACTAGGAAAGAGAGTTTGCATTCAATTTCGAGAATTAATTGGCAAAGCTGGGTAATTTCAGATAATGGGACAACAGGCTTCCATAAAGCGATTTCAGACTATGCACTTGAAATGACAGTCAAATCCATTGTGTGCGGAGGAGTTGCGACGTCTGTTTACCTTACTTTATCAGAAGCTCTAGCTCTAATAACTGCGGCTAACGATAAGGTCGCATAAAAAAATTTTAGCAGAAGAAGCTCCAACCGGAGTTTTTAATAGTTAGCTTTTCTGTAGAAGAAAAATGTTATATGTTATATATACACTGGTGATTGTACTAGAAAACGACAGTCAAACAAAGAAAAGGTGGTTAGGTTTGAAAGAAGAAATAAAGTATGAAGTAAAACGATCCACAACAAATTATGGTTTTCAATTATTATTTAACAGCCAGCGATAATAAGAATAGGTCGCGTCTTACAAAATTAATGAAGCGGAAGTATTGACTGCATCAGATATCAATAGTAAAAACTGACCTTAACCTAATTTTGAGATATCTGTATTTGTTTAATATGCTAATTTTGGTTGTTAATTTAGCCAGCTCGAGTTTATTAAACATTACCATCATTTGGTCTACATTAAAAAGATATTCACAGTGCAATTTGTAAAAATTGTAAAACGCAAACATTCAAACACTCAGTTCTATAAAATATGTACATAATAGTAATAGACTATATAGTAAAATAATAAGAATTTAACTTTAGCACTTGTTTTTAATTTAGCAATTTTTAAGTCGAACATAAATACTTGCTATGTAATCGACTGTAGAGTAAAGCAAACAAATAATTTCAGAAATTGTGCCGTGGAATGTTTAAAGCTTTATTTGCAAAATGTTATTTTATGTGAAACTCCAGCTTATTAACCACAAAATAAAAGCAACGCAGTTTAAACGAGTTAAAGATCAAAGTAGCTAAAATTTTATATTATGCAATGCAGATAAATGAAGCGGTAAATGATGCTTTGAAGTTCACTTTTATTTATTTACAGAACTTATTAATCAGATTAATGTATTCTATAAGCTAATGAGTTAACAGGATCTTAATAGTAAATGTCTGTTTAAGGCATGAAGGGAACTCGCTCAGCAAGGAGTTTTGTGTTATGCTATTGGTATAAAAGTGGGTGAGAGGGTTGATGTGGGCTGCGAGTTTGATTGAAAATATACCGTGGAGATAATATTAGACTATTGCTATAGTTTAAGTGCCAAAGGCCCACATGAGAATTATAATTGTCTTGTCTTGTATTGTCTTCGATTGGCACATATGATCTTTGTTCAAGTAGCCAGTTTAACTTTTTATATCTCAGATTAATTTATTTCATCTTCTTTGCAATGTGCTTGTTCTAAGTGAGTTTTTCGTCAAAATGTAATCCCAGCTAGCGCATTGAAGAAGTTTACGAGTTTATTTGTGAATACTTTTCTTTGGGTGAATGTTACTTGGAGTCGTTAATTTTAATTTTCCGCTTTTTAGCCCTGTCATGTAGGACATTCAGATGATCTTATGGGCAGAAAGACGCGGTTACAGGATTTTCATAACTAGCAAAGACCGATGTATTGTTGGCGAAAGTACCGATTAGGCTATTTGCTGTAGTCTGTCAGGTGCATAAAATAGATAAAACAGGAAACTCAATGTACAAGCTTATAGCACTCCAGATTTTGTTGAAAAAAATCTGAGTCTTTGCCATTTACTTTAGTTCAAAACTGACGATCACTTAAATATAACTTGAAGAAATTTAAGTATGGTGACAAAAAAGGTTGATCTGGTACACAAGATCATCGTGCCATAATTTGTCAAAAAACAAAAAACAGGGGTAGAGTACTTTTTATTTTCCAGTGATATATTTATTTCATGGACGATACGGTAGCACTGTTGAGTCGTAGTTGCTGGAATTCGAATTGATGATCAGGGATTTTATCCAGAAATGGATTAATACTGAAAAATAGCAGTTTTTCTAATAGTTTGAAGATAGTTGGTAATAAACTTATTGGTCTATACGATGAGACGTTATTTGAATTTTTATTGGGCTTGGGAATCATATTGCAATTTTGCTATGATTTTTCTTTTACCCATGTTAATATTTTTAAGTTTCATTGTTGCTGAGTGCTGATGATCAGATGATAGATTGAAGTTAGGTTCTATATTCGTATAAGGGTTGGAGAAGCCACTGGTGATAAAAAATTTACGAGATCTGGTATTTTCATCCAATCGGTCGACCAACAAGCTGGTGGGCCTGCTGGAAAAAAACTATAGTTTTCTTCTCGTTGAACCTTGGCCAGTTATCTGTCTTTAGTGGTAGTAACTGAAAAGCCTTAGAGCGTGCTCTTACAGTTAAAATCTCTTGTTGCTATAAATTTTGGACCGATGGTTTCGAAGGGTTCTTCAAAGGATACTTTCTTCAGGTTATGCCTGAGTATACAATAGACAGCAGTAAGGTAACGTTATAACCTTGATACATCTGGCTTGGAGGGAGTTGTTTGGATAACCCATTAGTTTATAATAACGGTCTTTTTTTTATTAAAATTGAACTTTTTCTATGTTCGGTATTATCAAGGTTGTTAGTATGATAGAATCTATATTTAGGTATTTTCAGATATGATTTTTCGGTGAGTTTTACTGACTAATAAAAAGTCAATAAAGATATGCTAGAGGGACATTTTTATTTCTTTTTTGTGCATAGTAAGCACATTCAAGACTATGCTGTTGTGTTGAAAAAGTTGATTAAACATGATTTGAATTCTTCTAACAACTTGTCGAGCAGCTGGCTGATGTTATATTTACTGTTGTTGATTAGAGATACGGTTTGTATTGTTATTTACTGGTTGTATCTATAGAGTGATAGATTTCGTAAAACTGCAGTTGGTTTATGGTTTAAGTTTGGAAATAGAGTGGCATTTTATAGATCGAAAGTGTTTTTAGTGTTTGTGTAGCTTTTGTGAAAGAGATGGTACTAAGCGTTACTTCGGTATTTTTCTGAGTGTGGTGCTCCACACAAAGCGCACGTAGCAGTAATGTCTTTATTTTTCTTACAACTTGAGGTACTATAAGATTCGCTACACAGTACGTTTTAGTGTGTTTATACAGTTGATATTTTGTGCATTTTATTACATTTCTCTGTTTCTTGGTAGCTCCAATGTGCACAATAGAATGTTGTAGTGAGTTAACGTTGTAAATATCTTTATTGTTCTCAGCTGGCTCACAGTCAACATATGTTAAAACATGTTCAAAGGCGCTTATTCTTTCTACTTAGTGCAATGACAATATTTATAACTTTGTACCCCAGAGATATAAGTTTAGCTTTGATATCTTGAGTGGCTTTAAAGGTTAAAAATTAGACAAAACGGGGAGTAAATTGAATATTGAGCATATGGTAAAGATATAGGTGTAGATGTTAAAAAGTTTATTTAATATGCTTTGAGATTTGTTACATGTATCTCAGATTTCACTTACAGAATGATACGTAACAATTTTAGATATATTTTTTAGAAAGGAATACGTAAAACTATATTAAAATACAAATTTTTAATATGTGGAATAAGATATTCAACTTTAGTAAATACAATCTTCCTTTCCCGATTAAACTTACTATTATTCAATAACTTACATGACAAAAAATAGTATTTTTTTAAATCGTTAATAACACATTTTTTTATTTTAAATTAAAATATGTATAGGTAATATTTTACAAATTTTTACAAAAAAATATATATTTTTTTGTATTAACACTGCGAAAGTATTGCTTGAATTGAAAAATTAAATTACAAGTGTACTAACTGAAGCGAGACAGAGTTCATATATAAAGTTATTAAATAAGTTCTTTGCAAGATTCGTAAAACTATTAGTACAAAAAAATAAATAATGGCGAGGATTTACACCCCGCGGAGGAGCATTATCTGCAAACTGTAAGATCAAGACTTTCATATATTTGCCCCTACTGTTCAGTCGTTTCGTACCATCTTTAATATAGAACGATGTGGGAAGCGCCACGTCTTAGATGACCTTATTATTACCCTTTACTCGAAATGAACGCGAATGTCTCAATCTAGAGTATCGAATCGAACCAAAGTCCATCCCCACTATGGTTAAGCGCCTTAATCACTTGACAGTGGTCTGGTTTAGTATAGAAACTAAAATCTAGATATTCTTATAGAATTATTTATACAATTTGAAAAGAGCAATTTTTTTAAATTTTGATTTTCTTTTAAAAATCATCAGGCTTATCCCTGTAGCAGTCTATAAAATATGTTTTACGATAATCGATTAATTTACATCGACTACATGTAAAACTTTACATGTTTAGTTATTGTGAGCTGGATTCATATCATTACAAGAATTTATGGTACTTAAAGTTCAAAATAAAATAATGATCTTAATGAAAGTTACTTGCTTTTTGTGAATAAATCCACAAAAGCTGAATTATAACTAAATAAAATGAGTTTTTGCGTAACTGATAAAAATAATAAAACTAATTTAATATCCAAAGCCGCTCAACATAAAACTGGCCGTTATGTAACTGTTTGTAGCGAATTTCGCCTAGAGATCCTTTAGCTACCCACTGCTTATTTTTGGTGAACGTACTTCAGCGATGCGTCAATAGATCACTTATATCGCGAGCTCCCGCTGCTTTATCGCAGAGCTGTAGTTTGTCATTGTCCTATCGTGAATTATAAGTAAGGCGTCCTTTATAAAGCTGCAACTAAATAGTGAAATTGTTTGCTTGATTTATGTCTCTGTTTTCCATGATAAGTGATTGCTTATTTGCATTCGTCCTGGCGTCTGCGGCGCATAAATCAAAGTGTGGTTTTCAATTTTTTAAAATAAACGTCCTAATACATACACTTTTATATTTTGATAGTTAATATGCACAGAAAGTCGGGAAGAGAGTGAAATATCGTTTAATGTTACGCAAACATAAGTTAATAAATTATATGGTTTTAATTTACGTTCCAATTATTTTTAACGTACGCGATAAGTGGATTTTGTAAAGCTTGATTGATCCTCAAATTTTGGCAGTGAATACAGGAATATTTATTTTATCTATTTATGAAAATATTTTACTTATTTGCCAATTGTAATTAGCAAAATGTGTTACAACCACCTCTCATTTTCAGAGAAAATAAAAAAAATAAAAAAGTGTAATATAAACTAATGTTTGTTACACGTAGTCAAATCTTATATTAGTAATAATTTGAAGATAAAAGAAATAGGTAGTTATCTTGATGAACCCAAACTATTTAAAAAATACTTTTTATGCCTTTTTTAGATAAATTTCGTAGAAATAGTTTGATTTCATACCCCCCCCCCTTGTTCAAAACTAGGAACAGGACAAAAAGGGAAATCAGGCAAAGGGGAGGAGAAATACGACTGCAACTATATATTGAATAATAACTTGATTTATATCAAAACGAATTATATCTTGAAGTCACAACGAATTTTTTAAATTATTTGTTGCTACAAAAATACTTAGCACAGATAAACTACCCTAAGCATTTTTTTATATTTTTAACATCAAGCGCACATAAATATAATTCTAAAGATTTTAAAATTATCAGAATCTAATACAAGACATTAAAAAATAAGCAAATTACCTTTATAGTAAGACGCAACATTTTAGTAAAAAGCCAACTTGATTTGATCAAATTTATAGACTCCCTTTAAATTAAAAATTTGTCGATTAAGACTATATTGCAATACAAAAACTATTTACCTGAAGTAACATAAAAACAAAAGTACTATTTGTTAGATTAATAGTTTTAGTTAATTGAAGAAAGCTAATAAATAATATATAAGCTAAACCTATGACTAAATGAAATTATAAAAAGTAAACCTTTAAGGATAAATTAAACAAAAAAAATAAACTTTTTGTCTACCTTGGCATACCCTTAAGAATGTGATTAAATTGTATGTAAACCATAGTAACAAATTTATAAGTAATATTTCCAATTAGTCTATAGTTAAAAAAAAGAAGAACATAAAGGTCTATTAAATGTTAACCTAAGTATTCTCATGATGTTTACTTAGTAGATATTTTAAATTCGTTGCAATTAGTAAACAAATAAAATAAATTTAAATTTTTTCTTATTAGATACAAAATCTGATTCTTAGTATTTACTCATTTTATATGTATTCTAAGAATACTTGACAAAAAATAGTTTATATTTGAGTTTTATTTTTTACTTTATGATAATTTTTATATAAGCGTCTGGGAGTCTACTAGTTTATCGATTTATTCAATGCAAAACAATTTTATAAAGGCCGATGTAATGATTATTTCTCTTTATAAATTATTTATAAACTCGAATGTTAGAATAAAAAAAGCACTAAATTAAAGTTGGCACTTCAAAGCGATAAGTAAAGTATGCTAAAAGTGTTCTCGTGGAGGTCGGCTCCCCTTATAATTATAAACGCATGGAAAGATGAAAAAAGATTGTGGCATATTATTTAGAAAAATATTATCAAAGCACTCCGAAACTTTATTAACAACGCCAAGTTTATGGCGACAATGATAAAATATTGGGAAAAAGATAGTCCAGAATGAAGTTAATCAAACCCTAACCCAAAGATTAAAAACGTAGTGTGACGATAACGAAAGTTTGACTAAGTATTTACTGTACTGTGACACCCTGTATTTATTTTCAAATAAAACTGAATTTGAAAACCCTCGAAAGTTTCTATATATTAGACTAAAACAGAAGTCATTAATTTTACCACTTTAGAACTATTAGATAAGAAATAAGGCAATTCGCTATAGATAATTTTACAAATGTTTTTAAAAATTTAATAATAAAATTAAAATTGAAACATGTTTAGTTACTCTACCGTTTTAAAATATTATAAATAATAAAATTTTGAATGTCAACATGTAGTGGCAACATATTTATTTTGGTAAAATTAAAATTTTAAAGCAACAGAATAAATTACAAGAAATTATTAAATAAAATATTTAAAACAAAATTGTGATATAAAGTTTTATTGTAGCCTAACATTGAGTTTGAAAAGAGAGTTCATTTTTCAACTGAAATGGGAAAATGCTAACAATGATTAAACATAATTAAATTTAAATAATGAGGTTTGTTATACTTCAAGTTGTCCAAAGCAGTTGACCTTCAATATTAGAAATTACATTTAAATTATTAAACGTACCTGTAGGAATACAATTTGAGAGTAAATGAGTAAATAAACAGGCAGCAAAGATGCAATGGTAAATAATTTTTTGATAACAAGATGTTTTTTAATTTTTAACAATTATCATAATCGGAATAGCGTCAGATGGTTTGTATTTCTAACAAAGCGGTGCTGTTTAACTTTATTGCATTAAAAATAAAATTATAAATTTTACCGTTTAGAATTACATTTAGGCACCACAAATCTCCAGTTTGTTCAATCTACTTCAGTTAAAAATTGTGATTTCGTGACTCTTATCAATTATCTTTAGAGATTCTTATCCAACTGAGGTCAAGATTATATTTTCAGCCTTTTACTTAACTAAGAATTTTAGATTAATATTTAGCAACATTAAAAGTAATTCCATTATTTATTTTTGCAATCAAGAATATATCATACCTCTTTTAGCTTGTTACAAGTTTTAAAGTAGAAATTTAGGTATTTTTTTGAGAATAAAACATCAAACTTTTGAAGGCATTATTTTAATGGGCTTGAAGTGGATGGTATCAAGATGGAATTTGAAATCAATGAATACAACAAATTAAAAAGCAATTTTTACTAAGATTTCGTTTCTGCTATTTCTCTCTATTGCAGTGTTGCAGAAATATTAACTATTTTTTTCCCTTGGTCTATTGTTATTGCAATTTTCGGTATTGAAAACCAAATTATTTATCACAAGTAAAATATTGTTAGGCGCTGTTTACAGTGTAGCAAAAAATGAAAAGTTGTAGTGATGTGTTAAAAATTTTTATGCCAATTAATTTTTGTCTATATTGTAATACAATAAAGTTTCTGTTTAATTGTATTGTAACTCTAAAGTTTTGACAATTTGAAAAAGTCTTCGTGAGTCTCTTTATCCACTGGTTTCCAGATTGTTTTATGTCACTTATTTTCTTGAAGTACTTAGTAGAAGAGCATTCTTGTTTCTGTGTATTATTTTAAAATTTGTTAGCATTGTTTGGTGGAAAATAGTGTGGAAAAAAGTTAATAACTTATTTTTTTGCTTTTTTGTAAAAATTAGAAGGAAGACGTTGCTGAAAATCTAGTGCATATTAATTTAGAAATTGTGTTACTGTAATTGTTTAATAATACATTTATAAAGTTGTGAACAGACGAGGTTAAGGATTTATCTATTTTATATCTGTTTATTGCAAAAAACAGCATGGTAGCCTAGCATGTAGAACTTTTTTATTTATTATTTATTACTTGTTTTACTTGTGTGTTATTAAAGCTTTGTGCAATAACCGTGGCTTATTTCAGCAGCTTATTTGGTGTCTAAAACTTAAGCTAATAATAAGTCTAATAGAAATTGCTATATTGAGAGTTGAGCTAGTTAAAATTCTGCTGTTGCTACAACAGTTTTTAAAGTCAATTAAGCTATTTTAAAAAATGATTGATGTTCAAGGACTTAAAAAAATTAATTTAAAAATATCTAGGGGTGTAATCATTATTGCTATCATGAAATGGAATGAAAAACACTAAACTTGTTTCTTTGTATTTCTTTATTCATGTAACAGATATAGTGGTAAAGAATACTAGAAAATTAGAATAAAAATAAATACAAAGATGACAAATGTTTACTCCTTGTGATCCTAGGAAATAGTAAAGCAAATAATTCCTCCATGTATGGCTTATTAGTTCCCGATCGAGTGTCTCCTGGGGTGAAAAATAGAAAGAGACTAACTAGATGTAGTGGGTAAAAATTGAGGCAATCAGAACAGCTACATGCCAGATAGTTATGAATGAAGGCAAATTATGCCATTTCGGTTATAATACTGCGACGTGCAGGGTAACGAGAAACCAACTCATTATATTCTCATAATGAATCAAAATGGTAGATACAATTAGTCAAATAGTCTTTAGTCTTTTATATGTCTATAATGGATAGAGGGTACAAAGAATCTTCGGATAAAAGACGATAAAAATTAGCAGGGAAAAAGTCGGCAGTTCCGGACATAGAGAATAGAATATTTAAAGAAAATGGGGGAAAAAGGACACATTAAACTTTTTAACATAATTTATACACAAAGTAAACTCTCTAACAAATGGTTACAATCGATATTTGTGACAATACCTAAGAATACAAGTGCAAGAAAGTGTAACCATTATCGAATCACCTGCTTGACAAGCCACGTGCTGAAGTATTTCTCCGGGTAATTTATGGACAAATAAAAAGTAAATCTTATACTTTCCATAAGTACTAGACAGAAACTTCGTTCTTTGACTTCGAAAAAACTTTGAATAAAGTGATATATCCGAAACTAATAGATTTATGCTATTAACTGAAAATTGACGAAAAAAATATACGAATAATTAAAAAATCTGTATCATAATCAAAAAGTGGAAAAAATAGTTGGAAATAAATTATCAGGAGAAATAATTAATTAGAAGAGGAGTGTGCCAGGCATTCATTCTCTGACCCATATTGTTTAATATATATTCAAAGAAGATAATAGAAAACACCCTAACTCATAGATCAGAAGGAATAAAAGTAAACGACGTTTTCTGAATACTGTAAGATATGCTGACGACATGGTTCCAAGAGCGGGAAACGAGAAAGTGTTGCAAAATTTACTAGATCGAGTAAAAGGAAAAAGTATGAACAGAAAAATTAGAATAGACCTAAACAAAACAAAGATCATAACCATAAGCATAAATAATATATTATAAATACAAATATTAAAATCAGAATCATACATTTTAATAGTTATATACACTAAAGTCATTTGAGTAATTAAAGAATAGATGTAAAGACAAAATAAAAAGAAAAACAGAGATTTCTAAAACAACCATGGATGTGAAACGTGGACATTCAAAAAGACACAACAGATCGGTTGATAGCCTTCGAAATGCGGACGTATACAAGAAAGTAAAATTCCCTTGAATAAAAAGAGTTAGTAACGACGAAATTTTGAGACGAATTGGAATGAAGAGAGAACTAGTAAACAATATGAGAAAAGAAAATTATCTTACTTTGGGCGCATAATGCGGCACAAAAAAAGAAGGACTGAGGACGAAGAAAAACATTATGGATAAGTAACATAAGAAATTAAATAGAAACGGCTATATACACAACACATAATAGATAGAGATATGCTATAGCTATTGCTAATGTTGGAAACTAAGACAGCACTAGAAGAGAGGAACAATTTGATAGCGCAGAATATTGAAAAATTGACTGTAGAGTTTACGTGGTCGATAACCTCTTTTTCATGCTCTAAGAAAGTAACAGAAAAAACAATTTAAGAAATTGTATCCGTAGATATTCAAAAGTTAGTCGAAAATTAGAGAGAAAAAGCACAGGCACATAGACTAATTTTGAAAGAGTATAAGAGTGAGGGATTCTCTAGCACTTTCTATAATTAATTTGTGTTTGTTGGTCTACCTTTCCATTTAATAACGCAACTATTTTTTTTGAGTAAACTTCTACCTAGCTTCAGACACTTTTCAAGAGTAATAGCATGTCATTTATTCCATAAATATTTTTGAGCCGTTTTTTGCACTAACATGCTCTATTATCTTGCGCTTAAGGGTGCACTAAATAAACTCAATGTTGCTTATATCCAACGATTAAACTAACCAATCTAACAGCTACACTTGATTTTTTTAAAATCACTGCAACTAAATGCAGATTTGTGGCAGGATCCAGTATCTTGCTGAAATTTGATGTTGTCTATGTCATCAAAAATCTTTGCAGAACTGTTTCCACCATAGTAATATATTGTTCAGTGTTCTTGCTCCTTTCGCCAATAAGCATTACTTATACGCCGTCGGCCATCTTGCAACCCCAGGTTATTACGTTGCCCCCTATGTATACGTATAGGCACAACATACTAAGGAAAGTAATCTTCACTCACTCATCGATTGATGTAGGTAACGTAAGAGTACTAAACATCTGAACATTTGTCAAGTTTAAACACGATTTTATTACACATAAGAAACCCATTGTTATAATTTAAATTTTGTGAATAATACTGAGTTTATTTCAAAATTAGACCTATCGGTCACAAAACGTTTATCCAATATTTCTCTATTAAATCTTAGAACCCATTGTAAATGAACTTTTTGTTCCAAAATTTTGTCTTAAAACTAAAAGGGACCGGAAAATTTCTGTAGACATTGCGACAATGAGCTTGAAAGCGGTATTTTTTAGACTACCGAATCAATTTTTATTTATCAAAAGTTACATTTTCTAGCCTCATATCTTCCGATTTAAGCGTGTCCAGTGTCTTTAATACACTAAGAGCAAATCCGCAAACATTATTGCACACTACAAAGACGTTGAGCTCGTCTTATGTAGGGTGCGCAATCCCCTATAGGGAAAACAAGTTAGCCGGGAATGCAACCCCAAAGCTGTTATACTCAAGTTCCTTTGCACCGGCCAATCGTCGACAATTTTATTGCGTGGTTTGGCTACAAAGAGACTTAAGTTTGCGACGTAGCCTAAAAGATCTCACCACCAGGAGGAGGTAACTGCTAACAAGGCAAATCACTGATCGCAACAGAAGTGATGAATTCGTGTAAGAATTGAATTGAAATTAATTAAGATCTTGGGCGGAGCAAAATAATAATCGGGGCGGGTTTGCTGGTCAGTCTAGTAGTACACCGTGATTTGCATTATAGTCTTTCTTCCTAAGGAACCGTCAACTGTTGACTGAGAAAAACAAGTACTGCTGAACTGTATCAAGCACAACAACGCTAGCTATCTGAGATGCTTTCCGATAAAAAAAACTTCATCAAGGACAGAAAGGCAAATTGTCATTGAAGTGCATACTGTCATGCCTACAAAGTTTTTCTAATCTGTAATGGAGCTGGGGCTTGTAAGCAGAAAAGGGAAGTCATGGCGCCCCACTTTTTTAGGAAAAGTCTTGAAGTGGCGTCATAACTCTAAGAATAGCTTAAGAGCCTTTATTATTGAGGTAATGACACATGTGGACAAGGAGGAAGTTGTGTTGGCCTACAGCAGGTCAAACAAAAAGTTGTATACGAAGCATGCATTTTCAAGTTTTGCTGATCAAATGTTTTATGGGCCTTGTATAAAAGTACGCACTATTTTTACTTTGGTTTACAGTTACTGGCAGCATAATAACAACAAAAGAGACAAATCTGTATGCTCTTGGCCAAAGCTGCTTCTTGAAGAAGGGATTGTTCTTTGACATTTTTTTTGCATGAAAGCAAAAGTAATAAAAAAAAACTATTGAAGTATATTATTAGGCATATATTAAAGTGTAAGAAAAAGCCATTCCCGCAAGGCAGGGTGGCGTCGAGGCGCTCCCCGGCACGCACTAGAACTGGTGCAAATTTGAATTTGTAGCAAAATAAAAAATTTTTCTTAATCTACATAAGCATGGCTAGAGAAACACGCAGGGAATTTTAAAAATATTGATTTTTGTGTAATTGGCAAGTATTTGGAGTTAGATGTTCTATTTTTAACGAATATTCTTTTTATTAATTATTCATTTTATTCGAAAATTCCGTACGTGTTTCTCTTTAAAATGTTGTTTTAAAGATGTGATTAAAATTTTAAATGAAAATATTAAAAATTGATTAAGTTATAGTTTTGAAAAATGGCATTCGAGAAAAACGCCTTTTAAGTTTTGAACCGAGTTTTACATAAATTTCGTTTCGGCTTTTTTGGCCTATGCCGTGTTGGATGCACTTCTTTTGTACCTTTTTTACCTTCGTACACTTTTTTGCCTTCCATTGTTACTTGTAAGAACTTTCAGTTTCGAAAAAACAGTTTTACACAAAAACTTCTATTACGAGCTATTATATTTGGGAAAAAGCGCGATATTTCAAAGAAAAATTTTTTTCACGTATAAAACTTTTTGCTACGTATTCTAGAAGTATCACAGTATCTTTTAAGCCAAAAAAATCGATTTTTTGAAAATTCTGCAGTGGTGTTGCTTTTTAAAGACAAGAAAAACAGAAAAACATAGTAAAAGTGCCATTACTGACACAAAAAATGTTTATCATTAGAACAAAGGCCAATTTTTACTTGTGATATGCGACAAAAAGTAAATCAAAACTGTTTTCTCAATTTTTTATAACAAATGGTTAGTGTAACAGCAAAATAAAGGCTAAGTACATATAATTGTCTTTCTTGACACTAGGTACATATTCTTAGATTCTGAAAAAAGCTAATGGTGATAGTCTACCAAGATCGTCCAACTGTAATCCCAATCTATGTTGAGTTTCTTTAGTTTTTACTCCGCTTCCGACAAGTAAGGTACTTAACAAGTTAATAGCCATACACTATGGGAATTGTCTATTAAAAAATCTTCAAAATCAAATATGTAACATTTAAAATTATTTTGAGATTCGGCGTAGTCATATGTTTGACCAGTAGCGATCTATAAATTCAACTCTTCAATGATCAATAAATAAAATGTTCTTTGGAAACTCTAAATAGGCATTTTCACTGTTTTATGTTTCATATTTTATTATTAACAACTATGCTTTACACCGCAATACTATTTAACGGCCATATCAAAAATTGCCCCACAATATCAACAAGCGACAGTTTATATAAGAGAGATGTAAAAAATTAATAGCTACGGAAGCAAGAAAAAGTTAAGTTATTACGGCTTAACGATGCAATAAATTTCGAGCAAAATCTTTCAGGATGATGCATGGTTTTGGAAATAGAATTATTTCGAACAAATAAGAGGCTATTTCTGAACCCGCGGGAGACGGAAAACGCGACAGCGTTAGGCTTAGTCAGAGGTTGTGCATGAGCACCTAACGACTCTGTAAATTTCGTTTACTGTTTACATGTATGAGCAGTAACTGCAGTCTGTTCGCCACAAATCTACCGCGACATTCCATTTAGTGCCTTAAAATTAGAAGCTTATAATGGCCTTCACGTGCTGCGCTATTAATTATGCCTTTCACAAGAGAAACCACTTATTCAGATCAAAATCACCGTGCAACATAATGTCCTATTATCCAATCTGCATGTTAATTGCAATTTGTGGCCGTTCGTGCTGGAGGTATTTTAGCGTCGCCCTTGAGGATACATTTTTAAGGGCGGCCTGATCTCCCGCGGTTCGTTAATTGGCTCGCCGCCATATTCGTGCATTATACAGCCGCATGATTTTCCTAATTAAGCGGCATCATTATTTCAGGCGGCTGCAGCGCGGCCCGGCCTGTGCAATGTTTCTAGGATTACCATTGTTTCGCGCGAATTGCGCCGCGTGTGCCGCCGCGCTGAAAACTGATTAGAGGCGTGCGTGCGGCGTTGTCAGGTTTTTCGACCGCCTATCTTTATGCGATCTGGCTAAAGGGGTAGCTGTAATGGACAGCGCATAAAAAGCGTTTTCATCTGCGATGCAAATGCCAAGCAAAATGGCAGCATGTTAAGGATATTTTTATGGCGTTGCTTTAGTGATTGCTTTATTATAATGGTTCTGGCAAGCGGTTGAGAAGCGGCTTATTATGCAGTAATAGGAATATTTATCGTTATTAAAAAAATCAGAAGCTTGAAAGTAATAGGTCGGAAAAGACAAAACACAGCTACAAAATGAAGCTTTGTAATAATTTTTATGCCACTGTATTGGTGAATCTGTTATGTAAATTGGCAAATAAAAAATATTGTGGTTTTGGTAAGCTTTCAATACAAATTAAGTTGGCTTCATTTGCAGGTAAAATGAGTAGTAATGGACAAGTAATGAATGTTACAAAAGAGGTGAATTAGAATGGCTCTTTAAAATCATAATTAGCTTCAATAAAATATAATAATCGTTTATCAAAATTTTTAAATTTGTACATGATTTAATTTACTCTAAGTTTTATTATGTTTCACGATTTAATGATTTTGATGCCAAGATTAGTAAACTGCAAATTAAACTTTTTATTTACAAGTCTTGTATGATTTTATATAATATAAATTGCTCAAGCGCTACTGACTTTTTTGAGTGCTGCATTATTCATCATATCAATCTAAGTAAGTCGTAATTTTTTATTTATTGTTAGTAACAGCATTATGTTAATATAAATTTGGACATCCTCCGCAAAAATGTTCGTGTTTTGACAATGCTTTGTCTTTAACCAAAATTTGTGCGATCCTTTGTAAAACTTTGATAATAAAAAAGTTAAACAATCTAATGTATAGAATGACAGACGCAAAAATGGATGATGTCGACAAAAGACTAAATATTTGGATAAAACATTAAAGAAGCATGTAGAAAGTACGAAAATGATCACATCGGCAGAAAAAGCAATGAAATAGAAAATCACGCAAATAATAAAAGATCTTAAGAGCCGTATAGTAGGGTTAGGTATCTAATAGAAAAATCAAAACATACACATAAACTATAAAAAATTAACATACCCAAATCATTACTGTCATCAAAGCTATAGCTGTGGTTTTGAGGAAGTACTATATGAAACTTTATAAAGACTAAAATTCAAGTTAATCTTTAGAATAACATGTCAACAGAACAAAATCAAGGGTAGAAAAAGTCGTTAACATTGAAAAATCATAAACCATAAGGTTCAAGTAACATAACCCCCAAAGCTTTAAAAGCTATAGAAGAACTTGGTGTTAAAATTATTGATAAAATCTACTCCTTAGTATGGGAGCCTGAATCGATGATTATACCCCTTTTTAAAAAAATTGTTGAAAAATTTAAACGGAATTTTACTCTTCACGATGCGAAAATACCAAAACGTCAAAATGCAAGAAATTCAGAGAAAATTGCTGCTGTAAGAGATAGCGTTGCAGAGGTTCCAAAGAAGAATAACTTGGCGTACCAGGTGTACCGGAAAATCTTTACTTTAATATTATGATTTGACACGTGTTCATTTTATTCTACAGACATCAAGCTTCAACGTCGTAGCTTATATTTTGTGAAAGTATCACCGTCATATATTTATACCTCTTCAAAAATGTTAAGTTATGTGCCTGAAAACGTGCATCTGCGGCATGCATTACTTTTTTTATTTAATCAAAGGAAAAAGCCGCTGAAAGTCATCGTTTGCTAGTTGAAACATACGGCGAGCATCCTCCAACCATAAAAACATGTGAGGCGTGGTTTCGACATTCAAAAAGTGGTGCTTTCGCTTTCGATGTGCAAGGCAAATAACTTTCTGGCAGACCGAAAAAGTTTGAAGATGCGAAACAGCAGGTGTTATTGGATGACGACCCAACACAAACTCAAAAACAATTGATAGAAGCGTTAAATGTGACCCAAGAAACTATTAGCGACCAGAATGGGCCCGAAGACACGGTAAAGTGATTTTACAGCACGATAACGCCCCGTCTCATACAGCAAAACCGGTCGAAGAAGCATTGAAAGCGCTTGGATGGGAAATATTATTGCACCCGCCGTACTCTCCAGACCTTGCCCCGTCCGACCTTTCGCATGAATGGGCTCTGCATTAGCAGAGCAGCACTTCGCCAATTTCGAAGAAGTTAAAAAATGAATCGATGAATGGTTTCGCTCAAAGGAAAAACAATTTTTTTGGAATGGGATTCATAAATTGCCTGAAAGATGGGCAAGATGTGCAGAATGAAATGGTCAATATTTTGAATAAATAAATTTTTTTATTATATGGAAAATGATGCATTTTTTTCCAAAAAAAAAACGGTAAAGACTTTCCGGTACAACTGGTATACACACTCGTAAAAGGTTGTGTTGACCCAAGAAATGCAGCTACTGGACCATTGCAAACGCCATGATTTTGCTGCTTGGGCTTTAGACCAACTTAAAACGGATCATAATTTGAGGCAAAATATTATGTTATCGGATGAAGCTCATTTCTAATGAAGTGGATATGTCAACAAACAAAATTGTTATTTTTGTTGTAAAAACAAAAAATTTACGAGAAGCCCTTGCATCCGCACAAGGTTACTGTATGGAGTGATTTATAACAAGGTGGAATAATCGGACCATATTTTTCCAAAACGAGGTACAAGGTGCAGTTACAGTAAAGCGGTGCTTTATGTCACACTGCTACTAACAAATTGGTGAAAGAATAATTTTAAGGAATGCAACTGTTAATTGGCCTCCAAGAAGTTGTGATATTACTTTTTGTGGGGTTATTTGAAATCTATAGTATATGCAAACAAATCATGAGCCCTTAATGCATTAAGATTGAACATCAAACGCTGCATTCGTGACATTAGACCTAAGTTATTGCAGAAAGTTATCGAAAATTGTGTTTATTTAATTTGCTCGTGTGTGCGAAGTCAAGGTAGATACGAAATGATGTGTTATTCAAAACATAATGTAATAGAATGTTCTTCAAAATAATACATAAAGTTTTATTGAATCGGTTTTTATTTATTTCATTTTAAAATCCATCGTTCTTATTGCAAAACCCTTTACTAATAAAATAATTCTACAAATAATCAACAACCGACTAAAATAATTTTTTTACCGGAGATATCCAAAGGGCAAATTGATTTTATACAAGAAAAAGGTACACGCACACATACATTAAACAAATTATCAGAAAAACTACGCATATATGTAACTATTAATATAAATATATAACTATTAAAACCTTCAACTGTGTAAAGTGGCATAAATTGTAGCCAATATTCCAAAATATGGCAGCCTTTCACATTATCTTATATATTTGATACGACAATAATTACGCAAAAATAAATTAACAAAGTATCGTTGGGTATATATTCAGGACAAAGGTAGGCAGCGCAAGACAAAGTTGTATTCTATTCTCATTACAATTCAACGCATACTCGAAGTACATCATGATACGAGTTTGGGATAATTGAGATTGAGGTATCTCCATTGGTGGTCGGAAGATAAGCGATTTGAGATACGCTAATAGTATTCGTATAATTGCAACCAGTGATGTTAAATTAAGAACGTTATGACAAACTGAGATATTAAAAGCAAAAAATGACTAATGCTCAATTGAAATAAAACAAAGGTAATAGTACTTGACTGCATACCTAATAACATTAAAAAGTGTTTGGATTTGAAGTGGTGAAAGAAGTCGTTTATCTGGGACCACTAATAACAAATAAAAGAGAATGTGGCAAAGAAAAAGTATAGCTCGAAACCTTTGGAATGTGAGCATATATACGAATATTACCGGCACCTTGGATCAAGCATCGAACCGATGTATCGATCTTGTATGGCTGTTTATTAGGAACTAACAAGTAACCACAATTTTAGTTACAAAAAGAATTGTTTAGTAAAGACATTACTTGTATAGATTTGTATAGAGGATGTACTTAAACGCCTCTGTTAAATAAATTTAAATTTTGCCGTGACTATTTCATTCACAGTGGATTTTAGAAGTCTCACTTTATCTAATATCAATCTAACACTCAAATTTTGGTCAGAAACCAAAACTGCTTCCACGCCATTTTGTTAGGTGTTAAATGTAAATTTATTGATGGTCCTCGACATTCCTCCTTCTTTTTCAAAAGCTAAATTCTTCTGTTTTCAACAAAGCATCTTTTCCGTGACTTTCCTGGATCATATTAAGCGCCTCGGTTGCAGATTTTTCGAGTTTAACGTAAAATTGTATCGCGTATTGATAGTGGGCACTGAGCTGGGTCAGCCAATTTACCTTCCCCCAACTGTCAGATTTATAGACTCCACCAGACTCTCTTGCTTAGATGAAAAAAAATCATTTTGTTACTTTCCGCTTTGTGTTAGATTGTTAAAGTAATTTCCTTATTTCATTTTGCTAACCATCTCAAACGAAAACAGTGTTACTTTACCGTAATATAAAGCATTTTAGTGGCATTTACCTTATGCAAGACCATTAGTTTATTTATATTTTAATACTTGTTTTTAATCGTTTATTGGCATAAAATTTGACAATTGGCAATCTACCACTTAATTTTGTAACCTAAAATTACTTTTTTAATATTATATTGAAGCCCTTACTGCAAATACTTTCTGAATTTCATTTTATCACGTTGCAATAAAAGAAATTTTGATTTAAATGCAGCAATAATATTTTTTAGTAAAAATAAGTCTGCTGGGTTTAAGCACCTACTAAATATCGTTTAAAATGACTGACCGTATAATTTTGGAACTTTTAAAATACAAATATAAAATTGCTTAAATTTATTACTGCCCACAAGCGTTATCTAATGCATAGAGGAAATTTTATAAATGGCGAAAAAGTTTTATTTAAGTACTGACTGACGTTCTGAATAGTTGGGAGTTGGGGTAGCGTTCACTAATCGTTGCGAAATACTCTTTGTCCGACTGTTTGTAATATTACTATTTATATGTAAACCGTTTGGTTTAAAAAATTCTGGTGCACAATTCAATTAACAGGGTGTTTTCGTTTAGATTCACTTGGAGTTACAATATTTGTCCCAAAAAAATTAACCAAACAGTTTTTTGATATTGAGTTAGATTACTTAATTATGAGCTATCATCTAGTTGCACGTCATAATATTGCTTAATATATTTAAGTATTTTATATGCATATGTGTTTGATCAATACAAAAAACGCGGTTTGTTGTGATGATGGCTGCAGGAAAGTTTCTCAAAGAGTACAAGCTATTAATATAAATAGTAGTTCTTAAAAACTAGTTCATTACTTTTTTTGATAATATGCCAATACTTTCTAAAAAAAGGGTTCTTCTAGTCGAATTTGTTACAGATAAATGGATCGAGTTATAATAAATAATAAAAAACTCGTCGCAGTATATGACTTGGAAACCAATTTTGTAAAAAAAATTGCAATTTTAATGGACAACAAATATATGGACCAGGTGAATGAACTACGCGTTAGCTGATTTGCGATAAGTTTAGGAAATGTGACAAATACTTCTTGGTCAATACTACTTACATTATAAATAGTGCTGAATTATTTATAAAAATTGCTTAAAAAATATAAGCATATTAAAGCACTCCAGTAATATAAATAATGCAGTTGTTCCTAATTATTGAACCTAGTCATTTGTTTGACTAGAGTTTTGTACCATATCTTGCACTATTATGAAGGTAAGTGGAATTATAGAAATATCAGAAATAGTACAAATGACAAAAATACCTTAAAATTCTCGGGAAATCCAGCAGTAAGATAAAAAGAAGATTGTTATAACAATTTTCATTTTACAATATTTTTAAAAATAAAACGTACTTTTTATAAAATTAAAATTAAAAATTACGTTTATGTATTATAAAACATAATTAGCCTTTTTTAAATTTGGGTGTCTTATAATTTTAAATTTATATATTAGAACAAAAATAGTGGCGATGCTGTTTAGTTAAGATAAAAAATAACATTTTTTGAGTTTTATAAGCTACAATTAAAAAAATGAATAAACGCTATAAGTATACTAATTGTTATTGAAAATAAAAAAAAAGCTATTTTGGTTTTCCAAAAAGTTGATAAATGCATTAACATAAATTACTACTTAAATTAAAATATATAAGTAGTTCTTTACTTCTTATAAAAACATAAAAGATAAAGTGTATAATTTATAATTTTAAAGCACTTTGTTACAAATTTTAATGTATGAAAAAAAGGTTATTTTTAAAATTTTTGAATTAAATATTTTATAATTATATATTTGTGTTTTTAGAAAAACTTTAAACCAAATGTTAATAATATTTAATAACAAGTAATGGAACAACAGTTAAAAATAGCACTCTGGAACGCCAACGGCCTGTGCCAACATACGCAGGAAATCAAATTATTTATACAAACCAACAACTTAGACATTCTGCTCATCTCTGAAACTCACTTTACCAATAGAAGTCACATAAAAATACCAAATTATAACATATATAAAACAAACCACCCAGATGAAACGGCACATGGAGGGTCAGCAGTTATAATCAGGAAAAATCTAAAACACTACGAACGAGCTGAATACAGACGCAACAATATCCAAGCCACCAACATCAGTCTACTATATACCCTAGAAGAACTAAAAATATTTGCTATATATTGCCCTCCAAGGCATAACAGCAAATATGAGCATTACTCGAATATTTTCGGACCTTGGGAAATCGATTTCTGGTCGGAGGAGACTTTAATGCGAAAAACACAATATGGGAATCTAGGCTCACAACTACCAAAGGGCGAGAACTATTCAAAGTTATGTCCGCTGATAATATGACTTATCTATCAACATTTTAGCCAACATACTGGCCATCCGACCCCCATAAGTTACCCGATCTTGTCGACTTATGCCTAATCAAAGGTCTTAACTCCAAAAAATTTGAAGTCAAGTCCTGCTTAGATTTAACGTCAGACCACACTCCAGTCCTAGTAAACATGAATACACAAATATTGGGCAAACTGAAGAAATCATCTCTTTGTAGCAAACGGACAGACTGGGATTATTTCAAAGAAAAACTGGACCAACAAATAACTCTTGAACTGCCTTTGAAAACTTACCTCGACATAGAAAAAGCTGTGGCAGGCATCACACAAGCAATACAAAGCGCAGCGTGGCAAGCGACCCCAGACATAAACGAAGAACGAATTCGAGAAGAACCCCCAGTACTATTACAGCAAAAAATCTCCGAGAAACGAAAACCTCGTAAACGATGGCAGATTACGAAAGCCCCGGCAGACAGACAACGGTATAATACCATAGCAAAAGACCTCAAAAAACCACTGTGTAGGATACGCAATGATTCCATACAAAATTATCTTAAAGAACTAACACCAACAAACGCAACCGATTACTTTTTGTGGCGACTCACTTGTAAACTAAAGTACCAACAACATCTTCTATCTCCAATACGAACCAATCATAACACATGGGGAAGAACGGATCAGAAAAAGGCCACTGTTTTTGCCGAACACTTTGTCTCAGTTTTTCAACCATATCCATCTCAGTTAATTGCTGCTGAAGAAAAAGAGTTACTGAACCAGTTCGATGCTCCCTTTCAGATGTCTCTGCCTGTTCCTAAAGTTTCATATAGTGAGGGCTGAAGCAATCATACACCACGAAGTTAGCACTAAATAGACACCCGGGTATGATCTCATTACTGGTGAAATTATTAAAAAGCTATCCGAAAAATGTATTAAAGTATTGGTACAAATATTTAATGCTGTTCTCAGACTTGAGTTCTTCCCATGCCATTGGAAATCAGCTCAAGTCTTAATGATCCTTAAACCTGGCAAAAATCCAAATGAAGCAACGTCCTACCGACCAATAAGTCTTCTTCCAGTCTTCTCCAAAGTACTCGAAAAACTCATACTTAAACGACTGACCGACATCATAGAAGAACATGAACTTATACCCCCACACCAGTTTGGTTTTAGAACACAACACGGAACTACGGAACAAGTCCATCGAATAACTAGGCAAATCCGTACTGATATGGAAGACTGCCGGTAATGCTCGGCAGCCTTTGTTGATATAAGCCAGGCATTTGATAAAATGTGGCACCTCGGACTGAAATACAAACTCAAATTCTTGCTCCCACATCCGTACTACTCACTCCTAGCATCCTACCTTTCAGACAGAACATTTCAAGCAAAGCATTAAGAAGCTTACATGGATCTCTATCCTGTGCAATCCGGAGTTCCTCAAGGAAGTATCTTAGGACCCACACTTTACTCACTGTACACAGCAGACTTACCTCAAACAAATTATAGAATCACGGCTACATATGCAGATGACATGACTCTTTTAGCATCACATCAGGACCCTATTTCTGCATCTAGAAATCTGCAAAGCCATCTAAATCTATTTGAAAAATGGCTAAAAAAATGGAGAATGGAAGCTAATGCAACTAAATCTACTCATATCACCTTCACCCTTCGCAAAGAAACCTGCCCTGCAGTTACACTTAATGGAACTCCAATACCCCAAAATGATGTAGTCAAACACCTCGGACTACATTTAGATCGAAGATTAACTTGGCATACTCACATTTTAACTAAGAGAAAACAACTGGGTTCTAAATTTCATCAAATGTACTGGATGCTTGGAAGGAAATCGAACTTATCCATCAAAAATAAACTCTTATTGTACAAAATTAGCCTAAAACCCAGTTGGGCATACGGGATCCCTATTTGGGGCTCCGCCTGCACCTCAAATATAGAGATTCTCCAAAATAAAGTCCTTAGATCTATTGTCAACGCCCCATGGTTCGTGCCTAATGCCTTACTCCATGCTGACTTAAAACTGCCTACAGTTCGTAAAGAAATCACTCGATTCAGCACTAATTATAGAAAGAAGCTGACTTTTCATCCCAATGAACTGTTGCAAGAAGAAGACGAGCCAAGCCGACTTAAACGATTCAAACCTTCTGATATTTCCACCAGATTTTAGTCACTTTCCTAGAACTAAATTGTCATATCTCTAAAATACTACAGAGGATATCCACTGGGACATTACTCTACATGACGTGTTATTCCTAGAATAGTCTTAGATTAAGCACACATCAATTGTATTTATAGTCTCCACCGAGACTGATTGTAGAAATAAAAGGGAAAAACAAAAAAACTCTATTGGTTTTTTTATAGGAATGGGCCTTCAATATTTAAAAGCTGTAGTTTAGATTTTAGATTAGATTAATTCAATTAAGTTTTCCTGTGTCATGCTTGCACAAATTTTTTTTATAATCAGAAACGCAGTCCTACTGAAATTATATTATATGTCTTTTATATATATATATATATGTCTATTATATGTTATTGAGTTTAAAATAGCACAACAGCTTCCAAAATACATAATTCAGCAGACTAATTTCTCCTTTTTGAATTGACCGCTGCGTGCAATGTATTGGTAAACGGCGCTCGAGGCGTACATCCTCGAGCAGCTCATTTTAGTGCCCACCGTGGTCAAGTGATAAACACCGAGCGCTTGTATTTGAGACTTATTTTAAGAATAGTACGTTTGTGATTGTGACAGCGGCTATTTTGTAGAAATTTCGGAGCAGGTCGTTAAGGAAGAGCTCCAACCACAAAAACGTAATGTTGTAGGTAGAATGATTCAGAATTAAAACGGAACTGCCACGGTAGACTTCCTAGCGTTTTGACACTTGAGAAGGCTATTGCCACATCATCACAACGTTCTGCAGTTAAGCATGCTCTCATCTTGGTAATATTATACCGGAGCGTGCGAGGATTTTATATTCCATCCATATAAGGTAGTCTAAAATCTTAAAAAAATGTGAGTGGTATGAGCGGCAGACCGCTTGCAAAAACATGTTGGTAAATGTTTCATCTAATACTATTGTGTTCAATCTATCACATCTGCTTGCTATGTTATCCTGTTATGAAATTTCTTGGAATCCAGCCTGAACGAATATACAAATGCATCACCATAGTTGCAAGCGAGAATTTCTCGAGAAGTTTTGGGACAAATGTTTTCATACCGCCTCGTTACCAAATCTGTTCCTTTACAAGGTTTTTTTTTTGTAAGGCTGAAGTCTATCAGAGACAATTGAGGAACTAACGAATGCTATTCTAAACGAGTTTGCAGCAGTATCAGAGAAAAAGACAATACGGAATTTTAAGGTTAAGCTGCAGGAGTGTATTATTTGTACGGCGAACGTTTTGGCTACAGAATCTTCAAAATTGGTTGTTGACAAAATGCCAAGCATTGTTCTGTGTGATGTAATAATAGAACATTAAACAGAATGTATGTTGTTCTTTTTATTGCTGTTTCGAAAAGGGGCGATTATTCTGCGGAACTCTATATCATTCCGTTGCATATTATGATTTACTTTATGCCCCTTGAGCACGAAAATAGAACCGTTTTACTGGTGGTACATATTTCATCTTATACTATAACGAATAAAGCAACCTGATGTTGCATAATCACGTCAGATGGTTTTGGACGTTCACAAAATTACTTCTATTGTTTTTGCGATTCTAGAGCTGTTCAATTGTGAAAACTTTCATATTCGTAGAAAATATGTTTACCAATTAAAACGACTCTTTAATTGTTGGCACCTTTTTAATCATACATGTTTGTTCGTAACTCATATGGAATCAGTTAAAGATCATTATTTGCTATTAAACAAGCAGTTCCTTGATAACTATGGATTTCTTTTTCAATATTTTTTATTAAAACTTTTGGATATCGCCAAAATCTTTCAAATAATATTACAGAACTTACGGGTTTTCACGAATCGTATTGTTTCTTTCCTTGGACAATTTCCATTATATTTGACTTTCTTAAACCACTCCTCGGTCTTAAAATTTGTCTATCGAAAAGCACTGTGGATGCTAACAATAATATACTGACACTTTTCACTTATAAAAGGCTAGATAATAAACAACAATTGCAGATTTAAACAAAATAAATAACTCAATTTTATAATATATCTAATTTATTATTATAACATCAAAACAACTTGTATGTTACACCAATTTTCTTTCCTTCTGGAGCTTTCATATCGTATGTAAAAAGTCGGAAATGATTGATTTGCCAATATATAATGCTTGTGTTTTCTTGAGCGTTCGTTATCTCTTAATAATGAGTTGACCTGCGCGTGTTTTGTCATTCACATCAAAATCGCCATTTTTAAACGTTAAATCAAAAAATTTGCAGTTAGGACACAATAGAGCGTCATCACCATAAGCGTTTGCAAGCATTTGGTAAGCTTCAGTAGCTGATTTTTGCAAATTAAATATGAAATGTAGTGAATGTCGAAGATGTACTTTAAAACGTTCTTTTGACACGTAGAAACAATGAAAACTATACAACAAAAGGAAAACTGTGGTATGCTATACCGAAATGCACTAATAATTAGCTTCTGATTATTTATAATAGATATCACCGATCAGAACTAACCGAAACACCTATTAAACAAGATCAGGGGGCGAAACGGTAATATATACAAATGTTGAAACTCATAAACACCTTGGAAACTCAAACTTAGACCAAACAATCAACTATGAAGGTCTCAGCACTCTATATATTATCGTTCATGAGATATTTCACTTTAAAATAAAAAAAGCAGGAAAACCCCCCTTAGGGGTGTTTCAATGGGTCGGGTTTATGAGACATTCCTATTCTACTTTTTAATGAGGAGTTCAAAAAAGGTGGTCAGAAGTTTCGACCTAATTGTACAATTGATCACTATACTCAATTGTATATATTACCTCTAATTATTTAATGTTGTTTTTTCAAATCCTCTTAAAATACACACATTTATGGTCTTTGTATAGTTTTATTACAAGTAGAGTCGTAAATGTCCTATTCCAAATTTCTATGTTTTAAACTTATTCAATATTCTATAATTTAAATAACTTGTTTATCTCTGCGTCAAAATTATATTTCACAAAGAGCTTTTATTAATATTTTGTATGTATATAGTTGGAATATTTATTAATTTTTGTTACATTTTAAATTTATTTATTATTAATAGAACTATAAGGTTATTACTAAAAAATCTACATTAATATGTGTTAATGAACGACGGGAATGAATTAAAAGTGATGATGCACAAATTTCAAAATGTAACAAATATTCAACAATGGAAAACTAAAGACTCCGATTAATGTTTTTTAGATTAAAATGCCGAACAAAAAATATATAACAAAATATATTTATTATACTACAATAATCATAGAACTTTGTAAAACGTATGAGATGCCAAACGTATGGGCACTCAAAGGAATGCTGACCAAATTATGTTACAGTTTTTAATGCGGTGGACAACAAGATGCACAAACGTACAAGAAGTCTATAAATGGATTTAAGTAGTTTATAAAGACTATAGAGTCTATAAAGATCAGTAGCATGGAAAAATAAGAGCAAAAGAAATTATCATAATCAATTATCTATTCTTAACTCACAAATACAATTGCTTAGTCCTATTACTACAAATAATTGTTCAGACCTAGGTTTTCAAAATAAAAAGAAAGCATGCGCAGACATTAGCAAAACACTAGCAACTAAAAAAGCAGAACAGCTGACAATGTTTTTAACAAAATCTAAAATATATCATTTCAACAACATAATACTACATTTGCTAATAATCCTTGCAAATAAATTCAATATATGATGACTAATATTATTAGAATTGTTGTATATAACGTGAACACCTGCTTCATTATAAATAGGAAACATTAACATTTCAAATATATACAAAAGTTATTTTATCTATAGTAGAGTCTCACTTTACTAATCAAAATTTGTTTTAAATACTATTTACACCATTTACCCAAACACCCCAAAAATGAGGCAATTACTGTTATAATAAAATATTCTCTGTCCCACCACAAACTGCCTAAATATCAATCATCTAAAATTCAATCAACCGGTATATACTCTGTTACAGTATTTAATGTAAGTATCATTTACTGCTTATCACGCATATCTTCTCAAAAAAACATTTTTCCAAACTTGCAGTAGGCGATGATTGGAATAGCAGCCATGCCTATTGAAATTTTAAGGCCATTACCATAAAGTTTTAAAATTTATTAAGGTCTATAAATGATAACGATCTAAAAATGCTTATCGTCTGATTATTTACATTCATTGTAAAAGTAAGCACAATAATATTAAATCAATTTGTATAGGTTAGCCCAAGATAAAAAAAAACAGTGGGATAAATTTAGATAAGATATTAATAAAATAGACACCTTAACTTAACGATAAAAGCAAACAAAGAGTTAGATGAAAGAGTACAATATTTCTCTTAGATGATAGAAGAATGAAATCAACTCGACGGGAATAAAAAACGTACATGCAGCTAATAATGTACCTTCTTACATTCTATGACTAATAAGCGAAAAACGCCAAGTTACAAGAGAAAATCTAACTGATTACTATTACTATAATAGACTAACTATACGCCTAAATATAACACTAAAAAATCTAAAATCCATCATCCTCCGTGGAAGGCAATATAAAGTTTAAGCAATCTTGATTCATGTATCAGCAATTCTAAAACCAAAAAGTGAAGGCCTCATTTAAAAGGAAAAGCAACCTTTCAAAACTACACCAGGTCACAACAAGGAATAAAAGGCATGTTATTTCAAATAATCCTAATCATAAAAATCTTCCCAAAATAAATTCACGCAGATATAAACTAAATATACTTGAAACTGTAAGTTTCAAGTTAATAAATAGATAACTATCAGAAAACTGATCCCTAAAGAACACCACAACACAAATTGTTTCATTAATTCCAAAGTTTGGTAAATCTTTCGCAAGAAGAAATATTGTATATACATAATAAATTCTACATATGGAATTGGCCAAAGTTAATACTTTAAAAAATTTAGAGAAACTGAATTAACAACTTTGCTGATTTAATACCAATTTGGGTCAGAAAAAAATTATCGACAGTCCAACACGCTTGCAAAATCCTAAATCTGTTTTTAAATCAGAAGAGAGGAAATAATGTACCGCAGTATTGATAGGTATTAAATAAGATTTAATTCAAAAATTTATTTCAAAATCAAAAACTTTTTTACAGTATTGTCCGATTTCGTTATTTTCTGAAGTTTAAACAAAACAAAGTTTGAAGAAGCTGAAAACAAAGGTTTAGGTTTAAAACTAGTTTTGTTATGCCGATGTGGTCGTCGTTTTATCTATTCAGGACCTTTAGCATTGAATTGTTTGCCGCTCGCCTCTTAGATTTAGTTCAAGAGGCATTAGTTTATTTTGCAATATTATGGACATCTGCAACAGAATAAGCGAGAGTTCATATAACAGCATCATCGATCATCTATATTATCGACAAAAAAAGTTTTGATTGTCTTTGTATAAAAGCTGTAAAAGAAGAAAAAGACAAGAATGAAGATCATGGAAGAGCCATCCCCGAACTAAAAGTGTCTGGTGATAGCTCTTGGAGAAAGCGTGGATTTAAATAGCAATATGAGTCATTACAATCATTGCCTATTACTCGAGTTAAGTCATGAATTTAAAAAGCAGTTGGTGTCAAGTATCTGTATTTTGGGAAAAAATACTCAAGAGTACCTAACTTAGTATGAAGATCACTATAAAGAATGTTCTATTAGTCGCACAGAGTCTTCTGAAGAAATCGAATTTTTTTAAGATCAGACGAAAAGTATGGTGTTATATACGTGTTTTACATTGGATACTGAAAAACTTTTAAGGCCGTTATAAACACTAACCCTTATGAAAATTTACAAATTGTAAAAATGAGTGCGTTGGACACGTTGCGAAGCGAATGGGCACTCTGCTTCGAAATTAAAAAAAAAAAGAAAAGCTTGGCGATAGAGGAAAGCTGACAGAATATTTAATAAAAAATTTAACAACTTACTATGTTTTAGCTATTAGAAGAAATGTAAATAGTGTTGAAGAAATGAGAAGAGTATCACGGCCACTTGCTATTATTTATGTTCTATTAATAAAAATCCACAGCATTGTTACTGCCCACCAGACAAAGACAGTTGGTATGCTTGGCAAAATAGTTTGGTTAATGGTGAAAATAGAGCCTTTTCACCATCCTGTGGCACTTGATCTAATTGTTCAAAAACATGTTTTCTCCATTTATCAAAACTTATCAAAAAAAGGATTATTGCAAGGCAAAATGTGAATGCAAGTTTTAATTCAACGATCTGGAGACCTTAATTTTGGCTTAAAAATCGTTGAAATATCAACTTATATTGCTGCTGGATTCTTCATTGAAGAGTATTCTTCAATACTGTAAATTATACAAGAACTAGAAATGGTTATTGGGCACCAGACCATGAAATAATAATGGTAAGGCCCTACGCCCCGCGTGGGAGCACGGGCCTGCGAACTGAGAGGTTAAGGCTCTCATACGTTCGCTCTCTCTGCCCGGTCGTCGCGCACCATCTCTGATGAGGGGCGATGTCGCAAGCACCACCATAGACGACCGCCATTATTACCCCCTGTTCGAATGAACGCAGGTACTCAATTATTTTTAGTGACTGAGTAGGCCACCCGCCAGGCATCAGAGAGCACCGGGAATTGAACCCGGGCTCAACCACGGAACCACGCTAGCTGTAGACCATGAAATACGACAGTAATTATGATGAGCGGTGGCTTGTATAGCCTGCAGAGAACAGCAAATGGTAGAAAATTATTTCTTTAAAGAGGCTGAAGGATTAGTATATAGCTCTGGAATCGCTGTATAATAGGTAAGTTGCAAATAATAGATATAAGGCACTTTTCACCTATTAAATTTTTAAACGCGTTTTTCTCAAAACCGTGTTTTTAAAATTGGCGCGCACTCTCATTTGAAAAGTATTCAACCGATTTTAATAAATTTTTGAACATTACTTTATAATAACATAAGCTTTTATGTAAATTATATGTTCTAAAATTTGATTAAAAAAGTATTTTTTAATTGAATAGACTAAGAAAACTGAAAAATCGATTTTTTTAAACATCGTTTTCTAATTTTTTTTTCAATTTTTTTATGTTCACATAGAAGCTATAAGTAGTAAGCATTATATTATTTATTTTAATTTTTTAGATGAATGTTGCAGGTGCTATAATGCACACCAATTAACAACTCCTGAATAGATGCGTTGAAAAGAAGTCATGATCAAGAAAACTTTAATTGTTAAAATTTTTTTTTGTAAAGATAAAATTGTTTTAATAAATAACAAAATTTGAGAATTGGCAATTTATTCTTTGCTCCCAAAAAAATTCATAAATTTGTGCTTTTTTTACATGTATCGCCCCTCTTAAGTTAAGGTTTTTTTAAGAGTGGTCCAAAAAATAGAAAATTGAAGTGGATCAGTCCATTTGTGGCTTCTGAAAAATTGGAATACTTCGATCTTTATCTAGGGATTAAAGGCTAATATAATATGAACAAATTTACTGCTTTCTTGGACAAATGTTCAAGTTATCAAATAAAGTGTTATAATAAGACACAGTGAAATCTTGTGGTTATATGAAGTTCAGTAATGGATAAATGCTAAGCTCACACGATTAAAAATCATATAAAGTCTTTAATCAAAAGATAGTAAGTACATTTTCATATATGTCCAATAGAGTATTATGAAATCTTAAATTCCTAGTTTTCAAATACAACGTTCTTTCACGACAACACTTGATTTTTTTGATGTATTGATGTAACCAATATTTTATTAGGAGTATAAATATATTTAAATCTACAAGTATGTTTACCTTCAATGTACACGTGATAATGTTAAAATAATAAATGTTTATTTCTGCCAAAAATGTAAGTTTTGCAACTATATTGAATAAGATTAAGTTGCATTAGGTAATCATTGGATACTTCAGTCTCATAATTAACATTTCACGAATTTTCTTATATTTTATGATACCGATTATAAACATATAATAATTACAATAATTGCACAAAAATTTTACCTATTAAAACGTTACTTCTACTGAGTAATCTCAATGGTTTGAGTTTATGATGCTATAAATCGATGGTCCAAAGGCTATTTACAGTAAATTAAGAAGCTTTATTTCAGACAATTTAAACCACTGACAGTTATCACAGTTCGGACGATTCGATGACAATAAGCCGTCATTTGCATGTGTGGCAAAATTAACAAAACTGTTTACTTTATCATAACTAACAAAAAATGTTAGTTTTCGACAGTACCTTTATATTTGAATAAGATTAAGTGACATAGTTGGATTAGGTAAATATTAATAATACAAATAATATAAATGAAATTCCTTCAAGGCGTAATTTGAAGATTATTTTATGTTGTACTAAATTTCATTTCTTAAAATTTGAATTTAAAAATGGCAGATTTAAATATTACTAAAAAATAAGACAACGTGCTACTGATACGACTTGAGTAATCTCAATGGTTTGAGTTTATGATGCGCTATTAAATCGTATGGTCCAAAGGGCTTTTTACAGTAAATTAAGAAGCTTTATTTCAGACAATTTAAACCACTCGACAGTTATCACAAGGTTCGGACGATTCCGATAGACAATAAGCCGTCATTTGCATGTGGTAGGCAAAATTAACAAATACTTTACACTTTAATGCAGAAGTAAACTAAATCAAAAGCACAATTGTTTTACAGTCCAAAGAATCTTTGATTTTGTTGCCAAAGTATTATCAGTGTTAAAAGGTGAGTTTATCTTCGTGATTAAAACAAATCAAACTAATTGTTGAGTTTTACATTTGGTGTAATTATGAACCTGCGATGTGCTTTAAGTTGGCTGAAGGTGTGCCAACATAATGATCTCGGGCATGGTCAATCGAAGACGGGCGTTGCTGCAGATAGATATACATATAGGGCCAAAGAACTCGAAAGAAATTTGATAAAATTGAACTGTTATCCGATCCCGTCTATAGTTCAGATGTGGCACCATCGAATTACCATACGTTTTCATTAATGGCGGTTAGAGCAACCGCCATTTTAAAAAATTTCTTATAAATATGGAATAAATAATTTTGTTGCACTTCGTTAATATTTTTCTTACCGCGCTATAGCTACCATTATATATTATTTATGATTTTTTCTTGCTGTTGTGTTTTATATGTTTTATAACATGCTTAAAGCTGTTTAGTTCTATAGCATATATAATAAAATTAAGTTTTCTGTTATCTAATGCATAACTATTTTTCAGAATAAAAGTCAATTGCTTCTAATATCTTTTATACGTACAAACATTTTGATTTAGTGTGAAATAGAAAATGTAATACAAATTATTAGTTTTTATAATATTTTATTGTTGCACTAATTAAAATTAAATGTTAATTTCATATTAAATTAAAAATAAATATTTTACATTTTGTTATAAAAAATATCGCATACGTATGTAGGTACGTGTAGTTTCGCATAGTCTACCTATTATACCACTAGTTTAACCTAATTTGAGTAGTTGCTATGACTTGAGAACATTTTCGTACAGCGCTTCACGTTAAGCATTTCGTACAGCTAAATTGTTGTAAACTAGTGCAAAACTCCTTAGCAGAGCTTTAGGAGGTTTAAGTTATATGAGTTTATTATTGATGGTTATGTGCAAGTTAGACTCCATAATTTTTATTTGCTATTTTAGTACAATGAAACTAATTTAATAGCGAATATTTCTCAAGAAAAATTGAAACGTCAACACCATATCGCCGGGGTCGTTCACCGTATCAGATTTTGAAAGCAGCAAAAAGCGTTTGTAAAAAATAGACAAAGGTAAAAAAATGCAAAACAACAGCAAAATTAAATATAGTTTAAAAATACAATTTGAGTAATCGTCCCTTTGACTTTGACAAATTTTAATGGCGCGTGTATTTTTAGAAACAGCAAAACGCTTTGAATCTATAAATAGAACAGAAGTCATCACAATGCCTTGTTTTCTAAGTGTCTATGAAATATATAAATTAATGTACTAAAAGTCTGTACAAAATTTTATGATGTATTCATAATTTGATGTAGAACTTTTAGATATTATATAAATAATCTAAAACTGCGATATCTCCCATTTAAAATAAAAAGGCTGTTCATATTGTGTGCATTACAATTAGTAATGTGATGTATAGATGTTTTACATTTGGAAGACTTAATAATAAAATAAATGTGAATCTATATTTATGCAGAAGCCAGAGGTAAAATTTGTGTTTGCTTGTTTTAATTTTTTTATTGCACAGGTAATATTACAATCATCATTTTCTCCTTTTGAAGAGTTTAAAGTGTAAGCAGGGTAAAAAGCAAATATTCTCAATTGGAAAGAAACTAACTGTTAATAAATCATAAATAATGAAATCATGCCATAAAAAGTTTTAATTTGATTCGTTGATTCAATTATAACAAGTAAGAACGTTCCCATATCAGTAAAGTTAAAGTGTACAATAAGTTTGGTCAAGCAAATATAATTCACAGTAAATCGTAACACATATAAACTAACAAATAATTTAATTTTAAAGCAAGCGGCCTTAAACAAAATGAGCCTTTCTTTCGGCTTCAATTCGACTTTAGCTGATCTTTACGGAAAGATACAGCAATCAATTTCCGCCAATTTCCTGTCTTACAGCAACAATTACAGGCATTACCAATCTCACAAATCTCTATTAATTGTCAACAGACTAATTTAACCAATAATCAACGCCCTTTCAAGATACGATCAACTAATAGCTCATAACAAGGTTACTGTCCACAGCCATCAGGTTCCCAATAAAGTTAAATAAATTCAGTTCATACACGTAAAACATTACATAATAATGATTAGCCATTTATGATAAAGAAAAATATTGTGCAAAATAAATATTACAAATAATAATATAAATTTAGTTTAGTTTTTCAAAAGAGTAAATATTGCAGTAAATATTAATAATAATAAAAAAACCAATAATAACAAAATCGCCTCCAATATTTGTATGAGGTAGCCGATTATAAAAAATAGTTGAGAACCAACCTGTTGAAAGTCTTCCCAAGCAAAACACAAAACTTTATCAAACTGTACGATCAGCTAAAGGCACAATCTCCAGAAATACACAAAAAACTCACAACATAGTAGAACTATGAAACACAGTTTGTCATATTTACTGGATAAAACAGGACCGGGCATATAAAGTAGTTATCTGTATCTCTACTACTAAGATTCATTTTCAGGAATAAGAAACAAACTTAAAACAAAAGATCATATAGCCCGCAATATTATAAAATATAAGACACGGAGAAAGCAAACTACTTCTATTGCTTTTTTATGTTGACTTTGAATAGGGATCAAATAATAAGGAAATATATAATCTCTCATAACTAAGTAATATGGGAATACAACTACCAATAAAAAGAAAACTATCTATTAATGTGCAAGAGACCAGTTGCACAAGACCTTTCACATGTAATGTAGAAGCAAACCTAAAATCGTGAATCGCTACATTCAAAACCATTCCACGTCACTACTTACAAAAAATACCTAACAAAGCATAACAACAACCTTATATATACTGAGTATAAGGAAGTACTAAGCAAACTAAAATAGCAATATTAGAAATACTGCAATATATATTTTATTACACTAATCATTCTGATACAACTAGCTATAAACGAACCGATGTAATTATTCGTATTAATATAACATATCATAAAATACCTGCAAACCAAATAAGTAAAGTACGAGTAACAATAATTCATATCAACTGCAACAAATAGTTTACCCAAACTTACAATTTCGATCAAAATGTATGAAACACTTTTCCAAAGGTTAGAAAGTAGCTTTATGGTAAGAAGTGACTGAAATTCCGGGCACTTATATTGAGAATCAATAATAATTAGCACTTAGAGTAGAAATTGAGTAAAGATTATCAATAAAAAAATTATTCATATCATTTCACCACCAGACCTTTATATGCTATCTGATTTAAATGATTTCTTTATATTTAAAGTGCCTCATCAAACTATCTATTACGTCCAACTAGGATCCCTCATCCGGCTACTGCCCTACAACTTCTTTTTTTTAATTAGGTATAGCTGCAAATCATTATGCAATACACAACTTGGTTAACATATAAAATATATAGCAGCATACTTAAAATCTAATGAGGACTTTGTGACAGGTCACACCTCTACCGTAAGATTACACATTCTATTAATATTTATTTCAGCTAAATTAAGTCTCTAGGCAGTTTTCTTTTAAGGCATATGTGAATGTCTTTTTGCCCTAGGTCTAGTATTGTAGCACTTGCATATAAGTTTAAGTTTTGATAGAACTTCTGAGTGATGTTATTTATGAATTCAGTTTTTTGTGGGCCACCAAGTTCACGATGTATTTGAGAATTACGCACAAACCACGGCCACTGTATAGCAATTCTAAACACTTTATTTTGCATAGTTTGAAGTTTTTTTAGTGTTGAGTTTGAAGCGTTACACCATATCGGGCAGGCATAAGTGATTATTGGCCGCAGTATTGCTTTATAAATTAAGACAAAGCATTCAGTTCTGAGGTGCGAGCTGCGGTTCATTAAGGGTATAATATACCCAGTCGGGTGTAGCATTCGTTCAGTTTGTGAATGATGTGGAACCCCCAGTTTAGTTTGTCGTCCAAGTAGACGCCTAAGTACTTTATTGTTGAGTTTTTAGGATTCCATGTTATATCCCTATTGTATATTTTGATTGTTGGTAAGTTCACACAGTGTCTAAGCGTGAACATTTTCCCATGGGATTTGTCAGGGTGTATTCTTATTTTCCACTTGGTGAGCCACCCCTGCGTAATGTTTAGAGAATGTTGTAGATGTTCGATAGCTGTTTCGGCACTGTGATTCTGAGTTAAAATCGCCTTGTCGTCTGCATACATGGCAAGTGTTGAATTTTCTGCTACTGGTAAGTCGTACACGTATATATTAAATAATGTTGGTCTTAATAAGCTCCCTTGGGGAACCCCATCTGTTACTGGAGGTTGCTGTGTTTATTCTTACTCTGTATGTGAATCAAAAAGGAATGAATAATCTTTATAAGGTAGATCGCCAATTGTATCACATTCATTTTGTAGATTAGCCCTTCGTGCCAGACCTTATCAAACGCTCTTTCAAGATCTAAGAAGATGCTGGCAGTGTATTTTTTATCTTCGAAACCTTTTTCAATAAGTTCGCTTATCCTAAGCAATTGATGAGTGGTTGATTGAGATGATCGAAACCCAAATTGATGTGAAGGGATGATATTTTTTGCCTGTAATACTTCTTGGAGTCTGGTAAGTACCACTTTTTCAAGGAGTTTGGCTAAAGATGATAAGAGACTAATTGGTCTATAGCTGTCCGGATTAACCTTAGGTTAGTTAGGGAGAATGATGTCAGTTTTCCATTGGACCGGAAATTATCCTAGTCGGAGGGAAGCATTACAAATTGTAGTTAAGTAGGCAACGGCTTTCTTGGTTAGTTACTTTAAGATTTCATTCGTTATTAGATCAGGCCCAGGTGCCTTACGGTTGGGTAATCGGTCAATGTAAGTCTTTAGTTCTTGGGTCGTTGCTGGGAGTATTGTGGTGTTCTCTTGCAGGAGCAAGTTCTCGGTTAGGCTGATAACTTGGTGTTCAAAATGTTCCTCAGACTCGCCTACGTTAGGTGCGAAAACCTGCTCAAGGTATTGCTATTATGTTTGCTTTGTCAGTGTCAGATATATAGGTGGTAT
Source organism: Sinelater perroti (assembly GCA_036346155.1). Classification (NCBI taxonomy): domain Eukaryota; kingdom Metazoa; phylum Arthropoda; class Insecta; order Coleoptera; family Elateridae; genus Sinelater; species Sinelater perroti. The sequence continues at coordinate 7,202,260 of JARFIY010000265.1, forward strand.
TATTAGCAGCTAAGGGATAAATGACATTCCGTTGCTGTAATAATTTTTTGGTAGCCAACCACATAGTGGGGCCGCGGTGCTGCATTTCTTCAAGATAAGTGTTATATTTAGAGATTCTTAGCTTGTCTAGTTCTTGTTTGACTGAGTGACAAAGCTGGTTATATAAAGTTTTAAGATATGGCAGGCGAGATCTCTGCCAGTTTCTTCTGTATCGATTCTTAAGTTTGATCATTTCTTGTATGAAGTTAGGTGTTCTGTTGTGGTCAGGAGGTTTCCTGTGTTTCATAGGAGTAGTAGATTCTAGAACGCTTTCTTGAATTGCAGATATGAGAAGCTGAACAGGGGTGTCTAAATTCTTAGGTGTTTCAATTGATTTCATCCATCTCAGCTTTTGGTCGAGGGTCGATTGGAATCATTCCCAATTTGTTTTTCCGTGTGCAAGTTTGATAGGGGGGGAGTTATTTCAGGAGTATTGGACAGGGAGATAATTACAGGGAGGTGATCAGAGTCTAATTCAGTAGTTACTGTTTGGAATATTAGGCCACGAAGATTTTTATGTAGAATTACATCAAGGATGTCTGGCTAGTGCTCTGTATGGGTGGTAGGTAAAATTAGTTGGTGCAGAGATCAGTATACCATAGTTGGTCAGGATGTTATGTAGTTTAATTCCATCAGGATTACTGGCCCGGCAACCCCATATGGTGTTTTTTGAATTAAGGTGTCCCAACGGCAGAGTGGGTTCATTATAATTAAAGAGTTTTCTAATTTCATCTTCTATGAGCCGTTTATTCGGAGGTTTATAAGCAGATGTGAATATAAGGGAATTATTATTTCTTGTAAGTAGCTTAATAGAGATCGCTTCTATATTTTGAAGTGCATCTGTAGAAAGGAGATGATTATAATTGCAACACCCCCTAATGCAATTAATGCTTCTCTGTCTTTCCGATAGACATCATAACCAGAAATTCTGAATTTTTCAGTACTGATAAAGTGGGTTTCGGTGATGCAGGCTATATCAATGTTATGTCTCGATAGGAAATTTATAAAGGTTGAACGTTGGTTTTTTAGGCCATTGGCATTCCAGTTGGCCACTGTTAAGTTAGTTATTATTGGGTAACTATGTTGATCCATTATTTAACAATGTTGGAGTTATGTCGTTAAAAATGGCATTAGCTTACCTAAGTGGGGTATAAGGATCTCAACTATTTTGGTGATTATAATGGAGATGAGGTCAGTGGATTCTTGTTTCTCTTGTGTTGTATTAATGTTGAGTTTCAGTTCTTGTCTATGACTTCTTGAGGGTGATTCGTTTGGCAAATTTTCTAGTCTCCGTTTTGCTGCCTCCGAATGTGGTTTATCAGGTGTTCGGATACTGGTATTAAGTGAAGGTTTCTTACTTATCTTTAGGTAGTAGCTACAACCTTTGTAGTTTGCAGGGTGTTTTTCTAGACAGTTAACGCATTGAGGGTCTTCTTCCGGACGTTTAGGGCATTGAGTGTATAAGTGATGGCCAGTGCACTTGACACATCGCTCTTGAGATTGACAATAGTTACTCGTGTGCCCGTACAATTGACATTTTTTGCACTGGGGTATTTCTTTACCTTTCTTCTTAACTCGACTTCTATCGCGCTATAATTTAGTTTTGTTAATCCGAAAATTTTTCTCCCTTCAGGGGAATTGTTAAGATCTACTGCACATAATGGGATAGGGTATCTATTTTTATTGTAAAATCGGGCTACTTTCAGAACTGGGAATTTTTGAGCTAATAATTCATTTTTAATTTCAGTTTCAGTTAGTGAAACAGGGATATTTCGAATTATTACTGAGAGGTTATTGGCTTCAGGATTTTTGAACGTATGATAACTCAGTTTTATCTCGTTGTAATGTTTAGTCATCGCCCTGTAATTTTCTATGGTTGCTAAATTAATATGCAGTTGGGTATTTCTGATTATTGTTGTAAATTCACCTTTGGACCTTTTCCTTGAGCTAGTAATAATTTCTTGATATTTCAGCTTATCTGCATTATGCAGGTAAATAGGTGGAATTTTTATTTTCGCCTCTGTGTTATCTGGTACCTTCGACGACGATGCGGCCTCGAGGTGTCCATCGCGCTGATAGCCGCAGCATGCTTGCCTTGATATATTAGTTTCCCTGTATTTTCTATTTGTTCGGTCGAGACAAAGAATTTATATTTTGAAACAAGTTTCCTGGCTCAAATAGATATTTTTTATTAGGTTCCATAATGGGTGGTGAAAGATCGGAACTACTTCGCTTTAGGTTGTTGTTGCTCATAATAGGGAACCCCTCCGTAGGGGTACAGTGAGTTATGTAAATTTGGTTGTTCACTTTTTGACTTTAGTTTAGCTATCAAGTAATGGTAAAACAATTGTAGTGCAAAAGAATTATATTACCAAAAGTATTTTCCAATCAGCTTCGCGCAGGACGCGCGAAACGAACGTTATCACTCGCACTTCCTGGAAGTGTTTATCCCTACATCTTTTACACATAGTATCCATCTAATTGGCAGAGTTCATGTGACTAAGCTAGTTACATCTAAAACAGATTATAATGCTTTTCAAGTGAATATGAACGATCAAATAAATCTCAACTTCAATTGAAACATCCAGGCGATTTTAATGCAGCAAGAAACCTCATAATTTTTGTAATACCAGGAGCAGCTTTGAAAATTATTCTAATTACAAACCGTGATGTAAATGCTATAAGAAAATTTTCATTTTATACACGAGAAGTTACAAAGAAAAGATAAATGACATAGATAATAAAACCTTTCTCTCCAGTGGAAGCAGAACGAGAGGTACCTAAATGTATAAATCACAAAGTTCCTAGTTTTAACTTAATATTCCTTATAATCTTCAAAAAACTATTCAGAAAAATTATAGTATTACTAACTATTAACTGAAATATGCTTTACATCAATGGTGTAGATTAACAAACTATGCCACACAACAATGGCTTCAATTCTCTAGTTTGACCAGTCTATGCAGCATTTGTGTTGATCGCAGTTGTCAAGAAGTCAATGACAACGCGATATGTGTAACAAACTAATTAGAAAATCGTGCGTTATGTGACTCAAGAGTGGCTTATAAACATTTTGAAGAAGAAGGTATGCCGGAAAGCACATTTTAAAATATACTGAAATACAAAAGTACGAGTAAAGAAAAAAACAGCTACCGGGGCGTATTACAGCTATAATGATGCCAAAAGTTAAGTGTCGAAAACGAGTATAAAAATATCTTTCCATTTTTGGACAGTGTAGTTTCGGAAAAACTTGATTTGTTTCCATCATCTGTTGATCCTATTAACTAGTGAATACAACGTATAAAAAATTACGGCTCGAAAATTACGCCATCAATCAAAATAGAACAATTAAATCTAGGTATTCCTGGATCCTCGTGATGTATAAGGACAAGGTTTTTATAACATAATAATAATAATAATAATAATAGTTCTAAGTAGCAGGCCCGAAGGCCTATGGAGGTCATAACAGGATAGATCTGCTACAATTTAGAGCCTACGGTAGACAAGGGTAGTAACGTGGCTAGTGATACGTATCGACCGCCTATTATAACCCCAGAGTTTGACCTCCAGGCCCTCATTTATTGCAGCCTGAGTCGAACTGGGCCATAAAAATGCCAGTGATCGAATTAGCGAGAGCGGGATTCGAACCCACAACTCTTGGTTTCGCAGTCTAGCGATCTATCCACTAAGCCACCACGGCTCTTTTACAACATAGGTCAAGAAAATGAAGTACTAATTTTGTAGAAACCTAAAGTTTAGTTTTCTAAAAAAATGCACAATGTAGGCTTCATTTACGAGGTGCGTTCAAGTTTTAAGGTCTCAGTAGTGAGAGTAAGTAGAAAAATGCGGTTAATTTTAAAAGACGCGGGTAACATTTCTGAATTTGTAATATAAAAGGCAGTATCATACGTTTAGTGTGCAATCATTTGTTTCTTTTTCTTGCATGGTGAAATGCCTATCGAAATTATTTCCAATTTAGTACGACATGCGGTGAAGGAGTTATGCATGTTAAAAATGTGCGTTCGTGGGTGCGAAAGCTTAAAGAAGGTTGAGAGTTGTGTGACTATGAACCGAAGCAGCCTCGGCCGTAAACCCGCCGGACCGAATCTATAATTCTGCGAGTGGAAGAAGTTGTTATGGAAGACCGATTTGGCATTTCTGTAGGACCTCCATAGTTCATGTTGCATGATGACCTAAAAATGCGGAATGTTTCTTTAAGCTGGGCTTTACGAATGCTAATCGACGAACACAAGGCTGCGCGGAAGGCCGCTTATTTTCCAATCGAGCCACTGTCGCATCAACGATTTTTCAGTGGGAAAAAAACACTCCTAAAGAAGTGTTCTCAGCATCCATGGAATAATAGCGACGACGTTGTGAAAAATGTGTAGATCTAGACAGATATTACGTTGAGAAGTAACAAAAGTATCAACTTTCTTGGGCAAGTAATTTTTCAGAAAAAAATTATGAAACCTAAGAACTTGAACGCACCTCGTTTTATTACTTTAACTATGACCATCAAAGTTTCTCCAGAAAAGTGCTTTATTAAAAAATTGTTTTATTTTATTAAAAAAACTACAAAAACAATGTTTTATTAGAGATGAGTATGGCATTGTATCATTATGGGGTGAGTTATAAAGTAATGATATAGAATTTTGGAAAAGTTCTAAAATGCACCAAATACACCTGAAACTTGTATTTTTTTCAAGTTCTACTTGGTTTTATGTAAGAAAGAATCTGTCAAAAGGTATTAAATTTAAAGCGATTTAAAGCAATAGAAAAGAAAAATTCTTCAAAATTTGCGCTTAAATCAGGTTCTGTTCCAATAGATAAGACAGTAAATAAGTTCAACAAGATTAGTATGTGTATATACTCATGTATTTTCCAACAAAAACCTTTATTTATTTGAAATACCCTAGCTTATCTTTTATTCTCGAAAAGTACTAGTACAAATATTTTAACCGACATTTGTAACGTTATGCTTAAATTAACATATCATTTGATAAGTTAAAAATGTTTGCAAATCAGGAGAAACCACTATTTGATGCAGCGTTCTATTGGCCTATTCTATAGTCACATTTATGTCTAAAACTTTGGGAAACTCTTACTGAAAGGCTTTCCAACTAAGATGATCTGTATAAATAATTCCTCAAAAGTTCGGCTTTCCGGAACACCATTCAAAAACATCGTAAAGTTGCAGAAAATAAATGAAATACTCAAAAGTCTTGAAGAGAAGACCGCGTGTGGCATAACAGTCTACTATATAAACTAAAATTAATCCCACCTACACCCTAGTACGTTTTACTAAAATCTTACCTGATTAAATGCTACTGTTAAACAAAATTTAATTTGGATAAATCTATTTTGCATCTCTTCAAATTAAGAGTATCACAAGGTAGTGTGTAAGAACTGTTTCTATACTCAATTTGTACCCCTGATTATTCAGTTATTTTAAGCGCTAAAATAACTACCCTTGCAAACGATAAAGCATTAATTGCTATGTACGATAATTCACATGTAGCTCCAATAATTTTCAACTCCATTTGAAGTTTTTCTAAGACTGACGTATAATAGTAAATCAATTTACTTTTATAACTTAACGGGTGGAGTGTCCTTAAGTAACAATTAACGGATCCGGCTGCATATGAAGCAAGCTATCAAATACCTATTTTTAATAGTGGACTATAGAGCTACAAGGAAAGCCTATCTAGATAAATATAAAAGTCAAATCAATCTGAAAGTATGACAAATAAATTTACCCTAAATTAAAACTTACGCCAAAAATAAGATCCTATTGTATATATCTACTCTCAAGCCTATTTGGACTTACGGAGTTCATCTAGTAGATTATTCAAAACCCTGAAATGCCTAAATTATTTACAGACTATAATTAAAAAATACGTCAGCAATAAAACCCTTTAGTAGGTTGCTTTGTTGAAGGTGAAATTTGTAGGCTAACTAGAAATTACCTAAGTAACCTTCCTGAACATACAAATAAAGAAGCTATTATTTTAAATAATTATCAGAATTTTGAGTACAGTCTAGTTAATTTAGCCTGTAAATAGACTGACTATGCCCGGTAGTGACCTTAGGATGACAGAAAGTTCCCAACTTTAGAAAATTTTAACCGAGGACTTGCTGAAGCTAAAGCCGACACTGCAAGCACGGTGCCATATGCATTTATCATTTGTAAATATCCTTTGTACACCTACCCTTAATTTAATAAATCTTTTAATCCTCTTATAAAGAAAAAGTCACCATAAAGCACCCAAATTTTTTGCCTTAGCTGGCTTTTGTAATTAACCAAAGGTGTCGTCTTATGACCCGCACTAAAACATTTTGACTAATTACCTATAACATAATATTGCAAACTCGGGGGCTAACGATCAATATTTTTATCATCTGCTCTATTTAGCTAAAACTATTTATTATTTTCATCAGTTAATCCTTAGCATTCTGATGCACTTAGCGTGGTTTCAGTTTGCCACTGTATATAATAGAGGACAAAGCTTAAACAAGTGCTTATTTTCTAAACTCTTTACGTTATTTTTTTACATTATTTATTTTATTGTGCAAACACAAAAGCTCTATTACTTAATTCAAAAATGCTCTGTTAAAAATAGTTACACAGAAGTGTACCTGTTTTAGTTTATTCATATATGTTGAAAGCTCACATAAAAATTTTAAGACAGCAGACTTGTTCAGGTGGGAATTTAATTAAAAATAAACATGAACAGTTAATTATATTTAATAGGATAATTTGTAGTTATGGGAACGAAAACGAAAAAAAGATAAGTAGCTTGTTCTATTACTAATCAACACAGATATAAAAGAAAAACTTTGAAAGACCGTGAAAGAATTCACTCTAGAAAGATAAATAAATAGACTAATGGAAACAGCTAAGCTAAATTTATAGTTTAAATTAAGCAGTTTATTGCTCTTTAGTTTTTGTATTATACACATTATGTCAAGCCGACCTTTTGCTAGTATGCAAAAACGAAAGCAAGCCTCGCCTCTTGACTTCAGCAGTAGAGCGTCCCATAGAAGTAGATTTTTTGCTTACTGTAATCTAACTATGATTACTATTAGAGTAGTAACAAGATTGAATATTTTTAAAAAATGATGATAAATGAAAGTCTAGAAAATAGTAAAAGAATGCCACTTTAAATTGAAACGTGAATATATTAAGAAAAGTAGATATTTTTATATCATTAAGTAAACGAAGATAAATTTAATAACTACAACTAATGGCGACAGAAATTAAATTATAGTTATAAATTCAACTATCTAGAATAAATAAAAAAAGGTAAATTGCAATCGTATAAATTGCAAACTATAAATAAAGTTATAAATTTTCCAGCAAACCATTAATTAATTATTAAAAATTTAAATCGTGACAAGCTCATATCATAAGTGTAAACTTATGAGTTTGTTATAAGAAAGAGAAAGACGGAAAAATGATTTTAAATCTTTAATATTAACTAAATTTTAAGTGAATATTTTGTGGTTTAGTCGCCTTTTTCAATTTGTTCTCTAAGGCGAATCGTTAGAGCTTAGTTTATATAATTATAAATGAAATTTAAAAGGAAAATTAATAGTAACTAAAATAAAATAAAAACAACTTTAAATAATGAAAACAGAAATATAAAATTGAAGTTAGCTATCTTGTAAAAACATTTAAATTTATTATTAAAAATTATGCAATTGACTATTCTTTATTGAATTTTTATTGTAGAACTAAATTTTTTCACTGTAAAGAAGTGTTTAATCTTACAAATAGGTCTTTATTAATTATTCTTTTTAAAATTTTATTGACAAAACCATACCAAGATTTGGTTAATTTTTGCTTTTAGGAAAAGCTACATGTGGGGTTTTAACAGTTTTTAATGCCCTTAACCTTCATGTAATGAATATTCCTTAAAATTTTGTTTTTGATCATATATAATTGGTCTTCATACAAGTTCTTTTATCCGTATTTTTTTATCTATATAAACAATATTCATGTTTACTTATTTCGTGTAAATTGCATTGCTCATTAAAACTGCCATTTCTGCAGTTATTTTGATTTTTATAATAAATATATTATTTTTCTGCGTTTTTGTCCAAACTTTTATATTTGCTGTTCTATATATTTATGATGTTTAAAATTTGTTAACTAATCTGTTTTTAAGAATATGAAGCAACGAGAAGTATAACTTTATTCCTCTTCTTCTTCTTCAGCTTTTTATGTAATCCACTTCTGGATATAGGCGTTCCTTTTAATTTTCCATTTGTCTTTTTGCTTTGTTAATTTCTGCCACTTCCACTATATCGTCCGCCTATCGTTTTAGAGGTTTTCCTATACTTTGTTTCGTAGTTCTAGATCTCCATTTAATTATAATGTTCGTCCAGTGGTCATGTGATTGTCTAGTAACGTACCCCAACCAATTCCATTTGTTGTGATTAATTATTTTTATTACATTTTCGATCCCAGTTCTCCTTCTTATTTCTTAATTCCTTAATTCCCCTAGTATTGCGCGCTCCATGCCTTGTTGTGCTACCCTCAATTTATTCGACGAGTTCTTTGTTAATGTCGTGGTTTCTAATCCATAAGTTAATACCGGTGTGATACATTTGTTATAAACTTCACGTTTTAGACCATTTGTGCTTTCTGACTTGAGTACATATGAAAGTCGTCCGAAAGCTATCCATTCTCATTTTATTCTTCTGTTCATTTCTTCACCTTGATTTTCCTTTCAAAGTTTAATTGTGTGTCCTAGGTATATATACCCTGTAACCTTTTCTATCTGTTCTCGATTTATTAGTATTTGTTCTTGATCGGGGCTCATACCCTTTGTTTTCGATGCGTTTACTCTTAGTCCGACTTTCTCTGACTGTACCACCAATTCTTCTATCATATTCTGTAGTTGTTCTATATTATTTGCAATGAGAACTACATCGTCCGCGTATCTTAGATGGGTGAGTCTTTCGCCGTCTACATTAATTCCTCAATTATCCCATTGTAGATTTTTAAAAACATCTTTCGTTGCGAGGTTAAACAGCTTGGATGAGATCGTATCTCCTGCCTTACTCCTTTTGTCATTTTAATTTTATAATGGAGATATCTTCACTTATTTTGATTGTCAAGGTAGCGTTGTTGTAAACATTTTTAATTAAATGGGGCAATAGTTTTCAAGCTTAGTATTATCCCTTTTTATGTATTAGTACAATTTGTGCGTTGTGCCATACTTCAGGTATCTTCTCTTCTATAAGTCACCGGTTTAAAAGCTCTTTTAAACTTTTAAAGTTGAAGTCCTCCTTTTTTGATCAGGTCTACAGTTATACTGTGTTCTCCTGGGGTTCCTTTATTTTTCATTTTTGACAGTGCCATTTCTAATTCGTCAGTTTCTATTGGAGGAATGTCTTCTGAGTTAACATTCTAAGTTAACTTTTGTAATTGAGGTATATCTTTGAGTAACCCGTCATTTTCGGTTTTGTACAGGGCTTTGTAAAATTCCTCTGTTCTTTTTTTAATGTCTTCCATTCTAGTAAGTATTTCGTCATTCTTGTTTCTTAGTTGGTATATTTTAGTCTTGCCTTTAGATCTTTTTGTTTTTAGCACCTTCATGTTCATATTGTCTTCTATTGTCTGTTGTATTAACTCCGTGTTATATTTTCGTATGTCTTTTCTAATCTCTTTTTTGACTCTTTTGTTTAGTTCATTATATTCTACCGTATCTCTTAACAAATTTCTCTTTTTTGTTATTAATTTTTCAGTTTCTTTGCTTATTTTTTTAGGTTTTACTGGGGATTTTGCCTCGTAGAAACTATTTTTAAATATTTTTTTATTAAGAATAATGTAAACTAAAAAGTTCTTATATTAAATAATAATCGCAGATGGGCGGAGAAACAGATAAATGCAATTTTATTATCGTTTCGAAAAGGTTTTTTATGTAAAAGATAAAAATAGTTGCAAAATAAATAAATCTCCTTTAGATTTATATTACTTTTCTAGAAGTAGCGGTGCTGTTGTCCTGAAATGCAAAATATATTTTAATTAACTTGTTTCCGTGTCGCTTTTACTTGAGAAACCACAAAAAGGTTTAAAAAACCTGTCGCCTATATATCTCTGCTAGGAGACTAAAGGGGTAGCTGCGAAAGGATGGACCAACAAAACTACCTCTGCAAAGTACTTGTCAACAGTCTTTAATTTATCTCAGACTAACTATAATAACAATAAGCACAAAATTAAAATTTTCGGAGAGCTCTTACCCAATGAAATTGTGAATAAAAACCTCCTCTCCGACAGAAACTTTTAAATCACACAACTCTCAGTTTGAACTTACTTCAAATCTTCAAAGAACTATCCAAAAAATTTATTGTACTACTGATTATCATCTAAAGAGCGACCAAGAAATATCCACATTAAATAAATATTGTATTCTCTAAATACTAGTGATGTAATTAACAAACTATGCAACCCAACGTTAGGTTTAATTCTTTCGTTTAAGCACTCTGTGTAGAATTTGTGTTGTCAGGGAATAAGCAACACTGTGATATATGTAGCAAAATATTTAGAAAACCGTATGTTAGGAGACACAACATCGACCTATAAACACTTTAAAAAAAATTTTATAAATCACCTTCTAAAATACACTTAAAAGATACAATAGCACAGGTGAAGCTAAAACTAAACAGCTATTTTAGCCATAAACATTATAAAAATGTCGGAAAATGAGTATATAAAATTTTCTACGTTGCCAAACGTGTAATTTTGAGAAAACTCGATTTGGTTCCAACGACTGTTATAAAAAAATTATTCCGCCAAAATATTTCTAAGAATAAATGAAAGTTACGTCAACAGTCAGAACTGAATATAATTATGGACAATGATACATACATGTATGCTCATGGATCTTGGTAATGTAATTGATTTTTATGTCATAAATTAAAAACAAAGGGTCTTGATTCTATGGGACATTAAACCTAAAAACAACTTTTTTGGGAGATATCTAGTTGGATAATCAAAATAGCAAAATACCGGCTCCATTTATTACTACTTCAACTATAACTACCAAAATGTATTTAAAATAATGCCATATTACAAATTGTTTTTATTCATTTAAAAAAATTACGAAACAAAAATAATTTACTCTATATGGACATGACATCGTGTCATCACTCATAATTAGTGACAAAATGGCTATGCAGTACTTGAATAAAAATACAAAAAATATGCCTCGAGCTCGCCCTCTTAAGGTTTTTTCGGCTCTGCATAGAAGAAATATACCAAAAGATCAAAACCAGTAACATATTGAACCTTGTGTTTAAATTAGGCCCCGTTCTAATGGACAAAGTAATAAATAAGATTACTAGAGTTGACACACTAACTGAATATACTCTTGTATATTTACAATAAAAACCTTTATTTTCTTGAACATCCTAGTTCGTATTTTTTTAAATATTTCTTAAGCATTTTTATAGTATGTCTAAGGTAACATATTATCTAATAAATTATTACCTAGTCCAAACCATGTCCGAAAAACTCTTACTGAAAATAATTTCAAAGTTAGCAGACCTAGATACAATAATTACATATTACCAGACTAAGTATTTAAAAATCTTTAAGAGAAGAAACTATGCGCTGCCACCTTCCCTAACATGCGTAGTAGTATACTATATAAACCAGAACTTACTCTGCCCACATCGTAATTCTATTTGATGAACCGTTACTTCCAGGCAAAATTTAACGTAGAAGCATTCACAAATCATCTGATTAAATCAGGAGTACTGCAAGATAGTGTACTGGGACTCTTCCTATACCTAATTTTATCGTTAATATTTTAACTCCAAATGCTAAAATAGCTATTTTGTGGACAATATCCCAACTTAAATCAACACAGGCTAGTTTAACAAATTGAAGGAATGAATGAACTAAAGTAACAATTAACGGTACCCGCCTCCCTCTAAAATAAGAGATTAAATGCGTATGGACCGTAGCTTCACATTTTCAGCTGTTCTCTGCTGCTAATCTCCTACTATCTGATTACCAATCAGAGATTTGAGTAGAGTACAGTTAATGTTTTGATCTTAGAATTACAGTAAATTTACAATCTTTGGAAAGTGCAAAGTGTGTCGTCTTATGGCCCTAACTAAAACGTTTCAACTCATTACTTATAGCCTCATATTGCGAACTAGAAGGGTAACAATTAACATTTTTATCGTCTAGTCTATCCAGCTCAAATTCTTTATTGCCTTTATCAGTCAATTCTTATTGTTAGCTTCACTTGATGCACTTAGCGCGGCTTCAGTTCGGCCTGGTACATAACAGAAGGCAAAGCTTAAACAAGGCTTATTTTATAAACTCTTTACGTTACCGCAAACACAAAAGCTCAACTACTCAATTGAAAAAGGCTTTGTAAAAATGGATGCACGAAAGTGTACCTGCTTTAGTTTATTCGCATATGTTGAAAGCGCACATAAAAATAAAAATAAAGATAACTAACATCCTTCAGTTCTGCTTTTGGTTAAACATAAACAGGAACAGTGGATGATATTATAAAGGATAATTTGTAGTTATAAGAACAAAAAAGAAAATAAGGCATATAACTAGTTCTTTTACTAATCAACACAGATATAAAAAGAAGACTTTGAAAAACCGTGAAGTAATTTATAGTTTTTCTTTTAGTTTTCTTATATCATACACATTATATCAGATAGGTCTCTTGCTACTATGAAAAAAACAGTGGCATGTTCCTTACAGAATGACCTCAGCAGTAGAACGTCCCATAGGAGTGGTTTTTTGCCTACTTTAATCTAAACATGATTACTATTAGAGCATTAAAAAGACTGGGCATTTTAAAAATGATAGTAAACGAAAGTTTAAAAAACTGCCAAAAAATGTTACCTTAAATTGAAACGTCAATACATTAAGCAAAGCCTATATTTTTATATCATTATATGAATGAAGATAAATTTATAAAAATTTAATAGCAACAATTAACGATGGTAGAAAATAAATTAGTTATAAATTCAACCATTTAAAATAAACAAAAAGATATATTGCAGGCTTATAAATCTCGAACTGTAGATAAAATTTAGAATTTCAAACAGATCATTAATTATTAAAGATTTTTATTCTGTCTACCTCATAATTCGTAAGTTTATTTAAAAACAGGTGGAAGATAAAATATTTACCTTCAGTAGGATATTTTGTAGTTTAGGGGACTATTTTATTTTTTCTCTACGGTAAATCGTAACAGATCTTTTAGTATAATTATAGTTTAGTTTTAAAATGAAAATTAATCAAAAAACAATTTCAAAGTACAAAAATAGGGTATTGAAACTACTTGTCCTATCGACATACCTAAAATTTCTTTTTAAAGATTGTGCAATTTTTTTTTAAATTGCACACTGAGATTAACTTTTATAGTAATTAGAATTTAATTAATTATTATTTTAAAATTTCTTTACCCTCTTTGTCCAAAAATTTTGTTAACTTCTGCTAAATCTGAGGCGCCAACAATTTTTATTGGCCTTAATATTCACATAATATGGTAAGGTTGATAAACTAGTGCCTTGTTATTGTCAATTTGCACTATCGTCTCAAAATTACAGAGTAAATTAAAGTCTATCGCTTTAGTAACAGATTTTTTGTTTCGCTTTGTTACCAACTAGTGATATTATGTTATGTTTAGTTAGTCTATTTTTTCATACATATTCTTTTATATGTATTTTTGTAGTTTAATAATATATTTTTACAATTTTTAATTTATATTTACTTAGACTAAATATTGTATGTACGATGTCTATCCCTAAGATATTGATCCATGATTAATATAATAAAAACCTTTTATATGGTTACCACATAACCTAGTAGTCAATAGTAGTCGATTGTAATGCGCATGCGTGAATGAGGAGGAATTTACTAGTTAGTTTGAATGTAGATGCTGGTAAATGAGCGTGTATATAATGTAACTGTCACATTAGAAACAATTGAAGAGATAGAATAGCAAAACTGGATTACATTTTTTGCGAGTTTGGAACATTTATCTGCAAAAAGCGTTCAAATTGCTTTTGATAAGGATGCCAGTACAAATTATGGCTGTAAATCTGTGAAACATAATCCACATTCTGGAAGATCAGCAAAGAAGAAAATGTTAAACGTATATGGACTACAATATATGAGAACAGGCAACCGAGAGTCCGAGAACTTAAGATGAGTTGGGGACTTTTAAAACTAAACTCTGCAAACGGTAGTTTTTAGCTCAGCGTAATTCATTCCACAGCTAGTATTATCAAAGTGGAAGAAATATATAGAAAGAAGGCACTTACTTTAAAGGAGGCTAAAGCTACATAAATGTTTCTTGTACAATAGCTTGTATTATTTTCATTAAATATATAGATTTTTTTATTGTAATTTTTTAGCAAATATTATGAAATACCTCTTCTGTACATAAATATTTATTACATTTATTATAAACAATTTATTCTATATAATTTAATACAAAATTAATAGTAAAATAAAGCTGCCCATTTCTTTGTAAGTGATTTGTTCTCATGTGAGGCAACGATAAGCATTACAACCATCAACTTTGATAGCTTTTACCGTACACTGCTGGCGAGTTAAGAAAACCTTATTCGTTTAACGGCCCTAATTAATTTGTCGACCTTTTTGTAAACGATTTTGTGCTGAAACGACTAAATGGAATTAAAGAATCCTAAAACATGTTAATGTTTAAGTGAGTTCTTTAAGAAGCTTTGTTATAGCATATATCCTTGGAATTTATATGCGCTTTGGTATTATCTTTTGAATCTTTATCTCTGAAAGACGATTTGGTTATTTTTATTCAATTGGAGGTAACAATTTGTCGATTATCATTCTTCTTTAATTAAATTGCTGCTTTTCTTAACAAATTTTCTTTAAATACAAAAGTCCAAATGCCAATCTTACGTATTTTAAGAATAATTCCAGGGAGGACACTTAACAACAGCTACAAACATTACTTTTGCAAGGAAGTGTTTTTTTTTTGTCGACCATCAACTGGACAATATGTACTACATGTTTTAGTAATATAAAGCCATTTTTTCTATACGTGGATATGATCAGTTATATTTATAATTTTGATTGAGCCGTGCTTTAACTTGCCATTGTTGCTAGGTTATAACAGTGGGTGATAAAATATCTCCAACAGTGAATACTTGTGAGATGCTTGGACCCAATTTAGTTTTTTTGAGAATTCACAACGAAACCACTGTTAGAATTATCCAGATTCGGGAAAAACCGCAGTTTGAGATTTTATCTAAACAATTTTACAAAAAAGTAAAAAACTAATTTGTTTATAAAATAATAAACAGACATTTTTCAGACAAATTTCAAGGTTTGCTTTCTTTCAGTTTTTATAAAATTCCAAACCGGATACTCAACACATCACTCAATAAGTTCGTAGGATGCCTAATAAAACAACAACTGTTAGGCAAAATTCGACTTTGTTCATTAAGATGGCCTTCTTCGAGAGTGATACATTCATTGCAACGTTTCTCTAACATTTCTATGTTTTTTTTTTGTAAAACTATTTATCTTTGGCCTCAAAATAGGTTTCAGTTTCGGCAGTTACTTCTTCAATAGAGACAAATCTCTTTCCCTAGAGCATTCTTTTTAGGTTTGCAAACAGGTAGCAGTCGCTGGGAGCCAGATTCGGAGAATATCTTGGATAGGAAAGCAATTCAAAGTGCGATTCGTGCAATTTTGCCATTGTTGCGATCGACTTGTGAACAAGATGCGTCGTCTTGGTGAAAGAGCACTTTTTTCTTCTTCACTTTAGGTCGTTTTTTACAATTTATTCCTTCAAAAGCACCAATAACACCATATAGTAATTGCTACTGATGGTTTTTCCTTTCTCAAGGTAATTGATTAATAAAATACTGTGCGCATCCCAAAATACGGAGGCCAAAACCTTACCAGTTAACCATTGCGTTTTCGGTTGCTTTTAGCGGCTTTCGCCCCTTGCTGTACACTTGATTTGAATTTGGAGTGTAGTAGTTTGCACATCATCACATGAAAAAATTTTTACTGCGCTGAAACAGATTCAAACAGCGGTCTGAATCGTCGACGCGTTGTAATTTTTGATCGACAGCAAACAAACGCGGTACTCACTTTGAACAGAGCTTTTTCATAGACAAATGTTTATGCAAAATGGTGAATACACTGCCTTCTGATATCTTTAAGGTGTCAGCTACTCATGCAACTTCAATTTACAATCGGCTAAAACTGTTTTGTGGACTTTTTTGTGTTTTCTGCCGAATTTGGGCGACCAGAGTGTTTAGCATCATCGGTGTTTGCACGGTCGCGTTTAAAATCAACAAACCACTTCTTTACCATTTGCCTCGATGAAGCAGAGTCCGAATAACACTTGTCAAGCCATTGTTTTGCTTGAATGGTATTTTTTCCCATTAAAAACCAATGCTTTATCAACACACAAAATTCAAATTTAAAAATAGCGTCACTAAAACTACTGTAATTTGTGAACTAAACATCAGATTGCCATGAAATTTTGACACGTATTATCTGAAGGTTAGTACTTCCTAAAAATCATATGTATTTGTCAATAGTGGCGCCATCTAACAGTCATCCTACGAACTTATTGAGTGATTGTTATTTCTGACCAGAGGAGATATGATGTATTATTGTTAATAATGATAGTCGGCACATATATAGAAATAATGCCTTCTCATCCAATAGAAGCTTTTATAATGGAAACATTTGTTTTGGCACATATTTTGATTTAAAGAAAATTATCTTGAGCCAGTTTTACTTGCTCTCCTCAGGTTGTTTAGAATTTTATTTAAACCGATGTTGCTATAAATTTCTCCCATTAATGTTAAAAACTAAAGGAAATAAAGAAAACGTTAGTAAAAAATTTATTTTAATGTTGCTATTTATAGCTGTAATCCTGATTATTAAAAACACGACGTAACAAGGAGTATACTTTTTACTAAAAATAATGTAAACCAATAAACAGTTTTATATTAAATAAAAATTGTAGTACGAGAGGAAATATGGGAACAGGGAAATGCGCTTTTATTTACCGTTTAATAAAGTCTTTCTTGCAAAAGGTAAAAATGGCTAAGTTTACAAAATATCTAAATCCTTGTTAGATATTGCTTTTCAAGACATGGCGTCGCTGTTGACAGTGAAACGAAAATTATATTTTAATTAACTTGTTTTCGAACAGCTTTTGCCTGGAATGGCATTCTCTTCACTTTTATTTTATTTTTGTCACTTTAGGTAATATAATAATATAAAATTATCGTCCTATCATTTTATGTTTGTTGTATTTTTAATATAATTTTTAGTAATGGGCGATTATTGGGATAATTTGATCGCCCTTCTGTGACTTAGTTTCTAAATCAGTTCGTAGTTTATTGATCCAAGTCTAAATTAATTTACACCATGCAACTTACAAATAACGACTTATAGTTTCAAATCAATTATTTAAATAGTGTCATTCATAAGTTTATACCTATTAAAATTCTTGTCGAAACAAAACTTTTTAAAAAGTATTGCTAGTAAGCACAACTATTTCTGTCTTGCATCGCTCGGAATTTTATGGATTTCTAAATATTAACTGAATTATAAAGACTTTTACAGTTATATGCAACTTAATTGTTAGCGGCTTCTCCCTATTGAAATTGCTTCGGTGGAAATGTTTTTCATATTTGAGTGAGCGATGGTTTTTACAAGCCAAATCAATTACTATTGTATAGGAGACATAACATTGCATTTTAAAAGCGTTTAGCTACTTGGGAAATATTTTTTTGCTATTGTAGTTTTAAACTTACTGTAAACATTTACCACGTCGACATATCTAATAGTTGTATATTTATAACAACAGCTCGCATTTGGCATTCGTAGCGCAAGGAAGTGCTAATCTCCAAGCGCGACGGGTCAAGTGATAACGCTTCCGTGATAAATTTAATTTTAATAATTTCATTTTATTGCAATTTTAAGCATATTTATTTATATTTATGCTTAATAACAGTCGCGATTTGCAAACAATTTATATTAGTGATCAGAAGTGAGTCATTCAGTTTTAGTGTCAGCCGTCATGGCTGGCACTAACCAACCATACTCCATGCCTTACGCACAACCTTCAATGATGCAGTATCAAACACAGTATCCTCAGCTTCTGGGCAACGTGGTACAACCCCAGTTACAAGTAACACAACCTCACTATATGCAACCTGCACTCAATCAACAGGTAGGTCAAAATGTAGCATCACACTGCGCGGCACCTGTTACACTATGGCAACAACCCTATCATCAACGATCTACGTCACATCAGCAAAATTCAGAATGGACCACTGTTACCCCGAGGAAAAATAAATGTATCATGCAAGATGTCGAAAATCGTATAGTGAAGCAAAAGGTCTCAGAAGATTCATCGCGGCTTAACTTAACAAATCGATTTCAAGCGCTCCCAGTATCAGATAATACAATTGAAGCAGACACACCCGCAGTTACAAAAACAAACTGAACACTACAACTGACAAAAAGTACACTTTAAAAGTTATAGGAAGAAAATAATGACGGAAACCACAGATATTTACAGGAAATTAGTAGCTAGACTAATAGAACTAAAAGTACAGTTCCATACATATCAGATGAAGGAAGAGCGCAGCTTTCGCGTCGTAATCAAGAACATACACTACTCTATCGATATTAATGAATTAAAAGCTGAGATAGAAACTCAAGGACATAAAGTTCTGAATATATACAATGTGAAGCACAGAACAACTAAACAGCCACTATCAATGTTCCTTATCGACCTAGCTCCCAACGAATCTAACAAAAAGATATATGACGTTAAATATTTATTACATACAAAAATTACAATAGTACCACCTCATCACAAAAGAGAAATCCTACAATGCGCCACTTGCCAAAGATATGGTCATATGAAGAGATTCTGCACGCACCAATCTAGGTGTGTAAAATGTGGCGCAAACCACCTAACCAGCACGTGTAGTAAATCAAAGGAAACCTAGTCAAAGTGCGTTTTATGTAACGGTTCACATCCTGCGAACTACAAAGGATGCCAAGTTTACTAGGAACTGAAGCAAAGAAAATTTCCATTACTTCGTCCTAAAGGCTTTGCACCGCAACCAACTACCGCACCCATACAAATGCCAAACAAAAATGAAGGAACAAGTTGTGTCAAATGGACAACAATTCTTTCACCACTTAAACGTGCCACAAAAGTCTCACATTGAGAAACTGGAAAAATGATGATAGAACTTGATGACAATCTAAAAACAATGCTAAATCTCCTCACAGTCATCGACTCCAAACTGCAATGATGGTTCAAACACTCAAGATTGCAGAATGGAATGCCAATGTCTTGTCAAACCACACCTTATAGTTACGGGCGTTTATTACTAATCACGATTTAGATATAGTTTCAATATCCGAAACCCATTTTACAGACAGAAGTTACTTTACAATACCCAACTATATTATGTATGACACACAATACCCTAGCGGAGCTGCACACGGAGGATCTGCAGTACTTATAAAAAGTTCCATCAAGCATTACCAAACAGATAAGTACATTCATGAGCACATTCAAGCAATCAGCGTGATCGTAGAAGATTGGACAGGACCAATTACAATTACCGCTTTGTATAGTCCCCCGAGATATAACATAAAAACAGAGCATTACATCCAATTCTTTAACACACTTGGTTCACGCTTCATTGCCGGCGGTGACTACAATGCTAAACACTAGAAATGGGGTGCTAGAGTAACCACCACTAAAGGTAGGGAATTGCTAAAATCGCTCGTCAACAATAACCTCAACCATCTCACCACCAGGCAACCCACATACTGGCCTACGGACAGGGCTAAAATCCCGGATCTACTTGAACTTTGTGTTACCAAAAACATAGCACAAAATTACCTAACAATCAAATCATGCCTTGATATGACATCAGATCATTCCCCAATCATAATCACATTAAGTATCCAAATACTTCACAGGCCTAGACCAATTAGACTCATCAAAAAAAAATACCGACTGGGACTTCTTTAGAATGATAGTCAACGAAAAAATAGATCTAGGCACACCCCTCAAGGCCACCGATGAGATCGATGATGCAGTAGAGCACCTGAACCGTACTATACAGGGTGCGGCATGGGATTCAACACCCTTTTCGGAAGTGAGCGATGCCCGCAACACTCTACCTATGGTAATAAAAAGAGCAATAGCCGAGAAAAGAAGGCTTCGCAGAATTTTGCAGAAGACTAGATCCCCAAATGATAAAAAAATTAGGCTCAACAATGCAACACGAAATTTGAAGGCAATGCTTCAAGATCAAAAAAATCAGGCTCTACAGTATTATCTGTCAACCCTCTCTGCTACCGAAACAACAGATTATTCCTTATGGAAAGCCACGAAGAAACTAAAACAACCACAGCAAGCAATCCCTCCAATTCGGAAACCTGATGGAAATTGGGCTAGGAGTGAGCAAGAAAAAGCCGATACTTTTGCAGCACATCTAACACATGTTTTTCAGCCCTTTCCTTCTGCACTAACTCCAGAAGAAGAAGCCGAAATACAACAATATTTGGAGACACCAGATCAACTAATCCTGCCAATAAAAAACCCTAAGAAATCAGCAGGGTATGACCTGATTACAGGAGAAGTTCTGAAACAATTGCCGGAGAAAGGATACAGACAAATAACAGCCATTTATAATGCTATTCTAAGATTAAGCTATTTCCCAGCCCAATGGAAGGTGACCCAAATAATACTTATACCTAAGCCAGGAAAGCCTCCTGAAGAACTGTCATCTCATCGTCCGATAAGTTTGCTACCTGTAGTATCTGAAATCTTTGAAAAACTGTTACTCAGAAGACTCGAACCAATAATAGAAAATCACGATCTAGTACCAGTACACCAATTCGGTTTTAGGAAAGACCACGCCACTATTGAGCAAATTCACAGGGTAGTAAACGAAATCAACCAGGCCTTCGAAAAGAAAAAATATTGCTCCACCGCTTTTCTCGATATAAGTCAAGCGTTCGATAAGGTCTGGCATGCGGGACTTTTGTATAAGAACAAGAAAAACCTGCCACACACTTATTTTCAACCGACCAAGTGCAAAAATGTCTTCGGCTCTGGCGTGTAAAAGCAAACGAAAACAAGTCCACCCAACTCACATTTACATTCAGGAGGAAAACATGTCCACAAGTTACCCTTAATAATACACCACTTCAGCAAGCCGAAGACACCCGATACCTTGGTATGCACCTTGATCGCAGACTAATTTGTAAAAAACATATACTTACTAAACGAAAACAACTGGACCTAAAGCTCTCGAAGTTATACTAATTATTAGGTAGAAAATCCAAGTTAACTTTATACAACAAGGTACTACTCTATAAATGTATACTAAAACCAATTTGGACATACGGGCTGCAACTATGGGGAACTACAAGCAACTCCAATTTGGAGATCTTGCAGAGATTCCAATCTAAAACCCTAAGGGTAATAGCAGATCCACCGTGGTACATCGGGACCTCCGAGTGAAACTAGTGAAAGACGAAGTGAAGTGCGTGAGTGCAAAGTATATTTTACGACTAGAAAATCACACAAACTATCTTGCTGTGAATTTGCTGGGTAACAGCAATTCAGTTTATAGGCTAAAAAGACTCACTCCCCTGGATCTTCCAGATCTACATTAGTTGTTTTGTGTGTTAAATGTTATCCTGTATATAATAGTTCATAAGTAATTCTAAGGAGGAGCCTTCCACTGGGACGGCATCCAGCATGTACTCTTTCTGTAAATTCACCTGATTTACTTATTGCTCATCAGAGCAGATTGTAAATATAAATAAACTTAAAAAAATGTTTATAACAAAGGTATATAATATACCAAAACGTTGTGTTCGGGTGTTTTCACTATCATTTGTCACAGTTTTGTATAACCCCAAGAAGAATTGGTATCAAGAGTTAGTTGATTTTTAAAAACTCTGTTAAGGAATTAAAAATTTACTTTTTTTTCTTTGAATGTGCCTTAAAGCACAGCTTTTTTGGTATATTACTTTTAATGGTGTATCAAGAGAAACTATATTTTACCAAGACTAATAAGTTGATGTATTTATTTAATATTTCCGAGTTATTTTCAACTTTTTCTTCAGATTTGCATGTTATGACTAAAAATATAAAGCAAAAAATATTTTAGTAACTACAATTCTAAATTATGTGTTATGTATATTATTTATACATAAGACCAGGGGGAGTTTAGCTAAAAAATAATTTACCAAAAAAATAATGTGGTCAATGTACTTTTAATTCAAAAACGTAGATCATCATGTTTTATTAGATGATATGACGTTCATGGTAACAATAATGTTTTTTAAAATACCAAGGTTATAAAATTTTTTAAACTTTCATTAATGTTTTTAAAAATTAACATATAATAATATTTCTATGACTCATGAATGGATCAAAAGTGGTACATGAAGCTAAATAGGATGCAATCATGTCACTTTTATAAAACACAGAGGAATATGTCTGTTTGCTAGCATTAAATTGAATAGCTATACCGCCTGCCGGTAATGCAAATATTTGGATAATAAAAGGCTTGTATAGAAAACCACATATAAAAAAAAAGTTTGCAACTAAGCCTTAACTTTAGAAGCTATTATTAGCTTATATTCTCGAGAGATTACAGTTCCAAATGGTAAGAACCTTCACTGATGCACTGTGGTATATCTTTAGTGCAAAATAAAATAGTGTGTATTAGTGATTCATAGACTGCAAAACAATCCTAATGTGCTGGCAATAAACTTATTAGATAACTATGAAGAAAGATGTAGACTAAAGGACTATAAACTATAACTACCCTGTTCTTAGTAATGCAAGTTAAAACAACTTAATTAATTTAATTGATTGTAATTAATATTAAAATGATTTGAGTAAACGACTGTAAAAATATATTTAAAGCTATTCATTATAAGCAAGTTGTAAATAGACACAATTTGACTGCAAACAATTTTCGTAGTGAATTACTGTTTACTATCTGGTTATAATTTAATATACTGGGTTAATGTAAGTTTCATAAGTATGGCTACTTTTAAAATTATACATGAGTTATTAATAGCCCAGAAAATCGTGCGCTCGAGCAGCTACTCCTTAGCGGAAAAAATATTTTATTCATTTTAAATTTAACACGCTGCGGCACTGCCCAGAGACCGCAATGTCTTAGTACAGCACTGTCTCTTTAATTTAGTAAGTTTCTTGAAGTTTTAGGTCGTTTTATAAAATGTTTCAATGTGTTTGCGAAAAACAAGCGCCAGTGCAATAAGATCTAAAAAATGTGTGCAGCCATGCCAACTCCTTTAATTTGCGGATTTTCAATACTGAAAGTTACTAGTTAGCAAGTTTCTTACAGATACATTCAAATTGTGTACTTATATGGCTATTACAGACGTGTCGTTTAACATAATATAATAATAATAAGAAAAATATAAGCTACTAAAATTTGCGCTACAACTCAAAATAGGTTCAATCATGTAGCCATTTATTAAACGTATAAATTAGAATAGTACTCCCAAAACAACAAAATGTTAAGAAACTTTATTCGAATTATAAGGTTAAGGCTTCTATTATTTAATATCGATTTAAACTTCACAAAAGCACGACTGGCTATCTCAATTCTTGTTAAAATATCTTTATCTGGTTATATATCTTGCCTCAAATAATTGATAAGGAAAGAAAACAAAACTGTTGTTTTGCAATCTTTCTGTTCCCTTGTTTTGAGGGGACATGCTTCTAATACTGGATGTATCAATTTTTACTCTGACTTTATTCATAAAATTTTTAAATATTTCACTACCCCCACCCTTTCCCAATGAACTATTTGTCAAAAATTTCATCTGTTAGATTGGTAGTAGAAGCCACAAAACGACTATACGGAAGAACAAAAGGAATAGTAAGAATACAAGGACAAGAAGAAGGGGAAATTCTTGATGGAGAGGGGGATAAAACAGGGAGACTCCCTCAGTCCACTACTATTCATTATCATGATGAATGAAATAGTCAAGAACAGCAGGAACCCAAACCTGAACACTAAACTAGGACACTGGAACATGGGGGCAATCAATATACAAAGCCTCGTCTTCGCAGATGATATACTACTCATAGCCGATAGCCAAAGGAAACTACAACAAGCAATAAATAATTGGAACAACGAAATTAAAATAAAAGGAATGACAATAAATGCGAAGAAAAGCAAAATAATGAGAATAAGTAAGAACACAGATGAAGAACAAAGAAACCTGAACGTAAGATGTGAGCAACTGAAACAAGTGGAGAGCTATGAGTACCTTGGAGTAATAAGAAGCCAAGACGGAACAGTAACAGATGAATTAAGGAACCGGATCTCCAAGGCGACTAGAGTATACTATCAGATCAACTCAACATTAATCAACAAGAAAGAGCTGAGCAAAGAGACTAAGCTCCACCTGTATAAAACAATATACTTACCTACATTAACCTACGGAATAGAAAGCATACTGCTACCAGACAAGAGCAAAAGTAAATTAACGGCTGCGGAAATGAAGTACCTGCGACGTATAGTCGGAAGAACAAAGAGGGACAGACAGAGGAACATCACAATAAGAGAGGAGTTAGACCTAGAACCGCTAGTGGAAACACTACAGAAAAGACAACTAATGTGGTTTTGGCACGTGACACGAATGGGCGAAGAAAGGCTGCCAAGAAGGGTATTAGAGGCAAGAAGAGAAGGAAAAAGAGGAACAGGAAGGCCAAGGCAAACATGGATGGAAACTATCAAGAAGGAAGTGGAAAGGAGGGGGAAAAGCGTGGCAGAAGCTAAACAAATCGCTAGAGACAGAAAGAGATTTCGAAAATGGATAGAGGACCCGACACCTTAGGGTATAAGGGATGGACAAAGAAGAAGAAGAAGAAGATTGGTAGTACATTAAAGTTGTATTAATCTATCTCGTACTCAAATTTCTTAACAAATTATCTACCAAAGCAAATGTAAATTAAAGACCTATTTTATTATTATAATTAATAGGTATAGCAAAATTTTTAGTAATAACATTTGTAATATTGATTTGCCTCATCTTCGTTTCTCTGGAAACTGGCCGATTTTTTCTATTTATAATATTGCCTTTTTAGTCTTTATCTTTCGTTCTTTACTAATTAATTTAAAAATAATGTACGGAGCTTCTTATCTATAATTTTAATTTCTTTTTTACTTACTATTTTTTGTAAAGATAACATTGTGTTTAATATGAGTGCTTAAGTGACTTGCTGAATAATCTCATCAAATTATAATTGCCACCCTGCGTCAATTTGTTTATAGATAAGAACTGAATTAGTCTGGCAACTGTCAATATAATAAAGATAACAGTATGGGTCCATATACTGGATTCCGTTTCAGTTAAATATGAATTAATTTGGGTCCTGAACGGTCTAAAGGCATTAATTCTGGACTGATGAACTAAAGTACTTAATTATGATGGAAGCTTTGTATATGAAAACACGAGTATGTTTTTGAATGAAGTACTTTTAATAATTTAGATCTATAAGAGTCCAAGGAACTTCATTTTTAAATAGATAAAATTCGAAAATTATAAGTATTCAAAATGAAATATGAAAATTTCAAATTTTAATGTTTGGAAGCTTAGTCAAATTTGGACCCGATATATTTGAATTTGTTTCTTTTTTCTTTAATATAATACCACCAACAGGAATCTTGTTATTTTATAGATATTTTAAAATTATGTCTAACGTTATAAAAAAGAAGGGTTTAAATCACTGTTACATAAAAAATTATTAGGTTTGGTGTTCCTCTTAATTTTAGAAGAAATGTGAGACAAATTTGAAAAAATAGAATTGATTTTTTAAGTTGTTTATGGGACCATATCAATAATTGATTATACTCTATTAATAAAAAGCTGTGAAAATTTCCAACCTCTTTCATACTTAATATTTAAAAAATATTTTGCTACCACAAACCCAGAAACGTTGTTTTAGTCGTTGAATAAATCGTTTTAAAATGTTATGTAATAGGTGTACAGTTTTGCTTTCCAATAGATGGTTTTAGGCGGTAAGTGGCGGAAATAAACAGTTGTAGATGTCATGGAATAAGCTTGAGCATTTGTGAACATAACTCTATCGAAACATTAGTCGATTTGTGTCCGTATCGTAAAGTTATTCACAATTGAAAATGTCATTTTACGAGCCAAATTTTCGTCATTTATAAAAAGTTTTAATTTTCTGCTTCAATATAAAGAAATCTACGGCTGAGGCTTATAAAATGCTCTCAAATAGTTATGGCAAGACCGCTATTAGTGAAAAAACGTATCGTGAGTTGTTCAACGTTTTGAGAACGGTGATTTTGACATCGAAGACCTGCATGGCGACGGAAAAGACAAGGTTTTTAAAGATGCAGAATTGGAGGCATTGGAGGCATCATGAGGACTCGTGTCGACCGCAAAAACAATGGGCAGGGTCATTAGGAGCGACTCAAAAAGCCATTTGAAAACGCCTCAAAGCTATGGCAATGATTCAGAAACAGGGAAATTGAGTGCCACATGAATTGAAGCCAAGAGATGTTGAACGGCGTTTGTTTGTTTGTGAACAGCTGCTTGAAAGGCAAATACGGAAAGAATTTCTGCATCGAATTGTGACTAATCCCAAGCGCAGAAAATCATGGGGACTTCCCAATCATGCTACCACGTCGACGACCAAACCGAATATTCACAGCTTCAAGGTCAAGCTCTGTATTTAGTGGGATCAGCTCGACATAGTGTATTATGAGCTGCCAAAACCGTCTGAAATAATCACAGGCGATTTGTATCCAAAGCAATTAATGCGTTTAAGCTGAGCATTGAAATACAAACGGCCACAAAACAAAGAGAGACACGATAAAGTAATTTTGCAGCATGACAATGCTCGACTCCACGTCGCAAAGTCGCTCAAAATATTACTCCCTCTGACTATCACATGTTTCTATCAATGGCACGCGGCCATTTAATTGTTTGTCGAATAATTGTTAAAACTTTTGTAAGAGAAAACGTTTAGGCCATGTAGCTAATAGTTGTCATCTAATTGACGGTAGCCTTTCGTATATAAAATAAAATTTATTTTAGTAATTTATTGGTTATTCATATTCATCCTGATATGCTTTGAAGCTCAAACTTAAAATTATGTTATAAACCAGCCAGTTAAGTATTTATTCCAAACTTTTGATAAAGATCAAAAGTCTCTACCACAGATGCGTTAAAAGGTAAGCTAGGTGAAAGTAATGTGGTATGTGTCAGTGTAATAAACAAATAAGAAAAAAACATTGAGAAAGTAAGAAGCTTCACCTTTTGTACTTACTTATTGGAATACCATATATTTAGAAAATTAAAATTGAGACTTCTAGAAAATTAGAAAGAACAATTCTTCATATTTGAAAGCTTTGCCTGTAAAAATAGCTTTGATAAAATCTCCAATACTGACATAATTATTAATGTCATTTCTTGTATTATTTTGTGTCAAATCAATGTGAATTAAAAATATGTAAACATACTTTAATACATAGCACCAATGTAGGTCATAAAGGGAAAGCTTATATTTTATCAAATTAATATCATTAGACACTTTTAGACTTGAAGAGCCTACCTATTGTGTACCTGACATTTGACTGGAAAAGCTACAGTTTGGTGTACAAAACTTTTAATAGATTCATTATTCGTTAAATTTTTGTTAAACGTTAAAAAGATTCTGGAAATTTTCTTTCATTTTTCGTGGTTTAGAGCCATTTTATGACATTAATGATAACCAGGTATTTCGAATTTTCTTTATTATGTACAATACGTTAAAAGGGTATCGTAAAGGCAAGTAAAAATTAAGGTTGCATTAATACTTTCTAATTTTGACTGTCAGTTCACAGTAGTGTTTTTAAGAATTCGCAAATTTCTCATAATGACACAGTTTGAATAAGCACATTTTATAAACCGAATTTATCATATCAGAAATATTAATTTATCTAAAAAGGTATAAAAAGTCTATAGGTGCAGGAAAAATAAAAGATAATTTGATAGAAAATTCTTTACTAAGTAACTGTATGCGAGATATTTCCTTATTGCGCGCATTTCTCAGTCGTCACAGTCTAACAATTTTTACTAATATGAAAATCTACATTTTTGTGCGAAGCAAATGCTAAGTTTCAAATAATTATTTATATAAAATCCTTTTAATTTTAAAGCCGTAAGCATGTAAAAGTAAAATGATTTTTAATATGATCATGCTGAAAGTCTTGGCCAATATTCTCTTAAAAACCATTGTTTATTAATATTGAAAAGACAATTGTTCTTTTATAAATGTAGAGGCTTTTACGATCAATGTTTGATTCATCCTGTTGTTTGCTCTCGTGCTGTTAGGCCGTGGTCGGAGTTTGAAAACTCTTTACCTTTCCTTCACAACTGAGGCACAGATCCCCAAAAAAATTTCTAAAATTAACTTATTGTCCCATGAGCTTTCGCTTTTATACTTCTACGCGTGTGGTAGGAATGATTGTATTGACGTAACCGGCTTATGTGCTGACGTAAATCGGCTCAATGCAGGTAATATCCCGACATTTGTTGATGGCACTTTCTTACCACGATTTAGCTAAAATTATTTTTATATTTATAAATTTTCACTGCCGCTCTGAATATGGTATGCAATATGCCCTCAATGTATGCAACGAGTTCTTTGTATCTTTGGCTCAACGAAGCAAGTATGATAGTAGTGTTTCTGCATTGTATGTGTTCAGAATTCTTCCTATCCCATCAGTGCCATCAGAAAGAAGAAAAGTGTACGGCAGCACCTCCATCCATTCTGACTGATGACATCAACGTAAAAAACCATACGAAACATTACAGCAGATTAAGTAAAGAAAATTTGGGTCGAACTTTCAAGCATCTTTAGCCGTGCTAAACCGCCTAAGGCAGAATTAAATACTTTTCTTAAACTGAAAAATGACAATACTTCCATAATTTTTATAGCTGATAAATAAAATGCCACAGTTATACAAGAGAACTATACAGAAGATGGCCAAATCTGCTAGATTCTAAATCTCATTCTAATTCCGCAGCACGGATGCTACAGGAGACATGCAAACTGGATCAGAGGTGCTACCCTCCAAAGACTACAAAAATGATGTACTACTACGACTCACTGTTAGTGCTAATGGTGGCTCTACCTACAAACTAGTTGCCTGTCCAGTCTATTACAATCACATAATTCATCAGATGTTCCATCAAGCACTGCGCACTCTTTGTTAACCACCTTCAAGGTATCCAACTACATGAAATAAACCTAATGGTCAGTTTTAATATGACGTCTCTGCTTACCAAAGTTTTAATTTAAGGTGCTCTAGATCACAGTTGTGAAAACATTGGTAGATCAGGTACGACAAACATGTCAACGTCAGTATTATAAGTTAATAACTCTTTGAGGGTGGAAATAGAAAACCTACTAGATGCACACACAAAACACAACTGAAATCTGTCATGGTAGTCGAAGCTTCTTAACCTAGAAACACTACTACTACTACCAAAAT
Organism: Sinelater perroti; assembly: GCA_036346155.1. NCBI lineage: Eukaryota > Metazoa > Arthropoda > Insecta > Coleoptera > Elateridae > Sinelater > Sinelater perroti. Next base: position 7,231,906 of record JARFIY010000265.1, read on the forward strand.
ACGGAATTTTCTTTGGCTAACCAAGGACACAAGAAGCTCACAGGATACACCAGAGGTATACTGCATATCAAGCCTGTGTAAGCAGATCTACATTGCCATTACGAGACGCACGATTACCACCAGATTAAAAGAATACCAACAACTTCTACGTCTCAGTTTCCCGTAATTGAATGCCTTAAAGATAGTTAACAAAGTGTGTGGAGTGCTTGATTTAACTGCTGATAAGTCCAATATATTGAACAAGTATTTGGCCAGCTTGTAGGTAACATCTATCACTGGAACTGATAATGGTTTACACATCACCCTTGCAGATTTTGAGGAGCCTGTATATTCCTAGAAGCAGCGCTGATGTTATTTTTTTCTTAATGGCATCATACATAAGAAACTTTTTTATCAGTTATACATCGTTTGAAAACAGTATAGAAATCGAGCATTTTAGCCATTTTATTTGTGTAATCCTCCTGTGATAGTATAAATGTGGCATTGCCTTTACCCACTAGCAAAATAATGATAATATCGTAGTTTTTGAGTTTACGAAGAGAATTTAATTTTGCAATGGGAAAGTACTTTTGGTGGCTTAGCACGGCGAAAAATGCGTGAAATCTTGCCCCGAATTTTCTGTGCTTCATCGGTTGGAAGGTTTACTAGGGCCACATTTACGTTAACTTTGATGTTCTCAACTGGAATATATTTCAGTACTACCGCAAACTTTTCTCCTTTATGAGTGCCTTGACAGAATAGGGACAATTCTAAACAAACGCAAAACCTATTGTATACATCTCGTGTGGTAAGCGTGGTAAGTGTGGTAAACGCATGATCAATCTCAAATTATGTTAGCCCTGTTATGTCAGCATCTGATGTGAGTAACGGTCGTTCACCATCGCTAAAGCAAAATCTCAAGAGACAGCAAAGCAATTTTCTTCTAAAGGTGTTCGTCGCAGTTGTGGAAGAAACGTTAAGAGTTGCCAATCTCCGATCACGGTCTGACAGTTTCAAAACGAGCAACATGATGTATATATAGTTGTTTATATATAATATATAATACCATGGCTAAAATCTCCCAAAAATAAAATAAATCAGAAAGCAACGGCCCTTAGTCCGCAGCAGTTTCACATCCCCCGATTACGAAGACGATCGGACAAGGAGAAAGGCAAAGGGTGCTAAGAATATCTGCGTTGTACTTGATCGTCATGAACAAACAAGCAATTCAAAGAAACGGACCATGTACATAGCGACATATAACATGAAAACATTATCTACAGAAGAGAAACTAAAAAAGTTACAAAATAAAATACAGAATATAAAATGGGTTACAATAGGTCTGGGTAAAGTCAGACGCACTGGAGAACATCTTATAAATTTAAATTTAATACACATACTATGCAGTAAGGGACACGCTGCAACAAAAACTAACGGAGTTAGATTTGTAGTACATAAAGACTTGGCAAAGAATGTTGCAGTCTACGAAGACATATCCGACAGAATTGGGTATATAACAATTAATTTAAATAAAAAAGGAAAATCAAAGTTATACAGATATACGCACCTACCAGCAAATTGGAAGAAGAAGACATAGAACAAAGAAACAAATTGTCCCCAAGAGAATCAAACCACTTATTCGCTAATTATTTTGAGATTTTAATGCGAAGGTAGGCAAAACCTGGAAGAAATTGAAAACAGTATGGGCCCACATGGAATAGACCACAAAAATCATAGACGAGATGAGTTACTAAATTTGCAGAGTTAAGCAACCTTTACATAATAAACACGTTTATACAAAGAAAACAACGCAAAAGGGCATGGTGAAGCCCTGATCATACGACAGAAAGTGAGACTAATTTTCAGAAAAATATATTACAGGATGTATCAGTCTCAAGCAAATGCTTAGTTGATAGCTACCTCAGAATGGTCCGAGCAAATCTGCATATTAATCTTCAATCACTTAGAGCGACAGAATTCAAAAATAAAAAGAAACCAATTGACGTTAACAAACTGACGGAAAATAAGGTATTTTTTCAGAAAGAACTAACAAAGAGGCCGCATAAAAAGCAGTTTTTAGAGCACAAAATAAAAACACAAAAATAGCCAACAAACAGAAAATCTCATAAAGAAACAAAGAAGCTTCAAAATAGAAAATGACTTAAACAAGATAGAATTAGTAGAATTGAATAAATTGATTAAAAAAGAAAAACGAAGAGATATAAGAAAGTTTAAAATAAAAACCATACTAGAGACATTGGAAGAAATTAAAGAACCTAAAACTTTAAAAAAGTGTTTTAGAATAGGCCGAAACAGAAATTGTAAAGATCAGAACAAAGAAAATACAACATTAACAAAGATAAATACTATAAAAACAAAATTGAAAGGTATTACACTGAACTCTACAAACCTTAAATAAACCCAGACGAGAGACACATGGAAGTCTTAAAAAGGAAAATCTTAAATGTAGGTTCGGAGGAAATACCGGACATAACAATAAGTTGAAATTAAAAATGCCTTAAGAAAGATGAAGAACAATAGATCTTTAGAAGCAGACAAAATTATTGTTGAAATGCTGAAAGAAGCGGGAGAGAAGCTATACCAACAATTTGTAAAAATATATAACAAATGCCTGGAAACTCAAGAAATCCCCAAATCATGTCCAACAGCAAAGTCATAATTATCCATAAGAAAGGAGATACAGCAGACTTAAAAATCTATGAACCAATACGCCTTTTGTTGCAAACTCTATAAGCTATTCAAAAGAATAATCACTAACTGACTGATGACCAAATTTGATGACAATCAGCCAATAGAGCATGCGAGATTTAGATCAAGATTCAGCACATGGGGCCACTTTCAAACAATGCAAAACTTACTAGAAAAGAGCAAAGAATTAAACATTCAGCTTTTATAGACTACGAGAAAGCATTTGACTCCGTAGAAAACTGGGCAATGCTCAACTCGTTGGTCAACTGAGAAATAAACAGCAGGTACAACCAATTAATAGAGAATATCTATAATAACGCGAGTATGTATTATAAAAATAATACCCAACTACAACTACAGATAACATACCTATACAGAGACGAATAAAACAATGGGATCTGATTTATCCAAAGTTGTTTAGCACCGTGCCAGAAGATGTCTTTCGTCAAATGCATTGGTCGAATAATGATATAAATATTGACGGAGTGAACTTGAGCCACTCGAGTTTCGCTCAGTAAAGATTACCGAGACCACAGAAAATGATTAACGAAATCAACAACCGCTCAAGAGAAGTTGTACTGAAAATAAACAAAACGAAGACTAAGATAATGACAAACGCAAGCAAAAATATAAACATCGTTTTGGAAAGTACACGGTGGAAATTGTTGATAAATATATATACCAAATGTGCTTAGATTAATAAATATCAACAGATAAAGTTAACATGTCCGAAGAAATAAGAAAAACAATACGAATAGGCTGGTCTGTATTTAGAAAGTTCAGATACATTCTAAAAGACAAAGATATTTCAAATTATTTAAAAACAAAGATTTACAACCAACGTGTCATCCCGACGATCACGTATGGCTGTAAAACCTGGAGACTCACAAAAAAGAACTCGCAGTGATTGGCGAGAACACAATGGGCATATGAAAGCCAAATGCTCGGAATGAAACTAATAGATAAGAAACTAAACACTTGGATACGCCAACAAACAAAAGTTAACGATATTGTGGAAAGAATTGCATAGCTGAAATGGCAATACGCTGGCTTTTTGTCAGGTAAACAAAATAATAGATGGACTAAAACCATATTACAGTGAAGGCTGGGAAGTTACAAAAGAAGAAAAAGAAGACCCCGTAGAAGATGGCGAGGTGACATACAATACGTTGTAGGAATAAAGTGGACAGAGAAAGACGGAAAATGTTGGAAAAGGCCTACGTCCAACAAAAGATGGAGAAGGGCTTATCGTGATCGTGATACAATATACCATGTCCTGCACTAATTTATAACGTAATTGGTGATCATAAGTTAACCAGAGACAGTTTTTACAAAATCACCATTACTGATTTTGGGTTTATATAATAGACTTTATTGTCAGCTCAACAATTAAAATGTTATACATGACATGTTTAATAATATTACAAATAACTACTGTAAATGACACGACAAAACTATTTGTAACGTCTTGATTATTAATATTGTTAATGTTTAATCGTTATGCTCTTCTACGATAACGATGTCTTGGGGTAGTCTTCGTTTTAGCCTAGTGTGTATATTTCGCTTGCACATGTTGTAATAGGTGACCCCGTCGCACGCACTCGCGTTTTGTATAAACTTTTTAACACTTTCACAGATGTAATTTTGTACATATGAAACTCTTAGTTCGTAGTGTAGTTGGGTATTACGAATAAACTGCAACTCGTAAAATTTTATTTTGGAGTCTTTGTATTTTGTTGATGTTTGTTTTTGACGTAGTACACCAAACCTGGCAAGCGTATAAGATTAAGGGGCGTATTAGGGTTTTATACAGTAATATGGTACACTCCGGCTTCAGAGATGACTTGCGATTAATGAGAGGGTATAGCTGACGCATTCTGTTGTTGGCCTGGAGTAGCTTATTGTTTATGTGGTAGTTCCAGGTTAATCGTGTGTCGAGGTGTACTCCAAGATATTTTACCGCTTGATCCCTGGGGTTCCATGGTATAGATTTGCCATCCATTTTGATGTTGGGCGGGATGGTATCTCTCCTTAGCGTGAAAATTTTGCTTTGGCATTTGGCAGGGTTAACTTGGATATTCCATGTTTTAACACACTTACTAATTGTATTCGTGGCGTGTTGAAGTTTTTGTACTGCAATGTGTAAGTTCGTGTTTTGCGTGATAATCGCCGTGTCGTCCGCAAACGTGGCTATAGAAGCTCCGGTTGCTGGTATATCTGATGTATAGATATTAAATAGCAGAGGCCCAAGAATGCTTCCTTGAGGAACTCCCGAATGTATAGCTTTGATATCAGATATGGCAGAGTTGACCTTAACAGCGAACGTTCTATCTTCCAAAAACGAAAATATTGTAGCTTGCAGGTAACTTGGTATATTAATGTCAAGTAGTTTTTCATTAGACCTTCAATCCATACCTTGTCGAAAGCATTCGCAATGTCGATGAAGATGATTGTTGTATAGCATTTACTTTCAAATCCATTATCGATTATTTCGCTAATTCTCTGGAGCTGATGGCAGCTTGAATGTCCTTTCTTAAAGCCAAATTGAAATGCTGGTATTATATTTTGGGTTTCTACAATTTTTGATAATCCAACATGAATAATTTTTTCCAGAATTTTTGATAAGGTTGTAAGTAGGCTTATTGGCCGGTAGTTCTTAATATCTTTTTTATCTTTTCCTGGTTTTGCAAACATGAGCATGTGCGCGTGTTTCCAGCTCCGTGGAAAGTATTCAATGCGAAGACATGCATTATATATAGATGCGAGGTATGCTATACATTTTTTGGTCAGGTGTTTAAGGACAATGCTAGTTATTAGGTCATGGCCTGGTGACTTTCGTTTGGGCAGAGCAGATATGAATTGAGTTATTTCACTTGGTGATACAGGGTATATGTTTTCTGTGATAACTGGGCGATTGCGCTCGTGATTTTGGGTTTGTCAGCATACTGCCATTTGAAGCTCGTTAAAAAGATCGCCTCTACTGATATTTATGATACACTTTAACTTGCATATAAAAATGTATGCATGGGTATTAAGAGATGTCACAGGATTTGTAAAATATTGTAAATACAAGCATTTAAGTTCAGCCTCGTAGCGTTCAGTGAACTCAACAAGGACAGCTGTATAACTGGATGAAAAAGTAGTAAGGCTGGGAATAAAGCGCATTGTAGTACATAATATAATAAAAGCTTAGATGTCTGAAATACTAAAATAAAAATCTACATTAGCAAAAGATTGTGGAACGATAAGAAAATCTACACAAAAAGAGAAAATTAAACATTTTTTTTAAATAAGAGTATATATTTAGGTTTCCATTATTGAGAAATTATTGTTTGTAAAAAAATGTATGTCCTTGTAGAACACAAAATAATAATAACGCCATTGTGAACAAATCAAGTGCTTTGATTATATTGTAAGGCATGGTACACATTTGGTTTAACTAAAATATTTTATAGAATACACAATGCTGATAAAAATAATAAATTAACTGTGTATTTCTTAGTTAAAAAATATGTCACGATAGTAAAATTTTTTAGTATTATTTGCTTCTTAAGGATATTATATATCTGTAGATGTACTTATCTGATCCTGTCAATGAAAGTTAAAAAATGCTTCTACAAATGTGTAAGAGAGAAGAAATATTAGTTTTCTTTTCTTTGGCCGACAAAGTTTCCATGATTGCGACCAGGCCTAACGTTGTTGCGTTTCAAAAATAGTGGCTTCGGGCGGAGAGATAAGGCTAGGCGAACATGTAAATAATATGGGCCGCGCTATCTGGAGCTAATCGTACTTACTTTCCTTGTACTGTAGCACATTCGCGTGTTTTTCGTGAATCACAACGCACCGATAGCAGCTTTTCCTGCAAGCAGAAGGGCACGTTTGAGATCGGCATAAAATATGCACGGCGCTTTTCCGACTTGGAAACTTTTATTGCGCCGCTCAAAATAAATGATAACGTACTCGTCCACAACCAAAAACTTGTCTCCCTCGGACCCGAGGCACCTCCCTTTGCTGCTGAGCCGGGGCCCTTCGATCACTATCGGCTGCCGCACCCCGGACTGAAACCACGTTCCTTCCCATCGCTCCGGGAAAAAGCAGACCCCTGAAAGCACAAATGGACGCTGTAAGCAGATTTGAGCTGGCGATACAAGTGCATCGCACGGGAATCGGGAAGGATTTAATGCCGCCGAAAAAGGGCATTAAGTTCCCTTCGGTGCCGCGCCATTTGTTACTTTAAAGAATATTTATCTTGTAAGCACACGTAAAGCATACGGAAAAGGGAGCGCGGGGTGCTTTATGGCGCGCATCTCTTTCGCCGCAATTTTTCATAGCGCGCGGCCGCGCACTTTATCTTGGCTAATTTGCCGGCGATTCATTCGCAGCCAACCGGCGCCCATGTAATTGATATGTACGTAAACTGTGGAAGTGACAACTTAATTTGGAAGGGCAGCCGGAATTTTAAATGCGCGCGAGCGCTCGGCCGCGCCATGCATCTTGCAGCGGCGTAAATTTCCCGGCTTCGCCGATTCATCAGCCAGATAAATACGCGGCAACCGCGATGTATTGCAGCCAAATATGTAATAAATATGGGGATCGAATTGCGCAGTGCATGCTGCATAATACGCGGGAGATGCCACGTCCTTCCTTTGCGGTGGCGTTCCGCAAGACGACAGAGGGGCGAGCTGTAAAAATGCAAATAGGAAATTTGGAAGGGTCATCGTAAAGGGATTTAGGCCCCGCATTTTCCAGGCGCGAGGTTCGATATTGAATTGTGTTTGATTGGTATTTTGCATTTTTTATATTTAGAGGCGGATACAATTACAGAACAAGGCAAAAAGGCGATTCCCAGTTTTCTCGTTAAACGGAAAATTGGGAAAAACGTTGCGTCGCAAAAAGGCCATTTGCCGGAGCGTTCTTCGCGTTTAAAATAGGTCGGCGCTGAAGGATACGGGAACAATATATGCTCGCCTTAACAAGCGCTTAGATAAAGTAGGAGGAAGCCGCGGGAAGCTCAAAGATCTAATTAACCTGCACATACCTTCTTGTTTGAAAGTTGCGGTGTAGTGGAAAAAGCACAAAAGAAACAGAAGGAAATTACAGAATAAGCAGCTCCATCGAACATCCATGCTGGATTTGGTATTGCTTGAGGTTACATTGTAGCGCTTTGCCCCTGCAACAAGCAAAAAATGGCCTTAATAAAGAAAATTACTAGAGAGCATATTTTATTAAGTTTGTTTAGCTGTGAGTTTGCAGATATCCTGCCGAGCAATTTGTTCCTTTAGGGCGCACATTTAAATTGCACGCTGCCTTTTCCTTTGCTTTCGTCCGCGTTTGGTCTCTTTGATTTTGACGTTTTTAAAATTAGCAGTGCAACTGCACAGAAATGCATAAATGCAAAGGCAGTGGTATGGGTCGAACCCGCTACAAAAACCCAGCCCCAATTTCTAAGAACGGCTTTACGGTCTTGACGTATGGAACATCGAGCATTTACTGATGATGTCCATTTGGAATGTAATGGAAACTGAAACTAAAATGGATAAGGATTCCTCTACCCAACATTAAGAGAAATGTAGCTTTTACTGGAAGTGCGTTATATATTTCGCTACAAAGCTTCTTCGAATTGCGTTAATATTTTACGATAGCAAATTTTTTATTATAAATGGAACGCTGCGTTGCAACAGACGAAAGCATTGCTGTACAGCGACAGCATCTTACTTTTTACAAACCGACTGTCAAGTTACAGTTACAATATTGCGAGATATTACTTATCGTGTAACAAATATAGCTCAATCTTTTTTGTCCACAAATGCTACACACTGCTTTAGGTACTTATAATTTGTATACATATATATTAAATTTTTAGAATGGGTTATTTATAGATCTGACCGAGAATAACATTATATTTGTAGAAATTATTGTTAATTTTATTTTATAACAGGAGGGGTTGCCCGCAAAAAGGTATTTTTGGGGCGCGAGGCTAACAATTTTTTATTCGCCTTTCTCCAAATTTTTGCAAAGCGGGAATGAGGAACAATTGTTTCTACAAACAATAACAGTGGGATAAATTAGTGTAGAACAATCCTGAAAATATACAACTAGACGTACGCTCAGAGTTCAGCTACGCCACATTTCATATCAGATGTTTTTGTTTACCGTTGCATATAACCACCATGTTGCCATGTTCCGCAATTTCGTGGAGGACTCACGTAACTTGGATATGCACAATTGAAGTTTCAACAAGATTGCGTTACCATACATGGCAAAAAGTTCTGGGACAAATGTTTCTAGGTCTCATATTATCCCATAGTCTGTTAGGTCACTAGATCTATTCCCTTACGATTTCTTTCTGTGGCGTTTGAAATTCTTTAACGTAGGCCGTAGACTGTCGAGGAATTAACGAATGCTATTCACAACGCGATTGCAGCAGTTCCAGTTGAAATAACTCGACAAGCAATGCTGAACTTCAAGCTGAGGCGGTAGAATTGTATCGCTCGACATTATTTTCAAAACTGCTTGATGGCTAAATTTCAAGCATTGTTCTATGTGGTGGTACAATAGAACATTCAACAAAATCCATGTCGTTCATTTTATTGTTGTGTCGAAAAAGGGAGATCATTCTGTTGGACTCTGCATATTCGTCACCTTTAACGCAAAAAAAGTGTAACAAGAATTTGGTTGCAGTATAATTGACGACAAAACGTAATATACATAAAAATATTGTAACTTGCGTTTGATTTTATTTCAACTAAAATCGATGACTGATCAATATACAGGGTGGCCCACGAGTTGATGGAAAAATTTCGTTTACATATTCTATAAGCAATTCTAAGAAAAAAATGTTCAATATTTTTGTTCGAATTCTCAACTGTTTCAAAGAAATTGAGGTTGAAAGTTGCTAATCCGCACACAAGAGGAATAGAACTAACGCAGTGTTCAATAAAGTAAGAAATAATGTGGAAAACATTAGCTGGCCAAGACAGTTGTAGAAACATGCCGACCTATGCGTTGCTGATGGTGGTAAGCATGTTAAGCATTTGTAGCTGCTTCCTTTCATAATTTTTTATCATTAATGAATGATGGTCTAGTCCATTTAAAGAACAAGAAACTAATGATTCGATTGAATTTGATATAAGCAATTTTTCATGGGACTTTTTCAAAATGTGAAATGTTGAGTTGTCTCCTTATTAATAATAATAATAATGTAATAATAATAATTAATATCGCAAACTATGCAGTTTAAACGTCAATTAAAAATCTTACATATGTCCTTAGTCAATAGATATAAACAGTTGACAAAAAAGTTATAATAATGGTAATTGTAATACGCGGTATTCTAAGAATATACAGGGTGCCATAGAATAACGGCAATTTATTAACAATCCAATAAAACCAAGAGTGATGGATGAAAAATATTTTATTTATAGTAATTGAAACCTTAAAATTTGCCATTTAAAAAACATTAATGGAATTTATCATTTTTTAAAAATTACGTCCGTTAGATGCTGTTCTCCTGTATGAATGCATTCTTTAAATCTGCTGTTGAGATTTCTCATTGACCGCTGCAACATCTCAGCTGGGATACTGTGAATTTCATCCTGAATTCTCTGTTTTAACTCGTCCAGAGTTCTTGGTCGAGTCGTGTACACTTTACTCTTGAGATAGCCCCACAAGAAAAAATCACAAACGGATAAATCTGGCAATCTGGGGAACGTTACCGAATCTTGAGGTCACAGGGTTACCGAACAATTCCCGCACAGCTTTCATTGATTTGTCGTTCAGTGTGTGATGTTGCTCCATCCTGTTAAAACCAGGTTTCTTGAACGTGTGGAAAATTTCTCAATTCAGGTGTAACGAATGATTGTAACGTCTCCACGTAACGATCCGCATTAACAGTTACTGTGATCCCTTGTTCATTTTCAAAACAATAAGGTCCGATGATTCCATGAAATGAAACAGCACACCATACTGTCACCTTACTAGCGTGTAAAGGGCGCTCATAGACTTTATTAGGATTTGTGTCTGTCCAGCAACGGTTCTGCTTATTCACGTGAGATGAAAATAGGCCTCATCCGATATCCACAACTTGCTTAGAAATTCATCGTCATTGTTTATGTTTGTTATCATTTGTTGATTGTTGATTCTAATCGTAACTGGTAATCGTTTTCCTTCAGTTGTTCCACTATCTGCAGCTTGTATAGATAAAATTTTAAATCTAAATGAAGAATTCTGCGAACACTCTCCCGGGACATTTTAATCGCAACTGCTTGCTTACGAATTGAACGTTGTAGGCTCCGTAAGACAGACTCGCGTACAACATCAGTGTTCTGTGGGGTACGAGCACTTTTTGGTCCTCCTGTTGGTTTCTTCTTTGGGGGACATGCAGTCTCTTCAAAGTTGTATGTATATATGCCGTAATTCCTCCTGGGAGGTATCATTGGCACCCTTTCATGGGCTTTTTAATCCTTTTTGGCTGGATTAGTGCCTTTAGTTGTGATTTCCGTTTCATATGCCCTTGCTTGATTTTGCTTTTACTACTATTTTCTTTTTAAATCTCCCAATACTTCATCCTTCCATCTATTTTTGGGTTTTCCTCGTGGTCTTGTCTGTTCTGGTTTCCACTCGGTTATTGTCTTTATCATTCTATTTCTATCCGTTCTTTCTATATGCCCTAGCCATCTTATTCGCTGTGCTTTTATTTCCCTGAAAATGTCTTCTCCTTTCAGTTCTTCTTCTATTTCCTTATTCATTTTTATTCTATATTCGTTGTCTTCCATTTTCACTGGTCCTAGGATCTTCCTCATAATTTTTCTTTCGAGAATATGCAGTTGTTCCTCCTCTTTTTTCGACATTCTTATCGTCTATGCTGCATATATTATTGTGGGTCTTATTAGTGTTTTGTATACTCTTATTTTTGTTGTTTTCGTGATTTTCCGGTCTTTCAGTAATGGTTTATATATGTTGAACAATTTAAACCCTCGGTGAATTCTTTCTTTTATATCCTGGTCTCTGTTATTTTTGTTGTTTATTTCCGTTCCTAGGTATGTGAATGTTTGTATTCTTTCAAATTTGTGACTTCCGATTTTGTATTGGTTTTGGTTATCTCCTTTTCCTCGTTTACAGCACATGTATTTTGTTTTATTTTCATTTATTGTAAGACCTCTTGCTTTTGCTTCTGTTTCGATTGTGTTAAGTGTTTGTTGTAGTTTAGTTTTGCTTCTTGAGAGTATTACTAAATCATCCGCATATGCCAAAATTTGCATCTCTTTGTTCACAACTGTGCCTGTTTGGTCTGTTTTTCGTATGATGTTCTCTAGTGTTATGTTGAATAGGTTGGGTGATAGTGCACCTCCTTGTCTTACCCCTAAGTTGGTTTCAAAATATTTTGTGTCCCCTTCTTGTAATTGTACTGTCGCTTCTGAATTCTCCATCGTCATTTTAGTTAGTCGTATTAGTTTGATGGTATTCGGATTTCTCTCATATCCTCTAATATTTGTGGTCTTTTAATTTGGTCAAAAGCTTTTTGAAAGTCTATGAATAAGAGATCTAATTCGATATTGTATTCGTACGCTTTTTCTATTATTTGGTTGATGATATGTATGGCGTCTACTGTTGATCTGCCTGGGCGGAATCCACATTGATAGTCCCCGATTTTATTTTCCGTATGGATACTTAACCTCTATTGTAATATACATGTGAAAATCTTGTATGTTGCGTTGAGGAGCGTGATTCCCCTATAGTTACTGTATATTTCTGGGTCGCCTTGTTTATATATCGGTATGATTCTTCCCTTTTCCCAGTCTTTTGATATCTTCTCTTCATTCCAGATTGCTGTTATTAGTTTGTGTATTATTTTGTGCAGTTCTTTCCCTCCATATTTTATCATTTCTCCGTTTATTTCATCTACACCCGGGCTTTTACCATTTTTAATTCTTTTTATAGTTTTTTTCCACTTCCTCATAGGTTGGTTCTTTGTCTATATATTCATTTCATTCATTTACAATTTCCCTTTGCTCTTCATCTTCTTCCCTGAATAGTAGGCCTTGATAATATTCTCTCCATATATCTTTAATCTTTTTTCCTTCATACTAAGTTTGTCCTTGGTTATCTTTCATTCCTCTTCTCTTGATTGGGTAGTTTCTTCTTGTCTTTTTTATGTTTTTGTACATCTTTCTAGTACAGTTGTGTCTTCTATTGGTTTCTATTTCCTCTATTCCTTGATCTATCCATTCTCTTTTTTTCGTTTTAAATAGTTTGTCTGCTTTTTCTTTATCTCTTTATATTTTTCGTGGTCTTCGTTCTTTCCTGTGTTTATCCATTTCAATCTAGCGTCTCTCTTTTTGTTTATTTCTCTGTCACATTCTTCATCGAACCATATTTTATTTTTTATTTTTTCTGTGTCCTATGATTTTGCCTTTATATCCGTTATGCATTTTTAATGTTTTTCCATTCATTTTCGATTTCTTCTGGTGCTCTCTTTTTGGTTGGGTTATTTTTGTTCAATTCCTTCTATATATTTTTCCTGGTTTCCATATTGTTTAATTTTTCAACTGCCCATTTTCTTCTTTGATTAATTTTCTCCCAATTTTTTGTTATTTTTTGCTTTAGTTTTGTTATTACCAACAAGTGATCTGTGTCTGCGTTAGCACCTCTGAAGGTTCTAACATCTTGTACAGCTGTTGCTATGTTTTTTGAGACTAACACATGATCTATTTGGTTGCCCTTGTTTCTTCCGGTATAAGCCAGGTTTCCTTATGTTCTCTTCTGTGTGGGAATTTGGTGCTACTTATTACTAGGTCTGCTGCTGCCGCATAATTACATAGTTTTAGTCCATTGTCATTTGTCTTCTCATGAATAGTGTGTTTGTCTGCAACCCCTCTGAGCCATTCTTCTTTCCCCACCATTGCATTAAAGTCCCCCAGTATCATAAGGATGTCTTCAAAGTTATTAATCCAAATTTTATAGCGTGTTTTGATGACGTTCTAAGTTGTAAAAACGTCGGAATTTCCTCTGCACAGCTTCCGAACTATCACTGTTTTTATAAAACTTTTTTATGGCTAACGCACGCTGTTGCCCGTTCCACTGATGCATGGTTACTAAAATGGCGAAGTGTTTACTTGATCAAGGTCACTGTCTCGCAGTGCTGCGACCTGCTCATGGCGGCCACTACGCATTTCAAAAATTCCCGTTATTCTGTGTCACCCGTTACAACACATTTTTATATTATTTTGTATTTCTGTTACTGCTTACGCCGGATAATTTATTAAAAACAAATTTAGTGCCTTTAAAAATTTAAGACTTCTAATATTTTGGAGTAGCACATTATACATTTTATAGCAGAGTTATATGGTAAATTAAAACATTTTTGTAGTCTTACGTGATCCCCTACTAAGAGCCCTATTTGGTGGGTGTAATGATAATTTTGATCTAACTGTTTTAAAAGAGTCAGAATGTTTTTTTACGTGTTTTAAATTATACAGTGCATACAAAGCTGGCACAGTTAGTACTCCCAAAAGGGGGCAGATTTTAATTTTCCTAGCGTTGAATGTAATTCTTAATGGTTTACACTTTGTTCTCTTCATAAATCTAACCTCATAGGATACTGTAACCGGGAATAGTGTAATTTTAAAATATGAATGTCAACGTTTTGTCTCAACATTAAGAGAATATAGTTTACCAATAATAATTTTTTACATAGGCATTCAATATGAACCTTTCACGTAGTCGACTATCAAACCAAAGTCCTAGCACTTTACAAAGATTTTGGTCGAGCTCTTATCTTTATTCAACTTTTATTCGTTGGTTTCAGTTTGACATCTATTTGATATTTAATTTCAGATTTGAGTAAGGACTTTAAGTTGTTATCATTACTGAAAAGATTTAAATCATCAGCAAATTTCTAGATAGAGGCTTTATTGTTTACATTTATTTTTAAATCATTGACAATTCAAATAGAGAAGATTGGCCCAAATGTTGTATTTTAAAGTACCCCGTAGTTAGTCACAAGTTTTTGTGAAATAATTCCTCAAGCGATACAACCTGTTGTCTACCTTCTAGAATGGAAGTACAGAAATGCAATCCATTGCTACGTATCCCATAAAATTCATATTTCTGGACAAGAAATTCATAATCAATAGTGTCGAAGACATCCCAAACTACCAGCATCATATAGTTAAACTATTCAAAATAACACCTTTAAGATGCTCCAAGCAAGTAATTTTTCCGAAATTCATATTGAGTTGGAGAAAGCGTTTAGTTACAAGCGAAAAAGCTAGTGAACTTTTTTAAATGCTACTTCAAATATTTTTAACATTAGAGGAGTGATAATAATAAGCCTGAAGTTTCCATTGTTGTTATGACTGCCTTTTTTATGAATTGGTATAATTGTATTTAACTTTAACCAATTAGGAAAACAACCAGTCGCGAATAAACAGTTTATAATGTGCACTAGATGTTGGCATATTTCTGTTTTATATCTTTAATTAAATTAATGCTCAAATCTTAATAATCATTGGCATCTGAATGATTAAAACTAGAAATGATAATAAATACTGCATTTTTTTATATACTAGACTTAGAAATAGGCTAAGGTTTCTTTTTCATCAGGCGTCATGTAACCTACAGCATGTAATTTTTATTTACAACTGCTTTTTAATTTTTATGTCAATTAACTGAAAAGTATCATTGACTTATAAACTTCCTTTTTTCTTTCGTAATCTGTTTATTTGCGTTTGGGCGATTGCTTAAATTTAATATAGTTTTACTATTTCATAATTTTATGTGGCTTTATCGCTTTTCTAACTTGTGATTTCTCTGATTTTATTTGTTAAACTTTTCCCAGCATTAGTTAGTTAAGATCCAGCAGTAAATCAAGTTTTCCTTTTATTAGATTTAAGTTGTTAACAAAATTTTTATGACTAGTGATATATTTCGACAATAACTTTATTTTATTAAATATTTTATAAAAAAAATACCAAATTATATTTCAAGTTACATTAGTATCAGCACAGCTAAGTACAAAATTAGCAATCTATAATGCGATTCAGTTAGACAGGTATTCATTTTTGATAAGCCTGCATCTCATTGTGACCGAGACTATTATTTTAGCATTGAAGGGTAAATTTATGCAAATACTCTTATGGCCCGAGCTACAAAATGTGATTAAGTGTATAGAGCATTCTTTAGAATTATAGAAAGTGTCATCACTACAAGCGTTACTGTATGTATGATATCTAGTCTTTACTGTTAGAGCAGGTGATAGACCAAACGTCGACATAACCCACGTGAATTCTAAAATTTGACTATTATATTCATCAAGGATGTTCAGATTAAAACATCTTAAAATAAATAATTTATTACCAATTATCCAATACAAGTAATCGCTTGCATTGTGCATGAGCTTCAAGACATCCATTTAGTTGTTTATCTGTTGAATCTTTTGATTTAATAATAATTTATTGGTAGCAGCTCTCCAGGGTTAATCTTAAATATGCGAGATATCCTATTAATCTACAGCTGCTAGATTCTCCAACAGTCTGTTTATATTTTGATTAGTGTCTTGTTTGAGGTACAGAATCAAGCGAGGATATTGTTGTAAATGTTTCTGTAGATTTGTTACAATTTTCAATCCTATAATTTGTTAGTTAGCTCAAAATTTAGAGTGATTTATTTGTCCACTAAAATTGTTTCAAAATTTTCATTTGTATTCATGAGAGGTTGCCCGCAAAAAATATTTTTGGCTAACAATGTTTCACCCGCCTTCCCTCAAATTTTTGCAAGATGGGAACGTGGAATAATTTATTTACACATGTAAATAATGTAATTAAATAAAAACTGGGATAAATTGGTGTGGTGACCCTACAAAAGTAAGATATGCAGAATGGTCCTGGAGATAGCCAACCAAACATACGCTCAAAGCTCAGTCACGCCACATTTCATATTAGCCGTCTTTGTTTATTTTCTGTTCAAATATATAGATAAACATAAAAAAATTAATTAATACAGAGATACGCTTGTTTTTTCTGTAGAAATTGGTGAACATAATATAAATAGTTGGTAACAAAGCAAAACAAATTATCTGTTATTGAAGCTATAGATTTTAAGTTATTAAGTAATTTTAAGACGATAGTGCAAATTGACAATAAGAAAGCACCTTTTTATCAATCTTACCCTAATATATGAATATTAAAACCAATAAAAACTGCTGAAAATCAGCTGTTTTTGTTTAACTTCTGTTTAAATGTGCAGGCTGTTTATGCTTACTTTTCTTCAAATGTGTAGTAGATTACAATATTTTTCCTTTATAACTTGAGTAAAACTGATCACTGTGGTAGTGTGGAGCAGTAAAATAAGGGTTTCTTTTAAAGGAAAACAATTAGATAATAAGTTAGTTATAAAAATTATTTTGTTTTGCATATGTTGCGAATTTTCCACTTTTATGGTCTTATCGAAAAATTGAATGTGGTATCTTACAAGTAAGCTCACATTCACAACACATAAGTGTAGTCCCAATTTTCTTTAACGACTTTTATTACGTTCCGCACAACTTGTAAGCCAAAATAATTTAAAATTTTTACATATTTTTTTATTAATAACATCTATACAATTTTTTATTTTCTTTATTTAACGAATTGATAACCAGGGATGGATCATTTGTTGTTCATGGTAAATTAAATTTCCTTGTCTCCCACGACTTCAAACGAACATTGATTACTCGTTTTTTTTCGGTTGCAAGGCCGCTTGTATTATAGTTTATCTTTATAACTTTATTTGTTTATTTATTAGTAAACTTTTAATTATTTCTTAGTTTATATTATTCTGAAGTTGTCTGATATCTAAGTTACAGCACAAAAGCACACACATTTATATAAATCAGTGCAGTAAAACCCAAAAGAGCATAAACAACACTAGATAAATTATTTAAATAAAAACAAAGCTACACGACGTTCTACTGGATGACAGTATTATTGTTCTAAAGCATGTAGTATTTTGATAGAGTTTGAAGCTCGTTGTAAATAGGCACTTCCTTAAATTTTCTTAATAAAGTATCACGTTAACATCTTCAGTGAAATTTATTGTAAAAGTGCTACTTTATCATGTTTTAATATTTTTATATGTAATATAGTTTTGCTTTGTTTTAAATAAATTTAAAATAAACCTGCAAAGCTTGCAACGCATAGCGAAGTGGCGAAGCAGTCTCAGGTCACTAAGGCTGACCTTTGACCAATCAGTTTCAAAATCACTAGCAAACAAGCCTTTTTGGTCACCTGTCGATTGGTGAAAATAGAATTTGGAAATTTCCAGCCGTTCTCGAGTTTTTGCTCGGCGGTCGGACGGACGGACAACATGAAGTTAGTAAGTGACTTCGCTTCGCTTCGCCACTTAATAATTTGCTTTATTACAACACTACGATAGCAATTTTTATTACAGTTCTAAAAAGTTGATTATTTTTATTTCTTGTGGGTAGTTCGCGTTTCAGTTCCTCAGAGTGAAGTCCCAAAGCCAGTGTATCAGTAATACTGACGAACACATTTAAATTTTATTTGTTATAATAGAGAACATTTAGAAAACACGGAGTATTTACTATAAAAACTAGCAGTCACTTCAACAGCCTAAACTACAAATATCTTCGATTCGAAATAAAAATGAATTTATAAAAGCGTGCTGACGAAAAAAGCGAAAATATGTACTGAAGTCTTGAACATCTTAGTGGTTCCTTACCAGCTCTTTGCCTATTAAACCATTTTTCTTTAGTAAAGTCATGGAAATGATCGTTCGGAATAAGGATCTGATCACTGAAAAATAATCAATAATCTTATCTTGCCAGGGCATCAAGTTATTTTCATTAATTTTCAACACTATATTAAAAACAAGATATTTCTTTATTCAATAAAAAAGTACTTAAGTATTTCTCATTTATAAGCCTGATAAGCCTCTTATTATCTTGTGACTTTTGTTATATAAATTTTTAAAGAATCTTTTTTTGAAAAGACTTATTGCCATCCTTGAAAACAAGCTCTTGTGCCTAATCACCAATTCAGATTTAGGAGTCAACACTACCATAAAACAAATACATAAACTAAAAGGGTTTTTTAGTAAAGTTAGGAACAGTAAGCACTATTAAATTAGTATTTTAAAACCAGTTTGGTATGAAACTGGTCATAAATTTCAAAAACCTTGCATGTGAGCAATACTCGTTATTGCGATACATAATTAATTAGAGCCACGATGGAGTTTTTGATGTTACTGCCAATCCAAATGTCAAAGGATCTGACACAGTTAAAGTTTTACAGTTTTTAACCGCTTTTAGATGCCACAAAAGCTTTTAATTCAACTTTAATTTAATACATCGCTTGTTAATAATACATAGATGGCTAATCAACACCAACTGAAATAATTGTATCGTGTGGTAATTTTTATGAAACGTATTTTAGTTTAATTGTTTAAATTACAGAGTTGGAGTCGTCAAAACTTTTCAAAATTTGTAAGTAGTGTGCGCTAGATAATCTAATAAATCACAACCATCAGTAACTAAACGACGTATTTTGTTGTGTTTTTTTAATATGCCAAGAAGTTTTCTTTTAGAAATGCGTAACAAATATTTTTAATACGCATTTTGTACTTGCTTAACTTAGAAGGTACAAGAGAAGCATATGCGCTGCCAAAAAAGTAGGGAGACTCAAGAGGGCTACAATCATATTACAACATCCACCAGATTGTAAAAACTCCAAAGAGAATATTCTATTTACTATTTATGAACTCAAATGACAACTAGGAAAGAGACCGCAAACTTAGCTTATAAAGATAAACTCTTAAAGTCGATCTAACAGTATGTTTAAAATATAAGCGCCTCGTAGAAGGAGCTTAATAAAACCAAATACAAAAAAGAAATGTACCATAATTAAGCTACATTAATTCCTATAACAACTATAAAGAACATTCGATACAGAAAAGTAGAAGATTTTTGACATGTTGTAATGCACGAGGGCGTTTTTGAGTCTTACTTTTTCTGCGATAACTTTATTAAGAGACGGATTATACAGCTAAGCTGTATTTTTCCTGAAGTTTAGAATATTCTCTATCAAAAGCAATATTTTTTTTCTAAAACATTGCTATTTCCCTCTACACACAAATAACAACGCTAAAAAAATTTCTTCATATATTTAGACAAGAAATCAAGTGGGTGCCGGTTCAAGTTTATCCATGGTTATTAAAAGCTCGACCACAATGAGCTTGATTATGTAAATATATTGTGGTTGGTTTTCTTCTCATATTTTTTGCCTATCGGCTAACAGAAAGGACATTTACACAAGCGTTGCCATAGACAGCATTTAATAATAGAACGTTCTTTTAATCGGTTGTACATATTGCTTGAATTTTTGGTTAATACAGTAGCGCATCCTAATATTGCAAAGAAAGACTACCAGATGTCTTGATAGTCAATGGGTAAGAGATCATTACTTATTTCAAGTGCCTCAAAGCAATATTATCAGATCTATCAACTAGAAGGTAGATGCTTTAAAACACCCTAGTATAAAGTTAAATTAAACGTACTATACATTAAAGTTTGAGAAACATATGTTTATTTTCGTTAGAGATTTGATTTTATCCTGTGTTAGATATGAGGTCTAAGGAACTAGTAATTTCGCATGTAAAAGAAGCATACAATCAGTCTCACTTATTTATATTTGGACTCTATAACTTAAACGGTTAAAAGCGCTTCGTTGTTTGTAAAGAATATATTATCAACAATCAGCCAATTTGAAAAAATGGCCTGAAGGTGTTTTTTAATGAAAAATGGGTCAAGGAAGTGATCGGTATAGAAGTACTAGAGCACATGGAACTTCTGATTTCAGACTATAGCGCAAGTTCAACTGCTTTAGAGCACACACACACAATAATGATGGTGCTTTTGTTACAACCACTGATTTTTCCACATCTGAAATTAAGGTTACAATGAGCAATGGAAAATACTATGTAGTCACACGAGTGGCATAGTGGCATGGAAATTATAATTATCATTCTATCATATTCAAGTATCATCGAAAGATCCGAAAAGAAAAATTTTCTTATAAAAGTTTGAATACTAATGCACCGTGGATGTGGAAAATGGAAAAAGAAGACTGCATTCGTACAACGTATACAACGTCAACTACAGATATTATAGTATAAGGACCTGTCAGTTATGATATGAGGTCATTTCTAGTCAGATTTAGAAGCACCGTCACCAGTTAGATCTAAATCTATGCAGGATTATAGTTTATGGTATTTTTTTTCTTTAAAAGGGTGTTGCAAGCAATATTTCGAAAAGATAGTGGTGGATGATATGTGGCACATAACACATTAAATATTTTTTCAACAAAACAGCGTATAAACTCTCTTATGGCCAGCCCCATCACCTAAGCTTTCACTAATCTAAAATAATTTGCAATATTATTGTGTGTAGGGTACTACGACCTTCTAGAAGATTAAGTGAATTATGGCAACGTTTCAATAATGAATAGAATGCAGCCCAATCCATTACGATACCATTCGTTCATTGTATTCATTACTCAATCGTAAGACTTTGAGGTAGAGCCACATATTATTGAATAAATGTAATTATTTGTGCAAAAATGTTTTTAAACTTAATTATTTATTTATATTAAACCATCTTATACTAGTTTTAGTTGTTAATTTGTATTTTCTCTTGGCGCTGCAATTTCAATAAACCGCAGTGTAGTTACTGCAACATAAAGAGAATGCGGTGTTTAAAAATGCACTCAATGCCTTTTTGTAGATACAACTACTTTATATTTTGGTGTTCTAATTTACTATACCATCTATACTTTACGAACTTTATTTTTTGTAAATTAGAAAGTAGCAATAGGTCAGAGAGCGATTACATGATTAAAAACGGCTTTTATTAGTAACATATTTGTGGGTATGCATAAACTGTAATATTGCCTAAAGCTATTTTAACAATTTATGGGCATTTTCAAGTTGCTAGAAACCATTGTTTGTAATTTTCATTACAAATGTTAACGCAATGCAAAAGTTACTAAAGTTAGATTAATTTTAAGAAAGAACTCTAACAGTGACTTCAAAAAATGCAAACGAAAACCATTTATAATACCATGTCTATAAATAGAACGAATACTTCAACTACAAACCCGGTATATAGTTTCCTTTCAGTAAACACAGTATGCAATTTCTTCAAGAAGTAAAAGTTGCGAAATGTAACTTTTTTTATTATTAACAGGACTACCTGATATTTTTTTATCAGATAATTAAATATGTCATGGACTCCACTGCAGTGCTTTTGTGAATATTTTATAAAGTTTATATATATTTGCTATAGACCTGAAGAAAAAGTAAACAAAGACAGCTGATATAAAATGTGGTGTGGCTGAGCCCTGAGCTTACGTTTGGTTGCCTATCTTCAGATTCGTTTTGCATACTTTACTTTCGTAATGTCACCGCACCACCTTATCCCACTGTTATCATTTGTAAATAAATTGTTCCATGTTCCCACCATGCAAAAATTTGAAGAAAGTCGAATGAAAAATTGTCAGCCTAGGACTCCAAAAATACCTTTTTTGCGGGGCAATCCCTCGTATATTTATAAAGTTCCAAAAGTAGCAAGCAACACATTGATATTTTAATTAAAGTGTTCAATATCTCATAACTAATGCGCCACTCAGATGGACTTTATGATGCACGTCAAAAAATTGGAATTTATAACGTAAACTTAAAGAGCATTAAATCCCTTTTAACGGAATGTATTCATCTGTTTTTGTCCTTAACATTCATGAGGTCGCACCTTTTTGCAGGCAGTGGTTTTGTAGTTTATCTTTGCGACGATCTTGGCTTGTTTCAGATTTACTGCTGCCTAACAATTGTATTCAGATACGAGTGAACTGAGTTTATCAGCACTAAGCGCGCTTTAAATAGTTTGCGATAAAATTTAAAATCTTAATTTAAAGAAAGTGAACACAAACACTTTGTTGTAATACGTTAAAGAGGATTAATGTCTCTCATATGCTTGAAGTATATAGATAGAGGGGGAATTATAGCTTTACACTTTATACAATTCCTATGAAATAAGAAGTTTTAAATTTTCTATTTTTATTTTATTATCTTATTTTAAGTATTTTATCCTAGTGTATTCTATATATTTTTTACACAATAGCGATTATTGTACAATACCGGCTGTCTGGGCTTTTGTAAATAGTTTTAATCTTACGGTTTTCTAAAATCGTGTACTCATTGAATACGTATCCCAAATATAATTCTTTATGTTTAATCTCGCTGAAAACGTAGCAAATGAAATCTGTCAAGATACAACTAATGTGCTATATACAGCCCTACTATAAAAATCAAATAATAAAGTTTCCGAATAACGTGTTTAAAAGCTCTAAAACAAAATAATAGTATTACAATTTTATAGCTAGACGAAAGAACCGTTATAGTAATTCCAAATACATTAGACTAAGCAAAGATAGAAAATTTACTAAAATTATTTGATTACTGTCGTATATTTGACAATTCACCCACTTAAATTGAAAAAAACACCAAACTCCATACGGCGAAAAATCCCCAATAATTCAAAAATTGTGTGATCTCCCGAAAATTTATAAAAAATACGTTTATTTGGTTCTCCCGCCCACAATCTTCCACCTCTTACAAAGTAGACCTCATTCTAAATTCGATATTTTCACTATTGCCTATAAATTTTCATAGATTTCTCCATAGATAAAGATGCTTTCATGGTTAGCTTTGATGCCATCTCCTCCTTGTTTACCAATATCCAAATTCCTAAAACCTTGCGTTTATTGAAGTTAATTTAAGTTTAAAAATGATATCATATTCTTAAATAGCCACTGCTGATCTAATACCTGCTTTACGTTTCAAAATAAGTTGTATTAGCAAACTAACGGTGCTTCTAAAAATTACCTACTTTTACCTGTTACGTGACAAACCTTTATTACTGAGCTTAAAGCAAAAACTACCTCATCTCCTTTCACCTTAAATCTACCTGTTGGACATGACAGTCGACGATATTTTTGTTATCTGGCTTTCGAATTCTATTCCCACCTGAACCAAATTTACAGTAATACCAAAACAAAAAATCATTTAAACGATATCTTTCATTAAATTATAGGGAATCTATCGAGGAGTATTTAAAATACCCTATGAGATCTGCCAAAAAACGTATGTAGGTCAAACAAACGGTCAATATCCAGCCAAATATATGAGTACTTGCTAGCGATAATTGTTTGGTACTTGTCAAATCTAATAAAAAACAGACCACAAAGTTAATTTCCTCCATCGAAAAAGCATTACTCTCATTTCACATCCTATCAGCAGAATTATTTACGAGGCTCACTTGTCATACGGAAACCCCTCACTACTTTACATCATCAATTACGCAACACTTCTAAACCAACAAGTTTTTCTCAATTCAGTGTATCTTCTGCTAAACAATATTCTCATCAAACATTTACTGCCTATTTAAAAAAGAGTAAACCAGAGCACGAAATGTATCAGTTTTCAAAGACTAATAGGTCTTCTTGGAACGTAGGCAAATTTAGATCTTCGGTGAAACGCTAAATTCTCTCAAAAGTAACGTCAAGTCAAAATTGAAACACCAAGAATTATTTCCAAACATAACGTGGTTCAATCCGTGAAATATTGTGATTAATCTCTTAATGGGCTTGAATGCGGTGCGGAGGGGTTAAAATCTTGATTTAAATGTCTAGCAGTTAGTAGCCTGAATTCACTCGGAACAAGAGGTGTAATGCGGTCGCTTAACAATAAGACGCCGGGATTGCCATATCACACCGTATTAAAGATTGATGTATGATGGCCAGACAATTGGAATGATCATATGGGAACCTTAACTTCTCAGTTCTCAAACCACGTTTCCACGCGGGACATTTAAATCTCATCCTTATATACATTATTGTTTGTTTTAAGAAACCATATATATTTATTATAATTAGGGTATTTTAAAGGTTATTTACTATATTAATAAAAAACTGCCTTAAACAACATTTAAGCCATATCTCCCATTATAATAAGCTACACTTAAATAAAAATGTTAATATCTTATTCCCCTTATTATATAAATTTGAAAGATATCTACGTAATTAGATTTGTAATATTTTTATTATTAATAATGTTGATGTGCATGTTGTAAATATAAATTAAGACGACAGTTTTAAGAGTCTATATCTCCAAAGGAAGTCACGTACCACGATAATTCAAGTGAATTTATCTAACTTAAATAACATCCGTAATGTTGTTCAGATTAAAGTACGTAGCCGCCTTGATAAGGTTGGGAGTTGAAGATAAAGGTTAATGTTTCCAAACGCACCGAACGCAATTTAACTCAGTTTATTTCCACATCCGAAACGAGCAAATTTTGATTCCGATGCTGTGGAGTCAGTTTTCACCTATGAAATTCGAATCTGACAAACATTTAATAAAAACGCCCCGTTTTAACTCCGCCTTCGAAGGGCCGCCTAATTTGTATCAAAAATCTCGGCACTCACCTCGCGAAGCCAGAACCCGCGGCGCCGCGTCAAACTTTAGATTTGATTAAAAACTTCCAGCGAAGTTGCGCTGAAAATTATTATTGTTGCCATTAAAGGACTTAACGTCTGCTCATCAAGATCACAATTCAAAACTGAACCCCGAAAGGCTGCCGCCCGCCGGACTTATATAAATTAGAAAAGTTTAACCTCTGACACGCAGCGCGCGATAAAGAACGAAAATAAGCAGCTAAGGACGTAAACAAAAAAGGGCCGCCGCTGCGATCAGAAATGAAGCAATTAGTTTTTGCATACGGCCTGCCCGGCCAAAATTGGTAATAACAGCCCCGGCCTCATTAAAGTGCTAACCGGCGGCAGTAAAGGTAAAAATCGGTCCCATGCCCTTTTAATCGCCGCGCATTCCGGGCTGCTGTGTTATTAAGGGAATTTTATACGTAAAGCTGACAGGTGCTCATTATATGAGCGATAAGATGCGGAGGGCGAAATTATGGAGCCACATTCCTGTCAAAAATTGTTATTACGTCCCGTTCGGGTAGCCGGATTTGAATAAGCCGTATCGGCCTCTCCACCAGAGTCGCCTTTGTAGCGAGATTTATTTTCTAATAGGTCTCAAGAATTGCTTCATCACGGCCCATTGTTGCGTTAATTTAGGAGCTTCCCGGCCAGTCGGATTTGATAATATTTTTTGTATCTTCGGATCCTCGACAAAGGAAAAGTCTCCCACATCGAACTAGCGGGCGTGGGAGCGCACCGTCATTGTATTTATTTATTTATGCTGTGCAGTAGGAGGAAAAACGATCTGGCTATTAATAAGCATAATTGGTTTAAGTTTGACAAAGATATAGTAGCATCTTTTCATATAAAAAAATTTAAAATTAGAGAGTATTATAAAAAAATCTTTTTAAAGACTATAAGAGTTGTATTAATGTTCTTTGTCCGCGTTGTCTTATAGTAAAAATCAATCGTACAGATTCCGCTAATAGGGGACGCAAGAAAGGAAATGTCAATTTGACAAAGACAAAGAAATGTTTTTTTCTATTAATCCAGCGTAATTTTTTTAGTTTAAGGTTTGCTATTTTTTTTCTATTTAATCGTATTCGATTGAAAACCGCGTTAAAGTGATGAAAGATCACCACAAAGGTGGTGATAAAATAAAAAAAGCATCTATCGAGCTCTCCGCTATTATTTCGGTCGTCATAACTGTCCAAATGAGACCACCATCGGTCGTTTGGTGCGAAAATTCTAGGCCATTGGTTCTGTTGATGATATGCCAAAGAGTGGATGACCCAAAAGTGGTCGCATACCGGCAAATATTATTGCGGTCAAGGAGAGTGTCAAAGAGGACCCAAAACTATCAGTAACTCGTCGATTGCAAGAATTGGGCATTTCAAAAACCAGTTTACTGCGTATTATGCACAATGATTTGAATTTACTCGCTTACAAAATCTAATTGATTCAAGAACTCAAGCCAATTCACCATTTCAACCGACGTGTGTTTTCTGATTGGCTTGTCCAATATCGTGAAATTGATCCGACTTTTCATTAAAAATTATCTTTAGCGATGAGGCACGTTTCACATAGAATATTGGGCCATCGACAATCGAAGAGAACATCAAGAACAACAAATCCATCTTCAAAAAGTGACTGCTTGGTGTGCCCTGTGGTCAAAAGGTATCATTAGACTTTTTTTGAAAATGAGGCTGGAATGCGATTACTGTAAATTCTGAACGACACCGCGCCATGATTAATGATTATTTATTCCCGAAACATAATAAAACTGACATAAATGATGTTTATTTTCAACAAGACGGCGCAATATTTTATACAACACGTGCGAGTTATTGCAGGCGAAGTTCGGTAAACGTTTAATTTCGAAAAATGGAAATGTCAAATGGCCTGATCGTTGTTCAGATTAGACGTCTTTAGACTTCTTTTAGGGATATTTGAAAAGTAAAGTCTACGTCAACCACTATCCAAGACCTTAAGAATAATATAATTGCCGAGATCGAAAATTTCGACCATCGTTTCGACGTGTATAAAGCCAGCCGTGGTGAATATTTGAATGATATCATTTTTCATACATAAATGAGGTATATTAATGTTTAAATTAAAATATCCTATTTGGTTGTACAATCATTACTGTAGTTTCAATAAGCATTTACTTTCCTCTGCCTAAATTGGTAAACCATATAAAACCATATAAAAAAGGATACGGAAAAGTTGGTATTATTAATGTTACTGACAGAAAATTGCGTTGTTAATCCGTTTATTAGCTTCTAATAAGACAAATTAGAAGTACTAAACTAGTTCTTGTATATTTATTTAAATGCTCATTTTATTTGTCCTTGTTTTACTTTACTGTTTTAGTATGGTAAAAAGATTAGATTAAATTATAACGCTTAGTACACTGTTGGTGTAACATTTACGGTCTGTTCAATAGTAAAGTGACCTCTGTAATCTTGAAAAGATAAAAATGTCTGCTTTTTTCTTTTTTTTAAATTATGCATTATAAACTATTGGGGAATTATTTAATATCTGGTCCAATCACCTCCATACGTAGCTTTACACATTTCGTTTGTGCTTTTCTTAATTTGAAATGACCGTTACTTTATCACGTATACTGTCTTTCCCTTGAACTTCATTTCATGAACGACCACACATTTTCAATGGGATTAACATCTGGAGACATCGTTGGCCATTTCATCATAGCGGCGTTATTTTTTTTTCACACACTGCACCATTTGCTGTAATGTTTAGGTTTATTGTCTTCTTGCAGCAGTTAATTTATTTTGCCATCACCAACAAAATTTTCAGCAGACTTCAGCAAGTATTTATGTTAAATGATGCATATTTTCTCGACGTCTAAATTGTCTGTAAATAAAAAAAGGCAATAAGAACCGCATTTACAGAAACATCTCCTAACATGCACTTTTATAGTGTGTTTTACTGTGCTCTGAAGAATATTATTACACTTTGCTAATCACACTTTCCACAAAAAAAACTGGAACATTGTCCCAATCTCGATCCAAATTCTCCTTTGCCACGCCAGTCTTTTTCTACGTACTTCTCCGATAATAAAATTCATCAAAAAGAAGCATTTCTTTCCTTCAAGGTATTTTAAATCTTATTTAGAGAGACGTAATTTTGTTTGCAAAGTTTCAAGTGCAGCGAAAAGTCTGACTGGTCTTTAAAGAGACTAAAAAAGGCAGCTTTATCCTACTTTCTTTTTGAAGCGTGGACTATTCCTCTCTCCGACAGATCGTCTACATTCCCAACCTCCAAATATAATTTCGCCCACTTTTTAACAAATATGTCCAACTTCGACATGTATTTTGCAGACCCTTTATACGTCAAATTCTTTTCTCTCGCATGATTCACCAAAAACACTGTTTCGTATTGCTTCAAAGATATGTAAAGATGACGAATTCACTGGTATCAGCAACACAAAATGCCGAGAAGCTATATACCATGCAATAGGGCATGAAATAAAGATTTAAACAAATTGATATAGATGTCGCTGCGACGCTTCCTTATAAAAAGAAAATAGTCACATTATTGTGTTAATTAAAGAAGTATTGCTGCTGAAGTAAAATTGCATTTATCTATTTATATAAATTTGTTAATACTATTCCATATTTTGGTTAGCCAAACATGAGCAATGTAATAAAATAAATAAAATACTAAACATATACGTGCTATAATTAATAAAGCTCGGTGACCAACAGTCCGAGAACTAGAAGATGAGTTGGGTATTCCAACTAAAGTGTGTGTAACTTTGAAGGAAAATCTAGCATCAAATGTGTCGCGGTAAATTTTATTCCGCTAGTACTGTTACCAAAGTAGAAAAATATCGTGCTACAATTGCTAGTAATTTTCTTCAGATTGATTCTTTGGGCCTGTAGGTTGTTGGGGCATGTTAGGTAAACGGACCCAACCTAGCGTATCGCTTGCAAAGTGTACAGTTGTTTGAACGTCGTGTTTCAGGTCAAAATACAGCCCAATGTCAATATACCCCCAGTAATAACCCCAGTAATATACGATAAAATTTTACATTAAACTTAAAAAATCTTCGAAAGGTCCTTGCTATTATATAAAAGATCTATGGAATAGATATTTTATCAAAAGCACAAAGTCTTTAGGTAGAATTTTGAACAATGTAGCAAAGGTAAAAATCATTTTAAACTCCGACCGATATCTGAGTGTGAGATTGATAAAAAATGAAATAGAAATTCCAAAATAAATTAAGTGCAGATGCAAAAGGATTATACTACATTAGTTTCCAAGGTCTAGACCGATGAACAAAAGAAAAACCAGGTGAGAAGTGAGTCTGTTTTTTAAAGAGGTTGGTTTTGAGTATTTGTACGATCCGAAGAAGAAAAGATAGCTCTGAGTAGCACACTACCCATTCTTATCAATCAAATCAGGCTCGAATGAGCAAATAAAAGATAAAAACAAGGCTCATTGTCTTTTGACTTTAAAAGTGTTGTACCAACCGGACAAACGGTCAACGCTGCAGTTTACATGGGAGTGTTTGAACGGCTGAGGAAAAGGGTCGTGTGTGTTCGCCTACAGATCTCCACTGCTTAAATTATTTACCACGACAATTATGCATCGCTGACAGTTAGATAATGTATGGTGAAACAAAGCGTGGCAATACTGTTCCAAACTTTCTTATACTCCGGATCGGGTCTAAGTCTTTTAAAAATATGTAGGTTGATGTGACAAGTGCTTTGATTTCAAAAATTTCAAGCGAGTTATGACGCGTGGTAGAACTACTGGCAACGACGTATTGGTGCTTAAGGATGTTACATTGACGAATATTAAGTGTATATAAACATATTTTTAATTCTACTTATTACTTATTCCCTTATAGGCGTATTTTGTACAAATTATTTGTTATTACTCTTGAGCTTTTATACCTGTTCAAAACCACTTTTGTCTTAGCCACAATGTCTGTGTGAGACGTTGATGGATGTCCTCCACACATTACTCACCCTTGAAATTACCTTTTCTTTCTCTAGACGCTTTGTGGTTTCAATAAAACATCCTTACCATAGACTTCCTGTATCATGGTAAGGTGCATCGGGAAAGTAGGGCACTAATTTTTGCAATTTTTAGAATAGTCAGAGGGCGAGGTATTAGAGCCTGATGGTTGTTGGGGGTATTAAGTAAGCTGTCGGACCCATCTTGTTTGCCTTTAAGATCTTATAGGGGCCGTATTGCTTGCGAAATAGATAGTTGTTTAAGCGTCGCGTCATTGGTTAAAATTTAGCGCAGTGCAGATCAGAAAGATATTGCGTTAAACTCGAAAAACCAGTTTGCTATGATACAGAGTATATTTAATTATTTGGTTAAATAGCTTTCTTACAATTTCTCGCCCTTATCGCCAGTATTTTTCACCATTTCTCCATATAGTGTCGTATCCCACTGCACTGCCTCTCTTCAGTGTGCTGATTTATTCATTGATGTCTTTTGGTGCTATTTCTTGTCTACCTTGTGTTTGATTTTGGCTTACTTGTTCCTCTTCACATTTTTCTTCAGCTTGACACATTTGATCTGTAGTATGTATAGATGCGAGAATGAATTAAATAGAAATCTAAATTGTTTTTTAAATTATTATAATTGTAAAAATACAAACATAATAAACCGGCAAAGCTTGCAACGCATAGCGTTTGAGAACCCTCAAACAAGCCTTTTTGGTCACCTCTCGATTGGTGAAAACATAATTTGGAAATACACAGCCGTTCTTGAGTTATTTGCTCGGACAGACGGACGGACAGATGGACAGACGGACAGACAACATGAAGTTAGTAAGTGACTCCGCTTCGCTTCGCAACTTAGTAAGTTATTTTTCTACATAGTGTCCTATATCATAGAAATTGTTGATCCGTAAAATAAAGATGGTTGTAGCACTAGTAAATCATGTAAAAACGGTTCGACAGCCAGGTTGTCGCCAAATTTTTGTCCTCTAAGTGCTTATTTTAGTAGTATAAATAAATGACAATTACAGAGAGATAAGTTTCAACTGTGGAGCCCAAAATAAATCCTCTTTTTTTTGTTAAGTTTGGGCAACCGCTTATGGTCGGAAGTTGTCTTAAAACAGAATAATATCTTGGATTGACTAAACTCTGTTGTATCTCAATTTTAGTAACTAGTAATCAAAAGTCATTCTCGAGAATGCGGTGAACACTGCAAATATTATTTTCAATGGCGATGTTGGTGACTTCTCGTCCTCCCAAAAACTGTTTGTACTACTCGTATTTGAGTTTCCTTAAGGTTGTTGTTCCCAAACTGTGCTTGATAACAATCCATTACGCTATGGAATAGGGTACTCTTTTGCTCCGATATTGTAATATTAACAAAGTAAGTGGTAGTGTAAGGTACTCTAAGGAGAATAATTTCCCTACTTACAACTTAAAAAGAATTCCTATCCGTTCATAAAAAAAAATTACGTTTAGATTTGATTCATTCTCGTATATATTATAATTTCAATCGATGCAATTTCTATTTTATTGTTAATAAAACTTTAAATTTTAAAATTAATTAAGTGAAATAATTTCAATTAAAATTAAACTATTTCTTAATGGAAACTTTTAAAGGTAAGTAAATGTAAATAAAAAATGTTTAGTTTTAATTAATGACAAAAACTAGTTGGTATTTGATTTCTTTAAAAATTTAATGATGCACTGCACACGTTTAATTTATACTTACACTTATTAGAATTTTGCACAGATTGATAAAAACATATAATTTTAATTGATACAGTTTATATCATACTTGTGCAGTAACTAAACAATAAACTTATAATTGGATGGTTGTAAAATATTTTTTAAAATTTTAAAATTCTAGATTTTACAAAACTTATAATGTAAATAAATCGTTGGCAGTTTGTAAATGATATGTAAGCATTTATTGTGTATCGAAATAAATTTACATTTTATTAAAATATTAACTCGGTAACAGTGCTAATTTAATATTGTTTATTATGTAATTTTACTGCCTAAACACATATATCTACATTTATATAAATGTTGTATTTAAGTGTAGTGTTAGTATGGATTCATACAAATGTACTGTTTTGAAAAAATGTGCAATAAAGCAACTAAAGCAAGAGCTAAAGATACCTCGATTAGCCGATCACCTAAAGCACTATAACCTTTAAAGATCGCATTTATAGAATGTTGTATATTTCTTATCTTTTGTGCAATTTTACAGTATTTTTAATTAATTAATCATCAGTTAAAATTTTATGGCCTAATTTTATCTCATTACATGATTATATATACATTCATAATATAATATATAATAATAATAATTATATTGTATGATGAGGATTGCACGCAGCGATAGTATACCTGTTCTTATTAGAGATCTATATGGCAAGAACGTTTTCGTTTTTTGTTATTAACACTGAAGGTAAGTGGTTCTAACGAAAGGTCGCTGTTTGGAAGTAATCCAATCGTAATGTTTAATATTTTTTTCATTGATAACATCATAAATGTAAAATACTTTGAGGTCAGTGTGGATGGTGTAATTTAACACAAACAGTTTACTATTATTCTATGATTTGGGGTCGTATCGCAACCCCAAAGTAAAAAGCCGTAACTCCAGGTGGGCTTTATTATTGACTAATCCTGTTAACCAGTCTGGTTGTACATTTAGAAGTCTATTTGTTTACCTCCTTTAAATGTTGTGTTCTTTTCAGGTTAGATTATTATTTAAAGTTAACCCAAGATAACTGACTTCTTTAACTTATTCGCATTATTAATTTGCAAAGCTAAACAGTAGTTTTTTCAGGGTGTAAATATTATGTACTTTGATTTTTGTTCAATTTTTATTATTTGTCATTTAGGTAATTTTGTGCATGGCTAGCAAGTAACACTGCGTTTTCTTGGTTAGTTTGTAGCATCGTTTGTAAACATACCTATGTTTGGTTTCTGTCTGTTCGTAAATTTGTCTTGTACAGGGTGTATGATAGAAGACTCGCAACGCCGACCTGTAGCACTATAATCTAAATGTTTTACTGTTGAATGTAACTTGAAATTGACTATGAAATAAATGAAGTTGTATTAAACTGTAATATACAAATTGTAAGATTTTCTTTTATCTTTTCCTCTGGCTCCGTATTTATTATCCTTTCGTTTGGTAACATTACTGAGTTGTTCGTATACCCCCCGAAATCTAAACTGGTGGTCAGTGATATCTGTAAACAAATTATTCTTGATTAGTTTGGAATATTAGCTTGCCAGCATCTCCAAGACGACATATAACAGGTTAATCGACTTTTGTTGAATCTTTACCAGAATTTAATATCATAATAATTCTGATTTCAGATGCGTTAATGAAAGCACGACAGCCGCGAGGTAAATGCCTCGGTAACTACACTAGCGCGCGGCGAGCCCTGGGTTCAACTCCCAGGTAAAAAGCAACGGCAAACATCAAATGCTCTCCGGCCATCATGCAAACACGTTTGGCGGTCGTAAAGTATATTTTCCTTCTTCTAACAGCTTATACTAGCCACCTGTCCGGGGTACGCCCAACAAGGTTCATAGTACTACACGAAATGTGTGGTTAGAAACAGGCTAATGACCTATATATAATAGTAGAAGAAGAAGTGGTATTAATCAACTAGGTCTGGGAATAGCACTAACTAGGTATACTAGTAGAACTATTCCTGTTTTGTAATTATTTTAGTATTCTTTCTGTTACGAAGTTTACTTTAGATGCTTTTTTAGAATTCGCCAGTATTAGTTTATTAACTTTCTACAGCGAGCTTATAGTAGAAAGTTAATGAATTATCATCCTGTCTGTCTGTCTGTGTGTCTGGAGGCAAGATAACTTCCGTTATATCCAACGGATTCACTTCAAACTTGCCATACATACATCCTAGGTCAGTACCTTTCATTGGATTGATTTTCAGCAAAATCGGTTAACGGCAACAGGAAGTGACCGTTACTATTTCGCACCGCTGTAGAAAGTTTCCTTTACGGTATTACATCGTTCTTGTTTTTAATTTCTTTTAATGTAATTGGTGCAATTTAATAAGTTTCAATTTAAGAATTCTCCGATTTATATATGTGACTCGGTGTCACGCGGAAGAAAGAAAAAATGGTTTGCAAGCATATCTACTTTTTGTTTAACATGTTTGTCCAAGATCCAACAACTGACAAAGTTTCTCGGATTAAAGAAATTGTTTTTATGAAAATGTTTATATTGTTAACAGGATTTTAAATAATATGATTGTACCTACTTAATGCAACCATGTAAATTTGCTTTCAACATGCTATAGAACTTTTTTACTGTTAGCTTTTTATTTTTAGAGGTATGTTATTGAAGGGAGTTTTATGCTAATATTAGAATATACATCGTAAGGCTACTTGTTGCAGAATATAAATCATTAAATTTGTTGCTTCTTTTGGAACTTCTTGGTATTTTAAGCTGATGCTGAGATTGCCATTTTTTCTATATATCTATAATGTGTGTATCATTTTATATTGTGTAACTTGAGATTGGTGCAAATAAAAGTACTTATTATCGCAACTATTATATAGTTTAGTGGCCGGATAATAAATAATAACTTATCATATTTGTGTATGTCGGAAAAATTCAATAGATTATGAAAAAATCGAGTATGTCTGGGAGGATTTAGAGTACCCGTTGAGATAAAAGATTACTTGCGCTCCTCAACAACTTGGGCTAATATTCTGCTTTGAGTTGTGGTCAAACGTCAGCCCCATATGTATTTTTGCTGTTGTAGTTGCCTGTTGCTATGAATTTCTAGACTTAAAAAAAGTTATAAAGCAAACATGAAATTATTAAAATCAAAAATTTATTTTTTTAGTCTGTTACTTTAAATTCTATTTAGATAAATATACAAAATTAATTTATATTTAACTTTCTTATTTCATATCTTTCATTAAGAAATAAAATTTGAGATCGCCCTGTTTGTCTGTGGATTCACATCTTTTAATATTTTAAATAATCGTTTGTGTTAAATATCTTAAATTTTAAAAAGTAATCTTTTTGAAATATTATCATGAACCGTCTCAATTATATAATTATTATTTTAATGTATCGTGTTGCATTTAGTTGATTTTTAATTTCAGTAAATGCAATAAAACTCCAGTACACAATTGTTTGGCGATCGTATCTTGTTGTCATTAGAGAGGTTTAATAAGTGACAAAGTTGTATCAAATTCGTATACCTTTTTATCGGTAAATTACATTGGTTTAGCCTTTTATAGGATTTCCATGCACAAAATGTCCTATTATAGATGGCAATCATTTAATTCGATTTTTACTTCATTTTCTAAATGTTGACCAGCCATAATGTATTTTTTTAATTATTTATTGTGCTAACCATTAACGAATTTCTGACAAGCAATTTCTGTACCTACTTCTTTCTTAATTAGAGCTGCTATCTTTAGTTTTTAGAGTTTTTATTTGTGGCACTACGTTCGCATTTCGGTATACAAAGCAGTAGAATAATAAATTATTCTTAACAGAGAATTTACCAAATTTGGAAAACTTATACTTCCATTAAATGGGTGTGATATGCTATTTTATTGATTTGTAAGATCCAAATAAAAAAATTTTGATTTTTTGAAGTGTGTAAAAGTATAATAAATAAATATTATATTTTTAGAAAATATTACTGGGAAATAAATTAATAATTTTCTAAATCTGTACCTGCTGACTACACTACTATATCTTTATATTTTAATTTATCTTGAAAATCAATACCTTGTTTACTATTGTAGCAACCAAATCTAAATGTTATCTAGGGGCCTGTTAAATAGAAATAGACTTTTAGCTATTTTATTAAACTTTTATGAAGGATTGGTAATAAAATCTTGGCTTGGACCAATAAATGAGTTATTGCATTTTTACACTCCAATAAACTAATTTTAAAAATAATAGCTGCAAATTTAGCATTTTCAATACAATAATGGATTGAACATTTTACTTGTAGAAGTAGGTCGATGTAGAAGTGAAAGAACAAGACTATACAAGTAATATCCTCTATTTGTTTTTATTCATACCTCCACGTTTAGTAGTATTCCTTAATATAAGTTTTGCATAATTTTAGTAAAATTTATTATTCTTTCATTTTATGAAATATATTTTAGAATTTTAAGGAGGTGCTCAAAGGGGTAATGTTTGGTGCTCATCTCTAAACCCTCTTGTCCGAATCCCATCTCTACTTGATTGTCCGCTACCCACCCTAGTCACAACTAAAAGGGATTTTTACCGCCGCCCGGCATTCCCATTAGAACCCTCGTGAGCGACGGAGTCGCCAGCCAGCTGACCAGGCGCTCTATTGCTCTGTGCTTGCACGCTATCGCTGCCTTTTGTACGTTCCGCGCTGTCCGTGGTGCCCTAGTACAACTGGTCAAGGAAAACCCATCCCCGGGTTGGAGCCGCCAAGGAAGAGCACGCCAACCTCTGCCGTCAGGCTGCCAGAGGCCGTTACGTGTGTCTGGAGAGTGCACAACCGACCTGCCGCCCACCGTATTTGAAGTTATTTAATCGTAGTTGTATTGGTTTTTGTTTTTTCTCAATTTCGTTGTTTTGCTTAATTGTTACTTTGTTATAATTTATTTTTGTCCAATACATAGTTTACACAGCTTTGTTTTGTTTATCGAGTTACTTTAACTGCGCTTAATTATCAAACAGGTAATAAAGTGCAATATAGGGAAAATTTTGCCAATTTAAGTTCTTACCCAATTTTCACCTCTAAATTATTATATAAGATGGTTTAAATATGACCGAGAGTGTATAAACAAATTACATTGGGCAACAGCCGTGCGCCCCTGAGAAGGTAGACTCACAACCTCCACCCTCTTTTCTCTTCTGTTCAGATCTGTTTGGGAGTTGCTAGAATGATGAGCGAAGGTACCGAGAAGCGTGGGACATCGGATTGTAATCAAATTCCTCGTTGGAAAAAACGCCCCGTCCGCTGAAATTTACCGCAGACTCCAATAACAGTATGGGGAAGAGTGTCTCTCACAGACCCCTGTGTTTGATTGGTGTAAGTGCTTCAAAGAGGTAGAGAGCACGTGGAGAATAAATTGCATGATCGTCGGCCGCAAGCATCCGTCACCGAGCCAAACATTGATCGTGAGAATAGGCGTAGCACTGTCAAGGAACTTGGAGCAACGCTGTCAATCAGCGTTGGTAGTGTAGAAAACGTCGTGAAAAATCACCATACTAGTTCTCCCGTACCCAAGAGAGCGCGGAAAAGGCGTTCAGCAAAACATATAATAATCACAGGTCATAAGTATCAAACAAAATCAGATTTTATGATAATAAAGTAAGATCTAATATATTTCAAGCTATAAAAGCAAATTGGAATATTATTCGCATAGGAATAAAATTAATTTTTTTAATGATAAATTACATAAGCGCTATATGCATATTACACATATATAATACATATTAGTTCTTTCAGCTGATTTGTTGACGAGTAAACTTGAGGGCGTCAGCTTATTGGTGTTAGTCTGGAACTGTTAATGATTTAGCAGGTCCCGAGACCATTGCTTTTTAAATTGTTTTTATAATAATTTTTTCAATAGGATATTAAGTGTTTAGTGATTGTAATAGCAGACAATTAAGATCTTTTTTTGCATGAAGCTGAATCTTTTCTTTAACAGTTTTGTTTCCAAATCGGTGTGTAGAGTTAGATTTCTAACATATCAGGGTGTATTTGTGACCTATCTGTAAACTTTAGACTGTAATATTTTGCATAACATTTAGATAGACATGCCAGAGCATGCCTGTAGTTTCAGATCTTACGTCCATATTGACTTGATTGTTGCCTTATAGATGAAACACTTATCGCCAAGTGAAAATAGAAATTTACTACCAACTAACCAATAATTTTTTTCTTTTTAAATTTATTTATTTATTGTAGTATGGATACTTTCTGACTAGGTGTAGTCCTAAATACCAGATGTTCTTGCCGGTGGTATTTCTATATTATTTATGTAAATTGGGAGACGTTGCTATCTTCTTAATGTGCAAGTCATATGAGACCTTGCTTTCGTTAGCCTTAATTCACTGCTGCTTTGGTAAAATTTGCAATAGGATTAAGTAATTTTTAATTGACGTGTTGCAAGAGTTGTTCTTTTATGTGTTGTTATGTTTCAATCGAAAAATACAGTATCATTTTCTAGAAGCCGTGACATGAGAATCTCAGTCGAATTTATCTAATAAAATAAGCAGAGCTGTAATATACAAACAATTTTTTTGTAATAATAATATAGTCAACTGTAAGAACAAATTTTGAAAAGGTTCTAAACTATTAAATATATTGATATAACACATATAGTAAATATTATCTATTATTAAATATATTTTTAAGTTTGATTGCTATTATTATAAATATTTTTTATCTGTTAATTTACGGAT
The DNA here is from genome assembly GCA_036346155.1 of Sinelater perroti. NCBI lineage: Eukaryota > Metazoa > Arthropoda > Insecta > Coleoptera > Elateridae > Sinelater > Sinelater perroti. Next base: position 7,270,536 of record JARFIY010000265.1, read on the forward strand.
ACTGTGGTAATCATCTTATACATAGTCTATTTTGATTCTTTTACCTATTATTGCTATTGTTATTATATTTATATTTAAATACCATAATAGCGGTTTTTATACAATTAGTCTTATTACAACCCTTTTAGAACTGCTAATGGAATAAAGTAAGTGATTATAGAGAAAGTTTGTGTCTATGTACCTTATGATATAAATAATCATTGGGGCGCTTTATAAGCACAAATATTAAATAGGGTATGTAGTTCTTAAAATTGTTAAATACTCATCATGTACAGCAATTTATTCGTATGAAAATTACAATTTTAGCCTATAAAATATTAAATCAAACTGAAAAATCTGGTACTGAAGGAGAACGTTCTAAGCAAAAATAACCGAAAAGAATTCTATCAAAATAAAGAACAAAATTTTCGACTTACCAGAGTGCTTTTATGAGAAAAATGCGACAAAGGTGTAATGGCAGATATGTAAGAAGTACTAGAAAAACATATACACAAAGTGCTAAATAAATATTTTGATTTGAATAGTTTGTGTTATTAATAATAAAGCTGTACATAGTAAAACATAAAATTTTTAAATTGAGCTTTTAGTTCTTTTCATTTCATTAAATTAGCAATAATTATACACTCACGTTTATTCGCCATATTTGTCACTGAACTAGTAAATTGATTAAACAATTTATTATTATTAACAATAACATACAAAATTTAAGAAAGACTAACACGCTATACAATTAAAAAGAAATAACGTTGTAACGAAATTTGTAAACATATTTACAAATATCAGTTAGCTAACGTAAAACATAAACCAACAAAAAGAAAAATGAGCCACCAGAAAAATTAACTGAACTCGCAGTTTAGCTAAGTATCTTTTCACACAACAGACCATGTCTAGAATTAGATATTTGGTAAGGATTATATAAAAAATCTGGTGTGAACATCACACGACTTTTCTTATCCTATTATTATATTTATAACCGGGTCCATCGTCTCGCATGCGCTCTTTCGTCCGAAACTTGTATTTTAATAAAAGGACGAGCAAGTCCAACACTGAAAGCTGATATAAAATAAACAGTACAAGACAATAATTGACTCGAACTTAAAATGTTGCTACGTCACTGAAGGTAACCATGCGAGCTCAGCAACAGCCTTCCATTATCGCGCCTGTGCTTCTTAGAGAAAAACGCTCTCCCCGTCTTCGCAGTCGGCCGAAGCTTCAATGGCGTGATTGGTACGTTTAATTAATTTAATCGGCTATAACTTATTTATTTGACCTCGGATCAAAAATATTTTGGTAATTTTTGTTTGTCTCGATCTGATCTATCCGGTAATATAAATTTCCTGAAACATTATGAACACGGTATATTAAAATTGAGCTTCAATTTTTTCGAGTTTCTATTTTATCAACTTTTATTTTAAATTCATGTTTATATCATGATAACAAATCATTTTATTCTCATAAATTTTGTATCTTCAACTGTAATTAGATTCGCGACCGCTTTGCGATATTATTACCTTGCGACCAACTAACCGATTTTATCAAAAGCTACACTGCGTCCCCAACCTACAAGTAACGTTGTATACGAAATTTCTAAGTCTCTAGCTTTTACGGTTTCAGTAGATATCCTGTTTACTGACAGACCGACAGACACAAAAAAATGAGCCACCAGAAACCAACTTATTGGTGTCCTGAGGCTATATTTCGTCCAGAACATGAAAACTGATGTCTAATTGCCGATTACATTACTTTCTTTATTATAGGATAAGAAAAGTAAAAAGGAATAACTAAAAAATATATAAAACATTATACCTTCGATATTTCATCAAATAACGAAAACAATGACAAAACCAAAACACAGAAAGGTGTCACTAGATTATTGTTTAAAAAAATATATTTTACTTGAAGTATCCATTTACGCCTTACAAGTCAACTAAAATATTTATTATAATGTAATTTAATTATAATGTCCCATTTTTACTTTCTTTAAGGTAATTAGGTTTACTTATGATACCATGCTCGATTAAAAATGTGACAAAATAGTTCAACTGGAATAGAACACATGGCTGCGCGGGGCGCCCATTCTCCGCCGAATTCGGCAGAAACAGTTGTGGGTGAGCATAAAATTATGAGGGTGAAGGGAGACAGTCAAGATCTCGGGCCGGAAGGCACCCGAAGTGGCGTTCCATGTTAGCCCGAGGTGCGGGAAGTTTACAATTCCGGGTGTTTTGTTTACCCCCGACGCGGATAGTTCGATCCCCGGCATCAAAGTTGCGTGATAATGCGTTAATAACCTTAATTTTGCAGACAGGTAGGAAACGGGGTAATAATACGCTAACAAGGCCGAAGAAAATCGGCTATTCGGGCCGGGGCGCAGGACACAAAGGGTTGCTTTTAAACGGCTCGTTTAGCCGCCCGGCGGGTGGGATGACTAGGTATAAACTGCGACCCTGATTCTCCAATAACTTTTAAACTTCCAGTAATTTACCTGCAGCCTGGCAGCCGGCCGGGCCAATGCTGCGGCGCCTCGAAAGTTGGCTAATCGGATTTTCGATCAATTATCTTGAAAATTGTTATTCGTAAGCAAGTGCACGCGTTTAAAACGCAATTTAAATATTTGTTCAATGGAATGCAGCATAGTGGTGGTGAATCCTGCATAGATCTTTATGGTGTACTTAATTTCCAGTTTTATGGCATTTTACGACCGGTTTAAGAATGACTTCCTCACTTTGCCTAAAAGCTCTTTTGTGTCGATAGTTCAGAAGCCTATTTTAGATCAAAAAGAACTGCAGCTATTTTGGTCTACTAAAGAGCTCTCTAAACAATCAATACCCTGATGCGACATTTGAGCGCAGGGATTATTTATAGATATGTATTTTTAAAAGGTGTATGAGTTTTGAAGTCCAGCTTGCGCCTCAATCTTTTTCTTTGGCACATTTTTAAACATACTAGTTTTGTTTAAATATTGTTGTTTCCTAAGTAATATTATAGTTAAGTATGGTCCACGCATGTAAGTCAATTATTAATATATATAAAATTAGCAATTTAAAGAGAAAATCTTTTATTTATTTAAATTGTTCTAGAACTTCAAAGAGTGACAAAAAATTATAAATTAAACATTCTAACTGTTCAAATTTTCAACCTATATTTTCTTTCGTTTTTTTAAGTTGACAATAAAAACTGTTTAAAAGTTTAAAGCCTTAGTAAAACAGTGATTGTTCAAGGGGCAAGAAAAATATTTGGATAAACTTACTTGCTTACTTAATCCTTATGCCCTTTTTACTGTTAAGGTGGATAAACTGCTAATGCAAAAATGTTTGTTTAAGTAAAGTAGCAAAAATTTGAAATTTTTATATAAACAAGAAAGCTACCAACAAACTTTTTTCGTAGAAAAACTTGTAAGGCGAACTTTAAAAAGGTGACAAATAGGATTTATTACGTTCTACAAAAATAGATATTTCTATTTATTAAAAGTAAAGTAATAATTTTAATTAATAAATGATAAGATAAAACAATACTAACAAATATTTCTACTCTAGCATATAATAATAAATATCTAGCGTTAATAAAAAATAAGAAAGGGACAATCGTTAACCCAATTTGGTGTAAATAATTTAATTGGCATAAATTATATATATATACATATATATATATATATATATATATATATATATATATATATTTATTTTAACATGCTATTATTGTACATTTTAATGTCTAAATAGTTTTGTTTTTACTAGTGAAGAATGCTTACTTATGACATAAATCAGAGTAAAGCTTATTATATTTAGGAAAAAAAATTACGCTTTATTATAGTGCAATTTTTTGGGAAACAAAGTTAGTCTAATATTAGTTGTGCCAAATTCGATTAGTGTTAATGTGATAAAATTATTATGGGTATTTTTTGCTTATTTTGGCATAAATGCAAAAACTATGTTTTCTACGAATATTTTTTATTTTAATGATTTTTAATCTATTTATTTTCTTTGAGTAAACAATCATTGCTCTACTATTTCATGTGATATTAGATTGTAAGTTATATGAATAAGGCGCTATATCACTTGTAGGCGCTAATATAAGAATTATTTCATGCCCAGAAATTTAAAGCGGTAATGCTGTGTCTTATAACAGAAACATTTTTTATGTAGTTTATTAAATATATTTAATGTCAAAGCCAATATAAGAACTAAGACTTTTTGATGTATCTAAAGAGCAAAACTTAAAAAAAAATAAAAATTACCTTAAAAATTCGACATTTTGTATTATAAATTACATAAACAAATTTAACAATTATGTTAAAAGTATTCTTCAAGTACATAAATTTATCCTTTCTTTAGCATTTTGAATGTTATAAATCAATAATAATTCTTTCTATGCTAAGTATAAAATACTGCCTAGCAGAAAATTTCCCAACTAAAGTTGGAGTTTTATTTTAGTATAAAGTGGACTAAAACCATTACTTAGACATCTGTCCCTTACACTGTTAAAATTTTAAAATAGGTAAAAATATAAGTGAATATGCAGAAAAGAAATAAAATTTGAAAGTCAAATTTCGATAGTAAAAAGAAAACAATTTTTGTTATTATAAAATTAAACATTTTAATTAATTTATTACGTTATAGACTATTATAAATAATTAATTAAATAAAGTAATATATCTAAATGTTTATACAAAATAAAAAATACTTTTTAAACTTGAGTTCTAATGGGGTTTTCAATAAGAATGATATGATTTTAAAATGAAATAAACAAAAACTATTTTATATACAACCAAACCTTTTATATTATTTTAAAGCATACTCTATTACATTATGTTCTTAATAACACATCATTTAAGTATCCAGCTAGATTTTATACACACGAGTAACTTCGATGACCCCAATTTTTGATGACTTTGTGCAATAACAGTGGTCTAATATCACAAAACCAGCATTCGATTTTAATACATTAAAGATTTGTGATTTGTCTGCATATACTACAGATTTAAAATAATCCCACAAAAAGTAATCTAAAGGATATAAATTATAACTTCTTGAGAATCTCAATGCTCATTTTTTATATCTAAGACCACAGGTAAAAGTGAATCGGGGTTTGGCATTTAGCTCGTGCTTTTCAGAGATTTTTAATTTTAAAGTAGATGAAAAAGCAAAAGTTTGGTAATTTTTTACTATCAAATTACAACCTTAAAAATTACACAAATATAGCCTATGATCACAGGTTTTTATCAAAAATTTTCAGATACCTCACGTGCATTGTTGTGTCAAAAAAAATTGTCCAATAACAAAAAAATTAGTATGTTTGGAATTTTTTTCTACAAAACTATGACAGCTGTAATCATAAACTTTGGTTCTGAGTAGCCCTAGGTCCCATGTATGTACATTAAAAATCTCATATATGTATACCTCCCGTAGCACGTAGAAATTTCATTTCATGGTGTGATACACCAACATGTTGACAATAATAAAAAATCAGAACTTTATCTTGTGTATTTTTATTATCGAAGAAATAAATTTTTTAATAGTGTATATTTTTGACATATTCTAAACAATATCATAAAATGCAATGCCTCAAAAATTTTAAAACTGCAACATGTACAGACGACTTAGCACAAGAAATAAAAAACTCTATAAACTATACTATTTAGTCAGTTAAAATCAGTCAAGTTTACACAGACCAATAAAAAAAATTAAATTTATTGGTTTAATCATAAATAAGTTGAAGGCTTTAGGCGGAGATTATTATTTCCGTTGCTCCCTTTCAGCTACGTGGAAGAAGCCTTCGTTGGAAGGTCCCTAGTGGGCTCTTCGAGAATGAGCAACCTTCCCGTTTTCGAAGGTTGCTGAACCTTCAAGGTTTCCAATATGATAGAAAGGTTTTCTTCCGAGTTGTAAAATATAACTTAGATGATGTTTCTCTATCATATTGAAAACTCATAGTTCTTGCAAATTATTGAGGTGCTAGCTCCGTTATATGAAGATAATACCACAACCGTCTAGGAAGAGGTGGCTTACCTCTACTTCATTCCCCATGAAGAGCCTACCAGGGAGGAGTACGAAAATAGGAAAGCCAATCCCAGGCTCACAAACTCCAAACCCCGTTGCTTAGGCTTTCAATCTTTTAAAAATTTGATATGTGCAGGTATGAGCAAAAGAGTAAGTGCATGGTTGGTCAAATTAAGTTCAATATAGAATGTAATACATTTTTGATTTATATAATTTTGCACGTTCATTTGGGTCGGCGAATGCAAATCAGTCAAGTTAAGTATTATTTTCAGTTAAGAGCATAGAGATCTCAAACCTGTAAAGCATCTTATACGGTCACTCTAATTTTGTATGCTGCATATCAATCAAAGTAGAACAATACATATGGTAACCTGCTAATAAAATTAAAAAAGTCGAACATAATACGAGGTTTAAACTAAGAACACAGTAGAGGATTATACTATATATTACGGTTAAGGAAAAATTGATATATAATTTGTCTATATTTGTTTTAAGATGGAATTGGATTGGGATCAAATTCGCTTGCTGCTTATGCACGAATGGCGGGTAGGAGAAAGTGCTAGAAAGGCTAGGGACGGTGACACAGTTGCAGAGAGGACAGCTCGAAAGTGGTTTGCAAGGTTCAAATCTGGAGAAAAAACTTTGGAAGATCAGCCACGCTCAGGTCGCTCAAAAGAAGTTGACCGACAAGCAGCTCTTGCCGCCAATGAAGAAACTCCGTCGTAGACCACTCGAATACTGGCCGAAGAATTTGATTGCGACCAGAAGACTATTATCAACATTTTGCACGAGCTTGGCAAAGTTTGCAAAAAGACACGATAGATTCCCCACGAGTTGACTCCAGCACAAAAGACAAACCGTTTTTCAATTCAAAAGATGCCAACTTTTACTGTCGGGGAATTGAAAAGTTACCGGAAAAGTGGCAGGAAGTGATCAATGTGGACGGAGAATATTATGATTAGTTGCTACAAGTTATTTTTGTCCGAAATTATTCAACAAAAATACAAAAGAAGTAAAACGGCACAAACTTTCTTCTTGTTCGGATAGGTTTCCACGGTTAACTATGTTTAAACAACTTAGTTCACGAGATGAACCGCATCTATTTTGGGTAAATTCTCGATGTTTCGGCATCGGCTCTGATGCCATTTTCAAGAGGTTAGCACTTCACTCGGGGTCTCAATCTGCCTATGGAGAGCTATGAGTCTTTGAATAAGACTTATTCAAAGTGAATTAATAACTTGGAATGTTTGCAGTAAGTCTATATAAATTTGAGTGATTTTTTCTGGCTAAACGGTATGGTTTACAAACTTGATCTACGAGAGTTTTTTATTGTTTTTGCTTTGTTTCACATGTCACAGTTATAAAAATTTTGAGTCATTGCATTTTATGATATTGATTAAAATATGTCAAATATATATACAACTTTTTAAAAAATTCATTTCTCTAATAATAACAAGTTGGTGTACCACACCATAATTATCAATTGTCAATTGGGTCATGGAAGCAATTGGAACGAATTTTACAGTTCCCAATATTTAAAATTTTTAATTTTCAATAAATTTTCTACGTGCCATATGAGATTTTTATAATACATACATAAAACCTAGGGCTTTAGAACCAAAGTTTGTAATCATAACTAGCATGTTTTGTAGAAAAAATTCCTAATATAGTAATATTTACGTTATTGGCCAATTTTTTTCGACACTTACAATGCATTTGAGGTGTATGAAAATTTTTGATAAAGATCTATGATCATAGGTTAAAATTGCCTAAAGTCAGTTTATTTCTTAAGGTTGTAGTTTGATAAAAAATTACCAAAAATTAGCTTTCGATGAACATACGCCAATAATTGTTTTGTTCAACATTAAAGAAAATTGTGGCTTCCCCGCATCGTGCTTGATTGCCAGCCATTAAAAGGTATCCATTTTTCTTCTATTAATTTTGCAACAATAGAATTGTAACATTTGGCACTGTTTGTGTCTATGCCTAACAGTAAGCAAGAGTTTTTCTGATCTTGATCTTGATTGTGGACCACGCTGAATATGTTGTCTAAAAAATGCATTTAAAACATCTTTCAATTTAGATATTTTAAGATTGTGAGATAAATCAATTACTACCTTTATAACTGTTAACTGCATTTATTACACCATAACAGACACTTTTGAATCTATTGTTGGACTTATTTTATTTTTAGACGAGAACGCTTAGTTTTTTGCAGCTGATTTTTTTGTTCGCAATTTCCCTTAATTTATTGCATAAATTATTTACATTCTCCAAGCTTGCGAATTTTTTTTGGCATTACTATCCTCGTCTCTAACTAAAAACCCGAGACCATGCATTTTTACGCTTCTGAAAAACCCCTCTAGAACAATATTACACTCCATGCCTTTAGATAGTGGTTCATCCCATTTCCTAAAGCAGCTGTGTCGGCAAACTTCTAAACATTTGCTTTTAGCACGACAATATTCATTGCTTATACCTAAAATTACACTTTTTCCTGTTACTTTTTCAATTATGGAGCAATACCAGAGGATGTATTATATTTAACCCTATAAGATCTTTTACTCCAAGCGCTGCATGATATAGGGATTCTCATTAGTGCCAACTCTGTTTTGCTCCTTAACAACACTATATTCTTCTTTCTTGGCAGCCTCAATAATTTACTAAGTAATATCTTTGAAATAAGAAACAACAATTTCTTTATTGTTGGAGAACAAATGCGGCCTCATACATAAAATATTTCAAATGGAAAACAATTCTCTCACTTGGGAGCAAACAGGGTGGCGATTATAAAATCCTCCTTATCACAAATAGTAATGAGAAAGCAATGTATATTTATGAAATGTATAAATTTTATTTAGTTTTTAATGTATGTAGCTAGAGAGTAGAAACAAGGTAAACAATAAATAATTATTGCTATGTATTTGTAATTTAAAATACTTCTTAATTGTTACTTCTAAATGGAAATTAGGCATAATTGTTACTTTTAAATGGCAATCGGATTTTAAAAATCTTTTTAAGGTTAATTGAAATAATTGTTTTAGTAATTGTTCCCTCAAAATTAATTTCCACTTAAAAATAATTTTAGATGAAAAAATTGGCCCTTAGTTGTCACTTCCAACTAACAATTAGGCTCAATTGTTCATTTTAACTAGTAATTAGGCTTGTTATTTGTAGAACTATCAAAAGTGGCCATTAAATAACAATTGTGAGTTATAAGTTACAGTAATAAAATAGATACGAGGCATAGCCCTTGCATGCCTTCATAAGTAATACTTTTTTTCCAGAACGTTGGTAGAACAGTAGGTAGGTATGTGGAACCATTATTTAAAAAAATTATGTTTTTAACAATACTAGAGGCAATGAAATTTCTATTATTACAAATGTTCACTTAATAGTAACGAGGACGAATGTGCCTCTTTGAAATATATTTATACCTACGTAGACATTATTATCTTACATACATGGGTTTACAGTATCTATTGACATTTTAAACTACTCTATTTTTTGCTACAACCGAGAGCGGGATTGCATAAATTAAATTATATCTTGAGATCACAAATTTTAGAGGTTTGATAATTCTAAACTAGCAGTAGAAGTCATCCTCTAACTTTCAGCACAACAGTGTACGGTCGCAAGTACTATTGCACTGTTTATTGCACTGCTATAAACTTTCCATCCCAAGTCATTTTTATTACTTTTTCTGTAGCTTACGTCACGTTTTGTTACATCTGTTTTTGTCAGAACTTTCGTTTCCTTTACGTGAAATAAAAATTTTAGGGGCATTTTGGCCATAATAATGACAATTGAAGGACAGTCCGCTTTGTTATAAATATTTTATGCGTAATTATTTCTGCCAAATTTTTAATTTTATAGATATGGTTTATGTTTAATTTTTAATTGCTATTTTACTTTCGAACACCACCTTTATGATCTCACACGCACCATAAATGTACCAAATTATGATTCATTAGTTAGTTTCTGTCATGTACGATGAATGAATTTGACTAAGCTTTATCAAGTTAACCTACATTTGATGTCTAAAAAAATTATATCTTTATATTTACATTGGCAATGTAACTAATTAAACATTTTAACTGTTGTATACGGCTTGGCTTTGGTTTAATATCAATCTGTAGTAGATAACCCCCCTTGAATGTCGATAAATGTTGCTTAAATACCTTGCTTAAATATTTAAAAATATTCTAAATGTTATGGTAAAGCAAGTAATGTACGACTATTAAGAGTTTTAATATTGTTGGTGACCAATGACATTCTACTTCTATATGCTAAAAAAAGCAATTGTTAAATAGTTACAGTTATAGGTAGTATAATCTAGAAATAGTGCTATATAACTCACGCTTTATTTTACACATTTTTTTCTATTAGAAAAATTAGGTAATCTAAAATTAAATACGCACTAACTAAGCAAAATGTTAGTTACGCTTTTATTTAAATTAAAAATTAAAATGCACGTATTGGCTTTGTAACTAAATGTTATATTAAAAAAGTTTTTTTTTATAGATGTACATAGAAATTGTTTAATTATTATAGAATGTATGAATTAAGCAATACTTTTTCAGAGTGTATTGATTGCTTTATAAATTTTGTAAATTAAATAATAATTTAAATTTTTTTAACAAAAAGCTTATCAGTACTGCCGTACCCTTATTTAATTCCATGTTCACCTTAAATATAATTACAAAAATTCTGTTAATGTTTGAAAAAGAATAGCTAGAATAGAAATAAAAATAATAAATGTATTACAACTTTAAATCGAAATACACACGACTACATCATATAAAGTAAATTTTTTTGGAGATATCGTTAATGTTAAGTAAATTAGTTAAAATAAATAAAATATACCACAAAGAAAAATACTGAGTGATAAGTAATATTATTCAAATAAAAATTCGCAGTTTTAACATACGGTCGAGAATTTTCAGGTACCTCATTAAGCAACTGTCCAAGAAAAAACTGGCACTCGTCACTGTTTCCTCGAAAAAGGTGAATATAATTTCCATGGCATAATATATGTTGGGAGTAGGTTGTGATACGGTCTTCAATTTTTGTCCCCATTCATCACCTCGCTGTCGTGCTTGCTACCTCTAGAAGCGTCACTTTGACCACAGGATTGCGCCTTTCCTTAGGTAACTTAATCTGTTTTCATCTGTAATCTTTAGTAACCTCTTTCTCACATAAGAAGCACTTGCTGGTTAAATAAAATGATAATGATGGCTTACTTGAGCGGGTTGGGTTGGGGGGAGTTGTAGGGGTGTTACGTTCACGACGTAGAGAGGCCAAAATTAATTTCTCGTTGTAATTTTTTGACAAGCCGTATGAACTGTAATTTCCTCCACTCCTTCCAGTAATCGTTAATATTCAGGCTTTTTGCTCCTCTCTTTTTGACTACAGCCACTTTAGGTTCTGTCAAACTTTTTTTTGCTTATGAAATACCGTTCTAACACTAGTGAAAATGCCATATTAGCCCAGCATCACTACAAAAATAATTCAAATTACAGTAAGTCCAAGAAAAACGCGTTGTAATATCACTTAAATAAAAAGTCACCAACGAACATTAACTTTGAACAGCTACAACAAAACTAGATTGGAATACCCATACTTTACTAACTAAAAAAAGGATCGTTAAGAGGGGATTTATGATCGAAAGGAGAGGTTACTCTCCCCTAACACCTGTACCTGATCTCGTTATCTCAGGAAGGGGTTACCCAAGGTCATTTCATTATAATAACTCTCCTAACAATAGCCTTACCTAAAGAAGGACGGATATAATTTATATAGAAATGTTGAAAAATAAAAGTTATAAGACAAAAACCTGAATTTTTCTGATATTTTTGACAAATTTGTTGTATGTTGGATTAAAAATACTTTTGACCCGTGAAGTTTAAAGAAAATTTAATGTTTTTCAACATTGTAAATAGGTGTATTCCGCTATAAGTAAAAAAAAACTAAAAATTAAAAATTTTGAGATTTTTTAGCTCCTCCCAAATTAGGAAAGACTGCTTGAGGCCGAAAAGTTCAGATTCTTCTTTAAAGAGTTTTCACAAATAACATACCAAAATGTCATTAACTTTGGAATATTTTCCAGGTACCCCCCCTTCACTTATTACTAATAAGGAAAAACACAGTTGACTTTTACTTGGTATTGATATTTAGCAAAACGCAACCTTTTCGTTAACAATTTGGAAGTAAAAATAAAAATACTTCTAGAAACATATTTATAAAGTAAAATAAATAAATTAAAATAAAATATACTAAATCCAAAAAATATTAAACTGGCTTTTTACTTCGACTATTGTTAATTGAATTTTTTCTTATTTAACATTCTGCCAATTCTAAATAGTTTATAAAAACTTTAAAATCCTTAAAATATTAAATTAAAAGTTATTCTTTCTCAGAACAACTCTTTGCTCCCATTATAGTTGTTTTCAAGAATTGACTGTTTCCCTAATTTAGTCGGAAAGCAGAATAATACTGTGTCTTTATACCGCCCATATTTACTTTTTAATAAAACAAGTAGAAGAAGAACCTTAAAATTGTTTCTATGATATCCACAAGCAATCTTTGCAGTTATTGTTAAGATTATTTTTTAGAAAGTTAGACACTATTTTCTCCATGGCATATGAAACATAGCTAGTAGTATGTTCACTAATGTTTAGAAAAAAAAATAAAAAAGCGTTAACTTTGAAGGAGAAGCGTCTCGTACAGATGCAGTATTTTTTCAACTTAAAAAGTAATTGATGATGTGTTATGATACATTACCAAACCAGATGTGTAAGCAGCTAAACGCATGTTTAAATTATCACTGACCAGTTTGTTTATAGTATTAATAAATTAACCCCACAGATGATTTAGTTTTAAATATTAATAGATGGATGTTTATATATATTTAAAACGTAATGGTAGTTAGAACAATAACGAAGGTAAAATGTATTAATGCAGTTATAAACATGTGTTCTGAGTTCTGAGAAGAATACGATGAAATAGAAATCTACGGAAATTAATAGTAAAAAATGCGGCTTAATATAACACATACTATGATATGAAAGCCTATCAAAAATTATATTAGAGGAAACAATAAGAAGTCGGCAACAAACCAATCAATGGATTAACAACTGAGGAAGAGGACAAAGTTTCAGTGCGCTGTTGGGTTAGTGGAACAACATTTTTGTGACCTTTTCCGTTATGACCGCCAAAGTGCCATGTAATACTCGCCAGAAATAGTTTTCTCTTCCTAAAGATAGTATATCGAGAGAATTCCATTTGTGTCTCAGAAAACTGACGCCATGGGCTTTCTAACGGATGGTACGCTTTCCACGTTGTTTTAGACCGGCTAACTTTATGCAATCAATTGTTTGGATTGCTGTCTTGTTTTCGGAGTAGTGGTGAATTCAATTTTTGTTTGTAGTTACAAAGCACTACATTTATCAATTATTTTTTTATTACAACCAAAATATATGTTTTTTTACGGTAACCTGATAGTTCTTACCACTTACTTAAAACTTGTTCAAAAGTAATTAATAACCCAAATCTTAGTAATCTATTGCTAACGGTGTGCTGCTACAGAATTGTGTTAATTGACTATAATACTTTTGCTTGCTTAGATGTCACAGATATCTCTAAAAGTGGGTTTACACATAACGACTTTTAGTAGAGATTCTTGCAAGGTTAAAAAATTAGTAGTAAAAGAAAGATGCAACTTCGAATATTAAGCTTTAGGATCTTCTAAAAGATGAAAATCGACAAATTGTTCCACTTTGACTCAAAATCTATCTATAAATTGCAAAAAAGGAATTAAAGCAAAAATACTTAAAATCAGAATATTTATAACAAAGCAATCATGTAAGCTAAAAAAAATCTTCTAGTTCAAAGCGAGTTTTCCAAAATAAAATTGTAAATCAGATAATAGAAAATTAGATATCTTGTGCAATAGAGCAGACAGAACTTTCAATTCAATTTTATAATATTTGTGTGGTCTATGTAAATAAAGCTAAATGTGGGTTAATTTTAAGAATTTTAATACATAAGAAGAGAGAGAGAATAGAACTTTATAATTAATGTAAGTGCTATTTGTAAGTAGAGCTAAACCTAAGATTTAATATCTATTGGCCATTTTGTATGTAAGCGTCGTTGATAAGTATTATTTAATAAAGGCTACATATGTGGGTTTAGATGAGATTGAAGTTTTCGTACGCGATTGGAGGTATATCGATTTATAACGTATTTGACATATAGTATCTATGGTTTGATTTGGTACGAAGCATTTACTATGATACGTAAGGTTTTAGACTAGAACATTTGCAGGATGTCAACATTCGAGTAACTAGAGCACCCCAAATGTTCAGATAGGTTTGATGATCTTCCTATAATCTAATATAATTTCTTTATTAACTTTCGAATATATGCTTTCCACGTAAATCTGCAGTCCATGTGCATTTTCAGGTATCTTATAGTATTTTAATACCATTTACTAATATTGATGGACAATGTTACGTTTGCAAGATAAATGTGACTTCAGCAGATTTAGTTTCACTGACCTTTATTCGGTATTTGGTCATCTAGTTGGTTATTGCTATAGCGAATAGCTACTAGTGGATTTTAGTGACAAGAAAAGACGGCAGTAACATCCTCGAAATGACGCTGTTGTCTGAACTAGGCAAGCCTGCAGTGTACAGCAAATCGAGCAGAATCCCAAGAGTACTACCTTATAAAATACTAAATTTTGGTTTTTTAACTTTCAATACGTCACTACTGGAATTTATCTCTTACCTGAAACGTACAAGTTTTTTAAATTTTGAGCAATAGACCTGGGAGTTATACTTTATCGGATGCTTGCTGGACATTCGGGAAGACTTCACCGCAATATTCCAACAATAAATGTGTATTTTAGTGTGTGTGTTTCGGGTAACAAATATTTTCTAAATAATGCCAAAATAAAATTACAAAAAATTCACATTTTTGTAAAAGCTAAATCATATTCTATACTTTTTTACTGTTTTTTTTCTAATCATTAAGTAACATTTATGCAAATTTAGAATCTACTTAATAAAGTAATAAGTAAATAGGTTGAAAGAAGTTCACTTGAGTCAGGGGCCATCCATTGACGGCTCTCTGGATTCACCTAGCTAGGTCTTCTGGCCATGTTCTGTTAAGTCTTCTATTTTCCAATGGTTGTCTGAACAATTCACTGATTAGCTCGTTGCTGTGGTTTATGCTTCGATTTTTGTGTTTAACAGAGTAAGCACTGATGACGTCGTGTATAAACGGTATTTTGGGGTCGTCGTGTATGGTATTGTTGGAGACATACCAAGGTGCATTTAGTAACATTCTGAGGGTTTTAGATTGAAAGTTTTGTAAAATTTTTGTATTAGACGGTTTGCTGCAGCCCCATAATTCGACACCATATGTCCAAATAGGTCTAAGAATGGTTTTGTATATGAGGAGTTTGTTCTGTAGTGAGAGCTGAGATCTACGATTTAGTAACCAAGACATGTTCCTCACTTTTAAATCTAATTGACGTCTTTTTGCCTTAATGTGTGTTCTCCAAGTTAGCTTTGCGTCAAGATGAAGGCCGAGGTATTTAACTTCTTCTTTGACAGGTATGGGAGTGTTATTGAAGGTAAGAGGAGGACATTCTGCTCTTCGTGTTATGAACGTGACTTGACACGACTTATCAACGTTTAGATTAATTTTCCAGTGCATAAGCCAAATTTGGAGTTGATCAAGATAAGCTTGCAATTTTGCAGAAGCTCGTATCGGATCGAGATCTGTAGAAAGGATGGCTGTATCATCAGCGAACGTTGCTAGTAGTGTATCCTCGCTGGCTGGTATATCAGCTGTAAACAGTAAGTACAAGAAAGGTCCCAGAACACTTCCTTGGGGCACACCAGAGTTGATAGTTTGGTAGTCAGATAATGAGTCTTCGAATTTAACTTGGAAGTAACGGTTGGACATGTATGACTTAAGGATATGGAACAATTGATTTGGTAAGTGTGGTTTAAGCCTGCATGCCATACCCTATCAAACGCCTGTTTTACGTCTAAAAATGCTGATGTACACATTTGTTTTGCTTCTAAGCTTTCTTTGATTTTATTAACGATTCTATGTCACTGTTGGATAGTGGAGTGATTGGGTCTGAAGCCGAATTGGTGGTTAGGGATTAAGGCATCTATATGTGTTACGTTTGCAATTCTGGTGAGGATAAGTTTTTCGAAAATTTTGGACATTACAGGAAGGAGGCTTATTGGCCTATAGGAAGTGGCATCAGTTGGAGGTTTTCCTGGCTTCAGTATCATGATTATTATTGTATACTTCCATAGTATCGGATAGTAGCACAGGCGTAGTTTGCTGTTATATGTGGTTGTGAGTAATACAATAGCTTTTCTAGGGCAGTTTTTCACCTGTGATGAGATCATATCCAGGAGCTTTATGAGGATTTAAGAGACTTATTTCTTTTTTGACTTCTGTAGGTGAAATAGGCTTGGGTGGAAGTGACATCTGACAGGGGGCGTTTAAGAATGTTTGTATTTCGACATCATCATCATCGTTGAGGATATCAGGAGCGGAAAATACATTAGCAAGGTGTTCTGCGAATCTGTTGGATTTTTCAATATTCGTCAGCGCCCAGCTCCCACCAGCTTTTCGTAGAGGTGGAATAGATACTATGGGTCTTTTGAATTTCTTTGTAACGTTCCACAGGGAGTGATCATCAGTAGATAGATTGACGATGTAGTGTTCGAAGGATTCGTTTATTGCTTCTTGGATAGCATTGTGGAGATTGTGCGTTATTCGATTTAAATAAGTTTTGTCAAGTGGATTCCTGGTAGTCTGCCACCTGCGCCGAGCTCTGCGCTTTGCGATGACCAATTCTCTAATATGAAGCGGAATGTTCTGATTGTTGCGAGTAAGACCATGGGGTTCTGGAGTAGAGGTCCAGGAAGCGCTTTGTATTAACGTAGTTAGGTACTGCACAGCTTCATCTATATCCTCCTTATCTTTTAAGCTGATATTTAGTGATATATTATCGTTGATATGTTGACGGAATAGGTTCCAATCAGTCTTTTTGGAAGACAGTCTCTGTTGTGGCTTTTCCATATAATACTGGTGCTTAGAGTTATTATTACAGGACTGTGGTCAGGTGCAGATCTAAATTGGATTCAATATCACTATGTAGGTCTGAGATTCCCTTAGTTATGGCAGAGTCTAACAGGTCGGAGATTTTATTTCGATCGGTCGGCCAATAAGTTGGTTCTCCAGTCGACAAATAGTTGAAATTATTTAGTTCTAAAACTCTCAATAATGTTCTGCCTTTAGGAGTAATCAGCCTATATCCCCAGGCTGTATTTTTAGCATTCCAGTCTCCGGCAACTAAAAAGTGTGAGCCGAGTCGTTGGAAGAACTCGAGGTATACATCGCATGTTATAGAATAACGTGGTGGGCAATATATTGAAGCAATTGTAATAGGTCGGGGAAAGTATCTACTTTTATGATGGTACTTTAATGTTTTATTGAAGATCTGATTATGATTGCAGACCCTGCGTGAGCCGCATCATCAGGATGGTTAGCATAGTAAATGGAATAGTATAGTATTTTAAGAGTTGTCATTTGTGTTGAATGACTTTCAGCGATTAGGAGGATATCAATTTTATGTATGTTAAGAAATAGCGTAAGTTCCTGAATATGGTTTGATAAGCCATTTGCGTTCCATTCTGCAATTCTAAGTGCAGGGGCCATTATTGAGTTAATTTATTGATAACTGTTGTCAGCATGGTTAGAATCATACTGTTCTGGTTGAGTAATTGATTGAACATATTCTTAAAATCATTAAGAAATATAGTAAATTTGCTAGTTAGGTCTGTTTCGGTGTTGTTAGATGGGATGTTAGGTTGTACTGCGGTCATTTGGGCATAAGTAGGGGTTGGGGTTGTTGGATGTAGTGGAGTATTAGTTGTAATATTTTGTGACAAAGGACTGGGCCTGGTTGGTCTTAGGTGATGGTTTCTGTTTATTAAGTCTTGATAAACTTTACAGCCTTTGTAGTTCGCTGGATGATTTTTCTGACATAGAGCACATGTTGCTGGTGTATTTTAGATTTGCTGCAACTAGAGGTGTTATGTGGTCCTCCGCATTTAACACACTTAAACGGTTTCCTACAATAGGTTTTCGTGTGTCCATAGTCTTGGCATCTTGTGCATTGTACGATCCCACCTTTATTTCTTGGCGCTTCTACTCGAATTTTAGAATGATACAGAAATTCTAATTTAAAGATGTCTTTATTATTGTTTTGTGGCTCGAGATCTATAAAGAATAGAGGTAAGGGCTCTTTAGTAACCCGATGCCTGACATTTGTAATATTACGAACTTTGTGTTCTTTTTTCTCGAGTTCTTGTGTAATTTCTGGTAGGGAATTTATGACTACACGGTATGCTCTATCTTGTTTTAACTGATATGAATGGTGCACAATTTCTTCTTCACGAACGTGACGGATGAGTTTTCTATAGGTTTCAGGAGTGTTGGGGTTTATTTTAACAGTATTGTTTGCTAACGTTTTGGTAGTGTAAGTTTCTTCTTCAACTACTTGTGCTAAGTTATCGATCATGTCTTTGTAATTTGAGACCCCGTATATAAAGATTGGTGGAGGTTTCGGTTCTCTTTTTGGAGGAATTGAAGTATTAGACGTGTTGTTATTGCTTTCAGAGAGAAGTGAGAACTGATTACCAGTTTATATTTGGGCATCAATTTCAGAAGACTTTTGTCGTTTTGCTCTTTTTCTTTTGGTTACTATTTGCCAGGCGTGTTTGGTTTGATTTTGTGTTCCATTGTAGTTCATTGTTTCATCATCACATGCTAAATTATCTTCTGTGGTTTTATAATTTATATTGCTGCTAACAAAATTACCATAATTTGCACTAATCTGCTGTGCTGATAGTACAGGTGGAAATTGATTATAAGTTGGTGTGAATGAAGGTGCTATTTGACTTGGCTGTTGATTGAATCCTAGTAAAGGTGCTTCATTCGCTGGGGATCGGTTGGGGTACATTAGTGGCATTTGTGCATTTATAAATGATTGTTCTGGTATATTTGATGACTGCACAATAGGCTGATTATAGCAATTACCATTTTGTCCGAATTCATTATTGGCTTGAGTGTTAAATTGTGGGATCCCAGGTCCTGCGTTACTCGTGGAAGGGAACATGTTTCCGATCCCGAGTGTTTATCGTTCGGATGCAGTGTAATAGGATTCTTAATAATGCGCACTTTTAAATATTATGAAAACGTTTAAAAATGTACACGAGTTTTCGAAATTAAATTAATAAATATATAAATTTGCCTGACCTTAAACAAGGTTACGGCGTTCGGTCTGCTTGAAGGCAATTTTGAAAGTCAAATGGGAACTCACTAACTTAATTAAACTTCTTTTTTACAATAAAATTTTGAGAATGATAATTAATGCAATATGTGACAGTGACAATTCTAGAATCAAAAAAACATTTAAAAAATTGTATTATCGAAAACATAAAAATAAAGACCCAGCGTGTCTGAGTATTTGTTATCAAACACAATCAACTCACTAAGGATTTTAAACTATGATAAACAAAAGTGACTCACAAGTAAGTAGCATGCATATAACATAAAATATGCAAACCAGAGTACAAAGTTACATTAACAACGATGAAATTGTTTTTACTTAGAAGTTACGAAGTATTGCATTGTGAAACAAATCATTGGCATTTGTGTACTTATTTTAATAGAATAACCGCCGTCTCCTCAATCGATGAGCTTCCGTGGAAAGAATGCAGCGTAATAAGCAGTTTAGCAGGCCGTTTGCAGAACAATTCTGTTTTGCAGTTTTACTGTTCTACTTCTGCATTATTTAGACCACGCAGTATGCTAGGTATCATACTCGCGGGAGCTGCTCTCGTCCTTTGTAACTGATATTAATTGCAAAAGCTGGCTTAACAATCTGAACTGCCTTTTGTTTGCCGGCCAGTAATATTATCCTCTTTACACAATCCATTTGTCGTCGGCTCTACAATAAAAAGAGTTTTGCGTCTGCAACTGGTTATTACGGTGCCGTTTCGGAACTTTAGGGATATTCCAATTTAGAAAAGCAGATTTCTAGGTCTCCCGTGTTGCATTTTTTATTAATTGAATTGGAAATTTTTATGGAGTAAATAAAGTGAAGGAAGTGTATCATTTAAATAAAATAAAACTAAAACTGTCGCAAGCAAATTAAGTCTGTTAAAACAATATAACTAAGCTGAACCCAAATTTTTGATAGTGTCGCGTTAGCAGTTAGAACTATTAGCAGTATTGGATTTGAGATTGTAGGTTTGTGGTGTTGCACGTCACCCTGACTCCTGTATAGCTGCAGTTAAGTGATTTGTTGGGTACTAGGTCAAGTTTGTTTTTACGCTTAGTTTTGTATTAAGAAATTTATTAATATGAGCTTCGAACACTTTCCAGTTGGCTTTTGCGTTGCTGAGGGTAGGTCTGAGTTCTTTCTTAGTTGGGTTTATGGTAGCGTATGGACAAAATATCGTAGTTGGAGACAATATCCATGTAGTTTGATGACATACCATGTGTAATAAAGAAGTCTAGCAAATCTGAAATTTTATAGGGGTCTGTGAGGCAATAGGTTAAGCTCCCCGTTGACAGAAAGCCATATTCGTTATCTACTACAAGTTTATGCACTTCTTTGTCATTAAAATCCCCGTCTGCTAGAAGTCTAGGACCTAATAGTTCGAAAAAGGGTTGTAACATTTGTTTAGTCATGTTATGACTTGGTGGACAGAAAGTACTTGCTATAACTTCTATCATAATACCTTATAGGTACTCTGTTGTATAAGAAGGTAATTAATAATGTTTTATAGGGTTACGTATTATTATAGCTGAACCACCGTGTGCAGTGCCATCTGTATGATATGCCGAACATCGGAGTATTGTTAAATAAGACAAAGTGTATTTCTGAAATTAATAAAAGATCAATGTTATTAAAACGTATGAAGGTTTCAACTTTTAACTTTCTTTGTTGTAGCCTGTCGGGGTTCTACAATGCAATTTTTAAGAACTTAGCCATTATTGTATTAGTTTATTAATAACTGTGGTTAACATATTTGGTCTCATATTGTTCTGCTGTAGTAACTGGTTGAACATATTTTTGAACTCGCCAAGAAATTGTTTAAAACTAACATTTTCAGTGTAAGAATCTATTTCGAACTGCTTATGCATAATCATGTGTTGGCTAACCTTCTGATAGGTTGACTATTTTGACTTTTAAGAATGAAAAATCTGTCTCGCTTAGCGATCTTAGAATTGGTTGTTGCTTGTTGGGTTGGTATTTTTGTTGACGCTCTTAACATATGAAATATCTCTGCTGGTTGCAACTTTTCGCATAAAATATGTGTAGTTGGAGTTGCTCGTTTTTTTTGACAGCTTTTTGTTATTATAAGGGCCTGCATATTTCACGCAAGCAAAAGGTCTACTGTAGTAACTTTTTGTACGCCCATAATTTTGACATCGCGTGCATTGTATCTTATCTATGTTTTTGTTTTTGGTGGTTCAAATTTAATGTGTTTCTTTTGAAATGAGTGTATGCTGTATTTGTATTTATTATTTGCAGCTAACTCTAAATCTACAAAGAATATTGCAGAATCTTTGTTTTTCTTTTTTGAATTTATAATAGTGAGTAATTTACGTCCCAGTACTTTAAGGGCTTCTTTAATGTTATCTAACGCGGTAATATAATGTAAACTTTAATACAACTTTATAAAGACGGGCCTCTCTCATTTGTTACGTATGATGTACAACATTATTATCTTTCATTTGCTTAACATGTTTGCGATAGGAATTAAGAGTTGTTGCATTTATTTTAATAACATTATTATGTAGACATTTTGTGGTGTATTGCTCTTCTGTCACTATTAAGTATAAATTTTCGGTCATCTTTTTATAATATAAAATACCATGGATAAAAATTGGTGGTAACTTGTGTTCTGTTGTTTTTTGTTGATCTTCAATAATCTGTATATTTACTCATCTTTTTCAGCTGCTGCTATAATTAATTACTCTTTTTCAGTGCTGTTTGTTTGTTTGTAAAATTTTGTTAATCGTTTCCACTTATTATCTGTAACACGTTGCTAACTATTAGCGGGATTAATTTACATTTCTTCATCTTTAAAATATTCATTTGCAGTCATTTTCTTTTGAATTTGTTGACGCACTGGTTCATTATTGTGTTGAGGGAAATAAATTTCTGACTAACTTAATGTTCGTAAAGTTGGCTGTGACGAAAAATAAGGTGGGTTAGGGGTTGGTAGAAATAAATATTGAGTTTCCATTCATTTGTTACTGGTTATTAATGTTAAATGCACCGGCAAAGCCATTGCTGGTCGGCGACATTTTTATGTATGTAGTATAAATTTTTGTTACAGTTAGAATCTTTTATTATTGTTTAATTTTTAATAATAATTTATAATTTATTTATTAAATATTTAAAGTTGATATCATAAGCTGACCACAGGTCACGCTTTGTTACTTGGCACTTTGTTATCTCGCATACTACTCGCAATCGCCTTTACTCCACGATATTCAAATAGAAAAGTTGTTGACTAAATATGTCTAAGTTTATTGTGCTTAAAACAGACTGAAATGCATGTTGGTGGTATATCTGCAACAGATTAAAACACCCCGGCAAGCTCGCAGATAGCATCACTAGTGTTATTCAAAAAGTTGCTCAAGAAGCTACTTCAGCGAGTTGAGATGTAAATATCACAAAAAGAAAGTTTGGCGTATATGTAAAAAAGTAGAAATTCTTTAGATAAAAATACATATAACAAATATGGAAGGTAATTAAAGTCAACGTTACAGAAAAATAAAAATTCTACGTTTGAATCAACCTAACATTATCAAAAGAGGGCCGCTCCATCTGAAAGACCACAAAAAATTTAAAATTCCTACTTTAAAAAAGCAGGGGTGTAGTTGGGGAAAATTATCAGAAGCCATATAACGGCAATCAAAAAATTCCAAACTTTTAAATTAAGCTTTACCCGGTGAGATTTCAGATAAACAATTTTTTGGTATACGTAAAGCAAAGTAAATGCAAAAATTATAAACTTGGGAGATTTAACTTAGTTTTGTTAGTAATTCTCAACGAAGTACATAGAAAAGTAATTGTATGCTTAGATTAACATAGTGTCAGGTAACTCCCTTAAATATTAATGATCGATAAACTGAGAAAGAAATCCCATAAAATAACATTATATTAATCTATTAGTTTTCTCTTAACAATATCTAAAATCTTATAAGGTAGTTTACCTAAAAGTTTGGTTTCCGAAAATACCACCCGATAATTTAGCAGTCATGAAATTCTAAATAAAATACTTGAAATCTTAAAAAGAAACTATTTAGAGCTTTCTTGATGTGCAACATGCTTTTGATCGCATGTGATACGATAAATTATTGTACAAAGTAACGCCATTTCTACCTAATTCTACTTTTTAATTCAGCTTTGAGATATTCATATATTATCTAATGTTCCTCAACTACAATTGCAGATAATACTGCATTGACATTCTTAAACAAGAATACATATGTAGTCTTCAATAACCTACAACTTCGTATATATCTCCTTCAAGTTTAGCTCAAGTTTCACAAGTTACATTTAAAACCTGACAATTAGAATTCCCAGAAGTAAAAGGCGGCGATCTTGTGAAAAATAAAAGAATAAATTTACGATTAATATTCGATTACCACATTACACGAAAATCTCATATAACAAAGCTCAAGCTACAGTAAATGAATTAACTTATAAACTTACAAAAGAAAATAAGACACTCCTCTACAAATGTTAAAACATAACTGGATATATAGAGTTTCGTTTGTTGTGCAAAACCTTCTAATGCCAAAGTCATTCAAAGGGCACAATAAAAAATATTAAGAATAGTATTCTACGCGTATTGATATTAGAGGTAAAACTTTGCTTGAGTACTAGGGCGTACCCGTTGTTGACAAAGCAGTTCTCGGGCTAACTAGCATTTACTTATACAACTTTTTTGGGCATTAAAATCAACTATTATGTTATACACCTCTCTAATGATACGAGAAATGCTGAAAAATTGTGAAAAATTCTTGAAAAGTTTAAATTAATATTTTTGGGTATTAAATTTTAATTTGCAATTACATTTTTGACATTCTTGCTTCCTCAAGCATCCGCTAATTACCAGAAATTTCACATAAGCTTTTATCACAAAAAAGTCTGCTACTTGTTTGTAAACGTTAATTGCTTTACATTAGTACTTGGCAGCATCTATTGTAGGTGGCAACCTGGTAAGTTAAAATTTCGGTTTCACCACAACGTTGGATGAGAATGCTTGGTACCGCAGATCCTCAAAATTATCTGCACCGTACATTTTTACCAGAAACTGCTTTAGAAATTTAGTGTGGTATTGCCTCAGGGTCTTTGAAAACACCCCCTATTACTGAGAGCCAAGGGTTTTTTTTCATAAACCTGCATTACCTTCTTCCCAATTTGGAAGGGTGCTAAAATGGTGTCACACCCAATCACTGCGTGAAGGAAGAGAATATTCAGAGTGCTGACTTTGCAGGAATGGTACGAATACAAAACACTGGGCGTGTTACTTTTCCAACTTTTCGGGAAATAAATGTTATTTTTAGAAGAAGCTAATGCTGTCAGCAAAACCAAAAGATCGATGTCTTCTCTTGTTATGGTGACACTATCAAATCGCTAGCTTGTGATATAGAAGTTTCCACTATCATGACATCGGCATCTTCTGTTGCCGGATTTACCTGAATTTCTTGGTTTCCGTTAAAAACGCATGGTTTAGAAATTATAAGCAAAAAACTAAAAAAAAAACAAAAATTTTGAGGTTTTTCGGCTTCTACTAAATTAGCACAGGATCCTTGAGATTTAAAACTCAGATTCTACTCCACACACTACACACAAACAATATACCAAAATATCATTAACTTTGGAATACTTTCCAGGTACCCCCCTTCATCTATTACCTGCCGCTCGGACTAATATGGGACTTCCCTAGTCCAGATTGTTAAATTGACTAGCCATTAAATTAATTTGACAATAGCCTCAAGATGAGACATTTTAAATTAATGTACTACATTATTGCATAATGAGAGTCAAAATAGTGCTTATTTTGAAAAATCATTTTAAAAAGTAATAGCGATAGTTAGACTTTTTATTTTCGCCTATTAAAACCAGCCTTTATTTTTCCACACACTCTTTAAAGGATGAGCCCTTGAAGTAAATTGTGTGATATAACTTTTTTTCTAATAGAAAAATTTTACTTGAGCTTCTTTAGATTTTTAAGTATACTCTTAAACACGCTGTTCTTAAAATATTTCCAAACGAAACAGTTTGTTATGTTACGATTAAAATATAACTGGGGAAATAATCCTAATTATTTCCAAAAATGTTTGCAGTAATAGTAACAGTCTTGTTTAAAATGATAGTGTTTTTTGTTTTTTATTTTTAGCGTTTGTTTATCATGTTATATGTCACTAGTACCTTGTGCGGATGAAACTCTATTATGTGCTGCATGTTTTAGATTCTAAATATTATATCATAATCGTTATTTATATGAACATGTACATCTACGTAGTACTAATTTCTCCTTAAAATGTAAATACTTCGTGGTCATAAATCAAGATTAACTGCAGTTAATTTTACAGACAAATATTACTAAAGCAAGTTTAGTAAATTTGCATTTTAGCCAAGTAAAGCCTGAAATTGTTTGGTCTTGCCGATTTTATCTGTACACACAGTGTAATACTAGTATTATATTCACTATTTTAATTTAGTTTTTGAAAGATAAAAAGTAAAATATGTGCAAGCCATAGACATTTAATACATATTTATAATTAAAAAAAAATTACTAGAAAAAATAAATAGACAAACCATAAAGAAGTAGAAAACAGTGAGGAGTACAACAAACTATTAGTACAATCCAACAAAGAGAACTAATGCTGGATACAATAGAAAAGTGAAAACCGTAAATTCATATGCAAAAGCGGGTTAACTATAACTTTTCTATGACCAGCAAATGTTTGTAAGTTCTATGAGATTTACAGTGATGGTATAGTGGATTGTGATTCGTAATAAATGAGAGGACGGGCTTTTGTGTCTTTACAAAACGTACGGCAATTAAGTTACTTGTCAACATAAATGTTGGACGTAATAATTCTCCTAGTGCGAAGAATTCACATTATTAAATATGCAAGCAAAATTTTGGCATAAAGAATTTTGCAGCGTAAACTTTACTCAAGAGAAAATGCCAATAATTCCTAATTTTTCTGAGGCTAATCGACGCTTGAGAACGGGTGAAATACTTCAGTGGTGATATAGTGAGTTGTAGAATCGCCTTATTCAGCTTCATTTGATTGAGTTTTTACAATGATGCGTCATGACAAATCCTTACTACTTTACAAAACGCACTGTAATTAAGTTTTTTGCAAAAAAAAATTTGAACCCTATAAAATTTTCACGTACAAAAAATTAACATAAAGAGATGCAAGCAAAATATCGGTCACAAAGAATTTTATTAAAGAAAAGACATGATATGGGCTTAAACTTTACAGAAAAATCGCAATAATTTGTCATTTTATTTTTTTACTGTTTAAATTTGGTTGAAATTCATTAAGATTAGTATCAGCCACGGATGTGATCAATTTATTACTAAAAAGAGCTGCACTATTGAACAGTTGCTGCTTGATGAGTTCTAAGTCTGCTGAATAAGGAGTAAATAATTGGATAATGTAAATATCCTTAAATATTACTGGTAAGTTGTGAAGAAGAAGCGTTCCTATATCTTATATAATTTAAGTGTAAGCAAAAATTTAAGACTTGTAGCCTATTAGTCCAAAAGGAGGGATTACCTATATAGGATGTGTGGTCTCCAGACAACACATTAGTAACTACATACAATAAAAACTGACTAGATTGTTCTAGTTAATCCTCCCACACATTGTTGGTGTAATTCTATAATAAACAAGACGTAGCAACTTGAGGATACGGCATTTAAATGCATGTTTCCAAGGTTTAAACTATTTAAATCATTTTTGTATTGTGTTTCTTTAAAAATATATAATAAATTTGCTAAATATTTTTGTGAACTAAAATTTTCAGAAAATACTCACCAAACGCCCTAATAGTGCTTGAGGGTGTGATACCTGTGTAAACATTCCTCCTTGTGCAGTGGCACTAAGCAAAACTTACAAATTTAACAAGTTTTACTATTTTTTATGGACAGCACAACCATAGCATTCCTTTCGCGGGAGTGGGGAGAGATTGTCATGAGGCATACGAGGGGTTTGTTCCTGGGTGTGCTGCGTCTGTGTTTGTGTCGAAGCCTGTCTCCAGCTTACGTGTAGCCCAGACTTTTGACAATTGTGAATGGTATTGAAAGGTAGCGAATAGGTACTTCTTTGCGATCCCGGTAAAGGACAGACCTATTTCAGGGGGTAGCGACCCTGCCTACGTGAGCTCTTGATTATCCCCCGCCTCCTATAAAAGGAGGAAATCAAGTCCCTACCCAAAGTCCCATCATACCTAACAAAATTTACCGTACCTTATCCTAAACCAACTCACCAACCCGCATGGCAAGCGTGGTGTTTTAATGCCAAAATACCTTTCATGATGATATTAAACCCTAAGGAAAGGCTCCGAGTCCCCGGCGGTCCGCTTATCCCCGACCATGGCGGCGGTCGGATAATGAGGCAGACCAGGGGTGCTAAGAATCCCCAGGTTAGGACAGGCTGCCAAAAATAACTGAACTAATGATTGGAACCATAAATACCAGAACACTACTACACGATTGACACATATATGAACTGGAGCATGAACTAACTAAAATAAAGTGGGATATTATTGGATTATCCGAAATAAGACGCAGAGGAGAAGAAAGTATAATACTCGAATCAGGTAACTTATTGTATTATCGAGGATCAGAAAACGAAAGCCAACGTGGGGTAGGTTTTATGATCAATAAAAAACTAATACAAAATATAGCCAGGCTAGATAGCGAAACAGATAGAGTCGCATCAGTAACAATACAAATATCAAATAAACACAAATTAAAAATAATAGAATGTTATGCCCCAACAACTGCCCACGATGATGAAGAAATGGAAAGCTTCTACGAATGCATCAATGATAATCTATCCAAAGAAAATACTAATCATACCCTCATCATAGGCGATTTGAATTTAAAGCTAGGCAATAAACAAGAAGAAAACGAAGAATATATAGGACCCTACAGTTTCGATAAAAGGAACGAGCGCGGAACAATGATGCTTGAATTTTTAACACGCCACAAGATCTATGCAATGAATTCATTTTTCAAAAAGAAAAAACAACGTAAATGGACGTGGATATCTCCGGACACCCGAACAAAGAACGAAATAGACTATATTCTCTCAAAGGATAAGCATATAGTAAAAGATGTAACAACGCTAAATTCTTTTAACATAGGCAGTGATCATAGAATGGTTAGAGCTAAAATAAATATTAATAGCAAAATAACAAAAAAGAAAAGAAAAGAAAAATATAATCTACCAGACACTCAACGATTATTGGAGAAAACGGACGAACATCAACAAGATCTACAAAATGCACTGCAACAAATAGAAGAGACATGGAATAGTAAAAACTTAGATGATCAAAGTACCATACTGAACGAAATAATGAAAGATACCGCTGATAAAGTTGCACCAAGGAAAAACAAAAAGTAGAGAAACTAAAGCAAACAACTAAGATTAAAATAGAACAAAGAGAAAGTTATTTAGAGAAGGTAAATATGACGAATTTAGAGAAATGGCTAAAGAAACGAGAAGATTAGTAAGAAAGGATCTCGAAAACTACTATGAAATAGAAAAATAATAGAAAATAACAGGGATTGAAAAGCTTAAGAAATAATAGAAAACAACAAATAGTGGTATTAAAAGATGAGAGAGACAAGAGATACGTCAACGAGAAACTATGCTAGAAATAACAGAAAAGTTTTATAAAACTTGTACAGTTCAAAGAAACAAGAAGAACAGGGAGAGAATACAAAACAAAAATAACCAACATAGGATCAGAGGAGATGCCCGAAATAACAATAGAAGAAGTATACCACTCACTCAGGCAGATGAAGAATAACAAGGCGCCAGGAGAAGATGGAATTTTGACAGAGATGATAAAAGCAGGAGGAAAACCCATAATATCAAAGCTATGTGATCTTTACAATAAATGTCTCATGGAAGGACGAGTACCCGAAAGTTTCAACAATGCGGTAATTGTAATATTATATAAGAAGGAAACAAGGCGGATTTGGAGAATTATAGACCAATCAGTCTACTCTCACAGGTATATAAACTATTGACAAAATTATTACAAATAGACTTAATAACAAAATAGAACAGTATTTGACAGTAGAGCAGGCTGGATTTAGAACAAACTACAGTACACATGAACATCTATTAAATATGCGAATTCTCCTAGAAAAATCAGTAGAATATAATCTGAATGTACATATGGCCTTTGTTGATTTTAAGAAGACCTTTGACAGCGTAGAGCACTGGGCAATCAAAAGGTCGCTAAATAATGCAAGGGTAGATCATCGGTACTCAATACTTTTATCATATATATATGAACATGCAACGTCGACAATACAACTTCATGAACATACTAAACCTATCCCAATTAACTGCGGCATAAGACAAGGAGATACATTCTCTCCCAAATTATTTACGTTAGTTATCGAAGATATATTCAGCCAACTTAACCGGGACAACAGAGACATACTAATAAATGGAAAACGTCTAAACCATCTCATATATGCAGACGACGTAGTACTTATTACAGAAAACTCTGAGGAGCTACAGAATATGTTAACTGATTTAGAACAGCAAGCATCTAAAGTTGGTTTAAATATGAATTTACAAAAAACAAAAGTAATGTGCCCAGAAAATCCAAGAATAAATGTAAGAAACATAGAAATCGAAAATGTAGAAAGCTATATATATCTTGGAAATATGATAACGTTAGGAAGGCCTAATCAAAAATAGAAATAAACCGCAGGAAAAGACTAGCATGGAGCGCGTTCGGAAAACTAAGTAAAACACTAAAAATAAAAATATACCTATGCGTTTACGTAGCAGACTATTTGATCAGTGCATATTACCGGTGTTGATCTACGGAGCACAAACATGGACCCTCACCAAACAGTCAATGAGCCAATTGAAAGTGACGCAAAGAGCAATGGAGCGTCAGATGTTAGGAATATCCCTAAAAGATCGTAGAAGGAATACATGGATTCGAAGCATCACGAAAGTTAAAGATGTTGTGAAGGCAGTGACAGAACTGAAGTGGGGTTACGCAGGACATGTTGCTAGATACCAAGATGGAAGATGGTCTAACACTTTATTAAAATGGAGACCATACCTAGGAAGAAGAAACAGAGGACGACCCCCAATGCGCTGGACCGACGACCTTAAGAAAACGGCCGGGTTAGCATGGATCAGAGAGGCTCAAAATCGTGAACACTGGAGAAACATGAAAGAGGCCTATGTTCAGAAATGGACCGAAGATGGCTAATGATGATGAATGATGAATGGAATTGAGAAGTGCACCTTTTATAGTCAAAATACAACTTTCTTCGGCCACTTTAGTATTTTATTTTTAAGATAAGTAAGAACATAAATCATTGTTGAATCATGAATTGTGGAACACCAGTATTCCTTCAAGATTGAACAAAAATTCACCCCTCCAAATGTTTCAGAGACTATGATTTGTTGTTTGCTTTTGGAACAAGACGTTTATGCACTCTGACTGTTTCACATAGACTAATTTGTTTTGAACGAAGAGTTTTAGTAATTGTAACATTATTGTAACAATTATCTTAGTAGACATGGAACTTTTGACCAAGATAACGTTGCAAAAGTGTGACAATAGTTTTCTATATTTTTTTGCTGT
Organism: Sinelater perroti; assembly: GCA_036346155.1. NCBI lineage: Eukaryota > Metazoa > Arthropoda > Insecta > Coleoptera > Elateridae > Sinelater > Sinelater perroti. The sequence continues at coordinate 7,301,541 of JARFIY010000265.1, forward strand.
ACCAGGATACATTTCTAAATTCAAAATATAGCCCGAGGTGCTTTCAGTAACCATACAAATACGTTTACCATACTTTTCCGGGAATCAATGCTTAATCTAAGGTAAGTTGTTGATTTGGCTTACAAATTGTCTTAAATATTTAAAAAACCCAATAAGTGTTAAATTTTGAATCTTCTGTTAGTTGATTGTTGCAGGAGTTCACTCTAATCGAAATATAAACACTAAATTTGTTCAGATCTACTACGGCTTATACTTTTCTGAAAATAGTGGTATCTAAAACTCGATTTGTATATCAATAATCCTCTAGTTTATGATTATTGATTTGCCTCATTAAAATAATTATTAATTTTTTAAAATTTCTGATATAGTAACATCGGGACATTTCAACCCCTTAGAATCCGTAACATACTTCTCCTAATGTTGTAACTAATAGAGATTGGCTTCTTCACACAAAATATCAAAGAATCTGTCTCCAAGGTAATCGTTTTACTTGTGTTACTTTCGTCAGACCAAAGATAAATGGTCCTGAATTTAAATTATTATTTGTTTTACCCATGTAAAAATCGACGAATTTAGTGTGTCCTCATCACCATCACTTTGGTTTACCATTTGTTCACTGTCATTGCATTTAGATAAACAATGCATGATTTTGTTTTGCCATTTCCAATAATAGAAAAGTTACTGATTTTCACTGTCACTATCAAGGTTGTCAGAACCATTAGATGTGTCTGTCAACCAGTTCCACTAAAATTTCATATTCTATAAGATATTTTTTCCGTAAGATCCATCTTTTCGTTAACAGTGTGTAGCATTTTATTTTCTATATTTACCACAAATCATTAACTTGAAGCGAGTTCACGTTTCTATAAACATTTATTAATTTATAAGCAATCGGCTACGGCCACAAAATTACAAAAATTATAAAACTTTTGATATACTGATAAAAATACGCAGAAAAACTAAGTAAAAAATAATTTTTTTTCTCCAAAATAATGTATCAAATAAAAAAAGGAAAGATTTTGAAGAAAAGAAGTAACATTTAAATATACTGTGTAGTAAACGAGCAAGTCATTAAGATTATAAATAAGATCTAATAATAAATTAATTTAAGCCAGCGCGGTCCTGTGGTTGAGGAACAAGTAGCGATGATGACGGACCCGAATTCATTCCTAGTGCTCTCTAATGCCCGGCGGGTGGCCTACTCAGTCATTAAAAATAATCGAGTACCTGCGTTCACTCGAACAAGGGGTAATAATGGCGGTCGTCTAAGACGCAGTGCTTGCCACATCATCCAGCGTCAGAGATGGTGCGAGACGACCGGGCACAGTGGCGAACATATGAGAGCCTCAACCACTTAGTTCGCAGGCGGTGCTCCCACGCGGTGCATTAATTTACATATTTAAGTACTCCTTACAAGAATCAATAAATAGAGTAGTATGTATTACATTACTTATAACTTCTTATAGAACATAAACTATTTAAAAAAATTACATCTTTGTTATACCGACTATGTCTTTGTTTGTTCAGTTTAATTAATTAAGCTCAACGACTGAAGCAAAATCTAAAAAGATTGAATTAGTAAAAAGTAATCCCGTTATGTGTTAAATTGAAAGCAACCTTCAATAATAAATAACTTTGTTATTTGGTTACGCAGTAAACGCTTTGAAATCTGTTAGTTTACATTTTTGTGGGCTGGAAAAAATTACAAAATTACCATCGAAAATGCGAGATGTCAAGGATCGCGCTGTAGCGATTAAATTCTGCGTTATTTAGAAGCGAAACAAATGGCACACATTTATCCGGCCGCCATAATTGCGGGTTTCTTTATGATTTAATTCAATAATTAACAAAGGTCGCCCGCTATGAGACGAGCGCGCCAATTACGCTGCGGGACATTATTTTACAAATTAATGCCATCCGTAAGGAAACTAATTTAAGGGCCTCGGCCGGCAGCCGCGTCCGAATTCATTAAAACTTGGACGCGAAAAATCAAACGAATTAATTGAGATTTATGAAATGCGCCCGCTCACGTATAAATTGCAAAGGATTCGCTTAAAGGCCGAATTAACTGCGAATTGTAAGTGATTATGCCGCGCAATTTAATAAATCATGGTCACTTGTCAAACGTACGGAGGGATTAAATTATTAGCGGACCTTAATAACAGTCCCGGCTTAAATCTGCACAAGTTTTCGCGATAAATTTCACGGCCCACATTACGCCGCATGTTAATTGCGCCGAATGCGGAAAATGTTTCGGATTTCTGACCCAGAGACTCATTGGAAAGGGCAATTTAGCATTAGAATTAGATTTAGTTATTTCGAAACAAGCAGTGCTGTAAGATGTAGTCCAAAAAATAAATATTTTTCTAGATATGCCTGTTTAGAAGATTTAATATAAAATAAAATATTATCATAAAATAGCAACGTTAACACAACCCCGTTCATCTTCAAAAATAAAAATCCTAACTCCCACCTTGTAGCCATTAATTTTAAAAAATTGCAGGGCAAATAGCATAAAGCTGCTAAATGGTTCGGCGTCAAGCGTCAGGCTAAAAGCCTTTCAGAAATCTCCAATGCTCCTCGTAAGATTTTATTCAAGCAAATCTAAGAACTTAAGCAATCCCTGGGAAAAATATTTCTTATATAAATTGAACCATTAATTTTTTCGAGCTATCCGAAAAAACACAGCCTAACCGGTTTAAAGGTTTAGAGCCCTATTTTTAGTGGCTGCAAAAAGGTGAAATCAATTATCAGAAAAAGGTCGCAAAAATTGGCGGCCGAGTTTTGTGGTTCCGAACCGCTAAAGTAGGACAAAAGCGACAACTTCAAAAGTTCTGCAAAATCTGAACGTTGGGCGCAAACACACAAAGGGCGTTAGAGGAAATCAAATTACAGATATTTGTTTATTCACAGTCAAAAACTGTATGCAATTTATATTTATATTTTACAATACTTTCGATGAGGTTTTCTGCATAATCATTTGGCAAAGATTGTCATATATTCTCAATTTGAAATAACAACTGCTTCACTGTGTACATTTGCTTTCCTTTAAGCTTTATATTCATGTACGATCACATATTTTCAATGAGAGCAATGTAATCGCGTAGACAAATGAAAGTATTCAAAATATTTAAAGCCCCTGGCTATGACCTTATCGTGGAAAACATACCATAACATGACTTTTCTACTCAATGAAAATTTGGACTAATAAACATAATCGCTAAACCAGGAAGCTTCTACTCTTCAAAATATTCAAACGCTCACTATTATATCGGTTTTTCAAAATATCATCTTTAGAAGACCGCATTCCTACTCAATAGTTTGGTTTGCGCGGACACTCAACCATCCAGCAATGTCATAGATTAGTAAACTATAATAAGGATAATCTTAAAGAGACAAAAATGTGTGTCTTTGTGGGTTTTTTTGATATCCAGCATGTGTTAGACAAAGTATTGCACTGCTAATTGTTATATAAAATAAAAAGAAAGCTACTTCACTAAGTTTTTCTCCTCCTTAAATTGTATCTAACTCGAAGGCATTTCCAAGTAGAGTTCCAGAGTACGTTATCTATTTACCATCTTGGCCACTCCGGTGTTCTACAAGAAAGTGTCTTCCGTTATTTCTTATATCTTTTATACACTGAACAAATGCGTACCTTCATTGCTACCTTTATCGACGATACTACAATTTTGTCATCTGATACCAACACAAATCATGCATTTGAAAAGCTTTAATCCCTTTTAAACTTCCTATAAAGCTGGCTTGATAAAAAGTAAACGACAATAAATTATCAAATTACTTTATCACTAAATACTCGACCTGCCTTTAAGTTACCATTTATGTCCACCCCATACCAATAGAAACTGAGCTGAAATACTTAGGACTTTATTTAAACCAACGAGTTACCTGAAAAGCCCATATAAAAATCAAAATACAGCCCTTAAATTCTAAGAGTAAAAATATGTGTTGGCTACTTGGACGTCACTTCCAATTGACCTTAGAAAACAAGTTTTTGCTCTGTAAGGTTATTCTATGGTCCTATGGAATTAAGTTTTGGGACTGTAGCAAGCCATCAAACACCAAAACTTGTCAGTTATATTAGTCGAAAACCCTTTATACTCTTTCCAACGCTCGCTGGCACGTGAGCAATCAAACTCTTCACTTCCACTTTCCTTACTGAAGTCATGAAAAAATCTGCTGCCAAAAGTGAAGCACGCATCATATCAACTATCTCATTGCCTAAGTCTTTGGCCGAAAGATCTTACTCACTGTCTCCTGCAGACCCGTCAGTGGATGGTACCCTACTCGTGCTTAATCATTTACTTATTATTTTTTTTATTGAGTAGTTGGTAGTTTCATTGATCCCGTAATCGCAAAATTGGGACGTCTGAACACCAGCCAAATGCGTACGAATGCTTCTTTTAATGATCCAAGCAAATGATAATTTTATCGCATTACGATAAGTTTGGACATATTCTTGGATTGGATATGGCGTCTTTTCCGACAATATACAAGTTTTATTTAGTCGAAAGACACTGACGTTCTCTGTATGACTCTTTTAAAGTAAAAAATACAGTTGTAAAAAATCTTTCTAGTTGAGAGTTGTGTTTTGATATTTCATGCTGACTTTTTTTGTAAAATGTTGTATTCTAGTTTTGTCCAGCAAGAAAAGCCTTTTTTCGGCTTGTCAATAGTTGTTGGCACGAGGCTCTTCGACGAAAAGACAAAGGATCCGTTGAGGACACTTTTTCGAAATACAAGATTGTCAGCAATGATTGTTTGGGCACTGTCGTAGTTCATTCTGATCTCAAAAGTTATGCCAGCAAACAATGATTAGCAGTCATTTTCAAAAAGGGAGGGAGCACTGCAAATCGAAATCTGCTTATTTTCAACTGCTTCTCGTTCTCCCAAAAATTGTATGTTTTATGCGTGGACTTGAGTGTTCTTAAGGGTGCTAACTTCAATCTGCACTTTAAATTTTCCACCCTATATAGCAAGAAACTTGATAATAGTCCGTTGCGCAAAGAACAAGGGTACCTCTTACTCTGACATCGTAATTCTGACTGAACATTTAGTGCGAAGTATTATATTTATTTCGGTTTATATTTGATTTACTTCCTTCCGAAAAAATGATTCTAGCGTTTGGAGTTGCCATTACAGTCCGTTAAATTTGATATTTTATTTTTGTACTAGTTATTTTGTGATTGTTAACATAACTAACCTAACAAAATAAAAAGTATAAATTTTATTTCAAATTTGAAAATATAAAAGCAGGGCGACATAAGATACTAAATGAAGTTTTTGATAATAAAGCAAACTCACAATAAATGTAAGAAGAACTTCTTATGATAATAACGATTTGTTCACAAAATTGCCAATTTATAATTTTTTTATTTTAGGTGTGTTAAGCAAATTGTGTCGAAAGAACTTGAGAAGTCTTTAAAAAAATATTACGTCAAAGGAAACGCTGCGATACAGTGAAAAAGGATCAGTAAGTAAAGTTTTAACGAGGTCGATCACTTTCAAGAAAGTAAAGTTAATTACGTTTATGCTGATGTATGACTTTTATTATATAAGTTTCGTAGCTTGAAAATTATTAAAATTGTGCATTTTTATTTAATAATCTTTATTTTTGCTACAACTTTAACTCAAATTTTAACTTACTACATAAATATACAAAAATTGTTATAATTAGCTCTAACATGATATTGCGCTATTTCTTGTAACATAAATAACCCAACGGGTATAAAACAACTGGATGAAAGAAAACAAAAAGTTTGATGGCAGTTCTTCATAACACTATCATAAGAACATACATCGGTAATGCAATTATCTTAAAAGCCAGAGAGCGTTTTGTTCCTACTGTCGCTGTAGTGATAAAGCCGCGACGTAGAACCTATAATTGGTTACCAGAACATCTATATCAAGTGCTTGCATTTGCTTTTATTAATATGAACCAAATAAAATGCAGCAAAATAGTGAAACTTTTTACTTATGCATGAAACATAATAAGAGCTGTACGTAGGTTTATATACGTTAAAAAAGCAAAAGGCATTACATTTGTAAGAGGGAGTAGAACACATAACTTAAAATAGCACAATCCAACTAACAAGCGTAACAGCGTTTTGATTATTTGGTGTTTGTGATTTTTACGACCCCATAAACGTGGTTTATGTTAATTTAACACGCTTTTGTAAATAATATATAAAAAATTATCACTTTTACGGCTCGTTATAGTTTATTTCTTTGACTACTTGGTTATACTGCTTCCTATCACGCACCAGGTCCACAAGGTAGTTTCAACTTTGTAATTTTTAGGTATTTATTTTTATCTTGTTTTACTAATAATTTCGATAACAAGTTGAACGTTATATAGATTTACTCATAAATTTTATGTATTCTCAGGATTCGTTTTATATTAATTTATATATTTATGACATTGTTCCGGTCTATTCTAAAAATCTTCTTAATTACCTAAAAATATTATCGCAATTATTTAATATATTTATTACACTTAAACACTATTTTTATTGAGTTAATAAATATAAAATTCAAGAAATATTTAATACTTTTTTAAACAAAGACAAAGGTAATGGGATACCGTAGCAAAATGTGGACAACAAAAATATATAAATTTAGATACTTATTAATTTATTATACGTATATAACAATACTATGATAAATAATAGATTAATAATGCACTTGGATAGAAACCGATGGTTACCCAAAGAATTATTAGAATAAAAGTTTTAAAAAATAATGTACAAAATATAAAATATACCACGATCAAAGTAACAATAAAAGAACCACGAAACCTAACTTAAAATAACATATATTTGAGAAAAAGAGAAAAAAGAAATATTACAGCAACAGCAACTTTAACTAACAAATAAAATTTGTAGGACATGATGGCAGAAGAGAATAAAAAGAATAAACGAGTAACTAATAAAATAAAATAAAAAATAAAAGCATAAGATAAATTTGAATTATTAAACATATAATATTTAACTCTGAATATTACCAATACAATTTTATTTAATTTTACTTACAAATTATTCTTAAGGAAACATTTACTTTCAAAGTATGCAGTATATGAATGTAAACACAGACAGCTGATAAGAAATGTGGCGTGGCTGTGCTCTAAGCGTACGTTTGGTTGCCTATCTTCAGGATCGTTTTGCATATCTCACTTTGTAAGGTTACCGCACCAACTGTTTCCATTTGTAAATAAATTGTTCCACGTTCTCACAGAATTCTTTCTTTCTTGTAATAATAAACACAATTTAATTATGACCAAGTAAAATTCTAACTACCTAATCTGGATTAAGGCATCCACTCTCTGGACATATTGGTTCGTGCGTGGTGTCGATAGGCGATTAGATTAGCTATCATCCGTTATACTTGTCCTTTCCTCCTTAAGCGTTCTATCCACTCGCAGATCTTTTCTTAAAGCAGAGTGCGTGATCCATACTGAGCCAACGTTTGAATTCTCGCAGATTTCACTTCTTCTGTCCACAGAAAACGCACTAACGCGCATCGTTTCTCAAAGGTGGAATCATAAGTGGATCGGTCATACTTGTACCTTCATTGCTCTCTGTCATATAGGTGGAATTCTGCATGCACCTAGCTACGCACTACACCTAGCGCACTTTCTTGTTTTGCCGTGTAATTTCAAAATTACCTTGACGTTAAAATGTACTTTGTAGAATCTTTAGGCGTGCCCACATATTTAGCCTATTCAAATATTCTTAACTTAATAATTGTTGTAGTTAAAATTACTTATTCAGTTTCTTAACATTTTTTCTTTTCTATTCTCTTTGTTTAATGATAAAACCAAAAATTTTACATAAAAGCTTTTTTTCAAAAACCTGAAATATATAAGATTTTCCCTTGAAAAACACATTCTCTTATTAGATAAATTTAACGCGGCTTTTATTAAGATCTTAGGTTTAATTTTTTAATGTTTTCTTTGCAAACATTTTGAGGTTGAAATTGAAAATTTAATATATTCCAGTATATAAAGATTAACATTTTCAAAATATTATCGGATATTAATTTTTTTCAGGTATCTGGGTCTCTAAATATTTTCAAGTAAATAGACATTTATTTAAATTCCATTCTAAGATTAAATAAAAGTTTCTTTTTTTTTGTTATTTATGTAATCTGGCATCTTCTTAGTTAATAACCTGCCCCAATTTATTTGCCATATGCTCACTGATTTTAATGCATTGTTCTTAGAGGTTCTTTTTGTCTCCAAATTCAAGGACTTTACAGCATGGACTTAATGCTACTTTAATAATTTTCTTATGTACATCGTTAAGAAATACGCAAAACAAATAATTTTCTCGGTTTAGACTAAAATAAATAAAATAGCTTAAAATGCGTATATATTTTTGATCCAATTAGCTATTTTCCTTTCTATTGTTTAATCACCCTTTTTAAAATGTACAAAGAAATTGTAATCTTTGAGAACAAACTCATTTGTATTATTTATGTAAAATGTTTTTATCTTACATTTACTGTGATTTTTTATAATTTTATAATTTATTATTTTATATGCTCCTCTTCAGTAGACGAAGGCTATTCTCGTATTGTTCTTGAATTTTTAACCTATTACATCTATTATATTACGTATATAAATAAGTTCTCAGCTTTAGATTTCACAGGACACAAATCACCGTTTAGTCCGCCCTCTTGCGGTTTTAAAACAATGACATTTGGTCTTTCGAAACATCATGCGATTTGGCGTTTGATGCGTATAACTACAATAATCAACTGTGATTACGATGGCAATCACAAAAGAGCATATTCGATTTTCTATCCACTTCGCGTTTCATCTTAAGAAAAACGCTGCTGAAGCCACCGAAATGATTTCTGCTGCATATGGTGAGAATGCTGTAAGTCATGCAACGTGCAAAAAGTGGTACCAAAGATATCGCGGAAGAAAGTTTAGTCTTGAAGATCAACCACGCGCTGGACGCCCTCAAACATTTGAAACGGATGAGCTGCAGACGCGTTAGGCTGGGAACTTCTCCCACCTGCGGGGTATAGCCCAGAAATGGGCCCCGATTATCATTTATTACGGTCGTTACAGCATCAGTTGGCTGATACGCACTTCAAAACATAAGAAGAAGTCCGAAAATGCATCGATAACTTTATCGTCTCGAAGCCGGTGAGCTTCTATCACCAGAAAATTCACAAGCTACCCGAAATATGGCAAAATGTCATCGATGCCAACGGAGAATACTTTGATACTTAAGCTTTTTTGTTTCTTTTTAAATAAAACTTTAATTTTGCAGAAAAAAGCTGAGAACTTATTTATACACCTATTCTATATAATATTTTCTTTCTTACTACTTTATTTATCTGTTTTTCTGAAATAACTTTTCTTCTACTTACTTCTTGATTTGTTATCCTGCATTGATGTTCTTCAATAAGCGAATTAATTAAAGGTATTTAAAAATTTGTAAAGTGTCCAATTACCTACGTTTATATTTTGCATTTCATTGTTAACATTTTTTTTAAGATTTATTTATTAGAAATCAGTATTTTTTGATATTCTATGAGCTAATTTTATGTAAATTGATACAGTCATGAGGGAAGACATCCAGTGATGCCGCCGTTAAGTCTATTTTCAATCTTCTGGTTTGGGAGTCGTCAGCTAATGGGATTACTGTTAAGTTTGGATGGTTTTCCAGAGTATGGTGATGTTTTATTGCTCTTGCTTTTATTACATCCTTTACATATGGAATGTTGAGGTCATTATGTAAGGTTATGTTTGACACATACCACGGGGCATTAGATAACATTCTAAGTGTTTTGGATTGAAAATGTTGAATAATATTTAGAGTTGATGAACTGGTACATCCCCAAAGTTCACATCCATAGGACCATATAAGACGGATTATGCACTTGTAAATTATTAACTTGTTATCTAACGTAAGGACTGAGTTTTTGCCAATGAGCCAATATGGTTTTTTTACAACGTAGGTCCATTTCTTTGCGTTTTTATTAACGTGTGTCCTCCATGTCAGTCGTCGATCTAGGTGTAGACCCAAGTACCTGACCTCATCTACTTGGGGTATGCGCATGTAGTGATATGTAGCTGTCAACTCTATCCATGTTGGAGGCAGTCGAGTGACTGCATGGTTTGTCAAAGTGATGATGTGCATATTTGCTTTCATTCTCTTCTTTCCATTTTCCCATCTCATAGTTTTAGCTAAGGTATGTGTTCTTGTAGCAACTCTGATGCTACCACTGGGTTCTCGTTATATGATAGTATGGCAGTATCGTCAGCGAAGGTGCTTAGGCTTGTATATAGTGTGGTTGGAAGGTCGAACGTGTATAGTAAGTACATTACTGGCCCTAAGACGCTGCCTTGAGGGACGCCTGCATTTATTTTCTTATTTGAGATGTTTCGCTGCCTACTTTTGTTTAGAAATATCGATCTGCTAGGTAGGATTGTAAAAGTAGATAGTACTTTTGCGGCAATAAACTTTTAATTTTGTAAAGCAGGCCTCTACGCCATAGCTTATCAAATGCATTACTCACGTCCCAGAACACTTTGTCTTCGAATGCTGTACGGATTGTGTTTACCAGTTTATGACATTGTTGTGTTGTTGAGTGACTAGTTCGAAAGTTTGGTAGCCATTCTTCTTGGAGTTCACTTTCATTTATGCGTTTTAATATTAATTTTTCCAACAACTTAGATACTATCGGGAGGAGGCTGATGGGACGGTATGATTTGATTTGGTTAGGAGGTTTACCCGGTTTGACTATTAAAATAATTTGAGCAAACTTCAACGTCAAAGACCAATATACAAGTCGCAGAACTCCGTTAAACAATATTTGTAAAAATCAAATTCCTTTCTTGGGAAGACGTTTTAGAACAGTTCCCGTTATGAGGTCATAACCTGGTGATTATTTACCATTTAACCGTTTTATCTAAGTTTGGATTTCTTGTTGTGTGAATCTACGTATTGGAAACGATAGCTGTACTGGAGCACTTAAGTAGTTTTCAATTTCTTGATCAGGTTCGTTAGAATTCGGTTGAAAGGTGTTTTGTAAATGTTCGGCGAATGCTTCAGCTTTCTGTTTATTCGACTTTGCCCATGTTCCCGTTTCATCTTGTAAGGGTGGAATATGCTTTTTAGGTCGCTTAATTCCTTTGGTTGCTCTCCAAATTGTTTGGTCATTTACAGAAAGTGAACTTGTATAGTATTTAAAAGTCTCGTTGTTGCAGCCGATGACTCAGTTTGTTGTTTAGTTGATTTAATCTATTTTTGTCTTGAATATTCCGACTTCGCTGCCAAGCTGTTCTTGCTCTTCTTTTTTCTTTTACTAGTTCCATTATTGAGGTGGGGATGTTAGGAGTATTACATTTCAAGTTGTTTGTTTGCGGTGTTGCTCTCCATCCTGCTTCCTGTATTGTTGATGTAAAGTGGTTTGTTGCGTGCTCCAGGTCTTGATTTGTTTTTAAGCTTATATTTGTATCTAGATTTTCAGTAATAAAGTCTTCGAACACTTCCCAGTTAGTTTTGGCATTGCTAAGAGTAGGTGTTGGTTCTTGGTACAGTACAGTTGCACTCACTGTAGCTATTACAGGCGTATGGTCAGATGAAATATCATAGTTGGGAATAATATCCATGTAGTTTGCTGACATACCATCGGTAATAAAGAAATCGAGTAAATCAGGAATTTTATTGGAATCTGAGGGCCAATATGTTGGACTTCCCGTATTTGTTATCTATTATTAGTTTAAGTAGTTCTCTGCCTTTTGATGTTATTAGTCGTGAGCCCCAGTGTGTACACTTTGCATTAAAGTCTCCTCCCGTTAGAAATCTAGGTACTAGTAGTTCAAAGAAGGGTTGTAACATTTTCTTAGTTAAGTTATGACGTGGTGGACAGCAAACACTTGCTATGACTAGAGGTGCTGCCAACCTCTCAACTTCTATCATAGTGGCTTGTAGGTAGTCTGTTTTGTATAAAGGTAACTGATAATGTTTAATGGAGCTACGTACTATTATAGCTGAGCCACCATGCGCGGTGTTATCTGGATGCGTTGTGTGATATACAGAGTATTGAGGTATTGTTAGATAAGATCTTGAGGTGAAGTGTGTTTCTGAAATTAGTAACACATCAATGTTATTAACACGTATGAAGGTTTCAATTTCTAGCTTTCTGTGTTGTAGTCCGTTAGCGTTCCACATTGGTATTTTTATGAACTTGACCATTATTGGATGAGTTTGTTGATGACTGTAGTTAACATATTTAGTATCATACTATTTTGTTGTAGTAATTGGTTGAACATATTTTTGATTTCATCAAGAAACTATTTAAGACTAACAACTTCTGAGGATGAGGGTTGATTTCAGGCTGCTTCCGCATAATTTAAATGTGTATGTATTGGCTGGCTAGGGTTAGTGTAAGGTTGATTATTTTGGCTTTTTAAGAATGGAAAATTTTCTCTTGTTAGGTTTGGAGGTCTTGGGGTTATTTGTTGCTTGTTGGGTTGGCATTTTCGTTGAAGCTCTTGATATATGGAGCACCCCTTATAGTTAGCTGGGTGGAGCCCTTCGCATAAAATGCATACAGCTGAAGTTGCTCGGGTTTTTTGACAACTTTTTGTATCATGAGGACCCGCACATTTCACGCAAATAAAAGGTCTACTGCAATAACTTTTCGTATTTCCATAGTTTTGGCAGCGAGTACATTGCACAATATCTCTGTTTGTCCTTGGTGGTTCAATTATAATACGTTTATTTTTCAGTGAATGTATGTTGTATATATCTTTGTTGTTTGTAGCTGGTTCAAGGTCTATAAAGAATATTGGCAAATGATCTTTGCTTTGTCTGTTTTTTACGTTCATAATGTTACGCACTGTGTGTCCTAATTTTTAAGGGCATTTTTGATATCATCGATCGGGGTAGTGTGGTGTAGATGTTTTAATACAACTCTGTATTATTAATAAATCCTTTTAAAGTAATTTAAATAAAAATGTTCGCTTACAGTTTGTTAACTATTTAAAGTTGATATCATAAGTTGACTAAAGGTCACACATTATCGCACAGCACTTGTTATCTCACAGACCGTTCACAGCGTCTTTACTCTACGAAATACAAATGGGGACTTCATTGTTAGATAAATGAAATAAAAATTTTAGCTTCAGATTACACTATTAATATTACATTTCCACTAAACAAGCTCTAACTGTTTGAATCAATTGATTCACGTTTATTACTTTAGGTATTGTCTCGATACTTTTCTTAAGTTTAATAATTGGATAGAACTTTCGCTATCACTTTAATGGCTCCTGCCTAAGTTTGCTTTCTATAAGTTATGACGTTGATCATAGTTAAACTGTGCTTTATAGCTATCCGAACGTTATTAATTTAGTTTAGTCTATTGCTCTATACATTTTTTTATGTAGAGAGCATCAAGAGATACTCAAAAGAATTAAGATTGGTTCAATTACAAGACTACAACAATACTAACAGCTTCTGTTCAATTAAGAAAATGTTGTTAATTTTATAATATACCAGAAAATTTGCATAAGAATCCAAAAAATGTCAACGATGTATACATTTTTCTATATTTGACGTTAATCATAATTCAAAATAGTTGTTTAACCTTTCCTCTAATACAAAATCGATTATTTATCAAGACAGTTGTCAGAGTTGTCAGAGTTATCTCGAAACAAATTAGTCGCTTTGCTTATGTTAAAACTGAAGCATAAAGTGTTTTAGAAATGTATTTTTAGATAGCTATAATACAATAAAATAAAATAGTATTTTTATTTTAGTCAAGCAGTGATAAGTAAAACATTTACATAAAATATCTCTATACTAACTGAGCTATTAGGTTTTATTGTTTTATTCTTTTTATTATTGCTTTGTGCTAAAATTTGATGCTTAACTTTATTCGTATTTTTATGCCATATTTTTCCGATGCTTTATTTTTCTTTAGTTTGATTCCAAGTTTTTCTAGACCTTCTTCTCCCAGGCGCTTTACAGTTCACATTTTTACAAAGTATTCTATTCGTTTATTTTTTCTTTTAGTTTTTCTTCTATCCATAAAACACTTAATTAGTTATAACTATTTTATGTCTTTTAATGTAGATTCCCTTTAGTTAGAATACTTTCTGCATATCTTTTATCACAGTAACTTGCAGGATTTTATTTATTACTTTTTATGGCTCAATTTTCGCTGCTGTACTTAATGGTAAATAAATGCACAGTCTTGTAGGATCCTTGCGAAATAAATTGCAAAAGTTTTTTTAGGTTTAGTGCTTGGAACAAAATGATATATGAGGACTATTAACAATAAAGTCTTTTTATAGTTCTACCCCATTATTATTTTTTTAAAATTAATATTCGACCTATAATCCGTTAAGAGTAAAAATGCTAAATAACTGTGGCAACTCTTTAAATTTAATTATTAAACAGATCGCTCTGATATTACTTCTTCAGTACTAAATATTTCTAAAGTCCTATCATAAATTCTTATTTGATTATTGATTTTAAAGTATACCTTTACGTAAATTTATCTTTTATATAATTTTTACTTCCTACAATTGATAATGTCTGTGCACTTTTATTTTATTATTAATATTTTTTCTATAATTTGTTATATTGTCAATAAATGACCTTAGAGATTGTGTGTTTATCTAAAGATAACTGTATTTCTTAGCTTCTACACAATATTTTAAATTTTTTTTAAATGCTTACGTGGTAGAACGACTTCTCATTATTTATTATAATATTTTATATAATTTTTCTTTTAAATAATTGTTATATAACTATTCCATTTTCCTAGATTTTTTCAATTATGTACTATGACAAATAGCCATGATAATTTTCTGTTTTCATCTTGTAATAAATGGTTTGCTTTTAAGATTATTTTGTTACATTAATGATGGTTTTTCCCTATTTAACCTGTTTAAAGCTTTTGTTACTCCTTTTGTGCTAATGTTTAGAAATTTACAATAAACATATACATTTAAAAAAGAAATCTAAATTAGAGTTTCGTTGATGTCTTCATGTAGCTTGTAAGGTGGAAACCATATAGGGTAAATTTTTCAAATATTTACAAAAAAAATAGCAATTAAATATATCAAATACAAGCAAAAAAATATAAAACACCATAACACTTACAGACGAACAACAAGGTTTTAGAAAAGAATTATCTTGTACTGACGCCATTTTTATAATATAACAATTAATAAAAAAAATTATTGGAGTACAATAGACCAGCGTTTATGTATATGTTAGATCTATAGAAGGCTTTTGAAACAATACTATTAAAAGACGTGTTACAAATACTGAAACAAAGACAAGTAGCAAATTGAATTACAAAATTAGCCGAAAACATATACACCGACAATAAACTAACAATGAAGGTAAATGGAAGGTTTTGGGACCTACAAAAGTCACAGCGACAAGAAAACTCGCTAAGCCCGCTACTGTTTAATATAATGATGGACGAGGTAAAAACATTAAAAGGTTACAAGTTGCAGGACAAAAACATAACAATTGTATACTATGCTGATAATACAGTCCTAGTAGCAGAAAGTGAAGACGGGCTCCAACGATTACTAATGAACACTGCGAAAATATGTAAAAGATATAATATGAAGATATCGGCGCGAAAAATTAAAGGTATGACGATTATAGGATGTGAATTACAAATTCAAGACGAAATTATAGAACAAGTTTGTTCCTTTAATTAATATAATAAGAACAGTAAGTAATGTTACAAGTCATAAAAGCGGCTAAAACATCTGGCGCATTAAATACCATAATGTGACATAATACGACCAATATTAACACAGAGCACAGAAACAAAAATAGATGCATAATAACTAGACATATATTGGAAACAGCCGAGATGAGGACCCTAAGATGGCAGGAAAATCACGAAGCGAGGACATAAGGAACAAGTGCAACATACAACCAGTATATGATTACTATCAGAAAGAGAGAGTGGAATAACCACATTCAAAGAATGAATTGAGGCCGATCAGTCTGGATAGCCAGAGATAAATTGCCGATAGGAAAACGTTGGAAGATCAGTAAGAAGTTTGAGAAAGCCACTATAATAGTGGGAAAGAACAGAAGTAATTCTACAATGGAAAAGGATGAAGAAAATATATCCCATTATTTAAATTATATAGATTGAAGTACGTATTTACATAACTTATGTGTACAGAACTTTATTAATAAGAAAAAAATAAAAATTAATATATATTTAACAGGCAAAAGAAAAAACGTAAAATATAAAAGACTTGTAAGTCCTGTTTAACTGGAAAGTCCTACTAGTAAAATTAAATTTTTAAAATTCTTACACAAGCACGAACCTATTGCTCTCATAAATGAAGAAATTATTTGTGATATAGGTTTTTAAAAAATAGTAATAGATAGTTTGTAAGATTGTACGTACTAAATCTAAATTATTTTTTCTGAAAATTTATGTATGTGATAATCAGGTATACTAGATAAATTTGAATATATACAACCTGCTGCGCTGAAACTTAGTTAATACAAATATCTTTAAAATTTAAATAATCTGGAGGAGCGTTTATCGTACTATCTAATTATATCTCAAATGTTTATATAATTGCAAATTCCTATAACAAAAGCATTAAACGCAAGGTAATAGTCTGTACACGTCTACATGCAGATTATATGTTAAATTGGTAAACATCTCGACTTTATCAAGACAGCGTTAGGGTAATGAAGCGTCTTGCCAGTATAAACTCTAGTTATTGCCAAAGTTAATTTGCGTAGGTAGTTGAGTGTATCAAACAATTAAGCTTACATTAATTGCTTTAATACAAAAAGCGTCTAATTTTAATTAATTAGTGTTTTATTCCAGATTATAAAAATATTAAGTTTTTAGAAGAAACAGTAAAAATAGGGATTTAAGTGTGTTCATTTGTTCGTCATTGTTTACCTAGTCAAAAAATCGAATGCTTTTATTCCACATTGTTACTGGTGGCTACGATATTGTGCACTTGAATTAACATCAAAAGTTAAAAATTGGTTGAACCCAAAAAAGTATTTTTTTGTGAAGCATTTGATAGAACAGAAACGGAGTAATCTACTATACATCTACTATAGATTGTTTGTAACTGTGTATCCATTACTTATAAAGCATGCAAAAACGGGAAGTGGATATAAAGTAATTTAACTGCAATTACAATTGTAAATGCAAATAATTAGAAACTCTTTTGGGAGATTATTCTACATGAACTACATTTTTCTGATCTTGCTTCATAAACTTTTTATTGTTACACATGTTTGTTGCGTCTTAAAATTAACTTAGGTATTTTTAAGGTTTGGAGTAACGTAAATATTTTGTAATCTCTTTTAAATACTTATTTTTATTAAAATTTATTAAAATAATAAAAATTTGATGGTATAAAAACGCATAAATATTTCGTAATTTAATTATTTTGATTCTATTCCCTGATTACGCTATTTGCTGTTTTTGTTACATGAAGGGAACATAATCTGGTAATATTTGATAAAAAACTTAAGATGGAATAAAACCTGAAGTTACGTCATACACATCCACTATGAGGAAAATCATGTAATTATAGACACAGTTGTTACTTTCCGGTTGAATATAATCCTTTGTAAACCAGCAAAATTTTACAAAATTTTTATCAAGTTAGCATTAGCTTAAAATTAAAAATTAAAAAGTTTTTATCTAAACTATTTTTCGAAATTTTCTTCTTCTTAAGGTGGTGTCTTCTTATAGAAAGTTAGCAACAACTTCGGCAAATCAGTCTCTGTCTTGCGCTGTTCTTAGCAGTGACTGTGAATTTAGACCAGTCCAGTCTCTCACATTTCTCAACCATGAGCACTGCCTCCTACCCGCTCCTCTTCTACCTCAATCTTGACCTCCGTTATAAGTCTTAGAAGATCGTATCTTCTGCCTCTGTACATGTGTCCTAAGTAGCTTGTCTTACGTTTTTTTGTCAATTCCAAGAAATTCTTTGTCTACGTTTATTCTTCTTATGACCGTTTAATTAGTAGTGTTTTCCGTCCATGATATTTGAACATTATACGCATTACCCACATCGCAAAAGCCTTTAATCGTCACATTAAACAGGCTTTCGACATTTAGCATTCAATTCCATGTATCAGAATCAAGTATATGTAGGTTTTCACAAATCTGTATCTGATTTAGTGATAGTGTGGGGTTTGTTAGTAATTTTTTTATTTTTTGGAATACACTTCTTGCGTTTTCTATGCGAGAAATATTCTATGGAGAGAGTGTACAGCCCTGTCTTACACCTCTTTTGATTTTCTATTTTTATAGATGCTGTTTGTTCCATTATAGATTCTTGATTAGCTTGACGTCCTTGTGGTCTATTCCTTGTTCATAGAGTATATTGATCAGCTTTGTGTATCTTACTAGATCAAAAGCTTTTTGTAGACTATAAAATATAAGTGAACATCTTGTGATTGGTTTCTGCATTTTTAAAGTAGTACATTAAGTCCAAACAGTGCTTCTCTAGTTCCAAAGGTTTAAACGGAAACCAAATTGTTCTTCTACATATTGTTTGCATTTTGTATGCATTTGTTGATGATTCTTAGCGCTATCTTTAGTAAATGGCCCATCAGGCTAGTCAATCGATATTGTAAGCACTTTCTTGCTCCGCTCTTTTAGGTATCGGACTAAATGTAGATTGGGTGCAGTTGCGTGGTATGATTCCTGTACAATATATTTTATTTAAGAAGGTTGTTAAGAGGTTGAGGCTTTCATCGTCTAATAGTTTAAACATCTCAGTGTAAATATTATCTTCAGCCGGAGCTCTATGTGTCTTTGATATTTTTATCGCGTGTTTATAAAAAGTTATAATTTGTTGGTGTTCGTCGTCTATTTGTATTGATTCTGGCTCCATTCTGATATTATGAAAAAGTGCTTGTACATAGTTTGTCCATATTTCTTTTCTTTTTTTAAATATGGAAACTATGTATATATATATATATATATATATATATATATATATATATATATATATATATATATATATATATAATCATCTTGAAAATGTTCTACAAACTAGCTGAAGGTTCCAGAAGGATCTGAGGACTCCAGGGCAGATTCTGAATGCACAAATAGTATAGCACTAAGTGGAACAGTAACGGGTAGTCGTGTGGGAAAGCGAAGTGAACTGTTCTAATAGAAAATAAATTGTGATCCAGATAAATACAATTACAATGATTTTATATTAGTGAATACATACTTTTAGTTTACATAAATATTATTAAATAATTCAGTTTTTGTAAATAAATTAAATAACTAGTTTAAATAAATTTAAATTACCACTGTTGAGAGAAAACGTTGCAATATAATAAATGCTTTCATTTCGGAAATTTGATCTCTATTGAAGTGCTGCAGGCAGATAAGGATAACAGTTTTACCTAAGCAAAAATTTGTTCTTTATGTACTTTTTAAATTGAAAGTAGAAATAACCGAGGATTTTGGTAGTCGAAATTTGTATTGTTATTATATAGTCAACACAGTGTACTATCATAAGTTTAACTTTGAATTAGTTGTTTTAAAACTATCAGCACTCTTGAGTCTCGTCAAACTGATGGCATATTTTCGTGTTTAATAAGAGTATTAAATACAATTCCAAGCTAAAGTATTATATTTCTGGCACAAATTCACAACCGCTCGGTCATACCAAGACTTTTCTTATTTTTAATTTTTGTATCCCCTGAAAAATGGCTATTATGTACTACGTATTTCCTTATTTTCTTTTTCGTGTTTAGTATTCATCACTTTTTAATAAATCTAGTTTTTAATTCTTTTTTTAATACTTGATTTTATGGCAAGGATTTATAAACTTCTATCCATTCACTGCTTTATTTCACATGTATTTTAATTAGTTTTGAAATTTTTTATAAAAAATTATATAATTCTGTTGCCAAAAGATTATCAGAAATTTATTAAAAAATCAATGCTAATATTTAATTAATAAAAAAAACCTCTGTTATCTTCAGGATTAAGCAAAATCGACTCCAATCTACAAGAAGTAAACTCTTGTCGGTCAATTTTATTTGTAGGTGGATTTTGCATCTGGACTTCAACCGTATCCTCATAAAATTATTTTAACTCTTGAATTGCTATCGACCACGACAGCGGCAACGTAAAGGCTTGACCTGCCAGACTAACGCCGTTTCGACTCAGGTCAAAATAACGGCAAACATCGAGTGCTCTCTCATACAAACACTTTGGCGGTCGTAGTATTTTTCTTCTAACGGGTCAGACAACTTGTACATGGCTATAGTACTACCGAAATGTTTTTACATCATATAGCCTTATAAGAGTGAAGTTACAGATTGCTATCGTGCGTGGGTCAACTGAAAGTTGACCTTCTTCTTCATCGGCCGTTTACTATCCATTGGATATAGGCCTCTTTCATATTTGTTCATGTATTTTTGTTTTGTGAAACTTGATACTAGTTAAGTTCCGCAACTTTCTTTATCTCATCATATCAGCGCTGTTGGGGTTTTCCAGCACTTCTTAGTTCTCCCCATGGTCTCCATCTGGTGATGTAGCCGCTCCATTTTCAGTATGTCATTTTAAAGAGCCGATTTTTTATGATGTCTATAACTTTGGTTTTTTCTCTTGTCCATTAGTTTGTTTTGTGATCTCTCAGTGATATTCCTAGAATTCTTCTTTCTACGACACTTTGGTGTACTCTTAATTTGTTCTTATTTTTTTTAGTTAGGACGCAGGTCTCAGAATCGTACGTAACAACTAGCAGTATGCGCTCGTATAATGCCATTGGTATGTTCACGTTCAGTATGTTTTTTAATTTTCTATAGGCTGCTCATTCTAATCTAATTCTTCTATCTATCTTCATCTTCGGATTTTGACTACTTTTCTGTTATAGATTGTCTTGTTACGTCTTGTTTATTTTTTGTCCATGAATCGAAATTATTTTGTCTGTATTCGGCACATTTGTAGTGAATTGTGTTTTTGTGTGGTTCATATACAGTCCTACTTTTGCAGCTTCTGTTTGTAATTTTTCTAGCATGTCTATTAACTCCTGTTTACACTTTGCAAACAATAATTTATCACTAGCAGACCTCAGATTATGTAAGTATTCTCCTTGTATCTTTAATCTTTAATCTTTTCATTTTAGGTTTTTAAAGATGTCGTCGAATACTAGGGCAAATAATTTTGGTGAGATTACGTCTACTTGGTAAACTCCTCTTTTGACGTTTATTCTGTCCGTTGTCTCATGCATTTTTATCGTCATCGCATATTTCTTATATATGTTCTAAATAACATTTATATAACGTTGGTCTACCCTAGCATTTTGTAGAGATTTTATTATAGCCCATATTTCTATGGTATAGAATGCTTTTCGGAAGTCGACAAAAGCCATCTATACTTCTGTTATATTTTGTAGATTTCTCTAGTACCCACATCATTGTATTTCCTTCGAAAACCAGCTTGTTTTTTGGGTTGGTGGATCTCAAGTTTTAGCTCTAATCTAATTATAATTATTCTAGTGAATAGTTTATATATCTGAGATAGCATAGGGGGCGGTCTGTAATTTTCGAGATCAGCCGGATCACCTTTTTATAAAACAAGACTACCACTGCATTCTTCCAATCCTTAGGGATGTATTTTGTTGTTATGCATTTATTAAATTAGTTTAATAGTTTGTCTTTGATTTTTGTGTCACTTTTTTGAGCATCTTAGGTATTCATTGTCTTCTACTGCCCCCTTACCGTTTTTCATTTGGGACAACGCTTTCTCCAGCTCTTCTATGTATATCTTGGGTATTTCTTCTGAATTAACATTTATTATTTTATTGTCTTTATTGTCTTTTTCTTTTTGTTTGTTATTTTAGATTTATATAGGTCCCTATATAATAGGATCTTCATTTGTGTTACTCACTTTGTCTTTTATTTTTGATATTTTCTTTTTGCGTGTTTTGTTTTTTAAATATATTTAGACATAATATACATTGTACTTGATTCGTTTGGAGTTTTATAATGTTTTGTTTCACAACTTTTCTCACTGTCTTGCTAGTTTCTGTATATTTGATAATGCCTCTTCTTCCATTTTTGATTAAGTCCCTTTTTTTCTCTAATAATCCCTTAGTTTTAGTAGTTTACTTTTTTTGGGGGTTTGACTACTGTTTCCGCTGTTTGATTTATAATTTTTGTTATTCTCTTATTATTATTATTATTATATATATATATATATATATATATTATTATTATTATTATTGTTATTTTGTCTAAATTTTGTTTCGGAGGAATTACGAGGACTATATATATATATATATACAAAAGGATCTTCACAGCTGACGCTGTCTTCCTTCACTCAACCGTTTCTTCCACTCCTTCTTGTCTTCCCAATCTCCGTCTGCTAGCCCTCTTCTTTCCATGGCTTCGTCCACCTCATCTCTGAAAGTTCTTCGGGGTCTTCCTCTCTTTCGTTTTCCTGGAGGACTCCACTCCATCCTTCTAACATGGCCGTACCATATTAATTTCTTTTCCTCGATGTAAGTCAGTGTGTCTTTTTCTACATTCATTCTCCTCTCTATTTCTGTATTTCTAATTCTGTCTAGTCGTGTCACCTGGCAGCACCTTCTCCGAAATTCCATTTCTGTGGCTTGTATTTTTCCTCTATTTTTCTTATTAATTATCCAGTTTTCTG
Source organism: Sinelater perroti (assembly GCA_036346155.1). Lineage (NCBI taxonomy): Eukaryota > Metazoa > Arthropoda > Insecta > Coleoptera > Elateridae > Sinelater > Sinelater perroti. The sequence goes on from JARFIY010000265.1 coordinate 7,324,239, forward strand.
CCCCATATGTCATAATACTTCTGATAATTGTGTTATATATTCTGTGTTTTGTATTTTTTGTAATGTGTGTGTTCCATAGAATGGGATGTAGTTGTCTGATACTTATTCTAGTTTGTCCTAACCTGTTCTTTATTTCTTCTTCTGCAGATGTATTTTTTGATATAGTAAAGCCTAGGTATTTGAATTTATTTTTCCCTCTTATTTCTACATTGTCGTCTATTTCTAAGTTTTTTACCTCTTCTTCTGTAATCGCTAAATATTCTGTCTTGTCGAAGTTTATTTCCATACCGGCCTTAGTGTACTCGTCTTTTAGTTTTCGTAGCATATAACTCAGGTCCTCTTCATCTTGGGCTATTATCACTTGATCATCTGCGTAGCTTAGTGTATAAAGATGTTCATTGCGCACTGGTATCCCCATTCCCTCACATTTCCTTTTCCAATTCTTTAAGGTATCTTCTAAGAATATCTTGAATAGGGTTGGAGATGTGCAGCATCCTTGTAGGAGCCCTTTTGTTCTCTTAAAGTAATTACTGATCGTCTGCCCCACTTTCACTGCCACTTGGTTGTTTCCATAAAGTTGCTGTATTGCCCTGATTAGACTTTTGTTGATCCCTATATTACTCATCGCTTCCCACAGTTTTTTTCTGGGAACCGAGTCGTACGCTTTTCTGAGGTCTATGAAGGCTAAGTGAATGTCCCTGTTTTTCGCTCTTTTCCTCGCTATAAGTTGTTGGATAGTATATATGTTGTCTATACAGGATTTTCCGGCTGTGAATCCTGTTTGGTCTTCTCCTATTTTTCCATGAATATTGTCTTCTATTTTGTTTTTTACTATTTTTGCATAAATTCTTCGAGGACTATATATATCTTTTAATATAAATGCGAAGAAACCGAAATTTTCAAAGACGTTCAGCTATAATTATTATCTTTTGTTACTATTGGGTAATATAAGCCCTACGTGTGGAAATGTAAGTTTGAAAGCTTTGACATCTCACGAAGTAGTAATGTTGACTGAACGTGAAGATCATGTTATTCAACTTTGTTAGATTATTTGGCCTAAGGTTATGTTTAGTTTTGAGCTTATGATAATATAAAGAACATAAAAAAATTGCGAGAAAATTGATTATCTCTATAATCACAAAAAGTAATTTATTTGAGACTACAAGTTTTTGTTTGCTCTTGTTATACGAATACAATTTTTTATTTTTTATAAGTTTTTATAATTTTAATTTGAGTGCATTTTATACGTTAAAGCGTTGTACGTAAAAAACGTTTGCAAAGAATTCAAAAATTGTAAAATAGTGTTGATTTTTATGTACTAACATAAAAAAATGTGAAAGCAATATATGTGTTGTACTAAGCAAAATATTTATTTAACATTTTAAATTTAAATAAGGCCAATAAAAATACTGAATGACATTAAAGATTAAATATTAATGTGAACCAGATAAGCGAACAACACAACTGTATAAAAATTGTATAACATTTTTTAAAGTATTTTCCTTTAGAATATAATAATATCAATTAAGAATTAAAAAGCTTAAAGCAGTTGTTAATACTACTTAGGTATAAAATTTGAAGCAACTGTAATAGTACTACATAATACACTTAGTCAGCCACTACAGGCGATCAATACAAGCCACAGCGGGAGCGATCTCTAGCAACAAATTACAAGATAAGGAGTATCTGCTTTAACTAAATTCGTCGATATCCTAACCTTGCTATCTGGTTATTTGGTTTCTTAAATTTTTATTCCTTCATATTTAGGGCAGAGACGTTTATAATTTATATACATGAAATTACAGCTTTGGCTAAAATTAGTTGCTTGGGTTTAATTTTTTAACGGTATATTTTTGTTTAGTAAAATAATTATTGATATATTTCTTATAAATTTTGTTTGTAATTTATGTTTCTATTTATAATTAATAGCTATATGTTTTAAATGTAACAATTAATATAAAGCGCTTAATATTTCTCTCTTAAATGTATACGTTTATTGTCAATTTATTATCATTAGCACGGGAAAAATTAATAAACGTCCTAAACAGTTTGAATAGGAAAAAACCATCAGAAATGTGAAAAAATAACACTAAGCGCAATAAACTCCTTAACACAAGATAGAAATAGAAAACTACCTGGAATATTAGCACAATGAAAAAAATTTAGGAAAATGGAATGCACATTTAATAGAATGGACATATAAATATTTTTTAATATTTCCGAGTAGAAGGTAGGGAATACACTTAAATTATATTTAGATGAGCACATAGTCTTGTAAGATTTTTTTGACAATATAACAAATTACAGTACAAATATTCATGAGAAATAAAAGTTTGCACGGACAGCATTGAATTAAAAAAAATCAAACGGCGAAATGGGAATAGCTAAATGAACTTAAGAAAATTATAAAAAGTAATTACTAAATGCCAATTAAAAGTGCATTTCGACGAAACAAAAGTTATATTAAATAATTGAAATAAGTCCAAAAATTAAAACAAAACCTACAAACTAGTACAGGTATTATTTAAGAATTAGAGCAACGGAAAAAATTAAAATAAATTAAACAGACGTAGGCAATCAATAACTTGTGTTTAGCATCCTTTATATAGAAGCTTTCTCTGTAAAAATTAAATTTTAAGAATCTTAACTGATTATAACTCAAAAATAGTTAAAAAACTAAACATGGCTGAGACTTTATTATTATTTGTCCTGAACGCTAAACCTAAAAAAAACTTTTATAATTCATTTGGCAAGGATCCTACAAGATTATATATTTATTCAACATTATGTACGGCAGCAAAAATTGGGTCATAAAAAACTAACAAAAAATTTTTATAATAAAATATTTACAGAAAATATTTTAACTAAAGAGAATCTACATAAGAAGACATAAAAGAGCTATAAAAAATTAACCTAGAAAAATAACTAAAAAAATGAAACTATTATAATATTTCGTAAGAATAAAAAGTGAACTGTAGAACGCCTGGGAGAAGAGGACCTAGAAAAACTTGGAGTGAAATCGAAAAAGAAGTAATACGTCGAAAATATATGGCACAAAGTTGCGTCTAAAGAGAAAGATAAGATTAAAGTTAGAAAAATTGGATAATTTTACTAAGAAACAACAATAAAAGAGGTAGAACAATAAAACGTTAACAACCCAGAGGGTACAAGGAAATTTCTACGTAATTTTATTGTAAAATTGAGGGGAAGTAACGAAATATCTGAAATGTTACCTCATAGTATTGAAAATACTCTATTTCAAACATAAAATTCTGGAAATATTAAATGTTCTATAAATTTTAACATATCCGGAAAATTCGGTTGGCATTGTATGTAAATGCTCATTGTTTTATTTGTCACCGCTTGACTAGCATGCCAGTAGTATTTTATTTTGTCGTGTTGAAAAGCATTGAGAATATATTTTTAAAACACTTTACATTATAGTTTTGTAGTGAAAAGGAGACTAATCTGTTTACAATATAATAACTCTGACGATTGTCCTAATTTTATTGTCTGTGCTTACATCAAAATCTAACTGCTACCAATTTAAATAAATAAAATAAGTCTATTTATTCAGACAAATTAAAATTTTTTAAATTGGATATTCATAATTATAGGGGTTTGTCATATTTAAGTTATGAAATGAGAAACATTATTATGCGCTGCCCTAAGGCTTAATTGTAATCGAATTATACTGCAGAAAAGTTAAACAATCATTTTGGGTTATAATTTGGTCTATGTTTGACGTCAAATGTACAACATCTAAGTTTCAAAGCTATATGTTGACTATAATAAAAATATTCGAATACTTGTGCAACCGGTAATTTAATACTGTGGATAAAATGTGTTACAAGAATTGTAAAAATTAAAAGTTGGTTTTAACATATCAGAAATTTTTTGAACGAATTGTACAGTATTAAGAAAAGGTGCAGTAATAAAGTTATTCTATAAATTTGCTTTAAGCCCAAAAACAGCTCTGTAATTAAAACAAACTTAAATTTGATACGCCAAGTATTTGCTACTCTATTTAATGTAACTAGAGAAACCAATATACAAATGAACAAAATACATACAACTTAACCATAGAAAAAACTGTAGCAACTCACTGTTTTTTTCTAATCGTAAATTGGTTAGCAACCAAACATTTTTGTTGCAAGTTAAGGTGCAATGAAAAACAGATTATATGCTCGAATTTATTGTTTTAATTAATAATTAAACTCATTGTTCTAATCCTAACAAAAGTTTGCTATATGTCTGGTAAACCTTCACAGAAAAACTAGCATCTCGATGTTAATATTGTTTAAAAAATGTAAAATTATTGATAAGTTTTCAAATTTCTGAGTAAAGTTGTAAAATTATAAGAGTTTATATTTTAGTAAGTAAATTACCTTCAAACAAATAATATTTTTATTAATCTTTGAAATATTTGGGAAAGTTGTATTTGTGTATTTGAAAGTATTTGGGAATCTGATACAGATGCAGCGCATATTGCAAAGCGGTTGAGGCGTTTAGGTGCGGTGTGGACGGACCCGGGCTCAAATGCCTGGCGGGTGGCCTACTCAATCACTAAAAATAATTGAGTAGTTTTTTTAAACAAGGGGTAATAATGAGGTCGTCGAAAGCGCAGTATTAGCCACATCGTTCAGTGTTAGGCAAAGTGCATGACAGGCGGATAAATCAGCTACGCATAGCATTTGAGCCTTACAGTTAATTAATACTGGTATATGTATTAATTATTGTATATGATGTAATTTATTTTCTCTTTGACTATGATTTTACATGAAGAGTGAAAAAATGTTAAGAAAACCATAAAACGAAACTAGGTGAATAAACCTGCAAAGCTTGCAACGCATAGCGAAGTGGCGAAGCAGTCTCCCAAATTTGAGAGCCCTCTAGTTTGTAGATTTAAAAGCAAATTCATTGGTTGACCAATCAGTTTCAAAATCACTAGCAAACGAGCCTTTTTGGTCACCTGTCGATTGGTGAAAACGGAATTTGGAAATTTCCAGCCGACGGATGAACAACATGAAGTTAGTAAGTGACTTCGCTTCGCTTCACCACTCAATAAAACAAGCAATCAAAAAGAAATGTACAGATCATTTAAAGTATATACAAAACAAAGCAAATAGAACCAATAGCGTTTACAAAAACAAAAGGTCTATTGTAAAATCTCTTATACGGAAGGCATAATGAGTTAGGTAAGATATATTTATTGGTAGCTTAAAAAGTGACGTATGGGGGAGACACATAAATTAATAAAAACTCTTAACAGCGACAAAAAAGAACAAGGACATTTGAATACTATAGAAGAGGATCCATGGATTAACTATTACAAGCAACTGGGATATAGTGTAAGACGCCTAACCGACAAATATATACGGGTGATCTAATACAAATAGAAGAATTATAGGACGCATTACAAAAATCAAAACAGGAAACCATGGAGATTAGAACTAAGAAAAGTAAAATTAATAAAATATGACAGATTTTAGTAAAGAATCGATTTCTACATTTGGTTGACATGCGTAAGTTGCGAGGAACAATACCAAAAAATTTAAAAAATCGATTTTTAAAAATGGAGAACAAAGTCAAACTAAAAGGTACAGGGGCATTACTATATTAAATTACACATATAATATATACAGAAAGATTTTAAATTTAAGAGTAAAAACGATATGTAAAAATTTACTGTTTGAGGAGCAATACGGATTTTCCAAGGGGTACTCCTGTATAGATCAAATCTTTATTATTCAGCAAATTATTGAAAAGTACAAACGTAATCTTAAAACTTATATTGCCTTTATAAACTTTACCAATAGTTTGGTAAATCGTAAATAACTATGAGATAACATGAAAAACTGAAGTTATCCAGCACAACTTATAGAATGTCTTATGTTCTTGTATAATAGTACAGAAGTCGTAATAGACTTACATGGCCGCTGCACTTTCTTACCACAAAGGAGCGTAACAAGGGTGTAATAATGAACCACATTTTTTAACACATACACTGACGATGATTTTCATAAATGGACATATACTAGTCCTAATGTCATTCGGATGGACAGGAACAAATATATCAATTATTTACTTTAGAGATGATGATCTTCAAAAATCGTATTACTATCTTTACTTAAAAGCAAAGAATACGATCTAATTATCTCACACCAGACGATAAAGACTATGTTGTTTTATTGGAAAAATCTGTTCCGACAAAAATTTCAAACAGCTAACCACTTCTTATAATTGGAATATGACATAAGATAGAATACAAATTGTGATATAAAAACAAAAATGCATAGTTTGCAACACATACGCGGAATTACTAGAGAAACCATCCACAACGAGGTTAGAAAATAAACCTCAATAAAACTGTATAAGACTATAGCAATTTATGTCTTGTAGAATGGTAAGAAAACTTAGATTTAAAACAAAAAAACCGTTTGCACAACAAAGCTTTGGAAATAAAATTTATGAGAACCGTTGAAAACTATATCATGCCGCTAGAAACAGAACAATATAAGAGGAAATTTAGAAGTACAATCAGTCCTAGCAACAACAAGAGTAGAAAGTACACGTAAAAGGATAAAAGGTCATTGACTACAAAAGATGGTATACAAATGTAGCCCTGATGGAAAAAAGTGAGTAGACCGAGAAAAGTCGTGTGACCTAAACCTTGGGCGAAAGAAGAAGAACAAGAAAACTGTTTTACATGACAAATAACAGCATTATTAGTGCTAAAATGTTCATTTAGTTTTGTTCGTTTTAGATATTACTATATTGATTATTAATGTAATGTTTACTTAAAACCCTTTTAACAATATGCTATTTTCATAAGTTTATCAAACGTTGCTCAAGCTATGTTTAAACTTTTCACATTTATCAGTCTGTCTGTGTCTGCTATTTCTATTAGGGTGATTTGAAAAATGTTTTAAATTACCCACCGTAACTTGGGCGAGAAATAGTAACCAGCAGAAATTGTAAAAACGTAATCTATCTATAGTATCTATCTAGTAGACAAGAAAATTTGGCGTGGTCTCAGCTCTTAATTTACACGAGGAGGTCTGTGCGTAGTAAACAAAGACAGCCGATACGAAATGTGGCGTTGCCAAACTCTAGGCTCTTTATTTACACGAGGAGGTTCATGCGTTGGTGCACGCACGTAGGAGATCTCCTTTTCAAATAAACCTGGAGCCAAGTGGCCGATTTAGTTAAAAATTTATACGTTTCCACTTTGAAAAATTTGAAAGACGGCGGGTGAAAAATTGTCGACCTAGGACGCTTAGATACTTTCTGCGAGCAACCCCTAGTTGTAATACGGTATATTTAGTTTTCCTTTAAATGACTAGAAGTTTTCTGTTCCATCACCATCTTCTTTGTTTTAATCCCGGGAGACAATTGCTCCTGGAGGTCTACGAATAAAATCTACATTTAGTTTATTTATCTGTAGGTTATTTCCATATAATATTATCTGGTTATCTTTCTACAAACTCAAATATTAGCTATTACATGTCTTTGTTGTCACCTTGTGTGTTCTGGTTTTTATCTTATAAAATAGGTAAGACATGAATATTTTTCTCTTATATCTGCTATCTTTTCAATCAGATTTTCTGTGTACACTGTTATTTTAGATTGCTATAGGCTAACCTTTTATTCTAAAATTAAATTTTGTTTTATTGCCAATAAAAGTAAGATACATACATTTTTATTAATTTCTGCTTTTTTACAATTTACCTAACAATAGGAAGTAAAGATAAATATTATATTATTGTATGTAATATGAGCTTGGGAGGAATTTATCTAGCGGGATTATTCCCATTGAATGCAAGAATCTTTTGGGCGTGGTGGAATAGGCATATATATCTTCTGTCAAAGTATTGTCACGAGAGTGAAGTGATAGGCAGTTGATATACGTAATGAAATTTCTAGGTCTTTATGAAGTGTCAATAATTGAACTGAGGGTTTTGAAATCGTTGCAGAATTCTTGATATTAAATAGTTGGCTGTAGCCCCGCAGTTAAACTTTATATGTTAAAATTGGTCTTAGTATGGCAATATAAAGAAGCATCATGTTGTCTAACGAAATCTGTAATCAGCGTCCTATCAGCCAGTACATTTGTTCGAGTTTGAAGTCAAAATGTTTACGCTTAACTTGTATGTAAAATGTCGAAGTTAGTTTCTAATATAAGTACAGCCCCAGGTATTTCTTTTGGCTTTACTGGGATAGCAGCTTTGTTAGTCGTATCAATTGACTAGATACTGCGCTTGTTTATAATAGCAACATTTGTGTTAATTTTAGACATATTAAACCATACCTGGAGAAAGTTAAAATTGTAGATTTTAAGATGCTAGTTTTGGACTACTGTGGACAGACAACACAGTCTTATAATCAGCGAATGTTGGAATTCCAGTTTTGTTGGTTGTTGGGATATCTTGGGATATCAAGTATAGGAGAAGTTTGAGGACACCTTGTGACACTCTGCTCTTAGTGCAATGATAATTGGAAACTACGTTATTGATCTAAAGCTGGAAACTATAGAGATATAATTTCAACATCAGATATACTGGGATGCAAAAGCCTTTTTTTATTTTAAATAATAAAACACTGACCTGCAGTATTTTCTTGTTTCTAGGGTCTCCAGTATTTTAATAATTTTATGTCCTGCTGTATCGATGAATGGTTATTGAAAAAGCTAAATTGATGTAACAAAATGATATGGCTTAAGTCGATCGATTCTTCAATTTTGCGCAGAAATAGCCTTGCTAAGATTTTGGACAAAATTGGAAGGAAGTACAGGGTGTCTGGTGGCAGATTTATATTTTTAAATACGATTATTTCAAAAAGTAATAAATGGTGCGGGGTGAGGGTGGTGCCGTTGGAATCACCGATCGCGCGGATTTGTCAGTCACGATGTCGCAGTGGTCGAGTGAGCATCGCGCGTTCGCTGTAGAGACATTTTTTAAGAGTAATGATTCTTACGTAATTGACCGTCGACAATTTTGTTCAAAGTTCGGTATTCGGCGAATACGTGATGGACCGAGTGTAAATTTAATTCGTTCGTGGGTGCAGAGATTCCGCGCAACTGCCTCGGCTATGAATGCCCCACGGTCAGAGCCCAGTCGATCTTCAAGGACTCCCGAAAACATTGAAATGGTTGAAAGCAGTTTACGTGAAAATCCGCGACTTTCAATAAGGAAAAGAGCAGCCTTACTGGGACTTCCAAGAGCGACTATTCATGAAATTTCAAGAAAGGATCTGAAGTTCCATCCTTTTAAAATTCAAATCGTTCAGGAACTGAAAGAAAGTGACTTTAATTTCCGCAAAAATTTTTGTGAAACGATGTTGGAGCGTTTTCGCACTGTAAATCCCATTTTTTGGAGCGACGAGGCTCATTTTCACTTAAACGGCCACGTCAACAAGCAAAACTGCCGTTACTGGTCTCTAAGAACCCGCAACCCTCGATTGAAACATCAAAAACCATTGCATTGCTCCAGGGTAACTGTTTGGTGTGCCTTATCCCCGCATGGGATAATTGGACCATTTTTTCCAAAATTCTCGAGGTCAGGCGACGAATGTCAATGGTGAAAATTATCGACGCATGATTACGGATTTCTTTTGCCAAACCTGCGAGCTCATCCATCGTACTCTTCACACACGTGGTTTCAACAGGATGGGGCGACTGCACACAAGCCAAAGCTTCGATGAATTTGCTTCTAGGAAAATTTCCCACAAACTGATCAGTCGCTTTGGGGACATCCCATAGGCCACCGAGGTCGCGATCTAACTCCCATGGATTTTTTTTATGGGGCTACCTCAAAGAGAGGGTTTATAATGACAATCCCCAATCTCTTGTGGCTTTAAAGGAAAATATTCGTCGAGAAATTTTTTCTTTACTGTTTGTCTGAGGCTAGGTGAAACAATAGCAAGATGTTTAGCAAAAACAAATGATCTACTGACATCTGTCCTACCGCATAATATATCACGTCTCTTCTCTTGTATGAGGTGTTTCATGTAATATGGAATATTTAGTGTTGTAGTATTAGTGAATGACATAAAATGTAACTCCCCAAGTTGCATTTTATAGGAGTTGAGTGAGGTTTTAAGTTGTGTATTTAGAGGTGTTGAGTTAGGTTGCTGGCTGATGTATAGGTCGTCTAGGTGGATTTTGTATCATTTTTGCAGATATTTGTAAACCAATTAATTTTTATAGTTATGTGAACGATTTTGTTTGCATAGATCACATTAGCTAGAGGTTATAAACTGTGGTGTTATGCTTATCGCCACATTTTACACATTTGTTGGCTTAGAGCAATACGATTTAGTGTGGCCATATTATTGGTAGCACATACGTTGCGGTATGGTATTTTTTTCTGGACGCTTTCAGTGAAAATTTGATGTTGCTTAAGAATGTTATATTAAATACCTCTTTAGTAGTTTCTTTTGGTTCATGGTCCATTAGGGAAGGAGTTCTTTTTTTATTTCTTGTGTAGATATTGCGTGGTTTAGATGCCTGATAAAGATTCTGTAGTTTAGATTCTTTTAGTTGGTATGTATAATAAACAACGTTATTGTCTCTCAGGTTTTGAAATAATTTTTGTTAAGCATTGGACTGAATAACATTAATTTTGATTATATTGTCACTCAGCGTTTTATATGAAATTGTTCGTAAGTGTTTTATGATTTTGTCGTGTATGAAGATAATCGGTGGTTTGTATTCTTTAGGTATTTACTGAGCACAGTTAGATTATTTGACGCTAGTATCAGTTTTATATGTTGATTAGTTCCATTAAAGTGCTGTGTTGTGTAGGAAAAGTTTTAGTTCTTTTATATTCTTCGATTCTTTGCCATATGTTGCTGCGTCGCTTGTATTTTTATTATTTTGATCGTTGCTATGGTATACCGTAGCTAGATCTATTAGATAGTTAAAACTATAACTCAAATATTGGTCTATGTTTTGACATATTTCATTTTATTTACTAGTCGTAAGCAAATATCGTATCTGCGGTCAGCACTTAACTTTTATACACGCCTTTACAGTTCAAAAGTTAAATGACACTAGATAAATATTTAAAGTTACATCCTATAATTTAGGAAAATGTAGGGTAAATAATTATAAGTAAAATCTTTTATTACTTATATAAATGGAGAATTGTATATTTCTGAGAAGCAAACAAAATTAGCAATAATAACTAAAATAAGGTATAAATTGGATACCTCTAGAACAAACTTGAAATGGAAAGTCGACATATAACGAAAATGCTCCATATAAGGGGCGAGAAAAATATGCAAAGTAGGGTCTGCTAGGATTTTAACAAGAAAAACGTCTAAAACGTAAGCAGTAAAACTAACAATCAAAAGGGAAGGAAACGCAAATAGCAAACATTAAATTTCGATTTGCCCTACATAGCGTTTTATTAAAGTAAAGTAAAAGTACTGGAAATTTTAGTAAAGACGACTTTCTCATTAATTAACCCATAGAGGAAGCGACCTCCTTGGCTCTGGCCGAGTTGGCAAATTGAAAAGTTTCGCTCTTCATCCCTCGGCAACGGAAGAAAACACGAGAGAGCGAATTTCCGAAAACATAAATATAACTGTCTGGAGCCATGTAAACATGCAGCAGGTAAACGTGTTCCGTGTACAGCGAAAACAATTTGGCAGAACGTGCTCGAAAATTACTTCTTGCGCCAGGTAAAAGGATGCCGCTCGTAGAGCGCCGCCGCCTCCTCGAGGAGCGCCCGAATAAACTATTAAATAACCTCCGGCGAACCGTATCATTACCGGGTCGCGTTTTGTAAAACGCCCGCGTTATTGGAAAATCATTGGAAACCGGCCCTATTATTTATTAAAAATATCTTCTCCCCGCGATATAAATTGGACGCGTTCGACGCAGCCGGGGCATAACTCAGCCGGACGATTACGGCGCCGTATTCGCGAAATTAATTTGTGCACGAAAGATTTATTCGTAATTGCATAGGCCCGCATAAATAATATTTAAAAGAAAAATGCCCCGCGGCACGTGTAATTTATCACGAATTCTTATTTCCGTGCTCGTCCGGATAATGGTCTCCCTTTGTTTGTAAATTGTTGAGCAATTTGAATAAAAGCGGTTCTCAATTTAAAATGTAAAGCAGCGGCTCGTGTGTGTCTCCTCTGCGGTGTCTTCGTCGATGCCAGTTTTATTCCACCTCAAATATGCAGTCGCATACATTTCTCCCGTGAGTTGTGCCAGCTCGATGCTACTTTTTATGCGACCCTTAATTACTATCGCGCTTTATACTGCAGCTTTGAAAACTTTGTTTAGATATTTATAATTCTGATAAAATAATCGAAACAAAATTAGAACACGGTTCCTCTATGTATGTAACGAAAGACTTACTTGCGATATAGGAATATTATAGCTATTCTAAACAGACTATAAATTTATTTCAACAATTAGCATGTACAAATAGTTAAAAATCAGTTAAAACGAAAAAACCGTCGCTATCTGAAGTTGCAGTAACTTTTAAATATTTAAGCTAATATTGTGTAAGTTTAAACGGGTGCGACAGATGGCAGCATGAGAGCGATATAGTAAAATGAGGTCCGACGTGAATGTATGAAACAGGGTTGTTTTGTTGGATTTCTTCGCACGAAAAAGTTGGCGTCCATTAAAATTGAGCTACATTAGCTCAAATTTAATGGTACTCAACTACGAAATGAAAAATACCGTGAAAAAGCTTATTCCCACAAACTGATGTCATAAATTTGCGCCATATGGGCTTTACAGATGTTTACAAGAATTATCAAATATATCAAGAAGCAGACGAAGGGCTCCAAGAGTTGTAGAATGGCAATGAATTAAAGGTTTGATAAATCGTACCCAAGTTTGTCGTATTCCTTCCTCAACGTGAATCTTGGCTGTACGTGAAGAATGGAAGTATGATATATAATAAACCAGAAGGGAAGGTGTAAAAGCAAATTAGATTAGTGACCAAAACGAAAAAAAATAAAATTCATAAAATATGAGGAATATTAAAAATAGGAATTTGGTATATAAAATAGTTTAAAAAAGAGATAAAATTTAATAACAAATAAAATAATAAAAAATTAAGAGGCACAAAAAACCTGAAAAATTAAGTACACTATACTTTGTAATTACACTGCATAATTAAAGAGTATAAAAAAATCCTTTGTGCAAAAGCCCTTAATATTTAGGTAGATTTTGTAATGTAGACATTACCCGTAAGAATAATAAATATTTAGTTATATCTCCATACCCCTTTATTCGATTCTTTTCATTTTCGCTCACAACTGAACATTGTATTATTTACCAATAAACATTTTATTGCTTTAACGAAAAATACTGGACAATTACGTTAATTAGGAATGGATAAAAAGAATATAACCGTAATTTTCTTATTTTTTAGACAATCTTATCTTATCTTATCTTATATTCTTTTTGTCAACAACTGAAAGTTCTGCTAACCTTTTTTTATCTTTTCTGTAAATTTGAATCCGTTCGGTTTCTTTATCTTAATTCTATCTTGGCTAACATCCTCCTTATTTACCTGATTTTCTTTCTTAATTGCCCCTTTCTTTCTTTCTTTTAACTTTTATTTCTTATCTTTCCTCTCCTCTTTTTTCAATTCTTTTCCATTCTCATCCACTACTTTGCCACACGCTTTTTATTCTTTTTTGTAAAGGCTAATGCTTTTTGTCGTCCAACATTCCTAAGCTTTCTTTCAATCCATTATTATATAAAAAAAATTATAAATGGTATTTAACAATTTAACCCCTCTCTCCCGGTCTATAAAATGATATAACTCGTTTATGCATTTCAATATTTCACCCCGATTTCTCCTTGCTGGGAGATTTAATTTTCAAAGAGTGACTAAATACTAAAAACTAAAGAATAATTTAATTTTCAATCCAACGATGTCAAATGTAACGGTTTTTAGGTCGATTATTATCGGACATATACAGAAAATAATCACGAAGCCCCTTTATGTAGTATGCCCTGAGTTTATAGGTTGCAATACCTATGCCTCATTTTACTCTTTTATTGGAGTGTAATATCAAAAACTCCATCTTAGTGATGGTTATATAAGTAATGTATTTATTATATTTATAACATATTTTCGTGTTTCTGTGGTGGCTTAGTGTGGTTAATGTTGTTGCTTGGTCAGTTACGACATTGAAATTTGTTTTATGTAACACTGAAACGATTTAATTTTAATTTTAGTTCACATTTGAAATATTAGTGTAGAGAGGTATATTATTATAGACCATTATTATTTATTTAAGAAATAGCGTAGACCTAATTTACAAAATGGGAGAGGGCATAAACGAAAGGCTATAGTAACATTTCTCAGAGGTTGTAACACAAACACTACATAGTATTTTTATAAAATCTACTTAACAACAATCTACAGTTTGGATCAAATATGTGCAGTTATATTAAGAATAAAAATGGAGAGAAACCGTTTAACAGTAAATGATTTTCCTGAACACTCCGAGAAAGAACAAAATTTTGTTTTATAATTTACTTTATAAAATAGCAAACAAAATAATAAAAAATTGATTACATAATTCTGTTAATATTTAAGTATTTCTAGTATCCTTATCAGTGCAGTATTTTTAAAAAGAGGAGAATGGGAAAATAAAAATAGCTAAAAAATAGAATAGGCAAATACACATGAAACATTATAAGTTCTTGCTGTTTGATAGATTACGTCATATTTAATAAAAGTCGGGGAATTTAGTATACGATACAAAAAATTTTTCCAAAAATGGGAAAATATAAAACAAAAAAGATAAACCCAAAAGAACTTTCTTTGTTGGGGCGCGTTTACTGCCACTACAGCCTCTAGAGATTTCTAGTAAAACTTGTACTCGCTCGCGCGCTGGCTCTCCGAATAGCAAAACAATGCTCGTTACAAGTAGACCACAGTGGCGGCTCACATAAGTATTTACCTTAAAATAATGGTATAAAAGGAAGATTAAACACTTTCTTAATAAATATCACTGCAGAAGAGCAAGAAAAAAAGCAGAAATGGAAATGAATCAATAGGTTAAAGAACAAAGTTAATAAAAGAGAAGCTCTGAAAATTTATAATTAAAACTAGTAAGTAGAAAGAAAATTACATGGAAAATAACAAAACTACTTTTGTATAAACCTTATATAAGCTTCTACACTCTCTTGTTCTTGTTGGACGGACCGACCGGATCTGCAGCCTGAAAGGCTTATTGTGCCTATTAACATACACTTAATTAAGTTAATACTCGAACTCCCTTGCCTTGGTTTTCAAAATAGGAGAGCAATAGTTTGTGTCCGTAGATTCAAAGCGTTAATCCACGGATGGTCTTACTTTGAACTATTTTTAAAATATACAACTTATCGAAAAAACAAGTTCAATCAGCGAACTTACATATCATTGTTTAACAATGATTTATATAAGATAAATACAACTTTGTCTTATCAGACAAAGTTGTGATATTAACTTTACAATGGAATGGATTTTGATTTAGTCCTGATGGTGTTTCTTTAACAGTAACAAGTTGGAGACCTATACAGACGATTTAATTATTTATTTAATATTTTAAAGCAAATAAATAATTTAAAATAAATTATGAAGCTGTGTAGTATCTACCCATCTACGAGATAAATTTTATATTAAGTTTGTTACTACTCTTGTGGTTTAAAATTAAAAGCAGATGACGTTCTTTTTTAACTTTTTTTAAGTTTGATTACATCGAGTTCCTCCAATTTCTACCATATATTTTGAACTATTGTGCGGCTAGCCGTTATTTATCTGTATTAACACCAGTCTTCCACTAACCATACCAGAGCATCATTCCTTTTGGTAGTAAAGTTTGAAGTTGGTAATTCCACCTTTTCGAATCAACTCGAATTAAATCATATCTTCATAATTCCGCTAGAAGCAAAACATTTTACAATTTCCACAGCTTGACTTTCTGATCTGCTGGAACTACAAAGATTGTCTATAAATTGCGTTAAAAAATGTGTATTTCATCTGCATCATCTGTTGATTTTGCCTAGCTTATAAAAGTGAAGGCTTATTATTATTATACATCGGAATAGGCTAAGCTTTTATGATAATTGTCATGTACTTATAACTAGACATGTATATACATCTTGAAGTTAAGTTACGCCACTTACTCCACGAGATCGTCCAGAGCGTGGCTGCATTTGATAACTGGGGTTGCCCCTAATGAATGTTTTTTTTATTATTTTGGATTTCCCATATTATACAAACCTCATCAATAGCTATTCCAATAATGGAGAATATACTATAATTTTAACATTTGAAATGGCTACATTATCTACATTTTAAGTCCCTATTTTAAAAAATTAAATTCAGTAGGACAAAAAATAATCTGGATATTGTACTGTTGCTTCATCTATTTATTTAAGGCCCAAACTAACTACTCAAAAAACAAAAAAGGTTTTTACATCATCTTTGTGCATTAACTTTTAACATTAACACTTTAAGATGGCAGCGTTGCATGTTGGATACTTTGAATTATTAATTGCATTAATTGCAAATTTAAAATACTTTAATGGTGTCTTCATAAACTAACTGTCTAGTGAACCATTTTATGCATTTTTTAAAATATGCTTACACAGTGATTGAGTTGAATATTATTAATCTTGAAATTGTGAGTTAAGAAAGTTTCATTAAATTAAATATATATTGCTAGCAAATTGTTGTATATTAATTCAATTACGTTACAATTTTGCTCATTTTTTTATTTTATACGAATTATTATGTAGATGCACATTTCTTCGTGTTTTTATCATAATTAGAAATCAATAATGTGGTAGCAACAGTAAGAGTTCCAATGTACTTAGAGATAGTCATTTCTTCATGTTTCAATTTAGCTTCTAATAGTTTATTAATGATCTATGATTTAAACATTATACAGTAGTCGTGTTATACAAAAGATTTGGATTTTTTGGTTAATGATAATTATAACATGTTTTATAAGATACAGTTTTTAAACATTCTATATAATATTGCTGGCAAGGTAAAAGGTGTATGAGTAGCTATTTCCGTTGGTAGTTTTTTTAGATTTGGAATTACAATGATTCATAATTAGAGTAGCATTTATTTGGAAGTGTTGTACACCAATTAGTTTATTATGACCCGTTTTGGAATAAAATTACATTGTATTACAGCGATATTTATATTTTTTATGTCATAAGAACTTATGTACTAATTGTAATGCTCCGAAATGTTTTTATAGTTAATGTAATGGGTCAACATAGTTTCCGTTTTTAACATTTTTACTTATTTGGAGTATTATTTAGATATTAACAGAACTTCCCATTGCTACCATAGCCCAAATTGTTTTTTTATTTATATTAAACGACTATCAATTGTGCATATGATGTTTGTGTACAACAACGTAAATCCAATAGTAGACATAAAACTCAATTTTAATAAGATTATTTATATTGCTAAAAATAATATGACAAAATTTCAACTATCGCGATTAAAAAAATATTAAAGAAACAATTTGAGTTATCACAAATAAGTAAAGATAATTAAAGCAAAATAATAAAAAGAAAAAGATGTAAAATTTACTTTTTATATTAATATTTAATATTTTTTAACTTAAAATTATACTCCTATTTTTTTATTAGTATATAATATATGAAATAAAAACGTTAACATGTTAGAATTACTATATATAATAATGTAAATGTGTTTATTATTTAGATTATTTATTGAGTGAACAGATAGCCTACATATATTTTCTATCTAATCTATTAATCGTCGTGCCTCCTATATTTCGTTGACGCTCCACTAATAGCTATTACTCCTACAAATAATGAATTTTTGAGCTATAATGTGCATTTTATGTATATGGTATTTATTAAAAGTGTTAGTGACTTTGTATAATGGAAACTTACTTAAAAATATGCTCATAATGTACTACATTTGTGACTATAATCAGAGTATATCTTTATATTAAAAATAAATTAAAGTAAGCTAATAATCGCTATTTCTTAAAGTATACTAGCTTAATAGAATAATACAAAAAATAACGTAAAAATAGTATGCGACAAATAATAAGTTTGATTTCAATAAAATCATTAAAAAGAGCTTAAAAATGGAATATAAAATATCCTCTACATATTAAGGCAAATGAAATTTTTTTTTATCTTACTTTGTGCATAAAGTTATTACATAAAATTTAATATATATATAGTTATACGAAAATATTGATAAAATTACTGTTCAACTGCAAAATGTAAAAATAGACTGAAAAATTAATAGAAAATAAACTAACAAAAATTAAATAAAATATGTAATATAATACTAAATAATACAAAAAAATGATTAAATACAAACGAACACATTTATGTTTAGTGAATATGAGTAAAAATACAAACACACTGAGTGCATTTCCCTTGTTATAATGTAGATATAAATTTAAAGTAAAAATAATACAAATATACAATATTTAAAAACAAGACAACTGCAAACCCAAGAAGAGAAACACAAATTTTTAAAAATAAATTAATAAATCTAAAATACAAACGCCAAAGCAAAGAAAGGAGTTATTTAAGAAAGTAAAACAAATATAACTATGTTGTGATAAAAATAAAAACAAAGTGTGAAGCTTAAGAGATATCTAGAAAATCAAAACAAACACAACTGACTTATTGGATATTACTATAAATATAATTTGCATTTTAAAAGAATACAGACTTACTATAAAAAACGTTTGAATACGATAGATGAGATTAGCCTAAGTTTGTTAAAATAAACAGAAACAGAAAGAAAATGATAACAACTTAACATAGTCAAAAAGGCGCGATTAAGAACAGTGTGTAAAGATGGAAGAATTTGAATCAATCCAGACATTTGAAAAAATAATTTGAGATTATTCTGAGTAACATTCAAAATGCATAGAAATTTAAGTGACAAAAATATTTAAAAATTTAATATCGTTATTTGATGGGAAAGTAGCAAAATTTTAAATTAAAAGACAACACAAAATATCTAGTTTTTTCTGTTTTTAAATTGGTTAGCCTTATGGAAATATGTATCTTTTCTCTATTCTCTTTGTAGTCAGGTACGTCAATTTCCTTTAAATTCACGTTATGCAAGAAATCAGATAACGGTAAAACTGACACTTTTTTTAATAGAATCGATATAAGGTTTTGGTATTAATAAGGATTTTGCGTTTTTTATATTTGGCTAGGGACCTTAGAAATTATCGCTCATATTTGGAAAATGTTATAGCAGAGGAAATACTTTGCGGAGAATTTGGCGCATTTGAAGTTGTGAGTATTTCAAAAATAAAACAGACGTCGGTTATCTCATACGACGTAAGCCTATCTGCCTCAGATGTTAGTAACCGACTCCTGTTTCGAAGAAGCCAGCTTAATTATTTTAACCCAACATCACTATAAGGGACTAAACATATAATATTTGGTATGTTGCAGATTAATAGCTTGAAACATCATCTAATATGACTTTAAAATATTATTTACAAATAATTCTAAAGAGTGAAAACTGTTAATTTGCCTAATGTTTTATAGAAATGTATGATCATTTTAACAGAAAGCTGGGCAAGATTTTTAAGATCCCTGAAACATATAAAAGAATTTTACCGACCTATAGGAACTGTACTCTCTAAATGGATTTGATAATGCTTTTACAAACATAAAGTCCTTGAAATAGATTCAAGAAAAACAGATAGATAATAGTGATGGTTATAAGCCATCACCATTATTACAAGGCATATTTCCGTAACGTTCCCATTACTTTTTTGAGTACTTTTTATTTATCTTTTTTAATTTCAAATGTCCAGTCGTGTACACGTTAGTTCCAAAGTGTAATTAGATTACCAGACGCTAAGGTGCACTAGTGAGTAAGACCTTAGTTTAAGATGTTATGTAGTTAATATAAGACAAAATAAAATTACTCATTGGTCTTAGACTAGACTATAATATTAGAAATATCCCTAGAGGGGTATTTTAATAAAAAAAAAACCTTTATGGAATTTCCAGTTTTCCATTAAGCGGTTTTCCAGGTGGCTAGGAAAAAACTCATCAGATAAGATGGGCACCGGGACGAACCAAAACCAGAACGTGTGTATTGTTTGATTCAGATTAAGAGAGTACAAAACAGCAGTAGTGCACTAGTGGAGCAGTTCGCTTTAATCGTGACAACGGGCAAATTCATACACCAAGACCTCTATGATGAACATGACGATATTCGATAATCTTCAAGCTCCCACCGAAAGCAGTGGACAGAATAGTAAAAAGATAGGGGGTGTCAAAAACCTTTGGGTTTAAGCAGGCTGCCGAAGTAAAAAGAAAACAGTTATTTATAGGCACATAGAATATACAAATACTAATAGGAGATAACAGTTTAACAGAATTAAAACAATATTTGAACCATATTAAATAGAATATTATTAAAATAGGGGCGAAAATGCTTAAGATTGAATTTAGGACTTGCATAAAGAACAAGAAAACAAAGTCAATGAGGAGTAGGTTTCTTAATAAATAAAAGACCAAGTGGTACGGATATCGGAAAAATGTACACTTAAAATAATACAAATTTACCAAAAACCACCAAGTTAAAGAAGTAAGTATTTATTGTGAAAAATTACATAAAATATCTATTGCACTTTTTCATATTTTCAATGTAGGATAAAAACAGCAAGAAAAGCTATTGGTAAAATGGAATAGAAAAAAATAAAATAAAAATGAAGACATGCTGATAAATTTTCTATGAAAACAGTGAGCGTATGCTATAGCGTTCTTTAAAAAAAATGACTAAACAAGTAGATCTTATTGTAACATTACATAAACATACAGTCAAAAATATGCAAGTATTAAATATAATAAAGACAAGAAGCACCACAGGTTAATTAGAAGTAAAATAGATATCAATATCAAAAATAAAAAATATACTAAAACTTAAGTAGTAAAACAAAAGAAAACCATATAACAGCAAACAAGCAGACAAAATAGAATTAAGCAAAAAAGCAATAAAAGTGCCAGTGAAAGATAAAGATCATTTAAAAGAACGAAACGAAAAATAATAGTAGAAATCGAAAACTAAGGTAGCAAGGGGCAAGACAAACAGAGATATTAAGATTTCTAATTGTACAAAGATATTCATGGAAAAAAGAAGAAAACCTACTACAAACAAAGAAGAACTTAATAAAACGATAAGAAGAGATATAACAAACCAAAAAGGCGGCATAAGATGAATATAATTAAAATTAAGAAAAGACAGAATAATTCTAAAAGAAAAAAGAATAAGAGATATAATTATAATATTATTAAGAAATGCAAACGGTTCAAGACTTTTACAAAGAACTCGAACAAACATCAAAAGCAAATGTACATTTAGAAGATATTCTTAAAATTGAAATATATAACAAAAATAAAGCACTAAACAAATAAAAAGAAAGGAAATTAGCAGAATTATTAACAGAAATGTTAAACAGAGAAGGACGGCAATTATTACAACAACTAAAAATATTATTTAATAAATGTCTAGAAGAAGGAAATTCCCCGAAATTAGTAGAACGTACTCATAATATTATTAACCAGATTAAAAAATTGCAGATCGATCTCAGTCTATTATCATAAATATACAAACTGTACATAAAGATTATAACAAATAAATTGATTAACAGAATGGACACTTATTAAAGATCAGAGCAGTTTTACCTTTATAGATTATCGAAAAGCTTTCGACTCAATAGAACACGGGGCTATAAAAAATATGTACAAAATAGCACACTTGGTTCTTAATACACTGAGTCAAAAAATGTACAAAGCAATACAAAAGTGGCAAAAATGCAACATGGAGTAAAACAAGGCTACACAATTTCTTCTAAATTATTTACATTATGTCTACACAGTTTCTAAATATGTTTTGTACTTAGAAACCGTGCGTGAGACGCAAAGAGATTAAAAATTTGAAGGAAATAGATTGAATCGTTTATGATTTACGGATAGTATGCTACTAATATCTCACAACATACCGGATTTAAAAGAACTGTTAACGGGTATAAAGGGAAAAGCAAAAGAAATCAGTTTAAATATAAACAAGGGAAGGTTGACGGACAAAACTATAGCAATTAATGTTATAAATATTACACTAGAGAGACAATTAAAAAAAATAAATAGGAGTATCAAACTGAGTGGAGTCGCATTTGAAATAGTTATTCAACCAAAATATACATCTTATACTAATCTACGCACGGGAAGCATAGACGCTAACCGCAAAGTACAATAGCACAAAGATCAGTTCAGAGTAAAATAATTCTAGATAAACCAAGCAAATAGAGCAATTAGGACCGATAACAAGGAAAAGAAATAGAATAAGATCCCTACGCAAGTGGAGTGATGACATAAAAAAACAGCTAATTATAACCGGTTGCAGAAAACGTAAAAAAAGAGCAATGGCAAATGTTTGCAGAGGTTTACATTCTACGATGGATAGATTTAGGCAAATGGTGATGATGAGCAACGAGAAAATCTGTATTCAACTGTTTTAATGATATACATTATGGAAAATCTTGTCCAGGGTTTGACCCCTTCTCCAGCAAGAAATGGCTTGAAATACTCATTTTAACAACATTTGATTACAAAAAATGCTATACAGTTGTTCGGTGAAGCTAAATTTTTTCTCCATAAATTATTTACACTAATATTCGATTATTAATAGTGCAAAATGACAAAAATATTGTTACTTTTAAGCTAGAAGGAGGTAAATTACTAACCATCATATAAAAGTTATGTCGGACACATAAAAAAATAATCGGTAATTTCATTACACCAGGGGTGTAACACCATCTCTCAAATCTTGATTCTCCCCTGTGACTTATAATTTTCATTATTTAAAAATTCAACTCCCATTCACGTGGAAGAAGCCATTAACTGTTACTAACACATTCGCCTCACCCCCCACAAATAGAACCCCCTGTGGAGTGTGCGCCCTGGTTTCAATTAAATACATTTTTATATAAACGTATCAGTAATGAATAGAACACAAAAAAATGATCGGACAAAATAATGCATAAAATGTGATTGCATAAAAGTAAACAAATGCAGCCAAAATTTTAAAAAATTGTTTAGATATGTGGACGAAAGCTTTTTTATTCACTTATCGTAAACTGAAAAAATCACTCTTAAACATTTAAAGACTGTTTTATATATGTTTTATATAAAGCTAATAATTTGTAATACTAAAATAAGAATATTTATACGCAAATATTTGTTGTTGATTTATGGCTTTAATTTTTTTGGTCATTGCTACGAATGTATTTTGGTCATAACGCTTATCACCGTGCTTATTGACATTTCACATACGTTATTTTCAGTTAATTATATTAATACAGGGCAAACAGGCTAGTGGTGAGTGGGCAGTTCGGTCAATTTATCTGCAGCGTATGAATTATTTAGGTATTAAATTAAATTATCAGGCTCCACATCTCGCCGACACATTTCATCCAAAAATAATGGCACATAAAGAAGCAGGGATAAATCATTGGGGGTTTACATTGCAGTGGCCGAGGGCCGCGTGTATTCCCTCCAGTCATGCAAGTTTTTGGGCAACCCCGCCCGACATCCGGCTGCGCCGGCGACCGATAAATTAAATTGATGCGCAATTACGGCGACCACATGATCGGACTTAATTAACAGCTGGTTGATGTGAAGATCCGAGCGTGAGGAACGGCCCGAGTGTCAAACTCGGCAATAAACTGATCCCGCCGCGAACAGGCCGTTCGGGCCGATTTCCGAACGCGCTCATGGAATGGGCTAATTCCTTTCTCACGGCGCGCGCGGGAATTGTGCCGAAAAATTCAATTAAAATTTACAGCGCGCGCTCCTCGGCGGCTTGTTTGATGTGCGAAACACTAAACAAATCAAAAAATGAATATTTGCGCTCGCGGCGGGTTTAATTCCGAATCGGATCTCATCAGCGGAGGGTTGATCGCGAGTTTAAATAGGGGCGGTATATTTTGTTATAAAAAACTAAAACAAAGTAGTCATATCGCGATATTATTAATATGTCCCATTGGTAATGCCAGTTAAAGTTCGCGTAGTTCATTTTAAATAGAAAGTTAAAGTCCTAATTGTAGTGAGGTTATACATGAAGAGATTCATCAAGTTGAAAGGGTCATTATAGATTTAAGTGACTCCTGTAAACATCTACAATCAATGTTTGAGTTGAAGATATCGCCATGTGATATATTATTAAATTTGCATAAACTTGTAAAGATGTTTGTAGAAAAGAATATTATAATTACTACAACTTCAGTTAATTTCGGTCACTATACATTAAAGTACGTAATATAAAATAATAAAAATAATAAATTGCAGATAAAGTTAAGTTTAAGTTTGCTATTATAAGAACTAATAGAATTTTATTTGTTTTGTCTTTTTATTATTGCAAAATCCATAAAAACGACCTATGATACCAACAAATAATATTTTCTCCTATGTTCTGGGTCTTCTCTTTTGCTTTGGTAATCTCTCCTCAATCCATTCTTATGACGTGACCGTACCACACTAATTGTTTCTCGTCTATTTTTTCTATTATTGTATGTTTTAGCCCGACCTGTTGTTTTATTATTTCATTGGGGTCTTTTTGCAGCCATAATATGCGGCTAGATTTTAATGAGTCTATTTCTGTTGCTGCCAATCGTTTGTTAGTTTACGACCATTTTCATACTTCTGGCTCATGTACTTTTCATTATGGCATTATAAATATATGTTAAGTTTTCTCCTTATGCTTATTTGTTTACTGCACCCTATACTATTTAGCCTTTTTATTGCATTTCTTTCTCTCGTTATTCTTTCTCTTATTTCTTTACTGCCTCGGTCACCTTGCTCTATTCTTACACCTAGATATTTGTAATTGTCACGTAACGCTATCTTCTCTCAATTTTTAATTCAACTCTAATCTTCCGATTGTTCTCATATACACATATATTTAGTTTTATTTAAATTCATACTTAACCCCGCATTCTTATACCTTTTTTATTTTTTGTGTCATATACTTAAAATCTTCTTTGTTATTCACTGTTAGAACATGGTTATTTGCGAACTGTAGCGTATAGATGGTAATATTGTCTAGCGGTATGCCCATACACGTACGCTTGCGTTTCCACTGTTTTAAGAAATATTATATATAAATGTTAACAAGTTGTTAAAATATACTTCTATAATGGTAAAGCTTTCGAGCGGTGTGCGTTGAGGCGGTTCGCGCCTTGTAAAAAGTGCAAGCCTTACCTTCTAACCCCATTTAAATGTAGCCAATGTTGCAAAAAACTGCAGAAAGACGGCAACTACCAAAGAAACTGAACCCACAAACCTCGTATCTCGAAGCAAACTCGCTACCAACTCGATCAATTGAGCACTACAGGAAAGCGCGCTTTGTGCGCTGGTTCGTTCGGTCTGTTTCTCTTTCATTTCTGACATCTGTTAAGCCTTATAATTTTTAAAGGGTCTATCTTTTAGGTCACTTGCACTGGTTCCCTTTCGTTTTTTCTTCCAGAGGGAACCGGCGGCCAGGGTGTTTTATGTGCTATCCTTATAGTTTATAAATGGTGCTATAGTATTGCCACCGACCTTATTTTTATAATCGTAACTGGGTATAATTCCTGGACCATTTTAATGAGTGCGTTGCTAATGTTTGTTTCTTTTGAAAGCCTACGATAGTTGTGTTACGCAATGCTCTTGCTAAATCCATAAATAAGAGATAAATAATTTTTCCTAATTTTCTTCCCCATTATGTATTTCAGGCAAAATAAGTTGTCGTTACAGGAATCCACTTTGTTCTTCAGCTCCTTGATTCTTATATTACTGTTCTATCAGTTTCCTTAACACTCTTTCATAAAGCTGACTGTTATATTCCTATAGTTTTGATACTTGTTCCTGTCACCTTTTTTATGTAATGAAGTGAGGTACTCTGGTTTCTATTCTGTCGGTACTGTTTGTGTCGCAATGCACAAATTAGATAGTGTCGTAATAATCCATTTCATTTTTAATTAACTTGCTGTTATTTTTCTTAAGCCACTTACTTTATTGTTCTTTATTCTTCTGAGTAATCCTGTAACTATAATAGTTCCTTTGTAATTTCAACATGGTCTCATTGTATTTCTATATTGGTGTGTGCTGTTGTATTTACTTCTCTCTATTCTGTTAATAAATAATTTCTTATAATACTTTTTCCATTCTTCTGGCGGCATCAGTGTTATATTCAATATGCTTTTGTCAAATCTACATTTATTTACAACATTTTCAAGCTTCTAAACATCTTTTTCCTTCTCTGTATGACTCAACTTCTCAGCATTCTCTTCTTCTCTGCAGTTATTTTTTAGCCTATTTCTCTTATTTATATATTCTATTCTATCCTACAATGTTTTGGAGTTCAACCACCTTAAATAGGCTTCCTTTTTTGTATTGTTTTATATTTTATTTCTTTGTTCCACTAGATGTTCCTGGTTGCTTACTCAATTTCTTTTTGCTAACGCTTCACATACCGCTTGATATATTGCTTGCTCGATGTTCTCATACAGCGTCTTTGTTTCGACATATTCTACTTCTTCCCGTTTTTTTGTCTAACCTTTGTTGCTATAAATACCTAATATTTTTCATCTTCTAAACTGTCTATATTATATCTGATTACTTCAATCTTTTCTAGCGATCCTTGATGTTTATCGATTTGTAACTTTAGGATTACCATACAGTGATCTGAATCACATTCTACCCCTCTAAGCACTTGAGTATCCAATACTCTAATTGTAATCTTGACAAGCTATAGGAGTTCAAACTGTAACAAATTGTTAATTTACTAAAGCGTTCTACGTTTCTAAATTTTTGTATCAGCTCCATAAATAACATTATAACCTGTTCTCTATCATAGCTAGTTTCTTGTGAAAATTTATTAGTTACTCAAATATACCACAAAAATATTTCTAATCTGTGTAAGGTTGTTTTATGTTTTAAGTGCAACCTTTATCAGACAAGTTCCACGACTAATTTCTAATTTCTTACATGTGATATTCAAATACAAGAAATGGGAGTCATTTAGTCACTCCATAAGTATTCTAAATAGATATGCCATTAAAAGTGCTTTTAAACCGCTAGGTGACAATTTACAGTTCAGCTTGTTGGAGCATTTAATTTCGAGCAGAGAATTAACATTGAGTTCTGCGTTCTTGCGAAACATGAAATATGATTAAGAATCTTTGAATGGCACAAAAGATTTTTTAGGAGGGGAGGGCTAGATTCCAGAGACAGTTATCTGTCAACATCACATATCGTTGTAAATGTAAGGCGGTTATTACAAGAAAACCGGCGTGTTACTGTATCTGTGATATCAAAAGAGCTTGAAATTGAACAGGGATGTGCATCATCAAATTTTACGAAACGGTTTAGGGAAACAGAAACTTAATGCAAAAATAGTTCCTCAAATACTGTCAGAGGAACATTAGAGTTAATATCACATCCCCAAATGCCGAATGGTCAAGTTATAGCTCCAAAAACAGTAAAACGACGTACTGTAAAAAAACAACAATGGCTATTTTGATATTATAGGTACGCTTGGAAAATAAATTATAAATATTTATATTAACGTGCTAAAATGTTATGGTCAAACAATTTGGCAACACCGTCCTGATATGTGGCCATCTGGGAAGTTGTTCTTATTAAATGGCAACACAAAGCCTCATACTGCTGTATCAGTCCAGAAATATCCGACTTAACATCATATCTCTGCTCTACCACATTCTCCATGTTTAACGAATCTGTTCCCGCATACATCTTTTGTTTGCCCGCATGGGAATGCGACTGAAAAGGAAACGTCATGAAGATATTGCAGCAATCCAAACGGTTGTGGAAAATTGTGCTGAAAAGCACCCCGAAAATGGTGACAGCTGTGCAGAGATAGCTGAGGAAACTACTTTGACCTAGAACCATTAGTTAGTAAGTTAAATAAATTATTTTCTACCAACCCAATCCTGAAACTCTTCTGAAAATATATATATTATTAGGAAAGAATGGTTTATATATAATTCTTGGCATATTTTTATCTTACATTGTCTGATGTTTAAACCGTTCTTCTTCTTGAGTTTGTGGGTCAATGCGTGGGGTCTCCGATAAATATGTAGTTGAGGTTGGTTTCCTGTATGGCAACTAGTAGATATAAAACTCGTACTTTGCAGTGAAATATTCTGTTGTTAAAAATGCATCTTATACAATTGAGGATAATCATTTTTTGTAATAATGTGCTTAGATGGGAAATAGAAGGCGGTAATTTAATAAAACTATCTATTCTTCTAAGGCATAATTAAAAATCTACGCCAGTTTTTAATTACATATTTATTACACTTACAAAACTATAACTACAAATTAATAATCAATACTTTAACTTTTTAGTACTTAAACCAAGAAATTTTTGAAATAATTAAATTTAAATTGTCACAAGCCGATTGCATTAATATGACAGAAAGGCGGGTTGCATTAATTCAGATATAATGTGCATTTACTAATAAATAACTATTATCGTTCTGGTTACTTGACTTGAAAGAGAGTCATGTTTCTTTAAATATGGCGCAAGTATTCACCAATAGCTTTATTTGAATCGGAAATTGAACTGGCATCGAGGGCCGCTATCATGTTTAAGCTTGTTCCACAATGCTTAATAAAGTCGAGTTTTATGTAAACCTACAATTTTGTTTGAACTATACGTGAAACTAGTCCCGGTTAGTTTACTTTAATAGCGCTACAATTTTCAACTTGTTAGCACAGAAAAAGGTAGATAATTTAACTACTATTTTTATTTTCAATCTGCGAAAGACTATAAACGGCTTTTTGTTAAGACACGAACAAATTTAGAAAAGGAGTTGCTTCAAGAAACTACGTCAGACACTAATAATATATATAATATAATCATAATACAGTCA
Organism: Sinelater perroti; assembly: GCA_036346155.1. Taxonomy (NCBI): domain Eukaryota; kingdom Metazoa; phylum Arthropoda; class Insecta; order Coleoptera; family Elateridae; genus Sinelater; species Sinelater perroti. The sequence continues at coordinate 7,353,192 of JARFIY010000265.1, forward strand.
GTAAGTTATCGAAGCGCCTAAAAAGGCTTCTATATAAAAAAAACTTCGGCAAGATGAAAAAAGAATATCTAAGTAGTTGGGAGGACTCAAATATTTTGATGAAAAGCATAAATTCTAAAATATTGTTATTAACAAAAGCAAACTTAAAAATATAAAATGCACCAAGCTTTTCCAAACGCTAAATTGAATTGTTTATGGGTTAAATCAAAATGTAATTTCCTATTAAACAAGAAATTTTAGAAAACAAGATTATTATTATTAATAACTATAAAAATAGTTTTCATTTAAGTTTAGATTAATGTTACAGAGCTTTACACGCCACGTTCGAAAAGTAATAAGACAAATTTACTTGGTCTAAGCAGAACACGTATGACCAAAATTGAAAAATACGTAACTGATACGCCTACTAGCATACAGAAAGTCTATAAAAAGATGGCCAAAGCCTTCAGACAGGGAAGAGAGGACCTTAAGAATGAACACTGCGGATGCGGAAAGGCTGTGCTAAATTATTTCTCAAGGTTTTGACAGACCAACAGAAGAAAAACAACGTGTCTGTTTCTTATGAACTTTTTGACCGCGTGAGAATTGAATCTAATTTTTTTGAAGAAAATGTGGTCATAAAACGTAGATTTTTGAGGACGCTGCTGAAACGAAAAACAGAGTTTTGAATGGCACACTACCAAACCCTCTCAAACAAAGAAGGCTCGAATGAGCAAATCAAAAATAAAAGCATTGCTTATCGTCTTTTTTGATTTTTAAGGCTTTATCTATAAGGAATACAGTTCACCCACACAATCTACCAAAGATGCTTAAACGGTTGGAGGAAAGAGTTGTGCGAATCCGCCTGGAGCTTGGTAACACCTAAGTTCTTCACCACGATAATGTAAGAGAGTTTTTACCTAAACAAATTCAAACAACGTTGGTCCAACTACTCTACAGCCCTAGACCTGGCTCTGACAAACGTTTTTTGTTTTCGCAGCTCAAATGCAGTTTAATAGGTTATTATTTGAGATTGTACAAAACGTGCATGATACTGTAACGAGTGCTCTGAAAGTGACTTCATTTCAAGACTTCCATATAAGCTGCGACGAGTTGCAAAACCGCTAGAAAGTTATTTTTTAAAGAATAGTAAATGCATATAAACTTATTTTTATTAAACGAATTTTTGGAATTAAACATAGTGATTATTGCGACTGATTCAAAAAGTCTGTAATGTCGTTAAACATAAAAATGTTATACTGATAAAATATAAGTGACGCCAATAAACATACCAAATGTTTTATTTTGAAAATTTGGGACAAATGTCAAAATTTGAGTTTTTAATTATTTTAAAGCGGTAAGTAAAAAATGTGTTTGCAATTCAGTTTGAAAGAATTGTAATTAGTTATTGCTAATTTAATGTTTAGTCACAATGGTATGCTAAAACAAATGTTAGCGCTTCAGAAAACCGGGACCAAATAAGAGTACCTTTAAAATATAAAGATACAAAAACCACTCAACCTGCTATGCCTACTTATTTTACTCCAAACTACTTATCCGCTTCAATAAGAAACACTGTAAAGTTGTTTTCCATTTAGCAGTAGAACATTTATTAGAAAATATAGTTACTGCTTACAAATTTCATGAAAGCGAAGTTAACCGTAGAAATGGGTATTTGTGCTGCTAGAGATCCTTTGTATTTTACTAAGAGTTAATTATTAACTTTAATGCAGTAGTTAATAATTTAGTGGTAAATGATTTTAATGGTACAGAGAAGGGTGAAAGGCTTGTTTGTCGAATAACATTAAGACTTTTTAAGCTTTTGTTTCTAAGATATTTTATAAAAATTCGCACTAGCTATATGACATTTTTGAAATAGATAATATTGGTTTAAAAATATTATTTTTATTCTTAGCACCAACTTCAGAAACATTACAACTTTTATTGTTGTTTATATAACATAGATGCTCTCTTAAGCCATATATTTTGAAATGTTGCCTTTAAGGTATTGAAGAGCTTTATACCGATTTTAAAAACAGATGATCGCAGGACGTTGACCTTTCATTAAAATTTATAAAAGTTGTATTTTGCAGTTTTTCTATTTTAACCCATTTTTAAAGCATTTTGAAGGCTATAATTTAAATTTCAAATAAAGGTCTAAGATACAAATATTTGGGATTTTAACTCTTCTTGGATATTGAGAGAATCAGATTTTTTTAAATTCTCTTTCTAGAAGGGAAAATAGTGTGATGTTAAAACTTCGAAACGGAAAAACGTTTTTATTTTTGAATTTAGCGGTTGTTGCAGCAAAGGTAGAGGGATGAAAAACTTCTTTAATTATAGAATCGGGAAAATTGAACAATATATTTTTTTGTTGTTGAAACATTCATCACTCAATTCATCCTTTAAGAAGGTAAAGTAAGGATAAAGTATTGCAATCGGTACGTGACATATTATTGTTCAGGAAATTAATCGTACCTTTTTTCTACGTCAAACTCGTTTTCTAAATTGATTTAGATAAACGTGGGGTATGAATGGTAAAACCCACATAATGTGACATATTAAATTAAAAATTGATCATTTTTTGTTTTTAGCATCCAGTATACTCTTCAAACCTAAATAGAACACCCAAAAGGGAAAAATTATGGTCAAATATTAAATTCAGTTACATAAAGCATGTGACGTATACATTTTATAAAGAAATGGATTGTTCAATGCTGTTTGTAAAGATTTCTTTTTTATATTATAAGGTGAAAAGGGTTTGAGTATTCTGCATGGCAAAGAAACATGAAAAGTATGTCATGTAAGAAAAAGAAAATAAAGAAAAAGGGAGGATTTAAAAAAGGTATTTAGATAAACAAAAACTTTCTTTCTAGCTAAAATAAAATAAAGAAGAGTAATACATGTATACTTTAAGTTCGCAGGATGAATGCAGAAGGGTTATGAGAACTCTCGCTTCATATTTAGTTCTTGATGGAGAAGATTATTTAAGCCCCGCAAGATAAGTAACTGAAGGTCTCCGCAAGACGTTCCAAATTTGTTTGTACCTATATGTGTGTGTATTTATATATTCTTTAATGCTTGAAATACTTAGGGTATTACCTCAATAGGGGAGCAAGAAAAAATAATATTTGATATCAGTGAATAATATAAATATACAAAGTTAGCAATACAGATCTTAGAAAATCCAAAGATAAAACAAACGTAAAGTCTGTACAAAAAATCTTGATATTCAAATTTGCTTAAACGCAAACGCAAAGAAATTTAGTAAACACATGTTGCATATTTATCTGTAAACTTATATCATTTTAAAACAAAACCTCAAAATATTGGATAATAGTAATGCCAAAACTCTCAAACACATGTGGTAAAACCAATAACATCGTAATATTTAAGAAAGTATTGAACTAAATCAGCGAAACTGAAAATAAACAAGGAATTGCCCGCCGAAGGGTATTTTTGGCGTCCTTGGCTGATAATTTTTAACCCGCCTCGACTCAAATATTTGCAAGGTGGGGACGTATAAATTTTTAATTGGATTGGCTTTTTCCCTAGATCGGAAACGTGGAACAGTTTAATTTAGCGCCCATTCATAATGGACGTAAGCAAGAGCCGCCCATAAGAAATGCGTAATACGTAAATTGAATCAATGTAAAGCTTATGCGCTCGTTCATAATACACTCCCGTAATTTTTACGTTTTACGTTTATTTGTAGTAAGTTTTAACTTTTCCCCAGATTAATATTGGCAGCAGTAACAAAATGTTTGTTTTGATTCTGAAAAGTATAACCTAATTTTAGTCTTATCGACATTTTGACTTCGTTTTTACTATTAATTAAGTTAGTAAATATGCATCTGTTTCTACACTATACAAAGAACAACAGGTAGAAAGACAACATAATTATGCAAAATGCCTGGAAGGACATTGCTGCCGCTACTGTGTTTGGGCATGCACAACTTTCAAATGTTTAGATAAGTCTTACGTGCATTATACGTATTTCTTATGGGCGGCTTATGTTTACGTTTATTATGAATTGGGGCTTAAAATCGAAACTTCGCTCGGAGGAAGCAAACCAAATAACGCCGAATGTATAAAAAGAGAAGATATGCTATCGCTAAAAGTGTCTGGATACTCACCAGTTTCACATTTAGATGATAATTTAAACACGCACAATACATAAAATGTAGTTGAAAATAGCCAAATTAAAAAGTCTTGCAAAATTCAACCCCACATCAGAATCAGTAACACCTTAGGAGCACGTATGGAGCGGGTAACGATTATACTTTAAAACCAACTGACGGGGAAATGGTACTTGATAGGAGGTATAAACTTACAAAAACCGTTATAAAGAGAAGACCTAAGGCCGGTTGCATAAAGGTAAGTTAACCTGTGGTTTCATCAAACCTGGTTTAACTCTTAAGCTGAGGTTAACTACTGTTTAGCGTTGCATAAAGCAAGATTAAGACATGGTCAGTTAAACTACAATTGGTATCACAAAAAATCCTGGGTAAAGAACAAATTCTCTAAAATTACATGTTATTTCAGTATGTTGTATAATTAATCTCATAATTAACAAACGCTGTAAACGCTGTTATTTGAATTTGGCAAGAAATAGAATTATGTATTTAATTAACAGACGCTGTAAACGCTGTTATTTGAATTTGGTAAGAAATAGAATTATGTATTTAATTAGTTCTTTGTAGTTAACTGAGGAATAATTATTTTAAGAAATTGCATTTGAAAAAGCAATGAAAATCTTGTTTACTATATAATTAAAAAGAAATAATTTTAAGTAAAAATATGGCAAACAAAAAATTTTCAAAAAATATAAAGTACATTCATAAACGGAACATTAAAATAAACAAATTGGTCATGCTGAAATACTATATTATTACAGAAATGGAAAAAACTAACTCACTATGTATATGTACTACACCAAAAGTTCACACAAGAAGTTTTGAACATAAATGTGAACCAACAACGCATTGCGAATCAAAAAAAGACTATATTTGAAATAAGACAATTTCACAAAGAAATTCTTGAAGTAAAACAACAAGTCACTACTGAACTTATTAGAAGGCAACAAATATGTCTCCAAGATAGCAATGTAAATGACAATCAGTACAAACACCGGCACAAACGAAGAAACAAATGTAAACAAAATCGACACAGAAAAGAATCAACCAACTAATATTACTCAAAACAACAAATTCTAGCCACAGGTAAATTATAATTTAAAATACAAACAAACCTAATTAAATTTGTGAAATGCTGCTTAACTATTTTTATAACAAATCTATCTAAGAAGCTTGCAGAAACAGTAGACACCTTTAATAAATATATCATTTGAAACTGACTTCAACAGAACAACAGTTAGATGCCCATACTTTAACATATGTCAGCGCATATACTGTATGTCATCTGGGATAAAGATTAAACTTTTAATCGTAACAAATATAAACACCAAACAAAAAAAATATACCAAGTTGAAAAATAATGTCTCAAAATTATATTAAAAAACTTATTAGAGATGAAGCTAGACTAACACAATATGACTGTGGATTTTCCCAATCGAAGACTACAAAATAAATTAAATTCAATGTTCAAAAATGTATAAACACATTCTAAACATAAAAGACACAATACACACTTTAAAGAAAATATTGATAATTTACCCAAAAAACTGGCAGTTAAACATCACTCACTTGAAATATACAACAAACCACTTATGCAAATAAAGTTTTTTTAGACAACTACAAAATCTGCATGAATAAAGAATAATAAACACGTAACACTTAAAATAAATAGAACTGATGCAATATTGCTCAAATTATTGGCAAATCCTAATGGATTACAACCAATGTGACACATGAGTTAATGAAGAACTACAAAATCTGGAATACATCAACCAAATGCAGTACGAAGCAATGCCATAAAAAAGTGACATAATCAATACAGGATACATTTACAATTATTAGTAAAAACAATTCACAACAAACTCCTTTTCTTGATAAAATACATAATGTATATATGGTTTCCAAGAGCAAAAATACTCAAGACTCGTCATAATATAGACCTATAACATGTATCCCAACACTTTATAAGATCCTCACTTCATGTATAGCGAATCAGGTTTATAAATATTTAGAAAAATGTAACACACTTATAGAACAACAAAAAGAATATAAAATCAGTATATGGAATGCAAAGCACAACTGATAATCAATTCAATAATCTTGAATCAAACATATAAAAAAGGTAGACACCTGTACATAATTTATATCAATTATAGAAAAGCATTCGATAGCCTTCCACATTTGTGGACCCAAACAATAGAAATATACAAAATTAATCTTACCATTATAAGTTCCAAGTAAAATTGGAGAACAATATTAAACTTATTTTTAGAAAATACTATAACATTCGACAAAAATAATCTATCTAGCTCTGAATACACTCTCTATTAGAGTTAATTACACCGATTTTAGGTTAAAACACTCCCGGGATAATGAGGTCAATATTAATAATCTCACGTACAAAGATGACATTAAATTATATGCATCGACTATTATGTAGCTAATAGAGATAACTTATAATTTCTCAAAGGATATCAATATGCAATTTTGATAAAACAAATATAAAATCTTACCTATTGAAATCAAATAGAACCAGAGGATTGTGTAATCGATAAAAATCAATATATGTAAGAAACTGATACAAACATTTTGGAATTACGCAAACTAAACTAACAGAAGACAAATATAACAGACAAACTCTTTACAGAACAAAATTTAAGAAAATCTTGAAATAGCATCTAAACTACAAAAACATAATAAAAGCCTGTACTTCACTTAGCAGACAAATTTTGGTATGATAAAATAAACAGATAATAAAAACCTATAACATACAACGAGAACAATGTTAAGGAAACAAAATTAACACAACCAGAAATCTTCTCTACTTCAGCTCGTTGTTCCAAGAGATGAAGGAAGACACAGATTAATCGACCTAAAAAATGTGTTTTAAAGTCAAATTTAATTACTTGCTTCTTCCTTGAGAAAGCCAAACCATATAGTACAAAGCAAGTGTATAGGCTGTCAATTAGACACCACTAAACCTACAACAAACTGAAAAAAAAGAAAAACACGACAAATCGTGTACGAGAGAACTGCAGACATTAAGATGACTTACGCCAACTAAATGTTGAAAAGAGTGCATTAAACAAATGGCTTAAGTAATGAAGACCTTAAAGTGAAACTAAAAGGTTTATGGTAATGGTCTAGGACGAAGTCATTCGAACGAAAAACTATCAAAAATAGATCATAAAAGACCCAAATATAGCGAGCAATCAATGCAGGAAATATTAATAAGCTACAGAAGTAATACAGCATATAACAGGAACAACAATAGCACATATGACTATTTTCATACGTCAAAATTGGCACACTAATTTAAAACTATGAAGTGCCATATCGTACATATGACCCGTAAATCCTAATTGAAAGCAACACGCATAAAATGTATTGATGTCGTATATTTTTAACATATATATATATATATATATATATATATATATATATATATATATATATATATATATATATATATATATATATATATAATTCTAAACAATAGACCATATATAACTTTGGTAGGCAAGTCTAACGAAATAGGTTACCTAATTAATATGGCTGTACTGTTAATAAACAAATTGGATAAAACTATAAATGAAAAGTTACTAAATATTGAGACCTAGCTTAAGCACTGAAAAGTTTATAGGAAATAAAAAAAAGCTTTTATAATTCCCATTTTGTTATCTGTGACTGGAATAGCGTAAAATTTATCTCTTCAACTAGAGAAGATAAGACTACAATCAAACATTTATACCACAATGCAAGGAGCTGTAATACTCGAAACATGTATCACAATGATCCCACAATAATACAAATGAAATGGAGAAAAAATATAAATTTCCATAAAATATCCGATATTCCTTTATTATCAGCATGAAAGCTGGGAAAAATAAATAATAATAGCAAGTAGATGAGCCTCTTCCAATACAAAGAAGTCTGAAAAGACAATAACTCACAGACCTAAGAACAATAATTTCATATACAGAAAATTTCCAATGGATACATTTTCAATTCACAAATTTGCTTGTTGTTTTTAAGGAGCGAACTGTGAATAACTTTATTAATAAAAAAGTATCTAAAACCACTTACAAGCATTATACTGGATTTTTTCTAAAATACCTCCTGGCCGATAATTTTAAATTAACAGCAATCAATTCTTCTTTTGGTAAAGAAGAGGCACTTTTTTGAAAATTAATGTCTATCTTATGCAAACACCACTTCCCTAGCAGATCAAACTTACGTATTAACAGAAGACATTATTAAGCTCAGATAGTAACTAGCCGCGTTCACCCCGCTTCGCAAAGGTCAGATTTTTGGGAAACATTTCTTTTATGATATCTGGATGCTTAATAATAGGCAGCTTGGCATCGTGTGGGTGGTTCTCGGGTTATAAGGCCGTGGTCGGAGTCCATAAACTCTTGACGTTTCGTCCACAACTGTGGCGGACATCTTCAGAAGAACATCTTCTAAAAATTAATTAATGTCCCGTGCGTTTTCGCTTTTATACTCGCGCGAGTATTGGTAGAGATGGTGTTGAAGAGCCGTTGTTGACGTCACCGAGATAGTAGATAACGTGATCGGGCTAGCTCTGACGCCAATCTGGTCGTTGCAGGTAATATTTTGGGATTTTCTGACGTCACTCACTTATTCGCCGTATTTCGGTCTGTTTTTTCCCCTTGAGAGTGATAAACCAAGATTGAGGTAGATTAAATCTGTCCTCCCTGTTAACATAATGTAACAATGCAATTTCTGAGTTTTTTATTTTTGATGGGAGTTCGTTTCCAAGCGTTATCGAGAACGGACGTGTGGGAGTGTAAATGTAAACCTGGAAAATCAAACCTCAACTATGCAATTAACTAATAGATATAACCCACTTGCTATTAGCACTGAAGAAACTGCAAATCCATACAACCCTGACACCGCTATTCCAAAAATTCCAAAACCACCGCCTATTTTTGTATATGATATAGTAAATTTTACCGAAATGGTAAAAGCATTACGAGATATTGTAGAAAATGAACAATATACCACAAAAAGCATGGCAAACAATTCAGTAAAAATTACTTGTAATACTCCAGACACTTACCGAAAATTGGTCAAGCATATGTAGGACCACAAAATTATACATCATACCTATCAACCTAAAGAAGATCGGGATTATAGAGTTGCTATAAAACACCTGCATCATACAGTTGATATCAACGAAATTAAAGAACAACTGACTGCAAATGGACACAAGGTACGATGCCAGACAAAGAACAACTAAGTTACCATTAAATCTATTTTTCGTTGATCTGAAACCATCAAGCAATAATAAGGACGTTTGTGTGGTAATCCACACAGCACTGCCAGCTGTAAGAAACACAAAGATACTCCTGCAAAATGTGCCTTATGTGAAGGTCCGCACACGGCGAATTATAAAGGATGTAAATTTTATCACAGACTCCTAAATTCTCAAAATGCGAATAACAGACTGAACATCCAATCAACCCAAACAGTACTTAATCGCACACCAATTAACTAGCTATCCAGTCCCTACTATCCAAAGACCAGGACAAGTACGACAAAACAACACATACGCAAATCAAACACGAAGTGCAATCCAGAACCTACAAGTCACACAAGATCCATCCGTAATAACATTAAATAAATTTTTGGAAGAATTCAAATGTTTAACCAATTAATCCACCAAAATAGTATGGTTTTAAACATGCTACCAACGCTCATAGGCATAATTCACAATGGCTAAGTTTTTAAGAATAGCAACATGGAATGCCAATGTCGCTCAACAACATAAAGATGAAATCAAACTATTCCTCGAGAACAACTCAGTTGATGTCTTCTTAATCAGTGAACACATTTTACCAATAGATCTTATTTTAACATACCTCATTATAAACTGTACTGCAGCAATCATTCAGATAACAACGCACGCGCTGGTAGTGCAATTCTCATTAAAAATAGTATTAGTCACTACGAACATCCAAAATTTGACAGAGTACACTTGCAGGGTACAGCAATGAAAGTAGAAATGTCACAATATTAAAAAAAAAAATTTTTTCTGAATTCTTCCTAACACTGGGATCTAAATTTATCGCAGGTGGAGACTATAATAGTAAACACACACATTGGGGATCTCGATTGATAATTCAAAAAGGCAGAGAACTCAATAAAGCATTATCAGAACAGAATTATTCTTACTTATCAACTGGGATCCCTACCTACTGGCCCACAGACCCGAATAAGATTCCAGATCTTCTGGACTTTTTTGTCACAAATGAAATTTCCGCTTCACACCTGCACGTAATCCCAAGCCTTGATCTCTCATCGGACCACGCACCGATAATCGCAACTGTCAGTTTGTGTGCCGTAAATAACTACATCACCTAAATTACACAACAGAAGAACGAATTAGGAAAACTATAGAGACAAAGTAGAACAAACAGTAAAACTCAATATCAGCCTTAGAACTCCTCAGCAGATCGAAGAAGCTCTTAGAGATCTAACAAATATTCTTAAACAAGCAGTTTAAAGTGCCACACCGCAGAATGATGTAAAACAGCCATCGAAAAACGTTCCTATAGAACTGAAACAATCTATAGCTGAAAACGGAATGCAAGGGCAAAAGCAGCATTTAATCGGGCTAGTAACAAACTTAAAGCAAAACTTAAAGACCTAAAGGATCAATCATTTCAAGAATACCTAACGGATCTAAATCAATTCGACAACAGTATATGGAGGCCAATAAAATCGATAAAGAAACCTAAAACGCCTGTACCACCCCTGAGAAATGAAAATGGGCTTATCACGGGACAATGGGCACGCAGTGATGCGGAAAAAGCAAAATTGTTTGCAAAACACCTAAGCACTGTATTTACACCACATGACAATCAACCTGATTTAGAAACAGAATAGGATATCACTATCCCTCCATAGAATTTTCAACCGATCCGAATATTTACCCCAAAGGAAGTAAAAGAAGAAATAAAGCTTTTACATGTCAAAAAAGCGCCTGGTATTGATCAACTGACACCAGAAATGATAAAAGAACTCTCAAGGAAGGGAATTATACTTTTAATGTATATATACAATGCAATACTAATACTCAACTACTGGCCTAACCAATTTAAAGCAGCTTAAGTCATATTAATAGCAAAACCAGGAAAAGATCCAAAACTAGCATCTTTATATCGACCAATCAGCTTACTGTCTGTGATATCTAAGGTCTTAGAACGGCTATTACTTCGACGATTAAATCAAGATTTTGCTCCAGACGACCGGATACCGCTCCATCAATTTGGATTTAAAAGTGGTCATTCGACTGTGCAACAGACCCACCGAACTGTACGGGACATAAATGAAGCACTAGAAAACAAGGAATTCTGCACAGCAATCTTTCTGGACGTTAGCCAGGTCTTTGATAAGGTCTGGCATGAAGGCATTTAAAATCAAACGCTACTTGCCCCCAAGTTACCTCCTAATACTTAAATTTATTATCTATTATTTAACTAATAGTGTTTTTAAATCAAGAATGAATAAAGCGGTATCTGAACTATGTGAAATAAAAGCAGGTGTTCCACAGGGAAGCGTATTTGGGGCAGTTTTGTATGTGCTTTATACATGTGACTTATCAACAACTGTCAACACTACAATCGGAACGTTTGCAGACAACACAGTAATCCTAGGGAGGGATCAAAACCCACAAACAGCCGCCACTAAATTACAAAACCATCTAGATGAGCTACAAAGATGGTTAACAAAATGGAAAGTAAAAATTAATAAAAACAGGTCGGTGCATGTCACTTTTACGCTGAGGAAAGATCAATGTCCACCTGTCAACATCAATGGCGTAAATATATCGCAGTCCAATACGGCCAGGTACTTATGACTTCACTTGGACAATAAACTTAATTGGAAAGAACACATAACTAAAAAGCGCAACCATCTTGAAACAAAAAATATGCACTGGCTGATTGGAAGAAATTCATGTTTGTCTCTAGAGAACAAACTGCTGATCTACAAGACTGTCTTCTCACCTGTATGGCTATACGGAGCTGAACTTTGGGGGTGTGCAAGCAAAAGTAACATAACCATAATCCAAAGGTACCAATCAAAAATTCTATGAATGATTGCAAATACAGCTTGGTACGTCACTAACCAGACACTCCACGATGATTTAAAAGTACCGTACGTCACAGACGTCATCAACGAACAAAGCATCCGCCACCATGACAAATTGGAAAGTCACAGCAACATTTTGCTACATCCACTACTTGAAGACCGTCCTGATATAAGTTTGAGAAGAAGCTGGCCAATCGACCTAATTGACGGTTAAAGAGGACACTTTGCTGGAAGTACCCTTATAATGTCTTGTACTGTAAATATTTAGTACTTAAGGGAGCACATTAGTTTATAGGATTGTTAATTCTGATTGATAATAAAACCTTTCATTATAAAATTTTTTTATGGGAGTCGTATAAACTTGTGATTTAAGGTGACTCAAGAGAAAAAATCTAGAGAATTTAAGTCTGAAGCCCTCTTCTCCGATTTGGATATGCATCATCAAAAACTTGCGATCAACTAAATTGAAATGTGCCGGAGCACAATCGTGCATAAAATACATTTGTAGTCCTAAATTATATGGAACTTCTAACAGCAATGGCCGTTCCTTTTCAAGACAATAATGGTATACTTCTCCATTTAACCCCATCGGCAATAAATGTGGATCTATCAAGTGATCTCTAACAATTCCGGCCCACACATTAACTGAGAATTGGTGTTCATGACGGACAACCAATGTTTTGTGTAAGTTTTTCTTGCCCCATATGTGATTACTATGGAAATTAATAATAGCGCTTCTAGAGAAAGTAACCTCGTTGGTGGTGAATACTTGCGACAAAAACAGAGATTTTTGTGCGATTTTATGTTGCATCCATTGACACAAAGCCCTTTTTCCAGGGAAATTGATTGGCAAAAGGTGCCTGTACTCGTAGAATGTGATAAGGATACAACTGTTGACTTCTTCAATATCCTCCAAACTGTGGGCTGACTTATTCTTAGGGTAAAAGCAATTTTTCTAGTGCTTGTAGTAGAATGTTCCTCGATTTCATTTAGTACAATTTCTTTAACTTGTGGAGTTCTAACTATGCGAGTATGTCCGTTATCAGCCGTATCTTTTTTAAAACTTTCCGTTTCACTGAGACGTTGGTAAAGACGGGCAAATATAGAATAATCGGGATTACACGGTTCGGGTATCGTTCTTCATAAATACGTGTAGCTGCTAAAGTCATTGCCAAGGCTGTAAACAAAATGCACATCGCACATCTCAGCAATTGTGTAATTCATTTTAAAGAGCAAACTGTCAATACACTTTAATAAACTAACGCGTTGATTCGACAATATAGAAATGACGAATAAATATTTTCACTTCAAAGTAATTGTTGCTAACTCAACTATGATATTGGATGATGTAAGTTATACTACATAAACACTTAATTTATTATTAAACATCCTAAAACTTCAAAACTAAGCCGTTTTGGACATTTAATATACATATGAACTTTTATAATCAAAATAATCCCAGGAACCATCTCTTAAAGTTTATTGCATATATTTAGAATCACTATGTGTATATATAACAGAAAATAAATGTAGTTTTATTCAACAACAATGAATTAGGCATAATGTTCAACATTTAAAAAATGTTGAATTTTACAAAATGTTTATCTCTTCATTTAGTTAGAATAGCGCATAATCTCGTTCTCTATATCGATTTATTCATTCATTGTGCAACTTTTTTATGTACTGTGTGGTATTTAATGCCACATGAAATAATTTTAAATTGCTTTATTGCTTTTACAATCCTTATGGTAAGGTGATTTCGTAATTTTGTATTACTATTTATCTTTTGATAAATTTTTATTACAACTATTAAAATTTGTGTAATAATTTTCAACACCCGCTGTTTTTGTGATACACGATAATATATATTATACTTAATGTTTTTATCTGTAGGGTGTGTTCTAAAATTGTATTGCAAATTTTATTACTTTATAAATTTAAACTTTAATACTGACCGTGAGAGAGCAATAAAACAGTAAATCGATATACTGAAATACAAGATTTTTTATAAAATTACGTGTTTATAAAGGTCTTCTTTTTTTTAGAATATAGTTTTTAAACTACAGCTTTACAAGAAATCCGTAACGTTAATACCGTTAAGGCCGGGTAATGCTGCAAAATATGTAAAGCTATCAAAGTAATGACACGAAAAGGGCGCTTTCTCCTCGACGTCGTCAGCTTGCCGAAGCACCCGCCCGCGGCGTCGCGGAATTAATCTAAACATTAAGGATTTTAATACATTTAGCAGATTAAAAGGGGATTCGTTCAAATATTGCACCGCGCGATGCGTTCCAAAGCAAACAATCCTCGCAAAAATGTTAATTTCCTTGAGTAGCAAACCCGCGACTTGCGCCATATTGATTTTCAATTTAGTTGCATTAATATTTCGCCCCGAGAGTTAAGTGAAGTGTGTATTTAAGGGAAGTCGGAGTCATTATTATTGATGGGGTTGGCACCCTTGCAGCGCCACCACCCTCGGAAAGTCATTGGTTATTTATTCGGACGAGAATGCGTGGAGGCAGTAATTTTCTAGAGTAAACATAAAAAGATAAAAACCCGAAACATTTCCAGGGGTTTACGTACATGGGAAGCATAATTTTAAAGTTTCAGGAGGCGGTCCGCCAAAGACGCGACTCCTTTCGGAGGCTCGATGGCGCAGTTAGGCTGGCGCGCTCCCCCGAACGGCCGCCATTGATGTAATAATCTATTAATTTCTTACGATATGTTCTGCGAACCGTTCGGTATAATTGGCCCCGGACGTCAGGAGCAGCCGAGCCGGGCTTTGATTATTTGAAATATGTTTAAAATTTCACACGTGACTGGCCAATTTTTGATGCCTCGCTGAATTTGTTTTGTTGGCAGTCGTTCCTGTTTCGGGAATGTTCCGTTCCGTTAGCGCCCTTTGTTGCGCGGCCATTGCGAGCGCCCGCGAAAGCGAAAGCGAAAAGTACAATCTACGTAGATTTAATCCGCGGCGAAGAGCTATTCACTGATGACATTTCTAAATGCCACCCTCCGAATGCGGCGCGATTTGACTGATTGTATTAGATGTAACCCGTGAATGTGATACGGCGATGATAAACGGCGGGCGCTGAGGAACAATGGCTATCATTTCAATAACGACAGCGGTAATCCCCGTATTTCACTTATTACACAAATCATATTTTATTTAGCACTAATAGCAACTCCCAACTACTGTCGTACAATTTAATAACCCATATATAATCGTAATATATGTGTACATATACTTATTGAATCATTTATAAAACGTTATTGCAATAGCATTTTATATCTTCCAACTAAATACTAGGTACAATATTTTTAAATACAATCACGTCAACTTGTTTTATATATTTGCATAATTGGTATTATAGAGCGTATGTGAAACCCAGAAAATCGTGAAATAAAATGAAACTCGAATATTTTAGTACAGCCACCTTCAAAATCGGACGCCATATTTTCGTAGTGTTTGGTTGTCATTGAGGATCATCATGTCTTTTCTTCATTTACGATGTATTTTGTATTGTTTCCGCGTTTTTATTAAAAAAAGTTGCTTTTTAAGACTTTGGATTTCTATTACAGTATAAGAGGCGAGTTAAAAAAAAACTACTGCAATTGGTTAAGTTGATTTTAAGATTATAATCACCATAATTTACTGTCATATACAATCAATTTAATACTTTAAAGTAACTTTTACGAAAAAACTACAAAGTTTCAGAAATTTTTTGTAATAAATTATAAGCGAAGGCTTGGTTTTGAAGTGCAGGATATATATATATATATATATATATATATATGATAGATGAGAGCTGCAAAGAAGTAGTGGACAACAGAAATAAAGCAAGATTGGAGATGTTCAGAAATGGTACAGAAGAAAATGCAGAAAACTATCAAAAGAAAAGTAAAAACTGCAAAAAGATATTGAGAATTAAGAAGAGGAAGTCTTATAATGTTTGATCTGTGATAGATAGAGAAATAACGTTTTCAGTATTCAACTAAGGACCATAAATCAAGTTCAGACGCCAAGAATCAGCCTGCTCGGAAAATATCGAGACCAGCTGAAACGGTGTGTGGTTGCAAATTTTTGTTTATGTATACAAGCTCCAGACATCTGTGGAACCGGAGTTCCACGTCCGTACTTGTTATTTGTGCTTACCCGTAAGCCAAATTTTTCAAGCGCAGCCACCCAGGTATTTAGTGTACTTTTCAGATCTTCGGCACTGCTGGCAGATAATACTGTCATCAGCGTACAATATGGCACCATGGGAGGGACCCTAAAAGTCTCTGATAAGATAGTCTATTGACAGGATAAAGAGAAGTGGGCTCAGGGCCGAGCCCTGGTGAACTCCCACCTTCACTTCAAATGTATCACTCATACCTGTCAGACTCTCGACTCTCGACTCTCATGTGTATCTGTACATATCTTGTATTAGGTTGACTTAATGGTTTTGAATAAATTTAGCACCCAATGCTGGTCACAGGGGACGCAAAAATGCTTTTTCCAGAACTATAAAAGCCGTGTAAAAATTTAATAGTTTGGATGGCATCGGTGGTAGAGCGCAATGCCGTATATGCAAAAGAGCCATCAGCCGTTTGTTAATAAATCGCTCCCAAAGTTTGAGTGTATGGGAGGTCAACTTTATAGCTCTGTAGTTCCCGCATTCAGCAACATCTCCCTTGTTTTTGTAAAACAGCACTAAAATGCTTTCTCCCCATGAATTTGGAATACTTTTTGTTTCAAGAACAGTGTTAAAAAGTTGCATAAGCCATTCCACTGCCACAGGGCCTAAAGCTTTTCATAGCTCTATTGGCATCTCATTAGGACCCGTAGGACCCATTGCTTTATAGTTCTTCATCTTTGAGAGGGCGACTTTCACTTCTTTGTGACTTACTTTGGGGATAGGGCAGCGACGGGTGCTAATGATATAAATGCCTGGTGTGAGAATTCTGCGTTCAAGAGCCCTTATAGTACTCGCACCATCGTGTACATATTTATTGACGATGTCAAATGTTATAAGGTATTATTTTTATCCTTGCTATATTTATTCACTTTTATGTCAGTCGTGGACCAATTTCTTTGTTCTGCAATCTTGAAAATGTCAGCATCGGTTGTGGCTTTTCAAGTTTACCGTAAAAATATTGTTAGACTTGGCTTGCTTTTGTCTACTGCCTTTTTGTCGAATTTTTGGCCTCTTTGAATTTAACGTAGTCTTCTTTGTTTTGAGTTTGCTGCTATATTTTAAAAAGAGTTTTCTTAATGCCGATGATATCCTTAACTTCATCACTCCACCATAAAGGATCTTTGTCATTTGAGTGTCCACTTTTAGTTACACCCAAAATGTTCTTTGCTGCCTCTTTGGCGTGCTTCTATCATTTGCGTTATCAGATGTTTTATCTAAGTTATTTTCTATGTAGCTTCTTAAAGTGTTCATCAAAATCTCCCCTTTTAGGCCACCCAATTTATTCCATTTAATAGCCGTTACTATTTTCACAGCAATTTTGATAGGTTTGGATAGAAAATATTGCGAAAAATTGTTCAATAACGAGACGAAAAATGAATATAGGCAAAAGAAGAAATTATTAATAAATTAAAAAGCAATAAAAACATGAGAGGGGTTCAGATGACGGTTGAAATAATAAAATATGGTAGAGAAGAGATAGCGAACAGGATTAAAATATTACTAGACAACATTTGACGAAAAGAATAGTTACCGGAAGAATAGAATGAGGAATTCAAAAGCCAAGGAAAAAAGATGCGTGAATTATCGGGAAATTTCTCTTGTGAACGTGATTTAGACAATATTGGCCATAAATGTAAGATATAAGTTGACTGACAAAATGGATAAGATGATAAGAGAGTATCAAGGGGGCTTTCGTTAGGAAAGGGACTTAATAGACCAAATATTTGTTTTAAGAGAGATTACAAGCAGAAAGTTTTGAGCACAAGAGGAAAGCATATGTGATATTTGTTAGATTTAAGCAAGCCTATGATAAGGTGGAATGACCACTACTGTTACCTCACGCGACGCCGGACAGATTGCAAAATAAAAATTAAAGAAAATTTATCTAAACAGTTTATAGTCAGGACAGGTCTAAAATAAGGGACCTTGTTTAATTTTGCGGTTGAAAAGTGATGCATCATGCAAATATTATCAGAGAGGGAGAGTTAGTATATCATAAAAGGCGTCAGTGTGTAGCTAATGCTAATGATACAGTATTCATGACAAAAACAGAAGAAGAAATTAGGTAGGTGGTAAATAAAATGATAAAAGCAGCAAATATTACGGGATTAGAGATAAATGAAAGACAAAAACAGTATATAACATGGATGGAAATAGATTTTCCGCAAAAACAATCTTTGAGGATAACCACAGAGAGAGAAAAATATAAACTTGAAGAAGTTGGGAGCTTCAAGTTTCACAAAGCAACCGTACTCAAGCGAAGAAATAAGAGGATAGAATAACGACAGGAAATAGATACATGAGAGCGTTAAATTCAGTATTAAAAACAAGTAATATTAATTAAATTAAAATTACACATTTACAAAATAGTAATTAGACCATAATAATATTTGGAACTGAGGTGTGGACACTAAAAAAAGATGAATTACAAAAAATTGAAATATGGAAAAAATGTTTAAAGAAAAATTTTTGGAAGAAAAACAGAGAAAGACATATGGAAAAGAATGACCAATAATAAAACATATGACCTGTTTAATGAACCTAGCATGACACGAGTAGTCAAAGCGCAACGCCTGAGATAGATGGAACATACAATAAGGCTGAAGAACCATGGAACTCTGGAGATAGTGGTAATGCATAACATAGGAGTAAAATAAAGATAATAAATAAAATGTTTTATGTTGAAGAATTTAAAAAAAAACATAAAAACATTATTTGTTTGCCTTCATACCATTACGACTTAAAGCTGATAGCATATAAATAATGATCAGGAAAATTTTGTAAATAATATGTTATAATATAACAGCAATATCGAGCAATTGGTAAGAAAGGCATTTTCAGAAATTACTAAAGAATATTGGAGAAGTATGTAACCACGTAAAAATCTTATCGAACAACAGTTAACTTGAGTGCTGATGTATATCCAACTTTTACAGCACATACAGAATATTTACACGGAAATAATGGCACGTAAAAGAATGATGGTAAAAGTGATGAAAAGTAATTAACTCTAACACAACCAGTAAATGTTACAAATTTCACATGTTTTACGTATAACAGTATTTAGAGCAAATTTTGTTGTCTTTAAATTTTAAAATTTAAAATTTAGAAATTTTATTTATTTTTAGTGACTTGTTAATGTTGATACATATACAGTTAAAAAGACACATCGAATTAAAAAACTTAAAAAGGTAAAATAAATAGTAATTGAAGAAAATCTTAAAAAAGAGTAATTGTAAATCCACGTATTTAGTATCTATTAAAACAAAAGGCCTGAGAACAAAATAATAAGTATAAAATAGATTGGGACAAACAAGATGTACAATGCTATGACACGAAGCATTACAGAAAAGACCAAAATATAGGTAATTAATTCAAGAAATAAGAATAATATGATGGTAGTAGAAATGAAATATTGGAGGGATATCGTACAATAACATGAAGAAACAGAATAAGTAACTAAAAAAGGGGGAATAAATGTAGAACAGACATAATTTGCTATATTGAAGAAAAAGATTAGTTTGTTATTGAACAGAATGAAGTTCAATAGAACGAAAAAAATATGGAAACGTATCAAATATTGGGGTGAAGTAAATAAGCCTATCACCATAAAAATATCAAAAAAAAAAGTTAGTTCACAGATTGTACATATTTGTGTTTTGTTTGCACATTTGCTTTTTAAAATATCAAATTTTTTAATCTGTAAAAGGAGAATTTTTTAATCACGCCTCTTGTCCACTCTTATAAGCTTTACCAGCTCTGAAAATAATACTCTGTACTACAGCATAATACTTTTTTTCAATAATATATTAAAGTAATTCAACTATTGTCAAATATACAAACTAATTGAAAGCAAAAAAAACGAGAGACGAGAACAAAAATTATCAACATTTCATACAAACTAATAATACTTATTTTTAAAGATGCTGTTTCTGAATAGGCAATAAACATTTCAACCCTTATTAGTTTCCTTGGTCGCTGGCATAAATGCATGATAATAAAATTTGAAATAAGGAAAAATGATAAAATAAAATAATGTACTAGGAAATTTGTAATACCACTAGCTTTTGCCCTCGGCTTTGTTCGCTACGAAAACCTGCCTAAGGAAATATCTATCGGTTAAAACTATTTATTTTTCAGTTTATTCTTAAAGTACCCCTTTATATACTATATTAGAGGTTCTGCCTTCAGGTGCTAACACGACCAGGTTTCTAGCTCAGCTTACTCTCGAGCAGGCCACGTAAAACTGGCCGTGCGAGAAGCAGTCACCTCTTGGATCAATTCCTGCTGTTTTCAGTGACTGACCCTAAGATTTATTAATCGTTATTCAATTTCAATTTTACTACCTTGTAATTTTTTTCCACTTTTTTTAATCAGCAAAACGCTTCTTTAACTATTCAAAAATGATATCCAAAAATCTGCATATGTGGGAAAATTTTTTAGATGGTCGAAAAAGTCGATTTTTTTCACTCAAGTCGGGAGCCAATTTTCAGGTAATTTGAGAGCGAGCTTCAAATGATCGGTTTTTAAATTTTAAGTTTATTTGGCGACTAATAATGTATTATGGACTGTCGGTACTTATTAATCTTTTAAAATTGACCACTAAATATTTTAACACTGGAAATTGTAAACGCGTTTTTTTCAAAACCTCATTTTCGAGTCGGGCGACCAACTAGCGCCTTCAATTTTAAATCGATTGACTCCAAATTTTAACTGTAACTTTATAGTGACATTTTCCAGTGAAGTACGGATTTTTTGATTGGCAAAATTAACGATTTTATGACCGATTGTTTCGTAAAAAAATAACTTTTTTCTTTAAATTGACGCCATTTTTGTAAAAATCAATATTTTCACAAAATTCTACGCACTTCACTAGATTTCTACATCTACTTTAAAAAATTTTTTTTTCTACATTAAAAATTGCGACCTCTAGGTGGTTGCCTGCAGATAAAGAGGAGTTTCTTTGTATCAGCCACAGCGCCGACATTTTGTTTTAAAATAATTTAAAAAAGTATATACTTTAAGAGTTATATTAATGTATGTATGAAAAACTGAAATAAAAAATATTTCCTTTTTCCTATATTAATTGTAGAAAATGACTCTTGATTTCATGCACACAAGGTAGTATTACCCCTTAATACTTAGAAGGTAAATTGCGTACAAAAAAATACCAAAATTAGATTTTTACCCGTTTGCTCTTTAAAAGTACAAATTTCGAAAAAGTACCAAACACGCCCAATTATTTTTTGACAGCATTCATATACTTTTTGAATTTTTATTTTATCTGTTTTTGTTCCAGAGATATTAGGTTACCGATTTTACCGGTTTTTACTCTTTTTTACCCCTTTAGCGTTAGAATTTCAAAAAATCCCTTTTTAAATGACTTAAATATTGAAAGAGGCACCTGCGTACGAAATTTCAAATCTCTAGCTTCAGGCGTTTGGGCTGGGCATTGATGAGTCAGTGAGTGAATGAGCCGGGATTCTTTTTATATATATAATAAATAATAAGAAGATAATAGTAAATAAAAAAATAAATAAAAGGAAAATGTATAAATAGTAATTAAAGATTTTTAAAATTTGGGTTTCTTTTTTTAATTATACTAGGTTGTAAAGAAAGTTCTGTTACAACTGGGAAAAATCAAACATCCAGCATCCAGCAGTAGCGGATCAAAACCCGGAGCTCAAACTTGTCGATTGCCATCTAGGATATGCAAATGAAGATTGGTGTAACACAATAAGCACAAAAAATGGCCAGAAAATTCATAAAAATTAAATTTTTCGCAGCTATAACAGAACTTTCTTTGCAACCTATAGTTTCTATTATTTTTAAAAGATAATTTTGAAAAATAACAAAGATATCAGCGTTACAAATGCGCCACAAAAATATTATGAGTCTTAGTGTGAATGTCTTATAATTTAATTTAATTTTAAGAAACTGGGTCAACAGATATCTTAAAGAGATTATTTAAAGAAAAAAAGTATTTTTAAATTGAAAACCAATTAAATGCTTAAATAAAAGAACGGTTTAAGCATTTAGTTTTTTATTGGTTTGCTGAAGTCATCACATATTTTTGATTCAAAAATTTAGCGCAAAAATTTTAACATTAAAATATAATTGTATTATTTGTGTAATTCATGGTTATTTTTAAATGTAATTTTATATGAGGGTTCCTCTAGCCGGAGTTGTGAATTTGTTACAAGCGTAGATTAAAACCAGTTTTTAAAGTAATTAAAAATTGACGGTTGGGCTTACAAACATTGACTGTAGAGCTGCTAATAGAAAGGAAAGGTAAATGTTAGTAGTTGTTCGCGTTCCGACACAAATTACTTTACAAATTAAATTGTACACCGACAATATTTTGCAAAATTTAGTAGCTTTAAAAGCTAGATCTTTTAAATTTAGTCTTGCGTGAAAGTAGTATGTGCACCACTAATATTATTTTGGCAAATTTAACTACAAATGCATTTATCGTCTCTTTTGTGCACAGATTATAATTCACAAAATACACTGTCAGACGCAGTTTAGCTAGAAACAACTAATAAATAACAAACAGTAAATGAATTAGAAATTTGCAAATAAATAATTTATATCTTTGCACTTTTTTCAATAATTTACAAAATATTATAATAAAAAAAGTATTAATACTTTAATTTAGGCACTAATACAATATAATAATTTGCATAAGTTTTGGAGGTTAAAAGGTAAGAAGCCAACTCCTGATTTATAATAAATTAGGAGCTGAAATAAAACCAAACTTACATATACAATAGGATAACCATAACAAAAGAAATCCAAATTACACACGGTATCACAATCATTTAACAGTTTTAACAAAGAATTTTTAACAAAGAAGCTGACAAGACAAATGCTCAATACGTTTACAAAGTTAAATATAATACAGCAGCAATTTTAAAAAGAAATAAGAAGTACTTAAACATATTAGAATGGTCCACTTTAGGAAGCTTTCTTGGGTAGGACTGCAAATAAGCGCAACGAAAAGACAGTTATAGGAAAGTTTTCGAGGTTTCTTGGAATTTGGAGCTACGAGGCTTCTAAAAATAAGCTTGTAGATATTTAAATGTACACTGAACAGAGAACAGATGGACAAGCAGAAACAAATAATTAATCATACTGTTAGTACTTCTATTAGTTCGCTGCTATATAGAGTTCGCTCCAATATAGAGTTAACTGGTACTTGTATATTGTGTATTATATAGTGAAAAAAATATAGATATATAAATGACCAAATCATAAACAGAGCTCCTTACAACAGGCATCAAAAGTGGGACAAGCCTTGACAACTTCAAGAGCAGTTTAAACAAAGTAAGTCCAAATATATGAAGTAAAAGTGACGAAGCTAACAAGTGATTTGAAATAGTAAGGTTTAGCAAAGACAAGAAAGAAAGCTGTGCAGAAGAAAAAATAGTAGCTTTAGTTACTTCAAAGTCTTAAAAGAAAATAATAAACTTTAATGATTTAAAATCTTAAGAAAAAAATTAGAAAAACATTATAGAACTTAGAGAGCTGAATATTGATAAGTTGGTTTATAAACTTAAAAGAGAAGTTGTAAAAAGCAAAGACAGAAGCATAAATAATTCTAAAAATTTGAGTAGAACGTTCAAAGGATTACTGTAAAAAATAAAAATAAATGCATAGGTTTGTTGCAGAGAACTACAATTTTTAATTAGTTACCACAAGAACTAAGTCGAGAGTGTAAAGAAAGTACACTACAATAAAAGGAAATTAATGTAATGAACTAAGAAACTAATGAGTACAACAGAATTCCTTAATATTTAAAGATGGCCCTCTTAGGAGAATTTTGAAAAACTTCGATAAAGTTTAGTGTAGGTAGAGGTTATTAGAGCTAAAAGTCTTAAGTGTCAAATTGGTACATCATCTGCATGACGAAGAGCTAAGAAAATTAATGTAATGAACTAAGAAACTAATGAATACAACAGAATTCCTTAATATTTAAAGATAGTCCTCTTAGGATAATTTTGAAAAACTTCAATAAAGTTCAGTGTAGGTAGAGTTTACTAGAGCTAAAACTCTTGAGTGTCAAATTGGTACATCATCTGCATGACGAAAAGCTAGGAGAACACTTCGAAACTAAGAGGACGTTGCAGGAAGTTTAAAAGTTGTTCTTTTGGATTAATTATAATGCAACCATACTAGTATGTTGCCATAAATACGGATAGTGTTTATCAGAAAACAGAACAAACACCCACGACGCAACTCAATGCAGGAAGGCCAAAGAAAAGAGGATACTCAACAGTGTGGTCTATCTTCAAAGACAGCCGACGGTGACAAAAACAGCTTTATTACTGTGGGTTATTTTATCGATGGGTCAGCGAATAAAGCCTAATATTCCTTAACAGCCTTTTTCGCGAAAGGAAAAGGTTAAGTCTAAGGGCCAATCCCAGAAATACGAGTCTTCATAAAAAGGCCGCATATAAATATAGTAATGAGACGGTCGCACTGTTTCTTAGAGCTCAGGTAGAGTCGTAAAGGAAGTTCAGTAATTTGCTTAGCATGCCAATATCAAAGTGTTAATTAAGCATATAGGTATTTATGCATACGAGTAATGATGAAAAAGAAAGGGGAAAGATGCAGACAAGCAGGTAATTCTGCTCAAACATAATTAGTGGCGATTTAAATTGCTGAAAATTTTATTACTTAATTGTTTTTAGGTGGAAAAAAATAATCTAAAACTCCGTGGTTTAATTCTAATTTCCTATTAACGTAAAGTATGTTAACATACTTTCGGAATACCTCACACGCAAAACAGCATAGATTAGAGTTTGTATGTAAGCAAAGAGTTAAGCTCTGGCTTTTTGGCGCAAGAAGTTAACTAACATTTAGATTTAATAGTGTGTTTGAAATATAAATGCTAATTTGGTATTTTTGCAGATACAGCACGCTTTAATTTATGAGATTACGTTCACAAACAAGAGCTGTCGTTGCTGAAAATATTCGGTTAACGGAAATAGTTTTGTTTAACTTTAAAAGGTGTGTATAGAGCACATTATTTTACAAAATTAATAACAAAAATGTATGCACTGCACAATGCCGAGTTTAATAGTTAATTGGCTACAATTTTACTGCTTTGTGTACTTTATGAAAATACAATTGAGAAATAATTAGTTGATGCACACAAGACTCATTACAAGTGCTTACGATTGTAGCTTTTATATTAGGAGAAATGAAAGTATTTCAAAAACAAGATTTGTGTATTTCCTACGTTTCAAAAAATAACTGTCAATTACTTGAATTATAAAAATATTTTAATCTGCGAAAGTATAAATGCTACTTGAGTATCATCTACCGAGAGCAAAATCTCAGTTTTTATCATATATATTATTAAAACCCTATAGTGAATTAGATCTATAAATTCTTAGCTTTGAATAAATATAAGAAAATTACCTATTAAATAAAACGGAGAATATTTTATGAGAAAACAGTGAAAAATATTACCTTACTCAAATTTTTAACATTTATCTTTAAAGTGGGTTTAACTTAGAAATTAATAACAACCACAATTAACTCAAATACTTAGTTTTGCAAAAATTTTACCTTATATGTGAAAAGTTTTAAAAAAATAATTACTAATGCGCGTGCAAGCTTAAAACAGTAAAAAATGTATGGTATATAATAATGCAACACATCTGAAATCGTAATTATATGGTTAGGTAAATTTCGCAAGTCAAGTTTGTTCTAAAATATGATCAACAGAGGTTATTGCAGATCAAGCCTTGCGGTCATAACAAATTTAATCTATGTATAAATATGTTTTACTGATAATATTCTCCAAAGTTAGTTCTAAAACTGATTATATAATAGTCAACAAAGGACACGGGAATACAACAAATTACGCTAGAGAAAATAAAATGTAAGAACAGTCTCAAAACGGTTAAGAAATTGAACAAAATTTTTGTCTGAGCATACGATGTAAATATCTTAGTGGTTACATCAAAAAAATCGTTAAATTATTATACTTTCTGTTCAATAAACTAAAAGTATGGTAGTTTACTTTTTAATTTCTTCTCATAAAAAAAGTTTCGTTTGGTTTTAAGTACAATTTTTTCTGGTTTTATGAGTTTATGACCAATCAATATTTACATTCAAAATCACTTCCATAATACTCTATTTGCTTTATTACAGGTTTGCACAAACAATATTTGACTTAAAGTTACACACATATTTTAGTGGTGTAGTACTGTCGTGATATAATAACAAAAACAGATATTTAAATTACAAATTTTTTTATTTACCAAAAAAATTTTTTTTCTTGCTTCCCCTTGATTTTTTTGATTTACATTAGCGATTTATCCGATTTGTTGCCTAGACTATAGCAGTTTGTTAATACTTCTCAAATTGTATGACTACATATTAACTTTTTTTTTATTTTATTAGTACATGGTTTCATATTTCCAAATATTACTTCAGTTAGCTAATTTTCCTTTGTTATTAGTGATGACATTGTATTCAGTAGTTCCATTTAGGTCTAGATGCTTATTTTTGTCATGATGTTACAAAAATGGCTTTAAAATTCTCAACATTTTTTGGCGTGATTTGACAGTTGCGTGACTTTCTCGATATTCTAATGTTGCCAGGTTGACTTTTAGATCAATCTTTACCAATTCTTTGAGTGGAGAATTCAGTGAAATAAATTTGTTTTTATAATCACTAAGGAAACCCTTCTATTTCAGACATTCATTCCTGAACAGTGGAATATTTCCAACTGGTCAAGGCAAATGGAGCAAATAAGCCGCGAGAAGCTGTCAACATCTTCAGCTTTGGTAAGCGTACAGTTGACATTTCCATGATATTGTCGTCATATATGTTGGTAAATTTATTCTCGAAACCGAGACACAGCCTGCATAAATTAAAACAATGTTTCTGAGCACAACAAATTTTTATATATATGGTGTATCTTAAATTAATTTCTCAATCTACAATGTATCGTTTTACCATATGATCCGGCAGCATCGCCAATTTCTAATTTGATTAAATATCTATCTATACATTTGAACAAAAAGTAAATAAAGACAGCTGATATAAAATATTGCGTAGTTGAGTCATGGGCGTGCGTTCGGTTGCCTATCTTTAGGATCGTTTTGCATATCTTAAGGTAAGGTGAGGTAAGGTCACCGCACCGACTTATCCCACTGTTATAATTTGTATATAAACTGTTTCACGTTCCCACTTTGCAAAAATTTAAGGGGCGGCGGGTGAAAAATTGTCAGCCTAAGACGCCAAAAACACCTCTTTTACGGATAACCCCTAGTCCTTAATTAAAACGATAAAATAATAAGAGGAATGAATGGTTAGAGTACTAAAAAGTAATAAAAACTGCATTACACCACAAGTACACACGTATAGATTTAGTGTTCAAAGAAAAATGGGTTAATTTGGAAAAAAATGTTTAAACAAGAAAGCCAAATATTAAAAGTCATATAATGGACTAGTAGTGTGCATTCAGTGAAAAATAGGACGGACAAAAAAGAAGAAATTAGCAAATGATTCCACTTGCAGTTAACAAAAGTTTAATTTACAGCTAGTGTAATTTAATGCTAATAAAAACTAATTTTTGGTAGGCTACTAATAATCTTAATTTTATTTACCAACTATATTAGTTTTTGTGATGTACAAATGTAAATGGTATGGTCAAATTTCTTAAAATTATCTACATTACTACAGCGTCAGAAAAACCTAACCATAAAGATTGCGTGACAAATTAAAAACATGAAGATACGTACGAAATAATAAGAAAATAGTAAAATATAAAAAAATTTATAGGAGAAACCGAATTTTTACAAATAGACAAAACTATTGATGAATAATTAACTTCATATCGGTACGCTATAGTAAACTAAAATATAGCTCAACAATAAAAACAACTGTTTGGTACTAATTTATTTCTGGTCTTTGAAATTCGAAATAATTAAAATAGTAATTTCAAAAACTAATAATGAAGAGAATGATGAACAAACGCTAATAATTTATTTACGTATGTAGAACTTACAAATTTAGCTAATCTAGTGCAACAAAGGTTACTGTTCAAAAGTTTAACAGATCTAAATATAGATATAAAAGAACGATAAATGCCCAGACACTCAAACAAAACAGGGAAACCTATCAAAAGTATATACGACAATCATTGCTATTAAAGGAATATAATGACAACAATCTAAACCAAATATCTCGTGATCTGACACTAGCATTAACTAGCATTAAGCGTCGGAAAAAATCACAAAGACGACATGCCAAAAGATAAATAAAATTACTCAACAAACAAAACAAAAAATAGAAGAAAGAAGAGAGTTAAATAAAGAAGGAAAATATGCAACTGATGAATATCGAGAATTGAGAAAAGAAGCGAGTCGTATAATAAGAAAAGATTTAGAAAAATTCTATGAAGAACAAATAGAGCAAGTAATAGAGGACAACAAAAGCATGAAGTGCCTGAAAAGAAGATATGGGAAACGAGAAATCATTGTAGTGAAAGACTTCGCCGGAACAGAAATAAGAAACACAGACGAGATCCTAAAAACTACGGAGAAATACTATAAAACACTATATGGGTCGCACATTATACAACCTGAGGGGGCAAAAGAGGATTCTAAAATAGTAAATGTAGGATCTGAGGATATGCCGGAGATCATTGAAGACGAAATTTTGCATGCCCTGCAGACGATGAAAAACAATAAAGCGCCGGGAGATGATAATATAATAATAGAAATGATCAAAGAAGCCAAAGAAATAGTAATCCCCAAGCTAAAAATCCGATTTAACATGTGCCTACAACAAGGGAGAATACCAGATAACTGGGATAATGCCGTGATAGTAATTTTGTTTAAAAAAGGGGACGCATTACTATTACAAAATTACCGCCCTATCAGCCTACTTTCTCAAATGTATAAATTGTTAACAAAGATCTTGACTAACAGATTATCACAAAAATTAGATGACTATCAGACAGTAAAGCAAGCAGCTTTCAGAAAGGGATATGGTACCTGTGACCATTTACTTACTGTTAAAATTCTAATCGAGAAATCCATCAAATATAACCTGCCTTTGTTCATGGCTTTTATTGATTATGAGAAGGCGTTTGACTGCGTTGAACACTGGGCAATAATGAAGGAACTTAATTGTGCTAGAATAGATTCCCGATATACAGCACTGATAAGTAATATATACAAACACGCTACAGCAACAATTAAATTACATGCATATAGTAATAAATTCTCAATTGATAGAGGTATTAGACAAGGAGACACAATGTCTCCAAAATTATTTAATTTGGCACTTGAAGGAATATTTAAAAATCTGGACTGGTCAAATAGGGGTATTAATGTAAATGGGGAAAAAATGAATCATTTAAGATTTGCCGACTACGTAGTTCTATTTGCAGACAACAAAGACGACCTACAAATTATGATAAACGAATTAGAAAAAACGTCTAAGAAAATAGGTCTAAAAGTAAATTTGAATAAGACGAAGACAATGTGTCTTGAGAACCCACAAATAAACATAAATGGAACTATCCTAGAAAATGTCAACGTATATATATCTAGGACAAACTGTAACATTAAGGAACGAATACAGAGAACACGAGATAGATAGAAGACGTCTGGCGTGGGCAGCTTTTGGAAAGCTAGCTTATATTTTAAAAAACAACAAAATACCCCAACGCTTGCGAACTAAGGTATATGACTAATGTATACTTCCCATAATGACATACGGCGCTCAAACATGGACATTAACGAAACAAGTAAAAACAAAACTGGAAGTCACTCAGCGAGCAATGGAGAGAGCAATGATTGGAATTACAATACGAGACAAAAAGAGAAATAAATGGATAAGAGATAGAACTGGGGTCGCGGATGTAGTGGACATACAGGACATACAGCTCGGATCAAAGACAGTAGGTGGAACGTTAAAATCCTCCAATGGAGACCATGGACAAGCAAGAGACAGCGTGGCAGGCCAATAATGAGATGGCAAGACGACATTAAGAGAGTAGCAGGACTGCCATGGATGAGAGTCGCACAGAATCGCGCTACATGGAAGAATTTGAGGGAGACCTATGCCCAATACTGGGCGCAATGAGGGTTAAAGAAAGAAAGAAAAGAAGTGCAACAAAGAAGAAAGAATTATCTTCAACAATTAAAGAAAATTCCATATAAAAATAATTACAGCACTTCAAAATAAAATTATTATTTGGATCATCTTTTAAATATGTATATATTAATAAATAATAAAAGTAGTGAACAAAAACAGACACATTTTACAATCTTACCAAAATAATAGCATGCAAATGGGAGAACAGCAACGTTTGGATCCATTCATAAGTAGGAGACTTTAGTAGACAGAAAAATTATTTCTTTTTTCTTTCTGAAAATTTTATAAACGAAATAATACTTTAACTTCATAAAATTTAATATGAAATTGCACTACTCTTCATTTACTCAAATAAAAGTTTGAAATTTCAATCTTCAATTTATGTGATACACATAAAAGAATTTTTCGTGAGTATTTTGTGTACGTGACGTGCGAAAAAATAGAATGATATACAAAGTTAAGAATCACACGAATTTACTTTAAATTATAATTTATAATAAAAACTAAAAAATTTAGTAGTGGTTTTTTAGAATGACAATGGGGCTAATATTTTCTTTCTATTAAACAACTTATCAAGGTAAATTAAAAGAGGATGTTCGAATGTTTTTGAACGAAAAATTTGAGCCTTTTATAGTGTCATTTAAGTTGCTGCGAAAAACTTTCAAAGCGATCATAATTTCTTCCAATTCATAAAGAGCAATTCATTAGAACACTATGTATGCACGCTATATATAAAATAATATTTTATGCCTGAACTTGATGATGTAATGTGATTTGTAGAAATGCATCTATTAATATTTTGTTTTAAGAATTCATTCATTTGAAAAACTTGGCCGTAATTCATTTAGACGTTTTGAAATTCTAGACTTAGTATAGATTTGAAATCAATCTATGAGGATGGACTTGGAGACATTCACAGTGCTTGTTGGGTTTTTTTGGCGTTTTCTATTTTATTATATCAAAATAAGTATGTAAGATGTGGTCCGAAAGTTATCACGGCTCCGTGATGCTCATTTGGGAGCATTCTCAGTGCTTTAGTTTGAAATCATCTGATAATACACAGAAATAAATTCTTACCTAGGAACCAGTAAATTTTATTAATCTTCGAGTTCATCTTTTTGTACTTAGATATGTTCCACCGTCCAAGTGTAGGCTCAAGTACTTTGCTATTGGGTCTGAGAAATATTTATGTCTTATAAGGTTATTGGAAGACATTCGGTTTGTCTGAGTGCACGTTCCATGTAAGCTTTTATTTTACTAGTGCTTACGCTCGTTTAAGCAACTATATTTGAGTGAGACTCATATGATTTTATGGTTTTAAAGAGGTACCGTTTAAATTATTATGTTTAATCATTATTTTAATGTTGTCTGTAAATGTTCCAATTTTTTTTCTGAGATAGTGGGTCCGTAATATACAACCAGTGTAATAGAAAGCTAGAAATACTCACGTGGGGGTACTCTTAAGTAACCCATACATATCTCAGTATTCTTATCCAATTTTCATCTGAAAGTATTTTTCAGAGAGATGGGAATTCAGAAATAAGTAGTGCCCATTAGGTAATTCTAACTTTTCTTTACATAGTGCTTTACAATTACTAAACATAGTTCAATTAGCTTTACTGTCAGAACAATAAAGGTGTTGGGATCTTCTTGAGAATGATTCACTGTAGCTATAACAGGTATGTCATCTAAGAATAAGTCAAAGTTACTCTTAATATCTGCATATTTGATTGATATAATCTTGATAACATAAAGTCTAGCAAGTAGAGGATTTTATTAAGATCATTGGTCCAATAAGCAGATTTAGTGATCGGTAAATATTGTTAGCTTCTTGTACGAGCTAGAATCACCTTCAAGTACAATCGTTTTGTACAAGGTTTCAATAAATGATCCAAAATAATTTTTGTGGACAAACATAAAACAATCGAACTAAGCAATTTATTTCCTTGGACCAATGTTGCTTGTAAGAAGTATTTTTCATACTTTTTAAGTTTATTTATATTAATAAAACTTCCTATAATTGTAGCAAACAATTCCATCTAGGTGTTTAATAATATTATGATAAACAAAGTATTTTAAAATTTTTATACAGGGTGTTCCAGAACTTCGTGCACAAACTTAAAGTTGAGGTAGAACATCGTTAGGAGCTATAATTACGTAGGAAACCATGAGTGGAAACGTCATCCTCACGTGATAAAAAGATATAAAGACACAATAAGTCTACAACACAGAATGTAGTGTAAAACATTTTATTGCGCCCATTGGCATTGATGCACGCACGACACCTATGTGACATAGATTTGCAAATATTTTTGAAGATACCCGGCGTTTCGCTGATCGTAGCAACAGTGAAGGAGATTCGTGCCACCAGGTCCATTTCAGAATTTACGGGCGTATCATACACAATGCTCTTCATGGCACCCCAGAAGAAATAGTCAAGAGGAGATAAATCAGGTGATCTGGGAAGCCAAGCGACGGGACCGCGACACCCAATCCAATTGTTTCCAAATATTCGGACACATACACACGTTGCGTAATGACATGGCGCTCCATCACCTTGAAACCACATTTTGCGCCAAATATGTGCGGGGACATCATTAAGCATTTCCGGAAGTACTTTTTGAAGAAAGACGAAATACTTGCGCCCGTTTAGTCGAGGTGGTAAGATGTATGGCCATACTAAACTGTCCTTACACATTAACAGAGAAGTATTCTTGTGCGGCTCGTAATCGGGTTCCGTGTGAGTTGTATAAGATCCACATGTGCGTGGATGATCATCCGGCTGCAATAAATAAACTGTTTGAAGATGAAAGGGATGTAAGGCTTCTCCCTGCAGTACGCGATGGACAGTTGATCGAGAAGTTCCGGTTGCAGCGGCAAACGCTCGTACACTGTACTGGGATTGTCCACAGCATACAACAGACTGATGTTTGCTGCCGCCCAGTATCCTGCATCGTAGCTATGAAGCATCTACGTTTCGAAAGGTTTTGATGTACCTGAGCGAACGTTCGATGATTTGGTTGGCGCCTCGTTGGATATTTTTCCCGATACAACAGAACAGCAGCGCGTCCATTTCCATCAGCTAGGTCGTAGATGAAGTGGATGTCCTGTTTGTGAAACAATTCATGTTGATCGCACGTAGTCGGCGTCTACGACGAGGAAGCCGCACGTGCCGACCTTGAGAGCTCGCGTACTGCGCCACCTTTCGATCTCCACCCATGCTTTTTTATGTAATTATGGTTCCCAGAGATGTTCTCTACCTCCTCTCCACGTTTGTTCACAAAGTTCTGGGATGTGTTCGATGTTTAAATATATTTTTGCAATTATATTTGTTATTTATTTTTAGAAATTTTGTGCGTAAGGATTTAGACATTATTTGTTTACGATTGTTGTAATGTTATATTATTTTGTAGTATTATTTGGTGGAACATATTCTTAAACTCGGACAGGGAATTCTATTGACTTATGTCACCATACTGCTGTACATTTATAACTTTTTGTATTATTAGTTTTCTATAGGTTTACGTATTTGTATGCTAAGATATATTAATATTTGGAGAAAAATTTAAGATGTTCGTGTTTTTTATTCTCACATTGTTCTGCAACTTTTTGAGAATGGTTTCCACCATATAAAATGTAATTAGAAGGGATATCTAGTCTTCTTGCATGACTGCAATTCTCCACATTCGATGCTTTTGTATGGAAGATTACACTATGTTTTGGTGTAATTATATTGATGACATTTTAGTTATTATACAATAGAATAGGTTCTCTGTTGAGGTTCTACTTTTATAATTTGATTAGTTATAGTTCGTAAGTTAAAAATGCATTTATTACTTTTCAGTCAGTTCAAAGTCTAGTAAAACATTGGGAGTCATATATTTAACAGTTCTATGTTTTATGTTTGTTACATTGTCTACTTTCAATCCAGCCACCATTAAGAGCACTTTTTAATACCTACAATTGGTGTTGTAGTTTATTCTGTAGGATAAATATAAGTTTTCTGTATGTATATAGTTTTAGTTTAAAACTGTTATATTTCTGTAATGTTTTTAAGTATTAATTAACTCAATAGCCGTCAATGTGCTGACTATTGGTTGCATCATTTTTATTGCCTGTTAGGGCTAAATATGTATGGTTGTAGAATTTGGGTTTCGGAATGTTTTATAGTCTCTTTTTCTTGCTTTACTTTTAGGAATAAGTTTTTTCGCAAAATTGTTTGCCGATAAGCTGGTTGATTTCGAATTTGTGATTGAGTATAGAAAGATAGTGGCTGTATATTTGGTATGTTGTGCATTTTGTAGATACATTTGTATATCAATGTTATTTATTGGGTAAATATGAATTAGAGTCAAAAAGACATATGTGCATGATAACTAGATGTCCACTATTGTTAAATTGATGTCTGTAATGATACGTAGATAACTAAGCTTTTACTTGCTGCTGTTTTGTTTGATATTCAGTTATTTATTGTTTCCATATTTCGGTACGTTTAATTACGACAGAGCTGTTTATAATTTATCAGCCTCCTTATTACAACTTTGCTCGAGCTTGACCTTGTTATTCGAAAGTAAAACGCCGATAAATACGGCCGCTCTCAACAATCGCTTCGCAGGTAAGATAAATTGAACGTTGGGTAAAATATATGCAAAATTTAATATCATTTTTAAAAGCAGCATCTAGTGATCCTTAAAGAGAATAACGTGATGAAAATAAAAACTAAGAGTTCTATACAATCTTTCTCTTTAAAATGCAAAAGACTAACAGGATATGTAATGTAATCCTTATGTTGTTTAAAGAAGAGAAACATATAAATTTTCTTTTAAATAGTGTTACGTTTTTACTGAACGTTTTGGTTTAGAATTAGGGATGGTATAATGCAACAAGTTGGAAAAATAATATAATAATTGGGCCAACGAAAAGCTTTCTTTACTACTGCGTAGCTTATAACGATTTATCGACTTTGACGATATTATACCATTCATATTTCTAAACATAAAAGCCTTTACAAAATAAAACAAAAATATCAGCGTGTTACATAATGCTTTATATTTTTACGAAAATATAATCCTAGCGTTAAGCCTTCATATCAAATTTATCCCTAATTTGGCAAAACGTCTAATTTTTAAAACAGTTATAATCAGATATCTATAAAGCATCTAGAAACCCCTACTTGAATATCTTGTTTTTGATGCAAAAACATTCTTAGCTCGTTAAAGTTTAAAAACATTTAATAATGGGGGTTTATCATTTCACTTGAGATTTACATCCAGTTAAGCTTCAGTGAAGATTTTTCTATTTAGATATTTTTTACATAAATGTTTGTAGTATTAAAACACATTCAATAAAAAATTGTTTCTGAAGTTTGCAATTTCTACAAGAAAATTAATCAAAGGACGAAAACACAATAAAGTTGTGCTTTAATAGTCAATTTATATCTATTTGAATAGAAAAAAGTAAAGCAGTATTACTTTATTAACAAAAGTGTTTTCTGCAAAAAGATTCTAAAGCTTAAACTCCTACATTGAGGCGAGGCTCAAAGCTTTTGATGTATTTTCCAGTTTCACTTTACTTTTAAAATGTGTATAGACCTAACACAAATAGGAGAACTTTTGTATCAATCAATCTAAAATTGTTTTGTTAATTTTGTTGTAACACAAACAATTAAAAACAATAGTTTTTGATTTATTAATTCTTTTTACATTTTAGTAGTAAAGATTATAAAAAAATGTATTATTTCTACTACTTTATTTAATGCTTTTGAAAAAAGGACTTGTATAAAAAACATTTATGTAATCTAGAAAACAAATTTAACACTTCTGATTATTGATATGTATTATATACAAAATTATAAAAGTAATTTTATTTAAAAGTAGCCTAAAAATATACATATTATAACTCTGCAAGTTATGTAATCTCATTGCTTTTAAACTTTTTACAATTTTATTTTTTTATTTTATTTTTTAGGCTTTTCTTACTGCATTTCTATACTTAGTTCTGCGAGTCCTCTTTTATTTCTAAAAGTCACTTTTTAATCAGTTTTCCTTTTTATTTTGTGCTCTCCTCTCCTAAGGTCAGTACCCTTATGAGTCTGTTTTTGGTGATACCTGCCAGCCATCTCAATCTTACCTTTTCTTGGAAATTGTTCGTTACTGTCGGTCCTGAATTTTTAGTCTGACATTACTTTCCAAAACCAAACTTCATATTACTTAAGACCATTATTTTAATATCTTAATAACTATACATTTTAACTTCTCCTCATTTATTAGTAGTTATTATTTTCCTACTACATCTTCTAAATCCTTAAAAAAAATTCTAATTCTTTTCCGCTTCATTCCACTGATGCCACATCGTCCTCATAAACCATACATTGTTATTTGTTATTGTAGATTAACCAATTTCTTTAAATACAATCTTCTCTAATTACTACTTCTAATATTATATTAAATAACGCCGTTAATAAACGTCTTCTGTCTCAATCACCTCCTCAACTCAAAGTTTTTAAATAAGTTTTCTTCTATTGTCACATTGCAGTTTGTTTTCTGTAGGGTTATTTTAATTAAGATAATAAATTTTTCGGGAATTTTTAGTTTTTTAGGGCTCTACATAATTGATTTCTTATTAAGGAATATTGACGATCCAAATTTGGTTTTTAGCCATTATATAGAATTTGGTTCAATATAAAGATTTGGTCCATTCTCGAACGTCCTCTTCCAAAACTTCCCTGTATTTGCCAACTTCCTTCTTTTGCGTTATTTGCAACCTGTTTCTTAATAACGTTGCTAATATCTTATAGGTTGTTTCGGAGACCAATAGTTATTGCACTATAACCATAGTCTGTAAGTTAAGTATTTCTTCTATTTGCCATAGCCTTTCTAGTAACTGGCTTATTCTCCTCAGATTTGATCTTTTTTCTTTTAGAATTTTTGTTATAATTGTCCTTTAAATAATAAAGCTTCTGTAGTTTTGTCATGTCATTAACGAGTATAATTGTTTGGCAGCTTCTTTTAAAAAATTTAAATTTCTGTACTTATTTAATAAACCAAAAAATACGAATACAATCTACATCATTCGTATAATAATAATAGTTCCCCGTAACAGGCCTTCAAGGCCCTTTGGGGTCGTAACAGGATAGATTTGCTACAATCTAGAGCCTACGGTACACAAGGGTAGTAACGTGGCTGGCGCTACGTACCGACCGCCTATTATTACCTCAGAGTTTGACCTCCAGGTACTCATTTATTGCAGCCTGAGTCGAGCTGGGCCGTAAAAATGCCAGTGATTGAATTGGCGAGAGCGGGATTCGAACTCGCAACTCTTGGTTTCGTAATCTAGCGACCTATCCACTAAACCACCACGGCTCCGCATTGGCATAATATGTACAATAAATAATTGGATGCCTAAAAACTAAAAATAAAATAAATGTTAGTTTTATTGATTTCTGTTATCAATAAAAATTATTTATTCTGCAAAAGTTCTTGTTGATATTTGATAGGCATGACTATATTAATGTTTAATGTATATTATCCTATTCTCTGTAGTAAAACTATGATATGTTTCATTAACCTTTAAGAAGGGATTCAGCCACCATTATCTTTATAGGATAAAAACTCACTCATGCATGTCACAAACTTTTTCTTGATCCAACAATTGTTTATTTCATTTACGATTATCGTCCACAATTTGCAAATTAAAATCCGGTCCAAAAATTTTCTCATTATGACTGGTCAGCAAAAAATGAGCCACCTCTATACTATGCATCTGTCCATCTATGGAGTTTTTATCTTTTTTTAATATTATCAAGATAATGACTTGAGCTTGCTTTGGATATGCTAAAATGTCCTAGAAGACATTGACTATCAGTTTGTTTGATACACTTTAACTTTTTCCCGTATTCTGCTCAAATTTTCTCCTCTAAAAATTTATTAAGTTATACCGATCTTCGTGTAATATTTGATTAATTGCTGTTGCTACTGCTAATGTATTTGACTCTTTTTTAAATAAAAACAAAAAGACACTTAAAAACCCCTTTTTAAGGTAATTCATGTAAAAAAAATTAGCTATTAAACTTAAAGTTAAGAAAAATATCAACTTTATAGATACAACTGAAATTTGGTATTTTATACACGATTAAGTGATTTAAATAAATAAATTAATTGTTTGAACTATTTCCAATGCTATACTTTATTTGAAATATAAGCTTATTTTTATAAATATAATTATTGTTTAAATAAAATAAATAGAAAGACAACTTAAAATACAAATTTTATATAGGTAATTCATAAAGTTAGTACCACTTATTACCTTTCTGTAACTTATTAAAGTAAATACTGTTATTCTAACACGGTAGATCTATAATACACTAGTGTTATAAGCTTTTACGTTCATTTTATGTCATTACAAGTTATTAAGTGATTATAAATAAATAAATTAACTTAGTTATGAACTATTTCCAATGCTATACTGTTCGTTTGAAATATAAGTCTTATTGTCTGTCGCTGTCACAAAAATTATAGATTTTAAAATTTTAAAATGGATTCTTATAGAAATACTGATTTCAAAATCGAAATCAAAAGTTTCTATCTCGAATAGTTTTCGAGATATTCGACTCAATTTCATAAAGTTTTCGTACCACTTGCGATTACCTTATGATTAACTTTTAAAGAAATTACTGTTAATTTCTAATGAAATCAAGGATTCTATTTCGAATAGTTCGAGATATTCGACTTCAAATGTTATAAGTTTTAGACGTTACGATTTTAAATGTGATTACTTACTAGAAATTTACGCTGAATTCATGAAGTCGAAAATTCTAAGTCGAATACCTTTCATATATTCGATTTTGAATTTTCCAATTAAATCAAATCTAAAGGTTTTAAGTTCGTTCTGGGATTGCATAGAGCAATTTTATTTTTTTTGTTTATTTGATTTACGACAAAATAAAAGAAATTGTATGCATTTGAATCGATAATTTAAAAATTATTCAATGTAAGTATTAGTCTGTACCTACTGCATTCATATAAAAGTTAACATTTTTAGAATTACGCGGTGCTATGTTTATAATATTATTATTATCTATAAAATTTCTATTACTATGTTTACGTTGCCAGTAAAGTAACGGTGTTAGTTTACCCCAAAACCACTTAGAAGATTTAATTAATAATTGCCAGCAAAGCTGCCTAGACCAACCGCCACAAAGCTTATTATACCAAAAGCTTTACTTTTGCGTGCCGAACAAGTCACAGAAAGCCGAAGCGTATCGAGCTAGGAATCTATACATGCAATAAAAGTTTCCAGATTTTAAATTAAGCATCAGAAGTATTACTGAAAAAAACAATGCAATTAAGATAAAGCCGTTGAAAGAATGTGCTTTTGGCTACTAATGTTTAAATCAATTGGATAACTGCGTTAATTCCCTTTAACTTCCTAATGCTTACAACAAATACATTACGGCGTTTTGTTTAGTATTGCGGCAAGCTTAAATTAGCTATAATAAAATTAAAAGGGGCAAAAGATCATCTTGTGTGGGAGACCGTCAAACAAAACAGACCGAAATTTACACTAAAGGGATTTGCCCCAGTCAATTAATTCAGCGCAAATAAAACGGCGAAAACAGTAAACACTTCGATCCTCCGAATGGAAAGGCTGTGTATACATAAATTGTTTATTATACGTTGATTGCTGGCAGCCTGGAATTAAATCTAAAATAAAATGCACCGGCGTCGCCCAACGCGGCGCTAATTTCAACGTTTTCATATCGTTCGTTTCGGATAATTTTTCAAATTATTGGCCTATCAAACGGGAGATTTTTACAATAGCTAATACGTTACGGAAGGTTTGTTCGACTCGCTGATTGTGTTGAGTTAAATTAATTATTTGGAACTCTAAAACGTTTGCGATAAAAAATACATATAGGCTGCAATTTATATAAATTTGTTTTAATTAATTTCGGGGAAACAGCTAAATCGAATTTTAATCTAATCGATAACACTGTCAAACATTAATGTATTTGAGCTTAAATTAAGATTTATTGTTGAACAACAATTTACAATTTACTTAACAACTTTAAAATGCTTTAAGATAGCAATAGCAAAATGCTTCATTGGAGTAACTGTAAAAATTTCCGAATCTTACCGCACATTAGTAAAATACTTGCATAAGCAAAAATAGTACATCATACTTACCAAATAAAGGAAGATCGAGCCTATAGGGTCGTCTTAAGAAATCTTCATCACTCAATTCCTGTTGAAACAAAAAAAAAATTAACAAAATGTCTTTAACACTAGAAATAACTACAATATAAAGAACAGAATGTAAGTTCCCATTACCCTTATTTTTGTGGTTTTGGAAACTGCGGAAAGCAATAAGAATACTTGCAATTTTAAATCTACGCGATGTTAGGCATCCAATTGCATGAAAACTTATTGCAACAAACCTTACACTTGTGTTAACTGTGGAAGTGCACATAAGACCACATGTACTAAAGACCCCAAAATTCGATAAAGTGAGGATCCTTGCATGGCAATTGCAAAGATTGAGTAGTCTTTTGGGAACTCTAGAAAAAGTTTCAACCTAACAAAGCTTTATCACCAACTAGAGACGCCACAAGAAATCCAGTTTTAACATTATACATAGCTAATTTCCTTCAACAGTAGCACTGACATCTTGTTGACCTTTGAAAATTGCTGTATAACAAAAACACTTTACTATTTTGAAGATCCCCATAGAGCAACAACTATGTTTACAAAAAACACAGTGCATCACAAATTAACACAATTTAAAACGGCCCATATCCAACAAACCACTTCCACTCAAGTTAACAAGTTGCCATGGTTATTAGCAATATCTACAGCGCACTGTCCTCCACGACACTAGATTTGTAACGCTCAGTTTTCTCAATTTTTACTATTTTTCATAACAAGAACTACAATTTTAAACACGTTCGTTGATGTTCAAGACTAATTACCCAAAATAGTAAAAAATCTGCAAATGTATGGTTTGTTCTCTTCCAGAAAGCTTACCTACTGGCCAGTTAGCTTAAATAAAATTTCCGATTTTTCGGGTTTCCGTCTTATAAATGTAGAGTACAGTTATGATTTTATTTTGGATCATTCTACTACTATTGTAACAGTTAGTTGTTTCTTAATTATAAAGTAACATTACAGTACGATACGTAGTAAAAACGTAAATTGGAATATTTTTCTCAATTAGATAGATCAAAATAAAAACTATACAAGAAGTAACAAAATACTTCCCCCCAACTTTTAGAAATCTAAGAGTTAATTGCAACAAATCAAAATAATGTTAAAGAAATTTATAAATGAAAAATTTTGCTCGTGTGTGTTTACTTTATACAAAAATGATAATAATAGTTGATACAAAAGTTATCACCCTATCGGAAGATGCTCTCATTTTTGAAAATTACCTCTCATGTCAACGCGAATTTGACATTTGTGAAGTAAACAGAAGCGGAATATACGTGGACAAACCATAAATCACTATACTCCTCAAGAACCTGGAATAAGTGTGTCAATATTTTTGGCACATAATCGGTCGGTGCTTTTGGCTTAATGTGGATCTTGTCATTGATTTCCTGGTCGTGTGGCACCAACTGGATAAACACTGAGGCGTTTAGCTGCTCGTTTCAAGAAGACTGGCTCAACACGAAACAGTCACCAGCTGTTCGATCGATAATATTGTTGCTATGACTGCAAGTGTCCAAGAGGAACTTCAAACATTAACTAGATGACAAGCTACGTAATTGGCCATCAGTAGACAGTCTTTTTGATGAAAAACTTAAGATGTTCCCGTACAAAGTGCGAATAGTGCATCAGCTATAGCCTTCAGACCGCCAATCGCGTGTAAATTTCATCGAAGCCCTCCTAAATCTCGACCGCGATACATTTCCACTGAAGGTCATCATGAGTAACGAGGCGCACCTATGCGGATATGTGAATAAACGAAATTATCGCTTCTCGAGCAGTCAAAATCCGCGAGTAATGCACGAAAAGCCATTACATCCTCTAAAAGTCACTGTTTGGTGCGGCGTTTCGGAGACAAGATAATTGGCCCATATTCTTTTGAAAACGGCGTTGGTAATACTGTTGTTGGGAGCGCTACAGATCATTTGGTGCATGACGGTGCAGCCGCACACACTGCATGAGCGTCAGTGGACATTCTAAAGCAAGCGTTTCCTGGCCGCTTAATCTTTCGTTTTAGCGATTTGCACTAACCCGTCCGATCGCATGATTTGACCATTCCAGACTTCTTTCTTTGGGTTTTTTTAAGTCAACGATCTATACAAATAAGCTACAGGCTTTGGCAGCTCCTTAGCTGATATTATCTTCGCGACTTAATGAGAGAAAAATTTAAACGTTTGAATAAACATAATCGACAAACAAAACCAATTTTTTTTATTTATAAACAAAGTTGCTTGCTGCCTTAAAAAATCGCATAATGACTTTTTCGCCACTTTGTACAATATGGCGAGCAACTAAATGCCTTAAACAATCACAAGTGGTTATTCCACCAATTCGACCTGAAGAGATTAAACTAAATCTAATAAGAAAAAAGCAAAAGCTTTACATGTCATTTTACAAAAGTTTTACCCCCTTACACTGCAAAAACAAAAAGAAAATATAAGACTATTTTAATTTACCATTATAAATACTAACCTGAAATAATACTACCTGAAAATAAAACATCTAGATGTGATAAAGGAACAGAACAGATAATAATTGAGTCTCATAGAAAAAAGTAGCATGTAATTACTACAATATTTAAGGGGGTATTTTGTTTATCCTATTGGCCAAAGAAACATAAAAAAGTAAAAATTATATTGCTATTAAACCAGGAAAGCATCTAACAGTTTTATCCTATCGTCCTATAAGTCTTCTGCTGGTGTTATTTAAATTGTTGGGGTAAATACTTCTTCAAATAATACAAAAAATTGTGATAAACAAAATTGGGTAACTACCAATAAATTTGAATTTTAACGCGTACGCTCAACTATTCAGCAGTGCAGTATAATAACCAAATTAAATAAATGGTTTAACAAAACAGGCTATTACTCAGTATAGATCTTCGGTAAAATTTGGGAGTTTGATAAAGTGTGGCGTAGGGGACTTTGTTCATAATTAAATCAGAATTTTCCCGCAAATACTGCCGGTTTCTAGCATCATACTTGGATATTAGTTACTTTTCTGTAAGACATGGACTGCAACATCCAAATCCATCAATTAATCCAGAAATAATGCCAAAAACTTTCGCAGACAACAGACATACTGGTAATAGATAAAGATCCTGCAGTAGCTAATTCAGTTCTTTAAGAACATGTCAATTAAAATTGATGACAAAATAATAATACCAAATAATAACGTTAGATATCCTGGTAAGCTTAGACTTTAGATGAACTTGAAATACAAATCATAAAGAAAAAAGAAGAAATAAACTCTTGATTAAAGTTACAAAATGATGACAAAGCAGACGTGGATGTATGGAGTTGAGCTTTGGGAATATTCGAGTCATTCAAATGTGGCCATCATTCAACGTTTCCAGTCAAAAACATTATGTAATATAGTTGACTCACCTTCGTTCCACACCAAATTAGACAACTATTTAAAAACCCCTTTGGTTGAAGACATCAGTAAGCAATAGGTCGTCAAACACTAAAGTACATCCAAAAAAACTTATTCAATCCCTAGCAAAGTATCTCAAAAAGTTGAAGAGAAAAATTACCAAGGGAAATAGTAACTTAAATTCATTAAGTTAAGGTACTCAACGTTTGTTGATATTTAATGTAATAATCATAATAAGAAAATAAATAATATTCTACCATTTCTTTAAAAAAATTAGTCTAATACAGAGACCAAAACGAGAATATTAACATTATAAAAGTTGCAGGGGAGAGGGCCATGGCCTAATATACAAGTTTTACTAACCGCTATCCCAAAACACTTTGCTGCGTCTGTCTCGGAAAGGTTTTTTAAGCACCTGAATTTCTATCGATAACCATTTTCAAATATCCCAAAGAATCACTAGGTTTTCTGTCAGAAATGGTATCGTTTTCATGAATAAATCGTAGAAGAATTGCTGTGATTACTAGAATTTCCATAAACTCTTCCGATAGATCAAACGTTTTTTAGGTTAGTCTGCTGTAGTTAAAAGCGCCCATGGTAACCTGTATTTGAAAATTTTGGAAAAATGTCTATTGCTTGCTTCGTACCCCTCTTCAATGGCTAAACACCATTTGTGCTAAACGCTAGTTTCTTAAAATTTTAATGGTTTATATT
Source organism: Sinelater perroti (assembly GCA_036346155.1). Lineage (NCBI taxonomy): Eukaryota > Metazoa > Arthropoda > Insecta > Coleoptera > Elateridae > Sinelater > Sinelater perroti. Next base: position 7,398,024 of record JARFIY010000265.1, read on the forward strand.
CTGATCCTCTCAAGGTAAGATTCTTCATATATCGTAATAATTTAGATGTTCGCCTACCCCATAGCCCATAAAATGTTTAATATTATGAAACCGCAGACTCAAGCAACTCGTTCGAGCAAACTTTCTTCCAAAACAGATACGTTTTCTGTCTACACAAAGCTGCAGCATCAAACAAGTTTTGATATGCTTCAATAGTTACTCAAAATGTAATTTTTTATGCACCAACATATCAGGTCACTAAATTATTAAAGCTCAACTTGCTTTCGGGTGTTTAAAATCTTTCAACAACCGATGCTATCCGTCATTCACTTGACAATTTATTACATGTTTTAACAAAAAGTAAGTTTGTTAACCTTTGGTTGTTTTGGTTTTCTTAATACCAAGTAATCGATGTATTTGACTTGTGCTTAATATGTGTGAAATTTCAAAAATACCCCATACTTACCTATGCATTAGCCTGTTTAATAAAATAGTCAAACAGTATACATAGAATTTTTTCAAATCTTATAATACAAAAATAAATGCATTTACAAAAAACTATAAATTTATTAAAAATGATATAAAACAGTAGTAGTGATGAAACTACCAATAATGAGTTACCTTTATTTGTGGTGTACTTTTTTCTTAAGATACTATTAAATCATCATAATTTTTAAAGGCAAATGTTCTAATTTTGCACAAAACTTTACACAGATTTGCTGCTCTATTCGCTTAGTCAATTAAAATTCAAGAATGGCATACTACATATCCTTACTCTCCGATGTCTAGCGAAGTCGTTCTTATTCACGCATGCCTATTAGACACTACTATCAACGGTTGCCAGGTTACGTGTTTTCATTACGCATATTTACATTTGCTCAATAATTTTTTTATTAGGCATTAGATGTTATTGTCTAATTACGCAGATAATTTTAAACACTGTTTCTATAATCAATAATTAATGTAATGTAATTAATGCAGTGTAAGCTACTTTCAGAAGACGTCAAATCTTAAAGAATTCTTTCGCTCAATAAGCTTTTGCTAGTGGGTGAAGCGAGTTGATTTTCTTCCATGACTGTATTTCCCTTAGCGCTTCCAGTCCAGCACTATGCTTAAGTTCGGGTTAAGCTCTTGCTTTTGCCGTAACTCCTGAGAAAGTCGCCGTAGTCCTTTGCAACTTGCAAACATTTCCTCTAATCGTGAGTGATGGCTGTAGTTCTTCGGACATAATTTCTGCACCAAGGCGTCTGTGTTTACGTTTAATTTCCGTGATACCTACTTAAAACTCCAAAAATGGTTTTTATAAATGCTTTTAATTTTTCTTTTAAATTTGTTTAATTTCCAAAATTGCTTTGTCATATTTTTAAAATATTTTTTATATTTACTTTAATTCTTGTCTAAAACTAGTGGTATTTCATTCGGGCACAATTATGCTTTTCTATTGTTCCACCTAATTTTGGAATTTTTGTTTTAAAACATACGCTAGTTTTTAATATGTTTCTTAAATCTTTGAAATATTCTTTGGTATTTGTTTTATTGCTTCAAATGTCTCATTGTCAGTAGTGCATTTTTGTAAATGGCGCACTATTACCGTCAATGATGAGAGGAAAAAATTAAATCAAAAAACTAAATCAAGTTGTTAATTATCATAAAAATGTAAATATTAACAAAAATTGAATGTTATTTTGTATTAATGATTACTAACATTTAATGACACACGCAGTAAAAGTTTTATTAATTTTTCATATTTCTGTTTTGTATATTTATATCCCATTTAATAAAAGTATGTCGCAGTAAATGCTTTTAATTTAATAAATTGTTTATTATCCTACGTGGGCTTTCTGATTTTTATTTTTTTTTCTGCAAAAGGTTTATTGCAGGAGAACTAAGATATAAGATTGCCTATGTCCTAACATCTTGTATATTTATATATAGTAATAAAAGAATAATTGCATATAAGGTACTAAATGAAAAATGCAGTTAATAATAGTAAGACTTAATTTACTGTTAAATAAAAAAAAGCAAAAAATGCGTGAATATTTAGAGAAACTAGTCAATACAGAATTGTCATTTAAAAAATAATGTAATAAAATTATTATTGACTGTACCTAGTATTAGGGCCCGTTTTCAACAGCAAATCTATTTTCTAATCTATGTTTTATTTTTAGAAACTCTAACATTCAAGGTATATATAAAAACCAAAATGATATTTAACATATATAACAAATTGGGCAACCGAATTTGTTTACACATTATTGCAGTCTCTTTTAAAAATCTTGTACTCTATAAGAATCAGGTTGTTCAAAAATTATAGTTATAGGTTCATCGATAAAGTTCACATTTTCCCACACAAAGAAAAGAAAATAATTTTATGAAGCTTTTAATTGAGTGGTGAAATCTATTTTCATTTAGTTAAACTGTCAAGATAATATACAAACTTAATACAGTTTGCTACATAATAATAAAGGAAGAAGTAATTGGTTTCTTAATTTTAAATTAATGTAGGTAGTTATTAACATAAATAATGCTAGTAGCAAAATTAAGATTCCTATATGTTTGCTTACAATAACGAACAACATAGCAAGTGTATGCTTCATAATGCATAAAAAATAGCACACATTGTAAAATTTTACAAGTGGCTTACATCAACTTAAACATATCTAAATGTTCTAATATAAAGGTTATCCAAGTATACGCTCTAACTGCAAAATATAAAGATAAAGTGATTGAATCATTTTATAAAGAAATCTCAACAGCAGTAGATAATAGTCGATGTCAATATACATATATAATTAGAGATATTTAATGCCAAGGTAGGCAAAAGAATAGCCCAAGCGAAAATAAGACCGGTACATACGAGTTAAGAAAATGAAATGAATATGGACAAATGCTCGTTAACTAACGTATATATAATAAATGTATTTTCAAATACAAACCTGGTAGAAAATTGATTTGGGTTAATTCTAACGGAGAAAATAAAAACGAAATAAAGAAATTGTTAAAGATGTAACACCATTAAATAGCATTAGCATAGGGAGTGACCAAAAATCTTGTAAATTAAACAAAATAAGCGAATAAACAACCCAAAACAACGATAGGAACAAAACGTAAAAAAAATAAATTAAAGAAATCTAAAAATTTCTGAGTTATAGAAATTGTCTTTGAACGATACGAACACCATTATAAACAAATCTAAGTTAGACGCAGACAAAAAAGAAAGTTGTAATGTAAAAACAAAAAATTTATTTAGTAACAGAAGGAACTGTCGAAACAAGAAAATTGGAAAAAACTATAGAATACACCGAAATCAATAAAACGATGAAGAAGTCAATAATAGAGAATAAAAGGAGGCAGAAGACCAATTTAAAAAAGTAATTGAAAAGAACAAGAATATGGAAAACATAAAAGATTAGTAGGTAGATCAAATATATATATTAAGGAAAGAAATAAAGTACGAGATAAAGAAGGGGGCATAATGCAATATTAAAGAAGAAAATAACCAACACAATCTCAGAAGACATTTCGCAAATTAGTGAAGAAGACATAGAGTTTAATATAAACATCATCACAAACCGTAAATGTCCAGTGCACTACGGAGTAATAGGTAAACTAATAAAAGGAGCGGATACAATAATCAAGACACTACAATCATTCTTCAACAAATGTCTATGTGAAGGGAAAATGCCTGACAACTGGAGTAATTCCCTACTGATTCTTATATTCAAATAAGGTAATAAAACAATCCTTGTCAATTACAGACCAGTATCTTTACTGTTCCAAATGTACAAACATTTATCAAGATTGTAATAAATATCTTAGATGCAAAATTAGAATTTTATCAAACAATTGAACAAACGGGATTCGGGAAAAACTTCAGCACTAGTAACCACATCCTTACTATTCGAATACTTATAGAAAAAATATAATCTTCCTTTGTATCTTACGTCAACTACGAGAAAGCTTTTGACTCAGTTGAACTGTGGGCGATAGAAAAAGCATTACAAGATAACAGAGTAGGCCACCGATATCCTCAAATTATTCGTTCCATCTATGACCAAACTACGATAGTACACCTACACGAAAACATCAACAGCATTCCTATAGGTCGTAGAGTAAGACTCGATGAAGCCGAAGTTAATCATTACAACACTTTAATATGTTTTTAAAAATTTAAATTTAAATAGGAGCATAAAGGGGTAAATATAAATGGCAAGATGCTCAACCACTTAACATATGCGGGTGATGTAGTAGTCATATCAGATTAATTTGAAGATCTATAAACTATATTAAAGAAATTAAAAGTTGAATTGGAAAAAGTTGGGTTGAAAACAAATATCGAAAAAACGAAAGCCGTGACTAACGAACTAAGACACAAAGACATTATATTTAACAATATATAAAAATATATTTGTTTAAGATTACAGTAAGTAAAAAATTTAATCAAAGCTTAGAAATCAACAGACATATACATCAAGTATGGTTAGCCTTTGGAAAACAAAACGAAATCCTAAAAAACCAAAAAATTATTTTAAAACTGAGAAAATCCATATATAACTAATACGAATTCTTAGTACATACTTACACTGGACACACAAACATGGTCGTTAGCACGATAATTAATGTATAAAACTTGCTACAGCTCAAAGAGCCATGGAAAGATAAATGTTGAATATAAAATTAAAAGAAAAAATAAGAAATGAAAAAACTATAGAAAAACAAAATTAACAGATGGTAAAGGACATGTAGCACCTCTAAAATGGAGATGGGCATACCATAAGGTAAAACGACAAACGATGGAATAAAGAAATGCAACATTTGAGACCATAGACTAATGGAAGAAACAGAGACATATCGAAAAATAAAGTGGAGGCCTATGTCTAATTTTGGATGACAACAAGCCAATAAAGTAGAAGAAAAAGATGTTCGTAGGTTAATTGAAGTAAATCATAAATATGGTTCTTTAAAAATTACGCTACAGTTCAAACAGAAATAACAATAGCAGTGCTGTTTTTTATAGCAGCTAATTTCAAAACTAGCTAAAATTAAATTCTTGATATAGTCAGTCTCTAGATTTAAAACAGTTAAATGGTAAGGTTTAGTTTTGTAGAATTGAACTACGATGTAATTCTTACAATAGACTTTTTGTAAATTTCTTGGCATTTGTTATTCATACTTTTCTATAAATAATTTTTGATTTCCGATTTTTTATTCCTGACTCTCTTAAATCTTCTATTACTTATTTCCACATTAAACTTTCGTCCTTTCTTTCTGGTTTTCATCGGTTGACTTTTATTAAATCTCTCAGTAACCTAACTTTCTGTAACTGTAATGTGTGTTTTCAGGTCTTATAATAACTTATTGTTTATTTTATATCTTATTGGTTCTTATTATATGTGCTGTATTTAATATCTTGTTTTTCTGTACGTGAAACTTTCTTTGACTTTTCTTATTAATTTTTGTGTCTTTGCAACATATAGTTTCTGTAGATTTTATTAATGTTTTGTATATTCTAAACTTTATTTCTTTACTAGTTTTTTTTAAACTTTTATTACATATTTATTTGCATAATATGTTTTATTGCAGCCTATGATATCCGCTTCACAATTGTTTCACAATATTTCTTGTCGTTTATTATATTTCATCAGCATCTACATCTTTATATGTATCTATCTTTCATCAAATGTAGACCTCTCCAGATATTTGGCGTTGCTTTCTGTTTTTTATAATAATTATAAGCGATTCTTTTTATGTAATCTGTCTACCTAGGTGGGGTTTTCCTTTGTTTCTTTTCTCCGTTCTAGGTTTTTATTGAACTATTCTTTTGATCGATTTGGTATCTTTGGTTTCTGGTTTAAGCGTTTTTTGAAATACACCTACTGTTTTGGTTTTGTCTTATCTGTGTATTTTTTGTTTTATCTTTCAGAGTATTCCCAACGCTTTACGCTCTATTGAGCTTTGTGCTGTTCTCAATTTGTTGATATTCTTTGTCGTTATCGTCTATATTTCTGGTGCATAGGTTGTAAAGAAGTACGTTATGGCTGCATTTTTGTTTTGGTCGATTTTGCTTTGTAGGATGTTTTCCAATCTTTCAAATGCGACTCAACCCAGTTTTATGCTTTTATCTGTTTCTTTTGTTTAACGATACTCTGTTCTACTACGTCATTTATTATTATCTTTGCTTACATTTGAATCGAGTTGTACCAACTTGGAAAAATTGTGTATGGCTTGCCTTACTCTACATTCCATTTTTAATGCTTCTGTACGATTTTGTAATTTTATTTTACATGCAACGTCTTCATAAATATTCTTTGTTTTTCAACTCAGCGCAATATTATATTGAACGTAGCGCTTTTTTATAATCTATGAAGAATTATATTTTCTATATGTTTTTGATAGTCTTCCTATTACTTGCAAGTAAACTTGACTACTGTGACTATTACGAGAACTCGTCAACCCTGGTACTTTATAAGCGTCTTTCAAGTTAGTCAATCTATGTGTTATAATTTTTATAAGCAGTTTGTACATTTTTAATCATAGACTGAAATTGGTCTGTAATTTTCTAATTTGTTTTTATCGCCTTCTTAAACAGTTATATTATGAATGTGTTGTGGAATTTTTTCTTCTTTGCTCTTCTCCTGGTATTTTTTCTCCTTTTATTTGTTTTAGTGCTTTTTATAGAAGATGTAGTTTAATTTTCGGAATATTTTCCAAATTTGCATCTGTTACTTTTCGTTTTTTGATGCTGTACACGTTTTTGATCTGCAGAGTTTTTCGCATATTTATTTCTTTCTATCGAAGCCCATATTTTGGTCTATAATCAATATTTTCTTTTTGCTACTGTTTTGTTTATTATTTTTCTCTTTAATTATTATCTTATTTTTTTATTTTTGTTCCTTTTATTTTATTTAGTTCTCAAAAACTTTTAGATTTTTTTCTTTCTTCCATTAATCCTGATATCTCCGTGTCATGCTCTTGTTGCCTCAAACTCTGGTTGCTATTATTACTTTTTGTTCGATTTTTCTTAATTATCTTTGTCTGTTATTTCCTCTTATTTTAGCTTTTCATTTAATGTTAATTTGTATTCCTTCTTGTTTGCTGTTAAATGTATTCCTGTTGTCTTGTTATTTAATATTTGTACATTTATTTTATTCTTTCTTTTTTAGTATTGACTATTTTATATAGTAATGACACATGTTTGACTAAAGTTTGTGTGTTGTTATAATAAATTCTTTATTCTTCTATCGGGACCTATCTATGTCCACTTGCGATTATCTTCCTTCTTAAAGAAAGTATTCATAGCATACATTTGGTGTCGTCCTAGAAAATGTATCAATATATATCCTTTCGTATTTTACTTTTATTATATTTAAATGTGTCTGCATCGTTGATGGCATATTTTCAGAATATTTAATTTTTATTTTTTGTGCGTTTAATGTACTGTAAGTTTATAACCAGCCTTCTTTGCATACTGTGGTGCTAGCATATAAATCGGAAATAGCCAGACTAATAAAAAATCGAAGAATTGCATTGCAAAAATTATAGCAGAAATAAATTTAAAAGAAGTAAATTCAATAAAAAAATAAAATCAATAAAAACTTGATGCATATAGATAATATTAGTTCGGTCCGTGCATTGAAAGAAAGTGTGCGAGCAAATTTTACCTACGATATCACCGCATCTGAGCCGCATCCTTAAGGTCAGACGTATTTATTTATTTAACAATTAAATATTCAGTCACTATTAGACCGTAAATGAGCAATAACTAATTTATACCCTTCTGTAATCATAATATCTGCTTAAACAAACACATGCTGTCAGCCGGCAGCGGCTTTAACAATTTCCAACAAATGTATCAGTGTAACAATCAATTCCAAACAAATGAAACACATGCTCTCCAGCAAAAAATTTCCTTCTTAACACACTCCCAGTATCCATTTAATCAACAAACCTGCACTGAGTCTATCCCGCACAAAACATTTAACGCTCAATATTTTCCTCCTAATCAGTTAACTAGGCAACCACAACTTTACATACTTCAACAAGAAAAACCAATAGAAAAGTATTGGTAGACAATTCCAAAAACGATCATGAGGAAGTCGAAAATAATTCTACAACAACTGGCAACTTGTTCAAAGCAACAAAAGAAAACGGGTTGAAGAACCAATTAGCAATGATAAATCAACCCCGGAACTATTCAATCGCTTCTCAACATTATCACAAGAAGATGACGAAGCCATGCAGACAAACATGCAACCTGAGCCTACAGTAATATCCTAAACCGCCTCCTATTTTTGTTCACGGAGTGTTTAAGAGATCCATTTTACCGCAAGAAATCCCTACGAAACTGTCCATGGTAGTGCAGCAGTGCTAATTAGATCATCTATTGCTGATCATCTATAGTATAAAACCAAATTTTTAAATGTATCAGCTGTTTATTGTCATCCAAGGCTCAACATGACTAAACAAATGCTGCAACTCTTCTTTAAATCTATGGGACAAAGATTTGTTGTAAGTGGCGACTACAACGGTAAACATACGTACTGGGGCTCACAATTAATAACAACCAGAGGAAGGAAACTACTTAAGCTCATAAATGATATGAACTATAATTATCTTTCCACCGGTACTCCCACCTACTGGCCGACAAATTCTGACAAGAAATCTGCTTGATTTCTTTGTCATAAAAGGCCTATCCTCAAATTACTTGGATGTCACACCTAATTATGATATAATGTCAGATCATTCTCCAGTAATTGCAACTATCAGTGCCACAATAATATATGGAATACCCAAACCCTTGCTCTGTAATAGTAGAATCAATTGGGAGAAATTCAAAGTATGCAAATATTAATTTAAATGCACGACTACAAACTAACGAAGATCTCGAAAATTCCATAAAAAATTTTATCACTATCATTCAGGAAGCAGGATAGAACGCTACACCAGTACCACAAAACCTAAAAATAAGCTCCCCTAATATTCGCAATGAAATAATGGAGTTGGTTAAAGAAAAGTAAAAGGCAAGAGCTAAGTGGCATCGTGGCCAAAACATAAATGATCGAAGAATATTCAATCAGATAAATAATAAATTAAAAAGAACGTTAGCAAAAATTAGAAACAAAACTTTTCTGATATATATGAACTCGTTATCCGCACACGACAATACAATATGGAAAGCTGCTAAGAGTCTCAAGCGATCTATAGCGCACATTCTCCCACTACAAGATCCCACAGAAACATACAAGAGAACTGACAGGAAAAAACACAACCCTTAGAAACTGTCTTTACTCCAAACTCAGAAGAAACTGATGATGTAGTTGAAGAATACCTTAGTACTCTATTGCAAATGTCACTCCCTATTCGTAAATTCCCCACTAACAATAAATCTCCAGGATATGATCTGATCGCAGCAATATTACTAAAACAACTAACAGATAAAAGCCTTCAATTTTCCGAATACTATTTAATGCAATCTTACGCCTTACATACTGGCCAATGCTATTAAAGTTTGCCAAGATTATCCTTATACTTAAACCCCATCAGCTTCCCTCCTTTAATATCAAAGTTGCTGGAGAAGTCGATTGGATCCCAAATCATCAATTTAGTTTCCGTCATCAGCATTCGACGGTACAACAGTGTCACCGCATAATAAATACAATACAAACAGCGATCGAAGACAAAAAATACTGTTCAGCCATATTTTTGGACGTCAGCCAGGCCTTCGATAAGGTCTGGCACAGAGGATCGTTATACAAGATTAAAAAGCAGTTTCCTCGTCAATATTTCTTGCTGTTCCAATTCTATCTAGAAAATCCCTTCTTCTAAATAAGAATTTGACAAGAGACTTCCATCATAAAACCAATCCAAGCAGGGGTGCCCCATGGAAGCGTTCTGGCTCCGCTTCTGTGCTTATTATACACATATGACATGCCCACTACAAACCATAGTGACATAGGAACCTTTGCTGACAACACGGCAATTATTGCTTGTAACGAATCCAATAAAAGCATCTGTAAAAACCCAAGAACATATAGATTTAATAGATAAATGGGTTACAAAATGGAGACTCAAAGTTAATGAGGTCAAGTCGGTCCACGTTACGTCTACAACAAGGCGCTCAATATCTCCGCCAATTAACATCCGAAACAAAGCGGTAAAGTACGTGGTAAAATACATGGGATTACATCTCGGCAGACGATTGACGTGGAAGGCACATGTCAGTAACAAAAGGAATCAAATAAACCTAAATATCAAAAACCTGAACTGGCTAATTGGAAGGCGGTCTCAGCTCACTTTAACCAACAATTGCTACTTTATAAGACTATCATTGGTCTCATCTGGTTATATCTATCAGAACTTTGGGGCTGCGCCAGCACATTCAAAGTAAATATAATTCAGAACTGTCAATCCAAGATCCAAGAACATTGCAAATGCATCATGGTTTGTATCAAACCAAACGCTCCATATGGACCTAGCCATTCCATTTGTGAAAGATGCTCTAAAACAAAAGGCAACTAAATATTACGCCAACCTGACAATTTATCCAAATTCAATCATAGATCCACTAACAGAAGTTCCCAACAACCGACGGATAAAGAAAAAATGGCACAAGGATTTAATGCAATAATGTAGGGGCGGCTCTACTGCGTGTAATCCCTTTCACGCCAAAAAATTAAATAAATCACAAAATTAGCTCACAGAATGTATTCTAATATTCTAATTGTTAATAAATAATTTAATTATTTAATGGATTTAACACACACACACACACAGATATATATATATATATATATATATATATATATATATATATGTATGTATAAAATAAAACTTATTCATACTTGCCTAAAAATACAATTTTAATTTTTACGGTACAAATATGCTTCATACTTTATTGCTACATGTGATACTAAAAAAATCTACTGATTAGCTAAAATGTTATGCAAAAAAATACAGATATTACAAAAGTAGTGCAGTAGCAGTGCAGTTTTAAAAATGCAATTAATAAATAATTTTGGAATGCTAGATCAAATGCAAGGATATGTTTATATTTTTATGGACACCCAAGAAGTGTTTTACAACATTAGGTATAATGTTATTATGTACTATTAAAAGAGAGCAGTAATTTATACACGTGCAACTAAAACAAACAGGATCACGATATTTACCATGAATAATTTACGATATGTTGATGATACTGCTATTAGCCGAAAATATCCACAACTTCCTAATACAATCGCCAGAATATAAATATAGTGCTGCAGTATTAATAACAACAAAATCAAATTAGGGGTCATCAACCTCCAATTCTGTAACATTAAGTAGTTAAAAACGCATTTGTGCTATTTAATCTGCACCTTCTCCATCTACATGTTTACTATACAAACTCAATCTTAAAAAAATAGATCTATATCAAATATAACATTAAGCAGAGTTCGAATCATTACGCCTAATAAGTTAAACCACACGTTTCTATTTTTGTTACATTTAGGCTTGATTTCCTTTATTCCCCATTTAAATCATTGCTGGGGCGATTTCAGTTTAGACTTTGCGTATTTGGAAGTTAAAGTAGCAAATCGAAAAGCAATGGAAAGGCAAATTGCGACCGATCGAGGTTGCTATTTTCAGCGTCGAGCGCCGAAGCTCAAGTGTCGGTGAGAAGCTGTAATTGCGATGTTTTTCAGAAAGCGAAATTCGGCAATTTGTAAACATCGCAAATAAGAGGCGTTAGTTCTGGCCGCTGCGAACGCCGGGCTGAGGGGTCGTAAACATTTTATTTCACTCGGGCGACGCGAAAACGGCAACAATTGATACTTCTGAAGTACATCCATAAAGGACTTAGACAATTAAGAGCGTGTCGGCGACGAGAAGAAAGGGTGAAGAATTGAACTCAAAATGGCAAAGTTTGTAAATTCTCTGCAGGGCTGTCTAGAGGCACTTTATTGTTCGCCAGATCTACTCATCTGAAAACAAGTGACAATCTCTAATCCTTGTAGGGAGTGTTTTGTTTCGTCTCTGCGTGACTCCTTCAAGGTGTCAGGCCTGGGGTTATGGGGAGGCCCCTACCCCCAGATCTCGGGGTAACGGTCGATAATGCTGGGTTTTGACTAGGGCTGGCGAAAAGGTTGGTTTATTGGCTTATTACGGCGGTTAAAATTTCATTAGCAGTATTTTTGCGGGATCTCGCCCCGCGTGCGCTAATAATGAATTGTTGGCTTTAAAAACAGGCGTCGCGCCCGCCGGGGCGGCCTCGGCGCCCTGTACCTAGATTGATCGCGCGGCGCGTTTTCTCGGCGACGTCGCGCGCTGTTTGTCATGCTTAATTTTGGCAATCAAAGGGAGCTTTCAATTAGAGCCGAGCTTTAAGTAAGATTCGACTGCCTGCTCAACGGACCACTCAATAATGGGTTTACATAATGCTCGCATCGGATAAGGCGCCAACGCACCGTGAAGATAATCCTTTGTTAGCGTCGGCCGACTTTTTGCGCAAATTAGAGGCGTTTTGGGCCAACTTATCGGCAGAAATGCAATTTAGCTGTTTATTGCGCGGCTCCATTGTTTCGGCAGCAATCAAACTCGAGTGCGCTTTTTGTCCGAGAAAGCTAATTTCCCCCCACATTTGTTTCAAAGCCTTTCGTCCCAACCCATTCGCAATGCAGGTGGAACTTCGGGAATTATCGCTTTGTGAGCTAATTAAATATTGCTTTGAGCCGCGTTTTTCGGCAGTGTTCATTTGAATTCGCCATTAAAAGCTCCTCATCTTGGTCTTTGGAAGCATCCCGTCTGGAATCTTCAATCAGCATGAAACTGAGCAAAACATCCTATAAAACACTGCTACCCCGTAATTTCACTCGGACTAAATTTTAAAACAAAAACATCGAAAGAATGATGCTTATAAATAACGATAACGCATTGCAGATCAATTTTAAAACAAATTACACTTGCCGCACGGGGAAAGCTTCAAATGTTCTATTTGCATGCCGAACGTTATTATAATCGAGCCAAGGTTTACTGTTATATAAAGAGTTGGTCGAAAAAATGTATTGCGCTGTTCAGAAAATTACTGCTCAAATATGAAAGAAACGTTTGCATACATTAGGTTGTGATGACTAAAAATACCTTATGGCAAGTAATATTAAATTTCAATTTCCGATGCTTTGTCACTTTCCCTAAGGGGTAAAACTAATTATAAAATTTACAATTACAATTTTATTTTAAACTCTACCAAAAGTTAACTTAATTTATTTGAATTAACTAATAAACTTGTTATGTAAAATTTCTTAAAAATTGTCTTGTGTATAAAAAATCTCACCGATAAAATCTATTTTTCGTTGTAAAAATAAAACGAAATTCTTTTTTTTAAACAAAAAACAGCAACATATTCCAAAATTTGGTGTAACTGACATGATCAATATTTTATTTTTGTAACCGATAGACACATAATAAGACTAAAAAGCGTGGGTTTTTCGTTTTGTAAATTATACAACGCATCGTTAAGTATAATACAAAAAATTGTTGGGTTCCAGTAATTATTTAATGTGGGTTTTGTTAATGTTAACAATTTACTTCCCCTGTAATAGAATTTATGACAAGACATATATTCAGTTGCGCCCCTGTCTTGTCACGTTGCAAATCGGGAAGCCGTAATCACCGCAATTAATTAAGTTAGGCGACTGTCCGCGAAGTTAAACCCTGGAATGTGTTAACTTCAGAAGAAAAAGTTCTTAAATTCGGAAGGGGGCTCGGGGCGCGGCGGGCGGCGGGAAAAAAGAACAAAGCGAGACCCGGCGGGCAGGTAAAGCTCAAAAGCCTCTAAGCTCGGCGGCGCAAAAGTAAATTAAGAAATTAACAGGCAACAATGCAAAAGTTCACGGAACGTAATAAGTTCCCACAGTTCGTTAGCGCAGTTAGAGCCGGCTCCGCGCCGGCCGCCGCAGCTTGCGAGTGAGCGCACCTCCGAAGCGCGCCTCCGCTTGGGCGCCGCAACGTAACATGTGGCGGACTTTGGTTTCGACTGCTCCGTTCGATTTAAGGAGTAAAAGATGATGTTGTCAAATGCAGGTGCCGCTCTGCGACATGAAATGCGATTGAGATGTGATCTGACAGCTTAAAATGTCTATAATTTCATTATTCCTCTGTTTGCGGAGGAAGTTACGGCCTGCGAGCCATTAAGCTTGTTTGCAGACTTCGCGCCGGAGCCCGCCGTAAAGCTGCGGCAATTTTAAAGCTTAAACTCACTATAATTCCGGTGCATTTAGGAAAGTTGCTAATTTATCGCTGTTTATTACGCTGTTAATTGAAACGATAACTTTTCGGCACAAAGACACCCCCACCGGAAATAGGTGGTGTGCTGAGAAAGCTTTGTTCCGATAAAGGCCGAGTACTCTTAATATTTTTACAATAATTGGCAATTAATGTCAGTGCACCATCTGCTGTGCGCAAAATTGTTAAGTAAAATAAATTATTAACGTTTATTTCGGCACATAGCTTGCAATTTCAGAAAACTATTCTTTTATTGCTACTTAAAATTAATTTTTGGTGACTTTCTATTGTGTTTTTAATGTTAAATTTTAATTTATTAGATTTACTAGATAATTGACTATTCTATGCAACAAATAAAATATTTGTATCAAATAGGTTTCTTAAAAAAGCGGTATGTTTTTATATTTTTCAAGAAAAAAATTGAAAAACGGTTTCTCATCTAAATTGACGTAATAGGATAAGAAACTATACAATTTATAACGTTAAAAAAAAGAAGTACTAATTAAAATATATGCAAACAGCTGTAATAAATAATAAACTCTCTTATCCTGTTACATCATTAACAAAATTTGAATTAAATAAATAATACTGACTTTGTTTCTTTGTTTTATATTAACTTACTGAATTACCTGTATATCTTTAAGTTATTTTCAAAAACCTTATATTTCTGTGCTTCGAAAATATCACATTTATACTAATACTTAAATTAACATCAAATGAATACCCAATTATCAATTTAGATTTCGTCAGGGCTATTCCACCAACCAGCAATCTCATCGCATTTTAGAAGTCATCCTCACTAGTCTAAACAACAAGGAATTATATACGTCAGTATTTTTAAATGTAAACCAGGCTTTTAACGCAGTTTTACATCTAGGATTACTATATAAAATAAAAATTTACATACCAGCATCCTTTACGTTTCTTAGTTCTTATATTATGTGATCGATACTTTAGGACAAAAGTTAGAAGTTACTTTACATCTTATTTACCGTAAATCTTCCAGTTTGACCAAATATCATCATAACCATATTTGTTGATTATACTGTCATACTGGCTAATCACAATAAAATTCTCCGAGCACACGTTTTAATACAAAAATATCTGCATGATCTAGAACACTGGTCTGAAAAGTGTAATGTAAAAATAAATTAAATAAAATTTGCTAGCATAAAAAAGATCCATGGGCATCCATATATCTAAAAAAACATTAAAATAACATAAACTGTAACAGTAAAATACCTGACACAGCATTTAGATGCTAAATTAAATTGGAGAGACCATATCAACAAAAAGAAATAAATATAACTAAAACAGAGAGAACGATAATGGTTGATCGGAATAAGGTATCCGCTACCTATTGAGAACAAACTCATATGTACTATGGTATAAAGAAGCAGGAATGTGTCATTAAAAGGCTAATGGACAAATTTGAATAATTTAATAACAAATGAAATGATATCAACTATAAAAGCAGTCGTCTGCGAGGGAGGTATCATCCATCGTCAAAATTTAGAAACACATGCAAATCCATTAATGGAGCCTTTATTAGAATGATACTACATTAAGTGAATAAAAATGCAGTGTCCAACTGACCTATAAAATAAACTAAAAAATCCCTTCGTTGGTGAAGATCTCATAATGTTTCTATCAACCTAAATATTTAATACTTTACAGGTGGTAACTCGTAAATAAAAACGCAACTGATGTACAAATAGATACATTTTAATATACGCGATATCCGAGGCAAGTATACATCGACAAACTTTGGTAGGTAAAAGTTGCCGCAACTAACTGCAATCTGACAATTTTTGTCGTTCTTAAATCGGTCGAAAGTAAGAATCGACAATTGACAAATTTTGGTGAATGTAGAGGAGGGAAAATATTTTCTATAATTTTGTCAGGTAAAAGAAACCAAATGCTCAAATATTTTGGCATGAGATAATTAAGGTCTATGCGGACTGATCCTAAAGTAGTTACGAATATGACAGTTAAGGGAAATATTACTTCAAGTTTTCGCTTCGCTACAACTTAAATTGTAGGCTAGCAGATTAGCTTATGGAATTCTTTGTGTTTTGATTGCTAATAAATAAAATAAAAAATATTGCCTTCTGAACGTTGCATTTGAATATCATTGAACAAAATTTTGAATGAAATTAGACAAAATTACAGATTAATTTTATTTATAATTTATACAATGTTTTGCATAAAATAGTTAATCGTTTGTGGATTGTATGTTTCTAAAAAAACCTCAAAAAATAAAAAACCTTAAATTATATTAAATTGTTATTTAAAAAATCAGAATTTCTTTTAACGATAAACCTTACTTTTAAATCATTTGGACCGTAAATTTCAAAATACATTACTTATTCCTTAATCACAAAATTTGGAGATCAAATCCATTTTAATCAAATATTTTAAATGTAAAACTTTCGTCTGTATTATTTTGATTTCTGTACTGGAAAGCGAATAAAACAAATAAAGAACGTGTATGGTATATAGTAAGATGCATTATAATTATTAATACGCCTATTTACTTCCTAAATATTAAAATATGTAAAGGAAACACCAGAAAAAAACATCACAATCTTACCTTTTCAAAAGTAACTTTAATAAAAAATTAATTGTTTACTCTCATATTCACCTGTGTAGGGTTGTTAGTCCTCTATTGAATGGGGAATAGGTGAAAGTTTACGGTTAAATAAAATATCCGGGGCGGCCCAAAACTAGTAGCAGCGTCTGAACCAGAGTAAGCGACTGCAACAGTATCTGACCCAGAATAGGTGGCTGTTATACAAGGTGGTTCAAATATGACCGAGGCTGATTTGTGTGTAAACAGCCGCACCTTAAGAGAGTCATAGTTACGACCGCAACAGGGGGGTCTGGGGGGGCCGTTGACCCCCAGTACACCCATATCCTGCTGGTGCCGGATGCAGTACCAAGTACCCTTATTGCCGAGTCTCCAAACACGCACCGGGAGGTTCTACCCTCCTTACAGTACGACCAAATTAAGGTCCGCAAACCAACAAGCATGCACCCGGACAGATGTGCAAGTCGAGGCTGGGAAGCTCAGATACTGAACAATGCTCTTTGTTTCACCAGGTCAGAGTACCGGAGGTGTTACGGTTCCACCCGCCAGACCGACATTGGGCCGGTATAGTTGACGGACGGTGGGGGCAGGCCGAAGCCTCCCCCGCATAAGGGCATGCTCACACAAAGGTCAACAAGTCCCACCTGTTCCTAAAGCGGTGCCACCACCCCTAAGAGTCCAACACCAATGAGGGGGAACTGGGAAGCCGCCCCAGTCCCCTTAGTCCTCGTGTCAGTAAGGTTCCCCTTACCACGTTTGACGAGTACCCGTCGAGGTCACTCTCGTGATACCTCTACCCCTCTGTTACTGACTAGCGGCATCCGTTGCCCACAATTGTGGGATTGGGTAGCTCCACTAGCAGTTTTACGGGTATCTCGCGCCACGGGGTGAGACGCACTACTCACTCGTGTCGGTAAAGTTTCCTTTACCACGTTGGACGAGCGGCCGTCGAGGTCACTTGCGTGACGCTCTACTCTACATCAGTTGATACTTGTTGCTCCCGTTACCCATACTATTGTGGGATAGGGTGGCTCGAAGCACCTTTACGAGTCTGCGTCGTAGAGTGAAACGCAGCCCCACTCGTGTCGGTAGAGTTTCCTCCACCACGTTGGACGAGCAGCCGTCGAGGTCACTTGGGCGAACCTCTACCACATATCGCTACTGCTACCGGTGTCCTTTGCCCACAAGTGTGGGATCGGATGGCCTGCATAACAGTTTTAACGGGATAACGTCATGTGGTCTAACGTCTCCGTAGGCCTGGGGCCTAATCGATGTAGCAAATACTCCAGTCGATAGTACTCGTGTTGGCAGGATTTCTCCTGCCTCGTTTGACGAGTTGCCGGCGAGGTCACTTGCGTGAACCTCTACCCCACATCGTTACTACAGGCGGCATCTGTTACCCACGGATGTGGGATAGGGTAGCTCCACCCGCAGTTTTATGGGTAAACGGTGTGGGGTCTCCCGTTTACCCGCTGTATGACCTTGAGCTGTGTGACCTTGACTAGTGGAGCCACATCTTCCATCTTCTGTCTTGCTGGAATTAAAACCTGTTCAGTTCTGTTTGGAAGTTGCTACAGTGATGAACAAACAGAAGGTACCGCGGAGCGTGCGTGAAACAACGCATTGTGATTAAACTCCTCGTTGGAGAAAATGCCTTGTCCGCTGAAATTTACTACAAACTCCAACAACAGTATGAAAAAGAGTGTCTTTCACGAACCCGCGTGTTTTATCGATTAGCATAAATTCTTGCCTAATAGAAGATCGTAAGGGAATCACCAGTGTTATGGGTTCGACCAATATTCATTTTTACATTTACACCCTTTCTAGAGAAAAAACATTTGTATAGACCGGAGGAAGAAGTTCCGTGACAAGTTTTTACACGTATGACAAGTCGTGGTGTAGGCAAAGTACTAATACAAGAAAAAACCGTCGAGCAGTGTTATCGCTGTCAAAAAATCGGGAATGTCTCACATTGACCCTCTAGTGCATTAAATACTCAAGCGCCTACCAATCCAGCGGTTGTGATAAGGATCAGAGCATACAGGTGCTGCAACACTCAGTCAGCAATCAAGAAAGCACTGAGCGCGTAGAGAATGATCTTCATAATTGTCCGTCACCGAGCCAAACATTTATCGTATAGCCGCGCTTATTCTTACGAATACGTGCAGTTCTATCAAGGAACTTAGAACAATGCTGTCCATCAGTGTTGATAGTGTAGAAGACATCGTGAAAACCAATATTTACAATAAGTATCACGCACTTTGACGGACGTAAACAAAGTGATACACATGTAAGCTACCAGTTGTCTCCTGCAGCAGCTCGAAGACAAAAATAACGCATATTTAAAGTCTATAGTGACCATCGATGAAACGTGGGTGCATTACTTCATTCCCAAGTCCCAGCAGTCACTGCACAAACGGCCGCATACCAGTTTTCCCAAACCTAAGAGAGCGCAGAGGAACCGTTTGACAGGAAAAGTGATGGCAACGTTTTTCTGGGACTTGCAGGGTGTTATTCATGTAGACTTTCTGACGGATTCCAGAACAATTTATTATTCAGACCTCCTAGGAATAGACGTGAAGGAAAAGATCCGATCTAAGTGGAAGACAATACACGCCCTCAAATGATCAAACAACAATGGAAACCTCCTGAGAATTAAAATGGGCCCTTCTTACTGTACAGTCCCGATTTGACTTTAAGTGACTTATACTTATTCAGAAGGCTCAAATTAGACTTGCAAGGTTTGCGGTTTGCGGAGAACGACGCCGTCATCCAGACTGTTCGGAAGTGGATATGCCGCCAAAAGCTTTTTTGAAAAGAGCATTAGAATGCTTCCAGAACTTTGAAAAAAATGTGTTCACTCCTGAGGAGAGTACGTTGAAAACTGACATGTGCAATTAAGTGTTTAGAAGTTTAATTTTTTTTGTAAAAAAATCAATCCCGATAATATTTAAATCATCTTTTATAAGGTCCTTCAAATTTGGAGTTTTGGTGTTGGCCAATAACACCATAGCACATATAAAACAAAAAATAAAAGAGAAAATAAGGTAGCAAATTAAAAAGTCAAATAAAAAACAATATGCCCAAATGAAGATCTACACCGCACAAACAGAAAACTCTAAAATACATGGACAAGAGGGGGTTTGCATTAAAATCTGAAAGTCCAGTTTATTTAAATTTCAACCGAAAGAAAGCAAGAAAAAACAGAAACATTACTATAGCAATATGGAACACATAGGGATGGAACAATAAAAAAAATTAAATGATTGTGTGTATAATCAATAACAGTAAATTTCATAAAAACTAATGAAATTATATTAAATTGAAAATCTTAAACATAAAACAAGGAAGAGAACTTCTTCCTCAAGACAATAGTAATTAAGTTTTAAATCAGGAATACATTAAATTAATTACTTCATGGCTAAAGAAAAAATATATAATAGACTATTTAGTAGATAAAAATGATGTATTTAATATCATGTATGATCCTAATAATTCAGACGCCAGAGGTAATTATAATTTGTCCATTAATTATTTGACTAACACATAAAAAAGTAAATATATCAATCTGTAGCTCATGTTATTTTAGTATTCATTCATTTCGGGCTGCTTTCATAATTAGTTAAAGCGAAGTAAAATTATAACTATTTATAAAAAAGGTGGCCACGGCAACATCGAAAACTGTAGGCCTATTACCATGTCAAAGTTATTTAAAGTAGCATTTAGGAAGCCTTTACTGACTTTTAGGTTTTTTAGAAAAATTTTTTCAAACCTTTTATAAGCTACCTAAAAAACTTAGTATAAACAACTGGCTTCGAGCAATCTTAAAAGAAATGTTTTCATTTAAGCATTGTAACTTGCATTATGTAAGTAACGTATGATCTCAGTCGGGTCTTTGATCCAGAAACTGGAACACTTAGTAATGCGCTGGATTTTTATATCTCACTTCTGGAAGGTAGAACGCAGGCTGTATTGGTCAAAAAGGTTCTTTCACAAGTAACTCAGTACAATACTCGTCCAAATTTTTTTTATTTTGCATGTAAATTGTTTAAAACAAAGCATAAACATAAAGCCTCTGTTTGTAAATTTGCTGGAAATTCTAATCTTTTAAATAATGATAAATTGGTTTGAATTCAACAAATTAAAGTTGAATAAAGAAGATCATGTTTGTATTAAAAGATGCTGCGGCCGATCAAAACACTTATAAAGCACTAGAGATTTGGTTTGATATTTAGCTTTCGTGGAAAAATCATATTAAATGCCCATGTCAAGAATAATCACCGTTGACAAAGCGTTGACATTCATGATTTAAAATTGGTTTACGCTATATTTTATACTTGAAAATTTAAAATACTTTATAATTTCAAACGGTTGAAAAAAAACATTTTAACTCTTTTCAAATAGTATCATTGTTCAGAAGTGATTCAGTTCGCTTTACAACTTTGCTAAAAGGGTATATACAAAACGTTACCTCAAGATATCAGAAATCTTAAATTTGCTCAGTTTTTAAAAGCAGTCAAATTGTTTCTAGTTCTCCGGCGTCTTCTATAAAAAATAAAAAAAAAACAAAAAAATGTTTTATTTCTTAATAATATAGTGCATTTCAATTATTATTAGAGGTAATATATACAACTGAGTATAGTGATCAATTGTACAATTAGGTGGAAACTTCTGACCACCGTTTTTGAACTCCTCATTAAAAAGTAGAATAGGAATGTTTCATAAACCCGACCCATTGAAACACCCCTAAGGGGGGTTTTCCTGCTTTTTTTATTTTAAAGTGACATATCTTATGAACGATAATATATAGAGTGCTGAGACCTTTATAGTTGATTGGTTGGTCTAAGTTTGAGTTTCCAAGGTGTTTATGAGTTTCAACATTTGTATATATTACCGTTTCGCCCCCTGATCTTGTTAAAGTTATAATTTTCTGTCAACTGTTTACTTGTATTAATTACGACTATGTTGTTTAACTTGTATAGTTTGTGACAATTAAATTATATAAAGTTAAAATTAGTTTAGAATTTTTTTTATAACAAATTACTTTTAAAATACATCTAAAATCAATAGTAACACAAAATATTATGTAATTATAGATATTACATTTAAAATGATAATAAAATTAATTTTGTAA
Organism: Sinelater perroti; assembly: GCA_036346155.1. NCBI lineage: Eukaryota > Metazoa > Arthropoda > Insecta > Coleoptera > Elateridae > Sinelater > Sinelater perroti. The sequence continues at coordinate 7,419,989 of JARFIY010000265.1, forward strand.
CGTATTCAAAAGTTATAAAAATTAAAGGTAGAACTATGGTATATGATATAGAAAGAAACAGGTACTTTAAATAAAAAAATTTAAAAAAAATTACTAATTCAAAAGTGACAAAGAAAATACTGAAAAGTATTAGATTGTTGGCCTAAAACCTTATATATAAACAATATATACAAGATATATTTAATTAGCATTTCGTAGGTAAGTTTTGAGGAAATTTCCTTTTTGTGTCTGTAAAGCTGCAGTAATATATTCAGACAGTTCTATTTTACACTGGCACGAAATGTTGAAGCTCAGTTAAAATTGCCATAGTTGCGCATAGTTTAATTAAGTTCCGTGAAGATATCGAGGATGTCTATTATAAATATTAGGTTAACACTGAATTAATAATAGACAGTGCTAAAGCTAATCAACCCAGTACAAACAATAAATTTCCGTATAAATGAGTATTGCAGAGTTTTCGCAATTGCAAAATGCAAATTTGGTGTAACCAAATTACGCAACATTATATCTGAATAGTTGAGCCTTAGTTAATTTTGTCACACTCTGTCCTCTGTACCCTGTTTCACAATATTGTAAGTCTAGATCTTTGTAAAGCAGTTAGCCAAATTTCTCAGTTTAAGCTTATTTTGTTGTAAATTAAAACTCAATTTTTTATTAACTACTTTCTCAAAATTTAAATTTTTTCTATTTTTCAATTATTTTTAAGTTATTGAATTTTATTTTTTTAGTAACTAATATTTTTTTGTTGTTAGTTTTATGTACTGTACAATTTTTTTATTGTTTTAAAAATTATAACAATATTTGATTCATATCTTTAAATAGATTTCGTATGTTTTATACTTTACGTAATTTTTATATATTTTGCATTTTTCCCACAACCAATTATCTATTTATTAATTTAATAATAATCTGAAACATAAGAGGGGTGTAAGAGGTCCCTCCACATCTAAGGACACCAAAGTCAACCCTACCTGCACGAGATGCGAATACCGCCCGGTACACCCTGTTAGAAAACAAACGGGACTCTGGCGACCCAACATCGAGGGGTATAACCTGATATCCTGAGGTAACGGGGTCCTCGTGGCTGTGTTAATCACCCGCGCAAAGCAAGAAGATTTAGAGGCCAAATAATATTTTCGAATACGAACGAAATATTGGGAAACGGACTCGGCGAGAAACAAAGACAAAAATTGGAACATGGAATAGAAATGGTGTAGATGGAAAGGAAGTAAAAATTATAAAATAAATACTGAGTATAAAAAGAAAGGTAACGGAAGACCCCGGTTAGATCAAGAATTAACAGGATGGGCTAAAGAGGGGTAGAAATACTAGTAAGTGCGCAGATCGCCCAACAAATAAAACAGTAGAACACAGTGAATGCAAGAATATTATATTTGGACTTGCAAGAAAAAATAACCATAATACAGATCTATGTCTCAACAGAAAACTCTACAGAAAAGAAGAAAGAGGCGTTCTAAGAAGAACTTCAAATACAAGTAGATAAAGGTAGAGAAAGAAACTAATAAATGGGATTGAAATGCCAGGACAAGAAATAGACAGGCTATAGGATACGGAATAATAGGCAAATAAGGAAGAAAAACTCTCCTTAACAATAATGGGAGAAGGATAATAGATTTCTGCGTCACCAATCAAATGCAAATCGGAAATAACCACTTTAATCACTAAATAATACACTTTCAAGGCGGCAGGAACAGAAGTGAAAAGTATTAACGACCATATAACATATAACAGAGAAGTCAAATATGGCTTGCTAGATGCGAAAGTAATAAGAACTCCATAAATACAACAGACTGCTAATAACAGACACCAGATTTTATAGTAAGAAACTCCGGGCTAGAAGAGACTCTAGAAGCATGGGAAACTAAAGAAGCAGAATAAAAAAGTAGTTGACCTATGGAAAAAGTGGACAATACTAAAAACGGAAAAGCAGTAGTAAGGGAAATCCAAAAGACCCAGTGATAGAATGACGAAGTAAAAGAAAAGGTAAAGATCAAAAAGAAAGCTTGAAAAAGATATACACAAAGTAAGAAAGATTGCGATAAGCAGCACTGTGTAAAAAAAGAAACGAAGCCAAAGAAGCTGTTCAAGGAGCAAAACAAGACACTTGGGAAGAGCTCTGAAATGAACTCAAGACAAAATTCAACGAGGACAATGGAAGAAAGTTTTGGAAAGGCATCAAAAGACTAATAGGAAAATATAGAAGAGAAGTATGGAGCATAAGAAATAATGAACGCATCGTGAAACAAAAGAACAATTACAGGGTAATATGCTTCTCCTTTATAATACAGAAGGGGGACGCGGTGGCTCACATGATTTAACCAGCTGGCTCTGTCCTCTAGCCGACGCGCGCGAGTCCGAGTCTCGCTCAACCTATGGGTGTGTGTGAATGTACTAGCATTAAGTGCATGTTAGTAGGCACAATGAGCCCTTGCGGCTGCAGTGCAGAAGATATTCAAAAATCCCTAGAAAGAAGATTACGAAAAGAAGAGAAAAAAACTATGTAAAAGCAAGCCGGTTATAGACCACCCAGACAAACGCAAGTGTGTACTAAAACAGTCAAAAAAAAAGATTAGAAAAGAAACTCATTGTACCTGGCATTTATAGGTCTAAGCTAGACTTCTACACGGTGCCCAAACAAACAATATGGAATGCATTAAAAATAAATAGTAAAATAATGAAAATCGAGAAAAATAATACAAACAAAAACAAAAGAATTACACGAAACTGGAAAAAGCTCGAATAGATCAACAACTATGAATACTTAAAGGCAATAATAAAAAAAACTCGATATATAGAATTGAAGAAGGGACAAAGCAAGCAAAGTATATTATGCGATAAATAAATCAATAATAACGAAAAAAAAAGTAAGCACACAAACAAAACTTATAGTATGGTGTTGAAAGCTGGACAATACATGACAAACCAGAAGTAAAATAACGGCAAGTGAAATAAAATTCCTAAAAAGATTAGTCGGGAAAACCAAAAGAGACCGCATACAAAACACAGTAACTATAGAAGAATTAGGTTAACAACCGCTAGTGCAAGAAGTGGAAAAATTTAGTAGTATGGGCACATAGTTAGGATGTCAAGAAACAGAAACTCAAGACGAATATTGGAAGCAAGGCAAGAGGAATCAAGAGGCAGAGGAAGACCAAGGGAGCAAAGTTTAGAAAAGAGAGCAGAACGAAGAGAAAAACAACTAAAGGAAATAAAAATAATGGCATCTAACTAGAACAGTTTTCGGAAGTGGATAGAGAACCTGATGCTCTAGGATATAAAAGAGAAGGAAAAGAAGAAAGTGAAACTTACGAAATATTAACTGTATTTTATAGATAAAAGAAGCGTGCAAAGATAAAAAATGTTAAGAAGATAACAGTATAAGAAGAAAAGGGAAATAAGAAAGAATAAAGCAGTCCCAGAATGAATAAGGTAATAACGATATAAAAAATGGTAAAACAAATTTTGAATTTAGGGAAGCAATTGGTAGAAATAAAGAATTATAATTTTGACAATGGCCCTTTTTTGAGAAGCTCGCGCACAAATTGGTTATATCTACTTTTTGAAGAAAATCACATAATACATGCTTTTGCTTTAGTGTTGAGCATCGCGATGGACTCCCTCAAATGCCTTATTGTAAGATATAAATGAGAACTGTAGTATATCTACTATCAAGTCTCTCAACATGAAGACAAAATACCTTTTTTGCAAACCAATGGATGTACGTCATGCTTATTACTAGATTGCATTTCACAACTAGAACTTATTTAAGAATTCCAGGATAAGCACATTATAACGCTCAACATCCCGGTGTGATATTAAAAATTCAATTAAGCACTACGAAAGCGAGCGTATCTTCAAGCGACGACAAACGTGACGAAAGAACTAACTTTAGAAGTCGTGAAACAGCCTATCTAGACAACTCCATAAAAAACACTTGTCTCTAGTTTAGCAGATAAGCGACTATTAAATCAAGCAACTTCTGAGCTTAAAAGCTTCCTTCTGATATTAAAAACCATTCCACACAAAAATACTGAATCTCTATCTCCAACAAAATTTACAGAATACTCGGTTAGGAAAGAAATCAAAAAGCTGAATAGACCACAAAAAATGTCACCTCTTCTTACTGCGATCAAAATTTAAGCCTGAAACTACCAAGAAAAAGCCTTAACCTTTGCAAATAGTTGAAGGTACTTTAGCCGTTTTTATCTGAAACGCCAGTCTAAGAAAGAAACGAAATAAAACCGCTTCTCAGAGCGCTTTTCTAGATGAGACTACCGATGGAGCAGTTCACGGAATCCAAATTATAAACTTTGTTTTATCCCTCTGCAATAAAAATCTATTGTGAGTACAATAATTGTAAGACCTATGAAATTTAAATAACACTCAAGATTTTATAGACTGACTACTAAACTGCTACTAAATCGTAAACAAAACTAAACAGTAACTTAATTCCTGGTTACTACTTTAGATCTTGACAACAGTCTGTCATAACTGAACGAATTCATCTGGTTGTAAAAAAATGTTATGAATTTTAAGGTAAAAAATGGTATTTTTCAGCTATATTTATATGTGACTCAAGATGTTGACAAAGTATGGCACTTCCTTCTTATTGCTACCAACTTCTCAATTCATATCTTGCCGGCAGACACTCCCTTGTCATGTTTGGAGATTATCAATCAATATTACCTCCTATTAGATCTGGAGTTCCACAGGGGAGTCTATTGGAGCCAATATTGTACCTTTTGTATACTGTGCTATTAGTTAATGAAGAAATAAAGCAATACAGCGTTAGTTATCACAGCCATTTTAGTCAAATTTTTTCTGGAAAATGATAAAGATGAGTCTCGACTAAACATATTTGCATTACTGTGAGAGTGTTGTTTTAACTACTTACCTCTAGAGATTTAAACTAAATTTAAATTACGGAATTTGTTAATGAAGTCTTTCTTTCGTGATACGCGTGATTTTATAATTTACTAAGCGTCAACGAATGACAGTCTGTAAAGACACTAACAAAATTAAAAACATACGAGTACTCTTGAATAATATATTTATTTGTCAAATCTGATTTATATTAACTAAATCTCTGTCTAAACTACTGTTTTGGGGAAAACGGTTATTCCACAAATTTTGGAAGAAAAATTGTATATCCTAATGGTTCACTTTAAGCAATACTTCGCGGTTTTGTAAAACATGTGTCGTTGGTGGTGAAAAGTTATTTAGTGAATGGTGTGGAGTGGAAAAAATAGATAAAAAAATATCGCAATAAAATCAGAATAAGAAAAATAAATGAGAGTGAATGTGAAAATGACATTTTCCGCTAGTAATAAGTAGAAATTTTTAATTTTTTGGATATTTTAGGTCTCGATCTAGAAATGCTTAAACGTTTTCGTGATATGAAAGAGCATGAAAAGGTTCTAATAAAAAATATTGTAAAGGTGAGAATAAAGCTTACAGTGAAAGCGCGAAAATCCACGAAGATGTGGAATTAGCCCACTTTTATATTTTAATAATTTGTCATAAAATCGTCTATAACAAATATTTAAAAAAATTGTCTATTTAGTTAAATGCTATTGAATTGATGCAATGCAAATATTTATTAATTGTACATTAGCACCAATGCCATTATTTGTCCGTACTGTTATTTGAATACGGTTATTGTAAAATGCTAATATCATAATTTAACCACAAAAAATTAATATGGGAAAGTTTTAATTTGTTTAATCTTTCTTAATTCTGGTAACTATTTGAACGCAATCAACGAATATTGTAAATTGTAATCCAGTATTTCGTGCAATCCCGCGCTCCGCATATGTCGCAATAGCAATTGGCTTCAAAGTAATTGAAATTATTAATTAGCTGCTGATTAGCCGCAGATGCAAATCTGGTTAGCAGTAAATCATTTCTGTGGTGTCCCCAATTACAGCAGCACGGACGCTTGTAATTATCGTCTTTATTCCATTATATACAGTCTAGGATAGATGTATCGCTATGTGTCTGTGCAAATCCTGAGAGGCTATTCATCTTCCGCCAGCACAAAATGTCGCGCGCAGATCTATCGATAATGTATCGAATTACATTCTTACCTGACTTGTTAGCGATCAATGTGCGGCACTCTCCCAGACACTGCAAAGTATTGCTCTCTAGGTAACTATTCTATTCTAACAAATAAAAAAGTTGGTTCCATTGCCAGAAGCTTCGTATTTCAAAACATAAAGCCACTTTTTGCCCTCCCATTCTGCTAAACACTGCAGCATACTCATGCCCTGCTAAAAATCGGCCTTAAAAACGTAAGTGTATGGACCAAAGCCAACTGTAGCTTTCCTGCTGGTGTTCTTACATAAAATACTTCCCCAATGGCTTTTTTACTAAAAGCCAATACTGTACAATAAGAAATGCTTCGACAGCGTTCTGGCAACTCGCTAGTGCTTTTGTAGAATTTAGGAATACTCAAGCGCAAATATAGAAGTTGTAAACATGTAAGGTGTAAGAATAATAATAGAATTGAATTAAGAAATACATCAAGTTACCTGCAGGAAAATCGTTGAAGATACATAATTTATTTCTGAAACTAAAATAAATTTTAAGATAAACTCAATAAATCTTATATTACTCATATTATACGCTTATATGCAAGTTTAAAACAAAAGTTCAGTTCAAGCTACTTAACATCTGATTCTTCAGTGTTTTGAGCTATTTGAAAAAAAAACATTTTAGGTTTTTGTATAATTCAATAAAAGTACAAGCTCTTATGCAATAATCAGCTAACAGTTTTTAAATACATTTTAGAAAAATCTGTTAAATTCAACTGTTCAGCCCCGAGCAGACTAATCACCATTAAAACAAAACAGAACCATTACCAGCTTCCTAACACTTCAAAACTAAACGATGAAGTAACTCAACCTTTTCAAAAAAAAAAACAAATCAACCTAATGAACCAGACATATCTTCCTTTTTTCTCTATCTTCAACAACATACGTAAATTATTATTAATATAGCTCTTAACTATTTCCCATTTAAACCAAATTTAATGATTCCGAATACACCATATCCTTACCAACTTCTTCAATAGCTAATTCAATCTATTCTCTCCAAAATTTGGTATAAAATGGTATAAAACACAACGATTAATTTTCTCATTATTATTAGTTGATTCCTCGTTTGGCTTTTAACGGGTGAAGACGTTCTAACTCCTCATAGTTATCAGTTGAGTGTAGTGCTGTAAATATTTGTGATTTTCTCACCAGAACTGTACGTACAAATATCCTGCTTTACATATGCAGTTCCCACAAATATACTAGGATCAAACGGAACAAATTCCAACCTTCAATAATCATTATTAAAATGTTCAACAAATATACCCACAAACTTCCTCACACTCAAATATTAACAACAAACGTAATACGAATATGGAAACAAATTCTCACGTATCACTCAGTAAAGACGAATCAACTACTAATAAAACAGACTTGCCAGTAAAGATACACAAATGGCAAGTGGCAAAAAAAGAAAGAGATTAACTCATCCTTCAATAAAATACAAACCTCGCAAACCAAAGTTTCAAACAGATATCAAGCTCTTTCACTAACAGATCCTGCGCAAACCAATGCAGAATCAAACAACAAAATACAAATCAACAAGCACAAGCCCATAAACTACCCCTATCTATATTTATGGGGTAACAAATTACAAGATAATGACAGACAATCTGGTTAAAGCCGCTGATAACAAAACATACTACACCAAATCATTGAGAGGCAACACAGTTAAAATAAACCCTCAAACTATAGAGACTTACAAAAAATTAATTCATCACCTACGCAAGGAAAACATTGTGCACCACATGTACCAACCAAAGCAGGAAAGAACGTAGAGAGTGGTCATACGCAACCTCCATCACTCCATACCAACAGATCGAATAACACAAGACTTGGAGAAAATGGGGTATATGGTCAGAAATATTATAAATATCTGACACAAATCAAGTAAACTTCCTCTTCCCTTACTCTTTGTGGACAAAAGGCAGCAGAAGAAACACAATCTATAACCATAGTCGCAAAATTAAGATAACGAAAATTTTTCTGATAAATTTGAGACCTTCATCAGTGAATGTTCAACATGTTTATGCACATCCTTAACCAAAATAGCATGATTTTGACGATGTTAACTATACTTATAGGCAAACTAACCCAAAAATGGCTCTATCAATATGTATAGCAGCCTGGAACGCAAATGGGCTATGAAACCACATAAAGAAATCATTTTATTTTTGAATTGCAACAAAATAGATATTCTATTAGTTTTCGAACCCCATTCAACAGAAAGAACACATATTAAAATTCCATACTATATAATATCTTATGCTTATCACCCGCATAGAACTGCGCATGTTGGATTGGCTACTACGTTACACAACCCTACACTACAGATAAAATTCAGGCCACAATAATAAAATAAAATGCACTTAATAAGCCGATAACTAAAGCAGCCATCTATTTCCCCCCTAGACACAACATCTCTTCAACACCTTTTTCCGCACTTTGGGGTCCCACTTTCTAGTAACTGGAGATTGGAATGCCAAACACACAGTATGGGAATTCAGACTCATCACACCAAAAAGGCGCAATCTACTTTATTCATCACAATAAAACAACTTAAACTTCTTATCTAAAGGAAAACCAATAAACTACCAGATTTACTCGACTTTGCCATAACCAAAGGCATATATGACATACACTACACAATAAAGTCCAACCTTGACCTAAGCGGTGAACACAGCGGCTTTGCTGAACACCTGGCAAATGTGTTAACAACAATGAACATGACGAAATAGAAAATTTCCTTAACGCTTCACACCAACTTTCACTACCTGTAAATCCATTTTCACCAGGTGAAGTCCGTCGAATAATTAACACGACAAACTCGTTTAAAGCGCCTCTTAACCACAATCTTTAATAGCATACTACGGCTGTGTCACTATCCAATACAATGGAAATATGCCCAAAATATAATGATTGCAAAACCTGACAAATCTACCATGGAACCCACTTCTTATCGTCCCATAAGTTTATTGCCCTTAATGTCTAAAATATTAGAGAGGCTCCTCCTGTCTAGAATCAATACAAACATCTTAATACCTGAACACCAATTTGGCTTCCGGCAAAACTTTCAACAACCCAGCAGTGCCACCGGATAGTAAACAAAATCAAAGAGACAAAAATGTGGGCCGTAGTATTTTTGGACATACAGCAGACATTCGACAAGCTGTGGTACGAAGGATTATTATTTAAACTAAAGAAACACATGCCTAGTCAAATATATATTATTCTAACGTCCAATTTCAGCGAGAAATTCTACAAAATGAAGGTTAACAATGTATTATTCAGCTACCATCCTATAAAATAAGGAGTACCCCAAGATCCTTGGATCGCTCCTGTACTTAATTTTTACTGCGGATATGACTGACGACACCACAATGGCCACATTTGCTGACGATACAGCAATCAAAGCAACTGCCACAAATCCAGCTACAGCTTCTGGTAAGCCCCAAAACCACTTGAACTATTTAGACAATTGGCTACGACGTTGGAAAATCAGTTAACACCGAGAAATCGACACAGGTCACCTTCACCTTGAGGCGAATTACATAACCACAGGTCTATCTCAATGGCTTTCCTATTTCTTAAAATCCGGTCGTTAAATACACGAGACTTCAGTTCGATCGGAAACTCACCTGGAGAGAACATATAAAGGCCAAAGAAAACCCAACAAAACTTTAAAGTAAAACAAAAAAAAATTCAATTACTCCTTCAAAATAAACTATACAAAACCATTATAAAAACCCATTTGGACGTACCGTATTAAGCTCTGGGGATGTAATAAACCGTTCACTCCGCATGATGGTGAATGCTCCTTGGTATGTGCCCAGCCATACTCTTCATGAGGATTTTAGCATACCATTCGTCAAAAATGTAGTATCGGTCACACAAACCAGCTTATAAAAGTACTCTATCAACAACATCCAGAAAGAAAACTTAAGAGAAAATAGCCAGAAGACCTCATTAACTAGAAAAACTTGGAGAACTATCAATGGATGGTGCCCACCTCATGATCAAAGCTTTTACTTATTACTCCGTATATATGTTTATATCAATATATTTACTGCAGCATAAATTGTAAAATTGCAATTAATAAAAAAAGTTATTATTGGATAGTTACAGTATATGTGGAGCCGGCATAATAGAAACTCCCCTTCTGAAGACGCAATTTCTAAAATTAACAGATATATTTTTCGCAGACAGGTTAATAACGGTTTCGTGGTGAGACGTAGCTATTATAATAAAACGAAATATTCAACATGACACATCTAACAAAGTACTAAGCGAGATTGATATTATTAAGCTTTTCGATAGTACAATACAAACGCTCATTATAGGAGATCTGAATAGTAAAATCATCTTACGTAGATGCCGTTCAAGTAATCCCAATAAAGCTAACTTAAACAATTATGCAACAATTTATTACGATTCCACCAAATAAATGTGTAGATCCGACAATCAGCCCGGCATATTAAATATTATAGTTGTCTAAAATTTTGCTATCAAATTCTAAAGAACGTTATTTCTAAACTCGATTCAGGCTACTTCTTTGTACATATAACATTTGCTGTTACCCCAGTTTGCAGACTTAACTTACCTAAACTAATTAAAAGTTGCGTCAAGTGGGACACATTTAAACTACATCTTGATGCATTCAAATTAACTATTTCAAGAAATGGACAATCACATTAGAATCCTAACGACAGCAATCACTAAAGCCCCACACTCAGCAAACCTTTCTAATCTCATACGCAACATTAAAATTCCTAACATTCCCCCAAAATACATATTAGAATTGATTAAACAAAAAATATACTTTAAATACAGTTGTAGAGATTCAAGGATACCTAACTCAAAACTTAATTAAACAATATTAGCTAGAACATTAAACGAGACATACAAAAGTTGTAGAATAAACAATTATAGGAAGTACCTTGAAAATATTCAGCTAACAATTTATAAATTACGGAATGTTACAAAAAATATAATCAGGTAGCATAAAGTAATTCCTATCTTAATTGAAGGTAATATCTCATACATCACCAGATGTAGAAGAATGTCAGTTATTTACAGAGCATTTAAAAAAGTTTTTAGGCAAGCAATTTTTGAAGAAAATCGAAGACATACTAAAATAATATTTATAAATTCTGTGGTCTTTCAGTCTTATTATATGTCCCATCCATCTCAGCCGTTGCGCTTTGATTACTCCTGTTTGCTTGGTTTATAAAACAGGTTGTATATTTTCTTATTTGTTTTTTTTCCCATATGCCTTCCTCCACTTTTCTCAGAACCTTTTTTCCCATATTTTAATTCTCTGTACTTCTTCTTTTTTTAGTGTCCACGTCTCATTTCCAAATATTATTATGGGCCTAATTACTGTTTTGTATATGTGTAATTTCAGTTTTCTTGCAATTCCTTTGTAATACAAAGTTTAACGCTGCCATGGATTTATTTCCTGTCGCTTGATTCTTGCTTTTATTTTTTCGCTTAAGCCCGGTTGTTCTTGTGCAAAATCTTCTTCTATTTAAGTCTTATACTATGTACTATATACTTTCTAATATCTTAATTTTTGTTGCTCTTTCGATTTTCTTTTTTCATTTTTGTTCTGTTCTCGTCATAAATGCTATATCATTAGCATAAGCTACGCAGTAATGGTTTTTATAATGTGCTACCCCCCACCCCCGTTAACATTAGCTTGACGCAAAATTAAACAAGGTCGGTGATAAAGGGTATTCTTATCTTAGAATTGTTCTGACATTAAACTTTTTCGATAAATTTTCTTTAATTTTTACTCTACATTCTGTCGGACGTAGGGGGAGGTCTATTATTTTAATTATTTTATTTTGTATCTTTATCTTTTTTTAATGCTTGTAACAGTTGTTTTCTATTTAACTTATTATATGCTTGCTTGAAATCAATAAATAGCACATATGTTTTTTTGTACTCTCAAAAAAATATTTGGTTATAAATCCTGCTTGATACTCTCGTATCTTATACATTTTGTTAATCAAGTTATTTTTTATACTTATTGCCAATATTTTGTATGTAAGGCTATACACTCCTTGTAGTTGAAGCCGCCCTTTTTAGGCTCTATAGACTGGTTCTTTTTAAAAGCAAAATGGGTCGTCACTCCACTACACTTTATTCTTCACAGGTTGGGGTTTTTCTTCGCTTCTTCCACTACTTCTCTCCATTCTTTCTTGTTCTTCATTTTATCTGTCCACCTTGTAACTCTCATGCTACTGATATCCCCAATTACTTGATCTTCCCATCTCAGTTTTAGCCTTCCTCTTGATCTTGTTGATGGTTTCCAGTTTGATATCCTTTTAACTATTGATTCCTCACTCATTCGGTTTATGTCCCTTAATTCGTTTTGCTTTTATTGCTCTTACAATATTCTTCTGCTCTAATATTGTTCCTACTTCGTTATTTGTTAATCTTCTGCATTGCTCTTCATTTATTTTGTATCCCTCGTATAGCTTCCTTATTATCTTTCTTTATAAAAATTTTTAGTTTTTCTTCATCTCTCTTTGTCAAACATACATTCTCTGCAGCGTATGTTACTACCGGTCGAATTGCCACTTTGTACAGTCTTAACTTCGTTTGCTTACTTATTGTTTTGTTATTCATTATCATTTTGTAACTGTAATAAGCCTTATATTCGGCTTGTATCTTTTGATCTATCTCTTCCCTTCTGTCATTTTTCCCGTTTATTAGCGTTCCAAGGTATTTTAAATTATCTACTGATTCAATTCTGTAATTTCCAATTTCTATATCTCTTGCGTTTCCTCTTGTCTCTTTTCTTGTTTTTCCTTGATTTATCTCTAACCCTATTTTTTGAGCTTCTCCTGCAATGATCTGTATTGTTTCTTCTAAACTTTTCCTATCTCTTGCTAACACCGCAATGTCATCTGCATAGGCTACTATTTGTACAGACTTCTCAATTATTGTTCCTGTTACATCGCATTTGTTCATAATTCCTTCTATCGCTATGTTAAATAGTGTGGCCGACAATCCATCCCCCTGCCGAACTCCTGTACTTATGTCTATTTCTTGCATCACCACAGCTTTTGCGCCTTCCAGTGTCATTCCAATCAGTCTTATTAGTTTTTCCGGTATTCCTAAATTTCTCGCATCTACCTTCATCATATTTCTATTGAGTGCATCAAAAGCCTGCCTAAAATCTATAAATACAATTTCTATTTCTGTAGCTTGCTCGTAACATTTCTCTACTACTTGTTTCATCACATGTATTGCGTCTATTGTCGATTTCCCTTGTCTAAATCCATTCTGGTATTGTCCAATTTTTTTCTCTGTTTCTACTTTTACTCTTTTTAGAATCAGTGCTGTGAGTATCTTGTATGCTGTATTAGCAAAGTTATTCTTCTGTAGTTCTCCCATCTCATTAAATCTCCCTTTTTTTGGTGTCGGTACTATTATTCCTACCCTCCATTCTTGCGGCATTGTTTCTTCTTTCTATATTTGCCTCATTCGTTCAAAAATTCTCTTCTCCAGTACACTTCCTCCGTTTTTATCAATTCACTGCATATGTTATTTGACCCTGCTGCTTTTCTTTGTTTCATCTCTTGGATTATCTTATGTATCTCCTCCTCCGATGGTTCTTTATTTCCTCGTTACTTCCTTCTCTGTCACTTTCTATGTCTACTTCTATTCTTGTCGTTTCCCTCATGTATTTTTCCCATTCTTTCATATCTATGTTTGCTAAGTTATTCCTTTTCCTTTTTTGTTTCTTTTTCTATTTCATCAATCATTTCATCTAACCACTTTTGTTTTTTCTCTTTTATTATTTTTGAGGCTTCTTTCCTCCTTTGTTTATATTCTCTGTAGTCATTTTCATTACTCGTTTGCAGCCATTTTAATCTTGTTTCTCTCTTTTTCTTTATTGCTATCTCAAAAAGATTATCAAACCACTCTTTTCCCAGCTTCCTCTGATATCTTCTTATTTTTTCCTCGGCCGCTTTAGTTATACTATTTTTTATATTCTTCCATTCAAACTCTATATTACTGTCTTGCTTTTTTCTCTTTAGCTGCCCTTTTACTTCTTCTTCGTATTCTTGTTATCTTTCATTTCTTCTTAGTTCTTCTGTATTCCATTTTCTTTCTGTCCTTCTTCCTTTCTTATTCTCTATTATCCTTAGTTTCATTTCTGCTATTAGTAACTGGTGGTCCGTGTCTAGGATTGTTCCTCTGTACGATTTTACATCCTTTATCATTTCCTTCCTGTTATTTTTAATCATTATATGATCTATTTGATTCCCTTCGGTTCTCCCTGGTATCATCCGTGTTATTTTATGTTCCTTCTTATGTTGAAACATTGTACTCGCTATAACCATATTCATTTGTGTTGCCAAATTACATAGTCTTTTTCCATTTTCTGAAAATATTTCGTGGATTGTATGTTTTCCGGTTACATTACTTATATATTCCTCCTTCCCTATTTTGGCATTGCAGTCTCCGGCTACTATTATGGTTTCATGATTTCCTATGCTTTCGCAAGCTTCTTCTAATTTTTCACAGAATTTCTCCTTTTCTTCCTCAGTTGCCACATCTGTAGGTGCATATATGTCTATAAATGTAATATTTGCTATTCCATTTTTATTCACAAGCATGATATTCTACCATTTATTTTCCTAAATTCTATAATTTTATCTCTTATCTCGCTGTCGAACATAAACGCAGTTCCGTTTTTTCCTTGCTTCTCCTCTCCAGCATACAACAGCGAATACTTTTTCTTGTCTATTCTACCTTCTCCTTCCCACCTAATTTCTTGTAGAGCCATAATTCTCACCTTGTATCTCTTCATCTCTTCTCCTATTTCCTCCATTTTACAAATTTTCATCATTGTCTTTACGTTCCAGGTACCAAATCTCATTTTCTTTTTTGTTCCACTTGTTTTACTGCCGCTACTTTTAATTTTTTTTCTCAATAACTTCTTTATTGTCCTTTTTCCTTGCCACTTCCGTCATCGTAGGTTCCGTCGTTCCGTTTCTTACTAGTTTTTTGACTTGTGTTTTGTTGAGTTAGCCCTTATCAAGCTTCCACCTTCCTCGTATGACCATTCATATTTAATAACATCAACTTCCAGTTTGCGGTAGCTCACTTTAGTTTTCTTTCCTTTATTCTTTTCTTCTTGTGCCACCTTCCTAATTGCGTGCTGTATTTTTCTTTTCTCAAGCGTCAGATCGCTGTCGACGTAGGTACTACCCGTGAGCTTCCATTTCCTCTTTAATACCTCTAATTTTTCCTCGAAGGTTGCACATTTTACTATTATATTTTTTGATTTAGAATTTCCCACTACAAATGCTTCTTCCGCTTTAATTTCCACTCCCATTTTCTCTCGGATAAAATCAGCTACCTTCCGCTTCAAGTTACCATTCCCTGGCTGTTCTTTCTCTAAATCTATCCCTTTGATTATTATATTCTTCTTCCAAGCTTGCTTTCCAGGTTACTTATCCTCTTCTACATCTCTTTCCTTTCCTCTTGCCAGTCATTCGCTTTTTCTTCCCATTCTTCCATCACCTTCTTTAGATCACCCTTCACTTCGGCAATATCTTCTTTTATACCATCTATCTTTGTCTCCAATTGCATCATTATATCTCCTTTAACTTCATCTAGCTTATTTAATGTTATCTGCATGTCCATCTTAATTTCGGTATTTTCTGCTAATTCGTTAGTTTTTTCTTCCTCTTTCGTTTGCTGTTTTGTTGGGCTCCTCAATATTTTCGCGCTTTTACTGATCATTTTTAATTTCTTTAATTCGCACCTCTCAAACTATTCTGGGTCCTCTAGTTCTCTCTTCCCTTTTATAAAGTATTTAATACTAGTCACGCTATTAGTTCTTGCTCTTCTTTCCTCTTTATTTTCTTTTTGATACATCAGTGCCTTAATCTATTTCTACGCGTCGCATTTTAGTTTATCCCGACCCGCCGTGCTCTCCGCCACTGCTTTAGGATCTTAGCTTATGCGCTACGCGAAAACGGCGAGTCCTCCTTTACTCTCACGCGAATGCGCGACCGCTTGACTTTCCCGGTTCGTGATTATACTTTCGCTGTCGCATGCAACCTTCGCCCTTTTGTTATCACTGACTTTCGGTTTTATGACTGTTTTAAACACTTTCGCTAATTATTCTCCAAATATTTTATATTAGTTCACTCTCGCTTGTTTGTTTTCCCGTCGCGCACTACCTACTTAAATTATTTTCCACTAACACTCAACTAATAACACAATTTCTCTACACTGTCAACACGTTGAGGCATGAAGATAGCATACATTTTGTATGTAACGTTTAAAATCCTTGCTCTGTGCTCTAGCCGGTGTGTGCCCCATGGGTGTGTGTGAATGTCCTAGAATAAGTGCATGTTAGTGGGCAAAATAAGCCATTGAGGCTGCAGTGCCTGTAAGTGCGCCAAAAAATTCTTGCATCTTGCTTTTTTCCCTTGTTTGTGAATTGGATTCACAATTGCTTCTTTCCATTTCTCTGTTTTTTGCCATATATTGTCCAGTAATATTTTAATCTAGTTCACCAACTCCTCTCCACCATATTCTACCATTTTAAGCGTTACCTGATTCCGTCCCATACTCCTGTTGTTATTAATTTATTAATAATTTCTTTAATCTCTTCTAAGGATGGCACCTTAATTTTCATTTTAACGTCTTCGCCCTTTTTCATCTTCCTTATCTTGCACACGTTTATGTTCTGTCTCATTGTTTAACAATTTTTTAAATTATTCCTTCTATATTTTTAAAATCTCATCATCATCTGTTTTAACTGTCCATTCACTTCTTTACAGAGCAAAGTTTCTTTTTTATAAACTTGCTTTGCTTTCTTTAATCTCCTAATTTCCTTAGTTTTAACATTTATCTCTTAATATCTCTTTGCGGCCTTTCCTTTTTTTTTGATATTTTCTATTGTACCATTTCTAAGCATCTGCAATCTGTCCACTATATTCATTTAATGTTATTACACTAACAAAAAATTAAATCAAGATTATGCTAGACTTTTGCAGGTGCATCCACTTAGCAACAAGAATACGCTTCTTAGGAGCTAAAGCATACTATTTTAGGGTGACCAAATTAAACTTTCCTAAATAAAACTCACAAAACACTGAAAACATTTGAATTTTAGTGCTAGCAGTGTAAATTGTAGACTTAGCAATTACATGTAAAATATGATGTTGCCCAAATTTCCTACATGACTCTGCTAACATGAGACTACCTTTTTAACCAAGTTTTCCAACACTATTTCAGTAATTACACGTTTGGTGTTTTCTTTTAGCCTTCGAATCGTAGCCTATTTCTTAATATAAACCCTTTTCTTTAAATAGCCCCAAAGGAAAAAGTCTAACGAAGTTAGATTGCAAGATTATGCAGGTCAATTGATGTTACCCCTCCGCAAAATGACACGACCAGAAAATTTTGTTTAAAGCAAAGTGACCGTTTCTTGTACTGTGTAACAAAATCTTGTTAAAACTACATATCATTCCAGTTCATATCGTTAGTTTTATTGAAAACAAAATTGTTTAGCATTTCCTAACAGCACACCATTGAGAGTAACAAGCGTTGCCAGCTTCGCCCTCAAAGAGCACGGGTCAATATTCCTCCAGGCTACAATGCACACCAAATAGTGCATTAGTTATTCGTAACTAGCACGTAGGTTTTCACTACTCCAAATGCTACAATTTTAATTATTTACAAAGTTACTTAAAGAAAAATAAGCTTTATCGCTTAATATGCTGTTTTCATAATAATTTTAAATTCTATACATGCGTTGCTACAGAAAATGTAACGATTTTGCCATGTGTTTAGATATCAACTATGCAAATGAAAACTGCTAACGTTCACAGAATACAAATATTCAATTTAAATTTTAAAGTTAAATTTGGATCACCCTATTTTATATGAAAATCTACTTACACCCATTATTACACATGATTGTTGAGTATGGAGTACTACATCGACTACTAATATTAAAAATACTAATCATACTTATATATAAAAGGCGATGTGTTTGTTCGTCAGACTTGCGCGGCCGTGTGCAAAAACATTGGTTGCCAGAGTCACGCGTTCAGGGCCACGCGGAAATGCACGAACGATCGTCGTATCCTTAAAACACAATGCAATTTTAAAAACTTAAATTAAAATTAAATTGTTTATCCTACTGTTTTATTTTTCTGTTCTTTTTTGCAAATAGGCATTCTTTGGTATGGAACGGGTACAAACAGCTGAGCACCACAGAAATTACATGAGAAATCGAAGAAGTGAGCAGACTGCGGATGAAAGGGCAGCAATTAATGAAGCGAGTCGACGTATATATGCTGAAAGAACTCCAGAGGAAGTTGAAGTAGAAAACCAAGCAAGGCAAATGCGACGTTCTCAACGAACACCGGAAGAAATAGCTGCAGAGAACGAAGCAAGGCGACAGCAAAGTTTACGAAGAACCCCGGAAGAAACAGCACCAAGAAACCAAGCAAAGAGACTGCGACGTTCTCAAAGAACATCAAAAGAAATATCTGCAGAATAGTAACGATTGCTACAGAAGGTTCGTAATACTTGCATTATCTATAGCAGCTAAGCATAGCTGGCTGGATTTTGTAATTTTTTAAGATAAAATTCTTTGTTTAACCATCAGAGCATCACAACATACGCAAGGTGACCAGATTTATCATTCATTAGCTATAGACAAACTTAATTTGTTTATTATTAGCCAATGAACGATCACCCAACAAGGAGCTATATACCCGCTTAAAGAGATGACTTCCATAAGACATAATACCACAGAGTATGCATTAGTAAAGACCATCTTCTTCTTAAAGTGCCTTATTCATTATTGAATGTCGGCAACAATCGAGGCAAAATTTTGTCTATTTTTAGTGTCTCTTATCAACTCATGTGGGTCAAATCTCTAATGTTCTTAAGCCAGGAGCATCTCCTGCGACCTCGCCCTCTTTTGCCTTCAACTTTTCCTTCCATAATGAGCTGCAAAGTATTGTATTTGTCATTCCGATATAAATGTCCAAGATAAGCTGTTTTTCTTTTTTTAATAGTTAATAGGAGTTCGTTTCTTCTATTCATTCGTATCAGGACCTCTTCGTTTGTGATATGCTCTGTCCAAGATTTACGTAGCATTCTTCTAAACACCCAGTACTCAAAAGCTTGTATTCTCTTTTCTGTATTAGCCTTGAGGGTCCACGCTTCAGCACCATATAATAGTATTGAGTATATGTAGCACTGTACAAATCTGTATCTGGTTGCAAGACGAAGACTGCGGTTGGTAAGTAGTTTTTTGAGTTTTTGGAATGCTGATCTTGCTGTTTCTATTCTTATTTTTATTTCCGTTTCTGGGTCTCCATTTTCTGTCAGCCAGCTTCCCAGGTGTTAGAATTTTTGTACTTTCTCTATTTGTCGATTATATATTATAAGTTGTGTTTGTGCTATTGGTGTTTTGGTGAAAATCATGTATTTTGTCTTTTTAGTATTTATCTTTAACCCTATTGCGTCTCCTTCACGACTTACTGCATCCATCAGGCGTTGTAGTCTTTCTAGGCTATCCGAGATTATTGCGGTGTCGTCAGCGTACCTTACATTATTAAAAAGTTTACCGTTTATTTTTATTCCGTCTTCGGAGTTTTCTACTCTGAATAAATATTAAATAATAGTGGTGAGAGGATGCAACCTTGCCTCACTGCTCTTTTAATTGCGATAGCTTCCGTATTTTCATTATCTGTTCTTACTGTGGCTTTTTGGTTCCAGTATAGGTTTCTAATAGCTATTATGTCTTCTTGATCAAGTCCTTTCTCAGTCAATACTGTCAATAGTTCGTCGTGCTTTACACGGTCGAAGGCTTTTTCATAGTCGATGAAGCACACGTAGATATCTTTTTGTTGGTCACGGCATTTTTGTAACAGAACTGACAGGCTGAATAACACTTCTCTGGTACCAAACCCTTTTCTAAATCCAAATTGGGATTCGCTTAGATCTATTTCACATATCTGATATATCCTACGGTGTAAAATTTTTAGAAATAACTTGAAAACGTGGCTCATCAAGCTTATGAGTCGAAAATCATCGCATTTATTTGCGTTGGGTTTTTTGGGTATAGTGATAAACTCCGATGTCATCCAATCAGAAGGCATTTTCCCAGTTTGATAGATTGCATTAAAAAGATTAGTAAGTAATGTTATGTTTTCTTCATTTAGAAGTTTCAAAAATTCGTTATGAATCTGGTCTGGTCCAGCTGCTTTGCCGTTTTTAGGATTTCGTATTACGCTTGTTGTTTCACTTTGTAATATATTTGGTGCATGCTCCGTTGTTGTTATATGTTGTTCAGTACTCACATCTTCAAAGGTCTGTTTTATATATTCTTCCCATACTTGTTTTAGATCTTCTTGGTTTGTGATTAGTTGGTTGTCGTTATTTAACATTTTGTTGTAGTTATATTTCTTAGCCCCTCCTATAGTTTCTTTGATCTTTGTGTGTAGGTTAAAAGTATCGTGTCTCTTTTCTAATTCTTCTATTTCATTGCATTTATCATTTAGCCATAGTTCCTTCGCTTGCCTTATCTTCTTTTGTATTATTTTATTTAGTTGTTTATATTGTTGTTGATTTTTGTATGTTCTTCTGTTGTCCATTAACGTTAATATTTCTAATGTCATCCATGGTTTCTTATTTTTGTTACGATTTTGTCCGGTTATGGTATTTTGTGTGTTTGTGATGGCTAGTTTTATTTTGTTCCAGATAGATTCGATAATCTCTGTGCGGTCTGTATCATCCTCATCAGTAATTACATTATTTATTAACTAGTGTATTCCACTTTCTTTTATATTTTCGTTTAGAGTCTGAGCCAACTGCATGCAGTGGACTGGTTCTCTCAGTTTCTGTAAATCTATTTTCTTGTCATATCGCTTTCGTAGTTTTTTGAGACGTATGTTAATGTATCCTAAAACAGGATTATGGTCTGAGCCCACATCACTTCCGAGATATGTTTTAACGCCTGTTAGTCCATTTCTATATATCTTGTTAATTAGAAGATAATCTATTTGATTTCGTATAATGTGTTCCGGGGTGTGTTGTGGAGACGTCCATGTACAGAGGCGCCTAGGTGGTAACTTGAACCACGTGTTCATGATGACCATGTTTTCTTCTTGGCAAAATTGTATTAGCCGTTCTCCTCTATCGTTTTGTTCGCCCAAGCCAAAATTTCCCACAATGTCTTCTACTTTGCCTTGGCCCACTTTGGCATTGAAGTCGCCCATAATAATAGTTACTTCGTCTGTTTTAATGTTTTTTCTTAGTTCATTTATGTGTACGTACAGTTGTTCTATTTCTGCATCTGGTTTTCCATTGTCGGGGCATATATTTGGAAGATGTTAATATTCTTTGGTGACGCTTTTAGTTGTAGTAATATTATACGATCTGAAAAGGGTATGCAGTTGATTATAGATTTGTTTATGTCCTTGTTGACTATAATCGCAACACCATTCGGATGATTTGTGTCATTGTTACCTGCATAGTATATGACATGGTCATCAATTTCACTTTTTCCACATCCCGGCCATCTTGTTTCTGATATTCCTAGAATTTCTATGTTTAATCTAGTCATTTTTTGAATTACGTTGTGTGTCTTCCCAGCCATATAAAGGCTCCTTACGTTCCATGTTCCAATTTTAGTGTTTTTTTTTCTATTTTTTATCTACATTTGGGTGGTGCCTATCTTGTTTTAACGTGGGGATTCTTAGCACCCTTGGTTATTTAAAACCTGCCACGGACTAGGGGCCAAATTCGGGTTTTGTGTTGCCATGATTATTGGAACTTGAGAAAGTAGCGCAGTGGTTTCTCCTTGAGTAAAGATCATAACAATGTATATTCTTCTAGGAGAAAAAAACAAATGTTTTTCGATAGTTACTATTAGTCATATTTATATCATGAAAATAAACATTTTAGCTCCTTAAATAGTAGTACTCTACCCCTCTTCTTTATTACACAAACTTTTTAGTTTTTGCTAAGAGTCTCATTGTGATTTTTCTTTATATATGCTACATTATGTCATAATATGGGATGTAGAAAGAACAAAAGCAAGATAGTTGGCGAACATATAGGTCTAAATCAAAATAAGTTCAAACATTTATCAACACAGATTATTCGATTATTTGATAATACATCACTTTAGATAAACATAGTGCTAATTTTTACAAATCAGTTTTTGGAAATAAACAATTAAAGAAATTATAAACAATTGTAAATCTAGAGAAAAGATCTATCTATTACAGTTACGTTATTAACTTTTTCTTCCTCTTTGCCTTATTATATTTTGGTTTGTTTTTTGCAGTTTAAGTGTTGAAAACATACAATTTCTTCTTAATATATCCAAATTATTTCATCTTCAAAACAATTCTTTCACTTCTACTTAGATCAATTTATTGATGTATAGAATTATCAAACAACATATTATAAAATAATAAAGCAAAAATTGAAAGTATTGGAAGAAATTATTTATAAATTAAATTAAAATTACTATCAAATCCAATAAATGAAATGCACGAAGAACTGTGAACTTTAAATAAATGTAATATTATTAAATAATCTCAAAAATAAAAAAAAATACGATAATTACAAAAACAAAATAAAAATATCTACATTATGAAATAAAAAGGTAAGCCGCTTTCAAATACTTTAAAAAGTACTATACCTGCACGATGTACAATACTAATATCACCGCAATGTTTTTCGTTAACTGCAGCCATTATGACCACGCGGCCCATTCCGACCATCAAAAAACGTCGCAAAAACTTGGAACCCATCATATCGGCGTTACAGGAAGGCGGCTCGCCAGCTGCCTGTTTCGATTTCGGCAGTATCCAGCGCCTCCCCGAGCAGTAAAAACGCGTTATTATGTAGAATTATATTGGCGGGCCATAAATAGGGCCATAAACAGAACTCTAGTTAGCTCCTAACCGCCAGGTAGGGAGTAATTGCAACTGCTAACAAAGGCCGACGCGCTGCACTCGGCCATGGATCGTGAACACGCAACCACAGATGTAATTTGACTCATTTACGACCAGCGAATCGTTAGATGTTCTTAGGCCTCTCATAATACCGGCAATTAATTTCCGGGTCGTGCGTTCTTCGCGGAAAATTCCGGGCTAAGCGGCACGCCGATTTGGGCGAACTAGAAAGGTTTGATTCAGTCAACGATATTCCGGCCACAGAAAAACAGGAAAGATGTCTGAATGTAAGAGACTTTCGGGTACTTTGAAATGTTAGCTTTCATTGAAAATTTATTCTTGATTGCTGCTAACTAGTAAGTTTTAATAAGATTATTTTTATTACAGTTGAGAAGTTCGCGTGTAAAATCGATTATATCCAGTTCTATAGAATTTTTAGAAAGAAATAATAATCTGGGTAATCTCCCCTTACACACAAAACTTCAAATTGTAACATTATCTAGATAGTGTATAAAAGTACTTATAGTCGCAATAGGTTCAGGGTGATCCAAATTGGACGTCGAAACGTTTTTTTCTGGATTAAACACAAAATATTGGACGAATCAGAATTTTATTGCTATCACTATAAAGTCTAAGTAAGTTACGTATGAACATGTCGGTCAAGTACTCTCCACAACTTGCTAACATTGGACCATTCTTTAGAAAAAATTTCCATAATGCCTTTTCATAAATGAGGCTCTATTTTAGCAATAAGCTATGACACAAAACATCCGCATAATACTGCGCACGAGCTACAGCGATCATCAGCAACATAAATGAGATAAATACATTACAGAATATCTACAAGCTACAAATATTGAGATAGAAGGCTGACTAGGCTTAATAACTATCTCTACGGTATGTTGCCCGCCAAGATATGCAATAGTAAAGAAAAATTTGAGCAGTACTACAGAACCCTTGGAAACAAATTTATTGCGGGCGGCCATAACAATGCCAAACATGTACAGTGGATCTCAAGATTGATCACAACCAAAGGAAGAGTACTCTTAAAAACCATGAAAGCCAAGAACTTGTCACTTGTCTGTAGACCAACCAATCTATTGACCAACAGATAGCAACAAAATTTGACATCTAATAAATTTATGTAGTAAAAGGCATCTACAAAAATTACTTTCCAGCTAAATCAAGTTTATATTTTTTATCTTACCATTCTTTAGTCATAGTTACAATTAGAATGAAAGTACTAACCAAACAATACCACCGACACTCAGTACTAAAAAAAATAAAAATGGGATGCTTTCAGAGATATGATCGATGGTACAATATTACTAGACATTTTTTAAAAACTGAGAAAGACTGAACGATGCATTAGAAAACTTAATATATCTATCCAAGAAGCTGCATGACAGACAACCTCAGAGCAAGATCCGTGCGAAGAGCGTGAGAATTGATCAATAATAGTTAAAACAAAGATTTCCGAGAAGCATGGACATAGAAGAACAAGGGAAAACACCAGATCCCCAGCAGACAACCAAGCTTGAATTAAGCAAACAGAAAACTTAAAAAAACATTTAAACAACTTGAAAAATCAGGAAATTCAAAATTATTTAGCAAACCTCTCACTAAAAGAAGCATCCGACCATTTGGTTTGGAAATCTACCAGAAGGTTAAAACAACCTCGGCAAACCATTCCACTAATCCAAATAGCAGAAGTACGATAAGCTAGAAATGATCAAGAAAAAGTAATGGCAGTTGCAAATCACCTGGAAAAGATATTTAAACCTTTTTGGGTTGTGCTTTCAGCTGAAGAAGAAAATCACATACATGAGTTACTAAACACGCCTTTTTAAATCAGTCTACTAATAAATAATTTTCGTGTAAACGAAATGCCAAAAATGATTCAGTTCAACCTAAACCCCAAAAAAGCCTTTGGTTATGACTTGATTACAGGACGAGTATTGAAAGATCTCACAAGTAAAGGTATGAAATTTATGATTTTATTATTTAATGCCATACTGAGCACTTTATTGCTCAATGGAAAATCGCATAGATTATAGTTAACTCATGGCCTCAAAAGCCTCCTAAGAAAGTAGCATTGTATAAACCAGTTTTTGCCAATACTGTCAAAAGTTTTCGAGAAGATATTGCTTAAAAGAATTAGACCACTTGTATTGGATGCAATCTAATACCACATCATCAATTTTGTTTTCGGCAACAACATGCAACGATTGAACAAATACATAAAGTAGTTGCTAGAATCGACAGGAATCTCAAGCGCAAAAGATATTGCTCGGCAACATTTCTCGACATGTCGTAGACATTCGACAAAGTATGGCACGCCGGCCTATGCAAAATCAAGAAGAGCCTCTCACACAAGTACTACCAATTGTTAAAGTTATACCTGTTTAATAAAAACTTTTTAGTAGGATATATTAAAAATGATATACATTATTATTTCCAATTAGCTCGGGAGTTTCACAGAGCAGTGTTTTGGAACTAATCCTGTATCGCCTATACATAGCGGACCTGCCTACAGCTAGACTCGCAATGGTCGCAACATTTGATGACAATAGGGCCACACATGGACCCAAGAATGGTTTCTCAAAACCTACAAAAACATTTCAATAAAATCCAGAGCTGGTTAAACAGACGGCATATCAAGGCTAATGAAAACCAAATTTAGTTACGTAATGTTTACAATGCGCAAAGAAACTTGTCCAGCAATCCCACTAAATAGTCGGCAAATACCACAAACAGAAAAGGCAAAGTACTTCGAAATATATCTTAAGAAAGCATATCTAGACGAAAACTTGGTCACAAGTTCTGAAAAATGTACCAGCTTATTTGAAGAACATCGTAACTATTTCTAGAAAATAAATTTCTGTTGTAGAAGGTTATACTGAAGCCAGTTTGAAGCTATGGAATCTAGTTGTAAAGATCAGCTAGGAACTCTAATATTGAGATTCTATAATATTTTAATTCCAAAGTACTGCTAACTAACACCTAATTCATCAGGATCTTAAAATTACTACAGTCAAAAATAGATTACTAAGTGTAGTGTAATTCACCATTATAGATTAGCAAACAACTTAACACCAAACTTATTAGACAACTGGAACGAAATGCACAGGCTAAAGAGATATAAAACTCTAAACTTAATAAATAGATTTTATGTCGATTAATAGTCTAAATTCCGTAAATTCTGTGTGTAAAAAGCGTCAGTTTTTAAACTTAGATATGTGAAGACTTCTGTTAATGAGGTAAGTCTCTACAATCATGTCATACCATATACATTTCTGAATGTTCAGTAGACAGATAGCAAATGTACATAAAAGTTAATAATAATAAAAAAATTTAGCAATTACACGTTTGGCGTTCACTTTTAATCCTGGAATCGTAGCAGATTTGCCAACTTCAATCCCTTACTTCAAATAGCCGCAAGGTCTAACGAGGCTAAATTGCAAGACCGCGATAGACAATCGATGTGACCCTTCTGCAAGATAACATTACCAGAAAATCTGGTTTGAAGTTATTATATGATAAGTGGCTCCAACTTCTTAAAACCAAATGTCACTTAAGTTCAATTTTATATACTGTCAGATTTCCTCGCCTTCATTGCAAAACCTTTTTCTCTTCTTCTGAATATTTTTTATCCCAACCTTGTTACAATCACATGCTTTGTCATCTTGATTACAAAGACGAATAAAGCTTTCTAGATGGGGATTCGGATTGAAATATTTGAAAAGGTAAATATCTTATAATTTTCATAATTAACAGAAAGAAATTCAACTTTCTTTTAACTTTTCACAAAAATGCTGTGTTCTCATTTAATTTTTACTCTACTTCTGTCGTTTTATTCTCAATAGTGATATTTTCTTCATCTATATTGAGTAATCAATGTTTCCACCCTACAACACTCACAATGACTGCACTAGTGACCACGTGTTTCGCACAAGCGCGAAACAGTTATTTGCGTATACTCCTTTCTGCCTCTAAAATTTGAAAATAACCGGTTTTGCCCCAACGTAATGAATATACCAATCGATAACGCACATAAAGCTAAAACATAAATTGTTGTCTTGTATATAACTGGTTTTGTGCTTGATCCCCACAGTTCTACATTGTTTGTACTGATATTGTTGTATTGATATGCGTCTTACTCCTGTAAAATGTTCCTACCATGAATATTGTATTTTTTTTCTATCCTTGTTTTCTGCTCTAAAAAACTTGTTATGTATTTTTTAAATTGCTTGCAATATTTAGTTTTAATTACTTGTTTTATTGACATTATTATTATTATAATTAATGATAATGTTTTTTAAAACTGGTTCTACTTATTTTACTGTCTATTACTGTTTTAACTTACTAGAGAGAGAAAGTCATATGGATTCAAATCAAACAATATTACGACAGCAGAATACATTTATTTGATATTTAATCAATATACTGTTAACACGCATTGTTCAATTATTTGCTTAAAATATTGCATACACTTTGATTGTTGCAATTTACTCAATTGGCACTTGTCTGTCTGTTTATTAAAATAACAAGTACGGACGTGGAACTCCTTTTCCATCAATGTCCGGGCCTTCTATACATAAACAAAAATCTGCGGCCACTTTCAGTCAAACCGGTCTCGAGATTTTCCGATCAGGCTGATTTTTGGCGTCTGGACTTGACTTATGGTCCTTAGTTGAATACTGAAAACGTTATGTCTCTATCTATTATAGATCAAAAATTATAAGGCATGACAGATGTCAGAAATGGTAGAAATAGAAGTTGGTCTTCAGCTTAGAAGCTGCCTTGATCAAAAATTATAAGGAATGGCATATTGGAAGCTGGGTCTGCTAAAAACCTTATTGCATTATTGTAGGACATCCCACCTATGCCAGCTCGCGAATGTGAACCCGGTAGGCCATAGGCTTTCGAATGATACCCCTCTTACGTCTTTAAGTTCAGCAGTTTTCGAGTTGAAAATTGCGACGGACAGATGGACGTCCGCATCGATTTGTTTAGGCTTCCATTTCAGGTATAGAACCCTAAAAGAAAGCGATATCTTTAGTACGTTCTTGCCTGTTGCAGGTTATATATGTTTAGGTTTAAAAAAGATTAGTTTTTCAATTTTGTATGGTTTTACAAAATTCTAAGAACTAGTCACTTCAATAAAAAAGACCATTGAAAAGTTTTTGTTTCTAATTTTTGTGCTTGTCTTTTAATTTGACAAGGCATTTTAATATGAACTACTGTGAGAGATTTTAGCTTTGCTATTTTATAATTTAGGTGTTTTATCATCCGTCGACACAAATAGTAACAGAATTATAGAATTTCCAGGTTTCAATTAACGTTGAATCATAATATGCACACTAAATGCATAAATCAAGATTATTGTGTTGTTAAAGAAAAAGAAAACGCGTTAATTGATTCACTTTGCTTATAATTGTGTATCATATAGGTCTTATCAATAAATTTTAACTTTGCTACTTCTGCCTTTTTATTAACTTTTGTGTTCTTTTAAACATACATTCAGTTTTCTATCCTTTTTACGTTTGTTATCGCTTATTTGTATTGAGGACATTATGTCCTTTCTATTTATTTGTTCTGGCTGAATCTTAACAATTTGATTTTAATTATACCATTTTATATGGTACTCTATAAATTGGATTAAAAAATAATATCATTGTATTCTGCGATTGATATTTCAGTGATGTTTATTACTATATTTAATACTATATAAATTAGCAAGGTCATATCAATAAGAAAAATCATTTGTAGTATAGAACTTAGTTTTGCTCTTTCCTGTTTTTGTAGAATTTCTTATTTTACTTATCTAAAGTAATAAAAATTAATTCTGTATAGTTCTGTATTTAGTTTTATATTTACCTTTATTATTGTTCCGTAGCTTTGTTTTTAATACACTTTTAATTTTTATATTATTTCCTTTTATTAAATGTTGATTTTTCTGTTCCATAATGTTTTATTTGAAATTTTATTTTAAATTTATTTCTTCTTCTTGTTATAATATATTTTACGGAATTTCTAATGCAGCTCTGTTTTTATTTAATTTATTTTCATTGTATCATACATAAAACTATTTCTTTACTGCATAACTTTAAAATTGTTGTATTATCGTAATACTTTATTTATACTTATTCCTATTTTTATCTATGCTACTTTGGTATATATAATTTTTTTGCTTCTCTTTCCTTTTTTCTTTCTAATACTGTTTTACTTTTTATATCTATTAGATACTGATCTAACTTAGAATCCAACTTTTTGAATATTTGCAATTAGAATCCTTCATTATTTACTCCTTTACTTAGTATTACAAATACTTTTTAAATATGTTTTGCTTTCTACTTCTTCTGTCATTTTTTTTGTTGGTGTCAACATAAATTACAATTTTTGGCATAAAAAGTGCTCCACTTATAATGTTTATTATTATGTATGTTGGTTAGCTCAAAAATAATTTGCTAAACTTGTATGATTATCATCATTTTCAATCCAAGCTATTTCCAATAAAAGTTTAGTTCGCTTTAATATCCCAAATTGATTATGATTTTGTGATCCTTCAATTTTAATTTTATATAAAATTTTATACATCCTAATATTTAAGTATTGTCTGATTTTGTGCAAGTTATTTACCTGCTTTTTATTTTGTCTTCTATTGATTTCTTACCCCTCCTTATTCTTTAATCTACTTCTGTTACGAGTATATTTTACTGTTGACGACTTTTTGCTTTATTGCACGATTTTATTTTTTAAGATCTTGTTATGTTTTTTAATTGCCATAGTCTTTTATTTTTATTATATATTCTTTATCATAAAAGTCCTAAACTAATTTTTTTATTGAAAAATTGAGCCACAAGCGTATTCTTCAAAACTTTAAGTGTAAATGTTTATTGATTGTTTAGGTAAGATGTACTATCGAACGTTACGGTTGTTAGTGGGCGTTTGTAAAGGTAAACAACAAAATTAGCATTAAATTTTGTATAGGCATATCTAGCCCTAAAATGTAATGTTAAAAAATGGCATATAAAAACAAGCTCCTTTAACAAGCCACTGCGTTTGACTTCATTGAGTTTTTAGATAAGGAGAAGAAGGAAACAACAACTCTGAAAGTAAAGAGTTAACAACTTTGTATAGTTAAATTTGCAAGAAAATTGTAACACTTAAATATTGCTTCTTTATTTCCTTGTTTAAAGCAGTGTATCAACTGTGAACAATACAATAATGCAAATAATATCAAAAGAGCTGGGACAACTCAACTAAATCTCATGCTAAAGGAGGAATATTTAAATGCTCCAACACTTCCAACTTTATTGGGAGAGTTTTGCTATTTAGCACATGTCTATTATAAATGTAATTTCAGAAAAAACGTTAATGATGGAACCTTTGCGACACATTTAATTTATTAATTTTCTACAGAGGAGCTTATAGAAAGTTAATGAGATTATCATCCTGTCTGTATGTCTGTCTGGAAACACTATAACTTCCGTTCTATTCAACGGATGGACTTCAAACTTGACATACATACATCTTAGGTCAGTACCTTTCATGAGATTAATTTTCAACCAAGTCGGTTAACGGCAACCGGAAGTGGCTGTTACGATTTCGAAAATTCATGTCTGTCTGTGTGTCTGGAGACACTATCTATAACTTCCGTTCTGTTCAACAGATTCACTTCAAACTTCGCATACACACATCTTAGGTCAGTACCTTTTATGAGAAAGAAGAGACATATGCATAGGACGTATATTACAGCATTCGAGTTTAGTATAAGTAATAATAGAAGATATAACAGATAGGAAGAAGAAGCAAAGCAGACATAGATTATAATAAATACACCAAATAATAAGTTTCTAAAGTTTCTAAAAAACAAAAAAACTTGTTGAAGATAGGAAACAATAGAGAAAGATAGTACTGGAACAAACTAATCTATAAGATTGACTACCTAAAAGAATATAATAAATATATAAGTTATATAGTCATAGACCCCAAAATTATTTAAATAAATTAAATTTAAAAGTTTAGAACCCGATTAAGCCTTTAAATGCCCTTTAAGAAGTTCTAAACAAAATCCCAATATTTGCTTAGCCGCGACCACGACGTATCTCAAACAAATAAGACGAACTACTGATAATGTGTGACTGTTGCTTTACAAATTCTTAAAGGACATTTAAGGTCATGTGTACTCTAGGCGTTTAATATAATGTAATAAAATAAATCTAATATAATAGTTTCTAATGCAAATTAACATTAATATGGGTGCTTCGGGCGATTTCTTCATGTTATTTTATTTTTATGATTAAAATATAAATGTCGTTTAAATTTTTCTAATTCGAATACGTTTTATTTAATATACATGTATTTTATTTTAGGTAATAAGAAAAAGTATTATGAAATGCTTTGTAATAACAAACCAAAAATATGTAACACAAATAAGCGCACAATAATAAAGCCAAGCGAACCGCATAGAATAGCACTGCATACATGCATATATAACACGCAATGCACTACAATCCAGTAATTCTATGATTACATAGCCATTATTGTTGTGTACTATGCCTATTAATCTTCATATAAAAGTAATCTCAATGCAATTTCTTATTTCTACAAACATAATGCAGATAAAATAAATTGTCACAGCTGGGTTTGTACTTTAAATTCCTAATATCAAATTTTACATCTAGATTGCTATTATGCATGTTGCGCGAACTTAGACGTTGAGCCAAGTCTAATAGAATAGTCAAAAATTTAAACTGAAGATATGTTGATAAGAGCACAATAATTATATCAAACTGAATGCCACATGATGCCACATAGAACAGGATTTCGCTCTTATTTCGCCCCAGCGTTACTTTCCTTGAAGAAAAGATGCTATAATGGAGACATTAAATATGAAACGCGGATGACACGCAGGACATAAGAGCTTTTACGTTAATAACGTCATAATGGTGATGAATATTCTGAGATGTCATCAAATTTTATACTAGAAGTTTAATACGGCTTTTAAACAGGTCAGCGGTTATTACTGAGCGATGTTTGTTGTTTTTTAGTGATATTAAATAGTCGCATGGCTACGAGGCATGCGAAATATTTACTGCCATTTAAATTTTCTTGTGCGCAAAAAAGAGGTTTTGGTTTAATTTGAAAATAGCACAAAACACGAGCATATTATCGTACCGCAATATAATTTTATAAAAATGCTTAACCTAGAAAAGCGGCTGGAAATTTAACTAAGAATTTTTGCATGTATTGCAATGATCGAATAATAAAAATAAAAAATCAAATTTATATTTTACAATTGTCAATAGTCATCTTCTGTGATAACACGTTTATATCAAAATGTATGTACTTATGGTTATTATGGATTCTTTTTATACATATATACATTAGAAACCTACAATTGTAATTACTTATCTACCTCATTGTCATAATGTCTTACAAGTTTTAAGAACAGAAATCTTATTACTGTCAACTGCAATACAACCTTCTTCCACTCCAAACTGCCTACTGAACTGCTGCGTAAGCATTGCAGGATGAGCATTGTTATCCCCCCCTTATTTCTCATTCACACGCAAACGGTTGTTTTTTTCCTAATTGTCCTTATATTAACATCATACCTATTTAATGTTTTTACCTGATAATTTTAGCTTTTAGAAAAAGTTACACATCATAAGAAACTTATGCACATACAATGCATTTCTTAAAATGTTCTTTGTAAAATTCCTCTATTTAGATAACATCACAATAATTGGCCACGTAGATTAGTAAAAAGAAACAGGAATAGATAAAAGTAGACCTTTTATATAATAAATATATAAAAACTTAAAAATAGGACACCACTAATATAAATATATTATTTATACAAAATAAATGTTTGTAAAGAAATTGTCGTAAAATGAGTGTACGAATTAAATGTGACAATTAAGCAAATTTTTTTTGTAAATCTAAATTTTTATAAATATTTATAGGATTTCCAGAAACACTACTAGATAGAAATATGAAACTAAGGTGTCAAAAAAAAGTTATTAGATACTACGCACCTTAACCAATACTACAAAGTACAGAAGACTCAAAGCCATACATAATTATAGTTTGTTACTTTAAAAAAAAATATGAGCAGAATAAATAGAATAATTATGTGAGAAATTATACAACTTCTTTTCAGTAAAAAAAGAAGAAATAGAATGTGAGTATTACAAAAATAAAATATAAATATAAGAAATTTTTAGCAATAGAAATTAGTAATTCGTTTTATAATGGAAAATTCGTGGGGATGTGCAATTGCCGAATTTAAAAATATGTCTGATAAAATGGATCCAATAAAAATTCGAATGTGAAGTGTATAACCTTTTTAGGAAAGTTTCAGAACTGATTTACAATTCTTTACCTGTAATATTCAAACACAAGAAATGGGTGTTATTCAGCTACTTGCTATGTGTTGTGAATAGACATTGCCTTGCCAGTCATTCCTCGTAAACTCACTTGGTGGCGGGGCTGTACTTAGTAACCCACAGTTTGGCTTGTTGGGACATTTAGCTAGAAGTTACGACAGTGATGAAATGGTCTTGAATTGCTACCAGAGAGTTGACATTAAATTCTGTGTTGGGTTAAGAAAAACCCCTAATGAAACGTCGAACATCACACACGATGACAAATTATTATAAAAAAGTCTTGTGTTTGAACGACACAATTGCTGCTGACGTTTCAAAAGGACCAGAAATAATTAGTTATTAATTAGAAAAGTTAGGTAGTTAAATAGAATAAATACCAGAAGCAGCTTTGGACAAAAATGAATTGGTTTTAAAGATACCTAAATATACTTGTAGAAAGATCTTGGTTCAATGTCATAATTTCAAAACTTTTCTTACTCTTTTAGCACAACCCGTAATGATATGATCTAGAACTTGTTATAATACATTTGTACAATAGAAAAAATGTTCACTTTAAGGCTGTAATATGAAGTTTAATTTTGATAACATCAACAACCAACTGTTTATCGAAGACTTTGTTATATTAATGTGATACTTTGACGTTGGTCTACATAGATGCCTAATATCTGATTATTTTAAGTTTACCTGCAAGAATATTTGCGTTTGTATATTTATAAATATTTTGTTAATTAAACTCCTATCACGCAAAATTCTAGACTTCTTTTAACTTAGGGATGGTAAGAAAGTTAACAGCTGAAATAAAGTACATAGATAAGAGGAATTTGACATGGTAACAACAGCGGTTACCTACATATAACTCTCTTCACCAGTTATATTTTATTTCGGCAATCAGGACTACCTCCTACTAGGATAGTATTCAATCATTTTCATTATAAAGATCTGCAAATGATTTTTTCATTCATAGATCAATACGTTCATTAGTTCATTCGCGATTTGATGATTTTCATGTCAAACCCATCAACATTAGAAATTTGTTTATGTTTACAATGAAAGCCAATGAAAGGTTTGAAATGCACATTAAAGAAAAAGCAAATTGGAGTTTAGGCAAAATTTTAATACCGGTAACAATTACGTAATAATGTAATACCAAAATTTCAATTTGTGTTTCTTATCATATTATAAAGGGATATCAAATTTTCAACTCAAAAAACCTAAACTACATGTAGTGTTTGATTTTGTTTTTATAGTCAAATTACGAATGTATCAATAAAAAAATTAGCGCAAATCCGTCCTAGTTTAGCTGCAGTACAAAATTCGAAGTTCACGTTGACTCATTCCCTTGTTTCGATAATTATGCTTTTTCCCTTTTTTTTATTATGGCAATTTACCTTTTTATGTTAGGCCGCCTATACCTCACGTTTTTCTTTGTGCTCTAAATCACAAATAGCAACAAAGAGATGACAGTCTTAATTACATGATTTTTCTTTTTTTGTCTTATTTGCTATTATTATATTAAACCAATTTATATAGTTTTCTTTATTCTGTTTCTTATAACCAACGTAATTTACATGATTTTATACCAATTAAAAAGCATAATTTGAGGTCTTTAGTACAAAATACTAATTAGGGTTTCCTAAACGCGTTACAGATATGCTGCTCTTAGGTGCCTCCATAGTGAGAGTATCCACTAAGGTCATATGAAGTCCCATTCTGACTACATGTAAACACATATAGCACTTTTCTTTCATTTCCAGATTTACCGGTTCTATTTAATAGACGGGAACTAGTTCCATGTATGTATCTAATTTTGTCAAATTATCGAAGCGTTAATTTTAATTGTTAGCCGCCTGCTTGATAGAATAGTATACAATTTTGCATGTATTGTGGATGCTCCTTCAAGGCGAGATAAAATATCCTTAAATTTTTATATGTACCCTAAAAAGACTTATTTTAACTCTCAGTACCACGCCCCCCATCCCCCCCAAAGGATATTTAAGAATGAGATTGTGCATAATACATCTTAGCGGGCCTTCGTTATTATTGTTTTCATTGTTTGAAAGTTTGTAGCCCATAACGAGACATGCTTATCCAATAAATTATTTTCTGTTTCTAGTCTTTTAATGTGTTTTTCACACAACTTGGTGTTTTGCCATACAATATCTGGGGTATACTTGTCAAGTCAGGCAATTATTTCATTTGGGTAAA
The DNA here is from genome assembly GCA_036346155.1 of Sinelater perroti. Lineage (NCBI taxonomy): Eukaryota > Metazoa > Arthropoda > Insecta > Coleoptera > Elateridae > Sinelater > Sinelater perroti. The sequence goes on from JARFIY010000265.1 coordinate 7,455,671, forward strand.
ATCGTTTTGTTTTAATTTTATTATTTTTAATAAATCTATCGAATAGTTAAAAGTTATAAATTTAATGAAGTTAATTTTAAAAGTAAAGATTCCAGAGGTAAACGAAAATTAAAAGGCAATTAAATTGAGAATCTAAAAAGAAAAAAATATATTTATTTTGTTGTGATTGTGTTCAATACACGCGATAAATATGCCTGTGTTTGTCTGTTGTCTACTGCGGGTTCTTGTGTGTTTTGGGTTTCCTTTATCACCTCCGCTTGCGGCTCCAAATGCCCGCGTGACTGCTACTGCATTGCCGTCGAATTTGTGTTCTGCAAGACCGAACCGTATAAGAAAGAGAGGCGAGGCCGTTCGCCGAAAAATAGCGACATCTCGAGAAGCGAGCCGAGCTCAAGAAACTATCAAGAGCGGACATATTACCGCTGATCATCCGTTACCGCCTGACGACTGGTGGCACCGCTTTGAACTATAAGTAACCACTAAACCGCTTTTCACGCTGTTCTGGGCGTACAGGGTAGATTTTGCTTTAGAGCTGCACCGCTATTACGTCTGCAAGATCTCAATTATGTAACGCAGCCGCCATGTCGCCTTTTTGTGACGTCACATACTTATTGGTGAAGTGCTATCCGACTCCGATATTGACTTTGGTAAATAAAGAATTTTTTTGAATGTTCCAACATTTTTAACAAAGTTTAAAAACATTGTATAAATATAAATTGGTAATTTAATACCCTTTCCTTTTTAATTACCCACAAAATTTCTAAAATTTGACACAAATAACTTTTTGCTTAGTTTTTTATGAATTGAATTTATAATATACAGACATTCTGTAGTAACTATTAGCCAATCCAAGATACAGGGTGATCCAAATTGAAGTTTAAAATACTTTTCTTGAAGAACAATCCGAATTTTAATACTATCAGTGCTACAGAGTTGGCAGTTACGTATGAAATATGCTGTCGGAAAAATGTCCCCATGGCTATTTTGCCTTTAAATAGCTCCAGAGGAAATAGTCTAATGGGGCTAAATCGCAAGACTGCGTTGACCAGTCTATGTCACCTCTGCGAGATAACATCACCAAAAAATTTGGTTTGAAGCAAAGTGAGTGTTTCACGAGCTGCGTTATATGCGGCTCCATCGTGTTGAAACCATATGTCACTCAAGTTAAAATCCTTGGTTTAACTGAAAAGCGGTTTAGTGTCTTCCGAGAGCGTATACCACTGCAAATAACGGCGTAGCCTGCTTCATCTTTAAAAAATTACGGCTTAATGGTCCTGCAGACCGCAATGCACACGAAACAGTGCATTTTTATAAATACACTGGTTTTTCGTAAATAGCACGTAGATTTTTACTATCCCAGATGATGACTATTCACTATGCCAAAAAAAATGGGCTTCAGCGCGCAGCTGCACAGTATACGATGTCGTAATGATTTTGCCGTGTATTTAGATAACAATTGCACCAATGCAAACTTCCAAGATTATAATAATGCTATTGGTGCTCAAGTCAAATCTTAAATTTCATTTTGGATTACCATAAACAACTATATATACATAAAAAATGATATCGTAACGTTATAATAAACATAATATTTCTTTGCACTTATTATTTATCAGTTGTAAACGAAATACTACAATTTTCAAAAAGCAAAATCACTAAAAACTAAAAATGGGATTTTAATAACTTAATAATACATGCCGCAATTTTATAGCTACTTTTTAAATATTGTATTGTGGTGCCTATTATTAAATCCTTTTTTGAACGTTAAGTACAAGGGTGGAAACGTCTAACACTGCCGTTGCCTGTGAAACGCAATACTCTATGCAGTCCGGCAAGAGAGCTTTCGCAAAGGAGTGTTTAGCATTGACGCCACGTAATTAATTCGGCTATAATAATACGTTTTTAAGCCCGAAATACATCAAATTACAAAGCTATTATTTGCGTAATTCAATAAATGTACACTGATTAAAAAAGCTTTTACCTCTATTTACGGAGCTTTTTGCGAAGTTCTCTTTATGCTTAATTCCCGCCCACACGCAAACCGCCAAAGCGACGGTCGCGTTTTGTTCAGTTTTTGCGGCTCGGCGGGTGCCGCGTGATTTTTCCGCACGTAACTGGAAATACCTCGCTTATTAAAAATTCTCCGTCACGACATAATGGAGTAGTCAAAGTCATGTAAATTTGAGGGCTGCGGCTCTGCAAAGCTTTCCTTTTGCTACAGTTTATTAATTTTTAAAAATATTTCCTGAAATTTGTATACGAGAGAAAATGTAAAAGTGGTGCAAAAACCGTTGGCAAAATTAAAGTCCGTTTTAATTTTTGCCGAAATCTGATAATTAATGGAATCCGAGCCGTCTAAAAGCTAGAAAGCGGCATCGAAATGGCCTAGCGGAGATTGTTAAGGCAAATTCGCACCGCCACTTCTCTGATTTGACATTTAAACGTCACATGAAAAATTTATAATATAAGGGTGCGCGATCCATAAATACAGGGAACCGAACGGTCTAGTGGCAGTTGTTGCTTATTTTTGAGCTCGGTCGCGGCTTTTTGAGAGCCAATGCATAAATAAGAAATTATATCAGCGCAATTCGACAAATTTGCCTTTGCGTCCGCTGGAATACGAAAATAGCCTCGTTGGAAAATTAAAATAACGCACATATATGAAGAAGAAAATTTTTTATGGCAGTTTTCCCTATCTTTGAGTCAGATAAAAAAATCAACAAACGTTCGCATCAACTTTTTGCCTTTTTTAGATTTCAAAATGTCTAATATTGCATTAAGAATAAAATTAATGCTACCAAGATACTTAAAATGGCTCAAAACGAATTCGGTGATTAATATTTATTGAGACAAATTGTATTCTACTAATATAAGTTATTCAGAGAAGGTTGTGAATGTGTAGAAAATTCACTTCGTTTTGTTCGTCCATCAACATCAATAACCGAAGGCAATATATAAAAAATTAGAAACAAAGTAATAGAAAAATTGTCATTTGACTATAAAAGAGCTTGCTAAACATGTTGACATTTAATAAGTTCAGTAAACGCAATTTTAAGTTATGTTTGTTAGCAAAACTCAGCAATTATTCTTCGTGAATTTTTCGCTAAAACTTTAACAAATATTGTTCCACGAGCACTTATTTCCCAAATACGTTACCACGCAATATTTTCCTATTCAGTTTATTAAAAACACTAATTTGAGAAAGCCGATTGATAAAACAAACATCGAAGAAGATACTGATGGAAATTCGAAATAGCGAATATGAAAAGTGCTCTCAAGATTGGATGAAACATTAGCGTATGTGTATTGCAATAAAAGGAGATTAATTTAAAGGAGACAAATAAATAGTTGGTATTTTATTCAGACACTTTACTTTTTGAACTGTAATTCTTGGGGGAGTTTAACGTAAACCAAATAGACTTTACTGGAGCATTTTTCAAATGACGAAAATAATCGTTGAAGTCTAAAAAATAGGTATCCTCAGTATCATCATCTACAATAGAGCAAAAATTCCCAAAAAAATTAAGTAACATAAAAACACACAAAACTCAAGTTATTAAAATAGCAAATATAATAGTAAATGCTATCGAGAATAAATTTCAGCACTAGTGCATTTTATGGATACGCAATACTTAAAATAGAGAACCTAATTTAAAACGAGCGCTTAAAAAATTAAATCTATTTTCTAAAAAACGCATTTTAAATTTTTAAAGTCAATTTTCTCTCCTCCCGGGACTGTTTTGCGCGCATAATTTCATTAAGTGGGGATGGCGAAGGCATCGTAGCAAGTTTCCAAATTAAAGCTGAATTTTAATTTTAAAATATGACTGGAAAATGGCAAGTTATAATACAAAAGGAATAGATTTTAAGCCTACCTGTTCTATAAAATTAAAATTAAACTGAAAATTTGATTTTAGCTCAAATTTTATATATTCTTTTCTGCTCAAAAAGCAACGCCATCTGTAATTTAGGGTTCACAAAAGTATAACAAAATGTTCTTCTTTAAATTCTAAGACAAGTTAATAAGTTGGCATGAGGACACAAGATTATGCACTTTTTGTATAACATTGAACAATGGTAGCTAATGTAGCAAAAAAATACTACATCTAACTCACTGCATAAGATCATCCTATAGTTGGATGACATGGTGTGACATTTAGTATTGTCTCATAGCAGTGTTCTTCGGAGATACATAGATAAACATTGAATCGATAATATTGTTACATTTATAAGTGCTATAGTAAGCTTATATGTACCTCCATCACAAATGTTACTGTTGATGAGAAAGCATCAAAGACAAGATATTACATCGGACAGACTTTTCTTCGAAAATATTCGAATCTTTATTAAGAACCTAAATAAAAACTGAGAATTAATAACACACTGCAAATTAGATAACATAAAAATAATAATTTTATGATATGTGTAATAAGCACAAAAGTATATAAGAAATAAACTCATCAAATATATAAGCCATTTATTCAAAGGAAAACCTATGTAATAAAATTATTAACGCTTGCCTTTTTCTTGACAAATGCACTAAGTGTGAAATTAGATGAACAAAGAACAGCTAAAACAAGCTAAACTGTAACAAGATTTAGTTACTAAGTTAAAGAAAAAATAAAACTAAAACATTAATATAAAAATGGGAACATTAATTAAAATTTAACCAAGCTGCACTATGAATTATTACAAATTAATGTGACAATGTTACGGTTCGAGCAGCCAATTAAAATACGCAGCAGCGGCTAAGAAAGAATTTACAAATTAACACTATTTTTACTTTCTATAATTGGCGAGTTTAGCGAAAAGAAATGAAAACGCAAGCGCTTCCACCGACAACTAACGAGCTCAATAGGTTCAAAAAGAAAAATGTATGGAATATTTAGGGATAGCAAACGAATCTTTCTAAATCCACCATAATTTACCACCGAACATGACTAATAAAAGAATTAGCAAAATTTTAAAGCTTGTTATGTAAATGTAACGTTTGTGGTGCAATTCTAAAAAAAATGATAAATGATAACTGAATTGTATATGGAGCTCTTAGAACATGGCTTCACACTTTATACTTGGATCTGGTTATTTAAACGTAGATTTCAAAAATGACCAAAATAAAGATACAGATTCTTTTAAACCTATTTAAAATCAGAAGAAAATATTTGAGTAAGTAGTACTGACAGAATGGTTTGAGAACTATTTCAGAATTCTAATTTGCCCACTAAAGATTTGGGATTGAATTAAGGCTTTATTGAAAAAAATATAGTAAAGCCCATCAAACGTAATTATTTTGATCCTTTATGGTAACAATTAATAATAATGTTAGTTTGCACACTGTAAAATTTTAAAGATAAGGAAAAAGGCTATAATTGCAATGTAAATATAAAATTAGCTCTTATTTAATAATTTTAAAATTAAAATATTACAAAAATTTGATCTGAGAAGTAAACCTTACAACAAAAGCAAAAGCAGACCAAACACAATAAATAGGGCTAGAAACATCGAGACTAAATAGCGTTTAACAATTTAACAATTTAACCCAAATATTCCCGTAAAATGCACCAAGTTGTCGCTAAGTCTTGGACACGAGAAGTTGATTAATTTGGAGCTTCTGCAACTCTATTTCTTACACTAGCAATTTTCTAGATATTCCTTGCATTTCAACGTTTTGTTGGGGGTTTCGCATTGGGAAGAGTAAAACCCCTTTCAAATTTTTCAACGATTTGACGAATAGCAAGTGCAAAAGGGCGATTATGTGAACTACAGGATTCGCGAAGAGCATGTTGAGTGTCACGAAAGAAAGTCTATTTTTATAAATTTTTTGATAATAACGTTCTTAAAACGTGTATTTAGCCAAGATAATGATAAATCGTCAAACACAAATAACAACTAGTGGCAGTTATAACATTTTATGCATGGTTGACATTTCATTTCAAAGTCCTATAATTCTTACTGGATAACCCTTTAAAATTTGCATCAACAAATTTGTATTAGAAATATGAACTTAATTGTACACATCATCTATACACAAAAGATATTTACTAAAATGGAGAAAGGAGAAAATATCTAGTAAGAAAGGAATAAAACCGGTACAAGTTGAACCTAGAAAACGAGAAAATCTGTTCTAATTATATACTACTAGTTGTTTCAGGAAAGAAAATCATATTTAAACAACATAAAATCTATACTCTATACTTAACTTTATAGTCTTTACTTTAATATATAAGCTTTTATCTCTCAAATGTCAGCTACACCATATTACGGTGCACCCCACTTTCACTAATAAGACTTCGACTATCTAATACTGGCATGATAACCATAAATATGCTACCCCAAAATAGTTGGAGAATAAAAGTTTTTCGGATATAGGCACAAGCTTAACATTTCGCAGAAATCAAAGAGAAATCACTATTGTAGCCATTTCCCAAGAATATGATACATGGTAAAATTGTATGTCTTTCTTGGTAATTAATTTTGTGATAAAGCTGTATACTAAAGTATAAAAAAGTCGGTACATAAAACAGTCTAATACCATAAAAATATGGTAAACTTAAAAATTTTAAACAAAAACTGAAAGAAAACCAACTACAAACATCATATAAGATATGTTGCAGAAATAGTAGAAATTGACCAGAAATATAAACAAAACGGATTGTAGCTATCAATTTTTATATATATCTTGTCAATAATCTAGTCCCTTGTAATGTCATTATTATTTTTTATCTATCAAGTTAAAAGTATCTTACGCTTCACGACTAAACAAAAATTTTTATTGAAGAAAGTGTTAGTTGGAGAACAACGTATAATATTTTTATGAAAAAAGAAGTGACAAAAATCTGGGAGAAACCCCATAGAGTATCAGTGCAATAATGTAAAATGCGCTTGTAGAAATTCCTAAAAGTATAGAATATTACAATCAAAATTTCTAAAAGGTGATGTTATCACTATGAACTATAAAAAATGTTTTTAATTTTAAAATACCGGTAGTGTTATGTATCAGGGACTTTATACTTAAAGACAAATAAACTGAATCTGAAAATGAAAAATTGTCCTACACCATAATATATCGTGTGCGATATCTGTGCAAGATGTTTCTAACTTTTTTATTCAAATTCGTAAAGTAGTGGTAATAGTGCAGATGTACACTTTAAAATGTCCGCCTAAAGTTGTTGATTTTGTGAATAAACGTCACAGCAATGATCATAGCAAAATCGATCTGCAACATTACACTGTTATGCTCAAAAATGACAAATTGGCTAAAAGTTGTGTCAAATCATACAAAATCCGTGTAATGTACCTCAAGCTCGCTTAATTGAGAATTTTTAGGTAATTTTATCTCGATTAGCTTATGACAATGGTTGGGAGGCTACATCATCTGAGCAATTAAAAGGGCAAATCAGTTCTTATGCCAAAAGGTTGTGGTTAATTTTATGCAGTATGTAATGCAGGAATTTAGAAAGAAGCTGCTAAAAATCGATGATGAGCCTCTAGCAGTTCAGTAAAACTTTTATTTTTATTCGATATTATGTAGGTTGTATTAAAAAATAAAATTTGATTTGGGTTTATTTTTTTACTTAAAATTAAGGAACAACTTGTGTGTCAATACTTTACTAGAAATAAATAAACTGATATGCTCCAATCAAGACAATTATGGCCCGACAATTATTCATCAGCTGCACGAAATGATCAAGCCAATATTACAGTAAGCATTACAAAAGAAATGGAACTAAAAATAAACGGATATATTCTCAGCAATAAACAAATAATTGTGGTAAAAATAGTAGGCACTCCAAGCCTTCCGTGATACAAGCTGAAAAAATATAATAAATTGGAAATCAAATCAATCCAATCGCTAAGATTTACAACCATAACTATTCGTGTGCGGTGAGCAAAGTATGGAATATAAGCTAAAATTTAATAAAAAATTGGAGAAATGAAGTTTGAAACTTAAGCATTAAAAAAACGCAATATGCTAAATATATGTCTAGAACGGCTTAGTTCTAAATTTATAGAATGTTTAATATTAAATTAATAGTTTATGCAATAAAGGGTAAGTAATAAACAAAATAAACTTATAAAAATTGTTAAAAATAATCGCCGCAAACTGCAATATAGGCTTCTATCCTGTTTCGCACTGAATGGCAAATACATTAAAATATACCAGGGTTATTTCGAATTGTCTGAAATGATGCAACAATGCGATTTCTGAGTTCCTCAACATTTTCAATGGGAGTCGTATAAACTAGTGATTTAAGGTGAAAAAAATATAGAGAATTTAAGTTAAGAGACCAAGAAGATTGCGGATCTCCTCGCCCTATCGACCGATTTGTATATGCACCCTCCGAAAACTCACCAGCAACTAAACTGAAATGTGCCGGAGCACCATCGTGCATAAAATTCATTTGTAATGGCAGTTTCTCTTCAAGAAAATGTCGGTACACTTCTCCATTTAACCTCATCGGCAAAAAACGTGGACCTATTAAGTAATTTCCAACAATTTCGGGTCACGCATTAACTAAGAATTGGTGTTGATAAGGGACAATTAATGTTTTGTGGGGGTTTTTCGCGGCCCATTTATGATTATTATGGAAATTAATAATAGCGTTTCTAGAGAAAATAGTCTCGTCTGTGTAGAATACTTGTGCCAAAAACTGAGAATGTTGTGCGATTTTATGTTGCATCTATTCACATAAAGCCACACTTTAAAAAAATCGGTTGGTAAAAGTGCCTGTACTCGTAGAATGTGATAGAGATACAACTATTGACTCTTCAATATCCTCCAAACTGTGGGCTGACTTATTCTTAAGGCAGAGGCAATGTTTCTAGTGCTTATAATAAAATGATTTTCGATTTCATTTAGCAACATTTCTTCAACTTGTGGAGTTCTAACTATGCAAGGGTGTTTGTTATCAGCCGTGTGTTTTTTAAAACTCTCCGTTTCACTAAGACGTTGATAAAGACAGGTAAATATCCAATGATAGGGGATTACACGGTTTGGGTGTCGTTCTTCATGGTTATAGCCATTGGCAAGGCTGTAAACAAAATGCATATCGCACATCTCAAAATTTGTGTAATTAATTTTGAAGAACAAAAGCTGTTGATAAACTTTAATAAACCAATGTTTTGACACAATAATAATGAAATGACAAATAAATATTTTTACTTCAAAATAATTGTTTTTTGCTAACTCAGCTATGATATTGGACGGTGTAAGCTATATCTATACAAACTCTTAATTTATTATTTAACATCCTATAACTTTAAAACTAAGCCGTTTTGGACATTTATTCATTTGAATTTTAATAATAAAAATAACCCCAGGAATCAGTTTGTCGCATACATTTAGAAACACTCTGTATATTTGTGTAGTTAGAGGGGCACATAATACTACAATAAGAGATAAAGAGATCGAAACGTGTACAACATATTTATGTCCACTTCTAAGTTTACCAACGGAAGAATTCTCATGGGAAAGAAAGCAACAAAAGTTTTGCGCGGGTTAATATAGAATAATAATATTAGTCAAGACAGCAGAATGAGCATATTCCAAAATGTAGCAGAAACAAACAACATAAAAAATAAATTCAAACAATAGAATTAGATTTTAAAAGTTATCTATAATTAACAAATCGGGATAAATTTAGAATCGAGGAAGTTTGGAAATAATGAATGTCACATTAGAGAATAGAGCTTTACATGCTATAGACATATACGCCGGATGTTAGATGACAGATAGCCAAAGAAATTAACGCAATGGTCTCTAAGTGAACAGAGAAAAATAGGTAGACCGTTTATTTATTGAAAAATTTATATAAAAACGGCTGTAGAGCTACAGGAAGCAGACTAAGATAATAAACAGAAAAAACAAACCCTTCCAGGTCTAAACCAAAGAAGAGAAAAAAGAAAATTGGCATGAATAGAACTTTATCCTGTCTTGTACACAAATATTAAAACAAGATGTTTCTGTAAAATTTCTACTGTTTAATGAAAGTATAAGCAAACAACATCGTTGCACATAGAAATTCCAAAATTAGTAATTTCTGGGCAAAACATAGGGGGCATGTTTTCCAATGCGTAATAATTCCCGAACCAGCCAGTAGACCGCACCACTTGCGGTAGTGGTCAACGTGGCAACACTGTCCGCACCTTCCACGTCACATTCAGTTGGTTTGCTTCATTGTTTGTACTTTGCAGATTCATTTTTGTGTTTTTCCATGGGTGAGTAAATTTTTTAGATAATTTTTTTAGTGATAAAACTTATACCTATTAAGCTAGATGTTTCGTTGGTACATACGTTGAAACACAAACTATGTCTGCTTCTAGCGATAGGTTTGTTTTTGTAAATAAATATGGCATAGGGGCATGTTTTCCAAAAACACTCGGGACAAGTATTTCTATGGGAAAACTTGCAAAGAAAGGCCATGTATTTTTGGCAGTTTATTAGTTTGTAAATTAAAATGTTTCATTTGAATAACTAAATAAGGGACGGTAACGTTGCACGTTAATGTAAAATTATGAAATAATAGAATTATTAGTGTGAATAAATGATGTAAAATGTTTAATTTAAAATTTTGGACTTATACTTTTTTAACATTTTGCAAAAATTAAATAGAACAAAATATATCTATGATAATTATTACTAGCTATTTTATCGTTGCAGACCAATAATGGTTCGAAATTATAAAAAAACGACCAACAGAGGCAATTACAGCCGTGATAAAATAACTGAAACTCTTGAAGCAATTAGACAGCATTAGGCGAGCAGCCTTAGATTTGGGTATTAATCGTCGAACTTTGAACAACTATTGGAATAATCATAAGACTACTTCAAAAATTATGCCTGCAGCTTGTGCCTCCAGCATTGGAGGCCTCTCGTGAAGTGGCTCAGCCTGCAACACCTCCATTGAACACACCATGGATTGATTATACAAAAAAAAACAACGTAAGTAAGTATAGGTCAATAACATTTTTGAGCATATTGTAGGGCTAATTTACCACAATACTAATTAGGCTTATTTTGGTAATTTGTCTTTGTAGGTTTTTCAACTTGAACAAGAAAAGATGCTTATCGAGTACCTCATGAAAGCGTCAGACATATATTTTGGGTTAACTTCCAGAGATGTTAGGCAATTTGCATATACTTATGCTATGGCTTGCAACAGAATAGTTCCTCTTAATTGGACAGAAAGTGAAATAGCGGCACCTGATTGGTTTAGGTAGAAGAAACAAAGAACTATCTATTAGAACCCCCAGGCTACAAGCATGTCCCGAGCGACTAGCTTCAACAGGACGAATGTTGACATGTTTTTCGCAAATTTGAAAACAGTATTACATCGGTTGCAGTTAGGGCCTAATGATATATGGAACATGGACGAAACAGGAGTCACTATCGTTCAAAAGCTAGACAGGATAGTAGCACGCCGTGGATTAAAACAAATAGGCAGATTAACGTCGGCAGAAAGAGGCACATTAGTCACTGCGGCTTATGCTGTTAATGCTGCTGGCATAGCATTCCACCATTTTTAGTTTTTCCAAGAGTGATATTTTATAATCACTTCATTCGTGACGGACCTTTTGAATGCGCGGGGGATGCAAACCCATCAGGCTGGATGATGGAAGCAAATTTTGTTAAGTTTGCCAAGCAGTTTATGTCTTACACACGATGCTCGAAACAAAATCCATGACTGCTACTGTTAAATAATCATGAATTTTTCTGCAGAAGCGCTGGATTTCTTTAAGGACAATGGCGTAACTTTGCTGTCGTTTCCACCACACTGTAGCCATAAGCTGCAACCATTGGACCGAGGTGTATATGGTCCACTTAAAAGCATATCAACACTGCTTCTGATGCTTGGATTTGTCTTAATAAAAGACAATATACGATGTCCCAATCTACGATGTCCCATCTGTTTTTTTTTCGGGAATATATTCCCTAAACCCAGAAATTTTTACAGACGTTGATTTTATGCCATTATACTTCACTGATAGACCCCATTTAGTGGAAGTTAATGCAGTTGAATTCCTAACCCGACTTCCGAACCAGAACAACTTAGTGGCCCCATAATTTCTCCATTCCGCCATCCTAACTCAAGCGATCCTGAAGTGGCAGTCCCTTCTACATCAAAAAAACGCATCCCTACTTCCAAAGAAGCAGTTCCAAGGAAGAAAACAAAACGCGGTATGAGAAAGAGAAAATCTTTAATTTTGACAGACACACCAATAAAAAATGCACTTAGGAAAAACCACAGATTTCTAAGAACAAGAAAACGGCTAAAAAGCTGTTTTAAGATTCAAGGAAAAAAGGAAAGAAAACATTGAAGCCTGAAAACCAGAAAGAAAGCAGTGATGATGAGGACTATGATGAAAACTGCGTATGCATTTATTGTTTTGGGCCTTTTGAGAATTCAAAACTTAAAGAAAAGTGGGTTCAATGCACTATGTACAAAAAATGGGCACATGTGGCATGCACAAAAGGAGATTCAATTTTTTTTCTTTGCGTTCATTGTGATAGCGATGTTGAAGACTTCTGTTACTAAAGCACTAAATGAAATATCCGTTTTTTTAATAAATGTAATTTTCAGTTTCTAATTATTACTTTTACACACTGTATTTACTATAACAACACTTGTAGTAAATTAAATATTGACAGTTATGTTTATTACCTGTTATTCTTTTTAAAACACTCGTTTCTATCGTTGGAAAACTACCTCGTGTGCGGGGCAGGTTTCCCAACACGACTGCAGTTTTTGTAGTTTTTCTCATTAGTCTACAGCAAACTACTCATTATATATGTATCAATGTGTAGTTTAAGAAATACGAAGAAAATGATGTCTTAAACTCGATAAATAGTGCAATCGAAAAAATTATAAAAAATAAATTTAAAAAACGGGAAAACATGTCCTGGTCTCCCCTAGCCATGCTTGTGTCTATGGTAGATAAACAATTTTAATTTTGCAATAACTTTCCTTTGTAGTCTATATATCAAACAATTCAGATAAACACAAATATAAATTAAATTTAATGCCACATCTATTATATATTGATAATGGTAATAAATCTTATGGAGAACCTTTTATCTTTACAAAGCTAGGAAAGTGATGCTTTTATAATTTAGTCACAATAAAAAATAACGTGTTTCACATAAAAAGTCTTAGTAAGAAGTTCACATTGAATACGATTGCAAAGCAATAATTATACCGAGAGAAATATAATTTGAGAGCCTTGGTAACGACGAGGCCCCGGCTCAGTTTGAAACTCGCTCTCAGCAGTTCGCGAGCGATTGCAAACGTCGTAAAAATGTTAATCAAAACTTCTGCAGCGCGAATTTTAACGGCCCCAGTAATAGGCGCTGGGTGGGCAATTTTATTATAATCTTTAGCAAACCAAGGGAGACATAAAAATAAAACAAACGGAATAAATAATCCGCGCCTATCAGGCGCATAAAGGGCCCGGTTTTTGCCTCCACACCTACCCGGGAAAATAAAACATCCCGCGTTGCGTGCAACTTTTTAAATCTCGTAAAAAATGAAAAATGAACAACATTCGCATTTTAATGATCCTGAAACGGCGAGCGCCTCGCGGTCCGCGAAGTCGCCGCGGCGCGGCGCAGGATCCGGTCTTTATTTTAATAAAGTTAGAAAGAAACGGCGCGGGAGTCGTAGAGCTAAGCTCCGGCCCTCCGAGACCGCGGACTTCCAGTTTTTGCTCCCGAAAGCCCGAGACATTTTTTGCGCAGAAAAATAAATTCCGGAAACTAAAGACCGTAAAATGTCTATAACATCTCTTTTTATATTTATCCTATTACGCCCTAAGCGGGAAACCCGCGCGGATAAAATGTGCTTAACGTTCGTCAGACACAAAACGGGTGCATTTAAGGTGCTTCGTACCTCCAGCGTTTTGCGAAAATTCAGGCCGGCCCTGCGCTAGGGCGGGCTCTTTCCGCGGAGAGCTTCAAGCACCCTGTAATGCCATTTGCATGCTTCGCATGAAGCGCGTGAGCACACGAAAATCTCTATAATGGTACAGGATTACAACAAATTTTGCTGAAAAATAAATTTCGCTCGCCTACAAGTACGCTATGAATTGCTTTTGCGGGAAGGCATGTTAAAGTGGCGTTCTTTTTTGTTATAGGCCAATTTTTTAAAACTAATTTATCACGTGTATTTGTAGACGCTCAAACATTGAACAAAATTACTGTTAATATAGAATTAATGTTTAAATTAAAATATAAAAAATGTTTGGACTACAATAGTAAAAGCTCAAGCATCACTAAATAGTCTTAAAAAAAGAAGTAAAGAAATCTGTAATTTTGCGTAAGGCGCTGGTAACATAAAGCAGGTAGTAAGACTGTTTTATGGTTCCCACTAATTTGGGTTAAATCATTACTTGTTTAAAAGCTTCTGTTGAAAGAAACTCAAGTTCAAAATGTTATATTTAAAAAACCGTGACAATTAGCAATTACGCGCAGCTAACCGTGTTTGTATAATACATGGCTTTTTCTTTTTAACAGTAAATTACAGTTTGTAGTACAAGAAAGTCAGCGGCATCATTTTCGTGTGGATCTTTATTACGTACCCTGTATAGTTTGCCAGCTTTTTGCGCTGGTGTCAGTGTTATTTTTACATCGAGTGCAAATTTCTAAAGCAGTGTTTTAGTGAATTATGCGAATTAACAGAAACTGGCGTATAAAACGACTACAAAATATGTGCAGAAATTGGAAGCATCTTAAGAATCGGGTAAACTGATATTTGGAGGTTGAAAATGTAGACGATTTCCGGAAATAAATAGCCCGCTTCACAAAAACGAAGAAGGATAAAGCTATCTTGAATTTATTTGAAGACAAGCCAGGCCTTTCGTTGCGCTATGCCTAAACTAAAATCCACAAGAAAGGAATTCAGGTCATCTCCGTAAAGAAACTTTGAAGAAACCTTTACCAGAAAATTATGTGGAAAAACTGGCATGGATAAAGCAAAATTTATATCAAGATTAGGACAATATTGTCTTTACGGACAAGTACTCCTTCTAGGTATGGTCTTCTTTATTAAAATCGTGGTTAGTAAAGAGTTATAGATTTTTTACAGCACAGTAAAACACCTTGTAAAAGGCATATTTGGGGCTAGATGCGAAGGTTTTCACAGCTAGCATCATGTGGTTGCCTCTTGAGTTGTTAGGCCGTGGTTGGAGTTCGAAAACTCTTGATGTTTCGTCCATAAGTGTGGCGCTGTGGAGAACTATATTCAAAAAAAATCCACATGATGTTTGGGTATGCTTTATAAACGCGGTTTTGGTTGCCTCTTTCTGTTTACGGACAATTTAAATACCAAAAAGATATGTCTCATTTACCAGAAATACTTGCTCGAAGTCCATTAAAACGTTAATGGTTCTGAGGAAACAAATTGGACATTGCAAGAAAACCATGATTCGAAACATCGCACCAAACCGTACAGTGCGCGGTACCACTACAATTGGTCGCCGAATAGCCGGCAATATCTCCAGATGTTAATGCCATTGAACATGTGTGATAGTTTATAAAGGTCAATGAAAGGCCAGTCTACACAATGAAACAGCTGTCATTTTAAATTAAAAATATATGGCTATTTTTACAAATGATTATGTAGCGAACCTCATCAGTAGCATGAAAAGACATGAAACTTTAATCAGTAATGGAGCTGGGGTTACTTCATGGTGCAGATATTTGGGAAAACTTTCCTCTTTACTGACAAACCGAATGTGGAAGAAACGATAAAACGATAAAATCTATTAACAAGTTTTAATTTTTTTTATCCACCCTTAGTATATTAGTAAAGCTCAAAATTAGACCCACCAAGAGAATAGACAAGAGACTCTGCTTGGCCTGGAAAGAGGAAAATGGCACCAAAATACTCAATTACCTTTAGAATCGCCTAAAATTAACTTTAAGCTTTTAATGACCGAAGTAGACTACTTTACTCAAAAATAAAATATCTGCGTTTGATAATTTTCTTAGACGGTCAGAGACACGTTTCTTTAGATTTTTCTGAATAAATTATCATTTTCAAGAGAAAATTAAAAAGCGGCTTAGACTACCATAATAGGATCGAAAAGAACAGCAATATTAATGGAAAGATCAATCAATTACATATGCTTTTATTCTATTACATCACGAGCAAAATTAGAATTATTAACTTAAATTCAATAAATAATACTGTTTTATCTAAGATAATTTACTTAATCAGCTATCTATTTTTAAGAGTTGTTATTTTCAGTAACTTATTACTTCTGGAATAGGCCATTTGGTCGTTTATTTAATGGAACGCATGCTTCGGAGATGCCAGCCCATTACAGACGCAGGTGGCAACTGAACTCATTATTAATGTAAGTGCAATTTAGCCCTAATCCTATCGAATATAATTACTACAAATTTAGTGCTAATAATTTCATTTTTCTTTTATATAGATCTGCTATACTCTTACTAAACAGATTAATGTTTTGTGAACCGTGTCAACAGAGATTAACTTGCTGAAAGAGGATCAAAAATATGTTTTGGGCTTAACAGTTTTAATTCCCTCTATGAGAATAATTAAAAGCATTTAATTGGCATAAATAAAAAATGCATGTACACGATTTGGATTATTGCTTTTTATTGAAAAATCGAGAACTAGGTAATAGAATTTCATTAGCTCAAGATTTGGGTAAACTACGGTATTATTAGTAGCATGTGTACAGTTTCACAAATTATTAAAATTATAAAAACAGCAAAAATAATAATGACTTCACTATATTAAATGCTATTCTACTAAATCATAGGTCATTACAAAAATAAAATATAGTAAATATGATGAAGTTCTCGTGGCATTAGAAGCATTTAACTTAAAAGTAAGCGATTTCAGGTATACTAAAGAATATGTTCTGCAGTAATTACTGAATAAAGGATTTAAAAACATGTGCTTTATTAAAATTAGTACTTTAGGCTACTACTAATGAAGTAAAGTGTAGAATAAATTCTTCATAGCTGTAGTAAGCGTATCTCAACGAATAATCGAACTTAGTCTTAGAAGCTAAGAAGTTATTAAAAAATTTCACCACTTATAAATTTATAGTTTTCCAAACCTTTTGATTAGACAAATGGCAAGAGGGATTAACGAGCTCTGTCCAACATTATATAGATCTTTGAGTTAAATTGTGATGTTCTTTTTAGAGCACGGGATGTTAAGCAAATAAAAGTTGTTAGATAAAATATTAAATATTTTAACAATTGTAGTCACAATTTAAATTAATCTATTTGAGGCGCTGAACATTTTTGATTTGTAAAGATAGACTAAAGTGCCACGTACTGCCACTAGCTAACGCTGCTAGAATGCATAGAAGGATAACGTCAAGTTATAAACAAAGCGGCAAACCATAAAGAAAAACAATAATGGGCGGCTATGGACGGGGTGATTTATTTGGAGCTAGGGTGCGGCTGTTTTAGACATCTATATGAGGTTGGTGGCCATATGTAAAAATTCACCATATGGCCACCGAATTGTAAATTTGTTTAATAAATTAGATGTCAGATGCACCAAGGATATTATAGAGAAAGGCAAAATTAGTGAGCGTCTAGCAAATTTGCGCAATCTATACATTCTCTAGCCTGTGCCCGATTTGATAATGGCAAACTGGCAAATTACATTCGATTCAAGGTTAGATAAACAAAATCTGTCTTGCGAAATTTGCATGTCGTGATTTTTGAGCACTTGAAGATTATTAAGGTTTGCAAACTTTATGCCAACGCTTGTTAAAGCTATGATCAGTTTGACACAAGGCAGAGTGCGGTAAGAAATTTTCTCTAACGATGAGTTCCAATCGACTGTCCACAAGTATTCCGTTTTAAAAAAAAATAGCAACTATGGGTTTAATAGTAAAAGTGCATAAACATTGAAGCGGAATACCTTTAATGAAATGTGCACTCACATTAATAAGGAAAAAACAATACTATTAATCATTTTTGAACACCCCAAGTAGTAAAATTCAATATTCTAATAAAACATATATTTAATATTATTTCATAAATGTTCTGTATATATTACTACAATTTTGTATAATTAAGTACAAATAAAGCATAATTAAACAAATGCTATAAATATATATTATCCAAGTTTGCAAAAAATAAATAAAATTATTAAAAGCATAAAATAATAAATTAAAAACATAACATAATAAAGTTCTTGATGTACTGACTTAAATGTTTATTAAGATTCCATGAGAAAATTACAGATTTATTATTTTATTAAAATTTCATTCAAACATCACATTCTTTACTAAATATATATTTTTTAAAATACTCTGATAATTTGCTAAATAAAATACAACTATACAGGGTCTGTCCGGAAAGTAACGGGAATAATTCAATAAAAATAAAAGTATTACAAATAATCCTTTATTTCTTTAAAATTCTTCAAAATAATTTTCTCTTGCATCTACATAGCGTTTCCAGTGTACCTGCCACACTTTTAAGGCTTGCTGAAATGCGGAAACTGAAATACTATTTTTGAGCTTGATCACGGCGGTTTGGATCCTCTCCGTCGACCCAAAACGGCTCCTTCCAGGCTGGATTTAAGTTTTGGGAATACAAAGAAGTTAGACGGTCCAAGCCCCGATTGTACAGCGTTGGGAACAAATTTTTCTCATTTGCAAATCTTCAGACATAATTTCATGCACTACGGTTTATCGTAAATTAAACTCGTATGTTATCAATCAAACACTTAAATGCCGATGAAAGTCCTAAAATTGTTTTACTTCTACCAAATTTTTATCACTACGGCTCGTTGACGAACGTTGACGTAGCTTCCTCCCCGTAGGCTTCCCTTATCAGATTCAATGTCTCGATGTCAAATTTTTGAGTTTGACGCATAACGTTGCTTTAACGTATGCTGCATGTCGAGTCCGTGCGCGTCACCAAACACGGTTTACGGGATCCTCACTTTCTCACAACTCGGAGGCAACTGAGCCAGGTCGCACTCTTTACCAGACTCCCCCACTATCCATTCCTCCAAAAACCACGTCCCTCTATCCCTTATGGTTGGCTAGAAAAATTATTCCCGATACTTTCCGAACAAATCGTGTACATATATGTATAACATTTTTATAATAGAATAACAAACTTACGGCTTAATTTATTGAGCAACTTGTAGTTGTCCTCAATACTAATTCATTAATTAGTTACGTATATTTAGTATTATGAGATTCAGATTTAGGATTATATAACAATAATAGGGGTTATAATTGGAATATTGCTTTGATATTTCTGTGAATTCAAGTTTTCGGTAATAATTGTTCGATAGCATAAATTATTTATATGGAATCGCGTGTTGTGTAACGTGTTCCATAACATAAGCTAAGTAAATAATAAATTCGTAACTTTTTTCGGTTTGACACAATAATCTTGCAGAAATATTACCTTGGCTCACAGCCAATTGACAAAATTTTCCAAATTTATGTTCTAGTGGGCCTGGTTGGAAGTTCCTACAAAAGATATAATTTAAATACAAATTCTCAAAGCAACATTTTGAAATTTATATTAAGCCATATGTAGTGAGGTTTAAAAGTGTAGACGTTTAGGGAGTTAGCTTTCCAGGAAAATATTTGCTTAGGTCCTACACTTCCAAACAGTTCGCAAAAATTGAATTCTAGATTTATTGTCTTAAGTAATATTTACTAGACTATATAAAACATACTTTAAAATTGAACATACCAAAAACTACTACTACTACAAGCAACCTAAATGTGTCAAATGCGCAGGTAGTCATCTCAAAAGAAAGAAAGTATTATATTGCGACTGTGGAGAAAATCATCCTGCTAGTTATAAAGTATCTAGCATAAAGAAGCATTTGCAACAGAAGAAGGAAAGGCAAATACATATGCAACAAAACCCATCAAAGTACAAGTTACTGACATTCCTCCTGTTCCTTCGACATCTCAAGTGGCCAATCTTTATTTACAAGAACTACAAAGCAACCTAATACTCACTGCTCAACAACAGCCTTCCGCCACCCAACATAATGATCGCATAATTAAGCCTGAAGAAATAGTGTAAAAGTTAGCAGAAAGAATGGACACACCTTTAAATATTATGACAGTGTTAATTAACAAGACCAATAATGGTTAATTCACTAAAAATAGGCATCTGGAATGCTAACGGCTTGGCTCAACGAAACCAAGAATTAAAAACTTTCCTAATACATCATAATATAGACGTAATGTTTATCTCCGAGACACACTTTATAAGCAAAAGTTATCTACGCATTCTCAGCTACTTCATCGACGATACACCACACCCAGGCAATATTGCTATAATAATAAAAACTTCTATAAAACATCATAAAAATGAAAGCTTTACAAAAGACTTCTTGCAAGCAACCACTGTCACTGTTTACGTCTACCGTGGATCCATCAGACTATCAGAAAGAATAGTACAAGCAATATTTTGATACACTTAATAATCGATTTATTAGCGGAAGCGATTTCAACGCTAAATATCCGTGGTTGGAATCCATATCAAACACGCCTACGCCAAAAGGAAAAAGACTGTACCTAGCATTGCTGCAAAACAATTTAACGCCATTATCCACGGGCGAACCAACGTACTGGCCTACAAATAGAAGACGCTTACCAGATCTCTTAGACTTTTATACAACAACAAGATACCCATACTCATTATGCAATCACCGTAGTGTCATAAGCAAAAGTTGCTACTGTTCTATTTTGTAGTATTGGAAGTTCGGCAATAAAAAAGATCAAGTACAAGATTGGTTCTAAGATGCTTCCTTAGCGGATACCTGATTCGATTACTTTTAGGCTCGTTTGTTCATCATCATAACTATAGTAGGTATATCTATTGGCGTAGCAGTTTTTTGATTTTGCACAGTAGTCCTAAGTGTCAAACCTTATTAAAAGCTTGCAACACGTCAAGGAATTTGTATGTCGTACTATACGGTGTACTTGTTCGATAGTTCCATGGTGTTCTCTGAAACCGAACTAATGCTAAGAGATTAGGTGGTCTTGTTCGAGTATCGGTTTGAGTCTTTTAAGCAGAAGTTTTTTGAATACTTTCGACAATATTGGGAAAATATTGATTGGCTTGTGTGACTAACCTTTCGGGATCTTTGTCAGGTTTTGCTATTAGTATGATTTGTGCTACTTTCCAGGAGGCTGGAGAATCATTTAATCTTAATGCTGCATTTTATTTCGAATTATGTTTTCTGGAAGATCTTTGAGTCCTTTGCATGTGATTTGATCCCATTCTGAGGCTACTTTGTTGTTAAGGTCTTTGTCAATTATTTGTTTGACTTCGTTGATTTCAAACCTTTTGTGGGAGTTCCATTTGCAGCGGCGAGACTAGGAACGTATGGATATGTTTTCCTCATTTTAGTAAATGTTCTCGGACAAACGGTAAACGTTTTTTCAAGATGTTTGGCGAACTTCTGCCCTTTCTATATTTGATCTAGTCTATTTGCCATTTTTGATTTTTATTGGAGAATTGTGTTGTTTGGGGCCCTTACCATTTTCCGCTGCCTTCTAAAGAGAGTAGTTGGTGAGGGTTTGTGGAGATAGTTTTGGATAAGGGCATTTTTCTGCTCTTATAAGAATTTCTTTAATTCTTTTATTGCTTTGTTGTACCTAGTTTTATTTTGAGGAGATCTCGTTTGTTGCTATCGGTTTCTTAGTATCCGTGTTTATAAGATTTTTGTTAGCTGCATCGGAGCATTGTTTCCGCTGCAGTCTGTTATCTACTTCTAGGGTTACTGACCAAGTAGCATCCTGAATAGTCTAGGTTAACAAGTCAACAGCTAGATCTAGCTCTTCCTTGTTTTTAAATGGAAATTTAAGGTGGTTGTTATTTAGTATATGGTTAAACGTAGTCCGGTTTGTTTTACTATTATGTAGCTTGAATTATCTGCCTTTATACACCATGTTAGCGTTAAGTGTAGCATATTATAGGATGGCGGTATGAAAAGTCGAAACATGATTGCATGTTTATTCAAATATAGAAATATTAGAAAGATTCCAGTCTAAGGCCCTGCGTCAAGTTACCAAAGCTCCATGGTAAGTGAACAATGCGATATTAAGGAGAGACCTACAAATACCTACGGTTAAAGAGGTTGCCAAACAACTCAGTGTGTCATACAGAGGAAAAATTATCAGTGCACCCAAATCAATTAGCGTGTAAACTTCTTGACGAATCAGATGACACACAAGACTCGAGCATTTTAAACCCTCGGGCATACCAAATAGGTTCCAGTAGCAGCAATCAGAATAGCTTTATCAGTGAAAATTAAAATAAGTCTTATTTAAGATATAATTGTAAAGGCACGATTTAGTGGATGACTTTAATACCTTTGTTATGGACTCTTTTGGGGATATAATTGGGACATTATTTTTTTGGGGGGTTTCTTAAATTTTAGAACATAATTTGGAAAACGTGGTTTCAGCAAGACGATACCATATTCTTCACAACAGGAAAAACGGTAAACATGCTAAGAATATTTTTAGGACGTTTAATATTCTGTTTTGGTGATGTAACTTACCCTTCCTCCCATCACCAAATATAACTGCCCGTTTCCTTTTCGTGAGGATATTTTAAAGATAAGATTTACAAAGGCTACCAACAAAAACTCGAAGAAAGTCTACGTGACGCATATATTTAGACGTCTATAAAAAGGCGATGGATAATTAGCGGCCTCCAAACATGGACATTTATTAGATATTTAAAACATAATTCCCAACTTTAAAGAAACATTTAGACATAAAAGTAGTACTGTGTTTTATTTTAGGCAAAATATTTAAAAAAATCGTTACCACTTTTGTAATTTAAATGTGGCTGCAGGTGAATTTTGTCCATTAATAGAATCTGCAAACGTTTTTTTGAATAAAAAATAAAATATATCTTCTTTTCAAAAATTGGATCTGTAACTAAACTATTGCATGTTAATTCAATATTTTTTAGATGTAGAAGTTTTCAAAGAATGAATGCATATGATTTAATTTTAAATATAATACATACAAATACAATGCTAAATAACTGTATAGTTCTTTATTGAATGTTGTAAAAAGAAAGCCGAACAAAATTTTAAGGACGTTTGTAATATTTTTTACTTAGCAACTAGGCCTACGCGGACGCAGGCTTGCAGCCGACGTGCACGCTGTCGTGTTGGAGCTAGGATTGTCCCCTCTTTCCAATAACACTATCTCAATACCTATTTCAACTCAGAAGACCCGTTTCCTACCAACTACGGTCGAGACCAAAGGCCCAGCCTGGCCACCCGTCCGCCTTGGATCATTTAACAGTAAAGATGCTTATTATGTATTTTTACGATTTACAATAGAAACATAATGCAGTACTGCGTATGTTGACTATAATAATTATTACATTACTTATCACTATCACTACTTTTGTTGTCTAAAGTCTTACGTAAATATATGGTATTAATTTATTTTAATTTATAACTGCATAGAAAAATAGTATTTTACATTTTCATACAATTATTAGTATATTATAGTATGGCCACGCAGAAATATATTTTAACAACAGTTTTTACCACCGATCTAGTAGAATACATAAGCTTAAATTACTCTTTCTTTAGCATTATACTTGGTTTAATTAAGACCTCGAAAATAGTAACAACCGTTTATAATCAATGGGTTGTGTTCATCATCATTATGAATCCTATAATTTGAAGGAACAAAGAGCGCCCTGCGGGCGTTTTAGAAACATTGGTAAATGGCCGGATTCCTAGTCTTGCGCACCGTGGGTTAGGTCTGTTGCTATTACTATATCTTTTACTATTTTTCTCCATTTGATTTTATCTTCCGCTATATTTTTGGCTTGTGTCCATGTTAAGTTTTGTAGCTCTAGATCTTTTATAATGTTTCTTTTCCATGTATCTTTCGGTTTTCTGGTTTTCGTTTTCCATGTGCTTGAAAGTTTAGTGCTTGTTTTGCTATGTTATTGTATGGCTTCTTCAATATATGTCCCATCTTTTTCTTTTAATTGTTCTTTTAATTTGTTCTTTATTATTTGACAGTTCGATATTTTTTCTAACCAAAATATTTTATTCATATATCTCAGGTATTGTTTGCACCTTATGCACTCTTAATGTTAGTATTGAATAAGCGTAATTTTGTTTTAGTCTTAATGTTTTCTAGCCCTATATTTTCTTTAACATATTGAACGTTGTTTGATGATAAGACTTTTTGTGTTCCTTCACTAATGTCCAGCAAACTGCCCAAATAGCAGAAACCGTCTACTCTTTTTATGTTGTGTTCTCCAAGTCATATCTTTGCGTTTACTTGTTCGTGTTTGAAAAGATTTTTGTCTTTTTCTACTTATTTTTAGGCCTACCTTTTCTGCTTTCGTATTTAGGTTGTCTAATTTTTCTTGCGTTATCTTTCCATTTGCAAATATCGTCTGCGAATTTAAGATCTAATTTCTTAAAAATGCCCAATTTTTTATTTTCTAGATTTCTCATGACCAAATCTACGATGATAAAAAAGGATTGGAGATAGGATACAACTTTGGCGTACTCCTGTCTGTGTGTTGGTTATATGTATAGGTTGCATTGATATAATATATTTTAGGGTGATTTATTACTCTGTTCCTTATATTTATCTCATTTTTTCAATTAATTGCATTTTTGTTATTGCGTCTAACATTATCCTTTTTGCAAAAATCAGATCTAAGCACCTTTCGCATTATAATCCTCTTATGACTTGTAAAAAAACAATTTTTCTTTTGCTCAATCACTTCAATAATAAAGACGAGACTATTAGGCGATAACGCAATGAGAGAAATGAGAATTAAAAGCAGGTGCAGAAGTACAGAAATGAGACTGAAGCTGCGGATGAGAGTGAGTCGGCAGATTATAATTTAAAAATTTTAAGATTTGCATTAATGAATAAGTCGATAATTCAACAAACATATTCATCAACTGGATTCAATAAGAGATAGTGTTTCATGTACTGTAATCTGATTAACGTCACATTTCCTCTAGTTGGAAACAGGTTCATTATGAGCGTATGCTAATCATTCTAAATTTTGTAACAACAATGTTAAAGTAAAATTTCAGTTGGTTGTAGTAAGCTATTAAAGGTCCGATGTCTTTTAAACCCGCTCTACTATACAAAAAATACTCTGTGTTTTTACGTTGGAAACAAAAATGTTATGGGAGATTAGATTGGGATACCAAAAAAAGTGGTAACTGACAGCCGTGTTTGTTGAACCTAAAAATTGGGTTGCGTTCAGTTTTCTCGCCAAAATTGCACTAAAGTCCTGTTTGACAAATTTAGAGCTTCTCAAAGATCACA
The DNA here is from genome assembly GCA_036346155.1 of Sinelater perroti. Taxonomy (NCBI): domain Eukaryota; kingdom Metazoa; phylum Arthropoda; class Insecta; order Coleoptera; family Elateridae; genus Sinelater; species Sinelater perroti. The sequence goes on from JARFIY010000265.1 coordinate 7,480,991, forward strand.
AATTGCTTTCTAAAAAGTACAATTCAAGACCAAAAGTTTTTTCTCTTTTAAATTACATTAAAATAATTATAGTAACCGCAAAAATCACAAGCGTAATAAGCGTTAACTGTCTTAAGAGTACTAAAAAAAGCACAGTGTTATATCACATTTTGTTTCGTAGGATACATAAATGTTATGTATAATATAGACGCCAAGCTAATTTAGAATATAAATTTGTAATCTGTCGACCAATATTGCTAAAATATAGCTTCTAGCTTTAACTACTCAACCTATCAAAGTACATAAAATATGCTTGTGAAATTTAAATTTGAAAATTTATTTTAAAAATTATATGCAGCTTAGCACTGTATAAATTTTTTCAAATTAAACTTTAAGCCCCTGTAATACCCTGTGGATGATTCATATGAATTAAATAAACAAAAAAATTCAATGATGCAGGATTAGATTAAATATTCATGGAAAATAATGTTTGAAAGCGTAGTACAGTTTCACTACTGCAACATTTATAAACCTCTATCAAATTGCTGGCGTTTATATGTTTATCTGCTGAAATTGAAATTGAGTTGTCCGTGCTATTATTTTTATGCTTTGTCGTGCTGAAAGCATGTAAGTGCGTAAATGGTCATGTTGGGAAGAAATAAGTTGTAGGCGCTTGATAGGCGTGCAGTGAAAGCCTATTGATTTTACAGGCAATGGCTTCGGGTCTTTATTGACATTAGCTTGCTACAAACGGATTTGTTGTTTTCTGTTCTCGATCATAAATACATCAGAAATGCATTGCTGTAGAATATTTAACCTGCTTGCTGCTACTAGGATGCTGTTGGGTCTAATAAAACGACAAACTTTCTGCAGATTACTCAGTCGCCGTAAAGAGTCTAAATAAGAAATCAGTAAATTTGGAGACGCAAAATACTTTTTTAAATAATTCGTAAAATAATCAATAAAAACCTGCACCAGTTAATTTAATAATATGTTAAAATTATTCAAAAGTTGGTTAAAAAATTTAGCAAATCGGCTTTTCTTTAAATATTTCCACAAAATAACGATAAAAGCATAATCAAAATAAAAATTAATGTTTTGCTAGCTTTCATAGGTATTTAAAGCTTACGTTTAAATTGTGGCCTATAATATTGTTGTATATCTATAATAATAATTTTTACAATGTTAAAATGGTGTATAAATGAGGAGAATGTACCTTTGTATTCATTTTACTGCATGCACAAACACTACAACTTCAGTGTTTTTGTAAACTTTCTATCAATTCATTTTAAAATTATTCAGGTACTATAATACTACATTTAACTACATTTTTTCTAAAATATCGCGTTGAATCCAAAATATATGCTTACAAGCTCCATTTTCAAACGCTTCTCACAACCGCAAAAATAAATTAGTTTTGAAAAAACAATTCGAAAGTGCATAAAAAATTCCAAACACAATTTTTAATTTGCAATATGAAAATATGCTAAACAAAGAGGTTTGCTTTCCAAACAAAAAATCGTTGAAGTTTACATAAAATTAAATTTTTCATAAACTTTTTAGTTCACCCAAAAATTTATGTTGTTTCCTTTAGCTGTGGTTAGAACCAATTTGAATGGCTAATTAGTCTTTGAGTAATCTTGCAGACAATTACCAAATATGCAGTGTAAAAATAGGCGTTTAATTTTTCAGTAAATACAACGGGACAAAAAAATTTAAATTCTAGCTTCGTTAATGAAGCTCATATTTTATTATCACTCAGTCGGCTATCCCGTAATCTTAATTTTCTTCAAAAGATTCATTCTCGTTTAGTCGTTCTTGTGTTCGAAATGTCTAAGATTTTTTTGTTACCTAAACTTTGAAGCTCTTGCCTCTTTGTGGCTAAATTAAGTCCCAACAAATGCTTGCATAATGCGTAAAATAGTCACGTTTTTGAATACTCCCGCAGCAATATAAGTGGCAGTTTATATTATTTTTATACCGAATGTGTTTTGAAGCTCACTTCAAAATTGTGTTGTTGAGGTTTTTATTAATATATTGAGTATGACCACTTAAATTTCTCCCTAAAACAAACTTTATATGTTAAAAAAATATTCTTGGTAACGTCGGCATGGGATGCAGTCAGTTAATTATAATCTATTCTTAAAGGCTGTGGGGAACCGTATTGACATGATATTCTTTGCCGTACTTTCTATAAAATCTAAATTTCTCTTTATAGCAAGATCACAGTAAGTAGTTAATTTTATAACGAAAGTATTTTCTCCCTTAAAGCTTTCTTCTTTTCTAAACTTTTTTCGACATAAAGTTCTTAACTGAAAGCTCATCACCATATGGATTTAAATCTAGAACTGAAGCTTCTCGAATCACCACCACCGATACAGTTCTTTTGGCAGCAAATTCTTCCGAATTACTAAACATTTCCATCGCTGCATCTACCGTTATTTTGGCTGCCAAAATTTTGTGTTTTGCAAGTATTTTTTTGTTCTTTAAACCAAGCTTTAAATTTTTGTGAATTTTTACCTTTCAAGTCCAAACACAATTTGCAAAAACTTTTCATCAAGACCAAAACAATCACCTTTTCTGTGTACTAGGAGATCAATGTAGTTATTCTAAATAATAAACTGTGGCCTCTATTTGCAGGAGTCGCCTCCAGAAACTTACAAATCAGTTGAAGGGTCCTTTATAAACCAATTCTTCGAAGCGGACATTTGCTTACAGGCCCTGCAAATAATAAATCTTGACAGATTATTAAAAACGCGATCAAGCGAATCAAAATGAGTGATATTTGTTCAAATACTTTCAGTGTTGTCCAATGATAATTTTCGCGCGGTTGCGCATAATCCTTTCGGCTCGTTAACTGAGAACTGATTTCTATGAAATTTACGATTTTGGTGGCCTTGAGAACGTTCGCCTAGAAGTAGTAAATTTGAAATATGACTGATCCTCTCTATACGAAACGGCAGATATAAAATGACTGATGCAAGTATCAGTTTATGTGAAGCAGCTGGTCGAGAAAAGGAAGGAGGGGCCGAAATTAGTTGCGTACCTGAGCGTGCACAGAGGCCATTCTAGCTCTACTACCTGCTCATTCATACAAAGGGTCAGTTGACTTACTTAGAATTCGAAAGCAACTTATGGTTCATTCTACACATGTTAAGGGTGTTTTAAGCAAAAACTTTTTTGGGTTTTCTAAAAATTTTGAATAAAGCTACCCTCTTCAGATAAAAAACAACAATATTCATACTTAAAGTATCAAAAATCAATTCAAATTATAGTGTAAATACATAAACACAAAGAAATAAGCTAATAGGTACGGCTTTTATTTGAAGAGAAAGGCATATGCCTTTCTCTTCAAATAAAAGAAAATATTCTTCCATCACAATTTTAATGGTCGGATTTATTTGTCTTAAATATTTGTCTTGTAAAATAAGTGCTTAGCTGATATTTAAAAAAACCTATGTTTAAGTAAATCGTTGAAGAATTAATGATAAAAAAAGATCAATATAATCTAAAAGATCTATTGTAAATTAACAAATAAATAGTTTATTTTACTGTTTTAAAATATGGGTGTACAAATAAGTTTCCGCCGTTTTCAAAAGATGGCGCCACCGATAAGATAACACCGAAATTGTCAGCTGTAAAAAGTCGTATAGTATATGTTGACATCTGGCAACAGTATAACCTTTTAATACCTCTGACTTTTTGCTAGCATCACTTAGTTTTCATCGTGTTAAGATGTCAACTTTTGAGCCAAATAAGCGTCATTTGCGGGAATTGCTAATTTACTTCTTTAATTTAAAGAAATCTGCAGCTGAGGCGCATAATCTACTCGTAGAAGCATACAGTAATGTTAATTTGAGTGAGAGAAGTTGTCGGGAGTGGTTCCAGAAATTTAAAAGTGGTGATTTTGACGTGGAGGACAAAACACGTAGTGGAAAGCCCAAAGTGTATGATGACACAGAATTGGAAGCTTTACTGGAGGAAGATCCGTGCCAAACGCAAGAAGAACTTGCACAAGAGTTAGGAGTGACTCAGCAAGCTATTTCACAACGTCTCAAGGCCCTGGGTATGGCTCAAAAGCAAGGAAATTGGGTTCCTTACGAACTGAAGCCAAGAGACGTGGAGCGTCGCTTATTCGCTTGCGAACAATTGCTCAAAAGGCAAAATCGCAAAGGATTTCTGCATCGAATCGCGACGGAAGACGAAAAATGGATCCACTACGACAACCCAAAGCGTAGGAAGTCATGGGGTAAGCCCGGGCATGCCTCTACTTCGATGGCCAAGCCAAACATTCATGGCAAGAAGCTAATACTGTGCATTTGGTGGGATCAGCTTGGAGTAATCTATTACGAACTACTCCAACCTAATCAAACCGTCACCGGGGAACGTTACCAACAACAACTGATGCAATTGAGCCGAGCATTGAAAATTAAACGTCCACAATATGCCAAAAGGCATGATAAAGTCATTTTTCAGCATGACAACGCTCGGCCACACGTTGCAAAAATCGAAAGAAACGTTGGAAGGACTGAATTGGGACGTCCTACCCCACCCGCCGTATTCACCAGACATTGCTCCTTCAGATTACCACCTATTCCGGTCGATGATTCATGGTCTGGCTGAGCAGCACTTCACTTCTTACGAGGAATTGAAGAAATGGGTCGATTCGTCGATCGCCTCAAAAGACGAGCAATTTTTTAGACGGGGTATCCACTTGCTGCCCGAAAGATGGTCAAAAGTAGTAGAAAGCGATGGGCAATATTTTGAATGACATTTGTACCTTTTTTTTACAATAAATTCTTAATTGTTTATAAAAAAACATAATACAATAGCAATTACTTTAAATATATTTGACTGCCAGCCGCATTTGCTTATCATCAACTTGTACAAATTTATTTTAAAGTGGTTAAGTTGGAACTGTATTTTAATTTGAAATTGTGGGCCAAATGTTTAAATGTTAAATCACTTATTAAATATTTTGCTTGGTATGCTACATAAAATGGCTTAAAGTTCTGAAACCTTCCATTCAAATAATATTTGAAAAAATCAACATAGAAAGGAAACATTAACAACCTGTAATTTGAAGGGTTTATTCAATATATAAAACTGTAGATTTAGAAAAATACTAGTTGAAGGATAATACACAAGGTAGAGTAATAATAAAATGGTTTACTAAACTTTTATTTTTTCGAAACAGTCATGGTAAATATGACAACTGTAAACGGAAGATACTAAAATATGGTCAAAACAGGTTCAAGAACAGTATTATTATAACAAATTAGTTATATGTGCAGTCTAACTCTCAAAGCTGTAGTGGAGAGTATTCTAGGTTTCAAATACTACATATTCGTATTGGTTTAAAATATTTTTGCCTTTAAGAGAATTGCTAAAAGATTAATAATAGTTCCGAATTAGATAAAACATCAAAAATTAAAAAATACAGAAAGGAAGAGGATCAGAAGAGGTGCAAAAAATTGGTCATCATGCTGAAGTAATCAACAATTCTGTAAAAGAATATTAAAGATTATGGGAAGAATTGTGGCGGAAGAGTAAAAACAGCAATTACAGCAAACATTCGTATAGCTTCCAAGGCAGCTCTAACGACAAGGAAAATTAAGTGAGCTGTTACAATTTAGCGAGCTTAAGAGCTGTGCGAAGAATACTAAAGAACTGTAAATTCTTAAAACGACGTCATTTACAACTCCAACTAATTGTCACAAGTAAATCCGAATTTTATTCGAAATCATAAATTATCAAAAGAGAAAAGAACGATATAAATACTTTTTGCTTTAATAAAATTTTTTGTAGAGGTCATCCAGAAGGGCTTTATTACTGTTTCGTGACAAAAGAGAAAAAACCCTCTCACAGTAACAACAAAGAAGGTAGTGTATAAAAATTTTCTCTAAAGGGTCTTTAACATTCTCTCAAATCAATAAATTCCTTCTACAACAAAACAGAAAATAAATTATATTTTGGCATGTACAAAGTGCCTATTTTAGCACAATTATATTAAAATTTATACAGCCAGACCGGTGAACCGTTAATTTACTTAAACGTACTTGAAAATATCTGAATTTTTGATAGAAAAGTTGACAAGGAACGATAACACAAAAACGTAAGGAACTTGACTGCTGTCATTAAAAGAAACTCGGAACGAAATTTCTTGATTTATGAAAATGTTGTTATCAGTTATTATTTGATACAAGTGGTAGTTTTAAACGTGCAATTATTTGAAAATAAAGTTTGTAGATCTGAGATCAATGAGTCATTACTCTTATAATGGCAAAATTGTGCTAAATGTAGTATTAACACCAAAATTTTGAAATTGAATGGTGGTATATAATTGTGTCTACTTCAGTAAATAAATCTAGGTTTATTTAAAATAGTTCATGTTATTAAGCAATTCTAAGAAAATTAAACTGCAGTTGATCATCCTGTTTGAATCTAAAGCTTTCATATAAGAAACACTAAAAAGTTATAAAATACTAACGCATGGAAGAACAAAAAAAAAGGAAATAATGGCTTAATCTACGAAGTATTATAAAAGTACAATGAGTAAGCTCCATTATTTGTATTATTTAAATAGGTTATGGTGTAAAAAAATAAATAAAACAAAATCTACTGTTATTGGGTACTTCTCTAAAATAAAAGTTGCTCTAAAGGCTATTCTATACCAAAATTGGCATTGTTGTGCAGTAAAACGACGATGCTTGATAAACTCAAGTATAGAATTTCATGAAATAATAAAATAAACATCAAACGCTTTAATTTAAAATACATGCATGCATACATACATACATTAAATAACAAATTTTGGGTAAAGAATTACTATCTACCTTAGATATTTAAAAAAATAAAGAAGGACATATTATATTTAATAGTAGCTAGTACATGTATAAGATTGATTGATTAATTCCATTTCTTTATAAATTTATGTTTACTTGAAATTTATCCATATTATGTTTCTTAAAAATAAACTAGATTAGTTTAAGTGGGAACATACAAAATAAACAGAATAAATAAAATACACCAAAATTCATTAAGGACAAATTAAAATAGAAAACTAAATAAAGAAAGAATATTAAAAACAGAGATAGAGATAGAAATGTAGATAAACACAACGTAAGTAGAAAGTACATAAATCAACACAAATGATACAAATATACATACAGACTTATATGTACTAGCTCATTGATTAACTAATGAATAAATGAACTTAATAGCTTTGATAAAACTACATAATTTAAAAATGTTTTTCAACCAAACCAAGAAAAAATACAAAACGATTTCTTTAGTTATATATATATATAGTTTTCGCCGTTCTTACTATTTTTCTAATTTGATGAAAGAGTAAGTATATCAAGAAAAAGAACATTTGGTAAGATAAAATCAAAATATAGGTCTATAATTTAATAAGATATCCCATAGATTTATTATATCTTATATCAATTTTAATACTGAAAATAATATGGCATTTCAATGGTCTTTATTGAAATGCCATATTTCAATCTCAATATTAAAATTGATTAAAGAAATTGTTATGATAGTGGGATTTTTATGACAAGTAGTTTGTAATAAATATTTTCAGATTCCTTTAGTTTTTCTGCAATATATAAAATGCCCAAAAATAAAAAATAAATATTTAGAAATACTGTAAAATAAAGAAACGAACAAGGACATCACATAAAACTACTGTTTGTATTAACATATACATGAGAAATTACTATTGACATTAATGTTAACATTAAAAAAGGAATTTGAAGTAAAATTTCCGAGAGTATTACAATGCTGTATGAGATAACAGGGGTCTAAGAGATTTAGAAACCCGTCTAACTGCCAACCCTACCTGCCTGCGGTGCACCCTGCTTAGACAATCAACGAGGCGGTATAACCGTTTCATCTGAGACAAACGAAACGTTTTCTTGAAAGACCCGCAATAGCCAGTGTTATAGGAAATAAATAGTCTTTTTAACAATGAAATGTACATATCAATGAATAAAACGGCTTTCCGTCCCCGGCAGATCGTTAATCCTCGACTACGCCAGTAAACGGAAAATACTACAATTAGCAAGTGTTAAAAATTACCGGGCTAGATTTAGATGCCATGACGACCAACACTACATACTGTAACTCATAATCTAAGAGCAGTTTTAGATCTTGACACGTATAGTCAAAGACGTTGAACACGTTTACAAAGATATCAAGCGAACAAGGCCCACAACTCCGACAGACTTTACTATTAAACTTGATAAGAAACAAGGCGAGATTAAATTTTCTCTAGGTGAACATGGTGTTAAAAAGATGAATCAAAGAGGAATTTTGTTCGCTATAAACAGTTTCTTCAAAAAGCTAAATAACGGAAATGGACTTTGATCAGTTCAATAACAAATTACTAAAAACGAATAAAATTCATAATTGCAGATAGGAGACACCTCAAGCTGTCAGTAGATAGTGACCACAGGATTGTGAGAACAAAGATAAGGGTAAAAGAAAAAAAGTAAAATTAAAAAAAATAACAATAAATGAATAACAACAAACAATTCTAAATAATATAAACAAACTATAACAGACAATTTGAGAAATATTGATTCCGTGCACATTAAAGGCTTAAACAATAAAGTTGCTAAGTTGGTCAATGAAGCACAAACAAGAAAGTGTTCAAAAACAAACAAAATGAATATTAAGCTATATCAATATATATCCAATAATATGATATATATATATATATATATATATATATAATATATATATATATATACTGAAGTAATAAAACAGATTAACCGAAGTAAATCTAAAGCAATCAGAACTGATGTAACAAATACGACAAGAAATAGGTAACTAAAGTGACAGTGAAAGAACTTTATAATACTGTGTATAGGAAAAACAAATCGGTAAATTATGATACAAAAATCTAATAGTCAAACAACAGTAAAAAAGATAAAATTCTTAAAACGATATAAGATTCTATCAGACTTATGTCGCAATAATGATAAACAGAAAATATTCGAAATTACATTTAAAATTTTAAACCGAGGGTCAGAGCAAATATAAGTAAATATAAAGTTTACAATGTATGTCAGATATGAAAAACAATAAAACTCCAGATAAAGACAATATTGCTGTCGAAGTTGATAAAAAACACGAAGAAAATTTTGAGATTAATCATCAAATTTTTATTAAATTTTAAAAATAAGTACACTTTTGCCTGAAAGAATGCGACAGTAGCGATTATTTACCGTTAATGTTAGTCTCTATTTCATCTCTATTGTTTTAAATATATACTTTAAGATAGTTAATAATATATACAATTGAGTATAGTGATCAATTGTACAATTAGGTCGAAACTTCGACCACTTTTTGAACTCTCATTAAAAAGTAGAATAGGAATGTCTGATAACGACATTGAAACATAATTTCACCTTTATTTATTTTAAAGGATATATCTCATGAACGATAATATATAGAGTGCTGAGACCTTTACAGTTGATTGGTTGGTCTAAGTTTGAGTTTACAAGGTGTTTATGAGTTTCAACATTTGTATATATTACCGTTTCGCCCCCTGATCTTGTTGTAAATAACTTAGGAGTTATCTTATCTCTTCAACAAACTCCTCTGCATTTTAAACTTATTAGTTTTCTCCAGTGATTTTACACTTGCTATTGCATTTTCACAATTGTTCTTTAATATAGCTGAATACCAAAACTAAGGCAATTTTCAATAGTCTTAAAATCTCTTAATGTTTTATTGAATCGAAGGGAGTGTTACAATCTACAAATAGTAAAATCAGGAGTTTATTGTATTTATCGTGCTTTTTGATTGGCGTATTAATAAATTATAAGTGGTCATTTGTTTTGTACCCAATTTATTTTAAGATGTTTAGTTATTATTCGTGTAAATAGTTCTGTAAGTCAGTGATGTTTTCTTTTTGTGTATGATAATGCTTTGGCAATGGTATAGTGTTTATTTCAGACCAATTGGCGAAATGCTAACAAAATTAACATTAGTTCTACACCATATTGGACGTAAAATGAACTTCTCTAACAATCATATCCTAGTAGAAAATAAAAATATCTATCATGTCACATTTTACACATATTTAGACCGTGAGATAAAAATAAGAGGAGATAATAAAACTTGCAAGACTGAAAGAAGAATCAGACTGGCTTTGATAGGATAAAACATATTATCAAGGCAGGCATTCCAATGTATCTGAAATGTAAGGTAATATTGGTGTATACTCTAATTACTCAGCTACAGGTCTTAAACTCCGACTCCGACAAAGAAATCAGTTAAAAAGTATGACTTGCGCAACACGCTGTGGATCTATCTATGATAGGAATGTCACCGAAAAATGGAGTTACAACTAATGAAATGCATTGAAAAATTAATATTACTAGTGAATAGAAAGGATTAGTTCTTTAAAATGGAACTAGACTGGACTAGATGGACTAAGAGAATGATAAAGAGGTGGCAAAGACAGGATGCGTCTAGTAGCAGAGGACGTCCTCCGACATGGAGTGGTAATATAAGAGGTATTACAGGAAATTACATACATGATTTAAACAAATTGATGCAATAGTAGACTACTATACAGGTTATATGATGTTGATGCCTTAACATCACATTAGAAACCACTAAAAGCGTAATATGTATTAATCCAACGGAGCAAACACAAAAAGTTGCAACAGAAAATATATAAATACTGTAACAGAAAACCAAGCAATAAAATTCCAGAAAGTGAACAATAACGAAACTTTAAAAATAATTGTTATTACAACAGACACGTCAATTTAATATATAATGGCATAATTGTTCCCGCAATATTCAGTTTTCTGTTAACCGCAAAAATTATGAGCTTATATAAATCTCCTATATGATTGTGATAGAAAGATTAACAAAAAATAACATACGCAAACTCAACCAAAGCGATTTTCGTGTTTCGTTTACAGCTAAGAAACAGCCGGTTATAATAAATAGTACAGAACGTATTATGAGGGCTATTAATAAAATAAATTCTAACAAGATAAGCCATACAAAAAAATCCAGCATTAGAGACAAAGAAGATGAAGATTATGAAATATTTAGAAAAAGTAAGAAAATAGCAAGAAGTTCGCAGAAAATGCATACAAAAGACGTAGATAAAAGGACAATTTTTTAACGTGTTGGAAAATCTTAAAACATAAATGATGTACTAGAAATGACCAACGAGAATTTAGCGATAAGATTAAAAAATTAAAAATATATAATCTTAAGAGAAAATGAGGATTTCAAAAATAAAAATAAATAAATTAGAAAAGAATTATAAGATCTAAGATGCGGTGTTCAACGGGTACAAAGAAGAAAGATGTAGTAATTAAGACAAATATACTGAAATTGGCAGTAACCAATTTTATTAAAGAGCAGCTGGTGGTTAAAATACAAGCTAAATCAGCGCAGGTACAAGAATACGAATGTTTAGTAGAACTGGAAAATAATCAAGATAAAGAAATGATTATAAAAAATAAGCGTAAGGTAAAGAACCCTTGCGGGGTTGCTAGATCCCCCATCGGGCGCCTCCCCAGGTGGCGGATAGGGGAATGCCTTCCAGATATGGATGGTACCGGAGAAATAAAATATCCGGGGCGGACCAAAACTGGCATGACGTAGGGCAGCAGCTACGACATCACTGTGTTGTGACCACTGAAGAATGACTTCCTTAAGGGCCCAACAACAGAGACTTCTAGGCGACAATCACTTCAGATTAATCGGGTAGAAGACTGCGATGGGGAAGGCAACGGGAAACCACCCCATTATGTTTTCCCTAGTACAACTAACATGGCACAGACTCAAGATAATAGATTCGTTACTGATCATGGAGATCGGACTCCAAGATCCGGCAAGCGAGGACATCCTTCAAAAAGTAGGGCCTCTCAGGTCGTCAGCACGCGGAATCCCTACACTTTCAATAAAAACACACCTGTCTTGAATACCTACAGACGCACTACTAAGATAGGTACATGGAATGTGAAAACCATGTACGAAGCTGGTAAAATACATACTACCATCAAGGAAATGACAAGGCTATCCGTAGATATTCTGGGGATCAGTGAGATGCGATGGACTGAATCAGGACAATGCTTAATAAACGAACACAATATTTACTACTCAGGAAACACTAACGGTGAACATATACATGTTTATCCTTAACAAAAAAATTAGCAGATATGTTACAAACTTTGTCCCAATCTCTGAGAGAATACTTCTAATTCAAATTAACACCTTCCCCATCAAAACCAATATAATCCAAATATACGCACCAACGGCTGACAAATCCGACGATATAATTGAAACATTTTATGATGATCTGAATAACGTCATGAAGAAAGTAAAAAAGAATGAACTGACATTAATTGGCGACTTCAATGCCAAGATAGGCCAAGGAAGCTGTGGTGAAATCATAGGACCGTTTGGACTGGGAAAACGTAATGAACGAAGAAATCGATTAAGTATTTTTGCAACAGAACAACAACTAGTCATCACCAACACGTTCTTCAAGTTACCACCAAGACGGCTATACACTTGGAGGTCCCCTCAAGATAACCCAGAACACGTCGTCAGAAATCAGATCGACTATATCTTGATCAATAAAAGATACAGAAATGCAATAACAGCAGTAAAGACATACCCAAGTGCGGATGCCAAATCTGACCATAACCCTCTTGTCGGCACGATAACACTCAAATTGAAGAAAGTTAAACAACAACAAGCTTTGAGGAAATTGAAGGATAAAGATGTAAAACAAGAAATACAGCAACATATTAAAAGAAAAATCAAAGAAACAGATATACCAGCCGACACAAAAGAGAAAATCCAGAAGCTTAAAGAGACAAATCAAGAAATTCTTGACATATATTTACGCCCAATGAGAGCGAAAAAGAAGATGTGGATGACAGACGGCATATTGAATATGATAGAGGAAAGACGGAAAAATAAGAACACAGGCAATACCAGATACACACAAATCGACAAAGAAATAAAGAAAAAGATTAGAGACGCCAAAAACGCTTGGATGGAGGAAAAGTGCAAAGAGATTGAATCACTAGATGGTAAACATGACTCTTTCAATCTGCACAAAAAAGTGAAAGAAGCAGCAGGATTACAACGAACAAAGAAAACCGGATGCTTACAAGATAATGAGGGCAATACAATATTAGATGTAAATGAAATAAAAAAAGTTTGGAAAAACTATGTCGAGAAGACCTTCGAAGATAAGAGAAACAACGATACACTAAAAACAGGGGACTCCATAGGTAACACAGGACCAGAAATTACTCAAGAAGAAGTGATAGCCGTAATAAAAGGAATAAAGGACGGAAAGGCGACGGGGTAAGACAACTTCCAAGCAGAAATTCTAAAAAACATGGAGAACGATGAAATTAAATGGCTCACGGCCATGTTTAATAACATATACGAAACAGGAGTAATCCCACTTGAATGGCTTAAATCCACATTTATAACCCTACCGAAAAAACCGAATGCGAAAAAATGTGAAGACTATAGAATTATTAGTCTAATGAGCCACCTTCTTAAAATAATGCTAAAAATAATACATAGCAATTTGGCTTTCGAGACTCATTAGGTACAAGAGACGCTGTTTTTGCCATTCAAGTCCTCATACAAAGATGCAGAGACGTGAACTGTGACGTGTATATGTGTTTTGTAGACTATCAAAAGGCTTTCGATCGGGTCAAACACGACGAGTTAATATCAATCTTAAAAACAATTGGTCTAGATGATAAAGATCTACGTATCATTAACAACATTTACTATAACCAATCAGCAACTATCAAGATAGATAACCAAATGACTGAGGAGATCAAAATAGAAAGAGGTGTGAGACAAGGCTGTGTGCTATCTCCGCTACTCTTTGACATCTACTCCGAACACATCATGAAAACAGCCTTAGGAGATAATGACGAGGGAACTCATCAACGAAGAACGGCTGAACAACGTAAGATACCCAGACGATACAATTATACTGTCAGATAACCTAGAAGGCCTACAAGCCCTAATAACACGCGTAGCAGAATCAAGCCAAAAATATGGTCTAAACTTTAACATACAAAAAACTAAATACATGGTCATCAGCAAGAATCCAATACCACCGGGACGTCTAATAGTTAACCAACAACAGATAACACGAGTTGAGAAATACACATATCTAGGGACAAGTCTAAACGAACAATGGGATCACTCAACTGAAATAAAACAAAGAATTGAAAAAGCCAGGGCAGCGTTCATTAAAATGAACACAATATTCAAGAGCCACGACCTCTTAATACCAATAACAATTCGTTTACTGAGATGCTACGTATTCGCAGTGCTCCTGTACGGGGTGGAATCTTGGATGCTGACCGAGGCTACTACCAAGAAGTTAGAGGCGTTTGAAATGTGGTGTTATAGACGCATCCTGAAAATCTCATGGGTCGACCGGATTACAAATAGAGAAGTACTGCGTAGAATGCAGAAAGACTGTGAAATAATCATCACTGTCAAAAAACGTAAAATGGAATACCTGGGGCACATAATGCGTAACGAACATCGATACGGCCTACTGCAACTCATCTTTCAGGGGAAAGTGTACGGAAAACGAGGCCCAGGACGTAGAAGAATATCATAGCTACAGAACCTAAGGAAATGGTTCTCTTTAACAACAACTCAAGTCTTCCGTACAGCAACCAATAAAGCTAGGATAGCCATGTTAATAGCCAACATCCGAAACGGATAGGCACTGCCAGAAGAAGAAGATAAAGAAACGAAAAGAAAAAAATTGACATTAATCGTGATTAAAGCCGTTAAAATTAGATGTAGTACCATAATGATTGAAAGGGTAAAATGAAGAGTAAGGATAAGAAAAAGTTGGTAATGCAAGATACAAAACACTAAATAAATGCAATCAGAATGGAATACCGATTACAAACCAAGAAAAAAGATAAGATAAAAACAGGAAACATTTATTTTAAAAGTTTAAATGCCGAAAGAAATAAATAAGAGAAAAATAATAATGTCAATAAGTATTTAAAGGTGGAAACATGCAATGTCAGAGGAAAGCATAGTAAGCAAAAATTTTAAGCCAACAATTGTGGATTTTAAATCAGTATCAGACAGACTAAGCAAGTATCAAAAAAAACGATTTTTATGATAAATTGAATAATATTTAACACAAAATACCAAAACCATTATCTGAAGTTGATCTTAGGAAATGTAAATGCTAAGATCGACAAAGAAAGTACATTTTGGTCAACTATAGGCAAATATAGTAAACGCGCAGCAACAAATGGAAATGGTCAACTACTGATTGATTTTGCTAAGAACAAAATTATGTTAATTAAAAATAATTATTTCCAAAAGAAATAAATATATAAAGATTACCAAATAGTTCATGTGGATCAGATATATTACAAATTAATAGAAACAAACGTTGAAAAATATATAAATCTAAGCAGTTACAGGAAGCCTGACGCGGATATAGGCACTTTGTGCTAGGCATATAAAGGAAACAAATTATATAACACGAAATCAAACCAACAAAGATGTTAAACCCAACAATTTAAATAAAAGTTGAAAATTAAAAACAAAATATCGAGATCTATAAATAAAACTGATGATCTTATGGAAGCATCTAAGTAAAATAATTTATAGAATGTAAGGAGGGTAGAGACAAAAAAGACAAAAAATGGTTCGAATAAGGAATACAAAAGGAAATTATAGAAAAGAAACGGAACAATTAAAGAAAGAATATAAAGAACAAAGAAAAAATGTAAAAAATATTGAGAGAGTAGAAAATAAAATATAATGATAATATTACCACCAAAATACTATAAACTAACTAATATGAACTCGTTATACAGGAGTAAAACGAGAAATAAGAGGGTATCAAATGAAAATAATATTTTGTAAGAACAAAAATGGTGAAATTATAAGAGAGAAAATCTAAATATTGGACTTGTACAAAACATAATTTTACAAAGTACCAAAAGATGAATATGAAGAGAACGAGGGAATTGTAGATGAATATGAAGATTCTGGCATGAAAAATCACGTTAAAAAAGACGAAAAAGCACCTACCTTGAAGGAAGTCCCGAAAGTGAAGAGATAACTTTGGAAATGTTCAAATATGGAGAAAATTGTTTTAGAAAAAATATAAATGCAAGGAAAAATACCACAAGTCTGGACTAAAGCAATAATACACGTCTTACACAAGAAAGGTGATAGGGAATTAACTATAAAAGCTTTACTCAATGTTCACTGCAAAATATTTGCAACAGTAATAAAGCACAGGATAACAATCAAAAAAGAAAAAGAGCTAGGCAATTATCAAAGCGGGTTTAGAAAGAGAAAATCAGTCAGATATATACTCTAAGAGAAATATAAGCAGAAAGTTATGAATACCAAAAAGATACTTTAGTGGTCTCCTTGAACTCCAAGGAAGTCTACGACTAGGAATTAGGACTAAGCAGAAAACTCAAAAATATAGAAAAGCTAACTAACAAAAAGCAAAATAAGAATGCTAGGCAAAATAACAGAAAAATTTAGAGGAAGAGGAGTACGGCAAATTAATCCACTTGGCACCCCTACCCCCCTGTGTAACACCTTGAAAAAATAATACGAACAGTTCATGTTAACAGATCAGGCTTGGTTTATAACAAATATTATTAATAGATTGCCTTCGAAGATGACTAACAAGAGAAAAGCAAAAACTACAGGTGGTTAATGGGTGGATTATAAAAAGAAATTATGAAAATGGGACTGGTGATTAGTGAACATAAAACTAAATTTGTGGTGTCGGCAGATAAAGGCCTGAGGATAAGTGGAGGAGAAGCAGGGGATTTTTAATACCTAGGACCATTTTGCATTAAACCAAACTCGAAAAAAGAAATACGGCAAAGAATAAAAAAACTGTTGCCTTAAATAATTTACTAAGCAAGAAATCAACTTGGCAAAAATTAAAAAAAAAGAATTAATTAAACAATTATAAGGCCGATTTGTAACATTTAAATGTAAGGTGTGAATTTTAGGGACAACAGAATGAAAGATATTAAAAGTATAGGGGAAAAATTTTTTAATAAAGGTATTTAGAGGTCAAATAATAAATGATGTGTGGGTGAAACAAACTGATCAAGAACTAAAACAGTTTTTCGAGGAACGGGACATAATAGAAGTCGTGAAATCAGAGAGATCGAGATGGTTGGGATATATATTGACGATGGCAGGTAATAAATCAGAAAAAAAATATTTGAGCGTAGTAAAGGGGGTATAAAAATAAACAAGATAAAAAGATAAAATATCGATGAATATAAGACAGTTCAAGATCGACAACTGGAAGAAGAGGGCGAGAAGTAAAAAAAAAGAGTGGAGAACACTGGTCAATCAAGCTATCGACCTACTATATATATAATTTTTTAAAAGGGTCAAACATCATGTATACATGCCTCGCAGTCCGGTGTCTTATAAAATTTTAATTATAACAAATTTTAGAATAAATGATACAGATTAAGGGTAAACATTATTTCATATATTAGTTTAATTAACACGCAAATAAACGTGAAACAAAAAAAGCTTTTTATGCTGCCATCTAATATATATCCACCAGCAAATTGGGCCGTTTCTAAAAATTTTAGCCCAACCGTAATGTAAATAAGATGAATTCAATTAACAAAAAAAGAAACCTTCCCCTTAAAGGCGTTCCATTATAGGCTCTTTCGTCTAAAGCTCTTGACAGTACAAAAGCACCAAAAATCCCATACAAGCTTTATGTCCTTGATGACGTACGTAAAAAGTTCGCTTTTATTGCCGCTTGTCAAAACACGCCATTAACCGTTAGGCTCCCGGAAAATCAGATTGGAATTTTTCTTAGCTCCGCCGTTGCTCGTTACGCCAATCGAGCTTTTGCATTTCAATTCGCCGTTTGCCCGCAGCGCAACGGCCGCGACGCACGGCAGGATATTTCTGCGCCAATTGCTAATTAAAAGTAATTCGTGGCCGACCTACATTCGATCGTGTGCATTCTGCATTCATCGTCGGTGGGGCAAATGCATAAGTAATTCCGGGCCGCTCGCCGGGAAATGCAAAAACCCACCGTTGCAACAATTTGCGAAGACGCACACGCGGCCGTTAGCAGAGTCTAATTACGTGCGGGGCAGGAGCGTGAAATACGCGGCGCCGTAAAAATGAAATTCAGTTCTGCAGCGTTATGAAATCCTCCGAACACGTCTTTTAATTTGCCGTATCGTAAACGTCCGAATCAAATTAGAAACATGATATACGCGGCTTCTTTGGCGGCGCTGCGGCGCGCGCCGCTGGTCTTTTTAAATTAAAGCGCGATGATTATCTGGTGTAGGCAAAAGATTAACAACTTAATCCCGGGCTCAGCGGAAACGATACAAATCGCATCTAATTAAATTTAAATTTTAATGGGACGAAAGTGCGTTTCGATTAAAAGTTCTGTTTTCGAAGATAAAAGAACCGCTCTCACGCGCTGCGGAAATGTTTTGGTTTCGGGCTAATGACTCCTGGTATTTGATTTATTGCAAAAATGTAATATGTGTATACATCAATCTTAGTGAATTTTATAAACAAAACTGACATATTATTTCCACAATAACACAATAATGCGCATAAAAATTTTAAATAAAAAACAATACCCATAGAATAGTTCTGCCCACAAGCCTAAACGAATAGTTACAAAATCACAATTCTTGACAAAGTTATGATTGCATTTTATTTGACAGAGTCCACTATATATTCTGGAATCTACGTCTGAGATATTTTCGGTGTCAATAATTTTCTGACACATCATTTAAATGCAATATGAAGTAAAGCTATCTGTGGAAAAAACCTTAGCACGAAGAAAAACTATGTTAAAGTGTGGCGTTTTGCATCTACAAAAACAACCATTAGTTAACTTTAGTAACTGCGTTATTATGGGGGTGGATCAAATATAAATCGATTTTAATGAAGCATTATAACAGGTGGGGCAGTCAAACTGCACATTTCTAAGAAACTTGTATGGGGAGGGGGTAGGAAAAGTAGGCAGTAACCTTAATATTAAACACAATTGGAAGTTTAGTAACCACGGAGCGTTCAACAGCTAATTTAGAAAATGATCGAAGTTACGTACGCGCGTTCCGCCTCATGCTCCTGTTCCAAATAGGAAAGTCATATATGTTTGGGCTAACAACTTACATACAATGGGTCAAACAATACGAAGAAGAGATGGTTGTGTAAGAACTGTTAAGACTCCGGGAATGGGGAGGCTGTACAAGTAGCGATTCAAGAAGCTCTTGAAGATCTGCCGGGCGCCACAGTGTTACTCTCAGACTTTCGACTCGAACAGTAAGAAGAATCATGACTTACATCTACACCCATATAAAGTGCAAGTAGTCCTATGCTTTGAATCCCGAAGATTATCCTACCCGCATTGGTTTTTGTGAGTACATGTTACAGCGCTTGAAGATGACCCACAGCTCAATGATAATCTTTAAATGAGCGATGAAGCTCATTTTTACCACAGTGGATATGTCAATAAACGCAATTTTTGCTGTTCAACTTCACGAACAGCTTCTCCATTCGATCAAAGTTACTGTCTGGTGTGCAATCTCTTCGAATGAAATAATTGGCCCGTATTTTTTTTGAGGATGATGATGGTCATGCAGTTACTGCTAAACATTAGTGCGCTATGATCAAATGTTGAAAATCTTCCTTATTCCAGAGCTTCAACGATTTTCTGTAAATAAGAACACTCCTTTCAACAAGATAGAGCAACTAGTTACATAGCCAGGGTGTCAATGAACTTTCTAAAAGACTTTTTCCCAAACGGTCTCATCAGTAGGAATGGGAATGTTTAGTGGTCTCCAAAATTGCCAGACTTGAGCTCCTGTGGATTACCTTTCATGGGGATATATCAAGTCGAAGGTTTTTGACACTCGCCCAGCAACTGTACTGGACTTTGTGCAATAACACCGGCGGTAGTACGAAGTGTCAGTGAGAATTTCCGTATGAGTCGTCATCTTCATTTTTTTTTGCTTTATACCCATTTCTATTTGTGTTTTTAACATTTATTGAAATAAATAAAAAAAAAAGGAAAACATTTTGTCCTTCGTTATTTAATACCCACAAATAGTGCAGTTTGACTGCCCTACACTGTACAAATACAAACGTGTAAAATTATTTTTCTATATAATCTAACAAATTTTTTAACTTATAGGTAGCTTTTTGATTCCATTATCGTAAAATAGAAATGGATTTCTAGTTTTTTATAGAGTTTGGACAGCTGTACGAGGCCAGGCGTTATCGTGCTGTAGGGTAACGTTTCGGATAGTCTGAAACACCGCCTTAGCTTATTCTAGCTTCAAAAACAAAATTAGCAACTATTAATCGGCAAAATATATTAGAGAAGCCTTCTTAAGGGTGTTATCCCTAAATTATGCTTTAATATTTCTTAAAATTTTGGACAAATTTACGCTCTCTCTTATGAAATATTTTATAATAATTTATTGCGCAACGGACGCGAGCACCTCTTGCTCTGACTAAAAAAGTGGTAGTGCGAGGCATTCTATGAAAATCCCGTTCAGGCAACCTCAACCATAACACTCAGACGTCGTGTCCCTCTTCATTTACAAAAGCCATGTAAAAAATTCCGGTTTATATTTGGTTTACTCGCGAGCAAATAAAACACAAAGATACAAGATATTTAATTTAGCAAAAACATTTTCTGCCTCATTAAATCTGAGATAGTTGTAACCACATTTAACCACTAACTGAAGTAAATGTGGCTAAAATTAATACAAATTAACTTTTAGGGTAAATTAAGGATAGTCTTTCATCTATAATGTGTCTTTAATAACATCAAATAGTTCACCGCCGTTTGAAACCGTTGAAGCAAAGATATTTTTCTCAAGAAACCATTGGAGCTTTTAATAACTTCTGTTACTATTTCGTCTTTTGGTTTTCAACAAAAAGTATATTCTAATAAAATATTTGTCGCTATCTTAAAATTACTGTTAACATGGTATAACATATATCTGTCTACATCCTCACTCTGTATCTGATAAAATTGTTCCTTATAAATCTCTTCGATTGCCAGGAAAGCTGATGGCAATTAATATCTATTTTCAAGTAGCAACAGCAGTGTTGCATTTTGTAATATTTACTTATCAAATTCTAATATATTACTAATATAATATTTATGCCGTTATGTAGTCACTGTTTCAGCAATGAATAACGAGGTTTAGAATATCGTGATCAACGAAGAAAATATATATACTTTTGTACTTATAAAGGATAGTTTACTTAAATACTTCAAGATATTATTTATTAAATCCATCTAGCAAATATATATTTATAACCAAGAAACAGTTATATATGAACACCTCATAATGACCTTTACTGTAACAATAATTTTCTAATAAAGTTTGTATGACAAGAAAGTGACTGTCGTCATTTGGTAAGAAGACACCGTGGAGATATCTATATCGGTTAGTTTGAATTTTTCTTTCGTGTTTATTTGCGTAGTATAAGATTTGACAGCACATTATGTTGATGATTTAGGTAAATTTGTTACTATTACAATGAATAAACTATTTCTGAAGCGATACAATACAATGTTTTAGTGAATTAGGCGAAACGACTAGAAACTAACGTATAAAGCAGCTTAAAGCGGTTAAGAATTGAGTAAAACAATATTTGGAGGTTAGAAGGACGATCTGCTGGAAAGCAAAATAGCCCACGTCATAACGAAGAAACATACAGCGATCTTGTGCCCCTTTAAAGTGTGTCTCTAAATGCGATTTGAGGTAGCCTGCGCGAAAAAAAATTAATCAACTTTGAAGAAACTCTTGTTATAAGAAAAGCATGTGGAAAAACAACTGGTGTGGGCAAATAAAAATTTGCATTAAGATTGGGACTTTTCCTGACCAAGATTTTTTTGTAGAAAATGTGGTCAACAAAGAGTAATAGGATTCTTTAGGGCGTAGTAAAACACTCTGTAAAAGTGTCAGTTTAAGGATGCTCCTGTAAACACAGGTTTGGTTGCCTCTTTCTGTTTAGGAACAAATTAAACGCTGTGAAAATGTGCACCATCTACCAGAAATATTTGCTGAAGTTTTCGATTGACCAAACAAGCTGGGTGCTTCGAGAAAACAATAACCCTAAACATCGCAGCAAATTACTGGGAAACTATGAAAACAACAAAATAACCTCGTCGAAAGTATGGCAAAAATTAGGTAATTGTGCAACAGATTATAAGGTATACTTAAATCAATATTTTTTTAAGATTATAGTGATCTTTTTATTGAACAGACTATAATAACCGACACAGAGACATTACAAGAATAATCCAAAAGCAACTTTTTACAAAAAAAAAGTTCCATTGCGATAAAAATCTGAAATGTATGTAATGAAAAGAATTAAAATAAACCTAAACTAATAGTATTCTACATGTTGAAGAATCGGTAGCAAAATCAGGAGTGGAATATTCAATTATTAAATACAAATATGTTCTAAATACGGTTAAATGTAATCTTTATTTTAATTGAAATATCAAGAAGCACGGGCACTTTGAAAAAAGCTAAAATATGAGAGACTGGCTTTAAGTGCAAAAGTAGTCAAATATAGATTTATAGTAATATACAGGGTCCATCCCAAAAGAAATGAGCCTTTTTCACAAAAAAATAGTTTTATTGAGCAGATCGCTACAACACCTCAAAATTCTTCAAAATAGGATCCTCCTGCATCAATGCACTTTTGGAGACGGTCTTCCAAGTCCGGAAGGCTTCCTGGTAGGCCTCCTTAGGGATGTCCTTGAGGGCTGCTGTGACATTCTCTTGGATGTCCTACCGAGTCCCAGTGCTTGCCCTTAGCACTTTATCAACCGCGGAAACAAAAAGAAGTCCGGGGAGACAAGTCCGGGCTGTAGGAGGCTGGGAACCACGCCGAGTTGAATCCGGGCCAGGTACTTGGTCACGATGAACGCGGTTTGGCTCGGCGTAGGTCTGTGCAAACTCCAGTCGTTTTGATCGCGCTCCGCTTACTTGTGACCTTTCTTTTGAGTCTTTTGAGGACTTCCAGGTAGAAGGCGGCATTCACTGTGCGTCCGGGTTTACGAACTATAAGACAATTTAATGGCGTCGAAGAAGGCGACGAGCATTGTCTTGGTCCTGGATTTGCTCATCCGAGCTTTTTGCCGGGGTGACGCGGTGGTGTGCCACTCAGCGCTCTGCCTTTTGTCTCCGGATCGTACTGGAAACACCATGTTTCGTCTCCTGTTACCACTTTGTTTAAAAACTCCGGGTCATCTTCGCACATTTGCAAGAGTTCTTCACACCGAACCACCCGGAGCTGTTTTGTTCGTCAGTCAACACCCGCGGCACAAGTTTGGCGCACACAATCCGCATCGATAAATCCTCGGAAATTACTCTATGTACTGTCGAGTTCGGAATGTGTATGGCATCTGCTACATGATAAAATCTGAAACGACGATCGGCGTTCAAAAATCGCGCACTCGCTGCACGTTCTCGTCGGTTCGGGAGGTTGACGGTCGTCCAGACCGAGGTTCGTCGGCCACCTCTTCCCGGCCCTCCTTAAATGCTTTGTGCCACTTTTTAACTTGCGAGTACGATAAACAATCATCCTTGAAGGCCTCCTGAAGCATTCCAAACGTTTCGGTAGCATTCTTGCCGAGTTTGAAGCAGAATTTAATTGCGTAGCGTTGATCGATTTTGAATCCATCGCGCCGTGTCGAAAATTGAAAATAGACATTCACGGAAACACCGTCCTGCCGCCCGAGAGCTCAGAGCCGACTTGCACCGACCGCGTATGGAAGCTAAGACCCCCCACCACCTGCCCCAAGCGTCAGAGCACGCCGGAATGTACACTCGCGTCCGAAAAAAAATAAGGCTCATTTCTTTTGGGATGGACCTTGTACAAGAATGTTAAAACATAATAATTACTTTACCAAATACATAAATGGGATATGAAACCTAAAAATATATACAAATATAAATGAAAAACTTGTTGTAAACAATTTCAACATTTTATTGTTATAGCCCAGACGAGTAGAAAACAATCTTTAAACTTTAATTTTTGTAAATTATTAAATTAAAATATACCTCACATCATAATCCAATTAGAAAATGTCATTGTCTGTGTCAATATTTTATTAATACAGAAATGCAGTATTATAGACAAACATTTTTTAATATATCCCCCCTCTTCCCAGATTTAAGTTTACTTACTTTCAGTAATTAACAAAAAGGGACTATTATTTAACCCTTGTAACAGAGTTTATCATTTGGGTAAGGTGCTTATTATATAAAAACTAAAGAAACATCAAATCAGTTTCCATTTTATTAGTTTATTTAGAAAAAGCAATTTAGTCAGCTTATAGAAAAGAAAGTTTGGTCTTTATTGAATGTAATTAAAAACATATAAAACTATATTTTTTATATAAATTTTAGAAAAATAATAAAAAATTTAATCCCTAGTGTCACTCTCTTCATTTCTCTAAATCAACTTGGTGTTCAAGGATTCATCATCATCATTAGCTTTCTTCTACCCATTTACGGATATAAGCCTCTCCCATATTTCTCCATTTAGTGCGGTCCTGTGCTAATATGTTCCATGTTAGTCCCGCTTGCATTTTTATGTCATCCGCCCACCTCTTGAAGGGTCTTCCTCTGTTTCTATGTTCTCCCCATGGTCTCCATTGCATTATTTTCTTGCACCATCCCTCTTGATTTCTTATGATATGTCCTGCCCATTGCCACTTAAGTATAGTTATTCTTTCTATAACGTCCTCAACCTTTGTTTTTTGTCTAATCCATCTGTTGGTTTTGCGGTCTTTCAAAGATATGTTCAAAATTCTGCGTTCCATTGGATGTTGGTGTACTCGTTTTTTTTTTGTAAATATCCACGTTTCACTTGCATATGTGGTTACTGGCAGGATACATTTATTATATATTTTTGATTTTAAGTATAGTGGTATATTTGATGATAAAACGTCTTTTAATTTTCCGTAAGCTGCCCAAGATAATTTGATTCTTCTTTCAATTTCATCTGTCTGGTTGTCTCCTGTAGTTGTTACTATTTGACCCAGATATGTATATTTTTCCACTGTTTCTATAACTTTACCTTCTATTATTACATCCTCTTACTAGTTTTATCGTTTGTGCATATTTTTGTATTTTACAAATTTATTTCTAGACCTTTCGGCTTCTTTCTGTAATTCGCTTAGCATTGTTTGTAGTTCCTCTTTATTCTCAGCTTTTACTACTACGTCATCAGCAAGGCATAGATGATTTAACCTTTCTCCTTGTATTAGGATTCCTTTGTTTTCCCATTCTAGGCTTTTCAATATTTGTTCGAGAGTTATTAAGAATTTTGGAGATATTACATCCTCTTGTCTTACCCCTCTTTGTATTTTGACTTTGTCTGTGTGTTGCGTTGTTATATATATATATATATATATATGTGTGTGTGTGTGTGTGTGTGTGTGTGTGTGTGTGTGTGTGTGTGTGTGTGTGTGTGTGTGTGTGTGTGTGTGTGTGTGTGTGTGTGTTTTATTAGTCTACTGTATCTATGGTCAATTCTTGCCTTGTCTAGTGTTTTAATTACTGCCCACATTTCTATGCTATCAAAGGCCTTTTTGAAATATACGAACCCTAGCCATAACGGTATATTGTACTCTCTAGTTCATTCTATTAAGATTTTTATTGTTAGTAGATGGTCTAAAGTACTAACATTTTTTCTAAAGCCTGCTTGTTCTTTGCTTAAGTATAGTTCGAATTTGTTGTCTAATCGGTTTAGTAATATTCTGGTAAATAGTTTATATATCTGCGATAGCAAACTTATAGGTCGGTAGTTATCTAGGTTCTCAGTGTTCCCTTTTTTAAACAGTATTATCACTATCGCGTTCTCCCATTCCTTTGGTATTTCTCCTTTTTCCAGACATATTTTGAATAGTCTTGCTAATTCTTTCCATAAGTTCGTTCCTTCTTCTTTTAGCATTTCAGTCATTATTTTATCTTCTCCTGGGGCTTTGCCATTTTTTGTTTTTTGTAATGCATATTTCATTTTTCTTCCTCAGTAATTGGTGATATGTCTTCCGAACCCACGTTTAGTACTTTTGTTTTTAAATATTCTTTTGGCCTTCTAACTTGTTTACGGGACTTGTAGAGTTCTTGGCAAAATTCTTGTGTTATTCCAGGATTTTATTTCTTTCGTTTATTGTTATTCCTTCTTTGTTTTTGATTTTTGTGATTCCCTTTTTGTTTGCATTGTTTCTTCTAAATACTCTTATGCCTTTGTTTTGTTCCAGTATTTCCGTTACTTCTTTTTCTTTGTATTTTCTAATATCATCTTTAGTCATTTTTTGGACTAGTTGGTTAAGTTCTGCATATTCAATTGTATGTCTTTTATTTTCTTTTATCAATGTTCTCCTCTGTTGTAGTAATTGTTTTGTTTTATCGCTGAACTTATCTTTTTTTCCTTGTGTGGTTTTTGCATACTTTTTTGCCGTTTCTACTATTATCTTTATTTTATTTATCTCTTCTTGTTGTTCTCTTTTATTTTTGTTTTTGTTGAATTTTATTTTTAAATCTTCCTGATATTTCTCGGCGTTTTCCCTCAATTTTGTCATATCTAGTTTTTGTTGTTTTTTCATTATCCATTGTTTGATTTATATGTACTTTCGTTCATATTAGACGGTGGTCACTTGCCGCGTTGAAGCTATTTAATACGTTTACATCTTGAATGATGTTTTTATGGTCTGTGAGAACGTAGTCTATTTCATTATTTGTTTGTCCATTTGGACTGGCCCAGGTCCATTTCCTATTGGGTCCTTTTTTATAAAAGGTGTTCATACAGTAAAATTGTTGTTGTTCCATAAAGTTTATTAGCATGTTACCCCTTTCATTACGTGTTCCCACTCCATAGTTGCCTACAAGTTTTTCTGCTGTGTCCTTTTTGTTCCTACTTTTGCATTGAAGTCCCCGAGAACTATTGTGTATTTTGCTTTATTCTCTTCTACAGCCGTAGTTAATTCTTCGTAGAACGTTTCGATTTCTTCTTCTTCACAACTTGATGTTGGTGCATAACATTGTATGATCTTTGTTGTAGTCCTTTTATTAAGCTTTAGTATTATATACATCACCCTGTCCGTCATTGCTTTTATTACTGTAACATATGGCATTATTTTCTTATTGATTATAATAGCTACTCCACTAAGTGCTTTGTCTATTCTGCCTTTATATGTCATCGTATGCCCATTTAGTATGTAGTGTTCTTCTCCTTTACGTCTTGTTTCAGGTATTCCAAGGATGTGCCATTTTATTAAAGTTAGTTCATATAAGAGTTCATCCAATCTTGCTTCTGAGGCTATTGATTTTGCGTTATACGTCCCTACTAGCAGTTTGATTTGTTGCCTATTTTGTAAATTCTTGTCCCCCCTAGAATCCTTGGGACTGACTGCAGATACAGTATGAAATTCTGTACCTGTGGTCCTACCCATCTGGGGTATTTGTGTTTTAAAATTCACCCCCGTGTGGGGTTATTAGTTCCCCATCGCCTCCCCAGGTGGCGGATAGGGAATGCTTCCCAGATATGGGAGTACCGGGGAAATTAAATATCCGGAACATACCAAAACTAACATGAGACACCACGGCACCTCAAGTTAGAGGCGGTACTCTCACAGCGTCTGTACTCCAGGTCAGGGGCGGCTGAAATAATACTCACCAACACGCAGGGCTAGCGCGGTGTTTTAGTTAGCCAAAATCCTCTCTCTCTCTCACAACACACACACACACAACACACACACACACACACACACACACAACACACACACACACACACACACACACACACATCACACACACACAACACACACACATCACAGGATCACACATATTATATCAAAATATAAAAACTAATATATATATTATATATATTTTAGTAAGAATGGTAATATGATTATTATGGGCAAAAAAGTGAATTTTAAAACACAAAAAAAAAGTTCAAGGATTGCAATGCAGTTATTATATCAGAAATATAGAAGAAGCGTAAGTAAATTTATCAATTTCTAAAGAAGAAATGCGTAATAATAGATTACATTATGGGCCATTGATTTATACAGAAAACAATTTGATCTTTTCATCTAAAGATAACTAATCCCAAAATGTTGAATAGTTTTAATTTTTTGAAACAAATTATAATTTTGGATTGGATTCATATA
Organism: Sinelater perroti; assembly: GCA_036346155.1. Classification (NCBI taxonomy): domain Eukaryota; kingdom Metazoa; phylum Arthropoda; class Insecta; order Coleoptera; family Elateridae; genus Sinelater; species Sinelater perroti. Next base: position 7,509,234 of record JARFIY010000265.1, read on the forward strand.
CCGTTTTAAGAATGCTAATTCTATACAATGTCATAGAATTCCATTTGCATATAAGTAGCCTTCGTAGCTGTAAATTAGTTTTTAGACAATCAACATTAGGAAAAGTTAATATATTTAGCTAAACAGAGTATAGTACATATAAAATGTCCTTTAAAGTTATTTTTTATTAAAATAGTGTGTAAGTACCGTACACTGACAGTTTAAAAATTGAAATTAACTTTGCATAAACTGCAGTGTCGAGAGAATATATTGTATAGTTCGAAGTACGTATATAACAAAATTGCATACACTATAACAGGTACAGATTGCAGTGCTGTAAAATAATAAAGAATCTCATATTTATAATTTATTTGGCACTTTAAACGTCATAAATATTACTACACTGACAATTCTATTGTGCAGATGATTTTATTTATAATTAAAAATCTATAAGATACAAAGTGTATCTGCTTCAATAAGCGTACTGAACAATATTTTCAATAAAGAATATGTACTACGAAGATGTGCTAAAATTCGCTTTAATTTGTATACATAAACTTGACATATAGATACATAAATACTATGCCAATATAAACTGTGTGGTAAATTATTAGATTTCTTTGGTCATGTTATATAGCAACTATGCTTAATAGGTAAATTAAATACTACATTTTACTTTCATACTTAGGGTCTATATCCTAGAATATAACAAATGTTAAAAAAATGTGTCTATTAACAAATATTATTGTCAACAAACTTAAAAAGTTCGTTACTGAATTCTATATGTCTGTCTGTCGGTCTGTCGGTCCGTCACAAAATTTGAGATTTTTTAAAATTTGAAAATGGATTCTTATTGGAAATTTTACGCTGATTTCGAATTCGAAATTAAAAATTTCTATTTCGAATAGTTTTCGAGATATTCGACCTCGAATTTCGGGAAAATTTTCTACATTACGATTTTAAATGTGATTCTTATAGGAAATTTTCGAGATATTACAGAAATCGAAAGGTCTTTTTAAGTTCGTTCTGGGATTGCTTACAGAGCAATCTCTTCGCCGGCCCCATATTTATTTTTATATTATTGTATTGACAGAACAAGTATGCGTTTAATTTTCGGGGTATAATAACATTGAGCCAAAGTTACTAAAATAAATAACAAGGCCTTGTCGGCCTGAGTTAAACAATTGCACACTAAAAGTGCTTTTTCTACAATGGAGCTAACAATAGTGTCATCGAACGCAATCACATATCACCATCAACTATCAACAATTACCAATTCCACTGATGATACTCCAGATGTGTATATGCAACTTTCTCAGATACATAGTGCAAACTAATTCGACATCTAAATGATGAGAAGATCAAAATACGTATCAACTAAAAGAAAGAAGGTCACACATAATCGTTATAAGAAACAATTATTCGACTATCCTATTTAAATTTCCGACATAAAAAATTACTTCTTTTGACTTAACACCTAATTATTTTTAAATTCATTCTAAATGTGACATGTCATTGGACCGCACTTCAGTAATTCTTATCTTTAGTAGTTATACTATTATTAAACTATCTCTCTAATATTTATTTGTTGATTTTTTATTGTTAGAAAAAAAACTACACATTAAAGTAAAAGAACCTAAAACTCTTGATAATATTGTTAAAAATTTCACTACAAGAAGCAACATGAAAAATTATACCTATACATTTTACAAATCCACTTAACAATAATGTACCTATAGTATTCGTGAATTAATAGTTGAGATAAGACGAACCAAACGTATATTGCATAGGACTAAAGACCTAATTGTATATACAATAAGCTTAATCGAATCCTAAAAAAGCATTACAAATTATATACAAAAAAAACATTAAATTTGTACTGGGTGATAGTATAATATCACTCTTTTTATAAAAATACTTAAAAAACTGCTGCTCAGAATGCTGAAAACTGAAATCAACCTACACGACATTTTATCTAAACATCCATTCGGCTTCTAATAGCAATATTTTAGCGTACTGCAGTGCTACAAAGTAGTTCATAATTAAAATAAAAAGTCTAGAAGAAAGCAAGGCATGTATTCCAGCTTTTTTAATATCGAAAATGCATTCGATCAAGTTCGGCATATAGAAATGCTATTTAAAATAAAACCTTTTCAGAAATTCTTATCTCATCCTCAAATCATATCTTTCAGCGCTCCACTTTCAAACAATACATATAACTCTAAAACATCTTAAACTATCCTATTTAATCTATCATACCATAAGGTTGTGTATTCGGCCCATTTGAATAAACAACATATTAATCGCTAACTACACCGCCATACTACCCAGTCAGCGCAACCTATAAGAAGCCACAAACCTCGGTTCACTATTTGGCAAACAAGTGGCAATGGTAACAAATTTACACAGATTACTTGCAATTCAGACCTAACGACCGCCCAAATGTTAGAATGAATAATCCCGATCTACCCATTAAAAACGATGTTAAACATTTGGGTTTAATATTGGATTGTAAACTAATCCGTAAACCACACAAAACTTCGAAGAAAACCCAAATAAAACTTACAGCAGGTCTCCTCTCACGAATTTATTTTTAATTAATAAAGTTGCTTATTGCTACTAAATATTACTGTAGATTCTTACTAAAATAATTGTAATTTCTGAAATGTTTTATTCTGTAGCTTTAGTTTAATAAGTAAACAATTTATTCTGTAAATTAATTTATATTACAATTCAAAGGCAGCCCAGTAAGTTCGTGGTATTTCTTTTGTTATAAAAGTGCTTAATTGATTCAACTATATTTAATTACATTTTTTCCACATTACTATATGTACAGTCTATTTATTTTGACATAAAAACGTTATTGTTATCACCAGTAATAATCAAGAAGCAAAGCTGAAGTAGAGAAACAAAGACTGGTAATTATGAAAGTACATGTAATAATCAAATCAAGCATTTATAAAATTAAATACAGTTGGTAACAAATATTTTTTTGTATAATAGTTTCTGAATTAACATACCAAAAATATATTAATTGGTCGCTTAAAAATGTTAAAGTTTTAATTTTTGGCGATTAGAAATTTTATAAATTTGGACATTAAAATACATTTTTGGTTAACCGAATTTTATTTTATACAGAAGTTAATGTATTTACAATGTCTATTATGAGAAATAATACTTGATAACAAATGTAAATACTTTGAATTTTTTTATTACTAGAATCCACAATAAATAAGGCTATCTAATCAAATCATAAAATGTTTTACATCCAAGTATGAGGCGTGTTCGAAAAGTTTAGTTTTCATAGGAAACTAGGAGTATTAAAGTGAATCGGTATTTTAACAAATCAATAGTTCGAAATTGTACTAACCTTCTTATGCGATTATTTTTTATTAGATTTTGAGAATTACACTTCACACAAAGCTACTAAATAACAATAAAACAATTGTCCGCGCTATCTACAGAAACCGATAATGTTATTTACATCTCAGAAACAGAAAAAGCTGTTGCCTTTGCGACTCATCTCAAAAACATCTTCGCTTTTGCAATTATCTGTATGTATACACATAATGCACAAATTATAAACAATACTAAATGAAGAATGCCAACACCAGACCGTATTCTACCAACTTCGCTCAATAAACTTATGGATGTTATAGAAAAACTTCCCGAAAGAAAATTCTTTAGTCATGATATAACTACCAATAAAATTTCTAAACACATCATAATAAAAATAATAGTTTATCAATGTTCAATTTACAGTGTCTGTATGAAACTACGTGTTTAGGTTATTCTAATGTTTGAAAACCAGGCAAAAAAAATAAGCAGCTATAGACTCATAAGTATGTTGAAGTCACTACAAAACTGAAAAAATAATTTATATAATCTTTTATTATTGTATATTGAGAATCTGAACAATTTGGCTTCAGAAGAGGCCATTCAACCAGTCCTCAGCTCCAAAATAGAGAATTTATCAAACGCGGATTTCATAACAAACAGTGTACTGCAGCTATTTTTCTCGGTGTCGCACAGGCATTCGGACAAGTTGTGGCCTTAAAAAGAAAATCCTAGACATTGCCGTGCCTAAATATATCAATGCAATCATTTTTTTAGGTAATAGAACCTTTGCAGTCAAAGTCAATACAATTTGGTTTGATACCAAAATTTTCGAGCCGGAGTCCCACAAGGCAGCATGTTTATCCCGGTTCTCTTCAACATTCACACGTCTGACTTACCAAACTTAGTGTAACAATAGCTAGCCTTGTAAATAATTTTATTAATTTTTTGTAAATAAAGTAACTGCAAAACTACAAAAGGCAGCTAACAAGCTTACGTCGTGGTTCAAACACTGAAACATTACAAACCTTTGTGAATGTGAAGCAAAAATCTTTACATTACGAAGACTTAACAATACGCCCTTTATACAAATTACAACAACGAAATACCCTGGAATTTTACAAACGATGCTGTCAAATTCTTGGGAATATATCTCGATACTCGATTAAGTTGGAAATACCACATAAACCAGAAGCCCAAAGGTATACTAGACTATATCCACTCATTATTTGCAAATCTACCCTCAAAGTTAAATGTGCAGTTTTACTGTATAAAACCTTGCTATGATCTTTTGCTTTGTATGCATGTCCGGTTTTGTAAAATACTTTGAAAACCAATATAAAAAAAGTTCAATGCTTCCAAAATAAGGTGTTAAGAATTGCAGTGTTCGTAATACACATCTACATGGAGAGCTAGACATCTATTGGTCACTTTACTAAAAAAATATGCGGAAAAATGTATTATAAACTCAAGTGCATGTAGGAAGCGGTAAACTACCCAGGACATAGCATTAACAGATCAAATAAACGTTTAAATTAATACCAATTAACCTCACTATCACCATTAGTCTGTAACACAATGTTATAATCTAAGTTATTGTCACATTTCTGTTTCCCTTGCCCACAAAATGTATAACAAAGAATGTTGATCTGGCAATAAATCAATTTAAAAAAAAACACATTTTTGTAGAACAAATTTCGACGACATATTTATTTCTATATTCAAAATTAACAACCCAATAGTGGCTAATAACGATTTGAACTATTATTTAATTAATCTGCGCCATTTTAGTGGATGAAAAAGAGTAATTTTGTGAGTAACATTCCAAAGAACATCTTTTTAACTTAAAAAAATATTACACAGTGAGGATAATGGTTTAAATGGGACGAAAATTTAAATCCAACCTTAATTTATGCAAACTTTTTGGTAGAAAATATTAATTAATTTTAGACATTTATATTTCGCTATTATTAAAATAAATTTTGAGAGAATTTAAACAAATTTTTAAAAAATATGGGGTGCTTTTTCTCTTATTTTTAGTGTATTAAAATTACGAAAAGTTAGACAAAATTGATGTTGATATAAGAAGAAACATTTTTTATAAAGTGATTATTGTAGATTTTGCTATATTGCTTTGTAAGTGCAGTTAAAACATTTTTAAAGAGTTTCCACTACTGTGTATTGGCTAATTAATTTGCATCTAGGACTTACGAAAGCTGCTCAAGTAGAATTTAAAGCGTAAACAATTGCTATATCAATATACTCTTGTTAGTAATTATTTTTTTGCGAATATTACATGTGGTATGCGGGTATTAGCTGAATTGTTTCAATATTAATGTGCTTATAAAGCCGCTTTTCATGTGCGGTAGCTAATTTACGAGTACAGCTTTGAATTCCATTGATATTACCTGGCGTTTGAAATCGAGCGAATAATCAAATTTGCCCACTCACGTATTGAATTAATTTACAGCAAAAAAACATAACTTGTTTATTTCTAAATGAAGTAAAAAATCTGTTAATAAACTAGAAGAAAGATTTATAACTTGTGTTTGCTAAAGTAATAAAAAGCCAAAAATACCATTGTCAGACAAAAATATTTAATTTTTTTCCGTTTAATGAAATTTTGCTGGAAAGTATCAAATGTACTGTTAACTTTCTGATAATAAATTTTAAACAAATTGAAATGAAAAGTAAATCTATAGAAAATTATGATTAAAAATCACAGAGAATAAATTTATGGTGCGTAGGTGTGTAAAAATATAAATTTGTAAACATAACATTGTAAGCATTACAGACTAGTTGCTAAAGTATATAAATGTTTTTATTTTATTTTTAGTCCAATTTATTATTTCAAGAACTAATATACCTATTTATATAAAAATCTATGAATTTTTAATACAACTATACGTATTTTTGGTTTCAGATAACATAGCAGAAATACTATGACACGAATAAACTAAAAAAAATTGTTTTTATTGTTATTCGTTGTTAATTTAGATTTTGATGTTCTTTCTGTGTTTAGCCATATTGCTTGGTTTTAAGTTAGTCTTTAAGGATACATATAATGTTGTCAGTCCAGGCATTCTTTTATTTTTGCTGATTGGTTTGATTTACCATATTCTCTTGAGCTAGTTGTTTAGCTCCTCTCTGATGTCTTGGTTTTTGCTCTGTTTGATTTTCTAATCAATTTAGTCTTCCTTAAAAACATCACTAATGCATGGATTTTGTCAAAACCCACATTTCGGCTCCACAAAGAAGAGTTACTTGATAGATCGCTTTATATAGTTAGTTGTGTGTGGGTTGACATTTATTCTTGTTCAGAAATTGTTTGTAGAAGGCTTGAAAAACTCTACATTGCTTGCCCGGTATTAGTCCTTCTTCTAGTTACCCTAACAGCTCTAGACCGAGCAACACGATGCATCAGAACACCAACCATGAAAGGTTTATTTACATCTTATGTTAGTAATACTACCTAAATATTTAATATCTTAGTGTTACAAATTTGTATCATTATTTTACGTTCTTTATGATTTCAAACATAAAATAAATTAAAAAATGTGCTCAACACTCCTCCCTCCGCTGCATCTTCTATATTAATGAATGTATTTGTGTGTATCTCTATATTCGTTCTAATTCTCACTATGCGTCTAGTTTGATTATGTGTTTTTTAATTTAAAGCTTTATTTACTGGGTATTCCAAACCGCATTTCTTCAAAAATTTATGGAAGTTTATAAAGTATGAAAACGCCTTTTTGTTTTAATTTTAATATTTTTTACGACAACTGTTGTGTGATCTCATAAAATATATCCAGCGCAGAAGCTACTTTGTACATCAAGTTGTCCTTCTAGGCCTGATAGTATTATTTATGTATAGGTAGAATTATTTCAGTAGTCATTCGTTCGGTATATCCTTGAACTTCCAAGCTAAGCTAAATATTTATGTAACTCTTGTGCGACTCAAAAACTTAATTACGTTTAAGGCATTCTTACTTTATTTTAACCATAAAAATAGTTTTGTAATTAATCAAGCTGTCAAATTTAATCGTCCAAAATTAAGCAGTGAGATTCAAAGATTTCAAAATGAATTTGTAAACAAATAAAAAATTGACCAAAAAAGTTTTGATTGGTAGTATTTTAATCGATCTCAAAGTACGACAGCAATTCGAGAAATATCAAATACCTGTCCAGTCTTTTCTATTGTTATAACCAAAGCTTAAAAATAAAAATATTTATTAACATTGATACGTATTATACATAATATAGCGATCTCTTCTCTTAAAGTACAAAAATATAAAAAAATATTAATTATTAGTTATATTTTCCATAATCTGTACAGAAACATTTATGCTAACACTTTAAACATTTTTTTATAAATGTAATAGAAATTTCCATTGTTTTTATGACACATAATATAAAATAACATCTCTTATTCTCCCCAATTATCCGTCACCTACAGTCTATTTTTAACTTAACCATCAATTTGCATTGTCTTTTCGACCTTGGTGTTTACCTGCCGTAACTATTCACTAACTAATAATGGTTCATATAATAATATACTTGCTAAACAATATAATCTAATGTAAGTATTCGTAAGCTACACTTTCAAAGCTTTGTCAAATTACGTTGCAGTTTTCTGTTTACGAGAGTAATATAAGGACATTTGTACATACAAATTGTCAAGCTATTAGAAAACAGCCTTTTTAACGTTTATGCAGAGTTTATAAGATTATAATTTCTTCGTTTCGTCATATTCTTGTAAGCAATTTTATTGTGTTACCTTTTTGGTAAAAGTACCATAAATAAATGTGCGTTTGTGCAATAACTTGCATTTTAACTTTATAATAAAAAAGCGTTCACTCAGAAAAAAATTATCTCAAATCTTACCAATCTTCTGAATAAGCAGTACTTAATCACATGTTCAGTCAACGATTTCAATTATTAGAAGAAAATAGGGACGGGGTACCTGCAATTAAAGAAAACAGTGTTAGATTTACATAAATATACAATTTTATATTAAATTATTATCATCTAGTGCCATATATATGGTAAATTACACAAACCAGTTGTGAGGAAGAAATATTTAAAATTAGAATATTGTACACTACCATTGAGTGAAACAATTAATGCATTTTATACACGCTAAGCTTGAGATACGAGAAAATTTTGTTAAATTTATAGATGGATATCAAATTCAACAGCGTCTGTTCCCATATTGGGCGGCTAGAAACCAAAGCGGAAAGCAAGGAGAAACTACCGCTTAAACTTTCTCAAGACAAACAATTATGGTGACACATCAATGCAAAACGGCCCCTAGTCCGCGGCAGACCTTAAATGGTCAAGGGGTGCAAAGAATCCCCGCGATGAATGCTAGGAACCACCCGAAAGTGGAAAACGAAAAAGAAATACCAATCAAAATTGGCACTTGGAATGTGAAAAGCATGTATATGGCTGGGAAGATGCACAATACAATCCAAGAGATGAAGAGACTAAACATAAATGTCCTCGGAATTAGCGAAATGAGGTGGAAGGAGTCAGGAAAAATGAACATAGGCGACTCAACTGTATATTACTCTGGAAACAACCTACCTGATCACCCAAACGGAGTTGGAATTATAGTGAACAAAGAGGCGAAAAAATAGGTCATGAATTTCATACCGCAATCTGACAGAGCAATGTTGATCCAACTAAAAGTAGAACCAAAAAATGTTAACATAATACAGGTATATGCACCAACAGCAGAAAAACCCGACGCAGAGATAAACAATTTCTACACCCAAATAAAACAATTAAAATCTCACATCATAAAAGATGAGATAACAATAATTATGGGCGATTTCAATGCCAAAATCGGAAAAGGACCACTTCAAGATGTAGTAGGGGAGTATGGACTGGGTGACAGAAACCCAAGAGGTGACATATTAGTACAATTTTGTCTAGAAGCAAATTTTGTAATAAGCAACACATGGTTTAAACTACCTCCGAGACGCCTTTATAACTGGAAATCACCGCAAGACCACCCAAGACATGTGATCAGGAATCAAATCGATTTTATCCTAATAGACAAAAGATATCGAAACGGAGTCCTTGGAACAAAGACCTACCCAGGAACAGACGTGGGGTCGGATCATAACCCTGTAGTAGCACGCATCAGAATTAGGTTAAAAAAGATAAGGAAGAAGATAAACACAAAACCAAATATGGCAATACTAGAAGACCAGATACAAAAAGATCAAATATCCGCGTCACTAAACAACGAATTCAAAAAATACGAAACAGAGGCTGAAACCGACCAAGAGCAAATAGAAAATATCTGGAAACAATTTAAAAACACGCTAAACAATATACAAACCCAAACTGAGAGAACATCAAAATACGACACCAAAAGGAATGGATAACAAAGGAAATTTTAGAGCTAATGGACGAGAGACGAATGTATAAAAACTCGGACCAACAGAGGTACAATCAAACCCAAACCAAAATAAGACGAACAATAAGAGAAGAAAAAGAGAAATGGATGAACAATAGATGCCAAGAGCTTGAAGAACTGCAGAACAAACACGATCTCTTCAATTTACATAAAAAAGTAAAGAAAGTTACTGGAAACTCTAAAAAACGATTGCCAACAAGGCTAACAAATGATAACAACCAACTGATATCTACAACAGAAGAACTAAACAGCGAATGGACAAACTACGTACAACAATTGTTTGACGATGAAGTTAACCTCCCGTACACCGCGAAGGGCGAAACGGGGCCAAACATATTAAAAGCAGAAGTAATTAAAGTGTTAAATGCAACTAAAAACGGGAAAGCTCCCGGACCAGACGACATTTATGCAGAATTCCTGAAACTCATAAATGAAGATAACATAAACATAACGACAAACCTGTTCAATAAAATATACCAAACAGGAAACATACCACACGACTGGTTAAAGTCAATTTTCATTCCTATACCAAAGAAAACTAATGCGAACAAATGTGATCAATTCCGATTAATTAGCTTAATGAGCCATGTGCTAAAATTATTTTTAAAAATAATATACAACAGAATACGCAAAAAAAGTGAACAAGACCTAAGCGAAGAACAGTTTGGCTTTCGGGACGGCCTTGGCACTCGAGAGGCTTTATTTGGATTAACAGTATTACTGCAAAAATGCAGAGATCAAAAAAGGAGGTATATCTCTGTTTCATTGACTATGTCAAAGCATTTGACAGTATAAAACACGCAGAATTAATAAACGTGCTACAGCATAAAGGACTGGATAAACAAGACATCACAATTATTAGAAACATATACGAAAACAAACAGCAGCAATAAGATTAGAAAACTCAATCACAACTGAAGTGGCTATTAAACGAGGGGTACGTCAGGGATGCGTCCTATCACCACTAATGTTCAATATATATTCGGAACAAGTATTCCAAAAAGCACTTGAAGGCTCGGGAGATGGTATCAAAGTCAACGGAAGATTACTCAACAATTTGAGGTACGCGGATGATACCGTAATTATTGCCGACAGCCCTGAGGGTCTACAACGCTTAATGGACCGTGTCACAACCGAAGGAGATACTGTCGGACTCAAAATTAATACAACGAAAACAAAAACAATGGTAGTGAGCAGAATACCAAACACAACAGTCAATATAAATGTATACAATGATCATATAGAACAAGTCCACAAATTTAAATACCTTCGCTGCTGGATAACTGACAATCTAGACCCAGAACTAGAAATACGAACCAGAATAGAGACAGCCAGAATGACTTTACTAAAAATGAGAAACTTGCTATGTAATAAAAGCCTCGCTCTAGATGTAAGATACAGATTTGTGAAATGTTACATTTATTCAATACTGCTATACGGGGTGGAGACTTGGACATTGAACAAAAAAGAGATTAGCAAGCTGGAAGCATTCGAGGTGTGGGTGTTCTGAAGAATGCATAGAATATCGTGGGTTGAACACATAAGAAACGAGGAAGTACTCAGACGAATGAACCGAGACAGAGAATTAGTTAATACGATTAAAAAAAGGAAAACCGCCTATCTTGGTCATATCACAAGAAACCACAAAAACCAACTATTAAAACTCATGATAGAAGGGAAAATAGAAGGAAGACGCGGCCCAGGTCGAAGAAAATGTTCATGGTTGAAGAACATAAGAGACTGGACGGGCTTAAACACGCACACATTAATTAGAACAGCACAAGACCGAGACGAATTCGCCACAATTGTTGCCAACCTTCATTAATGGAGATGGCACCAGAAGAAGATCAAATTCAATTACACCAAATTAAGATCTATTAAGTGAACCACGATTAACTGGCAATATATTTGGATAAAATTTTTATGTAGTAACTTTTGACTAGATGTGAGAAAATTAGAGCGGTTTCGGAGATCTACAATCGTCAGAAACATTTGCAGATATGTACCTCTGTTTTAAGCACCTTCTGAACAACTCACTCTTAAGTCTAATATTGTATGTATTCAAATATGATAAGAATTTTATTCTCTAATACCTTAGCTAAGATATATTTAACACTCATACTATTTTACCACAACTGTAAGGATTACAATATCAAGGTAGATAAGACGGTACACGCACACCAAAAATTATTGTCACTCACTTCATATTTATATAATTATTTGTGCACTTTTTATTCTCAGTTTAATCACTAATATTTTTAAAGTAAAGTTTTAGTTCAGCCGTCTAAAATTTCTAAAATGTCAAAAAAAGATCAAACCATTAGTCAACGAATTCAAAAGAATATTATAGATATTCAATCTATTACACTTCTAGAAGGTATCAGTAAAGATATGAAGACGTGATTATTAATGTAACTTTACAAATTTCTATCTCAACTGTTTTGGGAAATAAATACAATATAACTCGATTTTCACTTAAGGAAAAATTTTGTTTTTTGGGAAACCAGAAGAGAATATGTCTCCAACAATATCTTGTTTTATTTATATTCCAAAAAATTACAAATCAGTGTTGTTATTACCAAAAGGTTATTTTAGACCATAGTTTTCAAATGAAGACGTAACTACAGCTCAAAACTACTAAAAAGCATCTAAGTCTATGCTACGAAAAACATTAAGCGGACATTGGTAGAATAATCAGGCGTTTGGATAATTAAAGGCGACTTTATTTTGTAAATCAAATTTATTCTTTACACTTTATTAGTGTCTTTCTGATCCGAAACATATTAAGTTCCTACGCGCACAAGACAGAAATGTAATATGAAATATGAAATATAATACTATTTTATTGTACGTGTCAATTTTTCTTCCGTTTACAAAATTTGGTTTAGAGGCGCTTTTGCGCCGTTACTAGTCTACGTGCAGTTCAATCAAGTCATAGTAGAGACTAGTAAATATTGTAATACAAATTTTCTGAGCATGCTGTAGTTTAAAAATAAGGAATTTCTTAAAATTGGACACAATATTATACTTCAGCATAAATTTGTTCTTAATATATTCTTAATATATATCTTAAAATATTTTCTCTTGTTGTATTTTTCGTTTGTGTACCAAGTTTTTCTTCTGCCATTTTAAGAATAATTTTATCTATTTTTCTTACAATATAAAATATGTCGTTACTAAAGTGTATACTTACTATAAATTTTCGTTTTTAGTAACTAAGTAATTTTACATCATTGTAAAGTTTTTGTTGCCTTTTATAACCTTAACCTCAAATGCCTACTGTTGAATGTAGGCTATAGATCCTTGGTTTCCAATATAGGATACATGCCTTACAAGAGAGCAATTTCATTCTTAAAAGAGGAGGACAATTTGAGAATGAACTTTATTATCAGTTAATAGTCTTTTAGGTTTCTTTCACATAAGTAGGAGTTTACTTTGAGTAATAAATATTATATGTCATAAGAAGAAATCGGATTTAGATACTTAGATGGGGCATAATCAGGGGAAGGTTGAAAACCAATAGCTGAATCCAGTTGGAGCTAATTAATTCTGTCCATCTAAAAAAATTAAAAATGGTACGATGCGCTTAGGCGTCAATACCGTTTTCTTCCATTTCATTTTTATTTTAATTTAGTGATTAATTCAGTACATTTAGACATTGAGTACCCGACCTCTGAAGGATAAATCTAACAATTTTAGTTTATTTACAGATTTTATCATTAATTTTAAAGTTTTTGCTCCAAATGTATTAACAGCAACGTAAATAACTTAGAACTGTCTTCCCCATGCTCTATTTTAATTTATTAAAAGTTTTGTGTAATTTTACAATATTTAATGTAGCTCGTATATACATAGCCAAATCTGTTTTACTACATTTTTCGTGTTCTATTATATTAGTGTCAACATAAAGGGTGGCATTTGTAGCTTGTAGAGAATTTATTGGGATTATTGGGATGTATGGGGTCATGCTGCAAAAGTAGTACCTTTTTGTCGGAAACAATCACATTAATTGCCTTCAACGGGAAATGGTTTTTGTAAACTGGTCTCACAGGATACCCAGCCGTCACCCATGACTCTAAGCGCTACATCAGGTAAACAGCATTGATCTGCAGGCCAAACTAAGTGAGAGTAGTCAGATATGGCAAAAAGTAGCAAACGCCAGCAGGTTTGTTAGTTGCAAGTGATGGTGAAAATCAAATAGATTGGAACGGTATTATTTAGCACATCTACGAATGGCTGTAGAACTGCATATGTGGAAAGCAAAGGAAAACTATCACATATCACTCTTTTTCCAAAAATAAGTAAGGCAGGGGCTTTAAGTCCTAGCCAGAACTTGAATGTCCATAAAATGCCAAGAACCTTCCAACCCGCTAGGGTTGCTATTTGGAATGTAAGAAGCCTATTTCAAATGGGGAAGCTTCATAACACCATAAAAGAAATGAAACGAATAAAGATTTATACAGGCTAAGTAAAGTGAGATGGCCTAATAATGGGAAAATAATTACAAATAAAGTAGAAACAATATACTATTCTGGTGATAAATACACAAAAAAACAGCATGGTATTGCAATATTAGTGTAACCAAAATTTAAACAATATGTTATACGTAGCCGTTCATTTCTAACAGAATAGTAATGCTTTAATTAAATTCTTCAAAGATCAAAATAAACATCATATAAGCGTACACGCCAACACTAGAAAGTGAGGAACGGGAGTAGAAATAATTTACGATTACCTAAATGAAGTTTTATAATTAACACGTAAACATGACATAAACATAATTGTTGGCGATTTCAATGTCTTAGTCGGTAGGCAGATATCGTAGTTGATTTTGGTTTGGACAAACAAAATGAGAGAGGCGAGCGTCAAATTAAATTCTGCCAAAAACGAAATCTAACGATTTATCGTGGTTTAAACTTCCAAATCGTCTATTATATACCTGGAGATCTGATGAAATTTCAAATTACATAATTCGAGACCAGATAGATTATGTTATAATAAACAACGCTGTAAGGCGGTAAAAAATTTTCCTGGTGCATATCTTAGTTGAAGAACTTAAAAGACTGGTACGGGCAAACATCTACGCAGTTATTTAAAGCGTCATGATCGCAAACACTCTTCTTCAAAGCATATAAAGAAGAAGAAGAAGAAAAACCATTTATTAAATATATGGTTCCCTATACTTTTATAGATATATTTACTATTTGACCTTTGCCAGAGCTTTTTGTTTCGTTTCCAGTAGTGCTTTTTTCATTCAATAGATTTGTATATATGGAATCTATTCTGGTCCTTGGTTTACAACTTTTAGGATTTAAAATTTCTACAGAACCACCCTCTATTTTCAGTAACTTCTTGTTATGTGTTGACTTTTTTTTACTGTTAGCTAAATTTTATCGTAATACATACTTTTATAGTCTCACATATTGTTTAATTGGGTATTGTGTAGTATTCAATTTGATACTAAAACTCCTTTAACACTGAAATGTGGCGGCCTAATTTTCAAAGCAATATTTGATAATTCCTAATTTAAATGACTTAATGTTATTGCATATTCATATCTGATCTACAATCTTTGTATATTTTATTTAATTTTATTGTAACTCAATTCCTTATGCAATTAATTTAGATAACGTTTTTGGTATGTTTTTTATGCTTTGTATACCCATCTACTCTTGTAGATAAATCTTCTTTACCTTTATAATAGCTTAATTTTTTTTATTATGGTAATTTATTAGCAATCAGAACAGTTTACATTAAAGGGTCTCACCGACTAAGATAGGCGAAATTCACCCAGATTCGGAATTTCTAATGAACCTAATAATGTTTTATCTTGAGGTAAAAATTATACGTAGGGTCAAAAAGGGTTATTATTTGTTTTAATTTTTTTTCTGTTGATGTGTTTAATGCAAAATTCTGAAAAAATTCATCATGGTAGTTTATCAATAGACCTATCAGCAGAATTTTTCAAGGTCATCCAAGATCATTTGGTATCTCAAAAAAATTAAAAACAAAATTTTTGTTTTTGAGCTAGAAAGCGTTGAGTTGCACCGTTTTTTTTTTTACTATTTTATAAAAGTCGATTAATTTTACCTCTAACAGGAACTTTTAACATATTTCGTGTGGTGCGCTACCCCTAAAAATTCAATTTTTTGCATTTTTTTCGATTTTTTCAATTTTACAAGTAAGGGTTGAGATTTAGCAAAGAAAATAATTAAAACTTTTTTATAGCATTTTATAAGACAAAAATTTCGTTTTTTTTATTTTTTTCTAGCTCTAATATTAAAAAAGCTATAACTAATTAAAAAATTTTTCTACTTGATTTCGATATTTTCCGATTATAACGGCACAGGTGGATATTTAGCAGAAAACTCATAAGACATGTTTTGTAGCATTTTTTAAAACGAAAATTTTAGTTTTATTTACATTTTTAGACTTAATAGAAAAAAATTATATGTAAATCTTTATTTATGATTTGTGACCATAGTAATCGTATTGCATTAAATATATGTTAACATAACAAACTTTGAGATTAAAATGTAAACTATCTTACTAATGAACATTTGAAGTTTTTAATAAGGAGAAATGGTTATAAAAAGATTGGTGTTCATGAAAATTATGAAATTTAACTTTCCCTTCACTGCCGCGAATGCGTACGAATAGTAAAGCGCTTAGCTGAGCAATAAGTAGTATTACATATGCCCCTAACCTCCCATTCCAATCCGGGATCGTGTAAGGAAGCTGTAGGACGAGTCGGTGTAAATCTGCCGCTAAGGTGAGAACCCTTCCTTCCCCTCTTTCCTCTTCCAACCTTTCACACTTATCTCTCTCTCTCTCTCTCTCCCCCTCTCCTCTTTCCCCTTGTAACTTAAATGGTATTTTGATATACCTTCCAAACCTAGTAGAGTAATATATTATTACAACATTATTTACTGTCTATAGAATATTTAAAACTTTTGTTCATTTTTTTCTTTGGTTTGTTCTAGCTGCTTAATATGTCCGAGAATTCCGATACTCAGTTTAAAATACAAAAAATGGATTGCTCAAAATGCGTTAAGTGTAATATATTTCTAAGAAAACAATCGAGATATAAAGGAAGAGAAAAAAAAAATAAAAACGCGATTCGAGGCTGAAGATGTTTCAGATAAATATGATTATTTTGTGCAAATTGGCGATACTCTATGCCAAAAATGCTTTTCAATATTTAGGGCAGAAAAATCTAAAAAAGGTCATGAATCTCAAGGCTTGAGTACACAGCTAAGAGACGCAACTGTAGAAGGACCTGAAAATATAGCAGATCATCCTAGTGGCTCACGCATTATTTCCAGACATTCTTAATTAGAAAGTAAAAGCTCTACGATTTCGGAAGAAATAACAAAAACCGCACCTTCGCAACAACCCATCGAATCATTGGAATCTAGTAATTCATTCATTCAAGAGGTTCCCTGTTTTCAAGAATCAGGAAATATTGAAGATCTTGCAACGCAATTATACAGTAACTCGGAAAGCTATGAAATGGAGAGTCAAGACAGTTTAACTTCTAATGAAGATTTAACCTCTTTAACTTCGCAAGGGTCAAGTTTATCATCAGGATTTAGCATACCTATCCAAAAAGTTCCGCCAGAAACTGTAACAATGTAGTTTGACCGCGTAATTTTGACTAAAAGATATTGCTTCATTTGTTTTTCAGGATACAATATGTGTGATGTACCTTTCGAAGCAAGAATCCAAATTTTTGTAAAAAAACAAATTTTTATTCCCAAAAGAAACTGATGTTGTAAAATACATTTATTAGGTTCACGTTTTTATGAGAACGAACTCAAAAACATGAGTGTTTATTCTAACGAATCCGATATTGAAATTGATGAAGTTAAAAAATTTCTGGACAAATTATCAAAAACTTCAGATTTACGTATTATAGACAAATATGCGGATCTAAATATGTCAGAAGAAAGAATAAAGTCATTAACTGGTCATTCGTTGAAAGATATTCTTGAGCTACGTGGAATGCTGAGGACAATGCGAGATTCTAGCAATCGAAATCTACTTCAAGCTCTCATCATTTTTTTATTCAAATTAAAATCTGGAAACTCAGATAACCTTATTGCAGCTGTAATGGAAGTTGAAGAGCGAGTTGTAAATGATTCTATTCATTCAGTATTGGATTGTTTTGAGAAAGAAGTTCTACCAGAATATTTTGGAGTAGATTCTAAGAGCAGAGAGTTTTTTCTTAGTCAAACAGCACCAATAACTCAATTACTACACGATATTGGTGATAATAAATTAATATTAATATGTGATGGAACCTATCTTCGACACGAAAAAAGCAGTAACAACATTTATCAAAAAAAGTCATATTCAGGACAAAAAAAGGCACCGTTGTGCAAGCCCTTTACAATTTGCACTTCAAATGGATATGTAGTTGATTTACCTGGACCATTTAACGCAAATATTAACGATGCTCAAATCTTAGAAAGCGTATTAAATAACCCAAATGGTATCAGCAAAATTCTTAAATCTGGAGATATTTTTATCTTGGATAGAGGTTTACGAGATGTTGTGGACCACTTGAAAAATAAAGGATTCATGGTCCTCATGCCAGTTCTTAAAGGTAAAAGAAATCAACTAACTGCTAAAGAATCAAACTTTTCGAGATTTGTCACTAAACTTTGTTGAGTAATTCGCGATTCCATGGTATCTTGTGCCAAAAATACCGATTATTGCACAACTAATTTTGAAACAGCATGTTGCCGGTTGCTCGGCTGTGGTGTAGAATTGCATGTTTTCCACAAAATCAATTCTAAAAACGACTTAACCTTATGGATAATAAGACAAATATTATAGTTAATAGAATGAAATCGACATACCTGGAGGTCAACGATTTAGCTGAAAAGGTTGCTGCAGGAAACTTAAATACAAAATTACTTCCTTTCCAAAGTACAACTTCAGAAGAACTTATGGATTTTCCTGAATTGACTTTGGAAGATCTTGAAGTCTTATTGACTGGTTCATACCAACTCGCTCAAGCAATATCTTACTTAGGGGAAATGATTACAGAGCATTGAATACTGATATTAAAATTCATTAAAGAGGAACCAGGCATTGTAAGGTTTGACGTAAGATCACGTCATATAAAATCGAAAGAATACAAATGCTAAGTAAAATACAACAAAGAAGGCGCAGGTATCGATGCGATACAACAATACTGTTCTACTGGTGCTAATGGACTACGCACTGTTGGATGTTGTTCTCACGTGACTAGTTTGATATATCATCTTTCTTACGACCGATGGTTATCAAAAATAGTATGTTCCGCCGAAATGCTGTCCAATATTTTCGATATAGATAACTTTGTACCAGTGATTAATGAAAACAGTGATGAAGATTAAAAATGTAGCTTACATATATATTATATATTATTATAATTCACTTTACTATAATCACAAATTAAGAAAAAATTTTTTCTACGTTAGTAACTATGTAATTTTTAGAAACTTATAAATAGATTTACACATAATTTTTATTATTATCAGTATTAAGTCTAAAAATGTAAATAGAACTAAAATTTTCGTCTTGAAAAATGCTACAAAACATGTCTTATGAGTTTTTCTGCTAAATATCCACCTGTGTCTTTATAATTGGTAAATATCGAAATCAAGTAGAAAAAAAAATTTAATTAGTCATAACTTTTTTAATATTAGAGCTAGAAAAAATAAAAAAAGAACAAAATTTTTGTCTTATAAAATGCTATAAAAAAGTTTCAATTAGTTTTTTGCTAAATCTCAACCCTTACCTGTAAAATCAAAAAAAATGCAAAAAATTGGATTTTTAGGGATAGGGCACCACACGAAATGTGTTAAAAGTTCCTGTTAGAGGTAAAATTAATCGACTTTTATAAAATGGTGAAAAAAACTGCGTGCAACTCAACGCTTTTTAGCTCAAAAAACAAAAATTTTGTTTTTTTAATTTTTTAAAATACCAAATGACCTTGGATAGTCTATTGATAACCTACCTTGATGAATTTATTCAGAATTTTGCATTAAACACATCAACAAACAAAAATTAAAACAAAAAATAACCCTTTTTGACCCTAGGACGGAGTGGGAAGGGGGTTGGGACCATATGAACTATATACGCGTATAATTTTTACCTCAAGATAAAACATTATTAGGTTCATTAGAAATTCCGAATCTGGGGGCATTTCGCCTATCTTAACCGGTGGGACCCTTTATTCTATGAGCTAATTGTAAGACTTGTGTTGACATGTGAAGAGTGGCACCCAATGGTGTTTGCCCTTTTATTACAATATATTGTTTGACAAAAGAATTATAAATAATATATTACATATGTACATTAATCTGAACTGTTAAGTTATAATTAACCTAATTTACAATAATTAATTAGATGGTGCTGTTAAATCACACGGCCAGTTTTTTTTTAGTCGTTTAGGTTGCCTTGCTTCTAGTAGTGGTTGGACGTTGACATTTGAATGTGATATCAGTTTGTTTTGATGTTTGGTTGCCATTTTCTCTATGACCTCTGTTACAAAGGGTATGTTTAGATCTGTATGAATTGTCTGGTTGGATACGTACCAGGGGCGTTAATGATAGCACGTAGTGTTTTTGATTGAAAGCGTTGAATAATGTTGATGTTTGATTTACATGAGCATCCCCACAGCTCTATACCATAGGTCCACACCGGTTTTATAATTGCCTTGTAAATAAGGACTTTGTTTTCAATAGATAATGGTGTTTTCCTGTCTAACGGCCAATACATTTTCTTGACTTTCAAATCCATTTCTTTTCTTTCTTTAATTATGTGTGTCTTCCAAGTTAGCCTGGAATCTAAATGCATCGCTAGATATTTGGTTTCTGTGACTTGTGGTACCAATGAGTTATTGATTGTGATCTGGGGGCATTGTTGACGTCTTAATGTAAATATTACGTTTACTATTTTTGTCTCATTTATTTTAATTTTCCATTTTTTTAGCCAATCTTCAAGTAAGTAATATATCCCTGAAGTAATTGGCTGGCTACCACGGGGTCGTTGTCAGTTGCTAATGTGGCGTGTCATCTGCAAAGGTTCTAATTAATGTATCTTCCATCTTGGGTATATCAGCCGTGTACAGTATATATAGCAAGGACCTATCACGCTTCCCTGAGGAACGCCTGAATTGATACTCCAGGGATTTGACGTTGCATTACCATGACGAACATGGAAACTGCGCTCTGTCAGCTAGGATTGCAGGAGCAGAATATTTGTGGGAAGGTGCTGTTTTGATTTTAAATAAAAGTCCTCTGTGCCACACCTTGTCGAACGCTTGAACAATATCAAGAAATAGTGCTGAACAATTTTTTTTAAGTTTTGTTTATTTTGTCTAGTATGCGATGACACTGTTGAACGGTCGAATGTTCATGACGAAATCCAAATTGATGGCTAGGTATTCAATTTTCTTCTTTATGTTCTGCACGTATTCTTTGGAGGAGAAGTTTTTCTAACAATTTGGATAAAATTGGCAGAAGACTCCAGGTTTCAGCAATAATATAATTTCTGCCATTTTAAATTTCTTGGGCCAGTAGGACAGGCGGAATACCGCATTAAATATTGTAGTAATTAGAATTAACCCTTTTTTGGCAAGCTCTTTCAGTATTTGTCCTGTTATTTTATCAGCTCCCGGTGCTTTATTTTTAGCTAGCATACTTATTTCTTTTTTGACTTCATGCGGCGAAGCAGATGAAATTGGAAGGCTAAGCTGTAGTGCTGTCAAGGTAGTCCTCAATTTCTTTATTTGTGTCTGTAGAGTGAGGAGTGAAGACTTTTTTAAAATGATATGGAAAAGTGTTAGCTTTATCTTCGTCAGATCTGGCCCATTCCCTTGTTTCAGTTCGAATTGGAGGGATTGTAGTTTGCGGTCTTTTAAATAATTTAGTTGCTCGCCAAATTGTATAGTCATTTTTTGGATAGCGTAGAAATATATGCATTAAATTTATCATTCCGGAATTCCTTTAACTTAGCTTTTAAGTTGTTTGTTAATCTGTTGTATTTGTTTCTATCCGTTGCGTTACGTGTTCTTTGCCAAGTAGACCTTGCTCTTCTTTTTTCTGCTATTAATTTCTTGATTTCAATGGGAATGTTAATTACATTTTGGTACTGTTCTATGTGGGGGGTGGAATACTTAACTGCTTCTTGTATGATTTCAGTTAAATAATTTGTAGCTCGATCTAACTCGTCTGGTTCTTTTATTCTAATATTTAGGTTAACGTTTATTTTAATGTAGTTTCGAAAGGTATACCAATTTGTGTATTTATTATATAACATACTACTACGTTGTTTTATAATTACCGAAGAACTAATCGTCACAATAATGGGTGAATGATCCGAAGAGGGATCATAATTTGATTCTATAGTGGTACAATTGTTGGTACTTTGTTGGGGTCGGTTGGCCAATAAGTGGGTTCCCCTGAGAAGAGAAATTCAAAGTTATTTCTACTTATGCATTGATAAAGTTGCCTTCCTTTGGGAGTAACCAATCGCGAACCCCAATGGGTATGCTTAGAATTGAAGTCACCACCCGCTATAAACGATTATCCAAGTGTATGCAGAAACTGATAGAACTGAATGCTGTTGATCTTGTGTTTTGGCGGACAGTATACCGCTAATATAACCAATGGTCGTGGTAACTTATTGACTTCAATGGTTGTAGCTTGAATGCGATCTGTTTTGAATTGTGGTAGTTCACGGTTCATTATGTTTTCCTTTATTGCAGTACCACCGTGGGCTGTTCCATCGGGATGCTCTGTATGATAAATTAAATATGTTAGGATTCTGACATGTGTTCTTGTTGTGTAGTGAGATTCTGAGATAAGTATTATATCAATACAATTTATTTTGAGGAAAATTTGAATTTCGTCCCTGTGTTGTTGGAGCCAATTGGAGTTCCATACAGCTATTAGAAATTCCGCCATTATGATGCTATTTTGTTTATAACTGTAGTCAGCATATTTAGGATAGTGCTATTTTGCTGAATTAGCTGGTACAATAGATTTGTGAACTAATCTAGGAAATTTAGGAAAATTGACTCATTTGATGTTTGTGTATGATTTGGGTTGGATTTCAGGACTTGACTATACTACTTGTTAATGGGAGAATTATATGAAGGAATTTGATTAGAGAGTGATGGGAATTGACTATGATTTAAGGTTAGAGCTGCAATTTTTCTGATGATTCCAGTATGTGGTAGAAATCTTACAGGTTGGTATTTCTTTTTCAATTCTGTATCTCTGCAATTTGCCGTATGCGGACCTTTACATAGGACACACTTTGCTGGAGCTGTGTTGCTTTTAGCACAAGTGGCGGTATTGTGGGCACCTCCGCATTTCACACATGTATAAGGTTTATTACAGTAGGCTTTCGTGTGATTGTATGCCTGACAACGTGAGCACTGAACTAATTCTGTTTTTCTCCTTGGAAGTTCTACGCTAATACTTTTATGGTGTAGGTATTTGAGTTTATAAATGTCTTTATTATTTTCTGCCGGCTCTAAGTCAACAAAAAATAGAGGCAATAGATCTTTAGTGCTCCTACTCCTGATATTGTAGATGTGATGAAGATTACGTATCACGACTCTATACGCTCGAATTTCTTTCAACTGATTTGTGTGATAGACTATATATTTTGTTTGTAGGTGTTTTATTAGTGTGCGGTATGAGTCAGTTGTTTTAACATTTACTTTAATAGAATTATCTACCATCGCTTTGCAGTCATATTCTGTTTCCGAAACGATAAGGTTGAGATTTTTAAGCATATCCGTGAAATTTTTAACGCCGTGGATGAAGACAGGAGATGGTTTTGTAGTATTTTCTTTTTGACTTTTATTTCCGTCTGCTTCATTTTGTATCATTTCCACATCATCTTCTTGTGAAGCTAGTGGTGCATATTTAATTGTAACATGAACGTCAGCCTTTGTTACAATATGATTTTCTTTGCGTTTCTTTTGTGATATCTTTCTTTTCTAATTTTTCTTACTTCTTGCCAAGAAATTTCATTTGCGGGTGTTTCAGATTCCGAATCTGATTGCAGTTCATTACATACGGAAGGTGAAGTGGTGTGGGTGGAAGTTCAGAAATGTTGCATTTGTGTTTGATATGGATTGATAATCTGAGGATTTGTATTTGGCACAAATTCGGGGGAACCTCACAACGAGTTTCAATTATTTAAAACATAATTTGGTTGAATAAATGTATTGGGTACTTGCAATACTTGTTACTGTTGATTCTTATTTCCCTAATGGAGATAATTTGGTATGAGATTAGGATTTAATATTATGTTTGAATTTAAACTCCACCGCGAGGGGGAGAGAGGGCCTCCTCAACCATCCAGCAATTTGAGTTTACTTAGTAGCCGCGAACAGCAACAACCTACAAATAAAATTTTGTGTAAATACGTGTATGTATTTGTACTTATCTGCACAAAAGGCCAATTTTTAATCGCAGTTCCAACGTTCACAGTCTGATAACGCAGCGCACATCCAAACGCATGCACTCTTTAAACGCTCGAGCTGAACTCATAGCTTAATTTAAATTTAAAATAGTCTGATGTTCTTTTCTTTGTTTAGTTTTACATAGGCCTACTGTATCTTAATAGAGTTCTTAGTTTCTCTCAGTCATAGTCCTGGAATTCTCTGAAACGATGTACAATGTTTGTTTTCCTTTATAGCCTAATCTCTTTTAGTTTGATCTTCTACACCCTGGAAATTGGACATGTGCATATAAACAGAATAAGTTTTAGTAAGGGTAAATCAAAACTAAACTTCTAATTTATATAGCTTTCCAGTTGTTTTCATATTTGGTGTACAAATATCACAATAACACTAATTTTTTTTTACGTGAGCTAATTGCAGAGAAGCTTAAAACAGATAATTTATTTCCCAGGTAAAGGGTTCATAAAATTTTAAAATAACACTTAAATACTACTTAGCAATATAAATGAGATCCAAATTCCAGACGTATAATCCATAAAGCGTAATTACGTATTGTTTTCTTATAATTTCATTTAGTGGCGGCCATTTAACTAATTTGGATGATAACCTTTAATTATACTTTATTTCGAACTCTAACAGCCATTTAGTTATATTTATTTAAACATTTTTTGCATTACACACTACTTATTTTAATATACAAATTTAGCAATCAGCAGGCTCCCTTTACTTCCACAAGTTGCCGGAAGAAAGTGTATTTAAAAAATTTACATTTGTTTCTCCAAAACGCAAAGAAAGCTAAAATGGAAACAATTACTTATTATCTGAAGTTGCAAATCGTTATTTTACATTTTACATTTTAAATCTTCGGATTAAGCTCACAATAAAAAACAAAAATGACATGTCGACACGAAAAAATTAAAATTCAACTTACGTGAGCGGCTTTGCGAAGCAGTTAGCACGAACTATTGCCGCTATAATTTTTTGTATATGCGCGCTAAATTAGAAATGTTACATGAATTAAACATGGCACTTCTCATTGTCTGTTTAATTTTCTTTAATACCTCCGCTGCTGCGTATGAATATCAACCAAACCTGCTCTTCGCCTGAATACACGCTGGCGGCAATATCTTCTTTAAATTCCAGTCGACGGCTACTTGCCTTTTCAGTAAAACATTAGCATCAGAATAGTCTCCACAATAAATCTATGGCTTAATAGCAATTACGTTGCTAGTACACGTCCGGCGGTGACTCATTGAAGTCTGTATGAATGGATATGCTTGTGAGAAGTTACGTGTTTGCCTAAACCAACTAATGGGCCAATCGTACCTCATTGTGACGAAAATAATGGTGAAGACCGAAGTAATGCAAAAATCGATGAGCGATAATAACAAGGATTCTAAAGTTCCGAACCCCTGTTAATTTCACCTTTTTATCGGCATATTGCTGCTTTGTTACGATAAGTTCCATTAAAAGTAAGTTATAAGCCCTGGCCTTTGTTATTTGCTTTAATAGCATGTTTAGAACTCGGTACGCGGCTTTCAGCTTTTCAATTCGTCATCAAATTATCAAGATTATTTTGTTGCACACGAGAACAAATTTTTTTAATATATGTTTATGTCTAATATATTCTAAAGTCAATAACAATAGTTAGTTACAAATTGTAACGTAATGTCACCAAACGAACTTTTTTAGAAATTCTATATATTTGTATTAAACTCTAAATGCTACATATTGGTAAATACTGGTATTTGATCAGTCCTACTCAGATACGTATATAAATATAAACAATTGTATGTTTCAATTAATGTAAATTTAAAATGAAATTGTAAGAAAATTCAAAGCTTTGTTTTACTTATGTTTACATTTTAATTTTTGTTTCACTCTAACCGAACACAGTGCTACATTGCTTGAGATTATTTTATTAGTTTTTTCAAAGTTCTTGTATATATTTTTTACAAGCATTAAAATACATTTTTGTATATTCAATTTTTCTTATTTAGTAAAATTGAAATTTACATAATTTTATTACCGAGAATTTGTTTTCCAATACAATTGATATACAATTTGCTTAGATGTTTCTGGATTGCTTCTATAAAACACCACTAGCTTAAAATTATTGATTTCTAGAACTATTTTTTAATGGTTTCTTGGGTGATTGACCTTGAGAAATACATTGGCGATACTATCCCTTATGTTTGTTAGGGAATATAACAAATTTTTACTTTTGCGTTTAATTTATAATTTTAAATTCTTGGCTTATCTGTTTATTAATAAAGGTTCTAATTATATCGGGTGTTTTGTTGTAATTTTTCTGATCACCCCTGTGGATTTATTTATTGCATTTTATTCCTTCTTAGCTTACATTAACAATAAAATAACTTCTCAGTTTATCAATACCTTTCTACAGGTAATTTTAAATGAGATTTATTGGCAACCTTATTTTTAAACCGTCCAATTTATTATTTGTTAATTAAACTTGTTTATTCAAATACACCTGGAAAATATTAGCAATGTCTGAAGAGTTCTCATTCTATGAAAAATCCAATAACAAATTGCGATAAAAATTAAAATTATTATGTATTCTTTTCAAGACATCACGATGAGCCTTTTTTCATCCATTGCTGAACGTAGGACTTCCCCAAAATTTTTCATCTTTCTCTGTTCGTAGCTCACGTCATCCATTGTATACTTGAAGCGCCTTGCATGTCATCTTGTCATCTTCTATTTGGTCTTCCTTTTCCCTTTTGTAACTTCGCGGTCTCCACTGTAATATAATTTTAGTCCGTCTATTATCTTGTCTGCGTGCCAAATAGCCAGATTATTACAAAATCAGCAGTGCAAAATGTTTGTTTGTTGGAATATCCAAGTGTGTTTTTTTCTTATTTATTAGTTTTATTCCGAGCATTTGCCTTTCACGTGCTCATTGTGTTTTTCAAACCCATAAGAGTGAGTTTTTAGGTTTCATAGCCATACGTGATTGCCGGGATGACTCATTGGTTGTAAAAATTAGCCTTTAAATAATTTAAAACTTATTTACTTTTATAGTTTAGCTGAACTCTTCAAATGTAGACCAGCCTCTGCATATTCTTCTTATTTCTTCTGACATGTTTTCTTTGCCCGTGGAGATTTTTGACTTAAGTATATATATATTTATCAACAATTTCCAATGCAGTGTACCTTTTAAAATGATGTTTATATTTTGCTTGGGTTTATCATTATTTTGGTCTTCGTTTGTTCATTTTTAGTTTAACTTCTCTTGAGCCGTTGTTAAGTTCATTAATAATTTCCTGTAGTTCTCGGTGATCTTTACTAAGTCAGCAAACATCCAGTGGTTCAAGTTCACTCTATCAATATTTATATCCTTATTCTACCAATCCATTTAACGAAAGATATCTAGCACGCTGGTAAATAGCTTTGGTGAGATCACATTTTCTTGTCTTATTTCTCTCTGTATAGGTATGTTATCTGTGGTTGTAGTTGTGTTTATTTTTATATACATATTCGCATTATTGTAGACGTTTTTTATTAACATGTTGTATCTGCAGTCTATTCCGCAGTTGACCAACGAGTTGAGTATTGTCCAGATTTCTACGAAGTCAAATGTCTTCTCGTAGTTTATAAAAGTTATGTATAAATGAATGTTATATTCTTTGCTCGTTTCTAGTAAGCTTTGCATTGTTTGAAGGTTGTCGCATGTGTTGAATCCTGAACTAAATCCCGATTGCTCTATTGGCTAATTGACATCAAATTTGGCCGTCCGTCTGTTGGTGATTATTCAAAAAATAATTTCGACAAGAGGCTTAGCGGTCTGTAGTTATTTAAGTCTGCAATATCTTCTTTCTTATGGACGATTATGATTTCTGACGTTAGCCATGATTTAGGGATTTCTTGTATTTCCAGGCATTTATTGCATTTTTACAAGTTGTTGATATCGTGCCTCTTTCAGAATTTCAATAATAATAAAAGATCTATTATTTTTCATCTTTCTTAAGGCATTTTTAATTTCGTCTGTTGTGTTCGGTATTTCTTCCAAATCTACATATAAAATTTTCATTTTTAAGACTACAACTTTTCTCTCATCTAAGTTTATTTTTGATTAGTAAAGTTCAGTGTAATACCAAGTTTGTTTTTTTATGGTATTTCCCTTTATTGATGTTGTATTTTCTTTGTTTTTGATCATTACAATTTTTTTACTCTAAGACGTTGCTTTAAAGTTCTAGGTTTATTATTTTTTCCAATTTCTTTAGTTTAGTCTTCATTGTACACTTTCTTATATTTTTTGTGTGTTTTTTTAAATCAACTTATTCTGCTAATTCTATCTTGTTTTAGTAATTTTTTATTTTAAAACTCTTTCGTCTTTTTATGAGGTTTTCTATTTCTTTGTGTTACTTTAGTATTGGCAAAGGCATGGAAAACATAAACAATGTTTTTAAAAAATTTACTTTAGTCAGCCAAAAATTAACATCTATGAGATACAGAAACAGATATTTCTGCTAATTCGAGTAACATAATTTGAGATATATAAACTTCTATAATATTATAACCAGATAATAAGCCCGTACAGAAGAGAGGGAGGCACACAAACTATGTTTCCTCTTCTCCAAGGGCTGAAGAAAATAAATATGTCTAATAATTTAGACATCTTGGTAAATTTGGTAACAGTATCTGAAGCTTCTATGATTCATTACCTTCTTTTGCCATCTTTTTATTTATTTCTTGAAAACCTAACTTAACCCTAATTGATATTGCCTATTCGGCCTTAGTCTTTACTTGTCTGTAACTTAATTGACAAATATTGTGATGAAAATAAGGAATAAGATAAGCTTGGCCAAAATTATGCCACAATGTAATATAAAAACGTGGGTAAATTAAAATTTGAGAGTATTTGGTGAGATACCATTAGAAAACTACAATTGCCTTGTTTTGCCAATTTCTTGTAAAGAATTCTATTGTAAATGTTTTGTTATTTTTTATTGCAAAAATTTGCATTGCTAGTAAAAATAACTTTTGTTAAATTATTAGGTAAGGTTGGATTTTACAGTAACACATTTTGTCGTAAATAATGCGTTGAGAAGAAATTTGTCATAAATCATACCAATTCTGCAAAGAAGCTGTAATCAAATATTTAGTCAGCCATTACACGACTAGAAAAAAATAGAAAAATGATAGGTAAAAGAAAAGAAACAATAATATTTATAACGTTATGCCTGTGGATAAAGAAAAAGGGTTTTTTAATAGAGAAAACTTTAAAATAATCTTTAAGGTTTAAAATTACATCTGAATTTGCAATATTAAATTAAGTTATTACGATAAAAGGAATTTCGTTGAATTTCTAAATGTTCATATACAT
Source organism: Sinelater perroti (assembly GCA_036346155.1). Taxonomy (NCBI): domain Eukaryota; kingdom Metazoa; phylum Arthropoda; class Insecta; order Coleoptera; family Elateridae; genus Sinelater; species Sinelater perroti. Next base: position 7,538,802 of record JARFIY010000265.1, read on the forward strand.
TCAGTTATACTAGATCAAAATCTATTAAATGAACAATTATTAATTTTAAATGATCTTGAACTTGGATAGTCCATTAAATTTATTGAGTCATTTTTAACTCCATGTCTGTGTGAGAACAGAAACTGATACTTGCTCTGCTGTATCACACGAAAGATTTAGAGCTGTTTGGCCAGAAATACTTACCGATATGTATGACGTTTTGAACAACCTACTTTCCAAGTCTAACAATAAAAATTAAATAAACCTATAAATTAATAATATATTTTACTTATGTTCAGAAACATTACACAAAAAACTTTACTATAAATAAATTAATAAAAAGTGTCGCTGATGGTACACTTTATATTTTGGTAGCATGGATGAAACTAAAAAGTCATTCCGTTTTCCTCCCTAAAATTAGAGAAAAAATTTAATTTAATTTTGCTTCTAATCAATGCAATATTGCCAAGTTTGATGTAACATTTATTTATTTTCTGAATAGATTTTTTAATTTATGTCTTCCGTGTGCAATGTTGAGTTATTGTCATAAAAGTTGGAACACCCTAGCCAAGGTTTGGCTGAGTAGCCAAAGAGATAACCAAGAAGGTAATATCAGTGCACTTCGTCTGTATTCCTCGTTTTTATTTTTTTTACTTATTTGCTTTCCTTAAATTATGCCGTACTCAAACATCAAAACTATTTGCCACCTGATTTTACTGAAAGTTCAAACCTATGTTGTTACTTAAATTAAAATGCAAGATAGCCTTAAATATATGACATTGAACATTTGTTCAGTTTTAAATTTTATTATTGATTATTTTTAAATTAAATAGATAAAAGTACCTATAAAGATGGTTGCACTAATTAGCAAAAAAAACACAAAAACTTTCTATTTCACTTGTTATTTCTATATTACAAAACACTTTTACTTACTTATTCATCTTTTATTTATTTCTATGCAGCAATATTTTGTTGTTATGACTTGTGTTAAAAATATTTTGCTTTTAATTAATATACAAGATATTTAAATATAAAAAAAACTTAAAGTGGTTTTCTAAATCTTAATTTAAATATGTATTATTATAATTTCAATAATACTCAAATGTTCGCTTATTATTTATATTATGAATTGCAAATTTTAGTAACGACAAAAAAGTTTACTGCATAAATATAATCTGACCATAAAAAATCACTCCAATTAAGTAACACTTCTTTTAGATAAACAATTTTAAATACAACAATAACAATTTTAATTTGAAATATTAGCGCTTAGTGTACATTTAACCGAGTAAATGTAATGAGCATTATAAGCGCTGAAAATGGCTTGGCAAGATATTTGAGTGCAGCCCATAACTTTATCTGGAGCTTCATTTAAAGCGTTCTTTAAGTTATGAACTGGATGCGCGCACACAGGTACGCATTAAGCAAGTAAGGGTCCGCTGAAAAATGTGTTCGGGAGCCCTTCATAAAAAATTTACGAGACCTAAAATATTTGGAGTATTCAGTCATGCCGGCCTTATAGCCATGATAAACTTTTACGTTTATGTATTCGAATTCATTTCTTTTATTGCGAGACAGGCATTCTGGCAGAAAAAGAGTGAAAACAAAGACGAGATTAAAATAATAAATGGCCGCTGCCGCAGCGCGGCAGCTGCCAAAAAATGAACGTCTGTAAATCGCGCCAACAACACCGCAAGACATTTGCATTCGGTTAACTGAATTAAAAGATTATTTTGTCGACCGGCGAGATATACTGCCAAGATTTTAAGCGCCGCGTTCCATTCGCAGCGCTAATCTAATTTAATTTGGCTAACAACGTGTAAAATTTTAATTTTTCCGGCGCAACTCTGTTTTCTCGAAAAATACAATTTGCCGGGGGCAGCGGAATAAAAGATTTCGTCGCCTCGATGCCGCCCCCAACTTCTGCCGGCTCCCCGTAATGGGCATTAATATTGTTCGGGAGAGTTCTCTTCGCTTCGCCGTCGTGCCCGCACACTTGCGCTGCCACCATTTTGCCGACGCACTCCGCTCCCGGCCACGGTGAAGCTAAAAGTATAGTGTGCTCATTAAGATGTAAAAACAGAAGATCATATGACTAAAGCAAACGATAAAGAACCGAGTTTAACGAGCATGTTTGCTGAGAGCGTTTAAAAACATATGGCACACGCTATGCAAGCAAAAACTGTTTGTTAATGTAATTAAACTGCTGTAGCATGGGACGGCGGTACTTTTCACGTACTTCTTACTTAGCGCCTAATGATGCTAGCAGTCGAAGAATTATGACAAAGTGCACTTTATGCCTGCTCCAGTTAATTTGTCTATACAGCACATAATAGAAAATCGCTACACGTTGTAGAAAACTAATCGCCCCGCCTGGCGATTTCCATTTTACTGCAGAGATTATAGAATAGCTCGTTTTAAACAGTAATTACTGGCAGTAAATTTAATCGCCAAAGTTTCGTCGCATTACAGAGAAATTTACGAACAAAAGCTTTGTGTGCGTGGAATTATTAATACAAATCATTATTTATTTGTTAAATTTATTTATTTATTAAATCTCTTATACTCACTAGTATTTTAAAAATATTAATAAAATAGACAAATGCAAAAAGTAAGAATAGCTAAAATTGTCACAATATGTGAGAAAGAGATAAAATTTATTTGTGTTAATATACACGCCGTGTTCATTTTATGAAGTTTACCTTTTGGTTGTGAAATTTATATAAAAAATGAACCGTAAAGAACCTTATTAACTAAGAACCTAACGCTTTGATCGTTGAAAGTGAGCACACAAGAAAACTAAAGATGATACTTACAAACATTAAACAATTTTGCATAAATGTTGTAAGTTCGTACGCAATCTAAGGGGGTGATTTGCAAACTAAATTTAATATATACCTAAAAAAAGAAAGTATTTAAATTTTGTATTTTAATCAAATTTAAAGCTAACCTTCAGTAACTAGTGTTGCTCCATATTTTTCACCGGCTTGGTTGATATTTCTTTTATGATCATCAAAAAAAACAAAGTTTTTCTAATTTTCTAACCAGTGCAAGCATTATTAACTTTAACAACCATCAGAAATGTTATCACTTTCTTAGTGTGCATAAGGATTTTGTTAGTTTGTTTGATACCAAGTTTCTACACTAAAAACACATTTGCTCGAATATTCTGTTTCGGTACTTTACTTCTGCACGATCAAACCAACATTAAATCAGAGTCATTTATAAGTCAAAAACCACGTGCTAGCCTCTTGCGCGTATTCCAATAGTTATTCCAGTATTCGGTTATGAATAGTAATATATTACAAAATTACTGAAATTATTTTTAAGGAACCATTGTCCGGTTAGTATTTGTGACAATTTTGAAGTATATAAATTAGAATGTAAATTTAAATATATTAACATTATATCTTTGCTAATAACATCACAGATTAAGAAAAAGAAATGCTTTGTTTTAGGAATGATTTTGATCTGGACTCTCCAGTAAGTAGGTGAAGGTAGTTTTCAAGCTTTGCGATAAAATCCGTTGCTTCATCACACCAAGGTCCCAAAGTCTGCAAAAGGAATGAAGATGTATCCTTGGTCGATGAGCTCTTTGTATTTCCTCTTCTTGTTATTGGCAGCATTGTTTGCGATAAGGCCAGCAGTTACACTAGACTGTTTGATGTACGGTAGGGCTAGCGTATCAGTACAGGTATCATCCCAAATAAGATTCATACTATAGGACCACGGGGTTAAAGTTAAACCGTCCACTCTTTTGCCATCATTACGTAAGAGTCCACATGGTACCAGTTTAGATAGGATGTTAATGGATGATAAGGCTTGTTGAATAATTTTATTTAGTTCCTGGTGGAGAGAGTGACGACTACTACTTTTCTTACATGAGAGACCATAAGATCCTGACTTGTCCACTTTATCTCCACAGATTCAGTAATGGGGTACGAAAATATTACATTCTGAAAGTGTTGTCAATCAGGAAAGTTCCAAATTTTGTGCATAAAATTGCAGTCAGCCAGGCGCCGGATTTGGATTTAGTCAAGACAAGATATCTGGCCTAATCTCTTACAGAACTGAAATTGAAGGTTTCAATTATTTTATTCATATTCAGGATGTCCCAACTTTTTTGACATGAAGGAATGGAGGTGTTCCATATAATATACTGTTCCAGATTCGGATCTAGTCTAAGTATTCTGAAACGTGGGTTAAGTTATTTTCGGGTAATAACATTATGGAATAAATCAGTTTTAATACAGAATTCACAGACGACAAAAGGGCTGGGATGTAAATATCAGATAATTTCCTAATTCCGATGCCTACTTGGGATACGGGAAGTGAAGCAACTCTTGATGTCTGAACTTCAAGCTTGATATTGATTATTTCTTCAAGAGATTTCAAGATGTTCTCATCAACGCTATCCAGTCGTGTAGTAGAGTCGTGGAGGAGGGTTGTTCTGGGCAAGAACGTTAGTCTGGGTACCTCGATTGAAAGCTTGAGAAGAAAATATGCTGTGTGAGAGCTTAGGCTGAGAAGACGTGAGAGTGGGAGATTGATTTATTTTTCTTCTTTTAAAAAACAAAATAGAATGGCTGAAGGAAGTAGTGGAGCACCAGGTAGAGTCAGAATTTCATCAATAATTTGAAGTCCCGGTAAAAATTTTTAGTTAGAGATCACTTCACTATCAGAATCTGAACAGAAGTATAGCTCACACTTCGATGGATTCACCTCCAAACCAATGTTATGGCATTCTTTGATAATAAATTCAATTTTAAATGTGGACAGTAATAAAAAGAAAAGATTATTGCAAAATGTAAATGACTTAAGAATTTAATTCATAATTTATAAGTTTCTTAAGTTAGAACGACATTTGAGTTTTGTGTAACAAAGCAATTGCATTTTTAACATTAACCGTTTCTTGATAACGCTTAAGCACAGTCTAAATAATAAAAATATTCTTCTTTAGAGTATTATCTTTTACTTTTCCTAAACATAGGCAAAATTTAGTTTCCCCCCTGCAGATTAGACACTTCCATAACTATTTTTCAGGCGATTTAATAGTTGATTAACTGACTTAGCTACTGCATACGTATCTCCCAATTATTAAATTTGAAGTACAAACAAAAAACAGTTTAACGTTCAAGATATCCTATATCTTTCTTTCAAAGAAGGTAGATTACACAACGATTAAATAATCCCTGCTGTAAGTCAACAAATAAATTTTGTAATCTCACCTTTAAGAGAACACATTTTTCTTTGTCTTTTCAAAAAAATGTTACATCATTGCTAAGGTATCCAATTTAAATATACATGCTTCTTTTGTCACATTTCTTTTTTTAGTTTTTTGTTTATATATACAGTTTTGTCGGTCACTTCTGATTCATTTTGAATTTAAGAATTTTGTCGTATGATATATGTAGGAAGACTAGGTTGGCAATATTTCTCCGACAATATACCCATCAAATGTGGATTGTCGAGAAAGTGTTAAATATACAAAATGCACAGCGTTAATGACTTTCTATTATTTATAATTAAGTTTGTAACTTTAAAAATATTTACTATTACTACCATACTCATGGTTCTTTATAATAACTCTTAACTGCTATTTACATAAATTTTTAAATATCATAAATTTTAGTCAATGTAATATATATTAAACTTAAATTATTAAAATGTCAAGATACCAAACAAAGCAGAATGACCTCTAAAATAAAAATTTTTTCATTAAAGTTACTTGGACAAAGTTTTTGAATAAATTAAAATGCAATAAAAGGATTTGCATACACATTTATTAGTCGCTATTTCCCCTTAATTTGTAAACGGGTAAGATTGGACAATGGAGTCATGTGTTTTGAATTTTTTGTAACTTTTACATTGCTCCCCAGATTTATATCAAATTTAATCTACACTATTTTGTTATGCATATAACATACTTAGGTAAAATTTAAACTTTTAGGTAATCAGATAAAAGTGTGAAAAGGTACGACTACATATATATTTTTTATAGGCGTCACTTACTTTTAATTTTGATTAAATTTATATCAAAATGCTAAATTGAAAAAGATTTTTTGTGTTTTGTACTAACATGTGCGGAATAAAAGGTCGCACTTACGTAACAAGTCAATACTTTAAGGTTGCCTGTGTTGTTTAATTATGTAAAAACAAAAAAAGAGAAGTTATGTAAGGGGTGAAAATAATTTACCATAAGTTAAACAATTAACATCATTCTGTTTTGCCGCTTAAAAGAAAGCAAAGCAAATTACCACACTACTCTAGTAAGGGTAACACCAATTCTGGGAGAGAGTAATTTGAGGAACTCATTTCTGATATAGGACAAAATCAGCAATAAGGACAAGTTCTTCAAACAAAAAAAATACAATTAGTTTAAGGTCAAGTAATATATAAATCAGAACCATTTGATGGAGATCACTAGAAAGTTTTTAATGTCTGTAGCATTCTTTAACATAGTTTATACATCCTCTAAAGTAGCCAAAAAAATAAAATACTTTTTGTTTTACACAGTAGCATGTTAATAAATGGAAATACCGCAGACTGCGGTAGAATAATAAAGTATTTTAAGAAAAGAAAGAGTAGGTTAAACAGGTTAAAACTAGTTTAAGGAAAAGAAAAGAATGGTAAAGAGAAAGGAAAGAAAGTAAATATATTTGTATTTGTCTGACATCTCATGTTAGGTTTTAGTAATGTCTAAGAAGTCAGCTTGGGTTTAAACAGTGATAGTGCAAAAAAGTACAGATAATAGAAAAAAATTTTAATTTGCAAGATTTGTGAGTAAAAAGACAAAGAACAAATTATGCATATATCTGATAAATACAATTACCGCAAAGGAAATGTCGTGGTTTTTATATTCAAGTAATAATTTACAAACTAGTCACAATTGTTAAAAAATTGTGCTGCTACAGCTATTTTATTTAAAACAAATAACCATACATTAATACTAGACGTATAAAGTAAAATTTAACCAAATCAACAGATTTTTATATCACATTTATTATTTTTATAAACTAAAACTGAGATTACCGTCAAAAAAAGTGATGTAAATATTTTTTTTAGATGTACAAAAGCGTACAATAGCAAATAACTAAAAGGTAACATCTCGACATTGACTGCCTTCACTTGTGCTTTCCCGGAACTAATTTCGTGACTAGGTGTTCCAATGTATGTTTAGCAGCGGTTGGATTTTCAAGTTCGTTGAAGCGTAAAAGTCATTGATGTTATATTCAAGACAGTAAGACAATTTGAAATCTTACGTAAAAAGTATTATTAAGTAGCAGCTTACCCTGGGTTTATTACTACGTTGCCTAGCTCAGAACAAATGTTTAAAGCATCTCTTCAACAAATTTATCGAACAAACATAAGCTACTTCAGTCAGTGCCACGAAAACTCATATAATTGCAGGTCAACCTGATTAATCAAATTCATTAAGATCACTAAGATACCGTAAATCACATCGTATTCCATTTTGCTGAAAATCACAAATTTGCTGCTAACAGATGAACTTTTAAGTTTTAGAGTTTACAGGGTTTACTGCATCTGCACAACTGAATTGCGGATAATTTCGGTTAATGTTTCAAAATATAAACTCAGCCAAGAAATTATCAAATCCTTTATTAAAATAAAAAGTTTGCGATATCACCTGAATCTGTTCCAGTCGACGCCTTCATAATAAATTGAAACAACTAAAAAACCTTTCTGGGCATGAAGCAGAAAACATTTTAGTTGACAGTGTGCATTTTGCGCCGTGCTTGGTTGCCAAAAATGAATCCAATCAGTGCAAAATTGGAAGATATTTGTAATCTCAAGAACAATGACAGTGAAACTAGATAATTCTACAATAAAACCGTCATAAAAGGACTACATGAAGATCTTTAATATGATACTTTATTGATGCTACTTAACCCAAGGACTCTTATTAAAGCCCTTTCTTTAGATGATGGCATTAAGACAATAATAACAACGTATATGTGCTATCCTCATCGAAATACCAAATCTACAATAATGGTTAACCACTACGAAATATTACTGTCACTAGTAGCTCTGCTTACAAATTAGTCAAATACTTATCTAACTTATTACAGCCACACATTGGAATCATCAACAGTTACATCAGGGTTACAAGGATTTTGTCTACCAACTTCAAGATGTTTAACAGGAGGAAGTAGTTGCTATAGATTCTCTTCTAACGGCAGCTTCTCCGACAGTGTTTAGGTCCAGTTATTTTAGTTAGAAGAACGTGTGCTACATACAAAAGAAACTAAGAGTTTTGTAATTTAGCTGACTATAAATTTAAATGTTATCGTTTTTGAAGGCGAATAGGATACAGTTAACAAATGAAAATTATTAATTTGTAAATCGAATTCAACTTCAGATGGTTTTGTCACATTCTCTTCTATCGGCGATTGGAGAGGAAATCAAAACCAAACTGAAACTATCGTCGTATTAACGCCAGATCTACCAAAGGAAATCTCCAGCATTAGACGTTTGTATAGAACAACGAACAAATGGCTTTGAAACAATGGGTGATCCTCCCAGCTCATCACAAACGTACGTGTTTACAAACTAGCGCACTTACAAATTTATTTTAGGATTTAAGATGTCTTCGCTTTCATGTCCGTCAGGAAAACAAAATAATTATGGGAATTTATGCATTCCTGTAATCGTTAATTACTTACACAGAAGACTTTAAAAAATTAATATTTTACCATTAAAACTGGCGATGTGGCTAAGGAAATTTGATACATCCAAATATACAGTTTGCCATAAAATTATAATCAACAATAACACACCGTGTTCAGAAAACTGAGGTATGCAGACTAATACTTTTGCAAACAGTTAAAATTAAAAAAATAACGATTGTAAAAACATTGCTGGATTAGACACGGTGAATATGTCAGTCTCAATAGTTATATAAGTTTTATAAAATGATGGCTATTAAATAATAGAAAAAAGGGCAATCAAACCCAAAAAATTTGCAACGCAAACTAAAATGAAAATCGGTAATAGTAAATAAAGCTTTTCTACTCCATGTTAACATAATTAGGAACCGGATAAAAATGATTTTAAACAATAATAATGTGGAAATCGTTTATATATTTGCAATAAATATTTGTGAATGCTACTAGAAACCTACAAAACATACCAGGGAGATATTTTACACATAATAAATAAATATCGACAATGTCTATGTTCCAATTAATCCAAAAAAATCAGTCGTTGCTGAACACGTCCAGGAAAATCTTGGTCACGATATTTCTTTCGGAAAAACACAATTTTCATATAGTTATAGAAACCATTATACAAAATTATATAGATAAATAGTAAAAATTTATGAATTTTATGACCAATTCCACTTATACAAATCTTAGAAGGCAAAAATGAACCGTTATGCAAGAAAAACCCCAGAACGACCAGTGACCAAATGCCAAAAAATTGTTACTCACACCTAACCTGATTACGTTGAAGCTGGTCGGTTTAGTGTCATTTCGTGCGTTCCCATTTCGTACTTCGATTAAAATGTTCCCGTTTCGTGCGTCGTCCAAAACCTATACCTGGTTCGAGTGCCGTTTCGTGCGCTGACCTGCAGGAGACCACTAATCCGGTCCTACAAACTCACCACCAATTAGATCGTTTAGTTCCGAGTATTCTTACCATAGGCATAGCAAATTTTTAAACTGCACATTTGTTATTACATTATAATTAAACGTTAACGTAACAGAAATACATCTAAATCAACACGTTTTAGAGCAGAAAATAATTTCATAGACAATAACAATTTATTGACATATTATTTGCACAAACATTACAAGAACACTTAACTGTAATAGAAAATATAAATATTACAATTTGACAATATATGCAATGTAATTCAAACACTGACTTATAGATTTCCTTCCTTCTTCATACTCTACTACAATTTGTTAAATAGGATGGTCTACGTCTTGGTACTTCTTAGCTCTTTGTGTGGAGTAATATGAAGTTCCACAACCACATTTTTCCAGCCAGTGTTCCACAAAATAATCATTAAAACCTTGCACCAAGATGTGTTGGGGAAAAAATTTCAAAATATATAGCCAGCCTTTATCTTTTGCTTCTGAAGGCGCTAATGAAGCACATTTTCGCACGTGTTTGAGAATGTATTCGTCGTGCCGGTATAAACAGGCCATATCCAATTGCTGAATTATCCGCCATAAACATTGGTTGAAATGTAAATTGCACTCTTTCAGTGTCGCATTTGGGAATTTGTTCCAAATACCTTGTATAGCTGCAGTTTCAAAATTAATTTTCAACAAACTGACATCTAATCTAATCAAGGTACAAAATCTCGGTTCTCAAAACGGCACTAAAACAGGTAGGAATCCCAAAACGCACGAAACGGGAACGAAGAACTTACTTAATTAGGGTGCAAAATTTCGACGACAAAACGGCACTAAAACAGCACTAAAACAGGTTCAAACCCCAAAACGCACGAAACGGGAAGATACCGCTAGCTCTGTAGTGTACGCATAAGTGCAAAAGATAAAGCGCACAAAATAATAGCTAGATTATATAGGACTTTCTTTAAAAAATTCTGATCCTATGAACAAAACGTCAAAAGTTTCCAAACTTCAAGCACTACCTAAAAACACACAACAGTTCAATATCATAATCGTCATTGTTTTACTTAATGACTGCTTCTCAGAGAGTCATTGTGTGTCGTTGCTAAAAAATTTTTTTGCATAAATATCTAATGTTTACTTTAAGATAACAAAATTACCGAGCATAATAAACAAACCTATAAATATAAAAAGAGCTTCAGGAGGAACTGGTAGAGCTGGTAGAATACTAAAAAACATTCAGCTGAACTAATTAAAGTAGTAACCATGATGTTATAAGATGAGAATAATTCCCTGTGCAATAGAAAGTCGCCAAGATAATTGTGACCCTATAACCCGGAAAAGATCCAGAATAAGTGGAATTCTTTCACCTTATGAGTCTGCTACCTATCAAATATTATGGCTAGGTTATTACTAAATGGGATAAAACCTATTCTACAAAGCGGCAGCTAATTCCAAACCATAAATTAGAGTTTTAGGAGCAGCGACTGTTGAACATGTACACTTATACATAACGACTATATTGATTATCGAAGATAACGCAACGAAGACCTTTAATAAAGTGTTGTAGAAGATTAAAAAATCTGTCACACAGTATATTTCGCATTTTAAAACCATTTATACAAGAAAGTTACACTAAAATGAGCACGACTTATACACAGTACATTATGTATATATTGTATCCGTTATTTACCGCAGATTTTTAAATGCTAAGAAACCTAACTGTTGCCTTATATGCAAACGACGCAACCCCAACTATTGCGGCACCTAATTTAAGAATTTAAATTATAGAGAAATTACAAGATGAAGTGATGCACATGATAACTGGCTTTGCTATAAATAATTAGAACATATCTAAATATCCCTAGTGTGAAAGAAGAAGTAAAATACTAAAGTTTCAATATAGTGAAAAACTAAAAAGATGATAAAATAACAAGCTTGCCTCTAGAGAAACTCGTAAAGGTCGAAAAGCCACAAAGTTGGTTTTGTATATTCTATACAAAGACAACATCAATTTATATGTATACACAGTGTTTTCATAACTGATTGCCAGAGCTTTAGGGATGTGCTTCAATACAAAAAAATATATTTAACATTACAGTCTTTTTGTGTAAGCACTGTCGGTAGCATAATTTCTATTATACAGAATGGCGCAAAAAAATTCTTTTACAAATGACAACTTTTAGTTTTTTTATTGTACGATAATTTCAAACGTAGGCTTTCAATTTGAGGTAACCCAGAAGAAATAAATCGCAAACAAATAAATTTGGTAAGCATGGGTGCTAAGGAACATCTCCGTAACGTGGGATAATGTGTTGAGAAAAGATTTGTCAAAAATCTTACATAAAAGACCTTGCTGTATGACCTGTGCTAGCATTTTGTTAAAATCTTATTTTTCCATGTCGATCGGTGAACATCGAACGTCGACATGCTACATATTTTTGCTCTAAAGTTTCTGTAGCCCTTTCTCCAGAAAGAAAGATTTAACGATTTGTAACCTTAGAACTATAAAGAGATCTATGGTGTAATTATCGTGGGTTCTTTGCTGTCCAAAATCGACCATTTAGCTTATTGACATGACCATCCAAATGGGAATGTGTCTCATCACTCCTGAACACATTTACGTCATCAGAAGTAATAATTTTAAGAATTTAGAAAACTGTTTACGTTGGACAAAATCACCTTGAAGCAGCTTTTGGACAATCATTATTATGTATAAATAGAATTTTAACTTGCTTTGTAGGATGTGACAAGACAAGCTCACAATTGGAGCACGACGCCTAGTAGAGCGTCAAAAACTTGCTCTATTAACATTTTCTGGAGCTCAATTTGTGCGAGGATGGCCAGTTCTTCATAACTGATCCACTTGTGCAAGACGATTCCACCCACCCCAAATATTGTGTTTGGATCAAAGATAGCTCCATCACGTGCAAGTTTGAACTTTCAATGGAAAGGGTGTTGAACAGTAACAACGAAATCGTTATTTCTAAAAAAACTACTTAATGAAAAAAACGCGATGCTCTACGTTCCATTACGCTATGGATGGTAAGACTGAATCTTCTAAAACACTTTCTCCAACTGCTACCCATTTTATAAATATGCGTTCCTTTTAATCCACCCAATACTTAGCTTCCTATTCCAAGTCATCTCTTCATGTGCCCTTAATAACCATAAAAATCACCAAAATATTAATCGATTAACAGAAAAGAGCTTTGCTTAGCTTCTTCTATATTATTTAAAAATGTAGAAATGTGGGTTTATTTGTTTCAAAATACAGTTTTAAAGTATGAATTAAATCTTTATGAATATTAACAAAAAATATTGGCAAATTTTTATTACATACATACACATGGAATTTTTTTGCCTACCCCACGTGTTGAGAGTAAAGTAAAAAGTCACAGAACTAAAACTGCTACATAGATATCTATCGTGTTAAAAATAAAATACTACAACAAAAAAATGTATAAATAGCAAAGCTGTAAAATTGTTTTATTTCTTTAATTTATGATAAACCCAGCCAGACTGCTTTTACTTAAAGTTTATCCACGGATTTATTTATGTTTGTCTGCTTGTATAATGTTTACTACATTTTGTTCTAAATTAGGAAGAGCTAATAAGTGCGCAGCTTATATAAAAAGCTAATCCAAGCCCAGTTTTATTTATTCCAAACTGAAACTTTCCACTTTTTTGCTGGATGATGCCGTCTTTTAGAATGAAGCTAAATTAAACTAAAAATTCGCCAGTATATGCCACACTTAGGAATTAAATAAAAGTTTCTGAAGTTTCGTGGAGCTCCGGGAAATGTTACTTCGTTAAGCCTCCCCACACACTTTTGTAGCCGTCGCAACGATTTTCTAGAAAGTCTGCCTCATTCAGACCTTCAAATATAATGCGAGAGATTTAATTTCTCTGGAATATATGTGGATCCATATGGAGTATATTTTAAAATACGGGTTGAACAAAAAGCTTCTGATGTCTGCGTAACATTTAAACGAACAACAAATATCAATACCTAAAGTAAGACAATACCGCGCAAAACCCTGTACGCCGTTTCCAGCTTCGCCCGCGTTATTTACTGCCCATCGCCGCAAATTCTTTAATGGAATTTCCTAAGTTGGCCTATGAATTTCTGCATAGTCATAACGCCTGATTGCCTTGACTATTTTAATATTCCGCCGGGCGGAGACGATTCCCTATTCCCCGCGCCCTTAAAAAATGGTTATTGGCCATTATTTGAGTGAGATCAAGGAGAAAACCAATTAAAGCGACTGTCAGCAAACGAAGCTGCTTAACGCGGCCGGGATATTAACTTGCCGGGCCCGGATTTGAGCGGATCTTAATTTTTTATGAATTTTGGGAGAACGCTGGCCGCAAGTATTAATAAAAACCCAGTAATTTAATTACCGGACTTTTTCTTATGGCCATGGTGCGGTATTTTGCAAAATTAATAAATTAAATTCGATACTGGGTTTCTTCGGCGCATTCCTCTATTCGGCAATATTAAAATATCCTTGTGGCTTACGTAAATTCTTGATTATATGTCAAGCAAATAGCAGTAGGATTGTATATTTATTAAGGATTACTTTGAATCAACAAATTTTGTTAGAGCCCAGTAAAACCCACCTCTCTAAAAATAATAAAGTATGGCTGGCAACCTAGAGCTCTAAAACTATAATTAGAGTGAATTATTAGCTGAGTACCTCCACGATTCTATCTTTCGAAACCGTGTCGGTTATAAGAGTATTTGAATTTAATAAATACCCCACGAAATATAATAAATTAACTTTTAAAATAACTAATAGTTTGTATTTGCACACCATGGGAGGGTGGTCTGAATAATTCTCGGGCTAACAATTAAAAGAAATTTATATATTTTTTTATATTTTATTATTCCTTATGTCTTTATTTAATGCTTAAGCCCCATTATCTCGGTAACGTTTTTCCTTAAGGTTTGCAAAATACTTATCTACGGCTGCAATTGCTTCTTGAGTAGTAGAAAAAGAACTTTGACCTTCAAGGGAGAAGTTTAGCTTTTAGAAACGATAAAAATTAAGTGGAGAAATATCTGGAAAATAAATAAAATGTTCTAACAATTTGCAATCTAAATCCCTCAATTAATCTATCGCTAGGGTACTTTTGTAGGTAAGTGCGTTGTTTTGATGAAATATGATGTTTTCTTCCAAACTGAGTATTTCTTTATTAAGAATCTGTCTGTTAGGCGTTGTTAAAAGATTTACATAATATTTTCCAGTCATTAATTTACTATATTCATGGCAATAAATTAATAAAATACCTTTGCTATTCCAAAAGATTGATGCCAAAGCCTTTCCTGTGGATGAGACAAACTTTATCTTCTTTGGAGCTTCAATTGAGTGTTTTGATTCCGATGTGTAATGGCGAATTCAAGTTTTATTCACGATAATATATTGATGGACAAAATTTTCTTTAAAATGCTTTAGGTATTGTTCGGAAACTATCATTCAAATACGTTTTCGTTGTTTTCTAACCAAATGCGGCATCCATCCTCCACAAAGCTTTTTCATCTGTGATTTTTTACACAAAATATATCCTATTCACTTTTTTGAAACGTTTACAGCTTCAGCAATTTCGCGCACCTTGATTCGCCGGTCATCCAATACCATATCGTGTGCTTGTTTAATAATTTCTGATGTTACACTTTTCGATGTTCTTCACGAGCATCACCTTCAAGACCTATGCGGCCAGATTTAAACTCGCCAACCCGTTTTTTAATTGTGGAGTATGAAGGCAAAGAATCTTCATAAATTTTCATGTATTTCTTTTGCCATTAAACCTTCTTTAACGAAGAATTTAGTAGCTGCGTGGTATTTAATTTTATTCATTTTAAGATATAGCGACAATGATGTTAGTTTCAACAGCTATAAAAATTAAACTATATATTAGACAAATGTAATCGCGGTTTGAAATGCATATTTTTAAAAGATGTGTCAAATTAAGAAATTATCTTATCTACAGACTAGCCTCGTACACTGTTTTTAAACATCATTTTAATAAAAATAATATGTAATTGTCACATAAATTTTAAAGACCTTACAATGATTACAAAGCTCGAAATGGTTTTTAGTGTAAAAATTAACTGTCATCATTTCAAATAAGTTTTAAAAAATATATATTGCTAGGAGTAGAAAATTTGATGTAACATAGTGTCATTCGCGCTCATATTTTGTAGCGTCGTCGCCGCGACTCTTCTACATATCTGAGAACCGTATAGTTTGTACAGCAGAATTATTAACTACCTGAAGACCAAGGCGCTGTAATTACCCTTAAGTTATTTTTCTTGGAACATTTTAACAATAAACCAAATAGTAGACCACTTAGAAAATTAGATTAAAGACTGTGCTGATAAAATCGTTTCTAATTTTAAACTATTTATTTTTTAACCCACATTATACATATACTATTATACACCATATACAGTCGTATTATTCTAATTTTTGTATGTAAGCAACTGTTTTTGGACAGGATTTTAAATTTTTTGTTCTTATAAATTTTAGAAGCACGTTTTTATATCTAAATTAATATAAATTGTTTTTCGGCGTTTATGCAGTAATCCCAGTTTTACTAACGATGGTAAATTTACACTTGCAATTTACTGCGACCTTAACATATTAATAAATTTAGGTTTTTTTTTTATTAACAAGTTTACAAAGTTTGCTGTGTCAGCTTTCTAGTTGGCTCCCTGTGCCAGCATTACTACTAAATCTAGAGCAAAATGTGGAAAAACCCGATATAAAAAAACAGTTATAATATTAAAATATAACAAATTTAATTTATTAACAAATAGATTTACATATTTATTAATCTAATTATTATGAATTACACACAATCTTATATTATGCCCTATTGCTCTCAGAAAATTAACGGCCTGAAAAATATTTCGACTCGCATGTATTCCACAAGAAAAGATTTCGAACAAAAATGACACTTATTCTAAAAAACAGATTGCAGCTGACAAAATTTTTTCAAGAGTTGAATAGTGTAATGTATGTCTTCTCAGTTTTATCGGGAAACAATGCAAAAATTACTGGTACCACATGGCTGTTTCCCAGTAAAGTAACTTCCTTAATCTACGATAATTCTTAATCTAAAATAACAAGAAGTGAATACCTAAAAACTGAGGCACTGTAATTACCGTTCCTTCTTCTTTCTTGTTTTCACTTAAATAAAACATTTTGTGAGTTTCTGGAATACGCAAACTAAACTCCTTGCTAATGGTAGTTTGTTTGAGCAAAATGTATAATTTTGAATAGACCCCAACGAAAGCTGACAAACCACTGCTTATTAACGATGGCTTTATATGTCGGAAAAAAAGAATAAATAAGAACGGCTGTATCGCTTGGGTAAGTAGATATACAATATTATAAGAAGCTCCTACATATTTGTTTGTAGGTGTGCACACAAAAAATTGTTACAATGTAAAAAACAAATGTAGAAACGATGTAGCGGATAGTAAACTAGAGTTAGAGAATAAACGTCCGTTCCGGCGAACCACATTTTCAAAACAGAAGTTAAAAGGTGTTCCGATCGTGGCCTCAATTTGGTGACGCGTTTACCATCATATGATAGTGTTAAATGCTCTTCGAATTGCTATTATCCTAACGCTCTTAGAGTTGTGCAAAATCTTGTGAAGGTAACTGATATCATGCTTCTAGAAAATTTTCGAACTTTTTGGTATTTAAGGATACCAAAGATCACAAAAGGATTCTAGTATTTTCCTACAATACTCGTACAAAACCTTCAAGGATGCACGAATGCTTTTGATTAATGGCGCAATTAGTAGCTGTGCTAGCAATTTTATTGATTATACATAGCACTTGCTGATGTTGGAAGCAGCCATGTGGCAACGAATGTGGTTCCAGTAATTTTTGCATTGTTGCCAAATAAAACTGAGAAGACAGATTCGTTTATTTAACTTAAAAAAAAATCCTACAGAGTATGCCAAAATGAGTAATGCTTGACTTCGAAATTACAGTTTTTAAGGTAATAATTTAGACGTATTAACTTTATATATTTCTCGCTTTTCAATTTTACAAATTGCCAACGAATCTACTGGTTCATTCTTTCAGACGTTTACAAAGAGTTTTCTGGAGTTAAACATACCAAGTTAAACACCAGTCCAACCAGGCAATGTGCAAAAAGGTACAGACGATCGGTCTGGCTGGTGCATATACGCAAATGTGTTTCTTTAGCACATTTACCTGTCAGCATAGTAGAAGACGCGTTCTTTACAATCATGGAAAATAGACCAACCGGCAAAACAATAACTGAATTCAACAATTATTTTGTTAGTCAGTGACTGAAAAACTGCCATAACCAAAGGCATCGCACGAACCACGCTGTGGAAGGCTTACACAGCAAGCTTAATAAACTTGGAAATAAGGAAAACATATGTGCCTTTATTAATATTTTAAGATCTGAATAAATTGCAAGTGTTAATTCATCTTTGTTATCAGAACTGGGTTTACTGTATAAACTCTGAAAAACAAATTATAAAAATTTAGACATAAAAATAGAATACGTACCACAATATTTACAAAAACAAAAAACTTAAAATTTTGTTTAACAACACTTGCTTTTATACAAAAATTAAATTAATAAAATGTATTTATATATTTAAAAGGTCAATTAATTGTTGATTTTTCTTGGTTTATAAAACTATATTTACATTACACTATATATCTTGCCTGATGATGTATAAAATATATATAAAAATCATGACTATATGTATCATGTGGGCTAAAAAATAAATAGTTTAAAATTATTGTTTCATTACAATTGTTTTTGTACGGCTCTTATTATAATTTTCTGATCGGCTTATTAGCTTATCGTCAAAACATTCTAAAAAGTACTTAACGGTAATTACAGCGCTTCGGTTTTCAGGTAGTTAATAATTTTGAACCACAAACTATACGGTTCTCAGGTATCTAGAAGGGCCGTGGCGCCACCGCTACGAAATATGGGCGCGAATACTACGCAGTCGAAAAATTTTAATATCTTTGGATTTATTTGCAGTTAGTGCGCTTTAAAAAAATTCTGCACAAAATATAATTAAAGTTAAAATGTTTTCCAAGCTCTCGCCCGTTGCGCGAGTGAGGAATTGTCGAAATTTAAATATTTATGCTTTTAATAAGCGACCGCTTATCAAACGCAAGTCACGTATAATAAAACGCAATGCCGCACATCCAAATTATATTCCTGGGAGCCCTATAAACAAGGATGTGGTTTAAAAAATGATCGTACGCAATGCAGCTTTGGGAGCAGTTGCGTGCGGAGCTTCGGATGACGATTTATATAATTTTCATGATTTAAAGCGCCCTCCTAGCTCCCCTCGCTGAGTCACCCGCCCATAATAACGCGCACTCGATCTCTTTATCGGCAAAAATAGCCGCGCTCCTTGCGCCTCTTTGTTTTTGGGACGGAAATTCGCACGCCGAGCGGAGCGCCGCGGCGCTCGGAGAGCGCCCGCGACGCGCGAAACAGTGTTCTATCGAAATTCGTCGGCGTGCGGTAATTAAAATTAAAAACGGCTGCATTGCAGCCACCAAGGAATTTTGTGAAAGCTTTTAATTAACAGCTCTGTTAGGGCGGCTCGCAAATTCATTTTCGCTCAAAGGGCCCTGGTGAAGTTGGGCACAATGCCGCCGAAGTTGTTTAGGAAGATAAATGAGATGAGCAATGAGCGTTTGTACGCTAACAACATCCAAAGCAAATACATTAACAATAACTTACACGTACACTTTCTGCAGTACCGATCTCGATAAATTGAACAGAAGACAAAACACCAAATTTATATAATGAGGATACATCAACAACTTTTGCCAAGAAAATTAAAGACTAAACCAATTTAGAAAAATTAGATAAAATGGCAAAACATAAAAAGAAGTAGATAATATAATGTATTGATCTAATTGTGCAAAAACAAGATCTTAGTCACAACATTATGATGATTCCAACGGTAACAAACAAATTCAAAGATATGATAAAGCAAAGAGGTGAACTATCAGAAGAGATAATTGCAGTTATTGTTTTATGACTCTTTAATAATTCAAACAGAGAAATATTAACCTCTAAAGAATCAATCAAACATAATAAATTATTAATCGAACATAAATATAGCTATCATAACTGAGTTCGTTTGTGGGCAGTCTGTTGTGTGAATATAAGATAAGTCCCAAGTCACTGCCCTGTGGAACGCCGGATTTTATAAGATATAGGTTAATGTATGCTTCTTGATCTTTTCTATAGTTGACCAAAATGTTTGTAATATTAAAAATAACATATAATATATAACAGTAACAACTAATCTTCAAAATAAAAACTATGCTCCTCCATTGTTCCACAAATTGTCGAATTTTATCAAAGCCCCTTTTGGCTTTTTTTTTTCAAAAAATTCTTCACACACTTCTTCAACTTCATTAAAACACTCAAATAATTGACTACGCAAGAAGAGTTCCATTCAAGGGACTGTAGTCGGATGGAGCAACGTCTGGACTGTAGGCTGAAAACGAAAACTCAATGCCGCCCAGCTCCTCAAACATCTCCTTAATTGAGCAATTGTTGCCAGATCTCGATTTGCTGGGCTTTTTGTAAAGAAAATAAAGTTGAAGCAAGTTGGACGAGACGATAACAAATCTTCGTTGTTCAACTTTATCTTCAAGATTAAAATATTATATTTAAGCACTGTTTGCTGAGCAACCGTTTCTGGTCGCTAACATCAGCACCTCTTATGTTCAAACGTTTCTTTTATCCTAACAAACCAGAAGTTTTCTGTTTATAATTTTATACTCAGCCTTAACTTTTCCGAAGAGCGATATGTTAATTGCAATTAACAACACAAAATAACCTTATATTTGAAATGTCCTATCAAAAAGGTAGAAAGGGGTGTAGAACTGAAGGTTTACAAAATAATCCTAATTGCTATATTTTGCCTAATTTCTGTTTATGGTAATAAAAATAGACTTATAATTATTATTAGGAAAACTCATTTATTACTTTTTCATTTTTATTTAGAGTTGCTTTGCGGTGTTGCTCTTTATATTGTTTTTGTTAGTTTTATTACTAATGTTTGAATATCTATTTTGGTCTTGAATGCTATTAAGAGGGTTATTTGTTTATCCAATTGTTCACAGAAATGCTCCTGTTTTGTTCTTTTGCTATAAAGTGGCGATTTTTTTTTTTGTATTTCTTGTATTTTAGCTAGGAATGTTATTAAAATTGATGTATAATCAGATGTAAATTCTGGACAAAGTAAAATCTACTTTAACTTGTTGAATGGAAGGACAATAGGTAGGCTGAAGTGTTGATAAGTAGTTTAAGTTATTTTGTGACTTTCAGTAGTTATCTTCCTTTGGTGGTAGTTATTTTGATCCTCATTACGTATACTTTATGCTTTTTGGGTATGTGTTACTTCTGATTAAACGCATCTCTTCTCTAGCTTATGTTGTCTTAATGCTGGGTACATTTTTGTTGCATTTGTTTGTGAACAATAAAGCCTCTGTAATTTGCTGGGTGGGTTTCATTACAATATGCACACTTAACATTTGCATTTTTTGTTTTTCTGAGACATTCACTAGTTAAGTGTTCAACCATGTATTTAACTCATCATACATTATTTTTACAATTCTTCATATGTTCAAAATATTGGCATTACATACATTGGGGTATTTCACGTTTAGCATGTTGTGCTTCAAACTGTAGTGTTTTAGAAAATTGTATGTTAGAAGCCGCGTTGGCCCAGTGGTCAAGATCATTGTCTCTCTGTCGTTGAGCCGGCGCGGGCGAGTTCGAGGCTCGTAGGCACAATAAGTTCTTGAGGCTGGAGTGCGAATATATATATATACAGCACTAAAAGGCCTAATGGCCCATGGCTTCGATGGCATGCTCCCATGCCTTCCTATCTTTGGATTTCGTCTTCCAATCTGTTAAACCGTACATTCTGATATCTTGTTGCACATCGTTCCACCAGGTCGTTCTTCGTCTTCCTCTCTTGTTTCTTCCTTCTGCTTCTCTTTCTAGGCATATTCTTACTGGATCTTCTTTCTTCATCCTGTTTATGTGTCCCAACCATCGTAGTCGACATTGTTTAATGACTGTAATTAATTTTGTTTCTTGATATAGCTCTTCTATTTCTTGATTGGTTCTTTTTCTCCATTCTTCATTCACTTTTATTCCTCCAAATATTTTCCTCAGTATTCTTCTTTCCCGTATGCCTATCTTACTTTCATATGCTTTTGTAATCACCTAGGTTTCTGCACCAAAAGTTACTACTGGCCTTATTATTGTTTTATACAGCTTTATTTTCGCTTTTCTTTGTATGTTTTTGTCTCTTAGTATTTTATCTAAGGCTGCTGCACATCTCGTTCCCAGCATTAGTCTTCTGTCTACACTACTTTGTTGACTAATTTGAAATTGTATGTTTTTCTCGTGCTTGTTTGGAATGACAGTAGTTGTTTCTCTTCTTGTATTCTATTTCCAAATATTATATAGTTGGTTTTATCTTCATTTACTTCTAATCCTACTTTCCTTGCTTGTTCTTCAATGCCTTTGACTATTCTTTTTAGTTCTTCTTTTGTTCTAGTTAACACTGCTAAATCATCGGCATAGGCTAGTATTTGGTGAGGCCCCGATATAATTTTTTGTTCTAAGTTTATTTTTGTTTCTTTTAATATGTTCTCTAATACTATATTGAAAATTGTCGTTGATAAAGGATCTCCTTGTTTCAGGCCTAAGTTGCTTTGGAATTCGTTTGATAATATATTTTTGTATCTGATTGTGTTCTTTGCAACTTTTAGAGTCATTTTTACTAAATTTATTGTTTCTTCCGAGATTCTTAGATTTTCCAATGCTTTAAAAATTTCTGATCTTTTTATCTTATCATATGCTTGTTTAAAGTCAATGAAGATTGCGTGTATGGGGATATTTTTCTTACTGAATTTTGTATGGCTTTGTTGTATGATGAAAATCTGATCTGTTACTGATTTGCCATGTCTAAATCCAGCTTGGTAATTTCCTATTTTATGCTCTGATTTTTGTTTTAGTCTTTGGTTTATCAAGTGGGCTAGTATCTTGTATGCCACATTTAGCAAAGCTATTGGTCTGTAGTTTGTTACTTTGTTTCTATTGCCTTTTTTATAAATTGGGCATATAATCGCTTTAGTCCATTCCATTGGAATTTCTTTTGTTATCCAGATCTTGGTTATTAATTGGTGTATTCTTTGGAGTATTCTTTTATCTGCGTGTTTTATTAATTCAGCTTCTATTTTGTTCTATTTTGACCCTGGGCATCGGTTATTTTTTTGTTTTGTAATTACTTCTGTTACTTTTTCATAGGTTGGGGTTGTTGACTTATTTCTTTGTGTGGCTTGTGGTTGTGATGTCTCTTCTTCTTTCCATTTTCTTCGGTTAGTGTTTGTTTAAAGTAATCAGCCCATATCTCTGCCATTTCTTTTCATCCATACATAAGTGTCCTTTGTATTTATTAAGCTCATTGTTTTATATTGGAAGCCTTTCTTTTCTTCTTTTATGTGTTTATAGTATTCTTTTATGTTCTTGTTTTATATGCTTTTTCTATTCTGTCTAACTTTTCTTTTATTCTTTTCTTTTTTTCTGCATAGTTTGTGTACTTTGTTTCTCACTCTTTGTAATTTTCTATAAATCTTCTTCCTCTGTTTTCAGGTATTCTATTCTTATTGCTTTTCTTTCTTCAATTGCTATTTTACATTCTTCGTCCCACCAATCCTTTATCTTTTGCTGTTTCTTGGTTCCTAGTTGTTGAGCACTTTCTTTTGGTATTAACTTCAGTTGTTCCCATTCTTTTCTATTTTCTTTTTGTATTTGTTTTTCTTCTATGGTTTTTTTCTTTATACTTTTTTGTGTTTCTTCTTTCTGTAATAACTCGGTGTTCCTAGGTATTGTTTTTCCTCT
This sequence comes from Sinelater perroti, assembly GCA_036346155.1. Classification (NCBI taxonomy): domain Eukaryota; kingdom Metazoa; phylum Arthropoda; class Insecta; order Coleoptera; family Elateridae; genus Sinelater; species Sinelater perroti. The sequence continues at coordinate 7,562,348 of JARFIY010000265.1, forward strand.
CCTTTGTATTGTGTTTGTTGCAGTTTGGCTTATTTTTATTAGTACTAGGAAGTGATCACTTTCTCTCCTCTATATGTTCTAATCTTTGTTATTTTGCTTGAATGTATTTTTTGTGTTAACACATGGTCTATTTGGTTTTTTGTTTTTCGATCAGGGCTTATCCAGGTCACTTTGTGTATGTCTTTTCTTTTTAACATTGTGCTTTTAATTACCATATTTTGGGAGGCAGCGAATTCTGTGAGTTTTTGCCCGTTGTCATCTGGTTCTTTATGTAAACTGTCTTTTCCGGTAGTTACTCTAGATACATCTTTTTTTCCTACCTTCGCATTCATATCTCCTATTATCAATTTTATATCGTATTTGGGCTGGCAGTCAAGGATTTCTTCTAGTAGATCATAGAATGTTACTTTTGTTTCTTCTTCTGTAACGTTAGTCGGTGCATAGTCGGAGTGCGAATAAGTGCGCAAAAAAATTACATTAGTAGTGTTTTGTAACTCGTTACTTTGAATTTCATATGTTTGTATGTCCTTTTTCTTACAGGCTTAACTTTATATCACTTGTATTACATAAAACCTCTTTCTTTTTTGGGTTTTTATAAATGTAATTTTGTGTTTCTCTCTGCGAGAACTTTAAATATTTTGATATATATTTAACTTACAATTAGTAGGAATTAAACTTTAACTTTGTCATTGTAAAATTATTTTACCGTGGATGTAAGAAAAGTAATGGTTTTATATTATCTAGGTCTGATATAAAAATTGGTGGAGATTTACATTCACCGTTTTGTTTCTGTGCTCCTTCTTATTCTTATTCTTTCATATTTACTACTGAAAGTATGCTGATTTGTTGATTCCAAACCAGTATTGTCCTTCTTTGTAGTTGTAGATTGATTTTCTACTGGCTGCCTGCCCCTTTTTGCTATTTCTTGCCACTGATTTCCTGATTTTTATATAGGTGATTATTTTAGATTCTGCTAGTGCTCTGAATTGATTATTACCAAAATATTTAATAGTTAACTGTTGTACTGGTGTTAGTTGCAAGAGGGAGCTATTCGGAGGGATTTAAAAATAAATTAATACTTTTAGCTCTCCATATGTGCTTATATTTAGATGTTAAAGTGCATACTCTATTTGCCAATTTCATTTGATGCCTTTATTACATTTATTTATTTATAATAACTTGTTACACACTTATCTTAGCTGTTTTTAACGGTTTATCAAGTTCCACTAGTTTATGTGGTAGAGCGGCTTGCATGTTTCCTTACTCGTCCCTCTAATGAAGAAGAAAATTGTGTGGCTTTTAGCTAAATGTTTCATTTTCTAATAACAGTTTAAAAATGATAAAAATCTGTTCAGAATAGTTCTAACTCAATGGTGGATAATTAGAAAATCAGTATTGAACTCATTAGAATATATTTATTGTTTACGTAGAAATGTCAAACATTTATAACCTTCTTAAAAGGAATCTGCAAAACGGCTATGTTGAGAAACGTTAAAAGATAATTAAAAAATTGTATGCAGTATATTCAGACCTTTATCAAAAATGGTAAACGTCAATTCCGACGTAATTAAAGCAAAATAGTTATTATATAAACCAACACAAAATAACTCTGTATAATGTGTAAAATTGAAAATAGTTCATGAATTTACATTATAAAAAAACTTCTTTTGGATACCATCAAAATATTCCTTGATATGATGATTTATAACTTTTAGTTGTAAATTATGGTGAAACAAATTAATTAGAGGATAAAACTTTTGTATTTCTCTAAATTTTAAGGAAAAAATATCAAATGTGCCACAACTATTTCTAGATACCTTTGGTAATATTTAAATGCGAAAAGCAACAAATTGATATTTTATATGCACAACATTCCAGATATGTACTATTATTTTAATAAAAATAAACAGTAAGTAACTAATTAAAATACTAACCCTTTTTAACCAAACCAAAATTTCTATGGTAAGGAAATTTTTTTTTAATATGCTGCAATATATGGTAACTTACGTACCCCAGAATCATATAGTTTATTAAAAATTAATGTCAGTAAACAATATCATAAATATCGAAAAGATATTTCGTTACGATTAAAAGTTTCTTCTGTATCTAACCTTTAAGATCAATCAATGACTAAAAACGTATGAACACTTTGAGGCTTGTAAAATATACAACAAAAATTCACAGTGGATAAATCCATTGACGGCTTCAATGATTTTAAATTATCAACTCAACAATACATTTTTCAAATCAATCTTGAACTGAAGAGTAGTTTCCCTGTAGTAATGGAATGACATTTGTGATAGATGCAATTTTAAACAATCGAAAACCTGTGATTACATTATAAGGACTTAGATTTAATTAAATGCTCAACAGCTTTAATTATTGTTGCTTACTATTCAGATTAAATCTTTTGTTAAAATTTATGCGAAGCCAAAAAAGTAATTTTCCAAAAATATTTCAAATTCAAGGAATTTTTTACTAAATATAAAAGATAAAGTGTAATACAATATTTACTATGTACATGACTTTTGAGGTTGTGACTTATTTTTTTGATAGTTGTCTTAAGCGAAGTAGAACTTTTGTAATTTAGAATGTTTTAGCATTTCTGCACTTCAATATATTGATGCTATGTAGCACTTGACTTTATGGTATATGTTTAAGGTGTTATGGCAAAATAAAACTTAAAATGCCTGTTCTATAAACTTTTTAAACTATTTACATGCAAATCACCAGAATATGTACCACAATAATATACAATATGTATTTTAATATGTTGTGACTTAGACCAAAAATAAAAGCATAAAATTTTCTTGACTGTTCTCTGTTAATATACTTACTAGGTATTTCACTAAACCATACAAGTTAGTTGGAATTAGTTATTACTTTTAATACAATTTATCGAAAGGAATTTTAAAGTAAATACAATTTCTTAATTTATATACATAATTCGTAATTTTATAGTTATTGGAGTACTCTTTAACAGATTAATTGTACTTTATCCCATTAGAAATTTTAAATTATTACGAACAAAAGTTAGTAGTGCAAAAAGAAAGGGTTACTTTAAATGTCAGACATAGAATGGGTCAATCTGACATTCTAAAAACATTTAACATCTTTACATAATAGATGTTATATGAATTTAATACTATTCAAACTCAACAATATGTAAGCATCTGGAAGCTTCACCAAAATTTCTGTCAAAAATATTTTATTTGCTGTTTTGTAATCTACGTTGCAAAGTGAGTCTTAGTTTTCTTCGTTTGTTCAACAAAAACCATATTCTTCAGCAAAATGGCACCATCACGCAATCAAAAAGAAGCTCCAAGTATTTGATACTATTAAACATTTTAACTTGTTTGAACTATGGTACGTTTTTGTGCATAAAAATTTAATGAAAAATTATAATATCATCGAGAACTCGAACAATTCATCTATAGATCATATTTAACCGTTTGTTTTTACTAGCGAATTGTTCGTTTATTAGTGTTGCATTCACAATTGCACTTTAAAAACTCACATCAACTAACGGTTTATCATAACATGCCTCCCTTCTTCTGTTTTCTTCTTTTTTATTAAAATATTATCTAATAGGTGTACAACTTTGCTTCCACCGTTTCTTTGAGACTTTATTGTAAAAAAAACTGGTAGTACACTACTTTCTCCCATCTTTCGGGAGCGTACGAATCCCGCATCGAAAAAACTGCTTGTCCTTTGAGGCGATCCACGTATAGATCTAATTTTTGACTTCTTCATAAGAACGTAAGTGCTGGTCAGCCAGGCCGTGTGCCATTGACCAAAACAAGTAATAGTTAAAGGAAGCAATATCTGAAGAATACAGCGGGTGGGGTAAGACTTCCCATTTAAATGTTTCCAAGTGTGTTTTGACCTACCTTGCGATATGGGGTCAAGTATGGTCATGGTGCAAAATCACTTTATCGTGTTTCTCGTTGTATTGCGGCCGTTTGTCTTTTAATGCTCGGCTTAAACGCATTAATTGCTTTCGGTACAGATCGCTGGTGAATGTTTCAGACGGTTTTAGCAGCTCATAATATACTACGCCGAGCTGATTCCACCAAATACAGAGCATGACTTTGGAGCTGTAAATATTCGGTTTGACTGTCTACGTAGAAGCATGGCCTATGATTATCTGCGCTTCAGGTTATCGTAATCCCCAGTTACAATGCGATGCAGAAATCCCTCCCGTCTTTGCTTTCAAACAGCTGTTTACAAGCAAACAAACGCCGTTCAACATCTCCCGGCTTCAATTCATGTGGCACCCAATTTCCTTGTTTTTGAATCATTTACATGGCTTTGAGGTGTTTTTAAATGACTTATTGAGTCACTCTTAATGATCTTGCGAATTGTTCTTGCATTTGACACGAGTCTTCATGAAGTAATGCCTCTAATTCTGCATTTTTGAAAACCTTCTCTCTACCACCACCATGCCGGCCTTCGATGTTAAAATGACCGTTCTTGAAGCTCAAGACACGTTCTTTCATAAATGTCTTGCCATAAATATTTGAGATTTTTCGTATTGAAGCAGAAAATTAAAACCTCCCGCAAATGACGACCATTTGGATTGTAAACTGACATTTTCAATCGAGAATAACTTTACGATACGGACACAAATTGACTAATGTTTCGATGGGTTTATGTTGATAAATGCCTAAGCTTATTGTATGATGTTTCCACTACCACTTATCGCCTAATGCCATCTATTGGACAACGGCGGAAGCAAAATTTTACACATATTAGTTTTAAACATATGTCTCTTCCATTCCATTCTATTTTGTACTGCCTGTAACTAGTTTTTTCAGCTTTTTTCCTTAACAGTATCTACCTATCTCCTATGTGGTTTTAAATATCTATTTTTATTGTCCATTAAAGCATAAATCGGCACTAAGAAAAATCTACGTCAGTTGGATGCCACTTGTGAGTCACCAATTCGATGGATCAAACATATCCTCTTTGGATTAATAAAAAAATTTAAAATTAAAACTTTGTGATATCTAAGATGTACTCTAAAATAATACAAAAATTTAGCAAATCTGAAATTTATCGAATGCCCGTGAAACAACTTATATTTCTAATTTTATACCGTAAAATTATATGTCCAGTTACTTGACACGTAATTGGATCACACTCTTGACTTTTAAAAGACCTAAAGGACGAGTTTGTAGTTTTCTAAAAATAGGCCGATATTTAAATTTAACTGTATAACTTTTATTTTTTTAATGAAAATTAAGAGGTTTCTTTTATAATTCAAAATTATGTTATTTGATAATTCTCAAAACGTGCGATATAATTAAATAGTTTCAAAATAAAACTTTGCTTTATGAAACGATATTGGAATAAATTACTTACTTCAACTATCCTAATTCAAATTAATAATACAATTTCTTATATCTTAATTAACTAACAAAAGAAACAATAAATTGAACTCAACTGACAGATAAACTTGTAAGGGAATGCTAGCAAAAAAATTATTTAGCTATTTAAAAATCCCATAAATAATTTACTTCTTGATAAATAATTTTTAACAAATCATTTTTCTACACAGCAATAGCAAACACATCCTCTTATCCTCAATGTTACAGAATGTGCAATAAACATTAAAACAAATACGCATGGCATTTTGTGTTAAATACATAAATAAATAAAATCCCTAACGTAATAATTCTTTTTTTTCCACAGCGTAGCAATTCCGAACATTAGAGTAAGCGTGTGGAATGCACGTTAACGTTACTTTTGGCAGTTTTTTCTTATTGTTATTCACGTATGAATGTGTAATGTTTTATAATTTTTTTGTTGCAACAGCTTCGATAAATATTTCTTAGTTTTATATAAGATAAATTTTAATTCAAATAGAAATCAAGGTGCAAAAAGTTCTAAATATATTTGTTACAAAATCATGTAAATAAAAAATTTCAAAAATAATTTTCTTTAACCAAAACGAGGGGAATCCCCTTTAGATATCTCTACCTACAATGCTTAGAAGCCGCAATCTTCTCGGCTTACCACATGGTGCGTAATCAACAAATTTCGGATTATATATGATGTGTCTTTATAGGCAGAATAATTTTTTTTAGTATTAATGGCTCATTTGTTTATCTTATTAGCCCTTCCCTCAAATCACTACATCATTGACAGTAATAGTTGAACTTTGTCCTATGTGACAGCAGCAGCAGCACTCATAATTTTTTTTATATATATATATATAATTACGAATAAAAACAATTTGAGTCAATTACAACAAGAAGGGATGTTTCTTATTTAAAGATTTTATCCACATATTTACATGGATCACATAAATGTCTAGTAATTAATACTGGCAGCTCTTTGCCTAATCGCCAATGATAAAATTATAAGCTTTATTTTTTGTTACTCGGATATTTGCTGGTATTATACATGTTTCAGATTTGCTAAATTTCTGTATTATTTAAGTGTACATCTTAGATACAACAAAGTTTTAATGTTAAATTTTTTTATTAATTTATAAGCCTGTGTTAAAACCATCGAATTAGAGACATTATAAAAAGGGAAAACATATGCCTCAAAAATTTTAAAATTCAATGTTAATACAAAGGAAGGACTGACTCTGCTGCCATATGTTGTTGTAGTTCAGTAATACAGAAGTAATCCATATAAACGAGATAATAAAATATTGAATTAAGTAAAAAGCTGTATCTTAAATACATTCATAAATTGTTTAACTGCAAATTAATCAGTTCTTTATTTTATAAAAAGGTCATCTTATTGAGACTAAAACAAACAAAACGCTTATGCAGTTACAATTATATCTCCAAAAATCAACTATTGTTTTCCAATAGCAACAATCAGATAAGAGATATTTGAATACTCAATCTCTCTATTGTTTATAGAAAAATTATACAGAAGTTTTTAATAATTGTATTTTCTATCTGTGAATATCTTCCTATAGAATAGCTGGGACAACGGTTAGAAAATACGAATGGAACAAAACTACACAAAAATTTTGTTAAATCAAATCACGCTGTATTATAGCAATTAAAAAAGGTCAATTAATAGACCGAAGTATTTATTATCTGCAACAATTGTTAACAATTCAATTCTAAATAAATAAGCACAAAATGGAGTCTTTGACTTTAAAGAAAGAGGGTTGAAAATTATGTGCAATCAAAAGAACTTTTGATGCCGATTATAGAAATGTAAAAAATGTTGCGGTATGATGTCGGAAAGTTACTTTTTTAAGGCCAATTATAATAAACATTTATGAAAAAATGTGTTGTTCGCTGTTAGAGGAGAATCTAATAACAATATGAAATTTCCACTGGATGGGAACACTGTCACAATTTTCTGTCTGTAGAAGTCGACTTTTTAAATCGTTTTTTAGATACTTTTGAGCATACTGAAGGCCATATATAGCATATAAAGTCAAATCCAAATTCCTGTAGATACTTGTGTAACAAGAAAAAACCAAAAAGCGTAGTCCACCTAGGTTTGAACTCGTGCTCTTCCAAAGGAGTACACATTGACTAGTTATCATTTATTACTCATCGCCGAAGTAATAATTAAGTATATTTTTGGATTGAGCTGTTGTAGCGCCCACGTGTAATGACTTAAATTTGGTTTATAAAGCTATAAATCACATTCTTCTCAATGGCTTTTTCTTGTTGTGAATTTTTTTTGCCACGCGTACGTTTTCTAACCTTACCTTAAGTGTCTGCGCTTATGAGAGAGCATAAATTCAAATATGGGTAAGGTACATTCTTTTATTTTTTTCTCCATTAAATAAGTTTTTATGCCACATATAGTTTTTAAAATGCCGCAGTGTTTAAAAAGCGTTTTCCAAAAGTCAATTTCCGTGAATAAAATTTCCTCACTTCATTGTAGCTTCCACAGCGTCACTAGGTGTACCTCTAATTTTTCTTTTCTAACTGTACAGTTCAACCTTCTACCTTCACTCCTTCAATCGAAAAACACGTATTCTCTATAGCCACCCGTTAAAATTCAAGTCTCGAAAAATTAGGTTTTCTACATCACACTGAAATAATTTTAGATATTTGTAATTAGCATCGAAACTATTTTTAATTTCCTATAATCTTTTAGCGTTATTTGTTGTCATATTTCTTAATTAGAATTTGTAGGAGTCTTTAGCTAATCATAAAAATCGGTTGTATATTTTTTATTTATTTTGGCAATGATACTTTCGAAATAAAGCAAAAATGTTTTTAGTTAGTCGAGGAGGTCGTGAGTTTTAGTTAATATATTTAATAAAGAATTTTTGAGAATATTTGTTTTCTATTATAATTTTGGAGTTTGTGTTGGTTTCAGTTTGTCGGTTTTTACTGTCGGAAAGTTTGACGAATCTTGTAACTATTAGTATCTATAGGTATTAGTATATAGACGGTATAATCTCAACTCGTTAAAGGTATTTCTTTTACAAACGAATCTAAAAAATGGAGTGGATTTTTTGTTTGACTTCTAGATTATTTCGTTGGAAAAGAAATTGGGAAAGCGTATCTTGGCTATGAGGCCAGATAACAAATATCTTATCCAAAAGATACGTTTCAAGGAAAAGCAAGCGAGGGCTTTTATTTAAAAATTGGTCGTAATTCGGTTTGGTACGATACATAAAAATAAGTCACCCACAGCAGCACCATTTATGTGACGGTAAAATTTATTTTGAAAAAATAGGTGTTTGGTAGGCAATGGTTGATTAATTAGAGGGTGTCATATACTAGATTGCCATTAGTTTTTACAAGTTTCAAAGTTTCAAAAATAGGAGTGTTAATAAATAAGAAGACAACATAAAAACTGACCATTGCGTCATCTTTACTTATGAGAAGTTATTTGAGAATTTCTAAGAAATTATGTTTCGGACGTATGACCAGAACTGTTTTGTAAGGGGCTGCGGCTATTTGGCCAACTTATATTTATGAAATTATATAATTAGAAAAAACGTAGGAATTATATGAGAGGAGTTACAAGATAAGTTAAAAACACAAGAGTACGAAACTTTAATCAATTAATATGTTGGGGAAGGAGAGGTACAATAGTATTTTACACATTTTAAACTACATGTAAATAATTAAAAAAGATAATAGAATCATCCAAATCAAAGCTATCTCTTTACTTGTTTACTTTTTTGTAGATCTTTGCAGAACTCTATTAATACCCGTTCAGAAATCTATTAATACAGAGTTATAACTTGTCTATTGCAGGTAAAAAAGAACTGGGCAACAAAATTAGATCTCTTATCAAGTTTTAGAATTATACTTAAAAATTCCTAAATAAGAGGGTGCATCAAATATAAACGAGACATATTTTTTAAAAAATATTTTATTTGAAGTTGAAACAAAAGAATAGCATATTATTTTTCTAGATAAGCTCATGATTTAGAAACACATTTTTCCCAACGTGTAGCCTTCCTCGTAGATAACCTCAACCTCCTCATCGCTGTCAAATCTGTGGGTGTAGGTGATAGTCGCAGGGCGATAGGACAGGGCTGTAGGGAGGGTGTTCAACTGTCTCCCAGCCCAATTTCTCCAATTTTTCTCTCGCAATTTCTGCTCAGTTGTCAGAAGGCGAAGCACCCACCTTGCGCACACCTTACGAAACTCTAGCTCCTCTGTGATGATCGAAAAAGTGCTGCCATAACTTATTCCAATCTCAGATGGAATCTCAACGATGGTCAGACGCCTGTCACCCTCATTAAATTGTTGAACGCGGACGATGTTTTCGTTGGGATCATGGCTCGGCGATCATTGGCTCTCCATTTTCGAACATTTTTATGCCATGCGACACTCTAGCTCGTGACAGTGTCTCTTCCTTGAACTGCGCAGTCAATCTCCTCAGGATTTCAGCCGGTTTTACACCTTCCGTGGGGAGAAATTGATAATACGTTGCGCAATTGACGACGGCACCTCCTGGTCAGACATTGTCACAACGGGTCCTGACAGGAACAAACGAAATCGCCAGCCTGCTTCCCCCACTCCTGACATCCCTATCCAACACCTGACGAAGCGAAAACTCTCGCGCGTTAATATTGCGCGCCCGAGATCAAGTCTCGTTTATTTGAGTCACCCTCGTATATTAGTCGTGTTTGAAAAATTTTAAATAAGGAAATTACCAAAACAGAATTTAAAGAGAAGGTAGACGAGGTTATTACTCATAACGGATGACTTAAACAGAAGCTCAGGCAGCTAGAGGAAATGAATCAGTTACCCACTAAGCTTTTAAATACGGTATTGTTTCATTTTATCAAGTTAACAGGAATAATTCCTATAAAGTAAAATTAGACTAACATAATAAACAATTGTTTATAAAAGTATAATAATTTCATAAAAATCCAAATTTTACAGCACAAAAGCTGTGATGAATATAATGATTTAAGATGGCATGGATCAAACACGTTTTACGTAGCTTTATGATACCAAAGCCAATTCTTAATTTGATATTTAATATGAATCAAAATATAAATTTGTAAGGACAAATTAGTGTCAGTATATATTTTTAAATAAAAAGCAAAAATATGGAAACCAACAGAAATGTGGAATAAAAGTAGGTGGTTCAATAGCATTTGTCTACAATCTACGGATCTAAAAACCATTACAATATGAGAGTTTAAACTAATATCGGAAATTTTATTTTTAATCCCAGCAGAACTACTGGCTGATAAACGTTTTATTCTCCACAGTTCCAAATACAGTGCGACGTGTATTTGACATTTCCACATTTTAAATTCCACTGTGCCACAAATAAAGCCTGCTGTACATATGCCTTATTTTTTTGTTAAAAAATGTATTAGAGTAGAAACTTCGCTCACTTAAATATTGCTTTTTTATCAGACGAGTTAACAATTTTGGATTGAACTTTATACTCAACCGCAAATTAAAGCTATTTTTGTATAGTTTTTGTTTGAAGTTACGTTTTATCTTATTAACACTTCTGCTTAAATTTATTTTAGAAGCACAAACACAAGCAAAGCTATAAATTTTATGGCTTTCTAATAAAGTTGATTTTTAGTAGCTGAAGCTGATCAAAACTAACCGAAAGTGCTTGAGACTTTAATTGACTTCCATGATTTATTCAAATAGGAACTTCTAAACACGTCTACGTAGCAGTAATGAACCCTAATTTTATAGCAATCAAAAACCAGTTTCAACAGAAAAAGTCTGAATGAACTTTATTGATAAACGGTGCCATACAGTTTTACATTGTACTTTAGCGTCATTTAGTAATACAAAGGCCGCCCTCCACAGGGAATTTATTATCTAACGCATTCCAAAATATGCGAGAATCAATTTAGAACAATGCCGTTTACACAAAATGACATCGTATGGGATGTTAGCACGTACACAACGTAAAATAAATTGGTGACACTTTTTCCTTTTATGCCCTTTACACTGTGGGCTTTGATAAATAAAGGCAGCACACTAAAATTGGAGAGAGCAATTATTTGAGTCCTCAGTCACTCTTACGTTTATTTGGAAGCCCAAATGGTCAATGTATTAAAATTCACATTTGATGTCATCCAAACTAGGTAATTAAGAATAAAATTACTGGTGGTACTAAAAATCTGAAGCATTGGAATAGGCACGGAGTAAATGGCGCGAGTTTCCGGAAATGAGCTATCATTAAGGCCACTAATTCTTGCTACTATAAACAGATGCGGTGTTAAGTGAACGTTTAAAAATAAATGACATTTAAATTCATGGGACATAGTAACACTTTTAAAGTAAACATGGATAAGTACCTAAGACGGAATAGGAACAACAAACGAAAGATTCATTATATAAGTAAATCTGTCAGTAACAATGTTAATTAAATGTTATTTTATATGTATTCTATTGTAAACATTACGTAAAACATTAATTAACTGCATTTTTAATAGATAAATTTTGTAAATGCTTTGAAGCTCAACTAAAATGTTTTTATGTTATTGTTCGCCTATATGTTCTTGCTACAACAAATTCAAATTAATCTGAAAGAAAAAAAATAAAGCTAACAAATAAATTTCGAGGGATAATACGTGTTTGTAGTTTATTTATAATTTTAAATATATATATTTTAGAAGTACAAAGCTTTTTTAATTAACAGATTGTAATTAATTAGCTATAAGGCAAATACCAGCTTATTTTTCATGTCTTAGTAAATGTATAAATCTCTACGACAAAAACTTAATTTGTGTTCTAGAATAGCCAACGTAGACAAATGCGTTTAAAAATATTCCCAGCTGTAAAATTTAATTTTGTAGCCATTGCCGATTACATTACGTATTTAATTATTATGTGAGCTACGATATTTACCAAAACATTTATGACTTCCTAATTAGTTATCTATTTAAGACTGCCTTGAATACTTTATAGTATTTTATTTACCTGAATAAATTTAATTACATTTGCAATTTCGGCAAATTAAGGCTTCTTTTTGTTAATCTGTTAGAAAAAATAACTTACTTACATTCACACGACAGAAGCAAAATTAAGGACAAAAAGTCAATTTCCTTCTAATATTCCTATTTTGTTTTAAAATAATTTGAAAAATTTGCGTTTTGAGAAAAAATATTTAGATATTGATATTTTTAATACCCAAGACATGAAAACCAAGACTTAAAAAAGTTAAAATTTAACATACTGTGAATACTTATTACAAACTGGATTAGACTGGTTATTTGTACATTTATATTTTGAAATTATTGATCCACAAAAATTTAAGAATTGTATTTATGGTTTCGACTTCATATAACAAGAAATTAGTCGTAGGTACCCAAAATAGAATAAATAACCTTTTTACAAAAATAACGATTTTAATATGTATGGGTTAAAATTATTGGTGCAAACCAGTAAAGCAACACTAAATAGTAATTTTTGTTAAAATTGTAAAATTCAATACTGCCGTCTCCAATAGTATAGCAAAATATGGAAGAACGGGTTCTAGTGGACCAAAAATGATCGGAGAGGTTTATAGTCAAGAACAGAAAATTTTTTACCGGAACTTTAAAATAGTTTTTTATATTGTTATTATCTATTAGTGTTGAAAAAAAGTATTACTTAATATTAAGGGGAGGTTCTCATCTAGCGATCCAAAATTACATGATTTTCTTGAATTTTTTTCATAGAAGGAAGCAAATGAAGTACTTAAGTTATTTTGTACATATTTATCAAGTATAAAGTACAGAAAAAATATATAAAAAAATGATGTGCTAATTAGTTATTCGTTCGGTAATGTGACCGTCCGAAGAAAAGGGGTCCAACTGGTGGAAATTCAGCAATCGTAAAAATTATTTGAACTCAAAATTTTAAAAATATTTGCAAAATATATAATATTTGTTGGAGCTTATACCGATAATAGCAATAAAAAGTGGAAAATTAATAAAATGGCGGACATGCGAAATTTCGGTACCAATTTTAATTTTTTTTTCGCTCTTTAAAGTGTTATAACAAGAAAATTAACAACAAAATGAATCTTTTCATAGGTATAAGCTCCAATAAATTTAATTTAATTTAAAATAAATAAAAACCATTAAGATTAGTTTTGAGTTATAGTTCCCAAGAGTTTTAAAAACATGGTTTCGAGTAAAACTCATTTAAAGACTTGGTCTACCATGCAAAGTCTACTTTTGACTAATTTTTCGTTCAAAGGTAGGTTCCATTACTATGCAATGTTTTTTTTATAAAATTGTTTTTGATAAAATCATTTTTTACTCGAGTTTCAAGAAAACCTCTCCTTAAACTAGGAATAAAAGTCACTTATTTTAGGTATTAAAATTCATATATCAGACTAATTTAAATTGTTACCGCTTTCTGCTATACTGTGTGCAAATGAACATGTGGTGAATAAAGTCTGTCCAGCCAATATTAATAAAATAAAAACAGCTTGTGCGGCTACTGTATAACATGGTATCATACGATAATGGACAGTAATGCGTATGTGCCAATGAGGGCAACTCGACTGGTCGGGTTAGTTGAGAGCGATTGAGCATATAATAACATGTGATGCGTCGCATTTATATTAAGAAAGCAAAGTAACAAGTTTACATCAAATTTTGAAAAGCTAAAACATTCGTTTATAGATATTATTTTATTGATTCAGAAGGTTTTCGAAGCTAATGAAATGAATGGTAGCATAAACAAGGGCATGAAACAAACAATTCAGAGATAGCCTTGATTTTGTTGAAGTGATGAAGGACCTCAAAAGGTCAACAGTAATTAAAATACCAAAACGTTAAACGTTTATGAGCTACAATCGATATTCATCGGCTGACTGTTTGAGAAATAGAAAATATCTTGCCATAAAATGTGTCACGACAAAATTTATTCCGAGAAAAGAAAAACTCGTGCTGGAGTTGTCAATGTTTTTTTCAGATTATTACCAATAAACCAGATATCCTTAAATAAAGTTATAAGATGAAAGGGTAATCTACAAGTACCACAGACTATTCCAGTCAAAAAATGGAATTGTTGCATTAGATAGGTTTCAAAAATTATAAACACGTATTTTTGCATTCTTTAAGAGAATTATCATTTTCAAATATAGAAAATAACACAGAGAATGGACACGGAACAGTAGGACTAAAATTGCATGTAAACAAAAATGGCGAGAGAATGCTAGGTTGCCGCATAACGAACCAACTATTAATAAGAAACACATGGCTTAAACACAAAGCAATTTAAAAAATAACATACAAATCAGAAGAACTAGGAAGCTATGGTGTCATAGATTACATTACGTACACAATATATATGAAATAGCCAGTGATCGCTCTAAAAGTAACAAGACGGGCATAGTTAAATACGAAACACAGACTGGTGATTGCTGATACGAACATTAGGAAACCGTTTAAAGAACAAACGAAGCGACACAAAGCTCAAGTTGAAACTTTAGAAAACCCAGAAAAAAGACAAAAATATAAAAACAAACTAAACAAATTGGAAGAATAAGAAGCCCAAGAAGAAAATCAATCAATCTTCAAAAAAAACCTAATAGAAATAGCAAAGGATGTCTGTGAGAAAAAGAAATAAAACAAGACCCAACACATAAGCGATCAAAATGGTAGAATGAAGAAGTAAAGAACAAAATTAAAACTAAAAAAGATTCCCGAAAGAACTATATAATAAATAATACTAAACAAAATAGAAGAGAATATCTAGTAAAACGAAACGAAGCAAAGAAAGCGGTAAAACCAGCAAACATAGACAGGGAAAAATTGGATAAAAATGTAGAAGACAGTTATATAGAAAACCAAAAACAGTTTTGGAATGTAGTTAAACGCCTAAAGGGAAATAGAGCACCGTAAGTGCGAAATATTAGGCATCAGACAGGAATATTAGAAACAAGAATGAAAGGAATATTAAAAACATGAAAAGGTTACTACACAATCATATTTAAGGATGAAGGAACAGAAATACGGAAAGGGGAAGAACAATAGCCTTAGAAAAAAATGATAATCAAGACAATGAGGAAGAAATAACAGAAGAGATTATAAAAGAAACCCCAAAGGAAAAAAATGATAAAGCAGTGGAGAAGAAAAGTTGGAAAAAGGTGGTCCGATCATTATTAGATGGATGAAAAAGATAGTATAACAAGCATGAAACACAGAACAGATACCAAAAGACTGAAAAAAGAATATTATAATACCTATACATAAAAAGAGAGACCCCACAAACAAAAACAACAATAGAGTTATATGCTTCTCATCAGTGGCGCTAAAAATATACATCAGAATATTTAAAAAATAATTAAGAAATAAAACAGAAAGCAAATTAAAAAAAGAACAAAGGGAACGTGTATATATATATATATATATATATATATATATATATATATATATATATATATATATGAGCCATAATCGAAAAGCTACTAAAAGAGAAAAAACATATTTAAATACTTTTCCTAGACCTAAAAGGAGCTTTCGATCAGGTACACACTAATAAATCTGATAAATATTAGATGTAATCAAAAAACGACGGAGGATCATTAGGAGCATAAATGACAACGTAAGTGGAAAGATAAGATTAAATAACCAAATAGCGGAAGAATTTCAAAAGGAGTATCAGACAAGGAGACAGCCTAAGCATCCTTTTGTTTGTGCTATACATGAACTACACAAACAAAAAATTCAAAACAGAAGTAAGGAACACTCACATAGGATACTACAACTTAAATCCAGTAATGACACAAGACCTAATATATACCGATAATATATTACTTATGGCAAGAAACAAACTAACTACAAAGAAACATAAACATATGGAAAAAACATCTGGAAGAAAGTAGGCTGACTATTAATTCAGAAAAAGTCAAAACAGGAAAATGAACTATCAAAAGAATCAAAACAGGAAAACGAAGAAATAGATATACAAATAGACAGAAAACAAATTTAAACATTACAAACATACCAATATCTTGGCGTGCTACTCAATAAAGACGGTAGAATAGATCTAAAAATAAAACACAGAGTAAGCAAACAGGATGTACTATTAACTAATTAGCACATTGATAGGGAAAAAGAAAATTAGTATAAAAGCAAAAATGCATTTATATAATATATACCCTTACACTTCTATACGCATCCGAGATATGGGTGATGACGTATAAACAAAAATTCCAAAATAACAACTGCAGAAATGAGATACTTAAGGCGAGTAGTGAGCCAAACAAGAAGAGAAAGAGTACGCAACAGAAATATACGAGATGAACTAGAACCTACTCCGCCAGTGGAAGATTTTTGTAATGAGGTGTGATGACAGAAAAGATAAAGGAAGACTCAGACGAAACTAGGAAGACAACATCTATGAATCAATTAGAAAAAAGAACATACACTAATACAAATCCAAACAATTTTTTAAACAATGACTCAAAGCCCCAACACGATGAGCTACGATGCGAGAAGTGAAGTGAAGTAATAATTTTCAAAAAAAGCGGTTTCCGCCTAAAAGGTCCTTATAGGATTTAGAACTTTATTTTTTATAAGTGGGAAAAAAAGCAATATTAAGAAGATAAGGTAAACAACTATAATCAATAGTACATGCTCTTCTTCGATTAGGTTACTAGTAAACGTTGAATTATAGATTTGAATTACATAATATTAGTTCTTTTCTGTTTTATTTATGTCAATTTTCTTATCATGTACTACGAAGATGCTTACTTTAACGGATATTGGGGCTGTGTACAAGATTTCTTGTTTCTTTAACTATTTTTACTAGTAATATTCATTTTTGTTATTGTAATTGTAATTTTTGTATTATGCAGCTCATATTGAAGTGACAGGACAGGCCGCTAAAAACCACGGTTCCGGCAAATTGTACCCTTCTCCGCCATCCTCTCGGCGGGCCTATACATAGTTGCATGTTTTATTGGTGATCAGAAATAGCTACCATATATGCATTAAAAAATACATCGAGATAAATGAATACTGAGATAATCCAATTAGTGTTACTACAGTAAAAATCACTTATTGCAACATGACTACAATTAGAGAACACATGTTAGGTCAAAAAGCATCAGAACTGATATACAAATTTGAAGCACCTGGTTTTAAAAGTTGCATTTTTGTTCGCCGAACGTGTAAAAAAAAATATTGGGGAAATGTATAGTGATAAAGTAAAGTATGACACTGACTTAGTTATAGTGCGAGGGTTTTGCTGCGCTGTAGTAATAGATAAAAAACAAAGAATGACAGTACTCTTAAAAAATAAAGATACAAAGATGTATTACAAGAAACTGTAGTTCTTTAAGAACTACAATTAATTGCAGACATCAAGATAATGATTCAAAGCCTATATGACACAAAAACCCTAATATCTTTAAAAACATTATAAACACCTTTATAGAATATTCTAAAGAGAAGGTGGAATGTTACAGGAAATTAAACAATAAAAAACTTAATAGAAATAATACCCAGGTTGCATCTGAAAGTTTTAAGAAGATTAAAGTAGATTTTTTTATGAGTACGAGGGGAATCCCCTTTAGATATCTCTACCTACAATGCTTCTCGGTTTACCACATGGTGCGTAATCAACAAATTTCGGATTATATATGATGTGTCTTTATAGGCAGAATAATTTTTTTTAGTATTAATGACTCGTTTGTTTATTTTATTAGCCCTTCCCTCAAATCACTACATCATTGACAGCAATAGTTGAACTTTGACCTGTGTGACAGCAGCAACACTCATAATTTTTACTTTCCTTATCTTATAATAAGGAAAGTAATGTATTCTTTTTTTTTAATTTATTTATAGCTTACAATCTGTCATAAAATTGACATTTAGTAATTGTTTTAACAGTATATATTACAGGACATGATGAAAAACGTTCCAGCGAACACTTTTCCGAAGTTAACCGTTACAGTTTGATTGCACTACACTTCACTTTTACGCGAATCGTGTTGGTAAATCGAGAGGCTTGAATCTCTTAAGCCGTGGCTCGTCATCGTCGGGATCCAGGAGGTGTTCTACTAATGCGTTTGGGTGAGCACTAAGTTTGTCATGATAACGAACACTACACTTGTCTATTTCTTCAGTCACAGTTGATAGTCCTAAATCTTGCCGAATTATTTCATTTGGTACAAACCATGGGGCGTTGACTAAGCATCGCAGTACCTTTGACTGGAACCGCCTTATAATGTCGATGTTCGATCTACTAGCTGTTCCCCAGAGCTAATGTATTCAGCGGAAATTTGACCTACCCAGTTTTTCACATTTCTGGACAAAATATAGCCTCAGGACACCAAAAAAGTTGGTTTGAGCCATTGGTTCGTGTGTGTGTGTCTGTCGGTCTGTCAGTAAACAGGATATCTCGAGAACCATAAGAGCTATAGACTTGAAATTTGGTATGCAAGTTACTTGTAGGTAGAGGACGCAGTGCGAAGCTTTTGGTAAAAATCGGCCGAGTCGTTTGGTCGCAAAATCGCAAAATCGGTCACAAAGCGGTCGCGAATCTGAACGGTTGAAGATACAAAAAATTCATGAGAATAAAAATGATTTGCTATCACGAGATAAACATGAATTTAAAATAAAAGTTGGTAAAATAGGAATTCGAAAAAGCTCAGGATTTTTGACATACTGGGTGTTCATAAAATGTTTCGGGAAATTTATATTACCGGGTAGATCAAACCGAGACGAACAAAAAATTACAATGAAATTTTTCGATACGAGGTCAAATAAATAAGTTATAGCCGATTAAAAATTAATTAAACGGACCAATCACAGCGCGTTCGGAGAGCTTTATGGCCGACTGCGGGAGGACGGGGGGAGCGCTTGGCCGCTAGGACGGAGCACGCAGGCGATAATGGAGAAGTCTGTGCGGCCGAGTTCGCACGGGTACCTTCAGTGACGTAGCAAAATTTTAACTATGAGGCAATTATTGTGTTGTACTGTTTATTTTAATCAGCTTTCGAGTGTTGGAGTCGCGCCTCGTATTTTTTAAAATTAACAAATTTTTAGACGAGAGCAGCGCAGGGCCCGGTATAATATATAATAATAATAGGATAAGGAAAGTCGTGTGATGTTCACACCAGATTTTTTTTATATATATAATTTAGTTTATTTTTGTTGTGTGAGCAACATAAATAAAATAAAAGTAATAAACTCGTTTTCTTATTTTTATTTTGTAAATTCATCATTATTTATATTTTAAAGAATATATAGTGGTTCTCGAGTTTGTTATTTAGTTCTTGTTTTAATCCCAGAATATATCATGTAGCACACTTAATTGTGTTCCATAACGCAAATAACTGAATTTTCTTGTTAAGAAAGCAGTCTTAATCTTGTCTATTTAAAATGGGCATTTAAACAGTTATTGCTATCTCCATAAAACAACAAGCTAAATCATTTTTCTTCAGCTGCCTCTGGTTTTAATTTTAACATTCTTAACAAAAAAGCAGTTTGATTTAAATATTCGTATTTTGATAATCCAAATTGTTTACTGTTAGCTTTTGAATAACCAGGTGAAATATGAAGCACCATCGACTAGTGAGACAAACAAGTTAATAACTTTTAGTAAGCACTTAAAGTTAGCTTACTGTTAATTACCTAGTAAAAGTAAAAATTCGTTAGAACAAATTAGTTTTAAATAATTGGAAGTATACACCGACTACAGTACAAATTAATAGCTTATTGTCACCTTAATGTATTCTTTAGATATAAGAAGTAGAAAGAAGTGCAACCACGGAAAAATACTAAATGTACGTGTATGTTATACGGAAGTTATTAAAATTGGCTACTTTGTTTACTCCACTAAATTTATGGACATGCCTCTCGGCAGTTACTTGACATTTTTGCATTATCAGCTTCACTAGTCGAATTTTTAAAACACATAACACAAGGATCACTTAATACACTAGAGTAGTTTGCTATTAAAATTATAATAATATTTTTTATATATTTAGATAACAGTTTTTCAGATTGCATTCTAATTAGTAATTTTTGTAATTCAACGCTCAAATCTTTAGGAAACAATCCTTTTTTTGAATACGTTAAGTTTTTCGTATTTTTGTGCTTATTCACTCAAAACAATAAAGGAGCAGTAAAATAAAAAATAAAAAATGTGCGTTGGAAATATGCAATGACTCACTTGGTCACTTAAAGGTTATCAGCAAGAAGTAAGAATTTTTAATTATTAACACTTGATATCTTGTGCTTTATAATCTAAACGTAATAATACTTAGAACAACCGTGAAAATTTAAAATAAAATATAACTCTAAGCTTTAGATTTTTTACAAAAATAAGTCAGCATTTAAAATATCAAGTATTCAAGTCTATAGAGTGTGCAAATGCACACTTGCAAATTCTAAAAGACGATCTGCTATTGCTTGAAACAGCAACTTGAAGCTTTTCGCAAAATCGTTACAACATTTTTAATAACTAGAAGTATCCAAACTGTTAAATATAAAAATAAAAACATTATAATTCACATTCATACGTTTAGTATCACAAAAGTTCACTTAGTAGAACGTTATATGTCTACTGATATTCTCAAAAATCGCCTCAACTTTTTAAGAAAAATTCAAAATAGGCACGACATATTTGGCATTGAAGCAGATGTGGAGAAAAATATGAAATTTACTTGGAACTGTATCAGATAAAGCAAACAAATCCGAACATTAATCCTATATATCTTCTGCAAGTTACCCTTCCGATATCCCCAACCCCTCGCCAATCCGGTCGGCCAGCGTAACAAGTTACGGCCGAAAAAACCCTCATATAAGATATTGCAAATTTGAAAACGGACAAAATAGTACCCCAGGTGGCTGATAAATCCCACGCTCCTGAAGGGATTTGCCCCAAAGATGCTGGGGAAGAAAACAATTTGCTAATACTACGTAGAACACAATTGTATACAGATCAGGTGACATTATATTAACTAAAATAGAATAATTTGTCAACTTCAAGTTAAGATACACATTTTACTCTAAAGAGTTGGATAATGTATGTGGTGTAGGAATAATTATAAATAATGCACTATTCCTAACGTTGATAATTCGATAATGTCTCAGATAGATTGCATATAACAAAAATCTCCAAATCAAAGTAAATCAAACTTTTCCAATGTTATGCTTTTATAAGAAGCTATGGAGGCAAATGAGTAAAATTAGTTTACGATTAGCTAAGAGGTGAAATTAACAGACAAATTTTAAATTAGATAAAAGGCAAAAAGGTAATAAAGAATACGTTAGATTTGACATACCCCATAACAGTATATCATAATTTCCTTCTTTAAAATAAAAAATAAATGAAATACTAGCAGTTAAGTATAGATGAATGAATAAAATATAAGTCATAGAAGAACGCAAAAGGCAGATTCAGAATTCGAGTAAATAAGAGCAATCAATGTAATTATCTAATTGTTTACTATAGTAATTATTTTTTTGAAATAATGACAAGGATTCTACAATAGCTAGTATTTTTACATCTACCTAATAAAAATAAATATTAAATTACAGAGAACATAACAAAACTAAATATAAAATGAGATGGTAGACATAGAACTAATTCAAAAATGCCAGATAAATAGAAAAAATGAATAAAACTCAAGACATATTAAGTCTAATTAAACAATGCCGTATGAGCTACAGCCAAAAAAAAATCAACTAAAATAATCTATGAACGTTGAAGCATGGTCAAAAAGAGGCAAAAATAGTTTAAAATTAGAAACTATTGTATCAGTACAGCCCTTAATATAATTTCCTAATTGGTCTACTTCTTGGTTTATTATTAAAATGTTCCAAAAAAAGTGCTTAACGGTAATTACAGCGCCTTGTCCTTCAGGTACTTAACAACTCTGCGGTGCAAACGACACGGTTCTTAGGTACCTATAAGAGCCGCGGCGCTAACGCTACGAAATGGTCGGGCGCTAATAGCACGGCGCAAATGACACGACTAAATTGATATTTGGCCACGTCTAGTTTACAGTCCCATTTTGCACCTTCTTTTTACACCTTTTTTTTTGTACGCGGTTACTATTTTGAGTGTTTTGATCACATTAAAGCAGCATATCTAGAATTCCTTATTTAAAATTTGGTAGATTGATATAGTAATGCTTATTGTTTTTGAATTAATTTGCACATAAAGATTAAATTTTGACAAGTGTTAAGAAACCTTTTCACAACATAGTAAACGACTGTCTAACACTGGGCAGCATAATACTTACTGCAAATCTAGCACAACAGGGACATATGAAAATAAACAAGACATACATCCGGAAAATCAAATGAAGGCTAGAATAAAAATAAAAAAATAATATGTGGGAGCACAACATGCGAACTGAAAGGTTAAGGCTCTCACATGTCAGCTTTCTCTGCCCGGTTGTCGCGCACTATGTCTGATACGGGGCGATGTGGCAAGCACCGCGCCTTAGACAACAGCCATTATTACCTCTTGTTTGGCGTGAACGCAGGTACTCAATTATTTTCAGTAACTGAGTAAGTCACCCGCCAGGCATCAGATAGCTTTGGGAATGGAACTCGGGTCCGTCGGCATCGCAGTCCGCGCTTCAACCGCTTGGACCACTCTGGCGTGTGTATAGCTACGCTTATTCACTAAGCTTAGGTGAATAGAGTTTGGAAAATACACAATTATCAATTTATGCACTGCAATATTTTAGGAATGGGTTCTGGAGAACACGAAATAAATAAAAAAGTTTATATAAACATATGCTTCAAATTAATTTATAACTGAGGTATTGAAAGTGAAAGATATTATATTCAACAATAAAACATTCAAAGTATGTTAACTGTTCAAAGTGTTCTCTTTGTTTTTTTTAATCTATGCTTCTCTAGCAAGTCTTACAGCATTAAGACGACCTTTAATAGTTGCCGCAGCTTCCTCGATGCAATTTCTTAGCTCTTCTTGCATGCCAATAGATATAGAATAAACCACAGACTTCATTCAGACCCACACAAAATTATCTAAGAGAGTTAGATCAGGAGATCGTGGTAGCCATTTAACAGGTCCGTTTGGACCAATCCATCGGTTACCATATTTTCTGTTTAAATAATCAGTAACAATATGAGAAAAGTGAGCAGGGGCACTGTCATGCATAAACCACAGCCCTGCATATCCGCAATCGGAATGTCTTCTAGAAGCTCATATAGATTATTTTACAAAAATGCCAATAAGATGTTTCTGAAAGTCTTATTGGTCAAAAGAAGGAGTCTTTGAAATTGTCACCAAGAAGACCACACTATACATATAATGAAGAGGTATGTTGGTAATGCGTAGTAGCAGTTGTATGAGGGTTTTCTTTGTTCCAAATATAAGTGTTTGAAAAATTAGTAATCCCATTTCTGGCAAAGCAAGATTTATCGGTAACCAGCAAGCACCTCATAAAATTAGCGTCTCGTGTGCATTGTCGAATTAACCACTGGCGAAAATATCTGCGTTTGTAATAATATGCTCGTAACAAATTTTACATAGGCATAACATGAAATGGATACAATTACAGCTCGCGCAATGTTCACCATACGCTTGCAAATGAAACAGAAATAAAGTGTTAACCTTCTGATGCTAGTACTAGGAGATAACTGAACAGCATGGAGTATCCCTTCCTCAACGTTAGCAATCCGTCACAATCTTTGTCGATCAGCGTTTATTCATCGAGGTTCTATAATGCCAGTTTCCCTTTACACATTTTACGGTTTAGTATCCTTTTAGTAGAAAATATTTCATGATATTTTCGACAGCAGCTGCGCCATTTTGTGTACCTTGCCATAAATTAAAAATATGTTTGTTCTGCAAAAGTGAATAACATTTGTGGTGTCTCCCATGATAATAGAAAATTGAAGAGCCTTCAAAATATTAACTCACACGAAAACGCGCCGAACTAGTAAAAAACGTTACTTACTTACACAAAAAGCGTTTAATACTAATAAACACATTTAATAACAAATTTTAAATCACCTGTGAAACAAATAAACAATATAAAATTGTTATCTATAGCTATTTCATTAATTTCGAGACTTTTAGATACTAGTAGAAACCCAAGCTAAATATTTGATATCGGCAATTGAAGAAAAAATGTGTCAATAATTGTTTTATCAGCTATGTTTAAACATGATAACATTAGTTCGGCTATATTTGGTTTCACATAAATCAAAGTTGTGTCGCATGTGCCTACTAACGGCAAGAATTGGCCATGTAGTACATGAAACAGGTGGCGCAAACTGTCTTATTACTTTATAATAATTTATATTTTGACATATAACAGGTAAAACGTGATCTACATCAAAAAAACTTTTATGCGAGGTTTGGCAACAAACTGGTTCTAATGAGGTACTGACCTTTGAAATCAGTTAATAATTATAGAAAGAGTCGCAATGTTAGTTTCAAACAAATAAACACACATACCAATATTTTTTCGATTTTATAGTGTAGAGCTATCTTTTACTCTCCATATCTCGGTAACAAATTAATTGCCGTGCAATTTCGAAACACTCTTTATATTAAAATTCAACGGTGATTAATTACATTCTAAAACTAAAAAATATAAATGGCTACGTTATATATTGTATAATATAATAAGCAGCAAACACCAAGATATCTGCTTTTAACTTTAAAAAGTTAATTTATTCTGAACTTTAAAGATTAAACTGAAAAGTGAGCAAGCGAGCGCTATCTCAGGAAAACTTAATCAATTAGTTTGCCAAAACAAAAGCGATAACCAAAACTATACAGTTAATTGCATCTTCAAAAAAAATCTTATAAAATTTAAGATTTTAAACTTAAGTTTCAGAAGCTTTCATAATAAATGTATACATTAATCTATTGTTAATGAATCTACTTACTGAATTTTCTCAATCCTTTCGATAAAGGGGCCTAAATACTAGTTATTACTGCAACTTTTCTTAAATTATAGTAATTATACTCTCTACTCCTAAGCTGCACAACTTGAGAACTGACTGGGATCAGTATCGTAAGAAGCTAAATGAATTAAGTCCAAAAGATTCAAATGAAATTGAGGTAACAACATGTAATATAATACAATTGTTACAAACCACTCCAAAAATAATTTATAAAACGACACCTTAAACGTTCTATTAGAAATTAAGAAACTAGTAGCGGAAAAAAGAATAGCGAAAGCAAAATAGCAAAGAGACCAGGCTGCGCCCGACAAAACATTTAATCGTTTAAGCAACACACTCAAAGTAAATTCAAAATCTCAGAATGAATAATCACTCAAGAGCTATATTACAAGTTTAAGTCGCTACGATAACTCTATTTGAAAACCTACTAAATTCTCTCTTAAACCAACAATGGCGAGTCCAATGTACCGAGAAACAAAAACTCAGCGAGAATGAGACAAGAGTGATTCAAAATAAGTTGAAGTATTTAAGAATTATTTTAATGAGGTGCTTTTGCCTTTACACTAATGTTCCAAACGAAGATATCCTTAATTATCTACAAATACCTTCAAGAAAAGCTGAACCAGTAACACCTGTTACTCTGAAGAAACTGCAAGAAGCTACAATACCTAAAGCTAAAAACATGGATCACTGCGAATGTCAGCAACGATAAGACTAAACGACAAAGACAAACTTAATCGACAACACCAATAAACAAAATTTAGTTCACCTATCTCCACCTGCCATTGATGTCGTAAAAAATATACTTAAAACGCCGAATATTTAATCAGAAAAAACTTATTATTCCGACAATATTCCAATAACCAGCCAAACCAACAGGTAAGCAATAATAAAAATAAAAATTCCGCCGATATGTATCTATAACGTCAACAACCATAAAGAAATAATAGATGCCGACAAAAGAATTGCCGAAAAACCAAAATTTACATCAGCAAGCCTTACAAATTATGAAGATTATTATAAATATGCTAAATTTTATATGAACAATGAAGTAGAATTTCATTTATTTTAAGATTCTCATAAAAAACACTTATCAGTTGTAATAAAAAACTTGCCATTTTATTGAAGCAATGGTGAAATTAAGAGAAATTGCTTTCTAAGAACTTACCAGTTATAAGCGTTCTATATACTCAGTAGTATTATCAGCAAACGCATTAGCTAATGAAATATATAATATTAAAACAGTGTGCTATAGAATAGTTAAAGCAAGGAAAAACGACAATTCTACAATGTCATAAACGTCAAAGATACGAGCACATCAAAAACTACTGTGCAGCTAAGCCTTGCTGTGTTAAATGAAACAATGATCATCCTCAATGCGCCCAACAAAACTCCTGAAGAACCTTCTATCTGTGTAAACTGTTCTAAAAAGCATCCAGTTAGTTACAAAGAATGTTATCATCGACAACTTTTAAAACAACAATATCCAATTGTAAACTCTAGATTAGCACGAACCTATGCATTATCAAACACTCCCAGTAGCATTCTTTACAATTCAAGTGGCTAATCATAACTCTAATTCTAATCCTAAAATAACCAACAAACCTGACTCAGAAAAATCATTATCTGTCTTGGATTCTATTATAAAATTTATTCAACAACTCATAATATTTTATTTATCCCAAGTTAAATCTTTTACTACAATTCATATCGCACCATACAATTTCAATGTGTAACTTCCTAATAATCTCCAAAATATAACAATCCTCAACTGGAACGCCAATGGAATTCGGCCTCAAAGATCGCTATTTATAAAAAGTATTTTTTTTAAGCCCGATAGAACTTACGAAAGAGTTAACTGTCAAACAAACTGTCATACTGCGCTCACTTTTTCACATTTATGATTAGCATACTCTGGCAAATCATCATAAATAGATTGATGGTTGAACAACGCTGCCAAATTATCCAGATTTACTTTGAAAATCAATCATCGATTCGCGCAACTTATAAACAACTTCGTGACTTTTATGGCGCACATAATCGTCCATCTGAGCAAGCCATCCGTTGAATTGTGGATATATTTTATACCACATACTCTCAAAATAATGCAATAATACCAATACGTCGAAGGAATGTGCGTACTGAAGGGACTATCGCCGCGGACTAACGAAAGTGTGGAAGAAGATCCAAATTTATCGATTCGTCGTCGGTCGCAGGAATTGGGACTCTGTGCGTCCACTACGTGGAAAATTTTGCGCAAAGATCTTGGCCTACACCCGTATAAGATCCAGCTGGTGCAGGAATTAAAGCCAAGAGACCATCATATGACCCGATGTTTTATCGCAAAATTGTGTTCAGCGATGAGGCTCATTTTTAGCTTAACGGGTTTGTTAATAAACAAAATTGCCGCATATGGAGTGAAACCAATCCACAACAAACCCTACAGACTCCATTACATCCAGAAAAATGCACCGTTTGGTGCGGTTTACACGCTGGTGGCATCATCGGACCTTATTTCTTCAAAAATGAACGTCCAGAATGCGCGTTACGGTCAATGGAATGTTCCGCCCATATGCAATATTTTCATGTTAATGCCATGTATTTATTTTGAATAAACATGATCCGGCGAGATTGGTTTAAGCAATCCAGAACGAACTACGTGCCATTTCGATTTCGAATTTCAAATTCGAAATCGAATATCTGAAATTCGACAAAATTTTTCGACTTCATTGAATTCAGAGAATTTCCTATAAGAATCACTGTAAAATCGTAATGTCGAAATCCAAATGGTCCAATATCTCGAAAACTATTCTTGATTTTCGATTTCATTATTGAAATCAGCGTAAAATTTTCTTTAAGAATTACTCATAAACGCAATGTCAAATTTTCAATTGAGTCGAATATCTCGAAAACTATTCGAGATAGAAACTTTTGATTTCGATTTTGAAATCAGCAAAATTTCCTATAAGAATCAAGTTTAAAATTTTAAAAATCCATAATTTTGTACAGCAGAGACAGACAGACAGACCGACAGACCGACAGACATATAGTTTCAAATGTAATGCATGTTTGTTCGTTGAAAATTTTTTGATTAAAATTTATTTTTTTGTGTTATTTTTTACAATTTCAAGTTGTATCGGACTTAAATAACACACTTTATGATTTCTGGCAAGATACTACATCGACATTACATGCATAACTGAGAGTCATTTATCACAAGATGAAAATTTTAAAATTAGTGAATATAATATTTTGGCAATGATACAACAACTTGGGAGAAGCAGCAATTATTATTAGACAACAATTGCAGCATTACACACCCTTTATCTTAGATAACATCGGTATCGAAAATATTTCAGCTCTTATTAACATGGCTAATAATAGTAAACTGCAGATTACTACCGTTTATAAACAACCTAATAAAATTCTCATTGAGACAAATATCACCAAATTATTACACAAGACTTCATTATTAATTATTAGTGATTTCAATTGCAAATGCACCTTTTAGGATTGTCGGTAAATAACCCTAATGGAAATAAACTAAATAACATCGCTGTGGAACATCAATTGCAAGTAATGACGCCTGAAGATCAGATCACTAGCCAGACATTCTTGATGTTATCCTGACTAAAAATTTAATTTACCTATTCAACAAACAGTAATTTCTAAACTTGATTATGACCATCTCCCTGTTGTAACAACCTTTACTTCTACCAATATAATTAATCAAAGGTCCTATAGAATGGCAAAAATACCAAGAATATCTCAATTCTCTTCTTACTAGTTCTAGCAACATACAAACCAAGCATGACGTCGACGTTAATGTAGATAATCAATTAAAGAATCAAGCCATCGAATATTCAACAAAGCCACTAAAAAGGCAAATTAAACACAATTACAATATTCTACCTACATATATAATAGAACTTATTAAATAAAAAAAATAGAATACAAAGACAATGGAAAAAACAAGAGAACCTAATCTTAAAAATATAGCCAAGAACTTGTCACATACCATAAAAATAAAATTGACAAATATCAAATTTACAATTACACCAAGTATCTTAAAGAACTAGAACCAAATAGCACAGATTTGTAAAAAGAAATCAAGACATTTATTATTATTATTTTAACAAGCCATAATATTTTTTATTCAAACTGTATTTATTCCATTAATATCAGATAATAACTGATCCACTGCGCGTATAATTATAGTTTATGATAAAACGCATTTTCAGTATCTGACTATTTTGACCAGCCAACATCTCCAAAATAAATTGAATCCTACATCCAAGCATTTCCAAATCGATAAGCACCAGGCTACGATCTCATCCTTAATGTGGCTTTGAAATATATAATAAAAAAAGGCTGCCCTTTTTGGCCATGCTATTCAACACATATATGAGAATTAGATATTTGCTAAATAAATGAAAATATTCCCTCGTAATCATGTTTTGCAAACTATGGAAAAGCAAATACGACTGTAATAACTACCGACCTATAAGTCTCTTACCCACCTTGTCAAAATTACTAAGAGAACAATTTACAATCGATTGATCGCGTTGTTGGATGAACTTAAAATAACTCCATATATCCAGTTGGGATTTATAAAAACACTCTACCACTAAATAATTAAAAAGAATTACTGAACCATTAGAGCAAGGGTATTAAAACACAACCCAGGTATTTGACAAGGTCTGGTTTAAAGAATTTCAATTTAAAATTTTAAAAACACAAAATCCACGTTATCGGTCGCTGATATTTTTTCCTTCCTGGAGAATCAAAGATTTGGAGTTCACATTAATGCTACTGAGATTTATGCCGGAGTATTCCATGGTAGTATTCCAGGACCCACTCTTCTCAATTTATTCATACATGATATCCTAATGCCGAATATGAGTGAACTCGCATTATTTGCTGACAACATGGCAATTATCACTCAATAAATGACCTTCTCATTGCAATTAATACTACTCCAGTCAGCCATCAATACCTTAAGTTATTGGTTTAACGAATGTCGCATATCAAAGATCAAAATGCGTTGTCAAAAATCCGGCATTGCAAATATTTAGAGTAACATACCTCTGGATTCAAGAAGTAGAGCAATTAAATATCTATGGATAGGAGATTGACATGAAGCCAGCATATAAATTATAAATTAAATTTGGCTTATGCAAGATTTAAACAATTATTTTCTTTAATTAACAAAAATTCTCCATTGCGCAAAGGATGTGCTATTTTACAGTACCAACTACTTCTTAATATTTAATTAATCTTAACATGTGCTTGTCCGGTATGGATTACAACGTCAAAAACAAATATGAGTAAGCTACAAGTTTTTCAAAACAAACTTCTACGCACGGCTGTCAATTCCCCGTGGTTTATTACAGACGAGAAAATCCATAAAGAACTTGGAATATATAACATCAAATATTTTATTAAAAAACTGACAATAAAATCGTCCAACACTCGACTCGAGCGCCAACTTCTGCAAGATTTGGTAGATTCAGATTAAAAATTAACGGTGGTTGAGTTAGAGGAATTTTATTCCTCCATATTAATCTATAATATTATTATGTGGCGAAGCGAAGCGGAGTCACTTACTAACTTCATGTTGTCCGTCCGTCCCAGCAAAAACTCGAGAACGGCTGGCAATTTCCAAATTCTGTTTTCACCAATCGACAGGTGACCAAAAAGGCTTGTTTGCTAGTGATTCTGAAACTGATTGGTCAAAGGTCAACTAGAGGGTTCTCAAAGTTGGGAGACTACTTCGCCACTTCGCTA
Source organism: Sinelater perroti (assembly GCA_036346155.1). Lineage (NCBI taxonomy): Eukaryota > Metazoa > Arthropoda > Insecta > Coleoptera > Elateridae > Sinelater > Sinelater perroti. The sequence continues at coordinate 7,593,423 of JARFIY010000265.1, forward strand.
TGCGTTGCAAGCTTTGCAGGTTTATTTAATGTTAATTTTTATCAATACCATGTATAACATTGTAGGATGTTGATCTAATATAATTAATAAAAAAGCACATTACTGTGAAGATGCTAAAATAATTACCCAGAAAAGGTATAGTGCTGCTTATTTAACACACCATTTCGACAAACTAAAAATAGCAGAAGTAATTTAATTCATAACCCGAAGAGGATCCTAAAAACATGATATCTTACTGATTCATTAATCTGCTTTTATCAGTTTCTAACTTTTAGGAAAATTATTACTTAAAAGAATTAATGCCGACTTTATATCTAACTATTGGATTCTACATTATCAGTTTGGCTTTCCACTGCTTCAACAATATATGAACACGCTCCAAGTACAAAAATGGAAAATTAAAATAAAATGAACAAAAGTCGTCTCATAAAATCCATGCCCACAGATTTATATAAAGAAATTCCTCTAGAAGTCTGAGTTAAATGTTTAGGTCTGCATCTAAATAAAACCTAATTGGAAAAATACATACGAAAAAAATATATAAATAAATAGATATCAAACAAAAGAAATTTACTGGTTATTAGGATGGAAGTCCTATCTGGCATTGTAAAATAAACACCTGCTCTATAAAATCAAATCATTCTCACATGGACTTATAGAATTGAATTATGAGGCAATAAGTCTACTACTACAATCATGCAAATATCATCAAAAATATTAAGGGTCATTACTTATGCCCCTTGGTATGTCACCATTGAGCGGATCCACAACGATTTAAATATCCCCACTCTAAGAAACGTGAGCCATAAAAGCAGCGTTAGTGACCACAAGAAGCTTGAAAGCTATATAATTTGTTTGTTACAATCTATGCTAACAAAAGTGTAATAAGAAGTCTAAAAGGAAAATTTCTAGCAGACCTGTAATTCGGTTTTTTGCTGGAGGGTATCTTATCAAGCTGTAAAGAAAGATCTGTAACTAATATATTTTAAGTCACTACTTTAGTTTATAGGTTACAATGTACTCTGATTGCTAATTTATGTTAAATCAAAAAAATTGAAGACAATAGAACATTTTGTCATATATGGTCTGCTCTTCTGTATTATCTTGATCAGTTACTTTTCAAAATTTTTAGGCAATAACAGATGCTATAAAAATTATTATGTTGAAACTGGTGCAAGAGATGATGGGGAAATGTTATAAGTTATCGGATATTGGAACGCAAGAACAGGCAACGATGTAAATAGAGGACATGGAATGAAGAAGAAACCCTAAACAGAAACAGACAGAAAATGATCAATTTCTGCATTGAAAATCAACTGCTTATAGAAAACTCGTTCTATAATCATGAACAAATTCAAAAAATAACCTTTCGGTCAGAAGAAAGAAATGTAGAAAGTGCAATCGATTACATAACTTATAATATAGAAAACAGGAGAAACGTTACAGACGTAAAAGTGATAAGAGGAGCGAAAATGGAAACAGAATCGCCAACACAAACATCAATAAACCTAAAAAGCAAAAATGCAGAATGTACGAAAAGCTGAACTTATACAAACTAAGAAGAGAAGACACACAAACAGCATACATAATAAACATACGGCAGATTGAAGCCATCAAAAATATGAAGACCAGCAAAGCAAGTGGGGAAGACGGAATAAGCCCCGAAATGATAAACATATGGAGGCGAAAAGTAAAGAATTGGATATAAAAACTTTGCCAGCTAGCCTGTGAGGAAGGGCAAATACTGCAGGATTGGAAAATCAACATAATTCACCCAATACACAAAAAGAAAAGCGCAATACTATGCGAAAACTACAAAGCTATATGTCTGTCCTCTGTGATACTCCAAATATATTCTAGAGTACTGGAAATAATAAAAGGAAAACTCAAAGAAGAACAAGAAAACAACTCTGAAGAGCCCTAGACGAATTAGAAGTCACATTAAACTTCAAAAGAGTCATTAAAGATCTATACAAAGAAAAATGTGGAAAGGTACGAATAGGCGGAAAATATTTGACAAGGAACTAGGCGAAAAGTAGGGTGATAGTCCGAGTTCCCTACTATTTAATATACTGATAAACAGCATTATAAAAATATGTTAACAACATACCAGAAAGACCATAGTCAGGTACAGGAATCTCCCACCGATATATGCAGATGATATTCTTATAATAACAAACTCTCAACAAAAATTACAAGAAGCAATAAACGTATGGACACAACAAATAGAAGCGAAAGGGATGCAGATCAATACATTGAAAAGTAATATAATGAGAATAACAAACAAAGAACATGAAGAGGATATTAGAATTCGCTGCAAGAAAGCAGTACTAGAAGTAGTAAAAGAGTATGAGTACTTAGGTATAATCATCTCAAGTAATAGAACGAACGACGCGGAAATCAGCAACCGAATTAAGAAAGCAACCAACGCCTATTACCAAATGAACAACACCATAGTAGGAAAAAGAGAAATTCAAAATAAAACGAAACTCCAGATATATAATGCTGTATATATACCTATCCTGACTTATGAAGCAGAAAGCTGGACTATGGTGGAGAAACACAAAAGCCGCATACAAGCGGCAGAAATAACATTTTTAAGAAAGATAATCAGCAAGACAAGAAGAGATAGAATAAGAAACACCAGAATCAGAGAACGAGTGCAGCAAATACCTCTGAATGGAAGAATAGAGAACAGGCAGTTGGTTTGATAAGGACATGTGCTTAAAATGGGTGCAGAAAAAATCTCCAAACAAGTACTCGAAGCTAGACCAGGGGGAACAAGAGAACGAGGCAGGCCCAGAATAAAATGGATAGAAGGAACAAACAGAATGGCAAGAGAAAGGGGAATGGAGGAAGGATAAATGAATAGGCTGGTTCAAAATCAAAAAGACTAGAAGTGGATCGAAGCAACCGGCTCGACGCTTTAAGGCACAAGAAAATATGATAAAGAAGAAGAAGAAACTGGTGCAAGTCTAGATCACTCTACTTAAAAAATCGTAACACTTACGCCATACTTGTATAAGATTATCAAAATAAGCACAAGAAATATTTTGACCGTGGCACCAGATCTAAAACAAGTTTCAATTAAAGAATATCTAAATAAAAAAGCCCATAATTTTTCAAATTTTTAGGAAAAGTTAATTCTCAATCGAATATAAAAAAATATTTTTTAGATATTTTCTTCTACCTTAATGGTGTATCAATAGTTGAAAGTGATTGGGGATCATTTTTCCGGCTATTTTGGAGTTAGAAAACATCAGGCCGCTACTGTGCAAATAAACAAAAATGTTACTCTAAAGTTAATTTCTTGTAGTGGTGATTATTGACATTTTTGTGAAAATAATAAAAGACAGAAAAGTAGCACTAATTTATCATTCTCATTTTAAGTCTTCGATCCATAAGTAAACAACGCTTACTCATCTCTCAATGCGTATGAGCGATGATTATCACGGCTTACTCAATTCCGTTGGGAATTAACGCCCAATGGGATAAGAAATTAATAACCGTACAGCACTAGTGCTCAATATGTTCAGCATCATTGATTTGAGTTGGTAGCGTACTGCTACTGTAACAATAGATTACTGTCCACAAAGCAAATGATAGCCATGACAGCAACTAAAAGACAAAGTGGAATTGATGTTCTGGAATAACAAAAATAAGCAAATCTAGAAAAAATAAATTCATGAAGATTGGGATTCAGCTTATTGTGCGTACTCTCCTGCTTAACATAAATATACTGTTTAATAGGAGAGAGCGCTACGTAGTTGATTATGATTGTATTTCACAGAAAGCAATTCTGCGGCTTCCTTGGGCGCGGGCCCAGCTCATTTGGGGCGAGTAGCCCTCGAAAGAAATAAATATATTCCAGTGATAAAAATAAATTTCCCCCGATGTAAAAGAAGCATTTCCGTGTAAACATAAAGTATTTAGATAAATGACTCGCACGGCGAGCGAAACCCTTATCAATCTTGTCGTCCTGCTTGCTGCCATTAATTATTGCCTATTAGGGCTGATAAAAAAGGCCGGCGAAAGTGCGCATTCCGGCAGCCGTTGCGGCATTTGCTGCATAACGACATGCAGCCGCGGATCCTCCAGCGAATCGAACGGCGCTCTGGTGCGGCCCCGCCGTCTTACGGCGTTTTAATGCCGGGGGGCGTAAAAGGCGTAACGGCCCTGTAGCCCCCGACTTAGCACATACTTGGCGATTAGCCGATGAGTTGCTCCTCTGTCTTCGGCGGATTAATGGCTGCCGTAACGGCGGTTTTATTTGATTTTCATGCTAGTTGCTCGAGACAATAATGGGGCTTGTTTGCTGCCCCTTCTTTGGTTTATGAAGCTCGGCACACAGTCTTCGAAATCTGCGCAACGCGTTTTAAGGGCTTAGCTAATTTAGTTAGAATATCACTCGGCTTGTTAACCGACGACCAGTGTTCGTCTTCATAGTATGAATAGAACTAAAATATTTTTTTGGTCGAAAAATTAAAAAAATGCTGGTAGATACAGTCAACTCTTCCTCTAAAACTACTGCCGGTCTAACTATTCTTCTTATAATATCTTTATTATTAAGTCTGACTGAATTAGTTGTAAACATCCGTGTGTTCTTACTTTATAGTTCTGTTAAAAGTTTTTGATAAGGAGCTAAGCAGTTTTGCAGTTCTCTTCTAAACTTTTCACTACCCACTAAAGAAAGATCTTTTTGCCTAAGTTTATTCCACTTTGGAAATAATTTAAACTTTAAACTTGAATTTGAAATCGATTCGCTATTCATGCTTTCCAAGTTTTCATCTTTTGGCGCATTTGAGTTGTCTATAAGTTCCACTGACTCCTCTTCAATTAAAGTTTGTTCCTTAAATAATTCTTACACATCTTAATTATTTATGTCTGCAAGCTCTTCACCCTCTAAACATAAACCAACATTCACTATTCTATCTATTATATTCTATATATGGCAGTGGGACTGCATTTTCTTTCTGGACTATATGGAGTAACAGAGCTTTCAAATATTTAGTATTTAGTATTTAGTATTGGTGCTTTTATTTCAAACCCAAAATAAAAAATTCTTTTAATATTTAAATAAATCTTATTCCCACCAATTTTAATCATTTCAAACGTTTGGCAAGCTTTTTAATCCTTTGGTTGAATTAAAGATATAGAATTAGGGGAGATAAAGACAATTTTGCTTTTGATTATCTAGTGCCTTACTGGTTGCGTTATATAAAATACAATCTTAAAATTAAAATTTCTTTTTTAATGTAACACAGTACAACACATGATTTTGGGACTCAATTCTGAGAATTGCATGTGAAAGTAGCCTCAAAAATAAGAACTTCTGCATCATTCGTTTTGTCAAGTTGGCTGCATTAATAATTTAATGGCCATACGAATTTTTTTGCTCAATGTGGATTTGTATCACTTTTTCTATATTTTAACACGGTTATATCTTGGTATACCGTACGGGAGATATTCCGTTTTTGTGTCTGAAGCAAAATTGTAGTAATTGAATAGGAGAAAAAAAGCGGATCAAACCTACCCGAAAAAAGTGCATCCAGTGCCTTAAAAATCGCAAAAATGCCCATTTTTTCCCCATTTCTCACCTTTTTTGCTCAATAAGTGGATTACAAATCCATAAATATGCTATTTTTTTCTTTATAAACTTTATTTTTCATGAAAATAAAAATTCCGATTCATATTACAGCTATTCTTACACCATCCTCGTTGAAGTTGACGCTTGTGGTTCTGATGATCTTGTTTTCTTCGTAGGTTGTTCATATTCATGTTCTGAGTCTGCATCATCATCCGAGTTAGACATAATATTCAAGGGCATGTTTTCTTCAGCGTGTCCACCAATTTCAGTGTCATCTTCATCTTCGGTGCTTTCATCTTCAAACTGCACAATTTTAGAACTCCACCAACAAACCTCCGCAAGCAATGCATCTAATTTTTTGCCTTTGAATCGCCTTTCCATTGGCATGGTCACCTGGTGGAACCTCTCTCCTTGTTTGTCCGATTCCTGAGGTAATTGTGCCAAAAAGGTATCAAGGTTGAAATGCTTGAAATGTAATTTTAACGTCATGGATGAATTGATTTTTTCAAAATAATACAGCAACTTGTCCACTCGTGTCTGTATGTCATCTCGCTGTACACGGTTCTTTCCTAAAACGCCTGAAATGACTTGTTTCAATGCGTCCCATGCACATAGGTGGTTATAATGGTTAGAAAGCATATTTGTGAAAGGTTGTTTATTCCACAACCATTAAATTATTAATGCAGCCAATTTGACAAAACGAATGATGCAGAAGTTCTTATTTTTGGGGATACTTTCACGTGCAATTCTCAGAATTGAGTCCCAAATCAATGAGCTGAAAAAAGTTGTACTGTGATAATCTTCTATGGGCGAGTTAAAAAATTATTGAACTAGTAATCAAAGATATTTTAGTCATCCAAAATTTATGATTGAATCGCCAGAATGCAGGTAATTGGGACTTATCCTTTGCTTACATTGTTCGACGACTGAAGAAGTATTACTATTAGTTTTAACTTTCTGATAAGTTACTACACATAAGAAGCGTGACACGATACTTACAAATTTGAAAGCCTGCTGCATGTTTTGCATTTTGCGAAATGTTTGTTCGCAATGACATTTTTTAGTACAACGCTGCCTCATCAGCGTTGAACATTTAATCTGCGGTATACTCATATCTGTTTATAATTTTATGTAGCTCCAGTGAAAAATGTACAGCTTCTGCATCTTTTCTTTAGTTTTTCGAATCAATTTGTATTAAATGACTGATTTTGTTGTACCGAACAATAAAATTTATATAACTTTTTCGTATTTTTAAGCCCTAAGAACATTGCCTAATTATATTTCTACTTAAAGCGATCATTTTAGTTATACAATCCTCAAACCAAACAAAATTGATTGATTTTCTTTTCATCGGGCATTATGACATACTGGGGTCTAAAAAATATTCTCGCATAAAAATGTAGATTTGTAATAGTTTCAAATAAAGGATACCTAAACAAAATATTACTGCTATTGAATTGCAATAGTAATATAATAACCTTACTTAACAATTTACAAATTTTTTATATCACCTCACTATAAGAACCGTTGAAATACAGAATGTATGTATGAACAACGAAACTTCAACTTGAATAAGTATTAATTACGCCACATACTGTGCACGATCAATTCCTTGTTTATTTGATATTTCATATAATATAAACGGGGAATTCCATCCTAATGGTTCGTGTTTGTAATGAGTTATAAACCTCTGATTAGTAGATTTTTTTGAGAAATAAAATACTTAAAAGAAAGAACAGAGATGGCATCGATCAAACGGTGTTAAAGAATTTTTTTTATTATATATAGAACGCCTAAGTTTGTCAAGCGTGCTATACGAAAACCGTGTTGTAAAAGAGTTAGCTGTAGCAGAGAGCAACTGATTTTCAGCCAGAAATTTATCTAAATAGAACAAATGGCTGCCACACACAAGACAAAGAAAGATTACTACAAGGTCCCACATCCATTTATTACGTTAATTTGGCATTATGCCATTATGTTGTAAAGTATTTTTTAACCTAGGATTGCATTACTATTATTTCGGATGAGACTTCAAAGAGGCAGCTGCAAAATATCAAATAACATACGACTGTTTATAACTCATAAAAATGAATGTCGGAAAATACTCAAGAGATTAACGGGTCTCCAACTTTTTTTATCTTTTATAAAAGTAATTTTCTTCAGTTATGATTTGGGCAAAATTTTGAGAGTAAAAGTATTTTAAGCTGAAAAAAAAATTATAGGAGAATCGATCAAATTAGAGAAGTTCCTTTTTAGTTTTACTTACAGCTCTGTTGCATAGTATTTTCTTATTCTTGTCCACATAATTGGTTTAAATCAATCCCTCATAATCCACTCATTTCTTTGATCTTATTTTTTGCATTTAACGGTAAACCAATATTTTGCAAATTAAAAGTTTGTTTTCGCCAACTTGGTGGAATAATACCACATTTTTTTGATAGAGTAATTATTTTGCACATCTTCAATGTGCATGATAATACTCCAACCTTACAAAATTCTAAAAGAAAAATAAATTACCAATAAACTTTGCATGGCGTATATTAACTTTAGTTACCCCACCAATAAAACAAGAAATAATTTTGATTGTTAATATATTAAAAGAGTTGGACGTGTAGAGAATGTTATCCAAATTGCGAAACCAAAAAGTTTACTTATTAGCAACCATTAAAAAATTAGAGTTGCGTATGAACAAATACAGATATTAATACAAGTTGATAGACCAGTACATATAAATAAAAATCTACTGTAAATTTGCACAAAAAGTAAACAAACAGCTGATATGAAATGTAGCGTAACTGAACTCTGAGAGTGCGTTTGGTTGCCTATCTTCAGAAGAGTTTTACATATCTTACTTTTACGTCACTCGACTTATCCCACTGTGACCATTTGTAAATAAATTTTTCCACGTTCCTACCTTGCAAAAATTTGAAGGAAGGCGCGAGAGAAATTGTCAGCCTAGGACGCTAAAAATACATTTTTGTGGGCAACATGGCGGTCACATGTACTGTACGACATGTGACCACGTTCTGGCAATATAAATCCTTACATAAAAAGTAACAGAATGTGATAAAAATAACTATATGACCTTTGTTCACTTATAGAATAGTAATACAAAACCTATAAAACAAAATTATTCAACTTAGTTCTTAGATTAGCAAAGTAAAGGGATAACAGTAAACCGAAAATCACAAAATCATTTACTGTATGTGTATGATATTTAAAATAAAGAAGGGTTGATACAATTGAACAAAAAATTGGCCTGAAGTGGTTTCCATTTAAATATTTAAAGTAACAAGAATTATGCGCCTTTGTAAAGCCATTAGAAACAAATTAATAAAAAATGTATCAACTTATATCTACACGAGGAAGTGAGATAAAAAAATTAGTCATTGGAAATAAACTAGCTTTTAATAGACTAAAAGTACCCGAATGCAAAAAAATTGAAATCTACTTCCAAACTTAGTTATTAGATTAATGCTGTATGTCGATGCTTACTTAAGACGACGAAACAAAGACAGTTATAAAAAGACGAAAGAAAGTAAGATATAAAAAGTATAACCATATTGAAAATTAGCTAAAATAGTAACTATGGCAATATGATAGAATGAGCAGTAGATAAAGATACTACGCTATAAAAAAGTTTTTTGTTATTTTTCGTTTATCGTGTGGTGAAAATCCTTATTTTTAGATTTCACATAATAATTGATCTGCTAACAGGAGATGCTGCAAAAGAAATTTGCGATGCCGATGTAACTGCGGGCTATGTGGCTGTTTTGGAACAATACAAGCGATTTGATTCTAATTATTTTGCCTTGAAGATCAACCACGTCCCGGTCGACCATTTGTTTTAGGTGAAGGTGACTTGCAAACTACTTTAAATGATTGCGATTGGTCGGCTAAACTTTGGCCTCTTGCACACGAGTGTTTGGAATAATTTGCTTTAACTTGACTGCGGGAATAACAACCCAAGACAAAATCCTCGATTGAAGCACAAGCCGACAAGCAAATTCGAGATTTGTCCCCTACTGATTAAAAATCCCCATTGGAAACGCATATTATAAAAATGACTAACAATAAATTATTACATCAAGCACGAGATGCCCAAAGTATAAAGATACTGTTATTTACTGTTTTCTGAAGTATAACTTCAGTTCTCATTTAGGGCTCAAAACTCATGGTAGTATAAGATTATAATAATAAAAATACCGCTTGGGGTTTTCGCATGTTCACCACTAAAGGTAGAGAACTATAGTTTACTACAAGAGAAACATTTTTTTTGTTAATAAGCACTCCCACGTACCAGCCAACAAACACGAGGAAAATCCAGGATCTTTTAGACTTCTTCATTTTAAATGGAAGTAGATGTAAAAGCGAGTTATAACCCTTCTTCTGATCACACCCCAATGATAGCAACAGTTAGCACGTATCCCATTATTACAGCGTCCACTTTTAAACTCCATGACTCAAGAACTAACTGGGATCAGCATCGCAAGATGTTAAATAAAGATATTAATCTACAACTAAACCTAAAAGGTTCAGACGAAGTAACAACAAATAATATAAAACGATTGTCACAAAATGAAGCGCAACAAAGCAATTCAAAAATCATTCATTAGAAGGACGTCAGAAATATTTTTAGACGTAAGCCAGGCTTTGTCAAAGGCCTTTTAGATTGTTACATAAAATTAAAAAAATGAGTGTTTTAAATAATTCGGATCGTACTTGACTAATTGCACATTCCGTACCAAGGTGAATCACGTTGTCTCACTCCTACATCCCATTAATTCATGAGTCCCTCAAGGCAGTTATATTTGTTGTTCACTTCTGATCATTCAGCGACTAATAGTATCGTACTGATTACGTTGGCAAATGATAGGGTGATCCTTAATTTACAGAAAAATATTGACCACGCTCCAAATATGGTTTCAGGAATGGATACTTCAAATAAATGAGCGAAAGTCGTCCCATGTAACTTTTGCGCTACGTAAGAAGCCATGTTCACCGATTTATATAAACAAGAAAGAAGTTGCTCAAGCAGCCTCGGTCACATCGGTATAACAAATTAAATTGGAAAAACGCTTTACCGAGAAGAAAAAATAAATAGATACGAAACAAAAAAAATGTACTCGTTATTAGGACGGAAGTCCCATCTATCATTGGAAAATAAGCTTCTGCTTTATAAAATATAATTATTCTTATATGGACTCACGGAATTGCATTATAGAAATGTGGTTGTAAGATCAGTACTAGAATCATCCAAAGATGTCAATCAAAAATATTAATGCCCTATGGTATGTCACAAATAAGCGGATCTAGAACGACCGTTAGGGACATTTTCCATAAAAGAAGTGTCAGTTGCCACAAGTGGCTTGAAACCCATAGAAATCTTGAAAATGACCAAATAGAAGACTGAAATGAGCAGCAGACCTAAAATTTCTCTTCGCTGGAGGGAGTCATAATGGAAGATTTGCAACGAATATATTTTAAGTTACCATATTAGCTTACGGATTACAATGTATTCCGATTTTTGGCTTAGTTTAATAAAAAAAATTTGCCAATTCCGATTGTTCTAAGAGGTGGGTTTCTCGACGTAAAAATCTCCCCCAACTGGAACGTGTTTATGAAGTCTTAAGGCAAAAGCATCAGATTTCATCGACCACACTGGTTCTTAATAAAACAACGCACCTGCCCATCATCTCACAAAGACTAAAGAAAAATTGCCTAATTGAACAGAATTGATACATCTTGTTTCAAGCTGTAGAGTACCTTTTACTCAGTCGATGTTTTGAGTATTTCTATCAAATAGAAAAAACCAAGAATTCCTTATTTCAAAGTCGGAAAATCGATAACTTTGTTGTTTTCGACATTATTAAATATTAAGGAACTTCTTACAATATAGTAATAACCCATCTAAGCGCTGAGCAATATAAAATTCACTGCAGGTCTACATAATCTAGCATAAGGGGAGACTTATGGTAAATATGACGCGCGTTATACTTAAGAATTTGTTAAAATTGTATCGCGATTATTAATGCGCTGATCTTTTATGCTGAAACTTCTAAAATGAAAACGGAAAGTATTAGCAAACTTTCCAGGGCGTATCATAACTTTAGTTGCAGTCACCTACCAAACGAAACAATAAATAAATTTGACGTATTTTGTTAATTCGGTGAAAGAATTGAAAGTATAAAGAATGTTATCAAAATGGCCAAACTAAAAACCAAACCTTATGATATAAATGAATTCAGAACATTCTTTATTTGCGTTTGTGATCTACCGTATAGCAATTATAATTTCGTTTTTTGTGATATTTTGTTATAAAATAAATATTTTTATTTTAGAGTTTAGCACTACTGGGGATGCTAATATTAGCAAATTATTTGTTAACGTTATTTAAAGTAAAAACGCATCATTTGCGTATTAAGAGCAAGACGAGAACATTACAATGGGGCATTGATTTGATCACTTCTGAAGCAAAGACTGAGTTGGAACGCAGAATAGGTTAACAGATCGAAGTCTTAAAAATTAAATAGAATGGTGCGAGCTTTTTACATCCTGTCTAAATATGTTCTTTCGACCTCATACTGATTTTGATCCTCAGTGAGTACGAACTGGACGACGGTCAAGACTCGCATGGTCAAACGTGCCGTTATGTACAAAAGATCTCATTACGTAGAGGTAATGAGAACTCACCAGCGGCTTAAAGCCGCGCTTACATCTTTGCAATCTTTTCAAAATTGTGGTCCAAGGTGCTATTTCTGTATCAAATATTAAGGAGACGTAATAAAGTATTAATTTTGGTTGTAGCTCAAGAAACGGAGGTTGGGTTCGTCAGCAGTTTGCGTTATTGCTTTTATTTTCAACAATAGAAAGACAAAAGAAAAACGTTAATATAATAATTAATATTCTAGTGAAGTAGACTTTAGTGAACTTTATTTTTAAACTTAATATTTAATGAAATTTTACTTTCTTTAATCCTTGCGTTTTAAGAGTTATGTGTGTTCCTGGAATGGTACGTTTTAGTCAAATTAATTTTTAGACCCTACTTAAATAGGCTCTGCACGGATATACTGCAGTGATGACTAATTTAATTTAGTCAAATGAATCAAAATAAGTTTTATAAAATATATAACGTACTAAGATACTCCTATGTGTTTAGAAATATATTTAAGAGCCGAAAATAAACTTAATTGTGGTTTGTCTAATTTTTAAACAATCCGAAAAGATTATTTTTTTAGACTTCTAATATTCTTTAAGATTGCATCAAAGATTAGCGTTTTATTAACTATAGCCAGGTTTTTCAACTCGAGAATGCTTAGAATATAATAAATTTTATGGTTTTCTTAAAGTGCCTAAAGTTGTCTATATATTAACATGAATGAGGCCGTTATGATACCCAAATAATCATTATCGTAGCGTTGTTCTAGCTATCTATAAACTGGTACATTTTTATCTTTAACAAAAAGCCACATCCTGAAAAGTGGTTTATACTAAAACTTTATTGAATCTCAGTTAGAGGTAATTTCAATTGTAATATTAATTAAATTTACAAATGCACTTACTTATTGACACTTGATAAGGTAGAAATCATTTCACTTTATCTGTGTGGGGTAGAGGTATGTAAAATGCAACGGTTGTTGTAATAAAATTTGTATTAGACAAAATCCCAGGCAATTCGATTGTTACTGCAGGCAGTACCTTGTTAAGGTTCCGTAAGAAGCGCAGGAAAATTAAAAAAACATTCAGACGGACTTTAAGATCGTTTAACGAGCTGTAATGGCACTAAATTTGCAATAAACAGCGTCACAATAAAAGCGCAGCACAAACACAGCGCACTCGTAAAGGGGGCGTAAAACTCACCTTATATTAGCGCTTATCCCTAGGAAAGACACAAACTAAGTCATCTTTACGATTAGCAAATCTCTCACATTATATTTCGCCGTAAAATCGATCCCTCGTGAGCACCATCAAGTCGCCAGAGCGGCCGAGGAGCGGGCGGCACGAGGCTGCCGCGCGGCGATTTCCCAAATTTCCCGGCTGGAACAGCGGCTGTGCACCTAGGCGACCAGGCTCGGCACGGCAGCGCGCACTGACCGGAGCGCGAATGTTGTTGGATTGTTGTTAACCGGACTATGCGGCGGCGAGTGGCAGCTTTGGAAGCCCCGGGAACTTCAGCGCGACTGCCGGTTGAGCGCCGCCCGGCAGCCGTCTCCTCTCGCCGAGCGCGGCGCGGCAAAAAACGAAAGAACGGCCGCGACGTACGTGTATTCCGACTCCGCACGCCGCTCATCCCTTCTTACTGCACATTCGCCCCTAAACATTCTCCCGTGCCGCACACCCCATTTTAAATTTCTTGGCTCGTTTTCATGGGCCGAGTGTTCGCGGCGGCTCCACGTACGCGCGCCGCCCCCGCTCGTTAGGCCGCTGATAAGGAAGCGGGCGCTCGCAGGAATTCAAAAATTGTTGGCTTTGCAGCCGCTCTCGGGACGCATCTAATCCTATTACGGCCGCCCTTATTTTTGCGGCTTAGCGGCGCAGGGGCGAAATTCGCTATTTCGCCGTTCTTTGTTTCGAGGACGGGGCCCCGATAATCGGCGGCTTCGGAGCTCCGGCGAGGCGCGCTTTTCGCCGAGCTTTTTGCGCCGCAGCCAAAGCCAGCTAATTAAAAGCTGGCGAAACAACAAAAAATAATTTAATTTACAAGCCACGCTCGAGTGCGCAACTGCATGGTCACGAAGCCTCCGGGCAAAAGTAGTCTGAATGAGGTATCATCCCCTTTCTCACGGGTATGTCCGTCCTGCTCTTTCAGTCGATAAACTATGTTCTGTGCATAGAATGTATGTATAAAAACAGGGGTGAAAGCGCAGCACGGGCTGTACTGCTCGTGCGCACACGCATGCGGATACTTTCCACATACAGGCTGTTGCTAAAGACTCTATCTTTCATTTACATCGGAATTTATTACAAACCAACTAAATAAACTACAAATAATTTTAATTTTGTATTACTCTTTTAAATGTCTGTCATGTTGATGCATGAACGCTATATTAGGCTGAACATTCGATAAGATGAACAGCGGTTTATAAACCACCCTCGCTCGAAAACCGAACAGTCAAAGCTCCGAAAGCCGTCTTTGTGCAGGCAGCAACATAAAGCTGCACGGGGCTGTCTATTGGCAGCCAAAGGAACTAGCCTCTCGCCTCACCAGACAAAGGGCCGATTAATAATGAATTATTATAGAACTCGGAGAAGTTTGGTTGCCATTCGGAGCTGCAAAGCGTCCCGTGGGCTCAAGCGAAAGCTTTTCGCAAGCTGCCTGTACCTGCTGGGCCTGATCTTCTTGTGGCTGATTCATTGCCTATATGAAGCTGTGTCTAAGAAGTAACTGATGTACTCCCAGATAAGTATAGCCGTTGTTTGTGATGTATTACTGGCTGTAATGAATGTGATCTATGTAATTACCAATAAATCCTTAAGACTGTATTTTAATGTATAGATAAATGAAATTGATGTTTACTATTTTACCTTTTCGGCCCTTATGTAAGTCTAAATTAATATTGCATATTTAAATTGTAACTTTTTTAATAAATCTTAAAAGTTAAACTAAAATTGTGTTTTTATTTAATGCAAAACTGGACAAATTTAAAAATTTAACTTCCATTAATACTATTTTTTATAGTTTTTAGTATTGCTCTTCTTCTCTAGTTCTTATGCTCTTATAAAGCATCGGATGTACGTTATTTATTTATTTCATTTACCTCTTATCTATTATGCATTTCTTCTACTCCAATGTAAGCGTAGCTGATTGCCTCATTTGTCCTATCGGTTTTTCTTTTTTCCTAATTATACTATTTTTTCTATTTGTGTTCTTTTCGGTCTACCTTATCTTCTCTACTAGTTTCTATTTAGGCCTCCACTATTTCATTCTAATTACATGTTATAGCTATTTTAATTAATTTATTCTATTTGTATGCATAATTTTTATTGAGCTATCTCTGCTAATAACATCATAAGTTAAGAAAAACAAATTTATGAAATAAAAATTTCGTCTAGATTAATAGTTTTAGGAAATGTCTAATAATTTCCACGTTGGATAGCTAAACTAATTCTTTGTCTTAGATATGATTTAGATCTAGACTCTCCAGTTAGTAGGTGAAGGTAGTTTCCAAGCTTTGCGATAAAATCCGTTGCTTCATCACACCAAGGTCCCAAAGTCTCTACTGCAAAAGGAATGAAGATGTATTATTGGTCGATGAGCTCTTTGTATTTCCTCTTCTTGTTATTGGCAGCATTGTTTGCGATAAGGCCAGCAGTTACACTAGATTGTTTGATGTACGATGGGGCTAGGGTAATCATTACAGGTATCATCCCAAATAAGGTTCATACCATAGGACCACGGGTTAAACCGTCCATTCTTTTTGCCATCATTACGGAAGAGTCCACATGATTCCAGTTTAGATGAAATGTTAATGGATGATAAGGCTTGTTGAATAATCTTATTTAGTGCCTGGTGGCGAGAGTGACGACTACTACTTTCTTTACATGAGAGACCATGAGTTCCTGACTTGTCCATTTTATCTCCACAGATGCAGGTGTGGGCTCGCAAATGTTACATCCCAATCTGAGAAAGTGTTGTCGTTCAGGAAAGTTCCAAGTTTCGTGCATGGAATTGCATTCAGCCAGGCACCGGATTCGGGTTTAGTGAGATATCTCTCCTGATCTCTTTCAGAACTGAAATTGAAGGTTCTAATTATTCTGTTCATATTCAGGATGTCCCAACTTTTTTGACATGAAGGAATGGCAGGTGTTTAATCTAATAAACTGTTCCAGATTCTGATTTAGTCTAAGTATCCTGAAACGTGGGTTAAGTTATTTTCGGCTAATAACATCATGGAATAAATTAGCTCTGATACAGAATTCACAGGCGACAAAAAGGCTGGGATGTAAACATCAGATAATTTCCTAATTCCGATGCCTTCTTGGGATACGGGAATTGAAGCAACTCTTGATGTCTAAGTGTCAAGCTCAATATTAATTATTTCTTCAAGAGACTTTGAGATGTTCTCATCAATTCCATTCAGTAGTGTAGTAGAATTGTGGAGGGGGATTGTCCTGAGTAAGAACGTTAGTCTGGGTATCCCGACTGAATGTTTCAGAAGAAAATATGCTGTATGGGAGCTTAGGCTGAGAAGACGTGAGAGTAGGAGATTGATTTCTTCTTCTTTTTTTGAAAAACAAAATGAAATGGCTGAAAGGAGTAATGGAGTACCAAGTAGAGTCAGATTGTCAATAATAATTTAATCCCGATAGAAGTTTTTGAAAGTTAGAGATCACTTTACTATCAGGGTCTGAACAGAAGTGTAGCTCACACTTCGATGGATTGACCTCCAAACCAATTTTATAGCATTATTTGATAATAAATTTAAGGTCATCCAAAACAACTACAGGTTTTCCACCACTCGTTCTATCGTCCAAGTAATATGAATTGAACTCAGAAGAAAAACTACTAATTATTGATTGAATTGTTAAGCAGAATAGGAGGGGTCCACAAGGGTCACCTTGGTGTGCACCAACGTACGATAAAATACGGTACTTTCCAAATAACAGAAAGCTTGGATCCTGATAGCATTGCATAAGAAACTTATATATTTCAGGAGCATGTTGTAGAGTTTTCTCCAACATTACATCTGGTTCTATAGAATTAAAAGCATTTCGAAAATCAATTTTTAGGATTACTTTGTTTGTGTTGCGATTTAGTTCGATGAAGGATCTTGTGGAATGGATAATGGCTTCGCATCCACCTTGTGTTCCAAAACCAAGTTGAATTGGACGTAATAATTTTCCAACTTTTTCTTTCACTTGTGAACAGGCTGGAGGGTAAGGGGTGACACCAACATCTAGTCACCCAAATGTCGAGGCTCTGACGACCCATTAAAACACTTACGGGAAAATAAGAAGAAATAGTTGAAGAAATGGAAAAATATAAATTAGGAATACTTGGTATCAGCGAGATCAAGAAGAAAGGGCAGGGCTATAAAAATTTATCAAAAAATTATACATTAAGATATGCAGGAATTCCGGTGGGAGGTCGGACCAAAGAAGGAGTAGGAATAATAACGAATGCTGAGACCGAAAGTAGAATAGTAAACTGGGAAGTTGTAAATTCCAGAATTATTACCATGAGCCTAGAATTAGAAGAAAAATAGGACTAATACAGATATATGCACCAACAGAAGATACGTATGCAAGAGATAAAGGTAAATTCTATGAAGACTTACAAATATCAATGGAAAAAATGCAAAACAAAAATAAACATATAATGATAATAGGAGATTGGAATGCTCGAACCGGATGGAAAGAAGAGGATGGATATGGAACGATAGGCAAGTTTGGAGGACAAGAAACTTTAAATAACAATGGACAACGAATGATCGACTTCTGTATTGTAAATCAGCTTTTAATAGGTAACTCTTTTTACAACCACAAAACAATACACAAAATAACATATGAAGCTGAAGGAAGAGCACAAAAATCAATAATAGACTATATAACATATGCAAGATCAATGAGATATGCAGTACATTTTATATATTAAAGTCATTAGAGGAGCAGAACTTAATACAGATCATAGACTATTGATAACCGATACATGTTTAAAACACCAAAAAAAAACCCTAGGAAACACAGACGACTTAAGTTAGAAGAACTAGAAAAGATAGAAAAACAAGAATAGTACCAAAAGAAATTAACGGAAAACCTAAATACATTATAACAACAAAAGAATAGCCAAGACTGGAACATACACATAAAATGGCAAAAACTAAAAGAAACCATAATCAAAACAGCGGAAGAGATATGTGGCACAAAAACCGTTAACCATAACCAAAAACGAACAAGTTAGTGGAACGACGCAGTGAAAGAAAAAGTACATGATAAAAAACGAGCATGGATTAAATACAGTCAATCTAGAACAGAAGAAACTAAGGAAGACTATCACCAAAAACGAAATGAGGAAAAGGAAACACTAAGCAAGCAAAAGCAGATTCATGGGAAAAATTTGGCAAAAGAATTGAAGAAGATTTTACAAGCAATCAGAAACAATTCTGGAATACAATAAAAAGATTAAAAGGCAATCAAAGAAAACAGATAAGGAACATTAAAGATCAGAATGGTGAATTAAAAACATCAAATAAAGAAATACTAAAGCCATGGAAAGAACACTATAGGGAAAAATTAAAGAACAAGAAAGAATACAAACTCAGCATAAAAATGAAGAAAGAGAAGAAGAAGAAGCATAAGATGAAAAAGAAGAAGATGAAATAAGAATAGAAGAAGTAGAAGCCCTAAAGCCCTAAAATGGAAAAGCAGCAGGAGCGGATAATATTGCACCGGAATTACCAAATAAATTAGGAGATAAACTGAAAAAACGGTTATGGGAAATATGCAAGGATGCATGGCATACGGAAACAATACCAAATGAATGGGAAAACAATATTATTGTCCCGATACATAAGAAAGGAGAAACTACCAAATGTGAAAACTATCAAGTAATTTGTCTCTCGTCAGTAGCTCTTAAACTATACACAAAAATATTAGAAAAACGTTTAAGACACAAGATCACATTTATATAATTAGAACAATAATGGAATAGACATTAGAAATGGGAAAAGACCTATATTTGATTCGGTGCTGAAAGAAGAAATATGGAAAGCACTAGGAGCGTTAAATATAAACCAAAAATTACAAAGAACAATTAAAAGTGTGTATAATAAGATAAAAGCTTGTGTCAGACTAAATGGAGAAATGTCAGAAAGCTTCAATATGGAAAAAGGTATGAAACAAGGGGACAGCCTAAGTCCACTACTATTTGTCATATTAATGGACCAACTAATCAAGAAATGTAAAACAAAAACAAGACCCTCTACTATAGGTCACTACAGACTAACACCAATAAAAACATTTGACCTAGTACATCCGGACGACATAATGCACATAGCAATTACGAAAACTGAACTACAACGAAAAGTTAACATCTGGAAAGCCTGCTTAGAAGAAAAGGGAATGCAAATAAATATAGGAAAAACCAAGATCATGCATATAACAAAAGGAGAGGAAGATGAAAACATAAATATACAAATAAATGGGGAGAGATTGGAAACAGTAAACAAATATGAGTATCTGGCTACCATCATTACCAGAAATGGAACAATAGATAATAAAATACAAGATAGAATACAAAAAGCAAGCAACATATACTATCAAATCAATAACACAATCATAGACAAAAAGAAGCAAGAACAAATACAAAAATAAGAATCTATAAAACCATATATACACCGACCCTTACATATGGATCTGAATCATGGTCGATGAGAGATAAACATAAATCAAAAATTAACGCGGCAGAAATGAGATATTTAAGAAAGATCAAAGGGAAAAAACCATAAGAGATGATCTAGAACAAATACCATTAGTGAGCGAAATCGAAAACAAACAACTGAGCTGGTATGGACATCTACTTAGAATTCTAGAGGAAAGAATTCCCAGAAAAATAATGGAGATAGGAATAATCGGAAAACGAAAGAGAGGCAGGCCAAGGATAAAGTGGGAAGAGAATCTAAAAGAAATAATACACAACAGAGGAAAAATATACAAGAAATAAGAAACATGGCAAGGAACAGAAACAACTTTAGAAGATGGATAGAGGATCCCAACTACACCCCAACGCTATAATGGCATCTACGGGGAAACGATAAAGAAGAAAAGAAGTGAACAGGCTATTTTGGCAGCTAATCTTCGTAGAGTGCAGCCAATTGCAATGGGGTGGATTACGCCATCTTTCTTGTTTAAAGCGCAAAGGGAGGCTCAATATATTAGTGGTACGATATTCATATTTCCTTTTCCAGCTAGCATCAAATTGACTAGATTTGTGATAGAAGATAGAAGTTCGTTCCCAGCTTCACTCATATTTTTGGACGTAAAATCGTTTAGATGTCGGGGTCGTAGTGCATCAATTCCACATGCCGATCCATTAGGAAAACTTTTAATAGCCAGTAAGATGTCATCTCCTTTAGTGGAACTATGCTTAGGAATAGGCTCAGGGTTTGGGAAGCTAAGTTGGCGGGAAGGAGGAAGGTGTTTCTCTACAAGCTTATTAAAAGTTGTTTTATCAATGGGAGCCGAGGTATCAGGGGATGAAAGTAGCGGTATTGCACCTCTGATACCTCCGTCCGATTTCTTGGAATCTTGGCAGTTGACGTTGTCGTTTTATTCACATCTATTTGTTTTATTTTGTCTGTTACTGATTGTTGTTTTATTTTATTTTTAATTTTCTCGTTTGTTATGTAGGCCTAATTTGGTTTGCAAACATTTTTCTTAACTATTTTATTTCTATATTATTATATTTTACTTGTATATGCTTGTATATACTTGTATATGCTTTTGAAATGCCGAAAATTCATTTCCATAAACAAGTGTGGGGTAGAGTTATAGTGTTATACAAATGTTTTTCAATTTCTAATTTTTTTCTTCTATTTCTAGATCCATATGTGGGTGTGATCAGTACCCATTATCTATTCTATCTTTTTACAAATCACTTTCATTGCCTTCTATCTTTTGCTTTGGTCTTCCAACCTCAATTTTTCTTAAGTCTTTTGTTACCTCTTATGACCATGCCGTCCTTAATCTTCCCATTTTTCTCTTATAACCTGGGTTCTATTATAACGTTGAGACTATTGTTATGACTGCACCAGCTCTCCATATGTGACCCAACCATCTCAACCTTTGTTCTTTTATTTTTTTAACTGTCTTCATCAATCTCTTGTTTTAATTTGAAGTTCATCCTACTCCGGTATTTATTTTCTGATACTCTTACTGTAGTATTGTTCTCCATATTCTTCTCTTCAATATTCTATTTTCGCTATCTTTCCAAATATTTTGATTTTTAGCATCTTTTCTTGATTGAAATGCTCTTTTAATTATCATTATTCTTTCCTTAATTTTTATGTCTCTGTTTCCATCGCTTGCTAACATTACTCCCAGATATTTGATTTTATTTATTACTTCAAATTCGTATCTTTCCATTCTGATATTTTAATTTCTCGTTTGTAATTGTCCCCCAGATCTCATTATTTTAGTTTTTTTTACATTATTTCTTTTAATCAAATTTTACCTCCTCTGTATAACTTGCTTTTAACATATCTTTCATTAATGTGCGGCTTTTGGCCACTAGCACACCATTGTCCGCGTAGGCTATAATTTGGGTACCACTTGTCCTTACTGTGCTCTTGTGAATTCTTCGCAATACGTACTCTAGTGTTAAGCCGCTGTGAACAAGAAATCTTCTTGTTGAACTCCCTTATCTATTTGAAATTCTTCAGTTTATCCTTTTTGTGTTTTTACACTTATTGTTATTTTTCTCATTGTCATCTGTATTAGTCTTCTTATCTTGCTTGTTTAAAATCGATGAATAGAAGGTCCATTTCAATTTGATATTAATGTGTCTTTTCTATTATTTGCTTTAGTATGTGGAGCGTATCAGTCGTTGACCTATTGTGGTATTCATTAATCTTTTCTGTATTAGTGACGTCATGCTTTTATAAACAATAGTCAATAGTGTTGATTTTCTGTAATTCTTACATACTTAGTTTTCTTTCTTACGTATTGTGATTATTTGTCCAGATTTCCATTCCACGGGTATCCTTTCTTCTTCCTATATTCTTTTTATCATTGCGTATGTTTTTTTTGTGCAATTCTTCCCCACCATACTTTATAAGTTCTGCATTTATACCATCTTTCTCTCTGGTGCTTTACCATTACAGCTTTTGATAATAGTTTCTTTTATTTCTTCTTTTTTTGGTACTTTGTTTATCATGTTTTATTTTGGTGCTACGGTCGCGTCTTCTTCTGTCTGAAACATATATGTGCCTGCTAATAGTCCTTTGAAATATTTCTTCCACGTCTCCATGTACTATTTTTCGTTTTCATCTTTGATTCCCGTGGTCTGACCTTTATATACTGCTTTGTTTTTTATTCCTCTTGTAACAGTTTTTGTATTTTTACGTTTGTTATTATCTTCAATTTGTATTATTAAGTTTTCTATCTAATCTCTTGTTTTGCGATTGATTTTCTTTGATCCATTTCTTAACTTTTTATACTCAGCTTTATGTTCTTCGTTATTTGATCTAATCTATTTAATATAATCTCACTTACCTTTTTTTTTGTTCTGTTCTGTTTTTCAATTTTGTTTTCAATGTTGCTCTTATCATAAAGCGGTCAATGTCTGCACCTGCTCCTCTATATGTGCATACATCTTTTACTGTTGATTGTTTTCTTTGCTAATTAGTACAGGATCTATTTGTGCGTAGGTTTTTTGAACCGGCAATTTCCATGTTATTTTGTGTCTGTCTATGTGTTTGTGTTTAGTGCTGCTTATAATCATATTTATCGTTGTTGCTAGGTTTCACAATCTTTGTCCACTATTATTAGTATTTTGATGAAAAAGGTGTCTTATCTGCTACTTGTTTGTTAGATTCCTCTTTACGTATCTGTATAATGAAATCACCTAACTCTATTACCATGCCTGCCTTTGGTATTTTGTCTATTTCTTCCTGTATTTTCTCATTGTTACCAGGTCGGGCCCGAGAGGTGATATATCGGGCGTCGGGACGCTACGACCGGCAACGCGTGGGGCACGGAAGGCTAAAAAAACGAAGCATCGGCTCCAACTTACGATTAGAATTAAATTTACAATCTTAAAAATTTAACCTACCTTACGCTAACTTAACCTACTTAGCTAATTTACAAGACCTTAACCTACGACTTAATGTATGCGCTGAAACGGACAGCAAGCTAGGGCAGCAGCGCAAGCAGCGGGGGCGGTGGAGGAACCAGGCAGCGAACAGCACGGACGGTAGCGCAGCTGGGCAGCGTGCAGCAGAGCCGATGGCGGAGCCGGACAGCGAGCAGTGGGGCCGGAAAGCGAGCAGTAGATCCGGGCAGCGGGGCCGGAAAGCGGGAAACCGATCTGGAAAGCGGGAAACCGATCCGGAAAGCGAGCAGCAGGTCCGGGCAGCGAACAGCAAAAGAAGCCAAAAGGGACTCACCTGATGACACTTGATGGTTTCTTCTTAAGGGGCTGACGACTGAGAGCGAATTCTTTGGTGGCTCAGGTTTTAAAGGCTCAGCCGTGCCCCACTCTGCTGGCGGAGTACAGAGTTTCAGGGTGGAAGCATGCTGAGCCCGCTGGGGAATGCAAGGCTTGCCCAGGATTGGTGGACGCCAGGGGCGCCTTTGCTCTGATTGAAAAATGCTGTGGTGGCTATGGTCGATGGCGTTCGGGTCGATTCGAGATAGCTTAGCACGACGCGGCGCGGCAGGTCAAGAACCCCGGTGTTACACACGGCGCCACAAAGTTGGCCTCAGGTAACATTCCTCTGGGATTATAAATTCCAAAGAATGTCATTTGTGTTGCGCATGGACAAAAAATTCCGAGTCAGGTAACATCAGCCCCGGCGAAATCGGGGCCAGGTAACATAATACAGTATTTTTTTCTTTATCGTCTGCTGCTTCGGTTAATAAATACACGTTTAAAAGTGATATGTTGAAAGGTTTCGTTTCTATTCACAGGTAAGCCATTCTACCATTTATTGGTTTCAAGTCAGTCACGTAATCTTTTAGTGTTTCCATTATTATAAACTCTACTCCATATAATCGTGGCTTGTCATTTCCTGAGTACAATAATGTATATATTTTTTTGTCCATCCTATCATGTTCTTTCCATCTAAGTTCTTGTAACGTTGTTCTATTTATTCTATATCATTCCAGTTCCACCGCAATTGCCTCCATTTTGCCAGCTCTAACATTTTAGTTGTATTCCACATGTTAATTTTGATTACGTTTTTTTATTTTTATTTTTGATTTTATGATTATTTTTATACTTTTTTACTTTTTCTATTATTTCCAAGTTGCAAGTTTTGGTATTTGTTTTATTAATTATGTTTATATTTATGTTTCCTTATTTATTGCCTCTGTTGTCAGCGAATACAGTTCTTCACTTGGTGTCGTTAATTTTTTGTCGAATTGGTAATTTTTAGTAGTTTGTCCTTTGACATTAACTTCATCATCATCTTCTGGGAATCTCTGGCTAGTTATCCTCCTTTTCTTTATTTGTTGCTTTAACTCTTCTTGTATGGTAATGGAAAAACTTTGCGGTTCTATCTTTGTTATGGGTTCTATGTTAATTGTAGTTGTTCTAGTGTGTATTCAGCTCCGTTTACAATTAATTTATATTTTTTTATATATGAATGGCGGCCGCTTTTCTCAATTTTTTTCATGTGCTCTGATCTTTAATTCTCGTCTTTTTGGTTGCATTTCTTTTGAGTAGTCTTCTTCTATAAATATTTTTGTGACTTTCAGTTTACCACTCGCTTTCAGGAATTCCAATTTTTTTGTCCAGTTTTTAATTTCATTGTAATGGGTCGGTTTTTTACTTTTCCTTGTTGCGTACGAACTTTTCTTGTTTTCAATGCTTCTTCCTCTATTGCTGTTGGTGTCCCTATGTTCCTTACTACCAACCTCACCTTCTCCTTTAGCTGTACATTGCTTTATTCTGGTGTTCCTTCAATTCCATGGATTATTATTATTTATCTTTTCCTTACAATTACTCAACGCTATAATTTTTTTAAATATCTTTAATTAGCCTATCCATTATTATTATTATTATTATTATTATTATTATTATTAATCAGCGCTTCTTTACTATTCTTTTCCATTTAGTTCTGTACATTGCTAATTATTCCCAGTTAGTATCATATAATTTCTTCAATTCAGGTATTGTCAAATTCATCAGGTTACTTTATCAAAAATCTCAAATTAATTTAGTTTTCTATGTAACTATAGTTTTACCAGTTTGTTCTTTTAGTACTAGGAATAGAAATAATGGGTTTATTTATTACTTAAGTACTTAGAGTTGTAGTGACTAGTGTATAATCCAATGACAATTTACAATTAGATTCTATTTCGAGTAGTTTGGAGCTATACCATAAATATAAAAAGCAAAATAAATTTTGTGTTTTTAGGATCGGCAGGTCACCCTGTAGGTTCTCTAACGGAAAGGTCTCTTTAATTGTTACTAGTTTGTTTGCTTTATTTGTTGTGACAAATCTATAGCCTGACTTTGTGTGTTTCAAATTTCAATCTTCTTCCATTATAAATTTAAGAGAAGGTATTAATTTGAACTTTTGCAGTACAATCTTCTTTGTCTGTGAGGTCATTCATAATGCTAGACGGAGTTTTTAATAATGACAGCTGTATCAAACCGTATGCTGTTAACAGTTAACAGTAGATTTTCTAATATGATATTTAAAACATTTTTTTTATTGTGAAATGAGTTTAAAAAATTGATCTATCTTATTTATTTATACCGGGTGGTATCCAAAAGTAGTCGGACTGATTTTTTTTAAAAAAAATTATTGAACATTTTGGTACATCGACTTAATACTCTTCAAAATAGGCCCCTTGGGCATCCACACACTTCTGGTAGCCAGCCTTCCAGGTCGCAAAGGCCTTTTAGAAGTCGTCCTCCGGGATGCTGTTCAGCTGTTCGCTTGGACTGCTTCCACCGAGTCGAAACGATGCCCCTTGAGCTGCCTCTTGATCCGGGGGAACAGGAAGAAGTCCGGCGGTGCCACATCAAGGCTGTAGGGGGATGAGGCAACGTGGAAATGCCGAATTTGGTCAGGAGATCCCTCACAATCCACGCGCCGTGACACTTTTCTCATCGACAAAACCTCTGTGATGATGCGTTGGGCTGTCCCGTACGAAAGATTCAGCTCATCACTAATTAATTTAATGTATATTAGTACTGTAATACATTACTATAATATTAATATATTAATTGGGTTTTATGGTTTAAAAAGCCGGTTGACATTTTAGGACCCAATTTTTACTAAGATGTCTATTAATTGCCAATTTTGCTTATGACTTTGTTTAACATAATTTGAATTAGGAAAACTGTTAGTTGGTTTCCGTTTTTTGTGGGTAGTTGCTCATTTTTGTTAATAGTTTTGTTATTTATCTGCATATAAATCATTTTCTGAGATATTGGAGTCTATACGGGAAGATCGTTAAGATTTATTGTAGAAAATTTGTTTTTCTTGTAAATATTTATTTTTGGTTGTTTTCTCAATTTTTCATGGTGAGTTTGTTTATTGTTTTCTATAAATTATTATGTTTGACGCGTTTTATAATTTACAGGATGAGTTTTATTGCATAAAGGAGATACGTATGGTTTTATAGAGCTGATATTTAATAAATTGTACAATTTTTCTTGTCATTCGTAGTGGTTCTACATTGGTTTTGTTGGTTTATTTGTGTTCATTGTTTCATTGAAGGTTTGGTATAGCTCTTCATTAGGCAGTTTTGTGTACCTACTTTAGACATTTACTTGGAATTCATTTTTTAATTTGTATTTTATGTTTTACTTCTTGCCAGTGTGCCTATGCGTGGTGTCGGATTGTTCTTTTTCATCAAATGCTTGCATTGGTTGTAGCATGTTATTGCGATTTAACTGATTGGAGTAACTGGTTTAGGTGTGGAGTGGGTATATTATAATTTAGTAAGGGTGGTATTAATAATAGGAGCCAGATCAGCTACTGGTAGATTTGAAAAATGGCTAGTCCCAGTTGCTGTATCGTTTGGATGTTTTGGTCACATATTGATATTTGCGTTAATTGTACGTATTGTATATTGCGGCTTAGCACTTTCCTTAAAACTGTTAATTTATTTTTATGTTTATTAAATGCTTAGTGTTAAATTTATAGATATAAATGTAAAGTACGTGTTTATTGACAATGTATTGTAGCAGAAATACTTAAATTCTTATAATGCACAACTGTTTTTATAAAAGTGAAGCAATTTTACTGCTAACTCAGTGTTTTCCGATGTATAATTGTATATTTTAATTTACTGTTTTCTTAATCTTATATCTAGATATACCACGGAGCATTGGTTATACTTCTAAGAATTTTCGATTGGCATCTCTGTAGGATCTAGATGGGCTTTAAAATTATTTTATACATGAGTATTTTATTTTGTGAGTTGAGATCATCTCCCTATCAGCCAGTTCATCTGTTTTATTTTTAGGTCCATTTGTTTTCTTTTTTTTTAATATGCGTGTTCCAGAGTAATTTCTGGTTTAGATGTAAGCCAAGATAATTTATTTCAGTTTTCTGAAGTATGGGGGTGTTTTTGAATAATACGGGTGGTAACAGTAACATGAGTAGATTTATCGCTGTTCACTGTGCTAGTAAAAAGTGAAATTGGTGCTGCTCCAAACGGTATGCTGTGAGCTGACCGCTTCGTGGTCTAAGTTCTAGCACAAGAACTAAGTGTTTTATTAGATTTTTTCAGCATTATAGCTATAAATTAGATTAATTATTTTATTTTTTATAAATAACTAGTGTTATTCATACGTACTTTTTTTTAAAAACGTTATAAATTATTTTTTACATCCCCTTTTTATCACGATGTCATTTATGTTTTGCTTTTTTATATATTTATTTTCTGAATTAGCAATATAAAATTTCCGTAGTACATACTTTTTGTTATAAGTAACCTATTTTACTACTTATCTTTACTTATCAGGTGAATCAATACACGTACTCAAAATTTTTCAATCCCACATTTACGTCTATACTATTAGACATTTTTTTGTTTAAACATTTTCAAAATATACGCAAGGGCTCGAATTATATTTTACATTTTTTTCCTAATCGCAAATTATTTAATACATTTTTTTATGATGTATTTGTAATGCATGGGTATTTCGTTTTTATGATTTCTGTTAATATGATAATATATTTTAAGTTTTACTGTTATTCTTTTTATATGTTTTTTTAATTTTACATTGCTTAATATTTATCTTAACGAAATAATAAGCTTTTTGCTTTAGTATCAAATCTATCTATAACCAAATTGCTGAGTTAATGCAAAATCTACCACATTTACATTTATATTTACCATAAGACGTCATATATTGATGTCCTTAAATAACATTCAATGAATATCAGTATACACTATAGCTAATAAACATTCAAACTGTGTATTGATGTGTTTGTAGTTAGCAGTTATTTAATAAATAATTTTATCTATTGTACTGTACCACCGTACTTGCAGGGAATATTAAACATCTATAATATATAAATTAAATACCACTGTGTTCTACACTATGTTGTATTAAATAGAAAGACAGCAGGTCACTTCTAGTCGGAGGTGTAGCCAATATTACCAATACGGCAAAATCCTGAAGCCTTCTATTTATATTATAAAATAAATCTACAGTTTCGATTGTTAATTTGCATTTCTTGTGGGTGCTCTACAGTACATTTTCTCTATAGGCTTTAAATTCTTTAAAATAGTAAGCAGATCATATGGTCGTATGGGTCATATACATCTCCTTGTCGTAAAAAGAACATAAACCTTATAAAAATAGTACTAACTAAGATTTTTGTCCCTCTGCTATTTCTTAAAGTACTATTTTGCTGTACTTATTATATAATTTACGTATTTTTAAATTAATTTTAATTCTGTAAAGTATTCATTTATCTTTTTTTATATATGAGGCAAACTATGCATAAATTGAAGTTCTAGTAGAAGTAAAACGTGTTATTGTTCTATTGTCTACTGTTTCGTAAAAATACTTTGCTTCCTTTTATTTTGTGCACAAGAAACTATACAAGCTTAAACTGAGAAGATAAGCTGATCAAAATTTTTCCTGTATGTTTTCTTATTTTCTAATTTTTTATATCTTCTCTGAAGTTATTAGTTGGTTTTTATTTCCTTTGTAGTTATTCTAGATTAAGTTTGTTCCATTTATTATATATATTGCCCCACTAGACGTAATACGGATTTTTTCAACTTAATAATACATATTTATCTATTTTAAAGTTCTGGCTTTTTTTTATATATATTTTGGCATCTCATATGTCTCACTAGGGCTCGTGCATCGATGCCAAGCAGCGAAAAAACTACAACCTTGTAAGATTAAGCGTATTTATTTGTTATAAATTATAACGCTATGTGCGATAATTTACTCCAAGTGACCGATAACAAACACTAAAATCTTTCCAGACAACGAAGTAAAAATAAATTCTCGAACACCAGATACCTACAGGAAATTAATTCAACACATGAAAGATGAAAAAGATAGTGTGTCACACTTATCAATTAAAAGTAGGTAGGGCTTATAAAGTAGTAACACGTAGTCTTCATCATTCAACTAGCAGATACTGAGTCAGAAATATCATCAACGCACAGCATCGAGTTTTAAAAAATCCACTACCATTTTTCTTCGTTGACCTTGAATCGCAAACTATTAATAAGAGAACTTAAGACATCGAATTATACGAGGCGCATTCATAAAGTAAGGGTCGTTTGCATGTATATAAATAGTGGCGCTTCGAAGCACAGTTTTACCACTGCAGCGCCATCTACTGACTCATTGCGAAGCTACAGCGTCATTTGTTTTGATTCTGAAATTGTATTGTTGTCAGTGAATGCAAAGAACAATGCCCGCGAAAATCGTTGATCCCGCCAAGTGTAAAGTGCGTTCTGTGATTCGTTTCTTATGTGCAAAAGGATCGTCGGCTGCTGAAATTCATCGGGAGTTATGCCTGGTTTACGGACCTACAGTTATGAGTGAAGGAAAGGTTAGACAATGGTGCCGTTATTTTACAAATGGCCGAACAAATGTCCATGACGAAGAGCGGAGTGGCAGGCCCAGTATCCAGACTGATGAAATCGTTTCACAAGTGGACCAAGCACTGCGATCTGATCGTCGATTGACGATTAGTGGCCTGGCTGACAAATTTCCTCAACTTGGACGCACTACTGTTTACAATATTGTCACAGAAAACCTCGCACACAGCAAATTGTGTGCAAGGTGGGTACCAAAAATGCTCACCGACCACCACAAAGAGCAAAGAATGTCTAGTGGACGAAAGTTTTTGGCCCGTTATCAACAAAATGGAGATGATTTGTTTTCTCACATTGTTACTGGGGACGAGACGTGGGTATCCTACGCCAACCCAGAAACAAAACTGCAATCGATGCAGTGGCGACACTCATCCTCACCAAAACCGAAAAAGTTTAAACAAACTCAGTAGACAAGTCGAAAATTGATGGCTACAGTTTTTGGGACAAAGACGGTGTTCTTTTGGTTGATTTCATGGAACGTGGGACAACAATTACAGCTGACGTGTACTGCGAAACGCTCAAACACTTGAGACGTGCGATCAAAACAAACGCCGCGGAAACTGTCATCTGGCATAATCCTCCTCCACGATAACGCGCGTCCTCACACTGCTGCCAAAACCATTGAGAAAATTCAAGATTTTCGTTGGGAACTTTGACCATCCACCGTACAGTCCCGACCTTGCACCTAGCGACTACTTCCTTCTTGCATTTTAAACGATGGCTGGGTAGACAACGTTTTGAAACCGAAGACGGACTCAAAAACGCCGTTGTCAACTGGTTCAACTCTCAGGCGGCACGCTTCTATGCAGAGGGGTTAAAGAAGCTGGTGCAGCGGTACGAAAAATGCTTAGAAGTGAACGGCGATTATGTAGAGAAGTAAAGTAAGATTGTACCTAACTAAATATGACAATAAAATTTGTTTCTTATGAGTACATTTTTTTCTGTGACCAAACGGCCCTTACTTTATGAATGCGCCTCGTACAAAATATAGAAATAAAAGAGTTAAACCACCTAAACATAATAACACCGTAATTTAATGTACTCGATGTCAGGCTCATATAATTGCGTATAATGCGACGAATCCCACTACACAAAAAATTGTAAAAAACCTGTAACTTGCACATTATGTAGCGGTGGACACATAGCCAAATATAAGGGCTGTACAGGTTACAAAAATCCATTAAAACTAAAAATAAAGGTAATACTACAAATTACTCAACAAAATCAAACCTTAGATTAGTTATTAATCAATCTATACAACAGATTTCTTGAAACAGAGGTAGTTATGCACAAGCAGTCACAGAAACATACAACACTTCAAATAACAATAAAGACCTTGACAGCGCAATAAAAAACTTATATAAACTTAACTTTTTATTCGAGCAACTATTAAACCAAAAGTAGACTAACCCAATTGTTCTCTTTCAGTGCGGATAGCTGTATGGAACGCAAACGGGCTATCAAATCACGTTCCATAAATAAAGCTACTACACAAAAAGAAAATTTATTAAAATAGCAAACCACACCATCTATTACACCCACCACGCTGACGTACAGTGGGACAGATACCCGGTAAATGTGGACAAAATTATTTAAGAAATCTAGCACATCAATATGTGTTTTAATTGATCAAAATTGAAATAATTTGAACAAAAAACAAAATAATTGTTATAAATATTGCCTTAACATTAACTTAAACACTATCATCACTGTCGCTACTGGTTTCACTAACGCTTTCTTCTTCCGAAGTCGTTAAAATTGACTCAGAGATGATTTTCACTTCATCTGAGGGTGCTAATAAGGCTACCACATCTGAAACTATTGCTCTTCTGTTTTTTTGACGCAGTGTTATTGCGATTATTAATGGATCCGATGAAACGAGCAACATGGTGAAAAGATCAACATTCATAAATTGGTCCTTGTTTCTGGATTCTTGAATCACATCGGAAAGCTGACCCATAGGCAAAAGGGCCGATTCAATTATATGGCGGCTATGAAGTAATATTTTATGGACCGAAGCAGGCATATAATATTAGGGATATTTTTCGACGTAACGTTTTGCGGTGTTATAAGCGAACGTACCAAATGCTTCGACATTAATTTTAAGACCAGAGGTTAATGCTCCTAAAAGAATACCGCATCGTCTAGTTAGGGTTTCATCGATGCCAGTAATTCTTGCAAAAACTTGATGATTCTTAAAAAACCTTCTTGCCGTGTTTACATCGTTAGATGTTTCACTTCCTCCTGGCTTAACTTTATGCACAATTAAACCTAATTTATTTGTGAATATTGTTTGAATTTCCTTTTTGTGGGCTGTGAAAGTCTCTAATTCTTCCTTGCCTCTGACTTGCCATTTTTTTAAATCAAGTCTATATGAGATGTGCAGAAAACACTCAAAAAATCTTATCTACGCATGAACCGTTGACAATCCTGAATGTACCTTCAGCTTCATTTCTTTAAACTATAGACTCCAATTTATTCATTTCTGTTGGTGTTGCCCCACACACATAACATTTTTGCGCTGAAAAAATTGAAGTACCCGCATTGCACTTTTCCGTCAATCATTGTTAACACAACTTCATGTGAAATTGAGAAGTTTCTGTTGTCAACATTGCTTTGAGAAAAACGGTGACTATTACAATACTGTTCTTTAATAAATTAGGTTGTCTTACCTGTGTTACTTGTAGATTTGTTATTTCGTTTTGAATATATTCCACTTCTTCCCTGGTTAAATATGCAGTTTCTTTTTTGAACTCTAACCATATCGGTTTGCAGTATCATACAGATGAGGAACGTGTATTTTGCCATCCTACAATTTTGTGGCCATCTCCTGTTCTGCCAAACAGTTTGAGTGACGAGTGACGTTCTAAACATATCAGAGTTACTTGTTTCACCCACGAATTTTTGTGTACACTCACTGTGATCTGTACTCCCGTCGCAACCTCATTTTGAAATTAAAACAAGTGAATTGGACATATCAATAGGTACAATATCAAAAATTTCATTTTGGGATTTAATTATACTTTGTGCAGTATGGTCTAAAAGTGCTTGTAGGTCTATTTCAGCCAGACATTCCGAAACAACAAGTTCTTTATTAGGATAGCATTTTTTATCGCGCGCCTGATGCAGTAGTAGCTTGAAAATATGTTCGCGTTTTTCAATTTCGATTTAATTCTTACTTTTTGATATTGACTTTTTGTAAGTTTAGTATCGATAAACAGTGTCAAAGCTTCATCATCTGTGTAGACCATTGGTATATGTTTCTCGCGATTTTTCCAAGCCTCTCTTATAAGTGATGCCCTTGTAGATGTTAATAACTTCACTAATCAGTTGTGCAGCATCACCTTCGCTGGATGTTCGGAAGCCCATTTGCGGAGTATATACCAATTCTTGTGGGGCAAATGCTTCCCGTAGAGATTTGGTGTTTTTGTCCGATCAGAACATTGTTCAAAAGCTGCTTCAGGTCGACCCGCATAAGAAGTTGACGAGTTAGAAAATAAAAAATTCTCATTTAACCAGCTATCGTTATTTTGAATAAAGATTTTTCAGTCCTTCTAGCAGCTTCCTACCTTTTAGTGAACGAAGTACATAGTTGTTAAATTCGATGTTTCGTCTTTTTAAAAATTTTTCTGAATGCCGTTCAGACATCAAACGATTTTTTATAAAATTTTGAAGATGCTGGCATTTATCTCTTGCACCCTTGCCTGTTTCACTTTGCCAAATTTCAAACAAATCCTTCCGTTTCATAGTAGGCGCTGTAATATGAACATGACGCATTATAGTTTGCAACATGAATTTGCGAATATTTCCTAAAATGGCAGATTTAGGTAGTTATTTTTTTATACATTTCTATAACCATAAACTTTCATTCTGTATAAAAATTACAACGTGACTAAGCGTGACTAATTTCGTACGTCTACAAAAATTGTACTTTTTAAAGAGCAAAGTTTATTTGAATGGTACGTCTAAACAAATAAATGCATAAAAAAGTTATCACTTACCCAAGATTCTACGATCCATACTGCATTGAAGCATACACAACTTCAGTTAAAACAATACTCTAAATTTATCACAGTTAACATTATCCACCAAACCTACTGAAAAACCTACCGAGCAGAAGTACGACCCTTTCAGGTAAAATGTATTGTATTCCTTAACAGCCCTACTCTTTCTCGTTAAATACCGTCGCATTATGGAGTCATTCTCTGAAATTCAAAATTTGCAATTTTGCCCACATTTACTGGGTATCTGTCCCACTGAGTGACGAAACGCTCACGTAGACTTAGCTGTCATCATTAGATCCTTTAAAACCATTAAAATTTAAGCTACACTAGTGAAACTATAATTACTTCATTGAACAATAACTATTGCAGCCGTCTATTACCCGCTACAGCACACCATTGCGACGGAAGAATACAACGACTTCTTCAACTCTCTTAGACCACAATTCGTAAAAATTGTAAACTGGAACTTCAAACACATAGCATGGAAGTCTAGATTAATAAAACAAACTCCCGGATCTCCTTCATTTTGCTATTGCGAAAGGCATTTCAAACACTTATTTTAAAATTCCATGACGTCTAGATCTGTGTCATGATCATACCGCAATAATACTAACCCTTAGTACGAATATTATATACATAAAACCAATTCCCCGACTATGTGCTAAAGACACTAACTGTCAGCTGCTACAAGAAATAATAAATAAAAAATCAGATTGCACCATCGTATAAAAGACCAGCTGGTCAAGCTTCAAATCGAAGAAAGGTACAACATCTAACAAACATAATTTAAGTCGCAGCATAGAAACTCATATCCTTACGAAACAAGCTCACTCAATAAAATTATATTCCTTAACATATTAAAGAATTAATCATGCAAAAAAGAAGTAATCTCTACGATAAAACATACCACAACAGGATAACACATCAATTCCACTCAACACTAAAACATGCCCGCAATGATACCTTCAAACACTACATTATCGACCTATCTCCTAAAGATCACCTGCTATGGAAAGTAACGAAAAAATTTAAATAATTCAAATTCCATCTATAAGGAAACCTAATCGTAACTGCTCAAACACACGACGACAAGACCAATACATTTGAAGAGCATTTATCAACAGTATTTACCCAAATTTTAGATTACGACTATTAAAATAACGAAATCAAAAACTATATCAATTCTTCTTACCAGTTATCGTTGCCTATTCTGCCCATTTTACCAGCTGAAGTTCGCCAACAAATCAACTTGGCTCCTGGATATGACTTTATAGTTGGAGAGATGCTGAAAGATTTACCAAGAAAGGCTCATGTCTTATTAACAACAATATACAAAGGAATCCTACACCTGTGCTATTTTCCAATTAATTGATAATAAGCACAAATAATTATGATTGGAAAACCAGGAAAATCGCCCTCCAAACTTACACCTTATCTCTAGGTAAGTCTGTTACCACTGATGGCAAAAGTATTTGAAAGATTTTTCCCCAACAAAATACACCAACTAACACCCACATATTACATCCGGACATAAATATGTATTGAGACAAAAATATGCAACAATACAGCAATACCATTAAATTGTAAAGACAACCAAAGAAAGTTTAGAAAGAAAGATATGTGCTGTAGTGTTCCTTAATGTACAGCAATTCTTTGACAAAGTCTGGATCAAAGGATTAAAGTCAAAGTCAATAATGCATTTTCTGATTACCACCTAATAAAAGCTAGTGTACCACAAGGCAGAGTTCTTGGGCAATTGCTTTACCTAATCTACACTACAGATATTCCTATCATAGAGATTACTATGATTGCCATAATCGCTGATGATAGCCATTTTATCATTCGTTACTGATGTGATTAGAGCATCTAGAAAGCTACAAGATTATTCAAACGAATTACAATACTAGTTTAGACAATGGAAAGTTTAAGTCAAGGCTTCACCACAAAATTAAGTAATTGACCAAAAACTCCTATGGAAAAAGCACATTAAAGAAAAAATCACAACCTAAAAGTGACAAAAATGCATTGGTTATTAGGCAAAAAATCAAAACTAACATTAGAAACCAAATTGACTATTTATAAAACTACACTACGACCAGCTTGGATCTGGGGCATATAACTTTGGAATTGCAGTAAACCCTCTAACACAAAGATATTACCAACTTTTTGACGAACCAAACCCTCCGTAATGATTTCGGAATATCTTTCATAAATGAAGTGATCGACCTCTATGCTTACAAATCTATAGAATCACAAATCATTTATAATATGTACTCATTACTCTATAATTAGCTACACTATATTGTAAATTTGCTAAAAATAAAAAAGTATATCATATCAACTTTTCTTCGTAAAATATATTTTAGTTTATTTTTTTATTTGAATTCTATTACTCGTATTACAAAATTTTGATTATTCGATTAATTAAAAAACATTTTTGTTATCTTTTAATTTTATATTAACTTATGTGTACAATTGTAATACGGATTAATAATTGAAATACATACGTAACTCATTCTATTAATAACTGTAATAATAGAAGCTAACTTTCTTAAATGTTATAATAAATACTTTACTCCTTCCAACTAAAAATGTTATTACGATTAAGTTAAATATGCCATGCCTTAAATAAATAATTTAAATTCGTTTACTTCATTGTTGCTATTGTGTATAAAATGAAACTAAATTATTCTAATGGAGAAGTATAACTTCAATAATATAAATCGTCTAATTTTTTTTGATAATGCTATTTTATTTATTCAAAATATATTTCAATTGATTTTTTTTTTGAGTGGAAGAGTCTATTAACGGTTTGTGTCTTACAATTTGTATTTGTTATTTTGCATACTTATTTTATACAGAGATAAATATGTACTGTCAGAATAATAAAATTGGAAAAACACTGTTCTTCAGTTTTAGTACACAAAATAAGATTAAAACGGTTTACTTCAGAAACCACAAAAACGTCATCATCAGTATTTTCAGACAAAACCTAAATAAACAATGCGGGTTTATTTGCATGCAGACATGCTGTCTAATCTATTTAATTAAAAATCAATAAGGATGTGAATCAGGCTGCAGAACGGACTATCGCAAAAAAGCTGATTCGAGACCGTGCTCCACCACGCATCGATGAGGAGCTGGAAGCAGCGGGACATGATACCCATTGATGCATAAATTGAACTCACTTTATTAGATTAAACTGATTGCCCGTCGTTAGCATTTAATTCGGACAAAGCCGTTCCTATCCCTGTCACTTAGCCGCCTGTAAATCATGCGACTGAAAAAAATAGCACATGTAAACAGGAAAAGGTCTATCTGCGCCGCATTGTTCGAATCAACGTCCAGCAGCTCGCCCAAGTAACATCGTTATTTTTGCCTTGGCCGCCGGAAAAAATGACGCGCCCTAACGAGTCTATTGCCGAATTGGCCGCTTTCAACTGCAAAATAAGTCCGCGTTTTTGCGCTGAATTTGTTTAACTGACGGCGGCGTCCACCAGCTCTGTTAAATTTAATTTGGCGCGCAAAAACTGACGTTCCGGGCGGCATGAGCAGCTGATGGGGATGTGTGCAGGCAGCTTGCAAAATAAACTTGATTACATGCAAAAATGTCATTTATTTAAAAAATTACACCCAAAAAGTGATAGGTGACAAAGGTATACAACTACGTAGTGACGCTGATTCTCTATTGCACGGGATGTTTTAAAAATTTAAATCAAAACACGTGATTCTTTAAATGATAAGAAAATAGAGACAAATACAGGGGCGTCGAAAATGAAAATAACATTAAAATACAATAAAAATTAAATTTATTTACATGAATAGACTTTTACAATTAATTTTATAATTAAAGTAAATAGTATTGGGAATTATATTTAATGAAGCCATCCTATCAGCGGCCACGACCTTCTCGAGTCAGCCTAAACTTGTTGCAGGATAACAAAACTTCCTCCTTGTCCATATGGGTCAATTGGGGTTGGATAGTGGTTACAAGTCGGGGCAGTAGTAATAAAAATTATTGTATAGCTGCAGAATTTCTTCATATGAGATGCCATAACATCTACTTTGCTACTTGCAAGATCCAATACTTTGTATGCAAGATAGTAGGAAGTTCAGACACTTCTTGATAGATCCAATAGTTATTTTGTTAATTTACCTTATTGTCCTGCATGAATTTATTTCGTTCGAAAAGAACCTCAGAAAACCCGCGTTATTGTACTTAATATCATTTATCAGTGCTTTAACTTCCTGTCCATCTTGTTTCTCACAGTCAAATTTGGCGTTTTTTCAAGACAAAAGATTTATAGTGCAGATTCCGGTACATTATCAGACTGACCGTGTCACTGGTATGTATAACGCTGCTATCGATAAAGAGGGACTTTGTTAAGGTTACCATTTTTGAGGAACCTACAGAGTGGAAGAGATTAAAATTAAAATAAAGCAACTTTGCGGTTCTGATCATTCTACTAAAAAGTATAGAGGTGGTTATAATAAATATTTTTGTTTTAATTTTATTACTATATTCTTCTTTTTTGTCCTCACAGTTTATATTTTAAATTTTTTATAATATTTATTTATAATATTAATTGATAATAGTCAAATATTCTAAGAACTAATATTTTTTAAGCATTAATTGATTCTGTTATTTACGTATTTATTTATGATGATATATATATATATATATATATATATATATATATATATATATATATATATGTATATGGCTCTACGCCCGCATGGGAGCACGGCCTGCGAACTGAGAGGTTAAGGCTCTCACGTTCGTTTCTGCCCGGTCGTCGCGCACCATCTCTGATGCGGGGCGATGTAGCAAGCACCGCGCCTAAGACGACCGCCATTATTACCCCTTGTTCGAATGAACGCAGTTACTCAATTATTTTTAGTGACTGAGTAGGCCATCCGCCAGGCATCAGAGAGCACCGGAAATTGAACCCGGGTCCGTCAGCATTGCAGCCCATCCCTCAACCACGGGACCACGCTGGCACATATATATATATATATATATATGTATATATTCAAACAACTTAGTTCACGGGATGAACCGCCTCCTATTTGAGAAAATTCTCGACGTTTTTTAAGAGTTTAACTCTTCACTCGGGGTCTCAATCTGCTTACCTCCTAAGAAGAGCTATGAGTCTTTGTGATTTATAAAGCTAGAAGTGAAAGTTTGTCGGGAATGTTGTTTGGTGGAAGATGTATTGAGTTGGGAAAATTTTGTTGGTTTAAGGGTATTGCGTAATTGACGATGCGGGGTAATAAGGAATTTTCATAACGGGTAAGCGTTGGCTATTATCTTTTGTGTTCAAACATCGTGGGCGTTTTTCTATTTTAATTGCTTTACGAATAATCCTATTGGTGAGATGAGAAATGGGAGCAATATTTCTTGTCTGGAAAAGTTAATTTTGTGGGCTGTTTCTTTATTATGTTTGGCATATATCGAACCATTATCGCCTTTCCGTACGGTCAGAGAGTGGTCTTATATGTTCGACTGGATACCTGCTAATTTGTTTGACCTATATAGGTCCTTTGCCAGTCTCCATAAGATATTTTGGAAACTCCTTAAGAATCATTGGGGCAGTGATCCTTTGATGAGCGAATAAACCTAGATATTAGGTTATTGGTCGTGAAGACCGTATGTATGTTTTGCCTCATTAATATGCGGCTTATATTATTGCCGATGCCTCTGATGTACGAATGAGTTTTGTTGGCCAGGAAGGTTTTCGGATTAGAAGTTGATGTTTTTGTTTATAATTTTGATTTTATATGATAAGGATTTATTGAAATACCGATTTTGCAGTAGGGTAGTGGTAATGGTTTTAATTTCTGTTTGACGATTTTTCGTGTCGAAAAGTCTGATGGATCTGGTGATGAGGGATTTTAAAACCGAATAAATTTGGGCAGAGCGGTAATGGAATTTGGCATTAAGGTAGCGGTTAGTATGGTGGGTTTTCTATAGACAGTGTAACGAAAGCTGTTATTTGAAGAATTTCTTGTTATAAAGGTATCTAGGAAATGAAAAAAATTATTTTGTTTGATTTTCATGGTAAACTTGATATTGGCGTAAATTTGGTTTAGGTGGGAAAGAAATTCTGGAAGGGTGCTATGTCCGTGAGGCCAGATACCAAAAGTGTCATCAACATATCGTATCCAGCATAGAGAGATTATAGAAAGGTTAACGGTAACAGGCAAAATTTATTTCGGTAGGTAAAATAAGTGTTGGATAAGCAATGGGAAATACAGTAGGGCATATCGTTATTTATATTATAAGTTGACTTCAATAACTGTAAGTTATCAAGAATTGTAATATTGCTAAAACCAGGAGACGACATCGAAGCTGACCATGATATCATTTTTGCGCATAAGGTTTTGAATTTTTCTAGGAAATAACGTAGAATGATGCCTCTTCTGTAAGAGGTTGAAGAGTCT
The DNA here is from genome assembly GCA_036346155.1 of Sinelater perroti. Lineage (NCBI taxonomy): Eukaryota > Metazoa > Arthropoda > Insecta > Coleoptera > Elateridae > Sinelater > Sinelater perroti. The sequence goes on from JARFIY010000265.1 coordinate 7,634,211, forward strand.
TGGTTTCTAAAGATACTACATACGTTCTAATTTCGTCAGCACATTTACTTACGAATTTCAGCCACAAACAAATTTTCACTATTTCTTGACAACCGAAAAGATATCCTGTATATGAGTTGAATTAGCTTACAGTTTTGCAGTAATTGTTACTGACGTAAATAAATCAGGAATGTTTTGTATTTCTACGGGAACATATCTTCTTAAATGTGAAATAATTTAGATATATGATGTAATACCTCCAGAACCAAGAACTTTCTATATTTGTAAAAACAAATATAAGAAGTTTCTTAATAACTGCTATTGGTTCTTTTTTGTAATGTTTCTTTTTAGAATATTAAAAAACCTAATATTTTCTATGTGCATTTAACTAAAAAATTAAATGGGACATAGAATTAATTTCCAGATTATCTTTCGCGTGTTATATACAAGCAATTTCTAATTGCAGCAACTACGTTTCATTGATGGCAATACAAATAAAAATTGCAACACGCCCCACTTTTTAAATGCATAACAATATTATAGGTAATAATCCCTCAAACTCATTTTTAGTTGTTGTGAACCAAGTATCAATTTGTTATTTAGCCATATTTATTTTTTTCTATCTTCATATATTTGATTTTAATCACCCAGCTGATGAAACCCAAATATCACATTATTCCTATGCTTTTACAAATTATTTTTTAAATTTTGTTTATATGCTTCTTATACATAAATGTTACATATTGCTCTTTGTTGTTTTTAGTTGCTAGTGGTTTAATTTTAACAAGAATAAGAATACATACAAATTTACGAATTAAACACAAATTCTATGTATTGTGGTATCATTTTCAAAAATAGTAGGTTATTTAGATCTTCAGAAGTTGCTCATTGACAAAATAACCACACAAGATAAAAAATACTTTTAGCATCTACATTTATTAACACAAGTACATAGAATTTTAAAAAATCCGTTTCTATTAAAAAACAACTATTTTATAATTATCAAATATACGTACAATAGTTGTCAATATACTGGTCATATCATATTTCTGATATAGTGTTGGCAGAATGATTAAAATTCTGAGAATAGAAAATGTGCTAATGGTATTATGTACTGGTCAAATGTAATTGACACTTTTGAGTAGTGCAGATTGATAACAATTTATAAAATATATTTTTATTTGGAGGATTGAATTTTAATATAGACATTGTATTGGTTTTTGGTTGTAGTCTTATTCTTGTTTGAACTTAGATGTAGCTAAACAGCTTACCAGTTGTCGTGTTCGTGTGGAATATCCAGAATAATTTTTGTTAATTTGTATTATTTTATTAGTTTTATTTTTTGTATACTACATAAATGAATATTGCGTTTTATAAGTACCATAAATTTAATAGCAAATTATTATTAATAATAAGTAGAAATTTTGCCCTTGCTTGTATTTTGTTGCACTGATTGCAATATAATTTAATAATGTAAATTTGTACTATCTTATTTTTTATTAAATAGTAAATTCTATGTTTTATTCAAAAAATATAGTAAGCATAGTAGTTTGCAATACTTACTGCTGGTTTTAATTTTATTTCAAAGCACATAGCTATTCTTTGATTCACTACATTGCATACTATAGGCTGGATACTGTAAAGCTCACTAACTTAAATTTGTTTCTATTCTGAATGCACGCATTATTGTATGTTGTGATTTAAAACTTATGTAGATAACACATGGTAAATTACGAAACCTTTGGGATTTTGCAAGCTATGTGTAAGTCGTCAATTATTACTTTCACTTCCCATTTGGCTTTCTTAGCGTAACGACGTTCGAGCCATCTGTTAGCTATAAAGTTCAAGTGCAATCATGTCGTGAGTGATAAAAGTGAGGTTGTTAAACATTACGCGCCGCGTGGAATAAAAGTGTACAGCTGTTAAGATGTAGAAAATAATATCTTGTAGTGACTAAGCGAAAAACGCAATGGATCTAGAACAACCAAACAGGTACACGCAATCGTTTGCTCCTATTACACCAGTGGCGTATCCAAATAACACAGATTAGCTAACAAACCAAACAACCTAACAAATGAACTATAATATGATACCTCGCCAATTAGAGTATGAAATAGGTACTTTCTCAGCAAACACAGTATCAATTACTGCCTTCTACGTCAACCAATCTATTACAACTGGGATTTCACCCTCAACAAATTTCAAGAATGTCATCGATCAGTGAAGACCAACCAGATGATGCACAGGAAACTAGTAATATTCCATGGCAACAAGTAAAAAGTACAAAACGGAAGATTACAAGATTTACAAATAATTATGACAAAAATAAAATAACCACCAATAATTAGTTCAGCTGACTAACAGTTAAAGAAAACACCGATCCCACTGCAAATATCAGTAAACCTCTCCCTATCTACATGTATGATGTAACCGACTATCGAAAAATGATAAATCAAATAAGAACATGTCTAGAGGATGAACAGTATACCACAAAGACCTTAGCGAATAACACTATCAAGATTAATTGTAATATTATAGAAAGCTACCGAAAATTAATTAAATACTTACAGGAAGAAAGTATTATTCACCATAGCTTTCAACTGAAAAAGAATCAAGCCTGTAGAGTGGTAATTAAACATTTACATAATACCAAAACTAGACCACAAGGTAAGAAATATAGTAAATGCTAGACACAGAACTATAAAGAAGCCCTTAAATCTCTTTTTTTGTTTATCTAATGCACAAAATAGAAAGACTACAAAACGTAACACTTCACAAAGCCAAAAACGATATTCAGCCGTGTATGAGATGTCAACTGTACGTATACTCAAAGTCTTATTTCAATAGACCTTATGTGTGGGTAAAATTCGGAGAATGATAAAGCACTACACGCTGTAAAAAATCTAAAAAAAATAAAGAAAAATCAGACTCAATTTTCGCCAGGGCAGTTATCAAAATCAAAGTAGAACATACAGCAGTATCAACAATAATCAACCATATCAATACACCAGAACCGTCAATCAATATACTGTCACAATTTCTTAATGAATTTAAAGCCATGTTCAATAGATTAATATAACAGAATAGCATGGTACTTAACATATTAACAACGCTAATTGTTAAACTGGCACATTCATCGCTAAGTTCTTACGAATTGCACTGTAGAATTTCAATGGCCTTGAACATCATAAAGAGGAAGTAAAAATCTTTTTGATAAACAATCACATATATGTCCTATTAGTCAGTGAAACATATTTCACAAAACAAACATATTTTAACATACCAAATTATGTAACATATAATACTAACCATCCTGATGGTACCGCGCACGAAGATACAGCAGTTCTTATTAAAAAAACAATCCACCATTATAAACTACCAAAATATCAAAAAAATCTGCTACAATCCACCGCAATAAAAGTATCAACTATACCTTATAATCTAACAATTGCAGCTATCCATTGCCCACTTCGTCACAATATAGATAAGAAAGATTTCGAAGAATATTTCCAAATATTAAACAATAAATTTTTAGCCTGTGCTGATTACAACAACAAACACACCAGGTAGGGCTCACACCAAATAACAACCAAAAGCAGTAAACTGTTTAAATTAATAAGATCATAAATATTCATTTCTTTTAACTGGCACACCAACCTACTGGCCTACTCACTTACAAAAAATTCCTCATTTATTAGACTTTTTTTTGTTATAAATGGGATCACCTCGACACGCACTAACATTATACTCAGCTACGACTTGTCATCTGATCACTCTCCAATTACAACAGCAATTGGAACTTCTGTAATATAAAGAAACCCCTAGACTACACAATACTCAAACAAATTCGGATACTTTTCGCCGTATATTAAATAATAACATTGATCTGAAAATTTGATTGAAAGAAATAGAAGAACTATAGACAGCTACCGAAGCGTTTATAAACAAATTACCAGAAGTTGCACTAGGGTCTACAGAAAAACTTCACCAAAAAGAATAACCCGGGATATACTATTACAAATTACAAAAGCCCTAGCAGAAAAAGACGTGCCAGATTAAAATCGCAACGTACTCACACACCAGCTGACAAACGAGTTTATATACAAATGCGTCAAAAATGAAAAAACAAAGAAGTAAAAACTGAGAGTTCGAACAATATAAAACTAAACTAAGCAAAAGAGATAACTCCACTTGGAAGCCAATTAAGAATTCGAAAAAACCTAAAACTCCTGCTCTACCAATAAAAGAAAAATATAAAAAACATGGGCAAAAAGTGATGCTGAAAAAGCAAGTCTATTTGCAGAACACTTGGTTTCGAATTTCAAGCGATAGACAATGTGGCAAGAAATAGAACAAAGTCTCTCTATTCACCTGTAATACATACGCTTATCAAAGCACTGGCACAAAAAGAAATTGCGAAAGAAATTAAAATTTTAAATCTAAAAAAACTCACCTGGAATTGATCTCGTCACAGTTTAAATGATTAAGGAATTGTCTAAAAAGGGGATACTAAAGTTACCTTACATCTATAATGTTATTTTACAACTTAGATGCTGGCCATAATCTCTAAAAGTGGAGCAAATTATAATATAATATATAAAATATAAATAAAATATATAAAAATAAGTTTGCTGTTAACAGTCCCAAAAGTATTTAAAAGACTGGTACTAATTTAAATAAAATAAATAAATAAAATAATTACTTTACAAAAATTAAAGTAAGATTTTAGACGTAATAATGTTCCTAATGTTTTTACAATTCGTCAGCCAGTGAAAAAGTTAAAAAAGTTGGTGCTGTTTTGGCCGTGCTTGTACTGTTCATATAATGGAGATAAAACCATTGAAAATGTTATGAATAGTATAATGCAAAAGTATTTTTTGGATAACTTTTTACTAAATGTAAGACTGAGAAGTGCTACTCTACCACAACCGAGAGCTTTTTTGGCTCTAAAATTAGAAATTTAACTTAAAAAGTATGTGGTTCTAACAAAATAGTGACATGCCACACATCGAAAAAATGGGCATTCCAAAAGCAACCTTTCTAGGATCTTTAATCCTCCTTTTGTGGTGATGTACTTTGTGATACCAGATTTAACTACCATTAATCTTTTTGTAGATATGTTTTAAAAAAGAGATTTATGATACCAAACCAAGTACAATTAAGGAACTCAAATACATAATTTTAAACTTTAAGTAAACAATTAGGATTAAAAAATTAATGTTTTTATATTAGACATAAATATTTGAAATATAAATCGGTTAGTTACATATATTTACGTTTCCTTTATTGTATTATATATTTTTGTTTAAATTAAACCTACAATATATCTTGCTACTGTTTACTTGTTATACTTATGTCTTTAAGTTCCTTGTACATTTAATGCATTATTATTTCAATAAATTTTATCGAAACTTTTAGAACTAAAGTTTTAAGAAACCCTTAGTATGTGCTAAGGACCTTCCCACTCCTTTTTAAAAATTTGACAAAGTTGGTGTTAACGATTTCAGTTGAAAGGTGCTCAGAAAATCCATTATTTTTAATGGATGTTTTACCATTTTCATCAAACATTTATAATACTATTTTTTAAGTTTGCTCTATACATATATTAGTAAAAATATTGTTTTAATATTCCGTCTCTTCACCTACGTTGTTTTAAACTTACGATTAACGCTAGGTGATTCTTGTTGACAATGAAGGAGTCAGATTTAGAATTTTTTTTAGTTTCATACATTTATGATTTTTATTTTCTAGTAAACCTATATTTGAATTTATTTTTTATTTAATATTAGACATAATTTTTACTTATGTACATTTGTACACTAATTTTTTGTGGCATATCTTTTTAGACTAATTTTTAGCAATCAATAACTACAGTTTACTTTAAATAAATAAAAATTTCTTTTTTAAAAATATTTTCCAATGCAAATATAAACGCTTTATGCCGTATTTGTTCCTTTAACCTTATTCTACCTTTATTAAAGTGATGTTTATTATTGTTTACATTGATTAAAAGTATAATTTGTATATGACATAATCTAAATGTAATATATTTGTCTACTTAGTTTATTTATTTATTTGTAGCATATACAGGCCATGTAGGCCTTGAGCTATTCCTTTACACTTTACTTACACATAAAATACATACAACATCCGTTTACATAACATATAATTAATAATTGACATCAGATAACCAAACATAAAAGTATTCTTAACAAGATACAATGTCTTTCCATTTCCTTCGATCCGTTCCTAGGGTCCTCCAATTTCTGATCCCTTTTTCTGCAAGGTCATTTTCCACCGCCTGATTCCATTTTATTCTCGGCCTACCTTTCCCTCTTATCCCCTCTGGTGCTCTCCAGGCCACATTCTTTACATTTCTGTCATCCTTCATTCTTACCAAATGCCCTAGCCATTGTAGTCTTCTATTCTTCACAAAGTCTCCTACTGATTTCCCCCCGTACATATCATATAATTCCATATTCATTCTTCTTTCCCAGCCCATTATTGTTTTTTCCCGCCCAGTATCCTTCTTAGGATTTTTCTCTCCCAGATTTCTATTTTTCGTTAGATCCTCTGGTTCATGGCCCACGTTTGGCCTTAATATTGACTTATAAATCCTAAATTTTGTGTTTCTGGATAACCCCTTTGCTCTTAATATTTTATACAGCCCTCCTGCGTATTTGTTTCCTTTGGCTATTCTTAGATCCACTTCCTTTTCTTCTTAAATTTTATTGGACACCAATACACCTAGATACATGTAGTTCTCTACTTCTTCAAAAGCTACAACTCCACATTTCTCTTTGTTTTGAGATGCATAGATTTTTGTATCTTTGTAACCTTTTTGAACTTAAGCTCCATATATTTTGTCTTGTCCTTATTAAACTGGAGCCCTATTGTTTCAGCAGAATCCATCAGTTGCTTTGTGACCTCTTCTAGTTCTTTTGTACTTCTAGCCAGTAGTACCACGTCATCAGCGTAAGCAAGACACTGATGGCTTTTGTAAAACAGTGTCCCTTTTCTATTTATTCCTCTCTTCCTAATTACCGCTTCTAGTGCTAGGTTAAACAGCACGCATGATAGAGGGTCGCCTTGTCTTAATCCTTTTTCTATTTTGAATTATGCGCTATGGTTTGTACCACTCTTGACTGCTGCTGCTGTGTCTTTTAGTGTCATCCTTATTAATCTGATTAATTAAGCCGGTATTTTTAGTTCTTCTAGCGCTTTCATTAACTGTTTCCTGTTTATATTATCATATGCGCCCTTGAAGTCAATGAATAGCATATGTGTTTCAACGTTATATTCATAGCAGCCGTTGAGGATTTGCTTTAGCATAAAGATTTGGTCTTTGTGGATCTATTTTGTCTAAAACCTCCTTGGTACTCCCCTAGCTCGGCTTCCGCGTATTCTTCCAATCTTCTTTTTATTATTGTGGCCAATACCTTATACGTGACATCTAAGAGTGTTATTCCCCTGTAATTCTCGCAAACCCTCTTGTCACCCTTTTTGTAAATTGGCAAGATTATCGTCTTATTCCAGGACCTTGGCATTTTTTCTGCTTGCCATATCTTTATTATCATATCAAGAATCTGTCCCGACAACATATCACCTCCGTACTTCAGGTTTTCCGCCGCTAATCTATTTTCACCCGGTGATTTATTATTTTTCATTTTCCCCAGTATTTCTTCATCCTAGGATTTTCTACCGCTACTCCATCATTATCAATCTCACCTTGCTCTTGGTTTTCCCTCGTACCTACATTTAAGGTTTCCTCAAAGTACCTCCTCCATCTTTCTAATATGTTTTCCTCGTCACCCAGTAGATTTCTGTCTTCATCCTTAATGTATGGAGCTCTGCTTTGGTCCCCTGATCGTATGTCCTTTACGTACTTGTAGAAATTTCTAATTTCTTTAGCTTGATATTTGTTTTCTATTTCTTTTACCTGGTCTTCCATATACCGTCTTTGTTTTTGCTTTAACAACCTTTTCACTTTACTTCTCTGTCTAGCATAACTTTGGTAATTTTCCTCAGATGGTGTAACATTTTTTGTCTAAACTTTTTCTTTATTTTCAGCTCCTAGTCACATTCCCCATCGAACCATTTTTTTTTCTTTTTTGGGTTTTGCCTTGTGATATTTCTTTGTGTTGCGTACCTTATTGAATTTTCTAAGTTTCTCCACTTCTCCTCTACCCCCTCTCCGTCTGCTAGCTTTTTACCTAACATGTATTCTATGTCCTTCTTATACTTTTTTGCTACCTCCTCGTCCTGCAGCATCCTTATTTCAGATTTACCCCTTATTCTTACTTTCCTTTTTGTTGCCTCTATTTTTTTCTACTCTATGCATCTAATTTGTACTCTAACCAGGAAATGGTTGGAGTCCACGTCCTCACCCCTATATGATCTCACTTTCTTTATTATTTTTTCATGTTTCGCTTGCACCAGGACGTGATCTATTTGGTTGGTCTCCTTGCTTCCCGGTATAATCCATGTTCCTTTGTGGATGTCCTTTCGTTGGAAATGTGTGCTCATTATTTTCAGATTTTTCTCTATTGCCAGCGAGATCAGCCTTAGCCCATTATCATTACTAGTATCGTGGTTACTTTCCCCTCCTGTTATCTTCCTGTAGATGTCTTCTTTTCCAATCTTAGCATTTGCATCCCCCATTATCAATATTATGTTATCCATTGGAATCCTGTCTATTACTTCCTCCAATATCTCGTAGTACATATCCTTTATCTGTTCCTCTTTTTCGTTTGTGGGGGCTTGTATATTTATTATAAAGATAAACTTCTTCCCTTGGCTTATGGTGAGGATGCACAGTTTGTCCGATATCTCTTCAAAACTCTTTACATCCTGCTTTCTATTTGGGCTTACCAGGAAGCCCACACCAAAAAACCCACTTTGACTCCCACTTCTAAACAAAGTGTAGTTATCTATGGTTTGCACACATTTTCCTTTCCAGTGTGTTTCTTGTAATGCAACCACTTCCATTTCATATGCTTTAATTTCCCTTACTAAATTTTTCAATGCTCCCTCACCCTGGATACCCGTAAGGTTCCATGTCCCCATTTTTATTTTCTTTGATTCTACACTATTTTTATTGTCCAGTTTCTCTGCGTTTATTTTGCTAGTTGTCCTTGCCTTTGCGTTGTAGCCCTGTCCATTGCCAAGTCCGTCATTCTTTATCCTCCCCTTGTCTGTCGCTAGTAGTTTTTTTGTCTTGACGTTCTCGTTGTTTTTCTCATCTGTTTTGTAAAAGCATTATCATCCGGCGACCTTTCATCCACAGTTCTTTGTTACTTCCTGAGGGAATTCCTTGCTCCTTGTATTTTCCTTGCCCCTTGCTGTTGGATTCCTTAGTTAACTCATTCCGTACATTTTTTACAACTAGCTTATTGTACCTTATCCACGCTCTATTTCCTTTTTCCCTTTCAGCTTTCATTTGTGGTATTAACAGCTTCCGTTCCTCATGTATTTTTTGTGGGTAGTCTTCATCAATCCATATATCAGATCCTTTTAAACTTTTTAATTTCCTCATAATCTCGGTTTTTTTGGCGTCCTTAATTAGTTTTAGTAGAATCATGCGCGATCTTCCCAATTTATATTCCCCTATTCTGATTGCTTCACTTATATCAATTTCTGCCTTAATTGTGACTCCTAGGTTTCCATTATTTCTACTATTTTATTCTCTATCAGATCCTTCTTCATTTTCTTGATCAGCTACCCCTCTCAACACTAGGTTCTTTCTTCTAACCTCTTTCTCCAGCTGGTCAATTCTACTTTCTTGCATTGTGACTTGCACCTTCAGATTGTTATTTTTTTGCTTTATTGCTGTCATTTCCGACACACGCTGATCCAATTTGGAATCCATTTGTTGCATGTTGAGGTTTAGTTGTTAGAACATCTTCTCTATTTTTTTTCATTTCTGTCTTTATTTCTTTTAGATGAGGTAGCGCTTCTTACTGCAAGGGCTAGTCCGCCGTCTTCTCTTTTATACACAAGCGGTAAGCGTTAACCCCAGTTCGACACCTCGGAGGGCCAGCACTTCTTTTGTGGTTTGATTTCTTAGCGCCAGTCTCCGATGGGTGCTATAGTCAATTCCTGCGCATATGATGTGTTGCCTATCCTTAAAACATTTTAGAGAGCGGAGCCTTGGAATTATTTTATTTCCTTAACACTTATCTCGTGCATGCAAAACTCGACTTTATTTGTCTTCTCCTTAACCTCAAACTAATCTAATTATTATGTTTATTCACTCACTATTTTTTAGGATCCAGCTGTGCCACTATCGTATTCGAAATACTAGGCCTTATATTCCACCTCCTGTAGGTTTCCGTATGTTTTGAGTCCTCAGTACGGTCCAAAATAGGCTTGAATACTGGAGCACCTAAAACACACCTACAGTTCAGTGAGATTATTTACAATATCTGTCTACTTAGTTATTATTTTAAATTTATTTTAGGTAACGTTTGTAGCTCAGTTTACGTATAGCACATTTTAAAAGTTTTGAATCGGCATTTTCTTTGATTGGATTCTTTGGTATCTTTTATGGTTATTTTTAATATTATATTCACGTATACTAAGGTATAAGAGACTTAGTGATAAAGTAAATTTAGCGAAAAAGTACAAACCAGCTACAATTTTTTTGACATTTATTTGAGTTTACAATCTACTTCAACACAAAGTATTAAGTAAATATTATGAAGGTCTATGGCTTGAAAGAGACACTGACGTTTCTCCTTATATGTTACTATCCTGCGGCTTAGTGTTGTTGAGGTAGCTCTGCAGGCCAGGTTTTGTGTAATCTTCTGTTGCGCGGTCTATTCCTGTATAAGTAATCTATGAGAGTGTTTGGATTTGTTGCCAGTCTGTTTTGATAATTGGTGGCAACAGTATCAATTACTTCTGTGATATATGTGATTTGCAGATCTTGGTGCAGCATTAGATTGCTGATATACCATGGTGCGTTAACAATCGCACGAAATGTTTTGTTTTGAAAGGTTTGAATTGTTTTTAACCGAGTGGGCTTGGCACATTCCCAGAGTTGTACGCTGGATAACCAGATATATTTTAGCATCGTCTTGTACAGAGTAATTTTGTTTTCGGTTGACAGTTTTGATTTACGGCCCATGAGCCAATACATTTGTCTGAATTTAAGTCCAGCTGTCTTCGCTTTGTTTGTATATGTTTCTGTCACGTTAAGCGTTAGTCAAGATGTAACCTTAGGTATTTAACATTTGATTTTGCAGGTACAGAGGCTCAGTTAACTGTTACGGAAGGGCAGATTTGAGTGCGGGTGGTAAATGTTACTTAGACAGATTTAGATTGGTTTATCGTAACTCTCCACTTATTGTACCATTCACTAAGTTGATTTAAGTGGATTTGCATGTTTTGAGAAGAAGTTAGAGGATCGTTATCTGAGGATAGAATAGCAACATTATCCGCAAATGCAGCAATAATAGTGTTTTCCGTTGTAGGTAAGTCAGCAGTATATATAAGATACAGGAGCGGGCCAATTACGCTTCCCGATCGTATGGTGTAATGGGGAGAGACAGCATCATTATGCTTTACGGAGAAATTGCTAGCGGTGAGGTAAGATTTCAGGGAGATATAGTAAATGTTATTAACCATATTTTTGAGTTTGTACAGAAGGCCCTCATGCCACTCTTTGTCAAACGCTTGGGATACATCCAAAAATAGCCCGTTGCAATATTCCTTTTCCTCGATGCTCTTAGATGTCTATTACTATCCTGTGAGCTTGATGTAATAATGACATGTTTTCTCAAAACCCAAACTGATAGTTCGACAGCAAATACGTTAGTTGGTTGTCTTCCTGGATCCGTTTAAGTAGCAACCTCTTAAATATTTTTTGAAATAATAGGCAGTAACCTGATAGGCCTGTATGAAGAGGTTTCTTGGGGGTTTCAAATTTTATGTATAATTATTATTTCTATGTATTTCCATATGATAGAAAAATAGTAGAGGCTTAGGATGCGGTTGAAAATTGTTGTGAGGAGAATCAGAGCTTACCGGGGTAGCGTTTTTAGTATTTGTCCGGTGTGAGATCATACCCCGGAGTTTTGTGTTGTTTCAGATTGGCTATTTATTTTGTAACTTCCGACAGGATAACGGCTCTTACTGGTGGCGACATTTGATAGGGTGTGTCAAGAAAGTTTTCAATGTCATCACTTGGGACGCCTGGTATTGGTTCTATCGGTTGGAAAACGTGGGATCAGCGAGTTGCAAACGTGCCAGCTTTTTTTTGGTCAGAACGGACCCACCCATTATTAATTGGTGTTTTTGGTGGTCTAGGTTTTTTAAATTTTTTGGTAGCTTTCTATAGGCTGTGGTCGTCAGAGGATAGATTCTGGATGTATGCTTCAAAGGTTGAGTTACGATCTTTATTGAGTGCTGTGGTAAGTTGTTTGAATAGTCTTCTGTAACAGTGTAGGTTCCAGGTTATGTAGTCTCTGTCATCTACCTCTGGCTTGTCGTTTTTCACTAATGAGTTGTCAGATATGTAAGCTTTTTGAATAAGGATAGTGAAATATTGAGCGGCGGCATCAAGTGCCGCTGTATTTTTAATGCATATATTGAGATTTATGTTTGCATTTACGTAATCTGCAAATTTTTCCCAATCAGTGTGTTTCGTGACTAGCCTTGGGTGTAAATGTTTGTTAACTTTCGACAGCGGAACGCTATAGGCGAAAGTTAATGATTTTAACATGGTGTCTGCCTGTTTGTCTGTGTGTCTACCTGGAGAAACGATAACTTCCGTTATAATGATCGGATTTACTTCAAACTTGGCATACATATACCTTATGTTAATACCTTCTTCGCTATTGAATTTCAGCCAAATCGGCCAAAGGTCAAGGGGTCAACAGTGAGGTCAAACTTCTTTCCATCACATAACATATGTCATGTGATACCTCATTCGAAAGCAGACGTCATAAGGAACATTAGTTTATTTCACCTCTCACTAATTCGCCGCTGTCAAAAGTTTTATTTATGGTTTTACACCATTCTCGTTTATGATTGTAATGCACATATTTAAAACAACAGGTGTGTGATCTGAAAACAGGTCGTAATTTGATTCTACTAAGCAATTTTGCATTGGTATACCCCTAGTTATAAAGAAATCTAGGAGGTCCGGTAGCTTTTTCGTGTCTGTCGGCCAGTAAGTAGGTTCTCAGTTAGATATATGTTGGTAGCTGTTGGTTGCATCCCTTGGTTGTGATGAGTCTGGAGCCCCATTAATTGTGTTTGATATTTCAGTCCCTCCCCCCTGCAATAAAACGATTACCAAGGGTTTGAAAGAAATTTTTATATTCCTTAGAAAAATTGGTGTGGCGTGGCGGACAATAAACAGCTGTTACAGTCACGTTCCACTTTTCGGTGCTTATCTGGACATTGGTAGTTTGGATCTCATTAGTCTGGTACTTGGCCAATTCGTGATGTGAGATAGAATTGTTGATCCGCCATGTACTGTGCCATCAGGATGGACACAACTGTAGGTTGAATAGTGTGGTATAAGAGAAACGGTTCGATCGGTGAAGTGGGTTTAGTTACTAGGAGGATGTTAATTTTGTTTAGATGGAGGAATGTTTTTACTTCTTGCTTATGATTGATAACATTGGCATACCACGTTGCAATTCTGAGAATTTTAGCCATTATGGATTTGGTTTACTGATGACAATAGTAAGTAGATTTAAGATCATGCTGTTTTAATTAAGTAACTGCGCGAACATATTTTTGAATTCGTTTAGAAATGAAGCTTGTTGATTCTCTATATTGGGTGTAGGTTGGGCAGGTATCATATTGTTGTTATTTTAAACAGCTTAGGCGTAAGTTAGGTTTGCATTTTGGGGCATGCGTGTATTGCCCAGGGTGTAGCTAGCTGGCTGTGTCTGGGGCATTTAATTAATGTAGGGTTAGCGGGGGAGCTTTTGGCGCCAAGTCTTTGGTTAATTAAATTTTTGTAAACTCTGCAGCCTTTCTAGTTTGCAGGGTGCTCACCTGCGCATACAACGCATTTTGCGGGAGTGTTTCTAGCTTTTTGGCATGTTTTCAAGTCACGTTGGTTACCACATTTTACACAGTTGTTTGGTCTATTACAGTAAGTTTTAGAATGTCTATACTCTTAGCATCGCATACAGTGGATTATGTCGCGTCTTTTTGTTGGTACTTCTATGGTTATTTTGGTGTTTTAGATGTATTTTAAGTCAAATCTTCCTTTGTTATTTGCATTAGGTTCAAGGTCGATGAAAAACAAGAAAAATGTTTCTTTAGCTGTTCTGTGTTTAATGTTCATTATGTTTGGCACTGTATGTCCTACTTTTGCAAGCTCCTCTGTAATTTCTTGAGCTGGCACAAAGTGATGTAAGTTTCTAATTACAATTCTGTAGGAATAGTCTTCTTTCGCTTGATACATGTGGTTAATAATTTTTCCTTCACATAGGTGCGTACTAGTTTTCTGTAGGTATCGATTCTGTGAGCATTCATTTTCACTGTGTCATTAGATAAAGATTTGGTGTTGTATGTTTCATTTTCCGTAATTCTCGCTAAATTATTAATCATACTCTGATAATTTTTGACTCCGTATATAAATATCGGTGGTAGTTTAGATGGTATTCTGGCTAGTTGTAGCATTTTCAGCGTCTGTTTCAAGCGGTGTGAAACGATTGTGGAGACTTGTTTGAATTAAAGAATGGTGTTTTGTTAGTTTATGTGTAATTTTACGTTTTCTACCGATTGGTAGTCATAAGTGATTGTCGTTCATTTTATCGTCGCTCTCTACGTTAGAAATATCATTAATGTTTTGAGCGGTTGGTAAAGTATTCTGATTTAGATGCGAAGCGTTCGAGAAACTGGCTTGATTAATGAATTGGTTTTAAATGGCTGCATTTTCTGGCTGATGTTGCGAGTAACCGTATGGTACACCTCTATGATGAAAAGAATTCTGGATTTTGAAAGTTAGGTATTATAGGCGTGAATCCAGGTATTTGATTGGCTGAAATTAAGATAGCTACATGCTTATTCATTAATGTAGATTGTACTTAAATTATACACTTATTTTAATAAGTGTCTTTTTATATTAGGCCAGCTGCCTCGCATTTATCGCGCCCGATAAGCGGCTACACTTTTACACTTTCTTGCGCTGAGCGAACCTAGTACGACCTTGCGCTTCGAAGTAAAATGGAGACTACCCAGTTACAACTAAATAATATCCTTAAACATCTATAGGTAGTTTAATGCTGTTTGAACTTTAAAACTTATACTTAGATGCAGAAATTTAGATGATTTTAGCTGTGTGCATATCATAGACCAGACAGGTTATGGAGCCTAAAAAAAAAAAAATACGTGTGTAAAAATACTCTTGGTGAATTGGGGTTAATGCTCACTTTAAAAAGGGCAGTAGATGATTATTACTACCAAGACCCGGCCTCCCAACTCTTGGAATGAATAAAAAAAGCAGTGGTAAAAAATACTGTTAAAGATCCTCGAAATGTTCAATGCGACCAAAGTTATGCAGTTGGAAAAAAAAGTAAAAGCACCATTCAATGTTATTTGTGTGGTGCAATTGAATAAATGCGTCGCCAAGAAAAATTTTTGCTGGCACCCTTCCAGGGTAAGGGTGGACAGAATTGGGTAACCATGATACGTTTTTGGTAAATTACAATTAATCGGGTGGTAACTTTTACTACCAGACTGCAAAACATGGGTTAATTATCATAGTAGTGTAAAGTTTTATTTGCTATGGTCACAGGTCATATTGAATTTTGTGTCCTAGCACTGCAAATGCCACCAAATACATTAAATTTTGAGTGATGACCTTAACTGATATAAGCAATAATATTCTTATTAATAAAAAAAATATTGTTTTTAAAAAACATGAGGTTCTTAGCCATAGAGCAAGTAGAAAAATAAATCCGGAGAAAACTTTAGAAATGATTTCATTTAAAAACTTGTGATTTATTAACAAATAAAACAATCCCAAAAAAATACGAAATACCTGACAACAAAAATGAGTTAATGGTAGCGCCAACAGAAGAATGCCAGAACATACTACAGAAAACGATAGACGATATAATCGATACTATACCTCAAAAGTTAAAGCCATAGTGTAATAGTAAAGAAAGTATTATTTGTAGGTTTTGGTTGAATATTGGTTTTATATCTCCTCTTTTAGCAAAATGGCTATATAGAGATTTACAGTATTATATATAGTTTTGTTATTGTTTCTCATCTATTAAGTGTTACTGAAATTTAATAGTGTTTCTATTAAGCCAATGGTGAAACTGGTATGAAATACAGGTCTTGCAAGATATTGTGGTTAGTTTATAAGAAAATTGTAATTTAAATTTATAATAAATAGTTTTATAATACTGATAGTAAGATAAAATTTCAATCTTGTACTCTAACAAAACTAATAACTTTAAGCTTACTCTTATTTAAATATAAAATAAATTTTTTTAAGGCTTGAGGTGTATTTCTATAAAACTATAACAAAAGAAAAACAAAAACCTTAAGAAACTACAACTTCAAATTTTTCTTAACTAGTGTAGACAAGAGTTTTTTACTTAGCTTTCTAGAGACAGCTATAGCTTCAAAAATCCTGCACATCTAGATTTTAATGCCTATTATTTCTTATGTAATTTTTGGCTATGTAGACGGAGTTTATTATACTGGGGAATTATTGACAATATGAAAAGACGATAAATAAGATATTTTGCTCAAATTATCATATAACCAAGATAAGAACTTCTCTGTCGTATTATTTAAGGTAGAGATAAGAGTGAATCAAAAGGAAGATGTACGTAATATCAAATAAACCTGCAAAGCTTGCAACGCATAGCGAAGTGGCGAAACAGTCTCTCAAATTTGAGAACCTTCTAGTTGATCTTTTACCAATCAGTTTCAAAATCACTAGCAAACAAGCCTTTTTGGTCACCTTTCGATTGGTGAAAACATAATCTAGAAATTCCCAACCGTTCTTGAGTGTTTGCTCGGACGGACGGACGGAAAGACAGATAACATGAAGTTTGTAAGTGACTCGGCACTTAATAATGGTTAATCCTCCAAGAAACTATTCCGGGCAGTCGCAGAACGCAAAGAATGTTAGCGTACTACTATTATGACAAGTAACTTTAAAAGATTTTTGCTCTCTGCTAATTTTATGTAAACGCGACTGTAACATTTGTTATTACAACTATTTACAATAAACTGCCAGCATATAAAAATATCAAGCAATAGCAATAAATTTAAATTACATGTTCTTATATTAATATAAACCTAATATGTAGCATTATAACAAAGCCTTCAAAATAAACAAAAAATCAAGCAAACCATGAAACTCCGAATAACGGAAACATTAACTATATTCATCATTGTGACATGCAGCAAATGTGAACTAGTCTAAAAATATATTGTTATATATATTCTCTGACACGAAGCATGTAACGCTTACCAATACTAGCCAAATGTTTCATATTCTGGAAAGATGACAAATATGTGTTTTGACGTGTGTGGTTCAAAACCGACTAAGTGCGGCCTAATAGAAATTCCCTTAAATCAAAGTACATCTGTTACTTTGCATGTTTATTCGTTTTTTAAAAATATGCTTGCCGATAAAAATTAATAAAAATGTCTAGCTATGGGTAGATTAGTAGGATTCAGAAAACAGGGGATTTAAATTGTTGTTTAATGTACTACTTTTACAAAAACAACTATTTTGAAATATAAACGTGTATAAAATTAAATATACTTTAAATTAAGTATTATAATAAAAATAAGAATTACAAAATTAAAATTTAAACATTAATTAAAATATATCAAAATAAAACGCAATTCTAAATACGTAATTATTTATAAGACTAAGCTTTAGATTTATTTTTGATTCTTGCAATAGGACTTTCATAAAATAACATCATATGCTATGAAACAATTTTATACTTATTCCTAAATGAGGAAGATATTTTAAATATGGATCTTTTGCAAAACAATCAGCATTTCTTCAATGTGTTTAATAAATACGCCGTGAAAGATTTTTCTAGTTTTATTTGCAGCATTATTTCTCAAATTTAACAGATTATGCTGCTCAAAGAGTGGTGGCATTTTTTGACACAATGAGTTTTGAAAAATCTTTTCTGAAATAGTTATGTTAATTTTCGTAGAGTAACTTGCTGAGCCATTTTACTGAAGGTAATAATCTCTACCTTTTTCAATTTTCAGTAAAAAGAAGGTCTGAATAAAGTTCAAAGGTAAAGATGTAAAAGCAAATTAAGAACTTGAAAGTCCAGTGCTGATTAAATAGATTTTTTAAAAAATAAACATTTAATATAAAAACTATTAATTTCTGTAAGTTCGAACGATGTACACTTACTAACAATAAAGACTGACAGTAAAATTAAAAATACTTTGTAGGACATTTCTAGATAACAATCACAGTAAAACGACCAGGCCCTGAAATAACAATCACATAAAATAACCAAAAGTAAGTAAAAAACATCCAACAATAAAAATAAAATTAAGCCAATGAGGCAATTTATCATAAATTAAATGAAAAAGAAGCAAGTTAAGAAACAAAATGAAAGAGAGAAAACGGAAATGGAAATATGAGAACAAACAATTAAATAACAATTACTTTTAGTGACTGAGTAGGCCACCTGCAAGGTACCAGAGAAGCTCCGGGATTGGAACCCGGGTCCATCCGCACGGCAGTTCGCGCCTTAACCGCTTTGACCACTCTGGCGATCAACACTATCGATATAATGTGCGAAAATTTTAAATAAATATTGTAAAATAGCAAAAGAGGTGTACGGTATCAGCAGAATAAAAAACAAACAAAAATCACCCCACCAAATGGAATAAGAAATTAAAAAACAAGTTATGGAAAAGAGAAAATTATGGGAAACATGAAATACTTCTAGAACATATTCATAGCCTTTAGAAAAAAAAGAGAAAGACAAACAAAGAACTGTTATGATAAAACATAAAGCATTTCAAATATATGGAATGAATACTTGCAAACCTGGTGACAAAAAGTACAAAGTGACGAACACCATAAAAATAAAAATTAAGTAGTGTATCAGTAACCGAGCAATAGAAATACATTATCAGTAAGTAATAAAAATAACAGCGAGCAATAGAAATACATTATCAGTAAGTAATAAAAATAACAACAACAATTAAAACGGAAAAAGCTCCGGGATGCGATGAAATAAATCCGCAAATGACCAAATTTTTGGAAGATAAGGGAATCAAACAGCTACATAACTTTATTATAATAATAAGGAGTAAAATTATGCCAACTAAAAGTAGTACAGCAATAACTTTGCTAATTTTATCAAAAAAGGATACAAAAAATATACAAATGTAAAGGTAGGTCCCATGCATAGTTGCTAAACTATATAACTATATAAAAAAATATTATAAAACAAATTTAGAAGTATAAAGAAGTTTCCGAACACAAGATCTTATGCTTACATTATAACAATTGTCGAATCTACGTAAAGCATTCGACGTTCCAGAATTATTTAGAAAAATCATAATATCAACCTAATAAAAACCATAAAATGTACATATTCACAAATAAGTAATAGAATGAGAACTGGTAATATGACTTTGAATTTGTTTTACACCACGAGAGGCCTGGCAAGTAGAAGTCTTAAGTTTTCTACTGCTTCTATGTGTAATTAAAAATAAAGAATTGCGAACAAATCTTACTAGTATAGAAGATTACCGAGCAATGACTAAACATTACTACGAGAATAAACTAAGCTGTCACACATTTAAGGACCCTGAAGTTAGCAACCCATCTATAAAAATCTGAAACGTCTCCGCTTCACTTACAAAAAATGAAATTAAAAATATACTAACGGCCTTAAATTGTCCAGTGAAAGTAAAAAGAAAGTTTAAATAAATTCCTTAGTGTGAAAAATGTCAGTTGTATAGATACACCCGTAACTACTGCCATTCGCAAGCACGTTGTGTACATATAAATATACAGGCAATCATTTATATACTAACTGTTCTAAACAACCTGGAGAAGATCTTTAGTGCGTAATCTGCCTGGAAAAACACCTAGAAAACTACAAAGGATGTAGTTGTTATGCTAAGATAAACCAGAACCAAACAAAAAGCTCTAGTTATCGAACACAAAATAGATTATACTCCCAAGCAGTAAACGATAGACAATAAAGTTTGGCAAATTATCTCCTGCATACTCTGTATCCAAATCCAACACGGTCACATCTGATGACTGAAGAATTAGCTGATTACATCTCCACCATACTAAAGAAAATAATCGAACTGAAAATCCCCCATTTAAATAAATTAATGCCATTTATTTCGTTCTTTCAACACTGCGAGACAATAGACCAAAATAATTCCCCATTAACAAATAACCTAACAGTGACTAATTGGAATGCCAATGGTCTTAAAATTCAACGTGCAATTTTTATCGAATTCATATTCACATATAGCGTGTGTCACAAAAACTCATTTTGTCAGCACAAAAAAGTTCGGAATCTCTGGATATTCGTGTACCAGAAAGATAGAGAAGCAATAATTACATCAAGCGGAGTTGCGATCATAATCAAAAAGAAAATCAATCACCACCCCCTTCATATGAGTGATTTCCAAAATATGGAAGCTATTACTATAAAAATACTTAAGGAAAATAATGGCTCTATAATTCTCACGTCAGCATAAAAACTACCACATACATGGCTTCTTAAAGGTAACATTGGCAAACTTTTCAATAATTGATCCACGCTACTCTTAAGAAACCTAAATGCAAAGAACGCCATACGAGAATGCTGAGCTAGTAACCCTAATGGAATAAAGTTACATAGCATTATGATCTACCATGGTATTGTAATATCAGCCCTAGATAATTTTACTTACCACCCATATATATAAAAAGTTAATAAACCAATATAACAAACCATCTACCTATAATTATCAGCTTCTACAACACTCTACAAACAAACCGGAAAAATTTTCAAGTGATCCTCGATTAAAAACTCTAGTACAAGAAAGTATACAGGAATTTGGTGACCATATTAGAACATCAAAACACATACTCAACCTAATTGAACTAAAGAATAGGCACAGAAAAGCATAAAAACTATATAACCAGTTATGTCATTTAGTAAAGCAAGAATTAAATAGTTTAAAAATCCAAAAATACAATTCCTACCTTGAAGATATACAACCCCGCGATCCATCTCTGTAGTTGAACACCAAACGACTGTAACAACCGAACGCAATCTAGCCGATAACCAATAACTCCACATACTTTTTCAAAAACGAAAAAACAAGCTTACTAGCAACGAATTTTAAACATATATATACACGTAACATAAAAAATATGGCAAACATTTTGAGAATTAGGTAACAAACACAATTGGCAATTTTCAGTTACAAGATGACGCGGCAATAGCCCCTGCATCTGCTTAAGAACTCAAATCCTAGACAATACTACCACACAAACGTAAAACTCCCGAACTAGATCTAAGGACTAATGAAATATTGAAGCACCTTACCAAGAAGGCAGTGGCTTATTTAACCACAATATATAATATCTGTTTCAGACTAGGACATCTCCCGACTCCCTGGATAACTGCAATCATACTCCTTATTTATCAAGTAGGAAAACTAAAGGACAACCGAAACAGTTGAGCTTCTTGAAAAAGTAAAATTCACGAGACTACAGAATAACCTACTGCAAAATGATACAATTTCTCTTCATCAATATGTCATCGAGCTTCCCATTCAACCTCTCACCAACTGCGTAGAATAAGTAAAGCAATTGAAAAGGGGGTTTGAGATGATGGACCCCTTTACAAAATGGTACTTCTAAATTAACTCATATTATCATCCAGTACCAAACTCATAAAAACAGATGTGCCTCAGGGTAGCATACTAGAATAAACTATTTAATCTGTACGTTTACGATCTGCCTACAGTTATCAATCAACACTAGCCATGTATGCTGATAACATGGCGATAATAACACAGACGTCCAGTGCCGAAACAGCAATTGAACACCTCCAAAAATAAACATAACTTGTGAATGGTTCCAAAAATGGAAAATAAAAATAAATTCCGACAAATGCCAAACGACACATCAAAATTACAAAAACAAAAAAAAATAACGAAACAGGCTGGGACTTAAAGGATTCAGTAGTAAAATATTTAGGTGTTTACCTAGATGATAAGCTTAACTGGGAGTACCATATTAACAAAAAAATTAATAAGTGCCACAACAAACTGGGTGTATTACTTCCGCTAATAAACCACAATTCTTATTTTAGAATCGAATGCACTGTGCTTAATTACAAAGAAATCCTTCGACCAATACTTACCTATGCATGCCTAATATGGTGCAATCCATTAAAAACGTCTATGAAAAACTTCAAATAAAATGCATCTTAAGCCCAAACTACCGCGAAATTTAATCTAAAGACTGCATAGCCTAAAAATTAATGTATGACAGAGGCATGACTAGTCACTTAATTCTTATATGATTATAAGTTAGAGTAGTAGCTAGTTGCATCATATAACCAAGCCGTGTATTGCATATTTATATATATATATATATATATATATATATATATATATATATATATATATATAAATCTATATATTTTCTTCTATTAAGAGTAGATAGTGTAATAACCTTTTTGTACATAACTAAATACTTCATTTCTTACAATTAATAACTAAATGATATTATATAATAGCTTCTGCATTCTAATTTTTTCATCTTCATTTGTCCAATATACTCCAGATGTTCCTGCCCCTCGTTAGATTATCGGCCTGATTCCAAGATAATTCCTGCTTTTCAGCAAGTCTTTTACATTTTCTCACGTTATGTTCGGTCTGCCTTTCTTTTTTCTGCCAGTAGTCTTCGCTTCCCATACTTGTCTGGCTTGCCTTTCTTCAGGTACTCTTTTATCCCCATCACTGTAACTAGACATTCTCTATATACTTCCTAGCACTTTCTATTTTTAATTTTTCTGTTATATTATCGCTCCTTATTTTGTCTATTATCGTAACTTTTGCTACTCTTCTTGAGTTGAAATTTTTAGGAAAGTTCGACATTTCATTTGGCTGAGAAAGAAACCGATGGATTAAAACAGGAAGTGGCGATAGCAAATAAGAGAACAGAAAAGTTAGAAAGAAAAAAGAGAAGAACATATTTATTCAGGAGTTAAAAAAGAAATCAACTAAGCCAAAAATGTTAAAGAAGAAATAGAAGAGTTTATAGAAAGGCAATTGGGTGTAACACTGAAAGTAGAAACTGCAAGAAAACTGGGAGAAAATACTTGTTTGGTAGCATTAAATAGTAAAGGGTATAAGAGTATGGTGATGAACAACAAAAGCAAACTTTGAAACTTCGGAGGAAAAGTATATGTAAACAACCATCTGACATTAAATGAAAGAAAGATACAAGCAATAATGTGAAAACTACCTAAAAAACAATCAACAAAAGGAAAAAAGTTAGGGTGGGATATCAGAAGTTGATAAGCGACAAAGAAATCTGAACTTAGAAAAGAGAATCCTAAAAACTGGAGAAGTGCTATGACGAGTAAAGTAAACCAGTCAAAGGAGCACTAAAAAACTATTAGCAAAAGAATTGTATAATGTATAATAAATAATATAATATATAAACTACAAAAATTAGCTATAATAAATTAAAAAATAGGACCATTATAAATTTCTTTTAATGGTAGTAATTTTATTTGCCTCTTTTTCCTATTTTTATCATATGAACAGTAATTGATGGTTTTGTATATGAAGAAGAAATTAAAGCTTTATAGTAGGTTAGCAATGTCCTTTTTGCTAGGCAAGTCAATCAATAGACTTGATTTGTGAACGCTCCTCATTTCTCAAATTAAAATAATTATATTATATTAAAATATATGCCTAAGATATTATAATAATTATAATAATAATGAAACGATTTAGCCCATCGGATCACAGCCTGGAAACTCAGAAGGTTAAGGCTCTCATATGTTCGCTTTCTTTTGCGCGGACGTCGCGTACCATCTCTGATGCGGAGCGATGTGGTAAGCACTGCGCCCTAGATGGTCGCTATTATTACCTTTTGTTTGATTAAACGCAGCTACCTGCCAGGCATCAGAGAGCTCCGGGAATGGAACCCGGGTCCGTTCGCATCGCAGCCCGCGCCTCAACCGCTTAGACCACTCTGGCTGTGTGCATAAGATATGCTTATATTTAAATATATTTTATCTATTAGACTCATGGATTCCCTAATTTTGCCTAATCAAATAATTTCTATCAAAATGTTTTAAAGAATATATCATCCCAACCATTTAAAATATACAGTTTAATGTTAGATGTGCTAGAAAAATTTAAAAAGTAGAAAGTCTATTTGTAGATGGTGCTTTAAAGTCTTTTAGTAATGTATTTTCCTAACAATGATCCAATGCTGCCAATTTTGGCCTTTGTTTTTACAGTTCAGTCACATTTATAAATTTAGTTTCAAGCAGTGGGACAAAAGGCACGTTTCTGGAAGAACCTCACGTCTCGTTTATATTCTCTTGGAACATTTTCAACGATAAGAGGCTGTAATTTTTGCAAGAGAATGCAGTAACATGTTCATTTTACTGTAAGGTGCCCACAAACTTGACTGCTTGGTGGAACAAATGCATAGTAAAAGTGATAATTTTTTAGTAACTTTTTTCAGCAAGTAGTCCTATTATTTCTCAAATAAATTTTATGGATTATAATATAACATAAAGTTTCAGTACATTAGCAATTTAGGAAGACCATAGTAAATAGTACTAATATAGACTTAGTGCGCTGATCAAACGGTTTTTAATGGGTACTTACGTAATGTAATTTTTTCTTTGAAGATATCTGTAATATATTAATTAGAATAAAAGATATAAACGAGGGTCAAAATTAGTGCCTTTCGTAGTTAAACCCGATTTACGTGATGATCTAAATGAGTCGATTAACAGATTGGCTAAATAACTAATGAGAAAGAGTGATCCAAATGGAGCATTGGGATGTTTATCCTAAATAACCAACAATATCGTGTGTTTATTAGTGTAAACCTGAGACTAAGGAGTTACGTATATATATATAATGTCGTCCAAATGTTCTCCACGACTTCGCTAACATGCGATCATTCTTTAGCGAGCTTTTCATTATACTTTTCCATAAATGTGGTCTTATTTCATCATTTATACATTTGATGTTTTTTTTAAGATCTGTAATAGTATCAGATTTGTTGATATTAATTATTTCTTTAAGAAAGCCTCAGAGAAATTTGGTTCGAAGTAAAGTCAGTGTTTCACATGCTGCATGACATGTGGCTCCAACTTGTTGAAGTAACATGTCGTTCACGTTTTAAAAGGTTTTTAGTGTCTCCTGATAACATATTATTGACAATAACACTGCCAACTTCTGCACAAAAAATACGGCCTAATGATTCCTCCAATTCACAATGCACACCACACAGTCAATATTTGTAGATACATCGATTTTTCATAAATAATACTACCTCACTACCTCAGACGTGACATTTTTTTTAATTTACAAAGTAATTAAAGAAAAATAAACTTGGTCGCTCAATGTAAGTTTTTAGCAAAAATCAGTTCACAAGTGTATGGCGTTTTTGATGGTTTTTGGCAAACTGCCATGTGTTTAACTACCAACTGTACAAATACAAACTTCCAAGGTTCACTGAACGTAAACGGCATGCAATTCGAATCCTAAATTTCAATTTGAACCACCCTACATTTTATCTTAAAATTGTGTTTTTTTTAGCATTCTATATACAATACAAAGTACGTTCTAGGTCTGAGATCTCCAAATCCTTTTCTAAAAAAGTACTTACTTAATAAAGGTGAAACTTCTGTTGCTTCCCAACGTAATTTTTAGGTGTGTGTTTTGCCCACTGGAAAATAGCTGAAGCAACAGCGGCTCTTTTGAAAAACGAGCGGCCACGGAAAGTGTCCTTTTTGATCGGAAATTCTTGATAGCATCACGTGTTCTAAAACATGTCACCCGCGCAGACTTGTATTCGTCGGTCAGAATTCGTGGGACCCACCTCGAAGAAACTTTCCGCATTTTAGGTCAACATGCAAAATGGATTCCACAGATCATCAATATCACGTACACCTAATCGACGGTCTTTCACAACTTGCTCCACTTGCGCAATCATGGTTTCGCTTCAGCTGTTCATTATCACACAACTCTCGACCTTCTTTAAATTTTCGTACCCATGAACGTACATTTTTAATATCAATAACACCTTCACCGCACGTCTTACACAATTGGTGATGAATTTCAATGGAAATCACCACACAAGAAGAGAAAACGGATGATTACACGTTGTTCTTAAACATTAAACGTCGTTATTTTAAGTATACAAAGGAACACTTACTGCAATGGCGGTAATTCGACCTGTGTCTATATTACAAATCAGAAATATTTCCCGCGTTTTTTTTTTAATTAACGGAATATTTCTAGTTACTCTTCTGCAGAGAAAATATTTCAAGACTTTGGAACTTGAACGCATCACGCACACACATATATATTTTTTAAAATCTACATAAATACTTAAAAACCCAAATTTTTGTTTTATTAAACGTTTTATGATAACTGATGTATAACCTTTAAGCTGTTTCCTCAGCGTTTGCGTATATTGCAACGGCCGCATAATTGGCATCATTAGGACATTTCCGTAATATTCATTTTGTGCAATAATAGTGAATTATGAAGGTAAAGTGGCTGCTGGCGCTACATCATTTCCCGAAGTGCTGCATTTTACGGTGGCCGCGATAAAACTGAGTAATCTCTGCTGCCGGTCGAACTGCCGAGCTTAATCTTTCGCGACTGCACTAAAAACTTTAATTCGAAACCTAAAATAATATCGCGTTTCCGCGTTTGAAGACACGTACCGCTCCTGGCAAGAATGAATTCGCACCGGAATCCTTTTTAATCGCGCTTTAATTAACGCTCGCGAGCGGTTCTCTTGCAGGCGACGATAAATAATTTAATACCAAAAATACACACCGAAGTGCCTTTCTAGCGAGGCCATACTTTCGCAGCTTTGTTGTTTTTAATTAAACTAAAATAATAAGGCCGCCATCACACCTGCTGCGTATATTCCAGTACGAATGCAGAAAGAAGACTAATGCGGACTGATTTATATTCGGGAGCTATAAATAGGGCTGCTCTCGAGAAATCTATTTTATTAGTCTTACAACGGCGCTCTCGAAGATTACGGCACCTTTTTATTGTAGTTACTTGCAATAAATTTGGAGCAACTGTTAATTATAAATTGCCCATTTGTATCACACAAATTTAAAAGTATAAAACCTGCAAAGCATTTGTGGACTGCGCACTAACACTTTATTTAGCGGTTCTTAATTAAATCATTTCACCATTATAATAAATGGTGAAATTTAATAACAAATTATATTACTTTTGCAGAAATATGTAAAAATTTTAAATTTTATTCTAATTAGATTACTTTCTTTTTAGCACCTCAACCTTTGGTGGCCTATCCAACTCATAACCCTCATAAACTTCTTAGAATTATATATATAACAACAAAAAACTGTAAAATACTATTTCGTCTCAAGAATACCCTTGGCAAACGGTTATGTCCACAAAACGCAAAAAAATAAGGAAAAATGTGCAAGGAAACCTAGACTCCAGTGCAATACCATTCTCCAACAAATACTATCCACTAAACAATTTGAAAGAACACAACTCCAATAATACCACAAATGAATCAGAGAAAATACCCAAACGTCTTCTAACATTTGTTTACAAAGTTACAAACTTACCTAAATTGGAGAAAACCTGCTTAAGTAGTGGCCTATGAGCAATACCTCACAAAAAGCTAAATAAATAATACAGTAAAATTTTTAAGTAATACTTTGGATACGCGACAACCAAATAATTTACCATACAAACAACCGAAAGAGAAACGAGCATATAGGGTGCTCATTAAACACCTATATCATTCAATTCCAATAGATGAAATAAAATCAGAACTTAGGTGGAGAAAGTCATCCAGCCAACAATATTGTGGATTTGTGTACTATCACAACCTATTAAAATCCAAAATCATCAACGAAAGACTTCAAGACCGACCCTTAAACTCTCAAAGTCAGTTTCCAAAACTTTGCCATCCCACGAGCTACGCTAACAAAGTCCGAACTGTAGAAGCCCAATCTTGAACACTACCAAACAGTCACTTAGTCTCACTTACATCAAGTTCCTAGATGACTTTAAATTTATGTTTTCCAGTTGCTTCAATAAAACAGCGTGCTTACAATGTTACTCAATAAACCATCCAATCGATAAATTCCCATAATTGCACAATAAAACGTCAATGGCCTATTAAGACATAAGGAACAACTTACCCTGTTTGCTAAACAAAAATTCATCGACATAATGCTAACAAGTGGAACACACTTCAAACAAAAATTCTATTTTAAAATCCTAAATTATATAACATTACACTAACCATTCCGATAAAACTGGACACCCAAGAACTGCCATCTTAATAAAGAAAGCATTAAATATTACTACACACCACATCTATTAAAGTGATCACTTTACCTTTTAAATTTACGGTAGAAGCAATCTGTTGTTCTCGGCATAATACTAAAAAAGAGGACTTCTTCTACACTATGGAACCAAAATTCACCTTTGGAGGCTACTTCAATAGCAGACACGCTACATAGGGCTCTTGATTAACTATTATCAAATATAGAGAGCTGTTCAAGGTTTTACAACAAATCAATTACGACTATGTCACCGGAAACCCCACTTATATAGACATCTACGCTGGTCTCGATTTAATCTCAGATCACACACCCGTCGTAGCAACAATTAGTGCATCTATTATCTACAAAGAGCTTTTCAAAAGACTCCACAATTTTAAAACAAATCATTATCTCTTACGTAGACCTGCAACTTAACTTCAAAAACCCAGAGAAGTAGACGACCCCATCAATCAACTAAATACGCTACTAACAATATCAGATCAGCTAGCTACGCTCTTCACCGATCACAAAAAGAACTAACAATAATATCCTTCCTTGAAGTTAAACAGTTAGTCGCTCAAAAACGAAAGCCAGAACCCAACGCCAAAACACTCATTATCCATCAGACAAAACAAAACTCAATAATCTAAGTAATCAACTAAAGGCAAAGCTTAAAACCTACAAAAAACTTCTCAAAACCTACGTATTAAGCCTTAACAGGCACGGCAATTCAATTTGGAAACCAATTAGATCCTCCCTATTACCTGAAATAACTTTTCTACGCCCAGAAGAAACTATTACCAGCACTAGCATGGCCTAAAAGATCCAAGGAAAGAGCAAACTTATTTGCTTACTACTTCTCTAGTGTCTTTTAAATACACAAAGACACACTCAGTGATCCAAATCCAAAAACACTCATACCACCTGAAGCTCTTCCCACTCCCATTCCGCCAGTCACACTTAAGGATATCAAATCCAAGATACAATAAGTTAATCCCAAAATTCTAGAGATGGGCCAAATTACACCCAGAATGTTACTCTCAAAAAAAAAAGTCGTACTCTAATTTACATCTTCAACGCTGTCCTGAAACTTTAGAACTGGCCTACATAATTCAAAAAAGCAGAAATAATTTTTATCCCTAACCACGTAAAGATCTGAACTACGTAACATCTTATCGTTCAATAAACTTGCTGTCAATGACCTCCAAACTCCTCGAAAGACTAGTGCTACGAACTCTTGACCCTAAATTCACACCAACAAATTGGATACCAAACTAGCAATTTGGTTTTCGTAAAATGTACTCAACAGTCTAACTTTCGACTCATCCATAAAATCTAACAAATTTTACTCCTTTCCTTCCATAAGCTGCTACATTCTTGCCTAATCCACCGGCAATTTCTAACACGAGTCAATGACGCAACTTCAGCACTATATCCAATCAATTTGGTGTACCTCAGAAAACCGCACTGGGTCCTTCCTCTACCTATTGTACAGCTTAAAGCTCCCAACCATTCCTACCAACGATAGGTGCTTTACTTTTGTCGACGATACCATTATACTTGCAAAATACAATTATGTAAATACTGCTTCACGTCAAGTTCAAAGTCACTTTATTCTTCTCTCAAGAAATGGAAGATAAAAGTCAAAGAAATAGAATCAGACCACAATCAGACGTTCACTCTGACAAAAGTACTCTGTCCACTAGTTTATTTAAAAAATATTGAGATCCCACAAACTATCTCCATGAAATCTTTAGGTCTTCACCTCAACAACGAAATCACCTAGTAAAACCATATTAATAAAAAAAAGCAACACATAAAACTACGAACTCAAAACTCATCTCTATTAGTAGATTATAAATTTCTAATACACAAAACCATCAAGCCCATATGGACCTACAATGTGGAGCTGTGCCGCTGTGCTAACAGGTAAAACATTGCGATAATTTAACAATGTCAGTCAAAAATACTACTAATATTAACCAACGCACCATGGTACATAACCACGCAGATGTTACCTGTAGACCTTAGTATCCCAATATAACACGAGTTATTCAGGATAAAACAACAAAACATCTAGAAAAAATAGCAGTTCACACTAATCCCCTGCTGTCTAACCTCCTACATTAAGAACTGATCAGAAGACTCAAACGACGTTGGTCAACACATTAGCTTATAGGATACTGTGGGCATCCAATTTGAAATCTTGCTGCTCACATAAACGTAGTTGTATAATACGCTACAAACGTGGTCAGACGCCACCCGGATCGTGCGCAGACCGAGATCGCGGCTCGGCGCATACGACTAGAATTAGAGTGGATATCCTTTGCGGAGGCATTCCAGTCAAGTCCATTCCATCTTGTAAGACACTGTGCCACGCTGCTCCCGCTGCTGCCTTGTACAAGTTGTGATATTAAATATATTAATCAGAATTTGCTAAAATACTATTTATGATACCATTAGGTGTTTGTAAGATAATTGTAATTTTTTTTTACTTTATAGTTAACATTTCTTGTGTATTAAGGGGATTATTTAATTTTAATATATTTTACCAAAAAACAACAAAGGTATTTTAATAATCTCATCATAAAGTAACAATTATTATAGATAATAGAAATATTTATAGTGCTATACCTTTATTGCTTCTACCAAATATGGTGGATATATATCTGATTAGTTAATTTATTGGCTACTTATTTGATTGGCTTTGTGATAATCCCGATTGTTTATTATATCGTATAATGGAAATGGCAGTCTGAAACTAGTTTTATCAAGTTCTTTGTTACTATAATACTGTTACGACCAAAAGTGGACTGCATCGTAATTTTAATTTTAAACAAAGGAACTTCAAAGAAAAGCCAAAGCTGAAACACTAACCTTTGAAAACGGCGCTTTCTTGCAGAAATAGGTTCCCTGTACTTTAATCTTGGGGAATCCAGGAAGAGGAAATAAGGGTGTGGGTAAAAAGATAGGACAAGTCACCCTAATCTTCACAGCGGAGCCGATCGGAAGCGTTTTTCCTGGTGCAACAAGGTTCCTTCTTGATTCCTTGCCGGGTCAAATCCCAAGGAAATTGGACCGAGTTTTCCCACCGGAAAATTTCAATTCCCGAAATGCAATCGAGAAACAAAACGACCTCCGGGAAGAGGTTAATCTGTTCGGCAAAATATCGAATTCCGCAATAAAATAGCCTTTAACAAAACGGCCCCGCGGAAATGGAAACTTCTGCCGCCAATAAAACACGCCGGCAAACTGTCGGTTAAAACGCTCTCGCCCACCAAAAATTAAAACCCGGTCGCCTGCTTTCCAAATCATCACAATTTAAAATTCAAAACGAAGCGAGCGAAAGAGTAACGAGCCCGGCTGGCCGAAGGCCGCTTCCGTTTTTATATATCAGCGCTATGCGTGGTCAGGCAAATTTGCCGCCGCTATCTCAAATCAAAACTAAAGCGCGTATATAGAAGGGAACCAAAAGACGGCCGGCCCTAATTTAAAATCCAAATAAATAATAATCATATTTTTATGGTTACAACTCTTCACGGTCTTCTAATCGTATTTGTTACTAATTTTGTCAGGTTAACTATTGATATCTGTACTAAATCGTCAATGATTCTGAATGTGGTATTTACCATGCAGTTAAGCAATGGGGAAATATCAGCAATAGAATTATATGTTCACTACTAATTGTTGAATAGTAAAAAAAGTAATAAAAATAATAAACTTTGTAAAATTAGTACTTATTACTAACATCAAAGATGATTTAAATGTAAAGAAGACTTTTAGTGATATGGTAATACTGCAGCTTACAACGAAACGCCAGTATTCAGTGCGCATTTTTAACATCGTTTGGTATGGTACATAATGCTATCATTTTCATAATATCATAGATATAATACATTTACCATTATAAAGGTTACATTAGTAGCTATTACCACGATGTAGCAAGAATACGAAATGAAGCTGCACAAAGTACGAAGTGCGTTTAAGTTTTAAGGTCTCCAAATTCTTTTCTCAGTAATGAGAATGAGTAGAAAGATGCGGTTAATTTTAAAATACACGGGAAATATTTCTGAACTTGTAATATAGATGGCAATACCATACAATGTACCCAAGTCGAATTACCGTCATTGCAGTGAGTGTTGTTTTGTACACTTCAAATGGAGACGTTTAGTGTTTAAAAACAACTTTAATCATACGTTTCCTCCTTTTGCGCGGGGCAACGCCCATCGAAATTTATTGCCAATTGAGTGAGATATGTGGTGAAGGCGTTATGAATGTTAAAAATGTGCGTTCGTGGTTGCAAACATTAAAAAAAATCGGGAGTTGTATGATAATGAACCGAAGCAGCCCTGGCCACGAACCAGTCGGACCGAAACCATGATTGCACAAGTAGAGCAAGTTGTTATGGAAGACCGTCGATTAGATATGCGTGATATCGCTTCTAAACTTGTGGAGTCCATTTTGCATGATTACGTGAAAACGCGGAAAATTTCTTCAAGGTAAGTTTCACGGATGCTGCGCGGGTGACAATGTCTCAGGACACGTTGACACGTGATGTCGCCATGAATTTTTGACCACAAAAGACACTCTCCAAGGCCACTCATTTTTCAATCGTGCCGCTGTTAAATCAGCAATTTTTAGTGAGCACAGCATACCCCTAAAGAATTGTTTTCAGCAGCCATAGAATTATGACGACGACGTTATAAAAAGTGTGCACGTCCAGACGAATATTAAGTTAAGAAGTAACAGAATTTTCAATTTTCTTGGGTAAATATTTAAAAAAAAATTGAAAGTATTATTTTTAAATTTTTCTGTCTGGCAAATATATTAATGGAATTTTGCGATTGTTGTATAACCAGCATACCAGCGTGTTCTAACGGCTAAGGCGCGGGTTGGAGTGCGGATGGATCCGGGTTCTATTCTCGAAGTTTTCTGATGCCTGGCGGGTGGCCTACTCAAAATAATTGAGTACCTTCGTTCACTTCAAACAAGGGGTAATAATAGCGGTCGTTTAAGTCGCGCTGCTTGCCACATCGCCCAGTATCAGAGATGCGACAACCGGGCAAAGTGGCGAACATATGAGAGCCTTAAGCTCTTAGCTTTCTCGCGGTTCGTTGAAGTCTTATAAAAGAAAAAAAAAGTGTGAGCAGCTCGATAATCAAATGTCGATGAGAACTAAATTATTTACATGAGATAAGTTGTTTTGTTACGGTAGCGGTTAGCCACTCTTTGTGATCCTCAAAAAACAGATCTGCTTTAGGTGTACGACCCTACCCACGCGAGTCTTGATTTTCTCTCACCTCCCAAGACAGAGAAATCATGTCCCAATCCTAAATCCTATCTATTACTATTCAATCCAAATAACATTCTCTTTTCCCTTTCTAACCAGAATTTGGCCAAAGTAGAATTATAAGGCCTAATACCTTCAAGAATCTTAGTGAATTTAGAATTTCAATGAATATAGTACAAGCAGCAGTCGGAATGCCAAAAGGAGAAAGGGTGCTAGGAATCGCTGGGTCGACCTAGGCTGCTATAAGACGACTCTTTGGATAAAAACTTACAATATAAGATCCTTGGCGGATAGTAATAAGTTATGTGAACTGGAAAACGATTAAGAAAAAATTAAGTACGTTGTTATAGAATTAATTAAAATTAAAAGAAAAGGAGAAGAATATATTACCTTAAAGTCGGGAAATCATTTTATGCACAAAGAAGTAACGTATACTGGTGTGGCCTTTATGATTAATAAATGTATGGCCCCATACATCAAATCATTTAAAGCTATATAGGTCAGAACCGCATATATCAATTTAAGAATTAACAAAAGGACAAACATAAAAATAATACAAGTTTATGCTCCAACCGTAGAGATAAAAGAAGGGTGAACCAGACATGGGCGGCATTTGAAAAAAATTATTCTCTTGAATGATAATGCTCGTCCACATGTTCCCGCCCCGATCAAAACCTATTTGGAAACGCTCAATTGGAAAGTCCTACCCTACCCGCCGTATTCACCAGACATTGGCCCTTCTGATTATCACTTGTTCCGATCGATGACACATAGCCTGTCTGACTAGCACATCATATGAAGATACCAAAAATTTGATCAATTCGTGGATAGTCCCAAAAGATGAAGCGTTCTTCCGACGCGGTATCCGTATGCTGCCAGAAAGATGGGAAAAAGTAGTGGCTAGCGATGGACAATACTTTGAATGAAACATAAAGTTCCATTCTTTCGCAATAAATGCCCAATTTTTGATAAAAACGCCGGAGACGTCTTTGTACTCCCTTTATAATTTTAAAAGACTTAAGGGTAGACCACTTATGCGTTTGATACATAAAATCAAATTAACAGCAGGTTAAAAGGTTTAAATGGATTCAACAAGCAACTAACTGAGAACGATTGAGAGAAATTAAAAAGGTGTATATTAAAAAATTGACGTAAAGAGCGATAGAAAAAAGGAGAAAAGAAGAAAAAAAGACGTCGAAGAAGAAGAAGAAGAAGTTGTTTTATGCAAAACGTGACCTATTCTTATCTATGCACTAACTAAACGCAAAAGAATATCGGGGCATCACAGTGTACGAAATAGTTGAAAGGAGCTTAAAATATTGGTAACATCAAAATAATTTTCGGCCAACTTGGAAACTTTGTATACACTTCGGAATTATAGCGTTCTAGTATAGTGTTATTTGAAGAGTAAGAATCCAGTTATAAAGAAAAGCAAAACCGTTCCTTTAAATTTGTGTTTATTTGTAATATTTGCAAATTAATTGCCTCTATTTTCACGAAAGATTAAGATTGCGTACTGGTCAAAAGGACAATAAATTGCAATTTCTTCCAATTACTACTCAAAAACAATACAAAACCAAGAACTACTTTAGTAACGAAACAAATTAAAAACCATTGAAAAATCATTTATCATTCGCTCGACAGCCCTGACTTGTTACCTTTTGACTAAGATGTAAGCGGCAAGGGCAAACAAATTTGAAAGCAACATGCAGGTTAAAGAATTTGTGCGCAATTGACTTCGTAGTTGCTGTTTTATACGGCAATGGCATTTAAAAACTTTAATTGGCTTATAAAATCATCATCATATTTACTTATATATAAAAGGCGATGTGTTGTTTGGTTGTCAAAGTAACGCGTTCGGAGCCAAGCGGAAATACACGAACGATCGTCGTATCTTTAAAGTACACTGCAATTTTAAAAACTTAAATTAAAATTAAATTATTTATCCCATTGTTTTAGTTTTTCTGTTCTTTTTTGCAAATAAGCATACTTTGTGTATGGAACGCGTACAAACAGCTGAGTACCACATAAATTACATGAGAAAACGAAGAAGTGAGCAGACTGCGGATGAAAGATCAGCAATAAATGAAGCGAGGCGAAAGAACTCCGGAGGAAGTTGAAGTTGCAGCAAAAAACCAAGTAAGGCGACTGCGACGTTACCAAAGAACGCCGGAAGAAATAGCTGCAACTATAGTAACGATTGCTACGGAAAGTTCGTAATACTTGCATTATCTATAGCAGCCAAACGTAGTTGGCTGGACTTTTTAGTAGATGATAAGTAATGCAAAATATTTAGGAAAATAAGCATTTATGTGATTAATCAAATGTTTGCCTAATGAAAAAGTTGGAGAAATATAAGGTTTACAGTAATTAAAAAATACAAAAGTATTCTATAATTTACAATTATTTAACGTTGTGTTTACACTAACATTTTCATATAAAAACTTTCAGTCTACCAAATTAATATATTTTATGAATGTTATTATTTAAAATCTAAATTACGTATAATAAGAAAAAATATGTTACAAATTTAAATTGGGACATGAATAGTGACACGGAGAAGCCGTTAATTGAAGATAAATAGAGCTGATTTTTTTAACAAACTCGGAGACAGAACTTATGCAGAAAATCTAGCAGTTTAAACCTCGAAACTGGTACAGGTTGAGTTGTAAAAGTGTAGCGACAACTACTGAATCTTTGTGTTTCAACAACACTACGAGGCGTATTTGTGAAGTAAGTTTCGTTTCCACAGAAAGCCGCTGGAGCACATCGGTTGTCTGATTGCACATGCTTGCAAAGTCCTTTGTGCAGTAGTTGGCTACAGGTGCCGTTTCATTAAGAGTAATTGTTTATGGTGTTTATTATAAGGTTAGAAATGTTCAAATCCCATGAAAGATACGCCTCCTGTGAAATACGTTTTGTTAAACGTTCCTTGCAAACTGTGAAATAGAAATGATATGGGTGATGGAATAGTAAGAAATAGGTTAGGCAGTTTGTTTGGTGTTCATCTCTAAACTCCCTTGTCCCGAATCCCATCTCTACCTGTAACCTTGATTTTGTCCGCTAGCCACCCTAGCCACAACTAAACGGGATTTTTACCGCCGCCCGGCATTCCGATTCGAACCCTCGTGAGCGACGAAGCAGAGCCAGCCGACCCAGGTGCTCTATTGCGCTGTGCTTGCACGCTGTCGCTGCCTTTTGTACGTTCCGTCCCGTCCGTGGTGCCCCAGTACATTTGGCCAAGGAAAACCCACTCCCCGGGTTGCAGCCGCCAACGAAGAGCACCAAAATCCGCCGTCTAGGCTACCAGAGACCATTACTTGCGGTAAGTCTCGTTTTAGGGGAGGTTCTCATCAAGCAACCCGAAAATGAGCCGTTCTTCTTTATTTGTTTCATAGAAGGAAGTAAATAAGGTACTGGAACTTTTTCACACATATGTATGTATTCTTTGAGTGTACAAAAAATTTTTTTTTTATTAATAAACAATCGTTATATAATTAGTTAAACACTCGTTTATGGGACCGCCTCGAAAAAAAGTTTCCGTATGGTGGGAATTCTGGAGCCTCCAATTTTTATCTGAAATCAAAAAACAAAAAAGTTTTAGAAAATATATCATATTCCTGGGAGCTTATACCAATAAAACCGAAAAAGTCAAAAATTAACAAAATGACGGAATTGTTTTTGTACCGATTTTGCATGTTTTTTTGCTCTTAAAATCGATATATAAAAAAAATAATAACAAAATTGATGGTTTTATATGTATAAGCTCCCAGGAATTAAATTTCCTTTAAAATAAAAAAAAAATCAAGTCGATCCCTCAATTAGTTTTTGAGCTAGGATTTCCACCAGTTTAAAAAATGTCGTTTTGAGAAAAACGCGTTTAAAGATTCGGTTAACGATTTTTGGTCTTTAAAAATTTATTAATTTACCTTGCGGCTAATCAGCAATTCCAGGGCCATACAATAAACCTTCCTCGACCTCAAACTGTTGGATTTTACTTAATTGCTCTGATTTTTTTGCTAATGCAGCTGCTCTTGCACCATCTGTCATATTTACTTCAGCAGAAGTTATGCGCTTGTTATCTGATTCTTCGACGAAATTATTTATTTCCAGGCCAATGGCTATTCCCAAAGTGTTCATAATCTTTAGTAGAGTAGTATATCCTTCATTAAATAAGGAGATTGCGATATAACTAGCAATTTCGACGGTTTGCGCGCCACAGTGTGAATGTTTAGTGCGAGTTTCCATATACAAGCGTTAACGGACTCGTTCGAGTTTTGAGTGTTACCTCCCAAACATCGATTCAATAAATCATCAGTCGCTAGAGCTTCGAAAACAGGCTTAATTGCATCTTGAACCTTTTGTGAAAGTGGCTGCTTATGCTTAAAAGATGCGACAGTACCGTCAGCTTCAGCCACGCACCACTTGCACTAACTCTCGTTGCCTGCTGGACAATACGAGTGTTGTGGGTTTTCATCTGTAGAAATATTATGATAGAATAC
Organism: Sinelater perroti; assembly: GCA_036346155.1. Lineage (NCBI taxonomy): Eukaryota > Metazoa > Arthropoda > Insecta > Coleoptera > Elateridae > Sinelater > Sinelater perroti. The sequence continues at coordinate 7,672,523 of JARFIY010000265.1, forward strand.
TGCCCATATCTCTGCTTTCATTTTTTCCAATGAATCCTTGTTCCTTCTAATGGCCAAACCGTAATATATAGTTAAATCGAAAATTACTTTGTTCGTTAGCTTACCAGCACCTTTCCGGCCAAGACCTTTTGTCTTTTGCTTCACTGCTCGGAGATAGCCCATTTTTTTTGGACGTGGCCAACACATTCTTTTTTTTCACGATAAGATCATTGTAAGGATTAAGGTCCAGTATAGATTTAAATGTTTTTGTATCGCCATGGCCTATGTAATTTTCATACTTTACGCCAAGCAGTTCGGTAGATCGCGTAAACATTTCATTCACGGCGTCTACCTCCATTTCCCCCGCACTTCCGTGATGGTTAGCACTGCACTCTTCGTCGTGGCTTTGTTTCCATAATTTATATTCAATAGAGCCTTGTTTAGACTTCAATTGGCGCAGCTTTGGCAAAAGGCAGATTTAACGACAAAATCTAATACCTTGTTTGTGAATTTTCCAATCAATGTAGCAACACCAAATAAAGAAGTAAATCCTCGTTTTTTCCATGACCCACCTCCCGACACCGTTAAAGGCAAAGGTTCATTTGCAGCAGCAGAATTAATATCGATTTCTTCTTTGACGGCTTTCTTTTGAAAAACTTCTTAAACTGATCTCGACGCTACGTGTAGGTTTTGAAGAAAAGTGTAATACATATTATTACTGGATGACGACGTAATATCTCGAATGGCACAAAACATTTTTACATTTCGTAAGCCTCCTCCCAACATACGAATAGCAAACATTAAGCGTCGATTTATTTCCGAAAAACGGTGACCACTGGACTCGAATCACAACTCCGACGCGAACAAGAGCACTCCGCCACTACTTTGAAAGCAACTCCTGCGCCGTTTGTTTTATAAAATTTTACTTCACTATTACAACTTTCACACTTAACAAACGTGCTGAGAAAAGAAAACATTTAGGAAATGTAAAATCACGTAATTAGATGTTATATCGACAGGTATTTTGTCGTACTCCGCTTTTTTCAACTTTTTGGCTGACGTGCTCACATAGTTCGTATCGCACTCTCTAGAAAACTGATTGCCTTGAAATTTTTTCTTACGGCTTTTTCCTACACGTTCATTGAAGCTACGGCCAAACTTTTTAGTTGCATTAGGCATGATTAATGCAAAAATAACGCACAAATAAAAATTACTACTTCCGTTTGGAGCACGTGTTCGACTGATGTTTTGTTTACGCTATACCCATCGACTTTAATGTGTAGAAGGCAACCCTTATAATATAATATTATATACTATGACATCTGGTGGCACTTTTGGTAACTATAATTACCATAGAATACGAATATAAGCGCCGAATTCAAATATATAAGGGTAAAATATGCTCTATTGCGAGTCATCGATTTTCGCTTTTATTAATTAATAATAATTAATAATAATAGATTCTATTATTATGCTATAATTTTTTTTTAAAAATTATTTCGGTCTTACCCTTTTAGGGGCATATTCTACACATCATAAGGTATCAAAAAAAGCAAAAAAAAATCGATTTTTTGGTCGATCTTAATGAGAACCTCCCCTTTAGTTGTTCCGTCATCCATTTGTTCCCAACAGCACTTTTTTCCCGCAGTCTGGAGAGTGCACAACTGACCTGCCGCCCACTATATTTAAAGTTGTTTAGTAATAAGTTGTATTGTTTTTTTTTGTTTTTTCTCAATTTTTTGTTTTGCTTAATTGTTACTTTGTTATTAATTTTAGTTTTTCCCAATATATATTTTACATAGCTCTGTTTTGTTTTATTTCCTGTTTTGTTTATCGAGTTACTTAATTATCAAACACAGTTTAAAGAAGGACGAGAAAAGGTGCACGATGAGAAACGGAGTGAACGACTATCTAGCGTTACTGATTATTTTATGCAATTTGTTATCAAAAAAATTCGTAAGAACAAACAATTTACAATTTTGTTTCTATAAAATAAATTTCCGCATATATCGAGAACTGTTGTTTATACAGTTGTTTGTACAGCATCGAGTGCCTTCACAGGAAGGTATAGAGAAACTGGTCCCACCCTCCGACAAATGTCATAATGTAGGTGGAAAAAGAATCTATATAAATAGTTTAAAGTTTATATTTTATTTTATAAATAATAGTAACAAATTTTGTCGTCACCAAAAGTTGCGGTAGTAGAGTGTTTATTCGTAGAGAAATCTGTTGTAAATAATAGGTAAAGCATTGGACTTAAAATGCCTTTTTGGAAAACACCTGATTTAATAGGGTCTCTTCTTGTGACTTACAATTAGAAGTACCTTTTTTCTATGTATGATTTAATGATAACAAAGTAATAGTGAGGTAGGCTGCCGCCGTTAACTCAGTGGTCAAGATATTCGTTCTTCTGACCTCGAGCCGACGAAGGCGACTTCGAGTCTCACTCAACCCATGGGAATGTGTGATTGTCCTATTATTAAGTTATTAAGCTAAATAAATAATAGTGAGGTATTCTTAGCTCGTATAAAAGCCTTCCGTGCCACACAATATCAAAGGCTTGGATGTGGTCCAAAAGGCTTCTGTAAAATATTCTTTATTTCAAAAGACTTAATAAATGTCTGCTTACTTGTTCGACCGTTTTAATATTTTCAAACCCTAATTGGTAACCTGGAATTAATTTTAGTTTTTCAATAATTGGTTCAGGTCTCTTCGCAAACAGTTTTTCTAATAGTTTGCATAGTTGTAGCAACAGACTTATGAACCTGTAAGAGAAAACTTTGTTCTATATTTTATCAGATTTTGCTACTAAAATTATTTGCGAAATCTTCCATGGAGCTGAAAAGTGTCCTAACCTTGGTACAGAGTTTGTATGTATGTTATCGTTAATATTACTAAATCCTTACGGAGAAATCCTTTGATTAGTTGTCCGGTGATAAGGTTAAAGTCCGGTGTCTTTTTTGGATTTTAATTGTGTTTGACCATTTTTTAAATTTCGTTAGCTGTGAATATGTCAGGAAGTGGTAATATTTGGAATAACGCATTTAAAGTTTCTCTTGTCTCCGTTTCTTATAAAAGAGTTCATGTCGATTGTAACAGTTGAAATGGGGATGCGGTTGCTCAGATGGTTCAACCAGTTGGCTCTGTCCTCTAGCCGGCGCGCGCGAGTTCGAGTCTCGCTCACCCCATGGGTATGTGTGTGAATGTCCTAGATTAAGTGCATGGTTAGTGGGCACAATAAGCCCTTAAGGCTGCAGTGCCTGTAAGTGAGCAAAAAAAATGAAATATTTTTTTAAGATAAGCAGCAAGTACTTTATCTTTTTATTGGTCTAATCTATTTTTTGTTGTTTTCTACGGGGTATGGTCTGAGTATGCTGTAATATCCAGGCTTGCAATGTAACCTTCATACGATTCGACGCTTACACTTTCGATTAATTTTTTAAGTTTTGTTGAAATTTTATTACAATGTCTAATGCCCGGAGGGTATTGTGTAAACTGTCAGATTTTGCTTAATGTTCTCTTTTCGGAAATTCTCTGTTTATTATCACTGGATATTGTTCTTTTATTCTTTTGGTTAAGATTTCTGAAGTAGATTTCCAAATTGATTTAGTAAAGTATGATAAAGCAAACTCTAAATAATCTATTATTTTTCGTGGGATATACAAGTTGTCTAGTATCCAATTAATGTTTTTATTAAATAATTTAGTTTTCAATCGTAAGGTAACCTGGTGTTATACTTCTCCCTGCAAAGAAGTCGAATAAATGCGATTCCTTTTTGGATCACTAGTCTAATAGGTAAGTGTGTATGTTGTCAACATTTACACTATATTAATCCAAAGTCAAACTGAAGATATAGAGTTTCCAATCCAATAAAAAGATAAACAAACATTAAAAGGATAGGGACATGGAATGCCCGGAATATGTCAGTCAGCAAAGTTAAAAAGCATAACTAATGAGATGAAAATAAATCAAATTGAAATACTAGGCATTAGTGAATTTAGAATGACAGGCTCAAGAAAATTTAGTTAGACGACACTGTTATATATTACAAGGGTTGTCCGCAAAAAGGTATTTTTTGCCTCTTAGGCTAACAATTTTTTAGCCACCTTTCCTCAAATATTTGCAGGGTGGGAACGTATAAATTTTTAAATGGATCGACTTTTTCGCTTTATCAGGAAAGTCGTATAATTTCACTTAGTATCCATTCATAATAGACGCAAACATAAGCTGTCTATAAGACATACGTAATAGGTGAAGTTAAATTAATGCAAAGCTTATGCTGTTCATTCCCGTAATTTTTACGTTTTACGTTCAAACATAAGAAATATGTAAAGTTAAAATCGGTTCATTTTACGTATTTCTTATGTAAATTTACAGTACTTTTTAATTTTTCCCTAGATTAATGTTGGCAACAACAAAATGTTTGTTTTGATTCTGAAATCGGATAAGCTACTTTAGTATTGTCGACATTTTGGCTTTGCTTTTACAACGGATAAGAAGCTATTAATTAATTTACAAGGAATGCCATGGAGTTGTTCTGCTCCGATCGTTATCAAATTTGGTATACAGTATGATATGACTGAGGGATGAATACATGTTATTGCTTTTTCCTGTGTGACTCAGAACTTAAGATATATGAAGTATGAAAGTTTACCGCTTAACAATAATGCATATGAGAGATATCATTAGTGTTAACTGCAAAGAAGTGTTGAACACAAAGATACATTTGACAACGAGCACATCTGATGAACAATAATGCATTGCATCGCTCGCCCTCGATGTCCTTCTGACAATTTTCGAAGGTTCTTGAGAAACAAACAGTGACAGTAGTTTAAAAATTTATTATACATAGATAAACGATAAATGTATGATTTTAAATTTTTATAGTTATAACTTATTCAAGGTTGCTCTGACTGAGCTCACTTTTTCCATTTGTTCAATTTATAATGTTGCAACTTACTTAGTCTATGAGTTAATCAGTCCCTGGCTCAAATATTGGAGTAATAACTTCAGAAATATATCTGCGTGAGTTCAAAAATATAACGCACTTATTTAAATTGGCTGGAGAAACGAGATGAAAAAATAGTTGTTGGTCTACAAAATTGACTGCAGAAGTAATATTATTAATGGTAAGTAATATTGTGCAACCAAAGATGTATAAAGGTTACGCCACATTTAATAAAAATTTTGTAAAATTTTGTATACCTAAAGTGTTGCAAGTAGGTTTATAAATGAAATAACTTTTAAAAGAAAATTTGTGATTACTAACATTAAGATTATAACGCAGAAAAGGAAACAGAAACCCACGGCAAAAATATTTTGAGGTAGTAACGCAAATATCGTGTCAAAGGCTGTTTTTATTTAACACGCTCATACACCGCAAAAATGCAAACATTCGCAATTAAGTTGTGTAACGCAGTCAAAGCGACCGTATATGCATTCCGGCTAAATAAAACATAAGCGGGCGGGCAAGTTTTTATTGCCCGCGTTAAATTTAATGAGGAAAAGCAGCCGCAACGAAATAAATTCCGAAATAAAAATTCCCGCAGATGTTTCACCTTTAAACTAAAAGAGGCGCCATAATTCACGGGCTCGCCCTTTTTGCATCCGTGCGTAGTGTGCGGATTGCGGTGTCAAATGGTCCCGCACGGGGCCACCGTTGCGAGCTTTCCTCCAAAAGCTCGGCCCGTCGAAATTGTTTTGTGTCCGCGCCGAGCGCGGGCGCCGAACGGCAATTTTATTTCAAGAAGCGCGGTAAAATGGGTTGCGTGTATCTTATGAATATGACGCCGGGTGGTTAAGGCACTGCATTTTAATAGGGGTATATCCGGTTACCTGTCGCTTTTGACGAGGGTGCGTTTCTTATCTGATTAGGGTTTGGGTTCCCGGCCGCGCCGGCCTCTATCCGACTGCGGCTTTAACGAACCGTTGGAAAGAGAGAAGCGGACCTGACGTGGTCCGAATTAGCGCTTGACGTTGATGCCAGAATATTTTTATATCTGCTCGGTAACTGTATATTCAAATACCATAACCGCGTATTTAAATGATGCAAAGTGCTGCGTTTTATTCGGATTTAATGAGACCAGCAGATGTTGCCACTCTTAAGCGGGATGTTTATAGATTGTCTCGAGGGAAATGCCTCCGGCCTTATTTATGCACGAGTCCCTTCTTCTGGGCTAAAAATGGAGGAAATTGCTTGAAACGTGTTTTTATCGATCTGTAAAGTGCCAGTTTCATGAATCGTTAATACCATAAGGTACTTCCTGAGAGGCGGTGCAGTACGATGATCGCATTTTTCATTCTTAATTGTAATTTTATAATTTTACTGCATTATTACATTTAAATTTTATCTAACCAGATCGAATGTTTTATAGTTATACAATTTAGTGTGTTTTATTTATTTTTCATATAAATTTAATTTTAATAAACCCGTAGGTTCTATGACAAAACTATAATTCTCACACTGTCTGCCCACAAAAATTATTTTATTTTAAATAGCAACTAAAGAACAAAAGATGTAAACTAAAGAACATATGGACACTTAAAATAAAATATTAAAAGTATGTCGTTAACCTTGTGTCAGTTATTTGTTTCTGTTAAATTTTGCATATAAACATTTGTTTAGATTATGGATTTTGAAATATTGTATTGTATTTTTGTATTTACAAAATGTATTTAAATTTTAATTTAATATTCATTATCGAATATGCACGTTGATACCCTTAAAAGTAGGTGTACTGGAAATATGGATTACAAAGTTTGTTCCTATCTAAAACAGTCGTGCGTGATAAAAAGTCACGTCTTACACGATAAAAAATTCAAGTGCTTACAGTTGGCAGTTTTACTCAGTAGTATGCAGTAATTTACTTTGAATTCGGAGACCGATTTGAGCATCCATATCGATCGGACGCTGTGTTCAGTTGTGATTTGAGTTTTTAATAACAAGATTTTTAAAATTCCACATAACTTGATTGAAGAGGGCAAGTGCGCGACATCCAGCCGCTATCTTCGCGATAGCGGCTCACGCCAAATGTGTTTTAACGTTACTTTAATACCATATAATAAACCTGTGAAGTTCAATAAATAACTGTAAGTACAAATATTTAAGAAAAATGCCACACATGCAATCAGTACAAATAAAACCCCCAAAACTAATTTACCAAGGAACAACGTCATCATAATGGACCCGATAAAACTGAATTTAGCGAGGAACCAACGTCATCAATAATCGCGGCTTATCATCACCATGAAAATACTAATCTTATGAAACGCTATATGTTTAATAAGCGATACGGACTTATGGCATCACCAGATTTTATAACTTACTAGAGTACATCAGATAAATTCGCTATATAACTCTATCAAATCCCAGCACCGATAGCCAAGACCAACCTCAACAGAAAACCGAAAGTTCCACTCATATTTCTACTAACGGCAGACATCAGAACATAATTCCCAAGGACATTAAAGAAGTCTTAAAAATGATTTCCACAACCTACAAGGTACCTCAACCTCACAGAATTAATCTAAACAGTTCCACTGATGATTATAGAGCATCTTACGGCAAATTCTATGCATCACCAGAACAAATTAAGTTATTTTACATTATTAATCCAGAAAATGCAAATACTTCGGCAATAATAAGAAATGTCCCTATCTCTATCACTGATAATGAAATCTATGCTGAATTAGTTCAGTTAAAATATCCAATAATTAAGGCAACCAGACTACTAAATGCAAAGAAAATCCCTATACCCCTTATTGCAATATAACTTCAAAAACCGAAGGAGCCAAAGTAGTGCCTCGACGTAAAAGTAGCGAAACACCACAATGCACCAACTGTCAACGGGTGGGGCATACTAAAAACTACTGCCATCTCCCACCGCGCTGTGTCAAATGTAAGGAATACTATCATTACAGCCAGTGTCCAAAATCCAAAGAAATCAAACCAGGATGCGTCAACTGCGGAGGGGAACATACTGCCAATTATGGAGGATGTTCCTATATCAAATCTTTCAATCGAAACACCCCCCAACGTTACCAATCGGCACAGAACTTCGCTAAGAATCAAATCAACTAACCCTAATGCATTCATAACGTGAAACATTACTGCCAATCGTACATATGCGGAAACCGTGGCCAATAATACAAATGACACTCAACAATCAACAAACCTTAACCCTACTATCACAAATATCATCCACACTATTCTACAACTATTAACACCTTATATCGATCAAATTAAAACCGCAAAAATGTCAATAATTCCAATGCTCTTCAATGGCGGGAATAATCAGAAACAACTTCAAAACTTAACACTAGCCAACTGGAATGCAGATGGGCTAAAAAATCAAAGATCAACATTTATATTATTCATAACATTGACCTTATCTGTGTCACCGAAACACACCTTATTCCTAATAAAAAATTTACAATACCTGGGTACCGAATCTTCAGAAAAGACAGAGAAACCAGAATAGGCAGTGGCGGAGCGGTAATAATTGCTAAGAATAGCCTTTTAATTGCACCTCACGAATTACAGGAATGTCAGAAATATAGAAGCAATAGCAATAAAAATGAAAACAGCAGACAACTTCACGATAAAAATAATATCAGGATATAAAGCACCAAATAAACAACTCAAAAGGATTGAACTACAAAACATATTTACAAGCTCAGAGCCTACTATTCTGATTGGTGACATTAACTGCAAGAACAACAACTGAGGTAGTAGGAAAATAAACCCCAAGGGTACAAACTTGAGAACCTTGTGTCAGAATTAGCAATACAAATAGCCGCGCCCACAGAATACACTTATTATCCATACCGAATAGATCATTCCCCTGACATATTGGACATAGTTCTTTACAACAATCTAATTACACCAATTAACCAAATAGTCATTACTGAACTTGATTCAGATCACCTGTTAATAATTATAACCCTAAGGCTTTACAATCCAACAATACCCCAAAATTCCCAAACTATTAAATGGCCCAATAGACTGGAACGTATTCCAAGCATCGATTAAAGAACCACTGACATTCCCAGTTAATCTAACTTCACATGCTAACATTGACAACGCTATTGAAAACTTCAAAGAAAACGTTACCCAAGCAGTTCACAATGCCACTACCACAAATCGGTCACGCAGATACACCGAATACCTAACCCCTCCACCTGAAATATTTAACCTAATCAAAGAAAAACACAGAATAAGAAGATTGTGGCAAAGAACACGGGATCCTGCAATTAAATTAGAATAGTGAAGGAAAAATTAGACAAACATAAACTTCAATCTTATAATTACTATATAGAAAACTTAGATCCAGGTGACCCAAACATGTGGAGAGCCACCAAGAGATAATACCAATACTTTGAGTAGACGGTCAAGCATACACAGAGGATCAAGAAAAAAGTGAAGTGTTCGCTGCTCATTTAGAGCAAGTATTTACTACCATCTTTGACCAAAACAACATAGCCCATATTGAACAGGTAAAGCAAGAACTTAATATTAGTGACAACAATAATATTACACTATCAGGCCCAGTTTCGCCAGCAGAAATCAGAAAGTACATCAAAAAGCTAAAAATCAAAAAAGCCCCGGAAAATGACATGATACCTAACATCATACTAAAAGACCTTCCCCCAAAATCAGTAGCCTACCTAATATCAATTTTTAACGCGTGCTTGAGAACAAAATATTTTCCAAACGCATACATTCTGATGTTTCCTAAACCCGGCAAGAAGCATAGCGATCCAACAGCGTACAGACCAATAAGCCTGCTATCAACAATATCCAAGCTTTTTGAGCGAGTCATTCACAGACGTTTGACTAAATTTTTAGAGGATCGCGACGTTATACCTCCAATGCAATTTGGGTTCAGAAATTCCTACTCCACTAACCACCAGGTACTAAGACTTGTAGAAACTATTGAAAGAGGGTTTAAAAATAAGATTCATACTCTTATTGCATTTGTTGATGTTGAGCAAGCCTTTGACCGAGTCTGGACAGACGGGCTAATATATAAATTGTTAAAAATAGGAGTTCTCTCATACCTGCTGCAAATTATACGATCGTTTTTAACTGACAGAAGCTTCCAAGTAAGAGTAGGACATATAAAATCAGGAGTACCACAAGGCTCAATTCTGGGCCCAATCCTATTTAACACCTTTATGTCAGACATTCCAGCCATTTCCGATAACGACCTTGCGATGTATGCCGACGACACAGCGATAGTAGTCCAAAATGCTTACATACATAAAGCAAAAGAAAATCTCCAACGAAGTATAAATAAACTAAATTCGTGGTTCAAACGTTGGTGTATTAAAATAAACGCTACCAAATTTGAATGTAAAGTTTTTACACTCCGAAGACCTACAGATCTACCCAACATATATCTATTGATAATACCCTAATACCATGGAACCCTAAAGTTAGAACCATTAAATATCTTGGTCTATATTTAGACCGCATATTAACATGGAGCTTCCATATTAATAAAAAACTAACGGAATCGTACACAAGACTCGGCATGCTGTGTACAATCTTAAATAGAAAATCATCACTTAAGATTAAATGTGGATTACTTATCTACACGGCAATAATCCGGTCAATATTCACTTATGACTGCAGCATCTGGAGCACAACATCTAAAACGAACCTGAACAAATTACAAGTCTTACAAAACAAAGTGCTCCGAATCATCTCAAATGCCGAATTGTTCGCAAGAAACACGCAATTACATAGGGAGATGGGCATTCCAATTACACAGGAATTCATAACTAATATATCCAGGAAATTCCACGACAACCTAGTAGTGGTGCAACACACTATGGACTAGGTGCAAAATCAATACATACATGGCTGAAACAGAAGTTACCAGTTAACCTACTAGCAATTAGTGAGAGTGAATAAATTACTCTTTAAAAACATATTAAAAGCAGTGCCGGTGAACACAAACAAGTGACATGCGACACTTCAATTCAGTGAGAGGTGCAAATAAGCACCACTAGTGCAAAACACAGACTGACTGCTCCAATTAACTGATAACCATGAATAGCAACTAATACTCAACTGGTAGAGGATAAATAATAAAAAAAAACTTTCAATTCAATACTGGGTTTGGAAGAATAAACTTTTCATAAAGAAAAACTACATGCAAAATAAAAAATTAAATATTTGATTCATTCGTTCCAGAAATCTCAAAAAATAAATAAAGAGTTACATAGAATCTTACCACGTTTATTTATATATAATACAGTTTGGCATTTTCAACGGTGTCGTTTTTTCCGTTTGTAAAATTTTGAAGTACCTGTTCAGTGTCTGTCTTCTTCAAGATTTTTCAAAAGTGATTAATAGCATAATCGTTATAAAGTTTTTTAGGCATAATGGCTTTAACCTGATTTGGGTGCTATTTGAAGATTGTTGTTCTGATTCTTTTCACTTCTTTAAAAGATATTTAATAGCAGATTTTGGTATTGTTTTTTTTTCATTTTCTGCTTTTTTTTGGAAAACACATTTCTTTAAGTTTTTCAAGAATTCTTGGAGTTCTTCTGTCGTCAGATAATTTTATGTGCCATTATGAGTTCTTCAAGTTTACAAATATCTTGATCTATTAGGCTGAATTAATAGAGTGGTATTTTGAGGCAGAAACTGAACTGTCCAGAGAAAGTCTTCAGCCAATTATGCATTAATAGCAACAGTGGTTTTAATAATAATTCATTAGCCTGAAGGTTGCCCTCGATGTTTGGGGTACAAACGTTAAATAACTATTCTGTAAAAATAACCTGCATGACCCATATCCTTTCATTTAACTAACTAAAAGTTTGTTTTTTTATTATGGAATTTTTTGAAATGCTCCCAAAACATGAATAGGTCTACCATGAGTTTATGCCCAGGAATATTTTTCTGATCTTTCGTAATATAGGTACGATTTGGTATGCGGTTCCAACATAAACCAATTTTATCACAACTAAAAATTTGTTATAAACAATATTTTTTTTCTTAATTAATTCTTGAAATTTAAAACAGAACTTTTTAACTTCTTCCTTATTTGCATTAATCTTGTGCATTACAATTTCAGATTCCTTTTATACTTTTTAAGCCATACAGTGATGGCCTTGGATTCTAATTGTTTAGGTGACAAATATGGAATTTGTTTCATCAATTTGAATGACAGTCACACTAATTACATCTCTTCAAATTAAAAGCTATTTCTTATTTTTTATTTCTCAGATGTAGTGTTCGTTACTCTTTTAACTGACTGAGTCTGTTCGCAATCCTATCTGTTCATTAACCTGTTACTGACAGTATTTAAATTATTTACATATATGAAAATATTTAAATATATTTATGTTCACTGAAATATGTATTCACTAATATAAAATCACTTTATTTATCTTACACTGAAATGTTTCACTTTGCTTTCTGATACTCGATTCTCCGTTACGGTTTCACTGTGGTATTTATATTCCAAAATCGATTCTAAAGTTATCTCGAAAATTTTATTGCGTTCTTCTGGAATATTAATAATTGTAAGAAAAAAAATAACAGTAATAAACGTCTACGCCTCAGCAAAGGACCAAAAAGGAGGTTATAGGCATTTTATAAAAAATTACAAAATTGTATTATTAAAGCAACAAATGTTAAAGTGTGTTGATGGCGCAATATCCTAAAATACAAATTGTAATTTGCAATCCAGAAAATTATAGTTAAAAGGCATAAATGATCTACCAAAGGCCTAAACAAAATCTTGTATTTATTTTCAACCACTACTGGGTTTTTAGGTTTTAACTAGAAAATTAGTGCTGGAAAAACTTCCCTAGTGATTAGATGATTTTATGCCATGGTAGAAAATGGTAATATTATAAACTTATTTACTTATTATATTTTAATTAAATTTTTAGTAATAGCTTTCTGTAGCATATTGATTTAATATAGCCTAAAAATTTATTTTGCCACGTTTTATGTAACTGTAATTGACACTTATCGGTTGCTTTATCTTATCTTAGTGTATATTCTAATCTTATAATATCATTGTTGCTTAAGAGTCTGTCAGATTTTATAAACTATAGAACAATTTATAACAATGTTATAAAATAAAAAGTCAAATTAAGTAGAGCTCTTAATAATATAAAATTATTCTCGTGGTACTCTCTCTTCACTTTTCTGTACACACGATTTGTACCACATTTTTTATTTATGTATATTTCTACATCTTGAATGGTCTCATAGTTTGTTTTAATATTGCTTCTTATGTTTTATTTATACTTTCTTTACATTTATCATTGAACCAGCTTCTGTCCATTTTCCGTCTTTTCTTTCTTAAAGTTTCTTCCGCTACTGTCTTAATAATATTTTTTATATGCTTCCGCTCTTGACTTATTAATTCTTTTTGGTTAATTACTTGTAGGTTTTTTTATTTTCTTCTTACATTTTTGTTTTGCCTTCTCTTGCAATAATATTTCAATGTTGAAAGCTTTTTTAAAAACTTTTCCATTCTTTTTTAATGTACTAAAACTTTTGTTTATCTTTACCAATATATAATCTGATCCTATCTCTGCTCCTTTATATGACCATAAGATCACTTTCTTGAATCTTTGGTGTATTATTACATGGTCGTTTTGATGTGCCGTTTTGCCACCTGGTGAAATCCAGGTCCGTTTACATATATTCTTATGTTGGAAATAGGTGCTCATGATTTTATAACTTTGAGCTGCTGCTAGACCAATCAGCTTCAACCCATTCTCGTTTGATATTTCATGTTTACTGCGCTTGCTTCCTACCGGTTGATGGCATTCTTCCCTGCCTATACTATATATGTGTGTGTTTATATATATATATATATATATATATATATATATATATATATATATATATATATATATATATATATATATATTTTTCTTCTAACTACTTTCAAAGGGTTAAGACGTGCTTCATCGCAGTCTAAGTGTGTGAAAGATTAAAGTGCAATTATTTAACGAAACTGTTGCTTTAAAATAGCAACTTTAAAGCAACATAAATCGTAAGTTATTTTATAATTTTAACAAAATACCCGACAATCTAAACAATGAAAGCCAAATGGAAGTTCAAGCGCAAAATAAGCGTAAATTTGACTCATTAACACCTCCACTAAACGAAGTGCAGAAACGCTACTCATGGACACCAAATACAACTTACTAGCTTACCTAGAGGCCGGCTCAAACGATAACGCCGACGATAATCATAATCAACACAACACAAATGCAGACAATGTAACTGAAATTTTAACAAAACCTAGAATACCGCCCATTTACCTCCATACGCCGTACATCATATAGCACTGACCCCAGATATCAAAAAATTAACAACCGGCGAATTCACAACCTTCTGTAACACAAACATTAAGTATAAATTTAACTAAAGAGTATGACTACAGGGCCTTAACAAAACATTTTAAGGATAACGAAATTAAATATCACACCTTCCAAAACCCAAACGGCAAACCTCTTAACGTCGTGATTAAAAATGTACCGCTATCTCTAACAGAACGAGAAATCTTTGCTGAACTTAGCAGAAACTCTGTACCAGTTATTAAAGTTACACGCCTCCTAACTAAAAACAAGCAGCCGCTACCAGTTTGTGCAGTGGACCTACATGATAATGAAAATGCCAAAAAGATATTCTCACTAAAAAGTATTCATCATTCAATTGTCACTGTTGAACTGAGAAGAAAGCCATCTACCACCCCTCAATGTCACCGCTGCCAAGGTTATGGCCACACCATAAATTATTGTAAGCTAGACCCACGATGCGTGAAATGTGGAAGAGACCATCAACATCATCAATGCAAAAAAAAAAGACAACAAGAAGCACCAACTGCCAACTGCGGAGGCCCACACCCTGCAAGTTATCGCGGTTGTAGCCACCACGTCGAGATAATGCAAAAACGAATGAAAAACAATAGCACTAACAACCAATCTGGTATAGGACACAATAGAAATTATTTTGTCAACCCTAGCCGATCATATGCTGACCAAGTACGAAATCTTACAGCAATACCATCTCTAATAACCCAAATAAATCAGCCAATCCGACAGTCTCACCTGACACCAATAATTTAGCAAAAGTCCTTATCGATCTGCTAACCACTTACCTTCCTCTAATTAAAAATTTCATCACTAATACTATCCTTCCCTTACTCCTCAATGGATACTAAACCTCAGAAATTCATAGAAAAGCTAACAATCCTTAATTGGAATGCTAACGGTATACTAACCCAAAGATTAATCCTTATAGCATTTCTTGCCAGACACAACATAGATATTGCATGTATCACTGAAACCCACCTATCTGAAGCAAACACGCTCAAAATTTCTGGATACCAAGTTCATAGAAAAGACAGAAACGCCCTTTACGTTTGCTGGGTTGCCTATAGATCAGTCTATCGCTGCATAAAATACAAACCCAGATCATGATTTGGTTCATCTTATCCGCGGATATTTAAAATAGCCTACCTTAAGAATATCTCTAGTTATTCTTTATGATATGGTAATTGTGTCTTCTCTATTTCTTTACTGCTTACAAACCTTGTAAAATAATATCTCGATAAGCCTAAAATTTTGAGTTTTGTTTCGGAGCATTTATCTCACACGTATTTACATTAACATCGCCAAAATATAACTGAAGGTTTCTTAACTCTCAGCTCCTAGACTATCAGAATTTAACGTAACTCCTAGACTGGGTCTGAGGACCCGAGCGACTTTCAAACGCTAATATCTCGGAGCCAATTTAACATCTAGAATTTTTTTTAATTAAAAAATTTAACTTATATTTGTCCAACTTTAATTTTGTTTAAAGAAAAGAAAAAAAAAGGAAAGAATAGTACTCTAAGGTTGTTATAGTTATATTAGCGTTTGGTCACATCAAAATTAGTGAATTTCATTATCGGTAAATAAATCTTTTTTAGCATTATAAGTATTACAATTATTATTTAATCATTATGTATGTATTTGGTTTTGCAATACATAGAATATTGTTTTAATAAAATATAATATTTTTCTAATTAAGTAAAGAAATACATCATAATTGTTTAATAACAGGTTTTAGTTCTACAAAAAATAAGACACTTATGTGTAACATGTTGTAGGTATTCAAAGCAAAGGATAAACATATTTACAAATTTATTATTTGTAAAAAGTATATTTATAATTATTTACTGATTTGAAGCGCAGCCCCCTACATTTTTTTGTGACCTAACTCGTAGACTGGGCCTGAGAGACCCGCTCGAAAATTTTTATTGCTTATTGCTTAGCAGCTGGGGCTGGACTGGCTCCACTAGTGGTATGCATGAGTAGAGATCACTAAGTCTTCTCCCCCCCCCCATTCCAAACTTCTCCTCTTCCCTTACAGACGGAGTAATGTGGAGGGGGAAAAAGGCTCTGGGTCAATCCAGTCTAGGAGTTGAGGGTTAAAGCACTTGAGCTTATTTATATTAAAATTCCAACTCTACAAAAGTTACAACTTGATGGTTCAGCCCCTTTATGTACCCAAGAAAATATCTTATTATATAACATATGACTTAATTTTTGCAAATGTGTTTATTATCAGTCACTATATTATTATAAATTATCGAGGAATAAAATTTTTAATAAACGTTAAATTGAATATCCAAAAATAGTCCCTAATATCTTTTTCATGAAGCTGTTTAAAATACCGCGTTAGAAAAGCACGCTGAAATAAACAGTAAATTTTTTATTAATTTTTTTCTATTACATTATGTATAGAATATGATATCGGCCAAATGGCAGCCGCAGCTTCGCTGGACGGCGTGTATCCCAGAGGTCCAATTTTCGATGACTAGATCGCATAAATCGGACTCGATATCATTGATGGCAATAGTTATGTTGACTTTTAAGGTATCAATCGTCTGCGGCTTATTCGGATAAACCAGTGATTTAACGTATCCTTACAAGAAAAATTCTAATGGCGTTAAATTACACGATTTCGATGGCCAGTTGACGTCGCCGAAACGCGCCATGCCGTCGAATTTGTCATACGGAAGATGCATTGTTGCATGTCCTGTATGACACGTAGCGTCGTATTGTTGGAACCACATGTCGTTGAGATCCATATCTTCCAATTTAGGCCAAAAAATGGTTAACATCGACTTGTACCTCTCGCTGGTGACATTTACGGTAGTGCAAGCTTCATTTTAGAAGAAGTACGGACTAATAACCTTGCTGAACCAAATTACACACCAAACACTAACTTTTTCTGGATGTATTTGCAACTGATGGGTCTCATGTGGATTGTTATCTTCCCAAATGCGACAATTTTTGCTTGTTGACGTAGCCATTAATCTAAAAATAGCTCTCGTTGCTGAAGATGATTTTGCGTCTGAAATCGGGGTCCACTTTCAACTGCTCCAGAGATCAGTCACGAATGCTCAACTTTGCCTATGGTCGTTTACATTCAGTTCCTGGGTTAATTGAATTATGTACGGGTGCATGACCAAGAGCCGACGCAAAATTCGCCAAGTTGAGGTCCGCGAAAGGCCAAGTTCTTGAGCGTGACGAGAAATTAACCGCCTCGAGTTATTCTGCACACTCTCGTTTATTGCAGCAATGTTTTCTGCAGACCTCACGTTTCCACGACGTACAGGTGTTGTTTTATTATTTTCTAAACCAGTTAATTTCAATTTGTCCACCAAACGACGAATAGTCGACTCAACTGGACGATTGTGTTAACCGTAAAAATCACGTAGCGCACAAAACGTAGCTCGAACTGAGTACTCATTTTAATAGTAAAGCTTAACAATTTGCACGCGTTGCTCAACACTAACTTTCCAACGATTTTCTAACATTAATTACTATAATCGCCAAATTTGATAGTTGCAGCTTTAGCAACATGGCCTCTATACACTGTCAAAATTTGAGCGCCCCTATTGAAAAAGATATTATTGTACGGTCATCATTAAAAACCACAATTAAGGTTGTTGCTGTGGTTCAACTATTTTAGTATAGGAAAAATTTAGAAATAATAGTTTATTATTAAGTTTGTGAGATTTTAATATAAAGTGAATACGGTTTTTGGTGAATGTTTGGGCCAAAAAATGGACTGTATCGTAATTTTAAAATTTCAATAAAAACCAAAGATAGAAGACTTACCTTTGGACGCTTTGCTGCAGAAATCAGCTTCCCGTGCTGTACTCCTGGGGAATCAAGGAAGAGGAAAAAAGGGTGAGGGTGGAAAAAGGACAAGTTACCCTAATCTTCGCTACGGCGCCGATCGGAAGCGTTTTTCTGATTTGGGTCCTCCAACTGGATAGTGTCTGAGGCTTGCGACTAGGTTTTTTGGTTCCTCGCCGGGTCAGATACAAGGAAGCCGAGCTGAGTCTTTCCGCCGGAAAAATTTGAACTCCCGAAATGCAATGGGTCAACAAAACAACCTCCGGAAAGAAAAAATCTGATCGGCAAAATAACGAATCCGATATAACAATCGGCCTTCAACAAAGGACCACCGGGATGTGAATACATGCCGGCGAACTCTCGATTAAAACGACCTCGGAAACGGAGCCGGTCGCACGCTTTCTAAACCATCACAACTAAAATTCAAAAACAAAGTTAGCAAATAAGCGAAGAGCATGGCCGCTGCCGAAGCCGCTCCGCTTTTATATCGGCGCACCACGCAGGCGGGCAAATTCGTCGCAGATTTCTCAAATCAAAACTGAAGCTTGTACAGAGGAAGCCGTAAGACGGCCGGCTCTAATTTAAAATCCAAATAAAAGTAATTGGAGATTGGCGCGAACAGTGGAATATTACTATAAAATTTATTTAATATTTTAAAAAACTAATATATTTTTATATCCTATTTTTTAAAAAACATATTAATGTATTCAATATATTTCTGGTTTTAGTATAATTATTTTGTTTAACAATAAATCATTAAAAATTTTTTTTGTTTTGGAACTATTTTTATTTTTTATTTAATTTCTCATTTACACGTAGTTTTATTCAGAAATATTACATTTTTAAATAAAGTAAGTTATAGATCTTACATAAAAGAATAATATGCTACTATTTTTAAACTAAGTGTATAGCTGAAATGATTAAGGTTTAAACATAAAGAATTTAAAAGTCACGAAGATTATTAATAATAGCTACCTGCCGGAACTATGTTGAGAACCTGTGTCTCAGTTACAAAGTAAGTAATAAATTAGACATATTTAGAGTAGATTATTAAAAAAAAACAATAAAAATCAATACTGTTATTAAAAATACAAGTAAAAATGTCAATTTATAAAGTTAACATTAAAAAAAATTAACATTATCTCGTACAAGAGTATCCCTTAAAAACGGAATATATAATAACATTGGCCAAAAAAACAACTACTGATTTGCTATTAATTAAATGTTTCAGTAACCTTTACTTTTTCAAAGGGTGCATCAAGCTTTGAGTGCTTTGCTACACTATTGTCCGTTAATTAGTAGGTCACAACAAAAGCTCCAGTAAAACTTGCGTTGGCATCATAACGTGTTTATTAAATCGAGTTTTATTGAAACTTTATCGAGGCTATTTATGAACTAACAGTTTACTGATGATTAGTTCATGTTAATTAACAACGCGTTCCTTATCTTTTCGCTACGTTTATATAAACATTTTGTTGTGTCGCTTTTAAAGTATGAGATAAAATAACACAACAAATAAAAGATATCTCAATGTTTATAAATACATTGTCTCTTTAACTCTTTCTACCCTATCTTGTCAATAATTATAACTAAATAAAAGAAAGTGGTCGTTATCAACTTCTCAAGTGCCATATATTTCTAAAAAATTAATTTCTCTAACCCATAAATTTGTTTTCACTTTTGTAGCCTGAATAGAATTCCCAATTGTTTTTGCATTACAATCTCACAAGAAAGGGGTACGAAAGTAAAACTCGTGCGCCCAGTCAGTCATGAGGCATGTCGTTGGAAAGAGTATTACAAAGTGTAGATTAATGAAATTTTTAAAAGCGGACATTAAATTTTTTTATTAATAAATGACATAAAGAGTAGTGCAAATGACCTGCTTTTGGATGCTATGCGTACTGCGTTTGACGTTAATGATTGATGGCTTACGTTGGACTCATGGGCTCTGAACAGAGATGATTAGCTGACGATAGCCATGTGCCCCCGACGCAAAACGGTATTGAAGGAAAATATACAAAAATTGTTCAACTTTTAGACGTTTATTTTTTATATTCGATAAGGCTTTCATCAAATACATCACTAATACTATAATCACAAATGATGATGCTAATTTATGGCATTGAGACAAATTCAAAAACACCATACTTCATGTTCATTGCAAGGCTGATTATTTGGAAAAAAGCTAAAAGACGTCGACTTTCATTGAGTATTGTTTCGAAATAATAATAAATTAAAAATTGGCGTTGTACAGTATAATTAGCATATATCTTACATGATGCTACCCCTATACCAATTTCTTCTGTATTTCAGTATTTGTTTAATGAACATATATCGATGTACTTTAAAGAGAAAAGTTTATTGTTTGCACTTATTGGAAACAAAACGATAAAGTCAAATACACATTTGTTTCTATGATAGTTTAAAGGATGATATTAGCATTCTCAAAGATCTTAGAAACCAAAAAGGCTATTGAACCACCATTACAGATCATTTGCAAGTGCGTGAAAACACAATTTAGGATGTCAAGATCCGACTACTGGCGTCTTTAAAACAGACACTGTGTCGATTTTTATCCAAGTCGGGAGTCGTAAAACGTAAAAAGTACTTGTAAACATGTAACAAGACGGAGTTTTATGTGTACCATATTTCCGTAATCCAAAAATTAAATGAGTCTAAGAAGAAAAAGAATTATGCAGGTGATAGCTTTAAATACTTTTTTGGGAAAATGCTACATCAAGTATGTATTTTTAATAGCGTTTTAAATTGAATAGGGACTGAAGCGACTTCTGAGATCACATGTTATTTCAAAAATAATTTGGAAAGTGCTCTCGCCTGATCTGACGTTATTTGATTATTTCCCATGGGGATATCTGAATAATACAATTTACTACAACATATCACAGACCACAGACACTTAGAATGTAAATATCATGGAGAAATGCAAACAATGAGAGCGAACGTACTAGAAAAACTTTCTAAAATTTGGATACAATTTATTTGAAGGCAAATGGTAGCCACTCTCTTAACATGTTAAGATATCATGTTTTCTATTAAAGAAAAATTTTGATACTTCTTAGCACACTCCGCATTAAGGTAACATAAAAACAAATTAAAATTATTGACTTAATTTGCGTCATCACAATATATTCTAACACGAATTTGATTGCTTATATATCTTATCTACATTTGGTACACTAAATTATCAAAATTAAATAGTCTTCCTGAACAAAAATTAATAACGAACGTAACGCGTACAGAGAGGCTATAAATAAAATAAATACAAAACTTCCACGACTGCTGTTTTGATACATAGTGTTGATTCTCAGATTGTTAGACTATAATCGGAGTATAAAGTCTTGACGTTCAGTCCACAACTTTCTTCAAAAGGAAATCTAAAAACTAAGTTCTTATTCTGCGTTCTGTCGCTTTTTTACTCATGATTGTATGGTTGGGGCGATGGTAGGGGCTATTGTTGACGTTATCAGGTTGTTTGCTAATGTAATCAGGCTCTCAATAACGTATATCAGATGGTTATTGACTTCACTCATTTTCTCGCTAAATAACAATCTGATTTTGCCCCTTAAGAACAGTAAATCGAGATTTAGACAAATATAATTCTCTCTTAAAATTATTTTTATATTTATAAATCACCACCACCTATTTTTATAATGTTATAATTAGACAAAAGATGTGTTTACCTAAACTCTATCTTGTGAATAAAATTCTCTATCAGCAACAGCTAATTTTTCAAGTTGATTGAGGCGTAGAAGTTGTTAGTATTTTTTAATTCTGGTGGTAATCGTACGGCCCATAGTCTTAATGTAGACTTTCTCAGACAAAGATAGTGTGCAGTATACACTTGGTGTATCCTGTGGGTTTCTTAAATTATTGGATGATCAAAATAAAGTTCCCTATTTTGGTGGTAGTAATATAAATGGTTTCTAGCTTCTATTTATTCAGAGTTCCGGTATCCGGTCCGTGACTCTGTTGGTATAAGGTAAAGAAAGCTTTGTCTACCGCGACTGACACCAGTGGTGTTTTGGAAGTGCATCTGTTAGGTTTTATTGTTTTTTTATTCTCCTCTTTAAATAGCCATTCTTTAGTCAGGTTTGTTCTAGATGTTCTAGTTTCTTATCCAAGAACTCAGGTTGACATATTTGCCATGCATAATCTACTAATGTTTTCACAACCATTGCATTTTGACTTGAATGGTTATTCAACTGCTTGCGAATGTACCTGTTTATATGCAAAGGCTTTCTGTATACAGTCTGTCGTAAATGTGCATTATCTGATCTCAACAATTGATCATCTACAAAGGCAATCTTATGTATTTAAAAAACTACGTCTCCTTATCGTGCCTCCAGATCACAACGTATCTTAAAGGGTTTTAAGGGTGATGTATTTATGGAAGTTTCTTCAAATAGTAGTTGGCTGTTATAGGACTGATTAGGCTTTCCACAGCTACTTCGTCTTTCTGTTCGTAATACACGCTTTGAGGTAGTGCACTGTCAAAAGAGCTGCAAGGTGTTATTAGGAAAGACGTACTTTAGATGGTCCAAAGCATCTTGGATTAAAAATTTAGTAAAAAGGCACGTTATATCAAAGCTGACCATTATCTTTAATGTAACTGCTGCTAAATCTAATGTATGGTTGTAAGGTCACCGATGGCATTAAGAATGGGTCGCAATGGTATACCGTTCTTGTGGATTTTGGAAAGCCTATATGTTCCTAGGCGCAGCGCTGGTGACGTTATTATTTTCTTAATATTGTCATCCAGATAGAAACCTTTTATTACATATATTGTTTATGTCGTGCTGTGGGATCGCGTTTGAGCACGGTGTAGTAATCGGGCAGTTCGGCCATCTTTGATAGTACAACTATGACATTACCTTTATCTACTGTTTAGATGATGATGGTTTTATTATTTTTAGTTCACGAAAAGCATTGAATTTCTCTTTGGGTAGGTTCTTCTTAGGCTATTTAGTACGGTACAAAATCCATCAAGTCTCTACTGGAACTTCTTTTGCTTTCGCATAGTTGCTTCTAAGTTTGCTATGATATTCTCAACCGGAATTGATTTTGGTGTTTTTTGATTTGCTGGTTAAGTTTGTGTTCGGAAAGTTTTATTACCGCTTATTTACAATCCAGTTGTGCAGAAGCGCTTTTTCTTGTAAACGCTAAAACTTAAAAGATTATCTATTGATGGCAGCGGCCCTGTGTTTTTACATAAAATAGAATGGGTCCATAGTAGTTCAGTTAGAGTAATATGCATTTGAATACTATGAACTGAATACGTGAATACTAGTGGACACAGACCAAGGGTCCTCCTTGTAGTGTGTACTTGTTCTTTGACTAAAGCAGCTTTTATTTATCGATAAATTTGTTGGAATGAAGGTCTGCGCAGGTAATGTTTGATATATAGGTACGGCAACGCAGTATGAAGGCAAGGCTGAAATGTAACTCGAATTTATCCTTACGTAAGTTTTTAAATTTTATAAGTACTTATTTTTTTACAAAATTTTATTTTATGTACATTGTGGCCCTAATTTCTATAACTATATCCTACAACATATTTCTAAAGTATGAAAATGTACAGCATAACCTGCATTTCAAACTGAATAAATATATATTCACGATAATAGCAGCAGCATAGAAACATTATACATATGTGTTTTGATTAAAATTTTAAAAAACTCTAAATTAAACTTACATTCAAAACACATATTTTTGAGTTAAATCTTACTTTTCATGCAGTTAGCAAAAATCGAATTCTTTGTCTTGTTAATTTTAATGATGAGAATACAATTAAAAGATTCATATTGTTAGCTGTTACGTCTAAGGCTCTCGCCTATAGTTAAAAAAACAAATATTTTTAAAACTAAGGTTATTCTAATTAAATTAAAATCAGATATTCCAAAAATATTTCATAGTTTTTTAAAAAATTAAATTTTATGATCCAATTTTAAATATCTGCAATAACTACATTTTTTATTTTTTCGTTCGTTTCTTACTGTGCGTTGGTCAATCTGCAAATTACCTCAACAATATAAGTAATACGCTGTATTTTAAAATAAGTACACTTTTTAATATTATATTTAAATAACGTTGCAATATTTCTATTGATACTAATATTCTTGAAAAAAATGCTGTACTTGGTGACGAATAGGCCAGTCCGTATTCACTTGCAAGTAAGCAGCAGATTATGACGAAAACAACCGAGATAATAAATCTTAGCTGTAAACAAAAGGAAACGAGTTAGAGGCAATGTATTAGATTGCTGTAGAGTTTGGCATTCGGGCCTATCGATACCAGCAGTAGATACAAACTGCTCATAAGTTTGATTGATGGTGTTTGGAATGCTATTTTAGTGTTCAAACATTCCCGATTGTTTAGAAATATTGCACTTTGGATGCTGATAACAAACGTTTTCCTTTGTTTAGTTACGATTATTGACAAGATGGAGTACAAAAAGTTAAAGACAAACAGGCGCATATTCATAAACATTGAGATATTTTTGATTTCATTGCTTTATTTTATCGAACACGTTACAAGCGACACAACAAATTATTTACAAAAATGTAGCGAGAAACATAAGTTCCTGTTTTTAATTAACATAAGTTAATTATCAATAAGCTGTTATAAATGGCTTGGGTAATGTTTTAATAAAACTCGCTGTGATTAACGCATTACAATGCCAACGCAAGTTTTACTAGAGCTTTCGTTTTGAGCTACTAATTAACTGACAATGGTGATGCAAACCACTGAAACCTTTCTATACCCTTTACAAAAGTAAACGTTACTGAAAAATTAATTGCAATCGGTAGTTTGTATTAGCTAATGTTTTTAAACAACCAGTTGTTAAAAAATAGATTTATACTAAGATTAGTAAAGTATAAATTAAAATGGTGGTGTAGTAAGTTTTAGGAGGAAAAATAAGCTTAGATACTAACAAATTAAAGGTAGGATTAGGACATAAATAGTATAAATCGGCAATTTTACAATAATAAACACCGATAAGAAAGCAACTGACGGCTCACGGTCAAGTTCAATAGTAAACAAGGTAAAGGCTTCCACTTAAAAATTTTCAAAAACAGAAAGAATAAAACCATTATGTAAAATAGGATCTAAAAACAAGAATATGTAAGAGATAAAATTGTGTTTGCGCAAATAAACACAAAAGTAACAACGGTCAAAGAGAAATTATATAGGAGTACAGGAGAAATAAGTAAATTGACACAAGAAAACCAAATATTAAAAGAACAATTAAGGATCAAGAGGAAAGGTTAAAACAGATGGAGCGAAAGATAACAAAAAGTAATATTATATTGCATGGATTGACAGATATAGAGGAAGTTGTTAGAGAAACTATAAAATATAAAAAATGAAAATACTGGCCTTGCAGGAAATAAGATGAAAAAGAGAAGATAGGATTGATAAATAAATATATACTCTCCTGTACGGAGATAAAAATAAACAAGAACAGAATAGAACAGGATTTTTGGACAAGTAATAAGCCGAGAAAAATTGTAATGGAATGTAAGGGAATAAATTGAAGGATTTCTTACATCAGACTAAAAAATTATATAGCTCATAAGCGCTTATGTGTCAACAGTATTAGATGAAAAAGAGAAAAATGAGTTTTATAATAAAATAGGAAAGATCTGTGAGAAAGCCCCAAAATACGACACGTTTACTCTTCTGGGAGATTTCAACGCAAAGATGAGAAAAGAATATTGAAGAGCAGTAGCCGACTAGAAACAAACAACAATGGAACAATACTAAAAAGCTTAGCAATAGAAATGTATGCGTATGTAGTTATCACAAAATTCTAACACAAAATACAACATAAAGTAACTTGGCCTAAAACTACAGAGTGTAAGATCATTCAGAGAAGCAGATGTGGGGACAAACGAAATCCTAATGATTGTGAAGCTAATTAATGTTAGGAGAAAATAAAAAATAAACAAAAAAAAAGAAAATTGAAATAATAACAGAAAAGAAATCACTATATGAAGAGGAAGTTAAAAAATAATTATCAAAAAAAAAACGGAAGATGAAAATATAGAAGAAGAATGATAGCAATATGAAAAAAACATTAAAGACACCGCAGATAAAGTAATAAGCAAAAAAACTACAGAACAAATGGATGAATGGTTTGATAAAGGCTTCAGTAAAATAAAACAAAAAAAGAAGGCTGTTGGATTAAAGCAGCTAAGAACAGAAAGTGGCATAGAAAATGGACATACCAAGAAATTAGGAAGGACAAGAAGCTAATAAAAATAAATAAGACAAGATGGATCGAGAAAGTAATGGGCACAATTAAAAAATATAATGATAATTATATAATTATATCAAAAGACATTTTGGGAAAAGAAATACAACAAATATAAGTAGCACAAAGTGGCGATATTAGACAGCAGAGCAAAAAGAAGAGAATTTAAAAACAACGCAGAAAATAAAGAATTGCACATGCCTACGGAAGAGGAATTCAATGAAGTAATAGCACAGCTTAAGATGAGAAAAGTAGGAAGAAAGGATAACATAGTCAATGAACTGATAAAACACGGAGAAAAAAATGTTAAGATAGAGAATATTTAAGCTATTAAATCCCACCTGAAAAAAGAAAAAGATGCCTAGCGAGTGGAAAAAAGGAATAATAAATAGTACTAATACCTAAGAAGCAAGACTCAAAATGATGTGCAAACTACAGGGAAATTACCTTACTTAACGTTGTAGGTATGTAAGATATTGACCACGCTAATAAATAAAAACTGATGAGAAGTTCTTGCAGATACCAATGAAAAATTACCAGTATGGAATTAAACTGCAAATTGTGTATATCGACTTTAAACAAGCAGGTAATAAAAGTCAAGAAGGACATGAAAACACCGGAAAAGCTAATCATAATGATACAAATGACTATAGAAAACTCGCAAGCAGCAATTATAGCATACAAAGGAAAATATTTTGGAATCAATCTAGCTGTAAGGCAAGGAGGCAAGTTATCAACAACATTATTTATTCTACCATTGGAAGCAGTAGTCAAAGAGTGCAATTTTAAGGGAACAATCATAAATAAAGTGACACAAATAATTGCGTACGCAGACGACTTCACTGTACCAGCTAGAGATATGAGAAACCTGGAAGAAGCATTTGAAAAAGTCAAACAAGAAGACAGGAAAAGAGGCTAACAATAAACCAAGGATAAAGCAAGTACATGGAAATAAACAAAGAAAATAGAAAAATGACAACAAAGAAATAAAAATAGAAAATTTCCAGTTTAAAGTAATAGATCATTTTAAATACTTAAGAATAATAATTAACAACGAAGTAACAGAAACTTTGAGATAGATCACAGAACCCAGACAGGATACAAAACTTATTATAAATACAAAATACAGAGCAGCTATCAGACCGGTGTAAAGACGATAAACTTAACAAACCTAGAATAGGAAAAGCTAGGAATATTCGCAAAGAAAGATTGTAAGAAGAATAGACTAAAGAAAGTTGCAGATGGCGAATATAGAAGGCTAATAAATTTTAAAATAAGAACGATTCCAAAAGGAAAACATATAGTAAAGATTTTAAAAGATCAAAAACTCCACTGGTATGGACATATGAGAAAAATGAACGATAATAAAGAAACAAAGAAAACAACGTGAAGACCAGACATCAGCAGAGAAAGAGAAAGATCAAAAAGTAGGTGGAAAGATAAAGTACTGGAAGATATAAAGAAGTTGGAGATACATGCACGGAGGAAAAGATTCAGAACCGAGATAAGCGAAAGAAAATAACAGAAGAAGCAAAAATAAACCAACAGGCTATCATAAGGCAAAACTGGAAGAACGTGGACTAACTTACCACAACAAACGAGCTTGTAGAGCTCAAACGAGATGAGCGGCTACAATTCCTAAAGGAATGTACAGACACATATATATTGTATTTTAGTTAACGATGTAAACGTTATTTGTATTTATTATTGTTTAAAAAATTTAATAACTAAGAACAGTAAACTTTTTAAAACTCATTCAGTCTATTATCATTCCTACAGAACTTTTAACACTGCGCAATGTAAATAATGATGAGGTAATCTAAAATGTAAACAAAAATTAGATAAAACTAAGCTACTACAATAGTAAAATTTGGATGATGAGTGAAAAGTGTATACACACAGAAAACAATTGACAATACAAAGTATCTTTTTAAAAAATGTGAGACAAAACTAACTATAAAAATTATAAAACATCGTTTGAATACTTTCTCTGCTCTTGGGAGAATAACAAAAATTTCTTTGCAAAGTTTTATTCTCTCTAAAATTTGCAGTTAGTCCATGTGTCAAATAGGCTTTTTAGTAGTTTTAATATAAATAATAATCTTATGTCACTAGGAAATATCATGTATTAGGATGCAGAGATGCTGGTATTAATAAGTATTCTAACCTGGTGACGATAAATATTATCATTAGTTATCTTAATGATAATATTATTAGCGTTTTTAAATATAATATAATACAATCAGCATCCTTAATGTATCATTTGGTGTTAAGGTAAATTACAATATTGCGTATAACATAGAGTTATTACAATATAATCAGATAAATTTACTAAATTAAATTAAACATATGTTAGCTAAAACAATTTCTACACTTTACTATAAATATTCGTCGTCCATTCTTTTTTATTTTTTGTCAATTTTTTTCTTTTAATACTAGTCAGTCATGCTCGGCGATGTTAATGCAAAGCTAGGAAGAGAAAACAGAAATAAACCAATGATAGTAAACATGTAAAAACGAATAACAACGGACAGCTTTTGTTAAATTTTGCGGCTGATAAAGGTATGGTACTAAGAGCAACCTATTTAAACCACAAAAATATCCACAAAGAGACGTGGAGAACTCCTAACGGAAAAACAGTAAATCAAATAGATCATGTTCTTATCGAGGAAATACACGCATCATGTATTAAAGATATAAGGAGCTGCAGAGGAGCTGCAGAGGAGCTGACATGAACTCAGATCATTATAAGGTCCAAATAAAGCTAAAGTATTGGATGCCAAACGAACGGATAACAAGAAGCTCAGAACAGAAAAGAAGGTGGAATTTACAAAAGCTCAAGGAGCAAGAAACAAAAGAAAAGTATATTCAGGAACTAGAAAAGCAGCTACAAAACAGTGAAGAGAAAATAGACATCGAAGAAAAGTGGAAAACAATAAAAGAATCAGTTATACAGGCAGCTCAACAAGAGCTTAAAGTAGAAAAGAGAGCACCCAAATAAACATGGTTTGCTGCCAAGCTGAAAATGTATAGAAGCGAAACGAGGGAAAATCAAATAAGATATGTAGAAATAAGAAAAGGGAACATCAAATGCGTATCCTTGAAGAAATAGAAGATTCACATAATAAACAGCAAATGAGAACATTCTATGGGAAAGTTAGATCATGCAAAAAGAGCTACCAACCAAAGACATCTCTATACCGGAAGAAGAGTGGGGAACTTATGGGAGGAGAGAAAGAAGTCGCAGAAAGATGACGAGAATATTTTACAGAAGTTTTATCCACAACAGATGGCAAAACGGAAGGGACAGGAATAGAAAATGAACAAAAGAGAAAAGGAAAAAAAGAAAAAATACCACCACCTTCCAGAAAAGAACTAGAAGAAATAATGAGGATGATGAGGAACAATAAGAGTCCAGGTAGTAATCAAATACAAGCCGAGCTAATAAAAAACGGAGAAATAAAGTTAACAAAAAAGCTTTGGAATCTTCTAAACAACGTTTGGGAAAAGAAAACCATCCCAGTGGAATGGAAAGAGGGAATTATAATTCCTATACACAAAAAAGGGGATCGATTAAGGTGCGAAAATTACAGACCAATAACATTGCTAAATGTAACACACAAAATATTAGCAACGATAATAAATAGCAGACTGAAAGAGTATGCAGAAAAAGTTATAGGGGAATATCAGTGTGGTTTCCGGCAAAACCGATCAGTTGTAGACCAAATCCATATTTTGCGACAAGTGCAAGAAAAATGTGAAAAAAGGAACATACAATTACACATGCTTTCCTTAGATTTTAAGCAAGCATATGACAAAATAAACAGAAATTGTATGCTACAAGCAATGGAAGAGCTAAACTTTCCTGGCGAACTAATGACGCTAAGCCAAACAATAAATCAGGTCAAAGTTAATAACTAATGTTCAGAAAAATTTATAACAACAAACGGCTTAAGACAAGGAGATCCTATGTCATCGGTATTATTTAACATTGTTCTAAAAGTAGTAATTAGAAGGTGCAAAATTAAACAAAGCAGAACCATAATTAACAACGCATACCAAGTATTGGCCTATGCCGACGACTTAACTGTAATAGCTAGAACTCAAGAAGGATTAAAAAATCTAGTAAACAAGATAGTCATAGAAGCAAACAAATTGGGTCTTATAATCAATGAAAAGAAATCATCCTACCTAATTAGTGGTGCAACAAAACAACAGTTATACCAACATCTAAAAATACAATGTGAAAGTGCAAAGAACCAATTCAGTTTTAAAAAAACAGATACAGTGACCTACCTAGGAACAGAAATCACGAGTGATGGGGATCAAGCCAGCGAAATAGAAAAGAGAATAACATGCGGTATGAGAAGTGCAGCGGCCCTACACACCTCCCGGTGTGTAAAAGTGAAAGTGTACAGAACTATAATAAGACCAACAGTAACATTCGATAGTAAAACCTGGGTGTTAAGGCAAAAATACATAAATAAGCTAGGCATTTTTGAGCGAAAAATCCTTAGAAGAAGATACGGGGGCATAAAAGAAGGCGCTCTATGGAGAAGCAGGACGAATACGGAGCTAGAAGAACAATACAAGAATCCAAGCATAGTACACATAGTCAAGCAAAACCGAATTAGATGGCTAGGGCATATGGTACGCATGCCAATCAATAGAATCCTCAAAACGCTACTATATAAAGAATCAGAAGGAATAAATAAAAGAGGCAGACCAAAAAGACGATGGCTGGAGTGTGTTAAGGAAAATTTGGAAGAATTAGAAGTAAAAGAGTGGGAAAAACAAGCAAGAGATAGGAAGAAATGGAGAGAAATCTCCAATAAAGCTCTGGGCTTCAAAGGCCTGTAAATCAATATATATATACTGGTCAGTCCTATTTATTTCCGTTTTTATTTTCGCTGGATTATCTAAGTGTATTGTTAGCCCTTGTAAAATTCTATTACTTCGTCTCTTCTCTCTTTCAAGTTGTTTTAATCTCGTATTAGTTATCTTTTAACTCTTGCTTTAGCTCGAAAATGCTAGTGTCTGCTTTCTTTAGACTTTTGTTTTCTTTCTTTAATTCAACTGGAAATTTGTTATACTTCACCTGGTTTACTTTTATTTATCTAATTAATCTATTTTATCTAATTTGTCCTCATTTTCTTGCTTCGGTTTTGTCGGCGATTCGCTTGTTTTCCTGGTCCTAGCAAAGATCCGTGCTTCTTCGTCATTGTCTTTTATTTCTATACTACTTTTTAACTCTCATTTTCTGTATAACAAACTTTATTTTTAGTAACAGCAAACAAATGCTCATATATTTAATGAATTTCTTTAACTCTTCGAAAAAGGATAATTTCAATTACTCGCGAAGCTGCGTCCGTTTGGCTTGGTGAATATCATTAACCGAGTTGAATTTCTTATCGCGCAAAGTCTTCGTTTAAGAAAAATTTGGGCGTCCCCAGATCATAGGATTCACTCTCTAGATCTGCTGGTCCGTGCATGATGTCGAGGGACCATCAAGTTGCCTTTCATCTCTTACACGTATTGTTCCCTCCTTAAAGCGTTCCAATTATTCGTAGTTAATTAATTGAAACATAGTACTTGCTCCATACTGTGTCAATATTCGGTTTGGATTTCTGCAGATTGAACCCCTTCTGTCCACATTATGAAACACTATGGCATGTTACTCAATGGTGCAATTACTGACTGTAACAGCAATATTTCTACTCTCATTGCTTTCTGTCACATAACTGAATGTAACAGATGTAACCAGAAAGACCAAAACTTTAATGATTACCTTACACAGAACCTACTTTACAAACTAAAATTTATTTATAGACCAAATTATAATATATAAATTTAGTATAAATATGTACTACAGATAGAATATACAATCAATGTATAGCAGGAAACATCTATCATACCATATATCACTCTTTCATTAACCTTGTTCTGATTGCAATTAGTACCTATTTAGAAACATTTTTTTTAAAGCCTAATAATGTTTTTACTACAGAAATGTATTACTAGTTTTTGTTTGCTATTGTTCCACATTCCTTACTTGAAACCCGTTGCTAAATTAACTTTTTTACTTTTCTTAGCTGTAAAGAAAACGGTTATCATTTGCTTTCTTACTAATCGGAATTTTCGCATAGACACAGCCATATTCTCATCTTTACAAATTCACACTCTGTTTTATACTTTAGTGAACACAATAAAAAATAAAATCATGTTCATAAACGTTCTTTTATCTAGCATCGAATTAAATATCTTAGTAACAACAAATATTCTATTCTGTAACAGACTAGTGTGGACATCCCGACTTCAGAGTGCCTTCCAGATTAAAACTCAAAATACTCAATATGGTCGTACGCTAAGAATGTCTATCAACTAACAGGAGTAATTTTTTTTTAATTACGACTAGGTTTCGAATTTGTACGGTATTATGTTTTTAAATAAGATGACATTGCGATATCTTTTCACTACAAAAGTTTAGGAATAGCTAACGCCCATAGGTTATACTAACGGATTGATGTCAACACGGTTGAATGTATCACAAATTTTAATCATTGCTTGCACCATATTGCAAAACCTTGATAGTACTTTATATAATTATTTTAATTAATTAAAAAAGATTAGCGCATATAAAATAATTATTTTCAGATAGACGCTTTCGTTTCAAGACATGAGGAATTGGATACAACGGGAAGAAAATATGATATAAATTTGTATTAAATTCTGGTGTTATTTGCATAATGGCATGGCTCTAACGCCCCACATGGAAGCTCAGCTTGCAAACTAAGAGGTTGAGGCTCTCATATGTTTCCTTTCGCTGCCCGTTCGTCGCGCATCATTGCTGATGCGGAGAGGTGCGCCAAACACCGCGTCTTAAACGACCGCCGTAATTAGCCTTTGTTCGAAATGAACTCACGTACTCAATTATTTTCAGTGACTGAGTTGGTCATCCGCCCGGCATCTGAAAGCTCCAGGAATGGAACCCGGCTTTGTCCACATCGCAAACACATGCCTCAATCACGCAGCTATATTGGCGGTCTGGAAGGGATAATTAAATATACATAAAACGTAGCAGTAAAATTAATAGAAAATTTCTGACGCAGGCATATATATCAAAAAAGTTACAAGAGGTTTTTACGAAAGTAGTAATTTTTTGCAATAGCAAATATTTACAATTGTTTCTCTTGCCGATATAAAAAATTTAAAATGTTTTTACTAATGATAAGTAGCTTTTTTTAGTACGTAACTAAAATTAAGTTATTATTGTAGGATAAGTTCAGAATATATTTTACTCGAGCTTATATTTAAAAGCGAGCGGACGTGGGTCGTGCTCCGCTATATCACTGCCCGAAACTCCTGCTGTTTGAGGTCAAGCCTACAGTTTTAATTTCATACTTTAGTAGCACGCCTGTGCACATAATTACGTGCATTATGCAGAACGAATAAACCAAATACTCGATATTTACGCAGCTGCTAGCGGCATCTTCACTTAACACAACCAGTAACAATGCAACATCTGCAAGGCACAAATAATATTATCTATTCTACTCAATTCCTACATAAGATGCAAATGTATTGTTTAGCTGTATGACATATCACCAAACAATAAAAAAAAACGTAGATTCTTCAATGAATATATTTTAATTTACAAGACAAACATATACGAATGATTATTGGTTTGGTAATCCAATTATAACTACTAATAGATTTGATGTACTTTCAGGTAATCAAATAAATTCATAGCCAGTGTTAAAAGCAGCACTAGTTGAACTATTAAACTAAATAGACAAAGACAAAAATATTTTGAAAACAATTAATGTAGTGTATACAATTTCAGTCCAATGCAGACGTAATTCTTATACTACAGCTAATGCACCTTTCTGTTCATTCTTCAATTAAAGTTAACACAATATGTCAGTTAACACAAGCCAACGAATGACAAATGGGGGTAAACGAAACGTAAGTTTCCTAAAACAAGAAAAAACTAGGACATACCTACTGAAGTCTCACTTCATGGACCTAATATTCAAACATGTGTTTTATGGCTGGCGCAAGGGAATACCACAATTAATAATTAAAACTAAAGTTCAATCGCATAACAGACCAGAATTCACTAATATTGTTAAAAAACTTGTAAATAAACATACCGAATTTTATATATACAACTCTAAACATGACAAGAATTTTTGAGTTGTGCTTAAGGATACGCATCCATTAATGGACTTAAACGTCGTTAAACAAATTATAGAAAGACTAACAAACCTCTACCATTATATTTCTTAGATGTGAAACCCAAGGATGGGACCAAAGAAATACATAGAATTAAATGTGTCGTATTCGGACCCACCACACGTTAAAAAAAGAATTTTTGAATGTATTAAATGTTAAAGTCATGGACATGCTAAAAATTATTGTAACAATAAACCGGGCTGCGTAGAATGCACAGCTGATCATCCAACCAAAGAACACCATTGAAAAACAAAATGCGCAGACGTCCTTTGTGCTATTTGTAATGAAGCACATTCAATCAACCCTTAAGAATGTATCACACATACACAAATTCAAAAAAACTATATCCAACTAAAAACAGCTGACTATAAACATAGTACAGCAGAAACTAACACATGACTATGCGAAAAAACGTAATGCGCAAGTATTGTAGCTAAAATGTTTACCAATATGTCAGCTATAAAACCAAAAAGGGACATACAGGGTGGCGCGTAAACGCGGTGGATTGTAGGGTGCTCACACTGGGTAACCCCCTCCGGCCTCACGTTCCGAACCATCGAAACCTAAAGTTAGTTGTCATGGAGGATTGGACCGTCCCAAAACGCGCTTTCGCCATCAAAGAGTATTACAATTTAAACGGTAATTTTGTAGCTGTACGACGGGCGTTTCGGGGGCATTTTGATCTTTGTGCTACCGACCGAGTTCCTTCTTATAATTGGTTTGTGAATTTCACGCTTTGAAGAAACAGGTTCTGCTTTGAACCGAAGACTTGCAGGCCGTTCGAGATTCGTCAGAACACCTGAGACAGTGGCAGCTGTGAGAGGCGCTTTTTTGCAAAGCCCGAACTAGTCTACACAGAGACATGCGCGAACCTTTGGACTGTCTCGTTGTTCCCTTGCCCGAATTTTGTGCAGTGACTTAAACGTTCACCGCTATAAAATTCAAACTTTTCAGCAGTTGCTGCCCACTGATTACGCAAAAAGGATAGCATTTGCAAAAGAGTTTTTAGAGATGACTGCCGGCGACCGCACTGTCGATATTGGTCTAATACCAATCCACAACTGTTACATCAACGCCCTTTACACAGCCAAAAAGTTACGGTTTGCTGCGCCATTTCTTCGCAAGGAATAATCGGTCCGTACTTCTTTGAGGATGATGCGGGTAACGCAGTAACTGTCAATTCTTCACGATATGCGACAATGATTAAAAATTTCCTTACTCAAAAACTTGAGATGAATTACCCCGTGGACGAAAATACTCGGTTTCAACAAAATGGACCTACTTTCCACACTGCTCGAGCCCCCTAGGCCGCTGTTTGCGCAGTTTTCGGAAATCGCATAATTCCTCGATTTGGTGATGTTGAATGGCCGCTAGGGTCACCTGATTTAATTGGTTGCGATTTCTTCGTGTGAGGTTACCTCAAACCTAAAGTTTTCTCCCATAGAATTCACACAATTGATGAATTGAAGGCGACAATATGTCAAGAAATTGATGAGATTTCTACCGACCTACTCGAGTGGGTGGCACAAAATTTGATAACCAGAATGAAGGAGTGCGTGGCCAAAAACGGAGGACGTTTGACTAATGTAATTTTCAGATCGTAAAAATTTAGCTTTCTGTGAATATTTCGTACTATTCTTTTTTTAATACAATTTTCTTTAAACCCCACAATTTTTATTTTAAAAGGTTCCGTTTTTACGCGCCACTCTGTATAAGAACTAAAAATTATGAAAACGTTTACAGATCAAACGGGTACATTACTGAATTTTCTTACAACATTAATTAGTAAGATATTATAACTACT
Organism: Sinelater perroti; assembly: GCA_036346155.1. Classification (NCBI taxonomy): domain Eukaryota; kingdom Metazoa; phylum Arthropoda; class Insecta; order Coleoptera; family Elateridae; genus Sinelater; species Sinelater perroti. The sequence goes on from JARFIY010000265.1 coordinate 7,708,990, forward strand.
TTGTTACTGAAAATAATAATTTGGAATGACAACGGACTATCACAACATGTACAAGAAATCCAATTATTTTTAAAAATTTAAAAAAAGCCACATAAAAATGCATAGATATAACAATCATGCCACTCATTCAAATAGAAACACACATACAGACAGTGCAATAATCATAAGGTAAAACATTAAACATTACCAAAAAGGTAAATTTAATTTAATGAACATTTAAGCTACTAATGTTAACATAAAAAATTCTACTGGAAAAATGCTGATATTAGCTATCTAATTACAATATCAAACATAAGGATTTCAATAAATTCTTCAATTTCTTGGCAACAAATTTTAGCGATAACTTTAATACCAAAAACACACAAGGTATTAGACTAACCAAAACCAAACAAAAAAAACGATATATAAAGTAATAATATAACATATAAAAAAAAGTGGAAAAGGTTCAACTGTTAAAAACGACTGACAATAGCTGGCCAAAAATAATCAACCAAAAGCAACAGCATTTTCCAAACACGTTGCTAAAGTTTACGTTATTTAATTCTGAACCTACTCTAGAAACAGAAATACGTAGCTACGTGGAAATACTTTACCAGGTGGCTCTTCTCACAAAAAATATTACTAAGAACAAATTTGAGATAACTGTACTTAAAGAAAAAAAGCCCCCGTCAAAGATCTGGTAACTGTCAAAGTACTGGGTGGGCCATAAGTCGAGATACAATATAAACAGTCAATAAAAATTTGTAATTTTGTTTTTTATCCTTTAAAAGTATAGATTTTGGAGATTAATCTTGAAAAAATTTACCTCAATCAAAGAAGTCAAAATTGTTGAACTTTACTTTGGAAACCAAATGTACATCGTTCTCACAAAATGCATTTATATGCACCATTTTTAAGTTAGAAATGTATCATTTTGAACTAAATCTTCTTAAAAACCCTGTTTTGTTTGGGGTGACAACAGATGATTTTCTTTTACATGAAAACTTAAACTTTTGTTGATATGCTCTTCCTGAAGCCTTCTTGGTAATTTCCCAGTGTTGTTTCTACACACTTTTCTATTCTTTGTTTTATTGGCTAGTATTTTATATGTAACATCTTGGAGTGCAATTTTTCTGTGATTTTTACATTCCATCTTTTTATATGTTGGTAAAATCTTTGCCTTATTCCATGACTTTGACATTGCTTCTATTTGCCGTATTTTAGTTATCCGGTCTAGAATTTGCTTCTGTATAATATCTCCACCATAATTCAAATTTTCAGCAATTATTTCGTTTTCTCCTGGTATTTTATTATTTTTTATTTTACTTATTATATCTTTTATTCTATCGATACTGGGGTTTTCCACTGTTTTTTCATCGTTAAGCGTATTTTCTTGGTTTCGGTTTTGTCCCGATCCTACATTTATTATTTCCCCAAAATATTGTCTCCGCATTTCTAGTTTTTCTTTATCACCCCCAATAAATAAATGGCACATTATTATGACAACCGGTTCAAATGTCCTTTACGTCTTTCTAAAATTTTTTAATTTAATTTGCTTGATATTTGTTCTTCATTTCCGTTATTTGATTATTAATGCGTTTTTTCCTTTTTCTTTAGGATCTCTTTCACCTGTCTCTGCCTAGTGTATATTTAGTAATTTTCTTCTGACGTTGTTTGTAACATTTTCACATTCTTTGTCTAACCATTTTTTTCTCTTTTGCTTTTTTGTTTAGGGATGTCGCTTTGTGTTGGTTGTTTTATTGTTAATTCCAATCTTCTCCATTTCTCTTCAACGCCATTTCCCGCTTCTTTCTCTTTGTTGAGTATATCTTCTATATCTCCTTTTTATATTTTTGTGCTATCTCTTATTTTTAGAGCGCACTTACATTATGTCTTTCTCTTTTCCTTAATTTCCTTCTTTTTCTTTCTAATTTTCCTATCTATTTTAATTTTATTTATATCCCGATAAGAAAAACTGTCTTTTGTTATTATTGTTTGATGCTTAGCTTAGATTAGAACATAGTTTATCTGGTTTGATGCACTTCTCCCCGGTATAGTCCATGTCCCTTTATAAATCTCTTTTCTCTGGAAATGTGTACTTATTATTTTTAGATTTTTTTCTCTTGCTAGCGAGGTCAGTCTTACACCATTATTATTACTATCTGTGTGCTTGATTTCTCCTCCTGTTATTATCTTATAAATGTTTTCTTTTCGATTTTGGGATTTGCATCGCCAATTACTACTACGATGTTTTCATAATTTCTAATGTTGTCTAGTATCTCATAGTACATATCTTTTATCTTTTCATCCTTTTCTTCAGTGGCTGCATAGATATTTATTATAGATACATTTTTTTCTATGTTTTATAGTTAGGCTGCACATTCACTTTCGTTTTGAGACAGTGTGTAATTACCTATGTTTTGTGTGCTATCCACTATTAAGTGTGTTTCTCGCAGCGTTACCATTTTTTTACAAGGTTTTTTAATGAAGCGGATATGGAACAAATGTCTTACTGTTCCGCATCTTTTTTCGACATTACTTAGATAAGGCATGGCAAATGTTGCCTCTAAAAACTTATAGCTTACATCAGTTTCTATGTTGGTACCGAAAATAAAAAAATTAAAATTAATAACACAGAATTACATCTTAATTAATGAAACTTTCAAAAGTACATTAAAGAAAAACACCTTTGACTGCGAAATAAACAATTTAAAGAACTCTATGTGTTATTAAGCCAAAAAAGTCTAATACCAACAAGATACTCTAACCTATACGCAAAGAAGACTAGGACAAGACGCCAAAGAGGACTGTCGCTGCAAGTAAAAGAAAATGCTCCTCTGCCCGGAGACCCAGCGCACGAGTGAGTTCGAATATAGCTGAAAACTCAAGGATCCATGTGACGTCATAATATTTAAAGTTACATGTTAGTAAACACAATAATCCCTTGAGGCTGCAATGCTAGTAAGTGTGCCCCAAGCAAAAGTGATGCCAAAGATCAAAAAATGAGGACAAACGAGCTTCTAACAGATTAGTCCGAAAAGTACACCAAACTCTTGGAGTATTAAAAATGTAACATATGTGAGCATTTTCAATTGTTTGCTGGAACGAGAAGACATTTGTTAACTGCAGCTGCAAGTAGTTTTTACTCAAGAAGTTGCAGTTTAGAGCTCCTCTTTCAAACAATGTTTTGTCCAGGTGGTCCAACGGTCGGGCAAAATTATGTGGGCCTTTGGTTTTTGCGGTTAGTAGCATGTGGGCGATAGACCATCTGAACGTGAAAGTCATTCAATGTTGTTGATTGGTTAAGAACGGTTTTTAATGGCATCCCTCGGCGATATTGTTTAGAACAGAGAGACACGCTTAACTTTAATGCAACAGTGTTCATGTTAGCTGAGAGCGTGGTTCCGCGTAGACATAAATAATAAAATATGACACAAATGTCATTCAAATATTTCTTATTTTTGACTCCATCCCTACAAATTTCAGAATTAACATTTAGGTTTAATCAGAAATAACTGTTTCATATAGACAATTCAACTTGCTCTGATACCCACAAAAAGAAACTAATGGTAACTGAGCTAGAACTATAAAAGAAAAGCTAAAATATTTGCAAAATATTTATCGAAAATTTTTCAATCATTTGGCTTTGCTGCAACCACGACTAAAGCAAAATATGGATTTCTAAATATACTACGTTAACTATTATTCTACATAAAAGTGATTGTTCTTGCTGAAAAATATCATTAATAAACCAACTAAAACGGTATAAATTTCTACATATAGTACGATTTAAAAATTGGACAAATATTACAAATGCTTTCATGTACTTTGAAAATATTCTTAGATAGTTATGATTCCAAAATCAGGAAAACCATTGAAAAATTTAAAATCTTATAGACCTGTTAATCTCTCCTGTCGACCAACTAAAGAATTTTGAAAATTACTGTGGCACAGCCTCTAAAAGTTATATATTTGTAGTCAGTATTATCCAATTACAAGTTCGGCTTTTACAAGAAACATTTAGTCTTCTATCAAGCTCACGGTATTACCAAAAAAAAAATACCTACTGAGTAACTATTAGCTCTACCAATCTCTTATTTGGAAAAAATATATCTAAGCAAAAAAAAAACGAGGTCGAGTTAAAACTTCGAGAAATGTATTTGCTTTTCAAAACTATTTCGCACACTGATATATGCGTTCTGCTACGTTGTAAACAAAACTTCTTTTAAAGACCTAGACGTACCATTAAAAAAAAGGTGTAAAGACTTACTGAAAACTATCGCAAACAAACTCACTGGGCACCCGAACAAACTTGAGGAATAACTCATAGAGGAAATAACCTCAAGAAGAATAAACAGAACATGAATAATTTGTAATGACATAGAACATGCTATTTCATAATTTATTTAGATGGTTCCTAGGTAGTCCTCTTATCAAAGGTGGACGTACGACTTTGTAATTTTTGTCCAATTGAAATACTTTTTTTGTTCTAGAACAGCAACACTTTGACTAAGCTAAAAGTGAGCAAGATTATTTTTAATAAATTATTGTGAGGACTAACTTAAAGATCACGCTATGACCTATGCCAACGTATTAACACCAGATAAACAACAAAAAGAAATTCTAAAAATTAAAGAAAAAAGATGCAAGAATTTCTTCACAATGCGTATATTCATATATAAAGCAAGCGCCTAATTTAAAATTCAAATAAAAAGCCTTGTAAATTAATTTTGCAGTTAAATTTTTATTAAATAGTAAAGTATGTATTCTCCAAATAACTACAAAAATTATGTTTGATAAATGGCTAACTCAGCTTCGGTTGCAAGTTTTGGTTCTTCTTATAAAATTTTTAATTCCAATTTTACACATGTTTTGAACATTGCAATTCGTTTTTAAAGTCGTCATTTATTTGTGGATTGTTAGCGTAGATCTCAGATTCCATAAAACTAACATATGTCGCATAATGTGAAATCACAAAATGTTGCTAGCCAGTTGATATTAATATTTCATGAAATTACGCAACCGAAAAATTGTTGCTGTAGAACTCGACGGTGGCTGTATGTTAGACAGTGTTATCTGCAGGAATAATATTTGTTCTATATCCATGTCGTTCAGTTGGTGCTAAAATAATGGGTTATCATCTAACGGTAGCAGTCGTTATTACAGTTGTAGTATTTCCAGCATTATCTTCAAAGATGTATGAGACACTTAGGCAAAATCCATCCCAAAAAAATAAATTCGTAAAAATGCATGTGCTTAAGTTACGCAAGGATTTTCTGAACCCCAAATGCAACGGCTTTGTTTGCTTACGATCCTGTCGAGTTGAAAATGTGCTTTATTGTTAAAAATAATATTTTGACTAAATTAAGGGTTGATATTTTTGAATTCGCGGCTAATTTGACTAACCATGGCAATATTCCCACGAGACCTTAAATCATGCCGATACTATTTCAACCAAATATTCTAGAGATTATTGCATGAGCAACATTTTTATCAAATATGCAGTACGTTTTGACAATAATTAATCTCTATTTTTTAGTATAGTCCCCATATTTACCAATCAAAAGAATCTCAGGTAAAATTTGTTGAAGTTTTAAAATTTCCGATTTTATAGTAAAAATGCCGTTTTTCAATTCGCGAAAATCGTTGAGTAATTTTTCCTTATATTTTTTTATGTGTGAGACATTTTTGTGACCGTATGTACATTTATTAGGGGACTACATAATTAGGTACATGCAGCAATACTTGGATTGTACAATACTAAGACGATATTTTAGTCCTTCTTAAACGCTTATCACAAGTCTATAAGAATATAAGGCACATTTTCACTTTAATCGGTCAATAAACAAAATTGTTGCATTTTGGGTATAAAAAATCCTGGTGTCATTTAAGAATGGCCTATTCATGCTCAAAGAGCAACAGTTTGGAGTGAATTTTATGCTGGTAGAGTGGTTCGGCCATTCTCTTTTGAAAATAAGGTTGGAAACGCATTGACTACTAATGGTGAATGTCATTATGAGATAATAGTTTAACTATTTGTAACTTTATGTGGCTGGCATGGATTTGATGACTCGTAGTTGCAGCACCTGTCATACGACGCGTGAAACAATCCAATTGTTGGAGCAAAAACTTAACAGACAACTCATCATAACGCAAAGTGAACCAGCCACCAAGGTCTTGTGACCTCACCGTGCAATTTTTTCTTCTGGGGATTGGCAAAAACCAAAGTTTCTGCTGCAAACATGAAAAGGATTCCTGAATTACAAGCAAAAATTCGAAAAGTTGTCGAGGAAATTGGCAGTCAGTTAAGCAAAAATGTGATCGAGAATTATGTCAGAAGCCAGTACCAAATGAACCGTAGAATATATTTATTTAATATACTATTCTGCGTTTAATGGCACTGTTTACCTTTTAAAATAATGTAATAACTGTGCTAACTAATAAATAAATAATAAACTTTTTCTAAAATTATAAAACCCGCTTTTTTTGGGGACACTCTTTATATAGACTTATTTTACGCTACTTTTACGTAACATGAGATTTATCAAACGATTTTTTAAATGATTTTAAAGCGTTTACATGTTCTTCTTAAATTTTTGCTTGAAAGTGTAATAAGTAAAATAAGTAATTAAAATACACATTTTGTAGGCATAATTGTTTTTATATAGTTTTTTATATTTGTGATTTTGAATTGGTTAATAAATAAATATCCAGTTTGTAAATGGAACAATACAAATGATACAAATTTGAATTATAATTAAAAATAATCATTCTATATACCCAACTTAGTTATTACGTAAAACAAGAATAACTTTAAACGATAGTAATATCTGCGATAACGGTTCTCGTAGTTTCTGAACTAAATCCATTAATAACTTTATACTGCCTTAAATAGCCATAAAACAGAATTTGATCATTTATATGACGTAACTTAGCTATGCATATATGGAATATAGAATATTATTTAGGCGTATCCCTAGTAATTAAAACTTACAATTTAACTAAAATGTTTTATGTGCTGTTACTTACATAATCTAAACTCCATCCAATTGCATATAAATTATTTAGAAATGTGAACATTCTTGTAGTTAAAATAAATAATGTTGAGATATAAGTATAAGATAATAATAATTTCAAAAAACTCGATAATGGCAAAAACAGATAATATAAAAAGTAATAAAATTAAGTGATTAAAACTAGTGCAAAGGACGAATTAAATAAAGTATCGCCCTAACAGAAAATCATGTAAACCACAGCTAAAATTTTCTTTATAGTTTATTATTGAAGAAAGGAAAATCAAAGGTTCATGGACTTAGATATCCTGAAAAGTAAAATAAGGAATTTATTATTTAACGTAGTTACTTTGAGTTATTTATCTGATTTTGTTCTTCAAATCTATATTTTTTTATTTTGGATGCTTTTGGTTAACTCCATGTTGTGCGTCATTTCTCAATTTTTTTTGGAATTTCCTACTCGTCTTTTTGTAGTTGTGCTTTGTGTACTCCTTTTTCCACTTTGTCGTTTTGCAGTCTTTATGCATGACTGAGATATTTAGGTCTTTTTTTGATTATGCTTTATATCCGTTTGGTCTTCAGTGTTTCTTTATATGTACCATTTCTTGATTAGTCTATTATTTCTAAGAAATTTGTTTTATATTTTTCTTCGTTTATTTTTCTTTCATTTTGAACCAAAATTAGAATAAATGATTTTTAGTTCAGTATAAATTCTTTGACCTATTTTAAAATACTACTAAATAGCAACTTGTCTGTACTTGTTCTCTAATTATATCTCTTTATCGTATCTTACATTTGTGTTTAAATAATATTTTATTTTTTCTTTTGTCTTCTTTTTTAATTAGATATTATTATTTTTTAAAATTGTTTTTAAGGGGGTAAACGACTCTAAATGCCGAAAAACAGAAAATTTCGAGAATATTTTCAAAAAAAAATCACATCAAGATTTGGTAAAAAGTTCTTTATTATATAACTATTTAAGTGTGTTTTTAAATTTTTCGAGCTGTAAAGTACAAAATGGCGGCTTCTCAGTATTTTTTCCTGTGCATCTTTTTTAAATATGACGAATAATAAAATAATTGGACTATTCACTCAGTCAAAGATTACTGCAACAATGAATCCCAAGCAGTTTATGAAATACCTTGTGTATACTTATGAGTCAAACAAATATGTAACCAAATATATAGGCACTTTCTAACACTATGCCAAGCATAGTAAAGCAATAAATAAAAATTATTTTTCCCGAAACCATTACTCTCATTTTCCATCTACCATTATAGAAGCAATTGAAACAAAAAAATGCTCTCAAATCCTAAATAAGTATAAAACATGACAGGCAACGTCTACCTGCTAAATAGAAAGCTCGCATTGTCATCATTTATGGTTCGTGTTTTCAAACAGAGCGGACGTGTTGCGCGTCGCATCATCAGTTCATGTTCTGTGTTACGAGTGAAGGAATTTGTCAGTATGAGTCGCCCGCGTGGTGATAATCATAAAAATTTTTGTGAATGGAGACCTGCAACTTGGCGGCGTGTTGGTGAGCCCACGCTCATCAGCCATATGGCCTAGTTCGTCCTGGCCCGCAGCTCCTCGCCGCAGTTCCTGCCGCCATAGTTGCTGTTTTGCAAGAAAAAGCGTAGCAGCGGGTTTCTCGCCGTCGCAGTAGAGCTAAGATTACCACGTTTATTTTGCGTTTAGTACTAGATTATTTGTCATTTTATTATGGTGGTATAAGTTGTGCTCCAAGTTCACAGATTATCGTGTGATCTGCGGTCAACTGCTAATTTTGTTTAATATCGGCTGTATTTGCATACCACTACAAGCAAACATGACTTTTTATTAAAACACTATGTAACTTGATCAAAATCAGCAGATGCAATATGTAATCCACAAGCAAATTTTACTCTAATTGATATTTTACAAACGTCGGAAACAAACGCGGCTTATCAAAATAATGCATTCTTATATCTGCCTGTTACAACACAATCTCCTTTGGACTTTGATTGGTAAATGGTTGAGAATAAAAGACGAGGTCGTAAAGATAACTACCTTAGATCACAATAATTTAAACGTTTGGAATATTGGTTAAATCCTACAAACCGATTCCAGTAGTAGATAACAGCCAAGCAGAAGATGATGTAAATTAAAATAAGGAACATATAAAAAGGGACCCAAACCACCGCTTGTATACATATTCAGTGTTAAAGTAATCGAACCACTAGTGCGTTTACTATAAGCTATAGCAAAAAATAAAAACACGTTAAAAATTTGAAATAACGATAAAGTAAAACTATTGGTGAAAACCTCTGAAAAGTATACTGCTATCATTAAAGCTCTAACGGAAAAAATGCGAATTCCACACCTACCAACAAAAACAAGAGCAAAGCTTCAGAGTAGTTTTAAAGTATACACCCATCCACTAACTTAGAAAAATTGAAAGAAGAGTTAAAAACACACGGCATTAATAATATTGCAAATACTAAACAAAGAAGCACAAAAATTGCTTTACCACGTCTTTGTAGAATGAAACCTGCCGAAAACAACAAAGAAGTGTACAACATAAATACAATACCGTCCAAAAGTATACGAAATTACATGTGTGGTGCAAGAACATTTCGAAAACCTGACGGATTAAGATGATTTTTTATTACCATTGCCTGTTACGCTAACACAGCATAATGAGAAGGTCGCCATGCTTGTCTGCCTCGTAGGTGTCAAGATGTGATTGATACAAAGGGCATAGCGACCAAGTACTAGGATGGGAAGAATATTAGTGGATCGCTTTTGTTCAGATAAATTATATTTAGATTGTTAGAGCTTATCAAAAAATGTATATCGTGATATAGAAAATTTTGTAAAATATAGAAATTCCTCGTTTGTAATTTTTTCCTGAAGTGGCCTTTTCAGTATGTTGTGTTAGCTTAAAGGCAATAGTGATAATCTCAATCCGTCAAGTTTCGAGAAGTTCTTGCACCAAACATGTCATTTCGTATACTTTTGGACGATGCTGTAGATTGACATATGCTGCAGTAAAGTTTAAACCTTCAAAAGTAACGCGCTAACTACCTTAATGTACAACATGCCAAAGATTTGGACATACTAAAACGAACAGAACTTCGGTTTTGTTAAGTCGCCGGCAACCGTTTAACTGCCCAATGCCAACAAAAAGAAAAGACCCCTGCTGCTAAATGTGTAAATTGCAGTGGAAACCACCCTGTAAATTATAAGGGATATTATATAATCAGAAATTACAACAAAGAAGCAGACAAATTGTACCTATTCGTTAATACACAGCACAACAGACTTGGACAAACATTAGTTACGCCAAACAACAAGCGGAGGCAACCAGTGATATAAATCTAACACAAAACCAGACCAACCAGCATCTGTAAATGAATCAAATGAGTTATCCAAGCTTAAGGTCATGTTAAAAATCTTCATGCAACAAATGGGCAATATGATAACTTTTATGAATAACCTCGCTGCTAAACTAAATAATGTACCAGCACCTTAAATTAGCAATAATGAATGCTAATGCATTAGTACAACAGAAAGACAAACTTACAACCTCCCTGTCAAGTCACTGCAGAGATATCTACACCAAACTTACCTAAAAATCCCAAAATATGCAATATACGCAATACAGCTCCCAAACGGCAGAGCTCATGCCGCAACGGCGATAATTATCAAACACGCAATCAAACACTACAAACTTACAAAATATGACTAGCAGTCATTACTAGAGCAATCAAAGATTGAAAAGGGCCTTAAGTGATATCAGTACCTTACAGTACGTCCAAACACAACAATAAATTAGAACACTACAAACATTATTTCAAACATTAGGAGATAGATTTATCTCTGACGATGACTACAATGCAAAACATGTTCAGTGGGGTTTACGATTTACTACTGCTGAAGGCAAAACTGCTAAAAGTGATAACCAGTAATGGGTTGCATTATATATCAACAGGCGAACCAACGTACTGGCCATCAGACGTGGCAAAAATATCAGATTTACTCGACTTATGCACTGTAAAAGACATTAACCCAAATTATTTTAAAACAGCGTCTTGTCACGATCTTTCAGCTGACCACTCGCCAATTATTGTGAGAGTAAAAACCCAAGTGAATTCCAAAATAAAACCTTATAGCCTTTGTAATAAACAAAAGAATTGGGATATTTTCAGAAGGACAGTTGATGAGACTTAATTGCTTGATATATTTTTAAAATCAAAAAGAAACTAATCACCGCTGTTGAGTTTTTTTTAAATAAATTTATTTAACAAGCCACATAGTTAGATACACCTTCAAAGGCCAAGAAAATACAAACCATCGACTGTCCTACTATGGCCAAGAAAAATTCGGGAAAAACGTAGGTTACGCCGAATATGACAAATAATAAAGCTTTCCAATGATAAAAAAAGACTGAATCATGCGACTGCAAAGCTAAAGAAACTTTCAAATATCAAAAATACATCAGTGCCAACTTAGTTGAAATATTTGTCACCTACGAAAGTCCCTTTGAAAAGCGATAAAAAAGCTAAAACTACAAAACTACATAACGTCCTTGTGTCTCGAAAATAATACTTAGGCTAGAAGTAACCCGGAAAAAACCTTTGTTTTTGCAAAATGGAATCAGTATTTTGCCCATTTGCTTCAAGAGGCAACAAGAGAAGAATGAGAAGAAATTATTCAATTTCTGAAATTTCGTTTCCAGATATGGTTACCAACTAATAACATTAAGGCATTAAGGTTCTACGAACGCTGCAGGGGACAGGATAGGGCAAAAGGGAGCTAGCTTATCGCGAGGCGTGTCGCGAATATAAGCATCTTTTAGAAGATACGCGAACGCGGAAGTAGAAAGAGGTTTGCACGCGCAAGAAAAGACTGGGGCACCGCGTATCGGGTTATACGCGGGAAACGCCCAATTACTTGCGACTCTTGTATGCGAAAGGCGGACGGGGCGCACACAAGAGGAGCTCACGAAACGGCGGAATTTTTGTTAGAGAACTTCTTCCCCCGCGACGATGCGGAAGAAGACGACGCGAATCAGGCGAAAATTAGACGCGAAACGGCTACGATTGTCGGCGTTCGCATAACCACGGGCGAAATTTATAGGTCAATCGCGATAATGAACGCCAAAAAAGCCCCGGGGCATGACGGCGTTACCGCGGATGCGGTGTTGAAGGATTTCGAGATTGCTCCGGCTATCTTCGAAAGCATCTTCAATACGACTTTAGAGTTCGGCATCTTCCCGAGATGCTGGAAGATACAAACGGTGCGATTCATTCCAAAACCGCGAAAAGATGATCCTACCAACCCAAGCAGCTTCCGACCAATAAGCTTGGTGGTCGTCAAGGCGTTAGATAGAATTATTACAACGCGAGTAGAATACGTGGTACGTTTCGCTGCTTTCATGAGCGATGATACGGTTTTCGTGCGGAAAAATCCACGACAGACGCGATCGGGTTCGCGGTCTCCGAGGTCAGGGACGCGAGGGACGCGAAAGAGTATTGCGCGTTAATAGCGCTAGATATCGCGGGAGCGTTCGATAACGCGTGGTGGCCTGGCATTATCCGGGAACTAGCTGGGAGAGAGTGTCCGCAGAATCTCCTCTCGCTAGTAAAACACTACTTTAGCGAACGAATAGCGCAAGTAGAAACGGGCGACGGAATTGTGACGCGAGACATAACGCGGGGGTGCCCCCAGAGTTCGTGCTCTGGACCGGCATACTGGAAGCTGATATACGAGAGTATATTTAGAGTTCAGTTGCCGCAAGGATGCCGGATCGTGGGATTCGCGGACGATACCCTTCTAATAATTCGCTCTGCGCAATTTAAGACGTTAAAAGCGCGCGGGAACGAAGCGCTCGAAGCGGGGCGAAATTACGATTTGACGCGAAAAAGACGGAGGCGGTATTTTTCGGAATGCGACCTGGGCAGGAGAGTCCGACTTTCCTGCTCAACGGCGAGCGCATCTACTGCAAGGACCACATCCGGTACCTTAGAGTAGAAATCGATGATTGGTTACTACGGAAAAGCCACATGCGGGCGGTTTGCGATAAAGAGAAACAAATTTCCCATCGGATCGGAGCGGCAGCGCGATTAACTTGGGGTTTTCGCGGTAGAGCGGCGGCGCGTATATTTGAGGGGGCAGTACAGCTGGCTATGCTGTACGCTGCGGAGATATGGGCGGAAGGGTGTAAAGTCAGAAAATGTAGGGACTTGCTGAGCGTTCAAAAAATACTAGCTGTCAACGCGGCAAGTGCCTTAGTATTTAGCCAGGAGGCAGATCGCAGAAGGCTGATGATCGGGCCGGAGCAGCAACTCCGACAGGAGCTGGGGCTGCGACAGGGTGTCATCGAGCGGAGGCAGACCATGAAGGAGACGGGGTACGCGGCCGAGCGAGATGGCATCCCATTCAGCGTGGCGGAGCCGGAGGAGCGACAACTGTATTGCTACGCGGACGGATCGCGAGCAGACGACGGGCGAGCTGAAGCTGCGTTTGTGGCCATGCAAGGTGAAGAAGAAATTCATTGCGAACGAGCCAAACTCGCAGACTGGAGCACCATCTTCCAGTGCGAGCTCATAGCCATCCGAGAATGCCTAGCGTATATCCAGAGGCACAGAGCAGTCATCCCAAGATGCGCTATAATATCAGACAGCAAGTCAGCGCTACTTGCTCTCAAAAGTATGAGAGCGCCGACAGATTTGCAAGTTGAGGTTTGTAGCCTTGCAAAGACGCTGTCGGCCGAGATCGATGTCCGGTTCCATTGGACGAAGGCGCACGTCGGGACTCCAGACAACGAGCGTGCGGACCAGTTGGCCAAAGAGCCAGCGGCAGGAGATGGGCCGCTTATATTCGAGACGGTACCAATGGGGCTCGTAAAAAACCGATTACGAGCTAGGACGAGAGCAAGATGGGAGCAGAGATGGCAAGCAGCGGAAATGGGGCGACATGCGCGGATATTCATCCCCACAATCGACACGGCGCGACAAGCTGCGGAGTACTTTAACCGGCACACCGTCCAGCTTATCACTGGGCATGGCAACTTCCGGTCCTACCTCTTCAGAATCCGGAAGCTGGCGGTGGACCAAAACAGATGCGCGTGTGGGGAGGTCGACGACGCCATGCACGTCATGCTAACTTGCAACGTAGAGGACGAAACCAGGGACAGGGCAGAGAGGACCCTGATCACGAGCGGCTGGAGATGGCCACCAACGCGAGACGAGATCGAAAGACTTTCGGGCGTGTGTAAATGGTGGACGACTCATGCGGGTTTTGCGGAACGGTGCGCGAGGTTACGGGTTGACGCGAACTTGTGATGGGAGCGCGGAGGTTGGGAAAAAGAAAGTGTTGTGCGAGATCCAAACTTTTAGAAAGATTAACAGACACTAAATGCGGCGTAGTTTAAGGTAGATTTAGTCTATTTCTTTGCGTAGTATTGTAAAAGCCAGGAGGACTCGGAGCCATCAGCGGATTCGAGTCTCCTGTCCTAACTCGGGTTTATTTGGTTTTCCCGGGTCCTGCACTAAGGGAATTCCGGGGCAGGTAAATTTTGCGGCCACAATAGTATATAAGAAATTTGAGCTTGTAAAATAAAGGATTGCGCAAAAATTGTTAAATGCGGTTGCGGTAGTGCTGGTGTAGTGCCGTAAGGCGGAGCACCTGCCTTAGTGATAAGCATTTTCCTTTAATGCCATTGTACCACATTCCAACAATAATTTGTATGCCAAACCTGGGAAAACTGGTGGAATGCATTATCCACCAACGCCTGAGGACAGTATCAAGCAACTCAAACTTCTTCCCAAAAACCAGTTCGGGTTCCGCCACGGCCACTCCACCACCCACCAACTCTTTGGGTGGTAGAGAACATCACGAAAGACTTCACCAAGAAGCAGTACACAGTTGCGGCCTTCCTTGATGTGGCCAAGGCGTTAGACAAGGTGTGGCATCACGGCCGCGTCTACAAGATGGCTTCAGACAACATCCCGCTGCCGATGGTCCAGTTGGTCCGGTCCTTCCTGTCAGGCCGAAGGTTCCGGATCAGTTCAGTGGCGTGAAGTCATCGAAGAGGCGTCTCCGAGCCGGAGTTCCCAAAGGCTCGGTGCTGTCCCCCGTACTCTTCAACCTGTATGTGCGGGACATCCAACAACGCCTTCCACGACGATCGCCCAGTTGCAGACGACACGCCGGTCCTGTCAAGCTCGCTGAAGCTCTCCCTGGCAATACGGCATGTCCAGGAGGAGCTAGATCAGATGAAAGATTGGTGGGACCGGTGAAGGATTAGGATCAATCCATAGAAGAGTGCGGCGATTCTGTTCTCCACCAAGAAGAAGACACGACGGCGCGGTGAGATTAGGAATATCAGGATCTTCAGGCAAGATATACCCTGGAGAGAGGAGGCACGATGCCTCGGAGTGACCCTAGCAAAAAGCTTACCTAGAGAGTTCACGTGGACGATATGGTTGCGCGATCCAAGGCAGCCCATGAAGCCTTGGGCAGCTTGCTGCACCTCAACAGCAAGATGTCAACTTCAAACAAGCTACTACTGTATAAAACAGTAATACGACTAACGATGATGTACGCTTGTGCTGTTTGGGGTTATGCAGCCAAGACCCACGTGAATAAACTCCAGGTGGTCCAAAACCGGATCCTTCGGACCATCTTTGGCGCTCCGTGGTATGTATGAAATACCATCATTCACAGCGACGCCGACGTGCCAAACATCCAGGAGTATATCTCCCAGTGCGTCCTTCAGATACATTCCAGCGTCCAAGACCACGGCAATCCAGCAGTCCGTGGTCTCTACAATTATAACGTTTACAGAGGCGCCCGCCACAAGCGCCCGAAGATCCTGATTCCCCCGTAAGGCGTAGCGGGGGCGGCCTGCTTTATTTCAGGCCAACCAATGCCTACCAGATGTCACCGATGCGTTGGGGGTTAGGGGCTGGGAAACCCAGGAATCCCCAAATACGTGAATATGTTGACGTGACGTGACGAGATTCGTCAGCTCTGTTTCTGTTCGCCTAGTGTGCACATCGCTCTAATCTTTTTTCACTTGTGAAGTGTTTCATCATTTTTAGTAAGTTTAATTATTGATAAATCATTCAGTTCGTCGAAGGACAGCTGCTAATTGGTGAGTCTTAATTCATTAATTATATTATCAACTATTATTATCAAAATGTCACCATTGAAAAAGAACATTTTATAAATGAAACACGTTTTATTGATTTCATTTTTCTAAGGTTTAGATGATGGAACCACAATCCGGTCCCAGTGGTTCCGGAAGAAAAACGAATAGAAATTGTACGAGTTGCGACAAGTCTTTAAGCCACTCTAAGGCCAAGCCATATGGACTGAAATCTGGAGTCGGCGCTCAAATCCGAAAATTCGTCGAAGAGACTCGAGAGAAGTCGATATCAGACAATTTCTTTTGTGCGAAATGTTATACGGATTATCGCTGGCTGTTACAAACACAAAGCCAAGATCGATCGCCGACACATTCCAACGCTTCATCCCCAACAAATTCAAATTCCGCAAGGGTCTTCTTTATTCTTTCATCCAATCTTACGTACTTCTTTTTTTTCTTTTGCGTTTCAAGTTTAAATATTGACTATCGTACTTATAAAACCATTGAAGCTAGGAAACCCCAGCGGAAAATTATAAAATTTTATGTAATTAGTCGTAATGACTAATGAGCTACAATATTGGGCGCAAATGAGACGCAAATTGTTGGCAAGTGAGCCGACAAAGACGGTGGGCGCAAATGGGCCGAGTGCAAATAGGACTATATCGGTTAAACGATCGACATACAAAGCTTTCGCCGTCTACCTAACCACACTCCAAACCGGAAAAACGAATCGACAGTTAGAAATAAACTTTCGACTTCCTCTGAACCATATCACAAAAATTGTGAACTCGGTCAAGAAAGAGCTCAAGAAAAACTTGGTTGGAAAACAGTTTAGTCCTAGAGAGTGGACGCGAGAGCTAATCGAATCACATCAGTCGCAGATGGTGACAGCTCTCCACTGTAGGCCAGGTATTATCGCAGTGATGTGCGACGGGACTTATTATTACATTCAGAAAAGTAATAATAACGAGTTTCAAAAAATGACCTATTCGCTTCAAAGAGGATGTCATTTGATCAAACCGATGATCGTAATCGCTGCTGATGGCTATATTTTGGATATCTTTGGCCAATATAAAGCTAAAGACAATGACACCACTATTATGGACGGAATCATCACTAAATACACAAAAGATTTCGATCGAGTTATAGTGATGTCTTCATTGTGCACCGCGGCTTCAGAGATGCCAAAGTGTTGAAAGAGGGATAAAGAATTGCGGTGCCTACTTGTGTTCCATTGAAACAAGCACAGCTCACATCTCGACAGGCAAATGAGACGAGAAAAGTAACAAAAGTGCGATGTAAGATTGAAGTCGTCGATGGAATTTTCAAACGAAATGTACTTTTGGCCAATAAAAGACCAAATTCATCGATTGAAACCGCAATGGACGACTGGAAAATCTCAGCTGCTCTTTACAACTAGTTCTTCCAACCAATTGAGTCCGATAAGGAGTGGGGAGGATTCGTTGCCGAACGAATGTTAGTTTTGACTAACAGTGAGTGCACTTTAGAAGAAGTCGCGCTGCAATTGGATCAAAAGACTTCTAAATGGCAGACCTTCAACCAAGCCATTCCCAAAGCCTTCCCAAAACTCGACGAACACAGCATCATGTGTTTCACATTGGGTCCGTATCAAATCAAAAGATGCAAATTCTATGTCTTGAAACACATCTCAAAATCATCGACCAATTCTCATATCTATCTACAATACTGTACATACCCCGATGTACAAAATCTCATCAGAGTGAAAATCTAGTCACGTCATATCGAATCACAGCAACATCATGTCTTCGTCAAATACGAACCCAATGGCCGAGGATATGAGTCAATATTAGGCCATTATTAAGTGACGAAGCGAAGCGGAGTCACTTACTAACTTCATGTTGTCCGCCTGTCCGTCCGTCCGTCCGTCCGAGCAAAAACTTGAGAACGACTGGGAATTTCCAAATTATGTTTTCACCACACAACAGGTGACGAAAAAGGCTTGTTTGCTAGTGATTTTGAAACTGATTGGTTAAAGGTCAGCGTTAGTGACCTTTACGATTTCAAATTTTCAAAATAGCAACATAGGATATGTAGCATATCATTCAACTCGTCTTTGAACACTGAAAATTTGGGAGACTGCTTCGCCACTTCGCTATGCGTTGCAAACTTTGCAGGTTTATTGTAAATGCAAATCTGGACTCCGGACTGTTGGCTGTTGTTCCTATGTTTGTGGCGTTGTCTGTTATCTATCCTGTGCCAGACGTAATAACGTCAATTTGCATAATTACCGGGATTTGGCGTCAATCTTCGATAATGATGAAGTCGAAATGTCCGAGAATGAAGACGAACTTTATATATACGAACAGTATATATATTTTTTTATTTATAGCTATACTTTCGTGCGCTGGGAAGGGTCCGGTGGCCATCAAAGTTCGAATTTCAAAAAATAAATAAATAAATAAATACAAATATTTAATTCCTGCTTATTATTTTATTTTCTATTTTTACAAAAGCACTAACATCGACTGATACAAACGACTGTCAAACAACAATTAAGCATCCCAAATGGCTAAAAATTTTTATAGGTATCTTTCAAAATATGTACGGTTGTAGTAACAAAATGGTTTTGACAAGTAGAGCCATTTGTATGTTGTGGTTCAAATTTTTTCAGACTCGCATGTGTTAATCATAACTGTTAAACTAGCTTCGTTGAACAATTACTTACAATATGTATGCAAGTTTATTCGACCTTTATAGCTACCATATCTTCCAATGTCTTAAAAGGCTTCTGACAAACGCTGTGTTAGATATTTAGTTGCTAAAGAAAGAAAGCAATTTGTGTATTGTGTAAGCAAAATGAGCAGAGTAAAATTACATTGTAATATGGTTAAAAGTCTTAGAGAAGTAAAGGTTTAGTCGGCAAAACAATCCTAAGAAACTAATAGCAAAATAAATAATTTTGTTGAAGGCAAAGGATTACTTTCAGGAATAGTGATATTGCATGGTTTATAAGGTACAGAGCATTATTATTTGGGTCGTACAGACTGCAGCTTTGGCAAAATGTATATTTTAAATATCTATCTAAGCTTTTCAACAACTCTTAACAAATAATTAACCTAAACATTACTTTACAGACCATATTTGAAAGTGTATACAATAATAGTCATCAATAAAGTTATTTTATACCACTTATATTGGGCAAGACAGTTTTATGTTGAGAATGTTCAAAAATAAGTGTATACATTATGGAGTTGTTACTAGCACATCCATTTTAACTCATGTAATTATTGGCGAAAATAAAAGAAAAGTGTAGTTAAGGCCAAATTCTATTCGCAAACATGACAAATCCAACAATTAAACATCTGTATATAATATCAAAAGTTATGTAAAGAACATGGTTTTCTTTGGGTCTTATTATTTTCAAGAGTAACTACAAAATGGTGAAAAAATTATCTTGCTATTGATTGGAGAGTTCTTGCAAATGTTATCAATATTATTTGAATGCCTCAATATATTGTAATTGTAGTTCTTTATATGTAAACTCACTTTATTCCAAAAAAATGTGAATAATCACTTAATAAGTTATGTATTTGTTAAGAAAATGTTCTAAACTAAAACAAAATCTTTGTAATAATAAACTTTACAAAATCCGACACAGAAATGTTATGGTTTTTAAAACACTCTAACAGATGTTGTTAAACAAATCTTTATTTTTTTCCAAAAATTACATATATATGAGGGCTATTTTTTTTTCAAGGTCCGATTGGTCGCTAAAAGAAAGCTTCAGGGAAAATACGCTAGGTCTGTGCGCAGACGTGTTGCGCTGTGTATGTAGTTGGCATGGGGAACGTGTCGATTCGCAGTTGTCATTTCTGAGTACGTAGGGAGCACAAGAACATGCTTCAAAAAATAGAGTCTCCCGCCAAATGTGAATTGCGTTCAGTCATTCGATTTCTGCATGCTGAAGGAAGCAACGCAGCTGAAATTCATAGACGAATGAGTAAAGTGTACGGAGAAACGTTCATGAGTGACAGCAAAGTGTAGAAACTTTGATGCTGGACGCACAGATGTTCATGATGCAGGCGGCCAGGGAAGGAAGCCAGTGTCAACCGATGATTTTGTTCAGCGCGTGGATCAGGCGATTCGCAAAAATCGTCGGTTCACAATTTACTGGGTTGAGTGATTTGTTTGTGAGTGAAAGACTCGACTACCGCAAACTCTGTGCGAGGCGGCTGCTTTCTATGATGAAGGTATTGAGAAATTGGTACCACGCTACGACAAATGTATGAATCGGAACGGCGATTACGTCGAAAACTAGCTTAATGTTGTATCACATTGTTCCATATAAAATTTTTTTTATTTTGACTGTGATTTTCATTTAGCCACGAATCGGACCTTGAAAAAAAATAACCCTCGTAATTCTATTTAAGAAATATAAACAACAAGCAAGAAGAATGTAATTTAGGTGTGTTCTTGTTCAGGCATTGTTGCAGGCAGGTGGGAAAATTGTCCATACACCTTTCAAGCGCAGCGCCTGAAATTGCTCGAATTTCTAGAATTACGGCTTACGAAAGAGCTGGGATTTCAGATAGCCCCATAAGAAATAAACACACGCTAGAAGATCTGGTGATAGAAAGAGCCACTCACATCGTTACGCAATGAAATAAGGTGTGGCAAGTAATCTCATTTTGTTGAAACCGAACCCTATCGAGAACAATCCGATGGCTCCTCAATTCTGGCACTAAAAATTCTCTTAACATCGTAAGGTAACGCTGCGAATTGACCGTCACAGTGCGTCTGTTTTCTCAAAAAAAGTAGGATCAAATTATGCTACATCAGAATATTCCGCAGCACACAATTACTCTCTCATTATGTAAAGGCTTTTGATGGACCTGGATTTCCCGTAGATTATCTTCAGACCAGTATCGGTAATTTTGTTTGTTTACAGCATCCGATAAGTGAAAATAAGCCTTGCCACTCGTTATCAGAATACAGTCGTTTTCCATTATCGTTTCCGCAAACTTAAGACACCGTAAATAGTTATTTTCTCTTAATTTTTTAATCACCATAATATTGGATGAAAGTGGAGATCTAAGTACAAAATTTGACGAAATGATCTGTCTGACGTGT
The DNA here is from genome assembly GCA_036346155.1 of Sinelater perroti. NCBI lineage: Eukaryota > Metazoa > Arthropoda > Insecta > Coleoptera > Elateridae > Sinelater > Sinelater perroti. The sequence goes on from JARFIY010000265.1 coordinate 7,730,230, forward strand.
GCAAAAGGCGAGCGTTTTGTACCACTGAACTGCAAGGTCTGCCTACCACAGCCTGTGGAACTCTTTCGATGTTTTCCCAAGCTGTTTCAGGTCTCACAGTTCCTTTAGTTACAAAATTGTTAAACCATTTCAGTATTGTTGGGAAAAATGGGATGGCACCGCGTAGACTAATTTTGAAACGAATTCGAAATCTTCTTTGTGTCTACACCACCGAATGACCGGTTGGAACAGAGGTGTCGTAAACAAACACGCCTTGTTCGATCGTCCACGGCTCCATGGCTACTGAAATGGCAACTAACAACGAGTGTACATCAACCATTATACCCGTCTCAAAAACGTAACACCTTTCCATCGGGCTCTGTATTTTATCAAAAAAATCTGTATATAAATTATAAATCCATACATGTAATTCTTTATTAAAACTCCTGATAATGACGAGGCTGCCAAAATTTAAAAGAACAGAAATAGAATACAGGTCTATAAACCTGGCAGTACAAATAGTTGACACGACTTCGTAAACATTGTCATCAAATTGAGAACTTCATCGTTGCGTTGACACCTTACTAAAAGTAAAGACTTTCATTAATGTTTATCGAATGTATTTTAAAAATTTTCATTTAAGTTTAAAAATAGCAGTTTTCTTCTAAAGTTGGCTTTTACATAACCATAAGAAATTTAACTTCGACCAGCATTCTAGCAACCCGAATACTTAAGAAATAACTATTAATATATAGTATTAAACATCTTTGTTTAGCAACTTTAATTAGTAACTATAATAGTTTTTTTTTTTGTAGTGGAAAGAAAATTAATATAATTTTAATTAAACTAGTGAATATTCACGCGAATAATACAATATTATTGTTAGTCGCAATCTGAGTTACAATTGCATCATTTTTATAACAAAATTTGAGCCTAATACATAGGCAACACTTCTTACCGATACAGGTCCCTGCAATAAATTTACTATTAAAACCAGTCTAATTTAAATATAATTATTTCTGAATCAACAACCAATTATTAAAATATATTAACTGTTATTAGTCAATAATTAGTTATTGTAGGTTTACTAATTATTTTAAGCTTTAATAAAGTCAAACATATTTTACTATTTTAAACTTTGATATCTTTATTCTTCAAATTTATATACATCCATATATTTATAACAGAGGACATAGCAAATGTTTCTATTTAAGAATTATTTGAGACAGAGCATTACAACTGATTCTAACTGTAGTGCGTGAGTAATATGATGTGTAACTGGATGTGTGTACTTATGGACGACGACACCAACAACTATAATTGAGACCATAAAGTTTTTGCAGTTGGATGTCATTCTGACACTAGTTAACTATGGTCAAACAAGCATTAAAGCGCACGACGCCTTCAAAGTTCGTATTCAACTCTGTCTCACTTAGCCAAAAGTAACTGAATTAAGATTTAAAATTCGGCTACATCTACCTTATTTTATTGGTATACATAGCTCCCTCTAAAGTCTCAAACTTTCATTGTTAAAAAAAATGTGATCCATGTGAAAAGATGATACAAGGAGTAAATTTGTGAGAGCCCCGAAAAACTTCGCCTCTACGAAACTTGGACTTAAAAAACTTTTGGGAATGATGTAGAAAGCTGAAATACTTTAAAAAGCTTAAATTTGTACTTTAATATGTAATACGAGGGGTTTCCGCAAAAAGGTATTTTTGGCGTCCGTGACTCACAATTTTTCATCCGCCTTTCCACAAATTTTTCCAAGATGGGAACGTGGAACGATTATTTACCAATGATAACAGTGGGATAGGCAACCAAACGTACGCTCAGAGCTCAACCACCCCACATTTTATATTAGCTGCCTTTGTTTACTTTCTGTTCAAATGTATAGTAGATTATAATTAAACTACTTTTATAAATAAACTTCGAGGTTTGACAACGGTCATCGTGCACGTCCTGCGAATTAGTTGAGGTCTTCGTGATTTGCGTCGTCGGGCACTATCTCTGATGTGGGGCGATGTGACAGGCACCTCTTCTACGCCATTGTCTTCTAACACCTCCTTGAAATATTGCATCTATCTTTTCATTATGTTCTCTTCTTTTCTAACCATTCCTTTTTTGTCTCTACAGTTTTTTAGTGGTTGGTCCATTTTGCTTAGTTGTTTTAATGTGCTTTAAAATCACTTTTGATTTTCATGAAAGTTATCTCTTTCTATTTTCGAATTCCACCAATTTTCTTGTTTTGCCCTTTCTAGCTCATTTTTTTTTCTACTTTGCGTAGTTTTTCCTAGTCTTAATCTGGTACATCTTTCAATTGCTTTTTTGTCTTACTTTTCTTTATTTTCTCTGTCCACCAAGCTGTTTTTTATATCTTTATTAACTGTTTCGTTACTCCGCAGATTTTCTCTGCTGCTTCTAGTATACTTTGCTTTAAATAACTCCATTCTTCCTCTACTTTACTTGGTTCTGTATTTAGCTTTATTTGTATTATTTTCTGATACTCCTTTCTCGTATCTTCGTCTTTCAGTCTATAACTTCTAATGCTTTCTTTAGATATTTTCTTCTTTTTGCTTTTGGTGTCTCTCTTTCTATTTTCATGTCTATTCTTACTACGTAATGGTCGCTATCAATTTTCAGTCTTATTCGGCTCATCATCAGGCCGCCTCGCACAGTACAAACACGAGGTTGATCCTGTGAAATCTACCGGTCAAATTATAAGCCGGTAGAAAGGGGGAAGCTTTCAGTTTACCACACAGGTTCTCATGTATTGGGTTTCATTTCTAACTTGACCACTATCTTTGGTGGCAAAGCCTCAGATATCCTTTATCTGCCACCTAGAGACGCACTCGCTAAGTATCGAAATCTCCATGATTGTAAGGGTATTAAAACACCATAATGAATGCAAAATTATAATACAAAAATAATCAAATTTTGTTGAACTCGATTTTTTTTTTTTTTTTATTATCGATGACAAAGATTAATACAAATTAAAAATAATATGTTTTTTTTGTTTTAAATAAGAATTGCAAGTTACATCTTTTCGCCAATTCGAGACTGCAGTGGCAGATGATATACATGTCAACTTATAATTTTTAAATAAAAAAATATTTGTATTTTGTTAAAATGTAAATTAAGATATATCTGAAACAAAAGCTTTGTTGTTTTTTACCTTTCAAGAAATTCCCGAAAAGAACTTTTTTATCCGTATACACCTTCGCCTTAAGCCAAAACTAGTTTTCTGACCACAAACATGGACAAATGTAACAGCTAAAATTTTTTATACCAAAACGGTTTTGAGACATTTAGCATCAATACTAGAAAGCTCAGGAATAACAATAGAAATTTAAAAAAACTATCTAGCTATTGATTCGGCATTTTATTAATATTTATGTTGGTAGTGTAATATGGTTTCCCAGAATGTAATCTGTAGTAACAATTTTATTATTTCTATAAGGTATAAATTCTTAAAATATAGGCAACACTTTTGACTCATACAGATATCTGCAGTAAATTTACTCTTTAAAACTAATTGATGGTAACTGAAATGGTTTATGAATATTTATAACTATTTATTAAAATTATATTAATTATCATTAGTTATTGTACTTTTGTTAATCATTTAAGGCGTTAAAAGAAGCTAAACATATTTTATTATTTAACTATTAACTATCAATAACTAAAGTTATTTGATATAATAATTTATTATATCGGCAATAAAAATTTTATTAAAAATTTATACAATAATTTATCAAAAAATAAATGCAATTTTGAAACTGAGTTGTAAAAACAATATAGTGACGCTACCGCGCACGTGATGGTCGATAGCTAGCGTATGCAATATTCCATCGTTCAGTTATATAACAAAGAATAACGAGACATCAAGAAATAACACGCCATGAGTTTTCTGTGAGCAGAAGATTATTAAATCAGCGAAATCCTATCGTCAGATGGAACAGAATGAAGCACGCACCATACATCACCAAAAGATCTATTGTCGGATATAACACTTTTAGGAGGACATAATAAGCTTAACGGATGAAAGCCGACCTAGTTACCTATCGACATTACGCGCGAACCATCATGTCCAAAGGGTGTATGCCTTGAACTAGCTCCATCTGATACCACATATTCGCCTCCTTAATGAGGTTAAGCAAGCGGTGCAGACGTGGCTTCGTAAGTAAACAATTTTTTTCTCAAATGAATGAAGAAGCGTATTAAACAATACCAGAGGTGCATTATAGTGAGATCATGTCAAAAAATGATATGGGCATTTGTTCTCTATCAATAAAAACAAGAAAGGTGTAAAACCGTAAAGGAAGCTTTCTACAGCGGTGCGATGAAATTAGGATAAAAATTTTTAAAAGGAATTAAGATGTTGATTAATGTCTCCATAATGTTCAGCGTCAAAAATGCTGTTGAATGATATGCTGCATGGACATACGTAAGTATAATAAATTTTCGAAATCGTAACGGTCGCTTCCGGTTGCCATTAACCGATTTGGCTGAAAATCAATCCCATAAAGGTACTGACCTAAGATGTGTGTTTGCCAAGTTTGAAGTGAATCCGTTGAATAGAACGGAAGTTATAGTGTCTCCAGTCACACAGACAGACAGACAGGATGATAATCTCATGAACTTTCTACCATAAGCTGCTGTAGAAAGTTAAAAAAATGTCATATGAAATGACCTTACTTACAGATTCACCTACGTATGCCAACCTTATAGTGTCCTCTTATATATTTTAACATAGATAAAATTATAAATTATTTTGAAGATTTTAGATGAAAATAATTCTAATGAAATGGCCTGCGCGTTGATCTGCTTTTCTCCAAATTTAAACTTTTCATTTTTATAAGAAAAATGTTTCTTTGAGATGCAACATTAAAATCGTTTCTAATCATATTATGTGGGTGATTTGGTGAAAACTTGATTTGCATACTCATAGAGGACGACAGCAATGTACATGTGGCTCCTCAAATTATCTTCTTAAGGTTGAATATCATTTTGACACTAATTAGTTATGATAAAACAAGCATCAAGAACGCACCACATTCTCAGGGTTCGGAAGGACCTGTCAAACCAGAAATTATCAACAAGGTCTATGATAGAATTTTGGTCATACAAGTAAAAATGCGCAAGTTGGCAGACCCGACATGCTAATTAACTTTGTTACACATATTGAATTATATTTCAGAGCAAAAGCTAATTCGTGTATAAAAATTGGCTGATTCCTTCCAATTGAAAAAACAAATTTTTGTTTGTATTATGTGCCCAGAGATAAACGTTTAAAAAAGCAAACAAGGCGGGAACAATGTTCTACAGATATCATGGCCTTTTATACATATGAATTTTTATTATAGAAATTACCGTGGTATTAGAATGGCCGAGTGATCTAAGGGCGCAGAGTTTACTTCGTAGGCGTAGGTTCGAATCTCACTTCTGATAAAGAGTCACTTTTTAATTTAAATAACAGATAAAAACCGTACATAAATAGGCATTTTTATTTTTATATCTATAATAACCTAAAAGCATATTATCTGTTGGAAAGGTGATGGCTTCATATTTTTGGAACGCGAAGGGAATTCTTCTGGTTGACTATCGTAAGAAAAAAAAACGAATGATGGAAATTATAAGACGATTTACTTTTAGAGAGCGGCGGTGATTGCAAAAAAATGTTCTAAAGTTGCCAGAAAATGTCATTGCTACGCAGATTATCATGTGTTTTCGAAACTATAAACTTTCCTGGTTGTACAAAAATTTGAATTGCGTAGAGAGGTTGTACGGCACGTAAACTTTTGAAGACCACGAAAAAACTTGAATTTAAAGACACGTTTGAGCAAATGCGTTAATTTGAAGGGGTTATTTCGCCAGCTAAACTACTTTATAAAACTTAAATTTTAATGTTTAACTAAATTACTTATTAAATCACTTGGGTGGGCTCTCAAAGTTCTTCGGTGAATGAAATTTATATATAATACGCCTTTTACGCCATATACTTTTTTATATCTACATCTTGTCCTTCTTAAACTGGCAAATGTTTCGCTCTCTTCCGCTATTCTACGTAATTCGAGCTTATTTGTTCTAGCTCATTGTCTTATGTTTTTAGCCAGGATTTTTTACTCTACTTCTGTATCTCTTACCATCTATTTTCCTTGTATTACAAGTTAAGGTACTCTATACTTTTTATTACTTAGGAAATGAGCTAGACGGGTTCTCTTATAGTTCTTTATTGCAATTTATACTTCGTAGTACTTTCTGGTTTGTTATCCTTTTTATTCACAAAATTATAAGCATCCATCTCATTTATTACACCTCACAAGTCTTGATTTTGTCTGTATCGAACTTATTTTATGTTCAAGCTTTGATTTCACGTAAGGATACTGACTATTTACGAACAGGAGATTTGACCACCATGAAGAGGTAACTACTGATAGGCCAACCTATAGCAAGCGATCTGATTGCAAGAAAAGTGAAGAATTCGTCCGCGAAATGAAGACGAAGACCAATCGGGGTTTTGGGCGGACCATGACTGATTTGGATGAAAAAACGGGTGTGGCAATGTCGACGCTTAATCTTGCAGTGCACTAGGACCTGCACTATAAGTTTTTATTTTGAAGAACTGCCAACTGTTGACTAATAAAAACAAGGTAGATAGGAAACTAAAAGTCCAAGCACTAAAAACTACATCAAGCATAACAATGTTGGCTTTTAGAGATTCTTTTTGGTAGTACCTGCGTGCTTCAGAGGCATGCCTACAAAGTTTCCCGTCTCTCTGATGGTGTTGGGGCTTGTGAGCAGCAAATATGTCTTCTTTGAAGAAGGCTCAGAGATGACTGCCGACAGCTATATCAAGGTACTGAAGGCAGTTGTCAAGCTCTGGATAGTGGAAGTAAGCTCCGAGCAGAAGTGCACGAGCTAACAAGACTTTGCTCCAGCCCATAAACAAGGAAGACCTGGGCACGACTATAAAACATATTTTGTATTACCACTGGTCTCCCGACTTATGGCCACCTTCCAGTCTTGACTGCAATCCCTTTACTACCATATGTGGAGCGCGGTCAAAACGATAGTCACTGAGAGGAATTATAATACCAAGAACAGCTTAAGAGATATAATGGCGCATATCGTTTAGGTTCAAGAAGGTTGTACCCCCCATTAATTAATATGCATTTCAATATTATTTACTTTATTTGTGCTATGATATGTGTAAGTAAATTTAGTTTTTCTTGTATTATAATGCTATTTTTATTGTTTATTCTTTTTCCGAATTTACTTTGACGACCATGTATAAGGAATATCTCTTATTCTTATTTTGCTGGTTATCATCTAAAAGTTTCTTCTTATTTGATGCTATTTTATGTTTTGAATATACTTTTTTTATTAGTTAATTGTGTTTGCCTGCCACTGTGGTTATTTCTCGGAATTTCAGTACTTATCACTTGGAAGTGAAAGTCAATATTATGTAAGAGGCTAAATTGGTGATAGCTGGAAGCGCCTCGTATATTGCGGTTTATGACATCTTTGAGCACCATACAGATTACTTAAAAATAAAATATAATTATATATTAGTAGTCTAGGTAAATAGTATGCATATTATTTATTTGTTATAAATACCTACAACAATAATAAAAAAATTTAACATAAACAGATAGAATATTTAACAAATTACAATTAAAATATATATATATATATATATATATATATATATATATATATATATATATATATATGAGAGAGAGAGAGAGAGAGAGAAAGTCTGCAATCCACGTTTAATAAGTTAACTCATTTTGCTGAACAATGTACCCAATTGTTTACGTTTAGCCTATATGTTTTCTCTAAGCCTTCTGTCCAAGTGGATTTCCGTGTATTTAGCACTTTCCATCGGAGAAATTTGTTGGTTATAAGCGCGACAGATACACAAGTGCCCCTTCTTGCAGCAAAAATTAGGTAAGTCGATTTGCACTCCTTAATTTTAATATTTAATTTTTAAAGGATAGTTATGTGTTTTCATGCTTTAAAGGGCATGATATGCAATGTGTAAGTCCTAGTGGAAAGTTATTGTCGATAAATGTTATTGTCAATGTATATTTTGTAGTTGGTAGGTCACTAGTAAATAGAAAGTACAGTAGTGGACCTAAGACGCTTCCTTAAGGGACGCCAGTATGTCTAGCAAATTATGTTTATGAAAATTATTTAACCAAGAAGTCAATAAGATTTGACAATTTACAAGAAATATAAATGCAAAGCACGTTTAATTTTATGTAATAAGCTATTGTGCCATATCCGTATTAGATACTTAGACATCAACAAATACGGCTAAATAGTACATTTTGTATTAAAAATCTTTGGGGACCTGATTAACTACTTTGTGAATTTATTAAAATCAACTTAATGACCGAATATTAATTTATACTTTTTACAGATTTTAAAAAGTAATTGTTGTAAGCTAATTGGGCGGTAAGATGGGCTTGCCTGGTTTTGGAATTAAGACAGCAGTAACAACTTTTTGTTTTGGTAGGAAGAATGGTAGTCTTAGCATGGCATTAAAGAGATAGGTTACAAGTTATAAGCCGATGCTTTAGGGGATATAAATTAGTAGTAATTTAAAGTATAAGTTTATAGATGAAAATTCCCTTTATTGAAAGACTTGTATAGAAAGAAGGTTAAACTTTACTTAATTTGATATTGGAAATGGAAGAGTTACTTGAGTCACTTCAAATTTATGTGGTTGCTTCAACTAGATGAAATAATTACAGGTTTTTATTATTAAGAATTTTTGGGGTTTAGCCTACTCAATAATTTTTTTAAGTGTATATTTGCAATATATCTAATTTTACAATGACATTAAGCAAATAAATTATAAGAAAAATTTTGGAATAAGAGAGACATCTTGTGTTGCCAACTCGTAGGTCATTTATAAACAGTGGTTCAGTTTACAGTTACAGTTACAGTAATTTATACGTTGCAAATCTAAGGGTGTAGTTCTTTTAATTTGTATTGATAATCGCTATTGTTTGATAAATTTATGACAAGAAGATTTAGATAAACTTCTAATCGTTTTACACTACACTTCAGTAATTCTTCCTTGACTGAAGACAAGCTGAGGTAGTCACGAATGTCTTTATTTGATACAAAGTATGAAGGGTCAACTACGATTCGTACACTTTGGACTGGAATCTTTCGAGGATTTCTATGTTCAAGATACAAACTTTGTCCAGAAGCAAGCCTAAGTATTTAACACTGCTCTGTTGTGGCAAAGGATGGACTTTTATATAGATCTGTGAGGAGTTTTCTCGTCATTTAGTGAATGTTAAACTTTGATGCGCTGATAACATCGACTTTAATAACGTAAAAGTAATTTTGTAATTACCGAGTTTTATACCCCAAGAAAATGGCGTTCACGTCTCAAGGTCCCTCATAATGCACATTTGAAATACAATGGTATTAAGCGGGAGTGTCGCTTCTTGTTCAGCAATGTAAATATTCTTTGGTATTAGGTCAATGAAGAAAAAATGTTGGGTTTTCCGGTTAATGTGATGCTTTTCACTGTGTGTCCTATCTCTCCTAAAGCCTGACTAATATATTATATATCTGTACTGTGATGCAAATTTCTTAACACCACCTGAAAATTTTGTCTTCGGGTAAAACGTGTATGACCTTGTTATCATCTAGCAGTTTTTTCATGAGTTTGTAGTGTTCAACTGTTTTTACTTGTAATTTAATTTTGTTCCCGTTTAAAATTTGGTAATCAAAATAATTTCTATCAAGCTTTTGCTCTATAAGTTGGAAGAGAGTTTAAAGATGTTGGACAAACTGAAGTACAAGTGGAGGTATTTTTCAGTTTGCTTCTTTGGGTTATTTTTTCTTCACATATTATTGCGGTTGTTGTATGTATGACGTGTTTTGAAAATTAGGGAGCGTAGGCATTTGTAGTAGATATTGTGTTCCTAATGGCGATTGTTGTATTAATTGAGAAGTTTAAAGATTTGGATTATAATAAATTAAATTACTTGCAGACAGGTATTGCAGGCTATCGGTAGCTTGGGTATACGACATCCTCATTGTTGTCTGGGCTTTTCAGCGAGCTCCGCACTGCACAAGTTGAGACTTCTTAGGTAACCCATATAATACGCACAACACCACGGGCGATCTTAATACGCCGGCTTTCGCAGCTGGTGACGTAAGTGCTATTGCTGCCGGTGGCTACATACTTGGGAAGCTACAGCTAGGCTTCGTCGTCTTCCGGGCCATCTAGGTCTGAAATCCGCAGGCGTTGTAGTATTAGAAGGCCGCGCTGGTTATTCTGGGTCTCAGGATTAGGCCATCTATAGATGAAGTTTTAGGTAGTAATTAATAAAATTACGAGAGCGTCTTTACTGTGGAACAGTGCGTTCTTAACTTTAATCAATGATAAAGTAAAAAATAAAATACATATATTTTTTTCATTTTATTGACTTATATAAAAGGTGCCCCAAAATTAACGCAAGATTTGAATTAAATAGAAAACACAGTTTTTAGTCTTTTGATTGAATGTTGATTGAATTTTTTTATTGAATCATAAAGTACATAGAATAGGGTTATTTATGGAATAACATATCGGACAAATGGCATCCACGGCTTTGCATACACATACACACTCGTTTATCGAAATTTTCCATGACCATTCTGCATAAATGTGGCTGAATTTCGTTGATGCAACGTTGAATCTCCTCCTTTAATGCACGCGTGGTTGTGGGCTTGTTGACATAGACCTGTGATTTTAAATAATCCCATAAAAAGAAATCTAATGATGTTAAATCACACGATCTAGGGGGCCAATTCTGATCACCGAAACGAGAGAGTACACGACCTGGAAATGTCTCATGCAGTAATTGAAGTGTTTCACGGGCTGTATGGCATGTGGCACCGTCTTGTTGAAACCACATATTGGCCACATCAATATCATCCAATTTCGGCAAAAAGAACTGTGTTATGTTGCGATATCAAGCATCAGTAACAGTCACTGCTTAACCAGCCTCATTTTCAAAAAAGTATGGTCCAATTATTCCTCCAGCCCAAAATCCACACCAAACAGTGACACGTTGTGGATGAATTTGTTTTTCGACAATCACATGTGGGTTCTCAGAACCCCAAAAGCGGCAATTTTGGCGATTAACAAACCCATCAAGGTGAAAATGTGCTTCGTCACTTAGGATGATTTTGCTCGAAAAATCAGCATCCATTTGTTGATGCTCAATAATCCATTCAACAAACTCTCTTCGCCCTGCATGGTCATTAGGCTTCAGTTGTTGTGTTAATTGAATTTTGTAAGCATGGAGACACAGATCTTTAGTAAGTATACGCTGCAGAGAGCTTCTTGAAATTCGCAATTCTTGTCCACGACGCCGAATTGAGGTTCCTGGATTGTCACCGACACTCTCACGCACTGCTTCGATGTTGACATTTGAACGGCTTGTTTTTGGACGACCAGTGTGTTTGGCGTCTCCAACGGATCCTGTCTCTCGGAATGTTTCAATTAATCTCTTCACAGTTGACGAAATTAAAACACTATTCCGACCATATTTTGTATGAAATTTTCGAACAGCGGCCGCCAAGCTTTCATTATTTTTGAAATATTGTTCAATAATGAAGACACGTTGTTCTATCGTGTAACGCTCCATTTTTACTAACCCTAAACTATCAGCTGTCGATTTGTTTTTGTTTTAGGGTTGTCAACACTTTACTGCATAAATGGCGGCAAATTTAAATCTTGCGTTAATTCTGGGACACCCTTTATTATCAGCTATTGCACAAACACCTAATCTAATCATAATATAACTTTGCACATTTTTTTCATATTTTTGACGATTTTCTGCATAATCATTTGGAAAAAATGGGCATATTTTTTTAATTTGAACTGCCAGCTTTCCTTTGAACTTTATTTTCAGCCACATACTTTTAGTACAATTAACGTCTGGGGGCATTGCCGGTCATTTTATACTAATGATGTTATTTTGTTGTTTACACGCATATTTTGCTTTCATTGTCCTCCTGCAGCACCCTACTTGGAACTACTATCGAAATCTCAAACTTTTCATCAAACTTTAGCAAGCATTTCTGGTAGATGGTGTCTAAATTGTCTAGAAACAGAAAGAGATAACCAAAACCACATTTAAAGGAGACTTCCCAGTCATGCACTTTTACAGGGTTTTATGCGCTGAAGAATCTTCTTCGCTGACCACACTTTCGTTAAGAAAAGCCATGTCCAGAAAAAGACTCGTCCGATAAGAAAACAACGTCGCAATCTTGATCCAAGTTTTTCTTTTTCCCCGTCAGTCGTTTCTCCACGTACTTTCTTGATAATAAAAATTTTATCAAAAAGAAATATTTTTCTCACGTGGGCGGCTTCGGATCGTATATACAAAAACCTGAATCTGTTGCACACGGAGTTTTATTTAGGCACAGTGCAGCAAAAGACCTAGATTGTCTTTATAGCAATCGCTTTATCCCTCTTTGTTATTGTGACGCAGGTTATTCTCCTTTCCGATAGATCGTCTACATTCCCAACTTCCAAATATTGCTTTCCCCACTTCTAATAAAATGCCTTCGACTTTCGCATATATTTAGCAGAAAATGACAAGATCCAAACTTATTTACATAGATAGCAATGCGGGGCTTCCTTACCAAACAGCAACGGTCACTTTTTTTCCCATACAGTCTGTAATTTTGTATCGACTGATGTTTGTTGATGGCAGTTAGTTTTTAAGGTCAGCTGAAGTTTGATCTAATCCACATTTATGATCTGAATCTTTTTATTTCTCAAAAATGTTACTTTAGCTTTTTATTTTTATTTTTTGCGCGAAATACTAGTGACGGAAATTTTTCGAAGCATAATGATTAGAATTCGACACCGTGCACAGCCGGCACAAATAGTTGTTAAGAATGACTCAGCTTTAACATAATAACGGAGCATATTCAATATTAACTGAAAAGAATATTGCGCAGCAGATTTTCATATGTGATTTCTCAATTGTGCACATGGCAAGCCAGAAGTGAAATTGCGCGCAGCCACACCTGAGCTTATGTAAAAGCAGTTTCTCATTTATGACTTCCATGCGGTTAATTTCAGGTATTGCACATTTCCCAATTACGGCCAATTTGCATAATAAAAACGTTTCAATGGTGGATGAATAGTATAAGATTATTTGCATTGCATATAATTTAAATATTTTAACAAAATAAGTTTTAATAAATTATTTTTTAATTTTTTTTAGTTTTCAAAGCTTTCCCGATCGAATTTATTATTCCTCTATTTAAGTTGCTTGAAGCTCGGGCGCGGTAAAATGATTTAAAAGGTACATACGTAGATAGTATATGTGCTATCTTTGGGTATCAATTGGTAATAAGAAGATTTTACTAAAAATATATAAAAATAGGAATTACTAGCCTTTCGTGTCCTCGATTGTTCGATACATTCATTTGGCTCACCTTAATGCTAATAAATTAGTTAATAAATTAAAATTACATATTTTTGCCTTGACATTCCTAACAATACTAAACAGGTAGTGCGGCTTAATGACCGATTACAATTTAACGTATCCAAGTTTATACGGGATTTTCTTACTTAAATCCGTTTTCCCTAATTTCTCAAATAATGACCATTATTAATGTCCCCTGAAGATTACAACAGGATACATATTGTAATGGATTTTCTGGACACTTTAAGTTAATCGACGATGGAGATCATTATATTGCACTTAATAGCTAATTTTCAAATAATAAGGCTACTCGAAGTTCTAATTTTATAATTACATTTATTCAAAACTACCTTTTAATATTATTGCTAATATATTGGAATTTTTAATTGATTCTTATTACAATGAATTTGTATTGTACGCTACCTTAAAAGGCAATAAAAGTCTTGTGAGAAATCAAATTAACTATAAAATATATAAAATTTTAACAATGGTACTCAACATTGTATATTGTAATACTACACATAAATCAATTATAAAGAAATTATGTTTAAAACCAAATTTATTTAATCGCATGACATTAAATAATTAAATAACATCAAGAGAGCCTTAAAGTCAACTAAATCATGAATTAACAGCTACATAACAACAATAAATGCGATATAATTAAAAATTTAATATAACGGTTTGGTTTTTAAAATGCGGCAGATTAATTGTAAAGGCACTAAGATTGCTTCTTATCGTTGCTAGCTACGCCGTTTTGCAATTTTGACTGCGTATCACGCTCTTTCTTTGGCGTAACGTATTCCTGTATGTAGAAATTAATAAACAGAACGGCCATTAAAATGTTTTGCGGAACGTAAACCCACGATATCCACTTGGGATAGGAGCAGCTCGGTTGGAACAGCAGCTGCCCAAAGTGCACGGTTAAAATCATAAATTGCACCTAAAACATCAATAATTAATACTTTAAGCGCGCGGCAAGCCCGTTAGATATTTACGATCTGAAGCTGTGTGAGATGTTTCTTCCACCAGACGTTTTTCTGGTAGTTTTTGTCCCACGAGGAAAGTAGGTAATAAAAGTACATAAAAACGTGCACCAGGCTGTTTAAGATCCCCAGCAGCACACCATGACCTCCCGCAACGTACTTCGTCGCGATCCATCCCAGAACAACCATGCCCGTGTGATGATAAACATGCAAGAATGTCACTTGCCTGTGCTTCTTGCGTAAAATGAAAAACACCTAGAAGCAGCCTTTAAAAAATTTATGTAAAAAGTATGATTGGTACTTCTTACCGTATCTAGTAAATCTAATATTTTTACCATAAAGTACAGCCATATGTGGCGTGCTATAAAGAACCCAAATTCAGAGGGAGAATAGTCGATAGGTTCGCATACTAAACTGAATTTAAAGAGTACATGCCTAAATCCCTGCAAATATAAAGCCCAATAAATATAATCAAACGGCGCAAATGGTCATCGTACCTGAATAACCATATAAAAACATACAAGAATCTGGATAAAATTATATACTACCAGAACTTTGTCTAGCTTAAAAGGAGGCCTGTCCTTCATCAACCTTGGCCCTAAACTAAATATGAAGTAATGGTAAAAGAATATAATTCCCAGCACCGGAAGTGGCGAACTTGTTAAAAAGTATGACTGAGTTCTGGGATCTGTGAAAAGTTTTAAAGTCCGTTCTTACTATAATAAAAAGATTAGAGAAAACCTACCCGCTATATCGTCAATTACGTAGTTATAGGCGTCTGTTATGTTATTCAGCAGTTGAGTCATGGTTGATTTTCGTATTTTGATTAATTATTGATTGGCAGGTTTTTCAGGCTGAAAAAATACATCATTTATTACTTAAATATAATATATTTATATTAAACGCATTACGTTTTTTTTTCAAAAAATTTAATAGTTGAGAAATTAGCTTTATTGAAAAAACTAAATTTAAAAAAATATTATTTTTATTGTATCTTAATTTAAAACGCTTTATTATTTTTTTATATATTTTTCAATAATGTCACTATAATCAAATACAATTAAAAATAAATACAATAGACCTTTTTTGTATCAGTTTACTATTAATTAAAATATTTGTAATTTCGATTTTAAACAAATTTCAAAAGGCACGTTTATTATGAAGCGGATTTGGCTTTTATACAAAAAAGCTTCAAGTATATATAAAATATAAAATAGAGATGAGTATTTAAGGACGACTTACGTGATATTCGTAAACGCGGTGCCGGCTGCGAGTTTTTGTGCGTGCTATTTACGAGCGCCCTAACTTACGAACTGGGAAAGCTATAGCTATCGACAACCAACCAGGCATCGACTAATTGAGTATTAAATGCTGTTTAAGTGTTTAAAGTTCCAAGGCGACGAAAGTTATTTGGCAGTTTATTTGTTCCTCTATATCGCCCCTTTTCTGCCATCTAGCAGAACGAAGTGATCATTCATATATAATTACATGTAATTTGAAATTTTATATTGGTATTGTAATAACTACAAAACCGAAACAAGTAACTATAAAAACAGCTCAGAAATCTGCAGCTTTATGATATTTTAAATATTTGCATTTGTGCATGTGTTGCAAGCAAGTCGGGATACAGGCACTTTATTAAATAATCGAGAAAGATCAATAATAACTGCAATAGTGTTTCAAATTGTGAATGATGGAATTGTATAAGTAAAATAATGTAATTATGCCAGCCATTTCAGTAATTTGCAAAATTTCTGTTTTAAATTAGCATAGGATTGAAGATTTTGGTTTGATATATTATTACAAATAAATTGTAGAGGTCACCAAACAAAAGCCTGAATAATATAAATGTAATTAAAAAAGTTTTTGTAAACACATACACATATTTTAAGTCGATTGAGTTGTTAGGGGTGTTCCGTGTTTTAGAATCTTTTGCTTTTTAAATTATGTGGCCAAACACCTAATAGCTCGAATGTATATCACGAGTTACATTAAAATAATAAGCAAAAAAGTACGTAGTTGAAATTGGTTCCACACTATTTAAGGGATGTAGAAAAAATATGTGTTTTTGTTTCTGCGTTTTTCTATTTGTTCCATTTACGTGGGCAGTCTGAAAAGTTTCGAGCCTGACATAGAAACAAGTACTTTTTCTGACAAATTCAATTTTATTTTTCAACATTGTTTTCTTTTAAGTCGACAGGCTTTCTACAGCCACACTCCAAATTTTTTAATTTATCCAAATAGTAGTTGACGTCTTGCTCTGCAAAATAGACGTTTACGGTTGCGATAACCTGTTGTTTGATGAAAATCTTTATCCTCTAAAACAGGAAACAGTCGTTGGAGGCTAGACCTGGTGAATATGCTGGGTAATCAATCAATTAATATTGAAATTAGTAAATTTTGGCCATGGCAATCGCCAAAGTGTGAGCTTGATGAAAAAAAACTTTCTTCCGTTCTAAATAAGGGTGTTTTTTAGCAATTACTGCCTTCATGCAATGGGTTGTATGACCATGTTATTGTTTTCCCTTTTTATAAGTAGTCCATGAACAGAATTCCCGGCCAATGAAACCGTATTTGCCTTTTTTGGAGCAAATTCACTCTTCGCAGTCCACTGTTTTGACTGTTCTTTCATCTCAGAAGTGTAATGGTAGACACAAGTTTTATCGACAGCGATAAAATACGCAATAAGTCCGACTCGTTTCGCTGAAACCGCTTAAGCAGGGCCTTAAAAATGTTTATTCGAATGAATTTTTGGTTCAAATTTAGTAAGAGCGGGATCCAGCGCGCTTCGGTCAATATATGACAAATGCGTTCTTCCGATATGTGCACAGCCTCTGTTATCCATCTAACCTTAATTCAACGGTCGTCCAGTATTATTTGGTGAACTTTTTCCAAAAAAATTACAATTGTAAGCATTATGTTAAATAAATTATAAATAACTTATTATGGTAGAAGATATTTAGGGTAACATCCAAATAAAATAGAAATGGGGCGGCTCAAACTCTCCGCGTGGAAATATGGCCTGCGAACGGAAAAGTTAAGGCCTTCTCATATGTTCGTCCTCACTGCTCGGTCGTCACGCACTGTTTCTGACACGGGTTAATGTGGCAAGCATCATGCCTTAGACATTATCATTACTTTTTGTTGAACGCAGATACTCAATTATTTTTAGTGATTCCGTAGTCGACACTCCAGGGTTTGGGCTTATGAATAAACTTTCAACCGCTCAGGTACTTAACGTTGAAACACCCAAATATAATTGCGATTTATAATATTCCAAAATACAAGTACCACAAGAAACAAGTTTTTTAATTCCGGTAGCAATTCGGTTCTAGAACCGATAAGTTCTTTGAATGCGTTTTGGGCTTCTACTTGATTGTTGAAGACCTTCTTCTGAAGGAAGTTGCCTAGGTACTTGAAAAAGTGATAATCGCCGAGAGAAAGATCTGGTGAGGTAGAGTTTTATATCCCAGTTTGTACAATTTTTGTGGCCATTTGTGAGATATGTGGTCTGGAGTTATTGTGGAGAAAAATTGGTCCTTTTAGATGAATCAACGCAAGCCGTAAATTTAGCTGTTTTAGTGCACTATGTCTATTTCCTGGCAATACTTCTCTGATGTGATGGTTTCGCCAGGGTTCAAATAGTTGTAGTGAAGAACTCTACGTACCGACTACCAAACAGTAACAATTACCTTCCTTTGATGCTGCTTTAGTTTGGGGAAATGCTTTTGTGCTTTATCTCTGTGCAGCGTATAGGATCCATTTCTCGTTGAATGTCACAATATGACCAAAAAATGGATCATCGTCAAAATTTTTGGTTTTCATTTAGGTCGTGAGGCACCTATTTTTTCGAGCTTCTTTGATTTTTCCATTTGGTTCAAATGTCAAACAATTATTGAATGGTTAACGTTGTTTTGCGTGTATCAACTTTAATAATGACCCTTAAATCATCCTCCTTAATCGCAAAAGGAAGTCTACGACCCTCCTCATCTTCAATGCGCTGATCCCCTTGACAAAATTTTTGAAACCAATGTTGAGCTGAATGTTTAATAATAATCTCCTGGCCAAATGCTTAGTTAATATTGCAAGCAATATCTCGATTTTAACTGGTACAATAAAATTGCTCGAATTTGCTTTCTTCCCATCATTATTTGGACAGTCTAAAACACACTAAAAACAAACATTTGTAACAAAACAAATACCATAAATCAGTAGAGAGAACTGCACCCTGTAAAATGGTATATTATAAACACATAGTTAAATAAAAGCTTTTTACAAATTTAGACATCAAAGTTTAAACTAAGAAAACTTTTATTTTTGCATCAAACTGATAAACTAAACTTATGATTTAAATTACGAGCAGTTTGCATTTTGTACATGCGGGGAGTTTGTATTTGTATAGTTGGTATCTAAATGCATGGAAACGTCCGCTAAAGATCACCCAGAAATCCTGCAAATTTGTGATGTGAGTTTTAGCAAATATAACAGTTTCTGTAAAAACTCACTTGAGCGCTGAAACTGATATTTCTTTAAGTAGCTTAACAAATTTTCAAAGTTAGCACTTCTGGGGCAGTGAAAATTCAAGTGCTATTCACGAAAAATCAATGTACCCACAAAAATGTACTCTTTGGTATGCATGTGAGTTGGTGAAGTTATCGAACTGCACTTTTTTGAGGATAAAGCTGGTAAAACTGTTACTTTCAACAGTGTACGTTATTAGGTTATGCTAAACAATTGTTTTTAATGACACAACAATTTGAAGTTAAATGACATGTGGTTTTAACACTCACTTCAAACCAAAATTTCCAATCGTGTTATCCCGCAGAGGGGTGACATCGATTAATAATAGTAATCTTGCAATATAATTCTACCAGACTTTTTACTTGGAGCTATTTAGAGGTTTATGTTAACAAACCTGCTACAATCCAAGGCTAAAGAGAGCACCAAACGTGTAATTGTTAAAACAGAGCCACATCCATGGAGAAGCATTATGGACCACTTCGTAGAGAGAATAGTCACATGCCTTTAGAGTAGTGGAAAGCATTTTGACGACATTTTATTTAATATGTAATTGCTAAGTTTATATTTATAATTGTTTTGATCTTTTTGTAAGGTCCAGAAGAAATTGTTTATTACTGTAAAGCTTAACGGTGTAAATCGTTGTTATTTTTACAGATAATTTTGAGCCACCAATGAACTATAATGCTCACGTTACATTAATATCGTAGGTATACCTTATAAAGTAAACTTCGGTATTTATTATACTAACATTGTATTTTCTGTTTAATTGTTTTACTGAGTGGGTATTTGCTATTAACTGTTACCCTCAAAAAAGTTTAAAAATGCATTAATATAACTGTTATTCTTTATTTCAAGAATACAATAATATACAAACATGAAATTGTAAATCCTTTTTACTACTAATGATCTATGTTAATAGTTTCACGTTCTAGAACAGTGTAGCTATAAATTGTAAGTAAGATTTTTGTTATTAGAGATACAGTACAGTCTCCAAAACATTAATACTTAATAAAGTGTTTGAATACATTTGCCATGAAAATGAGTAAACAAGATTTATATTTTAGGGAGGTGCATGTTGAGAATTAAGCAAGATAGAAAGCACCTGTTTATTATTAAACCGGTTAGGATAAAAGAGATAAAACACTAGTAATTCGAGTTTGTCAAATGAACTTGCTGAAATTCATACACAACATATTAAAGAAACATTATGAGTAGACGACTACTTAAAGCAAAAATTCTAATTAAAAAATTCACCGTAAGCATTAGCGAACAACAATCAATACTAGTTGTAGCAAGTTAATTTTATTCTTTATAGCAAGAGCTTAAGATTACATCTCATGAACTACTATAAACTAAAAACCTTTTAGTTTACTACAATAAGATTAATAATACTAAAAAAAATAGTTAAAATTGACCATATACAAAAAAATTTCAACCAGCTGTAAATATTGGTGGCAGATCCACATGCTTTGAGAATTCTTGAACGTTAAATATTTTGGAAACTAAAGTGTTACTTAATTACAAGGACTATTACGGACATTTTTTTAGAAAATTGCTGCAAGTACCTTACAGGCTTAAATAACACACAGCAATTAATAGTTGTTATCATAATATAAAAGCAATAGCGTGTTACCTTCTTCTTCTTTCTTCTTAATCCTGTCCTCTTGTACCATTATTGGTGTCGAGGTGTTCCATCTTGGGTTGGGCGTCTTCTGACGAAGTTTCTCCATACTTTCCGGTCCTTAGCCAGTTCTACTGCTTCTGTCCAACTCTTCCCTCTATCCTGTAGGCTTTTCCCTATTGTGTTGTTCCACTTGTTTCTGGGTCTGCCTCTTGGTCTTTTTGCCTGTGTTTTGCAGTTCCATATTATTTGGGTTGTATTTTGCTCCTCCATCCTGATTAGGTGTCCGAACCATCTTAGTTTGTTTTCTTCTATGTGTTGCCGTAATGGTTTGGTTTCCAGGTCTTGTCTGATTTTATCATTTCTGTATCTGTCTAGCTTTGTTACTCCTCTAATTTTCCTCAGCACTTTCATTTCTACTGCTTGAAGGCGGTTATACTGTCTATCGCTTAGTGTTGATGCCTCACTACCGTACGTGAGGGTGGGTATGTATACTGCTTTATAGACTTTGCTTTTAACTTCTTTAAAGATTTATTTTTTGTTCATAAGGCCTTTATAAAGCGCCCCATGTAGTCTGTTTGTTGACTTGATTCTGTTGTTGAGCTCATCCTCTAGCTTCCCATCGGCTACGATTGTTGTTCCAAGGTACTTGAAGCTTTCTACCTGTTCTAATAAGGCGTTCTTTACTTCTATTGTGGTGTCTTCCTGTTGCCTTGCGATAACCATTGTCTTTGATTTTTCTGCGTTGATCTCCATGTTTCTTTCTCTCAGTGCTTCGTCCCATATGTGTATGTTGTGTTGGAGGTCCTGCTCATTGTTTGCAATTATTAACATGTCGTCCGCTTAGGCAATTTCTGTTATATATATATATATGGGTTTTAACTTATAGTATCCTGCATGGAATTTCTTAACTTGTCCTTTAACTTCCTTGATGATGTCGTCTAACACTAGTATGAATAATAGCGGGCTTAAGGTTCCTCCTTGTGTGACTCCTAATCTAGTTAGGAACGTTCCCGATTTTTTGTTGTTCGATCTTATATAATTCCGGCTGGTTTTGTAAAGACTCTGTATGCTTCTTATTAATTCATCGCTTGCATTCCTGTTTCTTAGTACCTTCCATATTTCTTCTGTATGTATGCGGTCGAATGCCTTGATTAGGTCTATAAAGCAACAATAGATCCTTTGATCATATTCTATGGCTCTCTCTGTCAGTTGCTGAATATTAGATCATTTGTCTCTCGTCCGGGCCTGAAACCGCATTGCGATTCCTCAAGTTGGTGTTCCACTTGTTTCCTCAGCCTGTTTTCTAGTATCCTTTCATATAGCTTTCTAGGTACGCTGAGTAGAGATATTCCTCTATAATTTCCACATTTTTTACTGTCACCCTTCTTGAATATGGGCAGGATAACGGCTATTTGGCAGTTTTCCGGGATCTTCTTGTCCTGCCACACTTTGTTCATGATGTTAAGTAACAATTTTAGCCCGTTTTCTCCCATTGTTCTTATCATTTCTGTGTAGATTCCATCGTGTCCGCTTGCTTTCCCGAGTTTCAGTCTGTTTATTGCTTCCCGCAGCTCTAATTCTGTTATTGGGTTTTTTTTGGGCTTCCGTCCGACTATTGTCATGGTTCGCTTCTGACCTTATTTCGTCGCTTCCCGTGTTTTCTTCTCTGTTTTCATCTGTTTCTGTACCCTCTAGTAACGCCATAAAGTATTGTCTCCATCTGTCTATAATTTCCGTAGAGTTTGTGATGACCTTCCCGTTGTTGTCCTCTATTTGCGGCAGGGGGTTTTTTATTTTCTTTTCTGAAGGATTTCATTACCTTGTAGAACAGTTTTTGGTTGTTTCTGTAGTTATTCTCCATGGGCTCGCCAAATTTCTCCCATGCTTGATTTTTGGCATCTCTTACGGTCTGTTTTGCTATGTTCCTTTGCTGTTTGTATAGTTCTAGGTGTGTCTGCTGGTTGGTGTTTAGATATCTTGACCATAGTTCTTTTTTCTTTCTTATCTCGTTTTTTACCTCTGATGTCCACCATGCTGTCTGTTTTTTGTTGGGCTTAATCCTATTTTTTCCGCAACTCTTTTCTGCTGCTGTTAGCACCACTCTCTTGAATTTTTCCCACATTTGTTCTATGTTTCCGTCTTCTTCTCCTTTGTCTTTGTCTACTTCCTGTTTGATAAGCTCCTGGTATTTTTGTATGTATCCTAGCTCCCTTAGTTTATGTATCTTGATTTTTTCTGCTTTTGTGCTTGTCCGTTCTACCGATTCTGATTGTTTAGTGTTGTGGTTCATTTTAATTTATGATACTAAAAGGAGGTGGTCACTGTCTATTTCCGGTTTCCTCCGTACTCTGGTATCTCTTATGAGTTTCCTAATGTTCTCTGGTACAATTATGTAGTCTATTATTGATTCTTCGTTCCTGCTGATCATTCTTCTAGTGAACTTGTGAATTGCTTTGTGTGTAAATATGGTGTTAGTGATAATCAGGTTGTTTCCGATGCAAAACTCTAGGAGTCTTCTTCCGTTGTCATTCAGCGTATCTTCCCCTTCTTTGCCAATTACGTCTGCATATTTTTTGCTGTTATTCCCCACTCTCGCATTGAAGTCTCCTATTAATATACTCGTGCCTCTTGTGGAGTCCCAGGCCTCTTGTAGTTTCTCATAAAATTTTTCTTTACTCTCTTTTTTCGCGTCCTCGTTCGGTGCGTATACTACTTATATTGAGCAATTTTTCTTCTTCGATTGCTATTTCCAGCTCTATTTTTAGTATTCTTTCTGAGTAGCATTCCCAACTCTTTATCGTCTCTTTCCATTCTTCTGCAATTAGGCATGCTATTCCTGCTTTCGCTCTATCATCTTTGTTTACGCCGCTATATATTAGGATATTTCCCTCTTCCGTTTCTGTACATCCATGTCCTTTCTTTTTAGTTTCTGTTATTCCCAATATTTTCAGTTTGGTATCTTTAAATTCTCTCACTAGTTCTACTTCTTTCCCAGTCATACTCTTAACGTTCCAAGTCCCTATTTTGATCAATTCATATTTCCTTTTTGCATTGTCCTTGTTCGTGCCCATTTTCGTCTCCATGTTTCCGTCCGGATCCTCCTTGGTTAGTTTTTTGGCATGTCTTCTTGTGTCAGACTGCCTCCTTTTTCATCCAACCATTTGAATTTCACTCCGTCCACTGTTAGCTTTCGATAGCCTACTTGGGTTTTCTTCCTTTATTTCTTTCCTCTCTTGTCCACGTTCCGTATGGCTGCTTGCATTTTTGTTCATTTTGCGTAAGGTCGCTATAAATGTATACTTGCGGGGTAGTTTCGGTTTTGTTTTAGGATTTCCAGTTTTGCTCGAAATTTTGCATTTGACAATTACTGTATTGGCTTTCTCTTTCTCAACTTTGTATGCTTCTTCTATCCCGGTCTTAATTCCCATCTCACTCTGTAGGAAGTTTGTGACCTGTTGCGTTAGGTTGTGGTCCCCAAAGTTGGCTCCTTTAATCACTAAGTTATTTCTTCTATGTCTCTTTTCCTGCCCTTCCATTTTTAAATTCAGTGTCTTTATCTCATTTCTTAATGCCGTCTTGTCCTGCTCCCATTCAGCTTCTCGTTTAGATTGTTCTTCTTTCATCATGCGAATTTCTTCTCCATAAAAGTTCAATTGGGTATTTATGGTTTTAATGTCTTCTTTCGTGCTTTTAACATCCACTTTGATTTCCGCTAGCTATGTGTTTATGCTCGCGAGTAATTGTTCAATCTTATCCATGTTTGTGTTTTGTTCTTCTTGTTTCTTGGGAGGGGTCCTCAGCATTCCTTTGTTGCGTTTTAGCTTTGCTGTATCTTCTTGTGCTGCCTTTTCCTCTTGATTGTCTTCTATTTCTCTTCTCCTTTTTTGTAGGTACTCTCTTAACGATCCGGTATTGGACGATCTACCTTTGGTTGTGTTGCCGTTCATTTAGTTTATTTTCTGCTTACTTGTTCCGGTAGCTTTACGTGACGTACTTCACTTGCCGTGCGCGCTGTGCTGCTCTGTTAACCGTTCGTTATCGATCGCCCGTCTGTATATGTGCCGGAATTCACTTGGCTCGTTACCGGTACAAATGGCCGACACTCTGTTATCTCACTCCGTACCGCACTCCCGTACTCGTCGCACTGACTTTTTCTTTTTAAACCTGCACCCGTCTCGTGATCGCGCTGTACTTCGTGCACTCCTTTGTGTTCGCAAGTTCACTTACCGTGATCTCGCTGTACCTTGAAATTTGAAATTGCCGCTCTTGTGCTCTCCCAAGGCCGCTGCTCGCTGTGCTTATCAGCTGGTGTTTACACTTGTTTATTACAAGATTTCTCGATTTATACTTGCCCTACATCTTGTTCTTTATTATATGTGCTTCTGTA
The DNA here is from genome assembly GCA_036346155.1 of Sinelater perroti. NCBI lineage: Eukaryota > Metazoa > Arthropoda > Insecta > Coleoptera > Elateridae > Sinelater > Sinelater perroti. The sequence continues at coordinate 7,755,190 of JARFIY010000265.1, forward strand.
TATCTTAAAGTGTTCACCTGTGGCTTCATTAATCACTTAAAACTAAACACTCTCTGCAATTTTCTTAAAAACCTGCGCTCGCCTAGGTGGGACCCACTTGCGGTTATCACTCACCGTACCTTCCTATCAGCGTGTTACCTAAAATAGTTAAAATTGACCATATACAAAAAAATTTCAACCAGCTGTAAATATTGGTGGCAGCTCCACATGCTTTGAGAATTCTTGAACGTTAAATATTTTGGAAACTAAAGTGTTACTTAATTACAAGGACTATTACGGACATTTTTTTAGAAAATTGCTGCAAGTACCTGCCAGGCTTAAATAACACACAGCAATTAATAGTTGTTATCATAATATAAAAGCAATAGCGTGTTACTTAATAAAACAAATATCTTAAAATCTTCTTCGTCTTCTTCTTCTCTAATCCTTTATGCCCTTTCGAGCGTCGGATATATCTTAAAATAAGAAGAATAATTGAAAATTTATTTAGAAAAACTTATTATTTTATGTTTTACTTACGATGTAATAAAATTAAATTTAAAAGGCTATGTTCCACCACCGATACGGCAATAAAGGGACACTACAATTAGATGAAGGTTGGTACTATATAAATGTAAACTAATTTGACATAAGTGTTCGGTCGTCTATGACGATTTATCTGTAGTTAGTAATTTAATTTGGTAACCAGTACTTAGTGTTCTAGCACAATGCTATATAATAAAGTAGTAGACAGAAGCAAATGTTAAAAAAACTAATATTTTATCTACATTCTAGGAATAGCTTCTGTAAAAAAAATTTTTATGTGAAAAAGCAAGGTAATTAATGTAACGCATGCCCGGACATGGAAGCAATACTCAGACGCTTATTGTGGGCAATTAATTTTCAACAACAGACAAAATAAAGTTATTGATAATCAGAAACGTATTAAATGTCGAAAAATTGAACCCCTGTCTCTTCAATACTTCAATACGCGATTTGCAATGACTACGTGAAAAGGAAGCAAAAGGCTTTTTGCATCTGGCATTGACTGAGTTCATCCTTACATTCAAGTTCAAATAAGTGATGAAAGAAAAACTAAGTGCACCCATTAAAGTCAAAACAAAGTTTTCTGCGGGGAACCCCCTTGTTTTGGGATTACAAAGATATTTACACTTATTTGAAATATTATATATGAAAATCAAGGCTGCCTGTTGTGCGAAGAGACGTGACGTCCTAATCAGAAGTGTCTATATTTTCAAAATAACGTCTACCCTCACACTGTCTTTGTAATTTAAACCAAGGTTTACCTAACTAACAGACTAAGTGAGATGCTCAAAATATTAAGTTAAGTAAACCCAAAAGTGACCACAATCAAAGAAACTTTAAATAGGTTATAACTATTGGACTTTGAAATCGTGTATTTATCATTCATCAACATATCTATAATAAATTTTTAAAAACATTTATCTTCTAACAGAAACAATATGCCTGTATCACAAAGAAATTATTCAGGAACTTCTGAAGAATCGATCGCCATTACGCATTTTCCTTATGTAAGGTGCAGCAATCACAATTGTCGCCATCAACTTTCAGCTCAAATTGTAGTGCATAAAACGTATAGCTGCAAAAGTCTTTAAGCTCCTACACCTCTAAAAAAGATCCACGATGATCCGATCCGATGTTGTGATGCGTAAATGGTACACTTCATGAGTTGGTGGCCACAACGGTTTTCAATAAAGTAATGACCTCGACTTTAAAAAATCTAAACAGCAGTATGCCGCTTAAATAATATTCAGTTATTTTAGAAAATAAATAGAGAATGTATTAAGTTAAATCGGTTGGGTTAATTGAAACCAGCCGAACAAGTATTTTGTATGCCGTCCAAACTATATAGAAAAACAACATCTCTATTCGCTATGGAAGTTTGACGATTGGAAAAATAATCATACATTAAACGATTATGACAACTTTGAGCACAAAAAGTGCATTTCTAAATTGATTAGTAGAAGTTGAGTTTCAAAAACAGTGGATTGTACAATAAAATAGCAAAGCAGTACAAGAAAGAAGCTTTGTGTTAGCAAAATTTTCTCTTAAGAGTTATTAAAGTTGTAAAATTTCTAGCTTTATGTAAACTGGCAAATTTATAGTGATAATAAAATATTAGGATTTGTATAAAATAGTAACATTCTTAGTTGTGCAAAAAAATTCGACCTATTCATTGGCTGAACATGTGGTAAAATTTTGAAATAAATTAAGTACAACGCCAATAACCTCATTAGAGGACCAAGTTAAAGCACATGTTGTCCAAAAGATTGTAAATTTCAAGCATTGTTCCATAATTATGGACTCAACGGCAGATGTTTTGCACATGTACGGGAGCTCCTATTAAACATTTAAGTAAAGAAATTGCAAATGCGGTAATATTGACAGTAAATTTTGTAGATCTTAATCTAAATCACGATAGAGAATAGAGCTACGACAATATCAGCAATATTTCTAGGTGCCACAAAAGTCTTCAAGCTGGTATAAAATAAGTGAATTCTCGGACCACATACGTCTCTTGAGCGGGTTACTCTTTACTATTTTGAGTCTATAACTGCAGAAAGCAACAAGTATTTATTTAATTTTATTTTTTTAGCAATAAATGTATAACTTTTAATTATTCAACTAAAAGATGGAACATCTTGCATTGTCACCTTAAAAAGGACTTTGTTGATAACCGGATGGAGTGCAAATATAATAATGAAAAAACTTAAGAATTTTCAAATAATATAAAGTTTTTGTAAGTCTTGAGAAGTAACTTTAAAACTTTAAGGAAAATGTATAGACAAACAAATGACATTACCTTGTACAGACTCACAAAGTAACACAAGAAACGACTAAACTAAAACTAGGCAAGGCGCAAAGACTTGCCTGTTTGGGCATTACAGGGGCGATGAGAACTACGCCCACTGCAACAATGGAGACTCTTCTAGACCTCCCACTTTGCACATAATAATTAAGGGAGGGGCAAGATTAGATCACTACAGACTGTATCATTCACTGTACAAGACACACACGGGTACAGGTCACACAAGAATAATTGACAGTCTGAAGGGGGGGGGGGGCTCTGCTTTAAATGAGGACGGACCACATGACTTCAAAAATACGAGGGTAAGGTGAAAAGTTCTCGGCCTGACAATAAAAGACTGCGACTTTCAGTTAAAAAATGATTTCATTTTTCTACATAATCTCTCTTGACTTCAACACACTTGATCCAGCGCCTCTCCAACATCGTTACTCCCTATCGGAAGTGAGAATCTGGAAGATTGTGAAAATATTCATCAACTTCTTCATTGGATGAGAAGCGCTTCTCAGAAACATTTTTTTTTAAATTTGGGACCAGATGGAAGGAAGTCTGAGAGTGCCAAATCAGGAGAATAGGAGGGATGACCAAGCAAATCATACCCCAAATTCCGCAGTTATCCCATCGCCAACGCAGGTGCGTTGTCCTGGTGAAAGATGATTTTTTTCTTCTTCAAGCCAGGCCTCTTCTCGCGAACTTTGGCATTCAGTTGGTTAAGAAGGTTGGAGTAATATTCGCCTGTAATTGTTCTGCCTTTTGCAAGATAATCAATTAACAGCATCCCAAAACATGCTGGGCAGCTTTCCGGCAGATGTGATCGACTTCGCTTTCTTTGGCGCTGAACCACCCGGTTCCACCCACTGCTTGGACTGCTGTTTCGTTTCTGGCGTGTAGTGGTGGACCTATATCTCATCCATGGTGACAAATCGCCGCACAAAATCGGTCGGATCCCTGTTGAATCGGTCCAAAGGTAGCTGCGAAAATTGTTTGCCCATTTGCTTTTGATCGGCATTCAGCAAATGCGGCACCCATCTTGCGCAAAGCTTTCGCATCCCTAATTCTTCGTGCAAGATGTTTCGCACCCTTTCTTCCGATATCTCCATAGCCTCAGCTATCTCACTCACCTTCACTCGCCTATCGTCCAACACAATATCATGCACTTTTTTGATGGTTTCCGGTGTTGTTGCGGTTTTTGGCCGTCCTTCACGTGGGTCATCTTCGAGAGTGCGACCACGTTTAAATTCAGCTGTCCACTTTTTAACAGTTGACATGGTAGGAGCAGAGTCCCCGTAAACTTTTGTCATCTTCGGATGAATTTTCTTAGGGGTTGATGCATCCAAAACGAAGAATTTTATAACCGCACGATATTCAAGTTTATCCATTTTAACAAAAAACATGCAAAATTGAGCGAACAAGTTGAAACTAGTCATAGGAACTAATGACACATGCACCCAAGCAGGAAGCATAATTGATTGCCGATTGCAGCACCATCTCTGTGTCAGGCCGAGAACTTTTCACCTTACCCTCGTATGTGACTATTCTCTATTTGAGGTGATTATGTAGGATCGAGGTAGGAGCGAAACATGTAAACAGGCAATTGCACCTGGTAGCTTAATCTGGTACACAGATGGTTCTAAAACCGACCTAGGCACGGGAGCTGGAATATATGCTGAGGCTTCCAGGGTAGAGCTAAGCCTTTCCCTGGGTCAGTATGCTTCTGTCTTTCAGACAGAAATATACGCCATACTACAGTGTGTGCGCGAAAACGGTAAGAGGGCTTACAGGAGCAAACGGATTTATATTATATCAGAAAGCCAGGCAGCTTTAAAGGCTTGATCAAGCACAAAAGCATCATCTAGACTGGTATAGGAATGCATCAACGAACTCAATGCACTGGCAGAACACAACCCAGTAAAACTGTTATGGACACTTGGGCATTGCGGTATCTACGGCAATGAGAAAGCCGATGAATTGGCCAGGCAGGGATCTAGTGAGGCTTATCTAGGCCCAGAACCTGCATTAAGAAAATTCACGAAATGCTGTTAGAAGCTTTATTAAGGAGAGAACGGACTCATCATCGAATGTAGTGGAAGAACCGACCAGGATATTATTTCAGTAAAACTTTCAATAAGGGACCTTGCCAAACGAGAGCTGCAGAACTCCTTAACCTAAATAGGCCACAGCTAAAGATAATCATAGGGTTTCTTACAGGACATGCGACTGTAAAAAACACCTCTGGAAAATTGGTAAATGAAATGGTGGCCTTGCATGCAGACTCTGTAGCAAGAAACTGGAAACGCAAGTGCGATGCGCTGTGCAGGTAGAGGCAACACATATTCGGGAAACCAATCCTGGAACCGGAAGATTTCCAGGCACATCCTGTAAAGGACCTATATCTGCTGATTTAGGAGACATCAATTACAGATTGGTTGTGAATTTATTTAATTATGGTAAACACAATAAGCCATAGGCTGCAGTGAACATGGATCCATTAATGAAGACATACCCTAAGCCTAAACCTTATACAGTGCTTTAGAATATTTAGAAAAACTTATTGAAATAAAGACGAGTCACCAAAGCTAGAAAAGATAGCAATAGTGATATATAGAACTGACGTCTACAAATTACACATTATAAGAGCACGTCTAAAGTTGCTTCTGGTAAAAACAGAGATGGAAATTACGAGTTTTCTAGACGACAGTCTTTCGTGATAGAAGAATATTATGCTGCAATTGACTTCTAAAGTTTAATTTGGTAAAAAAAATCATTTTGTATAGAAATACACTATGATTTAGGATTTCAATGGGAACTTACTCAAATGTAAAATGACAGAATCGCAGAGACAAAGTATGCTTTTGATTTAAATACAACGTTTCCTGAGGAATGTATGAATTTGGCAGCACTTTTAAAAATTAATAAGAAGATAAGAAAACCAAACCAAAAATACAACTAGAACTACTAAAACTATGAACATTACTGAATTCATGGAAAGCATAGTCTGCCTTTTTTAATGATGTCATCGCTAATAACTACACGGGTGCAGGATTTTCTCACCTGTTGGGAGATAAAATAAAGTAAAAAAATTCTTGCATAAATGTAATATTAAAAAGGTTTGTAGCAAAAAAATGGTTAATATTAAAACAGAATTGTTCTGTGAATTGTACATTATTTCATTATAGTTATTTTGCTTAACTGTTACAATAATAGTTTAATTCACAGTATATCAAAAATACTCCTGAATTTATTTTTTTTGCTTTATATTAAGTTCGTCCGCTTCTTCCTCTTTATATTTACATACAATAAAATCTATTATACTGACGCTAATAACTCTAAAAGTTAAAGAGTTGTTTATGTTATATTTTCTTTTACATATTTTTATTTTTCTTCGTTTGATTTTTCCATAAATATTTTATTAGATTATATACTACGCCTTTTTTTATTCATACATTGTATTCTGGAAATCTAAATTATCAAATAAAATTTAGATAGATTTAGAAAGAAAACGGTGTGGTTATATTTTGACTATCAAAATGAGTCAATAATATAGTAAAAAAATTCACATTAGTGATTTGTAAAAAAGGGTTAGAATAACTACAGATATTAACACTACGCTGTGTACTGTGTTACTAACCATTTTTGCTACTTGTGTATTGTAAAATGTACTGCTTGTAAAGAACACATTAACAAATAAAAAAGTAAACTCAGTGCTTTTAACGCTTTACAAATCATTTGAGTAACATGTTTTTTAAATTAATTTATAATGTTTACTGTTAGTTTAGATAAATAATGAGTTCTAAATGACATAGTAACAGGTTCGAGATCGATAATTTAAAATAAATATGGTCAAATCGTATTATCGAATTTTTTTCTATTTTATGGTTTATTTTTATAATTATTGTTTAGCATTTAATTTAAGAGTTCTAGTCCTGGTGAAATAGGTGATAAGACTACGTAAATACGTGCGAGGTGAAAAGTATTTAGAGAGTAATGTAGTGCACATAAATAAGAAAAAATCGGGTGGTGATGAGTAAGAAGGTTTATAGTTGACAACACATCATCAATGAATAAGGTAGGATTAGACATAAGCAGGAAAATACGTTATCAAATCAAAACATTGATAAGCGGATAATCTCCGACGAGTCGACCGGCGAAAGCCCCTTTGCACAGGGCAGATTTATCAAGAAGCGGAAAGTTCCAATTTCAAATAACACATAGGCCCGCAATAAGGTAACAGTAAAAGGCGGAACGACGTATACGATAAAATTCCAAACAAAGTAACAGATTTAACACGTATGCGTAAATACTATTATATAAAATTTAAATAATTTAGTTAATCTAAGGAATAATCAAAATATAATAATAGATAGTCAATTATAAATCAAAGTGATACTACAGTAAGTTATAGAAAGTGAAACAGAGTTAGATAACAATTATTTAAAGGTAGAAGTAGTAAATAAGTAATATAAAACGGGACTTTATTGTATGGAACGGAGAAAAGACAGCCTTCAACGAGCTGAACGGGGTCCTCATCCTGCCGCAGAGTAAAGACAAGCCGCTCACAATCGCGATCAATAGTTAATAAAACTAAAAATTTGTAATTTAGAATAGTAATTAGGGAAAAGATGGAAACACTTTTAAAGTGTAAACCAAAAATGAGCACATGAAAGGATAAATTTATGGATTAACAGAAATTAAAAAATAAAGTAAGCAATTAAGACACGAGGACAAAGATTAATCGAACAAGACAAGAAACTGGAGAATTTCAAAGGAAACTTCAATTTATGGAGCAGAAGAACAAAGCGATGAGAGATACAATTGATAGAAACAGATCAGTCCTGCATTGAAATAACAGTAGCAATAGAAAAGGACGTAACTGACATAACTGAAATCCTAACGGCAGCAAGAAATTTAAAAAGAGCAAACATATATATTGTGGATTACTCAAAGCAAATCCAGCAGCAAAGAAAGGAGTTAACTAAGCATATAAAAATTATTAGAGCAAAAGGCAACCGAACAACAATAAGATATAACAAACTTATAGTGATTGGACAACCTTGCACACTAAAACAATTTTAGACTGTCGAAATCAACAAATTAGAAATAAGTGAAGGGAAAAACATAAACGGAAACAAAACTTTGAAATCAAAAGTTTAATACAAAATAAAAACACATTACATGACGACGAAAAACAAGCTGCAGAAAATAGAATCCCAAGAGTAAAGGAGGTGCGAGGAAAACAAGTAAGAAAACACCAAGGATTATCGAAAAAGGGAAGAGTTGATGAAGATAAAGAGAACAGGGCGTTATTTTCCAAAAAAGCAAATCATCATATATCAAACCAACATATACAAAGACGGACCTGACAAAGAAATAAGAAATACGAGAAGGATAAAATCAAAGAGACAAACAATAAATAACTAACAAATAACAACATAGAACGTAACAACCTTTACAGGAAAGGATATAGAAATAACAGAGGCGATGGAGAAATTGAATATAAAACTACTAGGTTTAAGTGAAATAAAAATAATGTATCTTCATTAATAATTTTTAAGTTGCTTTAATAGTTTGTTCAATAAATGGGAATGTTTTTGTCATTGATTTATTATTTGAGACCGGTAATAGCAATGTACTAAGAATTAATCTTTATGTATATATCATCCTTGTCTACATTTAGTTTTCTTAGCAACGAAAGTTACTATGATAATAATAATAAAACCCCTCAAAGACCCCTAACGTGCATCATTGATAGCTCAAAAACGGTTAAGAATTGGTCGATCTAGGTGTACTAAAACTTTTTTGCTTAAAACATTTCAAAGGACCTATATGTAAACTTTTTGTGTATATTCTTGGGACTCCCTGTACTTCTATTGATATTATTTCAACCGCCTTGTATTTTGGCATGCATTTCATCGCCAGTGTAAAACATCTGTTTCTTCAAAAGTACTATACAGTAAATTTAAAGGCAAAATTAGCATTTTACTTATTCAAGACGGATTCGGCCGCTGGCCTCGTAGATGAGTGGATGTGTCTGTGACGCGCGTGTTATCTATGCATGCACTCGAATGCCAGTGACCCGCATTAATCAGTGAGCTTATTTTATTTATTTTAAATATGTTTCCGTTTCAAACACAAATGCCTATTGCTCAACAACAAATTCCAATTTCTCAACATCATTTATTATATCAAAACCAGCCATTAACGCCCTACACTAATCCTCCTACGCAACAATTATTATCAAGCCAAACATATGTTCCATATGTATCTTATCCTACTAATATTCCACAACCCATGCACTGTCCGCCACAAAATCCTAATAACCAGCATTCAGCACCTGAAATGACCGCAACAAACGATGACCAACCCCAAACGAGCTTCATGAGTGGCAAGTAATGAAAAGAGAAAAGATGCTCACGCTCCCTGATAATAACCTCGAATTACAAAGCCAAATCATCGATAACAACAGATTTAATTTATTAAGTGACATACACGAAGATAACGTAATGGAAACAACTAGAGACGAACCACAAGCTGCAGTTAAGAAACCCCCTCCAGTATATATACACGGAGTAGAAAATTATAACGCAATGATTACAAATCTGACAAAAGTATTAGAAACTGAACAATACAACTCAAAAACACTAGCAAACAACGTCGTCAAGATAAATACTAATAACCCTGAAACATATCGAAAACTTATCAGATTCAAGAAGAAAGGGCATATAGAGTTGTAATCAGAAACTTTCACCCAACAGTCGATACCGCGTTGATAAAAGAAGAATTGAAAGAGAAAGGACATACTGTACGCAATTTAATGAATATAAGACACAGGGTAGACAAAACACCACTTCCTTTATTCTTTGTTGACCTCGAGCCTGCCAGTAACAACAAAGAGATATAATCTCTATTAAATATGATAATTACAGTTGAGCCACCAAGGAAAAAAACCAATATCATCCAGTGTACTCATTGTCAAGCATACGGACACAGTAAAACTTACTGCAGAAAACCATTCGCGTGCGTAAAGTGTGGTGGTAACCACAATACCCTGACGTGTACAAAGCCAAAAGACACTCCTGCTACATGTGCATTGTGCAATGGAGCCCACCCAGCAAACTATAAAGGATGCTCTATCTACCAACAACTTCAGTTAAAAAGAGGAAACAACACCGCCAACCCTAGGATGCAAGCACCACAAGCTCTAAAGAAGGCCACAATTCAATCAAACACATATAGGGCAAACAGGTTTCCAACTAGCTATGCCGCAGCCGTGGCTGGACAACAAAATTTCATAACAACGTCAGACTCATACAATACTCAAAATCAAAATCAAAACAGCAATGACATCTCCCTGTTTCAGTTCCTTTCCAAATTTGAAACCATGTTTAGCCAGTTAATGCAACAAAATACTATGATGCTCAACCTACTCACTAGCCTGATAACCAAAATCTCCCAATAATGGATATCCTAAGAATAGCCGTATGGAACGCAAACGGACTTCTACAACGCCGTTTAGAAGTAGAAGCGTTTCTAAACACCCAAAAAATCGACTTGCTTTTGGTTTCTGAAGCACACTTTACTAATTACAACTACCTCAATATCCACAACTACAGAACTTATTACACCTGTCATCCCGACAACACAGCTCACGCTGGAACGGCAATTATAATCAGCAGCAAATTATCACACTACGAAATGGAGAAATTTGAAACATATCATATACAAGCCACAAATGTCAAAATTAAAGACCACGTTGGAGACATAACAGTATCATCAGTATATTGCCCTCCGCGGCTTTCAATAACGCAGAACCAGTTCGAAGACTTCTTCAGGACGCTAGGAGACCGGTTCATAGCAGGTGGTGATTTTAACTCTAAACACCCTTATGGGGTTCCAGATTAATTAACCCAAAGGGAAGGCAACTATATAAAACCATCTTAAATAATCATTATAATGCAGTAGCCACAGGTAAACCCACATATTGGCCAACCGATCTGAATAAACTGCCGGATGCATTAGATTTCCTTATTACAAAAATTTCTCGCCAACTACATCGATGTTGCTGACTGCTACGATCTAAACTCGGATCACTCTGCTATAATATGCACGTTGAGTAGCTGCATAATCAACAAGCCTGCAAGGCCCAGCCTACACAACAGTCTTACGGATTGGGACATTTTTCGACAATATATTGATGAACATCTATCGATTCCAGCAGTACTTAACACTTCAAATGAAATTGAAACGGCAATAGAACGACTAACACAAACCTTACAATATGTTCTTGGACAGCTACGCCCATAAAACTACAACATAAATGTAACAAAAACACTAACAACTACTCCTTAGAAATTAGACAAAAGATCAGCGACAAACGAAAAGCAAGACGGATCTGGCAACAAACAAGACACCCAAGAGACAAAAATAAACTAAACACTCTCACCACACAACTAAAAAGATTAATCAAGGAACAGAAAAACGAAACGTTCAATGATTACGTGCGAAACTTATCCCCCAGTCAACACCATGACTACTCCTTATGGCGCGCAACTAGGAATTTGAAAAAGCCTATTATCCCTATCCCTCCTATTCGTAAAAATGATGGCTCTTGGGCCCGATGTGACAAAGATAAAGCAGTGGTATTCGGCGAACACTTAGCTGCAACCTTTCAACCGCACGAATCAGACAGAACTCCAACTCCATTTACCCATTCGACACTGTACACCCAACGAAGTCCAAACAGAAGTTAAATGTTTAAAAACTGGCAAAGCACCGGGATATGACCTAATTATGCCCGAATTACTCCGTCAACTGCCAAAAAAAGGGATAGCAGCTATAACACGTATATATAATGCCATCTTAAGAACTCAGTACTTCCCAATCCAATGGAAATTTGCCGAAGTAATTGTCATTCAAAAGCCAGGAAAACCAGCTCAATTACCAGCTTCTTATAGACCGATTTCGCTGTTACCACTCCTCTCTAAGCTCTATGAGCGAATTCTACTAAGAAGACTTGAACCCATTATAGAATAACTACATTTAGTTCCGGAACATCAATTCGGTTTCCGCAGAAAATACTCAACATTGGAACAAGTCCATAGGATAGTGGATAAGGTAGAAAAAGACTTCGAGGAAAAACGGTTATGCCTAGCAGCATTCTTAGACGTGGGCCAAGCTTTTGATCGACTTTGGCACCCTGGCCTCCTATATAAGATCAAGCGAACCCTACCGCAACAGTACTATCTGCTCTTCAAGTCGTATCTAGAAAACAGATACTTTCGGGTCAAAATCAATGACAGCCACTCGCCAATCTACTCAGTCGAGGCAGGTGTACCACAAGGTAGCGTACTGGGACCGACATTATACCAGTTGTTTACGGCAGGTCTTCCTGTTACCGACAATGTTTTAATTGCTACGTTTGCGGACGACACGGCTGTATTATCTTCACACAGAGATCCACTTCAGGCATCAATATACCTGCAAAATGCGCTGGAAGCTTTAGAAAACTGGATAAAGACCTGGCGCATCAAAATCAATGAAAACAAATCTGCTTCAGTAGTCTTCACCCTCCGCACGGTTGTTCCACCTCCTATAATCTTCAACGGCACTAACATACCACACAAAGAAGATATCAAATATCTCGGTATCCATCTCGATAGAAAACTAAACTGGAAAAAACATATACAGACTAAGCGAAAAGAATTAGATATCTGCGTGAAGAAGATGTTCTGGCTACCCGGACGAAAATCCCAGCTCAGTTTAACAAACAAGGTGTTGTTATATAAAACCATGTTAGTACCGATTTGGACGTATGGGATCCAGTTTTGGGGATCTGCTAAGTCATCGAACATCGAGATATTACAGCGATTTCAAAGCAAAACACTTCGCGCAATAGCAAACGCCGAATGGTATGTGAACAACCGCACATTACATAACGATCTAAAGATCCCATGGATTAAAGATGTCATCAAAGGTTGCTGCATCAGATACAACGATCGTATTAGTGATCACCCTAGTGTTCTAGTGATAGACTTATTAAATAATGCAAACGCAGTTAGACGCCTGAAACGGACAAAGTTTAGTGACCTAACAAATTAGTAATAAGACTTGTATACCTTGTAATGACAGGAGGTCACTCTTGGTGTTCCTCCCCACATGCTATGTACATTAACTCATTTGTTTGTTAGTCTAGTTAGACTAGTTGTAAATATGCAGTAAAAAAAAATTACTTATAATATTTTTTAGTGATTTTTAGGGTATTACATAGGTTATTGTAAAATTTTATAACTTTATTATCTTCAAGAGCATATTCGATTTTCTATCCACTTCGCGTTTCACCGAAATGGTTGGTGCTGCATATGGTGAGAATCCTGTAAGTCATGCAACGTGCAAAAAGTGGTACCAAAGATTTCGCGGAGGAGAGTTTAGTCTTGAAGATCAACCACGCGCTGGACGCCCTCAAACATTTGACACGGACGAGCTGTAGACGCGTTAGGCTGGGAACTTCTCCCACATGCGGCGTATAGCTCAGACATGGTCCCTTCCGATTATCATTTATTTCGGTCGTTACAGCATCACTTGGCTGATACGCATTTTAAAACAGAAGAAGAAGTCCGAAAATGCATCGATAACTTTATCGTCTCGAAGCCGGTGAGCTTCTGTCACCAGGGAATTCGCAAGCTACCCGGAAGATGGCATCGATACCAACAGAGAAGACTTTGATACTTAAGCTTTTTTTGTTTGTTTTAAAATAAAACTTTAATTTTGCAGAAAAAAGCTGAGAACTTATTTATACACCTATTAAACCAAAAATGTTGACTATTTCCTGATGGAGGGCTATGAAATCAAAAAATCGACGACAGTTTTTCTAAAAAAAATATCTTTAGCATTGAGACGCATTTACACCTCAATAGGTATATCGATAAGTAAGATTTGTAACATAGACAATTCTTGAATCGTTCAAAAATGGTCTATGGATACTAAAGAGTAACAGTTTGGTCTGCGTTTTATGCTAGTAGTGATTGAGCCCTCTTTTTTTGAAAACAAGCCAAAAACATAGGATTATTAATTGTGAATGTTATCGTGAGACAATAGTGCGTATTTTGTGACCTCATATGAACGGCATGGATTTGGATGACTCACGGTTTCAGCCGGGCGGCACCAACTGTCATATAGGCGTGAAACGATCCACTATTAAAGCAAAAATTTAATGGGCAGTTTATTTCGCAAAAGAACAAAGTAAAATGGCCACCATGATGTCAGAATAAATAAGAACTAGTGAAAACAAATTAAAAACAAAAATTACTGGGTTACTGGCAAAATTAAGTTATGAGAAAAAGTGATCGAGAATTTTGTGAGAAGAATTTCAAGTGTCAAATTATTGCTTGAGGATATTTGTTGAATATCTTATTGCACATTTGATGACAATGTTCACCTTTTGAAGGACCGTTCTAACTTTGCTAGCTAATAAGGAAACAAATTTTGCTAAAATTAAATCCTGGGTTTTTTAAGCTATTCTGAATGTCTGTTTAAGTATCGATCACTTTCTTTTAATTTAACATGTGGATGCATGCATATCAAATTTGATTTGGCTAATTTTAGTAAACTGATAACTAAAGAGCAGATTTTATGCACTAAAAAATTGCAAAATATGCATTATTAAAAAATGTTTTTTATTATATTTTTTTAAATAAAAAAATGAGGCTGATTGTATCCAGGTAATTTTTTTAAAAATAAAATTGAATAAAGTGTAAGCATAAATTTATTACTATACAATAAATTTTAGAAAACATTAAACCAATCTTAAATACATATTATTAAAATTATTTACATTTACAAAACAATACATAATTAGGTGCTTTTAAATATTTTCTGGTAAGATTTTGACGCTTGTCAGATAACATATGTTTGTATGCAGAAAACCTTCTTTCTAGGTCTACAGATGTTACAGGAACATTTTTAAAGCACACCTAATAGGTATTTCTATATCAACACTTTCGCTAGCAATTGATAACCTACGGTTTTTCTAAAATATCATTAAGCTTCAGCCCATACTTCTTGAAACGATGGTTATTAATTTTTAAAAGTTGTTTATCAAATGCATAGATTCATTTAATGGCATTCCTTCTTCTTCCAGTGCTGTGATTAATTTACTTACCAACGAATAATGAGCCCTAATAATTGCTAACTAATCTCATAGTTCTAGTTTTCTTAAAACAAATTGAGATTTTTTAATAGGAGTACTAGAACTATCTCAAAATTTAAAAATTATAGTCTTTATCTTTTCAAAATGCTCGGCATAAAAAAACTACGTTAAGCCAAGTACCCCATCGCGGCACCATGAGCCAGGCATGTAACATGAATTAGATTTTTGTATAAACATTTAGTTTAACCGGAATAAAACTATTTAGTTTATAAAAGTCCAAAATAAAACTGTTGAAATACAAAATATCTTTCATGCCATAGAAATATAAAATTTTTTATAAATATGCACTATTTGGTTAATATGCAAAATATGCAAAATTATGTATTTTGTATAAAATCCGCTCTCCACTAACAACGTTTGTTCTTCTAAACTAACATTTGTTTGTGAAATATTTGTTTAATATCTTTTAAATTAGTGACCCCGTAACTAATTCCTTTAAATGTGTTTTATTGCAGTTAATATTATTAGCTTTTAAAGCACTGCTTAGATTTCATTTTTATTTTAATTGGACTTCAATACGTTATATACCATGCTGTCTTTTATTTTACATTCTATTTGATTTACTTACAATCTTACCATAATTGCGGTCAATGACAGTCTCATTCATTTATTATAATAAGCAATAGTATTTTTCTGTTTTTATATTCATATTATAAACATACGAGCTAGAAGAATGAGTGGGAAATATGGAATACGCCACCGTTATGAAATGAGATCCAGTAACTGTTATTCGCATGTTATCATAACAGTTGTTTTTTTTTATCATAAACAGATTTCCTTTCCCTTTTTCTTTTTTAGATTAGAGAAATACTTTCTTAACCACATACAAAGTGTTTTGGAGCTTCCCTAAAGGCGTCAGTTAATTTGTTTTTATTGTTATTTAAAAATAGCACATAGAAAAGTTAGATCTATTTTGCCTTCCAAAACCAGTACAATTTGCGTTATTTGTAATATAAAATTTATTAGTATTCTATGCCGGCGTTTCTTTCATGCCATATTAATTGATTTATATAGGTACAATGTAAATACTACCAATGATGCTTTTATGCGACAGCAGTAAATTGTCAAGTTAAAATAATTTTATCACTTAGATAGTTAACTATACAATTTTTAAAGTTCAAAAATCCATAGGAGAAAGCAATTTCGTAAGAATAACTTCTAAACATATTTTAAAATTCGGTTAAGACTATTTTGAAATAAACATTTTTTATAACAGCTAAGATGTGGATAATAATTTTCTTATCAATTTATATTAAAGAAATGCTGATAGCATTGTATTATTTGGAAAATTAATTCTTTAATGGTTGTTTTAATATTATCTTATTTTGTTACCTTTTTACTATTTAATATATTTTTGTTTTTAATTTTTATTATGTTATATTCAGCGGAGTAAAACAAGAACGGAAATACGCAACTGGTGTGAGAATTATAATAAATACAATAATAGTTCCCTATAATAGGTCACGGATGCCCTTTGGGGTCGTAACAGAATAGGTCTACTACATCTAGTAGAGTCTACGGTACACAAAGGTAGTAACGTGGCTAGGATTACGTACCGACTGCCTATTATTACCCCAGAATTTGGCTTCCAGGTACTCATTTATTGCAGCCTGAGTCGAGCTGGGCTGTAAAAATGCTAGTGATAGAATTGGCGAGAGCGCATCCGCATCTGTAGGTTTCGTAGTCTAGCGACTTATCCACTAAGAATAAAATCATACAAATTAATAACGAACGAATCATAAGCATAAGATGTGGAAGAGAACAAGAATACTTGACTATTGTATGTGCATATGCCTCAGAAGAAGGAAAATGAGAAGAAAGCCCACATTTTTCGAAAAGTTACAACAAATATTTTAATCGAATAAATAAGAATGACTACATAATAACTGTCGGAGGTCTCAACGCTCGTATCGGTAGAGAGAAATGTGAAAATATTAGAACAAATGACAAATACTAAAAGTAACCTCAACCAAAATGAAAAAATGCTCAGGGATTTTGCCTGCTGTAACAAAATAAGAATTACAAATACCTTCTTTAAAAATAAACCAGCACATACACCTGGAAACAAGAGGCCAAAAATCGATAAGCGGCTACTTCATAGTAAATGAAAATACTGCCACACTATTTAATGACACACGAGTATAGATGAATAAATGTACATACAGACCGTTACTTCTTAGAAGCCAAAGTAAAACTACATGCAAAATAAAATCTGACAACGTAAAAGACGTATAGATAAACATAAAAAATATAATTAAAAAAGCAGAAACAGGAGCCCTTGGAAAGCGGAACACAAAATATAATAAAAAAAAAAAATACATCTGGGCAGAAGATCAACAGAAGGCAGTTGAAAATAAAAATAAGGCTTACCACCTATGTCGAAAAATAAAACAGTAAGAAACAAAGCAGAATATAACAAAATGACGCAAATTGCAAAAAAACCTAAACCACCAAGCACAGCAAAATAGATGAGACAACAGATGGCGTATAAAATTATGAGACACCTGAACAGCGAAGAAAAACACACAACACCAATAGACATAATAACACCCACCGAATAGTTAATATATTATAAAAACTTATGGTTCCTAATAGAACTGACAGAAGAGGACCAAGAAGAAGAAAACAAAAAGATAGAAGTAAATCCAATGGAAACTGCAAACTAAATAACGCGCTGAGTTACACTAAGAATAGAAAAGTCTGCAGACTGGATGGAATTAATAGCAAACTTATTAAATATGCTTCCGAAGAACTAAAATTACCTTAATCAACATCTGCTGAACCAAATACACTATCTCTCATGAATAGAAAGTGGCGATGATCAAACCGATTTTTAAGCAGGGAGGCCGATCGAAACGCCATAATTACAGAGGAAATAGCCTATTAAATACTTCGAATAAAATATACACCTAAATATAAACCAAACGACTGCAAAATATAATAGACACTGTAATACAATAAGAACAAACAGCATTCAGAAAAGGCAGATCCTGTACTGATAATATATTCACAACAAAATAGATAGAGAACCATCGAGAATTCAACAAAGAAACACACATGATGTTCGTAGACTATATTCCAGCTTTCGATAAAATCTACCCTACAAAACTTTGGAAAATAATAAACAGACGAGGCATACCTATACATCTAATTAAAATCATTAAAACGTAAATGCACATACGGAAATAATAATACATGACAATGGGAACAATTCTAAAGACACAAATCTTGGACTAAGACAGTGATGCAGCCTGCCCCCAATTCTATTCAATCTCTATATTGACGATGCTGTGAGGAAGTGGCTCGATAATATAGAAACCTATACGGATAATCTAAATAAAACAAAATATGTTGCCACATTTCTATACGCAGATGATCAGCTTGTAGTTGCAGATTCAGAAAATTCACTTCAACTAGCCCCTTATAAAATACAACAAATAATGTAAACGTATATAAACAAGAAGAGGAAAAAGAATTTTATTACTATTAATTCTCAGTTTTATTTATTTATATATATTGCACATAACACCGTGTGTTTGTCAGGTTTATAATTATCTTTTTTGTTGTACTATCAGAGCACTATTCTCCTTGTGGTTTTATGCGAAAGTAAATAAAAATTATTCTTTGGTTAAAAGTAAGACGAATAATAATGTTTTTATTTAACATCCAGCAGAAGAGTGTGAGATAACCCTACTGATTTATGGAAAATTCGTTAAGCAACTGGAAAATTCAATTTTTTATACCCATTTTTCCATTGGAACTTTATTTTAATTTGTTTTCATCATGAACCAGTTTAGAACGGAGTAACGTATTCTTATTGTTAAAATATTTTACTAAAGCGATAAGAATGCCATGCAAATAGTAAGAAAACTTTGTGAAATTTTCGGGCGCAATGAAGCACTTAGCAAATCTGCAGTTCAAAGACTAATGAGAAAGTTTGAGACGACTGATTTAATGGGAACGGTAAAATCTCCTGGGAGGAATGGCAACAAATGGGTTGTTGTGCAAGGCAAGTGTTACTGTTAATCCTGAAAAAATACGCAGTAGTTGAACATCTCGGCAACTTTGTCACATTGAATTTTGCATAAAGATCTCCATATGCATACGTATGAAAATTCAACTGTCGCAACAACTGAAGCCTGCTGATCATGGAAAAAGAAAGTGATTTACAAATTTTGCCAAGTGATGATGTCCACTTTTACTTGTGTAGGTTCGTGAACAAACGGAACTGCCGGCTTTAGGAAAGTAAAAATCCTCGAATAATCCCGGAACGCAAAATGCATCCACTAAGAATGACCGTGTCGTACAGTTTTTGAACATGTAGAATAATAGGGTAGTGTTTGCATATGACGAGGGGACTGCAGTTACCATCAAAGGTGAATTTTACGCACACGATACACAATCGGTTGCAGCCTACATTTCAAGATATGGAAAATAACGATGTCTGGTTTTAGCAAAATGGAGCGGCCTTCCCCACTTTGTGCGATGCGGTTGCTTTACTCTACAAAATATTTCCACAACAAGTGATTTATTTGCACGGTGACCGAAAATTACCGGCAAGGTCTTGCGATCTTGTATCTTTTTTTTATGGGGGTTTGCGAAATCATAGGTGTACACTAACAGACCACTCAGAATTCTGGAACTGAAGGCGAAAATCATACGCGTGATTTCGAGGAACGCATAAATGCATGTCGACTCATTGCGGGTGGACATATGGCTGACATCGTATTTATATATTTAAATGGAAAATTTTGTTGGTTATAAGTATGTTAAAAATAACCACTATAGTAAAAATTTGGTTTATTGAATTTTAAAATGGGGTGCCATTTAAGGAACTCTTTATATACAATAAATTATAATAAAATATTTTTATTCAAGTATTTAACTAAACCTACGATTAATACTCGGTTAAACTTCTTTTGACATTATACAGTACTTAACCCTTGGGAAATTGCATCGATTAAACTGTTTATCGTTGTCTGGTGCATTTTCTGCCATTATCCTTAACATTTCTGCTACTAACTCGGCTCTCGTGACTAAGTTTTCATCATATTTTGTTTGTATTTAATTGTAGAATCTGACTTAGGTTTTACATGGGTCTTATATTATAAATTTAATCTGCCACAATATCAAATAGAACCTCGTATTATTTCTGCAGACTACCCCAGATTTCACAATACAAGGCATACCATCATATACAAAAATATTTTTTAAAATTGTAACTCACGTTCACTTTAAAGGCACTGAATTAGCGATACGGGATTTATGAACGAATAAATTATAAACCGCCAAAACTCATCCAAATAGAACTCGTATTATTTCTGAAAGGTCAGCAAGTGCTACTATTTATGATGCTCTTTAAGTCTTACCACGTAAATAATATTACAGAATGATTAGTTAAGCAGCTGCCATACTTCACGTTCACTTGAAATCACTGAATTGGCAAGCGGGATTTATGAACGAAAAATTATAAACCGCCAAAACTCATCCAGTCGAGAATTATGTCGACTCTTTTCTGAAAGGGCGTCAGCAAGTGCTTCTTATTTATGATGCTCTTTTATAGTCTTACCACGTAAATAACATTAAATGATATTACTGCTTTTTTATGCCAGTTTGGCCATATCTTTCACGAGTTTTACAATTCTGGAAGAGCGGGTCTTGGCAGTGCCAGTCAATTATCAGCTCTTTAAAAACGAGTAATAATCTGCTTCCCTGTTTACAAGGGTATTTGTAAACAAGCACTTAGTTTTTGTTGAAAGGTAATAAAATCAGCTTGACTTATGATATGCCCGCGGTAGATCTTTGCATCCAGCTAAGAACGGCATAATTGAAATAACACTAAATTATCTGCGATGTTTCAAATGCTATTTAGCTGTACATTTTTTGCAGAACTTACTTAAACCATTATGAGTTGCCAACTTTCACCTAGTATCTATTTTATTCTTAGATCTGTTACTTTATATTTTTAATCTAACATTTAAATTTGTAAAAATAAACCAGACAGTAACAATTATGTTGTATACATCTTGTAACATCATTCAGTAATTTTTACTGGATCCAATACGGTAGTAACTAAATTTAAAAACCTGATCTGTAGTAGCCATATATATAATGTAACCAACTATAATTATAACTCGCAAAGCGAAAAATAGTTAACATACCAAAACTGCAATTACTAATTTTAAAGCGAAAACACCTTGAAAATACCATCCATACACTTTCTACTGTGTACATCAGCATATTTATTCAAAGAAAGACAGACTGAACAAAGTTAAAGGGCTGTGTTGACGGCATTAAAAATCACCAAAGTAATGTAATAAGTTACAGATTTTTGATGCAAAGTGCAGTTTTAATTTTTTGTTTTAGGTACCTCATGTTCAGGCTAATATCACAGGTTGTAAAAATTATTCGATTAATCTTTGACGTGATTTGTAGTTAATGACACAAAACTCCTACGGATATGTGATTGAAATCAATACAGTTGAAGGACATACTAGTTTAAAACTGACTGAATTACAGACAAAATTAGTACAAGCTAATGAAATCCAGGTATCCTTAAAACAATTAATAATTAAGTAATAACCTGGAGACCAAACATTAATTTATAACAAAAGTAATGAAGGTTAGCTGCACAATTATCTTAACACAAATAAAATAAATGTTATATAGTTTTTACATTTGATAAGTAGGCATTCAGCGCTATCTATATTAATTAATTTGAATCTTTAAGTCTGCTGGCACATTGTGTTGTTGATGTCAGTGGATTCGTTATCTTTAGAATTAGTGCAAAATTCTTGAAGCGATACGAGGCAGTGTTTTTAGTGAATCGTACGATAAGACCAAAACTGACGTAAAAACTGGCTGCAAAATATAGGCGGAAGTCGTAGAAATTCGTTAATAAGTGGTTAAAACGATAATTCAAGATTGGAAATAAAATAATTGGAAAGAAGAAAAAAACATTTCTTTTCTATTAACTTTGAAAAAATCTTCATTATCAGAAAGTCATATAGAAAAACGACTGTTATAGGTAAACCAAAATTTGGATCAAGATTAAGACGTTATCTTATCAGGCAAGCCTTTTTCTGTTTATTGTCTTCTTTATTAAGTTTTGCTAGCAAAGAGTAATACCATTCTTTGGCGTCTACCGGAAATGCTTGCTGAAGTCTGCTAAACAGTGTTTTGGTTCTGACAGAACAAGTATTGCAAATTGTGCAGTGTGTGAAAACAACAAAATAACTTACTACAGTAGAATAGATCAGTAATAGCCCCAGATATTAATCCTATTGAAAATGCGTGGTCGTAGATTAAAATACCACGGAATCTGGGTCACAACTAAAAAAATCTATAACTATAACATAATATATATATATATATATATATATATATATATATATATATCTTATATGAAGCACTAAGAATAGTAAAAAACGCATAGTTAGTGATTAAAGATTAAAGTAAAATTACAAGTTTTAACTGTAACGAGATATATCCACTGAACAGGAACGTGTTCTTCACATCTGACTTGATTACAGCTCAATACGAAGCAGAAAATGTTTCTAACAACGGTAAATTTTATGAGAACGAGAAGGATGATGATAATGATCTGCATCTTTCTGTATTGGAAAGCAGGGTTGTTTTGAGGAATGGCTACGAGAGGCGAACAAGAAAGAAAGCTGAAGGCTCATCGACACTTGTAATCCACATCAATCTACAACACATTTCTCCAAGTCCAAAAAAGAAGAAAACATCGAGCAGAAGTCGGAAAGCACTTTCAGTTACTATTATAACCTGTTTTCCGTATAAGAAGGCTTTAAAATCGTCACGATAAAAAAGCAACTAAACCGAACCTAAAGAAAAAAATGACACCAGTTCATAAAACCGCTGTTAGACATAAAAGGCAGATGGGTGAACCAAGAACCAACAAAGCAACGACCCATAACAAGGAAAGAAACAAAGATAAAACTTCAAGCGATGAGAAAGAGGCGGGAAGGTGTCTGTCTTCATGGAACTGAAACATATAGGAACCTATTGGACAGGAAGCTCTAGCAAAAGATGATGCGAACTGTCTATTTTACGGGGAGACATTCAAAAAATCAAAATCTGGAGAAGTTTGGGTTTAACAAGCAGTGCAGACGTGCGATATCAGAGTGTTTTCTGCGTTTTACTCTCGCGGTATCGGTGACCGCGCCACGCTGTCGGTCCCAACCACATACCTGTGATTCAATAGCGCCAGCAAACAACAAAAAATGGAAATGGAACAACAAACAAGTATGTATTTACAACCTCAATTAGTTATAGCAATAAGCCAGGGGCGTATCCTACCAATTTTCCATCGGTGATGCAAAATTTACATTTCTCACTACAACCACAACCAATATTTTATCATGGTGCCGTACCTCAGTAGATAGAGTCCAATACTTCATACATGCAAATGCTGCCAAATTGCGGACGTCAACAACTAGTAAGAATATCATCAACCAGTGATGACGATTGAGAAATAACGGACCGATATTCCATGGCAGCAAGAAAAAGGCACAAAACGTAAAAACATAACTAGGACTACAACTGAACGCGAGATTACAACAAAAAGTAGGTACAGTCCCCTAACAGTCTAAAACAATCCACATTCTCCATACAGAAAGGGTCAGCAAACTGCCTCCAATATTCGTTTATGGCGTAACCAACTATTCCGCAATGACAAAACAAATAACAGGGTGTCTAGAGAAAGAGCATTGTAGTACTAAAAGTTTAGCTGACAATACAATCAAAATAAACTGTAACATTACTGATGCATATCGTAAATTATCTCGATATTTAAAAGAAGAAAAAGTAGTCTTATCATACTTATCAATTAAAGGAAGAACGAGCTTATAGAATTTTCATCAAATATATGTATCATTCTTTTGACACCAACAAAATAACAGCAGAATTATCCAAATTAAGTCATAGTCAGAAATATTATAAATGCACGACATAGACAACTAAAGAACATTTAAATCTTTTTTGATCTGGAGCCTGCCAAAAACAACAAAGATATATACAAAATAGAAAAGCTCCTAAATAGTATTGTCAAAATAGAACCCCCAAATAAAAATAAAAACAACATCGTGCAGTGTATGAGATGTCAGCAATATGGTCACCCAAAAACATATTGCAACAGACCTTATATATGCGTCAAATGTGGTAGTGCGCACAGTACCATAAGTTTTTCAAAGCCTAAGGATACTCCCGCCATATGTGCCCTATGTGGTGGTAAGCATCCAGCAAATTACAAAGGATGCTAGCATTACCATAAACTCCTCCGCAAAAGTACTCCATTAAAAGCTAATATCACACGACCAGCTCCAAATGCCAATAATATATATAATGTAAATCCTGTCAACTAATTTCCGAGACTCAAATCGATCTTATTCAAATGTAGTCAACAATCTTCCATCTACCAGCAGAGCAACGACATATGTAACAAACGACACATTCTCACAGTTTCTAAATGAATTCAAGCTATGTTCAATCAGCTAATCTAACAAAATAGCATGGTACTAAACACTATTAAATAAACTAGTTAAATAATGGGTAAATTTATAAGAATAGCGCAATGGAACGCTGATGGATTAGTACAGCACAAAGAAGAAATAAAACTATTTTTACAGCATAATCAAATAGATGTACTTTTAGCAAGCGAAACACGATTTACACAAAGAACATACTTTAAAATACTTTACTATGA
Source organism: Sinelater perroti (assembly GCA_036346155.1). Classification (NCBI taxonomy): domain Eukaryota; kingdom Metazoa; phylum Arthropoda; class Insecta; order Coleoptera; family Elateridae; genus Sinelater; species Sinelater perroti. The sequence goes on from JARFIY010000265.1 coordinate 7,779,946, forward strand.
AACATATTATACCACTCATCCTGATGGAACCGCACATGGAGCTTTAGCTGATCTGATCAAATGCTTAATTCCACACTATAAAGAATTAAAATACCAAAAACTTTTTACAGGTCACGACCGTTAAAATAACAACTGTCCCATACGAACTGGCTGTCAGCTGTGTACTGCCCGCCACAGCATAATATTAAAGACACCGACTTTCAGAATTCCTTCAAACACTAGGACCAAAATTCCTAGCCGGGGGAGACTACAACAGCAAGCACACTAGGTGGGGTTTACGATTTATAATAATTAAAGGTAGAGAACCCCTCAAAACAATCGAAGATAAAAAATATTTGTTCCTTTCAACTAGTATGTCAACATATTGGTCAACTGATCAGAACAAAATACCTGATCTACTACATTTTTTTGTTAGCAACGGACTAAATCCTGCCTACACAGATATTGTGCCCCGTCTTGATTTCCCATTGGCACATCCATTATTGGGAGAAACCCCTCACTAAGGCTACACAACTCCAAAACGGATGGGAAACTTACCGAACGAACTTAAGGGATGTCATAGATTTAAAAGTTCGGCTCAAGAAATCTGATGAAATAGAAAGTATTACTCAAGCATTCATAACAAAATTACAACACGCTGCACGTCAGGTTACACCCATAGTACACAACAAAAAAGTACAAAGTGACATACCCCTAGAAATTAAACGCATGATAGAAAAACGACGTGCCAGAGCAAATGGCAACGAAGCCATACACCAGCAAACAAAAATGCACACAACCATCTAAGCAATAGACTAAAAGTCAAACTACAAGAAGTATGTACTGAATAATTTGAACACTATTTGTCTAAACTAAATAGATCTGACAATTCGATCTAAAAACCCATAAAGAACTCTAAGAAACCTATGATATCAGCACTACCAATAAGGAAAAGTAGAAATGATCCTTGGGCGAAAAGTAATAAAGAGAAAGTTAACTTATTTGCAGACCAACTAATGTAAGTTTTTCAGTCTATAAACGACGAGACAGATCACGAATTAGAACAAGACTTGATGACGTCCACGGAGACAGAAACAACTATTAAACTATTTATTCCAAAGGAGATAGCTAAAGAATTAAAAATCTTAAACTTGAAACAGACTCCTGGTATCGATCTCGTTACAGCCAGAATGCTTAAGAAACTCCCACGAAAAAGCCTAGTTCTACTGACGTACATCTATAATGCCATATTAAGACTAAGCTATTGGCCAAAATGCCTAAAAGTTGCACAAATTATAATAATCGCAAAACCAGGAAAAGACCCAACAGAAGTGTTATCTTATCGACCGATAAATCTACTACTAGTCATCTCCAAACTGCATAAAAAACTACTGCTTTGCAGAATAAATGAGGACATTCCACCAGAAAATTAGACTCCAGATCACCAGTTTGGGTTCAGACATTCTCATCCTACAGTCCAACATGTGCAACGTGTCACACGAGTCATCATAAATAAAGCATTCGAAAATAAGCACTACTGCTCAGCAGTATTACTAGTTATTAGTCAAGGATTTGACAAATCCAGGACTTTTCTACAAAATTAAAAAAGTATTTCCTCTAACCTACTTCTATCTGCTACAATCCTATCTAAGCGAAAAAACATTTCAAGTTAAACAGAACGAAGCTAAATCAGATTACCATCCAATCAATTCCAGAGTACCGCAAGGAAGTGTGCTTGGCCCGCTATTATATCTCCTATATACTTCAGATTTACCAGTCACACTAAACACAGTAACGGGAACATTTGTCAACGACACAGCTAACCTTTCTAGTAATGCTGACTTCAAATAGCTTCAGAAAATCTACAATCTCTTTTACTTCAGCAATGGTTAAACAAATGGAAAATTAAAGTTAACGTTTACACTTCGTAACCAAAAGTGTGCACCAGTCCATTTAAACAACGTGCAGATGCCACAAAGTACGACAGCAAAATATTTGGGCTTACATTTAGATAATAAGTTGATGGAAACAACATATAGTTAAAAAAAGGAAACAGATGGATCTAAAGAACAAAGAACTGTATTGGCTTATAGGTAGAAAACCTTGTATGTCAAGTGAAAACAAAATACTAATTTATAAGACAATCATCAAACCAATTTGGACATATGGAATTGAAATATGGGCCTGTGCTTCCAAGCCTAACGCAGCAATCATCCAAAGATGTCAGGCCAAAATATTTTTCAAAATTGTAAATGCACCTTGGTACGTAACTAATCAAACAATTCATATGGATCTTCACGTTCCAACAGTCCAAGAGGTCATCCACGAGAGGGCCATTAAGCACCACGACACCATAGCAAACCACCCCAACCCACTATTAAAAGAGTTACTGGAACCCAGAATCAATAAACGACTTACAAAACAGTGGCCTACAGACTTAATTTAATAGTGTTATATATTTTTAGATATATATTGCGAATCTAAAGACAATGTAGCCTGCAAATCCAAAGGTTGCATCATTGGATGATAACCTATCATGTCAATTAGTAGTTAGTATTCTATCACTTGTCACCCCTTTTGCTTATAGAATATACCTGTAATTCTGATTGCTAAATAATAAATATATATAAAAAATGTGTGATGTGCCAGGAATGGGTTCGTATATTGTGCAATGGGTGTGAAAATGATGTTTTTATTTGCGATTTCTGTTTCTAACGAACTTTTAATCGAGTATTTTGTCCAAAACAAAGAAACTGGTCTATATTAACACCTAAAGAATTATAAGATTAAGAGACTACACTTTTTTCACAAAAATATGGAATTAAAGAAATTTATTCCATAAAACAAAAAAATATATTTATCCTTTATTTACTGTTATAAATGGTAGATACACTTTAGAAAAATAGTTTCATAAAATTGGCATTTTATTTAAATGTTGATTGCATTTATCCACCTTAAATAGAAGGTCCGTTAAAAAGCACAAACAAATATTAAAACAGGTTTTTATATACCATTAGAACTTACTGATGTTAAGCAAATACAAAAATCTAGGTACAGATGTGATTTATAAAAGTTGTTAACAACAGAAGACAATATTTTATGTTTTACTGCGGGTATCATAAAATGTTGCGTTTAATGGATACGTTAGAAATATGCATTTAAAACAGCTTGATTACTCATTTATTTACATATCTGGTGTTAAAATGTATAAGACCTTAATTTACAACTCCCATTTAATATCTTTAGATAAGAATCCGATAAAGCTTAATTTAAATATTATTTATTTAAATATATTTACCATAAGTAATATCCTGTTCCTTAACACACATTACAACAGTAAAACATGTTTGCGTGTTGATTGCTTTTTGTACATGAAGCAATCGGTAAACTAGTATTTATTAATTATGTACCTCAAACAACTATAACTTTTATTGTAAACAAAACGCCCACACGCGATAAGTGAGTTACATCATGAGTGGCAATAGGCGATAAGTAAAACCCCTTAGACAAATACGCAAAAAGGTGGGAAACTTTAGCTGAAGACACATTGACAGATTTGAAAATATAAATAGACAAATATCCTAATGCGTGAGTAAAGTGCAAAATGGTTTTAATAATGAGGCGCTTCTAAGAAGTGTTAAACTCAACGATGTTTTAAATGTCAACAGTTAATAATGAGTGGGTAACTGATTGATTATAAATTTAGCCTTTTATTTATTTAACAATGTAGAAAGTCCGTATTTGACCTAAAAAATTAACCGAAACATAAATTAACCGAAAACATAAATAATAATAAGTTGCAAAGTTGGGATGATAATATACATTACATTTTTTAAATCAAAGTTTAACGTTCATATGCGACAAAATGCCTCTCTCTTTCATTCCATAATTTTCTTTTCTGAGCTGTTGTTGTCCATCTTTCTCCGGCTATCTTCCTTATATTCTCATACCATCTAATTAATGGGCGGCTAATATTTCGTTTTTCTCCCCGGTTTTCATTATGCTGTTATGCGTGTCTTCTATTTATTTTCATTCGAGCTGTATGCCCTGCCTATTGCCACTTCTTTCTTATTACTGTTTTTCTAATGTCTTTATTTTTTTTTGCCTAATCTACTACTCTATAGAATTTTCGTCTCCTAGTTTTATATTTAATATTGTTCTTTTCATATTTAGTTGGGTAACTTGTAGCTTATGTAAATGATCTTGTCACAAGTACCCAAATTTCTGTGCAAATACAGAAACACTGCGTTTCATATTTAGGGTAACACCTTCTGGTTTTGTTTTTTAGTATATAGTTGAGCCTTCCAAAGATCGCCCATGCAAGTTGGAAATTTCAATTTGTTCATAATTATTATTTGACCAAGCTATATATACTTACCGATTTTTAGACGACTTCGTCTGCTAGTTTTTGTCTTTTTTTCCTTCTTAGCATGCCCAATTAGGTTCACAATGCATTACATTACGTCAAATCAATTTTTATTATTTTACTCATCGGCCTGTGCGGGTTGCTAGCCCTCGATCAGCGCCTCTCTAGATGACAGATAGGGGAATGCTCACCAGATATGGTGGGTGCCGGGGAATAAAATACCCGAGCCGGACCAACAACGTCTGACCAAAAATGGGAGGCTAATTTAACAGGATAGATTGGACTCATTAGTCTAGGGGCATAAGGCAGCAGTTACGCCTCTACTGAATCGAGCTTATCGAAGAACTGTTTTCTTAAAGGCTTGACCTCAGATACTCCCAGTCAAAAATCTCAACGGATTTTGCGGACTATGACACTACGATTTGATAAAAGGCAGCAGCTTCGTCAAAATCAAGCTACGGTGTGGGAAAAGTAACTTTGAAACAGTGTAGTATTGAATAGCGGAAGGCACAGATGTAACATCATTAACGGTTTCTGTACTGCGGTACAGAATACAAACGGAATTACTAGTGCACTACTATTATTATTATTCCAATGTATCTCTATGGCTGACGAAAATATTGAATTGGCCCTCAGTCCGGGACATCTGTTAAATCAAAAGAGGGTGCAAAGAATCCCGCCGTCGTTTATCAATAGAGATGTGAAGATACAAATCTATTGTATTAATTACCACCTGGAATATACGCAGTGTGTAAATGGCAGAGAAACTTGCAAACGTAGATTTAGATTAAAGATTGACATTTTAGGCTTCAGCGAAAGTTAGATAACCCGGCCTGAAATAACAAATCACAAAAAATTTCACTATTTACTACGCGATAATGATATCACCTCAAATAGCAAAATAAGTTTTCACTTTTATTCCCACCAATGAATGTATGATGTTATTAGGATTACAAATTTCCCATAGGATTACGAATATTATTCAAGTTTACGAGAAACTTAAAGATAATAAAGTTATAAAATTTTACAATAACCTATGTAATACCCTAAAAATCACTAAAAAATATTATAAGTAATTTCATTTTGAAAATAAGGGTTGGGGGGAAACGACGCAGTAAAATAATACAGTTTAGGTATAACAAACTTAAAAGGAGACGCACTAGTCAAATTTTATAATGAATGACAGCTTCTTGTGGGCAATACTTTTTTCAAACTGTTTTCAAGGCATTTATATGGGTGAAAATCGCCGGCAGACAGGAAAGGAAGATTATGAGAAACCAAATAGATTTTATCATAATTAAGAAAGGGTTGAATAAATACGTTAAAGCAGTAAAGAACTAATCGGGTGCAGACGCGGACTCGGATCACAATCCAGTGGTTATGGACTTTAAACTACGCCGATTTCTAAAAGTCAAGACAATTAAAAGAATAGATATACAAAAAACAAAAATACCAGAAATTAAGGAAATGGTGAAGAAGAAGTTAGAGGACAAATTTAAGATGCCAATAAATAAAAATCGCAACAAAACAGAAAATTAAACTGGAGTTGTAAGAACCTGGGATTTTATAAAGAATAACATTGTAGGAATTCAGAAGAACTCAATAGAAACATCGAAAAATTTCAAAAAAGTACAAGAGATGACTGATGAGATACTATATGTCAAGTCCGAAAGAAGGAATGCAAGTAAATACAAGCAGATGAACAAACTAATTCGCAGAAAGTGAAGAGACGCTAAAGAACCAGAATAAACACAATACGTTTAACTTTCATAAAAACATCAAGAAAATAACAGAAAAATATAAAACATCAACACTCAAAAATAAAGAAAATAATATCGTAGTGGACCTTTAAGAAAAAATTAAAACGTGGAAGAAATACGTCGAACAGCTTTTCGATGATAACAGGCCTGATGTGATTAAGCATGTAAATGATACAAAAAGGAACGACGATCGAGATATCACTACAACAAAAGTTATCTATACTATAAACATACAGAAAGATGGGAAAACATCAGGACCAGATGGAATTTATAGTGAGATATTAAAGATTATTGCGGAACAAAATGACGTAGGGCTACAACTCCTATTCTTCTTCTTCTTCTTTATCAGCCTGTATCTATCCAATGTTGGACATAGGCCTCCCCTTTAAATCTCCATTTGTCTCTGTCTTGAGCTGTCTTTATCCATGTTAATCCTGCTATTAATTTTATGTCATCTTTCCATCTGCTTTGTGGGCGGCCCACACTCCTTCTGCCCGTCCATGATCTCCATTCTTGTATTTCCTTGTTCCATCGTTCATCTTTTTGCCTCATGGTGTGGCCTGCCCATCTCCATTTCAATGATGCTACATGTCTCTTGACATCTATTACTTTTGTTTTTTCCCTTATACTCTCATTTCTTATTCTATCTTTCAACTTTATATTTAGCATTTGCCTTTCCATTGCTCGCTGGGCTTTGGCAAGTTTTCCCATTAATGTTTTGTTTAATGTCCATGTTTGTGCCGCGTAAGTAAGTACGCATTGGTCATACACAGCTTTTCTCAGTTTTAAGGGAATTGTTTGGTTTTTTAGTATTTTATTTTGTTTCCCAAAGGCTGACCAATTTCCAGATTTTGGTTAAATTTTTTGCATGTTGTCAATTGACCCAAATAAACATATTCTTGTACTGTCTCTACACTTTGGTTAACTCCTTTGTTTTCCCAGTTAAGTGACTTTATCACATCTTCTAGTGCTGTTATAAACAACTTAGGACTCATCGAGTCTCCTTGCCTTATTCCTCTACCGACCGGGATTTTATTAGTGTTTTCGTGTAACCTCACTGTCATTGTTGATTTTTCATAGATGGAGTGGATCATTTTAGTGTATCTATAGTCTATTCTACTGTTTTGCAGGGCTTTTTCTATCGCCCACAATTCAATCGAGTCGAAAGCTTTTTCAAAATCGACCAGCGCCATATATAAAGGTAAATTGTATTCGATGGCTTTTTCTATTAATGTTCTTATTGTGAGGATGTGGTCGTTTGTGCTGAAATTTTTCCTAAATCCAGCCTGTTCGATCGTCTGGTAGAATTCTAGTTTTGCATCTAATCTGTTTACTATGATTTTTGTGAAGAGTTTGTATATTTGGGGCAATAGAGATATTGGCCTATAATTATCAAGTATTATTTTGTCTCCCTTTTTGTATATGAGGATACTTAGTGCGTTGCTCCAATCATCAGGAATCCTTCCTTCCTCCAGACATTTATTAAAGAATATTTGTAATGCTTGAATTATCGTATCTTTATGTTGAATGTAATCTCCTTATTAGTAATTTCTGGGATATCTTCTGAATTTACATTTATTATTTTCTTTTTTAATTCGTTTTTATCTCTTACTTCTTTTCCCTCATTGTCTTTAAATGCTGTGATATTTGCTCTACCTAATGATCTTCTTATGCTTTTCATATTTTTATTTTCTTGGATTATTTTTTCAATTTGTGCTTCTAACGGTTTCCTTTTATCTTCTCTTATTGATTTCTTCAGTGTCTTATTGGTTTCTGTAAATTCTATCGTGTTCCGTTTTCCGTTTTTCAACAGTTCTCGTCTTATACGGAATAGTTCTTCTGTTCTGTCACTCCAACTTTTTTCTTTTTTCTTACGAGCTGCGGCTACTTTAAGGCCTGCGTCTAACATACATTTGTTTATGGTAGTATTCATGTCGTTCATTGTCATTTCCTGTATTTCAGAGGATTCTAAATTCTTGTTTGATTCGTATTCATACTGTGCTTGTTTTTCTTTTAAAATCCTTGTGTCTATCGTTGTTTTTGGAGTGATAATTCTTTTCTTTCTTTCCAATCTCGTTTTTATTTCTATTATTGTTCTCAGTATCCTATGGTCGCTTCCTATGCCAATATTGTTTAGTGGTGTTACATCTTTAACAATATCTTTATTTGATGATAAAATGTAATCTATTTCGTTTTTATATTCTCCGTTAGGGCTGACCCATGTCCACTTTCTACTGGGTTTCTTTTTAAAGAAAGTATTCATTACATAGACATTTTGTTGTTCTGCAAAATTCATGAACATTTGTCCACGTTCATTTCGTTTCCCTAACCCATGGATTCCGATCTTATCTTCGCTTGATTCTATTTTTTCCCCTATCTTACTATTAAAGTCTCCTATTATGAGTGTATATTGGCAGTGGTTATTCTTTATTGCTACTGAAATTTCTTTATAGAACGATTCTACCTCTTCGTCATCATATTTTGTAGTTGGAACGTATATTTGGATAATTTTCATGTTGCAGAATGTAGATATATTTAGGATGATATAGGCTACTCTTTTCGATATGGAATTGTAGCTCTTTATGTGATTTTTTAATTTCTTATTTATTATAAAACCTACTCCTCCTATGTTGTTGATTTCCTCAGTTTCTGCACCTCTGTAATATAGTATGTGTTCTGATGTTAGCGTTAGGCAGTGCTCGCCTTTTCTTTTAATTTCAGCTAAGCCTATTATATCCCATCTAATGTTTTTAAGTTCTTCTTCGAGTTCGTATAATTTTTCATCTTTGTTTAGCGAACGTATGTTGTATGTAGCAATCATTAGTTTAGTCTTATTTCTGTGTGTGCTTAATGTTTTTGCAGTTGTCAAATTTGTGTCTCCCCCAGAATCCTTGAGACAGACTGATGTGTAATCATCAGTGTGAGATTCTGGACTAGTAGCCCTACTCACCTGGGGTATAAATCTTTTGTTTTGTAATTTGACATTGTTGCTAAATAAAGGGGGTGGTTGGCCTAATCTTCCCACGCTGGCCAGACGGGTTGGGAGATAGTAATTCAGCCGCCCCTAACATGGGGTACAGTCGCTGTCGGAGTACCGCTCCTACTGGAGAACCGTCGTGTCCTTTGCTAGTTTTGGTCCGCCCCGGGTATTTTATTTCCCCGGTACCACCCATATCTGGGAGGCATTCCTCTATCCGCCACCTGAGGAGGCGCCCGACGGGGGACTAGCAACCCCTCACAACTCCTATTACTATTATTCAATTCAATATCTCGCCCGGGAAAAGTTCCAACGGACTGGTTGAAATCGACTTTCATCACAATACCAAAAAAGCCTAGCCGTTTATAATTAAGTCTTTTATTGCACTTTGCATGTAAAATTAGCCAGTTGTTTCAAAAAGTCATATATTTAAATAACGATGCACTCATAAGTAGATATTTTTGTTTGTTGTAAAATATATAAAATTTTATAATCTTTATTCTCCCAATAAACTAAAATATTCTGTACTGTCTGTTTATTTTAGAACGATCTCAATTTTATAACCAGTTAAATTTGTTCTGTTCAAATATTTTCCATTTATTTTATAGTGCACAAAATATTATTTTCTGACGTGTATTTCTTAAAAAACAAAAAGTTATACAAAGCATAAATCAATTAATAGCTTAAAAATAACTTTTTTTATGGTGAAATTCAACTTAATTTCTTTCTATACTAGTTGTACAATTAGCAATAAAAAATAATTAATAACACGTATATTATAAAAATAAAAAAAGTCAATGCAAACCAATTTTTGTTTATTAATATAGCACTATAAATTAATTTTGCAACACAAAATTGCTTTACATTTCTTGGGTATAACTTCATCAAAAAATGTATTTTATATTTATTTTAAAATACGTTCCATTAGAATGCCATACTTTTTTTATTCCAATTAACAGGTTTTTTAAGTTTTAATTTAGCTGAGCGATAGGTAATGGCAGCGTATATATTTTAATTCTTAGTGGAATCTAATTTTAGTTGGTGTAGAAATACTTAATATTTACTCCAAAAACTGCAAAAATGTAACTATGTTTGTAACTAGCATTGCAACTACTCCTATAGTTATAAACCGATTTTGAAGGTCATTACCTCATTCAAATCGGTTTGCTACCAAACTTCGCATAAAGGTTTTAGTTTTTCAATTTACGGTTGATCTGTTATAGGTTAAAAGATAAATTACCATAAAGTAATTAGACAATTTGCCCTACCTATCGGTGTTTCGTGCACTACGTGGCCAATTCTTGCCGTTAGTAGGCGTATGCCGCACGACTATGATTTATGTGAAACCAAATATAACCGAACGAATGTCATCATGCTTAGACATGGCTGATAAACACGTTCGGTGGCTCATTTTCTCTTAAATTGTCGACAAAACTCGGAACTAAATATTTAGCTTGGGTTTCCCGCCTTTGGAACTGGCCTTTTTGCTAGTAAGTAACAGTTCTAAATTGTTCTAGCATATAGCGCACTGCATTAATATTTTAAAGTTACCAAAAGAATGATTTCATTGATACTCATTTTCAGCAGAATTAATTACACTACTTATATATCACATTTACTTATTATTGTCTATTTAAGCAAGATCACTAAAAATAATTTTCAATTTTTCTTCTCATTTGATTTAGTCCATGTTGTATTAAATCACAGTTCAAAAATGTTTACAGTTTTATGTTATAGCAGGCACCGACAAAAATCAGTTGCATTGAAAAACTGTTACATGCATTTGATATTTTCAAGGATTGGATGACTTTTAATAGTAAACAGTAATAACCTGAGCTACAATATGAAGTGGAAGTTGAGAAGAGTCGTCGAAAAACAAAATTTATTGAAATAACTTTTTATAAAGCAATTAAATTAAAAAATATGCAAAACAACTTTGGTTGTATGAGAAATTTGTGCAAATGTATAACATTTATTAGCAGTTTCACATTATTGAAAAGCTTTAATAACGTGACCTACTTAGAAAAGTTATGTGTACATTATTGTTCATTGAAGTTGCAGCACCAAGAAGAAACATAAATTAACAACAAAACTGTCAAATTTACATAAGAATATAAAACAAATAAATAGTTTAATGTACAAAACATTTATATTTGTTTAATAATGTGTAACATTTTTTTGAAATGTGAGAGCCTTCATTTTCTTGGTATAGAGTCAAACAATAAAGAAATGGTGTCTTGATGGACTGCATTCTATTTATTATGAGTACGCTTCAATAATTTTACTAGATATGCCAGGCATTTTATATATGTGAAAGGTTATAGATGATGATACCAGAACATTCTTTTAAAAAAAGAAAAGTTTACGAGCTATAAGACCACATCGATGTAGGTCTGATCGCTAATGTTGCCTTGCTATTGTAACTGATAAGTCCATAAGCCATAACACCCTTAGTTAGAATTATATGTATTGTATAAGTGTAGTATTCTTGCTTGTTTTCTCCTCATTAATTTCCGTCCATCTGTAGTTAAAACTAAATTTTAATTTATTAGAAAATAATTTTATGCCTCTTGTGCGTTCACAGGTGCTTTTCCGTTGCTTTTTGTAATCTTTGTTGCTATTCTATTACGAGCAATTGATGTCAAACAGAGGAGGTATCGCTCTAAGGCGCTTGAGGTCATTGTAATCGAAAACCTGTAAAGATAATGATTTCTCCAACTGGCCCATTGGTTACATGTTCGTACTATAGTGTTCCAATGGCGACCAATTCTATGGTACATTTCTCATAAATAAACACTCCCTTTATGTAAACTAACAATATGTCCCCTTTTAAATTTGCTAACTTGTCCATAATATACGTTTTGTTGACGATCAGATATTCTTACACTAAGTAAGATGTGCCTAATATGAATGCCTGATAACACGTTTATGTCCATTTTACACGTCATATTACTACTTCCCCAGACCTTACACCTAAGATTCGATATAATTGGGCATTGACTCCTTAATTTCTAATAAAAATTTCTATTTTAGTGCATTTTTCAATTAATTTATTTCTATTTGTTTAGTTAATATTTATGAGGTACGTCATGCACTTGGAAACCACTCCTTCTCTTCAGTCACACTTAAAGATATGTAAAGTACTCACAATTTTATTCAATGTGTCTAAGTTTTTTTGGAGGACTTAGGCTCTGCTTAGCGTTTTTCTTTTATGTTCTCTATGGGCTTCCATCATCATAGTAGACCATTTTCCTTGATACCTCCTTTCCATTTATTTTTATGTCTTGATGAAATCTCTCGCCCATATCTTCGCCAACTACACCCATAATTTCAAAAAAATGATACAAATGTGAATTTAGAAAGTGAACCTTCAAACTTATGGACCAGTCTAAATCTTTTTACTTACGCATTTGTAGTTCGAATCTTTTTTGACTACGTTTTTAAAGGCTTTCCAAGCTCCTTTTTCTGCAAATTTTATTTGTTTTTTAAAATTACCATCTTTAATAAGTTTAGTTTGGCTGTTGCTAATATCACATATAAAGTTAAAATATTTATTTTCTTTTGGTAAAGCTCTGACCAATTGCTTCATAAATATTTGATTAGTTTTTATTTTCTTTTCTAGTCGTTAAGAGAAAGCAGAACATTTGTAGTAATCATTGATGAGGGTTTTAGTAAATGTGATAGTATGTTTTATTAATTTTTTGTTATATTAGGTAGTGCTGGACCGTTTTCTTTGGATAAATTAATCATAATAAGTTGTAAAACTGTGAGAAGATTTTGGTTGCAAGTGTTTGGATATTTGCAATAAGAGCTTGTGCAAGTATACGTAAGGAACTTTAATTTTTGATATATTTTATGAAACCACCGATAGAAGATTATTTATTGATTTGTTTAAAATAAATCACAAATTTATCTTTCTTCACAATAAGAATACGTATGCGCTAATATCCGTCGGACTTTCTGTTTGAAATAGTGTTACGAAAATGTAGAATTCGTTCTCGATAAAATTATATACGACAATCATAAGTGGATTACATGCAGCGAACACAAAATAAAATTAATGCTCCTTGGGAGTAAAAAAAGGTACACCAAATTTCCTTGTTTTTTGTGTGGATGGAATAGCAGAGACAGAAAAAATTATTAGATAAAGGAAGATTAGCCAAAAGATCTTTATTAGAACTTGGAACCAAAAATGTGCCCCAAAAAGCTTCTATAGATCCCAATAAAGTTCTCACTCCAGTTTTGCATATCAAGTTAGCATGCGACTTCGCTTGCTTGTCTAATGTCAACCGGCAGCTTGTTTCCAGAACAATTCTTCGATTTAAGGAGCTTGGCTATCATGATGACCGTCTAGGACGAGGGAGAAAACACACTGTCAACACGCCCTGGGTCCGTAAAATCATCAAAAAGAGAGTAAGCCGAAATCCGCGGGTCTCCATGAATAAACTCGCCCGTAACATCGGTATCAACGACCGATCAGTTCGACAAATAGTCAAAGAGGAACTCAGACTCAAGCCCTACCAGCTCCAAAAAGTCCAGTTCCTGGCAGATGACAACAAGCGCGTACGGCTGCAACGATGCCGTTAACTCAAGGAGCAGTTCAGAGGTCGTGGGTGGGAACGGATGCTGTTTACCGATGAGAAGCTGTTCACTGTAGCTTAGGTGCACAATAAAATACTGGTCTGCAGAGGCTCCAGACACCTCTGACATTGTTGAACACCGTCAAAACCCACAGTCTGTCATGGTTTGGGGCGGTATATGCGTCAGCAGCAAGACCTTCCTAGTTTTCGTCGACCAAGGGGTCAAAATCAACCAAGAAGTCTACCGACAGGACATCTTTGAGGCCGTGGAACCTTCATAAGCCAAGAAGCACTTTAGAAATCAAGAATGGACGTTTTCTGCCCCCGTACATAGGGCCAAGAAGAGGCAAGAGTGATGCGAGGCCAATTTCTCCTCGTTCATCATGTCTTCGGAATGGTCACTATACTCGCCGGATCTGAATCCAATGGATTACAGTGTGTAGTCCATTTTGGAGTCAAGGGTAAATGCAAAGCGACATCACAGCCTGGAGTCGCTGAAGGAACGGTTGCATCGGGAGTGGGACCGATTGTCTCCCAAGGACCTGCAGCCCATCGCCAAGCACTTCAAGATGCATTTGGACTCGTGTATCCGCGCCAAGAGAGGCCATTTCGAAACCCGTTGAACATTATGTTTTTTAATAGTTATATAGTTGTTATTTGCTTGTTGTTTTGTTGAATTTTTAGTTGTTTGATAAATATGCTAAAAAATACTTATAACTGTTATTGCGCCGGACCCTGTATGCCAAGCGAATGGAGAAATAGCGTTATATTCTCGAAACACAAACAGATGGACAAACTTGAGTGCAAAAACTTTGCAGATATTTTACTAGCCTACGTTTACTACCACAGCAACAAATTGTTGACATGAATAAATTGCATAATACATAATAGGTGAAGACCAAACAGATTTAAAGTCAGGACGGTCAACAGCAAATTAGCAGTTTACAGTAAAACAAATATTAGACAAGTGACACATACTAACCGTATGTGGATTTAAATAAGCATATGAAAACATTGACAGAAAAAAAGCAATGATGAAATGCAACATCCCAATTAAACCAATTAGATAAAGTCGTTTGACAAACGGATAACTCCGAAAGTAGATTAAGAATAAACGGAAAACTAATAATATTAGAGGAGAAACAAGAGAAACAGATTAGATTCCCCTTTTATTTAATATAGCAGTGGAACGTACGGTAAGAAATGTTATAATGGACATCAATTCAACGCAACAAACACAACATCAAAGAATCTATGTACAACTAAAAAATAACAGTGAAGGCAAAACTAAGTCCTCATACAGATCAGGAGTAATACGCAGGAGGTCACAACATAACAATATTTTCATATATTTAGACGCCAACATCTTTGATAAACCAAACATAATAAAGCAGATTAACAGCACACAAAACATACAGCTTATCGTCTATATTTAAGTCAAGAGGTGTACACAGGAAAACAAAACTGAGACTCTACAAAATGCTTATACCGATAGCGTGTTATGGAGACAAGACATAAAAGAGCGGAAGCAGCCATAAATTCATTCTTACGAAAGATCTTGCGGATGATATGACCAATGAAGGAGGGTGATAAGTAGAGACTGCGATATAACCACGAGGTGTATGAACTGTTCGAGAAAGCTGATGCTGCAACCTCCATCGAAGTGCAGATACTTAAATGGGCTAGACACGAGCGAGTCAAGAATAGTAAAGAAAATATTCCAAGAAACATCAGAAAAGAGTGTTCGTTGACAAAATAAAATGAAAAGGGGCGGACAGACCATTCAGCAAACCACCAACTGAAAAGTGGCGACTTTAGACAAATAAAATTGAAGAAAAATGTTTTATAGTACAGAAACCAATACTGCGAGAATAAAAACACTATAATAGTAGAGGTAACTGAATAAAATATAGATGAAGAATCAGATGTACTGCTACATAAAGTTGAAAATGTTATTAAACAGTTAAAACAATAACTTTTTAACGTAAATATTTTAGTAGGCATTTAGTTAGATTGATTTTCAGTTGCTGAACTATTAAACACACTTTGTTATGTGCACTCAGTAACAGAAGAATTGTTTCTACTCGAACCCTATTTGGAGTTAATATAACTCTATCGTCGGAGAACGTTGCTATGTATCGTTCTATTCACTAGAACAAGAGTATTAATGCCTTGAGACAGTTAAAGTTATGTATATTAATAGTTATCTTTTAAACTTTCTAGCCAGATTTTATCAAACGCCTGGGCTGTGCCAAGAAAGACTCCGAAAATTTTTGTTTATTTTTTAAATTGAATCTTTATTGTTATGTCTATTTTTTGGAACTGCTAAGTATTAAAAGAAGTTCTTCTAAAACCAAACTGGTATGGAAGAAGCATATTAAGAAAAGTCTCTTAATCAATTAACCAAGAGTGGATAACTTTTTCTAGTAGTTTGGCTAATAATGAAATAAATCCCGAACTGTTGAATAGAATAGAAAATAAATCCTTTAATTATAAAAGACGTCAAGAAACTACAACAATGATTGAGCCTAATATACAAAGGATTGCTAACGTACTTTAAATATGTAAGCAAACGAAACAAAAGTTCCTTAGGAAAATTAGTTATCTGGAAAACAATAAAGCATGCACGCTACCGCGGACGATCTTCAAAGAGACTAAACGATGAGATAAAATCACTAACTGATATCATATTGCATAAAACCAATAAGAAGAATACAGGAAACCAAAGAAGGTAAAAAGAACTGGTTAAATCAGTAAGCATTAAAACATGTGCGTGATCAAAAACTACAATCCTTTTCAAGAAAAGAAATCTAACCGAAAAAATAGTTCAATCATTTGTAGTTGCACGCATAAATGTACACCCAAATAATTATTAATTTTATTCTCTCCAGAGACATAGGATGGTAAAAATGTTATCTAAATAAGTACTTCCATATTATGTCGGCTTGTTACTCGATTACGATGAAGCCAAAGAAGGGTTATTATTTTAGCAGTCTATGTATGTTCGCCTGTTCCTTCGTAGCTCCTAAAATAATTTTTTATTTTGTATGTTTACAATTTAATTTGTTTTTTACAAACAATAAGCATATTTTCTGAATTTGTACAAGTAACATGCAGAGGTGTGCTCCAATGAGCAGCACTCTATGTGAAAACTTAATAACTTAATACTAATGATGCTGATACTATCTTATGTCATGTCCTACAATCTACAAAATTAACGTCTATACACCAAATCTAAAGGCGTCTTTCGTTTTAATCATTTTGTTTGCTGACTGTTGTCAAGTAAAGTAATTGCTAACACATTGGGGTGCACTTCTAGGCGTTGAATGTATTTTTCACTGAACTGCACAATTACGTCACTAATTTTATGCACTTCGAGATCGTTGTAAATATCTTTATTCGAGACGAACCACGGAGCACCAGTCACTGCACGCAATAACTTCGCCTGGAATCTTTCAAGGATTGCAATGTTAGTTGTTGATGCAGTTCCCCATAACTGTAACCCGTAGGTCCAAATAGGTTTGAAGACGACATTGTACATAAGAAGTTTGTTGCGGAGAGACAGCTGTGATTTCCGTCCGAGTAACCAATAATGTTTCCTGAATTTCAAATCTAATTGCTTACGTTTGTTCCAGATATGCGTTCGCCACGTTAGCCCTTTATCTAAATGCATGCCGAGGTATTTTACGGTAGGAACTAGTTTATTATTTATCGATACTGTTGGTAATTCTCCTCGACATTTGGTATAATAAGGTACGATCTTTTCGAGATAATTTATTGTATATACCTCTATTGAGTTATATGTAATTTTTAATGTAAATGCACGTTTCAGGTGACTGGCGAAAGCCGAGGCTTTTCTGCGCCTGTAAAATAGTTATTGGTCGATGATTGGTAAAATTTTTTTAATATTGCTTTAGAATTCTTTTTGTTGCCTTCCACATTCCTAGATCGTTTTGTTTTGGTTCCTGTGTATATCTTTACAACTGTTTTTATATTGTCTAGCTTTTCCTTGGTGTTAGTTCTACCTATATGAACAATAGTAACGTTTGCGTTTATAAAGTAATTTTTAGTTTATTGTTGTTTTGTGTACACACTCTTAAGAATGTATGTTGTTTTTAATTTAGTCAGGCATTGTAATTATTTACTGAGAGTTATTTGGCATTGTTCTCCGTTAATTGGTTCGATTATTATACGAGGAGTCAGTGGTGATATTTTCCTACGGAACAAATTTGAGGAAAAATTATCAAAACTTATAAGGAAACTCGATTAAGAATCCCAATTAAGAATTACATTCGGAGTCCGAATTGAGCATCCGTACCGATCGGACTCTGTGTTCAGTTGTGATTTGAGTTTTTAATAACAAGATTTTTAAAATTATTATAACTTGATTAAAGAGGGCAGGTGCGCTAACCCCAGCCGCTATCTACGCGACAGCGGCGCACGCCAAATGTGTTTTAACTTTACTTTAATACCATATAATATACATGTGCAGTTCGATAAATAGTACAATATTTAAGAAAAATGCCACACACGCAATCAGTACAAATAAAACCACCAAAACTAATTTACCAAGGAGCCAATGCCATCATAATGGACATCGATAAAAATAAATCTAGCGAAACCTATACAAAAAAGCGCGGTTGATATTTATAAACGCTATATGTTTAATAACGATACCCTACTTACGGAAAACCGATTTTATAACTTATAGAGTACATTAGAAAATTCCCAAGATAACTCTAGCAAATTCCAGCACCGAAGCCAAGACACAACCTCAACAGAAAAACAAAAAGTTTCATCTATATTTCTACCTAACGGCACGCATCACAAGAACATCATTAAGGACATTAAAGAAGTGTTAAAAAAAGATGATTTTTCGACAATCTGTAAAGGTACTCAACTTTATATTATTATATTTATATTATATATATATATATATATATATATATATATATATATATATAGATTATAGAGCACTTACCAAATTCTATGATCAAAACAAAGTAAGTTATTTTACATATCAATCCCCAGAAAATGCAAATATTTCGGCAATAATAAGAAATGCCCCTATCTCTATTACTGAGAATGAAATCTATGCAGTATTAATTCGGTTAAAATACCCAGTAATTAAGGCAACCAGACTACTAAACGCAAAGAAAATCCCTATACCCCTTATTGCAATTGAACTTAAAGCAACTGAAGGAGCCAAAAGAATATGGGGCAAAACGCGTCAACTGCCCCAGCGCTAGCGCAGACGACCGCGCGAGCGCCAAACACGACATTTTAATCTCGTCGTTTCGGCCTCAAAACATTACTAAAACATGGGGCCGGCGAAGAGATTGCTCTGCAAGCAATCCCAGAACGAACTTAAAAATTCGAAATCGAATATCGAAAATTATTCGACATAGAATTATTTCGATTTTATTTTCGAATTCAGCGACAGACAGACAAATAGAATTCAATAACGAACTTTTTAAGTTCGTTGAAAATTTATTTAAGAACACAATCTTACGTATTGTTTCTCAGCTTTCTAATGGTGCCATTATTTTTAGTGAATGTTTACTCTATAACCTCAAAAAATGCGAAAGTTTTAAAAATGTTATATATTTTTATCTTCAATTTTGAGTTGCTAGATCGAAATCAGACATTTTATAAAATAGTTAATAAAAGTTTTTTTTTTTCAGTATTAAAGACGAAGATGCGGCGCGCGGAGACACATCTTTGTGTTCGTCGTTTAAATACTCGAAAACAAAAACCCTTAACTATTTATGTAAAATGTCTGATTCGATCAAATGCTAAAAATTCAGAAAATTGTATATAGAAGATATAACGTTTTAAAACTTTCGCATTTTTGAGGTTATAGAGTAAACATTCGCTACAAATAATAGTACCATTGGAAAGCTAGCAATACGTAAGTTTGTGTTCTTAAATCATTTTTTTATTAATGCTTTGAGGCAGAAACGACGAGATGAAAACGTCGTATTTGGCCCTCGCGCGGTCGTCTGCGCTAGCGCTGGGGCAGTTGACGCGTTTTGCCCCATATTCAATTTACCCAGATTATTACATTGCGTAGTTGCTCTAGTGCCACGACGCAAAAGTAGCGAAACGCCACAATACACCAACTGTCAACGGGTGGGGCATCCTAAAAACTACTGCCATCTCCCACCGCGCTGTGTCAAATGTAAGGAATACCATCATTACAGCCAATGTCAGAAATCTAAAAAAATCAAACCAGGATGCGTCAACTGCGGAGGAGAACATACTGCCAATTATGGAGCATATCCCTATATCAAATCTTTCAATCGAAACACCCCCCAACGTTATCAATCGGTACGGAACTTCG
This sequence comes from Sinelater perroti, assembly GCA_036346155.1. NCBI lineage: Eukaryota > Metazoa > Arthropoda > Insecta > Coleoptera > Elateridae > Sinelater > Sinelater perroti. The sequence continues at coordinate 7,799,951 of JARFIY010000265.1, forward strand.
GTAGAATCAAATCAACCCTAATGCATTCGTAACGGGAAATATTACTGCTAATCGTACATATGTTGAAACCGTGGCCAATAATACAAATGACACTCAACAAGCAACAAATCTTAACCCTACTATCACAAATATCATCCACACTATTCTACAACTATTAACACCTTATATCGATCAAATTAAAACCGCAATAATATCAATAATTCCAATGCTCTTCAATGGCGGGAAATAATCAGAGACAACTACAAAAATTAACACTAGCCAACTGGAATGCAGATGGGCTAAAAAATCAAAGATCAACATTTATATTATACATAACATTTACCTTATCTGCGTCACCGAAACACACCTTATTCCTAATGAAAAATTTACGGTACCAGGATACCAAATCTTCAGAAAAGACAGAGAAACCGAAATAGGCAGTGGCGAAGCGGTAATAATTGCTAAGAATAGCCTTTTAATTGCACTTCATGACTTACAGGATGTCAGAAATATAGAAGCAATAGCAATAAAAATGAAAACAGCAGACAACTCCACAATAAAAATAATATCAGGATATAAAGCACCAAATAAACAACTCAAAAGGATTGAACTACAAAACATATTTATAAGCTCAGAGCTTACTATTCTGCATTGGTCAGAATTAGCAATACAAATAGCCGCACCCACAGAATACAGGTATTATCCATACCGAATAGATCATTCCCCTGACATTACTGAACTTGATTCAGATCACCTGCCAATAATTATAACCCCAGGCTTTACAATCCAACAATACCCCAAAATTCTCAAACTAATAAATGGTCCAATAGACTGGAACGTATTTCAAGCATCAATGAAAGAACCACTGACATTCCCAGTTAATCTAACTTCACATGCTAACATTGACAATGCTATTGAAAACTCCAAAGAAAACGTTACCCAAGCAGTTCGCAATGCCACTACCACAAATCGATCACGTAAATATTGCTAATACCTAAACCCTATCTGAGATATTTAACCTAATGAAAGAAAAACACAGAATAAGAAGATTGTGACAAGGAACACAGGATCCTGCAATTAAAGGTCGACTAAACCAATTAATGAGTATAGTGAAACAAAATTAGACAAACATAAACTTCAATCTTATAATCACTATATAGAAAACTTAGATCCAGGGGATTCAAACATGCAGAGAGCCACCAAAAGAATTCTTCGGCAACCTTAGATAATACTAACACTTCGAGTAGATGGTCAAGCATACACAGAGGATCAAGAAAAAAGTTAAGTGTTGGCTGCTCATTTAGAGCAAGTATTTACTTACCACCTTTGACCAAAACAACATAGCCCATATTGAAGTAAAGCAAGAAGTTAATATTAGTGACAACAATAATATTACACTATCAGGCCCAGTTTCGCCAGCAGAAATCAGAAAGTACATCAAAAACCTGAAAATCAAAAAAGCCCCGGGAAATGACATGATACCTAAAATCGTACTAAAATATCTTCCCCTAAAGCAGTAGCCTACCTAATAGCAATTTTTAACCTGTGCTTGAGAACAAAATATGTTCCAAACGCTTCGAAACAAGCATACATTCTGATGTTTCCCAAACCCGACAAGAAGCATAGCGATCCAACAGCGTACAGACCAATAAGCCTGCTCAACAATATCCAAGTTTTTTGAGCGAGTTATCCACAGACGTCTGACTAAATTTTTCGAAGATCGCAACGTTATACTTCCAATGCAATTTGGGTTCAGAAATTCCCACTCCACCAACCACCAGGTACTAAGACTTGTAGAAACTATAGAAAGAGGGTTTGAAAATAAGATTCATACTCTTATTGCATTTGTCGATGTTGAGCAAGCCTTTGACCGAGTCTGAATAGACGGGCTAATATATAAATTGTTAAAAATAGGAATTCCCTCATACCTGCTGCAAATTATACGATTGTTTTTAACTGACAGAAGCTTCCAAGTAAGAGTAGGATCTTACTTTTCCTCCGCGCGACATATAAAATCAGGAGTCCCACAAGGCTAAATTCTGGGCCCAATCCTATTTACCACATTTATGTCAGACATTCTAATCATTTCCGGCAACGACCTTGCGATGTATACCGACGACACAGCGATAGTAGTCTAAAATGATGACCTACACAAAACAAAAGAAAATCTCCAAGAAGGTATAGATAAACTAAATTCGTGGTTCAAACGTTGGTGTATTAAAATAAACGCTACCAAATGCAAATGTAAAATTTTTACCCTCCGAAGACCTACAGATCCACCCAACATATCTATTGATAATACCCCAATACTATGGAACCCTAAAGATAGAACCATTAAATATCTTGGTCTATATTTGGACCGCAGATTAACATGGAGCTTTCATATTAACAAAAAACTAAAGGAATCGTACACAAGACTCGGCATGCTGTGTACAATCTTAAATAGAAAGATTAAATGTGGAATACTTATCTATACGGCAATAATCCGGACAATATTTACCTATGGCTGCAGCATCTGGAGCACAACATCTAAAACGAACCTGAACAAATTACAAGTCTTACAAAACAAAGTGCGCCGTATCATCACAAATGCCGAATGATTCGTAAGAAACACGCAATTACATAGGCAAATGGGCATTCCAACTATACAGAAATTCATAACTAATACATCCAGGAAATTCCAAGACAACCTCCACCAGTGTAGTGGTGTAACACACTATGGACTAGGCGCAAAATCAATACATACAAGACTGAAACGGAAGTTACCAGTTGATCTACTAGCAATTAGTGACAGTGAATAAATAACTCTTTAAAAACATCGAAAGCAATGCCGGTGAACACAACCAAGTGAGATGCAACACTTCAATCCAGTGAGATGTGCAAATAAGCACCATTAGTACAATGCACACTGACTACTCCAATTAACTGTACCATGAATAGCAACTAATGCTGAACTGGTAAAAGGTAAATTAAAAAAATTACATTCAAATATTGACAATATGAAAATAATAATTGTAGATGTAAAAAAACAACAATGGACAATAAATACGCTTTATAAAAGACTATGCTTTTTTATACCGACATTTAGACCAGACTCTTAAGAGATTAAAGCAAACCAGCGCAAAAGTTTAACTACTTTGAAATATAGGCCTTTAAAAAATCCCGAAGTGCTGAAGAGAATAAAAAACAAAAAAAAAAGACTTCTAACGTACTTTAGATATGTAAGCAAACAAAACAAAAGCTCCTTAGGGAAATTAATTATCTGGAAAACAGTAAAGCATGCACGTTATCGTGAACGATCTCCAAAGAGACCAAACGATGAGATAAAACAACTAACTGATGTCATATTGCATAAAATCACGAAGAATACAGAAAATTAAAGAAAGTAAAAAGAACTGTTCAAATCAATAAGCATCACAACATGTACGTAGTCAAAGAGTACAACCCTTTTCGAAAAAGAAATCTAACCGAAAAAATCATTTGTAGCTGCATGCATAAATGTACATTCAAATAATTATTTATTTTATTCTCTTCAGAGACATAGGATGGGAAAAATGTTATCTAAATAAGTGCTTTCATATTATGTCGGCTTGTTACTCGATTACGATGAAGCCAAAGAAGGGTTATTATTTTAGCAGTCTATGTATGTTCGCCTGTTCCTTCGTAGCTCCTAAACTAATGAATACATTTTAACAAGTGAGGTGTCGTTAGATTCACCTTGGTATTATGGCTGTCAAAAGCTATATAATATCGCGTTAAATACAATATAATAGATTAAAAAATTAATTTATACTAATGTACCATATTTGGTATTAAATTAATGGTTTTAATGTACACATCTCAAAAACATATAATTTATATAGTTCCAGACCCCAAAATGACTTAAATAAAAATAAAGTTAAAAAATATGACTAAATGCCATTTTAAAAGTTGTAAACAAGAGGCCAAAACAAACTATTAATGACGCATAACTGCGTCTATACGAATATTGTTCACAACTTTTTAAGGGGCAATTAAAGTCGTAGTTTTTTAACGTTATTTTAAATTTAAGTAGAGTATGTAACTGCAACAAGGCACTGTTGAGAAAGTTTTGCTTTTCTGTTGATATTATTAATACATGACATCAAACGGGAGAATGTGCACACCGTTAGCGTACATGAAAGTTCGAATTTATAACATAACAAAATTTTCGATTTTTTCTTTCATTTTATCATTACAAAAACTTAAGGTAGACAAAACTAGCAACCATCATCAAAATATTACTAATACATTTTTGTGACCTACAGTTAGTTTAGTTCTTAATGCGAATGTCACAGAATTTTCAGCCACTTTTATTAATAGTTGTCATTAATCATTTCTTAAATAAATCGGAACAACTTAAACATTTTAAGCTTTAAATCAGTGGTTTCTAAACTTATTATGTTAAGCCGTTAAGTGTTGACAATAAACAAAAAACCTTCATCACGTTTTTGCAATTTAGAAAAATTTGGAAACTAAAAACATTCTCCTTCTCCCAAGTTTTTGTTTCTATAGAAAAAGTTTTGCTACAAACGCAGGTATCTATATTTTCAGTTTTGATGAAATTGATCACTTTGTAGCTTCACATTGGTTCTGTTAAATTTGGCAAACAAATCAGTTACATATCTACGTTTTGGGACAATTCGCCCCCCACAATTCGCCGCCGGACATTTCGTCCCTAGACAATTCGCCTCCATGGACAATTCGCCCACGGTCATTTCGCCCCCGCGTCTTAATTATTTACTGAACACTAGAGAAAGCAGATATTTTTCCAAGAGACCCTTAATAGAACACAATAGAAAATATTACTGGTCATTTTTATCTAAATGTCGATAACGCCAGTTAAAGTATTTAGACATTCCAAACACTTTTATTTGCAGTAAGGGATTAGCACAGTTTCCGTGGTTTCTTATGCCATTATTATTAGTGTTAAGTGGAATTCACTTTTCTTGCACTATAAAAGAGATAATTATAAGGGTTAGCTACTTACTATATTCTCAGTTTTAGTCGTGAAAGAAAATTCGGAAAAGGGTTACAAGAAGTTGGTATGTGAAGAATTTTGTGTATGTATTTTCTAAAAAAACTGCGAATGGTGAACATTGTATTTGGGTTTGTGAAAGAAAAGGGAAATGCAAAGGTCGTGTTTGGACAACAGGTGAGCAATTATAAGGTGATCGTTGGTTCTTAGACTACTTTAAGTATTTGTGTAGATTTGAAAATTTTTTAGGAGATTCCGTGAATGTTAGTCGTACTGTCGTTACACACAATTACGCTGCAGATGCCACAAGACTGGGTACTTTAGAAGTCCTCCGCACTTTAAAAGAAAGGAACATCACAACAAATTATGGCCACCTGCTTAGAAAATGCATATAACAATATTATATGCCAGTTACCCAGAAAATACACTATGAAACAAATGGTTTGTCGCTCTCAGAATGAAGCCGGCTTTCCTGCAATTCCAGTGGATGCTGAGCATTTGCTAATTTCACAAGAATATCGCACGATCAGCATTAGTGGTTTCTAAGATATGACTGGGAAGAAACTATGTTACTTGATAGGACGCTTATTTTTTCGACAACGTCAAATTTAAATATTTTAGCAAATAGTGATAAGTGGTATGTAGATGGACGTTTTCTGTTGCTCCAAATTTATTTTACCAGTTGTATACGCTACATGTGCAGTACATCGGAACCATAATACCAATTGTTTACGCTGTACTGCCAAACAAAGCTAAGGCCACCTACATAAAGTTCTTAGAAGAATTATGAAATATTTATCCAGGTATGCGCCCAGCTCAAATACTTCTCGACTTCGAAATGGCTGTAATAAAAGCTTTTAAATCAGTTTTTCCCGAAATCCAAATATCTGGATGTTTTTTTCATCTGGCACAAAATGTATGGAGAAAGGTTCAGTCTGAGAGACTACAAGTAAACCATCAAAGAAATCATGAGTTTGCATTATGGATACGAATGCTCTTGCGTTTGTACCACCGGCAAATGTGGCAGAAGTTTTCGATATTTTTGTAGAGGACGAAAATTTTCCTCCAGAATTCCAAGCAGTTGTTGACTATTTTGAAGACAACTACATTGGTCGCCGTGAGAGTAGACAAAGAAGTCAGACCAAATTTTTATTGATCTTTGGAATATGCACAATCAAACTGTTGAAAATACGTTTCGCACTAACAATCATATAGAAGGTTGGCATCAACACTTTCAAGAAGTTTGTGATGCTTCCACACATATTTAAATTTATAAACGCCTTAAAAAAGGAGCAAGTTCTGAATAACTTCTAAATAAACTAATTTCTAGCAGACGGACCTGCTCCCGCACAAACTAAAAAATATGCCGCTCTTTCGCAACGTTTGCGAAATATTGCCGTAGATTACGAAAGTAGAGATACCTTAGATTTTTTACGAAGAATTGCGTATAATGTTGTATTGTAATTTATTTAGTAGATGCACTTGTTTTTTTAAGTACATTGTATTGTGTTAATCTTTTATTTACAATAAAAATTTGTTTTTCTGAATTATTTAAATTTTAAACAAAAACTGTTGTAGTATAGAGTCCGATATACAAGATAATTAAAACGAAATGTCCGGGGGCAAATTGTTCATGGGGGCAAAATGTCCAGAGGTGAAATGTCCGGGAACGAAATGTTCGGGGGCGAATTGTGGGGAGAAAATTGCCCCAAAAGCATATATCTACGCTATGTCATTTTTTGAATTAACTAAATTTTTACTTTCTCGGAATTTCAACATTGAATCAAAGGGTGCATAAAATCGATCCAAATATGCCCTTTTAGATACCAACGAACTTCCATATTAAGTAGTAAACGACTATAATTAACATCATTTTTCAAACAAAGTTGAGCAAATAATCTCTTATTTAAGGCATTCGTTTTGATTTTATTAACAGCTGTAATGACATAATCTCTCATTCACTGAATGTTGTCCATGAATGTCACAATGTACAGATAATACATTCGGTATAGTTTTTTATAAGTATTCCAGAAAGCCTCGGTATCGTCCTACCATTGCCAGAACAACGTTAGTAGCAAGGCAGAGGATATTATTCAAGGGTATAGGTTATGCATCAAAAAATCTTAAGTCTTAAATATTGTTTCACATTTCATATTACTTTTCAAATATTTGACAAATAACATTTTTGGGAAATTTTTTTCTTCTTTTACAAATCTCACATAAGCTAAAAGTACAGCTTCGTTTCTTGGCAAAGTTGACACGTCAAGCTGTATAGAGAATTCAGATATTTTTAAGTAGTCACATAAAGAATTTTCTACGCACTGACCCATTTTGTCAATCTTTTTGTCATTTTTTTTGTTACGGTATTAGTACTCAGTGGAATTCTTATAATATCGAAAACTGGTTTATGCAACACGGTATGTATTACCTCACTTACAGCTGGTAGAATAAGTTCTTTACCAATAGTGTGGGACATTTCGGAGTGCAATGAGTAGAGAAATGTTATAAGAAGCACGCAGTCTATCGTCATCCGCTCAGATGTTGTCGCTAAGAGTTGTCACACTGACGATGTTTTCAAATATTTTCCTTTAACTGTTTTAAAAAAGTTAATTATTTTATTTGTTGATGTAGACTTTTGTCAAATGTTCTTTTAAGTTTAGAAACTTTCATTGATTCATTTGACAAAGTTTTATTGCATAGAAGGCACATGGATAAAGTACTATTTTCTGGTAACGGAATAAAGCTTTATTTAAATACTCAACACTAGATCGCCTGCATTATTTCTTGGGCTCCCTCATACTGTTATTTGTAAAATCTTGCTGAATAATTAAATCCGTTTTGCAGCACATTAAAAATATGTTTAATGTAAAATTAAAACTTCAAAATCCAAATGCCCAAAATGAATGCTGCTTGGCAGTTATAAAAGAATCGAAAAATAGAAGATAAAACTAAAAACAAATGCTTTGATAGTTTAATTTTTTCAATAATTTTGTTTTATAGTTCGCAATAAACTAAAACTAACATCACACTTTATTTAACATGCATACGTTAATACTTTTAGTAAACAAAATAATTTGCACCAGCCGCAGTACATGTAAAATGGTATGGTTTTTATTATTTTTTGGTCTACAAACATAATAAATTTTAATTTTACTTGTTTCTTTTTCTTTTGCTTTAAAATCTATTACATTACTCAGTTATTTGCTTTGTCGATTGAAGGAAAAATGCTGTTTTACCTAATACTAAATTATTTTTCTACATTAAACTTTGCAACCTGAACTATAAAAATAGTATACACATTTGCAAATATAAATAAGCCGCAATTCGTCGCCACTTTAAAAAGATTTTCCATTCTATTCAACCAATTACAAACAGCCAAATCTATCTGTCAATTACTGCTATATAGAGCTCGGTTCTAACGGATTGTAAGGGAACGGAAATTGATATCTTAATACCAAAAAACTTCTAATCCCGACGTAGACACCAGATTTGTCACAAAAATATTAAAAATCCCCTACTTTTAAAAAATTAAAACGAAGAAAAGTAAATAGAAGAGAAAAATCTCAACTACCCAACAACCCAACATTCAGATTAAAATTGAAGAATGTTTTCCATATATCGCTGCAAAAAAACATATTTTAATTTCTAAAAAACTAGATATAGTCCATGGTAAGTAAAAAGCTTCCAGATCGTCCCCAATATTTATTGACTATACAGCCAATATAGTTTTATTATACAATCTTCTTGATAGTCTCTTAAAAAATATAAGAAACTACATTAAGTCATATAAGATGGTAAAATTACTATTTACAGAAGTCAATAAATATAAACTAATTAAAGCAATCCTAGCTGAATATACAGTCATCCGGAACATATTTCTGCTTACCGAGGACCACTTCTTAAAAGTAGTAATTAGAGGCTTTCATAACACTCAACGACAAAGCAGACGTATCTGAAGTGGTAGCGTTTCATGAATATCAACTAAAATATATTTCTGTGATCAAACATTGAAATACAAAAACTCTTCTAAATTTATTTTTTGTTGAGCTTAATCGATAGGACAATAATAAAGAAGTCTACAACATCGACAATTTCCTAAATTATGTTGCTTATGTTAAGAAACCCAAGCTAACGGGCTGAGCCCCAATGATTATTTTTGATGAACCCAGATCTGTTCAGATCAGGTGCCAGTAATTCTAATTTCCTTTTAAGAGAGAAAGGACGCCTTTTCTAGGGACATCACCGAGATGTTTAAGCAAATCCAAATTAGGGAGCAGGACTGTCCAGCCCAGCGTTTCTTGTACCGTTCCGGCAACGGCATGAAGTGTCAATGTACTAATTCTAAGTTATGATGTTTGGTTCTATGTGCTCTTCTTTTTGTACGTAAAAATTCAGTTAGCTGATTCAATGCAGAGGCGGATTTCAGATAACTAAGTAGGCCACCAATTCAAATTCGCTACTGGAAACAATTATTGGCGCTGGGAGTAAAGCACCCAATTTGTTGGAGCGGTTGGAAGTCCCCACTGAAAGGTACTTTACTGGATTCCAGAGGAAGTTATGCTTACGTTCCGACTAAACCTCAGTCGCACTGAAAAGGGTATCACCACAGGGAAAATGTACCAACTAAGAGAGTTGCACTCCAGTTGGTAATACCGGTATGGGACCCTTTTGGACTCTTTGCGAATTACCTAATAAAGGCCAAGATACTGGTCCAAGACCCGTGCAGGCTAAAAATAGGATAGGATAATAAACTTTCAGGCACGGTGAAAAGGAAGTAAATTATGTAGATCCATGATTTGTCAAAACTTCCGAACATCCGTTTGCAAAGGTAGTATTCTGTCTAGATGTCCAACTTCACATTTTTGCAAACAATTCTATAATGGCTGGATGTGCAGTAGTCTTTTAACGGGTCGTGGAACATGATAGCCAAGATATTGTAACATTTGCCATGGCCAGCCTCCTAGCTGGGCAAGTCTATCAGGATAGCTGTCCATCGTACAGTTTTCTGGGACTCTTAAGTGGATTTGTTCAAACCCCGAAAATTCTAGCAATTCGTAGTTTATCGAGTAGGTTAAAATCCAGAAAACCACAAGTATTTCCAACTGAAAGTGGGTTCCTAAAAAATCCAGCGGACGATTATACAAAAAAGGGGAACGCAGACTTAGACGAGCGTCATCGTCGGCGGAACGGTCCGGCATTCCTACAGTTGCCTGAATGGAAACGACCGGAAAGATCTGGCGTGAAACTGAACGACCTTTGAATAATTTGATGAAGCTGAGGCGAGAGTTATTTGCGGTAACTCTAAAGACACCTGAGTTTTGTTTACCGGCAGTAAACTATTTCTCAATATACTTGCGCATGATCTGAGCAGAACGAGTCATTTGTTCCAGTTTTTTACAGTGTTAGGCGGACGATGAGTATCTCGGAATAAAGTCTCTCTTGACAGGGACCTCGAATAAAAATTTAAAAACAAAATTTAAACCCACAATTCTCCATCCCAAGAACTGACTCACCAGGCTGCTAATGGAGTACTACCACAGGTCGTTTGCTCACCAAGGGGTACAATCCGAAATATACTAAGGCAGCGTGTCTAGGTACCCCAACTAAAGACTCATTTGAGAAGTGTTATTTGCGACTGCCGGGTTTATAAGTCTGAAAAGGTAAAGAAACAAACCCCGGAGCTTTCAACCTAGGACGTTTATAAGGTGTGGCATAGGCTACTTTGACCTTATGGAGGTGATAATCAGGAGGTGGAAAGAGAAAAAATATGGCATTGTCTTTACATGTCTAACTACTCAACCTGTCCATTCAGAAATTGACTATTCCCTTACGACAGATAGTTGCTACATGAAGAGGTACCTACACCAGCTGGACCAGAACAAGCTCAAGAATAAAATGTCTATTAAAGACATTTACTGACATTTCATACCTCCTTCTTCGCCACGTATAAAGGGGAGTGGGCAAAGAGTTGTCCGATCCGTCAAGTCGGCCATGATGGTCGCCCTAAAGTCCAGAGCATCCAGAGAGAAAGTTCTGCTCACTGTCTTTGCCGAGACAGAGGCTATAGTGAAAAGGAGACCGCTAACAGAGGTGCCCGTAGATATGGATTTCTAATAAGCCTCGACTCCATTCCATTTTCTAATTGGGAGCTCAAGCAGTACCGGCTTAGATTTACGGAAAATTATGGAAAAAATCTCAGGTATTGGGAAACATGTTCTGGAGGTCTTAGCTAAAGGAGTTTTGTTCTGCCCTGCAACGCCTTATTAATGATAGCGAATTTAACCATCAGTAGACACTGAGAGACATTGAGATATGGTGGTCGTTTGAAAATCTGAGAAGTGGTCCGTTTCCGTTGAAGTATGCAACTCGAAGTGTTTCCGGAAAGGAGACAAATGACCAAGTTGTGGAACCTGGACTTCAAATCTTTAGAACCAGCCAAGATTACAGGTTTTCAGGGAAATTGGAGGGCTAAATGCTCTGAAGAGTTATAGATTTACATATTATTTCGAATTTGTTCGTATTTTTGGGATTTGACCTTTGTATTTTAAAATCCATTATGTAAATTGTTATGATAGTTCAAATACATGATTTTAATGAATTATTAAGTATTTTTTCAGCTGTTTGTAAAGATCAGGAGTTGGTCTAAACCTCTCTAAAAAACAGTTTTGTCTGACGGTTCTTTATTGTCTGTCATATTTTTATATAATAAAGTGACTTTCTTGCAAATGTTATCCGTAGAAACGTTTATTTTCTGTATTCTTAGCCTGTCGCGTTTGCGGGAACTCCGGATGTGCTACAGCCGTGGTTAATCCTTCACTGTCATACATCTATGTACTGACTGTTGACGATTTCTTGCCCCGAAAGAAAAGAAGTTGCTATGCATTACCTAACAATACACCTAAAGCACTACTGCTGACTAATCCAAACAATAAAAATCTTTTATTTACTTTTTTTTAAGTAATGAATTCTTCTGAGATATTTAGCAACTGAATCAAGTTTTAAGGGAAAGTTCTCCTGTAAAACTTAAAAAATTAATTTTACATTTTCTGAAATCTAAATGCGTCTAGAATGTTGGGTGAAAAAGTTTTTTGATCCGCCTATTACAAAAGTTTCTACAGCCCATTGTTCGTAGCACCGTCACAGCTATCGTAGGATACCTCAAAAAGAATGTAGTTTTATAAATTAATTGTAGATGGCAGCACTTTTCCGAAATTGAACTGCGTTTGCTTATAAGAAATTAAATAATGCAGTGGTATAGTTAATGGGATAGATATAGTAAATCATACAAGCCGGATACTTGTGTGTTTGTTTGAAATAAACATGCCGAACACGATAAAAGGCGAGCGTGGCTCAAAAAGGCGTAACAGTATAGTAAGGAAGAAAAAATTTCAAGGAAATCAATTCACAGGCGAAACCGATATCAAATACGTAAGCACGTCAGCGAAAAACTTGAAAACAGCGAGTTACTTGGTGTAAAATATGCCAATTACATCGGTGACAGCGATACTAAATCATTTAAAGCTCTCCTTGAATTAGATCCATACGATAAAATTACACTGCATATAAAAGAATGTGCCGATCATGTGCAGAAGAGAATGGGAAGTGGAATGCCGGTGGTGAAAAAAGGAACCAAGGGGCTCGGAGGAAAAGGCGCAAGCAAACTCACAGACAAACTGTTAGTAAATTTGGCAACTTACTACGGACTGGTCATCAGAAGACATCCTCAGTCTGCAGAAAAAATGAAGAATGCCATCTGGGTTACATTCTATCACAAATTCTCAACTGACGATGATCCACAGTATTCGGAAGGTAAAGATAGTTGGTGCAAATAGCTTCCTCTTCGAAAAAATGTTCAAGATGCCGTTAAATCCGAATATGAGGCACTTTCCGTAGATGATCTGTAGTAACGATGGATTGGAGAAATACTCAAAACTCCAATGAAAGTTTCAAAGCGTGTGTTTGGAGGGACATGTATTTATGGCTCTAATTAAACAAATATCAAAAATAATACATATAAAAGTGTTTTCAAAACTTTAATCGCGTTTTTCCCGAAACACGATTTTCCAAATCAGCGTGCAACATAAAATGAAATCAGTTCCATCTATTAACTCCTATTTTTGATGATTTTATACCTACTATATACCTATAATTTTTTTTTAATATTAACTAATTTTTAAAGCCATACAAAGTGAAAAAAGGCTTCAAAAATCGCTCTCAAACTTTAAGTTAGCACCATGCCGTCATATTTAAAGTTATTTTATCGTGTTTAAGCATAAGGTACCACAAATTTAAGGTAGATTTGACTTATGTATACAATTTTTAATTTCAGAACGGTCTTGAGGCGCTGCAGTGCACGCAGTCGGACAAGCCCGCACACACGCCAATAACGGGAGCCGTTTTGTTTTTCTAATAAAAAATTTAAAAAAAGTTAAATACGCCATCTATCATAATCCCTAAACAGATCCTTTGTATGTTTTTTTATGATCTTCAAATAAATTTTCAAACGTTGTCAATTTTTTGGTCATTTGAATGAGAACCTCCCCTTAAAGTTGTTTTTAGATACAAATCTTATAATATCGGAAATATCCAGTAAATCATGGTTTCTGATAATTAACTATATAATAGACTGCGACTAATTTAGAAATTTATTAGAAGATTATCCAGAATACAATGTTCCATTAAAAACTACTATTCTATTGTAAATGCAGTCGAAATATTAAATAAAACTATTTATATCGTAACTCAAATACATACACCACAACTATCCACATAAACATTAACCTATGATTGGCGAAAATGATGCCTCCGTATAATATAGCATAATAATAAATTACCAATCAATAAACCTAGACTTAACAAGGCCCGATAACTAAAAATGATACGAGAATTAAAAATATTACCTAGGAGACACGGAGTATTCACTCCGAAATGTTACCAAACGTCTAAAATTTACTTTTGTTTCCTTCCATCTTCAAGGGTGTGCAAAACTAATAGATATCAATGCATTGCAACAAACTTTTTTTTTCAAAGATGCATTGAAATGTCCGTTTTAAGAATATGTGCACTAACTTGTGTTTTTTTATAACTCTAGCGCATTCAGGCTTTTTATAATGCCATCTAGTGAAAATCAGCACTGATTTTTCAGACAATACTATATGTGTTTTTAACAATTTTTTGGCCATTACGCTAAAAAAAGCTTTGTTTGAAATAAATATTATAATCACTATAATTTCGTATTTAAAAAATATAGCCTTATCCAACAATAATTTGGAGCAATTCAATCGTATTAGCCTTCTTATTTCCTTGTTAACGAAATTTGTATATGAAGGCGAATTTACATATTGTGCTTTAAATATATAGTTGTTGTCAAATGTTGCTAGTCGCTTAGAGTTTAAATCAGTTCAGTCTCAACGTAACTCTTTAACCTTAATCTTGCTTGCAATATATAAATTATGTGTCACTTTTTATTATCTTACTATTGAGACATACTTTTGTTGTTTAAACGAATTACCACGTGGTAACCTATAGTGAAACTTTTAAAAAATTTTGGTGGAATTAACATTAACAGTAAGTTAGATGTATTTTTGAGGGTAAAAAATTACCAAAAGCAGTTAACCCTGGTGTGTAAAAAATAGTGATGATTTTGATGTAGTCACATGTAATATAAATTTGACTCTTTTAATTGCCTCAATTTAATCTATCAATAGTTTCATTTTTGTGGTTTACAAAATTCTTATACAAAGTCTGATAATAATAGCTGGTGTGGCGGCCTTTTCGCCCTTGAACCGCCTGTGTATCGTGGCGGTATGCTGGTGGCTTTGATATCTGCCGCCACGTTTTGCTATCGCACACAAAACGGCATATGGGCTTTTGCTCAGCCCACGAGTCTACATACGCCATCGGCGGCACCCTTTGAGACGCAAAGTGCTGTCGAATTAAGATTTCCTGCAAATGACCAGGCGCGAACCCCGGCGACATATTCGATCCGCAACGCGGCCAGTGCGGTCATGTTTAACCAACCCGCAAGACAGATTCGATCCGCATCGCGGCCAATTCGGTTTAACCATCCCGCAAGACTTTCGCATCGCATCCCGGCCAGTGCGGTCGTGTTCCAGGCACGAAGACATCGCAACAAGGTGGTCACCGTGAAACCAACGCCGCCGAAGCCGAAGCCGATTACAGGTGAGCGATTTGGCAATTACTCATCGGTTGATATCGGTAGCCGCCCCCATCCACTTTCGCGCCGGCCGTTTAAGGGACGATTTGGCCCTCAACGTTTTACTTTTCAAAACGGGCCGTACTTAGTTCCCCACACCGCACCACGAGGGCTATTTACACGCCTGCCTCTCCAATAGCTCTATGTATGTGGTAAGAATAGACTATAAGTAAATAGCTTAAAATATTTATTTTTTGTCTAAGAAACCTCATTTTAAATTTAATAAAAATTGGTTACATTTATATTCAAACAGCCAAACAAGCAAGCAGACCACGAAAAGATATCGAAAATGTTAACTACTTTCTAGTATCTAAATGCCTCGGCTAATAGCACATAAACTTACAAATAAAACAAGTTTATAGTAGTCAGCAAGAATTTTATGTGTACGAGAGCGGTAGTATTCATTATTATCTGTTCATATAACAGAAACGTAAAAAAAAACGTTTTTATTCTAAATATATTGCCAGGCCATTACGTTGATCAAATCTGTGTACTCTTATCCAATTTTCGCCATTTGAGATTATTAAAATCTTTACTTTGCTTTATGGACGGATATCGTTTTAATAAATAAAAAAATAATATTTAATATGGATAAAACTTTTATTTTGCTAAATTATCTACTGCTACTACACATACTTTCTTAACTGAAATGCCAAAATTATTTGCTGTTTCACAAGAAATGTTTCTGTCAACTAAATATATGGTGACAGTTTAGTATTGTTTACAGCTGTAAGAAATAGAAAATGAAAAATTTTAAATTTTATAAGAAGCTACGTCAAGTGCTTCAATTTGCATAGCGTTTATGTCGAAAAGAAGTATACTGTTGTAGGTTTTCAGTATATAGGTATAACAAATGTTCTGTATCTGTTCGTGCCTGCCATTGATAATCAAACGAAGATTCTTTTCAAATTAAGCTTCAATATCATATGCTATTAAGCTTGCTGAAATAGATAAAACAAAGGACATTTTTTAAATTGGCCTAAATCAACACATAAATACGAGTCGAAGATAAACGTAAAAGTGTTGGTGCTGTTCCACGGTGTACTAACTACCCATGCCTGGGCTATACAAAAAATTCGACATGCAAGATGATTAAAATGCAACAACTATATTACTTATAAATTGCATGTAACATATCTAACATGACTATTGCAAATTTTAATTTTGCTGATTTAATAAAGAAAAGAGCTCTTATTAATTATTTTTTTAGCAAAGAACCAATATAGATAAAGATACTTAAACATATCTAACAAACTATAGAAAGGTTAAAATTTCACAATGACATGTGACATATGTTCCCACGATTATGACGATTATGCTTCAGGAGACGTAGTGGTAATCGTTAAGCTTTCATAATTTATCTATTCTTAAGAAATAGAAAAACCAAGAAACTTAGAAACACCGGCTAGGAATTTAGAATTTAATAATGAATATAAATTAAGATTATGACAGATTATAAGCAACTGAATAAACGATTGTCGAAAAAACTATTATAATCCTTTTTAAAAGTAACATATCAACATTAACAATGGAGATTACAATTTAAAAAATACTTTTTTAGGTTGCAGGACCAATAAATTCGACAAAAATAGATTACAAAACTTTATTAGATCCACGCTATTCACCAATAGGTACTCACTGAACCAACCTACTACCCGCATAAAAAAGATTTTTGTTAGACATGTTAAATATTTGTTCACTAAAAAACTTTAGATCGGTACTAGTGAAAGTAATATTAATTATCTACTTTATAAAACTGCAAGAATGTGACTATGTGTGTGTGTGTTTGTAACTAACATTGCAACTCCTCCTACAGTTATGAACCAGTTTCAAAGGTCAATACCTCAATCCAACCAGTTTGGTGCCAAACCTCGCATAAGAGTTTTAAATTTTTGATTTAAGTCACGGTTGGCCTGTTATAGGTCGAAACATAAATTATCATAAAGTAATTACACAGTTTACGTCACCCATCGGTGTTTTATGCAGTATGTGGCCAATTCTTGCCGTTAGTAGACGTATGCGGCACAACTTTGATTTACATGAAACTGAGTATAGTCAAACAAATGTCATCATTGTTGGCTCATTTTTTTCTATTATTGACGAAATTCTGAACCAAATATTTAGCTTGGGTACCTATCTTTGATACAGATCTTTTTACTAGATAGTTATATTAGTATGTACTACAATTTCTACAATTAAAATTAAAAATCAATTATATATAATAAGTAGGTCGTTGATTTGGAAAGCACATTTACAGCACATCTCCCACCAAAATATACATACAGATCGCCTGTGATTGTATCAAACGGTTTTATCAGCTCATAATACACTACGCCGAGCTGGTCCCACCAAATGCAGAGCATGACCTTGGAGCTATAAATATTCGGTTTGGTTATCGACGTGGAAGCATGGCCGGAAAGTCCGCATAATTTTCTGCGCTTGGGATTATCGTAATTAACCCATTTTTGCCCCCAGATACAATGCGATGCAAAAATCCCTTCCGTCTTTTCCTTTCAAGCAACTGTTCACAAGCAAACAAGCGCCGTTCAACATCTCTCGGCTTCAATTTATATAGCACCCATTTCCTTGTTTTGAATCATTCCCATTGCTTTGAGGCGTTTAAAATGGCTTTTTGAGTCACTTCTAATGATCTTGCCAATTGTTTTGCATTTGACACAAGTCTTTATAAAATAATGCCTCCAATTCTACATCTTTGATAACCTTTTCTCTTCCTCCGCCACGCCGATCTTCGATGTCAAAATTACCGTTTTTAAAAGTTTGAAACCATTCACAACACGTTCTTTCACTAACAGCTGTCTCGCCATAAGTGTTTGAGAGCATTCGATGAGCCTCAGCCACAGATTTCTTCATATTGAAGCAGAAAATTAAAACTTCCCGCAAATGACGAGAATTTGGCTTGTAAACTGATATTTTCAATCGAGAATAACTTTACGATACGGACACAAATCGACTAATATTTCGATGGAGTTATGTTGACAAATGCCCAAGCTTATTGTATGACGTCTACATCTGTTTATTTCCACCACCACTTAGCGCCTAAAAAAATTGTATACCTATTATAATAATAACTTTTAACACCTTGAAATACTTTTCAACAGCATGAAAACACACTCGCGTGTTTATTTCCTCAAAAATCAGAAAAAACAAAAATGTATTAAATTATCGCCAAATAGGTATTCTTCCTACAAAATCTAAATTGAAAAAGTGATCTTTCGCTGCTTTTTGCAATTCTTAGACGTCATGTAATTTCTAACTATGAATATGGTTTATGCATAAAACATTCTACGAAGCCCCATCTGTTTTGCATCATAAAAGCCATTGAAAATAAGTTTTAATACAACAAACTTTTGTAACTTTGTTCGTGATGTCACGAAGCATTCAATAAGATTTTGATGGACGTCTCATTCTATAAGATGTTGAAAATCAGTATTCTACTCTATCCTTTACACATTACCAAATCTTCTATGACAAAATGTTTACTTACAGTCATAATAATTCTTTTCTTTTGTTAGAAAAATTTATTAGTGTTAGAGTATCGCAAGACCGTATATAAGCCGACGACTTGCTTTGTTTTTGTTACAGAACCACAATTATTTATTAAATTTAAGGCTCAAATATTCAATCTTTATAGATCAACAAACCCTACCAAACTTTACCATAAAAAGTAAAAACAATGAATTAAACTCCATATCGGCATTATTCAATACGTAACGGTTTACTTTAATAAAAGTATCCCACATTAACAAAAAAACTCAACCAAAGCTAGGCGAAGATATATTTATACTTAACAGGAATGTAAATAATTAGGCTAATTGTTAACTACTCCTGTAAATTATTGAAAATAAATTAACTTCATCTCTACGTAGTTTTATCTCCTTATTCACAACTACTTCAGAAGCAAATATAAAAACTATAGAAACTGTTATCGAAAACAGCAATTTTAGTGTAGTATCAGAATTTCAAAAATTTCAAGCTAAAAAATTTATACCACTAGTGTCAAGTACGTGTATATTCGCATTAAACTCAATCACAAATCAAGTAAAAGTAAGCAACTTGTGAAAAATTGTGAAATAAATTAAGTTAAAAATATTAATATTAGTGAGGCCCCAGTTATTAGTTAGTATCCGACTAACAACATATTATCAATCACATAAAATAAAAACAATAAAAATAAAAATAAAATAGTGTAGTCCAAGTGTAAATATAAAGAAATAAAGAATGATTTGTGCCATCAAAATTATTTTTCTGCAACCTAAAGCCTAATTAATATTGTTCTAGAGTAAAACAGACCAGACACGCAGTACAAAAGCTTGAAAAACTTACAAGCAGGAAAGATTACTCTAAGTATTTGACAAAAGGATTGAGGAAAGACTTACAAGAAATAATAGTAGATGCAAAATAATATTCTGAGAAGAATTAAGATCGATTATTCCAAAAGTCTCAGCAAAGCATTTGAAAAACAATTTTTAGAAATAAAGATAAATGCAAAATCTGGAAATCTGAGAGAAACACTGAAAGTAAACATAGAATATGTAAATTTTAGAAGTTATGAGAAAGTATCATGTATGACGAATAGGAATTGACACAGCAGCAACAGAAAAACTAAGAATTTCACTCGGAATTGAGAATTGTGCTTTAAGTGAAGCGCCAAAGAGTAAGATTGCAATAAAAAGAACAGCACACTGAACTCACTGATAAGAACTCATTAAACAGAATGTAGTTTATTAAACTTAGAAGATGATAATCTGAAAAAAATCTTAAGGAACATTGACGACATTAAATCTAAGCCACGATTATTAGTGCTGAGAATTTGAGTGTCATAAATTCTGAATCATTTGGATTGTGGAGCAACAGGAGCACACTTCTGAATTAAGAAAACACCACAAAAGTTTTGGGAGCAGTTTTATTGGGAGTTAAAAAAAACACATAAAGGGATAGCGCCGAATTGTGAGCTATCTCTGAGGCCTCGGGATTAAGAGTTTGATCCTCTGCCCGCAAACCCGGCGCAAGCAAGTTCGAATTTTGCTCAACGCATTAGAGTATGTGACGTCCTAGCATTAAGTTAGTTAAGTGTGTTAATAAGAACAATAAGCCCTTGATTCTGTAGTGTAACGAAAAAAAGGGCAAATCATTTGCGAGGCTAAATAATTTCTTGGAAAAAATGAACTAATCAAACAACATAATGTGAACATTTCAGGAAAAAACAGCTAGCCTCCTCCAAGTGGCAGAAGTGATCGCAATTTTGGGACAGAACGGCTTTAAGGAGAAGGCAGTGTAATGGTTGAACTACAGAATCTGATCTTTTCTCAAAGAGTTGGGGCCAACTGCAGTGATATAGAAACATGTAGGCATTCAAAGAGTTCAAAATTCATAAAAAAGGGAGTAACATTCACAGAAGCACTCGAAGAATAATCAAAGTTGCGTGGTAATTTCAAGAAACAGGATAGATAATAAAAACAAATAATTGATATTAATGCGTTAGACTAAAAGTGGCTGACTGTATAAATGAATTATACTTATACAATTTTTGGTAAAAAAATTAAATCTTTAAACACGTATTTCCTAAGAAAGAATGGCCTAACAAAAAGCTGCGTTCCAATCTACTGTATACTAATGAAAAGTAAATAATTGAACTTCCTGTAAATATTTTAACAAATTTCTAACCTTAATATAGAATCCTTTATATTCAGTACGTCAGTTCAATCAATGTACACTGTCGAGTTTTAAAAACATGAGCTGTTTTCTTAAACCCTCATTTGCAACTAGCATTAGTGATGAGCCAGATGAAAATTTGTGAAACGAGATTGCATAAAGCTTCTAATTATTAGAAAATTTATTTTTGTAGAATTAATTTTTCAACACACAGAGAAAATCTACATTTAGATTTTTAAATTGGCAGTTTATTAACATAAGCTAATTATATTATTTTCATAATGCACATTTTTATATAATAATTCAAACTTTTGTATGCTCCATACTGAACGTCGTAAAAAGAACGCGTGTCTGAAATGATCAAAGTTGGGAAGCAAAACGTCGGCGACCACCATACACCGTCTGTGAGAAGCTCAGAGGATTCAGTTTTTGAAAATAACGATTCTATTATTACTGTTTCGTCGACACAATATTCCGATGTATTGAATTATTTTGCACGACTCGATCATTTATAAAAGGAAATCAACTATTTTCGTACGATTCAAACTCTGGAAAATGTTGGTAGAGTAAGAATGTTGGTTTTAAGAGTCTTTGATGTTTCAATAAGTGTTGTGTTCTAATTTTGAGACTTTCTCTCTGCTTGTTACAGCGCATCCTACACGACGAACTTAAATTCCATCTGTAGAATATCATGGTTATTCAGAAGTTTATTAAAGGTGATTTTTCTTTGTAAAAGAATGCTTAAAATTATTGCCTATAATTATGTAATTATAATGATGAGAGGTAAAGAGCATCTCCATATAGATATGTATGCCAATTTTGGGCAACAGACAGCCTACAAAGTTACATCAGAGACCTCTCTATAATACTAAAATTACAGTTTGTTGTGAATCGTTAAACTTTACTTTTTTAAACAAAAATGGACTACAGAAACAGTGACTTCAGTGCAGATTTTTTGTGTTCACAACTTCAATATTGGAAAAATATGGTTGTAACAAGAGGGAGGCCCAGCCAACACGACAAAGAATGCTTTCCCAACACGTAATCTCACGTTTCGGTTATGTCCATTTACCAGATTTGTCTGTTTGCTATTTTTTTATTTGGGGTTACTTAAAATCAAAAGTCTACGTTCCAAATCCTCGTACGACAGACGAGCTGAAAGTTCCTATTCGTGAAGATTTGGTAATGGGCACAGAAGAAATATTGTCAATAGAGGCTTCAGAACCAAGAAGAATTACTTATTTTTCAAATGTAATTTTTTGTAATTAAATAATTAAGGTATGCCTATCTCATCTGTATCTCTCATGTATTACAGATTATTTGGATGTTAATAAAATTTTTTATATTAAATATGCGCCACCGTATACATTGTTGTTGATAAGTCCATGCTAAGTTCGTCCCTTAGCCCATAAGATTTTGCATTTACTTTACATATATTACCCAAACTGTATATTTAACAAATCTTAGTAGCAGACAAAACAAAACATTTCTCTTGAATTAAAAAACGTAACAAATTTTTGAAACGTACGCAATTATTAGTAAATACTTACTATAAGTAAAGCAAATCATATTAAGCCAACAATTTTCTTATGTAGAACACAGTTATCAATTTAAATGCACGATAACTGTGTTAAACAAATGGTCAATAAAAATCATGCTCAGCGACATCGCATGTTTAGTCTCAACTGCTACATACGCAGTAGCTTGTTACAGCTTTATAATTACAAAAATTACTTGTCTAAGCAGAACATTATGCAACTCCTTGTTTATTCGTCAGACGACCATAAAAGGCTCTCCTTCAATTTGACCTTTGTAATGCTTTCAGGCGGTTATGTATATACAATATTTTCGCAACCGATAGTAATTAAGGCAGATGCCTGCAAAACATACAATTCTTACACTCTTAAAATAACGTAAAGTGTGTACGTTTACATATTTATAGATTTAAAAATGCATGTTAGTTTTATTTTGCATAATGCACAATTTATAACATTGTTTTAATACTTTTACGTAGTAAATTGCTTATTGTTTAATAGGTATTAAATGTGTAACATACTATTTGTTATAATTTTTTTAGTATCACATTTTCAATAATTTAATAAATGGTTACCACTTATGCACATTACATTTTATACAAAATATTTCTTAACAAAATTTTTTATATTTTTAATTTTGTTTGTCTGAAGTATTTCAAATTCAATAGACCTTTAAAATAAATTTATAATAAACTTTTAAATTACTGATATATACATATAAAACACATTTGAAAAACCAAGAATATAAAAATAAATACAATTTTAGGGTTGTCTTGCTAAACCCAGCTCTTATAAGCAAGCTGCTGCAAACTGTATCAAAAAGTTGTACTTTTATTTTTTTATGTTTTACTATTTATATGCAAAATAAGGAATCGTAATGGACAACTTATATTACTCATAAGTCAAGATCTCCTTTAAGTAGGTGTTTCTTATTTTAAATGAGACTCGGGCGACCGAGTATAACTATATTCGCCTAAAAATGAAAGAGGGTATGCTTTTATAGATAATAATAAATATTTCTTTGCAAAACTCAAATAAACACCATGACGAAAATAAAGGAAACTCATCATATAAATAGAACAAAAGTATCCTCGAGTAAATGCAGAAGATATAATGAAATCTTTCCAAATTAAAGTTTCCTCTCTGAATTTCTTCGTAGCGACTACTAAAAAGACGTGTGCGTCAAAATAAGAAATAAGCATGTCACAAAGATCAAAACATGGACTGTACAAACACTTTGTGATGCTTACAGCAGCAGTGATGAATGTAGAAGTTGTAATACCTCTCAATAGAAATTTTTTAAGCAAAATTAAAGACTCCTTCGTATACAACAAAATAATTACTATGGTAAAACTAAATACAAAACCTACAGACAAGCAATTATCCAAGTATATATTCCAACATCTAACTAAGAAGATAAAATTAAAAGAATATGTTAAGACATAAATAAAATCTTAAAACACATTAGAAAAAGTGAGAATGTTAAGAAATTGAAATGCAGTGGTGGGAGATATTACTGAAGGCAATATAACAGATACAGACTAGAGAAAAGAAACAAAAAGGAAATAAGGCGACTTGACTTTTACGTAAAACACAATCTTGTTATAGCTAACACCATTTTTCAACACTACTTAAAAAGAAAATACACTTAGATCATGCCAGTAAATAAAGAAATATTAAAAACATTAAGTTATAACAAAAAACTATTTAGAAAGTATATTAGAAACTACACAAGTTATCCGGTTGTAGACATAGATAGCAACCACAATTTGATTATGATGAAAATAAAACTTATGTTTAAAAAAGTAAGGCAAAAAAGTAGCTAATTGAAATAATGCAAAGTTAATAGACCTAATGCTTCTCCCCTCAAAAATTAAAAAGAAACGGCTAGTGACGGCAAATGGCCAATAATTCCGACAAATGAATCGAAGACAACGGTAAAAATTCTGACACGGAAGCTAAGCGTGCAAATCATGTAATTCCGAGTGAATCGAACGACCCCCAGTGCCAACGAGGATTATACCATCATCAAGGGTCGCAAGAGAGTCATAGGAGTCATAGGAGTCTGCTAAAAACCTGTTTTTGGCAGGTATGCTTCTATTGCAGACAACACCGTTGAAGTCATAACCATCTAAGCTTTCACCAGGATGTCACTCATAGTGCTCAAGGACAGCTGACATTAAAACCTTTTATGGCAAAAGATGACAAAAAAGAAATTATACTTCACCAAGACTAAGTGCACGAGCCAATCCATCCTGTGCACTGAAGACGTCACACCTCTAATAGCTGTGATACAAATACTCTATCACACCTACCTGCCCTCTTTGGAGAAGTATCTTAGAGTTTTTGTCAGTGGCACCCCCATAACATTATAACTATAGCATATCAAAGAAAACGTGATAGAATAGGGGCATGCGGTGCTTTCGGTCCTGAGGATGAGGAATCTACGGTACGAGCACCCAATGTTCTTAATGTTTGTAGAGATAGAGAGAATCAAACGCAACACTTACAAATTATACCACGTTATGCAGTCGACGTGGCTAACAACAACTTATGGAGAATAATAAACATTTTTTACACCACCTAATCCTACCACTGTTCATCCATGGCGTTGCCTACATCACCCACGACAAAGATGAGGCCTTTTTGATAATCTAGAACGTCGACTTTGGAGATAGAAGCCCCGTGACAACTCAAAACCACATTCCACAAAGTTCTTTAGCTCATCAGAGCCCTCGAGCCAAGCAAAGTACCCGGATCAGATTATTATCCAGTACTATACGCTGCAAACTTCAGAAAAGCAATCGTCTGCGCCACGGCCATCACGATTACTATCTTTCCCCTTCGCTAATTTTCGAGCTCCTGGAAGGTAGTGGACGTCATAATCTTCTCAAAGCCAAAAAAAAATCAGTTATTTTTCTTCAAGACTACCGGCTCATCAGTCTGCTGCCGGCTTCGGTAAAGATTAAGGAAAGGGTAATTTACAAAAGCCTCAGAACAACTGTTGAAGACCTCCAATTGATTTCAAAGAGTCGGTTTAGCTTTCGCTCCAGCAACTTCTCTACTCTCCAGTTTTTCCGGGTAGTAGAACGCATCAGCGACTGCAATACCAATAAGCAAAACACATATGTAGTTTTTCTTGACGTAGTCAAGGCCTTCGGTACAGCGTGGTATAACGTTCTAGTGTACAAAATGGCCTCCGTCGTAATCCCTCCATCGATGGTTCAGTTTGTCTAGTCTTTTTTCTTTAAACAGAGGTTTCGGGTTAATTTCGGTGGTATGAGCTTATCGGAAAAATTGGGGTCTCCCGAGCACAACAACGTTTTCTACTACATTGGAAGCCTAGTGCGACAAGTGAAGAATATGCATTAACCCTCAGAAGACCATGGCGCTTCCCCACTAAGAAATTACTTCACTGGTGAGACAATCTCATGAAACTCAAGATCTTCAAATGTAAAGTACTTGGGAAAAAAGAGATCAATTACCTCAGGGTGATTCTAGACGGCAAGTTGATTTAGAAATCTTATGTCTTAGATCGGCACCATATTCCATCCCTGAAGTTAATTTTCAAGCTGGAACAAGCTTTATAATTAAATATGAGGCTCCAGTTTGAGACTGAATCTCAACAACTCATATAAATAATTTTCAAATCATCCAGAATTATGCTTTAAGATCCATTTTTACCGCCCCATGGTTTTTAAGAAACCATGACCTCCATAGAGACGCAATTCAAGAGTTTATCTTTCTTGGTGCTTAAGACCCTTGCACATAAGCATTCAACTCACGGCAACTACTCAGTTTGTGGCCTTAACAACAACAAGGTTGATAGAACAAGTACCCGAAGATTTTGGTTTTTTCGTTCCCTGGAACGGACACGACCTATACGGTCATCCAATATGCACACCAGGATTAATCATAAGAACAGAGAGAAGGGTCTGGCGTCAGGATCCTTAAATTTTGTCAGTTTTAGATCTCCTTCTGATGCCCGGCACAGTTGTCAAGAGTTTTAAAATTCCTATCATCGCCTAACACCCAAAAACGAACAATACGGTGCATAAAAACACCAGCTGTGAAATCCTTTGCAAAATAGAAAACTGAAAGATGACCAAGAAATTTTTTTTAAATGGTGCCCTAATTATTACTCCAAAATAAGTGTAGATTGTAGATTGGTAATTGAGTAAATAGTATTTTTGAAGTTATTATTTTGTATCCGAAAGCACTTGAAGCAACTTATTTATAAAATGTTTGTAGTGTAAAATATCCTTTATCGCTTCAAAAGTACATACCACCGTTTGTAGTTTGTCTCCGACGTATGCAGCCCTTATTATAATCCATTGATTTGCATCTTCTTTAGATATTTTTTAGGCTTGCGAGTTACTTTATAGTGATAATTCTAAAAACATACCCTAATTTGCATACAAAACTCGTCTGAAGTTCTTATAGATTTTTGTACAGCCTTCTTATGTTGCATGTTTGGTAACGTATTTTGATATGCATCTATCTAATAATCAGCTTCAAAGAATGTATAAATGGGGTTAGATTAGTTCTAAACGCGTTGTAGATAGTACATATGTAGTTTATTAAAGTAAATAAGAGAAACTCTAAACTTCAAATTAATTTTTATAAAACAAATTCAAAGCTTGCTAAGGACTAAAAAAAATGAGTTGTAACAAGGGGTGCAGGACAGAAAACAAATAATTCTTGTTTATCATATAGAAGAACGTTGCCGGTGCCATTGATATTTTTGCACTTTTTAAGAAGACGATTATGTTGCTTTTAAGTACAGCATAGGTGGCGTTATTTTTATAACTCTTCTAAACCTTTCGCTAAAAAATACTGTTTTCTAACAACAAATATCTTCTAATCCAAACAATGCAAAAGTGCAAAGTGTGAACTAGAAAGTATTTTGCATAATCTTTACAGTTAAAGGTGTATTGTAAAACTTTCCTAACATCCTATGTATTTTTATTTGATATAGCGAAAGCAAATGCGATCATCAACAATCTTGGTCATGTTACGTAAAAGATACTGCAGAGGCGTAAAGCACTGATACTTGAATTGCTCTAATAACAGTTTAATATTACATTGTCTATTTTTACTTGAAGTGTTTGTTCAACAAGGTAAGATTTTGGTGCATGGTGCTGTTTGTTTGAATGTTTTACAAGTTAAGTTACATAAGAAATCAAATCTACTTAAGCACAAATAAATGACTAAACAAAACACTAAATAGTTAGGTTGTACAAAGAATTCTATAATGCAGTTTAGTTTAAACCTCTGTGCATTTTGTTTTGAATAAACAGTTTTAAAATAATTTTGGTTTACATTTTTTTATTAGGAAAATAGGTGGGAATATATGTATATATATTTTTGAACACATAAATTAAATTTACTTTCTATTATACTTATATTTTTTATTTTTGTAAATTTACTTTTAGCTGTAAACAACGACAAAATGTGTTTAAATTGCGCTCCGACCTATGTACGATATGATGCACTTTTATGTGTGCCACAGTAGCGTCTCTTCCAGGCTGGGCAGCTACGAACAGCTTCGGTCCCATAATGGGCGACTGGAAAACAAGGTCCTCTAAGAGGCGGTTATAGCGTTAGGAGTTAAGACCCTGACACATAAAAAAAGGAAGGAATGAGAGAGAAACGAGCAAAATAAAAAACAAGAAATATGAATAAATTCCCGGGTGATAATCCATTCCTCGCAAAAGGGGAACCTCATAAGATACGGGGGAGGGGAGGCAGATCTGCATGGGACTCTAAAAACCCAGTTTATGAAATCCCAGAAGAGAAGAAGAGAAAAAACTAAACAAAGTACAACGAAGTAGACACACAATAACCGTTGGTACATGAAATGTTAAACGAACAAAACGAGAAGTGTCCATAACGATTAAAAGAAAATATTTAAAACAAATAAAAACCTGGGAACCAATTTAAAAAAGGACGCTAAGAGTCAATATAAAAATGCAAAAGCAAAGAATGACAATCCTGGACCACACGCACCCAATGATGACGAAGCAATAATAGGAAAAGCCACCTGCTATAGCAAAATTAATTACCCATTAAAAAACATGGACAGAAAAAAGAATTACTACTAGTGGAAAATCTCAGCGAAGGAGTGGGGGAGACTAACAATGATAAAGTGATAGAACCATATGGAGTAGAGGAAAGAAATAATAACGGAAACAGAGTCATAAGCATATCTGAAGTGCCCCAACTAAAGATATCAAATTGATACTATAAACATAAAAATATAAACAGATACACATGGTGGGAAAAAGCAAGAAAAAGACAATTACTAATCGATTACATCATCGCCCGACAGAATTCGAGATTGAGAATCAAAAATGTAAAAACGTACAGAGGACCAACATATGAAACAGAGCATTATTTGGCGAAAACTAAGATAGTGCTTTTACAAGTACACATAAGCAATACACTAAACCAGGAAGAGAATGAAAGAAAAGAGAAGGAACAATATAATCTAAAGGGACTGGAACAGTCAAACACATATTACCAATACCAAAATAGATTAGACCTAAAGCAAAAAAATTAGGGATGACAGGTATGCAAATATATGAACATATCAAGGAAAGTATACACCTAGCGGCATTTGAGGCGATAGGGTATAAACTTAAAAATAATAATATATTATATTAGGAAAAAGAGGAGATAGAGTAGGAGCTAATTTAAACAAGAACTACATAAGAAATGGTTAAATACAAAAACTAAAAAAAAACGGGGAAACATGTAGAGAACAACAAAGTCTGGTTAAAGTAAGGTTAAATAGGCAAAACAGTTAGAGACATATATGAGAGGAAAAAGGACGAGTGAAGTATGGAGATTTACAAAAAAAATAAAATATCCTTGCAAAGAAAAGATAAAAATCCAACCAATCACAGAAAAGCAGTGGCGGCAATACTACAGAGAATTAATAGCGAAATATCGTCCACAGTCCAAACTAAAAAAATTCCACAAGTCAAAAACGATGTAACAATAGAAATAACTTAAAGCATAACAGAAAAAACAGTGAAGACATTAAGAAACAATAAGGCACCAGAGCCAGAGAAAATCACAAATAAACTGATAAAATGTGAAACGGAAAAGATGTGTAAACTAGGGACAAGATTAATAAATCAATGCATAAATGGAGACATAATTCCACTACAATAAAAAACAGCATGGATATCGCCCATACACAAAAAAGGAAGAAAAGACACATGTAAGAACTATAAAGGAATTGCGATCATAATCAGCAGAATAATAAGGAACCTAGTCGAAGAATACTATAAAGATAGAGTATTAGAAGAACAAAATGGGTTAAGAGCGGGTAGATCATGTCTAGACAATCTATTCACATTCTCACAAATAATACAAAAAAATAAGCTACAGGAAAAGTAATGATTGACGTCGCAAAAGCGTATGATCAGCGTATCAATACAGAAAATGGAGAAGACGTCAGAAAAAACCTAGATGAAACGCTAGTTAATTCTGCGAAAAACTTGTACAGATAGCCAACGTCAAGATAGTAACAGTACTAACTCAGCTATTTGGAGTTACGAAGGGACTGAGACAAGGTTGCCCGCTGTCATTAATGTAATTGAAAATCTATGTGGAAGAAGCATTACGGGAGTGGAAAAGAAAATGTTGTGAAATGGGTATAGGGGAGATATAGAAAAGAGAACTATATATACATCACAATTTGCGGACGACCAAGTAGTTACTGCTCAAGAGAAAGACGATGCAGAGTATAAAACTAGGAAACTGAAGAAAAAATATGAAAAATGGGGATTAACATTTTCAAGAGTTTAATTACCAAAAGCGAAATAGAAGAGATTAAAGAAATGTTGAATTAAAAGTGGTAAAAAGTATCTAGAATCCTGAGATTCAACCAAAAAACTGTTTTAATGCCGAAAGTCATATGTACTTTTGAATCATCAAAAGATTTATGTAGCATTTTCACTTAGCCTAAGTTTCTATGCCATTTGTTGATTATTGTTTATGTTTTGTAAACCTTTTCACAGTCGGTTTTATTAAATAATAATTATTTTCTAAATGCTTAATAGAATAAAATTATGTCCCGTCCGTTATGTCTCACCCGTTATTCAATTTAAAAATTAAAACATGATTATAGTATTCAGTATTAGGCCGGCATTCAAAGAATGACATGCAAAAGTTTCAAAGTTCGATGATATGGCAAATTGCAGAAGTTGAAAGAAAAATCACATATTGTCAAATTATAAAATTTTTTTTATAAATAGTTATTTGTATATTCGGTTAACTTTGGTGCTCATGATGCGATAAGATATTTTTTGGTATCTCCGTGTTCCTTTCGATGATGATCTATCAGTAGATATGTAATTACAAATGAAAGATATGCTCACAGTCGAATTCCATACATTGAAGTTCCAACCGATCTATCAGTAGTTTCAATACGTTAAAAGTTGCGAACTCATTTCTAACATATATAAAAACGATATGCTACACAGTCGAACATTCCCAAACGCTCATTGTAAAGTTCTACGAACTTACGTGTAGTCTCTCAATACGTCTCTCTCTGCTACTCTCTCTCATCTCTCGTCTCTCTATATCATATCATATCTCTAGACATACACATACATCATGTACACGTAGAACATTCTGACCTGTCTGTCTCTGTCTGAATGTTCTAGTCATGTCTTCTGTCTCTGTCTGTCTTCTTCTCTCTCTTCTGTCTGCTGTCTGTCTGTGTCTGTCTGCTTCTGTGCTGTCTGTGTCTGTGTGTGTGTTCGTGCGTGCGTGTGCGTGCTTGTGCGTGTGTATGCGTGCGTGTGTGTGAGTGCGTGCGTGTGACTTCTTCTATCCGTGTTGCTTTTGGTCTCCCATTTCTTGTTTTACTGCATGGGTTCTATTCTAACATTGAGTAAATTGTTTTGTTTACACCTACATTCGATATACGTCCTAGTCAACTTAGCATTTGTTGGTATATTTTCTCGACTTTTTTTAATTTATAAATTTGTTTTCATCGCTTGATAAAATATTATGGTTTAATATTCTTAATCGCAACTGCCTTCCAATTTTATTTGACTTTAATTTTCGAATTTTTCGTATTACTTAATGTATAATGCAGTTTCAAAGATGTTAATCTTCATATCTTTAAAAATTATAATAGTAAGTTGCTAGACAAATCTTATTACCAAATTATATCTTACAGAAAAATGTCCTTTAGGCAAAACTAGAAATACCTAAAAATCATTAGGTGCTTAGTTCTGTTTCAGATAATTAGAAAATGTTATTGTTTACACTTTTTACTAGCTAATACAGTTTGGAAATTCCAGTGTGGGTTTTCCGTTATATTTTAAGAAACATCTAATTTTACCAAATTACAAGAATTACCATAACGCCACTTAATATTTAAAAAATAGATTATGATTATGTAATGGGCCTATAAAAAATGTTATTACTTATTTTTTAGTGAACCTGTGCTAGACGGACGATTCCAGGACAGATAGACCAAATTTGGGAAGATTGTTAGCAATTTAAATCAAACTTTTTGTAGCTATCCTATCACTCACATATGAAAAGTAAAGTTATATTATACTTTCCTCGAGTGCATTAAGAAGTCTTTGAATTTTGAACGTTGATAAAATTATAATTTCAAATTCTTTTCTGACTACGCCTAGTAACCTAGTTTGCATGTTTAATACGTTACAATTAGTTTGACACATGGGTTACCTATCATATTTTTTTTAGACTTTTACGTATCAAAGAAGTTGCTTAAAAAATTTACAAACTTTATGAAAAATTGAATATTTACTATTTTACTATTTTCTGTTACAACCAGTTTTGAAAACTTCAAAATAGTCCGGCAGGTTGGGTCGATTGAACATCCTGTGGTACTAATACCGAATACTATGTTGAAAGTTTTTTTCTCGTATTAAACTCGTTTTGAACTGCCCGATTTTTTGAGTAAATTAATTTTAATTTAGGCAATTTTCAACATCCAAATCGTTATAACTTGTTTATGTTACATGCTGCAGTAGTCGTGTAAAAAAACATATTTTATTGCCATTATTTAGGCCATAAAAAATTCTACACTCACATTAATTTATAGACAACGGCTTAAAAATATAGCGAAAATCCCATAAATATAAGTTGGAAAAAATGTATTTTGCTTCCGACTTTCAGCTAACAATAATTCTGAAACCTTTATTCACTCTCAATACTTAGTCAAGAAAGTAAAAATTTTTTAATCAGAAGGTAAATTTTATGAAGCTCCTATTTTTGAAGCAAAAACGCTTCCTATTTTACACAATATCGAAACTACACAATTTGTTCAACATGGAAAACCCCATTTCACCTATACATTTTTCTTTTTTGCCTATATTGCGTTTATAACATGTTCTCTTGATTAACAGGGTAAGAATTCTGAACACCTGTGTATCTATTATATTATACCATCAGAATTTTCAGTTAATAATCAAAAATTTGGACCAGAACCTAAACAAAATACGAATGCTATCTCAGAATGTCGTGGGAGATGAAATCCAAATATAACTTATTTTAAACAAAATGAGCCAAGACCATAAAGTGTTTCAAATTGGAGAAAAGTACTATAAATAATGTCGAGAAAGAAAAGTCACGTTTTGTGAGTCATTTCACAATAACGGGCGGGACACTTTACATAAAAATATATCGTTTAAATAAATTATGTAAACTGTAATGGTTAAATAGAATTATATATATATATATATGATATATATATATATATATATATATATATATATATATATATATATATATATATATATATATATATATATATATCGGTCTGCTAGATCGGATATTATGGATGGGAGCCTTGGGAACAGGTTTCGACCTGCGGCAGTCGCTTGCTTGCGTTAGTTGAGTGTGGGCCACTGTTTTAGTGACCTCCTGTTGTGACGCCTCGTCGTTAGTTGCGATGGAGCGAAATTTGGAGCAGCGGTACGCCATCAATTTTTGCTACAAACTTGGAAAATCAGCGACCGAAACCATGGACATGCTTACGCAGGCCTACAAGAAGGACACCATGAGCCGTTCCTCGATATTTGAGTGGGACAAGTTGTTTCGGGAGGGGAGGGAGCTCGTCGAGGACGTCCGTCAACCTCACGAACGGACGACAATGTGCTGAAAGTTAAGCAACTTTTGAACTCTGACCGAAGGTTAGGCATTAAATTAATTAGTGATGAGCTGAATCTTTCGTACGGGACAGTCCAACGCATCATCACAGAGGATTTTCCGATGAGAAAAGACAGCGCGAAAATGGTGCCGAATGTGTTGATTGACGAGCAAAAAGAACTGCGTGTTGAGATTTCTCAAGGAATGCTGAACTCTTTGGAAGAAGACGAACATTTTCTCGATAATGACATCACCGGAGATAAAACCTGGGTCTTCCAATACGACCCGGAAACAAAACGCCAGAGCGAAGAGTGGCACACCGCACAATCACCCCGTAAAAAGAAGGCCAGAATGTCGAAATCGAAAGTAAAATCGATGTTGATTGCATTTTTTGAGAGTCGTGGCATTGTCCATAAGGAGTTTGTACCTCCTGGACAGACGGTAAATGCAAGATTTTACGTGGAAGTGCTCACACGGCTGCGAAGTAGGATCACACGCATGCGACCAGACCTAGTGGGGAAGTGGAAGCTCCACTATGACAACGCGCCGTGCCACGGCGCGTGGATTGTGAGGGATCTCCTGGCCAAATGCGACGTTTCCACGTTGCCTCACTCCCCCTACAGCCCTGATGTGGCACCGCCGGACTTCTTCCTGTTCCCCAGGATCAAGAGGCAGCTCAAGGGGCATCGTTTCAACTCGGTGAAAGCAGTCCGAG
Source organism: Sinelater perroti (assembly GCA_036346155.1). Lineage (NCBI taxonomy): Eukaryota > Metazoa > Arthropoda > Insecta > Coleoptera > Elateridae > Sinelater > Sinelater perroti. The sequence goes on from JARFIY010000265.1 coordinate 7,834,210, forward strand.
CAGCAACGACGAGGGCGCTGAACAGTATCCCGGAGGACGATTTCCAGAAGGCCTTCGCGACCTGGAAGGCTCGCTACCAGAAGTGTGTGGATGCCCAAAGGGCCTATTTTGAAGAGTATTAAGTCGATGTACCAAAATTTTCAATAAATTTAAAAAAAAAATCAGACCTACTACTTTTAGATACCACTCTGTATATATATATATATATATATATATATATATATATATATATATATATATTTACCTAGTTAGGTTACAATTATTAGAACTTGAAACCACAGAAATACCTTCTTGTTGGCTTTCCTCCATATTGATAGTAATTAAACAAGTGGTTGTCACGAAAGAAATTTTTAGAACACGTGCTTATAAATACACACACATATATAGTCACATACACAGCATGTGTGTATGTACTCTGGCTGCGGCGGTCGTAGAAAACACACACACACACACGTACGCACGCACCCACACACCAAAACACGCACGCACGCACGCACTCGCACACATACGCGCGCGCAAACACACAGACACAGACAGATAGACAGACAGACAGACAGACAGAGAGAGAGAGGAGAGATAGATAGATAGATAGATAGATAGATAGATAGACAGATAGAGAGAGGGGGGGAGAGAGGGGGGGGAGGGGGAGAGAGAGAGAGAGAAAGAGAGAATGTCCTACTGTGTGTATGTGTATGTGTATGTTCTTATATACATGTTTTAACGAAATGAAAAAGTTCGCAACTGCTAAACGTATTGCAACTACACGTAATCGGTTGCGAACTTTTACAATGTAGCGTTTGGGAATTCGAATGTGTAGCGTATCTTTTTTATTTGTAGGAGTGGGTTTACTTTTAAGGTGCCTACGGATAGATCTCATCGAGAGGAACACGGAGATACCAAAAAATATCTTATCGCATCATGAGCACCAAAGTTAACCGAATATACAAATAACTATTTATAAAAAAAGACTGATAACGGACAGGACAGAAAATTTTGCATGTCATTCTTTGAATGCCGGCCTAATACTGAATACTATAATCATTTTTTAATTTTTAAATTGAATAACCGGTGGGACATAACGGACGGGACATAATTTTATTCTATTAAGAATTTAGAAAATAATTTATTAATTAATAAAACCGACTGTGAAAAGGTTTACAAAACATAAACAATAATCAACAAATGGCATAGAAACTTAGGCTAAGTGAAAATGCTACATAAATCTTTTGATGATTCAAAAGTACATATGGTGATTAAATGATTCAGAGTTTAGGTCTTAAAACAGTTTTTTGTTTGAATCTCAGGGATTCTAAATACTTTTTGCCACTTTTAATTCAACATTTCTTTAATCTTCTTCTAGTTTTTCTGCATCGTCTTTCTCTTGAACTAACTCTTGAAAATGTTATTTATATATATATAGTTCTCTTTTCTATATCTCCCCTATACCCATTTCACAACATTTTCTTTTCCACTCCCGTAATGCTTCGTCCACATACATTTTCAGTTACATTAATGACAGCGGACAACCTTGTCTCAGTCCCTTCGTAACTCCAAATAGCTGAGTGAGTACTGTTACTATCTTGACGTTGACTATCTGTACAAGTTTTTCGCAGAATTAACTAGCGTTTCATCTAGGTTTTTTCTGACGTCTTCTCCATTTTCTGTATTGATACGCTGATCATACGCTTTTGCGAGGTCAATCATTACTTTTCCTGTAGCTTATTTTTTTGTATTATTTGTGAGAATGTGAATAGATTGTCTAGACATGATCTACCCGCTCTTAACCCATTTTGTTCTTCTAATACTCTATCTTTATAGTATTCTTCGACTAGGTTCCTTATTATTCTGCTGTATAATTCACTAAAACTGATTATGATCGCAATTCCTTTATAGTTCTTACATGTGTCTTTTCTTCCTTTTTTGTGTATGGGCGATATCCATGCTGTTTTTTATTGTAGTGGAATTATGTCTCCATTTATGCATTGATTTATTAATCTTGTCCCTAGTTTACACATCTTTTCTGTTTCACATTTTATCAGTTTATTTGTGATTTTCTCTGGCCCTGGTGCCTTATTGTTTCTTAATGTCTTCACTGTTTTTTTCTGTTATGCTTTAAGTTATTTCTATTGTTACATCGTTTTTGACTTGTGGAATTTTTTTAGTTTGGACTGTGGACGATATTTCGCTATTAATTCTCTGTAGTATTGCCGCCACTGGTTTTCTGTGATTGGTTGGATTTTTATCTTTTCTTTGCAAGGATATTTTATTTTTTTTTATAAATATCTATACTTCACTCGTCCTTTTTCTTCTCATACATGTCTCTAACTGTTTTGCCTATTTAAACTTACTTTAACCAGACTTTGTTGTCCTCTACATGCTTCCCCGTTTTTTCAGTTCTTTGTATTTAACCATTTCTTATGTAGTTCTTGTTTAAATTTATCTCCTACTCTATCTCCTCGTTTTCCCAATATAATGTATATTTTTTCTTTTTAGGTTTGTACCCTATGGCCTCAAATGCCGCTAGGTATATACTTTCCTTGATATGTTCATATATTTGTATACTTATCTCTAATTTTTTTTGCTTTAGGTCTAATCTATTTTGGTATTGGTAATATGTGTTTGACTGTTCCAGTCTCTTTAGATTATATTGTTCCTTTTCTTTTCTTTCATTCTCTTCCTGGTTTAGTGTATTGCTTATGTGTACTTGTAAAACACTATCTTAGTTTTCACCAAATAATGGTCTGTTTCATATGTTGGTCCTCTGTACGTTTTTACATTTTTGATTCTCAATCTTGAATTCTGTCGAGCGATGATGTAATCGATTAGTGATTGTCTTTTTCTTGCTTTTCCCTCCATGTGTATCTCTTTATGTTTTTGTGTTTATAGTATCAATTTGACATCTTTTATTGGGGCACTTCAGATATGCTTATGACTCTGTTTCCGTTGTTATTTTTTTTCTCTTCTCCATATGGTTCTATCACTTTATCATTGTTAGTCTCCCCCACTCTTCCGCTGAGATTTTCACTAGTAGTAATTCTTTTTTCTCCCCATGTTTGTTTAATGGATCATTAATTTTGCCAAAACAGGTGGCTTTCCTATTATTGCTTCGTCATCATTGGGTGCGTGTGGGTCCAGGATTGTCATTCTTTGCTTTTGCATTTTTATATTGACTCTTAGCGTCCTTTTTTAAATGGGTTTCCAGGTTTTTATTTGTTTTAAATATTTTCTTTTAATCGTTATAGACACTTCTCGTTCTGTTCATTTAACATTTCAGGTACCAACGGTTACTGTGCGTCTACTTCGTTGTACTTTGTTTAGTTTTTTCTCTTCTTCTCTTCTGGGGTTTCATAAACTGGGTTTTTAGAGTCCCATGCAGATTCCTCCCTCCCCTATCTTATGAGGTTCCCTTTGCGAGAAGGATTATCACCTGGGAATTTATTCATTTTCTTTTTCATCCTTTGTAGGGCTAATAACGCTATAATAATTTATTCAGTATTATCTTGTTTTTTTATGTGCATCATATCAGTACATAGGTCGGAGCGCAATTTAAACACATTTTGTCATTGTTTACAGCTAAAAGTAAATTTATAAAAATAAAAATTATAGATATAAAAGAAAGGTAATTTAGATTATGTGTTCAAAAATATATATACATATATTCCCACCTATTTTGCTAATAAAAAATGTAAACCAAAATTATTTTAAAACTGTTTATTCAAAACAAAATGCACAGAGGTTTAAACTAAACTGTCTTTGTAGAATTCTCTGTACAACCTAACTATTTAGTGTTTTGTTCAGTCATTTATTTGCGCTTAAGTAGATTTGATTTCTTATGTAACCTAACTTGTAAAACATTCAAACAAACTGCACCGTGCACCAAAATCTTACCTTGTTGAACAAACACTTCAAGTAAAAATAGACAATTTAATATTAAAGTGTTATTAGAGCAATTCAAGTATCAGTGCTTTACGCCTTTGCAGTATCTTTTACGTAACATGACCAAGATTGTTGATGATCGCATTTGCTTTCGCTATATCAAATAAAAATACATAGGATGTTAGGAAAGTTTTACAATACACCTTCAACTGTAAAGATTATGCAAAATACTTTCTAGTTCACACTTTGCACTTTTGCATTGTTTGGATTAGAAGATATTTGTTATTAGAAAACCGTATTTTTTAGCGAAGGGTTTAGAGGAGTTATAAAAATAACACCACCTATGCTGTACTTAAAAGCAACATAATCGTCTTCTTAAAAAGTGCAAAAATATCAATGGCACCGGCAACGTTCTTCTATATGATAAACAAGAATTATTTGTTTTCTGTCCTGCACCCCTTGTTACAACTCATTTTTTTTAGTCCTTAGCAAGCTTTGAATTTGTTTTATAAAAATTAATTTGAAGTTTAGAGTTTCTCTTATTAACTTTAATAAACTACATATGTACTGTCTACAACGCGTTTAGAATTAATCTAACCCCATTTATACATTCTTTGAAGCTGATTATTAGATAGATGCATATCAAAATACATTACCAAACATGCAACATAAGAAGGCTGTACAAAAATCTATAAGAACTTCAGACGAGTTTTGTATGCAAATTAGGGTATGTTTTTAGAATTATCACTATAAAGTAACTCGCAAGCCTAAAAAATATCTAAAGAAGATGCAAGTCAATGAATTATAATAAGGGGTGCATACGTTGGAGACAAACTACAAACGGTGGTATGTACTTTTTAAGCGATAAAGGATATTTTACGCTACAAACATTTTATAAATAAGTTGCTTCAAGTGCTTTGGGATACAAAATAATAACTTCAAAAATAATATTTACTCAATTACCAATCTACAATCTACACTTATTTTGAAGTAATAATTAGGGCACCATTTATTGATGAGTTTACAAGATTTATTCAATAAGATCTTTCAGCCATCGTCTATCCAATCTTCTAAACACAGACTGACGAGAATAGAAGGCAATAATGAGTTGGTTTGTATGATTTAAGGTGCGCTTTTTGTTTTTGGAGGCATAATTCTTGATGATTTCGGTGATAAAGGAACTTTAAGTTTGTTATAGGGTGTTTGATACCAAGGATCCAAAACTTTGCTGTTCGGTTACTGCATCCCTACAGCTCAATAGCATAGAACTATACATGTGTTAGAATAATTTTGTACATCAATAGCTTGTTTTATAGTATCAGTCCAAATTTGTTCCAAATTAGCCTTTTGTCTTTATAATGAGTTGCTATATTCTAGCTTTTATATAGGCTTTTTAAGTCTAAGGCTAAAATGTTTTACCTCTGCTTTTATTGGAATTGGTTGATTGGAAAAGATGATTTGCAGAACACTGAAACTGTAATAGTTTAATAGCTTACTCTTGAACTGAAAGTGTTTTTGGATCAGAGAGGAATTTTATATAATAACCCGTTGACCTAACATTAACTGGCGAATAAACTATATAAAAATAGATAGCAAACAGAGATAATGTTAACCATCACTTACAATAATAGGCAACTACAAATGAAAAATTGCAGAAACACAATTCCAAAGCACTGTATTTAAAAAACTAAAAAAGTAGAACAAAATATAAGAACTAAAATAAGGATTAAAATTAAACAATTTAACAAACAAGTAATTATTATGATTTGACACATAAAGTAACAAAATGTAAAATTAGAAAATAGAAAAATAGAAAACATTAACCCAACGCTTTTTCTGGAGCAGACACTGGAACTAGTAAAAGTTAAGAAAAAGTTTGTACCAGTCGAATTTACTACATAAATTATAAAAATGATTAATACAAAGCAAGCCAAAGCTTAACAAACTACGATTAAAATACTAGAAATAAGATTATAGAAAATTTTATTTCTATGCTCAATAAACAAACTCATAAAGAACAAAGAGGAAAATTGTGAAATATGTCTTCTAAACAACTTCGGCAGACTTTTTAAGAAAACGATATACACAAAATTAGTAACCAAACCGCTAGAAAAACAGGATTGGACCGAAAAAAAATCTATGTTAGGTGAATAATAATCGAAAAGAAACTAAGAGAGGGAGACACCTGGATAGTAATAGAAGTAATAGAAGTTCTAATGAACATTACAATTCTCAAACTGCAAAATAACTAACAGACTAGGCGTAGCAGACTTAATAAATAACCCCATCAGATAAGATTATTATAAAGTGCTCTAAAATAATACTTTTAAAAATAGCAGTTAGCTTACATTAAAACTAATTTTGTTTGCATAGCAACAGCCACTGAATAATTAGAGAATCGAGAACTTTCACTGAATGAAAGATTGAAAAGCAAAATTGGTGAAGGTGGTGGTGGGATTAAAAAAACGTTGAAACAAAACTAAACTCTGCTGTGACAAAAAATGAAGGCTACATTGTGTAAAAAATAAACTAACGATGTATTAAACGGTGAAGCAGAGAGATGATCTAGAATTGAATCCAATTATAATATGTGCATTTAAGTATGTACATACCTGCTACTTCTTGTGAAGTTTTTCAAGCTATAAACATATGTTAAGCGATCGAAGACAATGTTTAACTATTAACAATTTATTTGTGTGTATTTATAACATTAAGTTAAGCATACAGCAATATCTTCAGCGAGAAATGGATGTTTTAATTTTAAAAAGCGATACAGTGTACTGAACTTATGACTTTTGATATGGTTAATGTTGATTATGTAATGTATAATAGTTCAGTTTGCAACTATTCAATGTAGAATAATAATTTTTGTGATGCTCCTGTTTATAAAATAAAAAACATATTTTATAAAATAAAACAATATTATAAGTAATAGATTTAGTAATAATAATAAAGTAACCGATCCTGCCAGGATTCGAACCTGGAATCTTCTGATCCGTAGTCAGACGCGTTATCCGTTGCATCACAGGACGAAACTTTTTTAAACAAGTTACTGACTTAGTACCAATCTATTGCTATATCAATCGAAATGTTCGCTATTTTTTATAATTATTGTATTACTGAATTTAGTTCTTCTAATATGCTACAATTCATGCTACTAAAATTATTACAAGAATTACACAAATACATAGACAATCAAATTGATGATATATAAAACCAATTTAAAAGTTTTGGAAATATAATATTAATAAGAACATGTCTATAATACTAGTGAACATGCATTTGACTCCCACATACATAAAAGTAAATTACAAATGTGCGATAAAGTCTTAATCCGTTTAAAAATTAAACTTCAATCAGAATGATGAAAACATGAAACGGATATAATTTATAAGAACTCTCGTGCCACACTAATTTTTCATAAACTATAATATTTAAAATTCTATGATTTAATAAAATTTAGTCATTTTTTTATTTTGATGTAATTAAATTATATTCCTTTGGTTTAATTTAGATACATAACATTTTGTTATAATAATAAGATGTTTTTGTCAGAAACAGACATCACAAAAATTATATAAGAAAACAAAACCAGAACGAGTTATTAACGATTATATTCTTTATGATAAAGTAATTGAAGATTAATAAACCTAAAAATACAAGCATTCAAAATATTCAAAACTTACAGGATTCTCTAAAATAGTTCATTTACAAAGAGCAGTTCGCCCGGCTAGCTCAGTCGGTAGAGCATGAGACTCTTAATCTCAGGGTCGTGGGTTCGAGCCCCACGTTGGGCGATATTTTTTATTACTTCAATGAGATTAAGATTTTTATCTTCTACTTCTTCTTAAGGTGCCGTCTTCTCTTGAAGGTTGGCGATCATCATGATATTTTCATTTGGTAATTGCTGCTCTAAAAAGTTCGTCTGTTGAACAATTAAACAATTTGCTTAAGTTGCGAAACCATGACTCGTCTTCGCCCAATATTGCGTTTTCCTATAATTTTGCCTTATATAATGAGTTGCAAAAGCTGGTATCTTTTTCCCGTCAGTAAATGACCTAGATATTAAAATTTACATTTCTTTATTTCGCCGGTTAGTTTAAGTTCTCTTATTGTCGGTAACTCTTCAACGTATAATATTCCGAGGTATCCTTCTGTAGAGTCACATTTCAAAAGATTGATTTTGTTATTGCTTTGGTCAGTATGCCATACAGAATATATTAAGTATATAACATTTTAACAAAGGTATTTTAAGTTTATTGTTTAGGTTTCTATAATAATCTATAAATACATAGGCGTATTCTGTAAAAAAATCTAATCTAATTACACAAATACGAGTTTTAACAAATCCTATAATTCTGAAATACAAAATTTGAGTAAATTGGTAAAATTGTTTTAATTGCCCATCGAGTACGTTGTCTTAACAAATTGACGGTTTCTGTTGCTATATAGCTTGTGACATCATCCTTCTGAATCCACATTTATTTGAAGTCCATATTGTCCAGTTGTTCCCATTCTCATAAAAGAATGATCCAATTACACCTCAAACGGTGGCTCTTTGTGTATTAACAAAACTATTCAAAAGAAAAAAGCTTCATCGCTAAAGGTAATGTTTACAAAATGTCATTCACTGTTTGGCTTTCCATCACCCAATTAGCGAATTGTCTCTATTGCAAATGGTCTCGCGGCTTGAGCTCTTGAGTTAAGTTTGTAAGGATGGAAGTGAAGGTTTTTAGATACTCTCTTTGACAACTGCAATGTTTTCGATCAACCGCACAGAACGAGGAGCTTGTTTGTCCATAATTGAACCAATTTTCTTAATTAATTTTTAAACGGTGGACTCATTACGTGTGTTATGAATACCAAGAGTTCCATTCACTTTTCGAACAGTCGTTGCAAAACTTTTGCCAAATTTGTAATATGTTTTGATAATAACAATGCGTGGTTCTATTATATGGCCATTCATTTTTAATAACCTTGTCGAGTGCAGGTGACAAATGTCAAATATTAAGGTTGTCAATTTAAATATAAAAAAAATCTGAGAAATTCAAATTGGGCATACCCTGATGGGCCCACTCATTACAATTGCTGGCAACTATAATAAAAAAACATTTCAGGCACTTGTGGTCATATTATTAAAAACTAAACGAAATAAGAAAACATTTGAATTGACACGTTTCCCAAAAACTTTAAATAGTTATGAGTATCAAATAAAGGGTATTTCAAAAAGAATAATTAGATTTTAAATTTTTTAACTATATAGCGTTTAAACCGTTCTGATCAAATAATGTGCTGTCAGAAAGAGGAAATTCTGGAGTTTCACGCAGTTGTTGATAGGTAGTACCAGCGCGCTTCGTTTACCTGCAACTTCTGTGTTCGTCAAGATAGCGACTGGACAACATAAATCATGTATGTTCTATGCTTCGCAAAGTGTAACAACTGATCAGCGTAATTTTCGGCCACAATTTGGTGTTAAACCTCCAAGGCATGTGTTGTTTGTATAAAGGGAAATCTAGTGGTCGTCCCCGTGTGTCAGATGAAGATGTAGAATGCCTCAGACTGAGTTTCGCACATAGCTCTCATAAATTCACTTGCCGTGTCGGTAGAGAACTAAACATTTACTCAACTTCTGTCTGGCTTAGAATATCAATAATTTCTGAATAATCAGATTCCACAACAATGGATTGGCCGTGTGAAGCCTAAAGATTCAGCTTTACACAACTGGCCTGCAAGGTCACCTGAGCGAATTGTGTGCGATTTTTTCTTGTCGGAGTTTATAAAATATTGCGTTTACGTGCCTCATCTTCCAACTACAGTGGTCGAACTGCAAAACGGCGTAACAGCAGTCGTGGCAGCTGTGGATTTAAATATACTTGCAACTATTTGGTACGAATTTGACTACCGTACGGACATATGCCATGCATCTCAAGGGGGGCATATTGAGCACCTATAATTTGGTATGTAAAAAAAACTTAAATATTAGTCCTGTAATATAATTAATCTTAGGTGTTTATGTTCATTATTTTTTATAATACAAGCATTTGAAATCGGATGATTCCTTTTAAAATACCCTGTACTTTATTATTTTTTTTGTAAAATATTCATCCGAAAACTTCAAAGTTCAAATTTTTCGTGGCATATTGTTGATGATACCGAATTGTCCCGTGCATTTCTTAATACTTAACGATTTCTTAAATCTACTTCCGATGTTTTTTCTTGGCCATTTCAAGAAACTAATTTGTCATTTTATATAAAAAATTGTAATAACACTTCCTATTTTTGTCTTTTATAAAGATCCTATCCTTCTTATTTTTGGTGTAAAATAAATATCCAAAATATTTTTATGATTATGAGAATTTATTACCCCATCGCTTTCCAATTTTTTTCAAAACTTGTCTCCTTGACAAAGACTTTGTTGGAAACCCCCCTTTCCCCTTTTTAGTAATTAACTTCATGCAAAAAATACATCTTGACATATAAAAGAATTAGTAATTGAAAATGACTAATAACATACAATAGACTCACCCGTCGTTTACAAACCGCACTTAGAAATTCCAGAAATAAAACTTTCGGATACTACATAAGAAAATTTAAAAAACCCAGAATGTCAGTTCCACCAATCAGAAAAACTGACAGAACATGGGCCAGGACTGACACTAAAAAAGCAAACGTATGCGCCTAACATCTTGTACAAGTCTTTACAACACCACAGGCAGGTGCAAATAATAATCAAGAAAGAATAGAAGATTTCATCCATGCGTCGTGTCAACTGTCTTTACCAATGTCTATAAATCTCCTAGTTATGATCTTGTAAGAGTCAAATTTTACATGGTCTGCCCAGGAAAACATTAGAACTGCTTACTATCATCTACAACAGCATATTACAGCTTTGTTACTTTCTCCTTCAATGGAAATATGTTGTAATCATAAAGATAGCCAAGCCTGGCAAACCGCCAACGTCATATCGTCCTACAAGTCTTTTTCCTTTCATGTCAAAAATATTCGAAAAACTGCTTCTCAAAAGAATACAAGCGACTGTTGACCTACACCAAATCATATCAGCACATCTTTCGGTTTTCGAAAGCGACACTAGACAGTACAGCAAATCCACAAAATTGTTAAAAAAATCATAAAATCACTAGAAATCAAGACATTCTGCACCGCAGCCTTTTTGGATACCAAGCAAACTTTTGATAGAGTATGGAATTTATTTTCACTATACAAAATGAAGTTAGTCCTCCCAAGTCAAAATTATCTCTTACTGAAATCTTACCTGTGTGACAGAAACTTGCAAGTCAAAATAAACAACTCATTCTCGAATTATCAGCATAGCTCTGCTAGAGTAACGCAAGAAAGCGTGCTGGGTCTCTTATTGTAAGCCAGAGGTCAAATATTTAGGAATACACTTTGACCAGAGACTCACCTGGACGACTCACATAAAGGCAAAATAAAACATCTCAACCTCAAAGTTAAAGAAATGAACTGGTTAATTGAAAGGCGATTGCAGTTATCCCTAGAAAATAAACTTCTTTTGTAAAAGCCAGTTTGGATTATCGGCATTTAACTCTCGGGTTGTACAAAACCGTCTAACAGTAAAATCCGGCAGCGTTTTCAGTCGAAGACGCTTCGCTCATTAGCAAACGCTCCTTGGTACGTTAATAATCAGACCCTACACGAAGACTTAGGGATTCCATATGTATTTAACAAAATTCGAAGATTAGCATTAGCCTACCACTACACTCTTGTGGGACACCAAAATAATCTCGTACATCAGTTAGCCCAAGAATCATTTGCACCAAGAAGATTAAATCGGCAATAGCCACTTGACCTTATACCTTGGCTCAACCAAGTCATAAACTATGTCATACGATTTGCTTATTATTCACTTATGTTATACATGTTATGTATAAGAGTAAATATGCACTATCGTAGTAGAAATACGTTCTTAGCTGTGTTTTTGCTAATTAGCTGGTTTATCTGTATTTTATATGGCTTTAGTTGTAAGTCTTCCTTCATAATCCTTTAGAAGGATAATTTGCTAATGTCTGATTTTTGGCAGACCTTTTAGATAGCCAACATTTCTTCATTGTCTTTTACAAACTTTTCAATTCTGTAGATGTTTTCATTAGTTCTAACCGAAGCAGTTAATAGTAGATTTTCTAAATTTTTTCTAGTTTTGGGAACATTAAAATAAAATCATTTTTTCTAAACTTTGGAAAATATTCTCTCAAAAAAGCTTATAACGCCTAAAGAGCGCGCGATCGGGGAATGCCTTCTAGATATGGGGGACAGGAGAGAAACCAAATACCTCCCACAGCCTACCAAGCAAAATATCGTCTGACCTATAGTAGGCGGCTAGTAACAGCGTCTGATCCAAAGTGGACAACTGAATATATAGGCCCTCTTAAAGGGGGTTATGACATTAGACCTAAGCATTCTAACTCATATAAAAACCAAAGGTCTTGGTGATGAATGGCAGAATGACAAATGTAAATATTAATCCCCGGACGGTAATCCACAACTCTACAAGAGGGAGCCACAATGAATACGGGGGTAATTATGCTAAGAATGTTCACAAATAAATTTTAAAAATTAAGCAGAAAAACAAGAATAAAAAAGGAAACATAGAGAACTTAAGTTAGCCACATGGAATAATGCAAGGTTGGAAAAATAAGAATAAAAAAGTTATAGAAAAATTCAAGAAGATAAACCTCGATATATTAATTATAAATGAGATTAAAAAGAAAGGAAATGGAACTAAAAACATCGGTAATGTCCTACACATTTGGAATAGGGTTAACAAAGGGGAACGAGCCAGAGCTGGTGTAAATATTCTGATAAAGAAGTAATACAAAAGAAACATTAAAGCATGAAAACCAATAAATAAACAAATGATAAATATAAGATTAACAATTTAAGGAAAAAAGAATAGAGAAGGAAAGGTTCTTAAATACATTATAAGATTAAGTCGGGAAAGTGAACAATAATGAGAAATAATTTCTCACTAAAGATATGAATGGAAGAACAAGACACAAATAAAAGGCGACACGGTAGGAAAATACGGTGAAGAAATGGTGAACTGAAAAAGAATAATAGAGTTGTATCAGTTATTTAATCTAAGAACTACAAATGGCTTTTACCAACGGATATTTACAAATACACGGATGCAGCCGAAAAAAACCCTAAAATCTATAATCTATTATTTGATAATAAAAAAAAACAACAATTAAACTTACGGGTGCGGGATTCCACGTGAAGCGGACGGACAGGTAAAAAGTGTTGATGTTTTTGATTTTAGTAATATCTGATTATGTTATACCTATATATGTCTTAGACCCATATATAAATTATTTTTACAGTATAAAGTCTGCTTAACGAGTTAAAAGACTTTGAAGTTCTGACTAACCGGTAAGTATGCGCTACTTCAAATCCCATTACCTAGCATTAAAAAGTTACAATAAAATAAATAAAGCAGTGAAATTTATATTTCACTTAATGAACTTCTTAAATGAAATACTAGAATTAACACTGAAAAAAAGTTGCAATGTCGATAAAAAATAACAAATTTGAGGGACCAGAAGCGTCAGTACAACACAGAAAAACTATAATAATGCTTAGACAGCTATTTTTCAAACATCTATTTTTAAAAAGAGAAAATAAAACAAATGTAAAACTATAAAGAAATTAGTATAATTACAACAGTGGGGCGCATTTATGGCAGCATAATAAGAAATAATCTGGAAAAAACTAGAGAAATAGGAGATAAATAAGCTGAGTTCGTAGCAGGTAAATCCTGTATAGACTACATCTAGACTGTGCAACTATCAGGAAAACAGAAAGAAAAAATAAAGGCATTTATTAAGCCTTCATCAACCTCAAAAAAGCTTATGGCACGCTACCTAGAAACGTACTATAAAAAGCTATGGCAGAGATGGAAATACCGATGACGATGATAAAAGCTGTGAATAAAGACAATACAGCATACACAAAAGTTGTAAATCAATTCATCTCAAATTTCTAAACCTCCAAGGCATTATTACAAGATTGTTTGTCTACGCCAACACTGTTTAAACTATTTCTAGAAGATACTCTAAAAATTTAGACACAAAAATGTCAGGGAATTGGAGTGTACCAGAGGAATGAATATTTATACACTTTGTGTTTTGTGGACGACCAAGTGGTGGTGATGAAGGACGAAGAGGATTTTAGCTACATGACAAACAAGCTGAAACCAGGAATACGAAAGGAGAGATAGAATGGAAATCAATTTAAAAAGACGGAATACTTAAAACTAAAGAAGAAGTAAAGGATCTCAGAATCTAAGAAAACTTCAAAATAAAAGGAACACCTACTTTCAAATATCTAGGATTTGCTATATCAAAGAACATACAACAAAGGAAGAGATCAAAACAAACTTGGTCAGACAAAAACAGATATCAACTTCATCCGGTAATATAAGACAAAAACATCCCAACAAAGACAAAGAAAATAATATACGAGACTATATTTAAAAGCACTATGACATATGCAACAGAAATATAGATCATTAACAAGAAAATAAAGGAAAAATATAGGCAACTAAAATAGAATATTAAAAGAGCTGCTGTGGTCTGACTAATATGGGTAGAATAACAAATAAATAGGAGAAAAATGCAAGTCGAAACAGACGTAATCAAGTTTATAGAAGATAAAAGTCTATTATGGTATGGCTACGTGAGAAAATTAGAAAAGGTGTAGATAGGTAAATAAAGTCACGGAATGGAGTCCGTGGGGAAAAGAAACGAGGAAGACCTCGGAAATCCCAGAGGCAAAGTGGATAAACATATGCAGAGGATTAGAAGAGAGAATTGAAAAAACAAACAAAAATGAAGTACTTGGTTAAAGGAAGGGAGGCAGTGATAGCTGTAAAAAACTTTATGTGTATATGGAAAATATCTGTAGCTAGTGAAAAACTTGTTTATTGAAGTTCTTATAAGCAACAATGTCTAGTACATCGGGTTACTAATTTTTCTATACAGGTATCAAGTGGACTTGTTAGGAGCCTCTATTATGAAAGCATGAGTAGGTTGATGTAAGACCTGAAAGTTTACTTCCAGCCGAGTTTGCTGCTTGATATCACGCGGGGTTAAGTTTTGTTGTTAATGTTTTATTAATAATGTTTTAAAGCCGCCTGTTTTCTATTGTAGTTGAGATGCATAAGCGACTATATTTGTCTTACGTATTTTCGTTTAATCTGCAGCAGTTTTTTGTGCCCATTGCGTTCATCATCAATGACTATGAAGAGTTGTGATAAATAGGTGAGTGGGGCACAGAGGACCATCAGACTACACAGGACTTCTTAGATATTTCTGGTGTTGCCCTCTGTTTGTCGTTTTTATGGATTGCACCTAGAACACTGTTTTGTTATTCTGCAGTGAAATTTCGAGTTAAAACAACAGTTGCTGATACAGTGTTAAAAAAAGTATTTTGTAAGGTAAGGCTTGCAATATTTTCTTATCTTCATGTCCTCTAAAACAATTGAAGATATTTAACTTGTGTTTATTTACTAAAAGCATTTAAAGGTGCTACTAATAAGGTTTCAAAAGAGTATAATAATTTAGAATTATAAATCATTAACCTGCCATAATTTATTTAAAAGTCGAAAATGTACATTGGGAGCAAAGAGAATCGACATGTGGTCCTTCGTGCTTCAGATATGAGAACAGTTGTTTTCCAAGCTGCAGAAAATATGAAGATTAACTATCCTCTCAACAAAAAGAAGAAAATGGTAGGCTTGGACTGGTTATATAATTTTAGAAAAAGGCTTCCTAACCTATCATTAAAAGCACCAGTAGTAACCAGCGTTGCCAAAGACGCTGAATTTAATAAAGTTCAGGTGATAATTTTTTTTGTTTACTCTCGTCGGTACAAGCATCTAAAGTTGGTTTAAATATGAATTTACAAAAAACAAAAGTAATGTGCCCAGAAAATCCAAGAATAAATGTAAGAAACATAGAAATCGAAAATGTAGAAAGCTATATATATCTTGGAAATATGATAACGTTAGGAAGGCCTAATCAAAAAATAGAAATAAACCGCAGGAAAAGACTAGCATGGAGCGCGTTCGGAAAACTAAGTAAAACACTAAAAAATAAAAATATACCTATGCGTTTACGTAGCAGACTATTTGATCAGTGCATATTACCGGTGTTGATCTACGGAGGACAAACATGGACCCTCACCAAACAGTCAATGAGCCAATTGAAAGTGACGCAAAGAGCAATGGAGCGTCAGATGTTAGGAATATCCCTAAAAGATCGTAGAAGGAATACATGGATTCGAAACATCACGAAAGTTAAAAATAAAGATGTTGTGGAGGCAGTGACAGAACTGAAGTGGGGTTACGCAGGACATGTTGCTAGATACCAAGATGGAAGATGGTCTAACACTTTATTAAAATGGAGACCATACCTAAGAAGAAGAAACAGAGGACGACCCCCAATGCGCTGGACCGACGACCTTAAGAAAACGGCCGGGTTAGCATGGATCAGAGAGGCTCAAAATCGTGAACACTGGAGAAACATGAAAGAGGCCTATGTTCAGAAATGGACTGAAGATGGCTAATGATGATGACTCGCGTCGGTTAGGAAAGAATACAATTTTCATGCTAACTAAATCTACTGGCATAAATACCTTATCTAATCCCATAAAAATTCTTGCACAAAAAGTACGGAAACCAGTAGGTCGTCTAGTTAGCACTGAGAAAGGTTTCGATGTTGCAGTGGCGTGTGCGTTATCGGCATCGGGTTTTACATTCCGCAATTTTTACTTTTGTTAGGAAAAGAATGTCTGAATTATTGATAAAGGGTTGTCCTGCTGGAACTGTAGGATATGCAATTGGCACCGGTTGGATGGATAGTGAACATTGTTAAATGTTTAGAGCACTTTGCTAAACGCACAAACGCACCCGAAGAAAGACAAACACTGTTAATCCTCGATAACCATTTTAGTCACCGTAATATTGAAGATGTTTTAAAGGCCCGTAGTTTAAACATTGTGATGATCTCACTTGCATGTAGTCGCTAGATTCGTTGTTTTTATGGCCCATTAAAATGCCAGTATGCACAAGAATGTAATAAATAAATTACTAATAACCCAGCTCAAAGAATATCAATTTACAATGTTCAGAAAAATTTTAGTAAGCATTTTTAAACGGTGCCACGCTCCAAAAGGCTGTTAAAGGTTTTAATGTAACATGTATATATTCACTAAACCCAGATATATTTTCGGACACAAATTTTCTTCCATCATCAGTCACCGATATTCCAACAGAACTTATGCAAAAACATGCTCACATGCACAATAATAACGACGATACTTTAGAGGCATTCCCATGGCTGTCATCTTCTCGTGAAACTGATACATTAGAATCAATGCCAGATCCATCAATTTTACGCAAAAGAGACACGTCTAAGCTAATTCCAATTCTAGCGACAAAATGTTCAGCTAAAAAATCCAATCCTAATCGAAAAGCACGAATGACAGAAAAATTAACAGCTACACCCTAAAAAAAACTCTCTAGCAGTTGAAGCCCAAGAAAAGAAGAGAAAGACGCCACTAAAAAAAAGGATAATGAAAAAAGTAAACAGATTAAAAGAAATGCTATTTGTCAACTTCAAAGTGTAAAATTTCGAAAAAATTTCTATTCCTATCGAAAACAAACAAATAAAACGAAACCTGAATATGATTCTAGTAAATTAGATGATGACATCAATCCTAATTTTTAATTTAAATCTGATAAAAGTTGCAACAGAAAATAGCCAAGTTCCTATGTGTAAACTGCAATGAAGGTCTATTTTTCATGAAAATAAATATTCACTTGTAATTTTTTTTCAAGGTAAATATTTTATTTTTTAACAAAATAAACATTTAGTTTTTATTTTGCATAATAATAAACGTATCTTTTCTAAGTTTAATTTTTAAAAAATATGCTTTTTAGTTAAATAAGGATTTTTTATGTATAACTTGCTTTACTTTATTTGCATATAGTTAATCTGACTGTCCCATGTGCCCTATATCTCGAAGCTCTATATCACATGTGCCCCGACTTATAGGGCACATGGGACCGACATAACTAATTTTTTTTTGAATACAACCCGCATTATGTTCGATTTGATAAAAATATTTACGTCAGACAATAACAGATAGGTGTGGGTCATTTTTTTTTTGAGGGCCCACTTACAAGCACTGCAGCCTCAAGGGCTTATTGTGCCGACTAATATGCACTTATTCTAGGACACACCCATGGGTTGAGCGAGGCTCGAACTCGCGCGCGCCGTCTAAAAGACAGAGCCAACTGGTTGCACAATCTGAGCTACCGTGTCCCCGTGGATAATATGTTCTGAGAAATCAATAACCATAAACAATTACGAACATTTTTTGACTTAAGTGGTCCTCTGTGTCCTACTCTCCCCTATCTTTAAATATATCTTTATGTAAGGTATTGTGCATACTAGTAGAGTATTTTATCTTTATTTATAAGTCTTACAATCCATATTATCAGCAAATTGCAAGCTGAAAGTTTTTCGTCTATATTTCCTTCACTTAAGGAAGAAGAGACATTTTTTTATAATAGCCGAAGGATGATTACTATTGAGGCTTTCATATATGTTTGGTCACGTTTTTATAGTGTTTTTTTCTTGCCGGAGTAATTATCAATAGTGAAGTATTGGAAATAGTAGAGAATTCGCATTTAATATAACTAATTACTTCTTTGTGGTTTACCGGGACGTGCAAAAAGATAATTAGTACCTTAATTTTGGCTGCTTCTTTGATCTTGTCGGCTTCAGTTAAGGGTATGTTTAGGTAGGTAGCAGAAGTTTAGGTATCCATAAGTATTTTAGTCTGTGATCGATGGAGATAAGTAATCCGATTTATTTTTAGAGTAATCATGACACTTTATGCCATTTACCCCAAGAGGGAGTATTAAAACTTACTTGAAATTGTTACTACTAATTAAATAATATATTTTGTTACCAGAAATTTAATAAATGTTTTAAATGCTAGAAAGTTATTGCATACGCCAGGCGTTGATAAGTCGCACTCACACTTCCGAACCGCGAAGTGAACGTTCGCAATTTCTTGCTGTTCGAAAGTTATTTTTACTAAATTAATACACTATAATAATCTACATTAAAAGTAACTAGTCCTCTTGTTGAATAGTAGAACACACCTGTTATTCGAATTATTGCAATGGTCTAAGGTTTACTGCAATTCCCGATAACAAATTTTTTGTATTATTACTAACAGTAATTAACCAAAAATCCGAGTTTTACTAAAAACTTAAATTTAGAAATGCATTGCAATTTTAGTCTTACTTAAGTTGCCGTCGCGTGCATTTCAACATTTATCAAATATGTCAGACAACAAGCTAATGCAAAATTGCTTAAGTGTGATACATAAGGTATAAATTTAAAATAACATTGATAGAGGAAGGAACGTAGCTTCAAAATATATATTCCCCAAGCAGATGATCAAGGAGTTCAGAAAATAGAAGTTGGATTATGTCGAGTTCTAGAAACTGAAAATATTGTATAAATTTAAAAATAAGGAAAAGGGGTATAATTAAGTTGCTAAAAATATTTATTTTCCTGCTACAACAATCAAGAATTTGCTAAGGGGCTTTAATATGACGGCTTTATAGCATTGGTTGACTTATCCAAAATTAGTTCAAACTGAACTTCGAAATATAAATTTGGTTTTCTGTCCCTCAAACATAACATGAAAACTGCAATCAAGAGAACAAAAGTGATAAAAATTGTTACAAATTTTAAAACAAAATTAGCTATTAAAAAGTGTTTCTTCAGATCTGTGTTTTGGAAATTGATAAGGTATGAAAACATAATTGTTCTAACGCCAACACAAGGATTGTCCTAGAATAACTTTATTTCTGAGTAATTTAAAGTAAAAATTGGAAAACTAAAAAATAATAGAAGTAATAGATTACGTCAATGTGGAAAATAATCATAAGTTATGATTTTTTCTACAGAGAAATTGTCGTACAAATATAATGAATAAAGAAAATGACGAACAAGACAACGGTGACGTATCAGACCAAAAGTCTCAGAAAAAAGTATTTAAATAAACAATTTAATTATTTAAATGAATTCAAAGCACTATGAAAAAAATTGGTTTAGTACACAAATATAAATAATATTTTTAAAGAACAGGCACATTCTGGCAGCAATATAAGTAAATGCAGTGCAATACTGTTTTATTACAATTTCTTTTCTTGCCGCATGTCATACAGGTAAGTTTTCAAAACTAATATAAATTAATTTCTATTTTGGATTTTTTTTAACAAATATAATAACGAAAGAGTTAATATAAAAATATAAAAGCAAAAAATGACAATCCTGAGCGTATATGCACTCAACGATGACAAAGCAATAACAGGAAAAGACGCCTTTTATGACAAAATAAATGACCTATTAAACGAACATGGAAAAAAAGAGAATTACTACTAGTGGAAGATCTTAGCGGAAGAGTAGGTAGAAAAACAAAGATAAAGTGGTAGTAATGGAGAAGAATAAAGAAATAATAAGGAAAACAGAATCATAAGCATATGCGAAGTACACCAACTAAATATTTTAAATGAATGCTATAAACACAAAAACATACACAAATACACATAGAAAGAATTAAAAAAAAGACAATCAATAATCAATTATATCATGGCTCGAAAGGATTCGAGATTGAGAATCGAAATGTAAGAGCATATAGAGGACCAACATGTGGAATGGATCATTACTTGGTGAAGGCCAATATAGTTTTTCCACAAGTAATAGCCAACATATATTACCTATACCGAAACGGATTAGACCTAAAGCTAAAAAAAATTAGAGATGACAAGTATATAAACATATAAACATATCAAAAAAAGCATGCATCAAGCGGCATTTGAGGTGATAAGGTATAACAAGAATAATATATTGGTAAAACAAGGAGATACAGCAAGAGATAAAATACAAACAAGAAATATACAAGAGATGGTTAAATAAAAAGAATGATAAAAACTGGTCAAAAGTAAGGTTAAAAAGGCGAAACTTGGGAATCGAAATGTAGGGAGTTAGATACATATATGGAAGGAAAAAGGGCGAGTAAAAACTGGAGATTTAAAAAGGCAATAAAATCCCATTGCAAAAAAAAGATAAAGATCCAACCAATCACAGAAAAACAGTAGCACCAACTCTATAGAAAATTATTAACATAAGATCGTCTACAGTTGGAAACTAAAATAATTCCATAAAGTAAAAACGATGCAAAGATAAAAATAACCCAAAGCACAATAGAAAAAACATTAAAGACATTAAGAAACAATAAGCCATCAGGGCCAAGGGGAATTCTAAATAAACTGATAAAATGTAAAACAGAAAAAATGTTTGAACTACTGACGAGATAAATAAAAGGAAAAAAAATTTACTAGAATGGAAATCCCCCATACACAATAAAGAAAGAAGAAAAACATGTAACACATATAGAGGACTTGTGATCCTAAACAGTTTTAGTAAAGTATACAGCAGAATAATAAAGAACCTAGTCAGAGAACCATATGGAGATAGGAAATTAGAAGAACAGAGTTGGTTCAGAGCGGGTAGATTCTGTATAGACAATCTACTCACATTATCACAAATAATAAAAACAAACGAGTCACAGAAAAAGAATTGCATCTAGTAATGATTGACCCGGAAAAACCGTATGATAGCGTACCATTACAGAAAGTCGAGTAGACGTTAGAAAAATACTTAAATAATACCCTAGTTAATGCTGTAAAAAACTTGTACAAAGAACAGATAGCCAAAATCAAGATAGAAACAGTACTAATTCAATCGTTTGTGGATTAAGCTTTACACGAGTGGAAAAGAAAGTGTTGTAGAATGGGTATACTAGTAGAGGAGAGGAGTATATATACACTACAACTAGCGGACGATCAAGTATTATATATGTTGCCCAAAAAAAAGACGATGTGGAGTATATGACTAGGAATCTAGGGATTAACATTAAACATAGACGAGACAAAATATTTACCGCTAAGAGTACAGTCAAAAGGTTACAATTGGACACAGGAGAAATGATAGAAAAATGTGAAGAATAAACATGCATAGGAACGAGGATAGGAGAAGAAAGTAGGAATGAAAGCGAAATAAATAAAAAAATTAAAAAGAGTACAAAAGTAATTGGAGCAATAAACAGCATACCGTGAAGTAAGGATCCATCAAGAAAAACAAAAATACAAATACATATATAATACACTGGTAAAAAGCGTAGCACTATATGGAGCGGAGATATGGCAATTAACAGAACAGAACAAAAGTGAACTGAGAGTATTATGAATGGATATCCTGAAAAGGGCAGCAAGGATATCGAAAATGGGCAAAGTGAAAAACGAAAGGATAAGGAAAATTACGGAAATTAACAGCGACGTAGAAGAAGAAACAAAAAGAAGCCAACTGATTGGGTACGGATATTTTCAAAGATTGGCCGAGAAACGAATACCACAAATAGCTATGGAATGAATATCTCCGGAAAGGAGAAAAAGCGGAAAGCCGAGAAGGAGCTGGAAGAAAGGGATACGAAAGGCAATGGAAAGAAAAAATACACAAAAAACAGAATGTCAGAACCGAGCACAATTGAGAAATCTTTTGTAGTGCGGATGGGACAGATATGACTCGTAAAACCGGCAAAAAACAGAAAAGTAAATCTGTCGCTGTAACATTAAAATGTGATTTTAGTGTTAAATTTAATTGTTTGGTTGAAAAAGAGGGTTTTCAACTTTAATCTTTAGATGTTTACGTGGTATTTGCAAAATTACATTTTCATATAATAAAAAGAAAAAAATAAAAACACTTTCCTCGAGAGGAAATTTAGGTTGAATCATTTACATTTAATATTTTCTTAATCAAAATAATGCATTGCTTTCCTCTTAACGTGGTTAATAAAATACTTAGGATTACTAAAAATTACTTACCTAATTTATTTTTAGGAATGAAACTATTTAATATTATTAAACAAAACTTAATATTTATGTACACTAACTTAGGTATTTACTAATATAAAAACATATTCTATAATTCTCAAGAGTAGCGGTTCGCACATCGAAGGCGCTCGACCGCGACGGACCGATGATGACAGGACAATGGCGACGACTTCTATATTAACCACGAACTTTGCATGGTGACGGTAGCCAACGGAGTTAGAAATTCGTTCAAATAATAAAAGAATTAATGCATGCAAATGAAATACATCATTTTCTTAAATTAATGGCTTAATTTGAAACACTATCTAAAATTTAATATAATATAATATAATATAATATAATATATATATATTAGCATAAATATTTTAAAAATAATTACAGCATACACGACGCAACGTTTCATTATATTTCTAGTAAATATCTAGTCATGTTCATAAATTATAATTAAGTGTTTATGCCACCGAATTAATCTTAATAGATAAGTGATAAATTCCTTAAAGGTTTACTAGGCTAGTAATAAGTTAATTAAAATTAAGATTATTTACAAAACAGTAGTACAAAAAAACTTATCAGATTTTTTGATCACCGGAGCATCACGTTATTTAGTTTTTCAATTAATAAGTCAAAGTACAATTTTTGTATTTTCATAAACAACAATATTTTGCCTTAAATATTAATAAAGTTCACATAATATAAAATCCTTAGCAAATAATAGTTACAAGTAAAAATAATTGTCATTTTAAATAATTTATATAGGGGATTAAAAAAATACTCAATTGAAAATGACAAAGAAATAATTAAACTTGGAAACAATTAAACATACTTTACTTACCCTGCATTTTAATAATGTCAAAATAAGCAACTATGCTAATATTTAGCGTTCTCATTGCCTAAATATTTAAAAATTAACTTTCAGCACTTTCAAGTAGTAGAAATAACTTTACACAGACAAGAAATACAACACGAACAAATACAATCTTAAACATGTTAAATTGGAATTATACTGGGTGTCCCATTTTAAAAGTCGCACGCAAATATCTTGTCAGGGGAGCCACCAATCGGCAAGTGACGTTAATAAAAGTTGTTGGGTTGGAAATGGACCATCTAGTTATCTAGTCCGGCACCCTGGTGAGGCCCTGTGATATCCAACTTTGTTTTTTTAAATAGGAACCCCTACTTTTTATTGCGGAATCTAATTCTACGGAAAAAAATACGTCGAACATGTTTTTATGAAGATTTTTTAGAAATCCGTGCCTTATCCGGCCCCATTTGAATGTTTTTTTTCTTAATATCTCGTTAGGGGCAACCAATCGACAAATTTTGATTGTCTATCTTACGAGACCAGTATGGATTTTCTGTAGACCAATAATGACAATTGTGTCGATTCAGCTGTCCTATATTGTGAAAAGTGGCTTCATCAGAAAACATAACGTACTTGAAGAAATCTGTATAATAATATTGCTTCAGCCCAGGTACAAAATTCTAATCTTCTCTAGATGTTACGAGTAGTCAATGCTTGGGTTTAAGTAATATGGTAAGGGTGGAATATGTGGAGCCTTAGAATTCTTTGAGCCGTTGATCTTGGTATGCCCAATTCAAGCTCATTTTCTCGAAGCAAAATATGCGAATTGGTATTAATCATAGCCAACACGGCAAGAACTCGTGGATCGTCAATCACCATAACACGAAGACGTTGCCTTGGCACTTGAGGTTGTTGTCTTTCGCGCCTTTCGATACGTGCAATAACTCTGTCACTTTGGTGCTGATCTCTGCCCGAAAAACGCACACGATACGATCGGGTTGCTGCTCGGTGATTACTATGATACCAAGAATCATGAGAACATCAACAATCTCATTTTGTGTATAATCCGGCATATTCAGTTTTGAAAAATGAACGTTTACATATGAAACTTATGCTTTATGCAATATTTTCACACGACCGTACCAATTTTACACAACTGCATAGTACAAATGAACAGGCTCAGGTTTGTTTCCTGTCTTATTTGCTAACGTAGCATTAGCTCGTAGTAAAGAAATCTGCCATTAAAAATGAATATCGCACCTGCTACGTTGCACTAGTAAACAAGAGCTGATGCTAAGAACGAGCTTGAGCCTGTTTTTATTACAAAACTTTGAGTCTTTGTACTATGCAGTTGTGTGAAAATCGTGTAGAAAGCTTTAGTTTTGCAAGTAAGTAAATTACACTGTGTTAAACGTTCATTTTTACCTTAACCCATTAAATTCCATTGCTAGAAAAGCATAGATTGCTCCAAACTAACTATTGGAATAATAGCATAGCTACAAAATAAGGTTCATGTGTTTTTTATTTTTAATTGTTCATAAAAAAGTGTTTAAAAAATTTCTTTTTATTTATTGTTTTTTCCAAAATCTCATTGCACCACTCGATTCTACGGGAAAAATCTTGAAGAAGTGACTAGCCATAGAATTTTTTATCGATTTCTTTGTATAAAAAAATTGTTGAAAAATGCACTTTTTGGTGTTTTTTCGATATTTACCATATAAAAAGTTATAAATCAAATTTATAGATGCTAAAGGACTTTGTTGGTATTCCATTCATAGCATAGATATGTAAGGTGGGATACAAAAACATTTCTTACAAATCTTCCGTTTATTTTTAAAAATATACTACATATTTTTATAACAAAATAAAGACGATTTCAATCATAATAATTATAGTATATTTTTAAAAATAAACTAAAACTTAACAAATGCCATGATCATTGTAAAAAAAATTTGCAGAATTACATTAGGGAGTATTTCTCTCCGTAGAAACAGACAATGTACTGAAAATTAAGGTTTTTTGGTCAATAGCATCGAGTTGGACGTCTTAAGACCTTTAACGGGGTGCCAGAACCGGTACCAGACTACATAATTAGATGGAACTTTTCGACCTGACATCTTTTGTAAAAATCACTTGTCCCCAACGAGACATTAGAAAAAAAAATTCAAATGGGGCCCGGATAAGGCCCGGATTTCTAAAAAATCTTCTTAAAAACATGTTCGGACGTATTTTTTCCGTAGAAGCAGATTCTGCTATAAAAAAGGGATTCTTATTTTAAAAAAATAGGGTGTTAAACCTGGTACCGGACTACATAATTAGATGGCCCCCTTTAAACCCAACAACTTTTATTAAAGATTGTTGATTGGTGGCTTCCTGACGAGATCTTTGCGTGCGACTTTTAGAATGGGACACCCACTATGGCTATTCTTTCTACGTTAAATTATCATATTGTAAATAACATTGGTTTGATATCCTCTAGCACGTCAAATAATGTTCAGGGTGTTAAAAAAACCATCGATTTAAAATGTTTATATTATAAATAATAATGAATATAGATGTCTAAGATTAATTCTACATAAGGCTAACCTTAATATTTTTAATATATAAAATTATAGGTGATAAGTATGCCCTCCTTGGGATACATGACATTTGTTCGTACCGTAGCCGAATTTGTCCCAAACCTTTGCGAGCATATTTAGATCCACTGCTGCCACGGCTGATGTTATGCGGTTTCCCAGTTAGATCACTGTAGTTGGAAGAGAAGGCTTATAAGCGCAGTCTTTTATAAACCCCTACAAGAAAAAATCACACAGTAAGGTCCGGCGACCTTTGAGGCCAGTGATGTAAAGCTGAATCGTTAGGTTCCATACGACCAATCCCTAGTTGTGGAATCTGGTTATCCAATATTTATCGAACTTCTAGGCTCTAGTGTGGTGATGCCCCGTCTTGCTGGAAAATCGGTCTCTAACAGTGGAAAAATACTGTTTCAAGCCTATCTAGATATAAAATTCCTGTAACACTGTTCTATAAGAAGAAAAAGGGGCCATGCACCTCTTCCCGAGAAATGGCACAAAAAACATTAAGTTTGGAAGAATCTCTTTCATGCTGTACAATTTGATGTGGCTGCTCCGTACCCATATTCTAACATTATGGAGGTTTACCTTACCACTTAAATAAAAAGTAGCCTCGTCTAACACTAAGCATGTTTTAAAATTGTCATTTAAACAACTTCACACGTGGTTGTTTGCCACCTGCATGAAGAACTTGCATTACTTGAATTCTGTACGGTTTCACAATTAAACGTCGTTGCAAAATACGCCAAGCAGACGTTGAGGAAATGTTTAGTCCTCCACCGGCATGGCAACTAGATTTTTGGGAGCTACGTGCGAAACGCAGCCGGATGCGCTCCACATTTTCGTCTGAAGCACGGGAACTATCACTAAATTTCTCTTTAGACAGACAACCCGTGTCTTGGAATTATCTATACCATTGCCTAATGCTCTGAGCGTTAGCAGGTTCAACATCATATTGTCGCGAATATCACTCCGGACAGCTGTTACGGACTCACACTTCGCGAAGCATAGAATACAAAATTATTTCTGTTGTCCAGTCGCCATTTTGATAAAAACTGAAATGGGAAGTAAACGAAGCGCGCTGGTGGTACCTATCGACAACCGCGTGAAACTCGAGAATTCCTTCTTTTTAACAGTACATTGTTCGATCAAAACGGACTAAAAACTGAATAGTTATGATTTTTTTAATTGGATGATTTTTTTGAAACACGCTGTACTCCATAATATGTCAGACATTAATTATATTTTGAAGTCTCAGGATAATTAGGTTTAAGTTAAAATATATACAAGTAGTGTTTCAAATAAATAGCCCTCTTAAATGATTTATTGCCTTATTCAAATGATCTAATGGAGCAGTTTAAAAGCAATTTCCAAGCCTTAATGTCAAATTCTAGAAACATACTTAAGCAGTAATAATGGTCCCAACTTAATCCACCAACTTATTCTGAGTCAAACAAGTCGTTTTGAAATAAAAAGCAATATAGATGGTTTCTATTATATTAAACTCTACGACGTAAATTAAATTTAACATTTTACCTTTAGGCTGTCTGTAAATAACGTTTTTTTAATTTCTTTATCAATAAATATTAATGAATATAATACCTCATTATTGTCAATTATACGTAACTTTAACGAGGTAGTAAATATATGTATTCATTTTTTAACTGCATCATGATTCAATGAGCTATTGAGCCACAACTATGGTTCATGGATGTTAATGATAGAACCAAGTATATCAAATTACTGAAAAATATAATTTTGTTACAAATTTTCATCTGTTTCTTAAGATAGTTAAAATAATTAGTACACAAAAGGAAGTCCAAACTTAAAACATAACATTACAAATGTTCTTATTACATATCATAGGTGCCTTGTTGAAGAACTAACTGCAGCGGTAACGTGGTCTCAGAACTCGTCTAATGTTATTGGTGTTGGTAGTTCCAAAAAGGAAAGTCACTTAATTTAATCATTCATCTTCAAATATCATAAGAGCTGCAGGCAGTATTTTTTTCCATACACTTAGCTACGCAATACTAAGTTTGCGGCTTGCGTTGTTTGTTGACATTTGCGGGTCATGGTCAAAACATAACCGATCGATAGTTCCATATCTCCACACTTTTATCAAAAAACGGTTAGTCGTCCACTACTTCTACCTGTGTCCTTAATCTGTCGGTACTATCATATAAAAAATCCATATCTACACGTGTTAGTCATTGATAAAAAATAGAGGTTTTCTTGTATCTCTGTCGATGACGAGAAGCACTTGTCTTTTCTATCTTATAGTTACGAAAGCTGCATTGGAAAACATTTAATGTGATTTTGGAACCTCGCCACATTATTTAGATTTTTAAAAATAACTTAAAAGGAATTGTTCATTTTAAACTTAAAAAGTAAGCATAATTGAATATGTCGTCATGAAATTAGTTAGACTTTATAAGTGAAAACATATTTATAGCTTTCTAATAAACCGCAGTTGTTTCTTAACGATATACATGTTACTATAATTTTTTTTTTATTGGATTAATGCAAATTTACAATCTAGCTAATAAAGTAATAAGTAAATGGGTTGAAAGGAGTTCACTTGAGTCAGGGGCCATCCATTGACGGCTCTCTGGATTCACCTAGCTAGGTCTTCTGGTCATGTTCTGTTAAGTCTTTTATTTTCCATTGGTTGTCTGAAAAATTCACTGATTATCTCGTTGCTGTGGGTTATGCTTCGATTTTTATGTTTAACAGAGTAAGCATTGATGACGTCGTGTATAAACGGTATTTTGAGGTCGTCGTGTATGGTGTTGTTGGAGACATACCAAGGTGCATTTAGTAACATTCTGAGGGTTTTAGATTGAAAGGTTTGTAAAATTTTTGTATTAGACGGTTTTCTGAAGCTCCATAATTCGACACCATATGTCCAAATAGGCCTAAGAATGGTTTTGTATATGAGGAGTTTGTTCTGTAGTGAGAGCTGAGATCTACGATTTAGTAACCAAGACATGTTCATCACCTTTAAATCTAATTGACGTCTTTTTGCCTTAATGTGTGTTCTCCAAGTTAGTTTTGCGTCAAGGTGAAGGCCGAGGTATTTAACTTCTTCTTTGACAGGAATGGGAGTGTTATTGAAGGTAAGAGGAGGACATTCTGCTCTTCGTGTTGTGAACGTGACTTGACACGACTTATCAACGTTTAGATTAATTTTCCAGTGCGTAAGCCAAATTTGGAGTTGATCAAGATAAGCCTGCAATTTTGCAGAAGCTCGTATCGGATCGAGATCTGTAGAAAGGATGGCTGTATCATCAGCGAATGTTGCTAGTAGTGTATCCTCGCTGGCTGGTATATCAGCGGTAAACAGTAAGTACAAGAAAGGTCCCAGAACACTTCCTTGGGGCACACCAGAGTTGATAGTCTGGTAGTCAGATAATGAGTCTTCGAATTTAACTTGGAAGTAACGGATGGACATGTATGACTTAAGGATGAGGAACAATTGATTTGGTAAGTGTTGTTTAAGTTTGAAAAGTAAGCCTACATGCCACACCCTGTCAAACGCCTGTTTTACGTCTAAAAATGCTGACGTACACATTTGTTTTGCTTCTAAGCTTTCTTTGATTTTATTAACGATTCTATGGCACTGCTGGATAGTGGAGTGATTGGGTTTGAAGCCGAATTGGTGGTTAGGGATTAAGGCATCTATATTTGTTACGTTTGCAATTCTGGTGAGGATAAGTTTTTCGAAAATTTTGGACATTACAGGAAGGAGGCTTATTGGCCTATAGGAAGTGGCATCAGTTGGAGGTTTTCCTGGCTTCAGCATCATAATTATTATTGCATACTTCCATAGTATCGGATAGTAGCACAGGCGTAGTATGCTGTTATATATGGTTGTGAGTAATACAATAGCTTTTCTAGGGCAGTTTTTCAGTACTTCACCTGTGATGAGATCATATCCAGGAGCTTTATGAGGATTTAAGAGACTTATTTCTTTTTTGACTTCTGCAGGTGAAATAGGCTTGGCTGGAAGAGACATCTGACAGGAGGCGTTTAAGAATGTTTGTATTTCGACATCATCTTCATCATCGTTGAGGATATCAGGAGCGGAAAATACATTAGCAAGGTGTTCTGCGAATCTGTTGGATTTTTCAATATTCGTCCGCGCCCAGCTCCCATCAGCTTTTCGTAGAGGTGGAATAGATACTATAGGTCTTTTGAATTTCTTTGTCGCGTTCCACAGGGAGTGATCATCAGTAGATAGATTGACGATGTAGTGTTCGAAGGATTCGTTTTTTGCTTCTTGGATAGCATTGTGGAGATTGTGCGTTATTCGATTTAAATAAGTTTTGTCAAGTGGATTCCTGGTAGTCTGCCACCTGCACCGAGCTCTGCGCTTTGCGATGACCAATTCTCTAATATGAAGCGGAATGTTCTGATTGTTGCGGGTGAGACCATGGGGTTCTGGAGTAGAGGTCCAGGAAGCGCTTTGTATTAAAGTAGTTAGGTACTGCACAGCTTCATCTATGTCCTCCTTGTCTTTTAAGCGGATATTTAGTGATATATTATCGTTGATATGTTGACGGAATAGGTTCCAATCAGTCTTTTTGGAAGACAGTCTCTGTTGTGGCTTTTTCCATATAATACTGGTGCTTAGAGTTATTATTACAGGACTGTGGTCAGAGTGCAGATCTAAATTGGATTTAATATCACTATGTAGGTCTGAGATTCCCTTAGTTATGGCAAAGTCTAACAGGTCGGGGATTTTATTTCGATCGGTCGGCCAATAAGTTGGCTCTCCAGTCGACAAATAGTTGAAATTATTTAGTTCTAAAACTCTCAATAATGTTCTGCCTTTAGGAGTAATCAGCCTAGATCCCCAGGCTGTATTTTTAGTATTCCAGTCTCCGGCAACTAAAAAGTGTGAGCCGAGTCGTTGGAAGAACTCGAGGTATACATCGCTTGTT
This sequence comes from Sinelater perroti, assembly GCA_036346155.1. Classification (NCBI taxonomy): domain Eukaryota; kingdom Metazoa; phylum Arthropoda; class Insecta; order Coleoptera; family Elateridae; genus Sinelater; species Sinelater perroti. Next base: position 7,865,422 of record JARFIY010000265.1, read on the forward strand.
ATAGAATAACGTGGTGGACAATATATTGAAGCAATTATAATAAGTCGGGAGAAATTATCTACTTTTATGATGGCACTTTGAATTTTGTGTGTTATGTATGGTTGAAGTACGTGATGTTTTATTGAAGATCCGATTATGATTGCAGACCCTGCGTGAGCCGCATCATCAGGATGGTTAGCACAGTAAATGGAATAGTATGGTATTTTAAGAGTTGTCCTTTGTGTTGAATGACTTTCAGTGATTAGGAGGATATCAATTTTATTTACGTTAAGAAATAGCGTAAGTTCCTGAATATGGTTTGATAAGCCATTTGCGTTCCATTCTGCAATTCTAAGTGCAGGGGCCATTATTGAGTTAATTTATTGATGACTGTTGTCAGAATGGTTAGAATCATACTGTTCTGGTTGAGTAATTGATTGAACATATTCTTAACATCATTAAGGAATATAGTAAATTTGCTAGTTAGGTCTGTTTCAGTGTTGTTAGATGGGATGTTAGGTTGTACTGCGGTCATTTGGGAATAAGTAGGGGTTGGGGTTGTTGGATGTAGTGGAGTATTAGTTGTAATATTTTGTGACAAAGGACTGGTCCTGGTTGGTCTTAGGTGATGGTTTCTGTTTATTAAGTCTTGATAAACTTTACAGCCTTTGTAGTTCGCTGGATTATTTTTCTGACATAGAGCACATGTTGCTGGTGTATTTTTAGATTTGCTGCAACTGGAGGTGTTATGTGGTGCTCCGCATTTAACACACTTAAACGGTTTCCTACAATAGGTTTTCGTGTGTCCATAATCTTAGCATCTTGTGCATTATACGATCCCACCTTTATTTCTTGGCACTTCTCCTAGAATTTTAGAATGATACAGAAATTCTAATTTAAAGATGTCTTTATTATTGTTTTGTGGCTCGAGATCTACAAAGAATAGAGGTAAGGGCTCTTTAGCAACCCGATGCCTGACATTTGTAATATTACGAACTTTGTGTTCTTCTTTCTCGAGTTCTTGTGTAATTTCTGGTAGGGGAATAGAAGGGTGGATGCCTCTTATGACTACACGGTATGCTCTATCTTGTTTTAACTGATATGAATGGTGCACAATTTCTTCTTCACGAACGTGACGGATGAGTTTTCTATAGGTTTCGGGAGTGTTGGGGTTTATTTTAACAGTATTGTTTGCCAACGCTTTGGTAGTGTAAGTTTCTTCTTAAACTACTTGTGCTAAGTTATCGATCATGTCTTTGTAATTTGAGACCCCGTATATAAAGATTGGTGGGTGTTTCGGTTCTCTTTTTGGAGGAATTGAAGTATTAGACGTATTGTTATTACTTTCAGACAGAAGTCAAAACTGATTAGCAGTTTCTATTTGGGCATCAATTTCAGAAGAATTTTGTCGTTTTGCTCTTTTTCTTTTGGTTACTATTTGCCAGTCGTGTTTGGTTTGATTTTGTGTTTCATTGTAGTTCATTGTTTCATCATCGCATGCTAAGTTATCTTCTGTGGTTTTATAGTTTATATTGCTGCTAACAAAATTATCATAATTTGCACTAATCTGCTGTGCTGATAGTACAGGTGGAAATTGATTATAAGTTGGTGTGAATGAAGGTGCTATTTGACTTGGCTGTTGATTGAATCCGCCGTTGTGATAACTCAGGTATAGCTCGGCACGCATGTTACTATAAATACGACCGGTGGCATCCTATTTAGGTGATTTGTTTGAGAAATCTATTAATTAGCGACATTGTATTACAAAATTTTCTATAAAAGTGAGCTAAACATAAAGTGACTATTTTACTTTCATTTGAATGTAGACCAATTTTATATTTACTTTTGTAACTTATTCCCACATGAAATTCAAAACCAAAAGGACACATACATATACCGCTTTAGCTATTGTCTTACGATTCTAGGAACTACACTGGACGCATCCTGTTAATCTAGATGAAGATAATGTAATTTACAACCGCCAATGTCGTTGTTATAATGACTAGAGAATATTTTCATGTTTGCTGTTGCTTTTGAGCCGAGAGTGAAAGACTAAAACCGCCGCGCGCCAATGTGGCAGATCAAGATTTTTATTTCCAAGCTATCGTGCTCCTAAATTCTATTTTATTTTATATTTAGCCACATGAAAATATAAGTAAATATAATTGCATATCAGTTAGACGAGAAGCATGTGCATCTTAGTAACATATCTTTTTCATGCTTTCCGTTTCATCTAATTTAGCGCCTTCCCCTTGTTTTTTCTTATGTCTGTTATCTGTTGTAACCATGTCTTTTTGGTCTGTCTTTTTCTTTTTTAAAAAGTCTTTCTTCACCTATTCTCATAACGTGTCCGAACCAGTTTAATTGTTTTTTTTTATATTGAATAACTTTTTTATTTATGGTGAATCTCTGGTATCTACATTTATGCTCCTGTTTTCAATTTCGCTATTGTCACTGTCTATTTTAGAATTTAATTTTAGTTTTTCTGTTAATTTTATTTTTCCCCAGTATAGATTTCGTTAAGAAATAGTATATCCTATTGAATTTATTGGTTATATTAGCTACCTTCTCATCAATTTTTCCATCGTTTATTTCCCAAATAGTCATAAGCCGTTACCTCTTTAGTTGTTTTTTTTTTAATTATCACCATAATCTTTGTTTTTTCTGTGTTAACAATCATACTATTATCTTCTATTTCTGTACTCCATATATCTACTAGTTTATTTATCTTTTTCGGTGTTTCAGCTATTAGTATGATATCGCCCGCATACAACAGATTATCTATTTGTACCAGTGTTAAATTTCTATAACAAATTACTGTTTTCGACCTCCTTGTTTTTTATTTTCAATCCTCCGAGCACACACATATTTGTTTATGCTTGGCGAACACTGTGTGTCAATTTGATCCTGTGCGAACATTGATCGTCCATTTCAAAATACCGCGTCCAATCGACATGGAAAAATTTCCAGATATACATCTAATATCGACGAATCAATTGATATAAACAAAAAATGCTTTTATAATTATTAACATATTTTTAAAAAAAGTAAAAAAATTTTTTTGAATAATTTGTTTTACGAAAAAAATTGTATCTCTGCCATTTTTAAATATTTTTGGCTAAAAATTTAGCTGAGTACTCTTGAAATATAGTAGAATCAAGAAAAAAATAGTGTTTTAGTGTATCTTTAAAAAAGTATATGTATGTTGCAACACGATGAAGGTGGTTTTGAAAGTAGAAAAAATCGAAATTTTTAGCAAAAATTGTACAAAAATTTATTTTTTATTACAGTATTGTGTAAAATAAGTATAATTATTAGCACAAGGCATTATTTTAAAGATTCTCAATATTTTTATTTATTCACTTCCGCCGCAGTCGAGGCACAAATACATACGATGTTCGTCACACATAGGCGCAGGCAAGATGGACATTGCATTTTAGTTTTTTTTTTATCTTTTGAGTAATGACAAAGTGAACACCTCACTATTTTGTCTAATTTTGGTCGTGCACTTACTCTCTCAGCAGGTTTTTCGCCAAGAATGAGCAAGAATTGCATATTTCAGCACGCAGCGTGACATTTTTCAGTTTTTCTTGCAAGTATGGGGTGAGCAGATACAAGACAAGTTCTTTTAGAGCAGCAGTAGCAGACAAATGTTTTTTCTCTCATACAAAATTTTCTCTTTTGGAGCAAATCGACACTTAGTACACAACAAGGTCAGAATGACCCTCAAGCGACTTTCGACGCTTCCAGAAGCTACTGCGTAATGCTCATTACAAAATAAGGATTCTAAGATGTAGTTGGCACTCAAAACTACTGGTACATGTCGTTCATCCCGCCAATTTTCAAAATGCCTTAAAGATATTTACAATCAAAATAGAGATATAGGTCAAAATGACCCAAGGTGTTTGCGGAGGGTTAATTATTTTATGACGCCGAAAAGTATAGAGCTTAGGCTGTCTCTTTGTTTGATCTCTTTCTGTATTTCAAATTTCTTCGATGTGGCATCGTTTATTTGTATGTATGCCGTGAGTTTATTATAAACACTCTTAATTACTATATTAATTAACTGTTCTGATACCCCTAATTGTCTTAAACTTTTCAATATATTTTTATCAATAGAATCAAAAGCTGCTCTTAGATCTATAAAGCAAATTCATAATTCCCGTCATGTTTATATCATAACGTCCATAACATTTTTTAGGACAAAGATGTTATCTGTGGTTTGTTTTCTCTTCTAAAAGCAGCTTGCTTATCTTTCATTCTTGGCTCTATCTAAATCTTTAATCTAGCTTCAAATATTTTAGTGCAAATCTTAAATGTGATCCCTCTTTTTTTTGTACTAGTAGTATTATGTTCCCTTTCCAGTCCTGTGGGATGGTTTCTGTTCTCCATATTTCTTGTACTATTGCCAGTAACCATTTTTTTCTTTCTGTACTCAGCCACTTTATTATTTCTAGATCGATCCTATCATGTCCCCCTGCTTTGCATATTTTTATTTTATCTAGTGCTTCTTCTAGCTTTTTCTTATAGTTCTCCTCTAAGTCAAATGGTTTTTAAAGTAATCTTTCCATATTTGAACCTCCTTTTTCGTTTGTTGTTTTTGGGTAACATATAAGAAACATAAAGCAAAAATTGACAATAATTCTGTTTAACAAACGGTGGAAAAACTGAAAATAAATGTAACAACGATCTAACATATCGTTAAATTAATTTCAACGCTGAGAAATATCGCTCCGTTGTTTGTATTCGTCTTTCCCTCTTGGTCACACAAAGATTATACATGCATATTCTTTCATACATTCATGTTCTCTAATTTTCCAAATATCATTCAACTCAGAAGTTACGTTCTTTTTTACATTATTTTGCAGTTGGGGCAATAAAAAGAAAAAACGTGTACCAAGATTCGTCAATGATGGAAAAATCATAAAAATGCTAATTTTGCCAAAAATTTGTTGGTGCGCACTTTTCCCATAACCATCTTATGTTAAAATCTTATTGGCCATACATCAGTCCAAATTTATGTTGTTATTAAATATTCAGCCCTCATTCCCACATTATCGTCCATTTTTGAGTATGAAAGTCTTCCCGCTCGAAGTTCGTCTTCCGCTTCCTTACCTCATTCTAAAAAAACCTTTTATTATTTAATTACTCTAATATTATTATTTAGTATTAATTGTACTCTAGATAAGAAATGTTGTTTTTACATCTCTTGTAACTTTTGATCACATAGAAACGAATTTATTAAGCTTTACATAAATTGGTCAAATTTTTAGAGGTTTATTTTCGTAACAAACCTTACAAATCAACTTTACTTCAGACGCTCTTAACAATCGTATAGTAACACAACAAGATTAAACCAAACCTACGGCAGGGGATATTCTAACTACCTTGCAAAGAAGAGGTTTGTGTGTAATATTGCCAGTCTCATTGCTTTTCAATCAAATCTTATGTGAATGGTTCAGTTACTCCGCATCATATGTTCATGCTACTCTTTGCTGTGATAACCTGTATAACCAAAATATTTTAATCAAATAAATGAACAATTTCTTAACTAATCCATATATTTATTTAATTCTTGCAATGACAGTTCTTGACAGGTGAAATGGCAAAGATACAAAATAATTATTTCAGATACACAATATATAACCCAAACCTTAAAAAAATTAATGTAACATAAAAAGAGTTAGCTTAGAGCATTTATTTTCTTACATTAACTTGAAATATGCTAAGGTTTAGCTGAAAAAATTGCCGCTGTGAACAATACTATAACGGAGCGTCGAGAAACTTCAGCGCGCCGTCGATTTCTTGAACTGAACATTTCAAAAAACAACATGCATCAAATCTCCACATTTAAAATTCAGCTAGAAATTAATCTACCATAACTAGCATAGAAAAGTTGACAATTGATAGATATTACGAGTCATAGTAGTATAGAATACTTCATTCGAAACATGCACAAGGGAATAATTATGCCTTTAATAATAAATCTGGTATATACACTAATAACGTCGAAATAGATATTGTGTCATTAACAAAACTGGCAAATTTTAAATATGATGGACGATTTTTATCAAGTGTTACAATGAAAAATTAAGTAGTTTTGACAAATATACGAAAAAATAATCGAATATTTTGTCAGAAGAGTTCGAGTGTCAAATGAGCCGTGAAGCTTTGTCAAATATGCTTCTCCACATTTAATGACAACGTTTACCCTTTCAAATAATATAACTTTTTCAACTAATAAATAAATAAACCTGTATTTGTTTTGGGGCATTCTTTAGTAGCAAAATTCATGCGTAAAATTAAATATGTAACGATCAGATTAAAGTTTGTGCCCAGAAAATAAATTACGTAAATTTATATAATAAATTATGAAGTGTTTCACATAAAAATCTAAGAAAATAAATTAGAAAAACGTGCAATTATCGTGATAAGTGACAGAGAAGCAAATATTACGCCCACAAAATTGTCGAATACCACAATATCTTTATTACATTTTAAAATTAATAGAAGAATCTGACAAATAGCATAAACTAGTTGAAACCTTATCACCAGAGGGTGGCGGGTGGCCTACTGAGTCACTAAAAATAATTGAGTACCTGCGTAGATTCGAACAAGGGCACCAATGACGGTCGTCTAAGACGACACATCGGCCCGCACGAGAGATAGTGTACGAGGGCCAGAGAAGGTGAATGTATAAAAGTCTTAACCTCTCATTTCGCAGACTGTGTTCCCACGCGGGGAGTCAGAGCCGTGAAAAGTTAAAACTTTTAAATAACTACTTTGTCTAGTACCCAAATGTTTATAAACGATAAGAATAATACTCTACAATTTTTTATTGTAATATGTAAAAAAAACACTTAATTTTGCAGTAAAAGATAGTAGTAGAAATAACCAACCCAACCACAATTTAAATATATTTCCACTCTACAATTAACAGCCTAAACAGTTTATAACATCTAATTACACTAGTTTTTTAATGCAATAAAATCAGTGCTAACAAGATGCGGCAATATAGGAAAAATCTATTATGCTTCCAGTATACCTAAAAAAAATATTTTGTCATTAACCTGAACCATTATTCCGTTATAGCCAAAAAAGTTAATTGGACTTAATATCCCTTACTGAAATAGAACACCGAGACATTTGAAATCTCCCAAATTTTATTAATGCTATAAAATATACTTAATAAGAACATATTAGATGATTTATGAGGCACGACATGTATTAAAACCGGTAACAGGTTTGCAGTTACAAAAAGTAGGTAAGTCGATGTTGCCTATTTCTTATACAGTCATTGATGAATAACTTAATGAACTAAAGAAATTATAATTTTACGGGCCCCCTGTAAAATCTATACAAGGTTATAAATATGGCAATAAAAAATGACGGTTGACTAGACAGAGAGAGGACATCTAGCTGTAATCAAAGTGTATGTCCCAAAAAATGATGAGAAGCCAGAACGCAAATATTTTACGACGGTTTTCAAAAACAAATATAATCACATTAATAAACACAGCTTTATAATTCTAACAAGTGATCAAAACAGTAAAATAGAAAAAGAACCGACAAATAAAACAATTAGAAACCAAAGAGGAGCAATAACAAAATAAAACGGCTTAGAATTGCTTTAATTTGCAACATTCAGTAACTTAAAGATAATACATACATTTTTTCGAAAAACAGACAGAGCATTGTCGGTTATATTATTGTGAACACGTATTCACTATTTAGTTAGAAGCAAAATTGCACCTCGGTCGCTTTAGTTAACATGATAGGAAACAAAACTGATAAATCATATAAAACCTATTTGTTGCAAAATTCTCTTATTAAATATCTATACCAAACAAGATTAACATAATATTTACGAGATATAGACACATAACGCAAAATAGATAAAGAATAGTTAAATTTAAAAAATACCATACATAAAACAGCGTGTAAACTGTCAGGTGAAAGAAAGAAAAACCAGAGAAAGAAAAACAAAGCTTTAGACTAAGAAAATTAAAGTGGCATTGCAAGAAAAGCAGAAAGTGCATAAAACCTATTTGAAAAGACAAACTTCCGAAAATAAAGAATCCTACAAACAAAAAAGAAATATAGCTAAAAATATAAAGCCCAATACATATTGTAATATCTCGGAACGTTTAGTTATATAAAAGACAAATATAAAGTGAACATACAATCAAAAAATAAAACAAACAAAGAAGCTATAATATAATAAATGGGGAAAGCATTAGAGTAAAAAGACAGATGATAAAGAAAAAAAATGATGAATTAAAGAGAGAATGCTTATATCAAATATATTTGAGAAGCAAGAAATTCAGAACTGTGGCGATTAATTAAAGCACTTACTCTTAGAACAAATAAAAATAAAATCCGCATATACAATACATATAAGCGGAAACATGGAAAAAATACTACCGTAACCTACTGACTGATTTGGATTTATAATGAAAACGGAAGATGACACCACCTCAGAACGAGAATAAAATAACAATAACTCAAAAAGTAATTAGAGCAATAAAAGAAATAAAAAACAAAAACTTGAGAAGCCTTAGAAAAATTGTTCTGTACTAGTGAAATATAGGTTGCAAAAATTGTTTCAAATGATAAATAACATATTCAGAAAAGCAAATAACGGGAAGGAATTACCAAAAATTGAATAGCCTGTATCATCCCTATATTAAAAAAGAACAATTGTAAAGTGAGCGAAAACTATAGAGGCATAAGTGCGATAACGCCAATAGAATGAATATACAAGAAAAAAAAAAGACCAAGCAGGACTTACTCCAAGATTCTGTATAGATATAGACTATACAACAATTGATAGAAGAGGGACAGGTAAAGAATAGAGACGTACACTTAGACTTTATAATTCTCAAAAAAGCATATGACTCAGTAACAAGAAAAAAATTATGAGCAAGATATGAGTAACAAAGAAAATAATTCAAGCAGTCGAAGAACTATATAAGAGTTACAAAGTAGCTGTGAAAATACAACACAACATTAGTAACTACTTTAGAACATCAAAAGGACTTTTACAAGGGTGCTTAACATTACCAACCATATTTAAGATTTACCCAGAGGACACGCTCAGAACATGAAGAAGGAAGAGTAAAGGGGTGGGAATTACAATTTGTCAAGAAAATCTATACACACCTAGTTTTACCAAAGATCAAGTTGTAATTGCACAAGACTATCAAGTTCTGGATTTTATGATTAAAAAGGTACAACAGGATACTAAAGCAGGCATGAAAATTAATTTTGAAAAAATTGAAGCTATCAAACGAACATCTAAAAGTTAGAGTCGTGGATAAACTAAGTGCTTGGATTTGCTATATTGAAAGGGGGACAAAAAAATAAACAGTAGAAGGGGACAAACAAAAGCATAGTTTAAACAACCGCACCAAATCCTATGGAATAGTCATATCACAAAAATATGAAACAGAAAATAACACAATAAATGGTACCAAGTATAATGATTTATAGAGCAAAAAACTAAGTAATAATAGGAAAAACAGCAATAAAAGTGATAGAAATAGAATACCGACAAAGGTGTTGTGGAGAGGCAGGCGTGTAAATAGCCGCTCTCGTGATGCGGTGTGGGATACGATACCGATCCGGCTCGTAAGGACCAAAAAATGGAGAGGCAGGCGTGTAAATAGCCGCTCTCGTGGTGCGGTGTGGAAACGTAGTACGGCCCGTAGTGGAAGGTCAGCCGATAAGGCCAAAATCGTCCCTTAAACGGCCGTCGCGTTAGCGGATGGGGGCGGCTACCGATATCAACCAATGAATTGCCAAATCGCTCACCTGAATCGGCTTCGGCTTCGTCGGCGATTCCAAGGTGGCCACCTCTGCGTTGCGGATCTGGTATCTGCGGGATGTTGAGACACGACCAAATTGGCCGAGCTGCGATGCGTGAATATTTGCGGAGTGTTGAATATGCGTGAATGTATGCGGGTTAAGACACGACCGTATTGGCCGCGGTGCGGGGCGTGAATCTGAATTTATGCGGACTAAGACACGAACGCGCGCTGCGCGTGAATGCGCGATGCGAATGTTTCCGTGAAGACACGCGTCTCGCGCGGCGTGAATGTTTCAGCTGAGCAAAAGCCCATGCCGTTTGTGTGCGACGGCAAAACGTAGCTGATATCAAAGGTCCGCATGCCGCCGCGATATAAAGCGGTTCAAGGGCGAAAAGGCCGCCACACCACACTCCCCACCTTGAAAGGTCCTGAGCTTTCAAAAAAATTACTACTTTATCAAGGAGCTATTAACAGCGGTTTGATTATATTGTAACAAACTATATATAAATGACCTATTAATACACTATCTATATATACATGAATCAGCTAAAATATTGTTTATTGGGTTGGCAAAGGATATAGCTTGGTGACAGGACGTTTGTATGTACCTGACCCGGTTTCTACTGAAGCTACAAGGATTACACCATCTGATCCGGGAAAAGTCTCTGTTATAACGCCTAGTGGCCAAATTAAAGGAGGTACATTATCTTGACCCAAGAGAACAACAGTACCGATCTCTATTGGGCGATCGGGTGATCCCCACTTCTGCCGAACTTGCAGCGTGTGCAAGTATTCAACTCGCCATTTTTTCCAATAAGACAATACAAGCTGATCTAAAAGCCTTTTGCGGTTTGTTAAGTTCAAGCTTTCTTCTGTCAATTCAGAAGAAGGTAAATACTTGAGGGGACTGGACATTAAAAAATGCGCCGGAGTGAGCACATCCGGATGCGGATCTGATGATAAAACACTAAGTGGTCGAGAATTTACAATACCTTCCGCTTGCACTAGCACGGTCAAAAGTTCCTCATAAGTGAGCAACTGCTTGCCCATGACTCGATACAAGTGTGTCTTAACGGTTTTAATGTTAGATTCCCAAATGCCTCCGAAGTGCGGGCGCGTGGCGGAATCATTGTCCACTCAATGTTTTAAGAAGCTCCTTTGATATCAGATTGGACAGTGGAGTTTAACAAAAAGAATAAATTTCGCCGAGCTGTGCCTTAGCTCCGACAAAATTGGTGCCATTGTCTGAGTATATAACAGACACTGAACCGCGGCGGGAAATAAACCCTTTGAAGGCGGACAGAAACGCATCGGATGTAAGTTCCGATACAAGTTCGATATGTATGGCTTTAGTAACCATACAGACAAACAAACAAATGTAAACTTTCTGAGAGCGTTGACCTCTACGGCGAGTAGGTATATAAGCGACAGGTAAATTAACGTGTATTTTAGCAATACGATTGTTGACAAAAATAGACCACCTATGTGGCGATGAGTGGATCCACGAAAGCGCTATTGAATCCGAGAAGGCGTAAACACCTGTAATAGGTAGACGAGCGGAAAGTTTGTCGCGGACCACGCGAACAAGCTTGGACAGCAGCAAAGCGGCGACAAGTTCTAATCGAGCTAGCGTTGTTATTTTAACTGGAGAAACCTTTGACTTTGCACATAAAAGCCGGACGGTGATATTACCTTCAGGATCAGTGATGTGCAAATAAACACAACAACCGTAACCACTGAAGCTCGCGTCACAAAAGGCTACGATGTTCACTACGGCTTTTCCCGCAATGCCAATATGGCACGGAATTTTTAGAGAAGAGGGTGCGGAAAAATCGCGTGCAAAAGCTGAAAAGCGACTGATGATGGATTCCGGAGGAACGTCATCCCAGTCTATTTTAGCTAGCCATAGTTCCTTAATAAGAATTTTGGCGTACAGCACAACTGGAGCTACAACGCTAAGTACGTCGAATAAGCGGGCAACTAGCGATAGAATCGTGCGCTTTGTGCATTTATCTTCTACAGCGATTGTTGTTAAAGAAAAGTAATCGTCAGCAGGATCCCAGATTAAACCAAGGATTTTAAAATTGTAAATATCGTTACCCATGCCAGAAAAATTTACTGGTGAGCGGTGAGACTCGGGAAGAACCTCCAATAAAGCGGGTGAATTAGTGGCCCATTTGACAAGGTCGAAAGAGCCTAATTCAAATAAATCGATTAATTCGCGAGACAATCACATGGCAGTCTGTTCATCGGGAACCGAATCGACCTAATCATCCATGTAAAACTGAGTTTCTACCAGTTTAGAAGCCTCAGGGAAGCGGTCACTATGCTCGCACGCTAAGTTGCGTAACGTACGCATAGCTAGGTAAGGGCTAGGCTTTAGCCCGAAGGGTATGCGGTCAAAATTGTAAGTGCGAATAGGTTCGTTCCTACTGAAACGAAATAAAATTCGTAAGTATTTACGATGGTGCTCGTTTACTCCGATGCGCAAAAACATTTGTTTTATATCAGCGGTCATTGCTATTGGGAATGTACGAAAGTCGAGTAACAACGAGAACAAGTCGGCCTGCAAATTAGGTCCGACATGCAAAATGTCATTAAGTGACAGCCCTGAGTGCGTTTTAGCACTAGCGTCTAAAACGATACGGATGCTGTCCTTATCTGGTCTGACAACGGTGTGATGCGGTATGTAGTAACCTCCTCTGTCAATTCAGAGTCAGGCACCTGGGACAAATACCCTGCGTTATATAATCGGCGATAGTTTTATTATAATTTCTCGTAGGGTTGGCACGCAATCGAATTTACGCTCGAGCGCAAGTAGACGACGGTGAGCCAGACCGCGTGAATTACCCAACTGAGGGGTTTCGAGAAAAGGGTAAATCAACAAAATATCTGCCGTCTTTAAATAAAATCGAAGAGTTAAAGTTATTTTCGCAATCTAATTCATCTGGACTAATAAAACGTTGAGATGGAATTTCCTCTAACTCAAAGAACTTCCGTAAACTTGACTCAATGTCAACGTTAGCAAGCGCGGTAAACGAAGATATAGTACTATGTAGGCAGGTTGCATCATAATGACATGCAATATCTCCCATAAGCACGTAACAAAAGCTGTTTAATATAGCGGGTGGTGCGCGATTACCAGAATCGACCCTATCTCCCAAATAAATATAAGGAAACAGTTGAGCACCAAGAACAACGTCAATTTCTCCCGGTACATTCCAGGATAAATCGGCAAGCGGTAAATTATTTAAATATGACATATCTTCATTTAATGTAATGAAATTTGCGGAAGTTTGTCTGTAATACAGTCAACTACTAAAGCACGAATGTAATATTTGTTGTTAGGATTAATTCGTGATTCTATTGCGAAATTAATAAAACCGTGTACAGGTCGCGAGGTCATACCAACACCTTGTAAAGATGAATTGCGTAATTTAATTATGGGAATGTTCAAGCGTTTACAACAATCCATAGTAATTAAGTTATTTTGCGACCCGTTGTCTATTAAACACCTGACGACGAGCGTATTTCCGTTTTTACCATGTGCATAGATCTGTGCGGTCGATAACAATATAGCTGAACTAGAAGAAACTGCTGAACTAAGCGATACGGAAGACGTGTCGTGAGATTGTGATATTGATTGCGTTGATATGGGCGCACGGTCAGCTGCTTGCGGTCCAGCCGCGACAGACGGCTTATTAGGGCGATCATCCTTTAAGTTCGAAAAATGCAGTAAAGAATGATGCGTTTTTTTACAAATTTTACAAACGTTCCGTGATTTACATTTAGTTGACGAGTGAGATAGACTTAAACAGTTTATACAGCCGCGTTTCGCTTTAATTAACTCGAAACGCACTTGCGGTGATTTCATATTTTTAAATTCAATGCAGCGAAATAGCTGGTGTTCTCTGTCGCATAGCGGCAACGCGTATTAAAATCTGTTCACTCGACACAAACGACTTGCAGGCACCTTGTGCGCCACGGCCAAGGCTGTGATAAGGTAAACTGAAATTCGCGCGCGGCTTGGTCTGCGAATTATTAGCATGCGAGCGCTCGAGTACTTTGACATAATCTTGCGTAAATGAAATAAATTGTTTACAGGAGGGTAATTCTATTCCGCTCACCCTATTTTCGAATTGTTGAAGCGTTTGGGGATCAAGTTTTCTTAAACCACAATGTAACAAGACAAAATCTAATAGGTCGGGAATGTCTAACTGTTTTAATGCGGCGATGGACGCGGAATATTTTTCTATATATGTATTCAAACTAACAGCATTACCGACGCATCCTTTGATGTCCAGAATGTTATTTAGATAATGACTGCCTAAACTACGTTTATCTTGATACTTTTAACAAGACTATCCCATATAATATTATAAGTATCCCCTGTAGGAATAATACCTGCGGTTAATTTTAAAGCGTCATGAGTTAATTTACTAATCAAATACTGCACACGCTGCGCGTCAGTCAAATTGTATTTAAATGCACATTGCTACGAAATATTTCGTAAAATATTGGCCAGCTCTCAGTCTTGCCATCGAAAGAAGGTAGTTCAATTGGCGGTAATTTTACGATACCTCTTTTGATCTAATGTAAATGTTTTGCTGTTTGACAATATAAGGTTGCGTTTATATTTAATACTCGAATATAAATCTTCAATAGAATTTAAACATGAGTAGTCTGGAGGAGTCTGATCAATTTCAAACTGCAAATTGTTAATTTCTTCAATTATTGTTTCAAACCTGCTGTATAATTCACTTATAGATTCAGTTTGAGATAAAAATAATTCGTTTGAGCGTAATTCATAATTTGAAATATTTTTGATATGTTATATAAACGATTAAATCGTTCGAAAATCGCCTCTTTTGGCAGTTAACTGAACTAATTTTAATTCAAGCTTATCCATTATAAGGGAACTTTACTTGAATAAAGCGTAATAAATTGTATTTGAATACCAATCCGGCTCGTAAGGACCAAAAATGGAGAGGCAGGCGTGTAAATAGCCGCTCTCGTGATGCGGTGTGGAAACGTAGTACGGCCCGTAGTGGAAGCTCAGCCGATAAGGCCAAAATCGTCCCTTAAACGGCCGTCGCGTTGCGGATGGGGCGGCTACCGATATCAACCAATGAATTGCCAAATCGCTCACCTGAATCAGCTTCGGCTTCGGCTTCGTCGGCGATTCCAAGGTGGCCACCTCTGCGTTGCGGATCTGGTATCTGCGGGATGTTGAGACACGACCAAATTGGCCGAGCTGCGATGCGTGAATATTTGCGGGTGTTGAATATGCGTGAATGTATGCGGGTTAAGACACGACCAAATTGGCCGAGCTGCGATGCGTGAATATTTGCGGACTAAGACACGACCGAACTGGCCGCGCTGCGGGGCGTGAATGCTTGCGGAGATGCGAAATGTTTCTTGCGGGTGAAGACACGACCGTACTGGCCGCGCTGCGGGGCGTGAATGTTTCGGCTGAGCAAAAGCCCATGCCGTTTGTGTGCGTCGGCAAAACGTAGCTGATATCAAAGGTCCGCATGCCGCCGCGATATAAAGCGGTTCAAGGGCGAAAAGGCCGCCACACCATGTTGCATGATATAAAGTAAAGATCGAATTAGGAATAACAACATTAAAAGACAAATCGGGGAATAAAAAGATGTATAAAGTGTCAATGTCCACGTCAGAAGAGTAGACAAAAATTGATAAAAAAGAAAATACTAAATTGGTGTCCAAAAGGAAGAAGAACTAAAGGGCGGCTCCGAAGCTCATTTAGAAATGAAGTGAAAGAAGTCGACAAATTCCAAGGAAGTGGGCCGTGGCCCAGTAGTAAAATATTTTTTAAAGAAGGGAGGCCGAAGAAATACCAATAACTATAGAACCACCAGTCTACTAAACTCAGCTTACAAACTATGCACAAGAATAATAACTATAAAAACTATTCTTGAAGGTGAACAAAACGGATTCCGCAGAAAACGTTTATGTATAGACTTAGCATTTGTACTAAAGAAAAGAATAGGAATATAGAGAGAAATAAATATACAGGCACATACTGCCTTCACAGATAATAAGAAGACTTTTAATAAAGTCCTTAAGCATAAAATGTAGAAAATATTACATCACAAAGGGTTTCTAAGACATATAATAGAAGTATGTAAGAGCTTATACAAATATATTACCACTATTATTGAGAATAACCCCGGTGAAGACACACAGCCGATTAATATAAATCAGGGCTTAAGGCGGGGATACTGCTTGTCTCCTCTACTATTTTCCCTATAAATAGATGATCTCATTAAAAATAAAAGAAAGAACCACCACCAAAAATCAAGTTACGGCATATCAAAACAGTAAATAACTTTTTTTGCCGATGATCAGGCAATTATTACGTCCTCAGAAAATGATCTACAAACTAAATTCCCTTTCGAAAAAACATAATTTCGAAATACCAAAATCCAAGATGAAAGTAATAGCTTTTTAAGTAAAGATCCAATTAGGTCAAAAATTTGAATCGATAACATTTATCTACTACGAGTAACGCATTTTAAGTATTTAGGATACCATTTGACCTATTATTATAACAGAAAGTTAATAATAGAAGATAGAAAAAATTGAAGAAATGTTTCTCACAATACGAGAAAAATTAAATGAAATGGATGGAAAGCTAAACCGTGCTCGAAATGAAGGAATTAGAAACAATAATGAAAAATTAAAGTTGCAATTGGTGGGGCGCAAGGAAATATAGAATACTTAAAATGAGAAAGCAGAAAAAATTATTATAAAAGGAATTCAGGAAGACGAATACGTAAATGAGGAAGAAACGGAAAGAAAACTTGTGCTGGTATGTCGGAATATTGGAGTAGAAGTAAATAACCAAAAGGGCTTAGGTCAAGTAGGAAGAGTAAGCAAACGTCAGAAAGAAAAAATGATGCCTATTTTAGTTATAGAATAGGTATGAGATTCTGAGAAACTGGAAAAGCCTTAGAAGGGCGAACATATGGCTAGAGGAAACTTCTTCTTCTTCAAATGCATACTCTTCGGGAAAGAGTGTTTGCGATCATGATTCGGGATACTGCAATTCTAAACAGTTGTGATGATGTCAGTTTATACCACTCTCTTAGATTTCTCAGCCAAGATATACGTCTGCGACCTGGTGGGCGTCGGCCGTTAATCTTGCCTTGTAGTGCTAGTTGCAATAACCGATATTTAGTGTTTCTCATAATGTGGCGGAAGTATTGCAGTTTATTTGTTTTTATTTTCTCAATACATTCTGTTTCTTTTTGCATCCTTTTCAAAATTTCCTTGTTACTCACTCTGTGGATCCATGGAACTCTAACCATTCTTCTGTATGTCCACATTTCAAAAGCCTTTACTCTTTTAAGGGCATCCTTCGTTAATGTCCACGTTTCAGCACAGAGTACACATAGCAGCGTAATAGTCTGATACGTATCTGTAGATGTATCTCGTGAGAGCATAATGTTGCTTTCATTTTCATAAATGCTGAGCGGACCATTTCTATTTCACCTTGATTTCTTGCAGACAATTACACTGATCGTTTATCCATGAGCCCAGGTAACGATATTGAGATACGTTTTCAATTATTCTATTGCTATGCCCTAGTACTATTTGCGTTGCTTGAGGATTTCTGCTGATCACCATTGATTTTGTTTTTGTTGTGTTTATGGAGAGACAGAAATCTTGACTAATGACTGATGTCTGGTCCAGCATTCTTTCCAATCCTTGAGCTGATTCAGACATTAATACCGTATCATCAGCATATCTTATTGAGGTTATTCGTTCTCCATTTAATAGTATTCCGTCATCAGAATTGTCAAAAGCTTGTCTAAAAATCTCTTCTGAATGCAAGTTGAAAAGTAAGGGTGACTACACACATCCCTGTCTTACTCCGCGCAGAATATCCATTTCTTCCGTACCGTGTCCATCAACTCTTACACCTACAGTTTGGTGCCAGTATAAATTGGTTATTACACGAATATCAGCTTGATCTAGTTGTATCGCAGTCAATACTTCAAGAAGTTTATCATGTTTGACTTTGTCAAAAGCTTTTTCGTAGTCAATAAAGAGCAGATATGCATTTTTATTTACATCACGGCATCTTTCTAATAAAATTCGCATAAACAGTAAAGGTTCGCGTGTATCCAATCCATCCCTGAAACAGAACTGATGTTCTGTTAGTCGTTCTTCACATTTCTTGTAGATCCTGCGATGTATGATTTTTAAGAATATTTTGAGAACATGGCTCATTAAACTTATTGTTCGAAAATCTTTACACTGTTTTGGTTTATTAATTTTTGGCAATGCTACAAACACAGAGTGTAACCAGTCTTTTGGAATTGTCCCGCTTTTATATATACAATTGAAAAGATCTACTAGTATTGGGATATTTTCGTCTTTTATCAGTTTCATAATTTCAGTAGGTACCTCATCTGGTCCTAAGGCTTTTCCTGTTTGTGATGATTTTATTGCTTGTATAATTTCATCCTTTGTTATTTCTAGGATATTTTCTTTGTTTACATTCGTATTTGGTTTAACACCTCTGTCATCTTTGAAAAGATTGTATGTATAATTTTTCCATTCTTTTATTTTATCTTCAATTGTGATAAGAATTTCTCCTTTTGAGTTTATTGACATATTACCTTGGTTATTATTATACGCTTTTCCATTTAATTCACGGACTTGCTTATGCAGATTCCTTGAGTCATGTAATTTTTCCAGATGTTCAATGTCTTCACATTTTATTTTCAACCAATTACTCTTTGCTTTTCTTATTTCTTTCTTTATGTTTTTGTGCAACTCCCAATATGCAACACTATTATTGCATAATTTCATTAATCTTCTTCTTTCCATCATTTCAGTATAGTATCCGTCATCCAAGTTTTTCTTTTTGCCTCTTTTCTGGTTTAAGCATTTCATCACAAGTGCTTGTTGAAATGGATCGGATAGTTGCCCATTTCTTTTCTATGCCTCATTAAATTTGTATTCGCTTTTAAACGTTTGTTGAATGTTTCCGTCACTCTTTCGAACACGTCCTGTTTCTGAGCTTTTCAATGTCAAATTTCTTTGTACAAGGTTTTCGTGCTTTTCTTAGTGTAATTATGATGTTGGCAACTACGGGATTATGATCAGAGGCCACGTCTGCACCAGGATAAGTTTTACCGCTTTAAAAGCATTTCTAAATCGTTTGTTTACTATAATATAATCTATCTGGTTGCGTATAATGTGATCTGGATTATCTGCTGGGGAACGCCACGTATATAGACGACGGTTTGGAAGTTTAAACCATGTGTTCATTATAGCCAGATCGTGTTCTTGACAGAATTGAATTAATCGTTCGACTTTGTTGTTCCGATCACCCAATCCATAATCACCTACAATATCCTGACAGCGTTGTTTGCCGACTTTAGCATTAAAGTCGCCTAAGACTATGTTCATATCGTGTTTGTGTGTTACTTTTAGAATTTGATCTAAATCATGATAAAACTTTTTTATATCGTCTTCGTCACTTTCTGCAGTTGGTGCATATACCTGAATGATGTTGATTTTATTTTGAAGATCTTAGTTGCAACATTATAATTCTATTGGAGAGCGGGAGATAACTTTCTACATATTGTTTAAATTTTGAAGATACCAATCCTGCAACACCATGTTGGTTTAATGTGTTACTATCACCCGAATAATATATTATTTCTCCTTCTTCTGTATTTATTTGTCCATTGTTAGGCCATCGAACTTCACTTAGCCCAAGTAAATCAATTTTTAGTCTATTCATTTCTTTTACGGTGTTATGAAATTTTCCCATTTCAAATAGACTTCTTACGTTCCAAGTAGCGATCCTAACAGGCTGGGAGATTCTTAGCACCTTGTGGACATTTAAGTCCTGCCCAGTACTCAAGGCCATTTCTGTTTGGTTCCCTGTCATGATTGTTCTTGGAAGATCTATAATATGTAGTAGTTTTCCGTTGCAAAAAATATAACACGAACGGAAAGGGCTAATATTTAAATTAAGAGAAACCAGCCAACAATGTTAAAATCATTTTTAAGATAAAACAAATTAATTGTAAACAACATGATAAATGTAGTAACAGAGTATATGTCGAATAAAGAATAAAAATTGAATCACTAACAGAGGTAAACAAACTACTAGCGAAAGATCACCGAAGGAGCAACATTACAAAAACACAAAATAAATTAAAAGACCGATAACGACGGAAAAAATGATAATGACAAGAGTAATGGACAAAGACAAGAGTTAAAGGAGGTAAGAAATGATGCAACAAAGATAGATATAGTAAGTCATAAGATAAAGACAAAGAGCAACAAAACCAGTTATTAGAAAAAGTCTTAAATATTGTAGGTACGTGGAATGTAAGCAGTAATTCGAGGAAGAAGCAATAGTAAATTTAGTAAAGTAGAGGAGCAAATATAATATACAGATTGCAGCAACACAAGAAACACATTTGACAGAAACAAACATACCAAACTTAAAGAATTGCACACTATTTACGATTAGAAATAACACTTGGAAATTTGGAGTGAGATTTATGATAAAAAACTTAGGTTTAGGCTCTAGGCTCCACTTAAAAGCATAGCCTGGAAACTGAAAGGTTAGGACTCTCATATGTTTGCTTTCTGTCCGTATTAAAACTGAATATGAAAAAACAAGGATACCTAAAAGATAAAAATGGTGACTTACTAGGCATTCCTGAAGAAATTATAAGGAAGTGAAAACAGCACTTTGAAAAGTTGTTAAATGCACATGAGGAGAAGAAAGAAAAAGGAAACAAAATGGCGGAAGAAAGGCAACAGCATCAAGTAGATGAAAAAAAAATTAGTGAACCATCAAAATGCGAAATAGAGGAAATAATTACGAAAATGAAAAATAATGAAAGCTTAGGGGAGAACGGAATGATAGCCGAAAACATAAAACTGAAATATATAATGTGTACGACCGGGTCAGATAAATCTGAAATACAGAAAAAATGGCACAGCAATGGGCCAAAGTAGTTCCAATATCTATATTCAAAAAAGACAGGGTAAAACTTAGTAATTATAGGGGAATTGCATTATTTAATACTGCATACAAAGTTTTAGCGACACTGATAAAAGGAAGGTTGGCAATATACATAGAACCAGCACTTGGAGAATACCAAGCCAAATTTCGTTAGAATAAATCTACAAGCCACCAAAGCCACGAAAAAGGTAGTGGAAACCGGAAATAAAAATTTAAAAAAAGGAGATGTAAACTGGCATATGCAACCATTATCATCACAATTATTCTGACTTAATATTCCCAGTAAGAATAAATGAAAGCAAGATTAGTATCAGAATTTATGATAACAAAAAATTAAAAAAATGTTAGTCTAGACTTTTTTGTTACACAGTTTTTAGGATATTTTTTTATTGTCAAAAGGCCCTTTAGGCTCATTGCTATTCAGTTTGGTACAGCTTCTTATTTCTTCTTGTTCGTATCATTACCTTTAGTATTATTTTTTTCCTTTTGCCATTTGATCCTTTATCATGTCCAGGTTCATTGCCTGGTTCTTTCTCGTATTTGGGGATGCTTTTCGGTACTTTAGTTTTTTTGACGTTTTATCGGTTTCAGCTTTTTCTAGCTCTCTTTTATTCTTGCCCCATTTCCACTCTAACCCATCTACTACCACTTTACTATAACCGATTTTAACCGTCCTATCTTTTTTTATCTCTTCTTGTGCAAATGCTCTTATTTTCCATTGCTTTTCCTTTTCAGCCATTGTTAGATCGTCGTTTATGTATACTTTCTCGATTTTAATTTTCTCTAATTTTGGTTTATTCTCCATTATTTTCTTTTTATCAATTTCATTTTCTAGTTCTATTACGCATGTTTTTTCTCCTATTTTAATTGCTGTTTTAATTGTGTTTATAAAATTCCCTACTGCACCCTTCAGCGTGTCTGGGTTATTTGTGTCGATTTTTATTCCGCTCATGACCACTTTGTTTTTCTGTTTTCCTTTCTCTAGCCATTACAAATCGTTTATTTCCTTAATCTCTTTTTTATCTTTTTATTTTCTTTGTCTTTTCATTCTCTTACTTAAGCTGTTTGTTTTCTTCTTTGATTTTGTTGATTTCCTTTATGAAAGTCTTCTGATCATTTCTTGTTTTGCTGTATTTCATTTGTTATACCCTCCATTTCATCTTTAATCTGCTTACTTAGGTTACCTATCAATTTAGTATTTCATCTAATTTGCCATCATTGACTTTATCGGTTTTAATTGCTATCCTTGGTGTTTTATTACTTTTGGTAAATATTTCTTCGTTGTCGGTCCCTGGCATGTTTTCCTCTTTTTCGTATCATCAGTTGAATAATCGTCACTATCTATTTTACCCTGATTTCTATTATTCTTGACCCTTTACCTTTCTATTTATTGATTGAGCTGCGAAAATAGGTTCATCCGTATCTACTTCTCGGGGGTTAACCTACTATCAGCTCGGGATTATTATTTCAAAATTCCTACACTTCGTGTTGTTTTATTTCAGTTTATACTGTTTTATTCCTTGTAGGTACGATGGGTTGCCTACTCTCTGATCGTTCGAGAGTAAGTGGGTCGACCTCTTGTTTATTTCCCGTGTCGGTTAGTTTAGAGCAAGCAATTTTAATCCTTAATGCCAAACTTCCTAACCTTTAAAGTTTCTATTTAATAGTTATTTAGCTCACAGTTTAGATCCGGATTTGTCTCCTTTCTTACTCCTCTACTCTGTGCAGTTGCTTTCTTCACAGTATGTCACTGTTCTTGTAATATTTCAGCTCAATATGGTCCAAAAGGGGCTAAATATCGGAGCAGAACATAACACACATGCAGTATATTCAAAACCTCAAAAGTTATCACGATTATACATAATATATGTTATTTGTATCTTAGTATTATCTGTCTATATATTTCAACAGAAAGTAAACAAAGACGACTGACATTAAATTTGGCGTAGCGGTAGCTTCTGACTTACACAAGGAGGTCCGTGCGTGCACGCTGGCCCGCTTTCGCTATTGCCTAATTGCCCGGCCGCCGCGTCTGTCATCAGGCCGCAAAAGGCGCGTCTGCGACGGCCATTGAATTTGCTTCCACTGAGCGGAGATTCGATTGTAAGCGCTTATTCACAATAGATGTAAGTATAAGCCGTCCATAAGAGATACGTATAATGCACGTAAGCCTTATTGAAACATTTAAAGTTGCGCATGCTCAAACACAGTAGCGCAGCAACGTCTTTCAGACATTTTGCAAAATTATGTTGTCTTTGTACTTGTTATCCCTTTTATGGTGTAGGAACAAAGCCAATATTTTGACAATACTACAGTTACCTAACTGTAGTATTGTCAATATGCAATTTCAGAATCAAAACAAACATTTTGTTACTGCTGCCAACATTAATCTAGAAAAAAATAAAAAATAACTACAAATGAAGTAAGAAATACGTAAATTAAACCGATTTTAACTTTACTTATTTCTTACGTTTGAACGTAAACGTAAAAATTACCAGAGTACATTATGAACGAGCGCATAAGCTTTGCATTGGTTTCACTTTACGTATAACGCATTTATTATGGGAGCTTATGCTTACGTTTATTATGAACAGATGCTAAGTTAAATGGTTTCACATTTTCGATATAGGGAAAAAACCGATTTAATAAAAAATTTATACGTTCCCACCCTGCAAAAATTTAGGAAAGGCGTGTGACAAATTTGTTAGCTTTTTAGCGAGCAACCTCTTGTCTTTATTACATAGTAACTAAATCTATATGGTAAGTCTAGGACATAATGTCTTCTTAATCTACAGCATTGGTTGCTGTTATCTGCAAGGTTCAACGCGAGCACATTAGAATAGAGTTGTAATATATCTACATTATTTGCACTCATTTTCACTATACAGTCCTTCATTGCATTCATGGACCAGAAACTTTCAAAGATGGATATGTTGGTTGCGGATGCGTTTTAGTATTTAATAATATTTACTAAATTTAAGGTTTAATTCTTTTCTCTTCTTTTCCATATATGCGTTTTCCACCTGATGCCTTTTTAGGTGTATTTCTAGATATCTGACTAAGTCGACTTGGTGTATTGGCAATCCGTTAACAGTAACCGGTAGACATATAAGGTCAGTATTTAAGTGGACCACCTCTTGTCAAAAATCCAGGAATCGTTGTCATTGCCATTTGATTCTGTCAGACTATGTAACCATCGAAGCATTTGGTCGATGGCGATTGTGATGTGATGCCAATAGGTTGGCTCTCCGTTCAATCTGTTTAAACGGGTCCAGTAGAAGATCCAACTTGTCTCGTCCAGAAATTAAGTGGACCACACTTTCTTGTCGAAAACACAATCAGCATTGCTTTGATTCAATGGACGTTCAACATGCGAGCTTTTCGATCGACGGCGATTCGGTTGTGCCATTCGGTGCTCGTTTGTCAAAACTTTCGGACGAGCTTGGCAAAGATCAAATCTTCCTCATCTCCAAGATAGACGACATTTTGTGAACAACTGAGGGTTTATCGATTCTAGCTTATCCGCGATTCAAAACGAATCTTTCGAAACGCCGTCACGAGTTTTGCATTTGCTCGTTTGCTACAAAACTTGACGAGCTTGGCGCATAATCTTCCTCATCCCAAGATCTCGACGATCATTTTGAACAACCATTTGATCGATTCCTAGATTATCCGCGATAAAACGAATACTTAAACGTCCGAGTTCAGCAAATTCGTACACGTTGTTCAATGTCTCAGTTGCTGCAGGTTGACGACCTGTGCGTTCGTCCTCCACACTCTGGCTTTGCTTGAACTTTTGTCCGCTAAAAGCTGGCTTGTGATCATGGTTCAACGTTGATGCCAGCAGGCGACTGCTGCTTGGAGCGTGCATTTAAGTGCCACATTTGCAGACGTCGCCGCGTGATCATGGTTCAACGGAAGCCAGCAGGCGACTGCTGCTTGGAGCGTATTTAAGGTCAAACCCTCTCTACCTACTCCAACCAGTCCCAGCGCCCTCTGACGTATATTTGCACCAGGACAAAAATATTCTTATTACTTAAAATACAGACCTTGTATTCCTTGACAATTGGTGGAATTTACTTGGACCGTCTTGCTGCCGTTTATTTTTATTTTCCATTTTTTGACCATTTATGAATTCTATCAAGGCTTCTTTGAAGTTTCTTAAGCGCTCTTGTTGCGTCTTTGTCGGTGGTTAAAATGGCTGTATCACCTGCAAAAGTGACCGTTCTTACAGTTTTATTGTGAAGCAGATCTGCCGTATATCATATGTAAAGGATAGGCCCCAATTCACTGCCTTGAAGAACTCCTGATCTCACTGGGTGGAATTTTGAAAGTTCTTCTTCATGCACAACTTGGATATATCTCTCTTCCGGGTAAGAAGTTTTTTATGAGAATGACTCGATGAAGGTAAAAGGAAAAAGTGCTTAACATCTACGTTATACGAATAACATGAAGGAAATCAAGTCGATAAAATACCTAATCTTAACTTAGTGAATTAGTGGCGTTACTCAGCAAAAGCATTTTCGGCCAAGCCTTATCACATGTGTTTTTCTATTTAAATTCCGATCGCAACAAGAAAAATATTTGAAATACTTTGGAAGAATTAGCAGATTCTGCAAATTTAACAAACTAAACAATATATGTCGCAATCGGCTTTTAAATAAGATTGTGAAATGGTAATTCATTTCATACTTCTTTCTTAGCGATTCGTTGCATAACATGTAGTTATTTCTACACAAATTTGGCACATCGCTATAAAAAGGAAGGCATAAAAACCGCTTAATTGTTGCTGCTATTGAATTTATTATAATGCCAAGTACCATACCTTTACCACACAGTGATAATAGAAAACAGAAATTTTAATTAAGATGTTATTAGCGCAAGTGCCATGCCAGGAAGCCTTTCATTCCTGAAAATACTCAAATGTAATATTTGTCAGAACCTGAGCTATATGCAATAAACAATTCTTATAAAATTTATTTTCGGTAACTGCAGCAAAATTTTAGATTTACCGTATTATAAAAGGTGGGGCAGTGCAACTATTTATTCTTTGAGAGTATTGTTACTGCCTAATGAATGTTTTATTACTACATCTGTCAGCATATTGTAAAAAGTTTACGCATAAACTCGTTAAGTGGTTAAACTTGTCAAAGGACGTTGATGCTAAAGTTAAATTTATTGCTTGTAAACTAGCTTTTCCATGTGGAATATTTTTTTTAGTATTTTTGAAATACAAGCTGCATTAGGTAAAAAAATATTCTACTGCAAATCACTATCACAAAAATCGCATCATAAAGTAAGATAATAAGTAAATAATAGTTGTTAAGTAAACTATAATTTAACATTTAATTAATTTCTTTTTATAATTACTAGGCTTAACATTACTATACGTATACCTTACTTGCTAGTTGAACTTGGCATACTTCTACTTTATTTACACAAAAACCAGTTTTTACGATGGTTTCACATAGATAGCCGCATTCAAGGCGTTGTTTTATTTATAAGGGCAAACGTATTCTTTTATAACCTCTAAACTTGCGCCCGCATTAGTATTCAAGGGTATTTTGACGAATTTGAAAAGATTTTTGCTTTGAATTTTTATATAGGTTACAGGAGAAATACGCTATTGCGCACATAAATTGTAATTAAAAGGTACTAGCTACGCACTCGATACTGAAAACTTTGAGGTGCATTCTGTTTAACACCTTAACCACTTTTTTACAGGTACAACCGGCCTTTTAAACTAATTTCTCTTCGTGCACTGTAATTTAATTAGAATGATGATTTTGAACCTTCGGATTTTCTTATTAGTGCAACGAACACTGTCATTTTAAGATTTGAAAGTATCATTACGACTGAAGATAAACAAAAATTTTCACATTTTTCTGTAAAGAATCCATCTTTAGGTTTATTGTAGATTTCAATATCTAACTTTTCTTTTAATATATAATGCGTCTTATTTTTGTACAAGAACCATTACTGTAGTGCTAGTCGTTAGATATTAAAATAATAAAATTTTTCCACGCTTCTGTAAATATTCTCTCTATTCACTCTAGAGGTTAATACAAACGTATATAAGGTATGACTTAATTCCTTTCTATCCTTGGCGGAACTTGTCAACCTTGACTTTGTGATTAGATAATATGGAATTGGTTTTTTATATTTTAATAATTCTTAAATGAACGTTTTTGAAATAATAACAATTTTTTATTTTTACATTAATTTTGGATTGTCCTCCCTCTTTCTTTATAGGAGCTAAAACGACAAAGGTAATGTCCCGTTATTTTGAATCTAAACACTGTTTAATTACCGAAAGGAATACGCTATAATTTATTTAGATAATGGCAGTTCTTTTGTGATACCGCTCTAATAATAGTAAACTTGTCTTCTTAACAGAAAACAGAAATCAACATCAAATTTAGGATAGTAAGTGCTTTATCTGTGAAAATCAACATTTCCTCAGTTTGATGAGTGAACTTAACGGCAATTGCTCTTTCAAAAGAGACATAGACGTTAATCAAATAGAAAAAGATTTGTCTGTTTTATAATTAATGTTTTTATTTAAAATACTAAACTTTTTCTTGCATGCATGCAACCACATACATGTAAATGCACACCCACATGTACACTACAGAGAGCCTTGGAAACACCAATTTTTAAAACATACAGGAACAAAATATAAAACCGTTTTCACGAACGGGTATTTAGATAAACTCTTATTATTAAAAAACCTATTTCAAAACCTTCCCAACCAACAGAAATAGTTCTGCTACTTTAGATATATTACCGATAAAATAAACCGCATATTAGTAACCTTTATAGCAATAATGAAATAACTAAAGATCATTATCCCCACGAGTTACGCACGAGAATATGGAAAGCAATATGTAGAAACTATAAAAGGACTTGTATAGGTCAAACAGACCTTAAAGAAATATGATAACAATTCGGCACAAGGACCACAAAATTAATTTTTCCCGCACAAAAACCATTGCTTCCATTTCTTATTCTACGAGCAGAGTTATTATTGAGGTAATCGAAATAAAAAAATGTCCTTAATGTTTGAATAAAAGCGACGATAGCCTACACTTAAATATTATTTGAAAACTTTTAATTGTACTTCACCATTTCTTTCTCCAACCCAAGACTCTCCTGGGCCTGCCTCTTTTTCTCCCATGGGGCTTCAATCCGTTATTTTCTAATCCACCTGCTACCCTTGCATCTTCTCGCATATCTATACCATTGTAATCTTAGTCTTTCTATTCTGGTTATTGCATCCTCTTTGAATCCCATTCTATGCCAAAACTTTTCATTTGATGTTTTGCCTGTCCGAACTACTATACAATACTTTATCCAGCACATTCCATCTCTGTTGGGATAATTTTAATTTGTTTTGTTGTTAAATACCCATGCTTATGCTCCGCAGCTCATTATACTCTCTATCATTGTCTTATATATTTTCTGTGTTGTCTTTTTTGTGATATGGGTGTTTCAGAGGACTAAATTGGGTTTTTAATACAAGTTCTATTTCTAGCCCTTATTTCTTCTTCCTAAGTTGCGTTTTTAAATATTACGCATCCTAGATATTCAACTTTGTCCGTACCTCTGATCGTTATGTTTTCATCTACCTCTAAGTTACCAGCATCATCTTCTCTTATAGTTAAGTAGTCTGTTTTCTGAATGTTGGTGTCTAAACATTAACGTATTCTTTATTGAGTTCTTTAAATGAAACCCAGGTCTTTCTTAGCCTTTGCTATGACTACATGGTCGCCCGCAAAGCTTAAGGTATATAAATTATCATCACATACTAGGACTGTTATTCGTTCGCACTTTCTTTTTAGTTGTTTAAGCGTGTGTTCTAGATAAAGTAAGATTGATAACGGTCACACTGAGCATTCTTAGAGTAGACCTTTCGTTGTTTGAAATTTTTTATCGATTTTGTGCCTTAATTTGACCGTTACCATATTGTTTTTGTAAAGGATTCCAACGGTTTTAATCGTTTTTTATGTATTCTGATTTTTTATCGCTTTCCATAGTTTTGTTATGGGTATTGAGTTATAATCTTTTGTGATTTCTAGCTTAATTTTTCTCTGTTAGCTGCGTTAATGTGTATATGTGATTGAGGCATGATTTTCCTGCTGTAAAGCCTGCTTGGTCATTTCCTATTTTATCTTGTACGTCTTCTTCTATTTTCTTCTTGTTAACTTTGTGTATAATCTTATAGCTGAGATTATTCTAATACCTTATGTAGGCTTTCGTCCACTCCTCTGACAATTCTCTTCATAAACATGTTTATTAACATTCTGTGGAACTTCTCGGAATCATACATAATCATTTTCTTTACAATTTCTTTTAGGCCAGTTGACTTTTTATTTTTTAAAGTTTTTACTATTTGTTTCTTTTCCTCGATTTGTAGTTCCGTTTGTGCAGGTCCGCTGTTATTTACTGTTGTGTCAATGTTTCTTGATAATAATTGTAGTCTATTCTCTGTCAATATCTGTCGATAATACTCCTCCCATTCTTTACATTTTACGAATTCTAGATGTACTATTTTCCTTATATTTGTTTTTAATGCCCTAATTGTCTTCCACGACTCTGTACTTCTTGTACCCCCAATACATATGTTCTGACATGTTTTGCCATTAGTCATTTTTTCTTTATTTATAAGTTTTTGGTTTTCTATTCTTCACTTTATATGCTTACCAGTCATTTTCTATTTTCTATTCAGACATTTTTCATATAGTTTTTTTCTCTTATATTACATTTCTTGTTTTTTCGCTGATATATTTGTGTTATTTGTAATAGAAAGTTGTCTCTTTAATGCTGTTCTTAGTATGTGGAATTCAATTAGTTTGTTATCAAATCTTTTTTTATACAATTCTCTAATTGTTTCGCCATTGAACAGGTGTATTTTTAGTTGTTTTTTTTACTTCCGGTTTTAGCTTTTCTCCTTTTTTCTTTGTTTCTTTTCCACCATCCTTTCCTCTTGTGTTACTGTGCTATGAAAATTCCATATACATATAATATCAGAAGCCTATGGCTAGTACTATATTCAGCACCCCTTTTAACTCGCATCTTTATTTTAATAGTCGTGTTAACTTTAACTATTATGTAATCTATGATAAACATGATATTTTTTTTGTATCCATGTATATTTATAGATATTCTTATGTTTGTATTTTGAAAAGCTTTTTTCATTATCTTGGTGCTGTTATCTGTCGGTCGCTGTGCTCAGATGATTAGAATTTTTCTTTCGAAGATGTTTAGTTCTACTATTATTACTTGTTCATCAATGGGTACCTAGGATATTACTGTCTTCCTCCACTTTCTTTTGATTAACATACCCACTCCGGCCTGTGCTTTTTTTATCTTGTTGACTCTGCTCCAACAGTGTAGTGTACCATTTATATCTTCTATGTCGGTTTTTTTTGCTTATGTCTAAAATACCGATATTTTTTTCTAAAATTCATTTATAACTTTGGTGTTTTTGATTTTTCAGCCTTGGAAATTCCACATTCCACATTCTTTTCGGTCTTCTTTTTCTTTATTATCTTGTTTTGGTCGAGATTTAAGCTATATTTTAATAAATTACTTACAGTAGAATTGCTCTACTCGTGTCCTATGCGACTCCTCCTTCAAAGGTGTGCATTACCACCTAAGTATGTTTTTTTTGTTCTTGATTTTTTATTCTGCTTTTCGGTATTTATTATTTTGTTTTTACATATGTTAGGTTGCTAAATCCTAACGCCACAGTCTCCTCCCCCATTTTATGAAGAACATTGCCCCTAGAGACAAAGAAGGCGGAGTTGTAAACAATTAATTTTTTGATGTCAACGAATTTTTAAATCAAACTAGTGTATCAAGGGATTGACGACAGCAATATCTTTTTCTTGATTAGAGAACGTTTTATATCATTACAAGACTTACTTTAACAAGTTTTATTTTAGTTTTTAAAATAGGTAATCTTATCAAAAATGCTAAAGCAGTTCATTTAGGAGATAGATAACATAGATGATCAAAGGACGTTTCTAAATATTACGTGATGGGAGTTTGTGCAATTTTTTATACAACCTAAACCTCAGCCATTCTATTTTGCACAGTAGAAATCTGTTTAAATAGGATAACATGTTTTTCTAAGTAACTGACTTCTGAAAATATAGTTGCAAGTTTTAATAGTATTTTTTATACTTTTTTTTTTGAAAAGATGTAATTAAAGTTGGAGAAGACAAAATCGCAAAATACGATCTTGGTCATCACTAATTACTTTATTAGCGTACTCACTTTGAATTTTAGTTCCACAATAGTTCAAATCAATTTTGTACAATTTCTGTTAAAAATACTTAAACAGGTCCTATTTGGCCTAAATGTGATAAGTAGCAAGCACGAATTTATTATGAGTCTTTTCTAATTTATTATATCTAAAAATAATGAAATATTTGTCTTCACGCTTATATTTAATATACTAATAAAGCAGAAATATTGCACATATTTGTAAGGTGGTACTTTTCAAATAATTGGTGCAGAGTAAATACTATATTAACATGTGCCTTTGAAAGTCACATTGACAAATAAATTATAATCTTTTTTTTAAATCTTACTGCACCGTAATAGCATCAATTTGCTTTAAGACCAACAATTCCCTATCAGTTCATAAATGTACTTCAGTTATAATCGTTGTAGATAGCTGTAAATTGAAGATTATAACCCATAATCTTTGCAATTGTCATTAAAATTCAACAAGTATTTATACGCTTACTTTATATCTCTTTATAACAAGCTTGAAGTGTTTAAAAATTTAAATCCTTAATATCAGTTTAAAAATCTTAAGTTGTTACGTCTGTATTGGTCAGCTAGAAAACTATATTATATGAATTTTCTAGAAGCTTTTAAAGTAAAGAATACCTGCAGTTCTGCTGCGTTCTTCTATTTTTATTTTTTAGTTGCTTTTTCTTATATTCTAGTAGTTTTACATTTTACATTCTTTTCAAATTGCACGATTGCACTTTATTGGTTAACTTCGTCTTCTAATGGTTGGGCATGGTTTTCAAGAATTAATATTGTAAATAATGTATGTATAACCTATAGTAAAGTGGCTCTGTATAGTTGCTCGATAAAAATGTAAATAACCAGTTTTATAGTCAGTAGGTGAAATTGTACTACTTGGAGAACGGAGCAGATGTCTCACGACTCAAGTTAAAAATTCTCAAATATAATTTATATGTTAGATTCATACCCAACCCACTATTTTTAAGTGATCTTCCGTTGATGGAGTCATAGAAATCAAAACGTGTTTGTAAACAGCCTTAGTAGATGTTGTCATTCCTTATTAATAAGACTTACATTTTTTTGACGGCAAAACTGTATATACTTAGGTAGTTGAAACGATAATATTATGCAAAATAATTTGGACAACTGCAGCTTTCTTCTAAAGCAGGCAGCTTCACGGGCGTATATGTTCGCGTCCATCTCTTGTACCTCGGTCTGAAGAACGGTGGAAAAATAATTATCTTAAATGTTGGATCTCTTTATCTACAATGTGGCCGACATTAGTATTCTGCATTTGTATTACGTGTTTCCGCAAGTCAACATTTTGTAATAAACATTACGCATCCTGACAATTGCAATTAACCTTTTACATTACTTTTTCAAGGCCTCCGATGTTCGCTTTATATTCTTCAACAATTATTTTTGAGGTTATCGGGTAAAAGGTTCATTATTTCGTTCAGTTCCTCTTAGTCACACCTTCTAGATTATTAATAAAATCAAAAATTGGAAAGAAAATTAATTTTTACTATTGTTACATGCTTCTAATATTTATCCAGATAGTTGCTAAAATATAAAACTTGCCGTTATTAAATATTAAAGAATTTAATCTATATTAACGTTATAAAGTTAAACTTACAGTGAAAATAAAAAGAAATAATAGGTATTTTAAAGCTGATAAGTCAAAAAGCAAAAATCGTGTAACAAAAATAAAAGTTAAAGTAAGACATAACCATTTATCAGACGACCACGTCTCATACAAACAAATTAATGTACACACGAACTAATCTATTTAGAGAGAATATCAGATAACACTGTAACAGTTCAAGAAAACTCATAAATAATCAAATAAATAAGGGCTTAAGAAGAATATGAAACAAACCAGATATGTATTTCCGATGGTCGGGTGACAAGAAAAAAAGAGCTGAAAGGAGTGTTAAAAATGCGATTGGAAAAACTAGATAGAAAAAGCAGAATTAAAAACCCTATATTCAAGGGCACACCGAACAATAAAAATAAAACAGTAGAACTTCTCTAAGCATATGAAAAAAGCCGAAACATTTGCTCTATGAGCAACTATTAAATATATTAAATTAATCATCAACGGTAAAATATTTACACAAAAAGAAATCGACTTTTGTACAAGATAAACCGCCACAACAATAGTTAAAGGTAAAAGAGCAAATAATAAAAAAACACCAATAACACAACTAAAGATAAGAAAAAATCAATCAGTACCCATCGGACAATATTGAAGACAAGAAAAGAGTTAAAAATACAAGTACAACTAAAGAAAAAGCAAGTAACAACAAACCAAAAGTAGGGCAACAAATATTGCTAGCAAAGTTTTTTCAATAATAATAAAAAAAACAAGAACTAACAGCTACAAAAACAGGACGAATCTTAATGATAACGATTAGAGCAATTGTTTAACAAATTGAAAAAACAGCGTAGATGTTAACAATAAAGCAGAAAAAAAAGCTTATTACTTACTCTCTCCAAATCCTATATATATATATATATATGAAAGAAAGTGTAAAAACGTGTGTCCACACATCACATCAAAACGGCCGCATCAAATCAAATGATTTTTGGTGTGATTAGTGGGCCTTGGCTCTCTGAAGATTTTTTCATTTCATCATATCTGTGTGCTGAGACAATTGACCATTAAGATGCCTATTTAATTGCAATGGGAGCGGCCATCTACATTGTTGCGTGCTCGAGCCAGCCACGCTACCTATTTTTAAGCATAAAAATATAGAGTAATAACCACCAGGCAAGCAAGTGAAATTATTTATTTTAAAAAAGAAATGTTTCCCAAAAATCTGACTCCTACGAAGTGAGGAAAACTCGACTAGTATAAAATATAAAATGCTAAACGTTCAACTTAAAGGAACAAACATGCATTTGGTATTTAAATACCCTTGCGTTTAACACAAATCATATGAAAAATAAACTTATACAAAAGTAAAATAAAATAGCCAAACAAATTTCAATTACAGTACCAGTACCATGACGGATTTTGCAATAGATGGCGTTACACGTATTTTTAGATCAGAAATGTAATCGCAATCGGCACAAGTGTTATATATTTTGACAGATGACAGTTTAATCTTCATTTGAAACAAATAAGTATTTGATTTGGTCACGTCCTTTAATACTTACGTTAAGTTGAGGATGGAACACTACAGAAATTATATGATAGCAAGTAGTGCAGCAAAAGTTGGAAAGTTCGGTGTTGGTTTCGTGATAAGTACTAAACTAAAAGAGAAAATTATGCAGTTTCAACCGATAAATGAGAGGATAGCGGTTTTAAGAATTAAATCAAAATTTGCGAACATATCAATTTGTAATGTACATGCTCCTACAGAGCAGATGTAAATAAGAAAGACTTTTATGCACAGGTGCAAAAAATATTAAACAAAATTCTACAGCATGATGCTGTATACAATAATACAATAACGGGAAGACACAGTCTGCATGAATGACAACGAAGCACAAGTGATAGACCTAGCGGAAATAATGATATGATCATCTGTAGTGCAAGATTTTAGCACAAAATAATCTATAAAAAAACATGGGTGCACCCCGATGGGGTAACGAGGAATCATATTAACAATGTAATAATTGATGCAAATTATGTATCAGATGTGCAAGAAGTAGGCAGCTGCAGAGGGGGCGATTGTGACGCAGATCATTTTCTGGTATGCGTTAAATATAAACAGAAGGTGGCAATTAGGAAAGAACAGCAAAAGAAAAGAAGGGAAAAGTATGATACAGACAAACTGAAAAAAGAAGAAACAGTAGCAAGTAAGGTATACGCAGAAAATATCAGACGAGTTGAAAAGAATTAGTGAAATAAAAAATAATGAAGAAGAAAGAAGCATAGAGGACGAATGGGAACAAGTAAGGAACGTTGTAATTCAAACAGCAAAAGAAAAAGTAGGAAAAGAAAAAAAAGCGAAAGAAAAGAAGAAATAAAGAATGCAAGGAAACAATTAAGGAAAGAAATGAAGCGCGGATTAAAATGATGAACTTAACAAATGAAGAAAGTAAAGAAGCAATTAAAAGAAGTAGAAAAAAGCAAAAAAACGCTCTTACAGCTGGAAAACATTAAGCATCTAAAGAATAAAAGAGAATATTATAAAACAATAAAAACGCAAAAAGGTACTAACACAGAGTGGATACAGAAGGAAACCTGGTAGGAAGTAAACAGCAGTATATGAAAATATAGAAAGAACATTTCGAATCTATTATGAACTCGGAAGAAAGTCGCCGTGAAGAGCCGGTAACAAGAGAACTCGAACAGAAAAGTCAGTTGAAGAAGAAATACAGTTGCCAACAGAAGACGAAATCATAAATAAGCAAAAAAATAATAAAGCTCTAGGAACAGATCAGTTAATAGGAGAAATGATAAAATGCGGAGAAAAAAACCTAGAAAAAGAAGAAGATATGCCAATCAACTAGAGAACAGCATTAATTTGCGTCTTGCATAAAAAGGAGACAAAAGTGTATTACAAAATTATAGAGGAATAAGATTGTTAAACGTAGGTGCAACAATAGCGAAAGGGCTAGTTTTAGTGCGGTTTTCGAAGAGGCAGATCAACTTTTCAGCATATCTTCACGATGAGGCAGATATTAGAAAAAAGCTATGAGCAAGAAATCATCCTCTTTGTTCTTTTTAATAACTTCAGCAAAGCTTATGACATTGTTATAAGAGAAGAAATGTATATAGTACTGGAAGAGCTAAATGTACCAGATGAATAAAGATGTGTCTTACAGATGCCAACGCAATAGTAAGAGTACAGGACCAGTTATCAGAAGGTTTCGGGGTAAACGAAGGCCTGAGGCAGGGTAATCCCCTTTTGACCGAACTGTTCAATTTAGTCATAGATTTATACGGGAGGCACAATTATAAATAAAATGTTTCATATCCTCGCCTACACGGATGACGTGTTTATAATAGCGAGATCGATTAACGAGCTAATGCAAGTGTATGGACACTTAGAATAAAGCGCAGCTAATGCAGGGCTTACAGTCAACAAAACAAAATGTAAATATATCATCACAGCAAGGAAGGGCTCCGTGCAACGGCAGCCGCTCACGGTAAATCAAAACAACTTCGAGCAGGTGACGGAATTTAAGTACCCCGGAGCAGTAATAACTGAAACGAACAAAAAATCACAAGACATAGCAGCGAGGCTGGTGGCAGCAAACAGATGCTATTACAGACTAAAATATGTTTCCAAAGATAAGGACATCTTCATTAACACAAAGTTAACAGTATATAAGGCTGTATTAAGACCAATTACTGTGTATGGGGCGGAGGCATAGACACTGGATGAAAAAACAAATAGAAACTTTGAATGTGTGGGAATGGAAAGTGCTAAGGAATATTTTCGGGTAAGTGCAGGAAAATTGAGTTACGGAGCAGGTACAACGCGCTAAGTATAGATAGTGGAATTAAAAGTACTAGGCTGAAGTGACTCGGTCATTTACATAGGGGAGAAGAAAGAAGTACTAGAAAAATTTGGAAGAAAAGGGACTAAAGGCAAGACCAAGAGGGAGATGGCTAGATATAGTAGAAATAGATCTGAAGGAAGCAGGAGTCAAATACTGGAGAACGCTGGCAAGAAACCGGACCAAATAGAAAAGTATAAGAGAAAATATGAAAAAAGTGCAAGACCAGGCGCAGGCCTAACTAGCCTGTCTAGGTATCAAAAGTTGGAAAGCTCGGAAGAAAATCCATGGTCCATCAGGGTCAGGGAATAAGTAAATAAGTATTTTTCACGCAGAAAAAAACGCAAGACAAACTTGTGAAAAATTGTGTAAAGTTTACGAATACATTGCCCTACAAGAGCGTCAGTGTCAGAGATGGTTAGCTAAATTTTGTGCCGTTGATTTTGAGGTCAACGATGGTCCTCGCAGCGGAAGGCCCGTTGAAATTGATGACGATCAAATAAAGCCACTGATTGAAGCAAA
Source organism: Sinelater perroti (assembly GCA_036346155.1). NCBI lineage: Eukaryota > Metazoa > Arthropoda > Insecta > Coleoptera > Elateridae > Sinelater > Sinelater perroti. The sequence goes on from JARFIY010000265.1 coordinate 7,902,481, forward strand.
TCCACGTTTGACTATTCGTATCATCGCAGAGACACTAAGACTTTACCATTCAACCGTTTACGACCACCTCAAGAAGCAGGGATTCATCAGCAAACTCGATATATGGGTTCCGCATAAACTTAATGAAGTCCATCTACAGCATCACTATCACCGATGCTTACCTCAATCGCAACAAAATCGATCCATTTTTGAAGCGCCTCGTGACCGGCGATAAAAAATGAATTATTTACAACAATATTCAATGTCAACGATTGTGGTATAGAGGAAAGGAGCGAGCTAAAACAACATCCAAGTCGATCTTTACCAAAAAAAAGTTATGCTTTCAATATGGTGGAACTACAAAGGTGTGGTATTTTTTGAGCTTCTACGCGGAATCAAACGATCGATTCTGTTGTATACTGTCGTCAACTGAATAATTTCAATACATATTTCACAAAGAAAGAAACAGAACTCGTCACTCGCAAAGGCATAATGTTCCATCCTGACAATATGAGACCACACACAAGTTTAGTGACACGCCAGAAGTTGCTGCAGCTTGGATGGGAAGTTTTGGTCCATCCTGCTTACTCACCGAACCTTACTCCATCAGATTACCATTTTTTCTCTTTTTGCAAAATAACTTGAGTTCTTCGCCGGTAAAGAGCAGTCCTTCTACGAGCCCGAAGACGTGCAACTCCCAGAAAGATGGCAAAAGGTCACCAATCAAAGTGGCCAACACATTATTGATTGAACTTGTTATGTTATTAATAAATAAGTTTCGAAAATTACCCAAAAATACGTCATAACTTTGCCGACAACCCAATAGAATGAAATCTAGTCTCGAACATAATTACAAATGTAAGATTTAGAACAAAAGTAAAACGAATAATAATTATTCAGTACTAAACACCCGCAGACCAGTTGGCAAGAAGAGAAAATATTTTTTTACAAGCTATAAAAGTAATGAATAATATAGGTAAGGGGGATGTAACTATCGCCTGTCGCCGCGATCTAAATGTGTAAGTGGGAAAAAAATATTAAAATGTAGAAGAAACTACGATAAAACAGGGAAATGATGTTAGAAACAAAACCAAAAAGATGCTTATTGAATTTTGTGTATAGAACAATTTAATAATTAAAGGAACACTACTTCCACATATAAGAATCTACAAAACCAATTTGTTATCCCCTGATCATAAAACAGAAAATTAAATTGATCACATAATAATTAACAGAAATTAGTGACACTGTTTCCCAAATGTGGAGCGGATATTGCAAGTGATATCTTATTAAAGCTAAAATAAAATTGTAAAATTAACGCTAATCAAAAAAAGTAACGTATTTGGCAAGACAGAAATACAACATAATTACTACTAAAAAAAACAAGAAATATTTAGCAAGTTTAAAGAATTGTGAATAATAATTTATAGAAAAAAAGAAGAAGAACCATTCACTGCGAAGACGGAATATATTAAATGAGTATAATTGTAGCCTAAGAAAAAACTACCAGATAAAAAAAAACTTAAGGGAAGCTAGATATCAGACACAACTTGGCACGTTATTGCAGACAAATGAAAATGCATAGCAAGAATGAATAAATTAGAAACAAGCTAAAAAAGCAGAGGCGATCATAATAGTACTCAGAACTAAATAGAAAAGTAAAAAAAGCAGCAATAAATAATAAAAGGCCATGGATAGAAGATTTGGTATAAAAGGCATAAGGTGCAGCAGACAAAAACAACACGAAAGAACCATAGCAGATATCCAGAGAAATGTTAGATAAGAAATATATTAACTACAAAATTATAAAACATAAAAAGGAAAATTAAATCTAGTTTATCGAAAAACAAATACAACTATGGGAGGACGAACTAGAATGAAGAACCAACTTTAATAGTAGAAGGCAAAAAAATAACTCGAGATTGGTGTAATAAGCCTAACTAAAGATGAAATAATATAAGTAATGAAAACGTTCAAGCACTATAGCGAATACTCGCTCAACCGGATAGACCATAAAAAATGGCACGAAGAATTAAGCTCCAAACTAATTATCAAGCAAGAATGAACAGTAATATAAGGATAATACAGGGGGCAAACAAGGTTATGTACTGTCCGCTCCCCTCTTTAACATGCAAAACAAGGTTTAACAATTAGATCCCAGACACTAAGAAATGTAGAAAAAACTTTACAATATCACTAAATGTGCAAAAATTGAATAAGCAATCTGTAAAGTTACAAAAAATAACACAATGCAGTTTTAAGTTAAAAAATAATTAATAAAAAATGTTAACAATTTTACTTACTTAGACAATTGTGACAGATGGTGGAACACATCTTGACATCAAAACCAAAATTGGTAAGGCAGCAAAAAAATTTAGAATTCAATTCAAATAGCTTAATATTTAACAATACGGATATTTAGCACAAATGTGAAAGTGGTGCTCTTATACGGCTCGGAATCGTGAAGTGCTGACATAACCCCAATACAAGCGTTTATAAACAAGTGTTTAAAATCTATAACTAAATTTAAGTAGTACACAATGAGGTCCTGTGGCAACGTACTAATTAAGAAGTAGACATACAAAATAAAAAAAGATAAAAGTGAATAGAACGTATACTTAGATGGGGAGACTGCGTTAGGATGGAATCCACAAAGAAGTCGCAGAAGAGGAGAATAACAATAACGAAAGAAGTGAAAAAATCATGGAATAAGATAAAAGCCATAGCACAATCAAGGCGAGAATATAAAAAGGAAAAGAAAATATTTATCTAACCTGTTACTGCAAGTTCTTTCTGATTTGTTTAAAATTTTCCTGAACTCAAAAACAAAAAAGTAGTGAATAAGACCATTAAAATTTTAAATTAATTTTACATCTACTTCTACATGTGCCATTTAGTTGAAGTTCTATAGAGCAGATGCTAGCAATACAATAAACGTGCGTAATAGCATTTCTGTGAACCAACGGTGTTTGCTAAGAACAACTTTCAACGAAAAGCACTTTGAGTTTATGATAATTAATACCACCAAAAATATATTGTAACAAATGTGTTAACTAGCTCTTTAGGCCATTTGGTGGAAAATGTTTTAGCCTGTCTGCTACACCGTTTGACATAAATATATTAGCATTGAGATGCACTGTCGCTTTTTCATTGAACATTACAATGACGTGCGCTGGTGGAATATCTTATTAAGCGATTTATTAGTATAATAAGGTGATCACGATAACCGCAAAGCATTGCTTTTAGAACTTGTAGGGTAATAATTTTGAAATTGTTAGCGGAACCCTAGATTTAAAATTTTAAATTCGAGTGGGCCTCGTTTCTGAGGATAAATTTGGTTTTAAGACAATGATGTAATGTAATTGGCACAATTACGTATCTTTTACGTTGGATAATATTGTGACTCCACTCCAACATATTTTTTATCTTTACAGTTTGGAAGCTGACAGATGTAAGCGTGGACTGACAGGGTAATAATCAAAATTAACAATGGTATTGATAAACTAGAGAAGACCTGAATGGTAGGACACAAAACAAGAGTGCTATAAATATTGGAGTGTGGAATTTAAAACGCTTCTTAAAAGTAGAAAATTAGAATACGTAAAATTAGAAATGAAAAGACTAAAGATAGATATCTTAGACATAAGCGAACACCGCTGGCCACAGCAAAGACTTCTAGAGTAAAAACCACAGGATCATAAACACAGCCGCGGATGTTGGAGATGCAGGTGTAGCAATAATTCTAAATAAAACATTTGGAAGAAGTTAAGGGTTATTTATCTTATGCAAAAGAAAAGAATCGTTATGGTTAAGCTAGAAACAAAAGCGACAGACAGTATTTATACAGACGTGCATGCTACGTCCCAACATAAATAAAGACGATGAAATAGAAAAGTATATGAAATGATAGAACAAGTGAGAGATGAAAAAAACTTTATCATATTGGGCGACTGGAACGCAGTGGTTGGAGAAATAAGTGAGAACAATATTACAAGAAAATATGGACTAAAACTAAGGAATGAAAGAAGGGAGAGACTAATGGAATTTTGCACAAGACACATGCTAGTCATAACTAACACGTTATTCCAACATAATAAACAAAGGAGATATAATTGGAGCATGTCAGCGGATAGAAAAAGATATCAAATTGACTGCATCTTGACAAAGCAAAAAGTTCAGAAATCAAACAAAAAAACAGAAGCTTTCATAACTTAGTTATGATGAAGGGGAAATTAGCTCGTTGGAATACAGATAAACTAAAAGACGAGAATATAAGAAAAATTTTTAAAAATAAAGTGTAAGAAAAACACGCCATAATAGAAAACCCTGGATTACAAAACAAATAGTAGAAATGATAGAAAAAAGACGGAAATATAAAAACTCCGAACCGAACGTTAAATATTAAATAAATAGAGAATCTAGAAAGGCTAAGGATCCTTTTATATGAGAAGAATGCGATTAAATTAATAGGGATCTTGAAGGCCGACGAATGGTAAGAGCATACCAAAATAAAAAGCTTGCTCAACAAAAATAAGACAAGAAATTACACAATAAAAGAAAACAAAGAAAACTTACTAATAGAACATAAAAATATAACTAACAGATAGAAAAGATACATTGAAAAATTAAATGAAGGAGATAATGGTGAGGATGGTCAGAATTTGACAAAGCAGTACAAGATTTGAAAGAAAAGCCCCGGGAACAAATGACATACCAACCGAATTTTTAAAGTGCTTGGGCGGAAATTCTCTACAGAAGCTTTTTGATTTAATTGGGAATATATACGGAACAGGGGAATTAGCATTAGATTTCACTAAAAAATATAATAATTCCAATACCCAAAAACGGCAGCTCATATTAATGTAAAAATTACCGTACAATCAATCAGTCTTGACTACACATGCATCAAAAATGCTTACCCGAATCATATGCAAAAGAATTAAAGAAAATCTGAAAAAAGACCAATTCGGATTCAGAAAAGACACGGAAACTAGAGAAACTACGTTAGCGCTAAGACTAATTGTGGAAAAAATCAGGAAAGACCAACAGATCTATTAAGCTTTTATATATTTGGAAAAAGTTTTTTATAACCTAAACTGTCACAAGGTATTTGAAGTCAGCTAACTACCAATATCAGAAAAAAAGTACAACAAGGTTGCATACACATCTCCACTCCTTATCAATATATAGAAAAAGCACTAAATGATATATAAAATAATGAACTTAAGGATAACAATACAAGATAAAAAGATTGAGATGCTGCGTTATGCCAATGATATTGCAGTGGTGCCAGAAGATGAAATAGACATAGATGATTCCCTAAACGACATGCAACGAGTTCTTAAACAAAAAAATAAAATAAAAATAAATAAACGGATAACAAAAGTAATGGTATGTGGAAAATGTGGGCATAGACAGACTGAAATACGATTATAGGGTGAAATGATAAAATAAGTTAACAAATGCTATCTGGGAAGCATTACAACGACGGACGGAAGATGATGTAAACTAGGTATAGATAGCAGAAGCATCTGTTGACATCAAATAGCATTAAACTAGCAAGAAGAATTCAACTAATGAAAACATATGTAAGGAGTACAGCTTTCTGTAGATGCGAAACATAGGACCATTGCAAAAATGAAATGCAAAGACTAGAAGCACTAGAAATATGGGGCTACAAAAAACTATTTAAAATAAAATTGGTAGATTTGAATATCCAACAAATAAGTACTCCGAATGGTTAAAAATAAAGAACTTTTTAGACATAGATACAAATAAAGAGACAGTCTACTAGGCCATATTTTGAGACACAAGGAAATAATAAAAAGCATACTGAAAAAAGTAATGGAAGAAAAAACAGATAATAAACGATGCCGGTTGCCAAAATAATAATGAGCAAAAGTGATTATAGGAAAACCACCAGAAAGTAAAAGTCTGAAAAATGATAACAAAAAGAGAAAGCTTAGTAAAAAGCACAGTAGCTTTTAAAATTCCCAGTGTATTTAAAAAAAATTTGACGCACTTAAATCTTACTACCATGTATTCCAAAAAATACCTCAAGGTTGAATTTTTTCTCAAAACATTTATCTGTATGAGTTAAATGGTTGTTATATTTCAACACTTAAAATAGTTATTGTTATCATCTCTATAAAAATTATAAAATGAACTTTCATCGATATTCTCTGTGAATTTCTTGGTATATGATAGCATATAAGAAAATTTCAAGTGTTTTCGCGTCACAAGAACTTTTTTTTAGTTTGATATTCTTTTCTCTACTTTTTTATTTGCTTTTCGAAAACTTCATGTCACTCTTTTGCGGTCCCTAAGGCACCAATGGCATTATTGCTATTTTTATCCAAAACTGTTGGAAGAACTAAACTTTGCATTACGTTCAGTGTGCTACCAGCAAGTTCTTCTTGTGAAATGGTAGCCATTGTTTCCTTAGGACGGTATTCCGGATCCTGATCTGATTCATAATCAGATGTATCAATATTATTTTGTTCCAAAAAAGGCCATCAACCTAAAAACAACAATGTAAGTGAAGTAACTAAACAAATATCCTGCTATAAATGTTAAGAAAGTAAATATTATTATTAGGTTTAGAATGCATACCTCTATTGTAGCAGAAACTATTAAGTTCGAAGTAGGACAATACCCATTTGTAAACTGTTATCGAGTACTTTTCGTTCGGTGGTATTCAGAATTTCAGTAATTTTAAGAAGATATTCTGGTTCCTGATCTGAACTGCAATTTATTCCAAAAAAAAGTTCAATAACTCAAAATCAACAACAATGCCAGCAAACAAATTCAGAAAATATTATTATTACAAGTTTAGAATAGGATAGGATGATACACAGTGAAGCGGTGTACACAGTAAGACACTATTCAAATTTTGCTTACCGTTTGATTTAACCAATCAGAACAATTCCCATTCAGTGCTTCTAAGGTAGCCTCGGTTTCCAGTCCAATATGGCCGCAGTTTGACGAAAGCGTGTTCTATTATTCAATTTTCCCCCTTTTTATATGGAAAAGATAGATTTTTGTTGACTTGCATGATCAAAACACAGAAAGGTGAATTTTCTTATTTAATTTTTTTTCATTTCTATAGTGTTAAGTGAGTCTTTACATATGGAAACAAGTCATTTTTATCCAAATATCGTCGACGTTGTTCCTCATATTGTTGAATGATTTGAAATTTTGTACATCAGTACACAGTGAGACACGCGTGCTTGGTACACACTGGGACGCTGTCCCGCTGTGTGCCTACGCGCACACACAATCCATGTCGTTCTATTTACTAATAATAAGTTTGTATTTTTTTAGATTCCAAGGAAGCCTAAAGAGAAAAAAATAACTACTTACAGTGCGAAAATTATGGAGGCCACGCCTTTTACGAAAGGGAAATCTTTGCGTGTGATTAAACAAGAGGCAACACTGCAGAGAAACTGTACTGTAAATATAGTGTTTACAGATCATGAGGAGTCTGCTCTAATAGAATAAATTTTGGTGTGCGCCAGAATGACATATGGGTTAAACTCTAAAATATCAAAAGAACTAGCCTATGAATAATAATAATAACGATAAGGCTCTAACGCCTCGCGTGGGAGCATGGCGTGCAAACTGAGAGGTTAAGGCTCTCATATGTTTGCCCTCTGTGCCCGGTCCTCACGCATTATTTCTGATGCGGGACGATGTGGCAAGCACTGTGCCTTAGACAATCGTCTGTGTTACCCCTTGTTCGAAATGGACGCAGATATAGTCAATTATTTTTAGAGATTGAATAGGCTACTCACCAGGCATCATCGAAGTCCAGGAATTAACCCGGGTCCGTCCGCAATGCAGACCGTCCCTTAACCGCGGGACTGCGCTGACATTCTAGCCTATTAATACGCCATTGCAAATAAAAGAATTGCAAATTCCTGGGCCCAAGCTAAAGGAGTCAAAGATGATTGGTTACGGGCCTTCATTAAATGAAATAAGTTATCCATCAGGCAGTCAGAAGGATGTAGCCTGTCAAGACTGGCTTTCTTCGACAAACATAATGTTGAAACTTTTTTTACTAATCTGAAGAAAGTTTGTAATAATAACCGAAGTTAATAAATTCATCAAGAATATACGAGGTGTGGCAGGAAAGTAATGAGACTGGCAACACTGCAAGCGATTTGGCAACGCTACGCTGTTGTCCTTGATAGAGTACGTGTATAAATACCCTCCCATAGGTCAGTGCGAGTTTCAACTCGTTCCGTTAACTACGTGATTTTTGTGACTGCTATTAGTGAAGTTGTATTTTGGTTGTGCGTTACGCAAAATAGAACAGCGGACACTTTTTTTTATAAAGACGTCCTTGAAAGGCTCAAAAAAGACATTGCAGACAAATGGATGCTCCATCATAACAACGCCCCATGTCACTGCCTTCTCCACAACAGAATTTTTGACCTCAAAAGGCATTTCTGTAGTCCCCCCCCCCCCTATTCACCTGACCACAGTCCTTGTGACTTTTTCCTTTTTCCTAAACTGAAAAATGTCCTCAAAGGACGTCATTTTGAGACTTTAGAAAACATCCAAAAGAGTGTAACGGACATGCTGAAGACCATACCGGTTGAAGACTTCTAGCGCTGCTACCAACAGTGGGAACAACGTCTCGATCGGTGTGTAGCTGCCCAAGGGAACTACTTTGAAGGGGATAACATTGATGTTTGAAAAAATAAAAACTTTTGTAAATAAAAAATCAGTCTCATTACTTTTCTGCCACACCTCGTAACTTAAAATAAACAAGCTCAACGATTGTTCAAAATCTCAAAGAAATCAGAGCAGAAAAAGGAGTAATCAAGTGAGTTCCCGCAGCAGTGGTGAGAAGAGAATCTTAGTCACAAGTAGTGCCATTATTTGTGTAGCTGGCACATTCTTTCCCCCAGCCATCATCTAGTTTTTTTAAGCGGCACATGGTTGTTAGAGCACTTAATGGGACACTAGACTTGGCAGATTCTTCAGGCTAGTTGACATCCGAGTTATTTCCAAAAGCGATGGATCACTTCATCAGTTTATCACATAGCACAAAAAATCCAAATATGCTGATTTATCCATCGAAATCATTGACAAAGCTCGTGTTGCAGGGGGCATTCAGATAAGTTTGTTTTTAGGCTATTCAAGGCGGACTATAACGCTAGCACATAGATGCTAATAATCCAGAAAAGCCAATTATTATCTACGACATTGCAAGTTTACAAAATGTGGCCCATAATGCAGCGGTGATCCCAAAAAGCATCAAATCTAGTTTCAAAAAAATAATTTTTTTTTATCAATGACCAAATCTTTACCGATGCTAATTTTATAATAGTTGCTGTTACCGACAGGCCTTTTATAGAAAAAGTCAACACATTAGAAGTCCAATCTCCTGAAGAGTTAGGTTCTGAAGTTACATTGACAAAGAAATGCACTTTAGCAGAATCCAGTAGAGCACCAGGGAAACTGAGCCCAGTGACTAAGGGCAACTGCAGTTGTCCATCCATCAGGCCCAGTTTCGTTCCAAAGGCTTTTGTATCACCAAAAGTATCTAGAGTTTTTCCAAAGTTTTGGAAAGAAAATCAAATCAAAAGATAATACAGAAAAAAGTCGTCTATTACCACCATCCACAGTAAAAGCTAAACTCAAAAAAAAATCCAAGAGAAACAAAATAGGCTTAAGATTACATCCGAAATGCAAAACAAGGACGTTAAAAAACGTATTTTCAAAGAGTTATTAAAGTCATCTAACCAGGAAGCCAACTTAGTAGATGACGAAGACGACGTGAATTGAGTTGGAAATTTAACAGACACAGCTAACCTCATCACGGAAGACCAATTCTTGTACAATAACGCTGCTTCAAGCCCCGTTAATTAGGTGTTGGTTGAGTTTGAAAAAAAGAAAAACAAAGTATATTATGCAAGACAAATTTTGAAAGTGAAAGACAATAAACTTCCTGAAAAAACGTAATGTTAAAAATTCAGCAAATAAAACAAATATTGCCAAGCCCAACTGAACGTAGGGGCTATTACAACTTTTCTATATCATTTTCTTACAATATACGCTTTGTCTAAGAACAGATTTGTATTTCTTTAAAATTTAAAAACACCAAAACAGTGTATTTTTTCTTGTCCCACTCTACATGGGGCTGTGCACAGTGGAATAGAAGCAACCTATTCTTTTTAAAATTTGTTGTGCGTTTATTTGATGTAATAAATAAGAATTGTTTGCACGCACAAATGCAAACTAATTATGATAGTATAAAAGGAAATTTGTATTTTTTGTTGTACTGTGTACCATCATTCCTTACTTACCTCTGTTATAACAGAAACTGTTAAATTCATAGTAGGATGAGGGCCAAACACTAACTCTTAAACAACATCTATCATTGTACTCTCAGCCAATACTTTTTGTTCTGTGGGATCTGCGGGATTCTGGGGGTATCACTTTGTTTCGAGACAATTCCATTGGACATAAAACAATAAAGTGATAACGAACTAGTAAATAATATTATGATATAAACCACACAATCAAAGAGCTAAACATGTCGTAAGTGCAAACATTTTCGGCCGAAGTGGGCGGTAAACAATTGTATGATATGATAAGATGGTTTATCTTTGAAGTACCTTACAATATACGACTGCTTAAAATTAGCATTTTTAACCATCCCTGCATACTGAAGTTACAATATTCTTTCATATTTTCTGGTGATAAGCTATGTAATTCTTTCTGCCTGCATAGCAATTTAAGGAACTTCTTCTTATTATTATCAGGCCGTCTCCTTACGACGATTAGGGATCCATATGGCTGATTTTGTTTTGGAAACTGCTGCTCTGAATATGTCAATGGATTTGCAGTCAAGCCAACGACGGATATCTTTAACCAAGAGTTCTTCGCTCTCCCTATTGACTTCTTTCTCTAAATTTTTCCTTTGATAATTAAGTTGAGTATTTCATATTTGTGGAGAGGAGTGACGAACCACTCCACTAATTTAAAAGTCAGAAGAGCTCGAAAGAGCGGTAACAATTCACATAGGAATGTACTGCCGGATATATATATATATATATATATATATATATATATATATATATATATATATATATATATATATATATATATATATATATATATTTCATATTTACTACCCGCATTACGTGCCAAAAATATTGTATTTTTTTCCTTCAAAGTTAATAGAAGTTTCTTATTGGTATTCATTCGTTGGAGTACTTTGGCATTATTCGGTTATTCTTTTTGTTCAGGGTATACGTAAAATGCTTTGGTAGATGTACATTCCGAAAGCTTCTATATTTTTCTGTGGTGGGATTCAAAGTGCAGCATTCGCATCCAAAAAGAAGAATTAGGGATACGTAGCATTGTATCATTCGTAAGCGTAGATTGAAGCTGAGGTCGGAACTAGTGAATAACTTTTTCATGCTTCTAAATGTTCTTCGAGCTTATTCAATGCGCGACCGGATTTCTTTTTTGTTATTTCAATTCTTATTAACAAGAGTTCATAGGTATTTAAAATTGAGTACTTGTTCTATGATGTTACCTATTATTCGCAAAGTTACTCTGGTCTTAGTTTTTAATAGATCCATTACTTTAGTTTTTGATATTCAAGGTGAAATCATATTTTTTACTACATTATACCAATCAATCGACCATCATTTGCAACTCTGTTACATTTGTTGCCATTATGACTATATCGTCTGCATAACGAAGATTTGTTACTCTGCAACCATTGATCATCACTCCTCCAATGTTCTCGTCTAGAGATTCTTTAAATATAGTCTCGGAATACAAATTAGAAAGCAGAAAGGAGACTATGCAACCCTGACGGATAGCTTTATTTATAAGAATAGATTCTAAAGTTTCTCGCTCTATTTTAATTGACTGCTGCCAATACAATGCTTTAATTATGCGAATATCCCCGTTGTCTACTCTAGTTCGCTATAGTATCTCTATTAGTTTTTTCATGATTAAACACGCATGTACATACATTGATCGACAGTCAACATGGACAAAAATATTGAGTTGCTGTTTTCAAAGCTTGATGAAAAATTAAAACAACACACTCTAATTATAACAACAGTCACAAAAAACATCATGGAAGCATTAGAAAATAAAATGAAGACCATGATGGAAGAAAACAATATGCTCAAATCGAAAGTAACAGAGCTAGAACAAAAACTATTAAACTTCGAAAAATAAAAGCGCAAAAACCACCTAGTCTTTTTTGGACTCGAGGAATTAGGCAAAAACGAATGCGAGCTTGTAGACTATATAAAAGAAACAATAATAGACAGGTGTACACATAGAATGCCAAAAAATCAGCAACTAACTAACTAGTAACTAACTAGCAACAAAAACCGACCAATAGTGGTCACTTTCACAACTTTATGGAAAAAACACGTAGTTATGAAAAATAAGGCACGTTTTCCACCAAATATCTACATCAAAGAAGACTTCTCAAAGGAAGTATTAGAAAAACGTAAACTGTTACAGCCCCTGGTTGAAGAAGAAAAGAAGAAATGGAATATTGCATTCATTAAATATGACAAAATAATAATCAAGGCAGCTCCCCAATAAGATAAAAATCGTGATAAAAGGAAGAGAAAAGGGTCTGGCTCACCAAACACATTTCCACAAAAGAAAACCAATCTACAGAGCAAGGGGGCCAACAAACCTACAACCAAGGAAGTCCTGAAACCTGGCATACTCAACTATGTGAAACGCGAACGAAGTGCTTCTCTATCAGAGCAATCAAAAAACTAATAACCCATACCGACACCTCAAGACAAAACAAGCAATTAAAAACAACTGATCCCGAAACATCCGGAACCGAACCAAAGAATATACAACTTTATCCAAATAAACTTTGGAAAAATCCACCCCAAGCCGATTAGTCACCGTGGGGGAAGAAGACCCTACCTTCTAGCGAATAAAGAAAAACCAAGTAATATTTACTTAGCCACTCTAAATACACTCTCATTAAGAACATCGGAAAAACTTCACGAATTGGAAATAGCTCTAGAAAATATTAAATGGGACATCCTAGGCCTGAGTGAAGTGAGACGAATGCGAAACCAAATTGAAGAACATGATGACTACATCCTGTACTATATAGGTAAAAGAAAGGGGCTAAATTAAGTAGGATTCATAGTAAAGAAGCACTTAAAGAAACAAATCTTAGAGTTCAAAGGGATATCTGAAAGAATTGTCATCCTAAATACATGTATACCAGAATTCAAAAACAACTGGACTATAATGCAGATCTATGCACCGACAGAAGCAGCAGAAGAAACAATAAAAGAAGATTTCTATAGCCAACTTTCAACCACATTGAAAACTGCCCATAAAAACACCATCGTCATAAGAGACTTTAATGGCGAAATAGTTGAACAGAACCATGGTGAAAGAGAAGCGGTAATGGCAAAAGGATCGTAAACATGGCCCTTGAGAACAACTTAACCATAATAAACAGTATTTTTAAAAAGAAGGCGGCCAAAAAGTGGACTTGGATATCGCCTGATGGGACCTACCGAAACGAAATAGACTTTATAATAAGCAATCAACCCAAATCATTCCAAAATGTCAACATAATAAATAATCTTAACTTAAACAGCAATCACCGCATGGTCAGGGCAACCCTGTTTAACAAAGAACATAAGAAACAGAGGAAATACTTAAACCAGAAAGGTTTTAACCTTGTTAATGTGCACATCACAAAAAATACGCCACCTGAAGAATTAAACAAAACGCAAGAACTTTATAACACAGAAATAAATGAAATCTATACAACAAAAATTAAGAAAAAAATAAACAAAAATACATTAACCTCTAAGACAATAGACGTAATTCAAAAAAGGAAGCAGTTACTTAAAAATTAGAAAGGCAAAGCAATATTACAAGGAATAAATAAATTAAGTAAAGTAATAAACCGTAACATAAAACAAGATAAGGAAAATAGAAGACTTGAATGTATCAAACACCATATATCTAAATCAGAAGGTATAAACAAGGCCTTAAAAGAGCTACAAGTGGAAAAGATATGGATACCAAAAATGAAAAATAAAAAAGATCAAGAAGAAACAAGAAGGCAGCCAGTTCTAAAAATTGCAACATATTATTATTGTAAACTATATTCTACTGAAAACACTCAAGAAAGTAACATAAACCTTGAAGACAACATAGAAAAGTCCCTCAAATTCTTGAAAGTGAAGTTCAACATGCAATAAAATCACAGAAAAACGACAAAGCTCCCGGCACTGATCACATAACTAATGAGATGATGAAGGCGAGACTACAAGAAACAATAACAAAATTTACCAGCCTGTTCAATGTCATTTTAAATACGGAATATATACACACACAGTGGACAACAAGTACTATAGTTCTCATCCACAAAAAAGGAGGCAGATCAGAAATAGGCAACTGTCGCCCAATAAGCCTGATGTCTAATGTATATAAGGTATTCTCAAAAATAATACTTAATCGTATCACCAAAAAACTAGATGAAGAACAACCAAGCGAACAAGCTGAGTTTAGATCAAGATATTCCACAGTGGACCACATCCATGTAGTGAAACAGCTAATCGAAAGAAGACATTAATACAACTACCCACTATACATGGCCTTTGTGGACTATAATAAAGCATTTGATTCCTTGGAACATCACTACATCTGGGAAACCCTGAAAAATCAAGGAATTGAAAATAAATACATAAGGATAATGAAGAATGTATACACTAACAGCACAGGCAGAGTAAAACTAAAAAAAGAGGGGGAAGCCTTCCCTATACTTCGAGGTGTGAGACAGGGAGACCCACTCTCACCAAAACTGTTTTCGTCAGTGCTAGAGAAAATCTTTAGAAAAATAAAATGGGACCACTTCGGTATTAATATCAATGGAATAAACCTGAACCATCTAAGATTTACGGATGACATAATACTCATAACGGATAACCCAGAAGACCTACAAATTATGCTCCAAAATCTGGCACAAGAAAGTAAAACGGTGAGACTAACAATAAACAAAACAAAAACCAAAATAATAAGAACTCGTTCCCAAAAACTTATCGAAATAGAAAAAGAAGACATTGAATATGTAAACTCCTATATTTACTTGGGACAACTAATTGCATTCAGTGACCAAATGGAATTAGAAATAGAGAGACGAGTTGCCAACACATGGAAGAGATTTTGGACACTCAAGGGAATTATGAAAAGTAAACAATACAATATAACAATGAAAAGAAAAATATACAACACCTGTATACTACCGATACTAACCTATGGTTGCCAGACTTGGGCAAACACACAAAAACAAAACCAAAAACTAACTACATGTCAAAGAACAATGGAGAGGAACATACTGGGTTATACAAAAAGAGACAGAGAATGAGCTACGGACATAAGACACATAACAAAAATAGAAGATGTAGTGACCAAAAAAAAACATCTCAAATAGCGATGGGTAGGGCATAAGCTCAGAGAAAATAAAAATAAATGGACAAAGCACATAACAGAATGGACTCCTCGATTCCAAACCAAAAGAAAAAGAGGAAGACAAAGAAAACGATGGTGGCTTGTATAAATATCAGTATCAAGGTATTTTTAGTTCAGTAAGACGAAAACATATTTTTTAAGCGATGGCAAGGCCAACTACCAACCTTCTTATTTTGCCGCTTGACATAAAACTAACAAGTAATAAAAATGTTTACAAATACTAATGTTTAATAATAAAAATCAAAAAGGACACGAAAATTTCAAATTTGTACTTGCACAAAACAGATAAGCTTACCAAGACAAAAATTATTAAAGAAGAATTAAAGGGGTTCCCTTATAATAAAAAATTTCCTGTGGGAATACTTTGAGTAAAATTAAGGAAAAACTAAAATCTCAATTTTTTAAATTTGATAAAGTTATTTACTATAATTTGATAAGTTTTATAAGTTAAAATAAAGTGCTCGTGTTTAATAATAAAGAATTCTTATTAAACAACGAATAAAACTTTTTTTTAGAATTAGTCATTACTGTAGAGTTAAAAACGACAAATTTCAGCAATAACCTTGTTACATAGACAATAGTTTTCTGTTTGTAGTGTATGAAGATACTACATTTACTTTCTCCCTATTTAAAAACTATTTTTAACTACACAGACCACAATAAAATTCAATTTAAAAAACGACATAGTGCGCGATGACTCCGTTGAGAGCATCGTCTGGACGGAGGTGACGGTACGAGTGTCATTAGCTCCGGGTGAAGACGTACATCTGGATCGTTAATTTCCGATGCATTTGGGTGTAACAACGAGTGAGCGTCTAAAATTGTGTGATGCTTATACTTGAAGTCGTATTCTACAAGGTAGGAAACAGAACCCAGAGCTTTTATCATGCTACCCAATGACTATAACTGCTGCTTAGAAAATGGTTGCACCCACACTGTCTGGTTAATGTCTAGAGTCCGAGATTCGACACGCTTGTCATAATCATTGATCTGCTGCTGTTAAGTTTGAAATCCATCAGCGTTTTCAATTTCCTACCTTGCAGAAGTTCAGCTGGTGAGACTCTTGTTGTAGCTTGCGGCGTGAAACGGTAGAAGAATAGAAACTGATGCAACTTTAGATCCACATCCCCGGTAATGTTTGGAAGAACCTTTTAGCTTTATCGTTGGACCGAAAATAGTATGTGGATCTACTAATACGGCATTTACCGTTGTTTCTTTAAAAGATTTGGAACTCTCTAAAAGCAAACTGTCTTCCATTGTCTGCGACAATCTGACTGAAATTTCAAAACGACACACAACTTTATGTTAAACACTTCAGGCCACTTGGAATGAGCATCCACGATGATAGGCCAGATTTTTTCATGCACGGATCCTACAAAATCCATGTGGATCTGCTACCATGGAATCTCCCATAGATTAAAAGGGGCATATGTAGGGTTGTTGTATTTATGACACGTTTTGCATACATTTTCGATGTCACTGACAACATGTGGTTTTGACTTTATCCGGACAATACCGCTGTGAGTAGAATGAAGCTCCGATAGTAACCTTTGACAAAGTCCACTAGAAATCACGGTTCTTTTACATTATTATCCCTTGTAAAATGTATGAGTCCTCCTTACGCAGGCAGAATCGGTACAGTTCTTTAGTTTTAGATATGAACTCTGACAATCCAGTCTGAATGAGGATATGGACAGCTGACAGCTCCTTATTTTTTAATATTACTGTGGCAATGCCCTTGGCGTTTATTAGAAGAACGTTCTGGTGCTCCGCTGCAATCAGGTTCACTTTGCATTCAATTTCTTTTTCTAAAACTCCCAAGTCGGCACAATGGCGCTCGACAACAAGACCATGAATCTGCATTCCTATAATCCTTGATATTGCGATACTCAATATTGTAACACAACTGTAACAGATACAACTACCAGTGGTGTAAACGCGTAGCGGCGTCCGATTGCAGGTCATTTTAATTTTAAAAGCTAGCCAAGAGTACTTAGTGCTTTTTGACTTCATTGATGATGGATAAGATTTTTTTTCATTTTAGAGTAGCTCTTTTCCATACCAAACAAGACTTTGGAGGAATACGCTATGGGATATTTATTGCCATCTAAATAACGATGGACTAAAAAAAAATTCCAAATCTACTGGAAGACTAGTCGCATGATTCTAATAAGGACGGATTGATCGTGGTGAGCAAAAACTTCTGCTGACGAAAATATCGATTTGACATGTTCAAATGCTTGTTGGTACTTTGATGGTCAACTTCCATTTGCTCCTTTTTGTGTTAGATTGTAGAGGGGTTTGCAAACATTAGATAAAAACAGCATAAACTTTCCGTAAAAATTGATCAATTTGAGAAATTAACATATTTTGAATCCATTTACTGGACGCTGGATTGCATAAATAGCTTCAAGTGTCTTCGGACTGGTGTGGATCCCTACCTTGGATACGTCGTGTCCTAAGTATTCAATTTTCCATTGTAAAAATTTATTTTATCCTTAGACAAGCAATAATTGAATTTCTACATACGTCTGAAGATAGCTTTTAGCGTCTGAAGGTGATCCTGATCTGACTAACCACTGCAAGGACTAATGTGAGACCCGGACATCGGAATTTTTTCTATGGGTTTATCCATAAATTCTTGGGATATGGTTGGAGAGGAGACGCTGCCTTGTAGTAGGACGTTGAATGGGTAAAGACCTTCATCCAACTTGGAAAACTTGTTTTCTCCAGCGATTAACAAAAACAACTCCTTTGGTGTTGCCAGCGGGTATTAGATCCATTGGGCTTCTGGGCTACGATGATTGGCTTACTAAATTCGATACGCTCGATGACTCTCAATTGTTCCACTTGTCCAAGTTCCTGGTCGACTTTTGCGCATAATGCAAAAGGGAGAGGGCGAATCTTCAAAAACTTTGGCGTTGTCTCAACCTTGAGCGAGATTTTGGCTTTAGGTCCCTTAATTCTGTCACTAGGAGATGAGATCAGATAATCATACTCCCTTAAGAGGGACTCTAGTGTGAGGCCGCTGCCGCTTGCTACAGTCTTCTTCAACGATAGGGAGGGAGCTTGAATATCCGCATCAAATCACGACCAAATAAGAACTCGTGTTTTACTATTAGAATGCGGTGTGCGATTTCTACTCCTATTGTACTTCAACTTACACAGAGATCTTTGATGGCGTCGAAAGTGTGTCCCAAGTAAGCACGGAAGATGTACTTGGACGGGTACAATTTTGAAAAACCAAGTTCTTTCTAAAACCATCATTAAGCATTTTATTTTCACAGCCGCCGTGGTATTTCGTTTACGTCAACATTTAGCATGATAGGTGGATTCTCAGTACTTTTTAAAGTGTCTACGTTTTCTACAAGAATAACACAAAATTCTTGTCTGGACATTCCTTCGCTGTAGTGTATATCTTTAAACCACAGTTTGGACAAGACTTGCTGGCTCTTGGGTGAGGATGGCGTTTGAAGAGGAGGACTTGGAGAGGTGTTTTTTAGATTTGAAATCTTTTATAGACTTACAAGATTACTGGAGAAGACAATAGATCGGTTTGCTTGTTTTTGGACAATCCCATTGGCCACTAGGAAACTGTCAAAGTCCTTATCCTAAGTTCGAAGTCATCGGACACTGACTAGAAACTCCTTAACGTTCCAATAACTGACATTTTGGACTACCGCAAGCTGACACTAAAAAAAACTGTTAATTGATCATATTCTGATCTAAAACTTATCTTTCAATTCAAATGGTGATAAAAATAAAAATTCTATGCAGGCACAGCTTCTCTTATTGTTTCTCGGATCTCATCCACATCGCCACAAATGTGTAGTGTATGCTATGAATTAGGGTCTAACACAGACACCGTGCTTCTAATATTTATAATTACTATGTACATTTCAAGAACATGTCCGATACTAAATTCTTTATCTACAAATGACTCAGCTGACACGCAGCATGCCCTGTACACGGATACCACAGTGATAATTATGACGTTAGCATTTATCGAGATTTGTATCTGCACATCTCATTATATATTTGTATGTTTTATTAGTTAGTAGCAATCAGTAAGTAAAAACATCATGGCATTGCTATTTTGTTTATTTTTGTGTAAATATTATAAAATTCAATTATTTCAACATTTTTTTTTTATTGAAGCAACGTATGTTACTTTATATTTTAGTTGGGCCACTGCGCGTTTCAAAAGGTCGTTCGCACTTATCCCTTACTGCTCTGCAGGTAAACATCTTCCAGTGCAAACCTACTCTAAAGTGCTGGATTTCCCATACCTGGGAGACCGGCAAGGAACTTTTAAGCATAACAAAGTCTTATGCTTTGTTCGAAGTTAGCCTTAATAAGCGGGCACGTTAAATAACACGAATAACAAAAATCAACAACTGACGCAATTTACTGAAGGCAAGAAGTTGCGAAAACAATCAGGAAGCACCTTAAGTCCGCGGTTTAATCTCGTTGCAGAAACGTCAAGGAGTGTTACCGTTTTACATAATTCTCTTTTTATAGAGGCCGCGTTTGACACAGATCGGGTATAAAATGTCACTGCTTTGAGAAACTTCGTACTCGAATTAATAGTTAAAGACGAACTTTTATTTATCAACGATAGTGTGAATTCTTTCAAACGTAGTTTCGGATTTTGCTTAACAACAATTAAGGTAAATAACCAGTGCTTTTGATATTTCAAAATTTTACCTGTATAGATATTTTGTGGTAAACCTGGTATGATAAAATAACATTTTTTCGGGGTTACAAAAATAAAAGTAAGGCGGTGCAATTCATTAAAATGCATTTCCAGGTTAATTCTGTATATCGTATCAGTTGTCAATGCTGTTTATTTACATTCCTTGCGCAACCGTAACATATTCCGTTATAAATAACATTTGTGTTGCTTTGCTAGTTTTTATAAATTTTAAAGCATCAATGGAGAAAACATTTATAACCGAGCTTGGATTTCTGAAACATCGCCCGCCAGACGTCTACCATAAAACAAGTTTGGTGGCAGTGACCTCGAAATTCACTGGGTTCATGCTGCTCGAAATATATCCAGGGTCTCATAACACTACACACAAAAGCGTAGGATATTTTTGACACACATAAAATAAATAGGCAGTTATTTATACTAAATTATTTTATTTCGGTGTTTAAATGTAAACTTTATAAGGGTAGATGCATTTTATTAATATTTTACAACACAGATTTGTTATTTTTATCTTTTTATACAAACTATATTAAACTATATTAAAACTATATTAACTATATTAAAAAAATATTTCCAAAACAGTATATTTTACTTTATTTAAATAAGTCAAGAGTGTTATGTTCAGTTTTTTTCATTAAAAACAGCGCGTACAATTTACTTATTTATTCAACATATATTTGTAAAACTAAAATTATTTTTTATTTAAGAAAGTGCTTAAAGGTTGTTCATCTAGCGCTATTATTCTCATTGGATGTTTAATGATTGATTAGTCCTGGCAGGCTAGAGTGTTAAATCTTTTGGACAGATTCAATTTAGGTGTAGGTTTTCTACCAAGGTGTTGTTATAGTCATCGAGAGTGCAGCAATAGGCAGTTGCTAGACGATAAAAGACGCCGATTATATAAAGAATTCCTAGGTTTGCTACATACCATGGTGCATCATCAATTGAACTTTAAACTTTGGAATAAAGGTTAATAAATTTTGATATTACACAATTTCCACAGTTGAACGCCATATATCCAAGTTGGTCTTAGTGTGGTGTCAAAGTCAGTTTGTCATATAAATGCAGTTCTAGGTATTGAATCTTTGACTATACTGAGGGACGTGGGTAGTCTTAATCCTATGGGTCAATTGCGCGCTAGTACCTTTTATAGGATAGGACAGTTGCGCGCATGGAAAAATAATTAACATAACAATAATAAACACCATCTCTATCGTTATGAGACATTTCAGTTCTGAACTTTTTTTCTTGGTGGCAAACAGTTTCCAGTTTTATGCACCATTATTGCGATAAAAAATCTTCAAATAAAAATGTTTTATTTCTTTATATATTAGTAGCAAGTACTTTTTACAAAAGTAAATCTAGTGATGGTGCCATTTTTGTACAACTTAATTAAATTACATATATATTCACGACGCTTGCCACAATTAACTTTTTTAGGCAAAGTAACACTATTTATTTTTATATAACAATTCAATTGAACATCTATCAACGAATTTATGAATCTGGATGATATTATATATATATATATATATATATATATATATATATATTTTATATATATATATATAAACTAGAATTAAACAAATTATAAAAAGATTCACAAGCGTTTGTATATGAAATATAGTTATCCGCCAAATAATCAGCATATTATCTTATGCGCTCATTTTGTGAAATTTCTGAATATAAATCATCAACAAAACTATTTTCAACATCTATTAATCTATTAATACTAAACCAGATGGCCATTCTGGCCACTGTCCTACTTACTTACTTTTGTATTCTGAAACCAACCCTAATTGTTGAATTTTTCAAAACCACGACTGAGTTAAGTGAAATTTGCATCCTATAATATTAATCCCCGGCCAAATTTTCTTTACGTCAATGTGTATTGCTTTTTCAAAATCACAAATTACTTCACGAAGTTGTAAACACAAATTTACAGAATTACAGTAATTTTGTAATAAATGAAACGCCTTATAGCAAGTATCTGAATGCTTATTTGGTAATATAATAAATACTAACGGAATATAATGTCCATTTCCTACTGAATGTATACTTAAATAACTGTGCAAAAAATTTTGGACAGTAATCAAATGTACCTTCAACATAAATTTTTGACGAGAACACAAGTAATTCAAATTTGTTAAGCATGAAAATAAATTTTTTTTATTGTTATGCAACAAAAAATTTTTGCCCTTATTAGTTTTGCATTCCATAGTCGCAAGTGCGTCATATGTATCTTCTCTAAAATGAGGTAAAGGAGGTAATACACTTCTTCTTGCTACGTAAACAGATTTTCTAATATTTTCGATGTTTCTAGTGGTAAGGTTGACTTCAACGTCTTTAACTCCCACGTTCATAACTTTGCAAGGACGTTGGGATAAGTCTTCTGTTGCCTTCCTCTTAATTACGTTTGTAATTTCTGTAAATATTACATTTAGCTATATTATTATTTTACTCATAATAAGTTACATAATAAATAGAAGTAATCGCAATCATACGCGCACGTACGCACACGCAGTGTTTAATGATTCCTACCATATTCTAAGTTATAAAGGTAAATCTAAAAATAAATAGATACCTTTCCGAAACTTAAAGATTCTTGTCTTCACTTGCATATTTTCGCCACAAGGATGATTATAACAATTCTTTTTTTGTAGTAAAACTTGCTCCAATTTGTCAACACAAATTAAAGCCGCACAACTTTTTTTTGTACATCGGTACGAAACACCCATCGCGATTTCTTTATCTTTTCTGAACGTATAATTGTCCATTATTAATAATTTTTTTCACATTCACTTAACATAGTAACCGTTTTTAAAAATTCAACGAGAAACAAATCAGTAAAAAGAAAAATTTAAACTAAAATTTTTCACTGTTGCTTTTACCTAAATGAATGAATTTGAAATGTGGTGGTTAATGCGTAAATGGACAGAAAATTTTTATCTGCATACCATTAAGAACCTACTCGCAAAAATTCTTGAAAATGCCATGTAACCATATTAAGACCTTAAATCTACCACCGCGCGCAATTGTCCTATTGCCATTTTGGGTCAAGGGGCTTTAAATAGAGGGTAAAGTGACCACGGCGCGCAATTTACCAACGCCCATACTGGGATACCAGTATTATTAATTGTAACAGGTGGGTAGATACTACTCTTATTTGTAAATGTGACCTATAAAGATCAACGGTATTTGTGCTAATTTTCCACTTATCAAAACTTGGGGATGATTAAGATGATTTTTGAATGCTAATTCTGGACAACAGCCGCATCATCAGAAAATATTGCAATTTATGTTTTATCTATTATTAGAATATCGACCATAGAATATCTGTATCAGATGTATTGGGTTGGGAAAGCGTTCCTTTATTTTAAATAGCAAACTACTGGGCCAGACCCTGCCCAAAGCCTGCTTGGTGTCCAAGAAGACCGATGGGCGATGTTTCTGCATTTCTAGATTCTTCAATATTGCAATGATAATTCTGTTTCTACTTAATCGTTGAATGGTTCTTAGGAAAGTCAAATTGATGTTCTGGGATTATATGACTTAAATTGATCAAGTCTTTAATTCTGCCCAGGAATAGCCTTTCAAACAATTTTAACAAAATTGGAAGAAAGCTTATTGGGCTATAAGATAATATTGTTGTCGGTAGTTTACCAGGCTACGATATCATTATAATTTGGGAAAATTTGCGCCGCAGTGAGAAATAGTATAAACGTAACGTGTTATTAGTTCGCAGTGAGAAGCACAAAATACTTTCTCGTAAAAGTTTTCAGTTATGAGGTCGTAACCAGAAATTTTATAAAAAATTGTGTGTGGTATTTCTTGTCTTACTTCGGCAGGAAAAATTTATTTCAGTAGTAGAGAAGGCACTGTGCGTTTAGGAAATCAGTTAGTTTCGTAGCTCTCCATATTGAGCCTGTTGTAATACATCCTATCCTGTCTATTGCGAGTTCTTTGTCATTTCTTTCTTATATGTGGTCTTTGATATCATGAGTGTTGAAGTTGACAGTTCATTATTCTGCCTGTTGAAGCTGACAACTGTCAAATATAATTTTTTACTCTCGTGTGACGGTGTATCGTATGTGTTAAAAAGAAGTTCAAATTAAAAAAAATTGCAATTGTGTTCGGGTTTTTTGTAAAATATCTAACAAAGTTTGGTCCTAACAAGCCGGATCAGGCGCGTGTGTCTCGAGAATATTAATAGCAAATAATTTTAAAGTATTGACCAAAAACAGGATGTTGCATGTACCCAGTACGTTATATTAAAATGCAAGAATTGATGTCTTTTTCAAGAAAATAATTATGCGATACTGAAAAATGCAATTGCTAACTTTAAAAAATCTTCAAAGTCTAAATTGTCAAAGACATATAAAAACGCGATTAGAGGCCATAGAAAAGCACTGGAACCTATATGCAGGGACCCATAATGAGATTGTGAAAGCATCTAAAGCTAGTGACAGAAAACACGAGTACTTTGTCCAAGACATGTTTTGCGACTTTGAAGAGGAGTATTTATGCTGTAAAGCAGACATGGTTAAAATGTTAGAAGCTTTTGAGTGCACACCAAGCAACATAATTGCAGAGCCAACATCAAAGTGCTATAGCCAGGAAGTTTGATTACCAAAAATAAACATCCCTGTTTTCAATGGTAGCTGTAATGAGTGGAATACATTATATGACTTACATACATCGCTCATTCACAACAACAGAAGTACTGGTGACATACAAAAACTTCATTATTTAAAATTTAGCATTATATTAGAGAGTTTGAGCAACTATTAAAACATATTTAAATTACCGAAAAGAATTATTCAGCGGCTTGGGACACATTAAGACAGCGATATAATAATAAAAGAAATATTATAAATGCTATATTAACAAAGCTATTAGGCAGAAAAAATTGAACAGTAAGTTAGCTAAAGGTATTAAATACCTACTTGACACTACAAATGACTGTCTTAGTAATTTAAAAAATTATGATGTCAATATGATAATTGAAACTACTTGTTTACTTAATAGTCAACAAAGTAGATCAAGACTCACATAAGCTATGGGAGCTATTACAAGCGTTACAAGTAAAATTGTTACCTAATATGGATAAATTTAATAAATTCTTGGAAGAAAGATTTAGAGTAATGGAGATGATACAGACATCCAAGACATCCAAGGGAGAAAACAAGTTTTAAATCAGTCTTTTCATACTGCAACTATGAGTGCTAATACTTCAAAATCTACCGCATCATGTCAATATTGTAAGAAAACCCACTACATTTATCAGTGCCAAGGGTTTTGTAAATTAAATTCTGAGAAAAGGTCTGAGTTTGTTCAAAGATCATTACTATGCTTTAACAGTTTGTAGCCAAGTCACAGCGTAAAATTTTACCGTCACACAACCGCTTGGAGAATCTGCAAAAAGAAACACCACACATTACAGATTACATTAATAGATTAAAGAGAGAGGAGAAAATAACCAAAACTGAGACAAGGAGTACAGTGGGGAATACTACACCCACACCGCAGATCTTGTTGAATGTGTCGATCACTGGTCATGTTGCTTTAGTGAATATTAAAACAAATAGAGGAGCACAAGTTCTAAGAGCATCAATGGATCCATGTTTACAAGAGTCATTTTTATCAGAAGCAGTAGCCCGTAGCTTACAGTTAAGTTTAAAGGAGGTAGGTGGTCAGGTCGTTGGTGTAGGTAACATGTGTACCAAGATCAAGCACGCGGGGAAGATAGAGATCAGTTCACGCATAAATAGTTTGAAGATCAAATGCACTATTTTTATAGTCAAACAAGTTACCGATATTATGCTTTCTACTAAAATTCATAAGCAAGCTTAGAGTTCTTTCCGAAGTTTAGGGCTTCCTGATCCTACATATTATACTGGTCAAATTGATTTACTGCTGGGAGTTAACATTTGCACAGAGATATTTAAAAATGGAGTAAAAAGAAATAGGCCAGGAGAACCAATAGCTCAAGAAAGCTACCTGGGCTGGATCATAACAGAGGGTGTACCTGTAGAAGATGCAAAGGGTCACAACAACATTGTTAATATGCACTTGACACTTACCTTAGAGCAAATGTTGCAACGATTCTGGGAGACTGAAACTATGCCATATGAAGAGAATCCAGCGCACTTAATAGATTAGAGCTGAAGATATTTATCAGAAGGCAACTAAGAGAAATAAGAATGGCAGATAAATTGTAAAACTTTCATTTGAAAGAGAGAACCCAAAATTACCTGAGAATTCAAAGAGCATAGCCCTGAGAAGATATGAGTTTAGAAAGGAGATTAGTTACAAATAAAAAACTAAAAATAGATTATGATAAAGTTCTACAAGACATATTAATCTAAAACACATGATATCTGCAGAAGATGAGACGGATGAGAATTTTGTTTATTTACCACATGCATGGGTGAAAGAAGAGAACACTACAACAAAGGTACGAGTAGTATTTTATGCTTCTTGTCAAGGCACTAATAGTATATTACTTAACAGCACTTCAAGAGGAGCTAAGAGACATTATTATGAGATGGAGAATGCACAAAGTATGATTTGTTGCGGACATCATAAAAATGTATAGGCAACTTCTGATGCATGAAAATGACACAAACTATCAGAATTTTTTTTTTAATTGGGTGCTGCTAATTTCTAAAATTAGTAACACATTTAGTTTGTGTGTATTTCTGATATATGGTTACTTAGTCTGCAACAAGCAATAATGACGCCATTTTTAAATTAATTTACTAATTACGGTAGAACGCACGTTTAGAGATAACGCAGTTTTGTTGCATTCTTTGCGCAAACACATAATTGAATTCATTGAAGAAGTGAAAAAGTTTCTCGGCTAGATTTATTTATTGGTGGCCTACATTGCTTGGATTATACCTTTCAGAGGCTTTTTAGGTCTTATAAATCGATTTTGTCTCACTTTTTCAAATCTTTATAAACCGAGGAATTTTTATATTTCGATAGATAATTTTGTTCGTACAAAGCACATTTAGTTGGGGGAGAAAGAGGTTTCTTGCAAGCGATCGTGTTAAGCTAGCTACCACATTTCTCACATAAAAATGGTTTAATGCAATACCATTTAGTATTACGATGTTCTTAGTGTGTATATATTACGGTATGACACGGATTGCTTGAGTATGTGCTATTAAATATCCCCTTATTATTTTCTTATGGTTCAACTTTAATTCTCAAATAAGGAGCGGCGTTATTTTTTGACAGACGTCGTATATTAATAATATCCCAAGCAGCATGACCAAAAGTAGTGGTTTTTATATTTCTTGTGTAGATGTTCAGTGGTATAAGTGTAAAATTCTGTAAGCGCAATCTTCCTTTATTTGGTATGTGTGATGAACAACCCTATTGCCTTTTAGGTTTTGAAATATTGTTCGGTTAGTATCGGACTGAGTAACATTCACTTTGATCATATCATTGGTTAGTGCTTTGGTGTAACATTGTTTTTTTTTTAGTATTGTTAGTAAGTATTTTATCATTTTATTATAGTGAAGTACACCGTGTTTGATGAGAAAACCTATTTTATATGATTATTGATTCTGCTGTAATAAGCAACCTCCTACAAGCAACAAAAGAATCCATCAACGCAGCGACAATCAGCACTAACACAAGAAGACCAAATAACTACCAGCACCCACCACTGGAAATTCTACAATTAATAAAAAGAAAAGGAAAGCATAGAATTTGAAGACTTCGGTAAAATACTCGACAGCAGCAATATAAAATGCAATTAAATAGACTAATACGCAGAGTAAAAACAGAACTAGATGAATACAGATTTAACTCATACCAACGCTACATCCAGGAGTTACAACCTAATGACCCTACAATGTGGCAAGCTACAAAGAAAATTCTTCTACAGCCCTAGATAATTGGACCACTAAAAGATGGAAACACAACCTTTACAACAGATGAAGAAATCTGCAATATATTTAAGGACCATTTTGAAGCTGTGTTTACTCCAGCACAAAATAATGATAATGCTTTTGATGAAGAAGTAATACAATATCTCCAACAATACGAATCAAATACAAGGGGTGAATTCAAACCAACATCGCCCAGAGAGGTTAAAAGATTAGCTAAAAAACTTAAAGTGGAAATAGCCCCAGGAAGGGACCTCATACCAAACATAATAATTCAAAACTACACAACTAAAGTACATGCCTACTTATTCACAGTTTTCAATGCCTGCATGCGACTTGGTTACTTCCCTGCTGCCTGGAGGCATGCAACCATACTTATATTTCACAAACCTGGAAAAAATCGGCACTCTCCAACGAGCTATCGACCAATTAGCCTGCTCTCAACTTTATCCAAATTGTTAGAAAAAATAATGAACAGGCTCCTACTTCCAAACCTACACTTGCTTAACATACTCCCTCCATTCCAATTTGGATTTAGATCCAAACACTCAACGACCCATCAGCTATAACGAATTGTGGAATACATAGAAAAATGCTACGAAAATAAAGCTTATACTACAGCAGCATTCCTGGATATAGCTAAGACTTTCGACAGGGTCTGGATAGAAGGTCTACTTTATAAACTACAGCGCCTCCACATGCCCGAATATTTGATACATATTATAAGATCATTTCTCACACACCGCACCTTCTCTGTTAGAATCAATTCCACATACTCAACAGTTAGACCCAAGGATCCATATTGGGCCCAACACTATTTAATATCTACGTCCATAATATACCTCAAATAGACAATGCAGCCATTGCTATGTACGCAGATGATACTGCGCTACTTACCCAGAACAACGAACTATTAGAAGCATCAAATGAACTACAATCCAGCTTAAATACAATATCAAGCTGGATGGGAAAATGGCACATAAACCTTAACTCAACCAAATGTCAAGCCCAAGTGTTTACCTTACGACGCCTCAGAGATATACCCAACATTCAAATAAATAATAAAGAAATTCCATGGAACACACAAAATAGCCCAGTTAAATATCTAGGGGTATACTTAGACCAACGACTAACCTAGGGTTTCCATATTAACCACAAATTGAATGAAAGCTATACTAGATTAGCCCTACTATACCCACTGATAAACAAAAAAAGTTCTCTACACATAGACTGTACAATGCTAACCTATAAATCAATAATTAGACCACTGGTAATGTATGCATGCTGTGCATGGGGATCTGCTTCACCGACTCACATCCGCAAAATACAAACACTACAAAATAAGATTCTTCTAATAGCCACAAATTCTCCATGGCATATAAGGAACCACCAACTACACGCTGAACTATATCCCAACCATAGAAGAGCACATTAAAAAATTAGCGACAACCTTCTTTAAAAATTTAAACAACTGTGCAGGAGCAGCCCATTACGCACTAGGAATGAGACACATACATCAACGCTTGAAACGTAAACTGACGCAAGATCTCCTTTCAACCGATGATAGTAGTGATAATGAAGTGTAGTGTAGTAACAAAACCAAAATAATACAACAATAAAACTAAACAGTGAATGGGTAAGCCAATAGGAAATTCCTAAGCTACCATAGTGTTACATGTAATCAATAGTTAACAGAACCATGTATAGCACGACGTTGCTGATCTGGTTAAATAAATTTAAAAAAAAGATTCTGCTATACTGGTGTCTTGTGTCACAGAAAATTTAGTTCTCTTACGTTTTGAGACTCTTTGCAAGGTATAGTTATTTTCAGTTGATGCGTCTGATCACATCTATCGTCTTTGCTTTGATCGTTGATGTGATGCATTATAGGTAGATGTATTAGATGGTTAAAATTATAACTCAATGAGTTTATGGTTAACATATTGCATTTTAATTTTGACTTACAATAAATAAATACCTAATTAGCCGCAGGTGAACGACTTACGCAACAGCACTTAACTTTTATATAGTTAGAACAGTGAACAGCAAGTCTTTATCCCACAAAAGTCGAGAAACCTCTTATAATTTAGATAAAAAGTTACAGAATCTCACATTACAAATTTGGCGTTACTGAAAAAATATATAATGTATTTGTTTTATTTAAAAATATTAGAAAATTTATCGTGTTTGTGTTTTTTAACATATATGAAGGTCTGGTTCCCTCAACCTTTTAGAAAGAGCACAGAAATTTCCGTTTAGAATAGGTTCCTAGTAGACCCCCCCAAAAGTAAAAAGGTACATAATATTGTTAAGGCGAGTATCAACTTATCTTTATGATTATCACAGCGCAAGCATAAATCAATGATATACTTTTTTAAAAAATCTTATCGCTAACAAACCTCATCTTTAAAATCAGCTAGTGGTTCAACATTTAAATCTAAGGATGCGCAATCAGTAATATTTTTATTGCCAGGGGTATATTTAATTGTAATTTCTTAAAAACAAATGAGTTCTCAACAGCTAGTTCACCCGATGAAGTGATCATTATATAGCATCAAATATATTAGCAGTTGATATTTTTCTTTCAACTTGTCTGCACAGGTTAGTATTGCAATCCGTGTTCGATGATTTTTTTAGGGAAGAACTTAGACTAGATATTTTTCTTGACATTATAAGCTAGTGACTTCTTACCCTTGTCTTTAAGTTGAAGGAAGTATGGGAGAGTAAAAAGGTTCTTGCGTGATAAGATATTCGAATTTACACATTAGTTAATTAAGTCCGCTAAGGCATATGCTGCAATTATTTGTGCACCCTTAGAAATTCTCTTAATCCTTAAAACTCTTTTTAAGGTTGACAAAAAGTGAAGAAAGAGATAGAGAAAGAGAGAGTGTGTGAAAAAGGAAAAATCGATATAGTTTTATAGTACTGAACGTATTTGATATCCTTATAAACCTTTTTTAAAGTCAAACTTAATATTGATGACACACAAATCAATTAATTATATTGGGATCTGTTGCAAACTTTTGAGGAAAGAGAGTGACAAGGATTGCAAATCAAAAACAAAGAGCTTTCTCCTAAGAAATACAGAAGAAAAATAGGATGCACTCAAGTTATAACATCTCCGAATTTTTTTCTCAAGACTGGGAACAGATAGAAACATGCGGTTTATTTCAAAATACGCAAGAATTCTTTGTAAATGAGTGACAAAAATACCAGAACTACACAGCACATATGACTTTAGCGGCAGCGGCGAGAGTGAAGGCTGTTTTTGATACTCAAAATGGCGACGTTTTTATTAAAAGAACAGCGTGTAATCATTCGTTTTCTCCATCGATTGTGACACCGATTGAAAGTCATCGCCATTTGAGTGAGACATGTAGTGATGGTGTGATGGATGTGTCTAATGTGCGTTTGTGGGTACAACAGCTCAAAGAAGGCAGAACGTCGTGTGATAACAAACCAAGACAATCTCGGCCTCGCACCAGCCGGTCCGATGACATGATCAATCGAGTGGGGAAACATGTTTTGGAGAATCGCCGAATGATTGTGAGACATATCGCAAAGTTGGCATTTCCGTGGGATCTGCTCACACAATTCTGCATGAAGACCTGAAAATGCAAAAAGTGTCCTCCAGGTGGGCGTCACGAATGCTGACAACTTTGAAGTGATTTCTCATGCTGCTTACTCACCTGACCTGGCTCCTAGCGACTTTTGGCTGTTTTCAACGATGACAATCACTGTCCGTGATCGCAAATTCTCTAGTCGTGCCACTATTGCATCAGCGATTTTCTAGTAGTCAAAGAAGACTTCTGAAGAAGCATTCGTAGCGGCGTCGACGTTGTGAAAAATGTGTACGGCTGCAGAGAGATTATGTGGAGAAGTGATACAAGTTTCACAGTTATCGTGTGATCAGTTTGTGAGAAAAAAATCGGAGGTGTTATAACTTGACTGCAGCTGGTACATAATATTTGCACATTTTTGTAGGTGTAGTAAATGAAATAACTAGTAGATGGAAAAAAATATCCAATTTAGAGAAAAAGTTGTGCCAATAAAGTAAGTAATATTATAATGTAATTTTACAGTAATGCCAAAAAAAGCTTTTAATTTCTTACACAAATACAAAATTAAACAACCTTTTAGTAGAAAATTTTTAGGCAGTAAATTTCAATTTTATTTACATTCTTAAAGGTTTCTTCAAGATTCTTTATTTAGTTGAAAAGAAATAATTTATCAGAATCTAGTGTTTTAATACTGCACAAAAGCTAAAAAAATTGTAAACTTGGTGCAATGTAGTAGTCAATCAGCGAAGATCACTACAATTACTTTATAGAACTACATGAATACCAGACATTACTGTTTTAAGAAATGGTAATTAAGTTAATATTCCACATACAAATTATTCACTAGCCACGTTGCAAAAGTCTTGAAATATTTTACAAAAATAGATATAACCTAAACTCATAAAAAACCTTATGTGTTAAATGAAACACGCTGTTTTTTAAGGAGAAGAATGTAGACATTAAAATGCGAACAGAAAAATTACAAAATCTTAATTTACACTCAGTTACTAGAATAGCACAATAAAAAAGACGTTAATAATTAGCAGAGCAACAACAGCCTTCTTCGTGCCATATCCTTTAATGAATGTTGGTTATGATCATTTTGTCGACTCCTGCTCAGAAAAGTGACTCTATTGCCTGTCCAAACCATTGCGTCAGATTTTTCAACCATGAGTTCCTTCTTCTTCCAAGTCTCCACTTCCTTTCGATCTTTCCTTGTATGATTAAGTATAAAATGTTGTATTTGTCTGGCTATCTCACGGTGTGCCCGAAATACAGGGTGGTATCCAAAAGTAGTAAGACTGATTTTTTTTTTAAATTTATTGAGCATTTTGGTACATCGACTTAATACTCTTCAAAATAGGCCCCTTGGGCATCCACACACTTCTGGTAGCGAGCCTTCCAGGTCGCGAAGGCCTTCTGGAAGTCGTCCTCCGGGATGCTGTTCAGCGCCCTCGTCGTTGTCGCTTGGACTGCTTCCACCGAATCGAAACGATGCCCCTTGAGCTGCCTCTTGATCCGGGGAAACTGGAAGAAGTCCGGCGGTGCCACATCAGGGCTGTAAGGGTGGTGAGGCAACGTGGAAACGCCGAATTTGGCCAGGAGATCCCTCACAATCCACGCGCCGTGGCACGGCGCGTTGTCATGGTGGAGCTTCCACTTCTCCACCAGGTCTGGTCGCACGCGTGTGATCCAATTTCGCAGCCGTGTGAGCACTTCCACGTAAAATCTTGCATTTACAGTCTGTCCAGAAGGTACAAACTCCTTATGGACAATGCCACGACGGTCAAAAAATGCAATGAACATCGATTTCACTTTCGATTTCGACATTCTGGCCTTCTTTTTACGGGGTGATTGTGTGGTATGCCACTCTTCGCTCTGACGTTTTGTTTCCGGGTCGTATTGGAAGACCCAGGTTTATCTCCGGTGATGACGCGATCCATCTAACTTATGTGTATTATAAGTCTGTATGTCCATAATTCAAAAGCTTCCTGTCGTTTGAGGATTATTTCTGTTAACGTGCAAAATTCTACTCTGTAGAGAAGATACATAGCAGTGTACTAAACGCATTCTGAGTTGTAAATTGAGGCCGTGACCACACAACACTTTTTTTAATCGATAGTACGATTGCTGCTATGGCACGTTCTATGTAATATTTGATTTCAAATGTATGATTCCAGTCACTGTTGGTAACACTTCCAATATACGTTATTTTGTCATTTCTTTCTATTGGTGTTCCATTAATATAAATACCATAATTATCCGGTTGTTTTTGCTAATAATCATGTACTTTGTTTTCTTGGTGTTAAATTGAAAACCATATCGTTCAGGGGTTTTGGTAATTCTGTCAAAAAAATATCTGTAATCCTTCCAGAGTATTTGCCATAAGTGCAGTGTCGTCTGATTATGTTAGATTGTTAATTAGCACTCCATTTATTTTTAAGCCTTCTTTAATTTTATCTAGTGCTTCTTAATTATTCACTCAGGATAGACGTTAAAAAGTAACGGCAACAAGATGCACCCCTGTCTGACTTCTCTTTATATAGCAATGTTATATGTTCTTCTGTTTCCTACTCTTACACACATCTTTGATGCCAATATAAGTCAGCTATGATTCTAGCGTCCCTGTCGTCAATTCCTGTGGTTCCTAAGATGTCTACCATTTTTTTGTACCGAACTTTATTGAAAGCTTTTTCGAATTCAATAAATCCCAGAAACACATCCCCATTTAAGTTTCTAGATCTTTGCACTAAAATTTAGATAGCAAGAAAAAACCTTTCGCGTTCCCAGACCCTTCCGAAATCCAGACTGTGTGTCCAATATTTGCTTCTATTTTTCTATAAATTATTTTAATCTATCACCCGAAGGAAGACTTTTAGTGTATGACTCATCAGGCTAATTGTGCGGTGGTCACTGCATTCTTTTGCCTGAAGTTTTTTCGGTATCTCTGTTTCGTACATTGAATTAAAATGTGCTTATTTCATTATCTTGTAATAGTTTTAATAATTGCGTTGGTATTTCGTCTGGATTTTTTATTCTTTAATCCTTCAATGGCTTTTTCAACGTCTTGTTTTGTTATAGGTGGGCCTGTTAGGATATTTTGTACTTAACGCTCCACATTTCGTTGGTCCGCGAAGAGCTCTTATATAAAATCTTTCCATCTGGTCATATTTTATTCGCCTTCTAAAATTATTAAGTTACCATTTCGGTCTGTAAGTTTGTCCGTAGTGTATCTTCAAAATCTGCTTACCTTTTTGACTTTTTGTGTAGATGAAATCTATGATGTCTTCTTTCATATTCTTCAATTTCTATGCATTCGTTAGTATACCAATCCATATTTGCTTTTCTTATCAGTTTTTTATTTCCTTATTGAGCTCGTTTTGTTTCTGTATATTTTGGTTTTTATTGTCTTCTCTCTCCTGAGATCTACAATTTTATCTGTCATTTACTTTCTCATCTCTTAAGATTAATCACTTTTTAAATTTAAGTGCCCTGATTAATTGATAGTCGTTTTGAATTCCTTTCATCTGTTTTTAGTTTTTGTCTTTCAGGTTTATATATTTCGTCATTTGCAAACATTTTTGCTAACAACTAAGATATTTTATTATTGTCTATTTATCTTCTAATTTATGTAAGTCTATTTTTTCAAATGTCTAGCTTTTGTTAGTTTCTTATATCTTATTCTTATTATGATCAGATGGCATTTTATGTCATATTTGTATCTACGATTAATTGTGATATAAGCTATTTAGTTTTGAACCACCAGATGTTGTGAATCTGCTGGAGATTTTCAGGTATGGAGGAGTCTCTTTGGAAGCTTAAAAAACGTGTTTTATTTATTATAGGTAATTGGTTTTTTGTACAGAATTGTATAAATCTCTTCCGCTATTTCGTTACCCCAGTTCCCCGTCTTTGCGCTTCAGAATTTTGCATTAAAATCAACCGTTAATACTGTAATTGTATTACTTTTGGTTTGTTGTAGAAGTTGATCTAAATCGTATAGAATGTTTCCACTTCGTCATCAATGTTGTTGGGGCGTATAAATTATTGTTCACAGCGGGAGCTTGTATTTGTAACATCGCTATTTTGTTAAAGTATAATATAAAACTTGTTTGGTAATAATGATCCCCACTCAATTTCTATGCTGCGCACATCTTTTCTTGCGTAATACACCACGAGTTCTTCTATTACACATTTTCCTGACTCTGGTCCTCTCATTTTTCTTCTACCGAATCCTGGGATATTTATTCTCTTCATTTCCTTGATGGTGTTATAAATTTTTCCTTGCTTATACATACTTCGGGCATTCCATGTCCCTATTTTTATATTAGATATTTTGACACTGGCTGGCCGGTAGATTCTTCGCACCCTTGCCTCGTTGAAGCGGCGCCCGCATTCAGGGTCACTGTTTAAGTTTGCGGCAATTATTCTGGAACAACATAGTGTAGTGGTTTTGCCTTCTATACCGCTGTATATACGCCATTTCTGTGGATTTAGCAACTCCGCTGGTTTAGTAGCCCAAAGAGGATATGGCGATAGTAATGACCAAAACAATAAAAAATACGACAATTGTATGGGAAATACAAGATAAAAACATAATATAGTGTTAAAAATATATTAGAGATATGTAAGAGGAACAAATATTTATTTACTTTGTAGCAGGTAAAGACATAGTAATTAAAAATACATATTTCAAACTAAAAGACATATAAATAAACAAAA
Source organism: Sinelater perroti (assembly GCA_036346155.1). Classification (NCBI taxonomy): domain Eukaryota; kingdom Metazoa; phylum Arthropoda; class Insecta; order Coleoptera; family Elateridae; genus Sinelater; species Sinelater perroti. Next base: position 7,938,867 of record JARFIY010000265.1, read on the forward strand.
TTAGTAGATGAAGAATTGCAAATCAAATAGACTATGTACTTAAAAAGATGTAAGAGACTCTGTACGACAAATATAAATAAAACACTCTAATAATTTAATACAATATATGATTAACATAAAATGAGAGAAAGTTCATTAAGATTTGTTTAATATTAAAAGTATAAGCAAGGCATAGAATAAGACAACCAGATGGCCAAATATACGATATAAACCAATGCGAACAGAATTGTAACAAATAGTGACCGAAACTAGTAATCTAATACTAGAAAAACAAAGTAAGTGAAGTAAAATAAAATATTATTAAATGCACATTCTGCATAAATATTTAAGAAATACATAAAACTAATAGTTATTTAGGATAAAACAAGACATTTTCTATTGTGTAAGTTAGTAAAGAATAATCATAGAAGATCAGGGTAAAACATTAGTTTAGGAAATTTTAAACCTATATCCGAAAGATAGTTTTCTCTTAGAAATGTGCCTTTAATAATAACCTAAAGACTATTACATCCAAAGTAACCCTTATTTGTAACTTTATTTCTACATTTGTGGGAGACGTTTGCACTCTGCAACAAAAGCAAGTGGCATGGTTAATAAGGTTAATTAATCCTTGAAAATTTACCAACTAAACCTTGCAGCTTGTTAAAACTTTAATTGTAAGTTAACTCCGATATTTTACTTCATTAACTTCAGTTCCGAAATAGTTCGTGTTAAAACTTGCATAGACGATGAATTAGCCCAAATGTTCTCCCATGCGCATCCAGGCAGCTGAGTAATTCCCTCCCCTCTAAACACGAACTGTTTAATTCTAGCTGGCTACTCATTTTTTTTATCAGCCCACAACTATTACTATTTCCAAAACTATTATTTCTTACGAGCTTATTAAACTTTTTCCAACTGCTACTGGAGTCGAAGAGTTTCATAAGTTCTCATTTTGAAAAAGCATAGCTAGAATTAAGTGGATTAAATCTTCAGAGTCTCTAAAAACATAGATCAGGGCGGGCGTTAACAGCTACAGCTTCAGCCTCAATAGGGCCTGTTTTTTCAGTTTCATTTGCCTTTTTTTGAATAACATAAATACACATCGTTAGAAAGGCAATTAAAAGTAGTGATCATTTGGATAAAAAAAATACAGAGTATTCTATTTAAAAAAAATTAACGTTTTTACATGTAATATACCGTTTAGGATATATCGAGCAATTACCTACTAAATGGTCACACTGTATATGGGTGCGTTTGGGAACGGGGTGCCTCAGATGGTTCAACCAGTTGGCTCTATCCTCTAGCCGCCGCGCGCGAGTTCGAGTCTCGCTCAACCCATGGGTGTGTGTGTGAATGTTCTAGCATTTAAGTGCATGTTAGTGGGCACAATAAGCCCTTGCGGCTGCAGTGTCTGTAAGTGCGCAAAAAAATGGGTTTCTACTAATAAACTGGCATTGCCAGAATAGATTTTTGTTTGTCAGGCTTTTTTCTAGGTTCAACTGACTGCTAGAAAATTAGTTTTTTTTATTAATAACTTCTTGATATTTAGAATATGTTATAAAGCAAACAATAAATGAATAGTATGTAATAATAAACAGTTAAGTGTCTTGCAGAAAATATTCCATAGTTTGTTCTCTTTCTATCATACGTTGGTTAGTAATTATTTAATATCTGTTACAATTATATATAAATAATATTAAATGAGATATAATTCTCTTGCATAAATATATACTTCTAGTTACCTTACAACAATATTTTCTGTTATTAACTAACTTAGTTAAACCTGTCGATGACATCTTTTCTTATTTGTATATTGCCACTACAATCTGTCATAAATTGACATTCAGTAGTCAGTTTAACAAACATGATAGTGCTGACAGTCGTGAAGGATGTCCATCCAACGATGCACACCTACATTAGTCTTTAAAGTAGTTTGTAGCGGAGCGAATACTCAAAAGTATTTCCTATAACGGTCATATTTTTAATGGCTTTAGGGTTGATCGGTGTAGACCGCAATTAGCCCGTGCCAAATTAATTGGGAATTTGTTTTTTTACCTGTCACAATTATAGGAAATATTTTCCTTTATTGTCCCCAAGATGGACAGGTTACAACCCTTACCTGAGACCTGTTTACCAAAGACAAAAGCAACCGGTTAGCATTCAGTTGTTACAAGAGGTACGTCGGCCTGCACCGGGGTAGAAGGCGCCGAACCTTAGCCAGGTGGTGTAACTACGGAAATTTTGTTGCTTGCTATTTTTAGCTTGCTTGCCACGGTACATTAAAATATACGTTTCGCACATCGATTGTGTTTATATTTAAAATTCACCGCTCTAAATTCTATAAGCTTAATAATACTATTTACGATACAATAAACAAATAACATGTTAAGTACTGCTGACGTGTTATTCAAATCTGTTTATGGGGTCAGAAAGTTGAAATCGCTGTAAATGGGGTTGCACTTAATAACTTTCTTTAAGACACTCCACTGAGGTGTTTGGGTGATCACCAATTTGATTACGATAACGCGCACAAAACCGTTGAATTTTTTAATACACTGTTGGAACTGCAAAATCGAATTCGCTGAAGATTAACCATGTATATTAAGACTTTTGATTAAAACCTGCTTAATGTTTCTATGTTAGATGTTTTGGTGGTGCCTCAAAGTTAAATGCCGTATATGGGCTTGAGTATGGTTTTGTAAAGAAGTAACTTATTCTCCAGAGATAACTGAGCACGACGCTCTATTACCCAATACATTTTTGTGTAGTTTGAGGCTCAGTTGTTTACGTTTTGCCCAGAATTGTGTCATCCAGGTCAATTTCCAGTCCAAGTGTATACCAGGATACTTGGCTTGCAGGATCTGTTAATTTTCAAGTATCAATGGTATTAATGGTGGGCAGTTGCTTCTCCAAAGTGTGAATGTAACTTGAAGGGGTTTGATTTATATTTATTTTGATTCTATATTTTTGGCAGCAAGATTATATTGCCTTTAAGTGAACTTGTAAGTGGTGAGAAGCTATGTTAGGATCGGCGTGCGATGAGAGTATTGCCGTGATGTGGCAACCATGTTTCCAGGTATAGTTGGAAAATCTGCCGTAAATAGGAGGTATAGAATTGTTCCCAGTACGCTCCCTTATAGAACACCACAATTAATAGGATAGGTTGCTGTTATGACGCTGCCATAACTGACAAGGAAATGTCGGTTGGATAAGTATGAGCTAAGGAGTTCAAAATAATACGTGGGTAGGAATGTTTTAATTTTGCAAATCAGGCCCTCAAATCAGACTTTGTCGAAGGCCTGTGTTAAGTCAAGAAATACTGCTGCACAGTGCCTAACTCTTCTAAATCTTTAGTGATTTTATCTACTACACGATGTACTTGCTCAGTCGTTGCGTGATGCTTCCGAAAGCCAAGCTGGTGGTCAGGGATAAGGTGATTATCTAGGATTATTGGGTATAACTTCTCTAAGAGCATTTTCTCAAAGACTTTGGACAGTGCTGGTTGATTAGTAGATTTTTGTGTTTTGGAATTAAGATTATTATAGCAGTTTCCCATTGTTCAGCCTACACATTGCATTAAATAGTTAATTATGAATTTAAAACCTTTTTGGAGCAGATTTTTAAGAATTATACTAGTGGTTAGCTCACGGCTCGGTGCTTTGTAGGAATTTACATATTTTAGAATGGTGTCTTCCACTAGGTGAACTTTGTATTTATTTCACGAATCGGGGTTTTATGTTGCTGTGGCTGCTTAAGATACCTTGTTGCCCTCCAGAGCAAATAGTTATTTTCTTCGGATGGTAAAAGTTGTTTCAGATAGTTTTGGACATTTTGATTTCTGATAGTGAAAAGTAAGTTTTTGAGCTCTCTGGTGTCATGGTTTAGTGCTTTTTATCGTTCGGGTGACGTGTTGTTTGCCAGATTCTTTTTAACCGACGTTTTTTGGCAATTTTCTGTGACTATCATTGGGCAATGAACTGTACTAAAATGTTACATTAATATCGAAGTAGCTTGGCGAGCTGCTTTTTGGACTACTTAAGTAAAATGTAGTATTGCTTTGCCTATGTGTATGGCTGTTTTTAGAAGTATGTATGTGTGTAGTAATCTATCAATCAATTCTCGGGAAAACAATCAGTTTGTATGTTTTATTGGTAAGTGTTAACAGCCTTTTCTTGATAGTTATGTTTGTATGAAAGGTCACTAATATTGGGGAGTGGTCATTTGAGGATAAGATCTGAGGGCTTAAAACGTTTGAGCTTCCCGATTTTATTAGTATTATTCAGAACTGTTTTTGCTAATCCTTTGGGTGCACGTTTATTTTGTCTTGGCAATTTATATAATAATTTTTAATTTGTTAACAATTTTTCTTATTCACTTATTTTGAAACTTCTAAAGAATTTCGATATTTGAAGAGCTGGCTGTTCCCTACAATTGAATGCCATACGTCCATACTGGCTTAAAACTGGCTTTGTATACTAGTAGCTTATTTTCTTACATCAATTGTGAATTACGCCCTATGAGCCAGTACATTATACTAAGTTTGAATCCGCTTTGTAAATATATGCTTGCGCCATGTCAATCTGCGATCAAGATGCATTCCTAAATATTTTACATTTTAAGTTTGTGGAAATTGACAAATGTTTAACATTACCGCTAGACATTAATCTTTTTTTATTGTAAAAATTGTGTCTAGACTTCGTTTTATTGGATCTTATTCTCCATATTCCTAGCCAGTCGTCAATTTTATGTAGATTGTTCTCTAGGTTAGTTGACGCAGCAGCTGCATTTGTGTGCAAAGCTAACACTGCCGTATCATCGGCGAATGTAAACACTGTTGTAAGCCTAGTAGTTGGTAGATCAAATGTATATATAAGGCAAAGTGTTGGCTCCAAAACGCTGTCTTGCGGTACACCAAATTTTATAGAGTGAATGTCAGAGTATTTCCCTTGTTCTTTTATAAGAAACCAGCGGTTTTCTAGATACACTTGATAATAGTGGTGCGGCAGATTACTTTTCAGTTTGTATAGCAGTCTTTCGTGCCACACCATATCCAATGCTTGAATAATATCTACAAATGCAGAAGAACAATATTTTTTATATTTCAAGTCGTCACTAATTTGTTTAACAATTCTGTAAACTTGCTATATAATCCCGTGCTGGTTCTGAAACCCAAATTGATGATTTAGTGATAAGTAAGGCTGCTATAGAATTTGGTATTAAAAAAACAAGATTATAGTTTAGAATTACCACTTTGTTGGAAAAAAAACATTAAATTAAGTTATTAATAATAATTCTGGTAATGAATCAGAAGAGGAAGCTAAATATGACAATAAATATAGTGACAAGCAGGTCTTCACAAAACAACAAGAAACTCAATCAAACATCTATATTAGACAACCGTTAAATTTGCACTATGGCCATATGAATACATTAGAAGGATAGCATATGAATTTTCCAAATCAATTCTTATCGTTAAATGTCCCGATAATTGGGAACTTAAGAAATCTGTAGGTTTGTTTTAAATAAAATACGCTGAAATAAAAAAAAGCTGCCAATAGTTTTATTTTTCAGGATAGAATGGCTCTTGAGTTTTATGAAGAGGCGTCTTGATTTGTCGTTACAGAAACCAGAAAGTACAAGTCTAAGTCGCTCTATGGCTTTTAACAAGCCTGTTAATAAATATGTCTCTATCTTGGAAAAGTTTAAATTTAAGGCTGACCAAATTTGAAACCTGGATGAAACCGGTATCACCACAGTGATGAGACCTGCTAAAATAGTGTCCACAAAAAAGCAAGTTGGTCAAATAGCCTCAGCGGAAAGAGGGACACTAGTCAATTTCGTAGGCATTATCAATGCCTTTGGTGCATCTCTGCCTCCAATATTTGTACAGGTTCCATTGCACTTGGAAACAAGTCCGGGTGGATGACATCAGAATTATTTCCTGAAATTTGAAAACATATTGTTGACCACATGCGCTGTTTCATCTATAATAAAATTGTTTTACTTTTGGATAATCATGAGTATGTCCAAACAATTCGATTTTGCAAGTCAAATGAAATTGTACTACTCCCTTTTCCATCACACACCACTCACAAGCTGTAGCCTTTAGATGTGGAGATTTATGCACCCTTTAAAGCACTTTTAGCAGCAGCCTTTAATGATTGGATGCTAGCACATCCGGGACAGGCCATAACAATAAGGAATATAAGCCATTTGGCAAACAAAGCATATCAGCATTCATTTTTATTAAGAAATGTTATTAACACTTTCAAAATAAATGGCCACTTGATAGGCTAGTATTTACCGAAAACGATTTTGTACCCAGGAGTGTCACTGACAGGTCTTTTGAAATGGACGAACAGGTTAATCATTCTTGAGACCCTCAACGGGTTTTTAATTTGGAGGGACCTCATGTAAAACTTAATTTGCTGATGAACGTCACGGTCTAAAATTTTCAAACGATTTAAATTTTTGCGTGCTATCAACTTCGGGATTAAATACTAGTAGCAAACATTCTAAAGGCATTAGTTTAGAGAAATTGCTTCCTTACCTCAAACCGAACATTACAAAGAAGAGAAGTAGTAAAAGGAAATTTAAATGCACCATTTATACTGCCACCCCTAAATTGTTGATTAGAGAAAATATAGAATTAGAGAAAAACGAAAAAAAGTTAAAACAAAAAATAAGTAGTAAGAAATTTATTTAAGGAGAATGATCTGCTCCATCAACCACCAAAAACAAAAGAAGTGATAGTAAAAAGTTCGTCAGGTAATTCTGATGTCTCGTTAGATAACGTTAATTCGCTTAGCAGCGATGACTTGGAGGAATTCAAAACCATAAGCAGCACAAAAATTGAAATAGGCAACTTTGTCTTGATTAAGTATCCCACGAAAACATCTGTTATCCATTATATAGGTCGTGTACAAGAAATCAGCTCTCCTTTATTCGCAATGAAATTCATAAAAAGAAAGGGTAACCGACAAATATTTATATTGTAGAAGATGTCAGTGAAGTGGATACTTCTGATATAGTAGCAAAACACACCGTCTCAAACTGGAACAGCAAAAACTGCCTCAATACATACTTTCAGCTATAACTTTAGTAACTTTATTGTAAAATAAAAATATTTCTAATGCTAATTTTCATTATTTTGATAAAGTTACGAAAGTACCTCAAGGCTAAGGCGAAAGTACCTTATAGGTGGGGTAGTTTTGGCACATTGTAATGTTTTAAAAACATTTATTTTGACGTAATAAAAAAATTTCTCAGTGACTGTTTTGTAACACATTGAGGATTTTTTTGTAATTATATTATAATTTTAAAACCAAGAACTACTCTGGTACACCATTATGTTTAGAAAGCTGCCAAATGTACCCCGCTCTCCCCTAGAGCATTTATGATAGCTTTTGGTAAACTTCACCTTGCATTTGGTACCAATCCCACAAATGCAAACTTCAACGTTCACAAAATGCAGACGGCTCGTTATTTACATCCTAACGTTCAATATGAATCATCCTGTATAATAGCAAAGCTTTAGAAATCAAAACAACTAATTAACTGTGAAATATGGCAAAATTTTTTGTTGTATTAGGTAGATTTTGTAGAAATGCTATTCATTAAGACATTCAAAAATTTTACTGTGGGTTTTTTAAGCGCTCTTACATATACCGTCCTCTTTCTCATTACTCCTTCTTTCATTTACTTTGATGCTACTTATAAGAAAGTTTAGGTTTTCGGCCAGGTTTTTAATCTTTTACTCTCCCAAAGAAAGCTATAAGTTTGAAGAAACTTGGCTTTCTACGTTCCCTGCCTAGGTTAGAAGTGATTGTTTAACGAACGTATTATTTGGCAGGAGATGCACTGAATTGGAGGAAATTTATTATTTTAGAGATGTTGCGTAACTGATAGTGGTAGACAGTTAAGGTTTTATAAATAATAATTAAAGGTTTGTTATCTTCTATTATATTCAAATATTGAGGGTTTTTTTTATTTCAATTTCCTCGGGTATATTTTATTTTGGTACTACAACTACATACGTAGCACTACATTCTAGACGGTTTTTATATCAGTTTTTAGGAAAAGTAGAAATAAAAGATTGTATCTAGGAAACAAAGCATTAATTAAGTATCCAACCAAATTAAAACTATTCGAAGGTTCTCAACAGGTCGTTTAAAAGGTAGTTGGAAAGGTTATATAAGGTAGTGTTGCTTAGTACTAATACTAGTAATAATGTAAGTAGATTTTTTTTTTATTTTATCTTTTTAGCCAAGCCCAAAAAATATATAAAATACCTTGTATAGATTATCAAAAACCTGTATAGGTCAAAAAGATAGGTAAATACCAAACCGAATGTATAAGCATTTTCTGGCTGTACGGAAAGGTAATAACTGTTTACAAGAGACGTTTTCCGACGCTTAGTCATTATTAGAAAACCCCAAATTAAAAATCCCAAACTTTTAATTTCAAACTGATAATTAAATACCAATCAGTTTTCTTCAAAGATATTTATATCTCTTCTTAAGTAGTAAAATGGTTGAAGTTCCAAGCGAAAACGAAGTGATTGAATCCACGAAGCAAATTGCTCTTATAACTTACAAAAACCAAACCGATTGTTTGTAAGTAAACATGCATGCATACCGACATAACCGCATGGATGCACACGCAAACAACGGAATTGTAAACAATTTAACTGCCGTAATGCGTATCGGATATGAATAAAATTTTGCATTCTCAGTTCTCAAGCTTTTAATTTCAACACTTAACTCACATTTAATGTTAATTAACTTTACAAAGATGCCAGACACGAAATTTATTTGCTCCTTGATGCCCTATTACAACGGATTTCTGAACGTAAATTTGTTTTTAATCTAATAAAAATTTAAATAAAGGTGTTACTATTTGTGAATAAAAGTAACAAACTTCGTATTGCAAATTTTCAAGCTTTTTAAAGCAAAAGTACGACGAACACCCATATAAAAGTTTGGGGTACTGATAAACTGATTGAAAAGAACGAATGACATGATTAAAAAAAAACGTGCTAAAAATATAAAATAAGCATCTCTAAATGTAAAATAAAAAATCATATTCTTAAGGTTGATTTTAGAATTATGTTCTGTGAACTTTAAAGATTTGCATTTGTACAATTGGTATCTGAACAAATGGTAAAGTCGTTACGGTACCGTATACCCATCAATATTATTGAAATTTATTATGAAAATTGCCTTTTGAGCAATGAAGCTTATTTTTCTTTAAATAGCTTTGAAAATCGTCAAAATATTCGGATATGGAGTAGTTAAAATTCACGTAATATACATGAAAAACCAATGAATCCACAAAAATACATTTTTTGTGTGAATTGTAAGCTGAAAGAATTATTGGCTGTACTTTTTTGACGAAGAAACGGGCAACGCTGTTACTGTCATTGGTTTTAGATAACGGGTGATGCTAAAAAACTTTTATTCAACTGAACCGACTATTTGTTGGAACGATATATCACATTTTTACCACGTATTTCGTGTTTTATTCAGGAAAAACATCTTTAAGTCCAATTTGAACACCCTATAAATTGGCGTTAAAACCGCTCTAAATTGTTATTTCTAAGATTTTCAGCACCAAGCCTCAACTTCTAATTTATAAAAACAAGCGCAGTAGCTTCATTGAAAACTTCTCTATTGCGCCTTCTCTGACATACAATTCTGATTGCTAATAAAGTTAACACAAAAAAATTTCGTTGCTAAGTTTACCTATTTAGTTGGTTGATATAGATTGTAGCAGACCTATCTTGTTACGACCCAAAGGGCCTTCAAGGCCTATTACGGGGAACTGTTATTATTATACATCAAGTAATTTAGAATAAATTTTATTTTTTTTAGATACCAACTGTACAAACTTTACCTTTCAACATTCATAGAACCTAAATAGCCAGCAATTCTAACTCTAAAGTTTAATTTGGATCACCCTATATACATACATTTGTAAAAAAAGATGCATTTTTTGTATTCATTTTCGTAATTTTGTAATAAGGGTATGCTGCCAGTTTTTAATTGTGGAACCTATCCTAACCAATATAAAAGTAAACAAACTCTCCTTCATTTATTATACTTGCTAGAACCATAAAATACATAAATAAAAAGGGCATTGTACTATCGTAATTACGATTAATTTCTTGCAAGGCCGTAATTCTCATAGCAATAAATAGGCACCAAATCTTCTGAAAGGATCGATAGCACGTTCGTTTGATTTTTAATTTATTAACTAGAATTATTCTGCGATAATCTGCATATATTAATTTTTTATAACTGGCAAAGTACCTGCCGGCTGTAGAAAAAATGTTGTTAGAGCTTCGCTGAATTATTTATGCTGAATAAATTTAAATTTTTTTTGCTCTAAAAGATATTTCATTAGATTCAGAATCGAACAAGCCAATAATTTAGAGCGATAACCCAAAAGTAGTACCTGAGACTAGACGTGATTTCCGTCTTCTTAAATTAACCTAAAAAAATTCAAGAACATATTTTTTTATCCGGCTAAAACAGAACTTGTTTTTAAATGTAGAAAAAACCAACCATAAATTAAAATGAAGTCGAACAAAGCAAAAAAAATATGAAATGTAAATATAAAATACCAAAGAGTTTATTGACTGACTACAGGTTCCATAAGTTTATTAGCCGAAAGAGACTACGTAGCAGAAAAGAAAACCAAAGCAAACACAAAACGATAAAAATCGAATTCAACTAGAGAGCGGAAGTAGAAAATTCATTAACATTTTAAAGTCCTGTTTATGAGACTTTAAAAAACAGCAAGTTTTAATTCTGATATCTTCGAGTTAAAAAAATACTAGAATCGAACTTCTTCTTCTTTTACTTTTATACAGGCTATTAGCTTGCTTCCAACTACACATTTTGTGTAAAACTGTGAGCCGTGTTAGGCATACCACGAACAGATGGCCAGTCTAACCCGTTAGAAGAAAGGGAATGTATTTTACGACTTCTAAAGGTGTTTGTATGACGGTCGGATAATTAAATTAATAAAAACATGAAAAATAAAAAACTACAACAATAACAAAAATCCATAAACTTTTACAGAACATAAATAACAATAACAAACAACCAAACATATAAATTGCATAAATGCCCGAGAAAAGCTGGACCAGAAAAGGATACGTATATAATATACTACGCAGGGTCTTGCAGACTGGTTTCTTTTAGAATTGACTGGCGCCTGCAATGTATTGGTAGACATCCCTTCAGTCGTATATCCTTGAGCAGCGCAAAACATGCTATTTTAATGTTGATAATAACGTGGAGTGGTGAACATCATGCATTTGTGTTGAGGACTTATTTTAAAAATAGTAATCCTGTATTGTAACGCAACTATTACATTTTAGATATATCGGAATAGACCGTCACTAAGAGAACCATAATGTTGTGCGTTCACAATTATCGACAGACCAGTTGAGCATTCATACAGAAATCACTCAGTAGAACTCATATCACTCGGATACCCGAGAATATTGTAGCAGTGGTACAGCCTCTTGTACTGGGTCTCACAAAAGCCTCGACATATTTATGAGCGACTTCTCTTTTCACAGTCAACGTGTAACTATTTGGTTTGCTGTTACAGAATTAACCATTATAGAACCGTATTTTTTGAGACAGTGAAACCCGCGCTAATTGTCACATCTACCCCCTGTATTACGATATTACGCAATTTCCTGGAGCACACACTCCACTAACATGAAAACGTACCACTGTGGTTCCAGCAAAATGGCGCTACCGCACACAGGTCGGAAATTCTGGGGCAACTGTTTAAAAGTCGTCTAATTTCATTACATGACAATATTTCTTGGTTGACTAGGTCATCAGATCTAACGATTTGTTTCTGTGAGGTACTTGAAGGACGAAGTTTTGCAACGCAGGCCGCAGACTATTTGGGAATTGAAGGATGCTATTCCCAATGCGGTTACAGCAGGAACAGTGAAGATGACTTGGCAAGCATTGCTCTGTGTAATGATACAATAAAATGTTGAACAGAATCTATGTTGTTCTTTTTATTGCTGTTTCGAAAAGGGGAAATTATCTTATCTGAGCCTATACTTTTATAACTACTTGGAGTGTATTGGATCTATTGAAAATTGGTAATCCTGCGTGTGCTAGGTGCGATCTAATGTTTACATCATATAGTTTGACAAATTTGACGGCATATGTATTTAGAATTTTTTGTCGTACGGACGCTATTGTTTGGTTTTCATTAATTTCAAAATTTTATTACGGACAAAAAATGGATTTACCTCGCGAACATTTTTGTGCGATGATTTTTTTATGCCACACGCAAAGCCTGTGGTACCAACAAACATCAATGCCGTAAGCAAACTGAAAAACAAGATCGTCATGCGACTTACCATAAAATTTAAACATTCTCAGGCATTAATATGACTAGCATATTGCATAAATATTTAACGTTGAAAAATCTATATGCGCAGTAGATCCCGAATAAGTTAACGATTGATCAAAAATAGGCTCGTTAATTGGTCAAAAGAAATGCTGAAGAAATGCGACAAGTACTTCAAAAACCATTACACCACCATCACAAGTGACGAATCTTGGATTTATGCGTACGAGCTCAAAAGTAAACAAACAAACCCAACAAAAGTCTTTCGTGTCCTTTTTTTTCTTTTGAAACCAGAATAAAACACAACTTGCTATACATGGTTGAGCTGTGGCTAGATTAGTTGGAATGAGGACATCCCACTTAGGATTCCTCTGTATCTATCGTACTAATCGTTGTTAGATTCACTAGAACTTATTCGTAAGTCTTTGGGGAGTTCGCGTTTAAGTCGTGTGTATAAATGTCGCACTTCAAGGGAGTAGTTAGTAGTACTCGCGCACTATTCCTCAATGGTAAGGTAAGGTAAATTATTGTAGATTTATATGTTTACTAACAAACCAAGGGGAGTTTACTGCAATTCTTAGAACTTTATTCTGCAGCACTTGTAATTTGTTTAAACTGATATTACCAGTAACGCTTAACGCTGGGCACCCATAAGTGGTTATACTAAGGCAGCCATACCACTCGTTTAATTTATTATTAATATAATAGCTCCAAGTAAGATTTCTGTCGAGTTAAACTTCTAGGTACTTTACTGAAAAATCAGGAGGGTTCTATTCCAGTGTGCTGTCGTTTATTGTTATTTGGTGAGAGTTAACTAGTCTACGGAGAGTAAAGATTGTTGTTTCGCCTTTATGTGGATTTATTGCAATGTTCCATTTGTTAAACCATTCGTGGGTTTGATTTATAGTTAGTTGGAGATTTCGCACCCCAACGTTTATGTCGTTGTATTGCGTTATTAAGTCTATTTCGTCGGCAAACATCAAAATGATTGAATTAGGCAGTTGTGGTATACCGCGCACATGAATTTTAAAGAGAAGTGAAACCTGTGCAGAGCCCTGTGGAACGCCGGCAGAAATTTTTGAAATGTCTGAAAATGTTGAATTAATTTTTATAGCAAATGTTCTTTTGGAATGATGCTATTATTTAGTAGATAGCAGGAAGTTTTAGCTGTAACAATTTCTGGATGAGACCGTTAGTCCATATTTGTCGAATGCTTTAGATATGTCAAGGAAAGCAACTACAGTGTGGAGTTTGTTTTCGTAGACTTGTTCGATGATTTGCGTGAGTCGTAGTAGCTAGTGGTTGGTTGAGTAATTTTCTTGGAGTCCAAATTGGCATGGTGCTATATTTTTGTTTTTTATTTCATAGTTCAGTCTAGACTGTATGATTTTCTCAAAGAGTTTAGCCATGGTTGGTAGTAGGCTCATGCGCCTGTAACTATCTGTGAAGTGTCAATTCTTTCTTGGTTTTTTAAATAATAATATATGGGCAAATTTCCAATGGTCTGAAAAGTAACCTAATCGTAGAAATGCATTAAAGATAGAGGAAAAGTAACCCAATGTATTTTTCGTAAAGTTCTTTAGGACTGATTTTATATTAAATTATGTCCGTAGGACTTTCTGATAGGAAGTTTGTTTATTTCCTGTTAAAGTTGAGGCTGTTTATGGAAATTCTTGAGATTACGTGTCTTTCCACATCTTTATGGAATCTTTGGAAATTGTGATAGACAGTAGTAAAGGTTTTTTTATGATTTTCAGAATTCTTGCATTTTTTATCGGTGGTGTATGTAAAGTTACTTTTGCTGATTGCAGGCTTTCAAACTTGAAGCACTTCAAAGCAAAATGGTCACCTGACTTTTTAGAAAAACTGAACATGTCGCGCTCGTGATTTTAGAGAATCATAGAACAGTCGTTGTGCTGCCAGAAATCTTAGGAGAAATAAGAAAAGCCAACGCACAACGCCGGATCAATGCGAGCTCACACACATCGACGCAAACAACTGGTTTTACTTCCAACGATTTTTTATTCCCACAAGGGAAGAGCAAACTGCGTAGATAACGATTTTCGCCGCTGAAAGTGGCGGTTGATACATTCACAACCTATGTTTTAATTCGTCATGGAAAAATGCTATTAAAATTGGTTCCAGCGTAGCAACAATGGATTGACTCTCAGGAAGAATATTTTGAAGAATAATAAAAAGGTTTACAGCACTAAACATTTGTTTTTGTTAGTTTTTCGAAATAGATATCGTGCAGCAAACGTATATATTTATTTAAAAGTGTTTATTGTTAAAGTGTAGCTAAATGTTGAAGTGATCAAATAAAATAATTAAAAAATTAAATATAAAAGTAATAATTTTATATAGCAGCACCAAAACGTATATAATAAAATCAAAAAATGCCATTAGCACTAATAAATTTAATGGACAAACAAAATGAACTAAAAATGGCTTTTTTATTTTTCATAATTGTCTAACAGTACTTTAGTTTGTATTTTAAAAATATTTTTGTTCTTAGTTGCAAGTATAACTGTATAATTCAAAAGAGTTTATGTAAATATTCTAATTTCTTCTTAATTACATCCAGATAAATATAATTTTCTTATGCTTTCAAAGATGCAAGATAAGAATAGGCTCTTTAAAGGACGTTATAGTTACCGTATAAATAAAAGAAAACATGATAAAATAAGAAATTGGATATGGAAAGTTAAAAAGCGAAATCATAGTTATTAATAATAAAATCATAATTTTGAAAATGCAAGATTGAATTAACAGATATGTTGATAAAATTAATTTGAAACCTTTGAAACTTTTTTTATAACACTATGATAAGCTTATTAATTCAACATATAAATTAAAAAATAAATTTAAAAAAGTATTTCATCAACATTGATATTCAGTAACAAAAAATTCCGGATTTTTTAATTTACATAAATTTTTGGTGCCAAACAATAGCCTCTAGTGTTCTCCGTAATGTTAAACCAATAACAACCACCATCAGTTGCAGCCGTTTCCATTTACTTTAATATTATTTGCATTTTTGGTATTAAAAATCAAAGTAATGGGAGATTCCATTAATGTATGTATTTGTTATAAATAAGGATGGTATGAACAGTGGCATACAAAAAGTGAGATGAAATATCCGTCTCTGACGAAATAATTTAAGGAATTGCAAAAATAAATTGTAACGAGCAACAAATATTATTTCTGGTTTTCTATTTTAGATGTATAAGGTAACCAATAAAGTTCTTGTCGTTTTTGCTTTGCCATTGAATGAAGACAGAATAGGTATGCAATTAGTGTACCACGTAATTTAAAAACTGGTCGGTCGAGAGTAGGAACATCAGTCGTTATAAAAGCAGGTCCACCGCGCACTTTCATCATTTGTAACTCGTACACTAGCGAAAACAAATGGAAGTGTCCAAGGATCTCGTTCGGTGTTGTTTGCTTTACGACTTCAAAGTGGGCTTATTAGTAGCCGCACCAAGTCGCCGAATATGTCAAGAGTTTGGAATAGTGCTGTAAATGAACGCACTGCAAGACATTGGTTTCAAAAATTCAGGTCGAAAGATTTGTTTCTCTGTGATGAACAGCATTGGATGATAAAGCCCTGCAGGCGGTCATTGAGAAGGTTTGTAGTGTGAACTTGCAAGACAGTTTAACGTTTCTGATGAAACAGTTAGACTTCATCTGCACCGCTTAGGTAAGACGTACAGGTTGAGCAAGTGGGTTCCGCACACGCTGTTGGAAGTCTACAAGAAACAACGAGTGAAAGCCTGTATGTCGTTGCTTTCTCGCTACCGTACCGCATTCATATTCAATCGAATGCTTACCAGTGACAAAAAGTGGGTCCTATATAAGCGTTACAAACATTAGTCGTCACCCCAAGATACTGTCCCTCACAACTCAAGACCACATATTATCTTTGTGTCTTGTGGACAGGTCGTCAAGTGGTTTACCATAAGCTGCTACCAATGGGCCAAACGGTCACTGTGGACTTATACTCGTGTGCAACAGGCATTGCAACAGAAAGTGACTGGTGAATTGCAAAGATGCACTCTTCCTTCATGACAACGCCAGACCGTATGTCGCGTGGATGATCAGGGATACAGCGACTTGGTTGGGAGAATTTGTGTCATCCTCCCTACTTACCTGACCTTGCGCCAATTCCCACCTCTTCCACTCTCTGGACAATCATCTTCCTGGAAAATTCTTCACCAATGAAGCAGACTTGCGCCAAGCACTCAAGGACTTCTTTGCGTCCAAATCTCCTGAGTTTTACCACAAGGAGATTGCACAGCTGGAGACACGTTAGCAGAAGGTGCTGGATACCGATGGCGATTATTTCCAGGACTAATAATAGGCTACACTTTCTGTAAATCATTTTTTTGGACATTAAAAGCGAAAAAAATTTATTGGTTACCTTGTATATTTATTATAACTAAATGTAATATTTGTAATCACTTATGTGACAAACTATTTATATATGGGTTTGATTATGGGAGGCCTTGTTAGAAAAATTAAAAACTTTATTTTATGGAAAATGTAACTTTGCTGTAGATTATATGGCAAATGTTATATTAAGCAAATGTATCATTTGATTCATGAAAGAATTAAATAGTAATAGAAATATAACTACAGAAAACTGACGATGTTGAATTTCCAAAAAAAATTTAAATGAAATTTACAGTCAACAACAAGCAATAATTAGAAGAAAAGTATATTTTTCTAGAGCCTTATAAATATACAAATATCGTAGTTTTACTTAGACCTGCAAAAATCGTTGGTATGATATTATTTACAGAACGTTGTATTATATAAGCGGGAACAGCCAGCGTGGAACGGAAGAAGGAGGTTGTGTTGCAGTTTACTCGTCCACTAGATCAATTGAGAACAAACGTTGCTATGGAAGATCCCGTCAAAAGTGAAGTGTGTGCAGTAGTACTGCTTCTATGAGCCAATGAGCTTTCGGCAACTGCGATTTATTGCAAATTGTGTAATTCTTACAAACTAAACGTGACAAATAAAGGTGTCATATGTCCATGGTGTCTCCTGTATAAAAATGGATGCACTAACATACACGATGAAGCCAGAAGTAATCGCCTATCTGTGGTCTACCATAAAGTTATGCAGGAATCCACAAAAAAGTCCGTTATGCACATAAATCGGTGGTTTCCGTTGAATTGCTTTGGCGATCACACTGTACGTCAAGATGCTGTTACAGGGCAGCCTTATTTCTCTTACTAATTCTGCATAAATAACAAATTGTATCTTATTACATGTGCAAAATATGTGTATATACATATATGTGGGTCTGGTGATCATTTTTACAAAAAAAGGTAATTTATTTTAAAATTACGGAGTGTCTGAAAGGTTTTGAAACGGGGATCGTAAAAAATCAAAGGCTGAGCTCAGGTGGCAATAGTGTTTTGAAATCGATATACCTTTTGATAGGCTCAGGTAACATTTACCAATTGTTGATATCTTTTCATGAAAATTTCCGCCTCTTAGATAGCTGAAGCGACAGTCACATGTTGCTAATTCCGCTAAATATGTCGGGTAACTTATCACAGATATTTTTTTCTACGAAAACTTTTAAGCTGCGACAGTCTAGTTAACGATATTTAGAAATATTTCTTTGATACACCTTGTAAGACACTTCTTGGATAAAAATATTCAGAAAATAGACGTAAAAGCAAATGAGTAAAATTTTGATTCTGGGCTATTACTGCACGTACTTCACATTTGGCGGAATTTTCTATAGCAGCATTTATTTTCAAATGATTTAGCAAAAAACTAAACTCTAACACAACTTTTTTTTGTTCTGCACAGCATACTGAACAACTGCATATAACGCTATAGGACAAGCGTCGCTATCCCTGCATATTTCTATCTCATGCGCAAATAAAGTATTACCTTCGTATTATGTCGTTTATCGTTTTCATTATAGCTAATTTCTAAATTTATTTATTATCAGTTACGCCTCTTCTTTCAACTTCATAATTTTCTCTTTATTCTTACTTTAATCTATACAAGCTGTTGCTACATCCTGATTTGATTTTGAAAATTTCCTTTATTTTTTTCTTCAACATTGTACCCTTCATTATTTAAATTTATTTTTCTATACATTATTTTATAATAAGTTTACTATTTTCTATGTGTTTCTTCAAGTTGATTGTTTTGCATTTAAAACAAATCAAAAATATAAAAAGAGTTCTCGCTTTGCTTTCAAACTGCAAGGACGCGTGAACGTTCTCTCCATGACCCAAAAGTGCGAGTGCGAGTGCGACTTATCAACATCTGACGCTTGCGATAACCAGAAATCGTTTATTCATTTCTGAGAACAAACTTTACTTAAAACTATCAGTAAGTGTACTATTTACTATCACCCCCTACGGGGCACATGTTATCATTTAAAATGAAATTCCACCATCTATCTCCTCCTATCACCGATTTAAAAAAGAAATACCAATGGAATCCTAAATCGTTACTCAAAAGAAATAAATATTACTTATCTGAACATCTCGAGCCGTCTGTCCCAAAGGAAGCAGGGGTCAATGAATTACCCCAAATTAAAATACCGCCCATCTTTCTTCACAGCCCAGTCAACCATAAAGAAGTTGTAAACGATACCAAAACAATTATCGAGGATGATTTTTTGACACCCCTCAATTCATTGTCATTGAAAATCACCTTAACAAGCGACAACGATTATAGAAAATTAGGGAAACATTACCTAAAAATAAGATCAAATTTCATACATATCAAGACCCCAACTGTAAATCCCTATCGGTAGTTATAAATAACTCCCTTCCTTCGCTAATCGAAGAAGACATACTCGATAAACTTTCAGTTTTCAACCTCCCTATACCACGACTTACAAGAATTTTAAACAAAGATAAAACGCCTATGCTCATGTGTGTAGTATTCCTCACCGCAAATGCAAAAGCAAACTCAGTATTTAAAAATATTGTAATAAACTACTTAGAAACACATCAACCAATTCCTTAAACCAACTTCAAACCAACATCGCCTAGTAAACTTGCTTTTTTAATTAGAACTCTTCCAATAAATAAATCGCCTGGATGAAACAAAATACTGAATCTCATAATGAAGAAGCTGTCTAAAAAAGCATCAGCATACCTATCAAGCACCTTTAACGCCTGCCTAAAAACAGGATACTTTACGAATGTATGGAAATATGCAATTATTCTAATATTGCCCAAACCAGACAAAGACAGGAAAAAAATTTCCAGTTACCGACCTATCAGTTTATTAACAACAATCTCGAAGCTCTTCGAGAAGGCCATTTATCTCCGACTTAACGAAGAAATAATAAAACTGAGCATTCTCCCCACTTTTCAGTTTCGATTCAAAAAAGGCCACTCCACTTGCCACCAACTACAGCGTATGACTGAGACCATTGAAGGTTTTGAAAGCAAACAGTACGTAACTACCTTGTTTTTAGATATAGCATAAGCCTTTGACTGCGTTTGGATAGAAGGATTAAAATACAAAATAACGCATCTTCTTGAGTATGTCAAGTCCGTATTATTTTCGTTTCTTGATAATCGCACCTTCGCCGTCAAAGTACACACTAGCTTATCAGCTACCAGAACTTACGCGCAGAGGTCCGCAAGGGAGTAACCTATTCAAGATCTACATGCACGATATTCCCGCTCCCAGCACAAACCTTGCAATGTTTGCAGACAAAACGGTCGTGATAACTAAAATGAACATTTAGAACAAAAATTGCTGAACTTCAAGTTGCCACCAATATTCTGAGCAGATGGTTCAAACAGTGGAACTTATCAATTAACTATTATATTATTATATTAACTATTATATATAAAAGTGTAACACTAAAATATTTTATTTCAAAAAATCAAAGTCAAAAAACCTTAGTATTTACCTCGATCCTCGGATTACACGGAAATACCATATACTAAAAAAATTGAAAGAGAAACATACACAACTAATCTAACTTTATCCACTCATCAATAGGAATTTTCTATGAGAATCGAATGTATGACTCTTCTGTATAAATCATAAATACGTCCTTTAGATCTTTACGGGTCTGGGATACGGGCTAACACTCCAAAAACTAATTTAAACCAAATCTAAATCCTACAAAATAAAATCCTTCGAGTGACAGTCAACACTTCCTGGGTTATCACAAATCAATAGCTTCATCATTCACACCTACCACAATTCAAGAACACATTGCGAAGTTAACCAAAACCTTTCATAAGAACCTTACCAACTGCAGCGGTGCCACTTCTTACCAACTACGTCAAAGAAATATTCATCCACGCCTAAAGCGCAAGCTACCCCAAGGCACACAAAAAAGTGACAGTGGTGAGAACCAAGTGTCAAACAACATTTAAAACGAAGTGACTGTAAACCTTCGTTTTATTTCATACCGGTATTGATTACCATTCATATTATTTCATTCTGTTAAGTACTATTTGTTAGAAATACCTTGTATAACAATGTGTATTGTTGAGCAGGTACAAGTGCTAATTAAATATATAAATATATTAAATATATTAATATATAATAATAATAATAATAATAATGGTAAGGCACGGCCTGCGAACTGAGAGGTTAAGGCTCCCATACGTTCGCTCTCTCTGCCCGGTCGTTGCGCACCATCTTTGGTGCGGGGCGGTGTCAAGCACCGCGCGTAAGACGACCGCCATTATTACCCCTTGTTCGAGTGAACGCAGGTACTCAATTATTTTTAGTGACCGAGTAGGCCACCCGCCAGGCATCAGAAAGCACCGGGAATTGAACCCGGGTCCGTCAGCATCGCAGCCCGCCCCTCAACCACGGGACCACGCTGGCTTAATTAATATATATAATTATATATATTAATATATAAAAATAATAATTTTTCTTCTAACGCACATTACAATACTAGCAATTTTAGAATTTTTTAAGCTTTGAAAGACTTTCACATTTATTATTATATAAATGTATTAATGTCATTTACATTGAAAATAAAGTTAATAACTGTTTATTATCATTTTCTCCTATTTTTCTATTTTGTTTAACTTTATACGTTTCGTTTACACATTATAGTTATCTTCTTTAAAAGAGCAAGTGTAAGTTTAATATGCAAAAATCGATAATTGGTATATATTATAATATGTATTATAGAAAAGGTTATGGAGTTAGGTTAAAAGTCACGTTAGGCCTTTTATGTAACTTGTTCAAAAGTTGCATATATGCAATATATTTATAAACCGAGCAAATACAACACTCTTGCATAATTACGCTTGACCTTTTGCCAAGCGACGTAAGACAATGAGATTATCACCGCCATGTAAATCACACCTTCTTCCCGCATTGTTGTTCAATTTAGTATTAGCACATTGTCATGTGTTTAACGGTTTGTTAAAAAGTTTGACCTTTAAGCCACTGCTCAAAATTATTTAGGGAACAGTGTTCCGAATTCCCAAATAAAATCATACACTGAATTTCCATTACAAATTATACATACATCAACTTATCTATAACTTTTGTTCGTTTGGAGTTGAGCTAATCAACCCCCTTTCCTTTTGAGCTAATATAAAGTACTTCGACCATATCCTTTGGTTGCATTTTTTGTTTTCTCTGCCCCTTCTCAGTATTTTGTTTTTTTTTATTTTCCCTTAGTTGTAAATACCAGATTTTGCTTAGTTTATTTATTGTTTCAAGTTCGTCTTCTTAATGAAATGTTTGAATCTACAATTTTAGAATAAAATTTTTTTGTTATTTCAGAAACTCTTGAAGCAACTATTAAATTTAAATGTTTGTTACATAATCATATTTTTGTCTAGGTCTTTTTATTCTTGTTATATGGTAATAGTTCTGTGTGTAATTGGTTTATTTTAATCACTAATGCTATTAAAGGTGTTTTTTTAATTAAGGCGCACATTCTGCTACTGCAGCTTCTAGGGTTTATTGTGCCTACTAACATGCACTTATACTACGTATATACTAGAACGTCACATACACCCATGAGCTTCCAGCGAAACTCGAACTCGCCTACGCCGAGTTCGCCGATAGAGCAGCAAGGCATAACGCCGACGCCACTGCGGCAGCTCACTATTGAAGTTACTCGGAGGGTAAACTTTTTTAATGCTCAAAAACTTGGAAATATATTTTTTGGATACGCGTTGCTCTTGCTAGCACCAGAGTTGAATACACTTTGTTTCATCTTCATAAGATTGTAGTCTATTTATGTATAAAGTGCAACCAAAGTGAAGATCAAAGTTAACTTATTTGCGATATCTGCTTTTTTCAACAACTTTTACGATTTTTTCAGAGCACTAACGCTAACCCTAAAATGTTATTTTAATTTCTGGAATATACAGAATTTTTCTAGTATTCCTGCTCTAATTTGTTGTTAGATACTCTACTGTACACCAAATAGCTTTTTTGCAGCAGTTTTTTACTTGTTTGTTACCTATAAAGTATTGCTAAGTTAAATTTACCAGCAGGTTCATATATTTACATCCTATAGGTCCATACTGTCGTCATTATTGCTTCATACAAAAGTACTTTACTCTATAGAGATGATTGAGAACTGCGCCTCGTTAACTAGTACATTTTCCGTGATTTCATATCTAGTTGTCTTCTTTTGTTTCAAATATGATCTCTCCATATCCAGATATTTTACATTTTCTGTTTGTGCAATTTGTGGGTTGTTCAGAAAAAGTAAAAGAGAAGTTTCTTTACGTAAAGTGAAGGTTACGTGACTTTATTTGGTTTCATTTTTTAAGCCAACTTTAGATTTTAATTAAATAGTGTAAGTAAGGTAACTGGATTGATTAGCACTTACTTGTTTTCTCCTTAAGGTAAGATATTTATTATTCCTGTAATATGTATCTGAAGTGCATTGCATGTATTGAAAAGTGACATTACTTTAGCTTTGTGAGCAGAACACTTATCGCTTAATTTACGTTACTTCACTCGCCAAAACCCAAGCGTAACACTTGATCTTTCAAAGAGTTCAGAGCACTAACCACGCCCCTACACCTAAAAACTCAATTATAAAATAAATAATAATAAAACCGACCTTAATACTGCTGTGATTACTGCCCCAGATACACAACACTTAGGATCCATTCTTTATCCGTTCATTATAAAGTTAATTTGATTATTTGATAATATATGTTTAGGCTTTTATACATATAAAGTCTATTGCGTACGCTCTGTCCATCTGTCCGTCGCATTTTTTAGCTTTTTAATAACACGTGCCTATATTGTTTAATTGATAGCAATATTCGCTTAGCGGTCATGATAGTGAGTAGATGTGTACGTTGACCCTCCTACTTTTAAGGAAAACGGACGTATCTACGAGCGACAGCAGCCTTGCTTAAGGTCAGCCTGTTTTTACCTGTTTCAGTTTATATTTTCTTGGGTGGGATTTTGGAATTTTACTTTTCATTATAAATTTTAATTTGCGGATAATCATACATATTCTTTTATAAATAAGCCGTTAATCCGTGTTTCCAACCGGAAACGAATGCGGTCCCAGCCCTTCTGCATCTAATACACAAATTTCTCGAGAAAATTATGGCTACACTTTTAATGCTCTACATATACAACAGCAAGGATTATACAGTATTCAAACGCACCTTAAAATCAAGCATTAATATCCTCATCTTTCATAATAAAACCTTATGCAAATATATACCCCCAGGCGATTCAAACAAATCACGGCAAATATCAACATACTAATGTAAACAAAGACAAAACGGAACGCTACGAAGCCGCAAGCCCAACCATCAAATCTGATGATGACAACCAAAATAATCCAATAAGCTCGAAACACACCTGGCAAACGGTTGCTAAAAAGGAGAGGAAACTTCCAGATAATACTCAATACACAACACTTTAGGTAATAAGAAGCGACAACAAAAACCCAAAAATTTACTTTTTGCGAACCCTGGGTACAAAATTTATTGTAGTGGAGACTGGAAAATACAGCTTTGGGACTCAAGGATTACCGCCCCGAAAGACGTAATCTGTCTAACGAAACAACTATATCTATCTTTCGACTGGTAAACCAACGTACTGGCCCAGTAACCCGGGTAAACTGCCAGATTTACTCGACCATGCAATCATTAATAGCATAGCGAATACCTATGAACAAGCTGAACCCAACTATGATCTTTTCTTTGATCATACACTAATTATTGTAAGCACGAACACGACGGTCATCAAAAACTAACCCCTCTTAAAATTATGCAATAAATGCACTGATTGAAATAATTTTAATAGGTGCGCAATTAAGTTTCCGGGTTTTTTCGATCAATAAATAATGGAAAATTTTAAGAGAAACGCAAAAAATGGTTTATTCAAAGTATCGTCCCTTGCTAGCTAGACATTTTTGTCATCTCTGCGTCAATACACGAATACCTTGACGATAAAACGATGCGTTTTTGGACCAAAACCATTCATCCAACCAATTTTGCACTTCTTCGAAATTAGCCAAGTGTAGCCCATCCAAGTCATGCGCCATCGACCAAAACAATTAATAATCGGAAAGAACCAGATCTGACGAATACGGCGGGTGCGGATAGAAAACCCATTTCAGCGTTTTGTTGGTGTCTTGGACGATGGAAGTGAGATGGCACGGAGGGTTGTCGTGCTACAATATCACTCGTTCGTGTCTCTTGTTCCATTCTGGGCGTTTTTTCAGCAATACATGGTTCAAATTTATCAGTTGTTGTCAATAGCGATTAACAGTTTCGGCCGGTTTCAGCATAGTACACGATATCTTTCTGGTCCCACCAAATGCAAAAAATTGTCTTCTTTCCGAAGCGATTTGGCCGTGCCTTCGATGTCTATGCTTCGCCAGGTGAAACCCACAATTTTGTGCGTTTGGAATTCTCGAAATATATCCACTTCTCATCACCAGTAGCAATTTGATGCAGGAAACTCTTTCTTTCATGATGCAAAAGCAAAATTTTAAAAGTGGCTTTTCGATTTTCCATCTGCCTCTCAGTCAACTCATGCGGCAACTATTTTACTTCCTTTTGATTTTTTCCCATAGCATGTAAACGTTTCGAAATACCTTGGCGAATCATTTTTAATACCTTCGCAAGTTGATCTTGTGTTTGCGTATCATCTTCATCCAATAACGCTTGCAGATCGGCGTCCTCAATTTTTTTGTTGGTCTTTGGAAGCTCTTCTTGTTTTCATTGTCGAAATCGCCATTTCCGAAGCGTTTAAACCAATCTTTAAGGTAGTTTTCGATTGTGCATGTTTGCCGTACGCCTCCTCAAGCAAACAACGTGTTTCAGCTGCATTTTTTTGAGAATTCCCTCAAATGCTGTTTAATTGGGATAAAAGTGGACATCTTTGTTAGAAAAAAATATATATGCGTTGCGATATGTGTTGATATTCAGACTGATTATTATTAGCAGATGTTCAAGCTATAAGAAAAATATAACTTCAGACATCAAACAAATCACCTGCAACAAACGGCATTCCCCAGCACATACAAGATCTCATTGCTGAGAAATGCAGAGCGTGCAAAAAAATGGCAGAGAACTAGAGATAGACGAGGCAAAACCCATTACAACAGACTAACGCATCAACTTCAAAGTGCGCTAGCGAAAGCCCGCAATGAAACATTCAGGCAATACATTACTAAGCTTCTGATGACAATACGAAATGGAAGGCAACAAAAAAACTGTAAGTGGTCAACTGTAATAATTCCTCCTATCAAAAAGACCTGGTCCAAATCCGATACCGATAAAACACCTAACTGACATCTTTACAACACCATAAGCACAAGATAATGTTATCGATAAAGAAATTGAATCCTTCCTTGATGCTGCGTGCCAACTGTTGCTGTCAATCAAACTCTTCACACAAACGGAAGCTTTTCAGCAAATAAAACTAACAAGTATGCGAAAATCGCTCGGATATGACCTAATTATCGAAAAAGTGCCGAAAAATCTTTCTAAGAAGCCCGTCGTACTTCTCACTGCAATATATAAAAGCATACTTTGACTCTGATACTTTCTTATACTTCGGAAACGTGCCCAGATAGTAATTATTGCTAAGCCTGGTAAACCACTTACCCAACCACATTCTTATAAGCCAATAAGCCTTTTACCCCTTCTTTTTACAATCCGATGAACGACTTCTACTTAAGCGCCTTTTGGAAGCTGCAGACCTAGATCAACTTATTCCATCGCACTAATTTGGATTCCGTGATTCCGTTGACTCCACCATACACCAAAGTCACCAAATTATTACACACATAATAAAAATCATGGAGTACAAAAGTGTGTGTCTAGCGGTCTTTTCGGATATAAAACAAGCCGTTAATAAAGTATGACATAGCGGCTTGTTATATAAATTTGAATTGCACCTCTTCAGCCAGCTACGTTTACTGCTTAAGTCATACTTCTTAGAACCTATCACAGAGATAAAATGGCAAGAAATTCTAACCAGCTCGTCAATCAGCTCTTAACCAACAAGACATTACAATAAAACTCAAATAACAGTGGTCACTGGACTTCATACCACAACCCAACCAAAACTGAAGTAATCTTTATGTTCAATAAAATTTACTTAATACTATTTATGTTACTATTAGATTATAGATATACAGTTTAATAAATAATAAAAAATATATAGCAATAGATATGAATAGATTTACAATTTTTTAATAATGATTTACATTCCGCGTTCCCTGTCCAGGAAAAAAGCCGATTCAATTAAAAATGCATATGTACAAGAGCTCGGAATATCTGTGGAATATTGTTCTACGATACTACTTTGTCTTCTTTCTAAGGCGTTACCTTTTTGTATACTTTAATTATAACGTTTTTTAATCCGTTGTTAGACAATAATTTCTTTATCTGCTTGAAAAAGTAAAGTTTTTGTTGATTTTTGGCTATCGAAATTGTTACTGCCTCTTTCTTTCCATATCTTCTATTTATGATTTTGAAAACTCCAAATATCAGAATTTTTTATGATAATTAACGTTTTTCAACCTCTTTAATTTTAAAATTCTATAACGCCAACTATTTTTTCATCTAGTAGCAAGGATTGTAAAATTGAACAAAATTCCAAAACTGTTATTATGATATTAGAAAAATGCCAATATTAATACTGTTCTTTTAGAAAAAAATTATGTTGTTTGTATATATCTAAATCAAGAATGCGTTTTTGTTTAAAAAATTTTAATATAATTATTTTTTGTGGTGAAAAGTACATAATAGTAATGTACTGGCTTATTAACAAACTTAAAAAAGTAATACAATAACAAATGTTATTTTAATAATTATATGTAGTTACTTATGATAATAATAATATAATAATGGTAAGGATCTAAACGCTCCGCGTGGGGCACAGCCCACGAACTCAGAGGTTAAGGCTCTTTATGTTCGTTCTGTCTGCTCGGTTGTCGCGCACCATCTCTAATGCGGGACGATGTGGCAAGCACCGCGCCTTAGACAACCGCCATTCCTTGTTCAAGTGAACGCAGGTACTAAATTATTTTTAGTGTTTAAGTAGGCCACCCGCCAGACATCAGAGAGCTCCAGGGATGGAACTCGGGCGGTCTAGCTACTTATGAAGTTAATTGTACTATTAAAAGCTATACCTTAAATAAAATATAAGTTACTTTAAATTCTACAGTTTAAACAACAACAAACTTTTATAATGATGTTCCCCTTTGTTGAACAACGCTTCGTTCTTAATTATTCTATTTAGTTTTATACCTTCTTAATTATTGTGTCAATTTTTCTCTGCTAGCGAATTATAATTTACCTTTTAAGTTATGGTTTATATTAGCAACAATATCCTTATCTATGTTAAAAGACAATCAGAAAAAAAGATCTTACTGAACAAACATTTTATTACTAGTGTTAGCTCTTCTATGGGACAATAACTCTATGTTTTGTTTACTGATAAAACAGGTACGACGTTTTGTACTAATCACCTACTCTTTAGTTTAATCTGCAAATAATCAGCTGTCTGATAATAAGATGGGAAGTGGTACTTGATTTGTACCATATTGATTTATGCAAAATACAAAAATTTTTTCTTAGTATTACTATGCTATATAAATCTTTTTAGAGTTTTTACTGCACCTTTGTATTAACTGTCCTCTTCGCAGACTAATAATACAGGACTTGATGTAGACTAACATTTTCTTCAGGCGGTAATGCTGCTACTTACATAGTTTTTAAATTAGACACTTTTCTTTTATGTCGTTCACTAAATTTATTTAATTCTTCTCCTTCTTCTTCCAGTTCCGTCTCCTATCGGAGGCTGGAAATCATCACTGCAATTTTCATCTTGCTGACCGCAGCTCTGAACAACTTCCCTGAACTACAACTATATCACTCCCTTAGATTTCGTATCCAGGAAGTTCTTCTCCGCCCTACACTTCTTTTGCCTTTGATTTTTCCCTGGACTATAAGCCTCAGTAATAAGTATTTTTCTCCCCTCATTATATGGCCTAGATATTCTAATTTTCTCTTCTTTATAGTTTTTATTATTTTACATTCTTTTCCCATTTTTAGCAATACATTTTTATTTGTTACTCTCTCCATCCATGATATTTTCCACATTCTCCTATAACACCACATTTCAAAAGCTTCAATGTTTTTAATGTTTTTCTGTTTTAGTGTCCATGCTTCCACACCGTACAATAACGTGGAGAAAACATAACTGCGTAACATACGCATTCTCAGATTTAAATTAATGTCTCGGCAACATAGGAACTTTTTCATTTTAATAAACGCTTGTCTGGCTATTTCTACTATTGCTTTAATTTCTCTAGTTTGTTCGTTTGTTTCGGTGAGCCAAGCCCCCAGATATTTGTATGACGTGACTCTTTCAATTTGTGTATTAGAGATTGTCAAATTAGCGCAAACGTTAGTCTTCTTTTATACTACCATTAACTTCGTCTTTTTAAGATTTAGTTTCAGACCGTAATCATTACTATAGGTATTTACGTTTTCAACTAAGTGCTGTAAGTCTGTTAAATTATCTGCCACTAGAAGTGTATCGTCAGCGTAACGCATATTATTAATAATTTCTCCATTAATGGTTACTCCAGCATTTTGTTCCAATAAAGATTTTTGACATATGGCTTCGCTATATACATTAAATAAGAGCGGAGAGAGAACACAACCCTGGCGAACACCTCGGTAGATGTTAATTTCTTTGGTTAGTTCATTCTCAACCTTGACTTTTGCTGTTTGATTCCAGTACAATTTAGATATTATGTTAATGTCTCGACTGTCAATATTTTTACCTTTGGGAATTTCATATAGCTTTCATGTCGAACTTTATCAAAAATTTATTTAATAGTAAAGCCAATATGAAAAATAGACTTTCTTGGTGTATTTAAAGAACAAAAATATAAAGAGTATTAATAATTTACAAAAAATTGGCAAAAATTTTACATTTTTCATTATCACATCAACAAATTTTGTTATAAACATGCATATGAAATTCTAGATGTTCTAAACAAATGATAAATATACAAAAAATTTCCTTTATAAACGGCTTTGTTTTAATTTTTAGGAGAAATACTTTCTGTACTAAGTATAATGTGCTGACTAACTGTAAAAGTTTGTTTTCTACACGTACGCAGACTTACCTTTAATGCATCTGTCTTTTTGTCAGAACTTTCTTTTTTTACATTAAAAAATAACTTTTAAGGGTATTTTGGCCTAAATATTTTTAACTTTTTTCTTATAGTCCAAAATTGTTTTGTTTTTAAGGATTGAGTACAATTTGGGAGGTTGAAATGCAAATATCTAAAGTTTAAAGATTTTGTGAGTGTTTTTTGATCAAAACTTACTGTTGCTAATTAACCTCTAAATCTTATACTTTAACGAAATATCAATATGATTATTTTTTAATAACTATTCACTTATGAAAATTAATGCAACGTTTTTGGCGTTTATTTTTATTCTCCCGCTCTATAATCCACTGATTCGGAAGTAATAGCTTTTCTATGCGGAATTGTATGTCAATAAAACAAACTGTAATATTATTTATTATTAAATGAAAAAACTAAAGAATAAAGTCTTATTTTGCATTAAATTTATTTGTATTAATATTTAAAAAAATTATAAAATTTTCCATTAGGGATTCTCTTTTTTGGACGCCATATTGTGCGCCGCTTTTTATTGGCGTTTGAAGAGAAGAAGGTTTCCCATTTGATAAAGTGTCAGCATACAATACAAAACAACTTATCGGCGTGCAAAATGTTTTTCGTAAATTACCCCATATTTACGGTCATCATAATCGTCCAAATGAAACTAATATACAAAGTGTAATTGAAAATGTTGAATAAACATCAACCACACGTGCTGCTAGCCCTTTTACAATAAATCAATGCTGTTTTTTGTGATAGTGCACAGAAAGATCTACAGCTGGGGATCTCCCAAATTTTAACATGGCGACTTTAGCTTTAAGAACGTAAAAATTTAATTAACTCGAGAATTCAAGTCGATTGACCGTTGAAATCGGCAATATTTTACTAATTTGTTATTGCAACCGAATGATAAATTTACGAAAAAATTCTTTAATGACGACGCATATTTTCATTTAAATGGTTTTGTAAAAAAACAAATTAGTGAAATTTGGGGAAAAGAAAATACAAAAATGGTTCTAGAGCAAAGTTTACATTTAGAAAAGTTTAAAGTGCGGTATGGCTTTTGGAATGGTGGAGTGAACAAACCATATTTTTAAAAAGAACCATAGAAATGTTGTTGACTGTAAAGTCAAAACATGATAACCAATCTTTTATAGCCTGAAGTAAATAATATTGATACTCAAAATATGTGATTCCAACAAGGTGGTCTAAGATAGCCGGTAAAAAACAGATTTATTAAATTATAAAATTTTTGGATGTTATTCCAAAAAATTGTACTGTTAATTAGCTTCCTATATCATGCGATTTAACACCTCTAATCTATTTTTTGAAATTATATTTAAATCCATGTTTATAGAAATAATGCACAAAAATTGATGCTTTAAAGTGGAAATAATTTGTGTCACTGGTCACATTCAGATAGATATATTTGCAAAACTCATAAAAATTTCAACAAATGGATGACCATGTGTAAAGCAGCAAGGCGTGGTCATTTGCTTGAAATCATTCTTAAAACATAAATGACATGTCCTTATTTTTCATTTAAAAAACATTTTCCTAATGTAAACATTATTTTTTTAACAAAAAAGATCCTTAATGGAAAACCTCTTACTACCAACAATTATATGTTATATAACATTCAAAATCAAAGTCTCTTACACTTCCACAGGTATTTATAAAAAGCATTAACAACTAAGTTACGGTAATAGAAAATACAAATGAACTTTTCGCTATTATATCTGGTGTGCAATTTTAGTTTGTGCCTACTAGTACATTACATGTTTGCTAAGAAAATACAAAGTACTAATTAACGTTAACCAACTTGCGTCAGTAGCGGCCATAAATTAATAATTACTTTATCAATATCTATATTATTAAAGCGCCAAGAAAAAACACACATTGTAAATCGAAGAAGCAACCAATTTTAATGGTTTAGGGCTTTTTAGATTTACCTGGAAGAGACGGGGTGCGAGTTATAGTTTTGAAAGCAATCTGAATTAACCATGATCAGATAATAACAGAAAAAGGGCGATCTTTTGAGCGAAAAGGGTATTGCGAGGGAAGCGCGCGCAAAATGGTGCCAAGCGCAAGTTAATAGATTGTCTTTCATTAGGACGCTATTTGCATTATACCGTGTTCCTTGTTATACTTAAAAAGAACCTGAGATATGAGTAACGGGTTTGACAAGAATGTTATTTGCGAGTACCACATTATATTTTTTATATTTATTAAAAATGTTCGTGGGTTAATCTATCATTATAAAATAGTTAGAAATAGCACCAACTTTTGAAAGGCGGAAACTGGCTCAGTATCTTGCAGATTTATTACAATGCACTTTTATGTTTCTGCTTCAGATTACATCTCGTCTACGGGATTAAGTTTATTTAAAAATGTGATTGCATAAAACAGAAAGATATCGTCGTTATCTGTAATAGATTGCTCGACTTTTGCAATGCGATTGCTATCTCTTACAATTACTGCTAAGACATAACACGCGATTACTATAATTAAAATATTTACTTTAATTAATTAATAGTGAACAAAATTCCTTGTTGTTTGTATACACAAAAATTTTATAATTAAAAATTTCTATAAATTTTTGTATAAAAAATTAAATTAATTATTTTTTAAAACAAACAATGTACAGTATTCTTGCAAATTAAATTTGTAAATATAAATACAAGAGAAAAAATTATGTTTGTCTTCAAATAGGGTAAACAAGCTGAGTCACTTGTAAACAACCCAAAAATATTTGTAATAGATGTAGATGTGCAAATAATAATACATTTAAATTACTAAGTTGCAAATTCTGGGGATAAGGAATGACGCCAACATCTAGTCACTCAAATATCAGCCTTACCTGCACGAGGTACCCTTTGCTAGGCAACAAACGAGGTTTTGACGACCTAGTACCATAGAATATAACCTGGTCCAGTTGTCCCATGGCTACCTTCATTGGGCTAATTACTTACAAGGCAGATTTAATAGAGACAAGAGGACAGCCTTGGAAATGGACGGATCACTGGACGATCAAAAACGGCGTGAAATTAGGGCAAGAATAGAAGCATGGTGTATTAAAACACTGAACGGAAAAGAGATATAAACTACAGAAGAAATAGAAAAATACAAAATAAAAGCGCTAAGCCTATGCGATACGAAGAAGAAAGAAAATGTAACACAAATGTTAACGAGAGGATACCAACTTTTCTACTAGGATTCGGAAATTTGGGGAAAAGAAGGAGTAGAGGTAATACTAAAAGCCAGGTTAACCCAACAATTAATAAAATGAAAACCAATAAATCCAAGAATAATATATATTTACCTACGCCTAAATGAAGGAATAACCATAATACACACCAACAAAGGCTGAAACGGTACAAGAACTGGATAAATTTTATGATAAATTGCAGAAACAAGTAGACAATGCAAGGGACAGAAGTAAAAGCGTGCTGATAAGTGGAGTTTGAAATGCACGAACAGGGAGCCAGTAACAACAAGGATATGGCACTCTTGGTAAATATAGAGGAGAAATCACTTTTAATACAAATGGAAGAAGGATTATAGAATTCTGCGTCAGAAACCAGCTACACATAGTTTCTTCAATCATAAGACAATACACAAGATCACATTTGAGGGTAAATAAAGCAAGAGCATAATAGATTATATAACTTACAATTCCGAAGCAAAATACGTTTTTATGGACATCAAAATAATACGACAGGCATAATTACACACGAACCACACACTTCTTATAGCCGACACTGGATTCCACAGCAGGAAACTATAAAAACCTGCGAGAAAATTAAAACAAATGAACTAAGAAAGCCCGAAGTAGCGCGGGAATACAGAGACAGCTTAGAAGCGGCCCTATAATAAAAAAAAAGAGAGAGGCGTTTAGAAAGAGAAAATTGGAGCCTGAAAAGGAAATGGACTGGAATAAAGAAAAAAATATTAAAACAGTCGGAAAAAGCATGTGGAAAGATGATAATAAACGAAAATCACAGAAATACCAAAGTCCACAACAAAGTAAAACCAAAGAAAAAACCTAGAAGAATTATTCAGAGGAGGATTAAAACTAGCCGACAACAATATGTACAAAAAATAAATGAAACCAAAGAAGCTATGCTTAAAGCAAAAGAGGAAATTTGGGAAGAATTTGGAAAAGACCTAGAGAAAGATACAACAAAAACAGTGGAAAAGGTTTTTGGAATGTTATTAAAGGTCTGCGATTGGAAAACCAATGTGAAACGTAAGAAATAACCAAATGGTAATAGAAATGGAAGAAAAGAAAATTCTACAGACATGGAAGGAGTATTACAAACAAGAATTTAAGAAAGACTAAGAATAAGAACAATACAAAACGAAGAATTAGAACGTAAAATTAAAAAGCTAAAAATACAACATTGAAATAGAAGAAGAACAGAAACAATAAACCAGATCAAACTAGGGTAAGCTGCAGGGAGAGACGGTATAACACCTGAAATAATCGGATACGAAGAAGAACAGCTCTGCAAATGGAAAAAAGGTTATGTAGACTAGCTTGGGAAAGAAACAAAATACTAGATGATTGGTAAACATAATCGTCTCAATGCACAAGAAATAAAACTCAAATGATTGCAACAATTACCGAGCAATATAATTATCCTTCATCATACAGAAAGGATTCTAAAAAAACAGACTAAGGGAAGAGATTAAAGAATTACTGGCGAAAGAACAAGCCACTTACAGACCACAAAGACAGACTTAAGAGTATATATTTACACTAAAGATGATGATGAGAAAAGGATAGAAAAAGTCAAATTGCGATTTCTAGAGTTCATAGATATTAAATCGGCGTTTGACAGAATTCTTAAGGATAGCTTATTGAAAGCCTTGTCAGAATTGAAAGTAACACAACAACTAGTACTAGTAAAAAGAAAAGGACAGGTAAGAATAAAAGGGGCAGAATCGGAAAGCCTCCTTGAATCCTTTACTGTTCCTAGTAGTTATAAACCAAATTATAAAAGAATCCAATGAGAACTAATTTTAAGTGAAAACAGGAAACTGGAATCTTGCACCAATGCGGGTACAATACTTAGTATATGCAGACGACATTGTACTTGCAGCAGAATTATCACATAAATTACAGC
This sequence comes from Sinelater perroti, assembly GCA_036346155.1. Classification (NCBI taxonomy): domain Eukaryota; kingdom Metazoa; phylum Arthropoda; class Insecta; order Coleoptera; family Elateridae; genus Sinelater; species Sinelater perroti. The sequence continues at coordinate 7,973,994 of JARFIY010000265.1, forward strand.
AAGCAATCAACAAGTGAAATGTAGTTATAGAACGATGGGACATAAGACAAACGAAAACAAAAATGAAATAATAAACATAACAAAATCAGAATCAGAAAGGAATACTTAACGGAAATCAGCTTGAAGAGGTAGAAAGTTACGAGTATTTTGGAGCAATAATAACTAACAGAGAGCCATAAGAGCAAGAACTCCTTAATAGGATCAATAATGCAAAAAAATTTACTACGCATTATATAAGACTATAATGAGAAATAAGGAAGTAAATACCGAAACAAGCTTAAACATCTGTAAAAGTATTTATATCCCCACATTAATTTATGGTAGAGAAAGAACAAAACGATAAGTAAAATAAGTTCCTAAGGGGTATACGCGGCAAAACCAGAAGAGACAGAATTAGGAACGAAAAATCAGAAAAGAACTAGTAGAACCACTAATAGAAAAAGTTGAAAATAGATAATTGCAATGGTTTGGGCACCTGACTATAATGAGTAACCAAAGATATCTAAGAAGGAGTTAGAAGCGAGACCATAGGGAAGATGGCATAGAAGCAGACCGAGAGAAAAATGGGAACTCAAGGGAACAAGGGAATAACTTAAGATAAGTACGAATACTAGCCGCTGATCGATTCTAGTACCGAAAATGGATAGAGGAGAACCCGAAGCCGTAGTAGCACATGGGAGTTGAGAAAGAAGAAGAAGGTGCAGATTCTTAAAATAATAATAAAAATGTTCTGTAGCTTAGCATTTACAGCTTAATGACTTAATTGATAAAATTATTTTGTATAATATTCGATATTCCAAAACAAATGCAGTAGATAAATCGTACCTCATTTTTTCTGCAAGTTGACAGATTGGTAACATTTTGTAGTAAACACTCGACGAAGGAGCTAGTAATAATTATTAAGATTCATTACAAATGCGGTGAATGTTTCTCCAGACTGTGTGAAAATGTAACAAACGAAGCAACAGTCAAAAGTCTAACTAAAAAATTTAAACAGATTGGGCGGGAAAAACAAAAAAAAACTATCGTACCGGTCGTTCAACTAAAAAAATTGTCGTTGCAAACGTTATCGTAATGGATGGCCCACAAGCCTTAGTGTGCTATCGGTCACGCCAACTAAACATTTCAAAAGGCACCATGCAATGAATTTTAACATTAAATCTGCATCTCTACCCATTCAAGGTTTAACTAATCCAGAAACTAATGTCAGATGCCTATGTGAAGTATTTAGTATTCACTGATTGGGTCCTAGAGAATCAAGAAGTCATAAAATTATCTTTAACAACGAAGCGCATTCCAAGCTTAGTAGGTATGTCAATAAATAGAACTGTACCATTTGAATCATTAAGATTTTATACTGGCGAAGTGATTGGGTCGTTTCTTTTTGAAAATGAGACCAAAAACTGATTATTAATAGTGAACTTTATCATAATACGAGCTTTTGTGGCCTTATTTAAACGGGATAGATTTAGATGACTTACTGTTCCAACAAGACAACAATTTAATTGTTGATGCAAAAATTTAATGAGCGATTTGTTTCCTACAGCGAAGTGAACTGCCACCAAAATCTTGCGCCATCGCAGCGTGCAATTTTTTTCTCTAGGTATTTGTAAAGACCAAAATTTATGCTATGAAGGTAAGAACGATTTCTAAATTACAAGCGAAGTTCAAAAAGTTATTGAGGAAGTTGGTCAACAATTAAGCAAAAAAGTAATCAGGATTTTTGTTAGAAGAATTCGAGAGTTCCAAAAGAGTCTTGTAGGGCATTTGTCGAATATCATATTGTACATTTAATGGAAATGTTTGCCTTTTAAAATAATGTTACAACATTGCCAACTAATAAACAAATAAACATGTTTTCCAAAATTACTCCCTGTGTTTCTTTTGAGATGCCCTTTATAACAAATAATAAGCATCTATTGCCAACAATTATCCAAAATTATAGGCAAGCAAATAATTATCGTATCACATTTATTATTAATTAAGTTAAGTACTTAAATGAAATATTTTCCTAGCAATAATTTGACTAATGGCAAGCTGCAGTTGCAATAAAGTTGAGTGTAACGAGGCGCCGCGTTATACGTTATGAACTGTTCCGATCAGTCAAGTTCTATGTCAATCTAACTCCAGCCACAACTCAGGCGGGAGACAGTTGACCACTATCGTTTTCACTAACCGCCGAGCTTGCCATTGTTTAGCACCGTAGTCTCTCGGAGTCCACATCCCGAAGATGGTGCATTTGTAGTTTGTGATCCTCTCCCGCTGCTTTCAGTCTACGCCGAGCAGTTTTGACTCAACCTAGGTATGTGGCACTGCTTTCGCCTTAACTGCAGTCAAATAAAAACGGAATTTCATAGTCGCGTTTGTGCATCTGGAGAAGCGAATATGCGCAATAAAGCGAGAGTGAGATCAGTTTGCGTAATGAAAATTGTTAGATTCTCAAGAAGGAGTACTCACAGTACAGTTTGCTTGTGCTACTTTGTAAACCTGTTTATGAAGCGCACTTGCTCTCAATGATTCCGCTTTGCAATTATTCAGCCACTTCAGTCGTAATGCTTGTACGTTAAACATGATTTTGTGTATCACTGCTCCAAGGATAGCCCCAATTTCCGGCTTAAGCAAATTCTGTAGCTGCGGTTGCGAGCGTTAGGTAATAAACTATAAAGTTCTTGAGCAATGTGCGTGTTGTTCGTATAATTTGTAGCTACCACTTAAATGCAAATAGGTGTTTGTGGTAGTTCCTGTTGGATTGAGTTGCATGTGCAGTTAGGAATACTGGAATATGGTGATTATATCTGTGGGCTATTAAACAACGCAAACACTCCAGGCATTATGAAATAAAGCTAATATTTGAGACCTTAAAGTATAAAGTAGTCAAATTTTCGTATAATATTCTGCTGATTTATTTATTGGTATTGGATTTAACAAGAGTAAATAATTATTTAAGTGCACAGCGTCATTTTTTGTATAATGAAATATCGTCTACTAAAAAAAACTCTAAATGCTAATTAATTATGTTATTAAATTACGTCAAACATAATTATTTTAACATTTTTATTAATAAAACTTGTTTAGGTGCTACACTTATAAGTCTGAAGGAAAACGTCCTTTTCAGGTTAAGCTACGCCTTTAACCATGTCGGGGTTAGTGCACATAGTCGACTCTTATAAGAATTTCATGGAAAGCAACAGCGGTAAGTAAGCAAAGATTTAGATAAGGGCGAACATCAAAAATCAGCATCGCTTGCTCGTTACGCAATTCGGTATCAATTATGTTAGGGCCGCACGATCTGGGGCACAACAAAATCGGATTCTCTGCGTGTTTGCTTTCTACCGGCAGCCGAAACGCTCGATCTTGCACCACCGCGCCGGAGATTTGCGTACGCGCCTTTTCACTTTCTTGTCCTCGCCGACTAAATCAACACCGCGGCGCTTGCGAAAGAAATAATCTATTAAGTGCTTTTATGCGAAAACACGGCCTTCGAAATTCCGGGCTCGCTTTGCCTGCACCACACAATGCGAGCCGTAAAGGCTTTGTTCGGCCTAAAATGCTGTCCTAAATAGTCTGGTCTTATGCGCGTTTGCGTAATGCACGTTCGAGCTAAATCTTACTTAAATGCAGTTTTATTTAATGACACAAGGACAGTGCGGTAAGTGAAGTAATTAAACTTTTTGTTTCTAAAACTTCGGTATAACTCAAAATCTGTTTACATAACTAAGTGAAAAATTATGTTATTTGATTAATATTTTTTAATTTAAATTTAAACGATTGGGGGATAGCAGTTGGGGGAATGTTAATATGAGAGAGCACTTTCAACCCAACCCAACAAAAGAATTTAATATTTTTTGTAATAATTAAAGTGGATAATCGGTGAACAACCAATTCGGGCTCTAGATAATTCAAATAACGAACATTTAGGCAAAACATTTTTATGTTCAGGCAACAAATACATGTTTTGATAACCAACACCTTCAGGGCCGGATTTACAATCTGCAGACTCCTAGGCTAAACCGGTGGTGCGCGTCCGACCAGTAGAGGGGTGGGTTTGGGGGTATGGAATACATAACATAACATATTGTAATTTCAAGTAAATATGTTAGGAAAATGCAAGATAAAAAGAGAATGCACCAAACAAATTTTGCTTGATTAGGTTATATAAATTCATATAAAATTCCACTAAATATTTTAAATTCACTTAACTAGTTTTCGACTATACAATCATCCTCAAAGTGTTAACCATAAATTTATTGTTGCTCAGCAATCACTAGTGATTTGGTTTGTTCAGCATTGAAAATGTTATTAAATTCATTAGTAGTAAGTGTAAGCGCAATGATAAATTGAAGAAAGAATTGAAATAAATAGCTTAGTGGCAAATTATTTTGCTACTACACTTAATACTAATTTTTTGTTCAAAGTTTACTATGCAATCTGTTATTACATTAACAATAAGCATTTACGAAAATTGACAACATTAACATGAAGAAGAGATGCGCTCCATTGAGCGGTAATCTCTATATGAAAATTAATTTGTTGTGTTAGTGGACTTAACTAAAACTTTAAAATTAGATTGTTATTAATAGTAATAAAGCTACTTATAATATCTTCATAATTTATTTGTCTTAAAATATCACTGCCTGTCTCCTAACATCGAGATTTGGAGTCTATTTTTAATCAACTTCCTCCACTGCTCTTTGTCGCCATAAGTGACAGGTACATTCCTAGAGCGATCTCGATGTTAGGACACCAACAATCCTTGACGTTTTTTTCTAGGAGTTTATCGGTACTTTTTTATTTTCCTCGTCATTTTTTTGAAACTCGTGGTAAAAAGCCTTGAACTGAATCAATTCATTTCCCAATTGATCGTTTAAGTCATTGCTATATGTTTCTACTCAGTTTTGAGCTGCTTCAATTATCTCTTAATTAGTGAAGATGCAACTTGTTGAGGAGCCGAAAATGGGTATCTACTCTGTCGCAATAGATTAAAATTGATCTATGACAAGAAGGAAACTCTTCAAAATTTTTCTGATGGGGTCAGCTCAACTCCCGGTGCTTTGACACAGTCAAGAGCTGCCAAACGCACATTTATTTTGCGCTTTCTCTGCGGTTTACTCTCATATTCAGTGCAATCAGCTAATTCGGCAGCTTTTACCTCATATTCTTCAAAGCTATCTCGTTTCGTTTCTATGAAGCTTGTTAATGAAGTCAGTGCTGAGACGGCCGTGTTCACATCCCATCTGAGGTTCTGCAGTTTTATTGGTTTTGTTTACTTGAACCAAGATATCCCAAAATACTATGAAAGGCCCTGTTTCCATCATTGGCATTTTGTTATGAAAACTTAGTGATTTTCCTGAATTATCTTTGTCTTCTGAAATTTCAATAAGCGCATTTTTTATTTCTTTATAGCCTCGAAGGAGGGTTTTTGTAACATCTGCTCGACATGACCAACGGGTTGTTGTTTTCTTTCGCACAAGAATAGGTTTATATGTTTCAGCTTTTCTCAAGCAATCGGTTAGAACTATATATCTGTTAGTTGATGCTGTAAAATATACATAAATTTCTTTCAAAGAGTCAAAAAGCTTACAGCACTCGGCAGCAGCCTAAACTACAAGATCAACTGAGTGCCCAGCGTGAAGTACCCGTACCGCTAAATTACTTTCTGCCAGTACCAACGCTCGAACGCCATTGTACTTCCCGCTCATTAAAGAAGCATTACTATAAGATTGACCACAGCATTCTTAGTCTATGTTATTCTCTTCAAAAATTTGCTCAAGCCTTAAAACATATTTTTAACTTTGAGGCCATGTAAGGCATAAATGTTAGAAATCTTTTAACAGGAATGTGTTAATCTGAATATTTGAAATTTAATATGAATAGATCGTCAGGACCTTCGTCTGTTGTTGAGTCTAATGATATGGAATAGTACTTTTACTGCTTGATCCAAGAGATAACTTCATTGAAAACTCGTTTGCCAATTAGTTGCACAACTTACTCGCAAATCGTCCAGGATAAGTAGTTTGTGTGTCCGCTTCCACGGTTTCCATGGGTTTTTTATGTAATTTCTTAAAAAGTCGGCATACTCTGCTATAAGCTCCAGTAGTCCCAGGTAGAGTTGCCGTTACTCGCTGACCCAAGTGTTTTATTCTCACCCCCAAACGCTAGACCTCTTTCACTGATAAAAACTATCACACTTATCAATCTCTTGAGAACTTGTCGGCTGTATTTTGCTAAGGCTTTTGCTTGTCGTGCCAGTTCTTGATTAATACGCCCCACTTATTTAGAGTGCCTTGCAAAATCTATTATAGCATTCAGGTGGTTTTTAAAAGTTTCGTGTTTAACCAGACATAAAGCAGCATTTTTCCAATCACAATAACCACCATAAGTGAACTGTAAGCGTATTCGGGAAAAAAGTTACATACATAGCAGTAGACATGTCCATTGCTAGGAAAAAAACAGAGCCATGGACGTTTTACGATTTTACTGTTCCGTGTTTTCTGCTCAAAAAACTTGTTTGGCATGTTCTTGTAAAACTTGAATCACTTTGCTTGAAGGAATTATAGTCAAATAAATCGCCGTCATCATTTTGAAGTGCTTGGGCGCCCATTTTTATGCAGTAATTTATATAATTTATATAAGCAGATCCAAGGAAAATTGCTGGTGCTGGTGATGTATCAGAAACCTCTGCTGGTGTTTCTGGAACTTGAAAAAATATATAAAAATTATTAATATTTAGTTTAGAGGGAAAGAATAAAAAAAGTGTTTTAAAGTTTTTGATGAGTTTATCAATCACCAATTTAAGGCTAAAATAAATGTAAGCTAGGAAGTTTTTCCTTTTTCTTTTGCATAACAATTTTCCAGAAACAACTTTGCATATCTTGGGCTATAATAAACGTAATAGCATTAAAATATTTTTTATAAATTTGTATAAATAATAAAAGTGATTTTGAAACATTTTTTCCACGGCTCTAATTTTCCATGCGGGAGCAAGGCCTGCGAACTAAGAGGTTTACGCCCTCATACGTTCGCCTTCCCTGCCCGGTCGTCGCGCACCATCTCTGATGCGGGGCGATGTGGCAAGCACCGCGTATTAGACAACCGTTATTACTCTGTTCGAGTGAACGCAGGTACTCAATTTTTTTAGTGACTGAGTTGACTGGGTCATTCCTAAAAGTTTCAGTGCGGTCAAATTTTACCGCCAAAACTACAAGAGCTAGGAATTTGCAATTTGGCATATTTATAGAGCAAGTGCTCAAACCACCAGAAAAAATTAGAAACCCCCAAATTTTCCCCAAGGGGCAGAGCCACGGGGCTCTAAAATTTTCAAATCGACTTTAGGAACTCATCGAACCCAATGTTGAAATCAAATTCAAGGTCATTTTTTATTCCTCACAACTTTTTTCAATGCTTTTCTAAACCCCTACACTTACGAGATATTTGGCTGGTTCCGAACTTTTTAAAACTCTGCATTTTTTGGGAAAGGGAATTTCTTAGCCGAAATTTAAATCCGGATCCACAGCGTCCATAGTTAGGGTCGCCAACAACCAGGATACAGAAGACGACCCTTTTATAATTATTTTTAATAAACTTACCACTTGGCCGTCCTCAAACTTCTGATACTGACTCAAACTGCCCGGTGATTATCATCATCACCATTGTTTTTTGGAGCAGCAGATGAACTTAGCTTAAACTTTATATAAGACTTAGCTATAAATTCTTATTTCTTCTTTTCTTTCTCTTTTCCAATCTTTCGTTTGAAATTCCGCTTTTAAATTCCTCTTTCTTTTTATTGCGATTAGTTTGTATTTTATGACGGTCCATAATACTAAATCAAACAAAAAATATTTTTAAAAAACGAGTTATTATTTTACTGTTATTCAAAAAATTAGAAACTGACAAATTAAAAAAAAGACGAAAGAAATAACTTTCTCATTAGAGTATGACAAACTAAATACATACAAACGTGTAAAAAGAATTCATACATACCTTTTAATACATTTGATAATATTTAAAAACTCTTTTGCACTTGACTCCGACAACAATAAGAATGAGATGTTAAGGCTCAAATATACAAGAATTATCACTTTCTTTATGATTCGGAGAAAGAAGAACAATAGAAAGAAACATATCAAAATAATTGTAAGTAAACCTGTCTGTCCTTCAGTTTTAAGAAACAAGTACCTAAACTATTTATAAATAGATAACCTACTTATTTGTTAGAAATCAAGTCAAGCGGAATTAATAAGTTTCAGGTTTTGGTCAACCCTTAAAGTTTAAGTGAATATTTTTTTCCTCTGTTAAAAGTTTGTATTATTATTTCTTATTAATACATTAAGTATTTTACCTCCAACCGTAATTTTGTATGTTAGTCTATTCAAAATGAAATTTGTGCTAATTTGTAGTGCGATGCGGGCGCGTAAATCCGGCCCTGAACACCTTACAGTACATTTATAAATTATACTTTACTGTCATCTGTGAACTGTTTCTAGAATGAAACTTTGCCAGTTGTATACGCAAGTTTTTGTGTGCTAGTTGATTTATGTTCTTTGAATTTTTAAGTGCTTTTCTAAATTGATAATATTATGGGACCTTAGAAAAGTGAATTGTTATGGGCTGTACTCACCATATATATCAAGCAAGAGATAATAATCAGGGGGTGTAGAGTGGGCAGAATACGTCTGATGTTGCTAGCCAGTATAGCTTGGACAGCTCTACAGTAAGCATAATCTTAGATAAAAAAGATATGATTAAGAAGACTAAAACAACTAAAACGGTAATGAAAACCACATCTACGACAAAGGATGTGCCATATGTTGAAAAATAGAGAGACTGCTTTTAATTTGAATAAAAGGAAAATTAAAAGTATTTAAAAACCTATTATAAACTTTTTCAGTATCTATAACCGTTAAAACGGATTTAAAAAATTAGATAATTGAACTGTGGCTACTTACTAGTGTAATTATTGATATGCTTTTTAACAAAGACTTTTTTACTTCAACTAGTATTACGTACAATCTCTTTGCTTTTGTTCTAATTTTAATGATAAAACTGCTAGAACAGTCTGTTTTTCACCAAGATCAAAACAATAATTTAAATATCTTGAAAAGGGCAGCTGTAACACAAAACTTACAATAAAAAATTAAATTTTGTGTGTAAAAAAACAAGAAAGTGTACATGTTAATAATTTATTATATAATTAGAATAATATTTATTTCGGGTCATTTTCTTTTGAAATCATTGTTGAACTTGATAGCGTAAGTAAATTAAAATATTTAATGATCAAACCATTTCTTGTTTTGTAGTTTAAATGTTTAAGTTTAAAGCAGCTAATGTCACATTCATAAAGCAACTATAAATTTCTAATCGAATTTGATTTGCATATACTAAACTAAAACTATTCGGTAAAATTTAAAAGGTAAAGGCCGAAATGATGAAAATAAAATCACGCGCTTCCAAATAACCGAAAGATATTTAATAATGTATTTTAAGTGATTATTGCCATCTCAAGTGCAAGAGCAAGGTTACAACAGTTTCGGATAGGTGCGTAAACGTAGTGTTGCCAATTCTCAAGATCCATTCATAAAAATGTGCACGCGCCAATATGTGATGGTTAAATTGAATCGAATATATTTTTAACATTTCTTAAGTTGACTTATTTTTAAAAATTGAACAATTAATTTAAAAAACCACAAGAAAGTCTGGACTAAATTAGATATAATTTCAATAAAAGTTGAAAGATAAAATTATAAATTTATTATTAAAATAAGTAGTCAATAAGTGATTCTTGTATAGAATATTTCATTACAACGTCCTACACTTGCTGACGTACAAATTACTTACAAAAGAACCATCATCTTTAATAAAATTATGATTCCGCGCTTGGATTTTGGAACGGGCGGTTGCATGCCGCGCTCAGATATATACCTGCCTAAACCGCTCTACCTGCTGTTAAAGTCAGGACTGCACTTCTTTAATATGAGTATTGCGAGCCATATTTCAAAACACAAATTCTAATTCTAATTTAACTGCTCCCACATTACTCTGAGGCCATTATGGCCTTCTATAATCCAAATCAAACCGCATCGACGTCGAATGCTTAACAATGCATGCCCATGTAAATAAAGCAATTTAAGCCGATGCAGATGGTTCAACAAAATTATCAGTACTCCAATTATTTTTCAAATCCAAATCAAATGATTATGCAGATACCCGTTCAAGATACATTTAAATCTCCCAACATGGCATCAGCCGCATCATTCTCCCCCAACACCACACAACATAGAATGGCAACTAGTAAACCACGAAAAATGCGACAGATTAGAAAACACTGATACTCAGGCAAATTAATACAGGCAACTTAGAGCTCTAACCTACTGAGTAGACCGCTTAATGATGAGGCTCTACAAGGACAAGGGTCTCCAACTGCTAAAAAAGTTGATCCAAAACCTCCTCCGATATTTGTGTCGGGTGTCAAGACCACTGAACATCTAATCACGTTTTTAGACTTAACAGCTAAGGATGAGTACTCACCAAAGGCCTTAACAAACTACGAAATTAAGATGTTTCTTAAAACACCGGAAAAGTACTCGCTAATAATCAAAGATTTAATAAAAAAGATTTCACACATGTCAGGTTAAACAAGAACACAACTTCCAAGCTTTTCTTAGAAACCTACATCCATCTACGAGCATTAATGGAATTAAGGAAGGACTACGTTACAAAGCACAAAATTTATGGAATGTAAAACAAACACGCACCAAAAAAGTGCTACCTCTCTTTGTTGTAGATCTGAAATAATCTGACAACAATAAAGAATTATATAACATTGACAAACTTAAGCATTCTTTGGTAGAGTTCGAGCCCCCACAAGTCAAAAGCAATATACCTAAATGCTTTACCATAGATGTCAAAAGCATAGCCACACTAAAATTTTTTGCAATAGATCTTTATGCTGTGTGAAGTACAATGGATTGCATTACACGTCGCAATGTCAACGAAAAGAAAAATATCGAGATATCATATGCGTTACTGTAATGTAAATACAAAGAACTCCACCAAAGAATGTTTTTTTTTCATTAAGACAAAAGACTGCTGAACACAAAATTTTATCAATCAAAACTACTACACGCTCAAGCAGTCAATAGCAACAATCCAATACAGCTGCTCCCCCTCAACATAACTCTACGCCGGCTAGCAGTTCATCTAACATGGCTGAACCAAAACAAATGCTAAAACATTTCATGAATCCGATGACCACGATACGTTTAACCACGATTGCAACTAGAATATCTAATGAATCACTACCTTAAAATAGTGGTATGGAACGCTAATGGGTTATCATACCACAAGACGAACTCACCGCCTTCATTACAAATCACTATTTTGACATTGAACCAGTCGCGGAAACTCACTTTGCAAAACGTTTCCACTTCACAATACCTAAATTTTCAATCTGTAGAACACAGCATCCGGGTGCACTTAGACAAAACAGTATTACATTTTACTCAAGTAGTCAAAGTAGCAGCCCTCCAAGCTACTCAGATATTAATCCAACACTTTAGTCTAGTTCATTGTTCAATTATAGTCAAACAGAAAATTACCAAAAAAACGCCAGTTAAGGAGAATCTGGCAAACAACACGCTCTGAAGGGCAACAATGTATCTTAAGAGGCTATAGCAACACAAAGCTCAACAGGAAAAAGTATTGGTATTTGCCGACCACTTGTCTTCAAACTATTTCCGGCAGAGTTAGATAATGAGAATGGCATTTGCATCATTCTAAACACGCCGTATTATATTAGGCTTGCCTCTAAATTACTCACCATGTAGAAGACACTATTCTCAAACATATAAATCCCCACAAAACACCGAACCACGACCTAATCATTAGCTTAATTCTCAAAAATCTGCCCCTAAAAAGTTTTTAATTTATAACTCAACTGTTTAATGCAATACTAAAGCATTGTTATTTCCCCGAACAATGGAAAACTGCTGTAATAATATTAATTCCAAAACCTAAAATCTACTGATCAACCAGCTTCTTACAGGTATGACCCTACTAGTAACACTATCCAAAGTCTTTGAGAAAATGTTGTTACAAGAGTTATACCCAATTATTTTAGATAATCACCTTATCCCTAACCACCAGTTTAGTTTTAGAAAGCATCGAGCAACAACTGAGCAAGTGCATCTTGTGGTAGATAAAATCACTAAAGATTTCCAAGAGCACAGGTACTGTGCAGCAGTATTTCTGGCGTAAAACAACCCTTCGAAAAGGTCTGGTTTAAGAGTCTGCTTTCTAAAATTAAAATATTTTTACCCAAAAATTATTTTGAACTCCTTAACTCATACTTATCCAAACGAAATTTTCTTGTCAGGTATGGCAGCGCCATAACAGCAACTTATGTTATCAACTTCGATATTCCACAAGGAATCACACTGGAACTAATTCTATACCTTCTATATATGACATATCTTCCAACTACACCTGGAAACATAGCTGCCAGATTTGCGAATGACACTCTCATTGCATGCCGACCCTAACATATGGTAGCTTCTCACCACTTACAAATTCACTTAGATGCAATATGATCTTGTTACCAATAATGGAGAATTGAAATAAATCCGTTAAAGTTACATTTATACTTAGGAGAAGCCACTGCCCACCGCTGATACTTAAAAATCAAGCCGGCAGTGCCATGTATCTTGGTATAAGTCTGGACCTGGAGGACGCACATCTGGGCAAAACGCAAACAAATGGGCTTCAAACTACAAAAAAAGTATTGGATAATAGGGTGTCGTTTACAACTATTTCTGAAAAACAAGTTACTCCTTTACAAGAAAATGCTCAATTCCATGTGGTCATATGGCATTCAACTTTGGGGTACTGCCAAAACATCCAGCATAGAAATATTAAGAAAGTTCCAGTCAAAACACATTATGGTACATCAACAACAAAACCGTTCGAAAGGATCTCGTAGTTCCAACAGTGTATCAAGAAATTCAACGGTTTTGTGTGCGTTATCGTGATCAAATTAGTATCTTAAAGAAAGTGATGAAATTCAACCCCATTTAAAACGAGTTAAGCCTCTTGACCTCATAAACAGATTTGATTGACACTTCAGCAGTGCTTTACATGTTTCGTATTCATTTTATGGTAAATAATACTGTTAAACTACTTTAAAGACTAACATAGGTGTGCATCACTGGATGGATATCCTTTACGACTATCACCCCTATCATGTTAGCTAAACAAACTACTGAATGCCAATTTATGGTAGATTGTAGTGCCAATAAGGAAACAAAATAAATTTTTGTATAAGAACCATTTAAGTACTCTAAAAAATATGCAAGATCTTACCGAAATAAATAATATCGATTTTTACTTTTATTGAGGAGCAGCGCCTATAACGCATGTAAAATTACCCAATTTGTTAAACTATATTTTAAAGTACTTTATAGTTACATATTACACTAACTCTAAGCAAGACAGTAAGAAATTAAATGGCGCATTTGACCTTCAAAATCCACAGTAACTATTTCTATCATATGTAAATTAAACATCATACATTCTTTTACTATATTGACGTAACCCTTTTAGAATCAATGTTTTTAAAGAGCTGTTAGTTTAATTTTTACTTTTATACAATTATGAATTTGTTTTTTTTTAATGTTGCTTTGTATAGAAAAATGTCCAATCAAACCTGCATTTTTAGGATTTATCTAAGAATTTATTACCTACGAAAATAATTTTACTTTTTGTACTATTTTTTAGCAAAAGTAATAAAAAAAATTAATTTATTCCTTTAACCCGTTTTAGAGACTTAATGGAAATGTTAATCTGTGATTCCCCTTCGGTAATATTTATTAAACCCTTGACATAAAAGGTAATTTCCATAGCAATGTTTTATATTCATTAGCACAAATTTTGCCGCTCCCAAAATGAATTATTCAAAGAAGGCTAAAGTAAAATACTTGTTAAAACTGCTATCAGCGAGTGCCTATACCGCTGTAATTCTAGTAATGCAAATAGCCAATGACATCCATGCACGAAATAATCAGTATTTTTGTGCAGTATAATATTCTTGGGCGACAACTTGCAGAACTTGAGGGAAGCGAGTCGTTGTGCTATAACAGACAGGGTGGTCGTTCTGTTGAACTGATATTCACCTAAATCGTTACGACCAACTTTACGCCAGTGAGAAACACATACGTACCGGGAATACCTTAGATATCTCAGAATAACAATCGGAAGAAAAGATCGTATTATTATTCAACAAGTACAAACTTAACCCACCATCCAGGACATATAGCGGTAGTATTTTACACTGGAAGGCTCTATGAAGACTTCAACATAAACAACTCTGTTTGCAATTCTACTGTAAGCAGCTGGAATAAACTAGTGGCATTATGATGTAAAGTGGTAGTAGTCAAAGAACATTAACACCACCCAAGTTTATTAAAATTTGCAACCCTATACGTTTTCTTGATGGTGCAGCTTCAATATATTTCTTTTTGTCAGGAAAATCCATTCACACGCAATACTGTTTTTCCAAAAACACCTTCATGTTATCGATACTCTTTCTTGGCCCTCACAGTCTCCATACCTTTATTCACCAACAGGTCTGTAACATCTAGAATAACAGGTTCAGCAACTATAATACGATCTCATAAGACAAGATTTGATATTTCTATGATTTTATACCATTTGTTATGAGAGAGCCACAGGAAAGAGTAATTAAATAAAAAAATGTCCTTTATTTAATTAAAATTGTTTCACTAGTATTTTTTGCGAACTCTAATTTTTCATCTTGTCGTGTTTTTATGAATTTTATTAGAGACACTTACGAGGGTGAATCAAATATAAACGAGACTTATTTTTTAAAAAATATTTTATTTAAACTTGAAACAAAAGAACACCAGATTATTTTTCTACATAATCTCCTGATTTAGAAACACATTTTTCCCAACGTGTAGCTAATTTTGAAATGCCTTGCTCGTAGAATGAAGTTGGTCGTGTTTCCAGCCAATTGCGCACATAGACCTCAACCTCCTCATCGCTGTCGAATTTATGCCCTCTCATGGCTTCCTTGAGAGAACCGAATAGGTGATAGTCGCAGGGCGATAGATCTGGACTGTAGGGAGGGTTTTCAACTGTCTCCCAACCCAATTTCTCCAATTTTTCTCTTGTCAGGGCTGTTATATGGAGACCCACCTTGCGCACATCTTACGAAACCCTAGCTCCTCTGTAATGATGGAAAAAGTGCTGCCATAACTTATTCCAATCTCAGATGCAATCTCATCGATGGTCAGGCGCCTGTCACCCTCAATAAATTGTTGAACGTGGATGACGTTTTCGTTGGTAATGCTGGTGCGAGGTCGGCGATCATGGCTCTCATTTTCAACATTCTCACGACCCTCCATGAACTATTTGTGCCATGCGAACACTCTAGCTCATAACAGTGTCTCTTCCTTGAACTGCGACAGTCAATCTCCTTAGGATTTCAGCCGGTTTCACACCTTCCGTGGCGAGAAATTTAATGATAATACGCTGCGCAATTGACGACGGCACCTCCTGCTCAGACATTGTCACGATGGGTACTGACAGGAACGAACGAAATCGTCCGCCTGCTTCCCCACTCCTGACATCCCTGCCCAACACCTGACGAAGCGAGAACTCTCGGGCGTTAATATTGCGCGTCCGAGATCAAAAGTCTCGTTTATATTTGATTCACCTTCGTATGTACAGTAATAGAGCTTAATATAATTTACATATCATTTAAAAAAAGTTTGGACTACATCACGAAATAATTGTATTTACTTTAAGTATTGGTATAATTGAAACATTTAAAGCTTATATGACATTCCTTATTGGCATGCCCTTTCGAACCCCGAACGTTGTGCAATAATCTCTGGTTTGAAATGTGTTACTTATCATTTATATGATCTCATGGATCTTCTAAACATTTTTAAGTACATAGTGTTTCAACTTAAACCTCTTTAAGAATTTTTTTTCAAAAATATGCAGAATAGACAATCAGCTAATTAGTCGACAAGACTAAATGCTATAGCTCCCCTAGTTTTTTTTAATAAAAGTATAATTGGCTCACCTTCAATTTTTCGAGTTTGAGTATTCAATCATTCCACTAATTTTACCTATATTTGTAGATTGTAGTGAAAGTGCCATTTCATATGAAGCATGTAAAAAGTTTTTAATTTCTTTCTCATGTCAAATGTTTTTGCATGTATAATGTTTAAAAACAGTAATCAGTGAACGCTTTAGCTTTTCTTTATCTTTAGACCTGGCTTTTATAGAGGAGACATATTTTTCTAACTTTCTTCATCTTAATGTTGGATTACAAAGGAAACATGTCGTAGCTTCCTTTGGTGCGAGCCATTCTTGAATTGTTCGATTAGTCGTTCAACAGCAGCTTTCTAATTTAATATTAGTTTATCTTGGGACCTCTAGTTGACATTCACATCTTTGTGTTTGCTTTTTTAAATATAGATTTTTGCACTATTGTAGAGGAATGTAGTTGTTTGATTTTAATATTGGTTTTTCATTTTAAATTTTTTGTGTTAGATGGATTAAATCAAGGTAAAATATGAACAAACACGATGAGCATATGAAAGACAATTTACAATTTAATTTAAAACAATAAAAAGGCAAACGTCCTAAAATTTATTAAATAATAATTTTGACGTATTTAGCACATTACAACTATAAATAACTAACCACACTTCAATTTCTTGTTATGACGGTCATGCTAAATTACATAGAAAAACTTGTCACTTGACAATTGTTTGGGCGGTATACTGATGGTTTAATAAACATACTTTTTTTAACTTGTGTTAATTACAATTTTTATTAGCCAAATTTTATAGCTATTAAATATTTATATGTATTTTTGGCTTGTATCATAAGTTGTATAAATTTGTTATCATAAAAGACGTCATGAAAAATAAAATAATAATGCGCATTGGTAATGCATTTCTAAGAAATTGTAAATTTTCCTTAACGATAGTTACTTGGAAAATAATATGAATAAGATGCTCTAAATTTTCTGAAGAAAACTTTCCAAATAAACAAGAAATAACTCATGTGTGTAAGGGTAAAATATGGTAAGAGACACCCTAAAATTTCTATTACAGAAGTGAGGCAAACTGCTGTTACATCACCATAACCTTGTCCCGCAGAACGTGCTCTCACCTTCGAAATATCTGACCAGAGCATCATCTAGACTGAAATCTTAGGTTCCATTCATATAAACTAGCGGTAGTCCAAAAACTTAAAGGATATGACAAAATAAATAAAAATATTCAGAATTTTCAGTATTGGGCTCTACAAAATCCTCGGCAACTCTATAAACGACGTCTCTACAGTTAGCGTGCAATTTATTGCTGTACTGGTACAGAATTGAGCATCATAAAGACGTGCTTTTTTATTTAAGAAGCATCATGCGCTGACAGATCTACAGTCAAGCTGTTCTGCAAGCTCTTTTTCAGTTTGCGCATTGTTTTGATCCAGCAATGTCTGCAGCTCATCCGTGTCAAATGTTTGAGGGCGTCCAGCGCGTGGTTGATCTTCAAGACTAAATTCTCCTCGCGAAATCTTTGGTACAACTTTTTGCACGTTGCATGCATTCTCACCATATGCAGCACAAAGAATGTCGGTGGCTTCAGCAGCGTTTTTCTTAAGATGAAACGCGAAGTGGATAGAAAATCGAATATACTCTTTTGTGATTGCCATCGTGAACACAGCTGATTATTGAGCTTATGTGCATTAAACGCCAAACCGCATGATGTTTCGAAAGACCATATGTCATTGCTTTAAAACCGCAAGAGGGCGGACTAATACGTTACATGTAAACGGTTATTTTCGTCCTGTGAAATCTAAAGCTGAGAACTTATTTATACACCAATACATAGTACAGGCTTTATTTTAAATCGCAAAAATTGCTTTTAATGAAAACATATGTTTAATTATCTCCGTAGACATAGTTTGAAGTATCGGTTATTATATACTAAAAATGCCTAAAAATGAGAAATTAGTGTGCAAAAACGTTCAAGGATTCTCTTTTATATAAACTGGGCAAATCTACTGTTGAAATCAGGAATAATCTTAGTTATTTTTCTTGGGCTGTTTAAAATACTATAAAACGTATAGAGGAGACTGGACTACGCGTAAATCAGAAGACAATAGTCCGAAAAAGAATAACTTGTAAACGCAGAAACCAAAAATTTATTCCTATATGGCTTAAAACCCAGAGAAAATCTTTTTTAACCTTGCTGATACGTTGCTCACAGAAATTGGTCTTAGTATTAGGGCCATGAGAAGAATGTTGGGAAAAACAGACTTTAAAGGTTGCAAGACCAGAAATAAACCATAGCTCTTGAAGAAGAACAAAAAACTTATTTACAGTGGGCTTTACAACACCAACATTTAACAGAGGAAGATTGGGTAAATGTTTTGTGATTCAACTAGTCCAACTTTGAAGTAATCTTAATGAGGCACTTTACTATTATGTTTGACATTTAAATTATAATTATAAGTGTACTACATGTACACACATGGGTAATAAAATGATTTTGACAATTGTCAAAATGTGAAATGAGGGGCGCTCCAGACGTTACTTACTTGAAACAACAAGTGGGTGAAAATTGTCTTCTCCAATATGTAACTTTTGTGTAACGTTGGAAAAGACAACGCGATGATCTGACTGAATTGTGGCCGACGGTTAAGAAAAAGTGGCTGCTTGTGAAAGACGCGTGAACACTAAACAATATACTGTCATGTAGGAAAGCGAAGTGGGACGAGAAAAGAGGAAGAATGTAGAAAACTAGCTTCAGATCACATACTTTATTACAGAGGAAATACAGAACAAAGTATAGGCTGTGGCAAATTTGTAATAAATAAAAATATAATCAAATATAACGGATATAGGAAGCGCGTCGGATAGGGTCGCCTACTTAAATATTAAGATCCCGCAAAAATTTAAATTATAGATAATACAAACTTACGCACTAACAAATATAATAATAAAGAGGTCTAAGAATTCTAAGACAGTATTAATAAGTGCCTTCAGAAAAAACAATGCAGGTACTACATGTTAATAGGAGATGTGAAAGCCAAACTGAGCATGTAAAAAGATGCACAAGAATGAAATGTGGGGCAGCATGGCTTGGAACATAAAAACGACCGTGGAGATACGTTGACGAACTTTCTTGAGAGCAGCAATATATATGCAATAAACACTTTTTTCTATAAAAAGAGACGATCGGCCTGAATAAGTCCATATGGAAAAGTCCGAAATGAAATTATATTATCACATGAATACATAATCAAAGATGTGACAGTGCTAAGTAAACTTACCACTAATAGTAATCATAGATTAATTCTTGGTAGGATGGTGATAAATTCAAAAGTAAAAAAACAAAAACTTACAAGACAAAAGAGACAGGCAATAGACACTTGCCAGCTACAACAAAGTAAAAAGCAATACCAACTAACAATAAAACAAGAGCTTCGTAGCAACTTGCATGAAAAGCCTATAAATGAAATAAGCAAACTTATAACTGAGACAGTGAAAAAATCAGATACTCAAGGTTTAGAGAAGAGGACAAAAAAAGAATGCAAAAAGTAAGTAAAGAAACGAAAAAGCTAATGAAAGAAAGAAGACAGTAACGAACAGAGAAAGGAACTCAGGCGAGTGTAAGGACCTAAATAATAAAAATACAAAAAAATTAAAAAGACCAGAATATATAAAAAAAATAACTAAAACAACAATACAAAATAACGGAAATTTCAAAGAACTAAAAAGAAATCTCTCGTATGAAAAGAAAAAGTTAATAAAGTTGAAAAATCAAGAAGGAAACACAACTATAAATATAGATGAATTTACGAAAATAGCTGAAACGTTTTATGGAAATCTATATAAATCAGATGATACAGAAAGACAGAACTCAAAAAACAAAAGACAAAGAAATGAAAAACCAAACATAAATGTCAACTCGGAGAACGTACCCGAGAAGTGAAAAATACACTAAAAAAATGAAGAACCGACGTGCTTCGGAAAAGAAATGGAGTAATTATAGAACTGATAAAAGTAAGAGAGACGCATTAAAAACGAATTTGCATATTATTCAACAAATGCATAGAAGAAGAAATAAATGTATCTGAAGGATGGAGAAATACACAAAAAATGAGACGCAACAAAATTAACAAATTATAAACCGATAAGCTTATTATTATTATTATAACAAAGAGATGACTTTCTATTAGCCACCTGAACAAGCTGGATTTCGCAAAAACTATGAAACGCTAGAGCACTTGCTAATGCTCATAGTCCTAATAAGAAAAAAAACAGAATATAACCTACCTATATACCTAGTGCTTGTTGATTAAGAAAAGGCGTTCGATAGTGTAGAGCAGTGTAGTCCGCAAAGCGGAAGAATAGATTCCAGATACTCCGCCTTAATCCAGAATATATACAAGAATGCAACATTTACCGTTAAATTACAAAATGAGCCAAAGTAAGAGAAAATAAAAAAGAAATAAGTCAGAAAGGCAATAAGTCTCCGAAAATAATCACAGCTGCATTGGAGAATGTGTTTAAGAGACTAAAGTAGGAAACAGGGGAATAAACATAAACGAAGAAATACCAAATAATCTGAGATTTGCAGACAAAATTGAGAAGCTGCAAAAGGTGCTGGAAGAATGAAATAAAGAGTCAAAAAGAAGAAGATTAAGAATGAATAAAGAAAAACCAAATACATGTTACGTAAATGGAAGAAAACGACGGAAGAATAACAATAGACAACCAGGAGAATAACCAAAGAAAAGCTAAACCAGACGGCAGAAGTAAAGAGAAGGATAAAACAAAAATGGAGTGTTTTGGAAAGTTAAGCTACGTGTTTAGAAGAAAATTCGGTAACTACCAAAAAGCCCAAGTCTAGAAGCAGTACATTATACCGGTAGTGACGTATGGTACAGAAACGTGGCCATTAAAAAAAGCAGTAATAAACAAAATTAAAGTAGCTCAAAGGGAAATGGAGCTGGTAATGCTGGGTATATCGTTGCGCAACAAAAAAGAAACATTTGGATAAGGCAAAGAACAAGTGTAGAAGACATAGTAACTAAGATGGTAAGATAGAAGTGGAAATGAACGGGACACGTTGTTAGAATGGGCGAAGAAAAGTAGGCAAAATAATTGTACAATGAAGGCCGTGGAAGGGAAATAGTGGATGATCAAACATGATATGGATAAATAAGAATAAAAATACAAAAAACTATTATAAAAGAATCAATGAACAAAACAAAGTATATAAAGGAAAGACCACTGGAATTAAAGATCAAGATGGGAAACTGGCTGAAAACGATAACCAATACATGGAGACGTGGAAGAAATATTTTAAAGGATTACTAACAGACGTAAAGATAGACGAGTTAGAAAATGGAGAAATTGAAACACCAGAACAACAAATGATAAGTGAAGTACCATCGAAAGAAGAAATAAAAGAAATCATTATAAAAAGCAACAATGGCAAAGCTCCAGGGAAAGACGGCATAAATGCAGAGCTGATAAAGTATGGTGGAGAAGAATTACACAAAAAACTATACATACTAATACAAAAAATATGGACAGAAGAAAAGATACCTGTGGAAAGGGAAGCTGGACAAATTATTACAATACACAGAAAGGAGATCAACAAGTATGCATGAACTATAGAGGATTAACATTACTGAATACCACGTACAAAATCACGACATCATTAATATAAAAAAGACTAACGAATAATACAAGAAATTTTATAGGCCAATACCAATGCGGCTTTACTAAAGCGAAAGGTCAACAACAGATCTATATACTATATATATATATAAATATATATATATAATATATATATAAATATATATATGGAATATTGATATATATATATATATATAAACAGACTATGAATCATTATATATAATATATATATATATATATATATATATATATATATATATATAAATGCTGAACTGTCTCGTCCCAGGACTTTTATTAAAAGGACAAGGCGAGTCCAACACTAAGCTGATTCAAATAAACAGTACAAGAACGAAAATTGACTATAAATACAATGTTTGACGTCACTGAAGAACTCAGCTGGTCGCACGACTGTTCCTCTAGCTTGGAATACCATCCTAGAAAGTTGCAGGTACTAAGGACGCGCTGTGATTGGTCCGTTTAATAATTTACAGCGTACAACATATTTGCTGATCAAAAATTTCAATATGTAAGGTTGCGTTGATCATCAGAATATACAGATTTCGAAAATTATAACGGACTTAAGAATCTTTAATGAATTAAACAAAATATTATTTTAAATTAGTACAAACAGGATAATAAATATTTTAAGTGAGATAAATTTTGAATTTAATTTAATACTTGGGAATGTTTGAGACGATGTTGGAACAGGACAATAGAAATCATTTTAGAAAGACTAATGACAGGTAACTAGAGATTTCAAGCAAATCAAGATCTGCTTTAAAGTAAGATATCTTGTTTAGAAGACAGAACACACAAATAAAATGGCTAAAAACAACTATTTTGGTGTCCTGAGGCTATATTTGTCAAATGGAAAAATGGGTAAATTCATATTACTTTATATGAAAAAAAACATGAAGAGGACTTCAGGATATTGGAAGGAAAATGAATATAGGAGTAGGATGAATTTTGAGCTAAAACAAGAAATTAAAGAAGACATAGTCAAGAAAATTAAACAGCAAAGGGTGAGATGGTTGGTCACGTATGGAGAGTTGGCACAGATAAAACAATTTTCATAATGTTAAAGTGGAACCCAGGCAGCAAGAGACGAAAGGGGAGACCAAGATCAAAATGGATACAGGAAGTGACAGAAGACCGTTAGAAAGATTTGAATCAATGATTGGAAGACTAAAGTGAATAATAGAAGACAGTGGAAAGAAATTTGCGAGAAAATAGAGTAGTAGATGGGTACCGATCATACTCGTATAATGATCTAGAAAGCTCCACTAGGAGCGGCGTTACTCCACTTGAGGTAATAGCCACTATATATAAAAACACAAGAACTGAACTAACAAATGTAAATCATTAAATACTCAAACAAATTATAACATGGCATAAACCGAAGTTATTTATTTATTTATCAAAGTATCATAAATATACAAATATAAAAAGTTTTTTTATGCATAATCTTCTGACTTGAATACATATTATTCCCAACGGATAAGTTGTATTTTATCCCGCCAAAGTAAAACGTAGGTGATTATAACAGTAGAGAATAACATTGTCGTTAAATCTCTATCCTTCAATTGCTTCTCTAGGTAGTCTAAACAAAATAATTGCAGGACGATAAGTCCATATTATAAGAAGGTTGCTTAGGTATAGTCCAGAACAAATTCTTAATTTTTGTTTAGTTTGGGCAGCTGCATGAGGTCGAAAGTTGGCACAGAATATAACGTACCATAGGTTATAGCAATATCAGAAACAATTTTTTTTTATTATTGAGATTATATACTGAAAAAACGTCGAAGAACCTATGGTATATATATATATATATATCTGTAAAAAAATTAATATTTTTTTTAGCTTATTTCAAACTTTTAATTTAATTTGCTGATGATTTTTTTCTTATGTGTGAAAAAGTGGGGAACATTTATTTATATTTGAACACCTATTTCCAATTTTATGTTTTATTGAGCACACCTTCGAAATTTAAGTTAAATTTGGAAATTACTAAAAGTGTATTCATTTCCAAATACTAGTGTTAGGGGCAAAGCTTAACCCATTTACTGAGGTAGTTGCAGCCTAGGGTGACAAAAACTTTTAGTTCAGTAAACAAAAAGAAGACCGGAGAAAGCTTAAATAGGTTATAATTATTAAAATTTGAAATTTTGCAGTCATTGCTTATTAACAAAATTTCTTTCAAAAAACATTTATACTGTATCAGAATGATCGACCGCAGTCCGCGCCGTTAAGCGGCATCCTTGAGCTCAAATTCAAAAACCTGCTGATTCGTTCTAAAAAGGCGCGTTTAAATATAAGACGGAATAGATGGGCATTCGCGGCGGTCGACTAAAAGATGTCAAAAACGAACAATGTCGGTACAAAGAAATTAGTGTTGTTATAGTAGCAGTTAACCGTTGCATTAATAGTACTATTATATATAATTATTGTGCAGCAGTGGGCCCTTGTAAATTAAGTTTAGTTTTGGATAAATCGTCGTTTAATCCACATTTCATTTATTATAAAACCTAAACAATAAGTGGCAAATATGGTCAAGATTGTTAAAAAAACTAAGTGGATCAAATTCGGAAAACATTCCAAAAAGCATTTTGAACGATAGAACGCTGTGATAAAAAAATACCAAGACTAGACACTTTTCTAGAGCAGTATGCAGTAATCGCAATAGTCGCCATCGAGATGTGGATTCAATTATATCATTATTATTTATATTATTGATGCGCCCGCACAGTGGTGCCTAAATGATGAAGTTCATGAACCGGTGGCCTACAGTAAGATTTAACAAAACGATTACTCTGTTTTTAACTGATCTAAAAGATAGCATGTCACTAAAAAATATTTTGTACCAATCAGTTATTTTACAAATAGTTAACGAATGGAGAATGCCTCGAACGAAGATAGTTGGTTGATTCAAAATTAACTTGGCTAATACTTTATGTGCTTTACAAACATTATGGATAAATGACATTCTTAGCGACCAATGTGTTCTATAATTGGAAAATAACTATATAGCAAACTTTTTTTTTAATAAGTATAATTGCCAGTTTAACAAATCTCTACATAGTTGGTGAATCGTATTCTGAAGTTGATTGATAGCTAGAGTGAGATCGGTGTGCTGGGTTAAGACAGCTGTGTCGTCAGCAAAGGTTGCTAATGTTGCTTTAGTAGACGGAATATCAGAAGTGAAGATGGAAAATAGTAGCGGTCCTGGCACGCTTCCTTGCGGAACATCAGCTTTGATTGTTTTCGATTCAGAAATTTCGGAATTGATGCGTACAGCGAAAGCCCTTTCTTCAAGAAAAGAGAAGATTACTGCTTTAATGTAGTTGGTTATTCGGAGATTAATGATTTTGCTTTTCAGACCTTCGATCCAAACCTTATCGCCTGAGCTATGTCAAGGAAGACTGCAACTGTATAACTTTTGTTTTCGAACCCTTCTTCTATTGTTTCAGAGATGCGCTGTAGCTGATGTAGAGTCGAATAAGTATTTCTAGAGCCAAACTGGAACGGTGGTATTACGTTGAGAGGAGTTAGTTCTTTCATTAAGTGGGAATATATGATTTTCTCTAGCATCTTTGATAACGTTGGCAACAAGCTCATTGGTCTGTAACTGGCAATTTTCTTTTTGTCTTTTCCCGACTTAGGGAATACTAAGATGTGTGCATGCTTCCAAGTCTGGGGGAAATAGCCTAGTCAAAGGCATGCGTTATACACAGTTGCAAGATAGACTAGGGTTTTTGAGGTAAGGTGTTTAAGTACTAAATTTGTAATGAGATCTGGCCCAGGGGATTTTTTAATAGGAAGATTGTCAATTAGGGTTTTGATTTTATGAGGGGTGGTGGAGGATATCGTTTCAGTTATTACGCGTTGATTGGATTAAATATGGTTAATTATATAAACAAAGTGGTATGGAAAGCAAGTAGATTTGGGAGTGAAAACTTTTTCGTAATTCTCCGCAAAAGCTGCTGATTTTTCAGCATCTGTGGGATTATATGGCATTCTATGGTCATTTTGTTCCAAGTCCTTAATGTACCTTTGGTGGAAATTTGCAGTTCGTCCAAGACTTGTTTTAGTCTATGGGTAAGTTGATTTACTAAACGTTTTGAGTCCTGATTATGATTTTTTTGCCAACCACGCCTAGCTTGACTTTTCTTCTTAATTAAGTCAGTTATTTCTGTGGGAAGGTGATGGTGATTGGATTTGTGGTTGCGCTGTGGCGAGCGCTGGCTGAAATTGTAGATGTTAATTTGTCTATTGCGTTGTCTATATCTTCTTTGTTATTCAGACTGAGTGGACACTTTAGTTGGTTGTTGAGGATGTTTTGAAAGTTCTCCCATTTAATTATCCCAGTTGTGAGTCGTGGTGAAGGTTGTACTATTTGGGGGATGCAAGTGAATGATATGACAACCGGTAGATGGTCAGAGTCAAGTTGTTCTATAACATTCTGATGTATTTGCTTGTCAAAGTTCTTTTGTAGCATTAAGTCTAATATGTCGGGTGGGTGATCGGAGCGGTAAGGGAGTATGTGTATCTCTCAGGAGCTGTTATTTGAAAGAAATATTTTGTTGCGTAGCCTTCCATTTTGGTTTCTTCGGGGTTGTTTGCTCGACAGCCCCATAGTTGGTTTTTGGAATTTAAGTCTCCTATCATCAGTAGTGATTCGGTTGAGCTGAATGTGGCTTTAAAATCTTCTTCATTTAACTTTTTATTTGGTTGACGATAAGCACTTATTATTGTGAGATATAACTCGCTGAGTTTGAGTTTTATTCATATTGCTTCAAGAGTTTGATTGAGAGGGTTGGAGAAAGAGTTATGAATAATTTTTTTATTAATAAAAATTGCCACTCCGGCTGTTTTACGAGATACTCTATCGTTGCGTTCCAGTTAAAAATTGATAATTTTTCTATAGGTTTCCTATGGCCTATTGAAGAGTAGATGGAGGATTGTGTTAATGATGAAGTTTTTAATTTGAGGAAGGAATGGAGTAAGTAGGTGCAAAAAAAATTGATCAAGTTATTTGTGTTAAAAGAGTCTGTCGAAGTGATTGGTTGATTGGGTGTGTTAAGATTGGTAGTAGGTATTGTAGAGTTTCGTACTCGGTTAGCATATGTTCGATTAGGAATGGTTTGGTTGTCTCTATTAATTCTTGAATAAGAGTGGCTGTTGCTATTGTTGGCTGTAATTAGTTTATTCATTAGTTAGTGGTGCTGGCATCCGCGATAACTTGCTGGGTGCGGGCCTCCGCAGTTGGAGCACTTTGGTGGATCTTCGGTTTTTTACATTGGTGATGTTGGTGATCCACCGCATTTCACACAACGATGATCTAAAGTACAATAATTTTTAGTGTCGCCGTAATTTTGGCAACGATAGCACTGTGGGGTGTTTGCTGGTTTTTTAGGGAGTTCAACTATAACTATTGAATTGAAGAGACTTTTAAAGCATCAATTTTTTTAGCAACTTCCTTATCGGTGAGATCCACTGCACAAACTGATAGTGGCTGTTTATTTTTAGTCAGGAGGCGTGTTACTTTGATAATTGCCACCGTTTTGCTGAGTTCGTCAAAGATTTCTTGTTCGGTTAAAGATAAAGGAACGTTTTTAATCACGACGTTAAGTGACTTTCCATTTGGATTTTGAAAAGTATGATATTTAATTTCGTTGTTGTTAAAATGTTTAGTTAAATTTCGGAAGTCGTCTTCGTTGGATAAATTTATTTTAACCGGGTTCGTATTATAGAAAATTGAAAATTCACCTTTTGTTAATTTTTTGATATCTTCGGTTAATTCCATGTGGTTTATGGCGCTATGTAGATAAATAGGAAGTATTTTTGGTTTTGTTGCCGGAGCTTCAGTTTTGTCGTTTGAGAGTACGTGTTGATTATCATTATTATTTAGGTTATCAGTTTTATTGCTTTCCAGATTAGTTAGAACGCTGAATTTATTTTGTTTTGTTATATTTGGAATCCATGTATAACGTTTTTGCACTTCATTAATTGGAGGTGTTAGTGAGTCAAATTTACGCGTGGCATTGTTTAGTTTTTTCAATTATTTTGTTGTATAAAAATAATTATTTACAGGATAAGTTGGTAATTGAATATTTAATTCTTAAATAAATAAGTAAAGGGGAAACCCTTTGTATCTAGCATTCATAGATATAAAATCAGCATTTGACACAGTACCCAAACAACAATATGGAATGCGCTAGCAGAACTAAATGTATCATACCCACTACAACAGTCCAGAAAAAGAGTATACGTTAATGCAAAAGGAAGAGTGCGAATTAAAGGGAAAGAATCTCAAAGCTTTGAAATGGAAAAGGGGATCAAACAAGGAGACTCACTGAGCCCCCTACTGTTCCTAATAGTAATGAATCGGATTATTCAGGAAGCAAAAGAACCAAGATTCAATGTAAAGGTAGGAAATTGGAATTTAGAGCCCATATACACACAATGCCTCATATATGCAGACGACATCGTGCTTCTAGCAGACTCAACTAGAAAACTACAACTAGCAATAAACAAATGGAATAGAGCGATAGAAAGAAGAGGTATGAAAATAAACACAAACAAGACTAAAATTATGAAAATCGAGAAAAACGATACAAACGAAAATACAAGAATAATATGCAATGGGAAAGAACTAGAATGGGTCAATAACTATGAATATTTAGGAACGATAATAAATAAAACTGGCACGATAGAACAGGAGATTCTGAATAGAAGAGATAAGGCAAGCAAAGTATATTATGCGATTAACAAATCAATAATAGCGAAAAAAGAAGTAAGCATGCAAACAAAGCTTAGGGTATACAAAAGCATATACACACCAGTATTAACGTATGGGGCGGAGAGCTGGACAATACAAGATAAAACCAGAAGCAAAATTACGGCGAGTGAAATGAAATATCTAAGAAGACTAGTAGGTAGAACAAAAAGAGATCGCATACGAAATACAATAACCAGAGAAGAAGTAGGTCAGCAACCGCTAATACAAGAGGTAGAGAAGAAACAATTACAGTGGTATGGGCACATAGTGAGGATGTCAAGAAATAGAGACCCCAGAAGAATTCTAGAAGCAAAGCCAGAGGGAACAAGAAGCAGAGGAAGGCCACGAGAAACATGGGAACAGAGCTTAGAAAGAGGGTAGAACAGAGGAAAACACCTAAGAGAAGTAAAAGAATGGCAGCCAACCGGGACAGCTTCCGGAAGTGGTTAGAGGACCCGACGCTTTAGGGCATAAGGGAGAAAGAAAAGAGAAGAGAGAATAAATAAGTACGCCTGACCTTTACGCTGCGGCTCGGCTGCGGCTGCGGCTGCGGCGATATGGCAGGTAAAATTAGCTCGCGCACGTCCACTAAGTTTCAATGCGCGGGGCGAACTCCATAAAGCAAACTATCACGTCTAGTTTTACAAAGATTAAATCGTAAAACAACAGAACAATCAAAGTAAGAAGCTTTGTATTGGAAAAAAATTTCTTAAAATTTTTTGAAGTTTTGAAATTTTTTAATTTTCACGAGCTGCCACTTCATAGCTATAGTGAAACGTCAGGCTCTACAAGAAATAGTAACTTTCTTAGCTGTGTAGAACTCATTTTAAAATTCAATCCCTTTATGGCTAAACATGTAGCAAAATTTGGAAATAAAGGAAGAGGTGTTCCCTCATACTTAGCAAGTACAACTGTTAATAGACTGTTAATGCAAAGATTGTTCAAGAGATTGTAAATGCCAAGTATTACTTTATAATTGTTCACAAACTCACACGAAGTACAGAACTGGTTTCTTGATATGTTATGTGCTATCTAAGGAAACAATTTTTACTTCTTTAGCTTTAAAACTAAAAGATGGGATATCTTGCGGTCTCGCTTTAAAAAAACCCTTACCTTTAAGAACTTGGCATATCGGCGGAGCGCCGTGTTATGCCATTAAGCATTATACAAATTGTACCAGAAGGTGCTTAATGCACTGACAAATTACGTATGATATTGATCAGACTCAGAACGTCCAGTATGGAGCAAATGTGTTATTGAGAAAACTTAATAGTCTTGAAATGGCGTTAAAAATATACTTCTAAAATAATTTCTTGTGAAGTCTCGAGAACTACGTAAAAGGCTGTAAGGCAAAAGTACTGACACAACAAAGCTCATTTCAATTTACAGTATTTTAGAAGCTGTTGTAAGCCTTCTTGGTAATAAAGATAAATTATCAAAGTTAGGAAACAAAATTGATGTGTGAAACTAACTTTTACAAAACAAACATTACAAGGAAAGGAAGCTAATAGTTTCATTTTTTTATTACGAGTTTTCTATAGGACAATCATTTGTGCAATTGATTCTCTAAAGCTTATCTTACTATTTTTCATTTTTATAAAAATCGCTCAAATGGAAAATGAGGGAATAGAAGGCAAATTAGATATTGGAGGAATACATTTTAGATTTCGATATAACGTTCCTTGAAAAATGTGTACATTTTGCAGTATCTTTAAGAATTAATACACAAATTGACGGAGAAGACAAGAATACCAAACCCAAAACAATTAAAATCACACAACACTCCTAGAGTCGTTGAAGTTATGAGACGTAGAGTCTACTGTTCCCAATATTGCCATCGTTATAAGAATTCCCCAAGTATGGCAGTTACTAACTGCACTGGAATACGATACTTTTCACCTCTTAAAGGAATGAAAAACTTTTTAAAATAAACGTTACAAGGAAAAATGACGGGCTTCACTTTTATTTATTGGGAGTTTTCATACTCTTTCTTCTGATGACATAATCCAGATGTCTGCTGATTGTAAATCCAGGAAAGAAACGTTGTTCAAATTTTTTAAATAACATAGATGTTTGTTTTTATTTTTTCTCATTTGCGAATGTATATAAACGTTGTATTGTGATGTACGTATATAACAAGATTGAAAAATCAAATAAATGTTTTGTCTGAATAATAATTTTTTGCGATTTTTGATATGAGAATACAAAAATTATCAGGTTAGGGCGCCAAAAGACTTTATCAGATTCGAGTTAATAGACAAAAATAAAAGAAATTAGCGCCAGGAACTTGTAAGTAGACCAGAACTTTAAAACTCTTCAAATGTTGCAAAAAGTATTTATAGACGTAGATAAAACACACAAAGACAAAGAATCTATTAAGAGCATAACATAAAACAAAAAATTGAGATATTATTTCAAGGAAATAGTAGTAAGCGATGCAGAACACTAATGTAAATGATAACTAGGGACACAAAATCGATTATAGATATAATTGGTAAAGAGGTAACATTACCAAGTGACTGTGACTATAATAGGTACATAATTAGTTTGGTTAATATCCTTCACATGTTTGAAGCAAATAAAAAATTAATAATTATAAACTATATCTGAAAACAAGGTAGTATATTTTTGCCACAATAAAAGCCTTCGAATAATAAGAGCACATGGATACCTTAACGAATGACTGAATATATTAAGTAGTAACTAAAACATTTTTATATTTCAATTAAGTCAGCAAATACACCATCCACATATGATCATTCTCAAGGAGACGCTTACGTAATAATTGTAAAGTCAAGTAGCGTACTAACAGTTTCCGGTTTGAGTGAAAATTTGTGTTTCTTGGTACTACCTGCACAAATGCGGAATTGGTAGACAACCTACTACATGACCATGGTAACGGGAATGCCCATAGATCTGACGTATTTATACGTAGACAAATGTCCTTTGCAATGGGTGTTTACAAAATTGGGTCAACAGGTTTAAGAAACTGTCGGTTACTCGTTGCGAGTAAGTGAGAAAATGATGGATGAAATTATAGTTACAGACAACTATGCTTATCCGATACTCTTAAGAGTAACACTTGAATCATAATTAGATAGAGCATGTGCAAGCGCTCGATCACATAAGGACAGACGCTTAAAACTGGAATTAGGAAATGAATATTTCAACGGTGCCAAATAGAAAAATCTTAAAATGTGTAATTTGCGAACCCAGACTTTTACTGTTCTTAAAACTTATTATTTTCTTTTAACACGTTATATATAAAAATAATGTAATTTTTAAAATATAGAATAATCTTAAAATCACTTTGTGTAACATGGATTAATCACCTACTCAAAATCGAAATACTGAAGCGCAGTATGCTTATTGTAGTTAGTAGTTCATTTTACTTACCGAGGTTCAAGAAGCAGTAAGCTGTATTTCGATCTCGCAGCCGCCAAAGCTTTCCTAAAAAAATAATATTTGTCATGTTCTTCGAAAATCCGCTGGATGAATTTTTTAGCACTGTGATTTTAATTTCCAGATCCGAGGACTTCAGACTGGCTCTTCATGAGTTCGCCCGGCCCCGTGCTCACTATCCTCGTGACCTACCTCTACTTCTGTATCTCCGCAGGCCCGAGATACATGAAGGATCGCAAACCGTACGAACTGAAAAACACGATAGTGGCATACAACGCGGTGCAAGTCGTGATGAGTGTGTTCTTAGTGTACGAGGTACGAGGACGCTTGCAATGCATTTGTTATTCAAACTAGCCAGTAATGCAATGGCTGTTACAATTTGCCGCAATTAGCATTGACGTTCATGGCAGGAAAACGAACTTTTGAGCAATTCAAACAGCTGTGCAGAACACAATATAAATTAAAAATGATTTACAGGGAATAAACGGAGGATGGTTAGACAATTATAGTTTCGCGTGTCAGCCCGTTGATCGGTCCTCGAACCCCCAAGCAATGAGAGTAAGTGAGCACTCATCGAAACTATTACAATACAAATTGCAAAACTTTCAGATGGCGAGGGCAGTGTGGTGGTATTTTTTCTGTAAGATCACTGAACTGCTAGACACGGTAGGTTACTGTAGCACCTCAAGGACTTTCCTAGTTTGCAGGTAATTTGATTTACATTTTATGTTTCTAGGTATTTTTCGTTCTAAGAAAGAAAAACAACCACATTTCCTTTTTACACTTGTACCACCACACTATGATGCCCGTCTGCGGTTGGATCGGGGCCAAATTTCTTCCAGGTAAAAATGTCAAAGTTTAGTCGGAAAAACACGACAACTGTTCATTATAGGTGGCCATGGCACGCTGCTGGGAATTATAAATTCTTTTATTCATATCATAATGTACTCTTACTATATGGTTGCGTCGATGGGTCCTCAGTACCAGAAGTATTTATGGTGGAAAAAATATCTAACCGGAATGCAAATGGTAGGTTCTAATATATTCCAAATGTAAATAATTAAGTTGGCCTTAGCCTTCACCTGAAGTAAGCAGCTTGAATTTAAAATTCAAGGCAATGTTTTAGGACGTTGTAGGCTTTAAGTACAGTGTACCCTTAATCATCCGCGTAGGATTATCTCATTTGCGCCTTGAAATATTCCCGCTGGTTAAAATAAAACTATTATATGGTTGCATACCTTGGAATTGTCCACTTGTGTGCTCTTATAAAACGTTATGTTTATGTATTGAGGCCTTGTTAATAGACACCAATATATTATTGCTGTAGGATAAACAAATTTGGCGTATTTACGATTAATTAATTATAATTTATTTATATATAACAAGACAGTTATGTATAAGAAAACGCTAAAGTAGAAAAATATTTAATCTCTTTACAGGTACAATTCTGCATAATCTTCCTACACAACACTCAGATGCTGTTCCGTCAATGTGACTATCCCAAATTCATTGCATTTCTTCTGGGAACGCAAGCACTGTTTTTCTTTTACCTCTTCGGAATGTTTTACAAGAGAACCTACTATAACCAGAGAGCAAGGAAACCAATAGATGTGTGCAGTACTTCCATACCAAACGGAAAGTATAAGGAAAAATGATGTAATTTAGCGAATATAGTGCGGTTGTTTGTTAAAACATTGGTAATTAATTTAATAATTCAAAATTAATTTGTGTATGAGGAACTCCACGCTAAGGGAGGTGAGGAGTTTATAGTGTTATTTTTACGATATTTTTACAGAAATATACAAGTCGACTTGTTGTTTATGATTTTTTTAATAGGCTAATTGCTAGCCTTCATAAAAGCACTCTTAATTGTTGAGTATTTTAGAAAATACCATCTGTGCACTTTAAGTTAATAAAAACAAAATTTCCATAACTTTGGTCCTGATTGGTGATTGCAAGACATTTTGCTTATAAACGACCGTATTGCAATATTAAAGATTGTTGAGATATATACTTTTTTTTTTATTATTCCAGACCAGCAACGTTTCCTTTACCCATTCTGCCATCACTTTACTCCATGTTTTCCTTGGTTTACCTTTTCTTCTTTTTTAATTGTTTCAGGCTTATCAGTTCTGCTTTTACTCTTTCAATACAAAGTTTATCCCTTCTTGTAACGCTTTTGACGCTTCTGAGGTATTTCATTTGCGCAGGCTGTATGTTTTTTGATAGAACTCAACGTTCGCTTCCATATGTCGAAAGTACTTTGTATACTGTAACATAAACTGTTGTTTTTATTTTCTCGGATATTCCCTTTTTTCCTATAAAAATGTTCCTCGGCTATAGTTTAATTGCACTTTCTAATCTGTCATTTATTTCAGTGTCGTTTTTCCATTTATGTGTATTTGAATATCTCTATAGTCACCATATTCATGTTCCTGATGCCTAAATTCGTCTCCTTGACTTTTTGTTTTATTTCCCTTATTCTATTATCTAATCCAATATTAAGTAGTGTTCCTTCTTAAATTAGTCCTCCTTTGATTATAAAATTTCTTAAATTGCACATTTCCTATTCTTACATATTTCCTTTTATTATTTAATAAATACAACTTACTTTTTTGAGTTGCTCCTTTGGTACACTGAAAAACACTTTTCTAGGTCTATAAATGCTGCCAATGTGCTAATTAATTTTTTTCTTATAAATATGTGATCTTGTATTTCTTCCCTTTGCTGAATCCAGTTTGTATCTTTTCTAAATGCTTCTTTATGACGTATTTTAAACTTAATGCATAATTATTCTACTGCATTTCTTTACTATTACACTAAGTACGGTTCCTCTGTAATTTTGAATATTTTTTTTATTTCCAATTCCTAATATTTAGGTATTTTACTATCTTTTCTTGCTTCGTTAAACAAAATTGTTAAAATTGGAATGGTATATTTTTCCAAAATCTTCGCTATTTCAGCATGCTCACTATTTTTTTTATCTTCATAACTCATTTTTTCTTTATATTCTATATTATTTTCTGGATTTTCCTTTTTTCCTGTTTGTTGTTTTTTTTTATTATTTCTTGTTTTATATTTATTATGTTCCTGAAGTATTCTTCTCGATATGCCATTATTTGGTCTATATTTACTAATATATTTCCAGTTTTATCTTCTTCTTCTTATGGTCCTTCTCCTTCACGGAGGTTGATTATCATCATTCTTATACGGATTTTGTCGACGGCCGATCGAAATAGTTCAATGCTGCTCCAATTAAACCAATCTCTGAGATTTTTTAGCCAAGATATTTTTGTACATTTACCATTTCCTGACCATCTAACATCACTTAGACCAAGGATGTCTATCTTCAGTCTATCCATTTCTATTACAGTATTGTGCAGTTTGCCTGGTGCCAGTAAACTGTTTACATTCCACGTCCCGATCTTTATATTATTTGTTGATAACTTTATAACTCTGCTCACAACTGTTCCCCCCGGAGATCCGATTGGGGAACTTGAAACTCCGGATTTAGATTTAGCTCTGAACGTTGTCATATTGATAATGATAATGATGATAATTTTACTAAGGATATCTTTTTAGATCTTAATCTTTATCTATTATGTTCCAATTTCTCCATTGTTTTCATTTTCCAAACGTTTTAAAAATCTATAAAATAATTTCTGATTTTCAATTGTTATGCTTTCTTTTTTTTACTAAACCTCTTTTCGTGACTATTGTTTTGCCTTTTTCGCTATTTCTTTAACGCTTTTCTTCACTTTCAAAATATGCTTTCCATTTCTGTTTTTTATGTTACTGCTATGTTTGTCTGTTATTCGCTTTTATTTAGTCTTCTACTTCCACGTGTCCTTTTTTCTATATTTGTTACTGCATCTTTAATTTGTTTCTAGAGTTTTTATAAGATTGTATCAATTGCATCTTTTTTTATTTTTTAATCACTAATTCCACTTTATCTATGTACAATTTATCCGCTCTAACAGCTTAGTTTTTTATTGTCCCTTTTGTCTTATAATATTTCCGTTTTTCTTGTTGCTATTCTTTAATATTTTTTTATTTTTTATTTCTGTTTCTGACATTATCCTGGAAGCGGTCTGAATAACTCTATGGATCTTGTTTTGCTCGCATATCTTTCACTTTTTTTGGTAATAGATTTTTGCATCTGCTTTTAACTTCTCTGGTGTGTATATGTATTTTTCCATGTTATCGTATTGTTCCTTCTGTTTCGTCATATTTTATCCCTAACTTTTTTATTTAATCACCTATTACTGCCTAATGTTTCTTAATATGTCCAGTTATTTCTGTCATTTTATCCAAAAACCCTCTTTTGTCAGTGTCATTTTTGTTTTGTCCGTATGCTGCTATTAACGTGATTTTTATTTGCTTTTTAATTTCCAATTCTATTTTTAAAATTTTTCTGTAATGCTTATCTAACTTCCTGTATATTTTACATTATCGGGTTTTGTAATTCATCCCACTTTCGCTCTTGGCCTACGTTACTGAATAATACAAGCAACATAATTTTTATTTTGCCTTTTTTAAGTTTTTCTTATGCCTAGAATATCTACGTAGGTTTTCTTCACTGGTTAACCTTCTAATATTCCGTGTTACCTATCTTCTGCATTCTTTTTATTTTTATTTTATTTCATTTCCACAGGTCATAACCAACCATAATCTTACTAAATCTTGTAAAACATTTTCCCCAGTGTCTTCCCTTCACTTTTCATTTATTGTTGAAATTGTTATTTATGTATGTAGAAATTCTTTTTAGATTTTATAACTTACTTATTTTCATTTCATATATTTTCTTTTATCCATAAGTTTGTCTAACTATGTAAGACATGTTTTCTAGTTAAGATTACGCACTGTTTTAATTACTTTAACATCTAGATGTTCTCAATGATTTTATGTATTTCCTTAACGACATTTATCAATGTATTCTATTCTTTTCCGATTTCTATATTTTCTTTGTTTTTTGTTCTTTTAACTTTTTTTTAGGTTTTTCCGGTTTTTATCTCTTTTTTTCTCATTTCTAAGTTTCCATTTCGCGTATCATATTTAGCAGTTTTCAAGTTTTTTTATAATTTTATTGCCCAATTGGATCTACCAAATTTCTTTTTTTCCTAATTTCTTATTCTCTTATTCAACTTCTCCGTGCAGATCGTACTTTCATCACTTATTGTCTACGTATGCAGTTATATTTACTATTTTATTTATTATTATTGTTATCGTTAATATGCATTTCGCATTTAATTTTCCTATATGTTAAGTTATCCTCGCCCTGTATATAATTTTCAAAACATTTTCGATGTTTAAATGTGTGTATTTATTTCCGATGCATTGGTATTATTTGTTGTTAACCTGATATAGCGACCATTTTATTAGCACTCGCTTAATCGGTTAATTTAATTGCACTTTAATTCTTATTTTTGAACATTATTTAGTTTTCTTTGAGCTAATTTTTGTTTTACACTTTTTTTATATTTTTGATTTGTTTTACAGCTCTTAAATAATTGTTTCACACGTTCTCCACGGAACGTTCACTATTTTTATACTAAATGACTGCGTCGACATCGTGCTCCTTTTTATATAGGATATAAAGAGAAGTAATTTTTTAAATTGTAAACTGTAAAATATATTTTAATACTGCTAACCGTTTATATAAGAGTAAATGATATATTATCTTCTATAGATCATTAAATACTTAAAGAACAAAATACTCAAAATTGAAAGATTTGTAATCTTTGAAAAGTTAGTATTAATTCGTTTAGTCACCATTTTCTCTTCTCTTAAAATTACTTCTGAATTTTTTATCTGTTGTTCTCATAAAAATGGAAGATTATGTTTGTCAAATATTATTTATAATATGCGACAATTATAATATATTTAATAGCAAGTCTCTCTTTAAAAGGCTAATATTTTTTCTGAGATCATATTAAAATGGCAAGCTATGTCGTATTTGGTTTTAGTTCCTTTTAGCAATAATGTCCAAAAGAAAAATTGATTACTATTTAATACTGCAAATGGGTTATGTTTTAGCATTATTTATTTATTAACCGAAAACTGATATACTGTTAGGTGTTATGTTAACATTTTTTATATATAAACATTGCCCATTTCTTCTTATTCTTTGCCATTTTCTTTGCTTCCATCCAATCTAATTCCTGTTCCCTCAGTTTTCTTTTACTGCATCTTCCCGTGTTTTCGTCGGTCTGTCCCTTTGTCTTTTCCGTGTTGGTCTTGTTTCCCATATTACTTTAGATTGTCGGCTTTCCTTCATTTTTATTAAATGTCCAAACCATCTAAGCTGGTTTCTTTTTATGGTCGTCGTTAGTGGCTCTACCTGCAGTTGGTTTCTTACCTCGGTATTTCTGATTCTGTCCCTTTTCGTAATGCCAATTACCGCCCTAAGGTACTTTATTTCAATTGCTTGATGTTTCCTGCTTGTTCTCTCATTAAGCACCCAACTCTCACTACCATATAATAGTATCGGTTAAAAATGTTTTTACATACCGTAATTTTTGTATTTTGAGAGAATTCCTTTTTGCGTATGAATGATTTATTCAGACCGTAGAACACCTTTAGTGCATTCTCTATTCTTTCATTTATTTCCGCATCATTCCTTCCTGACTCAAGTATTTTTGTTCAAGATGTTTAAAAAATTCTACTTGTTCTATTTTCTATCATTTATTTTTATTATTATGTTTCCATTTTTACATATTATCATTGTCTGTTCATTTTTAGATTTATTTTATTTAGTGCTGTTTTTCATACTTCAATATTGTATTGCAACTCTCTCTCGTTATTGGCGTAATTCACAAGGTCATCTGCATAGGCACTTTCCAATATTTCTGTGGACAACATATTTCTATATCCAACCATGTATTTCTTTACCTTTTCCTATACATCTTTAATTACATCATCCATTATAATATTAAACAGAGTCAGGCTTAGGACCCCTCCTTTTCTAAGTCTCTCTCGTGTTATAAACTCCTTAGATCAGTGTTCTTGTTCTTACATAGTTCCTCGTAACTTGGTATATAGTTTTAATAGCTTTACATAAGTATACATTTACCGCTCTTGCTGTTAGGCTGTTCCATATAAGATGTCTTGATATACTGTCACATGCCTTCTCGAGATTTAGAAAGGCGAAACATATCTTGTTTTTTCTACTTTTTTCTATTAATTGTTGAATCGTAAAAATGTGATTTTGTACCCTCCCCCCCGCCTCTATTAAAAACACTTTGGGTTGTATCTGCGGTTCTATCATTTTTTGGAATCTCTTTTGTAGGATTAGTTATTTTTCTGAGTAATGTAATTCCTCGGTAATTAGAGTACTCTTTATTATCTCTTTTTTTATATAAGGGTATAATTACTACCAGTTCCCAGTCCGCCAGTATTTTTCCGTTGTTCTTTCTTTCATTAAGAAATTTTCTTAATTTTTCCCTGCCTTTATCACCCCAGTTTTTCACTATTTCAGCGGTTATGTTATCATGCCCTGCTGCTTTGCCTCTCTTTAGTGTACCGATTGTTTCATTAAATTCTTCTGGAGTTATTTCTTGTCTGTCTTGAATTTGGTTTTGACTCAATTGGTCCCCCTCATCATTTACTTCAACATGACATATTTGGTCTGCATTGAGGACTTCTTCAAAGTACTCCTCCCATCTCCTTATAATATCATCTTCTTTTTGTATTATTTTACCGTTTTTATTCTTCATATATTTGGGTGTGATCTTCTTTCCTTTCCTCATGGCTTTGAGTACTTTATGGAACAGCTTTTGATTTCCATGTGTATCGGTTTCTAGTTTCTCTCCGAACTCCACCCATGATTTTTGCTTTACCTGTTTCACCATTTCTTTTACTTCACGTCGTTGTGCTTTATAATTATTGTAATTCTCAGTTGTTCTAACTTGTAGATACTTTTACCATTTATCTTTCTTAATTTTAGCTCCTTCTTTGATTCCTTGGCTCCACCATCCTGTCTGTTTTTTATTGTTGTTTATTCTGATAATTCCACATGTTTCTTTGGCAGTTTTAAGTAGTATTCCTTTTATTTCAGTCCATAGTTCCTCCATAGTTAGTACGTTTACTTTTGCATATAACTGCTCCATCTTTTGTTGTTTTTTCCTTATATTCTGCGGTTATTTCTACTTGTTGCAGTTTATAAGTTTTCACTTTTTTTGTTATTTTATATTTATATTTATGCCTACTTGGTCTTTCATTATCTTCCCTTCTATCATTTATTCTGATTTTCGATATTAGCAGATAATGATCTAAATAAATTTTTGCCCCTTCTTTCTTATAATTAATATTAATAATTACATAATAAATAATCAATTTCTCGCTTCTACTTTTCACTGCCCTTGTGTATTTGTGTATGTCCTTGTGGGCAAAAATGTTCATTATTTTAAATCATTGATAATGCAATAATCTATCAATCGTTTACCATTATTATTTCTTACGTTTTCCCCCTGTACTCCTATAGATTCACCAGTTTCGTTATAGCTATATCTATATTTTCGTTATATCCCCGAAAATTATTAGTCTTTCTTTATGACTTTCCACTGCTGTTGTAGGTTGGTCCCAGTATTCGTCTTTCTTTTTTGTGCTTTTGTCATCGTTGGGCTCTTACGTTACAATAATTATGGTTTCTTCCACTTTTCCTATGTCCATTTCAATCTTTAATATTCTTTCAGATATTCATGTCAATTCCTCTATAAATTTAACAGATTCTTTTCGTATAATACAACGTACTCCCTTCTTTGCTTTATATTTTTCTTGTACTCCACTGTATAACATTATATGTCTTCCTTCTACTTCTACTTTATATTTCGTTTCTATATTACCTAATATATCTAGTTTGTACTTTTAAAACTCTTCAATTACTTCATTTTCTTTACCATATGTGCTTCTGATGTTCCAGGTTCTTATCTTCCATATTTTTTCTCTCATGTACCTGTTCGTAACTCTCGTCGTCCTTTTTCTTTCCACGTTTTAGTGTTTTTAGTTTTTTTGAGTTTTTTGACGTTCTTTTTATCTTCCGTAATTGTTGTTCCAGACTTTGCTGATCAAGGGGTCTGTCGCTTATGGTTCGTTTATTTAAGTAGCCACCCTGGGATAGTGTCTCCTTAGTTACGGTAGGTGTTTCGTTTGTTCCATACATTATTTCATTTATAATTAGCTTATCGTATTTTAGCTGAGGTCTATGTCCTTTCTGTCTTGCATCTTTTAATATTGGTACTAATACTTTTCCGTTCATTCTGTGATTCTTTAGTGTAGTCCTCATCTATCCAGATGTTCGTTCCTTTTAGTCTATTCGTTTGCTTCAGAATTTCGATTTTCTTTGTGGATCTCTTCAGTTTACTTATTATTGGTCTTGTTTTCTTTGCGTTATATTCACCAATTCTTCTTACATCGTCTACATCCATTTCCATATCTATCTTTAATCCCATTTTTTCTATAAGGTTTTTTATTTTGCCCCTAGTCACCTCTATTGCTTGATTTTTTTATCTTCAATTCATTTGATTATTAAGTTATTTTTTCTAGCTTTTCTCTCTAAAAATTCAATCCTGTTGTCCTGTCGTGTAGTTTTTCTCTCAAATATTTATTTTGTAATTTTAAATCTTCGGCTTCTTTTATCATACTATTCAATTTATATTCCATTGTCTCTAATTTTAATTTTATTTCTCAAAACATTTTCTTTACTTCGTCCATGTTCTTTTCTTCTATACTTTATTCACTTAACTTTGCTTGCTAATATTTCTTACTTTTCTCCTACACGCTACTCGTCTTTGTGTGTTTCGACTAGTCTTTTAATCCTTGAAGGTACTAATAATTGTAAAATTATGAGGTATAATGTGTTGCCTGTCCTCCAAATGTTTAGCGTGATCTCGGTGTGTATGTTGGTATTTTCCTTATCTGTTAGTTGCATGCAACTTTCGGCCTTATTATTTCCTTTAACCTCAAAACTAATCTTGTTTATTATAGAATTACTCACTCTTCGTTGGATTATCCTGCTTTTCAATTCTTCCTGGTTGTAAATCACTTAGATTTTTCTGATTACCCACTTTTAAAAACGACTCG
The DNA here is from genome assembly GCA_036346155.1 of Sinelater perroti. Taxonomy (NCBI): domain Eukaryota; kingdom Metazoa; phylum Arthropoda; class Insecta; order Coleoptera; family Elateridae; genus Sinelater; species Sinelater perroti. The sequence goes on from JARFIY010000265.1 coordinate 8,015,996, forward strand.
ATATGGTCCAAAATGGATTTAAATTATCGGAGATTTTCAAAACACTTAGTCAGGTCCAGACTCCAAAAATATTATTAGCATTATTTCAGTTTTAAATTTTTATTCTGGACATTTAGAGTCTTTCCTTTTATCCTAATCCTAACAAGATTATTAATGTTGTAATCATCCCCACATTTGTTATACGCGGACGACTTATTAGTGGGCAACTATTGCTTAATTAATCCTTCAGTTGAATTTTAATTTTCTCTTAGTTCTTTATTTAGATCGTAAAATAAATATTACTTTATTGCGACGTTTTATATAATCTACCCGCCCATGGAAATCAGTTTCTTGCTTTTTAACAAGTTTGATTCAATTGGAAATTGTTGAGCGTGGAGAAATTTAAGAAAAACTAAAATTAGGCTTACACATGAGAGGATTATGAAGACTTTAACAAAAAAGCCAATGGACTAACTTTACTTAAGAAAAGCACGACAATTGCGAAGGAGAAAGAGCCGATTAAAGTTCTAATAAGGCCATAGACCTATTGAAATAGTAATTAAAATCAAAAATATTAAAAATTTGTCTTAGAGGTAGTTAAATAGTTGATTAGGTTAATGACAACAATTTACTTTTGAAATTATAATTGAGAATGAAATATGTATAAGATAAGAATTAAAATAGCGGATACATATGAGATTTTTACTTCTAAAAATATATAGTCTAAATCTTCAACAAAAATGTTATATATTTATATATACTTATGTACAGTACAGCGTTCAAAATTACAAGAAACACGTATGAATAATAAAACAAGTTTAAAAATTTAAATGTAGCGACTAAAGTAAAAAAATAATGCAATTTTAAAACTAAAGAGTGTATAATCCCTGAAAATGTAGTAGATATGATTTTGTGTAGTTATGGCACCCATTATACAGCATCGAACTGCACAAAGCGTATACTTTATGTTCGAGAAGCTATAACTACTTTCTATTAAGGACTAGGAACAAACATTTTATAAAGCAACTAAAAGGCGTTTCAAAATAAAGCGCTTTTAAAAGAACACCCATATAAATATATAAATATTAATGTTGATGAATAAAATTATATTTTATTTTAAAATACTGTCGTTTCTAGTAGATTTTAGAAAAAACTTTATGTATCAAAAAAAATTAATTATATCTTACACTTCTTCCTTCACTTGTTATGCACTTTTTAAAAGCGTAGCAAAATTGTTATACATTTTTCCATTTCAATGTGTGTTTCCAAACAGAACAACATTTTGAAAAACTCTAATTAAAATAACATTTTTATATAAATAACCCCTGAGTATTCTTTTAGTCCCCAATTTTCCATATTGTGTTGCTCACATTCTGTTATTTTCTTTATATCAAATTCAAATTACTTAGAAAATGGTCGAAATATCAGGGTTGAGAATTAATGAAAAATTAAATTTAGTTTTAAAGTTTATACTAAAGTAAATATGCTGTATAAGAAACCGACCTCACGGATCACGTGGATAAAATGAGAAACACCACCTAGTGATCATGATATCAAATCTAGAGAGCAATTAGTTATTTGGTGTATCATTAAATGATTGCATTGCCATGCAGTAGTCTTTTTGGTAACTTTAGTAATTATTTATAATCTGTCTTAAGTAACAGACGTTCAGTAAATTACATAACAAATAATTAACTATAACATGAGTCATTGACCTACAATTGGTTAATATAACAATAAGTAGATAAACTGCGATAAAGAAAGTGATAAGCTAGAACTGAATATAAGTAAATATACTTAGTAATTCTATTAGTTTATATCTCTTGAGTATAATGTTCTTTCTTCAACAAGTAGAAAGTTCGCTGAGATTATATTAAAGGTGAAGGGAAAACCTATATCAATATCGTACACTAAGCTTTGTAATCTCCTCGGTAATCGTGAATACATATAAATCGTGATCTAACATATTAGCTTGCTTGCTGCATTTTCAACAGCTTCGACTTGAATGGCTGATGTACTGATAGCTTTCATTTAGTAACAGATCTATATAATTGCAGCTCACAGGTCAAGCAGGCTTCAGTATAGCTTCGTAGAGATATTTGGAAGCCGTCACACATTAAAGAGTTTCTGGTGTGCTTTCTCTATATAAATCGTTAGTTAAAATAATTGCTTAAATAATTCACACCTATTATCTAAAAATTGTTGGTTGTTTAAAAAAACTTGTGCCATTGTTGTGAACCAGGTTTCGATTTTATTAAGTGGTTGAAGAAACGTGATGCTATATCTGGGTTGTTAAAAACCATAATAGCCATATCATTGTCAAAGGTGCTGGCTACTGTCAGATTTGTACATAAAAGATCAGAACTTGGTCTACAACACGCTTCCCTGAGGCATTCCTGAATTGCTCGGAAAAAGTGACATGGATTATCTTTTCAAATATATGAAAAAATGTCTGTTTGTTAAATACTATTATAACGAACTATAATGGGGATGACGCAGATTATAAAAGGCTCACATAATATCTTAAAAAAGCACTAAACAATATCTCTTATTTTCTTGATTAATCTAAATTGGTTCAATTAATTTGTGCCCTGTTCTATAGTAGCGAGTTACTTTTTAAATCGAAACTTGTGTTTTGATGTTACATCTCATAGAAAGGGTTTTAACCTTTAAGAGGATTTTCTCGAACACTTTTAACAAAACAAACATAAGATTGATCAATCATAAAAAGATGCTTTTTAAGTCAATTTTCCTGGTTTAAACATTGATACTCTTTGTGGGACTTTCAAATAGTCAGGAATATGTATGTAATTAGTTTTCTGCAGATTTCTTGTAGTTTCCATATTCCTCCCTTATTAAATCATATCCGGGTGATTTGTTTGTATTCACTTCGATAAGTAGTATAAGACAGTACATCTGTAATGGGAAGTTGAGGTATTTGTAGATGTAGTTCTTTTCTTCTGAGGTGATTTCAGCTGCATATTATGTAAATTAATCGCCAGCGTGGTCGCGCGGGAAAGTCGCGGGACTGCGATGCGAACGCACCCGCGTTCATTTCTAAAGCTATCTAATGCCTAACGAATGGCCTCAGTCAGTGAAAATAATTGAATAGCTGCGTTCACTTCAAACAAGAGGCAAATGTGACTATAAATGGACAATGCTGCAGCAATTTAAGAAATTTAAGTATATAAGCATCTGAATAACGGACAATCTTAATCCTAAGGTAGAAATAAGACTTTACATAAAATTCTTCAAATAAGCACAAGTTACTGACCGACTTAGAGACCCCTGAAACAATCAGTGACTTTGACCGGAAACTAGTCGCATCTTCCCTGGCAGAAGAAATTCCTCTAAATAACTTAGAGAAAGGTCCGCTTCGTGACTTCTTGCAGAAATACTGTAATCTAAAAGTTCCCAGTGTAAGAACATTACTGCGAGTTGTACCCTCAATCCATGCGAATGTATTAAATAAAATGAAACAAGAAGTCAAAGACTCCAAGATCTGATTTAGCGTCGACGAGGTGACCGATGCTGTTGGCCGCAGTACAACCAATGTGATCGTTGTAAAGCTTGACGAAAGTCCAGGCGTCGGCTACCTTATTTATGTGGTCCCGTTGAAAACATCCAATGCCTTCACTATTATGCAAGCTGTTCAAGAGGCTTTGCGAATTTGGCGGTCACGAGCACCAAACACCTCTGGAAGAGTTTTTCTTGTAGTCACGGACAGTGTGGCGTACTTAAGGCAGGACAGGCTCTACAACATCTTTATTCAAAGCTGCTACACCACCTGCCTATTTTTTCAGAAAAGAAAGTTTTTTTGAAAGCCCCCAACCGAGTTGCAACTTTTAGAGGAATTTTACTAAACACTCCTCTTCGTCCGGAACCAATGATCACAAGATGGAGTACTTAGCTCTCTGCTGCCCTCTACTATCATTGATATTTTCAAGAATTTGTTCAGATAACAGAAAAACTGGAAAAAGAAGTTGAGTGCGCGAGGAAGACGAAAAAAGCAGTGAGAAAAATCCTAAAAGTGAATTAACTGCGATATATTTAAATTAGGGGTATATCCCAGCAAGTATAGAAAAGATGCAGACAACCACTCACCGGTTCAGTGTTAGAGGTGACGGAAGCAGTGAAAGTGTCGAAAAACGGGTCAGGCGAGGTAGGTAAGAAATTAAGGATAAAATGAGGGTCAAGCGGGGGACAAATGGTGGACGGTAGAAGGGGGGGGGCATTAAAACAAATTAGTGAAACATTGGCAGAGAAAAAAGGAGACAGGGCCTTTCTGTGGAACACCCACAATGTGGTAGGAGCAAAATACGCTCCAGCTACATCAGTTAATATTGAAAAGTCGTTTTTATGAGTAAAATATTTATTAAACAACTACCGACTGTCATTTAAAGTAAGAAATTGAATTAGTCATGTAGTTGTTTGTTTGCAATAAATAATAATAAAATGACAAATCTTTTCCTTTGCACCTTATATAAAAAAATAGAGTGTTTAGGAGCAATTGAAATTTTTTCACGAAATATAAAAGAGAAACCTTTTTGTTGTTTTCTTTTTGCTGTAAACAAAGAATAATAGTAGCTGCTCTTTGGTGCCTTTGGTATTTTATATTGCATATATTTGAGATTGGAGTTTATATTCTTTGATACTTTGGTTTATATTTTCTATGCCAATTGAATAATGTAATCCCCACAATACTACTTTAGAATTACAGTTTTGGTTGTGTTTATACATGTAAAGTTCTGTTATTTTTTTATTAATGCTTTCAGTATAATGAAATTTCGGAATTTTTTTTAAGGTGCATTCATGTCACTTTTGCCATCGTCGGAAAAAATGTCAAATGTATTTGGCATAGTCAGCTTCTATAATCAATAATCACCTATTTTCTTATATTTCAGCAATTTCAAAGCTTCTGCTGCTTTTTTTATTTTTTTTTCCATTTTTCATCTATTCTGTGTTGGATGTGGAAGAGTTGTGTTGTATTCTCGATTCGTTGCAGCTTGTTGTTAAGATTGTTGTGTTTCCAGTAAAATATATTCTAATTTTATACGTGTTTCCATCTCACTCAGGAGATAATACAATAGAAATCCTAAAAATAATAGATAAAAATATCGTATGCTTATAATACTGACCCAGCTATAGTACATACGTACTGCAACCACGTAATAGCCATTGTTATGTTTTTTGAAAGTATTTTATAAATTTAAATAATTTAAACATGGATTATTAATTATGCAATCAGAAATCACTCTAGGTATTAGGCAAGTAAAATAATAGGCAGTTCTAATATGTACCATTTTATAATCAAATGTATTTTGTATTTCAAAATAACTCCACAAACAGTATGCGATATATGATCACTTCTTGATATTTATAATTATTTTATCATTAAGTGAATCAATTCTTTGCTGTCCACATTTAATTAATTTTCTAAACGTGGGTTCTCTATGTCATCTCTTGAGAACCGATGCAGAAAATAATTACAATCGGAATCATCAAATGAGCTCTAAGGAACTAAATAAATAACTCCAAAAAAGAAACAAATACTATTACGTTAAACATTTCTATAATTTCTAAAATTTTATAAAGCCTTGTCTAAGTAAAAATAATCGGATAAGTGTGGTAAGAAGTACTACCTTAGAAGAACAGCAAATAAGACGCTGTTTTTTTAAATAACGTTACAGTCTATCTTGAGACAGACTAATGAGTAACTTAATTCTATTATTGGAATACTAAATGGTTTAAAATGTAAATGCTACTTATTAGAGTTTCTCTAAGCTGTGTTAATGCACAAGCCTGTGATAGCTGTGTTTTTTAGATTTTGATAATTGATTCTTATGTATTTTTTAACCCTGAATCCGATAAAATTCTTTACTTTTTACCATATAGTCAGAATTTTTGGAAAATCGCGTATTTCAAAATTATTAAAAAGTAAAAAAATTACGAAAATATGATACTATAACATAAACATAAAACGCTTTTTTATAATAAATAAATATAATGTATTCACTATTTTGGCTTATGCAATACATTTTTATAGCAAAACAGTTGAAGAGTCGGATAAGAGGCGAATGGGGTTCATTGACCCCTTAAGTTTTCTAATGAAAATTGCTGTAACTATTTTCTATTTTATTACATTATTTATTTATTTATTTTTATTATTTCTTTCAATTTTTAGGAGGTACATTAGGTTTATCAAATCCTCCCCCGCCCCTTTCATACCTCTAAATATCTTTTTGGGAATCTACAAAATTGTTTGAGTTGAAGATGACGATGGGAGAGTATATGTGAATACCCGTCGAACATTCTGTACATTTAAAAGAGTGTTATGAAAATGCGAAATTTGTTCTGGATAAAATTAAATACGATAATCATAAGTGGATTACGTGCAGCGGTCTCAAAATAATATCGATGCTCCTAGAACATCAAGCAGGGTACACAAGGTTTTCTTGTTTTTTTTTGTGTGAATGACATAGGAAAGAAAGAAAAAAATAATTGGATAAAGAAAGATTGGCCAAAAAGAAATTTATTAGAATTTGGAATCAAAAATGTGCTCCAAAAAGCTCTTATAGATCCCAATAAAGTTCTCACTCCACCTCTGCATTAGTCAAAGCCTTACTAAGAGAAGGTAATGTTTTAAATACACCTGTAACAAATTTCCAGCCTTATTAATCGCCAAACTAAATGAGAGTGTCTTTACTGGTCCTAGCATTAGAAAGTTGATAAGTTTGAGAAACAAATGGAAGTTGCAGGAAAAAAAAGCCTGAGAGCCTTTAAAGACGTAGTAATCAAGTTTCTGGGCAATAAGAAGAATCCGAACTTCAAATCAATCATTGAGAACGTACTGTAGCAGTACAAAACTTTAGGCTGTTCAACGAGCTTAAGGGTTCACATCCTAAATTCACATTTGGACTATTTTCCTGAAAATCTGAATGTCGTTAGTGACATGCGTGATAGATTTTATCGGACAAGAAATTGGAAGGAAGTATCAAGGAAAAGGGACTACTACGATGATGGCTGACTATTTCTGTATGTTCAACGAAGTTAAACCCTACAGAGAACATAAAAAGAAAAGCACGAAGCAGAGCATGAGGCGTCCAAAGAAACTTTGATACATGGAATAAATTTTTTGACTTTTTACAAATTTTTAAATTTGCGATTTGCAAAAATCTTCACCCGATGGAAAAACGAAGGTCACATCAATTATCAAAAGTTAAAAACATGACACAACTCAAATTTTGCAGGCTTGTGTAGTTTAAAATATAATACTAGAAGCAATGATTCTGCTTTTATCACTTTTACATTACACTATCTAAAGAAACTTCTTCCTCCTTTCACTAGGTTGATATTGCCTCTATATTTACAACCTACAAAAATGTTTCTTCTTCATGGCTTTGTACAAATTTTTGGATTTATATAATAATAATAATAATAATAATAGTAATAACGGAATTGTACTACGTATTGTTGGATAACTAATTTAAATGGACACCAGGAAAAGCCCTTTTAGCGCAATAGAACTAAGCCCTATTGCAATAAAGCCAGGCTAGAAATAACAATGAACAAGCATTATATAATGCGTGGATTCAGGAAAAAAATTCTAGAGTAAATATTTAAAACAAAGTCCAGCAAATGCAGAAGCAGATTAATGAGCTACAATAAATACTAAAGCAGGTAAATAATGAAACAAATAAGAGAACCATTCAGCAAGAATATGAAACAAACGAGGAAGAACTAAATAGAGAAACAGCATAGAGCACAGTAGGTAAAGGTAAGAAAAACAAAAAAAAACTTAGTATTACACGTAAATATTTTCCAAAAAAGGAGAAAAGCAAAAAATATATTAAACGAACTAAAATAAACACCCTAAACCGCCACCGACAATAATAAGCCATATAAAAGGCTGCGGGATGTTGAACACTATAATATATGCATAACAGAGGATCCAATAGCTTTTAAAGCAGGAGTATTAAATAATGAACAGATCAAAATAAATACCGAAAAAGTAGAAGAATATAGGAAAACGGCGCATTGACTAAATGCGAAGATAAACAAACCAGGCTAATAAAGGTTACGACAAGAAGACTTCCAAGCACTCCTGATCCTGACGTAATAGTAGATGATCTAAAGAAAAATAAATTTAAAATAATTAGTACAGTAAATATTTTCAAAAAAGAGAGAAAGAGATAAAGAAGGAAGAATATTAAATAGGAAAAAACCCTATCATTATTCATGCTAACATTTCACCAAATAGACGATATTAAAAGATTTTATTAAATTAAGAGCATCCAAAATGCAATAGTTAAAATTGAAGCACTGAGAAAGTCAACTGTATTACCACAACGTAAACGTTACCGACTGCACGGGCACAAAAAAAATTTTGAGCTCATGCATCAAGATGTGTCAATTGCGCGGGAAGGTATTTAACAGCGAAACGCACACAACAGCGAAATGTAAAATCAAATTGCCTCAACTGCACGAAAAAACACTCCGCAAATTACAGGGGTTCTGAGTTAGCTAAATAATTTCAAGCAAGGAGAGATTAAATTGCGAGAAACAAACCGGAAATGAATAATAAAACAATAAGCAACCGGAAATACAAAAATACATTTGCGGATAAAATAAAGGAAAACAATCAGCCCAACATAGTACTAAAGAAAAATGAAACTGCAAACTAAATATCTTAATAGATAGAATAGATCGACAAAAGAAATGATTGTAATATTAAATAACAGACATAAAATTAGAAACAAAAAGCAATAAAGCTACCGCATCCATGTCAAGAAACTGAAAACAATAGATAGAAGTGATACTAGGATAGCAACTTGGAATGCTAATAGAATCTTGCAAAATAGACAAGGCCTTAAAATATTTCTTGTTATTTAAAAAATAGAGATATACCTCATTTCTGAGACGCATCTAACCAGCGAATCATACCTCAGATTCAGAGATTATCATTGTTATCACACTATTTAGCCTGATAACACAGCCAGGGGTGGCAGTACAATGGTAATTAAAAATAACATAACCCATTACGAAGAAACAAGCATCCAAACCATAGAAAATCAGCTCACAGTAGTAGCAATCAAAACTAAGAGGCAGAAACTGACAATAGCTGCAATTTACTGTTCACCTAGGTATAATCAAAAGAAATGCTATTTAAATCTCCTTAGACATATGGGAAAGCGTTTTATAATAAAGACAATTACAGTCTAAAAAATACGAGGTGGAGGACAACTACAACCACTACAATAGGAAAGAACTGCATGAGGCAGCAACAAAATTAGGATGCTTCTATTTTTCAACATAGTGACCTAAAGATCCCATCAAGGTACGAGACTTGTTGGAATTCTTTATAACAAAAAGGGTTTCAGAAAATTATATAAATGTTGATGAAAGTTGCGACCTAAACTCGGATCATTCACGATCACGGATCACGTGGTTAAAATGAGAAACACCAACTAGTGATCATGATATCAAATCTAGAGAGCAATTAGTTATTTGGTGTATCATTAAATGATTGTATTGCCATGCAGTAGTCTTTTTGGTAACTTTAGTAATTATTTATAATCTGTCTTAAGTAACAGACGTTCAGTAAATTACATAACAAATAATTAACTATAACATGAGCCATTGACCTACAATTGGTTAATATAACAATAAGTAGATAAACTGCGATAAAGAAAGTGATAAGCTAGAACTAAATATAAGTAAATCTACTTAGTAATTCTATTAGTTTATATCTCTTGAGTATAATGTTCTTTCTTCAACAAGTAGAAAGTTCGCTGAGATTATATTAAAGGTGAAGGGAAAACCTATATCAATATCGTACACTAAGCTTTGTAATCTCCTCGGTAATCGTGAATACATATAAATCGTGATCTAACATATTAGCTTGCTTGCTGCATTTTCAACAGCTTTGACTTGAATGGCTGATGTACTGATAGTTTTCATTTAGTAACAGATCTATATAATTGCAGCTCACAGATCAAGCAGGCTTCAGTGTAGCTTCGTAGAGATATTTGGAAGCCGTCACACATTAAAGAGTTTCTGGTGTGCTTTCTTTATATAAATCGTTAGTTAAAATAATTGTTTAAATAATTCACACCTACTATCTAAAAATTGTTGGTTGTTTAAAAAAACTCGTGCCATTGTTGTGAACCAGGTTTCGATTTTATTAAGTGGTTGAAGAAACGTGATGCTATATCTGGGTTGTTGTTAAAAACCATAATAGCCATATCATTGTCAAAGGTGCTGGCTACTGTCAGATTTGTACATAAAAGATCAGAACTTGGTCTACAACACGCTTCCCTGAGGCATTCCTGAATTGCTCGCAAAAAGTGACATGGATTATCTTTTCAAATATATGAAAAAATGTCTGTTAAATACTATTATAAAGAACTATAATGGGGATGACACAGATTATAAAAGGCTCACATAATATCTTAAAAAAGCACTAAATATCTTTTATTTTCTTGATTAATCTAAATTGGTTCAATTAATTTGTGCCCAGTTCTATAGTAGCGAGTTACTTTTTAAATCTAAACTTGTGTTTTGATGTTACATCGCATAGAAAAGATTTTAACCTTTAAGAGGATCTTCTCGAACACTTTTAACAAAACAAACGTAAGATTGATAAATCATAAAAAGATGCTTCTTAAGCCGCTTTTCCGGGTTTAAGTATTGGTACTCTTTGTGGGACTTTAAAATAGTCAGTAAAGTATTCTATTCATAATATGGCATTGAATATGTATGTAATTAGTTTCTGCAGATTTCTTGTAGTTTCAATATTCCTCCCTTATTAAATCATATCTGGGTGATTTTTTTGTATTCACTTCGATAAGTAGTATAAGACAGTACATCTGTAATGGAAAGTTGAGATATTTGTAGATGTAGTTCTTTTCTTCTGAGGTGATTTCAGCTGCATATGATGTAAATTAATCGCCAGCGTGGTCGCGCGGGAGAGACGCGGGGCTGCGATGCGAACGCACCCGCGTTCATTTCTAAAGCTATCTAATGCCTAACGGATGGCCTCAGGCAGTGAAAATAATTGAATAGCTGCGTTCACTTCAAACAAGAGGCAAATGTGACTATAAATGGACAATTCTGTAGTAATTTAAGAAATTTAAGTATATAAGCAGCTGAATAACTGACAATCTTAATCCTAAGGTAGAAATAAGACTTTACATCTTCTTCTTCTTGATGTTCCGTCTCCTAACGGAGGTTGGAGATCATCATGGCTATCTTCACTTTGTTTACAGCAATTCTGAAAAGTTTTGCCGATGTTATCCCGAACCATTCTCTAAGATTTCGAAGCCAGGACATTTTCCGTCTCCCTATGTTTCTCTTCCCTTGTATTTTGCCCTCCATTATCAGTCTTAGCACCTCGTACCTCTCGCCCCTCATTATGTGTCCCAAGTACTCTAGCTTCCTCCGTTTTATTGTTTTTATTACTTCTTCTTCTTTGCCCATTCTTTGTAGGACTATGGCTTTTGTGATATGGTCGACCCATGAAATGCGAAGCATTCTTCTATAACACTATCTCTCGAAGGCTTCTATTTTCTTGACTTCGTTCTGTCTTACGGTCCAAGCCTCGGCTCCATATAATAGGGTTGAGAAGACGTAGCAGCGTAATATTCTTGTTCTAAGATTTAAGTTGAGGTCTCTATTACAAAGGAAACCTTTGAGCTTTTCAAAAGTATTTCTGGCTATTTCTATCCTTGTCTTTATTTCTTTTGAGTGATTTTCATCGTTAGTTACCCATGTTCCTAAGTATTTATATGTGTCTACCTTTTCTATTATTGTGTTATTTATGGTAATATTTGCATTAGCATTTGCTGTTCTAGTTACTACCATAAATTTAGTCTTGCTCAGATTCATATTTAACCCGTACTCCTTGCATGTGTTGTTCAATTTTTGTATTAGATCTTGTAAATCATCTATGTTGTTTGTTATTATAACGGTATCGTCTGCGAATCTTATATTATTGACGATTTCGCCATTGATTATTACCCTTCCTTGCGTTCTTCTAGGGTTTCCTGAAAGATGGCCTCACTATATACGTTAAATAATAAAGGCGACATCACACAGCCTTGTCTTACTCCCCGGAGAATTTCAATCTCCTCTGATGTTTCATTGTCAATTCTAATCCTTGCTGTTTGGCCCCAGTATAGATTACATATGATCTTGATGTCATTTTCATCCACATCTTTTGATTTTAAAATCTCTATTAGTTTTTCATGTTGGACTTTATCAAATGCTTTTCGAAGTCCACGAAACAGGCATAGATCTCATAGTTCATGTCCAAGCATCGCTGCATCAACACATTTATACCGAACAGCGCCTCTCTAGTTCCCATAGCGTTTCTGAAGCCAAACTGTGTGTTACTGATATCATAATCAAGTTGTCTGGATATTCTGTTGTGTATTACTCTCAGAAATATTTTTAAGGTGTGGCTCATTAATGCTATAGTCCTGTATTCTGAGCACTTGTTTGCGTTCTTCTTCTTGGGGCGTACTACAAAAGTTGAGGTTAGCCAGTCTTTTGGTATCATGCCTGTTTGGTAGATTAAGTTAAATAGCTCAAGTAGCACATCTATTGTCTCTTCTTCTATCAGTTTTATTAGTTCAATTGGTGTTTCATCAGGCCCGACCGCCTTACCACTCTTTACTTGTTTGGTCGCATGTAGTACCTCGCTTTTAAGTATTTCAGGGCCTATTTTATTATTAGTATCCCACTGCGGTGTATTAGTTCTTTCATCGTTAAACGTGTCTTTTATGTATTTTGTCCATGTCTTAAGTTTCTGTTCTACACTCGTTACGGTATTCCCATTTTCGTCTTTCAGAATATATGATTGGTTTATTCTTCTTATTCCCGCCATATCTTTTACTTTCTTATGTAAATTGAAGTTGTCGTGTTTTCTTTCGCAATCTTCTATTTCTTCACATCTATCGGACAACCATTTCTCTTTGGCTTCTTTTATTTTTCTTTTTATATTCTTATTGATATTCTGATATCGTGTGGGATCTGTGGTCTTGTGTTTTGCCTTTCTTCCATTAGTTTAAGTATCTCCTCATTCATCCATCTCTTTTAGCTTTCTTTGTTGTCATCATGATGTTTTTACCGGCATCCATAATTGCTGTTTGTATGTATTTCCATTTCTCGTTGACATTTTTTGTTTGCTTAATATTTGGTTTTGCATTAGTTAGGTTGCTGTTGACTTGTTCTTCTACTTTTTACGTATCTCCATATTTTTAGTTTTGCGGTGTCAATTCTATTGCTTAATTTTGCCTTTTTACTTTTTAAATTTTACTTCACATGTTGCTACTACTGGGTTGTGATCCGAGGAGACGTCTGCCCCTGGATATGTTTTGTTGATCTTATAGAGTTTTTATATCTTTGTTTATGAGTATGTAATCTATTTGGTTCCTTATAATACCCTTATCCCATCTGCAGGAGCCTTCTAAGTGTATAGTCTCCTGTTTGGAAGTTTGAAAACGTGTTCATTATTGCAAAGTTGTTGGTTTGACAGAACTCGACTAGTCTTCCCCCTCTTTCATTTTGTGTGCCTAGTCCATATTCTCCTACACAGGTATCGTTGCTTCCTCGGCCGACTTGCATTGAAATCACCTTGGATTATTGTAACTTCATGTTGTTTTGTTAACTTTAGTGCAGAATTTAACTGTTCATAGAATGTCTCGATTTCGTTTTCGCTTTTTTCAGCTGTTGGAGCGTAGACCTGAATTATGTTTATTTTAGTTGGTTGTGCTTCTAGTTTTATTAGCATAACTCTTTCAGAGATAGGCGTAAAATTCGTCACTGTTTTATTGGTTGCCTTATCCACAATGATTCTCACTCCGTATCGATGTGATGGGTCGTCATTATTAGAGTAATACATCATGCCGTTTATAGTTTGGTACTTTCCCGTCCCCGGCCATTGTACATCACTAATACCTAATATATTTATTTTTAAACGTCTCATTTCAAGGACAGTGTTGTCTATTTTGCCCGCTGTAAACAAGCTTTTCACATTCCACGTCGCTATTTTTGTTCTTCTTTTTCCTTTCCCTACTTTTCTCTCAGCATTATTCAAAACTGCCCCCCCCCCCAGAGATCCGATTGGGGGACTATAAACTCCGGAACATTTCGTCTTGAAATCAGCCATGATTTTATCTGTACTAGGGATATCTTATGATCTTTAATACGGTGGTTTCCCGTTGCCTTCCGTATCTTCATGCCGTTCACTAATATATTCGTCAATGTTAGTTCTTCCGCCTTTAGGGACGATTTCTCGCCCCCAGGGCAAGAGGGTGCCCTAACCCTTGCTAATTCCTCCACCTGAAGCTGTTGATTAGCAAGAGGGAACCACTTATACCGGCGGTCATTCGGTCGTTGATTGTTGTTGCTTGGTCGGGGACTGCTTATTCGTCAGACAAGACTTTACATAAAATTCTTCAAATAAGCACAAGTTACTGACCGACTTAGAGACCCCTGAAACAATCAGTGACTTTGACCGGAAACTAGTCGCAACTTCCCTGTCAGAAGAAATTCCTATAAATAACTTAGAGAACTCAATCCATGCGGATGTATTAAATAAAGTGAAACAAGAAATCGAAGACTCCAAGATCTGATTTAGCGTCGACGAGGTGACCGATGCTGTTGGCTGTAGTATTACCAACGTGATCGTTGTAAATCTTGACGAAAGTCCAGGCGTCGGCTACCTTATTTATGTGCTCCCGTTGAAAAAATCCAATGCCTCCACCATTATGCAAGCTGTTCAAGAGGCTTTGCGAATTTGGCGGTTATGAACACCAACCACTCCTGGAAGAGTTTTGCTTGTAGTCACGGACAGTGTGGCGTATGTACTTAAGGCAGGGCAGGCTCTACAACATTTTTATTCAAAGCTGCTACACCACCTGCCTATTACTTCAGGAAAGGAAGTTTTTTTGAAAGCCCCCAACCGAGTTGCAACTTTTAGAAGAATTTTACTAAACACTCCTCTTCGTCCGGAACCCATTATCACAAGTTGGAGCACTTAGCTCTCTGCTGCCCTCTACTATCATTGATATTTTCAAGAATTTGTTCAGATAACAGAAAAACTGGAAAACGAAGTTGAGTGTGCGAGAAAGGCGAAAAAAGCCGTGAGAAAAATCCTAAAAAGTGAATTAACTGCGATATATTTAAATTAGGGGTATATTCCAGCAAGTATAGAAAAGATGCAGACAACCACTCACCGGTTCAGTGTTAGAGGTAACGGAAGCAGTGAAAGTGTCGAAAAACGGGTCAGGCGAGGTAGGTCAGAAATTAAGGATAAAATGAGGGTCAAGCTGGGGACAAATCGTGGACAAGTGAAGGGGGCAGTAAAACAAATTACTGAAACATTGACAGAGAAAAAAGGAGACAGGGGCTTTCTGTGGAACACCCACAATGTGGTAGGAGCAAAATACGCTCCAGCTACATCAGTCAATATTGAAAAGTCGTTTTTATGAGTAAAATATTTATTAAACAACTACCGACTGTCATTTAAAGTAAGAAATTGAATTAGTCATGTAGTTGCAATAAATAATAATAAAATGACAAATCTTTTCGTTTGCACCTTCTTATATAAAAAGAGTCTTTAGGAGCAATTGAAATTTTTTTACGAAATATAAAAGAGATACCTTTTTGTTGTTTTCTTTTTGCTGTAAACAAAGAATAATAGTAGCTGCTCTTTGGTGCCGTTGGTATTTTATATTGCATATATTTGAGATTGGAGTTTATGTTCTTTGATACTTTGGTTTATATTTCCTATGCCAATTGAATAATGTAATCCCCACAATACTACTTTAGAATTACAGTCTTGGTTGTGTTTATACATGTAAAGTTCTGTTATTTTTTTATTAATGCTTTCAGTATAATGAAACTTCTGAATTTTTTAAGGTACATTCAGTCACTTTTGCAATTTTCGGAAAAAATGTCAAATGTGTTTGGCATAGTCAGCTTCTATAATCAATAATCACCTATTTTCTTATGTTTCAGTAATTTCAAAGCTTCTGCTGCGTTTTTTATTTTTTTTCTTCCATTTTTCATCTATTCTGTGTTGGATGTGGAAGAGTTGTGTTGTATTATTGATTCGTTGCAGCATGTTGTTAAGATTGTTGTGTTTTCAGCGAAATATATTCTAATTTTATACGTGTTTCCATCTCACTCAGGAGATAATACAATAGAAATCCTAAAAATAATAGATAAAAATATCGTATGCTTATAATACTGACCCAGCTATAGTACATACGTACTGCAACCACGTAATAGCCATTGTTATGTTTTTTGAAAGTATTTTATAAATTTAAATAATTTAAACATGGATTATTAATTATGCAATCAGAAATCACTCTAGGTATTAGGCAAGTAAAATAATAGGCAGTTCTAATATGTACCATTTATAATCAAATGTATTTTGTATTTCAAAATAACTCCACAAACAGTATGCGATATATGATCACTTCTTGATATTTATAATTATTTTATCATTAAGTGAATCAATTCTTTGCTGTCCACATTTAATTAATTTTCTAAACGTGGGTTCTCTATGTCAGCTCTTGAGAACCGATGCAGAAAATAATTACAATCGGAATCATCAAATGAGCTCTAAGGAACTAAATAAAAAACTCCAAAAAAGAAACAAATACTATTACGTTAAACATTTCTATAATTTCTAAAATTTTATAAAGCCTTGTCTAAGTAAAAATAATCGGATAAGTGTGGTAAGAAGTACTACCTTAGAAGAACAGCAAATAAGACGCTGTTTTTTTAAATAACGTTACAGTCTATCTTGAGACAGACTAATGAGTAACTTAATTCTATTATTGGAATACTAAATGGTTTAAAATGTAACTGCTACTTATTAGAGTTTCTCTAAGCTGTGTTAATGCACAAGTCTGTGATAGCTGTGTTTTTTAGATTTTGATAATTGATTCTTATGTATTTTTTAACCCTGAATCCGACAAAATTCTTTACTTTTTACCATATGGTCAGAATTTTTGGAAAATCGCGTATTTCAAAATTATTAAAAAGTAAAAAATTACGAAAATATGATACTATAACATAAACATAAAACGCTTTTTTATAATAAATAAATATAATGTATTCACTATTTTGGCTTATGCAATACATTTTTATAGCAAAACAGTTGAAGAGTCGGATAAGAGGCGAATGGGGTTCATTGACCCCTTAAGTTTTCTAATGAAAATTGCTATAACTATTTTCTATTTTATTACATTATTTATTTATTTATTTTTATTATTTCTTTCAATTTTTAGGAGGTACATTAGGTTTATCAAATCCTCCCCCGCCCCTTTCATACCTCTAAATATCTTTTTGAGAATCTACAAAATTGTTTGAGTTGAAGATGACGATGGGAGAGTATATGTCAATACCCGTCGAACATTCTGTACATTTAAAAGAGTGTTACGAAAATGCGAAATTTGTTCTGGATAAAATTAAATACGATAATCATAAGTGGATTACGTGCAGCGGTCACAAAATAATATCGATGCTCCTAGAACATCAAGCAGGGTACACAAGGTTTTCTTGTTTTTTTTGTGTGAATGACATAGGAAAGAAAGAAAAAAATAATTGGATAAAGAAAGATTGGCCAAAAAGAAATTTATTAGAATTTGGAATCAAAAATGTGCTCCAAAAAGCTCTTATAGATCCCAATAAAGTTCTCACTCCACCTCTGCATTAGTCAAAGCCTTACTAAGAGAAGGTAATGTTTTAAATGCACCTGTAACAAATTTCCAGCCTTATTAATCGCCAAACTAAATGAGAGTGTCTTTACTGGTCCTAGCATTAGAAAGATGATAATTTTGAGAAACAAATGGAAGTTGCAGGAAAAAAAAAGCCTGAGAGCCTTTAAAGACGTAGTAATTAAGTTTCTGGGCAATAAGAAGAATCCGAACTTCAAATCAATCATTGAGAACGTACTGTAGCAGTACAAAACTTTAGGCTGTTCAACGAGCTTAAGGGTTCACATCCTAAATTCACATTTGGACTATTTTCCTGAAAATCTGAATGTCGTTAGTGACATGCGTGATAGATTTTATCGGACATCAAAGAAATTGGAAGGAAGTATCAAGGAAAAGGGACTACTACGATGATGGCTGACTATTTCTGTATGTTCAACGAAGTTAAACCCTACAGAGAACATAAAAAGAAAAGCACGAAGCAGAGCATGAGGCGTCCAAAGAAACTTTGATACATGGAATAAATTTTTTGACTTTTTACAAATTTTTAAATTTGCGATTTGCAAAAAATCTTCACCCGATGGAAAAAACGAAGGTCACATCAATTATCAAAAGTTAAAAAACATGACACAACTCAAATTTTGCAGGCTTGTGTAGTTTAAAATATAATACTAGAAGCAATGATTCTGCTTTTATCACTTTTACATTACACTATCTAAAGAAACTTCTTCCTCCTTTCACTAGGTTGATATTGCCTCTATATTTACAACCTACAAAAATGTTTCTTCTTCATGGCTTTGTACAAATTTTTGGATTTATATAATAATAATAATAATAATAATAGTAATAACGGAATTGTACTACGTATTGTTGGATAACTAATTTAAATGGACACCAGGAAAAGCCTTTAGCGCAATAGAACTAAGCCCTATTGCAATAAAGCCAGGCTAGAAATAACAATGAACAAGCATTATATAATGCGTGGATTCAGGAAAAAAATTCTAGAGTAAATATTTAAAACAAAGTCCAGCAAATGCAGAAGCAGATTAATGAGCTACAATAAATACTAAAGCAGGTAAATAATGAAACAAATAAGAGAACCATTCAGCAAGAATATGAAACAAACGAGGAAGAACTAAATAGAGAAACAGCATAGAGCACAGTAGGTAAAGGTAAGAAAAACAAAAAAACTTAGTATTCACGTAAATATTTTCCAAAAAGGAGAAAAGCAAAAATATATTAAACGAACTAAAATAAACACCCTAAACCGCCACCGACAATAATAAGCCATATAAAGGCTGCGGGATGTTGAACACTATAATATATGCATAACAGAGGATCCAATAGCTTTTAAAGCAGGAGTATTAAATAATGAACAGATCAAAATAAATACCGAAAAAGTAGAAGAATATAGGAAAACGGCGCATTGACTAAATGCGAAGATAAACAAACCAGGCTAATAAAGGTTACGACAAGAAGACTTCCAAGCACTCCTGATCCTGACGTAATAGTAGATGATCTAAAGAAAAATAAATTTAAAATAATTAGTACAGTAAATATTTTCAAAAAAGAGAGAAAGAGATAAAGAAGGAAGAATATTAAATAGGAAAAAACCCTATCATTATTCATGCTAACATTTCACCAAATAGACGATATTAAAAGATTTTATTAAATTAAGAGCATCCAAAATGCAATAGTTAAAATTGAAGCACTGAGAAAGTCAACTGTATTACCACAACGTAAACGTTACCGACTGCACGGGCACAAAAAAATTTTGAGCTCATGCATCAAGATGTGTCAATTGCGCGGAAGGTATTTAACAGCGAAACGCACACAACAGCGAAATGTAAAATCAAATTGCCTCAACTGCACGAAAAACACTCCGCAAATTACAGGGGTTCTGAGTTAGCTAAATAATTTCAAGCAAGGAGAGATTAAATTGAGAAACAAACCGGAAATGAATAATAAAACAATAAGCAACTGGAAATACAAAAATACATTTGCGGATAAAATAAAGGAAAACAATCAGCCCAACATAGTACTAAAGAAAATGAAACTGCAAACTAAATATCTTAATAGATAGAATAGATCGACAAAAGAAATGATTGTAATATTAAATAACAGACATAAAATTAGAAACAAAAAGCAATAAAGCTACCGCATCCATGTCAAGAAACTGAAAACAATAGATAGAAGTGATACTAGGATAGCAACTTGGAATGCTAATAGAATCTTGCAAAATAGACAAGGCCTTAAAATATTTCTTGTTATTTAAAAAATAGAGATATACCTCATTTCTGAGACGCATCTAACCAGCGAATCATACCTCAGATTCAGAGATTATCATTGTTATCACACTATTTAGCCTGATAACACAGCCAGGGGTGGCAGTACAATGGTAATTAAAAATAACATAACCCATTACGAAGAAACAAGCATCCAAACCATAGAAAATCAGCTCACAGTAGTAGCAATCAAAACTAAGAGGCAGAAACTGACAATAGCTGCAATTTACTGTTCACCTAGGTATAATCAAAAAAGAAATGCTATTTAAATCTCCTTAGACATATGGGAAAGCGTTTTATAATAAAAGACAATTACAGTCTAAAAAATACGAGGTGGAGGACAACTACAACCACTACAATAGGAAAGAACTGCATGAGGCAGCAACAAAATTAGGATGCTTCTATTTTTCAACATAGTGACCTAAAGATCCCATCAAGGTACGAGACTTGTTGGAATTCTTTATAACAAAAAGGGTTTCAGAAAATTATATAAATGTTGATGAAAGTTGCGACCTAAACTCGGATCATTCACGATTATTTTAACTCTAATTGTGGGTGAAATTATAATTACATAACAGTACATTCCGAGGCTGGTAAATAAATACACTAATTAGGAAGATTTTAAGAAAGCCTACATAAGCTAATTCAGTTAAATGTACCCTTACGAACGATAGATCAACTGAACCAGGAAGCTGAAAAGTTTAGCTAAGATATACGACCTGAAAAATACATTCAAATTAAAAAGAAAGCTATTAGTAACAACTACCTTGAAGGTAACTAGAGAGCTAATGTCAGAAAAAAAGAAAAGCACTAAGAAAATGGCAACAGACAAGAACACTGCAGGATAAGAACAGACTAAATAATCTTGCACAAAAAAAGAGAGAATTAAAACAACTTAAAAATCTCTGTCAGTAAGTATTTAAAAGGCAAATGACAGATTATTTCTTGTAGTAAACCATAAAAAAACTAAAAAGGTTAATAATGCATATCGCACTAATTAAAACTGCAGATACTAGCTAGACCAAAAGCAATAATCAAAAAGCTTAAGCTTTTGCAACACATTTGGAGGAAATTCTTCACCGAAATGAAGCGCTGAAAAGTATACATCTCCGTAGGGAAGAAATGAAATTAGAAGAAATCATATTAGTAACGATGAAAGAATTACCCAAGAAGAAAATCGTAAAACTTGCCAATCTTATTAATGCAGCATTCCCGTATATGTAGAAAATAGCAGAAGTATTTAGGATTATCAAGGCAAAGAAACCAGAAAATCAACTATCTTCTTATAGCCCTATATTACTGTTGCTAATCATAACAAAAATATTTGCAAAACTGCTGTTGAAAGATTAAAATCTATAATAAATAGAAATAACTTAATTCCCGTACAACAGTTTCAGAGAGTAACATTCAACGATAGATCAGGTCCATAGAATTACTAATATCATAGAAAACGTATACGAGGGAAAAAGACCTGCTTAACACTGTTTTTAGAAATAGTCCAAGCTTTTGATAAAGTTTGGTTTGAAAAAAATTCTATCCAAAAAAATGTGCAGATATATAAAGTCCTATATAACTGAAAATATGTTTACGGTAAAACAAAAAATAAATTCTCAAGTTTGAAAGAGATAAAAGTGGGCGTAGCACAGAAAAGTGGATCCGGGCCAATTTTTTACCTAATATACATCAGTGATATACCAAGAACTGCAGAGACAGTATTAGCCACATTCGTGAACAATACGGCAATCCTGGAAATTAGAGACAGCGGTGAGCAAACAGCCAGAAAGCTACAAATAGCAACATAAACGCATAGACTAGAAGGTAGAGAATTTGAATAAATGAAGATCGATTTCAATAGTAACAAAATGTAATAACAATTAATAACAACATGTCGGCAAAGCATTTGGGAATAAATCTTGCGCAAAACTCAAACGGAAGAAGCATATAAAAAAGAAACGGAAAGAATTTGACATTAAATATACGAAAATGTACTGGCTTATTGGAAAAAAATCTCACTTCTCGATATACAACAAAATAGTAGTATACAAACAAATATTGAAACTAGCGAAGGGCGATCCGCTCATGAGTTACTCAAAAGAACCAGCTCTTGATAGAGAGTGAGTGAGTTATGACTCACAAAATAAGAGCGGTAGCTCTTCGATCTACCACTCGATTCTCGTCCTTTCCCTGTCGTGCGGTCTGCGCATGTGAAAGCAGCTCTTGGTTCTCCCGTCTTGATCTAACTGACTGATCTGATTCACTCCCGAAACTTGATTTCGACTTGTTTCTGATTCCGATAACTCCTCAGTTTTTCGAGACTTTACTTATTCTATCAATCAGTCTTCGCCTTTATACAGCTTGGTATGTAATATTTATCTATAGCATCTATAATATAATATTTACGTTATTTATAATATTTTGTTATTATTTTAGAATGAAATGTCAGTGAGAGCTAGTAGGTTGTCGAGTGATATTTGGTACCATTTTACCAAAGAAGGTAAAGAGAAATGCCGCTATTGTTAGGGAAAAATAAAATTCAAATAAAACGTTATTGAATTAAACAGTTTATAACAATTGGTTTTATAATAGTAGCAGTAATAGCCTAACTGATATAGCCAGTAGGCATAAATGTAGCAGAAAATGAGTTATGAGTTATAAAAAAGCTAGCTCTTTTTGGTGAGTGAGCGATCTGGATCAGATCCCAGAAATGAGTCACTTTGCCCATCACTAATTGAAACCCATCTGGACATATGGGATCCAACCATGGGGATATGCTAGCAAAACCAATGTAAATATAATTTAGGCATTTCGAAACAAGGTTCTAAGAAATATTATGGACGCCCCATGCTATGTATAGAATGATAAAATACATAGAGATCTAAAGATCCCAACAGTAATAGAAGATAAAGGCATTTGCAATTCGACATAGGGAAAAACTTACCTGAAGTTTTACAAATTTTTAACAACAATATGGATCGAAGACTTAAAATGATTAAGCTTTTTGAATTAGTATAGTGTAACAGTGATACACTAATGGTGCAACAGTTACAGTCAAAAACAGAGTACAGCAATACGTGAAAATAATGTCAACGTTTTAGAAATTAAGTAAAGACTTGTGGGACTTCTTAGCAAATATGTAATTAGGATGTTAAAACCAGAATTAAACTGTTGGTTCATTACGACTAGTGTTAATATGATTTTAATGGAAAACAAAAGAAAATTTGCTTTACTGGTAAAGTAGAGCGGACTCTATGCATGTAACTAATGTATATAGGGTTTAACAAAATTTAATTGAAACGAACGGCAGTGAATTATATTCAAATGAGTGTGAGTAGCGGCAAAATTTAGCGGCCGGAACCGAAAAATTTGCAGCCACTTTCGGTCAAACCGGTCTCGAGATTTTTCGATCAGGCTGACTTTTGGGGTCTGGACTTGACTTATGGTTCTTAGTTGAATACTGAAAACGTTATGTCTCTATATATCACAGATCAAAAGTTATAAGGCGTGACAGACGACAGACGACGGACATGACAAAAGTAAAGCTGGGTCGGTTAAAAATTATGGACAAATTTTTCATTTTCCTTGCGATCAGATCGTTTGCTTGCCCTGTCAGCTATTACTTTCAGTTGATAATCAGATTTGTGCTGCTTGACTACGTCGTAAACTTGGGTCTTTTTGTAGCCAAACTACGAGTATAGCAGCTGTTACAAACTCAAACCCACTCTTGCTTTATACAACAATCTATGATACTGACATACGATTGCAATTGTAAAGTTTTAAATTTATAAGTTACATCGTCTTTCTTGTCAAGTTTGATTATTTACCAATGGAATGGGGTGCCAGAAAAAAACATATTGCCTTAATGTCAATACATACGTGTAAAATTAAAAAAAGAATAAACTTTAAGACCAGGTATCTTCTCGGTATTAGCCTTAGGTTTGCATATCGGGCTATACAATTATTTAATGAGACTGGAGGTGTTGAGGATCATCCAAGATCTAGAAGACCGCACCCATGGCGGACTGTTTAGGTAGTCAAAGCCGCAAGTGTCTGAATAAATTATGAGCAATTGTAGAAGAAAGAAAAAGACACCGTAGTTTTTTTTAAGCCAGTCCTGATAGTCAATACTTTTACGATAAATGTGGTGTGTGCTGCCATAGACGAGTAGTCAGGACGTCTTAAAGCTTATGTAGAGGTTGAGAGTGGCCATTTTAAATAAGTCCATGGTTAATTATATTTACTATTTAATAAATCCTAAAAATACTATGCAAAAACAATTACTTGCTTTATTTTGAAGTTATAACTGTATTTATGAGAGTGGTCCCGTGATTGAGCGGGTTACGATGCTGACGGACCCGGGTTCAATTCTCAGTGCTCTCTGATGCCTGGCGGGTGGTACTCAGTCACTAAAAATAATTGAGTATCTGCGTTCACTCAAACAAAGGGTAATAATGGCGGACGTCTAAGGACACATTGCCCCGCATCAAGAGATGGTGCGTGACGACCGGGCAGAGAGAGCAAACATATGAGAGCCTTAACCTTTCAGTTTGCAGGTCGTGCTCTCACGCGGAGCGTTAGAGCCTTACCATTATGATTATAACTGCATTTATGGGCATACTATGTATTTATTAAATAATATGTTTTTACCGTTTGTTGTATAGAATTTCTTATTATTCTATTTTAATGTTTTTTATAGAAACAGTATACGAAATAATTCTCAATTAGGCCATTTTAGGGCATATTTTTATTTCCTGAGCATAAAGCTGTTGATTTTAAATTACCAGCATTTAACGTCATTTAAACTTCGCCTTGGAAATGAATGCTTTGGGATTATTTAATATATCTGTGGAATGTTGCACGACGAGTTCGAAATTGTAATACCACACTTTCCGCTTCATTATAGAGTTAACCGGAATATTCATTGAGAATGGGTAAAGATTAATCAAATCCGTGTATGACCAGTAATAACTTCGGAGTCTAGTAGGTAGATAGTCGGCTTCCCACATTACATATTATCGGTAATAGCAAGATAGCAGTTCAGTGGTAGTTTGAATTTGTTAAGATCTCAAACTGATTCTTAGCCTTAGCTTTCGATTTCAATGCTAAACTTGACGGTATTAATATCCCCGATTATTTCTGGAACTCTTCATCTTATTCTATATAGACTGTACTAAATATAAAAAGCCACTTTTAAATGAGTATTTTAACATATTTTTAGACAATATAAAGAAAAGCTTAATCGTTAAATATACCTTTTCTAAAAAAATCAAATTTATTTCGTGGCACCCGAAAGATATTAATATATAATAAGTATGTCGTACGCTGCCTTAGTGTTTTTTTACTGAATATCATTCCTAGTACCTTTGAAGAATCATAAGTCGCTCTACTTTCTCTAAGTTTCTATAATAATTGCTAAATTACACGCCTAGCAGATGTTTTATGCTAATCTAAAGTAGCACGCCATTTCCTTTCAGTAACCACAACTGATTTATTACTTTTAAAACGTTGTTGGGCGACAAAATGAGTATTACAAATTGGAATTCTTAATTTACTAACAAATTATGCATAACACACGTGGATTGATACTTAACAAAAGCTGTGGTAAAATAATGATATCTTTAAATTACACAGTCTTAATAAATTTATTGTAAAGTAAAATTAAAATTTTTTTTAACTACCATTTTCAGTGGCGTTATATTGTTAATTCTAAATTTAGCCATATATGCTCAATATTTTGTAACAAATTTTAAATATAATTTTTGAAGCCTGTATGACAAGAAACTGACATTTGATATGGAGGCACCGCAGCACCATTTATGTTAATTCAGTTGAATATTTATTGCGTTTTTCTGCGCAATACACAGTTTACCGAATCGTAATTTTTAAAATCAATTATCAAAATTTCTGAATCGATACAATACAATGTTTTTAATGAAACAAGCCGAAGGACTAAAACTGATGTTTAAAGCGAATGCAAATTACATGCAAGATCGGGGCATTGTTTAAAAAATCGATAAAGCTATTTGAAGGTTGGGAATGTGGTCGCCTCGTAGGAAACAACCCACGTTACAATAATTCAGGTCTCTTTAAATATGATTCCAAGTGGCCTGCGTGCCAAAAGTGTTTCTTTGCTACCAACTTAAAGAATTCTTTATTATCAGAAGAGTACTGGCGTGGACAAAGGAAAACTTGTATTAGGATTAGGATGTTATCTGCACGAACAAGTCTTGTTACTGAACAGAATGTTCCTTATCGAAAACGTGGTTAGTGAAGATTAAAAGAATTCTTCAGCGCCAGTAAAATATCCTCTAAAAGAGTATGATTGGAGATGCATCTGTAAACGAGATTTTAATTGCCTTCTCCGGAAATACTTGCGAAAGTCCGCTGAAACTTTTTTGAATGTGATAAAACAAATTGGGTGCTATAAGACGACAATGACTCGAAACATCTTAACAAGCTGTGCAGTTCGTGCAAACAACAAAGTAACGTCACTAAGATGGACTCCGATGTTAATTCGATTGATAATATGTGGTCTGATATGAAAATAAAGCTCAAAAGAAAGCAAATGTACACAATGAGGTAGCTGTTATTTCAAATTAAGAAAGTATGGCGATCTTTGCCAAGTGATTATACAAAAAACCTCATGAAAAGCATAGAAGCAAGGTGTGAAGCTATAATTAGCAATGAACGTGATTGGACGAGATATTAGGTAATGCTTATATGTACTACAATAAAATAAAATCATCTACATTTTTATTTTTCCAGATTATAGCGGTCACTTCATTATTGAGCAGACTGTAAATTCTGTTTCCTATTCTATTTTCCTACTGAGTTTTGAATTTTTTAAAATTCTTTTTATTTGTGGGAATCTTTTACTTATGGGAATCAGATATATCAAACTTGAAATTAAATTCTGTAAGGTAATCTTAGTTTCTGATATATTATTTTAAGTATCAACTCAACAGCTATATCTTTCTTTCTCATCCTTATATGTTTTTGAAGTTTACTTCCCGCTTTAGCCAAAAAATATTATATTTACTTACTACTTATTAGATACAGTGTTAAATGTTACTACGCATTTATTCACTGTTATCAAAGTTATGGGAAACTTTGCATGAGAGGCAGAGTGATAGCCCTTAGTATACAAATAAAGTAAAAAATTAGAAACCGCCAACGTTTTATTTCAAAGGCTCCAAATCAAGTTCGTTTTAATGCTATTGTATTGGCCAAGTTAAAATACGTAATTTTAAACAGAAACTATCTTTTATCGTTTATCTTTAAATGAACATGAGGAAACATGCTACATAATTAAACTTTTGTCTCAGGTTACAAATTTGAATTTTTTCTTACACTGATTTGAAAATATTGCTTATATTTTTTATTCTATAGTTAGTTTTTTATTAAGTTCTTTCTTTCCTTCAGTCTTGCTATTTAGAGTTATTCAAAACTATTCAAATATTCACATCTACACTGTTTCCTTTCTCTTATCGATACTTTGAGAATTTGTCAGACTTAATTGTCATTTTCTTTAATCTACAACTTATTTTAGAAAAATTCCAAGACTGAAGTTGTAAAAAACAATTTATTCAACTTACCAACTAATGGTCATATAACTTGTCAAAGTAGTTTTCTGGTTTATCTATGCACATCTGACACCATTTCTGGAAAACATGGAAACAACCAAAGAAAGCTTCATCGAGGATGTTTCTTAGCACAATATCTTTATGACGCTTTCTTTTCAGCAACATTTTCACAGGGGCAAATGAAGAAAATCACTGATGGTGATAGGTACCATAAATATGGGAGAAGTGGTAGAGCAGGGATATGATGTTTAGCCAGATATTTATTTATAGAGCAGTATAGGGCTTTACATTACCGTACAATAAAAACCACCACTTAGATATATACAAATTAGGACGGCGCTATCGAATTATTTGGAACAAATGTTTTAGCATATTAATGTAAACGTTTTGGTTCACTGCTTGTCCTTCAGGTAGATATTCATGGTAGACCAAACCTTTAGCATTAGAAATATGATCAACATTGTCTTTGTTTGAGAAGGTCTTCGCTTCAATTTTTTGGAAGGTGGTGAACCATGAGTTCATCTTTCTTCACTTTAACGCTTCGATAGATAGCACCTTACGTAGTTATACCATAGCATTTGTGTATGCCAATATGATATTGGAAGAGGGCACTCGAAACAACCTAATGGTAAGTTTTAAGAGAAACATAAAACTAGAGGCAAAGAAAGTTTTAAAAAGCACTGTATGCCACACAATCAACGTATAGAGAATTGAAAAACGTTGAATATCAAATATAATAACTAGGAGAAAGAGAAAACTGCTCGTCTATAGAACAGTGAAAAAATGTAAACAATTGTTTCGATAATTAGGACAAAAACATATGCCACGAAAAGAAAAAAAATTAAAGAAGACAAATATTCTTTTATCAAAAAACTCAATTTTATTAAATCCTTCATTATTTTCTTGGGATCATCCAAATTAGTGTAATGGATTTCTCCTTCTTGATTCCATCTTTTTCTTTCATACTTCGTAGGCGTCTTAGTTTCCTAATAATCTCACTTTAACTTATACTGCCCTAGTACAATAAGTATAAAAGTTGACTACTTCGGGTATTGAGTGCCGTTTGTATGGTCGATCCCTCGGAAGAAAATTATTGCTAAGATAAAGAAGTGTAGAAATGATGTAGAACTTTGAGTTGAATAACAAATACGGTAGGGTAGATACACGAGAAACCAGAGGTCAGGTTAGGTTTACAAGGGAAAGCCCTTCTAGCGTTTAGTTGAACTCTATACTTGTTTTTCCGAACAAATGGCTTGGCTTTAATTGCTTTAGATCTTACAAATTTTATTAACAAGAAGTTTTTGATAGAAACTGGTTTTATTTTTAACATTTATGTTTTATTAGGGATTCTATTCTTTTCTAATAGTCAGTTAAAAATTTTATTATAGTTTACTCTTTAGATAAATAAATGCTTAAACTTAGTAAAAAATATTTTTTTATAAATGTTTATATAGAAAAAGAAATAGGCAACGACTTTCAATTTCTTAATATTAACGTTACTTAGAAAACGCATTTGTGAGAATATGCTGATTAGCATAGTGTCAGCTTTGTATAGGTATTATGTAAACTTAAATACGCAATAGTTCAGATAATAATGATAGCCTTGATTTTTCTCATTTTATTAGAATTATGTAAATATCAATAAACGATTCAAGTTAAACTTTAAAATGTTTTCCTAAATTAAACATTAGATATTAGAAAAATCCGAATTTATTTGCCATCAGTGTAAAGTCCAGACTTGGTAGTTACGTATAAAATATGATGTCAGCAAAATGACCTCCACGATTTCCTTGACATGCGATCATTCTTCTAGCGAAGTTTTCCATAATGCTTTTTCATAAACACAGCTCTATTTTAGCAACTACATGTCTAATGTTTTTTAATCCTGGAATCTCAGGAAGTCTTGTTTACATAAACTATTTCGTTTAAATATCCCCATAGAAAAAAGTCTAACGGAGTTAGATCGCAAAACCATGGTGGCCACTTCTTTGTGGAATAACACGGCCAGGAAATTAGGTTTAAAAAAGTGACCAGTTCACGTGCTGCGTGACATGTGGCTCCATCTTGTTGAAACAACATATCGTATTTTACGAACCATTGGTGTTATTAAAAAAATCGTTTAGCATCTCTCGTTAGCGTATACAATTGACAATATCAGTGTTTTCAGCTTCGTTCTCAAAGAAGTATGGGCTAATCATTTCTTCAGCTCATGTACACCGAATAGTGCATTTTTGTGGATATATTGATTTTTCGTGACTAATACTTGGATTTTTACTAACTCAGGTGTTGATAATTTACAAATCCATAAAAAATGAGGTTTACTGCTCAATAAAAGTTTTTGCAAATAACATAATCTGTTATGTCAACTGGCATAATCTTTAAAACCAGTTAACAAAACACGGCGTTTCTGGTAGTCTTTGTTGGACTTTGCCATATGTTTAGATACCGATTGTACAAATGCACACTGCCAACGTTCACAAACGCAGTTCAAATCCGAAAACTCTATTTGCATCTTTCTATATTTTACTATTTTTGTACACTTTAATGTAAAGGTTGACCCAAATTGTTCTTTCCATCATTTTTGATTTTGCAGTTCAACATTTTTCATACTTTGATGGGTTTTATTCGCCATTCTTTCTATTAGTAAATATGGATCGCTATTTAGAAGAAACAGGAAGTTGCTATTGTTAAAATGCATTACAAGTTTGGTGGAAAAACTCCATGAAATTTTTAGCCGAAAGGGTGCACAAAATGCATTACAATGCATTGTTTGGTTAGTTTTTGGGTTGTTAAGTCGTGGTTGAGTTTGTAAACTTACGTCAGAGCAAATCGGTGATGTCAACAACGATCCCTCATCAGCATCCCTACCACATGCACATGAGTACAAAAACAAAAGCGCACGAGCAGTAACTTAATTTATTAGAAGATTTCTTTTGCAAATGTTCGTCGTAGACCACGGCCTAACAATCAGAGAATGAACAGCACGATGCACGAAACACCCGTCGTAAAAGCGTTTGTATTTATTTTTCTGCAAAGAATAATTACAAAATTTGATTAAAACAGGTCAGTAATAGATCCAAAGTTTCTGAATATCAGCTTGAGCTAAGATCTCGTGATCCGCTTCGAATATTGCCACAGTTAATTTAAATGTCTGCAAATTGGACTCGGCATCATACATAATACTTGGACATTTTGAGAAGCCTTCTTCAGCGATTACTCACTAAAGATATATAAAATTCAATCGACGCAAGAACTTAGGCTATTGATCATTTTCCTCATGGAAAATTTGTTAATTGGACATCATAGAGTGGATGCTTAAGCGATGAGGTTATTTTCAAATCGACGGATTTAGAAACAAACAAAATGATCGGATCTGAGTCACCTTTTGGTGTGGATTTTGAGAAAATAGAGTGACAGGCTTCTATTTCTTCTAAGATTATATCAGTGTGAATGGTCTGAAATAAATATGATTTTATTAAAACAACGCCACCTTTCATACAGCTCAACAAAGTCTATTTCCTAGTTACATAATTTCACAAAATGTTGAAGTAAACTATCCAGTAAGATTATAATTTAAAACCATGCAACTTTAAAAAGAATTGATCAGAACATGTGCAAAATTGTAACCAAAAACTTTATGAAGAAACCAACATTTGCCGAGGTGGCTATGTATCAGACATAGTTTTCCATATTTACACAAAAATTGTGTATTTTAATGTTCAATTAAATCATAAAAACAACTTTAAAGTCACTTTATCTGAAGTTTAAGTCCAACTTTTAGTTTGGAGAAGTCTTTAACTAAAGAGAATTAATTAGATATTTATTTAGGGCATTCAAAAAGTATTGAGTCGTAGATTAAAAATGCTTATTTAGTAAATGTATAAGGATAAATGAGCCGTGGTGATTTAGTGGATAGGTCGCTAGACTACGAAACCAAGAGTTGCGGGTTCGAATCCCGCTCTCGCCAATTCAATCGCTGGCATTTTTACGGCCCAGCTCGACTCAGGCTGCAATAAATGAGTACCTGGAGGTCAAACTCTGGGGTAATAATAAACGGTCGGTACGTAGCGCTAGCCACGTTACTACCCTCGTGTACCGTAGGCTCTAGATTGTAAGAGACCTATCCTGTTATGACACCAAAGAGCCTTTAAGGCCTATTATGGGGAACTATTATAAGGATAAATTATATTTTTATGTAATGTTATCAGGTCGCATTGCTAACAACCACATAAAAAAGGTAGCAATTCATTTGTGCAATGTTAGGAAGTGAAGTTCTGGATAAAGAGAAAAACCATAAAAGCTGACAATTATAAGCACCAAGAGACGTGGTTTGAAAAAGAGGTGTGAATGTTTTGGACATCTATACGAGATTAGTAGTCATGTATGGAAATTGTATTTTATGGATATCGGAGTTCAAAGGTGTCAAAAACTGTCCTGAAAAAGGCAAAAACAGTAAGTGTCCGATGTAATAATGGTAAACAAGTAAATTACATTTAACGCACCAAGACTGGTTTGCAGGTCTTTACAAACCACCATCAATGAGAATTTTAAGATGGAAAAGGTCTATATATAAGTCTCCCATACATTCCCTGCTCAGTAAAATCACAAGCGTATCAAGATATGTAAATAGCTGCTGCAGCTGTACGTCGTAGGTCAAAAAACATTTGTTAAATTCATAGCCCACAAGTTATGGGTTTTATGGATGATAGCACTTTGGAAATCTTGGTTCTAAGATGGCGCAGTGACAATAGCTTATTAGATTTAAGAGAGGATTTTGTTGATGTATTGGTTACTCTTTAATGAAACTATTACCCGTGAGCGGTCATATGAGTAACTGTAGCGACTCCGTCAAATTATTCAGCAACGTAACCGCTCCAACATGGCAATGACCCGAACGACTGTGCTCTGCTTGGCGCAATAAAAAAAAGCGTGCGAGGTAAGTTGTCTTCAAACGACGAGCGTTGGTGAACTAGCTACAAATTCTACGGCGGTGCATCTAAGAAATGGTCTGCAGCAATTTTACGGAAATTGCCAGGATGATGCCAACAGTATACTAATTTCTTCCTAATCATTGAATAGCGAGAAGGAAACAATTATACAGAGTCTGTCAGGAAGGTGTTACGTTTTTCAAAACAATTTAATACAGATTTCTTTCAGTACATATTTATTTCTTTCAAAGATTACATATATAATGCCATTTAAAAACATAAAGTACAAAAAAATAAAATCCAGGTATAAAAAATAACGGCGTCCAAGTAGCGATAGTTCTTATTCAGACATTGTTGCAGGCGGGTGGAAAAATTGTCTACACAAGTTTCGAGCCTAGCCCGTTGAATTGCTTAAATTTCTCCGGTTATGGCTACCGAAAGATCTTGAAGAGTTCGCAGTTTTTCAATGTAAATCTGAGCTTTCAAGTAGTTCCAGAAGAAATAATCACATGGTGAAAGATTCAGTGATCGAGGGTGCTACTCCACATCCCCGCGCAATGATATGAGATGCCTTGGAAAATATTTTCTTGAAAAACCCGTGGATTATTTTGAGGTAAGGCAAGTAGCCCCGTCCTGTAGAAAAAAAACTCTATCAAGGATAATTATGGCAACATCGTAAAGTAATGCTGTAAATTGACCGTCACAGCGTGCCCGTTTTCTCAGAGACAGTAGGCTCCAATTACAGTTACCCTCTCACTATGCAGAAACCTTTGATAGACTTCCCATGGATTACACTAATATGCAAATATTTGTTGTTTTGAAATGAAAAGGTGTACCGAAATGGATTTTTTCTGCAGATTCCGAAAATGACTTTCAAATTCCGCATCACGTCAGATTTCTCCACAAATCACGAAAATGTAGACATTTAAAAAAACGTATTTTTTAATAACATTGATATATGTAAACGTTTTTAACGTGTTAATAAAATACATATTTAAAAGCAAACATACCTAACATTTACCACTGGGCTCCCCTTGAAACTTCCTCTTCTTGGATTGTTTTCGGTGTTCGTCCGCACAGCCTCGTTTTCAACATCCAAACAAAGTCGGCCATCATATTTACAATCCACTTTTCTCAGTATCTCTTTTCTACCGTTTTAATATCCCGACGGAAGTGCTTGCCATGTTTTTCTGTAAAATCACCAAGATTGTCAGGAAAGTAATTTAGATGAACATGGAGAAAGCGAACTTTAACGCTTATGTTGCAACCAAACAGTTTATAGAATTCCAACATCTCCTCGACTAAAATGGTGTAATTTTCAGCTTTCGTGCCTTCCAAAAAGTTTTGTACCGCCTTTATGAATGCAGTTTATGCTCGGAATTCATACTCACTTATGGTTTTCTCGAATATGTTGCCCGCCATCAATTTTCGTTTTCGTAAGCCTATAAACATGCCACATTTAATTTTTCAGACTTGCTAAATTATCCCAGTATTGTTTGACAAGGTATTACAGCACCGTGTCAACCAACATTGAAGTGAGTTCGAAATCTTCGCTGTCTGCGCCACCGAATGACAGTTTTCAACAAACGTGTCGTAAACAAATACGCGTTGTTCAATCGTCCACGGCCCAATGAATACTAAAATAGCATCTAACAATTGTATAGTAACCATTGCGCATGCGCTGGTTCTTCTACAACCAATGTTATACCCGTCTCAAAAACATAAAATCTCTCTACCGGACTCTGTAGTACTAATCTCATACAAAATTATGTTATTATTCTTCTAGTGCACATTCGAATATTAAAACCAACAACCTTAGCAGATACATAACATTAAGGTACTAAACCATTGGCCATCAAGTTTCATTTTGAATTACCATCTACAGGTGTCACAGAATCAAATACATTCCTTCTGTGTGAGCCCTCAGACAATAAACCACTAGTATGCAAATCATAATATTCAAAATTAAACCCTCTGCATTATACAACAGGTTCTTAGTGGATAGTAATGTACTGCAGCACTTCTGAGTAAACCCCAGATTAGAGCACTGACTGCCAATATAAAGAATACTACTATACAATAGATGTGTATTATAATACCAGACGCTAAACCTCTTATTGGGAACTAATACATAGCCTAAACTATTGGTACTATTGTGTGGATATTAGAATATCAAGATATCAACACACCAACTATTATTTTGTAGGAATCAAAACACCAAAACACTAAATATCAACCCTTTACATGAGCACCAAACATTAGAACAATTAGTACTACTGAGTACTGTATTCAATGTCCAGCAATTGAAATTAGAAAAATAGTGGTACTCGGGGTAAAACTATGTTGCATGATTGTTATAACGTCAGGTATTAATTTTCTTCGCGGGTACTAAGGCCCAGAGCAGTACATACAGAATTTTGTGACATCAAAGTACCAAAGCAGAAGATCACTAAATATTAAAACCTCTACCAAAGTCATCATTTTTAAAAATCCCAAATAAAAACCATCTTTGATTAACAAATTCGAAAACAAATGTTGAAAAAGTACTTTTTTATGTTAATAAACCAACCTAAAATTTAATAACAATAAAACAAAAGTATATTTTAGCGATAATTTGTTTTTCTCTATCTAGCTGTTATAATGGGTTAAAATGCTATATTTTACCGTTAGTGCATGTTCTCTATTTCCAGCGCATCAATTTTGTATTGGCTACATTCCTGAAGCATGAATTACGTGTGCTAATCAATTCCGTGCATAATGTCGCATTGTATTCAGAATTTTAGACGACATCCGCCAAACCTTTTCATGAAAAATTTAATTAACAATAGATTTGGTTTGTTTAGTGCGCGATAAGTATCGATCAACCGTATCCTAAACATAGTATTGGTTAAAAATGACTGCCATTTTTAAAAATATCTTTTTAAATTATCGTTATTTATTGGTAGAATTAGCAGGTAAAGTATCGAATTGCTCTTTTTAGGTAATAGTAATTAAATAAGTAATTTTAGATCCCAGAGTGGAGCCTTTGTTCCTTATGGGCTCTCCATTTCCTTTACTACTGATTGTTGGATGCTACCTTTATTTTATATTTAGTTTAGGACCTCGTCTAATGCACAACAGATCTGCTTTCAAATTAGAGCGCCTTATGATCGTGTATAATTTGACGCAAATCGTATCATGTTCTTACTTATTTATACAAGTAAACAGTAACGAAATTTATAACACGAATAATTAATAGCGTGCTTTTAGGGCGCTGAGATATGCCTTATTTAAGTATAGTTTAAAATGTGAGCCTGTAGATTACTCTTATGAAGAGATTCCTCTTTTTATAATGAAACATTTTTGGTTCTATTTTCTGTTGAAGGTTTATGATTTGATGGATACGGTAAGTAGATTTATTTTTGTATGGCCGATATTAATCTGAAAATTTTAGGTGTTCTTTGTGTTGCGCAAGAAGAATAATCAAGTTACGTTTTTGCATGTTTACCACCACACTGGCATGTGTATCCTGGGTTGGATAGGAGTGAAGTACATCCCAGGAGGGCATGGCTTCTACCTTGGTTTTGTAAACTGCTTCGTTCATATAATCATGTACTTTTACTATCTGCTATCCGCTTGGAACACGGAATATAAGAAGAACATTTGGTGGAAGAAATACATAACGCAGCTGCAAATTGTAGCCAATTCAGAAACTTGCATTACCTTATCTCATTGGTTTTAATTTTAGGTGCAATTCTTTATCCTTACAATATCGTTTGGTCAAATTCTGTTTTATTCGGACTGCGCTTATCCTAAGTGGGCGGCTTTGCTTATTTTGCCACAAAATTTACTAATGCTAAGCTTGTTTACAAATTTTTACATTAAAAACTACATCAAACCGCAGCAGAAACAGGAAACGAAAAATGGAAAAATTGCGTAACAGCTGCAAAAGTAAACTGCAATGAGAATGTTTTTTCACAGCACAACTATTTAAATACAATTAACAGAAAGGCTTTTAAAGTGATGCACACGTCAAGTATCACAAACATATATTTGCAACAAAGTATTTTACTGCGAATTAAGTAATAAAATATTTAAGCAGCATTAAGTGTCGGTATCAATTATAAATATTTAATTTATATACAACGCTTTATTACAATTCATGTGTAAGATTTATAAATAAACAATTAAATTTAGAAAAAATATTTGATAACATACTTTAAATTTTAAAAGTGCCGGTGTATCCTACATTATTAACATGGAGTCGAACATGATACTGTACTGACGTCATTTATCTCCTTAACTAACTTTTATTCTCCAATTAATGTCAAAAACAACATATGTTTAGGGAAAAAAAACAAAAATTAAAGAGCACTGGTTTTCAAATGTAGTTTATCAAAAATTGTTTAATTTCTTGCATATACAATTTTGGACTTTTTACCATATTTAACACATAAAAGGCTTTTTGCAATAAGTTTTTTTGATCATATGTCTGATAACTTTGTTGTAATTCAATGCTTTCGGCGTAAAGCGTTTAATAGAAATTATTAAGCTCAGGCAATTGAACAATGGCTAAAACGATCTTGAAAAAACTACTTGTGCCACACCTCGTAACTGAGGCAGATAGTTTCTCAGTAGAACTTTTCACACTTCTTTACATTCAAGAATTTCAAGCATATTATTTGTTTAGGAAATTTTTCCAGATCTTAGAGATTACTAAACTTCCTAGACATAATTTATAATAACATCTTAGATTTTCCCCGGCTTTGTAAGCCAGGAAAAGTACATATGTTTACGAGTTTATAGAATCATAAGCTTTTAATGAAGCTATTGGCGTAATAAAGCTGAATTAAAGATCTACTACAAGTAAATATCTACAGAACTAATTGTCAGCCACTATAAAGGTTCCTTAGTTTATTCTCTCGAACGGTGTTTTTAATTTTGGCCACTAGTCTTTTATACTTTTGCTGATAATCAAAATCCAGAGATCACTGCATATCTTGTCATGGCCGATATGTTCGTGAATCTGCTCTTTAAACTTTTCAAATTATAATAATAGTCAGATAATAAAAAGGAATTCTCCCAAACGAAAACCAAAGTCCAGTCACGAGATGACAAAGTAAAAAAAATATTGTTTGCATCTTAAAGTATAACTAAAGTAAGGAAGACTAGGTCATAAAAGCCAGTACGACTAGAAAATTGGAACACTACAAAGTTGTACCATTAATGTTTATCATTTATCTGCTCTGCGGCCCTTCTTAAGACTCTAGCGACGCCTCTTTGAAGAGGATGTTCAAATTTTAAAGAAAAAATTACTTTGATTTGTTAAAAAGTTATTGCTGGCAAGTAGCTGGGTAATATCCTGGTTTTTCATCTAAAGTTCAATGACGGTATCTTTTAGATAATAGATTTTTTGGATGCTAATTTTTGGCACTAATCTTGTGTAGAATTAATTTAAAAACCTATTTTTCATATCTGATTGACGTCGGTTGATCTACATTTGTTTTTATTTTACTTTCCTTATCCTATAATAAGGAAAGTAATCGGTGGAAATTTGACCTACCCAGTTTTTCACATTTCTGGACGAAATATAGTCTCAGGAAACCAAAAAAGTTGGTTTGAGCCATTGGTTCGTGTGTGTGTGTGTGTGTGCGTGCGTGCGTGGTGTGTGTGTGTGTGTGTGTGTGTGTGTGTGTGTGTGTGTGTGTGTGTGTGTGTGTGTATATATGTCGGTCTGTCAGTAAACAAGACATCTCGAGAACCGTAAGAGCTAGAGACTTGAAATTTGGTATGCAAGTTACTTGTAGGTAGGGGACGCAGTGCGAAGCTTTTAGTAAAAATCGGCCTAGCCGTTTGGTCGCAAGGTCGCAAAATCGGTCGCAAAATCGGCCGCAAAGCGGTCGCGAATCTAAACGGTTGAAGGTACAAAAAATTTATGAGAATAAAAATGATTTATTATCGAGATAAACATGAATTTAAAATAAAAGTTGGTAAAATATGAACTCGAAAAAAAATTGAAGCTCAGGATTTTTAATATACCGGATGTTCCTAAAATTTTTCGGGAAATTTATATTAGCGGATAGGTCGGACCGAGACGAACAAAAAATTACCATGAAATTTTTTGATCCGAGGTCAAATAAATAAGTTATAGCCGATTAAAAATTAATTAAACGGATTAATCACAGCGCGCTCGGAGAGCTACCGGCGGACTGCGGGAGGACGGGGGGGGGGGGAGCGCTTGGCCGCTAGGAGGGAGCACGCAGACGATAATGGCGAAGACCGTGCGGCCAAGCTCGCACGGTTACCTTCAGTGACGTAGCAAAATTTTAAGTACCAGTCAATTATTGTCTTGTACTGTTTATTTTAATCAGCTTTCGAGTGTTGGACTCGCGCCTCGTCCTTTTTTAAATTAACAAATTTTTAGACGAGAGCAGCGCAGGGCGAGACGATGGACTCGTGCCTCGTCCTTTTTTAAAATAACAAGTTCCAGGGCGCGAGCAGCGCAGGGCCGAGACGATGGACACGCTATAATATATAATAATAGGATAAGGAAAGTCGTGTGATGTTCACACCAGGTTTTTTTCAAATTTTCATGTATAAGTCTAAAATACTTTTTAAACAAAACAAATTCTAATTTAAGACGGCACTAAACATTTTCCAACTCTATGCAGGTTCTAGAAAAAGACATACTACTCTAACAGATGTTAGAGTTTCATAATATATTCAAAATTTATCGACTGCATTTTCGCATAATAACAGTTTGTTTGGACGCAAGCCATTTTTTATTATTTTTTAATTTACTTGGGATTGGTGTCCACTATTATGAGGTCATCAACCCAAGCATATTTAGACCACGCGTTAAAACCAAATTATGGCAACTAAAAATGTGCTTTAATCGATATGGAAATTACCTGTTTAAGGGTATTCTAAATCAACATAGCAAAAGGACAAAATTTGTAATAACCCAGTTTTACATTAAATGAAACGTTTTTTCACATAACTTGAAGAAAAACACGGACACTGTAATTAAATTTTTTAATCTATTAGTCTAATTCTTTAACAAAAGCTGCATTGTCATTGCAGGACAGTTAGTTGAAACAAAGCATATAATTCAGAGAAATGTAATGCACCATATTATAAAATCAATTGTTTAATTTCCTTATACAAGAATATGACAACAGCAAAAAGAGCCAGAAAAAAATAGGTTGAT
The DNA here is from genome assembly GCA_036346155.1 of Sinelater perroti. Classification (NCBI taxonomy): domain Eukaryota; kingdom Metazoa; phylum Arthropoda; class Insecta; order Coleoptera; family Elateridae; genus Sinelater; species Sinelater perroti. Next base: position 8,055,686 of record JARFIY010000265.1, read on the forward strand.
ATAGAAACAGTAAAAATGTGTAAGTACAACCTTAGACAATTTAAATACCTTCGTTAACGGTGAATTGACAGAAAACTTTAAAATGTACAAAACAATGAAAAAGTCGACGATCATATTAAAAAGGGACTACAAAGAGTTAAAATAAAGACCAGAGAAGATGGAAAACCAAAAACTATTTTAGACAAAAAGCGAAATTAAAGAAAACGGTTATAGAAGTACAACTACAGGGGCTATGAAACGTTAAGAAGCGTAAATTTATATAAAAGGGAAAAGCAGATAATAGACAAATAGATATGGAAAACAATTAAAAAGTAATACAAAATATTTTAAGATTTGTTGTTGAAGAAAATAACAGTATTTTCAGAAACTATCAGCTAACATTAGGTATTTCATTAAAATAAAAGCAGAAGAATTACAAAGAATAATAAAAAACACCTAATTAAAAGGAAAGTAGTGGCTCAGGAAACATTAAAATAAATATCTTAAAGTATCACAGGACAACAGGTGATAACACAGTTATATAAGGATGTTAAATAAAAAACTAAGAGTGTTTATTTATAAATAGTTTAAATCAACATACTTGTTTCAAAATCAAAGAAAATTTATAAAAAATCCTATATCAATAATGCTTTTAAAAAATGTATACAAATATTCAAAAACTCCACAAAGATACAAAAGATTTGAAACAATCAGAAGACTAAAACGAAGAAGCTGCCTCTCACATTATTCAAAATATTTGTTGCGTGTTTCAAAAAACTTAGAAAAAACGAACTGAAATGAACATACCTTTTAAAAAACCATTTATGCGTTACAATTCAAACATAATGAAATCCGTTTCACCTAATGAAAAAAGAAAAATAGAAAAATTGAAAAAGAATACGAAAACATTGCTTTGGTAATAAATTTAAGTAATAAAATATACTTAGAAGTGACAATGTGCAAAGGTTAAAACGAAAAAAAAACTTGAAAATAAAACTAAAAAATCAGTTAAAAAATTAAATGCAAAACCACAAAAAACAATATATACAAGATGATAATAAAAATTATAGTTATACATAATACAGAAAAAAAGAATTGAACGAAGCGATAAAGATAACAACAATAGAAATAGATGCACTCTAAAAATATGCAATATATCGAGAAAGAATAAGGATATCCAACAATCTGATAAAACAGTTAATCAACTTTGAATAAAACATAGTATAGCACGTCTAAGGAAAATAACTAATACGGTACAGCTACATTAAAAGCATGGGAAAAGACCAATTACTTAGAAAAAAAACTAAAATGGACTCCATCTGAAAAAAGTGATAAACTAAGAAAAGTCACTATACACAAACGTACATAAATTGTAACGTTATATATATATATATATATATATATATTTGTCAGGTAACCAGAAAAGGTTTATGCGCTTTCTATACCTACGCCATCGCTGGGTGGTTTCAAAACATAAACTCTCACGTTTCTGGAAGTTATACAGAATATTACGGAAGCAACTCAAAATTTCAGTAACTTCTTCAATATCGTCATAGAGCTGATATCTTGCACCAAAGACATCCTTGGTATGTTAAGAAGCCTTCGTCTGGGTTACCATCCAGCTTCCGCCACTTTAGCCACCTTCTTCCAAGGTCAAGTATTTCCACAGAAGCAATGTTAGGGGCTTAAACCCAGGTATCTTATATGTCAAGGATGTCAACGTCAACATACCCACAAAAGTCATATCTAGATCAACTCTCCAAAAGGTTATAATTTTCTTGTTGGTAACTTCTTTCTGTTATATAGTATATTCTATTCGCAACTTAAATTATTTTAGTAATCTTTGTTAATGGTTTTTATGCCGAAATCGGTACCGACAATTCAAGTGATAATCGTAAATGATGGGTTAAGAGGTCAAAATCACAACGGTGTGATATTGTCTTCACTCATATAAACTGCCACAAAATAAAATTGGATATCATCAGATCGAAAAGCAATTAACTAAATCGGTCATATGATCTCTCTTAAATGATCAATAGACGAGGAGCAGATATAAAATCTGCCCACCATCTTGTTGTAACTAAAGTTCGATTTTAGTTTATAAAACAAACTCAAAAATATCAGAAAATCAAAATGTATTAATACAAAAAAAATAAAAGTTAGTAAAAAAGATTTATTATTAGTTTACGAAAAGTAAAAAAGAACTATTTGCGACACATCTATTGAATGCACATAAAAAACTGTAAAAAAAACATTGTTGAAAGTAGTAAGAAAATAACGACTAGCACAAGAAAAAGTTAGACAAACTGGATTAAGCAAAAATTAAAGACAATAAAAGGAAGCTGTAAGAATGTGAAACACAGTTAGAAGTGACGAACCAAGAATATGTTAAGCGTAGCAAGAAAGCTAAAATTAGCTCAAAATTAAACAAAAATACCTTTATTGAAAATTTGACATCTGATGTTGATAATAAATAATTATGTTGTATTATAAAGGTATTGTTAGGACATCCAAGAACTGAAGAAACACCAATTTAAAATAAATATGGAATAATGTTATGCACTGTTGTATAACAATTATAACGTGCAAAAAATAAATGTTGCAAGTGTTCAGATTCCCCCAGATATTGGAATTCCCAAATATCCATAAATGCAGATGCCTACTGAACTTAACAAAAAAGATACGATTCAATAACGGTATATATATTAAAAATTTACCTAGTGTGTATAGCAGATATATTTCACTCGCTTTTTCAAAAAACAGATTGAAAAAAGAATACCTATCGGCTGAAAGGAAGGCATTACTATCAAAGTTCCTAAAATATATATTTACAAAAATGTAAAAATTAGAGAATAATTGATCTTTTCAATATTACGAGTAAAGCTTTTCACTCAGAGTCGTCTCCTGTAGACCAATAAAACTTCCTCTTTGCCTGTATGTGCTATTACCTCTATGGTATAAGACCTTAAACTGTCTTAAGTTTTATGGTGCCTTTTATTGACCTTTGCCTTAATATACCCCATACGTAGTAGTCAAGGGAATTATAGTCGGGACTGGAGGCTAACCAGAAGTTAGAGAACTAGTAGAAATACAAATTGTTGTATAGCGATGTCTGGTTTTTCTTACTTTATAAGCTAAAACAAAATCTTGCAGAAACCAGTACTTCTGCTCAGTCACTACTTCTTCAAAAAAGTGGGGCGCTGTGACAATATCTTTGCTGCTTACAAGTTTCAGCACCATTACAAAGGCGAAAAACTTTACAGGCACATTGTCAGATTCAACGGTAAACTTGGCGATTCACCTTCCTGTCCTGGATAAAGCTCTTTTCTTCCGAAAAGTAACTTGTGTTTGATGTCATTTAGCAGTGTTTGAGCCTTTAAATTCCTGCCCATCTTTTATTTTTCAGTCAACAGTGAGGACGAATGACTTGTAGTGCAAGTCCTGGTGCACTGCTAAACTGACTTTGTCACGTCCATTTTGTTTTTGTTTTGGTAGGTCAGTCATGCTTCACCCAGAATCTTGATAGATCTCTTTCAATTCGCGTACAAATTCATCACTTTTCTTGAGATCAGATCGCCTGATGTCAGCAGTTCCCTCTCCCGGTGACCAAATTATCTGTACTTCTTGGTTATGCCTTAATTTTTTTGTAGCTAAACCATGTAATAATTTCTGGCGGTGATTTTCCGGTACGAAGAGATTCAAGTATAGCAACTTTGAGGGCGTATTCTTGGACCATTTTGTCGACACTCACAGGTTATTAATTATGTAAATCCAACTTGTTGCCTAATAAAGGATTGCGCATGAACATAAGATGGATTTAAATTAAAATTAAAATAATCTCGGACTAACCTCAAGAACTCTGTATCAAACAAAGTTAACACGTTGACTGCCACGGCAATTTTCAGAAATCTGGCTTAAAATGACAATTTGATTTAATCACATTATATTATTAAAAACTCTAATTCTAGTGCATAGTTAACATCAAAAAGCATAAAAAATGTGTTTAAAAAAATAAGTTTTATTACTTATCTCGTAGTTGGTTTCTGTAACAGAAATCTCTTCGCGGAAGCCAACTACGAGTTAATTCGCACGCAGACACGCTTCGATCTGTCGCTTCGCTAAAGCTGGATCATAGATACGCGTCCATATTCGTCAGTAGTATCTCAGAAATTGTCGAGTGCATCACATTTACGTCTTTCTTGAGTGTTTTGTTTTATTAATAATTATTGTTATAATTAAATTATCAAGAATCTAATATGGATAAGAAAAGACCACTGACTCAAAATGAAATTGAGTACTACACAAATCTAAGTGATTCAGAATTTGACGGGATTTTTGGCGAGGATGGTAACGACATTAGCGATTATGAACCTTCTGAGAATTCAAGTGATAGTGAAGATGAAGTCGTCTCCGAACCTGAAGATAATGACGATGATTCCCAAAGCAACATCAAATGCAAATGATAATTTGCGGACAGAAATTGAACAAAAACCCGAATTATTTATTTTCCAAGAAAATGTTGGTGTGAAATTGGATACGTCAAATTTTACAGTACACACGCAGGTAGACTTATTTTTTTCGGATGAGTTTCTTGCATTACTGGTGGAACAAACTAATTTATATGCTGCGCAAGAAATTGAAAAACGCAAAGCAATAAAAAAATCTAATAGGTTATCAAAGTGGCAAGACGTCAGTGCTGCAGAGATGAAAGTTTTTATTGGACTTTTGTTGCAAATGGGACCTTGTACTTTTCCATCAATTGAACATTATTATTATTAATGTAAACTTATGGCGCTCACATATGAGTCGAAATCGATTCCAGTTGTTACTTCGTTATTTTCATTTGGTTGATAACTCAATACTATCTGCCGACAGATAATACAAGGTGAGACCAATACTAAATCATTTCAATAATATTATGAGTGAAAACTATGTACCAGATAAAAATATTTGTATTGACGAATCCATGATGCTATGGCGGGGAAGATTGCTTTTCCGCTAATTCATAAAAAATAAAAAACACAAATATGGTATCAAACTGTATGAAGTATGTGTGTGCGGTCTTGTAATGAAAATAAAGATTTACAGCGGAAAACTGACAATAATGTAGGTCACACTACTGACGTTGTTTTACATTTACTTGAGGACTATCTCGATAAAGGATACACGGTTTACATGGATATTTTTTATAATTCTGTTATTCTTACAAAACTGCTAAATACACAAAAAACTTATTTGTGTGGAACCCTACGAAATAAAAGAAAAGAAAACTCCAGAGATGTGGTAAATCGTATTTGGCAGCAAAATGGTCCTGTTACTGTATAAAAATAGAAAGACAAACGAGATGTCCTTAGCATTTCAAACATGCATGTTGTTGAAATGGTAGAGGTGCCCAATCGCAATGGAAAAATTTCTATGAAACCGAATATAATTCGAAATTACAATAATGGAATGTCTGGCATTGATCGATCAGATCAAATGCTTTCGTACTACTCATCTCTAAGAAAGACTATTAGATGGCCCAAAAAGGTTTCACTGCATATTATAGACATATATGCACAATGCTCACAAAATTTTTCAGAAAGTAACTTCTTCTAAAATAAAACTGATAAAGCTCAGAGAAGAATTCGTCGTCGCATTGATTGGAGAAGAGATTCAACCAGTTTCGAAAAAAATTAGATTGCAAGAGCTCCATTATTTAGAAAGTCTACCACCTACAGAAAAAAAACAGCGTCCGACAAAGCCATGGCGTATATTTACCCAAGCAAAAAAACGCCGAGAAACGCGTTATTTCTGTCCAGCCTGTAAAGAGAAGCCAGCCTTTGTGTGGAAGATTGTTTTAAGAAGTTCCACAAACAATAAAATATTATTTTTTGAATTTGAATTCATTTTTGTAATATTATTTTTTGTTCGTTTTTTAATAAATTTTCTGTTCATGCAAGTCAGCATTTATTTTTTGTTTTTTTTTCCAGACGCCATCTATCGATATTAGCACTGATATATTCCGAGTTTAATCGTAGCTGCACAAAAATGGCAAGTAAACAAGGACGAGATAACTCGTAGTTGGCGTCCTAGAAAAGAACGCAATCTACGAGTTATCTCGTAGTCGGCAGTCAACGTGTTAAAGCAATTTTTAATAATATAATATAGAAGAAACTAAATTGTTTTAGTTTAGTATTTAGACAATAATAATATGTTCAGAATAATAATAGAACAATCACTTGACTACCAGTCTCCGCTTCAACTAGTCCGTATCTGTTATTAACAGACCATTATGCTTCTATAGTCGGAAACCAAGGGACTAATATGTATAATTAAAGAAATTTATTTGCATTATATACACAGAATATCTCACAAGAGATTATTATTATTATAATGATAACATTAATAATACTTTATATTATGTTTATAATTGTGTAACAGGTTAGTAATATAAAGAATATAAAATTACATAAATAATTAAAATAAAGTTGTGTGTTTTTTAATGTCGTTTCCTAATTTTATCTAAACACGTATACATTTTGAAATTTTTAATTAATCAATTAACTAATTATAGTCACAGGTTTAATAGCTTTATTGCTAGTGATACTTTATTAGTATTAATTAAGGCTTTACATATGCTGCATAATAAGTTAAATTTATAAATTAAATATTTTATTATTGTTCTTGCTAAACAATGTAATTTTAATGTAACTTAATAAACATATTAATTAATTAGATGATAATCATAGTTGTATATTTGGTTGCATAAAATAGAAAGTATTTACGTATGAACTCAATGATTTTTAACCAATAAAAATGCATTAAAAATGAATGTATAACAAACATTGATCAATACAAGTCATCTATCTAATTACAAGATAAAATAAACAAAGTTAAATACATCAAGATCTGTAAAAATAAAAAAGCTGTATAAGACTCCATTTATTGCACTAACGATTAGAACATATAAACAAAAAGTACTTCTGAATGCAGATGACTTTTCTGCACTTACCATTCAAATCTTCACTGACAATTATTCAAATGCTTGCCCTCACAAAATGTTGGACCAAAGAGGAAACAATAATTCTATACAATACATAAACATTTTCGTGTAACTTTCGAACCAAATTAAATGTTTTCCAAATGCTTCCCATTATTGTAGACGTTACTATTGCACATTACATCGTGGAAGTTCCTTACAAACCACATATATTTCTATGGTTTGTACAATATAAACTCTAATTGTTCTAAACAGAAAAATTTTAAGGTATTAGCGTAACGATTTTAATTATATCTGTTATACTTGCGGTGGTTTGCAATCAAACGGGATACGTCGTTATCATTTTTAAGTATGAAGAATTTCCTCAATGCTTTGACAAAAAAAAATATTATGAAACCCTAGAATCAAAATAATTAATCCAAAAATATGAAGACAAACTGCATTTTTGCAATCTCAATTGTATTTTTACTGTTGGGACCACAGAGGTCTAAAGAGAGAACAAATCTTACTCGATAGTAAGTTGGTGTAACCATAATCTGATAATGATTTTGTTTGATTTTTGCATTAAATCTTAAGGATAAGTGCTATAATAATCTTAAAAGCAGACCTTTCTACTTCTACATTAATCAAATAGAACTACTTTTGAAAACAAGAGAATTATAATTTTAATACAATACTTAAATGTTACATCACTAAACTTTTTCTATATAAAAAACTTACAAAAATACTGATGGTGTCAACCCTAGCAGACCCTATAATTAAAAACTGCTGTTTATTTTACGAATGTCTTTAACACCACCGTTTATCTTATGATATTGATGTTTTTATAGACGATCCTCAATAATTCTTACTTTCAAAAATATTGTTTCTCTATTTTTCCCAAAAATTTTTGAAGATAACGTTGTTTCCCTATACAATAGAAAATTAAGATTATCATACCTGGAAAAATAGCCAAACAGCTCAATTCTTACAGACCAATAAGCTTTCTGCTTCTTATGCCCAATGCATTTACAAAAAAATATTTTTAAACGAACAATGAAACGATAGACTTTAATCAATATAGACTATCTTATCAATTTTAATTCTGAAAATGTTATTTAACTATAAATATAAGAAGTCTTGTAGATAACAAAATATTGTAGAATAACGTTCTTAAATATAGAGCTGCCTTTATCATAATGTATCATAGATTTGTTCTAGAAATTTAAACTCCATTTTCCAAGTATCTTTATATAACTTTAAAATCATACACAAGTAAATAATTTCTCCAAATAAAGACAAATAATTGTGTCAATATGTTTCTAGAGTTATAAGTGAATTAATAAAAGAAAAAAGGAGAGCAAGGTCAATCTGGCAACGTACACACAACGTTAATGATAAAACCACATACAATCGACTTACTAATAAACTTAGGAAGAAGATGTTAGAGGCGCGTAATGAAACATTCCATAACTACATAACCAACTTATCCAAAGAAGATCACAGTATATGGAAAGCCACTAAAGGTTTAAGAGACCCCAACAACAAGTCCCGCCGTTACGCAAAACGATGGCTCCTGGGCAAGATCAGACAAAGAAAAGTTGAACTTTTGCCCAACATCTGGCAGACGTATTCACACCTCACTCTAATGAAATTGATGAAGATGTTAACAACTTTACGAAGCACCTACAACTATCACCCCTATAAAAAATTCACAATTGGTGAATTACAAAATGAAATAAAATGGTTAAATAATAAGAAAGCGCCGGGCTATGATCTCGTTACAGGCCTTGCTAAACAATTACCACGACAAAGAGAACAATTCTATTGGCATCTTTATGCAATCCTACGCTTAAATACTGGCTTACAATTAAAGTTTGCAAGGTCATCCTAATATTAAAACCTGGCAAACCACCAAATGAAGCTCAGTCTTACCAATTAATCTACTGCCTGTCGTGTCAAAACTCCTAGAAAAATTAATATTAAAGCGAATAAACGAAAATAGTCTACTTGAAGAATGGATTCCAAATCACCAGTTTGGATTTCGCAAAGAACACTCGACCATAGAGCAATGCCACCGAATAACCAATATTATTCAGCAATCATTTCATAGTAAAAATATTGCTCTGCTGTATTTTAGATGTACGGCAAGCGTTTGACCGTGTTTGGCACAATGGGCTACTATTTAAAATTAAACACATCTTTCCACATCAATATTATCTCCTGCTTAAATCTTATCTAACTAATCGACACTTTCAAACCAAAGTTGGTATGGAATATTCACAACTGTATCCAATCACGGCTGGTGTTCCCCAAGGAAGTGTTTGCCACTCTTATATCTGATTTTTACTGCAGATATACCGACGACCCAACCATAACATTGGGGACATTTGCAGATGACACTGGAATCCTGGCATGTCATGAAGATCCACAAATCACAACTAATATCTTGCAAGAGGCACTAAGTACAATAGAGGGTTGGCTGGAAAAATGGAGAATTAAGGTCAATCAGACGAAGTCCAATCATATAACATTTACCACAAGACGATCACAATGCCCACCTGTAAGCTTGAATAACGTACCCATCCCAAGCAAATGCAATTAGATACTTAGGTCTCCATATGGACACAAGATTAACGTGGAAACCACATATAATAAAAAACGCAAAGAAATGGACATCAAAATTAAAAAATGTAATGGCTCATAGGAAGAAACTCTCAACTCTCAACAGAAAACAAATTACTGGTGTAAAATCTATCATACGACCAATATGGACATATGGCTGTGAACTCTGGGGTTGCCAGCTACTAAATATGACATAATACAACGTTTCCAGTCTAAGACATTAAGAAGTATATTCAATGCTCCCTGGTATGTTTCAAACCGTACTCCACTTTGACTCCAACGTACAATGTGCGGGACATAATCAGACAACGGGCTACAAGCCACCATGCTCGCTAGTGGGACACACTAATAACGAGATTAACCACTAACACAGCAGCCAGTAATGAGACGACTTAAACGGAAGTGGCCATGGGACTTGACAGAATAAAGAAATCATTTACACCATCCCTAAGCCTTCAATGAGTAAGAGACTGCACCATGGGTGCACCTCTTCAAATCTATTCCAAACTTCACGCAATTAGCTCATAGAATTTATTGTAATTAATTCTGATTGCTAATGTACACGAATTAAAATTAAAAAAAAAATTTGTCAATATATTACCAAATCACTTTAAGAGTGTCAGTCACAGGACTGAGTATGGGGATCTCTTCTTTATTTAATATAAACAAGTTGGTTCAAATATGACGTGGACTGTTTTTTTTACAACAAAATCAAATTCCCAAACACTTATTTGCTCATGTCAATCTTCAACATTTTATCCAACGTTCTAGAAGCATCCTGGTGCCCATTTCAAAAAAGGTTTTTTGTTGGCGGCGTATCCACTTTCAAACAGCCTAGATGACAGCGTTTTTTTTATAAACCGCATACCTGCAAGTCCGATTTGAGCCATCCGAACAGGTAGAAATCACTTGAGGCCAAATAGGGACTGTACGGTAGGATGTGATAAAAGGTTTATTTTTAATTACCAGAGGGTTTACATTGTTGTTTTGGTCATCTGGGGCAATGCATCGTCTTGAAGAAAGGCTGCCCGCTTTCCACATGCCTTCGGATCGGATTTTTTCTTTGCGTATGTTGGCAGAAGATCTGAGTAATAAGCTACATTCACTGTTCTACACAAATCAGTCCCGGTCATATTTAAACCACCTTGTACACGATTTATCCGGAAAGTGTTGGAAACAATTTTCTAACAACGGGCTAGAATGTCACGGTTTTTAGCGGCATAAATAGTGAGGTAAGAGCTTATTAAGTAAAGAATGCATCATTTTCAATGAAAAGGGCCCTATAGGATACGGAGAAGAGAATGCAAGGTTCTGAATACGGCAAGCTGAATACTTCAGCGAACATAAAAAATTTAAATAAGAGATAAATACAACAAAGGAAACGTAACATGTCTACCTCCACATAAAACGTAAAAACAAGAGAGATAAATAAAATAAACCAAAACACAACTATCTGTACATAAACGACAAAGAAAGGGAACTATTTGTACATTTGGAGTGGTATCGCTACAGGTACAAGAGCAAAGATAGGAAGATCAATAACAAAGTGGATCAATAAAATATAAACAATTTTAAAAGTTACGATAAAATTTGTGAAGAGAAATGACGTTAGTGAAGATTTATGAAATAAACGACGCTGCAAAACGCATACAGAGATAGCTTCGGAAGCAATAAACAAAACACACAAGCAAAATTATAAGTGATCTTAACTGCACGACTTGAAAAATAATAAACAATAAGGTCGTTTAAAGATTTGGACATAATTTATAAAATGACAATGATATGCAAAGAGCACAAATATAAAATTACAAATACATTCTTTAAACACGGAGATATCCAAAAATATACATGGGAATATACGGGTAGAGAATAAAAATCAATTATTAATTTATGACTATTTAATAAACTAAAACCAAGATGTTAGAGTATACAGACAACCCGAGTATGATACGGATCGTTATCTAATAATAGAGAAATTTATTTGTATAGGACAAAGAACAAAAAAATATACAAACCAAATTAAATAAAACAGTACCAATCCAAGACTAACTATTGGCTGACACTGACTACAAAATTACAAATAATAAACTTTGGGTTTTGTTACGATATTATTGGAAGGCAAGCTTAATCACAAGAAATGCTGAGTTGAAGGCGACAGAACTGTTACTCAATGAACAGTGGTCAAATAATTTTGATATTAAAGACACGCTTCGTTTTCGTCGGCTATTAAAATTGAAGGACAGAGAAGAAGTTTGAAGACCTAGGCAGGGTCAAGGTTCTTTTATATCTAGCCTAAAGCCTAACTCGGCTCCATATAACTACAGTCTTTTTTGGTCAATAGAGAACGGTCTTCGATTTGAGTTTTTTGATAAAGTTGAAGAAACTTGTCAAGAATTCTTTGATTCGAAAGAACCAGAATGGTACTTTTAATTAGATTTAACAACTTGCGAAACAGTGATAAAAGATCGTAGACGATGAAAACTTTTATTTTGAAGACTAGTCGTTATTACTTCTAAATCAATTCATGCATAGAAACTGTTATTTATCATATTGATCACAAACATTTTGATCAATCTTGTATTTAATCTTAAAAATGGTGGTTATTCAAAAACATCACGTACAAAGTTAGTACTAAGTAGAAATTAAAATATAATTATATCCACATGTAGTATATTACGAAAAATTAACAGGCTGCTAGAAAAGTTGGAGTAGCAACAGCATCCAAATCTACTACTAGATTAAGATGATTTTTAAGTTTCGTTTGGTGCATAATGCTGCGTTCTTTGATAACTTTACATAAGGAAACTTGAAATCGGTGTGAATGGTATGGTTAGAAATATACCATGGTGGTCTGCAATGCATCTGAAGATTTTGGATTACGCTTGTTGACTGGCAGCTGTATTAAACTTATTATCCTAGTCCAAAAGTTATATTCCTAAGTTCAGATTGGTCAGATTACTACTTATAAATCAACAACTTATTTACTATTGACAAATTGAATTTACATCATAGAAGTCACTTGAATTATCTCGTTTTTATACCTCACTGTTTTCGTTTTTAAGTATATGTTATTCCTGATTATGATTGCCAACTAGATGCAATTCTAGATACGTAACGACTTTACTGTGCGGTATGAGTACTTGATTCGTGTTTATTGAGAGGCACTGCTTTTCACAAACTAAGTTTATATACATATATATATATATATATTTATTTTATTTCGTTTGCCTTGAGCTTTCTTTGTTTGACCATACTTGACTTTGATATGTATGATTCTTTGATTTTGGTTGAAACTAAGCTAGAATCCTCATCTATCGCAAAATTGCCGTAAACGCACCTACGATTACTTTTTCCGGTTGTTGGTAAGTCCGTGTATACAATAGTATACGCATGGTGTCTCCCTTATGGTACTCCTGATAGTATGGAGAAACGGTAGCACTTTTTACCGTTGACTTTGATTTCGAAATGAGAGTCGTATAGGTAAGATTTCAGTCAGTTTAGATGATGTGTCCGGAGTGACTTTTGATTTTGAACAAAAGATATGGACGTCACCTCTTATGGAAGGCTTTTTTATGTACAAAAAAGCAGCCCTGGAATGCTCCCGTTCTTATAATGGATTTATTAGTAATATTAATGATGGTACTGCTAGATATTTTAGTGAGCCTGTCTAAAACAAAACAGATGATTCAAGTTTCATACTTCCCGGTTCAAACAAATTTCGTTTTCTATTTTGTCTTTCTTAGTTTAGCAACTAATACCAAGTTACACTTTCTTTGGTTACACTTTCTTTGGTTACACTTTTATCGCCTGAAAAGAAAGTGTAGATACCTACTTCTCTAGCAGCCTATTTCGATATTTTTGACAGATTTTTATCTTACGGTTTAAGTTGTCCTATACAGAAACGCATTGCCTTATATTCCACAGTAATTATTTTTTTCCTTATTTAGTTATATAGTTGCCTAATAAAAGTCCTATTTGTTTGTTAAGTCTATTTTCCAACTAACACTGTTTTATATTTTCTACAATGAGGACACGGCAAAATCCCAATTTTTTGTTAAAAAATTATTATTAAAATATAAATTGTTGGAATCGTCTACCAGTTGCGAAAACTGTTATAACTCTAACATATTCGGGTATGTTGTACCCGTCTATTCACTGAAGAAAGTACATTTTGAAACCTCCAGAATTTTTGATAATTTTCCATATCGAAAGATTGTGGCAATTTACGTCGCTTCGTTGCAGAATATCAGGTGGTTAATAAATTCATCGTCCTCTCTCACATGAATATTTAAAAAGAAGTTTGTAGGTCCATATTTTAAACTTAGACTTTTTCTTCTTTTTTATATATTATTTAATATTATATCTGCAGTACAAATAAATAAATTTAATTTGTCTTATACTTTAATGTTATTTTTATTTTTTATCCCTTTTCCGGATTTACCTCAACAATCCTGTATACAGTTATGCTAAAGGCAATTATAAACAGCACTTAATTCTCAGATAAGATTGTCTCACAAGAGTAACCCATCATGTGTCAAGTCCAAAGTGAGTACTGATCAACAGTGGTGTTTAAAAGCAAGGTAGCGCTTACACAACAATCGGCTTAGACAGGCCGAACAAACTGAGTTAAGTTGAAACTAAGTTTTGCGGTATGCGCGTTCTTATAACCTGCTTGATAGTTCAGTTTTATTTCACTTTTTATTAGCCTATACCTTTCTTTAATATATTTCTCGGGCTTAGCTTAAAGTATTTGCTGACTCTAATAATAAAGAAATAATCTCAGAAATAAAATATTTCTCTAGAGCTTCATCTGGCGTGCGTAAATCGTTCTTAAATCTTACTAGACTAAAATCTATCTAGTAGATAAGGCTGTGTGCATAACAAACATAATGTTTAGTAGTTTGATTGACCACCGGATAAAATCTCTTTTAATTTGGTTGATTAACTGTGTCTCAAGATGTTTGTTTCGACAAAGCTGTAATTCAATTTTATTTCATACCTAAACCGTAAGTTCAGTGCTGTCTTCTAGAAGTACCACAACGAAATATAACTTTACTGAGGAGCGTAGCAGCGTAGAGTTGTACAGTAGTTTCTGTAAATAGAAACATTGCAGTCCATCTGCTTTTCATATCATTAACTACGAATGGCCATTTATACCCCTCTTTGAATATTGAAAGTGGGCGAAAGGGGTTAATTCGTAAATATCTGAAATTTTTAGTTTATTACGAATTTTACGGTTGACCACGTAGCCACTGTCAATCCATTGTGGCAAGTTTATTGACATAGCAAAAGAATCTTGTAGATGCTCTTCTTCGGCTTCTTGTGGTGAGATTGTAGGAAAATTTATGATGACAAAGTTAACGTGGCGGTCATAAGAGTCCGTTTATCTAGTTTGTAGGATTATAGCTGTAATACCCATTAGGATACTTCCGCATAGTATTCGGAGAGACACGAGTTATTTCAGGAGTTAGTGGTCTGTAATCACGAGAATTCAGGCTTTTTCCATGTAATTAGGCAATTTTATAGCTGCCTAAATAGTGGTTAGAATTTTTTTTATTATCTGGGCCTTGCTTAGCTTGTCGATCTTTCTGCCGAATTCGAATGGCGACAGTCACCAAAGTATCTGGCTTTTAAATTAATTTGCTTCTAGAACTCCCGGTACTGCTTTCAATTGGTAGGAATAAATGTTCGTATTTTTGGTTCGTATAACTCGAATCTTCTTTGCTTATTAAAGTGGCTATTCCTAGTGATATCCACATATTAAAATGTCGATGTTTCTATCTGTTGCTTTTACGAACTTTTGACGGGCTTATATTTATGGAAAGTCTGCTGTAGGGGCAGTTTGCCCTGTACATTTAAGTAAACAGCTAGGCTTTTTTTGGTTAAACCAACAAGATACTTATTATTAGCTCGAACGACGTAGAAATCTAGGCTTGATGCTGTGACTGGTCGCGGATTTATCTCAGCTAGTATAAAAGCACAGTTATACAGGTTTTACTCTTTGGATATCACTCCAGAAAAAATGGAGACCATCATTTTGTACACATTGTCTGAGTCTCATACGGAAAATCTCACTTTCGCGTCGTAGTACCCGGTGCTATTGCACGAACCTTTTCGGCCACTAAACATCCCCATTCCTACTGATGAGGCGGTTAGGAGGAAGGTTTTTCAGAAAGTTTATTCATGCCCTGGGTGTGTGCTCCATCTTGTTGGAAATGAGTGTTCTCATTCATAGAAAATCGTTAAAGTTCTGAATAGAGAGAAAGAAGAGAAAGAGCGCGCTGATGTTACAGTAACTGAATGTCTATCATTATCTTCGAAAAAATATAGGTGTAAGTTATCATGCAAAATTCTCCTCACTTTTTGAGTCAAAAGTCCAAGAGCAACGGTGTGGCTCCTGGCAAGTCTTCAATTGCTTCGTGTAATCGTTACTCATACAACCTCTACATTCTCGGGGGTCATAACAATGTTTCCACTACAAAATCTTCTTATTATTGTTTGACCTATTGTATGTACGTTGTTAGCCTAAACAGAAATGACTTTTTTACTTGAAACAGGATTACGAGGTGGAATATATGTAAATGTAGGCGGAACGTCCGTTGTGCTCGTATGTAAACTTCGACTATTTTCTAAATACGCTGTAACAGCAAAATCTCGTTGTCCACCGCTGCATGGTTTCTAAACTTCCAACTGTATAAAATGTGAAGATCACTGCCTGCTTCCTCTCTTGCACATACCCCCTCCATACAAACTTCTTAGAAACGTGCAGTTTGACTGTCCCACCTGTTAGAAGTTTTTTGTAGCTTTTCTATTCATGCGTTTGTCATACATATGGCTAAACTATATACAGATTTGCACTTCAGTTTGATCTGAGAGTCTCTAGTTTGCTATGAGTGGTTTTCCCAAAATGATTTTCTCTGATTTTGTCTTCCACAAAATATCCTGTAAATGTATACACATATGTAGTTTCTAAATAAAAGATCTAATACTAAGATGTTCTAAATTCTGGATTCTGGATATAAAGTGAAAGGTAACAAAGCTACGTGCACTTAGGGCTCAATTGGGCTCATTGTACTACCTGAGCCGCTGCCTCTCCTCGTGTAAGCTAATCATCCTTTGGATGAACTTGAGGATGTCCGTCAGAAGGGTAGCGCTGATGCAGGCCATTCTAAGCCAAAACTCTCTCTGTCTCATCCTTCTTCTAAAGGTACGTCTAATATGATGGTAGGAGTTACATTCGCTATAGAGGACATTGCTTTATAATGTTGCAGAGGCTGCTGTTTTTACGGTGGTTGTTCTTGCATTTGAGGGATATACAAAAACGCATTCTCCTTCTTTGGCAAGTTTCCCTCGTTCGTTATTAATAGCAGTACTGCCTCCCCGTTTAGACCAAACATTAGAAATCTACCCATAGGTTCTTCCTTCTTGGCATTGTGGCACCCTCAGACCTTCGCCCAGAGGTTCTAAATTGTCACCCTACGGATGACAGTTTCCGTGGAATCACGTTTTCGAGGAATCCACGGAGGCGCCTTCCTCAATCTAGGCGGCCGATCTACCCGCACGACGCCCAGACGGGCTTCATCCTACCAGGAGGAAAGGTTGGTAACTGCTTGTTTTAACCACTGTAAGGCATGGTTGTCTTTACAGGTGATTCTAAGAATCTCCCCAGCTATCCTCTATAAACGAGTGCGGGTTGGTTTTCTGTTAGGGTAAACATATGAGTGTCCAAAACTTATAGCATTACTGCCTATAGTGTTTCAGCTCTTACCCTTTATATCTGAAGATGAAACTTTCCCAGAACTAGCCTCTCTCAGATCAACTGCAGCAGCCGGCCTTTGGGTAGCAACCAGAAAGGTCGTGTTTGTCTCGTCCTACTCTCTTTTACAGGGTTAGCTATAGAATTCAACACCTGCTTGAAGGTAGTAGGAGTTAGGTTGGTTTGGTTGGCTGCTGATATAAGGAAAATTATTTTTCATTTTTTGGATTGAATGTCCTGTTGTTGTTGCTGCTGCTATTCCTGTTCTTGCTAAATTGTATAAGTATTTGCCGACGCTTCTTGTAGGGCGGTTTTCTCATATTGGGTAGTAAACTATATCTTTGTAGGTCTCCGCCCGCCACAGAGTCCAACAAGGGGATGTCAAACTTCGACACCAAGGCTACTAGAGAGCTATAGCTCCTTAGAATGCGTTGCATACAGGTGAGTGACTCCACGTCACCCTATCGTAAGGGCTCACTGAATGCTCCATCACTCTCAAGGAGTCCACCCTGCCGGTGGTCTGACTCGACGGCGCAGCCAATTAATCAAGGTAACTTAGTCTCACCCGTCCTAGAGGTGGCTCAATCACCAGGTTCTTTTCTACCGACACGTGTCACCAACACTATTCCTGTAAAGTCTACTTACTAGTCGATCACAAGCCAGTACAGAGGGGGGACGGTCTGCGTTGGAAGTTTTCAGTTCACCGCGAAGGTTCTTGACCAGTAGCTTTGACCGCAAAGTCTCAGGCATTCTCCTACCCACCACCTGGAGACGCGCTCGGTAGGTATCCCTACCCCCGAAATACTAAGATGTTACAAAACAAAAATAACGCAGGTAAACTATTTGACATACTAATGTGATTTTAGGTGTGATCGCATCCTGTTTGAAATCAAAAATAACCAAGTAGATTTGATACTCGGTTTTTTTAGAAGCAAATGCTTCTCAGATCATACCCATAGCCTGGATTAAGATGTATGTTTACACCTTGATACCATGCAACGGTTGTATTTTCCAGCAGAAATCGTAGACACTCTAGTGCAAAGCGTAAAGTAGTCATAAAATTATAAAGTTAAACTGACGGTGTTACACCTTTTTATATTATATTCAGCGACTTAGAAGTGCCGACTTTGTATGCATACAATTATTTCAACAATTATTCCATTTGCAGTTTAATTTTGCTGCACGTTCGCGATAGCTTATAACCCCAAGAAAACACATTTGTAGGTAACCGACAAGGACACACGCTTTTCAAAAATATTTGGAAAACGATAAATAAATATTTTTCTTAGAATAATAAGCATACATACAACGACTTATTTAAAGTAAATAACTATCCATTTATGATGTAAAATAGACTATTACAACTTAAAGATAAACAAAAAAACATTTTAAAACGTGATATAGAGTGCGCAACTTTTGACTTATCTAATTATTCTTAACATATACCTTGAATATTAACTAACGTAACTAGATATTATATTTTGTAAAAGTTATTGATACTTCTAATAAGTTTTACTTTATAGGGAAGCATTTTAAGGGACTTTTTCATGTTAATATCTTCTTAAGAATAATCAAAACCAAATGTGATACATAAATACAAAATATGTACATAGATGCTTTTGGCTTAATATTTATTTCATAATTACAAATTTTTCGTCAAACAGTTCAATAAATTGGGAACATTCTGCAATAACTAATTGATCTGATTTCAATATTTGTTAATGCATGTGAAAGAAATTAAGGTTTATTTACTGAAATATGCGCAGTTGCACAACATTATCAAATTTTAGAATAGTTGTGTGTTAATGCTGCATTTAGCACGTTCTTATCGCAAACACGTTTATAATAGCGCGATAACCTAATAGGTTATGGGCAATAGGACGCAGTAGTAAAATACGAAGTAGAATGATAATGTAGTAAGCACTTGAAAATTAATTGCGGAGAAGTAAAAATGTGCACTTTTGATAATGTGTAATAGAACCGCTTTTATTAACTACTTCAAATATTCTACCAGGTAGTAACTGGCAAAGGTAATTCGGCAAATCCTCCGAAACTACATTTCTAATATTTTTAATAGAAACAATCACGTTACTTAGGTTTTTGTATTGTTATAAATCTTCTTAGTAATTTTTAATTACATTCAAGTCAGGTGAAATACTAAGCTATACTAATTCTTCAATATTTTTCTGTCTAAACCACGTATTACAAATCTAACTATATATAAATAGTAGCATAATTGGGCAATTGGAAATAAAAAATCTATTCTGGGTATTATTCGTCTTTGGTTTTTTTTGCAGCACACACGTTTTAATATTTCACTGCATTTTGCACACCAATTAAAATTTCTAACTATTCAGGTTCTTTAGAAGAGATGACTTTCCATATGATCATACCATCGTTGCTTTTATGATAGTGTGCCAATATTATATCTATTTAAAACATTTAAACAAAACCTTTTTGCATATATTAAAAGTAATGGTATTTTACATACTTACAGAATGACTTCTTTATGAGAGTTAATCACCAGTCATTTTCTTTGTAAACAATCTCGTATGACCTAGTTATTTAGGATTTCTTGCATCTTGATACGACTGTAAAATTGTCTCTCTCGGACGTACTGGGTCTATAAATTAGGCTTTCTCAGAATCCACGTCAAAATTAAAGCAAAACAGAACAGCAGCAAGAGCGTAATTGCTGCTATCCATTACAAAAATGAACGGTTCCTTGCATTTTAGTTGCTTCGGTACTTACAATATATTGTCTTCTGTCTCAGTCCTCGTTTTCTTTGTGAGGTTGCCCAGAAACTTTGCAAGGCCGAAAAATCTTGGATGAGCCACCCATACCAAGAACAGGCTTGGAAACTTGTTTTACTCTTTTAGGAGTTAGCATCCTGATAATTGCGCTAATATTGTGAAAATTCGTGAAAATTATTTTATTACAGCAAAAACTACATTTGAGTCTATTCATTCTGAGATTAAAGTATTTTGTTCTTTGAAAGACTGCTTCTAAGTCATGCAGCTAGTGTTTCTTGTACTCGAAAGTAGAATGAGATCATAGAATGGAGAGGCAAGAAGGTATAATATATACTGACTAAATAACTCAAGCTTGCAGATGCATTGCAGAGGCAAATTGGAATTCTGCCAAGGCGTGTCTTATCGTTGTCTCATACAAAATCATGGTAGACGTAATCAGTGTTCTTTTGGTGACATGGAGTAGACTGTTCATTTTAGGCAAAACGTGGATATCAGCAGCTATTTATAAGACGACGGAAGCAACCCTTGAAGATTTAGATTTCTCGATTATCCCAATTTTCAACATAAAATATATTTTTCATTTTGATGTTTTATATTTTTTAAGGTCAACTGACAAGCAATAATCTATGTGCTTTGCTGGATATCCAATTCCTCTATATACTTCTGAATAAGATGTTAACTGTTAATTCAAACAAAAACTTTAATTGCCATTCAAGTAAGTTAATATGGAGTAACCTAGGTCGTCTTCTTGGACCTACTAGTATATCTTGCACCATAAATGCATATGACTTCCTTATGTCATTTAAATACAAGTATTTCTTGCGTCGCTTTTAAACTGATCGAAGAAGCAGCAGCGTAATTAGTCGTTTTAGATTTTACAACTACATCACTACTACTTTGACTTTCTAGTTCTGCAGTTACTGCTTTTAATTCTCTATTACAGTGCTTTCCATAATACTCTATATACTTTATAAAAGCGTTAACTACTTTAGTACAATACTCAACTTTACCTTTATTTTGCTTTAATCTTTCCTATTTCTTTGCTGTTAATCTTTTACTACTACCTATTTTAATCACTGACCACTGATTTATATAATTAAAGTAATTAATCTCTGGTAATTAATACTGGACTGTAAAATAAACATTAAAAAACAATACCCTGCTTCTTCTCAAAGTTATAACCTACCACAAATATTGTACTTGAAAATAAACGTGCGTCTATTAGAGGATGGTACACAACGGTATGACGATGCTTCAAGTCATAGTGCATATCGAGCAAAGAAACTTTCAGATGCTTCTTGGTTGAAATTGCCAGACTATACGTCATATAGTCCTAACCTCATACTTTCTGGTTCTCTTTTGTTTACTTTACTAATGAATAAAATGCCATAAAAAGCTTCACAAAGCTTATTTCTGAAGTGACTCAAAAATATTGTATGCTTCGAGAACTGTTTTTATCTAATCCATAAATGTAAAGAGTGTAACCGAAATATTTTAAAACATTAATTAATATGGAGGTACCACTCCTTCAAACACTTTCTGTTCTTGTGTCTGCCTAGCAAGCTATCAAGCATATCAACACCACCCATGTGTTTGTTGTAATGCTTTATAAGATTCGAACATTTTATTGGCACAATAATCCCCCCTTTCTTAGCAAATCTGTCTGTTTCAGAGAAGGAATTTTTCCACTTGAGTTGACAGAAGTAGAACTGCTTTGTTATCTTTTCATGCCACTCCTTCCTTTCTTATTCATCTCTCTCTGATGGCCATTTATTGTTAGAAATTTTATTTACCCTGACTGTTTCTAATATATAGATTTTGTGTAAATAAGTCAATAGATGTGTAATGGTTGTCACAACATACCATACAATTACAGTTTTTACGGATCTCTCCGCTTATACTAAGAAGGAGCAGAGGTATAGAGCAAAAAGTGTTGTTTTTCTGTTTTATTTTATTAATTAGGCTAAAATGAGAATATGAAAAATTATCAGGGTGGGATCAAATGAAGAAACCGATACCGATTTTGAGGATTCTGATGATAAGTTCAATGACATCAAAGTAACTGAAATATGATTCAATACATATATTGTTATGTTATTTATGTACCAAAGAGATAATCACTAATTGGTAAAGTCAGTAAAATTATTATATTTATGTACTGATAATTTTATTATTATTAGGTATCGGAATGTATTTTTGCCTGTGATTCCCGAACGAGCACTTTTACTGATGGACTCTTTCAGTGGCCATGATAAGAACATTTTTCAAATCAGTCGTGAATTATGGCAAAGAAGTGACCCGTCTTATTATGCCTTACCTCCAAGCATTGGATTATGGCGGGTTTCTTTATGTGCACCAGCTACGCAAACGTATCGGGGTTCACGTGAGACTAGAACAAATCGACATCAATATGAAAGATCGTAACAACATCTACAAATTGTGGTCATTGATTCTCAACCAACTCTCTTCGGATGAATTCAAACATCTTTTCAAACAATTTTGGTTGTGCTTGACCCAACAAAGAGTCGACAGAGAAAAAATACAATAAATAAAATATTATTCGATCTTGAACATTCAAATTGCGCTCAACAAAATTTGATTTGTTGCAGTTTGTGCAAAGTACAATTTTGTTTTTTCACTTTTTCGTGGACTATTATTTTCACTAAATTATAATAAAAATTTTCATCAATATATTATGAATATCTAATTCATATATAATTGTGTTTAAAACATAAAAATTATGTAAATTAAAATTAGAATATTGTTAAAATAATTCAATTAATTTATAATTTAAAATTTATTAAAAAATTATCACAATTGTAATGATGAATCATTTATTTTCACATAATAGATTTTTGGGAAAAATTTATAATAAAATAATTTTTTAAGAATTTGTAAAAAATACATTTTTCAATAAATAATTTCTTTGTTCAAAATTTAAAACTATCCATTAAATTTTTGATTATATGTAATTATTAATGAATATACATTAAATAACAATAGAATTAGTAACTTCGATAGTAATTAAGTTAAAATTAGATGATAAACGGGTATTTAAATAGAGAATATGTAAAAAAATTAATTTTAATAAATACAATACAATAAAATAAAAATAGTTTCTCCCCCTCCACTGTAATTCAAACCTGGGTCTCGCTACTTAATATGAAGCGTGCTAACCACTCGGCTACCAGGCCTATTCAAAAGAATGGTTCTTAATTTGCTATTGAAAATAAGAATTATCCAATAACTTTTGGCCTCCAAGAACCAATGTTCCGACGGCTACCCACCCTGATATTTTTTTATATTCTCATTTTTAGCCTAATTAATAAAATAAAACAAAACAAAAACTTTAACTCTACACCTCCAAATAGTTCTTTCTAAGAATAATATTACCAGAAGCTCCCAGGTCTGATTCATCCGACAGCCTCTGTCGGTTTTCCTAACCTGTCTAGATCTCAAAACCATAAGAGTACCCAGAGAGTTTGTAGCGCCATTTGTGTGGCTTTGGTGGAAGATCTTGCTTCAAACAGCTTATGGTCTTAATTGGTAACATTTGATCATTAACATTTCTCCATAAAAACTTTCTTGAAGTGTTTTTGTAGTTCTTTAATTCCTTAATTATTTGCAAAATTGATGTATTTTCCGATTTTTTAAAATAATTAATTGACGTTGTTTCATGGACCAATTTATCTTCAAATGTTGATCTCGTACTTTTTAGTGCTGAGTTTACTCCTATGCTATTATTTCCTGCAGTGATCCTTGCTGTTATTTTTTCGCTTACGTCCGGTTATCTTTTGAATATTGTTGCCAGATACTTAAAACTCAACTTCTAATTTATACTGTGTCCTTTCCTCTGTGGTTATCCATAAATACTGTTCTTGTAAAAAAACTTTCGTTTACCTCTAATCCCATAATTTTTCCTGCTCTTTTCATTTTCTTTACCACCTCCCTCATTTCTTGTCCTGTTCTCGTCATAAATATTACGTCATCAGCATTGATGTATTTTATAATATACTAACTCTCTTAATACGTGTTGGACTCATTACTTTTGTAGCGCAAAGTTAAATAGGATCGGCAATAGAGGGTCCCCTTGTCTTAGACCTGAACTGAAACTTTTCCAATAAAATTCCTTTAACTTTTACTGTACGTTCTGTCCGGCTTATCGTGAGATCTATCATTTTAATTATTTTATCTTGTATGTTCATCTCTTTTACGTGCTTGCTTGAAATCAACACATAGCACATGTTTTTCTCTTATGCTCAAAACTTTCTGCCTGTATCTCCCTCAAAACAAATATTTAGTCCATTACTTCTGTTTCACACTTAAAATCCGTTTGGTAGTGTCTTATTATTTTATCCATTTAGTTAGTCAACTTAATTTTTATACTTATGGGCAACATTTTGTATGTCCCATTCACAAGTGCAATCCCTCGATAGTTCACGCATTTTTCATTATTATGAATTTCAATAATTACATTGCATCTGTCTACAAAAATTATTGTATTTACGTACATAAAGACAATTTGCTATATAAGCACGTTAAAATGGAAAAATATTATTGAACAGAACTACAGTTTTGTGTTAATTGTGTAAAAAAACAGTTTTGTAAGGGTTATTTCTTGCCAACTGTACATCTTTCCCTTGGTTTAGTATATATAATTTTCTAATAAAGAATCACTTTAAAAACATAAAAATAAAGGATCTAAAATACTGTTATCATCAAAAATATCTACATCATTCTTTACTGTCAGAGTTCATGAGGAATAAGATTATGGATGCTTTCGGCTGCGTTTCTTTCTGAAAACAAGCCTTTCTATTAGTTTCAATCAGGATTATGCATTATTTTGCTACACTGACTATATATCTAATTTATAAATTTCAAAAAGCAGTGTTATGACAGAACATTATTACTATCATCAAATTCATGGTATACAGATACTTGCATTTTGCATACACGTCACTTTTAATATGTAATAAACCTGCAGAGCTTGCAACGCATAGCGAAGAAGAATTTGAGAACCCTCTAGTTTGTAGGTTTATATTTAAATTAATCAGTGTTCAAAGACGAGTTGAATGATATGCTACATGTCCTATGTTGCTATTTAGAAAATTTGAAATTGTAAAGGTCACTAACGCTGACCTTTGACCAATCAGTTTCAAAATCACTAGCAAACAAGTCTTTTTGGTCACCTGTCGATTGGAGAAAACAGAATTTGGAAATTCCCAGCCGTTCTCGAGTTATTGCTCGGACGGACGGACGGACGGACAGACAGACGGACAACATGAAGTTAGTAAGTGACTCCGCTTCGCTTCGCCACTTAATAATTTATTTTTATATTATAAATAAAATATAGTCTTCACTTTGTCCATACAAAATATGTATTGCATATATGCCGTCCTGTATGTTAACCACAAAGCCATTTTGCATCATATATAATAAATATGCATTCTTCTGTGTATCGCTGCTGCTTGTGAATATTTATAAACAAATTAATCTTTAGGTTATTTTCAGAGCTTTTTAAAATAATAAACTATCTTTTCTGATTATATTCCATAGATATTCAGTCAGATATACATGTCTACTAGTTGTGTTATATAAACAACTAACTTCCTTTTATATAATCTGCAACTGACCAACTATGCCATCTAGCGAGTGCTCGAAGAACCACTTAGTAATACCATAAAGTGTTTAGCTACAAAATTTTACATTGTTGAACTACAAAAATTCCGTGCTGCCCTCGTATTAATAAAACAATTGATATTATTTGCCTTACTCATATTTGTATAGTTTTTGGGGGTGTTGTACTCATTTCTAAATGATGGTGAAATTGCTGTGTCATTTTCATTCTGGTTTTTATTTGCATTTATTATGCAAGATAAAGTAAAAAATAATTAGTAATTACATGAGAATCATTAAAATTGAAGAAAACATTGGTTTTATTCCAATATAGACAATTGATGTAAATGGAAACATAAATATAAGTCAATATTTAAGTTGAATCTATAATTCCATTTGCAAAAATAACTCTTTTACCAATATTACTTTTTAAACGGTAATGTCTACAAGTGCATACACTCATTTATTTAACTTTTACAGGCCTAAAGTTCTATATTTGCGGGAACATAAAGGAAAAAAGTATTATTTGTCTGTTACTTAACTCCGTACATAATTTTCTTGGAAAAGGTTATACAAAGTGACAAAGTCGTAAGCAAATATAATAACAAAAGTTTCGGGAAAGAACGCGTATAACGAGTGGGTTTTCCGATAGACTGCAAACTTATATAAACCAAGATTTGCTTAAAAAAGAAAAGCACCTGCATTGGTCATTTGAGCAGCAGTTAAACTCCGATGGAACTCATTCAGTGTGGCATTCTTCAGCTACAAGTGCAGAGTTTCCGCTTTTACCGAAACTAAATGAATCGGTCATCGGATGAATATCTAGGTTTGTGTTACGTGGACAGCAAGTGCTGCATAACATTTACCGTTCTCAAGCGCCTTTAACGAAAGCGATAGAACGGCACTTCCCTTTCTTGAATGCAAGGGAGCCATTGCGAAGGAGACATATAATCATAAAACTCTGTTTTATGCAATAATTTAAACAATCTTGAAATATTAAAATAATCATGATACTTTACAAGTAATAAAGAATTAAATGATTTGCAAAAACGTAAGTATTAAAAAAATAGTTATACAGGGCATTCCAAAAGATATACCCACTTTTTAAATAACAATAATGTAATGATTTATATTAATAAATAAAATTAAATATTAAAAATAATAACCAACAGCCGATAATGCAGATTTGGCAGCGTTACGTTTGGAACTGCAAAATACTGTCTTCGAATATCCTCTTTTACCTATTCTACTACTGCTAGTTTTGTGCAACAAACTATACTTTTGAGGTATTTCCACAAAAATAAGTCCATTAGAATGAACTTGCAAGGAATTCAATACCATCCCTCTGCCAAGTCCATTTCATATAGAAATAGACCCTTATATTACGATCATAGCGGCGAGGTGCTCCATCTTGCTAAAAATAAATCTTTGTCACAAAATACTTTATTTGTGTCTTTATTGCTTCCAGTTTTCGTCATTTTAGTGACGTTTTTAAACTATTTTTATTTATACTTGCTGTACAGCTTCCCGAAGAAGTTCAAGTTATTTTATTATTTTTATTTAGACATATTTTCTCCATATTATATATTTTTTTGAATATGTTGCTACGACTACAAATTTGCCTCTCATCATTTTGTTACTTTTTGGTATTGTTAAACTAACTACATTTTAAATACTTCTCTTTTTGATATTTAAATTTATTTTCCTTTATGCTGACATCCCAGTTTTACTACATGTATTTGAAGATTACATTGTAGAGACTCGGTGACGTAAATCCGAAAAAATACTAAACAAATTATATAACATTATAATAAAAGAAAAATTTATTTATAAAGTACAACTTTAATACGTTACAGTAAATAGTATTGAGATCATATTGTTCATGTAGCCACCACCAGCGGTCATAACCTTTTCGAGTTGAGACCTCAACCTATTGCAGGCCAACACAACTTCCTCCTTATTCATATGTGCCATTACCTTCTTGATGGAAGTTGTCCTTGGTGTTATGATGGCTCTTATTGGTTTCGGCTCGACCATGTTCTACAAGTAGTAATCAAGGGAACCAGTGGCAATATAAACTATTGTATAGTCATACCTGCATCTTCTTTGTCTTGTGGATCTTGCTAAAATACGTACTTCCACTCAGTGGTTACCTGCTCTATTCAGGGCTCGGCAGCTGTCTCAAAGACGATACAGGGATAACTTTTAGCCCTTACTGTGCTATAACATCTTCCTTACTCGCATGCCCCAGCATCATCATAGTAACGAAAAACTTTGTATGTACATATAACGGGGACAGATCCAACAGTCATTTTGGCGATTCATCTTCCTATCCTAAATAATTTTTTTTATCGAAAAGAAAGCTAGGGCTGTCTTGATTGATCTCATTCAGCATGCTTAGACGACTCGTACTCAGTACGATAAGCTTATAGTGCAGGACCTGGTGTACTGCTAGACTAACCATCAAACTCGACACATCCGTTTCTTTTGCCAAGTGTGTCAAGCTCCATCTAGGTTTCCGATTGATCTTTTTTTTAAATCTCGGATTTGTTGCTTTTTTGCGATCAGACCACTTTCTGCGAGTTGTGTTGCCAGCAGTTACCTCCTCCTTCTTGCTAAGTCGTAAACTTAGGTCTTTTTGAGGCCAAACCACGCAATCATTTCAGCACGAAGGGATTAGAGCACACCAGCTTTGCGGTCGTATTATCAGCTCCTTTTGACAATAGTCGTAAGTTGTTAGTTATGTGAAGTTAACTTGTTGTAAACTAATACTTGAACCTAATAGGAGATTGGGCTTACGTATAAGACGGTCTTAAAATTTCTTTCTTAAAATACAACCTATAAAATTCTTCATCATTATCATTAACAACCTATAATGTGTTTTTCAGTTTTTAACTTTTGTTAAAGTCGTATTTAAAAATAATAAAAATAATGTTTTACTTCAAGCAAACTCTAAAAGCAAATTTTGTATCTATAATATTGACACAAGCTTTTTTATTGGTGTTACCATGCTTTACTTGCGGTTATTTGTAGATATTAGAATAATAGTCAATAAATGTTGAGCTAACTTTTAGTTTCCTTTTTTGATGAGCTTTTTTCTCATATGACTTACATTTTAACTTTGAAAAAGCACTAATAGATTTTTTATTTTCACTTAATATTTATTACAATTAGTCATGATGCTTGACTAAGCAACTAACCTATAATTAATATTTTTTATTTATTTACACAAAACTACAATTCCTAATATCTGGATATGTTTTAATGTAATAATTTCTGTAATTCTCATATCCAGGTTTCATTTGTAGAATATAAATCATTTTTGATCGTTGCTTTTTTTGGAAGGTATATTTTGAACATTATTTTTAAATTTTTAGTGACTTTTACGAAAATATTAATTTAAAAAGCGACAGAATTTCAGAAATGTTCGCAAGAAGCGCAGATGAGGAGGCGCGCGGATGTCGGTTACCTTCTTCGGCAGCTAAAAGCAGGTTACAGTGCTAATGCAACGTGCTACACGCTTCTTTCACCTATAGCCTGTGGCGGATGTACTACTAAACCGCCTTTGTTCGGGCGTGTACCGTTAATTTATTGCCCCGGCAAAATATCAAATGAAAAATTCGGCCACAGTGCAGTGACTGCAAATCAGCTGTAATTTTCGTCATGTTTTCCAAACACTTAACCGTTTCCTTTCCATAATTGACGGTATATTCCAGGATAAATAAAAATTCCTACATGATAACAACAGCTAATTAATGGTAGTCCTGCAAGCGATTATCTGTACACGCAGTATAAACAGTTGGAATATTTTTAAAAACCGGAATTTCCTTTCGGTAATATTAAGCAAACACATTAACGTATTAGTCTACATTGTGACCTTGTTCGTAATGATACTATATAGTCTATTAAAAGAAAAACAGTTTTTTTAAATCTTTTTATATTAAGTAGATGTCATTTCTTAGTCAAAATGTCCATTTTTAAGTTGGAATTTTTCTTCATTCCAACACACTTTCTACAAACGAACTTCTCCCGAAATTGCATCTATCTGGAGGGGGCATGTTATTTTGTCGTAGGGTCAAGATTGCGGAACTTTCCTTCCTTTTCTGATTGAATAGCAGAGAGAGCAGTGAAAGGAAGAGAATACGCAATTATAAGTAAATATTGGTGTATCGGTCGACTAATATGAAGGCAGTACCTGGTCTGCTGAGGCAGTCGTTGTACAGTTTCAGAAGCGGATGTTACTAGTGGAAGTGTCGTTCTGCATACAATTCAGTTTTAATTAATATTTCAAAGGGGTAAGTTACATCTATTTCAGTTTATTCAAATATGCAGTTGGAAATATAATTAAAAATACGCATATATTTTAAAAAGCAGTTTATTACGTTTTTATTTTTTTGAAATTTTGTTATATACATTTATATATTATGTATTTAAGTTTCTGAAAATACCCTGTAGCAACATTTCAAGCAGATATACTGTTTACCATCGAAAGTGCTGCATCAACATCTTAATCGAACAGGAAACTAGGCGAGCACCGTTTTATGCAAATAATGACCACGTGCTCATTTACATTAGTTTGTTTAATTTATAAGGGATCAGCATTTCGAGTGCTGCCAACGACCTGGCATTCAGCAACTCGACAGTTCTAAGTAGCATGCAAAGATGTAAAGGAAAGCCTCTCGTTTTTATAAGACATCAATGCATACACACGGATTTCTAAATTTACTCCCCGCAATCGGCAAATTTCCCTCACCAGCAACAAACAGAAAATGCCCATTGTTTCAGCAAACGCGGCCAAGTTTTTATGATGAAACTGTAATGTGATTGCTTCAAATGTACCACCGCGAAAGGGTCACAGAAGTTCAAGGTTATCTCGGTTATATGTTCGTATGAAGTAGATGGACAAATTCGATTCATGAATACTGGAATACCTCGAATATTAGCAATTGGTACTTAAGATTTTAGACAACAAACTTTAGGTTTTCTTGTAATCAAAAAGTTAACAGAAGTCCTCAGCCAGACGAATAGTTTGCCTTAACACCAAATGTATTACACTTTTAAAATAAAATTAAATATTCGAAGTACTCGAACATTAGAAATATTTCAATATTAAATATTTGGTAATATCGAAATTTTTCCACCTTTAATACAAAGTTAATATTTGCGAATTTTTTATTAGGGTAAAATTGAACCTGCGTTAACTGGATGTTCATTAATAAATCCTGTTTGCAATTGACAAATCGAATATTAACTCCAGGGCACGGTTTTTCTGCTTGGTTTCGTGTTACATACATTATTATATTGTGTCCAAATTTTTGCAGCATCTATTTATCACTTTTCAAAAGTTTAGCCCTTAAAAAAATTATGTAAATTGAATTAGTGATGACTTAAAGCAGCACCTGCACCTGACAGTTTAAACTAACGGCGCGATAAAAAATTGCTAAAGAATTATGCTCGCAAGTGGGGCGTGTATTTGGGTCATTAAACAATGCTTCTGCAATTGATTTCAATTTTAAATCAATCGCAGGTATAAGTTCGTGCAGAAGTTACCATGATTAGTTCATTTCTAACTTACAACTAAGAGACAAGGCGATATTTTATAGTTCATTGTAAATACTTCAATATAATTGTATACTTGACATAGTGCATTTTTCAGGAAAACATGGCTGCGCTAATGCATATGATGGTAGAAAACTACAATGAAGTTTTAGATGTAAAGAAAGGTAACAACATATTTTATTTTATAATAACAAATAAATAAACGCAAATTTCACAGATCCCGTTGTGGATTCCTGGCTTTTTATGCAATCGCCTGTTCCAGTAATAGTAATTCTGTTTCTATACTTATACTTTGTTCTAAAACTTGGTCCTCAACTGATGGAAAAAAGAGCCCCATTTGAGCTAAAAAAGTTGCTGATTATTTACAATGCTTACCAAGTAGTTTTCAGTGTGTGGCTGTGCTGTCAAGCATTCCAAGTAGAAAATGTGTTTCAAATGGTATTAAAAAATTGCAACAGTATATCGGGGAACAGAAAATATGCCGCTCTTGTAAGTGTAAATTACGCAAAGTTTGCCGGATTAAAATTAATTTAAATTTGCAGTTGGCGAGCAGCGCTTGGTGGTACTTCTTTTCAAAGGTAGTCGAACTGCTGGACACAGTCTTCTTTGTGTTGAGGAAAAAGCAGTCGCAAGTAACATTTTTGCACGTATACCACCATTCTTGCACAATGTTCTTTTCGTGGGCCTACTTGAAATTTCTGCCAGGTAAACTCTACAGCAGCCGGTAAAAACATTTCTTTATTGTTTTTTTGCAGGCGAGCAAGGCGTTGTTATAGGCTTTCTCAACTCTGCAGTACACGTCGTCATGTACTTTTATTACTTGATCGCCGCCTTAGGCCCTGAATACCAAAAATACTTGTGGTGGAAGAAATACATGACTTGGATACAATTGGTATGTAAAGAAAATTTATTATAAGGGCAACAATTAAGTGTTACTGTTTTCAGACGCAATTTTGTATGATGTTAGCCTATCTTGGATTGGTTTTGGCCATGGATTGTAAACTATCGAAAGCTTTAACATTTTTCTTCGTAGCTCACGCGGTTGTGTTTCTTTATCTATTTACGGACTTTTACAGAAAAGCCTATAAAAAACAGAAAAAAATAGCTTATGCAAATAATGCACAACTGATTAGTAAGATGGATTAATCTTAAGTTAGTCATAACTATTTAATTATAATAATATAATTATTTCCGTAAAATATATTTTTAACTCGATTTATTGAGTCTATTAATGTACATTTTTAAAAACATTGAGTTAAAATAAATTATTAAATGTTAGCCCTACATGTGTTAACATCAAAATAATATTGTTGATTAAAAATTAAAATGCACGCTAACAAAAAGTGTGTGCTATTAAATATATTTATTGCACTGCAGTAGTATTATTATATTCTCTAACTTAGTTAAGATCAAGATAATATAATTAATAAATAACTTTCACTTATTATTACCATTCAACAAAAGGTCAAAGAAAATCTAATAAAAAAGAAGTTAAAAGGCAATAATACTTTGCACGTTGATAAAAAAGATAAATTTGAGAAGATCAAATAGGAATGTTTAGAATAATAAAGCAGTAATTAACAATATTTAAATTAAATTTGATTTTCTAGAAAAAATAGGAATTTAAAACAGGGTTATTAAAATAGAACAGTAAAGAAAAATATTAGTTAACTAATATATAATTTAGAAATACAAAAGAAAGACGTACAATGCCCGTACTAAAAATATTTATCCGACATAAACATTGCAAAATTAAGCCTGCCGAGTAGTGGTAGTTTAATTTTACAAGTGTTTTTACAATGTTGTTAATTATAATACACATTTTTTACATATTGTCCCCAATTACGTTTAATTATATAGCATTTATTGCTTATTATCTGAAGAAAAGTTGCTGAATTATTTAAAAAGAAATTAGATTGTGGTGAGAAGCTACCAATAACACCTTGTATACACTTACTGTAGGGCAAAAATGTATATTAAAATAATTTAAACCATAAAAGGTCCACTTATATCTAAGAATCAAAGACACTTTTGTCTGTAGTAAACTAAATAATATAGGAACTGCACTGCAGGGCAGCGAGAAAAGGTGCCATTTAGTAAAAAATAGTGTATTAAAAGGTCTTGTAGCGTTAAGCGCCTACATTGCCCCCCGGATAAAACTATTTAATAGGAAAAAAGCTTAGGAAGGTTTTGATTTTTTGATTTTATATGGACGTGTAAATTGTATGGTTTATTGACAACCCGAACTAAAGAGTACCACGTTTTTTACCTTTTCTTTATTATTCCTTCTTAAATTTTTAATTTTACACTAAGTGCGGCATTTCTCTATAATTTGTACGTACCCTATCACTATCCCTTTTATGTATGTAGGTAATGATATTTGCAGCTTGCGTGTTTCACTTTTCTATGTTTTATTAAACAAAATTGTTAACGTTTAGTGGCACATGTTTCCAAATTATTTACCATTTTACGTATTATACCATCATCCTCTACTGTTTTCCCCATTACATCGATTTCTACCTTTATCTATATCTTTTTGTTATTATTTGGATTTTCTTGATTTCTTATTTATTATTTTCGTTTTCTAATGTTTCCTCTCTAGTATATTCTTTCCAACGTGCTACTATCTCGTCTTCATTTACTAATATATTTCCGTTTATCTCTTTTATGACACACTGTTTAAATTGTTTTCTTTATTTGGGCGTTTTTAAAACTTCTTTTACTTTGTTGCTATTCTATACATGTATTTTTTATTCTAAGTATCTTTTCTGATTTTTATTTTCCGTTTTTATTATTTAAATTATTTATTTTAATGTGCTTTGTTCTTCCTTATCTCTGACATTTCTGTTTCTATTTCAAGCCTCATATTTAGCAGTATATCAAAATTTTTGCCTATATTCTCCTTATCTTTGAGTAATAATCTTGTTCTCTTTTTGGATCTACCAATCGCTTTTTCTGCTTTTGTTTTAACGTTTTTTTTTAATTTTTATTCTCCATAAAGGTCATAATTTTATCACCCTCTTTTGGATTCATTTATTTACATTTGCGTTACTATTTATTTTAATATTTTATTGTTAATTTTTTATATTATTTTGTCTGTTAATTTATTTTCAATGAGTATATAACTTTCAAACCTTCTAGATGTTTTTATTTGTGTACTAACTTTCATTATATTTGCATTTATTTTATGAGCGCTTGTTTTATTTGATTTCTCTGATTCTTGCTACCAAAATTTGACTATTTTTGCGTTATCAAATTATGTGGGAATTTACACGTTGATGACTATTATCAGATTTGTATTTAATTATCTTATTTTATTTTTATTGGAGTTCTTATGGTTTTTTTTACTTCTTCCGAAACAGCTCACTGTATCGTTTTATTCTTTTCATTACACTACTACCGAAAAATAGTTTTTAATGTCCATCACTTTCATTTTCTAAAACTCTGTTGCATTACTTACTGTAATTTATTTTTCCAATTTATTTATTATTTTTGGCGACAGAGTCAATTGCAGGCCAACTGTTTATACGAAGTTCCAACAGCAATTACTCATATGTTTGATTAGTCAAATAATATTAGATAAACAAGAGAGTTCTGTGGTTTTTGGAATTGAGAAAAAAGCATTTGTATATTTTTACATAAAATAACTTTATTTAGTTTCTCCCAAAGTTTAATCTTGTAAACTTTACGAATTCAAACTTTGAGAGAAACGCTGCAAAAGTATACATGCATCACATTACTTTTTTATGGACATTTTTAATGGGTTGGTATTATATTTCAAATTAAATTAAACAAATTTAAGGTTCGGTAAACTACTGAAGTAAAACACATTCTGTTATAACGGATAAATAATTCTTGCTATTATTGTATACACAAAACTTTATAGTGATATAGTATTTATTCATTTTACCCTTTATTGTTCTGCAGCTCTTGTATATGTAATTGTAGCCTAGCTCACGGTCGTCAATTTAACTATCTGTATACTGTTCTATTATTTCTTGTCATTACATAACTAATCTACACACACTTATAAATTCAATATTTTTATGTACTTTTTAACTGTTTCCTTTTTTGCAAGTACATGACTTTTCAATTTTCAGTTTACTCGGTATGGCACCATTCACGGAGAAAAAATATATTATTTAAATTAAAACTACTATACGTTTGCAATAAAAAACTACGAGTAAACTAGGGGAGCAAGAATTTGGATATAATTTTAGATATTAACCTACTAGCTAAGCCTTCACGCATGTAAAAAGGAAAAATAACATTATAGTTTATTTTAGCTGCGCGCAATTATTAGTATTGCAACTTCAATAGCTTAAATTGCTTACTAACATGCAATTTAAATACTATGACGTTATATACATCAATGAGTTTCTAGCAAGACTTGAACTCGCCTGCGTACTGGGTTCTCGAAGAAAGCAGTAGTGCTAGTGGCCAGTCAACCACAGCAGTATCTCAACATTATGGTTGAAAGGCGGGTAAAACACAAGAATTTGTCACACATAGTACATTTATTGTACTTTGATTGTACTTTAGACAGATGGATTTAAAATCAACAATCGTACTGCAGTTAGAATATACATCTTATTTTAATAAATATAACTCTTTGGGAAAATATACCTCAGTATTGCAAATGAATATTTAAATCATTAACGTGTCTTTGCGAAGAGACTAAATTGAGCATAATGAAGATGGTAATTAATAGATAGTCAAGCTTCAATATAAGCCCTGACTACTCATCAGTTTATTTATGAACTGGTCTGGGAATGTTTGCAAAAACTTCTCCTTGTAAACAACATATTCACTCTTATGCGGGTGAAAGGGACAAACGTACACCAGAAATTAAAAAAGTGATGTACCTGCAAGAAACAGATCAAAGACTCAATCAAAGACATGTTAAATATATGATAGAATACGCACTACGTTGTTAATTTAGAAAACTACTTAACAAAATATTTATGTAAAAATGTTCTAATTTTTTTATTAATGCAAAAATGTTCGCCAAAAATTAGAAGTATAATAATATTACATGCAAATATATCCGCACGCACAAAAACTATTTATTGTATTATATCATTCAAATAATTTAATTTATTTTTTGTTGGTACTTACATCGTAAAATAAAACTGACACAACAAAAGCACTTTAATTATGCGGTATCTAAATATTTTACTTTTGAAAATAATGAAAATTTTATCGATTGCAGCAGACGCAGTCATATCTTTTCCTTAGACAAAATCTCCTAACCCTTTTAGCAGCTTTGTTACGATACCCTGGAGGCAAAACATTCCTGCAACTTTATTTGAAGTTTAGTGACTGTCTAATTTAGATAGAACACTGGGGTAATTATGAGTTCGAGCTGCCAAGGGACAACTGTAAATTTAGACTTTAGAAGATGGCACTCCGTATTCACAATTCACAATTTTTGAAAATTTTAAAATTGTATCATGCTAATGTATTAGCAATAATGTTTCAATTATTTGATCTATATGTATTTTATACAGTCACAATTTAGTAACTTTAGGGACAATTTCAGTTGGTATAATTTATTTATTTAATTACATTTTTTACAGACACATTAATAATAAAATTATATGATATATTTATTAAACTAGTATTTAAATATTTTTAAATCTATCACAGGAAAAATTATCTAATAATTTATATGTATAATACTTTAAATTGGCTATATTTAAAGCAAGTAATTCTGTTGAATAATTTTATAAATTGTTAATACTATATGTAATATATTTCTAAGTCTTTCTCTTTTGATGTTAGCTCCAGTGTTCTTGAGTAGTTTGTAGACAGTCTCTCTCTTGTACGTTAAAGTTTCTATGTTTATGCCAACTTCTTTATCGTACTATATCTACTAAAAGCAATGCTAAATTTCACATGTTAATAGGAGATTTGAACGCCAAACTGGGCATATGAAAATATGCACAAAAACGAAATGTGGGGCAGCATAGGAAATACCAACGACCGTAAAGATGTGTTGATAAACTTTCTCGAGAGCAACAGTCTATATGCAATAAACACTTTCTTTTATAAAAAGCCTAAGAGACAATGGACGTCGATAAATTCAAATGGAAAACCCGAAACATAAACAAAGATGTGATAGCGCTAAATAAGTTTATCACTAGTAATGATTATAGATTAATTTGAGGTAGTATGGTGATAAATTTAAAATTATAAAGACAAAAATGTACAAATAAGATAGAAAAGCAATAGACACCTAGAAGCTAAAACAAAATAAGAAGTAATACCAACTACAAATAAA
Source organism: Sinelater perroti (assembly GCA_036346155.1). Taxonomy (NCBI): domain Eukaryota; kingdom Metazoa; phylum Arthropoda; class Insecta; order Coleoptera; family Elateridae; genus Sinelater; species Sinelater perroti. The sequence goes on from JARFIY010000265.1 coordinate 8,093,218, forward strand.
ACAAGAGCTCTCTATCAACTTACATAAAAGTCTATAAATGAGATAGGCAAACTTATAAGAGAGGCAATCAAAAAACAGGTACTCAAGTCGCTAGAGAAGAGGGCAAAAGATAAGTACAAAAAGTAATTGAAGAAGCAGAAAAGCTAATAGAAGAAAGAAAACAGATAGTAACGAACTAAGGACAAGATATTCAATTTAAGAAATTTATAGCCAAAGAACTAAGGCAAGAAAAGTACTAAATCTAACACTGTTTAATATTATAGTAAATGATACAATAAAGAAATTAAAAACAAAAAATAAAAAATCTGATGGTGAGTTATAGAAATATGTAAATGGTGATAACAAGGGAAGATGTTAATTATTTACACAAACAACTAATAAGAGTTACACTACAACTTGGAAATATGAAAGAAAACCTTACATGGCAAATATTATAAAATAAATGGTGACCAAACAAAAATAATGATTATTGAAATTATCAATGCAAATAAATGTAAAAGACGTAGAACAAGTAGAGACATTCAAATCTTTAACTGTAGAGATGCGTCGAAATAAAAATAACAATTTTAAAATAAAAAGAAAATATCCAAAAAACAAAAATTACATATTCAAGCCAGTTCTGATATACAAAAGCGAATGTTTAGTTCTATCAAAACAAATAAAACCAAAAATGCCTCCGAGGCATTAAAAGCAATAATAATAATAAATAATAAATAATAATAATAATAATAACAATAACAACAATAATAATAATAATAATAATAGTAAACTTTAGACGCATTGGACCATAGTCTGCAAACTGAGAGGTTAAGGCTCTCATTTGTTCATATGATACGGGGCGATGTGGCAAGCACCGCGCCTTAAACGACCGCCATTATTACCCCTTGTTCGAGTGAACAGGTACTCAATTATTTATAATGACTGGGTCTGTCCGCATCGCAACCTGCGCCTCAACCGCTTGGACTACTCTGGTGGTACAGAGGAAGATAATAAAAAATAAAATGAATAACCAAGACTTACACAAAAGAACAGGAAATAACTTAAAGGACACCTTAACATGTTAGGGTATAATAACTTTAACATGTGTGAGTGTATGTGAAGCGAATGGCACCAGTGTCGATTAAGGCATGTCGGCTCGTTTAAGACATTTTATCCCGGGTGCTATTCTGGTGAGGTAATATATTAGTTGGGACAGATTCACAAAAGATTGTTATATCGTGCAAAACCTGTTATTTCTTCTTTAACTATCCGCATATGCAACAATTTGTTTAGCACATGTTAGGGAGTGTCAAATAATATACAAAGAAGTGTATTTTGAAATAGTTGCAAAATTTCAATATTCAAAAACTGAGCCTCCTTCATAGCGGTATTCCATAGATTCATGTGAGTTTTAGTATGAATGAATGAATGAATGGCTTAACACCCCTTGGAGGGGTTTCGCCGCTTCTAAGGAAGCTTTCGAGATCCTTTGCGGGGGATCAGCCCGTCCGGTTTTCATCTTATCTGCTGGCATATTTTGTTCCACCCTTTTCTGTCCCCGACCATTCTCCTTATTTCATCCATTCCCATTCCTATCTTTAGTAGATCATGTTTTACTTCGTCCATCCATTTTGATTTAGGCCTTCCTTTCTTTCTTTTCCCGGCTGGTGTCCAGTTCATGATTATGTTTGTAGTTTCCTGTGGGTCAGCCCTTAATACGTGCCCCAGCCATTTTACTCTCTGCTGTTTTATTTTTTTAACTATGTCCACTTCAATCTCCTGTGCTATTTGGTAGTTCATCCTTGTTCTATATTCGTTTTCTGCACTTTTAATTGGTCCTAGTATAGTTCTGTATATTTTTCTTTCCATTATCCTTAGTTTTTCCTCTTCTTTATTCGTTATTGACATTGTTTCCGCCCCGTACATTACTATTGGTCTTATTAGAGTGTTATAGATTCTTATTTTGGTTTTTTTTGAAATGTAGTTACTTTTCAATAATTTCTTATTAGCATAGAAGGCCCTGTTTGCTGATATTATCTTATCCATTATCTCTGTTTCTCTTTCTCCATCTCTTGACACCATAATCCCTAAGTATTTAAATTTGTCGACTTCTTTGTATTCGTGATTTCTTATTTTTAGGGATCCTTCTGCGGCATTACTTCCCGTTCTCATGATTTTTGTTTTGTCCTCATTTATTCTTAGACCGACTTTTTGTCCCTCTGTTATTAACTCTTCGGTCATATTCCTTAATATATCTCTTCCTTTGGCAATCAGTACTAAGTCATCTGCATATGCTAACAGTTGTGTGTCCCCTGTCCTTACTGTGCCTTTATTTATTCTCCGCGTTATATATTCTATACACATATTAAAAAGTGTGGCCGAAAGCGCATCTCCTTGCTTCACCACTTTGTCTATTATAAATTCACCAGTCTGTCCTTTTTGGGTCTTTACACTGACTCTGGTTTTTTCAAGCGTCATCATTATAAGCCTCTTTAATTTGGTCGGTATACCTAGCTCCTTCATTACTACTAATAGCTTGCCTCTATTGATGGAGTCGAAAGCTTGTTCAAAATCGACGAATAACATTTCCATTTTTATTCTATATTCCTGCGACTTTTCTATTATTTGCTTTAATATGAATATTGCGTCGGTTGTCGATTTTCCTTTACAAATCCGCATTGATACCGTCCAATTTTAAACCTTGTTTTTCTTGTAGTCGTCTCTGTATTATTGTTGCTAGTATTTTATAAGTTGTGTTTAGTAGCGTTATTCCTCGGTAATTTCTGCATTCTTGGTGATTTCCTTCTTGTGTATCAGTACTATTTATCCTACTTCAAAGTCTACGGGCATCTTTTCTTCTTTCCATATTTTCTTTATAAGTATGAATATATATTCTATTATATCCTCTCCTCCGTATTTTATCAGTTCCATATTTATACCGTCCATACCGGGAGTCTTTGTATTGTGACTTTTGTTTACTATTTCTTTTACTTCTTGTATCGTAGGCTCCTCTATCTCCATTTCTATTTCTTCATCTTCCATTGCTGGTTCCTCCTGCTTTTCATTTGTGCTCAGTAATTCTTTGAAATATTCTTCCCAGATTTTTTTATACTCGTCTTCTTGTTCTGTTACTTGACCTTGTTTATTTTTGATTCCCGTTATTATAGGTTTATATCCTTTATTTTGTTTTTTGATTTCTTGTAGAACTTCCTGGTGTTTATTTTTTTGATTTCTTTCTCTATTTTTTGTAACTCTTCTTCTATACATTTCCTTTTATTACTCCTTATTATTCTATTACACTCTTTTTTCTTATCTTTGTATTCTTGCTCATCTTCATCTCTGTTACTTTTTATCCATTTTAGCTAGCCTTAACTTTTTTGTTGTGTGCATCATTACATTCTTCGTTAAACCATTGCTTCTTTCTGTCACTTTGTTTATTACGTATTATTTTCCCGGCCGTTTTGTTTATTACTTCTTTAATGTCTCTCCAGATCTCTTCAATTGATCCTTGTTTTTCTGTATTTTTAACTTGTTTTTCTAGTTCCGCCGTATATTGCCTTCTTGTTTCTTCATCTTTTAATTTTGTTATGTTCCACTTCCTCGTTCGTACTTTCTTTTCCTTCGTTCTTGTATTTTTTTGTCGGATTGTTGCAGTTACCATAAAATTATCAGAGTCTGCGCATGCCCCTCTGTATGTTCTAACAGCTGTTATTGATGATTGACGTCTTTTATTTACTAGTACATGGTCTATTTGTGCTTGTGTTTTTTTATCTGATGATATCCATGTTACCTTATGTCTTTTTGGGTGTATAAATTTTGTGCTGCTTATTATCATGTTCATCTTCGCTGCTAAGTCACATAATCTGATGCCATTATCGTTCGTTTTCTCATGTAAGGTACTTCTTCCTGCAACTTGACTTATTATCTTCTCTTTACCGATCTGTGCGTTGCAGTCTCCCAGCACTATAATTAGGTCCTCCTTTGGTATCCCCTCTATTCTTTCTTCTAGGTTCTCGTAGAATTTATTTTTCCCTTCATCATTATGTGTTTCTGTGGGTGCGTATATATTCAATATCGAGATCTTTGTTGGGGTTCCTTCTAGTCTGATATATGCCATTCTTTCATTAATTAGTCTTGTTTCTATGATTTTCTCTCTCATTGTTTCTGTTACTATAAACCCGACTCCATGCATTCCCTGCTTTTCAGCCCCTGAGTATATGATTGTGAAATCTTTTTCATCTATTCTTCCTTTTCCTCCCCATCTAATCTCTTGTAGGGCTGCAATATCTATTTGATACCTCTTTAATTCATATGCTATTTCTTTCATTTTTCCGATCTCCAACATTGTTCTGACGTTCCACGTGCTTATTTTCACTTTCTTCTTATTTTTTCTTTTCTTTTTTGTTTTCCTCTGTACTAAGATTTTGCCTTTTTCGTAGCCATTGTCGTTATCTTTTGTCGATCCTTCAGCTTTCTGTCTTACTAGTTTTTTGAACCAGTTCTTGGGATTACTCTTAGTTTTTGTTTGAACTCATTACTACTTATGGTTTCGATGCCTCTGATGGTATTGTTGAGCTGGTATTTTCATCCTCCTGTTTTTCCATTATTTTAACTTTTGAGTTTGTTTTCTCTAAGACTCCTTCCGGTTTTTTTATTGATGCCAATAGACTCTGCGTCCAATATTTGTTTCGTTTGGGTATTGCTCCTAAGTTTTTTCTTCCTATGGTTTCATTTTCTATCTCTTCGTCGGTAGATCTTCCTCCTTTTTTGACCTCTTTCCGCTCATTTTTTTTTGTTTTTTCTTTTTTTCCGTCGTGTTCTTCTTCTTCTTGTTCTTCTTCTTCTTGCAGATCTTCCCATTTCCATCTTTCATCGTTTACGATCAGTGTATCATCTATTATTGTAGCTCTGTTTCCTTGTTTTCTGGCTTCTATTAGATGTGGTGTTAGTTTTCTTCTGATATCTCTGGTTTTTTTATCGAGGTCTTCTTGAATTCTTATCTCAGTTCCTTTCTAGTTTTTCTTGTTTTTCATTATTTCAATCTTCTTCATTTTTGTAGTCAGTCCTACCTTGACTGGTCTGGCTCCTCCTTTCTTAGGGTCTCCTATTCTGTTTATCATATCTATTTCGTTTTTTTCCAGCTGAACTTTGGTACTTTTGAATATTTCTAATACCATGTTTCTTAATGCTTCAATATTTTCGTTACTTTGCCCTTGTATTCCAAATATCACTAGGTTCCTCCTTTTCCTCGTTTCCTTTTCCAGCCATTGTATTTGCATGTCATGTTGCTTAATTATTAGCTGTAGCTCTTTTGTTTCATCTCCTTGATGTCTTAGTTGCAAACCCACGCTGTTTATATTTTTATCCATCTGTATTAGCTTATTCATTACATCTGTGAGTGGAGTGTAGGGGGTTCATTTTCTGCCATGTTTGTTTTCTCTTTATTTCGCACTTTATATATTTATATGTGGTAGAGCTTAACGGTTATTTCGCGTTTCTCACAAATTTCTCTTACCACGTATCTGTCTGTTATTATTTATATTACCGTATCGCGTTTTATCATTCGTCTAATACCACCAACTTCCCCGCGTTCACGTGTTCTTTGTTTATTAGCTGCGTAATTCGCTTGTATTTACATGAAATTTTATACTTTCGGGGCACTTTATTATTATCAAGTCCCACCGCACAATTTCCTTGCTACGGCTCTGTCTTGTTTACACCGTTAATCGCGTTACTTCGTCGTGTACCGCGCGATAACTGCACGCCCGGTGTCCCACCTTCAGCTTGTTTTGGATTACTGTTGGTTTATCCTGTGTTCTACTCACTTTTACGCTCACTTCTCTAAATTTATTAGCCGTAATTACTGTCTTTAATGAACTTTTATGCACAGCGCGCTTTATCACTCGAGTTTTAGTATGACTTTATAAAGAAATAATTTGCTTTGTAATGTCAACTGTGATGCTTGACCAATCAAATAATACATTTGTCTGAGTTTAAGACTTAATTGCTTTCGCTTGGTGAAAATGTGAATATACCATATTAAACGCCTATCCAGATAAATACTTAAATATTCTGTGTCTTCTGTTTGAGGCAATTAATGGTTGTCTTTGATGGTAACTTTGATTCTCCATTTTCTGGTCTAAGATTGAAACTGGCTCAAGCTGGTTTGCAAGTTTTCAAAGTCAATATTCGGATTGATGCGTGATGACAAAATGGTATCACCTACATTTGTAACAGCTGTAGTAAGTCTCCTTATTGGAAGATTTTCCGTCTATATCAGATATAAAATTGTGCCAAGAACAGAATACTCCTTGTTTAATTTCATAAAGACTAGTAATTTTGCATCTTGCTGACATAGTGATGTAATGTTTTAAAAGACAATTTATTTGGTGAGGTAGTAGAAGTTTTAGCTTGTATCATAGACTGTCGTGCTATACCTTAGCAGAGGTTTAACCGATATCACACAAAAAACGGAGCAGTAAGAATTCCGTTCAAATAGTGCTGTGCACATTTCGATAGCCGAACTGTTAGGAAGGAGTTATTTGCCAAATTTTAAAAATAATATTCTGAATAGCTTAGTAACAGTCGGTAGAAGAGTACATTTTAGGGTCTTTTTTAATTTGGCTATTATTACTATCTGGGTTACCTTTTACTGACTAAAATAATGTTGCGTTAAATAAATGAGTAATAACTTTAAGGTATTATTCAAAACTTTACTGTAGTACTTTATCCGTTAAGAAAACATAGTCTGGGAATTCTTTCAAATCTAATTTCTTAAGTATAGCCATCCCAAGTTCATTCTTAGTAATACGATTTGTAGGGAGAGCCATCTGATAAGGTATCTTTATATGGTTATGTAATTTATGTTATTTTCTGTTGTAGCCTCGGATTTAAACGGAGCAAAGACTTTAGCAAATGCTGTTCAAGTCTCTTTATTTTCTTTTCTGTAGAGCGCAATCGGTAGCCCCTGTAGGTGTTATTTTAGCCTTAACAAAAGCTCTTTAAATTACTTTACTAATTTACGGGATATCCGTTTATCGTTTTCTGCTTAAGTGACTTGCAAGTGCTTTATAGCTTTTCGCTTATCTGATATTTTTTGTTTGATTTAGGTTCAGATTTGGTCTTGAATGTCCGGAATGTTTCTATTTGGTTTTGCTCGCCAAACAGTTTAAATTAATATAGTTATATCTTTTGTCGCTATATCTATACCTAATGGACATTATATTAGAATATCTAGAGTAATTAACTCATTTAGTTTACCATGATATAGTTTCCAGTTAGTCTTCCTACTATATAATAATGATTATTTCGGTTTTCTCAGTATATTTTCGTACATGATGGTGATCATTGGAGCAAGATTACGTCAAGGCAGTGTATACCTCCAAATGTTTGGGGTTTAAGACCCTTGATGACATAAAAATCAAGTAGATCTGGTAATCGATTCTGATCAGTAAGTCAATAAGTGGATTGGCTCGTACATACAAGGTGGTTTAAATATGACCTGGACTAATTTTTTACACAAAATAAATAAATTGCCAAACACTTAAACATGTCAGTCTTCGTCATACTCCACGGACATTTTTTAAACTATCTGGAAGCATCTTGATGCTGTTTTTTAAAAAAAGGCTGTTGGTTGGCGGCATATGTTCTTTCAAAGGGTCTGGATGGAGGCGTAAAAAGGATGTCTTGCAAACCTTATTTGAGCTTTCCGAATAGATAGAAATTACTTGGGGTCAAATAGGGACTATATACAAAATGTGACAAAAAAACTATTTTAATTTTCGGGGAGTTTTCATTGTTGTTTTAGAAGTATGGGGGCGTGCATTCTCTTTAAGAAAAGCTACCCGTTTTCCACCTGTCTTTCGCTTAGGTCAAATCTTTTTCTCCGCGTCTGTTGCTAGGAGGCCCGAGTAGTAATATGCAATGATTGTTCTGGCATCTGTCGGAAAGTCTACATGGATAATCCCCTACTATCACTATTCCCGCCAAACGGCTCCTCAGCGTTCACTATATCTTCTACATTACCAACACTGATGGACAGCATTGCTACAAGTTCCTTGATAGTGCCGCGCACAAATAAGCGCGTTTGCACTATCAATATTTGGCTCGGTGACGGACGTTCGCAATGGACGGTCATGCTATTCATTCTCCACGCATTCTCTGGCCTCTCTGAAACAGTTGCACCACTCAAACACACGAGTTCATAAGTTCTCCTCCATACTGTTATTGGATTTGATTTAAAGAACTGATCAAAGTCTACTTACTTATTATTGTGCTTAGGCGGATAGTATATTGCCAAAATCACTATTTTGCCATATAATCATGTTTGAAAACTTGAATGCTTGAAAGTTCATTATTTTGTGTTCCTATCTTTGATTAGAGCCAGCGTGGTCCCGTGGTTGAGGGACGGGCTGCGATGCTGACGGACCTGGGTTCAATTCCCGGTGCTCTCTGATGCCTGGCGGGTGGCCTACTCAGTCACTAAAAATAATTGAGTACCTGCGTTCATTCGAACAAGGGGTAATAATGGCAGTCGTCTTAGGCGCGGTGCTTGCCACATCGCCCCGCATCAGAGATGGTGCACGACGACCGGGCAGAGAGAGCGAACGTATGAGAGCCTTAACCTCTTAGTTCGCAGGCCGTGCTCCCACGCGGGGCGTAGAGCCTTACCATTATTATTATTATTATTATCTTTGATTATGTTTCATTTTTGATCTCTTCACTGTCTACGTGTGCGTTTTTATTAGAATAAGTGATATGACAAGTGTTACACCTGTGTACTTTTACGTGGTTTCTGCTAAGGTTAACATTATATTTATATTTTCTGATTTTCTGCGAATGTTGGGGTAGTCCATTGGTATTCCACATTTTAAATAATAAATCTGCCATAGTGTTTTAATAATTAATGTCGTAATGCAGTTATACGATGCATTGGCGTTTTCGTCATTTGCTTTAGTTCTTCTATGTCGCTTTTTTGTTGTGCGACTGATATAATATGTGAATAATTTGAAATTTATTTTATCAAGAAACAGTTTCATGACATCATCGAAAATATATTGTAACCAATTTTCAAACCCCGTCATAAATGCACCGTCACCTTACGAATTCTCGTCTAGTACCAGAGTTTCCGCCATTGTTCCCACCATGTTGTCACGGTCGAGGGCGAACCTAACACGCCGCCTTCAGTGTTTCTGCCGTTGAGAGTCTTGAAATGCCCGAAAACGTAAGAGAACTAAAATACAGCAAAATATTCCAAAAAAACGCAAATGGATCCGGCGATACGAGAGAACTGCAGAACAGAAACTGGATATATAAATAATCATGCAGAAGAACAGTTACAGAAAACATAATAAACTGTTTCAGACAAAATAAATTATATTATAGATACATAGAGTTAATTAAATATTATTAAATAATTCAATTAGTAGAAATAAATTAAATTAGTTATTTAAATAAATTTAAGAGTTTCATTCGCCGCTTTAAGGACAATATTAATGTGCGCAATTCTCTTGAAAATTAAGGTGTTTTTCAAAAAAATTTTACTTATTTCACAAAATACTATACAGGTTGCAATTCAAACCAATCTGTATTAAAACGTAAATAAACAACAGTAAGTCACTGTGAGTAAGTCAACACAATCTTAGTTAGAAACAATGTAGGGCGATCTCTATGATATATTCTCAAATACTTCTTTTCTTAACCACATATACCATTTACCATGTTTAATCTTAAAAACAATGCAGAAGAATTTGATTATTTATACTTGCGTAGCCCGTCTAAAAGCTTTGCTATTTTTTATTTATTTTTTAATCATTAAAATTACAACCACTACTACAAACATAAAGACGAAAAACTGTTATTACAAAATAAAAAAGCATATATTACAAATTGAAATAACATTTGAAAATTAGCAATCAATTAGCATCGAAAGGAATAAAAAAAATTTGAATATTAAAAACAGCGCAAAATTAGCTTTTGAAAAAGCTTTTAATAATACGTGTAAGGTCTGTTTATATCATATTGTAACTTATAATAAAACATAAATTTATTAGTACAATTTTGAACTAAATTAGACAAAGTGCAGTAAAAAATTAAAGATAACTAAAAAATTTTAAAGTTGGGGGACCTTTATTGTTAAAAAATTTAAAGCAAACTGTATACAATTATTAACCAAAGTACGTCAAATTAAACCAAAAAGAAAAAGTACAATCAAGGGAGATATTTATTTATTTTAATTCGAAAGCGTTACCATCTCATGCATAGAAGTATACTTTACAATCTCATGACAATGATACCTCTTGTCCTTTTATAAAGTGTAAGGATAGCACATAAAATATCCTAGCCGCGGTTTCCTCTAGAAAAAACAAAAGGAAAAGCTAAATTTGACGTAGAATCCGAATCCGCTATCAGAAATTTAAGAAAACAAGTGCAAGTGTCTTAAAAAATAGCCCCCTTGTACAACGGGCAAAAATTCTGACCGAACAAATCAGCGCAAAAAGCGCGCTTTTGTGCAGTTGGTAGTGCGTTTGCTTCGAAGTGCAAGGTTCTCGGGTTCAACCTCTTTGGTGGTAACTTTTTTTACAATCTTTTGGTCTGGAAATATAAAAATTCACAATAATTTAAAAAATAGTACATAGATCACTTGTTGGGAAAAACAAGAAATTAAAGGCCCAAGCACTGCTAAACAATATCATTCACGACAGAGTTGGGTTCTTGAGATTCTTCTCAGGTGAAAAGAACTTCAGCCATGATAAAAAGGTGAATCGCCAAAATAACCATTAAATTTGCCAAGAAGCCTCTGAAGTGCCTACCATCATGCATGCAAAGTTTTCCGCCTCTGTAGTAGTACTGGTGCTTGTAAAAAGCAAAGAGGGTGCCATGTACTGGAGAGAATGTCAAACTCTGGATAAAGGAGATGACCTCGGGACAGGAGTGCGTATCTACAAGACAAGGAGGACCCAAGCATAACTATACAACAATTTATATTACCGCTGATCCCTCAACTTGAAACATTTTTCAGCTCTGACTGCAATCCTTTTCAATAATACGTGTGGCGTGATTGCGGCGAAGGCGAAGAGGCATTATAACACCAAGAACAGCTTAAAGACCTCCATTATTAAGGTAATGACACAAATCGACACGGTGGAAGTTGTGTTTACCTGCAAAAGTTTCGAATAAATAACTGAATGAATAATGCGATTCTCAATATTATTTACTTTAGTTGTACTAAATTAAGTTACACATTTTTTACATTTTAATGTTATTTTTATTGATGGTTTATTTTTTTAAGACTACCTCGATTGTTTGGTGCACATCTCTAAACCCTCCTTATCCCTAATTCCTTCTCTACCTGCAACCTTGATTTGTCCGCTAACCCACCCCTAGTCAACTAAACGGAATTTTTACTGCTGCCCGGAATTCCCATTGCAACCCACGTGAGCGACGGAGCGGAGCTAGTCGCCAGCCGAAGCCAACCAGGTGCTGTACTACCCGATAGGGCGCTTTGCTTGCGCGCTGTCGATTGCTTTTTGTACGTTTCACACCCGTTCGTGGTGCTCCAGTACATCTGGCCCCGGGTTGAAGCCGCCAAACAAAAGCACGCCGACATCTGCCGCTCAGGCTACCAGACAACGTTACGTGTGGTAAGTCTCGTTTTAGTTGTTTCGTGATGCATTTGTTTCCAACAGCACTTTTTTACCGCAGTCTGGAGAGTGCACAACTGACCTGCCGCCCACCGGACTTGATTTATCTAGTTATGGTTGTAGGGTTTTTTTCAATTTCTTTGTTTTGCTTAATTCATCTTACTGTTACGTTGTTATTAATTTCTTTGTGCCAAATATATGGTTTTGTTTTTCTGTTTTGTTTATTGAGTTACTTTTAACTCTGCTTAATTATCAAAGATCAATACATCATTTAAATTTAAGTGCATACATACATAACAGTACATGGCGAAAAAAAGATTTGTTATAATATAAAGTTGCGAATTATATAGTATAATATCGTTAAAAGAAGAGTTACGCAGTGCTAAGTTGGGGATTCAGTATTCCCATAAATATTGTTACAAAATCTGTTATGTTACTATACGGTTGCAATACTCAAGTTTTAAAGTTGTAACATTTATTGTGTTTTTTGTCGATTTTGGTTATTTACCAATGGAGTGGGTGTCAAAGGAAACGGTATTACTGCAATACGTTTATATGAGTATGAAAATAAAAAAGTGCAATTTTAAGACTGTGTATCGGATTATAAATTTGGTTAATGAGATTGTCGAAAATCTGGAAAACTACGTTCACTTCGGACTGCTCAAAGAATTAAAGCCATAAATGCCCGAATTAAAAAAAATGTTTGCAGTAGAATCTTTCAACAAGAAAAATTTGACGGGGTATACGGTAGGTCATTTAAAGAAACATCTCAGCTAATACCAAGAGTTCAAAGAGGCCATCATCTAGCAGCTGCAATAATTTGGCGAGGAGTCTGTTATAATGGACTAACCGATATTCATTTTTACGAAAGTAAAATCAAAATGTCGTCTGTTGTGTATCAAAAAATATTTTGGAAGAGGTACTGAAACTTATAAATCATACGATTTTTTGAGGTACACCTTGGATCTTTCAACAAATCTCTGTATCCGACAACAAAAGCACGGTTAAGTCAAACTTGGCTGAGCAACAATGTAGCTCATATTCTAACAATAGAGGATCTGCCTTCAGCTAGTCCAGATATCAGTTTATTAGATTACAAATTATAAATAGTTTTAGATAGCATAATTTGCTCAAAATGGCCCTAATATTGATTCTACAATAATTATAGTATAACTCAAGTCATAAAGGTGCAATAATGAAGTGGCTAGACCGTATACAAATAATGGCCCAGGACAGAACAACAAAGCTGGTAATGAAAAGGAAACTTGAAGACACAAGAAACGATTAACGATTGACAAATAATATCTGGTGAAAAAAAGTATTGAATATTGGTAGACAAGAGTATATGTGTGTATTTATGCATTGTAACATTGAAATAAGTAAGATAACTATGCTGTTATCAGTTTATTAAAATCAACATACCGTTAACATAATAAAGCTACTTAAATTGCAAACCGCACAACAAACTGTTAGCTTACAAAAGATTTAGTAATACAACATTAGAGTAAGTATAATATAGGAAATAATAAATATACAACCTGATTCTGCTTATTACAACTAAAGCAACAACAATTATATAAATGATGTAAACAAATTTTCTTTTAAATCAATTTGAAATTGTACATCCAAATATCACAAAAATCTGTATACATCAACTATATAAAGCTTAGACATAAAATGCAAAAATATTTACAAATTGAAACTAGACGTTACTGCTCCTTTTTGGCAACTTCACTGTTATGATTCTTGTCATTTAGCGCGCTTCCATTTTGTTGCACTGATTGCTTCTCATCAGGTAGCTTGCCGTTTGATTTGACCGACCCGTTTTGTGCGGCCTTTTTATCACCTCCAGTATAGGCCTTATTATAAAAATCATAAAAAGGTAATAAAAGAAGATCGCGTTCGGCAGAGTGAAGAACATAGACCATCGGGGATAACCGCAGTCGTAAAACAGCAGTTGCATCGAGTGCAAAAAGGCGACGCAGAATTGAGTCTATAATACATAACTACAGTGTTCAGTTAGAAAAATTAGCAAAAGGCTTACCAATTGTAAGGTCGTAATATACTTCTTCCACCACAAGTATTTTTGATACTGCGGGCCCATAGCTGCCATCATATAATAGAAGTACATAACGATGTGAACGAAGGAATTTATAACGCCGATAAATGTGCCGTGTCCACCCGGGAAATACTTGGTACAGCCCCAACTAATCATAGGCATGACCGTATGATGGTACAGATGCAAGAAGCTGATTTGGTTGTTCTTTTTCCTCAAGACAAAGAAAACCGTATCAAGCAATTCCGTAAGTTTTGCTATAAAATATGTGTACACGCCTCTTGCTACCTAAAATAATAATTAACAGTTATCGTGAAATATTTTACATATGTCCAAATATTACCCTTAAAGCATGTGGATTGTAAGAAAAGTCGACTGGTTCACAGCGCCAGCTATACTTGGTAAGCCATGCGCCCTCCATTCCCTAATAAAACGTATTTTAGCAGTGCACGGCGCAAATAGGAAAAATTACCTCTATGAAAAGGTATAAGCTGACAACCACTTGCAGGAAGTTGTAGACTATGAGGATGTACTTTAGTTCGAAAGGTTGCCTATTTTTCATGAATTTCGGTCCCCAGTTTAGCACGAAGTAAAGATACGCTGCTAATATGGTTAATCCGGGCATAGGGTCCTTTATTAGAGGCCAATCGTTTGTACGAGGGTCTTAAAGTTGATCGATATTAATACAAAAGAGCAGAAAGAAACGTGCATTTCATATTGAGTGTTTCTTACATTAAAAAATAATTTAGTACAAAATTTGAAAATTTTATTATTCATTCAATCACAAAAATTATTATTTTTGTACGGCGCATAACTTTACCACAGAGATTAATTAGTAAGTAACTATAAGTCCATACTTATTCAAGTTTCATATTATTACAATTTATTGTTTTCCATAAACTCTCTTTAATGTTTCACTTAAATGTAAATTTATCTCAAAACAACGCAGTGAGCAATTTTAGATTTAATTATACGTAAAAAGGCTTTGATATTGTCAGGTTATTATTAATTACAACATAAAGTTTATGTTTTGCAAATACAATTACATATGTAAGCAATTCTTGGCGGCTTTTATTGGGCTATTATTAAGAGAAAAAAGTGTAGTAAAAGTGTGGTCTGAGCGATGGAATGCTCGAATTAAACACTTTTTCTTAGTTTACATACAATGGCCGCTTTGCAAACGTGCCAATTTCGTACTACGTTGAAAAATTCTGGGAATACACAACACAATTTTTGATTACAGTTTGCTTGACTTGTAATTTCTCAGACGCAAAAACTAGGTGGTAATCAAAGGCATACTTTTCTGCGGCAATTAGGTTTAGCTTCATAAATTTTTATTAATTACTTATTGTAGTTAACGCTAAAATTTTACAACCTACTCGTTAATAAACAACTTTATTGTGGTGTGAACATAACTAAATATACAATTTCTGTTGCTATGTACCTAGTCCTGCTATAAATCTTACGTTTTAACAAGTTTTGCGATATAGATGATTGAGAGAGGAAAATATTGATTGCAAATATGCTCGTCTTAAAAGTCGCCACATATAAACAGCTCTGTTAGATTTCTAATCACAATTTGTACTTAAGGAGATTCAGATCTAGACTCAACGTAGGCAATTTAAAGCTTTAAATATTTGCAGAGTTTCTTTAAAAAGAGTCTGCCATAGAAGTTTACTAAAGTTTTCAACAATTCTTTGGTCATGTTAATCGGCAATAATTTTCGTCTTTATCAAAAAAGTAAATTTCGGTCTGCTCTCGTCTGAACCCCTAATCTTCCCTGGCTGTTAGTTTCTACGTTTTTAGCATATTTTAGACAAAAAAATTAATAATATTCATTACTTAAATTTATTTTATTTTTCAACTCTGACTTTTGTAATCGTTTATTGACAAAATTTTTACCGTAGCTTTAGTACCAAAATTTTTCAAACCAAAAAATATTTATTATACGGAAAATGAACCTGAAACATAGACATTGCAATAACAGTGATATAAACAAGCGATAGAGATTATGTCCAACGCGTTCTCGTAGTTACTCAATAGTTTCTAGAGTACGCATAGTTTGAAGCCTTACCATTTTTTTATGTCGTCGACGAAAACTATTTTCCTCAGGTTTCACATTTTCATAGCGATATGATTGTATACTTTAATTTTCTTCAGCTCACCGTGGTAACTTTTAAAATTTTTTACAAGCTACCTATATGTTTTACAATAAAATTATAACCATAGTAATGCAATATACCTGTAACTGGCGATTAACGAATTTAAAAAACATATAATTCTACTAGTTAGAAGTGAATAGAAGTGTAAAACAGTAAAATAAACCTTAATGATAACTTTGTTTTTATTTCCTGAAGTGTAACTGCTTCAGTTAAAGTTAACTTTTCCTAAAATTTCATTACTAAAGAAAGAAAGTCGCGTATGTAGGTTGCGCGCCTATGAAATTCGCGCGGCATGGTCTTCAGGCCATTTAATAATCATTTGCCGTTAAAAAGGTATACACAAAGAGCAGTTCCTGTTAGCTGGTAACAAGTGGTACCTGTTACACACCAAAGGCCCGCTACATTTCGCATCTTAGCAGCTCTATTTATTTCCTGCAAAAATAAAACTCACCCGCCAACTCTACGAACAGATAATCGTAGTACTTCTTGACTGTGTTGTTATAGAGAGCCATCTCGCCTCGGTCTCGTTCCTTGAACACTCATAAAACCTGAAAATTAGACCACGTGCAGTTCACGCTATAAGTAAGTTTTGCTCTGAACAACGCTGCTGCGCGCCAGAGGTTCGGAAGGGACTGCGCTTAGTGCAATTAATGGTACCTGACTGAGTCGGCTTTATCGTTTTAGCAAAAAGTAATGAATTTCAAACTAGAGCTTTCTAGCCCAATAGAAAACGCTTTATTGGCTTCCTTAAAATCGTTATTGCTTGCTCTTAACAATACAAATAAAAGAGTTGTATTCTTGATTCCGTTAACTAATAAACTAATTAAACAATATATTAAAAATTAAAATTTCTTACTAACGTACTATATTTGCTACAGAATTAAACCTTTAAAATATCTACTCGCAGCACCATACAAATCAGGTAAATAAATTAAAATAAATTATGGGGACAGTCAAAGATTAGTCGAGATAGCTGAAAATCAAATAGAACGGAATAGGCGAAAAGCGTGTGCTACCTCTAAAGTGGGTGAAAGTTTATATTTTCAATTTCTTCTACTTGAGAACACCTGCATTTATTTATCCTAGTCAATTAGTGTTTGCATATCAGAAAAGTGGCTCTCGGCGCCCAATTCTCGAGGGCTCATTGGGCATATTGAAAGTCGAAGTCTGATTCGCCTTACCCAGGTAACAATACAACACCGGCAATGACACTGAATTAATTATGCAAATCGGCGCTTTTTGTATCCAAGGAAGCGTTTTAGCGATTTTAAATTCAAGTACGTCTCTGCCATTGTTTGGGCCGCCCAAAAACTGCCCCGTAATCGATCGCTCTCGTTTCGACCTCCTTCAATATGCATAAAAATTACCGTTATCGCGAGCCCTCGGCCATTAATTCCGAAATTGTTATTGGCGCAGCTGACATGTCTACTTGAACTCACCTAATGTGACGTTGCGCAACGCGGCATTTCTTCTAAAAACAAGGAAACTACTGGTTGAACAAACCAGAACAATAATAATATAATTGCGGATTTTGTTGCAATACTGCGTTCGCTATGATTTCACTTTCTTTCGAAGCACAACAGATTCCAATTATTAAAGGCAAATGCGCGGCTTCTGGTAGATTTTGAATGCTACGTTCGATAACAAAATTCGCTAATAAAATAAGAAATGTTACACGTACTATAAAAAAACAATGCTGCACAATACCTAAAATGACAATCAAATAGTTTGTGTTCTATTTAAAATCGGTTCATCTTAATAAGCAATGCCTTTTTGGTAGATACTGCAGCAACGTAAAAACCTGTATTAAACTAATCAAAATCTAAAAAGAAAGTACTTACAAAAAAATTTAAAATCCGATAAACTAATTGCACCTCGAATTAAAAACTGCGCATCACAGCCGGAAAAAGCTCCTCAATAAATAAGGAGCCTTAAACAAGGAATACAAGAATTCGGTAGTCCAAGGAAGCCCAAAATTTTAAACCCGACCGTGCCGTTCAAAGATTCAAACCGAAATGGCTTTTCTCGTAATTGCTATTGTCACATTCAATAACATGTAAAGCAAGGGAGGTAGGAGAAAGCAGCAACTTTGGAAGGCGTTCTTACCACTACTGGTAACAGTCAGTCGTACTAAACTATAAAGTACTTACGGCTGCATAGTTGCGTATAGGAGGATTAAAACAAATACATAAAATGACGTCCATATATATCCGTATATAAATATAAATATAATAAATTAAATAACTTATTTTCAGAAAAGTTAGGCTGAGGCCTTCGACTGATATTCCTGCCCCGCGCTTTAGCAACACCTAAATTAGTATATTGCTGCGGATTTTACTTTTATGGTTCTGCTGCGTTGGTTAAGAGATACAATAAAACGAAGATTCCGCGACATTTTAGCCGTGCGTTGCAAAATTCCTTATGCAACCTTTGTCATGTCGCGCCGATCCGAGACAATAAAAAGGAAACTGGATAGCGGGGCATTATTAAGAATTGTTTTAAAGATAGCATCAAGCAACCATAAGCGTGGAAAGCGGCGGCAATTAGCTGCGGATCTGTCGGTTCCAAACATTAAATGACAAAATTAGCAATTAGAAATCGGTGATGACAGCAAATCGCCGAACTTGGGGAAATTAAAGTTACGTAAAAGCGTGACTAATACAAATCGTTTAGCTACATTGAAGGCGGATAGAAACAGGAGCGAAACAAACTAAATTTACTTGTAAATATTGTCACCCCTAAGGAAGGAAAAATGTACTTTTTCTTTGCTAATGGCTAGAAGTTTTCAGCACGAAAGTCCAAGATGTGCCCTATCTGACAGCAAATATCGGTAAACCTTTAGTTTTCTGTACTTACACGCTTACGGCAGCCGAAGTTGCATCTTAACTGAAACGCCTTTGTGCTTTTGTCACATTTATCCATTTCAGTAAAAATTATACCGAATTTTTTCAAGTCTTACTTAAATGACAGCAGCAAAAAATAAACGTTCCGAAGATCTACACGTTTTCAATAAAATTAAAGTAGTTATAAAGATTACATAAAGCACAGTTAGCTACACTCATTCATTATACAAATTCTCTATTTTTACTAAGCACATTCAATTATTTATTTTTGCTGCGATTCGCCTGTTAAGCAGTATGTTGATTGATTTTCGTGTTTAAAATTTTCTAAGCGATTGCATTATGCCCTTTATATAATTTCAAACAAAATTCATCGGAGAAAAGCAAACTAAACAATCGTGAAAATACAAAGAACATATTCATTCATTATAGAAGTAATAAATAAAGGGGTAATACAATTTCAAGAAGCACACCCTTAATAAACATTCAGATGAGTAAAAGTGTATTATACTCAATTTTTGTTTATTAGCAGATTCGAATTTTGCTAAGTCTTGTAATAGCGAGACGAGCTGCAAAATACAGCGGAATCATATAACTTACATTAGAACAAGAAGTTAATGGTGGAAACTAGATCTGATTTCCGTTATTGAGAGTCAAATAGTACTATCGATCTTAATTCGAAACCTTAAAAAATACAATTTTTAGGGATGTTGAAAAGACATGCTTATGAAATATAAAAAATATAATGGAATATAAAGAAAACTTTAGGAGAAGTAAAACAAACAATAACTACACAAATATGCAATCTTAGTGACGAAACCAGAGAATCTAGAAAAAGAAAACACTTTATATGAAAGGCTTAAGTATTAAAATAGAATGGAATTAAAAAAATAAAGAGAAAAATAAAGAAGTAAAAAGCCCCTGGCTAAGGACGTGTGAAAACATAAAGCAATATATTAACAAAACAAGAAACTCCGAGTAATTAAATCGTTAAAGACAAAAAAACGTAGAATGTTTGTGTGTATGTATGTATGTATAAATATATAAATATATAAAAACGAATAGTGGTAAAACAATATCTCGGTTTTCTTAAATGCATACGAAGAAGATACTCAAAACAAAGAGGTAAAAAAATCTTTATCAATCAGACGGAGATAGCTAAAACAATAAAAAATTTTATGGCCATTAAATCAACTAATCAACAATAAAACTTAAATTAAGTATGGATCTACAAAACTTTATCGTATGGTAGATATATAACTAGAGATGGTTAAAAAATACCTATAATTTATAAACAGTCGTATGTAACACCGATTTATAAAAATATAAATCAAAAAATGTGGAATATTTATAAAGAAATAAGTATACTACCAACAATGGGAAGAATATACGGTAAAGTAATAAAAAATAAATCGAAAGACTGGAAGTCAACCGTAAAGCATTACATCTAGTTTTTATAGGTTTAAATATAGGTTGAAAATATATGTCATAATACCTGGAAAGAAGCTACGGAAGGACAAGAGAGAAATAGAAGTACCATATAAACTCATAAACGCAATTAAAAAGCAACACAGCAAAAATAAAATCGCCGTAAAGATTAAACAAAAACACTGACAGCTTCTGAGCTACAACTACAAAATTTTTAACATTAACTATATATAAAACAGCTCTACAGGCCTAGAAGGCACATGGCTTGTTTGGTTATTTTTGCCCATTGTTTTCTATCTCTAGCTTTATCTTCCCATTCACTAATCTTCAGTTGCAGATTGTCTTGGACTTCTTTCTTCCACTGTGATCTTGGCCTTCCTCTGCGTCTTCCTCCTCTATCCGCTTTCCGTATTTTGTAAAGTACCCTTTCTTTGTTCATTCTGATTAAGTGTGTCCCAGCCATCTAATTCGTTGTGCTTTTACTATTCCAATAATGTTAAGTTCACCATATAATTCATGTAGTTCTTGATTTATTCGTCTTTCCCATTGTTCTTTAACTTTCATCCTGTCGTATATTTTCCTTAGGATTTTTCTTTAAAACACTTGTAACATTAGCTGATCCTGTTTCTTTAGTGTTTACACTTCATTCGCGTATGTAGCTGTGGGTCTCACAATCGTTTTGTACACTCTTAGTTTTGGTTTTCTTGAGAACATTTTATCCGATAATATATTTTTTAAAGCTTGTGCGCTTTTTGCACCCGCAGCAATTCTTGCTTTCAATTCTTCACTGATAACATTAACTACGCTATTTAAAATATTTTTTTATGTGTAATAAAGAACGAGAGAAGAAAATGTAAATGCATGAGAGTTCCAGTCAAAAGTAAACACTTCTATACACTGAGTTTTGTTGACGATTATGTGATAATTGTGCAGAAAGCAAAAAATTGTAATATATACTGCAAAAATATGAGAAAATGGGACTAGCAGTAAATGTTAATAAAATAAAATATCTAGCAACATGTGAAATTTAAGCATTTAGGCTTAATTTTTAAAGAACACAAGAACGATAAGCTTAATGAGCCACACGCTTAAAGCCTTTCTAAAGATCATACACGCAAGAATATATAAAAAACTAGAAGTAGATATTAGTGAGACACAGTTTGGCTTTAGAAATGGTTTTGGAACAAGAGAAGCATTGTTCACACTAAACATACTAATACAAAGATGCAGAGATATTAATAAAGAAGTATACGCATGCTTCATAGACTACGAAAAAGCGTTCGATAAAGTTAGACACGATAAACTAATGAAACTCCTAAAACAAAAGAACATAGACCTAGAAGACATGCGGATAATTGCAAACTTATATTGGCAACAAAAAACAACAGTAAAAGTAGAAAATCAGCTGACAGAAGAAATAAAAATACAGAGAGGAGTTCGGCAAGGTTGTATTCTTTCGCCCATGCTGTTCAACCTATACTCGGAAGCAATATTTCAAGAAGCACTAATGGAAGAAAACGGTGGTATAGTAGTAAACGGAAAGATAATTAACAACATACGTTATGCTGATGATACTGTACTTTTAGCAGATAATATTCCAGATTTACAGACTTATTGAACGGACAAATGACATCAGCAGAAAATATGGTCTCCGAATGAATTTAAATAAAACTAAATACATGGCAATCACAAAAACACCAGTGAACATTCCTGACATTACAATAGATAATGTGAGTATAGAGAGAGTAAACAAATATAAATACCTGGGAACATGGGTGAATGATAATTGGGAATACACAAATGAAATAAGGACACGTATTGAAATGGCTAGAGCCACATTTGTACAAATGAAACAAATTCTAACCAACAGGGATTTAAGCTTGGAAATACGGATGAGGACAACCAGATGCTATGTTTTCAGTGTTCTCTTATATGGAATGGAGGCATGGACCCTAAATAAAGAAATTAGCAGAAAAATAGAAGCATTCGAACTCTGGATATACCGGCGAATATTGAAAATATCATGGATGGATAGAGTGACAAACGAGGAGGTGCTACGACGAATGAACAACAACAAAGAACTCCTGTATGCAATAAAGAAAAGAAAGCTGGAATATTTAGGCCACGTAATGAGAGGGAACAAATACCAAATTCTACAACTGGTAATACAAGGAAAGATACATGGAAAACGAGGCGTGGGAAGAAGAAGAATATCCTGGCTTAAAAACCTACGCCAGTGGTACGACTGCACGTCAAGAGAATTGTTTAGAGCAGCAATGTCCAAAGTTAGAATAGCAATGATGATTGCCAACATCCGATAGGATACGGCACCTAAAGAAGAAGGCTTAATTACAACAAAATGTGCAACAAATCAAAAAACAACCAAAACAAGAATATAAAATACCATGATGTGAACCAAAAACGATCTAAGGGGCCGAAATGTGTAATTGATACAAAAAAAATAGAATAAAATTATGGCAGTAGAACTGAAGTATTGCAGCAGGTTAGTGGAATATCTCGACGAGATAGAACAACAAACAAAAAATCAAGAGAATAATGTATTTAGAAAAAGACATAATTACACTGAATAAATAGATTAAGTTGGTATGGGCACGTAAAAAGAGTGGAAGAGAACAGGTGGATAAAGAGTTACAGAATGGAGTCTAACAGGACGAAGCAAACGCGGTAGATCAAAAAGATCTTGTCAAGATGAGATGAGGCTATAAAAACTCAAAATTTGCAAGACGGAGAATGGTAAAATTGTGAAAAATAAATAGTCTGTAAAAATTATTATATTTAAATTTGTTTTTAGGAAGTTGTTATTTTATTTATGTATTTTATTATTTATAAAAGAGTTATCTAGTAATAGTTTTCTTAACGTGCCTTGCTTGTTTTCAATCGTCAGCGATCATCACAATAGCAATCTGCGGCTGCCCGGAATAGTTTGTCGACTTCAAAAATATTACGTATCTTTTTCCTTCATCTTTGTCTTGAATAATAAGGTAAAATAGTTCTTATCTTTGTACAGTTAGTATCGAGATACATGTCAAAGTCTATGTCAAAGACCACCAAAAACATCGTACATTTGTAAATTAAGTTTTTCATATCTTCAATGTCGCGACACTATTCCTTGAGTCTTGTTTCTTTTAAATCTTTAATCTCACAACAAATCTTACAACGAAGATTTAAGCATATATTCTTGTAATCTTTTTATATTTTCTTCGTTATTCTATCATACCTATTATTTCTAAAGTCAAAGTTCTTTAATATATTTTCTGTCCTTACTCATACCTCTTTAGATTTCTTCAAGACAGATAATTTAAGTTCAGTTAAGTTCAGTTATGTCAGAAAAGTCTGTTTAAATGTTATATTTATTTTTCAGATACCTATGTTTTTAACTAGTTAACTAGTTATTATTGCATATCGTTAAACTTCTGGTGCATATATCGTAGAGACCTCAGACTAGTGTCATTCGACTCAGATTGAAGAGTAGAATCCAAAAAACTAAGTGTCATCCTCGGGCGCGCAAACGTTAAAAAGTTATAACGTTTTCACCACTGATTCTGACAAGAAAAATTTTGAAGTGTAAATGTTTGTCTGACATTGTAGATGTCATTTTAATATTTAGCTACCAACCGTATATAATTATGCATTAAAAAAATATTAGTTACTAACCACACAAAAAATTATATACTGAAAAGTCGCCAAGTAAAAATTTAATTTATTATAATTTTATCTCTTTATTTTCGAAACAACTTATTATATATATTTACAAAGTTAAATTCGTATTATGGGTGAAGGCAAGATGCATTTACAAAACGTTAAATGCTTCCCCGCGGACTTCGGCAGGCGGTCGCCGCGGCAGGGCCCGCAGCGCCCCGGGCCAGGCGGAATTTGACTCACGAATACTGACGGAAAGAATACTCGTAGGAACGTGATTTTTGGCACACGAGTGCTTTATTACCCGCTCTCAAACGAAAATTTTCTATGGCTTGCGGTTCCGGAAATATAATACCTCGGCCACGCCTGCCGCCGGGCCGGAATTTGTCCTTCGGAGGCGCTCGGGTCTGCACGGAAAGGCACGAACGATTTTTGCTATATATTTGTGACGTCAACATAACGTCAACGCATATTTCATCAATGTGTCAGAGCGAGACGGAACCAGGTGACGCGCAAACAAAATTATCGCGGGCACCGTCGAAATTTCTCTTCTGTCTGCTAGGACGGCGGTTTTGGCAGGAAGGACGATTTAACTCTCGAATACTGACCGAAGGAATAATCGTAGAATTGTGATTTTCAATATACATATGCTTTAAGACCGGCTTTCAATTTTAGAGCAGGCAAAAAATTTGTATCGCTTCCGGTTCCGGAAATGCCAAATTTGGGTCCCCCGTATAACCTGTATGAAAAAGTCTTATACAGAAAAATGCCCCATTTTAAAATTGGCAAGGTTTCGTTGAGCCAATTTTGAATCGATTTTGATTGATAATAAATCCGCGTATGTTCTTTGTCACTAATATAAATTTGTAAGATCTTTGACTATGTGATCTAAGTGGTTATATATTAATTTATATTGAACCACCATGTTTTGTACTACTTATTCAATTTTATCAGCATTTGTATTATACGTGGTCTACCCCAAAAGCATCGAACTAGACTATACAAATAATAAAAATACAAAAAATCTATAGTAATCAATTCGGGATATCATAAACTTTTTCAGTAACGTTTCTATTGTTCAAAATATTCTGGAAATTTTTATATTAAAATCGCGAATAAAGGGCTAGTTATTATTTTTAATATACAGGTCTTACGATTCTTTTAATGTTTGCTTTAGAATCTTCTTTCATCCATTTTCCAAGATAATGTGTCCATAATCTTGCTTTATTTATTAATAAATATATAATTACATCTGCTCTAATTTGGTCGTTGTGTATTATGTGTTCTCTTAAAGTCCCTAACACATATTAAAAAAATGGTATT
This sequence comes from Sinelater perroti, assembly GCA_036346155.1. Lineage (NCBI taxonomy): Eukaryota > Metazoa > Arthropoda > Insecta > Coleoptera > Elateridae > Sinelater > Sinelater perroti. The sequence continues at coordinate 8,118,308 of JARFIY010000265.1, forward strand.
TAAATTTCTCTATTTCCTTTTTCTCTTATCTATCAGGCTTTACTACCCTAATGTTGTATAGTTTGCATAATTTGTTTCCGTTTTTTGCTTTGGATTTTTGTTTCTTCATTGTTTCACAAATAGTTTGTATTTATTATAAGATATTTTGCAACTTAAATATTTAAAGTGCAAGACTTGTAATTTTTGTATGTTTTATGAGTTCTAATATCACATATTATATCCTTTTTTGTTTTACATAAATTTGTAGAATATAATCAGTTTTGGTCGGATTTGATGTGCGCTCGATTATTTGATTTTGCATAATTTTATTTTATTGCCCATTCAAGAGCAGTTTCCAAGTGTCAAGGATCCTTTAGAAAAACATTAGGTGTTCCTTATTGGAAGTTGTTATCTCCTTTGCTGTTCTCTCCTATTTGTGGCAGAATTAACGCGTTGCTCCATTGCACTGTGACAGTAAAACTCACAGCCACACTCCCCACTACAAGTAAACAATAGAATACGCGCACACGTCTGGCCCTTTTCCGTTAAGGTGGACAAGCACGAGGGGTTGCCCGCAAAAAGGTATTTTTGGCGCCTTAAGTTGACAATTTTTCATCTACCTTTCCTCAAATTTTTGTATGGAGGAAACGCAGAGCAATTTATTTACAAATTATAACAGTCGAGTAAATCTGCTGTGACCTTACGTACGCCCGGAGTTCAGCCACGCCACATTTTATTCTTTGTTTATTTTCTGTTCAAGTAAAAAGATATAAAGACGCATTTCTTATCTAATAGACAACAATCAAAAGCAGCAGCCCGATGACTTAGCCGTGGTCACCCGGCTCCAGATGCACCGCGAATCGACGGTCCATTCGGCAAAGAGCGAGAGCGGCTCTGACGTGCATCTGTGAACGCACGAACCTCCTCGTGTACATCAAGAGCTCAGAGCTGAGCCACACCACATTTTATATCAACTGTCTCTGTTTACTTTCTGTCCAAATGTATAGATAGATTTACGAATATTTTAAACACACCATGTTATACATTGACGAACAAAAAATTGAGGTCACATTGAAATTATAATATATTTTTAGAATTTTCAGTAAACGCTTATATTTGTAAGTTATAAACAATGGTTAGTCTGAGCGGCAGGTTATTTGAAGGGGAGCAATGATATTTTGGTATGTTGTTTGTCGGTACTCTGTGTAGTAGAATCTGTGTTTTTGACCTCGAATACCCTATGCTAACTTTGAGGAAACAAAAAAAAAACTCAAATTTTCGGATTTTTTCAGTTTTTTGCTTATAACTTTTAAATTATACGTTTTTAGCGAAATATACTTATTTACAAATTTGAAGAGCATCAAATTTCCTTCAAATTTCGCTGGTCAAAAGTATTTTTTAATCCAATAGTTACCGAGGTACAGTGGTTCAGATACAACAAATTTCGGGGTTTTTTCGGCTCCCTTCAAGTTAACACAGGATCCTCGAGGTCAAAAACTCAAATTCTACTCCACAGACTACACACAAACGACATACTAAAATATTATTAACTTTGAAATACGTTTCAGGTAGAATGTAAATGCTTGCTGGACTATATACCATATTTCGTAGAATAAATTTAATATTTAATACTGAATCAGAAAGCACAGTTTTTGGTTTACGATTTTTTTTAAACAATTAATTTATATTTTAAACGAAGCTTGAACTTTTCTTATTAGGGCCAATATGAAAGTAAAACAGTGAAAAAACTTATCACTGATAACGTATTATCCCTTGTCTTGGTTAATAACTGCTTGAAGTAGACAAGGCATACTTGTAATTTAGTCTAGGATCACATTCTGGTTGATGTTATTCCACTACTGTAGTAGCAACTCTTTAAGCTCCTAGGCAGTTTTTGGAGCTAATGTAATCCATGTCTGACTGAGGGCTGGCCACTCGAACCGTCTAATTCTAATCATCGAGAGACTCTCTGACAACTGACTACATGAGGTCTAGCATAAAAATGCTACGCTTGCCAATAATAGTTATAAAGAGCATAAGATAATCTTGTAGAATTTCCGTAATGTACCTGTAAGCTCCCAAGAATCCATTTAGAAAGCCAACTGTTTGAGTGCTTGTGAAGAGATTCTCACCCAAACCTTAACCGACCCACCGTTAAATGAAAGTCGCTCGTCAAAACAATCTGTAGTGTATCTTTCTCTGGCTCTTCTCCATATTCTTCAAAGTACGTCTGATCTAGTGAGGCAAATATGCAACTCATCTGAAAACAGTATCCTGCTGTAGTCAGGTGATTTCGGGCAAAAACCAATTTTGTAATTCGATGTCGGCGTTGCAATAGTGAGCCCATAGCCATCCTTTTACAAGACAATCCCGCAACACAAAGCCTTCTTCTAACATTCTATTTGCTAACATTTACATCTTTAACTTCTTGGACTTGATTTCGCAGCTAAATCGCATAAGCTGGTCTATTCCGCAAATTTTCGGACCCCAAACAACGTTTATCTCTTCAGGTGGTGACTCTTTTTCGAACGAATTCTAATCTTTTGATTATCAAGCCCATCTTGTAAGAGCGCTGGTGTGCCTTTTATACAGCACAAAGACTCTTACCAAAAATTCTTGCAGTTTTACGTAGTCCTCAACTATCTTGTAACAACGCTATAATTCTTGACACTACAACAAGACCTAAAGACATTATGACCTGTTAAATAAACCTAAAAACACTTCACCGTTTGATTAAAAGGTTTTACACAAATAAATCAACGTTAAATCCTAATTCACAGAAGCTAAAATGAAAATTTTCAAATAGAAGGAATGCACGCTATTTAATAAAACTCGTAACTACACTGACAATACAAAACGGATAACAATATAACAGATAAGATTTTTTGTAAAATAAACAATTAACCACCTACTAGTTTAAATATAAGCGTTTAACTAAAAATTCTAAAAATATATTACAATTTCCATGTAGAATTCAATTAATTAATAAAACAGGAAGAGTAATAACAGAAAAGGTATTAAAAATGTTTGCGTACTAACAATTCATAAAAAATAGGAAAATGTCACAGAATCACTTAGAACAATATAGGAGTGCTTCTATCCTCGGTAGTTACATCATAAAACCGGTAAACCAAAAGAAAGAATTCTTAAATAGCCTTCTTAAGAGGTAAAGATGTTCACATAAATAAAAAGCCATCGTACATAAACCCAGAAATGTTTCTAAGATGGTTGAAGATATACTTTCTAAAAAGAAAACCTTCTGGAAAAGTTCTCTTAATATTGAATGACCACATATCTTATTGTAATCTCACTATAATGCACAAAACGTGTTATAGCTTAGACATGGATGCGAACTCATGGTAATAAAAATGTCTCCAGATGTAAAACTGGGAAAGCGTGAAAAATAGCTAGGTTAATTTGTTTTCTCATCTCATTTCCAAACTCTTTTTTGTCCTGTAGCTTTAATATCTTGCTGTGCTGTTTCGTAAAATAAATGCTCTTATCTTTCTTCCATTAAGCAGCATTAAGAAATTAGTCCTATGCATAAGCTGTGTTTGAAGACAGACAGAGAGTTTGCATTAGATTTAACTTGATCCAATTATAAAGTTAAAATCCTTCAAAGAAAATAAAGTATAAAATGTTCTCCAGAATAATTATACAAAAAGAAAAGAGTCAAAATGACAATGAGACATAAAAAGTTAGGTATTACACCATTAAGAAAGGAACCGGCTGGATTAGTTGCCCAGAAAGCAAGAAATTAAAAAATTGATAGAAGCTTCTTTTCGATTTGGGTCTAAGTCTTAAAATAATGGTTCCAAAACCATATTATTTTTTTCTTAAGCTTGTTTTAGAGCAACACTATTTTCTTTTTGTCTATACGTGCGACTACCTCCATAACGGCTGTCTTTGGTGTTATAACGTCTCCTATTAAACACATGTAGTAAATTAAGAAGGTACGTTTGAGGCTAAAGGGTAGCTGAAAATCAAAAGGCCAGTGGTAATACAAATTGTTGTATAGCCATTTCTGGGTATTTCTCGGTTTATAGGCTGGAACAGAGCACCCGCCCAACAGCCACTTCCGCTATACAACTATGTCCACTATGGCAACTGTCTTCAGTAGGTTGATATAAATGGAAGCGGTCACATTCAGGCCTTTTTTATAGAAGTAGGACGCTATAACACCTCCTTCGCTGTTCGCAATAGACAGGATTATCACAAATACTGAAAATTTTGTACACATGACGATAAAAACTTTAGAGACGTCTTAGCAGATATAATGGTAATTTGGCGATTCAGCTTCCTGTTGTAAATGAAATACTGTTTATCTGAAAGGAATTTGAGAAGACCAGCGCTATCTTGCTTGATGTCGTTTAGCAGTACTTAAGTCTTTAACTTCCTGTTCCATCTTATATTTCTCAATCAACAGTTGGCAGTTCTTCATAATGAATTACTTGAAGTCCACGTCCTGGTGCACTGCTAAACTGACCTTAGACCTCTTTCTTTTGTCAGATCACTTACGTTCTGCCTAGGATCTTGATCGATCTTTTTTTTTAATTTATAGGCCAATTGTGAGTTACCCTGTCAACAGTTATCTTCCTGGTGGTCAGATTCCTTGCACTTTCAGCCTAGGCCGAAAGTTTGATGTATTTGTAACCAAACCACGCAATCATTTTTATTGCAGATTTTAGGGCAAAAATATTCTAATATTGCATCTCTACAATTGTATATCGGTTCATTTTTAACTTGTGTTATATAACAGAGGATAAAGTGGCCTTTTGGCTTTCCCGTAAACAACCTAAAAATCCAAATTTATCTTGAGGGACCTATAAAAACAATTTTGTCATGTAATAACCAAATTAATGCATAAATGAGTAATACTGATATTTCCAAAAGTTACTTGAGTCTTCAAATGTATCTTATTTTATGCTATTGAATTTGGCTACAAAATTTAGCTTCTTTAGTAATTTTGTAATATTATTGGAAAACTTAAAAGATTTGAAGGATGGTAAGTTTTTAAACAGTTAAAAATTGTATCTTTTGTCCTTCACACATGAGGTTTTATTTCTTTTATTACAACCCTATTTTTATGATGTTATGTTAAACGCAAACCGGGCTCTAGTAAAATAGACTTTAGTCTTATATAAGAAGTGGTTTCGAATGCACTAAAAGAATTTTACAATAGAATTATTTAGTAATTGTAGATTTTTCTAATTTAATACAGTCAATATTTTGAAAATTTTAATAAAACTGGTGTATTTCTACAGATTTTAAACCTAATCTCGGAGTTCAACGCAAACCTTGAAGCAGTGCAGACGCCACGCGTGTGCTCTATCAGCTTTATGGTGCAACGTTCGACCTTTAGATAACCACTAGCCTTAACTTACTGTGAGTAAAAATTTAACAATTACTTTTGTTTATTGTTAAAACTTTTAACCACGACTGACAATCAAACTTCTTTAATAATGAAATTGAAGTGCAAAATCAAGCGCTCAAACGCAAATCTGGTAGTTTAACGCCACCCGCCAACGATGTGCAAAAAAGATACCTCTGGTCAACAGATAAGCTACTAGATTAAAATAAATTTTTCAAATTATCTCACAACGTCGAGGACGAAAGCGTAAACAAGTCAAGTGATAATTCAGTCTCAACAAACAACAGATGCTCAAAAAGTTAAAATAGCACCAATATACCTGCCAAACCAGATAAATTATACCGCGCCTATTGCAGACATCAAAACCTCGATCAAAGGCACATTTACAACTGTAAATAATCGAAACTCACTTCACATTAACTTACCCAAGAAGATGACTATTGCACTCTCGCACAGTTTTACAAAGCTAACGAAATTCCCTACTATACTTACCAAAATCCCAAATGTAAGCCCCTATAAGTAGTAATAAAAAATGTACCTTTATCCCTCACCACAGAAGAAATCAGCGAAGCCCTAAAAGCACTACATATTATGAATGTAACACGATTGTTAACGAAGGACAAAAAACCATTACCAGTATGCGCAGTACGAATAACGACGAAGATAAAAGAATATTCAGATCAAACAAACGTGTAACTCCATAGTCACGGTAGAATTGCGAAAGAGCACCACAAATATACCCCAATGCCACAGATGCAAAAAAATTGGCTAGACTAAGAATTATTGTACCTTCCCGTACAAATGCGTCAAATGTACAGGTTCCCATAATTACACCGAATGCAAAAAAAAACACCCAAAGAAAACGACATGCGTAAACTGCGGTGGAGACTACGCAGCCAGTTATAAGGGATGCAACCACCACAAAGAACTCCTACAGAAACGATTCTACAACAAGAACCCCAGTGAAATGAACCCTAACAACGCCACTTATAATGTCAATCAAACGTATTCCAATCGTATGAAAAACCTCCTAAACTATTCTTCACATATATCAGTTAGCACATCACACCTACCGCCCGACACCGCCTCTTCTAACAAAACAAACTCCTGACGGACCTTATAACGCCATTCCTTCCCCAAATCAAAACCTTTATAATCAAAACTATTTTACCCCTCCTCCTCAATGGATCCTAAACCGCAACGAATTATGAACGTTTCAAGAATTCTTAACTGGAACGCCAACGGTGTAGCCTTTCAACGTTCTACATTTATAGCCTTCCTAGCGACTTGGTGCCGCTGTAGCTTGCGTCACAGAAACTCATTTAACTGACGAACCCTTCAAAATCCCAGTATAGCGAGTCTGGTGGAGTGGCAATTATCATTAAACAAAAGCTCTCCCACATTTCCATTGACGGCCCCTTTGATAACACAATAGAAACCACAGGAATTCAAGTCAAATTATGCGACACAAGTGAACTTACCATTATAAGCGCCTATAGACAACCAAACAAAAAATTAATTACAACCGACATCGGCACTCTATTCAGCACTTCTCAACCTAGGCTGATGATAAGGGACCTAAACAGCAAACTTGTAAATTGGGGTTGCCGAGCAACCATCCCAGCTGGTATTTTACTAGAACAATACTCAACAACCTACGGAGTACAAGTATTAACCCCAGATGAATACACCTACTACCCGTACAGATCCGACATACTGGATATCATTCTTCAAAAAGTCAAGAGACAATTGAATAATCTAACCCATCAACTAAAGCGTGAACTGGACGAATACAGTATTCATTCCTACCGCACCTACATCGCTGCAATCGGCCCCGGAGACCCAGGAATGTGGAAAACTACAAAAAAATTCTAAGAGCTGTACAAGAGATACCTCTCCTCAAAACGAACAATACCATCTTATTGACCGATAATGAAAAAGCCATTGTATTTGCCAAACACCTCGAACAAACCTTCACTCCTGCACTCCAAGCCAAATGTTTATATAACAAACTACATAGAAACACATGTCGCCACCTCTGCCGATTTTACTAATCCCACATCACCAAAAGAACTTGTTGAGATCATAAAGACATTATCTAAACCTAAATCACCGGGACACGACCTAATAGCCAACCTAATCCTTCGTCCCATTACAAGAAAATGTCTCTCCTACCTTGCCTTTCTGATAAATGCATGCCTGTCCCTAGGCTACTTCCTTAAAAGCTGGAAGTATGCACATGTGCTCATGTTCGCTAAACCTGTGAAAAATAAAGAACATATGTCAAGTTACCGACCGATTAGTTTATTGACTACCCTCTCCAAAATTTTCTAAAAAGTTATTTATTCGCAACTGCACCAAGCCACCATTGCTATTCACATTCTCTCTTCTTTCCAATTTGGCTTTAGAAAACGATACTCAACCTGTCATCAATTATACCAACTTATCGAAACAGGTTTCGAAAACAAATGCTATCTTTCTGGATATCGCCCAAGCCTTCGAGAAGGTTTGGATAGAGGGACTTAAGAAAAAACTTCTAACTCATGATATCCCACGCTATCTTTTGGCCATCATTTTCTCCTTCCTGAAAAATAGAACCTTTGCCGTTAAAATAAATACCACTCTCTCCGAAACAAAAACCCATACGAACGGCATACCACAAAGTAGTATCCTTGGCCCGCTCCTATTCAATATATACACCTCCGATATTCCAAAGATTCCCGCAACACTCGCCACGTTCGCCGACGATACAGCCATTATAACGCAAAATGCAACTGACACCTTCAATAAATGACTCAAACATCAAACTCAACCCCACCATATGTCAATGTAAGATCTCACTTTGCGAAAAATGAACAACCCACCTTCTATTATCATCGATGAAATTGACATACCCTGGAATCCCAGAGACTCAGCTATAAAATATCTTGGAGTGTACTTTGATGAAAGATTACCTGGAGTTTCCACATCAATCAAAAACTAACCCAATTTCACACCAAACTCCGACAATTATATCCCATTTTAAATCGTAAAACCCTACTTCAACACGAATGGACTTTCCCTCCTACGCCCTCTAGCACTCTACGCCTCTCCTGTCTGGAGCAACATGAGTACCACAAATATACTCAAACTTCAACTATTCCAAAATAAGGTCCTACGAATCGCCGTTAACGCTCCATGGTTTATCCGAAACACATAATTTCACTACGAATTGGATGTTACCACAATCCAAGACTATATGCTCTCCACAACTAAAAATTTCTTCTCAAACATTGCCAAATGTGGAGGAGCAACTCTCTTCAACCTTGGGCAGCATAATATTCATCACAGACTGAAGAGACAACTGCCTCAAAACGTTATCCCAAATGAAGGAACATGGCAACCACCACCTTCGAGTTTCCGAGCCACCACTACCTGCCTCCATGTATTACACACTACTACTTGCAAAATCTAAATTCAGAACGCATAGTCCTAGTCATATTTAACTACTTAAACCTGTCATGTATAACACTGTAATATTGATCTGACAAACGCATCAATAAAAAAAACCTAATCTCATAGTTCTAATATCGTGTTATCGGATTATCGTAATTTTATCTAATGAGTACAAATGATTTTAGCAACGTTTTCAGTTTTTTAACATAAAAGATCTATTTAATTTTTTAAATAGTTGTAAACAGCAACATTTGTACATTATATATTTATATTACTTTATAGCAGTATGCATTTCTTGCACAAGTATAATACTTAGTTAGTATTTCAAATTGTACTTCTAATAATACTCATAGTTTTTATAGGTATTGACTGACGGTTTAACTTAATGGTGCGCAAAAGTGTCAGAAACAATAAATTTGTTTATTTGTTAGTTTTTTAATTTAAATCTATGTATAAGTCCAAATTTGTTAAAACATTACACTAAACACATGCATAACGCATACATAACAAAAAGTGACAATCGACTAGAGCTTTTAGAAATATTTGTTTTTAAAAATAAATATAATAAGTAAATAAGTACAAATTAAACAAAAAGAATTGGCATTTATTTATGCATTTAAATTGTACAGTACGAATTTTACTAGCAAGTTAATAACTTACGGGTGTGCATCATTGGTTGCAGCTGTCTACTTACCTTGTGTCACCATTGCTTTTTTCCATTTGTGGGGTGTATTCTATTAGTAAGTCACTTTAGCCAAAAACTAACTTTATTTTTTACGTCAATTTCGTAGAAATATTAACTTTGATTTCGAGTTATTTTAGACTATTACTTATTCTTCGGGCAGAGGTTTTAAAACTTTCTACGAATTTTGGTGTCCCAGGACGGGCCCTAGCAGTTCAATGACAGCCATTCTGATCAAAATTAAGATTTTAATTTTCAAGATTTCTACTGTTGATCAATGTTGTCGAAAGAATACTAGAAATTTCCAGATTCAAAATTACTGGTGATAAAACGTTTAACACATAGCCCCCAAACCAAGAAAGTTTCAGAGCAAAATCTGTTTCAGGAGAACTGAAAATAATTATAACAGTTGTAGAAAAATTAATGAAACATAAAAATGTCATATAAATTAGATGAAAAGTATACAGAATACTACTTACATTTAGTCTATATAAACATGCAGAATCCAAAGAATTAGACAAATTCATCTTAAGTGTCAAAAGAATGCTCAAAAGGCCCCTAATAAATTATCAGATAAAGTAGTATCCATAATAATGGCTCACTGGTGCAAAAAATCGTACATTCAGTGTTGTAATTCATTTATTATAATAAACAATACATAAAAGTGAGAACTTAAATCTACTAAAGGAACCAAAACTATAAATCCTGGAATTATAGCTTATGTTAATTTCATCAATTAATTGAAGTTCCAGTTTGGTAATGAGATAATCCTGGTCCAAATTTACGCAAGGAAATTACTGACGATGGTTGTAAAGTTAGCACAGGAAGAGAAGAAGAAGAGCTGTATAATCAAATCGAATTACTGACTATTCTATGAACATGTGGAACTGTTGAGTGTCGCTTTCAAAACTCAAATTTCTGGTTAAGTACCAGTGTTAGAAATGTTTGCTCGCCTTAGATCCTTTTTAGTAATAATTATTAAAATACTTTACTTATTGTGAACAGTGTGTTCATTGGTCTATAAAACGTGAATTGTGAGTGGGTTTACTTGACTCATGGATCTTAAGCCTTTTAGCGTATTTCAATATAATAATAGCTATAGTTTTAATATGTGTTCTGTTATAAAGTGGTATTTAGAGTTTGTGCAAATTTCATGCACTTAATTCCTTCTCAAGCACTGCTTATGAAAAGCCTTTAAAGAATAAAAAATTTGGGACGGCGTATCAATAAAATTCTTTACTTTGGTGTCTATGACTCTTAATTTGGGTTTGAACGCTTAATATAAATGCACGGCAAAAATATTGGCTTTGCTGTGATCAGTTCGTGTCTATTCACAATTAGAAATAGGAAAACAATCAGTTTTTTGAAAAATGTTTCTTTGGTTTTTTAATTCTGTGCGTAGCTGGTTGTAGCAATTTTGATCGATGATGTTTCGAAATTGACGTGTATTAGCAATAAATTAAAGTGGCTATTATTTAATTACTCTAGAAGACATAATACGAACTGCATCTTGCAGTATTCTTGTATAACAGTGTGCTATTTCGCATAGGTTTGGGGGAACACTTAAATCGTAGCAGAATATTGATTTTTTTCTATGTAATTTTGAAACTAGACCCATTTAGTATTCCTCAAAGTAAATCTTAGGACAAACGATTTATTTATAACACTAGTATTCTGCTGTCAAACTGTTTTCCCGGAGACCCTTGAAGTAGCAATTCTTAAATCTAAATTTGTATGTTTTCAATCACCTATTACTAAGTTGTCGCCAGAAGTTCGAAAAAAAATCAGTGTGTTAATCTGAAGATATTGTGTGGTTGTAAGCTATAGAGCTTTTATGCCTATATTGGTAGTTTAGATTTCGGTTGTTAGGTACTTGAGCCACTCGTGATAATACTTCAACTATTTTTAAGACAATTACTGTTAAGCTTCCATAAGCGATATTGTTATGGTAAAAAATTCTGTGTTAAATATTCAGTATGAAAAATGTTCATTGGAATGTAAGTAAATTTTAATTTAAAAATCTTATATCTTGCATGTTGTTAAATTATCCATTAATGTTCCAGTTTGCAATTTAGAGAACAGAAGCTTTTATACTACATTGGTTTATTAATTGTGAGAAAATATTCATCTATCTTGTATATTCAGATATGTTAAAATACTTCTGTGAACGATTTACGTATGAAACTATTGTGTAAAGAATTTGCGATGGAAAGAATTAGGTCAGTTGTTAGTTTGTGCCAAACTGAATTAAATCGTTGCTTGTTTTGGTAATTTGCTTTGCTAGGTGTTGCTGTTAGGTTGTGACCCCTGGTAAGCGCACATTTTGTTGAAGTAGTTTTAGGTTTCTTACAAACTTTCGTATCATACTATTTGCCACAGTTCACTCAATTTGAGAGTTTATAATATATTCCAAGATAACCATAAACTTAGTACCTTATTTATTCAATTACGTTACGGTTTTTTTTGGGAAGATTTCTTACAAATTCTTTTAATAAATTAACAGAAATTATTTTGCGATTTGTAGTTTATTATTCCTGTATTCTATCTCGGTTTATTCATTTTGATTTGGAACAGGGTTGTACGAGGCGCATTCATAAAGTAAGGGCCGTTTGGTCACAGAAAAAAATGTACTCATAAGAAACAAATTTTATTGTCATATTTAGTTAGGTACAATCTTACTTTACTTCTCTACATAATCGCCGTTCACTTCTAAGCATTTTTCGTACCGCTGCACCAGCTTCTTTAACCCCTCTGCATAGAAGCTTGCCGTCTGAGAGTTGAACCAGTTGACAACGGCGTTTTGAGTCCGTCTTCGGTTTCAAAACGTTGTCCACCCAGCCACCGTTTAAAATGCAAGAAGAGGAAGTAGTCGCTAGGTGCAAGGTCGGGACTGTACGGTGGGTGGTCAAAAAGTTCCCAACGAAAATCTTGAATTTTCTCAATGGTTTTGACAGCAGTGTGAGGACGCGCGTTATCGTGGAGGAGGATTATGCCAGATGACAGTTTCCGCGGCGTTTGTTTTGATCGCACGTCTCAAGTGTTTGAGCGTTTCGCAGTACACGTCAGCTGTAATTGTTGTCCCACGTTCCATGAAATCAACCAAAAGAACACCGTCTTTGTCCCAAAAAACTGTAGCCATCAATTTTCGACTTGTGTACTGAGTTTGTTTAAACTTTTTCGGTTTTGGTGAGGATGAGTGTCGCCACTGCATCGATTGCAGTTTTGTTTCTGGGTTGGCGTAGGATACCCACGTCTCGTCCCCAGTAACAATGTGAGAAAACAAATCATCTCCATTTTGTTGATAACGGGCCAAAAACTTTCGTCCACTAGACATTCTTTGCTCTTTGTGGTGGTCGGTGAGCATTTTGGTACCCACCTTGACACAATTTGCTGTATGCGAGGTTTTCTGTGACAATATTGTAAACAGTAGTGCGTCCAAGTTGAGGAAATTTGTCAGCCAGGCCACTAATCGTCAATCGACGATCAGATCGCAGTGCTTGGTCCACTTGTGAAACGATTTCATCAGTCTGGATACTGGGCCTGCCACCCGTTCTTCGTCATGGACATTTGTTCGGCCATTTGTAAAATAACGGCACCATTGTCTAACCTTTCCTTCACTCATAACTGTAGGTCCGTAAACCAGGCATAACTCCCGATGAATTTCAGCAGCCGACGATCCTTTTGCACATAAGAAACGAATCACAGAACGCACTTCACACTTGGCGGGATCAACGATTTTCGCGGCCATTGTTCTTTGCATTCACTGACAACAATACAATTTCAGAATCAAAACAAATGACGCTGTAGCTTCGCAATGAGTCAGTAGATGGCGCTGCAGTGGTAAAACTGTGCTTCGAAGCGCCACTATTTATATACATGCAAACGGCCCTTACTTTATGAATGCGCCTCGTAGATGTTTTTGTAATACGTACTAGAGATACTGGGATTAATATGTTTTGCGTTTTTCCACTTACTTACCTATTATATTTATTATGTAAGTCATGCTCTTCGCCACCAGTTTTCACTTCTGTACGGTGAATTGGATATCGTGAATTTGTTATGTAATTTAGTATTGTGAATAGTACATATGAGGCGAAATATCATAAAACTGGAACTGCGAAAATATGTATAACTACACCTAATTGTGATTACCATAGAATATTACAACTATTATTATTAAACTAATTGTTTACCTGATGTAGGGTATCTCTTGCACTGACAAATTTAAAATTTGATTTTCAAATATCAAAATACCCTATATCATTCACCCTTCTTGTTCTCTGTGCAACGATTGACACTTCCTATTTTACCTGCCGAAGTCGAGCAGTCACTGAATTTTATGTTTAGAAAAAACTTAGTAATTCATTACATTCTTAATTACGAACTTAAAAATAACAAATTTTAAATAGCCTGTAGTAATATCAGAAGGATTGATTTGGAATAATGTATAAGAGTATTTAAGCATGTACCAGAAACGGTCAATATGATAGTTTTGGTTAGACAGTTTGTGTGGTAATCGAAGTGCAACGGAGAACAGTGTTAATTAATTAGGTGCTTTTGCATTGTAGAAATACGTACAATGTACGATATCTATTGCGAAAAACTAACTAAAACAAATATTTAATGTTGGAAGTTTTTTATTGTTTCTTACAATATTCTCACTACAACCGATTTTCATAGCACTTTTTCTATAAAAAATCAGGTATCTTTGAAACATGGGTTTTAAACGCATCAACCCTCTTCCGGCGTCGCATGTGGCATTGTCCATTCTGTTTGTTCCTTACGTGTGTACTGTACGGCGGATGACCCATCAATGTGACGTTTTGAATGATCAAAAAGCCAGTTGTTAGCGTCGATGTGTGTAAACTCGCACTGTCATGATGGTAGAGAATGATCCGGCGTCACGTGCTGGTTTTTTATTTCTCCGAATACTTCTAGCAAACAAATATTGTGTACCATTCAGAATTACCGTTTTACGATTCTTTAAAGCCACGGTTGCAAACATGTCCAGTTTTTCTAAAAAAAAAACGCGACCATTCGCTTCAAAGTGCTTCGAGCGCGAACGACTTTGTTGGGTTTTGTTCATCTTGGAAGACCCACACAGTTGGCTGCTGTTTACGATATTTGGGGCTTACACGCATAAATCCAACCTGTGACAATGTTGTAAACAGCATTTCAAGAACCGCGATCGTATTCTTGAGCATTTATTTCCACTAATCGACACTAGCCTTTTTTGAGCGATCGTTAACTTATGCGGGATCCAATGTACACACCGCTTTTTTACGGTTAAATGTTTATGCAATATTGAATGCCTAAGGATGGCTGAAATTCATGATAAGTTCGCGTACAGCACCGATGTTTGTTGGCACCACAGCCAATTTTGGACGACCTCCTTTAATTTCATTAGCCAATAAACAGTGACCATGATCAAATTCATTGAACCAACGATATACAATGGCTCTGTATGGGGCTTCGAACACAAATGTCAAAGCGACTTAATCATGGGCTGTTCTTTTGATAATTCACGTCAAAAATCATAAAAATTAACGCACGAAAATGTTCACGAGTTAAATTCATGTTTTGACCGAGAAACAATTTTTAACTTAATGAAAACAAAACAATTAGCGTCCGTATGACATTACGTTCTAACTACGTATGCCGTCAAAAATACTAAGCTGTATGATATAAACATTAGATTGGACCTAGCACACACAGGGTTGTTAATTTGCAATAGACATCGTGCAATCCACGTATACACGTTTGTATATTATTAAAGATTTGTTAAAAAATATAAACAATGTAACTTATTAAATAAAGACTTTACAAGAGTCAAAAATGGGGCTCATCGCAACTCGAAAGCTATTTAAATAAATTACTATTATATACTATGCCAATATAAATCAAGTTGCAAATTAAAAGTGACAGAGCTAAAGAGTAATTTAGAAGAGTGAAATTTAGAGCATAGAGAAGGGGGAAGAATGTACTACAGGAAAAATAGCCACAAAGGTAAGAACTTTATTAAAAGTTGCAAATTTAACAATAAGTGTATCAATAGAAAACTTTTAAATGAATTAGATCAACACTCCCTAAATATAAAAAAATTAATAATACACAGCTAAGAACAGCACCTTTGATAATCTCAAATAATAAGTTTTCAAACAAACGAAACCCGAAATTAGCTATTGGTGTGTCAAAAAAAAAATGTCCCGGCTAATATATATGAGACTCGTCATGTAGCGCAGGATTTTAATGTAGACAAGAAAATAGTCCCAATTTTTAGAAAAAAAATTGGTAGCCCAAATGAGTTGCGTCTACAGTAGATAACGTTTTAAGATTATCATACAAGGAACGTTTTTATATTATTTGTAACTAATCAATTTTCTTTTTATATGCGGACAACTTTATGGTGTTTGAAATAAGATGCAATTAAACAAGACATCAAGAAATTTAATGTGCCAAAGGTTAGATGCGATTAAAATCGGAGGCTAGCAAGGGATGCGAAATATGCCAGAAGTGTTCTTCGAAGACACGAAGGCGCAAGGGTTCTAGAAATATTTGAACTTATCTGAGAAATAGACAAAAAGGCAATTGCTGTTAGACAGAGTTCGCGTGATCATTTCGGTGTTTTTCTACACTAAACTTGATAAATATAGAAAAGAAACAACATTCACAATAGAATCATCACGACAGGTCAATTATTATAATACATAGTTTACTTGGTGATCTAAGAGGACCGGATAGTGATCGGCTTGTGGTATTAAATAATTAGTGATAGTACGAAGACCGTTAGAAAAGAAACCTCTTTTTAATTGTAATGGCAATCAGGCGCAGATACAGAACTTTTATTATACACATAATAAACCTACAATTGTAAATTACTTTTGGACTTAATCGCCACGCACGTGTCATAACGTTCTTATAAGGTTTATAATTTCTTCTAAAAAATGCCCCCTAGATATAAAGCCAACTTATAACAGAGCAGTGTCATCATCAAAGTGGTGTAACACAAGCAACTGTATTATATACATTAATAAAACTTTTTCTCAATTTCTTCACAAGTTTATTGCTGACTGCAGATCAGTAGCCATTTTTTGCCTCATCATACAAGATAGTGTTTTCTTCCACTCCGCAATGCCTACCAAAACACTCAGTACAGCACCACAAGGCAAGCGTTGTTATGTTTAACCATTCCTTACGCTTGCGCAAACGTAGCTGTTCCTTCGAAATTGGCCTCGTGTTACTGGATATTGATACAATTGCTAAACCGCTATATAAATAGTACATGTATATTAAACGACTCTTAAGTAAAAATAACTAATCAAACCCTTAAACCGATTTCGTTGCAGTAAGTTTCATTAAAAAGGAAAAGAGGTTCCGAAGTAATTTCCTGTCTAACCGTTTTAGTAATTACAGTCGGATTTTAAATCTTTTTGTACAGCAATTTCAAGTTTATGTTTTGATTATAAATTAATTGTAAAACAACTTCTAGTCATAGGAAAATGTAATAATAAATCAAAAACTGCTAAAAACAATGTAATATTCACAAATTACTAGTGTTAATAATTAACACGAAAGTAACATTCTACTTTAATGAAAATAAATCACAAGGATTTACGTACTGTTTTAAAGAAATATTGGCAATAATAGCAAGAAGACGTTTAGAACTAGACGACTTTCTGTACGACAGGTTGCCTATATCAGTAATGTTAAAAATAAATTATCATATTTGGCCTAATTTTGCTTTATAGGCCTCCAAAATAAGTTCGATTCATATATGAAAGGAAATTAAAACAGGTTTACAAGTTACGTATTATTATAGACTTTTTAAGGTCGTCTGTATTTATTTATTACTTTTAAATTCATTTCCATATAAATTTAAATTTAAATAACATATTCAAAAGTAGGAGTTTTCTCGTATACAATAACAGTTTCAGCATAATATACAAATACAGAATCCTTGACAATTTATAGAAATGAAAGTTGATTCAAGTTGTGAATGGAAATATCCGTACGTGTATTTTAACGTAAACGGTCAAGCATCGTCGTCAAATATAATTAACCAAAATAATACTATTATATCTTAATCAATTGCGGCCCTGTCTTCACCTGTGCCAACACATGGTAAATCACAGTGCTAGTAAAACTTAAATTAAACGTGATTAAACTACTATTTAATTAAGTGCAAGTATTGTGCAAACAAAACAAGACACAAGAGTTTCATTTCATATATAAATCAAAAACTGTAAGTAATTTACAAGTTTGGTTTTCAAAAGACCGAACCCATAGTGCGGCCGCGGCCTTGAGGCGAGGCCGCTGATAGCAGCTCCTAGTTCAGGCCCGGACTAAAGTAAGAGAAGATAATTATACTACTAACCAAACCCGTGCCGGCCAACAATCAAAAATTCCGAAACCTCCTCCAATTTATATCCACGGAGTAACTAATTACGATAAGATGGTCGAAAACATCATTAAAGTACTTGAAAACGAACAATACACTACAACAGCAACAAACAATGACACAATCAAAATCAACCCCCTAACATCGGACTCATACAGAAAACTAAGATTCGCACAGGCTTCTCCAGATTGAATATCTCAGGAAAAAAATAGAATTCCACAATGCACCAGATGCCGGGACTATGGCCACCCTATAACATACTGCAACAAACTATTCTCATATGTAAAGTACGTTGGAAGACATAATATTTCCACATGTAAGAAAACACAAATTTCACCTGCCTAATGCGCCCTATGTGGAGGAAGCCACCCGTAATATAAGCGAGATGCTTTTAAGTTTCCTAATAAAGTTCGAAACTATGTTCTCGAGATTAATCAGTCAAAATAGCATGATACTGAACATGGCCTCTACCGTAATTAATAAAATAGCTTAAAAAATGGCGAACTCACATTTCAAGCCACATTCCAGAAATAATCACTTTCTTACAACTACAGCAATTTGACATTTTATTAATATCAGAAACTCATGCAACGCACAGTATATACTTCGTCAACCACCGGGATGGGATAGCTCACACCGGCTCAGCGGTAATTGTTCAAAACTATATCACTCACCATAAACTAAAATCCTATCAAACTAAAAAAATCCAAAGTGTAAGCATACAAACATAAACTCTTCTCCACTCGCTAATAATTGCGGCAGTATATAGCCCGCCCAGACATGCCATATCAACAGAAGAGTACCAAGAATACTTACGGTCTCTACGAAATAAATTCATAGCAGGAGGAGACTGAAACGCAAAGAATACAGTCTGGGGTTCAAGGCTAATTAGTCCAAAGGGGCGCAACCTATTTAGAGTAATCCAAATTAATAATCAAAACTACCTATTCAACTTATGAACCTACCCATTGGTCTAGTAACTCAAAGAAAAGACCAGACTTAATTGATTTTGCAATCACCAGTGGCTTAGCTAACATGTATATAAAAGCAGAATCTAACCATGGTCTATCCGGAAATCATCCCTCAGTTATTAGCACCATCAGCACAACGATAATCACAAAAGAAAACCCTATAAAACTATGTAATAAAAACATGGATTGAGACCATTTCCGAAACCACCTGGAAAAAAATATTAGCCTTAATATTAGAATCAAATAATCTCGAGACCTGGATGAAGCAACTCAATATTTAAGTACCAAGACACAAGATGCTGCGTGGCAAGCCATTCCAATACCTTCAAGTAACTTGTCTGAAATAGCCAACATTTCCCGACATATATGAGATCTTATCATCGAGAAACAAAAAACTAGAAAAAAGTGGCAAAGAACAAGAATTACACAAGACAAAACCTCTTATAACAGACTTACTCACTATCTACATAAAATATTACTGGAGGCACGTAACGAATCCTTCAAATAATATATCTCAAAACTCTCTCCTGATGACCATAGCATATGGAAAGCAACACAGAAATTCAAAAGACCAGTAGTAACCATCCTACCAATTAGAAATACTGACAACAGCTTTGCTAAAACAGACAAAAACAAAGCAGATACTTTCGCCAAACACCTTGCTGAGGTTTTCACGACTCCACTTTCCCACGGAAATAATGACGACCATGAAATTAAATATATTGTGGACCGCCAGCTACACCTACCAATCACACCATTCTCGCCAGCTGAAGTCCGACAGCAAATCAAGTACAAAAGTACCCAAAAAGCCCCTGGCTATAATCTTACAGTTGGAGAGACTCTACAAAACCTTCCAAGAAAGGCGCTAGTACTTCTTACCATTATATACAATAGCATTGTAAAACTGACATATTTCTCGATACAGTGAGAGTATGCACTGATCATAATAATTGCCAGGAAAACCACCAACCCTCTTCCTATAGACCAATAAGCCTCCTACCCCTAATGTCAAACGTATTTGAAAAACTCTTACTGAAAGGAATTAAAGAAATGGTAGTCCTCAACCATATTATCCCGTCGTAACAGTTCGGATTCCGAAAATTACTGGACAACACATCAATGCCACCGGATCGTCACCTAAATAATGGAGAACGTTGAGACAAAAAAGGTATCTGCAGCTGCACTCCTAGACGTAAAATAAGTTTTTGACAAAAGTTTGGCATAAAAGCCTGTTATATAAAATTAAAAAACACTTTCAAAGCCAACTCTATCTAGTGCAAAAATCGTACCAAGGTTCTTCCAAGTCCGGATAAGAAATTAAATATTAGACTACCACCAAATCACGTCCGGAGTACTGCAAGGTAGCGTAGTGGGACCACTGCTTTACCTGATATACACCTAAGACTCAACAATTACAGAAAATACTGTAATAGCTACCTTTGCGGACGATACGGCCATTTTAGCAGTCATCGAAACACCACAAATAACAGCAGAACACCTACAACACCTTAATATAATCTAAGAATGGACAAACAAAGGGTATTTCCGCAAACTAGAATCAATAACATCCCCATACTAATGAAGCCAGAAATAAAATACCTTAGGATGCACCTTGATGAAAAACTTACCTGGAGTATACATATTAAAGCCAAGAGGAAACAACTAGACTTAAAGGTCAAACAAATGTATTGGTTAATCGGAAACAAATCCCAACTTTCCTTATCAAACTATTTACTATTATACAAAATGATGTTGAAGCCCATATAGACCTATGGGATCCAGCTGTGGGGCTGTGCAAAGGCATCTCACACCAAGATCTTGCGAAGATTCCAATCGAAGATCTTGGGCATGCTGACGGACGCGGCATGGTACCCCAGTAGCGATACTCTTCATACCGAATTGAAAATTCCATACGTAGCAAAAGCAATTCAGAGACTGGCAAAAGGACACAACTTCAAATTAGCAGACCACGGAAATGATATTGTAAAGCAACTATCAAACCAACCACTAGTCACAAGAAGACTTAAGCGGAATTGGCCACAGGACCTTGTTCTACAACCTAATCAAAACTGAGTTATGCATTATCCGGGAAACTAGCGATGGCTAGATCATTATATATATATATATATATATATATATATATATATATATATATATATATACTTAATACTCAAGTGTAAGAGTAAATCGTAAATAAAGACCACTTTCATTTAAAGGGACAATATTGGAAACGGATGGGAACTTTCCTGTTTTTTCGTTAATAAACAATGAGAATTCAAAATGTTAACCAATAAGAATGCAGCTTGTACTCTCTTATACACACGAGATTGGTTTACTTCTCTGTAGTGGTCCTAACAAACAGCGTTAATTTAGAGTTCACATTGCTAAAAATAACTCACTACGGGCACATCATTTCCACTCAGATTTAAATGGACAAACACTTCAAGGTCAACAAAGCGATATGTATAATAATAATAATAATAATCTTCCTTCTTCAGTCGTCTTCATTAAGCCTGTTCTTTTCAGGTTTATCTATTACAAACAAAAAATAACTTCCTTCTTCAGTCGTCTTTATTAAGCCTGTTCTTTTCAGGTTTATCTATTACAAGGAGTATTTTTGTTATTTTTTAAATTTTTAACAGTTTTTTAACCTGACATCCTCTATTCTTAAATAAAAACATGTGTGTCCCATTTTATTCTTCTTTAACGTATCCAGTTATTAATTGCTTATATTTGGCATTGTTGTTCTATAGGTTCAGTTTTTAATTTGTTCCTTATTGATTTATTCTTTTCCTTAACTTATTTATTTTAGCGGCTTCTAACATTTGTTTAGTGCGAGTGGTGTAACATCGTGTCTGGTGCATACGTGAATATCGGTCTAATTAAAGTTTTGTATTTAAGTGTTTGTTTTCCCAAATAACTGAATTTAGAATTCGTGACACTTGATTAGCCTTCACAATGTGTGCCAGAAATTGATCTTTAATTATACTTTAACTAATTACTAGAATTTTCAAATATTTACTGTATTATGCTTCTTTAATTTGCACCTAATTGGTGTTTTACGTATTGTCATGCGTTTAGTCTTGTTATTGGGTAATCTCAAATTATAAAAGTAACGACTAATAATAAAATACAATTGTTACAAGATGCAGAAAAACAAGCCGCTCCAAAAATAGCTCAGAAGAAAAACGTCATAAACATTCCATCAGAAATTACGAAGCTAGAAGCGGAAAAGAAAAAGCAAGAGCAAAATGGCAAAATAAATTATGCTTAAATAACAAACTCAAAGCAAAATTAAAATCCTAGAAAAAGGAATCGTTTAAGAGCTATATTACAAGTTTAAGTCGCTACGATAATTCTATTTGGAAGCCTGCTAAATTATTCCGTAAGCCAATAATAGCAATAAGTCCAATATATCGACAAACAACGAACAACTCAAAGTCAATGGGCCAAGAGCCACCAAGAAAAAGATAAAGCTTTTACAAATTATCTTGATAAAGTTTTTCGTCATCATACTAATGTTCCAGGTAAAGAAATTCTCAACTATCTACAAACGCCAACACCAAAAACCAGATCAGTAGCACCTGTTACACCTAAGGAACTAGAGAAAGAGATATAATATTTAAACACTAGAAAAGCACCTGAAATAGATCTCATTACTGTGAATATGCTGAAATAATTATTCTGAAAAGGTATAGGGCTGATTACTTATCTATTCAATGGAATATTTTGAACATAATATTGGTCAAATAAAAATAGCAGAAATTTTAATTCACATACCTGGAAAGGATCCTAAGAACGTCACATCTTACCGATCCGATAGTCTGCTTTCATCGATTTATAAACTTTTAGACTACTGACTGCTTAAAAAAATTGATCACGACGTCAAATCTAACGAGTAGATTCCTTAATACCAAATTAGCTTTCGACGGTCATTCTACAACTCAACAGTGCCACCGTATTACACATTTCATTAATAGAGTCTTGGAAAATAAAGAATACTTCCCAGCAATATTCTTAGACGTAAGCCAAGCCTTGGACAAGGTTTGGCATCTTGGGTTATTATATAAGATAAAGAGATATTTATCCACGTTCTTTAAATTACTCGAATCGTATCTGACTAATCGTAAATTCAGTGCAAATGTAAATTACGATGTCCTAACTGTACATTTCAATAATTAAGAGTTTCTCAGGTTAGCGTTATAAGACCGTTATTATATTTGTTGTTCACTTCTGGTCTTCCAACGGCCGATACTATCGTACTGAGAATGTTTGCGGATGATACGGTGATCCTTACTTCACACAGAAATATGAACCAGACCTCATAATTTCTTCAACAATAATTGAAAACGCTTCAAGTAAGGATTCAGAAATGGATAATTAAAATAAACAAGATCTTAAAAGAGCGAGATTCGCTATGGAAGTGACCTGGGCTCAAAAAAAGTGGTTACTGCACCCTTTTGAAGGCTCCAAAATTCAATGGTGAAAGAATTTTTGACTTAACTCTTACCGTCTGGTTTGTACAAATGTTACATACAGTGTAACTGCTATAGCCCCCCCCCCCCCATCAAGATTTTCAATTTTAGATACGAGTTAGTTAATAAACAAAAGTTGTCCCATCTAATTTTTGCACTATGTAAGGAACCATACCCATCGATTGATATAAACAACACGGAAGCATTTCAAGCCTGCACCGAATGCCCTCGCAGGACTATTCAAATTCGCCAAACATCGACAGTAGCAAGATAAATCAGTGTCCGCGTCCCTGGCGGCGTTTCAAAAACTGGCTACCACGTGCAAGTTCACAGATCACAACGAGCGACTCTGTAGCCAGATTATTTACGGTTTGTGCAGCGTAGCAGCAAAGAAAACCTGTTTTAAAAGGGACGATGGTGTAAAACTAGAGAAAATAGTGCAAGTCGCACTTGCATATGACTCTGTCGAGACTAGTGCAGCAATGACTCATAATAGCCAATTCGATACACCCACTAAACTATTTTCAATTCCAGAAAAGATTTCAAATCTGAAAAAAAAATCATTTTCAAGCTCTCCAACAACAGTTTACGTTTGAAAGTCAAACATCATCCGCATTCAAAGGTTAGTCCAAGTTTTGTCCAAACTGTGGTTCAAAGTCACACACTTAGTAAAAGAGTGTCCACACAAGAATGTTGCTCTTTATTCTTACAAGAAGCATGAACAATGTAAAAGATACAGCCCTACCAAACAGCTGCAACAAGTTATATGGTAGATAACCGTCATGTTTACCAAATACAACCGTCTACAAAGGATCCACCCATTATGCTAAATGTTGAAGTTAATTGCTATCCCCATCAAGTAGAACACGACGGCGGTTGTGGAAAGAAAATGCTCATTGAAGGTTTTTGGATAGAAATTGGCTCTCCAAATACACCCATTCAAGTACACCTTCCGTCTTTGAGAGAAACTTTCGACGCCATCGGAGATCTCTTATGCAAGTTGAAACACAATGCGAGTGGCAATCCAGTAGTAAAACACGAGTCCTTATTTGGTTGTGATCTGATACGGATATTTAAGCTCCCTCCCTACGGCGTTAAGAAGACTACAACAAGCAGTAACGGCCTCACACTGGAGTCTCTCTTAAAGGAGTATGGTGACATGTTCTCATCTACTACTGGCAGAATTGATGGACTTAAAGCCAAAGTTTTGAAGGTTCGTCCGCTCCTTTTTGCATTACGTGCAAAAGTCAAACAAGAACTTGCAGAAATGAAACAGTCGGGAGTCATCAAAGGTATCGAATCCGGTGAGCCAATTGACGTGGTCCAGAAGCCCAATGGAATAGTCTGAATCACGGGTGATTTCAAGTCAACAGTGAACAATTAGCTTCATGTCACCCAATAACCTCTGGCAACACTAAAGGAGTTGTTTTTGTTAATCGCTGGAGAAGACAAGTTTTCTAAGTTGTATAACGTCAACGCTTAACATTAACAATAAGGGGAGCAAACCTGCAAAACATTTCTCGTCATTAGCACATACCGAGGTTTCCACCGATACAACGTTCTACCACAGGGCATCACCTCCTCTCCAGCTATATTTTATAAGTTTAACTATAAACTCATCGAAGGGATTATAATTCCGCATTGGTCAATCAGATCAAAATCACCCTCAGACTCTAAAAGCTATTTTCAGTCGTACGCAAAAATTCAATTATTGCTTATCCAAGAATAAATGTAAATTTTTACAACGGAAAATTAAGTATTCGGGATACGTCGTGTCTAAGAAATGGATTAACACCAGTCCAAAGAAGGTCGAAACTATCCATGCGATCCAGCGTCCAGTGGATGTTTCCTCGGATTGATCAACTTTTACTGAAAGTCCATGCGGTCTTTATCAAATGCTTGCGAACCTATATACAACCTCTCACCGAAAAGAACAAACTGGAATTGGCCGTTAAAATGCCAACAAGCATTTGAACACGTCAAATCAATACTTTTGTAAGCAGAAGTCCTTGATCACCACGATCCAACCGTCGTTATTATTGCAATATCGTACGACGCATCTTCCAGTGGAATTGGAATTGTTTTATTCCATTGTTATTCATATGACAAGCAACGTCCATCGCCATCGAAGTCAAAAATTACTTTAAATACATATGAGACCGGAAGTTTATCCTGGTTACAGGTTGTCGTCTCCTCATGGCTATCTAAAGAGATAAAGGTAACTTAAACCGTACGTCGCTACGCGCTTACAGCACAGATCGTTCTATCTGTCACAGTTATGTTACGATATCGAGTATCGTAACACCAACGATCATAGAAATACAGATGCGTTGTCTCGTTGTCCAGCATCATCGTCCGACCTAGAAATTTCAGAGAAGAAATTGCATGCAAAGTAAACGTGGTTGCAGTGGAGTATCAGGAAGTTCTTCCGATAAACGCCAAGGACATCGTACGCCCTCATCCAGTCTGGTTGGCCAAAGTTCATGTCAAAAACTGATGGACTGTACCCATTCTGCTTGTGTAAGGAAGAATTATACATTTTACAAGGGGTAATAATGTGGGATATAAGAAATATGATTGGAAGTTACTATCGGAACTCCCCAAGAAAGTGCAGTAAGAAAGAAAAATACTAGTAGAACATATTAAAAGAACAAGACAAAGCGGAAATAAGGCCTTCATAAGATACAACAAATTAATAGTAAACAAAGTCACACAGTTGAACAATTAGAGAAATACGGGAAAGAATAATCTGCAGAGTCACCTATGGAAATAACAAAAAATAAAGTCGAACAGTAAGTGAGAGATCCCCATAAGAACAACATAGGGACACAAATAAACCAGCCCATAAAATGACTAAACAAATATTAAAAAACAAAACACGGAACTAGGCGGTATGCTCAGTTCCACAATCAAAGATGATAACCATAGTAAGAAAAGGTGTAAAGATAAGAGATCTAAAGATTTATTAATAGCAACATGAAACGTAAGAGGGAGCTTTGAAAACCCTTTAAAAACACTAAAAAATTAGAAAATAGATAGGAGACAAAACAAAAAGGAAACGACATTATTGATATAGACGGATATATCTTCTTTACGAGTAATGGGAAAAACAGTAGACTGGGAACCTGTTTCTTAATAAGTGCAAAAATAAGACAGGCAGTAATAAGCTTCGTACCAATACCGGATAGATTATGCTAGTTAAGACTAAGAGGTGTTTACCAAAAAATAACCATTATAAACGTACACGTTCCCTGAGAAGAAATAGAAATGACAATTAAAGAACCTTGAAAAACGTTTACGAATCAATCTCAAAATACGATATGAAAATACTAATGGGTGACTGTAATGCCAAAATAGAAAGAGAAACAATATACTACCCAATAATCGTAAAACATAGTCTACACCATAACACTAATATAAATGGTGAATTCCTAATAACTTTTGCCGCCGAAAAAGATATAAAAATCAAAATCACTTATTATAAAAACAGAGACATTCACAAAGTTACGTGAATCAGTCCCGATGGTAACACTACTAACCAAATTGACCATCTCTTAATAGAAAACAAAAATTAGAAATGTGTTAAAAATGTACAAAGCTATAGGTGTGCATACTGTGATTTAGATCACTTTTTAGTCCAACAATTAATACCAAATAACAAAAACCAAGAAGATTCTAAAAGATGAAAACAGAAAGAAGAAAAATTACTTAAAGGCAAAATCAAGTAAAATTGGAAGAAAAAATTAATGAAACACTGGAAACAATGAAAGAGAAATCAAACATCGAAGAGAGGGTAGCAGAACTAGAGAAAGTCATAAAAATAACAAAAGTCACAAATGGTTTGACCTAGAATGCAAAAACCATGTAAATATGCGAGAAAAGGCAATACAAAAAATGCTAATTGACCAAACAGAAAGCAGTAGAAGGTCCTATAAAGAACAAAGGAAAAAACAAACAGATCTGTAGAGAGAAGAAACGAAAATATAAAATTAAAATATTAGATAGAATAGAAGAAAAATATGTGAGCATGGTTACTTACATAACGTAAAAGTCACACGGGACGAATTTTGTTTATTTATTTTAATTCTGCATTTCTAAAGCCATACTTATATATCTATTCAGAGGTTATGAGGCCTGGCTGATACTTGTGTGTGAAGTAAAGGTCACCGTATCATCTGCGAACGTTCTCAATTCAATACAATAAATATATGGAATGTACAGGTGCGACATCGTGATTTACCCTTGTACAGAATTTTCGGATTTAAAAAGCGTTGGCAAACATCTTTTTAATTTATATAATAACCTAAGATACCAGAGCTTGTCAAAGAACTGGCTTAGATCTAAGATTATTGCTGGGCAGTGTTCTTTATTTTCCAAAGCACTTTTAATAAATTAAGTAATACGGTGGCATTGTTAAGTTACAGAATGAACTCGTCGAAAACCAGACCGATAATGTGAAATCTAGTCGTTTAATATAAAATTGGGATCGATTCTTTTAAGCATTTTCTAAAAGTTTAGAAGTTGATAATTAATAGTTCGGTAAGATGTGACTTCTTTAGGATTATCTTTAGGTTTGAAAATTGAAATTAATTCTATTTTTAATTTGTCTGTCCTGTACTGTATTCAAATATTGAATTGAATAAGCGGTACCATACATTTTCAGGATAATTTTTTTATCACCTTTACTGTAATAAAATCCATTCCGAGTACCTTCCTAGCGTTTAGGTATTGTATTTCTTTCTCCAGTTACTCCGAAGTAACAGATGCTACTGGGTTAGTTTTTGGTATTGAGTCGAGAATTCCTTCGTCTGAAACATTACTGTCAGGACGGCAAACCTCATTAGGATAATTCGCAAAGACTTCATCTCTTTCTTGACCGCCCTTGGCCAATTGTCCAAGAGTTGTTGCTTTTTGATATGTCGGACTCGTCATCGTTGGTTTACAGAAATTTTTAATAGGTTTAAACATAGAGTTATCGCGGTGACTCAAACTTGTAATATAGCTCTTGAACAATTCTTCATTTAATATATAAAATATATACAATTGTAAGGCAATAAACACAGTATGTTAATATAAAACAAAAAGTCGAGACAAAGTTTAATATTATCAGGAAAGCTAACAAGGAAACAGCTGGTAAAAATAAAGAAAAGTAAAAAACAACGATACAACAAAGCATCAAACTTTTGTAATTATCAAAAAGAAATAAGAGAGCATAGGAAGAGAATAAAAAGAAAAAATAAAAAAGCAATACAAAAATCTTTTTATAACCAAACAAACACCATGCAAACTATATAAAAATAAGGGTAACTGATTGAAATTAAAATAATGAAAATGTTAAAACATTTGAAGAGAATGTAAAAAAAGATCTGACAAGAGAGGAATGAAAGACATCATAAACAACAGTCTTCAAAGGAGAACCCCTAAAAGAAGATGACATAAATATGGAACTAACAAAAAGTATAGGTAATAGTAGTATCTCTATACTCTTTAATAAATTAAATGTAAAAAACATTAATTACTAAAAAATGAAGTTTGAACAATTTGTAAAAATACATAAAAATTAGAATTATGAAACATGCGGAAATTATAAAGAAAATACCTTGTTAATTCCGCTTATAAAATATTGTATTCAATAATTCAAAAGCGACTGCTACAGGCACAGAAAACAAAGTGAACAAATATGCAATACGTTAAAAGTTGTTTAATAGAAAATGCACAATTGAAATACCTGTATTTTCTCAAAATTTAATGTAACTAACACCTAATATAATAATGACGTCATATTTTACAATGTTAAAATATATTAATTTTTTAATGTATTTGTTAGGCAACAACTTTACGCTGTATAAAGAAACATATTTTGCATGATATAAAATGTTTTAGCAAATATAAGGAGCTATAAAAATATCTTAAACAGAAATAAATAAAATTTACGTCAATGTTAGTAAAACAATGTTATAAAATAGCAAAAAATTTATAATAATAAAACGCAGGTATGCATGTTCTGCTTTTTTAGTCCACTATAAAGGTGATATTACTCTCAGACTTTTTAATACTAGAAACGCCATGTTTGTAAAGTGACGTCTGCTCATTTCTTACACTACAAGCATGAAACATTAGCTTATTAAACTTGTTTATTAAACGCAGAATTTATTTTAATGTGCACGAGGATACAGTCTGATAAATAAGAGAAACGGTAACACAAACTATATAATTATATATTCGGAAAACCATTATTAAATCTCAATCCAAGGTATTTGCAACAATTTACATTATTTGTATATGCAGTTTTCCCTAAGAAACCTTGGACCATAATTTATATCTTGACGTGCAACGTCCTTTAAATTATAGAGGGTTCATAAGGCAAAGACCAAAAAATTAGAATTTAAATGGATATTACTGCACATTATTCAGTAATCATGTGTAATGTAACTTAAAAACAACAATCAAATTAAAATTTACAATTTATATGCAAATTAAAAAAAAGGGGGGCACAAAGAATAACTAAATAGTCATATTTTCCGGTCTAAGTAAATTTTTATTTGACTGGGTGCATACCATACATGAAAAATCTGGTGTGAACATCACACGACTTTCCTTATCCTATTATTATATAGTATACTGGGTCCATCGTCTCGGCCCTGCGCTGCTCGTCTAAAAATTTGTTAATTTAAAAAAGGACGAGGTGCGAGTCCAACACTCGAAAGATGATTAACATAAATAGTACAAGACAATAATTGACTGGTACTTAAAATTTTGCTACGTCACTAAAGGTAACCGTGCGAGCTCGGCCGCACGGCCTTCCGCATTATCGCCTGCGTGCTCCCTCCTAGCGGCCAAGCGCTCCCCCTGTCCTCCCGCAGTCGGCCATGAAGCTCTCCGAACACTCTGTGATTGGTCCGTTTAATTAATTTTTAATCGGCTATAACTTATTTATTTGACCTCGGATCAAAAAATTTCATGGTAATTTTTTGTTCGTCTTGATCTGATCTAACCGGTAATATCAATTTCCCGAAACATTTTATGAACACCCAGTATATTAAAAATCCTGAGCTTCATTTTTTCGAATTCTTATTTTATTAACTTTTATTTTAAATTCATATTTATCTCATGATAACAAATCATTTTTATTCTCATAAATTTTTTGTATCTTCAACCGTTTAGATTCGCGACCGCTTTCCGACCAATTTTGCGACCTTGCGACCAAACGACTTAGCCGATTTTTACCAAAAGCTTCGCATTGCGTTCCCTACCTACAAGTAACTTGCATACCAAATTTCAAGTCTCTAGCTCTCGAGATATCCTGTTTACTGACAGACCGACAGACACACACACACGAACCAATGGGTCAAACCAACTTTTTTGGTGTCCTGAGGGTACAATTCGTCCAAAAATGTGAAAAACTGGTAGGTCAAATTTCCGCCGATTACATTACTTTCCTTATTATAGGATAAGGAAAGTGAAAAATAGTGGACGGAAATAATCCAGATTATTTGTGTTGTGTGAATCTGGCAAATGTTGCAAACCCTTTTATTACGTTTTTTAGTAATTAATTATATGTTGTCCATTTTATTATACACAGGATACGCGCAGTTACATCGAAATTATCAAGCTTTAATAGATTTAACTGTATGATGAATGTTTAAAAGAATTAACTGTATATTTTCTCCAACTTCACTAGGATTGCTTTTTAACTACAGTTGTATTATAAACTATAGTTACATGCAATATGATACGGGCGAATATGATAAAAAAATGGAATATTATTTAACATTTAAAAATAGTAACAATTAGTGACACGAACAAAAGTAATTTTGGATTAATCATTCGAGCAAAAGAAATTTTGTTAAATGAATAAAGCCATAATAATAGTGATAGAAAAATCGACCATAACAAAAAACATATAATCATATAAACAAATAATCCGAGTAGTAACATCATTAATATTGTTTTAAAAAGTGTATGAAATAATCTTCCTTCTCTTCGGCGTTCTTTGGCATCTATCGCCTTCAGGTTCCTAATCATTTCTCCCTTCTTTTTCGGTTTCTTCACTCTTCTTCCTTTATTTATTTTAGTTATTTGTATTATTCTCTTTCTCCAGATTTTTCTCAAAATTTTCCAGTTTCTACGTTCTTGGGATATATTCCATTGCATGTCCCATTAACTGTATTTTTTACATTTTCGGTTATATTTTTTCCTACTCTTATTATACTGTTTATTGCTTCTTTTTAAACTATACCTAATCTTGAGATTCTTCCTGCGCTTCCAATAATCTATTTCTAATGTTCTTTACTCTTTTTTTGTTTACTCGTTAATTACGATGATTCTATTAAATATATTGTTATACTTTTCACTGTACTATCATATACTTATTTATTTTCTTTCTCTACTTATATGCTTCTATCACATAACATCAGATTAAGTACTGATAAGACTTTTATTATTCTATTCTTTACTGTACTGTTAACCAAACAATATTATTTGCATGTCTTTTATTTGCACCCAAATTTCAATTTTAAGTTTTTAATTTTGCATCTTATTATATAATGTTATAATTATATTTTCTAGTTAAACTAATTGATATTCGTATCATATGTTGTACGATGTCTTGATCCTATGTTATAAAAACGTGTAACGAATATAGTGTGACGTCAGTCATTTCCATTCCCATCATCCCACATTATATCTTCACGCTTGTAGCGTTTTATCTATTTTAAAAGAAGTAAACAATATTTCACACTCTTATCGTAACACTTAATTAGTTTAAAACCTTCCACTGGCTTGTTTTCTATCTTCAACTCTACTCCAATTTATCAGTTCCCGAAGCAATCAAAATTTCACCTGCTAATAAATGCAATTGGAGTTGAGCGACACGAGAAAGTTGCGAACAGCTGTGCGCTCGTGTTAACAAGCAATATTTACTTGGCCGTTAAGGTCAAATCTAACATTCACGTGTATCTCGACTAAAACAAACCTGTAAGGGCGTTCAAATTTAGTTGTCATTTGACTTTCGAAGAATAAACACGCTTGCGTGCAGTGCCACTATCTTTGAAAGTGCAATAAAATAATATAATACAATATTCAAAACCGCACGTACGTACCTACTATTTAAAAATTCTTATTACTGGAAATTTACTATAACTGTAAACACGAGGAAGCATGTTTCCAACTGGAAACGTCTATAATCCCCCCAACCCTAGACCACCAACAATGTACTCTCAAACCGAACCAGAAATTATGGGTTCACATTTCAACTACCAAATACCGAAAGATATCAGTCATAGAATAAAATCAGTATAGCAATAAATTTATTCCGCAATATCCAAATAGATTTTAAAACCAAACCACAATGCATACCTTCTATTTAACCAACCCTCAGACCTCATATCCGCAAGCAATGCAAAACAATATAAACCAACAAACCTAAATAACAATCAATACATATATAGACAACTCAGATGACATTAGCAATACAAATTCAACAATCCAGGTCGATGTCAAGAAACAAATTTACAGCAAGCTAAAAGCTCCTGGCAAACATTTAAAAAGAGGAAAAGACGAAGCAAGCCTCAATATACCACAACCTATTTAAACCACCACAAGTAATAAATACGCGGTCCTTTCACAAATAAGAGAAGAAAACAATAACATCAATCCAGGAACTAGTAATCAACAACCACAGCCTAAAATTCCTAGACCTCCCCGATATATATATATATATATATATATATATATATATATATATATATATATATATATATATATATATATATCAACATCATTACTAATGATACTATCAAAGTGAAGATCTTAACAACGGACGCATACAGAAAATTAACAAAGCACCTTAAAGATGAGAAGATAATGTATCATACGTACGTGTTAAGTGAAGGAACAAAAAGCTTACAGAGTAGCAATTTGCAATCTCCATCACTCCATCCAAACCAAAATGATAACGCAAGAATTAGCTAAGAAGGGACACAAAGTTTACAATATGATAAACATACGCCACAGAGTTACCAAGCAGCCACTATCTTTATTTATAATTAACCCAGTACCCAACGAGAACAATATAAATATATTTGACATAAAATTTATAAGTAAAATAAAAAACTCGATGGAACCACCAAGAAATATTGCATAAAACCATTTACCTGCGTCAAATGCGGTGGAGATCATAGCACTTCTGAATATAAGAAACCCCAGGTAAGTGTGCTTTATGTGGAGGTAGTCACCCACCAAATTACAAGCGCTGCACAGTGTACAAATATCTCCAAAGATCCAGAAATTGGTCATTCAGACCAGTACTAAACAAAACGTACATATAACAGTTACCCCCAAATATTTAACGAATTTCCTCCTTTACGCACCATAATAAATAACACAAGTAATATATACCTCAAAATACCATGCCTTATAAACAAGTAATTATAGGAGAAACAATATCTTCTCAACTAATGAACAAATGAGCTTTAACGAAACACTTTTCTTGCAAAATCTAAAGCAATGTTTGCTCAGTTAATAAGCTAAAATAACATGGTACTAAACATGCTATCTACAATTATCAACAAAATAGCTTAAAAATGACGTCCTTCTTACGAATGACCCTTTGGGAAGCTAACGGGTTTACCAATCATATTCCAGGAATTATAATATTCCTTAAACTTCAAAATATCGACATCCTATTAATCTCACAAACTCATGCAACCACAATAACAACAATTAAAATACCCTATTGCACTACATATCTTGATAAACACCCAGACGGTACAGCTCACGCTGGATCCGCAGTGATCATTAAAAATACGATTTCTCACTACCAGTTAGAACCATACCAAACCAACAGAATTCAAAGTACTAAAATTAAAGTAGAAGTATTGTGATACTCACTTGTAATCGCAGCATTCTATAGCTCCAGACATACTGCCTAGGATTCAGCACACCAAAAAGATGTAATCTTCTAAAAGTAATCCAACATCATAATTCTCTGTCGGAATCACAGGTAGTGTCTAACCGCTACGGAAATTTTAAAATCCGGGCACGTAATTTATTAAATCAATTCTGACACAAATTCTGGAAATGTGGGAATAGCGACTATGATCAAGAAAAACGTAAAATATTAAGTAATAAAATACTGCTGTTTTTGAAAGAATCATATATATAGTAATAATAATGGTCAGGCTCTAACTGAAAGGTTTTTCTCTCTCTCTCTCTCTCTCTCTCTGTCCAGTCGTCGCGCACCATTTATGATACGCGCCCTAGACGACCGCCATTATTAACTCTTGTTCGAAGTGAACTCAAATACTCAATAATTTTTAGTGACTGAATAGGCCACCCTCTAGGAGTTCGAGAGCACGGGGAATTAAACCCGGGTCCGTCAGAATTGCAGCCCATCCCTGGACCACGGGACCACGCTGGCTTATATAGTACACAGTAATACTATTGACAAGACGCAGATTATACAGGTATACGCGTCAATAAGTGCACCAGAAGATGATGAAGTTGAGCAACTGTGCGATGACATAGTAAGGGTGAAATAGCAAGAAAAATCATATTATATAATCATTAATGACACACTAAAATATTTGAGAATTGTCAAATTGAAAATAGTACGTATGTAAGATATGCGGCTTGAAAACGTAAAATACAAGAGGAACGTACTTAGAAACTTCTTACGTTTGTACTTCTTAAACACTGCCAAAATACTAATACAGAAAAGAGGACAATATAAATAAAAACTAACAAAATATTATAATGGTAACCTAAGATCAATTAATATTGACAAAATATCAGACAAAACTAAAAACAATATACATTTAACAATAAAAAATCATATGTAAATATCGAAATTATAAAAATAGCAAAAAAAACTCTAAAAGTGAAAATCCATTAAATTATAGATTGGCAAATGCTCAGAGTTGCAAAGAAATTAATACAAGCATAAAGATAGTTTGAAAAAACCTATCATCGGATAAACCAAAAATAACTAAATAAAAATTAAAATAAAATCAGCGTAATCAACAAAAAGAACATTATAAAAGTTGTAACAGAATTTTAGAATCATTTCTACATGTGTCATTATCAGGAACAAGAAAATGACAATAAATCACATTAGAAGAAATACGCTAGATTCTAAGACAGACATAAAATAAAAAATGTCCTAGAGAGGACACAACAAAAATCGAAATGCTAAACACCGTAGTTAATAAGTTCGTTATAAATGTTGATAAATACTTAAAAGAGAGCAGAACATCTGAAAGCTAGTCAAATGCTGAGTTTATATTATTACTTAAAAAAGGAGACCATATGAACATCAATAATTACCGCCAAATTACTAATAAAGGTAATATGCAGCCGATTAACATCTAAGTCAGATGACTATCAGCCAGTGGAGCAGGCATTAAAACTGTAAAACTCCTGTTGGAAACCAATAAATATAAAGTGGACATTTACCTATCCTTTTTAGATTTTTAAGAGACCTTCGATTTAGTCGAAATATAAGCATTCCTAAAAGCACTAGCTAAATGTAAAATCGATTTGTGAGATTCAGCCTTCATCAAAAGCATTCACGAAAGAGCAACAATCCAAAATCAAATTGACAAAAATTCAATACTAATAAAATTATAATAAGTAGAGGAGGACTACAACATAAAACCAAAATTGTTGACTGTGGTTTTAGAGAATGTTTTTAAAGTTCGAAGATGAAAAAATAAAGCACTTTACAATCAGCGGCCACCGGCTATCATCCTTGTTATACAGATTATATCGTGCTTTTTAGCAATAATTATGAAAACTTGAAAACAATGATCACAAAACAGCACGATTGAACTAAAAAAACATTGACAAGGGCAAAATTATCAGTCCCGCCAATGATAACTTAAAAGTAAATAACAAAAATTAAAAATTAAAAATTCATCCTCGATATGATATAAAAGTCGGAAAAGAAAACCAAACTACGCAGATCACAAGGAGAATTGGTTTAACTTGGGCTACTTTTAGCAAATTAAGTCATATCCTCATAAATCCGAGATACCTCTATGTTTCAAGAAAAAAGTATATGGATCACGTGTATTACCGTGTGCTACATATGGTATAAAAACGATGACTTTAACGAAGAATAGTGCCGAGAAGCTTAGAATAACCTAAAGACTAATGGAACGTATGAATAAATCTCAGAGATAAGACAAGAACTAAAATATCCCAAAAGGTCCTATTACAAGAGTGGCATAATTAAAGTGGATATCGGTGGGACATATTCCCAGACGAGATTCACTGAGACGACTACTAAAATTAGTACACTATATGCCCAGAGAAACAAAGAGAAGTAGACAGGCTACAGTGATGATATCCTGATGTTGTAAGGAAGTACATGGAAAATCAATGGTTTCAAGTCATACGAGACAGAAGTAGGAGAGACATATGTTTAATAGTGGATAACGACAGACTGATGATGATTATGACTATTTATTTGACCCGATGTTTGTCGTTTGTAAAGGAAAAAATTGTAAGTATTCCACATACCTCTCCAGTATAAATTCTGCCGGCTTCTAATTTATTCATTCATTTTAAGTCCTTGGTAGCTTATAGATCACTCAACGATTTTTATAGCACTTTTTCTGTATAATTTTGAAATTTGTTATAGATACAGCAATATCTACGTAATTACATTGATATTTCGGTTCACGAATTTTGTAGCACTTGCCGATTCATATTTTTGCCGTTTTAACTAGCACAGAGGTAGTTGTTTATAAAGTGCCCACACGAAGTTGTGTTTCGGTCCGTCGAGTAGTTCGTCTATAACACCGCTATATACTTACTGCTTCCTAATCATTTTTGCGCGTTTGCAATATTTTACATAATTAATAAGTTAAAGTTTAAAACGTGTTTGCCTATTCGAAATTAATTATTTAAACCAATTCGAGTGTCGTTTTTGTCAAAATTTAACTAAGGAAAGAATAAAAGATATTAATGAATAAAACAAAAAATGCGCTTTAGACGACGGAATTATTATACATTGTTGAAAGTGAACGCAAGTATTCAATTATTTTAAGTTTTATAAAAAGTACTGACATATTGTACAGCGTATCACCAAAAATAATATCTGGTTTACTTGTGTTTTGAAAATAATCTACCGCTATTTGTTTGTCAGTCTTCCCCTAGTTCTTTATTTTTGTTTATATATTTTATAAATAACTGCTTAAATGTCTATTCTAAAGATGCAAAAATGTTTATAGTCAGCTTCTAAAGTATTTGGTAATTTTTAAGTTTGCAGTTGGTGTGTATATAGACATTTTAATTCACTTCTTTTGAATCAAACAGCGGTCTGACATTTTTCATATAATTATAAAACAACATTCTTTGCTATATTTATCTTATTTCTTTTATTTAACGAATCTTTAATTCCCACGCTTTCACTTGAGTTAGTGAGTGTAGGTATATCAACGAGTAAACTTCTAAGAAGAAGAAGCAAGACATGTGAAAAGTGTCATCAACTGTCTAACATATGACACTAATGTACGGTATTCAATACTAGACATGAAATCGATACGAGGCGCAGAATTAACAACAGACTACTAGTAGCCGACACAATATTCAGAGCTAAAAAAAGTATGAAAAACTTAAATTAAAAGAATTAGAGGATAAACACATAGAAGCAAGATATAAAAAGCACTTCCAGTAGAGACTAACTGCCCAAGAACAACATAAAATAGAAACAAATACCATGTGGGATGTAAACAAAAAACGAAGAAGACTAAAAACCTGTAGAACACAAGTAATTAAACAGATGGTAAAATAAAACAGTTAAAGAAAAAATAAAGATGAAGAAAAAGCATGGAAGATGTACCTGAGAACTAAGACACAAGACAATAAAAAAAGATGCGAACAAATGAGAAACAATGCAAAAGACGCAGTTAAAGAAGCAAAAGTAAGAACATGGGAGGAGTTTTGAGAAACAATAGAACAATCGTTTAGAGAATCAAATAAAGTTTTGGACAATAGTAAAAGGATTAAGAAAGGACAAAGCACGACATGTAAGATGCATAATGATGAGAATAATATAGAAACAAAGATCGAAAAAATCTTTGAAACTTGGGCAAAATATTATAAAAGCAATTTGACAATTGAGAAAAAATATAAGATAGAACGTAACTAAGAAATGCAAATGTTCAGCAATAGAAAAAACAAAGATAAAAACTTTAAAAATGGAAAATCGCCAGAAAAAGATAAAATAGCCGCAGAACTACTAAAATATGGGAAAGAATAAAATGGCTCGTTAGGATATACCGCCAAGCTTGGAAAACCGAAGAAATACCAAAAGTTTGGAAGAAAAATCTAATAATCCCAATACATAAAAAGGACAACACTGTAGAGACAGGAAACTATAGAACAATATGCCTTGCACCAGTAGCGCTGAAAGTTTACTCAAAGCTACTAGAAGGAAAATTAAAAGAATAAGTCGAAGTACAATTAGAGGAAAACCAAGCAGCTTACAGACAGGAAACACAAACACAAGATCACATTTTAACGGAAAAAGCACATAAAAACGGTAAAAGTTTATGCCTGGACTTCGTAGATTTAAAGTAAGCGTATGATACGGTACCAAGACACCATATATGGCAAACATTAAATGAACTAAACATAAGGAAAAAACTTAAGAAAGCAATAAAGAGCAAAGATGCAGTTATTGGATATTTTTTAAAATAAAGAAAGGAATAAGACAAGAAGATAGTCTAAGCCCACTTTTGTTTGGTTTGGTAATAGACAATATAATAAAGAAATACAAGAACACTAAAAATAAGTAACTGGAACATGCAACCAGTACAGATAAAACTAGTCTACGCCGATGATATAATACTATACGCCACCAATGAAGATTTGCAGCAACTACTAAACAAATGGAAAGAACAACTAAAAACAATAGGAACTAGATATAAATGGAAACAAAAACAAAGTCATGAACATAACCAAAAAACAAGGAGACCAATGAGAAGTCTTGAGAATAAAACTAAACGGGTTAATACTAGAACAAGTGTAAACCTACGAATACTTGAAAACAACTATTTCCAGAAAAAATAGATAGAGAAATATTATACAGAGTAAGCAAAACAAGCAAAGTGTACTACCAAATCAATTATACGGCGGTAAGAAAAGAAGAAGTCAGCAAAAAGGCGAAATCTTTACATTTTTACAAAACAGTCTACATCCTGACACTTACACATGGAGCTGAAAATTAAGCCATAATTGACAAACACAAATAAAAAATAACAGCAACGAAGATGCGATACTTGATGAAGATGCAAGGAAAGGACAAGATAAAATCAGAAATCAAATAATAAAATAACAACTAGAGAAATAAAATATAGAAAATATTCAATTTAAATGTCTGGGACATATTCAACGAATGATAAACAATAAACTACTAAAACGAATATATAAAGAATAGAAGGCAAAAGACCGAGTAAAACACCAAGGAAAACCTGGACGACAACCTAACCAAGATAGTGTCAAAACGAAGGAAAACACTAAGAGAAGTGAAAGGTATGGAAAAAGACAGGAACACCTATAGAAAATAGATCGAAGCCCAAACCCCGACGCTGTAATACCACATAGAGAATAAAATAAAGAAGAAAAATAACTTCCAAGATTTGGTCAATGTGACGTTTGTATACCACAAAGTAGGATCCAGAGCTTTTATTCCGCTGTCCAATAACTACTTCGGCTGGTGCTTAGAAAATGTTTGCACCACCATTTACAACTAAAATACAACTAAAACTTCACATCTCCATTATTGAGATAACCACCTTCTACACCTTGTCTAACCTAGAACATGTCAGATTTGCCAACCGCCAACAGCAGCAAGGTAAATCAGTACCTGAGGAAGCTTCAAAAACTTGCCACTATGTGCAAGTCCAGAAAAGATTATAAATTTAAAACAAGCTTCTCCAAGTCCTTGAACAACAGGTTGAAAAGTCAAACGCCATCATCTGCCAAGGGTCAGTCCAGGTCTTGTCCAAACTGTTCGTACAAGAATGCCACTTTAAAAAACACTGCCGTTCCAAACAGCTACAAGTTGTAGATAAATGTCATGTCTACCAAGTACAGCCGTCTACTAAAGATCAACCTATCATGCTAAATATTGAAGTCAACGGACATCCTCATCAAATGGAACACCATAACGGTTGTAGAAATAGAATCCTTAATGACGGTTTTTGGATAGAAATTGGGTTCTCCAAGTACACCTTCCGTACTTACCTGGGAGAATCTCTCGACGTTTACAATGGAGTAAAAATCACACGCCGAATTCCAGTGGTAAAACAAGAGCCTTTATTCGGTTGTGATCTGACGCGAATATACAAGCTCACTCCCTACAACGTCAAGAAGACTACAGCAAGTAGCAGCAACCTCAGATAGGTGTCACATTTAAAGGAGTATGACTTGTTCTCATCTCCTACTGGCAGGATTGACGGATTTAAAGCCAAAATCTAGCTCAAGAGCGACGCGACGCCAGTTTTTGAAGGTTCATCCTCTCCCTTTTGCGTTGCCTGCAAAACTCGTCCAGGAGTTTGCAAAAATGGAACAGTCGAGAGTATTGAATCCAGAGAGGGGGCATTACCAATTGTCGTGGTCCAGAGGTCAATGAAAAAGTCCGAATCACGGGTGATTCCAAGGCTACAATTAACAGCCAACTTCACGTCACGCAGTATCGCTGAAAGAGACAACTTTCTAAGTTGGGTAAAATCAACGCTTATCAATAACTGGTTTTGTATTGGTACAACGTCCTTCTCCCCAGTCATGTTCCAAAAGTTAATGGATTGACTCATGGAAGGGATACCAATGTCGGTGTCACAAATTATGCGGTGGTCAATGAGACCAGGATCACCTTCAGATGCTGAAAGCTATCTTCAGTGGTATGAAAAATTGAATTATCGCTTGTCTAAAAAAATGGAATTTTTACAACTGAAAATTATGTATTTGGCACACGTTGTATTTAGGAAAGGGGTCCATCCAAATGTGTCCGAAGTACGTTCATTACTCGAATTGATAAACTTTTACAGAAAGTTCATACTGATTTTATCAATTGTTTGCAAGCCTCTTTACAATCTTACAGGGAAAGAAGAAAATTGGAATTGATCATCAAAGTGCCAACAAGCATTTGAACACGTCAAATAGATGTTTTTGTCGGAAAAATTCCTTGTTTACTATGATTCAACCATCACTATTGGAATATCATACGACGCATTAAAATGAAATTTTAATTATTTCATTCTATCGTTATACAGGTGACAAAAAACATCCCATAGCGTATGATTCCAAAATCTTATGATGGAAGAAAAGCCTTATCTATCATGATTGGAGTCAAAAAGTACTTTAACCACCTACGCGGTTGAAAGTTTATTGTGGTCTTCTTCAAAAATAAAAATAACCTGCAACTGTACGTCACTATGAACATACATCACACATAAGAACAGTATATTGATTAAATTTATAAAATGACTGACTTGGCAAAATAAATGGGCGTGGCGAAGTCAATGGCCAATGTAGCTATGCACCAGGACTTGCACTATAAGTTTTTCGTCCCGAGAAACCACCAACTGTTGACTGAGAGAAAGAAGATAAACACAAAGCTAAAGACTCAAATACTGCTGAATGACATAAACCACGACAGCACTGGCTCCACGAAATTCTTTCGGACGAAAAAAACTTCATCCAGATCAGGAAGGTGGATCGCCAAAATGGCCGTTGGTCTGTTAAGAGTCAAGTGTCCAATATCATGCATACAAAGTTTTCTGCCTCTATGATAGTGCGGGGACTTGTGAATAGCGAAACGGATGTCATAGAGCCCCATTTTTTTAGAATTTTTAGAATGAAGGTTACTATCGACAATTATACCAACGTGTTGGAGAGAGATATCAAGCCTTGCATAAAGGAGGTAGCCGCTAAGCGGGAGTACATACAACAAGAGTCTGCTGAATCGAAACACGGCTAGACAACAATTTATATTATTACTGGTCTTCCGACTTGTGACCACTCTCAAACCACAACTGCAATCCTATTGAGTGCTACGTGTGAGGCCTGGTAGATGCGAAGGTCAAATAAGGAGCATTATAACACCAAGGAGAAATTAAGTGCCTCCATCATAGAGGTAATGGCAACACTCACATCGACAAGAAGGACATTGTGTTCGCCTGCAGCAGGTTTAGGTCCCGACTTGAGAGGGTCATGGCCGTTCATGTAAATAAATCTAATTTTTCTTGTATTTTCTTTATTTATACATTTTTCGAAAATACCTTACGCACAGAATAATTCCCGTAATTATAGATTTGAGTAAAAGTTGGGGCATACATTTATTAAATTAATGGCTCTCCTAAGTTCGTGTTCTTCAGGCATATGCCTAGATGCTATCTATATATTTTCAACGAACTTAAAAAGTTCGTTACTGAATTCTATATGTCTGTCGGTCTGTCGGTCTGTCTGTCACAAAGTTATGGATTTTTTAAAATTTTAAAATGGATTCTTATAGGAAATTTTACGCTGATTTCAAAATCGAAATCAAAAAGTTTCTATCTCGAATAGTTTTTGAGATATTCGACTTCGGATTTCGGGAAAATTTCGACATTGCGATTTTATGAGTAATTCTTAAAGAAAATTTTACGCTGATTTCAATAATGAAATCGAAAAAATTCTATGTCGAATAGTTTTCGAGATATTCGACTTCGAATTTCGGGAAAATTTTCGACATTACGATTTTAAATGTGATTCTTATAGGAGATTTTACGCTGAATTCGAAAATGAAGAAAAAATTCTATGTGGAATAATTTTCCAAATATTCGATTTCGAATTTTCCCGAAATTCGAAATCGAAATCGAAAGGTTTTTTTAAGTTCGTTCTGGGATTGCTTACAGAGCAATCTCTTCGCCGGCCCCATGTTTTATTTTAACGCATAACACAATTATGATTAAATTGCGTCATGTTGCTACATTGCGAAATCTACAACAAAAAACTTAAAATATCTTTACAATGTGTGGCGATTTTCCTCAAATATAATTTAATAATTTTGTGTTGCTAGGTAATAGCTTAAATAAAATACATAAATTAAGAAATGCGCACTTCAAGACAATAAACAATCGCAAATAATAAAAATTGTTATTTCAAGTCCAATTTAATAATCAAATAAAATAAAATATGAAATTGCATAATTTCCGTTGGTTTATTTGTTCTTCTTCCTGATATAGTAGCGTAAAAATAAAATTATATTGCTTAACAATCACATCCAACGAGCAACGCAAACT
This sequence comes from Sinelater perroti, assembly GCA_036346155.1. Lineage (NCBI taxonomy): Eukaryota > Metazoa > Arthropoda > Insecta > Coleoptera > Elateridae > Sinelater > Sinelater perroti. The sequence goes on from JARFIY010000265.1 coordinate 8,161,910, forward strand.
TCCTTACAATGTTGTTTTAGCGCAAAGAAACATAAAATTTAGTTATCCCAGTTTTTCTTAAAGAATAAACTTATTTAGTGTATCTTATTGTAGAGTCAGTTAAGGAAGAACAAATTCGTGTCTTTCTAAATCCTTAAATCTTGGGTGTAACCATTAACTTAACAAGTGTAATAGCCATTAAAAAAGCTAAATGCTAGTGACAGCAGTAAATAATTCTTAGCTCATAAGCTCTCTTTTTAAACGATATATTTAAATATTAGATTCTCATAATAACCAAATACAAATCAACTTTTTCATTTCATTTCCAAAAACGCTTATAGCTGATCTGATTTATAGTACGAATCTTAGTTAACTTTTACACTGCATAAAAATGTTACTACTAGCATAAAGTGGACTTTCCAAAATGAATCATCGCTAAGGTAATGTTAGTGACGTTTATCGGCAAAAATTTAAAGAAATTTGGTTTTAAATGTGAATACCTGACTAATTACTATGTAAGTGCAGCTTTAATTGACAGCAACATAAATATTCCGAAAAATTCTTTAGAATAAAATCAGATTTGCAGTTACAATTGTTAGATAAGGTATATGTTTTGGTACATTTTGCAGCAGCAAGGACCGCTGGCATAAACAATACATCCTAAAAAAATCAAGGTGTAATTCTACACTTACCTAAAAGAATAATGGTATACATTTATATAACATTTTGTCGATGTTTCAATGTTGACAGAGGTACATAACTTTAAAGTTTACTGTTTTAATTTATTATTGAAAAAACTTTTGTGATTAATAATTCTGTTTAGCAAAATATTTTAAATAAACTTCAAGTTACATTTTAATGGTTTCCTCCTTGCGAGGCCGCTGATTTGCAGAAAGTATTTATCGTAACCTATATAATATCGTTGCTAAGACGAACAAGTATTGCCCACTAATACACTTAGACCCTTCAGGTGTAACCAAAGAGGAAAGCAAAGTTAAAATCCTGCCAATATTTTTCTAATAAATATTGAAAATGCTGTCGAGGAAAAATGTTCCACCTGTCTCAGTGTAACATCACTGAATATCACTTTTTTGGCTAAAAATAACTATAGAGCCCCAGTAAAATTCTACTTATCAAATAAAGCATTGATTCCCAAAGTGGTCTAGGTGGATCCCCAGGGGTTCACGGGAGAATCGACGGGGGTCCACGTTGGCGTGACAAAAAAATGGGGGTTCACAATTCTTAAGCGGGGGTCCACGAAAATTTGTCTGGTTTCGATAGTGAAGAACTAAAATGTTGGCTTGAGTTCACCTATCAATGTAGGCAGATAATATTTTAAGAAGCTCAGCGACTGTTACTTGTAAAAACTTGCATATTCCATATTCAGTACAACGTTTCGAGACTTGCAAAGCGCTGCCGCTGCCGCTGCCGCCGTCCGCAATGCTCGTTCAGACGTGCAAAGGGACGAAGTACGACTTGTGGTGTGTGTGCTTGCAATCTTGCATGAACTTGTTTGATTCTTCACTAATATAAATACGATTGCCACGGATAAACGTTATTCATTTGTTTCCCGAATTTCGAAAAGAAAAGTAAATTAAAGTGAATCGATGTTAGTGTTTGCCACTGTCGGAAAAGTAAGTACTTACCTGCCTATTTGTTATACATACTTTTATTTTATTTATTATTTATCTATTTATTTTACAATTTATTGTACACGTAAGTAAACAAAAAATGGACAAATTACAAAAAAATACGTAGGTACAAAAGCTGAGGTTTATTCCTAAAAGAAATCTCTTCCAAGCCACCTGCGATAGGAGATATATTTATGTTGTAATAAGTATATTTGTAATGTTGGCGTGTAGTAGGTATATATATATATAGAAGATTAAAAGGTGAACCACGGGAAATGGAAGTGGCGATAAATTTACTCGTTTTACGGGCTCTATCCCACATATAAATATTTTTCACGAAGCAGTGACAAGTGCAAGCAGTGTAATTACTAGTAGAAAAATAGGGAACCAAAGTGCGTGGATATCTAAGGCAAAAAAAAATAATAATATAGTAATTTCCTCGAGTATACTAGGTGCTAACAAATTGAGCGGCTTGAAACGATGCATCGCGCGGCTAATCGCGGGTAAGCGGTCGAGGTCAGGCGCCGCGGCTGAACTCCGTGATAAACTGGTGAACGATAAGAACTGTATACACAACAAATAAAAATAAACAAAAGACTAGAAGGTCATTACAGTGTGTGGAACGCGCTACCGTAAAGGAGGGCGTGTCGTACAGAGAGTATCGCGTTATCACACGGCCAGTATAAAGTAATCACGGCGGTGTGTAGGATCAGAGAGTGTAGAAAAACGCAAATACATGAATAATAAGAAAGAAGTTAGAAAGCAGGAAAGAGTAAGGGGTGCAAACACAAATTTAGAGTGTAATAACCGGGAAAGTAGTCTGGAAGATCCGGAGGAGTTCGATAAGTGGGAAGCAGATCAGATAGCATTCCAAAAGAGTGTAAAAATACAAAGATCGCCAAAAAGAAGACACAATACAGAAGAGGTATCATAAAGAAGAAAAACTTACAACAGAAATATAAGTTACAGATATGGAGGCAATAATACAGAAGTTAGATGAATTAAAGACCGAGATAAAAGCAGAATTCAATGAGAAACACAGTGAATTGAAGGCGGAGCTTACGAAAATAAACAAAGAGTTCAATAAGGTCAAAATGGAATGGGAGAAGAAAGCTGAAGAGTGGAAAGCAGAAAAGAAGATTTTGGAAATAGAATTAAGAAATTAGAAGCAACGATTGAGAAACAGGAGAGAAAAAGAAGGAATAATGTGATCATAAAAGGTGTGACAGTAGATAATAACTTGATTAAAGAGGAAGTAGAAAATTTAATACAGAACAAGCTAAGCATTGAACTCAAAGTCAAGAAAGGATATAATATTGCAGTAGGAGAAAATAAAAAAATAGTGATTGTGGAATTGAACTCGTGGGAGGATAAAAGAGAACTCATGTCAAAAAAGAAGCTGCCGAAGGGAACAAGTATTTACATCGAAAACGACCTAACATATGAAGAGAGAAAAATGCAGGCCCAAATAAGTAAAATTATGAGAGAAGAAAGAAAAAGGAAAAGAAGTTAAAATAGGATAAGGAAAAATAACTATAGATGGAGAAAGATATAACTGAGTTCCAACACACAAAATTGTATAAAACGTATCGAAAAATACAACAAGCAGGACAACAGAAGATATAGAAAGTTCACAAAGGGGATGGGATACAGAAGGGGAGTACTGAAGAAAGGGAGAACTCTAAGCCAAAGATCACCGGAAAACAATTCGGATGAACTGCTAAGAGAAAAGATGCTGAAGATAACTAAAACTGCAAGGAATACAAAAACTAATAGTACTTAATAAAGGACGGATAAAGGAAACAACTCAAGCTATGGATAAGGAAAATGAACATAATGGAAAAGCAAAAATATATAATATAAAAGAGGCAAAGGTACAACAAAAGAAAGGTATAATAAATTTTGGTACATGGAATGTGAGGAGTATGACAGGAAAGGAAGACGAAATAATTGAAGAAATGAAAATGCAAAATGTGGACTATCTAGAAGTAACAGAGACAAAAGAAAAGGACGAGGAATGAAAGAATTGAGAGAAGGATACTGGCTGTTTTGGTCAGGAGTAGAACAAAAGGAAAGAGGAGCGGAAGGAGTGGGATTGGTAGTCAAACCAGACAAAGTGAAAACGATTATTGAGGAAAGATTTATAAACGAAAGATTAATGGCCGTAAAAATAAAGATGGATGGAAGTAATACATGGTCAATACTAGTGGCATATGCGCCAAATGAAAATGCAAGAAAAGAAGAAAAGATACGTTCTACGAAACATTGCAGTCCGAAATTGATAAAGAGGAAAGAAATATAATAATAATGGGCGACATAAATGGGAGAGTAGGAAAAGACAATAGGGAATTGAAAGATATATGGGGAAAACGGCGAGGTAACAAGAAATGACAACGGAAATAGATTAATAGGACTGTGTATAGAAAATGACTTTGTTATAACAAACACAAAGTTTACACATAAAGAGATACATAAGTATACCAGAGAAATAAAATCCAGAAATGAAAGATCGATCATTGATTACTTTATAGTAAATACTGAAAATTTGGAAAAGGTGAAAGATGTCAAAGTAAAAGACATGCAGAAATAGGCAGCAACCATTACCTACTGAAAATGGAACTTAAGATAAATATAACAAGTAACCAAGCAGAAAAAGACAAAAGATAACAAAAGAGAAAATTAAATGCTATAGGTTGAAAGAAATAGACATTAGGCAAAAGTACCAAGAAAGTGTGGACAAAAACTTGCGCAAACTTTAACTACTACCGGCATAGAACGTAAATGGAAAATATTCAAGGAGACCTTACTGGACGCATCAAAACTAGCTGTGGTGTAACCAAGTGTACAAATACATCTATTAAAAAGCAGGTGGTGGACAACAAATATTCAACAAAAAGTAAAGGATAAAAAGAAAATGGAAGAAATTCATGCAAAGTGGATCAGAAGAAGATCATAACATATACAAGGTAGCAAGAAGAGAAGTAAATAAACTGGTCAAAGATGCAAAAAAGATGCATGGGAAGAATTCGGACAAAAATGAATGAAAATTATACAGAAAACCAGAAACTCTTCTATAGTACGTTAAAGCATCTGAGAAAACAAAAACTTCAAGGCTAAAGAATATAAAAGACAAAAACGGAAATGTATTGACGGAAGCAAAAGAAATATTACAAAGATGGAAAGAGTATTTTGAACAGCTGATGGAGATAAAGAAGAAGAAGAAGGAATAGTGGAAACAGAAGAGGACATAATAATAGAAGAAGAGGAAGAAAATAAGGAGCAACCAGTTACAAAGAGGAAATCGCTGAAGCTATAAAGAAATTAAAAAATGGCAAAGCACCGGGTCAGGACCAAATTACATCAGAAATGCTAAAGCATATGGGAGAGAGAGCAAAAGAAGAGTTCCGTAACCTGCTAAATGAAATTATGAAGAAAAAGGAAATGCCAAAGGACTGGAATATGAGTGTAATTCTACCATTGTACAAGAAAGGTGAGATGAAAGAATGCTCAAACTATAGAGGTATGTCATTGACAAGCACACCTGCGAAAGTATTTACAAGAATACTAGAGAGAAGACTGAGAGAAACGCTAGAAAAGGAAGGAGCACTCAAGACTTAATATTTGTTGTTCGACAATTGGGAGAAAAATTACTAAAAAAGAACCAGGAAGTGCATATCTGTTTCATAGACCTTCAAAAAGCTTTTGACAGAGTGAGACGAAAAGATATATGGAAAAGTTTAAAAGAGCGAGGGGTAAGCAGTGATATGATTGAGGTGCTAAAAATGTTATATAGTAACAGTATAAATATAGTTAGGACACACAATGATGAATCAACTGAGTTCGAAACAAAAATCGGTCTAAAACAAGGATGTGTTCTCAGCCCCTATTGTTTTCTATACTAGTTGATGATGTGGTAAAATATGTAAACAAAAATGTGTAAAGATGAAAATAGGAAACTGGAAAATGAAACAAGTAACTCTCCAAGAATTACTATTTGCTGATGACATGATACTGTTGGCAGACTCAGAGAAAACCTACAAAAGAACCTGAATTGTTATCAAGAAGAACTTAAGAAGATAAATATGAAAATAAACATAAACAAAACAAAAACCATGGTAATATCGACACATGAAATAAAACACAGAATAAATCTAGAAGGGAAGAGCTAGAACAAGTTAGTAGCTACAACTATTTAGGTACAACAATAGAGGACAGAGGTAAAATAGATAAAGAGATAACGGAGAGGTTAGGAAAGGTTGGAAGATCTTATAATATGCTCAAAAACTCATTCTTTGGTAAAAGGGAGATTTCAAAACGAGTAAAAACTGAAATATATAAAAAAGTAATAAGACCGTCATTGATTTATGGCAGCGAATCCTGGACAATATCAAGTAGTAATAGAAGTAGGATTACGGCAATGGAAATGAGATTCCTCAGGAAAATTGAAGGAATTACTAGAATAGACAGAGTCAGAAATGTAAAAATATTAGAACAAAGGAATATAAAATCAATAGGAACTATTATAGAAGAAAGACAACTGAGATGGTTAGGACACCTGCTCAGAATGGATGAAAACAGAATATCAAGACAAGTCTACGAAGCTAGAACCCAGGGGAAAACAAAGTAGGAAGACCTAGGATTAGATGGGAAGAACAAGTAAGACAAGCAGCGGTTAAACGGGGAATCCAGTGGTGTGACATTCATGGAATAGCCCAAGACAGGAGGATATGGAAAGATAAAATTCATGAAAATGTAAAATGAAATGTATATATATATTTACAATCCGACACCTAACGGTACAAGGATTTTAGTTTAAATAAAATAAAAATATATATATATATAAGGCTATACACTCCTTGGAGTTGAAGCCGCCTTTTTTCGGCTCTATAGACTGGTTCTTTTTTAAAAGCACAGTGGGTCGTCACTCCACTACACTTTATTCTTCACAGGTTGGGGTTTTTCTTCGCTTCTTCCACTACTTCTCTCCATTCTTCCTGTTCTTCATTTTGTCTGTCGACCTTGTAACTCTCATGCTACTGATATCCCCAATTACTTGATCTTCCCATCTCAGTTTTGGCCTTCCTCTTGATCTTGTTGATGGTTTCCATTTTGTTATCCTTTTAACTATCGATTCCTCACTCGTTCGGTTTATGTGCCCGTACCATCTAATTCGTTTTGCTTTCATTGCTCTTACAATATTCTTCTGTTCTAATATTGTTTCTACTTCGTTATTTGTTAATCTTCTGTATTGCTCTTCATTTATTTTGTATCCCCCGTATATCTTCCTTATTATCGTTCTTTCGAAAATTTTTAGTTTTTCTTCATCTCTCTTTGTCAAACATACATTCTCTGCAGCGTATGTTACTACAGGTCGAATTTCCACTTTGTATAGTCTTTACTTCGTTTGGTTACTTATTGTTTTGTTATTCATTATCATTTTGTAACTGTAATATGCCTTATATCCGGCTTGTATCTTTTGATCTATCTCTTCCCTTCTGTCATTTCTCCTGTTTATTAGCGTTCCAAGGTATTTGAAATTATCTACTAGTTCAATTCTGTAATTTCCAATTTCTATATCTCTTGCGTTTCCTCTCGTCTTGTTACTTTCATATATTTAGTTTTTCCTTGATTTACCTCTAATCCTCTTTTTTGAGCTTCTCCTGCAACGATCTGTATTATTTCTTCTAAACTTTTCCTATCTCTTGCTAACACCGCAATGTCATCTGCATAGGCTACTATTTGTACAGACTTCTCAATTATTGTTCCTGTTACATCGCATTTGTTCATAATTCCTTCTATTGCTATGTTAAATAGTGTGGTCGACAATCCATCCCCCTGCCGAACTCCTGTACTTATGTCTATTTCTTGCGATATCCCTTCATACGTCATCACCGCAGCTTTTGCGCCTTCCAGTGTCATTCCAATCAATCTTATTAGTTTTTCCGGTATTCCTAAATTTCTCACATCTACCTTCATCATATTTCTATTGAGTGCATCAAAAGCCTGCCTAAAATCTATAAATACAATTTCTATTTCTGTATCTTGCTCGTAACATTTCTCTACTATTTGTTTTATCACATGTATTGCGTCTATTGTCGATTTCCCTTGTCTAAATCCATTCTGGTATTGTCTAATTTTTTTTCTCTGTTTCTACTTTTACTCTTTTTAGAATCAGTGCTGTGAGTATCTTGTATGTTGTATTTAGCAAAGTTATTCTTCTGTAGTTCTCGCATCTCATTAAATTTCCCGTTTTTGGTATCGGCACTATTATTCCTACCCTCCATTCTTACGGCATTGTTTCTTCTTTCCATATTTGCCTCATTAGTTCAAAAATTCTCTTCTCCAGTACACTTTCTCCGCTTTTTATCAATTCACTGCATATGTTATCTGGCCCTGCTGCTTTTCTTTGTTTCATCTCTTGAATTACCTCATGTATTTCCTCCTCCGATGGTACTTTTATTTCCTCGTTACTTCCTTCTCTGTCACTTTCTATGTCTACTTCTATTCTTGTCGTTTCCCTCATGTATTTTTCCCATTCTTTCATATCTATGTTTGCTAAGTTATTCCTTTTCCTTTTTTGCATCTTTATTTTCTGATATAGCTTTGTATTACTTCTGTTGTCATTTTCTATTTCATCCATCATTTCATCTAACCACTTTTGTTTTTTCTCTTTTATTACTTTTAATGCTTCTTTCCTCCTTTGTTTATATCCTCTGTAGTCATTTTCTTTACTCGTTTGCAGCTATTTTAATCTTGTTTCTCTCTTTTTCTTTATTGCTATCTCACAAAGATTATCAAACCACTCTTTTCCTTGCTTCCTCTGATATCTTTCTATTTTTTCCTCAGCCGCTTTTGTTATACTATTTTTTATATTCTTCCATACAACCTCTATATTACTGTCTTGCTTTTTCCCTTTAGCTGCCTTTTTACTTCTTCTTCGTATTCTTGTTTTCTTTCATTTCTTCTTAGTTCTTCTGTATTTCATTTTCTTTCTATCCTTCTTCCGTTCTTATTCTCTATTATCCTTAGTTTCCTTTGTACGATCTTACATCCTTTATTATTTCCTTCCTGTTCTTTTTAATCATTATATGATCTATTTGATTCCCTTCGGTCCTCCCTGGTATCATCCACGTTATTTTAAGTTCCTTCTTATGTTGAAACATTGTACTCGCTATAACCATATTCATTTGTGTTGCCAAATTACATAGTCTTTTTCCATTTCGTGAAGATATTTCGTGGATTGTATGTTTTCCGACTACATTACTTATATATTCCTCCTTCCCTATTTTGGCATTGCAGTCTCCGGCTACTATTATGGTTTCATGATTTCCTATGCTTTCACAAACTTCTTCTAATTTTCATGGCAATTTCTCCTTTTCTTCCTCAGTTCCACTCTGTAGGTGCATATATGTTTTATATTTTCTATTCATTTTATTCTCAAGCATGATATTCTACCATTTATTTTCCTAAATTCTATAATTCTATCTCTTATTTCTCTGTCGACCATAAACGCAGTTCGTTTCTTCCTTTCTTCTCTTCCAGCATACAACAGCGAATAATTCTTCTTGTCTATTCACTTCTCCTTCCACCTAATTTCTTGTAGAGCATAATTCTCTTGTATCTCTATTCTTCCTCATTCTCATTTTACCCATTTCCATTTTCATTTCCAGTACAAATCTCATTTTTATTTTCCACTTGTTTTACTGGTAACTTTTAAATTCTTTCTAATAATTCTTATTGTCCTTTTTCCTAATCATCCTTATTATTATATTCTCGTTCCTTGTTCTTTCTTATTTTTTGACTTTTATTTTTAGTTAGTTCTATCAACTTCCCTTCCTCCTGTGACCATTCATATTTAATACCTCTCCTCCAGTTTCGGTAGCTCACTTTATTGCTTCTTCTTTTCTCTTGTGCCCTTCCTAATTGCTGCTGTATTTTCTTTCCTCAAGTGTTAGATCGCTGTCGACGTAGATACTACCCGTGAGCTTCCATTTCCTCTTTAATACCTCTAATTTTTCCTCGAAGGTTGCACATTTCACTATTATATTTTTGATTCAAATTTCCCTACAAATGCTTCTTTTTAATTTTAACCCTTCAATTCTTCGGATAAAATCAGCTACCTTCCGCTTTAAATTACATTACTAGTCGTTTTTCTAAATCTATCCCTTTGATTATTATATTCTTCTTTTTGTTTCTTGATTCTCTAGCTTGCTTTCATTACTTATCCTGTTCTCCATCTCTTTCCTTTCCTCTTGCCAGTCCTTCTTTTCTTCCCATCTTCTTACCTTCTTTAGATCACCTCACTCGGCAATATCTTCTTTTGTACCATCTATTTTCGTCTCCAATTGCATCATTATATCTCCTTTAACTTCATCTAGCTTATTTAATATTATCTGCATGTCCATCTTCTTAATTTCCGTATTGTCTGCTAATTCGTTAGTTTTTTCTTCCTCTTTCGTTTGCTGTTTTGTTGGGCTCCTCAATATTTTCGCGCTTTTACTAAACATTTTTAATTTCTCTAAATCGCACCTCTCAAACTCTTCTGGGTCCTCTAGTTCTCTTTTCCTTTTTATAAAGTCTTTAATACTAGTCACGCTATTAGTTCTTGCTCTTCTTTCCTCTTTATTTTCTTTTTGAGACATCAGCGCCTTAATCTATTTCTACGCGTCGCGTTTTAGCTTATCCCGACCCGCCGTACTCTCGCCACTGCATTAGGATCTTAGCTTATGCGCCACGCGAAAACGGCTAGCCCGCCTTTACTCTCACGCGAATGCGCGGCCGCTTGACGTTCCCGGTTCGTGACTATATTTTCGCTGTCGCATGCAACCTTCGCCCTTTTGTTATCACTGTCTTTCGGTTTTATGACTGTTTTAAACACTTTCGCTAATTATCCTCCAAATATTTTATATTAGTTCACTCTCGCTTATTTGTTTTCCCGTCGCGCACTACCTACTTAAATTATTTTCCACTAACACTCAACTAATAACACAATTTCTCTACACTGTCAACACGTTGTGGCATGAAGATTGTATCACCAGTTAGGATATGTCGTCTAGTAGGTACGTATTAAAAATTAAATACTGAACAGAGCCATTATTAGATACTTCCATAAAAGAACAGAAAGCCGAGAAAGGTTGAACTTCTTGTCCCTACTTTAATAGTAATTTTTTTGTTACCCGACTGTGTGGTGGTTCACTAATAATTAAATATAGTTTCATAAATTGTAGGTGTCTTTATATACTACATACTCGTAACGTGCATCAAAGTAATAAATAAATAATTAAAATCGCGAAATTTAGATATCAAAATATTATTTACAAGTATTTTCTAGGGGTGTTGGGGTTCACGCTGAAGGGGTAGTATCTTTTGCCGGGACGGTCACATCGAGCGTTATAAATGGGAGATGGTTCCCAGTAACTGGTCCCCGCAGGGTGCCCAACCCTCACTTATGGCTCCACATGCCACACCCTGGAAACTGCGTTGACCCGCAGGCTAAATAAGTGAGGGTAACCAGATATGGTAAAGAGTCTGCAACGTCTGACCCAGAATGGGCGGTTGCAATGAGCAGACACGGCTCAACAGCCGTAGAGAAGGCAACGTGTCTAAGGGATAGTAACCTGAGAAATTGCTCTGCCTGCCGGAGGCAGAAAAGTGGCAGCCCCACTACCGGCTTAACCTGCACAGCGCTCGTAACGCTGCCAGGGGATTTTAAATTACTGGCAAACTTCATGAGAATTAACCGGACGGATCACCAAGCAGACGAAAAAGGCGTGAAAAGGACAAACGAGCTGGAATTAAGGAGAGAATACAGATAGCCACGTGGAATGTTAGAGGGCTAGGAATAAAAGAAACTGAATTAGACAAAGAACTTATGCAAAGAAAAGTAGACATAGCAGTTATAAGTGAAACAAAAAAGAAACTAAAAGGCACTAAAGAAACTAATAATTATATAATGATCTACAGCGGAATACCTCAAAACAGACGGGCAAGTAGTGGAGTCGCAATCATGGTCAATAAAAGTGGAGAAACAAAATAGTAAGCTACGAATATATCAATGAAAGAATAGTAACTACCAGAATGAAAATAGATAGAGGACACATGATGGTTATAGGAGTATACGCCCTGAAGAGGGAAAGAAAGAGGAAACAGAGCAGTTCTACAAACAACTACAGAAAGTAGTAAACAAGTATACAAAGACAGACCACCTCATAATAAGTGGAGACCTAAATGCAAGAGTGGGAAAAGACCCCATCCCAGGAACTGTAGGCACATGCGGCGAAAACGTAATCAACAATAATGGACAAGAACTACGACATTTCGCTACTTTCAACGAACTAAAACTAACAAACACGTTTTCAAGAAAAAAGATATACACAAATACACCTGGTCAGCAAGAGGATTAAGATCAATCATAGACTATGTAATAGTCAATAACAAGATGACAAACCTCGTGCAAGACGCAAGAGTTTACAGGGGAAGTGATAAATTCAGATCACTATCTTCTAGTAGCCACTATAACCCTATTAACAAAATGGAAGAAACGAAAAACCACAAACACAAATAACCCAGAAGAAGTTTTCAAAATACATCTCCTTAGAGAGGAAAATACCCGATATTTATATCAAAACAGACTACAAGAACACTTACTACGTACACCCACTAGTAATGAAATCAATGAAGAATGGGATAATATAAAGATCGGCATCATTAAAGCAGCGAATGAAGCAGTAGGGAAGAAAAAGAAAAGAAAGAAAACTAGAGGATTAAAAATATGGAATGAAGAAGTAGAGAACGCAATAAAAGAGAAAAAAGAAGCATATCTAATATATCTACAAAGAAGAACCCCCGAAAATAAACAACGCTACAATGAAAAACGAATCTTAGTAAAACAGATCGTAAGACAAGCCCACGAAGAATCTTGGGAAAAACTGATAAGCAACATAGAACACGACGTATATGGAAGACAGGAATTCGCTTATAAAATGATGAAACATTTGAACAGCACAGTAAAGGACGTAGCAAAATTAAAAACGATTAACGACAAAGAGTGGAAGAAACACTACACAAACCTATGGAATAATCTAGAAATCAACGAACAGGATATTTTAATATAGGAAGATATTGATGAAACTGATTTTACAATTGACATGATTACTATAGAAGAACTAAGAAAATGCCTAAAGAAAATGAAAAACCGTAAGGCTGCAGGGCCCGATGGAATTAGTATAGAATTATTGAAATATGGAGGACCACTTCTAGAATTCAGAATACTACATCTTTTAAATGAATGTTGGCGAAAGAAGAAGATCCCAACAGAAGTCATATCAATATTTAAAAAGGGAGACCGCTCAAAATGCTCAAATTATCGAGGAATCAGCCTTCTAAACACCACCTATAAATTATACTCCAAAATAATTAATGAAAGAACAAAACCCATAGCTGAGGTATTACTAGACGAAGGGCAATCTGGATTTCGCAAAGGCCGCTCATGTAGTGACAACATATTTGTTTTAAAGAGATTAATTGAAAAAAGAAGAGAATTCAACTTGGAAACCCACCTTGCATTTATAGATTTCGAAAAAGCTTTTGACTGCGTAGACAGACATAAACTCCTTGAAATAATGAAAGAAAAAGGGGTTCCTAACCACCTTATAGAAATCATAAGATCATTATATATTAGCACAAACATAGTAATAAACAACAACGGCAGTAAGTCTGATAAAATTCAAACAAATCAAGGACTAAGACAAGGGTGTGGGCTATCACCCACTTTATTTAATATTTATATCGACGACGTGGTTAAACTTTGGAAACCCAGGGATAAAACTACGAGATGACAAAAACATAAACTTACTGCTGTATGCCGATGATTTAACAATAATTCAAAAGAACGAAGACGATCTGCAAAGATCAATTTACCGTCTCAAATTACTCTGCGAAAACTACAATTTGAAAATATCTAAAGACAAAACAAAGATAATGGCCTTCCAAGGAAAACAACCAGTGCGATCGAAAATAATAATAGATGGAAAGACTTTAGAACAGATATCTCATTTCAACTACTTAGGCTACGACACCACATACGAAAATGATAAAGATGTAGAAAACAAGATTCATAAATTCCAAGCAATTTGCGGGACAATAAATAGAACGCTAAAACACAAAACAAGAAAAGAAACAAGAATGAAATTTTACAAGACCATGGCCGTCCCTATACTCACTTATGGAAGCGAATCGTGGATAACAAACACAAAAAACAAATCTAGCATACAAGCAGCGGAAATGAGGTTTCTCAGAAATGTTAAAGGTTGCACAAGGAATGATAGGATAAGAAATGAAGAAATAAGGGAAGAACTAGAAATTTTCAACGTTAACGACAAAATAGAAGAATACAGAAACAATTGGAGACAACACGTTAATAGGATGACAGAAGAAAGAATACCGAAACAAATCCTAAACTACCACCCAAGAGGACGCAGAGATGTAGGAAGACCGAAGAAAAGATGGTCCTAATCAAATGAAGTTCGGAACAGGCAGAATGGCCTAAGTCTTGACGACAGAAGAAGAAGAAGAAGTATTTTCTATCGATTTTACAGAAATATATCAAAATATAATTAATGAAAAAATGTTTTACATTACATTAAAATCGGTTCAGCCGTTTTCATAAAACTCAATTATTGATCTTAGCGATTTATTGCTTTTAATAATTAGAACCAGTTTGCCGCCGGTACTTTGTTTATTTCATTTCAATAATCAATTAATCCTGTTAAAATAGCCATATTCCTGTTAAGTAAGACCGCCTTAAGATTGCTACAACAAAGTTTTTTTTGTATTTACAGGTAGGTAACTGATACGAAACATGGCTGAATCTAAGAAGAAATGTCGACAGTACAGTGTTGATTATTTAAAATTTGGTTTTCTTCCATCAAAGGCAGACAAGCGATTGCTCATATGCCTTTTATACAACAAATTTTTGAGCAATCACTCTATGAAACCATCGAAGCTCGAAGATCATTTAAGAAGGTGTTATCCTGATAAAATAGGTAAAGATTTGAAATATTTTCAAACATTGAAGGAAAAATATGAAAAGGGACCCACCGCGCAATCTCCATTTGACATACTCAAAAGAATTCCTTTGAGTAACAACACTGTACAAAGACGTATTGATGAAATGAGCTCTGATATTGAAAGTTTCTTGTGTAATGATCTGTAAACAACTCATTTTTCTATTCAACTGGACGAATCAACTTTACCTGGTAATGAAGCTTTATTATTGGCATATGTTCGATTTGTTATGGACGAAGAAATTCATGAAGAGCTACTATTCGCGAAAACTTTGGAGACAGATACTAAAGCTGAATCAATATTTAATGTCCTGAGTAATTTTTTTAAGGAAAAATCGATTCCATTCACAAACGTTATTTCGGTGGTAACAGATGGAACTCCTGCCATGGCCGTGCGATGTCGTGTGTTTATAAGCCATCTTAAAAGAATTATACCAGAGGTAACTGCAAGTTGCTTTTGTTTTGTAAAGATATGCTTTTTGCGAGTTAGTCGTCTGTCTATATACAATCCGAGATACTTTACATCATCTGCTGTTAGCTGTTGACCATTTAATATGACTGGGGGCGAAGTATTGCTATTTAGCGTGTGTTACTTGTATTGATTTTGATTCGTTGACTTTTATTTTCCACTTGGTTAACCAGTTCTGTAGCATAGTTAGGTTTTCCTGAAGATATTGTGAGGCTACTGTTGAATTGTGATGTACTGCGAGTACTGCCGTATCATCTGCATAAGTAGCAACTGCGCTATTGTGAGTTACTGGAAGATCAGCTGTATATAGGAGATACAGGATAGGTCTTTCCTGTAAGTAGGACTTTAGAACAATAACAAAACGAGATGTAATTTAATATTATAAAGAATACCTTTATGTCAGATCTTGTCAAAGGCCTGGCTGATATCCAGAAATGCCGACGAACTTTTTTTCTTCGAAGACGTTATTGATTGTGTTGACTATGCGGTGGATTCGCTCAATTGTACCATGCTGACCTCTAAACCCAAACTGATGATGAGGAATAAGCTTGTCATTCTCTAATACCGGTGTTAGTCATTTTAGAAATATTTTTTCAAAAACTTTTAAAAGAATTAGCAATAGGCTTATTGGCCGATAAGAGGTTGTTTCATTTGGGTTTTTGCCAGGCTTCGGCAACATGATGATTTCCGCTATTTTCCATGAAGAAGAAAAGTATCCAAGCCTCAGAACTACATTAAAAATTTGCTGTATGGCTTTCAATCCTTTAGGCGACCATTCTTGTAACACTTTCCCACTGATCAAATCAAACCCAGGAGCTTTCTTGTGGTTGATGTGTCGTAAAATTGTATTTTCAATTTCACTAAGTTTAATGTTTCGGATTGGGATGTCCATTTGGTAAGGTGTAATACTGTGGCCTTTTGTTTGCTGGTTCTGGCCCATTGACCTTTTTGATCTTTAATTGGTGGAAAGGATACTTGGGGTTTTTCAATTTCCTAGTGGCTTTCCATAAGGAATACTCGCTCGTTTCTGTTGCAGACAAGTTACTTAAGTAATCCTGGATATACTCATTCTTTACTTGGTGTCAATAGTTGTTTCAATTCTTTTGCTACCTTATTGAATTTCTTTTTATCGTTCTCAGTTCTTGTAATTTACCATTTTTTAAGCTTCCTTCGTTTTTTGATCTTTTGTTTATCTATCATGGGGCATTTTCTTTGAGAGTTAGGTGATTGTGGTCTGGTGTTGCAGTGCAAGCTGAATTCTGCACTGCTTTTGTGAAATTGATAACTGCGAAATCAAGTTCTTCTTGTGTTTTCAGAGGCAAAACTAAATTAATTAGTTTATCTAACGTAGTTCTATGCACTTCCCAGTTAGTGTGCTTGCTGTACAATGTTGGTTGTTTTTATTTTTCTAATATTGATTAATGTAATGTAATTATTATTGGTGAATGATCATACGAAAGATCAAAGCAGAAATCCGCCTTGAGTTTTCTTATGTCGATTGCTTTAACAATTGCGTGATCTAATAAATCTGGAGTTCTCCTTCTATCGGTGGGCCAGTAGGTAGATTCCCCAGTGGATACTGTAGTTTAATTGTTTTCACTCAAAGCCGTATATAGTTCTCTTCCCTTTGTTGTTGTAACGCGTGATACCCAATGTTAGTGCTTTGCGTTTCAGTCGCCTCCAGAGATAAATTTATTTCTGTTTCTGAAATAGTGTTCATATTTGTCCCTCTTGTTATTATGTTTAGGTGGACGGTACATTACTGATATATTTGGTGTTCTTATATTATCTTCGCGTGCCACTGTTGTTGCTTGTAGGTAACTTTCTAATTTATCATGCTTGATGCCTTCTCTAATAATGACTGCTGTACCTCCATGTGCAGTACCATTAGGATGTCTAATGCTATATAAGGGCGCGTCCACTGAGAACGCGCCACCCGGCGTGCCGCAGAATTGCTCTTTCGATTCGTATAAATTTTAATATGAAAAGTTTTGGCGAATTTCGGAGAAACATTCCGAACTTCAAACTCATTTTTCATTACGAAACAGAGCTTTGAGCAAACACTGATAGCACCATCAGGAAGAGCAAATCAATACCTATCGACATATATTTTTTTTATTATTTTTCTAGCCTCCTTCCTACGAGTACGAGCGAGTTGAACACAGCGCGCTCGGGCGAAAAATGCGCCGGGTGGCACGTTCGCAGTGGACGCGCCCATATGCAGCATCGTGGTATTGTAGTGACTTTTTCGGGTGAAGTGCGTTTCTGATATGAGCATATCTATATTATGGTCTTGTGAGAATAGTTTGATTTCTTATACATGTTGGCGCAAGCCGTTAGCATTCCATATTCCTATTTTAATCAACTGAGCAATTACGAAATTTTATTGACTAAAGTGGAAAGAAGACTCATCGTGGTCCCCATCTGACTGATGAGCTCTCTCATCATGTTTTTTAATTCACTTATATCATTGTCTTGCTGGGTGACCATGACTGGATTGATTTGATTTAAGTTATTTATTTGCTGTTGGCCATGTTGGGTACTTTGTGCATAAGTTATATTAGGCTGGGCATACTGGCTTTTAAAAGTTTTCTTGGCTGCAGATACAGATTTTGCTGTAGCTGTTTATGCACAATACAACCTTTGTAATTGTCAGGATAATTTACTTTACAGTTGACGCATTGTACTTCTTTATTTTTTGTTTTCCTAGAACAGTCTGATGTGTGACGGTTCCATACGCAAAATTTTTTGTTGACACCGCATACACTATAGTATAATTCGTTTTGCATGTGGTACTTCGAATGTCACACTTGAGTTCAATAATAGTTTCACTTTGTAAATTTCCTTGTTGTTGTCCCTTTGTTTCAGCTCTACAAAAAACTGGTAAACGCACATTGGTACGTTGTTATTTAATGTTCCATACTTTAGTCTCTTTGTGTCCCAGTGCCTCTATACTTTGTTTTATTTCGTTGTTGTCGATTGAGTAGGATATTTTTTAATACAACTCTAAAACTTCTGTCTTGTTTGGCTTATAGGTGTGATATTGTGTATTTTTTTCGTTTAGAATTTTTATAATATTGGTATACGTGTGGTATCTTTCGGTTCTATTTTTACTTGTTCACTAATCAATGCTTTGTACTGGTACTTATTTAATTCTGCAATTAATGGATTTATATTTTCCACTCCAGCACCGGCAATCCGGTGGAAGTTTTGGTTCTTTGGTTTGATTCTCATTGTTTGTATTTGTTTCCATGGTGTCGTAGTTTACGAGTCTAGAAAATCTATTATTGCTTAGCCAGTACTTTGTACTTAAATCAGTTTGACTTGTATGGGCTTCGTCTTCATCTATCAGTCTCCCTCGTTTTTACTTTTAACAGTGTGCCAGTCATCGAATTTGATTTTGGTAATGATGGGAATTCCTGTAGGGAGTAGTACATGAGTTGACTTGGTGTTTGTATGTTTGGTTGCTGTTGTTGGCTATAGCTAAATGCTGATTTATACTGGGCTTGTTGCCTCATTGGTTGTGGGTAACACATGTTATTTACAGGTGTGTGTCATAACGGTACATTTTGATTGTACATTGTAGTATTTAAATACATTAACGTATGATGTATTGTTGAAATATGGGTTATTGGCCAATTTGGCCGCACCGTGTATAAGTTAATATCATAGAATGATCTTAGGGTCACACGTTAATCGCTTAACACTTGATATCTCGCAGAGCACTCACATGCAATTTTACTCCACGAAATTCAAATGGGAGCTTTTCGAATTAAATTAATAAATGAAATTTCCTGACCTTAAGTAAGGCACAAGTATAGCTCGGCACGCACGTTTACTCTGCTTGAAGGGACGGGCCCGAATATTAAATGTTATTTAACCATGAAATCCTTTTTCCCACTTTTTCTCGTTTTCCTTGTATTTTGCTTATGATAATTAGATGTGCCAGATGGCATTCTTCATGTCGCATTATACCACTTAGGTTATCTGTTTTTCTGATCCTAATTTATTTTGATAACTCTGTCTGTTCCTGATCTTGATATTTATTCATTTACTGTGGGCGTAGTCCAGAAGATTTTCAATATTTTTGTTAAAAGCCATATTTCAAACGACATCACACTTTTGCTAATCTTATTCGCAAGAATAAATGGAAATTCCTATTACAAAATATATTTTTCCTTTTGAGAAATACACTTTTGACCATTTAAATTATACTTTTAATTTCCATGGTTGGGCCCATTTATTTATTTATCCAAATTCTTCAATATTCATACTTCTTTACTACCTCCAGTTGTTGATCTCTTACGTTAAACGGAATTGGTACTTTTTTTATTTTTCTATGACCGTTATCTTGGATTTAGTTGTATTTATTTTAATTTCTCCTTTCTCACACTCACTGTTAATATAATGTTATATCTGAGTCTATTATAATCGACCGCATGGCAAATGTTACTTATTGTTTCTCTATTTATCTTATTTCTTTGTTAAGGTCTTGTATAGTTGACATAAATATATTTTCAGGGTAGATATTAAAAAGCGAGAGTACGATAGTGAGGTAGAGGTCTCAATCTACCCGGATTAATAAAAATGGCAAACATCAAATGCTCTTCAGCAGTCATATAAACCCCATTTGCACTCGTGAAGCACACTCTTCTTTTAAATTAACGGATTCGGTTAGGCACCTGTCCAGAGTATGCCCAACATGGCTCATAGAATCGCACGGCTGTGCAGTTAGAAACAGGGCTTATCATCTAGATAAGAAAAGAAGAAGATATTAAAAAGTATAGAAGACAATATTACAATTTTTTATTTTAATGTTTGTACCTATAGTTCCTTTGAAATTAAAAGTTTTTTTTGTCGCCAATAGCCATTGAATACCACTTTAATATCCTTCTTATATATTCATTTCTTTGAGGCAGTTTTATAGAGGCTTTATGTTTAATGTGATCAAATGCCTTCTCAAAGTCTACGATACAGACGAATAAGCCTTTTTGTTGATTCAGGCACTTTTGAACTAGCAGTTGTAAACAAAAAATAGCTTCTCTTTTGCTCATGTCTTTTCGGAATATGAATTGGTATATAGCGTTGCATTTTCTATAAATATGTTCTGTTTTTTTCTATACTTTTGGGTATTTTAAGAACGTGTCTTATTATATTTATAATGTTTTATTTTTGTTCATTAGTTTTAATATTTCTTGCGTAATTTACTCTTGCTTTTTCTTTCATTACTTTTTTTTAGATTCTCTGCTACTTTAACTATTTTGTTTCTAAACTTGCTCCATTGCATTAAATATCTTCTAGTATTTATTTTTAACTTTTAGAGTTCTTCATTTGATTTTCTTTTAACTAAATCCTTTTTCTCTTCTTCTTTGATTTGTTTAATATCTATTAGTGACTGCTGATTCCATGTTTTTAAGATTTTGAGCTTTGCTTGTATCTGAGCTTCTAATAACGTTTATAAAACTGATTGTGTATATGACTATGTGCGTCCTCTGGTAATGTTCAAGTATACAGGTGTCTAGGATAGATCTTGGACCAAGTGTTAGCAATTATTAATAAATGCTTTAGCATAATTCAATCAGATGATCATCCCGTTTGTTTTTGTCTCTTCTGATACATTTTCAACTGGCCCTTTACACAACTTTTACATTTAGGTCTCTCATAATTACAGTCAAATCATGTCGTTTTATTAGTTGAATAAATCTTCTATTTCAGCATACCATCTATTTAGAACTTTTTCAGATTTGTGTGCTGTTGGGACATAAGTTTGAATTATGTTGATGTTCACCGACTTTCTTTGTATCTTAATTTCTGCCTGATAGGAAATAAAGTTTGCGACTGATTGTACTATTCTGTTCTCGAATTCTATTCCTACTCTGTTTCTAGGTTGATTATCGCTACTTCCCGAACAGTAAAAGGTGTTTTTCCGGGTTCAATAAGAATATTTATGTTTCATGTTCTTATCTAAGCACTGCAAAATACAACCTTCAAAATTTCAGTGAATGTCTCTTAGTATATTACGAACAAACAACTTCTTTAATATATCTATGATTTAAGAGTATATTAGAAAAAATTCATAAAAACATCAACAACTGTATTACTGCAATGTTTTATGAACAATAGAAAAAACTCGTGTTATTGTAAAAGTTATAAAATATTGCAAGCTTATTGTATTGTATAAAAAGCACAAATACACATTATATGGTAATAATTATATAATTTCAATAGCGTTATAAGTTTACAAAGTGATAATAAATTTTTATTTTCAATATTACAAAAAATTTGCCGTTTCGATTATTATTTTCGGTTCACTCCGTTTCGTTTTGCAAATAATTTTAAAAAACGTGAATTCCAAAATAAACTTAAGTCGACAGATGCTTTAAAATGATGTTTATTAAGACCCCTTTTAGTACTGTTAAATTACTTTACTGTTTAATAACAATAATAATTGCAAATTTGAATTTTAATTAGAATAATTTCACATTTAAAATAAATATTAACTCTAAGATAAGCAAGAGAAAGATGGATAAGTTAACATAATTAATAAAAGGTAGCCCAAGTTAAAATCTATGATTGTATTTTAATTAAATATTAGAGTACATCATCTCGAATTAAATATGGAAAATTAGGTATAACAAATTGCGCGACCAGGAAATTGTTGGTGCATTAAATCAACTGTTGCTCGAGCTGTATGGTAGGTAGCGCCGTTTTTCTATAATCACATTAATTCCAGATTTATGTCTTCTCACTTGGTGCAACCCAGCGGGGTTGGTGGATCCTCAACTGGGCGCCTCCCCAGGTGGCGGATAGGGGAACGCTCACTAGATATAGTGGGTACCGGGGAAATAAAATCCCCGGGGCGGACCAAAACCACACAGAAGGCAATTTCCGAATGACGGACCTAATGGCTCAATTTTGGGAAAGCAGAAACAGGCTTTCTCCTTATGGAAAGGCGGATGAACTAACATAGTCAACGGCGGCTACCAAAGTCTTAGTAAGTTAGACTACTGAACGCTCCCCAACCCGTCTTGCCAACGTGGGGTTCTAAAGGCTAAAAAACCCTTCATGAAGAAATGCAAAACAAGCACCGGTCCTCAGTCTCCGGCAGCTGGAAAACCGATGGGATTAAACAGCAAAAAGGTGGCGACGATCGATGGAACGGCAAAGAGGGTGCTAAGAATCCCCGGAGTCTAAACGAAAGCCATCACCAGAAAACCACGAAAACCACAAAACTATGGATAAGAACTCAAAACATAAGAACATTACGAGTACAAGACCGCATAACAGAACTACAAAACGAATTGGAAACAATTAACTGGGATATAATAGGTCTCAGTGAAACAAAAAGAAAAGGAGAAACATGGTTAACACTAAATTCCGGCAATATAATACTAAACAAAGGAAAAGACGACGAAAGTTTGAATGGAGTAGGCTTTATAATTCGGAAGATACATGCACATCGCATACAAAACTTTACAGCCATATCAGATCGTGTACCATATATAATATTCCAACTGAACAAAACAAGTGTATTAAAAATAATTCAAATATACGCTCCTACAACATCTCATGAAGAAGAAGAAATAGAAGAGTTTTACGACCACATTAGAATCGCCTTAAACGAACCTGTCAAAGGAAAAAAACAATACAGTATACTCATGGGAGATTTTAATGCAAAATTAGGTGTAGAGAAACAGAAGAGGAATATTGGGGAAAACATGGATTAGGACATCGAAACGAAAGAGGGACAAAGTAATTGAATTCTTAAATGAAAATAAATTATATGCAATGAATACATTCTTCAAGAAAAAACCAAATAGACGATGGACCTGGATAAGTCCGAATGGCAAAGTAAAAAATGAAATTGATTTTATCCTAAGTAACAATAAAAACATCATTCATGACGTATCTACCTTAAATCGTTTCGATGTAGGAAGCGACCATCGACTCGTAAGAGCGAAAGTAATAATTAACACAAAGATGGAACGCCTAAAAAGATTTAAAAAGAATGACACCGATATTAAAATACAGGACATAGAAAACAAGAAGGAGGAATATCAACAAGCAGTCGAAAATAAACTAAACGATCTCGAACAACCAAATAATGATAATAAAATTGAAGCATTGCACAAGGAAATCTTAGATGCTATCTCCCATGGGACCAAAATAACAAAAATAACAAAGAAAGTAAATGGAAAATCCCCAACTCAAAACGAAATACAACAACTTTTAAGAGAAAGAAGACAACTAGTTAGTGAAAATAAAAGAAATATACAACAGAATACGGCAACTTATGTAAGAGTATTATACGAAAAATCAAAGAAAACAGAATCAAAAGACAAGAAGAGAAAATAAATAAAATAATTCAGCAAAATGGAGCAATGAAGGTACTACGACCAACATTCGGGAAAAACAAATATGTGCATTACAAAACAGAAATGGGGACATAATAAGAGATAAAGATGAAATACTAAAAATAGTACAGGAATTCTATAAAGAACTGTATGAATCGAAAGTAATAAGAATCGAAAACACCCAAGAAACCCGTAAAGAAACTGCCAAAATCCAAAATGTTGGTTCTGAAGAATTGCCCGATATAGAAGAATACGAACTAGAGAACGCACTAAAGCAAATGAAAGCAAATAAATCACCTGGGAAAGACGGCGTCGTAATAGAACTGATCAAATGGGGTGGACAAAAATTAAAACGAAAAATAGTAAATATACTAAACAAATGTCTGTTCCAAGCAGCTATACCGCAAGATTGGAACGATTCCATTGTCATTCTACTACACAAAAAAGGAGATCACACGCGATTAGAGAATTACAGACCGATAAGTTTGTTATCAGTATTATACAAGCTAATGACAAAAATAATAACAAATCGATTAACCATCAAACTGGACGCATAGCAATCAGAAACTCAAACTGGATTTAAAAAAGGCTATGGAACCAGAGATCACCTATTTACAATGAAACTATTAATTGAAAAAACCAATGAATATAACATACCTCTTTACCTGGATTTCATAGACTTTGAAAAGGCCTTCGACTCGGTAGAAACATGGGCAATTACAGAAGCACTTAAAAACGGTAGAATTGACCAAAGATACATAAATCTTTTGAGCAAAATCAGCAATAAAACTACTGCTACCTACAAATTACACGACGAAACAAAACCGGTTGAGTTAAAACGCGGGGTTCGGCAAGGCGATTGTCTGTCTCCTAAACTGTTCACGCTAGTGTTAGAAGATATGTTTCGAAAAATTAAATGGGAAAACTACGGGGTAAACATAAATGGCAGAAAAATAAACCACCTACTGTATGCAGATGATATCGTTATTATTGCTACGAACCAAAACGACCTACAGTATATGGTACAAGACTTAAAACAACAAGCAGAAAAGATCGGTCTGAAAATGAATTTAAACAAAACAATAACAATGATGCCAGAACATCAGGACATAGACAAAACATTAAAAATTGGAAATGAAACGATTGAAAATGTTAGTGAATACATATACTTAGGACAAACACTCAGGATTGACCGTGACAGCCAAATAACAGAAATCAAAAGAAGATCTCGATTAGCATGGATAGCCTATGGTAAACTTAGTTTTATTTTGAACTCCAAAAATATTGCCCAACATCTTAAGACGAAAATTTTTGATAAATGCATCTTACCTGTAATGACCTACGGAAGCGAAAACTGGACCCTAACAAAAACCCACTTGCACAAATTAACAACCACTCAAAGAGCAATGGAACGAAAAATGCTAGGCATATCACTACGTGACAGAAAAACTAATGTATGGATTAGGCAGAAAACAAAAGTGACAAATGTTATTGAAGCAATAGCAAATCTGAAACGGAGTTGGGCCGGACACCTTGCCAGAACACAAGAAACTAGATGGACAAAAACAATGCTTCAGTGGCGGCCGCGGGAATATAGAAGAAGCAGAGGAAGACCACCCAATAGATGGTACAACGATATAAAAAAGTGGCCGGATTGAAATGGATACAGGAAGCTCAAAATAGGACCAAGTGGAAGTCAATGAAGGAGGCCTTCGTCCAGTTATGGACCGAAACGGGCTAAGAAGAAGAAGAAGAAGAAGACTTGGTGCAAAAAAAAATAGGTTATAATGTAACGGTAGTAGCCACAATTCACAGCATTTCTAGCATAAACTCACCACTTTTTTAAAATTTACAGTTTTTGCGGGCTACGTAAAAATTTTATAAACCCAAAATGCAGCAACTTTGTTTATTTACAAACTCATCCAGTTAAAAGTGCGGCTCATGGCTAAAATAATTTTTTAACAAAACTGCTAATCGATTTCATGATGCAATTGACAAATTGTCAGCAGTAAGAACTGTCAGCAAGTTTAAGCTGTCGCGTTAGTTTAATTTTGTACTCCTAAAGATCCAGTGCTTCAAGTAATCCTTAAGAAAGCTTCTCGAAATATCCAATTGTTGTGCAGGGTGCCACGATGTTTTCGGATTTTTAGAAAGGCTTTGACCAACTATGGCAGAATTCTCACGAGACTTTGCATTTTGTAAACAGTTGATTCATTTGGTACAATATTTCTATCGAAAATTTCCTGAAGTTTCCGTATCGTTACCGCATCGTTTCCGCAAAATGCTCACCAAACTTTCAATACGTTTTAACCAAATAAGTCCCTATTTGTAGATTACATCTGTTAAAGTATCAGAGTGCAGACCGCAAAACAAACAAAAAAAAAGGAGCGAAACTTAAATCCGGCTTTCTATTTAGGCCGAAGACGGACCGAAAATATCTATTTTAAAATTTATGGTGCATTATTGTGTTTTTATTTAATATGTGACCCGTCTCAAATGCAATTTGATGCTGTCAGCTAATATCTAGAGATGGGTTGAGATTTAGAAGTTTGGATAGAATGGCACGTTCCGAGGAATAAAACAACGTTTTTACTTTCACTTTTTATTTTTGTGAAAAACGCATTTACAGTTGTACAAAACCTATAAATTTTCTTTAAACGTGTAGCCGGATATTATTAAAGAATATTTAAATAGGCGAATTAAAAATATTATTATAGCTCGTTAAACAAACTTAAATGGTGCATGAATAACGGCCTTGTTTTTACGTAAATATATATATATTGAAAAATAAAATTTTATATTTTTGTTTTATGTGGTAAGATTTGACGAAATTTAAGCTATATTGTAAGACCTGTCTAATTAAAAAAGTTTCAACAGTGATGTGGGGATTTTTGTGCAACATTAAATTCGTTTTCTAAGGTCCTGCTCTTTAGTAATAATTTATTTTGTTCAAAAAAGGTACAAAATACCGTCGGTTTTGTAAATATTAATTAAATTTTAGGGTATTAAGTATCATAAATGCATGCCGATATAAAAAAAGATTAATATTGTTATTTCAAAAAGAGGATGTATAGAGTGGCGGATAGGTATATCTCTGCTATTCGGATATAGCATATTCTTGCTTTAGAGATTGGCAAACTGCCCACGAAAATACTTAATTCCCCAAACCTGCTACATTCTACTAACTACTAACACGCGTGGTAAGTTAACTCTAACAACTTAAACATTTTACAAAACTTATTACTATAAAAGGGTAGAAACGTCTTAAAATCTTTAACTAATAACTTAATCACTGATTTTGGGAAAATTGAAGCATAATGTTAATAAGGGACAACAGATACAGTCGTGACCAAGCAAAAAAACACAGTAAAGTTAAAAAAATATGAAAAGGAAAGAAACAGATAAACGTAATATCAACAATCAGTTCAAAACTTGAAGAAGTCTAAAAGAAATCACTAACAACGACAGAGACTATGTAATATCTAATAGTGAAAATATAATTAATGAATACAATGAATACAGTCAGTAGTGACAACCGAATGCCAAGGGGGAAGTTATACAGGAGTAAAAAAATAATAACGTAGTAAACTAACTTTAAAATCCCACAAAATTAAAAATAAAAGCAATAGCATATATGATCAAATCCAGGAATTTATTCAATGTACAAGATGAGACAAAACTTCTTTCGTAATTTCAAAGAAATGTTATAAAACAAAGAATAATCCTAAAGTAAGAAAATTACTTCATTAAACGCAGTTAGAAAGTTTTGCTTCAAGTAGCTCTTGTTAGTCAACATATTCTGGATAATAAATAAACAAAAAAAAAGCATACAATGGAATAATGGCTTTGTTGTTACCGCACAACGTGCTTTTCAGAAGCGTTTTTATCTTGACTGTCAAACCTACATTCTCAATCAAAAATTAGTTTTGTTATGTGTAATAACTTTACAAGTATTGGCTCTATAGTGAAATGGAGAGGAGGAAAACATCATAGTGCATGAATACCAGAAAACATCGATGCAGTAAGATGTTTCACTTGGTATTCTTTTTTCTCATAATATACCGTTACTCTTCACTTCTCCAGTCATACCATGCAACAAATTTTGCATTAAAGCTCCGTTTCCATCGCCTAGTCTTTCAACGCGATGACGCCACTTGACTAGCCTGGTTACAGGATCCCGCCCCGCTTTAATCCTTTCTATGGGAATACCTCAATGCTGAAGTTTACAAACATCACCTTATGACACTTCAACTACTACGAAATATAGAATCAGGCGTACTTCTCGACACATATTGAAAAGAGTAACGAAGAACTGTAGAGCAAAATTTCTGAATGCATCGAAAATAGCCGACATCCTCTTTACACAATTAAATAAAACTTTTAGTACTAGTTTTTACCCTATAGAAATACACTTTGTATATTTCTAATTATTTTTATTTATTCATCCTGAAAAAGAGGGAAATCATTTTGGATTACCCTGTATAAACGGTAAATTTCCTTGCCAAAAATAATCGACGGATAATGAAATGTATTTTGGAAATCCCCCAAAAAATAGCAATAACGTAACAACTAGAGAGCGGATTTTATGCAAAATGCATAATTTCGCATATTTAGAGCATATTTTATGCTAAAAGAAATATTTTGTTATTTTCTGCATAATTTAAAATATTTAGTTTTCAACAGTTTTATTTTGGGATTTCCTGAACTAAATAGTTTTATTGCGGTTTCCTAAGAAGGCGGAGAAAAGAAGGACAAAAACTCCTACTAATTATCTAAGGTTGTAATTATGTACATTGCTTTTAGTAATAGTATTCGTGAGAGGTATTATAATGTACCTGTAAATTTCCAAACTGAATAGTTTTATTATAGTTTCTCAAGAACTTGAATACATTGAATAGGAAGATTTAAAACCCCAACTGATTATCTTAGGTGGATTTCCTTTAGCAAGCATATTTATGACGGTATTATTAAACAGACAAATAGTTTTATACAATACATTTGCTTGTAAAGAGAACGTAAATATATCAAATTTTGAAGATGTTGAAAGTGAAAAATATCTTAACGTCCACTTGGATAAAAAATTTGACCAAATTTGTATGGATGGCGATCAAGGTGATAGAGTATTTTGCAAAGTCTGCGGAAAAATGGTAAATGGAATGTTTGATTATTTAGTTTTGTCCAAAAAAATACAAGTGTAAAACTGTTTTTTTCACCAAGACTTCATAAACAAAGTTGCGACTCGTTAAAAAACCACGCATTTTTTACAACTTGTGTAAATAAACATTATAGTAAGTATCTCAAATTGTAGATTACATTTGAATGAAAGTCTCAGATCATGTAACACATTAATATGGCTAAGCATAAAGGAAACGCCAGAATCTCTAGTTGCCGAAACATTCAAATGGAACGAACGAGAAGAATTTATTTTAGAATTATGTAGTGCTCTCTTTAAGTCCAACATTCCTCTGAAAAAACTTTAAGACAACAGTTTTAAGTCATTTATAGAAAAACTTGGTACCAAAAAAAAATGCCGACGAAAATACACTGAGGAGAATTGTAAAAAACCAGTACATATATTAGGGTGTCTTTCATTTTGAATTTGAATTTTTTGACACATACGTTCTAAATACTTTCGTAATTAAATTATAATAAAGAAAAAAATGTTAGCTGTTTTAATCAAGTTCATGCGCGAGTACTGCACTGCGACCTGCCACTACGTGTTTTATTTGTCTTTTTATATGGTTTGCCAGATTGTTAGTACTCTGTATTCTATTTCATAAATAATGTCTGTTGAATTACGGAGTGATAAACAGAATTTTCCTTTCGGCGTCATCAAATAAATAGTGCAAAATTACTATTTAATTGACAAGTTCTCGCTGTTTGTTTTACAATATTCAAGCTCACTATCAGTAAACGTGCAAATTTTGTGATTTAGGAATGTTTATATTTTGGGAAAAAGCAAGAATTCTCACAAAGGCATTTCCTAATTTCGTGAAAAAACTTGTTGATTTATATCAAGTTTGGAGAGAGCTACAAAAAAATTGTAAGAAAACTAAGGATATTTATAAGAACCGTGAAAATAATTTTGAAGGAGACCTATATTACTTATTTAATATTGCCCATGCTGGTGCCTTTGAAACAATGCGAATAGAAGAAACATTTTAAAGAAACAGACAGCGCCAGGTCCACCGGGTTGCTTAGCTAGTGTAGACAAAGAAGAAAGGACTAGATAAAGAATATTAGATGAAGAAAAGAAAAACTAAAACAAAAAGCGTTATTGGCAGTTGCATCGACTTCTTCTACACATGACTTGGAACGTCCACAAGATTCAGACGAAGAAGAGATTCTTAATTCTAAATTCAGCTTGCAAGAGGTTCGCCGCGCTGCCCTTCAATCTGAGAGAAGTTTGAAAAAAGGTAGAAAGAATCTGATAACACCTAAACGAGTTGCAGCTTTAGACCGATGTCAGCTAAGTATAAGAGACTCCGTATATATTATTCAGGCGGTCGTAGAATCACTGGATCTGAGCTGCGATAAATTCTCCATAAACAAATCCTCAATCTTTTAAAACAACGTACCTGACGTAGTCACATTTATTGGGATGGTATCAGGCTTGGATGTGCGAAGTTCAAAAGAAGAACGCTTGACAATTATAATTTTATTTGATAACACAGAACAACTTTTGCAGTACCAAAACTAGAGAGTTCTTCTAGTAAACATCAAGCTAAAGCCATTACAACTACCCACTATGACTGTAACATTTTTGACAAGCTGCAAATAATGTGATGTGACACATCATCGAACACTGGCAGCTTCAATGGAGCTTGTGCTCTTTTGAAACAGAACATAGAAAGGAAATTGTTACTTTTAGTTTGTCGTCATCATGTTTATGAATTTATTCTAAAAACTGTATTTGAAACCAAGATTAAGCAAACTACTAGCAGCCCAGATATACCAACATTTAAAAAGTTCAGAGACAATTGGGAAAACATCGATTTAAATAAGATTGAACTATGCAACGATTTCGTAAAACAACGTGATCCTAATAGAAAAATTGTATCTTTGTCAATGTATTATAAAACGGAACTGGAGAAAACTTTTATATGAGATAACTATCCGTAGCGTTTTTGAGTGAAAATCCAGAGAAGAAAATAAAAATCAAGCCTCTTAGAGCTATGCATCAGGCACGATAGATGGCAAGAGCAATTTACTCTTTAAAATATGTTTGCCTCAGTCTCGGTTCAGCATGACTACGAAGGACAAAAAGGCCCAGCAAGAGGTTTGCTTATTTATTGTGACATTATATGTAAAACCTTGGCTCGTATGCGCAGATGCGGTAAAAGCACCTAATCAAGATTTGTGCCTCTTGAAGGCATTAAAAGACATTAAAAGTTGACACAACAGGTTCTAAAGCTACCGTAAGCAAGTTCAGCTAACACCTGAGATATTTATGTAAAGAGGCAGTCGTTTTATCACTTTTTGACAATAAAGTTGATGGACAAAACTAAAATGAAAATGATTGTCAACTTAAGGGGTTACATGGGTCCAGAAGCCAAAAAAGCCCATTTTCTTGATTTTTTTATATATAAGAAATGCAATTTATTATTCAAATTTTGTACATATAAGGTAACTTTTGAACTATATTTTGTGAAATTTTGACTGTGAAATTCCTAAAATTAAGCCAATTATACCCATTCTTCAGAGATATCTTGAAAAAAAGGTTTATCTGAAGAAAAAAATACCTTTTGTAGTATGAGAGTAACACTAGTGGATGAAGGATTTAAAAAAAATTGAAAATTTAATTTTTGGCAGAGATTTCAGCACAAAATTCTGTTTTTGGATGAAATGTTCGGTATTTATTACCTTATAAAAATTTTTATAGTTGAAGGAAAAATCCTTCGTTCAAAGACTAGAAAATGTTATTATAAAGAAGTGTGCAAAATTTGAGCGATCGGTCGAATAGTTTTCGAGAAATCTTTAAAGTCTTGTGTAGCTAAAAAGTAACAAAAAGTAACAAGGTAAGCAGCTGCGTCTCTATACCTGCGGCGCTCTCGGCATTACAGTAAAAAGAGGGAAGATTCAAACGACTCTAGCTCTTACAATAAATTTACTAGGGACTTGAGATTTTGAAAAAAGATTCTTAAAGATCAATATAAGATCAAATAAAAAATCGATTTTATGAAAATCTGAAACCCATGTAACCCCTTAAACAGGGATAAAATCTCAGATTTTGGCAAACATCCCATCGAAGAAAGAAATCTCCCAAACGTTGTTTGGTAAGTTGCATTTATTTTTATAAACTTTTTATTATTTGTTGTTTTTTTATTAATTAATCCTTTTTTGTTTCAGATAAAACGCTAGATGATTTCATATCAGAGAAGAGCAAATTATTCCTAACTAGACTGCAGATCGACGACAGTTTTCTTCAGATAAGTGTGTCTTCTTGTAATAATAATGCTGCTTTTCTGGAAGCTAAAAGAAAAGTAAGTCACTTGAAGGTTGTGATTGACACTGCTGAAAGAGCTGTCAGATTAATGCAAGATTTTCACAGACTCATTACAGCAAAAGCAATTCCTATTGCGCTGTGTTCAAGAACGTAGAAATTTGTATCCGCACTGTAAAAAACATTAAAAAAGTTACCCTGGCTGATTGTAGTAATTTTATGTGTTTTAGTAATGAAAAATATTTGTCAATAGTAATTTCATCTTGTCTTTTATTTACTCGTTTATTGCATTTTTAATCATTTCATAGGGTTGCAATCATGTTAGAAATATAAAATTTCATATTCGAGTATGGTTTTGTATTTATAAAATATGTAGAGGGTCTGCGTTTTGAAATTAAAAAAAACAATTTTTTGTCTTATAATATAATTATATTTTTTTTGTCTTATAATATAATTATATAACTCCGCCTGCATCAGTTGTTGAGTGGATTGAGTAGCTCAGCAGCTGATGTTGCCGGTCCCAAGCCCGGGTAAAGGAGGAGGGTTGATCGCAGGGGACTTGCAACCCAGCATCATAAAAACGACAAATGCTAAAATTTCCCAAACATGCCTGCGAACTGTAAAACGACACTACCTCAGACGAGTAGAGCAAATAGCTCAGAATCTCGTACTGTAATCACAGTCAGCCCCAAGGATTCTGGGGGGGCAAATATTCGCACGTAAACAACGTCAAACAGATAAATAAATGTACCACTAAAGGAAATAAGCACAAATGGAATACCAAAATAGCCACATGGAATGTCCAAGGAATAAATAACAAAATGACAGAAGTACTTGACGAACTAAAAAGGTATAATATAGATATAGCTGTCCTTACCGAAACTAAGAGAAAGGGTACAGGAACCGAAGTAAAACAAGACTATATACATATATATATGCGGAATTCCTAAAGATCAGAGAGCGAAAAGAGGGTTTCTATAGTATTAAAGAAAACACTAAAAAAGAACCTAAAGAGTTGGAAGCAAATAAACGAAGAAGTAATTAAAGCCGAGTTACACATAAGAGGACATGAGATAGTAATAGTTGGAATATACTAGCCCAGCGAAGATGCTAATAATATAGTAAAAGAAAAATTCTATACAGAATTGATGGCGGTACTAGATGGAATTAGTGATCGAAAGGAAATAATACTACTTAGTGACTTTAATGGACGTACTGGGAAGAGAGTTAATCACCCCATTATAGGAATATATGGTGAAGACACGGTGAACAATAATGGAGAGAAGTTAATAGAAATATGCCATCAGTATGCTCTAAGAATTACAAATGGGTGGTTTAAACACAGAGATGTCCACCGCTATACCTGGACACAGTCAACCCGCCAGTTAAGATCTGTCATCGATTACCTAATTATCCGCCAAAATACAAACCTAATATGTAAAGACGTGAGAGTCAAGAGAGGCGGGGAATGCGGCTCCGATCACCATCTACTAATAGGAAAACTCTATATCCCTTTCAAACATTATAGCCAGCATGAAAAAGAGGAGGAACCGGAACTGAATACGGTAGATACAAGAAAATATAACTTAATGGGACTACAAGACGAGTCGACAAAATTCCTATATAAATTAAGACTGGCAAATAAACTACGATACATAGAAGAGTCGTCAGCACAACAAATGTATGATGAAATCGAAAAAAATGAAGAGCATTAATGTGTGGTGGACCCAAGAAATAGAAAACCTTGTTGACAGTAAAAAAGACGCCTACATAAAATGGTTAAACACGAACGACAGCGAAGATAGAAAAGCATACGCGCGAATAAACAGAGAAGTAAAGAGAATGGTAGCACATGCAAAAAACGAAGCATGGAAGAACAAATGTCAAGAAATAAATGGATGCACAGGTAACACAAGATCGAATGAAGCGTGGAGAACCCTGAAAGCAATACGTGTAGAGAATAAGAATAACGGAGGTATCGATCTGATCAATACAAACACATGGAGAGAATACTATAAGAAACTACCTAGAGAAGATAGAGCAGATTTTATAGAAACAGAAGATGATGAAGTAGAAATAAATGAAATTCACTCCCCTAATGATATGTTACAAAAAATAGAAATTGATGATGTAGTAAAAGCCGTGAATAAAATGAAAAATGGCAAAGCACCAGGACCGGGGAATATTCCCATTGAACTTATAAAGGCTGCTCCAACACAACTGTTTAGCATTCTAGCCAAACTATTCAACAAATGCCTGAAAGGTGAGAAAGTGCCCAAAAAATGGAAACAAGCGTATATCTCTTCAATTTACAAGAAAGGTAATAGAACTGACTGCAAGAATTACAGGGGCATTAGTGTGATCAGCTCAATGTCCAGAATATACGGAAAAATACTGAAAGAAAAAATAGAGGAAGAGATGAATGAAGTAGAAGAACAGAGCGGCTTTAGGTCTGGACGATCATGTATCGATAACGTATTTATACTAAGACAAATTATTGAAAAGAAGAGTGCACGCGGAAGACCCTTACATCTTACCTTCATAGATATTAAGAAGACATACGACAGTGTACCTCAAAGAAGGCTATGGGAATGCATGAAAAACTCCAACATTAGTAATATATATATATATATATCGCTGCCGTAAAAAACTTATATGAAAAGGCCACAAGCTGCATAAAATCTGGCTCACGTATGTCTACTGATTTTGAGGTGACATAGGGACTCTGACAAGGGTGCTGTACAGCTCCCACTTTGTTTAAAATTTATCTTAACGAAGCCTTAATTCAGTGGAGAAGAAAGTGTGGTGGCATAGGGCTACAGATTGGAGACGAAATACTTAACACATTACTGTTTGCTGACCAAGTCATTATCACTGAAGACGTAGACGACTCAAACTATATGTTACGCAAGCTCCAGGAAGAGTATAAAAAATGGGGCCTGGAGATTAACTTGCAGAAGACTGAACACCTAGTAATTGGAGACGATGGTATGGACCTGAATATTAGTGGCGACGTAGTTCACGGTTGCTCAAATTTTCGCTACCTTGGAGTTTTATTTTCAAGCACGCCAGGAAGTGACGCAGACATTGATCTTAAAATAGCCCAAGGAAGGAGAGCCATTCGACTGCTGAACACGGTACTCTGGAATGATAAAATTACAAAAAAAACGAAGACAACAATATATAAGACTATAATTGAAAGCATCACCACATATGGATCAGAGGTATGGGACATTAGTCAGCGAAATAAAAACCGTCTAATGGGACTGGAAATGGACTATTGCAGGCGGAGCTGTGGTGTATCTAAGCTACAACACTTGCGAAATGAAGAAATAAGACAGCGAATGGAGGTGAGTGGTACGATAATCAATACCATAGAAACAAAAAGGCTTATCTGGTATGGAGACTTAGAACGAATGGATGACGACAGATGGCCGAAGAAAGTTTGGAAATGGGTACCACCAGAACGTCGCAAACAGGACGCTATGGAATCCCGAAGATTAGAAGAAGGAGATTGGCTAGATAGAAATAAGTGGCGTTTGAGAAGCGAGACGCGGCCTCGGCCGTAATAAAACTCGCCAATTATATATATATATATATATATATATATATATATATATATATATATATATATATATATATATATATATATATATATATATATATATATATATTATATAACACTCACCAGCATAGAAATCCGCCCACCCCTGTTTTTCTCAATAATATCCAGTTATCCACCCCATTTTTATGGTATTTTCTAATTGAAATGTGAAAAATGCCAACTAAAGTAAATTTAGTATCGACTACGTTATTTTTACTGCATTGTTAGTCACACTTATGCTTAAATTATTCTTTGGTGTTACCTAGAGATGATAAAATAAAGATAACAACAAAACACATACTTAATTTTAACTTTAAAAAACTTAGCAAAACTACAAAAACAACCATGATGTAAAATTCTAATATCGCGTATTGCCTCCTTGTGAGCATCATGCAGGCTTCCGGCGACTCATTTTGTAGATCAACTCCCGAATATCTTCCCATTCTTCGAGTAAAGCAATTCGAAGTTAGTTGAGGTTATTTGAAGTAACAGGTCTGGCTCTGAGGCGTCGTTCTAACATGTCCCAAATATGTTCTATAGAATTTAAATCCATAACGAGAATCTGAACTTCATTTACGAAGGCAGTTACGATTCTTGCAGAATGTGGTCAGGAGTTATCGTGCATAAACAAAACATCTTTGCCAACGAAAGGAGCAAAAGGAATCACATGAAGTAATAGAATCTCTTCTACATACCTATCTGCTGTTAATAAACCTGCTTCGATACATACAAGCTCCGTTCGTGCATCAGCAGAAACCCCTGCCCACTCCATAATTGAACCTCCACGAAATCGTACCCTTTATGAAAAATTACAAAGAGCAAATCTTTCTTCCCTTCTTCTCCATACTTGTTCACGGCCATCTGAGCCACGAATATTAAATCTGGACTCATCAGATAAAATAACGCTCCTCCACTGTTCGATTCCCCAGTTTGCATGATTACGCCCAAACGCTAAACGTGCTACTCGATGTTGCCGCAGCAATCTTGGACCTGGTGCTGGCCTATTTGCACACAAATTTGCTTCGTTGAGTCCCCGTCTAACTGTTCTTTCAGAAATATGGACACTTCTTACACTGAAGGGTATTTGGAATCTGCACTGCACTAGTATGTCGATTTCTTAACGTAGACAAAATGATAACACGGTCGTCACGAGCGGATGTCTTATGTTTAGCTCCTGTTCGCGGCCTGTGACCATAGCTACCGGTTTCTCTATGAACATCTTTTAGCGTTGAACGAGGAATACCTAGCCAATTAGAGACATAACGTTGACTGCGTCCGTCTGCAAGTAATGCAACTGCTCTAGCAACAGATTCTACTGGCAAATGCATAATTTGAATGCACTATAAACCAAAAACACTAGCAATAAAGAAACTAAACAGAAAGTAACAAATAAATTAACAACGATTTAAAAAGAATTCAAAAATAAACACAAAATTTTACGCAGCTCAAAGATAGGAAGTAAATGACTTTAAAAGAATTTGTTTTAAATGCTTGTTTTGGCAATTTTTTTCTAACAGATGTGGTCGTTATTATCATCAACTATGCCTGCCAGTAAAATAGATACCATTTTCAACAGTGTACCTAATGGTATCAGTTAATAACTAGATATTATGGAGAAAAACCGGGGTGGGCGCATTTCTATGCCGGTGAGTGCATAAAGGTGTAAAGACGTATCTAGTAGGTCTTATTTAATTGTTTGAAAGGTTCTTGATAAAACCAATCATTTGCCAATAGTTAGATTTATTACTGAATTGTTAATGCAATTTTTCCTTCCCTATGTTGTATGCACATAAAAAAATATTTTGATGCTGTCCGATGGAGCACCGTACATAACAAAAAGTGGACAACAAATAAAGATTTTATGCAAAAATCTAATTCATCTTACATGCCTGGCTCGTGGTTTAAATGGAGTAGCTGAAGCAATTTGAAATAAATTTTCCTTAGTATTTTCATTATTAAGTAGCATAAAAAAGTGTTTATAAAAGCCCCATTGAAGATGCAGGTATATATAGAAGAATTACCCAACGTTACGTTGCTTCCTCAGCCTGTAATCACGCGATGGAGTACTTGGCTTAACGCGCCTCTTACTTATGCCGAGCATTTTAAAAAGATAAAGACTAATTTTCGAATTTTTAGATACTTCTGGTGCTTTTATTGAAAAATCTCAGTCTATTTTAAGAAAACTAGAACTAGGCGATCAATTAGCATTTTATTCGGGCTCATTATTCATTTGTAAGTAAATCAATTACAGCAGTAGAACAAGAAGTAATGCCATTAAATGAATCTACGCACTTGCTAAACAATCTCCAAAAATTAATAACTGCCGTTCCAAAAAATATCGGCCGTAAAAACGGGAAAAATGTCGAAAAAATGCCTTAAAATCTTAAAATTGCCTAAAAAAGCGCTAAAAAACAGTGAAATTATGTATTCTTGATGCCTATACCTATGTAAAATTTCCCTTAGAATCCGGTCTTCAAATTAGATGCCCTTAAAAATGCACCCCGGTGCTCTGAAAGTTGATGAAATGGCGAAAAATTACCAAAAAATGAAAAAAAATCGATGTCTAAGGTCGGCGTCAGCTCCAAAACATCTAAAAAAATTCATGAAGGTGTATTTTGGCATAACTTTTCATAACAATAAAGAAAATTTAGTATACAAACACATAGAAAAAATCTAGAGCACTTTTAATTTTTTTATGTAGTATATCGAGAGTGCAGGGGCCCAAAAAAATTTTTCGAAGGATTCCTGTCACCTATAATTATGAATTTGAAATTTGAAGAAAATCACTTTTTAACCCCTATTCAGGAGGGGGGCGGTACGTAATTTGCCAACCCTGCCAAATAAGTTTTTTTGACCTAAGAAAGATATCCAATGTTAGTTTGAATATTCGAGATAGGGGGCATTTTGCCTATCTTAACTGAGAAGACCCTTTGTTCTGAAATTTAACGACATTTTAGAATAAAACATAGGTTATCAATTTCTAGAGAAAGTAAATGACATTCTTGATGTTGACAACACTGTAGATGTTGATATTGATATAGGAATACCTATTAAGTGTGCTTTAAAAATGCCTCTATAACATCTGTAGACGTAGAAAGAAATTTTTTTGCGTACAACATATATTATTTGACAATCTTCAAAATTTCTTAAATGAAATTATTAAGAAGCACCTAATTATATATTTTTTGCTAGTAGATGTAAATAATTTTAATAATATGTATTTAACCCTGCTGTTAGATTAAAAAAAATATGCGAATCCTGTATTAAGAGACCATTTGGTCCAAATTACGTACACACAAATTTAATCCTATTTTCGCATGTAATATGATTGAATACTTTAATGCAAATTATAAACGTAATTACAAACCATTGATAATTTAACTAACAACCCGTTTATGCGCTGTCATATAGTTTTACTAGCTCAAACATCCAGCTTGTTCGTATTATTGCACTTGTTGCTGTCACGCAGCCACCTTGTAAAGTAAATTCACTTGGCTGACTTGTATAAAGTTGTGGGATTCCCCTTTTCATTTGTCTATGAAAACGTATGCATACGCACACTGTTTTGTTTAGTTTGTGATTTGATCTCGTAACAGTTGCATGATTTTTATACATTAGGAAAAAATGGAAAGACAACGTTATTTGAATGAGGATGATATTTATGCAGTGCTCAATTCAGAAAGTGACTCTGATATTTCAGACTCTGATATTGAATGTGTTTCAGAAAATGATGATATAAGTGATTTTGAAAGAGAAAGTGAACCAGATGTGGCTTCAATTAGTGCTGACCCATTGTTTACAGCAAAAAACCAAATGCTGTGGAGTGCTAATCCATTACAACAACCCATTGGAACTTCTGCTCAGAATATTATTACAGTACAGCCGAGCCCAACTAGATTTGCAACATCTAGATATACTATCAACATTTTTGTGTTTTTTTCCACCTTCAATAGAAAGAATAATCGTCGAAAACACAAATATTTATGGCAAAGTGAAATTTGATGACAAATGGGCAAATTGATGAAGACACAATTCGTGCTTATATTGCTATTCTCATTCTTGCAGGAGTATATCGGTATGTATATTCTTGTTTCATTTATTTAACAATATTGATATGTAAAATTTGTACATGACAGTGGAAGAAACGAAGATGTTCATGGCCTATTTGATGCAAATTTTGGTCGCCTAATTTTCCATGCAATAATGTCTGAAGGCACTTTCCACATGATTACAAGTACGCTCCGCTTTGATAATGTTGCAAGTCGACGACAAATGCGTAGTAACGACAAGATTGCTCCTATTCGTGAGCTGTGGGAGCTTTGGCATGTCCTTCTCCAAACAATTTTTACAATTGTCATGAGAATGTCACAATTGACGAGCAGCTTGTTGGATTCAGGGGACGATGTTCCTTCCGACAATTTATGCCCTCAAAACCTGCAAAATACGGTTTGAAATTTTGGTTAGCTGTAGATTCAAAATCTGGCTACGTCTGGAAAATACAGCCATATCTTGGAAAAGCTA
This sequence comes from Sinelater perroti, assembly GCA_036346155.1. Classification (NCBI taxonomy): domain Eukaryota; kingdom Metazoa; phylum Arthropoda; class Insecta; order Coleoptera; family Elateridae; genus Sinelater; species Sinelater perroti. Next base: position 8,201,975 of record JARFIY010000265.1, read on the forward strand.
AAAATGCAAATCCTGAACAGAACCAAGGACAGCGAGTTGTATTGGAGCTGACGGAAGGATTAAAGGGTCAAAATACAACAGGCGACAATTTCTTTTCCTCTTTTGCTTTAGTGAAAAAATTACTTGAAAGGAAACTTACGTATGTAGACACAGTGCGCCAAAATAAAACATTCATACCTCCAAAGCTGCTGAATGTAAAACAACTCCCTTTATACAAATCTACGTTTGCTTTCTGTGACATTGCGACATTGGTGTCATATGTCAGCCACAAAAATAAAGCAACTATATTGATGAGCTCAATGCATAAAACAGCTCCAGTTGACGATAGTGGAGCGAAGAAGAAACCGGAGATTGTTTCCTACTACAATTCAACAAAAGGTATGCTTTGATGCTTGCCGTCTACAGTTTCTAATGTTTTATTTCTTATAGTAGATACTGCTGACCAAATTATTAGCTCCCACACAACAAAGCGTAAAACAAATCGATGGCCAAATATTGCATTCGCAAATATGCTGGGTATATCTGCTTTGAACGCATATATACTCTTTTCTGAGATCGATGCTTCATGGGTACCAGCTGATCGAAATCGGTGAAGACCAGAGTTTTTGCGAAAACTAGCACTTTGTTTAACAAACGCACATATGATGAAACGAAGTAGATTACCACAACAACAGTTTTCAGCGAAGTTATTGACCGATATACAAACCTCATCTTCAATTTCCGCGAATTCATCAAAAATTGCTTCTTCTAAAGCGGGGACAAGAAAGCGGGGAATCTGTAGTTCCTGTAAGGCTAAATCTGACATAAAATGCTTCACTTGCGAAAGTTTTATTTGCAAAATAAACCGGAAAATATTTTGTATAGCATGTAATGAAAAACACTTTCAGTAAAATAATATTTTTCTTGTAAATAAACGCAACAAAAGCTTCGTATTTTGTATTCCATTAAATTGATATATGCACTGGACCAAATCGTCCCTGATAAAAAATTAGTAACTTTTTAATTTTTTCGGTACAGCTTTAAATTAGATGCCTAATATTTTGAAAATAATATTGCTACAAAAGTAAAACACGTGGGTCGAAACCTCAAAACAATATATTACACCGTTCAAAAGTTATTGAGATTACAAAAAAAAATTTGGACCAAATGGGCCTATTCTAACAGCAGGGTTAAGTTTAGCTTTAATGCTTTGTAAAATTTTTGTACAGTTTGTTTAATACATTTATGCTTACACTTTCCATAATTCTATTTTTGAAACGAAAAGTATCTGGTTATAATCAGTCTCAATTTTTTTGTATTTAAAAAATAATAATAATAAATATCTTTTTAATAATGCGTATTCTTGCATATTTTGATTACATTTTAGTGCGTATTTATGCAAATACTTTCATGTTTTAGTGCATAAAATCCGCTCTTCAGTAATAACAATAAGCAAAATATCAGAAATTTAGCAAAATAACATTATATTTAAATAAAAAAAAAAACAAATGTTACGCAACAGAATATTACAATTAAACAAAATAATAAAACTAAATAAGACTAAAACCTGAAATTTAGAAAATACTGGAACTTTTAAACGAAAAATAAAGCGTAAAAAGTTAGAAGGTTAATATAAGAAACCAAATAGAATATGACACAAATAATAAATTAACCGAAAAATGCAACAAATGGAGGTGGCACAAAAATACCACAAAAATAGGCAAGATACAAACCTCGCTGAACAAGTATATGTTAATACCTCATCATGTAGCACTGGATTTCAGACATATATTTTTTAAATTTTATATTAAATAAATAATGTTAAAAATATAATTCTAATTAAACAGCACGTTAAAATTAAAGTCATACTTCCTAAGGATCTAAGAACGTTGTGTTCTAATTACATATTAATCTATTGTTCAGCAAATAATGCAATAGCCTGAATCGTTTTCCTTATTTGCCAAATTGACATATCTTGCTTAATTTCGTTCTTATTCTTGTAGTTGTTGCATCCCAACTTTTAAGTTAACTGAATTTTGGTAACGTGTAAATGAATATACATTCATGAACAGATAATTTCTTCAACAATTACAATTTATTTAGAAATGGGAATGATTTTCTTTTATTGTATAGGGTAATTAATGATAACAGCAATTTCAGCACAATAAATCATAAGAAAATAAAAACAATTTGTGTTACAAATTTTATTTAAAAGCTATATAATTATATGAATTAATACTTGTATTTTTATTAAATTCTATTTATATAGTGACATTTGGGATTCTGTGTAATAAGAAACATAAGTTCTTGTTTTACAACATCTTCTTCAGAAAGTATACATTTACTTCAAAATTGGGGTTAAATATCATTTTTCTTTGTGCTGAAATTTGGGATTATTCCGATTTTCTATTATGTCAAGAAAATTTAATTAAACCAACTTTCAAAACCTCACTGTCTACGTCTCTATACATACCTCCACTTAACTCAAACATCTTGTACAAAAATATTCTTCTCAACTAATGTAAAATATAATAAAACGTTTTTCTTGCCTTAAGGATTCATAAACGTAGTAGTTAAGCCATTAACAAAAGTTTGTCATTTGAATTACTGAATGCACCCAAACATAATTTGCAGAATAACGTGCATTTACCCATGTCTCATCTAAGAAATAAATTTTCTATTCTTCACTTCTTATCTCCCTTATTCAAGCAAAATTTCATTATTTCCTTTAGATACATTATTTCACTGTCTCTTATGGTACTTACAAGTATCTCATTTTATTTGTACCCCAAAAATAAATTTATAATGTGCAGGATATTTTAAAACAATAGACTCGATTTTTTAAAGTTTGTAACTCAATATTCGAGCTAGTGATAAAAAATGATGTAAATTGAATTTGATTGTACTCACATTCAATACAAATGTTTAACATACCCCTTAGGCTGCACGGATAACATCTAAACAGTAGCACAATTTATCCCACGGACGATGAAAAATATCTTGCACCACTTAGTTTACCGGAGCTGCGATACGGTTTTGAAAATTTCCCAGAGTTCTTGTTACAGATAGTACATCAATTGGTCCGTTTACACACTCCCACAAAAAACAGATGTCAGATCAGGTCACGGGAGCCAGAACATAAGTGCTAAGCCTTCATTCCTCCTGCGACCTAGCCATCGTTGGGGTAAAGATTAATTCAGAAAAAGTCGGACAACCTACTGCTAATGGGATAAATTTTTGTCTTGTTGAAAAATGAAGTTTTATTAAGTTACCATTAAGAAGGTCCATAAATCTTTGTTCTTGATACACCATGTAACTCATTAACTTTCGGAGAGTCCCTCTCACGTTCAATGAGCATTTTGTAGCCTTCATATTTGCATAGGTTATTACCTCGTCACTAAGAATTCAAACACGGCTGAATATGCTTTCCATGTTTTCGAGAATACCGTTAGAAAATTTTAGGCGCTTTAACTTGTCCTTTGTGCGAAGACCTTGTACCAGCTATAGGTGGTTGTGCAGTGCCGCCCTTTTCAAAATTGGTGTATTTACACATTCGTTAAGAACAAACAGTATTTTATTTAACGTTGGTGGTTTTTACTTCAACATCTAGAGCATTGATTCCCAAAGTGGTCCAGGTGGACACCCAGGGATCCACGGGAGACTCGACGGTGGTCTACGTTGGCGTGACAAAAAAATGGGGGTTCACAATTCGTAAGCGGGGGTCCACGAAAATTTATCTGGTTTCGATAGTGAAGAACTAAAATGTTGGCTTAAGGTCACCTATCAATGTGGGCAGATAATATTTTAAGAAGCTCAGCGACTGTTACTTGTAAAAACTTGCATATTCCATATTCAGTACAACGTGTCGAGACTTGCAAAGCGCTGCCTCTGCCGCCGTCCGCAATGCTTGTTCAGACGTGCAAAGGGACGAAGTACGACTTGTGGTGTGTGTGCTTGCAATCTTGCATGAACTTGTTTGATTCTTCACCAATATAAATACGATTGCCACGGATAAACGTTATTCGTTTGTTTTCCGAATTTCGAAAAGAAAAGTAAGCAAAGTTTATTACCCGACTGGGGGGGTGGTTCACTAATAATTAAATATATTTTCATAAATTGTACGTGTCTTTATATACTACATACTCATAACGTGCATCAAAGTAATAAATAAATAATTAAAATCGCGAAGTTTTGATATCAAAATATTATTTACAAGTATTTTCTTTCGAATTTACAGAAATATATCAAAATATAATTAATAAAAAAATGTTTTACATTACATTAAAGTCGGTTCAGCCGTTTTCATAAAACTCAATTATTGATCTTAGCGATTTATTGCTTTTAATAATTGGAATCTGTTTGCCGCCGGTAGTTTATTTATTTCATTGCAATAATCAATTAATCCTGTTAAAATAGCCATATCCTGTTAAGTAAGACCGCCTTAAGATTACTACAACAAAGTTTGTTTTTTTTATTTACAGGTAGGTAACTGATACGAAACATTGCTGAATCTAAGAAGAAATGTCGACATTACAGTGTTGATTATTTAAAATTTGGTTTTCTTCCATCAAAGGCAGACAAGCGATTGCCCATATGCCTTTTATGCAACAAATTTTTGAGCAATGACTCTATGAAAGCATCGATGCTCGAAGATCATCTATGAAGGTGTCATCCTGATAAAATAGGTAAAGATTTGAAATATTTTCAAACATTGAAGGAAAAATATGAAAAGAGACCCACCGTGCACAGTATGTTCGCTTCAACGTTAGAAAGTAACGATGATGGCTTGCGGGCATCTCATTACTTATAGCGAAATCTGAAAAATCGCACACCATTGGAGAACAGTTAATTTTACCCGCTGTTAAAGAGGTTTTAAAAACTGTTCTGCACAAATCTCCATTTGTGCATACTCAAAAGAATTCCTTTGAGTAACAACACTGTACAAAGACGTATTAATGAAATGAGCTCTAATATTGAAAGTTTCTTGTGTAATTATCTGCAAACAACTCATTTTTCTATTGAACTGGACGAGTCAACTTTACCTGATAATGAAGCATTATTATTGGCATATGTTCGATTTGTTATGGACGAAGAAATTCATGAAGAGCTATTATTCGTGAAAACCTTGGAGACGGACACTAAAGGTGAATCAATATTTAATGTCCTGAGTGATTTTTTTAAGGAAAAATCGATTCCATTCACAAACGTTATTTCGGTGGTAACAGATGGAACTCCTGCCATGGCCGTGCGATGTCGTGTGTTTATAAGCCATCTTAAAAGAATTATACCAGAGGTAACTGCAATTCACTGTGTCATCCACCGACAACACCTAGTAGCGAAAAATTTGACTGCTAAATTGCACAAATCGCTTCAATTTGTGATTAATGCAGTTAACAAAATAAGAAGCAATGCATTGAATACGCGTTTATTTGCACAATTGTGCGATGAAAATGATGAAGACTTCCAACGATTGCTCTTAAATACTGAAGTACGCTGGTTGTCGAAAGGTGCATGTTTAACAAGATTTTTCTCACTTTTTGAATCTGTAAAGTAAAGATCCAGATTTAAAAGAAAACCTGATCAATTTGAAAGCAAACATCGCGTATTTGACAGATTAGTTCAAAAAATTTAATAACATTAACTTACAATTACAAGGGGACAGCCTCAATTTAATAAAAACAAAGGGTGTAATTTCAGCTATTCTTGGAAAATTGAAATTCATGAAGCAAAATATTAGTCAGCGCGAATTTTCCCAGTTTTCAAACTTGTCACAGGTAGAATGCCTTGATGAGGATATTCACACATACGTTCAACATTTAAAACATGATGACTTTAAAATCAGATTTGAAGATATTCTGACAATGGAAATACCACCATGAATCATAAATCCACTTGATGAAACGGAAGTGGAGAATGTGATATTACAAGAGGAGCTATTCGAGCTTAGCACTAATGAGGAACTGAGGGTGAAATTTAAAAGAGGGTATCAAACATTTTGGCTGCAGGCAGAAATACCCGAAAAATATCCTGGACTGTGGGGAATTGCAAGAAAGCTTTTGATAGCGTTTTCCTCGTCATATCTTGTTGAGAAAAGTTTTAGTGTCGTTACAAACCTTTTAACAAAAAAAAGGAGCAGATTGAATATCACAGAACGGGGAGACTTGCGATTATTCCTAACAAAACTGAAGCCAAATATTGATAATTTGCTGTCAATCCATCAAGTACATCCTTCCCACTAAAATTATGACTATTTTGTGATTGTCATTGTAGAAGTTACGTTACGTTATTAATATTTTATTTTAATTACATTACGACTGTTATCATATTACAATGTAATATGATAACAATAATAATTAATAGTGTAATAATTACATATTTGAATAAATACAACACAAGGAAATAAACTATTTTTATTTTTATTTTTACCACTCCGAATGGGGAGTTTTCTAAATAAAATATGTGAGAATTGATTGGTTTCTTGTGCTGTGGGTAGATGTCAAAGGAGTAAAGTTGGATGGAATGACTTTTTTGATTGGCTAACTCAGCCGCAACGCAAATTTCCATAGTTAGATGTAATCTTCTCATTTTTTTCGAGTTTTGAGAATATGGTAGAAATGTAGCTGCAGGGGGTCCACCGGAACCAGCAAAACTTTCAAAGTGGTCTATGAGAAAAAAAAGTTTGGGAGCCTCTGATCTAAAGCATTCAAATGTATCTTCGATGGTATAGTTTCGATAGTTACATTCATGTTCAGTATTATGAACACTGATGATAAAAACTACCCACTTCAATGCTTACAATAATTGTAGTAATTAAAGATTTTTTAAAAGTTATAGTTATTAGACTAACCTAAAAGGAAACAAACCTACTGCTTTTAAAGTAGACTGCATAATTTCGCATTTACTCTTCTTTATATTATATTCTTTGAAAATGTTCAATGTCTAATGCTTATTATCACAAATAAAAGCTTTGATAAGCTTTTTAAGTGGAGACAAATATTTAACGAAATTGATTACTTTATAATACAAATTAAAATCAAAAGGTTTATTACAAAAAATTATCGCAGAAATAGCCAATGTTGAAAACAATGTATAGGCAACGCCTGGATCTGCAAAACAATAAAAATGGTATAAAGTACATAATCTAAAAAAATTTAAGCTTCTTTATTATACAATCTGTCCTAGTTACAAGGAACAATAAATGAACGCAGCAGTTACAACTACCAAATGCTTATAAACATGTAAAGCAGAGCTACAATAAGTCACTATTATAGATTTCACTAATTTATAATACAAGTGAACATTTTAACATAAATTTGAAAAGAAAAATAAAAACTTAAATTAATTCTTATAACTAATGTTAGCCTAAATTAAAATTATTTATTAAAACGTGTGAGAAGTTCATTTGGGTATAAATAGTTCACTAGTTGATTGGGATGCACTGATAATCTGTCTTTATATCTTTGGCCAGTTCTTTCTATTTCTTCTTTTATAGCAGGCATACATAAATCACTTAGGATCACTTTATTTGGTACGTACCACGGGGCACCGACTAAAGTACTTAACATTTTATTTTGGAAACTTTCGATGATAGCCAGGTTGGAGATGCTAGCAGTTCCCCATAAGAAGAGACCATACGTCCAAATTGGTTTTAACGTTACTTTATAGAGAGAATTTATTTTCTAGTGACAGTGTAGACTTCCTTCCAATCATCCAGTAAATGTTTCTGTATTGTAGCCAAAGTTGTTTGAGTTTGTTGAATATATGAGTTTTCCAAGTTAGACGTCTATCCAAATGAAGCCCCAGATATTTTGCGGAGTCGCTGTTTTAGTTGATGTCCATTTAGTGTAACCGCCGAATAATATATAATATATATAATAATAGGTGGTTTGCGCATTATAGGTTTTCTAATTTTTTTATCGCTTTCCAGAGCGAATAGTCAGAAATTTCAGTAGCTGTGAGATTGCCTTGGTTTTTATATTGCAGTAGAAGTTTCGTTAGTTGTTTCAAGGTCTAATTCAGTGCTCGTTTATCTGCTCCTAAACGAGCGACTCTTTTTCGATTATTTTTTGTTTTAATATTAAGTGGCAGCTGTTGGTGTTAAGATTTTTTTTTTGGTGGGTGTAGCTTCCCATGCGGCTTGATAAATTTTATTAGTTACTTTTATTGTAGGTTTTTCTATATTATATTTGGTTTTTAATGGTATTTTTAAGTTTATTTTATCGGTTAATATGCTTTGGAAGTATTCACAGTTCGTTTTTGTATTGCAGAGTATTGGTTGTGTTGAATGTGTGTTACTTCGGAGTGGAATGTACTTATAACAGATGAATGGTCAGCAGCTAATTCTAAATACGATTGGATTGTAAAATGGTCTATATTTAATCCTCTAATAATGCAGAAATCAATTAGATAAGGGATTTTCCGGCGATCAGTGGGCCAATAGGTCGGTTTCCCAAACGACAAGTAATTTAGATTATTTGCTTGTATAATTGCTAGTATCAGGTATTTTTTTATAGGCGGGGAACTGTAAGTTGAAATAGAATACAGAAAAATGTTTTTAATATCCGTGAAATTGGTTTTATTTAAAAGATAATTTTATGGCATTAACTTTTGAATATGATTTTGGGCATGTGGCCGCCACGGCTGGCGCGTAGATGGCGTAATCTGGAAGTCCTATTTTCACATACTTCGCAGTAAATCAGGCTGTATTTTGGCAATAACGCGTCGAACATTAGCTTCCAAGTGCTCAATTGTTTATAGTTTATCAGCTTAGACAAGCGACTTTACACATCCCCAGAGCAAATAATCTAATGACGTCAAATCGCACAAACATAGTGGACAGTTAACAGGTCCATTTCGTGAAATTAATCGTTAGTTAAATGTTTCTTTCAGTAAATTAATTGTATCGTTGCGCTGTGTGGCATGTGGCACCGTCCTGCTAAAACCACATGTCTGCAACATTAATCCTTCCAATTGGCACGAAAAAGTTAGTAATCACGTCTCTGTACCACTCACCGGTGACTGTAACGTTCTAACCATTATCATTTTTGAAAACATATAGACCAATGATTCCACTGGCCCATAAAGTGCACCAAACGGTGACTTTTTTGAATGTAATGGTGTTTCGACAATGACTTGCGGATTATCATTGCTCCAAAAGCAGCAATTCTGCTTATTCACATAGCCATTTAACCAAAAGTGTTCTTCATCACTGAACAAAACATTCAAATTAAATTTGGATCAACATCAATGTTTCCTTCGGCCTATTCACCAAATGTACGGCGCAAATGATGATCGTGTGGCTTCAATTCCTGTACAAATTGAATCTTTTAAACCCGTAAACAAAGATCTTTATGCAAATTTTTCCATAAAGTGGATGGATACAAGTTTAATTGTTGAGCACGATGACGAATTGACGCATTTGGATCATCATTAACACTACGCTGCACACCATTAATCACTTGTTGTGTGCGCACTGTACGACGTCTTATAGGATGCGTATTATCGTTTAGAGTAAACGTATTGCAAAAATTATGGAAATTCTGGAATTAACCGCTCTGATGGACGATTATAAGCACCATAAAATCCACGTAATGCCCGACGCAAAGGAGGACAGGAAGCTGAACTAAACAAACGAATAGAAAACACTGCCAAGTTGTACTACGCACTAGGAAAGACATTCTTGAACAACAAAGAGATTTCTAGGAAAACAAAACTCACCATATATAAAACAATTTATCTACCGACATTGACATTTGGAGGGGGGGGGAATCGTGGGTAACAACGAAGAGACAGGAAAGTAAACTACAAAGTATGGAAATGAAATATCTGAGGAAAGTACTAGGAGTAACCAGAGAGATAAAATACGAAATCAAATAATACGAGAAGAACTTAAAGTAGAACCACTGGAAAAAAAAATAGAAACACGACAGCTACAATGGTTAGGACATCTACTTAGAATGGACAAAGATAGACAGGTTAAGAAAATATGGGAATCGAAAGTAGGTATTAGTAGAAGAAGAGGAAGACCACGAAAAACATGGACAAGAACAATAGAAGAAAAACTTCTTCAAAAGGAATAACATGGCAAGAAGCGAAGGTAATGGCACAGAACAAAAAGGAGTGGACCAGATTAGTACATACGAGTAGAAATCAAGAATAATTTTAGTTTTAAATATTATGTCAAGAATTAGTTTAGTTTTATTTTGTAAATACATACCTTTACACTGTATGGTAGGAAAGGTCTTGATAATACATATATATATATATATATATATATATATATATATATATATATATATATATATATATATATATAATATATATATATCTAGAGCATTGATTCCCAAAGTGGTCCAGGTGGACCCCCAGGGTCCACGGAGACTCGACGGGGGTCTACGTTGGCGTGACAAAAAAATGGGGGTTCACAATTCTTAAGCGGGGGTCCACGAAAATTTATCTGGTTTCGATAGTGAAGAACTAAAATGTTGGCTTGAGTTCACCTATCAATGTAGGCAGATAATATTTTAAGAAGCTCAACGACTGTTACTTGTAAAAACTTGCATATTCCATATTCAGTACAACGTGTCGAGACTTGCAAAGCGCTGCCGCTGCCGCTGCCGCTGCCGCCGTCCGCAATGCTCGTTCAGACGTGCAAAGGGACGAAGTACGACTTGTGGTGTGTGTGCTTGCAATCTTGCATGAACTTGTTTGATCCCTCACCAATATAAATACGATTGCCACGGATGAACGTTATTCATTTGTTTCCCGAATTTCGAAAAGAAAAGTAAAGCAAAGTGAATCGATGTTAGTGTTTGGCACTGTCGGAAAAGTAAGTACTTACCTGCCTATTTGTTATACACACTTTTATTTTATTTATTATTTATCTATTTATTTTACAATTTATTATACACGTAAGTAAACAAAATATGGATAAGTTACAAAAAAATAAGTAGATACAAAAGGTGAGGCTTATTCCTAAAAGAAATCTCTTCCAACACACCTTGGTAGCACATATATTTATGTTGTAATAAGTATATTTGTAATGTTTGCATGTAGTAGGTACGTATTAAAAATTAAATACTGAACAGAGCCATTATTAGATACTTCCATAAAAGAACAGAAAGCCGAGAAAGGTTGAACTTCTTGTCCCTACTTTATTAGTAATTTTTTTATTACCCGACTGTGTGGTGGTTCACTAATAATTAAATAAATTTTCATAAATTGTACGTGTCTTTATATACTACATACTCGTAACGTGCGTCAAAATAATAAATAAATAATTAAAATCACGAAGTTTTGATATCAAAATATTATTTACAAGTATTTTCTATCGAATTTATAGAAATATATCAAAATGTAATTAATGAAAAAATGTTTTACATTACATTAAAATCGGTTCAGCCGTTTTCATAAAACTCAATTATTGATCTTAGCGATTTATTGCTTTTAATAATTGGAATCTGTTTGCCGCCGGTACTTTGTTTATTTCATTGCAATAATCAATTAATCCTATTAAAATAGTCATATCCTGTTAAGTAAGACCGCCTTAAGATTACTACAACAAAGTTTTTTTTTATTTACAGGTAGGTAACTGATACGAAACATGGCTGAATCTAAGAAGAAATATCGACAGTACAGTGTTGATTATTTAAAATTTGGTTTTTTTCCATCAAAGGCAGACAAGCGATTGCCCATATGCCTTTTCTGCAACAAATTTTTGAGCAATGACTCTATGAAAGCATCGAAGCTCGAAGATCATCTATGAATTTGTCATCCTGATAAAATAGGTAAAGATTTGAAATATTTTCAAACATTGAAGGAAAAATATGAAAAGAGACCCACCGTGCACAGTATGTTCGCTTCAACGTTGGAAAGTAACGATGATGGCTTGCGGGCATCTTACAATATCTCATTACTTATAGCGAAATCTGGAAAATCGCACACCATTGGAGAACAGTTAATTTTACCCGCTGTTAAAGAGGTTTTAAAAACTGTTCTGCACAAATCTCCATTTGTGCATACTCAAAAGAATTCCTTTGAGTAACAACACTGTAAAAAGACGTATTAATGAAATGAGCTCTAATATTGAAAGTTTCTTGTGTAATTATCTGCAAACAATTAATTTTTATATTCAACTGGACGAGTCAACTTTACCTGGTAATGAAGCAAAGCATTATTATTGGCATATGTTCGATTTTTATGGACGAAGAAATTCATGAAGAGCTACTATTCGCGAAAACCTTGGAGACGGACACTAAAGGTGAATCAATATTTAATGTCCTGAGTGATTTTTTTAAGGAAAAATCGATTCCATTCACAAACGTTATTTCGGTGGCAACAGATGGAGCTCCTGCCATGGCCGGGCGATGTCGTGGGTTTATAAGCCATCTTAAAAGAATTATACCAGAGGTAACTGCAATTCACTGTGTCATCCACAGACAACACCTAGTAGCGAAAAATTTGACTGCTAAATTGCACAAATCGCTTCAATTTGTGATTAATGCAGTTAAAAAAATAAGAAGCAATGCATTGAATACGCGTTTATTTGCACAATTGTGCGATGAAAATGATGAAGACTTCCAATGATTGCTCTTACATACTGACGTACGCTGGTTGTCGAAAGGTGCATGTTTAACAAGATTTTTCTCACTTTTTGAATCTGTAAAGTAAAGATCCAGATTTAAAAGAAAACCTGATCAATTTGAAAGCAAACATCGCGTATTTGACAGATTTGTTCAAAAAATTTAATGACATTAACTTACAATTACAAGGGGACAGCCTCAATTTAATAAAAACAAAGGGTGTAATTTCAGCTTTTCTTGGAAAATTGAAATTCATGAAGCAAAATATTAGTCAGCGCGAATTTTCCCAGTTTTCAAACTTGTCACAGGTAGAATGCCTTAATGAGGATATTCACACATACGTTCAACATTTAAAACATGATGACTTTAAAATCAGATTTGAAGATATTCTGACAATGGAAATACCACCAAGAATCATAAATCCACTTGATGAAACGGAAGTGGAGAATGTGATATTACAAGAGGAGCTATTCGAGCTTAGCACTAATGAGGAACTGAAAGTGAAATTTAAAAGAGGGTGTCAAACATTTTGGCCGCAGGCAGAAATACCCGAAAAATATCCTGGACTGTGGGGAATTGCAAGAAAGCTTTTGATAGCGTTTCCCTCGTCATATGTTGTCAAGAAAAGTTTTAGTGTCGTTACAAACCTTTTAACAAAAAAAGGAGCAGATTGAATATCACAGAACGGGGAGACTTGCGGTTATTCCTAACAAAACTGAAGTTAATGTTAGCCTAAATTAAAATTATTTATTAAAACGTGTGAGAAGTTCATATGGGTATAAATAGTTCACTAGTTGATTGGGATGCACTGATAATCTGTCTTTATATCTTTGGCCAGTTCTTTCTATTTCTTCCTTTATAGCAGGCATACATAAATCACTTAGGAGATTCATAGATTCCTCTTGGTAGTCCACAAAGAAATGTCGGTCTGATAGGTAAGATTTTTGTGTTTCCTAGATTTAGTATGGCAGAAACTTTTTTAGTTTATAAAATAGACTCAAATGCTAGACCTTGTCAAAAGCCTGGGAAATATCTAAAAACGCAGAGAAGCAATATCTTTGTTTGTCAAGGTCATTATGGATTTGATCTATTAAACTGTCTACTGTTGCGTGTTGATGTTGAAATCCAAACTGATGATTGGAGATTAATCCTTGTTTATCTAGAATCGGCTAAAGTCGTTTCAATAATAATTTTTCAAAGCCTTTGGAGAGGGTTGGCAAAAGGTTAATGCGTCTATATATGTTAAATCAGTAGATGTCTTTCCAGGCTGCATCATTGTTATTTGTGCCACTTTCCAGGTACTTAAAAAGTACCTAATAGCCAAGATAGCATTGTAAATTTGAGTAATCGCTCAAATTGCAATTTTAGGTAACTGTTGGTAGACTTTCCCAGTGATAAAGTCGAAGCCTGGTGCTTTTTTAGGGTTAGTTTTTTTACTAATTACTTTTTGTACTTCCGAAATCTTAAATGGGTTAAAACGTTTTTGCTTTTTCTTTACTGCTGCGGGCCCATTGTCCATTTGATTTGATAATAGGTGGTTTGTGCATTATAGGTTTTCTAATTTTTTTATCGCTTTCCAGAGCGAATAGTCAGAAATTTCAGTAGCTGTGAGATTGCCTTGGTTTTTATATTACAGTAGAAGTTTCGTTAGTTGTTTCAAGATCTAATTCAGTGCTCGTTTATCTGCTCCTAAACGAGCAACTTTTTTTCGATTATTTTTTGTTTTAATATTAAGTGGCAGCTGTTGGTGTTAAGATTTTTTTTTGGTGGGTGTAGCTTCCCATGTGGCTTGATAAATTTTATTAGTTAATTTTATTGTAGGTTTTTCTATATTATATTTGGTTTTTAATGGTATCTTTAAGTTTATTTTATCAGTTAATATGCTTTGGAAGTATTCACAGTTCGTCTTTGTATTGCAGAGTATTGGTTGTGTTTGAATGTGTGTTACTTCGGAGTGGAATGTAGTTATAGCAGAGGAATGATCAGCAGCTAGTTCTAAATGCGATTGGATTGTAAAATGGCCTATATTTAATCCTCTAATAATGCAGAAATCAATTAGATAAGGGATTTTCCGGCGATCAGTGGGCCAATAGGTCGGTTTCCCAAACGACAAGTAATTTAGATTATTTGCTTGTATAGCTGCTAGTATCAGGTGTTTTTTTAGAGGCGGGGAACTTTAAGTTGAAATAGAATACAGAAAAATGTTTTTAATATCCATGAAATTGGTTTTATTTAAAAGATAATTTTATGGCATTAACATTTGAATATGATTTCGCCACGGCATATCCCCAGAGCAAATAATCTAGTGACGTCAAATCGCACAAACATAGTGGACAGTTAACAGGTCCATTTCGTGAAATTAATCGTTCATTAAATGTTTCTTTCAGTAAATTAATTGTATCGTAGCGCTGTGTGGCATGTGGCACCGTCCTGCTAAAACCACATGTCTGCAACATTAATCCTTCCAATTGGCACGAAAAAGTTAGTAATCACGTCTCTGTACCACTCACCGGTGACTGTAACGTTCTAACCATTATCATTTTTGAAAACATATAGACCAATGATTCCACTGGCCCATAAAGTGCACCAAACGGTGACTTTTTTGAATGTAATGGTGCTTCGACAATGACTTGCGGATTATCATTGCTCCAAAAGCAGCAATTCTGCTTATTCACATAGCCATTTAACCAAAAGTGTGCTTCATCACTGAACAAAACATTCAAATTAAATTGTGGATCAATATCAATGTTTCCTTCGGCCCATTCACCAAATGTACGGCGCAAACGATGATCGTGTGGCTTCAATTCCGGTACAAATTGAATCTTTTTAAACCCGTAAACAAAGATCTTTATGCAAATTTTTCCATAAAGTGGATGGATACAAGTTTAATTGTTGAGCACGACGACGAATTGACGCATTTGGATCATCATTAACACTACGCTGCACACCATTAATCACTTGTTGTGTGCGCACTGTACGACGTCTTATAGGATGCGTATTATCGTTTAGAGTAAACGTATTGCAAAAATTATGGAAATTCTGGAATTAACCGCTCTGATGGACGATTATAAGCACCATAAAATCCACGTAATGCCCGACGAGTTTCTCGAATTGAACCGTGTTTTTCAAAATAAATTAAAACAATTTGCAAACGTTGCTCCGGCTTGAGTCTATTCATGATACACTGTCAAACCAAACTAACCCCAAAAACAACCGAGAAGTGTCAAATCGGCTGTTACAGAAAACAGTGTTGCCAATTTAAAATTCTCCGCTTCCAAAACAAAAACACTCGATAGTCCACACCCACCAGTTCTTGTGATGCGAGAGCCCCACTCTTGGTGTTTTACGTTAAAATATTCTGCTACGATAAATCTGTTCCCTAGACTTTGGAAGAAATGAAAGTAATCTTCTTTTTTTGTTGAGTGTTTTGGAGGTCTATACACAGCAGAGATCTTCATAGTTGCTGTTTCTTTAATTTGGATAGTAATAGCTTGTAAATGGGTTTTTTCATATTTATCCACCTCATGGTGTTATATATTGGATTTTATTATAACAGCTGTTCTACCATGAGCAGTTCTAGTAGGGTGGCTTGTGTTATAAATGCAGTAGTTGGGAAATCTGATGTAGCTTTTGCTAGTAAAGTAGGTTTTAGTTATAAAAAGTATATCAATTTGGTTATTTTCAAAGAATAATTTGATCTCCTGAGCTTGTTGGCCAAGCCCATTGGCATTCCAAACAGCTATTTTTAATAGTTCAGTAATTACATAATTTTGCTAATTAGCGTGGTTAGAAAGTTCACGATAGTCCCCATTTGCGTGATTAAGCTCTTCGTCATGAATTTTCCATATCGTTTGACTATTGATTTTGGGATGTGACTTGTGGTTGTGGAATTATATTGGTGCTTGAGTTTTGTGTAGGTTGTTTGTTTTGTCTTACTTGTTGTTCTACATAAGAAGCCTCAGTCCGATCTGTTTGAGTTGATATACGCATGTGCCTGCTAACCTCGCGTCTTAGATGTGGAAAGAGTTTTTCTTGTAGTTGCTTGTGTACTACACATCGTCGATAATTAACGAGATGGTCCTCGCCACAGTTTACACATTTAACCTGGTCACATTTAGTTTTTCTTGGGCATTCTTTAGTAGAGTGAGGTCCTGTACATTTAACACAGCGATCCATTTGCTGGCAGTAGTTTTTGGTTTTGGCCAAATCTTTGACATTGGGCACATTGCAGAATTGTTCTTTTTGCATGAGGGGGTTCGACAGTTATGCTTGTGTTCATAAATAGTTTGATTTTGAAAAATCTCTTTGTTGTTATCTTTGTATTTAATTTCTACTATAAACATGGGGAACAAAATTTTGGTTGGCCGTTGTTTTATGTTCCATATATTAACTACTTCAGAGCCGAGTGTGTTTAAGTTCTGTTTCATTTCTTCTCTGTCTGCTAAATGATGGATGTTTTTCATTACAACTGTAAATGTTTTCTCTTGCTTTGGCTTGTACGTGTAGAATTTCGTGTTTTTATTTATGAGGTTTTTAATAATAGTTGTATAAATTTGGCTTATATTACTTTGAACTTTAATTTAATCGTTGCCTAGTGCTTTTAGTGTATAGTCGTTAAGTAGCGTTATTAGAGAATTAATGTTTTTCACATTAGATAGAAACAGGTGGTGGTTTAGAAACTTTCCAGGTAGTTACTTCTTGTGAGGTGGTTACCTGCTCATAAATTTTTATATTTAGTGACTCATATCTATTATTGGTTTGTACTTGGTCGTCTAGCCAATATTAGCTTTTTCCCTTGAGTTTGGTTATTTGATGTATCTTCGGGGCCTCTACATCTATTTTTGTTGTGGTTGACTAAGTGTCATACATTTGCTGACTCGTTACAGGCTAGAAGTGCCGTAGGATATTGTTGTTGATTTATTGGGTATATTTTTGTCATCTGTGCGTGATAAGGATTTAGTCGGTACTGGGTGAGTTAAGGTTGTGAAGTAAAAAATTATGCATTATATGTCTGGTGTTGAAATTGCTGTTGTGGGCCAGCTTGATTTGGATAAGAATAAAAGTTAGGTTGCAAGTGAGCCATGCCTCATTATTTGATCATTTATGTTAAATTTGAACTGAATATTAATTTTCTTGCCATATCAGAGACTTTGCGGTCAATGACATCGATCAGCGCCCGTTTACAGCCAAAGCGCCAACACTCATGGTATTTTACGTCCAGACATTCGATTAGAACCGTACTGCAACCTTAAGGCAGGTATCATTTACAAACTAAAAACAAATATAAATGCAAGCCTGACATTAATAGCAGGCAGAGCGTTTTGGGCATTTTATATATCGGAGCACCGAGCACGTCCGCTTGCTCCGAAACACTATATTTTAAATTGTAACTAATAGAAAGGCCTATATCAAGGACAGGCCACAAAATCAAAATTGTGCCGCATGCGCCTACTAACGGCACGAAGTAGTGTATAAAACACCTATAGATGGTGCAAGCTGTTTAATTACTTCATGATAATTTATATTTTGTCCTATAACAGATCAACTGTGACCTTTGGCAATAAGCCGATTCGAATGAGGTATTGACATTTGACATCAGTTCACAATGGTATGAGGAATTGCAATGTTAGTTACAAACACACATAGTTACATTTTTGCAGTTTTAAAGATGAGATAAAAGTCCTAAAAACTCTTTTCACATTAAATATATGGATCAGAATTAAAAATTCGCTTTCATAAATCGCAATATGATAAATAGTAGATACAAGTGAAATCGCCACTCCTAGTTACATTAATTTAATCGCAGATAACAGCGAAAATACTCAAAAATGAGTCAGCTTGCACAGACCATATGTGATCTATGATCAGTGTATGTACCTAATTACTAAAATATCCTCGTTTTTATAACGGTAAATAGAAGACTGTAGTTTAAAAAAACCAGCAATTTTTGACAGTTTTAATTCTGTATGTGTTTAGCGAACGGATCTTAGATTGATACCGCCATTAGATAAAAAAGAGAAACGCAAAATAGCAAACCCACCTACCTCCAGAGCAGATAGAATAAGGCCAACGGTATATACGTATAATAAATACACTGAAACAACTGTTAGACGTGACAAATGTATTACAAAAGAGGGAATGCTGGCGGACCGAAATAATGACTTGATGGTTACTTTTTTATATAAAAATAAAGAAAAAAAATGGCCTCATGGCTACTTATTATCAAAAAAAATAGCAGCGAAAGTGAAAATATATCATACAGGAGAACTAATAGGAAATGCAAATAAAAATATCATATTGTAGATGCTATAGAATAAATTGTAGATTTGCAAATATTACGTGTACACATATGTATGGGTATGTGGGTATGTAAGCACGCGCTTGCGTACGCAATTTTAGAACATTTAGAATAATAAACGAAACAAGGAATGCAACCAAAATTGTTTATGCTGGCAATAAAAGATCGATTTAAAGAGCTTAACTAGAAAATCAAAAACATCCGCATATAAAAAAAAATTAAACCACCTACGTTTTCTAAGGATAATATGATATTTAGTAAAAGCAATAAACTAAAACAATAATCGATAAGCCACGTACCAAGATAAAGCATAACAAGTTAGAAGATAAATATTAAAAGGACAAAATATATGACAAATGGTATCACACCGGTAAGTACAATAACCTTTCATTGGAACCTACTACATTCAAATCAAAATATTTCCATGAATATATATGCACTCCCCACACTAACTGATAATAAGAAAATGGTTAAAAACGTAATTAAACAACTGCAGGATACACAAATTACAAATTAAGAAAACTATTACGAGTAACATGTAATTTATCAATTATGTAAGGAAAGAAGAAATTTGCTCAGTCACATCGCCAGACAATAAGATAAATGGTAGATCAAACTAAATTTGGTAGAGAGCTATCTCATCACAAAACAGCAAATGAGCATTGAACGTCCACAAGGTAGGTAGACCAAAAATATCAAAACTTGTGCTTGTCATGATTGGATAAGAAAATCAAACAAATTAAAATGTTTTCCAAATAGTCTCTTTATTTCAATTGCTCTGTGCCAGAAAAAAAGCGTATGCGACACCAAAAGGAATGAGTTGGATATACACCACGGTGACACCCATGACATGATATGCAGCTTTAGTATGGTGAATAAAGGTGACGTAAAGAACCGCTGCAACCGCACTAAGATACAAATACTTGCTTGTCTGGGAATAACAACACCAACTTTTCATTTTTAAATCGTGGAGTGGCAGAACTGTCTCTTAATAGAAAAAGTGTGAAAGTGAGATATCTGAAAATAGCACATATGGGTAGAAGCATAATGAATATGAAAATACACCATATGACGCCAAATTCACATTCAACGCGAATTTCGGAGATAACGTTATGGACCAAAATTAATATAAAAGCTAAATAAGCAACAGGGATAAAAAAAATTATCTGGTATGCAGATAGCTCAAAGACCGAGTTTGAAAAGAGGGTAGGTACACACTGTGAAAAGGGAAACTTGCAAGCTTTTTATTAGAAAAATATACATTTCTTTCAAGCGGGGACATTTGCTACACAGCAGTATGCCAAGCAAAATAGTTTGAGGATTTATCGGAACAGGCGGACATTCACAAACAGTCAGCCATCCCTGAAAACGTTAAAGAACCCTAAGGTAACTTTTAGGTTGGTACAGCAATGCAGCCAAGAACTTAGGACTCTGGCAGGCCACAACGTTTTAAGCAAGCAACGAGAAAGTTGATGAGGCAGCATAAAAGAGTCATCAATAAGAAGACATATAAGAGAATGGTGTAGAGCTATCCACATCTTGTACGTATGTAAGGCTTTACCTCACAGTAGGCAATCTATTTATGGAAAACCAATAATATATCCAGAAAAATAAACCAACTATTCAGTAAGGGCTTTTTATATAGACTGGTATTTATAAGGATATAAAATGTCTTGTACTTTGCAATAATACGCAACCAAAGCTATTGTAATTTAATTTAAATATGTTGAATTTTCTAGATGCATACGCATGCACATCTGTTAATAAAGCAAAATTCTACTAGAATTAACCGACAATACAGATCCGTGACAATTAAAGTACCCATAGATGTTGTTTATTAGCAATTACTCAAGCAATAAATATTAATTACTGACGTGTAGCTACATTAAGCTTTTTTCCCCGGAAAAATTGCCTTATTGACGTAGCGACCTTCTGCAATATCATAAAGGATATTTCTGCCGTGCGACTGCTTTGCCTAATT
This sequence comes from Sinelater perroti, assembly GCA_036346155.1. NCBI lineage: Eukaryota > Metazoa > Arthropoda > Insecta > Coleoptera > Elateridae > Sinelater > Sinelater perroti. The sequence continues at coordinate 8,222,814 of JARFIY010000265.1, forward strand.
GATTGACCAGCACGCGTTTAACAGGACGATACTCAACAGATGCCACGGATGAGGTTTCGAAAGTGAAATTCACTGGCAGAAGCGTCAGAACATTTTGATACTCGACCTTGACTTAATTCTGTCCGTTATGCTGGATCTTACGCGACTAGATACATGCCTCTTATATAATATAACGAGCCCGCTTTTACAGAAATTGGTCATGCTTTTGTCGTTCTGCCGCTAGGCTGGCAATCAGCGCATGAAATAATTAATTTAATCTGCTATTTTGTAATAGCTATGTTTCCACTGCAGCTCCATTTTCACTGTGCGAATCGATTTTACATCCCAACTGAGATTTGGTAACTGGCAAAGCTTGCCAATATAAAATTTAATCAAAAACTAAAAATTTGTTACAAACATTTCGCTGTTAATTTTGTGTCGCAAAAGTGCCGCGGGCATCAGAATTTGAGGAATTGAGCAATTTGTACGTTGAAATCGTGCCAAGGAGAGTCTTGGCTAAATATCTGGTTAGGGCATCAGAACAAAGATTATTGCGAATGAGTATTTACTTCTGCGTCGCTAATTTCATGTAATAGTGAAGTTAAATTAACATTAACACAGAGTTAAAATGACTGAAAAATTATTTGCATTACAAGTTTGAGTTATAATACCAGCACTGCCTGCAGATAGTTTGGTCGGCTATAACATCAAACAACATTACGTTGGAATGCCAACAGTGAAAGTACAAATTTGATAATGAAATCTTAAGGCAAAAATTCCTCAATTTTGCCATCGTGCGCTAATTAAGAAGGAATTTTGCGTATCAAACCAAATGAGATTTGAAGTGTTATAGAATCACTTCATGAAAATGCAATTTGCCAGCGTTGCCTTTCATAGAACAACGTAAAGTGTGTAATTAGTGTAACAGTTAATTAAAACGTCGTACTTGTTGCTTCCCTATTATTCACTTGTTTGCTTTGAACTAAACGAAAATTTATGTAAAACAAAATTAGACTGTACATTAAATTATTTAGGAACTAGATAAACGACAAAAAATTTTCTTTCTAATTTTATCATTATTTTGTATCTATGACAAATTCATTGTTATATTTAATAAGCTAATATATTACTATATCATTTTTGTTCACTTTATAAAGTTGTCCCAAAAGTTGACTGTTATTAAAAATGAAGCGTGACCAATATTTTATGTTTTATATTATATTACTAAGCTATATACCATAAATTCTACTCTATTATCTTTTATCATCCTTTAGGAAATCCCATAATGCTATTTAAACCACTTATGGTTTGAAAGCAAAATGCCGAACTAAACGTTTTATTGAAAAGAGAATTTTTAAATTACAGAAATAGGAGATAGTCACATAAACAATATCTAGAACGTACGAAGGTAGAGTTAGAAAAACTCACTAATGTGTTAACAATTTCTTTCTGAAAAACGATATCTCAGCAGCATTGTTCACTCCGACTGTGTTGTGCTGAGCGCTCTCTTAAATTGGAAACAATGCTTTGTGAGCAGTTCATAATAAATAAAGTTTTAGCAATCCTACCAAATACACAAAATAATCGTGCATCAAGCAAGATAAGTGATATTTGAGTTTTCGCCTACATTAATCTTGAAACTCGAGGGGTACAGTGAAATAAAATACATATAAATACGTTAGTTACAACAAAAAAAGTGTGAGCTTAATGCGAAAGGAACAATAAAGGCGGGAATAATCGAGAACCCAAAAAACAATTGTAAACAGTGTATGAGGTTAAGTAGATAACAGATGATCATAGCAGCGGGGTGTTACTAGACTTCTCCGTTTATACGCAAATTAATGGGGCGACCCATCTATAGTGAAACACCATGGACAGCAACGAATACTCAACATATGAGAGAGGAAAGAAAAAAGGTTTGGAAAAAGAAAGACCTTTTTAAAAGAAGTAAAAGAACTCTAAGATGTGCTACAGAACTTAACAACAGAATTAAAAGAATTTAGAGCAGAGCAGAAAGAATATAGAAAAGAAATAAGGATAGTTAGAGAGTATAACAAGCCAATGAAACGAGAGAACAGAGCATGGCAAACAATTCAAAAGAAGGGAAAAGAGAAGATCAACATCGAAATCCAGAGAGTAGAAGTAGAGACACACGACCAAAATTTAATTAAGAAAGAAATAAAAACTCCATAACTAAAACTATAAAAAGAAAAAAACAAAGAAAGTAAGAGAGCTAAGTTGTAAAGTATATATAGTAGAATAGGGTGTTATTACAGACAAAGAAAATATAATTAAAAACAGAAACTGAGCGGACTGAGAAACTTGAAAGTATTTATAAATGATGAGCAAAGAAGAAAGGGAGATGCAGGGGAAAATATCAAATTATAACATAAAAATTTCAATTCAAGACATGAATACAAAAATTGAGATTTAGAAAGAATATAAAATGTAACAGGGGGTAAAAGTAAACATGAGGAGAGTAATGAAAATGAAAAAGTAATAAAGCAATTTGCAGAAGAAAATCAAAAGCATAGCATTCGATCACAAATACATTCAAAAAAAAACGTGAATCTCGCCGGATGGAAAACAAGGAATCAGATTGATCACCTCTTAGTAGAAAGCAAAAATCATCATTATATTAAAGATGTACTAAGCTTCATAGGACCAGATGCAAACTCCGATATTGTGCTACTAATAGAAACATTGAAACAAGAACTACCAATAAGGATAAAGATAAATAATTCAAGAACATAAAAGTACAACACTGACGAATTACTCAAAAAGGATACAATACAGAGAATAGAGTAACAGTTAAAAAAGGAATTATAAATACATTCTCAGGGAGAGGAACAGATAGAAAAAAGCTATGCAAGATAGTTTACAACAGTTGGGACCTGGAGAACTCAAAGGAAGGAATGGTCTACCTAAGGTTGTAAAAGAATACTAAAATAACAAAACCAGGCAAGATTAATGTTCTTAAATAGACAAACAGTGGACAATAAAATAAAATATAAGAAATTATGAAAAAAATCAAGTGTATAAACAAGAAAAAAGGAACCATACAAATAATAATCTAAAAATAATGAAAGAAAATTGTAAAAGTAAGGAAATAAAAAACTTTTATCAGAGTGCTAAGAAAATACGAGACACCATACCTAAAGAATAAAGAGGGAGAATTAATAGGAATCGTAGAAGCAAAATTAAATAGGTGGCTGGAGTATTTCGACGAAATCTTAAATATGAAATGTTACTAAGAAAAAATGAAGAGGTAGAAATATCAGACAATAACGAAACAGATGGAGTTGAAGAACCAACAGATCAAGAGATAGAAGATGAAACCGTAAAACTATAGAATAATAAAAATGCGGGAGAAAGCGGCATTCCTGCAAATGTACCGAAATATATAGGAAGTAAATTGAAAAAGAAAATTATCATACTGATAAAGAAAACATAGCATAAAGAGCAAATGCCTCAGCAGTGGAGAAACGCCATCATATGTCCGAGTCCAAAAAAAGTAGAACTAATTACGGGGGGATTTTACTGCTTGACGTTGCTTATAAAGTACTATCAAGAATCATTAGAAAGAGATTAATCTACTAGCATGACAAACTAGTAAGAGAATATTAAGAAGACTTCAGAGGGGGAAAATCAACGATGAACTAGATCTTCACGCTAAAAATGATTTAAAATAAAAGTTGCGAGAAAACCTAGGTTTACACATCTTGTTTATTGATTTTGTAAAGGCTTATGACTCAACAGAAAGAAGCAAATCATATTAAGTGATGAAGAAGTTGAACATTCCAAGAAAGCTTATTATTTTAATAAAGATCAAAATAGCAGCAAAAAGAAGAATATCAAATGGTTTCAGAGTAACGACCAGAGTCAGACAAGGGATTCTATTATTCACGGTATTATTTAATTTGGTTCTAGAAGCAGTTTTTATAGATAATAAAATACAAGCAAACCAAGAATGGTATATGGAAACGAAAGCAAACCAAGAAATAAAAGAATTATAACATAGTTCAAGATGTTAAAGTGTGAAGGTTAAGATTATTGGGACATGTTAACAGAATACCAGAGCGCATATAAGAAGCGAGATTATTAGAGAGAGCAGAAGAGAGGAAAAGAGAAGATCAAAGGCAAAGAAAAATGGTCAGATACGGTGTCGTCAACATGAGAAGTATCAGTATAACAATGTGGAGGACAGTGACACAGAATAAACCCCACTGCAGAATTATTGTTAAAAATATTGAAGAAGAACAGCTGTTAGAATCTATAAGTCATGGGCCTCAAAAGCCATAAATATATAGATATAAAAGCTTTCTTTAGCTAATGCCTTACTTCTATTGAAGACGCTAGGCCAAGATCGTATATGGAATTCTCTTATAGAGAATACAATATCAAATCTTCAGTAACTAGTCTCGTCAGAAAAGATTCTTTCTTATTTCGCTGAAAAAGCAAATCACACTTGGAAACACAGTTAGGAATCATCTTTTTCTTCTGCTGCTACTTTTAATGAAGGTTAGCAATCATTAACGCAACTTGTACTTTGTTTACATCAGCTCGAAATAGTGATGTTGCGCTTTCACCTTAGCAATCGCGCAAGATTTTTAACTAAGACGTCTTTCTCCGTCTGACTACTGTCTTGCTATCAATCTTTCCTTACATAATTATTTGCAAAGTCCTATATTTTTCGTGTCGTAATAGACATCCGAAATATTGAAGTTTCTTCCTTTTAATTGTTTGTATCATTTCAACGCCTTTTTCATACGTAGCAGCACTTTTGTGTTGCGTCCTCTCGCAACTCATGAGATCATTAATATTCTGCGGCAGACCCATATTATAAACGACTCTAGTTTTTGGATGGTTACTTTTGTAAACGTTCATCATTCGAAACCATATAAAAAAGTTGAAAATATATAACATTGTACTAACCGCACTTTAAGTTTTATATTTAAGTTTTGTTTTTAAAAATGCTTAACTCGGTTGCTCTATGTCTCGTTCTCTTTCGTTTTTGTACTTGTACGCACGTGGTAGTGATGACGACAAGGGCCCGGGTTAGGTGCTGGCGTAAATCGGGTCATTATAGGTAATATCTGGGCATTTACTGACGTCACTTGCTTTTTCACTGTAGGTTTTGAAGCCGAGTAGTTCAGTCATCTTTTTTGTGTGGTTCGCCTATGATAGTATAACTGTGGCATTACCTTCATCTGATGATAAGATGATAATAGTGTCATCATACTTGGATTTACGAAAGGCGCTATATTCCGCCTTGGGTAAGTTCTTTTGCTCGATTCGCGACAAGAGCAAACTGATAAAAAATTCCTCTTTAAAAAAAGAATAACAGCACCTGAGACACTATCCCCAAGAATACACAGGCTTCTATTCACAAGGATGTGACGTCCTGTTTAACAAAATTACAATCCAAAATGCCTGAAGTAAGTTTTTCCTAATGACATCTTACAGTTCTTTCAACATTTCCTTACGTCCAGTTGCTTTGTTTGACAAGGTGTATATTACGAACAAAATCCGGAGCAGCGATGGGAAGCCCACTCAATTCTTTAATAACCAACTACTACATAAAAAATATGAATAAAAATATTAAAACCCGCAATATAGCTAAGATTCGTCGATGATACGTTTGTGGTATGGAAACACTTAATTTAATACACTCCAGTATACAGTACATAGGATTGTCTTTCTAGACGTACAGGTGTTAAGATTGGAGAATGGACATTTGCAATACACTGTATATACAAAACCCACGCATACGGACCGAGACCTTCACAACCAGTTGAATCGACATCCAAGTCAGAAAAGAACTGTTTTGAACTGGTAGATCGGGTACGGCAAATATGTTAACCCCAGTTCTTAGATAATATACTAAAATATCTGGAACAAGTCTTAAAGGAAAATGACTATTTAAGAACGTAGATTGGAGAGGCAGGCGTGTAAATAGCCGCTCTCGTGATGCGGTGTGGGAAACGTAGTACGGCCCGTTTGGCCCGTCAACCGAGAAGGCCCAAATCGTCCCTTAAACGGCCGTCGCGTAAGCGGATGGGGGCGGCTACCGATATCAACCAACGAGTATTGCCAAATCGCTCACCTGTATCGGCTTCTGCTTCGGCTTCGTCGGCGATTCCAAGGTGGCCACCTCTGCGTTGCGGATCTGGTATCTGCGGGATGATAAGACGCGACCGAATTGGCCACGCTGAGGGATGCGAATCTATGCGGGTGAAGACACGACCGAACTGGTCGCGCTGCGGATGGCGAGTGTGCGGGGTGATAAGACACGACCAAATTGGCCGCGCTGCGGACTGCTTCTTGCGGGTTGTTAAGCACGACCAAATTGGCCGCGCTGCGGTGCGTGAATATTTGCGGGGTGTTGAGACACGACCGAATTGGCCGCGCTGCGGAGCGTGTATATGTGTCGGCTGAGCAAAATCCCATGCCGTTCTGTGTGCGATGGCAAAACGTAGCAGATATCAAAGGCCCGCATGCCGCCGCGATATAAAGCGGTTCAAGGGCGAAAAGGCCGCCACACCATAGATAAAGAGAGCAATAAAACCTAACAAAGGCACACACAAAACACGACATAAATTGGCCGCGATAGGCAACGTTTTTTTTAATTATACAGAGTTACGGACCGGATAGGGAGAATTCTGAACAAATACGAGGTAAAAACCATCTACACTACTACCACCAAAATACGGAACTTGCTTCAATCAGTCATCCAAAGGATACACCAAAGGAATTCTGCATACCATTTTCTAGTAAACAAATTTATATTAGGACCATGGGCCGTACGATTATCACCAGAATAAAAAAACACAAACATTATCTGCGCCTCAATCAACTTAAAAATCAGCTATTGCGTAACATTCTTTGGTAAGTCATGATCACGAAATAGAGTAATTGTAGTACCTATTAGCCGCGGATATATAGAAAAGCGGTGGAAATTTATAAATATTTTTTTTTATTTATCATTCGAAAATTTACAATCTACTCTACAAGGAGTATTAACTAAATATGATAACACGAGTAGACGGTGTTAAGAGAAACCACTCATTAGTGATACTCCTTTTGAGAATCCTTTCGCACTAGGGTATGGCCAGGTTCTATTTAATTTTCTTACAAATAGGTAGGCAGTGAATAACCGATGAATCAGTTCGTTGTTGTGGTCCTAAAGTCTATGGTAGTCGTTTTGAGAGAGTCTATTAATTTCTTCCGTGACGTAAAGTTTGATTGGTGACATACCACGGTGCGCCTGCTATGGCACGGAATATCTTAGATTGGAATTGTTGAATACTTTTTATTCGGGATGGTTTAACGCAACCCCAAAGTTGTACTCCGTAAGTTCAGATCGCTTTCGGCATAGTTTTGTATAAGAGTACTTTGTTAGATAGGGATAGTTTTGATCTTCTTCCTAATAACCAGTACATTTTTGGAAACTTTAGGTTCAATTGCAGTTGCTTAGCCTGAATATGTTTATTCCAAGTCAGTTTTTGATTCAGGTGTAATCCCAGGTATTTAGTTTCTGTTTTTACAAGTACTGGAGTACTATTCGGATTAACTGGCGGACCTGTGTTAAATCTAGTTGTGAAGGTTACTTGAACGGATTTGGATGTATTGATTTTAATACGTCATTTAATAAGCCATTCGTTGATTACGTTTAGATGTTGTTGAAGATTCTCGGATGCTAACACAGAGTCTTCATGTGTAGATAAAGCAGTGTCGTTAGCAAAACTAGCAATAACAGTGTTTCTATTTTTTGGTATGTCAGCAGTATAAATAAGATACAGAAAAGGGTCAAGAACACTACCTTGTAGGGACACCGGATTTTATAGGAGCTAAATAAATCGTTGGCATGCTTGACTGCAAAAAATCTATCTGTAAGATAGGATTTAAGAAGAAGGTAATAGTAATTTGGGAGTAGCCTTTTCAGTTGTAGAGTAACTGAGTATACCAAACCCGGCCAAACGCTTGGCAACGTCCAAGAAAACGGCTGTGCAATATTTCTTTTCTTCGAGGCTACGTGCTATTTTATTAACTATCCTATGTACTTGCTACGTTATAGAGCGTCCCTCCCGAAATCCAAACTGGTGTACAGAAAGATGTGTTGCTATGTGTGTGTTTATTAGTTTTCCAACTAACAGTTTTTCAAAAAGTTTGCCTAGTAGGGATAGGACACCGATCGGCTATAAAGTTACGTTTTCTGCTTTTTTTCCAGGTTTGGGGACGATTATTATGTGGGCATACTTCCACAATATAGGATAATAAGACATGCTTAACATGCGACTAGAAATAGTCGTTAATAGTATAATGGCTTTTGTTAGAAGTTCTTTTATTATTTGTTATCAAGTCGTATCCTAGTGCTTTAAAATTGTTTAGTTTCTTTATTTCAAGCTGAATCTCCGTTGGTTAAAATGGTTTAATAGGCCAGGACATCTAGCATGGGACTATTAGATAATCATCTACAGCTTTATCTGGTTGAAATGCATTTGTCAAATGCTTGGCGAAAGTTTCGACTTTTTCTTTGTTAAAACTAGCCCATGTGCTATCAGCTTTATGTATAGGAGAATGATTACTTGCGGCCTTTTAAATTTTTTTGTAGCCCTTCAGGCGGTGTAGTTTTCTTGCTTGAGGTTTGTGACGTAGTAATTGAAGCTGGAATTTTTAAACAAAGCACAAAGTCGTCAAGTTAGTCTTTTAAGATTTAGTTTTTCAGACACTTTACGTGTTCTTTGTCATCGTGATCGAGCTCGTCTTTTTTCAGCTATTAGTTCTTTTATATGTAAAGATATGTTATTGACAGGTTATGCTGGCTCAGTTTGGTTGGGAGTGGTTTTTCACGCAGCTTCTTGGATAAGAGCGATTAGGTGTTGGACTGCTTGGCCTAAATCTTGTGATTGTTTTATTCGCAGTTTAAATTGGATCTTATTTTCAATGTGTTCTTGGAATTTATGCCAATCAGTATGTTTTGATGTAAGCCTAGGAGTTAATTCTTTGTTGATAGGCCAAGTACTTAAATTAAGTATCACTGGTGCATAATTTCCTATTATATCGTTATTAGGTTCAACAGTTATTAAGTTTATAGCTATCCTATAGGAAATGTAAAAATCCAACAGGTCAGGAAGCTTGGTTTGATCCGTTTGCCAAAGCGTCGGATTCCCGGTGCTATGACAGTTGTAATTTTTTGTCATAATCGCTCTAAACAAGTTTCTGCCTTTTGTTGTGATGATTCTGGAACCCCAATGGGTGTGTTTGGAGTTCCAACCTTCTCCAATAATGAATCTGGTTCCCAGAATGTAAAATCAACATAATCATCTTCAAATATTGTATGTCTAGGAGGGGAGTAAATGGCTGATAATGTAAATGACTAAGGGAACGCGTTGGCTCTGACATTTGCGGCTTGTATTTTAGCATTTGGAATGGGTTAAGCTGGTAATGTGATCTGAAGCTTTTAATGATCACTGCAGCTCCTGCATGCGCAGTATCATCAGGATGATTTGTATTATAAATGGAGTAATTAGGTATACTATACTAGCATTTTGTCTATTTTTAGGAAAGTTATTATTTCTTGCTTATGGTTTAATAGACTCTTTGCGTTCCATGTGGCTATTCTTATTATGTTGGCCATTATTGGGCTATTTTAGTAACTAGCGTTAAGAGTAAGCTTAGCAAGCCGTTGTTTTAGTTGTTAGCTATGCGAAAATGTTTTTGAATTTGTTTAGAAAGGTAGTTAATTTGTCTTTTATGTTGACTTGTTGGTTATTAGCATTATTAGCAGTTACACCTGAGTGTGCAACTGCAACGTACGTAGGAATGCAATTTTGTGACTTCACATTATTAGATGAAGTTGTTGGGATAGAAATTGTATTTCTTGTTTGTGCATAGTTTAAGTTTAGAGTTGGTCTATTAGATGTTCTATTTCTCACGTTTATTATTTTTTGCAAAACAGAACACCCTCTGTAATTTGAAGGATGGTTGCCCTCACATAAGGCACACTTTGCTGGTGTAATACTAGGTTTTGCGCATGTCCACACTTGACACACATGTATTGTCTAGTGCAGCGTCCATAATTTTGACATCTAGTGCATTGAATGACGCCTGTCTTCTTATGTGGTGGCTCAACCTTAATTTTGCTATTGCACAAATACTCTATGTCAAATATTGTCTTGTTGTTTTCTTTCGGTTTAAGATAAACATAGAATAATAGAAGTGGATCTTTGGTTTTTATGTCTTATATTCATAATGTTACGTACTTGATGACCTAATTTTACTAATTCAGCTTTAATTTTTTTGGTGGGTATTGAATGGTGGATGTGTCTGATGACTACTCTGTATGCTCGTTCATCTTTAGGTTAATATGTATGATGAATTACTTGCTCGTCTTATAAGTGCCTAACAATCTTTCTGTATATATCAGAGGTAGTTGCATTGATTTTGACTGTGTAATTTCCTAACGTTTTTGTGTAATATTGTTCGTTTTGTGCAACTGTTGAGATAAGTTCAATCATTTGATTATGATTAGTAACGCCGTATACATAAATTGGAGGTGGTTTTGGTACGTTCCTAGTGCCTTCATTGTTATCGGCTTACATTCGATTGATTCTCCGTTAGTTTAACTTGCTATAGGTTCGAATCTATTATTTGTAGTAATACTCTGCTCATCTATTTAGTCTTTCTTTTCTTAACTACTTGCCAGGGGTGTTTATTAGCTTGTGTTTTGTTGTGGTTGTGAATAGGAAGAAGTGCGTTTGCATTTAGGTAAGGTGGATTGAGCATAGGGTTTGGGAATAATAAATTGAGTTGAGGTGTTTACTGACTACTGTGCGTTAATTGATATTGGTGATACGGAATTGGTAGGCTGACTGTCGGGTAGATTCGTTAGGTAACAATAGGTGGCATTTAAATTACCCGTTTGTATAGGAAACATGGCGTTCCATTTGAATGTTAAATTTAGTTTAATTACTTAAATAAATTACGGATTTTTGGCAAATGTAAATATTAAATTGATAAATAAATTCCTCTGACCTTAAGCAAGACTGCGGCTCCGCCGTTGCGATAGCACAGGTAACCGTATAGCTCGGCACGCACGTTCGCTCGGGATGAAGGCGCGGGCCAAACTCATTATAAGAATATTTTTAATGAGATGACGGATTCAACTTGCTTGAATCTTGATTTATCGCTCTTGAGGGGCAAAAAACACACCGCCGTGCAGCGAAAAAGCAAATGACGTCAGCAAATGCCAAAATATTACCTGTAACGACCTGTTTTACATCAGCAACTAAGCTGATAATATCAACAACGGCCCTTCACCAGCATTCCCACCACACGCGCACATGTATAAAAGCGAAAGAGCACAGGACAGTAACTTAATTTTTAGAATTTTTCCTTCAGAAAATCTCCGCTAGAATTGTGGATGAATATATTAAGATTTTCCAAACTCCGACACGAGCTAACAATCCGAAAATAAAGAACAGGATGCATCAGTTAACATACGCCCCCAGCGGACTCCTCTGAACACTATTTTCAACTATAGTAGAAGCTTCTTGATTCTAGTAGAAATTTATTTTGATGGTTTGCATCATTTAAAATAAATTTTTTTTCCGTGTGATGTACAGCCTAACTTTGTTATATTCAAAAAAACGTACATAACCGTTCTTATTTATGCTCCTGCAACTTTGTTGTAGAACCTATGTACTAAATAAACTAAACAACTTATAGAATCCAAGTTGCACCTCGCATATATTATATAAGATTATTTTTAGCACGTGGCTCGTGAAGCTTGTAGTTCTATAACCATTATATTTAATGTCAACCATTATGATAATATAGCCTCAGAAGTTCTATTGGTACATTAGCTGAGCCTATAGTTTTTCTTATTTCTGTTAGTTCTAATGCCTTTTCTTACTTTCTCCTCCTGAATATCTGGTCTTGTTTCTTCAATTTCTGAGAAAAATTATGACGGTCCATTATAAAATAATTTGAAAGTATTTTTTTCCAAGTTAGGAATTTGTTATTTGTGTCCATAATAACCTGATTATTTTTGTCAGTTACTATATTGCTATGTCTTCTTCTTCTTCTTCTTCTCCTTCTATATAGGCAATTTGCCTGTTTTTTTTTGATTTATGCCTTTTCTACGTAATGTTGTCACTCCATCTTTTGCGCGGTCGGCCAACGCTTCTTCCTCCTAGTGGTTTTTTGTCCCTTGCTATCTTCACTATTCTATCGTCTGCCATTCTACTTATGTGATTATTCCATTCTTTTTTCCTGTTCAGTGTCCATTCATTTATCTCTTGCATGTTGCATCTTCCTCTAATTTCGGTACTACTTATTCGATCTCTTAACGTGTTTCCTGTTATTCTTCTCAATATCCTCATTTCGGTTGTTTCCATTAGTCGCTGCGTTTTAGTTGTGTCCGGTCTCGTTTCTGATGCGTATGTCATTATTGGTCTTATAGTTGCTTTGTATATTCGAGACTTTGTTTCTATATTAATGTGTTTATTTCGCCATATTGTATTATTGAGACATCCTGCGATTTTATTAGCTTTTTGTATTTGATCTTTAACCTCTTTTTCTACATCTCCATAGCTAGTTATTTTGATACCCAGGTAATTTATTTCCATGACTTGTTCTATGCTTGCACCGTCGATTTCAATTTGCATCTAATGGGTTCTTTGTTAATTACTATTGTTTTCGTTTTCTGTGCTGAGATGATCATGTTAAATCTTTTGCTGTTATATTGAATTTGTGGACTAATCTTTGCAGATTGTCTTCGTTTTGGGCTATTAATACTGCGTCGTCGGCGTAACATAATATCTTGATTTCCTTGTTCCCATTCTATATCCTCTTTCTTCGTTTACTTTCTTAATAATCTCATCCATTATTAGATTGAATAATAAGGGGCTTATTCCATTGCCCATGTTTATTGGTTCCGTAAGTTGTCCATTTATTCTTGCTTTCGTTTTGTTGTCTTTATATATGTTCTCAATTGTTTTGATGATGTCTATGTGTATTCCTCTATTATATAACAGATGGATTACGTCACCTAGTTTGACTCTATCAAAAGCTTTCTTCAGGTCGATCATACATAAAAAGGCTGGTCTATTGTATTCAATTGATTTTTCATTTATCTGCCTTATCACGAATATTGCATCTGTGCATGATCTTCCACTACGGAATCCTTGCTGTTCATCGTTCAGAGTTGTCGTTTGGTTTATTTGTTGGCATATAATTCTTGTTGTTAATTTTAATGTGGTGTTCAACAGGTTGATCCCTCTGTAGTTCTCCGGTTCTTTCTTATCCCTTTCTTGAACAGCAGTATCAATATGCTTGTCCTCCATTCTTCCGGTATTTGGTTGTGTTTTATTATTTTATTAATTAGAGTTGTCAGCTGTTTCGTCATTACTGTTCCGCAGTGCTTTAACAGTTCGTTCGCTATTCCATCTTCTCCCAGCTTTCCTGTTTTTCAGCTTCCTTAGTGTTTCTTCTACTTCCTCCGTGCTTATCGTAAATTGTTCGTTTGCTCTAATTTCTGGGTTGTTTCGCTCTGGTTCTCTTTGTGTTGGTTGTTCATCTTCGTATAATTTTTTTAAGTAATCAATCCATGTATTCTTTTCTATATGTTTTGCATCTATTAATTCCTTCACCTCTGTTCGCTGTCCTCTTATAAAACGCCACATTTCTTTTTGCAAGCCGTAAAAGTCGTGTTCCATTTCTTTTGAGAAACGTTCCCAGTGTTCGTTTTAGTTTTTCTTACTAGTGTGTTGTTTCATTTCTTATTCTTTTATAATTATCGTATGCTTGCTGTGTTTTGTTAGACATGTATTCCAGGTATGCTTTTTTATCTTTACATTTTCTTTAACTTCCTCACAGAACCAGAGTGTTTTTGCGTTTGCAAGTTTTTGTTTTGTTTATGTTTACTTTTCTTTCTCCTAGGGATTCTTTAGCTGCGTCTAAAATGTTTGTTTTATTTTCATCCAACTGTCTTCTATTCCATCACTTTCTAATATTTGGTTCTTTTCGCTTTTTGTGTTAATCTTTGTTGGTATAAGTATTTTGTTGAATCATTTTGTAGGCTTTCGATTCTTATCTTTGTGACGTATTCTGCTTCTTCTTTTTGTTATGTATATATGTTTTCATTCTGATTTTACTCATTATTAACTTATGGTCGCTTCCTATTTCTGCCGATGTTAATGCCTTTACGTCTAGAATTTGTGAAGGGTGTAGTTCCCTATTTGTCAAAATATAATCAATCGTAGATCTATGTCCTCTAGTGTTCTCAAAGGTGTATTTGTATTGCTCTTTGTGATGGAAGAATGTGTTGTTTATACGTATTTCGTTTGTGCTACAGAAATCTGTTAACAAGTCTCCGTTATCGTTTCTGACGTCCTCGTTGAATCTTTGCTTTATCCCCGGAATGATGTCATTTCCAACCCGTGCATTAAAGTCACCTAAGATAATCATGTATTCGTTTATAGGAATCTCGTTTATTGTATCCTGGAGGTTTTCGTAGAAAGTTTCTCTGGTGTTAGCATCCCTATTATTCTCGGGGGCATATATTCCTACTACATTTAGGTGCTTGCTTCCTATATTTATTCTTACGCAGACAATTCTCTCTGATTTGTATTTGCATTCTACTATTTGGTTGGTAAGTTTTCTATGTATTAATAAAGCGACTCCTTCTTTGGCTCTTACTTCTTTTGGTACACCACTATAAATCAGTACGTAGTTGTCTAATAGTGTTTGGCCTTTACCTTTCTTCTTTGTTTCCTGTACCGCGCATATATCTATTTTCCTGTCCCAGAGTTCTTTAGTTATTTCCTGTTCTCTTTTATTTAGAGATTTGATGTTCCATGTACTTATCCTAAGTATGTTTTTTGTTTTCCATGGTTTCGTAGTCCTGTTTCTTGCATTCGTTGTCATCGTTGAATCCGTCCTGTTCCAAGGCACAATCTTGTTTCTGTGAGCATATATTTGTGTTCCATCTGCAAGTAGGTTGCTGGCCTGGTTTACAGATGGCCTTCCTCCTTTATCCGGGCTTGGGACCGGCAACAGCACCTCTAAGCTACTCAATCCACTCAGGGGTGCTGCAGGCGGAGTTGCTATGTCGTTTATAATATTGTCCAGTGTCAATTTTTTTTCTATATGTAGCTTAATGTTACCGAATTTGTTTTGTAACTTTTTAATTTCAGTACGCTTTTCTTCAAGCCAACTTTCTTTTGCTATTTTTGTTTCGTATATTTGTTTTTTATATATTTATATTTTTGTTTCTTCTTATCTTCTTCCATCAATTTAAGAATTTCATCCGTCATTTATTTCTTTTCTGTACTGTTTCATCTCGCTTTAAACTATTCTCACTTACTTCTACCACCTCCTTTTTATTTGTTATAATTGCTTGACATTTTCTCATTGCTAAACGTTTTTTTGTACTTTTATTTTAGCGTCTTTCTTTTTTATGTTCTTAATATTTCACTTAGCAGTATTCCTTCGTCTTTTCATGGTTTTTGATGGTATCCGAATTATTCCTGCTTCTAGATTATGATCCGAGTTAACATCTACACTGAGGTAAATTATAACTGATAAAGCACTATTTCTAAATCTTTCATTTCCCATTAGGAAATCGATTTAATTTATCATTATATTGTTATAATTATCCTTCGTAGACGTCTATGTGTATAGATGTAAGCGTCAAATGTATAAGTGAAGGAAAATTTTATTTATGATTTCTAATTCCAAAACTGAAGTTATCCACTATGTTTTTCTTTTGCCAATTTTAATTGAAGCTTCCATAATTAGATTAATTTCTTGTTTATTCCGGGGATTTACAGCTTGTTCAATTTGATTAATAAAAACTAATCAGGTGGCTTTTTGTTGCTAACTAAACGCAAATTCTGGGCAGCTTTTACAATCGCCAGTTAAATTTTTATCTCTTTCAAACCCGCTATTAGCTCCATCACCGTTTAGTACACTGAACGATGACAAAATATCCTATATATTTCAAATTTTTAGTGCAGTAACACAACGCTAATTTTTTTTAGAATTAAGACGCCCGTTGAGATATTTATTTTTTTCGTAAAAAATTGTTTAAAGCTCGCTATAATGTAGCTCGCGTCGTTTTTTCTATTTCTATGTATCCTTACTTGTAAATATTTAAATGTTTCTATTTGTTCTAAATCTCTTCTATTTAATTGCGCTGATTTCTTTCGTCCCCCTTTTCCCATCTATTACTTTTATTTTGTTATTACTGACATTTCGATTTCTGTTATGTAAGACTTTCTTCTGTATTTCTAAGTTATATTTTCCGTTATTGTCTGTCACCATTTCCATATTCCTCTAACCGACCTTGATATTCTTTACTTTTTATTTTGTGTCCTTTATTATATCACTTAATACAATATTAAATATTTTTGTACTTCTCCTTGTCTTAGTCTTTCTTTAATTATAAATTCCTTAAATTGCATATTTCTTTTCTTCTTGTGTTATTGTATAAACTGATTATATTTTCGGAAGTTTTATTATATTTTCAAACTACCAACCTGGATGTACTATCAAACTCTCTCTATTCTATAAATACCACTAATATGTTATTGCTCTTGTTTTTCTCAATTACTTGTTTATTGCAAATATTTGGTCTTGTACTCCCCATACTTTTCTGAACCCTCTTTCTGTCTCTTCTAATTTTTTATATTCTTTTTCGTATACTTTTAATATTACACTGAATCTAGTAATTCTTCTGTAGTTTATTTATTCTCTGATATTACCCTTTCGTGTGTGGGTAATAGTATTGTCATTTGTAACATTCATAGGTATTCTACTATCTTTCTATAGTTTATTCAAAAAATTGTTAAAGTATCTATGGCACATGTTCTCAAATTATTCACCATTTCAGCTACTATACCATGCTGTTCCGCTTATGCTTATGCTCCATTTATTAACCAAACTATTTCCATAATTTTTGAATTGCTTACTTTACTATTTCTTTAACTTTAAACTTTATTCTTATATCTACTCTAGTTTTTTCTCAGGTCTCTTTTTTATTTCTGCTTTTTTATTTCCTTATTCCACTACTTGATCTATTTTTTGCTTTTATTTATTCTTATTTTTCGTATGTCTCTTATGCTATATTTGTTACCGTGTCTAATTTTTTTCTAGAAATTACCTAAATTTGTAATGTTAGCATTTTCGCTTTATAACTTATATGTTCTTATCGTTTCTTTTACCATATCTATGTTACCTGTTTCCTTGTTGAAGCCATCTACATGTTTTTTACTTTAAATTCTAACTATTTTATATTATCAAAAAAATTACACCCCTGCCTGTGCCAACGCAAACGCGATTAAACTACTGTTTAAATAAATGCAAGTATTGTACAAACAAAACAGAACACAAGAGTTTCATTTCATATATAAATCAAAAACTGTAAATAATTTACAAGTTTTGTTTTCAAAAGACCGAACGCATAGTGCGGCCAAGGCCGCGATCTTGCGGCGAGGCCGCTGATAGCAGCTCCTAGTTCAGGTCCGGACTAAAAGTAAAGTTAAATTTTGGACACCTGATAAGTGAAATCCGAGGTCACAACGTACGCAGAAATAGATTTATTTATTTATCAAATGTAAATACTGTTAGTATTATGTTTCCACTTGGAAACGGCGGTGGTTTTATCTCGCCAGAAATCTCAATGTCAAATAATCCACCCGCTCCGCAAAATTACAGGTTTACGTTTAATATCCCGAATGTTCAAGGGTACCATCATACCCAACAAATAAACCAACCTAACATGCAATTCCGTATGTAACCCATAACCAATCAGTAGCCCCGACAACATATGAATTAAATCCACATTCAGCCCACACTCACAGGCAATGCAATTCAATTTAAGTCAACAAACCAATAGAGATACTAGCAATTGCAATGGACAAGATGCTAACATGTATAAAACTGCAGCAACAAACGAAGATTATGAAATATATCCAGAAGACATGAATAAAAAAGAGACTGATAAAAGCACCCTAACGAGCTCAAAACACACAAAACAGTCAAAAAGAGGAAAAAATACACCTCAATGTAATATCGAATCATCAATTTATGATCAAATAAATATTCCCAACAGATATGAAACTATCACAAGTAAGAGAAGATAATGATAACACTAATCAAACCCGTGCCGGTCAACAACCAAAAAGTCCTAAATCTCCTCCAATTTATATCCACTTACGATAAGATGGTCTAAGACATTACTGAAGTACTAGAAAAAAAATAATACACTACAGCAACAAATAGTAACACAATCAAAAACAACCCCTAACATCGGACAGAAAACTAAGAAAACAATTAAATGACTAGAACATAATTTACCACATTTATGAGCTCAAGGAAGAGAAAGCTATAAAAAATGGCAAAGAACAAAAATCACACAAGACAAAACCTCTTATAACAGACTTACTCACCATCTACATAAAACATTACTAGAGGCACGTAACGAATCCTTCAAAGAATATATCTCAAAACTCTCTCCTGATGACCATAGCATATAAAAAACAACAAATAAATTCAAAAGACTAGTAGTAGCAACACCACCAATAGAAACTCTGACAACAGCTGGGCTACTACAAACAAAAACAAAGCAGACACTTTCGCCGAAATCATTCACAAATAAACGATGTGTATGCCCGCAAACTAGATTCAATAACACTCCCATACCAATAAAGTCGGAAATAAAATACCTTGGGATGCACCTTCATAAAAAAACTTACCTGGAGCACACATATCAAAGCCAAGAAGAAACAACTAGACTTAAATGTCAAACAAATTTATTGTTTAATCGGAAACAAATCCTAACTTTCCTTATCAAACAAGTCACTATTATATAAAATAATGTTGAAGCCTATATGGATCTATGGGATCCAGCTGTCGGGCTGTGCAAAACATCTCACACCAAGATCTTGCAGAGATTCCAGTCGAAGATCTTGCGCATGCTGGCGGACGCGCCGTGGCACGTCAGTAACGATACTCTCCATACCGAACTGAAAATTCCACTTGTAGCAAAAGAAATTCAGAGGCTGGAAAGAGCATGCACCTCAAGTTAGTAAACTACGGAAATGATATTGTAAGGCAACTGTCAAACTAACCACTAGTCACAAACAGACTTAAGCGGAACTTTTACAACCTAATCAAAACTGATTTATGTATTATCCGACAGAACAGCGATGGCTAGATCCCTTCATGTCATGTATATAAAATTGTGAAATTTACTTAATACTCATTGTCAGTTTAAGAGTAAATTGTAAATATACAATTGAATAAAAAAACAACATTATCAAAATGTACTTCAAGTAAATCTCTGGACTTCATTTTACCTTGTATGTTTTACTTCTTTTATAGTGGATGTTAATTTAATTATATAATTGATTATTGATTCCTTGTCTTTGCTTTTAACATCTTATGTATTTATAATATTTATTTCTATATGTTTAAAAAATGTATCCGTTATCTCTAATAATTTTTCAGTAGTACTTATGCAGCTACGTATGTATTTTACATTATCATTTTTATAGTGTATCTTACACCTTCTTTTGTCCATTTGTTCTAATCTGCTCTACTGTATAACACATTTTCACTAGTTGGTACAGTTTCTCCTTCTTTTTTGTTTTTTTTTGTGGCCGAAATATATGTTTTCTTTTCTTGTTTTTAATATTTTATCCATTTTTTCTTTTCATTTTTCGATATCACGTCCTTTATGTTTGCTTAGTGGCGATTATTTTATCTACCCCTCGTTTATTTATCTAGTTTTTTGCCTTTTATCTTGTACCGCTTCGATATCTCATTATCATCCGTTATCTTGCTAAATCCTGTTTTAACAGTTTTCCCGGATTTTTTGTATTTTTAGGTTTTCACTGTTATTTCTCTTTGCTTGTTTCTTTCTTCTATTATTGGATCGTTATTTGTGTACATGGAAACTCATCTTAAAATTTTTAGCTTACGTTTTCTTTTCATAATATTCTTTTTATCTTACAATCTGACTAAATCTACATTTTTTGATTAAATTTACATGCGGTTTTTGCTTTCATTTTTAAATACCCACAATGACATTATTTATTTCCTGCTGATCTTTTCTGTGCCTGTGCTATTTAATTTTAATTCAGCTTGTATTAAGTTTTTATTCGTTTTCCCTTTGCCAATCGTTCCACGCTATTCCTAAATGTATTCAATTCGTTTTAGTTTCTTACATTTCTTGTTTTATTCTTTTACACTCTTTTCTAAAGTTTTCATGTTATTTTTTTATTATTTAAATTGTTTCTTTTAATTTCGTCTATTTTTCCTCGTCTCTGGCATTTCTGTTTTTGTTTCAAAATTTGTTTAGCAGTTTTCATATTTTTTGTATGATTGTTGAATAGTGGTCTTATTATCATTTTGGATCTACCAAACGTTTCTTCTTTTTTCTCACAATTCCTCATTCTTTATTCGATTTCTTTGCAGATAAATTTATTTATTAACTTTCTACAGCCTAGCTTATAGTAGAAAGTTAATGAGATTGTCATCCTGTCTGTCTGTCTGTGCGTCTGGAGACAAGCTAACTTCCGTTCTATCCAACTGATTCACTCGGCACACACACATCTTATGTCAGTTCCTTTCATGTGATTGAATTTCAGCCAAATCGGTTAACGGCAATCGGAAGTGACGTTACGATTTCGCACCGCTGTAGAAAGTTTCCTTTACGGTATTACATCGCTCTTGTTTAGTTATATTTATTATTTTATTTATTGTTATTGTCATTGTTAATCTGTACTTCGGTTGTAATTTTCCTCTTTGTTAATTTATTTTTGGCCTGTATAGAACTTTCAAACCTTTTAGGTATTTCAATTTGTGTGTTTATACCTGTTGCATTTGTATTTATCCTATCAGTATTATTTATATCGTTAACCCCTACTCGTATGATATGGCGGCTGCCTGCTTATCACCTGATTTTTAAATTCACTTATTCATGTTGATTTGCTATCATTTTTAATTCTTATTTTCTCGCCTTACTTGGTTTAATTAAACCTAACGTTTGTTTTAAGACTTACTTTTATATTATCCCTCCTTCTTAATTTATTGTTTCCCACTTCTATTTAAATTTCACTGCCTTTGAACTGCGTGACCGGATCATATAAACAATTTTCCTATCGACGCCTTACCTCAAGAACGTATTTATTTTGAATTTTTCATTTTCCTCCAGATATAAAATCATAATTAAATCCAAATTTTTACTGCAATTTAGAATAAATGTTTATGTAAGAAATAGTTTTGTTTCTTGAATAAAGATAACTCATTTTATCTTTATGTACTTTATGTACTTAAAAAACATTTTTTATATTTATTTGCCCTTCAATGTTTGTAAAATGACAAATTACAGAACCAAATTTATACGAACTGCATTCAGTTGATGCATAATTAGCTGATGTTTACGAAAATTTACTTTACTGAAAAACAAATCATATTAAAATGATTATTCTAAAGCGTAATCATCAACTTCAATTACTACTGCCCATTGGCTTGACAAATGGTCGATTCTACAGACAAAAAAGCGCTGGTTCTTTGATGCGTTCGACGCTTTGACGTAGACTATCTAAATTGCTATAGACTTTGTCCACTTACTAGTTTTTTAGGGATATGTTGAGTGCTAGTTCGTAAGGAGCTATGTAAAAGAATAGAATGCATAATTAAGCATATTCCATCTCTTGTAGGCAATAAATTTTATCAAACGAAGTTGAATATGGGAGAGGTTATTGTTATGGTGATAGGCTATGCTCAGTTTTCTGGTTTGAATGTGCATAAATATGAATACGATCAAACTGGGATAAATAAACCTTATTGTTGGCATTAAACCACCTTTTTTTATTTCTGTAAGAGGTTGTCTTTAAAAATGGCTGGGTAATTATGTATGAAAGTAACATTATTAATATAAGTGATCTGAAGCACTAAAATTTTGCTTTATTTGTTTTGTTCGAATTCAGTCTTGTTGACATTTTGTCACTCTAATTACTTTCCCACAACGAGAGCACCGGGTCGATGTTTTATATTCTATAGTGATAAATTCCGTCTACACCGACAGCCTTCTTATTTTTTGTCCTTACATCACATCATTTAATTTTTTAGTTTCTTTAGACTAACTTCCATTCTTACAGTTTCATGTTTGTGATCTAGTTTAGCCATTTTCTTGAAGGTCTTATATCTGTGCCGTATTATTTTCTTTGTTGTTTAAATGTCTCTTTATTATAAAGGTTATTTTTGTCATCCATGGTTATTATTGTTTTAGATGTTTCTGTTGTATTCGATGTTGTTTCTTTATGTATAGATTTACGATAAACTTTATTTTTGTTTTTAACTCCCTGTTTTGCTCTTTTGGACAAAGTGTTTTTTTTCTAATACTAGATCGGGTAAAGCATTTATTTTAACCAATTTCGTAGTAGATTTGATTTATATCTATTTCTTTGAAGGTTCCTATATCAAGAATATTTCTGTTTTTCTTATTAATTATTAATTAGGAAAATATTTTTTATTTATCCGTCGTATTAATTATTTCATTGGGTATTACGCAGTAAAACTGAATCTTATTTTTCCTTGAAAAGAAAACCACTTTTCTCTTATTTCGTTTGTTTTCAACCTTAGATCCTACCGAAGTTGGTTTCCCAATCTTCCGCAAAGTAGCTCGGAATTACAGGACCCACCACTTGGAGATAAAACTAGGGATTGGGTAAGAGAAGCTAAATTGACAATAACTAAAAGCATTTATTGACTTTGCCTTCTATGTAAAACATAATTTCACAGGGGTAAAATTTATAAAACTTTAAATTATTTTAAAACTTAGCAAAAAAGGTATATTACCCAAGTATACTTATTTTCTGTCGTTGTGCAACAAGTGAAACCTCAAAATATAGAAGCGACTTTGAAGATGATTCTAAAAGGAAGTAATGATACAGATGTATTTGTCCTTCAAATATTAAAGAACTACGACATACTTTTCGGCAGTAATATTAATATATAAAGACTTGAATATTTATTTATAAAATAATATTGTCAAGCTTCAGTTTTTAACCTATTTTAATTTATTTAAATTTTTTGTCGTGTAAAATCTGTTATCATGATATAAAATCTAATCGTTGTAATAATTTGTTGGACTTTATCTTTGAATCACAATTAAATATACGACGCAAAATAGAAGGTGTCCTGACTTTGCAATTATAAACTCGTTATGAGCTAAACAATGTTACGTCTTAAATATTTTTCCATGGTTGTCATTACTATTCCAGTTATAAAAAACAATATTATGTCAATCACGAACTTTTCTATTAGGTAATAATCGTGTAAATATTTTAATAATGATATTTACAGGTAACTAATAAAATATATAAACAAAGCTACTTTATAACTATAATAAACTATTTGCTATTCAAATATTGCATTTCATAGAAAAACATGTGCTATAAATATATTCTAAAATTGTAGAAGTGTTATATTCTAATCATATTCTACATTACTGTTTACTGAAAATGCAGCACCATGAAAAGCAAATTATATCGCATTAAAACATTTCTATTGAGTTAAAAACATACCATAATCAGAAACAATCAAGGTTTGAGAACCGTATATGTTTGTGTGTGTCGAACTAACACAAAGTAAACATATTTCGTCCTTGATAAACGGTACGTTATAAAGTTAGCGAATTAGAAATAGGACGTTTGTTGGCCTATATCAAGGAGATGTTTCTTTGCGAGAAGTCGTCATGATAGTACTGTAATGCATATATAGAACCAATAGATTGAAGAAAGTACTCATTTGCAAACTCCAGTCTCTGGAGCAATATTCTGAAAAACCAACCGGGGGATCATCATCTTCAGAAGCTTGCTAGTATAGACTATAGAGTAATAATAATGAACCATTCTCTTATTCAGCATTTTCTTGTATCCAGTATTGGTTGTAAACCTTCCCTTTATCTTTCCAGTTTTCTCTGTCTATAGCTTGTCTTTCCCATAATCTCCTTCCTTTTTTAGGTCATCTTACCTCATAATTTCCCTGCCCGTGGCTTTCATACTGTTATTCTTTCTGTCCATTTTTCATTATCCATTCTTATGATGTGTCCAGCCCACTACCATTTCAATTTTGCTAATTTTAGCATAACCTCCTCCACTTTTGTATTTTCTCGTATGGCTTTGGTATGTAATCTTTGAGACTAATACCTAACATCGCTCTTTCTACGGCATGTTGACCATGTCTCTGATGCATATATTATGTTAGAGAGTGTACATTGGTTGTACATTTTTGTCTTCATGAACTGGGGTAGATCTAATCTAAATACATGATTTAGCTTTCCAAATGCAGCCCAACCCAAACGTATTCTCCTTTTATTTTATTTTGTTGGCTGCCGTAGTAAAATCCTAAATTTTGTCCCAGATACACATGTTCATTAACAACTTTGAGATCTGCTCTACATGTTACCCTTAAATTGATCATTATCTTTGTTTTTGCATTATTAGACTATAATTCTATCATTTAAGCGGTTTCTGTAATTTCGTTTTCCATTTCTTGTAATTCGTTGGGATTTTTGGAAATAAGAATAATATCGTCCGCGAATCTTAGATTTGAAATGTTTTTACCGTCTATATTAACGCCTTTTTATCCCAATTTAATGTTTTAAATGCGTCTTCTAGGGCATTCGTAAATAGTTTCAGGAAAATAGCGTACCCTTGTCTTATACCACGTTAATCGTTATCGGCTTGGTTCTAGAGAATGTTTCTACATTAATTGAGGCATTGCGATATAAATCTGCGACAAGCTTTACATTTTACACCTCTGAACGGCGTCTATGATTGCCCAAGATTCGAAAAAATCGAAAGCTTCGTGAAAGTCTATAAATGCTAAGCATGGGACTTTATTGTATTCATTGGAGTTTTGTATGAGTTGTTTTATTGAATGTGTGTGATCCATTGTGCCATAATTGTTACAAAATCCCGCTTGTTCTACTAGTTGAAACTGATCGAGCTGTGCAGATATACGATTTGTGATTACTTTCGTAAACAGTGTATGTGAGATAAAAGTGGAATCAGTCTGAAGTTTTCTAAGTCATAAATATTATCTTGTTTGTTTTTCCGCATTACTATTGCGTTTTTTCATGTCTTCGGTGTTTTTCCCTCATACAAACATTTACTAAGAAGTATTTTCCACTTTTCTAGGATAAGTGTGCCTCCATATTTTAAAAGTTCGGCAACTGTGCCGTCATGTCCTTGAAACTTGTTGTTGTGCATCGACTTTAATGTGTTCTTAATTTCATATTTACTAATTTCCGGTATATGTTCTGTAAAATGCCTAGTGAGGTTCGCTCTTCTACCATCGTTTTTTCTTGGTGAACGACTAGTTTTTAAAGAATATGTTTCATGGTATAATCTTCCTATGGGTTACAATATTTCATTTCTGTATGTTTTTTGTTATTTTTGTCAATTACCTTTATTACAGTATTTTTTTTATTATTTATTCTTTTTTGAAATACGCGTGGATCTCAATTTTCCTCTATTACTTTTTCTATTATGTCATTGTTGTACTTTGTTATATCTTTCTTAACTTTTTTCTGATTAATTTGTCAAATTAACCTATTTTTATATGTGTTTGTGTTAGTAGTTTCTTTCTTTATTTTATAATTCCTTTCGTGTTCTCACTTATTTTAGTACTTCTGCCTTTCCTTGTTTTCCCAACTATTTTATTAGCTGCAATACTAACAATCCCTGTAATGTCATTATTTAGTTGGTCTATTCATAATTTCTGCGTATTTTGTAATGAATTGTCAATTTCTTTTTGGTAGACTCTTCTCTCCTGGATTAATTTTTCAACATTAAATGTATATTTCTGACCCTGTATAAGTCTTTCCATTTTCACATCAATTATAATTTTACCTCTTACCATTCGGTAGTCACTACCTGTGCATACAGCACTTATTACATTAACATCTTGTATTTTGTACTTCTTATCTGTTATAATAAAGTCGATTTTATTTTCGTCAATGTGTTGTCTTTTAAAAAATGGATTCTTTAAATATAGATTGTTGGCTTCTAGAAAGTTGACCAATGCTTGTCTTCTTTTATATCGTAGGGTTAGTCCAAATTTTCCGATACTGGCGTAAACGTTAGCCTAAGAGTCTCCTATTATCACTTTTTAATATGTTGGCGATGTACGAGTTGTCAAATTTCTATCGTCCTATAACTGTTCTGTTTCCTCGTCTATATATCATGATGTCAGTGAATATACTTGTATTACTTTTAACCGATAACTTTTTAATAGCTCTATTATGATGTATAATTACCCTTTAGGAGGCTGCGTTTATTTCAATTACATTTGGGATTAAAGTTTTATTAATTAAAAACCCTATGCCATGTATATTTGTATTTTCTCCGAATTTTAGAGTTAATAATTCTTCATCCTTGCGCCTCATCTCACTCAACCCCAGGATTTTCCACTTCATACCTGCAAGCTCTGGTTTTAGCTCTGCTAATTTATTTTCTCCTGGAGACTGTGTATTATACGTAACTATATTAAATGTTTTTCGATGACAGCCTAATCGATCCCGGTGATTCTTAGCATCCCTTTCAACATTGCTTGTCTGGACGCTGTTGTAGTCAGGGTGAAAAGTGCCACCGGAGAATGGAGTCCTATATATTATTTATCGATTTATGATTCGTTTTGGTTTAGATTTAGCGTTACCTCACCACGCTTGCCTTGCGGGTTAATGAGAGCCTGTTGGTCCGCGGGAGCCATTTGATTTAACTCCAAAATTTCTTAGAAGAAACTTTATAAGAGGAGTGTTCCCTTATCCACCAAGTAGAAGCACGCCTAGTAGGAGTCAGGTTCTCCCTGGAGGTAAACTATTACAGGGTACTGATTATCTATCTGTCTTGTTCGCCTTCAATTATTTAATATCGGACGATATAGATACGACATCCTTTCTTGTTACTATGGCTGACTTTTCTGTGTCGGCAACAAATATTGCAATGGGCAACAGAAAAGCTTCCGTAGAAGCACAACTTTTCTAATAAATTCAAATTGTGTTTAAGTCTAAATGATGGTCGCATATTAATACAAACTACATACCCATCAGTGTTCTGTCAGTTTTACACAAACATTTTAGAAAGATTATTACAAAACGATTGACTGACAAACTTGATAGCTACCAACCACGAGAACAAGCTAGGTTCCCTAAAGGCTTCAATACTTTATATCATCTACAAGTAACTAGAACGCTAATATAAAAAGCGAATAATTACAATATAGTACTATGAATGGCTTTTGGGGATTATAAGAAAAATTTTTAATACAAAACATATATAAAAACGCTACATTTAAAATTATGTTGCATGAGGGAACCAAGATGATTAAAATCGATAGAGGGTGCGACAAGGAGGCTCGATTTTGTCTAACACTTACGATGGAAGATATGTTCAAAGAACTAAAATGGAACGACAAAGGCATCAATATCGACGGAAAGAAGCTAAACCATCTACGGTTTGGCAATGATATTGTTCTAATGGCCACTGATAATAAAAAACTACGGCAAATGCTACAAGAATCACATCAACAGTCAAAACAAATTGACCTAAAAATAAACACAATAAAAGCGAAAGGCACGACCAATCAAATAGCACAGGATAAAAAAAATGAAAATCTGAAAGTTGACGACCGCACAATAGAGAAGATAGATTCGTACATTTACCTAGGACATAAACTCACAGTATCAAAAGATAACTTAAAAGCTGATCTAGATAGACGCATATCACTAGCATAGGCCATATTCGGTAATCAGGAAATTTTTTTGAAATTTCAAATACCGAACACAAAAGCAAGAGCCTTTGACCAGCATAAAAAAAAGCTATGTTACACACCATGCAATGGAAAGACGCATGATATGAATTACACTCCGTGACATATACCTAATGATGAAATACGGAAAAGATCAAAAGTGACAGACGTGATACATTGTATGTGTAATTTTAGGTGGAATTGGTAAGGCCACATAGCCAGGATAAATGACAATACACGGATACGTCAAATAATTAAATGGAAGTCACGAAGTCACAAGAGGAATAGAGGGAGGTCACAAACAAGGTGGATTGATGATGTTAAGAAATTCGTAGATATAGACTGGAGATCGACAACAGTGGAAAATGCAAGGAAAGGCTTTACATCCAACAAAGCATGATATAACTGTGATGATGATGATGATGTTGATATACCTATATTTGTAATTAATAATTAATTTTCGGAATCTTGTCACTGGACAACTCTCCATTCATCATAAACTATAAACCAACTTGCTTATTACTCTAAAGAGTAGAATGTAAATATACATTAATTAATTAAAAAAATATCCTAGTTTACGATTAGCAAATGCGTAGCATAAGGTTTATTCCGCATCGCGTTCTTCTTTACAGTTAGATTTTGCTTTTTCATGTCTGCATCATATATTTATTTAAACTCTTGTCATTTAGTCAAAATGTTGTCCTAATTATTACTTATAGTATTTTACATACTTTCTCTTTTCAATTCACTTTTCATATTACCGTTCTCTCTGTCTCGTACCTAATATCCCATCCATCTTCTATGATAGTAACATGATACGTTTTCTTCTATAAATTACTTAATTTTTAATGCTTCTTTAATAGAATGTTAATTTTTTTACATTACAACAAATTTAATCATGTCTATGTAAAGCATTAATCCCCATTACGGTAAAAAATAATTTCTTATTTATAAGATTTTTTATTTATTTTAAAAATGCCCCCAAAACTTTTAAAATGAGTACATAGGCCTTGAAAATGTTTTCATTTTTACATAAACCGATATGTTTCAAAAAATTCTTAAATATTTTGAAAATGTTGAAACAAATTTTAAATCAGATTAGAAAGACTGTATGAACCAAATCTAGTCTACTATTTTACAATTTTGCAATTTAATCTGAGTGGCATTAGTTTCTAAAGCAAATCAAACCTGTCCCAACCATTGCCTAGAGTTGAGCATCGGTTTCTCTAACTAGAAAATCATAAATAATTTACTTTTTAATGTAAATCACTTATCTACTATAAATATACTAAAAAACTTTTAAGATAATTCTTTTCAGGAGACTGGTAACGTTGATGCGTTTTTTAAGTTGCTTTACTCAACTGCCACCTTTACTCCATCTCACAGACATACACTCTACAACTAAACTAAAACTCCTTACTGGAATTAAACAAAGTTTTCTTTAACACAAAAGTGTTTTTTGTTGCTGCACTCGCAATAAATAATTCATGTACTTTCGCAACCGTCCCGCTTTCAAATATTTTTTTCTTGTTTTTGTCAATTTTGATATGCAATCCATTCCGATGAATTGGGCTACCGCTTAATTGGAGTATTTGCATATTTGGGTCAAATTTTAAAGGATAAAAACCGAATTAAGAAAATAACAGCAATTTACATTACATATTTGGAACACCAGTTCATTTAATGGAGTTAGTAATTTCAAGAATATAAAACAACTGGAGAATTAAATAATTTTAACTTTTATAATCAAATACCTCCAGAAAGTGCATCAAACTAAGTGGTAGTGCCCCTGATTATAAAAAAAATTAACAAATAATAATAATAATATGCCATACCATAATGAACTGCAAATACGGAACTGTTGAAATTTTATTTTTTTGTTTTTTAATAAATTGGAGGCATGCAAAATTAATTGCAGGTAACTAACCAAAGACAAAGAATTATCTCAGATTAGAATAAATCTTTATGTAAGTTCCAGTGGTTGAAACCTTGCAACTACACTGATTGCCCATACTAACTTACTGCAACTATAATCTTACAAGAAACGGAATACATTTGTACGGGGGCTAGCCATTTAATTATATCCGAATATTCTTGGACAAATTAAGCTAAATCTAAAACAACCATTTTTAAAATTAAAGTTGCCCAAGCCGCAAAATCTTTCTCAAATTTAACATAAAATTTACTTTCAACTTCTTCTTCTTCAAGTGCATACTCTTCGGGAAAGAGTGTTTGCGATCATGATTCGGGATACTGCAATTCTAAACAGTTGTGATGATGTCAGTTTATACCAATCTCTTAGATTTCTCAGCCAAGATATACGTCTGCGACCTGGTGGGCGTCGGCCGTTAATCTTGCCTTGTAGTGCTAGTTGCAATAACCGATATTTAATGTTTCTCATAATGTGGCCGAGGTGTTTCAGTTTATTTGTTTTTATTTTCTCAATACATTCTGTTTCTTTTTGCATCCTTTTCAAAATTTCCTTGTTACTCACTCTGTGAATCCATGGAACTCTAAGCATTCTTCTGTATGTCCACATTTCAAAAGCCTCTACTCTTTTAAGGGCATCCTTCGTTAATGTCCACGTTTCAGCACCATAAAACAGCACAGAGTACACATAGCAGCGTAATAGTCTGATACGTATCTGTAGATGTATCTCGTGAGAGCATAATGTTGCTTTCATTTTCATAAATGCTGAGCGGGCCATTTCTATTCGCACCTTGATTTCTTGCAGACAATTACACTGATCGTTTATCCATGAGCCCAGGTAACGATATTGAGATACGTTTTCAATTATTCTGTTGTTATGCCGTAGTATTATTTGCGTTGCTTGAGGATTTCTGCTGATCACCATTGATTTTGTTTTTGTTGTGTTTATCGAGAGACCGAAATCTTGACTAATGACTGATATCTGGTCCAGCATTCTTTGCAATCCTTGAGCTGATTCAGACATTAATACCGAATCATCGGCATATCTTATTGAGGTTATTCGTTCTCCATTTAATAGTATTCCATCATCAGAATTGTCAAAAGCTTGTCTAAAATCTCTTCTGAATACAAGTTGAAAAGTAAGGGTGATAACACACATCCCTGTCTTACTCCGCGCAGAATGTCCATTTCTTCCGTACTGTGTCCATCAACTCTTACACCTGCAGTTTGGTGCCAGTATAAATTGGTTATTACACGAATATCAGCTTGATCTAGTTGTATCGCAGTCAATACTTCAAGAAGTTTATCATGTTTGACTTTGTCAAAAGCTTTTCGTAGTCAATAAAGAGCAGATATGCATCTTTATTTACATCACGGCATCTTTCTAATAAAATTCGCATAAACAATAAAGGTTCGCGTGTACCCAATCCATCCCTGAAACCGAACTGATGTTCTGTTAGTCGTTCTTCACATTTCTTGTAGATCCTGCGATGTATGATTTTAAGAATATTTTGAGAACATGGCTCATTAAACTTATTGTTCGAAAATCTTTACACTGTTTTGGTTTATTAATTTTGGCAATGCTACAAACACAGAGTGTAACCAATCTTTTGGAATTGTCCCGCTTTTATATATACAATTGAAAAGATCTACTAGTATTGGGATATTTTCGTCTTTTATCAGTTTCATAATTTCAGTAGGTACCTCATCTGGTCCTAAGGCTTTTCCTGTTTGTGATGATTTTATTGCTGGTATAATTTCATCCTTTGTTATTTCTAGGATATTTTCTTTGTTTACATTTGTATTTGGTTTAACACCTCTGTCATCTTTGAAAATATTGTATGTATAATTTTTCCATTCTTTTATTTTATCTTCAATTGTGATAAGAATTTCCCCTTTTGAGTTTATTGATATATTACCTTGGTTATTATTATACGCTCTTCCATTTAATTCACGGACTTGCTTATGCAGATTCCTTGAGTCATGTAATTTTTCCAGATGTTCAATGTTTTCACATTTTATTTTCAACCAATTACTCTTTGCTTTTCTTATTTCTTTCTTTATGTTTTTGTGCAACTCCCAATATGCAACACTATTATTGCATAATTTCATTAATCTTCTTCTTTCCATCATTTCGAGTATAGTATCCGTCATCCAAGTTTTTCTTTTTTGCCTCTTTTCTGGTTTAAGCATTTCATCACAAGTGCTTGTTGAAATGGATCGGATAGTTGCCCATTTCTTTTCTATGCCCTCATTAAATTTGTATTCGCTTTTTAAACGTTTGTTGAATGTTTCCGTCACTCTTTCGAACACGTCGCTGTTTCTGAGCTTTTCAATGTCAAATTTCTTTGTACAAGGTTTTCGTGCTCTTCTTAGTGTAATTTTGATATTGGCAACTACGGGATTATGATCAGAGGCCACGTCTGCACCAGGATAAGTTTTTACCGCTTTAAAAGCATTTCTAAATCGTTTGTTTACTATAATATAATCTATCTGGTTGCGTATAATGTGATCTGGATTATCTGCTGGGGAACGCCACATATATAGACGACGGTTTGGAAGTTTAAACCATGTGTTCATTATGGCCAGATCGTGTTCTTGAGAGAATTGAATTAATCGTTCGACTCTGTTATTCCGATCACCCAATCCATAATCACCTACAATATCCTGACAGCGTTGTTTGCCGACTTTAGCATTAAAGTCGCCTAAGACTATGTTCATATCGTGTTTGTGTGTTACTTTTAGAATTTGATCTAAATCATGATAAAACTTTTCTATATCGTCTTCGTCACTTTCTGCAGTTGGTGCATATACCTGAATGATGTTGATTTTTATTTTTGAAGATCTTAGTTGCAATATTATAATTCTATTGGAAAGCGGGAGATAACTTTCTACATATTGTTTAAATTTTGAAGATACCAATACTGCAACACCATGTTGGTTTAATGTGTTACTATCACCCGAATAATATATTATTTCTCCTTCTTCTGTATTTATTTGTCCATTGTTAGGCCATCGAACTTCATTTAGCCCAAGTAAATCAATTTTTAGTCTATTCATTTCTTTTACGGTGTTATGAAATTTTCCCATTTGAAATAGACTTTTTACGTTCCAAGTAGCGATCCTAACAGGCTTGGAGATTCTTAGCACCTTGTGGACATTTAAGTCCTGCCCAGTACTCAAGGCCATTTCTGTTTGGTTCCCTGTCATGATTGTTCTTGGAAGATCTATAATATGTGGTAGTTTTCCGTTGCTTTCCACATACGCAGTTCTATAGCTATTCAAGTCATTCTGACCATGCCTAAAGATATACATAATACCGTTCCAATCCACTTGATTTCCGCTATTACTTGCTACTGACAAGCCTGCTGCCACTTGTTAGTTTTCGCCATATCTGGCTACCCTCACTTAGTTTTGCCTGCAGGTCAATGCAGTTACCAGGGTGTGGCGCTTGGAGCCATAAGTGAGAGCTGGGTACTTCATGAGGACCAGACTTCGGGAACCATCTCCTGTCTATGACACTTGATGTGACCGTTTCCGTAAGAAAGGTACTACCTCTACGATGTGACCCCATACACCCCTTACTTTCAACACCCCTCTTTATTAATCTTTAGTTTCAAAGCTTCCGCTGACAACTTCCATAAAAATGTAAGGTAAAGTACACAATATGGGGCAATCTTCTTAATAAGAAATATCTCGTTACCTCGTCAAAAACTTGTTTATATATTGATAATAGCAAAACCTGTCCAACGTACTTGCATAATGCTAATAGTGCTGTATTGTCTTAAGCAATATTTGATGGTTACGTACTTAAACGTACTTCTTACTTCATCGGTTTCCTCTTTTACCCGGTGGGTTTCGAGGGTTGGGTGGGTTTTACTTGCAGAACATCTTCCAACTCTTCTTCTTCTTTGCTGTTGCCAGAGCGTGTCTCCAGTCACTTCCTTTTTTCTGCGCTATTTTTGCTATCACTCCGTTTCATGCTTTCTTTGGTCTCCCTCTTGTTCGCTTTTTATTCAATCCCATTTCACAAAGTTCATCTGTTCTACCTCTAAGTGGTTTCTTATCTCATCGTTTTGTATTTTGTCTAATCTCTTGACTCCAGCCACTTTTCTTAGAAATTGCATTTTACAGGCTTGATTCTTGCTCTTCTGTTGGTTAGTTAGAACCCAGGATTCACGGCGTGAATTAGTGTAGGTACGAACATTGTATTAAACACATTCATTTTAGTTTTCTATTACATTAATTTTACTTCCTTCTTTATTATGAACGGACGATTTAGAGCCCCAATAAGTCTAATTGCCTCACTTATTCTATTATTCATTTTGCCTTCCAAACTTCCTTGTTCTTCTATTATTGTTTTGCCATCTCCTTTGATATTCTCGCTATCACCATTACTTTCGTGTTGCTGGTATTTTTTGCCATTTTAATTTTTTCAGTGACGTTTTTCCAAGCTATGATGCTCTCCTGAAGGTTTGTTTTATTATTTGCGAGCAATATTAAGTCGACTGCGAATATATAAACAAAATAAGAAAGTACATTTCAGTGTTAATTTAATTTATATTTATCGATATGCATTTAAAATAATTTATCTAATTGTGGAGTAACAATGACGTTTTATTGTATGTTGCTTTCCAATACAAATATTTCAATCTTATAAAAGATACTTAGTAATTAAATTAAAAGACAGTATTACTGAATAAAAATCCCAAGCTACCTTCCTTATTATATCACAAAATCTTTATAAATTATTGTATTATTATAAGATATTAGAAGAGTATTAAGTAAGTTTATTATCTGTTGAGGCATATAAAAGCCTTCATCTAGCGATGATATCCTTGGGGTTTACCCGAATGACTTCAATTGCATTCCTCATCAGTTCAGATCTATAGCCCATTGTTTGCTCAGCCTTTTTGTTGGTAGAGGGTCCATGAATTGTAGGATAAAGCGGTTTTCATGTCCGGGTAACTTTGCAAAATAATCTGAAATTGACTTTTTTGTTACATCCGTCACGAACGATATGTTGAGGTCCTCGTGCAGGGTTCGGTTACTTACAAACCAAGATGCATTTACAAAGGCTCAAAAAATTTTGCTTTGTACTGGTTGTATAATATTCATATTTGTTTTCTTAGCACCATATCTTCAAATAGGCATAAGAATTGTTTTATATAGCAGGACTTTGTTTGGCTTGAATACAAAAACAGGAAACGCTTCAAAAATCTTGTTGTTTACAGAGGTGAGGAATTATTTTCTAATAGGTCTTTGCAAAAAAACATTTTTAATTGCGACGGCATATACGCAAAAAAAAATTCTTTACCCCCCCCCCCCTTCTTTTTCCCCAAACAATATAAAGGCTTAACTAACGAATGATCTGTACTCTGGTTTAGTTTGACGTACCGTTCATATAAATTATTGATGGTTAGATTATTTAATTAAATTTGGAAGAACCATTAGAGACCCCTAGAAATAAAACTTTTTCTTCAGATAAAGAAACATTAAACATATATTTTATAAAGCTAATAATCATCTACCACACACAAGAGATATCCATCTGACCATAATATTTAAGATTATATGACATTATATTACTAAATTACAAGTTCTTTAGTCTTTCCAAAAAGCTGCTATTATCAAAATTTCTTATCTGATATGTTACAACAAACATACGTTAATTTCGTATTTGGTACTGGTGTACTCCCTGATTCTAAATGCTTTATTAGACCTGCTTTTGCTTTACAATAACGTTTGTTACACAAGAATAACAACTTTTGACTAGTAAAAGAATAGACTAAAAAGAAGCCTGATCATTTCTAGCCCATAAGTTTAAATTAGACAAAAATAAAAAATATGTTACTCTGTAAAACTAGTGCCAATGCAACTTATATCTCTTTCTCTCACACCTGTTTTCCCCTCTTCCTCCTCCTTCCACTCTACCCCCTATCTCTCCTCTCTCCACCTCTTTGCTTCACACCCCTGATTCTCCTCTTCCCCTCTCTCTACTCTCCCCTCTCACTGCTCTCCCTTTCCCCGTTTTCTCTCTATATTTCTCTCGTTTTTTCTCTCCATTTCCATCTATCTTCATGAATTCAGAAAAGAAGTATAAGCTTTCAATTGTTTTAAGGATCTGATTGGTCATCTTCTTCTTAATCTATACTCCTCTACCTTTCCTTGGTTTACCAATTTATCTAGATTATTTCCAATTTTTTTTATCTGTAGGTTTAAACTAGGATCCATTTGAGACAAACCGTATAATATCTATCCTTGATCCTTATTTCGTTTATAATGAACATATTGATTCTTCTTATTGTTGAAGGTATTTGCAGCATTTTCCTTTAACATTAAATCTCGAATATTTTAAACTTTTATTTATCAGATGCTTTAATTGCCTACAACTCTATCCCACATGAGAAAATTGAGAATACAAGCATTTTAATTAGCATAACTTTAGTGTCTGTTGTAGTATGTTTGCTTTCTCAAACCTTCATAAATAATGTAATTGCGTTTTGCGTATTTGCACTACGCCATTTAATTGGATTTTTGCATTCTTCTTGACTACTTATCCTAAGTACACAAATGCTTTACTTTAATGTGAATTTAGTTGGATTTATTTCTAGCCTGGAATATCTCCTTTCCTTATAACGCGTTTTAACTTTGTTATTCATTTGTTTTTATCTTTTCCGAGTACAGTTGTGTTGTCTGCGTTACTTCCCCTAATTAACATTCTTTCATCAAAATCAACAAGTACTCTTTCATTATATTCTTCTCTCCGTATACGTTTAAAAACTTTTGGTGGCGGTGTATATTCTTATGTTCACCATAAATATATTTAATATATTTAAACTTTTCTATCGTCTGCTTATAAGCAATATCCAATGATCCAGTACTCCCATTTCGTTATAGACTTTTCATAGTTATCGCCAATCGATTTTTGTTGTCGATAAAACATTATGCCATAAATATATTCTGTTCTCGTTAAATCGTAAAGTTAGTTCAGCTATCTTTCACATAGGTTGATTATATATAATTTGTAATAAACATTGTAATTGTAAAAAATCTGGTGTGAACATCACACGACTTTCCTTATCCTATTATTATATATTATACCGGGTCCATCGTCTGTCGGCCCTGCGCTGCTCTTGTCCCGGAACTTATTTTAAAAAAGGACGAGGCGCAAGTCCAACACTCGAAAGCTGATTAAAACATACAGTAGAAGACAATAATTGACTCGTACTTAAATTTTTGCCATTATCGCCTGCGTGCTACTTCCTAGCGGCCAACGCTCCCCCCCTCGTCCTCCCGCATTCGGCACGGTAGTTCTCCGAGCGTGCTGTGATTGGTCCGTTTAATTAATTTTTAGTCGGCTATAACTTATTTATTTGACCTCGGATCAAAAAATTTTATTGTAATTTTTTGTTCGTCTCGGTCTGATCTATCCGGTAATATAAATTTCCCGAAACATTTTATAAACACCCGGTATATTAAAAATCCTGAGCTTCAATTTTTTTTCGAGTTCCTATTTTACCAACTTTTATTTTAAATTCATGTTTATCTCTTGATATCGATTCATTATTATTCTCATCAATTTTTTGTATCTTCAACTGTTTAGATTCGCGACCGCTTTGCGATCGATTTTGCGACCTTGCGACCAAACGACTTGGCCGATTTTTACCAAAAGCTTCGCACTGCGTCCCCTACCTACAAGTAACTTGCATACCAAATTTCAAGTCTCTAGATCTTACGGTTCTCGAGATATCCTGTTTACTGACAGACCGACAGACACACACACGAACCAATGGCCCAAACCAACTTTTTTGGTGTCCTGAGGCTATAATTCGTCCAGAAATGTGAAAAACTGGGTAGGTCAAATTTCCGTCGATTACATTTTTCGTGGATGTATTGTTATTAATATTAATTTTACCCAGCCGCTCGGGCACTACCTTCTTTGCCGCACCTTATCACACAAACAATACATCTACTTCTACCTCTTCTAGAGCTTTAAATATATATTTCTCCCGATATCCAATCTGATACTGAAGCTTTGTTTACTCTCAAATGCTATTATTCTATATCATTTCTTAAAATAGTTGGTTCAAGTTCCTTTCCTTTTTGGTTGTCTTAAATTATACCATAACTTTTTTTACAATACTATACCTATCTCTTTCTTTCCATTCTTCTTTTCTAAGTTTAATAATCTGGGTTAAAAACAACTCAACAACATATTCATAAACAGATCCTTCACTTGTATATTTCAATATTCTTTTACTTTGTGCTTTTCTTGTAATGTACCTATTTTCATCTTGTGTTTTGTTTCACATTCTTCAGTATTGGTTCCTCTTCGTCTCAGTCTTTTTCTTCTTTCAAACATTGTAAGAGTTTGTTGTGTTATCCAATACCTATCAGTACTGATTCTATTGTTTCTTTTTTTATTTTGAATTCTTCTAATTGATTTTCAGGTATTGTTTTTAAAATTGATTTTTGTTTTCCACATTTTTCATTTATTATTTGTAATTGCATGACTATAATTCTTTTTTTAATTCTGTATTTATTGTTTTACGTTTCTTAAATACCAATTTCAGTAATATAACGAGCAACTAATGGTTGGTTCCACATTCTACCCTATGAATGACTTTTGCATTTTATACTGATAACTTCCATTTGGAAATTATTACTGTTGGTCAATTTGATTTATATACCTGTATTCCGGTAATTTTAAGAGTATATAATAGATAGATCCGATATGCTGCTTAAAAAGTATGTCCGTCCCTAGTAAGTTGTTTTCTGTAAAGAAATGCAGCTTACGTTCTCCACGTTCTGTCATATGATTTTTAATAGCTGTTCTTAAAGTTCATACCCATTACATAATTGTAATTTCTCTTCTGAATAAGGCTTTGTTGTACTAACTAGCTCATAATAGGAGTTAACCAGATCTCCTTCTGTTGACTTAAATGTTAGGGCATATACCTGAACTACATATTGCAAAACTTTGCCTTGTGTGCTGAAAAAAAATTATTATTAAAATCCAAAGCAATTTTAAAAAAACTTTATTAATACTAAGTGCAGTGTGTTTGTTAAAATAAAATTATGGTATCTGAGCAAATAAAAGTGCTATAAACTTAATAATAATTTATTTGCCAACTTCAAATCAAAATATTTTAATAATACGCGATTATGAATTGAGAACATTTTGTTTATCATAAAATTATTTTTTTAATAGACTACTTTTTTGTATATATGCTTTTAATATTTCTGATTAGTGATAAAATATTCTTTTAGTTGTATTAAACTGAATAATTCTAATATAAATAGAGAAGTTTAACAATAATAGTTATCAGCGGAAAATTGCAATACAATTAAAATCTTGTGTTTCTATATGTAGTAAATTTTTATTAAATATATCTCTTTGTAGTTTACTTTGTTAATATATTTTTAGTATCTCGTTATGCTACGATAGAAGCTAATAATCATGATTAAACGTTAAATTATAATCAAATACTGTAATATAATAAAAAAATTAAACAAACGGCTACCACTTAACCCAATAGATTCGTAGTAGGATTGGTACGATGCAAACCAGTTTGGTTTATTGGTTATTATATCATCTGATGTAAAACATCCATCAATCTTAAATGATTAAATCTATTAAAGATAGTTGTAGGAAATGCCAAATTGTGATTAAATGCAGAACTCATTGTTCACTCAATCTTAATTACACAAAGCGTTTGCCTACGAAACTCCTTTCTCTTTACTTTTTAGTAGTATAGATATCAAACATACTTTTTTTAAATTATTTAGATCCAGAAAATTAATACAAAAAATTCTCTATTGCTTTTTTAGGTTATTAAGTAGAAATAAAATAATGTACATTTGCTGTCTCTAAAAAAGTTAGAATTTTATAACGCGCGTGGATTTATTAATGGTAGTGAGTGAACATGACCACTTTTGAACGTTAAATTGTACGATGTTAAAGACGGCCAAGCAACGGAACCTTTTTAGGTACAAAATTTTCTCAACTAATTCAGATTTCAACTAATTTAGGCATAATTTAGATGATAAGAAAAGTAGATGTCCTGTTGCTTCAATTAGTGAGAAAAACATTCAAATTACAAGCAATTTGAAGGTTCTCTAAAAGTACTACCACCAGCCTTAAATAAAATTTTGCATCAATATGTTTAGGCTAGAAATGTTTGGTTTCGTTGGTCGCTCACTGTTGATTAAAAACAGGTTACGTGAATTAATGTAAAAATATTTGTTTTTCATGAATAAAAAGCGTCAAAAGCTTTAATGCTATCACAAAAGATAAAACTTGGGTCTATCAATATAACTGACACACTAAGTCAGAAATTCGTATCAAAAAATAAAATTCTGTGAAGATAATAAATATTTTAAATCTCAATTGAAATATTAATTATAATTACCCTTATGTAAAGTAAAAAAATATTTCACTGTCAACACTTCACTACTCTTTAAGTAGAACGTATGGCATATTCATATAAAAAATTGTAATACTCTAAAAAAAGATAATAATTTTAAGGCAAAGACAATATTTTTATACATATTATATTTACAAACTATAAAAACTATGCAATTACAGGGTTGCGTTGTAGTACTGTAAGGACCTAGATAAATATTTTTATGAAAAATTACTTTACATTACCCACTTACAAATTTATAGAACAAATTCTAAACAAACTCCTAGAATAAGTGCACGCATAATATATCAAGTGTGAAAAATATATATGAAAATATATTATCACATCTTAAAACTATTATAAGAAATTATAGAGCGAGACAGTGGCCCATAGATAACAAAATCAACAGGTAATACATGCGATAAAATTGGCAAAATGCAATGAAGTCTCAGGCCCTGGTGAGATTTCAACAGAAATAAAATCAATCACAGAGGAACAGAGTTGCACTAGTGGACTTGTATAATAAAGTATATAACATACGAATGATTTCCAAAGGATAGTTTAAATCAACTTTTATAACGTTACCAAAGAAAATAACGCAAGAAAATGCAATAACTACAACGGACAATTAGTTTAATGTTACGCTCAAAATATCATACTAAATAATGTTCAGGAAAGTAGAATAAGACCT
Source organism: Sinelater perroti (assembly GCA_036346155.1). Lineage (NCBI taxonomy): Eukaryota > Metazoa > Arthropoda > Insecta > Coleoptera > Elateridae > Sinelater > Sinelater perroti. The sequence continues at coordinate 8,263,650 of JARFIY010000265.1, forward strand.
TAATAATAGGTATATAAATAAGTACTTAGCTTTTTTCTGAAAATTAAAGTTTTATTTAAAAACAAACAAAAAAAGCTTAAGTATCAAAGAATTCTCCGTTGGCATCGATGACCTTTTGCCATCTTTCGGGTAGCTTGCGAATTCCCTGGTGATAGAAGCTCACCAGCTTCGAGACGATAAAGTTATCGATGCATTTTCGGACTTCTTCTTCTGTTTTGAAGTGCGTATCAGCCAAGTGATGTTGTAACGATCGGAATAAATGATAATCGGAAGGGGCCATGTCTGGGCTATACGCCGCATGTGGGAGAAGTTCCCCGCCTAACGCGTCTGCAGCTCATCCGTGTCAAATGTTTGAGGACGTCCAGCACGTGGTTGATCTTCAAGACTAAACTCTCTTCCGAAAAATCTTTAGTAACACTTTTTGCACGTTGCTTCAGCTTCAGCAGCGTTTTTCTTAAGATGAAACGCAAAGTGGATAGAAAATCGAATATGCTCTTTTGTGATTGCCATCGTGAACACAGCTGATTATTGAAGTTACCTGCATCAAACGCCAAACTGCATGATGTTTCGAAAGACCAAATGCTATTGCTTTAAAACCGCAAGAGGGCGGACTAATACGTTACATGCAAACGGTGATTTGCGTCCTGTGAAATCTAAAGCTGAGAACTTATTTATACATCTATTAAAACCTAATTCCGTTTCAGGAAGGGGATGGGTATAAGAAAGGTCCTATTTACTTTTACTCCATTGACTCAAAGATGTGTGGATATTGTAACAAATTTTCAAACGCCCTCCATTACGGTCGAGCGACAGCCATAATGCCTTCCAGAAATCCAACTCCAAATAGACGAGTCAGTCTCGTAAAGTCAAGCACCACAAATAAATACCGTGTAATTTTATGTTATTCAAATAAATAAATAGATAATAAACAAATAAATAAATTTTCATTGCATTTAAATAAAGTAAATAAGTAGTTAAGTAAATTTACAAGTGTTATTCACCACTGTTGATAGGTACAATAAAGCATTTGACAAAGTTTGCTATAAGTACCTCATTTGATTACTTAAAGACAAAAACATAGATATAAAACATATTAGAATAATGACTCATCTATATTTCGACCAAACTTCTAACGTAAAAAAAGACAATTATTATTAGAAGAGATACAGATACAAAAGCAAGTAAGACAAGAATATAAACTTTTGCCGTTACTCTTTAATATATATTCAAAAGAAATAATTGAGAAATCATTAAAAGAAACACCTATTAGGATTAAGGTTAGCAAGGTATATGTATAAACAATATCAAATATGCAAATGAAGCCAATTACTTTGTCATTAGAAAATCTACAGAAAATATTAGATAAAATAGTCCAAGACAATCAATATCAAACATATCAAATTTATGACAATTACAAAATCACAACGACGGCAAGAAAGTATATAGATTATAGTTGAACAAATAAAGAAATTTCAACAACTTCAATACTTGTATAATCCTATTTAGACTCAAAATTGTAAGATACTCTGTGTTTTCAGTAAGGTATAATGGACTTAAAGTTTGAACGATAAAAAAAGCACCAGTGTTCAATTAAAAGCGCGGGCTCGTTGAAATTAAACTAAATAGATAGGGTAACGAATGATAAAGTACTTAGAAAAATAATTATTAAAGAATAAGAAGTATCAAACACAATTAAAATAAAAAATTTCAATATCTGCATTACCTGATAGGAGGAGATAAATAAAATGCTACAGAATATCATGCAAGGAAAACACAAAAAAAGGGAAAGTAAAGGCAGAAGGAGCTTAATAATTTGAGACAGTAGTACAAATAAATGCAAATAGCCATATTGATATCCAACCTTCTAAAAATAGACGACACCGAAAGAAAAGAATGGATAAATTGATAATATCTTCATTTGAAATTGTTTCCAGAAAGTTAAAATTTCCACTAAATTAAAGCCAATACACATCACTTCCCGGTCTATTTTACAGTTCAAACATAGAATCTTTTAAAAATAGCCTAAAATAGGGTAACATACAGACCAAAGCTATTCTAACTTCTAGGTAGAATTAAATTTTCCAATCCTAATAATTCAGGTCTGATCATGAAAAAGGCCACTCGTCGTGTAAATTGACTTAATGCTTCCACAAGTGAACTATTCTTGAGGAGACTTCGCCTTGTAACCAAGTACTAAGTTTTACAAGAAAACCTAAAGTATACGTTCGAATATTTCCGTTGTTACTTTACTGTTTTGTCCAAAACATCTTTTTGGTACATTCAAGTCCTAGATAGTAAAAAAAATTTTTATTTATTTTTAGTTTACCTCGTTTTTTTAATATCTTTGTTTCAAGAGCTATCAGTTTCTATTCAAATCTCTACCCTTACTTTACTAATAGAAAATGGTAACCGAAAGGTGCTAACTCAACCAGACCGCACCTTGTGATTGATAAGAAACTTCACCAAACCTCTTAATAATGCCTGATATTTTTTATTGTTTAGCAAACCCTTGCGCAAAGCAATTACTGAAATTCTGTTCTCTCTAAAAACTCGCTGTATTTTTGCCTAAAAAACTAAATATTTAAAACTTTTGGTAGTAGCAGAAGCAATAAATAAATAAATAGTAAAAATTACAAAACAGATCAATTGAATAATTGCTTTAAAGAATAATTAGTAAAATATTATACTGTTATTCTTTTTTATTTTATTACTTCTTTAGTAATATAATTTGTTCTATTCCGTACTTATTTTTCTGAACTATAAAATTTAAACCCGATATTCCGTCTATCAATTTTTTTATTTACATATAGTTATCTATATACACTAAAGGTAATTATTATTTAATTTATTGTTAACATTTTGTTTTTATTTTCTCTTGTTACTAATTATAATAAAATATTTTCTTATTTGCTCGTTTATCTTCCACTTGTAAACTTTACAATGAACAAACATCTAAATAGCCTAGTGAAAGTTCAAGTATGGACGTTGACGTTGTTGCAAGGCCAAGCATTTTACACTTACATAAGTATCACGGACAAAAAAAATGTTGGCTCATATTAATGGTTTGCAGAAAATGTATTAAAAATTAAACACACAAAAATAGTTTACACGTATACTTCCATCTCCAAAAGAAGCGTTCCTTAGTAATAGAGTCAAAACTAATATAAATCACACCAGTCTAAAGCAAACAAAGCAAATTGCTCTTTATGTTGCTTATAATGAATAATTTTAATGTTATTAATAAATTTGATATAAATGGCCACAATTTTAGTTTAATAAGTAACTTTTTTTGCAAAATTGAATTTCGTCAAAGCCCTCCCAATACTCGTTTTTGCTCTATGCCACTTCTTCGTTTAAGCAACATTATTGTCCATTAAGAAAAGTTTTAAGTTTCGAAAGCAAGTAGTAATCCGAGGAAACTAAATACAACAAATAGGCTGAATGCATGAGTACAGTCAATTTTTGTTCAGGACATGGCTTGAACAAGCCAGTACAATGTCGCAGTGAACACTTTATTTGGCTATTACAAAACATCTTTCTGCGATCGTGGCTTATAGTTTCTCCAAAAGTTCCACGTATTATCTAGCCTCCCAAAAAGTCGGTATCATCTTTCAGTTCGTATAATAGACTGTTAGTATTGCTGTTTCATTTGCAGTGTGCAATAGTAAATACAATTTTTATTTATTAACACAAAACATTACAAAAATAATTAATTTTTTACATTTTATCAGGCACCAATCTTACGACATGTTTTTCGTATGTGGTTTATGAAAATGTAGTACATTCGCTCACCTGAGATGCCTGTAACCTGTATTATAGTCCTTTCATTCGTTTTTCAAGTATAGACCAAAACGTATATACGGATTTTCTGGCGTGGCAACTGTTTTAATTCTACAGAACGTAGTGCAACTTTAATGCTTATTCTATTGCAGTAAAAAATTTTTATCCAAATTTAAAGAATTTCATAGAAAGGACATAAGTCACCCATCGTAAGGAAAGTTCTTCGCTATTTTCTCTTCTAAAAAAATAGTTAAATCACACTACATACTCCAATTTTAACTATTTTGCATTGCTACTCAAAACGCTTACCCTCAAACAACAAATCGGTACAAAAATGATTTATAACCACAGAATATTCAACTGAAAAAATAAAATTTTAAAACCACCAATAGAATTTCTATTGCTGTTGCTAAGTTGCACAAAACCAAAAACCGATAATCAACAATTTATTAAAATTAGTTTTAAAAAAACTATTATATAAGAAATTCTACTATAAAGAAATAGACTTTTGTACTATACCCATCAACAAAATACAAATCAACCTATAAAATAATGCCAATATAATGCTGTATAGAACTGCAAAATTGTAACTACATGTGTTTGTTTGTAACAGACATTGCAACTCCTACAGTTATGAACCGATTTAATAGGTCAATATCTAATTCGAATCGGTTTGTTGTCAAACCTCGCACCTATCGATATTTCATGCACTACATGACCAATTCTTGCCGTTAGTAGGCGCACGCGGCACAACTTTGATTTATGTAAAACTGAATATAGCTGAATTAATGTCATCATGCTTAGATATGGCTGAGAAAACAATTATTTGCTAATTTCTTCTTCGATTACGATTTAAGTTTTCGGAGCGTGCGGGCATACTTTGCGCCCGGCGATAATCAAGTGTCTGCGCGTTAAATCGAATATGAGCTTATCTGCGATCGAACGTTACCGAGGTCAAGGTGCGGTGACCTTACGAAAGTAAGATATGCAAAATGACCCTGAAAGGCAACCAAACATACACTCAGAGCTCAGCCACGCCACATCTTATATCAGCTGTCTTTGTTTACTTTCTGTTCAAATGTATAGTAAATTAAGTTTAATCGTGTTTAACTGACCAGATGTTCGAGTTAAATATTCGTTTTAGAATACATTCACTATAATTTAGCTATATACTAGGAATGACTTATCCACACCCGTCTTAAAAGAGTGTAGTGGAATAAGAAATTCTATGCTATCTATCTATTCTATTCAAATCTACCTTCAACGCTAAAACCCTGCGTGTAATAAAAGACTTCCCAATTAAAACTTTAATAAGTGTACTACACTTATTCTTAAGTCTACACCGTGAAAACGTTTTAAGGCATACATCGCTCCATTACAGTGACGTGATCAAATAAATTCACACCTAAACACTGTGGTAAAAAATCATATCATTGAACACGTACCTAACGGCAAAGCACTTGTTTAATGTTTAATGTTGAAGACACTTTACAATTCTCGACGGTTGTCATCAATTAGCAAGTTCCTTTAATTAAGGAGAGTAAGAAACTTACCATATTCATTATTCCATAGGATAGCTACTGTTACTAGCGTAACATGTTGAGGTTAATTTCAGCCGAAGGCGAGCACAATCAGCATGGTAACAAAGCCTTAATCTAAGATAATAGGAAGAGCTAGCATATTTAACTAGCCCTATATTTATTCCGTGTAATTCTGAAGCTTTTCTTTTTTTGTATCCTGCAATTTGTTTTATAATTTATCCATGGTAATCTCATCAACTTCGGAAAGATAACTGTCACCATTCGAGTCTGTTCAGTTACGCTCAATTTTCACTTCTTTATATAACAGTCTTTTATTCTGGTTAATTTTTCTGTTTAATTTAAATGCCTCATGAATCTATTTGCTAGTCTTTCACTTCCATATATATTATTCACTAATAATTTATCCTGAGATTATTGGTAAGTTTTCTTTGCCAGTTTTTGGAAGAATTCCTCTTTTGAATATATTAGTCTTTTGCTTCTTGTGTGTTCTTCTCCAAGAGTCTATAAGTGCTTTTTGTTTTTAGTCTATGGTTGATTGTAATTCTTTGCTTCCTCTTTCCTATTGCTACGCTTACGAATTTTTCTTATATTATTTCACTCTACGTCGATATCGTTATTTATTGAGTATTCCAGCTAAATGTCCGTTTATTCTTTTAATATTTTCTTGCTGGCGTAAATATACTTTAAATACTTCTTAAACTGATGTTACGATTCTTGCTTTTAATTTTCTGCATCTTATCAATAATTGTAGACTTTAAAAAGTAGCGATCAAAACAGATATCTCCACCTAGATAAATCTATAATAGACCTCTACCCCTTACGCTCTATAGGTATTTATAAATTAAAATGTGATCTGTTCTGTTATTAAAATTAAGTGCTTCTTGTAGTTGATCGTAAAATCTTTCCGTACCTTTTTCTTCCATATTCGGATGCGTACGCGCAAGTGACTTCTATCAATTTTAAAGCCTATTTCGCTATTTCTTCATTTATATATGTATTTTTTCATTTGTTATTTACAAGTACCGCCATTTCGATATACCCGCCTATTTTATGGTACTTTGCTATAAACAATAATATAATCTTTTAAATCTTGAGTACCTTTTAACTTTTTCTTTGTTTCCGTTGTTACCACAATATATATTTTTCGTTCTTTCAGTATGTTATTCAGTTCTTTTTCTTCAGTTTCTCTTTCCATATATTCTACATAGTTACTGTAATTCATACCAAGTCACTTGTCTTTCCACGCCTTGTTTATCCACTTTTATATTCATCCCTCCTTCCAGCACTTAAATTTCAAGTGTTATGGGGCAGCCATCTTTAGGCCATTTGACTTAATTGATCTTTTGTTGTTTTTATTTAATTTAAATTAAATTTAATTAGGAGTCAAATTAAAGCTTGCTTTTAATTTAATGCTCAAAATAGGAAGGAATATTGGAGCTAATTAGTTAATAGGAGTTAAAAACAACTGCCTGTGGCTCGTGCCGAATGAAAATTAATTAAAATCCCCTATAAGTAACATCAGTTTTTTGGCCAGAGGCGAGGGTATCCCCCTCACTCTGGTAACCTTTTAGTCCTCGTGACGTAACTATAGCGGTTACGTGGGAAAAAGAAATTGAGCCCTAACCAAACGATGCAGGGGAAAAGGACATTTGGTGTCGGTTACCCCGATCCCCTTAACAGACCCTGGTGGTATGTATTCCTGTGTGTAAACTGTTGTGCTGAATAATGAATTGGTCAAGTATATGTTCGTATGTTTGTTCTGATGTTATAACCTGAGTTTCGTTCCATTTTTTTCTGAGTTTAATAACATGATCTATGGAATATTGAAAACAATCGAAAATTTTAGTATTAATAAACTTGTTTTGTTTTGGTTGTTTTGATGATATATATTTTACGTACCTTCTAGAGTTAGTTCTCGTGTACTGTTTGCATAAGGTATCTTTACTATCTCTTTTTCCTCCCCTATTCTCAATTAAACTTGGGACCAGCTACAACGGAGTTAAGGGTAATTTACATTCCAAAATTTCATATGAACTCTCCAAAATTGATAGCAAGATCAGAAGCATAACCTCTCATATATGTGAAATTTGTTATATCGGCCCAATTGACTGCAAGCACGCGTGGCGATTAAGGCCGCGATGTAGGCCGCAGCCGCGCTCGTGCAATTGGCTTTTAGAATTAGCTTTTAGCACTTGCTTTGGCACGTTGATTTCGTTAAGTTCGCGCGACATTAAGCCCTTGCTTTATTCATTTTAAACTGGCCATTTCAATTACGTTAAGTTCACGCGACTTTATACTTTTGCTTTATTAAAACCTGCATTTCGCATTTTTGTTCGCGGCATTACAAACAAACCTGAATAACTATATACAAATTATATACAAATGGCGATAAATAGCTTCATCGTGGGTCGAGTATAAATTCCCCCCGAAGTTCGAACTCGAGCTACTGGAGCCACCCCATCTTTCCCAGGAAACACCTCGTCAACTATCCCCAAGGGCCATTTTATAGGGGAACAGTTGTTTTGGTCAATTAATACTACGGTACCCGGTTTCAAAGGTTCAGTTGGTTTTTTCCACTTCCGTCGGACCTGCAACTCGTGTAAATATTCTCGCCTCCAACGCTTCCAAATATCTTGTACAACTCGATCCAACAACTGGAATCAGCTTATCGATTCAGGGGGATATGGGAGACGAGCTCCGCCGGTAAATTTTCTGCCGGTTTCAGGTGCATGAAGCGAGTCGGAGTCAAGACCTGAAGATCCGATGGATCAGAACTCAGTGGGCAAAGGATTCGGGAATTCAACAAAGACTCGATTTGAGTTAGAACCGTAGTAAGTTCTTCATATGTCAAAATCTGATCACCAATTACTCGGGAGAAATGAGCTTTGACAGATTTAATATTAGATTACCATAAACCGCCAAAGTGAGGAGCACTGGGAGCTGAAAATTTCCACTCTATTCGATGATTGGCTAAACCGTCACGTAGGGATCGGCGATGTTCGTCGGACTCTAATAACTGTACTATTTCTTCCAACTCAACTTTTGCATCTACAAAGTTGGTACCTCGATCAGAAAAAATCGTGCGACAACGTCCGCATCTGGCCAAAAATCGTTTTAATGCTGCTAAAAACATAGGAGTTGACAATTCTGTAACCAATTCAATGTGGACCGCTTTGGTAGCTAAACAAATAAATAAACAAATGTATGCTTCACGAAGGATGGGCTTTCGACCCTTTCCGAAAGAAATTTTTAACGGTCTTGCGTAATCGACACCTGTCTCAAGAAACGCCTTTGCCTCTGAAACCCGCCTATGTGGTAAATCTCCCATCATAGGTGACCAATTCTTTGGACGAACTTTAAAACACCTATTACAAGCACGGACACACGTACGTACCGTTTGTCGCGCGGAAAGAATCCAAAATTTTTCTCTTAACAATGAGAGTAACAGATGGGGCCCTGCATGGCAATGAACTATGTGGAAATGATTAATTAATAGTTTTACAAAAGAGTTCTGTTTTGGCAAAATGATGGGGTAACGGAGATCAAAGGGCAACTCCGAATTTTTCAACCGCCCTACGACACGCCGTGGTCTAAGAAAGGGGCAAATCGTTGTAATTGATCGAAACAAAGTTTTCCAGTTTCCAACGCCTGAAACTCTTTGCCAAAATGACAGCGTTGTACAACAAGACATAAAGACCGCTTTATTTAATTCCTCACCAGAAATATCCTGCATCGGGGGTAACTTTTTTCCAAACCTCAAGATCAATACCACCACCCGTAACAAACGCATATAAGAGGAAGAACGACCAATTAACGCTACTATCGGATTTTCGAGGCAGGGTTCTTCGGAGACAAATAACGCCAACTTTATGGAAGCTCGGTTTCAGTATTATTGGTCACCACTCGATTTATCGGCCATATTCCTTCGGGAGCGCTCAGCCAAGATGGGCCTTTCCACCACAAGTGATGTTCAAATAATTCTTGGGGTGACAATCCCCTTGATAGATAGTCCGCCGGATTCTCCCCGTCGTCAATGTGAAACCAAGAGTCAACTAAAGCGTTCTCCTGAATGTCGGCTACTCGATTGGCGACAAAGGTCTGCCAACGATCGGCAATTTGGCGGGGAGGAGGATCGTCCCAATCAATTTGAGCCTGCCACAACTACTTAATAAATAGCTTAGCCATTAAAATAGTCGGACCTAAAATTCCCAAAGGATCAAACATACGGGCAATTGTAGACAACATATGTCGTTTGGTACATCTTCGTTTCTCTGCTCCAATCCGAAACCAAAAACAATCGGATTGGGGATTCCAAAGTAACCTTAACACCGGGTTCGAGGCATCTCCATAATCAAACTTTCTAACTAAAGTATTTCCTGCCAATTCGGGTACATTAGATGACCATTTTACCAAAGAAAATCCCCCAGCAGCCATCATCTGTTGTGATTGGACTTGTAACTCGCGAGCCTTGTATATGTCTTCTAGTGATGTAACCAGATCATCTATATACATGTCTCTGGGAATAATATCGACCGCGATTGGAAAATTTTGTTTCTCCTCGCCCACAAGTTGATGAATTGTTCGCAAGGCTAAATAGGGAGACACCGAAAGACCAAAAAAAAAAACTGTGTTCAATTGGAACACTTCTACAGGACCCTCTGGATGAGGTCTCCATAGCAATTTTTGATATTTTCGGTGTAGCCGCACGTACCCAAATCTGCCAATACATTTGTTTTATGTCTGCGGACAAGACAATAGACGGAAATTTATTAACAAGTCAAAGATATCGGTTTGCAACTTCGGCCCTACGTAAAGTAAATCATTAAGTGATGTTCCCGAGCTCGTTTTCGCACTCGCATCAAATACTACGCGTAGAAGCGTTCTGGAGTTTAAAAACACCGAAGTGGGGAATAAAATAGCCAACGTCAGAATTAAAGTCGGCCGTCACTGACATGTGACCTTGTTCCAAATAATCCGAAACGACGTCCTTATAGAGGCTTTTCAACTCCGAAAAACGTCGAAAGCGCGCCTCCAAGCCTAACAACCGACGAAACACAAGATTGTAGGAGTTTCCTAACTTATGTGGATCTTCCTTGAAAGATAAAGAGGCGATGAATTTCCCAGAACTCGATCTTTTCACCGTCGAAGAAAACAATTCCTCGCAAATCTTGTTTTCTTGATTTACGAGAGTTGTTGAAGGGACTTCCTCAACTTCCCAAAATTTTTGAAGGAGCGTCTCAACCGATTTATTTACAGCAACTTATGGGGTTAGTCTCCTCAGACACAACTGGAGTCCTACCCATAACAACAAACCCAAGGGGGCTTGAAATAGCAACCGGAAATTTTGGTGAACTTCTGATGGTCGTATTTCCCAGAATCTGGCTGATAAACTCAGCACCTAAAATTCCGTCTATTCCTCCCGGAATGTGAAAAGTGTCATCTGCTAAATACAGATTTCGAAGATAAGCCAACTGGGAAATATCGACTTCCGCGGACCGCAGTTTGTCGACAATCTTCTTTACGATAAGGGCTCAATCGTAAACGAAATACTGGAATCAAACCGAGACGAAAAAGTCAAATTGGTTTTTCCATAAATTGTTTGTGGGGCTCCCCCAAGACTTAAAACCGAACATTTCAGGCATTCAATCGCAAGTTCAAACGCCGACACGCCTTTGAGGTTAGAAAATGTGACTGGCTTCCAGAATCTAACAAGAATTTCAAATTTTTAAAATGCCCCGATTGGTTGTAAACCCTTCCGACAACCGTTGATAAAACAACTGTCGACTTTTCTGGGATCGCGTACCTTTTAGGATTTTCCAGCGAACACAAAGCCGTCTCTTTAACATCCGGCAACCGGCCTGCTGGTTTACTCTCTTTGGAAAAGATAGAATGCAAAAGGGGTGATGAGGTAAGTCACATTTATTATAGGAGATGCATTGTCTACATGCTGGAGCTCGGTGACTGGGTGAGAAACATCGGAAACACCAATGATGACCTTTTATAAATTCAAACTTTTTCCACGGGGATAACTCTAAAAATTTACGACAATCCTTGAGGGATTGACCTTTCCCTTGGCAAAATTTACAAATTTTCCCGTTCATACGAGAATCTGGATTGAGTAGAAAATTGTGCGTGGTACGTGGAATTTTCTCCAGGATCTTGTTGAAGTTTCCGAGGGTTTAACGAACGGCATAGTTTTTATTTGCTTTTGTAGGAATCGCACAAAATCTTGATAGGTAGGGATATCTTTGTTTCGATGTGCCTCTTCAAAGGAACGTCTTGTTATCGGGTCTAAAATTTCTAACCCCGATTCAAAAACACAAAATCTCCGATATCCTCCAAGCCTAATTGTTTAATTGCCGCAATGGGCCCACAAAAATTATTTAAAACCGCTGTTAAACCTCCTCTGGATTCCGTACGTAGTTTTAAAATTAAATACCTGATTAACATAATTGTTTGCCAGCGACCTTTTATCTTTAAAACGATCAAATAAGGCTTCCCAAATTACCTGATAATTACTTGCTGGGGCAGTAAACCCCTGGCAAACCTTTAAAGGCGAGCCTTGTAATTTTGACATCAAAAGTGTCACCTTCTCTAAATCTGATAAATTTCAATTGTCGTGGACCAAAGTGGTGAATAACTCGCTAAAAACTGGTCATTTTTGGGGTGTATCATCAAAACTAGGAAGATTTACCGCGTTAAATTTTAGTGACTCGGTTTTTGGCAGGAACTCTTGAAGTGGTCACGCTTTCCGAAATTTGTTGAGCAACCCTCGCGATAACCTCCAATAAATTCCCAATTGCCGTAAATTTAGGAATAAAATTGAGATCCAAATCTAAAGAAATTTCGTTAATTTGAAATTCTAACTCATTAAATTCTTTAATCTTATCTTCGTGAATTGTAAGAGCCATTTTGAAATAAGCGAGATTTTGTCCCTCATTAATTTTCTTTGCAAAATCGTGCAATCTTTGTACACGAGCGAAAAACGTTTGTTTTTTAGTATTTAAAATTTTCAACAGATTTTCCGCCTTTCCTTTGTCCGTCATTTTTGCAATAATAAATTTTTAATGGCCAACAATCAATTAAAGTTTCAATTGAATAAATCAAATATCAAGCAATTTAACTCGACCGTGAAAATTTGCTTTCACAAAACAGATCCTCACAAGCGATTAGAACTTAACGTTCCAACGCTTAAAAGGATATCTAATCTAACGCGGCACACGCTAGCTCGACTATGGAACAAACAACAAAAAAATGATTCAAATCCGGGTCGTATGGACCGGGCTGCATAGGTAATTTTGAAGTTTGAATAGAGAACTTCAAACAACTCTAAAATTAAAAACACTAACCTGTGGAAACGGCTCTTCCCGCAGATATCGGTTCCCTGCTGTTAGTCCTGAGGCTTCCAGAAGAAAAATAGAAGGATATGGATAAAAATTAGGACAAGTTATCCCAACCTTCACAGCAGACGAAACGGGGGCGTCTTCCTGGTATAAAGGTTCCCTCGTCGAGCTGATAATTTGTCGGCGAGAGCACAACGAAAAAATGCCAAATGCAAAATCGCGAACAAACTCAAATGGGTAATGCCGCGAACAAAAATGCGAAATGCAGGTTTTAATAAAGCAAAAGCATAAAGTCGCGTGAACTTAACGTAATTGAAATGGCCAGTTTAAAATGAATAAAGCAAAGGCTTAATGTCGCGCGAACTAAACGAAATGAATGTGCCAAAGCAAGTGCTCAAAGCCAATTCTAAAAGCCAATTGCACGAGGACGGCTCGCGGCTTACATCCAGGCCTTAATCGCCACGCGTGCTTGCAGTCAATTGGGCCGATATAACAAATTTCACATATATGAGAGAGAATCAAATTATAGCCGGCCCTAATTTAAAATTTTAAAAAATAAATATAATTAGGAGATTGGCGCGAACACTAAACAAGTTCGAACTTATTAACACGAAGTGGTTTGGACCAGTCTACTCCACACTAGTGGAGTCTGTAAAAACAAATTTATTTTCTCATTCAGGTTAAAAGTATTTAACCCTCGTAAACCGTTTTTCAAGATAGCCAGTTTTAAAATCTGCTGAAACTTGTGAGCCACAACAAACCCCAATTCGTTTCCCTTGGATTCCAAAACTACACCTGTTAAGGGCGAATTTACCATATGCCCTCTCACAATAAAGGACGTATTTCTGCTCAACTTACATTCGGAACATGTATTTTGGTCAACTTTATCTTTTCTCCGTATCAAATTCACAAAAGAGTGCACATTTAGTGGTCGCTTACCTAAGCCTGACGTTGGTTGCGTGGCACAATTGAACTACCCAACTTAAAAAGAAAAGTAAACTTGATCCCTCCACAATTAACGATATTATACATAATTACACTATTATGTATTTATTTTATAAATAAAATATCAGTTTGTGTCACATACTATTCAAATGAGTTAAGCCGCCATTAAGAGACTTGAATTTAATTTTCAAACTTCACAAATTTTTAATCCTTATAGATCAAACTAAGAATACTTTGTAACCTCAAATAGTAGTACCAGATCTACCTTACTTATATAAATATATTTCACAGCCAGTTACCTAGCACAGTCACCTGACATTAGATAAATTCTTTTTATAATTTAGATAGCATGTGGGATGTCATATAAGTTTATTTTTATATAAGTTAATAATTTAATCAATTAAAAAATAAATAACTTTAATTTGCAACATATTCAATCATATATTTTGTATCCCGCGTTTATCCTTAAAAAAATTATCACTTGCTGGTATGGCCACACGGTTGAGGTGGACAAACCCGGCTTCAATCCTGGGCTCAGATGTCTAGCGGGCGACCTACTGAGTCACTAAAACTAATTAAATACCTGCGTTCACTTACAAAGGAAGCACGGACCTTTCGGGCCACGGATTTTTCTGAAATTTTTTGGGAACATAGTATTGATATAGAAGAATTAAATACTATTCTCTATATTGGTAGCGCTGCTTCTATCCACTCGGCTACTGGACTTACTGTAGTTGTACTAATATTGCTTACATAATTTTAATTCGAGATTTCTCAAAAATTCTTGGGAGGTGCATTATCTTCAAAAAACAACCAATGCTTTCATCATCGTCATCATCATCAGCCTCTTATTATCCACTGTTGAATAAAGGCATCTTCAAGTTTGTTCCATGCGTCTCTGTCTCTTGCGGTTTGAATCCAGTTTTTACCCGCCGTTTGTTTGATGTCATCCGTCCATCTTTTCTGTGGTCTTCCCCTGCTCCGCGTTGTAAGTCTTGGTCTCCATTGGATTATCTTTGTATCCCATCGGTTTGGCTCCTGCCGTGCCACGTGTCCAGCCCATTTCCATTTCATTTTTAGTATTCTTGAGATTATATCCGTCACCTTGGTTCTCCTTCTGATCTCTTCGTGATTGATTCTTTCTCTGAGACTGACGCCGATCATAGCTCTCATAGCCCTTTGAGTAGTTCTAAGTTTTACCATACTTTTCTCGTCAATGTCATTGTCTCCAGGCCATATGTTGCAACTGGAAGCACACAGGTGTCGTAAACCTTTCTCTTCAGGTTAGTTGGTATATCGGTGTTTTTCATTATATGACTGAGTTTTCCAAAGGCAGCCCAACTCTGGCTTATCCGGCGTGAGATTTCTGCGGTCTGATTTTCTTTCCCGATCCTGAATTTGTGCCCCAAGTATATGTATTCCTTGACTACCTCAAGATTGTTGTTGCCTACGTTGATACTCTCTTCGACTGGGCCCATTACTTTCGTTTTTTGGACATTCATTTTCAGGCCTACGTGTTCTGATGTTTTGAGGAGCTCATTTAGCATGTCTTTGAGTTGTTCTAGGTCATCGCTAATTAGGACAAGATCGTCCGCAAATCGAAGATTGCTTAGGTATGTTCCATCTACATTTAGTCCCTTTCGCGTCCATTCAAGGTTTTGAATATATCCTCCAAGACGAGAGTAAACAGTTTTGGCGAAATAGTATCGCCCTGGCGCACGCTCTCTTGACTTTAATTTGATTGGTTGTTAGTTCATCATTAATTTTACTTTTATGGTGGAATTTTCGTATATATATTTCAGTAGGTCTGAATACCTTGTGTCTATTCGGGCGTTGTCCAGTGATTTTAAGATTGCCGGAATTTCAATGGAATCAAATGCCTTATGGAAGTCTATAAATGCATAGATAAGAAGATGGGCATGTTGTATTCTGTGGTTTTTCTGATGAGGATCTGAGCGTTTGTAGGTGATTATTAGTGTCATAGTTTCTTCGGAAGCCCGCCTGCTCTACCGGCTGGTAAAATCCAATTTAGTTGTTAGGCGGTTTGTAACGATCTTGGTCAGCAGTTTGTAGAGATGTGATAGGAGGCTAATGGGGCGGTAGTTCTCCAAGTCTCCGCTATCGCCCTTCTTAAATAGTAAGATGACTTCCGCACATTGCCAAGCAGTTGGAATCTTCGCTTCATAGAGACATTTGTTTAACAGAGTGCGGACTGATTGTAGTAAAGGCTCGCCGCCCATTTTCAGCATTTCGATGATAATGCGGTCTTCCCCTGGTGATTTCCATTTTCATTTGCCGCAAGGCTGCTTTGAGTTCCCCGTTGTTAATTTCGAATTTCTTCAGATCCTACATTCATAATATGTTGTTGTTGGTATTTTTCTTGTGAATAAGTGTTGTATAAGGATTTGTAGAAGTTTTCGACGGACTCGATTATATCTTGTTTATTTCTCACCACTGTTCCTTCGGAGTTTCTCATTTTATATATTTTCGCTCTTCCTCTGGCCATTTTCGATCTCAGGACTTTCATGTTTGCATTATCTTCAATCACTGATTGAATCATTTTTGTATTGTATGCTCTTAGGTCTTTACGTATATGTTTGTTTATGTCCTTATTTAGTTGCTTATATTCTTCAGTTTCTCGATTTAACTCCTTTCTGTGTTCTATCATTTGCAGTGTTTCTTCTTTGAGTTTACTTGTTTTTGTCTTTTGTGTGCATATCTTTTGCCGCTGTTTGAACAGTAGATGTGATTGTTTTTGTTAATTAGTTTATTTCTAAATTGTTTAGTTCTTGGGTGGTCGGCAATTTGTATTTGATAAGCTCTGCATATTCATGTTGATGTTTGTCTATATATTGTGTTGTAGGAAATAGGTATAGTTTTGAATTAGTTTTTCCTTTCGACTTTGATATCGATTTTAAGGGTTCCCCTCACCATCCTGTGATCACTTCCCGTGTCAAACTTGTTCAGAACGGAAACATCGGCGCAGATATCTCTACGGTTTGATAGTATATAAGCTTTTCCAGGTCCACTTTCTTTGGGGTGGTTTTTTGTAAAATGTATTGAGACAGAATAATTTTTCTTGCTGTAAAAAGTTTAGAAGCATCTCTCCCCTTTCATTTCTGGATCCCAGTCCGTATTTTCCGATGTTTTGAAGATTGTCATCCTAATTTTTCCCTACTTTAGAGTTGAAATCACCCAATACTATTACATATTGGGTTTTTTCGTGGTGGATTGCACTTGTAATGTCTTCATAGAATTGTTCAGCTTCGTTTTCTTCAGATCTACTGGTTGGTGCATATACTTGGATTATTTGTAAGGAATATCTTTTACTAAGTTCAAGCGTTATATAGATAACACGGTCATATATGGCTTGCATTTTTGTTACGAGATGTTTTATACGTTTATTTATTATAATTGCCACTCCCCCTAGGTGTGATTGTTCTTCCTTATTATACTGATATAGCACGTGGCCTGTTTTGAGTGTCGTTGCGTTTTCACCCTTTAGTCTGGTTTCGGATAGACCGAGGATATCCCACTTGATGGCATCCAACTCTTGTTCTAATCTGGTTTGATGTTCGCCCAATCTCATTGTACGCACATTGTATGTTGTAACTCGAAATGTCTTGTTTGATGTATTTCTTGTCGATTTTCTGCCTCCCCCAGAATCTGAAATGAGGCGGTCTGATACTTGATCAGAGTGGGAATCTGAGTTACACACTCTACCCACCTGGAGTTTATATTTTTTTTGCTTTGCTTCTGCAAAATTTTACCAAAATCGGTGACCCGAAGGGTCCGTGCTCCCTTTATTAGAACAAGGAGTACTAATGCGGTCATCTAAGACGTTGCTTGCCACATCGCCTGGTATGGTGCGTAACGACCAGACAATGAAGGCGAACATATTTTCAACCTCTCAGTTAGCAGGTCTTGCTTCATCAGAAACGGAGAATCTTACGACTATATTTTATAATCTTCACTACCTCGATGTTTTCAAGCGGCTCACCTGAAATAATATGAGATATTGGTCGAAGTAAATCGTAATGTAATAGTAAGAGATAGAATTATATGAAGGTTAAGGCAAGTGTTTAGTTGCATTAAGTTCTCGAATTTTAGCCTTTGTTCTTAGAGCTACATGGAAAAGAGCGCTGTCTAGTTACTCTCTATTTATTTAAAACACCAGAACAAGTGACGTATATAAGTTTCAATTTAGCACAAATTCAAATTTTATCAAATGCATAACGTCGGTTTATATTCAAGTCTGTTATTTTTGAAAATAAATTTGGACGTTTGACTTGGATTTACTAAATGCCAAGCAATAATTTGTTTAATACAGCAGTCATTATAAGAATGTGTAGGTAGTTTACAACAAACTTCAATTCCCTTCTAGGTAAATCTAATTATGCAGTGCAACTCTTCATATTTCCAACTGCAATGAGGTGGCGATACATATATAATATCAAAGCAACAACTTCGCCTGATAACTCGTGTATTTGTATTTAAATTGTTTTAAACTTGATATGGCTTTTGAATCTACCGTAGTGAGCAAAGCAGAGCTTGAAACTTACATTTTTGGACACCTTTCGTAACTGACAGCTTAGACCTTTTTAGCAATACTCTCGTTTCTGTGCTTCTGTTGCTTTATGGTCAAGTTCAAATTTATGAGAAATAAAAGTTTCCCTTTTCAACTTGGTTTTCCTATTACAAAACTTTGAAAATGGGTTAATAATAATATATCTAACTAAAACTGTCAAAATATTATAAATTAATGAGCATTAATTTAAATTCTATAGACCATACGCTTGATCATTGTTTGCTTTATTTGAAACATAATAGGCGAAATACAAAGAAAAATGAGAAAAATTCATGTAACATTCTTTACACCAACAGTTTATTTTAACAATAATCGTGACTTGTATTTTCCGATTGTTGTTAGTTTTATTGAAGACAAATAAAGATGGCAAACAAACGTTTCCGTAAACGTATGTATTTTGTTATTATATTCCCGTTTTTCCACACCTTGTAGCATAAACAACTTTTTTCCAAGAATAAATTAATTGTTTGTCGTTTTAACTGCTATTTTAACTGATATTTTATTATGCTATATTTTAATATTTGGTGTTTATAAAGCTGTAAAGTATTAAAGGAACAACTAGCTACTTCATTGTGCCCTAAATTTCATTGGGAGCTTTTGCTAATTGGTGTGTAGATTGAAAAATAATACATTTTACATAAAATACTTTCTACTACACCTCTGCGACTGCACCCGTCCTATGATTTATACGGTCATTAGAGAACTTAATGAACAATATCGAAAATACATTATTTTTATATAATAAATTTATTATAAAATACAAATCTTTGCGTTCTAATAACGTAATAAAAAACGGTATGCCTTTTAATTTAAAATTTCCACTTATATTAATTCGAAAATTCTTCCCCCACCTCCAAAATTCTCTCTCTACTCGTTTATTTTGTGGTATCGTGCCTCTTCAGCAACTTATTTAATATGCGAGCTGCGTGTTAATATAAACATTTCCTTAAAGATTTAAAAGTACCTACAAGGGCTTCACCAATTTAAGCTAGCACATTTTTGCCCACTCCAGCTAAGACCTGCGAGAATATTCTCACAACAATAGTGAACATACATAAAAAACTCAGAACGAGGTAAGTGTAAAAGTTGTTTTATACTTATTTTAAACGATTTTTTTTGGCAATTCATCTCCCTAGTTTTGCGATAGATTAGGATTATACTACAAATATATCTATAGAAGGGGTAATATAGACATACCAGATAACTTCTTTTCATTTTTTTAAATTGGATAAGAATGTACAACTTTAAGAATGGAATATATTCTTGTAAGTAATGAATTTGTTATAATAATTAAATAATGCTAAATTAAAATTATCCAATACAATCGTTACTCATTTAAAACTGTGTGAGTTTCTCATTTCAATTATATCAGATAATTCTGCTGCACCATACTCACAAGAAGAGTGTCGGCACTATATGTCGCCGATTATTTTAATTACATGAATTATATGAAATATTGGGCTCTCAATTTCTATTTCGTGTTAATTGACCTATTTGACAGGTGCAAAGTTTTTTTGTAAGCCCAATGCAGAACTACAATTAATTTCTTATACAATGAACTTAATTATGCCGTGATTTTTAACATATATATTAATTACTATTCATTGTTTAAATGAACACTACCGCAAACAAATATTTACTTTAAACAAATAATTTGTTTACGTTTCAAAAAATACAAAATATAATCTGTGTAAATCCAAACTAAACAGCTTGATAGCTTTAAGTCATATAAACTTGCTAATTGTTAAAGGTAAACAAATTTTTTTACTCGCTACCTTGAGAGAATACAAGGATATAAAGAAACAAATAGAAATTATTACTTACAGCCTAAGAAAATATACATGAATGTGCGTTTTTGTTATTTTGTTTCTCCTGAAGATAAAATATTTTACCTTCTTTTTCATGATATTATTTATGTACGTTTCCATTTCGTTTCCCCTTCGTTTCTTCCATGCAATGTCAATATAATCTTGCCTACGTCCCTCAGCCACCCCTTGTCCGACATTCTCTCTACATGTCCATGTTACTTTAAAGCGCAGTTTTCAAAATTCTTAATAAATGATGATTTTATTCCAATTCTTGTAATATTTTTTGTACTACTAATGCTATTAATTAGGAGGCTTCTTCTTAGGAAGTTTAATTTTCTTGGTCTTATCTTGTCGCTAACTTGTGTACGAGATGCGTTTTAGTTTTAAAGTCTCCAAATTTTTTTCTGAAAAAGTATTTTTGCCGAAAAAAGTTCAAACTGCTGTTACTTCTCAACGTAATCTCCATCTAGAGGTACACATTTTTTACAACGTCGTTTCCATGGTTGCTGAGAACACTTCTTTAGGAGTGTGTTTTGGCCACTAAAAAATCGTCGATTCAACGACTTGATTGGAAAATAAGCGGTCACGGAAAAAGTCCTTCATGATCGGAAATTTTTGGCGACATCACCTGACAACATGTCCTGAAATATTGCTACTCGCGCAGCCTTGTGTTCGTCAGTCAGCATTTGTGCTTAGACAAACTTTCCGCCTTTTCAAGTCATCATACAAAATAAACTCCACAGATCCTACGAAAATACCAAGTTTAAAGGCGATATCACGCACACCTAATCGATGGTCTTCTATAACAACTTTCTCCACTCTCGCAATTATGTTTTTTTACCATCTTGTTGATTAATTTTTGGTTCTGTGTTTGTTTTATACTTCCTGGTATTTCTTCATCCATTATTGTTCTCCATTTTCCTGTAGGAGTTTTGTTATGGCTAAAAGTGGACTGTATCGTAATTTAAATTTTTTTTTTTGTTATATTAACAATCAGAATATGTACATTCTATAAGCTAATATTATGTAATTAAGTATTTGAACTTCGGACTTTATTGGATGGGACTCCCATCGCCGTCCTTCCATATTTAGTTAGTCAGATCCTTCGGCCACTTCATCTGAAGTCGCTTATTGAGAGGATCTGCTGTAAGTGGCTCCATAATTTCATTTGAATGATTTTCAAGTGTGATTTGGTGTTTAACAGCAAATTGTTTGATAATTTCTCTCAAAAAAGAGATATTTAGATCAGTGTGTATGGTGCGATTTGGCACATACCATGGTACATTTGACATGTTTCGTAGGATCTTTGACTGGAAGCGCTTTATGATGTCAAGATTGGAATTTTTGGCGCATCCCCATAACTGACATCCATATGTCAATATTGGGCGGATTATAACTTTATATAGTAGAACATTATTCTCCAACGTATTCCAAAGATTTTCTTCCTATAAGCCAGTATAGACTTTTTAACTTAATATCCATTTCTTTAGGCTTTTTCCTTATATGCGTTTTCCAAGTTAATCGCCTATCAAGATGGAGTTCCAGGTACTTAACTTCTTGTGATTGAGGTATGGGTATGTTGTTGAGAGTGACAGGTGGACATGTTGAACGTTTTGTTGTAAAAGTATTTTTTAAATATGAACAAAGAAACTTCAAATAAAAGCCAACGCTGAAACACTAACCTTTTTGGAAGCGGCGCTCTCTTGCATATATCGGTTCCCCGTGCTGTAATTCTGAAGGATCCAGAATGAGGAAATAAGGGAATGGGTGAAAAGATAGGACAAGTAATCTTCACAGTTCCGCAACAAGTTTTGTCCTCCAGATAGAAAAGAAATCGGACCGAGTTTTCTTACCGGAAACTTTCAATCAGGCAACAAAACGACCTCCGAGAAGAGGATAATCTGGTCGGCAAAATATCGAATTCCGCAACAAAATTAGCCTCGACAAAACGGCCACGCGAAAATGGTAACTCTTGCCGCCAAACAAAACACGTCGACGAACTCTCGGTCAAAACGCTCTCGGCCACGAAAAATTTAAAGCCGGTCGCCCCCTTTCTAAACCATCACAACTAAAATTCAAGACAAATCCGAAGCAAACGCAGCGGCCGAATTTTATCTTGGCTTACTCAAATCATACCTAAAGCACGTATACAGGATGGAGTCAAAAGACGGCCGTCCCTAATTTAATATCCAAATAAAAGTAATTAGAGATTTACGCAAACAGTTATGTATAGTAACGTTTTTGCTCTTGGAAGTGGTGAATAATACGCGTAAATTTACATAAGCTACTTATTTGTTTTACTTACAGGTGCTCAAAATTACTTGCTACTATTTACGTAAATGAGGTATATAATTAATAAAATTACACTATATTTATCCGTGTCACTACTTATGTTGGACTATTTCAGAATCTTTTGTTTGACGGCACTTTACTTCTCCTTATTGCGTGATGTTTATGCCTATTTAAGGTCTACTAGAAATACCTGAAAACGCCTGGAATGTTCGCATTGCTCGATTCACACACATGTACAAGCTGCGCAGCTGAAATGTGTTATATCCGTCTATGACAACTGGGTTCAATGAAAACTACGAAGGTTCTCCGAAAACGGGCGTTCGGAAATTCGTTACAATATAGTGTACGATTTATTGTTTTGTTTACACCACCTATATATTTGTTCTTTGTTTGTAAACTTTGCAATACAATATATAGTCTGTAGATGTAATGTCTAATATCGAGTTAAGTCGAATATAGTTTTCTTTTGCTTTCCTGATGTAATCGTTCCGTCTTATATTAGTATTGTGTTAGTTCCGGTTGTTCTTCTATATCTAATTTAGGTTCTTCGGCCCCCATTCCTCGTCTAGCCCTGCAGGTGCGTTTTATTTAAGTGTACCTATACTATTATATATATATATATATATATATATATATATATATATATATATATATGTGAATAAGTTCGTTCGGTTTTATTTAACAGTTTTATTTAAACAAAACAATAATTTTAACAATAGATTAATCAATATTGTATTCTCCGTTACTGTTTACGACCTGTTCCCACTCGACCAATTTGTTGATACCGTTCCGCCAAAAATCGCCCGGTCTGGTGACGAAGAAGTTTTTGAGCCAGTTTTTGAGGTCCTCTTCGTTGTTGAAGGTAACGCCCCTCAGGGAGCGGAAAAAATGGTAAACTGTTGGCGCAAGGTCCGGAGAGTACGGTGGATGCAAAAGAACCTTCCATTCGAGCTCTTAAAGGGCGGCTTTGACTTGGGCTTGTCTATCGGGCCTTTTCAGTCGAATAGCTTCATTCACGCGGTGTAGCTGGGCAATGTACAGCTCCTTGTTGACCGTGGCGTTCTTTTCGAGCATTTCCTAATGCACCATGCCCTCCCAGTCCCACCATACGCAGATCATAGTCTTCTTTGGGTGGAGATCTTGCTTTACTCTAGACTTCGGAGTTTCTCCTGGAGCCAACCACTCCTTTCTTTGCTTCATATTGACATATAGGCACCATTTCTCATCTCCCATGGCGATTCGATACAAGAAACGTTGTTTGTGCCCACGTGTTGCTCGATGGCGAGCCAGATATTGTGAAGCAATTTGAATGCTATTTTCTTTGTTGTTTTCTGTAAGGTTGTGAGGTACCCAAGCTCCCATTTTTTCAGCAAATCCCATTGAACGAAGATTGTTGAGTATGGTCTGATGATCGCAGTTCATTTTTCCGCCGATTCGCGACTTGCTTGACGACCGTCCTCTTTCAAAAGTGCCTTGAGACGCTCTTCATCGAATTCCGAAGGTCTTCCACTACGGGCGTATCATCCAGGTCAAAGTTGCCATTTCTGAACTTCGCAAACCATTTTTGTGCTGCACGCTCGCTTATGACATCTTTTCCGTACACACTGCATAGGTCCCGAGCGGCTTCGGCAGCTTTTGTCCTCGATGAAAAGCGAAGAAACAGGTGTCGAAAATGCTGATTTTGCCTCTTGGATATTCCATTTCTGTGCCTGAACAGTGATGAAAATTAAATTATTCAAAAAACAAATAACACAGTTTTGTAGAGCAGAAAAGATCTTTCTAATAAATACTAACACTTTGCCAAACAGCAAACAAATCGTTGTAAAACAAAAGAATAAATAAAGCGAACGAATTATCGCCAACTATATATATATATATATATATATATATATATATATATATATATATATATATATATATATATATATATATATATATATATATATATATATATATATATATATATTATATTAATTACATCTTATTTTCAACCACTTGGATTTTGTGGTAGAGGAGATCTGATATGGTGGTCAGTTTTCGATTTCTAATTTTTATTATTTTTTTGGAGAAATGAATCGAAACTTTCTTGGCCTTATGTTGTAAATCTACTATTTGAAATTATAAATATAAATGCTGTTTGTCCTAAAATGAATAGAAGTAAGTTTACTAAAATAAAATAAAATTATATACAACTGAAACAACCTGCCCCGTTACCGGGTTGGTTGTCACAGACCTTGGTGTCAGGTCGCTTCATGTGCCCAATTTTTGCATTCTACACACTCCACCCATTTTTTTTTTGAATTGTTGTTTGAAAATGCATCCAAGCACACAATATAGTAGCAATCTTTTTCATCTTTACTACCTTCTTCTATTTCTTTTTTTTATATTCTTCATTTGTTTGGGTCATAAAATTTATGTTTTTTAAAAATATCTCTTAGCTTTCTTTTGTTTTTGACTTGTCTCCTATTCCTCAATCAGCAACTAGTCTAGTGTATTGGTAATAATGACAAAATATTTTTTCTTGCGGGTTCCCTTTGCATTTTTTGTTTCCTCGCACTTGCTTTCGGCAACGGTCAAATTTCTGAAGGTAAAACTGTTTTAGTAAGATTAGGTTTAGCAACCCAACCCCAAACCGCCATTTTACAAAAACTACTTGATCATTAATTGATGTGATATTCCTATTATTTGAAAACACTCTCACAAACTGCATAGGGCTATAGTTGCTAGATGGTTGAAGGAAAATAAAAAGCATGCTTTTCTTACCTGCTATTTTTGTCGAAATCGCAGGAACAAAATTTTACGCTAGAGGACCAAAAACAATGCTATGAATAATATTTTACTATCTATTACTTGAGTTGCATATAAATGACTTTGTGACAACCAACCCTACTGTTACTTGTCCCTTTCTTTTTCTTGTTCTTGTTCTTCTTCTCCTTCAAGCTTTGGATTTTATTCGTTACGTTACTAATTTTTTCTTTTTTTATAGCTTCTCTTTCCATACCTTCCTCGTTCTTTCTGTTGCTCTATATCTATAATATATTTTTGGTAATATGTCATTCTCCATTCTTTGTAGATGATCGTGCCATTTCTGTTTGTATTCTTTAGTCTTTCAATCATATTACTTATAATTAATTTATTCCTTATGTCAGTATTATGTTGCCCGTCTTGTAGATTGTATCCTGTAACATTTCATAAAAATCATATTGTTTAACATTTCACTAGGTATTTTGTGTGTAACTTGGACACAAACTGTTTTGTAAAATATTGTGCTGTTGTGGTAATTGAATATAAAATACTGTACATTTTAGAAATCTAAAGTTATTTACCTATTTAAGTATTTTATTATCAAATACAATTTTTGAACACATAGAATTATGTTTCCAGAAAACCATTACTTTAGATTTATAAATATTTAAGTTGTGTTTTCATAATATTTTGTAATTTGTATGCTATTTTTAGTAGTACTGCTATAATAATCTGATGGCCTGCAAAGAAAATTTAGTTAGATATTTGTTTTTATTGATATTGTGTATATATTCTGGAATATTTGTCATCTGCTCTCTAATCTTTATCTATACTTATATTCAAAAGAATAGATGTCATACTCAACTTTTGTTTTAAGCCTAAATTTGTATTTTTCAATTGTGAATTCTATATACATGTTTTAGATTAAATGAGTATGACGCAATGCATGTATTCCTCCTCTTTTATGTGTTACTTCCTGTTATTCCTGTATATTTTATCAATAGCCTTTTGGTAATTTACAAATAACATGCGTGTTTATTTATTATTTTCTCGATAGTTTTTTATTACTCCTTTTACAATGAATATATTGAAGCCTGTTCATCATCGTCATCATCATCATTAGCTTTCTTCTACCCATTTACGGATATAAGCCTCTCCCATATTTCTCCATTTAGTGCGGCCCCTGTGCTAATCTGTTCCATGTTAGTCCCGCTTGCATTTTTATGTCATCCGCCCACCTCTTGAAGGGTCTTCCTCTGCTTCTATGTTCTCCCCATGGTCTCCATTGCATTATTTTCTTGCACCGTCCCTCTTGTTTTCTTATGCCCATTGCCACTTAAGTCTTGTTATTCTTTCTATAATGTCCTCAACTTTTGTCTAATCCATCTATTGGTTTTGCGGTCTTTCAAAGATATGTTCAAAATTCTGCGTTCCATTGCATGATGGTGTACTCGTAGTTTGTCTATCGTTTTTTTTTTTTTTGTAAATATCCACGTTTTACTTACATATGTGGTTACTGGCAGGATACATTCATTAAATATTTTTGATTTTAAGTATAGTGATATATTTGATGATAAAACGTCTTTCAATTTTCCGTAGGCTGCCCAAAATAATTTGATTCTTCTTTCAATTTCATCTGGTTCTCTCCTGTAGTTGTTACTATTTGACCCAGATATGCATATTTTTCCATTTTTTCTATAACTTTACCTTCTATTATTACATCCTCTTCATTAGTTTTATCGTTTGTGCAAATTTTTGTTTTTTTAAATTTATTTCTAGACCTTTTTTCCCGGCTTCTTTCTGTAATTCGCTTAGCATTATTTGTAGTTCTTCTTTATTCTCAGCTATTACTAATACGTCATCAGCAAAGCTTTTCTCCTTGTATTAGAATTCCTTTGTTTTCCCATTCTAGGCTTTTGAATATTTGTTCGAGAGTTATTAAGAATAATTTTGGGGATATTACGTCCCCTTGTCTTACCCCTCTTTGTATTTTGACTTTGTCTGTGACCTCGTGCAGCCTTATTTGCATAGTTGCGTTGTTACATATATGTTTTATTAGTCTACTGTATCTATGGTCAATTCTTGCCTTGTCTAGTGTTTCCATTACCGCCCACATTTCTATGCTATCAAAGGCCTTTTTGAAATCTACGAACCTTAGCCATAACGGTATATTATACTCTCTAGTTCGTTCTATTAAGATTTTTATTGTTAGTAGATGGTCTAAAGTACTAAAATTTTTTCTAAAGCCTGCTTGTTCTTTGCTTAAGTATAGTTCAAATTTGTTGTCTAATCGGTTTAGTAATATTCTCGTAAATAGTTTATATATCTGCGATAGCAAACTTATAGGTCGGTAGTTATCTAGGTTTTCAGTGTTCCCTTTTTTAAACAGTATTATCACCATCGCGTGCTCCCATTCTTTTGGTATTTCTCTTTTTCCAGACATATGCCGAATAGTCTTGCTAATTCTTTCCATAAGTTTGTACCTCCTTCTTTTAGCATTTCAGTCATTATTTGATCTTCTCTCGGGGCTTTGCCATTTTTTGTTTGTAATGCATATTTTATTTCTTTCTCAATAATCGGTGGTATGTCTTCCGAGCCCACGTTTAGTACTATTGTTTTTAAATATTCTTTCGGTCTTCTATCTTGTTTACGGGACTTGTAGAGTGCTTGGTAAAATTCTTGTGTTGTTTCCAGGATTTTATTTCTTTCGTTTATTGTTATTCCTTCTTTGTTTTTGATTTTTATAATTCCCTTTTTGTTTGTATTATTTCTTCTGTTAAATAATATTTATTCCACGTGCTAGACAATATTTAGTGTTTTAGAGCAGAAGCTAGTTCTTCCATGTCAGTGGGATCTATATCATTTTCAATCTTTATTCATGATCTTCTTCCTCCATTTATTATAAATTATGTTTCACATAACATCACATTTATATAAGCTGTATATTTTTTGTCGTTGTTTCATATCTGTTATCTTCTATGTATAACGTTTTCTATTTTAGAAATGAAAGTGTCCCGCCTATTCTGCTGTGCTTGTTTATAAATCTTTTACTATTACTGTTAGTCTGTTGTACACTGTTATTTGTACATTTAATATCTACCATACATTTCCATTATTATTTTATATACATCGCTGTTTGCATGCTTTTTTTAATTACTACCTCTTATCCAACTTTCTTACAACTATACCCAGCGGTGAGTTGCAATTTTTCTGACCTTGTATTATTAGCACTTTAAACATAATTTTGTACATTATATGTATGTCAGTAAAAAATCGTATTATTTTTTGTATAAAATAATATTTCTCAATCACCGGCTTTAAAACCGATATCACATATCTAATGTATTGAGGCTAACGTAGGTAATTTTAGGTAACATTTAAACAATAAACTCCTGTGTGTACTCAAAAAATATTTTAACAATTAAGTTATTTCATAATTTTGTAATTGATGTTTAAGTATAAATATTAATAACATATATTAACACATAATTTCCCAATAATTATCTCTCTCTCTCTCTATTTTCGTCGTTTCATAACCTCTACCCGGGTCTTCTATTCCGGCGCCCAGTATCTCCTTCCACTATTTTCTATTTTCCCACGCATCATGTTGTATATTCCATTTTAGTAGTATATATTTTCCTTCCAACCTTTTTGAGGTCTACCCCGTTTACGTTGTCACCTCCTTACTTTTTTAGTATTCGGTCATCTTTCATCCTATTTACATGTCCATACCATAATAATTAGCGTTTCTCCATTTCTTCTTCTATGTCGTTGTTAATTCCCATTACTTCTTTTACACAGTCGTTCCTTTTCCTTTCTAACTTGGATATATCTGCTGCCCTTCTCCAATAATCCGTTTCTAGTGTTTTTAACTGTACCTTGTGTCTTTCAACACTATATCAAGATTAATTTATATCTAGGTTTCTCGTATACTTTCGTATATTTTTATCCCACAAAATTCCATTCAGAGCGCCAATTGCTAGTCATCCTTGTTTCATTCTTTCTTTAACTTCTATTTCGTATAATCGTTGCTTACCTATCGTAGCTCCCAGGTGTTTCACTTCTGAGCACGCTTTTATATTCTCGCCTGCTTCCAGAGTTAGCATGTCATTTTCTTTGCCTATACATAAATACTTTAATTTTTTTGTGTTCATTGTCAATCCCCATTTTGTATATTTTTCTTCGGCTTTTCTTATCATATATTCTTCTTCGCCCTACGCTACGATAACCTGGTCACCCGCGAATTTTAACGTGTAAAGTGTGGAATTTTCTTCTATCGGTATTCCCATTCCTTTACATTTTGTTCTCCAACTTTCTAGTACTTTATCCATATATATTTTAAATAATGTTGGGGAAATGCAGTAGTTTTGCACGGCTCTAACCAATGTTTTATTAATGTTGCTGTCATTCAAAACTTTCCATAGCTTTGATTGGGATGCATTATCATATGCTTTTGTTATGTTTAAGAACATTAGGTGTAATTCTCTCCCAGTCTCTAGGTTTTTCTGTATTAATAAAATTAGATTAAAAAGGACCTTTAGGCCCAAAATCCACATTGTTCTTCAACTTGTTGTTCGATATATTGCTGCTCTATTAGTTCTTTCACTGCTCTTCCAAATATTTTACCAAAGACATTAGTTACTGCAATTGCGCGATAGTTTTCGCCTTGATTTCTTTTCCCTTTCTTATACACCGGTGTTATATAAAAAAAATTTCGTTCCTACGGTATATCTTTCATCATTTACAGCTTTATTTATTAATTTGGTAATCATTTTGTATAGCTTTGTTGTTTCTGCTTTAAGTAATTCTCTTAGTATGCTTCCTTGTCTTTCCTTTTAGTCTTTAATACCTTTTCTTACTTATTCTTCATTTATTTCGATGTGTTCATCCGTCCTTACATAATTCTTTTGCTTGTGGGCTGTGTGCTATTCAAATATGTCTTCTGCCAGCAACGCCTGGAAATACCTCTTCTATTCCTTCATTTCTACACTAAATAGTCTGCTCTTTTTTTGTGCTCTGCTTTCATATTTTTTATAAATCTACATACTTCCGATATTCTTCTTCCGCCTAGGTGTATTTCCACTTTTTTACATGGTTTCGTGTTTTTCTTTTCTTATTAGGTTTTTTACTCTATTTTGCTGCTCTTTATATTTTCTCGACCCTCATCTAGTTTGGTATTAAGCCATGTCATGTACAAGTCTCTTTTGTAATCCACTTCTTTAATTTCCTCGTTTATCTAATAGTTTAATTTTTTGGATTTCTTGCCCTAGAACTTCCATCACAGCTTTTTTGATAGATTTTTTAAAATGTTCAAATACCTCAGTATTTGTGCCGTTTAAGTTTTCGTTTAGGTAAGTGTTAATTTTTTTTTTATATAAATATAATGTATTAGGGTGTTCTAAGCTTTTTATATTGTATTTTAGCTTGTTCTTTGATATTTTGCGTGTTATTTGCAGCATTTTATGTTTCTTTGTGCGAAAACACTATTTTGGTTTTAACTAAAAAGTGATTCGTTCCACAAGTAGGTCCTTTTTGAACATCTAACAGTTCCTTGTAAAGTGCTGCCGAATTATTGTGTAGTCTATTATTGACTTTCTATTTTTAGTTGCTTTGTACCAATTATACTTGTGTATTTCCGTATGCTTGTAGAATCCGTTGTTGATCTTTAAATTGTATTGTTGACATTTATTAATCTTTAAACAATGTTGTTAATCATTTCTCCAAACCTTTCCACTATTTTTTATCTTCTTCTTGGTCAGTTCTGGCGTTCGAATCTCCCAGGAGCATAATTTGTCTATTTCGCAGAGTACTTCTTCCAACGTAGCGTAGAACTCGTCAATATTATTGCAGTTGTCATCTTCATTTGGTGCATATATGGCTACGACGTCATTCTATACTTATAACTATCAAGGTTTACATTTATAATTCCCTCGTTTATGGTTTCCCAACTTATGATTTTATATTTCTTTTTAATAACTATGAAAGCACCTTTTTTTTCTCTTTGATCTTTAGACTCCACTCCATGTATGTATGTACTGTCTTATTTCCTCAATTCCTGTGCCTTTCCTTTTCCATATTCATTTTTTCCATATTCATATACGCAATTTCCGTAAAACTTCTTGAATCTTATTTTATAGGCCTTGATTCCACGTTCTTATATTCATAATCCTCTTCCTTTGCTTCCGTTTGTGTTCTCTCCGGCTTTTTTCTATTGAGCTTTTTTGAAACTGGGCCTGGATAACTCCAAGCAGAACTACCCTCTCCGTGTCCGCTGGAGCTTCCTCTAGTGGGTTGCCACCCGGGGATTATTTATCTTTTATTGTATTTTATCCTTCTTTTAACTCTCTTCTCCGTTTCAGTTTTAAGTGTGTTAAGATTTCAGGCCTACGCCACAATCCCTAATGGAGGAACTTTAACACACTCTGGATCAGACGCTGTTGACAGCTGTCCACTGTAGATCAGACGCAGTCTGTGTGCTTGTTAGTCTGATTATTTAAAATGCAAAAATCCTAATATTTTGTGTTTAGTTTAATTCGTACAGTCATTAATTTTACCATTTCTTTCTCAAAATCTTCATGCACAGAAGAATGCTTATCTTTAAAACAAAACCTTAATTTCAGATATTCTTCAATTCTAACTAATTTTAATTCTTTAAAAATAAGTTTTCCTAACTCCCAAAACTTTGACAAATATATACAATAAGTGATTAAACAAGCATTAGGCTTATATATCCTTTTTGGTAATAGGAAAGAAGCGATGGAAGATGATGAACCTTTAACAAAGTAGCATAATCAACAACTTCAGTTACTTTAACTGCATCGGTTACAGTTTCCGGTTGGTCCGTAAATTCAATGTTAGGGGAAGCCGGCAATGCATACATAGCGGTAGTTTGTTTTGAATTATTAATTAAAATTATAAATTATATTTTTAATAGTACGTAACAATTTATATATACAGCTGAAAACAGTTAGTTGTGCAAAGTGGAAGCTCCACAAGTGTTTGTGCTGTTTTTAGCTAAACATAAGCATTTTCACTGATCTGTCAGACAAATTCCAATATAATTAATTTACAAAAATAGTAGTTTAGATTATCAGTGATGTTGTGAATCAAATAATACATTTTATTGCGTAACACTAACTTACATTATGTAGTATCTGATGTACTGTATACGTATAAAAATATCCCACTGTTTGGAAATGACCAGTACATAGTTTAGTACATGCAAAAATAAACATGTAACAGTAACAGCTGGGACCTTAACATTAAAGAAAACTTTTAGAAGTAGTTGTTGTAAAAACTTCATACAAATGCCAAAAATTTCAGCTGCTCTCAAAAATTACAGTAGTCACAAAACTAAACAATGTTGATATAGGCTTCTCGTCGACTATTTGAGAAAATTGCATCATTTTATTTCGCCCTTCCTATTTGAAATAAGACACAATGCTAAAAGTACTCATTACTAATCAATGAGGTATATTATTAATGCAAACGAGTTTTGTATTATATGAGGTGGTCGAATCCAGGATGGTACACTATCGCGCCGTACTTAGTGTGTCAGTATCGCAAATTTACTATAAAGTATTCCAGAAATTTCTTTATTCATGTCCATGTTTTGTACCCTCGTAGTTTTTTAATAGTTACTTCAATACACTGTTATATTTATTATAGCGACAAATTCCAATTATATTACGCGTAATTTATAAACTACAATGTAAAAGAGTTCCTTAATATTTGTGGAAAATTGTAGGCACTCAAATATTTAAAGCCTGAATGCATGAAAATGATTGTGGAAAATTAAAATGTATTTCTGTTATACAACCGTAATCTCAATTTATCATTTATGTAACAAGGTACAATCCTAATTCAACATAATCAGACATTAATTTTCTATTTTAATATAAAATTAAATATTTATAGAAGCGCGCAATTACGCAAATTAAACACAATTCTTCTACAAGCTTTTGCAGGTGACACAAACTAAAAAGTGATTTAAAAACTTATTGAAAACATTTAATGTTAAATTCAGTCCTTTTATCCCTAATAACTTTTTTCTACTATTAAAAACAAGTACAAATATTTTATTCTTTTGTACCAATTCCTGAGTTTACTATTGTACATATTTATCGTGAATAATTTTTGTCCCCAACATAATTAATAGATTATCTGTTATTATATTTGCAAGTTATAGTCACTATAAAATACATACAGAATGTTAACAATACAGAAAATATCTATTAATTTATACGCATCTTTTCCAGCTGACTTTGCTTCTAATGATAGTAAAAATAAACGTTTTGTCACATAATTCTAATACGAAGGCTATTTTTTTCAAGGTCCGATTGGTCGCTAAAGGAAAGCTTCGGGGAAAACTCGCTAGGTCTGTGCGCAAGCGTCTTGCGCTGTGTCTGTAGTTGGCCCTAGAAACGCGTCGATTCACGGTTGTCATTTTTGAGTAGGTAGGGAGCACATAGGTGGAAGGAGTTAGGGAAGGCCTACATCCAATAACGGATTTAATTAATTATATAATTAATTGGGCTTAGGAGAAGAAGAAGAGAAGAAGGGAGCACATAAATATGCTTCTAAAAATAGAGTCTCCCGCCAAATGTGAATTGCGTTCAGTCATTCAATTTCTGCATGCTGAAGGAAGCAATGTAACTGAAATTCATAGACGAATGAGTAAAGTGTACGGGGAAACGTTCATGAGTGACAGCAAAGTGCGGAAATGGTACAAGAACTTTGATGCTGGACGCACAGATATTTATGATGCAAGCGGCCAGGGAAGGGAGCCAGTGTCAACCGATGATCTTGTTCAGTGCGTGGATCAGGCGATTCGCAGAAATCGTCGGTTCACAATTTCTGGGTTGAGTGATTTATTTCCGGAAATTTCACGGTCAGCTTTCTATACCATTGTGAGTGAAAGACTCGACTACCGCAAACTCTGCGCGAGAGGGTTCCCAAGATGCTGTCTGACCATCACAAAACTCAGCGAATGGGCGCCACATTATCCTTTCTCCATTACGACGGAGATGAGTTTTTGGACAAAATTGTCACAGGAGATGAGACATGAGTCCATTACGAAACTGAAGAAACGAAAGAGCGATCCAAACAGTGGATGCATTCACATTCCCCGAGTTGTAAACCAGTAAAGTTCAAGCGCACGTTCTCCACCAAAAAGTGTATAGCTACAGTGTTTTGGGACCGTAAATGTATTCTTTTGGTGGAATTCATGCCACGTAGCACAACCATTACTGCAGCTTCGTACAGCAAGACTCTTCAAGGTCTTCGAATTTAGAACAAGAGAAGAGGAATGTTGTCATCAGGCATTGTCCTTCTTCCTGACAATGCGCGACTGCACACTGCAGTTGTAACAACGATCCTCCTACAGCGTTTTGGATGGGAAGTTTTTGATCACCCACCATACAGTCCTGACTTGGCTCCCTCAGATTTTCATCCCTTTTCCCACATAAAACGCTGGCTAGGAGGACAAACTTTCGCCACAAAAAACGAGCTGCAGACCAGCGTACAGAATTGGCTGAAAAGGTATTGGAAAATTGGTACCACGCTACGACAAATGTATGAATCGGAACGGTGATTACGTCGAAAAGTAGCTTAATGTTGTATCACATTGTTCCATATAAAATTTTCTTGATTCTGACTGTAATTTACATTTAGCGACCAACCGGACCTTGCAAAAAAAAATAACCCTCATAAAAGGCGATACAAATTAAACGTTAGGACGTTTATCTAGAATAAAATAGAAAATATTGGAATAATCCTAATTTTATTCTTATCAATGTAAAGTACAGACTTAGCAGTTAGGTACGAAATACGATGTCGGCTAAATGCCCTCCACGACTCCACTAACATACGACCATTCTTTTAGTGAAGTTTTTCATAATGCTTCCCCATAAATGCGTCTGATGTTCTTTCTTAGCCTTGAAATTGTATCAAATTTGTCAACATAAACTCTTTCTTTCAAATAGGCTTAGAGAAAAAAGTCTAAGCGAGTTAGGTAGCAAGACCGCGACGACCAATCGATGTGCGAGATAATACGACAAAAAACTTGATTCAAAGTAAAGTGGGTGTCTCACGTACTGTGTAACATATGGCTTCATCTTGTTGAAACCAGATGTTTAAATGTTTAAGTTTAAATTGTTGGTTTTATTTAAAAAAGAATTGTTGGGCATCCCCGACAGCACATACCATTGACAGTAACAGCGTTGCCAATTCGTCCCTAAGAAAAACGAGTCAATGATTTCTATCCCACAAGGCACACCAAATAATCCATATTTGTGGATGCATTGGTTTTTTTGTAAATGGTACTTTAATTTTTCCTACCTCAGACGCGACAATTTTGACGATTCACAAAGATTTAAAGAAAAATGACGTTTATCCCTTAATATTTTATATTCATAATAAACTTATAAAATGATAGTGAGGTGTTGCTGCACAGTATACTGCGCCATTACGACTTTACCATATGTTTAGACACCAACTACATAAATTCAAACTTCCAATGTTTACATAAGGCAAACAGCGCACGAATCCAAATCCTAAAGTTAAATTTGGATGGCTCTACAGTTTAGCATTAATATAGAGTTCCATAATTCTCATTCTACACAACTATGAGATCAATTTAAATTCTTTTTTAAAGTACATTTTTTCAGTATTTTGCTACAACTTTTACAACTCTATATATCACTTTGCTTACAGATTTACCCATGAAAGGCCTCGAAAAGCACATACGATACAAGGTGAGTTACTCAACTTTTAATTTATTAAACAAATTATTTGCGAAGTCTATTTGAGCATTGCACCATTTAATTAAATGCTGATTTTGCTTTATAAAATTTTTCGGCTGCGCAAATAGATGTGTTGAGTCAGAAAAATAGTAAAGTGACAAATTGTTTAAATTTGTTAGGTTCAGATTAGAATCTACTTTCAATAACTTTTATTCATTGTTAAAATTTTAGCAACAAAATTCAAGTAACACAACTCCAGTAAGGATATCAAACTTGCCGGACGGGATTGGGCAGCTAGGTTCATGCGAAAACAAGATATAGCATGTCTAATTCAAAACTTCATAAAGACAAATATTGAAAAATGTAATAAAAACTTATCAATACGTAGGCTGCACGATATCTATTGCAAAAAACTAAGAAAAGCAAATGTTGGAAACATTTTTAATTGTTTTTCAAAATGTTCTCCCTGACGGTCAATACACTATTAAATACGTTGGAACTAATTTTTATAGTAATTTTTTTCATAGCAAATCAGATATCTCAAAAACATGGCTTTAGAACGCATCAACCTCCTCTTTCGGCGTCGAAAACCATTATCCACGCAGTTTGTTCATCACATGTGGCAACAAAAAGAAATAATTGACAGCCAAGTCAAGACTGTATGGCGGATGATCTATCAAATCTACGTCTTGAGTACTTAAAAAACCAGTGGTTGGCGTTGATGTATGTGAGCTCGCATTACCATGGTGGAGAATGATCCGACATCGCGCGTTGGTTCTTTTTTATTATTTTTCCGAAGACTTCTAGTGAGCAAATAGTTGTATACCTTTTAAAGTTAACTATTTTACGATTCTCTAAAACCATGGTTTAAAAATTGTCGACTTTATCCAAAAAAAAACAGACCATTTGCTTTGAAGTGTATCGAGCGCGAACAATTTTTGTTGGATTTGGCTCAACTTGGAAGACCCATACAGTCAATTGCTATTTATTTCCAGACTTATACGCATAAATCCGAGATTCGTCATCTGTGGCGATGCTGTAAATATTTTTTGAAGCACCTTGATCATATTCCTGGAGCATTTCTTTCGACCAATTGACATCGGCCTATTTTTGATCGTTAACTTATGCAGAATCCAACGCGCAAACAGCTTTTTCACGGTTAAATGTTTCTACAATATCGAAAAAATTCCTAAATTTCACAATATGTCAGAGGACGATCTTGCTTTATCAGCTCGCGCACGGTATCAATGTTTGCTTCTCTAAATTCATTCGCCAGCGAGCTACAACCACGATTAAATTCGTTAAACCAACCATATACAGTGGTTCTGTGTGGGCTTCATCACAAAAAGTCGAAATGAGTTGATCAACATACAGTTTTTAGATAATCTACGTCGAAAGTCGTAAAAAATTATCGTAAAAAATTTTTACTTACTTAATCCTTATGCCCTTTCTACCGTTAGGTGTAAGGCAGGTGGGAGAAGAGTTTGTTATGTTGCTGTATATTTTTCTTTCCATAGTTTTCTGTCCTGGGCTACTTGTTTTATACCTTCCCAGTTTATTCCCTTGTTTGCTGCTGCCTCTCTTATTCCTTCTTCCCAGGTTTTCCTTGGCCTTCCTCTTTGATTTTTATCCGGCACTCGCGATTCATACACTCTTTTCACTAATCTGTTTTTTGGCATACGACACACATGACCAAACCACCTTAATTGTCCTTCTTCTATTTTTTCCATTATAGGTTGTATCTTTAAGTCTTGTCTGTACGTTTCATTTCGGATTTTATCTCTTTTCGCTTTATTTTGTATCCTTCTTAGGAACCGCATCTCCATTGCATTTAGTCTTATTTTATGTTTTTCTGTCAAAGACCACGATTCACTACTATACATTATTGACGGTCTCACCACTTTTTTCACTACTTCTGTTTTTATTTTTCTTGGTACTTCTTTTTTTCCTAAAAAGTTCGTTTTCAGAGTATTGTAGATTCTCCCTGTTTTCTCCATTCTATCATTAATTTCTTTATCTATTTTGCCGTTGTTCTCGATTATTCTTCCTAGATATCTAAAACTTTCTACCTGTTCAATTTGTTTTTCTTGTATTTTTTTTGTGTATTATGTTCTCTCTGTTATGTTATGTTTATTTTCATGTTTATTTTCCATAGCTCTGTTTCCAACACCTCTAGGTTGTATTGTAGATTCTCTTCTGTGTCGGCTATTATCGTTATGTCGTCAGCGAACATCAGTTCGTTTATTTCTGTTTGTTACATTTGCCAGTATCCCAATTTTATCTTCTTCATCTTTTTCTTTGCATTTTTCATCGCCTCATCTAGCACTATTGAGAACAGCAAAGGGCTTAGCACGCATCTTTGCTTTACTCCTATTTCTGTTACGAACTCTCGTGACTCTTCATTGTTAGTCCTTACTACGTTTTTATTATTTCTGTACATTGCTTTTACTATATCTATCGCTCTTTCCTCTATTCCTCTTTTTTTCTAGTGCTTTCCATATTTGTTCTCTTTGTATTCTATCAAAAGCTTTTTCTAAATCTATAAAGCACATACGTATTTCTCTTCCTTTTTTAATAAATTTTTCGCTGATTTGTCTAATGATGAATATTAAATCTTGTGTGCTTCTCCCCTTCCTAAAACCACATTGAGTCTCTTCTATTGTATTTTCTATTCTGTCTCTTATTCTTTTCTCAATTATTCTGGCCAGTATTTTCGCGGAGACACTTATTAGCGTAATTCCTCTATAATTACCACATTCTCTTTTGTCACCTTTCTTATGTATGGGGAGTATGATTCCTATATTCCAGTCCTTTGGTATTATCATTGTCTTCATTATTTCATTTAGCAATTCTGTATATTTAGTTATTCCTTCATTTCCCATAAACTTTATCATTTCCGGTGTTATTTTGTCTCTTCCTGCTGCTTTTCCTAACTTAATTTTCTTTATGGCCTCCTAACTTCTTTCTCTTGTATTTCTTCGATTTCTCTCTTTGTCTAGTTCTTTCTTTTCATCTGTTGTACTGTTTTCTGCTTTTGTTAGTTCTTCGAAATGTTCTTTCCATCTTTCCATTATTTGATCTTCTTCTGCTATTATTTTTCCGTCCTTTCCCTTTATGTTCATCATATTATATTCCTTTTTCTTCCTAAGTTGTTTTAAGGTTCCGTAAAATAGTTTTTGGTTCTCCCGAAAGTCTTTTCTCCAAATTTTATCCATGATATTCTTTTGGTTTTCTCACCGCCGCATTCGTTTCTGTTCTTGTTTCTTTATATTTTTCGTAGTTGTCTGTTTTTTTTATACTTAAGTATCTCTTCCACGCCTGCTTTTTCTCTTTGATCTTTGCTTTTATATCTTCGTTCCACAATGCTGTTTCTTCATATTTTTATTAGCTATTTTCTTTGTCCCGCAACTCTCTCTCGCAGCGTTTAGTATGGTATCTTTAAATCTTTCCCACTTTTCTTCTACCCCTTTTGTATTATCTTTTGCTCTAAATTTTTGGTTAGAATTTCCTATATCTTTTTGGTTCTCTGTTTCTTTTAGTTGTTTTTAGTTTCCACTGCTTTCTTTCTCCTCTTATCTTCTTTTCTTCTTTTTATTCTTTAGGTCCATTTTTACCAAGTAGTGGTCGCTTCCTATCTCTGCTTGTCTTGTTACTTTGACATCTTGTACCTTTTTCCATTTTGGTTTACTTATTAAGCAATGGTCAATAATTGACTTCTCGTTCCTGCTTTCTACTACTCTTGTAAATTTGTGTATATCCTTATGTTTGAATTTTGTGTT
Source organism: Sinelater perroti (assembly GCA_036346155.1). Classification (NCBI taxonomy): domain Eukaryota; kingdom Metazoa; phylum Arthropoda; class Insecta; order Coleoptera; family Elateridae; genus Sinelater; species Sinelater perroti. The sequence goes on from JARFIY010000265.1 coordinate 8,303,213, forward strand.
TGCGATCACTAAATTGTTTTCTGTGCTGATTTCTATGATTCTGTCCCCGTTATTATTTCAGGTTGTTTCTCCTTCTTTCCCTAAGTACTTTTCTATACCTGTATTCTGTTTTCCTACTCGTCCATTTAAGTCTCCCATAACAATTACATTTTCTCCTCCATTATCTATTTCTCTTTGTACTTCCTCAAAGAACTTATCTTTATCTTCTTTTCTGACATCTTCGTTTTCTCCGTATGCTATTATCACACTCCATATTTCTTCTCCTATTAGCTACATTTCTAATCTTAAAATCCGTTCATTTATATATTCTTCCTTTATAATGTCTTATTAGCATTAGCATGTCTGGATTTATTATTAATCCTACTCCACATCTTGCTCCTTCCGTTTCCTTCACTCCTGACCAAAATAGCCAGTATCCTTTATGGATTCGTTTCATACCTTTTCCTTTCTTCTTGGTTTCTGTTACTCCTAGGATTTTCACTCGATATTCTATCATTTCTTCTACTAAATCTTCTTCTTTGTCTTTAATGCTCCTCACATTCCATGCTCCTATTCTCAACTTTTCCTGTTGCATTTTGTTTATTTTCCTCTTATCATTTTCTTTCTCTTTACTTTTGTCTATTCCTACGATCTTCATTTTGTTGTTCATCTTATATTGTTTATCCTCGTCCATGTCAATCTTATATTTCGTTATAAGTTCGGCCTGGTTCTTTTTTGTTATCAGTTTTTTGATTTCTCTATAACCCCTTTTTCCTCATCATCCCAGACGTATTCCACTCCTTGTATGATGATTTTCTTATAACCGATTTACGTTCTTTACCTTTACTTTTCTCTTCTTTTGCAATTTTTCTTATTTCGGCATGTATTCCTCTCTCTTTTGGTGCCATATCATTATCTATGTATACGGTGAATCCTCTCAGTTTATATTTATTTTTCATGACCTTCTGTTTATTATCCCAGTCTTTCATTTCAACCAGACTTGTAGTTGTACCTTTATTTCCTTGCAGTGTTACTACATTCTTTACTTCTACTTCTACTCCCAATTTTGCTGCGAGGAATTGTTTTGTTTCTTCTTCTTTTAGATTTTCTACTAATTTTACACCCTTGATTATCAACCTACACTTTCGTTTTCCTTTTTCTATTTTTTCAAACTTATCTTCCAGTTGTTCGATTCTTTTTTGGAGTTGTTTCTTCTCCGATTCCTATTTTATCTCCCGTTTTGCCATTTCCTCTCGTAGTTTCTGATTTTCTTCTGTACTTTTCTTAATTTCATCTCTCATAATTTTAATCATGTCTTTAATTTCTTTTAGATCTCCCATTTTTCTTTCACTTACTTTTATTTTTTCTGTTTTTAGTGTTGGTGATCTAATTACTATTTTACTTTTCTTAAAGATCTCTTCTTTTTCTTCGCTACTGTTTAGATCTCTATCTCTTTTGGATCCTGAACTCATTTATAATCCCCTTTTTGTCAATATTTTATCTGAATTTATATTTTTGTACGTTTGTAAATACACTTTCCGTATCGTCCGGGTCTCGTTATCTCCCGTCTGCCGGCCGTGCAAGGCAGGGAATGTTTGGCCTTCGGGTTAAAAACTCTCTTCGTTTGTATTCTTAATTGTTCCTATTTACACTGCCCTATAATCGCTCCTTATTCATAATTAACTGCTCACTCTTATTAAATTGCTAATAATTTTCACTTTCAGATTCAGTTAGCTACACTTCACGAAAAAGTCGGTGTGACAAAGCCCGTATTCGAGTATTTTATCGCCACCAGCCAATTTCGCGTCTATCCGCTTTCGCTCCACAAACTCAACTCGTAAAAAATTTTTACGAGTTAATTCTCATTTTTGGTGGAGAGGAAATTTTCAACTTAATGAAAACGGAACAAATAGCGTCCGTATATTAAAACGTTTTGACGAAGTATACAAACGTCAAATTGCACCTAACACAAGGTTACCAATTAGCAATAGATATCCAGCAACCTACGTAGTGATAGACAAAGACAAATTTAATCCCTTAAACATTTACAATGTAGGCGAAACACCAGTGTTAACGGTTCAAAAACTTCAGCAGTTGCTGACCCCCCCCCCCCAGAAAAAAAATCGATAGTTAAAATTTTCCAAAAAGTTTACAAAAAATTCTTCAATCACAACAATCATATCTCTTTTGCGGTTTAGAATTTCGCAAAAGAGAACAGGACAGTTCTCCTATCCTTACCGCCACCCACGCCCCACCGTCTGCAACCAACTTATATTATAATATTATATGTTTTGTGTCCTTCAAACAACCATATTCTAAAACCTTAAAATAAAGAATTCATACAGAAGAATTTTATAGACAGATATATCAACTGCAATAATAATAAAAATTAGCAATTTAAGCAAAGACGAATCGGTCTTCTCCAAGACTGAGATCTACTCTTTTAGTCCCAATAATTTCTGTTCAATCTGAGCCACCTTTATGATCTTTACACCCTTTCGCGTCCAAAGAAAACGTCACAGTACCAAGAGACCAATCAAAGATTTTGTAAGCTATATCGCTCTTGTCACTTCTGCCTAATTGCTATGCCATTTAAAAGGAAGAAGAAAAGAAAAGCGCAAATAAAGGAAAGCTAAACAAGAAAAAGTCTAAAAATAAAAAAGCCCAAACCAAAGAAAAAAGATGTGAAAGAACTAAATAGTAAAACAATAGCAAAAATCCGTTGCAAAAATGAGGGTCCTTAAGAAAACTCTTTCTAAAATCAGCTGTTTACATTCTGAAACTGAAGATTTAAGTTTTTAACCTAATCTGATATTGAAGACATGCCCTATTTATGACGACTTCAAAAAAAGCTTACTATAAAAGGTGCATTCAAGTTATAACACCTCCAAATTTTTTTCTCACGACTGGGAACAGATTTGTGAATGCATGACAGAGATGGAAGTACTGCACGGCACACAGAACTCTAGCGGCAGCTTTTGATACTTAAAATGGCGATGTTTTCATTACAAGAACAGCGTGTAATCATTCGCTTTCTCCATTTTCGTGGTGTGACACCGATTGAAATTCATCGCCAGTTAAGTGAAACATGTGATGATGATGTTATAGATGTGTCCAATGTGCGTTTGTGGGTGCAACAGTTCAAAGAAGACAGAACGTCGGGTAACAACAAACTAAGACAATCTCGGCCTCGCACCAGCCGGTCTAACATGATCAAGCTCGTGGAGAAACTTGTTTTGGGGGATCGACGAATGAGTGTGATCGCCTCCAAAGTTGGCATTTCCGTGAGATCTATGCACACAATCCTGCATGAAGAACTGAAAATGAGAAAAATATCCTCCAGGTGGGTGCTATGGATGCTGACAACTTTGAAGTAATTTCTCATATTCCCTACTCACCCCAGCTGTCTCCTAGAGACTTTTTGCTGTTTCCAACGATGAAAGACACTGTCTGTGGTCGCAAATTCACTAGTCGTGCCGCTATTGCATCAGCGATTTTCCAGCGGTCATGAAGTCATGGCGTCGACGTTGTTAAAAGTGCGTACGGCTGCAGAGAGATTACGTCGAGAAGTGACACAAGTTTCACAGTTTTTACGTGATTAGTGCGTGAAAAAAAAATTGGAGGTGTTATAACTTGAATGCACATTTTTGTTAAACTGAAGAAATTTCTTACTGTCATATTTGGTAAATGAAGTTTAATTTTCATGAGACACGAACAGTATTTTTTCTTTTTACTTTGAGATTTATAAATGGGAAATTTTATTTGAGTAACGTTACCCTCACCACCGTGCCTGCTATCCGCAAGGGTGGATAGAAGAAAGCATTGGCAACTTTCGCAAACATTGCTGCAAAACCTGAATTTATTTTGTATACGTTCAAAGCTGCTACTAGTAAAAATCATTGACAAATGTAAAGTATAGTATACATATGTCATACTCACTGGCAATTATCCAAAATATGTGACTACCGTCAAAGTTTAAAGTTAAATGTGTACTCATACTAACATTTTATTAAATCGCTTCCTAGCAAAACATCTACTATAACACTTTCAATTTTGTAAAGCACATCTACCACGCTTAGTTAATTTTGTTTGACCTTATTAACAACTTTATAATATTCAGCTTCATATTAGCTTTTATGCAGACGATAAAAACAACTCCTGGAATTGTAACGACTGCTGATCGAATACTTAAAAATACCAAACAGTTACAGTAACTTCCGATTGTTACTTACATAAAAAAGTTACATAACTCTCTAGGGCTGTAACTTAACAGATATGGAAATCCGGTTATTTATATTAAAGAGCATAGTACTACCGTTCGTTCCTATGACGAAAGAAATGGCATTTAAAGAAAAATATTTCCAGTGCAAATTGAATTCTTATGACTCAATCTTACATTTTTAATACTTTCACTTCTTGCGCCTTAAAGTTGAAATCTAAAAGGTAACGAACAATTAATGAACCAAGCGTTACTATTTAATGGAAACGTTAGTATTGCTATAAAAATGAAAATAGCGAAGGAAATAATACCCTTGCTCTATAAAACAATATTTTTCTATTAAAAAACACTTTGGCTAAAATTTATAACAACTAATTATAAGAACTAATAAAAATTAAAATTGCGCTACAATTGTAAATTAACTGTATGCCTATGTAAATTATGAATAGCATAACATTATCGTTCACTAAAATTTTTGCAATATACACTTTATGTTTCTAACACACTAGATTAGTCTTTTAATAATATTTTACGTATTTACAATTACAAATTATGTTAAACTAATAAATGTAAAACTTGGGTTAGAATTTTTTGTTAACAAATTAGTTATATTGCGGCCCGTAAAATGGTCCGTTTAAAAATCTACATGTCATAAAACCGTTATCCTGACTCCCGTTAACAATATTAGAACTTTTAAAATCCACTGTTTGTGTTCAGAGTTGTTTTATAATCGTTTATTAAATGTTTAACTTTCCAATCATCAAACTCCTTAGTTAATAGAAACATCGGTCTCACATAGAATTTGCACAGCGTACAAAATCACTCTCGTTGATTCTGAATAAAACAACCAATTTCGCTTAACGCGTTTTCCATTCATTAACTATTTTTAAAACAACTAATTGGTGCAAAAAATTTTAAGTGACATTCTATATTTCAAATTTTTGAAAGTTAAAGTCATCATTTCGTTGAATCATTGTAGGCTACTAACTCATGAAGTTTATCATTTACGTACCATAATGCCGGAATATGAGTGATATAATTGGGTTTATCTTTGTGACAGTATTTTCAGAGTTCTATTATCTCGAAGTCTCTTGCAACTGTAAATATAACGCACTACAGTTTGGGCTTAAAGTCATTGAAGTCGATGGCGACAATTGTAATTGCTTTACACTAGGTGAGAAAAAAGTGTTTGGTTTTGGTATTTTAACAACAGAATCTTGCTGTTAAAAACGCTCTTTTGAACGTTTTCTGGATAATCCACTTCCATTTGTTTCTTTTTTAAATAAATCTTGATTATCTTTGTTATTCAATATTCACGCTTTATAATAAATAAAATGTAAATTGAACAAGAGATGGGCTACTGAAAAATAATTCTAAATTATAATACTATTAACGCAACGGTCAACAGTTACTATAATAACAATAATTTTTTGCAAAACAAAGAACTCAGGACGGCAGTTAATGCACCCTGGTACATAACGAACAGACACCTCGAACTTGGCAAGGGCACCATTCAAGAACACATCAAAAGCTGACCAAAACATTCCACTTAAATCTGAATACTAGTGCAGGCGCAACTTATTATGAACTAGGACGAAAGAAAATCCGCACGCGGCTAAAACGCAAACTTCCTCAAGACATTTATCTATACGAACAGTAGTGATGAGGACTGACAGTTATTAATTAAACAGTGGTGATATCAACCTAAACAACTGACAATATAACTAGGTACCTATCTGCTACTCGTTATGTTTAACAATTATTTGTTGAGCTGGTATAACTTCTAAGAAAAAAAGGCATTGGGGTTACATATTTCACTTCCATAGCAAAGTACTATTTACACCATTGTAGTTGCTATACGCTTCTTGTGCTCTATTGAGATATTTTTATTATACTAAATGGAATTTAAGGCTCCCACAATTTTCCAGCTTTGTTAAATTCTGTTTTTGATTTCTTGTTATCTTAAAGTATCTTTGTCGATTATAGCTCCGAGATATTTAAATTTGTCTACGTCGCCACTGATTAAAATGTAAAAATTTGCCGGTGTATTAACTGTTAAATATTCAATCTTCTTAAGACTAACCTGTAATTCCCATTTCTTATATTCTACATGTAGTCTTTTTATCGTGAATTCAAATAGTCTTGCGCCGAAACCACCTGAATCATCTGCAAAACTTAAGATCTACAGATATTCATCACTAATCGGTGTTCTCATAACTTTCCCAGTTTTGCAATTCCACTTCAATATAGATGTTAAACAATATTGATAAAACACTAAAGCCTTGTCGTAGTTCTTTCGTATGCTTTATTGAACTAGAAAGTTATCGATTAATTTTTATGTGTAAAACATTGTCTTAGTAGAGTTTCTTAATCATTTTTATTGTACGATTGTTCACCTTCTCGATACTGGATCATAAGATTTCTAAAATCTATGAAAGCTAAATGAGTCTCTTCTCCCACTGCGATTTTTTTCTTTAAAAGTTGTATTATAAACAAATTATCTACTCATAATATGTTTAATCCCACTTTTCTCTTCCCCTATTCTTCCTGTCATTTCTATTTTTATAATATTTTACAAAACTTTGCGAAAGAGTCTATTGAGAGTACTGTTAACACTTAAGCCTCTGTAGTCATTTGAGTTTTGTCTCTTTTCTCGTTTGAATATAGATATTAAATGTTATGTCCTCCACTTTTGTGGAATTTCACATTCTTTCCAGCACGTTTCGAATAGATGTGCAATTCCTCTTGAAAGCATTTCTCCTTGATATTTTATCAATTCAGATGGTATTTGTCCTGGTCCTCCCGATCTTCCATTTTTCATTACTGTAATACATTTTCTTATATCATCTATAGTTATTTGTACGGGAACTGAATTTGTGTCATCTTGAATAGGTTCCATATTTTTAAAAAATTCTGGGTGATTTTCTTTATAATTTTTCTCCACTAACTTGTAGTAATACCTCTGTTATATGTATTTGTGGTATTAGTTCTCACTTGTTTAATAATTCTCTATACTTCTGTTAATTAGATTATATTTTAATTCCCAATATTTTTCGTTTTTTAGTTGTCTATTTTTATCTATTCTTTCCTGCTTTTGTAATCTTTTTTCTTAACCACTTATTATATAAATTGTTTTTTCTTTAATTCATGTATATGCCTCTTCTGTAAAAAATTATTTTTTTTGTAAGTTTTATAATAAAATAGTCTAAAATAGATTTTTGATTTAAAGAAGTTTTTTCCCATGTATATTTGGTGCTGCTTCTGTGATTAAAACCCATTTAAAATCTTTAATTCATTTTGTTTGCACAAGTCAATAAGCAGTTCTCCAGAATTATTCACAATTTGTTCATCAAATTGTTCCACTCCTTCATCAACGTGACGGCTACCTATTTTGACATTAAAATCTCCGAAAACAATAAATTCTTTACCTATGTCAGGTTTGTCTATAATTTCCTGTAAATCTTAGTAAAATAGTTCTTTAATTCTTCAATTTTCATTGTCCGTGGGCCCATATACACCATACTATTTGTAATTCTCCTATATATCAGTGATATAATTTGTTCCGAAATACATGTGTAGTTTTTAATATATCGATTGAGTTGTTTCTTGGCGAGTTCTAAAAGATTTCTCCACGTCAGACCGGAAATGCACATATTCTCGTTGTCCTGTCCTTTTTTTTCGTTTTAGTTAAATAAAACAAAGTCAACTTTTACTCTGCACATTCCATGTTGTCCATATCATTGTCCGTTTTTTCGCCACTTTTTGTCTTAGTTTATTTCCATCCAATGTCTGATGCTTATTGTGGTTGATGTATTACAAATTGTTTACCGATGGACGAGCTGCTAAACTGAACACCAACCCATACCCTGGAGGAGCAGGAATTTCTGTCAGCGTTTACTCCCTTAAGCGAAATGTGCCGGTTTTTAGGCGCCGGCAACTTGCCCTTCACCCTATCCTGTCAGCTACAGTTTATTACGATTACAGTCAAAGAACACGGCGTGAACGTAGAAAATAGTGTTTGCTAGCAGAGCTGCTAAGATAACCCAGAAGCATTTCTCGAAATTTATAAAGCTTGCTTTTTCAACATTAGCATTTTCTTCAAGACCATACTAGCCTTCGTTCTCCATTCTTATCGCTGCCTAGATTTTATATTTATTACAAATATTCCCCAAAACAAGAAGGTCATTAAAGCATGTATGCTTGCTCTGATCTTTATTTAATTTTGAAAATAAAATTGCGACAACGCAGTTGGTGCATTTCAAGACGATTATACACGAAACAAAAATTTAAAAAAAAACTAAATGCTATCTGATATCAAAATTATAAAATTAGGCGCAACAATAAAACCTTTGTTATAATAGTAGGTATAACTCTTGGTAAAACAAAGCACTGTAATAGAATGCTGCAAAAGTATGTTTTATTGGAATAAGAAAACAGACCATCCAAACGTAAGAAACACATAATAAATTTTATTTATATTCTGGCAACCTTATCATATAAACCAACAAAAATATTAAGCTGACCTACAAATATTGTTAATATTTGAAACGTATTTCTAATTTATTTCTGCAATACTGTAAATAACAATTAGTCGGTAGGAGTTTTTCTAAATTTGCATAACTTATATGAATATTTTTAAGTATGTTTTGAATAGTAAAAACAACTGTTATTAGTATTCTAAATTTTACCCATAGTTTGTACAGGTGTTTTTTGCACACTTACTGGCACTGCAGCCTCAAGAGCTTATTGTGCCTACTAACATGTACTTAATAATAGGACAATCACATACACCCATGGGTTGAGCGAGACTCGAATTCGCCTGCGCTGGCTCAAGGTCAGAGGAACAAATATCTTGACCACTGAGCTAACGGCGGCAGCCTGTACAGTTCCTAGTTGTGTATTGGTCTTTCAAAGTAAATTTAAAAATTGTAAAGGAGAATATAAGGACAGTATATAACAGAATTTTTTTAAACAGTAATACTTGTGAGTGCTAAAAAACGATGCACTTATAACCTGTACCAATATTTCTTAATTACAATTATTTTTTAAACGGCTAATAAAACATTACTACAACGCAACAAAACCAGAAAATTAAATAATAAAACTAATATAAAGGTAGAAATTATTTCGTGTATCTTTAACATTTGCAAGTTCATATTTAGATTAAATTTTACTTAACTAAACATACGTGATGTTTATACATTTTGAACAACAACATGATCTAAAACACAATAATTAAGTAACTTAACGCTACTATGTCACATACACCTATGGGTTCCAGCGAGACTTAAACCTACCCACGCCAGCTCGCGGGCATATGAACAACGATCTTGGCAACTGAGCTATAGCGGCGGTCCATCCAAAGCATTATAAAGCTTCGCTGTTTCTCTCTTTTAAAAAAATTGCCAGAAGATATCTTTTTTTGAATTAAGATGGAGAAAAAATGTAAAATGGAGAGTCTAGTTGAACAGTACACTTTTTAAACATAAAGATATTCTCAAACCAACGTAGATAGTTACTATATCGACAATATAAAAACCAAATTAGAACAAAAATAAAAATAAGTTTAAAAAATAATAAAACAAAATAGCAAGAGTGAAGTATAACCTTGAGGAAATACAAGAAAAATAGACGACCTTAAAATCCTGCTAATAAAAAATACACGAATAACTTAAAAATGACATTAAAAACATCTCCCAAGAGACTTTTGGATATAAAAAAACCATAAATCCTAAATAAACTCAGGCTCAATAAACATAAGCGAGAAAAAACAAAAAATTAAAATAAAGCCACTAAACATGAAGAAACAAAGAAATAAAAAATAAAATTAAAAAAATATATACTGGGACAAAAAAGTAACAAAGAAAGTAAGACTGAATAAACGAACTTATATAAAAAATCTAGCAAAGAAAGCCAAAAAACCTGTCCACAACAAAGATATGAAAATTCTGTACGATATAATGAAGTGGGTGAAAGAATACCTCTAACAAAACTTAAAGAGAAAAATGCAGAAGTACACAGAACAAACAAGTAAATACTGAAAATAGCAAACGAAACCAATAAAGAAGCGATCAGCAATGTGGCAATACAACAGCTAGATATAAAAGAAGAACAGTTTAGTAAAAATTAATGGAACAAGAATTTAATGAAATAAAAAAACGGAAACGCCCAAATATAGATAAAATTACCATCGAATTGCTAAAAGCAGACAAAGAAAATACAACTGAAATAAATGAAGTGTGAGAACATCTCAGACAATTAGACACAAGGAGTACTAATAAAGGTACCAAAAAACGGTAATCTTATCCGATGGGAAAATTTCAGACCTATTATGCTCTTATCAACAGTAAGTAAAATGATAATTAAAATAATATCAAAATGAAAGAAGCCGGCTATAGATATTATATTTAGAGTCAACCAAGCAGAATTCAAAATGAGACGATCAAGCATTGACCATTTTTGTACACTAAGGATAATATTAGAGCAAACAATTAAAAAGAACAGGATCTGTGGATAAATTTTATAAATTTTGAAAAAGCTTTTGGTCCAGTCTCAAAAGAAATTTATATACAAGATACTACAGTATCAAGCGTTACCTGACAAATAGATAAGAGTAATTAAACTACTGTATGTTAACTTCTTCGCAAGAATCGAACACCACGAGAAATTATTGAAGAAAATCAGCATAAAGTCAGAAAACCGACAAGGCTGTATGTTATGGCCAACCTTTTTTTTGTTATTGTAAATTGAGTCATGACAAATACAAAAGATAAAAAATTTTGAATATATTAGGGCACGTTTAACATAATGAAAAACCTAAAATTAACTGAAAAAACAGTCTGAAGCAGAAAAAGTTGACCTAAAAATAAATAGGAGGAAAACAAAAAACCTCACAACGGACAAAAACAAATAACCATCACACTCAGATAATTTAAGATAAAGAAGCAACGATCCTTATGATAGTTATCGGGGCACATGGAAAGATATTAACAGAAGAATAACTTTAGTACCAATAGCATTCAATATGCTAAAGAAAACATGGAGTTTAACAAACGACAATAAAGTTTCTTATTTTCAACATAAATGTTAAAAGTATGCCTTTCTATGGCACTGCGATAAGGACTATTAATAAAAATAACTCTAAAAATTGCAAACATTTGTAAATAAACGCCATCGACATATAAACTGCGTGTTTTGGTAAGAAAATAAATATCTGTTTTAGGAAACCTGAAACCAGAAAAGGTTTAAAATCACAATTATAAAAAAGATAGGAATGGTTAAGCCATACAATGAGAAACCAAACAGGAACATTAAAAAAGAAGCTTAGACTTCAACACACAAAGAACGCGCAAGATAAGAAGGCAAAGGGACACATGAAAAATGGATATTTTAAAAGACCTACAGCATTCAAAATTATCATGGGAAAATTCAAATGTATAGCCCAGGAAAAATTATTGAAGAAAACTGGTACAAAAATTATCAACAGTAACAGGCCCAACCCATCTTCCCAGCTTTTAAATCGTCCTTAAGATGCCCTTTGCTCCTCAAGGGGTTGTACATAAAAAAGAAGATATGAATACGTTTTTGCATAACATACATGATGACTTTACCATATGTTTAAATACCAACTGTACAAATGCAAACTTCCAACGTTCACAGAACCAAATGGCACCATAATGAAATAATCAATGCTGTTACACTAACGTACTGAAGTAACTAATTATTGTCAATTAAATAATATTAGATGAGAACAGCTGTTTGGAAAAATCAAGGAAAATGGCAGAAGAATCGCAATAATACAAACCATATTGTGCTAACCCTGTATGTGAATTATGGACAAACAATTTTTGTCTACATTAATTTTAGTCTACTATTGTACAGCATTATATGCCTAAAACCTACCGTTTTTTACAAAGTAACAGTAGTTGTTTGCAAAAAAATAAAATTAATAAATTTGCCCAAAAACGTAGAAACTTAACAAATACAATTTGTTCTAAAAGACAAAGTAATAAAATATGGGAATACTAAACTAAAATATCATAAATATCGGTTACATGGAAAAAGAAAGAAGAGATCGCAGGCACATTAAAATTCATATTATACTTTGAAAAATACAACATTCTGAATCTAAAATATTCAAAATTTGTTTCCTGAAATACTAACTTTACTTACCACTTGCTTTTAAAATAATACATTTCCCCTAAGTTTAATAGAAGTATTGCTAAAATATTAAATATTGTAAGAGACACTTTTTAGAGCTTAAAGAAAAGTGGCACATTATTTCTTTTGTCGTTGCGCTATATTTTCGTAACATCTGAAGCTATTTGCTTTTACCTTTTTATAAAACTCCTATAAAATAATTTCTTGAATATTTGGCGCTTAAAATATTGCAAGCGTTCGTGTGAACTCGTTGCAATTCTCGTAAATCTGAAAAATAACATTATCAAATTACTGTTAAACGAATTCCTTTATAATTCCATTTCCCTGGTCATTATGAGTACTAATTGCAAATTTGCAAACTATGTATCTACAAATATTCCGCAATTAACGTTTAAGCCCTGCATAAATTATATTCGAGAAGTTTTCACTTCATTACTACTTGTATGGCAATTAGATAAATACTTAAGCAATTTGTTGTACATTAACAGTGACAATTTAAAATAAAGATTCCGCCAGCAGGAAGGTCAAAGGTTACTTTGCTATGATCAATGTAAAAGGGAAATTACTCCTGCAATTATAAATTAAATTAGGCGATTACTTGGAGACATCAATTATAGATGGAGATGCAAACCTGCGAAATGACGCAAAACTGCCAAGGTAATGCGCCATCTCGGGCGTTTTTTTTTTTAAATGGAATCTTTAAGATGTTTATCAGAAACGAGTCTACTATTACATATACTACAATTATTTGATTGCGCATGCAGTCGTTATTCCGCGAAGCAGTCATGGATGCAAATGATTTGTTATTTAGCGCAACTATGACAAAAACTTTTGAGCATCAGCGCCGGCTGGAGCTGGACTCTTTCCGCGTAGTGCGCTACCTCCCTTCCCTGGGAAACAATTTGATTGCAGACTGTTTCAAAACTCTCGGCGGCCGGGTAGTCAGCAGGCTGCGCTTTTACCCCCCTTGTGTCGACTTCTGGCAGTGCCCGCGACCGCACTTTTCTCTTTAAATTCACGCAAGCTCGGCGGAGGGGACAAAAAGAATTTGACCAACATTAAAGTGCACGTTACCGTGGATTGACTTTGCAAATATCACTAGTATAAGAGATTCGGTGGACGAATTGGCGGCCAGTTTGGTTTTTGCTTTCGAATAGGCGGCCTGTGAATTTCGATTTGTACCATAATCTAAATAGTGCATCGAGCGAAACTGCAGAATAAGCCTACTTATTCCAGTTTTCAATGAACGTTTAATTATCTTTGCATTAAAGGCGCAAGCGAGCTTTGCTAAACAAGCATTGTGATAAGACATTGTGATTAGTGCGGCAAAGGAGAAATAATGGGCGATTCGTGTTTGATGATCAGGTGATATTGCAACCGGACTAAAGCTGCAAATTTGAATATTTTAGGCAGGCCCGTCTACTGATAAGCTACAACGATGAATAACACGGTAAGTTTTTATTTTCTAAAATAACAGCTCGAAATGCTGCGTGATATTTTCTGTAAAATAAAACGGCTTGCGTAATCCCGAACAGCATTTAAGCTAAATGTTGCCGCTCGAGCAGGCTTTCAAAAGTCATCTCTAGATTTTGCAACTTTATAAGTACTTAGCAGTCGAAATTAGCTGCGCACAGTCCAAAACACATGAAATTCTGACCTATGCTAGTATTAACCTAGTTCTGAAAAATTCAGGCGCGGTTATGTGGGCTAATAATAAGGCACGTTTTTCACTTTTGTGGTTGCGAGCAGGCACGGATCGAAAGTGTTACAAAATTACTCACGGAAATTATCATACAGATATTTGTTTTTGCGCAATGGCAGCAACTTGTGCGATCGCACAGCATTCTAGGAACAAACGGAAGATTGTGTAATGGTTTAAGCATCAGAAAAATTATAAACTTTTAGGGCACAACAAAAAATACTGAAGAACTTAAAAAAGTCGTGGGCTCAAAGAATGGAGAAACTTTTCACTACTACTATCCAGTAAATCGTTTTTAGTTAATTACTTAACCCGTTTTGAATATTCATAGTGCAGTATATATTAAAAATGTATATTTTATTTAAATGCAGAAAAATCATGTTTGTTTTTAAATGTTAATTTGTAATGTATATGAAAAAAATCTAATTTTAAATTTTAAAGTATTTTTTAAATTTTCTTGTTAAAATTATGTAACATCTATTAGAGATACTTACTGTGTTAATTTAAGGCAGTTTTAATTAAAGCAATCAATTTATGTAACCGCTGGCATCTGTTCGGATTACTATTATCAAAATTCTTTAATACAACTAATAACTAGGGCAACTTTCGAATGATCACTGAATTAAGTGCGTTGTAATTATTCATTTACAACAAACATTAATTTCTAAAAATGGGATAACATTCCGTTCAGGTTAATTCAGGTTTAATTGAAATGAAGTGCAATAACTGTTATTCAATAGAATGCCTCATGAAGACGGCGTCTATAATTATTAGAACAAGCGTTAATTATTGAGAATTACCACCCACACGCGTATGCATTGATAATTATTAGTAATTTTTGTAGAATGAAGAAGTGTACATTTTTATTTCTGTTAAGGCTAGGATTAGAACTATTAGATTTTTTCAATCACATTGCAAGTGCCAAATTAACTATTCAAGTAACATTGATATCTAGCCCAATTGTCATATTGGCTAATACAGGATGTTGTTATGTCTATCTCTTAAAGCGATGTAAAAATTGTATGCTAGTAACGTTCACTTATTACTTTGTGTTTGATAGCATTATGCAACAAGAAAATTACAACGGCATTGCCTCTATAGACACAAATTGTGTATGCATTTGTGCGTGTGTGTATGTATTTAAAAACATATAGAGCGCCATATAAAATTTGATGGCGGTGGATTAATATGACTACCGTCAGTTATTATTCTATTTTATAATAATCTTATAATTTATAATTGCAAATCGTTTACGTTCTTATAAAGAAAAAACTTTACCATAAGTAAGCATTACGAAAGTTTTGCACTGCAACATTGCAAAGATACAAGGTGTAATCTTTAATATTGCAAGTCAAAACAAATCCATAAGAAGATATGAAGAAAGTTGAGCTTTTCCAGATTAAGTAAAACAAAATAACATTAAATCATATAAAGTGCTTTCGCACATTAACATAATGTATGTAAACAAAGGTAACCTAATTTCAGTACATCATCAAAAATAAAAATATATACCAATCGCATTTATAATTTCACTTCTTATTTCGTAGATTTCACGATTTTTGGTTTCTATTTAATGTTAATACACCTGCAAACGAAAATGTTGACGAATGTAGTCTCGATTTAGTTTATTTTATTAATGTCTATCCCCGTATGTAGGTGAAATATATGCCAACAATTATGCAACAAGTATTATTTATATAACAACTTTGAGGTGGTAAATCAAGTAAATGATTAACAAACTTTCTAAATTAGTAACCTATCGGTATGCACACATTTTAAATTAAAAGATTCAAAATTAAAAAATTAAAATGCTGTTCATGGGTAAGTCTGAAAGTAATAGAACCTCAGCCACCAGTAAGAGGAATCAATCAGCAGACAGGTTAGGAAAAAATACAGGTGCAAAATCAAGGTCTGCAATAACCAACCTAGCCCGATTAAGCTAGGGCTCGGAGCAGGCGGTTGTTTTGTAAAGGTAAGGCAGTATCGAAAGCGCCTTGTTTTGAATCCTATCTCTCGGTTATATAAGAGAGTGACCCACATTTCTCCACACTTTTTCAAGCTATTACAGTGCGCCAGCTATTCTCGCTCGCCGAAGCTGTATTGGTTAATTCATTAAATAATGTTTAGCGAGCTGCCGAGCTATTGACTCACTAATTTGTGCAACAGTTGCGATTATAATGCTTTCAGTGAAATTTTCAGCTCTGCTAAATCAGCCTTCTTCGTTTTCTCCAGAATTTCGAGCAGCCGTGACTTCGCAATATTTCAATGTATTTGTTGCATCATTGTTATGTTTACGTTATTGTTGGGATCGGAATAAATTTTGGCGTCTTACATGAGCAGGCTGTGGCTGTAGGATATGCGAACATTTGTAACTTTCATTTTTGCGCCTTAGAAAAATGGGAACGAATGTAAACTGGCGCATTGTATTACAAACTTTAATGTATCTCATTCTAAAGATATGAAAAATAGAGAATCAGTTTTTGTGAAAATAAAACAATTTACTGACAATTCTTAAATTATTTAGTATTCAGAAAGTCCTGTACTGCTAATTTAAATGCAGCACGTGTTATCAGAATCGACCAATAGCTTATGCTACCGAACTCTTCCATTGGTTTCGGGCAGTTATCGCTGACCAATGAAGCGTCCTAGAAACCGTCTCCAGCACAAACTCCCGGTTGCAAAATAATAGGTCCACTCCTACTTTACAGCTCGAAATTAACAATAAATTATACAACGGCCCATCGCTGTAAAAAGGCGCCTGAATTTGCAATCAGTGAAATCTAAAGCTGCGGCGAAGACCAGAAACCGATGAGCGCCGTTGCACAATTCAGAAAGTATGTCGAACTCTTGCATTCGACCTACTGGGAAATTATAAAATTTAGACATATACATAACAGCGAAGAAAGGAAAACGCGCTTCTGCTTTTTGATGTAAACAAGTGCCACGCGATGAGCAACAAATTAGCACCGATACCTTTATTTCGTTGAATTCTCAACATTGCGAAGACGCTGTGAAGAAACCACGTTTACATTGTTGCTCTTGCCCAACGCATGAAACGGTTGCTACATGTGTGCTCAGTAAAGCAAACGTACTTTTTGTTAAGAATTGTATTTGTGGTTGTTCTTTCATTATTTCTATCGTTACAGCTATTAACGTACGTGCCTAACCCAGCATTAAAATCACCAACCCTGTTTTGAAATTATCTATTTATATTTATATGTAAAATTAATTTTTCATCTGAACACTATTAATACTCTTATGTCCTAGCCGTAAAGTATTTAGCATTTGATTAAACAAATCGTAAATTTTGCGAATTCATTCACCACTAAAATTTAGTAACTGCCAACTAGCTCGCCTCGCAATGAAGGTAAGAAATTGACATTGTCGGCTTAAAGTGGGCATTACCTTGGCAATATCAGGCAATTAACCACAACCAACGTGGTTTCAAAACAGCAGAAGTTTACGCAGCATACTGGTTTTCTTAGTTGAGAAAAATTGCGAAAAGTTTGTATGCGCTTGCAGCTATACCCAATTCATGCCGAAAAAGTGCTTTTGCGCATTTTTATTTTAACTTACGGTGCATCACTCCGAATCATAGATCCAAAGTATCATTTTCAATTTCCCATAACTAAAATTGCTATTTTCTAAATAAAAAGTTATCAATATCTTTTTATATGCCTTCTTAATATTATAATTACACTATACAAAATTCTAACCGTTTAATTATTTTTTTCTTAAACTGGATTTATTTCTTCGTATGCATTTACATAACACGGAATAATATTTAGTTGACCTTTAAATCAACAAAAATAACATATTCTATATTGCGCATTGATCCTTAATGTAGAAATTTAATCACGTTTAAGTTATTTCTATAATCTTCATTAACAGACACAAACAAACGAAAACAAATATTGAATAAATCAAATTTTATGCACTTTGCAACTCTAATTGAAAAGCAAGTATTGTATTTTATAAATATTATTTGCACATACACTAACACTTATTTACAAAATGTTACAAGTATTTAAATTAGTACCATCAAATCATTTTCAATTTGTTACTATGTGGTCAAACCGACCAGTTTTTGTTAGGAATTTTGTGATGGATTCCAATTAAACTGGCTACCCTTGAAAACATATTTTACATATTTAATTAACTATCATTTAAATCTTGTAGTAAATTAATAATAGATTTTTAAAAGCATTAATCCAAAAGTACGATCCATTTAATATGCATAAAAAGATAGAGAAAGTAGCTGGTCTATATAAAAAGTAGATACCTATGCTCTAGTAAATGATACTAGATGAAAAGTTATTCGAAGACACACACCTTCTCAATAGCAACAATCAGAAAAATTACTAGTCCTAATGGGGTTACTGTAGAAATAATAAAACTCATTTGCCAAAATAGCATTGAGCTTGTAATAATTATATTTAACAAAATACATTGTCATGGCACGACAGCCGCGACGGAAAGGCTTCGGCCTGCCAGACTAACGCGCGGCGGTCCCTGGGTTCGACTCCCAGGTCAAAAATAACGGCAAACATCGAGTGCTCTCCGGCCATCATACAAACACCTTTGGCGGTCGTAAAGTACATTCTTCTTCTTCTAACGGGTCAGACTAGCCACCTGCCCGGGGTACGCCCAACATGGGTCATAGTACTACACGAAATGTGTAGTTGGAAACAGGCTAATAGCCTAGATAAGAGTAGAAGAAGAAGAAGAAGAAGATACATTGTCGACGTAAATCCAGAATTCTTCTAGTTTGTATTACTGGAAAGCCTAAAATCCATTTATATAGATGACCAACCCCCTATCATATAACACAAGTTAGCTTCGCTTAATCAACAATCTACGATTGTCCACAAAATGAGGATAAGGATATGACTGCAGAGCTCCTACAATCAAAGCCCTTCGCGCCGGAAAATCGCCAACAGACATTATTGTGTGCAGGGCAATTTCAAGCAACCTGGAAGAGAAGTGATGACTTTGTCCGCAAAATTGAGAAAATCAATCAGGATCCTGGGTGAAGCATAATTGACTTGGAAAAATAAATGGGCGTGGCAAGGTCGACGGTCAGTTTAACGTACACCAGAACCTGCACTATAAGTCTTTCGTCCCGAAAAACTACCAACTGTCGTCTAAGAAAAACAAAATGGATAGGAATTTAAAGTTCCAAGAACTGCTGAACTACATCAAGCACAACGCCGATAAAATTATTTTCGGACGAAAAGATATTCGTCCAGTACAGGAAAGCGCCTGAATGAACGTTGCGAAGATGCCTTTAAAATGCCTACCGTCATACATACAAAGTTTCTCGCCTCTGTGATGGTGCTAGAACTTCTTTCTTCCTCTTCTTTAATCAGCTTTTCTCGTCCATCCTTAAACATAGGCCTCCCCCATTGCCCTCCACCGTTCTCTATCCTGCGCCAGCTCTATCCATTTTGGATCTGTAATTTTCTTAATGCCAATCAATCCATCTCATGTTTGGTCGTCCTCTATTCCCCTTTTCCATCCAGGACTTCCAATGTACCATTTTGTTGTCCACTTTTCTTCGCCATTCTAGCAACGTGTCCCGTACATTTCCACTTATAACTTACCATCTTAGTTACTAGTCGTCTACACCTGTTCTCTGTCTTATCCCTGTGTTCCTTTTTTGTCTCACAGCGATATTACCCGCTCCGTTCCTCTTTGAGCTACATTAATTTTGTTTACTACTGCTCTTGTTAACGGCTACGTCTCTGTGTCAAATATCGTTACTAATATAATGCACCGAGTTGACATTCATTATTCATGGTCTTTTATTTTCCGAGTTTGTCTTTCTGTATTCTCATATTTATATAGATTTCCATAAAACGTTTCAACTATTTCTGTAATGTCATCTATATTTGTGATTATTTTTCCTTCGCAGTTTTTCAATTTTATCATCTCTTTTCCATACGAGAGAGTTCTATTTAGTACTTTGAGATTTACTTTATTTTATATTGTTTTAATTATTTCTAAATTCCTCTCCGTGCGTTACTAACTGCTTTCTTTCTTTCATTAACTTTTTCGTTTCTTCACTTACTTTTTGCACTTCTCTTTTTTCATCTCCTCTAAGCACTTGAGCACCTGCTTTTTGATTATCTCCGTTATAAATTTAATTATTTTATTTATAGGTTTTTGTAAGTTTTCTCATTTCCATCTGGAGTTGCTGAAGTCTCTAGATTTTTTATAGAAGAATGTGTTCATTGCATATAGATCGCTGCGCTCGAAAAAGTTCATCAAGTCTTCGTATTCCCAGTAAGACGTCCAAATTTTCTATTAACATGGGGTACCTGCATTTTTTCCTTTGGGCATTTACCAATATCGCCATGAAATTGTTCCACCTCCTCGTCACTGTAGTCATTTGTTGGTGCATAAGCTTGTATTACCTTTACTTTATATTTTATCTTAATACTTAAATACGCGACCTTATCAGATACGTTTCCTATATCCGTTACATTACTTATAATATTTTTATGTAGTAGAAATCTGACACCCCTTATACTTTGTTTTTTGTTTCCTCTGTAATATAGGGTGTGACTTAAGACTAGTTGTCTACATTCTTTTCCTCTTTGTCTCACTTCGCTTAAGCCCAATATATTCCAATTTGTTTTGTTTATCTCACATTCTAGCTCATTCTGTTGTTCTTGCGTTGTTAGTGATTTTACATTATAGGTAGCACTGTTTAGTTCTGTTTGGCACTTTTGTTTTTTGTTTATTTTTAAATTGTTTCCTCCCCAGAATCCTCGAGGCTGGCCGTTTTGCCGGTATGGAATTCTGAGTATTTAGCCCCACCCGTCTTGGGTACTTGAGCTTTAAAATTCGTTTCTTTTATTTCACTACCTTTTCTTGGTGGAGGGGGGGGGGCTTAAAACTCTACGCTTTCCAGGAGGCTTGGCGAGTGTTTCTTGGGATATGGGTTGGAATAAATTTGGTTGTGGGTAGGTTTAAAATTAGGACATGATTCTCTCCCAGAGCTAAAAGGTGAGAGACTCGTGTGAGCAGGGCCGTCTCATTGAAGTAAGTCTATTCTCTGCCTGGGTCACAGAGAAGTACCTACCCGCTATCCGTGGTGTTAAAACTCGTGAGCACCAAAGACAATGTCAAGGCGCTCCACTTCTTTGATGAAAGCCTAAAATTGACCGCCAACAGTTAACTTAATGTGCTGGAGACAAATTTTAAGCCCTAGGTAGAGAAGATAGCCGCTAGGCTAGAGTACGTGTTCTAGCAGGACTCCACTCTAGCCCACAAAACAAAGAAGACCCAAGCACGGCTGTAGAACTGGTCGCCCGAGTTGTGACTACCCTCCAGCCAAGTCTACAATCCCCTTGACAACTAAGTGTAGGGAGTGATCGAACCAAAGGTCAATGTCAGGCATCATAACTCGAAGAAGCTTAAGAATCTCCTTTATGGAGGCAATGACACATATAGACAAAGGAAAAGTTGTGTTGGTTTTCATCAGGCTCGAAAGAAAGTCGTCACCTCCTAGGAGGGCTAAACTGAATAATATGATTCTCAATGCTATTTTTTTAGTTTACCAGGTTTTATTTAAATAAATTTAATTTTTTTTATTGTTATTTTCATGTTATTTTCACTGTTTATTCATCTTCCGAATTTACCTTGATAACCCTGTAATTCTAGATGAATACCCAAAGAATAGTTGAAATCAACTTTTATACTGCTTCCTTACAATACCCTAAAAATGTAATAGTATCAGTCAATTAACCTAATGAGCCATATGCTAGAAAATTTTATGCACATAAAATGTTAGTTTGATTTAATTTGGCTTCAAAGAGGTCTTCAGAACATGAGAAGTACTTTATGGTTTTAATGTTTTACTGCAGAAATGCCGGGATCAATGAAAAGATATGTTTGCACGCTTTGGTGATTATTTAAATATTAAAAATGTTTGATAAGAGTACAGCATGCGAAATTAGTTAAATTACTTACGGAATGGTCATTAAAATTATGAGGAATCTATACTGGCAGTAGCTTTCTCCACTTTTGTTTAATCTCTATGTTGATGGAATATTTAAAGAAGCCCTGGACACATAAGATTAGTGGTGTATAAGTTAACCCCATTAAATGCGTAGATGGCACAGTTATCCTCACTGAAACCATCGAGGACCTCAAAACACCTATGAACCGCATCGCTGGAGGGCAAAATATAAATATGGCAAAAAAAGAATTTACGCTATTCAGTCGTCAAAGTTGCAATGCTGCAACTTTCCACCAAAATGGCAAGAAAATTGAACGTGAAAATGATCTCAAATTTCTAGAATGGTTAATAACGGAAACTTTAGACTCATATAAAGAAATTAAAAGGTGAATAGAGATAACCCGCGCTGCATTTAAACAGCATACAAAAGGAGAAGAAATGTTTGGTTCTACACTATGTGATATAGATGAATACAAATCTTTATGTGTATTATAATTGTATTGTAACTAAAAACTAGCCTAAACAGCTTCCAGGATAGCAACAACAACAAAATAATCCTAAAGTTTATTTATAGTTTACGTTTATGGTGCACCGAAGCCCTTCCAGGAACTAACTTTCTTGGAGTTCTTCAAAATAACCATATATACATTAATAAAATTAAAAATTTTCTTTGGTTAGGAATGCTTTTGTTTGCCAACCGATAGCACTTCAATAAACGGTTGATTATCTTTACAAACAGGTTTTCTTATCGCTTGTCGTCAATTGTATCGCTCAACTTGTTGAAGCTTGTGCAATATTGATCCATAACAGTTTGTCCTTTTTTCTTTATCTCCTCTTTGAAACTATTTTACTCTACACAATCTAATAGTTTGATTTTATGTGGGTACATGTTTTAGATATAACTATAAATAATCGTTTGTAATTAGTTAGACCACTTTTAAGCAATTTCCAATATTTCAGATTATGCAAAAAGCATGATCTATTTGTATATACATTATTCTCACTTAAAATACCTAGTTACAGATATAATTTCTGCTGTGCTAAAATACCAAAATCGATATCTCATCTAAATTTTCAATGGCTGCTGAAACTGCATACTATGATAGATCGATTTAGTAACATTTCCACACCACGTAAGATAATTAAAAGAATTCTTTCAGCTTAATGGCGAAAACTTTTGAAAGGATCTAAAATGCCTATCGTGACAACAAATTAATGATGAAACTCAGATATTGTATGTACACATCACAGACCAATAGTCTCAAAAAAATATGTCACCTTAAACTGAACTGGACTATGTTAATTTACTTAAATAATTGTGGAACAAAGTCATTAATTAACAACTTGCCTCTACTTTAATGAGGTATAACAACTTATTACCTCATACCATTAAAAAATGGGTCATCATACTCTGAATAGCTTAGCTACTATACCCCGCGCGAGATTCGGACAACTTTTACGTGATTGCTTAACCATAAGGATAGCTGAGTTAATATAAATTTAGCTATCAGTAAGAGTGCATGCGCTATAGATCCATTATTATTCGTAGTTTATTTCAACCGAATTAGACACTTCTAGTGAGAAATGTTGAAGGTTACTGAAAGCAGCACAGCCGTAACTAGGAAAATCCTTGCAGAATCTCACAACTATCCTTCTGACATTTGATAATAAATATTTGCGGAATGTTTTCGTTGCGAATTTTTTAGCGAGTATATTTAGTAACAGGAGATTAATATAGCCCGTTGGTTTTCAGGAAATGGCCAGCTTGGTCAGGTTGGCATTGGATAGCTACGTAGACATTGTCGAAAGGATAAGCGGTAAGTAGATACCGCCACGCAAAGCAGCGCCGGTTGGGATTTCCGAAAACGTTCCCGATTTTTCCGATTAGCTCATTTTAAGCCAGCGAGGCCTCCATAAAAACGAAGGCGGCCTTCTAGGTTGCTGCAATAAAATACGGGCACTATATCTGATGTTTTACATCTTGGAGCTGCAGAAACGTTAATTGTTGCTTGTTATTAGTCATTAAACTTATACTTGAAAACAATTACCGGGTGACACACGTAATAAATGGATGCTGTTTTATGAGAGGTGTTGCAACAGAAGGAGTTCGTCCGCTTTTTTCAACGCAGATCCTGCAGTCAAGTACAAAGTCTTACTTTTTGCACTGCTCGCTGAACCACTTCTTCATCCTCAGCCGGTTACATGTTGTATGCGTTCTTTTTGAGTTAGATAAGTATTCAAAAAACTGTATTACATTGAAATTATTCCGTTGCGTGTGCGCCTAATTTGTTATATAATTTGGTAGGTTCTTGAAGGAGGTCGTTCTTCTAGGATGTCACTTTGTTTGTTTTCTGTACTATGGAGCCTGAATTTTCACCAAACCTCTTTTATTTCTGGTTTGTTTCTGTTGCGCTTTTTGAAATCGTAGTCGATTTATTTTTAATCATAAACTTGGAATTAGAGGATCAACAAGCCCGCAAGAATAAAGAGTTCTTATTATCGCAGTAATTAATGCTTTGTTTTCATAAACGATAATATTAAATATCAAACACTATTTCGAGTATTATAAATATACTTTTGTTATTATCTTTAATTCGTGGTTGCAATATTTTTAATAGATGAGCTTCTTATTTCCTTACTCTTATTTCTTTACTATCGTAGGCAATTTTTCTCAATATTTCTCAACATTTATTGTTTCTCAGCAGTTTCTTGTATACATGTCCTCGGCACTACTGAATTTGTGGGTTTCAGAATTATATTTTTTATACAATTTTTCTTTCACTTTATCTATTTAAGAATCATACTTTTTTAACCTGGTTCTTCTCTTCATATAACTTCAAATTTGCTCTTTCTTCATTCTTTTTAAAATTAAAGTCCCAGAAACTATTCATATGATTTCATTTTGGCTCTTCAATTTTACTGTCATTCTGTCTTTTTTCTTTGCTGTATATTTCCTTTCTTAGCTACCGCTGTGATAATATTTCCGTCCTGATTTTTAGAATGTTTATAGATTTGAGTATTAAGTTTCCGAAAAAAATTATATTTTCTTTGTTGACTACTTGTTTCTGACGTGTGTATCTTGTCCAATATTTTTTATATTTTTTTATTTCATTAAAATAGATGATGCGCTGTCTTTTTTACGCATAGTTGTATCCCTCTCTTTCTTATTAATTTTTTTCTAGAAATTATCATTAAGTATAAGCACATTTTTTAGACCATCGAGACAAATATATTTGTACTTTTAGATTCAAAATTGTGTATTTCATTACGCTACACAATTTATGGGTTATCAAAAGAAATTTATCTAGGTTTTAAACAATCATCTCCCAAACAGTTTTAAGTTCGAATTATCCATCTTCCAAATTATATGCTTAATAGTTCATTTTCCTTTTTGTATATTGTTAAATAGTGTAATTCTTACTTTCTTAAGTAAACTATCCAATATGGTTTCAAACTCCCAACGCTTTGTTTCATCTTAAAATCATACATTTTAATGCGGATTTTTATAGCTTTTCTACGCTAAAGATATTATAAAATAGGAAAAGATTATTCGCAGTTGTGAAAATAGTAATTCATTCGCCCAATCATTCCCCGTAACAGCTCATAACAGGGAAGCGGATAAAATACGTTCACCTTGTAGTGTAATAGTACGATTACGCACCCGCTTCCGTGATCTAGTTATTTTGATCATTAAAGCGCACAATTACGTCGATGTATCGACGCAAATTAGTGTAATAACACTTGTAGATTAAACAACTGCTATGAGTAGTTGGAATAGCAAGCTGTCATCCCACCTTTTATTTAACTATTGCAAAGCGTACTTTAACTTCCCCGCCTGAAATAAGTACCACGATGTAAATATTAAAAACGAAATTGCAGACCCGAGGACAACCGACTGGCCCCTGATGCAGAGTCCTGTGCCCACCGTCCTCATGATCCTAGGATACCTCTACACAGTCGTCATTCTTGGCCCGAGAATAATGCGAGACAAAAAGCCGTTCAAGCTGAAAGAAGTCCTAGTAGCCTACAATGGGTTTCAAGTTTTGTTTAGCCTGTTTATGTTGTACGAAGTAAGACTGCCAAGCCACGCTAAGTTACCAAGTCTTAGAAAACGATGTAAAGCGACTTGAACTCACAAACAAATCAATTATCCTTTCGCCTTGATCTTGATACTATAAAGCTGCTTACATCATAGGTAGCAAGAACTATTGACTTTTACATAATGCACTCCGTGTATAGCAGGCGCCGTTCGCGAATAGCGAGTGCCGTTTCTTCCGGCAAGCTTTCTCTTCAAGGACGCTCGCCGTTTTCAAGGTCTCGGTGTGTGCAAGGCCACCTGTAGTAAATAAAGAGAGCTACGGAATTCATTTATGCGGCAATGGTCTGTCATGTTTCAGCATCTCATGAGCGGATGGCTCTTGGACTACAGTTTCAAATGCCAACCGGTGGATTATTCCAACAGTAAAAAAGCTTTGCGGGTAAGCAACTAGACTAAGTGTGACGTGTTTCCTGATACTCAATGAAGACACATTTTTAAATGTTGCATAACACTGTTTCAGATGGCTAACTTGTGTTGGTGGTATTACATTTCAAAGTTATCGGAATTCGCAGACACAATCTTCTTCGTCATGAGGAAGAAAGATAGTCAGATTTCGCTCCTGCATCTGTATCATCACAGCCTAACGCCCATGGAGACGTGGATTTTAGTTAAGTTTATAGCAGGTGAGCGCTTAAGCCGCGCCGCTTTCGCGTCTGACACAAACTCGGTTGCATAACTGCAGCCGAAACTGTGCTAGTAAATTATACGGCTTCCGAGCTCGGTTGCCATTAAATTTCCGGGCGGCTTCATCGAAGACTGTCTAATTACAACACTGTAATCCTTTAAAGAACGTACAATAGTTAAATGTTAGCCCCACCTTGCGTTGCATTCGTTGCCCAATGTCTTTCGTATGTCGGTTGCCATTTGGGTTGGAAAAAACTCGATTCGCGTGGAACTGGTTAGAAAGTGAAATTGCATACCAACACTGCTCAAAAATGAAGCTGGCCTCTTACCAACGGTTATAAATATTGCGCCTTGGGAATTACCAGGCAAATACGCTTACGGATGTTTAAGTTATCATTGAGAATTGTTCTTGATTTTGACAAATATATTAACAAAATGCAATGACTCATATTTGAGTTTAAAATAAATTGGAACATTTAATGCATATTACACACAAATTAAAAATAGTGTAAAAAGGAGTGGAATTTAACCGACAGAATTTTGTAACCTTTCCCTCATAGAAACATTTGTGGGTCATAACCTCGCGATCTAGCACTTGCCTAACTACGATAATAGACTTTAGAAATTTGTCTGTCACCATTGTTTGTTTCAGGGGGGCACGGGACCTTTTCCAATTTAATAAATAATATAGTTCATGTCATCATGTACTTCTACTATATGGTAGCTGCAATGGGACCTGAGTATCAGAAGTACCTCTGGTGGAAAAAGCATCTTACACACCTGCAACTTGTAAGCTTTTTAAAATTATGTATATAAGATTACCTAAAGTTTTTTTTAATTTGCAGTTGCAGTTTACTCTTGTGTTTTTCCATTCTGCGCAGCTGATTTGGGTAGACTGCGGTTATCCCACATTCATCGGCCTTCTACTTATTCTTCATTCGACAATTTTCTTCGTGTTGTTCGCACACTTTTACTACCAAGCATACCTCAGGGTGCCACAAAAGAAATTGGTCAAAAAAGATTAACTTTGTTTTAAAACGCGTGTACATACTTTTGTTTGTATTTATATCTACCATCAAGTATTTGTAAGTTAAACACCGAATAAGTCACGAAATTGCGATATCACCGTGCGTGGGAAACACATCGCTGAATGTCGTTTCGTATTTACCTCAACCAGTGCAATTACTACGATTCTTACCAATAAATAATAAGCGTAAAGACTTAAGAACTAGGATTACTTCTATAATACAAACTATGTGTTATTATGTACTCTTATCCTAGGTGTATGTATATAGGTTTAACCTAGTCATAACGGGCAGTTCGATGCGACGACGTTGGATAAGCGCGAAAATGTCTAGAGCTCAATTTTGTAGTAGAATGAGGTAGTATATAAAATCGTATGGTGTAACTTTGCTAATGATATTTTTGAATTTTGTTATACGAAAATAAATAAAATTTATAAAAATCGTCTTATGCTCATATGTGGAGTTTTCATTCTATTTATCGCTTTTACTGTCTCACAATAATATTTTTTTTTATTAAACCGTAAGGTAGTTTTATGCCTCCATAACTACTTAATTTCTTTATTTTCTTTTGTTTAATTATAACTATTTAGTCTTGATCTCTCATAAACAACCGTGAAGTATTATTTTTAAAATGGCCATAGATCATTATATTTTAAATTTTTAAATATTTATAGTTATTTATAGTTGTTTATTTTAGTACTCCTCTACACTTTACGGCAGATGAGGAATTTATTATATATAATATATATTATTTTAGTACATGTCCTCTCATTCATTGTCTTGCAATAGAGTAAAACTGTAATTGCTTTTGTACGAAAGCATCATAATACTAACCTATGGCTAAAATTTACATTTATTTATCCACATCTTCAAATGTGTTTTCATTGGTATTAGCCAATGTTTTTATACTTACATTTTTTTGTTATACGTGGTTACTCTCATTTATATTCATAGGAAGACATGTTACATAAGTACTCATACTTAATTTCTACACACAAATTAATGGAAGTTGTAAATAATAGCTAAAAATTAAAACACCAAAAACTACGTATGTAAAACAATAACTAACCTATGTGTACTACAATAAACTATTATAGTGAATTTACTCAGAGCAAGTGGGCAGATTTCTTAGACGGCATAAAAATTATTGTACAAAAATTTCATCACACGAAGTTGCTTTATTTAAAGAATTAGAAATCTAATTAAATTTGTAGAACATTTGCAAATGTTTGAATAAAAATTTATAAGTTGGCCAATATTTTGTTCTTTTGCAGCGTGTCGGATGGTACCAATTGTGTTAAACGTAAAACTTTATTAATACGTAATGCGGTCTAACCTAATTTATAGTAAAGCTCAAACCAAACAACAACCTTTGATGTAGTTCCTAAAAAATAACTTTATAATGCAGCTTCCATGAATTAACTTTAAATTTCCCATCTGTAGCTTTTGAATGGAGACTAATACTCAAAGTTAGCAAATAGAATTTCTTAAGATCAAATCTTGTTTGGCAAAGAGAGACGTGGTAATTTCACCCTTCATAAGATATTTGTATGAAATATGTATCAAAATAAATCACAATCTACAAATGAATTTATGAATGGATTTTATAAGTTACATAAAAATAAAAGAAATTTGTAGTCGATCATACTTTAAGAGCAATGGAGTATTCAACAAAACGGAAAGTTTCTGGAAATAACAGCTTTAAGAACACTTAATTACTTGGCATAAATCAAACAGAAGAAAAATTCATATTATTTATTAATTCAAGTTTCTAATTCGAATTTTGTTAGTGACGTAGTAGGATAATAGCGTGTATTATCAGTTGCCTAGCTTTTTATTAGTATTGCATTCCTTTTTCCATTTATGGGGCATATAGCTCTTAAGGGGGTTAGTACCTTTAAATCCCTAAAAATACGGTATTTTTGAAAAAAAAAAAATGTTAGAAAAAACAACTCAAGTAGATTGAAATTAACAGAAAAATTTAATCATACTTTAAAATACATTTTAAAATTATTTTAAAAAATTTTGACTTAAAAACCTCTTATGGGGAGGACAATCAACGTTGGAGAGATTTAAGAACAACTTGGCAGTTCGTACACTGTGCTGACCTTATGGGGGATCTGAAACAATTGCACAAAGAAAGATTAGTTGATTTATAGTTGTAGTTTCATTGTGACACTGTTAATTTCTTTAATTTTTGGAAAAAAATATTTTTTTTCACTAGTTAAACATGAAGTATTAGACAAAACGCCCTTTTATAAGAATAAA
Organism: Sinelater perroti; assembly: GCA_036346155.1. Classification (NCBI taxonomy): domain Eukaryota; kingdom Metazoa; phylum Arthropoda; class Insecta; order Coleoptera; family Elateridae; genus Sinelater; species Sinelater perroti. The sequence goes on from JARFIY010000265.1 coordinate 8,333,252, forward strand.
ATTGTAAATTTTTTTCTATTATGATTCTAACAAAATATTTTAGTGTCACAATGGAAATAATCATATTATTAACCTGCCCTGAAAATTTCATCAAATTCTGAGGGACGGTTTTACATTATGATGTACGGAAGGTCCAAAAAGTGAAACTGAGATAATCGTGTTTTATCAAACTACAAGGTCATACGTGAGATCATGTCAATGAAAGTGCACTTGCCAGTCTGAATCAATTCCAGCTCCATACTGGGGACCTTCCTTATCAGTGTGGGACTTATCCTTTGCGGTCCTGGCCTCCTGGCCTTCTTCCTGGCCTCTTTCGTCCTTTCCTCTTGCCTAGTCAAGGATCTGTCCCAGCGCATTTTGTCAGCTTGTTTGGTGTAGTCATTTGCTTTGGAGCCAATCTGGATACCAAGTTCTTGCAATATCTTCAGAAGGGAGCTGTTGCCTTCATTAAAAAGGCAAACTGCCACATAAGTGGCAATTTCCACAGTCGGGAGGCCACTGAAGTAGAGCTTTGGAGCTATCTTCCACACAATATTATTAAATGACTCATTCGGGTTCTGAGAAAAACCTCCTACACACCTGGTCAAAAGACTTTCTTTTGTGAGCTCAGTGTAGACTGGTTTGATGGCCTCTTGTACTTCTACAGGAAATCGAGACGGATGCTTGAAATTTTGGAGCTTGTTTTCAGCGGCTGCTTTCATGTATTTGCACCAAGATTCAGAGCAGTAGAAATGCTGGGGATCTTCGTCTGTAGAAGACATGTGATAGAAAGTGGCCCATACAGCATTGTGCATGGCTTGGGCATCTTGGCAGTTGTCTCTTATAGCCTTTCCAAAATAGCTACATAATTGGGTTATTGTAGCTAAAGTTAGTTTTCCTTTCCTCCTAATTTCTTCTCTTTTCTAATGTTTCGTAGTCTGGTTCCTAGTCGTTTCTGCACATGACCAATATCTTCTTTCTTCGTCACTAGCTGATCTCCATATGGTTTGCTTGCTGTGACACCTTTATGGGTTTTGGAATCTCCGTCCCCAATGTAATTTAGATATTTCACACCAGAGAAAGCGACTGATCGTTGAAACATTTCGACTACAGCGTCTACTTCCATCTTGCCACTCGATCCACTGTGATTAATCTCACACACTTCTTTGTGCTCTTGTAGCCAATCTTCATGTTCTTCTTGTGGTTTCCCATCATCCCAGGAAAGACACATCTTGCAAAACAGTGACTTTATAACCACATCAATCACCTTTTTCGTGTAGAATCCGATGATCGACGCCATACCCATCAGTGAAGTGTGGCCTCTAGTCCTCCACGTACCATCGCCTGATACCGAAATGCCGGCATGATCTGACAATGGTGATGTCTCAGTCGTAATTTGGAGTTCCTGGAAGCTGCCTTCTTCATAAAATACTCTGCAACAGTCTTGCACGCATCACGGATCATTTTCACTAAGTCCCCGTAATGATTTCTCGCTAAAAACACCGGCAAGTCCATAAGCCCACAGAATGTTTGTAGTCCGCTATATCCAATTCCTATCACCGCATAGCAAATTGGAATCTCCTATTGATTTCGTAGGATTTTCCAATGTAACGGCAGGAGGGATGTGATCTTCCAGGACATTCACACAAAATGTTTATTTTGAAGCCAAGCCCGCGAACAGCTGATTCAGAAAACTTCATTTCACCATCACACTCGCGACACTTGATGAGAGAAGTTAGGAATGACAAAAAAGTCCACAAATCAAGAATTCGGTATCCTTGAAAGTCTGTAATCTCGACACCCTCGGAGCCAGTACTAGTTCGCAGTTTTTTCGCCGACGTAGAAAGGTCCGCGTTGTCTTCGGGCGTTTGATTTCTTCGTTTGCTCGGAGGCACACGTTTTTTTCTTCGGGAAGGTCTTCCCTTATATTCCCCATGTCCTTTTTGACCGATATAGACCCGGCCAGTCATTGTAATAAATACTTCCAAAGATATAACAACAATAAACAAGTCAGAGTCGAGGTTATATCGTTCACCGGTGAGAAAAACAAAGCATAAACAATCTGACGTTGTGCTTTTGTTTTCTCGCTGAGCTCATGCGTACCACGAAAACCACTGAGAAAATATATCGAAAAGGCCTCGCTCAATCCCATAGAGTAAAAGAGCACCAACACACCGCGTAAGAAAACAAGAGAAAAGCGCGCATCGAGAGCGCGCAGAGCGCATACGCAAGGCAGGGGGAACGAAGTCAGCTGGCAGCTGTCGTCCGCTTCGCTCGGAGCGTCTTCCCCCACCTTGCGCCACGTCACAAGCTCTCGCAGCGCCAAATTTGAACGTAGCGCGTTCGGGTTTGCGGCAAAGTATTCGTAAAGCGTAGCTCTTTCAAATAGAACAATAAAAAAAAACACGAAAATTTTAAGATTTTAAAGGTACTAACCCCCTTAATCCTATTACGCCACTTAAGCAGAAATCATTTTTTAATTAATTCTTAAAAATGATAATTCTTTCAGAAAAATATACTTTTATTTTTTAAAACCTATCTGATATAGGAATTTCATTTTTTAGTGAAATAGTATATTGTATCAAACATATAGTGATACAACATATATCGAAAAAAGATATTTCTTCAAAATATAAGCCAAGGTCTAGTGAGAGACACAAAAATGACGAAAGCCAATATTTGTTGACTGGAAGAGTAAAATGGCAATAAACTGAAATTACTTTTAGAATTATTTTACTTCTAACAATCTTGATAAAAATGTAAATGGAGAAATATATACAAAGAACATTGAGCCTATTTCTGACGAAGTCAAAGTCAAAAAAGGAGAAATTACAACAAATTTCTTGTGATTGGAAATTTTGTCTTAAGGAATCTCCCAAACGCTTTTACGAATGGCAATTAACCAGTGCATTTACTCAAATAACTAGATTTAGATAAAACTTGTACCTTTCATTAAAACCTCTTCCTTCATGTCAAATCTGTGATTAATTTTCTTAATGATGAATCTATTCTGTGCTCCCAAACTAGGAATCTATTGTCAATATTCAAGAGGATAATCTATACAAAAGGTAAAACCAAACCTGAGAATCAAAGTATAGCATTAACTTTGCTCAAAAGGCGGTGGTTGCGTTTTCCATTTAGGGATAGCACGTCTATATTCAAGATTTTCGGGTTTTATAAAATTTTATGAGGTCAATCTGAAATATTAGTTTCCTAATAAAACTCAACTCGCAGTCACACCCCGCAAACTGCTGATTCACAGGACAAACTAAGTCAAGGGACCACCCCAAACAGTTGACTCCGGTAATATGTCAGTCTCACTACAGCGGCTAAGCAGTTAAACTAAGATAGAATGAAGTGAAATGGAAGCGCTTTAGAAATTGAAGGATAGCCTATAAAATGGCAGCGAAAGAACAAGCGATATGATCAACGGTAGCATTCAAAGTTGTAGTAAATGACAATTACATCTACTCGCCAACCCGCCTTATAAGCGTAGCGAGGTAACATCCACAACCCCTCTTAGCCTTTACCAATAAAATGATCCAACGAATTACATGGCCACCAGTTCCCGCAAGCTCCACTGCCTCTAACTCACACATCGATCTAGGTAATGAAATGTCCAGGCTACAGTAGACTATCATACTGAACTGACTAAAGCAACGTTAAATATAAAATCAATCTTATCCAAAAGTAAATTCATAGAGCCGGGAGAAATAGAAGAAGAAATAGCAAGTGCAAAAAAGAATATAATAGGAATAAGCGAGGTTAAGAGGAGAAACTTGTCACACAAAAATCGGCAAACATACTATACTACAGAGGAGAAGAAATAAACTCAAATAGGTTAAGATTCTTCACAAATCAAAAAATGATTTCAAATATAACCTCAATGAACTCAATAAATACTAAAGTTGTACATATAAACACTAAACTATCAAAAATATACCACTCCTGTCTCTATTTCAGTCATACTGTTGCAGCCTTTTTATCCATCTTGCTACTTGGCCTTCCGGATTTCTAAACTTCAAGAGCCACTTCAGTGCAGTATAATCAGTCCTCACAATATTTGCGTTCAGGCTTTGATAACATTTTTCTGAGATAACCGATTACTCTTTCTGAGCCATTTTGTAACTATGACAACGCGCTTTCAATTCCCAAATTACTCGCATCTGTATCCAAAATAAACTTTTCTTCTACTCACGGGAAACTCGGTATTGGTGCGCTTCGGGTTCTCGAAAACTTCTTGACACTCTTCACTCCACTCAAAATTTCGACATTCTTCTGTTAGTCGTGCTAGAAGCTTCGCGATGTTGGCAAATCCAAACATACCGTCGGTAGTAAGTGCACAGTCTCAGAAAATTTCTAACCTCGTGCTTGCTTTTTGGGACTGGTCATTCTTTCACACTTCTAACTTTCTCTGGATCAGCTGCTATATTCTCATCATTCAGTAGATGTCCAAGATAGTTTACCTTCTTAAAAGAGAGAAAGAGAGAGCACGTTTTCGAACTTAATTTCAGATTGGCGCTTCTCAGTCGTTGGAATAGCTGCTCTAAGTTTTTTGGATGCTCTTCAAACTTCTTTCCAGTCAATATGATGTCATGCAGATACACCAAACATGGCATTACCGTGAATTACCATAGCCCGAACCCAATAAAAAAACTGCATTTTCTTTATTCTTTATTTTGACTTCCCAATATCCGCTCTTTAGATCTAAGGTTGAGAACCATTTTAATCCGGCCAGGGTGCCCAGCGTGTCATCAATGTGTTGTAGTGGGCAATTATCTTTGTTTGTGACATCACTGAGCTGACGGTAGTCAACGCAAAATCTAATAGGCCCATCCTTCTTTTTGACTAGTACCACAGTCAAAGTCCACGGGCTTGTCGAAGGCTCAATCAGGCCATCCTTTTCCATATACGGAATTATCTTCTCGGCTTCTTCTCGTTTGGCTACTGACAATCGCTAGTGCCTATTTTGTGACGCACAATATTTGTCCTGCCTTTTGAACCCTGGTCGTATTGGAACAAGTCTTGATTCCGGTGTAACAGATCTTTAACTTTTACGTGTTGGTTAGGACTCAAACCACTGCAGAATGTGGTGATCACTGCTCTCATTCAGATACGCTGCCTGATCTTGGCTGCATGTTATATGTAAACTTAACGAACCACCGAAGAAACCGAAATGCAACAACCGAGGATTGTGCATTCCTTCAACGTCCAAGAACCAGTACCTGTCCAACTAGTATCCTTTTTCCGGTCTTTTTCTCATCATTAATTGTTTCGATAAGGCTAAACCTTCTTATTGGAAGATCGTATTATAAAATTCCATCTACCACCAATTAACTGCGTTCTATAAAGATGATATCTGGAGCTACTCTTACTTGTGCCACGGCTCCGTTTCAATCATAGAGGTCAATTTCTTCTCCCTTTATCTTTAGTACCCCAAGTTCTAAGTATATAAATTTTGAAAATGTCAATTCCGAGGATTATCTCATTTTCAATGTCAGCTACCAATATACAATGTTTAAGGGTAAAATTTCCAATGATTATTTGGGCTTCTACTTCCCTATAAACCGTTTCTGACGCTCTAGTTGCCGCCCGAAGTTTCCAATTAGTTGACAAAAAACATCTGGATGTCTCGATAATATTAGGTTTTGCAATCGTTTGCAGTTTTCCATTTACTCGGCCATCGACATAAATACTATTGGAATCATGCGCTAGAGTTGCGGTTCGTGTTTCCGTGACCTGAGCTGCATTATTAGGGGTCGACAAGAGCTCTTTTCCATTAATCCGTTTTCGTTATCCTGCTAAGAAGAGCCCAGAAGCCCTTTGTAGCTTCTTATACCTACTTCTGATATGAACCATCTTACCACAGTGCCGGCAGTGCAATCTCCTTTTTCCTCAATATTTTTGCAATCTTTTCGGCTAAGTTCTTCACGGATTCTGTTTTTCGGTATCTGCCGCTAGCTCTCTTAGATTGCTACAGATCCTAGACGCTTCTTTGGCGGTTTCAAATTCTAGTGCGTGTGTGAGCGCGTCAATCAATGTTTTTGGTCCAGCCAACCTCATCACTTGCTGGGTTTCTCTATAGTTAATGCCGTCAATATATATTCGGACAGCTACTACCTCCAAGAAGTCGTTTGATGCTGTTGGGTATTCTACCATCTAATGTTCAAGTAAATTTGTATTTTAGGCCGTTTATTTTATTATTTATATTGATCATATTCGTGTTCAGATGTGCTTTTATATTATTCATGTTATAGTTCAAATCTGCTATATTTGAATTGAAGTCTGCATTTAACCTGCTCGGCATGGTGCTCTTTTATATTCCTCAACACACCAATCTTCATTTCTTTTTGCAACCTTTTGTTCAACGCTTTTCGGTCATTTTTGTAATTATTTCTTTCGCGGAATTCCATTCTTTTTGTATTCTCTCGTTTTTAGTTACCACAAATTATTCTTCTAGAGCGTCCTTGTTTTCATCCCTTTTTTCTTTGTTTCCCAAAACCTCTATTTCCCATCTTCTTTCTCTGTTATTTTGGTTCTTCATTCTTGTTGTCTGATATTTGCTTTAACAAGTCCTCACCTTCACCTCTAGACACATCCACCATGCCCCCGTTTTATTACTAAATAATCTACTTAGAGTTAGTTCATAGTACACTTATCGGGGCTTTTCCAGGTTGCTTTGTTATTATCTTTGCGAAACAGTTATGATCTTTATATTCATATTTTTTCATTACTGCCAGGTAAGTTAACTTTTGACCATTCTCACTCGTTGTTTCATGTAAACTTTCTTTCCCTGCTATTAGTTTATTCCGCCCTTCTTTTCCTATCTTTGGTCCTAGGGGATTTAAATAAATAAATTTCTTCTAAATTCTACCAAACCTATTTATTGCTCCTCCTCCGTTAAACCACATGTATCCGTCCACTTTCATACTTATTACCTCTTTTATATTTGGTTTCTTCAACTGCTATTATGTCTAGTTTACACTTTTTTGCTTCCTTCACTAGTTACTTTAGTATTCCTTTTCTATATAATCCTTGTACTTTTCAGATTCCATCTTTGATTCTTTTTTTCTATATTTCCTTTATCATCCCCTTTTTAGTTTCCGTATATCCGTTTGTTTTACCAGTTATTATTTTAGTTTTGTGTATTGCACGGTGCTGTTTAGTTTTTAAATTCTCCTGCATCTCAGTTTCTGTAGCCGTTCTTTATTTTTATCCCATGCAAATAACTCATTTTCCTTATCATTTCCTTATCTTTTTCTTTCACTGTTATTTTCCTTATTTTCCAAATTTCTCTCTCTCTCTTTTCATTCACATCGTATTCAATTACTATTCTCGTTCCATTTCGATTTACTTTTTTCATAATTTCTCTCTTACCATACCAGCTTTTCATTTTGAGTGCTAATTTAACTTGCAGTTTCCATTCCAACAGTTTCTTCACCGCCTGATTTACATTCTTGTCCCGGCATTGTGGTTAATTTTTGCTTCGCTTTCTCTCTTCGAGTTGGACTTTTTCTCTGCTCCATTTTTCCGCTTCCTTCTCCAAATTTATTTCTAATTTATAAATTTATTTTTCACTTCTTCATGTCTTTTGTTGTATTCTTGTTTCGTGTATTATATTAACTGTTCTATTTCTTGCTTCACGTTTTCTATTAGGTTCTTCATTTTCTTTAGGATCACTTACATTTCCTCCGTATCGTCTTCCAGTTCTTGTTCTGTTCCTAACATTGTTCTTCCAGTTGTCCTATTTTTTGTAGTGATCTCCCTATTTTTGTACTTTTCCTAAATGGTAACAATTTCGTTTCTCACTTCTCGAATTCCGCTGGATCTCCTTTTTGTCTCTTCCTTTTATATTTTGTTATATCTGCTATGTCATAAACTCTGTTCGCCCATGCTTTTTACATTTCGCCTTTATCAATATAACATTACTTTACCTTCAGATTGTTCTGGTTTGTGGCTCCCAATTCTATTCCTTTGCTGTGATAACTTTATTTACTTAGCTTCCTGACGTTTCTGTTTCTTGTTTTACCGTTCCTCTTAAATTTCCGCTCGACAAGTATTCCACTCATCTGAATCTAAATCCTTTGGATTTTTTCTTCAGAGATTATATGAAGTTACTTATGTATGGTAAAAGCAAGCCTAATTCAAGAGAAATACTTATTGCAACTATTCGGGAAGTCTTCGATACGATTTGTTAATCAATGGAAAACATCAACTGGCGAGGGGATCTACGACGTCGCATTGCTTTATGTTCAGAAATTGAAAGAGCTTAGTTTATTCTAATTTTAATTTATCTTCATTAATTTAATCATTTTTGTCATAAATTTATTATCTTAAACCGATAATCTATAAATACATATCGTTCTTGTCTACATCTGGCTACCTTGGCAACGAAAGTTACGATAGTAATAGTTGGAGAAAGAATAAAATGTTAGAACGATCAAGCACCTCAAATACCTCAACTTGCTTCACTAATATCTCAAAAACGGTCGAGGATCTATTGAAACTTTTTTGCTTAAAATGTTTCAAAGAACCTATACACGAAACCTTGGAACATCCTCGTGTGACACCCTTTATATAGCTTATTTAACCAAATTCGTGGAGGTAAGTCCCTTATCGAAGATGGGCTCTTTAAAGACAGATTCACATAATGTGTTTTATTTGCTTTGCAAAATTTCAATTTTAAGTATCTCCATAAATTTACAGGATACTTTTGATAAAACTGCGTTTGGCAATAAAAGTAGAATATTGGTAAATTATTTTCTAATACTGGGAAAATCAAGTTCTGTCTGCATTGTACAAACTTTTCCACCTAATTTTCTAATAGAAGAATTTTTTAGGTTCTACATTTGTAATATGCAAATAAATGCAATACCAAATTCAAACTTTAAAAGTGATACCACCAAAGTGCGTTAAATATGTGGTATTTCGCGAAAGTATCGAACCATATAATACATATATACACATTGGGACCACTAAGCCTTTGTTTGGGGATTCCAGACATAAACCGACGTTTGAAATCAGGTCATAACCTGTTTGGAAAAATCTGGTTTATTGATAGCAGTCTGTAGCAAGTATTAGCAAACACAATTTTGCCGCAATCTATTTTATGACAATATTTTCATTCAAATTTCACAAATCTCAGTATTTGGAGCCATCAATATATTTTCCAGTGTTCGGACTGTTATTCGTAGCCCATGCCCTTCCAACATTTTCCTGTGTTCTGCTCGTTGCTGGTTTTTCAGAACGTAAATCACTTTCAACAAGTTCCTGGTCATTTTTGAATCATATACGTCATATCGTTCAAAAAAAGTCTCTGCAAACGAATGTCTTGCTCTACTTCTTACTTTATTGGAAATGCCACGATCACGTACTACAAATGCAACTGATCCAACTAGTAAAGTAGTCCTCTTCGCGCATGCGTATTATACCCTATTCTGAACCGGACTGATAGCAACTGCTCAAACTATTTTCAATATATTAACATTGGCCCGATATTTTCGGAAGACACCTCATATATCGGAAAATGTTGTATCATTAATATTTAATCTGATGGTGCACGAATGGTTGCGTATTTACGGATCAGTTTACGAAACTTGATCTTCGACTGGACGAAAAACCGTTAGCTTAGTGTTAAAATTATTTACTAGATGCTGCCGACATCGGCAGCTTCATTGATAATTTCTCAAAATAAATCATTTCCTGGAAATTCCAATAGAGGCATTTTTCCATAAATTTTTCCACTTGCCTGGAGACCAATTATCGATTTCCTTTATTCGAGTTATAAAAGAAGTGTACACACCTTTTAGAGATTACAAGAATTGTAAAATGATTGACGTGATGATTAAGCATAATCAGTCCATTGAAATTTCCTGCTATATGCCCAATCTAATCGCTTCCTCTATAACTTTTAAGTTTATAATCTTACTAGATTTAAGAAAGAGAAGAAAACACGTTTATGGAGATGAAAAAATTAATAGGCATTTTCTCTATATAAATGTTTGATTTAAAAAGACGCAATGGCATTAAAAAGCACTTTAATATTTTTATCAATTAAAATTATCCAGTTGTTAACACCTCAAGTCTATAAATCCCTAGCAGATTGTTTTCAGGCTTAAAAAAGAAATAATAAAATGGCAATAAGGCAAAACTAAATATTTAAACAAAACTTTTTAAAAATAAACCAAAGAATACCCCAAAAATGAAGTTGAAAATGCTATAACAAAGAAAACAAAATCTGTATTTTTTAAGATAAACAAGTTTTGTTACTACCAGTTGCGTGCCAAATAAAAGACAATCAAATATTTTAATTACAAAAAAACACAAAAAACTTCAATTTATCAAATTAAAAATTTTGAAGAATTAGAAAATGGAAATCTTGAGAAAATTTCTGATTAACTTTGGTTAACAAGCAAGTAAAACGTATTTACACATACTAATAAACTTTAAACATTATCATAATCTTTCACTCAAATTACACAATTAGTTACTTAATACACATTCTTACTTTTACAATAAAAACAAAAAGGAAAGAAAATTCTTTGAACAAAACTATTTATTATGGGGTAATTTCTCAAACATATTGATTCTTATTATAGTAGTAAATAAAAAAAAATAAGTTAATGAGCCAAATAAAGATACAAGTCGGCACTATTATATGAAGCAAAACAGCTATTTTACATATGTAATTAAAATTTAAAGAAAAGAAGTTTCAGCAATAGCAGATTTACAATGAACATTCAAAAGAGCAAAAAGATGTACAATGTGATAATAAGTTTGTTACAAACATGCAACAATTCATCTACCCATACAAATAAACAAATCCATTTGTAACAGCACAAAGTCCGATTAAATACAACATGACCGTGACCAACAAGTTTTATAACATCATCAACCTTCTTTCAATGCTTTACGTAATTCGATAGTATAAGAAATCCTGTACCCATTATTATAGATAATTGGTTGTACTTGTAACAAATTTCATGTTTTTCCTAAATTCGCACACAATTAAGTGTAACGTTTAAAGTTATTGTATACCATATAAATAAATAAATAGATAGTATAAAAACCTTTGCGGTATTATTCCATACTGCGGCGGTAACATTTATCGCAGGGCAGCCCCCTGGCATACTAGTCGAGAATATTTGCTCCGCTAGCCGTGAATCCAGAGCGCGGGCTAGTTCTAGTCTCACTAGAAAATCATGAATACATGTGATGTTCTAGTTTGCAAGTAGTGTGTAAGATTGCGTGTTAGTAGTCACAATAAGCCCTTGAGACTGCAGAGCCAGTAAGTGTAGCCCAAAGAAAAGAACATACTGCACCGGAAAAAATGTAAGATTTTTTATGAGAATGTGCTACGAGAATCAATATTTTGTGTTATAAGAAATAAATGTTTGTCGCGCATCATGTAAAAGACAAAACTACAAAATCCATAGTCACTACTGCCTTCAAAGTATTAGTAATAAAATATATATATATAAAGTTTACTTATTTAAAACTTGTGATCTTGATTTTAAAAAATAAATTGATAATTGCAATAATTCAAATAGTGTAATACATATTAGGCTGTAGAATATTTTTGTATATCAAAATTAAGTTAACCTATATATTTATATAGAAATGGTAATCGGTAAAAAGAAGTAAATTAAGGAAAATTAAATTAAAAAAACATTAATAAAATGTTTATTTAAACATTTTACATTTTTGTCCATAAATATTTTGTTCGGCTTCATTTATTTGAATGATAGGTAAAATATTGAAGCAACTATTTTCGCTGCACTGTAGACATGCCGCACTACAGTATAAGCCACTCTTCCGACATCCACAAGCACTCCACATTCCTTTTTGCAATTACAAAATAACATTTGCAATAGATTATCCAGAGCTGGTAATTGATTCATTGTTATTGGGATGAACATGTTTTTGGAATAGTTCCATCCCCAATTTTTAATATCTACGTCATTTCCTAGCCATATCTGGATTTGCAGGTACACTCTTTTTAGGTGTTCAAATGCTGCATCAGTTGTAAAAGGTAATGATGACAAAAGAACACATATTTTTGGCTGTTGCTTTTATGAAATAATTTAACCTCAACGTATTCAAATCTCTAATTTTTGCCGGAGCTCCATATAAACCCAAAATACATGCTACACCTGCTTGAAGTGTACTATTGGAGTATTCGTTGACATTTTTAAATACTTTTGCTGATTCGTATAAATCATGACGTTTCTCAAAATTGTTGGAGAACTTAATTTTCCCTTTATTGAAAAGCGCAGGTGTAGTATCACAACCCGTGAAAGTATGTAAAAAAGAACATTTCGGTAGCGATTGTTCTAAACTTTTCGAAAAAAATATTTTTTGTTGGACTTTACCTCGGGATGGTTTTAGAAAATATATTTCACGATCAACTTCAGATAACTTGATTATAATGTTTGAAAACCCTGTTTTCGCAGAAGCTCGATATATTTGAAGGATATTCTCTTTTTTAACAAACTCAGATTCAGATGGAAGAGTCTTCAAACGTTTGATAGGTCGTCGATGTTGTACACCATTAACTGGAGTAACCATTTCAATGCTTCCCATACAAATGAACGTTTCTTTACCATCATTAGTGTTAATATTGACGTCGGCATTATCATGCACAAATTGAACAAAACTGCCAGGTTTTATTTCTGGTGGAGTTGCAAAAGTTGCTGAAGCTTCGTATAACGTAGCCTCTTTGTATGAAGCACAAAATTCTAAGGAATCATGTATATAAATATATATATATATATATATATAATATATATATATATATATATATATATATATATATATATATATATATATATATATATATATATATATATATGGGCGCGTCCACTGAGAACGGGCCGCCCGCCTCTCGAGGCGCATTTTTCGCCCGAACGCGCTATGTTAAACTCGCTCGTACTCGTAAGAAGGAGGCTAGAAAAATAATAAAAAAATACAAAACAATAGATTTTGATCTGCTCTTCCCGATGATGTCATTAGTTTTTGCCCAAAGCTCTGTTTTTGTGACAAAATATGACTTTGAAGTTCGGGATGTTTCTCCAAAATTCGCCACAACTTGTCATAGTAAAATTTATACGAGTCGAAAGAGCAGCTCTTCGGCAACACCTCCATAAATTTTTAGAGTAGGAGAGCAACAAATGCGTAAATTACAAGCAAATAAAGACGCCGATATGGGCGCAGACGCGCGCGGCGGGTGGGTTATCGCCGACGTGTCTGCGTCGTCTTTGTATATTTTTATCAAATATTAATTATAAATGTATTTACAATGCCATCGCATATCACAAACCATCCTCTCTAGTTTCAACAACAAGGAATACTGTATATCAATATTCTCAGATGTAAGCCAGGCTTTCGACAGGGTGTGTCACCAGGATTTGCTATATAAAATCAAAACTCATCTACCAGCATTGTTCAACTTACTTAAATCTTATCTAAATAATCGGCATTTCAGAACAAAAGTAAGACAGGAAGTTTCCGCTTTCCTTCCAATTAAATCTGGAGTACCTCAGAGTAGCGTGCTGGGCCCTCTACTTTATCTCTTATTTACCTCAGATCTTCCAGTTTCATCAAATGTCACATTCGGTACATTCGCTGATGACACTGTCATCATGGCCAGCCGCAATAAAGTTGTTCGAGCATGTACTCTAATCCAAGAATTTCTGTATAGTCTAGAGCACTGGTTGAAAAGGTGGAATGTAAAAATAAACGAAACAAAATCTGCACATCTAAAATTTACCCTACGCAGAGAACCATGCCCACCCTTTTTCTTAATAACATATAAATACCACAACCTACAACATTACAATATCTAGGGCTACACTTGGATACTAAATTAAATTGGAGAGTACATATCAACAAAAAGAGAAAGCAACTGGACTTAAAACAGAGAGAGATGAACTGGTTGATCGGAAGGTCCCGACAATCTATTGATAATAAGCTACTGTTATACAAATCAATTATCAAACCCATATAGACATATGGAGTGGAACTATGGGGATGTGCCAGTAAAACGAATCTCGCAATAATTCAAAGATGTTAATTCAAAATACTAAGAATCATAGTTAACGCCCCATGGTATATAAGCAATGAAATGATTCACAATGACCTGAAAATACCAACTGTACAAGAAGTCATCCATGAGAGAAGTGTCGCTCGCCGTAAAAAGTTAGAAATACATACAAATCCTCTAATGCAGCCCCTATTGGAAGACCCTGCAAGAAGAATCAAAAGACAGTGGCCAGCTGACCTATAAAATGGAAGAAATCCCATCATTGGGTGCGATCTCATCATGTCTTATCTAAGTCTAATTGTTAATACTTAGATTGTAAGGTAGCAAATTAGCTTATAGAATACTCTCTATTTTGATTGCTAAGTAAATTACAAAAAAAAATCCTATAAAAAATCACAGCCAAAGTAATATGCAAAGGTGAGAGAAATGATCTTGCGCGATAGATTTATATTTCTTTTCATAACTAAGAATTGTTTCTATTTTATTTTTCTTATCTTTACCTTCTGGTTTTGGAACTCATTCATCGATATCTTCAAGCATTTTGTCACTTGGTGTATAATTTTCATTATCGTATTCTTGAGCTTTTATGCTCCTTCTAATAATTTTGATTGTACCAATTTTCTGTTAATACATCATGGTTGATTTTTTTGAAACATATAATGGTATTGGAACCAAATTTAGTTAAAATAACAATATCATCGTGAAAGCGATCTATCAGTCGTTTTCTAATAGTTACTTCATCCGAGATATGCTCTGAAGTTATGACATTTTTCAACTCTTGCATGGTAAATTGGCAGTCGTCATTCTCTTCTATGTACTTGTATATTTGCTCTATTGCTGCATGTATCATCAAAATTTTCGGACTAATTTTCTTTTCAACATTACGCAGGTGAATATAATTCTTAATCAAATTATAACAATCTGCATATTTTGCTTCAAGTGTCTGTAAATCTGCTACCTATACCAGAAATTCTTTTATAAATTTCTCGATAATAATCATTTTTCTGTGTGGCTATAAAATTCACTATAGAGTCGTTTACAGTTGGAGTATTGATGTATGAAATTTGTCTTCACCGATCTTTATTCAATTTTACTTCTTTTGCTTTATCAATTTCTTGCCCTCAAAGGAAACAGTTTTTTCCCCAATCGAAGTTAGATAAATTAATGCTACTTCGGAGCCTCATTTTTGGAGGCGAAGATAAAGTTTCATTTTGCTTCTTCTTATACATTTCAATATATTTTTTATTAATATATTTTTGCCCACAACTTGTATGAACATAAACAAATTCAGTTTGTAAGTGAGGTAGCAATCCATCATGTGAAGGAGCTCTCAAAGTGGTTACTGCTCTACTTATTTTTATAATTTCACCCAAATTTGAATTTGTTTCGGAAGATCAACCCAACTGTTCACATGTTATGCAGCTATGCTCATCAGTCATGCTACTGGTCCTTGGGTTATCCATTGTTTGAAAACTGTAATAGAAAACAATTAAATACTCCAATAATTAACTTATTTCGTTTTATTCATTATTCTTTTTACTTGAATTGACCATTAATCTATTATTTAATTGATCATCTAATAATTAACTGCAGGTTTTTAATCAGATTACTTACCAAATGAAGAAAGAAAAAATCTTATGTAGAAGTTCAATAGGAAAAAATCGTCTTCGATAAAACTTCCGTCTGAAATATACAAAAAATGTTCATAAAACACATAATTTTCACTGTTAAATATACACAACATGTACAGGATACGTGTAATTTGTAACTAAACTAGTCAGAAAAATTCCGTTTAGTTGTACATTGCAGCTGCCGCTGTCGTTCACCCCTCCACGTTTTGCTACCTGTTCAAGGTCTCTACGACCCTTAATATACACAGGCATTTTTAAAAGATGTTCTTCTACGTCTATTTAGGTGAAATTCAACGTATGCATAAAAAATACTATTTAAAATAAAATTATATGCTCAAATATTAATTTTTTATAGTTTTTTGTTTAAATAAACCTGCAAATCTTGCAACGCATAGCGAAGAGGCGAAACAGTCTCCCAAATTTGAGAACCCTCTAGTCTAGCTGACCTTCGACCAATCAATTTCAAAATCACTAGCACAATCCTTTTTGGTCACCTGTCAATTGATGAAAACAGAATTTGGAAATTCCCAGCCGTTCTCGAGTTTTTGCTCGGATGGACGGACGGACAGACAAACGGACAACATGAAGTTAGTAAGTGACTCCGCTTCGCTTCGTCACTTAATAATGTAAAGATCGAGAACATAACAAAATTTTTAGTAAACTTTGCAATTTATAGTATAAAAAACAAAATCTCACTTCGACTATATAAATTCATTCACTGTAATTCTATTCCGAGGTTAAAACCCCCAGGTACTCCACTAGACGTGTTGGGCTTGTTATAGTCGCAGCAATAACCACCGCTTGGTAAAAATCAGTTATACGTATTACATATTTATTTTCTTTTTGAGTTTTTCCTTGGGTTTCGTGGGACACGCTTGGTGTTTTAATCCCTTGAAATATTAAGTACTACGACTAGATATTGATGAAAGAATGAATTAAGTCACTTCCTCACAAAGTAGAAAAAATGTCGTTAGCACCTAACGATTATCCTAGCCAGCCGTGGCAATCTCATGCATCCCATATTATAACCAGAATGAATACATAAATGTCTCCACGAATTACTTTATCGCAAACGCAACCAAACTTAGAATACATACCACAGCATTCGCTGGAAATACAACCTCAACGAATCAACAATGTAATGTAACTCTCCCGCACCTAACACAATATGCTTGAAAAATGGTAAAATATAAAAATGCAACAGAATAGATAAAGCTATGAAACTGCTAAAATAAAGAAAAATTAATGACCATTGATTAACTTATATCCGATGATGACGAAACCGATATGGCAAATACAAATTAAATAGCACAGCAAAAAAAGTTTCCAAAACGTCACTAATATTTCTAGCATGTTTAAAATATGTTGCAGTTCTCGCTTTACTTTCGAACAGCTAAGACGTGTACGTTCCCATCGCGGCTCGGAAGTGCGAGTGTGCTTATCAACGCTCGGTCTCAGTAATAACCGCAAACAAACAACATTCTTTTACATTTTATATTCTGGTAACAAATTTTATTTCATTTATTAAGTTTTAATAACCTCAAGCGTATCCCTCACCCCTTCTTTAGGGGGTGACCGCTTCAATCGCCATGTCCAAAAGAAACTCAGATCAGCTATCTCCACCGATCACCAATCTACAAAAAAAATATCAATGGCAACCCACTTCTCTAATTGAAAAAAATAGATATTACTTACCCAGCCAGCTGGAACCCTCTGCTGAAGGCAAAGATAACTCAACCAAAAAACCACCCAAAATTAAAATTTCACCTATCTTTCTGCATGGTCCAATTAATCACAAAGCAGTAATCAGCGACATAAAAACCCTCGCCAAAGCTGAATTCACAACATCTCTAAATTCCACTAACTTAAAAATTACCCTAACAACCCAGGAAGATTATAGAGCCTTAGCTAAACATTACATAGAAAACAAAATAGAACACCATACATTTCAAGATCCCAATAGCAGACCCCTTTCAGTAATAATTAAAAACGTTCCACCCTCATTAACTGAATCAGACATTCTTGAAGAACTCACATCTTATAAGCTACCAATTATACGGACCACCAGATTACTTGATAAAGATAAAGCACCGATGCCAGTATGTGCAGTTCTTCTCACCACAGATGAAAAAGCAAATGAAATATTTAACATCACCAAAATATTTCACTCAATAGTTACCGTACAACCTCAAAGGCACAGTAATAAAACCCCTCAATGCCATAGATGCCAGCGCATTGGGCACACTAAAAATCACTGTCGTCTTGAACCATGATGTGTCAAATGCAAAGGCAATCACTTATATATAAATTGTGATAAACCGCCCCACGAGCCTCCCACATGTACCAACCGCGTAGAAAATCAACCAGCTAACTTCAGAGGCTGCAAATATTTCACTGAGTCAGTGAACTATCAAGACAAACGTCGTCGAAGCGAACCTCGCAAAACAACAGGAACTCAGAACCACCATCCACCAGCTTATCAATTTTAGAGAAGGTCATTCCACCTGCCATCAATTATAGCGCGTTATGGAAACAATTGAAAGAGGTTACGAATCCAAACAATACACAGTAACTTTGTTTATCGACATAGCTCAAGCTTTTGACCGCTATGGATAAACGGCCTATAATATAAAATCTTACAACTTCAACTACCCAATTACATCAAATCCGTACTTTTCTCTTTTCTTGATAATCGCTACAGTCAAAATCGCACATCTATCTGCCATCAAAACATACAAGCAGGGGTCCCTCAGGGCAGTATCTTAGGCCCAATTCTTTTCAATATCTACATGCGGGACCTCCCTACCATCAACGCTGACCTTGCATTATATGCAGATGACACCAAAGTTCAATCTTGCCCTCCATTATCAGTCTTAGAAGCTCGTATCTTCTGCCTCTGTGTATATGTTCTAAGTAGTTTGTCTTTCGTCTTTTGGCAATTCCAAGAATTTCTCTATCTATGATTTGTTTCGTCCAGGATATTTTGAGAATTCTACGCATTACCCACAGCTGATAGGCCTCTAATCATCACGTCCGACAGGCTTTCAGCGTCCAGGATTCAATTTCATATAACAGAATCGAGTATATATAGATTTTAACAAATCTGCATCTGATATTTAGCGATAGTGTGATGTTTGCTAGTAAGCTTTTCATTATAAGAAATGAGCTTTTGCGTTTTCTATACGGTAGCCTATTTCTACTTCTGGGTTCAAGTCCCTTGTTATCCAGCATCCTAAGTATTTGAATTGGTCCATCTGGTCTATTTGTTTGTTGTATATAATTATGTTGTTTTTGTTTTTAGAGATGAGCATTGTCTTTGTTTCTTCTGTGTTTATCTTAAGGCCAAATGCATCTCCCTCCCTTGTTATCGCACTAATAAGTTCTTGAAGCCCTTCTAAGCTGTTAGCTAATATAAATGTGTCGTCTGCGTACCGTATATTATTCACCAATTTTCCGTTTACTTTTATACCCTCTTCGATATTTTCTAGTCTATCTGAAATGCTTTTTCTGAGTTCATGTTAAACAGAACTGGAGAGAGTAGAAAGCACTGCCTTATACCTCTTCTGATAGGGATGCTGGTGGTCAATTTATCTTCTAGTCTTGTAGATGCTATTTATTTCCAGTATAGATTCTTAAATGAGTTGATGTCCTTATTCTTTTATGTATTAGGAAAATTTCCTCCTTATTCAAGTATTATTATTAATATCGGCCAGTTGTTAGAATTCAGTGTTTATATACTGTATGTGCATATAAATAACTATTTTATTTGAGTAACCTAATCATAACACCATACAAACATATGGTCAGATGTGTCAATACTAAATAAAATAAATGTTGGAAGCGACCACAAATGGCAAAAAATAGAGATAAATATATACAACAATTAAATATGAGAACAAAAGTAAACAATATAACAACAAACAAGAAATAATATGAAGTAAAATAAAATAAAAAGCTAATAGAAGTTGCAATAAAAGAGATAATCTAAAACTAAACAAAAATATAATAACAGCAACGAAAGTCTAAAGTAACAAGGGGTAGGACAAACTGATATATCAAGATTTACAATAACACAAAGATATTAATAAAATAAAGAAGAAAACTTACTAAAAATAGTGAAAGAACTCTAGAAGTTCTTAGATAACCAAATAAAACAATAAGAAGGGAAATGAAAAAGATATAAGAAATGACATAAAATGTAATCAAAAAAGATTAGGAGATGGCCTTGATTATAGACCAACGTAAGATCCTGAAAAGAATAGAAGAATTCTACCAATAACTCTACAGAGCAAAAACACGCCCGAACATCAAAGACAAAAAACTACACATGTGTATTCAGAAAATAATCCTAAAATTGAAATATATAATATATAGAAAACACTAAAACAAGTAAAAGGAAAGTAAGCACCAGGAAAAGATCAAATACTGCGGAAATAACAAAGGATAGGCGACAGCAACTACTAAATAACCAAAAAAATTGTTCAATAAATGTATGGAAGAAGACATACCTTCATATCGGGACAACGCACCCATATTATTTTTTAAGAAAGGTGACAAAACTAAATTATAAAATTACAAACTGATTAATGTATTATCACAAATATACAAACTATTCATAAAGATTATAATGAATAGATTGGCTAACAGAATGGACGCTTATCATTCACCAGAGCAGACGGGTTTCATAATGGTTATAGTGTTAAAGATTATTTGCAAGCAGTATGAAGCCTAATAGGAAAATCTTACTCTTGTCTTGCTTTCATAGATTATGGAAAGGCGTTCGACGCAATAGAACATTGGATTATATTGAAATCTTAACAACAAACGGAATTAATTCCAGATGCACAGAGTTTATAAAAATATCTATGAAAACGGTACGTGTAAAATAAAATTACAAAACAGTAAAAAAGCGATAGAAATGGAACATAGAATAAAATGAGGCGATACAATTTCTCCTAAATGATTTGTATTATGTTTACAAGGCGTGATTAGAAGCAAAGAGATTAAGTAGGTATTGATGGAAATAGACTGAACCATTTAATTGTGGATAACATCTTACTAATATCCGACAACCTACACGACTTACAAGAAATGTTCACAGACAAATAGAAAATCAAAAAGATCTGTTTGAAAATAAACAAGGATAAGATCAAGATACTGATAAATGATTTAGTGGAACAGGAATCGATATACAGTTGAAAAACGAAACTATAGAAATAGTTATAGTTATATTTATCTTAAACAACTTAGGCAACGCTAAGGTCAAACAGCCAAACAAAGGAAATGAATAGAAAGGATAAAACTGAGTTGAACCGCATTTGGAAGATGGAAAGGTATTCCATAAAGTAAAATTAACCAAAACATACTCTCTGTATTAACCTACGCAACAGAAATATGGGCGTTAACGAAAAAGATCATAAAAATTCAGAATAACAGAAAAATCAGTGGGGAGTAAAACATTGGAAATAACTGAAAATAAAATAAAAACATACGAATGAGACAAAAGACCCAAAGCAAAAAATGTATTTGAGACTAAAATGATCATGGACTGGGCACATTGCAAGAACATAAGATACTAGATGAACAAAAAGTAGTGCCATAAAAACCAATAACGGGGAAAAGAAACCGAGGAAGAAACCCCACTCAGGTAGGCAGACGACATAAAAAAGACAAATGATAATAACTAGTTGCAGAAAACGCAGAACAGAGAGCAATGGCGAATACCTGGAGAGCCCCTATTTCAACAATGGACAGATATAAGCAGATAATGATGATGGTGGTAATTTTCTGCATTTACTTCCTCATTTTAAAGGTTCGCTCAAGATGATAATAAATGTTGATAGCAACCAATTTCATAATTTGAGACTTGTTAAATCATTAGATTCGCGAATAAACGGTGAAGCAGTACAGACGCTACGCGAGTGCTCTGTTATCGCGGCTCTACATTCGACCTTATAGATAGCCTCATATCGCAGCGGGTAAATATTCACATTTTATTTCCATCGTTTAAAATTATAAACCACGGAACAAATTAACAATTCATCTAATAATGAAGCCAACATGCAAAATCAAGCGCCCAAACGCAAGGCAGAAAAAGTTTAACACCTCCTATCAATGACGTACAAAAAAGGTACCTCTGGTCAACCGACACCTTATTGAAACAAAATAAATACTACAACTTATCACACAACGTCGACGATGAAAACAATAGTCAGTCAACTAAAAATAAAGATCCCACAGAAACCACAACTACAAACAAAATAAAAATCCCGCCAATCTACCTAGATAATAACATAAATCACAAAGCTCTGGTGACAGACATTAAAGCCCTAATAAAAGGCCCATTTACAACAACGCATAGCCAAAACACCATACGAATTAATTTAACCCAAGAGGATGATTATCGCAAACTAACAGAGTTTTACAAAACTAATCAAATTCCTTATTATACTTACCGCAATCCCAACAGTAAACCTCTATCCGTAGTGATCAAAAATGTACCCTTGTCCTTAACTAAACAAGAAATAAGCGAAGCCCTTACAACCCTACCAGTTATCAATTTAACCAGACTGTTAACTAAAGACAAAAGACCGCTATCAATTTGCAGTCAATTTAACAAATAACGATGAAGGCAAAAGAATATTCAACCTTAAGCAGCTATATCACTCCATCGTTACAGTGGAATTACGAAAGAACGCCACCAACATACCTCAATGTCACAGGTGCCAGAAATACGGGCACACAAAGAACTACTGCACCCTGCCGTTTAAATGCAGGAATCCATAATCACACCAGCTGCAACAAAAGAACCGACGAAAAACCAATATGTGCTAATTGCGGGGGGACCACAAGGAACTCCAATAAAAACGCACACATATTAGGACCCCTAATAGAACCAATTTCAACAATGCATACGTAAAAGATAACAAAACATATGCTCAACGCGTACAAAATTTTAAGCAATATCCCAAACATTTCAACAAACTTATCTCAGCAAACACCAGATCCTGACCCTTCAAGTGATCTCATCAATATATTAATAAACCTAATTACACCATATCTCCCGAATTAAATCTTTCCCGGTCAACACTCTCCTACCCATACTCCTAAATGGACCCTAATCCACATCGGCCAGTCAGCGTATCAACAATCCTCAGTTGGAACGCCAACGGCATCAGCTCTCAACGCTCAACGTTCATAGCCTTCTTAGAGAGATACCAAGTAGACATAGCTTGCATCTCTCAAACCCACCCCACAGAAGGCGAAAACTTTAGAATCCCAGGTTATCGCGTGTATCGCAAAGACAGAAACGCCCAGATAGCGTCTGGCTATCATCATCAAACAAAATTACGCCCATCACCCGATTGCCATCTCTCAACATAATACGCTAGAAGTCACAGGAATACAAGTTAAACTCAACAATTTAAGTAACCTTACCATCATGAGTGTCTACAGGCAACAACAAATCCCTACAAGAAAATGATATCAAGACACTAATCAACACCTCACAACCAACACTGATGATCGGCGACCTAAACTGTAATGTATATGGTCTCGAAGTGTTAACTCCAGACAAATACACTTACTTCCCATACAGAGGTGATCATCAACCAGATATACTAGATATAGTTATTCAAAAAAACTTCGCTAAGCCAATTGTGCAACGAGTCATCCCTGAGCGCAATTCTGATCACCTGCCGGTACTAATCTCCTTCGATAGCACTCCCAAAACCAAACCACCCCCTGCCCAACTCACTAACGGACCGATAAATTAGGAACTTTTCCAATAAATGTTGAACCTCAACCTCACCAAGATGCGAACTCTTATTACCCAAAACGACATAGACACAGCCGTCTCCTAAGTAAACTCAGATATCCTCGACCCGACTATAACATTCCTCCCACATCCTCAACTTGATCAAATCTCGAAGCCAAACCCGAACACTCTGGCAACGAACAAGAAACCCAGAAACTAAAAGGCAGCTAAACAACCTAACGCATCAATTAAAACGTGAATAGGACGATCACAGAATTAAATGTTATCGCAAACACATTACCGATATAGGCCCAGGGGACCCGGGAATGTGGAAAACCCCCAGTAAAATATTAAAAACCGCACAAGAGATACCAACACTAAAATCAATCAATGATACCATCTGTACAGACGAAGCTAAATCTGCCGCATTTGGCAACCACCTGGAACAGACCTTCACACCGACAATTTCTTGCTTCCTCACCCAAGTGACTGACATAACGAACTACATTGAAACACACCATCCGATTAGCTCCGACTTTAAACAACCCACATCCCCAGACGAACTAGCAGAGCTAATAAAGACTCTACACAAACGAAAAACCCCCGGACATGACCTAATTCCCAACCTTCTCCTCCAACATCTAACTAGAAAATGTCTTTCATACCTGGCAATCCTGATGAATGCATGCCTGCGATTAGGCTATTTCCCACAAAGCTGGAAACACGCACATATACTCATGTTTCCCAACACCGGGAAAAACAAAGAACTGCTTACAAGCTATCGTCCAATCAGCCTACTGACCATCATCTCTAAGCTCTTCAAAAAAGTTATACACTTACGCCTAATCAAAATTAATAATGCACTCCACATCCTCCCAACCTTTCAGTTACGGATTCAGAAAAGGCCATTCGACCTGCCATCAATAGCAACGGATTAGCGAACATATCAAAGCAGGATTTGAAAATAAATGCTATACCACGGCAGTCATCTTAAACATTACCCAGGCCTTTGACAAGGTCTGGATAGAAGGCCTCAAGAAAAAACTCCTAGACTACGAAATCTCAAGATATCTGCAAGCTATCATTTTCTCTTTCTTGGAAAACCGCACCTTCGCTGTTAAGATCAATGATCTAATCTCTGAAACCAAAATCATAAAATCGGGAGTCCCCCAAGGAAGCATTTTAAAGCCACTTCTATTTAATATATACCACGAATATACCAAACATACCTGCGACATTAGCCACATACGCCGATGATACAGACCTAGAGATAGCAATCGAACAATTACAAAACGCAACAGATAAATATTGCAAACGGCTTAAAGAGTGGAACATAAAAATTAATCCCAGCAAATGTCAATGCAAAATCTTCACATTAAGAAGATTCACCAATTTCCCCTCTCTTACTATAGACGGACAAGATGCACCATGGACAACTAAAGACTTAGCAGTTAAATATCTAGGGGTGTTTCTTGACACTAGACTGAGCTGGAGTTATCACATCAATCAGAAACTAGTTCAATGACATAACCGACTCAGACAACTCTACCCCATCATAAACCGCAACAACCCCTTAAACCTGAGTGCACCAAAATCCTTCTGCGACCCTTAGTCTCTATGCATCTCCAATCTGGAGCACAACATCCAAGACGAATTTCCTAAAACTACAAAGATACCAAAACAAGGTACTGAGAATTGCAGTGAATGCCCCCTGGTTTGTCTGCAATGCTCAATTACACCAAGAACTTGGAGTGTCACCAGTTCAAACATACATCATCACGACAACCAGGAATTTTATTACTACTATGAACAACTGCATTGGCGCAGCACACTACAATCACGGACATCAAAACATCCATAGAAGACTAAAGAGAAAACTCCCACAAGATATCCTCTCCGAGGAAGAAGACTAGACCATCAACACAATCGACAGAGGGCACCATTGTCTGCCCTCATGAAACAAACGCAGCTTCCAGCTAACTTGTCATAGCACAGATAATGAATGTACAGTTAGTTATAGTTATTCTATATCAAAACTGTCATGTATAACACTTGATTGTTGAACTGACAAATGCTGTATATAAAAAAAAATCATTAGGTGAACGAACTGGGTGCGGTAAAATATAAATTTATCATCAATTGAAAACAATTTTTCGTATTTAACAAGAAGCTTATTAATTAAAGAAGCTAATATATAATTTATGCACTACTTCCTCGTGGCTTTTAAGGCACCAATTTTCTTTAGTATTATTTCAATCTCAATATATAATAATGTGTAATCAATTATTGAAAGAACTACATAATGAAGACCTATAAAAGTCGACTATTAAAGCAGCGTGTAATCAACTTTTAAACAATGACAGACTCAGATGTAAAGTACAAGTATAGAAGAATCAAAAGGAAAACGTGGCTGTGGTTTACGTAGACAAGCAAGAATTCACCAAGGCGTAAGACGAATCTATCTTCTTTCAATATCCTCCATAGATACATTTAAAAAAGGCTGGGCAAGATAAAAGAAAAATTGGAACAGATCAGTTATAGAAAGCAAAAATATGATATTTCATTTCTCAACAAATATTGATTTATGCAATTTTAAAAGAATTAGATAATACTCGCCTAAATACAACATAAAAATTAATAATTAGTCAAACCCCACCAGAAGCCTGTAAAAAAGAAAGTTTAATAGCAATGGCAAATATGCATATTTAGAAGTATGAAATAACTCATACAAGCCTAATAAAACCCAATCAAGTTAAATCAGGCTTTAGCAAGAAAAGTCCTTCATACCCAATAATATAAATTTAAAGTTTAAAAAAATAGCTAACATCTGAATTATGTTCGTAGGTACGAAAAATCTCAATATTCAGAGGGAAAGCCAATAACAAAAAAATCCAGGAATATAGAAATTGGGCACTGGAAAATGTCCATAACAGTAATTTAGCGCGTGTGATTGTTAGAAGTTGGTTTTTCCCGTTTTCAAGTAGCAAAAAACCCATTCAAGTATCACTCATCTGCTGTTGTAAAAGTAAAAATATTATTGAGATAGAATTATCTAGGGTTCCAATGTTAAAGCTGAATTAAATCAGAAAAAGGAAGAGATAAATAAAGAATTATATTTATGCCACTAGAAACGTCTAGTGAACATAGAATTGGAGTTACGTGACCAAACTAACACCGAACTTTATTTTGTAAACAAGTAAACGTTCCTTGTTTTGGGGAAGAACAAGTTAAATCGCAACCTAATCAATCTGAACTATCTGATTAGATAACTCTTTGGTAACTCTTTAGTGATATAAACTCTTGAATTTAGTGCAAGTTCGTGAAAATCGATAACAGCTGTTCCAACAAGTTCAGTAACATCCTGTGAATCTGCGTCGTTTCATTTTTCAAATGAATAAAGCTCAACCAACCAAACTAGTTACTTTGTAGGCTTGAAAAAGAGAAAAGGGTTGCTTGGCATGATTTTTTATTTTTGAACTGTTTCGGTCTGTTTAAGGATCGAACGTGGACACTCCTGAAAGCATAGCCTACAAAAACAATTTCATCATGTAAAGCTGCACTAGAAGAAGATTCATTCATCAAAATAGTTGTATTACAAGTTGTTGGAGGATTTAAATACAAAGATTATGGTCGCTATGATCGCAAAGGAGCAACTGAAAGATATTCTCAAACAAGTGCAGAGCCTGAATAGGTACAATATGATCAAAAGGAGAAATACATAACATCCTAACTACAGATTTACTATCGTCCCCAGCTTAATCAATCAATAATCAATTCCTGAACAAACCATCGATTACTCAAGGTCATAGAGAAACTAACAGATGAGCGTCCTTTATAGTCTTAATTTAAAATTATTCATAAAAATGTGAAAAACGTGCATAAGTTTGTACACCTATCAATTCAGAGCTGCAACAAAAATATAGAACTATATGACCATTAATACCCCATGATGGAAAAAAATCATGAAAATTCTTCATGAAAAGTAAGGAAATAACAATCTAAAATTAGTGTAAAAACTAATTAGACTACTGTCAATAAAAACTCCTTTAGAGAATACCACAAATAAAAAGCAACTGATAGGTAACAAAGACAATTATCCAAAACTTTAAAACTTAGAACGTTAAGAAAACTGATGCAAATAAACAGTTCTACTTTATTCTCAAAGCAGATGTTTCTGAAAACATTCTTCTGATTTGACAAGCCAAATCAGAAGTATCTAAATATAAAAAGAAGTAAAATATCTTCAAACAATTGATAAAGAATTAACTTACCACCTATCACAAAAGTTTTAAAAAACTTATAGAAAAAAGTATGTTTCACAATCAAGATAAAAAAGAAGCAGAAGTTAACCGAACATGAAGGCTGTTTTATTTGCCTTTTAGTGGGTAAAATAGAGAAATGCAATGTTGATCCCAATGTCATTCAGGTGATCCAAAGCACTTCAAAATAATATGCAAAACAAAGAAAAAATATGTTCACATCCTAATTTTTGCTAATTCTCCTGCATCAGTACCTTTAGCAAATTTTACCAATAATATGAATTATGACCATAACAAATCACACTTGTTCTCTAGTATTCTTCTTCCAAGGCTAACTGTTGCTGTAATTTGAAAAAAGATAAACGAAATAATAGCAACAGTGGGACAATTATTTATCAAGATGGAACTGGCCAAAATGTTTAAATTGAAACCCACGGCTAAAGCTAATTTCAGTCATAATGTATTTAAAAGAAAGGTAGAAAAGATAATCATGAGAAGTTCAAAGTTGCTTCGCCTTATCCTTAGGCGTCTTTTAGCTGTTATGCTGGATTTTAGGATCAAAACCATTCCTGGAGGAACTAAATCAACATTGCATCAAAGTTGGTTGAACAGCTATCAATCTAGTAGCAGATATTCTAATAAGAAAAACATTGTAAAATGAGAACATTGTGGCCAAGTTTAGCTAAACTGACATGGGTCAACCAATCCCATGTCATGAAATTGAGTGTAATTCACCAATAAACTTTTCGCAGAAGCTACACCAAAGATATTTGGAAATTTACGGCTGTAGAGCTTATATGCACGCTCTAGTGTGTTTCCATGAAAATGTAAGGAGGCTGGGAGACGGTAGATATAAAACTAACTTCTTTCAATTCAAAATCAGCTAAAGCTACTAATTAATTCCAACCTAGAAAGCGTCTACAATCAATGACAAAGAAATTAATCAGAAAAATATGCATAAAACAAATTAAAAAATAAATGCAAATAAAATTTTAGTTAAAATCATCTCCCGCAACCTATCATCGAACAGACCAGCAGAAACCACAACTGGCAACAGCATTAATATCAGTCAATAATACGCCTCAACAATTGTGTGGTCGAAAGGCCTAATTTATTGCAAAATCTCTAATCTACAGGTCTTTTGAAAAATAAGGTTGTGGTGACTGCAGACATCAATAGAGAGCCTTTCTTACTTTAACTAATTAAATAGCAAAAAGAAAAATATTTGCATTCTTTTGTGGAAAGGAAGAAGAGCATAATTCATCATTTCATGGCTTTTTGATATTTACAAAATGAGATACTTGAATAGGTAAAAGATCTTTATACAAATACTAAAAATCCAATTGAATCAAATTATCTAATTCATGTAGTCATTGAAAAATCGCTAAAAGAGCTGGAACGCTAATATGTGAACAACAAAGAAGAATAATGTTCATAAAAGCAACATTTTATATAACAAATAGATTGTGTATTATCATTAGCAAATGACGCAAAATATTTATAATTTTCATAAGTTAGCATTTTTTTTCTAAAGAAACGTTTTTACATTAAACACAAATTTACATGACCTTCAATCTGCCCTGAGATTATTATAATCATTTATAGCGATTTCCTAGATGTTTGCAAATAAACGACAATAAGAAAACCAAGAGAGTTGATGTACCCAAAGCACAGTAGTAATAAACATATGAAAGAGGGAGGTTTTATATGATCCCTACAGCTATAAAACATTTTAACGTTCTTCCGACTGTTCAAATGTCTGCAAGTTTATATCAATCCTACATAATTTTCAATTTTTTTTTATTTGGTTCCAGATCAAGCTACATATAATCCTGTTATTAGAACACTAGAAAACCGCAGATTTGAATAATACTCTAACATTTTCTGATCATTGCACTTGCACCAATTTCAAATTTTTTGATTGAACCAAGCCCAGCAGGGAGGGAGCGCCAAACGCTAATCAATTAACCGAATTATTGCGTCAAGTTTCGCAATTCCACTGTTTAGTAAAGGACCGTCCCGATTACTGGTAGACTAAAAATGCAAATGCAAACCACATGAAACGTTGTAGCATTTTATTATTCACAACTAATAAAAATATAATCATAAAACTATATCAATGCGCAAAACAGGAATAAGGCAGATGGACTTTTTGAAAGTAATAGCATTTTTAAAATTACTTAATGTACAATATAACTTTAACAATAATTTGTGATAATAACCGTTTATTTGTGTAAAAATATTTTCCAATTACTTTGTATATTTAATAAATCAGTTATACATTGCCAGTTTAGGCAATTTAAAAAAATAATACAAATTACCTATAAATTAATTGAATTTTAAGAACTTTTTGTTTGTAAAAGCAGCTTTTACAAAAATATTTCCATTTTTTGCACTTTATTTATTACAAGTTTGAAGGCTCGCGTTTCTGCCTGGAAAGTTTCAAAGGGGAGGATTAAGTTAGCTTTGAATTAAATAAAACCAGGATCCGGGTGTTTGTTTCACTAATCTTTTTATTTTCATGCCTTGAATACCCACACATTTATCAAACATTAACAATTTACGCTGCAAATTAACATTGCAGAAGTGGCTATGGCGTGGACCAAACGCGAAAATTAGCGGTGGGCGCGTTTGCACAGATTTTGTTGCATTTTCGGTGGCCTGAATTTAGTCTGCCGCAGCGACTGCGGCGAGTAACAATTTATAAGACAAAGTAGCTGCCTGCCCTAGCAAGTGCAAACTCAGTTTTCAAGCATTTATTATTTACAAAATAACTTCTGTAACGTATAAAAGGGCCTATAATTAATAAATTAATACTATCACCTTATTTATACAAAATATTACTCTGTATAACAATCCGATGAATTATAACTAACTCTCCCATTTGTACAATACCCCATTTTATTTCCAAAAGAAAACCTAGGAAATATACAAATGCTGCCAAAGACGCATAGTACATTATGATCATACTTTGTAAGGTAGCACCTATGAGAAGCCACATCGCCATTGTTTTACAACGTTTCCAGCTTAGACTTACTAAGTGTGTAAAATCTGCTAAAAATTGAGCAACTTTGTAACAATCATTATAACAACAACAATACGATTCTGTACAGAAACCTTTAAGTATAACCTAAATTGAGTTTGTTTCACTGGCGTGTCACTGAACTCTCGTTCTATGGTGTAAGTCTGAAAACTGAGCATTTGTGTAGTAGTCAGCGGCGTCCCTCACTCCGTTCTGTTGAGGGACATGCCCGTTCTGTTTCGAATATCCGTTTTGTTTTTCGCTGCTGCTGATGTGACCATTGGCGTGTCCGTTGGAGTGTCCGTTGGTCGTTGCTGCCACCTTCTTCTTGTCCTTGCGACTGTACGCCTGGTTATAGAAGTCTTTGAACAAGAAGAAGAACATCACGGCGTGCATTCCTATGAACCACACGAATGCGCGCGGATAATTGCAGTCGATGAAGAGTAACTGGAAGGCGTGGACCATAATCAGAACAAATTGGACCTGCAAGCAACACGTGCAGACTATTAAAAAGGCCGACTCAAAATAAAACTAGCAAACCATTTGGAGAGTCGTTAAATATTTCTTCCACCACAGGTACTTATGCATTTGAGGCCCAAATGCCGCAAGCAAGTAGTAGAAGTACATGACTATATGCACAAATGTATTCAGAAACCCGAAGAACGTGCTATGGCCACCTGAATCATAAATAAAAAATCATATAAACTGCTTCCTTGATAAACCATCCATTCATTACCGGGAGTAAATTTGACACCGAACCACACTGACATTGGCATGACTCCGTGGTGAATTACATGCAGAGTCGTTACATGACCGAATTTCTTCCTTAGTATGAAGAATATCTGTAGGCAGTAAATTTGTCTTCATAACGATCTTTCGCATTCGTCCGTACACTTACCGTATCCATAAATTCAGTGAACTTCGAAAAGTAGTACCACCACGCCGCATGTGTCATCTAAAATCAGCAAAAAATATAACAACATGTTTGGGACTAAATTATGTAAACCATGCAATCATGTGCAATCATCCAAAACTACGCAACTGCTTTCCAAGCTACAAGCAATTGAACACGACACACTACATTAGTGATTAGTATACATATTGTGATTAGCGGGTACTCTAACCGTTTTAACTCACTCGTATCGAATTGGGGTGATTTGAGTAATCCACTGGTTGACATCTGAAATTGTATCGCCCTGTCAGCCACCCAGACATGCCAATCTGTAAGTAATAAGCGAGTTCCATTACCAAACAATATCAGCTATTATTAGTATCCCACGACAAGAGCGTCGTGACATTACGCCTGCAAGAAAATATATTCGAACCACCACAGGTTTCGGGAAAAAGCTGGATTAAAGTTCGATAAAATACGATACAGCGCCAATACTTTATGAGCAGTATAAACAACGGTTAAATCTCGATGGAAATGAAATTAATAAATTAAAACCCACCCCCGGTTTAATCATTAATCATTGTACTTCTGCGTTAATGTTCTAACTCCTCCACATCTAGACGATACAAATGAGTTTGCTAATAACTATCGTGACGTATGTAAACCATTAAGTTAGCGACTGCTTCACAAACAATGACGTCTTATTGTTGCAAACAGACGCAAGTTTTGAGGGCCCGTTACTGGCATCTGCAGATGGCTATGTACAATGTAGATAAATTAGATGATGGGCAAAAAATATGATATCTTACGCGAATCGCACTAGGGCTGTCGGAGTAGTCAACTGGTTGACATACATAGCTGTATTCGCCCCACCAGCCTCCCATTAGACACTAGTAATATCAGTAATTCATTATAATCAATAGTAATAAAATTTCGCCTGTAATTCCTAATCTTCATAATTTTGAAACTTACGGTATAAAAATATATATACACACTAGCTCTACTCACCTCATAAAATATCCACGCACTAAATATAACTTGAAATAAATTATAGACTATTAGGGTGTTCTTCAATTGGAAGGGCTTTCGGTTCTCCATCAGCTTTGGTCCCAGTACCTGCGCATAACATTACGTTTTTATTTAAAAATCAAATCTAGGCTCTGAAAGAACGCTAAATATCGATCCTACCTACCTTTACTATATATACGTAACTGAGGCATATTCCTAGCGTATAAAATGGACTCGACATTAACAGCCAATTGGCAGTTCTGGGGTCTGAAATAGTTCAAATTGGAGTTCTGCTGAAGAGTTCCTACTGGCAAACACTTACCGCCATTTTTATTCATAAGCGTGTGAAAATCGTCTACGTATTTTAATACTAAAGCCATTATTGTAATAAATCTGGAAAAAAACAAAAGCCAATTAGCCACATTTGTGGCTCGTTGAAAGTCGTTCGAAATATATTTGCAATTTTTTATAGCCAAACATTTACAAAAAAGTTCAAATATGTATGGGATAGACAAATAATTCCGCGCATTTCATTCTTGTAGGCAACGATATGTTTCGACAAATCTACGATTGCCAAATTTCATACCTGGAGTGACGTACAACAGCAACTGCAACGCACCGAAGCAATAAGCGATGCAGCAATCAAGTTTAATATGAATATTCAAAGCTGAAACGTACTTGACCCTGATTTCATTTGTAATGAATAAAATTGTAATAAGTCTTGCGTCACGGCGCCAGGCAAATTCTCGGTGCACGCAAATGCGGATAAATAATGCAAAGCCCTCTATTACGTCACACAAAAAATAGCAGCGGGAGCGGCGAATTGGCATTGGAATATACAAAAATCTGGAGGCCGCGCCGCAAGCAAGGTCGCACCTTCAAAATGAACATGGTAGGACAGCCGCTGACCGAGGATGACCAACTGGTTGCTTTGGTGGCGCAATAAAACTGTTTGGTGCAGCTTTTTATGTAAAAGGTACCCTGCTACATTAGTGTCACACGCGAATACACCATTAATGGCTAGCTTTGCATGCCGTCCCGTAACAAATTGTCCATTTAATGCCGGTTGCTCAGCATGCACGGCAAGCAGATCAGAAGCTGCACGACACATCAGTGCAGTTTTTTACAATTTAAAATATTTATGCTCCCCATAAATGCGTCTCTGTTTCAACAATTATACGTCTAATATTCTCTTTTAGCCCTGGAATCGTAGCGAGGAAGAAGTCTAAAGATCGTCGTGACCAATCGATGTCGCCCCTCTGCGAGATAACTCAACCAGAAAATTTGCTTTGAAGTGAAGCGAGGGCTTCACGTGCCATATGGCATGTGGCTCCATCTTGTTGAAACCACATATTATTCGAGTTCAAGCCGTTGGTTTAATTGAATATCGGGATAGCGTACAACGTTGTCAGCTTCATTCTCAAAAAAATCAGCCCACAATGCATCCAAACAGCGCTTTTTGTGGATGCGTTGGATTTTCGCGAATAGCACGTGGATTTTCACTACCCCAGATGTCACGGTTTTGACGATCCACAAAGCGATTTAAAGAAAAATGAGCTTCACCGCTCAATAGTCTGTTTTCACAATAAACTTAAATGCTATCGATGGATTGCTGCACAATATATATATATATATATATATATATATATATATATATATATATATATATATATATATATACCAATTGTAAAAATGCAAACTTCCAAGATTCACATAACGCAAATGGCGCACAATTCCAATTCTCATGTTCAATTTTGGTCATCCTATACATCATACTCGCATTTAGCAAATATTCGCTTCAAATTTCTAAAAAATCAAAGTTTTCTGTAGTTTTGTCTTTAAGTTAAACAAAAAATTCCCCGCCTTTAAAAATTTTTTAGAATCAATTTTTAAAAACAAAAGGCAGCACTGATTTGGTATATTTCTAGTAACATTCGATTTTTATGCAGATCGGTTGAAAAATAAACTACAGAGCAAAAACCTGAACTGAATAGAAAGGTCGCACTACTCAATTATAAACGAAAGTAGATGATTTTAGGGAGTGTCCTGCGACTAGTCCACAAAAAGCTTTTTAATTAAGTAAATTGGCATACATTAAACAAAAACATTCTGCCTTATTTATTTAATTCAAATTTACTGACGTAATAGGATAAGAATGTGTGTATTATTGGCTGCAACTGTTTGCCTACCTTTTTATTAGTACTGCTTTCACATTTTCCATTTTGTTTCTACTTTTTTAAAAACCCATCTAATGCAGAAGTTTCCTTTTTGAATAGAATAGTCCACTGACTATGGAAGTATTTAGCAAATTAAGTTTAAATAATTGGATGAATTTCCAAAATAAATTTGTAGTTCAGGAACGAATTATTAATAGGCCGATCTGAAATCTAGAAAATCGAATCTTCTGAAGCTTTGTCTCAAGGTCAACAGAGGCTCTTAACACTGTATTTTCATGGTGAAACATTCTCTCCGATGCCATTCCATTAAGTCTTAATCAGTTTGAATAAATTTTCGGAAAACACGTTTCATGCAATTATTGGCTAGACACCCTTTTTCTAAATTTTTTTTGGGAATCAATTTTTTTAAAATGCAATGCAGTAACTGGCATACATTTAGTAAAAAGCGATTATTTTTCAATACAAATTGGTTCTAAAAAATTAAGGAACAAAATTGTCGAAAATTTGCTGTTATGATTAAATGAGATGAAAAGCCATTGTTATGTGGCAAAAATGCAATATACGTGAATTAAGACTAGTACATGGAAATGATTTATCATTTTTCTTTATTACAACATTTAATATTTTGTATGTCTCAATACTTCACATTATACAAAGAAAATCACTGAACGGTCTATTTGATGGTAATATAACTTAACTAAATAGATAGGTCGCAAAATTTAATGATAAACGAATGTAGCTGATTTCAGTGAGCACCCTCTCACTGAATTGCATAATGGCATGGCTCTAACACCCCGCGGGGGATCTCGGCCTGTAAACTGAGAGGTTAAGGATTTCATATGTTCGCCCTCTCTGCCCGATTTTAGCACACCATCTCTGATGCGGGACGATGTGGCAAGCACCGCGCCTTCGTCGACCGCCGTTATTACCTTTTGTTCGAAATGACTGAGTAGGCCACCTGCCAGGCATGGAATGGAACCCGGGTCCGTCCGCACTGCAGCCACCTGCCTCAACCACGCGGCTACACTGGCGCACCCTGCCACCACTAATCCACAAAAAATTAAGTTTTCGAAGATAGTTTTTAAACCCGATACGCTTAAGGGTTCCAGGGACTAGTGAAAGAAAGACAGAATAAAAATATCTTTTAAAAATATAGAAGTAATTAAGTAAATTGGCATAAATCAGAAAAAACTCAACATATATTTAATACTAATGCTGCTAGTGATGTCATAGGATAAGAGTGTATTGTTGGTTGCCGCTATTTGCTCATCTCTTTATTAGTATTGATTTCCTTTTTCACTTGGGTTTACAGTCTATTACGTCACTTTAGGCGGAAACCAATTTTCTTTTAAAAATGGCAATCTTTTAGGGAAACGCAAAAACGCGCGTCTCTTATTTTATTTCTTTAAAAACCTATATAATGCAGGAATACTCCATTGAACAAATGGAGCCAAAATATAATGGGAGTCTGCCTCTACTTGATAACATGGCCTTATGCTACGTTGTAACATATGTTACGCTAAAAACCGAATTATCGTGACAATAGATGATATGTACAAATATTAGTGCCATTGTTAGTAGTGCAGCATCAGATCGAAAAAATCCTCGTTACAGACATTTGTAAAACTAAAACTAAGGCAAATTCAGATAACAAAATTGATCTTTTCTATTATTTCGGCCTTATGTTTGCACCTGTTCTTCTGTTTTCACCAGATGGATATCTAACAATTACTTAAATCTATGAAAACCAAATGGGCAGATAAATCGAAGTATTTTTTAAATATTTTTTTATTTCCCATTGCGAAAATGCTGTTTTACAAATTCTTAGGTTATTA
The DNA here is from genome assembly GCA_036346155.1 of Sinelater perroti. Classification (NCBI taxonomy): domain Eukaryota; kingdom Metazoa; phylum Arthropoda; class Insecta; order Coleoptera; family Elateridae; genus Sinelater; species Sinelater perroti. Next base: position 8,369,852 of record JARFIY010000265.1, read on the forward strand.
AAAGACAGGGAACTGTAATAATTTCTCCAGTCCACATTTCATCACCGTTAAGCATTTCCTCGTCATCAAAAATATATTTTCTTTACTTCCTCTATTGGTGAGCACACTAGTTTTAGCTGCATTGCAATTTTTTACCACAGGTGCAATATCTATTATATCAGTGATCATTTTTCAAGTTTCACCACAAAGCCCGCAATTATTTTATAATATAACAATAAATTAATTTCCATTTATCATTTATACTGCGAGAGGCATATCGCTGTATTTATCATTTTTGTGCCATTAAAGACGCCAAGCAGTCCACACCAAATGATTAAAATTGCTAGATAAGGCACAATCTCCCAAGGTGGCATACAACAGTGTGAGAGATATTTTACTAGGTCACATTCTCCCAACCCGAGACTATAGGACTGCCAATCGTATAGAATTTGTTCAATTTTTTTAACACCGGTGTTCACCAGCTTCATCTTGGTAAAAATCTCTGATAACCTAAGACGTTCGTTAGCAATTCCTGTTAAACATCCTAAGCTTTTAAATACCCATAGATAACTATTATAGATAAATTGGCATAGATAAACCAGAAAGTCAGCATTACTTATTTAAGTCAAGTTTAGTGACGTCACAGAATAAGAGCGTCTATTATTGGATGCAGCTGTTTGTCTATCTCTTTATTAATATTGCTCCGCTTGTTCCGCTATTATTTCACTTGAGACGGAAACCGTTGTTTAGTTTTTTCAGAAAAGTTCAAAAAGTCTCGTATTTTTTAAAAACCTTTCCAATTTCATGTTTTGATTGGAATAGTCGGTTGCTATATAATTCCCCAATTTTATACGAAAGTGCACAACATTGTAAGAGTTATTTTAATATGTTTTTTCCGGTTTACGACTAAGGCGTAACTATGATTTACTATTAAATGTAAAGAGGCTATAAGCTATTTTCTAACCAGTAGCGTATCACTTTGATGCTCAATATTGCTAGAAAGTGCCGTAATATTATAACATATTCAACATTCTTTCAGGCTGAGACTATGTGACTCAATTTGTCGTAAAATCCAAACAGTTGTGGCATAAAAGACTCTTTTCTAATTAACTGATCATTATGTGACTTCCCCATTACACCATTAGTGACTAAATATTATTATTACTATTTTGTTGGTTACGAGGTACACTGTTAGTATTTCTTTCCTGTTATGCACTCACATTGTACGTTATATGTGAAAACAAGATAATAATTTCAATCAAACTTTTTATATGTAGGTGCTACATTTTAGTCACCTAAGTTTTCAAGAAAATGGAAATAGCGACCGCTCTTCGATTAGTTTTCTTGAATTCAAAGACTTAAACATCTGGTATTCTATATTACTCAGTGCTAATGTTACTCTTCATTTTATTATTGCCATAATTGCCTAATAATGGTGTAGTTTAACGTTATTCAAATTTTAACAAAGCAATCTTCCACTTTGCAGCCGCTTTACAAATCATGAGCGGGCAAGTAAAATAATTTTGGGAACCGCTGTCCAACAAAAACGAAACCTTAGACTCAATGCCTTATTTCGCTTGCCATTTACCACTACGCTGAGGTCTCCGCATAACAAGGAGCGACTCAATGCTGCGCCGTGGATTTTCAATATTCACTCCCAAATCAAGAGCAAATTATGCAAATCTTGCAGCGAAAAATCGAACCATCACGTATCGCGCGAGCTCGCTTGGGCTAAAAGCCAGTCATGCCATTAGCCGCCACGGCCAACGTCGAAATGTTTTGGAATTTTACAACCACTTTCTCCGCTCAAAAGAGAAATTCAGCGAGTGGGCGCCACACAGAGCCGTTGTGCAATGGCCAGCAAATGCACTTTGTTGATACAATAAAAGCTGGACGAAAAAAGCATTGTAGCCAATACCGCTGCGGCGATAAATAAATATTCAGTTCGTTGAATTCCGCCGGCACGGAGCGCGTGAAATATGCTGAGGAAGAGAAACAAACCGAGCCACAAGGTGATTTCCTGAACAAAATTTTGCCCTCTCGGCGACCCTGGCCAAGTGATATTTAATTAGCCATACAGCGAACTCAATACCCGAGGTCGCTTATGCGGATAAAAAAGTTTTTGAACTTGACATTAAAGCCCCAAAGTAAACCACGATTTGATTTCTAATATTGATATAATTGAAATATCACCATTTCCTCGAGACGATAAAAGTTGGTTATTTGAGGAACCGCACAACCAGATGAATACTGAAGTAATACATTTGCTGACGATTCAAAAGCCAACCTGCAGACATTGTATGTTATAGCAGACCAAGGCAAAATCGTTTTAAACCATAAACATAACAATTTAATTTTTGCCTTTCTATTTTAAACGTAGTTCGTGTTTTACGATTCCGATTAATTGAAAAAAATAATTGTTTCGTTGATAACCTCTCGCGTCTAAAACTGCAAACAGTGCGCTGACCACCAGTACGCAAATATAGAAAAATACAGTTGACTTCATCAAAATCGGCTGAAGATCCCGGCGACGCGCTCAAAGCTTTGTTCTGGGAGCGGCAGTTGGCATGCACAAGCAATTCTTACGCTCTATGGCGTGAATATTAAGATTCTATGCAGCATGAAGACCTACTCATTCACATGACTATTGATTCGAGCGGCATTGCCATATATTTTGTTGCAAAAGAGCACAAACGCAACGCAAGTAGCGCGCAACAATGGGTCCGGCAGTTTTTCAATTAGTAGGTGCTTTAACGAGCACAAAGGCTCATAAAACAGCAAAGCTGACTCTAATGACTATCTGTTCATTAGCAAGTCGCGGCTGTTGGCTGGAAATGACGTAAATCGAGAATACCAGGTTAATTTCCAAAAATCGCCGGATAATTGGAGCTTTGCAAATGTGTTAGAAAAAAATAATTTATGTTATAAGTTCTCACAAATTCATCACTAATTACCAATCAATAAAAAAACATAACGTTTTTATTTGCACGTTTCGAAATATAAAAATACACACTAATCGTTTAGAGAAAGACAGCTTCATAACAGCAAATTTATAATTCCTGTAATCTCAAAGCGTCCCAAACATAAATAAACAAATTAAATCTAATATATATAATATAACACACTATACAATAGAGAGATTGTCTCCAAATGGGTAATAGGTTCCTTAGTTTGTTTTTTATGTTAGTTAAATACAGAATGAATATTTGAATTGCGCTATCAAGGAGGAATAAAGTTAAGTTACGGCAGACACCTTTATGGTTGCCTAAAAAGAATAGCATTTTATAGAAATTTAAGTAGACGAAGCATTTCAATATTTCGGTTCTAAAACATTTAAAGTCTCATTACGAAATAGGTCTTTTACGAAAGAACACTTATCAAATGATGCAGAATCTGCCGAGCAACTCTACTTTATGTACGTAAACCCAATAATGCGATATAAACTTCACCAAAGCTTGTCTAGTCTATTGGTCATTTGTACTTTTGAGAACGTAAACCAGTAATAAAAGATTTAAGGCCCAAAACATACAATTGTCAACTTTTTTCAAATTGTTGACAATATTACTTGTAAAGGATAATGTTAACAAAATGTACTGGAAAATAAAAGGGGTTACTGAAGAATTTGATAGCAGTTCGATAAACTACTTCATATGCTGAAAGAAAATACAAAAATAATAGTGTGACAAATACATAATCATATTAAATTTAGACCGCAATTTTTTGGGGTGTATTGTAAAAACACTGAAGGCCGTTTTATGTTTATACATAATTCCTTATTACGTAACACAAGTTAACTTCACATGATCAACAATTACGATTGTAGACAAAATAAGCCCAGAATAGAACCGCAGGGCTGCTATACCTGAATTCTTTCGGCCGGAAAATTGCCAACAGGAACTATTGCGTAGCTAGACTACAAAAAGATTCGACCTTGCCAATAAATACAGAGAATGTGACTTACAGAAAGCGATCTGATCGCAACAGAAGTGGTGAATTCGTCTACGAATTGAAAGAGAAAACCGATCAAAACCCTGAGTGGAACATGATTGATGTGGCAATAGAAATGGGCGTAACCAGATCGTCGCCCGGTCTAGTAGTGCAGCAAGACCTGTACTCGAAGTCTTTAGTCCTAAGAAACCGCCAGCTGTTGACTAAAGCAAACAAGATGGATAGGAAGTTAAAGGTCCAAGCACTGCTGAGCGACATTAAGTGCGACTAAAAAGTGCGCACTAAAAGACCTTCATCTAGGACAGGAAGGTAAATTGCCATATTAAGATGCCTGTCTCCATGCAAACTAACTTTCCCATCTGTGTGATGGTACTGGGACATGTCATAGCGCCCTAGTTATTTTACGAAAGTCTGAAGGTGACCTCTAATAACTATATCAACGTGTTGGAGAGAGTAGTCAAGTCTTGAATGGAGGTGACCGCTGGGCAGAAGTACGTTTTTCAGCAAGACCCCGCTCCAGCTCACAAAGCAAGGGAGATCCAAACATGCCATATAGCAATTTGTGTTACCCGATTAATCCTCTCGACTAATACGTGCTCGAGGCGAAGATCAATGAAAGGCATCGCAACAAGGGCAGCTGAAGGACCTCCATCATGGAGGTAATGACATATATAAACGAGGAAGAAGTTGTGTTTGCCTGCAGCAGGTTTAGCCCCCGGCTTAGAAGGTCGTGATCTCTGGTTAAATAATATAATTCTCAATTTACCTTAATTATGCTAATTTTCATGTAAACCAATTTAATTTTTCTCGTGTTTTAGTATTGCTTTATTGTTTATTCATTTTCCGAATTATCCTCGACAACACTATAATACAAAAATATGATTAGAATTTAAAAAGACAAACACCAAACAAAAATAAGACAATTATAAGTACAAACATCCATTAACAGTACAACATAAACAAGATTAAGTTGAATAGTTTGGAACACTTCAATTACATTTATGTTTTTATTATTTGAAAGCAAAAAATGATGTAAAGTTGTTGTATGAATGCTGTTCTAAATTATTAGTTAAAAAATATAAACAACCACAAAGTAAAAAATAATGTACAGAAATTCGATTTCCCACAATGAACCATAACTCTTTTTATTAGGGCCTCTTAGAAAATAGTAAAAAAACGAAATTCGTACTCTAACTTTCTAATAACAAAACTGCCAGATTTTCTAACTTTTAAAAACACTTAATGCGGTGCCACATACATGAAATTATTTCTTCAAGAACCTGGAAATGTCCAGCTTCAAAGCATTTAACGTGTTGAGTGGTCATTCAATAATAGTAAATAAGATTATTACAATTTAATTTAACTATTTGTTGATCCATCTATCAAACAAATAAACATTTATGTGCTCGGAATCGATAATGGTAACGATACCTTTGCGCTAAGTACCCATTGCAAGTTCTACTATTTAGAGGATTATCATTGAAAACAAGTAACAGTAGTACAAAAGTCTAGTTATTAAATATTCTGTGACATAGACGAATTATTTAATTAAAATTTCTAATTTTAATTTATTTTCTTATAAATACTCATTTGTTTACATTCATTATCATTAAAGTCTCTATCTAATTTTGATGACTCAAGTAATTATATAATATGACACAATATCTCACTCAATCTAACTTGCATAACACTTATCGCAGAAACTAAGGCACACATTGTTACTGGTTTTGTTAAAGTACTTGATTAACCATAAAAAAATGTTATTTAAAAATTAAACAATTTTGTATGATTTTGGAGCTTCAACGCAAAAATTCCACAATAAGGTCAAAATTTTGTAAAACTGGAAAAGCAAATCTTAGATAATTCTCTTCTTAATCACGAAAAAGTGAATTTATAAAATGAATACTTAAAAACGAAATCCAGTGACATATTCTCTTCAGCAAAGACCTAGATTTTTAAGATTAAAGAAACGTTTGTTAGTGCAAGTTAACTTACAGAAAAAAGGACACTACGTTTTAAACTTATTCACTTTCGACAGTAAAAAAATAAATTAATACATAACGTAACGTTTTCTCATCTAATTTGTTTGGAAATACACGATTTAAATTTTTAGTTAACTTTACGTATTAATTTGTTTTTTAATTCTCATTCTGATATCCAGCTTCAAAATATGTGTGTTAAAACCTAAAATAAGCTTTAAATAGTTTTGGGTTGCTGATAAAGTAATTTTGGTGTGATAACTTCATGTAAAATCTATCAATCAAAGTTATGTGGTATATTTTGGTCGTGAAAATGCTTCGATAAATCTGTTAGGTTCACAACGTCGATGGTCGAGGGTTATGCTATAACCCTCAACTCTTAAATTTATTTAGCCGCAAAAGCTATTCTAATTGAATGCACCACATCTGACTAAGCGTGAGATCGCAAACCAGCTTAGAGTATGCACAGGCACATGAACGGACTAGGTCATGTGGCAAAGCTGAACCAATGGGTGGCGCATTGCTCGTTGATTAAAGGCCGTAGGTACCGTTCAAAAGCTGCCTATCACCCCACCAATATTTAACTCGATTTAATTGTGACAAGAAATAAAAAGCGATGCTTTTAAGCTACTACTGAGCGCAGGCCTTACAATTAGACAAAAAAGGTGGAAAGCCACAGTTTCACCTGAAACAAGAACTGTACTCGTAGAAGTGCTGCCGTAAGACACCAGCGATCAACTTCATTGCGTAGCCAAAAAATTTACAAGCTCTCCTTCGCCAAGACCTAGTTCGGATCATAGGTTACTTGGACAACTCGGATCAGTTAAGATATCCTATTACCCCCCCCCCCCCACCAGATTTTGAGCCAACTATTTTTACGAGACCAAGAATTTAATAATTAAATGAAGCACCATCAGTAGATAGAACTTTTCTTCACATCAAATCAGAATGAACGTTGACAAACGTCATCAATGCGAATGTGATATATTTCGTGTACAGTTGTCCACATTTGTTGGTTTGGTATACTCTGGGTGCCTGTGAATTACTGCATAGGGGTTATAGAATTGATGGCGTGGAGGGGAGTCGCGCGGACCTCGTTTTTGCCCGTGGGTGGGACTGCAAATTTTTTAAGGCGAATTCTACGTTTAGATCCGGGGCGGCTAGGGGTGCCGGATTGGGTCAGGGGTTTTCGCTCGGGCGGTGGAATAAAACCGCAATTTTTTTCTCTTAGTAGATTCCATGCGCCGGCTTAATTTTCCAGATTTAAAATTTCGAAATTTTGAATTTTAAACCGTTTTGCTGATATAATAATAAATAATTATTATAAGAATATTAAATAGTCTATATATGGTAACGAAAAGCCTTGAAATGCTTTTGTAGCTGTGTAGCCTGATTAGAAAAACAGACAATAACTTTCACAGTAATCATTATGTAGCTACAAAATTCCTAATTTTTATTGTTTTTTTTTAAATAGATCTCAAACAGAAATTTGAATATGTCACATTAAATTAAAAAATATAATATAGGGCTCCACATCACTAATTACTTGGCTAGTTCAGAAGTTTTCCTGCATCATTCAATTCATATCAACAGAATCAGAAGGCCGATAGGTAGGCGGATTACCTACTGGCCTTCTGATCCTGTGGCCTTTTGAGTAATCAAAGGTCTCAACTCCAAAACTATTAAAGTAAAATCGTGTTATGAATTAACTTCTGATCACACACAAATCATAATAACATTCCTAACCAAAATGCAAGAAATGCTAAATAAACCACCATTTCATAATAAAGGAACAGATTGGGAGTACTGTCGTGAAAAATTAGATGAAAAAATAACCCTCGAAATACCACTGAAAACAGAATGGATATCGAAGAAGCAGTAACAGAATTAACCAAAGCAATACAAAAAGCAGCACAGCAAGTAACTCCAGATATACTCGAAATAAAGAAGCACGTCCGAAAATAATAAAGCAGAAAATATCGAAAAAAGGAGGGCCCGAAAACGCTGACAAATTGCAAGCGCCTTACATGACAAACAACGATACAAGAAACTAGCTAAAGATCTCAAAAAACTGTTATATAAGATAAAAAACGAATCTGCCCAAGAATATTTAAGAGGACTAACACCAACACGTAAACTAAAAAAACCAATACAACAAATACTTCCAATACGAAGTCAAAACTCCTGGACACGAACGGATAACCAAAAAGCTAAAACTTTCGCTAAGCACCTTATCGTAGTCTTTCAGCCATTTTCACACCCGCTAAATGCTGCAAAAGAAGAAAAAAATAAAACCTATATCAAAACTAGTTTCCAGATGAGTCTACCAATAGAAAAAGTTGGCAATAATGAGCTCAAACTAGCAATACGTCGAGATAAATACAAAGAAGGCCCCAGGCTTCGGCCTAATTACGGATAAAGGACTGCCTCAAAAATGCAATTTTAAGAATTGAATACTACCCGTGGAAAATAGCACAAATCATGATACCCAAACCAGATAAAAAAAAGAGACGTCGTGTCATATCGCCCCAAAAGCCTCCTTCCAGTTCTATCCAAAGTACTGGAAAAAATTATATTAAAGCGATTAGCTAATATCATAGATGAGAACATCTTCATACCCGCTCATCAGTTTGGCTTTAGAAAGGATCGGTATCGTAAAGCAAGTACATAGAACCATTATCGTAATCAATAAGGATATGAAAAAGAAACAATATTGCTCAGCTGCTTTCATCGACATGAAACAAGCATTCGACAAAATCAGACATTTCAAGTAAAACATCAAGAAGCATACACTCACCTATGTTCTATCAAATCTTGTAGTCACTGTGCACAGCAGACCTCCCACAAACCAATTCAACGATACTATCATCGTACGCCAATGACCCAAATATCCTAGCTTCTCATCACGACCCTAATACTGCAATCAGGGATCTACAAAATCATTTAAACCAACTCGAACAGTAGCTAACAAAATCGACTCACGTTACATTTACATCGAAGAAAGAAACTTGCCCTGCTGTCACACTATACGGAAACCAAATACCACAAGCAGACACAGCCAAATACCTACGCATTCACATATGTTAAATAGAAGACTGACTTGGCGAACCCACATCTTATCTAAAAGAAACCCCAACTTTATTGGATAATTGGACGAAAGTCGAAATTGTCAACGGCAAATAAGCTGCTTCTCTACTTAATCCCGTCTGGACGTATGAAGTGTCCCTATGGAGCTCCGCCAGTACCTCCAATACAGAGATATTGTAGCAATTCCAAAATAAGGCCCTCCGTGCAATAGTAAATTCCCCCATATTCCAAATGCGATAATTCATGCTGACCTAAATATACCCACTGTTCGTGAAGAAATAATCAAATTCACTGTCAAATACAGGGAAAACCCGGAATAACACCCAAACAAACTTACAATCATCCTGCTACAGGACGGTTCGAGCCATCCAACCTACCAACCAGATTCATATAAATATTATATACATCAATTAGTACTAAATATATCTAAGTTTAGTAAAATTGTAAAGAGGTGTCCAGTGGGGTATATCTTGTCATAACATGATTAGAGTGTAGATGTTTAGTTTAAGCACACATAAGTTGTACTGATAATCCATAAAAGGATTGATTGTATAAATAAAAATATATAAAAATATCAATTCAAAGTAAAGAACGTCAGATTTTCATTCTATTTTAAAATTATGGACGAAAATTGCTGAAAGAAATATTTAAATAAATTATGATAAATAAATGTGATTGTTCAAAATAATATTTGTAATCGAGAAACTAGTCCTTCCACATAACGTAGAAATATATCTTGTTTTTGTAGAAAATACAAAATTTCAGCATAAAATAGATTTCAATATCGAATAAACATTTTAAGAAAAATGGTTACAAGATTAAATGGACCAAAAGTAGACATAAGTTTTCAATTATAATAATAAAAATTCACACAACATTAAAAAGGTAGCAAGAAATAATACTTAAAAGACAATTTATATATCCCTTACCAATTGTTACTACAGTTTCGTTTCTTATTACTGTTATAGAAATTAATGGAGTAAATAAATTTTTAACATCTGCAACTCAGCTATCATCTTCAAATCTAAAAGTAACCGCTTTTATGTTGTCCCATTGAGTGTATCTACGAACTCGCGCCCTGATGCAGCCCTAGATCAATTTAGACAGAGCGGGTCGGAGAGCCCGACGTGGAATTAATGCTTTCAGCTGCCGCTGAAAATTCGCTGTGTACTGAATCCGCGTGTCTATCGATCTCGGCCGGGCATTTTTCCAGAACCCAAAGATTGGAAGCTCAAGATAATTAAATGATTCTCGGAGACGCTACAGATATGTTCGTCTGCAGGGGAGTTTTTTAGATGTTTTCGCCCGGCGGCGGAACGTCCTGATTTGCATAAATCGGGCATTTGTTGGGTGTATGGCACGAAGTCCGGTAAACAGAGCTAGCCAAAACTACAGCGGGAAACTACATGCAGCCTAAAAACGAGTAAACAACTGCGCGAGTTGCATCTTTGCCAACAGAGTGCACGAAAGTTTAAAAGCACCAATTTACAACGGCGCACTAAACCTTCACCTTTTCGTGCTCTAGTAAAAGCTTCGTATTAGACACATCACTATTTCGGCGCAGTTCCGACCACACACAAGTCACAACTAACCAGTTGGATGTCCAAGGAAATGGTTACTGTTTCGGCCAGCTGTCAGGTATCGCGCACGTAAAAAGTGGGGAAGACATTCCTCTAAAGCTATGTCGGGTATACTTAATTTTAACAAAACCGAATCGTGTGTTCGATTCTTGTTTTTAACTTCATGGAAAGCAAAAGTGAATGCCGCAACTTCTATCTAAACCGGTGTTTCGGAAATCAGTTGCTCGATAGCAATTTCCTGTTTGAAAAATGTAGGACAGCTATCACAATTTATGTTAAATAAATGCTAATTTCCACTATAAATCAAATTTTTTATGCAGATATTAGAACACAAAATGTAAAAAAGCTTCAAGCATTCTAAAGAAAATGTAAAAATTCTTTACGGGTTCATTTAATAGGATGATCTTTAGAAAAAATTAAACAAAGTAGTTTAAAAAATATTTTGTTTTCATGATTTTGTATTGTTTTCTTTTATATCTGATCTCCTTCATCTACTGGAATGATTTGCTATATTTTGTATGTTAAGATTCATGATATCAAAAACTTATTCCTCAACAAAACGTGGTTTAAACGCTGTACCTGGCCTTTTAAATTATTTGCAACTACTTAAAAACAAACAAAAACATTGTGTAGTTTAAGAGTCTGGAAACTTAAAAGAATTAATCGTGACCGTTTTGCAAAGTAGGCAAGCTGTTGCCGAAGCCGGATTAAGCCTAATTGCGGCTGAGGAGCGTCAAGTTTCCGCCATTAGGGCATTGGTGGATTAATGAATGAAGGCGTAGAGAAAGCGGCGTTAATTGGCGCATAATCAAGATGTTCAAATTCCTTACGAACATTTAGATTGGAATGCGGTAACAGGACAATGCCGATGAGAAGCACACGAATTACAAGCACCCAAGATCGGGAGGAGGTGAAATGTATTGACCGAGTCAATAAGCATATAAAAGATGCAGAGGTTCCGGAAAGCATCGCCCAGAAGAAATTCAATCCCGAGCTCCATGCATTACATATATATAGCGTTCATAAAATGCTAGGCATAACCAGGGAATTCATGTCAATGCCTGTAGAAGGCCGGATTAAGTTCAATCAGATTAATAAATTACAATCCCATCAGAAACAACATTCATTCGTTGTACCAGCTGAAATATAGTGACAATATCATTACGCCCCTTCAGCTACCGTTCTCATTAAAAAAATTTCGGTAACAAAAAACTGCTGGCATCGAAGTTTAATTCTGTTCACTCGATATAGATCCCAACAGTGATTACGTTGAGTTCTGCCATTCATCTCCCATTCGTTCTTTCCGGAAATCAATATCCACGCAGCATTTACATAGGCAACTGCAAAACGCAAGCCGACCGCCTTGGCGCTTTTTCTTTACCCTTATAAAAAGTTGCCGTTAATGATTTGCAAAGGTCACGAATGGCTGCAGTTTAATCACGCAAGCCGCGGGCGCAGTGACCCTTCGGGGTGCTACCGAATTTATTTAAAATAAAAATTATATACTTAGGGGAGATTGTAATTTATTGCTACCAACATTTTCTGTTTAAATAATTAACTTAAACGTACATTTCTTGGCAGATATTTTCAACTGTTATAAATTTAGCTGTTTTTCAAAACGACGCTCGGGCGCAACCTGCAATTTAGCGAAATGATTCAAAACACAACTAATTTAATTTAATTGATCAACATAATTTGTAGCGCTCATTAAAAAATAAGTGCAGCTTCATCTGCCCATACAATTAAACAAATGTATATTCTTGATTTCGTAGTCCATGGCATTTCTCATTTTACCACCGGAATAAAAAAATATCTTACACTTTTCAAAACAAGGTTAAAACAATCACAAATATAACTGAAACTAAATAAAGTTCTTAAGGAAAATACCACAAAATAATTTAGCAGCCCTTTCACAACTTTTTAACCAATTAATATATTAATTTCTTTCATCATGCTGCCCCGTCGTCGCACACCATCTCTGGCCTTAAACGACCGCATTATTATAAGTGAAAACAGACAACTATTTTTGGTAGAGATGGCTACCCACCAAGCATCTGAAGGATTGAACCTGGTTCCGTCCGCACCGCAGCCAAGCGCCTCAACCGCTTAGCCACACTGGCGCTAATAATCTCTTTAATATGTTGATATGAGTCATCTACCTTAAAAAATAGTAATACAAAAGCTTTCGTAAGCAAACAATTTAAGAGTTTGTATGTCAAAAATGTTTTTGTAGTTTATGCAATGCCCCCTACTGGTGCCAGCTGACATACAGATATTGAAGTTGCTAAGCGCCACATTTATAATATAATAACTATAATAGGAAAAAACCTCTGGGTCAAAAACTAAAATTCCAATAAAATTGAAAACATCTATTAGAAAACAAAGAAAGTACCTAACATAGCATTGAATTCAATAAGCTTTTATTCAAAAGCTCCGGTCACTCAAGGACTAATAAGTACCTTATAGGGTTCATTCATATAGGAAATTAAATATAGAAACATTAGTGAAAATTGCAGACAATCCACTAACCACTGTGCTGTTCTAAATTGATCATATTATTGGCGTTTGTTCATTAACATTTTTCTTGTAACTAGAACAAGACCTTAATCTGTAATAAGTAAAACAAAACTAAGAGAAACAACACAGATATTTTTCATATAATCTTCGTGCGTTATGTTTCACTTATGTTCAGATTTTGAAGTCAACAGACTTCATAAAGCTATATATAATTAACACCTTAATGACTTCGTGGCCTATCCATTCTATTGCAATGTAATTTCGAAGAACTTTTACACATATTTGCTATTGGAAAACCACTGATAGTACCGTCTTTGTTGGAGTAAAGTAAAGTGAAGTGAAAATCAAGGAAAGTGTAATTACTAAATGACTGGTCGAGCTGTACTATAGAAAATTAGTACTAAAATATCAATTAAAAATAGAACATTGGCGTGCTATCCATAGCTTTAGGTCAAGTTTCATTTATTCTTTTATTACTCCATTTTGGCTTATTTTATTAAAGCACCAGGGTCAATGCTACAATTTACATGTAAACAAGGAGAGGTAGCAGTAAGGTTACGTGATAGTTGGAAGTTCTCAACATAGTAAAACAAACGTCTTCGAATTTAAAACAATAGTTGTACAACTCAAAAAAAAATTAGTTTGAAGTTTGTTTTTTTTTTATAAAAATGTTTTCTAATGTGATTTAGCATTTTCATAACCGCAGAACACAAATTTCTTGTCAGTGGGTGCAATTTTATGCAATGTAAGAGCCAATTTGCACTAGCTACAAAACGCACTATCACAACAGTACCAATATGAGGCAGTCCACATCAGATATTATAGGAAAGACTTCTATTTCAAAAATGGACTATTCTACAGAAATTAATTATTTTATTAAAGTTTATAATTCGAATTTTGCTAGTAACATAATAGGATAAGAGTATATTATTGGTTTTCTACGTTTTTGTCAGTATTGCTTTCCTATGTTTCTTATTTTGTAGAAACTATCTAATACAATAATTTCATTTCTAAGTGGAATAGTGAGAATGAATAAAAACAAATAAAAATATTAAAGTAAAAGTTGCTATTTTTAGAAAAAGGAACACAATTATTACAGAAAATCTCTCAATTTTGAATTAGGCATGTAGTTCCCTGAAAAACCATTACTTCTGTAGTGAGCTGAAGTAATTCCCCAAATTTTGACTCGCGAATGCGTTAGTTATAGAACTCGAGGAATCAAGTTGGCCTTGAAGAATTGTAGTTATGACTCAAATAGCATTGTTCATTGTTTTTGGTACTTAGTTCCTATTATGAAAACATAATAAAGAATAGCTTTCGCTCCATTTTTGCAAGTTAGTCTAAAATATGGAAGAAAGACATAGAAACCAATTTAGCACGTGATTGCTTTCACTAAAGATAAAAGTATAAATAACCTCTATTCAAATGCTTTATCTCGTTTTTAATGGAAATTCCATATTAAATCTTGATAAATTAGATAGCTAATCATTGGAGAAAAAATTTTGGCAATAAACCAAATAGCAATGCCTGAAAAAACATTTAAACTAATGCAGGTATTTTATATTTAATTTATAAAACTTAGTCATTTAACAATGATCAACATTAATTTATCGCCTTTTTTGTGTATAACGCAATAGCATTTCAATATATAGTCTCTTAAAATATATTCCCTTGTTCAAATTTTACTGTGTGTAAATCTATTATAACCCCTAGTACAGATATTCAATATGCCAAATATTGGTTTTACCACTTGTCTGAGTAATGCCCAAACAAACCTGCTCATAGATAACTCTAATCAAATATCTGAGAAAAAACTATTTAATTGAACAAAGTTCTTCGGGGATATTACTTACACTCACATTAGAATGTTGAAGAGCAATTGTTATTGGAAAAGAAAACACTTTAAAATAAATAATTATTTTGGACCGTAATCGCCATCAACTTGAATTATGGCTGCCAATTTTCTTGCCAAAAAGACTTTGGCGGCCGTTTTTTCGGCGTATGAAGTCAGTGAAAGCTTCGGTAAGTGAGTGGATGAGAGAGAAAAACTTATCTCTTTTTGGCAAAGGATTCGACCACAAGGCGTTCTAGTAGTGGAAGACGGTATAAAGGTGATCAAGCAAAAATAAAGGAAATTGAAAAGCTCTATCACCAGTGTTCTTCCAAATCAGAGCAATGAAAATTCTTTTTGATTTGTTCAAATTAAAAAATATTTGCTTCAGTCTCCGTTAATTATAAAAGATCACGACCAACATTACAATGCTAACGTTAATCAAGGAACACAATTGTGAGAATAAAACTACCTACTGTGGTTATCAAGTTTTCGATAAATTTTAATTCAACCTCGAATGCAAACATTTGCAGTGCGATATCTGCTTGTTCACAAAAAATTGTTTAGGTGAGCAAAACCAAGGGAAACTAAAATTCCACGCCTCAGTACGAACTAAATCTCTAATTACGCCCAGCCCAAATTAGATAATGTAATGAGGCTGGCGGGCGTGTATAATCTGGGGCCTTGAATTAAGCAGTGGAATTCGCAGCTCAATGTTATGCTCACAAAGTTTTCCGGGATTTGCCTACTTTATCTAATCGGCAATTAGTTACTAAATATTGCATACAGATGTCAGATTTGAACCCACTGTTTGGCTACCAATTAAACCTGATAAGGATGCGTGCAGATAAAGATCAGTTGCGGCTAATGTAAAGGTACGGCCATGTTGGGCTTTGAGTTAGTTTACCTAGTTGCGTCACAGGATTCCCAAGGCCGTGCGTTATTAAATGAAAGCAGGTTTGTAACTACAATTAGCCACAAAATGATATAAAAGGGTAGGACTTGCCCAGCTGTTGTATTAGCAATGGACTATCCCACTCAAAAAGTGAAATTCCTGTATTAGATAGGTTTAAAAAAATAAGTCAGATATTTTTAGATTGTTCTGAAAGAATTATCATTTTCAAGAAGAAAATTAAAGCGTTTTCTCACCTAAAGTGACGTAATCAAGAGCTATGCGCACCATAAGTGGAAAAAGTAAAGCTATACTAATAATAAGATAGACAACCAGCTGCAACCAATAATACACGCTGTTATCCTGCTACGTCAGTAGCATACTTGAATTAAATTAATATTAGCTTTTTTTCTGTTTGATTTATGTTAATTTACTTAAATACCTATATATTTTGAAAAGCTGTTGTTCCAGAAAATTGTTGGCCTTACAAAGTTACATTCAAAACAATTATGAAGTGTTCAACAAATTAAATTTCTTATTGCCTTGTTTATTCCATTTACCCGTCCACTTATCTGTTTTACTATTCTACAGAGATCATTTCCTTATTTTGTTTTTACCCCTCTAATGGCGATACATTAAATCCTCATTGGTAATTCTGACAGTTTTTGTGGATCATTTTTCCCTGTTTCAAAATACTGTTGGATGCTTCTCCACTTGTACACGCCATACGAACTTCACCGTTAAATACATTTTATGGTTTTTAATTTTACATTTTTGCTTAGCTCTTGAATAATTTGAAGCGCTCCCGGGGCAGCAACTAATGCAGATTCATCGACTTCCTCTGCGTGTATTTTGCAAGCAATGCTAGTGCGTCATACGATTAATTATGAAGAGAAAACTCCAATGCTCGAGAATACTTAATTGCGGATAACGCATAATTGTCTCGTAATTGCATTTGTGTAAGGACACTGCAAGAAGTCACGAGCTGCACTTATTATTTCACAATCATAAGCTGCCCTATAAATCAGCATGCACGCCGAGCTGTCCTAATTGGTGCTCATTTGAAATGATTGCAGAAAAATTATAAGTGACGTTAATTAGACAAGAGAGCAAGTTGCAGTTAAGTAACTTTTAATTGAAGCTTACCAAAGTACGAATGAAAGCTCTGAGCATAAAGGTAATTAAGAGGTTTTGTCTTATTCAACAACCTACGCAACGAAAACTTTCGTTTAATTAATATACTTTAAATTAATTACATCACACTTTCGAAAGATTATCATTGTAAGGACATTAGAAAAATAAAATTTACTTAAGTTGAGCAACAAAATATTTTCAAGAGCGTCGATGAACGTGCACGGCATGTTATTTGAGACAACAAATGTTCTTACGGTCAGGAAGAGACAACCCATTTTTTTATTCATGGCGTAATTTGTATGCTGTGCTTATTCATAGTATATATTCGCATGGTTAGGTCGCTTAGATCGATACGCATCACATATTTATACGACCAAATTCCATTTAATAAATCCTAATGTATATTTAATGCCATGGATGTTACGTTACGTGCTGTAGTGCTTATCACGGTGTACAAAGGGTCATCCCCTAAATTAATTTTACGCCCTGGTTTCTAAACAATCTGTCGTTATTAAATTGAAAACTGCCCATAAGAGCATCGCAAATAAACTTTTAATTGTCCGAGCAATTCGGAGAATTAAACATGCGCTCTTGGCTCCGTATGCAGATCGAATCAGCACCTATTAAGAAATGTTTAAGGCAATCGAAGGCAATCTGCGCAATGGGTTGTTTGCATCCAAACCGTCTCTCATTCGAATAAGGTAGTGACGGCAGTCACTAGAATATCGCCACTACCGTCCTTCAAGATTTTAAACTTAAAACTCGGCAATACAATAAGAAAATGAAACGTAAAAAAACTTTCTAAAAACATCAGTACTGTGTTGTAACTTGCGCCTTATTATTCTTAACTAAGGAAAGTTTTACTAGCGTTAGACTACGACGCCTTTTTCGCTAGAAACGACCCGTTACATTGCACAAAAAGTTCTTACAATTATCTCTGACACGACAATATGCTATTTAAAAGTAATAAAATGCCCACGAACTACTTTCAGTTTATTTTGATATGCTTCTAATAAAAATAAAACTGGTTTGAGCTGAACATTTTCCTAAAATCAAATTCGAAATAACTTAAAGCAATACGATTAATTAATATAGTGGCTATTATAATTGAAGTACGCTCCACGAGAGTGGATGACAAAACGATTTTGTCTGCATTTTAATAAGATCTTAAGTCATGCTTATAAAAAGAAAAATAACAATTTTAGAGGCCAGAATTAAACCGAATTAACAGTGCAAATTGGGCGATTGACATTTTCCGAACAACGTTGTTTCCAAATTATAATTAAGGCTTTAAGTAAAACATCATCAATTCGCAGTTAGCATATTGTAATTTTTATAGTTTTTATAAAAAATTTTCTTTGCTTTCCTGCATATATTAAAATAAGTGATGAAATTGCAACTGTTACTAAAATTATGGATCTCCACCAGATTTAACTGTAGACCCCAAAATTACGCAATTTGTTAGAGTAGAAACATCTGGCCAATTTAATATCCATTCGTTTCTGTAATTAGATCTATTGTTTACTGCAAGGCTATTTCATAAATGCAATATCATCATTTGGTGTGCGACTCTTCATATATAACAAAACGTTCAATATAACGTGAATAAAATCTCTCAGATAGTGATATCATATGACGTAGTTTTGATTAGTGTCAGCAGTCGTATTATTTCTGATAATTTATGTAAAAAAATCTTTAGCAGATTAATTTGTTCTTTTTTGACAATAATAGATGTTTTCAGAGCTTCTTCTACTATCCAATATACAATATATATGCATACCTTTGTATAGGCATTTGCAGAACTATATTATTCAATGAAATATACAAATAAATTAGATTTCATAATCTTCCAAAAGTATTTTTCCAATAGGCCAATTACCAAGCTAGTACAAAGCAAACCCTTTCATATTTCTACATTATTACAAAGACAAAAATAAAACGAGACTAAAAAGCTAGAAAATGCGAGTAGAATGAGCAGTTTTATTTTTTAAATGACAGTTTTAGAAGATGACCCATATTATTTTTAAATCTACACCGATGCCAGTATAATACTGACAAGCAAGTCCTCTTAAAAATCCCCACCCGAAACATACTGGTGCAATTAAGGCGGATGAACATATCTGCCAAGAAACTACTCCGAAACGGGGAATTACGTGAGCAAATGAATCTCCAAGAACAGCCATACTTGCAGATGCTGTATGGGCAATTCCTTCAGTAAATGTTTTCCCGGTTTCCTCAATATTTGCAATTCTGGGTCGACAAAATTTTGAAATACTGCAATGCAGCTCGGCAGTAACTGCGAGTGCTCCATTATCTTATTTATTAAGAACCGATAACTCCAAATTTAGCTACATTGCATCAGTCAGCAACTTCACTGTAGCCCAACAACGCGTATTTTGTGTGATCACCAATCCTGGCAGTTAAAACGACCTAGTCGCTTGTAATAAGATGATTTAAAGTTGCCAGCCTTCATTGTAAATGTAAAGGTAAGTGTTATTTAAACAAATTGAACCGTGGGAGATTACAATTTTAATTCATGCAACGGCTCTGAAAGTTCGTTAGTTCTTGAAACATGTACCGTTTCCACAGCGATAATTGGGGAAACTCTGACTTGCTACTCGTACACTTCCAAAATATTCCAGAGTACGTATAATCCCTTGACGACCATGTTTATCACACAAACACTTCTACCGCGGCAGCAAATTTATTAACCCAATTTAAAAAAGCCTTGCGAGTAAGAATTGCGCCGTGTCTTGGTATATTAAATTGCGTCCGAAAATGCCGCCGCGTCTGAATAACTGAATTAGTCTCGTGGCAACATTTCGCAGCCGCGCACGTTCCACGACCGCTTCATTTTCACTAAGTTGGTTATAATTGCACCACATTACATTGACATACATCAGAGGTACTCTGGCTTCTTTGTCCTTATACTTGAAGTATGATAATTAATTTAATTGTGAGAATAAATTTTGCAAAACTGCAGAGATGATATTCAAAAATTAAAACTCTACGTCAACCTACTATATATCGTTTTTCCATTGCAGTACATGTGTAGGGACAAATATAACAAAATGAAATATAAAAGTTCATTTTTGGTATTCTTACATAACTTAAATTGACATATACATATGTTAATGACTCCCCACCTATCATACACTGTTTTTCTTCTTCAATTCGCTATCCTATTGACTTAGTCACTTTCAAAAAATTTATTGCCCATGCATTTTTATTAGCAACTAAAGAGACAGGCAAGTGGCTACGATTTGTAAGACGTCTAGCAGTTTTCATTTTTCAGACAAACTTGCACACACAAACACTATCATAGTTTCTTGCTTTGTTTATCGCCAATATATTTTTCTCCTTCAAATTTTAAAGTTGTGTGAGGTGTCACTTTGTAGAATAAGCCCGTCTCCTCTGCGTTGAAGATATCGGCATCTTTTTATATCTTTAATCTAAGGACTTTTTGCCACACTTGCAGCTTCACTATGTATTCTTCTTGTGACAATAACATGCCTTTATTTAATTTGTCCCCACAAACATCTGCTACATCTATATTGTCAGCAAGACTTCGACTAATAAATCATTTTAATACAGCACCAACGACATAATTTCCACAAAATTTCTGGTTTTTCAACAATGGATTTAAACTTGCCACTCCTTTCATTTTTTCTTGTTGCATTCAATCGTATACAGTGGATTTTGAAATGAAATGAAACTACCGACATATTTTTGAATTTCAAGGTATTCCTTTTATCGTTAGCATCTTACATTTCGCCATTTTAAATTTATGTAAAATTATATAACTTTACCTTTTCAGTACTAAACTGCACTCCAGCTACAAACAAATTAAGCCGACTAAACAAAACAAGTATAACGGGGAATTACCCATGAGATCAGAAAGCATGAATATATCCGGAGAAACGCCGGGTGCCCTCAATTTTGCACGTCTTGATCAGCTATTTGGTCCAGTTCTTTATAACCGAGAAATATAACAGATTATTGCCGTGATACTTCCAGTCAAACATTTGCTAGGAACAAGTTCGTTATAACAGGAATTATTCGTTCAAAACAAGTGTTCACTGTATGGGGTACGTTGTACTAGTTTATTTGTAATTGAGGATGTTTTACAACCAAACAAAGTTTTTCTGCATATTACAATTTTGTTCTAAATTCAATAACTTTCTGTACTTTTCTGGTATCCTAAAATTGTACCAAATATTTTGGAGTTGAAAGTTTAGCAGTACGATAAGTGTCCTCCACTGCAACATTAATGAGATGTAAATATTATTTTCTTACATAGACAAGTATTGTATTAACGATGGTTGGAAGTATAAAAATATAAGATATCCCTTTTGTCCATAGATAATATTTGATGTTTTGGAAGATAGAAATTGATATATTTGTAACATAACTCAAATTGGAGAAAGAATTATCAATACATAATCTCTAAATTCTACAGCTGGCAAATTAAAATAATCACAATAAACACGATGTACCACTCAAAACAATTATGATAAATTCTCAATTAAGGACTATCTCTGTTCATTCTTAAACTTCATCAAGCAATTTAGATATTCTAATTTAAAATGACATTCAACAGATAATAGAACAATATTCTTTGCTGCAATATCTTTTTAGTGTTCATTCAATGAAAAACATGTAATTAAAGACACGCAGTTGATTTAATAATAACTTAAAGAACATGTAGACTAATACGCATAGCGAAAAAATAATTGAAATAGAAAATTCTTGAAGTAACTTAGCCCTAGTTTTAAATATAAAAATAAATGTAGCAGAACGTTAACATATTATCTAGCACGTAAGCTTATTCTGCCTTACCAGGTTAATAAAGTCTATAACTCTGTTCTTAGGCGGTTTTGCAGATTTTGCTAGATCTAGGTTAAATCCAAAGTTACTCCTTAGAAAGTAATCCTTTATTCCTACGCATCACTTCTATCCAAATATTAGCACAATTGAATAAGAACATTATTCTTCTTAGTGCCATATCCGCTTATCAAAAATTGCCTGTCATCATCGCTATGGTTTTTTGTTAGCTGCTGCTCGAAATACCCCAAACCATTCTCTCGGTTCTTTGGGTCATAATATATGTGTCTTTTGTCAGGTTATCTTTTTCCTTCAATCTTTCCTTGTAAAACCAGTCGAAAGTGTAAGTTTTTCAATTTCCGTCGTTTTTAATATTTCCCTTTTGGTTTTTATCCTCCAGGGGACCTCTGCATTCGTTCTATGATTTGTTGATTTTAATCTGGGTATTCATCAAAGTATCCACATTTTAAAGGCTTCGTTTCGTTTACATCTGGCTTTTATCAGTATCCAACCTTCAACACCACACAATAAGACTAAGTAAAGGTAGCACTTCACCATTCTGAAATATACACGTAGTTATAAGATTAGATTAATACTGCTGAATATCTTTCTTATTTTCAAAGAGCTCTGCCTTATTGTCCTCCTTGACAAATTTCTCTGGAGTAGCCCCAGCTTTCATGTAACGCACATCCCAAATATAAAATATATTCTGTTCGTTCGATAGTCAATGTTGTTTGCCTTACTGATCACATATACTTTTGTCTTGACGGAGTTTAACTTTAATCCATATCTTTACCTGTCTAGACCAATATGTCCATTAATAGCTGTAGTTCCTTTGGTATGTCTGATATTATATTCGTTAGCATACCATGGTATGTTGCTGGAGTATATATGAAATAGACGAGGGGAGAGAACACAGCCTTGATGAACACCTTTCTGAATGTTTATTTCATCTGTTCGATTATTGTCTATTTTTATTATCGCTGTATAATTCCAATCCAAGTTTGCTGTTATACTCGTGTCTTTCTCATCTATTTGCGGTTTTAGTGGGATCTCAATCATTTTCTCATGTTTCACATGGTCAAACGCCTAAAATCTATAACACGTACACAGACATTATAGTTTATATATCTGTGCCTGAATGGCTAGTATTGCTAGGTCTTTTCTGAAACCAAACTGCAAGTTTCCAATGTCAGCCCCTATCATTTCATATATACATTCGTGGATTGTTTTTAAAAACAATTTAGGGGTATGGGAAGCTAAGGTTGGTATGATCTCGAAGGAAGATTAATGCCATACTAATACTTCTGTTAAATATCGGGTAACGCTATTGCGACTTGCTTCTTATAGTTAGCAGGTCTGCCAACAAACCCTATTCTCGTGGTCACACCGTACCTCCCGACTGCAGTCGTAATAGACTATAGCTAACGAAAAGGGATGAAAGACGAGTTTCTGGCGCCTTAAAACCGGTAACATACGGAAAGGAAATTAGCCTTGACAGAAATTTCTGGTCCTCCAGGTTGGAAGTTATTGCGGGCCAGCTATTTTTGTATTCACCTTGATTCTTTAAACGACGTCTCCCTTCCATCATTTTTATATTATCAGTCATCTATTATCATTTTGTTTATCTTATTTACGATCTCTCAAAACCAACATACCCATCTACAGAGCACTTGATGCATTGGATTTCGAAAATTGCTACACAACACAAAACATTAAATGCTCGTGACATTAACGCATTTTTGTTTTTATTTTTCACTCAACAATATTCATATTATTTAAATCATTTTAGACAATTTAGTAACTCTTGGTCACAGATGACAACCCACTGAAAGGACAACTGTCGGTCACGAGCGACTACCGCGATCAACGTTTTAATTGAGCATGGAGTATTTAAATTTGCTTTAACTGCGGCTAAGTCAATAAAGGAAATAATTACTGTTTGTTGAAGATATCTAGCAATACATGGCAGAAACTAGTGTAGAACTACATAATGCAAATTTATAAATTTATGTGCAGTGTAAGCAGTAGAAGTAAGCTATTTATGTAAAAACAAATCTGCAGATTACAAACAGGATTCGATGTTGGATGATATAGAACTGATGCAATTTGAGACAAAAAAAATAATTTTCGGCCCATGGGGTTCCGAATTAACGGCGGGCTTCAGAAATAACTTCACAGCAGAACCATTTGTCACGCTACGCCCCGCCAATCTACCTACAACAAAGACGGTTTCATTACAAGCCCATTAAAACCAGCAGAAAAACGAGCAGCAGTTTTCTAATCAAAGGTCGAATCGCACGGTGAGAAGTAAATTATGCCCATTTCAACCCCAAACATCGGTTTGCTTTTAATGCGGCGCTGCTTCTCCGGCTGTAATTATCAGCGGCTATCGAAATCCCCGCGATTCACTGTCGCTTTCACGTTGAAATCGGAGCTCGTCGTTAGCCGAGCTCACAAAACGATCTTGAAAAACCTTTTCTTTGTCTTTGCCCGTGTGATGGTACGGAGTCGCTCGAAAGCGATGGCTGAGGTAACACATGCAGGCAATTAAAAGTAGGGCTACGGCATTATCAATAGCATTCCGGCCAGTTGCATAACTGAAAACTGAAACAGATAAACATGCGGCGATTATAAATGGAGAAAGTGAGGTGTGCGAGCAGTGGATTCAGGAAAGAGAACGCAGCGTAATAATATGTTTTCATCAGAAGAAAGCGAAAATTACGGAACGTCTACAGGAATCGTCCTTATACAATATTAATTAGATGCTCTTCCTCGAGCGCTACGGAGCTCATTGTTCTGAGTTGAGCCGTTTTTGCACTTAATTAATCAGATTTGGTTTGATGGAAATGGAGAGAATTGGAGGATATTAATCGGACGAGCCCAGCGCGCGCTCAACAATACCTCAGAGCTCAGCGAGAGAAATGGCAACAGTGACCTCGATTTGGTTATGTAATGGGCGTTTATATAATCGGATGCCTACACGGAATCCTGCAAGCTGAATGCAAATTGAAGAGGCGAATTTTAACAAAATTGCGTTGTCATTTCGAAACGGTTAGCACGTTGATGATCAACAGGTAAAACTACAGATTAATTACGTTTCTCGGTTTCGACAAGTGATTGCGCAAAAATTAATTTTGCATGCTGTAAGACTCGGTTTTTACTTAGTAAGGAAAGAGGCAAAAATGAACTGACAATTCTAAATGTGATTTTATCTGCATCTTCACCATCAAAAATCCAGCCCAATACCACAATAAACATTTAAATTATATTTAAATTTTGCTCCCCTTCATGCCTATTTTTATTTGCCTAATTTTTGCATAGTATTTATAAATAACAGTTTATAGTATTGCGTAGAAAAATCCAAATGTACTCTTATGTTGCATATAGTTAAACCAGGTTCTAGTAGTCTTCAACAACATCAGTAACAAAAATACATATGTAATGATTTTCCACGAAATCGATATACTACAGAATCATTTAAAAGTGATGTTCCCTTCTACCTCAGCTCATTTTCTGTAGTCTAACACTTTTTATTCTCTTCGGGTTCAGAGTTAGGTAAATTCAGTGAGGCAATACGTAGGTTTTATTTGCAGCACACGGCAGAGAAAATTTTGCAAGGTGCAATGACGCAATCCCGCCTTCTACCACGCCTGCATCAACAACTCAATTATCACCTGCCTCAGACAATCCTTTCGGAGCCGCTAAAAGCCCAAGCAGCTGAAATCCGATGGAATTTCCAAAGTGATTGCCGCAAGCGCCAACTTCCGTGTAATCCTCAGATGACATCGTTTCTGAACTTCTCCACGTCGGATGTAGGCCGCCGAGGCAGACGTCTACGTTAGCAGCACTTCGCGTTTTGGCAACAATGGCCGCCGACTTTCCCAATTTCTCCGATACAGCACAAGCTCATCACCTCGGGATGGTTTGCAACGGATTTGCTGATCACTGTACACCTTGCGGATATTTGTTCGACTGCTGGTAGCTAAGTAACTAATATCACCCGTTGTGCAAGGCTATTTTTTCAGATTATGTGGGACAGTGGAACGAGCTTTGTTTATTTTGCTAGCTCTTGCATGGAGTTGGTCAATTTAAACTTGACACACTGCAGGTTCTCACTGTAACCAGGTCACAAATGCACTAATTACTAGGTTAATCTACCAGTGAGCAGATGACTGGATCTCCCCGTTTTAGCAAATGTATCTGGTGCGTGATTGTAATCATATCTTACAGCTCCTAGGCTTATCAAAAATTTTCAGCTGTATTACCAACTATTTACATAATGATTGTCGGTATTAAAACATGCGTTTTGGCCTCTCTAAGTGTGAAATTGAAGGCGAAACCACTAATGACTCTCGCCTTACTGTTAGTTAGCTTTATTTGCTATACAAATGAAAAATGGACCGCCTCACGCGTGCACGTCCCATTTTCCTTCTAAGAACTGCTGGGCTGACGCAACATTCCGCAGAACACGGCCAAAATTTGCCCGCCGTAAAACAGGAGAAATACGTTCGACACGCAAGTTGTAAATTTTGGAACACAGTATGGGTAATAACTATAGCCGGCGAATTTAGATCCGCTTACGTAAGGTCAAAACGCCATTCGAGCTCTCGATACAAATTAATGCACCTTGCACTTTCACTACAACCGGAAAAACATTTGGCGTGTTTTTATCTCCAATTTCAATTGACCATTAAGTTTGGGAAGCCGGCGAATAGCTTTCGGCCACCAGAGAGGATTTTTATCGTACTCAGGTAGCTCCAAAAGAAGGCATGCAGCAAGATATCGGATTTATAATTGACTGGAATTAAATCAACAGAAATTTTAAATTAAAAAGTTTCCAATTAGGCACAGAACTTTGTTACAAAATGTTTGTGAACTTTAAAAAATTATTTAAATAATTCAAATGCGGCTACTAATTTTATTATTACATCAATAAAAACACGGCCTTACGTTAATCTCGATTTAAATATTGAATTATAATTTACAATTGAGATGATAAATTCTCTAAATTTACTTGAAGCGTCATCACAACTAAATTTATCTTCAATTTAATGTAAAAATTAAATAATTAACATTGGATACAGCCAATAATTCTGTCAGTTCCCGAACTTTTAAAGCATTTGCATGTATATAAATTAATTAATATACAACCATAAGAATTTAAAAAATGAAGGTCACACGATAAAATATTTTAGGATGATTTGAAAGTACTTCATTTAGACGAAACTTATCAAAAATTAATTTCCATGGTCACCAACACCTGTGCCAAAGCTCCTTTAACCAAACAGGTCATTAAGTCATGATTACACATTTTTGCTTAGATATTCAAAGCAAGCAGTCACATATGCGGTACCGCGGTAGCGCAGCTGAATAATTCTACTGCGAGGTTAAAACACCATAATCTTTTTACGTGAGTTCATTTAAATTTTAAAAGTATTCGTGGTAACATGGCGGATTTCTAAAACAAACAATATTAAATGGAAAATTAGTTGGGGAGACATATTAGAAAATAAAAACAAAAAGACTGCTTAGAGTTCTTGGGGATGACTCTTTAAGCATCCATATCATCTATAACCATTGCAAAGGTTGAGTGAACAAAAGAAAGAACAGAGACCATTAAATAATCAGGATTATGGCAGTAACGAAAATTGCAGCATAATGTAGTGATTTTTTATCGACTTTTCTTTTAATCATAGCAAGTAGCCTTATGGCGTTTAGAAAAAAATTAAATGTTTGGATAATTTAGAGACTTTTTAGAAAGAACAATTTGTATTTTTCTGAGTGTATGATTTAATTTAACTTTAACTTACCAGAATATGGGACAATCTAAACGGAAGACCCTGCATAATCTCTCGCAACTATTTCTAAATATTTAAATCCACAAGTTATTTAGTTTATAATTATTATTAAACTAAATTTTCATGTATTAGTACACGAGTTTTCAGTTTTTTAAGTGTCCCCCTTTTCCTATTTAAGTCTGTTGAGCTGGCTACGTGCGGTAATCCTTATCATGTTAGTAAAGCATAAATTGTAACAGAAACAACAGATAAGGCTCACACTTATACAATATTATTAAGTTTCTTTTAAATGTAATTTAATGTTCAATGGCATATATTGTAAAATTTAAAATTAGATGTCAAAAATTGAATTAAAAACTTTATTTATTATTTAAAGATCATCTTCAGTTTAAACAAGAAAAAATGTCAAATCACAACGAAAACAAACATATTGGACTAACAGCCCTAAATCTAACTCGGTGAATGCGCTGGTCTTGATTTAAATCCTGAATCAAAGCCAAATGGCCCCAAAAAGTTTCAGAATAGCGACAAACTAAACTACGAAATAGATGATAAAAACACAGGCATTCATTATATTGCGAAATAAAATATGTCTCGTAAAAATTGCTGAATTGGAAGGTTTGCTCATTTAATGGGGGCCACAATATTTTTCTTGCTAGGAGACCAGGCACTTAACGTAATACTAGGAACCGTCGGCCCTCATTACTGCAGGAAGTTGAAGTAACGGGAGCCATGCAAGACTTTCAAAGTGCTTAGTGGAACAATTTCATCTGATAGTTTCAGAGGAATGCTCAGCAATTCAGAAGCGCGGCAGAATATTTAAATTCGAACATAGCAAATAAAAACTATGGGACTGGGTGAAAGTAGCAAATCATTTCAATTTGAGAACTTATAAAACATATTTGCCTTTAGAGACTTATACTATTAAGGCATCATATTTAAAAAAATTTGCAAATGTGTAAAAAAAAATTATTTAACCTATTTTTTATCACGTAATTCATTGCATTTCGCTAACATTTTAAGTGTTCAACCACACTAGACGACCTATTACAATGTTACTGCAAGGAAAAAGTTAAAAAATACCATCTCGCTTAATGCTTCAAGACAACCACAACTTCTCATAATATAGGGCTTTGAAAAGTCACAAAATGTTAAGATGAAAGGATCAAAAATTGATTATAGGCTATATATAATATTTTACTTTTATGAAAGAATGCCAATTAATAACACCAAATATAGAAAACGTCAGATAAAATTAAAAAACCATTCATACAAAGTGGGCAGCTGACTAAAATGAATTTTTCGCCAATCTGAATATGCGCATTTTAGGATTAAACAGCGTGTGTGTATCATCAAAACGTTCTAACTCAATTATTGCTACTTCACTAAAATTAAAGCAAGATTTTTATCGTAATAATGTGCAAGGTGTCAACACAGTTGGAAAAGCTGGCAATGTTAAAGACAATCGTACTATACATACATCAGAGAATTGAAAAGGTTCGTTAAATTATACAAAAGGATCCCAGCACCTCTACTAGATGTCGCTCTTAAGAAACGGGCCTTCCTAACAGAGCCTTGCGCTAAGCCAACACCTAAAGTCATAAAAGATCCAGTTGACTCAAGAATTTCAACCCAGAGACCATCAAAAACTTCGTGGGTACAGCATGCAATACTGGAGTGAGGTTTCAAAGATGGCCTTTTTTTAAATAAGCAGTGATGCCCATTTTGACTTCATAAACAAAATTGCCATGTGGTGGGGGGGGGGGGCATGTCCATGATATATACATTGGTTATACCTGCGTCAAGTTACTGTTTAATGCGGGATTTTTTAATGTGTAATTTTTTGAAGATTAAGTAAAAAAATTTCTTACCATTATTGAGGAGACATAGCGTAATACAATATAGAACTTTTTAGTCCCTCAAATTGAAAAACTTTAAAAACATTTGATTTCAGCAAGATGGTACAACATGACACAGCAATTACATTTCATCTCCCCTTTTGGTAATGCAGTTGAATCCCAGAGATGACCTGATTTAACTGCTGTAGATTTTTTTCTATGGAGACATCCTAAAGACAAGATTAGCGTTGCCAAAGGAAACACAATTAGGAAACGCAAAAAATATATATACGGAAAGCTCCTCCTTCAGCGTCTATAAAAAGTAGATGAAGAATGTGATTCAAAAACTCCGAGTATGCCGGCTTTCAAAGGTAAACATTTATACTATACTAAACAATTTCAAACCTTAAAATCTTTAAAAAAATAAATTCGCCAATTATATATTGCCCGCCCTGTATAAAGAAAAGAATTCTAGTGTATCATTATCAATCCAGCCAATTTTAGTTGATCATCCTTTTGAATAAAACCTTTATTTTCTGATTACTTTGCATTCGATTCCTGTTAGTATTGCCTATCCCCTATTTGTCAGAACGCTCTTGCTAATAATGTTTTTAAATGTTTTCATTTTCTTGGTCATTTTTGAAAAGCAAAATGTAGAGATGAAATCATTGTTATATATCATTCTATTACTCATGTACTCGTAAATACAACAATAGCGTTTCGTCATGAAAAAAAGCGCTACATTATTCAGACATTTTATATTGCATTTACTATTATTGACAGAGAATGCAGTCGAATTATTCAGAGAACTTTCGCCTGGTTAAGAAAATTATTCCGTTTCATTAGTAAACCGGAGTTTACAAAACAAATTTTCCATAATTT
Organism: Sinelater perroti; assembly: GCA_036346155.1. Taxonomy (NCBI): domain Eukaryota; kingdom Metazoa; phylum Arthropoda; class Insecta; order Coleoptera; family Elateridae; genus Sinelater; species Sinelater perroti. The sequence continues at coordinate 8,400,144 of JARFIY010000265.1, forward strand.
GGAATCCTTAAGGTCCCCCACTAATGTATATGATAATAGAAATGTCGCAAATTTAGCTCACAGCACATGTCACAAAACACCGGAACGGACTAAAAGCCTTTGATATTGTTGAAGTACAGGAATCTTAATCACGTGAATGAAATCGATAAAATGCTTTCTTTACATGTAGTAGAAGTTTAAAAATGCAAAATCACATCAATGTTTATTATTATCGGCTAACCTTTGGAACCTTGCCTCATACGCAAACAAAAGTCTGCCGTTGCCACCTTTTTCCTCAAAAAACCATAGAACTGATACACATCTCATCCAGAGGTTGTTTTAAAATTACCGCAGCGATGTATTTTTAAAGTTTTCTTTATTAAAGAAAGTTTTCACAATTCGAAAGCTACAACCGCCAAAGACGTTACTGATGACGTGACAACACTTTCATGTAAATATTTGAGGTGCAATTTTGTAAAATTACTTTAATGAACATGTAGACTCAAATTAAAAAAAGTATAGATTTTAAGTACAGAACAGAATTTGTTTTGAAGAGCACAATATTTGGAACTGCCAAATTTTAAGAAACTTTTCGCTAAATCGTGATCACAATTTGCCGATGTGCATGTAATAGTTTATTTCTTTGGTTTGAAGACTATTTGATTTATTTTAGATGGGAAATATGTCCTCTGCATTACAACACTTGATAATAAAAGTGAATGAACAATAAATCTTCCATTACAACCGAGATCACACAGGGTGTTTTAATAACCCTACAAATACAAAATTTAGAATTTATACTTCTTAAACGCTATGTAAACTAACATATGTCAAATAATACACAATCCTCTTCTAGAAAAAACGTGGAAAAATGAAAAACCAACTTACAAAGAGATAAACAGATACATTCGGACCAACATCAAGAAATCCAAGCAAAAGGAGAAATGTACCAAAAGGGATAGCTAATGAGTGCATTCAATATGTTAAAGAGCTGTTTGAGGACGGGGTTATACAATTAAATCAAAACACAATATTATAGAACATGCCATAAAACTCACTAAAAGCAGTAAAGGCTCTGTCCAAGATGAGGTATATTCAGAAACCATCAAAGTTTGCTGAGGCGTAGGGATTACGGTACTAATTCGAAATATTGCAGGAGTTGCAGGCTAATTAGTCTAATGAGCCAAGAACTCAAGTATTTTAAAAATCACCCATAATGAGATTTACATTAAATGTTGACAATCAATCAATACAAGTCCTAGTTCAGAAATATTTGGATGACTGCATAAACGAGTATAAATGCTTTATAGATGCTAAAAAAGTATTTTACAGTCATTCAATGGAAACATACAGATATTAGAGAGTATGGGAATTAACTACGCATTACTAGACAACTCAAAACAACAAAACGGAATGCCGCCATTAGTATAAACGATTGTCAAACACCTGCACTACGAATCAACCGTGGTGTACAATAGAGTTGCATACTATCGTCAATATTATTTAATATACATTCAGAATATGCAGTGCGACAGGCTTACGGAAAATGAAGAGAAAAAAATTAAAATACATGGCGAATGCATCAACATTAGATATGCTGATGATATGCCTCTACGTGTAAACAGTTCTAACGACTTACAATATCTTCATAACAAAATCAGTAAAGAATTCATCGATATAGTTTTAAAGACCAATAATAAATGAGACACTGACAAAGAAATCAAAATCAGAATAGAGGCAAGAAACACCTTTATAAAAATGAAGCAATTCCTGTGCAGCAAAATCTTAAACACTCATCTCAGATGACGTATGGTTGAATGTCACTTATTACCTGTGATACTGTACGAGGGTGGTTCGAACAAAGGTGTCAACATTGTAGGCAAGATTTTTCTTAAGTTGATACATCTTCCAAAAATACGCATGTTGCGTTTCAATCTGTCAAATAGTTTAATTTTTATAGCTATTTAAACTAATATTGTTGTAGTTATTCCTGAAAGTGCATAAAATATAATATCGCACGATTAATAAAATCTCAATGAAAAAAGGTTTAACACCAAAATAAATCCATGCAAAGTTTATGACAGTTCCATCCGCAGGAAAGGTTTTGACATCAATCTTCGGATGTTAAAGGAATCTTATTAATTGGTTAACTTAAACATGATAAAATAATAATTGGAAAATATTTCGCAAACTTGTAACAACGCTTGATGAAAAGATTTATAAGATCCCGTTTACAGAAAGACAAAAATCATCTTTCAAGACAACGCGCCTGCCCACAAGAATGCCTTAGCAATGAAAAAATTGAGAGACCTATACCACGAATTGTTGGAATATTCTCCAGATTTATTTTCCCAAAACTAAAACTCTTGCTCGCCGCTCATGTTTTTCTTCCAATCAGGAAGAGGTTACAAGGGAAAATCGGTATTGGGCAAATTTTGAGAAGATTCATTACCGAAGGGAATAATCGTGCTAATGCATCGCGAGAAAAAATGTATTTCAGTTTCAAGCGATTATGTTAAAAAATATTCAAGAAAATTATAAATTTGTTTTAATTGTTACGCCGATAATTTTTCAGACAGCCTCGTATGGCTTGGAGGCTTAGACTATTAAAGTCAATATGATTAACCCAAAATGTGTTGCATCTTCTGGACAAATGAGGAGGTATTTATTATAATGAAGACCAAGAGTTATTTTCTATAATAAAAAGAACGCAGAATATTTGAAGCAAAAATATTGAATACGTCGAGTTGGACAAAAGGCCATATCATGGTTGCGAAACTTGCGTATTTTCAGCAAAGTAGAGCAATAGCACGGATTAATTGGTTGATAACATCACTAATTTATAACACCCGAAAAGAAAATATAATCTAAAAATCACAAACATTATAATGGAATGCTTTATAGCAAGTGTGAAACTAATAAAGGGCAGTAAAATTTCTGTAGACAATTGCATAAATTTCTTCTCTTCCCCTAATAATGTACTTCTAATAGATCAACAACAAAAGTTATAAAAAATAAATTCAAGGGTTTATTATTGGATGAAAAAATTAACTATAGATGTACAATTAACAAATGCTGTTTGACCTGTAGAACTGTATTTTCTACTCTTTCACAAAGTTTAATATCGGAATAAAAAACAAAATATGAACCTACAAAAACTGAATAAATTTTAAAGTACTCTAAAAAAGCAATTTCACACTGTTCGATCTTTGGTATTAAGAAAATACTACCGAAATTTAGTGAGATTGGAAGTGAGGACCGCTTAAATTAGAGATTAGAGTGTATCGAGCTAGACCAAGAGAAAAAAAAGTAAAAATCTTTCCTTCAATCACTCAGCAAATTTATTTCCATTTTCAAAATCTGCGCTAGAATGGATGAGATATGATTCTATGGAAGAAATCCAAATAAAACATTTAGAAAAATAGAAAATATCTCTGAAGCACCCTTATAGAAATGTTAAAAGAATGTACACCAAGGAAATTAATTTGAGAAAACAAGCACACAGGGAGTGTCGGATTTTACTTCAGAAGTTCCCAAACCTCAAAATAGACTAGATGTATCGTTCAAACAATCTACATTCGCTGCAGATTGTTTGCGAAATGTAATGAAGAATGCTGCAACCTTCTCCAACGACCACACTAAAGAACTGAGTTACAAGAAAAATAAAAAAATTGCACAGAAATGGTTCCACGCAATTTATTTATTTTCCAAGCTTTTTCTTATTAAAAACTAATTATGTCTTACCAAACACAAGGTGTACAAAAATACCGTTTAAAAATTTATGGGGGTGTAGTATGACCAAAAACAAATTAAACAGGTCCCCAAATCGACCGTTTCCGAAATAACATCGATTCTATTTCATAGGATAATAATTTGCTTTATTGGTTTTTGATTTAAAAAGATTCCTATCAAAAATTTTCAAAATTTCGTACTTCTATAACGCCATAGAGGCCTATATCTTCCATCGAAAGAAGCTCGCGCCTTTTCAAACCCCAAATACAAAAGTCTAAGGAGTTACACCAGGAGACCTTGGAAGTCATCCAATGGGACCTCCTCGTCCTATCATCAATTGCCCAAGGTATACGTCATTAGATCTTCGTTAAGAGCAAGCGTTGGAGCTCCAACTTGCATAAACCAGAGATTTGGTTTCCGATTCCAAGATAAATCTCTCAAAGATTCAGGAAGAGTATTTTCAAAGAAATCAAAGTATACGGGACCTATTATAGGCAAAACAACCGGCCCAACAACCTATCCTCTATCATGTCTAACCAGATATTTAGACCGAAACATTTTTAATGTCGATTCAACCATGGGTTGGGAATTTATGTCAGACTAAACGTGAGTATGGTGTAAATTAAAAATTCCATCTTTAGTAAAATAGAGTTCATCAGTACGTGGGCAGTTTGACATTTGTGATGGCATACGTACTCAGAACGTCTTGTCATGCGAACGCTATATGTTTTGTTTTCATTAAGTTAAAAATTAGCTCTAGTTCAATTTTTTTACGACTTTCGATTTCAATAACAGTGCATCTATCAACTCACTTCGACTTTTGGTGATGAAGCCCCACACAGAGTAACTTCGTACAGTTGGTTAAATGAATTTAATCGCTTGCGGATGAAGTTAAAGAAGGTCGTCCAAAGTCGACTTCGTGCCAGCAAACATCGATGCCGTGCGCGAACTGATAAAGCAAGATCGTAATGTGACTTACTGTGAAATGTAGGTATCCTTAGGCATTAGTATGACCAGTACACATTTAATATTGCAAGAACATTTAACCGTGAAAAAGCTGTGTGCGAAAGAAATGCTTGAGAAATTCGATTGCAGTGCTTCAAAAACTGTTTACAGCATCGTAACAGGTGACGCATCTTGGATTTATGCGTATGAGCCAGAAAGCAAACAACAGTCTTCCAAGATGAGTCAAACCCATCAAAAGTCGTTCGGGCTCGAAACACTTCGAAGCAAATAGTTGGGTGTTTTTTTTAAACTGGACATGTCGCAACCGTAATTTTAGAGGATCGTAAAACTAACAATTTTGAATGGTACACAACCATTTGTTTGCCAGAAGTCATCGGAGAAGTAAGAAAAACCATCGCGCAACGCCGGAGAACTTTTTGACGTCGGAAGAGATAGTTGGTGCGTGCAATACCTATGTTTTGGAGATACCAGATTGTCTGTGGAAAAAATGCCATGAAAATTGGTACCAGCGTATGTAACATTGTATTGAACGTCAGAGAGAATATTTTGAAGAACATTAAAGAAGTTTCCAACATTAAACATTTGTTTTTGTTAGTTTTTAGCAATAGATATCATGCAACCTGCGTAAAAAGAATGTTAGCAACGAAGTCTGGGCGCTCAGCAGTTTTCCATAAATACTATTGGCAGAATATCATTTTCGCTGGATAATTCACCTTATATCCTTTGGATACGGCATAAGTATAAAAGTTCTCCAAACAAGACGTCTGCTTACGCCTACCTCTGATGTACATGCCGATTTCTACCGCCCAGTATCATAAGACCTCTTTTGCAGCAAACCAGTTTTTCGCTAAAAAGCAATTTAGAACATCAAATGCAAAAGTAGTTACTAATTGGTCAATGCTTTAGCATGGAGATAACGTATACCCAAAGTACTTCCATTAATATAACCATACATAAATACCATATCGGCTATTTTAGCATTTTAATCGGTAAAAACTTCAAATTAAGCTGTCTTTAAACACAGTATGTGATTCAAAATCAACGTTGATCAGCAATCAAAATTCTTTTAATGCACATGCAGTTTGCTGATGAGCACATGTTCAACATCTATGATTTAAAACACACTCTACCATATATGAATGCAATCCTTAATTTGCTATTTTGTTTGCGGAGATGTGTCATCGTTGTGTAATTGAAGTATCTACCGGAAACAATCGCCGTTATCTCCATAAAGATTGATTTGCCTATTTACCTGTCTACATTTTAACTTGTTTTGGAACACCCTGTACTTAACAGACTATTAAAAGAGATTTTTTATAATTAAATAAACTATTCATATATTCTGAGAAGATCCAGTCTCAGCAGGAATTGCATAAAGGATGCATTCTAAAAATGTCATTCAAGATTTAAACGAATGGTATGGGAAACAACTTTTCGCGACAGTCTAAACACTTCGTGCACCAAATGCAAAATTGGAAAAATGATAAAAAATAATTTAAATATTATCATTCTGTATACAGGACTTTCACATAAATCATTACTAACTGAAGAACATAATCTGATAATTATTTAATGATAAGCAGATTAAACGAACTATATGTTTAAGATTTTGTTCAACAGCTCATTCCTCACGGATCGACAAAAACATCATGAATGATAAGCAAAACATGTTTTTTGCTATGTTCAATCCTGTTCGGCGGCTTATCCTCCAGTTCAAAACACCATTCAGCCCATTATAATCAAAGAGGGGGTTACTGAACTGGATTTTCCATCAATCGTCTGGTTTTGACACCTGGCGACGCCTGAACATAACTCATGTCAAATATCCTTCGTATACCATAACATGTGATACAAGGAAGTGTAATGAGTACGTTTGAGCAGACGTGTTAGCAACATTTGGAAACCTTGGAAAAATGTTAAAGCTGCGTGTCGGCACTTGAAGGGTGACCATGTGCCTGTATTTACTAATGTGGGAACGCGAAAAGTTGTCATTACGTTGACAAAGGAGCAAATATCTGCCTCTACCGTGAACGCCTACCGTTAAGCTAAATATGATTCAGAAGCGGATGTACGCGCGTAGTGTATATATACAAGAGGTTCCGTTTAAGAGATTGCGTAAGCTCCCTGAGCAGTTCAAAACTTTTTTTTAATAAATATTGAAACAAGGGAAAGACCTCGTGCTCTCCCTGTATAGCAACTTGCCCTGAGCACCCCCGTAATCCTAATGCTAAAATCGGAACTTTCCGTTATAGCGCGGAAATAACGGAGAATTCTCGACAGTCCAAAGTTCAACCGCTCGATTTTTTATGTGGCGCCGGCCTGGCTCGGGAATATCGGGAATCTGACAGATTTGCTGACCGTCCACGGCCCATAAACGTTTATGGGTCGTAATGATGGAGCGCTGCCAATTGTCGCGGGGCAAGATGCAACTTGCGCGATAAATTCAAACGGCGGAAACAATTAACAAATGAGTACGAACGGGCCAATGGTTAATGCTGGCAGTTAGGGCCGCGAGCCAATCAGAGGAGCCCTTCGGTCCGCCAAAACCCAACATGCCGTTTCCCCGTGCCGCCGTGTGCGGCGGGCGCCACACTCCGCCCAAAGGACATCATCGACGAAATTACATAAGAGCGGCGGTGCTCCGGGCGGCCGCCGCCGGCCGAACGAGCCCGGGCGGCTGTAGGTCTGGCTACTTACATTAAATAAAGCGACAAAGCAGAGTCAAATCACAGTCACCGGCGCTAGTAATCACCGCGGCGGCACAGCTCCCTCGACCCAGTGAAGTCGTGCCAAACTGCCTCGCACACTATTTCTACACAACACGCCAATGTAAACCAAACTGAATAGCAAGTTACTGAGTAGTATTATAAGGATTTGTCCGTCACGTGACCGGGGAACTCACTATGGCAGAAAGCAATTTTGATGCCGGGCGACGTCCCAGCGATTTCACCTTCGCGGCGGCCGACCCCACCGGCTCGATACTACTTTCCTTCTGTTTCGATCAACGAACAGTTTAAATGCTCAGACGGAGGTGCCGTTCGCATTTTTCCGCTCTTAATCGTCGGCGAGGTTCGTGCTCTCTTCGCGTCGACGTGTTTGGGGTAAGCGATTGCACCTTGCTAGAGCGTCATTGCTGGTCATTCATCACGACGCGGTGCACCAGGTGTCTTCTCTTAGCTCAGGCCATACATTAGCAACTCGTTACTGGCCGAAAAGTCCTTGCATTTCAACGCAATATTGGTCATTAAAATCCACTGAAATGAAAATGTGCTTTTAATTGGATAATGTTCTAATAGACTGGCGTTATTTTAAGTAAAGAACGACAGTACTATAATTTCCATTTATTGCTTTGTTGCTTTATCTTTCAAATGTTCTGTTTTCTTTGTTTTTCTATTATAGCTCATCGGTTTCTGAAACCTTTTCGTATTTTGTTGCGTTTTGCAGTTTGCTGCTAATTTTTCATCTAGTTTTCCGTGAAAACACTAAACTAATTCTATTTAAATGTGAATTACTAAAAACTAAATTTTACGCATTATTAAATGCGCATTTAAAATTACAAATTTGCAAAAACCTACATTAAAGACGCCACAATTGGCAAAAAGGTGTGATTTGATAACAACCAAAGTGTTTAGTTATTAATTTATTATTAAGAATGGTTGTAAGGATTATCTTATTTTAAGAATTAAGATTCTCCAGGCAAGTTGAGTGACAGATTTATAAGTCTAAGTGATCGGTGGGTTCCTTTCAGGTAGATGACTGCTGTCGTCTCTTTTTGTGTTAAATACAAGTTTATGACCCTATTCAAAAATATAATTTTGAGTTTAAGACTTGTCAGCGGGTCTTCTCGCCATTAAGCTGAACAATTGCAGCCGTCTGCCTTTTTGCAGGTAATTTATTGTCCCTGTTTTCAAGAACCCACCCCTTGAATTTGATGTCACTCACTTGCCGACTCAGTTTTGTAATAGTTAGTCAGTCGTTAAGCAACCTCATCGAAAGCCTCGACTAATGCACTCGAGCACATTCGCAACTTTGTATTTCTATTTGAACTTCAGTTAACATTAAATCATAGTTTAGAAATTGCAGTGTTTGATTGAAGAAAACATCATCGCAAATAAGGGGATTTATTATTGCAATTTTTCCCCCTATTAACTATCGCGACAAACTAGCCGCGGTAACAAACAGATATTGTTCGTCTTTCAACTTTGTCGCTACGTTTTAAAGCTATGTGTGGGCCAGTGTAAGCAAGTTGACTGAGGAATGTAGTTCTTCGATCCAGGATAAGGTGTCTGCCACGACTTGCTGGAAATATGCCTTATGTCGGTTATGAACTGTGAAATAAAGTCCAGGTGTCCATACTGCCTTGGTGAACAGTTATTTTTCCTTACATGGAAAGCAATACTAGTTGGCTAGTGGTCAGTATAGTCTGTAAAGTGTCTCGCCTCTAACGTGTAACGAAAACACTTAATGGCCTCAGTGCATATGTGGTGCACAATGTTGTGTTCTGCTGTTGCTGTTGTCGCTGCGGTTGCTGCGATAGTTGTGGCTGTGACTGCTGCTGCTGTTATTAAGAACTCTCTCCTTTGTTTTGCGTCGAAGGGTGGATAATGATGTCCTTAATTTCTAAAATATTGAATGCCGTGGTGGACGGTGTAGCAGCCCCTGGCCAGCAGTAGGTGGGTCAGACATGTTGATCGCCCACGGTGCACGTGTAAAATGCAGGTCCAAATGCGGCGTCATCTAGGTACATGGCGTGACGCGGCGAATGTGGTGAAGAAAAGCGGAAAGTCCACAGTCGGCGCGCCTCCGGGCTCTATGTGTTCAACGTTGATGTCACCAGTTTGGTTTGGGGAATGAAATAAACCTGCAAAACTTGCAATGTATAGCGAAGTGGCGAAGCAGTCTATCAAAATATACCAAGTGCCATAACTGATTCTGCTTCTTTCTTCACCACCTGTTCAAGTTATTTAAGCAAAACTGTTTCATTCGTGTTCACTGCAAACTTGAAAATCAAACCTGATGAGATCAAGACTAAAAAGAAATTTGAAAAGCGATTTACATTCCCGGTACCAGAAAAATACATCATATCAAACCAGCAAGCAACAATTGTTGGGAATGGGCGGAATATTCTAAATCATCCGTGTTCTCCAAAGTTTTTCATAAATAAACGTGTCTCTTGAAAATAGTTTCTTATTTTTTCTTCATAATTATTTCTTATTTTTTTGTAAACTTATTTCATATCTACACATTACAAATTTTTAAAAAACATGGGGAGCCTAAACATCGGACACGGGAGTTTTTGGACGCCTGAGATTGGCTTTTCTTACTCCGGTAGCCCTTCCTGGTAGACTTTCCAAGAGGAATAAGGTGGAAGTAAACCACCTCTTCCTTGATTGTTGAGGTATTACTTTCATGTGACGGAGGTAACATTTCAAGCGAGAACTGCAAGAACTATAGATTTTCAATATGCTAGAAAAACATCCTCCAAGTTATATTTTACAACTCGGGAGGAACCCTTCCTAGCATTTTGAAAACCTGTAGTTCTTGGAGGTTCAGCAACTTTCCAAAAACGGGAAAGGTCCAACAAAAAATACCTCCACGCGGCTGGGAGGACACAACGGAGATGACAATCTCCGGCTAAAGCCTTCAACTTATTTATAATTAAATCAATAAATTCAAATTTTTCCATTGAAGTCTACGGAAGTGTAACTGATTTTTTCTGGCTAAACGGTATGGTTTACAGACTTGGTCCATGTAAGTCTTTTATTGGTCGTTGTCCATACATGTCACAGTTTTAAAATTTTTGAGTCATTGCATTTTTGTTATTGATTAAGATATGTCAAACATACCATTTTAAAAAATTAATTTCTCCAATAATAGTGATATGCAAGGCGAAGTTTTGAGCGATAATTATTGCTAACATGTTGTTATATTAAACCATGATCATTAACTATCAATTGGACCAGGAGTGTAATTTTAGAATTTTACAAAATTGCATTTTAAAATTTTTAATTTCAAAAAATTTTCTACGCCCTACGACAGGTATACATATATGAGATTTTTATGTTACATGCAAGGGTCCAAGGGCTACTAAAATTTTTTTTAAATATACCAATTTTTTGGTTTTGGGCAATTTTTTCCTAACACTTACAATCCACGTCAGGTATCTGAAAATTTTTGATAAAGACCTCTGGTCATAGACTATATTTTTGTAAAATAAGTTTGTTTCTTAAGGTTGTTGTTTGGTAGTAAAAAAATTATTAAATGCTAAATTCCAATTCACTTTTTACCTGTGGTCTATGGCCTTCCACATAAAAAATCAGCATCGAGATTCTCAAAATTTTTCCCAAAATTTGTTGACTTTTCATTATATCTGATTTTATTCCAAACTAAATCCTCGAACGTTGAAATAGCTTAATACATTTGTACATCAATTACGAAATATCAAATACTTCGGTAAAATAGTTATTGATATGAATGGAACCTCCGAATATAAAGTGCCAATTAGATCTATGGAAGATTAATATTTGCTACCAAATATTGGAGTATTTTTTCCACATAGAAATGTTTAATTTTAACGCTAAGTGTAAGCAAATATTTACGTAGCCAAATTACATTTGCTTGACATATTTTTACACGCACGGTATACATAGCCCGGTTAGCTTAACAAGAAAACGGTAGGTTAAAAACCAATTTCAACGAAAAGAAATTTGACCAGAATCTACCCGTCACAAAACAACCTTTGCTGAAATAATATAAGTTATAATAGCAAACACTCGTGACAACAGTGAATTATGTTTGACTTTATTTACAGTAATTGTAATTTAAGTGTATAATAAAAGTGTTATAACTATTAAACTTAAATAGTAATAATTTGCTAAAGATTGCATATTTTTATATTGTATACAAACAATTTCAGCTTTTTTGAAGATGTATGTTTTAGTTCTTCATCGATTAAATTTAAGATCTAAATATTTATTGTAGTATCGTTAAGTCATTTAAGTATGAAGTTTTTTTTAATTTTACGCTTTACACTTTAATAATTTTATAAAAACAGGCTTAATTGGTGTTTTATTGCATCGAGAGCGTTGAATATAAATAGTCAATGAAAATAAATGGAATTGGATAAATATGATGATAGTACAGAAGTTATTTATTCAGTTAATTATTGCTAAGAGATGTTATGTGTAAGCACAAAATCTCTTATATATGTAAAACATTTTTTGGCTTTTCCTCCACGTTTGTCTTATCCAAAAATCTTATACAGTGCTAAGAAATAAAAGCTTTTTTAACAACATGTCGTACATTCTTGAGTAGCATAAGGCATGCTATTTTAGTGGGAAACACCGTGCGTTTGCGTTGGAGACTTATTTTGAAAATGGTGATTTGCAATTGCGATATAGAAACTATTTCGTAGGCATTGTGGCGTCATAGGGCTATATTTTTTCGAGAATGCCGGTAACTGTCACATTTATCCACTTTGTTGGAATGTTATGTGATTTCCTGGGGCTTAGACTCAACAAACATGAAAGTACACTGTGATTTCAATAAGATGGTGCAACCGCACACACACTAGACCTGGTACCTTACGATTTCTATGAGAACACCTAAAGGCTGAAGTCTTTAAGATTTGCAGATCGTGGACTAATGAAGGAATGCTATTCGCAACGCGATCATAACGGTACCAGTAGATATTATCACTTGGCAAGCAATGGTGAGCTTTCGTTGAGGGTGCAGGAGTGCATCACTTTTGCTGACTAATATTTGGCTAATATCATCTTTAAAACTGGTTAATAACTAAATAGTAAGCATTGTTCTATGCGATGGTACAATAAAACTTTAAACAGAATCTTGTTCTTTCTTTTGCTTTTTCAAAAGAGGTTATTCCGCCAGATCCTCTATTTTAAATTTAGCTCTAATAATAATAAATGGATATTAATTTAAATTTAATAAATCATTGTTAGTGTTTGAAATACTCAACTGATAAGACGACTGTTCATTCTGAATTAAGCAAATATCACACCCAACTTAGAAAAATATCCACATCAATTTGTGTAAAATATAAATGATCTGTCAAAGGTGACTTAATTTCCTTAATCTTCCAAATTTTTAATCAATGGTAAAACAAATCCGTGTAACAAATTTTTTTAATGATTACCCATTTTTGGATCATCTAAATAGTCGCGTGTGCAATTATACTATCAATTAATTCTTTTTTTCTTTTCGACTTTTTCCTCTATGCGTTCTCTCCGATCTCTAAATTTATCTCATTGATTATATTATTTATACATGTTTTTCATTTCAGAGGTAGTCTTCTCTTTCGTTTTTTCCCTGTGGTGTCCAATATAGTATATATATTCATCAGACACCTCTCTTCAGAAATTTTCTCTATATGTCGATACTAATTTAAGGTGTGCTTTTCCAAATTCCTGATAGTCGACGGATTCTATTACCATTTCCTGTCATATTTTTTGTCACTTGTCTTTTCTAGTAATTTGCAAGACTCATCCCTGCAAGTCTAATTTAGCTATTTCCATTCTGTTGCTAAGTTTTATAGTAAAGTGCCATGTTTTTCCGCTATCTAATATATACCTTGTGCAATATTTCCATAAATAAGTTTTTTTTCTTCTTCTGTTAGAATTCTATTCCATATAAGTCTATGTAGTGCTTTTGAGCTTTTCCCCATTCTTATCCTCTTATTTATATCTCCTACTGCGCCATTACTTGTTATAATTGATCCTAGATGTTTGAAAGTATTGCAGTGTTTAATGGTTTGGTGTGTTAGATTTATGTCGTTTTGTTTTGTTGGAATTTACTTATTACTCCATATTTTTCAAAATTTTTCTTAGTAGTTAAATAATATATTCCACATCCTGTTTCTCTTTTATCAAAATCACTTTATCATCCGCAAATAATGTTTTAAGTTCAGATAGAGATCTGTATTCCTTATACATCTTATCTCCTATACACCTACGATTTGATTTCTCTAGTACTACCTGTGTGTAGGTCTATATATACATTCAATCGCTGCCATGTTTATGGCCCAGATCGACTCAGGCTGCAATAAATGAGCACCTGGAGGTCAAACTCTGGGGTAATAATAGGCGGTCGGTACGTAGCGCTAGCCACGTTACTACCCTTGTGTACCGTAGGCTCTAGATTGTAACAGATCTATCCTGTTACGACCCCAAAGGGCCCTTGAGGTCTATTATATGGAACTATTACTATTACAAGCACTCCAGGTTCAACGGCAGCTGCACGTATTGAAGACATTATGTTCACCGTGACGGCTCGGCGGCTGTTACGAGAGTTGTTGTAAATCAACTTTTTTTATATGTATATATGATGCATTTACATTCTAACGGCATTTGTTTGCCTTTTTTAACTTTTTAAATTATTTTTAATAAAGTATTTGTATTAGTTTTTCTTCTTTATATTTTTATATCTCAGTTTTTATTCTTCTCGATCCCTGTGCTTTGTTGCTTTTCAATTCTTTTATAGCTTTTATTTTTAGTTCTGTGTGTTTTAGACTTTTTGCCATTTCTTTTTCCATATATTGTTCTCTATTTTTCTTTAGTAGAGCCGTGGTGGCTTAGTGGATAGGTCGCTAGACTACAAAACCAAGAGTTGCGGGTTGTAATATCTCCAATCGATCGTCATTTTACGGCCCAGCTCGACTCAGGTTGCAATAAATGAGTACCTGGAGGTCAAACTCTGGGCTAATAATAGGCGGTCGGTACGTCGCGCTAGCCACGTTACTACCCTTGTGTACCGTAGGCTCTAGATTGTGGCAGATCTATCCTGTTACGACCCCAAAGGGCCTTCAAGGACTGTTACGGGGAACTATTATTATTATATTTTCTTTAGTGTATAACATATGATCTGTTGTTCTGTCTGTATTGCCAAGCTTTGTATCTCATTGTGTTATTTATATGCAAATATAGCATTGTTCATTGTTTTCTTCATTTATTTCTTTCTTTACTTCCTGTCGACATTTTACATACGTTCTTCTACTGTCTTACTCCTATTTGTTAGCCAATTTACATATTTTTGTTTCTATGAATTTGCTTACTTTTTCACTTATTTTCTCTTTGTAACTTTTTATATTACTCTCTCCATATACCCCTGTATGTACACATTGCACTACGTGTTCGTATAGTTCCTAGCGTGTACTATTTAATGTCTAGCTTAGTTGTTCTTCCTGATGAGTCTGATATAATTTATTTATGCTTTCCTAATGTTCGTCTTATATTGGCACTATTTTATTTCCTATAGTTTTTCTGTATTTAATTTATTTTCTATATATTTTTTCTTTGTCGCATACAAATAAATTTTTCTATAAATCTTTTGTCTTGATCCATTTGTTTTTGATAATAACAGATATTCCTAAATTTGTTATTATGTTTTTATCGACACCACTCCAAACATGTAGATAGTTTCCGATCCTTCCTTCTTCTTTTCCTTTCTTTTCCATTCCTGTTAAAGCAAATGTGTCTTGTTTTGTTCTTTACACTACTTGTTGTCGTTTTGTTGTAAGGCATCTTAAATTATATATAGATCGGTATGATTTGCTTTCTTTGTTATTGGATGTTCTTTTTCACGCATGTCTAGCTGCAAACCTCACTCCACAACCCGGATAAAAATGCAGGTTTGAGACTAGCAGCAGAAAGCAATAAACTTCTCAAACCATCTATGATCTACTATAGGCGTAGCAAAATTTTAACAGATTTTTAAAAAAATTTTTCTTTTCAAATAAAACAACTGTTAAAATGTTGATTAGTGTATTTAAAGTGAATGATAGGCTTTTAGCATATTTCTGAACTTTCCGCAATCTAAAGTTTTTATTGCTTTTTATTTCGGATGTATAGTAGCAAATTCATATTCCGTTCATTGTCATGCAATGCTGCAAATATCTATTGAGTTTTCCTTAAACACTTGCAAACGGTTGACTAATGTGCACAGAAGTTTTGTTTTGCTCCAGACCGAGCTAACGCGAAACCTATCGTTCAGAGTTTTTTAATATGCAAGTTATGCAAAATGAAACCAACTCATTCAGTTAGGATACTGGTGACCTTTACTAACGCGTGCATTTTTATTCGACTGTCGGCTAAACCACTTGAGAGAGTCTGTCGATTTTCTTTAGTGACAACTGTTTTGGGCCTTCAAATCTGATTTCATTTAATCACTGAGTTATATGTAACACAACTTTTTCACGGATTTTCTTCGATATTTTTGTTTCCAAAGCGAAGTAAGCCATCATGAATTTTATTCAGTTTCCACTCTTGTTCAGCAGTTTTAGCAGTTTTAAGAAGTTGTTTTTATTTGGGGGAGGGGGAAGTTGAAAAAATGTTTTTACATTCACAACTACTACAGTTGTAACAAACCCATCATTTTTGTAGTTTTATTATTCCTCGTAGAAGCTAATACAAACGTCTACAGTTTAATTAACGATTGTCCGCCTGTTTATTTTTGTCAAGAATGTACACTCAACGTTGACCGTACTTACAGAAATATTCAAAGCAATAACAATGACAGTTTGAAATGTATTTAATTAATTCGGAATAAAAATGTGCTATCTTACATATGATTAAGCGAAAATAATTTACGTAGGCATATGATTTTACAGAAATATATTTGATCGGTGCTATTCAGGTTACAAATTTCTTTGTTATCTCATCATTGTAGATTGATTCATATGTAGAAAATGTCGAGTCAACTATTCGTTATTACTAGTTTGTTTGGTTGCCGAAATATACCGCTTAGTCATATTATGCAAGCAATAATTCGTTTGCTAATTACGTCAAGGACATTCTTTAAATATCAGGGATTTAATAAATGTTTAGAAACTTATTTTTAAACCTCGCTTAGACATTGCAAAGTTCCTTATCCTAGTAGATGTTAAAACCATAGTTTTAATTTCGGAAGATATTAGTCGTTTGTACTACTATCCATACATTGCCTGTATTTAAAAAATAGTTGTAGAAATAATTGCAAATTGATTTTAGCAAAAAAAAGCAAGAAAATAAACTGTTGTAAAAATAGTAGCAAAATAAAAGCCAAAACATTAGCACTTGTACCATAAAATTTATAAAACTCTCTGTCGTAAAACCAATTTTTCTGTCTTTCGGTCAATCGTTATCCTATATTGTTTTTTGGAAAACAGTTGCCTATTAAACTTGTTCTTGAAGTCAAAAATGTAGCCAGGTTTTATCAGGGAGATGTTACACTTTTAAACTTATTGAGCATCTCGTGGCACCGTAATGCGTATCGTGCATTTTCTCTTCCTCACTTGGAGGTGGTTGTGCAGAACGGTATAAATCGCCGATGACGGAATGTCTGCACTTTTATAACTGAGAATAGGCCACATCTTTCAAGGACTCGAGTATCTTTTCGTAGCAGCGTTGCTCTCTTCCGCGATAGATGAGGATAGTTGTTCTGACTTCTAGTTTGATATTTAAACCTTGCGATACCACCTAAATGTGGCTGTATTATGGAAACAATAATTTTTCAGTAAAGGAACCATTTTGTCCAAATACTGACCAGCACTCAAACTGTTGTCGTGCAAAATTACAAGAAAATACAAAAGCTAACCTTAGATGAATAGTGTTGCTTTGAAATGAACCTTTAAAAAAATTAATGAAATCGAGGCCAAAGCATACTTCTCAGGGTTACCCAATTATAGTATTTTACTAATAAAAACTTAATTTCATCCTTTTTAGGACATACAAATACGCTAACGCCATTGTCAATTAATTACTTTACAGCCTCATTTTGCACAAAAGATTTGATTAAAATTAGAAGGCTATCCTTTATAAACGCCAAACAATTATATTGCAGCTTGGCTTTAAAATTATTTACAGATGACGCGGGCTTTCAAAATTAATAATAGGTTGTTGCAGAAATATCTGTGCATAGATCATAATTTATTTGTCTATATAGTACATTAATTTAGCTTAAAGAACATGTAAAATTAATAATAAAAATATTCCCTATCAACTTTATAACCTCTTACTACTCGATTTCTAGCAGCCTGCTATTGTATTGAGAATTAAGCAACAAACGAATTTGTTCACCTCCAAGCTCCATCTGAGCTTGTATAATAAAATTTTGTACGGTCATGAACTATCTAAGGATAAAAAAAAAAATAGTCAAACAAATGTTAAATTACAGCAACTAGGATGTTTTGAAAACTCTCGTTTCTAGCCGATAGATTTGGAAATATTGCTTTGAGGTGCGAAAATAGATATTATAATATTTTGTAACTTATTGATATCCAATTCCCACTTTCCTGTGTTATCAGGTGTCCCTTCTGTAGTGACCAAAATCACAAGTAACATAGGCATTTGGTTGAAGCAATGTGCTGTCACTAAGTTCCTAAAGGTCGAGGATTGTGCGCTGTTTGATGTTTGTCGATGAATCGATGCTGTCTATAAAAACATCTGTATATATATCAGTATTGTTAGACAGTGACCAAGAAGTGTGAAAAAAGTAATTTGCATGATCATGCTCAATGTGATCGACCCTTAAAATAACAGATAAGCAGTATCAATCGCTCCTGCTGTTAAAATTGTTTTTAAACTGTAGACATTTCATTTCTTCCCCAATGAGTTGAAGAAATTTGTTCAATTGTTGGCAAGTGTGTGGACAGGAATAATGATTTTGTAAAAAATTAATAACATCGTTTGATAGAGAGTTCAAAGAAAATATAGTATAGCTTAGTTGTATAGATCTACTAATGAAGTTTTGCAAAGAAAGTATTTTTTTAAATACCTTTGTATTTACAAAAATATTTCAAATAATACTTTTGTGCAAACCAGACTTCTATATCAATCTTTTAAAGAATATAAAAATTATAATCGCGTATTTCGAAGATAATAAAACAAAGCCATAAGTGAATTTTTTCTGGTTTGAAGGTGTCACTTAACATACAAGTCGATTGTGCTCGTATCGACATGAAAATAAATATCTTTAAATATAAATCAACACATTTTTAAACAATAATGGTTTTTGCTCATTTTACAGAAGTATCTCGTCTCTTAAAATTCTTCCAATTTATTGTTTACTTTATTGGGGCGTATTATTACCAAAAAAAATTGAAATGTGAAGGATTCTCTAAAATTCTACAGAAAATTTTTACGTTCTTCGTAGGTCTCATTCTCTTAAAGAGCACTATTCTCAGAAAATAAATTGAGGAGAACAGTTATACCCGTGAAGTAAAATACAAGCTTCCATTTGTTCATTTTGCTTCGTCCACATCTAACATTAAGCAGCACCAGATTAAGATAATTATTTTCTTACTCCTATATTTTGTTTTTTAATTTATCTGTTTATAATCCTGATATGCTTTTAAATCGGCGGCAGATGGAATCGAATAATCCTGGTTGAATCTTAAAACTGTTATTGCTATTCAAAAAACCTGAAAGAATTTTAAATTTTAGGAGACAGCAATATTATTGAAAAAATGTGTGAATACAGTTTTGTAAGGCATCAAAGATGTTTGTGTTATATAAGCAGTGCTTTAGAAGACACAAAAACTAGTAGACAAATTTAAATTTTTTTTATTCTGTACAAATTATAATCATAAAAAGTTTGAATGAATTACAACTTCTCTTATAACTACTATTTGAACGCACCATAAAATATAAGTTATGCAGGTCTGTTACGGTAAATGCATAGATTTGTCCATCTTTTAATGTAAGACGCAAATGATCGAATGGATGCTACAGCGATCAATCGGCAATGACACATTTTTAAGGTCATGCTTAACGTGTTAACTTTTCATAGCATGTATTTGCATTTTATAGACATAATTTTGTAATTAACACAATGGTCTGACTTTTAATGATATTTACTGTAACGTAATTAGTGTTTTAATATTATAGCTGCTATTTTAACGTATCAATTTGCAGTTTCCGCAATAAAAATCTAGCTATAGAATAAAGGTCGTAAAAGTAAAATGCCCCAGAATTGCTTATTTAACTCTTTAGGAATAAACAATTTTTACTATTTAGATGCGCAGTTTATGCATTCTCTATTATAACCAGGACACTTTACCATAGCATAGTTACAACATTAATAAAGAATTTTTAGAATAGATATAAATAATATTTTTTATTAATTCTGAGGTTACGTTTTAAATAGCCGATAACAAAAATTTCTTCTACGTACTAAAATTGGTTGTTCTAACTTTGTCTGCTTGTTAGACTCGAAAATTGAAAGGAGGTGGAAATTGTACCTGCGATGATGAGATAATCAAGGTTTTTAAAATTATGCTTTAATAGGGTTAATTAATAATGAAAAGACTTAAATAAGTTTTTGTTTGGGAGTCAGTATTCGAGGCTCATAGCATGAGAAGAATACCATTTTAGCTGTATACTTTGATATCAAACGGCAATCTTTTCTTACGATTTTATTTTCGGATCATTTTTTTGGGTTAATGCAACATTGGGTCGATTGCAGTAATAATTGCCTTTTCCAAATGTAAAGCATTTTAAAACGACAACACACGCAAACATAAATTTTTATATTAGATTTTTTATCTACAAAATATAATTAATATTAATCCATAAAAAATATTGCATATTCGCCTGCGGCAGCGAATGAATTGTGCAGTATCTAGTACATAGATATTCAGTGTCAAGCTAGTGAATCTTCAAAATATCCCAGGTGAGTAGAGCAAACAGCTCAAATTTCACATTAGCCTATCAGCTATGATTCATTAATTCACGCTAAATAAACTAATCGCTATTCAAGGGCTGCGTACCAAACAAAAAATAGTCTCAGAAATAAGAAAAATGAAAACAAATATTATTGTACTAACGGAGACCAAAAGAAAGGAATTGTAGAAGAAATACTAGATAACTATCAAGCCAAAAGTAGAGTATCCATGTTGATTAAACGAAAATTGACAAAATACATTACCTCATTTGAACAAATATATGAGAAGATAATTAAATTGGAGATAAATATATACGGACAACCGACAATAATTCTGGGAACCTACGCGATAAACGACAATGCTTCAAAGAAAGAGAAAAATATTTTCTTTGACAAATTGACAGAATTAGTAGAGGATACACCAAGTAGAAAAGAATTAATAGTTATAGGAGAAGTAAATAACCGAGTTGGAAGAAAGGACGATGACATAGTGGGTTAATTTAGAGAAAAAACTATCAACAACAACGGGCGAAGGTTGATTCATTTATGTGGAGAACAAGAATGTATTGTAACCAATACTTTTAAGCAACACAAAGACATTTACAAATTCACCTTGGATCGTCTCACAACAAAATCTAAAATCGATCTACTGATTATGAAAAGAAATAGGAAAGTCCATATAAAAGACGTAAAAGTATACAGACAACCAGAATGTGCAAGCAGTCATCACATGCTTATAAGTCACCTTACATACAAAAACCAGGCGACATATTAAAATTAGAAAAAGAAATTAGAAAAACCATATATAAAACAGACCTGAAACAATTCAGCATAAAAATGCTGTATCAAAACAGAATAAACAACAAACTAGAAGAAAACAGGGAGGGGTCTCCAGAAGAAATGTACATTCATTTAGAGAAATTAATAAAGGAAGCCTGTGAAAGAAGCTTTAGGTGTAGAAAAAAAACTAAACAAATAGAACGATTCTCATAAAAATTAAAAAGGAAAAAAAAGCGTACATAAAATTGTAAGTAAAAATTGAAAAAAAATGAGTGTTGGAGAAGATTATGCATAGACATATATAACACAATAGCATATAATACATCAACAGCTGCAGAGAAAGTAATCAAAAGTATAAGAAATAATAGAAATTCTAAAAAAACTTAAATACCATAAAACTACAATACTGGAAAAAGCATTACTCAGATTTTTTAATAGAACATAGAGACAAATACCAACAAGATGACACGATAAAGCATGGCAGATCGATACCAGAGATTAAAGAAGACGAAGTGCAAGAAGCTTTAAAAAAAGCGAAAAAGGACAAGTCACCAGGTCCCGGAAACACACGAATGTAGCTCCTCATATATGGAGGGATCAACGTTATAACATTCACAACTAAGATCTTCAAAAAAAATTGAGGATGGACAGGACATCCCATAAAAATGTCAATAATCATACATAACTTCTCTATATAAAAAAGAAGACAAAAAATTATGCATTAATTATATCTTTTCCATAGCACGTCTATTCTCAACAGAAATAAAAAATTAAATGAAAAAAAAGGAATAAAAATTTATAGAAGAGAAAAATGGATTCAGAAAGAAAAGATCATGCCTTTATAACATACATTGTGTAAGACTTAATAAAAAAAAACAGGAAAAAAAGTCTATGATACTTTACCTAGATGTAAGATATAGCAGGCGATGAGAGAAATAAGTATAAGAGAAAAATGGAGAAACCTGATAAAAATAATATACAAAAATAACCAAACAAAGATCAAAATTGGAAATAAAGTGACAAAGACAATCACAACAACAAAGGAGTTAAAATAGGGGTGTGTGTGGTCTGTCCCCGCAATTATTCAATATATGTGTGTGTGTGTATGTGTGTGTAATTTATGCTACAGAAACTTAAAGAAGAATTTGAAGAAGGCGGATTAAAGATTAATCACAAAAAAAAACAAAAAACATGTGTGGAAAGAGCGATAGGAAATTTAAATGTTGATGGGCAGAATATTAAACTCTGCAACAATTTCACTTACTTAGAAACGACTGTAAGCTCAGATGGCAGACGTGAGAAGGATATCTCATAAAAAAAACCGATGGAAAAAACGATAATAAAGAATCTATACGAACTACTACAGAGTGACAACTTAACTAAAGATACAAAAAATGATGTTCCAGAGTATAGTAGAGAATATCACACTCTGTGAGGCAGTATTGTGACGAAATATGTTCGAGATAGAATTAGAGCAGTAGAACTGGATTACTTAAGAAGATATCTAAAAATTACCAGAAGAGATAGGATGAGAACAGAAGTAAAATGGCAAAAGATGAAACTAGCCCAGTCAATAACTAAGAGTTTAGAAAATCGATCACTACGTTGGTATGTTCACGTAAAACAAATTCCTGAAGATAGATGGCTAAGAAAGATTACAGAATGATCTCCAATAGATAAAAGAGGAGGAGGGCGACCAGCCTTAAATTGGAAAACATATATAAGAAAGATAACGGAAGAAAAGGATCTGAAAGAAAGTTGGATAAAGTCATATGAAAATAAAAAAAAAACGAAAAATCTAGAAGGGTAATAAACCGAACAAGGAGAAGAAGAAGAAAAATATATGCAAAGATAAGTGCGCATTAAAACATATTTTAGCATTTTCTTACAACTATATGTACAGCATTGAGTACCGAGTTGAGATCATTTCTACTTTAGGGACCTAGGAACTCTGCCCGCGCAGGTTCGTGATGCTTTACACTCCACTATCCCTAGGGAATTATATTCCTTACCTTGATCCCATCCACTCCTCTTATTTTCCCTTCCTAAATCATTTTGTCCTTATTACCTTGTTCTGGGCCAAACCTTCAAAGCTATACTTTTAAATAAGACAATAACGAAAACCCGAAAGGGCCGATTATCAAGCCGCTACTGAGTAGTCAAAAAACGGGGAGGAGGGGGGTAAGTGTGATAAGAATCAATGGGTGGCACTAGGCTATCATAAGATTATGTTACAAATAGCTTCGTATAATGCCAAACCCATAAATAAAATATAAATTAAAAAATATAAAATGGGATATACTAACCATAAGCAAAACTAGAAAAGAAGGCACAGATATAGGCAACAAATATACTGCCCTCTGATTCTCAATTAATAAAGGAGACATACATATAGGTTAGGTTTATTAATTCATTCAAAGCTATCACCTTATCTACAAACATACAAAACTGTATTGGACAGATCGACATAAATTATCATAAATAACAATAAATACGCTCCGACTAATAACCACACAAACTAAAAACATTCTATGATAAAATCAAAATGGCATTTCAAAAATTTCCATCAATGTACAAAGTACTGACGGTCTAATTTAACACTAAATTACTAATAAAAGAAGAACACAACAAAACCTTTATTGATGAGACTATGACTATCCTAGAAGCAAAACGTCACCGATTGAAATAAGCAGATAAAAAGAAGTAAGGAAGGAGAAAACTGTAATTAACAACACTACAAAGTGATAAAAATATAAAATCCATAAGACTGCATCACGGGAGAAGGCAAATAATACTTTTGATAAATAAAGAATGGGAAAACATTCTCAGGTAAAAAAGGGATACTGAATCAATGCAAAACTTCTGCGCTCGTTCATAATGCACTCCCGTAATTTTTACGTTTTACGTTCAAACGTAAATATACCAAAAGTTGAAATCGGTTTACTTTTACGTATTCCTTACGTTTATTTGCAGTAATTGTTGATTTTCCCCTAGATTAATGTTGGTAGCAATATAGAATACTTGTTTTAATTCTGAAATTGCATAACCTAACTCTAGTATTGTCGACATTTTCGTTTCGTTTTTCGACTGATAAAATACCATTAATTATTTTAGTAAATATGCATCTGTTCCTACACCATAAAAAAGATAACAGGTACAAAGGCAGCCCCGGTCGCTTGAAGGAGCGAGAGCGGCCCTGACGTGCGTGCACAAACGCATGGACCTCGTGTAAATTAAGCGCTCAGAGCGCGGCATGCTAAATTCCATGTCAGCCGTCTTTGTTTACTTTTCGTTCAAATGTATAGTCGATCTTTGTTTACCACGTACGGACCTCCTAGTGTAAATTAAGGACCGAAAACCACGCCACATTACTTTGTTTACTTTCTGTTCAAATGTATAGATAGATTGGAATTGATGTTTTATCAGAAATTACATCGAAAGACGTAATCACTGAAAGATATGAAGAAAAGCAAGATATAATAACAATTAATATTATTTTAGAAAGATTGCAGGCACTAATTTATGTTTTATCGACACCGTTAAGGTAAAATAGTGACTGAATGGGCAAATCTAGAAACATATTTGAAATTAAAAAGAAAATAGTAAAGAAAACATAAAAAAGTTTACCTATTAGTTTTTAAATGCATCTTTAGATACTCTCAATGAAAATGGTTACAATACATTTAAGAACAAAACTTGATAGATATCAGTCTTACGCACAAGCAGGATTTCGAAAAATACAGCAAATAATTTGACTCTTGCTAGACCATATCGACTATGAGAAAGAATTTGACTTTATAGAGCATAAATACGTAACTGCAGGATTGATAGCAGATATATACAAATAATAAATAACATACTTGCTAAATGAACAAGAAAGTTCAAAGGCAATAGCATTAATTACAGGAGTTAAGCACGAGCATACAATTGTTTACGTTAGCTATGGAGGATACTTTTAAATAATTGACTGCTCAAATAAATGAATAAACATAAATAAAAAATATCTCTAACATTTGCACTATACAAACAATGTAGTAAAATAACAGCTAGATTTGAAGGACTGCAAGAAATTATATCTTCTATAATTAATTAAAGGTCACTTCAGATAGCAGTGTGACAATAAATTGTAAAAAACCGTTGCAAAATATTGGGTACTCTATGAACAAATTGTTGTTTGCAAAACCGTCCAAACAATTTATTTCAAAGTGAAACTTGTATATTCGCCGCAACTTCACACGTACAATTACAGTATTTGCTAAGCAAAAGTTATAAAACATCTGGTAGGCATACGTATGGAATTGGTAATTGTATAAAAATTTCTTTTAATCGGTTAGCGTTGCTTGTAGTGAAACTGATACTGTTACTACTTTGAAATATTTACTGTGCTTTAATTAGTGAGCAACAGTAATCACGAATCCAATTTATATAGGAATATGGAAAATCGCAAGATAAAATTGCACCAATGCAATGCTCTGCAATAGGTCCTATACGATTTAAAAAATCAATTCATATGTTAAGAAACAATGAACAGGTGGGAAACGGATAACTTTGCGACGTGAAGATCTAATCCTGATTTGAGATTTCTTGGAAGATCGCAAAAAGTTGTTCTTCCAACTAGCTGCTCTCAGCATGGTTATGGTAAGAGAGAGGTTTATAAATGTCAATCTTCAAAGTCGCAAAGCTAAAAAAGTCTGACAAAAATAACCGAAATAAGTTAAAAAATACCAACGTTACATCAAGAAAAACTTATCAAATATATATCAAGTATAATTTTGAGCTATGTAATTTTTATTATTTGTAAATAAAATAAATATATAACAAATGTGCAAGTTGTTAGAGATAACCTTATTTCTCCTTTATTTGGTAGGTATTTGGCGCTCCCAGTATGTCCTTTGTTAGATAACGAAATGGTAAGAAGTACAGCTCCAAATTTTCTTCTTCTTTTTACCCTTGAGGATGCCGGATCACTTCCAAATCAGTAGTGCATACATATCTGTAGTGCAAAATATATCAAAATCATGGAAATAACTTGGAATCATCTTCTCCAAATGCGTAAAAATGGGACTAAAGTTTTTAAATGGACTGCATACTCTCTACATCTCAACCAAGTTGGACATTTAAAGCGTATATTTAAAATACAACTGCGTCGTTATTTGTTTATCCCCAAAAACACACTTAAAAGTGATGTTTTTCAAAAATAGATCGGCATAACCAATGAGCAACGTAAACATATCTGTCGTTATAAAAGCGAAAGATGAGCTAACAATATATTAATATATTTATTTAATTTATTATCATTATTAATATATATTTTTATAAACTGAATATTATTCAACATCAATCTATACTGTAAATATAAAATTTATGTTAGAAGAAATTAGGAGAACTAAACTGGCATAGATATTTATCTAAAGGACAGTGATCGATTTCCATATTTTACCAGTCATAACATACAGTGCACAATATTCGACAATAAAATAACATGACCATTCTGAGAATAATATAACGAGCTGCAGAAAGGTCATGTTAGGAAACTCGCTAAAAACCAAATAACTGATGTGGTAGAAAAGTCAGAAAAGCTAAAATATACATTTGTAGCAAGTAACTAGAAATAGCCCATGCCGATCTTTTCTGAGGCTATATAAATATAAACGGCCTAGAGGACGCCTATGTACGAGATGGCTAGATAACCTTAAATTAAAAGCAGACCTAATTTAGATAAAGTCAACAGATTTCTATACTGCTTAAAGTAGCCAAAAGTACATACATTTAAGACAATGATGCTGTGATAACTTAAATTGAGAATACATACGTTGCAAAGTTACATCACATATTTAATGTGACAATATTGTTGGACTAGTAAGTTCAAATACTATTAAAAGATTATTTTACTACTACACTCAAAATTGAGTGGAGAGTTCGATAAGTTTTTTTTTTTGTTTACTGGGGAATGGAAAGTTTTGCCAATTTTAGTAAAACTATGGAAACTAAAGTTACTCCTATAAGTTGATATTTTACATCATACACGAGATGTTTCGATGTGAATTTTCAAAAACGTGTACGACCACTACCTTCGCAAATTTTGAAAATTAAAAGTTCTTTTTTGATATTTAATCAATTCTAATGGAAAAGAAACAATAAAATGAAAAGTAGATGCATAAATAATAAATATTTTTGTCCGAAAAAAGGTCTTAACAATTCTTTTTTGCAAATTTTTAACATTGGCAATTGGTTCAGAACAAAATGATAATTTATAAATGTCCCCAAAGATAAAAATCTAGAAAATTTATCTAAGTGTCCGCCTTAATAGCTCTCAGCTATCAATTTGTCTTCAATTGTCCGATTCAGAAACTTTCTAGCAAGAATTGAAAAATGTATCGGAGCACCATTATGCATAAAACATATTCTCAACCTTACTTTGATAAGAATATTGTTAAGGAAGGGGATGTTAATTTTTCAAAAATCATACTAATTTTTACTAGGTCATTGAGTAAATCTCAGATTAAAAAAAAACAGGCCAACTAAAACGTGTCATCACAAAGTGCGTTATTATGATGGTGAGTTAAGGTAGAGCACCACGGTGACTGACCATTTTCCAGTGCCTACTTTGTATTTTCTTTGAGAAAGGAATGAAACTATTTGACTACATTAGAAATATATTGAAGTGCATAAAAAAATTTATATGTAAAAAAACAAAAACAACATGGTCTCTCCTCGACACGCAGTAGAACTCTCATATACTTGATCCAGGAACAAAAAATAAAATATTTCTGTTAAGTTTATGAATTTTAGCAGAGAAATACTAAAGAAAATTTTAAAAATCCCCACCAAAAAATTCGAGTTTGAAGAAAAAGGTCGATTTTTCGACCATAATTTTCGTATAAAGAGCGATAAATTTTTTACAATTCTCAGTCAATCGAAAAATCTCATGTACTTCTCTTCAAAATTGATCTCAAAGGCTGTAGTTAAAATTAAAATTTTATCGGAGAAAAACTGTTTTAGTTATGTTGCGAGCCGATTTCAAGAACACGGTTTTGAGAAAAACGCGTTTAAAGTTTTTGGTAGCAATGACTTTTGAAATAGAACTTATTTCAGTCGGTAACTTTTTCCCAAAGATAAAAAATTCAAACGAGTCGAGATCTGCTGCGTGTACCAGCGTCGCATCGGCGACGGCGTTTCTCAGCGCTCGGAGCGACCTTCGAAATAGCTTCAAAGAAAAACAATTTTTTATTATTTTACACTGTTGCCCTATCGTAAGACATGACATATAAAGGGCACAAACCATGCTTATATGTAAGTAGTTCTTTTAGTATGGTATAAATTACCGATGCAAGAATGTTTAAACATTTTACCAAAGGCGATATGTCTGTCGGACAGGCAAATATACGCGCTCTGACTGTGAAGCAGTGTGGTTGCATAATAATCCCAATTATCTCTCAATACCGGAGAGATTTTCTTTACACAAGGATCAACATTTAAATCGCGTGGAAGGTTGTACTATAAAATTGTCTGATATTCTGTTTTTGGTAAAGAAGACATTTTGAATTCTTTCTATTGACACAGTTCAGGAGCATCAAGATCAAAAGGTTGTTTTTCTAAACGCTTGGGCTTGTCAAAATGTGCGATCATTGCTGCGGTCTTGGTTTATTAAATTTTTATAGAGACCACTATGTGTACTTTATTGGATTGCTACTAAAATATCATGAAAAGTTATTTAGCATTTTCCGCATTCTTAAGAAAGTACAGCTGTATCTGGTTAGAAACTCTATCTCTATTCTTCCAATTTAAAAACTGGTTCTGTTGTTTTCAATTATTTAAAATTATTTTTCTATAATCATACATGATGAAGTATCATATATATTTGAAGAGAAAATTAATAACCAAAAATGTAATTTTTTAAAATGTCAAAATGAACCAACTAATGCCTAACCAGCACCACCGTATTATTTATAATCGACTTGGCTATTTAGAAACTTGCAAAAGGTTTTAATTTTGCTGTTATCTCAAATTGTGTAATATAATCCTCCATTTTCACTAGTCCTGAAAACGTGATAAATGAAGACAGGTAAAGTAATACCCACATCTGCATTACCAAAATCAAGTATTAAAGCTTCCGAATTAATATTAGTTTTAAAATAAAATAATATTTGTAATTTTACAAGCAAACAAAAGTAACGCTGCAGTGATCTTGAATACATTAGAACATACCAGTAAAATAGAGAACTAAAATTATCCGATTATTGTCATGCATATAACAACCCCACCTTAGAAGAAAAAAAAACAAGACACAAATTTAAATTCTAAAAAACGCTCTTATACCCCACAAATTTTTTAATAAATATTACTTTACGTCGTATAATTAATCCAAAATTTAAGTAAGCCAAAATTCTTCAACCTCTTCCAGAGTAAGTCTAATTCTACGTCCAAAATTCTTACCATTTCCTAGAAATACTCAAAACTTTTCCTATACGCAAAGATGGTATGATAATTAGCTTTGATGACGTCTCCTTGTCTACCAATATTACAATTCCTGTGACCTCGCACGTATTGAAATTAACTTACAATATAAAGTTTTAATTAATTATTGCCTATTCAATGTCTACTTTACCTTTCAAAATAAATTTGTAGCGCCATCTTAACATAGTTCCTAAGAGTTTTCCATATTCACCTATCACAGCAGACCTTTTTCTGATCGATTTCGAAACAAAGGTCTTTGCCTCCTTTCGTTTTAAACATAATTGTTGTGTATGATATGTCGATGATGCTTTTGTTATCTTGCTTCACGAATAGGATACGCTTCCCAAATTCCTTTTCAACGTAAACCAAATATATACAAAAAAAAAACGATTTGTTCCTCTTCCTAGACACTCCTTTAAACGGCAATTTTCATAACAGTGTTTATAAAAAACCTACCCATACTAGTCGCTACCTAAATGCCAAATCATCCTGTCCAAATCTATTCTGTTGAAAAATCCCTCATCACCAGACCCATTAGACTTTCTGATATAAAAAAAAACCTATAAACAGAACATGAAACTATTACCATCACTCTATTAAAACACGGATATTCCAATAAATCCTTATTCCATATAGGTAATTGGTCTTCACGACCAATAATAAATTATCTGCCTTTATATGTTTAGTCTAATGACTTCCAAGAAGTATATAAAATAATTTGTAAGGATTGCCAAAGATATATATATATATATATATATATATATATATATATATATATATATAATATATATATATATATATATATATATAATATATATATATTAAATAACACCAGTAAATATCTAGCCGAATATATGTGCGCTTTTTGAAAAAAGCACTTGCTAAACATAATAAAGAAGTTATAAAATTAGCTACATCCATGCATAAAGAATTACTTCTACGATCAATCCTATAAATTGCAAGGTAAAACAAAAATCTAGTATTCTTCTACTATCCATAGTTCCACTTTAAGAGTAGGCGATTTGAAACCCCGTGAAAAATACTTAAATAAAAGAAATGAAGCCAAAGAAGCGGTACATAGAGCAAAACAAGAAACTTGGGAGAAATTCGGAAAAGAACTAGAGACGAAATTCAACGAAGATAACGGAAGACAGTTTTGGAAAGTAATCAGAGGGCTAAGAGGGAAATATGGAAAGCAAGTATGGAGTATAAGGAACAACAAAGGCATAGTAGAAACAGAAGAAGGAAGAATCTTGGAGGCATAGAGAGAGTATTACAACAACATATTTAAAAAAGATGATAATATCCGGGGCAGAGAGAGAAGAGGAACAGTTCAGGAAGAAGAAGAAGAAATAGAGATAGAAATAGCAGAGGTGATAGAGGCCGTAAAACATATTAAACAAGGAAAAGCAGGAGGTAGAGATGGCATAACTCCAGAAATGATAAAGAATGGGGGAGATAGAATATTAAAGTGGATAAAGAGATATGTCAACTAGCCTGGAAAGGAAAAATACCAGATGACTGGGAAGAAAACATAGTGGTACCTATACACAAGAAGGAGATACAAACGATTGCAGGCAACTACAGGGCAATATGCCTTTCTTCAATAGTACAGAAGATATATTCAAGAATACTAGAAAGAAGATTACGAGAAGAAGTTGAAGAAAAACTATGTGAAGAACAAGCCGCTTACAGGCCACAGAGGCAAACACAAGATCATATCTTTGTACTAAGAACAGTTACAGAAAAGAGATTAGAAAGGAAACCCTTTGTATCTAGCATTCATAGATATAAAATCAGCATTTGACACAGTACCCAAACAAACAATATGGAATGCGCTAGCAGAACTAAATGTATCATACCCACTACAACAGGCCATAAAAGAGTATACGTTAATGCAAAAGGAAGAGTGCGAATTAAAGGGAAAGAATCTCAAAGCTTTGAAATGGAAAAGGGATCAAACAAGGAGACTCACTGAGCCCCTACTGTTCCTAATAGTAATGAATCAGATTATTCAGGAAGCAAAAGAACCAAGATTCAATGTGAAGGTAGGAAATTGGAATTTAGAGCCCATATATATACAATGCCTCATATATGCAGACGACATCGTGCTTCTAGCAGACTCAACTAGAAAACTACAACTAGCAATAAACAAATGGAATAGAGCGATAGAAAGAAGAGTTATGAAAATAAACACAAACAAGACTAAAACTATGAAAATCGAGAAAAATGATACAAACGAAAACACAAGAATAATATGCAATGGGGAAGAACTAGAATGGGTCAATAACTATGAATATTTAGGAACGATAATAAATAAAACTGGTACGATAGAACAGGAGATTCTGAATAGAAGAGATAAAGCAAGCAAAGTATGTTATGCGATTAACAAACCAATAATAGCGAAAAAAGAAGTAAGCATGCAAACAAAGCTTAGGGTATACAAAAGCATATACACACCAGTATTAACGTATGAGGCGGAGAGCTGGACAATACAAGATAAAACCAGAAGCAAAATTATGGCGAGTGAAATGAAATATTTAAGAAGACTAGTAGGTAGAACAAAAAGAGATCGCTTACGAAATACAATAACCAGAGAAGAAGTAGGTCAGCAACCGCTAATACAAGAGGTAGAGAAGAGACAATTACAGTGGTATGGGCACATAGTGAGGATGTCAAGAAATAGAGACCCCAGAAGAATTCTAGAAGCAAAGCCAGAGGGAACAAGAAGCAGAGGAAGGCCACGAGAAACATGGGAACAGAGCTTAGAAAAGAGGGTAGAACAGAGAGCAAAACACCTAAGAGAAGTAAAAAGAATGGCAGCCAACGGGACAGCTTACGGAAGTGGTTAGAGGACCCGACGCTTTAGGGGATAAGGGAGAAGGAAAAGAAGAAGAAGAAGAAGTGAAAAAGACTAGTTCCAAACTTTCTTAATAGTGGCATCAAAGTGGTTGCCGAAACGTCGAGAATATCGGCGCAGTTCGACGCACGAAGCAAGTTGTTCAAATATAATTAACTGCGGGAACCTTTCCGAACATTATATAAACACTCGAGAACAAAACAATCGATTCACTAGCTGCACGCGCATTTTCGTCTCCTGTTTCAGTCTAAGGAAAATAAAAATAAAATCATTAACGTGCAAGGAATATCTAAGATCTTCAAAAGGCGGTGCGGAAGTCCCCGGTCTCCGGTCCCCCGTCCGCGGCCGTGTTGAAATACACGAACAATCGTTGTATCTTTAAATTAAAATTAAATTATTTAGTTTTTGCAAATAAGCATTTTTTTTGTATGGAACTGGTACAAACAGCTGAGCACCACAGAAATTACATGAGAAAACAAAGAAATAAGCAGACTGGGGATAAAAAGGTAGCAATAAATGAAGCGAGGCGACGTATATGTACAAAAAGAACTCCGGAGGAAGTTGAAGTAGAAAACCAAGCGAGACGACAATGACGTTCTCAAAGAACACAGGAAGAAATAGCTGCAGAATAGTAACGATTGCTACAGAAAGTTAGTAACACTTGCATTCTCTATAGCACTCAAGCGTAGATTGCTGAATTTTCTAGTCTATATTATTAAGCTTTAAAAAACTGTTGCTATTGCATTAATCGCATGACGCCTTCAAAAAAATATTTATCATGAACGGGATTTTACGAATCTTGCTAATTGGAACGCACGTGCGCGACAATTATGATGGGCTTACGGTATACTTGCTATCCGGTAATTCATCTCAGTTACTTATCCGAGGTTGACGTAAGTAAGTAAGTAACGTAAGTCTTCGAGTGATTCGCAAGAAAATTGATACAACAGCCGCCGAAGCAGCCCAGGCATTGTCTAAGACAAACGGCCGTGGCAAATCGACTAAATCTGAGTCAATCAGCTGCATCAAGAGTGTAGCGTCGGTACCGAAAAACCGGTGGCTACGTCTGCCAGCAAGGAGGCGGCTATAGGCGCGCGACAATAGAGAAAGATGGTCGATTTCTCGTCTCAATATCCTTCAGAAATCGACATATGACTGGTGTTTACCTCAAGCAAGAGATGAGTGCGGTCAGAGGTGTGGTTGCCAACGCTTGGACAGTGACCCCAAAAAAGGCAAATACCAGTCTCAAGCTGACTGCAGTCTAAAAGCAAAGGCGACTGGAATTTTCTCGCAAACATCTCAGTTGGGACCTCGGCCATCGGAGTCAGATATTATTCATCGACAAATCCAGGATGTGCCTAGACGGCAACGACAGGAGACGTCGAATCTATAGAAGGTCAAGGAGGCGATTTGCTCATTTCTGTATTTAAAAAATTGTTGCATATGTAGGTGGCTCTTGCATATTCTGGGCGGGCATTTCCATGCTCGGAAAAACTGAGTTTGTTTCCGTGCTTAGCGGAGGACACGGAGTTTAACAACAGGCTACTACATCAGGACATTCTGGAGAAACATGTTCCGTTTGCGAAATTTCTTGGCGAGGACTTCATGCTAATGCAAGACAATGCGCGATGCCTCACCGCGTGAGTGACCACTAATTACCTGGCTGACGTCAGTATACCGAAAATGGACTGGCCTCCGTGTAGTTCAGACTTGAATCTAATTGAACATGTTTCGGATGAGCTTAAGCGAAGAGTCCGGGCCAGAATTCTTGCACCAGGGACTATGATGGAATTGAAAGAGGCGTTGATTAAAAAGTGGGAAGCAATCTCTCAAGACAGCATAGGAAAAGTCAACCGGTCTACACGTAATCGCTTGGAAAATGTACTTAAGAGTAGAGGTGGCAACACCATGTTTTGAAAAAGGTATTAAATTAATTTCAATTGAGGATTATATTTTTTTCTTTCATAATCACTTTTTTCCTATTAACTCTGCTGTGTTACACATATTCTTAGGTTTATAACTTTGTCATAAGTTCCATTTCAATAAAAGTGGTATCATTTGAAACCACAGTTTTTAGGCTTTGAAATAGTGCACTGAACTTTACTTCGAATGCCATCGGTGGATACACATTCTCTCAAAGCTCTAGCATGTTTCTGAGTCGATTTTTTGCTCTCAAGTGTAGTGCACACATTGGGCCAATGTTTTGGTTAAATTCAATAACAAGAAAAATCGGTCTAAAGGGTGGGTGAAAAAGGGTTTAAATATTTTTGGATCTTTTGTAACTTCTATTTCGCTAGATTAAAATAAAAAATGGTAGATATATATATATATATATATCTGAGTATTTTTAAAAGTGGAGTTAATCGCATAAAGGCTGGGGAGATGTTTGTAAAAGGCTATTGCAACAATTTAAAGAAAGAGGTAAGATTTGTTACCATGTTTTTTTTTATAACTAACAAGACATGAATTTATTATGACATGTTAAAAACTAAAAGAACGAAGGGAGGTATACAGTGAAAGCAAAAGTGGCTTCCATCTACAAAAAGGTTCTATATAC
Organism: Sinelater perroti; assembly: GCA_036346155.1. Taxonomy (NCBI): domain Eukaryota; kingdom Metazoa; phylum Arthropoda; class Insecta; order Coleoptera; family Elateridae; genus Sinelater; species Sinelater perroti. The sequence continues at coordinate 8,435,129 of JARFIY010000265.1, forward strand.
AATTTTGTAAAGTGGTTTTCATGAATTTAATTTATATCAGTTCAACAAAATAATTGTTACACATAATAATATTACATAAACCAAGTAATTAGAGGAACAGAGTGATAGAAACGTATATAAATAAATTATAAATTTATAATTATATATCACTTTCCCCAGCCCCGACTCATAAAATCTTGCACCTGCTCGATCGTCAAAATTCAAATAGTTTTTTTGTCAATTTTATAATGTCCCCTTGAATTAAAGACTTTCTCATTTGACATTTGTTTATTCGCAATGGAAACATTTATTGCTATTCTAAGTATATTATTTTGCAATGCTTAAATTTTATTTAAGTTGTTTTTCATGTATTTCTAGAGATTGCACATTCGTATAAAATCTGATTTATATGGTAGATCAACACATTAAGCCTGTACTAGCAACTTTTATTGATCAGTAACTCTTATTTAGATTTTTAGGTATGTATTTCACTGCATTGTAGAAGTATTTTATGATACAATATGATAATTGGCTAGTGATGATGGAGGTATATTAATTAGTCTGAACTAAATATCCTTGCACTTTATAAGACTTATTTTCAAATTTCAATTCTTGAATCATATTTATGACGATTTGAAGTTGTAATATTGTTTTGTTTAGACTTACATTCTTAGTCAAGAAACCAGTATTATCGATAAACAACGCAAGGTCTGTATTGATGGGAATATCTTGGAAAAACATAATAAATGAAATAGGGCACAATATACTTTTTTGAGGTACTTATACTCTGATCTACCTTGTCGAATAAACAATTACATGCATTTTAACTGCGTATCAATGGTTTTCAAGAAATTAGAGTGTTATAGCTTTTAGCTATTCCTAATTTGCAGATGAGAAATTTTATATTTAAGTCCTTCGATCCATAATTTATCGAAAGCTGGAACCAAATCTACAAATATTACGAGTGTGTATTTTTGGATTTCGTATCTCAGTTTTGTTGTTCCACTGTTATTTGCAGTTGGTAACAAGTAAGAGTACTGTCTTCTAAACTCAAACAGAAATATTATAATTAGCTTCAGTAATTAATAGCAAAACATAGTATTCAAACATACTTTTTAAAAACTTTAGATAGGATAGTAAGATAGTAGAAAAATAAGAGCATAACCAGACAGTTCATTTCTGTTCTTCCTTGGTTTAAGAAATTTGAGAGCTTTAATGTGTTTTTCTATTTATTGAAAAATAGCCATATCTTATTATACATTATAGAGATTGGATAGGAAGACAAGAGCTTTTTATGTTAGGTTTGTAATCATTAAATTGCAAGGTAGATGTTTAATCTAAGCGATTAGCGAATGCTTCACATTTTTCTTTGTTAATATTTATCACCGAGTTTTGTGGTTGTATGGAAGTAATTTCTTGGGGTTGATGTATCAATTTTTCTAATGGTTTTTTAAAGGTCTGGATGAATTGTTTCCTAACTGCTTATGTACGTTTGATATGATTGTAAATCTTAGTTATATAGTTCCCTTTTGATTACAGGAGCCTAGTTTACTAATTTTTGGTTCTTAGGTTTCTACTCCGTTGTCTTTTTCTGTATAGTTGACTTTTATGTTTTATTAAATATGACTATATAGATATGTGAGTTATTTTAGGATTGGTATGTTTGGTCCTTTCTGGAATTTGCAGATGTTTGAACGCGCTCAGTTATACATACCGCAATCAACATGCGTTCCCGTTTTATTCGTATTAATTGATGTTTTTAAGTTATTGGGATATTTTAACATTTTACTAATAATTTTGCTGGAGCAGTTTTAGTTTAGTTTACTTTCAAATTTGTCATTATACAGGAATGATTATAAATCAGAGTATGCACTGTGTACTTTGTAAAATATCTGCATTTTAATATCTGATATAAAAAGTACTCATGTATTGGTTTTTCTGGATACTGATTATAAAGAGCACGCTTTACTGTGTAGTTATTGGGTTCTATTCCAGATTGATTATTTTTCTCGTAACCCCATATAGTATTTTTTAAAATTCAGATCGCTAATAATCAGTGTTGGTTTTCTTGTATTGTTCCATCGATTGTAAAAATGTTAGTTCCAAATAGTTGTCAATTTGCTTTGCAATAAACACTTTTAATTTAACATAACTATTTACATATGTTTTAAAATGATCGCAACTTCTTTAAGATTGATGGCGCTATTTTTGGTAACTTATAATAATTAACTTTCTTCCGACACGGCGTACAAGAAATAACACAAGAAGTTAAGACAAATTGAGGTAGACTTCTTATCTTTATCAAAAGTAGTACACAAATGTTCACCTAGGTACTTTACTCATCTGAATTAAAGATAGCAATAAAAATTTTAAGACTACAATAAAGTATTTGTATTTCCAAATACTTGTTTTAACTTGATTATTAAGTGACATATATTATTGCTTTTGCAGATTTATTCTAACGCAACACCCTTAAGAGTACCAGAGACTAGTGAAAGAAAGAGAGAAAGTAGATTTATTCTGCTTTCTTATTTGTTGTAAGACACACTACAAACTGATATTAGTTCTTTGTTGTCATTGAGAAAACTGGTAATGCTAATTATGAATAGACCATATAAAAAATTCTTCCGTCAAATAGTGAGTTAAATATTTAATGCCAGCTTAGAAGTTTTTTATTTGCGTTCGATATATATGAAAAGCTATGTTATTTGTTAGGTAGTATTTAGTTAGATTTCTAAAGTCATCTGCAGACGTGTAATAATAGTGGTCGTCTAAGGCGTGATGCTTCCCATATCGCCTCGAACTAGACATGGTGCGCGACGACCGGGCAAAGAGGGCGAGTATATGAGAACTTTAACTTCTCAGTTCGCAGACCAAGCTACCACGCGCGCTGTTGAGCCAAACCGTTACTATTATTACTAATATTATTAATATCAGCAATTATCTGGTACATAAAGAACATTGGAGGAATTTTTAATTTTAACTTCTTCTTTATTAGCTTTTAAGGTGTTTTATAAGCCTCTTATTAATGCATTAGATAGTAAGACTTGAGATGATTGGGCAGATAATATTTATTTTGCTCCAAGAAAGCTTTATGCTGATAGCTGGTGGGTAATTATTTTCTTTTTAATTTCTTCGGGCAAAGAGACTAGTTGAAGCAATTCTTGGATATGGAATTGTTGAATTTACGGAGCAAATATTAAAGATAATATAAAATTGTGCTAACCTATAATTCAGAATATTTCTGCGGACACATGTAATACGTTTGCTCAACAAGCACGCTCATTTCAAACTCGTAAATCGTTAAATAACTAAAAATAGCAAATGTAAAATTCTATAGCGTTCTGTCACCCACAAACCAACCCTATTTGAGACTGCTACTTTCTAAGGAAATACGTACAATGTAATTTTTGTAAGACTATACAAAATCGTTGAACAAGCCCTTTATACTCTAGAATTGTAGCCTTAAAACTTTGTTTTTCTCTAAAAAGCTCTGAGTGAATGGAAGTTGAAAGATAAGAATGCAGAAGAAATGTTTGTACCAAACTACTACATAATCTTCCAGAAAAGAAATAGATGTTAATAGAGGAGGTTTGGATAAATTGTATCTGTTGTCTTAGTTATGTATTTAAATAAAAATGACTTATTACTAATTAATATTCATATTTGACCTTTTTATCTAAAAGACAAAGCTATACTTTAAAATAATTTATAATTGGCTACTTTCTTTAATATCAGCTATGACTCTTATATTATTTAGATTTACCAAAAATAGAATATTCAATTCAAAGAACCAACTTATTTTTAAAATATGTTATATTTTTTGTAAAAGAGCGTTGACCCAGTTGGGAAAAAACGTTTTCGGATTTAGATGGCCACGAATGACATTGCATTGACCTTTACCATTAGCATTTCATTTTATTTATAAATTATGTGGGGAATGTGGATCGCCTTTCAGCATAAACGCTTTTCCTTCTAGTACATTTCCATTAGGCTCTTTACTATGCGGAAACTAAAGTAAAATTTTCCTATAACTTTCTTAAAAAATTATAGGAGCTGAACAAAGGCCATCCAACAGCTGCTATAAACATTTACAAAAACGTTTTATAATCAGTTAGTATGACGAACAGAATTGCACATTAGTTTTGTAATACCAGGTGTTACATTGTAGTGGAACTAACAACTAATTATTATTTCACGTGAGGTAGGCGAAGGAAAACTTTTAACAGAATGTTCGTAAAAAAGTTTAATTTTTAATTAGCAATATAGTATTATAAATTGTATAAATGTTATATCGCCCATTTATTGTGGTATATTTATATACTTTTGTATTTACTATTAAAATAATTGGATAAATTTAGATAAAAACAATGCTGCTTAGAAAAAGTTCACTTTACATTAGTACGTACATTTATAGCTTATGTTACTTTTATTGCCCAAAGCAGATATTTTTTGTATCCCGTTAGTTAATTAAATGGCGACCTCCGTCTTTCCTAACCAACTGAACTATTATGGCGTATTTGCTCAAAACTTAATGAGGACAATTATTGCCTACCATGATTCTATGCTTATTTTAAAGATTGCAAACATAATCGCACACAATTTTTTTTGTTGTCCATATCAAAGGAAAATTATTTAGGCGGTCCCAATAAAGCTAAATGTATCAGTATCACAATCATAACTGACTTTCATGCAAAAATCAAAACAAATCCTACTTACTACTAATACATTTAAAAAAGGCAACTACTCCATTACTATTTAAGAAAAAAAATAGTTCAAAGTTCTAAGATAAAGTCTAATATAAGGATGTGACGCTATATAACTGAGATTACTCCTTTTAAGGAGACTGCAAATTGATATATAAAATTTTAGTTTGTCTGTCAAATGCTTTAGTATTTATTTATACATAAAACATTTTATAGTAATGGAAATTTAATATTTACTTAGGTTTTAAAGACTTAGGTCAATACCTTGCATGTTAAAAAATCCATTAGATTTTTAGTCTCAGGGACATTTTGGCCTTGCGTAATGAAAAAATAACAAAATTGTTTGCAAATTGTTGGTTGACAAAACTGCTTTCTCTGATTAAAATTTTTGCACTTCAATAATTTCTAAGGATTTGATAAAAACAGTGAATTAATTTTGATGAAATTCTGCCCCAAAACAGATGGCATAACTTTCATATAAATAAATAAATATTGCCATAGTTTTATTTTTGTATGTAATATCCTTGTTTCCGGCGGAAAAAAATTGTTGGCGTACGCCCAATCGTTGTAGGTAGCGGATTTTATTGGTTGGTTTTCATGTTTGCACGTTTGTATCTACCTGATGGTAAATCACTCGAAAGGTTTTACGTAAATTAGATATATGTGGGGTTATGATAAATGCTGTAAAATATAAAAGTAGTGTTTAGTCTAAAAAGACAGCATGACTCAAGTGCTGCAACAAACCACCCTTTTTAATTTTATGATTACCAGCTTCTTCAAACTATTAACAAAAAGGAGATTTATATTAACTTATCACAACTTCGTGGAGACTGACAGTTGCATTTCTTGAAATTATTCTTTCACCCAATCTTTTCTCGCAATACGTCAATAATGACATTAATAGTATGACATGTGGCATCGTCTTGTTGGAACCACATTTCCTCCAAATAAATTTCAACAAAATTTGGCTACAAAAAAATCTGTCAACATCAATCGGTACCGTTCACCAATTACTGTAATTGCAGCTCCTACCTTGTTTTGGAAAAATAATGATCCGATAATACTACCATACCATACCGTGACCTTTGCAGATGTAAGTGCTTCTCGTGAATCTCTTGTGGATAGTTTTCACATCAAAAACGACAATTTTGCTTGTTAACATATCGACTTAACCAGAAATGAGCTTTATCTAAGAAGATAACTTTTGTCCAAAATTATGATGTTTCAAGTTGCTCTAAAACCCAAAAAGCAAAGTCATGGCGCTTACGATGGTCCAGTAGCTTTAGTTTTTGGGCCAACACAATTTTATACGAGTGTCTTTTTATAAGCTCTAAATTTGGAATCCCTGCAACGCTATCTTTTACAGCAGCAGTGTTTCATATATTTCTTGCATTTTGACGTCTTGTTAGCATTTTAGCATCATCGAAAGTAAAATCCCTTTCAAATTTTTCAACAATTTGATAAATAGCAAGCACAGAAAAGCCATTATGTAGACCATAAGATTTGCGAAGAGCACGTTGTGTTCACAAAGGAACGTTTATATTCATACAATTTTTGGACAATAACTAAACGTTCTTGGAGCTTGTATTGATGAATTGTCATATTAGTTATAACATTTTAAACATGATTGCTATTTTATTTAAAAATCGTACCATTTTTATATTGGCAAATCCTTTATAAGTTACTTTGTTGCATTCCACACTGATTGGTTACCATTAAGAAAATTTAACATATTTTACTGACAAGTATTATTTGGAATAACTTCTTTGTAAGCGAATGTTGCGCAGCGCCTGGTAAAATAATTTCTCCTTTTTGAATTGACCATCGAGCAGAAAAAGGCATGCCATTTTAATGTCCATTATGGTGTGGAGTGGTGAACACTAAACGTTTGTCTTGCAGACTTGCTTTTAAAATGACGATTCTGTGATTGTATTGCAGCGGTTATTTCCTATAAACTCCGGAGTAAGTTGTCATAGAACAGTTCAGGCCAAGAAAACTATAATGTTGTAGATGCACAATTTATAACAGACTAGTTCAACATTAAAACAGAAATCTGCTAGATTTGGTGCTTTCGAATACTCGAAAATATTGGAACAGTAAAGCAGGCTGTTGTCACATCACCACAAAGTTCCACCGCTACGCATGCTCTCTCCTTGGAAATATTTGAATAAAGCATACAGAGAATTCTACAATGTAATCTTATGTCCAGGAACTGAAAGAATGCAACTGGTAGGCCCCGTAGGCTGCTTGCGAAGACATATTGGCAAATATTTCAGCTGGTGCTTTTGTGCTCAGTAGTGACAAAACTTATTTTCATTTAGATATTAATAAGCAGAATTGTCGGTATTAAGCTCACAAAATTGTTGACAATCCCGTACAATCAGGGTGTAATTGTTTGTCGTGCTGTTAGGGAATTTGACATCATGGGGCCGCATTGTTTTTGAGAAGGCAGGGCACATAACTGTCACATTTCTACAGCCCAGACTCAACGAACATGTAAATGTACCACTGTGGTTCCAACAAGGTAGCGCTGCCACACACACAGCAAGAATTTTTGGAGGACTTCTTTCCAGGTCGCCTCGTCTCATTACATAGTGATGTCCCATGGCGGACTCGGTCACCAAACCTATCCCCTCGCGATTTTCTTCTGGGGCGCAATTAAAGAGTGTTATTTGCAACGCATTCCAATACCAGTGAAAATGACTCGGGAAGCAATGCAAAGGTTATAAAAATTTATCGCTCGTGCGGGCAAACATTTGGACGATATCACTTTCAAAAACGATGACTGATAGGCAAGCATTCTTCTGTGTGATGGACCAATAATATTTGAACAGGGTCTATGTTACTCTTCTATTGCTATTTTGAAATGGGAGATTATTCTACCGTACCCTGTACTAATAGTGATAATTCCCAGCAACCGATGCCTTAGATATTGCTTTAAGGTACACGTCTTAAATTGTAAGTCTGAAACCTTCTCAGCAGAGAAATTGTGTTTATTGAGATTAACTAATACATATTATCATAATGTGTGTTTTTAGTAATCACTTGAAATACATTTATTTCTGTTCCTTAACGATTGAAAGAATTTGAAGCATATTTTGTTGAATAGTAAACGCGACCAATATTAATGGATAATTTCGGTTTTATGAAACATTTGGAATTACATCTTGCAATGCACAATTACATATTTTTCAATAACTGTATAGGTAATGTTTATAATATTAGAGATAATATTATTTACTCACTGTTTAAACGTATAAACACTTAAATATAAATATTATTGTTTTTATAATTCCGTTTACATTGAATATGTTTTATTTTGCGATAATTGCTTGTTGTTTTCAGATGTTGATTATTGAGAAAGATAAAATGGGAAAATTATAAACGCAAAAAATAATATTTTCATATTAATTAAATATTGGCGGTTAGGTGACGTAAAGCCCTTAATGCGTCTGAGAGCAATAAAAACAAAAATCACTTAACTGTTGGTTCTTTACTAACAACCAATCAATATCGTTTAAATAAAAAATTACAAAGTCATCCTACTGCAAAACAACGTGTAACCTCTCGAAGAAATACAATTATTTTTCCATATTTCAAAACTTGTTTGTTATTTTTCAATGCGAAGTAGCGATGCTAAACAAATTAGGCTTTTGTTTACAGGAAAAATTAGCATGCCTGAAAATGTATTCGTATTAAGTTCAGTTAAATTTAATTTTAATATTTTAGTTTCAGTTAGCATATTTTCTTGATATGTGTATGAGTATAACGTACACTTACGAAATAAATATTATTTTTTGAAGTAGATCAACATAAAGCAATTAAATTTTTTAGCATTGTACTATTTGATATATAAATATATAATAGCAGACCTGAAATATAAGTATAACAAAAATCAAAAAGTTTTCAGTTAGTTTTACTTCAAATGTTGCAAAATTAAGATAATATTTCCAGTCACCCTCATCGAACGCGTTCCATTGAAAACTGCACTTGGCGATGTCCAACATTGAAGGACATAAAATACTCGCCGTGAAAAACTGGACCAGTCCTTCAGGTTGGCAGTTACATCATTGAGCCAGCTTCCTAATATCCGTAAAAAGAAATATATACTGTTAAGAATCACAAAATGAATCAGCCGGGCGGGTTTAATCGGTGAAGAACGAAGCTAAAAAGGACTATTGAAATAGGAACGTAAAATATACAAGGTGTAAATAAGAATAAGAATAAAGCAACTCCAAGGGAAACAAAAAAGGAAAGAGAAATAAAGCATTGAGGACCTTATATACTTTTATAGAGCAAGTTGTCAAAGTCAAGAACAAATAGAAGAACTTTTCTTGAAAAAATAAACTAATAAAATATGTGATGAACTGGGAAGGAATAAATGGATATAAAATAATGGAAATATATTAAACAAAGACGAATTTTACGAGAGGTTTAACGAAAGAGAAATAGGCGAGAAAAGAAACTAAGACTTCGGAATAGCTAGAAAAATAAATGGACGAAATAGTCGAACAAAAAATAAATAATAATGGACAGACTTGTAGATCTGTGTAAAAACTTACCACTAAAAATTAATAATAACTTTCATCAACCCAAAGAAATACATACTTACACTTAGCAAAATCTTGCAGACAAATAAAATCTACATAGACTATATAATAAACTCAACAATGTTTTCAATCGAAAGTTTATGATGCACTAGCTTATAAGGCAGTAACAAGCAGTTAATTCTAAGATGATGTTTCCACCCGGAACTACAAATAAAAATGAAAGTTGCACAGAACAAGAGCAACAATATGAAAATATATAAACAAAAATTTAAAAAAAGTGCAAGTTATTTATATAAACAGAGGTTAAATAAAAAACAGGTAAAGCATGACAAATGAGGAATTTTTCAAACACAACGAAATCTATATACGGGAGGTAAAAAAGTACGATACAAGATTTTAAAAATAGAAATGAAAATTAAAAATATAAATATGTAAGCATGTAAAATGTAAACCCGACATCTTTAGGTATAAGGGTATATGACTATACATAATATATAAAAATAGAAAGCTTTTATAATGATCCAGACGAATTAGTAAAACTGACAAAAGAGAACAAAGTCAATGTAATAATAGTTGAAGCATTTAGAGTAAGAGAAAAAAATGAAAGATTGTCTCGTGGAACTTCATCAGAAAAAGAAATTTGTAATTATTAATAATTTATATCAAGTCCCACCTCGTAGGTTGTATACGAAGAAGTCCTCATAAATTAACTGAGAAAACGAATAGACTTTGTCTTAATAAATAAAAGCATTAAAATTGCTAAAACGTATCCTGGAGCAGATGTGATTACGTTTAAAGCGAACAAAGAATTGAATGATATTGACTTAAAACTACTATAATAATAATAATGACACACAAAATGCCGTTAAATAAAATATTCCATCATTATCAACAAGCTTACCGGAAAATAATTTAACCAGCATCAATTAAGAGACAAAATACTCATAATCACAAAAGTCAAGGTAAATTGACGGATCAACGAAGTTTCAAAGGCATAGTTGAAAAATGTAGAAAGGTTTAATCTTATATAGCAAAGCATGATCATTATAATGTTCACAAAAATTCAAGGTATTTTCTCATATATATCAACGAACATCCTACATGGCATTGTTTAATAAAAGGTATAGTCTAATAACTCAATCAGTAGAGATATAAGGAGATATAGAATTAAATCAGTTGCCATTTTACTTTCAAAGCGTTAAGACGTGCTTGACCGGTGCCTAAGTGTGTGAAAGATTAAGTGAAATTATTTAACAAAACTGCTGCCTTAAAATAGCAACTTCAAAGCAACATAAATCGCAAGTTATTTTTTTATCATAACAAAATAACCGAAAATCTAAACAATGAAAGCCCAATGGAAGTTCAAACGCAAAATAAGTGTAAATTTGACTCATCAACATCTCCACTAAACGAAGTGCAAAAACGCTACTCGTGGACACCAAATACTCCAACACATAACAAATACAACTTGCTAGCTAACCTAGAGGCCGACTCAAACGATAACCTCGACGATAATCATTATCAACACAACACAAATGCAGACAATATAACTAAAACTTCGACAAAAAACCTAAAATACCTACAATTTATCTCCATAACGCCGTAAATCATATTGCGCTGACCTCAGATATCAAAAAAATTAACAACCGGCGAATTCACAACCTTCTGTAACACAAACATATTAAGAATAAATTTAACTAAAGAGGATGACTACAGAACCTTAACAAAACACTTTAAGGATAACGAAATTAAATATCACACCTCAAAACCCAAACGACAAACCTCTTAACGTCGTGATTAAAAATGTACCGCTATCTCTAACAGAACGAGAGATCTTTGCTGAACTTATCAGAAACTCTGTACCAGTTATTAAAGTTACACGCCGTCTAACTAAAAACAAGCAGCCGCTATCAGTGCAGTGGACCTAAATGATAATGAAAATGCCAAAAGATATTCTCACTAAAAAGTATTGATCATTCAATTATCACTGTTGAACTGAGAAGAAAGCCATCTAACACCCCTCAATGTCACTGCTGCCAAGGTTATGGCTACACCAAAAATTATTGTACGCTAGACCCGCGATGCGTGAAATGTGGACAGACCATCAACATCATCAATGCAAAAAAACAACAGAAGAAGCACCTAAGTGTACCAATTGCGGAGGCCCACACCCTGCAAGTTATCGCGGTTGTAGCCACCATGTCGAGATAATGAATGAAAAACAATAGCACTAATAACCAATCTGGTATAGGACACAATAGAAATTATATTTTCAACCCTACCCGACCATGGCTGACCAAGCACGAAATCTTACAGCAACTAATCCCAACTCTAACAACGTAAATCAATCAGCCAATGCAACAGTTTTACCTTACACAAATAATATAGCCAAACCTTATCGATCTGCTAACCTCTTACCTTCTCTAATTAAAATTTTATCACTAATACTATCCTTCCCTTACTCCTCCATAGATCCTAAACCTCAGAAAGTCATGGAAAAGTTAACAATCCTTAATTGGAATGCTAACTGTATACTAATCCAAAGATCAATCCTTATGGCATTTCATGCCAGACACAACATAGATATTGCAGGTACCACTGAAACCCACCTATCTGAAGCAAACACGTTTAAAATTTCTAGATACCAAGTGCATAGGAAAGACAAAAACGTCCGAACAGCAGCAGGAGAGGTAGCTATACTTATTAAAAGAACATTATTCACAGACATTAATAACCTAATCCTAGAAACACTTGGAATCAAAATAAAACTCAACGATCAAAATCTCACATTAATAAGCACATATAGACTTGAAAGCTACATTCAATAAAACTGAACCACTACTAATGATTGGAGATTTTAACTCCAAAAATCATTTATGGGTGTAGAGCAAATGATCCTGAGGGAATCAAGATGGAAAATTATACGACAAAAGATTCCTTCCAAATAAAAGCCCCTGAAAAATACACCTACTATCCATGTCGCAGCGATCACCTGCCTGACATACTAGACATTATTTTACAGAAGAACTTTGACAAACCAATATTCCAAAATATAGTAGAAGAGCTTGATTCTGACCACTTACCAGGAATACTGGTGGCACAACCAATACCAAGACTTATAAACGGGGTAGTAAACTGGGAATACTTCCGATGATTAGCTGAAATACCCAACCAGCCTAAGCAATAATAAAGACATAAACAAATCAATATCCCTATTAACAACGTCAATAACCAATAGCGTGCACGAGGCAACACTAGCTTCCAAAACTAATAGAAAGCACAACCACCAATATCTACCAATTGAAATTATAGAACTAATTAAAAGAAAAAGTCAAGTTAGGCGAAAATGGCAGAGAAGCAGAAATCCGAAAACAAAACGCCTACTCAATAAGCTAACGTATAGCTAAAACGCGAATTGGGTGAGCTGAGAATCAACACATATCAAAAATATATTGAAGATCTTCAACCAAGGCGACATTGGAATTTTCAACTCTAGGTGTAGAAAATACAACAGTAATACTGACGAACAAAAATCAGCAGCCTTTGCAGCTCATTACGTTGTATTCAATCAATATCTACTTGCGCTCCAAACCACACAGCATACGTAATTAACCATATTAAAACTAATCTGCCAGTGCTAACTGAACCGATGATTTCCACTACCCCTCAAGAAATTAAAACTATTATTAACAATCTCCCAAAGAGAAAAACCCCTGGACATGATCTGATAACTAACTTAGTTTTAACTCAACTCACCAATAAATCCTTAGCCTACCTTGCAACAATTTACAACGCAGGTCTCGGTTAGGGATATTTCCCAAAAGCATGGACGCATGCCCATATAATGGTATTTCCCAAGCCGGGAAAATACAAAAAGATGATTAACAGCAATAGACCAATAACCTTGTTGACTTCACTCTCAAGGGTTGTTCAATTAATGAACGAAATAACGCCACTTAACATACTACCACCATTCCAGTTTGGCTTCAGAACATACTAACATCAACTACCACCATTCCGAAAAAGTTTCAAGCTTCAGACAAACATACTCGATACAGTCATCTAGAACAAAGCAAAATACTCAGATCAGAACAATAAAGAGCAGATTCTCTTTCTTCGAAAACCGGAATTTTTCTGTACGCATAAACTCGATAATTTTAGAAACGAAGTCCATTCAAGCAGGCATACCACAGGAAAGTGTGTTGGGACCGCTGTTATTCAATATTTTCACATCAGACATCCCTACCACGGAGGTAACCTTTGCGGATAATACTGCAATCCTGGCACAACACATCGACCTCGCCCAAGTCATAGAGAAACTGCAAACTGCAATACATCAAGCATGCTCATGGTATAACAGATGAAACATTCAAATTAATCCCACCAAATGCCAAGCAAGAATATTCTCCATAAAAAGAATCAGAAACTCTCCCAACATAGCAATCAATAACAACATTGTTTTTTGGAATCTAGCTGATGCTGCCGTTAAATATCTGGCAGTGCTACTAGATAAACGACTTACTTGGAAACTTCATGTAAATCTGAAAATAAACCAAGGTTATGCAAGACTGGCGCAACTGCATCCCTCATTAACAGGAAATCGTCGATTAAGCTTAAATGTGCTATTATGATGTACAAATCATTAATAATGTCATTAGCGCTTTATGCATTGCAAATTTGTAGTAACACCGCGAAATCCAACATAGAAAAAATGCAAAACCCCCAAAAAAATTCTTCGCATCCAGTGAATGCACCGTGGTACTATACATACCTACAGTGCAAAGTTACATCAGTGCGAGTGCCAAAAAATTCTTCAAAACCATATATAAATGCGATGGTGCTGGTCTTTACTATATAGGCAGACAAAATACCCATCACAGACTAAAACGTAAGCTACCACAAGATTTATACCTGTCTGAACCAGACAGTGATTAGCCAAGTCTAATTGTCAAACCAATTTGTAAAGGAATTACCTACTCCCACAAATTATAAATTATGTTGCTGTTATTATTTACATTACTATTAATAACAATGCCATGAATAACATTGTGATTTATTGTTGAACTGACAAATAAAAATATTAAAAAAAGAATTAAATCAGACTAACTCAAGAAGCTTAACAGCGATATTACGAAGTACATCATGCTAAATTTCAAAAAATTATGAAAATTAGCGGGAACATGGGAATTACGCAAACAAAACTTTGTAATCAAATATATTAATTGTTCTAATGAACCAAGCACTCGAGGTATTTTTAAAAATCATCTACAGTAAGATTTACATTAAGTGTAAGCAATTACTCAACAAAATGTAATTTTTGAAACAGAATAGGCACGAAGGAAGTGATGTATAGTATGCAAATTCTAGATCAGAAATATTTGGATCATCGCAAAGACGTGCCTGAAAAATTCGCATGATTGACTCGAAAGATCTAAGCATTATTAGAAAACTCTATTTGGAGCAGAATGTAGTTAGAATAAACTATTCTCATGAAATACCGATTAACAACATTATTTAATAGTTAAACACAAAAGGCGAATACAATAGCATCAGATACGCTGGTGATATGGCTCTACTTGCAAACGGTCCTGAAGACTTGCAATATCTCCTCAATAAATTTAGAGAGCAATTTATCAATATTGATCGAAAGGCCAGTGTAAAGAAAACCCAAAGTAACGCCAGTACTTACATTATGTAGCAGATTAGACCAAGTTTCAAGCTATAAATATCGTGGTTACCATTTAAATGACAAATGGGGCCCCAAGAACATAATATAAATCAGAATAAACATGGTAAGACACACCATTATAAAAATAAAGCAAGTTTTGTGTAGCAAAACCTTAAGTACCTTAAATGGTGCTTGGTTAAATATTACATATTGCCTGTGCTACTGAACGGTGTCCAGACTTGTACCGTTAAAGTCAATACGATTAACAGACTGAAGGCTTTTGAAATGTGTATGTATCGCAGAATGTGTGGATTACTAATGATGAGGTACTTAATAGAACAAATAAATACTGAAAGTTATATTCCACAATGAAAGAAAGAGAGGCAGAATATAACGAGCACGTCGCAAGGAGAAAAAATGCCTGATAATAATGAAAAGAATAGAAGGAAGGCGCTGAGCTGAACTAAGAAAAATGTCATAATTACGAAACCTACGTATTCGGAGCAAACTAGGGGTGCAAGGCCTATTGGCAATAGCATGGTATTGAGAACGATATTATAAATTTCTGATAGTAAACAAAGAAGAAGAAGTGATTTTTAAATTATTGAATTATTTTCCACTTCTCCAAAATTTCTTTTAGTATTAGAGTTTTCTTGCTTTAGCCCTTAAAAAATATTTCGGTGATGTTTCGTAGAGATCATTTCATTTTGTTTATTAGGAAAATTTAAATATTTATATTTATATGCTGGAGGATAAGGGGTGGCGCCAACATCCAGTCACCCAAATGTCAACCCCACCTGCACGTGGTACCCTCTGCTAGAAAACGAACGGGGCTCTGACGACCCAGCATCGGGTGGTGTAACCTGATACCAGTTGTCCCGAGGTAACGGGGCCCTCGTCGTCGGGCTAATCACCCATACGAGGTATACAGATTCAGAGAAACACAGAAAGCCTCGGACATGGACGGAAAGATGGAAAACGACCTAAGCGTGCACAAAGGACAAGAATTGGAATATGGAACGTGACAGGACTAAATGGGAAAGAGATAGAGTTAGTTGAAGAAATGGAGAGATATAAAGTTAAAATCCTAGGAATTTCAGAAATCAAAAGAAAGGAATCAAAGAACAAACACTCGAAAAAGGATACAAATTGTTCTACTCTGGAGTTCAGTTAGGAACAAGAGCAAAGGAGGGACTAGGAGTGATAATTAGCGAAGACCTAACAAGAAAGGTGATAGGATGGGAAGGTATCAGTTCAAGAATAATGACAATAGATGTCAAGCTAGAAGAGAGAACTACATTCATACAGATTTATGCACCAACAGAAAATGACAACATACTGGAAAAAGAAGAGTTCTGCACAAGCCTACAACAAGTGCTCGACAAAGCTAGAGACAGAAGCAGACACACATTTATACTTGGAGACTGGAACGCCCGAGTGGGAAAGAACCCAGACAAAGGACATGGAGTCCTAGGAAGATACTGTACAGACAGAGTGTCAAACGACAATGGCAATAGGATGATTGACTTCTGCATAAGTAACGAAATGCTAATAGGAGATAGTTTCTTCAATCACAAACTAATACATAAAATAACTTTCATTGCAGAAAACAGAGAGGCCAAAAGTGAAATAGACTACTTCACATACACAAAGGGAGCAACGTATGCAGTATTAGACGTTAAGGTCATCCGAGGGGCAGAAATCCACTCAAATCACAGACTAGTAATAGCGAACACGAGATTCTATGTAAGAAAGGAACTAGCGAAGAAAGGCTACGAGAAAATAAAAATAACTGAACTAAGAAAGCCCGAGAAAAAAACAGAATACGCACAAGAAGTAGAGCGCAGACTACTAGAACACGAACCACAAGAGCACCATCAGGAGGTAGAATGGAACGTGGAAGAGAGATGGACAAGACTTAAGGAAGTAGTATTTGAGACAGCAACAACAATCTGTGGGAAAAGCAAAATATCACCTCGATATCAACGCACGAAATGGTGGAATGAGGAAGTAAAAAGGATAGTAATGGAAAATAAAACAGCTTGGAAGAGATACCTACAGACCAAGAGAGAAGAAGACAGGCAACATTATATAACAAGGAGAAATGAGGCAAAAGAGGTAGTGAAGAGGGCCAAAGAGGAAGCTTGGGAAGAGTTTGGTAGAGAGATGGAGCAGAAATTCAAGGACAACAAAAACAACAAAAAGGACTTTTGGAAAACAGTTAAAGGCCTAAAGGGAATGCACAAACAAAAGGTGTGGAGCATTAGGAACGAAGAAGGAGAAGTCGTTACAGAACTGCCAAAAATATTAGAAACATGCAAGAGACATTACAGCACAAAATTCAAAGCACCAAACATACAAGAACAATACAACCCCATCAGAGTAGAACAAGAAGAGACAGAAAACGAAACAATAACTTTGGAAGAAACAGAAGAAGCAATAGCACACATGAAAGTAGGAAAATCTGCAGGAAAAGACGGAATAAGCCCTGAACTAATCAAATACGGAGGGGAGTGTATAAAGAAATGGACACACAAGATATGCCAGCAAGTATACGAAGGAGAAGGAATACCAGGGATTGGGAAGAAAACATAATAGTACCAATCCACAAAAAGGTAACACAAACGACTGTGGAAACTACAGAGCAATATGCCTGGCATCCTGCGTACAAAAGATCTACACCAGGATACTAGAAAAAGATAAGGCATCACATAGAAGACGAGCTATTAGAGGAACAAGCTGCATACAGAAAAGGCAGACAGACTCAAGACCACATATTTACGCTTCGCACAGTAATAGAAAAGACACTTGAAGGAAACAAAGAGCTACGCCTGGCATTCATAGACCTCCTAGCAGCCTTCGACACGGTACCAAGAGCAACCCTGTGGAATTAAATGGAAAGAATTGACGTCCCGAGAAAACTTGTAGAAGCCACAAAACGACTATACGGAAGAACGAAAGGAATAGTAAGAATACAAGGACAAGAATCGGGAAATTCTTGATGGAGAGGGATAAAACAGGAGACTCCCTCAGTCCACTACTATTCATTATCATGATGAATGAAATAGTTAAGAACAGCAGGAACCCAAACCTGAATACTAAACTAGGACACTGGAACATGGGGGCAATCAATATACAAAGCCTCATCTTCGCAGATGATATACTACTCATAGCCGATAGCCAAAGGAAACTACAACAAGCAATAAATAATTGGAACAACGAAATTAAAATAAAAGGAATGACAATAAATGCGAAGAAAATCAAAATAATGAGAATAAGTAAGAACACAGATGAACAAAGAAACCTGAACGTAAGATGTGAAGGAGAGCAATTGGAACAAGTGGAGAGCTATGAGTACCTTGGAGTAATAATAGGCCAAGACGGAACAGTAACAGAAGAATTAAGGAACCGGATCTCCAAGGCGACTAGAGTATACTATCAGATCAACTCAACATTAATCAACAAGAAAGAGTTGAGCAAAGAGACTAAGCTCCACCTGTATAAAACAATATACTTACCTACATTAACATACGGAATAGAAAGCATACCGCTACAAGACAAGAGCAAAAGTAAATTAACGGCTGCGGAAATGAAGTACCTGCGACGTATAGTCGGAAGAACAAAGAGGGACAGAGTGAGGAACATCACAACAAGAGAGGAGTTAGACCTAGAACCGCTAGTGGAAACACTACAGAAAAGACAACTAATGTGGTTTGCGCACGTGACACGAATGGGCGAAGAAAGGCTGCCAAGAAGGGTATTAGAGGCAAGAAGAGAAGGAAAAAGAGGAAGAGGAAGGCCAAGGCAAACATGGATGGAAACTATCAGGAAGGAAGTGGAAAGGAGGGGGAAAAGCATGGCAGAAGCTAAACAAATCGCTAGGGACAGGAAGAGATTTCGAAAATGGATAGAGGACCCGACACCTTAGGGTATAAGGGATGGACAAAGAAGAAGAAGAAGATATTTATATGCTTTTGGTGAATTCTCTCAAAAGTAGAAGCAAAACAAGAGATTTTAAAACAATTATTGTAGTTTTTCCAGGCAAAATTGTATTTTATTCTCATAAATATACGTCAGGAATGGCCTGTAGATTTATTGGCTTGAATGCTGGACACATAGCAAAACGTTTCATTTTTTATCACTTGCCCTTCATCAATAAGGTTATTTTATTTTAAACATTTTTTTGCTCTGCCAGATAACCTGCCAAAATTAGCATCTTGACAATTTTACTTGAAATTTCTTAAATTAGAGTTTTTAGGGACCGAATGGGCGATAATATGATAATTCTCTGTTAACTTTGTTTTTTAATTTACTTGCTTACAGGAATTAGAACGCCATATGCTTTTAATCTTAATGCAAGACAAAATTCATTTCGTAATCAATTATTTATGTAAGAGCTGCTTTCTCAAATGTGTGCACTTAAATTTTGCTATTTAAAACCTTACGGTAAAAATAAAGTATGATGACTCAACAAATATCAAAACTAGTTTTCAATGAAAAGTTTCCGCTTGAATACAATAATTTGATGGCCATGATTTTATGAATAAGTAAAATCACGCGTAGTTTGGCTTTAATGTCAGCCAAAACAAATTTAAAACTTTTCAATTTATCTTCATAGTTATGTGTTAATGATTTTGTTTATTACTTGTAAATTTTGTGTAATTTATTTGTTTTTGCTTTTAGCATATATTGTAATTTTCACTAATAAGGGAAGTACCCAAGGTGTACCCCAGCGATTTTTTTTATTCTGCCATTTACTGTAGTATATCGAAAATCATGAAAAACCTAATTTGTTATGTAGTAATTCGCCCATTTAAGGAATGACAATTGTCTAATTTAAAAATATGTCTAAATTTGTTTGAAATTTTTTCATTAAACAAGGCGAAATTGTTACAACAGCTATATTATGAGTACTTTCACTTGGAAGAACTTCATTTCCCTAATTTTTTTTAGGAATAAACGTTTTTTATTTATTAGTTTTCCATATTACAATTTTTACATTCCTGTTATTCTACAATGGCTCCTCTAATACTCCAGTAGTACTTTCCTAATTTTATTTTTATTATTTGTATTAATTACTTATGTTTCGACTACGTGTGCCATTATGATTCGTATTATAGTATTGCATATTTTTGATTTGGTTGTTATCGTTATATATCTATCCGACAAAATAGGATTTAATTGTCTTATGCTTTGTCTTATTTGCCTCAGACTACTTTTTATTTCTTCTACTGTTATTGCGTCTTTTGCTATAACGGACCCTAAATAATTAAATTAATTTAGTTTCTATTTTGAGGTTTTCTTCACTTCTTAAATTTTGTGGATTTTTATTTATTGTTAAATATTTTGTTTTTTTACATTTCTGTTAATCTTCCCGTTATCATTATAGTATCTTTTCTAAATTGTACTACTGTGTCATTAATCTTTTTATTTCCTGCCTTTCCATTTAAGTTCTTGGCCTTGCTTTCACTTTTTCTGTTTCTCTTATTAAATTATAAATGAAGTTTCCTTTTTCTATGACTGGACTGTTATTCGTGGGACTATAAATTCCTAATATATTTATAATTTTTCTGTAAATTTAAAATCTATTTTAAATATTTTATCATTTATAGGTCCCTAAACTTGTATCTTCTTTTTACCGTTTATTTTTTTTGTTTCATTTTCTTTCTTTTACATTTCTGTAATTATCAGCATCTTCAAATTTATTTTTTGAATTCTTCTATTATTTATTAGTCTGTAGTTTTCAATTCCTGTATGCCCCATATTACTATAGTAATGTTGCCGTTTTTCTTTGCTTTCTTCTGGTTAAAATTTAAATACTGGATTTTGGGATTACGAAGCGGAATTGCCCCCTACCCTGCATCCTAGCTGTCGATTTCGCCCCGAAGATATGATTTGTTCGGTTGCTGATCCTGCTGTTTTCTTCTCGCTTTTCTTCCTTGTTTTACATGAACTAGGATGTTAGTGCCCAACACTAAAACCCCCAATTTAGAAGACCTTATTTATGAACCTCTCATTCTATGTCAGTCGCTGTTGCAGCCGGCCACTCTTTTGCATTCAAAAGAGTGAACAACAGTTACATCTTTGTTAAACTAAAAATAAAAATGTTTTGTTTAGATATACTTATATGCACTGTTCAACAAGTTTTATTTTTTGTTTTTTACAAAACTAAAAGTAGCCACCTTTTATAAGTTTAGGGACGCTTAACGCAAAAATTAAAATTAAAATTCTTTTTTGGACCAGAGTTTTGAGTAATTTCACTGTTTAAGTTCTACATATTTTTTTAGCAGTGACGATGAGTTAATATTTAGCAATGATGTTAAAATTTTGATGCTGAAACTACAAAGCTGGCGATTAAGGACTATTTATAGAAGCCTCAAAAACAAGTCTGAAGGTTGTGCTATTGCATAATAGTAACGAAATATTATCAATCCCTGTTGCTTATGCAGCCCTAGGTAAAGAAATTTATCCCATGTGTCAACGCCTTCTAAATCTCATAAATTACAATCAACACAAACGGGTAGTATGCGGTGATTTCAAAATGATAGCAACTGTGCTCGGATTACAAGATGAGTTATTGTTGCTATATATGTAAATCGTATAGCCGAGCGAGGCATGCCCATTATAAAACATAAGGAATGGCCTCTACTAACAGATTTGTTGCCTAGCACTAGAAATGTTTCATACGAACCCCTAGTGAACCCTAACAGCATTATTCTACTACCGCTGCACATAAAACTGGAACTTATAAATGCAGTTGCGAGGGCTGTAACAAAAATAAATATGTATTTGAATACTTATGCCAAAAGTTTTCACGTCTAAGTTTGAAAAAGGTAAAATGGGGTATTTATAGGTCAAGACAAACAGATTAAATTCAATCTTAATTCTGATGAGCTACATGCCTAGCATTGTTTCTAAAATGTTAGTACACAATTCTTAGACAAAAACCTAGTGAAATAACTTACATCTGCCTACGATAAAATTGGATGCAACATGTCACTAAAAATGCACTTCCTGCATTTACATATTGATGTCTTTCTGCTGAATGATTCGGAGAGATTCCCCATAAGTGACAAGCAAAAAGACTACGTTTATAAAAAGCAAATGAAATTACTCAGAATCCTAAGTCAGGAGCCAATTTTAAGTATAATTTTCGTGTTTAGCATTTAGAAACCTATAAATGACAGATATTTTCACCTCTGTAAAAGTTTCACTGTTGAACAGTGTAACATATTTAAATTTTTGTTGGTGTTTAATAATTAGCATGTTACAGAATTTAAATCTACTCTCATTATTTATTTCTTATCTCCAAATATTTTCATTTTCAGGTTTAAAATATATTCTGTTTATATAAACTAACATTTAAATAGCAAATATTGGGGTAGCTTTTATCGTTAGTTAGACTAAATAAATTTTTACTTCAGATCAATAAATCATATCGATGCATATACATTGAAGCCAAGTCTTTTGCTGGTTATTTTCTCATATTTATTTAATTTTTTTTTATTTATAAAGTTCAAAATTTCATTTATTTTTTGATTACAGTTAGTGCTTAAACAAATCAAATACTAGTAAAACGGAGTACTTGTTTGACTATTAGAATTTACACATTAAACCATAAAAATGTAATGTTATGATGGAGTAACCAAAAATGTTGTATTCTATAATTGGTTAAAACCGATTTCAAAAATTAAGAAGTAATTTTAAAAGCATTTTCAAAAAGAACTAATAGTAGTATATAGAATCCAAATGTGTTTGGCTTTCCAATGTCTATATTTTTTGCATTTACAGTTCAATAGCCTCTCTTAAATGTAAGTCAATTATTTCATTATTTTATTTCTATTTAAAATAATAGTTGCAACAATGATTCCAAAGGTAAAATCTAAAAACTACACCCTAATTAAATTTTTAATACAAATACATGTAATAAATATAATTTAAGGGTGACTAACCCGTCCAAAATCATTTTTAAAAACCCCAAATAATTTTTGGTATGCTTTATACTTAAACTACTTTTGGTCGGATACAAGAGATATAAATATGTTTACCCTTAAAAAATAAGAGATACATTTTTAAGGTTCAAATACTACTCATTTAGTTGGTTTTTTTTACCATAAACAACTTTGCATTAATTCCAAAAGAATTACAAATAAATTTAAAGGAAAGTTAATATAACACATTTTGGGATAATTTGGGGACATTTTCATTCCCTAAAAGAGCGATATATTAGGTATATTAGACGTTATAAAAACATCGGGATTTTCTAATTTGTAAGAATGTGCTTAACATAGTTGAGATGGTTATCACTAGGAGCTGTTGCATCAACGGAACTTTAGGTTTTTCGAAGCAATTTAGGAATCGGTAATGTCTTTTAGCTGCGAGCATTTGATATTTGTTTAAAATTACAAATCGTACGTGCCGTACAGCCTGACCTTAATGAAATAAGAAGCGTTCGGCAGAATGCGACGCACAGCCTTGGCCAAAGAAAAATAGAATGTGTTATTTTTAATTTAATAACAAGGAAGAACTGCCAAAGCGTTTAATTAGCGACGCCGCGTGGTTAACGTTAGCGCTTACCTAAACTTAGCTTTTTATTGATGGTTTGTCGCAATCGTTTATACACAGTTATTTTTTGGGACATTTTTAAAAATAAAATTAACTATGCAAACAAATTGATGAAACTGACGAAACATCAGTGTATAAATAAAATAAAACTCCGTAAGAAAGGAATTCACGTTCTCTCTAAATACGATTCGAAGTTAGCTGCGTGAAAAAACTAACCGTTTGCTTTCGATCAACTTTGTAAAAACCTTTATTATCGGAGAAGCACGTGGAAAAACTACTGGTGTAGGCAAAGAAAAATTCAAATCGCCATTGGGACAATGTTATCATTACCGCCAAGTCTTCTTTCCGGGTATGGTCTCCTTTATTGAAAGCGTGGTCAGCAAAAAGTAATAGTATTTTTTAGCGCACTACAAAACACTCCATAAAAGTGTATGTTTAAGAATGTTTCTGTAAACGCGAATTTGGTTGCCTCTTTCTGTTTGTGGACAATTTGGAAAGCTGAGAAAATGTTCACCACTTATCAGAAATGCTTTTTTAAGTTAAATAGAAAGATTTTGAGTTCTGATAGAATAATTTGGTGCTGCAAGGAAACAATAACCCTAAATAGTTTGCTGTGAAACTGTACAGAGCTTCGAAACGTTACTACGATGTAATAAGTGAAAATGTTTTCAGATATTAATCGCATAAAAATATGTGGTCGAGCACGAAAACGAAGCTCTAAAGAAAGCCAGTGCACCCGATGATGTATTTATCATTTCAAATTTAGAAGATATGGCGGTCGTTGCCAAATAATTGTGCAGGAGACCTCCCCGAGAAATTACGAAAATAGGGTAATAGAGGTGATTAGACTAGATATTAGGAAAGTTCACAATAATATATAATTCAATAAACAAAAGAATATTATCTAATTTTATATTTTTTCAAGATTAAATACTTTATTATTGAAGAGGCTGCATATTTAAAATTATTTCTAAGTTATCCATTTCTTATAGGGATGTAACACCATCTTACTAAAAGTACAATTTTAAGCTCTTTCCATCACATCTAACAAACAAGATATTAAACAATAAAAAAATTAGTTTTATAGATCAGTATACTACATAACACTCTCCTTCTTGACACAATTCAATTAGAAACAGGTTTTGCTGGCTATGTATTTTCAATCAATTATAAATTTATGTTTTAATATTTATTGTCGTTAATTGTTATAATTAATTCCAATAAAGCTGTGACTTCACTGGTTGATTTAAAATTAATTGAAAATTATTTTTATAACCTACGCATTTTCAGCACATAACACAAGTGTTCTGCTTTTCACTTTACGTTATTGTGCACACTTTATATGTTTTTAAAATGTAACTTTAGTGTTAAGCAACGCCGAATAAAATATGAAACGACCCATGCAATATAACTAATTACACGAATGTGTTTAAAATGTCACCCCTTGGTTTTAATCATACACAGCACTAAATTGTGTTTGAAGGAATTGATAAAACGCCCCATCCATCTCATTCACTGTCACGTTGTTCAATTATCCTAGAAGAAAGGCCTCTGGGCTTCTTATATTTTTTAATTGCACCTTTATTATTGAATAGCATCTAACAAAAAATCTGAATAGCTCCCTACAATACAACCAGTTACACTACATGACTTTAAAATGTCACTCCTTGGTTTTAATACACAATAACAAATGGAGTGAGAAATAATTGTTTATGCAGCACAACTCATTCACTGTCAGATTGTCCAAATATGTTAGAAGAAAAGGGTTTGACAGTTCTAAACTTTTACGATAATTTGCACAGATTTGGCTTTCCAAAACTTATAGAGTCAAGACCAGGCAAATTCGGCGTAATGAAATTAGAAAAGCTTTTCCTTCACCATGCTTGCGTTAATCGTACCTAATGAGTAGGGGCAGAATTCTGCCTAAATATTCCTAGATTCAAGATAACACCATTTTTAAAATACTATTATGGTATATTTCTTGATTTATTGAGAGCCCTTTTGGGCACAAATATAAGAAATGTTTACCCATGATGATTTACTTGATAACTCTGATGATGTATAACCACATAAAATTGTCCTAGACATTACCAATTATTTAGTATTTAGGTTATTGTAGCGCTGCCCAATTGTAAAAACATTTTTGCCGGTTGACCAGCAACGATGTGGCGCTTGACTTGTTGTGTCTCTTATCCGTATATACATATTTCTTTGCATTTGTAAGACACTATACTTATTGCAATTTATTATATATGGGATCAATTTAAGAACCTTTTTCCAGAAAACTGGAACTTACTCGATAAAAACCAACTTTTTGCAATTCTTCTCTTTAAAACTTTTGGTTTCTGCTGAATTCTCTTTAGTTTAATGTTGCAGATCCCATTACACCTAAGCTTTTAAAATTGCTTTAAAATCTTTTAAATTATCTGTTGTCGGACATTAAGAATGCATTCAAGATCACATTAATACCTTTCATTTTTAAAATCTTTGATAATGGTAGTGGGATTCTCTGACGACTTTCCTATTGCAGATAACTGTGTATTCAAACAATTTAAAAATAAAATTACACTCAATTACATCATTCGCAGTAATTAAAGATGAAATATCAATTTTTAAAAAACAATTACCCGTTTCTTATTGTTAGATTGTAGGTGTTAGTTTTTTCTACTTACAGCATTTTGATTTTAATAACCAATGCAACATTCACGATTGTTGCCAAACTGTTAAATTGTAAAACTTTAGTTTGTAAAGACAAGCTTTCGCTCAAGCATTACAGATAAAGTAATCCTACTAACGTAAACAAATATAGCAATTAATGAGAAATATACAACAATACACTAATTATAAAATGGAGCTATCATTAGATTTGGCAGCAGCTATCAAAAGAGATCCGAAAAAACTACAGACATCTTTTAAAAACGCATAACAATAACGTACTACATTTACTTAGTATTCTATTATACTACAAATTAAGTCAGCTGTCAAAGAGGAATTGTTATACCTCAATAGAAATTAAACGGAAACAAAAAATATCTATCGACATATATGTATGCCTTATACACATACATACTCTATTATATAGGAGAATATTAATTTATTTATTTAATGATTGGTCTAAAATTACAAATAGGAACAAATTCGAACGCCTCAGGGTAAAAATACAAACCATTATATTTCGTAGCTTTGTCATTAATTTATTGGTAATATGTTAATGTGCATTTTATCAAATTTTGCATCAGTTTTGTTACACTACCTAAAATCCACGTTTCACTAAATTCTTATTACCAAATTTAATTAAGGCTCTAACGCCCCGCGTAGGAACACAACCCCCGAATTGAGAGGTTAAGGCACTACGCCTTGGAAGGCTGCCATTATTACCCCTTGTTCGAGTGAACGCAGGTACTCAATTATTTTCAGTGACTGAGTAAGCCACCCGCCAGGCATCAGAGAGCTCCGGGAATGGAACCCGGGTCCGTCCGCATTGCAGCCCACGCTTCAACCGCTTATAGCATTCTGGTGCACCAAATTTAATTAGCTTTGACTAAATGGTATTTCCTGTTATATTAGGGTGAGTCAAATCTAAACGAGTTTTTCGTAGTTGTATGTAGGGCTATCTAAAGGCAATTACTCTAGTAAGCTACCTTAAACTACGGCTTTTTAGTCATTATCAGATACCTATCCGTTACGAAACAGACTATTATTAAAGTTTTCACGACAGAGAGTAAAATGGTCCATAATTTTGAGAAACAGTCCAGGGATAATACTCTTAAGAAAACTGAAGTGTACGCATGGCATAAACAATTTCTTACAAGACGAGAAGCAGTTAAAAATAAAGGTTACTGATGTCACTTGAAGACCAGTGTGAGCGAGGAAAATTTTTGCATTGCATACCAACTAACGGTTACTGAAACTTTTTTCTCAACTACAAAACGAATTGAAATTCAAATTTACAATCTGAAATCATGACACGCCCGCTTTCATAAATCCGTTAACTGGATTAAGTGTTTGTTCTGAACTACAATCGTCCAAATTTATGGCGTGGCGTTTATTATTTTCAAAAAGCGCTTAGAGGACAGAGAACAACTTGAGGAAATTTAAGAGGTAGAAGGTAGCACAACTAAACTAGTAAAAGTCTATAAAAAAAGAAGAAATAGAAGTGATATTGAGTAAATAACGCTAAAAGCCAATTAAACAAATAACTATTGGATCTGAAGATAAAATTCACAAAACTAAAAAATAATTACAGAAGGTGTTTCAGGTCAAAAGCAACGGCAAATACCAAATGCTCTCCGGGCAAAAACAACCATATATTTTTCTACTACTATATTAACCGGTTAGGCTAGCCACCTGCCCGGGATGTGCTCTTAGTACACGCACGAAATGTATAGTTATGAGCAGGCTAATAAGCTTATGTATAAAAGTAGATGAAGAAGAAAAATATAATTTAAGAAAAAAGCGAAAAATTGGAAAAACGAATTACTAACCTTAAAACTAAATTGAAAAAACAAGCAAGAAAAAAAGAAAAAACAATATAGTAATTAAATAATTCGAATTCGTGGAAGACCAACTTGAAAATTAAATTTAAAGCACAACTTAGTTTATTAAAAAAGAGATGAACATAAAAATTAAAGTAGAAGAAGCAGGTAGGAAAAATAAAACCTGTAATCGAAAAAAGATCAAATTTTGAATACAAGATGTAAATCATAAAGCAAAAATAAAAACTACCGAACAATATTAATGTAAAGAATGATTTCACAATGGAAAAACTTGTAATAAGAAAACGATGTTGACGAAGAAAATAAGAGGGAAAATAAAATAAAAATAGAATAGCGTAAGTTAAAAATAAATAGCGTCGGATAACCTGGCCTAGCAAATAGCTAATAAAAAAAGCCGAATAAATACAAGATTAGACATGGAAAAAATGGGAATATATAGAAACGAATAAAAAGTATAGACAAACCAAACGAGTAACGCAACACAAGGAGAAATGAAGATGGAATGGAAGTCCTGGGAATAATCGTAGCGAAAAAAATAGATAAGGGTTTAAAGATGGAACGTGAGAGCAATATGTTATGATGGCACTTACAAAAACTTAAAAAACGAAAGCGAATAAGTACAAAATTAAAATATTAGGTGCACAGCAAACTAATTAGAGGTGTTAAAGAGGTGAAATTATAAAATTATAATGGTTTTAATAGCGGAAACAATAAGAATATTTTTTCGGTAGGATTATTAGTCTCAAAAAGGCCGAAACAAATTATAATACATTTTTTACCAATATGAACAAGAATATGTGTTTTACAATTACAATTAAATTTAAACTAAGTAAATTTAATAAATGTACATGCTCTGATAGAAGATAAAGATAAAATAGAAAGTTTTATGAAGAGGTATTGGAGGTGCATGATAAGATAAGGAGAAAACAAGTAACGATATTATCAGATGAATGGAATGAGGAGGATGGAAAAGAACAGTTATGTTATCCAACGATAGGCAGGCACGGTAAACATGAGAAGAGAGACGAAAATGGGTGTATCTCATTTATTTGTGCAGTTGGAGTAAGCTACCCGCTGGCCAGTAACTGATATTTGTATATAGAGATACATAAAGGGACTTTGAGGATTTCAGGAATAAAATTGGAAACTAAATAAATCATGAATTAAAAATAATCAGTATGCCAGGTGAGTCAGGGATTTAAGTAGTCGGAGGAGTGCAGGAATGAATGCGGACCACTACCTACTCAAAATAAAATTAAAAGAGGGACTGCATGAAGAAATAAACGAGAGAAGTAAGGGACAAAATTAAATTAAAATTTCTGCCGGATAATACTTAACCAAACCTTAAGGTACTATGAAAAATAAGAAGCTAAGCTAAGGAATCAAGAAATAAAAATATAAGTAAAAAGAACACGCGCGCACGCTCCCACACACACACAATTATGGTTTGTTATAATAAAAAAAATAAAGGTCACATGCACTGAAAAAAAAATATTAGAAAAATAGGAAACATGCTATAAGAAATTGCTTAACCAAACAAATATTGAAGAAGAAAGGCTAAACGCAGCAACAGCTGCCAGATAAAGAAACTCAGGAAATATAGAGGACCAAATAAAATAGAAATGAGCTAGATAATACATAAAATGAAAAATAAAAGATACAATTTAAGTGCAGAACTACTTAGATATAAAGAACATACCTTTAATTAATAATTATGAAAATATGGTAATCAGAGACCATGGTGAAAGATTATAATGAAACAATTGTAATATTTTTATATAAAAAAGGAGACAAAACTCAGTTCGAGGACTACAGAGGGATAACCTTATTAGATGTAATGTACAGGATATTAGCCACACTGATCAGAAACATGTTGCACCGCGGAAATACAAATAACTAAATATCAGACAGGGTTCCGCAAAAATCGGTCGACCACAGGCCAAATATTTACGTTCAAGAAATTTAATATTGAATGACACCAGAAGAAAACAGAGGTACATAAATTATTTATTCATTTCAAAAGAGCGCAGGATTCAGTAATAAGAAATTAGAAAACAAGCATTCGAGGAAATCATGTTAGTTTAACAACAATAACTTCAGAAAAATCGGTACATATGGTGATAATTGATAACAAACTCTTAAAAACATTCAACATTCGAAACAGCTTAAGACAAGGCTACCCAATATACGACTAAATTATTTAGATTAGTGTAGAATAAATAATTAGAAGGGCAGACATAAATAAAATGGGAAAATAAGAAACATTGTGAGCAAAAGCAAGAAAAATAGAATTGCAAAATAATGAAGAGATGTCTAAGTACAAGGTGGTTCAAATATGACCGAGACTGTTTTTTTTTTTCAAAAAAAAACAAACAAATTGTCCAATACTTTTCCAACGTTCTGGAACCACCTTGATATCATTTTTCAAAAAGGTTTTTGGTTGACTCATTGGAGGTGGTAGAAAGTTCTATTTCAATTTCCGGAGGGTTTCCATTGTTGTCTTGAAGGAAAGCTACCTGCTTTCCATCTGTCTTCCGCTTGGATCGGATCTTTTCCTTCACGTCTGTTATTAGGAAGTCTGAGTAATAAGCTGCATTGATTGTTCTGGCATCCGTCAAAAAGTCTACATAAATAACCACCTGACAATTCCAGAAGAACGTTGCCATTATTTTTTCTGGCGAACGGCTCGGTTTGAGAGAACTGGTCATTATAGACTCTAAAAATCCATCACATTCGTCTTCAAACTGATGTGGGAGGAGACTGGTGGCTTGCATGCGCACTATTTTGTTCACGTCCGTCAAAGCGCGTGGTATCCACCGTACATTCACCTTACGATAGTGCAGGTGACTTTTCACAATGTCTTCTACACTACCAACAGTGATGTATAGCATTGTCTCAAGTTCTTTGATAGTGCTGCTTCTATTTTCACAAAAAACGCGTCTACATGGTCAATATTTGGCTCAGTGATGGATGTTCGCGGTCGACGATCATGCGGTTTATTCTCCACGTATTCTCTGCCCTATCTGAAACACTTACGCAATTCAAATACACAGGTCCGTGAGAAACACTCTTTCCCATACTGTTCTTGGAGTCTGTGGTGAATTTCACCGGAAGAGACGTTTTCTCCAACGAGGATTTTGATCACAATCCGTTGATCCACATTCCGCAGTATTTTCTGTTTCCTCATCATTCTACCAACTCCCAACCTGGGCCAAATAAACAGAAGGGAGGGTGGAGGTTGTGGCTCCGCTCTGTCTAGATTGCACAGCTGCTGAGCAGCGCGACCTGTTTACACGGAAATCAGTCCCCGTCAGATTTGAACTATTTTGTATACTTGTAAGAGTGAGAAATAATGCGAGGAAAAAAATACAATATAGAACTAGTAACAAGAAAAAAAAAATATGGCTAGAAAAAGCGGACCAATGTGGTTATTTAGAGGGTGGAAAGAACAACAAAAAAGTAAAAATTAGTAAAGGAAATAGAAGTGTAGGAATACTGAATGAAGTGTTGAGAGCTAAAAAAATTATAAAAACGCAAAGGTGCATATTTATTAAAATGCGACAAGATCAATTGTTCCTTATAAGGGTGAAACGTGGATCCTAAACAAAAGTGAACAACAAAAATTAAGTCTGGAAACGTGAAATTTTAAGAAGAACATAGGAAGCAAAAGGATGAAAATATGTTTGGAAAGAATGAGCGAATAGGAAGTGAACAGTTGGTTTGATTTGCAGTTTTTATTTTTGTCAGCTTTTTCAAAACATTTGTGCTAACAGTAAGCTTATTTAATATTAAAGTCAAACCTTCTGCTACTCTAACAAATATTTGTTTTTTAATTTTTATAGAATCAATTCAAATGTAACATAAAAAAGAGTTAACTTATCTCTTTGACAAACATTATAAGTTACATGGGCATGGTAAGTTCGTACAATAAAAAATAAAATATGAAATATCTTCATTCTTAAAAGACTAAGCAACTGCTAACGCCTTTTTTGATGGCAAATTGCATTATCATTTCCCGTATAATAATTCCAATATAAAATGTGATATTCTTAGTTGTATAGAAGTCGTTAGCATATCACTTATATTGTGTACACTGCACCTATTTCACTTGCTGTGTTTTTACTGACGTGAGTGAAGAAAAATAATCTTTTATTAAAACATTTTCTCTATTAATAGATGTAGTATTTTTCAGTTTTTATTATATGGCTTTTTATTACAACTTTGTCGTCAAATAAAGTTTTTTAATGGGTAAGTTCACCAAGATAAATTATAATGTTTGTACTTAGACCTTTTTCCCTCATTTTTCTAGTCTCAACTTTTTGAGAGAATAAAACGATGTTAGAAAGTGTACGGTAATATGTGGTTAAAATGTGGAGGGAAATTATAAGGCTTCACAATATTAAACTACACAATAACAAAATATTAAAATTTGGGGTAATAAAAGACAAAATTTAATAAGTGTTAGCTTTTAGCTAATCAGAAAGATGAAAAATAAAAATAAACAATAAAAATTAAGAAGAAACAATGTGGAGTTCTACTACTAAACAATAACAAACAATTGTGTGTGGTCATCAATAGCATACATGGCACTAATTTAAGTAAATATTAATAAATAAAAGTAAGAATAGGAATAACTGTACAAATACTACCGTGCTAAATGACAAATAACAGCAATAAAATATTAAAAACTTAGAGTGGCAAGGCCAAACAAGCAAGTTAGTCAAATATCAGATTAAGTCATTTTATTGATAAGAAATTGATTTAAATTAAACAAACTAAGGTTATTTATTTCAACTTGCCGCATTTTCCAAGGAGTCACTATCTTTATTTTTATCTAACTGTAATTCTGTAAGATTGCATTAAAAAACAAAATAAAAGTCACGAGCGAACAAACATGTACATTTTACAATAAAAACAACTTAACATTGCTTTGTTTGAAAATGTGCTAAGTACAGAAATTACTAAAGCCGCACAAATTGTTTGTTGTTTAAGGAACAGAGCCAAAATAACATAAAAATAAGAGGAAAATAAAATGTTTCCACTTGTTTTTACGGTTTAAAAACAAAAACAGGTTGGGGCATTGACTGTGTTCTCCGTTTATCCTAAAAGTTTTAGCTAGACAAAATGAACGGCTCGTTAGTAACTTTAATTTAAAGCAGAACGTGTGCGCACCTGGTTTGAAAGATATGGCAAGAAATAAACCAGCATGATATTCTTCAAAAAACTAAAAAACTTCGAGAATTATGCTATTTGTTAAGAAAACTTTAGAGCTATTAATTAATATTTATCTTATACTTAAATTTCCACTTTATTAAAAACAGCTAAGCGCAAATGTCATTTAGTTGTTTCTGTTTCCAACTTCCCTAAAACAAGTAAGTGAAAATTTGTAATTAAAAAATAATTAAAATAGTTTATTAAAAACAAATTATCGACCTACTTAATGTTGATAATTAAACAAGTTCAAGGTTTACAAAAGTTAATTAAAACACAATGATTGAAATAGACACTATTTAGGGTTTACAAATAATTTAAATTCGGAAAGATTTTTTATAAACCAATAATTTGGTACAAAAAGTCGTTTTTGGTTAAACGATAAAAATGTATATAACTTATATGCAAGTTTATCAGATATAATTTAAATACAGTGATAAAATAATGTTTGCCTTTATGCCTGCTATCATGGGCACTATAAAGAATACATTTTATTTCAAGCGTTGAAAATGTTTAAAAATAAATTCTTTTCAGCTATGAGAATTGATAGATTTAAATATTTCACCTCATCTAAAAATAGCAAAAAAGAAAAACATGAAAAATTTATAACAACAAGAAATTGAAATGGAAAAACAGAAAATATAAGCATAAATAGTCCAAAAATAATTTGATTTTGTTGGGAAAATAATTTGTTTATTGGAATACTTTCTGGGACAAAAACTAGGAGAAATGTACACAAAATTCGCTGAAAAAATTAATGCAAAAAGCATAATAGATTATATAATATATTCAAAATTAACCTAGAAGGCCTGCATGGTTGCAAACCTAAACGAAGGCAACTCAACAGGTTTAAAGCTCTGTTTCACTCATAGAGTGGATTGTTTCTTTTAAAAGTAAATCTCACGGAAACTGAGCCAGTTAGGTAAGCGGGAAACAGGTTTAAAGCTACAATCAAGATCTTAATTAAACCAGCGAAATTAAAGAGAATATCAACAAATAAATGTAATTGGCCATTTCATTTTGTCTAAAAAGAAAAGAGTAAGAGAAGAAATCGGAGAACAGTACGCGTAAGAGGGATGGTTAAAAAATAATACTAGATATGAATGCCTATAAATATTGAATATAAAGCTGAATATACCCCGTTTTATTTAAATTTCTAAAACATTACATTCATTAAATTAGAAGAACAAACAAAATTACGAATTAATACATTTTTTTGAGAAAGTAAATTTTTACCTCTTGAACAAGGCTAAAATTCACGTTTTTAATCCATTTTAAAGTATTGTTTCACTATTTGTCTTTCAAATTTTTCTTCTTCTTCTCTTCTTCTGTCGTCAAGGTTTAGGCCACTCTGCCTGTTCCGAACTTCATTTGATTGGGACCATCTTTTCTTCGGTCTTCCTACATCTCTGCGTCCTCTTGGGTGGTAGTTTAGGATTTGTTTCGTTATTCTTTCTTCTGTCATCCTATTAACGTGTTGTCTCCAACTGTTTCTGTATTCTTCTATTTTGTCGTTAACGTTGAAAATTTCTAGTTCTTCCCTTATTTCTTCATTTCTTATCCTATCATTCCTTGTGCAACCTTTAACATTTCTGAGAAATCTCATTTCCGCTGCTTGTATGCTAGATTTGTTTTTTGTGTTTGTTATCCACGATTCACTTCCATAAGTGAGTATAGCGACGGCCATGGTTTTGTAAAATTTCATTCTTGTTTCTTTTCTTGTTTTGTGTTTTAGCGTTCTATTTATTGTCCCGCAAATTGTTTGGAATTTATGAATCTTGTTTTCTACATCTTTATCATTTTCGTATGTGGTGTCGCAGCCTAAGTAGTTGAAATGAGATATCTGTTCTAAAGTCTTTCCATCTATTATTATTTTCGATCGCACTGGTTGTTTTCCTTGGAAGGCCATTATCTTTGTTTTGTCTTTAGATATTTTCAAATTGTAGTTTTCGCAGAGTAATTTGAGACGGTAAATTGATCTTTGCAGATCGTCTTCGTTCTTTTGAATTATTATTAAATCATCGGAATATAGCAGTAAGTTTATGTTTTTGTCGTCTCGTAGTTTTATCCCTGGGTTTACTTGTGGTTTCCAAAGTTTAACCACGTCGTCGATATAAATATTAAATAAAGTGGGTGATAGCCCACACCCTTGTCTTAGTCCTTGATTTGTTTGAATTTTATCAGACTTACTGCCGTTGTTGTTTATTACTATGTTTGTGCTAATATATAATGATCTTATGATTTCTATAAGGTGGTTAGGGAACCCTTTTTCTTTCATTATTTCAAGGAGTTTATGTCTGTCTACGCAGTCAAAAGCTTTTTCGAAATCTATAAATGCAAGGTGGGTTTCCAAGTTGAATTCTCTTCTTTTTTCAATTAATCTCTTTAAAACGAATATGTTGTCACTACATGAGCGGCCTTTGCGAAATCCAGATTGCCCTTCGTCTAGTAATACCTCAGCTATGGGTTTTGTTCTTTCATTAATTATTTTGGAGTATAATTTATAGGTGGTGTTTAGGAGGCTGATTCCTCGATAATTTGAGCATTTTGAGCGGTCTCCCTTTTTAAATATTGATATGACTTCTGCTGTCTGCCATTCTGTTGGGATCTTCTTCTTTCGCCAACATTCATTTAAAAGATGTAGTAATCTGAATTCTAGAAGTGGTCCTCCATATTTCAATAATTCTATACTAATTCCATCGGGCCCTGCAGCCTTCCGGTTTTTCATTTTCTTTAGGCATTTTCTTAGTTCTTCTATGGTAATCATGTCAATTGTAAAATCAGTATTAAAATATCCTGTTCGTTGATTTCTCGATTATTCCATAGGTTTGTGTAGTGTTCCCTCCACTCTTTGTCGTTAATCGTTTTTAATTTTGCTACGTCCTTTACTGTGCTGTTCAAATGTTTCATCATTTTATAAGCGAATTCCTGTCTTCCATATACGTCGTGTTCTATGTTGCTTATCAGTTTTTCCCAAGATTCTTCGTGGGCTTGTCTTACGATCTGTTTTACTAAGTTTCGTTTTTCATTGTAGCGTTGTTTATTTTCGGGGGTTCTTCTTTGTAGATATATTAGATATGCTTCTTTTTTCTCTTTTATTGCGTTCTCTACTTCTTCATTCCATATTTTTAATCCTCTAGTTTTCTTTCTTTTCTTTTTCTTCCCTACTGCTTCATTCGCTGCTTTAATGATGCCGATCTTTATATTATCCCATTCTTCATTGATTTCGTTACTAGTGGATGTACGTAGTAAGTGTTCCTGTAGTCTGTTTTGATATAAATATCGGGTACTTTCCTATCTAAGGAGATGTATTTTGAGGACTTCTTCTGGGTTATTTGTGTTTGTGGTTTTTCGTTTCTTCCATTTTGTTAATAGGGTTATAGTGGCTACTAGAAGATAGTGATCTGAATTTATATCACTTCCCCTGTAAACGCTTGCGTCTTGCACGAGGTTTGTCATCTTGTTATTGACTATTACATA
The DNA here is from genome assembly GCA_036346155.1 of Sinelater perroti. NCBI lineage: Eukaryota > Metazoa > Arthropoda > Insecta > Coleoptera > Elateridae > Sinelater > Sinelater perroti. The sequence continues at coordinate 8,471,784 of JARFIY010000265.1, forward strand.
GTCTATGATTGATCTTAATCCTCTTGCTGACCAGGTGTATTTGTGTATATCGTTTTTCTTGAAAAACGTGTTTGTTAGTTTTAGTTCGTTGAAAGTAGCGTCCATTTTTGTTGATTGCGTTTTCGCCGCATGTGCCTACAGTTCCTGGGATGGGGTCTTTTCCCACTCTTGCATTTAGGTCTCCACTTATTATGAGGTGGTCTGTCTTTGTATACTTGTTTACTACTTTCTGTAGTTGTTTGTAGAACTGCTCTGTTTCCTCTTTCTTTCCCTCTTCAGGGGCGTATACTCCTATAACCATCATGTGTCCTCTATCTATTTTCATTCTGGTAGTTACTATTCTTTCATTGATATATTCGTAGCTTACTATTTTGTTTCTCCACTTTTTATTGACCATGATTGCGACTCCACTACTTGCCCATCTGTTTTGAGGTATTCCGCTGTAGATCATTATATAATTATTAGTTTCTTTAGTGCCTTTTTTTTTTATTTTTTCTTTCACTTATAACTGCTATGTCTACTTTTCTTTGCATAAGTTCTTTGTCTAATTCAGTTTCTTTTATTCCTAGCCTTCTAACATTCCACGTAGCTATCTGTATTCTCTCCTTAATTCCAGCTCGTTTGTCCTTTTCACGCCTTTTTCGTCTGCTTGGTGATCCGTCCGGTTGATTTTCATGCCAGTAATTTAAAATCCCCTGGCAGCGTTACGAGCGCTGTGCAGGTTAAGCCGGTAGTGGGGCTGCCACTTTTCTGCCTCCGGCAGGCAGAGCAATTTCTCAGGTTACTATCCCTTAGACACGTTGCCTTCTCTACGGCTGTTGAGCCGTGTCTGCTCATTGCAACCGCCCATTCTGGGTCAGACGTTGCAGACTCTTTACCATATCTGGTTACCCTCACTTATTTAGCCTGCGGGTCAACGCAGTTTCCAGGGTGTGGCATGTGGAGCCATAAGTGAGGGTTGGGCACCCTGCGGGGACCAGTTACCGGGAACCATCTCCCATTTATAACGCTCGATGTGACCGTCCCGGCAAAAGGTACTACCCCTTCAGCGTGAACCCCAACACCCCTTCAAATTTTTATGTGGATTATTCCATTAAGTACTGATCAAAAATTCTCAATTAAATTGGTTATTTTTTTAAAATTTAATTTATTGCAATGCACTTAAAAAGTAACAAGTAAATGTGATCAGATTAAATTAGAGTCAGGAGCCATCCGTTGACGGTTTTCTGGTTTCACCCAACTAGGTCTTCTGGCCACATTCGTTTAAGTCATCTAGTTTCAAGTGGTTAGCTGAACAACTGGTATTGTGGTGCATGCTGTGATGTTTATGCTTATTCGAGTAAACTTGGATGACACCTTTTATAAAGGGAATTTTGAGGTCTTCATGTGTGGCGTTATAGACCCACCGAGGCGCATTTGACATCATTCTAAGGGTTTTAGATTGAGGATATTGAACAATTTTCGTATTGGAAGGTTTGCTACAGCCCCAGAGTTTGATACCACATGCCCAAATTGGTCTCAGTATTGCCTTGTATATGATCAGTTTAGTTTTTAATGTAAGTTGGGATTTACGGTTTATTAACCAGGATATGCTTCTTACTTTTATGTCTAATTGGCGTCTTTTCGCTTTGATGTGTGATATTCATGTTAGCTTTCCAACGAGATGGAGTCCAAGGTATTTTATTTCGTTTTTAATAGAAATGGGAGTGTTGTTTAGAGTAATTTGAGAGCCATCGGCTCTTCTTATAATGAAGGGGACTTGATAGGACTTATAAGTGTTTACATTGATTCTCCACTGATTTAGATAGTTTTGTAGTTTTTCAGAAGTCTGGATTAGACCGAGGTCTGCGGCAAGAATGGCTATGTTGTCAGCGAACGTTGCTAATAGTGTGCCTTGACTAGCTGGTATATTGTCAGTGTATAGCAGGTAAAGGAAGGGTCCCAGTAGGCTTCCTTGAAGAACGCCAGATTTAATAGACTGGTACTCTCATAGGGAGTCTTTAAGTTTGACTTGGAAGAAACGGTTGGACAAATATGATTTAAGGATAGGAAATAATTGGTTAGATAGTTGTTGTTTTAGTTTAAAAAGTAAACCGACATGCCACACCCTAACTTGGTTTGCTTGATATTTAAAAGTGCTGATGTACATTAGTTTTGCTTCTAGACTTTCTTTGATTTTGTTTGCTATCCTATGGTATTATTGGATAGTAGAGTGGTTTGTCTGAAGTCAAACTGGTGGTTGGAAATTAAGTCATTAATGTTTGTTGCGTCTACAATTCTGGCAAGGAGAAATCTTTTAAAAATTTTTGACCATGGTAATAGGGAAGCTTATTAGTCTACATGAACTAGCATCAGTTAGAGGTTTTTTTAGATTTCAGGATCATAATTATTACGGCATATTTCCATAGTATGGAAGTAGCATTATCGTAACATGCTGTTCTATATGGTTGCCAGTAACACAACAGCTTTTCTGGGACAGTTTGTAAGCACTTCGCTTGTTATCAGATCGTATCCTGGAGCTTCATGAGACTTTAATAAGTTTATCTACGTTTTTAACTCCTTCTAGAGAGATTTATCATCTTTATTATCGCTGTGGTTCTCTGGGACGGTTGCAAGGTGTTCTGAAAATCTACTTAATTTTTTAGTATTTATTTGCACCCAATTATCATTTGCTTTTATTACTGGTGGAATAGATACTATAGGTCCCTTAAATTTCCTTGTCAATGTCCACAGTGAATGGTTAGCTGTAGATAGGGTGGCAAAGTAGCGTTTGAAAGATACGTTTTTAGTTTCTTGGATAACCGCATGAAGGTTGTGCGTTATCTGATTTAAATAAGTCTCTTCGAGAGGATTTCTAGTTGTTTATCATCTTCGTACAGCTCTGCTTTTGTCAGCGGCCAATTTTTTAATGTAAAGTAGAATATTGCGATTCTCTTGGACTAGTCTATGGACTTCTGAAGTGGATTTCCATGAGACGCTTTAAATTAGCGTGGTTAGATATTGCACAGCTCATCATTCATATGTTGGTAAAATAAATTCCAGTCCGTCTTTTTGGAACAGAGTCTCGGTGGAAGTTGTTTACATATCATATTAGTTCTTAGGGTTATTATTAAAGGACGGTGGTCAGAATGAAGATTAAGATTTGATTCGATGGCACTATGTAATTCAAAGATTTCCTTAGTTATGGCGAAGTCTAACAGATCTGGAGTTTTGTTTAGAACGGTCGGCTAATATGTTGCTTCTCCAGTCTATAAGAAGTTCAGATTTGTTCGTTCTACGACTTGCAGCAATGTTCTACCTTTAGGAGCAATGAGCCTAAATCTCCAAGCTGTATGCTTGGCATTCCAGTCACCAGCAACCAGTAAGTGGGAGCCAACTTGTTGGAAAAACTCATGGTATTTATCGGAGGTTATACCATGGCGTGGTGGATAATAGATAGTGGCAATTACAAGAGGTCAAGAGAGAACTTCTATTTTTAGAATGGTTAATATCACGTTTTCGTTGAGCAATTTGTTGAACAGACTCTTGAAATAATTGAGGAAGTAAGTTTGCTAGTTAGATCTGTTTCGTTGATATTTGATGTGGTGTTTAGCTGTTTGAGCATAGGTAGAATTTGTGACTGTTGAATTCGCTGGAGTAGAATAAGGCTGGGTCCGTTTGATCTTAATGAACCATTTATGTTAATTAAATCTTAGTATACTTTACATCCTCTGTAGTTCGCTAGATGATTTCTAAGGTATAAAGCACATGCTGTTGGGGTATGTCTAGATTTATTACAGCTCAGTGTGTTATGTGGTCCTTCACATTTATCAGACTTAAATGTTTTTCTACAGTACGTTTGCGTGTGCCCATAGTCTTGAAATTTTGTACACCGTACGATACTACCTTTATTCTATGGTGCTTCCACTCTGATTTTACAGATAGAAATTCCAATTTAAAGATATCTTTATTATTGTTAATCATTGGCTCCAGGTCTACGAAGAATAGGGATAATAGTCCTTTGGCAACCTTGTGTCTGACGTTAATAATGTTGCAAACTTTGTGTTCCTTTTTTTCAAGTTCTTTAATTTGCGGTAAAGGGGCAGAATGATGTATGGCTCGTATTACTACACGTTAAGCTCGATCTTCTGTTAATTGAAATGTGTGGTGTACTATTTCCTCTTCACTAACATAGCGGACAAGTTTTCTATAAGTATCTGGGGTAGTTGGGTTTGTTTTCACAACGTTGTTTGCTAGCTTTTCTGTTATTTTTGCTAAATTGTTAATCATGGCATTGTAATCTGTAACTTCATATATAAAAATTAGTAGAGGTTTAAGATTTCTTTTTACAGGATTTTCACCATTAGATTTATGGCAGTTACTTTCAGACAGAGTTTCAAACCTGTTTGCAGTTTTGATTTGAATATTAAGTTCAGTGGAAGTTTGATTTGTTCTTTTTCTTTAGTTACCATCTGCCAAGGGTGTTTAGTTTGATTTTCCATTTCATTATCGCACATTGACTCATCATCACAATCTAGATTACCTTCAATGGTTTTGTAATTTGTATTGAAATTTTTATTGTTACTATAAATATATGGTTTGCATTGACCTGTTGTAAAAGGTGTAGAGTAATTCAGATTCGGTGCGAGTACAGGTGATGTTTGGTTAGGTTTCTGACTAGTACCTAGGAACGATGCTTCATTAGCTGCTAGTTAGTATGAATAGATCATTAGCATTTGTGTGTTCCCAAATAGTTGATTTGGTAAATTTGATGATTGAACAAAAGATTCCATTCCTGGTTTGGCTGTTAAGTTACGGGACCCCAGGTCCCGTATTCGGGCGGAGTTGCTAGTGGAAGGGAACATGTTCCCAATCCCTAGTAATCGTCAATCACATATAGTATTATGAGAGTTTTAATAATGTATTGGGAAATATTGCCGTAAAATGTAAAATATATGCAGAATTTATTTATATATTTTTATCACTGCAGGTACTTGAACTCGAGCTCTTATCGCGCACAAGGTAAACACGTCTTTATCGCGTGAGATTCAAATGCAAACCTCAATCTAAAATTTAACTTTACTTTTAGTCCGGGTCTGAACTGGAAGCCGCCCAGCCTCGCCGTATGGCCGCGGCCGCACTATGCGTTCGATCTTTTGAAAATAAACCTTATAAATTACTTACTGTTTTTTATTTATATATTAAATGAAACTCTTGCATCCTGTTTTCTTTGCACAACACTTGCACTTATTTAAACAATAGTTTAATCGCGTTTAATTTAGCTTTTACTAGTACTGTGGTTTACAATGTGTTGGCACGGGTAAAGGCGGGCCGTATCCCAACTGATGAATTGTCATACGAAAAGAGCAAAAAATGGTTATCTAAAGCTAAAATTTCCAACTAAGAAACTCTTTTTAAAATCCATTTTTCCTCCAGAAACCTTTAATTATTTTAAAATTTTATTTTCGGTAATTAGTAGCTATAACTATAAATGTAATCAATTAACTTAAAAAATCAACAGACCATTTTTAATAGAAAACCAACAAAAATGTATTCAACATTCTTTGCTATATATTTGTGACAAATACAAAGTACTTTTCCTGTTAGTAATATTCCACAGCTTAATTTTCTAACACGTAAATATCAATTACAAACTAAAAAATTGACATAAAACCTAGAACGTGTGCAATAAATACATATTTGCGTGCGGGAAATGGATATGTGTTTGCACTCACAATTAAAGCTGCAATTTGCTTTGAAGCTTTTTTTGTCCCTAAAATACACTGAATGGAATATTTGGTCATAAGATTAAAATGCAAATAAAATAAGAATTATATACATCTTATGAAACGCACTAGTTAGGTCCGTGAAAAATAATAAGTAAGCTGCGGTGTTAACTAAAAAGTATCTTTCTTCCATAATGTACTTCGCTGTTACGTAAAGTTGATTAACACATTTAGAAGCACCACGATATAATTAACAAATTGCCCGGGGAGTTTGTTGTGTTTAGTTACGGTCATTTTAAAGATCACTCGCTTGATAGTTCCGACTGATACATCCATTTGGAAAGCTACTGCATTCATGTGTAATACGAAAATCGGGCCATAAAAATTAATTAGGAGTTTTCCATTAATTGTTTTTAAATTTAGGTACAATTTCGTGTTTTGGTAATTTAAAAATTGGAATTCGGGCAGATTTGAAAGTCAATCCTCAGGCCGATACATATTTATTCCTAATTTTAAACGCCTAAGAAAAGCACGTAAATAATACATAGTTGAAGATACTAAAGGTGCCATTAAAACAAAAAGGAGGTTTTTCCTCATCTAAATTAGTTGCCAAGTTAATTTATATGGCGATTAAAATGTCCATCACGTTCTAGCCCTGGAAAATTCTAAGACCGCCTCGTGTTAGAGAACCTACGCGTGTGACGTCAATGCTAAAGAATAATATGCTTCTAACCTGGTCGGACAAAAATTCCAAAAGTGACCGCTGCTGGGCACTAATCTGCCAATTCCACGGTCAGCATTGACGTCACGGATTGTATGAACTGTTGCCCATCGTTTAAATAGAACAGCGACTAATAGATATAAATTTTGGATACTACAGTTCTGGTAGTGGAGTAATAAGCAGATTATCTGAATTCATTTGTATTTATCAACAAAAAATAAATAAAACTCATCATAATTACTTATGCTCGCTTAAAAATGCTTTTGTATTTTTAATTATTGTTAATAAATCAGCATTAATTAAGTTACTACATGATGAAAACAACGACGTAACAATTAAGTACAATAAATTTCATCAATTATTCACTACTGATTTTAATTTTAAAGTCGGCGTTTCTAGCTTTCCTTTAAAAAATGCATGTATGTAACAACAAAGAAGTTTTTCTCCTGTTATATAAACATATCAGCCGTTGTTACATATATTTTTAACAGTACACACGAGAAATTGCTTGTAATCATAACATAAGTAGCAGCTCTTGCTTACCTTACAATTATATAAATTCGGCAAATAATATGACGCCTAATCTTGTTACATAATAAATTTGTTCTAAGATTCATTAATTTCAAATCTATATTTAATTAGACTAACTACAATTATTATATATAACATAAAACTAAATATACATTTAGATGCATAATTGGTTTTATTGTTAGTGTCAAAATAAACTGCTATAAAGTTTTTTACGTATTTTTTTTATTTATACAAAATTTTTAGCGTTTTCTGCGAATTAAGTTATTTTAGTGTTTAATATTTTTTCATAATATTTTTTGTTGTTTTACCGGTTATTGTTAAATACATCAACGTCATTTATAGTTACATATATCATTGATGCCGAAATTATCAATTTCATAGAACAAGTCTTGGCATAGCACAGAGAGGCATAATTAAGCAAATTTGAAGTGATAGGTCGCGAGGTCATAAAAAAGCGACCAGCCCTGAAGCTCTCTAAATATAGAGAGCTTTGAAATCCGCAGGGGAACGAAACGATCGACAAAGATAAGCCCAGGTACAACGGAGAGGAAAGTTTTGTTGCGGCAGTGACATTAACACCTGTCTTAACTTAGCGATAATAAACTATATAAAAACTACAACTTCTATAATTAATGAGAAAAAGAAACCTAACAAATTATTTAAAAATCAATTTAGTAACAAAAAATACTTTAGACTGTAATGAAACTTATAGTGTAAAATTCCAGAAAAAAATATGAAAAATAATTATAGTTTCGATAGTACCAGATGCCATAGTAATAGTTAATAAATTACCTAAAACCGACCATTTTTTTAAAATAAAAAATACTTTACCAGGCTCATATTTGTAACATACGAAGGGCGATCAACTGTGAAACAGAATTTCTCTTTTACGCCCCTTGAAGTGAACGGAGAGGTGCGATTTCCGAACGTTGTAGGTAGAGAGAGGAGGGAATCTCCGCGCAGGATGTCAGGCACTATCGTTTTAGTCAGTATGTCAAACAATGTTAAGAAATAAGTTACCGTCACCTTGTAGACAATCGATTATTATCAAGTTTCTCGCTATAGAGCACGTAAAATCGCTTGAAATTTTGAAAAGCCAAAGCACAGCTTGGGGGCAATACTCAAGTGTCTTCTTCTTCTTGTCGTGCCTTCTCTTAATAGAGGTTGGCGATTACATCGGCAAATGTTTCTCTTTCTGCAGCTGCTCTAAATATTTGTTGAACATTCATGCCTGTCCACTGCCTTATATTCTTAAGCCAACAAGTTTTCCTTCTACCCCTTCCGCGTTTGCCTTCAACCTTACCCTGTATGATAAGTTGGGGTAGGTTATATTTTTTATTTCTTAGTAGGTGTCCCAAGTAGGCGGTTTTTCTTCTTTTTATGGTAGTTATAATTTCTCTATTACAGTTCATTCTTTGTAATACCTCTTGGTTTGTAATCCTGGCTGTCCATGGGATTTTAAGTATTCGTCTCATCAACCACATTTCAAAGGCTTGCAGTTTGTCTATCTCGTGTTTATTTAGTGTCCAGACTTCCGTTCCATACAACAATATTGACCATATATAACTCTTTACCATTCTCCATCTGATTTGTAAATTTAGATTTTTATTTATCAGGAGTGTTTTCATTTTTATAAATCCTTGCCTAGCTATTTCTATTCTACTCCTTATTTCTATATTTGAGTTTAGATCTGAGTTTAACCAGCAACCTAAATATTTGAATTTTCCAACTTCTTCTAAAGCGTTGCCATCAATTGTAAAATTTATATCCCTAGGATTTTTACTCACTTGCATGATTTTTGTTTTCTTAGTATTGATTGTTAGGCCCATTTGTAAACTTGCTTCGTATACTTTGTTAATTAGCTGTTGTAATGCTCTAGGGTTGTCTGCAATTAGTACGCTGTCATCCGCGTATCTTATGTTATTTATCGTTTCCCCGTTTATTTTATTCCTAAATTGCAGTTGTGTAAGGCGTTCTGAAAACTACTTCCGAATAGAGATTAAATAACATTGGGGACAGTATGCAGCCTTGACGTACCCGCGTTTAATTTCTACGTTGTTTGTTTCAGTGTCTTCTACCATTACTTTAGCACGTTGGTTCCAATAAAGATTTTTGATTAGTTTTATGTCTCTTTCGTCTAAGCCAATGTTTTCCAAACATTCTATGAGTTTGATGTGTCTTACTTTATCAAATGCTTTCTCATAATCGAGAAAGCACAGATACACATCTTTTTTCTGATCTCTACATTTCTGCATCATTACTTGTATGCAGAAGAGAGCTTCACGCGTTCCCATCCCATTTCTGAAGCCGAATTGGTTGTCACTCACTACTTCTTCACATTTTCTATATATTCGGTTTTGCATTATCTTCAAGAGTATTTTAAGGGCATGGCTCATGAGACTTATTAATCTGTACTCATTGCAAGATTTCGCATTTGCATTCTTAGGCAAAGTAATAAATGTTGATTCCAACCAGTCATTTGGAATGTTACCGTTTCATATATTTATTATACAAATCAACTAGTATCTTTAGGTTGTCTTCGTTTATTAGTTTAATTAGTTCCATATATATGTTATCCGGTCCTGGGGTTTTTCCTATTTTTATTTGGTGTATTGCATTCTCTACTTCTCGCTTTAGAATTGTGGGTCCTTTTTGTTCTTCTCCTCTGTTTTGTATAATTGTTTCTGGTCTCTCGTCGTCAAACAATTTTTCTATATATCGTTCCCAGATTCTTATTTTCTCAGTTTCGTCCATTATTATTTTGTTGCTGTCATCTCTTATCATCATTTGTGTTTTCTTTCTGTTGGTGCCGACAACTTCTTTTATTTTCTTATATAGACCAAACATGTTGTGTTGTTCGTTCAAGCTTTCTATTTCGGTACATCTGTCGCACATCCATTTTTCTTTTGCTTCTTTAATTTTAATTTGTATAATTCTATTTATTTGTTTGTATTCTGTTTCATTGCTATTTTTGACAATTCTCCATCTATCCATTAGGCCTAATATTTCTTTCGTCATCCACTTCTGTTTAAAGTTCTCTTCTCCTTTGAATTTCAGACTTTAATTTCCAACTGTGTGTATCGTTGTTTTCAATTTTTGCCATAAATCTTCAATATCTTCTTGTGTGCTCCCTGTTATTTGTGAGCCATCACTTATCAAACTTGTTATTTCTTTATTTATATTATTTTTTACTTGTATTTTTGTTTCTGCATTTCGGAGTTTATCCACGTTTAGTTTTTTGTTTGTTTTCTTCTTCTTGATAATTATTTTCAGCCTAATTCGCATTTTGATGATTATGGGGTTGTGATCTGATCCAATGTCTGTGCCCGGGTATGTCTTAGCACTTAGTATATTGCTTCGATATCTTTTATTTATAAGCACATAGTCGATTTGATTTCTAACAATGTTGTCCTTCCTGTTTTGAGGAGAAGTCCAAGTATATAGTCTGCGAATTGGCATTTTGAACAATGAGTTGCTTATTACGTAATTTTCCTCTTGGCAGAATTGGATTAGCCGATCTCCTCGTTCGTTTCTTTCTCCTATGCTGTATTTACCTACAATGTCATTGACTTTCCCACTTCCAATTTTTGCGTTCAGATCACCCATTATGATGTTTATATCTTGTTTTTTTGTCAAACGTGTCATGTCTCTAATTTGCGAGTAAAATTCTTCAACTTCAGCATTAGATCTTTCCGTTGTTGGAGCGTATACTTGAATGATATTTATGTTGACAGGATTGCCTTTCAACTGTAAGAGCATGACTCTGTCAGAGTATGGTATAAAATTTTGGACATGTTGCTTTAGTTTACTGTCTATTACAATTGCTACTCCATTTGTATGTTTGTCTTGGTTTCCTGAGTAATATATGATTTTGTCATCAGATCTTAGAATTCCGGAATCAGGCCATCGTACTTCACTGATTCCTAAAATTTGTAAATTTATTCTTTTCATCTCCTGGATGAGATTTGCTAATTTTCCAGGTGAATATAGGCTGAGGACGTTCCATGTGCCTATTTTAATGGTTGAATTAATATTTTTCCACTCGGGGATTCTTAGCACCCCCTGGTTACTTAAAACCTGCCGAGGACTGGGGGCCATAATTAAGTTTCGTGCTGCCATGTAATTTTCTTGGAACAATAATACAGTGGTTTTCCGTTGCCTTCTGTATCGCGGTACTGATTGCCGGTTGTAGCGTCCATCGCTGCCGCCATCAGGTTCCATAAGTGAAGCTGTTCCAATCTCCTCGATTTCCACCTTCACTTACAGTTTTTTTTTTGAGAGACCCGCTTCCATCTTCAAAAGTTATTTCAACCAGGGCCATTAAATTCAATACTTGTAAGTTGCCCCTGGTTGCCCCTCATTTAGTTTAGCCTGTATGTCGATACAGTTTACCGGTGTGTGGCCGCTGTTTTATCTTTACAGCTACTAGGAGCCATAAATGAGAGTTGAGTGATTATTGAGGACCAAAACCCCAGTACGACTACCCAGTTACCCGGATAGCCCGACAGTACTGGAAGTAGAGGTGCTACCTCTAACAATCTCCATACACACTCAAGTGTAAGATGACAAAAAACATTCTATCAACACCAAGCCCGCACGTGTACATATTGGAGCATTTGTAAGACTATTTGAGCTTCACGCGATCCATTATATAATTGGAACTCTGCACCTCATGCTTCAAATCAATTGGATGAACCCCAAAAGACGATAAAAACTATGAATGTTGGCACTTTTAAACATCAAGGTATCAAGATATAAAAAAAAACATAACTAAAGAAAACATATATTACGTGTCTCATTCAACCACCCAACCATAGCACCCAATAATTGATGTCAAAAATCAATCGATGGAAGACAAGGAATATTGTCCCTTAATATTATTCGATATAAGCTAAGCGTTTGACAAGGTTTAGCATGATGGCCTCCTTTACAAATTCAAACATTCCATTTTAACATATTTAACTCGTATCTAAATGATTGTCAATTTAGAACCATAATTAAAGGAGAAACGTCAACCATCTTATAAAACCAACCATCCAATAAAATTGGGAGTCCCCATGGTACTGTATTAGGCCCAATACTTTATTTCTTATACATGACAGACCTACCAACAACTCCTAATACAATAACTGGTACTTTTCCGACGTTGCGGGTATAATTTTAAGCCATGAAAACCTAGATATTGCAGTCTATCACCTATAGCATCACCTGAACTTACTATAGGATTGGATGAAAAAATGGAAGATAAAAAACTACCACATCAATGTCTATAAAATAAGCTTTAATTTAAAAAAGATTGTTGTTCTCCAATTTCCATCAATAACAAAGTAATACTAGAATTTAGAACAATTAGGTATTAGAAAATATACTTAGATGACAAACTTACCTGGAAGCAACATATAATAAAAAAAAACTTTTCTGAGATTCAAAGAATTATACTGGCTTTTTGGTAGAAGATTCCTCTTAATCTTAGAAAACAAGCTTTTAGTATACAAAACTGCAATAAAACCAATATGGGCTTACAGGGTCAAACTTTGGGATGTGCCAGTAAGTCGAGCGTTGCTAAGCTTTAGAACTCAACCAAAAATCCTAAGAGCAAATACAGACGCACCGTGGTACGTGTCGAAGGACACACTTTATAATAATAATATTCGAGAAATAGAAAAGCGAGGTAAAAAGTGTCATAAAAAAACAAGACATCCAAATTATCTCTTGAAATCACTACTGCATTAGTCAAATAGCAGAAGATTAAAAAGAAAATACCAATCGACTTTAAGTGATGTTTTGGAGGTATCTTCAGTGGAAGAGTCTTTATCACGTTATTCCTTGGACTAAAATATTGTTGTCACTTTAGTATACTGCTAGTAAATTAGCCCACAGAATTATTTATTCTGATTGCTGCAATAAAAAAATATATACACGAAAGAAATCTAGAGCATTCCTTGCATTTGGTTGTTTCCAGATACTCTATTCTTGGTTTGAATAGGCTCTACTTACTGTTATTATTTTTTTAATAAGTTACTGTTGTATGTGAAACCATTCTATATCGTTGTTTTGCAATGCACTATAATATAAAAAAATGTATTTAAAACTTAATTGAAGTATCTCAAGTGTTTTGATGAACAGTTCATTATCAATACAAGATTATGTGAAAATTAGTAAGAGACTGTAAGCAATTCGAATACATTTTTGTCTTCAATTTTTAAATAATATCATTAATTGCTGTCTATATAAAGATGTTTTAGAGTACATCAGTATAGAATAAAAAAAGAATCCGGGATAATATAATAAATAACGCTAATTATTTAGTCAATTTTTAGTATATGTCTTTCACCACCTTACAATCTGGCACTTTAGAAACTAGTGGCGTTCTACTTTTGTGATGTATCTTTTTGGGCTAAATATTTTTAGAGATAATTGGAAAAGCTATGACAATTAACGGCTGCTCTTTTAAAATTATTACTGGGTTAAATAGAAATTTAATAATAACAGAATAATGAAGAAAGATGCATTTCGGAAAAATCTTAGTGAAACTATTTGATTGCCCTTTTGAATGAGCCTTAACAAGATATTTTACGTGAGTAAATTAAATTTTTTATATGCACCATGCGGCTTCTGATTGTTGTAGGTAGAGGTGCCTAAAGAGGCAACTCGTGGAGACGCGGTGGCTCAGATGGTTCAACCAGTTGGCTCCGTTCTCTAGCCGGCGCGCGCGAGTTCGAGTCTCGCTCAACCCCTGTGAGTGTGCTCAAAAAAAGGGCAACTCGTACCACTGCTTCTTTAATCGGTAACACAATACGGGAACAAGAAATGTTCTCATTAATTGCGCAAAAAATTACTATCAAGTTTTAAGAAACCTAAGGTACAATTTAGGAACAACTCCATTAATAAACGTTCAAGTGCATGGGATTATTTAATTTTGAGAGGACGAGAAACAGTTAAAAATGCAAGTCACTGAAAACCAAAGTGACCGAGAAAGACGACCGCTCATTAATGATTCTCAAAATTGGTTCTGTCAATTTTTGGACGAAACATTACTGGGATATGTGAGAAAAGATGCACATTTCCAATCTAAGAAGTATTCTGACCCATGCAGCTCCCAAATATCTACAAAAAAATTAAAGAATTGTTCTGCACTATACTGGAATATCCTCCCTACAACCATGACTTATTACTACACTTGGTCCTATTTTGAGCTTCCTGTATCCATTTCAATCCGTCCACTTTTTTTATATCGTTGTACCATCTATTGGGTGGTCTTCCTCTGTTTCTTCTATATTCCCACGGCCGCCACTGAAGCATTGTTTTTGTCCATCTAGTTTCTTGTGTTCTGGCAAGGTGTCCGGCCCAACTCCATTTCAGATTTGCTATTGCTTCAATAACATTTGTCACTTTTGTTTTCTCCCTAATCCATATATTAGTTTTTCTGTCACGTAGTGATATGCCTAGCACTTTTCGTTCCATTGCTCTTTGAGTGGTTGTTAATTTGTGCGTGTGTAATTATGTTAGAACATAATGTAGAAATTTTTTTTTGTATACTTCCATAAATTACAAGAAGTAATTGCAGTTTAATTTGTTTTACCAAAATTTCTTAAGAAATTAGGTGCAATTGGATTATTAGGAAAAGTAACTGTATTTTTCAATAAACATGTCATATATTTAACATTTTAGATAGTTTTGGCAAGAGTATTTGGAGACTATATCAATCCATAGCGTTTAGAAACTGTCAAGTGTATTATCACAATGTATGTGAAACGTGGTGCACATCATTGTCCCAGAACACTCCAAAAATTTGAGACCACTGGGTCTATTGTGCTCAACTAAAAACATTGTCTTCGTTCGTTCTAACTAATTTTTTTGCTGAACACAAAAACTAGGTTACGACAAAATATTTTGGCTTGATTGGGGAAGGTGCAGATCTTACAAAATGTAATTTCAACAAAACTGCACTAGTGTATGTGAAACAATAGACTTACTGAAATCCTTGTTATCTTGCGGTGAAATTAACTGATAGTCAATGTCATGTTATGTAACATCACCAGATTGCTTTTTATGGGATATTATTAATGGTTAATTAAAATTTTTCTGTATATATGCTAGCAAATCTACTTAAAAAATTTAAAACTGTAATCACATAATTTGTTTTATTGAAATTCACATATAGAACATCTAGCTAAGTATTCGCTTAATAATCATGCTCATTATACTGAGACTCGTCGGAAGAGGGAATAATTAAAAATATGTAAGCGCCTAACAGTAAGGCAAAAAATGTCACTATACAGGGTGATTGTAAATATATGCGACAAACTTTAAGGGCTGATTCTGGGGTTATTTTGATAATAAAAGTTTATATAAATAAATGTCCAAAACAGCTTAGTTTTAATATTATAGAATGTTCAATAACAAATTAAGAATTTGTATAGTATAACTTACACCGTCCAATACTATAATTGAGTCTGCAAATTGTGTCAATTATTTGTTATTTTAATATTATTGTGTCAAAGCATTTGTTTATTAAAGTTTATTGCCAGCTTCTGTTCTTCAAAATGAATTACACAATTGCTGAAATGTGCGATATGCATTTTTTACGGCTTTGCCAATGGCAATTCACGTGCAGCTACACCTATTTATGAATAACGATGCCCGAGTCGTGTAATCCCGCATCATTCCATATTTGCCTATCTTCATCAACGTTTTAGCGAAACGGAAGTTTTAAAAAACATACGGCTAATAACGGACACAAGTTGAAGAAATGGTGATAAATCAAATCGAGGAACATCCTACTACAAGCACTAGAAAAATTGCCTCTGTCTTAAAAATAAGTCAGACCACAGTTTGAAGAGTTAACAGTTGCACCCCTATCATATTCTACGAGTGCAGGTAGCTTTCTCAACTTATTTTCCGCAAACGGTGGGTTCGTGCCAATGGATGCAACATAAAATCGCACAAAATCCTCAGTTTTTGGCGTAAGTACTCTACACCGACACGAAATAGGCGAGTTTTTAAACAAAAATATCAAATGAAAATAAATAAATTAAAGACAAAGACAATAATATGTGGGAGACGTGGGCATGAACAGATTGGAATACGAATAGAGGGTGAAAGAATAGAAGAAGTTAACAAATTCTGCTATCTGGGGAGTATTATATCTACGAACGAAAGATGTAAACGGGATATAAATAGCAGAATAATACAAGCAAAAATAGTTTTCAATAAAGTGAAGCATCTCCTGACATCGAATCGCATTAAACTAGCAAGAAAAATCCAACTAATGAAAACATATACATGGAGCCAAGCTTTGTATGGGTGCGAAACATGAACGGTTAGGAAAAATTGCTACAAAAAACCATTGAAAATAAAATGAACGAATATAACATTCAAGGAAGAAGTGCGCCGAAGGGTTAAAGAACAAAGTAGTTTTTGGACACAGATACAAAAAAGAACAGACAAACAATTGGGGCATATTTTGAGACTCAAAGAAATATTAAAAACTATACTGGAAGAAAAAATGCGAGAGGGAGAGCAAGAATGGAATATATAAAACAGATAATGAAAGACGTCGGTTGCCAAAATTATAATGATCTAAAGCTGTTATCGGAAACCGATAAAATGGAAGTCTGCGACAAAGCAATCTAAAGATTGATAACAAGAAGTTTTTCTTCTAAATATTTTCTTTAAAAATTTTCTTTCTTATACTTCTAACATATTTCATTATGTTCTTAAAATTCTCATATCCAAATGTGCCTTATAATCGTTTTATAAATTCTTATTATTAATTTTTTTGTTTTCTTGCATATTAATTTATTGAGCAAGTGTTAGTAACTGATTTTTAACATTATTCTATGCCGTGTTTCTTTTTTTGTATCTGGTTTTCTGCTGCACATTGTCTCTAAGCATGAAAATTATAGAAGCTGCTGTTATCTCCAGTTATTCCCCTGATCTTTGTCTATTCAAACCATAATATTTGTATGTTTATTTATCACAAGACCCGTTTTCCTGGCTTTTTTTCTAATCTACCTATTACTCCCTGCAGTTCTTGCTTACTTCTTGTTAGCGATACAATGTCATCTGCAAAGGCAGTGGACTGATAAAGTTTGTTGTAAACCTAAGCCTGGTCTGTTAATATTAGCTGCTCGTATTACTCTTTCCAAGACGCAGTTGAATAGAAGCGATAATCGTGCCGTACCCTTTCTTTGATTCTAAATTGTTCTGTTGTTTTACCTCTTATTCTTACTGTGTTTTCTGTTTTGTTTAACATTAACTTTGCCATATTAATGACTATCTACAAAGTCAAAATAGTCGTCCAATCGGATCTTCGGCTAGGGACAACTAGAGAATACTAGAAATATCGAAGCATAGAATGTAAAAACGCTTCTTAAAAGTGGAAAATTAAAAAACGTAAAATTATAAATAAAGAGACTAAAAGGAGACTTTTGGAGTGAAAATCACAAAATCATAAACAGAGCCGCGGTTTGCCGAGATGCAAGTGTAGTAATAATTCTAAATAAGCAAATTGGAAGGATAGTTAAGGGTTATCTTATGCAAAATGAAAGAATCATCATGGTTAAGTTAGAAACAAAACCGACAGACACACACAGAAAAAATATACAAAATGCTAAATAAATTGATAAAACAAGTAAGAGGCGAGGAAAACTTGATCATATTGAGCGACTGAAACGCATTGATTGAAGAAATAATTAAAAATAAGATTACAGGAAAATATCAACTAGGACAAAGGAATGAAATAAGAGAGACTAGTGGAATTTTGCACAAAATACAAGCTAGTCATAACTAACACGTTCTAACATCATAAAGGCCAAAAGGATAGAAAAAGATATTAAATTGACTACATCCTGACAAAGCAAAAATTCAGAAATTAAATAAAAGTCAGCAGAAGCTACCTAGGTGCGGACGTGGATAGCGACCATAATTTGGTCATGATAAAGGCAAAATTAAAAACAACCCCGTTATTTTTGAACATGTTCGCCATTCATTACGGCGAAGGACAAAACCCTGTATTGCAATTGGCGGCGATCATTTTCAACAATTTCTATAGGTTTATTTTGTTTATTACCTACCTTTTATTGTATAAACTCTTAATTTATTATTAAACCTATAACTTTAAAACTAAGTTGTTTTAGACGTTTACACATATGAACTTTTGTGATCAAAATAACCCAGGAATCAGCCTTTAGAGTTTGTCGCATATATTTGGAATCGTGTATGGCAGTTTTTGCACTATTTATATTTATTGTAAGCTTTTAAGATCAGAGCAAAGCCAAAAATCAAATTTCGAAAAAACTATTGACATACTGCAGAAAAAAAGACTTGTAAATCCCAAAACAACAGAGAAGAACCAGAAATAAATTTGTTCATCCAAAAATCTTCTTCAAATAAGTTTTTTAATTACTCTTTTTATTTGCAATCTGTAATTTCATATTTAGCAAATTATATGATAAATTATAGTCATCTTCATATAGTAAGTAGTTTTTAGACCTTCAGTATATATACCTAAATATAATATGTTTAAAAACTAAACCTTAATTCTAAAACTAACTTAACTTTAAAATAATCAAAATCTGTTTGAATTCATTCCAAAAGTCTGTTATTGTTGCTTTGCTGGTTTATAAAGTTTGTTGCCAAATTGCTTTGGGTGTATGTTGTCGGGTTCGATATTGTTTGCTGTAGTTGCCTTTTATTCTTGTAAAGTTGAGATCTTCCGATTATTTTGAATAACTGTGTCACGTACCAGGGTGCGTTTACAACCATACTTTTGACTGAAAATGTTCAAGTATCTCTAAATTGGATTTGGAAGTGGCACTCCAGAATTGGATTCCATAGTACCACATCGGTTTAATTATAACTTTGTACACAAAAAACTTGTTATTGAAGGTATGTTTTGAGTTTCAACCAAGTAGCCAGTATATTTTGGTGAGTGTTAAACCTAACTGTTTCCTCTTCGTGAATAATTGTTTTCGCCAGGTGAGCCTCTTGTCCATGTGAAGTCCAAGGTATTTTACATCTTCCTAATGTAGCAGTTGAGTGTGATTTAGATAAATAGGAAGGCAAGTTTTTTGTCTTGTGGTGAATGTTATATGTGCAGATCTTGTTTTAGTAACTTTTATTCTCCACCGTTTATATTAAGTATAACAGAGACCCAAAGATACTGCTTTGTGGAACTTCAGCATTTATCACATAGTTCAGTTAGTTCAGTGCCAACATTTACTAGGAAGTATCAGTTTTGCGAGTATAATTTGAGTAGGAGGAAATAGCTTAAGGGGCATATTAATTGTAACTTAGCTAACAATTGATCATGTCACACCTTGTCAAAACCCCGCGTAAGGCCAAGAAATGCTGTGGGGTAGTATTGTTTGTTTTCAAATACTTTAATGATTTTATCAACAACTCCGTGAATTTTCTCTATCGTGGAGTGGATAGGTCTCAAACCGAACTGGTGGTTGAATATATTTTCGTTATTCTCAAGAATTGCAGAGAATGTAGTTTGTAGAATTCTTTCAAACACTTTAAAGGCTGTGGGTAGTAGGCTTATCAGTCGATACAATTTTACTTTTTTGGACGTTTTATGCTACCTTCCACTGATTTGGAAAGTACCCAACGTGCAGGATTGCATTAAATGGTTGCGTGAGATATTTTATTCCCTTGTAGAACAATTGTTTAAGAATTTTGTCAGTAGTTATCAGGTTGCATCTCGGTGCTCCTTGGAGCGTAGTGTTTTAACAATGCTTTAAACTTCAGCGATTTTGATGCGTGAGAATGGTAGCTGGAGTTGGTAAGGACTTTCAAGTATCCGTATTAGCAAAAATACGCGCTTTCTCCTCATTGCTTCTAGCCCATACTTCTTGACGGGCCCTGATTGGCGGTGAGGCTTTTATAAACTGTTTAATCTTTTTAGTTGCACTCCCTGACGAGTAATTAGTATCTTCAGTAGGTGTAAGTTCGCTCAGGAAGGTTTTAATATATTTGTTTTTGTTATTGTTAAGGAGCTCTTTTAGTTTTGGGTCTTAGCATTGAGCAGTCGTTTGCTTTTAGGCGTTCATAGTCTCTGCAATTGTTTTATGAACCTTCTCTTTTACGAGATTTTTTGTTGGATTAACGGGGCAATTGTAGGCTACGTTAGGTACAATTGGCTCAGCCGTTGCGTTCTCACCCGCCTGTTGCACTGCGCCAGTGAATAGTTTGACAGCTGTTTCAAAGTCTTCTTCCGTTTAACATTTAATGGTAGATATTGTCGAGGATTCCTCTAAATTCGCCCAGTTTGTTTTTGTATTACTTACACTTGGTTGTTTACTTGTGCTTATTGCTTTTCCAGATAAAGTAATTAAGACTGGAGAGTGCTCAGAAGATAAATAAAAGCATTATTTTGCTATAGCAAAGTTATAAGAGATGCCTTTTGTAATACCAAAGTTTACGAGGTCGGGTATTTTATTTCCAACTGTTGGCCAGTACGTGGGCTTTTCGGTGAATAGATACTTCATTTGTAGTAATTCTGAAACTCCAGTTATTATGCGTTATAATCTTCATTAGCAATTAATCGTCGCCCTAAGGGGCTAAATATTTTTCATATTGCTCATGTTTTACGCTGTGCTTGGGGGGGGGGGGGGGAAGTAGATGAGATAGTTAAAAGACTTGAGGAGTCTTCTATGACTATATTTGTGGTTTGAAGAAAATTTTTGCTGTAACTGTTAATTTAACGGTGTTTTATTGAATTTTTTATTATTCCTACTGATTCACGTCGTGCGGTGCCATTTGTATGATTGGTGAAGTAATGTGAATAGTTTGGGACGTTGCTCTCGGTAAAATGTATTTTAGATATGAGTATAATATCAATGTTGTAGTTATAAATAAATACTTTTAGTTCTTCTGCGTGTTGTGAGAGCTCATTTGCGTTCCATAAACGAATTGTAATAAGTGTTCTATTATTTGAATTTAGAGATCACAAATGTAAGAATGTTTAACCTGGTGCCTATTTGTTCAAGTAAGCCATTCATCATGTTTTTTAACTTCAGCAGGTCGTTGGGTTATCAAGAAAATTGATTTTGATTTGAGATTGCCATAGAATTGTTGATAGTATGAGATTGTTGGTTTTGTTCGTTGGTTGTTGAATATAATAGTCCAGGTTGAGTTTGTTGGTAAGTTTTGATTTGTAGAGGAAGAGTATGCAGTTTTGGTCAAAGTGGTGGGAATTGCTTTTTCTGTAGCTCTTTGTAGATTGTGCATCCTTTATAATTTACCGGCTAGTTTCCACAATATAAGGCACATTAGACAGTGATGTGATCCCCTGCGCATTTGACGCATTGTGGTTTTAAAATACAAAAATACACATATCTCTGGCACTAGACTATTTCTCGTTTGTACGTTGGCGAATTAAATTTGATTTTACACTGTTGGAGATGTTCCACTTCGTAAATAATTTTACGCCTTTCAGTTCAATGAAAAATATTGGAAGGAGTGTTTTGGTTTTGTATTGTCTAATGCTCCATATGTTAGTTACTGTGTGACCTATTTTTTCAATTTTATTTTTAATGTTATCTATCGGTATTGATAAACTGTACAAATTTTTTAGGACTTGAAATTACTTTCCTTTTTTAACTTGTTAGTGTGAAATTCTGTGTTTTTGCGGTCAGGGCTTTTATAATTTTTCCGTAGAATTTTGCTGCTTTGGGCTGCACTTTTAACTGATTATTTGCAAGGGCTTTAATGTTGTATTGTTGTATGCATATGGTTTTAAATAGCTGCACCAGATGTGCAATAACCTTGACTCCATTTATAAAAATTAGAGGAAGTTTTGAAGTTTCTTCAGTGTCTTGTTGTTGGTCGTTTGTATTTTTATTTGATGGGTTAAACCGGTAATCATCTTCTTTTGGTTGTTTGGATTTATGTTCAGTTTGATTTTGAATATTTCTGCCTCGTTTATACGTAACTGTAGCCCATCAAGTACTTCTATTGGTGTATTGGCTTAGTTGAAGAGGTTGGAAATATAATAATTGTTGTGGCTATGGCAGTATTATACTTATTATATATTATTAAGGAGCCGTTTAAAATGTCACGTACCGGTGTTTCATCTCCCCTGATGGTGGTGGAAATGCCATAAGGCTCTCACATATGTTGTGTAGTGTGTATAATTTGTATTTAAATTTAAATAGCTAAAGTAAGTAAATAAATAAATTTTAAATTTTTAAATATTTACTCGCTTCGTGCAAAATTTAAAATTAAAATTAAATTTATCAATTAAATACCTGTTCTTAACAAGGCTGCAGTTTTTGTCGCTGGAGCAGGGCAGGTATACATAGCTCGCAACACGTCCGCTTGGCTTCAATACACAGGCCGTATTTTTACCAAATAAGTAAGTAAAATTTTGCGCAGATATTATATTATTATACTTTTATTAAATGCATTTATTGTCAGTGGATGGGTGCTGCACATATAATGTTTTCTATTTTTGTATTTTATAGATACAAATTTTATTGGGAGGCCGTAGTTCCAAATAGAGTCAGAATGCTTTTAAACATAATGTAAAAAGGTGCATAGGTATAAATAAAATAATCTCATTCCAAAATAATACTTATAAAACAATTAAATATATATATATATATATATATATATATATATATATATATATATATATATATATATATATATATATATAATATTTAATATGGTATCAAAAACAAAAGTTTAAAAAGCCGTAAAAGTATTTTCGTATTACAATTATTTTATTTTACAAAATAATTGCTTCGGGTGGGTCAATATTATATCATTATACATATAATCCTGTCATTTATATGACATATCATAACTCAAGATTCAGTCTTAGTAAAATCAGAAGTTGACTATTTGTTTCAGCTGATCTAAAAACAAATTATAGTAAAGCCAAAGGTGGTTCTAAATAGAGAGGCAGCAACTGGAAAAATCCTATTCAAATTGTATGGTAAGAAAGTCAAATATTTGGTCAAATTTATGATTTAGTTCGTCAGCAGTGTTTAACACACTGGAATGTATAATCAAATCCATCACAAGTAAGATTTAAATTTTATAATGTTGCTAAATTACACTGCTAATTAATGTAAAACCAGCAACTGCCATTAAAACCGCAGCTGAACTGATATGATTGTGTTATTTTATTTGTTTGCATTTTTTATCAAGGGATTCTTCTAATAACAATTGTTAACAAAATTACAAACATGAAATAACATGTGCCAGCGCTTTTTATAAAAATGAACATTGTCAAGGACTGCGCATATAAGTATTCTAGCGTACGATTATCTAAAGCTATCACTTACTTGTTAATGATATGTTAAGGGATGTGTTAGCATCGTTCTTATCTCCAAAAATTATTTTAATTATCTCCTTTTATTAAGTAGCATTAGAAAATGTTTATTTTTTAACTTTGTACTAACGTAGCTTTGTGTTGCGTTGTATACACCTATTATCACTTTTATTTTTTTTAACTATAAGAGTTTACAAAGAGGAAATATTTATGTGAACTTTTCAATTACAGCTCCTTCTTTTGTATAAATAAGTAAATTTTATTCAGAACATTTCTGCATAGAATGATTCAAATTGTGCTTAAGGATATTTCTCCTGCATAAAATACACAATAATGAAACAATCTAAATTTGATTGCTGTCAGTGTGAAGTATTGGCAGTTACGTACGAACTAGAGTGTTGGCCAAATGTCCTCAATGATTCGGCTGACATGTGACCATTCTTTTAGCAAAATTTTCCTTAATGGTTACATAAATGTGGCTGAGTTTCAGCAATTAAATGTTTGATGTTCTCTTTTATCCTGAAATTCTAACAAGTTTGTTGACAAATCTTTTTCTTCGAATAGCTCCGAAGGAAAAAGTTTAGTTAGATTAGAACGCAATATCATGATGGCCAATTGATGTCACTTTTCTGCGAGATAACACGACGAGAAAATTTGGTTTGGAGTAAAGTACTATGTGACATCTTGTTTATCTTGTTAAAACCACATGTCATTTATGTTCAAATCGTTGGTTGTATCATTTCCCGATAGCACACATCTTTGGCAGTAATAGCTTTGCCAGCTTCGTTCTCAAAGAAGTAGTTCCCGATGCTCATCAAACAGAACATTTCTGTGGATAAACTGTTTTTTTTTGTGAATGGCACGTGAATTTTCACTACCCCTGATGCAAAAATTTTGACGACTCACAAATCTAAAGAAAAATGAGCTTTATTGTTCCACAGACTGTTTTCATAATAAACTTAAATGATGTTTTATACACAGCGTACGGTACCATAACTACTTTGGCATGTGTTTAGATACCAATTATACAAATACAAGCTTCTAATGTCTATAGAATGCAATTAAAATATTAAGTTCAATTTGGACCATCCTATATTTATTGCGCCACAAGTGAATACACAAAATAATTACTTTAAACTGGTCAAAAATAAACGAAACACCTCTCAATAGTTTTAGAAGTTTAGAATAATAAGTTAAATAGTCGTTTTTTTGTCTAATAGTATTTCTATAAAACTATCTATGAGGGGACCTTCTCGTATTCGACCAAAAAAAAACGATATTTTGGAATTTTTTGTAGGAGAACTGGTGTGGCGGCCTTTTCGCCCTTGAACCGCTTTATATCGCGGCGGCATGCGGACCTTTGATATCAGCTACGTTTTGCCGTCGCACACAAACGGCATGGGCTTTTGCTCAGCCGAACAATTCACGCCCCGCAGCGCGGCCAGTTCGGTCGTGTCTTAGTCCGCATAAATTCAGATTCAAGCACCGCAGCTCGGCCAGTACGGTCGTGTCTTAACCCGCATACATTCACGCATATTCAACACCCCGCAAATATTCAAGCACCGCAGCTCGGCCAGTACGGTCGTGTTTCACCCGACATTCGCATCCGCAAATATTCGCATCGACGCGCAATTTGGTCGTGTCTCAACATCCCGCAGATACCAGATCCGCAACGCAGGTGGCCACTTGAATCGCCGACGAAGCCGAAGCCGCCGATTCAGGTGAGCGATTTGGCAACATTGGTTGATATCGGTAGCCGCCCCATCCGCTAACGCGACGGCCGTTTAAGGGACGATTTTGGCCTTATCGGCTGACCTTCCACTACGGGCCGTACTACGTTTCCACACCGCACCACGAAAGCGGCTATTTATACGCCTGCCTCTCCATTTTTTGGCCCTTACGAGCCCGATCGGTATCGTATCCCACACCGCATCACGAGAGCGGCTATTTACACGCCTGCCTCTCCATTTTTTGGTCGTTACGAGCCGGATTGGTATCAGATACAATTTATTACGCTTTATTCAAGTAAAGTTCCCTTATAATGGATAAGCTTGAATTAAAATTAGTTCAGTTAACTGCCAAAAAAGAGGCGATTTTCGAACGATTTAATCGTTTATATAACATATCAAAAAATATTTCAAATTATGAATTACGCTCAAACGAATTATTTTTATCTCAAACAGAAGCTATTAGTGAATTATACAGCAGGTTTGAAACAATAATTGATGAAATTAACAATTTGCAGTTTGAAATTGATCAGACTCCTCCAGACTACTCATGTTTAAATTCTATTGAAGATTTATATTCGAGTATTAAATATAAACGCAACCTTATATTGTCAAACAGCAAAACATTTACATTAGATCAAAAAAGAGGTATCGTAAAATTACCGCCAATTGAACTGCCTTCTTTCGATGGCAAGACTGAGAGCTGGCCAATATTTTACGAAATATTTCGTAGCAATGTGCATTTAAATACAAATTTGACTGACGCGCAGCGTGTGCAGTATTTGATTAGTAAATTAACTCATGACGCTTTAAAATTAACCGCAGGTATTATTCCTACAGGGGATACTTACAATATGATATGGGACAGTCTTGTTAAAAAGTATCAAGATAAACGTAGTTTAGGCAGTCATTATCTAAATAACATTCTGGACATCAAAGGATGTCTCGGTAATGCTGTTAGTTTGAATACATATATAGAAAAATATTCCGCGTCCATCGCCGCATTAAAACAGTTAGACATTCCCGACCTATTAGATTTTGTCTTGTTACATTGTGGTTTAAGAAAACTTGATCCCCAAACGCTTCAACAATTCGAAAATAGGGTGAGCGGAATAGAATTACCCTCCTGTAAACAATTTATTTCATTTACGCAAGATTATGTCAAAGTACTCGAGCGCTCGCATGCTAATAATTCGTAGACCAAGCCGCGCGCAAATTTCAGTTTACCTTATCACAGTCTTGGCCGTGGCGCACAAGGTGCCTGCAAGTCGTTTGTATCGAGTGAACAGATTTTTAATACGCGTTGCCCGCTATGCGACAGAGAACACCAGCTATTTCGCTGCATTGAATTTAAAAATATGAAATCACCGCAAGCGCGTTTCGAGTTAATTAAAGCGAAACGCGGCTGTATAAACTGTTTAAGTCAATCTCACTCGTTAACTAAATGTAAATCACGGAACGTTTGTAAAATTTGTAAAAAACCGCATCATTCTTTACTGCATTTTTCGAACTTAAAGGATGATCGCCCTATTAAGCCGTCTAACCCTATTAAGGCGGCTGGACCGCAAGCAGCTGACCGTGCGCCCATATCAACGCAATCAGTATCACAATCTCACGACACGTCTTCCGTATCGCTTAGTTCAGCAGTTTCTTCTAGTTCAGCTATATTGTTATCGACCGCACAGATCTATGCACATGGTAAAAACGGAAATACGCTCGTCGTCAGGTGTTTAATAGACAACGGGTCGCAAAATAATTTAATTACTATGGATTGTTGTAAACGCTTGAACATTCCCATAATTAAATTACGCAATTCATCTTTACAAGGTGTTGGTATGACCTCGCGACCTGTACACGGTTTTATTAATTTCGCAATAGAATCACGAATTAATCCTAACAACAAATATTACATTCGTGCTTTAGTAGTTGACTGTATTACAGACAAACTTCCTGCAAATTTCATTACATTAAATGAAGATATGTCATATTTAAATAATTTACCGCTAGCCGATTTATCCTGGAATGTACCGGGAGAAATTGACGTTGTTCTTGGTGCTCAACTGTTTCCTTATATTTATTTGGGAGATAGGGTCGATTCTGGTAACCGCGCACCACCCGCTATATTAACCAGCTTTGGTTACGTGCTTATGGGAGATATTGCATGTCATTATGATGCAACCTGCCTACATAGTACTACATCTTCGTTTACCGCGCTTGCTAACGTTGACATTGAGTCAAGTTTACGGAAGTTCTTTGAGTTAGAGGAAATTCCATCTCAACGTTTTATTAGTCCAGATGAATTAGATTGCGAAAATAACTTTAACTCTTCGATTTTATTTAAAGACGGCAGATATTTTGTTGATTTACCCTTTTCTCGAAACCCCTCGAGTTGGGTAATTCACGCGGTCTGGCTCACCGTCGTCTACTTGCGCTCGAGCGTAAATTCGATTGCGTGCCAACCCTACGAGAAAATTATAATAAAACTATCGCCGATTATATAACGCAGGGTATTTGTCCCAGGTGCCTGACTCTGAATTGACAGAGGAGGGTTACTACATACCGCATCACGCCGTTGTCAGACCAGATAAGGACAGCATCCGTATCGTTTTAGACGCTAGTGCTAAACCGCACTCAGGGCTGTCACTTAATGACATTTTGCATGTCGGACCTAATTTGCAGGCCGACTTGTTCTCGTTGTTACTCGACTTTCGTACATTCCCAATAGCAATGACCGCTGATATAAAACAAATGTTTTTGCGCATCGGAGTAAACGAGCACCATCGTAAATACTTACGAATTTTATTTCGTTTCAGTAGGAACGAACCTATTCGCACTTACAATTTTGACCGCGTACTCTTCGGGCTAAAGCCTAGCCCTTACCTAGCTATGCGTACGTTACGCAACTTAGCGTGCGAGCATAGTGATCGCTTCCCTGAGGCTTCGAAACTGGTAGAAACTCAGTTTTATATGGATGATTATGTCGATTCGGTTCCCGATGAACAGACTGCTATGCGACTGTCTCGCGAATTAATCGATTTATTTAAATTAGGCTCTTTCGACCTTGTCAAATGGGCCACTAATTCACCCGCTTTATTGGAGGTTCTTCCCGAGTCTCACCGCTTACCAGTAAATTTTTCTGGCATGGGTAACGATATTTACAATTTTAAAATCCTTGGTTTAACCTGGGATCCTGCTGACGATTACTTTTCTTTGACAACAATCGCTGTAGAAGATAAATGCACAAAGCGCACGATTCTATCGCTAGTTGCCCGCTTATTCGACGTACTTGGCGTTGTAGCTCCAGTTGTGCTGTACGCCAAAATTCTTATTAAGGAACTATGGCTAGCTAAAATAGACTGGGATGAGGTTCCTCCGGAATCCATCATCAGTCGCTTTTCAGCTTTTGCACGCGATTTTCCGCACTCTCTTCTCTAAAATTCCGCGCCATATTGGCATTGAGCGAGTGAACAGTAGCCTTTTGTGAAGCTTCAGTGGTTACGGTTGTTGTGTTTAATCACTGATCCTGAAGGTAATATCACTGTCCGGCTTTTATGTGTAAAGTCAAAGGTTTCTCCAGTTAAGATAACAACGCTAGCTCGATTAGAACTTGTCGCCGCTTTGCTGTTGTCTAAGCTTGTTCGCGTGGTCCGCGATAAACTTTCCGCTCGTCTACCTATTACAGGTGTTTACGCCTTCTCGGATTCTACAATAGCGCTTTCGTGGATCCACTCATCGCCACATAGGTGGTCTATTTTTGTCAGCAATCGTATTGCTAAAATACACGATAATTTACCTGCCGCTTGCTTTAATCATGTGTCCGGGAAAGAGAATCCCAGCGATTGCCTTTCACGCGGCATGCTGCCTTCTGATTTAATTAAACACTCGCTGTGGTGGAATGGCCCTGCTTGGCTTCATCAGTCAAATAGCGAATGGCCTTTAAAATTCATTCCAACTGAGTGTGAAACTCTACCGGAGTTCAAATCGAGAGCGTTTGTTGTTAAAGCCGCGAATTTCGAACCACGTGTTTTTGACTCTATAGTCACCCGTGTTTGTTCGTGGAATAAACTGTTGCGCGTATTCATGTACATTCTCAAATTTGCGAGCAAAAAACGTAATGGTGATCAATCGGTTAAAGATATTCAAATCGCTGAAAATTTTGTTATTCGAATAGTTCAGAGTATTCACTTTTCTAACGAATTAAATTTAATTAAAGCCGGCGAACTTCCGTCTAAGAAGTTGCGCAGTTTATCTGTCTTCATCGATGACTACGGAATCTTACGTATCGGGGGCAGACTGTCCCATTCGGACCTGCCTTACGAGGCCAAGCATCCCGCGCTTTTACCTAAACGTGACCGCGTAGTTGACTTAATTATTGACCACTACCACAATACTTACTGCCACACGGGCCCCGGGCTATTGATGTCTATTATAAGACAGCGGTTTTGGATATTGGATGGTAGAACAGTCATTCGGTCCCGCTGCCGCAAATGCAATACTTGTTTCCGTTTAAATCCTGCACATCCAACACCTAAAATGGCTGAATTGCCACGATATCGTGTCCGCGACGCTAAAGCATTTGTACATACCGGAGTAGACTTTACCGGGCCTGTCGCTTATATACCTACTCGCCGTAGGGGTCAACGCTCTCAGAAAGTTTACATATGTTTGTTTGTCTGTATGGTTACTAAAGCCATACATATCGAACTTGTATCGGAACTTACATCCGATGCGTTTCTTTCCGCCTTCAAAAGGTTTATTTCCCGCCGCGGTCCAGTGTCTGTTATATACTCAGACAATGGCACCAATTTTGTCGGAGCTAAGGCACAGCTCGGCGAAATTTATTCTTTTTTGTTAAACTCCACTGTCCAATCTGATATCAAAAGGGAGCTTCTTAAAACACGCATTGAGTGGACAATGATTCCGCCACGCGCCCCGCACTTCGGAGGCATTTGGGAATCTAACATTAAAAGCGTTAAGACACACTTGTATCGAGTCATGGGCAAGCAGTTGCTCACTTATGAGGAACTTTTGACCGTGCTAGTGCAAGTGGAAGGTATTGTAAATTCTCGACCACTTAGTGTTTTATCATCAGATCCGCATCCGGATGTGCTCACTCCGGCGCATTTTTTAATGTCCAGTCCCCTCAAGTATTTACCTTCTTCTGAATTGACAGAAGAAAGCTTGAACTTAACAAACCGCAAAAGGCTTTTAGATCAGCTTGTATTGTCTTATTGGAAAAAATGGCGAGTTGAATACTTGCACACGCTGCAAGTTTGGCAAAAGTGGGGATCACCCGATCGCCCAATAGAGATCAGTACTGTTGTTCTCTTGGGTCAAGATAATGTACCTCCTTTAACTTGGCCACTAGGCGTTATAACAGAGACTTTTCCCGGATCGGATGGTGTAATACGCGTAGCTTCAGTAAAAACCGGGTCAGGTACATACAAACGTCCTGTCACCAAGCTATATCCTTTGCCAACCCAATAAACAGTATTTTAGATGACTCATGTATATATAGATAGTGTATTAATAGGGCATTTATATATAGTTTGTTACGATATAAATCTAACCGCAATTTAACGCACCTGAAATATAACAGTTAATTTCAGGAATTTAATGACAATATTGTTTCAAACCGCTGTTAATAGCTCCTTGATAAAGTAGTAATTTTTTTGAAAGCTCAGGACCTTTCAAGGCGGGGAGTATAGTATGGCGGCCTTTTCGCCCTTGAACCGCTTTATATCGCGGCGGCATGTGGACCTTTGATATCAGCTACGTTTTGCAGTCGCACACAAACGGCATGGGCTTTTGCTCAGCCGAACAATTCACGCCCCGCAGCGCGGCCAGTTCGGTCGTGTCTTAGTCCGCATAAATTCAGATTCAATCACCGCAGCTCGGCCAGTACGGTCGTGTCTTAACCCGCATACATTCACGCATATTCAACACCCCGCAAATATTCAAGCACCGCAGCTCGGCCAGTACGGTCGTGTCTTCACCCGCAAGAAACATTTCGCATCCCCGCAAATATTCACGCATCGCAGCGCGGCCAATTTGGTCGTGTCTCAACATCCCGCAGATACCAGATCCGCAACGCAGAGGTGGCCACCTTGGAATCGCCGACGAAGCCGAAGCCGAAGACGATTCAGGTGAGCGATTTGGCAATTCATTGGTTGATATCGGTAGCCGCCACCATCCGCTAACGCGACGGCCGTTTAAGGGACGATTTTGGCCTTATCGGCTGACCTTCCACTACGGGCCGTACTACGTTTCCACACCGCACCACGAGAGCGGCTATTTACACGCCTGCCTCTCCATTTTTTGGTTCTTACGAGCCCGATCGGTATCGTATCCCACACCGCATCACGAGAGCGGCTATTTACACGCCTGCCTCTCCAGAACCATTAAAGATAGAGACTTATTAATGAAAAATTTTTTTTGTTTTTTTCGGCACGTGATTCCCTGTAGGTGGCGCTTAAAAAAGGGGTTTTCGACTGCGTACAGGATAAAACCGGTCCAAATGCTCTGAAACACAAAAATCAAGAAATTATATATTTTTCTATAAAATAGACCTCCACGAACTCAAAATATTGAAAAAGTTCTGAAGCCAAAAATGACAATTTGACGACTTTTTTGGGCTAAAAACAGCTGTAAAAAACCAAGCCTCGCACGGTATTGATCGAGGTCCATCTTATAGAGTTTCGAATTACGAACAAAATGAGCATACAGTAGACCTTCAAATTGCTCCCATGTAGCCTGAAGCTCCTTATCACGTTTCCTCTTGTCAATGTTGCCCTGTTTGCTGGATTCAGTACTTCGGCGCGCGGACTGTTTTTTGCGCGCAGCGTCAGTTTTCTTGCAGTAGTCCAGGGCGTAATGGCCAACTTTGATGCTCGTGCACTTTAGCATCATCAAAATTGTAGATGCACCTTCGTTGAAGACACTACCAGCAATCCACGACGCAATTCCAGTATCTCCCGACCCATGTAAGCATGTTTTGGTGCCAGTTGCCATAAGCAAGAGTTGTAGCACTCATTATTATTTTGGTTGTTTTTTCCCAGACACTTTTGCAACAACTCGTTATCGGTCAGGGAGGTGTACACTTCCTTGACGACGGTTTGAACATCCGGGTCCAGGGGGGGGGGGTTCGAAGGCCTGCCAGCTGGGGTCTGCTGCATGTATTTGCACCACTCGATGTTGCAATGCTCGTGCTGTGGGAGCTGGTCGGTGGAGATTTTGTGGTAGAATCCAGCCCAAATCTCGTTCTACACGTCTTCCAGAGAATCTGGGTGACGCTGAATAAAAAGTAGGCATTTCTCTGATAATTTCATCAGTGAAATTTTTTTCATATAATAATAATAACAATAAATTTTGACCTGCAGACCCTTTTATTCAAATGTGCGTTGTCATACAATAACATGTTACTCGTATAACGCACAAAAACCGGTCCCGCGCGCAGCACCTGGCATGACGCCAATACATATAGTTATATATAGAACTATATCTCGAAAACCATTTTTTTTCGGAATGTCTTAGGAGGGTAATCTTGAGATGATAACGAACATATTTCGGCAAAAAAAAAAGAATCGATTTTTTCAAAGTCGAATACGAGAAGGTCCCTTTAAGTCAAAATTCTTAGTCAAAACTAAATCACCCAACAAAGTAAGATAATAACAACTCGTTTTAGAGCGGAAAGAGCGTATTGATTATGAAAATCGCTTAGAACGCAACATTACAGAATTACTATACTAAGCAGTGCCACTTGAGACGTCATTGCATGGAAAATTGTTTAGCAGCACAATAATGAATCAAAAAATAGTATCAGCACCTTAAGATATTTCTACGAAACTTTTAAATGCAGATTGTTGTTAACAATCTTTTAGTAGTTTTTATTAGAATTATTTTAAAATAAATTTTACGTTCTTCTGATTATCTAAATGAATTGTATCTATTCAGTTTTTCATATTCATTTCTCTTCTTATTTTTTTGTAACTTTAGTATTATTATAGAGGGTGATCCAAATTAAATTTTATGATTTGAATTGCGCGACGTTTGCATTATGTGACGTTGGAAATTCGCATTTATTCAGTTGGTATTTAAACACATGGCAAAGTCATCATGTTATTGCATAATGTGCAGCAACGCAACAATATAATTCAAGTTTATTATAAAAATAGGCGATCAGTTATGATTACACGAGGTAAACTTCGACCATTGTTTGAACGTAATAATGTGCCAAGTAAGCGTGCAAATCGTGATCTAATGCAAAAATTTTAAACAAATAATATGCTTATCGACAAGGTAAGTGTTTACTATCAACGCAAAGGTCGTTCAGATGACAATATTTCTCGGGTGTGCATGAAGAATAAAGCACGTCAGTTTTTCGCCGTTCACAGCTATTGAATCTTTCATACGGTACTATGAAACGTATTTTAACAAAGGATCTGCATTTACAGCCATATAAAATTTAAATGGCACAAGAACTTAAAGTAACGAACCCCCAGAAACACTGCAAAGTTGTAAAATAGGTTTTAAGGAATTGCTAATTTTTGAAAAAGATCATATTTAGAGATAAACTTATTTTTCTTTAAATGGTTTTGTGAATACTAAAAATTGTCGCATCTGGGCTAGTAAAACTCCGCGTGCTATTCAATGGATCTACGAAAATGCATTATTTGGTGTGTATGGTGGGCATTATCTTGCACCATTTCCAAGACTAAGCTAGCAAAGGTGTTAGTGCCAATGATGTAGACTATTACGAGATGCTAGTCAATTTTTATGACGTGAAAACGCTTTTAAGTTGGTACGGATACTGAGTGTCATTCCAAAATTATGAGTGACACCAAAACGGTTAAGTTTGAAACGATTGATTCTCGAAGACTACTGGACGGAGGGCAATGAGGACGGTGTTAGACAGAGGAAAGTTGAATGTGGTAAGCAAATTAGCCGAAATTTACCCGACTCCCGTACGACGCATGGGAGGCGGAACTTAGTCGGGTAACGAAACGATGGGTCAATGCACCCCGACTGGTCAAAGAAAGCGCATGTCATTTTTTGTAGCGTGGTTTGAGAGAAACAAATGGCTGTTTTGTGTAGAATTAAGCACTGCTGATAATTTCAAGCTATTGAGAGTTATGTAATAATAAATTTGGAAACAACATGACGCACTAAAGTTTAAAAAAACGCATAAAAATAGAAACAGAAACAGCGAAACGCAGGTCGAATTAAGTGGATCTGATCGGAAATGCAGAGAAGTGTCGGCGCTACTGATTGAGGAAGAAAACGAAGCGAGAAAAGGCTACGCGGGGAAATAAAGTTTACATAATTGTAAATAAATGGCATCAGGTTTCATTGGCCAAAGCGACATTTTTACGGAAACCTTGCGTTAGTAGCTCCGACTGTTACCCATCCATTTTTTTTTAAATAAAATCAACGATTTGAACTTGAGTGAGATGTGGTTTTAACTAAATAGACCAAATGTGGCACAGTACGTAAAACTTTTTACTTTAAACCAATTTGCTGACCGTGTTATCTCATAGAGAGGTTATTTCGATTAGCTATAGAGGTTTTGCATCCTAACTCTACTCCTCTTTTTTCTCTGGGGCTATTAGGACAAAAGGGTTTATGTAGATAAATCTGCTACGATCCCAGGGCTAAAAAAGAACTTCAAACGTGCAATTGCTGAAATAGAGCCGTGCTAATGGGAAACCATTATGGAAACTTTACTAAAGAAATAGTTGCATGTCAACAGAGTCGTGGAGGTCGTTTGGCCGACATCATATTTCATACGTAACTGCGCAGTCTGTACTTTATACGAAGAGAAATAAAATTCGGAATGTCCCAATATTTTGTGTTTTATTGTGGGAAAACATCCTGAAGTTCAATTTTGGATAATCTTTTATTAAAAAGAAATATTGAGCAGAGAATTTTATTTATGAAATTTTTGTTTAACCCCTCTCAGGGTATATATTGACATGATCGGGAACAAGAACGCAATCGCAAACCAATCCATTGCTGATACAGAAATTCAACTAATTAATGCGTCTTTCGTAATGAGCCAAACACAGATTTATTGCCATTACACTGCTTTAAAATATATTTACCTTGAATGCAGCGACATTACGCGGTGCTCTGAGGTCGCTGAAATTTCGTGGTCAGCACAAAAATCACACTGCGTTATGTCGGCGCTTTCACAGCTGGGAGTAAATTCGTTGACGATGTGCTACGGATTGGCCCTATACAAGTTTCCAAAGTTTTCTAAATCATCTTCTGAGAGTAACTAGCACGTGTTTTTTAAAAATATCTTAATTTGCGCAACATAACTTCACTTCACCGAATTTTTCGAATCGCCAGGGCGTATGTCTTTAATGAAAGCAGCCGTGTAAAGTCAAGTTACCGCTTCTCTGGCAACATAAACGTGCTCAGTTCATGTCAGAGAGCATATCACAATATATCCATATAACTATAATTATGTATGACATTGTCTTTAAATGATAATATGCCGTATATGATAAAAAATGAATAATCGCAGTTATCAATTTGAGAATGATTTGTAATATTGCGATAATACTTTGTACGTAAGGAATTGTAACTTTTGTTAGAACGGAGAGTCAGAGATTTTGCCTAAAATAATTTAGATTGTATGTAATCAGCTAAAATTCTTTATGTAACTAGGGCGAAAAATAAGAGAGAATTGGATACAATGAGTGGCGGATTTCAATAAAAGGGCTAAAAATCATGGAGAGGAAGAGTGAGGAAGGAGATGAAGGAGAGAAAAGGGTATAAAATAGAAAAAGAGGAGTAGAGAGAAAGAAAAAGAGGGAGAGAGTAAAAGAGAAAGAGATGTGCACCAAAAGAAAAATATTTTTACTATACCAATCACCATAGATATACTTAAAGTAATAATAGGATTAAAGATGGATATCAACATGGATATCAACAAAATTACTTTAACAATAGAAAATATAACACTCGCTGCTTCCTTTTCTACCCTAGGTGTGGAGGTCATAATTTTTCATCATATTTTCCTCTCCTTAGTCTCTTTCTTTGCCTGAGACCAGTCCATTTCTTTTTTATCTAGTACATCAGTTATTTCTTGGTTCCACTTACTTCTCGGTCTTCCTCTTCTTTTTTTTTCGAGCCTGTCTCCCAAAATGATTTTTTACTATTTTATTTTCGTCCATTCGTAGAATATGCCCGAACCACCTCAATCTTTGCATTTCAACTTTTTTTGTTATACTTTTTATTTTTAGATTTCTTCGTATTATATCACTTCTTATTTTATCAATTTTAGACACTCCAGTTGTTCATCTTAATGTTCTCATTTCACATGTTAATTTGTTCCTTAGATAATCAAACAGGGCCTACGATTCGGCCAAGTAAATAAGCAATGATGTTAGTACTGACTCATAAATTTTGGTCTTCCTTTATATTAAAGAATTTTTTGTACAAAATTCTGCATAAATTTATTACTTGCTTTATTTTGTTTGCTATTTCTTCGTCAATCTTCCCTGCGGTTCTGTGAATGTTCTAAGGTACTTTGTTTTTTCACTTTTCTGTTAGTTTCCTCTTGGTTTCTTCTTGCTCACTGGTTATTGTCATAATTACTGTTTTTTCTATAATTATACTAAGATCGTATTTCTTTATTTTCTTTGCACATTTTTCTATCGTGTTTTTCAGGTCTTCTTTATTATTAGTAAATATTATCAAGTAATCTGCGTATAATAATTCTTTTATTTTTATTTGTTTAAGATTTCTAAAACCCAGTTTTATCCCTTTTGCTTCTTTGTACATTTCTTTGCTGTCTCGTGCATTATGATATAAATTCCTCTATGTAAAGACGCTGCTCGACATTTTATCTTTAACTTTGACTATATTTTATGTATACAGATGTATATATATATATATAAAAATTTTATACGTATAAATTTAAGACAGCGATCATCTTTGTGCTTACTCTTCTTTTTTTTAAAGTTTCCCTTAACTTATTTCTGTTTATACTGTCAAATGCATTTTCCAAGTCAATAGCCCCTACAAATATTTTTATTTTGGTTTCTATTATTTTCTCCACTCTAGGCTCTATTACAAATATCCAGTCATTTGTGGATTGCTTTGTTCTAAATATCTCTTGGTTGTCACATATTGCTGTCTATGTTTCTTTTGAGTCTTGCTTCAACTATTCCCTTGTACATTTGAAAGTAGTGCACATCAAGCATATCCCTCTGTAATTGCTACAATATGTTTTTTTTTATATAGATTGGAGAAATTATCGCTTTTCTCCATTTCGGTGGTATCTTATTTGTTTGCCAAACCTGATTCAATATCTTATATAGCCATCTTATACCTTCTTTTCCCTTGTATTTTAGCATCTCTGGTTTTATCTCGTCTATTTCAGGGGCTTTTCCCATTTCTAGTCTCTTAATAGTTTTCCTATTTTCTTCACTTCATTTCTTGCACCTCATTTCTATCCATAATCATTTCTGTAGTGCCTTGGTCCCGCTCTTTGTTTCCTGGTAGTTTTTTATAATACTCTTTTTATCTTTTTATTTTCTCCTTGTCTCCCGTTATGACCTGTACTTCTTTATCTTCAATGTTTTTTAGGGGTGTTTTTTACTTTTTCTTAGTTTTTTGGCGTGCTGTATAATAAGTTTGCATTTTCTTCAGCGTTTTTTAATCTGGATTCCAAAAACTTACCACGTTTTTGTCTTTGCCTCCTTAACCATTATTTTCACTTTTTCTCTTTATATCTGGTATTCTCCGTAACCTTTTTTATCTTTGTTGTTCCTTAGGTATTTTATCCATAATTTGTACTTTTTCTTCGCTTTTTTTATTTCGTTGTTCCAACATATGTTCTATTTCTTCTTATTTGTGTTTTTACTTTCTCCACATATATCCTCGGTTACTTTTCTACTGTTTAAATGTTTCCCACATATTCTGTGTATTTGTCTATATTTCTGTTGCTTGTTTTTCTTTCACTCTTAGTTCCTCTGTTAGTCTCCTGTGGTATTTATTTTTTATTTTATAATTTAAAAATTTTTATGCTCACATATTCTATATTATTTTATTTTATAATCCTCTTCTTTCTGATCATTACCATTACTTTCCTCATATTCTCTTTACATGAAATTAATAGATCTATAATTAAATTTTTCCCTCTGCACGGCATCTCCCGCGCATATTTAGGTATACCTCTATATTCAAAAAGCATATTTTCTACTACCATGTTATTTAACGTGCAAAAATCTATAATTCTTTGTCCATTTGCTTATCGGGCTGTTACCTGCTCTTTCAGACTTTATGAGTGTTATCATATTTTACTTTTCTTCAACCTTTAATTTTGTACAGTCCTCTAAAACTTAGTCTCTTTTTTAAATTCTCCTTCGTTTGGACCATATACTATCATAATTGTATAATTTTCTAACCCCATCTGCATTTCTAGTCTCATTACTCTTTCCGTTATACATTTCCATTCCTTCGCATTTTGTAGGTTTTTCTTATGTGCAATGCTCCTTTTCGTCTACCCCATTGTATTATTATTGTATATTAACAGATGTTCCGGGAATACTCGGAAAAAGTAAAAGGAGAAAGAAAAGTGAGGCTTGATTAGAAAATAGTACAAAGGAAACGTCGGGGTAACAAATAAAAGGAAATAACTATAAATACCAAAGTGAAATTTCTTACACAAACAGAAATAAAGTAAGCAGAACCGTGCTCAAAAAAAGTAATTGAAAGTGTTAAATAAAAACAAATAAAGCGGTCTAAAAGGTAAAAAAGAGGACACGAACAACATTATACTTAAAAGTGAAATAGAGAAGATCTAGTTATATCAGAATTAAACCAATAGCTAAGTGGAGCGGGGAGCTAATATACGAAAATTTTATAAAGCTTATAATTAACATGGAAAAAAATGAAAATGCAAAAAGAATAGAAGAAAATTTTGCCTGATTAAAATGGAAAATTGGGAAGAGAAATTGAAAATAATTGGCACAAAAAATAGATAAAAAATCGTAAATTCGGGTACCCAAACGAAACCTATGTCAATCAAAACCCCGAAGTGTCCTGATCAATATTGTTTAAGGAACTAACCCGGTACGACCTCTCTGAACAAAGATATACGCCTTAGAACTTAGAGAAAATAGGCCATAGCGCCAGTAAATAGAAAGTCGTACAAAAATAATATCAGTGTCTAATGATAGAGAACAGTCTGCTCTAATAGGATTTACCGCGATCACAAGCTAAAACTGAATCTGGTTTTAGCTGCTGGCTACTTGACCTGACATAGTGGGACTACGAAGTGTCGAACGATGATAAATGAGGATTTAAACAAGAGCCTGGAATCTCGCGACACTAAATTCGGCGAGTTTCAAAGGGTACCAAGAAAATGATCTGAGATATAAGCTTTAAGACTTTTAGAAAAAAGAAGGTATTAAGTTTTAAATCTCAAATAAAACCAGGAGCGAGCCTGGAGAGGGAGGGGAGCGGTTGGATTCTTCAAGGGAAAAGCAAAGAAAATATCCAAGCATATCAAATCAATAGAATCACTGAAGAGAAGCAATTATCGCTTATAAAGTAAAATATTCATTACTATAAACATAAAAATAAGGAACAATATTATATTCCATTTAGAACTGTATACATTTTTTTACGTGGGGGCTCAGCGTCCATAGTGTTTTGCCCATCCTCCTTTACGAGAAAAGATACACACACACACACATATATATATATATATATATATATATATATATATATATATATATATATATATATATATATATATATATATATATATATATATATATCATTACATATATTACATATATTACAGAAAAATAGAGATACGAAAGAATACAGGTTAACGAGGAAAGGGGAAAAAGCTAAAGCGAAGACAATCAAGATCGGTTATAGAGAAATAATGATAAATGGAAAGATGTAGTAATGGGGGGCGAAAGACAAAAATTGATAGAAGAAAAACCACCAAATAGTGTGCCAAGAAACTAGCGAAAGAAAAGGAAAGAAAAAAAAGGAGTAGGTAAAAAAACTTCCTCATTTTTGCGGACTCTGTTTATGATCTTCAACTTGCTTTTGAGCGATTTTTTTAATTTAATATAATTTCATATTTCTTTATAATTTTATGTGTCTTTACGCTTGTCTATATATAGATCTAATTTTTAATTTTATTTATTAAACTTTTACCAGCATTTATTTTTCAAAGTTCCAATACTAAATCAAGCTCTTCTTTCATTATGCTTAAGTTGTTATTTACAAAATTTTTGTCTAGTAGTATATTTCAGGTTTTAGTGCTAAAGTCGACGTAACTCATCTGAGCTGTGCTAGTGTTCTATTTACAACCTGAAGCTGCATATAGATACTTGCAAGCACACCTAAACAAAATCAACAACGGTTTAGACTCTGGAGAAGCCAAGTCTCACCATATTACTTTCATGCTGAAAAGGAGTAACCAGTTATTCTCAATGGCCAGAAACTAAAATATAACAAATCTGTTAAGTACCTTAGACTTTACCTTGACAGGAAATAAAAAATTGGAAAACCCATATTTTCACCAAGCGTAAGCAGTTGGGACTCAAACTTACTTGTTAGTAAACTCTACTAGATAATTGAAAGAAGCTCCAAGATATCAGTAAATAATGCTAGTTTATAAAGTTGCTCTTAAGACAAGTTGGACTTACGGAATATCACTATGGAGAACAGCGAGCAAGTCCAATGTGGAGATCCTGGAACACTCTCAAAACAAAGTGCTTCGTACGATCGTTAACGCTTCATGGTAGAGTTATATTAAGTGACATGTGTGTTCTGTCAGTGAGAAAACTTTGCCAAAAAGTACAAAGACAGACTGAGTGTTTACCCAAATGAACTTGTCCATACTTTATTACTCGAAGATAAAATCCTGAAAAAATACAAACCTTCTGACCTGCTGGCTCGTTTTTGATTAACCTGTATGCTTCACTAATATGTGAATTTTTTTTTTGTTTTAGCTACGTAAAAACCTTTTGTATGGAGGGGGGTTATTGAAACCTTCCTCCGCAAGACTCTTGTGAGGCAGTTTATACTCACATAAGTTAAACTTTAAACATATATAATGCTTCCTATAAGGGCGTATTTTATGCTAATGGATTAAATAAAAAGAAATATTAATAAACTTTTAACTATTTTGTATGTTATATTATTCTGTAGCTGTGCAATACGTTACAGCACATCAGTACATATATTTATATAACTCAGTGCAGTAAAACCCAAAAAAGCACAAATAACACTAAATTATTCATAATTTTTTTACGTTATATTTAATTATGTTGAGGCGAGTCATTTACTTTTATCTTTATATTATTACATTTATATTGACTTTATGAAAAATAAAATTTCCAAATTCCATTCAAAGATAGAATTTTATTACCCAGGCAAAATCCTTTTTCAGAAAACACTCGCTACAAACAGGTGCAACTATTTACAAAACTAATTATTATGCGCTAGTCAAAACATAGACAATAATTACCAAAAAAATTAGAAAGAAATGTAGAATGTGTTAACGTTAAAACAAATATAAGCAAGGTTTTAATTAAAAGCAATGATGATGCATGTTGTATTATTATATTACATAAAAGAAGGCTGATTCATTGACGACGTGTTTATGAAAAAGTACATGAAGTTACATGAAGTTTATTACTGCAAAATGCGTTACTTTAGTTCTTCCATTGTGAAAGGCTTTCGATGCCCAAATTTGGAAAGGACCAGTTTAATTACTTATAGTGATGTGCAGAATGTATAACCGATGCAATTTATTCTACAATTTGTTAAAGACCAAGTATTTAAGTTAACATAACAATTAAATAAAAGCAATGTAACAACTATATTATTATACAGTAATATTAAAATGTACGATGTAATAATACATAGTAAACGCAATTATAATATTTCTGATATTTAATAATTATAAAAGACAGCTGATCAAAGTAATACCTTTCATGTAGAAACCGGAAAAACAAAGTTCGAATAAAGCAGAAAGCACCATTGCGTATTCTTAAAATTTAAAGAGAAGTATTTTGTACGAAATATGATTATATAATTACTCTATCTTACAAGGGGAGAAATATGACGCTATCTTTTACCGGTAACATGGCATATAGGTGACAAGAAAAGAATAACGGCAGTTATGTTAATTTAGAAACGACGTAAGTTCCTTGTGATGTTTATATATATATTTTATTAATAAGTTATATATTCGGAATTGTAATTTTTTTCAGGATAGAGTAACGGTGTAATCAGCTAACAATAAGTGTTTTGCGTAACTAAAGTGACATTTTCAACGAACTTAAAAAGTTCGTTACTGAATTCTATATGTCCGTCTGTCGGTCCGTCACAAAATTTGAGATTTTTTAAAATTTGAAAATGGATTCTTATAGGAAATTTTACGCTGAATTCGAAAATGAAGTCGAAAAAATTCTATGTCGAATAATTTTCGAGATATTCGATTTCGAATTTTCCCGAAATTCGAAATCGAAATCGAAAGGTCTTTTTAAGTTCGTTCCTTATCCTATAATAAGGAACGTAATGTAATCGACGGAAGTTTGACCTACCCAGTTTTTCACATTTCTGGACGAATTATAGCCTCGGGACACCAAAAAAGTTGGTATCTATTTGTCTGTCTGTCGGTCTGTCAGTAAACAGGATATCTCGAGAACCGTACGAGCTAGAGACTTGAAATTTGGTATGCAAGTTACTTATAGCTAGAGGACGCAGTGGTAAAAATCGGTCGCAAAGCGGTCGCGAATCTAAACAGTTGAAGATACAAAAATTCATGAGAAGAAAAATAACTTGTTATCACGAGATAAACATGAATTTAAAGTAAAAGTTGGCAAAATAGGAACTCGAAAAAAAATTTGAAGTCCAGGATTCCAAATAATAGGATATGGAAAGTCGTGTAATGTTCACACCAGATTTTTACTAGTTAGTTCTTGACTAAGTATCATCACGCTTTTTATAGGCGGTACTTGGGATACGGGGACTCAGAGGGGTAGGGTGCGAAACATACGGCGAGTTTCCAGCTCTCCCCGACTTAGCCTTTCCTACCCAATGCTTACTCTCACATCCCCGGTGGTGAGGCTTGGAAACCCAAGCAGCCCCGTGGAAGATTGATTAACCAACCTCAGTGGGAAACAAGGTCGGAAACAAACAAGAGTGGAATACTTGGAAAGGATGGTCTCTCTTCAGGGAACAAAAAGACTTACTTATACTACGACTTTGGTTAATAAAATGAACAACGATTTGGAATAATGGAAATACTTTTTGCTAATTAGAAAATCACAAATTATAAACAAGAATAATAGATACACGTCAAAAGATAGCCTCGGATAGGAAGAAACTTACAGATTCAAACGCCAACAAATTAAGGACACGAAATGTGGAATAAAAGATTATATACCTGGATTAAGTAACAAACTACAGAACTAACAAGAAGAAAAATAGATATAGCCTTAATAACAAAGACAAAAAAAAACTAAAAGCCACGCAAGACTTAGAAAAATACACGGTAATATACAGAGGAATAAAACAAGACAAGAGAGTCACAGCTGGTATGGCAATTATAATAAATAAATAATGGAAAATAAGTAAAATTATACGAATTACTATACGATAGAATTACAAGCATGAGATGCGGAACCAAAGAGGATTCTTGACCATTGCATCTGCCCCAGAAGAAGAAAAAAGAGAAGAAAGCGTACTATTTCAAAAAGTTACAACAATATTTTAATCGAATAAACAGGAATGACTACATAATAATTGGCGGAGACCTCAACATTCGCATTGGTAGAGAAATTTGAAAATATCATTGGAACAAATGGCGAAAACCAACTTAACCAAAATAGAAAAATGCTCAGAGATTTTGCCTACTACAACATACAAATTATAAATACTTTCTTTAAACATAAACCAGAACATACATACACTTGGGAAGCAAGATCGAAAATCGACTACTTTTTGCCAAATGGAAAAACTGCCACACGAGTATATAGAGAAATAAATGTACATACAAATCACTACTTCTTAGAAGTTAAAATAAGACTTCACAGAAAATGCGTAAAAAAAAAAACAAACATCATTAGAACAAAAATGGAAAGAACACTTTATTAAAAAAGGGTAACGGAACAGAATCGACGATTTCCAGAATTTGACAACATAGGAGAATAATGGACAAACAAAAAATATAATTGAAAAAACAGCAACAGAAGCCTTTGGAAAGCGGAACACGAAATATAATGATTAAAAAAAAGATACCTTGGTCAGAAGAACAACAAAAGGCAGTTGAAGATAAAAACAAAGCTTACTACCTATGGCTGCAAAATAAAACAGAAAGAAACAAAATAGAATATAACAAAATATCCCAAACCGTATAAAACCTAAACCGCCAAGCACACCAAAATAGATGGGATACCTTTATATTAAGAATAGAGAACGATATACATATATGGATGACAACAAATGGAATATAAAATTATGAGACACTTGAACAGCAAAGAAAAAGACACCCAACAAATGTTTAAAGTATTATAAAAACCTATGGTTCCTAGAAGAAAGGAGCTCGAAGAAGAAGAAAACTAAAAGATAAAAGTAGATTCAATATAAACAGAAAAACTAAAGAACGCGCTGATATGCACTAAGAGTAGAAAAGCCTGCGGACTTAATGGAATTAATAGCGAACTTATTAAGTATCCTTTGGAAGAACTAAAAAACTGAAAAATAATGAACAGATCAGGCACACCCATATATCTAATTAAAGCCTTGCTTTAGTTGAGTCTTCTATCGTTCCTTCTTCATGAAGTGTAGTTTTTATTAGATTAAATATTTGATCCAGGTCTTTTTTTAAGTTTTTGTTTTAAATGGTATTAAGGCGTTCTACCATTTGGTTGTGGTCATTCTTGAGCCCCAACCAGAAACCTATTTCCCAATGTTTTAAAGAACTTAGTAGTCAGCTGGTTTATTATATCTAGTCG
This sequence comes from Sinelater perroti, assembly GCA_036346155.1. Taxonomy (NCBI): domain Eukaryota; kingdom Metazoa; phylum Arthropoda; class Insecta; order Coleoptera; family Elateridae; genus Sinelater; species Sinelater perroti. Next base: position 8,516,759 of record JARFIY010000265.1, read on the forward strand.
GACAATAAATTTCTAATATTGTGATAATAACATCTTCTACAACGACAGTAGTGGCTTATATGTTGACAAGTTTATAATCAGCTCGCCTATAACGATTAATTGCTTGCTTGATAATTATTGGTGTGAATTCTCGACCTCTATCGCGAGAATTTCTATATAAACTTCTATTATTTAAGTTAGTTTGCAATATTAAAATTACATTTATATTTGGTATAAATGTCTTTATTTTTGTGCATGTCGGCCCAAGCCGTTAGCATGCCGTACCTATTTGATCCATAAGATTTTTCACCATTTGATTGAATTCAGATAAGTCGTTAGATGGTTGTGCTATAAGATGTAGTTTGATTATCTTCAGTTTCTGATATACTAAGTTGGCCTTTTGTTGCATGAGTTTATGTTATTGGAATTTTAAACTCTTGCAGCGTCGCAAAAATTGTTTGTACACTATGCAACTTCTGTAATCGATCGGATGGTGTTCATTAAAATTAACCCATTTAATGTTGAATTTAATGTTTTGATATTTCTGCAAAGTTCTTTATACGCTCAAACCTTTGACAACATTTTTATTGAGGTATTTCTTGGTGTGCGTGGGACTTCTAATTGTATTTTAGCATTTAGGAGTAAATCTATTAAATATACGACCGGGAAACGACGCGGACACACGACAGCCTCAACCTATCAGTTCTCAAGTCGTGCTACCAAGCGGATCATTAGAGCTTCACTATTATTATTATACAGTCTTATTGTTATCATTTGGTTTTAGGTGTATAAAATACATCGGGGTTGGCATTTTTTATTACGTTTTGTTTTCTATGTTTTTGTTACATGATGTCCAACTTCTAGCAGCTTTTTTCAGTTGTTGGATGGGTATTTTTGAGAACTACGAGGTGTTGCAGAAAAATAATGAGACTAATTTTTTGTTTACCAAGGTTTTTATTTTTTCAAACATCAATGTTGTCCCCTTCAAAGCAGTTCCCTTGGGCAGCTACATACCGATCGAGACGTTGTTCCCACTGTCGATAGCAGCGCTGGAAGTCTTCAAGCGGTATGGTCTTCAGCATGTCCGTTACATTCTTTCGGATGTTTCCTAAAGATCAAGACACTTGTTTTTTCGAATGTCCTTCTGCTCAATTGAGAGGTTTTTTGGCAGCATTTTGGCACAGACCTTTCGCATGTGCAAATGTTCAGTCAAAATTTCAAGTTCCCCATAGGCCTGTTTTAACTTTTTAAACGTGACACTTGCCGATTCTCCAAGCTTAACACAAAATTTAATGGCACAACGTTGCTCCAAATTCCGCTGTTCCATTTTGCGTAACGCACAACCAAAATACAACTTCACTAATAGCAGTCACAAAAATCACGTAGTTAACGGAACGAATTGAAACTCGCACTGAGCTATGGGAGGGTATGTATACACGTGCTCTATCAAGGACAACAGCGTAGCGTTGCCAGATCGCTTGCTGTGTTGCCAGCCTTATTACTTTTCTACCACACCTCGTACTCTGTAATATTTTTGGGTTACAGGCTTAGGTGTAAAATCCGTTTTTTTTCTATTGTTGTAGTGTATATTAGAACTATTAACCGTTGTAATTATGTTTGACCATGTTATTTAACAACTTAATTAAAGGTTTTATATTTTTAACTCTCAATATGGGTAATGAATTTAGTTTGATGATTTTTATAATTTTTTCTTTTATATTTGTTATCTCCTAGCCACTATCCTTAATTTTTTATAGTTTAAATATCTTGTTCTCCAACATTCCACTTTGTTTTCCGTTGTATAAAACTAGCTGCTATTGATCTGTTGTATTTGGATTTTGTATGTGAGACGAATTGTACGGCAGTACTGGATTTATTATAAGCAATTGGTATTACCTTGTAGCTTGTTACTGTATGTGGATGCAGTTTGCTTGTATTCTTGATGTATTGGCATTGATTGTAAATAAGATGAGTTTAGTGGAATTTCTATATCCGCTTAGGTATAAGGGTGTAATTCTACATAATTGTTTATATTTGGCTGATTTGTGGTATACTACCCGTAAATGGGCTATTTATAATAATTATTTGTAATGTATATTTGGCTGCACTCAGTTGATAACATTCCCAAACATCCATTCAAGGGCAAAAATGTAAAATAAAATAAATTGATAGGTTCAGCGATAACGCGAATAATACATCCGCTACGATCAAAGGCACAAGTCCAATTCCGTTAACTATATACATATTTGCATAAAAGATTTATTCTCAGAAATACTCCTTAGTCGATGGACGTTCGATGATAGATCTTGATTGAAGTATTCTTGTATGTATGTATGTGTATTCTTGCTCTCACTCAAATCGGGACACGACTTAATGTTGGCTAATTTTCTACTTAAACATGTTACTAGTTTTTTAAACAGTACAAGAAATACATTTTATATATAGCAGGCGAGTTTCTAATAATGCAACATTAAATGGACTTATTTCAGGTTTTTAAATGGCGCTGATAATCTCGCAGGTAATCATAAACAAAGAATTATTAAAACTTTAACGTTATTTTTATGTACTAATAACTTAACATGTTATTGAAGCAAATTTGTCGATTGAAGAACCTAAAAAAATCTTAAATGTTGAAAGCTATGCAGAAAATAAACTTTCATGAGTTGACTTTATTTATCTTTTCTAATTACAGGCATACGCGGCTTGTAGTGCACGTAACTTGTTTGCTAGTGCTCGAAAATTTTCCCGTAAATTGCATTCCGCTAATAATCTAATGCTCGGGTCTGGGTTCATCTTTCAATTTGCGTGCTTGTGGATCACTTATCGCTGCTTGGCTAAAAAACTTTGCTAATTTTTTAAACTCAAAATAGGGGGTTCGTTGCTTCAACTCCTAGGACATGTGACGAGTATATTTTCTTACCACCTCAGCTTCAGGGTTGCTAAATTTTATTATCTTACTCCGATGACACTGCGGTAGCAAATCACAGAAATTCTTGTTTGCACAAAACCATTTAGACTTGTCAACTACGGCAGATTCTTAGAATATACGTGCGTCATTACAATATGCTTCCATAAAAAACAATTATTTATGACTAGTCTCGTTAAAATATAAAGTGAATTAATTGCAGTATTATTTTGTTGAAAGTACATCTGGCAATAAATTATTATAAAGATTGTTTTTAACACTAAGTATATTTTCAAATTTTGTAACAATAATTTCTTTGAGATGAAAATAGTATACGTCGTTTTAAATTAAGTTTATTAAATAAAAAAGTATAAGCTGACCTTGAATCTTTTAACTCATTCTGAAGTGCAACTCAGTTGCCTAAATAACATAAATTTTATAAATGTAGATCACTTTTAATACAAATGCTCACGAATAGAAAACGGTTGTACTTAAATAAGCTTAATTCTAAACTTATACGATAAGCTACTGCAAGTTAGTTAAACATTAACTGGAATATACCCAATCAAATTTTAAATTAAGTTTTTTATATGTATTATTCATTTGAGTTAAACCAATAATTAATACAAGATTGATTTTGTAATTCATCCCTTTTTGGATTTTAAAAATACCGATGTTTTTATTTTAGTATAAAGTACTTATGCTACGATTGATAAATAGTTACGGAACACAATAATCAGAAAGCATGCACCACGGCTCTGCTGACATTTTCATTCTTTATACGAGGCCTTCTGTGACATTTCCCTGTAATTGTGGTTTAATTTAGTTTACAATATTCCGATTTTCGCCTTGAGTTCGGAAATTCTTTGTGGCTTATTACATACAATTAAAAGTTTGCAAACTCACAAAGAAAAAAGTTGCACGATGTCAAATTGCGTGATTTCGATTGCCAATTCTTGCAGGCGTTGCGCGTTATGACACGATTAGAAAGTTTTTCTCGTACCAATTTAATTACTTCTCGTGTATTGCAACACGTTTTACCATCCTGCTAGAATTACATGCCTACTAGAGCTGCACCATATACAACTTACTAAAGCTGCATCCTGATCTTGATTTTCTGTGCTTTAAATTTGATAATTTTGTTTATTTACGAACTCATCAAGTTGAAAGTATTTCACTGCTACAAATGCTACAAAATCTTGTCATTCTTTGTTTGGTTTCCTAAAACCCAATCGATGCATCCATGGTGGTCTAAATGGTTTCTTAGTTTAAGTGTTCATTCTGATCTTACAAGCACACGTAAATATGAGAGATTTGTCTGTAAGTCTATTTTGTCTTACGTGACTAACATCAAATGTAATTTTGCGGAATAGTCTAATTGTCGTCTCACTGCCATGACTGCCATGACTCAGTAATGCATTAGCAAGTACGAGTTATTTAGTTCGTATACTCATGGGGAGCGATAGAAATAATTGCATCATATTTTCTTGGTTATAAATAAAAAAAAACGAGGGATATTCATGAACTAGTTATGCTCTCATCAGATCATTAAAATCCTTTAAATTATCAAAATATACGATATTTTGAACGTTTAAAAAAGCTATTGCGTTAGGGATTATCGATAAAGTCTATATTTAGCCAACATATGGGTGTAGTCGACAAACGAATTAAAGTACGCGAGTTAATAAACACCTCTCGTATCTTAAGCAAAGTTTACTTAATTGGAGAACACGTAGTTTATTTTAAAAGAGATTTCTATAAATTTCATATTTTATGTTATTAATTAGAATGTCTAATAAAATTAAACTCCATAGGAACTTCTGTAGAAATCGGAAAAGGCCAAAATCTGAATTCTTTCAGTGGTCGGTTAGATAGTATGAGGTTTTTTGTTGTTATAATAGAGGATAACGTCTTTTTGATTGTCAAAACCAAACATTTTTCAGTAAATTTTGACATTAAGTTTGGTGTGATTGTTTTGCCACGGAAAGAAAGCTCGAAGAAAATTACACTCTCACAAAACCACTACAACACCATTGTTAGTTGTAAGGTAACTTTTGACACAGTTTTTGTATTTTTATATGTTTTTTTAGCTTCCTTGTTGTGTACGCTGTTGTATATAATTTACTTAATTAACTTAGTACAAAAAATGTTCTTTTCTGTGCGGCATAAACAAAGAAATAGACGGAGAAAAGCGTTTCAACTTATTATTGTTCATTAAATAATACGACGCTCATGCTTGGAACAATTCCAGGTTTCTTTAAATAATGGAATGTAGACATACTGTTTATATCTAAACACTCAGTAATCTCGTTACATTATTTAAAGTTGAATTTGCCACTATAAACTTAAAACTAATCTGAAATATATGGTAGGTGAGTATAAGACTGCGCAAGGTAATCCGACTCTAAAAAAGACGAAAAGCCCTTAATTTGCTGAAAAATAATGGCGTTAGTTTTTTGGGATGCAAAAGAATTTTTTTTAACTGATTGCCTTGGGAAGAGAATAAATATTACTGATCAATACCGTACTTTTAGAGAATCTGAAGGAATTGAATATGGTTATAAACCTGAGACGAGCATGCAGTAAAATAAATTGAAATCATTGATTATATAAAAATAAAACAGAACCATCCGTCCCTTTACTTAGGGTTTTTTAAACAGATATTTGAAAAAAGTAGTTTACACACTCCCACTTCTACCCCCCAGAAAACAGAAAACATCTTTATGCTGAAAACATTAACTGAGAAAGAAAACTTGGATATGTATCGTAAGGTAACGAGTAACTTTTTAAATTGTTGACATTCATGTTTGGATGTAAATGACAAATGATTTGAGATAATAAAGAGTCTGGTTGGTATTCTTCTGTATTGCTCTTTAATTTAAAGAATTGAATTTCCAGCGATACCACCTAAATTTTGTAAGCATAAAATTACTTTACTTTTATGTAACCGTATAAGTTTGACCTAAAAAAATTCTTATTTATTTATTACTAATATTAGTTGTCGCTGAAAAAGTTAATCGAATTCCGCTGCAGTAATTAAATTGTTTTTGGTTGATTATAAATTGATCTTGACATATATGGTCATCTGAAAAGCTTCGTAGTTAGTAAAGTAATGAATAACCTTCCTTACAATTTGTTTGTTGTTGCGCTCTAACATATTATGTACAAAGCGAAATTACTAGTTACAGAAACAGGCACGCGCGGACGCGCCCTCGCACATGCACACACGCTTATTTTGAATACGCACATGACTGTTATTATAATTTGTTTGAATTGTAATACCACATTTAAAATGACAAGGTGATCTATTTGTTTATATTTCGTACTCACGTAACTCTTCCCGCTCAGTACGTGAAATAACACCAGATTATCATTTTAATGTTTCTTCTAATTAACTGTGTCATCGATAACATAGCAAACGCTTCTCTGCAAATCAGTTTTGAAGAACGATACAGATCCATGTAACGATGATTGTAAAATTCTTCAACAGAGGATACAATAAAGAACAGGAAACCACATATTTTAAGTACAGCAAATCCGTAAAAAATACATAGTAAAAGAAAGAAAAATGCCAGTACTAAAAGTAAACCAAAATAAATAATAGGAGCTAATAGTCTTACATTAAGCAGTGAAACTGTTGTTACAAGAATATATAAATAGGGAAATTTAACATTAGCATAAACTATAGGTTTATCATCAAACTAATAATAAAATACCAAAATACCATAGAGAGTATAGAAATAAAATTTTTGAGAAAGGCAAAGGGCAAAACAAGGAAGTGCCATTTTAAAATTGTATACGGAAATGTTAAGCAGAAAAGCGGTAGTGATATCAGCACAAAAAACACAGATAAGTCCAAACACATGAAAGACACACTACTCAAACTAGGAAACCTGATACTACAAAAATATTAAAGACTTAGGATTAAGTTACTAAGTTGGTATTACTTACTTTATGTTATTTCTTCATAAAAGCTAAATATAATACGTAATATAATAATATATAAGATAAATGAATCAAACCATTAAATTCACATATTTATAAAATGTATACGTTCTCGTTCTCCAATCATAACTCAATCATAATAAATTTTTTTGGTTCATTGGTTCAAAATCGTAGGTTGTTCATGCATTTATCTTTATAAAGGTAAGTTCTGTATTACCCTTGGGTAATAGTGTTTTTAGTTTTAATACACATTTTTCACACAATTACTCTAATACTTTAATTATTTGGAAGTTATTATTACATTTGTAATACCCTTGTTTCTTATCTTTTTAAAAAATTTGACAAACCGCGTAGTGGGCAACCAAGAAAGCCCTCGATTAAAAATGAAGAACCATATATTCATAATTATAAGACTAATATGGTACAAAGTACTAAAGTTGGTATGTAAATCAATGTTGCTTTTTGTATTAATGAGTAATCAGAATAGCTATGTTTTTAAAAGTAAACATTTTTGTATGCAGTGGATTACAAAATATGGATATTAGATTACATAGTAGTAGCCAAAGGTACTAGTTAGTGGCAAATGGTATGTTAGAAAGTTTTCTGGAAAAATCATATGTGTTTCCTAAAGGAATCTATAGCTACGTAAGGAGTTGGTCAACTTATATATGAGATGAGAAATGCCACAACATACCTTGAAGTATTGAAGAATGACATACTGTCTACTTGGTTGGAGAACAATAATGCACCTTTAGGGCAAACTTTATTTAATTCTGGATTATCACCAACAAAATCGACAAAATGAACTTAGGTTAAGAAATTGCAAACAATAGATTTAAAAATAAACCCACAATAAAAACTAAATTAATTAGATATTTAAATTAAGCTTGATATAATTGTATTTTGAAAGTGGAGGTACAGAAACCGGTAAATTATAGGTCTAAAAAAGCAAAAACACAGATTGATCAACCATATATTCATATTACTACTGCAACAACCCCTAAACGTAAAACTTGGGTTGTAAAATTCTACATGGATGTGATTTTTTGTACCTTATTGGCAATCAGAATACACTTATGAGCTAATTTCAATATTCAAGGAAGTCATCTTAGTTTTTTAACTCAAGTTGTCTTCAGTCTTCTGCTGTTTGTTGGTTTTAGTAATAGATTGGAATGGTTTTAAAGTCTCATATGGTGCTTAATGCTGCGTTATCGAATGACTTCATTAACGTGATATTTTGAAATTTATATAAATTGTATGGATAGAGGATTTGAGGATTTTGCATTGACCTCGTTTAACGATAACTGTATTTATCTTATTAGCGCAGCCAAAGTTATATATACATTGGTCTGATTACTGCTTTGTAAATCATCAATGTATTTTTTGTTGATAAGTTGAATTTCGGCCTTAGCAAATAATTTAGATCGCTTTTTGTGTTTTTTTTTAATATATGATGTAATACTAGATGGGTAATTACTTCTCTTTGAGCATGTCGACTTAATGAGGGACACTGTTCTTTTTCCAATGTTATATGTGTTGGCTTTGTTTCGTTCATCTTGATCATACATACAATCATATTTTAAAGTGCTTTGTATGTTCTTGGAGTTGTGTTGAAGCTACGGTAGAATTTACTGTTAGCTTTTAGATTGTTGTTAAATCGGCGGGGTAAAGTACGTACAGTAGTGGGTCCAAAGTGCTCTCTTGTGATACTCCAGATAGGTGAAATGGTTAGACTTTTTACTTTGATTTCGAAGTAATGGTCGTTCAGATAGAATTTCAGTAGGTTGAAATAACGTCTTAGGGCCTCTATGAGAAATTTTATCAAAGGCTTATTTTGCGTCCAAAAATGCATCGATGCAGTACTGCTGCTTTTCCGCGTATTTATTAATAAAATTAATTAAGCGATGATACTGAAGAACAGTCAAATAAGAAGAAGTTTTTAAAGATGCCTGGCAATTGTTGGTAGAAAACTTTATTGGACGATATGACATAATATCCAACCGATTTTCTCCAGGCTTAGGGTGATTTTTATGATTTAGTGATTCTGACTATTACTCAAATTTTAAAATTGCTTTAAACATTTGTGTTTTTTTAGGGAGTTTTTGGAGAATTTTTCCAGTAATTATTTTACGCCTTTTTTGGTTTAAAAATTGCTTCCTGTATTTCCTTTAGAGTAAATAATTTTAACTGTCTTTTTATTAGAACTGGCGTGGATAATTTATTTTCTATTTCCTGCACTCAATCGTTATTGTGGGGAGAGTACATTTCAGCGTGTTGTTAGGCAAATAAGTCCAGACAATTCTGGATCAAGTTCAATGCATTTTAAAAATGTTAATTTATTTAACTTAGCACATTATTTATATGTTGACACATTACAAGTTCTGCAGAAATCACCCTGGTTATTATCTTTGATGATATCATCAGCACAAAGCAAATACAAAGGAGTTATTGTAAGCGGAGGACACTTAGAAAACTTAAAATTTTCGATTTCTTAAAACAGAGTAGACTTTTTCTTGATGTATTTTACAAGGTAATGCGTAACAATAGCCCGCGAGTTATTTGCTTCAAATAACAATGACTTTAAAGAAGAGAGGCTATTCAACTTGCGATTTAGACAATCGCAGGAGTTTTCCTTGAGACGGCCAGCATACTTGAGCACGTTGCACGAGTCATTTATGCGTAGTTCCTATGTCGTCAGTCAGAATAATAAAAAGCGTGTTTCCCAATGTACAACTACAAGAAAATTGGAAACTTATCATAAACTATTATTGTACTCTACTATAACTACGTCGTTTGTGTACGTTTGTATTAGCAGAAGGTATAATTTTTATGCTTTAAAATTAAAATAGATTAAAATAAGTAACAAATTAAAAATATGATTGCTATAACTGAATTAACTTAACATGCATATAATCCCTATCAAATATTAATTTTGGTATAACTCATTTGAAAAACGCATAACCAAACAACAATTGAATATTAAAATATTTCAGAGAAATTGCAATTTTTTATGGAAACTGCTATTTTAAGAGTAGTTCATAGAACAAGTTTTATAACTTAATTGTGTATAAGGATTTTTGCCATGTGATTTCTGTTGTAATATATTGGCCATAATTTGCATATATCAGATCGTGTCGATACATTATGTATAATTAAAATAAAAAAATATTTGAGCTATCACACGCTTACTAACATCTATTGTTTCAATCAAAGTAGAACATTCGTAGTGATTTATTATTAACTATATAAATAATATCACCACTAAATACTCAATAAGATAATCAATCAATTTAAATTTATTAGTGGTTTAATCTCTAATTAATATCGTTGTACACAATGAAGAGTTTAGCAGAACACAACGCGTATAGACTAGAAAATGTCGACAAAAATTCTAATAAAGTACATGTTGATAGCTTCTCTAGTAAAACATAAAGTACTCGAAAACTCAAACATTGCATCAGCTTGAACATTGAACAGATCTAATGACAACAAACGCACCGTAGACAAATTATTAGAAATAGAAGTAGTCACGTTAAATGTTCAAGTATTTAACACGAAAGAAACAGAATTAGAAAAAAGTGCAAAACAATAAAAGTGATCCAAAGATCTGGAAAGATACAAAGTGCGTTCAAGTTCTAAAGTCTCTAACTTTTTTTCTGATAAAGGACTTGACCAAAAAAGTTGAAACTTTTGTTACTTCTTAACGTAATCTCCGTCTAGACATACACATTTTTTACAATATTACGACCATGATTTCAGGGCTGCTAAGAACACTTCTTTAGAGATGTGATTTGCTACTGGAAAATCTCTGATGCAATAGCGGCTTGACTGAAAAATGAGGGACCACAGAGAATGTCCACAGTCGGAAATTTATGGTGGCATTACGAGTCATTATGTTCTAAGACATTACCACCCGCGCAGCTTTGTGTTCGTCGGTCAGTATTCGTGGGACCCACCTTAAAGAAACTTTCCGCATTTTCAGATCATCATGCAAAATGGACTCCACAAATCCTATAGAAATGCCTACTTTAGAGGCGATATCACCCACACCTAATCGACGGTCTTCCATAATAATTTGCTCTACTCGCATAATTATGGTTTAGGTCCAGCTGGTTCGTGTCAGAGGCTGCTTCTGTTCATTGTCACATAACTCTCGATCTTATTTAAAACTTTAATACCTATAAACATAAGTTTTTAATTTCCATAACGCCTTTACCGCATGTCCCACTCACTTAGAGATTCATTTTTATCGGAGTTTTACCATGCAAGAGAAGAAAACGTATGATTGCACTTATGTTTTTGAACACTAAACGTCGCCGTTTTAATTATACAAAACAACACTCACTGCATTGTCGGTAATTCGACCTGTGTACGTTGGCGCTTCCATCTATCTATATTACAAATACATATCTTGAGTAAATGGAAAAAGCGTAGAGTTTTAAGAACCTTCTGAACAGAAGTTCAGAATTAATCTACTACGTAATGGAGCAATCAATAATAAAATAGGACATGCAGCATTAGTCGCAAAATCAACAGATGACTTGGAGAAAAAGTGAAATATTAAGAAAATCATAAAACAAATAACACAAAAAATTAGGGAAACAAAGATTACGAAGAAAAAAAGAGTCTCTATAGTCTGGAACCAAGAAATAGAACAAGCAGTCAATAAGACGTATATGACATATTTAAAGTATATGCAAAATAAAAAAAACTAGACTTGGTATAAAATCAAAAGATCTATTGCAAAATCTTTTATGCGCAAAGCACAACAAATAGCTTAAATAGAATTATAAATAACTTGAAAAGTGACGTTTGGGGGAGACAAGATTTTGCATATAAATTAATATAAATCTTAACAGCGACAAAAAAAGAATACTATAAAAGGAGATCAAAAGATACAACGTGAAATTGGTGAAAAAATATGGAACACCATGGAAAACCGAGGTTATCCATCAAATCTTATAGAATGTTTTTATATAATGACACAAAATCGAATTTTATTTATTTCTATTTCTATTTTGACCATACTTTTTAGCATATATATTATATGGGCCTATATATCAACTGTCCGGTTTTCACTGACGACCTAGCTATAATGTAAAACAATGAAAATGACTTTAAGGGCCTTGTCGTGAACTTTACCTGACAGACGTAGAGTACGATCTGATTATCTTACAAAAAAAGATAAACATTATTGCGTTGCACTGGGAAGAACTATTTAGGAGAAAGATCTCCTTAAATGGCCAACTAGTCAAACAATTTAGTTAAAGTGTTCTAGGTTCTCACATGGAATGCAACATAAAGCATAATATATAAATCAAAGCTCATAGATTCCAGCGCATGTGTGAAACTGTTAGAAAAACTTCTTCAACAGGGCTCAAGAAGAAACATAAATAATAAAATAAGACCAAGGCTACTCCTGCCATGCTATATGGTGACAAAACTTGAGTAGTAAAACAAAAATATGGTTTACAGGTCTAAGCTTTATAGATGAAATACTTGAGAGATGTTAAAGAATATAACAGAGCCGACAAAGTTAGAAACAACGATATAATAAGAAATATAGATAAAAAATAAGAACCAAAAAAAGTCGTAATAAATGAGTAGGAATAGGTTGTATGGTCTAAACTTTGGGTAAAATAAAAGAAAGGGCGGATTAATGCAAATTGTCTAAGAAAATTTGTGGGCATAGAATTTTAAGATTTTCACTTTTTTGTATTTGCCATACATCTCTCCAACACAAAATTGTATTAAAATTAAAAAGTTGCTTACACGGAATTATTGTGTTAGATATAGATAGAATTCGTTATTTTAAGTTACAAATTGTTTGGGTTTTTACTCCTTTTAGTAGGGTTTAACGTCGTGTATTTCCCAAATGCAAACTGTCGTTTTTATTGAGGATTTAATTCTTGAATTTTGCATTACAATTCCAATTCTAGACAAAAGAAGACGTAGAGAAAGTACGTAGTTACTTCAGACTACTGAAATACCAACTGATTATTATTATTTTGATTTTGACTTCCCTAATTGTTGATTAAAATAAATTAGTAACCTTATTATTTGTAAATAAGCTGACAATAATTCGTCTTTCATCATTTTAGTCAATCAACTAGTTTAATTATCCAGGAAAGTAATTTATCTCCGGTTAGTTAATAGTCAGGCAATTAGACATTCACATCCAAGGCTCAAATCTTCTACAGGAAGACCTTTGCCGGGTAGGGAAGGATACTCTCAACATATTGTGATGGTTCTATTTTTAGTTATTTTTCTTCTTTTATGAAAGGCTGTTCTTTTTAAACTTATAAAGTGGTATTTTGTTGATTATAATGACTACTAGAGTTGTATTTTGATAAAAGCGCTCATCTAAGTTATAGGTTACCTCCTTTTAGTTTTTATTAAATAAATAGAATAAATTTACAGTTGCGTAGAACATTAATATATTTATGCATAGAAACTAACTAAAACAGTACATAAATAGCAATACAATGGGTTGTAATGTCTAACTCACCAGTACAACTTAGCGAGACTAACAATGGAACTAGCGTTGCAGCTTGACTATTGGGAATTAACTCAGAAAACTACCTTTAAGTAAGATAGGGAAACTAATAATGGTTGAAGTGTGGCAAAATAGAAGCAAAAACTATATTTTAACTAAATCCAGTGACCTTTTCAAAAAAGCATTTAGGTTACTGGTTAGCTCTTTTTAGGATTTTTTTTAATTAAATAATTGGAATAAACTTATATTTGTATAGAATAACCATATACTTACTCTCTACAGCAGTACAATATACATCAAGAGACTTACGTAGTAATACAAAGGAGATGTAAAAGACTGCCAATGGAACTAGGGTTGTAGATTGACAGTAAAACTAAGCGTCGGAGACTAACATGTAGACTAACCGTAGGAGATTAATGAGAGGCTAACAATAACTGAAGCGTTCTAAAAGCTTTTATAGATTTTGATAATACTTCGAAGGCTACATGAATGTATTTGACGTCCTAGCATTAACTTAGTTAACTGCATGTTACTAGGTACAATACGTCCTTGAGGCTGCAGTGCCGACAAGTGCATCCTAACAAAAAAAAAATGTAACGAAAGTCACGTCGCTTTTTAAATGTTTTAAACCCATCTATAGATTTCCTTGTTGGTTTTGTGTCTTTTAACTATTCTCATGAGTCTTTTTAAATTTATTATGTATGTAAGTTCTGCCTTTCTTTGGTATCTTGTACATTTTTAAATATTTAAAGTTAGTTTAAAAAATTATTTTTGTATATTTCATGTAAGAGGTTTTTTCAACATTATCGAAACAACCTTATAATTTAGAATTATAGGGTTTTTATTTCAATTTAAATATACTGAAACGAATTTTTAGTTGCCTTATGTTGGATCAAGTGGTAAAACGAATAAATTCGTCATTTATTGTCAGTTACCGTGTAACAAATATTAGTTTTTTATTTATCCCTTATTTCATTTTTATGATACTATCATAAATGTTTAGAGCCAGCGTGGTCCCGTGGTTGAGGGACGGGCTGCGATGCTGACGGACCCGGGTTCAATTCTCGGTGCTCTCTGATGGCTGGCAGGTGGCCTACTCAGTCACTAAAAATAATTGAGTACCTGCATTCATTCGAACAAGGGGTAATAATGGCGGTCGTCTTAGGCGCGGTGTTTGCCACATCGCCCCGCATCAGAGATGGTGCGCCACGACCGGGCAGAGAGAGCGAACGTATGAGGGCCTTAACCTCTCAGTTCGCAGGCCGTGCTCCCACGCGGGGCGTAGAGCCTTACAAAAAAAATCATAAATGTTTAATAATATTTGGTTTTCCAAAATAATATCAGCTTTATAAATTTAAACTTGGAAATAAACGCGCAGAGCATTCCAGCCACGTTTTCATGGGTTTAGAAAAAATGAAGTAATATCAATAATTTCCCAGAATTGTTTTAAAAAGTTGTTCCATAAAAGAAATCCATAGATTAAGCTAGGTTAGATAAACTATTAATGTAGATATAGCTATATGGACAAATTGAAAACTACTGTAGAAAAAATCTCATTTAACCTGTCAGATACTTACTAATGAACTTCAGTTATGTAATGAAACAATTAAGTTTCATTTATATAAATTGAAAGAGAAATAAAAATAAAGTAAATGCGACCTTTACAAATTAAGTGACGAGAACAAATTACAGAGCCGCAAAATTTGCATATCGCTTTTTCTGTTTAAAGTTTTAGACTTCATTTTGAGATAAAAAGTGGATTTTGTGCTCTATGTTCATACGTAGTCGTCATTGGTTATTACCCAATGATTCCATACCACAAATATTAAAATCAAAAATGACAACAAAATATTTCTATGCATTTGTTGCTCTCAGAGAAGTGATGTTTACCGTGACTACTTTAACGTTAGTCAAACTTTAAAAGTAGATCAAAAGTATATCAAAAATTAAGAAAAAGTAGCCCTCTTTGGTATACTGTCATTGTGCACATTTCAAAAATGAAAAAAACAGAATAAGTTAATTGAAATAGTAACTTTTAACTAACCTTTACTACTGTCTTGCTTACCTTATTACCTTTGGATAATTATATGCGTGGAAAAAATTGTAAATGACGAAAGTCATTCAATTTTTTCATTATGAAAAATTTTACATTTGCTTTTAAAACTTCAGTACATGAACTATGAAGCGTGCCATAGCTTCTAAACGACCCATTATTGTATATACAACTTTTGTAGTGTAATTTTAAACGAACAAATATTTTTTAGCCAAACAGAATAATTAAGTAGTATATGATACTCTTTTAATTCATTATTATTAGCGTGCAGCTTAATTGTTAAAGGTAATTTAAAAGTGTAATGATAAACTAATAACGACCGATAATGATGAAAGTAATCAAGCACGGTAATTAATTAATGACGCAAAGATATTGTAGTTAAAAATCAAAGAATTTTTTAAATTTTAATTTAAAAGCCGCTTAAATTGAAGATTATAAATAAATATTAAGCATTTATGACAATGTAAAACATTACGTGTAGAATTACAAAACAAATACACACAAACTCACACATATATTTGCACATAAATAAATATAGAGGGTGATTGAAAATGATGGACTCAAACGTGTAAGTCTCCAAGTAGGTCTAGCAACAAATATGATGTAAATTACATTTTATTATACAGAAGTTTGGAAATGTTTAATTTGCCTCCTCCCTCCGACTGCACGGATAACATTTAAATGGTAGCAAAATTTATCTCCTACACGATAAAGAACGTCTTGTGTTGCTGAGTTCACCGCAGCTGTGATACGGTTTCTTAGGTCGTCCAAAATTGTTGGTAGAGAAGGTACATAAAAGAATTCTTTTACGAAGCCGAACAAGAAAGGTCGCAAGGTGAAAGATCAAATTTCTAGGACCAGAACATAATGCCAAGTTTTTATTTCCTATGCGTTGAGATAGATTCATTCAGAAAAGTCAAGCATTCCGCCAAAAGTCTACGAACCTTTATTATCGATACAATACGGAATACATTAACTTTACAGGAATCCCTCTCATATCTCAGTATTGCACAGGGATTGTATAGCCCTCACGTTTGAGCATTGTGTCGATTCATTTTCCCACTAATACGCTGCCTCATTATTAAAAATTAAACGCGAGAAAAATTGTCATCTTTTACGTTTTAGAGCACATCATTAGAAAATTCTACACGCTTTAGTTTACCATTTACGCGAATAGCCTGTACCAGTTATAGGCGGTATGGGCGATTAGACAACCGTTTTCATTTATATGTTCTCCTTCTGTTCCAATTCCGTTGGATATTGATTGCTTGCCTACTTGCGCATGCAGATCACCAAGGCAGCTATTTTATATATACGGTTTATTTCACGTTGCAATACACCTATTTCCAACTACAAACTAAGTACTTTAAAAGATTACACAACACACAAACATTTTTATTCTGATCTGGGGTTTAACCGTGTTTACTATATGTTTTTGGGGTCGCTGAGTCCGAATGCGAGGCCTATTTAGCCCCATCAGATCAGGATTCTGTCACAACCTCAAAAAACCCATAATTACAAATATTAAACGCACCCTAAAAATACTGTTGTTTTATTATCCGAAACTGCGTGTGTCTTCATCTAGGGGATCTCCACATGGGCAACGGAGCTATTCTGTAATCCGACAAAGTCCCTGGAAGACGGCGTTCATGCCGTCATGGCAGACACATGTAGGAAACGTGTTACGATGCAGGAACTTGGAACCCCAGTATCGGCGGCTGGTCAGGGTGCGAAAGCAGGGCAGTGACTTGGTTGGTGACTTGGCTAATGTAGAGTACAACACTTAGCAATCGTGATGTGTTTTGTTACGTTTGCTGTAAATACGAAGTTAGTTTATTGGGAAAACAAATAGATGACATCAAAATCACATACAAGGAAATTTTCGATTTTCATCTTGGTGAACATCCGTGCTTTCCAACATAATTTGTAATTTTTGTAGATTAATGTTAAATTGTTGGAAAAAAGACAAAAAAAACAACTAAATATTCTAGCCCAGCAGAATAGAACAAACATTTTCGTAAAAAGAATTGCTTTTTTTGTTCGAATAAAGTAAGAATTTTACTATTAAGAACAAACATAATATCGTTTATAAGACAGTGTCATCAGTAAATACTTCAATTTTATCAAATGAAGACAGAAAAGAAACGATCTCGAGCATATGAACGTCATTGGACATACCGAAGTGATGGAAGTTGATGAATATGAGGCTGAGAATGATTATACCGATGACGAAACCGACTCTTACGTAGATACTAAAAAACCAATCCCAATGCTTGGTATCACAGCCTGTATTGAACGACCATGTACGGAGTTTAAGCTTGGTAACGGATAGTGTGGAGTTCTTAGCTCTTTTTTTAAGCAGAGAAATTTCCTAGAACTAGGTATGAAGGTTTCCGTGTATCGAAATCGAGAGTTAGAATTTGAAAATATTTTTTAAGGATGAAAATCTGGTATATTGCACTGACATTAACGGATTCATGAATGAAATAAGAGAAAATTGCTAGAAAGCTATAGATTGGCAACTTTTCATTGATTAATTGAAAAGAAGTATTAAGGCAGTGTTACTCCATAATACCAATATCTATGCTCCTATACCAATAGCTTACTCGATTATAATGCCGGAAAAATATGAGCACATGCAAGTATTTTTGAAGAAAATTGGCTACAAACTCCACAGATGGCAGATGTGTGAAGATTTAAAGATCATAACCATGTTGCTCGGGTAACAATCCGGCTTTAAGTAGTGCCCCTGTTACTTATGTTTTGGGATAGTAGAGACAGACGGCATTACAAGGTAAGAGATTGACCAACTAGAACTTCCCTCACACCTGGGTCACATAATGCCATACATGAATCCCTCGTACATCTATCGAAGATCCTAATCCCTCCTCTTCATATAAAGCTAGGTCAAATGAAATAGTTTGTGAAAGTTCTTAATAAGACGGGTAAATGTTTCGAGTACCTACAAACAGTATTCCCTGGAGTTTCTGATGCCAAAATTAAAGAGGGGGTTTTTGATGGTCCTCAAATTCGGAAAATGTTTAGGGATAATGTCTTCATCCGTAAGATTAATGATAGAGAAAAAGCAGCTTGGCCGAGTTTTTGAGAAGTTGCACGAAACTTCCTAGGAAACCGAAAAGTCTACGGTACAAAGAAGTAGTTGCCAAGATAATAAAGGCCAACGAAAAACTAGGATACTTCATAAACTTAAAGCTGCATTTTCTAGACTCTTATCTTGATGAACTTCTTGATAACCTGGGAAATATCAGTGAAGAACAGGATGAACGTTTTCATCAAGATATTAAAGTTGTTGAAACTCGCTAGCAGGGACGGTGGGACGTTAATATGCTGGCAGATTTTTTCTGAATTCTCAAAAGAGAAACACTTGGACAAAACAAGAAGCGTAAAAAATCCGTTACATAGCTTATTTGAAGAGGAAAAAACTCGATACAGCTCAAAGAAAGAGAACAATTTAAATAAAATATGCCTTAAATAAACAACTTTAACAAACAACCCTTTTAAGGACTACATGATGTGTAAAACCCGATCGTGAAACCTCCCCACGGTGTACATCGGACAACGCCAATGCCGACGATACAATGATTTGTAAAACTAACGTTATTTGAATAAACCTGAAAATATGGACATTTAGAGTGAAGGTGATTTTATGACACAACAATATTTTTAGGATGTTTGAGCCAAGACAGGAATTGTACGATACAAAGTACAATGGATAGAGTTACGCGGTTTATTAAAATAGCGTAGATATCGAGTTAAATGTCAAACATACTTGGTTATTTGACTTGTGTATTGAGTAACGCGGTTAGGTGGGTTATGTGGTTCAGTGGTTAAACGGGTTATCGGGTTATGGAGCGTAAGAGCTTGGATTTTCATATTTCAACTTTATTCTTAGAGTTATGTGCGTTTAATATTTTAAATTATGGGTTTTTTGAGGTTGTGGCAGAATCTTAATCTGATGGGGCTAAATAAGCCTCGGATTTGGATGTAGCGACCCCAAAAAACATATAGTAAACATGGCCAGACCCCCAGATCAGAACAAAAAATATTTTTGTGTGGTTGTGTTATTAAAGACACAATGAATAAGATACCTTAATATGTTTATTAAAGTTCAATAACGTCGTGATAACATACAATCATAAATAGCAAAAAAAACAAAATGGCGGAACTTCACTAACAAGACAGCATTCACCTCCAGTATGATGAGATCTCAGTTCTCCTGATTTAATCCATACTACATTTGCGTAGCTTCTGCTCAAGCAGTAAACATTTGAAATCATTTCTGTTCAACCAACTGTTGTCTGCTACTATTAAACTTTTGCCTTACATTTCAATAGCGAAAAAACAATTTAATTTTGTATTTGAAAGGTGTAAATTATTGACTCGAACATAAATATTTGATTTATAATGTGGTGTCAAGAAAAAAATAGAAATATGTATACGAGACATAATAAATATCGGAAAAGCAGATGCATCCATTTAGCAAACTGCCTTAGGTACAAATATAGTAATGTGAATAAATAGCTGCAGTTTTGAAAAAATTACGAAAAAGTTATAACAATTAAAAAAATAAAATAGTAGAATGGTTAAAAACAATCTTATTTATGCAAAAAAAATACAGCATACAAAAATTGTGGGCTTCGACATAAAGATTCTAGAAAAGCGGATCTTATAAAAATAAATATGACTAATAAAGAGTATGCAGTTATCAACCGAAGAATAAAAATTATAAATTGGGAAATAGGTGTTCCTAACATTCAACTGTCTAAAACTTCGCTTAATTGATGACTTTGTTGAGGTAGAATAGTAAACAATTAAACACTTTAGCTAGCAACTTATTTAAAACTTGTTGGTAATGGAACTTTTGTTTAAAATCAGTAAAATAGTAACGTATTTTTTTACTGATTACAATTTTGTTTAACTGATCTTTTTATTGAACCCAAATAACAATGCCAGAGCTACCTCACAGCATTTTACTTTGTTATTAACGGTGAGTATTTAATTACTACAGTTTATTAAATGGTTTTACTTTCATTAAAATATTTTACTCTTTGACATTTAACTTTTTTGTTGACATTCTGACTGTTGCCATGGAACTAAACTAAACATCCCGCCACCTAAGGACTGCTATAATCCTTGAATTACAAACATAAGCACTAATCAAAACTTAATCATCAGGAACATCCAAGGGCACTGAACATATCTTAGCAATTGGTCTCTTAAAGACCTTGTCTTTGTATTGCAATGTAACTACTCTAGTTATTCCATCTGCACCTGGGTGTTTCTCGACAATACGACCCAAAAGCCATTTTCCCGGAGGTAGTCTAGCATCTTTGACTAGCACGACTGCACCTAACGATAATTCTGGCCGAGGAACGTTCCACCTATAGCGGCACTGCATTGTTGTGAGATACTCACATTGCCACCTTTGCCACAAACATTGAATCATACGTTGTATCATGTGCCATCTATTTAACTGATTAAGTTTTAAATCTGTTAATGATTGTTCGGGTACACCAATCAAAGGTTCCCCTACTAAGAAGACTTTGCTATGAGCAAGCATACGTAAATTTTACCATCACTTCCCCAAACTCTAAGATACGCTACACCAACATAAGCAGTACAAGATGCATCACTAAAACCATGCAGTTCAACTCTTGTGGTACTGTCAGAAACTCCAAGCCATCGTGGGAACTGAATGCTTTCAGTGTGCTGAAAGTTATAAAGGTAAGTATTCCATTCATTTTTTAAATCTGTAGGTAACACTTGATCCCACTCTACGCCAGTTAACCACAGTTTTTGCATAAAGATTTTAAGTAAAATAACACCTGGTGTTAGCCAACCTAAAGGGTCAATAGTTTTAGCAATTGTGGATAAAACACTTCTTTTTGTTACCTTGTTGTGAATACAATTTAACTCAAATTTAAGTTCAAAATTGTCTGTTTGAGAGTTCCATGTAATACCTAATGTTTTCATAATATCTTTTATTTTTATATTCACTGCACCTTACAATACCTTGTCACAGTCTGGAATATTACGCAACACAAATTCACTATTGGACGCCCATTTATGTAACGAAAAACCTCCGCACGCTAACAATTCTGTTATTCTTCTTTGCAGCATCTTCTTCAGTAGACGCACCTGTCATCAAATCATCAGTGTAGATATCCGTTTTAACAGCTCACTTTCAAGAGGGAACTGTTCTCGTTCATCTTCAGCCAGTTGACGAATTGTACGTATAGCAAGATGTCCCATAAGCGACGGTGAGTAATCGGTACTCTTGTATGGGTTGTGTAGACGACTTTCGCCACAAGATTCTTTGGTAGTCAAGATCTTCTTTAGATACCAAGATCTGTCTGTACGTCTTCTGGATATCAGCAACCAACCAGTATTTGTGTTGTCTCCATCTGGTAATTAAATCTCTAATATCTTGTTGCAGTGAATATCCAATCAATAATTCATGATTTAATGAATTTCCTTTTCCAGGTGCAGCACTTCCGTCGAAGACTACCCTGAGCTTCGTGCTTAAGCTCGTCGGCCTAAGGACAGCGTGATGAGGTAAGTAATATGGTT
Source organism: Sinelater perroti (assembly GCA_036346155.1). Lineage (NCBI taxonomy): Eukaryota > Metazoa > Arthropoda > Insecta > Coleoptera > Elateridae > Sinelater > Sinelater perroti. The sequence goes on from JARFIY010000265.1 coordinate 8,538,728, forward strand.
GTGATATAATACTCATTTCTGTTTCAGGTACTTTTATCATATGACCATGTGATTCATATTGCTCCATAAATTTGTCGTATTCTTCCTTAAACTCTGGCCTTTGTCTAAATTGTTTCTCCATTTGATGCAAACGACTGACAGCAAGATGTTTAGAGTCGCCAAGGTTTGTGAGAGGATCATCTCTGAAAGGTAGTCGCACGATGTATTGTCCGTCATCGTTACGAGTGCGAGTATTCTTTAAGTGTTCTTCACATTGTATTTCAAGATTTGTCATAGGTTTTTTAAGTGATAGATTCTCTTCATTTCCCAAAATCGTCTTAACAACTGATCTACTTCTAGCTTAGTGTGAGTAACTACGGTATTGAGTTGTTGTGCAGCAGCATCAGTTTGTGAAACTCTTCCTGATATCAACAGCCAAGACAAGAGTTAAGTGCAACAAGAGAATCATATTGGTGTAAACCATCAAGTATTATGTGAGCATGCACTTCGGCACCCAGAAGAACATCAATAGAACCTGACTTGTGGAAGTTAGGATCGGCAAGATCTAACTGCATAGACAAATGCCAAGTGTCTTGTGAGAATCCACGTGAAGGCAACAGCGAGGTGAGTTTCCTTAGTACATAAGTGTTGACTTCAAATTGTGATGAATAATTCTTTGTGGACTGTATTGTGAGTGTAACCATGTTTTTTGTTGTTACTACTGATGTGTTGGAAATATCAGAGATTTTGCCAATGATTGGAGTACAATCAAGATTCAACAGTTGTGATGCTGCTTCAGATATAAAAGATCCCTGTGAGCCTTGATCTACAAGAGCTCTGAATTTGTAAGTATTACCGTTCTTCGCTTTAACATTAATTATAGCAGTGGCTAAAATAACATGATCATCGTTAATTATTGCCTTCAGATTGATGCCGAGGTTACAGGATGAAGTAGATGGTGTATCCATACATTTTCCTTTTCCTTTTCAGCTTCTTCATTTGTCTTGTTAGATATTGTGTAGTGGAGCAAAGTGTGATGTCTACGACCCCATTTCTTGCACATCGTACTTTGACGGCATCTATTCACAGAGTGACCCTTAACAAGGCAGTTGAAACATATATTATTCTGTTTGATGAAATCTTGACGTTCTGAGGTAGTTAGTGAGGCAAAATCTTTACAGTAGCAAACATAGTGATTCTGGGAGCAGTATGTGCAAGTGGTGTCAACTTTTGTTCCAAAACTTTTGACAGTAGCAATTTTGGGTACGTGAGCAGGTTTAAATATTTCTTTTCTTTGTGGCTCTTTGATTTGTGTGAAGTTAATCATTTCCACAGTTCTAAATCTTTTCTCAAGAAACAAATGGAATTGCTCATAGGTTGGAATTTCTGTAGAATTTTCAAGAGATTGTTCCCAAAGTTAGTGAGTTTCGATGTCTAACTTGGAGGCTAATATGTGAAAAATAATCGCATCCCATGAACTAATATCTATTTCTAGATTTTTTAGTGATGTGAGGCTTTGGCTAGTTGTATCTAAAATATCTTTAATACTTTTGTCGATTCTGAGTTTAATCTTCGTTGAGTTAATAAACGATTTAAAATAGTATTCACAATAACACGCTTGTTCTCATATCTTTCTTGGAGCTTTTTCCATGCATCATCATAATTCGCTTCTGTTAATGAATGAAGTAAGTGTTCTGCTTCACCAGAAATACTAGTTTTTAGATAATGATGTTTTTCTATTTTTGACAGGCTACTCTCATTATGGATAAGAGAGGTAAACAAGTCTCTAAAACTCATCCATTGATAATTGTCACCAGAGAATCTGGGTACTGGTATAGGTGGAAGCTTCGGTTTGAAACATGGAGATTCATAAATAGTATTGGAATTCGAACAAGAAGTTCTCAGATCAACATTTTCTTGTTTATTAAACTCATACATGTAATCTTTATTTAACGTTTTCAGCTCCAGGTATGCCTCCTCAGTATTATTATATAATAATATTCCTCAACATCCAAAGATTCCGAACCTTCTTTTTTGATTTGCGACAATTGCTACAATAATAAAGTTATAACTTTTTACAAAACTTAATCAATGTTCATTTAATGTGTCCATCCTTGTATCTAAGTACCCTTTAGTAATTTTTGCTTTTTTTGTGTTTGTAAGTAATTTTATAATTTTTGACGAATAATCACACAATAAGGCAAAATGTTGTTGTGTTTGCGCCATGGTTAATGTCTAAATCCAAATGTTGTAGTAATTATCACGAAATTCACAAAGGTACGGTGTTATTTTGCTTTTAGTACGCCCAACAACAAAGTTACGAACTTATTCACTTACCAGTTTTAGTTTTTAGTGTCAGTCGCTTTCACTAATTATTTGCACAACCCCAATTCTAATCCGCTAGATTTAGGACCATAGTTAATCACTACAGTTTATTAAATGGTTTTACTTTCATTAAAATATTTTACTCTTTGACATTTAACTTTTTTGTTGACATTGTGACTGTTGCTATGGAACGAAACTAAACAGTGAGCATATGGAAAAACTTACGACTGCTCGTTTTAATTTAATTTAACTTTTGAAACCAAATAAAAATTGTTTACTAAATAACTTTAACACTGATTCTGATTAGGTTTGGTATGGATTTTCGGTTAACAACACCTCCATGTCGTCATGTGATTTTTGATTGTTGAAAACGTTTTACATCTTTTAGGTTAATGTTACACTTGGGTTTTTCTCGAGCAACCGTTGAATATGCTAGAAACATAACACCTCTTCCTAGAGTTTTTTTGTTTGTCTCGAGCGTACTTTTCAATTATTAGAGTAATGTATTGCTTGTCAGATTTTATCGCGTTTTGTGCACTTACAATAAATTACTTGAGGTTGTGTAAATTATATATTTTAATTTTATCATTATCATCATCACAGCTATATCACTCATCGTCAGATGTGAGCCTCCCCTTGTATTTTCCACTGTTGTCGATATCTGGCTTTTTGCATCCAGTCTATATCTGCGAATTTCTTAATGTCGTCAGTCGACCTTGTTTGTGGCTTGTGACTTCGTCGCCTTCATTCAATTATTCGACGTATCCATCTATTGTCATTTATCCTAGCTATGTGGCCCGCCCAATTTCATCTAAGTTTACACATTAGATGTATTACGTCTGTCACTTTTGATCTTTTCCATATTTCATTGTTAGGTAATATGATCACGGAGGGTAATTTATATTATGCGGCTTTCTATTGCACGTTGTGTAACTTGGAGCTTCTTTATTATGCTGTTATTAAGAGCCCAAGATTCTGTACCATATGTTAATGCCGGAATATGTGTTAACTAAAGACTTGTTTTTAATGTGTTCGGTATTTAAGATTTCAAAAGTTTTTGCAGTTTACCAAATGTAGCCCATGCTAGGTGATATGCGTCTATCTAGATCAGTTTTTAAGTTATCTTTTCATAATATGAGTTTTTGTCCTATGTAAATATATAAACCCACTTTCTTTATTGTGTGATTGTTAACTTACAGATTTTCATTTTCTTTGGCCTGTATTATTTGATTGGTCATATATTTCGTTTTTATTGCATTTATTTTTAGGTCAGTTGATTATTGGTGTAATTCTTGTAGCATTTGCTGCAATTATTTTTTATCAGTGGTTACTAGAACAATATTATCGGCAAAGCGCAGATGGTTTACCTTCTCTCCATCGATATTGATGCCTTTGTCATCCCATTTTAGATCTTTGAAAATGTCTTTTATCGTAAGTGTAGATAACATAGGCGAAATCAAGTCTCCTTGTCGCACCGCTCTATCGATTTTAATCTTCTTGGTTTTCTTATGCAATATAATTTATAATATAGAATTTTTATATGTGTTTTGTATGCAAGATGTATAACTGTGATCCATTCGGCTATTGATTAATGCATTGAGAACTGCCCAAGTTTCAATAGAGTCGAAATCTTTCTCGTAGTCCTTGAAGGCTATCCATAATGATATATTGTATATTCATTTGCTCTTTCTATTGGCGTTCTAATTACTTGTAGATGGTCTAAAATACTGAAGTCTTTGCGGAACCCAGCTTATTCTCGTGGTTAGTAGCTATCAAGCTTGTTAGTCAATCGTTCTGTAATTATCATTTTTTTAAAAAGTTTATATAAAACTGATGGGTCTGTAGTTTGTCAATTTATAGTTATTTCCTTTTTTAAAAACTAGAATTATCAAGACATTGTTCCAATCACCGGGTATTCTATTTTTAATTAAGCGTTTATCATATAGTTTTTCTAACAGTTTTAATACTGGTTCTTCTCCGTATTTTAACATTTCAGCTATAAGATTGTTTTCACTTGATGCCCGACCATAGCTTTCTTAATGATCTAGTGATTTTTTTAATTGTTATATTTATATCTTTCTATGTTTTACGCTGTGGCGGCTTTATCTTAGCTTTGTATAGTGTCTGATAGAGGTTTTCTGTTGTTTTTGTTATTTGTTCTTTCTGTATAATTATTTCATTGTCTTCATGTATTAACTTTGTTATGTTGAGCTTTCTTCCGACATTGTTCTCATTAAGTTTTTAAACTCTTTCTTTCTTCTAACTCCTGTTTAATTTGTTGATTATTGTAAGTTAGAATGTCTGCTTATAACTTTTCCTTGATTGCTTTGTTGATTTCTGTAACTTCAATCATATTTGTTTTCTTATTGCTGTTCATTTTTCTACGTTTTTTTAAAAATGTAATAGTGTTTTTAGTAAGTCGTCGTATTTTATTGGTTTTCGTTCCTGCACTGTTTAAGACGTTCGTGCTATGCATTCTGTTATTGCTTTATTTAAAGTATTTAGACCTTTATTGGTGTCTATCGTTTGTGATTGTTCTAGGATCCTTTTTTGGTATTCAAATTTAGTTGTTTTCAACTTCTCTACGTTGATTTTGTGCTTCTTAGTAATAATGAACTTTTTTTTCAAGTTTGCGTCAATGTGTACCTTAGCCCTTACCATGCGATGGTCTCTTCTTATATTTACAGAGTTTATTACATTTGTATCTAGTACTATATCTTTGTTGTTACTTAGTACGAAGTCAATTTCATTTTTTATAGTTTCGTTAGGTCTCTTCCAAGTCTAACGTCTACTTTCGGGCTTCCTAAAATACATATTCATTATATAAAAATTATTTTCCTCTGCATAATTGATTAGCATATTTTCTTTTTTATTTTTTCCGTACTCCAAAATATCCTATTCCTATTTCGTTGCCATCTTTTCGTTTTCCAATTTTTGCATTAAAATCTCCAATAATTAATATGTATTTTGTTGGATCATACACTTGAATTATTCTGCATGTGCATCGTTTGTTAATTCACACGTCTATTAAAATTATTCTTTCCGATGTACTCTTGCACTGTACTACTTTACTTGTTATGTTTCTGTTTATTAGAAATGCGACCTCTCCTATTCGTTTATCTTCAGTTCCTCTGTAACATAGTAGATGACCGCTTCTCAATGTTATGCATCCTTCTCTTTTTCTTCTTACTTCGGATATTCCTTTGATACTCTATTTTATTTTTTTAATTCTTGTTCTAGTTCTGTCATTCTATTTTCTGTAGCTAATGACCTTACGTCGAATGTTGCCACATGCAGTATCCTTGACGTAGACCATTTTGTCAAGGGTGTGAGATTGTGATATGTTTTCTTTACTCACGTAGGGTACTTCAGTTTTAAAATTTGACATTTCGTTATGTAGGGGGTGTGTTAGCCGTTACTCACCACTCTGACTAAGGGGGTTGGTGAGGTTGGGTTGAACCGAGGAAAGATTTATTTATTGGGTGAAATAGAGATTAGAACATGAATCACTCTCAGTATTTGGGGAGGGCGAGGAAATTCAAGGCTCGCGTGAGCAAGGTTGCTTCCCTAAAGTAGACCTATCCTCTGCCGGGATCACAGAGGAGTGTGTACTCGCTACCTGTTTTAATTTTATAGTTTATTATTTTTATAACAGCTCTACAATTGGAGGTTAAATAAATGATAAAATTTATACAAAATTAAAGCCAAGCATTTATTTATATATATAATAAAATATGCAAAATAATAATTATAGACGTAGGTGTTCTTAATGAAATTGTAAATAAAAAACAGAAAACAAAATCATAATAGGTCAGATATTAACAAATTAATAATAATAATAGTTCCCCGTAATAGGCCTCGAAGGCCCTTTGGGGTCGTAACAGGATAGATCTGTTACAATCTAGAGCCTACGGTACACTAGGGTAGTAACGTGGCCAAGCGCTACGTACCGACCGCCTATGATTACCCCAGAGTTTGACCTCCAGGTACTCATTTATTGCAGCCTGAGTCGAGCTGGGCCGTAAAAATGCCAGCGATCGAATTGGCGAGAGCGGGATTCGAACCCGCAACTTTTGGTTTCGTAGTCTAGCGATCTATCCACTAAGCTACCACGGCTCTACATTAACAAATTAATTACAGCTAAATTGGGGATATAAATAAAAATTAAAAAATAAATAAAAATAAATTGGAAAAAGTTATGAGTTGGATAAAAAAGTAATAATTGAGAAGTACTGTTAGTAGATATAATTTTGTGCATTCACTTAAATTAGAAATTACATTACAAATATCATATCACTTATTCATATCAATATTTTGCATTTTATTTTCTGTACTGCCGTTACATTAAGAAAAACGTATTTATTGCCTAGTATTTCTGAAAAAACTATTGCAAATCAAACCTACCCTTGTTTTATAAAGCTACAAGATATTTATGATTTTGATGTGTGATTTGGTTATTTATCAATGAAGTGGGGTGACGAAGTAAGTAATGTAATAGCAATACATAAGTGTGAAACCAAAAAAGGGTAACATTTAAGATCGGGCATCTTTTCGGAATTAAACTTAGATTTGCGTATCGGGCTATACAATTCCTTAATGAGGCTGGAGGTGTCGAGAATCGTATAAAACTGGAAGACTCGTATTGTTAAGGAAGACCTAAGACTAGCTGCTTACAAAAGATAAACAGAGCATTTTCTGACAGATCTTTACAGAAAGTTAAGAAACGCAAGTAAAAGGGGTGTTGACTGAGTACGTGCATGATGGCCATAGAAAAATCTTGTTTACGTATGAAAAAATCTCTACAATGGAGGAACCTTTCAGCGCTAGGTTGTCTAAAGAAGCGTGGCAGGGGTTCAGAAAGACCATCATCCAGCTGCTATAATAGTTTGATGAGAAATCTGTTATAATGGAATAATTGACATTCATTTTTGTGAAAAGGAAGTCAAAACTTCTATTGTTGTGTATAAACAGAATGTTTTTTGAAAAGTGTAGTAAAACTTCTAAATCCCATGCTTTATTAAAGTGAGTCTTGGAGTTGTCACACCCGCCCACAAAGCACGGTCAAATCAAACTTGTCAGAGACAACGTGTTTCATTTTCTAGCCGTAGAGAGTAGGCCTTCTGGTAGCCCAATTTCAAGCCATTAGATTACAATTTATAGGCGATTTTAGAGGAAATATTTCGATCAAAAAGTCACCCTAATGTTTTAATTCTTGCAAGCGAGTCTTAACAGCTGCATTTAATACTTTTCAAATGAGTGTAGTGCATGCTGCAGCAGATGGGTGGTCTGGAAGTCTTAATTCTTGTGTGTTGAGAATATTATGAAGAAACAGTTAATGGTTTTATTTTGTATACTGTGTACTTCTTAAAAGTACACACTCAAAAAAGTCATTTTCAATTACTTGCATAAATTTCCCAAATTTCCAACCACTTAAAACTGTGCTTAATTAAATTGCTAAAAGACATATTTAAAAATGTAAAATCACATATAATTCAATGAGAAATGTTTAGTTATTTAAATTATGTACCTGGCGTTATATGTAACTTGCGAAAATAAAATGTTAAAGATAAACAGCAAAAAAATTAAAGTGATTACAGTTTAAACGAATTTTAAATCATTTTATTTGAAGCTTTATTTTGAGCACAGGCACTAATGTACGGTTTTTGTAAAATTATATGTGTTTATATCAAATATAAAAAAACATATATTAGACATTATTTTAATATTGTCGTTCGAAAACATACATAAAATATGTAGTAAATTGTGATAATGCAATCGTAATATATTAAAATCAAAATATTTGAGTTTGTAAAACAGATTTCTGTAAACTTCTATTAGGATAGGTTGGGCAAGTAAGATAAATGGAAAAGAATCCCAAACTGAAGACACCTAAATAAAAAATTCATAGACTTTGTAAAGCATTACTTTTTAAAACCATTGCTAGTTTTCCGTTAATTACATTGTTTATATTATTTAAGTTGTTACGTGACAAGTAGGAATTTCTTTTTTTAATAGACAATTAGCAATTCCCTGATTCTTCGCTGCCATTACTTGGGAATTTGACAAAATTGTTTTTAAAACAAATTTTACGAAATAAGGATTATCTTATAAGAAAATGTATGTTCATTTTGCACAATATAAATTTACATAATTTCTTTATCGGTACCTAGAAATGAAATAGTCCCAAACTTGATATTTGTAATTTGAAAAACCTGAATTTTGAACTTTGATCGCCATTGAGATTAAATATAAAAACGTGGAAAACAAGTACATGCTTACATGAAAGGGAAAGTCTACATATGCTAATTTTATGCGTGTATTTGTAGCAGGTCTTGAAATACGTTATGTAGAAGTGACCTCTCCATTTTCATACCTTCATAGATAAAATTTCAGAAAATGCTTAATTGCGATGAAGAGTGTGAATTATAATATCTTTATCTTCAACTATTCTCGGATTATATCAGGTAAAAATGTAATTAATAATGGTACAGGAGCACAGCCTGCGAACTGAGAGGTTAAGACTCTTATATGTTCGCTCTCTCTGCCCGGTCATCGTTATGTGACAAGAATTGCGCCTTATAGATGGCCGCCGTTATTACCCCTTGTTCGAGTGAACGCAAGTACTCAATTATTTTTAATGACTAATTAGGCTGCCCGCCAAGCATCAGAGAGCACCGGAGAATGAACCCGGGTCTGTCAGCATTGCAGCCCGCCCGTCAACCACAGGACCACGCTGGCTCAACATAAAGGTACAATTTACAAATAATTCAAGTATATGCACCTACCAGCTCATCTAGCGATAAAGATATAAAAAATTCTTTGAGGACATCACAAAAGCAAAACAGGTTTAAAAAGCATACTTTTCAATCGTCGTAGGAGAACTAAATGCAAATGTTGGAAAGAAACAAGACGATAACACAAATAAAATTGGACCTTTTGGTTTAGGCACCAGAAATACAAGAGGCAAAATGCTAGTAAACTATCTGCGATATGAAAATCTATACTGCATGAACACTTTAAAAAAGAAAATAGACACAAAAAGTCTATTCTAGTGCGTCATTTATAATTCACACCATGCAATGACATTGTTGGATTGTCGAGTGTGCATCAGGGAATCTAAATTGGTGTTAAATTATTGGTAAATGGATCGTCCTTAATTCTTAGAAAAACCATTTTTCCAGATCTTAAAAACGTCAAAGAGCTTATCGGTCTATATGAGATGACATGCGGTCATTAGGCATTAAAATCATGATAATTTGAGCTATTTTTAAGTGCTTAAACGAATAACTAAATCTGAAGATGAGCATTAAATAAATTCAGAAGTACTACTCCATTTCTTGGTAATTCTTCCAACATTATTTCTGTCATGAGGTCAATTTTAGGTAATTTTTCGGTGTTCAGCTTCAACTTCTTTGGATATTACTGGTTTTCTGTTTGTCAGTTTTTGCCCAAAGTCCAAATACTGAGATGGTTACTCGAATTGGATGAATTGTTATTGTTTATTTATATTCCTTATGGGTTTCCAAATTATATGGTCAAACCTGCTTAGGTTAATAGGTATTAAATTATTCATCTCTAAATTTCTTTAGTTTTGCTTTGAATCTGTTGTTTAACCGATTGAAGTTTGTTTTGTCAGTCGGTCTTCGACTACGATGTCAGACAGCTTTTGCCTTGCACTTCTCTAGTATTATTTTTTTTTTTTATTTCCAAGGATAAGTTTGTTAGTCGAGTTATTTTTTTTATTTACATTATGGTATAGCTTGTATGGTCCATTGTTAAGTTTGTTGCATTTTGTATATTTTTTGGACTTTAGACAAATTATAAGGTTGAAATTTTCTTTTAAACAGCTACGATGTACGTGTCAATTTGTGTCGTTATTATATAATCTAGCGTTGTGTTTTCTTGAACAGATTGTTGAAATGATGGACGATCAGACACTAAATATTAGTTTACCTCCACTTCTACATACGCTGGGGAAGTTCCACAGGTTAGAAAGAAGTCCAGTAGATCTGGGATTTGGCAGGGTTAGTTGGCAAGTACACTAGCGGCTAAAAGTGATGCAACTTTTCTTTTTTAGCTAGGAATTTCTTTTGGATCATTTTCTGTCGGCATTTTTTTGCTGTTCTGGGTGGTTTCCCGAAGCCCACTCCCACTTGCTTGCATGTACAGATCCAAAACTTGTTACAATTCCGACTAAGGAACTTCACTTCCAACTGATGAAATTCAACCGGTTCTATTGAAACAATATCAATTATGATCAACAAACACCAATTACGTGTAGCATAATTCTTATTACAAATAGCCGCAGCACAAGGATTATGCATCGAGGCAATAAGCCGATCAATAACCTCCTATTCGCCCATTCATGAGTCAGAATGGCGAACCCCCCCCCCTCCCCCTCCGACTTGGCCCGTTCACCAACTCGACGTTCCAGCTCATCCCATATATGCTATGCGCTAGCTAGTTTATAACCCAAGCATATTTTGTTGAAGCGATTTCCGGACGTGCGGGGATTTGTGTTTGGGGTTGTTGTCATGCTGGAAAACACATCCGTGTGACATATTTCGATGCGCAAGCGAATATGTGACCCTGCAATATGTCGATCTATTGTTCTATTGATACGGAACAACGGACCCACCCTGCGAGCAGCAACCTCAAACCACGACAGAGCCACCTCCCCGTTTGACCGGAAATTTAATCTAGTGCTCACGGGTAAGCCAACGAACGTTGCACCAACCGAACGAAACAAACAAAATCTACTCTTGTCACTCCAAAAAATTTTGACAGTCCAGTCCTTGTGTTACCGTATCCACTCTAGTCTAGCGGTCCGGTTTTTCTTTGAAATCAGAGGTTTTTCCTTCGGCCTCAACAAGATGTCGTCTGAGGGTGCGGAACTACAATTTCCCCTGTTCAGCGTTGGTCAATTCGGTCCGAATCGCATTTGTCGTACGACGATCCGGAATGGAGAGCCGGGCAATCTCCTGTCTGTACGAATGAATAAATTACGCGAACGGCTGGATTTCGGCCTTTTGAACATCACCTCGTACTAGAGAACGTGAGAAAATCCTTGATACCGTAGATTTTGCGACCGAAAAGAAACGGCCAACTTCGAATCCGCTCCGCCAGGAATTCACGGCGTCAACAATCTTCTGCTTCAGCTCCTCGGTTTGATAGCGATCAGGAGCTATTGTAATTGAAACCACACTATCAGAAAATATCAAAGTACAAACAAACCACTTGAACATGGAAGTGTCGGATATGAAGTTGCACTACTTTGTCCAAGGGATTTCCGGCATTAGGCGTGGGTTGCAGCAAGTGGCAAGGTGATGTGTAAGTGAACTACGTATTGTTCCAGAAATATAAAACAACCCAAAACACAAAAAAAATCTGATCAAAAAAGAAAAGTTGCACTACTTTTGGCCGCTAGTGTATGGTGAGGTACCAGTTGAGATAAATGAATACATCTGGTTTTGAATAGCTTGCCCCTACTTGTAATCAGGAGTAAATCCCATAACATATTTTTGTTGTTATAGTTACCCCCTGCTATAAATTTAGTGCATAAAGTTTAAAAGTAAGCTTTCAAATGCTTGTTTTGATTTGATGGGGTGGTGCACAATACATTGCAGAAAGGGTTATATCGTATGGTATGCACTTATCAAGGTAGAATGAAGATTGCATACTTCATATTTTAGCAATTTATGATGTTAAATTGCTTGTTTTATAAGTATAGCATTTCCTACATGAAGGGTACCATCAGGATAATTTATGTAATAAAGTTTGTAAAATGAGATTTTTAAATAGGTACGTTCTGTAAAGTGAGTTTCACTTATTAATAGAATATCAATTAGGTTATGATTCAAAAATAAATTTTATTTCTTTCTTATGTTGGCTCATTCCATTGGCATTCCAGAGTAATATTTGTAAGAACTTGATCATTATTGTGCTATTTTGTTTAAGAACGTAGTCAACATAGTTAATACTAAACTATTTTAAGTATGTTTGAGTTGGTTGAACATATTTTTGAAATCTTTACTACTTAATTGCATTTGTATAAAGAATGATAATATTCGCATCCTTTGTAGTTTTCAGGGTGAGCTCCACTACATAGGCAAAAAGTGGCAGGGGTGTCTTTACAGTAAGTTTTTGTGTGTCCATACAGCTGACACCTCGTACATTGTATTATGTTTTTGTCTTTTCTAGATGGTTTATATATTCTAAATTTTGTAGATGTCTTCATTATTGTTGGCTGGTTCTGTCTTCACAAAAAACATATTCAGTGGTTCCTTAGTCGGTCATTGTTTGGCATTAATAGTATCCTTGACCTTGTAAGTATGGAACGCTACAGTTGATTTTTACAGTGCCATTAATCATGCTTCTTGTGGTCTATTATTCTTCCTTTACTATATCAGTTAGCTTTTTTATAATTTCTGGAAAAATAACTACTCCATATACAAAGATGGGAGGAGTTTTTTTCAGAATAATTCGTGCTTAAGTTTTATTCATTAGATGTTGACAGGAGTTGGTGAGAGTCAGGTTCTTAGTTACTGATTTTATAGTAATTAGCATTTTTCTTCATTAATATTTTTCATTACTTGGATTTTTTGTAGAATTTTCAATCTCCTCGTCGCTACTTCAGTGCATTCTTTCAAGTTGTGTGCTACAATAAGAATACTGGGATTGTTGATGAAAATGTTGTGGTTGATATTGCAATTGTTGGGTCTGTTGCTGAATATTTGGTGTTTGTAATTGCAGTTAGTTTATTTCTCTCATTGTTTGGCGGAAATTCCATAATGCTTGATGAAGACATTATTTGTTGCACATTATTTACGAGTCTGTTTCTCGTAGCGAAGATTTTTATGATTTTGTAATTAAAGGATTTATTTACTAAAGAGTTAAAAATGTTCGTACTTGTACTGATTACTGCTATCAGTAAAGAATTTGATCTGAAGGTCGCTATCCGGCTCGTTTGGTTTGGCAGGCAGCCCGCCGGGTAAGTCGCCGCCGTCTTATAATTGTCACGCACGATATAGGGCGCACTTACACTTTTATTAGAGAGCAGTGACGAGCACGGTCTTAAAAAGCCAAATGCAAATTAAACACTTTTTGGGCGAACTTGCAGGCCCTGCAGCTTCAAGGGCTTATTGTGCCCACTAACATGCACTTAAATGCTAGGACATTCACACACACCCATGGGTTGAGCGAGACTCGAACTCGCGGGCGCCGGCTAGAGGACAGAGTCGACTGGTTGAACCATCTGAGCCACCGAGTCCCCAAATTGAACACTGTCTCATTAAATATTACTGAATTTAAGCATCGCATGATTCTAAGAATTTCAAGTTTTATTGCACTTACTAGGAAAAAAATTATTAAAAAAATTAATTTAAATTTTGTTTTTAGCCTGAGGTTGAAAAGTTTATTGTGTCGGCTCCACATGTGAACAACACTATGTATATATGTTAAAAATATTTAGCAGTAGCATGAAATTTGATTGTATTAAAACGAAGCCATTAGTAATGGATAAATTTTATGTATTTTTCTCATCATAGTAAATTTGTGCCATTGAGAAGGAAGATCGAAGCTATCCACAATCAAAGGATAACTTGAAATGGGCTTAACAGTTCCTCAAATTACCCCTTGTTATAGAGTTAGCAAAAATTCGCGCACAAGATAAAAATGACATACATTTTGTATCTTTTTATTTTTTGACATAATTAATATATTTTAAGTACTTTCCAATATTACAGTAAACTTCAGGTTTTGTTATGGAATTATTGGAAGAAATGTCTGAGCTCAAGAGATGCTGCTTAGGCAAGTTGCAAAGTGGAAGGCAAGGAAACGGTTACTCAACGAATAGTGGCCAAGTGGTTTACAAGTCTCAACGAAGGTTTGGATCTTCAAGATAAGTCTCGTTCTGGTGGCTATCAAAGTAAAATAACGGAAATCTGTTGACAGCGTGTGAAGATAGGTTTTTATTAAGTAGTCGCGATGTGGCATCGGTACTTCAAACTGCACTTAACACTTACGTCAACTTGATTTTATTTACAGTAAGTCCCGACGGGCCAAAAAACGAGTTGAGATCTGTCTTTGTTTAGTAACTCCCTGAACAAGTGTACCGTTGTATGAGAAATCGTACAACAATAAGTAAAAGTAGATTCTGCGAGGTCAAAATCCTCTGTTGGTGTTGCGTCATGTCATTTCGTCCGAACATCATAATTTGCGTGTGATAAAACTTTAAAGAAGTTTTGCCAAATAGTCATGCCATCAACGACGAACTTTATTGCCAACAGTTGGTCAACAAATTGGCTTTATAACAGGTGCGCTTTGCTTCAGCAGTGCAGACGCTGCTCCATCCCACTACGGTCTCTTCCAATCAATAGATCACTTCTTGCGTGATCTCCGGTTTGGGGTGAAATTTGGGTTGCCGTGTCAAAAAATCTCTAATTGTTGTCATTTGTGTTATTGAGCACGAACTTTTGGTCAGCTTATATAATATCGGTGAAGGTGCACATAGAGCAAGTTTCCGAAAAATAATTTCTCAAACATTTTAAGATATTTTTTCGTATCTCTAATTTCCATTAGGAAAATTATTTACATACATTTTGTGCATAAGATCCTAAACCGTTATTATTTAAGAGCACGTCAAATGTTCAATATTAGAGGTTTCTTTTGCGCACGAAATGCTTTGCAAGTTCTCAAGGACTTCTTTTAATATTTTTCAATGTGAAATTACGCACGGATTTATTAGTTTTAAATAAAATATAAATTGCAGAATTGAAATAATTACGTAACTCTTGCTTAAATTCTACGTAGTGCTAAAAAATTTGCATTTTAATTATCTCGTTTATCACTCATAAAATAAGCTTTTAAAATGAAAAGTTCTAATTATTTAATTACTTGTTTTAAATGTAAAAGTTAATACTCTCCTCTTAACGCCAAACCAGTTTTAAAATTATTTTTGCTGAAATCTCTAGGAATGCATAGTACCAATGCAATAAATATAAAACCTAAATATACACATACATAAATGATAATCCCAAATAACAAATCGCAGTTGCAACGGCATTTACAATAAGTACATTAACCACTGCTTGCTTTTGAATTGTACTTAAAAAAACACTATAGATAAAGGAATTCAATTTTGAGTCATTAAAAAAGACCCTGTATCTTTGAGCACATGTAGAAAGGGGTTTTATAAGTTCGAAATAAAATGATAATAATTGTCGTAGACATAAAAAAGAAGTTATAAAACAACAGATAGAAAAGTTGTTGGGTAAAACCCAGGCAGATTAACCACTTTGCTAGCTGTTACCCGATAAACCAAACTAGATAATATTCTAAAAAGGGTCGTTTTCTGATTGTTAGTTAATTCTTGCGAATCAAATATCACTTTTGTGCATGTTTTGAAACTTTAAGTGCATGATATATTATACATTTTTAAACCAGTTGACACTATTACTGCTGAGCATTACAAGGTGCATTCGAGTTATAACACCTCCAAATTGTTTTCACAGGACTGGAAACAGATGGAAACATGGGGTTTATTTCAAAATATGCACGCACTCTTGTGAATATCGGTGCAGAGATGGCAGTACTGCACGGCACAAAGGACTCTAGCGGCAGCGGCGAGAGTGAGGACTGTTTTTGATACTTAAAATGGCGACGTTTTTATTATAAGAACAGTGTGTGATCAATCGTTTTCTCCATTTTCGTGGTATGACACCGATTGAAATTCAACGCCAGTTGAGTGAGACATGTGGTGATGTTATTATGGATGTGTCTGATGTGCGTTTGTGGGTGCAACAGTTCAAAGAAGGCACAACAAACCAAGACAATCTCGGCCTCGCACTAGCCGGTCTGACGACATAATCAAGCCAGTGGAAAAACTTGTTTTGGAGGATCGTCGAATGAGCGTGGAACAAGTCGCCTCCAAGTTGGTATTTCCGTGAGATCTGTGCACACAATCCTGCATGAAGACCTTATAATGCGAAAAATGTCCTCCAGGTGGGTGCTACGAATGGTGACAACTTTGAAGTATTTCTCATGCACCCTACTCATCTGACCTGACTCCTACCAACTGATGGCTGTTTCAAACGATGAAAGACTGTACGTGGTCGCAAATTTACTAATTGTGCCGCTATTGCATCAGCGATTTTCCAATAGACAAAACACACCCGTAAAGAAGCGTTCGCATCGGCCATAGAATCATGGCGTCAACGTTGTGAAAAATGTGTGAGGCTGCAGGGAGATTACGTCGAGAAGTGAAACAAGTTTCAGAGTTTTCGTATGATTACTTTGTGAGAAAAAAATCGGATGAGTTATAACTTGAACACACCTAGTACAAACATCAGCTTTTTCATTTAAATGAAGAAATAGTTAACAGATTTTTTTACCGACAATGGTTTTAGTCTGGTTATTATGCTCTACTATAATGCAAAGCCGCGCACTGTGATAAAGACTAAGGACTCTAATAACCAGGAAATAAATAATAGATTAAGCTTATATTTAAATTTTTTGAGCATGTCCTAAAAGTAACTGAGAACAAATAGTGAACAAATTAAATAAATATAAAGTTCATTTATTGTTAGATATTAAATAAGATGATTAATTATTAAAGCACTATTACACTTAAAAAGGAAAACGGTTTAATGGATTGGCGAGATAATTGCTAAAAAGGATATTACTATTCTCTTTCATCAAAGTCTAAATCTTTTTGTCCGAGATGTATAAAAAATTAAAGCTTTCGAAGTCTAACTAATCAACTTAATGATCTCGGTGATATGATTTAATTGGACTATTCTAGTCATGGATTAGTATCAACTGAAGAATGTTAAGGTTGTACCAGAAAATACTAACCCGCCATATTGTTTGAAATTGAGATCTATTGAAAAACACTAGACTAACAAAAAGGAAAACTGCAGAAAATAAATTAAACTCTAGCATACGCAAAAAAATAAAATACTGCCATTATAACTGTAACAAAACGCGCTATTTTTTATGAATATGATAAATAAAGAATTAACTAATAGAAATTGAGAATACAATGACTATATTGTAGTACAACTAAAATATCATTAACTCCCATGACTTACATTTTGTTTCATTTTATTTTACGTTGATGACGTCTTTCAATTACATTTAAAAATGCAGAATTAATTTAAACACGTATTATTTTCTGGGGGTGTGTGGGGTTACATCATAGAGGTAGTACCTTTCTTACGGAAACGGTCACATCAAGTGTCATAGACAGGAGATGGTTTCCGAAGTCTGGTCGTCATGAAGTACCCAGCTCTCACTTATGGCTCCAAGCGCCACACCCTGGTAACTGCATTGACCCGCAGGCAAAACTAAGTGAGGGTAGCCAGATATGGCGAAAACTAACAAGTGGCAGCAGGCTTATCAGTAGCAAGTAATAGCGTAAATCAAGTGGATTGGAACGGTATTATGTAGCATATCTTTAGGCATGGTCAGAATGACTTGAATGGCTATAGAACTGCGTATGTGGAAAGCAACGGAAAACTACCACATATTATAGATCTTCCAAGAACAATCATGACAGGGACCAAACAGAAATGGCCTTGAGTACTGGGCAGGACTTAAATGTCCACAAGGTGCTAAGAATCTCCCAGCCTGTTAGGATCGCTACTTGGAACGTAACAAGTCTATTTCAAATGGGAAAATTTCATAACACCGTAAAAGAAATGAATGGACTAAAAATTGATTTACTTGGGCTAAGTGAAGTTCGATGGCCTAACAATGGACAAATAAATACAGAAGAAGGAGAAATAATATATTATTCGGGTGATAGTAACACATTAAACCAACATGGTGTTGCAGTATTGGTATCTTCAAAATTTAAACAATATGTAGAAAGTTATCTCCCGCTTTCCAATAGAATTATAATGTTGCAACTAAGATCTTCAAAAATAAAAATCAACATCATTCAGGTATATGCACCAACTGCAAAAAGTGACGAAGACGATATAGAAAAGTTTTATCATGATTTAGATCAAATTCTAAAAGTAACACACAAACATGATATGAACATAAAGTCGGCAAACAACGCTGTCAGGATATTGTAGGTGATTATGGATTGGGTGATCGGAACAACAGAGGCGAACGATTAATTCAATTCTGTCAAGAACACGATCTGGCCATAATGAACACATGGTTTAAACTTCCAAACCGTCGTCTATATACGTGGCGTTCCCCAGCAGATAATCCAGATCACATTATACGCAACCAGATAGATTATATTATAGTAAACAAACGATTTAGAAATGCTTTTAAAGTGGTAAAAACTTATCCTGGTGCAGACGTGGCCTCTGATCATAATCCCGTAGTTGCCAATATCAAAATTACACTAAGAAAAGCACGAAAACCTTGTACAAAGAAATTTGACATTGAAAAGCTCAGAAACAGCGACGTGTTCGAAAGAGTGACGGAAACATTCAACAAACGTTTAAAAAGCGAATACAAATTTAATGAAGGCATAGAAAAGAAATGGGCAACTATCCGATCCATTTCAACAAGCACTTGTGATGAAATGCTTAAACCAGAAAAGAGGCAAAAAGAAAAACTTGGATGACGGATACTATACTCGAAATGGTGGAAAGAAGAAGATTAATGAAATTATGCAATAATAGTGTTGCATATTGGGAGTTGCACAAAACATAAAGAAAGAAATAAGAAAAGCAAAGAGTAATTGGTTGAAAATAAAATGTGAAAACATTGAACATCTGGAAAATTACATGACTCAAGGAATCTGCATAAGCAAGTCCGTGAATTAAATGGAAGAGCGTATAATAATAACCAAGGTAATATATCAATAAACTCAAAAGGAGAAATTCTTATCACAATTGAAGATAAAATAAAAGAATGGAAAAATTATACATACAATCTTTTCAAAGATGACAGAGGTGTTAAACCAAATACAAATGTAAACAAAGACAATATCCTAGAAATAACAAAGGATGAAATTATACAAGCAATAAAATCATCACAAACAGGAAAAGCCTTAGGACCAGATGAGGTACCTACTGAAATTATGAAACTGATAAAAGACGAAAATATCCCAATACTAGTAGATCTTTTCAATTGTATATATAAAAGTGGGACAATTCCAAAAGACTGGTTACACTCTGTGTTTGTAACATTGCCAAAAATTAATAAACCGAAACAATGTAAAGATTTTCGAACAATAAGTTTAATGAGCCATATTCTCAAAATATTCTTAAAAATCATACATCGCAGGATCTACAAGAAATGTGAAGAACGACTAACAGAACATCAGTTCGGTTTCAGGGATGGATTGGGTACACGCGAACCTTTATTGTTTATGCGAATTTTATTAGAAAGATGCCGTGATGTAAATAAAGATGCATATCTGCTCTTTATTGACAAAGTCAAACATGATAAACTTCTTGAAGTATTGACTGCGATACAACTAGATCAAGCTGATATTCGTGTAATAACCAATTTATACTGGCACCAAACTGCAGGTGTAAGAGTTGATGGACACGGTACGGAAGAAATGGACATTCTGCGCGGAGTAAGACAGGGATGTGTGTTATCGCCCTTACTTTTCAACTTGTATTCAGAAGAGATTTTTAGACAAGCTTTTGACAATTCTGATGATGGAATACTATTAAATGGAGAACGAATAACCTCAATAAGATATGCCGATGATACGGTATTAATGTCTGAATCAGCTCAAGGATTGCAAAGAATGCTGGACCAGATATCAGTCATTAGTCAAGATTTCGGTCTCTCCATAAACACAACAAAAACAAAATCAATGGTGATTAGCAGAAATCCTCAAGCAACGCAAATAGTACTACGGCGTAACAATAGAATAATTGAAAACGTATCTCAATATCGTTACCTGGGCTCATGGATAAACGATCAGTGTAATTGTCTGCAAGAAATCAAGGTGAGAATAGAAATGGCCCGCTCAGCATTTATGAAAATGAAAGCAACATTATGCTCTCACGAGATACATCTACAGATACGTATCAGACTATTACGCTGCTATGTGTACTCTGTGCTGTTTTATGGTGCTGAAACGTGGACATTAACGAAGGATGCCCTTAAAAGAGTAGAGTCTTTTGAAATGTGGACATACAGAAGAATGCTTAGAGTTCCATGGATCCACAGAGTGAGGAAATTTTGAAAAGGATGCAAAAAGAAACAATGTATTGAGAAAATAAAAACAAATAAACTGCAATACCTCGGCTACATTATGAGAAACACTAAATATCGGTTATTGCAACTAGCACTACAAGGCAAGATTAACGGCCGACGCCCACCAGGTCGCAGACGTATATCTTGGCTGAGAAATCTAAGAGATTGGTATAAACTGACATCATCACAACTGTTTAGAATTGCAGTATCCCGAATCATGATCGCAAACACTCTTTCCCGAAGAGTATGCACTTGAGGAAGAAGAAGATTATTTTCTTATAATTTTTATAAGACCGACTTTGCTATGTCACCTCATTAAATCCGAGTGATTGAAGCTATTTAAAATTAATTTAACGAATGTGATGCGAGCATCTGAGCCTAGAAAATTAATAAATTCGTTAGATAATCAAAACCAAAATTAAAGTTAAAACGATCAATCGAACACATCGGAATTATTGCTTATTAATAAAAAATAATTAGTTGTCCATAAAAGAAATTGGTTGTTAATAGTTAATATTATATAACACTTTAAATTATTTGAAATTAGTTATAAAAAACTTTAATCACTGTTTAAAAAAATAGATTAAAGGTTAATCGAAATTTATGATTGTCGTTTTTAATAGATATAAAGTTCTCTGTACATCAAAAGCAAAAATTTCCAGGTGAAAATTAAAATATCAAATTGTACCATACATTGCTACAAATAAGGGAAAAATTTAAAGCAAATCAAAGTCTATTAATCGAAGGACAAATGTTCGCAGAATAACAATATTTTAAATTTTATTTGGTCTCTGTTTTTTATATTTTTAAATGCGCACCTCGGATCGGGTATTCCATTATAATTTAAAATGTTATATATGTAAATAAATAATTTTTATTTAACTTCCAGGCCGTGCGAAAAGGTTTTCCTGTTTACAGTTCTGTTTTAGCAGAGTTATCAATTAACCATAGCCTCAAGTAGTTAAAAGTTCTGAAATTTGTTTATGAGCTGAAAATATTAGTTTTAAGAAGTTTTAAACAATTTTTTTTGGAAAGCCACTAGAATGAAAACAAGTACCTAACAAACAATGTAAAATATAGCTACTTTTAAAATCTACATTATTCTTAATACACTATGATATTGAACTTAAACATTTTCAGTATTTAAAAGTCATTGTAAATGTTAAAGATTTTTGCACGTTTTGAAATATTTGTTAATTACTGATGGTTAGTATAAGTCAAAAATCCTTAATTTTTTTCTTTCCTTATCCTATAATAATTATCTCTTATAATGATTTTTTTATGCAAATTTTTAAATAAATATAAATAATATAGACATCGGTTTTTCTTTTCATATTAGTAAAATACGTACATAATTATTTGGGTTCCGTTTTTTTTTGTACTACTTGAAAGTAAGTTCAATCGACCCCACCAATTACAAAGCTATAGTAGTGACCGAATATACTATACTATTCTCTAGGTAGTGTATCTTCCCCCAAATATGTGGTAAAGAAAGACCAATTCTGACTGTTGCAGAACCCTGGGTCAACAATTATCGCGGTCGGAAACTACAACGCTAAACATACTGACTGGGGTTCCAGAATCACGACAAAGGAACGCGAGCTACACAAAACCTTAGAAAACAACAACCTACAACATCTCTCTACAGGAGTGCAGACTTATTGGCCTATGGACCTAAACGAATTGCTTGATCTGGTCGACTTCTGGGTAATTAAAGGGATCCCCCAAATCCCGCCCTATAGAATCTTGTTTCGAATTTCCTTCAAACTATTCTCCCGTGTTGATAGCCCTTACTATTAAACTCCTATTCTAAGCAACAGATATACAAATTGGGAAACCTTCGGGACTCTAGTGACTGACGAACTACCCTTAAATGTTCGACTGAAGTTTCCAGAAAACATAACAGCTGCCGTCAAGTTACTCAATGATGTCATCCTAGGGGCAGGCTGAAACGCTACGCCAAGTAAATCAAACTTTCTAATTACCCAACAATTACAAAACAAAAAAATTTGAAAAAAAGGACTCCGAAGAAACTGGCAAAATATCAGAAAACAAACAGCTACTTAACACGGCAACGCGCGAGCTTAAAAAGTTACTCAACAAAAATAAAATGACTGAGTCGAGGCATTCTTAAATGATCTAATACCCACAAAAGCCACAGATTACTCTCTCTGGAAAACAACAAAAAACTGAAATAACTCACGGCAGTTGGGCAAGAATACGACAAGTGCTTTTGCTGAATACTTTGCAACCGTTTTTCAACCTCACCTGCCAGAATAGGATCCTCAAGGAAAAGACAAGTTTACCCAACACTATTCCTCTCATGCCAAATTGAACGACCTGAAAAAAGATATAAAACCAATGAAGTTCACAGAGTCATTTTAACCCCATAAAGAATATTTTGTTATTTAGATATTCATACTATTAGACATGATAACATTTATGCTCTATGTTTATATGTGACGGAAACATTGCTATATAATTGCACCGGTATTGTGTTCTATCTATACGAGGGGTTTCCCACAAAAAGATATTTTTGGCGTCTTAAGCTGACAATTTTTTACCCGCCTTCCCTTAAAAAATGCAAAGTGGAAACGTAGAACAATTTATTTACAAATGGTAACACTGACATAAGTGACCTTACGAAAGTAAGATATGTAAAACGATCCTAAAGATAGGCAACCACACGTACGTTCAAAGCTCAGCCAAGTCACATTTATATATATATCTGTTTACTTTCTGTTCAAATGTATAGTAGATACAAGGTGGTTCAAATATGACCGGGACTGATTTTTTAAACCAAATTGCTAAACATTTTATTTACATATGTCGGTCTTCAACGTACTCTCATCTGGAGTCAACATATTTTTTCCAACATTCTGGAAACATCTTGATGCCCTTTTCAAAAAATGCTTTTGGTTGGCGGCGTATCCACTCCCGAGGTCTGGATGATGGCGTCGTTGTCCGCAAACCGCATGCCTTGCAAGTCTAATTTGAGCTTTCCCAACAGGTAGAAATCACTTGGGGCTAAATCGGGACTATACGGCGGATATGGCAGAAAATTCCATTGCAAGTTCCGTAGGGTTTCCATTGTTGTTTTGGCTGTATAGGAACGTGCATTGTTTTGGAGAAAGCTATTCGCTTTTTACCTGAACTTCCGCTTGGATCGGATCTTTTCCTTTACGTCTGTTGCTAGGAGGTCCAAGTAATACGCTCAATTAGCATCCATTAGTCTATATGGATAACATCCCAAGTTTCGTGATAGTACTGTGTATTTTATCACGAATAAACGCGCCTTTGCCCTTTGTGAATGCAAAAAAACTGAAAATAAGTAGATGAAAGCGCAAGACGTGCGGCAAAAGCCAGTTTACATGCAATGAAGGTATTTCTGACTGCTTGAATTGCAGGAAAATCATTTTCTTCAAGCTTCTCCAATCTAACGTAACAGTTACGGCAAAAAAATGTGAACAACTTATCAAATTAATTGTAATCTACGTTATACTCAGTTTTGCCAAACCATAAGGCGTTATTTTTAATAACAACAAATTTAATTGAATGTCGCCCAATCAACGACGAAAAAATTAAAACTGAGAATTTTTTAGCGCCAATCGTTTGCTACAGACCTTGCTTTCTCAGATTTCTATTTGCCTGTAATTCTTCATAGAATAGTTACAATAAGTTTGGTTTCGACAAATTGCCAAAAATTACTGTTAGACCTTTTTTTTAAAAAGAATCATACGGTTTCTAAGAAAAAACCCACAAGTTTGTTTAAAATTAAGAGATTATTGCAGGAAATAATGATGACTGCATTATTTATTGTTAAAATGTTTCATTAAAATGTAACTGCTCGTAGAAGGTGATTCAAATTGGACTTCAGGAAGTTTTTTCTGTATGAAACACAAAACATTGCTACAATCCCAATTTTATTGCTATCGCTAGAAAATACAGATTTATGAGTCATGTAAAACATGAAAATCTTAATAGGTTTGTTGACATTAATTCTTCCTTCAAATAGCCTTAGAGAAAAAGGTCTAATGGGGTTAAATAGCAAGACCACGCCGGCTCAATCTCATTGAAACCATATGTCATTCAAGTTCAAATCAGTTCCATGGTTTCATTGAAAAACAGGTTGTTCAGCATCTGCCGAGAGCGTACATCATTGACAGTAATAGCGTTGGCAGCTTACTTCGCAAAAAAATATGAACCAATAATTCCTCCAGCCCACATTCCTTAATACGATATAGATTTTTACTACCTTAGATGTGACAATTTTGCCGAGGCACAAAGCCATTTAAAGAAAAGTGAGCTTCATCTCCCAATATAAGTTATTTTGGTAAAATCAGCATCAATAACTATATTCTCGAAAACCTAGTTTACAAATTTACGATGTTTTTAGTGGTCTTTACATAATTCAAACACCGCGCAATTCAAATCTAAAGTTCAATTTGGATCACCCTGTATTTTATATATTTAACATCCGACGCGAATTATGGCAATCATACACAATAGTTTTTCAAATAACGCGTTTATTTTTAATTATTATAATTGGAAAATAAATGCAGAAACAATTATTGTGTATAGATACTTATAAATCATATAAACAACACCAAACTATTTTTATGTGCGCCACTGCTTAAGGAGAACCGCCATGGAAAAATACTAAACGATGCAGGTAGCCACCAGATCCAGTTTAGATTTGCACTCTGTAACCCTACAATTTTCCATGTACAAAAAATATCTCCTTTATATATATATATATTTACAGAGCTCATTGTGTTAAAGTTATATGCATGCATTACAACGCTACGTTGAAACTGCTCGCAATTGTTGAAACTACCGGCAATTTTTCTGATGCATATCTTATGTAATTTATTTTATTGTCCTAGCAGGGTTACAATGATTAAGACTGCTATATATCACTGCAAATAACAGTGCATTAAAAAGACCAACAGTATGATATGCATAATATTCATAAGGTAAAATTGTTTAAATACATTCTGCCTTTAAATATTTTTAATTTCAGTAATGGAGATGACTAAAATCTAATAAATGTTGCTTTCTATTTTTGTTTTATTACGTCTAAGATTTAATAAGCTCTATTGCAAAAAGATACATGATATCTCAATGAACCAAAATTGGCAGAACGTTTTGTAAAAATAATCGATCGTTAGTTTTAACGCAATGGAGGTATAGATGCTCCTATAGTATGCATTGACTGGGAAGAAAATTAACATTTGCAAAGAAGAGATTTGAGTTTTTTGAAATCTTTTAAATAACTAAAAATTAAATTTTTCCAACCGGTTGCATACATATCAAGTTGAAAAATTTTACGACTTATTTTCAAGTCAAATAAGGACAAAGTTCAAATTTAGAAAATTGGTGTTTAAATATGTCATTTATTTTAATATCCGTCGCATGCATGCACGTATTTATGTCAGACTTATTTATAAAATAAAAATTCCCGTTCAAGGCATTCTAGCGCATAGTCTGATAATTATTTTGTATATTTTTATGTTATACCCTGTCA
Organism: Sinelater perroti; assembly: GCA_036346155.1. Classification (NCBI taxonomy): domain Eukaryota; kingdom Metazoa; phylum Arthropoda; class Insecta; order Coleoptera; family Elateridae; genus Sinelater; species Sinelater perroti. The sequence continues at coordinate 8,564,739 of JARFIY010000265.1, forward strand.
TTAACAAGAACATTGGCTACTAAGTAATACTGCAATAAAAAATTCATTATTCACCAAAAATATATTTACGTAAATTAACAGATGCAGCACAGTCAGAAGCTATTTTTCCCAAGTCATTTGACCTCTTCAATAACAGATAATATAAGCTCGGAAAATAACGAGCCCGATAGAAGGACCGAGAGTTGGAATCTTTGGCTCTTACGATCGGTGAGGGATGTCAGGTAAACGGTCCGTTCCAACCCATTTGCCTTTGAGCTCTTACATAGTGTGGATTGCTTCCAAAGTGAACCGTTGTTGAGCTTCGCGTTTATTAATATTTATTTAATATCCGAATATTAGATTGATAGCAAATAAAATGGAACTTCTAAAATTCATTGTGCATAAAAACGTCACGGTGGAATTGCAGATGCAGGAACTTTGTGCTAAATTAATTCCCAAGGTTTGAACCGACGAACGTAAGAAAACGTGTGTCGATTTCTTGTAAACCTTTGGACCGCGTGAGAAATTTAATTAATTTTTGGAGAAAGTAATATTTAGTAAGAAACGTTGGTTTTTGAGTACAATTATGAGATAAAAACACAAATCTTGAAGTGACACGAAGTCTCTTCAACCAAAGAAAGCTCGAATAAGAAACTTAAAGATGATAGCGATGCTCATTGTCTTTTTTGACTGTAAAAGTGTCACTCATAATGAGTTCGTATTACCCAAATAGATAGTCGATATTACATTTTACACAGAAATGTTTAAACGGTTGAAGGAAGAAGTTGCGTCCATCGCCAACACTTGGGTTGTTCACTACAATAATGAACCGAAACATGCATCGATGCGAATGAGTTTTTGATGAAACAAACTATTGAAATATTGCCCCAACCTTTTTAGAGCACGGTTTGACTCCGCCCGACCTTTTTCCTCTTTTAAATTCAGCTTAACAGGAAGCCATTTGGAAACTGCTGAAAATGTGCAGCCTATTGTTATGAGTGCTCTGAAAGCGATTTTAGTAAAAAACTTCTAGGAGAGCTACGACACGTAGCAGAACCACTAGTCAGGGTGTTGTTCACAGATGGTATTTTGAATAATATTATGTTTATATGAACATATCTTCACCTAAATTAATTTTCTAAAATAATTCTAATTATTTATCCGATGTACCTTGTATTGCCTGCCCTGATTTCTACTAAGCATCAAATGGAAAACTTAATTAAAATAAACTCGATTACTTGCTTCAAAATTCGTTACATATACCACATTTATTATTTATGTATATTCGTTAATTTTATTTAGAACTGCAGTATCCATATATAGGTAGCTTACGCTACGCATACCAAACGGTCGACGGTTGCAACAAGTGACGTCAAACCTAATTTAAAATTCAGGTTTGTTGTAGTCCATGTACGAGGTTTAATTTTATCAAAAATAATGCAAAATACACTTTCAACATAAAATAATATTATTGTGGATATTGCACGAAGAATACATACATGCAAATGGCATTTGTACTTACCCACTCCTTGGTGCTACGGACCATAAACGGCCTTGACTTTCCTTAAAGGTATCCCAACTGCTTCCTGTTTTTACAAGTATGGTCGTTACCCCATTTCCAACCTTCTGAGATTATTTTGTATAGATGGTGGGCTATTTTAGCCTTCTTCTCGCTTCTTAACATCCGTTACAATATTTCTTCATTATTTTCTATTTGACGCTTTTTTCAGTGTATTACTCTCACGGCTTTATTTTAAGCATCTCAGTGTTAGTCTGCCCATCCTTCCTGATAGAAACATATTATGATGCAATTGATTATCTGAAGTTCAATTTAGTACAAAAAAAAACAACGTACACACTAATATATATATGAATTTCGGATATCTACAACAAGGGAATCACTCTGTATCACTATGCTTCTGATTTAGATAAAACATTCCCTAAAGAATGTATGCATTTAACAGAATTTTATGGGATTTATAAAAGTATTAACAAAGAAGATAAGAATAGCAAACCCAATTAGAATCACAAAATTTTCTAGCATTATTGAATTCATGGTACTTTTCTTAATACTGCTGTTCTAATAATTTTTCTAAGTATGGTGGTTATTAACTCCACTAGAAAATGATCCTCTTCGGATATTAACAGAGTGAAAACCTTTTTGAGACTAAAGTTAAACAAGAAAAAAATATGTTCCCTGCACATATATTTCTTGAGAGAGAGTTACTACAAACTATTTCTTTTGATGACGTAATCTACAGGTCCGGTCCTGTAATAGCAGAAAATCACACGGTTATTGTTGTAATCTAAAATTGTTTCGCTAATTAGGGGATTTCGAAGTAAATTTAGTAAAAGGGATTGTGAATCAAGTGAAAGCAAGGAAAGAGAACAGCCTACCATAGGCAGATTTGACGTAGGATTAGATTTATAAAGTAAGTTAAGGCTTTTATAACGAATGCAAGAATAAGTAAGCTGCTTCGCTCGGTGCAGATAGACGCGAACTATTAACATTGTTTGAACGAAACAACGAACAGGTACCAATCAAGGAAAATACATTTTTCAAAATATAATTAAAGATTTGTAAACTCGAGAAATTAGAAAAGAGCTGATAAAACAGAAACAAACTAAAAGCCCAGCAACACCACGTAATCCTAAGATACAACAAATTAATAATAATGGAGAAGACTACTATATGGAACAATTAAATGTAACAGGAAAAAAACCTGAAATAAATCCAAAGAATGAAAGAACATCAAAAGAAAAAGTGGGAGGAAAAAAATCAGCGAGAGGTCACCTGTGATGAAATGCAGAACCAGTTATATAAAATAACTAGAACAAACCGAGGTACCGGCGAAATTCAAAAAACTCCAACTCCAACAAATTAAGCTACACATAAGCAAATATAAAGACGCAGGTACCGAAACAGAACATGAAAAAGGACGCGAACAAAAACAATATAAAAAGTAGAAAGGAAAAAGAAATTAAAAACAAAACGATAGGTAGAGTAATCGGGAATATATGTATATTAACATGATAAAAATAAAACTAATAGAGGAAATGGACAGAAATAACATACAAATCTTAAAAAATGCAAAACTAAGAAAAAGGGCAAAGAAAGTACATATTTAACAAATAAACATATCTGGAGACCGCCAGAGTGGTCCAAGCGGTTGAGGTACAGACTGCGATGCGGACAGACCCGGGTTTTATTCCCGGAGATCTCTGATGCCCTACTCAGTTACCAAAAATAATTGGGTACCTGCGTTCACTCGAACAAGGGGTAATAATGGCGGTCGTCTAAGGCGCGGTGCTTGTCACATCGCCCTGCGTCAGAGATGGTGCGCGACTATCTAGCAGTAAAGTCAAACACATGAGAGCCTTAACTTCTCAGTTCCCAGGCCTTGCTCCTATGCGGGGCATTAGATGCTTACCATTATATTACTCGGGAGGGGACCTAGAAGAGAAAGCGAAGGAGGGAGTAGAAATAATAGCCACAAAGGAAATAAAGAAAAAAGTAACAGACGTTAAGACATTAAACTCGAGATTAATAGCAATTACCATAAAACTAGAAGAAACAATTAATAATATCTAAATCTACGCATTGGTAGGGGAAACGGCAGAACAGAAAATGACAAATACAATAAATATAAATACAAGACAAAATAAAAAGAGAAAACTAGAATAAAATAATAATAGGAGACTGGAATAGTAGAGTTGGAAAAGACCGAAACAGAGAAATGGGATGTATGGGAAGCTATGGAGAAAAGGCCCAAAATAGAAATAGAATAAAAATTATAAGATTTTTGTAAAAATTAAAAGAAAATACATTGTGGGATGAACCTTTAGAGGATAAATATACATTGATTGCAGAAATTCTAATAGGTTACATAACATACACACAATACTTAGCAAAAAAAAATACAAATAACGGAAACGGAAACAAAAACAAAAGCGGACTAGTAACAATAAAGTACCAAATCAGATTAAATAATAACCAGAAAATAAGACAACAGCAGATTGGCAATACATAAGCTCAAAAATATAGAAAACGAAAAAAAGTACCAGAAAAATACAAAGAATTTCAAAAAATGATAAATCTACAAACAATGTGAACCTTAGAAAAAAGATAAAAAGTTTTCAAGTAAATTACTAAATACAACAAAAAACATATGTGGGATAAATAAATATAAACACCAAAAAAGGACAAGTTGGTGAAACAACGATATAAAAGACTGATAAAGAAAAATAAATTAGTATGTGAACAATATATTCAAACAAAATAAATGGGGGAGAAAGGTATATACAACATAAAAATAAACATAGTGAAAGAAGCCATTAAGAAATCAAGGAATTAAGAAAAAAGGAATCCTAGAAAAAGTTTGAAGAAGAGATAACAGAGATATATAAAATAGACATCAGAAAGTCCTGGACAAAAATAAAAAGATTAAGAGGTAATACAGAAAAGGATAAAACCAATAAAAAATAATCAGGGACAAATAGAAATAAATACAATTAAAATACTAGAAACACGGAAAGAATTTCACACGAATACTTACAACACGACAGCAGCATCAAACGATAGTATAACTCGAGAGCAAATAGAACATAAACAATCAATTACGAGAAAAGAAGTTGAGAATGTGATTTTAAAAATCAAAATCGATAAAACTTGTGGAGAAGACGGCATAGCTTTAAAGATAATTAAATGGATGGGCCAAAAAGAAATAGACTGGTTACTAAATATTTGTATACAAGCATGAAAAACAGAAAATCTCGTTAGACTGAAAAATAACCTATTAATACCATTTTTTGCGCACTTAAAGGCACTGCAGCCTCAAGGGCTTATCGTGCCCACTAACATGTGCTTATTCTAGGACATTCACACACACACATGGGTTGAGCGAGACTCGAACTCGCGCGCGTCGGCTAGAGGACAGAGCCAACTGTCTGAACTACCGCGTCCCTAATACTAATTTACAAGAAAGGAATTCAGACACATTGTAAAAACTACAGGCCTATATGCCTAGCTCAAACCTGCTGCAAAATATACACAAAAAGCATAAAAAAAGATTAAGAGACCAGATTGTTGTAAAATTAGGAAAAGAACAGGCAGCTTTCAGACCAAGTAAACAAACAAATAATAACATATACATGATCAGAAATATAATAGAAAAAAAATTGAAGAAGGAGAAGTGTGCTTAACATGTATAGATTTGAAAGTTGCTTTCGACACAGTAGATAGAAAAATATGGAAGACCTTGAGAGGATTCGAATAGATAACAACCTAATAAATGAAATAAAAAGTACATATGAAACAGTAACAGCAAAATTACAGATGGTAAGACAAGGATCAGACAAGATTAAAATAAATAAAGAAATTACGTAAGGTGACAATCTAAGCCCTTACTATTTATTATTATAATAGACAAGCTAACTCAACAAATTAAAGACAAATACAATCAGTTAGCTACAGTAATTGGTTTCAGTAAATTAGAAACAATCAAAGTAAGTAACTTTCTATACGAGATGACGTGTATTACACAAAATACTGAAGAAATAGAAAATATAAAAGTGGAAGTGAATACTAGTAAAACAGAAAATAAAATTGTGAATGAAAAACAAAAAGATGAAGCAAGGAAATAAAATGTAAAAACAAGACGTTGGAACGAGTATCGACTTATGAATTTCTAGGACTAACGGAAGATGGAAAAATAGATGTAGAAATAGCAAATAGAGCAAGCAAATCAACAAGAGTCTATTATACCACAAACAAAACAATATTAGGACATGGAGACATCGACATAAAGGTGAAAAAGAAAATATATAATTTGGTAACTATACCAGCCATAACATACGCCTGCAAAAACTAGACACTCAAAAAAAAAGATGAGTCCAACATGAATACTATAGAAATGAAACACTTCCGGAAACTGGCAGGAAAAACCAAGTAGGACAGACTAAAAACTAAAAATATTGGAGAAATAATCAAAGAACTAATAATGGAAAAAATAAAAGAGAAGCAACTAAACTGCTATGCACATATAGTGAGATTGGATCCCAACGGAATCCTAAAAAAATAATGGAAGCGGAAAAACCAACCAAAAAGCAGAGGCAAACCCAGAAGAAAATGGATGGATCAAATCAAAGAAATAGGATTAGAATGGGGAGCGACAATAGATGAAATGAGAACAATAGCGAGGGACAAATAAAGTGGATACAGGTTACTAGAGACCAACATCCGACGTCCTAAAGGGCACTAAGGATTAGAGAAGAAAACATAATTCAAAGGTCAGCTAATTCTAAAGCCCGGAAAAGAAATGCTTTTTAATGACATGGACATTAGTTTTAACTCTTCATTGATGTCGAATGTATACATTGTATTTAAGTGTACGAGAATTGAAAAATCAAATAAATGTTTTTTTTAAACAACCAACTTTGTTGCGATTTTTTGATAACGTCCCAAAAATGCAAAAATTTGAGCGAAGGCAAGTGAAAAATTGTCAGCCTATGGCGCCAAAACATTAATCAGGCTCTAGTCACAGCTGCCAGTTGAGAGCTACAGCTCATTCAGAATGAGACAACAAATTTTCTTAAAGTGACATATTTTTAATCGCATCACATCAGAAAGTGACGATGTGAAATTACTTGAGGTAAAAAGTTTGTCTCAGATCATATGAGAAACTCAACCATATTTCTATTTGTTGTTTAAAAGATAAGTTATTTTATTTTACGAATTACATGAACAAACCTATCTGTGTATTTGGATCTATCTGGCATATTTAGGACAATGCTTCTGCATGGTTGGCACATGGTCTTTGTTTGTAAATAATTACTCAAATTTGCATTTGTAATTGCAACATGAATCTCTTGTTTTATAAATGGGCAAGTTAGTTCCAGTTTAAGGTCAATGGGGGAACTTTACATGCATATCTCGTTCAATGTGCGACAAAATCACAACAAGTGTAACATAAAACTTATGATTGTTTCATTTTATGCATCTACTTTTATGAAGTGCGTTAAAGCAAGTACTTAAACCGCCCATAAATAACATGCCAATAATTACGCAGCACCACTGAATTCATGTCGGAACTCCAAACCGACGGTGTTGTTAATGTAGACTGGTTTACGTGCCGAACGGAAAATTCCCAGAATTTGGGTTAAGTACATAAAACTGCGCGGAAAAGGAAGAGAAGAGGTAACCTTGCAGAAAACCTCCATGACTCTCGAACTTGTTCTGGGTTTTAATACGCCGCGTTACTTTGACTTTATTGCACATTGGAAGGAATAAAGCGGCCGCGCATTTTACGGCTAAAGCCTTGACCAATGTGTCTTTTGCTTTATATATGCGGAAGATTGAAGTTCTAAATTAAAAACAAGTCTAGTCAATTTCTGCTAAACGCTATTGCACTTACAATTAACACAAACTATGAATATATAAAAATGAATGTTAAATTTCCACTATGCTGAAAGAATAAAACGTTATAAATAATACTTATTGCTACAACTAAAGCTTGAGAACAAAGTCTGCACGTAATTAATAATAATTATAACTTGCAAACGGTTAAAATTGTTAAAGTCATACGCAGAACTATTTCAATGTGCGTGTGTGCTATTATTTCTACGTTTTATTGTAATTGTAAGAGTATAAAATTAATTAGGAGAATAAAAAGTGACTTAAAGATCCACTTTTGTACATTTTACACTAACAACAATATCTAAAAATACTATTTAACATAAGAAGAATAATAAAAACTATGTAGTAATCCTCAACTACCAAATCCTACCTTTATAAGCTTTATGTCATAGTATAAAGCTAATTGAAATGCAGGCAAACGTAACTAATGACATCGTATAAATATTTATAGATAGTAAATTATTTTTATTACATTTACTATCAAACTAAACCTATATTTAGTAATTCATACTCACAAGTACAGCCAAAATAATTGATGTTATCTGAAGTCAAATTAAATTAATTTAAAACAGAATGAATAAATATAAAAAGAAATTTCCAATCTAGGATTGTTACAGAGTTTTAAAATTCTATAATTTCCATACTAAAGATTGCACCTGTTTATACTAATCGCACAATAAAAGAATTTTTAATTTTAAACAAGGGGCGTTAATAGATTAGTTAATTTGTAAAATAGCGGTACATATAGCAAGAAGCGTTTTGTATTTTAGAATATGAGACATTTTCATCTGTTGTTATTGCGCAGCGTGCATTCCTATAATATGGTATTAACAGTCAAGGAGCACAGTTTACTAGTTAAAGATAATAACATGAGATGACCAAGCATTTGTTACAAGTGAAGAATTAGCAAAAGTTTCACGCAAGTCAACAAGCTATGAAAGTCGCGAATTTAGTATTATGGAGATTTTGTCCAGCTCAGGTTTTTTTAATTTTCTATGAAAAAGGGCTACCGTTATCAGCAAAGTTGGATGAGATCCAGGACTGTATTACTGTTGCCTGATGGCCATCAACGAGTAAATGCTACTTGTGTGGGCCGAATCGAACTATCACATGGACGTGTAATGTGTGGCAATGTTATGACTAAGGCTCGGATTTGTATGCAAATGCACACTTTTCTTGCGTCACTGTAAAGTCTGAGCTGATCTATCTATGCTAATCTTTGACCAGAAATGATTTTTTGGATGAATGACACCAGTGATTTATTTTTTTCCAAAATATATTTTGTTTTAAGTTTATTGTGAACAATAGATTCCTGATAAAAACATGTGTTACATGAGCATCTTTAAGAAAAAACAAATTGGGGATGGGCAAAAATTTTAGAGTTTAAAAAGTAATGAATCTTTCTTTCTATCTATAAGACGTTTCAAGGTCTGGGGTTGGTTAACAATATGGCATATCTCCATCTATCTCTGGCTGTATGTATAACCCTTTCTCTGTTTAGGACAGCCAGGCTTCTGATGTTACTCACCCAAGATGTTCTTCCCCTAGCACGTTTTTCTTTCGATCTTCCTTTCTATTATATATTGAAGTATATGGTATTTGTCATTTTACATGATATGTCTAAAGTAGGTTATTTTCCTTGTTATGATAATATTCTCTATTTCGGTGGTGTTTTTGAATATTCTGTTAAGTATTTCTGCGTTAGTTACTCTGTCCATAGGATTTTTACTATTCTTCTATATGACCACTCAAATGCAGTTGGTCGTTTGAGCGTGTCTTGTTTTATTGTCCATACTTCGCAATCGTAAAGTGGCGTGGACCATAAGTACGTCTTTACGATGCGTAGCCTTAGTTCCAGTTCTATATAATAGTTACAGGTGAGATTTTGGAGTTTGAAAAAATTTGTACGTGCTTGTTCTATTCCGTGTTAGTGTCGAAGAGTTCGTCAGTAACTCTTCCTAAGTACTTGAATTTTCTTACTTACTCTACTCTAATGTTATCGTGCATTATATTCAGATTATTATTATCTCTGCTGATAACCATAGCTTACGTTTTTTGGGGTATTGATATTTAACCCCATTCTATTACTTTCATTGGAAACGCTATTTAGTAGTAGTTGTTGTTTTCCTACATTAGAAGATATCAGAACTGTATCATCTGTGTGTCGTAAGTTGTTGATTAATACACATTTTACTTTAATACCTTCTGTTTTTCCGTGTAATGCCTTTTGTATGATTTTCTCTAAATATACATTAAATAATATTGGAGATCATACACAGGGCGCACTCCTATCTATGTGTTTAATTCGCCACTGAGTTTTGCATCTATTTAATTGCCGCATTTTGTTGCTATTATAAGTTTTTAATTATTTGTGTACCTCTTCTATCTTGTTCTATTTGTTCTAGACCAATTATAAGTTGGGCATGGTAGATCTTATCAAAATCTTTTTCGAAGTTAATAAAGCAAATATATACATTCTGCCTTATATCTAAGCATTCTTCTGCTAAGACTATTATGCGGAGTAGTTCTTCTTTGGTTCCCATGCCGGCTCTAAATACAAATTACGATGTATTCCTCACACTTCTACTTTATACGTTTGTATATAATCCTTAAAAATATTTATGTGCCTGTCTTACGAGACTAATTGTATGATATTGATTGCACTTTCTTGCGTTCGGTTTTTTTAAATCTTTTGTTATACACTTGTTGGTATATTATGTTAAACAGCTTTGTTAGTAATTTTACACTTTTATCATCCAGGAGAGTCAAAAATTCGGGTTTTATGTCATCTGGCCCAGGAGCTTTTCTTTCAGAACTTGTCTCTATTGCCTTTTCAATTTCGGCTGCTATAATGTCTGGCCCTTCTTCTTTGTTTGTGTCATCTTGTCTGTATGTTGTTGGTCGTATGTCGGCAAAGAGTTCTTGGATGTATGTTTTCCATGCTCTTATTTTTTCATCTTGTGCCGTGACGATCCTGTTATTATCGTCTGCCAGTACTACGGGTCTAGTTTTTCGTGTTCTCTCGTTAATTTCTTAATTTCTTTATGAAGATTAGGATTGTCATGTTTTTCTTGCAGTTGTTCTATTTATTGGAATTTTTCCTTCGGCCATTCTTCTTTGACAGCGAGGTTATTCTTCTTTTTATTTCTTCGTGTATTGTTTTGTATTACTGCGTATCCATTTCCTTATATATTTTTTTCTTTTATCATGTCTAGCATCTCTATTGTTATCGATTTTTTAGCTATTTTCTGTCCTTTTTTCTTATTATGTCTTCTGTTTTTAATATACTGTTCCTGAACTGTTGCCGTAAGCTTTCTATGTAATTGGTGCTTTCTATGATTCTAATGTTTTGTTTAATTTCTTTTGTCATCTCTTCTGTTTCTGGATTTCTGAGTATTCTTATTACCACCTTTTTTTCTGATTTGGTTTTTATGTATTTTTTAGTTTTACTCTCATCTTGGCTACTACTAGATTGTGGTTAGAATGTATGTCAGCTCCCGGTATGTATTGGCACTGAGTATAGAGTTGCGGAAGCGTTGGTTGATTATTACGTGGTCGATTTTGTTTCTAACTATTCTCTCGTCGTTGTACTGTGGTGAAGTTCACGAATATAGACGTCGGAGCGGTAGGTCAAACCAAGTGTTTATTATGGTCATGTTTTTTTCTTGACAGAACTGAATTACCCTGTCTCCTCTATTATTCCTTTCTCTCAACCCAAATTTGCCTGCTATGTTCATTGTTCTTCCTTTTTCAACCTTTGCGTTTATATCTTCCATTATTATATTTGTATTGTTAGTTTGTGCCGGTTATTTATCTTTTCATATGGTTGTCAATATCTTTATCCAATTTATCTGTGGTTGGTGCATATATTTGGATTATATTTACGTTTGTGGGTTATCCTCGTGGATGTAACTTTATTAATCTGTCCATACATTTGAACAGAAAGTAAACAAAGAAATGTGGCGTAATTCTCGACCTCTAATTTACACGAAAAGGTCTGTGCGTAATAAACAAAGACGGCCGATATGAAATTTGGCTAGCCGCACTCCGAGCGCTTAATTTACACGAGGAGGCCCCTGCATTTGTGTCCCGCTCTCACTCTTTGCTAAATGGCCGGGCGACCGTAGCTATCGGGCGTCTCTCACAATCATTTGTTTTGCTTTCGCCGAGCGAAGTTTCGATTTTAAGCGCCCATTCATAATGAACGTAAACCTAAGCCGGCCATAAGAAATACTTCAAATGTACGTAAACATTTAAAAGTCGGGTATGCCCAAACATAGTAGTGGCAGCAATGTCTTTTCAGGCATTATGCATAACCATGTTGCTTTTGTATGGTGTAGGAACATTTACTAACTTAATTAATAGTTCCCCATCCGTTGTAAAAACGAAGCCAAAATGTCGACAACACCAAAGCTAGGTTATGCAACTTCAGAATCAAAACTAACATTATGTTACTGCTGCCAACATTAGTTTAGGAAAAAATCAAAAATTACTGCTACAACTTTACGTATTACGCATTTATAAGCCAAGTTAAATTGTTCCACGTTTCCAATCCCCGGAAAAAACCGATTCAATTAAAAATTTATATAACTTGAGACAAGCGGGTGAAAAATTGTCAGCCTAAGAAGCCAAAAATACCTTTTGGTAGGCAACCCCTTGTCTGCTACATATTGGACTAAAGTTTTCTACATGTCTTCTATGGGTTTTATTATTATTATGACTACTTCTTAATCATTATTGTCTCAAATTTCTGAATAGTATATAGTGCTTCCATTTAGTGTTTTCAATTTTTCCACTATCCCTCTATCGTATCACCGTCTTCTAATATGTTGACTTCTAGACGTCCCATCTCTTTTTGTAAGTTAGCCAATTTACCCAATTTTTATAAGCTTCTCATGTTCTACGTGCCTATCTTGTATGTTAAGCTTGTTATGTTCTAGCCGGGGAATATTCCCACCCTTTGACCATCTAAGGGCTGCCGGGGACTAAGGGCCGTTTCTTCATTTGTACTTGCCATGTTGTTTTCTTGGAAGTTTGTAATATGTAATATGTTTCCCCTTTCTTTACACATCGCGGTGCTACAACCAAGACCGAGGTTCCGTCGTCGCTTGTAGGGTTTGGTAATAAAGCTGTACCTTTTCACTGAGACTTCTTCCACTGACCAGTTTTGGCCTACCCAGGGTACCCACCTATGGAGGGGGTCGATGCGGGACTGACAGCCCCACACAAGCTTAAATTATTTTTTATTATTGTTGTAAAAGCTTTAAAAATTTACGACAATGAGATTGGCTTTGAATCAAAGAATAAAAATTGCGTGGTTTTATTTTAAAAATAATTGTTTAAACATCAGAACTTATTCTAACATAATTACAAAACTATGGATAATTTTTATATTTTGCAATCTGTTTTCAATAGTTTATAAGAAAAATAACAATTTTAATTATACAGAGAAAAATGCAGGATTTTAAGTTGTATTGCGGATGCACAATCCGCTACTAGATAACACAAAAAGTTAGCTTCGCATAATCAATAACCTACGACAGTCAATAAAATGTGCCAAGAATACCACCTCAAAGCTGCTATACTCAAATGCTTTTACACTAGAAAATCGTCGAGAGAAATTATTGCGTGGTTTGGCTACACAAAAACCCACGTTTACGATGTAGCCAAGAAGTAGAGAAAATTTTATCACCAGGAGAAAGTAACTGCTAACAGGGTAACTTACAGCAAACGATCTTATCAAAAGAGACGTGATGAATTTGTCCACAAATTGAAAAAGAAGATCGGCTGGAATCCTGGGGATAGCATGATTGATCTGGCAAAAGAAATAGACGTGGCGTAGCCAACAGTTAGTCTAGCAGTGGATTATAATTTTTTCGTCATAAGAAACCCCCAATGGTTAGCTGGAAAAAAAAACAAGACGGGCAGGAAGTTAAAAACTCGAGCAATGCTGAATGATATTAAGCACAACACTGGCTTTTTAAGATTATTTTTGGATAAAAAAAAACATCACCCAGAACATACAGGTGAATCGACAAAATGACTTTTGGTTCTATCAAGATGTCTCTGAACTGTCTGCCGTCGTGTATACAAAGTTTTTGTTGCTTCTGGGGCTTGTGAGCAACAAAGAGGATGTAAGAACGCTCCGCTTCTTTGAGGCAGACCTAAAAATGACTGTTGATAGTTACATGAATATGTTGAAGACAATTACCGAGTAGAGGACGTTGCTGCTGGGCAAAAATACATGTACCAATAAGATTCCGCTCTAGCTCATAAGGCGAAGACGACCCAAGCGTGGCTATAGGACAATTTATATTACCACTGGTCCTGCGACTTGTAGCCGATAAAGGTTTAGATCCCAGATCGAAAAGGTCGAGGCTACATTGAATAATACAATTCTCAACATAATTTACTTCAATGGTACTAAGTTTCTTTTTCTTCTTCCTTTCGATAAGACAAAGTCTTTTTAGTTCTGATCATCCTGCCTTTTGGGGCGTAGATGTCCAGCTTTCATACAGCCGCTTAGGAGATCTATCTAATGGTATGCTACTATTTAGTCTTTGAGTTTTAGCTTACTTTGCTGGACGTTCTGCCTCCATTCTGCTGACGTGGTTTCTCCAGTATCGTCATCTGAATCTCGTCTATTTTACTGCATCCTGTACTTTAAGCTCTTTCCTTATTGTATTACTTCTTACCTGTCCCTAAGAGTAACTCTGTCAATAGATGTTAACACTTTTATCTCTATTGTTCGCATCGTTGTATTTATTTTGTCGTTTCCGCTATTCTTTTTTTCCATATTCTGGTCTTGCTATTTGCACTCATATGTTTGTTTCTCCATATTATATCTTTGAGATAGTCTGATATTTTTGTTGTTTTAGTATTTTGTATTCTAACTTCTTCTGTTAGATTTCCGTCGGTTGATGTGCCTACTCTCAGATAATTTGATCTCATTACTTGGATAATCTTGTTGCGTACTGCCAGTTTATATTTGTTCAACTGTGTTTTTTAGAAGATATGAGCACATTAAATTTTTGTTGTGTTATTTTAAACCTATATAATAGGTCGTCTTCGTTTATTTATTTATATTTATAAGACAATACTTTTATTGATCGATTACCCATACTATATCCAGCATTGGTCTAGTTTACGCTTTTGATCCTTGTTGTTTTTCACGTATAGCTATCTTATCGTTAATTTTCGCGTTGAGATTTTAGTCGGTAGTTTTAGCACGGAACTCAACAACGCCATTTCTCAATAGTTAGTTGGATCATTTTTTTAACTTTTTTGTGAATCGGTATGGTTATACTACTTTTCCATTCCGTTAGTATTTATTCACAGTTTTAATTTTCTAGAACAGATCTGTGATTTCTTTTTAATTTTCTGTGCCACTGTATTTTATCATTTTATTAGTGATATTGTCAATACGCGGTTATTTTCTGTTTTTTATTTTAGGCACGGCTCTTCATAAATACTCTAATGTAATGTTTTCGTGCTCAGTATTTTCCTCAGTTCCCCTTCTTCTTCATTGTTTATTTCTGCGTTGCGGTAAGGTTTTTAAAACATGCTACCCAAGTTTGTATTTCTGTGGTGTTTATTTGTAGTTTTTTATTAATTGGCTTTTTCTTATTTTTTAGCATATTCTATACCTTCTATTGACCTCTAAGTAGATCATGATTCAGAGCTGTCGTTTTAGCCCATACGGACAAGACCATTGCTCCTCTGTCTGCTAACCGGCGCAGGCGAGTTCGAGTCTCGCTGGAAACTCATGGGTGTATGTGACGTCCTAGTTTAAGTCCTAGTATAAATGCATATTAGTAGGCGCAATAAGCTCTTGAGGCTGCAGTGCCAGTAAATGCGCTTCAAAAAAAGATTATGTTTCATATCGACCGAGAACTTTTCCCATTACCATTTATTAAGTTGTTTGATGGTACTGTTTACTTTGTTTTTTGTTTCTCTATGTTTTTTGTACCCTTCTTGTGTTATTTTATTAAAGTATTTTATATAAGCATCTTTGCTTTTGTTTGCCAGTGTTTTAACCTCAGGAGTAAAGTAGGGTTTATTCTTTTTCCTACTTTTGTCTATTCTTCTCATTCTTATCGCAACTGTAGTACTGAAAATCATCTTTTCTTTGATTTTTTTCAGGGTTCTTCTTATGTGATGTTATTTTGATCGATTATTTTTTGAACTTTTCGTTGATAAAAAGTCCTTGTACTTTTGTTTTGTGAAGACTCTATATTAAATTTATAAATATACTGGTTTTTGTCTTTATTGGTATGTTTGATGCACGATATTTGCAGAAAACTGATCTATGCGTATTGTGACATTATTTATTACCTTTATTTTGAAGCAAGCGGATTTCTTGTTTGGACTCTGCGGTATGCGTCCCTAAACCGTCAAAATATTACCTGAATGGCCATGGTCAGAATTCGTAATATTAATATTTGATTTTGTGTATTAAGTACCAACAATCTGATAAGATTATCTTATAATTTAGAAACGCCAAAAAGAAATATGGAAAAATAATCACACCTTCTTAATCAGCGATAAACTTGACAAACAAGAGAAATATAGAACGGGCTCCTTTATAAATAATAAAACAAGAAATGGTCTACTGGGTTTCAAACCCATAAATTAGAGAATGCATAAATTGCGAATTAGAGGAAAATTCTGTCATAATACATTTATTTGTGCACACGCTCAAACTGAAAATGGGAATAAACAAGAAATAAAGAAATTTTATAACGACTTGACCAATGCATGCAAAAAACCGAAATACGATATGTTAGTGTTGTTAGGGGACTTTAATGCTAAATTAAAACCGTAGCGAAAATTCTCTCTGCGTAAAGAAATTAGTGAAAATGTTAAGAAATTATGTGCACTAGCAGGTGAACTTAACCTGAAAATCAAAAGTACTCTATATCAAGATAACAGCGCCCGTATGTTACTAGGAACTCAAAAAATAGATCATGTATTAGTGCCAAAACGATGGACATCCGTTGTATTAGATATAAGAAGCTATCGCAGAGTTAATTTTGATTCATACCACCTGTTGGTAATAGATACACTGTGTCAGTGCATCTAAATCTTAATTAACACAAAAGAGAGCAAAAGAAAAAATAAAATAAAATAAAACTCCAAACCCAGACGACACCGGAAGATTTCCAGAGTAAAATAGAGCACCAGATAAGAAAAAAATTCATTAACAAATAATGTGGAAACGGATTGGAAGAACATACAATTAACAAAATTCTCTCAAAAAGTAAACAAAAATTAGATTAATTGTTTGATGATGAACAACGTAGAAATAAGGTACACGAAAAAGAAAACACTGCGAACAAAATATTTAAACAACCCGACGGAAACTAAAAAAAATGATAGAAAGGGGTGAAATTCTGTGGAAGCAAAGAAAGACAAGTTCACAAAATAAAAACTAAAAAATTAAATAAAACAGGAATTCATAGAAACAGCAAAAATATTTTCAAAATAGCAAAGGAACTAACAGGTAAATTTAGACCGAGGGTTAACATATGTGAAAACAAACTAGAGAAAAATATTACACAGATAAATAAAATATTAGATAGGTGGCAATGGATTTTAAAAAACTGGCATTAGTTTTGATGTTATTAACAAATAAATTTGTATATGTTAATTTAAGTTCCGTGACCTCCCTGCGTAGTGCAACATTTTTTTCTTACATTTTAAAATAATTTCTGATGTCCGGTTTGTTAATTATAACATTTTAAATGATTGTTTTTACATTTGAATTTTTATTTCCACTATGTAATGCTCAAATAGGTTTTTAAAGATTTTAAATACAAGGCCCTATCTTTTAAAAATGTAATAGGAAAGTCATCGGCACTAACTGTAACTATTTGTCACGTAATTAATATATGTCATCTGAAAATATATTATAGAAACTTATTTTAGCAACCTAGGAATACGACTATTAGGTACTTCCCAAACTTGGAAAGTCCGACATGTTTACTCAGGATTACCGACCTCTCAGGCTCCTACCTATCCTGGGAAAACCAGTAGAGCTGGTAATCCACCGCATAAGAAGAACAGTCGGATACCTTCAGATATTTCTGGAGAATCAGTTTTTATTTCACTACGGCCACTTCACCATCCACCAAGTCCTCTAGGTATTGAAAAAATCACGAAAGGCTTTAACAAGAGGCAAACCGCCATCCGATTAAACTAGCCGGCATGAAGTTATTAAGAAGATATTTTCACTGACATTGTTTTATCTATACGCTTGAGATATACCAACAACGCCCTCCATGACTATGGCTGTCAAGCTCTCTACGACCTTCCTTGAAGATCCAAGAGAAGATAGACACGCACATAAAGAATAATAATTAACATTGGAAAAATTACAGCCGTTCTATTCTATACAAGAATCTAACCTCGTTGTTGACCTGGTGAAGTTCAAAATCTTTGATCGGAATACGCCCTGTAACAAAGAGGCATGTTACTTCAAAACAACTGCGAAATCAAAGTTAGTCCAATAGACAATTGGTTTTCTACTCTATCCTGAAAGCCGACTGTTCCTTCGTAACAGATTATATATGACAATTATCCACCAAATCATAATGTACGTCTGTCCCATCTGAGTCTGGGGTCTAAAATCGATCTCTTAAGATCATCTTTGCCACTCCGTAATTCGTAAGGAACACTGCTCTTGCAGAACGCTAAATAGATGTTCTTCAAGTAACACAATAATTTATATTTTCTGTAAACCGGACAGCATCTCCTGAAAATTGTGATTTCTCATAAAAGAGTATAGGTGCGGTCTAACACAGGCCAACGCGAGGTCATCGACGAAAAAGAGTTAAGGAACCACAAATTTAGAGATGAAGTCAACGTAGCCATTAAAAAAAGAAGAATGGAATAAAACCATCATTGTATTAGCACAATTGGCATAACTACGTTACATTGCAGTGCGTTTTACTTTCGTTATTTTATTAATTAAAATATTTATTTGTTGTTCAAATTGCTTTTCACATACATAAAAATTTATACCTCTCTATTAAAAAACAATATTCAAAAAATTATGTTTTTCCAAGATGAGATGAGATGGTCTCTCAACGTTATTAACAAATCAGTTATAAAATCTTTACACTTCTTTTCAAATATTTTGCTGTACATTTTAAATATTAGGCAATATATTTTTGTTTAAATATTAAATTTATTTTATGGTGAGTTAAAACTATCATAAAGTTGAGTGTAATATAATAATTTTATTGCAGATTTTTTAACTGCCTTTGTTTATTTAATGCTTAGCGTATTTATAAAAATTTATTCTTATTTATACTAACAGAGTATATATATATATATATAGATATATATATATATATATATATATATATATATATATATATATATATATATATATATAGGGTGTTTGCAGCTCTCTCAATTATTACCCTCTCTAAACTGTTTTTTGCATTGCTTCCTGTTGTTCCAATTTACTTCTGTTAGACTTCTCCTTTCCATGGCTTCATCTATCTCCTCTCTGAAAGACCTTCTGGGTTTTCTCCGCTTTTTTATTCGTGCTGGACTCCATTACATTATTCTCTTTATCCATCGCTGACGTGGCCTTGCCATTGTATTCGTTTTTCTTCCTTTATTAACAGCCTCCTCAGTATTTCTTTATTAGAAGTTTTTGCTCGTCTTGTTACTCTGTTGCATCTTCTTCAATATTCTATTTCTGCAATTGTAATTCTACTTTGATATACTTTTTATAACCCAGTTCTCTGCTTCATATGTGATAATGCTTTTCATTAGGGTGTCAAAGATCAACTTTTTTGTTTTCTTTATAATGTGCGTATTCCATAGAATTCCATTTAGTTGTTTAATGCACGATCTAGTTTGTCTCAGCTTGTTCTTCATGTCGTTTGTGGTTGTCCCTTCATTGCAAATAGTACATCCTACTTACTTAAAGCTCTTTTTCCCTTTTATTTTAACTTCATCTGTGATTTCCCAATTCCGCAATATTTTTCATTGTAGTGACCAGATATTTTGTCTTATTAAAATTTATTTTCAGTCCGTATTTTGAATATTCTTTAGTAAGTTTGCAAATCATGAAACTAAGGTTTTTTTCATCTTGTACCATTGCCACTTATTCATCGGTGAAAGTGCAAAGGTGTACATTTCTAACTGTAATTCCTATGCCTTTACATTTTTGTTTCAAGAGTTTTAGTTACGTCAAGAAAGACCTTAAAAAACAGGAGATGTTGGGCAGCTCTGTAGTAACCCTCTGAAGGTTTTAAATGCGTGTCCGATTCAATTTTTTATTTTAATAAACACCATGTTCTCTCAGTATCAGTTTTTGGTTGCAGCTATTATTTTGTTTGGAATGCGAAGTTATTTCAGAGATATTTATTTATAAAAGGTATAACTTTATCAAATCCTAAACGTTTTTAAATTATCAGAACGGGGATGTGAGGTTTTTGTGATCTTATATGAGAAAACATGGTCTTTAAACTATATCACATAGTCGAATGGAAAGATAACCTTTTAACTGTAATTTTTTCCATATATTGTACAATAATTGTAAATCTATGACTATTTGTGAAATGAAAAATAAAAATATTATGAGTAGGTGTTGTTGATATTTTGTATTTTTAACAAAGAAAGAAGTTAACCGTAGCTTTTTTATGTATTTTGCCATTCCCCTTTGTCCGCCATTAAATTTGTTTTGCAGTCATTTTTTATTTTTTGTTCGGTTTTTGTACATTCATGAATTTTATGTCAATCTTGTCAAAGTTATCCGTTTGATAATCGAATCTTAATATAAACGATAATTTACCTATTACATGACTGTTTTAAAAGAATCAAAATGTTTTTTAATGTATTTTATCAAAAGCGAACATAGAGATTTGGGGCAATCAGTTTTTTTGACGTTGAATATCATTTTTAATGCTCGGTTTTGTCGTTCCAAGAATTTAGATGTCGCACTTTCATCTCTCTAGAACCTAATCCCATAAAATACTATACTCTGCAACATGAATTCTTCTTGTAATAGATACAGTTTCCATATGTCTCTCTCTCTCTCTCTCTCTCTCTCTCTCTCTCTCTCTCTCTCTCTCTCTCTCTCTGTCTGTCTGTCTGTCTGTCTGTCTGTCTGTCTGTGTGTGTGTGGGGGGGTGTATGTGTGTGCGCGTGTGTGTAAGAACACAAAATCTCATTTACTCATTTACCCAACCATAACTTCACAAAACTACAAACCAATATCGAAAAACGGTTATCAGACTGAAGAATTAAAACAAACGAGTCCAAGTCCATCCACGTAACCTTTACTATCTGCAAAAGGACCTGCCCTCCTGTACAGATGAAAAACAGCCCTTTGCTCCCTAAAAGGATGTCAAATATCTTGAGCTATTCCTTGATAGGAAATTCATGTGTCGTAAGCACATCTTTACAAAACCCAAACAGCTGATGTCCAAGACGTACTGGTTACTGGGGCATAAATACAAGCTTTAAACAGATATATAGAGCAATACTTAATTCTGTAGGGAGTGATGGCACTAAGATTTGGGGCTAATCTGCCAACTCCAACATTGAAATCCTTACACGTTTTCAATCTAAAGTGTTACGCATAATTATAAACGCACCCTGGTTCGTGCCCAATGATCTTCAAATGTTGACAGTGAAAGAAGAAATACAGTGACCGCCTTAGAGCACACCACAACATTTCAGCCACGGATCTTATGGTTCCTCCTAATTAGATAAGAAGACTTCAGAAATACGTGCCAAACGACTTGATTACGACATTCAATATTTAATTTAATATCAGTTTTGCTTTAGTTTTAGTTTAAGCATTATTTTATAAATATTTTTGTACCAAAAAACTATAATAGACTACTGTCTACTGTTACAGAAGCATACTATTGAGTATAATCCCTTAAGCATATGTATTTAGTTTATACAAACATTTACAAATTGTAAATAAATTGAGATGATAAAAAAATCAAATACCAATCATATACACGTTGATGAACAATAGATTATAAGAATAAACATGGGGCCGGCGAAGAGATTGCTCTGTAAGCAATCCCAGAACGAACTTAAAAAAACCTTTCGATTTCGATTTTGAATTTCGGGAAAATTCGAAATCGAATATCTGAAAAATTATTCGACATAGAATTTTTTCTTCATTTTCGAATTCAGCGTAAAATTTCCTATAAGAATCACATTTAAAATCGTAATGTCGAAAATTTTCGCGAAATTCGAAGTCGAATATCTCGAAAACTATTCGAGATAGAAACTTTTTGATTTAGATTTTGAAATCAGCGTAAAATTTCCTATAAGAATCCATTTTAAAATTTTAAAAAATCCATAATTTTGTGACAGCGACAGACAGACCGACAGACATATAGAATTCAGTAACGAACTTTTTAAGTTCGTTGAAAATAAACAAGTATGGACGCGGATCTCCAGTTCCACAGATGTCCGGGGCTTCCATACATAAACACAAATTTTCGGCCACCAGGGCAAACCGGTCTCGAGATTTTCCGATCGGGCTGATTTTTGACGTCTGGTCTTGACTTATGGTCCTTAGTTGAATACTAAAAACGTTATTTCTCTATCTATGACAGATCAAAAATTATAAGGTGTGGCAGATGTCAGAAATGACAGTAATAGAAGCTGGTCTCCAGCTTGGAAGCTGTCTTAATCAAAAGTTGAAAAATAAAGGGACGGACGGACAGACGACATTACTTTTTATGTAAGGCTTCATCTCTAAACGATCTTCAGAGTCTTATTTTCTTTCTTCTTGCTCTTGGGATTTAATCTGTTGTCTTCTTTATTCATCGTCTACTCTTCTGACACACCATATTCATCTTTTTTCTTATTAGAGTCAGTATATCTCTTTCTCCCCCCATTCCTCTTTTACTTTCTTCATTTCTAACTTAACTTTTTATTGTTACCTTTTCTAATATTCCATTTTTGTCACTCTTATGTTGTTGCTATTGGTCTTATTTATTACTTGGTTTCCACTTTATAAATCGTTATTCTTCGTACTATTATATTACGGATTTTTTTCGTAGTTCTTGCTAGGTGAGTATTCCATATTCTTGGGTGCAGTTTAATATATGCTCTTGTTTGTACCATTGTGTTGTTTATTTCTGCTCTAGTTGTCCCCTTCTGCGATACAGTAATCGTAAAACCTGTGTATTTAAATTTATCTTCGCCTTTAATTTTTAAGTTTTCATTAACTTCTAAGTTTTTAATTTTCTTTTGTAATTGCTACATACTCAGTTCTTTAAATTAATTTCCGTGCATGCTTTATTATATTTTCCTTGTTGCTTTTTAATAATAAAACCCAGACCTTCCTCATCCTGTGCAATTACAACTTGATCGTTGACAAAATTTAGTGTATACGTATAAATTTTCCTAACAAATTGGGATCCCTATACCTTCATACTTCCTTTTCCATGTTTTTAGTGTGTCGTCTGAGTAAATATTGAATAGGGTTGGTGACGTTGAGTACCCTTATAAGTCCTTTTAATGTTCTAAAGTAGTTACTAGTGTTGTGTTCTCCATTGCTCCTTTGTTACTCTTGTATAGTTCCTGAACTGTTTAAATAATTTTTTTTGTTACTCCTATCTTACGCATGGCGTTCTATAGTTTTCCTCTCGATACTAAGTCGTACATTTTTTGAGATCTATAAAGGCTACATATACATATCCATCCTTCTCCTGTTTCTTTTCTATTAATTCTTGTACAGTATATATGTACATATCTATGCAGGACATTTCGTCAGTAAATCCAGCTTGGTCCTCTACTATTTTTCCTTGCACTTCCGTTTCTATTTTGTTTTTTATTATTTTTTCATATTATTCCTATTGTTGCTATCACACTTAGACATCTGTAGTTTTCGCTGAATCTACGATTGTCCTTTTTGAATATGAAAATGATATAGACTGTTGTCCATTCTTTTGATAATTAATAATAATGGTAAGGCTCTAACGCCCCGCGTAGGAGCCCGGCCTGCGAACTGAGAAGGTTAAGTTTGTCATATTTTCATCTACTGTGAACGGTCGTCGCACATAATCTCTAATATAGAGCGATGTGGCAAACAGCGTGCCTTAAACGACCACTATTATTATCCCTTTTTTGAATGCAGCTACTCATTTATTTTTAGTGACCGAGTAGGCTACCTCTATGATAGTTCCCCCCTTTCGTTAACTGTTTTTTAAATATAATTTTAAATATATAGATGTTTTGTCTAATTTCATAAGTATTTTTGATTTTCCTGCTTTGGTGTTCTTGGACATTTGCAGGTATATTAATATAATTCAGAAAAGTAAATTGTAGAATCTCTATCTTTACCATTAACATACTACCATGCCTACCCTAAGTTGTGTTTCTTTGCCATTTTTTTTATTAATTCTCTTCATGTTATATAACTTGCTTTACCATCGCTCTGTTAGTCATTAATGTCCTTGTTGATGATTCCCGCTATTCACATGAAATCAGCTGATATTTGAATGTAGGATTAGTCTTTGAGAAGCTTATTATTAACATTATGACTATCATTACTATTACTTATAAAGCACTGGTAACATTGAAATTAACAATTAGAAAAAGCAAGTCAAAATCGTAAAATTGACAGACAAATGTAGCAACAACTTGTTGGAAAAATCAGACGTTTTATGTATACATTAATATGCATTAAAATAAACAAATAATTTTTAATGACAGTATTCGCAAATTATTCTTGATTCTTCTTTTTCTTTGTCCTTCTATAGTTACCTAGGAACAAAGGGCACGCATAGAAGTTTTTAGAGCTATGTTTTTGATGATAGCTAATTCTGTGAATATCTAGTTGATTTCTTCGGTAACTCTTCCACCACTTTCTTCTATTCTTTTCTGTTTCTTGCTATTTGCTTCACTTCGATCCACGTTATACTATATTTTATCAATTTTCTCTGTATTGTTTTTCTCCATTGCTGCCAATCCCTCACCTTTTCTTTTTCCTGGTATTGCATAGCTTAGTAATTGCTTCTTTATATTATTATCAGGTTTTCTAATAGTTATTGCAACTTTCTTTTCTTGTGTAATACTGTGCAGCTATTTATTAGTAATTGTTTTGGTCAAAATATCCTGCATATTTGCCTGAAACATTTATTAATAAATCCATGTGTTTTATTTGTTTTGGTTCAATACAATAGTACGTTCTTTACATTTGCTTTTACTTAATAATTTCCATACTCTTTTAGCTCTTATAAGTTTGTCTAATCTATACGGATCTTTGCTGTGCTGTCTAATTCTGTTTTTAACAGTTTTGTTATTTTTGTATGTATTTGTAGTTCTATTTACCTTACATTGCTCATTAGTGTTCCCATTTTTCCTGCGTGTATGGCTTATTCGCTGTTAATCAAATGTCGTCCACATACTCCAAATCCTCCAACTTATTGAATATTTCTCAAGTAATCTCTGTTCTTTATTTTCCATATTTTTAATTACACAGTCCATAATAATTACAAAACTTATTGGTGAAAGGCTAACCACACTCTTTTTTTACTTTTACCTACTGTAAAAATCTGCCTTCATGTTTTATCCTCGATATGTGTTCACTCTATAGTGTTCTTATAATTTGAATATAGTTCTCCTGTAATCTATATTGTTTAAGAATGTTTCGCATGATTTCCTTATCTATTGAGTCAAATGATTTTTCAAAATCAACATAATTCATATAGTTTTTTTCATAATTTCAGGGGTCTGCTAATATAATTATTACTGTGAACGTATGATCAATTCTGTTACATCGAAATTTCTTTTGATTCTCCCTTAGCATTCTGTTAATAAAGTTCTTTATTCTCTATGCTATAATCTTTATCAGAATTTTACTGACAACACATAATAAAGTTATCTTTCTCGTTTTCAGATTTATTTAACTTCCCTTTTTTGACCATTTGTCTATTAGTTCTTTTTCTTCCTTTTTCCCATATTTTACTTATTAATATGTAGATCACGTCCATTGCTAAGTCTGTACGTGCTTTTATGAGTGTCGCATTTATTCCGTCCCATTCTGTTGACTTGTCATTCTTAGTTTCGATATAGCATACCTTATCCCCTCTCTTCAAAAAACTGTCTTTACTAAAAGTAGTATTGTCCATTTTTTGATTGCTCTTTTGTTTAAATATTTTTCTTTTCTTTCCAGTTTTATTTATATTTCAGTAAAATACCCTTCTCATCGTTTCCGTATTTATTTTTGCGTTCCATATATATCTCTTTGTTGTCTCACGAGTGTATGACTGTGTATATATTTTTTTCTTTTATTCCCTTGCTAACAAATCTCATTTTAACTTAGATATTAGAAACATTGCAAATAAGAAAAGATATAATTAAAAATTATTTGAAAACAGAAATTTTTTTAAAATTATATAAAGTTGTCAATATGTTTATCAGTTTCCTTTCGTAGTTATTTTTCTACATACAATCCGCTTGCAATTATAAAAATGTTAACATTTATGAAAAGTATTCTATAAGATAGCGCTCAAAAAAGTTTTTGAATAAACATTTTTCAGGTGATAGCAGCCGTAAAGCATATATACACTATTTATAATTTTTTTAACATATCACATTTAAAAAAAGAACGCCTTAAATATTCTGTAAATCAGATTTCCCGAAATGTTTAAAGAAAGCTATAAGTTAGAAGTATATGTTGAAGACGAGAGTTTGCATTTGAGTTTCGAAACGAAAAACGTGTGTCCTACAATTCGGAAAATAAGTGTTAGCGCAGTGACCTTTTGCCTGGATGGGCAGTGATAAAATTAATTTCTTCATAATTTTAACAAAATAAAATTGCAAATAAATTGCTAATCAATAATAGTGCATATAATCGGGAACCCGGTTTATACTGGTGATAAACAACACAAGTGCAACAAATAAAATGCTACCAGCATGAAATGGCCCAGGTATGGGATTTTTCCTAGTTCACAAAATAATATATATGGTCAACCTTATGTTTCACAACCATTAATTAATATACACCCACAAACAATGATTAACCCAAACATGTTAGGCTTTAAAATCTACGAGTCAGTTCTCTCTTCCGCCCAATCAGGAGCAATACATGATGCAACAAAATTCATTATTTCATACAAATAATAAAAGAAGACAACAAGAATACACACGAATGACTTGAACTGGCGAGGAAGAATATAGTACTTATACCACCCAAGATAATCCATGGCAAGTAGTAAAAGGAACTAAAAGAAGGAAGAATAGGGTTGCCAAAAACAATGTAGACAAAGAGATCATTAAATAATGCATTCGATGCACTAGAAGATAGCCAGACAGTTAACACTAATACAAATATTACAAACGAAGATATACCTAAACCCCTCCCATATATGTATATGGTGTGGTAAATTTACCACAAATGATCTCAAAATTAAATGACATAGTTGAAATAGAACAATACTCAACTAGAAGTATGGCCAATAATACAGTAAAATTAACATGTAAAAGTTCAGATACATTTAGAAAGTTAGCTAAATATATGAAGGACAATAATATAATCCACCACACATACCAACCTAATGAGGAAAGATCATATAGAGTAGTATTTAAAAATTTACACCCCTCGGTTCTCGTAGAAGACAATAAACATGAAATTTTACAACGTGGTCATAAAGTAATAAATGTAATAAACATCAAATACCGAATATCCAAAGCACCTTTTAATATGTTTTTTGTTGACCTAGAATCTTCGGAAAATAATATATGTAAGAATATATAAAAAATTTAAAAATATGTTAAACAGTGTTATTCAAATTGAACCACCAAGAAAAGTCAATAATTTAGTGCAGTCAAGTATACAGACATACAAAAACTTACTGCAATCGGCCCTATTTATGTGTTAAGTGTGGTGGCCAACATGCCACAGCAAGTTGCAAAAAAAGTAAAAGCACGCCAGCAATATGTGGAGTATGTGGAGGCGGACACCTAGCTAACTATAGGGGATGCGAGTTCTACCAGAAAAACTACAAATCTAAAACAAATAATTATCAACCTATTCAACAAAGCAACACAACACAACAAAATCATCCGATGCCAGCAATTGCAAAAAACCAAGATAGAAGCTACGCACAGGTAACTAAGCCGCGAGATTCAACGCAAGAGGACAACTCGGCCATCACACTCAACAAATTTTTAGAAGAATTCAAAACAATGTTCAACCAATTAATTCAACAAAATAATATGGTTGTCAATACGTTATCAATGTTAATTGGTAAACAAACTAATGGCTCTTAGAATAGCACTGTAGAATGCCAATGGACTCGTTCAACATAAAGATAAAATCCAGTTATTTCTAAAACAAAACCTAATAGACATTCTTTTAATTAGTGAAACTCATTTCACCGAGAAGACCTACTTCAAAATACCTCAATATTCTGTGTACAACACAAATCACTCTGATGGTTCTGCACATGCAGGCACAGCTGTAATAATACAACAAGCAATAAGACACTACGAATTACCTAAGTATGCTGAAGACTACCTACAAGCTCTATTCGTATATATATTCAACCATGTGAAATAACTGTCAGTGCAGTCTATTGTCCTCCAAAGCATAATATAAAAGAGCATCAATTTTAATCATATTTCAATACTCTAGGCGCCAAATTTTTGGCAGGTGGAGACTACAATAGCAAAAACACTGTTTGGGGATCCCGAACAACTACTACAAAAGGCATGGAGCTATATAGTCCTATTCAATATAAACGTTATTCTTATTTATCTATTGGGTCTCCAACGTACCGGTCAGCAGACATAAATAAATTGCTAGATCTACTAGATTTTTTCGTCACCATTGGTATTTCTTCAACTTACATGGACATCACACCTAGTTATGATTTATCATCGGACCACTCACCGGTAATATCCACCTGCAGCACATACCTAATATATATACAACCTGCACCTAGGCTACATAATACAAAAACAAACTGAGACAAATATAGACACAAGCTGACAGACATGATAAATCTCAATCTAAAACTTGCAAACCATAATGATATTGAGGAAGCCACAACTAATCTAATTACCACCATTCAAGAAGCAGCCCAACAAGCTACTCCTAACATAACACATAAAAAAGACACTATAAATATTCCTCTGGAAATTAAGATATTAGTGTGTGAAAAACGAAAAGCAAGAGTCAAATGGCAAAGAACACATGCTCCAGCAGACAAAACTATTCTAAATACACTTAGCTACAAGCTTAAATCAAAACTTAAAGCTTTAAGAGGAGTCACTCAAAACTTACCTATCGAATTTGAACCCATATGATAATTCTATATGGAAACCGATCAAAACAACAAACAAATCTATAATAAATATTCTTCCTCTAAAAATTGAGCAACCATCACAGGAACAGTGGGCAAAAAGTGATAAGGAAAAAGCAGAATTATTTGCGACATATCTTGCTGATATATTTCAACCTCATGAAAATGATCCGGATGAAGAAATGATCACATTCTTAGAGTCACCAATGCCAGTAACCCAACCTATTAATTCCGCCACACTTAAAGAGGTAAAAGAAAAATAAAATTATTGAATGCAAAGAAATCTACTAAAACTACCAAAAAAAGCTATAGTACTCCTAACTTATATCTTCAATGCAATTCTCCGTATTGAGTATTAGCCCGAAGCACTAAAGACCGCAGAGATAATTCTAATTCTCGAGTCCGGTAAAGATCTCAATAGTGTAAAATCTTATCGACCCATAAGTCTCTTGTCGGCCATTTCACAATTATTAAAAAAAACTGGCTCTTAAAAGAATTGATACTGAATGGATTCCCAATTACCAATTTGGGTTTATGCAGGCCCATTCTACCATACAACAATGCCAACGCATAACACAAACCATTGTCTCTAGTTTTAACAAAGAACACTGTGTATCAGTATTCTTAGATGTAAGCCAGGCTTTCGACAGGGTGTGGTACCAGGGTTTACTATATAAAATCAAAACTCATCTACCAACATTTTTCAACTTATTTAAATATTATCTAAATAATCGACAATTAAGAACAAAAGTAAGACAGGAAGTTTCCGCTTTCCTTCCAATTAAATCTGGAGTACCTCGGGGTAGTGTGCTGGGTCCTCTACTTTATCTCTTATTTACCTCAGATCTTCCAGTTTCACCAAATGTCACGATCGGCACATTCGCTGATGACACTGTCATCATGGCTAGCCACAATGAAGTTGTTCGAGCATGCACTCTAATCCAAGAATATCTGTATAGCCTAGAGCACTGGTTGGAATGTAAAAATAAACGAAACAAAATCTGCACATCTAACATGTACCCTACGCAGAGATCCACGCCCACCCATTTTTCTTAACAACATAGAAGTACCACAAACTACATCAGTAAAATATCTAGGGTTACACATGGATACTAAATTAAATTGGAGAGTACATATCAACAAAAAGAGAAAGCAACTGGGCTTAAAACAGAGAGAGATATCTATCTATTGATAATAAGCTATTGTTATACAAGTCAATTATCAAATCTATATGGACATATGGATTGGAACTTTGAAGATGTGTCAGTAAAACGAATCTCACAATAATTCAAAGATGTCAATCGAAAATACTAAGAAAATGATCCACAATGACCTGAAAATACCAACTGTACAAGAAGTCATCCATGAGAGAAATGTCGCTCACCGTAAAAAGTTAGAAATACATACAAATCCTCTAATGCAGCCCCTATTGGAAGACCCTGCAAGAAGAATAAAAAAACAGTGATCAGCTGATCTATTAAATGGAAGAGATCCCATCGTTGGGTGCGATCTCATCATGCCTTATCTAACTCGTAGATGACCAGAGATTATTGCCGGATGGGAAGGAACGGTTATTGCCACGTTAAAGAGGGGATTTTTTCATGTATATCGCTCAAAGAATTAGTTGCCGAGCTCCGAAAAAAAATTGCACTAGATAGTAATCGAACCCTCGACCACCGTATTACAAGCACGACGCCTAACCGGCTGAACCATTCGCTGACTTGTGCAAACGGCAGTGGAGAATTCATAGAACATTTGGCATGAAGAGAAATCAACAATAGCATACGGGTCTGTGCATTCCTTACACTTATTTTAAGCTACCGTAGCTCCGAGGGGTTCGGAGCTCGGCAGCTAATTCTTTGAGGGATATACATGAAAAAATCCCCTCTTTAACGTGACAATAACCGTTTCTTCCTATCCGGCAATAATCTCTGGTCATCTCCTAGTAAATAATTGTTAATACTTAGATTGTAAGATAGCAAATTGGCTTATAGAATACTCTGTATTTTGATTGCTAATTAAATTACAAAAAAAAATATTGAAGTCGGTAAATCTTGTAAAGAAAATAATTGAGGAAGAGGATTTAATTAAAATTGCAATAAATTACAATTATGTTTTCAGTTGACTGCGTCAGCTCAGTACAATTTGAATACCAAATCAACTTGTTACTGACGTAATTCGATTCTGCTTAATAACTCTGTATCTTTCCTAAGTGTTTAAAAACAAAAATTAAACTTTTATTTGGTGTAAGTTTAATTTTAATAATAAAAATAATATTTTATAGTTATTTATTGTTACATTTTATTGTATTTTATTTTTTAAAATTAGTTTTGAAAGTACTACTGTTTTAAATTAAAAGTAAAAATGTGACCCTGTAATTTCAGTTTATTACTTGTTCTTGCAAGCAGCATTCAACGCATATTGTGCCAAAAATAAAATGTTTTGTACGTATACTCTCTAATGGCAGAATATGAAAAACGTATGCAAATATATGTAATAACGTAAACTTTCTTTGTTATTTTTACGTTACGTAAACAATACATTTAATCTATTAACAATATTTTGTTATAATAACGAGTTCAAGCACCAAAGGCCGACTCGATAGAATTATAAAGTTATAAATCTCTACTACGTTGTAAAATTAACCCAACTATTTCTAATACACCCTATAAATACATTTTGTTTTCTAGTTCATCTCGGTGTTTACCATTTTATAAAATAGCTTGCTACTAAAAAGTCTATTTCTAGGCAAAGGCTAGTAAATAATCATTTTTGTTTAGATAATAAAGGAAACTGTGCACTTTCAGAGATATTGAAATTGCAAGAAACATAATTATTTGATTAATTACTTTATCTTTCTGTAAAAAATCTACGGCGTTAACGCGAAAGATGAAAATAATTCAAATGTAATGGATATACACCCAGTCGTCATTTTCTACAAGCATTGGTTTTGTTAATTAGTAAGAAGTTATTGTAAATACACACTGGAAAATAGAAAAAGAACATGAAATCACAATTAATGCAAGAATTTAATAACTGTCAGAATCAGACTAACACTCCCCGGTAGAGAACGGTCTGAACTATTATCAAGGTCCCTTTTAAGATATATAACCAAGTCGCAAGCATGTCAATGCAGCCATTGGCAATATTTTGGTCAGAAAATCGCCCAACTGGTCTTTCGCGATGTATTGGACCGAAATGATTCATTTTGCTCATATTTTTATCTGTTATCTTTCTTCGATACTTGACATGTGGCCGCAATTTTCACTTTTGTAGTTAATAGACAGACCGATCGCTAGTGCGATAAAGCCCAAGCTGTCTCTTTATCCGGGATTCACAATAACCGATCATTTGTAACGGTGCTGTATTCTTATGCTAGTGAAGCGACAGGTTGTTATTCCTTATTAAACAATTCAGTACTCGCTTCCATGCTAATATGGCGGCCCTGGGTTTTCTAAGAATTGACTAAGAACGCCGCTGAAAAAAGTGCTCCCACGGCTTGTCTAGATGGTATATTTTTCATCTGTTCTTTCTATTATTCTGCCACCAGCAAATCTTTTTGGAAAGCATTATAGTTTTGTATATTTGTGCCGATACTGGGAGGCAACCATTCACTTTAAAATGTTTTAACAAATTTTCCATATAATAATTTTGATATATCATCAGTTACTTTTGCAGGCACTTTATCTGAAATTCTTACATAACAACAGGTCTCTTTATTTCGCACTTTAAAATGTTTGATTCTTTTCATTCTGTAGTTCTACTATTCTACTGTCTTTGTTCAGACTATATAGACTTCTTTATTTTGAAAACGCACGCGTCTTTATAGAATCCATTTGTGGTTTTCCATACACCTTTTCTTAAAGTTCACCATGAATACAAACTTCTTGAATGACGGTAATTTTTCGCTGGCGGAAAATCGACTAATTCCCATGTTTTGCGTCACTCTTCTACCTCTTGAAAACCCATAATTGGTTTTAGACATTAGTTATCGTCTATATTAACTACCATAGCATAAAATAAGGTGTTACGTTTCTCAGATTATATGGACACTTAAACGGACGCGCGCGCGACCACGTTTTTTCATTGCAGATTTAGTGTTGGTTCTGCATCGGTATTTTAATCTTTTGTTTCATCAACAATTGCTTCTTAGAAGTCTCCGCTTATGTGTTCATCAAAAGTAGTAATTTTTTTCCATATATGGGTACGTCCCTTTTGTTTAGCTGACTTGCATCTCATTTCAGTATCTTTTGCTTCAATACCATCATTACCACAAGCGATCCAGACATACATCTTATCGCAGTTTTGATACCATTTCACATCTCCACTGACCTTCACTTCCGACTTTCGGAATTCTGTTTAACGTTAGGTTGCAAAGTTGGAGGATTTGACCCAAAGCTACTTTGTGTGTGTATCCAGGTTCCTGCCCTTCCTAACAGTGTTTATTTTTCACGTTCTGCTAACCTACCTTAAATTTCTACTCACATGTTCTAGACTATTGTTAGTTTTGAATACGCCAAGTTTTTATCCTGTTTCGGTTTCTAATATAACCATATAACATTTAACGTAAAATGTCACTTCTTGAGTCTTAATGCTCACAAAGTACACTGTTAGATAACTATTGTAGTCGTGTTTAAATGTGATAAAATATCATGATCTTGCTGAACTAAACTATACAGTCTCAGAGTTTAGTTGACTTGTGTTAGCTCAACTTAAATTTGCGTCTTCACATTTGATATCATCGATCTTTGCTTCTTCAGGTAAATTGTTGACAACTCTAGCGATAGACTTTATTTATCAAAGTTAACCTATTCTTCTAGGGCGTAACATTGTCATCGCACGACGCTTGCGGAACCTATGCTGGCTTTATTTGCATATAATAGGAGTTTCCATTCCTTATCTCACTAATTCTGAGTTGTATATTGCGCTTTAGGTTAATTGTTTTCTTTGTTGTAAATAAGACCCTAATCGCATGCGGATCCCACAAAAGACGTGTTTCTGTTTATTTCTGATATATAGATGCCTTCATAATCATTTTTATAACGCCTGTCGGTGGCTTAGACTATATCGTTTCTTTTCCACGCGAGTCCAATGTTTCTTTATTATTGAACCTAATTGGGTGCATCCTTGCGGTAGTAAGTGTGAAGATTCTGAAGAAATCATTTTCGCCTGTTCGCTGGCGCCGGTATCGGTTAACCACTGATCAAGTGTTGACTTACTTTGTAGTTATTTTCTGATTCGCTTCCGATGCTAGAAAATTCTCCATTATGCTTCAATACTTGTACTGTTTGTATCCAACTTCACCTCAATTAAAACATTCAAATTTCTTCTTGAAAATCTCATTTCTTTTGGAACTCTTTTTCATCCTCAGATGAAGCTTTGTTGAGGTAGTGGTATATTCTGTTTCTAATTTATTATTCCACACCACTAATAGTATCGAATACTCAGAGTACACATTGGCCCAGAATGAGATCGTTGTTTCAGACATAAACTTCTGTAATAGTATAGTTCGACTTATGAGTGACTGTTGTTCCAAGATTACCAACAATTTCAAACTTCAGAAGTGCTTTGAGATCCGATTAGAACACTAGCTAATTCAGTATATATCGCTGATAGCAACAGTGCGACCACTTCTCCATATCGCGTGCGCGAAACTAAACCAACATAAGGAATTTCCACGTTGAAAGCTCACCGACATGACTTTCGACTTCTTTTGAATACATTGTTGCACTTTTCAATCGCTGGCACTCTCTACTTCTTGTTTGGACTTCTTTTTTTTGCTTTTTCAATTACTTTCTTCTACCATGTAATTGTGAATTAGGAGTTGGCGTAATTATCAAGATATTTAATAACAAGTACAGTTTATTAATAATAATTCAGGGATAATTATAATTACTATTGGCTATATATGTCAAATTTTTGGATATTAATTATACACCAGCAAATGAATTAGAGAAGTAATATCATAATTAACATAACAACTCAGTAACTCAGAGTCAGAGCATTCTATATCCCCATCCATAACAATTTCTCATGTTATATGTGAAGAATAAGTGAAAGAAGTATACTCTTTTACATCGTTATAATTATTTGTCAACGTATATTGTTTGTTCTTAAAGTAGGCAGTTGAAATAAGTATATGAAAGACCAAATATAAAGAACTTGAAACCAATGCTATTTAAGTGCTATTAAAATTAGACTCGCGCATGTACCACAAAGAAAGCTGATGTAGTTATTTTTAATTTCAGTTATTTTTAGTTCAATGTTGAAATGAACCGATTAAAATATCTGCGTTTCATTGAAGATGATGATAACAGCGTATACATGAAAATACTAATATATAAGTACTAATAAATAATTGCTTGTAACTAGGGTAGACTATAGTAACCACCAATTAAAAATTTTTATTTCAAAAATTAAAGATATCACTAACAATACACGTTTAAAAAATAATATGGTAAGTTTGCGATTACAAAATGTTTTAAAATCAAACACAAAGCTGTTACAAATTGAAATTGAAAAAGCAGTTAATTATCAAAGCAAGCACAATAATTATTTCATCAAGAAGATAACTCTTAAATGAACATACAGCATAATAAAAAATTTATAATACAATTTGGTACATATTTTTGTAATAGAGAAAAAAAATAAAATAAAATAGATTTTTACTATAAATGACATCGAATACAATATGTATAGTTGAATATTAAATATAAACCATAATGCGAAAATTTTGCTAAATTTGAAATGGAAAAGAAAAAAGGCAAGTAAAATTATAATGATAGTAATATACACAATAGGATAGGTCTTCTACTTTCAATTTTGTTCTTGTATCCAAGGGAAAAGCTTTAATAAATATTTTTAAAAATGACTGACAGGTTAATAAAAAAAAATAGTATTTGAGACAAGGTGGAAACTCAATTTTCTCTGCTTGTAAGGATACATTTTTATGTTAATGAAACCATTTGAGCATATTCTAATTTAATACTTCTAAAAACGGCTTGTTAGTTTTTCTTTTGCTTTCTTTAGTGTGTTCTGTTAAAATCTTAACTTTTATTACTTTACATTATAGTCATATCAGGCATTTTTCTCTTTTAATACCTAAAAACCTTCGAAAGAGGCAAAGACGCTAATAGTTTCAGAAAAATACTGCTACAATATCAGAAAATGGAATCTAAACGTTGTAAGCCAAACACCAAACACCACACTGGAAAATTAATTACCACGTTAGCCTAAAAAATGATCAGAACCAATGCAACAACGCTCCTTGATAAACAAGAATAATGGACTATGGCTGTTTAAAATTCCAACGTTCTTGTTAATTACGAGTTAGAAGTTTCAACATTTTTGTAATTGTGCCTATATTATGCTAATATTGGAAATCTATCGCACAAATCGCAATTTAAAATATACAATTACAAGAGTAATGATATAAATCATCCCCATGGCACCACTTATGATGAGAATACCTTTATTCCTGAGAACAGTGTAACATACTATGTAGCTCTTGAACCCCAAAGTAAATACATATAGGTAACTAATATTGTGATTCGAGACAGATATGGGCTAATAAATATCTCTGTAATTTATTACTCTCTGGGACATCCGGTCAAATAAGACACATATTAAAAACTTTACAACTCTTGGAAAAGGTTCTTGGAAGGAAACAATTGTAACGTAAAGTAGAGGTCGAGGCTAATAATATCTAAAGGCGACAGCTTGTAAAGTGTATTGACAAGAACAATTTGAATGTACAGTCTACTGAAAAGCCTAATTATTGGCTTAGTGACAGAAACAAACTTTCTAATTCCATCGTTTTTGCGTCATAAATTTCTAGTAAAAGAATATTTAGATCTTTTCTGAAGCTACTAGACAATACTAATGATACTAAACTCCAAAATTATAAATAAACAAAAAGCGACTCTTACAAAAATAGTACTGTTTGTCAGATATTTAAAAAAATATATATTTATGTGAGCATTAACATAGTATTCTTTAACACAAATTAGATCTACACAAAAATTTTAAACTCCACATAGGAGTCAATCCAGAAAAATAGTATTAAAATCAAGCAGCTAAATTGTTCTAGAGTAACGAATATAGCTATACTGAAAGAGAGAAAACGAAGAAAGATGTGAATACTAATAGCATAAACACACATCTACAAATACGATTTTTAGAATTGGTCTTCTTTCATCACTAAGGAATGTAAGTCAAATTATAGCCAAACAATATTTTATTTTACCATTTAACATAAAATGCTTGCTATTTAATCATCAACCAGTTTTGAAAATAGTAGAATCCAAATGTTGCCCCCATGAGCGATAAACTCCTGCATTTTGACCTTAAAGTTGCACTTGCTTACCGAGTCATTTTTATTTTCTCAATAGTCCGCGGCATATGATGAAAGATTTCAGTCTTCCGGTGTACATTTAAAAAAATCTTAAGTAAACAGTAGCCGACCATAAGATATTATCATGTAATGCAATGAAGCAACTTGGAAACATTTGTTCCAAAACTTCTCGAGACATTCTCGTTGTATGTACAGTAGCGCCATTTTGTTGGAACCACAATAGTGCATATCCATGTTAAGTATTGATTCCAGGACATTGCGTAATATCGCAACTTAGCAGGTAGCTTTGTCACTACTGAGCACAACAGTATCAGCTGGAACATTTGCCAACATGTCTTTGCAAGAAGCCTACCAAGTATAGCAATCACGTTCTTTAAGTTCCTATACCATCATCAGTTTGTATGGATGGAATTTGAGATCGCAGAGTAATTTTTTGCGGCGCTTCAGTCGCGCATTCTCAAGATGAAAGCATGCTTAGAGTCGGAACGTTTTGGCGTTATGACAACAGTCTGCCTGACAGCTTAAATATTTTCGGATATCCTAATGCTACGAGGTATACCGTTCTAATTCGGAACCAGTCTGTCAAAATTGTGTACCCACAATATTATAGTTTTCTTGGTCAGAACTCTTCCGAAGTACCGCAACGCGAGCATAATTTATAAAGGGAAGATCATTCTGCCGAATCTTGTACTAGATCCATAGCTGAATAATAAATGCTTTATTAGAAAACATTAAAAATATATAACAGAACTAAAATATCATCGGCCCAACTTATTATATACCCCCGATATTCTAAAAACTACAAATATCTCTATAACTACCTTTGTAAAGATTATGTTGCTACTTTAACAATGAGTAATAAATTCATGGTAATTGGGATACTCTATGTTTCTATCAAACATAAGTAACTTATGTTTTCCAAATTCTACTGACTACTCAGTAAAATTTCAAAAGTTAATCACAACGTTTTATCTATGCTATAGGAAGCTTGTGCTTGAAATCAGAATATATTTAATAATAATACCTTTGTGAAGAACATTTTATATGAAAATGAAAGATGTTTTCTTAAAGTCGCGTAGTCGTACAATTATAATTAAAGTTATTTCTAATCTTTCCTTATTACCCACAATAGGAGCCGTTAATGAATGATATTCCATAAAGGGCGCCGAATTTGAATTGGATAGCATTTTAGTGTGTTGAAGTTGGTAGGCCCGTTATTATAATTTTTTACTTATTATTACTTCGATTAATATAGCATTGGTAGTTTTTTCAGTACAACAGTTTGTTTTTGATCATTTTCATCATAGAACATTTTACAACGGAGTAACGTGTTCTTATTATTAAAATATTTTACCAAAATGGTGAAAGTGCTACACAGACAGTGCAAAAACTTTATTTCTCAGAAAAAATAAAGCATCCAACGAGTCTACAGTTCAAATATTAATGAGCATACACTGGTTTAGCGGGAACGGTAAAATCGTCTGAGCGGAATCAGGCTCGTTGAACAGAGCAACAAATCGCTATAGTGTAAGATAGTGTTACTGTGAGTCCTGATTTGCAGCAGTTGGACATTCCGAAAACTTTGTTACATTAAATTTTGCATAAAGATCTCCGTATCACGCATATAAAATCCAAAAGACGCAACAGCCTGCTGAACTAAAACAAACTAATGTACTGAAAAATCAATCAGGGCTACATTATTCGGAGTAATAATAAATAATACAAATAGTAAGAACAGGTTCGCCAACTTCATCGTTAAAACAGTGCTTGTCTTGTTCCAAGGCTGCTTCGGATGACTGAGTCATCCTAATCTTATCTTCTATTTTTTTATGTATTGTACTGTGCACTACACGTAGGAAAATTTTCAAAACATGGCTCATCAAGCTAATTGTCCTGTGTTCGTGGCATTTCGTTGTTCTTTTTTTCTTGGGAATTATTACGAAAGTTGATTTTAGCAAATCTATCGGTATTTCTCTGTTATATATGGTGTTAAAGAGTTTTGTTAGAGCCTTGATTCCGTTTTTTTTTAATTTGAGTATTTTTGCGCTCACTCGATCTGGTCTGGTTAGTTTCCCGCTCTTTGCGATTTTTATTGCTTCTATGACTCCTTTGATAATTTGGCCTGTTGTCATTAAGTAAACTCTGATATATATTCTTTCCATCTGAGCTGTTGTTAATTTATATATAGCAGTTTGTCTCCATTTTGGTCTTTTATAATTCGATAGTGATGTCCTAGTTTGGTACCATTTATTTAGTTCATTTTCTTGTGCAAATGAAAAATGTCGTGCTTGTTCTCATAATCTTAAATTTTGGCGCATTGTTGAGCATACCACTTTGATTTTGCTTGTCTTCAATTTTGCCTTATCTCATTTTGTATGCTTTTATATTCCCTATTATTTATGTTTCTATATTTCCTTCTTTGATCCATTAGTCTAAGAATATCTTTTGACATTTATTGTTTTTTTCGATCTTCTCTTTTAGTGTAGTTTATCCTTCTGTAACTATATTTATTAGTATTTTTTGGCTTTGTTCCACATTTCCTCTGTCTTATCTGCATTTTCTTGACTTATTGTTACTGTTTAAAATTCATTTTCTAGTTGTTCTGTTATTTCTTGTCGTATCTGTTTGTTAAAAAATTTACTTTTGTCTATATTTATTGTTGTATATGTGGCTTGATAACTTTTTTAAAGCGCACTTTCATTTTTCCCAAAAGTAGGTTATGATTTGTGGGCCCGTCTGCTCCAGGATAGGTTTATACTGACGTTTTGATATTCTTTACTTCTTTAGATCTATATCTGATTTTAGCCCACCGAGGTATTCTTCTCACCCCTGCCCCATTTAAGTGCCCGTACTCTGGGTCGTTGTATTCATCAACCATAATCATGAATTTCCTGGGGCGTTTTTTTAACTATGTGGTTTCCTGTTGCCTTCTTAGACAGTAGGGATGTATATATTGAACTAATGAGTGGAAAAGGTGAATAGGATTATGGGTTCAGGCATAATTCCCCTAGGTATTAGGATTTAGAGAAAACCATGGCTCGCGTGGGCCGGGCGCATCCCTAAGGTAGATCTATCTTAACCGGATTCTTTAAAAGTACCTACCCACTACCCCAGTATTTGCCTATTAAAAAATAATAAGAAAAGGTTGATTAGCGCCACCTATCGTATATAATAGTCAGCTAGTTGAAGTTTTGTAGTAAACCATTAATCACGTCACAATCTAATTGTAAATATGGAATCCTTAGCTTTCAAAGAAAGGGTGCTTATTGTACAGAAATCTTAAGAATTTGGAAGAAATTGTGTCATGGTCGGACAGGCCTTTGAGGTAAGAAAGAGTAAATGAAATTTTGGAATAAAAGCATACAACAGTGTGTAAAAGCTGTTCTCGCTACTTTTAAGCTGATTCTGAGATTTAAGACAACTGGTAGTGTTTGGAACGTCCTATTCGCAGACTCTGGCCGACCATGTACAAAATATCGGAAAGGTTGGAGATCTTTTCGAAGATCAGCCAGATTTGTCGATTCGGAGAGCAGCTCAACAAGCGGTAATTAGCTATGGGAGAGTTTAAACTATCCTAACAAAACATTTGAAATTGTTCCCGTATAAGATTCAAGTCGAACAGCCACTGAAGCCGCACAATATCCAGAGAAGATTTCAATTTGGCTAAGTGATGATTGAAAAAGTGAAAAACGGTTCGACCGATGTTTCAAAAATTTGGTTTAGTGATGCGGCTCATTTTTATTCGCAATGTTTTTTTAATAAGCATAAAAGGCGCCACTAAGGCACCAAAAATCTTCACCTTACAATTACAAAGCCTCTCCATTCAGCAAAAGAGATCGCCTGGTGTCCAAGTTTAGAGAAGAAGATTCTTGGAACATATTTCTTTGGCGGCAATGTAAATTCTCAAAATTACGTATTATTGATCACCTTGTAGGTTCTACATAATAGAGATTTTCAACAGCAGATATTATATGACATATAGTGAGATTTAAAATACTCACGGGACAAAAGAAGAATTGGCATGCATGTTTAAAAAAGATAAAGCAAAATTCATAAACAAATAAACGGAGATTTTAGAGAAAATATTAAAAATAGACATGAAAATGATAGATAATTACAAACCACTTTAATAGTTGCCTATGGTCCTGATAAAGATAATACGGCATTAAGAAAGAGAAGTTTTGAGATCAATTAAGAGAATCTATAGAGGATAGCAGAAGATTAGTGATATTAGCGGACCTTAATGGAATGGTGGGAAAGAAAGACGAGGAGTCAGGAGAAGCGGTAGAAAAGCATGGTGAAAACATCAGAAATAAAAATGGCACACGACTAATTGATTTCTGCATATAAAATATTTTGATAATATCAAACTCCTATTTTGCATATAGTAAAACTAAGAAGAAAAAAAAACAAAATATATATGTCGAGAAAAGAAAAAAAAAAAATATATATAAAAAAATTGAAAAATGAGTTCAGCAGAAGTAATACAAATATTAACGATTTATCGAAAAATTTACGTCAGATAAAACATTTGTGAAATATTTATTAACCTTCAAAAGGTATTTGATAGCATCAAAATAAAACTAGCGTGTAACAGCTTAAAACGGAGAAAGATTAATGATGAATTACTAAAATACATTAAAAGTATATGCCTACGTGAAAACCGCAAACTTACAGTCAGAAGAATTCATAACAATGGGGGAGCTAAGACAAGGATCAGTTCTTAACTCCACTTTAGTTAATTTAGTAATAGACGATATCTTTAAAGAAATAAAGGAAAACGTAAAAAACTAAAGGTGGGCTACATGAAGTGTATTCGCCGGTGACTTTACTGATATACGCAAAAAACAAAGAAAACTATAACACAACTTGTAGATATGGAAGAACGCGCTACTTACATGAAACTTAAAGATAAAAGTGGAAAAAAGTAAGGTGATGATAATAGAAAAGTGGAACTAGACATATTAATAAATATAAACAATACCGAAATCGAAAAACTCCAACCATTTAAATATCTGCGACTGAAATGCAGAGGAATGAAAAAAATCGATGCGGAAATAAACGATAGACTAAAAAGTTTATGTTAGGAAAAAAGAGATATATAAGAAAATGTACAGTATTTATAACAATACTGATGTACGGAAGTAAAAGTTGAGTTCTACCTAAGCAAATATGTAGAAAGCAAAATTCAAGCCATTGAACCGAGATTCCTAAGGAATATAAAATGAGTTACGAGAAAAGACAAAATAAAAAATGACAAAATAAAAAAGGAATTGGAAGTACAATTGATCTCAAAGGGCTTCAAACGTCAACAGCTAAGATGGTTTGGACATACAGTGTGGATGGGAGAGGAAAAGACAACAAAAAAATTATCAGAAGCAAGATTACAGCAAAAAAGAAGAAGAAGCAGACCAAAGAAAACATGAAACAAAGTAGTGGACAAAGTTAAGACAAAAAGAACTGACTTGTAGTGAAGCGTAGATATAATTTTAGTTATTACAGAGTGTTCCACAAAGAGGTTTACACTGTTTGCATGTTAATAACAGAGAAAGTATTACAGATAACCTGTTAGAACTTCTTGTTTCCGGATCTGTCATGATTAGTACTTGTTGAAATTTGTTTTTTTATTTTTAGTTCGGTTGCCAGTAGTGACTAATAATTGACAAGATGGCTGAAAAGCTTTCCTTTGAGCAACGAAAGTGGATTTTAAAGTGTTTTTGGAAAACATGAAAGAAGTGCAGAGACGATGGGGGGGGGAGGCAGAATTTGATACTACGCCACCATCACGTGTAACAGTTATGAAATTACGCGACAGGTTTGAGAAAAAAGGAACTATGTATGATTTGAAGAAAGGACGATGTGGCAAGAACAAATCAGTATCGGACGAAAAACGAATGAAAGCGGTGGTAGAAACTTTCACAAGTTCCCTCAAGCAGTCCATACGGTAAGCTTCGCGCGAGTCAAGTATAAGCAAATCAAGTGTCCACGGCATTTTAAAGCAAGCAAAGTGGAAACCCTACATTCTCAGGTTGCTTCACGGATAGGCGTCTCCAATTTTGTAATTGGATTTTCAATAATGAACAGTTGACTGATTTGATTGTTTGGTCTGATGAGGCGATTTTTAAATTGAATGAAACCATCAGTTGCCATAACTATGTGTATTGAGCAAGATACAATCGCAATGTTATGGAAGAACAAGCTGTTAATCTTCCTGGGCTATCAGTATCTGTCAGAGGACTTGTAGGGCCGTTCTTTTTTTGAAGAAAAAGTGACAGGTGCTGTGTGCCTTAACATGCTGTTCACCAACTCTACCCAGGTAAAAATTGTTTTTTGCAACAAAACGACGCACCGTCACATTAGCATCGACACGTGCGGCAATTCTTGGATAAAACATGAGAGGTGGATAGGTCGACGAGGAAGGATTGGGTATCCACCCAGATCTTCAGATCTAACACCGCTAGACTTCTTTCTGCGGAGAACTCTAAAGAACACTGTATACACAAAACTACATACGCTGGATGCCATGAGAGAGACGATTGTAACTGTCTGTTACTCCATTCCTATGGGAACCGTACCACAGGTTTACCGATCTGTTCCACAGCGTTCCAGGCAATGTATACTATGTGTGTAAAGAATTAGAAGCCGATCGGCCCAGTAATTTGTGGAAAAATACACTTGAAAAATATAGTTTCGAGAAAAACGCGTTTAAAGTTTTCTTCTACTGACTCTGGGTTTCTTTGTATTGCCAAGCCGTAGTACGTACTTAATTCATTTTTTAATAGTTTCTGTGAATTTCCCTGTTCCTTTTCCATCAGTGCCTTTGTTGTTGTTTTTTTAGCATTGCGTAGTCTCGTACCATACGCATTCTTCTTTTTTCAACGACATAATTTTCACCACATACCATACCCTCCGAAACAGATTTAAATCTAAACCTTTATATCTCGGTAAATTTGACGAATTCCATTGTAATATTTTACGGCCACATTCTCAAGGCCCCAAGCTCTAATAAATGCCAAACAAAAAAACGAATTTTTGGACCTGCTAGACTATAATACCCCCTTAAAAAATCTTATTTTGTTATTTT
The DNA here is from genome assembly GCA_036346155.1 of Sinelater perroti. NCBI lineage: Eukaryota > Metazoa > Arthropoda > Insecta > Coleoptera > Elateridae > Sinelater > Sinelater perroti. The sequence goes on from JARFIY010000265.1 coordinate 8,608,871, forward strand.
TGTTCAAATTATTAAAGTTCAAACAGTCTAAACCTCTTTGTGGGACACTCTGTAACCTAATTTAGTAAAATAGCATTGTAATACCTCTATGTTACATGCCATATTGTAATTTACCTTAACATTAGCGGTACATTAAGGTTGCTGATTATATACTTTAGATTGCACACTTTTACCAGCTTTCATTTTGTATTAAAACAAATTCGGTTTTTAAATCAATTTACCTTTATTTTACTTTATTAAATTCTTTATTTATAAACGTTATGTTTCTCTAATCACTGGTTGTCATTCTTTTTACAATTTTGTTTTATTCTTTCTAGTATATCATGTTTTACTTATCACGCTTTTTGTTGTTTTGTACATGAATTGTTTTTTATCTCTCTACTTTTTATCTCCTAATTTCTATATTCTATAAAGGGTGTTTGTTTTTTCGCGTCATATTATTTTTATTTCTTATTCTAAAATTCAGTTGAAATAAAATGTTTTCTGCTTTTTAATGAATTACCAATTAATTATTTAAATGGGTTTAGAGAGAATATTTGCACCAGATTTCTACTTAATACCAGCGTAACCATAGTACGTTGGGCAAGAAAATTAATACATATTTCTATTTAGTTGAAATAATAGCGAGCAGAAATTTTCCATACACCTCGCCTCTAGCAACGAGAGCTTAATTTAGCAACACGTCATGCGGTTCAGGTCAAAAGTTTGCGTGCCTCACAATGTGAAGCACGGAATTAGTTATTTCAAATAGGAGCGGTCGATAGACAATAAAACCAGACTGCGGTAGTCCAAAAATGATTATCCAGAAACTAATTTTATAAAAACACCTATTTTGACCTTAGTGACACGAACGAGTTCTTATTATATAAATATACAAGTATTGACTTTACAGTAATAATCTCGTTTGCTGGTGCAATATACATAAGTAAATGTTTATATAGTTTGATGTATTAGCTTACCTATTATCTAGGCAGAGCACACTTAAGCTTCTGAAGGAAAATGGAATACGCTGATTTGCTTGTTTGTGCTTGGTTTATGAATCGCTCTGTAAAATAAACTTATATGCCACTTTCATCTTAAATTTCTTGTAAAATTAAAAAAATGCTGAGTAGTTTGAAATTATCTCAGAAGATATACGATAATAATATGATTGAATGGCACAAATAACAGGAGTGCCCTGTCACAATAACAATTCAACGAAACTTTGCGATAATGAATAAAATTATGTCCAATTGTTTCTGATTGAGCATTTGCATAATAAATAACAAAAAGGATGCACATTAAAAAAAGAACGTGCTATAAGGTTCATACGACCAATGTATGCACAAATAGTTATGGAATCAGAACCAGAAGAACACTATATACATTTGATATAAAATGTCGCTCAAAAAAATTTGATTTATTGCAAAAGATTTTGTGTGACAAAGGTTAAATTTCTAATAAAATTTATAAATAAAAGACAATCCATGCATTAAAAAACTTCTACATTATTAATAACAAAGAAAACAAGGGTGAACAAGCGAAGAGTGGAAGTAATACTAATTGTGTTCCTTAATTTTCCTTGCGTCTTTGAGTAGTTGAGCAGATACCAGTAAAATAGTTCCTGGTTGGTGGGAATACTGTACAATAATCGTTTATCTATAAGATAAATTTTGTATTGCTGAAAACTTATTATAGACAAGGTAAACAAAAACGGTGGCTACACAGAAGGAATTGATATACGAAATTTGTCATAAAAGCTTCAAGGGCGGTTTTTAATTCTTTACCTGTGATATTTAAACATTTAAAAATGGGAGTTATTCAGTTAACCAATATGTGGAGGGAATCGCATGGTCTTGTAAAAGTTTCTATATAAACTCACTAGGTTGCAGGGCGTACTTACCAGGACTTTAGTTGAAAGTTACACGAGTGGCATGAAAGATGCAGATTTTAAAAGTTGACATTAAGTTTTGCGTTAATCTAGGAAAAACTTAAGGAAACACAAAGCACATTTAGACGAAGCATTATCAAAAAATTATATCTTGGAATGACACACAAGAGCAATCAATGCAGGACGATTCCGAAATCGGCCACCTGCCAACGTACCGCTGCAAATGTGGGACGTGTGAGACAGTTATTACAAGACAACCGCCATGATAACGTGTGCTTGTTATCAGAAGAGCTGAATTGGATAGGGCTGTGTGTTGGTAGATTCAAGAAAACTGAAACTTAATAGTGCCTCGCACACTGACAGAAGAATAAAAAAATTGCTGCTAAACTTTTAGAAAGAACCAGAATTGCTTCCACTTTTGTGATAAATTCTATTGCTAGAGATGAAAATTAGTGCTATAATATGATCTAACAAAGTGCCAAAAGTGGTGAATGGTCATGGTTCATTAACCTCCAAAAAAGTAAGGTGGCAGTCTTCGAAAACAAAGATAATGTTGATTGCATTTTTTGATGTTAGTGGTTTGGCATACTATGAACATCTACCTAAAAGATAAACGATAAAGCAAGATTTTTACGTTGACGTGCAAAGAAATTTAGAGGTGCTGTCCTGATTTGTAGGCTTCCGGACAAAGGTTCTTATCACGACAATGTATAGATGAAGAAAATGAGCATGTTGCAAAGCTTTAACAGCTACATTGGAGTTTTATAATAATAAATTACATTTTGCCCCATCTCGTTTAGTTACATAGTACTTTACACAACATCTCAAATATAAAAACGCGCTACATTCCCATCAATTTTTTTTCTTATTGCTAATCGTCTTTTTAATATTTTATAGGGCTATTTTAATTTAATATGCCTTTTCTCCGACATTTATAGCATCGTAAAATAGTTTATATTGTAGAATTAAAGCTATTATTGTTTAGTTCTTTATTTAGTTTACAATATTTTTTATGTTGTATGACGCACGCCTTCTTACTTTTAAAAATACGATTCAAAAAGCTTGATTTCAGTTATATTAACCTATCTAATAAAATTAGAAGTACATAGCAATAATTATAGAAAGTAGTTTTAAACTATTTATTACAAATAACATTTTAAGGTAACAGAAAACTAAGACAAACGATCCAGCTAATAAGTACTTCAGACTATTTAAGAAATAGAAGAACTAAAATAATTACTTCAGCAGCTTAGAAATAAATCTCCAAAAAAATACACAGCGGGGCAAACGATGCCTAGGTAGGAATTTTGAATAATAAATTCAAGTCGAGCTGACCAAGCCATAAATTAATCTAAATCTTGTTTACGTTTTCTTTATGCCATCAAAGTTGTTAAAAATTTTTTGTTAAAACAAACATTAACAATTGCTTGTCGATGTCATGTCTAGAGCACCTATTTCTTACAATTTTTCCTTTAATACCCACTTCAAGCAGTCGCTTGCTACTTAAATTGATACCACATTTTCCTTAATAAGTGACGAAGCGAAGCGGAGTCACTAACTTCATATTGTCCGTCTGTCGGTCCGTCCGTCCATCCGTCCGAGCAAAAGCTCGAGAACGGCTGGGAATTTCTAAATTCTGTTTTCACCAATCGACAGGTGATCAAAAAGGCTTGTTTGCTAGTGATTTTGAAACTGATTGGTCAAAGGTCAGCGTTAGTGATCTGAGACTACTTCGCCACTTCGCTATGGGTTGCAAGCTTTGCAGGTTTTTTCCTATTAAATCACTCATAATTAGTTTCTTCATTTCGGTATTTTTTTATAAACTTTATTAACCAACTTTTAAGATTTTTATATTATATAAGCTAATACGCTAGTGTAGGATATAAACGTTTCGTATCCTTTTGGCAGGACCTGAATTCTTGCAATGAGAAGTTCACTTTAGCTTCTGGAGTCGGCTGACCAACATCTTTTAATCTTCTCTTTTCATGTTATTCTATTAATTGTGTCGCTAGGGGATTACTGTGAAACTCTAGTTGGGCTAGTTTGGATGATTGTTACTGCGTTATTAAATGACATCTACTGCAAATCAGCGTGAAGCATTTGGTTAGATGTATGCCAAAGTGCGTTAGAGGATTACTATATCTTCTTCCAGATAATCAGTATAATTCTGTTTGTTTCATTTTCTTATATATATATATATATATATATATATATATATATATATATATATATATATATATATATATGTTCCTTCAAATCAATTTCCTCATTTAGATATAATCCTAGATAATGACACAAAAGTGAATGTGTTGTAGCTTACAAGGATGATTATGTCATCACCGAAGATTTTAGTTAGAGTATTAGTTGTGGTGAGTAGGTCAAACGTATACAGTATATAATATGACGTACCTAATACACTACCCTGAGGCATTTTAATTTTAATTAGTGTTCAAGTATTCGCCGTTTACTTAGGTTTGGAATCTTGAGTCGCTTAAGTACTATTTAAAGAGGTTGAAATATGATAAAAACGCCACATTTATGTTCAAAAATACAGAAGTACAGAATTTTTTATTTCCAGGGATTTGTTTATTGCTTAGATGACGCAGTGAGACTGTTGAACCGTTGAATGGATTTGGCGAAATCCAAACTAGTTGTCATAGATATGCAAAAAATTTATAAGCCTGTAAGAGTTGACGATTAAGGTGATTGATCGGCTTAGATTTCTTTAAAAGTTGCTAGTTTTATAGAATCAGTAATAGCTACACCAGTGTTCATATATTGAGTTATTTGTTGATCTGATACAACAAGGAGGCCACTCTTTTATTTATTGTTGCATGCTTATGAACCGCGTATAACAGTTTCGTTGCAAAGAGGGAGGATTAGTGTAGTCCTGGTTTTAGCTTGGCTTTGACTGGACGCTAAATAAAGTTGTAATATCTGTTAAGATTGAAGATCCTGTTTTCGAATAAATGTCTTCGAACATCCTTTAACTTAGACTTAAGCTTGTTGTTTAGTTATGTCTTCGTATGTACAACTTAGATATTACCACGTTCTGCCTTTTCTTTTTTCAGCAATAAATTTTTTGATCTTTAAAGACATTGTTGTAATGCCTGTGTATTGATTGACCCTTTGTTTTAAAGCATACATTAATTTTTAATGGTTTTTCTATTTTTTTTATTGTTTTAATTTATGATTCCGTTATTTTTATTTCTATATTTTTTCCTGCCGTTTTCTGAACTGTGTGTTCTGAATACCGTTTTAATGTTTGTTATTATTGTGCTTAACATAGCAATTATTAGAGTATGGTCTAAAGAAATATCATAATTTAATATCGCATTCGTATACAATTCAAAAATTCCACAGATAATGAAGAAATCCAAGAAATCTAGTATTTTTGGATTTGTTGGATCTGACTGCTAGCACGTAGGGGATACCCGTGAGTTGGAATGAGTATTGTCTAGTATTACTTTGACTAATTCTCTACTTTTTTGTTAGCGAGCCTTAAATTTCATACAGCGTTTTAGCGTTATGGTCGCCTTCTGGTATGAACCTGATTTAACAAAAAATCTTCAAAGTTCCCATACTTTAAATTATGACAAGATTAGCAGTATACCGAGGGAATTATTAAGTTGTATAGTAAAATTTTGACCCTTATTACTTTGGCTTGCAGATGATCTTTTCCGTATTCCTGTAATTTGTAATGGTCTATTGTCTTCCTTATATGTACTACACTTCCAGCATAAGCTCTATTATCTGTGTATGTATGGTGCTTTGAAGGATGATGTTTTAGCAAAGTGAGTTTCGCTGATTAATAAAATGTCAATTTTATATGAATGGGCAATGATTTTAATTTCTTCTTTATGTTGGCGTTCCATAAGAGCAATTCTCAAAAATGTAGTCCACTACTAGCGTGTAAGCATGTGTAACTGATGGAGACGCTGATATTTTTAAGTTCATTTAAAAATTGAATGAGAAGATTAATGTTTTTGTTGCTATTAATGTTAGTTGATTGAGATATATTATTAATGTTACTTGTAGAAGCGCTAGAGTATACAGTTTTATGGTGTGCTTCATTAAAAAGAGTTAGTTTTTGTTAGTCGGTGAAGTTTGTGTTTTTATTTGATGATGGAGATAGATGGTTGCTGGGTTTGCTAATACTTCTGTTGCTTTTATAATAAAAAACACGTGATAAGAGTGTTTTTCCCTTTATGCAGCTCGCGGTGTTGTACGATCTTACGCATTTTACACACACACAAATGGCCGATTGCAGTAAGTTTTTTGTACAGCTAGTACCTTATGCATTGACTAGTGTTATTTCCTTTTCTGGGTATTTTATAATGTCTTTATTATTGATGGCTGATACCAGGTCTATAAAGAATATAACTGCATCTTATATTGTGTTTGGTTAGCATTAACAATGTTACTGCGTGTCCCAATAAAGTGATTTTTTCTTTAATATCAAATATGTTCATCGAATGATAAAGGTGGTTATTTACTATTCGATATGCTTTTTCGTCTTTAGGTTAATATGTATCAGAGATATTACAATTGATTTTAATGATATTGTTATATATATTTTTAGTAATAAAGTAGTCTTTTTCCACCACGTCAACTAGTCTTTTGTTCTTTTCTTGGTAATTAGTCACACCATACATAAGTATACAGGGATTTAAGGACATATTCCACAGAATTATTGGTGTTTGCAGATTCTTCATTGTTTAGTCTTCCAAGCTGAGCTAAACCAAAGAAAAGTCCTTCGGGCTCTAAGCACTTCGAAACAAATGGTCGCCTGTATTTTTGGAAAAATTGAACATGTCACAACTGTGGTTTACAGAATCATAAAACGGCAAATTCTAAATGGTACACAACTATTCGTTATCTAAAAGTCTTCGGAGAAATAATAATACCATGGCGTGACGCCGGATCATTCTTCACCATGCCAATGCGAACTCACACACATTTACGCAAGCAACTGACTTTTTGAGCACTCAAAATGATGAATTGATAAGTCAGCCATTGTACAGTACTGATATAGCCGCTAACTATTTCTTTCTGATTCTACACGTTAAGAACATACTGCATGGATAAAGATTTTTGACGCTGGTAGAGGCGGTTGATGAGTTCAAAACCTATCTTTCGAAGATAACTGATTCGATATGGAAAAGAATATTATCAAACTTAATTCTAGAATATTCAACAATGTATTAACCATCGCGAAGAATATTTTGAAAAACAATAAAAAAGTATCCAACACGAAACATTTGTTTTTGTCGAAATAGATATCGTGCAGCCCATAAGATCATAAAAACAGCTTTTGTCACCTGTTACAATGCTGTTGATATAATAATACATTTATTGAGCATACCCGAACATCACAAAACACGTTATTTGTCAAATATCGCGAGTGAAAAGTGCACATGGTTTTACAAGTGAAGATATTCAGAGAAGAATGTACAACTAAAAATTTTCAACATTTATGCACTGTATTTTAGATGCTTTTACTCAGTCTAGTTTTAAAGTTTTTTTAACATCAGATAGCTAGACGAGCAGGATAAGGTCATTTAATTGTTTCGGTAATTATATACAAAATTGTACATCTTCCAATACATCCGCCATAAATATCTCTATCGTTTTCTTAGACAACATCATAAACTTTATCAATCAATAATTGTTAATTTTACTGGAATACAAGGTTTAAAGTAGATTAAGAATCTTTAACACCCTATAATTGAGTGAAGCAAATCCATATAAAACCACAAGAGTCACTCAAGCTCCGGACCCAGAAAAAACAGTATTGTAATGTAGTCACATTAATATTCCCAAGTTATAATAAATTTCATTTAAGCTTTTGAGAATATTATAATTTTAAAAGTTCATTTTGAATACTTGCTAGCGTTTTAAATATTTTGAGTTATCATTGCTCATAATGTAAATATCTGGCTAACATATTTTTTGATTGTATTTCTAGACCATTAGATATTAAAAATTATTATTATTTTATTATTTTACAAAAGTATAAGTCCTTTAATAATATTTCCCTTATAATATTCAAAATACTTTAGAAAAACCTGAGGATAAAGTTTGTGAAGATCCGTTATCAAATAGTAGTGCTTCAAAAAAAAATTAATTATTAATGGTCTCTTCCAGCAACTTATTTCTACATTTAAATGTAGCCTAAATTATTTAATTCAATTAGACGAACTAACTGATAGTTTTAATATAGTGTAGTTGTCACCTAATATGTATTTATATATAAAAAGTGTAAATGAGAAAGTATTGTTTTATCTCCTTCACACAAGTGAATTGACAAGTGAAAATGTTTCTTGTTAGACCACCCATGTCCATCTTATCATCTAGTGGTTTTATATTAAGATTAATACTAACACATTTTGTTGCTTTACAAAACTAACTAAAAGCTTCATGTTTGTCCATTGCGGTATAAACCATATCATGTTTTACGTAAAATGGAAACGGAATGACACTGTTGGTTAAAACCTTGCAACTGGTTACCAAATAGAATTGACAGACAAGTCGAGGATTTCCAGATTGTTTTCTTAAATGCTCTTGAAATTGGTGAGAATGCGATAGGGCTCCTACCAGATATTCGTCAAAGTGAATTATAGGAGTGGGTCAGATGACTTCTCAAACAGACGATAAAGTTCAATCATTATTACAATTTTCTAAGTAACCGACAATATATGTATATCATACTGAACTTTGGTATTATATCATTTATTATATCTGAACTTTTGCAGAAGTTACTATTCGTTGGTTTTCCCAAAATGAAGTTGTTTCACAGTAATAAATGTCTATGCAACATAAGAGATGAAATAATTTTTCTACGGTTTGGTTCAGCGGTGGTTGCCTAATAGTTATTTTATGAATTTTGCATACTGAAGTTACTGGTATTCATAAATCAAGTTTTTTCTTCAAAAAGATATTAGTGAAAGTTATCAATAGTCATCGCACTCTTATTTGAAAAGGCTTTTCAAAGACTCTAGATAGATCTAGTAGAAAGTAGTACCTATTTGTAGCTACTGCATAGTCTCTCGAAAATTAAAATCTCTTCCGACTGGTAGTCTATATTTGCAAATTACGGTTTTGTGGCTTTAAAATGTTTGTGCAAAAGAAATGTTAAGATTTTCTATTTTACTAGAAGCTCAGCAATTCCACTCGTGTCTAAACAATGTTAACATCATTGTTATTTTAGAAAAAAAGTACTAAGGGTGTTTGGGTAAAGATAGTTTAATCTACTCTGTATCTTTAGATGTAACTTTTAGTCTTTAGTGCATTGTAGTGGTACATAACTGCAATAAATATTTCTCTTACATATCTCGGGCATGCCTTCTAACGTCCTTGTAGAAAAATAACTTATACTTACTGTAAAGTTGCTAAGAAAGTAATTTGTTTATTGAATTTAAACTGCATGGAACGAGTTGAAATGCATTTATAGAATGACTCGCTTAGCAGTGGAAAAATTATTTTGTTTGTTGTCGTTATCAAAAATTTTTAAAATTGTTCTCTGTCGTTGCTGTAATAAATATTAATTTGTCTGTTGAAGTCATACTCCTTTCCTCTAAGACAACCATCATTCATGTAACTAAATGTCAAAGGATATCCTCTAAGTATCACTACTCTGGAATGGAAGTCCCGGGTTAGCAGAAGAGACAGGTCCGGTTGAATATAACAGAAGCAAGAACACAAACAGAAGAACAAAGGTTTCAAGGGCAGATGCGGATCTTTAAAATATTTTCTCAGTATACGAACGATAAGAATTTTGAAAAAGATAGATGGATCCAGATTGGATCTGCAACAACGAACTATTTGGAGAAAGAAACAACGTGCAATTAATATCAACATCAGGTAAAAGTATTGCAACCTACACGTTTATCCAGAAACCCGCCATTACTACAGACATTCAGGATGTTATGCTGTCAAACCACCCGACTGACATAAATAAATTTGTAGGTCGACAGTTAGGGACAAAAAACTACCGGAGTTTAATAGAAGTCCAGCAGAATGACCGTCATTTATCTTCAGATTGAGGTTTTCGACTAATTGTAAGTTATTCAGTTTTGCAGATGAGGAAAATATCTATCGTCTCCAGAAGAGCCTCCGAGTAAAGGCAAGAAAACCTTGTGTTTTTTGCTAACATCAGACTATCCATTGAACAAGGTATTGGAGATTTTAAAAAAGAGATTTAAAAGACCGAATTAAGTCATTCACGTAATGCTGGAGAAAGCAAAATTTGTACCTGCGCCTATGGAAGAAAATTTTCAATCGCTCATTGATTTTGAGACTAACGTCACCAACAACTGTTCTGTTGCTAAATACATGAAGCTTCGCATCTACGTGAACAATACTCAGCTTATCAAAGAATTCCGAAAAAAAACGCTCTGCAAGCCTCCAACTGAAGTAGGGTATGCATCTATCAAAATACGGAAAGTTGGCGGATTTGAAGATCTTATCGGAGTTCTTCGATGAACTTTCTACAGGAGCAGCCTACGTCTGTGACACAGTCAGCAGTAAACCGAAATAAAAAATAGAAATAAACGGGATAATTGTCTAATTTTTACTGACGACACGTACCAGATGATGTTTTGAAGCCTATCCGTTGTCATCTTATCCAAGATTCAAGAGAATAAAAAATATGAGAACTGGAACTTTCTGAAGAACAACAAGCTTTGTTTTTCCGCCTCACCAAAGGTCATGGTAGCTTGAATTATCACTCGAAGACCTGTGAGAAGGAAGGATGTCAACAAAAACATTATCAACTTTTTCACTACTTACCAAAAACGAAAAAACAATAGGAGAGAACGTCAAAAACGGTAGGGCCTAGAACTTAACAAAGTAATAAAGTATCCAATGTAATGGGAGCAATAGCACCGCTCATAGTTAAAACTGGAAGTATCATCATAATAGTGATTCTTGTGGAATTAAAAGATCCCAAGGGATCCATGGACCGAGGTTCATCGCTATCGATGAATGAAGAGAATGTCGCTAATAAACTTGAACTAGAAGGCGATAAGTACCACATTATTTATATTGGTAAGGAAACAAAGAAGATACCGATGAAGACTCCAATGCCGTGTCGTTAAAAATTCGCGAGTTAAATAAATGCGAAGAGTTTGAGATGGATTTTGTTCAAACTAAGAAGATCTTGGGCTTGCCTTTTCGACCGCTATCTGACTATAAATAGATAAAAATGTGAAGCCATTTACAAGACGTTCGATTTCTAAGATAGTTGAAAGATCGATTAGTAATTCTAACAATTAGTATTGAATTGCCTTACAACCGGCTACTGTTGGAACAAAAAAAAATGGCAAGAAGCCCCAAAAGCACACTAACAGCAACCGAGACATATTTAAGTTGGATAACACACACAGACCAAATGGAAAGCCTTCTGGAATGGGAAAACGTGAGTTATCGATAACTAGTACTGAAATTAACCCTGACCAAGCACTACATGATTTTGTCAAAGTTCAGTTTCGCGTAAAAGTTGTCGCAATTGAAAGAAACAAACGCGCTTTCGAGCTGATGAAAAAAACTTTTTGACTTGTGGATGACTACTGGGAAACTGGAATATTGTGGATGAATGATGACTTGAACGTTGCATACAGTAGAGACGAAGCAGAAGGAAAACTTTTGCTTCTAGAAAACAAATGGACAAAGACGCAGTTTTTGCTGCTGATGTGTGTGGAAAAATTGAAGAATATCTTGCAAAAAGAAAGGATTACGTACATAAGATAAGTCTAAAGAAATCAGAGTTTAAAAATGGACGAGAAATGTACCTGCCGTTTTTTGGAATGACAAATCTTAACAAACGTGGAAAAGTAAGTCTTATATCTGACTGCAAGGCAAAGTCATTTGACATGAGCTTAAAAGATGTACTACTCCAAGCATCGCTCATCGACGTACTTTTGAATTTTCGCCAAAGAGAGATTGCTTTTAGCGAAAACATCCGGGGCATATTTTACAGAGTGCAAATTCAACAGAAAGACGTATTTGCAATACGTAGAGAAGAAAAGATAGAAACCATCTACCGGATATCTACACGATAAACGTCATGGTGTTTAGTGCAGTAATTTCACCGTTTCAGACCTAATGGGTGAAAAATCAGAACACCATAGAGTATTTCAAGAAAAGCATCTGGCGCCATCATCAATTGTCATTGCGTTTCAGCTGCAGAACACTCAAAAAATCCATCCAGAAAATAATAGAAGTCCTCAAAATTCATCGCCGTAGTGGATTTGAAATCCAAGGGTGGCTCTGTCATTATAAATACGTGTTGAAAGTTGTGAGTCCAGATCGGACCCCGAAAGCTAGCACCATTTTAAACGCAAGTAAAGATAATCTCGAACGAGTCTTAGGTCTGCACTAGGATCCTAAAGCAGACGTGTTTACACACAAAAAAAGTTTTTCAAAAGTGGAACTAGAGATTGTGGAAAGTCAAAAGGCTCCGTCGTCTCTATAGAATCCTCCGTACATTGATCTGAAGTTGCCTTTGAACAAAAATCTTAAGCTTGCTGTATATTACTAGTTGTTAAGGAAGTAATTGGTTTATTGAATTGTAAACTGCGTAAAACGAGTTGAATTTAAAGAAAAAACAGAATAGCTGAACCAACAGTGGAAAAATCATTTTTTCAGTTGTTTGTTGCAGTTAAAAAATTGTAAAATAGTTCCCTGTTGTTGCTGTAATAAATATTACTTTGTCTGTTGAAGCCAAACGCCTTATGTTGAATGACCGTTCCTGCAAGATAGAAAACTTGTAACTGCTAGATAACCACGTGAAGGTTTGATTGGTAGTACAGATAATAGAAGCAAAATGTCTAAAAAGAATTGTGCCCTGAACAAGCAAACTGTCTACCATAAGTTTGTACAAATGAAAGTTTCATAAACAAACTTATGTTATATCATGTGGAGACGCTGCTGAAGGAATGATGAATTACAATGTTGAATTTATAGCACTCGCAGAAACATTATTGGAAAAACAAAATAATATTTAAAAGTCTTGTATTTTACAGTACTATCCAAACCATTAACTTCATTAAAATTATTCTTTGAACCAGTGGTCTTCAAACATTTTAAAATAATTATTTGCGAGATATTTAAAAAACAATATATTGTTTTAAAAAAACGTTATATTATACTTATGCTAAAAGACAAATAAAAATTCACTAAAGGTTAGTGCTTATAATAAGAATGATTACAGCTACAAAAAATTTTATAATTTAAATCAATTTTAAGAAAGACTAGCAACTAATCACTTGAATTGGTTGGGGATAGTGTCAAAAATACTTTCCTATTTTAATTAGCAATACTAATAATAAAAAGAGAGCACGACAGCCGCAAGCTAAAGGCCTCGACCTGCCAAACTGGCGCGCGGCGGCCCCGGGTTCGAACCCCGGCAATGACAAACATCTAATGCTGTCCGGCCGTCATACAAACACTTTTGGCGGTCGTAAAGTACATTCTACCCTATCCATTCGCCTACCGGCCCGGCAAGCGTGGCGTTTAATTGCTAAGAATCCCCCAAAAAGGGAAGCCTATGCTCAATACTGCGCGCCACAAAAGGCTGAAAAAAAATAATAGAGAAAACTTAAAACTCACAAATAGCTGTTATTACAAGTAGCAACTTAAAATGTTTGACTTATAATAGTCTCTTTGATAATTCCTAATTAACTCTATGGATTGTAAGTTGTAGTCAACGATTATAAAAAACGACAAATAAATTACGTAGTCGGTCTTAGTTTAGAAATTTATAAGTAATAGTAATCTTTTTGGTTTTTTAAATAAATACACTAATATTATAATTGATAAATTCACACCCAACTTAAAAAATATCATAACTATAGAAATATTAAAGCGCGTTGATATTTATCGGATAATTCACTTCACAAAGTAGACGCTTCTTCTTAGAGTGATTTCTCTATGGAGGTTGGCGATCATCAAGATTAGTGACCATTAAACGGCTATATTGATCTTAGATGTTGCCGCTCTGAATAGATTTACTGAAGGACAGTTGAACCACTTCCGGTGATTTCTCAGCCAATAAATACATATCTTGCCTATAGATCTTTTTTCAGATATTTTTTCTTGGATAGTTAGCCGCAACGTCTCTTTTTTGGGATGTCCTAAGTATTCCAGTTTTCTTTTTTGTATGGCAAATACGAGCTCTGTTTCTTTTCCAATTCGTTGCGGTACTTCACGGTTAGTAATCTTGTCATTCCATGGTATCACAGTTGATAGTCTGGGGGGCTCTCTGCTTGAAATGAGAACGGACCACATGATCTCAAAAATATGTAACGACTCTCTATTCGAGATGATCATGCAGGATCGAGGAAGGAGCGAGACTTTTAGACAGGTAATTGCACCTGGTAGCCTAATCTGGTACACAGATGATTCTAAAACCGAGATGGGTACTGGAGCTGAAATATATGCTGAGGCTCCCAGGGAGGAGCTAAGCTTTCCCCTGGGTCAGTACACTTCTGTCTTTCAGACGGAAATATACGACATACTACAGTGTGTGCGCGAAAACGGTAAGAGGGCTTACAGGAGCAAGCGGATCTGTATTATATCAGCCAGCTTTAAAGGCTTTATCAAACTCTAAAGCATCACCTAGACTGTTATGGAAATGCATCAGCAAACTCAGTGCACTAACTGAACACAACACAACACGGTGAAACTGTTATGGGCACCAGGACTTTGCGGTATCTACGGCAACAAAAAAGCCGATGAATTGGCTAGGCAGGGATCAAGTGAGGCTTATATCGGTCTTAACCTAAGTAGGCCACAGCTTAAGCAACCATAGAGTTTCTTACAGGACATGCGACTGTAAAAGAACACCTCTGGAAAATTGGTAAATTCAATAGTGACCTTGCATGCAGACTTTGTAGCAAGGAATCAGAAACAGCCTTACACATCCTATGCAAGTGCGATGCGTTGTGCAGAAAAAGGCAATATATATTCGGGAAACCAATCCTGGAACCGGAAGATTTCCAGACACTCCCTGTAAACGACCTATATCTGCTGATTCAGGGGACATCAATTACATATTGGTTGTAAATTTACTTTATTAGGGTGATCACAATAGGCCATAGACTGCAGTGAATATGGATCCATTAAGGACGACATATCCTAAGCGCAAATAAATAATATCACAGCTCAAACGACTCGATCTTCTTTAAGTTTTGTTTTTTCAGTGTCCACGTCTTTCTTTGTTTTTATTAAAATATATAGTTTAAACGTTACGGTATAATTATCTACAGCGTATTAAACAATGTCCTTGTAAAAGCCAATATTTGCACTATTACAGAATTTCAAAGTTTAATTGTATGCTTCTTTAGCTTTCTGCGAACTTGTTATTTATTCAGCAATATTTCTTATAAAATTATTGAGTGTATGTTATAAGGTTGTTATCTACAAATTGAATATGCAAATATCTAAATAAATACACTCAAATGCATTAGCACAAATTACAGATGTTATATAAAAGCTAAAGTCCATCAAAAATAATAGTTGTCACATAAAACAAAATGCTGCCTCATCAGGCTTGGAATACTGGTTAAATTGCTTTGGTTTTAAACATAAACTTGTTTAGAATAATAAAATGTAAATTATTATGTCATACGTTAATTTATCTAATATTACCCAGTATAGAACAATTACTTTTTACTAAAAACCTACTGTACGTAAGTAACATACAGGATTGCCGCCTTGGGACTGTAGTCAAGATAATTATTCTCCTGTCATCAAGCCGGCACAAGCGAGTTCGAGTTTTGTTTAACCCATGAGTGCATGTGATGTCATAGTCTTAAAGACCATGTTATCATGCACAATAAGCCATAAAACTGCAGTGCGCCCTAATAATAAACTATAAAAGTAAGAAATAATATAAACAAAACTACGTATGATAGATAAAATAAAACATTGTATTAAAAATAATTAATTAAAAAAAGACACTACCCTAGAGTGACCTTTGAAGAAACTTCCTGAGAATATTGATTAGAAGTTGCTGAATATGATCGTGCAATTAATTCCAAGTTTTATGTTTTAATTAATTATCCTATTTTGCCTACTATCGCAGGAAAGAATTTTTTGCATTCCAATGTTTTAAAAAGTAAATGTCTATTTATCAATAAAAACTAAGTGCATAACATAAAGAAGCACTATCTTGCAAGAGATAGGACAAGCATTATCTTCCAGATTAGTTACGTATTGATCTGCATATGTTGGGCCCCGAATAAAAAATAAATCCGCAATTATGCTTGGATATCTTGAGTCGATTTACATTTTCTCAATATTTGTTCCAATGAGACAAATGAAAAGTTTGAATTATACGGAAAAGTAGGCTACTTTTCTAACTGGCCTATAGGATGATTTATAAAATTTTAATAAGCAAAACCTCCACCGCCTTTTAAAACTATAGATAATTAGAAAATGCCGTTTGGTTCTAATTTTTATAAAAAAATCCAACCTGCATTTTCTAGCTATGGATAGCGGGCACCTGTTAAAACTTAAGTAATCAACGTAAGTAGAGACCGAGTGTTGTTGGTTGTGTTGAGGTTGTTGGTAACAGGTGACCTGGGAATGAAAAATTGTTCTTAAAGATGGAAACATAAAATGTGGAAAACAAAAAATAAACTGCGTTATTATCAATTTTATTGAATATCGCCGAATTCATGAATAAAGGATAAGGAATAAGGGGTACACATTCATTAATAGAACAAAAATAAATATTTGTTATTGGTTCAGCCGGAATAAGTGGACTGTATAGGTAATTTTGAATTTTGAATAGAGAACTTCAAACAACTCTAAAATTAAAAACACTAACCTGTGGAAACAGCGCTTCCCGCAGATATCGGCTCCCTGCTGTTGGTCCTGGGCTTCCAGAAGAAAAAGAGAAGGATATGGATACAAATTAGGACAAGTTACACCAATATTAACAGCAGACGAAACGGGGGCATCTTCCTGGTATAAAGGTTCCCTCGTCGAGCTCATAATTTGTCGGCGCGAGCACAGCGAAAAAATGCCAAATGCAAAAGCGCGAACAAAGGCAAATGCGCAATGTCGCAAACAAAAATGCGAAATGCAGATTTTAATAAAGCAAAAGTATAAAGTCGCGTGAAAAGCAAAGGCTTAATGTTGCGCGAACTAAACGAAATCAAAGTGCCAAAAGCAAATTGCACGAGCGCGGCTCGCAGCCTACATCGCCCGGGCATATCAAAAAATACCAATTTGCAAATACTGGAATATTACATCTAGTCTTTATTATTATATGTTTGTGAGATATGGACATTTAGAAACTAATATAAAGTTTTGAAATTCTTCTTCTTTAGTGGCTCTTATTAACTCATGTGTACTCATATGGGTCCAATCTCTAATGTTCTTAAGCTAGTGGCATCTCCTGCGACCTCGCCCTCTTCTGCCTTCAACTTGTCCTTCCATAATGAGCTGAAATGTATTGCATTTGTCATTCCGATATAAATGTCCAAGATAAGCTGTTTTTCTTTTTTTAATAGTTAATAGGAGTTCATTTCTTCTGTTCATTCGTTTCAGGACCTCTTCGTTTGTGATATGCTCCGTCCAAGATATACGTAGCATTCTTCTAAACACCCAGTACTCAAAAGCTTGTATTCTCTTTTCTGTATTAGCCTTGAGGGTCTACGCTTCAGCACCATATAATAGTATTGAGTATATGTAGCACTGTACAAATTTGTATCTGGTTGTAAGATGAAGACCGCGGTTGGTAAGTAGTTTCTTGTGTTTTTGGAATGCTGGTCATGCTGTTTCTATTCTTATTTTTATTTCCGTTTCTGGGTCTCCATTTTCTGTCAGCCAGATTCCCAGGTATTTGAATTTTTGTACTTTCTCTATTTGTCGATTATATATTATAAATTGTGTTTGTACTATTGGTGTTTTGCTGAAAATCTTGTATTTTGTCTTTTTAGTATTTATCTTTAACCCTATTGCGTCTCCTTCACGGCTTACTGCATCCATCAGCCGTTGTAGTCCTTCTAGGCTATCCGAGATTATTGCGGTGTCGTCAGCATACCTTATATTATTAAAACGTTTACCGTTTATTTTTATTCCGTCTTCGGAGTTTTCTAGGGCTTTGGCGAAAACTGTCTCTGAATAAATATTAAATAATAGTGGTGAGAGGATGCAACCTTGCCTCACTCTTATTTTAATTGAGGCAGCTTCCGTATTTTCATTATCTATTCTCACTGTGGCGTTTTGGTTCCAGTATAGGTTTCTAATAGATATTATGTCTTCTTGATCAAGTCCTTTCTCAGTCAATACTGTCAATAGTTCGTCGTGCTTTACACGGTCGAAGGCTTTTTCATAGTCGATGAAGCACACGTAGATATCTTTTTGTTGGTCACGGCATTTTTGTAACAGAACTGACAGGCTAAATAACGCTTCTCTGGTACCAAACCCTTTTCTAAATTCAAATTGGGAGTCGCTCAGATCTATTTCACTTTTCTGATATATCCTACGGTGTAAAATTTTTAGAAATAACTTGAGAACGTTTTTTGGGTATAGTGATAAACTCCGATGTCATCCAATCAGAAGGCATTTTCCCAGTTTGATAGATTGCATTAAAAAGATTAGTAAGTAATGTTATGTTTTCTTCATTTAGAAGTTTCAAAAATTCGTTATGAATCTGGGCTGGTCCAGCTGCTTTGCCGTTTTTAGAATTTCGTATTACGCTTGTTGTTTCACTTTGTAATATACTTGGTTCATGCTCCGTTGTTGTTATATGTTGTTCAGTTCTCACATCTTCAAAGGTCTGTTTTATATATTCTTCCCATACTTGTTTTAGGTCTTCTTTGCTTGTGATCAGTTGGTTGTCGTTATTTAACATTTTGTTGTAATTATATTTCTTAGCCCCTCCTATAGTTTCTTTGATCTTTTTGTGTAGGTTAAAAGTATCGTGTCTCTTTTCTAATTCTTCTATTTCATTGCATTTCTCATTTAGCCATAGTTCCTTCGCTTGCCTTATCTTCTTTTGTATCAGTTTATTTAGTTGTTTATATTGTTATTGATTTTTGTTTTTGTATGTTCTTCTGTTGTCCATTAACGTTAATATTTCTGATGTCATCCATGGTTTCTTATTTTTGTTACGATTTTATCCGGTTATGGTATTTTGTGTGTTTGTGATGGCTAGTTTTATTTTGTTCCAGATAGACTCGATAATCTCTATCTCTGTGCGGTATGTATCGTCTACATCAGTAATTACATTATTCATTAACTTGTGTACTCCACTTTCTTTTATATTTTCGTTTAGTCTGAGCCAATTGCATGCAGTGGACTTGTTCTTTCAGTTTCTGTAAATCTATTTTCTTGTTATATCGTTTCGTAGTTTTTTGAGACGTATGTTAATGTTTCCTACAACACGATTATGGTCTGAGCCCACATCACTTCCGGGATATGTTTTAACGCCTGTTAGTCCATTTCTATATCTCTTGTTAATTAGAAGATAATCTACTTGATTTCGTATAATGTGTTCCGGGGTGTGTTGTGGAGACGTCCATGTATAGAGGCGCCTGAACCACGTGTTCATGACAACCATGTTTTCTTCTTGGCAAAATTGTATTAGCCGTTCTCCTCTATCGTTTTGTTCGCCCAAGCCAAATTTTTCCACAATGTCTTCTACTTTGTCTTGGCCCACTTTGGCATTGAAGTCGCGCAAAATAATAGTTACTTCGTCTGTTTTAATGTTTTTTCTTAGTTCATTTATGTGCACGTACAGTTGTTCTATTTCTGCATCTGGTTTTTCCATTGTCGGGGCATATATTTGGAAGATGTTAATGTTCTTTGGTGACGCTTTTAGTTGTAGTAACATTATACGATCTAAAAAGGGCATGCAGTTGATTATAGATTTGTTTATGTCCTTGTTGACTATAATCGCAACACCATTCGAATGATTTGTATCATTGTTACCTGCATAGTATATGACATGGTAATCAATTTCACCTTTTTCACATCCCGGCCATCTTGTTTCTGATATTCCTAGAATTTCTATGTTTAATCTAGTCATTTCTTGGATTACGTTGTGTGTCTTCCCAGCCATATAAAGGCTCCTTACGTTCCATGTTCCAATTTTAGTGCATTTTTCTGTTTTTTATCCACATACGGGTGGTGCCTATCTTGTTTTAACGTGGGGATTCTTAGCACCCCCTGGTTATTTAAAACCTGCCACTGACTAGGGTTTTGTGTTACCATGATTGTTGGAACTTGAGAAAGTAGCGCAGTAGTTTCTTCTTGCTTTCTGTGCCGCGGTCCTATGACCGGATAGCATTTACATAATGCTTCGCCCATAGGTTTCCGATAATAAGCCTTTAACGAAGATAATCTTGCAGTAGCCCTATTTCGGTACTAACAACACCGCTGCCTGTTAAAATTAGGCAAGACAAAAGGATGCAAAGAATAAGCTAAATACAAATAATTCCAAATAAAAAAGTACTCAATAGATTGGAAACTAAAAACATCAAACTTTTGATAGCTAGTGCAACAATAAGTACACGAACATCTGCAAATCATGCCACACGAGAAGATTGGGAGTAAAATTACAAAAAGGGGAGATAATCATGGTTGAGAAACATTCGAGAATGGATAAAATAAAGTGAGCGACATTGTTTCATACAGCTCAAGACAAAGAACAATTTACCATAATAAACGCCAACCATGATAGGAAAGACCTATAAAGAAAGAAAATACTTGAACATTTACTTATACCCTAAAATAAGTACTTCGGCGAGTAGCAGAGTGGCAGTTCTCGGTGGTCTCGGTATGCGTTAAAGTATGATATCACTAAACTTTTTCCACAATCTTTTGGTTTATTACACTTGATTACGTAATATTAGATGATAGTACACTAAAATTGTTCTTGTTATTGCCAGATGAAATTACAGATAAGCGATTTTACTGCTGCAAAAGTTACAGCACATTTTTTAACTGCAAAACCTAACTCTGACCTATGGCACCAAGCGCCACACCCCAGTACACTGTGTCGACTCACAGGCAAAACTAGGTGAGGGGGCTGCGTGAAGCTATCTTCAGATAAGAGGAATAAGGTTCACGTAGCTGATTATTCTTAGAGAGGGAGAATAATTTAAGGATGGCAGCGGAAGATTTAGGAATAAATAAGTTAACGGTGGCACCAAGAGTTCGAGTTAGAAGGGCCACCTCTCACTTGCCAACCCGCACGGCCAGCGTGGCAAGTTAAATAGCCAACCCCCCCCCCCCCAACAATATTAAAATGAATACATATGCATACAAACCCTTAGTCCCCAGCACTCCCATGACCCCCGGTCATGACAGCTATTGGAAAAAGTCTAAGAGAGAGGGTGAGATAAGTAATCCCTGGGTTAGGACAGGCTGTCGAAAGTATAAACTGAAACTGGCAACGTATAATGTAAGGTCACTGACATCAGAGGGCAGAATATTGGAATTAGAAAAGGAACTGAGTACCCGAGAGTAACGGGGTTGGGCTTATTTTGGCCCTAACGCAAATATGTTTAGATATGAATCAAGACTTATATGCCTGTTACATTTTAATTTTGAGAAAGCCTTCGACAGGGGTAAACCCATTTTAGAAAACCAAAACGTGGACAATAGAGACATCATAATCATTCTCAGTCTGTTTCCAGTACAGATTGATAAAGATTAATGAAGTAGTAAGTATGCAAAGAGCACAACAATCAAATACATTAAAAGAAGAGAATGAAAAAATAATTACTGGTACAAAACAAAAATTACAGATATAAAAGAAATACATAGAAGAACTGTTAAAAGGCAACAAATCTAAGATAATAAAAACCAAAACAGTAGAGACAGGGCCCGAAATATTAAGATGTGAAACAGAATATGTTATTAGAAATGCAAACAGGAAAATTTGTGGGGCAGATGAAATTCCAGTAGAATTGTTAAAACTTACAAACGATGATACAATAGACGTCATGGTAGACCTTTTTAATGCAATTTATAGAACAGGTGTTATCTCAGAAGAATGGCTAACATCAACTTTTATAATAATGCCTAAGAAAAGTAATGCACTGTACATAACATGGAACTATAGCACTGATGAATCATACATTAAAAGTCTTTCTTAAAGTTATTTATAAAAAAAAGTGTACATGGAACTTAAAAAAGACATCAACGGTACACGAATTTGATTTAGAAAGGAATTAGGAACGAGAGAGGCCTTATTTGAAATAAGTCTATTAATACAGCGATTTATTACCATAATTTATAAACCAAGACCTTCAGGTATGCTTTATCGGTTTTGAGAAAGCTTTCAATGAAAGCAGATGTGAAAAGCTATATAAAATATTTAAAAATAAAAATATCGATGATCGTAACACACGAATAATACTCAAATTGTAATGGCATCAAACGACTGAAGTGAAAGTGAAAAATAAATAACAGAAAAAATGCTGAGGTGTCCGAAGGGGATGTATTCTTTCTCCGATTATATATAGTGAAACAACATGTCAGGAGGCTGTAGAGAAAGAAAAAAATGGGAATAACTATAAACGGTGAAATTATAAACAATGTGTGATATGCTGACGATACGCTAATACTAACAGATAATTTGGGAGGCCTATACCGTTTAGTTGAAAACATATTCTTACCCAATAATAACTATGGCCTAAAACTTAACCCTAACAAGGCAAAGCTAATGATTATATCAAAGAAACTAAATGTTGGCGACAATTTGACAAATTCTAATACACGAATTGAAAAAGTTAACTGCTATAAATATCTAGGAGCGTTGGTTACGGAAACTAGCGATCAAACTAAATAAATTAAAACAAGAAATATATAGCAAGACATGTGTTAAAAGTGTTGATAAGATTCCTGTGCTGTTAAGATATTAACTTAAACTTTCGAATACGTATGTTGAAGTACTATGTTTTTTCCACAATACTATACGGTTCAGAGCCGTGGACATTAAAGCAAACAAATACTAAGAACCTTCAGACTTTTAAAGTGTGCTACTGTAGAAGAATACAGAGAACAGCCCGGATAGAAAAAACAACTAACACGGGAAACGAATGTTAAGTAATATACACAATTAAAAATAAAAAATTGGAGTATTTAGGCTATATATTGAGAGATGAAAAGTACTCATTGCTGAACCTAATAGTACAGGGAAAAATAAAAGGTATAGAAAGCGTAGACCGAATAAGGACATCCTGGCTATGGAACTCAAAAAAATGGTATGGCTGTAGTTCCAACAAATTATTTAAAGCTACTATCAACAAAATGTAAATTTCCTTGATAATTTCTAACCCCCGTTATGAGATAATACTCTAAAAATAAGAAAAATATGTTGTCATTAATTTTACAATTATATTACTTGTATAAATTTTGTCACTTTTGATTTTTTATAATAATTATCTACAAATATAGCAAGCAAATATTTGATTTTTTAAAAATCTTTTTTCTTTTTATTCGTCAGTCTTTCTGCAATTGCATGGTTTTAAATCGAGACCTTCCCATCAAAATTCCTTGGATCGAATATTCACTTATAAACAGTATCACGTATCTTATTTGAGCACAAAAATACATTTGTTCTTAATGTTTTGTTTATTGCTTTTATTTCTAAATTAAATCAAAAATTACTCTCTAATTTAAAGAACTTTTTCCTATTGTGTACTATAATATAATTATATTGTCGCCTCTAAAACCAAATTACATTTTTAAATAAGCAGACTTGGTTGCAAATTAGCAATCCACTGAGAGCTCTCTGCAATAGCCAGCAGAGGATTTTATTATTTATAGAGGCACTTTCAACACTTTCACTGAATGCTGTCAGCTGGCCGCGGATAGGCTGCAGAATGTAAAGTGCTTTTACGTTAAAACTGGGTCGTGGACTTAGCGCGTACGTTTCGGTGTAACAACTTATGTAACGCTCGCCGTCTGTGCCTAAATGTACAAAGAGTACACAGTTTTGTGCGTTGCCGTTGATCCTTTTTTCATTTTATTTGCAGACTGCAGATCAAAACTCATTTCAACACAACGCAAAGTAGAAATCGAATTTCTCAATAAATTCTTATAAATGTAACCAGACAATTTTCACAAATAAACGAATACACAAAATCAAATAAATAAAAAAAATACAAAACCTAAAAGTGTCTTTCGCCATGATCGATAAAACATATACAGTAAGTGAGACTAATAAAGCTGTAGTTAATAGTTTCTCAAACAAAAAATATTTAATGACCTAATATAATTTATCTCGTGTAAATTTATAATTATTGAATAATAAAATATTTATTAGAACTGCAGGTATTGAGCAAAAGTATGTATACTTTTGTGTTTCTTCTCATTTGATGTATTTTTCAGTATTTTTTCCAAGCAATCATACCTTCATATGTACTACATTTTTATAATAAATAGTAGTAAGATGCACTGGCATTAGGATATTTTGGTGATAAAAGTTTCAGGAATTTTTCAGCTCAGCCAGCGTTATTAAAAACAAAACAAGTAAATGTTCATTATTAATAGAATTTACAACAATTGATCTGATAAATTAGCTTGCACCGTATATTGCACACAGATCTGGAAATAAAGGGTAACAAAATCCAGCTGGCACAAGATTTTATGCCAGAAAATCATGAATATTGGTACATCCATTAATTTAAAGACTTAAAACTAACTTCCGCTTTTTTCAAGAACCCATTTCAATCCCACTGGGTACGTAAATATTCAAAACTGTCACATCGAAGGGTTTGAAACTCCAAGAAAAATAATAATCTTCATCCCCAACAAATTACAATTTTGAGTACTTTTAGGTTAGTCCGTATTTTCTCAAAAATGGGGCTAGTGCGACCGTTTCAGTAAATGGTGTGCATGACTGACTTTTTTGTCCAAAAATAGATGGCATAGACAAGGACGATCTTCATTTGTAACAGAACAATCCTATACGTTATACAAATTCCTAAGCAATAACGTTATTGCGCGACAAATTTGCTGGACGAGTAATTTCTTGAAATGGAGATTTAAATTGTCCATCTCAATCATACGAGCTAACACCATTAAATATTTTTATTTAGAACTATGTCAAGTGTAACGATTTAAACAGTGAAAAACAATATTATGACTGTTATTTGCTAAATCTAGATGTATTCGTACTAACATATTATGAAAAATTATTAACGACATACAAAATAGTACGCACGGACCTCCCAAGACTTATTAACTAGCAACAAATTCTACCTGCCACCAAACCTAGAAAAGAAGCTAACTAATAGCGAATCTTCCAACAATAAAGCTTCAGAGGTAGGAGATAAAACACAACCAGAAGGAAGTACGTCAAATGTAAAAATTCCAAGAATCTGCTTACCAAATTCAATAAATTACAATGGCCTAGTTGAAAACATAAAAAGAAAGCAACAGAAATTTTCACTGCAATATGCAATACAATTATATTACGCAACAACCTAACAGAAATAGAAGATTTTCGAACATTAACCAAATACTTCACAGAAAACAATATTCAGTACCATATCTACCAAAATACCAACGACAAACCAATAGCTCCAGTTATTCAAAATGTTCCACTATCACTCACTGACGAAAAAATTAAAAGAGAACTAATCGGTCAAGTACCAATAATTTAAGTAACACATCTATACACCAAAGATAGAAAGCTTCTGCCAGTTTGTGCACTAGAACTAACCAACAACGAGTAAGAAAAAAGGATATACTTGCTAAAATCAATATTTTACTCCATAGTCACAGTAGAAACCAGAAGGAAATCCAAAAACATTCCTCAGTGCCATCGGTGCCAGCAGTACGGCCACATAAGAAACCACTGCGGTTTAAAACTATTATGCGTAGAATGCGCAGGAAACCACTTACATACCGATTGTTAAAAAAACTCAACGATCCACGTAAATCCGTCAACTGTAGAGGCAATCATAGCCCAAATTACTGCGGCTATCCTGAACATACTGAGTTAATAAAACAATGCAAAAGAACTCAACCAACAAACTCGTACGTAAACATCACGCAGACCTTCGCAGGCAAACTCAAAAGTAGCCTAACCCCGAACAATACTGCTACCTCATCAAACACACCTACACCACCAAATAACCTTATTCAAACTCTATTTGATTTTATTATGTTACACCTCAATAAAATCAAAATCTTCATTATAAACACACTCCTACCAATGCTTATCAATGGACCATAATCGAAGGAAATTTAAAAATCAAGCGAATAGCAATTAAGGTCAAACTCGATGACAAAATCAGCATTATAATAAACAGCGCCTACAGACAGCCTAACATTAAAATAGTTGAGGAAGACATCATTAGAGTTTTTGACACGTCCGAACCAACGCTAGTCCTTAGCAACCTAAATTCCAAAAATACCTTGTGGGGTTATAGGACTTCAAACCTCGAAGGCAATAAACTAGAAAATTTGGCCATAAATAAATCATTCCAAATTCTAGCACCTAATTACTACACATATTTCCCGTATCGGGTTGATCACCAGCCTGATATACTTGACGTAGCCCTCAAGAAAAACTTCAATAAACAAATTTTCCAAAGAATCATAACCGAACTGAATTCGGACCACCTCCCTGTTTTGGTATCATTCATAAATGCATTAACCATCAAGCAACCCATTCCAAAACTAATCAATGGCAAAATAGACTGGAACATCTTCGAATACCAGATGAACAGTAAACTTCACTGTCCAACAAGTTTTCAAACAAAGGAAGACGTTGACGTTGACGTAGCACTTTCAAGACTCGCCACTACAACGACTCCTAGATGAACGTACCAGACTGATCATGCCCTCCAAGATACGCCATTGACCTAATTAAAACAAAAAGTCAACTTTGACGAGAATGGCAAAGAATCAGGAATCCTCAAATCAAAACCAGATTAAACAACATAACCCATCGAATCAAACTAGAGCTAGATACCTTAAACACTAACACATACCAAAAACACATATCTAACTTTAACACAGGAGACTGGGGCCCATGGAAAACCATAAAGAAAATACTGAATCAAAAAGAAGAACTTTCCCCATTATCTTTCGAAATCAATAATATAACTTTGAAAAGCAACCGCCTTCGCCAGTCATCTTAAAAGCAGTTTCACCCCTGCAATCACTTTTACATCTGCTCACAAATTACAAATTACCATTGTCAGATTGTATTCAACCAACTTCGCCTAAGAAACTCACTAATATCAAACAGAATCTCTCAGACAAAAAATCTCCCGGCCATGACTTAATCACCAATAAAATTCCTAAATACTTTACAAAGAAAGCAATAGCCTATCTAAGCTCTACATTCAACGCCTGCATAAGACTGGGCTACTTTTTTCAGACTTGGAAGTACGCACAGATAGTAATGTTTCTAAAACCGCGTAAAAACAAAAATAAACTAAACAGCTATAGATCTATTAGCCTACTGACATCACTTTTCAAGCTACTCGAAAAAGTTATCTATAGTTGACTACTGAAGCTTACTGAAAACCAAAACACAATACCAAAATACTACTTTGGCTTCAGGAAAGGCCACTCAGCGAGTCACCACTTTCAAAGAATAAGTGAGTTTGTCGAACGAGGCTTTAACAACAAATAATGCATGGTAGCAATCTTCTCCGATGTCGCGCAGGCATTCGTCAGAGTATGGATAGAAAGCTTCAAGAAGAAAATCTTAGATATTACAATGCCCAGCCATCTCAATACAATCATATTTTCCTTCCTAGACAATAGAACATTTGCAATAAAAATCAACACAATCTTGTCTGAAACCACCAAGATTCGAGCCGGAGTTCCACTAGGCAGCATTTTGGAGCCGATCCTCTTTAACATATACACGTCCGACCTGCCAGAACCTGATGCAACAATAGCAACCTTTACAGATGACACCTACATGTTCACACAAGCCGATAACCTTAATGAAGCAATCACCAAATTGCAGGCCGCAACAGACAAACTTCTAACATAGTCCAAAACCTGGAACATCGGAATAAACCCTGATAAATGTCAAACCAAAATCTTTACGCTAAGAAGGATCAACAATCCTCCTTGTATACAAATAAAGAACAGTGAAATACCCTGAAACTCCAAAGGCAGCGCTGTCAAATATCTGAGAATATACCTCGACACTCGCCTAAGCTGGGGTATCACATAAATTAGAACCTTACCCAAAGCTACAGTAGGCTAAAACAACTATATCCACTGATTAACCTCAAATGTACACTAAAAATATATTGCGCAATACTTTTACCAAATCCTATTTAGACCTCTTGCCCTATATGGATCGCCGATCTGGTGCAACACTTCAAACACCAACATACTGAAAATACACCGCCTCGAAAACAATTCTATGAATTATAGTCAACGCACTGTGATACGTTAGAAATACCCAGCTGCATATCCATTGATCAATATCATCTCAAACGCGAGTGTTGTAATGTTGCGGAATTCTATGAACTCTTCAAAACAAACATTCACTCTAGGCTCAGACGAAAACTACCCCAGGACCTAGTTCTAGCAAACCAAGGCCAATTAAACAAAACTGCGCCTATTACTCTGTCTCACAGTATCATAATGTATAGTCTAATTGTAAGTTATTAATATGTCACAAAATCTTTTAGCTATGCCATGTGTAGCAAATTATTGTTACTCTGACAATAAATGATACTTACGAAAAAGCAATCCCATATATAAAGACAGTTCAATATTAACGAGAAACTCAAATTTGCAACTACCAAAAGAACATAATTTTTTTGCTGAAAATCAAACTCATGTTTTGTTTTGATCTGAATTTTTATTGCTTTTTGGATAGTTGTTTGAAAATATTTTCATAGTTAAAATTAGAGTTAAGTTCTGAAAGGCTGGAAGTTTGCGCTAAATGTTTGCATAGGTATTTGCTTTCTCCTGATTTGTTTGTGCCCAATTTTGTCTTGCTTTCTTAGTGGCAATACGCAACTTTTTAAATTTGTTTTTGTAGTTTTTCACACAGACTGATCCTCTTTTGAAAGAATGTTTATGTATGTTTCAAGTGTTGGATTCTGCAAGCGGTAATCGGTTTTATAGAGTTTTGTCATAATGATTCCAAGTTCGTTGGCATATGCGTCTAACACGTCCTTATTAGGCAATAAGCAGTTAAATTTGTAGGGGTAAGTTGTTAATTTCGTGCTTTTTTGAAATTTAAGTGGGTCTATTAATTCAAATGGATTTTTTATTATTACTATTGTTTTTAGTTATATATAAGATATAAATAATGTATGATTAACAATATTTCATGATTTAATAGATACTTTAACGTTATGCAAGTGCAATGTGTTTTTTCTTTTAGCTCAGTTGCCTTGATCGAAAAAGTATATTAACTGGGAAATCCCCAAGTTTCTTTTTATTGGAAATTTAAAGGAAGTGCACACGTGCATGAATCATTGATTTAAATACAATTTCTGCAGCTTTTCATCAAATGAATACTATTCGCTTCATTTTTATTTTAAAAAAATTATTTCGCCTTTTTAGATTGTATAGATCTTTATGTATTTTTAGATAAATTTGTTTTTAATTACATAAACGCATTTTTTTATTAATATAGGAAATTTACAATTTGTCATTTGCTGACATTAAGTAAATATTATAACAATGTACATACATATCATTATAAAAAGTGTCCAAAAAAAATTTCTCAAATTTAACAAGTTGGTTTGGTTTGGAACTAATTTAACTTAACTAATTTAATGTTCATACACGCCCACATAAAACGGTTTGGTAGATCAGAAAGCTTAAAGCTCTTAAGTCTAGGCTCATCTTCGTGGCTTTCTACAATAGTAGGCACTCTATAGGTGAATTAAGCCGATTGTGATGGCGCACACTCTATATTTAAATCTCCTCTTTAATTGTAGAACTATAAGGTAGCGCCATACAACTTTATTTGGTACATAAAATGGGGCATTTATTATTGATATCAAAGTCTTAGCTTAAAATCGCCTGAATATGTCAATGTTTCAATTACTGACTGTTCTCGCAGCTGTATTCCGTAGGTTCAGATTAGTTTCTATAGCAATAACTTATTCTCGAGAAACTTATGCCCTAGCAGCCAGTGTATTCTGCGGTATATTTTTTCTAGTCGTTCATTTAAATAAAATTTGCTTTTTCCAAGTTAACCTTCTATCAAAGTGATATCTGACATTTTCTTCTTGTGGGATTTGTTGGTTATTTATTATGATAGGGGGCAAGTACCTTTACGAGTTGTAAAATTTATATAAACTGATTTAGAATCATTAACTTTAATGTGCCATTTTTAAACCATATTTGCAGAGTATTCAAATAAAGTTGGGGATTTTGCAATGCTGTTTGCGAATCAGGGAGAGAAACTAATACGGTTGTGTCGTCGGCAAATGTTGTTTGTGGTTTTGATTGTAGGAAGATCTGCTGTAGATAAGATATATACACTGCCTTGGAGAACGCCGGAATTGATGGAAAATAGAGTAGTTTGATATTATTCAAATTTGACTGTCAGAAAGACACGATTTCATAAGTAAAGATCCTGCACATTGGTACCTTCCAAATGAGTGGAAGGTAGCATAATTGTCCTAATTAGAAAACCAAAGGACCTCTAAATAAGGTAAAATTGTGTCGACCGATAAACCTACTACCCGTAGCCGCTAACGTGTTTTTACAATTTTACAAACTAGAATCACTACAATCCTTGAGAATAACAAAAATATATTCAACCACTAGTTCGGTTTTAGACCGATGCACTTCACGATAGAGCAAATTTACGAAGTTGGTAAAATTATTTGAAAACAAACAATAATGCTCTGTACCATTTTTTGATATAATGCAGGCATTTGATAAGGCGTGAAATCTTAAACTGCGATCTAATCTAAAACTACGATTAATCTTTCTCTTAAACTATTTTCTCCTACTCAAATCATATCTGCAAAACTGACACTTTCTAGTAAAATATATATAGTAAATATACATATAGTAAAAGTTGGCGCTGAACTAACGAAACTCTATGCGATAAATGCTGGAGTAGCACAAGGCAGTGACCTTGGGCCTTTGTTGTACTTAATATACACGACCGACCTTCTGACTGCACGAGAAGTTCTAGTAACAACATTTGCGAATGATACCATCTTCCTATCGGCTTATAATAATTCAATTACGACTCAGCACACACCCAAATTATTTTGCAATAAACCTTATAAACCGGCAAAGAATCAATAAGATATTCTCCCCATGAATTACCAAAAAGATTTTGATTACTTTTAAGTTAAGTTAATTTTAGAATTAAGATTTATTTTTTGAACAAATCATCCTTAAATAACTCAAAGTCAAAAAACCCACTTACTATTTCAGATGGCTGTTGAGCACTCCTCAGCCTGTTGTATAATTTATCACATAATTTGCTAAATGTAAAATTACAGATGGCAAATAAAAAAGGGATATTAAAAAAAATAAGTAGAAAACAGTCCGAAGAAGTGTTGTTTTTAATTTTATAAAGCAAACCTTGATACCAAACTTTGTAAAAGGCTTGTGTTACGTCTAACAATACAGCTGAGTAGTATCTCTTTGTTTCAAAGCCTTTGACAATTTCGTCGACGATTCTGTAAATTTGTTCGATGGTAGCATGTTGCTTTCCAAACCCAAACTGATGAACAGGAATTAAATTGTTCTCCACAAGTATTGGTGTAATTCTACCAAGCAACAGGTTTTCAAATACCTTGAAGAGTAGAGGAAGCAAGCTGATCAGTCTATGGGATGCAACTTCCTACTTAGACTTTTCCAGTTTAAAAATCAAAATAATCGAGGCGACTTCCATTGCGGAGAGATAAAGCCTTGATTTAGTATTGTATTGAAAAGATAGGTTATAAACCTAAAGCCTTTGTTAAGGAGTTTTTTCAAAACGTTGCCTGGATTCAAGTTGCTAAGAATTTTAGTTTTGATCTCAGTTACACTAAATTGTTTCATAGGCATACACATCTGAAAATGGGGTTCTAGAAATTGGTGGATTTTACTCTCTTCTTCATTCGTGATTTCAAAAGAACAAAGTTGAAATACATCAGCTAAATGATTTGCAAAAGCCAGTGCCTTTCCTTGATCTCTTCTAGCCCAAACACTGTTACCAATATGAAGAGGTGCTTATACTGTTGTTACGACTTTTTTAGACCTTTGGTTGCTCTCCAGAGCGAATACTCAGTAGTTTCGGTTGGTGACAATGAATTAAGGTAGTTTTGTATGGATTGATTTTTGATATTGGACATTAGGTTTTCGAGTTCAATCATTGGTTGATTCAAGCGGCGCTTGTCCGTTGGGTGCTTTGTTACTTGTCATGTTCTACGAAACCTGCGTTTTTCATCAATTTTTTGTTTAACTATTATTGGACATTTGGAGTTTTTAATGTGATATATTTTTTGAGGAGTCGCCTGGCAACAATCTTGTTGCACAGCTTTATTGATTTGCTCTGTTGCTGCAACCAAATCGTCTTCCGCTTTCAAGCTAACTTCTAACGATAGTATTTTTATTACATAAAGTCGGTGCATATCCGTACACAGTTTCTTAGTGTTACAATGATTGATAAATGATCAGCTAACAAATCAAGGCAATATTCGATCTCTAGGTACTTTAGGTTGATCCTTTCAATTATACACTAGTCAAGTAAATCTGCTAGTTTCCTCGGATCTGCGAGCCAAAACGTAGGCTCACCTGTTGATGAATAGAATTCATAGCTTTTAATAATTTTCTGTCCTTGGTAGTGGTTAAACCCATGCAACAATTTTGATATTATTTATACTTGCCTGCTGATAAATCTGTTTTATAACATATTAAAGAAACGCTTATATTTATCCTTTTTATTGTTATGCCTAGGAGAACAATACACTACTAATATTGTTATGGTCCTGTCCAGCCTTCAATAACACTTGTGGATGATTGGAGATGAGTTTGTTAATATTCAGGAAGTTGATAGTGCTTAAGCGTGTTCTTAATAATTATAGCTGTACCAGTATGGGATGTAGAGTTGAATAAACCGCATACCCTGGAATTCTTAAATAGCTTTTATTTGTAAAGTGTGATTCGAATATAAACAAAACATCTATGTTTTGGTTTGTAAAAAAACGATATAACTTTATCTCGATGATGTAACAAGCCGTTGGCATTCCACTCAGCCATTTTAATATGTTGACCTATTACTATTTTTAACAATTAGAGCCATTAGTAGATTTAAGATTGCCCCCATTTGCTCTATTAACACCTTCATCATCTTTTTGAGCTCATTTATGTCATCAGAGAAATTGTTTGTTGGAGTTTGGTGTTGTATTACTGGAAGATTACCTTTTACAACCCGGCCATGTGTAAGATTTGGGATGCAACTGCAAGCTTCTTTCGGAGTGGGGGAAACATTTTTTGTTGTAATTCTTTGTATATAGAACAGCCCCTGCAATTTGCAGGATGATTCCCGTTGCAATTAACACATTTTACATCCTTATTTTTATCTTTCCGCTAACATGCGGAAGTTGCATGAGTGCCGGTATATTTGGCACATCTCGGAATTCTGTTGCAAATATTTTTTTTTATAAGAAAATCTCTGACATTTAGCACATTGGGGCAATTAATGTTTTACGTGAGGTGATTCTATTTTTTCTATGAAGTGAGCAAGCTTGTCAATTTTATAAATATCCTTGTTTCTATCAACCGGTTTTATTTCTAGAAACAATACAGGTAATTCTCTCTTTGTAACCCTTTTTTTAACATTTCAGATATTAGTACAAGCGTTATCAATTCATTCTTTAACTGATCTAAGTTGGTAGTTGGGTACAAGTTTCTGATAACTACTCTGAAGGGGCGCTCCTATTTCATTTGGTAGGTGTGAAATTCTGTTCCTTTTTCCGCTAATGCTGTAACTATGACTGAATATATTTGCCTGGGATTTTTGATAGGATTGTAATATGATTATATAGAACTTTTATTTCGTATTAATTTTTATCTATAATTAGCTGTAACCAATAATTTGCAGTTTTAATCTGCTTAGTCTGGGCATCATCTTATCACTAGTGGTGTGCCGGCCTTTTCGCCCTTGAACCGCTTTATATCGCGGCGGCGTGCGGGCCTTTGATATCTGCCACGTTTTGCCATCGCACACAGAACGGCATGGGCTTTTTCTCAGCCGACATATACACGCATCGCAGCTCGGCCAATTTGGTCGTGTCTCAACACCCCGCAAATATTCACGCACCGCAGCTCGGCCAATTCGGTCGTGTCTTAATACCCCGCATATATAAGTTCCGCAGCGCGGCCAATTTGGTCGTGGTTATCATCCCGCAAATACCAGATCCGCAACGCAGAGGTGGCCACCTTGGAATCGCCGACGAAGCCGAAGCCGAAGCCGATTCAGGTGAGCGATTTGGCAATACTCGTTGGTTGATATCCGTAGCCGCCCCCATCCGCTTACGCGACGGCCGTTTAAGGGACGATATTGGCCTTATCGGTTGACGTTCCAATACGGGCCGTACTACGTTTCCACACCGCACCACGAGAGCGGCTATTTACACGCCTGCCTCTCCAACTAGTTTCTTTTCTGTTTTCTACTAATTTTTAATCAGTATCTAGAGGTGATTGTTGATAAATAACTCCGTTAGGAATCGAGGGATTTTGATTTGGAGTACAATTTGATCTCATGATATCATTTATGAAAAATTATTAATATAAATTTTTATTTGTAGGTTGCTGTTGTGTATACTGATAATTTGGTGTGATATTTTGGAATACATTTAAGACATATAAAATATCAAGCAACCAATAAAAACGAATACACTTCCTTTTGATTCAACTGGCAGGTTTTTTATTTCTACAAATTTTAACGACGTAATCAGTTTCTTTTTTTCTTCTTTTTTTTTAGTTAGGACGCACTTACCGGCGCTGCAGCCTCAAGTATTTATTGCGCCTCCTAACTAATTAGCTTGGCACTACGATGTCACTTACACCCATGGGATGAGCGAGACAGCGAAGCAAACTTTCATCTACTAAGCCACAGCTTACGTAATCACTTAGTAAAGTGTGATGTATGAAACATAAAATACAATATATTAAAAATTTATTTAAAAACCATTTATTTCGGCTGTTTTGTTATATACGACCATTCTTAAATATACCGTTTTTTCTTTTTATTTTTATTTGAAAATATATCTAACTATGTACAGTTATTTATTTACATAATGTCCTTGATGACCGATGCATTTACGTAGAGAGAAGATGAACTTAGTACCGTCACTGTAGAAGTGTTCACTTTTACATCAAAACTGTGGCCTCACTGTTTGGGCCTAAACGGAACATTAGAATCCAAATATAATAGAAGTCTACTTTTATGTTTTACTTCTATGATATAGATAGTTTGGAATTTATGTATCGGACAAGCTTCATCGTACTCGTATATAATAAAATGTGTACTAAAACAAATAGTTATGACAAAACATACTCCACATGTACTTAATTAATGGTATAATAAAAATTCGTTGAAGATCATCATGAGAATTACCTACAACTGGAGAATATCCTATTCACGAACGAGGAAGATTTTATATCTCAGTGAGTCTACGAGAACTATAGAAAATAAGCTTGTGAACGTTTAAAATCATCTGACATGATTATGCATCAGATGCATTATCTGTCATGGTATAAGATGAATCGGTTCCACATGTAAAAATTCTTTATATATTGTTATACCCCAAGTGCTCAAAGTAAATCAAGATATAAACCATAAAGATATTTTGAAAGTCGTCTTGGTATCTTGAGTTTAGAAACATTTGTATACTTCAACCGAGTTCTGCTCCTGTTCCCACGCCAAGATTCACGCAATTAGAGAATGACTTTCTTGGCTTCAATAGCCCTAAAGAATGGTCACCGATCTCACCTCATTTAAAGCTTGTAGATTATAGTGTCTGGTCAATTTTCTTGGAATTTTAAGTCGTCGAATGAGTAGAGTAGATGAGATGTGATGCATCTCTCACATCGTTTAGTGCTTTGTATTGAGGCACTTTGAAAGTTAGTAATATAATTACATCTAAGCAATATAAAAACCAACTGGAAAATTTTTGAATTACATGTTAATAAAAATCTTAACATGTTAATAATTTCAGTTGGACGATAGATGTGTTGATTTTGTGCTTGTAGGATTGAGGTGTTAATTTCCAACCGGCTTCCTGAATAGTTGCTATGAGGTGGTTAGTTGCATATTCTAAGTCTTAGTTTGTTTCAACTAACCACCTCATAAGAACCATTCAGGAAGCCAATTGGAAATCAACACCTCAGTCCTACAACCACAAAATCAATACACCTATCATCCCAACTAAAATAATGGAAATAGTAAGGGGAAAAAAGAGCAAGGGTAGCCTGGCAACGTAGTCGCAACATTGCAAACAAAACTATATTTAACCAGCTGAATAACAAAGAAGACTTCAACAGATTCGCAATGAAACTTTCCAACTCTACACAAGCACACTCTATGAACAAGATCAGTTAGTATGAAGGGCAACTAGAAGGATCAAACGTCCCAAAAAGTACATACCACCACTATAAAGTACAACAGGATTATGGACAAAAACTGATAAAGAAAAGGCTGAAGCCTTCACGCTGCACCTTCAATCTACCTTTGAACCCAATTCTAATGAACCAGACCAGAAAGTTGAACATTATATAGAAACTCCATTGCATTTATCACCCCAAATAAAGAGTTTTACTATCCACAAAATTGAAGCGCAAATAAAATTACTTTCTAACAAAAAATCTGCAGGACATGACCTTATAACAAGAATTATATTAAAGCACTTACCTGAGAAAGAACTTTGTTATTTCCAAATGTTGTTCATAGAATACTATGTCTTGTATCCTGGCCATCATTACTCAGATTTGCCCAAATTATCTTAACACGTAAACCGGGTAAACCTCCCACCCAAATAAAATCCTATTGACCTATTAGTTTACTTCAGATAATCTCTAAGCTGCTAGAAAAATTAATATTAAAATGCATTAATAAAAATGAATGGCTACTAGATCACCAGCTTGGATTCCGATCCCAGCATTCAACAATGGCATCGATTAACACACATCATACGCGGTGCACTTGAAGACAAAACTTACTGTTGTGCAGTGTTCTTAGATGTGGGTTGTGCAATTGATGAGGTTTGGCATAGCGGTTTATTATAGAAAATAAAAAAACTACTTCCATACCATTACTCCCTGATCTTGCGCTCCTACCTGGACAAACGATTCTTTCAAACCAAACTCACCTACCAGATATATATAATTAATGCAAGTGTCTCTCAGGGGAGTGTGCTCGGGCCTCTATTGTACCTGTTATATACAAGTAACCTTCCTATCACAGAGCAAACAAGTACAAGGACGTTTGCTGATGACACAGCAATGAAGACCCAAACACAGCAACCGAACTGCTCGAAAAACATTTAAACCAGCTCGAAAAGTGGCCAAACAAGTGGAAAGTAAATCGATCCAAGTCACGTTTACAACAAAACACTCAACGTATCCGCAAGTTTACCTAAACAATACACCGATCCCTCAGGTAGACGAAGTCAGATATCTAGGTCTGCACCTTGATAAACGCTTGATAAGGAGATCTCATATAAGAGAAAAAAACGAAAAGTAATGGCTCTACGATTAACAAAATTGTATTGGCCCCTTGAGAGAAACTCAGCACTTGCAATAGATAACAAACTGTTAATCTACAAAAGCATGATTCGTCCCATCTGGATCTACAGCTGAGAATTACGGGTATGCGCTAGCGAAACAATAGAAATAATACAACGCTTCCAGTCCAAGATCTTGAGGATGATATCCAATGCTCACTGGTTTGTGTCAAATGCAAACATCCACAACGATTTTAACATTCCATTGGTAGCCGATTTTATAAAAACAAAAGCTGAAAACACGAATATAACAGTCAACGTCCTAGTTCAAGAACCCGAAACCAGAAGATTAAGGAAAAAGTGGCCAATAGACTTGGTGAACTAAAGTAGGAGATTCACCAGAGGGTCCTTTCTCCTCATGACTTTTATTAAACAGTTTAATAACATAAAAATAGCTCATACAATTACTGTATTTATTCTGATTGCATATAAATTGAGTTTATAACAAAAAAATCTTATTAACTTTGGGTTTAAGGAAAAACTGCATTGGAAAATCGCCAGAAGAAAAAGATTTGCGTAACCATCTCTTTCGATGCACGCGGGCTTGGTACACAAGCTAACTATGTTATATCCAAAATTTTAAAATATTACGTGTATAAAAAAATACAACCAAACAACAAAGGTTTATTCGAAAAAAATAAAGGCAGATGTACTGGTAATACCTAACCTTAAACACGATACAGTTGCCTTTTCTTCTGACAATACTGCAATCATTGCTATAAAAAAGGTTTTGAAGAAAATAATTGCCAAAATCAACGGATAAAATTAACAGCTGGGCTAAAAGAAAAATCTTTACATGTTAATTACCAACAAATGTAGACAACATTTAACTATTAAAATAAATTATAGCTAGATTATACACGCTAACGCATTTTAGTAGCTAGGTGTGTCATTGGACACTAGACTACACAAGAGAACTTACGTTAAGAATAAAAAGAAAAACTTGGTCTGTAATACAAAAAAAAAACATATTAAAACAAAATATATTATAACGCAAATATATTCGTTAAGTGTGGCAAAATCAGAATTTTAACATTATTATACATATTCAAGTCATTATGAATAAAAAAATTATTCTCCTTTAAGTACCGTCCTCTCCGAGAACATTAGCGATCAATAACATAGTTTTCACTTTATCAACTGCTGTTCTAAATAGTGCCATGATGTCGAGTCCATACCACTGACGTAAATTTTTGAGCCACGATATTTTGGGTCTTTCTGGGCCATGTTTGTCTTCAATTTTTTCTTTAATAATGATATGAAGTAGTTTGTACATATTATTCTTTATAACATGGGCCAGATATGTAAGTTTTCTTCTTTTGATGGTATTAAGAATTTTACGTTGTTTGTTTATGCTCCATAACAGAATTTTTGACCTCAAAAGACATTCCTGTGGTTCCCAAGCCCCCCTATTCACCTGACCTCAGTCCCTGTAACTTTTTCTTTTTTCCTAAACTGAAAAATGTCCTCAAAGGACGTCATTTTGGGACTTTAGAAAACATTCAAAAGAGTGTAACGGACATGCTGAAGACCATACCGGTTGAAGACTTCCAGCGCTGCTACCAACAGTGGGAACAACGTCTCGATCGGTGTGTAGCTGCCCAA
This sequence comes from Sinelater perroti, assembly GCA_036346155.1. Classification (NCBI taxonomy): domain Eukaryota; kingdom Metazoa; phylum Arthropoda; class Insecta; order Coleoptera; family Elateridae; genus Sinelater; species Sinelater perroti. The sequence continues at coordinate 8,648,051 of JARFIY010000265.1, forward strand.
GGGAACTACTTTGAAGGGGATAACATTGATGTTTCAAAAAAGAAAAACTTTGGTAAATAAAGAATCAGTCTCATTACTTTTCTGCCACACCTCGTACCTAAATTTTTGCCGGTTAGACCAATTTTCCTGAGAACTTGGAGTAATTTATCGTGCTAAACGGTGTCAAATGCTTTTTTATAATCCACGAAGCACATATATACATTCATGTTGACATCTCGACAGCATTGAGTAATAAATTGTATGTTGTGTTTCAAAACCATTTCTGAAGCCAAATTGGGTCACTAATATTTTGCTCACATTTCTGATATATTCTGGCATGTATAATTTTAAAAAATACTTTTAGAACGTGATTCATCAAAGATAGTTTTATAGTACATACAGTGTTTTGTACTGGTTTTTTTAGGCAAGGTTATTAAAATAGTCTTGCGGAATAATACCAGATTTATATATTCAGTTGAAGAGTTTCAGAAGCAGGATAATAGTACTGTCCTCCTTCAATACCTTCAGAACGCCAACACGCATGTTATCTGGCACCTGTGCTTTTTCACATTTTGCTGCAGTTATAGTATGTTTAATTTCTGTCCTGTTAATATCAAGATCATCGTCTGAATCTATACCGTGAGTTAAGTTTCTCGTGTCATTGAAAAGGTTTTTTATATAATTTGTCCATTCAACCAGTTTTTCTTGCATATATATATTTGTTAATAGTTGTTTACTTTCATTCATAATAATTTGACTGTTTTTATTTGGGCATATACCTGCACGTTTGACCTTTTTGTACATATTAAAAGAGTCATGCTTTACTTCAAGCTCTTCTAGGGCTTCATACTGTTTTCCTAACCATTATTCTTTTGACTCTCTTACTTTGAGTTTCGAGGTATTTTTCTGGTTGTTGGTTATTATATGTTCTGAGATCCATTAGTTTTAGTATTTCCTCGGTCATCTATTTTTGTGTTTGGATTTGTTGGATTGTAATAAATCATTGGACATCCTTTGTGATACTGTTTTCATTGAATTCCAGGTCACTTCAATATTATTATTGTCTGGACTTAAAATGGGGTTTATATTTTTAAAACGTGTATTAATTTGTTTCCGAATTTCTTTTGCTATTTCTGGGTCTTGTAGTTTCCTAGTATCTAATTGCAGTTGGTTTTTACTGATACTAAGTTTTTTAAGCTAAATATTTATTTTTGCTGATAAAAGTATGTGATCAGAGAAGACGTCAGCACCAGGATAAGTCTTTACGTTCTTTATGATGTTTCTGAATCTATTATTGATAAATTTGGTTTTTCATGTTTCTGTCTGCATTGGATATCCGAGTATAAAGACGTCTGGGATATTATTTAAAATGGGTGTTAGTATCATATCTCCTTCTTGGCAAAACTGTACTAACCGGTGTTTTATAATTAAGCACAGTTAAAAGTAACTCAATAAACAAAACAAGAAAAAAAACAGCTGTGTAAACTATATATTGGGCACAAAAGAATTAATAACAAAGTAACAATGAATTAAGCAAAACAAAGAAATTGAGGAAAAAACATTACAACTATGACTAAATAACTCCAAATACGGTGGGCGGCAGGTCATTTGTGCGCTCTGCACTCTGTGCAGACAGCGGAAAAAAGTGCTCCCGTAACGGTCTCTGACAGCTTGTCGGTGTGCTTTGCTTGACGGCTTCAACCCGGGAGTGGGTTTTCTTTGGCCAGATGTACTGGGGCACCACGGACGGGCGGAACGTACAAAAGACAATCGACAGCGCGCAAGCAAAGAGCAGTACAGCATCTGGTCGGCTTCGGCTGGCGGCTCCGTCGTTCACGGAGGTTCGAATGGGAATGCCGTGCGCCGGTAAAAATCTCGCTTAGTTGTGACTACGGTGGGTTAGCGGACAGAATCAAGGTTGCAGGTAGAGATGGATTCGGGACAAGGGGGTTTACAGATGTGCACCAAACAACCGGTGACCTCTGTCATTTGAATTGCCTAGACTGTATTCGTTCATTGCATTTTCTCGACAAACTTCTCCCACTTTGGCGTTGAAGTCGTTCATAAAAATGTTTATGTGTGATGGATTTGTTATTCCAGTGTTTTTTGATGTAATTATAAATTGTTTTATATATATATATATATATATATATACATATATATATATATATATATATATATATATATATATATATATAAGAGTACATGTAGGAGCATATATCTGTATAAAATTGCATATAATAGGTGTGGTGTTGATTTGGAGAAGACGTACGCGATCTGACACCAAAACGAAACTATTGACTGTTTTGTGTAAATTCTTTTTAATTATGAAACCAACGCCGTTACAATAATCGGGTTTATCATTACCTAACCTGAGTAATATACTGTATGTAGATGTGACACATTCGGAGATCGACCTTTAATCTTTTCATTTCCCTTATTGTGCTATGAGTTTTACCACTTTCAAAAAAACTACGTGTATTCCAGGTTGCTACTTTTTCATAGTTGACCCGAGAATTATTAGCACCTCCTGTCCATCTAAGGGCCGCCGGGAACTAGAAGCCATATCTTCATTGTTCTCAACCATGTTAAAGACTTTCCTAGAAAAATACGAAGCGGTTTTTCGTTGCCTTCCTCGCGTAGTATTATAGCCGGTTAAACCATCGTAGTTGTCATCTATAAGTTTATGATGTCAAGCCTTTTGAAAAGTTATTCTTTGTCAGTCTGGACTCAATAATGACGTAGCTGCAGCCCTATGTCATGTCCTCAGTCATATTCTCTCTTAATAACTGAATAAATAGAACTAAAACAAATTAAGCAATATGAGAGAATTATAGAAAGGCAGAAAGTTACAATTCTATTATTTTCATTTATTTATTGCTCTGAATATTTAGCATGTGTTAAATGTTAACATTCAGTAAACTATTTAAATTATGTGACATGAGGAAGTAACATCATTTAGTATTAGTCTAAACTTAAACTTAAGAAGTGCAACAAAAACTGCTAATCTTAAGTCTTAATTAAATTTAGCTGGTCGCATCTTTTGAGTGTTTTGTCTTTTTAGAACCGCAAGGACTGAATTATTGGAGTAGGCGCTATGTTTCGGTTGGTAATTGGTGCTGACACGTTGAATTTCTTGCTTAATCGTAGAGACGGGTGTGTCTCACTCGAGTAACCAATTAGAAACGCACTTGGGAGCATTGGATATTTTCCTTATTGATTTATTTTGGAATCACAATATTTCTAAGTTAGACTTAACAGACCCCCAAATCTGGATTCTAAAAATCCATATTGGTTTTATGATTTTATAAGTGATAAGTCAAATTTTTCCCCTATCAGCTAGTACATTTTATGAAGTTTTCATCTAAGTTGGCATCTTTTTCTTACTATATGAATCTTCCAGATGCATATCTTTACACTATCTTTTATTGAAGTATCTAAGGTACACTTGCTTGTATTGTCCGAATCATCTTTAAATTTAACATGAAAATTTATTTCCGGTAGATATTTTTCTAGCAGTTCATAGTATTCTATTGGTAAAGCCTTCTTAATTTTTTATAACAACCCGGTATGCGAAACCCTATCGAAAGTCTGGCTAATATTTAAAGAGACTGGCGAGCAGTACCGTTTTAGATGTAGGTCGTGGTTGATTTTTGTAACTAATCTGTGATATGACCTATAAACCAAATTGATGTTTTGGTATGGAGGTTCTTTTAGTTTTAATTTTTTCAGTAATATCTTTTCAAGGACTAAATAAAACTGGTAACAAGCTGATGACTTAGTATGAAATAACTTCATCTGGTTTCTTCCAGGCTTCGGTATCATTACAATTTGTGTAACTTATTATTGTTCTGCTAGCTTTTGTAATTAAAATACTACATTTATTATGCAAGTCATGAGTTTTATTGAATTTTAGCGGACTCAGCTGCCAAGCTAGGCACCAGCTTTACTTTTATCATGTCCGTCGTCTGCCACGCCTTATAACTTTTGGTCAAGGCAGCTTCCAATCTGGAAACCAGCGACTATTTCTGCCATTTCTGACATCTGTCACGCCTTTGATCTGTGATGCAGTATTCGACTAAGGACCATAAGTCAAGTCCAGACGCCGAAAATCAGACTGGTCGGAAAATCTCGAGACGGGTTTGACCGGAAGTGGCCGCAAATTTTTCGGTTCCGGTCGATATTCACTTTCATTTGAATATAATTTGCTATCATTTATTTTAATAAAATTTCGTTAAACCCTAGGGTCCGCTCTGCTTTACCTGTAAAGCAAATTTTCACTTCTTTTAACAGCTCTTTTAAGGTTTTGGCTGTTATTAGGTTATAACCTAGAGCTTTTTCCAAATGAAGATTTCTGATTACACTACTGATTTGACTAACTTTTAATGATCTTATAGGATGAGTAAAGTATAAATAATTCTCTGTTTGCTGGATAGAATCCATCGTGGAATTGAAATACTGAGGTTAACTATCTACGAAAATATCTGCTTTTTCTTGGTTTCTTTTTGCCCAGGTTTTGTTATATTATCTAATAGGTAGAACTACAAGTTTCATAAAAACTAATTAGTAGGTGTTATGTTTGCCAATTATTTTTGAACTCCTTGGTTTGTAAGATTGGTTAAATATTTTAATTTACAAGTGGTTTGGTTTCGTTTAGTTTTATTTCTGGGATTTCTAGTAACTTGCCAGATTTCTCTTATTCTTCGTTCTTCCTTTATTTTTAACTTAATAATTGTAAGATAGTATTTTATAACGTGCTAGCTTTCGTAATGTGGCGTAGCTTCTCAAGTTGATTTCTGTATGGTATCAACGAGATACTCAATGTCACTGAATGGTTAATTTTCTGTTTTTAATAGAAATTTTGTAACTAATTCTCTAATATAGTTCCACTTACTGCTTTTTAAAAATAACGTTGCTACTTTTTGAATTTGTAATACTTCTGTGATGTATGTAGTAAAAAGGGGTTGTCCACTAAAAGGTATATTTGGCGTCTTAGATAAACATATACATTTTAATTGGATCGGCTTTTTCCTGGATCGGAAACGTAAATCAATTTAACTTAACGCCCATTCATAATAGACGTAAGCATAAGCTGCCCATAAAAATATAATACGTAAAATTGGATCAATGCAAAACTTATGCGCTCTCGTAATTTTTACGTTTTACGTTTAGTTCATTTTTTTAATTTTTCCTAGGTTAATGTTAACAACAGTAACAGAATTTTTGTTTCGATTCTGAAGTTTCATAAGTCTAACTTTAATATTGTCGACATTTTGGCTTCGTTTTTACAACGGATAGGAAACTATTAATTAAGTTAATAAATATTTATCTCTTCCTATACCATAAAAGGGATAACAGGTACAAAGGCAACATAATTATTTAAAATTCCTGGAAGGGCATTGCTGCCGCTACTGTATTTGGGCATACACAACTTTCAAATGTTTACATAAGTCTTACGTGCATTTTACCTATTTCTTATGCTTACACTTATTATGAATGGGCGCTTTCAATCGAAATTTCGATAGGCGGAAGGAAACCAACTTACCATGGCAGACGCCCGATAGCCGCGGCCAGTCGGCCATTTGGCAAGAAGCAAGAGCGGGACATAAACTCAGGAGCTTCCTCATGTAAATTAAGTACTCAGAGCGCAGTACACCAAATTTCGTATCAGCTGTCTTTGTTTACTTTCCAGTAATATATATATATATATATATATATATATATATATATATATATATATATATATATATATATATATATATAGGCTGTCTTTGTTTATTACGCACGAACCTCCTCGTATAAATTAAGGGTCGAGAATCACGCCACCATTTTTTGTTTACTTTCTCAAATAGTTTGATAAAATCAGTCTATAACTCTAAAACCTTATTAAAGTCCGATGGCCAATACGCAAATAAAAATATGCTTAGTAGTGTAAATTGTGCTCTTCTGTTGTTTTGTTCTTTTAGGTAATGTAATTATTAATGCCCATATTTGATTTTTGAAGTTATAATATTCACTAGCTGTAAAAAAGTATCAAGTGTGTTAAAAAATAACGCAAACTGCTACTTTTTAGTGTTATGTCGTGGAATGCAATATACAGAAGAGAATATGTCTCTGCGGTTTTCTGCTACTGCAACAGTAGCAGCTTGGAAATAATCTTTAGATTCAATCAAACGTTATACACTGCAAAAGTTTAATTTATAAACTTTTGCAGTGTATAACGTTTGATTGGAGATTTTATTAGAGAGACAGTTGTGAGCCGTATAGTATAGCATCCTCAAATAAAATTTGGTAGTGGAACGAGTGTATTGATAAAAATATTTTTTACTTCCTGGTTATGCAATTTTTAAGATGTTAAGCATTGTGATTCATCTTACTAGCCATGGTTGTAAGTAGGTTGATTATTGTGTTCATCCCTTCTATTAGTTTTAGTGTTTTTAGTTCGTTATCTATTTGTTGTTGAGGTATTCTTTGTTGAATGAAGTTGGTACTATATCGGATTGTCTTGAAAGTTAGGGAGTATATTTTTTCTCTAAAAGACCTCTATAGTTCCCTGAATGATTGTTCTAAGTGTTAATACATTTTACATAATTACTTTTGGCTTTTTTTGTAGTTTTTCTCCAAGTGTTCATCTACACGCTTAACACATCTTGGTGAGCTGACGCTTTAGCTCATACGGACACAACCATTGCTCTTCCGTCTGCGAGCCGGCGCAGGCGAGTTCGAGTCTCGCTGGAAACTCATGGGTATATGTGACGTCCTAGAATAAGTGCATGCTATTAGGCACAATAAACCCTTGAGATTGCAGTGCCAGTAAGTGCGCTAAAAAAATTAAACTAAACAAAACCAATATACAAAATGTTCGAGATTTTTCGTTTCTAATATTTTTCCATTTTACATATTTTACAATTGCCTTATAATAAGATTGCTCTTTAATTTTTCTTTGTATAGCATGTATAAACTGACCATTTGTTATTATTAACATAATCAGTAAATATTTATATTTTAAGTAAAATATTATCAAGTTGTATTATAAAGTTTGCGCAATAACTTTTATAGAAATGTTCGTCTCTGATGTGTATTGAAATATCAGCATTATTAACCTGCAATCATTGCTTATTTATGGCGGTATTAAAAGACCATCAATGTCTTTATTGTCGATCACAAGCCATTTACAGGACGACCTTTTTTTTCAAACATCGAAGGCCATAAAATGCTGCTAATTGTTAGCTGTAACTTGACTTTTTAATAAATTGTTCGCCAGTACGTCCCTACGTTTATTTCTTTTTTTGCTTATTTCCTTGAATTTATTTCAACAATAAAAGCCAGCAATGTAATTTGCATTTCCATAGCCATTTTGTTTATTCTTTTGATTTTAGATAAGATAAAAACCGTCATAAAAATTTTAAGTTTGTGCGCAAGTTTGGAAGTTCATTTTGAAGTTCTATAACTCGGATACATAATTTATGTTATTGGAATTTGTCTTTATTTTATACCAATATTCGTAATTAAAGACAAACTTTACCAATCCTTATGTAAAAGAGAAAGTTGAACATATCAGTAAAACATATTTTATTAGAACAATTATGAGTATCAATCCAAAACGGATGGCAGTTCGTAGGTGGTACTGGTATCAAAATAATAATCTAAATTAAAATATATTTAAAAAATACATTGCGCATTAATCAAATGACAGTAATCAAAAAAAGTTTCAAACTGGTTATATCAGAAAAGAAATCTCAAAGAGATAAAAGAAATGGTCATTTAATATAAAAAAATTAAGATATTCTTGAATATTATACAATATATAAAATACTAGCCGCGTTCCGAGGTTCGCAGGGGTCAGATTCTTGGGATGAATTTTCTGTGTAAAATAAATAATTTTACCTAGTGGCCTGGTCGTTCTTACTCCATCTCTGGATGCTTACCAACGGGTAACTTGGCTGGCGCGAGCACGGAACAATGTAAATGGCCGCTCCCATTGCAATGAAATGGACATCTTGATGGTCAGTTGTCTCGTCACACAGATATACAACCATCAAGGTGAAGTAAAAGGCTAGTAATTATAACATAAATTATTTGATTCGGTTTGGCTGGTATACATATATACATATAAACATATATAGACAAATAGATAAATATTTTATGTAGTAAACAACACCTTGAAATGTCACATACTTCTGCCAGCATGTTTTGTTCTATCCAAAATGATCGACCATCTTTGATGAAGTTGTGCTACACTCTTATTTACGCCAAATTTATTTTGTGATCCGAAAATCGTTCTTGATTATTCGAATAGCTTTTGCAGAGGATGTTTAAAAGTTGTTGCTGTACTTGTTCTATGGTGTTCAATGCAATGACCACATATTATACATCTTCACACAATGACGTCTAATGCCCCTACTAACCAGTACAGTAAAGTTATCATTGTTCATGTATTTGTATTTCAGACCACTCTTTTTAGCTGTCAGGTAATACGTGATCTGTCTCAGAAGTGTCGAACCATATAAAACCAAATATATATATATATATATATATATATATATATATATATATATATATATAACAAAAAACATTGTACATAGCTTCCAATTCCCTTCAAAATAAGCACTCTGGGATCTTACAGTGTTTACAAAGTTTTGTGCTGGAATCGCAAATAACTACCACTTCGTATTGTTCTAAATATCGAACCTCTTCTCATTGTAATTTAGGAGTTAAGAACAGTCAAATGTCACAAAGAAGCAAATCCTTCTGTTCTCGTAAAAGTAGTTTCAAAACAAAAGTCGTCCTTTAAAGTATTTAAACTTAGTCTTTAAAATATCCAGCCCACCTTCTATTTTTCAGACTGTCAATCGCTGATTTTTGTTAATGGCGGTTCATACATGTTAAACATTTTCCAGTATTATATTCACTGCTCGTTTTCCAGAACATGGAATGTTTTTAATAGCTACGCTCAAAAGATTTTGTTCTTGTTTCACACAAAATTTATTGCAGAATCATTGTTCTATTCGCTCACTTATTGCAAATGCAATCATATATTACATATTTGGTGTTAAATATTTGTACAAATCTTCTTATGTTCTCATTGTGCTTTTCTAATAATACCAATAGGGGTGAGGAAATCTGATAATAGAGTAGGATGCAAATGGCCTTAACTCTAATCGCAGAAAGTAAAGCACTTTTTATTTTATACATTTCTAACATTCGTTAAATATGGCGATAGAGAGATAACCGTGCTTGGCACATACCAGGTTGTCGATTTAAAACGTTCTAAAGTTTCTATATTGGAATTACAAATTCTCAACAAAGTACTCTAAAATTCTGGTTTGCTTATTGCTTTACATAACAGGGATTTATTATCCAGGGTGAGTTTATATTTCCTTCGAGTTATTAGTTTAGGTTGAAAAGAGTCAATCCTAATTCTTGAGCTTTGTAAAAATGTGTTTGCATCAAGTAAGTTGTCTGTCAAAGTACAATTCAAGATATTTGACTTTCTCTTCTTGCGAAAGCTGAGTATTATTTAATGTGCGTCTGGTCGTATAAAAAATATTTCGGTATAACTGACAAATCTGTAGTGTACAGCAAATATACAATTAATTCAAGGACACTACTACTAGACCGGCTTTAAATAAGAATAGGTCAGTATACTCAGTTTCATATATAACCTAAAAGAGTCTATTATCTAAATAGAATTTGAGGACGGAAAAATAACTCAGAGAGAGGAGAGGACCATTACAACAATTTTTCATAACCATATGATATACTTTCTTAACAATATGTATTATGATGACTTTAATGCTCTTTATTTCCAGTTCATGTTCCGTCACATTTAAATTCATTTATACCGAAATGGCGTCCTAAGTTGACTATTTTTCACCCGCCTTCTCTCAAATTTTTACAAGGTGAGAACGTATAAATTTTTAATTGGATCTGCTTTTTTATGGATTGGAAAGGTGGAACATTTTAACTTAGCGCAATAATGGGCATAAACATAAGCCTCCCATAAAAAATACTTATAATGCACGTAAGCCTTACGTAAACATTTGAAAGTTATGCATACTTAATCAAAGTAGCGGCAGCAATATTCTTCTAGGCATTTTGCATAATTAGGTTGCCTTTTATGGTGTAGAAACAGATGTATCAAAACAAACATTATGTTACTGCTGCCAACATTAATCTAGAGAAAAATAAGAAATTACTTCAAATAAACGAAAGAAATACTTAAACATGAACCGATTTCAACTTTGTGTATTTCTTATGTTTGAACATAAAACGTAGAAATTAAGTGCATTATGAACAAGCGCGTGTGCTTTCCATTGATTCAACTTTACCTGTTTCTTATGAGCGGCTTATGCTCACGTCCATTATGAATGGGAGCTATGGTTTTTTTTTGTGCACTTGCTTACACTGGAGCTTCAAGGGCTTATTATTCCTACTAACATTCACACACACACACATGGGTTGAGCGGGTCTCGAACTGGAATCAAATTATTTAAAGAAAGCCCTCACTTTTTCTATATAAAAATATATTTGAGTTGCTACAGTAGAAGAAATAATAAGAGGAAGGATAAACAAATAAAATTATAAAATACAAAACCCACAGATTGCCAATAAAAATAACAAAATAAAATTTTATTTGTATAATATAAAAACAATTTTTCCTTATTACTTATTGATGTAATTAGTGAACTTCATTAAAGATACAATGCTTTCCTTACATAACAATAATGGCACGCATGAAAATATAAGATATATCGTATTTGGGTTGCATTTTAATTTATGTACAAGATGTTAAATGTGTCTTATGATCAGGAAATCCTAAGATTATCTGACTGCCAGTATGTGCTAGTTTTTTAGCGTTATCCAGGGTGCACCACGAGGAGGCAAACTAGCTTTACACCCCAAGCACACCTCCATCCTACTGTGTACGTGAGTGACTACAATAGCTATCACAAGCAATGAAAGTATAGAGACTGTGACCCAAATGGCAACAAAATAGTACAATAGGCAGAAGATGAACACATTAACCTTGTGTTTGATATACATTTAAATCAGCAGCTTGAAAACGCAAATACAATCCTGATCTATAATGTTTTATATCGACTGACAACAGGAGCTAGCCCACAGAAGCTTCGCGAAACGTTCTCCCCGACTTCCCGCACAGTCAGTACCGCCCAGTCATAATAGAAGTAGAAATACAAATCCCTCTACCTCTATCCCTCGCCCAAGGTAAAATTTTAAAAAGGCCAACTGAACAAAGTTTACAGAACTAGACAAATGCTTAGGTTGGATACCCCCTACCAGTAGAAACTACAACATATTTGTCGGCGCCGTAATAAATAATGCCAAATAGTGTATACCAAGAGGCTACCGCAAGGAATACATTCCCGGATGGTCCCAAAACCAGGAGATAGCAGACGAGCTACTTTATAGCGTAGATGTGGCAAGACGGAAAAAGTGGACAGAAACTGTAGAAAGCCAGAACTTGCAGACATCGAGCAGACAAGCGTGGTGATTTTTAAGGAAACTAGGAAACGGAGCCTCCACACAGACAAAAGACAACTGTCCGCCCAAACGACGTAGCTTCACACATAGTAGCGACATCCAGAGCACCAAAAGATAAAGAACATACAATTGAGGTGAAACAGGAACTTAAAACCCTAAAACTTCAAGTCACAAAAACAGAACATTCTTGCCCCTATACTTGCAATAAAGTTTCAAATGCTGTTAAGGATGTCAAGCCAAGAAAAGCTCCAGGGTTTGACAATATCTACTCTGAATTCCTAATAAACTGTGCCAGTACGCAAAAGTCTGGATAGCTCACTTTTTCACAGATATTAGGTAAACTGGCAATATCCCAAAAGAATTTAAACGATCGAAGATAATCGCTATATTAAAACCAGGCAAACCAGCTGACAGCCCCGAGAGCTACAGACCAATAGCTCAGCTATCTGTGACTTATCAGCTGCTAGACCGGCTTATTTATAACAGAATTAGCACAATATTGCTTGAAGCTTGAAGCAATTCCGGTTGAACAAGCAGGCTTTCGTCCAAAAAGAAACCGTACGTATCAAGCTTTATCACTCACTACCCACAATGAAGCAGGATTTCAAAGAAAACTTAAAACGTCAGCTGTATTTATCGACCTATCGGCGGCCTACGACACAGTGTGAAGAGAAGACATGATATACAAACTCCTTCATGTAATCCCCTGCAAACTAATAGCCCGACTGACAGACAGCAAGCTAAACGAACGAGTGTTTCAAGTAGCTATGAGACCCGACATCAGCTCCCCAAGGAAAATAAATAACGGGCTACCACAGGGATCAGTCCTTGCTCTACTCCTGTTTAGCCTGTATATTACAGAAATTCCAGAAACAAGATTAAGAAAGTATGGCTACGCTGATTTAGCTGACAGGGTACTTACAACAAGGTGCAGTTCTATCGAACCGTCAGAAGAAACCCTAACGACAGATTTAGAAATAATGGGAATATATTTCGGCAGGTGGAAGCTCCAACCTAACGCCACGAAACATAAGTTACCTGCTTTTACCTAAATAAGATTTAAAAACGCCAAACTTACCTGTAATAAAACACCAAAATACTTGGGCATAACCCTTGATAAAACACTATCTTTCAGAGAGCATATAACTGCTGAAAAACTAAAAACAAGAAACAATATAATTCAAAAACTATGTGGCACAACTTGAAGTGCATCGGCCTCCACTCTGCGGTTTTCTGCTCTGGATGTTGTCTTTTCAACTGCAGAATACTGCGTTCCAGTTTGGTTAAACAGCCCACAAGTACAGAAAATAGACGCACAGCTAAATAACACCATAAGAATGATTGCTGGTGTCATCAAATCAACTCCTACGCAATGGCTTCCAGTCTTAAGCTACATCCCACCCCCTCAACTGCGTCGAATGAATGCTCTCACAAGAGAGTATAAAAAGATCGTGGACAATATAAACTTACCCATCCATTAAGATATCGAAGATGCCAACCACAGCCAATTTCAGTCTAGACGAACACTAACAAAAATGGCAAGGGCGACTGTGGAAGATGAGTTCAACTATACGAACCCATGGACTCAAGAATGGATTGCACAACAAAACAATAACATGCCATGCATCACTCAAAAATCCCCGGGTTTCGACTTGCCACGTAAAACATGGTCCATATTTAACAGAATCAAAACCCAACATGGCAGATGTGCGTACTCTTTACACAAATAGGGCAAGCAACCATCACCTCTTTGTGTTTGTGGAGACACCTAAACTATTAGACACATCACAGAAGAATATCCCATAGGATCATATAATGGAGGGCCGTAGACTTCCTGATAGCGACCCCAGAGTCGACAGATTACAAAAATAGACTAGATGTTCGTCTGTAATATTTTAAAGTATGTTTTGTATTATTTTATAACCTATATTATATAACCTATTAACTTTATGTATTTCAATTTTTAATGTATCTAATAACCACACAATAAATAAAAAAATAAATTATGGACAGGATATTATTTTTCAAAAATTAATATATGCAATCTATTTATAGACAGCGAATGCAAACTAATTTAACTAATATAATATAAACCCAATTCGGCGGGTTCTACTTTCATGCTTTATTAAAATTAACTGGCATCTTAATTCTACTCTAACTCCCGCCATACAATTACGCCTCTGGCCTTCGCCTTAAGATTTTAAATTTCATCAAAATGGATCATTTTACTGGAGGTAGACATGAGGGTGAGCGTGACTACACGCTAGAAATGCAATTAAAATTTAGCTCACGGATAGGAAAAATCCAATAGATGTTCGAATTTTAAACACTCATTGTTTTGACAACATATTTAATTATCATCTAACTGTTTGACCTTGATGGCTTATTTATGACGATAAAAAATACTAACAATTTAATGCTTGCTCTCTGATATAAAGTTTACGAACTTTTCTGCAATGAATAATTCAAATATCCGGTAAACAAATCGTGGAACTGAAAGTAGCATGTTTTGCAGATTTTGCATGTTTCATAAACATTTGCGTATGCAATATTATGTTGTTTTTTTTGTAATTAACCTTCAATTCAAAATTTTATTTTTTTATTATGATTTTATTTGTAACATTTAAATCTAACAAAGAATTTGCCGCACTCCTTGAAAAAATGCTTACTTTGTAACTACGGTTATAGTGAGGACAAACGTAGCTTTTAAAAACAAAAATTGATGTTTAGTAATTTTAAACACAACCTTAATTTTTATAAATATACACTACTGTTTATTAAAATCAAGCAAATTAAGGAAGAAAACCTTTCAAACGTATTTAATAGAACAATACAAATCAACTATTAAATTTACAAAACTTTATTCTACCATAATTCATTGCTTTATACTCTTGTCAGTCCAGTAATATCTGAGCAAACATCATATCCCTGCTTTACTGCCTGACTTGTCGTCGTGTGATATTTTATTTCCTCATACCAAAATTATGCTTAAAAGGAAGCGACATGAAGGTATTGCATTAATCCAAACGGCTGACAGATGTGGTAAAAACCATCATGGATGAATATTGCTCTGCTTGTTTTTATGGCACTCAGAAACAATGGTAGCATAAAAAGATAGAAGAAGGAAATAGTCAAAACGGGTAATTCCAAAAACGATTTCTCAAAATGTAGCGTTTAGCTTGTTTAGCGAGATAATATTCTTCAGTAACCGCAGTTCAGTGTCCTTCAACTTCCAAAAATTCTAAAGTACTGATGCCTTCCAGCTAATTGAACGAGTGTTACTTCTTTCAGATCCGATTTTCCGTATCCATTGCAACTGTTTTGGTTGTATTTTGGTTTCTGTTGCTTATCCATTAATTTCCGAATAACTCCAATAATATCTACTCAAGATCAAGTAAACGCAATATTTATATTGCTGAAAGTATTTTTTTATTCATTATGTGAGATATAATCTATTCATGGTAGTCACGAGTTTTTCAATTTCACGTGCAGTTATTGGACATTCTGTCAAAACCATATCATAAAAATAATCCAGAATTTAGGACCTGTTGCTTTTTTTCTTCATCCTGAACTCGGCCCACCAATACGTAAAGTCTGAAGTTTTCAACAAAGCCTTAACATTAAGATCGCCCTATTCGTAAAAATCATGTTGCTACTACAATAATACATAATGTGAAACACACCTGTAAACATTTCAGCCATTTTGGATACTTAATTGTTGTTTGATAGTCGTTTGTATAAGTGGATGTATTGTAAAAATGGGAAAAATCAAATACCTGCTTAATTAGGTGCTTGCATTTGAAAAGCAATACGCCTATGTAGATTAAAGTCGAGTTAAATACCGTTTACGGAGACTCTGTTTCATCATTTGCCACCATAAAAAAATGGCTAGCTAAATTGAAACGTGGTCGTACCAGCTTGGCTGCTGATGAGCGTTCGGGACAGCCAACACCGATAACATCAAAAAAGTTTACCAAATGGTACTGAACGACCGTAGAATGAAGGTTAGAAAGATATCACAGGGTGTAGGCACATCGCGTTTGCTCACTTTGAACCAAAAAGTCATTCAAATGAACATTTTCAAGGCCCTGCTTAAACAGTTTTAACTAAACGAGTCGTATTTTTTAGCTCGACTTATCACTGTCAGTGAAATTTGGGTCCACAATTACACTCGATAACGATAACGGGGTTGTACTACGCATTGTGCTTGGGTCAGTTGAAGGCAAAAATTGCTGAATAATAACCTCATTTGGACCGGAAGAAAGTGCTCTTTCTTCAAGACACAGTACCGCCCCATACTTCGGTGGTCGTCATAACCAAAATTCACGAATTGGAATTTGAATTAATTGACCAACCAGCATTTTCACCATATCTGGCCTCCAGCAACTATTCCTTGATTTTTAAGCACAAATTTTGGCTCGGATAACAGAACGAGTAAATCGTTGCAATGATTTACTCGTTTGATGAAATTTAGTTTTCCATCCGAATTTAGATTTTATTCTTACTCCTAAAGTTGTTTTACTTTAGTGGTTCTGAAAAACAACAGTTAAATCGTGTCTATGATTTTTGAACCATGTAAAATTATTTGAATGAATGTAACCATCGCAAAAATTAAGAATAGTTGGACGGCTACGCAAAATTCCTTAAATCATAAGCAAGAAATTATACCATGGCATTTGAAAATTTTCCTGTTTTTCTGCTAATTAATTGTTTACCTCAATATATATATATATATATATATATATATATATATATATATATATATATATATATATATATATATATTGATGCACGTTAATGATGTAAAGTTTAAAGGTGAAGTATTATTCTATATATATATATATAAAATACGCAAATGTTTAATCTAATTTTGAAAATGCTTTTTATTCAGTTTAAAATTTCATTCATTTTAAAATTTCCATTAGCACATCTTAGTCAAATCGTTTTTTTTTTCAATCAGGTGAATAGAAAAAGTCGCATAATAGCATGTCTGGAGAATACGGTGCTTATAGAGCATAACTGATTGAAATTTACGAATAATGATTGCTGAGTTTTGCTGACAAACTTTAAAGCATGAAATATCACTTAAAATTGCGTCTACTGATCCTACCAATTTACCAGAACTTTAAGCAAACTCTCTTATAGTCAAATAACGATTTTCCATTATTTTATTACTAATTTTTTGATATTCTCTTCGGTTATTGCTATTAATGGACAACCAGAAAGACATTTATCTTCTATGGGTTTGCGCCCTTCTCTGAACAGCTTATGTTAGTGGAATACAATTTTTCCCGATAGAGATTAATCACCAAATGCTTTCTACACCATTTTGCACGTAATGGTATTCATTTCATTTTTAACAAAAAATATAATGTAACTTCTCGGTTAAACAATATTAGATGTTTTAAAAATAAAAAAAAATCACAATAAATTGGTGCAACTAGTAAGCTATTTGAGATATCAAATACGGCTTCGCACGAGTTACAAATGAAAAAGTCAATTTATTTTTTGAACAGAGTAGTGTGTAAGGAATGCCAAAAATACGTAATCCTGAAAAGAAGCTACGTATAAAACTTACTATTTATTACATTTCTAAAAGAAATACTACTTTTAAAAATTCTATTAACAATTTCTATGTGTTTAGTGTTGACCTTTTTGTTTTACATTAGTTCAGATGTGTATATTTAGAATTTTACAAAAAAGTACCCTCCTTCAAATTATGTTTGCATTTGAATATGAGTCAGACAAGCACGTGTCACCTATAATTAAATATACTCCTCAGAAAAACAGCACTAAAACCTGCTATTGTTTTTAAATAACTTCATAAAATTTTCTAATGACGCAAACAATACGTACGTAAATTCTCGAGTACATTTCCTATGTTCTTTATTGTTTTTATATAGAAAATTAATGAATACAAACTTTTTTAGTTACACCGGTTGCTTTATTTTTACATATTGTAATATATCAAATAAGATTTAACAGTACCTAACAGTTAAAAATTTTAAAAAAATCGTTATTAAAATCGCGTGAAATTTTAAACAGAAAAGTGAAAATACCCCAAGAATGACAAAATTTATACTTATATTTATTCAAAATCAAACAATATAAAATTCTGCTAAATAAATTGATCCAAAAATAAAAAACAATAGAAAATTGTAACAATAATTTTCTAAGAATTATAATATAGCCAGAAATAATTAAGCAAGTTAAAAAATTAATGAAAGACCAAAAACGAACTGAGCTGGTAATTTTTAATGTACAATAAAAATTACAAATATTCCGATCCTGGCAAGTCATAAACGAAGTTGTGCTCCGCAATTAAACCCAATGAATCGGAAAATCGCGTGCAAAAATTTTGCAAAAGTGACAGCATAGTGGATATAGGACAGTAATCAACATATACAAACAAGATAAGATAGAATTAAAGAATAAATAGTACTAAAATAAGTAAGCATGGATTTCGACTGTGACGAAGGTAAGAGCACAGCTTTCGACGGCTCTTTGAGCAGCACAGTAGCGAGATTAGTAACAATAAACAGAGTTGCAGTAAGGAGAATTATTGCAAGACATGCCCGATGAGAAATGAGAAAACACGCAAAACTAAGAAAAATGCATGATGAAGATGTATTTGAAAGATCTAAAAGAGCAATGAGAACACCAAAAAGGCAAACAAAGGTAATGAGGATAAGCTGGACCAAATACTTAAAGGGGTAAATAAAATACAGGATGATTAGCAGAATTTAGAAAAGAACAAATAGAGTTTAAAAAAATAAGGATTATAGAAAATAAAATTTCAAAACTAAATAAAAAATATGAAGAGATAAAGAAATAAAATAAAAAATACGGAAGAAATTAGATACTCTAAAGAAAAATATGGAAAAGTTAAATAACAAAAAACAAGAAAATAATATAACAATAAATGGACTGCAAACGGAAACCACGGGTAGTAATAAATAGAAACTAAAGAACACAGATTATATATATATATATATATATATATATATATATATATATATATATATATATATATATATATATATATATATTATAGGTTTTATCAAAATAATAATAAGAAATGTAGAGTAGAGATAGAACAAGGCTCGGAATAATTTAGGGTAACAAACTAGGATAGCAATGAAACTTATGATTCATAAGAAAGAACCGTACTATTATTACAAAAACAAACAGGAAAAACAAAAATCAGTATAAAGAAGTAATAAATGGAAGAGCAAATACAATAAAAATAAAAAACACGGGTCAAGAACATAAGCGAGAAGGGAGAAGCTGGAAACTTGCAACATGGAACATTAAAAGAATAAATGGGAAGAAACAAATTACCCTATGAATTAAATAAAACTAAGACGTTTTAACTATACAAGAACCCAAGAAGGAAGGACAATTAGAAATAAAACTGGCAGCAAAACATATACTTATATATTCAGGATTGCCGACAGAAAAAACAAGCTGCAGTGGGTGTGTGTATAATCAGAGAAAATATGCAAAGGACCTAAGAAAATGAGAAGAGCACATAGACATCTTACAATAGAAATAGTAATAGAAGTCAAAATAGTGGCAACCCTATCATATATGGATCTAATAAGAATGCAGAGGCAAAACTAAAGGTAAAGTACAAATAACAGAATATACTTACGGACGAGTGAGAAAAGAACAAATAAAATCAGGAATAATAGGGTAATATGGAAAAGAGAAAAGGAATAATAGAGTACTGCAAATTGAATAATATGATAATTGTAAATGGTTTTCTTCTACATAAAAGCATTTACATATATATATATATATACAAGACAAGAAAAAAACAAGGGATAAATATCTATAATAAATTACATAATTATAGAAAGGCAAAATAGGAAAATAGTAAAAGATATACATGATGACAGCAAAACTAAAAATAAAATATACTAAAAATAAAAATAATATTAACAACAATGTAAAAAACATATTGTGTCAAACAAATTACGATTCAATTAGAATTCACAGTCTAAGAGAAGCAGAAATAGCAAAAAAATACAAAAAAAGTATAAGAAATAAAGTAAACATGCAAGAAGTTAGAGATAAAGGTATGGAAGAAACGTAAAAATACTCTAAACGCAACATATTAGAACAGCACAACAAGCATGTAAAATATTAAAAGTTAACAAAAACAAGAGACAAACTTCATGGTGGTGCCAAGAGATAATCCAGGAAGTAAAACGTAAGAAAGTAGCAAAACGGAAAATGTACCTAACACGTAAAACAGAAGAGAATTACAAAGATTAACAATCAAAAACAAAATTAGAGAACCACATGATAACATCAAGAACAACAAAAAAATAGTTTATAAAACACTGGAAAATTTAAGAGAAAAAAAAAGAAATGTATTGAGGTTATGGAAAAATGGAAAATGTATTTTTAAGACTATTCAATCATGGCTCTTAGAAAAAAAGAGATAGAAGCATTACGGAAGCAATACAATCGCTCAAAAAGCGGAAAACACCAGACTATGATAAAATAACAGTAAAAATGCTAAAGAATATGGGACAAAAAGGAAACACAACTACTACTAAACGTATATAACAAAGTATGGATGGAAGAAAGATACTAGAGAATTGACAGAGAGGAATAATATTGCCCTTACAAATAAATGAAGATAACATTGAACAAATCACCCACGACACTAAAAAGTAATGCGAATTAGAAATAAGATATTACAGAAAGAACATAAAAATCTGTAAAAATGTAAAACATGCTAAAAAATGGATTAATAAAAAAGAATAGATTTGCAGACCTATACTAACATACGGAGGCGAAACTTGGGTACTAGACAGAAAAACAACAGAAAAAAATACAGACAATAGAGATGAAATACCTGAGTCAAGAGCTACTTGCAAAGATTTGTTAAAAATATATTGTAAATATATGGGAGACTAAGGTAGTCATTAAAAGAGATAGAGGCATACTGACGGAAAATGGAATAACGGAATAGCAAAGATAATACAGAAAAAGAGAAGTATATAAATCTTTTCCCGGGGTTCGACGTTAGCACTCGACGGCCCTGAACGTAAACAGAGACATCCTTGGGGTATAAGCTCCTAACTTTTCTTCTCTTGTAAGCCCTGGCGTAGGACAATAGCGTATTCTTCAGGCGTTTCCGACATGACAGAAACTTAAAAGTGACTCAGGTGTTTAGAAGTTCTTGACAAATATCACGGATAACGTTGATGTCTTTGCTGCAAGATGTCAGCCTCGATACCAACTCGAGGAAGTAGGTGGCATTTTAGGTGACCGCCACGATCCTCTGGAGGGCTTCCAGAAATGCGAAGGGGTCCACGTTTTGGAACCAACCGGCTATGGTGGCTCAGCCCTGGTGTTCAAGTTTGGCTGAAATTGCTGGTCACGCTGCTAGTGGGTGGTTATGGCGAAAGCTAGATCATTTATCCTAGTCGTTGCAGTATTGGTACGACCTACTGCAATCGCGGCTTGACGGAGCGCCAACTTGGGGATTGTGGGGCATCGCTGGCCGGGTGAGCGCTTTGATAGTTGGCTCAGGTGAGCGGTTTACTCAAGGGTTTCTTGCACCCCCTAGACTAGTCGTCTCCACATTTCACACAGTTTGAGCTAGTGCGACAACAAGCATTACTGAACAAAGTACTGTTTTTAAATGTACAGTCTCTTTTTCATCAACCATTATTTGGTTTATTTCAAAAACTGTTAGTAAAAAAAAGCTTCACCAATGGTTTACTTCTTGAAAAAATTCCAGACTTATCCTTCTTGTACAGATGATTGCTACTTCAATGTACCTCTTTTGACAAGGTTTCTTAACAAACAACCCACGGTGGCATAATGAAAAACCAGTAAAACCATATTTAATGTATTATTCGCTTCAAATTATTATTTTTATTCTTGTAATATTTATATAATGTATCTATAATAAAAATTTTAAAAATCTATCTATATTTAATAAAGTGATGAGTCTATCTAATAACTTATTGTTAAATATTCGATATTGTATTTATTAATTAACAGCATTAATATCATCTAACACTCTTTTGAATATTATGGAAACACAAAGAAAGGAACTGTTATACTTAGTGAGATGGCGTAAGTAACAAAAAAAAAACAAATTTTACCACTTAGATGAAGTCGGCAACACAGAAGCGATTTGAGCTAGTTGGTAACACATTGTTACCAGGTCGGGCCCCGGCGGTTGTAATTCGGGCGTCGGGACGCTGAGACCGACAACGCGTGGGGCACGGAAGGCTAAAAAAACGAAGCGTCGACTTCAACTTACGAATTAGAATTATATTTACAACCTTACAGAAGCTAACCTATCTTACGCTAATCTATCAACCCTAGCTAACTTAACCTACTTAGCTAATGTACAAGAAATTAACCTACGACTTAATGTACGCGCTGAAACGGGCAGCGAATTGGGGCAGCGAGCTGGCGCAGCGAAGCCGGGCCGCGAGCTAGGAGTAACAGCGCAAGCAGCGGGGCCGGTAGCGGAACCAAGCGCAGCGGGCAGCAGGGGCGGTAGCGCAGCTGGGCAGCAGGGGCGGTAACGCAGCTGGGCAGCGTGCAGCAGGGCCAAGCAGCGGGGCCGATGGCGGAGCCTGAAAGCGAGCAGCAGGTTCGGGCAGCGAGCAACAAAAGAAACCAAAAGGGACTCAACTGATGATTGCTTTTTAAGGGGCTGGCGACTGAGACCGAATACTTCAGTGGCTCAGCTTTTAAGGCTCGTGCCCCACTCTGCTAGTGGAGTGCAGAGTTTCAGGGTGGAAGCACGCTGAGCCCGCTGGGGGATACGGGGCTTGTCCACTTGGCACGACGCGACGCGGTAGGTCAACTAACCCGGTGTTGCACACGGCACCACAAAATCTGATTCAGGTAACATTCCTTTTGGGATTATAAATTCCAAAGAAGGGCTCGAAAAATTCCGAGCCAGGTAACATCAGCCCCGAATAAATCGGGGCCAGGTTGTTCCCGGACATTTGGCCGTTCAGCTGCTGTTTTATTACGAATTACGTGTCATTATAAGTCAAAAGGGGGTTTCGCTTTAGATCTATTGTCACATTATTTCACACGCTATTAAATCATGTACTATCCACCGTCAACAGAGTTCTCATAAAACATATATAGAAAGAGCAACAAATTATAAAAAGTATTAAAGGGATTACATCTTATGAATATTATTATATTATAAACAATATTATTCTATGGCAATGTTTAACTGGTTCTCTTTGGTGGTTTTAATTTTTATACGCTTTTCTTTTGTTGCTGCGTTTAATTCTTTTAATTCTTATATTCCGTTATGTCATCCAAGCCTATCTCGTTCTCTTCTTATATCATGAAGTTTCTCTTACTTCCGCTTTTAGCGTTTCTATGATTTTGCCTTTCAACACTTTTAAAATATTTATATTAAATATCTATAAGATCTCCTTAAAGTCATTTCTAAGTATAAATACAATATCCAATACTTGATGCATCAAATAGAATGTAATTCATACATAAAATACATGAAAAATTTCCTGATTTAATCCTTATAGACATTATGCATATCTACTCTAACTAAAATAAAATAAATAATCATTAGTAAAAATAGTACTATTGACATTTTCATTTTGATTGCAAATTCGGGCATGTCACAAAGTCAAGACAAGAAAATGACTATCGCCATTTAGTAAGAAGATACCACAGTACTATCTATGTTAATTTTTTTGAAACACTATTTCGTGCTCTCCTGCCCAGTATATACTTTTCCGGAATATTGTGTTGTTGATGTCAGTTAATTCGCTATCTTTACAATGAATGTAAAATTCCTGAAGCAATATGAGATAGTGTTATTAATTAATTGTGCGAGAGGGCCGAAACTGAGTTATAAATCGTCTGCAAATTAAATGAGGAAGTCGGAGGCATTCGTTGTAAAATGGATAAAGTGATATTTGGAGGTTTAGAGTATAGACAAAAGGAGAATATCTCGCAAAAATTAAGAAAAATAAAGCGATCTTGCGTCTCTTTGGAGAAAAACTAGGGTTTTTTGCTAGGAAATGCCCAAATAAAACTCTGTAAAAAGAATTGAGAACTCTTTAAATATTATCCAAGATCGCGTACGTAATTTTTTTTTCTTTTCCATCAACTTTGAAGAAACCTTATTGTCAGAAAAGCACGTTGATAAACGGTTAGCGTGGGCAAAGGAAAATTCGAATAGAGATTGCGACAATATTATATTTACGCACAATTCTTCTTTTTCGGCATGGTCTTCCTTATCGAAAGCGTGATCGGCAAAGAGTAATAGGATTCTTCGGGGCACAGTAAAACACCCTGTAAAAGTGCATGTTTGGAAATGCTTCTGTAAACGCGGTTTTGGTTGCCTCTTTCTGTTTACGGACAATTTAGACACCAAGAAAATGTGCATCATCTGCCAGAAATGGCAGCTAAAATCCACTGGACAGTTTTTTGTTTCTAACAAAACAAGTTGGGTGCTGCAAGAGGATAATGACCCTAAATAATACAGCAATATTACTGTTCGGTGCGCGAGAACAATAAAATAACACCACTACAATGGAATGGTCGGCAATTTTGTCAGATATTAATCCCACTGAAAACGTGTGCTCATACATCAAAATGAAGCTTGAGGAAAAGTCAGAGTACAGAAGCATCTGACGTTTCAAATTAGGAAGATATGGCAATATCTACCAAATTAATGTGCAGAAAACCTTGTCGAAAGCATGGAAAAAAGTGTAAAGCTATAAGCAGTAACCGAAACGATTAGACCAGATATTAAGTAATAGCTCATAATGTATACTTATATATCTATATTTATCTACATTTTATTTTTTCAAGATTTCAGCGGTTACTGTATTATTGAACAGATATATCTATACCATTTCTGATACTTGTCATACCCAACAGAAAATATTTAAATAAAGCATTTAATTAAACAAGGCAATTCAGACATATAAAAAAATTTTTTATTTAATCCTTACGGGCATTTTGCGTATTTCCTCTAACACTAAAATGAAATAAACAATCATTAATAAAAATAGTACAATTAACAATCTTTAAAAGCCATTGTTTGCTTTTTCATTTTTATGACGACAAGGTCTACAGTCTTTAGAATATATATCATTGTAGGGTCCTTAAGGTAATATTTTCACCTGTAATTTTCTTTAAGCCACTTATTTATATCTTGATAAATTTAAACGATGCGGTTCAAATAGAAAATGTGGTTTATACAATTCCTAATCGGACTGCAACGTTTTCAAATAATTATTAGAATTAATGTATAACATTATTAAATATAATAAACATTATAATGCTATAAATAGGCAAATGCTTAATAAAACTCAACGAGTTACTTTAACATCAGTTAAAAAATAAACTGTTTGTAAAAAATCGGAAATATTTACTGTGATAGGGTAGGCTAAATGAAAGTGAAAACCAATGCAATGTACCGAAACTGCACTGCACGTGAAGTTAACTTATATACATATTATTCATGTTCATTTACAACTTGACTATTTAATATTTTTATCTAAGACTGCATTTCGCATTACACATTTCTAAACGATATCGTGCATTTGCAATTCTCCCCAATTAGTTTATAATAACATAACGACCGTAATTGTATAATAAAGAATTGTTTAAAAGCCGTACATTTCATTTTTTTAGTGACTAATAAAACATTCCCTCGACTTTTTAAATATTATTTTCATAGTTCAAATTGATTGCCAGATTTGAATCTAAAATGAAACATTAAATTTCCTTTATAATTGTATTTTTATTGAATGAATATTATAATTTCACTCGTTCTGGGTAATTCCATTACTAGCACGTCGAATTCCATTCTTGAGATTGTTAACTTTTTTAAATTTCTGGCATAGACTTTAGGTAATTCCACACAAAGAAATTTCATTGTGTTAAATCACAAGATCTTGCTGGCCAGTTGATGTCAACTAGGAAAATGCGCCATGCTTCTGAAACCACGTTTGTTCCAGGAACATGTCCAGTTGGTATCAAAGAAAATCTGAGTTATCATGTAATGGTAACGATTGTTATTCAGAATTACAACGAGGCTGCTATACAGAATTACTTACATAACTATATAAACCACTTACTCTACTGTATACAGCTAACAGTTGAACTAAAAGCTGAATAAAATGGCAATCTTACTTTTTCACATCTAAAATTGTTATACTCTGCTAATAAAACAAAGAATCATATTAAGCTCTGCGATTTAAAAAAAACACAAATATTCTAATTATTGAAATATTCGACGGTAGTTTAATTGGAAAATTAGCAGTTATAGAATTTCTCAAATAACTACTAGTTGCTACTGATGAAATAGTAATAAAGCAAAGTAATGTTAAAATAAGATCTCCGCACCTTAAGTGAAAAATGCCGAAATGCTTTAAATACCACCTATAAAATGCCTAAATACTAAGACGATTGCGCCATGGGTTCACAATAAACAAAGCAACAACATTCTAAATTCTCTTAATTAAAAAGCAACGCGTTGGCCAACTAATCGTAAAATGCAAAATATATAAAAGATCAAGTAGTGGATATTTTCAAAAAGCCCTTTATAAGGGTGCAGAAATTAAATGTTACAGTAATTGACAAAAATTTTATATTTCAACGACTCAATATGTAGTTTAACTTTAAAAAATAATTAATGTTTTATTAATACTAGATGTCTTTGCAATCGATAAATAATTTCAGATAGTTCTGTTATTAAAATCCTATTATTTACTATAAAATATGTAATAGAAATTTTAAATTATTGTCTGTTACGCATCAGTTATTGCGTTACGTTATTCAAGTATCGACGTTTCACATGATTATTGCACGATTTGCTATTATATAGAAAGTTGACTAAATTTAAGAAAAATATTTACATCGTCAGTTCCGATTTGAAATTCAAAGAGGAAAGACATTCCGTGCGCGGCTGTGTTATCAGTGCACCGGCCTCGACTTATCGCGAGTGTTTATTGCAATAGTTTATTTTGGTATTTATAGACTGCAAACAGGATTACGCCAATAGATCATATGTGTAGGAGGATATGGCATTCCTCCCGCCGCCCGGGGGGATTCCATCCTCACAAGTAGCAGCAGGCCCAGGGGCGCTACATACACCAATGATAACGTCTGATCAAACCCAGATGTACACCACACAGTTCCAACAAACGCAAATGCCAGGTAATTCATTTATCCAGCCTCAACAAACTATGTTTTATTCCCAACCCTATCAACAACCCCAATACCATCCTCAAACCCCTACATTCTTATCGCAACCAGTAGGAAATAATCCTTGGAACAAAGTTGTATACAAAAGAAATAGAAATCCTGTGGATGATTTAGAACTAAAAGCCAAACATTCGAAAGACAATGAGTATTGGTTAAATCCACCTTCCACCTCTAATCGTTACTCGTCTCTACCAGAAAAAGAACAGGATACTCAATCAATTAAAAGTTCTGAAAATTCCCCTAAACCTCCTCCAATTTTTATAAATGGTGTTATAAGTATTGCTCCGCTTATTAAACTCCTAGACCAAATCGCAAAACAGCAATATGAAATTAAAGCTCTCTCTGAAAATCAAGTAAAAGTTCAACCTAAAACGGCTGAATATTATGGTGTCATAATAAAAGCCTTAAATGAAAAGCAGACTGAATTTCACACCTATAAATTAAAAGAGGAACGAACTTACAAGGTAGTATTAAAATATATGCACTACTCCATCAGCACCCAAGAAATCAAAGCTGAAATAGAGAAATTAGGGCACACGGTCACGAATATTTGGAACGTCAAACAGTACAGAATAAAATTACCACTTCTAATGTTCTTTATTGAATTAAAATCAGCAACCAATAATAAAGATATATACAATGTTGAGTATATACAACAGTACAAAATCAAATTTGAACCTCCTAAACAGAAAAGACAAATCGCTCAGTGCGCGAGATGTCAAAGATACGGCCACACTAAAAATTTCTGCCATTTAAAACCCAGATGCGTAAAATGTACAGGCGATCACCCTACTGCGCAGTGTCAACGCAAAGAAAAATCCAAAGATGTGAGATGTGTCCTGTGCGGAGGTAATCACCCTGTCAATTATAAGGGATGTATAATCTATAAAGAACTTCAAAAGAAAAAATTTCCACCGCTTAGACCAAAACAGTATACTCCCCCTGCATCAGTCATACATCATCAACAATTTCAACCAGGACTGTCATACGCTCATGCAGTAAATGAAGCCCAGCAACCTTCTTACGCCCCCGCCAACATAATGCATCTTCCAAACACTAATCAACCTAATCACCAATCCAATGAATTTCAAGATCTAAAAAACATGATGAAAAACGTGTTCGACCAAATAGGAACCCTACTAAACCTCCTGACAACCGTGGTCTCCAAACTCACATAATGGCTAAAAACTTAGAACTTGCCTTATGGAACGCCAATGGCCTATTCAACCACATTGAAGAACTAAAAACATTTATATTAATTCACAATATTGACGTCATGCTAATTTCTGAAACCCACTTCACAGAAAGAAATTATTTAAAAATTCCCAACTACAATGTCTATAATACTAATCACCCAGCAGGAACTGCCCGAGGTGGATCCGCCATAATTATCAAAAACGCAATAAAACACCACCAACTAAGCAGTTACAGCAAACCTTTTCTCCAAGCAACCAGTGTGTCCATAGAAGATTCAGTCAGTTCGTTAACAATTTCAGCAGTATATTTCCCCCCTAACCATACAGTAAAACAGGAGCATTTCGAGGATTTCTATAATACCTTAGGACGACGGTTTGTTACAGGAGGCGATTACAACGCCAAACACACCGATTGGGGATCTCGAATTATAACACCCAAAGGACGCGAGCTACTTAAAACTATAGAAAGCAATAATTTGAAACATGTCTCTACTGGTGAACCCACTTACTGGCCATCTGACAGGAATAAACAACCAGACCTTGTAGACTTCTGTGTTACAAAAGGTATCCCACAGGACCTCATTATCGCTCGATCTTGTTTCGACCTATCTTCGGATAATTCCCCAGACTTAGTTTCACTTTCAACAAAAGTAATAAGTAGAGAAAAACAACCGTGTCTATGTACTAAATACACAAATTGGGACTACTTCAGAATCCTAGTTAATCAAAAACTAACATTAAACGTATCTCTTAAGACCGAAACAGACATAGAACATGCTGTTAAGCATTTCAATGATACGATACAATGGACAGCCTGGAATTCAACGCCTGAGCAATCAGCAATTACCACCGCTTATGACTGTCCTATATTAATCAAGCAAAAAATTCTTGAAAAGAGAAGAATCCGCAAGAAATGGCAAAGACTGAGAACACCTGAAAGCAAACGTTGACTCAATGCAGTCACACAAGAACTAAAAGAAATACTAAACAAAAACAAAAATGAATGCATCCAGACTTTCTTAGAAGAACTTACAGCTACTGAAGCTACCGACTACTCTCTGTGGAAGACAACTAGAAAATTAAAACAGATAAAAAAACATTCCCCGCCCATCAGGACACCTCAAGGAGAGTGGGCCAGAACAAATTCTGGAAAAGCACGTGTTTTTGCCAACCATTTAACAAACGTCTTCCAGCCACACCAATCAGATAATAGGCCCGAAGAAGCAATTAGAGTCCCCATATCAACTAGAATTACCAATCCAGCGACTCAAAACTGCTGACGTCGATGAAATCATTGGCACTCTTCACCCTAAGAAAGCTCCAGGATATGACCTAATTACTGGTAAAATTCTTAAAGAACTACCTACCATCGGAACTAAATATCTTACCCAGCTGTTCAACGCAGTCCTTCGCACAGGGTATTTCCCAGACCAATGGAAAGTGGCACAGGTCATTCTAATATTAAAACCAGGGAAACCTCCCAGCGAACCTACATCTTATCGGCCAATAAGTCTCCTGCCAATTGTTTCAAAAGTGTTTGAAAAGCTCTTACTAACAAGGCTCTTACCAATCCTGGAAAACAATGATATAATCCCCAATCACCAATTTGGCTTCAGGATACTCCACGATAGAACAAATACATCGAGTTGTCCAAAGGATTAACGATACCTTTGAAAATAAAGAGTACTGTTCTGCTGCATTTTTAGACATCACTCAGGCGTTCGATAAAGTCTGGCACGTTGGACTTCTACAAGTTGCGACTACTTCTCCTCTAAACCACTTCCTTATCCTTAAATCTTACCTAAATAATAGATCCTTCCCGGTAAAGTTTGAAACCGAATATACGGAACTTTTTCCAATAAACGCCGGTGTGCCACAGGGAAGTGTTCTCGGATCACTATTATATGTGTTATATACTGCAGACTTACCAACTACGCCAGAAACTTTGATAGCAACCTTTGCCGACGACACTGCAGTCTTAGCATCTGATAGAGATCCCAACATTGCCTCGCAGAAACTACAAACTAACCTCACTGCAGTCCAAAACTGGTTGAAAAGTGGAGAATTAAAGCCAATGACACCAAATCCGTTCACATAACCTTCACCACTCGCAGAAACACGTGCCCACCTGTTTATCTAAACAATAGCCAACTTCCACAACAAGATGATGTGAAATACCTCGGACTACACCTCGACAGAAGACTTAATTGGCGCAAATATATATTCACAAAACGGAAGCAACTAGGATTAACCCTTACTAAGATATACTGGTTAATTGGGCATAAATCTAAACTCTCGCTAGACAACAAACTTCTGGTTTACAAAACAATAATCAAGCCAATCTGGACATATGGCATCCAACTCTGGGGGACTGCGTCCACTTCAAATATCGAAATTCTAGAGCGTTTCCAAAGAAAAGTGCTGCGCATGATAACAAACGCACCTTGGTTTGTACCAAACACGGTTATCATAAAGGATCTTCGTATCCCCACAGTCAAGGACGAAATTAGGCGTTACAGCTCCCAATACAGTACTCGACTTAGCGCCCATCCCAACATCCTCGCAATAGATCTTATGGATCCGCCCAGCGACAACAGGCGTTTACATCGACATGTGCCAAACGATCTGCCAACCAGATTTTGAATTCTTAGTTTACTTTAAGACTAGTTATAAGTTGTAGTTTGTAAGATTTTTCCCGTTTGTCACACAAAGCCTATAAGCTTATCTGTTATAGAAGTATTCTGCTGAGCATGCTTCTACATGTCTATTTAATTATCAAATGACTTTGCTAAATGTACTTGTACAGCTGCAAATAAATGGGATGTTATAAAAAAAAAAAAATTACATCGAGAGAGCAAATAAAAAGTCTCATAAACACCAAATTATCAGTTTTTAAAACTATTCTCGGTGCATCCAGGTACTGCGGTCATCACAGAAGTTACCTAATTTATTTGACTTGACACTACAGTATACTTTTCTGCAATACTTTTTATTTTCCTTTTCGTTATTTGCAGACGCCCTTTAAAAACTCAAAACAAAAATGATAGATAAAGGTTAAGTCTAAATGGCAAGAGTCATGAGGCAAAACGTTCAAGCATATTTAAGCCAGATTTACCGCTTGTAAATAAAAAAACAACAACAGAAGAAAATAAAAACGGTCAAGAAAATGTATAAACTGACAGCTGTAATATCAATTAAAATAAGCCACTGTATAATCATGGGAGATCTAAATATCAGAGTAATAAAACAGAAAGATAACCAACTAATAGTCAGTTGGACATTTTAGAATAGAACAAACCAATGAAAAAACATCACGTCACTCGACTATAATAGATGTCAAAATTTATAAATAATAAACACGTTTTTATAAAGAATGTAGGTAATGCATATGAAATCCAAACAGTAGAAGAAAAAACCAAATAGGCTATATTACAACACAAGGCAATAAGTAGTAACTGATATCTCACTAATAAATATGTTCGTAATTGAAAACGACTGTTAAACAGTATACAGGTAAATAAGTATTAACATACATAAATAATGGACAATAGGAAAAAAAATTTAATTAAATTTTATTAGCAATCAAAATACACAGTATTCTATCAACTAATTTGCTGGCCTGCAATCTAAAGATTACAGTTTAGATTGATTAAAGAACATAATGAGATCTTATCCAGTGATGAGATCTCTAATACTATTTTATAAGTCATCTGGCCACTGTCTTTTTAATCTTCTTATTGCAGTATCTTCTAATAATAAGGGCTGGATCAAAGGATTTGTGTGTTTCCAATTTTTGGTGGTGTATGACGCCTTTCTCTTGGATGACCTTCTTGTCAGTTGGTATCTTCAAGTCTTTATGGATCATTTCGTTTGTTACGTACTATGGACCCTTAACTATTATCCTTAGAATTTTGAACTGACACCTTTGAATTATTTCTACATTGGATTTACTGGCACAGCCTTACAGCTCTATTCCATAAGTCCAAATGGGTCTGATTACAGATTTCTACAACAGTAATTTTGTTTTCTATGGATATCGTAGACTTTCGACCAATCAACCAATATAACTCTCTCTATTTTAAATCTAGTTGCTTTTTTTGCCTATGTGACCTCTTCAGTTTAATTTGGAATCTAAGTAGAATCCTAGGTATCTTACTGTCTCAGTTTGTGATATTTTCTTAGGGTAAATGTTATATGAGCAGACTTTTAATCATTTACTTTTACATTCCACTCTTTGAGCCAGCGTTTTAGAGCAGATAGATAGTCTTGTATTTGAGTGCGTGCTCGGAGGACTTTAATGTGGCTAGCCAGTATGACAGTATCATCAGCAAATGTGTCCATTATGATATTTCATGAGACTGAGAGTTAATAGATAGAGTGGAGGGCCCAGGACACTGCCCTGGGGTACCCCCGGATTTAACGTATAGTTAAGACTTCTTGTCTTACTTTTATTCCAAATGAAAAATGAAAAGAAAAATATGTTTATCAGAAAGTTTTCAATGAAAGATACAAGAATGGTACAAAAATTACAAAGAAACCTATGGTAAAGTAAAACACATAAAAGGCACACAAAAAAGTAACAAATGCAATTACAAGCAGAAACGAAAACAACCAAATCACAAAAGAAACAATGTACAACTTCATTAGATTTCAAACTCCGTGTCATTGAAAAGAAACAAAATGTAGTAGAAGGAGACAGGAACAGAACAATAGAGTACACCAAGTTTAACAGAACTATACCTAAAAATATAAAAACAGATTAACGCACAAAAAAACAATCGAAGAAAAAAACTACGACACAATGACACAAGATAGAAAAGTAACTTTACAAGTAATGAAAAACTCGTATCACAGATTATATAATTCTGATGTATATATATGATACAGCCAACTTCCATCACTCGGTCCTGGGTAAAATACGATATTCAAATTTCTTTGCCTTGAAATAACATCAAAACTGTAGCACATATAACGGAAATATGGTCATAAAATTGTGCTAATCTAATTATTTAATATTTAAAACAAATAAAATTAAACAAATCATTAAAAATAAGAGTTTAAATAAGTTTGACAACTGTTTCTGAATTTTTACCGAATTCAAGATTATTATGAAAGCAATACTAAATCGCAGACTTAAATTTTTATCTCAATTTGATAATACAAAGAAATACAATAGAATTTGTCACACATGACTTGTCAGCCAAAACTTTGAAATATATCACGCTTTTGTTTGTGCGTTAGTCTTTAACTTCTATGATTGTCATTAGTTACTCCTTCCCAACCAATTTCTCAAATCTTACAACATATTCTCATACGATAACTTTTCCAGAAAGAATATGCATTAAAACAAAAACTTTATACAACAAAGAATATTGTGGGATATGTTAAATAGTTTGATACAAAATTATATCCAGCAACAGTTGAGCAGCCTTGAGATTGCTACATAAATCTACCACATGTGATCTTGCAAAAAATTAAATTGTAATAGTACGTATAACTGTGATCGATCTAATAAAACAAGTTCACTTAAAGGAGATGGTTGCAGTGCCCGAGAACTTGAACCGGAGATACTTGATGAGCAGTGGAGGAGGGCCAAAGTCCTCCCTCCTGCTTAAGTGCATGCGCGCAAAAAAGGCTAACAAGGGCCAACTGTTCCTAAAGCGGTCCCACACCCGTAAGAGTCCAACACCAATAGGGGGGAGGTAGCCACCCCGGCCGGCTAACTCCCTCCCCTCAGTCGTCGTGTCAGTAAGATTTCCCTTACCACATCAAACGAGTAGTTGTCGAGGTCATTTGCGTGATACCTCCTTCCTCATCTGTGACTAACTGGCGGCAATCGTTGCTCACATCTGCGGGATTGGGTAGCTCCACTAGCAGTTTCGCGGGTTGAGACGCACTACTCACTCGTGTCGGTAAAGTTTCCTTCACCACGTTGGTCGAGCCACCGTCGAGGTCACTTGCGTGAGCCTCTACTCCGCATCTTTTGATGCTTTTTGCGCCAGTTGCCCACACTGTTGTGGGATTGGGTAGCTAGAAGCGCCTTTACGAGTCTGGGTCGTAGAGTGAAACGCAGCCCCACTCGTGTCGGTAGAGTTTCCTCCACCCAGTTGGAAGAACAGCCGTCGAAGCCGCTTACGTGGACTTCTACCACTTATCGCTACAGCTAACGGTATCCTTTGCCCACGAATGTGGGATCGGGTAGCCTGAAAAGCAGTTTTAACGGGATAACGTCATGTAGTCTAACGTTTTCGTATACCTGAGACCTATACCGATACAAATACTCTATGAAAATAGTACTCGCATCGGTAGAATTTCTCCTGGCCCGTTTGAGGAGTAGTGACAAGGTCACTTACGTGAACCTCCGCCCCACATCGTTACTACAGGCAGGCATCTGTTACCTACGAATGGGGTAACTCCACCCGCTGTTTTAAGGGTAAACGTTGTGGATTCTATTCAAAAACCATCATCTGTAGAAAAAATAACAGTTTGGGACTTCATTGTCAAATATTTTAATGTCAGAGTAAAGCCGAAGATGACTATTCAGGAGCTATTTGTATTTCACCCAGATTAAAGGCTATGAAAAACTTGGTTCCGCAGTATAAACGGTTTAAAAAAATGACTTTTTAATTGTGGTGATTACAATTTGCCAACCATCAGTTAGAACAATGATGATCTCGGAATATTAAACACTACCGATCTTCGTAAAAGTGTCCGTATTGTAAATGATAGTTTCACACTTTTAAACTTAAATCTAGTTAACAAAATAAGTAGTAACTGTGGGTTTGATTTTTACTTCATCTGCAATATTAATTACTAGTTTAGCTAATGATATATTACTAAAATGTGATTCATCAGCCCGGCCAGTTAATCTTGGAAAATAAATTATTATAGATAATCTAAACTAACTTCATCTATTGTTCAATGCTTCATTTTATTTAGGTACCTTTCAAATACCAGAAAGAATAGCTTTGTGATACTTGTTCACAAAAAAGAAGATAAAAATGATCTAAAAAATAATCGTCCTCTCCCAGAAATGTCACTAATACCAGAATTATTTGAAACCATCGTGTACATTTTTGGATCACCAATTTTAAAAACATAATTAATAATTACTAACATGTTTTTATCAAAAATATACCAACCATAATGATAACTTTTCGATATAATTCATTTTATGCAAAAAAACGTGCAAATATTATTTACAAATTATATATATACAGTATAGAATTAGGTGTTCCACAAGAAATATTATATAAAATTAAAACATTTATATAAAACCATCTCTCACATCTAAAGCGCCAAATCTTTTTATCTTGCCAAACTTCATCGGTTAATTTTCGTTTTTACATTACCTCACATACTTCTTAATCTCAGCCGCTAGGTGGTCGCACCCTTTTCCATCGCTTCCAAGGTTTCCAGTTCTAAATTTTTGTGACCATCATATGGGTATATCACTTTAATCTGTTTTCCTCTCAATTTCTTCTACGATTTTTTTCCATTTTCATACTTTCTCTAATGTCTTCATTTCTGAATCAGCTTTTCCTGCAGCTTCTTCGCAAAACATCTATAGCTAAAATATATTTTTTATTTCTTTTTGTTATTTTTCATGTTTCTGTAGCATAGGCAAAAGTGCTTTTGACAAACGTATTGTATATTGTGTATTGTATAAGTGATAAATAAAACAATAAATTAAACATAAGGCATAAAAAAATAAACTACCTCTATTGCTATTTTACGTTGACCTTAAACCCCAACCCAACAACGAAGAGATATACGATCGTCAATGCCGAGTAAAATGCAAATCCAAATAGAACCACCTAATCAAAGAAAGTATCCATGTTATCTAAAGACCTGACATGACTAAGCTCATCTCATTTAAAACAGACTCGGATAAACGTCTGGACATCAACTTCAATCTAAAACATTTCGACGATCTCAATGCCGCTACAAACTACATAAGTTGTATAATACAAGAAGCTACTGAATATCCACTCCGTAGTCCAACAAAAATATAAATACAACAATTAATACATCATTATACGTTAGAGAACTTGTTTCAAAAAAAGCAAGATGTAAATAATAAAGTAGTAGAAATACTTTAGACAGAACCATATACAATAAGCTGACCAGACAACAAACATTAGAATTACAAGAAATTAGAAACAGTATTTTTGAAACTTACATATCTACCTTATCGAGAGAGGTCAATAAATATGAAAAGCTATTAAAAGTTTTAAAAGACCGGTAGTATATAATCCGCTATTAAGAAAAGGGGGTGGCAGTTGGGATAATAAGATCAGGCTAAATCATTATTTTTGCACATCTATCGGAAGTCTTTAGTCCAGCCCTAAATATAATAATGATAGCCCAAATATTGAGAAATTCTTAAGCAGCCTTTGTCCAATAAGATTGCCAATAACGGTTTTCTCTCCCAATAAAGTAAAACACAGAATTCCAAAATGTAAAAACCACAAAGCTCTTGGATTCGATTTAATCACTCCGCAAGTGCTCAAAGAATTACTAAGAAAAAGCATAATACTATTGACACTGTCTATATATATTACATAGTAACTTGTAAATTCGCTTAAACATAACTTATACACAAAACCTGGAAAGTTACTGGATGATGTAACATTCCACCAGCTTATCAGCTTATTTACAACCATGTCCAAAATATTTGAGAAAGTTGTATTAGAAAGGTTTGCAAAATTAATTAACCTAAATAAAATAGTACCATCTCACCAGTTTGGTTTTCGAGAAACTTACTCAACAATCCAACAAAGGCATAGAATAATAAATGAAATTTTAAAAAGTTTTGAAGAGAAGAAATTATGCACTGTCACCTTCCTGGACATAAAATAAGCATATCATCGTATGCGACATAATGGATTGCTATATAAATTGACGTTTACTCTACCCACATATGATCTATACCTCACTGGCCGCTACTTTCAAACTAAATATATACTGCAGACATCCACTTACTACCTTATCAAATCCAGAATTTCCTAAGGTAATTTTTACTGATGATATGCCAACAACAGCTAACACTAGAATTGCCACTTTGCGGACGATACCGCATTAATTACTAGTAATGAAAAGCCATGGCCTCTTATAACCTTCCGTACTACCTCAATCCCCCTGCAACCTGGTTAACTAAATGAAAAATCACCGTCAATCAAGATCGAACTAACAATAAACGGCATTCGAATTCTTGTGAAAGAAGAAAAATATACCTACGTTTAACACTTGATTGCAAACTTACATGGAAAGCTCACATTATAAACAAGAAAATACAAATCAACATTAAGGCACAGCAAATGAATTGGCTAATAAAACAAAAATCCTAGCTCACCTTAAACAACAAGTGTCTTATATAAATGTATAACTAAGCCAACTTAGACTTATGGGTACAGCTCTGTACTAAGACTTCTAACATCAAGGTCGTCCAAAGAATACAATCAAATTATTAAGAATAATGTTTAATCCCCATGGTAGCTAAACAGCATGATAATGAGTCAGACGTTTGCTTTGTCGACAATTAAATTTGCAAGCTAACCAGAAGATACCTAAATAATCTCCGTGGACATCCTAACGAAAAAGCTAGTAATCTTCAACTAGAAGTAGGAGGAAGATCAGATATAGATGTCCCACGGATATAGATTCATAGTTTTTATTAAGCTGTCAGTACAACCAATTATTTAATAGTAGTTAATTCGAAGCCACTGAGCTACTTCTCTCTTCTTGTATAATTTATTAATCATATTTGCTTATTGCCTGTATAGATCAGATTATAAATCTTGAGTATATAATGCAGAGCACCACAGCCGGGTTCGAACCCCAGCAAATGGGCAAATGCCATTTAATGCTCTCCGGCCGTCATACAAATACTTTAGACGGTCGTGACGTACCTTATCTCCTTCTTCTAAATTAACGAGTTAGACTAGCCATTTGCCCGGAATATGCCCAAAATGGTTCACAGTACCGCACAATTGTGTGCGGTTAGAAACAAGCTAAATAGTTTACTTAAAGGGAGGAAGAAAAAGAAGAGTATATAATAATAATAAATTAATGCAAATAATAATTCTGCTGCAACCTTATTTTAGCAAATTTTTAAAATTATTCTTAAAAAATATATAATAACTAGGAGTTGCCCGCCAAAAGATATTTTTGGCGTCCTAGACTGACAATTTTTCACCCGCCTTCCCTCAAATTTTTGCAAGGTGCGAACGTATAAATTTTTAATTAGACCGGCTTTTTCTCTGGATCAGAAACATGGAACAATTTAACGCCCATTCATGGTGGACGTAAGCATAAGCCGCCCATAGGAAATACGTAATACGTAAAGTTGAATTAATGCGAAGCTTATGCGCTCGTTCATAATGCACTCCCGTAATTTTTACGTTTTACGTTCATTTGCAGTAATTTTTAATTTTTCTCTAGATTAATGTTGGCAACAGAAACAGAATGTTTGTTTTTATTCTAAAATAGCTGTACCCGGCCACGCGTTGTTGTGGCTTTGCTTTTACGTCCAACAGATGGCGCTGTTTTAAAAAAATGTTTTTATCTGTCACAGGTGTGACATCTATACAATACAATGATCAAAATATTTAAATAATTCAAAAACGGTTAAAGTCAGAAGGCTAATTTTTTGCGCCGAATTAGCAAATATAGTTGTGAACGTGGTGTGCAAGTTTCAAGGAAATCGGTTGAAGCGTCTAGGAGGAGATAAAATTATAAGTTTAGGAGAAAGAAAGAAAGAAAGTTAGGGAGATAAGGCAATTATATTATAAGATGAATGGCATATAAAGTATACATCTATGGGTTAAATAGTTGACAAAAATAGTGAATAAGTAAACAGTTTGTCGCTTAGTTTAAGTAAAAGGTAACTTATAGGCAATTTTAAGCTTCTATACCTGAAAGAAAAGCCTAATAAAATCGGTGCGGATGTCTCTCTGTCCATTGCATCTTGCTACCCAAAAACTACTGAACCTAAAGACAGGGGGTTCATATCCGCGAGCTGGCATAAGTGAGATGTCCTACAACAACGCAATAAGGATTTTTAGCGGACCCAGCTTCCAATATGTTATTCCTTAAAACTTTTGATCAAAGCAGCTTCCAACTTGGAGACCAGCTTCTATTTCCGTCATTTCGAACATCTGTCACGCCTTATAATTTTTGATCTGTCATAGATAGAGACATAACGTTTTTAGTATCCAACTAAGGACCATAAGTCAAGTCCAGACGTAAAAATAAACCTGATCAGAAAAACTCGAGACGGGTTTGACCGAAACTGGCCGCAAAGTTTTGTTTATGTATAGAAGCCCCGGACATCTGTGGAACCGGAATTCCATGTCTGTACTTGTATTATAAATTCATCCTACGTGCAGAGGCATCAATAAAGACCAGGAGCACTAAGTTAAACTGAGCTGCTATTTAAATATTTTATTTAAATATTTAAAGTGAGCTATCCGCAGTTTAATGGCTCATATTAAAAATATGTTTTGTATTTTAAATTTGAAAAACAAAAAAGTGCTAAAAGTTTTTAAAAGAAAATCAAACTGCTTGAGTACCAGTCTTCCGGTTTTTCGTGTCAAACTGTTAAAAAGCTAAAACAAATAAACACCACTGTAATAAATTATTAATATTCTTTGTTACATAACCCAGTTGTTGAGCGTACAAATTGATTTATAAATTTTAATATTACCCCCAAAATTATCAATTTACATTTCTCAAAGTAAAATGCACATTGTTTATAAAGAAATTAAAAAAAGCATTGGCAAATGGTTTTCATTTGAAAATTCAGCTAACCTGATCCAAGAATTGGACTCAGCCTCTGAGTGTCACAAACCAATTTAAATGAGGAGTGATAAAAAAGCAACACTTTCTAAATAAACCAGGGTTTAGCTGGACTGGTTGGTAGCACCCTGTAAGGTCCTACATGAAATGATTGTAAAACTCTGTTTTCTATCCTCTCTCTCTCTCTCTCTCTCTCTATCTCTCTCTCTCTCTCTCTCTCTCTCTCCCTCTTACTTTTCTTATCCTATAAGGAAAATAATGTAATCGGTGGAAATTTGACCTACCCAGTTTTTCACATTTCTGGACGAAATATAGCCTCGGGACACCAAAAAAGTTGGTTTGAGCCAATATTCGTGTGTGTGTGTGTGTGTGTGTGTGTGTGTGTGTGTGTGTGTGTGTGTGTCTGTCTGTCAGTAAACAGGATATCTCGAGAACCGCAAGAGCTAGAGACTTGAAATTTGGTATGCAAGTTACTTGTAGGTAGGGACGCAGTGCGAAGCTTTTGGTAAAAATCGGCAGAGTCGTTTGGTCGCAAGGTCGCAAAATCGGTCTCAAAGCGGTCGCGAATCTAAACGGTTGAAGGTACAAAAAATTCATGAGAATAAAAATGATTTGTTATCATGAGATAAACATGAATTTAAAATAAAAGTTGGTAAAATAAGAACTCGAAAAAAATTGAAGTTCATGATTTTTAATATACCGGATGTTCATAAAATGTTTCGGGAAATTTATATTACCGAATAAACCAGACCGAGACGAACAAAAAATTACAATAAAATACAAATAAATAAGTTACAGCCGATTAAAAATTAATTAAACGGACCAATCACAGCGCGCTCGGAGAGCTTCCTGGCCGACTGCGGGAGGACGGGGGGAACGCTTGGCCGCTAGGAGCGAGCACGCAGGCGATAATGGAGAAGGTTGTGCAGCCGAGCTCGCACGGTTACCTTCAGTGACGTAGCAAAATTTTAAGTACGAGTCAATTATTGTCTTGTACTGTTTATTTTAATCAGCTTTCGAGTGTTGAACTTGCGCCTCGTCCTTTTTTAAACTAACAAGTTCCGGGACGAGAGCAGCGCAGGGTCGAGACGATGGACCCGGTATAATATATAATAATAGGATAAGGAAAGTCGTGTGAT
Source organism: Sinelater perroti (assembly GCA_036346155.1). Lineage (NCBI taxonomy): Eukaryota > Metazoa > Arthropoda > Insecta > Coleoptera > Elateridae > Sinelater > Sinelater perroti. Next base: position 8,688,915 of record JARFIY010000265.1, read on the forward strand.
GTTCACACCAGATTTTTTTTATTGAAAATAATGTTAATTTACAATCTACCTAACAAAAGTATTCAGTAAATGTGATGCTAAGGGAGGCAGTGAAAGGAGAAGTCATCCATTGATGACACTCCCTAGGAGCACCATTTACGGGAAGTTGGTGAGGTCTTCAGGCTATGCTTTCTTCATTCTTCGTATTGGTGGATGATAAGTGAAAGGCTGGTGAATTAGTGGATTGCTGTGTCCATCTAACTTCTGGTGGTAATTCATCGCATATCTTTTGATTTCATCGACAACGAATGGGACGTCTAGGTCTTGGTGGATTATTTGGTTGGTTACAAACCAGTGCGCATCAACAATTGAGCGGAGAGTTTTTAACTGAAATTGTTGCAGTGTTTTTATTCTGGTCGGTTTAGCACATCCCCAAAGTTGTATACCAAATGTCCAAATTGGTTTCAGCATCGTTTTGTAGAGTAGCAGCTTATTTCGGATCGATAGCTTTGAATGTCTACCAAGGAGCCAGTACATTTCATGGTATTTAAGGTTTAATTATTTGCGCTTAGATTGTATGTGTTTGTTCCACGTGAGCCGTTGATCAAGATGTAGTCCCAAGTATTTTACGTCGGTTTTTACCGGTAATGGAGCATTGTTAATGCTGACAGGCGGACAAATATTGATTTTAATAGTAAACGTTATTTGGGCTGACTTTGATTGATTAACTTTTATGCGCCACTTATCTAACCATGTGCTGATTATATCGAGGTGTTGGAGGTTGGAAGTTGCACTATCCGCATTTTCATGGGTGGAAAGTATTCCCGTGTCGCCAGCGAAGGTAGAAATCACAGTGCTGTCAGTTTCTGGCAGGTCAGCAGTATAAACAAGGTAAAGTAGGGGGCCCAGGACGCTTCCCTGAGGGACACCGGATTTGATGGGGTAATATTGGGATAGTTCGTTATCGCAATTGACAGAGTAATAGCAGTCTGTTAGGTATGACTTAAGGAGCAAGTAATAGTAGCTCGGTAATGACTCTTTTAGTTTATTTAGCAGCCCTGTGTGCCAAACCTTGTCGAAGGCCTGGAACACGTCCAGGAACACAGCGGCGCAATACTTCTTTTCTTCTAGAGAGGATGAGATTTCATTTACTATTCTGTACGTTTGATATGTGGTTGAATTACCCTCTCGAAAACCGAACTGGTGTTGTGGTAGGTGTTGAAATATGTCTGTATCTTGGCAAAGTCGTTTAAGAAACAGTTTTTCAAATAGTTTACTCATTATAGGCAAAAGGCTTATTGGCCGATACGAAGTCACACTTTCTGGTTCCTTGCCGGGTTTGGGTATCATTAATATATGTGCGTACTTCCAGGTGATTGGGTAATATGAGAGACTTAACATCCGATTGAAAATTGTAGTTAGGAGTACGACAGTTTTCTTGGGCAGCATTTTTAGAATTTTTCCAGTTATTAAATCATGACCTGGCGCCTTAAATTGGTTCAGTTTTTGAATTTCATATATAACTTCAGCGGAAGTAAACGGGTTTATTGGGAGTAACATTTGACACGGGATGTCTAGAGATGCTTCGATTGCGTTGTCTCCAGGGGCTGCCGTTGCTTCAAAGGGAGTGAAGACGTCGGATAAATGTTCTGCAAAAGTGGTTGCTTTATCTATAGGAGGTCTTGTCCATGTTCCATCTGCTCTCTGATATGTCTTTGGGTACTTGAGGCCTCTTAAGGTTCTTCGTGGCTCTCCAGATTGAGTGATCCTCTTGTTTCAAGTTCGTTAAATACTCAGTGAAGTTATCATTTTGTATCTCTCTTAATAGTTTATGAAGTTTACGCGTTAAACGATTGTAGATAGTTTTATCAGCAGGATTATGTGTCCTCTGCCACGTTCCTCTGGCTCTCCTCTTTTCTGCGATCAGTTCTTTAACCGTTAGAGGTATGGAAGCAGTAGGTTTTCATGATCAGTTCCGATAGGGGTTGACTCCCAGGCAGCCTTTTGGATTACATTAGTGAGATGATTAGTCGCTTCGTCTAGTTCGTTGGGGGTCTTTATTCGTAGTTTAAGATTTGTGTTGTCTTCCAAGTATTGTTGAAAAAGTTCCCAGTTTGTTTGTGTAGACACTAGTTTGTGGTTGAGTGATTTTTTGATAGTAGAGGTACATAAGTTTAGTATGACTGGCGAGTGATCTGACGACAGGTCATTACTTGCTTCTACCATTACGTAATTGGTAGCTATACCATGGGAGATATAGAAATCGAATAAGTCGGGAAGTTTATTGTAGTCTGACGGCCAGTAAGTGGGCACTCCGGAGGAGTGGCAAGTGAAGTGGTTTTGTGTGATTGATTGTAAGAGATTACGACCTTTTGTTAGTATAATTCTAGAACCCCAGTGGGTGTGTTTAGCATTCCAATCGCCACCCGCAATAAATTTACTGCCCAGAACAGAGAAGAAGCTATTATATTGGTGAGTAGAGATGTTATGTCTGGGGGGACTGTAGATAGCTGAGACAACGAAAGACCAACAAAAGGAGTTGATTTTAACATTTGTAGCCTGTATGAATTCTGTTTGATAGTTTTCCACTTCAAAATGTGATATGGAATTTTTAACGATAACCGCAGATCCTGCATGGGCAGTGCCATCTGGATGCGTTGTATGGTAGATAGAATAATTGGGTATTCGAAACATGGTTCTTACAGTAAAATGGGTTTCACTCACTAACATAATGTCAATTTTATTCATTTGTAAGAAAGCTATTAATTCTTGTTTATGGTTTATTAACCCGTTTGCATTCCACGTCCCAATTCTTAGTATATTGGCCATTAAGGAGTTATTTTGTTTATGACAGTTGTTAACAAGTTGAGCATTGTATTATTTTGATGCATTAATTGAGCAAACATATTTTGAAGTTCGGCTAGAAAGGTGGTTAGTTGTTCTCCTAGGTTGACTTGCTCGTTGGGACTTCCTTTGACGACTTGACTGTAAGATTGCATATGGTTTATATGTGGCATTATGTTGGGTTGCAGCGGAGTGGCTGGGACAGGGTTAGATGGTTGTCAAGGTATCAGTCTTCTGATAGATGTTGTTTGATTATTTGCTTTGTAACGCATATTTATTAAGTTTTTGTATGTTAAACATTCTTTATAGTTTGCAGAATGGGTGCCCTCACATAGAGCGCATTTGGCTAGCGAGCTTCTTGGCTTTGTACAGGTTTTGGTGTCGAGGTCATCACCGCATTTGACATATTTGTACTGTCTCAGGCAGTAAGCCTTCGAATGGCCGTGATTTTGGCACCTTGTGCATTGTATGATATCTCGTCTTTTATGTGGGGCTCCAACAGTTGCAGAGAAATTTTACATCATACATACTTTTATTGTTTGGGTTAGATTCCAAGTCGACATAGAAAAGTGGAAGCAGATCTTTGCTAACCCTGTGCCTTATATTTGTTATATTTCGGACTTTATGGTTAAACTGTTAGACTACTCTGCATGCCCGCTCTTCTTTGGGCTGATAGGTGTGATGGATAGTTTTCTTCTCTTAAGTGCCTGATAATATTTCTGTATGTTTCGGAAGTGAGTGCGTTGAGTTTAACTGTATTGTTAGCAAGTGTTTTTCTGTAATATTGCTCATTCTCAGCAACTTTAGCAATATTCTCAATCTTCCGTTGTAGTTTGTGACCCCATATATAAATATAGGAGGAGACTTAATAGCTTTGGTTGTATTTTCATTTCTTCCAGAACTCTGAGGGGTGGTTGGTTCTATATTATGGCCAGATAGTGGTTGGAATCGATTTTGAGTTATGGTTTGCGGTTGCATCGTAGGAATATGTTCGGCAGGTTTTTTCGACCGTTTTCTTTTTTCGTCACTTGCCAAGAGGGCATTGGTTTCTCCATCTATTTCGATGTCATCGCTGTCGTTAGTTTGCAATGTCGATGGATCATTAGAGTGAGCTGCCGTACTTAAATAAAAATCTGGGGTTGGAAGTTGTAGGGGAGGTAATTATTGGTTACGCGAATGATGGGTAGGGTTAAATTGTGTCTGAAAATTCTGCTGACCGCCATAAGGTGTCTTTTGGTAGGTTTGTTGCAGTTGGGGCTGGTTATAACTAAAATTAGTTACATACCCGTAAGTGGCGTTACGATTGCCAGTATTAATTGAATACATATTACTCCATTAGTTGAAAATCGAAAACTTTAGTCCGATAATTCAAGTATTTAATCGGTGCGCTTGACCTAAGGTCAGCAGCGAGGCGCGCGATTGTGGTTATCGCGTAAAGCAATTCACTATTCAAGCGTGTAACACTGCACTTTCAAAGATAGTAGAGCACGTCGAGCGTATGTTTACTCTTTGAAAGCCAAAATGAAACTCTCTCTCTTTTTAACGGTTTATTTGGTTTTACAAGTCATGAGGAGTTAGCCCATGCCCTCATACCCCAACTTGAGGAGCAGTAATTTTTATTTTGAATATATTATTCCTCCCTAGATAGTCTCCACCACTCCAAAGAACTATCTTCCCTGTTTGGCTCTTGTGCCTCCTTTGTTGTTGAAATTTTCTTTAATCTTCTTCCACCTTAAGAACCGTTGGCCGGTTCTTACTTGTAGACCTAGGCAGAAGCTCACACCGAGTGTTATCAGGCAAGTCAACTAAACCTTAATTTATTTAGGAGGTATTACTCTGTTATCACTCCCCATTTATCCTGGCTTGTGGCAGATAGAGCCTGAGTCCAATTCTTGGATCAGATTGGCTGGGTTTCTCCAAAAAAAAAGCATTTCTTAATGCCTTTTTTCATTTATTTATAATCGATATGCATTTTACTTACAATCAGAGAAATGTAAGTTAATAATTTTGGGGGTAAATTCTAAAATTTATGAACTTGTTAACATGTCATTATATTGTACGAGGGGCAACTTTTGATCCGAAAAATCGAATTTAATGAATTATATGTCAATCGACAGGGCTTGACAAGCTGTTCTTAAAAACATAAAAATATTTTTTGTAACTATTTACATGTTTTTAAACAGAAACTACAGCAATTATTGTTAATTACAACTAATAATACTGCTGTTTAGTTACATGACAAAAATGACCTATGGTCGTTAATAAAGGTTGTTATAATTATTAAAAATAACAATCTCGTCTGATACAAGGTGGTCATTAATTAGATATAAGTGCATTTGTGAACAAACCTCATAAAAATCATGTAAGTGTTGTTTACAGTGTGTCCGACAATACCCATGTGGAATCAATTTCGAAATAGCATAGGCATCTGCTGTGTATGCGTTTTCCAAAAGTGTACAAATCATTTAATATTGGTATAACTGTACAAAAGATGCGAACGAAACCGCCAGAAAGTGGAAGCGAGAAGTAGACCAAAAATCGACATTAGACCCAAGGATAGTGAACACGTATTTACAATATATGTTATCTATGTTGAAAATTTTTCATTTTTTAACATGATTGAATAAATAAAAAATTTTATAAATTTTTAATTGAATTTATGGATAAAAAGATCGTAGAAGATTGTTGCACTAATAGATATTAGATCACTTTATGAAATTTTCGAATTGCTTATGAATATCCTTGAATTATTAAAAATTAGCATCTTATTTGTTTTAGCTTTCTAACAGTTTGACACAAAAAACCTGAAGACTGGTAATCTAGCAGTTTGATTTTCTTTTGAAAACTTTTAGCACTTTTTTTATTTTTTAAATTTAAAATACAAAACACATTTTTAGAATAAGAACCATAAAATTATGGATACCTGACTGCAAATATTTAAATCAAATATTTAAATAGTAGTGCTCTGCACATAGGATGAATTTATAATACATTTTAAAAATTGCTTCTAAGTTACTTTCTACTTAAGCTAACCTAAATTTATGTCAACTCCTTCATTTGGCTTTTGTTGCTTTATTTCTCTTGAACTGAATATATAGTGACACTGAATAAGTTAACGAATACAAGAATACAAAAAAAGAGATTTAAAAATTCATTATCTGTCAGTACGACAATCTTCAATCAAATTTTTCAAAATACCGACAAAAATTAGACATATTGGAGCCTCTAAAATGACAAAATAGTTTTTCTATTGTTCCAAACAAAAGTAAAATTTAACATCTGCATCCAAAGTTGGTACAGATTACCAAGCATTCAATATATTAGAATTAAATATTTACCCAATATTACTCAAATAATAAAAAAATTGTACATACTATTGTTTTGTATAATCCTACCTTTATAACCCATAATCTTTAAGCCACAAATGTATACTTTATATGCTATCCATGCATATATATTTTTTTGAAGAGTAGTTTTAAAAATCACTAAAATAAAATAACAGAATTTTTAATATCTGACTTATTTTTTTATTATTTTGAATAGGTTTATAATCGGCCCTATGAGAGCAATAAGTAAATATGATTAATGAATTATACAAGAAGGGAGAAGTAGTCCAATGACTCCGAATTAACTACTATTAAGTAATTGTTGCATTGACAACTTAATTAAAGCTATCTATCCATCTAGTCTTCTTCTTGCTTCCAGTGGAACGCTAAGATTACTAACTTAATCGTTATCATGTGCTTGCAAACTTCATCGTCGACAAAGGAAATGCTTGAGTCATCGTATATAGTTTTGTTGCTTACCTACCATGGGGCATTAAACATTATTCTTATATTTTTTATTGTATCTTTTAGACGATCTTGATGTTAGAAGGCTTAGCACAAGCTACAACCTGTAAGTCCAAATTTATTCATTTTATGAATGAATAAAGTCAAATTTTGCCTAAAAATTGTTGTTTTATTAGTCATCCTACGAACTTATTAAGTGATGTGTTACTTTGGAATATGTGGAATAGTTCCTTGTAAACTGTTGGATATTTTTTGTAATTTGTGGCGTTCGATGGTTTACAATTTAACATTTCTAGTTTTACCTCTAAAATTGTGCTAGTCGTTGTAGACTAAGCATTCTTTAAAGCTAGCGGTGTGCACACCGACAGGTGTATTTTTTGGTTTCAGAGATTTTGCTGAATTGTGGCTATCATCGCATTTCATGCATCTGAAGGGACTTTTATAATATGTTTGAAAGTGTCCCTATAGTTGGCATAATGTGTATTATATGATACCTTTCTTTTTATTAAGTGGTTCTATTTGGATTTGCATTTTACACAAAAATTGAAGATCCTATATCCCTTTGTTATTTGGTTTGGATTCAAGATTTACGTACAATAGCATTATAGATAGTTTATTCTCTATATTTTATATTTTATTTTATTATTATTTAATTATAAAATTTTTTGGGATTTAGCTGGTTGAGGATTATAATTTTGTTAATTGATAAAAGATTATTGAATATTAATTCGTTGGGAATTGCGGTATAGATAACGCAGGAAGTGTTGGTTGTGGTTGAATTTGTTGCTGATACGGCGCGCGCTGGACTGCTGCATTTGGTGGTAATTATTTTTAAAAGCATATTTTAAGCCATTATTGATTAATAAGGCCGTGTATCTTAATATTAAATATGTTTAAAATTATTCACTTGCTTGAAAATAATCATTTAACCTTACGGCCGCACTATCGCATATTGACTTCACCGATAGCGGAGCGTTAAGTTTACCCCTTACACGATGAAATTCAAATTGCGTCTATTTGTATTAATCCATATAAAAAAATTTGAAATTCTACAGACGTACATCAGACGATAAACTACAAATCAATTGTTTATTAAATTAGAAGAAAGTATTGTGTAATACACTAAAGATTACTTGTACAAAAATTACAGTAACAGAAAACGATAGCCCTATCATATTTATTTTTATTAAATATAATAAGGAAAAATAAAAGTTTAAGTGAATAATTGCAAACGTATAGGTCAAGATTAGAAATACGACTGAGCAGCTTTAAACTCAAACGAAAAAACATTTAGCAGCAATTTTAAAATTTAAAATTCTCGACAGTGTAACTTATAAAACAAAATTATGTACATTATTACAAAAGTTACCATTTGGGAAAAATTAACCAATGAACAATTAATATTCTGAGTTAAATCATTATCAAAAAAATTGGAGTTTGTAAAAAACTACCTTTTGCATGCTCTACTTCATTATATATTTATTTATTAAATCAAAAGTAAAATTTTAGTAGGGGATGTACTGGGTTGGGTAAAAGAGTCCTCTGAAGAAGTCTTCAAAACTGTGATTTAAGTCTTCTCAAAATTTCAGATAGTCTTATGCCCTTTATCGTAAAAAACTTTAAGGAAAAGGGCACTTTGCCATGACATAGTGATACTAAATAAAGAAGCAGTAGTCAAAAGTTCAAAGCACCCTGCAGAAAAACTCTCCTTGAACCATCATTATCTAGACCTCTCAAATGTTATGCCTTTATCCGTTCTCGTCTCAGTGCGTACAAAGAAATTTTATATTTCGTTCACCTTTATATATTACATTTATAGATGTATACATCACTTTGTATAATGTGTCTTTCACCAGGACATAATGTAATCATGGCTCAGTTAAAAAGCACGTTCTATTGAGAAAGGGCAAAAGTATATCTAGGTAATTCTAAAAACTTTTTCTATGGCTCTAATAAGTCAAAATGATTTCAGATGTAACAAACTTGTCCTCTTAGTAGAAGTAAATACAGTATCTGGATTATTTGTAATCGGAGATAAATCAAATTGGCTTAAGTCAGTACTTAGGTAGATAATCGCTAAGTAAAGTTGCCCACCATTGCTCGCTAACAATTAGTGGACCAACATGGTGTATTAAATAAAGTGAACTATATAACTAATTTACAATACCAGTATAAAAAATAATATTTATTCGATACAAAGACATCAGTATATATCTACAAAATGTATATTTAAAGTAAAATGTATTAACTTCAATTTACTAAAGAATACAGCTAAAAATAAATGTACAGAGAACATTATAAGCAACAAACCTATACTATTTTTTTCTTTCTTTTTCCGAATTTTTTGGTACTTATCACATTCCAGTTTTCCAATCCGTTCTTCATTCTCCTTCTTCTGTTCTCTATTCCATTATTTTTTCTATCATCCCTTTCCTCCAGCTTTCCGTTTTTTACTTTCTCGAGAGATCATTTCTATTGCTTTCTTCGGATTGCAGTTCTCCATTCATTCGCAATGTTCTTAGCTTTTTTTGTTTTTGTTTTGTTAATTGCTATAACTGCACTTCATATAACTTTTCACTATACTGTTATGTATGGTTTTTCTTTCTCTACTTATGTTTCTATCCCATAGTACCTAATTAAGTATTCTCATGGCTTATTTTCCTTTTATTATTCCATTCTATACTGTCGACCATTGTATTCTTATTATATGTGAACGTCCAGGTATGTATGATAATCGTAACCTTTTACTTTTACCCTAATTTATACTTCCACATTTTCGATCTTCCCCTCCTATTACCAAATATTCTGTTCCTCTTATATTTACCTTCAGTTGCCATTTTTCATAGTCCTCAACTAAATTTTCTGCCATGTAATGTATGTTATCTTGATCTTGAACTACAAGAACTTGGTTTTCCGCAATCCGTCGTTATTTTTCTATATAATTTGAGATGAGTGAATATATCGTCCGTATATGATCATCCCTTTTAAATTCACTTCGTCATTCTGATTCCTGCTCTCTATACTGTTCTTCTATTTTATTACTTAATATACATTTAGTCACCTCGATAAATCTAATATGGGTGTCTATGTATATGATGTTATTTGATCTTAACTACAAGAATGACTTGGTAAGACTTTCATCATATCTCGTTATTTTATATACATTAATGCGATGAGGAAAACGTACCTCATTATATTCCCTTAAAATCAGGATGGCAGAAATATACAAGATTCATGCTCACTGATAACGTCCAATGAGGATACGGCACAAGCAGAAGAAGATATACATCTATAAATTTTGCTTAGTGTCTTTATTCTTTAATATTCTAATTTGTTGTTCTCTTTTTATGTTTATATTATATGTGTTTTTTCCATTTAGTTAGTAGTAGACCTTCATTTATTATTTTAGTTATTAGTTTTAATTTTAAAAGCTTCGAGTCTTATTTTACTAACTTCTTCGAAACATTTTCTGGCGTAAGAATTTTACCAATTTTTAATGTTTTTTCTTTTCTTATTTCTTCCCTGTTATATCTACATACTTGCCTCATTGTACTTCTGTACAATAAACTTTATAAACACTAATAATTAGTTATATTAATTTATTATATCGCTATGCTTTGAATCTTTTTCCTTCTATATACTGTTTTTGTATCTCCTTTTCATTTTTATGTTTTTCTCTATAACCACATTTCACATATTTTTTTGTTGATCTATATATCTATCTTTATCTATTTTTATATTAAACTATTTCAAGGAAAGCTGTTTCCTATCTCTCACTTTAATTAATATTTAATCACTGTTCCTTAAATTATTTTATATTTTTTAATTGTCCTGTGCTATGAAACAAAATGTTTTGATATTTTATTAGTTACATAACATTTTATCTTTTTTCTGTAGATGTGAATAGTGTTATTATGTCCATAATAATTAACAATAACTCATAAATTATTTATTAGATATCGTTATGTTTTGCTCTATTTGTGATTTAGTTACAAATAATAACAAATCAACATTCACAAGACTTAAATTTGATTCAGCTTAAACAACAATAAAACATTTTCTATCTTATTTTACAGAATTTTAGGTAAATTTTATAGAAATACTACCTATTTCAAAAGCCTTGATGTCACGACTTCTGAAAAATTTTGTTTCATGTCTCCTAGACATTAAAACCACCCCTAGCTAAGTTAGGAAACTGTCTCAATTTTTATTGGATTTGAATTAAACGTTGAACACATATTTCAACTAAGTACGTAAATAGCCAAAGTTGTTCAAAAAAGTGGAACATTTTTAAATTTTGTTTGTTTTCTTTGTCAGATCTAAACCATTTTCGCGCATACGTTTCTTAGACGTATATTTAGGCATGGTTCAAAAAAAAATCATCGGATAAAGAGAAGGATACATATACCTAAAAGTGTATATTAAATTTTCGTTAAATTTATTATCTTTCTCTTGATGACCTTGCCACAAATAATTTTTTGCAAGCGTATGCACTTCATTGTGCTATTTTTTTGCTGAGAGCCGTTTGACTTTGTCTCAAGTAGCAATGCAGTCTTATTGTACTTTACAGCACTTTTCCAGTATACTTGTTTGTTGCACCAGTCTGTGCAAGTCGCTTACTAAATAGTTGCTACATTCTTCTGGATACATTATTGGTTTTCCATAAATAGCTTTTCTCCTGTGAACTGAAGCCTCACATTCGCATAAGATGTGGATGGGAATCATTAGTTCCTTGCCGTAGCTCAGGTCTTATCATACAACCTTTAAAAACAATGCTCTAAAGGAGACCTATAATAATTTGTAACTGATTCCTGCTTTATACTAACAGTTCTTCAGTTTGTTTACGAGATGGTTCTTTTATGAAGATTTGGCGCGTGTGTTTCGAAGTAAGCGGACGTGTATTTCTCCAATATAAAAGTGCCCAAAACACTCTACCTGCTATTTAAGCCCAGGCTTGCATTTTTATTTGTTTTTAATTGGTAAATGATAGCTAACCAGAGGTTACAGTCCGCTTCTAATCGAATATCTACACGTCAGTGCTGGTGCGCCGGGTGTAAATGGGTGCTGATCGCCGTCATTGACCGCAAGGTCTCTGATATGGCATTCAGTTATTTATTATTTTCACTCCGTATTAAATCTTAAATTAAATTTAACATAAATTATCAAATAATGAAGCATGGCTCACTTTCAATCTGACTTTTATTCTTACCCAAATCAAGCTAGCCCACAACAACAATTTTAACACCAGACCTATAATACATCACACAACTTTTTTTCACCTCAACCAGTATTCACTAAATCCTTATCACGCACAAATGACAAATATGTACCCAATAAATCAACAACAACATTATACGGCCCTTCTAGCCTGTAACAAGTCAGGAAAAGAATGGCACTTAGTCAACCACAACAAAAAGAGATGCAGAAGCCCCGAAGATACCTCAAATGACCAAACTCAAGGAAAAACCCAATATTGGATAGACGACCCAGTACAAACCAATAATAGATATGAACCACTAAATATAGAAATTGATGAGCTAGGAAGCACCTCACAAGGAGTAACTACATCTAAAGTCTCTAAACCGCCACCTATTTATGTATCTAATGTTAAAAATATTAATCTCCTGATATCGCTACTTAACGAAATTGTAAAAGACAACTATACACTAAAAGCACTAGACAACGATCAAATTAAAATCCAAAATAATACAAGCGAAATTTATACACTATTATTAAAACACGAAATTCCACACGTGCAAGCCAAAGCAAGAAAGAACATTTAAAGTTGTAATAAAAAACGTCCATCATTCAATAGACACGGAAGAAATCAAACAGAATTTAAAAACACTCCGCCATAAAGTAGCTAATATATGGATCATAAAACAATGGCCAAACAAAATTTTGCTCTCTATGTTTATAGTGGAAATTAAACAAAAATAATAAAATCCAACGTAGAACACTATCAGCTAGATAAATATGAAAAACCCAATTTACAAGCTACTACTATTCAAGTTAAAGACAAAACAGCAACTGTAAAGATTTCCGCTGTTTATAGACCTCCAAAACACTCAACAAAAAAGAAGATTACTCTCATTTCTTCCGAAGTTTAGGGAATAGATCTATCGCAGCCGGCGATCTTAACGCAATATACCAAGATTGGGGCTCTCGCGTCGCAAGAACTGATGGGCGTGAACTACTAACAGCATGTATACAAGCAAACAATATAAATTACTTATCGACTAGGAAACCGACCTATTGATCTATGGATCGCCGGAAAATCCCTGATCTAATCGATTTCTGCATTATTAAAGCGTTAAATGTAGACCAACTTTACAATCAAATCGTGTTTAGGAATAGCTGTTGACCATTCATCTCTTATAATCACATTCCACTCAGAAGTAACACACATTCAAACACGACTAATACTCTGCAATACAAAGCAGATTAACAGATAAAATAAACTTAAAAATACCATTAAAAATCAAATACGATATAGGAAAAGCTACAATAGAATTAACTAAAATAATCTAACAAGCGGTATGAGAACCTACACCCACTAAGAAAAATCTCAACACAACAGCTGCCCCTTAATATTAAAACAAAAAATATTCGAAAAAAACACCTAAGAAAACGATGGCAAATCAGACCTCGAAACTAACGAAACTTTTACTCCAATATAAAAACCAAGACATCTAAGATTACCTAGTCAATCTCACAGCTATTTTTTAAAATTTATTTAATCAGATCAGCAACGTCGTGCTATACATGGTTCTGTTAACTATTGATTACATGTAACACTATTGTCGCTTAGGGATTGCCTATTGGCTTACCCATTCACTGTTTAGTTTTATTGTTGTATTATTTTGGTTTTGTCACTACACTACACTTCATTATCACTACTATCGTCGGTTGAGAGGAGATCTTGCGTCAGTTTACGTTTCAAGCGTTGATGTATGTGTCTCATTCCTAGTGCGTAATGGGCTGCTCCTGCACAGTTATTTAAATTTTTAAAGAAGGTTGCCGCTAATTTTTTAATGTGCTCTTCTATGGTTGGGATATTTAGTTCAGCGTGTAGTTGGCGGTTCCTTATATACCATGGAGAATTTGTGGCTATTCGAAGAATCTTATTTTGTAGTGTTTGTATTTTGCGGATGTGAGTCGGTGAAGCAGATCCCCATACACAGCATGCATACATTACCATTGGTCTAATTATTGATTTATAGGTTAGCATTGTACAGTCTATGAGTAGAGAACTTTTTCTGTTTATCAGTGGGTATAGTAGGGCTAATTTAGCGTAGCTTTCATTCAATTTGTGGTTAATACGGAACCCCCAGGTTAGTCGTTGGTCTAAGTATACCCCTAGATACTTAAGTGGGCTATTTTGCGTGTTCCATGGAATTCCTTCGTTATTTATTTGAATGTTGGGTATATCTCTGAGGCGTCGTAAGGTAAACACTTGGACTTGACATTTGGTTGAGTTAAGGTTTGTGTGCCATTTTCCCATTCAGCTTGATATTGTATTTAGGCTGGATTGTAGTTCATTTGATGCTTCCAATAGTTCGTTGCTCTGGGTAAGTAGCGCAGCATCATCTGCGTACATAGCAATGGCTGCATTGTCTATTTGAGATATATCATGGAACCTAGATATTAAATAGTGTTGGGCCCAATATAGATCCCTGTGGGACGCCAGCATGGATAGGTCTAACTGTTGAGTATGTGGAATTGATTCTAACGGAGAAGGTGCGGCGTGTGAGAAATGATCGAATAATATGTATCAAATAATCTGGTATGTGGAAGCGCTGTAGTTTATAAAGTAGACCTTCTATCCAGACCCTTTCGAAAGCCTTAGCTATACCCAGGAATGCTGTTTTAGTATAAGTTTTGTTTTTGTAGCCTTTTTCTATGTATTCCACAATTCGTTGTAGCTGATGGGTCGTTGAGTGTTTGGATCTAAATCCAAATTAGAATGGAGGGAGTATGTTAAGCAAGTGTAGGTTTTGAAGTAGGCGCCTGTTGATTATTTTTTCTAACAATTTGGATAAAGTTAAGAGCAGGCTAATTGGTCGATAGCTCGTTGGAGAGTGCCGTTTTTTCCAGGTTTATGAAATACAAGTATGGTTGCATGCCTCCAGGAAGCAGGGAAGTAACAAAGTCGCATGCAGGCATTGAAAATTGTGACTAAGAAGGCATGTACTTCAGTTGTGAAGTTTTTAATTATTATGTTTGGTATGAGGTCGCTTCCTGGGGCTTTTTTCACTTTAAGTTTTTTAGCTAATCTTTTAACCTCTCTGGGCGATGTTGGTTTACATACACCACTTGTATTTGATTCGTATTGTTGGAGATATTGTCTTACTTCCTCATCAAAAGCATTATCATTATTTGGTGCTGGAGTAAATACAGCTTCAAAATGGTCCGCAAATATATTGCAGATTTCTTCATTTGTTGTAAAGGTTGTGTTTCCATCTTTTAGTGGTCCTATTATCTGGGGCTGTCGAAGAATTTTCTTTGTAGCTTGCCACATTGTAGGGTCATTAGGTTGTAACTCCTGGATGTAGCGTTGGTATGAGTTAAATCGGTATTCATCCAGTTCTGTTTTTACTCTGCGTATTAGTCTATTTAATTGCATTTTATATTGTTGCTGTCGAGTATTTTGCCAAAGTCTTCGAATTCTATGCTTTTCTTTTATTAATTGTAGAATTTCCAGCGGTGGGTGCTGGTAGTTATTTGGTCTTCTTGTGTTAGTGCCGATTGTCGCTGCCTTAATGGATTCTTTTGTTGCTTGTAGGAGGTTGTTTATCACTTCATCAATTTGTTGTGTTGTGTGGATTTGGCTAGGACATTTGATGTGATCGCTCAATAGGTTTTGGAAGGTTTGCCAATCCACTTTACCATTGATGAGTTTCGGTAATGGGACTTCTTGTCGTATGGTAGTATTGAAGGACATTACGACTGGCAGGTGATCGGAATCCAACTCTGTCATTACATTTTGATAGATTGGTCTTGTAACATTCTTAAGTAGCACAATATCTAGTATATCTGGGAGTCGATCTGTCCTGTATGGGTAGTGCGTGTACTGACCCGGGGCTGCTATTTGAATTGTATGTGTTATGCTGTAGTTGTTTAACCTTGTTCCATTCGCGTTGGTAGTTCTGCAGCCCCAAAAGTTGTTCTTACAGTTAAAGTCTCCAATAGCCATTGTTGGTTGATTGTCATTAAAAATAGATTGAAGATCATTTTCATCCAGTCTCCGATTTGGTTGTTTGTATATGCATGCTATTTTTATCTTGGAGTTATTCCCAGTTTTAGCTATCACAGTAACTGCTTCTAGGCTATTGAGGTCATCTAGATATATTTCTCGGATTTCTAGTTTACGTTTTGCTATAATTGCTACCCTCCCGAAGCTATCATACCTGTTCGATCATTCCTGAAAATGTTATAACCTGGGATTTTAAAGTTTTCTGTGTTAATTAGGTGTGTTTCTGATACGCAGGCTATATCTATGTTGTGTCGTGCTAAAAAAGCAATAAATACACTGCGCTGTCTTTTGATGTCATCAGCATTCCAGTTCATTAAGGTAAAATTATTAAATGTAATTTGTGTTGATATAGAATTGTTTTGTTTATTAGTCGCCATTTGTAGCGCCTGTGAGTAGTGGTAAGATAAGTGGTAAAAGTTTATGTAAATGGGGTTTGAGTATATCTAGAATCGCGTTAATAATCGTTGTTATGAGGTCTGTTGAGTTTTCTGGGTTTTTAGGGAAGTTAGTGTTTTGTTGCTGAGTTACTTCCGAGTAACTCGTTCTTCCATCTACAAATGCTGGTTTCGTATTGGTTTTGGTTGTCGTGTTGCTGCGTTATGTGTCATTTGTCTGCTTTGTGTTTGCTTAAAACGATCACAGCCTCTGTAATTTGCGGGGCGATCTCCTCCGCAATTTACGCATTTGGGTTTTTCATTTGGTCTTTTGGGACAGTCTGTATATAGGTGTGATCCTAAACATTTAACGCATCGTGGTTCTAATTTGCAATAGTTGCGTATGTGCCCGTATCGTTGACAGCGCTTGCACTGTGGTATGTCCTGAGATCTTTTTCTGGGCTCAACTGATACTATGCAATTCATAAATCTGGTGAGATTAAATATTTCCTTGACGTTATCTGTTTTCTCGAATTCGAGCGCACAAATTAAGATCGGTATTTTGTCTTTATTGTACAGCCTGGTGACTTTTGTGATTGGGTATTTAAGTGTTTGTAATTCCTTTTTTACGCTACGCATCACGACTGATAATTGTTTAGCTTGGGCTTCGGGATCACGGAATGTGTGGTATTTTAAGTTATTTTTATCACAGAAGCTTATAAGTTATCGGTAATCATCTGTGCTAGTTAGGTTTATTCTAAGGAATTTTCCCTTGTATGCGGTTGCTAGTTTTTTAATATCTTATATTACTTTTAGAAAGTTGTCATCTTCGTGTAAGTAGATTGGGGGGATTTTCTCCTTATTTGCTGCATCGTGAGATTCAGTTTCTGTGTTTGTTGGTAGTGTTGCATTACACGCTTTGTAAATTAATTTCGCGCTGCTTGTATTTGGCGGGATATAATATTTGTTGGCTTCGATTATTGTGCTGTGTTCAAACATATATCCTTTGCTGTTATCTGCAGGTGGTGATAGGTCGCTGCTATCGCGTTTATTGGTGATTAGACAAATTTTTAATTAGTCCTGGAACCCTTCCGACGGGCCTTATATAGCTTAAGGAACTTAGTTATTAATTTTAAGTAGAACAACTGGTATTGTGAGAATAATTCGCTGGAAAATACTATGTTAAATTATCGCTCGATGTTCACTGGCCTCACCTATAACACGTCCAGTTCCGATCACAGTTAACTCGCGACTCTCACAGCTATTGAAACCTCTAACTATTTGCTCTAGAAATCGGTTAAAAAATGAAAAGGCCTATAATGCACAAACCACCTATGATCAAATTAAATGAACAATGGGCCCGCAACAGTAAAGAGAAAGCAGAAACCTTTGCTAAACACTTAGTGAATGTGTTCAAACCCTTTCCCAGTCAGTGTTCTAAAGAAGATGCTAAAATAATTAACTATCTAGAATCCCTTTTCAAATGAGCTTACCCATAACCCATTTAGAATTTCGAAAGTACAAAAAGTAATCAGTAAAGAAACTAACCCTAAAAAGGCGTTGGATTTCGACCTTATCACTGAAAAATCCTCCAACAGCTACCTGAAATTGCAATTCGAGCGATCGCTTAATATACAATGCTATCCTCGCTATTAGATACTTTCCAAGTGGCACAGATAACAATGATACAGAAGCCTCAAAAGACATCTACTGATCCAACATTCTATAAACCCATTAGCCTTTTGGCAACCTCTTGAAAGTCTTCAAAAAGATAATATTAAAATGACTTTAACCAATTCTAGATAAACAAGGATTAATCCCAATCATCAGTTCGGATTTCGACACCAACGCAACCGTGGAACAAATTCATCGTTTAGTATTAGGTGTATAAATAAGTTCTCAGCTTTAGATTTCACAGGACACAAATCACCGTTTACATGTAACGTGTTAGTCCGTCCTCTTGCGGTTTTAAAGCAATGACATTTGGTCTTTCGAAACATCATGCTGTAGACGCGTTAGTCTGGGAACTTCTCCCACATGCGGCGTATAGTCCAGACATGGCTCCTTCCGATTATCATTTATTTCGGTCGTTACAGCATCACTTGGCTGATACGCACTTCAAAACAGAAGAAGAAGTCCGAAAATGCATCGATAACTTTATCGTCTCGAAGCCGGTGAGCTTCTATCACCAGGGAATTCGCAAGCCACCTGAAAGTTGGCAAAACGTCATCGATGCCAACGGAGAATACTTTGTTTGTTTTTAAATAAAACTTTAATTTTACAGAAAAAAGCTGAGAACTTATTTATACACCTATTAGATCAAATGCATAATGACCTTGACGAAGATATTACTCCGCTGTGTTTTTAGATATTTCCCAGACTTTTGAGAAGGTCTGGCACTTGGGTCTATTTTATAAACTAAAAAAGTTTCTGCCATACCATATCTACAAAATGTTAAAATCTTACCTCTCAAACCGACATTTTTTTGTAGACTACCAAAGCGAATCCATGAATCTCCAACCCGCTGTATCTGGAGTTCCCCAAGGCAGTGTGCTGAGACCCATCGTATACTTACTATTCACAGTCGACTTACCAATTACGAGTTTAACCACAACCGTCACTTTCTCTGATGACACGGCTGTCCTGGCCTCATATATTAATCCTACCGCTTCATCCTACAACTTACAAAACTCTCTTAATAAAGTCCAGCAATGGCTCAAAGTATGGAGAATCAAGGTGAATGAAAACAAATTCCAACATGTCACTTTCACCATGAATCACAATAACTGTTCAGTGGTAACACTCAACAGACATCAACTAAAACATCTGGTTAGACGTCTAATTTGGAAAACCCATATATTCAACAAACGCAACCAGCTTTGGCTACAATACAGAAAAATTTACTGGATGCTTGGAAGGCAGTCTGCACCGTCACTAGAAAACAAATTCTCTCTATAAAGTAACGTTAAAACCCATTTGGACGTATGGTCTCTCCCTCTGGGAACCTCTAACATCTCCAACCTGGCTATCATCGAGAATTTCCAAAATAAAGTGCTACGTGCTTTGGTCCGTGCTCCGTGGTACGTACCAAATAAAGTGATCCTAAGTAATTTGTGTATGCCTACTATAAAAAAAGAAATAGAAAGAACTTCCTAAAGATATAAAGTACATCCCAATCAACTAGTGAATATCTTAATGCACGATTCCGACAAACAAAAACGTTTAAACGATTTAAACCCAATGAACTTAAAATGCGTTTTAATAAATAATTTTAATTTAAGCTAACATTAATTCTAAAAATTAATTTAAGTTTTCCTTCTTCCTTTTACATTTATGTTATTTGTATTATAGACTAGTAAAATTTATAATAGAGTGGTTTATTGCAGTCCTACTATACATGTTTATAGGGAATTAACAGTTTTAACTGCTGCTTGCACTTATTGTATATGTATCACTCTAAATAGCTATTGTTCTTTGTAAATACGACAGATCATTTAATAAAGGAGATTAAAAAAAGGCTCTCTTATGAAGGTTTTTCTATGTCTTTGTCCCGGTACATTTTCCCAGTATTTTTTGTTATTTTTATAGCCTCTTTATTGTACCTTTAGATACGCTTAGATTCGTGACCTATATATGAAGTTCATAATCCTTCTTGTGCTAGTTTACCAGCTGTCTCACTGCCTGCAATCCCGCAATGCCCTGGTACCGACAATAGACTTCCTAGTTTGCTTTTCAAGTTTTGCAACAGGTTTCTTGTATAAACCTGATATTTCAAAGTAAATGTGTATGTAGTCAAATCAATTTACCTCTTTGATGCATATTGTTACATTTATAATCTCTTTTCTGCGTATATTAATAAATAGTGTATTGCCTACATGCAGATGTCTAATTTATTTGTAATGAATTGGAGTGCAGATTACGCTTGTTAATGGTGTTAGTACTTTCCCAGAATTGCAGTATAAATTTGCATCGCAGCCGATGGTGAGTTGCGAACTACTTCTTCTGCATTCCATCAACAACTCCTCTACTTCTCTGCTTGGTGGTGGGGAGAAATCTTCGTGAGCAGACCTAAACGTTAGCTCCCTCAACCCATCTTCATTTCCCGTCCTTAATCTAACTACCATTAAGTGTCTAAAACTATTTTTAATTATAACAGGGGAGATCTCCACTGATCTCTGGATGTTTAATTTTTCCCCCTTTGACCCGAAAGCCCCAAATATTATGTTTTACCTATATGTTCTTTTTCTTCGTTCATACTGTTCCCACGAGTATGAGGGGAAAATGGGCCGTACCTGCGGAATCCCGCGCACAGATGCAAGGTTCACTAATCAGGAAGGTCTTCTGGTCACAGGCTGTTAATGACAATAAATACCCTAGCGTCATTCATATTTGGATTGGGTATCCAAAGCAGAGATCTACATATATAGATATACATATAGATTGACCCTTATTCTTAAACTTAGGAAGACTGTAGTGCAAGAGTCAACCATGATACGGTTTTTAAGCTGCTCAAGCATAACCATTTGCTTTCTGTTACCTGCTGTTAAATTACTCAAGCCTCTATAGATCATTGCAAGTGGCAGATTTATGGTCATTCCTCCCCAAGTAGGTGGCTGTGTAAAGAACACTAATTAGATTCCTTGAGATTTAACTATCTCCACCTGGCACGCCCCTGAGTTCATTGTGCCACAAATAATGTTTGTAGTTAAAATTGTAAATTAAAATAGCCTATACGCAACACTTGTTTTATCGGTCAAAACTTTTCCAGTATCGTCTTTCTTGAAATTAAAATTAATATTATAAAGAACTTCATTTAAGTTACTGTTGTTCTACTATTGTTTCTGTTCTAAATTTAGTAATATTATCATAACAAAATAACCTTGTTACACGTTGAAATATTCATGCTGTATTGTGTCTAGTTTATTATCATTCTTGAAACGTAAAAAATCTTTACGTTTGGACTTTTTTCGCAGGCGTTTCTGCTTAAAGTGAGTAATACGAGATTTGTTTACCGCTTTATTTTTTGCTTAAATAAAGAGCAAATTGCAAATAGCTATAATACACTATGAAATTCGAAAAACTGAAGGGTTTTAAATAAAAAAATAATTATCAGATCCTTATACGAAGCAATGATACCAAAGGTCATTCACTGACTTTTTCTATTTCGAAATAATTCAACAAATGTAATACAAGTTTCTTGCATTTTACATATATAACGTTTAAAATCACAAATCAAATAGTTCTAAAAAGAACTGTTTTTAAATGAATTTGACGAGAAAAGTTAATTTGAAAGTACAATAAGCGTTCTAGAAACTTTTCTGTATAAGGATTTCCCAATGTCGTTTAATATACACTGAGCTTTTTGATAATTAGAAGTGTTTGTATGCTTTAAAAATTTTAAAGTTACATTTCTCAAATGGACAAGTGTATCCACAATTGACAACGTTATTTGCATAAATGCTGGTCTAGTTCATTGTATAATTAAATACATAATCCAGATGTACCAATAATTCTCTATCTCTGTTAGAGACAAGAGTTAGTTTGTATTACTACATTTGCATGCTTTGAAAGTCGAACATTACCTTTTAATATTATACTGTTCAAAAATTTATTTATACTCTTAGTGCTTCATTTGGCAAATCCCGCCTGTTCTCGGTAGCTACTCTTTAATAAACTTAGCGGAATATTTATTTTTGTATAGTGACGCAATTCTGGTAAATTTTAACCGTACTTCACATCGCTTTCAGCGTCTTTTGTCCCTCTTTATAAGAAAAGTATTTGACAGGTACATGACATCATTCTACAAGACTTTGCAAGTATTACATTATCCCCATTTCTTGGAAGTGGCCATTGCAACGCAAATCACATATCTAGCATTTAAATTACCTCTCAGTTTTGAATAAAGCAGATAGGAAATAGAAACTATCCAAATAATAAAACTATAAAGACATTTAAGTAAGGCAAAAGTCATTTTAACAAAACAATAGACAAAAAGAAAGTTTGGTACATCTAGATAACACTATTTTTCACATACTGATTGCTCTGAATATTTACAATCAGTAAAATCTTAAAATTCAGTAAATTATTTGAATTATTATGTGACACGAGGAAATGATGCTCTTTAGCATTACTTGTTTGCACTATAATAAATAGTAATTGTATTAACTCGAAAAATTAATTCAAACTTATAAAATACACTAAATGCTGTTAATCTTAATTAAATTTGTTAACTCAATACAGCGGATCGAATCTTTTAAGTCTTTCATTATGCTGTCCTTTTAGAAGCGCAACGGCTAAATTATTGGGGAGGGCACTAAGTTTCGCTTGGTAATTGGTGCTGGCACGTTGAATATCTTCGTTAATCGTAGGGTATGTCTTGTTGGAGTAAGCAATTAGGAACGTACTTAGGTTATTGTCTTTAGTACTTTATTATGGAATAATTCAATATAACTGATAGATAGGTTTCCTTCAATTATTACTTGAACCGATTACGGTTAGTGTACATATATCTGCCAGACTTTAAAGCCTTTGATTAAAGTTAAAGTTGCTAGCATACCTTTAAATCTGCATTCCGTGGGCCTTTAGCCATTAATTGATTTTTTGAGGTTTTACCGGAGTATCAGTAATTTTGTTTGTAGATTGCTGTGTAATTTTAAAACTGCAGTCATCTGCATACGTAGCTCTTAATATTTGCGGTGTAGTTGACGAGGCCGCTACATACAAAAGGTATAGCACAGGACCTGTAATGCTGTCATGGGGTACATCTGTTTGGATTGTCCAAATTAATAACTGTGCGTCTTTAAATTTAACATAAGAACTTCTTTCCAATTGTTAGAACTTTATTAATTTTGTATAATAACCCGCTATGCCAGACCTTATCGAAGATCAGGATAATATCTATGAATACTAACGAGCAATCTCGTTTTAGATGTAGGTCGGGATTAATTTTTGTGACTACTGTGTGTACTTATTCTATCGTATATTGACTTTTTTTCGTGTTTTGTTGTTCTAAAATGTATTTTGATTTTTTAGTAATATATTTTCAAATACTTTAGATGAAACGGATAGCAAACTGATGAGTCAGCGACTTCTTCTGGGGTTTTTGCAGGCTTCGGTGTGATTTCAATGTGTGCAGCTTTCTATTGATCTTGGAACGTTCATAATTGCCTTTTTGGCAGCTCTTTTAGGATCTTGGTCGTTATTATTACAACCTAAAATTTTCTTTAAATTGATATTTTTTGTAACGGTGCAGACTTGGCTAACTTTTACTGGTGTTATGCGATGTTTTTGGATTCATTAAGAGTTGATGTATAAATAATTCGTCCCTATTTGATAAGATCTATCGTAGCGTTGAAATAGTAAAGTTAAAAGATCTGCGAGGTTGCACAAGTTCAGACTTGTTTTCTAATAGATGAAACTAGACATTATATTTTTAGTCTTGGTAGCTTTGCATAAAGAATAATCAGTATCCTCAGTAGGTGTTAAGTTTGCCAAGTATTTTTGCACTCCTTGGTTTTTAAGATTAGTAAGGAGATTTTTTTTAATTTACAAGCAGTTTGATTGACTTTAGCTTTATTTCTGGGCTTTACAGTAATTTTTCAGATTCTTCTTAGTTTTTATTTTTTCTTTATTTTTTTCTTAATAGTTGCAGGACACTATTCTATGACGTGTTGGTTAGACGCTCGTCACTTACAACTCTTTCCTGTCTTGGCGCAAAGAACAGATTCGTAACAAATGTAATTTTTTCATATGGCGGCTATATTTACTGCAGTTAACGCCACTCGTAGTTTTCAGCACGTTTTGCAAAATGGCTTCGTCAATATATGAATTTAACTATTCCTAGAGAAAAAACAGTATAACGGCCCTGTACTAACTTCCGATTGATCCGTGTTTGCTGTGCTAATATTAATTAAACATAATCAATACAGAGGGGTCTTAATAACAAATTTCCGACAGCGCTGCTTATAGTGCAACAATCTTTACTCAGCAAGTGTAAAAGAAGGACTAATACGTATTTCTTCAAATAAAGAAAGGCAAAAGCCAAAGGAGAAAGAAAGAGCAAACAATTGGTTTGGTTAAAAAATTATTAGACCATTTCAATAAAGCTGTGGTTTTACCATCCAAAAAAATGCAATAATGAAATATAAACACGTTTACAGCAATTTTATTTATTTGTTGTTAAATGATATGTGCTCTTTGGTTATTAAATCTAAAACAAGTAAAGAAAACCACAGACCGCAGTGCTGTTTGTTACATATACTACACCAAAAGTAAATTACGGCGAGGTTCAGTTAGTTAATCAAAGCTAAAGATCGAAAGACGACCTAAGACTTGCTGAGCCATTTTACTTCTAAAAAACAGAAGCTGTATTTTTTTGTTGTCTAAACTCTAAAATGAAGCAGTTAGATGGTTTAAAAGTACAACATATAGTGCAGTCAAATTAGACAAAAGAGGCCTAAACTTCGGAATAATTACAGTTTTCATATTTTTTATGAAACCTTTTGCATTAGCTTCTACATACCGTTGCCACTCGAAAAAGTATGCAAATCGTTTATTTATTTATTAACAACAAATAACTTGTAAAATTGAATATCTGGAGTATAAATCGATAAAAAAGTCTAAAAATTTATTTCTAGTGGTTTTTGGGTGTGCTGATTACGAATCTGAAGTCAGACTTGCAAAATTCACAACAGTTGAACATATTATGAATAGCGTTAGCATAGTAATAGTGCAAAAAGTAATGTAAAAATTTATTTTCAATAATTGAATTAGTAAAATAATATTTGTTGGGTAAACAATGCTTTTATATAAAAAATATACAAATTTATTAAATACAAAGGTACAAAGATACAAATATGTAAAGATATCAATCTCATTATTCATCTGGAATCATTGGCCCGATCTTCAAACTTTCTTCGGTTTTCATTCCCATTCATTACTTGTAAAGTATTTACCCCACTGCAATTAATACACGCAGTACTGTGGTACAATCCAGTTTTTCTGCAGCCGCAATTATTTCTACAGAGTATTTTTAAGTGCGTAAGGAATAGCATTTTGTCGTACGTACCTAATACCTATTTTTCCAAAATGATTTTATTTAGATGATTTATAAAATTTGATTTATTTAATTATGAACGTCGATTAGAAAGAATTAAAACATATATTAGTTTTTTGCAATACTAGTATTGGATTATAAGTACCTACAGATATTTCACTTGTCGTTGATAATAAAAAGCATCGAACATAGCATTTACTCACTACACTTCATTTCACGTGTTACGACGCAACAACGCGCAGAATGACTAACGTACTTTTTCGAAGAGAATCGTAAGGTCTCTTTCACTACGTTAAGAGACAACCTTGAAACACATGTATATCATAGAGTCACGTGTG
The DNA here is from genome assembly GCA_036346155.1 of Sinelater perroti. Classification (NCBI taxonomy): domain Eukaryota; kingdom Metazoa; phylum Arthropoda; class Insecta; order Coleoptera; family Elateridae; genus Sinelater; species Sinelater perroti. Next base: position 8,714,552 of record JARFIY010000265.1, read on the forward strand.
TAGCCGTTTTGTTTTCAATTTTTTAACTAAAACCCTTTTTTATCTCCAAAAAGCCGTATTTTTAACATTTTTATATTATCAGTTATCACCATTTAATAATTAAGAAAAAAAACAAGGTGAAATTTTGATAATTTAAGTATAAGCTACACTACAACCTTTTGTTAAAATAAATTTAAAAGTTTTTTTTAAATTATAACAATTCTCCAAATTTTGAGGTCGGAAATTGTTTTTTCATCTATTTTTTTAAAAAGTGGCATGAAATATTATAATTATTATAAAATAAAGTATATCAACTTAAAGTACAAGTCGTAGGCTACAAATTGATCATCTGTAAAACATAAATATCATTTTTTAAGACTTTAATATAAATGGTCAAAATTAGAATCTCGAAGCGGAGAAACGTAATTTTTTTAAATTAGCGTATTTCAAAGGTCGTAATTTTGCAAAATAAATTTTTCTAATTTTTTTAAATATTCACTTCAGGTATACATACTATCCACCTATTCGGTTTTTATTATTTTTTGTTTATTTTACTTAGTTTTTATAACGAATTTAAGGAAATTATCGAGAATTAGTGCAACGCTCGACTTCAAACTTGAATATGAAGACTTAAAAGAACTTAAAAAGGGTTTAAACATACGTAATACTTCAAGGAATACTTAATTTTTAATGGCCAATTGGTTTTATATCTTTTGCTTTTGTCAATCAAAAGCTACACTGAGTTACGACAGCGCGCGCGCTCGGGTGACCTGCTCTTCGCGTTAGCAGACAGTCGATACAGCGTTAGTTAACAATTTATTGCTTGCTCAATTTTATTCATTATAACAAATGTTATATATATGTTTCTTTCGTAAAATTTTCCGTTATTTCGATTGGCGCTATTAGTTTTTTGCTACAAATTGAATTGAACAATATATTCGCAAGAAACCGTATTTTTGCAACTTGATAAATAAAAAATTTTGCACAAGATTTCGTGCAGCAACATTTTGATATGTTATTCTGTACACCTTTACGAATAGATTCCCGCAAAAATCAGCGAAACAGGAATTTTTGCGAAGTGAAAATCTAATTTGACTCCACTAATAAAAATAAACTAATTAAAAGCACATCCAAATAAAGTTTGGGAAATTGTTAAATGTACTATAAATTCCAACGCTCTTAACTAAGCTTAGGCGCGGCTTAAGCAAATAATTCCAATAACACTTTTAATCAGAATATCACCGAATGACATTAGTTTAAAACATCGCTTGTAGGCCGAAATCCTGTTATACCATATAATCCAATTAAAGTTTTAAGGCCTGTAGCTCAGCCCATTCGCAACCTACGAAAGTGTGCACCTATTAACACTTTAAATCAGTGTCCTATGCCCTACAAGTTGACTTAGATTTCATCAGTGAAAGCCCCAGATATTTTTACATCATATTTTGTGTCAGGAAACAATACAAGGACGTTTAACATGTGAATTAACAAATATCTTCCTACAACACACAACGGATGTAACCAATGCCTTATAATTAGAAGCCATATTTAAAAACTTTTATATATCAGTAAAAAATTATTCCTAAAAAGTGTAATAACTTGCTAGATCCACCTGACCTATTCCTGTCAAATATTTCAGAACAACCAATATCAAATGAAAGCTAAGTGAAAGTAAAAAATTGCAAAGTTGTGCTGAGGAACTTTAGTTTGTTTATGGTTTTCATAAAAATTGTAAAAATCTTTATCTACAACTATTTTATACCATTTTAACTTTTTTATAAACTTAGAAACCAATAAAAGTTTATTTTGTTTCTTAAAATCTCATCTTTTATTTACTTTAGCGTCTCACAAAAGATGAAAATCATACTAATTGCAGAAAACTAAATAAAATTGAGTAATTATGGAGAAAAAGTGTATTGGCAAAAACGGTGAGATGATATGACGACTGGAGTCATCATATATAAGTATGGCATTACTAAATGTGCTGCTTAGAACTTAGAAAAATAGTAGTTTTCTTAAGAAAAAAAAATTTAAAATCAGATGATTTCATACCAAGTATATTTATTTACCAAACCTGCCAAATGCGTACTATTGCGACGGTGCGCACCCAGCTAATTACAAAGGCTGTAAAGTTTATGTCGACATCCTAAACAGAAGAAACCCGGGTCTAGCTTGTAAAATACTTACCTCCGGAAATCAACAGCGGTCAATTCAACCAACAACGCAACAGCAAATGACACAAGTACAAGCTAATCAAGAACAACAAAATCAACCTCAGAACCTAACGATTACCAGAATGCAACATAAAACCCTCACTCCCCTTAATACAGATATGTTGGAAAAACGTCATGCCAATTTTCATGTTACAGCAAGCCGTCAATATAATCAAATAAATCGTTAACAACCAGGTCAACAAACAGGGGACTTAACCTCCATCATTATATCAACGCAACAAACTATATTGGCGCAACAGCAAACAATAAATGAATTATCAACACAGATCAGGCTCCTAAGAGAAGAATTGTCAAATAATAAAAATGGCTACAATATTTAAAATCGCCTTATGGAATGCCAATGGGCTTTACATAATGTAGATATTTTATTCGTTTCAGAGACTCATTTCACAAGCTCAAGTTGCCTCAAAATACAAAACTACAACATATATTCCACAGAACATCCAGAAGCAGAGAGACATGCTATGGGAGGAGGACTTCCTACAAGCAACTAGTGTTCGAATAGAAGACTGGCACGGTCCTTTCACACTCTCAGCAGCGTACTTCCCGCCAAATCGCCCTACTAACAATGAAGGTTTTATTAACTATTTTCGCTCCCTGAGTAATAGGTTCCTAGCAGGCGGAGACTATAATGCGAAAAATACTCTCTGGGGCTCCCGTATATCTCCACCAGGGCGTGGAAGAGTACTATATAACGTTGTCCAAGAACTACAGATAAATTATTTATCAACATATGAACCAACGTACTGGCCCACAGATGTTAACAAAATTCCGGACTTGCTGGATTTCTTCGTTACCAAAGGTATAGCTCCTGGGTACCTGGACATCTCATCATGCTTGGATCTTAACTCCGATCACACTCCCGTTATAGCTACAATAAGTGCAACAATTATTGAAAAAGAAAAGCCATCAAAACTTTTTAATAACAGAACAGATTGGTACCACTTTAGATCTTTAGTGGATAATAAACTGAATATGAGAATACCGCTCAAAACCACTGATGACGTTGAGGCTGCGGTATGGAACTTTACCCAAGTATTACAAGAGTCGGCTAGGGAAGCGACACCAGATATCCCAATTACAAAGAAACAGGAATGCTGTCCAATGGTCAGCAAAAAGAAAATTGCTGAAAAAAGAAGGCTGAGGAGAATCTGGCAGAACACTGGTTACCCCTCTCATAAAACACGCTATAATAAAGCATCTGCGGAACTCAAGAGTTTAATCAAAGACTAAAAGAATAAAAGCTTTCAAGAGTACTTGGAAAATTTAAGCCCTACCATTGATACAAACTACGCTTTGTGGAGAGCAACCAAAAGGATTAAATACCAGCATCAACAAATTCCCCCAATACGCAAAGAAGACAACAGTTGGGCACCCACTGATTCGGATGAGGCAGATGTTTTTGCTCAGTATCTTAGTAAAGTTTTTCAACCTTTGCCCTCTTCTTTAACAACAGAAGAATATGCTGAAATAAAGAATTATCTCCACACACCATATCAATTGGCCCCACTGCCAAAGCTCTTCTCAGTTAAGGAAGTTAAAGATATGGTTAAAAATGATCTACATCCAAAAAAGGCGCCCGGCATTGATCAAATAACAGGAAAGATAATCAAGGAACTTCCTCGCAAAGGCTTTGTTATGATTACAATCTTATTCAATTCAGTTCTGCGTTTAGGGTACTTTCCGTTACTCTGGAAGGTGGCTCAAGTGATTCTTATATTAAAACCTGGGAAACCACCCAACGAGGCTGCTTCATATAGGCCAATTAGTTTACTATCCATACTTGGTAAACTATTACAAAAATTGCTAGCCAAAAGACTTACGCCAATCGTCGAAGAGATGAATTTGATTCCAGCGCATCAGTTTGGATTTAGAAGGGAGCATTCAACCATACAGCAGGTCCATCGTGTAGTCAACTTAATCAATCAATCATTTGAAGAAAAAAGTTACTGCACAGCAGTCTTCCTCGACGACAGCCAAGCATTCGATAAGGTGTGGCACGATGGCCTGCTGTATAAATTGAAAAGATCGCTACCACATTCATATTATATTATAATTCAATCATACTTAGAAGAAAGATACTTCCAGATAAAATATGACTAAACGCTCACTAAAATACATCCAATTAGATCAGGGGTACCACAGGGGAGCGTCCTCGGACCCCTTTTGTATATCCTTTTTACAGCTGACATGCCTACCAATGATCAGTCGCCCACAGCTATTTTTGCGGCTGATAAAGCAATCTTGGTGAAATATAAAGACCCAGTCACAGCTGCAAGAACGCTACAAAATCACTTAAATGATATCGTAAATTTTACCAAGAAGTGGAGAGTTAAAATAAATGAGTCTAAATCATACCACATTACGTTCACAAAGTGTAGAGGCAACTCACCACAAGTTTTCATTAACAACAATCCATTACCTCAAGTAACAGAGGTCAAATATCTAGGAATGCACTTTGATAAAAGGCTGACATGGAAGCCACATATTTGGAATAAAAAAAAACAACTTCGCACCAAATTTAGCAAACACTACTGGCTACTGGGCAGAAAATTCAAATTGTCTCTCAGGAATAAATTGTTAGTTTACAACATCGCGTTTAAACCAATTTGGACTTATGGTGTCCAACTATGGGGAACTGCAGCCAACACTAACATCCAAATTATCGAAAGATATCAGTCAAAAGTCCTACGTGCTATGTGCGATGCTCCGTATTTTGTGAGGAATGCTGACATAATGAGTGATGTGAAAGTGGACACAGTTAAGGAAACGATTAGAAAGTTTAGTGCAAAATATCTAAATAAACTAGAACATCACAGCAACGTCTTAGTGATCAACCTTTTGGATAATAGTGACAACATCCAAAAACTAAACAGATTAAATCCCCTTGACCTGCCAAATAGACTTTAGTTGTAATTAATGTTTTTATTATTATTATAAATATAAGCAACAACTATATTTTAAGATAACACTGAGTTAAGGTCACTGGACCCTAACTCACATGCATACTACTCAACCCACAATTCACACATTAAATTTGCTTATTGTAAGTCTTTATAGATTGCAAATAGTTAATAAATTAAAAAAAAAATTTATTTACCAACTTAGCAATTGTGATTTAAGCTGTTTATTAGTTACTGGTCCATCAAAGCAACCGTTTTACTGCATCCACATTGAAACTGTTTTAAAATAAAAGGCTCACTATTAGGAAAAGTAGTTTTCTTCAAAAATTTTGTTATAAAAAGGCTTTCGATAAATTTGCCATTAATAGTAATTTATAAAATATTTAGCAAACCAACCCTTTAACATAACCATTGTTATTTTTCTGCTTAGTAATAATACCACAGTTATTATAGATAAGGTACACTAAATTACCCTCGTTCTTAAAAAATGTTAATGCTCTATAAATTAGTGATAGAACTGCATTCACAGCTATAAATATGTATAAACCTAACCCTACAACTATTAACTTCTCTATACTGTAATTGGTTCAATATTTTTATAACTAGATATTTATCCCACACTAGAGAAAGAGGCTATAATAATCTCTAATATTTTTTTAATTGACTTTATTACATACTTAATTTAGCACAACTTTTGCATTAAAAATTTACAGCCAAAATTCTACAACTTCTTAGATCTAGCTGTTATAAACATTTTAAAGTGGTATAACGCAAGACCAAAAATTTTCATTTAAAAAAATATGTACAACTAAGATAAAATTAATAACAATTTAGTCTAATTTTTAACAGTAAAATTTCAATTAAGAAACTATGCTGGCCATTTTATATAAGTTTTCATGCATATGTGGTATTATTATCATAACTGAATGTGTTACTAGTATTATTTAAAAAAAGTCTATTTATTTTTAAGGTATAGTACAGTACAAACAATAAAACATTACAAGCATAACGTTAACTCAAGCTAGCATTTGTTTTATGACGATAATATAGGAACACAAAGCCTTATCAGAATTCTTTACGTAAGCAGTTTAAATACATATTTAAAGAGTAACAAATGAATCTACCGAACTTTTATTATCGGACAATGAAAAGATAAATAAGAAAATATTTGTTAAATATATGTTATGCCACGTTACTTTATTAACAATATTTATTTTAATACAATTTGCTTTAACCTCATTTTAAGGTTTTTCTTCTTAAAGTAACATTATGTTAACGATCACTTCTCTGTATCTTTCTTTGACTTGGGCTACCTTAAACAATTCCTGTACTCATAAGCCAGTCCAAATTCTTAAATTCCTAAACCAAGACATATTTTGTCATCCTAATCTTAGTTTCCTTCTATTTTACCCATCATGGTAAATTGGAGCACGCGGTATTTACAGTTGCTCACTATATAACCAAAGTATTCAGCTTTACGGCGTTTTATAGTTGCTAATAGCGGTCGTTCTTTCTATTCTTCTCAGTACTTCGTGGTTCGTAACCCTAGCTATCCATGGGAGCAACCGCGGAGCATTCGACGATACATCCTTATTTTATAAATAGTTTGTAGTCTTAAAAAAAACTTTAGCTCCAGAATATGTTTTGGAGCTTTTAATACTTGGCCTAAATCTTTAATTAACAAGATGAAGTCAATTTTGTTTTTACTAAGTTTCCATTTCTACCCTAATGAGACTTCTTAATCTTCTTAATGGTGTTAATGTGTTTGTAATTATAAATTCTTTCTCTTTGGAAAATTGCACCAATGTGTGGCCCCTCTAATTTCTTCCTGAAAGCGCGTAAGCCCCAACAACATTCTACACTGAAATGTTTCCAACTTTAGAGTTAAAGTCTCCCATTATAATATTAAAATTTCCGTTTTTGTAGAGTTTAGTACCTCCTCAATGTCCTCAAAAATTTTCAACTTCCTCTTCGCTTTTATCAATGGTGGGTGCATAAACTTAAATAGTGTTTAAATCTGTTACCTTTCTTTTAAGTTTTAATAAAATAATTCTGCCAGAGAAAGGTATGTAACTGATAACGATTTTTTCAAATTATTCATCAATTATAATAGCTACTTCATTCCAATGGCCGGTTTCGTAATTTCCAGCATAATACATTATCTTGTCATCAGCTTTTTCCTCTTGCTTTCCACGCCGCAGAGCAAAGACTAAATTACCGAATTTCAGCTACGCTCCTTGTTCCCTAAAGTCAAACCTATATCGGAATCATTTCTGATCAGCCTCGACCCAGTGATGATAGAGCTACTGCCCACCATGATGCTAGTTTTAATCCGCCCCGAGTATTGCATTTCCCCGGTACCCGCCATATCTGACAAGCGTTTCCCTGTCCGCCACCTAGCGAGGTGCCCTATGGAGGATGTAGCAACTCCAAGCGGGATTTTAAGGTTAAGTATATCTAAATATAAGCCAGCGTGGTTCCGTGGTTGAGGAGCGGGCTGCGATGTTGACGGACGCGGATTTATTTCTCGTGCTTTCTGATGTCTGGAAGGTGGCCTAGTCAGTCACTAAAAGTAATTGTGTACCTGCGCTCGCTCGAACAAGGGGTAATAATGGAGGTCGTCTAAGGCGCGGTGCTTGCCGTATCGCCACCATATGGTGCGCAACGATCGGGTAGAAAAAGCGAACATACAAGAACCTTAACCTCTCAGTTCATAAGCCGTGCTCCAACGCGGAGCGTTAGAGCCTTAACATTATTATTATATCTAAATGTAACCTTTTTATTTTAAAGACAATAATAATAATAGTTCCCCGTAACAGGCCTTGAAGGCCCTTTGGGGTCGTAACAGGATAGATCTGCTACAATTTAGAGCCTACGATACACAAGGGTAGTAACGTAGCTAGCGCTACGTACCGACCGCCTATTATTACCCCAGAGTTTGACCTCCAGGTACTTATTTAATGCAGCCTGATTCGAGCTGGGCCGTAAAAATGCCAGTGATCGAATTGGCGAGACCGAGATTCGAACCCGCAACTCTTGGTTTCGTAGTCTAGCGATCTATCCACTAAACCACCACAACTTTTACCAAAATCCATTTAATTTCTAATTTAGAAACTCATAATGATTGTGGCATTTTTACTTTTTTATACAAACTTTTCTTTTCCCTCCTCACTGTATCAGTGATTCTTTTTGAATCACAAGCTCCGCCACTATAGATGTTGGCAGAAAACCCCATAATTTTACTTTTTTCTGGTCAAACATTTCTAATTTATAGAATACAAAGAAGCACATTATAATATAAGCTCTTCGGCAAATGTATGTATATCCAAATTCGTACTTTTCAAAAAATCTGTACGCTTTGTTTGGCGACTATGTCAAATATAAAATGTTTTCATAATTTATGTTATGTTAAAGTTAAAATAATATTCAAGCTTTCTTATTCTCTTTTATAACAATGTTTCTCAAATATGAATGTATTTAAGTTACATTCTTTCTAACCTTTTGTCGATTGCCTAAAATCATAACTGTAGTTTAAAAATAAATTTTCTGTGCTACGTTAAATTAAGTATATACATAAATGACGAATTCTATTGCACAATAACTAACATAAAAATTTAAAATAACAATTTTATTACAATTAGAAAAAATCATAAGTAACACAAAAAACAAATTATAATACTCTCGTAATTCTCTAAGGGAATGCTGTTTGGACTTCGGTGAGAAAAATAATACATGAAAACAAGATCGGTTTTCTCGAGGCTAAAAATGTAATGGATGGAATCTCCATCCATACAGCTACATCTGAAGATTATAGACGGTTGACTCTCTTCCTATCGATAGTGAATATTCAGTTCCACTACAATCTGCGCAGCATTCTCGAGTATTTACTAGAGGAATATTCGAAACAGCAAAGACATCCCTGTTCTCACTGTGAAGCAGATGAGAAAGGGCTCCAAACGACACTTAATGGACAAGAAGGTCAGAACGATCTTCCATCTACGCAACGTCCTCGATTTGCCTGTAACGGTAGAGTAACCAAATAAGAGGAGAGTTGTGGCCCAGTGTTACCACTCCCAGCATACACAGCGCTGATATATCACTAGTCCAAAAGTGCAGTAATCCCCACCACTCCAGGAAGTACAAGAACCCTTGGGGTGAGCTCGTCGCCTACACCAAGTGCTAGGAACTTACTCAGCCACCTTCAGATGAGGTTTCAGTTTCTACCACAACCATTCAGCAGCCTGACTAACGACCGTAGCTTCCACCTCAACATCTGCAACTCAAACACGAGAGCTAAGCCACCAACGTCGGTTGATTCCAGAACTGGACTCTTCCATAATTTTAACCATTCAGAATATTGTGGCGGTCATTTAAAAATTTACAAACTTCCTCAAGATAGTCTTGTGGCTAATCTACACCGAAGACTTCAACACCATTCTTGGTGTCTTCAGAAACCATTGAACACCTGGGACACATTTAAGCTTCTGCCATGCTGGAAGTGCTTGAACTTCTTACTCCAGAGTTTCCCGGAGAAGAAAGGGTAAGAGCCAAGTACTCTGTTGTCAAGCATGTCCACGTTTACGTCTGCGATAATACTATCCAAAGAAAAATAAATGACATGAGAAAAAATATTTAACCACAAATCTTTAAATGTATTAGTATATAGTATGTACATATAGTATATACATATGAACATAGTGTATACATATAAACGAATACACGTTGTAGGCCTGTAATATCAAAAAAATTGTGAGCACTTAAGTTTTATAATATATAATATATAAAACCCAAGCATACAATTTATTTATTAAATTTTCTTTATCACAAAGAAGTAAGGCGTCTTTTAAGGAATAACATGTCGAAAAGAGTTTTCCAATTAAAATCAAAACTGCTAATCCACTTTCAGTAAACGAATCTATATATGAGAACCTATTGACAAATTCCCCTGGCTTCTGTTTATGTCTTTCCTTTCAAATATTTCCGAATACTTAAATATTTCAATATATTCAAACAATTAAGGATCGATACTGAATATATTTTAGGCTGTTCCTTTCATTGTACTTTCAATAAACATGAAATATGTAAGCGATAGAATATTAAAACTTGACTCTTTTTCCCACTATCAAAACAGTTTTAAACCAAAAGAATGGAAAATACCTCGAGTTGGCGAATGAAGCTGTTAAGTGTATGATTCCATTCGTAACATTACATTTATGCTTGAGTTTCTCCCATGTGAAAATATTGTAGATCAAATAACTACCGCCATTCTTATTGATTGTAATGAAACTTTATATACCTATTTATTGAACCAATATCTAAACTTAAACAGTAAAGGATCTTTAAATATATTTGAATTTTGGCAACTTCCACAATTCTTTCCAGATTTAAATCAAAATGGATAGATATATTCCTTAACTATACCTACACGAAAAAGTGGTTCAAAATAGAGGTAGTCTGATATAAAGATGGGGGAGATATAATTATAGATCTTATTAATTTTTACTTGCAATTTACGATTAGCATTTTAGATGCCTTACCGCAAGAGACTTTTCCTTCAATATAAAAAAAGTGCAGGTGGATTTGTTTGTTTATACATATAATTGCAGGTATCATTGAATAAAGATTCAGATCAAAGATTAACAAAATTATCCTTTGATAAGTATCTTGATAAATCAACTATTTTGCCATAAAAAATATTCAAAAAGAATAAAAATAGTCAATAACTGTTTGGTACTTTAATGCTTTTGAAGCAAATATTTTATAGAAGTGGCTGGTATGAAAATATTTATATTAAGCAGAGAAAATACTACACTTCTTGTAGCTTATCTTCAACCCCTGTACCCCTTATGTCCAACCTTGAAAGTTTAACGTCTTTAGCTTGTGAATTGTTTTATATAAACAATATTGGAATAAACTTCCCCTTCCTACTTCTCTAACTTCTTCAATTTAGAACCCATCTAGTCGCCTTTTTAAGACACCAAAAGACTCTAAAAACGACTAAAAGAGTCGTCAAGTGTTATAAGCAAATTAGAGCTCATTGCAAAAATTTATCTTATGTAAAATTCAGTGACCTGTAAATCAAAATAGAACTTAAAACATATTTTTATTTAATAATAATTTTTGTTTATTTTTTTGTAAAGCTTGCAAATGAGGGTTTGAATATTCATAATTAATAAATTCACAAACAAGCATAGAATTAAAGTAACAGACTTCCTTCCCAAAACAAGTATTTATTTTTTAACTCAAAGAACACATCGGCCTTATTTTAATATAAGAATTGTATCCTAAAAGACCATAATCCGTAAATTAAGGGCGGTTTGAAGATATTGAAGCTATGGCAAATGAACTTCACCCGAACAAACACAATTAAATAAAAAACATTTTGAAAGAATTAGAGTCCGTACAGAAAAAGATCTAGAAGAAGAGAAGAAGTGTAAAATGTCAAAACCTTGGGACAAATAGTCTTATATTACATAGAGCACAAATACTTAGTATAAGCGTTTACAAAAGAACAAAAGAATATCTTACAGAAGATCAATTTAGATTTAGAAAAGCTTACGCATTCGAGAAGCAGTACTAGCACTACTCTTATTAAGTTAGCTAGTCGAAATTATTTAAAGCGCTATCAAGAATTATAGTCAGCAACAAAAAAAAATAATCTCCAATGGGCAATCGTAGAAAAGTATTTGAGAAGACTATGGATTGATTCAGAAAAAAGTGGACGTAGGAATAAAAATACAAGGGAGGAAAATATATATTTTGAAATATGCCAACGATATAGCAGTGCCAGCAGAAAGCAAGAAAGATTTGGAATATGCGCTTATGAAAATGAAAAAAAAAACCTGAAATACTACAACATAAAAATACATAAATTAAGATCTAAGGTGATGATATGGGATAAAACAATACAAAAACGCACAACTTTATAACATTGAAAGTTTTAGATATTCAAGAACAACAATAAAACATTAAAAATAACACAAAGATAATAGACCGAATTAGACAGAAAAAAGCAGGTTTTAACAAAAAATAAATTACCTATATTTAATACGATTTCACCAAAAAACAGTAAACTATTTCTAAAACTATTTGTAAAGAGTCAGTACAATATCTACGACAGAAAAGAAAAAATTAGAAGTTTTAGAATGTTAAAAGTCAGTTAGGTGAACCGAGTCAACAACAGAGAAATACTAACAAGGATATAAGAAGAAATAACCCTCAATAGGAACATAATGAAAAATCTATATATATATATATATATATATATATATATATATATATATATATTATCGGCCTGCGCTGCTCTCGTCCCAGAACTTGTTATTTTAAAAGGACGAGGCGCAGTCCAACACTCGAAGCTGATTAAAATAAACAGTACAAGATAATAATTGACTCGTACTTACAATTTTGCTACGTCACTGAAGGTAACCGTGAGCTCAGTCACAGCCTGCGTGCTCTCTCTAGCGCCAAGCGCTCCCCGTCCTCCCGAAGTCGGGCTGGTTGCTCCCGAACGCGCTGTGATTGGTCCGTTTAATTAATTTTAATCGGCTACAACTTATTTATTTGACCTCGGATCAAAATTTCATTTTAATTTTTGTTCGTCTCGGTTTGATCTATCCAGTAATATAAATTTCGAAATATTTTATGAACACCCGGTATGTTAAAAATCCTGAGTTTCAATTTTTTTCCGAGTTCCTGTTTTACCAACTTTTATTTTAAATTCATGTTTATCTCATGATAATAAATCATTTTTATTCGCATAAATTTTTTGTATCTTCAACCGTTTCGATACGCGACCGCGTTGAGACCGATTTTGCGACCTTGTGACCAAACGGCACTGCCGATTTTTACCAAAAGCTTCGCACTGCGTCCCCTACCTACAAGTAACTTGCATACCAAATTTCAAGTCTCTAGCTCTTACGGTTCTCGAGATATCTTGTTTACTGGCAGACACACACACACACACACACGAACCAATGGCTAAAAACAACTTTTTTGATGTCCTGAGGCTATATATCGTCCAGAAATGTGAAAAACTGGGTAGGTCAAATTTCTGCCGATTACATTACTTTCCTTATTATAGGATAAGGAAAATAAAAAGCGAGACACTGCTGGGGTATATATTAAGACATGAATCTGAAAACAATTATTGACGGTATGAAGGACTAAAAATGAATGCACCAAAACCAAGGTTATCGAACATGCATCAGATAATAATAATGGTAAGGCCCTACGCCCCGCGTGGGAGCACGGCCTGCGAACTGAGAGGTTAAGGCTCTCATACGTTCGCTCTCTCTGCCCGGTCGTCGCGCACCATCTCTGATGCGGGGCGATGTGGCAAGCACCGCACCTTAGACCACCGCCATTATTACCCCTTGTTCGAATAAAGGCAGGTAGGTACTCAATTATTTTTAGTGACTGAGTAGGCCACCCGTCAGGCATCAGAGAGCACCGGGATTTGAACCCGGGTCCGTTAGCATCGTAGCCCGCCCCTCAACCACGGGACCACGCTGGCAGCGCATCAGATAATAAGAGATACAAATTGCTGAATATATATATATATATATATATATATATATATATATATATATATATATATATATAATAAGCCTAAAAATATTATAACACCCTAAACAAAATTAGAAGATAGTCATGCAACAAACTAATCGAGTAGACTGAAGACTAAAAGACTGTCTGTCTCCTTCTTCTCGGCGTGCCAATGAAACCAGTGCGCCACTTGTTTCTCGTGGTGCTCATATAGCGCTTGACTTTCACCTTGACGGCGTTCAGATTCTGCGCGTAGATACTTACGCCCATTTTTCAATGATGGACGACTTCTTTGGCTACTGTATTGACCAGTTAGTTGATCGTCTCCGAGTTGGCACGAGGAAGCTCTGCAAAGTGGCCCAGAACCGGACACAAGGTCTTCTTGCGAATTGGATAGGTTTTGGGTGACATGAGAGTGTCAGAATTGGGTAAACAGCTATAAAATTTTTGTAAATTAACTAAAACACAGCCGATGATGCAACGCGCGCAACAATCGCCCATCTGGGGCGGTAGCGCCCACTTGAAGGTGTAGCCACCTAGTGGCAGCTGATAAGACTACGCAGAATCATTAATTTTTTTCCAAAATCTTTGGATCGGCCGGACTTGACTTCAAACTTAAAGGTTTTTAATAAGGAGGCATACGTGGATTAATGTGGGTAAAGATCGGAGAAAAATTTTAAGTGCATTCTGCTCCAATGTGCAGTGCCAACAGTAAAATTTGAAATAGGTGGTATTACGGAGTTTTTTATAGAATAGAATGAGTCTTCTCCTAAAACTAAATAAAAATGTAAATACAGAAGGATAAAAAATATTTCGATTAACTTCATCTTGTCTATAAACAAAGAAAAATTTAATTTTATCGATTGCTTATATAAGCAAAGTATGGCAACGCTTTCTATTATAAGGAAAATCCTATAAGAAAATGGTTTGCAGGCAACAACATTACAGGAACATATTGACCAGCCTAGAACCCCAGCTTGAAATCCACTGAACTCATTTAAGATAAATAAGAACATCGGATTCACTCCCAATGAACTAACTCCCAAAATACTCTTCAGTAAAATTGAACTTTCGTTTCTCTGAAAATATTTCCATACCTGCATAAAAGTCCCCACGCAGAAATATAGTTGTCATCAAAGCAAAGTATAATTTAATAAAAATACTCGAGAAGAAATTAGAAAGGACTGGATATATTCATACTAATTTTCCTTGTATTTTTTCGATGGTCATCAGTTTGCGCCATATGGTATTTCTTGTTTTTTTATTATATGACCTAAGTAACCTAATTTGTGTAAATAAATCTCTTTCCGTTCCTTCTCTTTTTAATGCTTCTTCATTTGGTGTATATGTAGTCCAGGATATTTCCAACATCCTCAAAAGCTACATATCAAACGACTCTAGGCGATTTATATCAGTCACTTTGAATGTGCGCATTTCTGTCTTGTATAAAAGTACCGAGCAGATATAATGTTTATGCCTATCTTATTCGTAAGGATAACTAAAGATTTCCATTACAAAATATATTTTTCCTTTTGAAAAATGCACTTTTGACCATTTTAATTCCACTTTTAATGTTCATTGTTGAATCAAGCCCTTTGTTTATCCAAATTTTTTTAAACTGAGAACGTATAAATTTTTAATTAGATCGGCTTTTTTCCTAGATCCGAAACGTAGAACAATTTAATTTGAAGCCCATTCATAATGAACGTAAGCATAAGCCGCCCATAAGAAATACGTAAAACGTAAAGTTGAACCAGTACAAAGCTTGTGCGCTTCTTGATAATGCACTCTGGTAATTTTTACGTTTTACGTTCATATGTAAGAAATCGGTTCAACTTTACTTATTTCTTAATTTATTTGCAGCAATTTTTAATTTTTCCCTTTATTAATGTTGGCAGCAGTAACAGAATGTTTGTTTTGATTCTGAAACTGCACAATCTAACTTTAATATTGTCGAAATTTTGGCTTTTTATAACGGATAGAAAACTATTAATTATTCTGTTCCTACACCATAAAAGGGATAACAGGTACAAAGGCAGCCGCGGCCGCTCGGTAGAGCGAGAGCGGCTCTGACGTGCGTGCACGAATGCAAGGACTTTGTATAAATTAAGCGCTCAGAGTGCGGCACGTTAAATTTCATGTTAGCCGTCTTTGTTTACTTTCCGTTCAAATGTATAGACTGTCTTTGTTTAGTACGCACGGATCTCCTTGTGCAAATCAATGGCGTAGGTCAAGACCACATTACGTTTGTTTATGTTCTGTTCAAATGTGTAGATAGATATCGTCATTGTTTTGATTTTTTCATTTTTTTCCCTTCTTTTAATTGTTTAATATATAAGGATAAGTTTGTTTGTTTGTTTTTAAGATTTTGAGCTTTAGGTTCACCTGAGCTACGACCGGGACATGATATGATCTTATATCAGCTCTGAGATAGGTTTTGTGCTTATAATAGCATAAATCAATATCAAAAATTAATACAAAAGTTACTTAAAACTGAAACTCCACTGTAACATTTAGGGCCACCCTGTATAACGCGAAGCTATAAATATGACACATCTCGCGATTAAAATACATTCATCTTTATTCTACAAACGTCATCTCCATTAAAAAATCTGTGATAAATATAATTTTGCACATGTAAGTTATTTTTTAGCTTAAATATATGATACCTGCTATTACAGTTGTTTACTATTATTAGGGTGGAACAACCAATTACCTTCCTCTTAAAAAGTCTGTGGCAATATGTCATGGAATTTTACTACGGGAATTTTTAGAATCAAGTTCCTTCTATTTTGTTTTGTTTTGGGTTTCTTATACCGGTTACTATTTATCCAACTTAAGATTGCGACCATGTTTTCGCCTGCTTTGGAATGTTGCTAATGACCTCACTTTTAAATCGCCCAAGTAATAGCATGCCTAAGATTTTACTCCATTTACCAGTACTATAAGTTTTCAAAAATAGAAAGTAGTTATTACTGTTACTCTTATTTACAATGTATAGTTTATTTTATTGAAAACTGTGTATTATAGTTAATATAAAAATACGTTATTGCAAGAGTATGATGAAAAGCTACCTAAACTGTCTTTTAAAGATAACACTGATAAATGTTAATATATTTAATATTTACACTTATTTTTAGTAAACATTACAAGTAAAACTGATGTAGAGTTTGTTGTTAAAAAAAAGTAATTGGCAAACCTAATCTATAATGATACGGAATTTGCATTTAAGTAAAATAGCCTTTATACACAACCGCTTGTCGCTTGGTGAAAAGTTTTAAAAAATCAGTGTTTTTTTATACTCTGAAGGCTTCAGAATATTTAGCATGTAACACCGTTTTAAATGGCAAACGGTTTAAATTGTATAAAACAGTGGAGTTTGTAATCATATTTAAAAAACTGGTTTATTAACAAAGAAACAAGACATGATAAATTTGTCTGCAAGGTGGGCTCCGCTTGTATTATTTGCATATAATAAAATAAATAAACACTGGTTGTCGTAAATAAATCTGGTAGACATTTTTACATTGTACTGTGATCAAAAACAAAATTTCTGGTTGGTTAAGAAATCGAGAGAATTTTTATTTAAATATAATACATCAACGTTCATAATGCATAGGATTCTTTGAGCTGATTTGTTGATAAAGTTGGTTCACCCGAACAGGATGTCGCCCATTAATGCTACCTTGTCATTAACTGTACCTGCTGGTTAACAATATTAGATTCGCTCTGGAAGATTCACGTTAGTTTGTAGGTCCCAAGGCAATCCCCGAAAATTAGTTTATAACTTTAGTGATTCTACCATGTCGTTTCAACTGTTTGAAAGACTACCATAGTGTCTGGCTGTTCGTTCCATAATTACATCACGTACGTATACTGGGGTGCATATATAGGGTGGGGTTCGTTGCACAGCTTGGAACATCCATAATAGTTCTTAATGTCTTAAATTAGAATCTTTTGGTTAATATCTATATTAGATAATCCGATACCTCAAGTTCAGATAGAGCGTAAAACGATTTTTAACCTATTAGCCTTGAGGTTATTTTTTATATATTGCTTCCAAGTTAGTCTTTTCTCCCATTGTACTCCCAAGTACGTCGCTCCTTCAGATTATGGTACAGTAGTATTGTTTATAATGATAAAAAAGCACATTCTCTTCCCGTTGTAAAAATATACGTACGAGGGTGAATCAAATATAAACGAGACACATTTTTTTTTTAAATATTTTATTTGAACTTGAAACAAAAAAATAGCAGATTATTTTTCTACATAATCTCCTGATTTAGAAACACATTTTTCCCAACGTGTAGCTAATTTTGAAATGCCTTCCTCGTAGAATGAAGTTGGTCGTGCGCACATAGACCTCAACCTCCTCATCGCTGTCGAATCTATGCCCTCCCATGGCTTCCTTTAGAGGACCGAATAGGTGATAGTCGCAGAGCGATATGTCAGGGCTGTAGGGAGGGTGTTCAACTGTGAACGATGCAATTTCTGCTCAGTTGTCAGAAGGCGATGCACCCACCTTGCGCACACCTTACGAAACCCTAGCTCCTCTGTGATGATCAAGAAAGTGCTGCCATAACTTATTCCAATCTCAGATGCAATCTCGTCGATGGTCAGACGCCTGTCACCCTCAATAAATTGTTGAACGCGGACGATGTTTTCGTTGGTAATGCTGGTGCGAGGTCGGCGATCATGGCTCTCATTTTCAACATTCTCACGATCGCCCACGAACTTTTTGTGCCATGCGAACACTCTAGCTCGTGACAATGTCTCTTCCTTGAACTGCGCAGTCAATCTCCTCAGGATTTCAGCCGGTTTTACACCTTCCGTGGCGAAAAATTTAATGGTAATACGCTGCGCAATTGACGACGGCACCTCCTGCTCAGACATTGTCACGACAGGTATTGACAGGAACGAACGAAATAGCCCGCCTGCTTCCCCAGCTCCTGACATCCCTACCCAACACCTGACGAAGCGAGAACTCTCGCGCGTTAATATTGCGCGCCCGAGATCAAACGTCTTGTTTATATTTGATTCACCCTCGTGTTGACTCTGTTTTATTCGCTTTTATTCTCCATATGTTCGATTATTCTTTTAGTATATGTATATGTACTTCCAGTGATTTTGTAGTAGTATGATCTGCGAATATTCCTATTTCTGTATATGGTATAGTATAGTATATATCAGCAGTAAAAAGTAAATATAGGACTGGGCCTAAAACATCGCCTAGAAGGACTCCTGAAGTAATTGAGTGTAGCGTCAAAAGCGTTTCTTTCATAATTTTGTTTGTAAATGGCACCAACTCTTTGTGCCACCCGTTATCAAATGCTCGTCAGATGTCTAGGAAAACTACTGGGCACTACCTCTTACTTTTAAGGAAATCCTAAATTATGTTAGATATGCCGTAGCACTATTGTATGGTGGAAAGTTCCAATCGGAATCCGAACTGATGTTTCGGGATTCAATCATCTAGTAGTGTATCGTTTTTAAATTTATTTTATTCTAGCTTTTCCATGAGTTTAGAGACTATTCATGATAGACTTATGGGGCGATAATATTGCACTTTGTTTGGTGGTTTACCAGCTCTCAATTCTAGAATGATTGCACGGCTTTTAATTATAAGGACCAATAAATTAAGCAAAAATGTGTTAAATAATGCTAGTAATTGTCTCTGATAATTGTTTAAGAATTAAACCAATTAAAAGGTCATAACCTAGGGTCTTTTTATTGCTCAATAATTTGTGATGTAATTCAACGATTTAAAAACCTATAATTTGGGCTAAAAGTTTCAGTACAGTGTCAAGAAAAGCGTCTACTTCCGAGTCTATTTCTTCAGAATTTCTGCGATATATTGAGCAAGTAGATCAAATTTTCCTTGTTCTTATCTGTCCAATATATCATTTTTATTACACAATAAAGATACGTGCATCAGGTCTCCCAGAGAGCAACTATTTCGAGCGGAAACCCTAAAAATTTGTAGTCTCAAACTTTTGCGGTTTCTGCATTTTTGGATTATATGCAATATGTAAACCAAATCCCTGTTTAGCACTGTCTGGTAAAGGTGTCTCAAATTTCCTTCTGAAATTTACTTCAACGGATCCTCTTAGTATTTTGAATGTAGTGTACAAGAAAAGTTATTAAATTTTTTCTAAATTCTCGCATTTTTTCTGTTTTTGGGTTACCTGATACGTGTGACTATAAATTTTACGAGATTAACCGAATTAAGTTCAAACTTTTACGAAAGTTATTACATATTTCGCACATATATTTCCCACCATCGCTTGCTTAAGAAACTAGGATAGAGACGGCGAACTTAGTTATGAGACCAAAATCTCGACCTTTGTTTTGTTTTCTTTTATATTTCATGAATATATCCATGCATTTTTAAACGGTTTGTTGCTATAAGTATACAAACTAGTAATACAGTTGGACATTATCATATGCTTGCTCTATCAAGAAAACTGGAAAATTGACATTTAATTTGTTTGTTATGTAAGGTTTGGGGAAAAATCAGGAAATCTACATCAAATATATTTTAATTCCCAGTACTTAATAGGAGAATCCGAGAAAGTTTTGTCCCAGTACCACTCACACATAAAAAAAGGGTATAGATCACCACCACCACCAGAGATAAAGCTAGACTTCAAAAATTTGCTGGTATTGTTTCTTCAAACTTACTATCGAAAAATGCAGAAACTTTAAAAATTTGAGAATACAAAGTTTGAGGGATACCGCACACAATAATTGGCCGAAGTGACATAATGCTGAAACGTACCATTTTTTGCCTCTTTTTGGTTTCGTTTGAGTTTATCGTCAATTCGTTTGTATTTTGTTTTATCGTTGATACTCCTCCAGTTTTCTTTTCCCCTAATGAGTTTCATAACCTCCCTAGGAAATTCTTATGAGTTGGGTTTTAACTTTCCATTTGCGGCGCAACGTACCATCTTATACAGTAATTGTAAATTTTTGAATTTTACTATTCAGTCAGTCGTTTTTAGACATTTATCAACATTTGGTTGGTTTATATATGCTTTGAAGGCATCCCAATATGTCCACCTATTACATAACATTGGTTTGGCTTTTTTCTAAATACTCTAGTACTAATAATAAATATAAGTAATATAATAACGAACCATAGATCATAATTGTATGTAATGTTTATGTAATTAGGTAAAATTCCTTTAGCAAGAAGTCTAACAACCCTGGGATTTTCTAAGGATCCGTTGATCAGTAAGTTGTGGTGCCTGTTGACAATGAAAAATATCTATATAATTATTAGCAGTTATAAGTTTATTACATTATCTGTCTTTTATGGTTATCAATCAGGTATAGTTTGCGTTGAAATCCCCACTAACTCTCGATGCCGACCCTAACAAATCAAAAAATGACTATAGCATAAATTTAATTATATTATTTCAATATGGGCAATAGACTGCCGCTACTGTAATTGAATGTGATAATTTGTTCACTTCTATTATAGTAGCTTGCAAGAATTTTTTCGACTTTTGTTAGTTGATGGGGTATTAAAAAACCTCGAATTTGCCGCACCATCTGGATGTCCTATATGTATTTTTATATGGGTTCTTGTGGTAAAATGAGTAACAGATATAAGGGGAATATCAATATTATTAAAACTGAGGAAGATTTCAATTTTTTGTTTTTTGATTAGATATCGGTGGAGTTCCAGAGAGCAATTTTAAGGAATTTGGCTATTAACAAATTCTTTTATTTATTACCATCGTAAACACGCTATTTTGTTGCATTAGTTGAAGATATCCTTGAATTTTTCTAAAAATTGTGTGAGAGTTAGGTTTTTGGTTTATTTGTGTTCCTTTACCATATTTATAGCTAGTATTCAGCACTTTTCAGTAGTTTTTCACTGTAGGAAAGATATGTGTTTCTCTCAGTAGATTGAGCAATTCTGTAGTTTGCGGGATGGGCACCACTGCACAATTTACAACTAGCATGGATGTCCCTTATTTTCTTGTATGTCAAAAAATTTTGTAATCGACCACACACAAACGTATAGTCTATTGCAGTACGATTTTTTAATGATTATAGTTTTGTGCATTAAACCAGGTTCGTATTTCTGTAGGTAGGCTCTATTTAAACAATAAACATAACAAGTTTGGAGTTAAATAAGAAAACCACGCGGTCTTATATTTAAACTCAAAAAAAATTGTTCTTTAACAAATGTAAAATTTTAACATTGCATATCCCCCATTTTTCTTATTTGAAACCCCCAGTCTTTGCTCTTTATCTAAGTATACACTTAAGAAATAAATGAGTTAAGTTTAATCTATTATATATATTATATATCTAATAAGAAATACAGAAATTACAAAAAATTTAAAAATCTTTAAAAATCGTTTTTTCTCAGTTCTTTGACCAATCTTACCCATTTACGAATTTACCCAAGATATTTACTCGATAAATGTGTCTGCAAATATTTCATTAAATTCCGCTTAATGTTAAGAATTGTGGCAGTTATATCACTCATACGTACACATATGCGCACGCACGCGCAGTTTTAATGTATAACTCAAATCATTGTCGTGTTGTTTTTGTGGCCAGCCACGAACAAGCTGGCTATTAAAAACGAAAAAATGCAATATATTATTACACTCATAATTCCTAAAAGTCAAGTCTCTTTTTTCCTTTTTAGCTACGCACGAAAGTCACCATTAGAAGACAAATCGACAAATTGGTTGCAAGACATGGTGTAGACCTAAGTATGGAGTAGTTAAGAGCATTAAAGTTTTTATAAAATAATTCAGTGACCTTAGCCAGAAACACATTTTATAGATGTCTTTCATCGCTTCAGTAACGACAAAATCAACTAATTCGAAAAATTTTGCACTTAACGCCCAGAAATATCGCTTCTTCGACAAGAGACAACTTCAGCTACTCGTGTAATATTTCTTATAAACAATTATCTAAAAAACAGAAACTAATAATTTTAAAATTTTAAGAAATTAACCCTCATCAGATTTAAGATATAGTAGAAAGTGGCCTTTTAACACTTCAAGAATTACTAACCGGAAAGAAACGGGCATTTTTAACAAAACTCTTAGTTTGGCTGAGGAATCTGATTTAACGCCAGAAATATCTTCCTGAAAAGAGTTCAGCATTTTCATAATTATGTTCAATATTTACTAGAAAAAAATATGCTTTCACTTGCGGGGTTTTCAAACCATATTTTTTTTATACACGCATTTTCTGTGTAAAAAGTTGCCACGATAAAAATATATTTGTATGGCTATTTTTACCCCCTCCCCCCATGTCACTGAGATTTCACATTACATATCCAGCACTTTGGAGTTTATATGGAGCTTATATAAATAGTATAGTTAAAAATCGCGCCTTTACTCATCATAAATCAAGTTAAATCAAAACAACAAACCATTAATCCAGTTCTCCTAAAATTTAGTCTCTTTATAAAATGTATATACCGTAAACTAAAAGAAAGAAAAAATTAAACTTTGCTATATTTTTAAAGAAATCCATAGGAGCATATTTTAATGGTTGTGACGATGACTACAAAACGACCCATTTTGCTAAATTAAATTTGCAAATAATCCAAAACAAAAAAGTAGATTCGATATATAATATTTATTAATATGGCAACACTATTCAAAGTCATGTTGAATTAAAACTTCTACAGTAAATTAAACGTGTTATAATCAGAAAGCGATTAAAGCTTGAGAACTATATCTGTCTGAGATTTCGTTATATCGTTTCTTATATATGAGGTCTGAAGGAAGTAACAATATAATGTTTAAAATAAACATAAAAGTGTTCTCAGCTATTCAAATTTGACACATGTAACTGATGCAGTGTAAGAATGCCTCCTTATCGACAAAGGGTACATTATCAACAACTTAGCAAATTTGTTAGAGGGCGTATTGCTGTCTTACATAAAAGGAATGCTTTATTGCAATAAATAAACAGAAATATTGTTTATCACAACAATACCTTGGTACAATAAAACCAATGAGCCGGAAAAAACGAGTTTTAGAACAGTACGAAGGACAACAAACCGAAAGTATCTTCATCTTTAGAAGCTTGAGATTACAGGTCTTAGTGCAACTTTAAGTGCCGTACTACAATAATGGTGGACCATTACACGACATCGATCGTCTATCTTGTTTGTTCAACGCTAATTCGTCACAGCACGTCCTTTCTCGCAACGACTACTCACTTCTCTGCACCAACAACAAAGATTGTAATGAACAACAAACAGGTGTGCGTGGACACACGAGTGGGCATAAAACAAACTTTCCTGTAAATTCGGATTTTACTTAAACCAAAATGATGGTCCCAGCCGTCTCCAAACTCCTGCACAAGGCAGCGGGCAGAGCAGGGAGGAGATAGAGGGTGCTAAGAATCCCTGGGTTCGGATAGGCTGCCACAAGACGAAAAAGAAAAAAAGCCTTATTTGTATGCACATATAATACAAGATCACTATTAGGAGTTAAAGGAGTCAAAAGAAATAAAATGGGACATAATTGGAACAAGTGAAATAAGAAAGAAAGGAGAACAATGTTTGAAACTTAAATCGGGACACATACTATTCTATAAAGGACACGAAGACATAAGTCAAGGAGGCGTAGGGTTCCTTATAAACAAGAAAATAATAGGAATAGTAACACATTTTAAGGCGATTAGTCCTCGAATAATATACATAATACTAAAGATATCAAAGAAGTGCAACTTAAAAATAATACAAGTGTACGCACCCACTAGCGACCATGAGGACGAAGAGGTAGAACAACTTTATAAGGAAATAAATACCTGTATTGCTGAAAACCATACAAAACACTTACTAATAACAGGGGATTTCAACGCCAAGTTAGGACCAAAACAAGAAGAAGGAGAAGAATATATAGTAGACTACGGGATATATACGAAAACGAATTAAACAAAAAATTAAAAGAAGTAAATATAGTAGCGGAAGACAACTTAGAAGAAAAAAATAAGAAAATAACAACGGCACTTAAAGAAGCCTCGTCTAGAATAAAACATCAAAACCAAGAGACAGCAAAATAAGCGATAATACAAAGAAGCTAATGGAAGAAAGAAGGAAATTGGCAATCAACCGGGAAGAAAATATAGAGCCTCTAAAAGAAATAAGCAAAGAAATAAGAAGAGAGATGAAAAAGATTTAAAAGCATGGCATGAACTAAAAATTGAAGAAGCACTGATTAATGGAGGAAAAACAAAACAATGGCAGAAAGAAAGAAGACTGGGGATACAATCATGACATCGCTAAGAGACGCAAATGGAGCCTTAATTATAGACCAAAATAAAATAAAGCAAAAACGGAACAGTTCTACAAATGTCTATATAGCACAAAAACTGATACAAATATAAAAGATATAGAAAGGAAAATACTAAATGTGAATTCAGAAGACATTCCTGATATTGAAATAACGAAATAGAAAAGCTTTAAGACAGACAAAAAGAAATAAGGCACCAGGCGAAGATGAGATACTCCCAGAAATGCTAAAAGAAGGGGCAGCCGATATTACAAGAACTAAAAGTACTATTAAACCAATGCCTGCAAGAAGGAAAATACCTAAAGAATGGGATAACGCAGTTGTAATATTACTATTCAAAAGGCGACAAACATAGATTGGAAAATTATAGACCAATCAGTCTATTACCACAAATGTATAAATTGCTGACAAAGATCATTACGAATAGACTGGTTAACAAATTAGACAACTACCAACCACCAGAACAAGCAGGATTTCGTAGCGGCTATAGTACCCAAGACCATCTACAAGTTATGCGAAATTTAATAGAAAAATCAAAAGAATATAACTTACCAATATGTCTTGCCTTCATAGATTTTGAAAAGGCATTCGATTCGGTTGAACACTGGGGCATAATACAATCTCTACAGAACAGCCGCGTAGATTACAGATACACGGAATTAATAAAATATATATATACAAACGCTACCTGTACAATCAAATTGCAAAGTACTACCAATCCGATAAATGTAGAACGAGGAGTAAGACAGGGAGACTATCTCTCCAAAATTATTTACCCTATGTTTAGAAGATGTGTTTAAAAAATGCGCTTGGGAAAATAAAGGAATAAGAGTAGATGGGAAAAGATTGAACCATCTACGATTTGCTGATGACGTCGTGCTCATATCGGACAATGTAGAAGAATTAGAAGAAATGATAACAGACCTAAACGAAAAGGCCAAAGACATAGAATTAAAAATGAACAGAGGGAAAACTAAAATAATGATAAACGATCTAGTAGATGACATAGTTGATATACAGATTGACGGGGAAACTTTAGAACAAGTAGGAAGTTATATATACCTTGGACAATACATCTCACTACAATCGGATAATGAAACAAAAGAAATAGAAAGGCGAATAAAACTTGGTTGGGCCGCATTCTGTAGATGGAAAGAAATATTTAAAAGTAACATAGACCAAACACTAAAGACTAAGTTATACAACCAGAATATACTCCCTGTTTTAACCTACGCATCAGAGACATGGACGTTAAGGATAAAAAATATGCAAAAACTGAGAGTAGCGCAGAGAGGAATGGAGCGGGCAATGCTGGGAATCAGTCTAAGAGATAGGATGACAAATATATGGATTCGAAATAAAACAAAAGTAAAAGATGTAACAGAACATATATTTAAAGGGAAATGGCAGTGGGCCGGACATATTGCCAGACTAGAAGATAAAAGATGGACGAAGAGCATGCTGCAGTGGAGACCAAGAATAGGCAAAAGGCATAGAGGCAGCCCCCCCCCCTCAGGTGGACTGACGACATCAAAAGAGTAGCAGATTACAATTGGATGCAGAAGGCGAAAAACAGGAACCAATGGAAGATGCTTGGAGAGGCCTACGTCCAACAAAAGACTGAATTGGGCAGATGATGATGATGATGATTAGATATCGGTGGAGTCACAGAGAGCAATTTTAAGGAATTTGGCCATTAACAAATTCTTTTATTTATTACCATCGTAAACACGCTATTTTGTTGCATTAGTTTGAAGATATACTTGAATTTTTCTAGAAATTGTGTGAGAGTTATGTTTTTGGTTTATTTGTGTTCCTTTACCATATTTATAGTTAGTATTCAGCACTTTTCAGTAGTTTTTCACTGTAGGAAAGATATGTGTTTCTCTCAGTAGATTGAGCAATTTACAACTAACATAGATGTCCCTTATTTTCTTGTATGTCAAAAAATTTTGTAATCGACCACACACAAACGTATAGTCTATTGCAGTACGATTTTTTTATGATTATAGTTTTGTTCATCTTGTGCATTAAAGCAGGTTCGTATTTCTGTAGGTAGGCTCTATTTAAACAATAAACATAAAAAGTTTGGAGTTAAATAAGAAGACCACGCGGTTTTATATTTAAACTCAAAAAAAATTGTTCTTTAACAAATGTAAAATTTTGACATTGCATATAAATAAATGAGTTAAGTTTAATCTATTATATATATTATATATCTAATAAGAAATAAAGAAGTTACAAAAAATTTAGAAATCTTTAAAAATCGTTTTTTCTCAGTTCTTTGACCAATTTTACCCATTTACGAATTTACCCAAGATATTTACTCGATAAATGTGTCTGCAAATATTTCATTAAATTCCGCTTAATATTAAGAATTGTGGCAGTTATATCACTCATACGTACACATATGCGCGCGCACGCGCAGTTTTAATGTATAACTCAAATCATTGTCGTGTTGTTTTTGTGGCCAGCCACGAACAAGCTGGCTATTAAAAACGAAAAAATGCAATATATTATTACACTCATAATTCCTAAAAGTCAAGTCTCTTTTTTCCTTTTTAGCTATGCACGAAAGTCACCATTAGAAGACAAATCGACAAATTGGTTGCAAGACATGATGTAGACTATTGCAGTTATATAAAATTAAATTATGGAGTGGTTAAGAGCATTAAAGTTTTTATAAAATACTTCAGTGACCTTAGCTAGAAACACATTTTATAGATGTCTTTCATCGCTTCAGTAACAACGAAATCAACTAATTCGAAAAATTTTGCACTTAACGCCCAGAAATATCGCTTCTTCGACAAGAGACAACTTCAGCTACTCGTGTAATATTTCTTATAAACAATTATCTAAAAAACAGAAACTAATTATTTTAAAATTTTAAGAAATTAACCCTCATCAGATTTAAGATATAGATGAAAGTTGCCTTTTAACACTTCAAGGACTACTAACCAGAAAGAAACGGGCATTTTTACCAAAACTCTTAGTTTGGCGGAGGAATCTGATTTAACGGCAGAAATATCTTCCTGAAAAGAGTTCAGCATTTTCATAATTATGTTCAATATTTACTAGAAAAAAATATGCTTTCACTTGCGGGGTTTTCAAACCATATTTTTTTTATACACGCATTTTCTGTGTAAAAAGTTGCCACGATAAAAATATATTTGTATGGCTATTTTTACCCCCTCCCCCCATGTCACTGAGATTTCACATTACATATCCAGCACTTTGGAGTTTATATGGAGCTTATATAAATAGTATAGTTAAAAATCGCGCCTTTACTCATCATAAATCAAGTTAAATCAAAACAACAAACCATTAATCCAGTTCTCCTAAAATTTAGTCTCTTTATAAAATGTATATACCGTAAACTAAAAGAAAGAAAAAATTAAACTTTGCTATATTTTTAAAGAAATCCATAGGAGCATATTTTAATGGTTGTGACGATGACTACAAAACGACCCATTTTGCTAAATTAAATTTGCAAATAATCCAAAACAAAAAAGTAGATTCGATATATACTATTTATTAATATGGCAACACTATTCAAAGTCATGTTGAATTAAAACTTCTACAGTAAATTAAACGTGTTATAATCAGAAAGCCATTAAAGCTTGAGAACCATATCTGTCTGAGATTTCGTTATATTGTTTCTTATATATCAGGTCTGAAGGAAGTAACAATATAATGTTTAAAATAAACATAAAAGTGTTCTCAGCTATTCAAATTTGACACATGTAACTGATGCAGTGTAAGAATGCTACCTTATCGACAAAGGGTACATTATCAACAACTTAGCAAATTTGTTAGAGGGCGTATTGCTGTCTTACATAAAAGGAATGCTTTATTGCAATAAATAAACAGAAATATTGTTTATCACAACAATACCTTGGTACAATAAAACCAATGAGCCGGAAAAAACGAGTTTTAGAACAGTACGAAGGACAACAAACCGAAAGTATCTTCATCTTTAGAAGCTTGAGATTACAGGTCTTAGTGCAACTTTAAGTGCCGTACTACAATAATGGTGGACCATTACACGACATCGATCGTCTATCTTGTTTGTTCAACGCTAATTCGTCACAGCACGTCCTTTCTCGCAACGACTACTCACTTCTCTGCACCAACAACAAAGATTGTAATGAACAACAAACAGGTGTGCGTGGACACACGAGTGGGCATAAAACAAACATTCCTGTAAATTCGGATTTTACTTAAACCAAAATGATGGTCGTATATTAATAGGCTCTAAACGCGCTCACAAAGAACAAAAAGATTGCATTCGTAGAATGCTAACTATGGGTATTTTGGTACGGGAGCAGGGCACATCTGATCAAAGTTAAAGGCAACATTATCAACAAAACCTACATCGACGCGATCTTAGAGTACATCCTTTCCTTCAGAAGATGTCGCAAACAATCCTACAACAAGATAACGTCTGACCATATGTAGCACGTCACATAAACGTTCTTCAACAAAACAGTTACATGAGTGGCCTAATAATCTGACCTTTCAGCGATTGAAAATGTCTATAACATCATTGCGCGAAGGGTATAATGGTATCTAAAACCTCCAATAAATCTGGCTAAATTATGAAAGCGTGACATAATTCGTTCATCATTAGACTCGATACCAATAAGAATGTAGGTGGTCATAAGAGTCCATACATTATTGAGGAAATGTTAACGGGCAATATTTTTGTTTATTTTGTACTATTAAATAAATCTGCAAAGCCTCTGTTGTTAATTTGCATAATATGAGGAAAGTGGGCTCGAAATGAATAAGTGGAAATTAAAAAACCAAAAATATATACACTTTGCATGCATAATGCGTATGTAATTTTATAACAACACCAGAGTGTCGTAACAAATTTCTGTTGAAACCTTACATTTTGGAATTATAAGTCTATATTTTAAAACAAATATATTTTAGTGGCTTAAACATACAGTTGCTTTTCTAGATTGAATAAAGACCCTTACACTATAAAGTTAATAATAGAAATACTTCAGTTTTTGTATTTCTTTATTTAAATAAATAGTTTTCAGTTAAATAATATAGACTTCAAAATAATTTATCAGCTGGCTCCCCTTGCATCTTTTCAGCAAATGTACTCTTTAAGTCACCACAAAACTGATTGTCAATACCAATTCACTTTACAAGAGATATGTTAAGGCATTACATTATAAAAACCTGCTTGTAACAACATTGTAAGTAAAATATTATACGTTACTTGGCTATTACACATTTTACCATAAATTACTAAGCTGCAACGTTTATTTCTACCTACACAACCCTTCACATTTGGCGAGGCTAATAAATTTAGAAACTATTTATCTCGCTTAACAATATCTAGTTAGTTGTATATGTACTGTTATTAATTATAGTAAAATATGTTCAGGTTATCTAAAGAGCTACAATTACATCAAAACATGTCTAAGTGATAACGCTTCTATCGTACTCGTTTATTCATCTGCAACTATATAAAATAAATTGCACTATAAAGTTATTTCAAAACATAATTTAAGTACACTCAGCTTGGTTGCTTAAAACACGTGTTTTTATTTTTGTGAAAATTATAAAACCTGGAATTTTTTGTTTATTTATACAACTAATTTACAAACTACTCCATAATATAGTAATGAACATTTAGTAAATGTGTTGCGCATGTTGTCATGTGGAGGTTTTCATCCATCAACGATAACCCTGGAGTTGTGTTGGTGGAGATGAAGTTCACTTTAGCTCAAGTCAATGCTCCACTATTTCTTGGGCCTTCTTATCGGTAGAGGTTCATTCAACGAGATTATTTTCATGTTCACTTGTTCTATTAAGGTAATGGCTAATTTATGTATTTCTTTTTACACAAGTGGAACATTAAGTACATCATGTGTAGTCTGATCACTAGCGTATCAGAGCGCGGTAGCTAGAGCTCTAAGGAATTTGAATTGGGCTCGTCGTACTACGTTTATTCGTGTTCTTGGCACAGAACCACACCTGGACGTCGTAAGTCCCGATAGACTTAAGGATTGTTTTCTAGAGCAAATAATTTGTTTTCCAGTGTGAGTTCTGATTTTGCTCCGAGGAACCTATATATTAGTTTAAACATAAAGTCTATCTGCATTCTCTTTTTTTGAAATGTTGATGCCAAGTTCGCCGTTGATCGAGGTAAAGTCCAAGATACTTGGCTACTTGATTGTCTGGGATAGGTTTACCCTTAATGTTTACTGAAGAGCACATAGCGGTTCTAGTAGTAAATGTTACTTGAACCGACTTATTCTTGTTTATAGCAATTTGCCATGCACTTAACTTGTTTAAGTGTATTGCGAAGCGACAGTGGCATCATTATAAATAGATAATATCGCAGCATCGTCGGCAAATGCAGCAATTGACCTGTTCACCGTTTCAGAGATGCCAGAGGTATAGAAGAGATAAAAAAAGATCCTAGGACACTGCTCTATGGAACCCCTTCTTTTATTAGTTGAACTGCTGACACTTTTCCGTTGTGTTTAACAGTAAAATAACGATGAGTTAAGTTATTATCCGCTTATAAAAAATTGAGAAGATATTTGGTACTCGTCATAGGCCCATGAAAATTTGTCACCATGACCACTTTATTATACTAAGCCTGTATACAAAAGGAAAAAGCTAGCCTTCAATTTTAAAGGGTACTAATTGGGGTTTTAAAAATATTTTTGAAAATCAACTAATATTAATTTTCTCTGTGTGTCGGCACTATTGTTGCTATGCTAATATAAACGAACGAAACTCTTTTGATCGTTTTTTACGAACAAATTGTATGTCGTAAAATTTAATGTCACTTTGAGAATTAACTGTCCGTCGGCCTCGTAAAGTAATTGATTATAGATTAGTTGTTAAACAGTACATTATATTAAAATATCTTAGTTTAAATAGATTTAAAACGTATATATTCTGTATATATTGATCTAGGCACATATAAACATACAATTTGTGAATTTTTCAAATAGGTTTTCACATCTAGTTCACTGTTTCAACTGCGTCGTTGTTGGGAAAAATCTCGACGTTTTTTATAACATTTTTAAGAGTTTAGATTTTCACTTTTAAATTTCACTTAATTGAGTTCTCCTAAAATGACAGCCGTGCGTAAATATGCTCTTCATCAATATTGGACCACCAATTACTTTGAACAAATAAAGAAATATGTATTTAGGCCCATTTATGTTTAGAAGTTAATGAAAGCAATTATAAATTACAGGGCACGATGAAAAGACATGATAACATAATATACCTAATGCCACTATTGTGCAAATAAGTATGATATAAATATGTAAACACACATATTTGAACACCAATTTTCTGAATTTGAAATTATGCTTCAATTTTTTAAAGAAACATGTAAAAATCTTTGAACTTGATATACTCGCAACTAATTAACAAAAAATTGTTTTTAGGTATTACAAAAATGTGAAAACACCCTATTTATAATATACAATCATTAATGGTAAGTATGTTGAATTGGAAAACTGTAAAATACTTTTTATTTTTGCTCCAATTGTTAATGACATAGTTTTTGATTTCTACCAATATTCGTCGGTACTCTTGCTCTTCTCATGATCTATTGCCAACTGCATATTAGGCACGGGACAGCTAAATGAATGAAATATAAAAATAATAGAATATATTTTTAATTAAATATTATAATTTGTATTTTAGTACTTTTGTTATCAAATAACATAATTTATAAGCAGTACATATTTAGAAATATGTTACTTTAACTAATTAATACTAAAAGGATTATTTAAGGTTGTTTATCCAATATATGAATTCTCAATGGTAACATTTTAAACTATTCTGTAACGTCATAAAAAGCACTGATAATTGTCTTATAACCCTTATTGCTTCTAAAGCTCTTACTCCGTAAGTACCGGATCAACTGTAGATCATTAGTTTGTTTAAATAGATGTTTGAGGTAACAATGCCATCATCTACAGATATAAAACCTTTCAAGTGAACTTCTCTAAAATTTTCGAAACTGCATCCCTAATACCATCAACTGCGACTTAAAAAAATTATTTATAACTATGACAACTTTGATAGTAGTTAAACTGATATTTTTCTAAATCCAGCTTTTTGAAGTAATCAATGGTTATGTGAAACTGTATTATTTTAATGAGATGTATAATATCTATAAATATGATAGATTTTGCTAGGCTACATTTTCTTTATCTCGTAGGTACCACAGAACGTTTCTCTTCGTATAAGAGAGCTTGGTCACTTTTATAACCCCTTGATTCCTGGGTTAAAGTAAGCTTATCGTACATGAGGGTATACAAACAAGCCCTACACAGACAAATCACCGATTATTCGTGCAGCTGATTGGTTCTCATAACCACATGCCATGTTGTTCACTTATATAAAGAATCAAGATTTTACTGATTTTTCCATTACTGTCAGAGGCAGTTTTCCGTATCTATCAAAATTTATAGCAACGAGTATATTATCCTGTCCCTACTTAATTAACTTATGTGATATTTTTGTTTAAACTGCATTCGTCAGCATTAAAAATGTCGCGAGGTCCTATTTAGGCATTGTATTCTTCTTCAACTGCCTATCCACTCTATGAGATGTTGGCGATCACATTTCTAAATTTTTATTTGCCTCTTGCTAACTTGCCTAGTTCCCCTATTGTTCTGACTCCAGTCCACTGTCTTGTATACCTTGCCCATAACAGTTATTTCCTTCCTATTCCTCTCTTTCCCTCTATTTTTCGTTGTAAGACTTTATTAACAAGTAGTAGGTATTCGGAAGTATGTGTTTCAGTTTGTGTAACAGGACGATATGTCAGACTTTATCGAAGGCCTGTTTCATATCTGGGAATGCTGCAATGCAAAACTTGTTTTCTTCGAGACTCTGTGCTATTTGGTTAACAATACGAAGGGGTTGTTGAATCAAAAATGCCTTTTACGAAAACCAAACTGGTGGTTAGTTATCAGTGTATTAGTATCGATATGTGCTTTCAGTCTTCCCAATAGTAGTTTTTTGCTAGGTAGTGGTAATAAGCTAAGTAGCCTATAAAGGCTTGGTAGATGCGGTAACTTATTTGGCTTTAGTACTATGATAATTTGTGTGTTTCCACTGTATGAGAAAGTATGATAGGCTTAGCATTCTTTTTATATAATAGTTAGTAAAACAATGGCTTTTTTAGGTAATGTCCTAAGTATCTGATCTGTTATGCGTTTTTAGCGCTTTTGTACCAGATCTCACTTCGGTTGGAAGTTAAAGGTTTAATCGATGGGGACATCTAATATGGAATATTTAAAAAATTCTATTTCATCGGTATTTACAGTATGTATTGCTTCAAAGGGTTTGAATACTTCCGTCAAGTACTCAAAAATTACCTCAATTTTTGATTGTCGGAGCGTGCTCAAGTCCCATCTGCTTTTTGGATAAATGGTATGCTAACCTAGAGCCATTTAAATTTTTTGGTAGTTCTCCAAGTAATGTGATCTTTGTTTAGTTTACTGGTGTATTCTTGAAAGGTCTGGTTCTAGTATTCTAACAGTACCCTTTTGAGTTTTTTCATTAATCTGTTCACTATATACCTGTCTGCAGGGTTGCGTGAACGAATGCACCTACTCCTCACCTGTCTTTTGTCAGTAATTAATTTACGGATTGTAAGTGGCACATTTTAGGCTTCTATACCTAAAAGGGAAGCCTTATAAAATTGGTGCCGACGTCTGTCTGTCCGTCCGTCCGTTGCGACTTTCAACTCGAGAACTACTGAACCTAAAGATATAAGGAGGTTATCATTCGAAAGCCCATGTTCTACCGGGTTCACATCCGCGATCTGGCATAGGCGGGATGTCTTACAACAATGCAGTAAGGGTTTTTAGACCACCCAGCTTCCAATGTGTCATTCCTTATAACTTTTGATCAAGGCAGCTTCCAAGCTGGAGATTATTTTATTTATTTCTGTCATTTCTTACATCTGTTACGGCTTATAATTTTTGATCTGTGATGGATAGAGACATAACGTCCAGACGCCAAAAATCAGCCTGATCGAAAAATCTCAAGACCGGTTTGACCGGAAGTGGCCGCAAATTTTTGTTTATGTATAAAAGCCCCGGAAATTTGTGGAACCGGAGTTCCACGTTCGTACTTGTTTATTTATGTCGTGTGTTTTGCTGTAACTTGAGGTTGAAAATCAAGCAGTGTTTTGAATGAGCTGTAAGATGCGCTCTACCGTATCGTCTAGTTCGTGTGCTTCTTTGATGCGAAACTTGAAATCAATATTTTCCTCCACATAACTTTGAAACTTCTCGCAGTTAGTTAAATTGGTAGTTAATCTAAGCTTTAAGAGCTGGTTTATCCAGTACTAAGTGTAAATATGACCGGTATGTGGTCCGTTGACAAGTCATAGCTTTTTCAACAAAAAAAGTATTGTGGAGAAACTCGCAACTACAAAAAAAAAATCGAGTATAACTGGAATCTTAGCGAGACCAGTAGGTCAGTAGGTAAGTTTACCCGTAGAGATGTATGTATTGGTTTTCTGTTTTGCGCGTAACAGGTTACGTTCTTTAGTAACAGTTATTCGGGATTTGCTAATAAGTGTTATCTCCGGCAATACATTTTTGATCTAATGTTTGGAAGAAATCTTTATATTGTTTTGTTATTATAATATGACGTGGAAGATAATAGATGGCAATAACAGAGAAAGATAAAGGTAAGACTGTAATTATTACACTAGTAGCTTTAATTGGTTTGACTATACCATGTTTTTTCCTAAGGAGTTTTACTATTATTTTGGCCCCACAAATAAATTTTATTTCATAGACTTTATCATTATTTATCTTGGGTTTACATAAAATAGTAATAAGGATTCTTTACTTATTCTATATCTCATATTTGAATATGTTACAGACTTCATGTCTGCTGCAATTAAATATTTTTTGTATCGTCAGTTGTAATAGAGTAGTATAAATTCCTAATTATGATTTTGCAGGCTCTATCTTGCTTCAACTCTTACGTATAGTAGGTTATGTTCTCGTTTGTTAAATATCTTATTAACTTTCTACTCTTAATGTTTCCTAACTATGTGCGTTGACTTTAATCGTATTGTTGTCTGCAGTAATATGTTTCTTCGTGGTGACTAGCGAAGGATTATCTACCATACCTTTAAAATTCGTTACCCCGTAAATAAATATTGGCGGTGGTTTAGGCTCCCTAACAGGTTCGTTAATATTACTAGTTTGAGTATCATTATTGTCTGATACATCGATGTCGATTAGCATTTCTAATCTGTTACAGGTGGAAGATTTTCAAATAAGCGGGTTTTTCTTTTTTAGCTACTTGCCATTCATTCGATGTTTTGTTTATATCTTTTACAGTGTCTTTAGTTGATTAAGAAGCTGCTAGAGTCGAAAAATGTAGTGGAACGTAAGTTACATTTTGATTAAACATAGACGGTGTATTTTGCAGAATAGGTGTCATTATACGAGTTATGTTATTTCACGGAAAGATATAAGGAACGTGTTATGATGGATAAGGAGTTGGGTAGAAAGTATCATTGTTGGTTGGATGGCTTTAACAAGGCTGCAGTTTTGTCGCTGCGATAGAGCAGGTACAGATGGCTCACAACACGTTTGCTTGGCTTCGATGCACAAGCCGTGCTTCTATTGGAATTTGACAATTTATAGTGTTAAATGTGTATAAGCAGATACAATAACATACATTTTTACTACTTTGTATGTAACTTATTTATTAATCTATCCATTTATGTTTACAAAAATATTTTCATGCTTCGTTAGTACAAAATCCAGTAAAATGGCCGTCCCTTTTCCAAAAGGCAATAAACGGAACAACATATTCTATTCAATGTTTTATTGTACCATGACACAAAACAATGCTTGCTACTTAATCAACCAGTTTTATATCGTTCCAATGTTTGACCGCACGAGCAATGTACTACTACAGCGCCATCTTAAAGTTCGGCATTGCTTATCAATTCCAATGATATCCTTTAATTACTCAATAATCCACGGCTTGCGTTGAAAGGCTTCTATCTTCAGGTGTACCCACATAAACAAATCGCAAGAGGGCAGATCTGGTGATGAAATGTCAATGTATAATGAGACAAGGTGTCCTGGGAATATTTTTACCAGAACTTCTCGAGACGTTATTGTCATTTGAATGTTCGTTGAATCTGCGCTCCCGAAAGCTAGATATAACAGTTACCAAGCGGCGCTTTCTGCTTACTGCCAAACGTATCAGTCAGTTCCTGCACCACTATCAGTCTTGTGTGAATGGAACATGAGATCTCAGTGTAGAATTCTTAACACGCTCCGGTAAGTCTTTCCAATGTGAGAGCTTAGCAGCTTAATGACGGAATATTGTGGCTATGTGACAACAGCCTGCCTCACTGTTGTGATATTTTCGGGAATCCGATCGCTACAAGAACTACCGGCTAATTTCAGTTTAAATACTAAATTAGTTTATCAGTCCAGTCTGCATATCCACAGTATTATAGTTTTATTTACCTTAACTCTTACGTAAGAACCTACTCCAAAATGCCTACGGAATAACTGCTATCTCACAATCACCGAATTGCATTTTTAAAATAAATCTCCTACACAAACGCACGGTGCTCACCAATGCCACGATGGACATTAAAATAACATGTCTTGTGTTGTTCAAGTATCTACGAATACAACTCGAGCGCCATTTACCAATGCATGGGAGCGGCGCTCAATACAAATGGAGAGATCTTTTTGCCAGACGCTGTAAATACAGACATTTTCTTTTGCGTAATGAACACTTTCGTAAGTTATAATTTTATTGCCAAGCACGTTTTAGTCCCATATTATAGTGGATAATACACAAGTATTTATATTTAAAAGAGATTATTTTATCCAGAAATATTATTTGTTAAATGTGCTAAATTACATAATTGTTAATTTATAAAGTTTTTAAATGCTAATTGCCGATGTATAGTTTTTACTGTAATTAATTTACAAGCCAACTTTTTATACTTAAAGCGCTTCATTTAGCAATATACTTTACAAATAACAAAGCGTCATCAACAAATTTAAAGTTGTTATTTATTCAGTATGATACATTTCCTTTGTTATTCAAATTTAAATTTTTAAACAACCATTGTAAGGTAGCAATGAAAAGAAATGGTGAAAGTGGATCACCTCATTTAACTTTTCAATTAATAGAGAAAGTATTTTCTTTTGACTCTACTTCCAATGCCTGTTTCTATTAGTCTTGTGAATGTTTGAATAATTACGCTTCATAATTAATAATTTTCAATAATAATATCCAAAAATCTAATGGAAAAATAATTTAATAAATCTTTTGCTACTCGTCTTAATTATTTTCACACTAAAAATTTCATAAAAACAAAAACTCCTTCAAAATATTGCAAATAGCAAAGCAACCTCTAACATTTTTACTCCTTGTGTTAAAAGTTACTAATAATATTAATGTAAAAAATACATGGTTGTATTTAGCAATATACATATTTTTTATATAAGTAAATAACTAACAGAAATTGTTTTTAGTATAATATCAAAACATTTTTTTAAAAACTATGATAGCACACACTTTCATAATATTATATATTAATATTTCTTCTTAATAAGAGTCCCTGATGAAATAATTCACTTTCTAACAATAAGAACAACAATTTTTGTTTTCCCTGGAAGTCAATATTTCGCAAAAAATAGAGCATTCTCTCTAAAATTTTTATTTTTAAATATTATTAGAACCAGTAAAATTTTTCCCTTTAGTTCTAATTGTTTTGTAATTTTTAGTATCCTTGAATTGTTTTATTTTGTTTGCTCTTTTACTCAACCTATCTGTGACGTTATCATATCACATGGCTCGCAATGTATTCTGCCCTAAGATTCTAAAACTTTTATAAAATTTTGTTTTAACCCCCCTTCCTACCTGCTTCTTGCCGAACTCAACTTAGTTGGTAAGAAAACAGCAATTTCGCGCCCAAACAACTAGAAACATGTTATCAAGTGCACCCTGCACCAAAAGTATAGCATAGTAGTTTTCTGAACATATCCTTTTTCCACGATAAAAATTTTGAAAAATGGTTTTTACTGCTGTATTTCTCATGTTCAGTTAAATTGTATACCATCATTTTCCCGCAAATTCGGGTTCTCCCGGTTGCGTAATCATCAGCTAATAAATATTGCACGCGTTACCTGTTTTTATTGAAAAAATTAAGAATGGCTTCCTTCAAATCGACGATTGTCAGGCATCGGCGTAAAAAATTCTTTATTGGGTTAAAATCAGGTAAGAAAGTTGGCCAAAAGGTAACCTTGATCTTCTTCTAGCAACGTTTCCAACATCCTTTTGAGGTCTTCGCTGTTCATCTCATGAGAGATCTTATCTCCCAAACCATCACCGGTTCTCCAACTACATTTCGGCTCTTGAAATACTTCTAACGGCACGCAAATCCCTCCTGTAACACATATAGTCGTCTGGGACTTTCAAATTAAACTACATTACTAAACACAACCTATAACCAAAGAATACAGCAATGCAACGCAAGACAAAGTTGACTTACAAATTTAAAATTCCTGCCTATGTTTTCTCAGGTTCAGTACTTTCGCTAACCTTGTAATCATCAGTGAATCGTAACACCTTTTTCAAAAACTAGTATTTAATGTCTAAGTTGGCTTTTAGGGCACATTGCACTGAGTACCTATATTTACCCACGAAATAAATCTCCAAGCACTTAAACTTTTGCCAGCTGGTGTTAGTTTACACAAAATATCTGGTGTTCTTTGGACATCCTAATAGTGGCAGCATTGTTAGACTCTGAAAAAAGCTCGCTTTGGTACTCAAGGATTTATCGACATTCTGTCCAATCTTCCAAGTTATCAAACCACCATCACGGCAGCCAGAAATTAGAACTATGTAAGTCTAAAAAATGACACGAATAAAAATAAGAATAAATGGTACAATTACGAATATCTTAAATAAAGTTTTACCGTTATTTTAAATAAGCCACAACATTATTTATCAAGAAGTTTCATCAAGATTAAGCATAAAGTCATCAAAAACTACTTCGACATTTAAACAGCAAACGTCCAGATAAAATAAGCAAGCCTGTGAAATATTTGAAAAGAAAATTAGTAAGTTGCATTTCACATTAAAAAAATCAATAAGCTTTATACAACTGCTAAAGATCTCATTTTACCAACGACTATTAAAATGCTGTAAGTAATACAAATTAAACCAGCACCTCTTTCCCACAATACTATCCAAAGTAGAATAAGTACATATCAGAAAATATTAGAACACAAAATATTGTAAATGTATTCGAATACAAATAGAAAAATCCAGATATTTCTAACTGTATCTAGTTTATAATAATCATAAAGGTATAATGCTAAAAATAATATTCCAAACAATATTTTATTTTGTATACCATTAGAAATCACTAAAACCGGGAAATGTTTATTTAAAACTAACAAATGCGATATTGACTGGAAATGCGTTACTATAAGCAATAATGGCACCAATATTATGGCAGAAAATCAAACTGGTCTTGTTGCTAAATTACAAGCAACAATCCCAAATGCTACAGAGTCAAACTGTTTTTACACGGAAAAGCCCTTGCATCGATATCTTTACCTTCCAAAATTGGTTGTTTTATGTTTTGTAAAAAAAATGGTTTACTGTCGGCTTTGATTTAAAAAAATTTGGTTCATTTCGGTACATTTAAGAATTTATGAAAGAGTTAACTAAATATATAAAAAATTCTGAAAATTTTTTGCTCTGTGACTATTTTCCCAAATAAATTCAAAACAGCTGTGAATACTACGAATGAACACTGAATTCGTTTTTAAATAGTTCCTTTAAGCATGCTTGGACTTCAACAAACATAAAAGAAAAACTAATTGGAATATCATGTGATGAAATATTAAAAATAGATTTGATTTTCATAAATGCCAAATCAATTTTAGACCAAAAGATGTGATATCAAGAGTTTGATTCCATTTACAATATCATATTTAAGCGAATTATGTTTCTCGTTTATGACTGCCATTAAACCAAAAAATGATAAATGGTTGCGAACTTAAAAATGATATCACTGTGTGTGGATTGAATACAAAACCTCAATTGTTGAAGCTACATAGTTTTCAGTCAAAAATACATTGCAATCTAGTTGATACCCCTTGGTTAACTAAAGATGTCACTGAACAACAGGCCACCAAACACCAAAAAAACTGGAAGCATTCTCAAATGAAATTGTCCAACCTCTACT
This sequence comes from Sinelater perroti, assembly GCA_036346155.1. Lineage (NCBI taxonomy): Eukaryota > Metazoa > Arthropoda > Insecta > Coleoptera > Elateridae > Sinelater > Sinelater perroti. Next base: position 8,755,767 of record JARFIY010000265.1, read on the forward strand.
AGAAACAAAGTACCCCAAAAAGGTAAATAAAAGATGTCCATGTGATACAGGGTTGTATCCAGAAGTAGTAGGACTGTCTTTTTCCGCGAGCGCGGAGCGATGGAGGGGGGTCTGCAAGGCCGGATGTTACGGAGGGGAGCCTTGGGAACAGGTTTCGACAGTTGAGTGTGGACCACTGTTTTAGTGACCTCCTTTTGTGACGCCTCGTCGTCAGTTGCGATGGAGCGAAATTTGGAGCAGCGGTACGCCATCAAGTTGTGCTACAAATACGACCCGGAAACAAAACGTCAGAGCGAAGAGTGGCACACCGCACAATCACCCCGTAAAAAGAAGGCCAGAATGTCGAAATCGAAAGTGAAATCGATGTTGATTGCATTTTTTAACCGTCGTGGCATTGTCCATAAGGAGTTTGTACCTCCTGGACAGACAGTAAATGCAAGATTTTACGTGGTAGTGCTCACACGGCTGCGAAATCGGATCACACGCGTGCGACCAGACTTGGTGGGAAAGTGGAAGCTCCACCATGACAACAAGCCGTGCCACGGCGCGTGGATTGTGAGGGATCTCCTGGCCAAATTCGGCGTTTCCACGTTGCCTCACCACCCCTACAGCCCTGATGTGGCACCGCCGGACTTCTTCCTATTCCCCCGGATCAAGAGACAGCTCAAGGGGCATCGTTTCGACTCGGTGGAAGCAGTCCAAGCGACAACGACGAGGGCGCTGAACAGCATCCCGGAGGACGACTTCCAGAAGGCCTTCGTGACCTGGAAAGCTCGCTACCAGAAGTGTGTGGATGCCCAAGGGGCCTATTTTGAAGAGTATTAAGTCGATGTAGCAAAATGTTCAATAAATTTTTTAAAAAAAAATCAGTCCGACTACTTTTGGATACCACCCTGTATAATAGCTCAAGCTATTTAAAATGAAATACTTGAAGTTTGTTAACACTTACCATATACAATACTCATTAATATAATAGGTTCCTAAATACGAACATTATATTATACACAAGTAACAAACTTGCACTATATTTTGTTAATTGCTGCTATAATTAGCTTGACACAAAAGGTACGTCAATATGATAGTATATATCAATGGCTGGATACCTTACGAAACAATTAGATACAATACTTATCCAAATACCCCAAATTAAAAAGGCGAATTTAAATAATAACTGAAACAACATATCAGTTGATTTTATGATTGAATTTTTGTTAATTATTAAAGCATACAATCTCTAATTATACATGAAAAATTATATTACCTTGACTAGGGTTCGTTTTTTTAAAAAAAATCGATTATATGTTCTGATCAATTTCATCATTAACTGTTTATGGACTGCTTGCATATATATATAGACACACACACACAGACACCTTAAAATCTTATGCAGATCGCAATGGTTTTCTGTACCAGACCTGAAGGGCGATTAATGGCAAGTCAAAATAAAAGTCAAAGACAGAAAAAAAATACATTCATATAGAATCAAAACTATAACCGTCATACCGTTTTTGGTTGTGCAACGCCCGACTACATAACCATATTTAGACAGATAATCGCCAAAGAGCATTTAATAGAATAAAAGAAGCCTTAATTACGGCATTCATTTTTAATTACCCCTAAATTGACAAACACTTTATAGTGGACACCGACACAAACAAGAATACCGTAGCATATAAGATACAAGATGGGCATATAAAGGCAATTAGCTACTTTAGTTTTGTAACAAACGAAGCAGAATTAGGTACTGAATACCACGAAAATACCACAAACAAGAATACCGTAGCATATAAGATGCAAGATGGGCATATAAAGGCAATTAGCTACTTTAGTTTTGTAACAAACGAAGCAGAATTAGGTACTGAATACCACGAAAAGAATTAATTGCGATTGTGTAAGTCATTTTACATTTTTATAAGTACCTCTATAGCAGAAAATTTCTGACTAGGACAAATTACGCCGCCTTAAATTAGCTACTACAATTTTTAAGCTCAGAAAGTCAGTTAGCAAAATCGGATTAGGTGATTATAAAAATAGGATTTTTACACAAACTGAGCTAGAAACCATACCCAAAAATCTATAATTACTGCTACTACAAGAGTTACGTCACAAACAGAAAATTGACCTATAGTTAAAAGTAGTATTGGAATAAGAGCTTCAAGGGGTGAGAGTACAATAAAAGAAATCAAAGCACCAACCCAATATTCAAAGCTGTAAGATGCTTTTCTGCAGAAAACCTTGGAAAAAATTGATGTTGCAGAATACAAATCGCAGTTATTATTACGAAGAAATTAAATGTCAAATGTCTTACATCACCTGCATGATGGGTTTCAGGAAAGCACTCTCAAATTAGAAAGTCGTTGCAAAAGATTTGCGAGTCGTTTTAATGAACGAGCTGTAATGAAAACGTAAAGAAATTGTGCCGAAAATGACAGTTATGTGCGTCGGGAAATAGTCTCCATAGAGAAAAAAAAATCGAAAAGATCAGTTGACATCGTTAACCTTTGCAGCTACAACAAATATATACTCGTTGCCATGGACCAAATGAACCAAAGCTTACACGATAGGCTGAATAAAGTTGCTAAAACATTAATCAAAGAGTTTGCCAGTCATTTTCAGATACCTTTAGAGATTATCTCAGATCAAGCATTATTTTGGGTCACCCCTTTCTGTCGATTATTGGAATTCGATGAGACTAGAACAATCCACGCCCAGTCAGATGAAATGGTAGAAACAATAAACCGAATAATAGACAAATACTTCGCACAGGTTATATCCAAACATCAAGAAGAGTGAGACCAATGTATTCAGCTATTTTTTAAGAGTTACCGATCTACTGTTTACAAAGAACAGCCTGCATTATGGTTGGAAGATAGCTCCGGTGTCCGTTACAATTTCAAATCAGACTGTCAGAAGAACAAGTACGAAACTGGATGCATCAAATAATCTTGTCCAAAAAAAAACGTTCAGATAACTGACGATTGAATAAAAGATCAAGATAACATGAGAGCCAAGAAACAAAAATTCGAGCCGAAATATTTATTTGCCTTGATAATCAGTAAGGACGCCGTGGCATGGTGAAGGGGTACAAAACTACCAAAAAATAAATGATATCATTCAAAAATTAACCAATAGTAAGCCAAAAGTCTTGCACCTTACGTAGAAAACAACAATAAATCTCCAAGAAACCAAAGTTTGATCTTCGGAGGGGTCGAAAAGCCGGACAAACCATTTAAGCTTTGAAGGCTGAACATGTAAAAAATACAAATTTGACAACTGATACAAGATTTAGTCCTCCAAGTGAGTTACAGCGCATCCTATAGTAAATTTTTACGGCTACCTGACAAGGGACGTTCTATATATTATTTGTTGACCAAGCAGCATTCTTCTTATACCCCAAATTTCTTCAATATGTAAATATCCTGTCTTAACCGAAACAGGATATGATTCAACAAGATATCAAGTGGTTGAGGATACAAAAAACTAGATTTGATTTGAATAAACTGCACTGTTGAGTGGTATAAAAATGCTCTTCCAAAGAACGAGAATGTAACCTTACCCACGGTATACAAGGTTTAGAAAAGAAAATGAGTATGTAAATTTGAAAAAACTTATCGATTACAACACGACTCATTTTATAGCGACGAAGAACAATTACAGTTCTAAAAAGGATAGCGTTAGGCAGAGATAATAATCAGATCACCGTTTCAGAATCATAAGGATTCTAGAATCAAAGTATTTAAGAGTACGAAAGAGGACAATTGCCCTTAAATAGAGTTTGCATTAGATTTTAAGTTCATCTGGAAGCAACTGGATCTGTAGAAGTAAATAATCAGTGATTAGTACTTAAATCATTAAAATATTTCAATGTTAAATCCCACTATTTGAATAATAAGCCAAAATTAAACTTTGGGGTATTGTGCAGACAAGAAATGCGATATTTGCACGGTTTTCGTTCTTTGTTTAACGGTTAAATAGAAAGTAAAGTCATAGAAACTTAAAATGTATAAACTATATCATTCGTCTATAAAAATAAAAATCGATACCTAGTCTCATATTTAAAATATCAACAGGAATTATTTAAAAAGAATTATATGTCACAGATATCAAAAGTGGCTTGAAGCTGAAATTTTTAGAGTAATAAATGTTTCTGTACCCTAAAAAAGTGAAGAATTAGTAACAATTAAAAATTTATTTATCCATTTTTACAAAAAAACGTTTGTTATTGTAAACATACAACATAAATCTTACAGCCAGCATTAACATAAAGTGCATAGACAATTTTAAAAGTACTCTTATATTTCCGAGTTCGTTTTTGTGCGTGTCTTGATGGTGAGTACAATATAATTTATACTCCTTGTGTAATTACTTTTTGTAGTATTAGAAAAACTGCATCAATTTGTGATCTCAAATTCCCCACAAAAACAAATAGATTAAACATAATTTAGGCGCAAACGGTTTTTGTGGCATGAAACGCACAATTACAAATTTTCTGAAAAAATAAATTAGAAACACCAGTATACAATAACAAATGTAAAATAACAAAGTAAAATACTAACTTTAATTTAATGTATTAGATTTAATTGAGAGAAAAAGTATATAAGGGTAATCCAAATTGAACTTTAAAATTTGAATTAAGCGCTATTTACGAACATTGGAAATTTGTATTTGTACAGCTGGCAAACTCATTACTCTACAACAATCAATTTAATTTAAATTTATTATGAAAACAAGCGATAAGTTACGATTACGCGAAGAAAACTTCGATCATTTTGTGGGTGTAATATTCTGTCAAGTGAGCGTGTAATTGGTAATCTAGTGTAAACGTCTAAAAAAAGTGGTATGCTTATTGGCAAAGCAAGGATTCACTATCAACACAACGGTAATTTAGGTGACAATGTTGCTCGAATAAAGTGATAGCAATAAAATTCGAATTTGTCCACTAGATTGTGTTTTATTCAGAAAAAACATCCTAAGTTCAATTGGGTTCACACTACATCTATTAAAAAATTTAAATAATGTTTCATCAAGACTGAAGCAATGATATCTTTTAAATTTTAAGAAGACTACACAATTTCTAATTATTTATATCCATACACTTCTAAGAATATTAAAAAAAAATTAAAAAGGAATTTCGTAAATTAAATTTGTATACTAGGAAAAAGAATCATAATGCAAAACGGATGATTTTAAGGGCAAACGATTTATTTGTGTGAACAATTAAACTTTCTCTAATAGTCCGTAAGTTATCAACTAGCGATGTTAATGTGCATTTTTCTTCTCTCTTTTGAAAGCAGATCAGCAAACCAGTTGCTACACATGATTGGGTTGTGTAAAAAATGGCAGTGGCTGAATTGGCTGGACTGAGGACATCCCATTTAGGATTCTCCTATATCTAATCGTTGTCAGATTTACTAGAGCTTATCCATAAGTTATGGGAGAGTTGGCGTTTAAGCCGTGTATGTAAATGTCAAACCCCGAGAGAGTAGTTAGTAGCACTTATTTATGTTTGTTATAAAAGTTTTCATTAGTTTCCGAATATGTTCCTCAATGGTATTTGTAAATCATTCTGGATTTGTATGTTTCGAACAAACCAAAGGGAGTTCACTGCAGTTGTTAAGACTATATTCTGTAACACATGAATTTGGTTATGTTGCTTTTACCAGTAGCGCTCCACACCGGGCACCCATAAGTGATGATATGTCTTAGAATTGAATGGTGTGTTAGAATCGCGTATTTAGTTTTTAGGGGAAATTTACGGTTTATGAGTGAATGGAACATACTGATGTCAAGTAACTCTGCTGTCGAGATAAACTCCTAGGTAATTTATTGAAGAATCAAGAGAGTTCCATTCCATTGTGCTGTAGTTAATTGTTGTTTGGCGGAGGTTGGCTGGTCTCCAGAGCGTAAATATATTTATGTGAATTGATCACAATGTCCCACTTGTTAAACCATTTAGGAATTTAATATATAATTAGTTGGAGATTCCACGCTGCAGTCCACTATATTGCGTTATTAGAGCTGTGTCGTCGGCAAATAACGAAATGGTTAAATTAAGAAGTTGTGTTATGTCGTTCACATAAATGTTAAAGGAAAGTGGAGCCCTATGGAACGCCGGCAGTAATTTCTGATGTGTCTGAAATTGTTTAAGTTATTTCTGTGGCGAATATCCTTTTGGTTACAAATGATGCTATAATACTTATTAGACATGCAAGAAGTTTCAGCTGCAATAATTCGTGGATGAGACCGTTGGTCCAGACTTTATCTAATGCTTTAGATACGTCAAGAAAAGCAACTATAGTGTAAAGTTTGTTTTCGTAGCCTTGTTCAGTGATTTGCGTGAGTTGTAGTAACTGGTGGTTTGAGTAGTTTTCTCAGAATCCAAATTGAAATGGTGATAAAATATATTTGTTTTTTAGTTTATGGTTCAGTCTGGACTACACAATTTTCTAAAAAAGTTTGGTCATGGTTGGTAGTAGGCTTATGGCTCTTATCTGTGGAGTGCCCATTCTTTCTTCGTTTTTTTAAATAACAATACATGGGAAAATTTGCAACGGTCTGAAAAGTAGCCTAATTGTAGGCATGCATTGAAGATGGAGGCAAGGTAAGCCAATGTCTTTTTTGTAAAGTTCTTCAGGAGTACGTTTAGTATCAGATCATGTCCAGAGGACTCTCTAATAGGCGGTTTGTTTATTTCCCGTCGTATTTATTTAGGCAACGTTTCGTTGAAGTTGAGGCTGTTTAGGGAAATTCTTGAGGTTTCTTTAAGGTGACTTGCCATTATTGTTGATTGCTGCCATTACTATGCTTTGGTTGGTTGGGCTGTAGTTTTTCGACATATTTTCTGTAGTTGGAAATTCTGTAGTTGTCGAGTTCTTATTTGACCCTGTGCGTAAGTTGACTAAGCAATGTTTACATTTGAGGTTTTCGATTATTTTTTCCAGGTGCGGCGCGTTTTATGCTTTTTTTATTAAATGGACGACTTGTAAAGGTATCTGTATACGTAAGTGTACTTCTTCTAGCTAGAGTATTGTAAAATCTTTTACCGTTAGTTTGATGTTTTCTGTGAAATTGTTAGTATTAAGTGTTGATGGTGGTTACATTTTGATATCTAGCTGTATTTAAAGTTCATGCCAATCGGTTTTGCCGGTAATTATCGTTGAAGGTCTGCATAATTTTGCAGGTGTGCTTAGAGAGGAGATCAACATAGGAAGGTAGTCTAAATCAAGTTCATGAAGAACATTTTGATATATTGGGCAACTGAAGCTTTTTTTGCAACAAAATATCAAGAATATCTGGTGGTTCTTTGATAAGGGTAGTAAGTTAGCTGGCTAAGAACGGCGAGTTGAATGCCTAGCTGCGTAATGTAAGGTAGAAGTCGTTGTCCCTAAGTTGTGCTCTTACAATTCAAGTCTCCTATCAATATGGTTGGTTTATTAGAAAAGAGGGTACGGATGTCTGTTTCTGCTAATCTTATCATATAATTGTGAGTGAGCTAGTGTCATTGAATGTTATTTTGGTTGGTACAGCTTTTAATGTGGTAAGTTGTAGGTGTTGTAGTTCGGTCAGTAAAAGGTGTTATTTGACAACGATTGTTACTCCGTCTAAGGCTTATCTCTCCTTCTCTGTCTTTTTTATTGATAATATAACATGATAACACAATGGTACGGCTCTAACGCCCTACATAAAAGCACGGCCTACAAATTAAGAGGTTGAGGCTCTCGTATGTTCGCTTGCTATGCCCGGTCGTCGCGCACCGCCTCTAATGACGATGTGGCAAGCACCGTGCTTTAGACAACCTCCATTATTACCCCTTGTTCGAGTGAACGCAGGTACTCAATTATTTTTAGTGACTGAGTAGGCCACCCGCCAGGAATCAGAGAGCTTTGAGAATGGAACCCGGGTCCGTCCGCATCGCAGCCCGTGCCTCAACCACTGGATCACTCTGTCTCTGTAGATATTATACCCTAAAATTTTAAAGGTTTCATTCATTAATTTTATCATCAGATGAGTTTCAGACACGCACGCAATATCTATAGAGTGTCTAGCTAGAAAAGCCATAAATATTTCTGTAGTTTAATGCCGATAGCGTTCCAGGTTGCTATTATTAAATTTTGGATAGTATGGGAGTTATTTGGCTGGTATTAGTGAATAAATAAATGACTTTATTTAATAGGGCGTTATTAACTCAATGATTATTTTAATTATACTAGTAATTGGTGTATTGTGGATGGATGTTGATGTATTAGTCTGTGGGGCGTTAGATTGAGGTCTTGACTGCTGCTGGCAGTATGTATTTTGGTTGTTGATTGTGTGGGACGTTCAATATAAGGGGTTCCAGCGCGAGTGGATTGTTGATTTATCATTTGTTGTCGTTGGTTGATATTCAGTTGATTTTGATAGTAGAAGCATGCTTTGCAACTGGCGAGCTATTCTCCTCCACAGGTAACGCATTGTGGCTTATAATTTATTTTTTCGAGCAATCTTTAAAATGGTGATCACTCATGCACTTGACGCATCTAAGGTCTAGGCGACAGCAGTTTTTTCTGTAGCCATATCTTTGGCAGCGTGTGCATTGTGGTATGTTACGAAGTTTGTGTCACGGTTCTACTGTGACAACGCAATAGTTCAGTCGGGCGAGATTGAAAATCTTATTTTCTGTGCCAATAAGTGGCATGGACTTTTTGTTCTTGTTTAGCATCCACATAACTTTTAAAACAGGATATTTTTTACGCAAAGTTTGGCCATAATTTGCTGTTCTGTTATTGTTAAAGAAAGTTCTCCGATGACTATGGAAAGATTAGTGCTTTCAGGGTTTTTAAAAATGTGGTAATTAATGCTTTATATATCAAAATATTGTATGATGTAGAAAATTCGGTTTTATCCAGTGTTGTAATATCTTTTATTACTTTATTACTGATAACGTTGTGCAAATAAGCGGTGGAATTTTTAAATTTGCTGTGGTTATCGTTTCTTTTTCGCTGTTATCAATGTTGTCAATGTTATTTTGAGACCCTTTATTAGAAATATAATATTTGTTGCGTGATATAATTCTTCATTGTTAAAGTAGTATTTTCTATTAGAAATTGTTTGAAGTGATTGGTTCCCCGTTTTCTGTTTGTGGTTGTGATATCCGTTAATTCTGCTTGTAGATTAGGCAGGTCATAGTTATTACTCGTTGTCATTTTAGGTTTAATTTTGAAAATGTGTTGGATATTAATCACTGTTAAAATATAAATAGTCCATTTATCTATTGTGTGTGCACTGAGGAGAGCTATTTTATCAACTGTTCGTGGTCATAGCCCGCACAAGACTCAAAGTCTACTAAAAAGTCTAATATCTTCTAATACTAATACAGACCTATAACGTGTATGCTTTTTTATATCTAAAACTCTATATTCAAACTACAAAGCTAAATTACTTTTTATGTTAAGTTGCCTAATTTATCATAAACAATAAACTGATAAAGAAATTAATTACATTTTTCTGTACTTTAGGAAACCTAAACATTTATAACATTAGGTAATAGCATCTGCAAAATATTAACAGAAATATAGTAGTAAAATTTTTTGTATCAAACTGTATAACTTTAATTCGAGGAACAGAAAAAAGGTACTAAAAGTGGCGTATAGTTCCACCTTATTTAATCTAAACTAAAAGTTTAAGCACGGCCACAAAAGCAGCACCATCAATACACAGCCAATAGAACGTAGATACAAATGTGACACAAACCCACTAAGGCGCAGACCATTAAGACTCAGACATTAGTACACAAATTTTCTAAGGTTTAAACTATTCGAGCACAAAATAAAAAGGAACGCATATAGTTTCACTTAAAATAATGCTACATTAATTTACAATTACTTTTCTGTTGCTGTAATCTAATAAAACTATTTTAAATCTTTAAAACAATATTTTGAATTATTTGCGACACACTTTGCCTGGTTCATATACGACGACATACATTATTATTCATTTAATAGCCTACTTCTTAGTAGGTTTACGACCTGACAGCCTACATCTTTGTAGATTTATAACCTAACGTCTCCGCAGGCTAATCTCTCTGCGTCCTATTGAACGCGCCCTTGTGGCTGCGCCTAAATGTCCTAAATCTGATGTTGAAATATCTATCTGCTGAATTTCGTTGCTTCTCGGTTAGTTGATCCCTTTTGAACCATTATACTGAGGTAGGTGTAGCTACTTAATACTTACAATGTAAAGATTTGAGGTAAAAAATAATCCCTGAGTACGTTTTAGACTTATAATCTTTGCAAATACTATATTTAAATCTTAACTAACATGCCTAGCGTAAGACTCTTAATCTCAGGATTGTGGATTTAAGGCCAACGGTATACACTTAGCGTTGCTAGTCTCCTATTGGATGCTCTCCCAAGTGATGGGTTGGAAAGTGTCTCTTAGATATGAGTGTGACTGAAAAAATTAAATACTCATAGCAAATCAAAACCAAGGATATTGAAGATTTAAGCGGTTTCTATTGCGGCAACGAAAAATTACCTCATGATATTTTCCTAGTTCAAATTATCACGACTGAAATCAAAAAATAAATATCTCTCAGTCCTGTCAGATCTTAAATAATCAGAAGATATAAAGAATCCACGGAACGGCTATAACTATTATGAGATTACGAACTATATATATAAATCTGGAAAAACACCCAGTGGTAGGAAATGACTAAATACGAACATATTAGGCCTCAGTGAATCAAGATTATCAAACTCGGACTAGAAATCTACAAAAAATCGCACCATTTACTTCTCACAAAACGACGCCATTGACCACGACTATGGAATTGCAACAAATCAGTAGTCAGCTTCAGAGTATGCCCCGCATTTCTTAAGTCAGCATTCTAACAAACAGCGATAAATCCAGGTCATTCTTGTGCCACAGCAACCCGTAGGAATACTACTGCCGCAACTAACCAACAGCGATCACGACCTCAACCAGCTCCTCAGCACCGACTGCAGCGCTATCATTAGGGCTAGACGATCATTTCTGTATGATTCCAAAACGTAAACTCCTCTACGTTCTTGGCAGCCTTTCAAAATATTGTATAGGGAACACAAAACACCACTTGCAGAAAACTTCAGCATTATCTTGGTATGTCCAGAAACACCTAAATACCTGGAGCATGCTCAAGCTTTTGCAATTTCCAGTCATTCCATGAGAAAAAAACGGTCGGAGGTTAGTTCTAAAAAAATTGTACACCAAAGATGATAATGTCAACACAATAAATCGATGTCCCTATATCCCTGTATTAAATAGTATTCTGCTGCTTCAACTTCAAATAAAACACTGTGATTTAAACATAATCCAAATCTGCGCTCTCATATCAAATAAAAAATTTCGATAAAATAATTAATAAAATACCAAAATCTCTTAAAACTTGAGATGTCACATTAGTGTTAGAAAAATATAATGCGATCGACAAAAATAAATTGATAAAATAAAAAATTTGGAATAAGAAATGAAAGAGAGCAGCTGCTGCAATATTTTCAGGGACATAAAGATCTTTAATAAACTTACAAATCGTTATTTATACACCAGAAACACTACTCACAATCACTTAATAAATGACAGACGCAAATATACACACATCTTTGATCATAACCCTCAAAGTAATAGCACGAATATTTAAGATAAATAAAATATTACGTTTAAGCTCCTCCTCCTCAAGAATCAACAATTAAAGCAACAAGCTCAGGATAAAATAAATCGTGAATTAAAATCTCCTATCCTTTAATAAGTTAGAAACTCCAAAATATATAAGTAAAAGTTGGAACAATTGAAACGGACAGTTCTTAAACACAGCAAAACAATTGTATCTAAATACTGGAATAAAAAAACAGAGTGGAAAACATCTAATATTCTGCGGCTATGTGATACATAACAAAATTTAAAAATCAATAAAAACGTACACAATAATATTCAGAAAATAATTCTCTCAAAAATAAGACGCAAAAGAAAAGTGCTGTAGAATCTAATGTAAAGAAACGTTTTTCACCTTTATTTATATTTACAATCTGCTCTTTTAGAATAATAAGTATATTTCGTGATTACAATTACATTGACGTACATGTTCGAAACCTTTCCAGTGAAAAGCTCCTTTAAAAATTACTTATTTGTTGGATTAAATAAAAATAACATATTATAAGATACATATAAATCGGTCTGGTAGGTCAAGAGCATTATGTCTTTGCAATCTACTCGTTGTGTTGCTGTTATCTAATTGGTTTACAGTAAAGGTGTTGTAATTTTCTAGACGTCCCAGATATTTTCACTCACGGACATCACTATAATAGAAAAAATTAACATGTATATATAGTTTCACACAATTATAAATGCATAGGATGATCGCTCTGAAGAAATTAAAGTCAGGGCAAAAGTAGACTTATTAAGATAAAACTGGTGTAGCTACTTTCATAAATTAGAACTGTATATGAAACTAATTATATGTTCCGTTCAGCCAGTGCTATATAGTGCAGAGGCATGGACGCTAAAAAAATTAAAGGATTTTGACCTATAGATATATTATAGTATTATGAAAATAAAATTACTAGATAGAGTAACACATGCGTAAATTCTCACAAATATGAAAAGAGAAAACGCGATAAGAAGTAAAAGTATCACTGGTTACAATACATAATGCAGGGAAAGGCACAAGATCGGGGAAGAGCAAGTAGAAGACAGAATTCGTAGTTACGGAACTCGTGTAATTGGTTTTCGTACAAAAAACATCTGCTAAAATTATAATAACTGTGATGATTTCCAATTTTAAGAACGAAAGAGGTACTTAAAAAGGCTCTTTTTTAAAACAAGACGCGATTACTAAAATTATGTTATTTAACGCAATTTTACTTAACAATTCACCTGCCTAGAATAAAGTATCTTAAATAATAATCATAATTGTTTGATAACAAAATATTGATTACTAAACCCTACGTATTCTGAGCTGTGAAATAAAAAACGCAAATTATAATAATATGTAAATATGTATATAAACCAAAATGCAAAATTTTTGCCAGACTAACTCAATGTATGTATGTATTTGTTCTAGTCATTTTTAGCCTTTCAGAATATCGCACAAGAATTCAAATTTATCTGCAGTAAGTAACACACAAATATCTTGGTCTTCATGATTAAATAATAATTTGTTGTGTTGCTTAGGATGTCATTTCTAAAACAGTATATAATATTAAATGTAATAAAATAAGCGCATATTAAGGATTCTCAACGATTCAAGGTTGCCAAATAATATAAAAAATATAAAGTATGAAAATTCGCTATAATTAATGTGATAAAATTAAACTTATTTTGGAAGTGGTTAATTAAAACTGAAAAAATAGGCACAAACAACAGTGGTTTTAGGACTTATAAGTAAAAAGCAAATATCCGATAATCATAATAAGACAAATTTTAAGTAGACACAAAGGTTTTTTAAACGGACATCTATCAGATGTTCACCAAGAAGGCCAATTGATACACAGACAAATTTATTGGTATAGAGGAAACATCAAATTACAGTACAAAACCACAATGGGCGACACAAAAAAACTTACAAATAACCAAATAATGATTAAACTAAACCTAGCAAAAATTAGAAACAAACTAGATATCCCTAACAGCTACATTAAAATCCTAAAGCTAAGACAAGTGGTGGAAAAATCAAAAAACACAATTGAAAAAATTTAAAGAGAACGCAGAGGCAGAAATCTGGTACGCCAGGACATAATGGGCAATAAAGAGGAAATAAGACGCACAGGAAGAGCACAGAAAGAAGGAACTACTCAAATATCGAACTAATTTAAGGACCACAATTTATTGGATCAAAAATGATCCCAGATATATACTTAAAGAGAGAAAATTCTACTAAATCATCTAAAGGAAGCCCAAACAGAAGGTCTACGAGCAAGTATCAGTATGCCAAATTAATCGTCAGCGATAAAATATTTAGAACAAAAAAACCCAAATAATACAACCGAGCAAAAGAAACGAAAAACCGATCATCGCTCAACGGACAATACTGAAGACAAGAAAAACGTCAAAAATACAATACAAGTACAACTAACCAAAAGCATGATAAAAACACTAATGACGGAGTTTCCGCAACAACAATATAAACACACAAAAAGCAATAGCTCCACAGAGAAAAAAGCCTGCTGGAATTTTCACAGGACAGATGATATTGATAACTACTGAAGCAACTGTTTGACGAATGTAAATAACGCAAATGTTAACAATAGAACAGAGCGACCAGCTTATCACTTGACCTCTCCAAATTAATAAATAAAACTTCGTTAAAGGAATCTTCAGAGAACCATTACAGAAAAAATGATGTAAAAAAACTTTTAACTTAAAAAAACTCAAATCCTCGCATATAGCACAAGTGTGGAATAAAAATTGCAATTGTATAATGCTACGCCACTGACAAAACCTTTTAAAGAAAACGAAAAAACGTTTTTACAAAAACTACTGAAAGCCATAAATAATAGAATTGAAATATAACTATTGTGGCTACCTAAATGAAAGAAACAACTAAAATATAGGAGAAACCATAGGAAAGTATGAAATTGGTGCTAGGAACAGAAATGAAAAATGTTTATTAAATTTTATTAAAAAATCAAATTGATCACATAACGACCAACACATCAAGAACATCTTTCAAATGAGCACGTACACCAAGTGACCATCACCTTATTACAACTGGATATATTTAAAAATTAAGACTTATCAGATAAATGCAATGACTATAGTAAAAAATAAATATGAAACAGAAATATAAAATAAGTCAAAAAAAAACTATCCATAATAATTTTAAAAAAAGGGAAGGGAGAAGCAGATACTAACATAAAAAATAGTATGACTAAAATATAAAAAAAATTGTAACGGAGAAAAAGAAACACTAAAAAAGCTGGATATTATACACAACTTGGCAAATTATTACAGACAGAAGAAATAGTAAAGCAAAATGAATGTACCGAAACCACAAGTTAAAAAGCAAAGACAAATAAATAAAAGAGTAGATCAAGCAGCAAAAAGAACAAAAAGCATTAATTAGAAGATTTAGCTCAAAAAGCACAAGACTCAGCAAAAAAAGCGATCTAAAAGAATTCATATATCCGGAAAAATAACCAACTCCATCAAGAACCCAGTAAAGTAGTGGAAGGAATTCTTTACTGAGAATACAAACCGGATTGAGGGACTGACTCTAATGGAAAGAAGGTAAAGAAACCAACTTAAGCTTAATCTAACAGCCCCAACTAAAAATAAAGTAATAGAAGTAATCGGATCACTAAAAGGAGAGAAACGTCCCAACCTTAACATGATCGGTAATGAAATGATATTAATAAATAGCGAGACAACAGTAGAAAAGCTTCAACCTATCCTAGAAGAAATATTCTATGAAACACCGAAGCTATTCCAAACGAATGGAAAAAAGTTATCATAATCAAGCTACCAAAAAAGCAACGCATCACATTGCCTGAACGGGAGTACCCTACTCAACATTTATACAAAAATAGTAGCTAATACATAATATTACTAAGAAAAATTATGGAAACAGTAGAAACACAACTGCTATAGGAACAGCTCGGATTTAGAACACGAAGATCAAGCATAGATCCCAAAAAACACGCTTAGCATATTGTTGATCAATCGATGGAATGCCATTCATATTTATAACGGGTATCCCACAAGAAACGCGGAATTTAATTTTAGAAAAAACATTTTATTTATTTATTAGTATGTGAAATTGAATATTTAAAAATGCCATCCACGGCTTATTTGACATCCTCGATTTCTTCTGACAAAATTCTTGATCGCTTTTTTTGCATAGCGATAACTCTTGGAATTTGTGCATTTAATTCAGGAATCATTTTTATTTTTGTAGTATAAATTTTGCTTGTCACGAATCCCCCCAAAAATATCGCACGGTGCGAGGTCGCAAAATTTTAGTGGCCAATTCACTTCGCTGTTTAGGAGAGTCGCCGGCGTTCAAATGGTCCTCTGGTTTTTAGTTCCCGAGTTAGCTGAATATTGAACCAGTGCAGATGCAGATGTTTTGTTAAAATCCGCTGCATGGAGCTTTTTGAAATGTTCAGTTGCAGTAACCGAGGCACTGAAGGTTTTGACACTTTGTCACACTATCATTCGCAAAAACAGTGTTTTCAGCTGAACAGCTGTTTGAAATCTTTTTTGAATTTTTTACAGTTGTTTTATTCGGTACATTTTTGCTTCCGAAAATGTCACACAATTTGTGCACAGTTTTCCGTGTTTGTAATAAATTTTAATAATCGTCATTCGATCCTCTGTCGAGTAGAATTTCATATTGACCAACCGCAATGTGTTCACTAACAGAACGCTGCCAATCTTACAGAAAAAATCCACAATTTAAATCCTGCATTTCTTTTGAGACAGATTTTGTGCAGGGTGTTTCAAAAAGAAACATTTGATTTAAAATGCGTATATTATGAAAAAAAATGAACATAGACACTTAAGATTAATTTTATATTACAGGACTGAAAGTTTTTACATATCAAATCATAGGTGCCCAAAATGACCCCGATGGGATGCACCGCATATGTCCATACGGTAACCAAATTCATCCAATACTTTTGCAAACATATCTGAATCCACTGTTGCTACAGGTGTTGTTATGCGGTTCCACAGTTCGATCGCTGTAGTTGGAAGAGGAGGCACATAAACGCAATCTTTTAACCCTCCACAAAAAAAGTCGCACACAGTGACCTTGGAGGCCAGTGATGTAAAGCTGAATCGTTTTCAAGCATTTCGAGATATGTGATTCCCCTAACAGTGTTCTCGAAGAAACAAAAGGAACCTTAACTTTAGAAGAGTCTCTCTCTGATTCTGTACAATTTGATGTGGCTGCTCCGTACCCTATATTCTAACATTATGGAGGTTTACCTTACCACTTAAATGAGAAGTCGCCTCGTCATAACACTAAGCATGCTACAAAATTGTCATTTTCGGCTACCTTTTCATCGTCGTTGTTTTTTCATCTGCATGAAGAGCTTGTCTTAATTAAATCCTGTACAATTTCATAATAAAACGTCACCGCAAAACACGCCAGACAGACCTTGAGAAAATGTTTATTTTTTCACCGGCACGGTGAGTGGATTTTCAGGGGCTATCGCGAAATTCATCTGAAGGCGCTCTACATCTTCGTCTGATTTCCCTTTACACAGACAACCTGTATTTTAGAATTGTCTATACCATCACCTAATGCTCTGAGTGGTAGGAGGTTCAACATTATATTGTCGCAGAAAATCACGCTGAACAGTTGTTACGGACTCACACTTTGCGAAGCGTGGTACACGAAATGATTTTTGTTGTCCAGTTGCCATCTTGACAAACACTGAAGTAGCAGGTGAACGAATCGCGCTGTTGCTACATATCGACAACCGCATAAAATTCGAGAACAGTTGCAATTTTTTAAATCAGATAATTGATTTGGAAACACCCTTCATAATAATTATAGTAGTAATCAGATTATACCGTAAATAATACTATAAGCAATAAAATAAATATAATAGAGGAGCTAAAACTAAAACACAGTCTCCCGCCTCTTTAATTTAGCCATGGATAGAGTTATGCAACAAGCTTTGGATGATTAAATGATTAGTGTGAAATATGCAAAAAAGCTTAACGGTTTAGATTACAGACAACATATGTCTCGTCGATTAAAAGCACATGATTAAAAATCAACACAACAAAAATCAAATTTCAATTTGAAGGAAAACTAATAAAGAATGTTAGTAACTTTATATATACTTACGGAATGTAATGTTAGAAGATGGTGGAATAAAGCTTGAGCTCAAAAAAGTATTGATAAGGCAGCAAGAAGTTTCGGTATTCTTGAACAAATCTGGAACTCAACTCGAATAACACAAAATTTAAAAATATTTCATACAAACTTGAAGACGGTGCCCTTATACGGCTCACAATCGTGAGTACTAATAAGTGTTAATATAAACGCAATGTAGGTGTTTATGAACAATTTTTGATGTAGTTTCAGCTTTGTAACTGACAAGCTTCGTCGTGGCCCAACTACTTGACCGTTCAAAATACAGGTCATTTTTGTTGCACAAAAGAAGCCAGAAACAGACATCGTACGAGGATTTTTTTGATCTTCTTTGAGCTCTATTTGTACCTTTTTTGGCTTGCCAATGTGATTTACGTGATAAGCAACAATTGTCCAATACCAAGTTATTTGCTATAAAAAACGTAAATCAGAACTATTTTAAAAAAGCAGTAGCTTTTCTGTTCTTTGCTTTTTTCCTTAACAAACTAACTGTATATAAAGAAACGTAATCCAAGCAAATACAGTGTATATGCATAATAATAAATGCAGTAAATTAAAGGTTGGTTGCAATTCATACACGATTTATGGGGCTAATTAAATCATAGCTCCATGTTTCAGTATGATATTATTTATAGCTTTTGCGTCATTTCAGATAATTCTAAAACAGTTTCACAGTCCTGATTTACGGCGTGTATAGTTGGATTCGCAGAAGTTTTACGTTTACGATATACAATTTTTGCCATTTTCTACAAACCACTTGCAGTAGTTCTTGTAATTAATAAAAACAAGATACAATGTATTCGTCAAAAAACTAAAATATTTATACTACTGTCTTGAATAACAATGAATGGGAACATGAATATTTCGACGTTAACAGTATTTCCTGGCGGGCAGCTGCTTTGTATGTAAAGAGGTTAACTATGTTTATAAATGTAGTGTGTTTTTTTAGCTTACTACCGATGAAAATTTGCATGAAAACGAACTACAAAATTAAATTAGTGTAATAAATATTTATGTAAGCATTAGCACTGCATCATGCAATGTCTATGTTAGGGCATATTAGAGAAACGGATACACTTCGTGAAAATATTACAAGCTCTGATGATTTAAAGGTCACACCATAGTGTTTATTTGTAAGTTTAAAATCTGTCACTTAGTGTCACGTTAGTGACATTCAGTAACTGATTTGAGGTTTGATATAAGACATACAGAAAATATTCCATCTAACATTCCCTTACATTAAACAAACACGTTTAATAATGAACAAATAAACTTAACACTACGGTAAACCTTATACAAAAATGTTTGGTAGGTCTGTTGGTTTAAATCTCTTGAGTTTAGGTTCTTCGTCGTGAGAATTAATATATCACTTTTCCTGGCACGATAGCGAACACTGCGCTTTTGTATTTCTTCGTTTACTTTTGTAAAACCGAGGTCTCGACACATATGACCTCGTTCGAAACGAACCATGGGCGTCTACCAAGGGGTGCAGCACTTTTGATTTAAACTTTGAATAATGCTGATGTTACTTTCATTTCCCCATAGTTGTATACCATAGGACCAAATAGGCCGTATAATCAATTTATAAAGTAATATTTTACTCTCTAAAGACAGTTAGGCAGCGGGTAGGTACTTCACCTCGATCCCGGTGGTGGGCCTAGCGCACCCTACCCACGCGAGCTCTAAATTTCCCTCGCCTCCCTTTCCTGAGGAAATCAGGTCCCACCCCTTTTGTCCCTACCCATTTACCACTCGTCCCTCTCCTACCCCACCAACCAAGGAAAACTAAGAGCCCACCTTGGTTTTCACTACTTCCATGAGTCATTATGGTTTCGCTCAGTACAAATTATTTCGATGTTAAAAGCAATACCCCATTCAGATCTCAGGGGGTATGGTAATGAGAGAAACTGTACATATGAGAGGCCTGTTATTAACGAGCAAACTAAACATAGTAGAAAGAGAAATAATGAGAATAAATATTAAAATTCTTGGAATCTCAGAAACACATTGGCGTAACAACTACCACCATTGAAAATAGAGTATACTTTGCTGGAAATGACGCAAACAGCAAAAATGACACTGAATTTATAATACATAAAGAATTTATAAAATCTGTTATGGGATATAATACACACTCTGACAGAATTACTTCTGTAAAGATACGTGCAAAATCATACAACTTAAACATCGTGCAAATATATGCACCTACAGCGCAATCTACAAATGAAGATCTAGACTCCTTTTACCACTCACTACAAAATGTAATAGATCGACTTCCTAGCAGAGAAATAAGCATGGTGATAGGCGACTTCAACGCCAAAATTGGAGAAACAACACATAATGAACACTGCAAACACATACTTGGTAAATATAGACTATGTAAAACAAACATAAGAGATGAACGTCTCATATAGTTCTGCATAGAAAACAATTTAACAATATTTAATACCCTCTTCCAACACCGCCCCAGAAGACTTTATACCTAGAAACATCCTAATGGTATACATAGAAATAAAATTGACTTTATTTTAATTAAGTCAAGATGGCAAATAACTGTAAGAAATGTCAAAACCTACCCCAGCGCAGACTGTGGCACAAACCACCAATTTTTAGTAGCAAAAATATCCATTAAATTCAAGTGCAGTCAAAATGAAAAAGTAACCAGGAGAATGACAATTAATAACGTAGAAGCATTTCAAACAGCATTAACCGACACATTATTAAAAGAACAACTAAACAATGAAGATATAAACAAAATGTGGCAAATCAAAGCCGTAGGTACAGAAAACATAGCAACTCCAAAGCCAATAAATCCTAACTAAACAACCATAGATTTTATTAAATACATTAGGACTAATAAAAGAAAGAAGGCTTTTGATAGCGTAAACTGGGAGAAGCTATGGGACATTCTCAAAGAAAAGCGGGTACCACAGCATATCATCTCAGTGATCCCAGGACTATATAACAATGGACAAGAAGTAATAAAAGTTGACAACCAACAGTCAAAGGTATTTAACATAAGAAAGGGCATTTGACAGGGATGCATCCTGCCTCCGCAACTATTTAATATATACGGCGAATATGCAACGAGAGAAGTACTGAAAAATACCATTGCATTATTATCAATGGCGAGACAATATTAAACCTCCTTATGTCTTTAGGTTCAGTAGTTCTCGACTTGAAAATCGCGACAGACAGACAGTTGTCCGCACCAATTTCATTGTGTTTCCCTTTGAGGTGTAGAAGCCAAAAAACGAACTAATGGCGCAGAGGATTAAAAAGTATATGAATAGATTGTCACAAAATCGTATTTAGAAGAACTGTATGGTGATGTAAAGATAAAAAAAATGTGGATGTTGAAATTCTTAAAAATACATAATGCAACTGGAGTAAGGCCATACCAGAACTTAAAATAAATAATGACGTAATGATGGCAGAAATAGTAAAAAATCACTAGATCAAGTAACAAGAAATTATAACAACCAATAAATAAGAAGTACGAAACAGGAACAATAGCAGAAGATTTCAGCAGGAACATAATAGTGCCAATTCCAAGAAAATGAAAAACACATATATGTGGAAACTATCGTACAATTAGTCTGATCTCACGTGTATCTAAAATACTGACAAAAATTATATATAAAAGAATAGAAAACGTTATAGAAGACCAACTCACAGACAAGCAATTTGGCTTCAGAAAAAGCTCAAAAACGAGAGAAGCAATTCTAGCTCTAAGAATTACAATTCAGAAAAGAATAAATAATATTGAGAAAAGGATACACCTACATTTATAGCTTTCGTTGATTTGAGGAAAGCTCTTGACAATGTAACCTGGACTAGATTGTTTCAGATTTTACGTAAAGTAGGAATAAAGCACAGAAACAAAAAAATTATAAACTCTTCATACCACGGACAGAAAGCAGTGATGATACAAAGAAGTTCCCAAAGAGAATCGTCAGTACCGCTAGGAGTCAAACAAGGATGTCCGTTATCATCACTCTTATTCAACCTTTATATACAAGATGCAATCAATAAAATCAGAAAACTAATGAACAAAGAAATAAATATATACGGCAAGAAAATATGATACGATATGCTGACATATAGAAATTATGACTGAAAACAAACAAGGTTTACAACAATCATTGAATGTAATGGATTTAGTTATTAAAAAACACAATATAAAAATAAACATTCTTAAAACAAAAACACTAATGTGCGAAGATATGAGACACGGGACCATACAAGCAACACTGAATGGAAAGAATACAGAAGGTTAAAGAGTTTTATTATCTAGACACCATTATAAGTAAAGACGGAAAAAGCAGAAGAAAATCGGGCGCAGATTAAAACAAGGGAAGTAATGTTTCTCAAGAAAAAATAATTGCTAACATCCAGAAAAATCTCTTTGGACAGGAGAAAACAGCTACGCATCTACATATGAAGTATCGCACTATATGGGGCTGAAACTTGACAATTGCATAGAGTGAAGAAGGAAAAATACATGCATTTGACTTATGGTGCTAAAAAAGTGTTAACAGTAAGATGGGTTACAGAACATCAAATAACAAGAAATTAGAAAAAATAGAAGAAGGCAAAAGACTAATATCTTTCATTAGTATATATCTTTCATATATATTACAATATATATCCCAAATAATAAAAACCTGGTTTACTCTAGCTACCCAGAAACAAAAAGCTTTTCCGAATACATGAAACAAATCAATCCAAAAGATTGACCACCTAGAAGAAGAAGAGATGTTAAATTAACTTGATTTCATAAAATATAATAAAATGCAGTGGCAAAGCAGTCTCCCAAATTTGAGAACCCTCCAGTTGACCTTTGACCAATCAGTTTGAAAATCACTAGCAAAGAAGTCTTTTTGGTCACCTGTCGATTGGTGAAAACAGAATTTGGAAATTCCCAGCCGTTCTCGAGTTTTTGCTCGGACGGACGGACAAACAAATAACATGAAGTTAGTAAGTGACTGCGCTTCGCTTCGCCACTTAATAATAATAACTCGTACAGATATTCTTACTTACAATTATCTACATAAATAATGTTCAATTTTTTATTTTATACGGACTCAATTTTAGACGATAATTTATACGAGCTAAAAGATCATCCATTAAAATTGCGGAAGCAATTTATAGGCTTCATTTAAATTGAATAGAACAAAAAATGCTAAACTTGTGTGTAGAAGAGCGTTTTTTAAAAATGCCTGTGCTTATGAGTGCTATCGCGTATTGTATGTAAATTCCTACATAATGTACACAAAACGTGCACTCGTACACTGACGTCTTCCTGGTAAAGTTCTACTGAAATTAAGAAATAAATTATTTTATTTACCTTAAACAACAAACGCAGTTTGTGGAATAACATGATATCAGATATCCTACTGGGTGCGCCAAAAGCGTTTTGATCCTTTTAAAATTTAATTTATTACTTGCTCCTAAGTGCCGCTATTATAGATTGTTGTGCTTAGGAGTGTGTTTAAGATGATGAGGTAGTTCCATTGCTGATAACAACTCTGATCGTAAAAAGAAAATGTCGAAATAATGCCAAGAAGAAAATATCATTCAATACAAATGTCGAAAAACGTAAATCGTACTATAGTTTTGCGAGTCCATTCAAAATCAAGTTACGATATTTAGTATTACAAATAGTAAAATTTGTAGAATCTTACACCGATCTTCTCCTATATAAATTGCAAGTTAGAGAACTATATAAACAAAGTAAGAAATACTGATTTCACGTTTTCAACAAGTTTCTAAAATTAGTAAAATATAAAAAAGCACTACTCAAATGTTACTGTCTAATTGTTCTTTCATAAAACAAATATAAACAAATAGACATACAGTAGCTCACATGTTTCTGCAATAGTTCTCTGTATTTTTGCAACAGATCAATTCTCGTCTTAATAACGTGAACTCTCCTGCATGCTCATCCAATCTGTCGCACCGAGTTGTTTTTTGTGGGACTATTTAAAACACCAGTTTTACAAACAATGCCCAGCAAGTCTAAAGATTGAATTTGCTAATGAACTTAATATAATGTAACGTCTCTGCTCTTGGCAATGGTGAATAAAATGTACTAATTTACTTAAAAATACTTATCTATTGTACTTAAAATTATTCAAATTTATAACACTATTTATGTACACGCACTATACACAACTAACTATACATTATTTATATAAACACATCTTCCGCCTGGATTCGCCCGCTTAGTCCACTTAAAACCGGAATCGGAGTCTGAATTTTAAATCTTCCCAGCGCACTGAGGCGCTGATTACAACACTAGCAGGACAAAAATCATAAACTAAAGGTTAATCTCTATCTCTATGGCTTACATCGACATATAGACGGTTACTTGCTAGTTCTGAAGACACAGTACTAGAGATTACAGATACAGCCTGATCGAAGAAATCCCCCAGCAAATTGCTTGGCACTATATAAAGCATTGTTTAGGGCAATTTATTTTTATTGATTATCAAAGTATACCAACCGACGATGGAACAAAGACCAAGTGAGTAAGTACAATATAAAATTTTTATAAACTTTTCATTTGTATGTTTAACACGGCCTACTCCGTGTTAAAAAGAGCTCAAAAATCATCTTTGGTTTCAAAAGGCGCACCTTACAAAATTTTCAAAGCTTGCCCAACTACTAAAACTTTATAAACGGAAAGTTAAGATCCTAGGCAGTTACCCTGTTACTAAATTAGTTGCGATTTTTTGAGATTCTTGAACCAACATAGGTTTTTCCACAGGCATCGCCCACGTTCATATCTTCCATGCAATGAACGGAAATCTTCACAACACGGGCCGCACGTTTAATTGCATTTTGGAGGAATTTGATCTTAAGAAATGTTCTCTGCTAATGCAAAAGAAGATCAGGAAAGACGTACAAACCTTTGTATCATATTTTTTGTACGACGGGAGAAGTGTCACTGTAACAAGGAGCAATTCCTCAGACACCGCTGCGAATGGATGATAGGAACTGCATTTAGTAAAAGTGGCTACCGTAAGCTCATCTAAAATTCTGAAAAATCTCCCTAGTACAATTCCAGGACGCCCTTCAAAAAGTTTGAAAGAATCCAGTGTAAAGCAAAGCGCACAAGGAATTGAGGTGATAAAAGCTCAGGAGTGGATAAACAAAAACTTCAGAAGGTACCATGAGAGCAACGGCAGGAAGTTCTCCCGCCCTGCCACAAATGAAGACCTGTTTCACATTCTCATGGCCACTCGATCATCTCTAATTATTTCCAACAAGAAGCCTTAGTCGTCCTCCC
Organism: Sinelater perroti; assembly: GCA_036346155.1. Classification (NCBI taxonomy): domain Eukaryota; kingdom Metazoa; phylum Arthropoda; class Insecta; order Coleoptera; family Elateridae; genus Sinelater; species Sinelater perroti. The sequence continues at coordinate 8,780,897 of JARFIY010000265.1, forward strand.
TTCTTCTCCTACACACCTAATACTGATATCAAATCAAATGATTTGAGTACTTCAGATTTCAAATCGGATGAATTGAAATATTATAGTAAATTCTAATAATCTTTTGTAGTGCACAATATATTTATATTAATTTACTTGTATTTGTATTGACTAAATGCATGCTTAATGGGCGTACCTTTCAAAATTATTTACAGTAAAATCATTGATTAAGTGCTTTGCGTTTAACAATTGCCTCAACATTAGCCACTAAACTATTTAAAAACCTTTCCAAAATGTAGATTAGTGTCTAACGTTTATCCCAATATAATTATCTTAATAGTAAAGCCTTTCAAAAATGACGAATTTTTATGGTAATCGGTCAGATACGAAATATCCCATATTTGAATGGCCTATACCTCGAAAACGGCTCCAAATACACTATTTAGATAAAATATTACTAAATATAATTTTTTGTAGTCTCACAATCGCAATACTATCCATTCAAGCCATAACGCCTCTGTGCGGCGGTTCGCCGCCAGTATTTATTTCTATTCTCCCAATTCACCCTAATAGCCGCGAACCTTCAAGAACGCCGCACTGAAAACTGGTGGAATGATCGCGAACACGTGTACGCCAGCTGCATTTCTCGGACGCAATGCAGATGTCAATCGTTCGGAAACATTACTTTTGGTTAGTTACATTACATCACCAACTAGGTCAAATATCATTTTCAAGTCACAACATAACCCATTCATTCTCTCACAAAGAATCCTTACAGCAAAGCCCTTCGTAATTCACTAAATTACAGTAAAAGCCACCGAATTCAATCGAACTTCATATATGTGTTCTATAAATCTTACCAAGGCTTTTGATCGAATCTTATTAACTACATAGTTCGATTACTACGGCACAGAGAAGTATTTCAAAGCTAGTCAAACTAATACAAAATATATACATAGAAAATAGTCAACGAGGTCACTGCAACTAAACTGCAGAATAGGACAAGGAAACTCTCTGGGTCCATTGCAGTTCAATTTAACTATAGATGAAATAATTTGCGTCACGAGTGATATAAAGGAAACAGGATATAAGAGGAGGATGTGGGACGAATTCAAGAGAGGTTGAAACGTAATCTAAAGAAGTCAACCCCTAATGTAAGCAGAGAATTCCACAAACAACTGTCTGGTGCGTGTTGAGGCGCAACCGACAAGATAAAGTATGTAAAACTTTCTAATGGTATGCTCGAAAACATGGAAGATGGCACTTTTCTGTCACGCTTAATCTTTAATTATAAGGCAACGTTCCATCTAAAAAGTACACCAACGCAATATGTACTCAGTACCGCAAGGCAAACTTCATCATTTGTGGTATGAATTCTCCAACTGTCTAGATGTTATCCGTACAGCCGAAACAGAGTACATTAAACATTTATAAACTTGAATGTTAGTATAATAAAATGTATTTTACATTATATTCGTATCTAGTCCTAATTTTGAATCATAGCGTACTATACCGACGACGTCGTGTTGATAATGCAAAGCGAAGGTGGCCTAGAAAGTTTATTACTGAGTTTTCCTACACTTTATAATTTAAAAATATCTAATAACAAGGCAAAATGCACCAAAGTATATAATGCACTAATTAAATGCAAATTAGAAATCGATAAAGATTTAATAGAACAGGTGTCAACATTTAAATACGTGAGGGACTACAATAACTAGTTCAGATATACTACTTTGATCAAAATTGACCAGGACTGATTAAATAAAACAACATTTTTATATATTTTAATACAAATCTTTATTTTCGCCTTCAAAATAGGCTCTTTTTGAGCCAATATAAGCATGCCAACGGTTAATCCAATTTTCCATACACTTATTATAGGCCTCGCCCGGGATGACCTTTAGTTCCTTCAGCGAATTTCTTTTTATGGCCTCAATCGACTCATGGCGCGTTCCCCGGAGCGGATATTTGAGTTTCGAAAACAGAAAAAAGTCACAGGGAACCAAATCTGGCGAATGCGGTGGCTGAGCGATGACTTTTGTTTCGTGTTTGGTCAAAAATTGTGACAATCAGGCTGGAATGTGTCGCCTAGTGAAAAATCCATGAATTGTCTGCCCACAAATCCAGCCGTTTGCGACGAATTACTTCACGTAGACGCCTCAAATCGGCCAAGTATTCCCTATTAACCGTTTGACCCTCTGGAACAAATTATTGGTAAACCACACCACGGTAATCGAAGAAAACGATAAGCATCACCTTGATTTTCGACCGACTTTGACGTGGTTTCTTCGGTTTCGGCTCATTTTTGGCGCGCCATTCGCTAGATTGTTGGGTAGTTTCCATGTCATATTCATAAACCCACGCCTGGTCACCAGTAATGATGCGTTTTATGAATGTAGGGTCATCAGCTAGGTTGACAAGCATCTCTTTTGCGACCTCTACTCGGCGTTCTTTTTGCAAAAAATGCAGGTCTTTCGGTACGAGTCTGGCAGCGAGGCGCTTCATACCAAAAACATCAACCAAAATGTGTTGAGCCAATCCATAAGAGCTATCTTTCTAATGCCAACACGAATTTCCTTCAATTTTTCGATGTTATTGTCGTTAACAGAGGTGCATAGACGACTCGCATGAGGCAAGTTTTCTACGACCTCACGACCCTGACTGAATGCTTTATGCCACTCAAATACTTGCGTTCTCGCTAGAGTAGACTCCCCAAAAAAACTTCTACAACATTTTCAATGATTCCGTAGCCGTAATTCCATTGGAAACGCAAAACTTTTCGCGTCGTAAAGAAATGGCTGCCAAACACACACTAATTGACGTATCCCGCTCAAACTTCACACAAATGTCAAAGAAGGATGTATCAACCTAGAAAAAAAATATTTACCGATTCAGTTTACGCGCGCGGTTTAAATTAACCAGTCCGGGTCAAATTTGATCAGATTGTAGTTAAAGGTTGAGTTTTGATGCAAATTGTCAAGGCTAATCAAACATTAAGAGTTCAAAACACACTCCTACAAGAAAACACATACCTAAATACCGAAGATTTTACTTAAGTGTACAAAACTGTAATTAGACCAATATTAAAGTATGCAGCAGAAATGTGATGTGACACAACTCGCACTAAACGAATGCTAAAAGTCGCTGAAATGAAGGCGCTAAGGAAAACAATGAATAAATTAAAAAGAGGCAAACTAAAAATTAAACATATAAGGCGGCAATGCCAAATACAAGCAATTAACTGCTAGACATATCAAAGAAGAAATCATCATCATCATCAGCTATGTCATCCATCGTCGGATGTAAGCCTCCCCTAACGTTGGGGGGTGTTTAGCCATGACTCACCGCGCTGGCCAAGCATGTTGGTGAGGGAAGTGAGAATAGGTAGGGATATATAATGTAAGTTAGGAATTAGGCTAGGGCATGATTGCTCCCTGTTTCAGGAAATGGGAACAATCAAGAGCTCGCGTGGGCAGGATCGCTAGGTTCCTGAAGCAGGTCTATACTTTATCGTGATCGTAAAGTAGTACCTACCCGCTACCACATCAAAAAGAATAGAATAAGACAAATATGTATCAATAACGGAAGATTATAGAATAGTCCGAATGGCGAAAAGAAGTGTTAAAAGTCCTCACATATAATGGAATGACTCAAATCAGGTAATAATACATTTAATAAATGTTGGATCATTATTCACTGGTTCAATCATTTCTTCAGCAACATCAGTATGATGTCTTTGTAAAAATTCAATGATTTTGAAACGAATTTTTCTGACAAACCTTTTAAACCCAAAACATCACTTAAAATTGCGTCTATTGATATACCAAAATCTTCAGAAATCTCTCTTACAGTCAAATAATAATTCGCCATTACATTGTTTCTAATAGTTTAGATATTTTCTTCGGCTATTGATGCTGATGAACGACGTTCATCTTCTACGAATTCACGACCTTCTCTGAACAGCTTACGCTGCTGAAATAGTTTTTCTCGATACAGATTGATCACCTTTTAACGTTTTAGTAGAATTACTTTTATTTCAAACACAAAATTTAATACTTGTTTGTTCAACCATAACAGGCAGCGAATATCACTGAAGGTTGCCCCAACATAAAAAAAACGACTCTCGCGAAAATTTCAAATTATGAAGGTTTTGAACATACATATTTTTGTTATTTATTATAACTAACATTATTTTAATTGAAAAAACTTTTAAAAACTTAAAGCATTTAAATACCTACTATTTCAATATAAAAACGAACGTAACATACATATTCCACAAAAATACATTCTTTATTTTATTCCTACTTACCTTTGAGCTATTTATATTTTCTTTTCTATTTCTATTTCTTTTGAATAGCGAGGTATTAAAAAAATATTCAAATTTTTCTATTTCGTATTCTGATTGCAAACATTACAACGCCTATTTTACATGCAACCAATGATACCACGCTGAAATTTCACAGAAGTTCGTTATAAGATTTTATAGTAAAATATCAAAATTAAATTTACATGCAGATCAAATTAAAATACCGCTAACATTACCTTAAAATGTTAAAATAATAATTAATAGAACACGTACGGCGTGTGCATTAATAGCTAGCTCTAACCACGTACGAAGGTATCACGAATGCTTTGCGTCATCCGAGTGCACGTCACGCATAATGAGGGCAGATTGGTTTGACGCTAGTAGTATAACAAAGGACAAGAATGCATATTCATTCATTAGCAGCTGATCAACTTTCTTTCGTTGTTTCGTGCTCCTTTCAGATTCTGCATTTGCATGATCACAGCAACGTCCACAAAGGAAGCAGCACTGGAGGCGACGTCTTTGAAAGCAAGCCGCCACCCCGATACCAAACCTTACTTCTGCGAACCTACCCTAAAAAACATACAATAACCCCCTTCCGACCATTGCAAAACGGCGAGCCACGCCAAGCCCTGAGTTTGCGACGTCGGGTTGACGAAAACGACTTGCATGGAGGGTTGTATCCCCCCTTTGATGCAACGGACATCGTTGTTAGCAGAGAAATCGGGCCCAGGTCGTGAGTCACTCTTATTAGGGAATAATCAATCAGAAATCGCGTGTTCCCGTTAACAACGAATTCATCACGTCTCACGTCTGACAGCTGGCGCGAAGTGAACACTTGTGGAAGCAGCGGTGCGGGTGTTTCCCGAAATCTGAGAAACTGCGGGCCGCGAACAAACTTCGAAGTTTAGTCGGGGTGTATTCTTTGGAAGTTTGACTCTTAATGCTGAAAGTGAAAATAATACTCCATTTTACTTGATATTATTTCAATTTCATCTTATGTATGCCGAGTATGGTAAGAAATAATTATGTGGAAAATTTTTCTCTAACAGTTGGTTGCATAAAGTATACTTACAGTAAAATGCTTAAAAATAAATAAAAAACGTATACGCATCATTATACGATAATTAATGTTTGAATAAATGTACATGGTATTTATAACACAATGCATATTCCAGATCTTATCAGAATTAATTGGTTTTAGTCTCATTTTCTGTTTACCAACCAATTTTCAATTCTCCTACCAATTATTTTAACATCACTAAACATTATCTGTTTACTGTTTATAAAAGTTTTATTGCATTGAATATTATCTTCAAAAGTTTATATCATTCTTAATGTTAATTTTGCTATAAAATCATAAATATAATTAAAGTAATTACTAGTAAAAAATTACAAATTTAAATTAAGATATTTTATTATTTTTACAATAAAGCGTTTATTTTAGTTTCGTTTACAAAATATGAATGGTGAGAGTTAAGTGTTTCTTATTTCAAATTCAAGTGCAGATTTGATTAGTTTAAATTTTGTCAATAACAGCTAATTGAATTAAATCAAATAATGGCAATGTAACATCAACTGTAATATTCTGTTGTTTACTAAATGTTAGGATTAAATATATTCTGAGTAAACAGAATTAATTACAATTGTAATTATTAAACTAATCGAAAAACAAATTCGCATCTTGAAGATTATTTTCTTAATTATAAAATTGTCTTAACTACATAAATGCTGTATTAGGACCAAATTTAACATGTGATCATCCGAATTAATTTCCCAAATTAATTAGGTCTAACATTTTGTCTTAGTTTGAATATAATTAAATTTGTAGAAAAACGCAATATGATAAATTTAAATCGCGAGAAAACTTAATTTTTAATTTAAGAAAGCTAATTTATGTAATTAGATTAAATTAAATTAAATTGATATGCTTCAGGACAGAGGAATCGTTTGTCTAAACTTAGTTATGTTAAACTTGACTTATTAGCGTTACAGAAGAACATTTGCATTTGTCAGTCGGCCAACTTCACAATACAATGAAACATATATTTGCTATTTCCGTTTATATAAATTAAATCAATAAATTGGGCGTAATTGCTGCAGTTAAATTAAATCAATAAACAACTGTTTTTACAGGTATGTGTACATTCATATTACTATATGATACGATCAAATGAAAATTTAAATACTGGGGATTGAAGGGATTTTTGAAGAATTTTTTTTGTAAAATTAAATGTTTATTTCGAAAAAAACTATAAAGCACAGGTTATCCAAAATGCTGTCCATCATTGTTTACAACTTTTTCTCGTCCTTCTAGAAACTTTTTTGATATCTTCAAAACAGTTAAAGCGCTGTTCAGACAGGCTAGAAGAGGCAATGCCTGATGAATACGGCGGGTGGGGTAAGACATCTAAACGAAGTATTTCCAAATAGTTTTTGACTTGTTTTGCAACATGCGGTCGAGCGTTGGCGTGCTCTAAAATTACTTGATCGTGTCATTCGGCGTATTTCAGCCGTTTTTCTTTTAACGCTCACTTCAATTTGATCAGTTGTTGTTGGTAGGGAGCCCCAGTGACAGTTTTGTCTTGTTTAAGCATCTCCTAAAACACTACGTCCTTCTGATCTCCCCAAATACAACGCGTTACTTTCGAACAATGGATGTTTCGCTTTGACGTCGATGTTGAAGTTGGTGGTAAGCTTGACCGGGCATACATCTAACTCTTCTGCGCTTAAAGTTCTCGTAATTAATCCATTTTTCATCACAATGCGATGCAAAAACCTCTTCCCTTTGTGCCTTTGAAGCAGCTGTTGTTCGCAGGTGGAAAATGTCTTTCGGCCTCTCTCCACTTCAATTTTTGTGGCACGCAATTTCCTTGTTTTTAATATTCCCATTACCTTGAAGTGGTTGATAAATCAGCGTTTGACATGGATTTCCTTCAAATTTTTTCGGTTGGCCCAAGCCACTAGTTATAATCTTCTTCTTTGATGACACTACAGCCCAAATCGAGCCCTGGCCTCCTTCAGTTTTTGTCTCCATTCTTGCCTGTCTGCAGATGTTCTTTTTCAGCTTTTAACACCAAGTAACTTGCAGGTGTCTTCAGCCACTTCCATCCTCCCGTCGCTTTCTTGGTTTCTCCACTGGTCTCTTACCTTGCATTGTTGTGTTCGGTGCTCTTTTTGGCAGCCTTGTGTCCTCCATTCTGTTAACGTGGCCCGCCCATTGTAATCTATGTGGGCGTATAAAGGCTACTACCGACGGTTCTTTATAAATCTGGTAGATCTCATGGTTATACCTTACTCTCCATGTTCCGTTTTCATTCAGTGGCCCCAGTATTTTTCTTAATACTTTACTTTCGAAAATGTTTAATTTGTTTGCCGAGTTGTCTATTATTAGCCATATGTCAATATCGGTCTTATTATGGTTTTATATATCCTCGGTTTTATGATCGGGTGGAATTCTCATGATTAGAGGATATTAGACAGTGCAAAATATGCCTTGTCAGCTGCGTTATCAATTAGTGATTTTTGGTTTCGTCTGTGTTAAGCTCTGCTCCTAGGTATATAAACTGCGTTACTGTTTAATATCGCTTTCCCCTGTTCTAGTCTGAGTCAATTTTCAATCCAATCTTTTGTGCGATTTTTTTAAAAAGTACGTTTCTTAAACTCCTTGTTTTGTTCGACTCATGATGTTAATGTCGTCTGCATATGCGGCTACCTGCGTAGTTTTGTTGATCAGAAGGTTTGTTCCTCCAACAGTTATCTGTCTTAAGACATATTCCAGCGCAAAATTAAACAGGGTGGGAGCAAGTCCATCTCCCTGTTTCAACCCTCTCGATATTTTGAATTTTCCTGACATCCCGGTTGCCGTGCGGACGCATGTTTCCGTATTTTCCATTGTTGCCTTGATGAGTCTTCTGATCTTGAGTGGCATTTTGAGTTCATTCCAACTATTTAAAATGTCTTTATCTTTTATCAGAATTTGCTCGCCTTCCTCTTGCTTTAACCTTACCGATTACTTATTTCTAAACGATTTCAATACCTTACAGAAGAATTTATAATTTCTCAAATCTTTTATCTTTGTTCTCTTTCAATTTCCTCGCAAAATTTTCCTTTAGCTTCACTAAGCTGATTCTTTAATTATTCTTTTGGCTTTTGTAAGTTTCCTAAATAGCGTCGCTCCATTTTGATAGATATTTCTTTATAATTTTTATTTTCTTTAACTTCTTTTTTAAATCCTTATTCCAGCATGTGATGTGTCTTTTGTTATCCTTACTTTTACCAATATTAGTTAAAGTTTTCCCATTTTATGTTAACGTTGCTACTATGTTGCATGTTGATATTAAGTGATATCGTTTCTTCCATTTCAGCTGTATAACTGTCTTTTGTTCCTTAGTTTATACCCCTATATTCTTATGGCTTCTCTTTTGTAAGTGATCCATTGCTCGTCGTTGTTAAACATGTTTTATTTATTTATTTTAATGGTTGATTCTACTAGGCAGTAGTTACTGTTTCATAACCCTTTATACTTCTTATTTCATTTATTTCTTACAAATAATTCTTTAAAAGTGTTGTTACATGATCAACTATCGACTTTTCGCCTCCACTTGATAGCTCTCTAATGATTTTATGTATCCATTTATATGCGAAGAAGTTCTAATATTCTTTTTCCATTGTTATTAACTTCTTCTTTTTCTTATATGTATGTTTTATATAATCACTTAACGCCTATGCTAGTTAATTATGTGTTAATCTGTGATTGTTAATTATTAATAAACAATTGTAATCCAAACATCCTACCAAACTTACTTTGCTTGCAACTGAAAGTATTGTAGTGCAATACAATCTCACAACTAAACACACCTTTTTAATGTCTGCTAGACATACTGATGTCCACTGTTATATGATCAATGTATGTTTATTATCAAACAAAACAATTGAGATAGGTCCTAAATTTGAGAAAAACAGGCTTCGTTTTCTTCTCATTCCTTTGAGATTGCTTTAGTTTGACTAGATTAAGATCTATTGGGACATCCATTGTATCGATTTCCGCTTCAATTCAAGTTGGAATGCATGTGTTCAACTTTCATAATTTTTTGGTAATTTTGTCATTTCACAAATTAACAAATTGTGAGGTATCCACCTACAACTGACTCAACTGATCATGTAAAATGTTGTTTAGTGTGCTCAACGCTTAAGGTGATCGTAATAATTATATACTTGACCCGATTGACCTCTTGAAACATTCTTCTTACAGGATTTATTGTTGTTTCAATAACCGCTAATTGGTTATCCGGTGCAAAAATTATCTCTAACTGAAACCTTTTAAATTTAAATTCGGTATACAAGTTGTAAACAATTACTTTAGAAAGCGCTTAATTGGCAATTGCAGCGGATTTTGCCGAGTTAAACAACTTTTAAAACCATAGTAACTCATAGTTTTAAAATTTTCTCTTGTTAATTTCATTTTGCTACAAAATACTTACAAAAATTCCCGCGTGACATTACACAACATTGTTTTATTTATAGTACATATTTTTACTAATTATTTTCCACATTAATGATGTCTTTGTTCATTATCTTTATAAAAATATGTCGACAAACCGCGCAGTGGGCGTCTGAGAAAAATCTCAGTTCGAAATGGTACTACCCTAAGAAGTGCGTACAAGTCTGACCAATGAGTCTTAATTCCACTGAGTTAAATAAGTTATGCCACAACGCTACCAATGCTAGTGTGAATATATCCGCTGTAAAAGAAACATTGCCTACTTGTGGATTAAGAGTATGTACATCATAAAAGAGGCCTTTTGTCTCTGAAAAGTAATGTTGCGTTGGTCTGTTGTAAGCTAAATAATATAGAAACTGAACCACAGAACATTGGTAGAAGGTGACAAGCCAATTTTTTGCATTAATGATATTTGGCAAGATATATACTCCCTACAATTAAACACACAACTGTTATTATAGCATGGGGACGCTACCTAAGAAAAACATGCGACTGGGTACCTTAACGTACTGCAGAATATATTGCCCTTTGAAGAAACTTATTTGGATATAAAGATTTTATTTTCCAGGATGATAGTACACCTTATCATTTAGTTAAAAGAATTCAAGCCTGAATAGCCACCGATATAATTAATAGAGTGAACAGACCAGCGCAGTCCCCGAATCTTAAACCATTAGAACATTTTTGGAAAAGAGAACATCATATTAAGAAAACGAAATTAATCGAATATCTAATTCAGCTTGGTATCGTTGTACTTATGGAATTATGAAAACTAATTAATTCGATTTAAGTAATATATCGTGCGATGTTACTATTTCTTTTCTATTCTGCTATTCAGTTTTTATCATCTCGAGAATGTAATAAATTTGTCTTTCAATTGCATTTCTTTTTTTATCAAATTTCCTGCTATGCTTTCTTCATAGAATTATTGTATATATGTATTACTTTGCAATAGAAGACAATCGGTCAAAAAATATTTGAAAATAATTACCATATATTTATTCAATGTCCCTAATTTTTAAAATGATGCACAATTTTTTCATACCACTGTAGATTAAAATTAGGTTATATTTACAAAAAATTAAATTTTTATCGTTAAGCGAGGCAACATTTACTTCAAAATGTGTTTGACTTCATTGATGTGCTCGATCTTTTAGTTTGCAGAAATATTCTTTAGTACATAGGTTGTTAAAAGTATATGAGTGGTTTCGGTTGCTTTCTGATCTTCTTATTTATGAGACTGACTATATCGCAAACAATGTTAAAAGTGAAGTAAACGACACTACTGCACCAATTCCAATAAATGTTAAAAACAATGATCGAATGTCAAGAACAAAGATAATTATAAAAACAAGGAACCAAATAAGACAAATGATAGACAACAGAAAAGTGCAGATAGATTTTGCACTACTTAAAACAAAAAATCGAATACCGACAAATAATAGCAGAAGAAGAGATTCTTTCATGAGCAAGAAATAAATACCTTAAACACAATAATTAAGCAAAACTACGCAAGACTAATGGAAAAGAGACAACTACAAGGCGACCAAATAAATAATGGGATGGAAACGGTAGAACCTAACAAAATAACTCAGAAGAACATAAAAGCATATTTAAAAAGTACAAAAATAAAACTTAAAGTAACCTTGGAGAAACGGGAGAGCTTAAAAGATGCCATAAAAAACTTAATGAAGGTAGATATCAAGTAGTTAACCTAATAGGTAACAATAAGAAGAAAGTATCGGAAATTGGAAAAACTATAGAAATATACTATAAAGCATTGTACGAAAGAAAAGTACAAGCCCAACAGAAACAACAGAAATAAAGGTCTATAAGAAGAAATTCCGAATATCCAGTGAAGAAATAAAATCCACTATTAAAAACACGCCTAATAAAAGAGCTTCAGTAAAAGACCACATCATAATGGAAATGATAACATGTGGTGAAGAAACAAACGTTTGACAGAATGTAAAATCTCAGGTGATTGGTTAAATGCATTAGTAGCCCCGCAAATAGGCTGAATTTGGAAAAGGTTTTAATACCTTGGACCACCTACAAATAATAAAGATAGAAAACAAGTATATAGTGTGCTTTTGTAGCCGTAGTCGATTATATGGCCAGTATTAAACGACTTAAGCAATAACTGGGTGGATAAAAACGGTACAATGCAAGTAAAAATAAGAGTACAATCAAAATCAAAGTTCGTTAAAGAGATTCGATTTCCCCCAAACTTTTCACCGTAGCATTAGAAGATTTATTTAAAGAGTTAGAATAAGAAATAAAAAGCATTACCATAAACATCTAAGGTTGGCTGATGATGTAGTCCTCGTAGCAAATGACAGAAGAAAGTTCAATGAACTGAATGAGAAATCTAAGAAAATAGATAAACGTAAGTAAAACAAAATATCTACCAAACGAAGTACAACCAACAAATAATGCAAGAGCAATAAGTATTAAAAATTAAAAAGAGAGTTGAGCTTTCCAAGAACAATTTAACGGCAGTTCTGGAAAGATAATTGCACTAGCTTTGTCGCCATTTTGGCAGACTACAAACAATATTGTGGTCCAATTTACCAAACTATCTTGTATGTGTAACCAGCTCTCACATGCAGAAGAGAAACGTGGTCATTCAAAAACAACATTGTGGATAGATTGGAAAGGAGAATGCTAAACATAACACTATAGATTCACACACCCAACACAGAAATTAGAAAAAGTCCAAAGTTACATGTCATAAAACGAATATGCACAGTAATATGACTTTGGCGTCCAGCCATTGAGAGAACAAGGGACAACAGATGGACTCGTAGAGTTAAAGAATGACGACCTCTAAAAAATAAAAGAAGCAAAGGCGGAAAACAAACGATAGGAATAGACGAAAAAAATTAAGAGAGGCTTACATCCAACGGCGGATGATATGAGCTACTGATGATGATAAACTTATTTATCTATCTTATCTGCGGATACCAGTCTCATTATCGTGCCCAACCAATAATTAACAAGTTATAACTTACTACACTACATGGTTAAATGTCTCCAGACACCTACTACTGTACTAAGATTACTTTTCACCAACTTTTAGTTTCGTAGAAATTTCCTGTTTTCTATGAGAGCTGCATCCACTGAAAATGAGCCATTTGACCTGGAGCGTAATCTGCGTTCCAATTCTTCCCAGATGTGTTCGGTGGGATTAAGACCGTGAGGGCTAATCCAGTTTTTCAGCACTTCTCAGACCACGGTAGATTAACCTTCGCTGTATGAACAGAACAGTTATTTTGTTAGTACAGGAAAGATCCTCTCCAAATTGACGGGAAGTCAAAGCCCAAAGTTGCCAAGAATATGAAGATAGATTTCAGCGTTCATCCTTCCGGCTACATGGACTAAGATAGTTAAGCAAACCACGAAAAAAAACGCTCCAATAAGAAACATTATCCTGGCATTCACCAAACCTAGACGCATTCATCGAATTGCCAGATCGTATACCAAAATTCATTATTTTACAAAACTTATTTTCACTGTTCCACAGTTCAATGGCAGTGTAATTTGCGCCATTGCAAAAGACGTTTGGGATTGGCCGCAGGACGGTAAAAATCCATATTTTTCAAGTCATGGTACTATTGATGATACCAGAAACACTTTAAAAGTCACACGCAGCTGTTTCACGTCCCAGCCGTTTAAATTTCACAATAATATCATTTATAGTTGGTTTTGGCTATGCCACATATGTGGCAAAGCCAATACTTCCATTTTTTGCTGTGATAGCACCAAAAGTAAAACGCAGGCGCTCATAATTAAGAATTTGGAGTAAAAACTGCAAATGAAATTAGTTTTTAAGTTAAAATGACTATCGTTTGCATTTTGTTTCCACATTCATGTAATTTTTGTTTTAGAGGTTGCCATGTAACAATTAAAACATCAAGTGGTACTTACCAAGGATTTTTAAAAAAAGTGTATTCTTTTCTCAATTTCTTTAATATAACATCTCTAGCATCACTCTAAGATATTAAAAGAATATACAATATTATTGTCATGTTAGTTAATTTATATTTGATTTTTTAGTTTTCTCAGAGTAATTTCATGTAAAAGCATCTCAGTGTCTTGGTGAATTTAATTATTAATTCTTAAATATTACTGTTGGTAATAAATTCCGCTAGTTTTCTAAAACAGTTAAGAATATCTACCTAAAATTGTAAAGATTTAAAATTAAATACAATCTATTGTCTGATATAAAAATTTGTGGTAATATATAAAAAACATTTGAGAAGTAGTTTACTTACCTGGGAAGGAATTGTCGCTTTGGATAGAAACTTCCCCACCAAGCAATTCGATTTGACTACACCACGCGGTAAACATGGCTAGTCTTCCACAAGTATGGAGGATTGGAGTAAACACTGAGTACATATTTAAGAAATTCCTCTTATAAACCAACGATGTTTCGACATCCAAAAGAAGCATATTGATTTCTGACTAAAATCATTATAACCGCCCGATGACATTTTGTCCACAGTATCATCATGGAGGACCGACGTACGACTGTCAGGAGTTAGTTGAACGTGTGAGCGTATTGAAAGAATGTATCCATGCTCTTCTCCATAACAATCGATGCGTGCCGGATCTCTCTTAACTTGCTTATAGTAGATCTATGAATAAACCTTGCTCACCGGATTGACCATCACCGTCAGGCTTTACCGGTTTTCCTGCATTAAAACAAAATCTGATAAGACAGCATTTCCACGCTGTGCAAGAGGTGTGAGGACTACGGCAAATCATTTAACAACTCTTTCGCAGGCAAACATTTCTCTTGGATTTTTTCTAGTATCTCAGAACATTAAACACCTTTTTGGTTTATCTTTTTAGAATTAAACTTGGAAGGTTATTCGCATTAAAGTGAGAACATAAACACCTGAACTTTAATTTGTATTACAATAACTTCTTATTTCACGGTTCTTCTTTTTTTGAAACTTAACATAATTCTCACTCTTCTTTATATTGAGATGGAAAGAAAGAATTCATCATTAATATTTCACAAATTCTTAGAAAGGATTATTTTAACGATTCTATCGTTTGCTTGGAACTTCAAAGAGATAATCATTTTCTGGTATAAGACGAAAAACTAGAAATGGCTTCAATATAATCTGCATATAAATTTCTTGAAATGGAGATATACAGACCCACCAATCACAAAAATCTTAGAAAATTCACCACACAACTGAAACTTTATGAGACACTTGTTACCTCACATACGAGATGCGTTCAAGTTCTATCCCCAAATTTTTTTTTGAAAAAGTACTCCCAAAGAATGTTGCAACTTCTGTTACGTCTCAACATAATCGCCGTCTAGACATACATATTTTTCACAACGTCGTCATGGCTGTTGAGAACACTTCTTTAGGGGTGTGTTTTGCGCACTGAAAATCGCTGATGCAACAGCGGCCACGTACAGTGTCCTTCCTTCATGGTCGGAAATTATGGTGGCATCACGTGTCAACATATCTGGAGACACTTCCACCCGCGCAGCCTTGGGTTCCTCAGGCCCACCTTAAGAAGTTTTCCCCATTTTCAGTTCATCATAAAAATGAACTCGACAGATCCTATGGAAATGCCAATTTTAGAGGCGATATCACGCACATCTAATCGACGGTCTTCCATAATAACTTTCTGCACTCGTGCAATGATGGTTTCGGTCCAGCTAGTTCGGTTTATTATCTCATTCAATTGGCGATTAATTTGATGGGCATTTCACCACGCAAGAGGAGAAAATGAATGGTTACATGTTGTTCTTGAACACTAAACATCGCCATTTGAAGTATACAAAACAACACTCACTGCAAGGGCGGTAATTCGATCCGTGTACTTTGTATGGTGTTCTGCCATCTATATTACAAATTCAGAAGTATTTCTGCATCTTTTAAAATTATTTCTATTTACTCTCACTGCTGAGCAAAGAATTGGAGACTGCATAAGTGAAATAATAACATGTTTTGAGTAAATATCGTAATATTGAAAATTGTACCGATTTTTACTGTATTTATAAGACAATAATAGATTTTCCATTTGAAAATAACTAAAAATTGTTTTTGGAATTGACCCTTTCCAATTTTATTTAAATTAAGTTTTTTTAATCTGTACGTTTGATGATATACAGACTTAATCCATTTGAAAGCTATAAAAAGTGAAATCCCTTTTGAATTATGTTAAACTTTATTGGAAATTTTTGACTTTTTTGAAATCATTAAACTCAATTTTTGACCACTGATATCTTTGAAAGTTTAAGAAACAATTCATATACATCTGTGTCACATCCGAACGTGAAGTACGACTAAAATTGAACGTAAAAAATATTCAATTTATAGCAGCTACAAAATCGAGTGAAGCGAATATCACCAGAAAAATTTTATTTTGCCCCCATGAGCCCAAAAGTTTTCTGAACTACTTTTGTTGATTCACTTGACCAATTATTTCAAAATTTGGTACGTTGACACGTTTCAACGTACAGAGTGACGTATATATAACATATTTTGCTACCAAACAAAAATTATCAACCATAAAATGAAAACTCAATGTATAATTACTAAAACAAATAAAATTTAATCTGTCTTGAAAGATACAAACATAGAGTTTGTAACAGTAATCGATGAATTCATTTTACCCCGGCAAGATCTTCCATCAAAATTGTGTATACTTTAGTTTTTGGAATCCCCTCTAGTTTTCTAGTTCTCGGACTCGGTCATCGAATCAGTCGTCAATCCTTGTTGATTATAGCACACGTTGAACATTTTCTAGAACGTGGATCACTTTCAACAAATCCCCGATCATCTCTAAATCGCTCATATCATGCCTTTATTCGTGCTGCACACGTTGTGCCATTTCCAAAAGCCTTTCTGAATCATTCGAATAGTTTCTGCGGACGAATGTTCCAATTTCATACAAAATTCGATATAAATTTCCAATCATTGCAAATATATACGATCACACATTACATGTGCTCACTCACCATTCAACTCCCACTTCACTCGGCTAGTAAAGTCATCCTCATTCACGCGTGCGCATTAAAGTTCACTCTCATCGGCCACAGATTACATCATAGCCGCAAACTGTTTACATTATTTTAATATTAGCTTTCGGAAAAGATGTTATATAATTGCGTTGGTTCTTTTATAAATTTATGTATTTTGATTATTGAAAGAAAATGCTTCGTTCTACATATTAACAGAAAAACTAAATTCCTACCTCACAATTTTTGTAAATTTGGCTAAATTGTTTCTTAACCATAACGATTAACAACATGAGGTGGTGTTACATAGTGCAACTATTCGCTAAACATTGAAATATAGGCTATATCTGATGGTAACTGTATTTAATCTTTGAAACAAAGCGCCTCAATCCTTTTCTGATGGCTTTGTTAGCCAATAAAAAGTTGATAAGCATTTCATAAACAAAAATTTAACATAAATGCAGTTCCACAGAGAAAAGTACAGGGTGTCTCAGAAACACGTTAAGTTTCTCAATCCTGTACTTAATGTTTATTAACAAATTTTAAATTAGAAGACAAGCGGAATAAATGGCCCTATGTGAGGATTACCTAACAAATAATTTTACAACCTGTTTAACAGGCATTTTGTTATTCTATCAGCTGGTTAATTATCATCGCAGCGTAGCACATTACCATAACCGTCAAAGTACTACATTGCATGTTAATTAACTGACGATTATAGCAAAAGTACGGAATCGGTTGTAGTTTTGTAGTATAAACTAACATTTATGTATAAAGTTTATTTATATTT
Organism: Sinelater perroti; assembly: GCA_036346155.1. Classification (NCBI taxonomy): domain Eukaryota; kingdom Metazoa; phylum Arthropoda; class Insecta; order Coleoptera; family Elateridae; genus Sinelater; species Sinelater perroti. Next base: position 8,798,472 of record JARFIY010000265.1, read on the forward strand.
AAAAAAAATTAAGATATACCTATAGAAATATTGTTCATGGTGTACAGATAGCTTGCCTGACGTAAAAATAATCACATCAAACATGATCAATAAAATTTTCTAGGTAATTTTTTCAGGATAATCAAAAGTTTTGTCGTTGGTATTCGTTCAGGTAACTACGCTGTAGTCACGGTCTGACCAATTTATTAAAACCAACGAATTATTAACACAATTTTTCAAACATAGTGTAATCTTATGGGTCGTTTATTCTTCTCCTCTTTATTCACTTTTATCGGCCTTTTATTTTTCTTTCTCTTCGTTTTTTCTCTTTTCCTCAATTATTTGTTCAGCTGTTATAGTTTTGTGTAAATCCGCTTGAAGCCTAGTTTTACCTGTAAAACGTGATTTTATGCAATAAATAGGCGGTGCGATTATTAAGTTACAAATTCAAGGGTTTAACATATCAAGAATTAAAAAATGAATAGTGCGCACACAATCAATAAATGTATTGGTATGACAGGAAGTTTTTTACCACCATCAAAGGTTCAGCAGTTTCAAAATATCAACTCCTTCTCTAACTACATCTTCAAATTATGTCATTGTTAAGAAAATCTCTTAGCTACTTTTTCACAAACCACCCACCCCAGAGTTTCTTCTGAAGCATTTAGCGAAGTCTAGGCTATCAGATTGATCTAGACTAATACCTACAATAATAATAATAATAAATACGATTTTAAGTTACAATACTAGTGTTCTTTATTTTCATATTAGATCACGATTTCAGCACGTATTTAATAATTGAAACATCAAAAATAACCTAAAGTAAAGCGACGTATACAATATGAAACTCTTCATCTCCTATAAGGTTTACTTCCCTGTATAATGGGACAATCAAGAGCTTGATATTTTCTTCCTTAAATAACGGGCGGAATGCTTTGTGTGAACCTATCTACAAAAAAATTGCACGTTGTCGTTGTAGTCGCTTTTAGACACCTAGTCATAGTTTTTGATTATTTTAAAGCACTTATTTGCTGAATGGACCCACCTTCCATTTTCGCTGAACACGCCACTGGGATAATCTAATGCGTTAATATAATTATCATGTAGTTTCATGTGAAATATCGAATTCTTTAAGTCATACTTATGGCGTGTTCATTTGTGTGTAGCTAAGTATTTAAAATTTTTCCTTACCTCTATCCACCTGCAATACCTATATACTCACCCTTTCCCCAAACAGCATGGAAGAGCGGATCTTCATCCCATGAAAGTCGTGATTATTGCAGGGTAGTTTGGTAAAGGCATTATCCAGAAAAATTAGCCACAATGCTCTCCTTCGCCCACCTCACTCACTTGACCAACAGATTTTTCGAAGCTTACTGTCATCAGAACCGACCAAAAAATCAATTTTTTTTTATTTTTTGTAGTAAATTGTATGTAGAATATATTCCCTAAACCGTTTGTTCGAATATGATTTTTTTTTAATTTCTGGAACAAAACGAGACCCACCTTTTTAGTCAAAAATTTAAATCCAGCGGTACTTCGAGCGGAGCGTATTTTACATCAATATTTTTTAATAACGCGTCCATATATCCATACTATGGTACCAAAAGTACCACCAAGATGTCGCATGTATGCTATGACTCCGAAAAAATTCGAAAGTACGACTCTATACACAGTAATGCCCACGGCTGTAGAATGAACTGTTTGTTTACTTCGTGCAACGTGTGAAAGTAGTTGTGAGCTGCAAAGTTTGGTTATAAGGCCGTTCGTTTGTTGAAAAGATGCCAAATTTTGTTAAAAAGAGGAGTAACTACGCCGAGGGGCACCCTGGTCGAAAGAGCAAGAGACGATTTCGTGGAGTTGAGTGTGATACTGAGCAAGTAAGCACTTCAGCAAAAAAATTAAAGAGTGCTGACTACGACAGTGTGCCTATAGATGCTACAGCAAATTGCGTGTTTCTACACTTCCTTCGCGTGTTTTCGTTCGTCAGTACTTTTGTAAAATGTCAAACGTGCGATAGTGACATTAAATTTTCGAAGACGAACGGCGCAGGTGTTGCGTTCAAGTTTGTGGCCACGTGCTCATGCTCATCGCGTTCTTGTGACTCGAACCCGAAAATAAACAAATTTCACGAAGTAAATCGTAGAACAATGTTTGCTATACGCATGTTAGGCGGAGGATTACAAAATCTGAAGTTGTTTTGTGCTTTACTGGATATTACAGCGTCTTTCAGTAATAACATCTACTACACATTTTTGGAGAATTTACAAGCTGCGCCTTATGCGGTTTTCCAGCCTTTCCAAAGCAAAGCAGTTAAAGAAGAAAGCGAAAAACGTCGCAGTTAACAAAAAACCTCTTCACGTAACTGTGTCAGGTGATGGGTCATGGAAAAAGAGGTTTTTCTTCGTCGTTTGGTTTTGCCACGCTTATCGGAAAAAAAGCAGTAAGGTTCTTGATGTTTGCGTGAAATCTTCTTTCTGTCAACTTGTGCCAATAAAAAAGGGAAAGAAGGAACCGTCGAATTGAGTTTATGGAAAGAAAGTCATGAACAGACATGCACGGCAAACCATCATGGCAGTTCCGGAAAAATAGAAGTGGACACGGTCATAGAAATGTTCTCTCGTTCTCAAGAATTACTCGGTATAAAGTATAACTCATACATTGGTGATGGCGATACGAAAACGTTTAAGGTCATATTAGATGTAAATCCTTACGACGACCTCATAGTAAAATAAAAGAATGTGTGGGCTATGTCCAGAAACGAATGGGAACTCGTCTCAGGGCTTTAAAAAAGAAAACAAAAAATCTCAGAGGTAAAGGTACAGGTAAATTGACTGATAAAGTAATTTGTGACTTAACAACATATTATGGATTGGCTTTTCGACGGAATCCAGATTCGACAGAGGCAATGAAGGATGCCATGTGGGCTGTCTTTTACCATAAGATCACAACCGATAAAAATCCAATATTGTTCAGCACAAACCACCTCTTGCAGACATCGGTCAAGATGCAATCAAGCCTATATTTAAGTCTTTGTTATCGGATGATTTAATGGAGCATTGAATTGGAGGAAACACAAAATTCGAACGAGTCAGTAAACTCTTGCGTCTAGAAGCTCGCTCCGAAGCACCTTCACTGCGATGCAAAGTCTGTAGGAATTGCCGCTTACATCGCTACTAGTTTATTTAATGAAGGATATACAGCACTGTTAAAAATTATGGATGTCTTAGGAATTATAGTAAGGCTTGAAGCCAATAATTTTGCCCACTCAGCTGATACGAAATGCGTTACTGCGGCTGAGAGCAGTTTGTCGGAGGGTACAAGAGCAGCTGCACTTTCGAAAAAAGCCGACTAACGGATCCTTCAGGAGCAGTATGAACTTAAGGAAGGACTGATGAATGGCCCTGGAATCGCTGATTAGCCACAAGGTATATTATTTTAATGCTAACGCAGGAAGTCGTTGATAAAATCTTTAATCGCGTTTCCTGAAAAATCGTGTTTTTCAAACTGTTGGCCAAGATTTCTCAAAAACTACTTGACAGATCGCCTTTTGCCTTTTTTTAATTAAAAGTAGATTTGAGTCAGTAAGGTAGCTTTTTTGAGACGGTCACGTTACAAGGCGTGTCAAAAATTGTCACAATATTTTTTAATAAAAAAAATAATTTTTGTACTTTATAACATACTAAACAAGTGACAAAAAGTTTGAGTGTCTAATTTATTTCCCATATTAGAAAAAAAATCGAGAAAACGGCGTTGTTTTGGGGCCTCCAGATGAGAATCTCCTCTTAAGTTAGGCATAGCGTATAGATAATACAACATTTTCCATGTAACATAAGTCATGGTTTGCTCTCCAATTAAGATGAGCTTTAGTATAGAACAAATCTACTTTTTTCGGCGTTCTAAATCTTCACCTTTAAATGAAAAATTCCTATAGGCTATAAACTCTTTTGCAATCATTAACTCCTAACCAACTACAATAATTAACCAGACACATCGCTTATCATTTTTTAAAAAACGTAGCTTAATGACCAAACTGAAGAAAGGGGTGTCAACTATATACATTGTCTTGTAAATGTTTTTCGATTTTACAGTGTTGATGATTTTTGTTCTTATCATATTCTTGAAGCCAATGTCTAACTTATCCTCATCAAGCATCTAAAATCCAAATTTAAAGGTTTCGGTCGTAAAAAATTATCTATAGAGGTCTAAAAGAAAAAACAGGTTATTCTAATAGGTTATTTAAAAAGTTCCCGCCCTTTATAAAATTATAGATCAAAAAAATTTATTTGTGTGCCAAATACGCTCAATCAAAAGACAATTTAATAGTTAAAGTAGTCGCAGCCCCACTCGATACAATTCGACCACATTACCGGTAGCAGATGGTAAAACTCAGGGTCTTTGGAGTTGAAGAAAGAAATGAGTGAGTTTTCCATTTCGTTCGGGTCTCGGAACTTCTTGTTGCGCAAATGATGCTCTGGAGAACGGAAAAGATGGAAATCGCTCGGTGCCAAGTCCGGTAAATAGGGCGGATGCTCAAGAATCTACCAGCCAAGCTCGTCAAAAATCTTTTTTGTGATCTTTGCCGTATGTGGACGTGCATTATCTTGAAGAACCTCGCGAATATTTTCGGAGGCCTCCGAAGCGTTACAGCCCAATTTCCATTGGAAATGTAGTAGCAAGCGTTTTTGCTACCTGGTCAGCTCCAACTTAAAACAAGGATAGGCAAATTATATATCAAAATAACGGGAAAAAACAACCATTCTAACGGCACCAAAGCGAAAAATTTCGATCTATAATTTTGAAAGGCCGACAACTTTTTCAACGACCTATTCTACCTTCTTCTACCTTCTCTAGATCCTTAGTCACCCAAAATGAGAATTTCTCAACTATTGTCTATACTGTATCGAAACATTAGATGGAAGTTCACACCGGACAATCAAATAAGATAACACTTGTAATGCAAGTAATGTTAAAGGCATTGATTTAGAACACTATCAACAGCAGCAACTTTTCTATTCTTAAAGTTTATTCATTTTCTTTAATTCTTTTTCGCCCAAGGTTTCTCTAATTTTTTCACTACATTCCCTAAATTTATTAAGGATCAGCTCTACTTTTACACTTATTTTTTCTGTTATTACTTTACCGACAAAGTTTTAATTCAAACTCGAAATGTAAAATTTTCAAAAAATTAAAATAGTTCTGCAACTAAGGTAAAATAGACAAGGTATGATAGATGGATTATTGAACTTGGTTTTGAGACAATATCTCGTGTAGCAGGACGCAATTTTGGAGAAATTAACAAATTGTCTACTTTAAACGCCCCATAACTTTTAAACTATTGACTTTTGGATAACATGTGCAAGGACGACACTTTGATAATCGTTTTATAGGCTGCACGAACTCTGGAATTAATTTCCTATCTTCAACGGTTAACGAAATAAAGATAGTAATTTGTTCCAAAGGATTACATTGGAAAAAAATTTCATTATTAAATTACACACAAATTATACCAAGCTTATATTTTATTCAATGTTAAACTTATTTGGCTTTCATACTCCGTATATTTCGACGAAAAGACACTTTCATTTTGAAACAGACTAAATGCATCGTATTGCAGTCATAAAATGCTCCCGTATTCAATTTTAACCTTTTTGCTTCTTTTACCGCATATACGGAGCAACCGATACTTTCAGTTACAACCAATGAAGACATGGTTGTTGGTAATGTAGTAAGTAATCTTTTTTTCTCAACAGAATCCGATACTTTAAATTTAATTATCATGGTCGATCACTTTATTAACAGGTAAATTTAGTATATCAGCTCATAGGCTACTAAGAGAACTTTGAACCTGATGCAACTGTTTTCTTTTTGTCGAATATTCTGTGTTGCATATTATTATCTAGCCGTCGAATATCAAGAACTTGTAGTATTTCATTGACTTTTTCTCTAGCCATGTTCTCTTCAACGGTTAGCTCCTGAAATCTTACTACTCATTCATTAGACACTCTGTCCCAGACCAGCATCTAGCTAGAATTTTTTAACATATCTCAATCCGAAACTCTATTTGGATGAAGAAAGTATTTTGAACCATATTTATTAGTGAATTGTTCAAGAGATACAGCAAAATGGTGACAGGCGCCACTTATAACTTCTGGATGGCTGATAATTTCCCTCGCGCGATTTTCAACTAACTTCCTTTCATTTTTTCGCTTTTTACCAATGAAAATTCTTTTCAATGTAATCCTATGGCAAAATTAAATTATATTTATTTGATTACCCGTTGAAGATAGAAATTTAATTCCAGAGAAGTTTGTATAGTCCATAAAACGGTGATCAAAAATGCCCCTGCTACAAGTGTTATTAAAAAGTCAATAGTTTAAAAGTTATGGGATGTTAGTTGAAAAATTGTCAGTTTTCAAAAATCTATTTCTCCAAAACGACGTCCTGCCAGACGAGATATGTGTTACAAAACAAAGTTATATCATCCCTCTATCACACTATGTATTCACATGTCTTCACTAGTCACGCTAGTCACAAGACCATTTTGATTTTTCGAAAATTTTTGATATTCAAAAATTCGTGATTTTAAATTTCTATTTCTCCCTAGCCGAATAGGATATAGGCCTAGATGCGCCCGGCCCATTTGCGCGTACCGTCATTTTCGGCTCACTTGCGCCTCAAAAAAATCCCAACAAAAATAATGGCCTTATTTTCGCCCAGCGTTGCAGCTCATTAGTCATTAGTCGTTAATCAAGTTTTTGTATATAGAATAAAGTGTGAGACGAGAACAAGTTAACATTTTGATTATACTGGTAAATGTGCAAATAATGATACAAAGCTTAGACAGTGGGTTCGTTAACGACGGTACTGATGAGATTCTCTTTGAAGACAGTTTTAAAGGAATTAGTCTTAATAAAAATCATTAGCGATCCACTACAAGAAAGGGAGGGCTTTATAATATATAGTTGTATATTTCAAAATAATTATTAATTGCTCTTAAATAGCCGAAGAGAAGATCACTTGTATAAATTTAGTTTATTCGTCATTTCGATAGTGTCGTGAGTATGGAGATTACGAAAACAACAAAAGGGAAACCATTGGCAATATTGAACGGCTTCCAGTATCGGGTCAAAAGGAAGAAGGGCAGCGTTGTAACTTGGTTGTGTACGAAAGAGAAGGCAGAAAAATGTAGAGGCACTTTGGTGACTGAAGAAGTCTGTGTTACGAGTCACAGAACACGTGAGTAAACCCGACGTTGCTGCCGGTGAAGTTAAAAAGTGCACCGTAAACGCTAAGAAGAGAGCCAGGAAAAAAGAAGATTTTTGACAATATCTAAGATTAACAAAAAAGAAATAAATGGTTTATTCAATCGAGGCTTAGATCTTGTGACCGAGATTCCTGCATTTTCATCGATAAAATCAACTTTAAATAGAATATGGAACAACGCACGAAGCGTGATACAAAACCCTGCAACAGCTCAGGATGTTCATTTTTCCGAAGACATGTTAAAGATGGGAGATGAGTCAACCTTTCTTTTCGGTAGGGAAGAACATAGAGTTCTTATTTTTTCAAGTCAAAAAGGTAAAGAGGCATTATCAAAAAGATAGATTTTTTTATGGATGGAACGTTCAAATGTTGCAGTAAGCAATTTTACCAGATTTATACCGTTCATGTGGATACTGGGAGTACTTCTGGGAAAACTAACATAATTCCAGTTATATACGCTTTGCTTCCACATAAAGCACAGGATACATACACCAGATTATTTTCCATATTAAAAATTGACGCCTCATGGAATCCAATCGTTGTGAAGATTGATTTCCACCTCCGCCTTGATGCGTGTGTTTTCTGACGTTGAAATTTCTTGCTGTAATTTCAATTGCAATCAAGCCTTGTGACGAAAAGTTTAAAATCTGGGGCCTGCAACAGAATACGCAGAAAACGACGATATACGGTTGCATATACGTATGTGTTACATTAGCATATTTGCCATTAAATTATATTGACGATGGATGATTGTACATAATGGCAAACGTCCCAGAAAATGATAAATTGACGGTGTTTTACGATTACTTTGTAATGGTTGGAAAATAATACCATAGCGAGAGAAATGTAGAACTGCCACGTCCACAGACATAGAACTAATAATGTCGTTGAAGGATGGAACAACAGGTTGAACTAACTCTTGAAACCAAATCCAAAGATTTTTGAGCTCCTAAAGATTTTGAAGAAGGAAGCAGAATATATGGACTATGTTTACGATAGGCGATACTTGAACTTGGAAGGCAAAAGAAGAAAAAAGAATTACGTAAGATTGGACGAAAGAATAGAGATGACGCTTGCGGAATTTGAAAATACAGGCGATTTAGGGAAATGTTTGCACTTTATCTTATACACAGAAACTTGATTAACTATATACTACTCGACTGTACATTAGTATTGTAAATTTTAAAAATGCCAAAAATAAAAATATGACAAGAATCAGCTTTGCCGTTTCGCATCTTTTTTGAAAATTTACCATTATAAAACACAAAAATTAAAGTACGCAGCGGAAAATTATAAAATTTTGTGTAATTAGGCGTAATGACTAAGGAGTTGCAACGTTGGGCGCCAATGTAGACCATTATTTTTGTTGACATTTTTCTGAGGCGCAAGTGAGCCGAAAATGGCGGTGGGCGCAAGTAGGCCGACACCGCCGAATAGAAAACCTTATAGAAAATATAATTGCAGGTGTTCATCTCTGCCGGGGCAATAAATGACAACTCATATACCATAGGTTTCTACTATTGAGAAAAAATTGTCAATATTTAGATTTTTACCAAAATTCACTAATTTTTTCGATGCTTTAGCTTGCACGTAGAATTTTGCCAAATTTTCAGTGTGTACTAGAGATGGGCGATCCGCTCATGAGTTACTCAAAAGAACCAGCTCTTGGTAGAGTGAGTGAGTTATGACTCACAAAGTAAGAGTGGTAGCTCTTCGATCTCCTGCCTCAATCTGACTCATAAGAGCTGGTTCTTTTGAATAACTCATGAGCGGATCGCCTATCTCTACTAGAGAGTGAGCGAGTTATGACTCACAATATGCGAGCAGCTCTTGATTCTCCCGTCTCGATCCGAATCACTGATCTGATTCACTCCCAAAACTTGATCTCGACTTGTTTCCGATTCCGATAACTCTTCAGTTTTTTGCAACTTTGCTTATTCTATCAGTCTTCGCCTTTATACAGCTTGGTATGTAGTATTTATAACATCTATAATATATATTTAAACGATTTACGTTATGTATATTTTGTTGTTATTTTAGAACAAAATGTCGGTGAGCGCTGGTAGGTTGTCGAGTGATATTTGGTACCATTTTACCAAAGAAGGAAGAGGAAAATGCCGCTATTGCCAGGGAAAAATAAAATTTAAATAAAACGTTGAATTAAAGAGTTCATTACAATTGGTTTTATAATGGTAGCAGTAATAGCCTAACTGATATAGCCAGTAGGCACAAATATAACAAAAAATGAGTTATGAGTTACAAAAAAGAGCTAGCTCTTTTTGGTGAGCGAGCGATCTGGATCTGATCCCAAAATGAGTCACTTTGCCCATCTCTAGTGTGTACTCATACTACTCAAATAAATTGAAGCCTAATTTGGCTTGAAATAATTTTTAATTTTCGCCATTTTTAAAGCTCAATAACTATGGAAAGCGCGTAAAGTTGGAGAAACTGAGATTCACTTTTTTAAAGTACGTCAGCGTCTTACTAGGAAAAAAATTATGATCGCTAGTCAAATGTTTTGCCAAATTTGGTCGATATATCGTGGAATAACTCCTTAATTATAATCTACTGGATAGAAACATGCCAATTGCAAGTGGTTAAAGTATTGTATTTTCTATTAACAACTCCCTATAAATGTGTGAATTATCTATCGAACTTAAATTTTATATAAATTTGGACGTTTTCCAATGAATTTGCATAGGTATGTTTGACAATCGTTCTAGTAGGGTTTGATTCTTTGATATTTAAAATCAATATTCACATCCAGTAGCCAATTCTTCTAACTAAACCGCATTTAACAAATTATAATGAAGTTCTTTTCCAAATTTTGGTCATTTTGGGAAAGTTTAAACTACATGTAAAGTCCTACTCACTTTACTATTTTATGGTTAGCTGGAAAAGTCTATTAGTGACTGTACATAATAAACTTCAGTGAAAAAATCGGGTTAATGCTCTTAAGGCAATGTTGCTTGTTCACTAATTAAACATTAAAAGATTTTTATAATTAGTTTGTCCTATTTATCCAGACTAATATTTTGATTCACTTCAAGATAAAAGTTTTAGATATGTATCTGAGAAGCTTTCTAGCTAAAATATTTGTAAATCATCGTTTTAGGCACTTTATACTCTATGCTCGATTAAAAATTTCTTTCAAACAAAAATCTTAATTGGGATATTCTTGTGCAACTGTAAATGATTTACAAAAAAACGACCAAATTATTTAGACTACACATCATATGAGGGGCCCAATATTCTAATGAGAATGGTAAACATATCCTTCATGCATGATACGTTTCACATTCCAAGCAGAGAGGAAATGATCATCATTGAAAAATGGGAAGACCTCCACGTAGGACAAAAAAAGGAAGGAGTCTCGGGAGGGGCGTGCTGGCTACATAATCTTGGAATGACACATCCGCCATGAATACAGCAGGAGAAAAAATCTTGGCCATTGAAGCACTCAATGCAGAACTTGATACGCCACCGACATATTAAGTAACCATGCAGGTACTTCTAAAGTAGGCCACGCAATTACTGAAAATCCCTCGGAGCTGCAGTGGCCCGCTGCAGTGCACACTCTGAACAAAGCGGCCTGCTTCACCTTGCTTTCCACAGGATTTTAAAAATCGGCCGCTCAGTAAAACCAGAAACTGTATCACCGCAAATCCGATATTCCCGGGGTAACTCGATACAAGAAAAAGGCGCGCAAAACGACCGCAGGAATCAAAAAACCGGAGAAGCAAGTTCCGAGCTCTGGGGCTCTGCAGCGCGTCGGCGGGGCGCTGGCGGCGCGCGCCAGGCTATCAAAACTGGCGAGGTTTTGAATTCGAAGTCTTGTGTAAGAAAATATCTATTTTGTGTTTAGGAACGAAGTGTAACAGTGATTTGTACTTAAGTAACTGGCTTGAAAGTGTCACTCAGTGTTTCATACGTTTAGTCTCGGAAAGGCTGGTGAAAAGTGCGCGTGTGCTCTTGGACTTCCCGATTTGTGAAAACAGCAATTGGTGCCGGGGACTGTTTTCGTATGGTGGAAAGATTTGATACGAACTCTAGCACCATATGAAATCAGTTCTTAACGCCAGCTATTCTGAAAGACAGATACACGGAAAACATTTATTTAAATAAATTTAACATCGACTTCCATTTGGAACATAATGATAAGTTGTAAGTAATAGTAACATTAGAAAACTAATAACAATATTGTACGATTATAGACATCAAGTAGCAGTAGATACTAGGGTTAAACATTCTTTTCGCTATTTGAGCTTAATAAATAATAAATGAATTGTTGCGTATGAAAAATCAAAATATTTACAGTACATACCTGAAAATCTTATATTACTATTTACAATAGAAAGCCAATTGACATTCTAAATTGTCTGATTGGAATTATAAAATTAAAAAGTCGCCGACGGATTTTTAAATAAGTCTAAAAGGAACAACAAGTATCCACGAACAGTATATATAAATTATGTATTCAGCTAATTTACCAGTAAAAGACAGAACATATATACAGTAAAATTCTACTTATGGATACCCATGTACATACATACAGACTCTCATACAATTTAATGCTAATTTGTTAAAAGTGAAGGAAGATGAAATGATACCAGTCAAACGGACATGACAGTTTCTTTATCAGATGACTGGCTCTCCATTTCACTTTCCTTCTTGTTCAGTTTCAGCCATGTATCCCCTAATGCTTTTGCAAAGTGATCATCCACAGACAAACCTGCATTATCCATTAACTCTATGACGTTGCCGTTCACTTTAGGGGTGGCTTTAATTACAGGATTGGCCTCCTTTGCGGGTATGTTGTTATTGGAGAATATCTTAATATAATCTTTCCCCAGGGAACGCCGGAAGTGTTCATCGATGATGGGATCACACATGGATATACCTGTAATTGAGAAAATTATTTTGATTGGCCTTGCACAAAAGCTCGATTTTCAACCTGATGGGACATCGTCGCGGTGTAGTGCTGGCGGCGGCGTTTGCGTAATAACGGACGCCCTGTAACTTGATCTGTACCCGGGGTTGTTGATAGTTTGCGAGTAAGAGGGCGGCTGGCCTCTTTGACGGACGCTCATATCCAAGGGGGTGTCGGCGCCGAGATTATTTGAACTGGAGATTCCCTGGCCGCTTTGGTGCGAAGAAGCGCCGCCGTTCACGCACTGCTGGCCATTCGTGGAGCTGTAGCTTTGTACTTCTATATTAGCCGTTTGTTCCTGGTTGAAGCCCTCTGGAATTTTCGGGTCCGACTTGCGGGAGTATTCTGGTCGCGTGCGCCTGTCCCTTTTCCATTTCGTCGTCGGCAGCTGCTTCGTCGTATTCTGCTTATTATTGTCTTCTGAAATAACATAAAAAGAAATTGACAATAAAAATCGATATTGCCACAAAGACCAAATCATAATGTGCCTACATATGCTTGCGTATCAGTTTGGTGCAAGTATTTTTTAATCTTACTTTCGCAAGCACCAACAAAAACAATTAGCTGCAATAGTTATTTATAGACCATATTTTTGTTTATAATGATATGTAGGACACGAATCGAGTCAAAGAATGTCAATAAAATTTTATGTCTGCACGCATAAAATCAAACCACAATAAGATGACTAGCAACAGCAGCTGTAATAAATTATAAATTATAAACCTTCCTTAATTAATGCTGCTACCAAGCACTGAATTTGTTTCTAGAGGTAAACGATACCGATGGCGTCCTCATAAACAAGTGTAATAAAAACTCTTTTTTCAGATCTTGGCCGGTAAGCACCGATAGGACGAAACTAATTGCCTAGAGGAAGTCTAGTGGAAAAATTTGTAATTCAAATCGAGACCAATCTGGAGAATAGGGCTATTCGACCCTCCAAGGTCAGGCCGGGCTACCGCTAATTATAAGAAGATGGGCTACATCCGGTCGTTCTCCGCCTCCTCGAACCTCGAGCTATGCGAATAATGCTCTATCAAGCATCGCAGCAGTCCTACGACTAAATGCCGCACTGATTGCTGTCAACAAATAAATCTCGCGCCTGGGATTTGGCCGACATGAACATAAAAATGTGGAGATTACCTTTATCGAGCCACGGCTGCCAAAAAACGAACCTTCTGCCGGATTCCTGGTCTCCCTCGATCTCTCTGGCCATCTCGAAGCGTTTTACGCGCAAAAACGAAGTTCTGATCAGTTGCTGCACATAAAACGGCAATTCCATCCTCCCCAAAAAAGCACTGCGCGATAAACGTTTTCCAAAATTTGAACCGCGCCGCGAGCCCAATTTCTCGAAAATTCGACGCTTCAATGTTTACGCTCTGCCATTGTTATACGTTCGCCTTTAACTGAAGAAATAGTAAGGCAGCTTCATTCATAAGAATCCAGCAGGTAGACTAACAGGTATATGTAATTAGTTTTTTACTAATCCGACCGAAACGGTGTTAAATCAGCTGGAAATAGAGTCTACTTTGGCTAAGCGCGTTTGGACCACTCGGCGTTTTTGTTTTTATAGCGTGCAGCAGGGTTCTTTCCTGAACCGGATATATTTCTCTATACGTCCTTCGAGGAGACGCCGACCGCGTGCAAGCGCCTGAAATGCCCTCGGTCGACGTTTGGAAGCTGTACACGAATTACTTGCTCTCGAGCTGGACAGGGCTTGGCCTCTATGGTACAACAAAATACGGCAAGGACGTTCGATGGACATACGTGGCGCCTTTCGGCGTTATTTTTTTGACGAAGATTAAACTGCCCAACTGCGGCTTCGATGAACATCCGTTAAATTTATTTTCTAGGAAACCAAGGGAATAACTTGATTAGCGTTAAATCGAACAGAATCACCATAATACCGCCTTGACGACTTGGGTTTTGCAAGTTTCTGGAAACACTGGAGCGAAGGAGCATGTAAGCGCGTATTATTACCTGAGAATAATTTTGCAACAGCAGATGCAAGAAACCTGACGCAAGGTTTGTTTTAGGAAGTGAGGAGTCTCCGTGTTGCCCGAGATGTGGCGCAATTTGTTGCTAATTGAATTTGCTTGTCCCCAGACTGGTCTGAGAATGTGACTCTTGATCAGAAGTGTAACAGCATGATGTCATAATTCAGACATTTGATAGGAGGAGGCAAGCGTCAGAAATGCGATGCAATGTTGAGGTTCGAGAACATAATGCTGCTGACTTGGTTATGATTTCATGGAAATACAAAGTGATCTCATTACGATTCAAACGAGCGTTCCATTTTAATTGCAGCTGAGAGTTTAACTGTTCTTGGGCGCGAAGAGCTGGATTTCGAGTAATGAAGAGGCTGGGCGTGCAGCTTCATCTCGATATCTTCGAGAAGGTACCAGTAAGTCCGCATACCACAGGATGGAATGCCCAGTTCACACCGGCACATCTGCTCGTGGCATGCCGCACATGACGCGCTAAAATAAGCCTTATGTTAGATAACAATGCGTCTAAATTTAGTGCCATATTTTTTAACAACTTCCAGAAGCCGTGATGTTTGGCGTTTCGGCATTTTTGATGACATTCCGCGCATTCCTGGTTCTTCGTGGGCCCGAGCTCGAGCCCGCTGCATTGCCAATGCCATTGTTGTTATTAAAATAGCCCCGCGCGTTTTGCAAATCGGCCGTCTTTGTCTGGGAGCTGGCGCGCGCTTCTGCCGCAGCCCCCAAAATAATAATGCCGATGCTCCCGAAGGAAATCCTGGTCGGCTCGGTGGGTGGCACGCCATGTCCATGGTGCTGTCTCCACCAGCGCGTGCTGAGGCTGCTTCTTGTGGATTCAAGGTGGTCTTCACTTTTCGCACATGCAAATAGAAAACTGGCTTTGTCCTTTATGTACCGGCTGGCCACAGCAATATAAGGAATCGGCGTATTTTCACGCTTAGTTAAGAAGCATATTTTGGTTATGCATATTTTTTAATGCATAATTAAGCAGCACACATTTGGAAACTGTTCAAGCACAAACTCTTGCGAAAGTTCTAACAATCTATTGCTATTTCTTTAAAATAATTTTTAAAGATGACGCATAACCTGTAGACATTAGTAGCCATATGTAGCCAAGCAAAATAAAGCGGAGTTCTATAAAATTACAATTTCGGTTTTAATGCTGATTTGGATTGTATTTGCCATAAAAGTAGATACTATTGTACATAAATACGGATTATTCAGCATCGATTTACTTTGGTATTCTTGTTAAATTATAATGCGCACGTACATAAAATTATCTTTTCAGTTAAACAAGAACAGGATCGTTGAGGTAAATCAGGAATTTTTGTGGATTGTATTACAGGAAAGCCGAAAAACCTCTATTAGATAAAGCAAGTTAACTTTACATAGCCAACAACTTACGACAATCAACAAAATGAGTCGAGGATACGACCACAGATATGCTACAGTTAAATCCTTTTATGCCAGAAAATCTCCCATGGAAATTATTGCACAGTTTGGCTACAAAAAAGCGCAAGTTTTCGACGTAGCTAAGAAGTACAAGGAATCTGACCATGAGGAGGAGGTAACTTATAATAAGCGATGAAAAAGAAAATCTATAAGGATCGTGGGCGGAGTATGACCAACCTGACAAAAAATGGGCCTGGCGAAGTCGATGATTAGTATAGTAATAGGCCAGTACCTGCGCACAAGTTTTTCGTTCCTGAGGATCTGGCAATTTCTGACTTAGAAAAACAAGATGGACATGGAGTTAAAGACCCAAGCAGTGCTGAACATCAAGCACGACAACGCTAGCTTCACGAGACTTTTTGGACGAAAAGAGCTTCATCCAGAACAGAAAGGTAAATCGCCCAAAGATCTGCCAAGATACCCCCTGGGGGTGTTTACCATCATGCATACAAAGTTTTCCGTTTTTGAGATGAAGCTGGGGCTTGTGAACACTGAAGTGAGGTGGGCCTGAAGATGACCGCCGACAAATATATCACGTGCAAGAGGAGGTGACTATTAGGTGGCAGTACATACAACAATTTGTATTACCACTGGCCACCCTCCAGCTCCGATTGAAATCACCTTTATTTGCTACGTGTGGGGCGTGGCTGAGGTGAAGGTCAATGAGAAGTATCATAAAACCAAGAATAGCAGTTGTGGTGACCTGGATCAGGTTTAGGCCCTGAAGGGTTTGAACGATACGATTCTCAATACTTTTATTTTAATTCTACTCAGCTTATGTAAATAAATTTCATTCTTCCTGCACTTTAATGTTATTTACAATGTTTATTTTCGGATTTACCTCTATGATCCTCTAAATGTTTATATAGTACAACTACCCTTTTTAATAATTTTGTTTTGCGAAATTTGTACAGAATTCTGCCGCCTAAGTAATTTATCGTAGTATTTTAGTCATATTTAATGAACGATAAAATAAAGAAATACGAAAAGTAAGTTTTCCCTTGAGAGAATTCTTGTAAAATCAACGTAAATAGTTATTCCAGAAATTAACCAAATTTAAAAAAAAAAGCTTTAATAATCCACCTTAAAAATGATTAGTTATTAGTCCGTTTGTTAGCTTGCTGATTAATAGAAAACACTTGCAATTCGAATTATTGTAAAACCTAACGACACACCATAAAAGTTTGTTACAATAGTCTCGACAAAGAACAAATTCTTTGTTATTGTTACCCACGGTAATTATTCAAAATTCTGATATTTAAGGGAAACTCAAAAGTAGAAATTTATTGTATTTTCTGTCATTAATGGAAGTGAAATTATTTAAGTGTGCTGCAACAGGCGCGTTAAAATACGGTATTCCCATCAAGTAGTTTATCAATGAATCCTCTTTTTATCAGGTTCCAGTAATTCAGACCTAAAACGGAAGTGAGAAAAATTGGGTAAATTTAATAATCTGGATAAGGTATGCTGCTATAATGTGTACAATTAAATTGCGAAAAGTAGTACAATAATACGAGAATAAGTCCAAAATGTTTAAATATGACAATTTTGTAAGAAGTATTGATCGGATAAATTTAAAGCCAGATGTGTAATTGCATAAAAATGTCATTCGGTGAAAAAGTTGACCTTTTACTTTTTGGGGGAAAATATGAAACTCGAGAACATTTTTAATGAGACTGAATTGCTTTCTGCCAGATAAAACATTAACTTTTAGCAATAACAAATTTTTTATGATAAATAATAGAATTACTAATCGTCATGGCAGGAGCAAACATAAACGGAAGAGAAAATCGAACTTTCTGGTTATCGGAAAGAGTAAAGCACCGAGATGTATCTGAAGAATTAAATTGTTAGACGTGGTCTAAGACTTGTATGAAGAGCTTAATCTTTGAAGATTTTATGTTCAAACAATGCTTCACCAAAACGTAAAACTGATATATTTGTCGTTAACTATCCAGCTCATCCACAAACTAAACTGCAAGAATAAAATTTCGTGCACTAAATAAAACTGGCACTAATAAGAAACATCGAAGTTCACTATACAAAGCTCACTTTTTAATGGAATTGGAAGAGAATAAACCATTAAAAGATTTGATCTCCTTTCAGGACTGCGTTTCAAAAACTGATGAAAAGTATTGAAACACGATATCATGCCATCCAGAATTATTTTAGAAACGCTGACTTTACATCAGAACCTGATAATTTGAATTAACAAAACAATACTATTCCAAGCGATTTAAAATGAAAGTGGGACGAATTAAATAAAAAACATGGTATCAACAAAAGACTTGCAAACATTATCTTTTTACAAAACTTTTCTTTGAATTAAATTAACTCTATCTAAAGTACAAGAGTATGGCTTAACGATTTCTACAATACATAGTACAACTAGTTTTTGATTTACACCACGAACCGCTGTATGTTGGAAACCAAACGGCGCAGAAACGGTGTTTGCCCAGCGGTGTAGATGGCAACGGAAAACTGCTACACTATGGTTTCCCAGGATAATCGTGACAATGGCTACAAACTTAAATAATGTCCTCAAATACGGGAGCGAAGAATCTCCCGGACAGCCAGTGTCAAAATATGTAATGTGAAAGTAGGGACATGGAATGTCCGAAGTATGTACTAACAAGGAAAAATTCATAACACCATCAAGGAAATGAAGAGAATAAACATCTCAGTATTCGGTGAATGAAAGTGAAATGAGATGGCCACAGTCAACAAAATGTGCAATGGAAAAACATGTGGTATATTACGAAGGAAAAAATAGAAATGGAGTAGCGATCATTATTACCAAAGAAGTTTGCGCAGCTGTAACAAGCTTTATACCCTACTCTGACAGAATAATGATGTTAAAAATACAGGCTACTGCTATGAACATTAATTTTATACAAGTGTACACCCCAACAATAAAATATAATAGCAAAGAAGTAGAAAAATTTTATATCGATTTAGATAAACTTCTACAACAAACCAAAAGTAATGCCATTATAGTATTAACGGATTATTTGAATGGGAAAGTCGTGACAAAGACGTGGAAGTAGCAGGAGAACACGGACTGGGGGTACGAAATAGCAGAGGTGATATATTTATACAATTCTGTACAAAAAATGAATTAACTATATTGAACATATTCTTTAAGCTCCAAAAAAGACGCCTCTATTACATAATGTGGTTCGCAACCAGATAGAGATTATATCACAATTAACTGAAGATACAAAATGCCATAAAAAGCGTCGATACGTACCAAGCTGCTGATGTGCAAGTAAGAATAAGACTCGAGCAATTAACACAACCCAAACATTTGAAAAAATAGACTTATATAAATTAAAACATAAATATACAAGAAAAGAAATATCTAAGTTGTAAGAAAAAAAGTTTGGGAACAAAGAAACATGTGAATCTCAAGGACAAACAATTGAAGAAATTTAAAACGATCATCAATGAATCAGGGCATTCGAATCTAAAAATGAATAAACCCCAGAAAAAGAAAACAGGGTGACGGATAAAATTTTAGGCCTCATGAAGAGAGAAAACAGTATAGAAACCAAAATACACAGAAATACAACGAACTCAATAAAAGGAAATAAAAAAGCGGATAAGAAAACCAAAGACGGGTTGGTATGCCAATGACTAGATAGAGATTAAATAATGTGAAAGAAAACATGACACATTCCAACTGTACAAAAATGTCAAAGAGGCAAGCGGAGTTCGAAGATACAACACTACGGGAAAACTTACAGACTGAAATGGAAACCAAATTTTAGTTATTGAAGAAAAAGTGCCTAGATGGAAAGAGTATATAGAAGAGCTTTTTGCGGACCAACAAGATGTGTAGCATGAAGTACAAAATGCCCCAACAAGCCCACCTACAATAAAACAAGAAGTTGAAGAAGCCATTAAAATGTCAAAGAATAAAAAAGCAATAGGGCCAGACGAAATACTAAAGGAATTATTAAAACTATTACAAGATTATGGAACAAGCCCACTTCTAAAATTATCTAATTCAATTTACAGAACAGGGATAATCCCATCGTACTGGTTGAGATCAACATTTATTACAACACTGAAAAAACATAAGGCGAAGTAATGCAGTAACCACCGCACAATTAGTCTGATGAATCATGTACTAAGTCTTCCTACGAGTCATACATGAAAGAATATATAGAAAAATAGAAGCGCATATTAGAAATACGCAATTTGGATTTCGGAAGAGTCTGGGAATACGAGAGGCTTTGTTTGCTATACAAGTTTTAGTACAAAGATCTGGCTGTGTTTCTGAGATTTATTGACTTCGAAAAAGCTTTCACTAAAAAATGGTAGACATCTTAAAAAACACAATAACTGACGATAGATATACTAGAATCATAGCTAACTTATATTGGCATCAAAAGGCGTGTATTAGAGTGGAGAACAAAACAACATATTATATTGCTATACAAAGAGGAGTCAGACAGGGGGACATTCTGCTCTCGTTAATTTTTAACATCTATTCTGAGGGAATAATTAAAGAAGCACTAGATGAATTGAAGGAGTAAAAATAAGTGGAGTGCCAATTAACAATTTAAGGTATGCAGGAGAGACACACTGTAGCAAATGCTCTGGAAGGATTACAGATATTTTTCCGACAGAATTAATGAAACTTCTAAACGATATGGTCTCCAACTCAACACCAAGAAAACAAAGTACATGATTTTTAGCGAAAAACAACTGCATGGTTATGGTATTTATATTAATGGAATACCAATAAAAAGGACTGACTAAATCACATACCTATCTTAGAAGTGTTATAAACAATAACTAAAATCATACAGTTGAAATCGAACACTGCATAGAACGTACCAGAGCAGCATTCACACGACTAAAAAAGTGTTGTGTGGTCACGACCTCAATTTACAACTGAGAATGCGTTTAGTACACTGCTATTCACAGTTCTTCTCTACGAAGTAGAATCTTGGATGTTACAGAGACTTCCCTCAAACGACTAGAAGCATTTGAATTATGGACATACAGACGTATGCTGAACATAAGTTGGATGGATCGAAATGAAGAAGTGTTAGCAAGAATGGGAAAGAACAAAGAGATTATACGAACAATTAAAATACGAAAATTAGCATATTTCGGGCATACTATGTGATAGCTAGACATGTTCAACATCTTATACCTAATCATACAAGGAAAGATCGAAAGCAATGGTTGAAAAACGTGGGGTAATGGTTTCGTCAGATAACAGGGTCACTTTTCGGAGCAGCAGTCGAAAAAATGATCACAGCCAACACGATCGCCTACATTCGTTAACGGATATGGCACCTGAAGAATTTACACTACGATATTCTAAAAACTTTAAAACTGAAAATTTAAATCTAGCAAATAAATGGGAAACCAAATAAGTTCGGAATTTCATGATGTCTAAGCTTAGTCTGTGTGCGTTTCATTAAGTTCGTTTACTAAATACGTAATTTCAATAGAACATAATATTGTACGTTAAGCGAATCAACTGATATATTTAAGCATAATAAAAATATAAAACACAAAAAGTCATTTTCTATTTAATACCTTGACTTAGAAACTGTACGTAGCGTATTCAAGTCCCGTTTGATTAAAAAAAGTTGTGATAATTTAATTTTCAACAATTTATTTATTAAATAAACATTCAACTATCTTTTACGTAACTTCCACTAACATTGAGAAACTTGTAGTGTGGGAGCAGGTTCTCTATACCCTCTGAATAAACGGTCGGCTGTGAAGACGGTCAATGCTGAACAATTTTTTGAAGAACAGTTCTCGATATGTGCAGATGTTCAATCGATTTAGACAAAATTGTAAACCGCCTGTTCTCACAAATGTTTCGGTTAACACGCTGCACCAAATCATTAGTAACGACAGATGGCTACCCACCCCGTTTCTCATCATGCACATTTCATTTTTTTTATCTTCATTTAACTGTCTAACCAATTTTTCCAGAATTCCATTACTCATTGCGTTTTTAGCGTACGTTTCGCTAATTTTTCGATAAATATTTGCCGTTACACATTTCTTGCGTTCAAAAAACGGATCAAGAGAAGTATTTCACTGTCGGAGTGTCTTTCAATGAATTTAAGTCTTTTAACCTTGTAAGATACACTGTAAACAACAATTGCTCTTAATAAAACAACAAGCTAATATATAAAGGAGCTTTACGAGCATGCGCGATCAGACATCGATGTGCTCTAGCGGTTTTCTGTGGAAATAGAACTTACTTTCCAAAGAAATCTTGTATTTTCCCCAACGGATAAGTAACTTTTTGACCCCACAATAGTAAAATAAAAGTGGTTACAGCACCAGTCAATTGTACATAAACATTTCGCTAACGTTCGGACCTTTTCATTTGCATTATGCTTCATGTGTATTTTAAGCCTCCTTAAAGGTATTGTCGCCAAATTACGAATTAAATCTTTTCAAAATTTTATGCATGAGAAACTTGATAATAATAAGCTGCGTAACGAACCAGGGTACTTATTACTTTGTTTTACATGAGAAGAATCCTTCAGGCATCCCCATCTATAGCACTCAGAAGCCACACTCCTCCCCGTTCACTTCGTACGACATAAAAAAGAAATTCCAGTTCATATTTCATTTTGGAATTTAAAGTATTTCGAACAGAACAAAAATATGATAAACGTTGCTATAATAAGGAAAAATTATGAAGTTGCAGACCAAAAGAACATATAAGTAATAAAAATTTCAAATTTCAAAAACCAACAGAAAATTACTAACAGAAAAACAACAATAAAATTTATGCAAAAATTAAATTAAAAATAATTTGAATAATTTAAAAAACGATTTATTGTTAATACGGTGACTAACATAATAAACGCCTTGTTTTTTATCACTATTTTCATGTTCTTTACAATTTGATTTTTGGGTAGTTTCTCTCGTCACTAATTACTTTTTTCTGCACTTAAATTTGTTGTATCGGTTTTCTTATTTAATATTTTTCTTCAATAGTGATGTTCTGTTCCGCGCCCGGGGTTAAGGCTCACATATGTTCGCTCTTGCTGCCCGGTCGTCGCGCATCTCTGTTATGGACCGATACAGCGGCGATCACATTATTATATTTTGTTTAAAGTGAGCGCAGGTGCTTAAGTATTTTTATTAACTGTGTAGGCCACCCACAAGGCATCTGAACCCAAGATGGAACTCCGGTCCATCCGCACCTCAGCTGCGCGCCTGAACAGCTTGGCCACACTGGCGCTTATTTAAGATTAGTTCATAATTATTTGTTTTTTCTTTTTTTCCTTTTAAAGTTTCCCACTTAAAGCGTATAAATTATTTGAAATTATTGTCCAACACAAACTTCCTTTATTAAAAATCTCAAATTGTGGTATTATAAAATCAAATTTTCTTCTTTATATTTGACTTACGCTTTGAACCACTTATAAATTACAAAATCCAGCAATGCTTTCTCAAAAACGCATGACACCAGAAAATCAAGAATCGATGCGAAATTTGTTTTCGGTTCTACCTGTTTGATTTATGGCAACGATATTTTATCGGACAGCCTCGCATTTCCATTGTTATCAGCCGCAGTTGTAAATCTATACAGGCATTTTTCAATTCAAACCCACGTACTAATATGTAAAGCAAACAAGCGCGTACGCAACATTCCTTAACATAAAAGCAGCTCTCGTGTTTATATAAAAGTTAGCACGTCCCGAAGTAAGAAATGCGACAATAAATAAATTGGGATTTATTACACCCAACTTTCAAACAACAGCAACTAAAATTTGGAAATGCTGAAAATTTGATATCTATATTTGTAGTTCTACATTACTATTTAAGAACCTGCCGTTCAAATTTGTAGTATTTGAAAAATTCGCTTCATAATAATGCAATTTAAGTATCCTTACCTTTACATTTATGCGTTATTAAATTAAAGGATTTACAAAAATGTCAACGAATTGCTCGAATTGCTTCGTCCTTTTATTCTGCAAAATGCGCGGCTACCGCATTACGAAATTTCAAAATCTGTAATTTGTAATAATTCCTAACGAACCTGCAAGGTGTGGAGAAACAGCGAAGCATTTTCCACTACATTACACCGTTTTAAAGGTATTTGCGCAAAAAACATACTATTTTCGCAACTGCTTGTTTCCTCGCGGTGAACTCGCGGAATGTCAACTAAAAATACAGAAATAAAAGCCGGAGACCTTAATTTGAACAATGCAAGGAAATTGCTCAAAGCATGCTCGCGTCGTTTACCAAACTACACTCTTAGTGACAAAGTGGTATTTAACTACGTTTCGATGTATTTTTAAATCGTTAAAATGCACAACAAAGGCGAAACGGGGACAGCTCGTCAAACGAAAGGTGAAAATTAGGAAAATGCGTTACCTGCGGCCGCAGCGGACTGCTGGTTCTCCTGCAGCATCGTGGCAGCTCTGGAGAGGACATCCAGCGGGGACTCGCCGCCGTCCATGGTATCCGCCGAAGGAATGTTGGGTTATCAGGCGGCGCTGAACTGCTGAAATGATAGCAATAGCGCGCTCTAATTCGGGTTGTCAATTTTATCGCGCGTTCCAAGCGCAAACAAATAATCGGTCGGGCTGGGGCCGAATGCCTAGAATTCCCCATTTTCGTCGGCTTCGATAATTACACTCGTGGTGTCGAGGCGTGCCAGGAACTGTAACGCGACGCGATGGTACTCATACTCATTTACATTTTGACCGACAATGATGAGGAACCAAGCGGAAACCGAAAGGGGGCAAGATCAAAGGCCGAATAATTAACCTTTGAAGTGAAATACAAGCTTTCTGTCAATAGAATTAATCCTAACAGTCCTTAAATTATGTGTCCCAATTCATTTAATGATTTTGTAGAGAGCTAAACAGACTATCAGCTTTAACAATTATATTACTGAAATAATTTAATTATCTATTATCAAAAAGAACCGCACTGCTATTGATATGCTTCGTAAGTACACTATATTTGTAATTAGAACAAAAATTCAAGTTTTTTTCCATGAACAAGAAAATTACTGACAACTGTCTTCAAGTTTTAAACTTAAAGTTTATCACGACTATCGGTAACCCATACAAAGTATTCAGATTATCAAATTTGACTTAAGAATAGACATCTTCAAACAGATAAACATACACGTACACCCCTTTATATTGATTATATCTAAATTGGACTTGGCAGTTACGTATGAAATATGATGTCGTCCAAATGCCCTTCACGACTCCGCTAACATGCAGCCATTCTTTTAGCGAAGTTTTGCATAATGCTTTCCCATAAATGAGGCTCTATTTCAGTAATTACACATATGATGTTCTCTTTTAGTCTTGGAACCGTAGCAGGTTTGTTAACATAAACCATTTCAATCAAATAGGCCCCGAGGAGAAAATGGGATTAGATCGCAAGACCGCAGTGGCCAATCGACGTCACCCTTCCACGAGATAACACGACCAGAAAATTTGGTTTGAAATAAAATGAGTACAGTTCCATCTTGGTGAAATCACACGTCGTTCAAGTTTAAATCGTTGGTTTAATGAAAAAGGTTGGTCAGCATCTCCCGCTAGCATACACCAATTACAATACCAGAATTGCCAGATTCGTCCTCAAAAAAGTACAAACCAATGAACTCCTCCAGCCCACAGTACATTTTGTGAATGTATCTTTCGTAAATACCACTTAGACTTTTACTATCTCAGATCAGACAAGTTTAACGATTCACAAAGTTATGTAAAGGAAATTGAACTTCATCAAGCTTTTTTGGAAAAATTAGCAGCTATGTTCTGTAAAACATAGTTCTAACATGTACGGCGTTTCCGGTAGCGTTTTGGTAGACTTTACCATATAATTAGATACCAACTTTACAAATCCAAGCTTCTAACACCCATAGAAGGCAAACAATTCAATTTGGATCATGCTATAGTTTCTAATAGTACACATAGAGTAAAACGTAAAGTGCTACAGAATTATAAGATTATATTACTGTAAAAAGGGTATACGAACGAATACCAAGAAATTCATAACTCAATGAAATGTTATCATGTATCTTAACTATAGTCTGCTCAATAGTAAGCACCGCAAATAAGATCTACTAATCTTTGCCACCAAAACCGTAAAGTTCATTTACAACAAACTACTCAATGGAAAATTCTAAATTTTAGTTTCCAAAATACCCTTAAAATAGGTTACTTTGCGAAATAATATTTATAAAAGGTAGACGATTTTAACTAGCAATAATACAATAGAAAGTGCCACAAAAAATTCCTGGTTAAGATATTCTCTATCCCGTTATATCCAAGTTATATATAATATTCAATTTACATAGATTTTCTTTATTTTTTATGTGCGAATGCAGCCATAACTCTAATATCGACATATGTTTTTTTACAATTATTTAGTTTGGTCGATGACAATTTTAACCATGAAGTGATACACGTCAGAAGAACGTTTAATAACTGTTAAAAACTTTTTGCAAAAATAATGTATCCGCCACAGAAACATTCTGTAAATTACGTGAACACTTTGGTATTCCTAATCGGCTTAAAGAAAGCGCAATTCGTCGTGTTGTGGCTAATTTCGAGAGAAATTACACTCCATTGTTTTTAACCAAACATCCATGTTCGTCACGTCAATAAGCAAAAAATTATGGAATTTGGGGTTCCGAAAATCGTCTAATAATTCAAACAGAGCAACATCCCAGAAAAGTGAATGTTTGGTGTGGCTTTTGGTCAGATGGTGTAATTGGGCCGTATTATTAGCTGGCACAGAAGCCATCACCCTATCGGAAGATGCTATAATTTTTGCAAATAAACAAATACAAAATATACGTTAACAAGACATGAATCGCTATACTCCTCAAGAACGCGAAATAATTATTTCGATTTTTTTGCGGATTAATTCATCGGTGGTGTTGGCGCAGCATGAATTTAGACGCAGATTTCCCAGTCGTCCGACACCAACTGGGCAAACACTACGACGTTTAGCCGCTCGCCTAGAAGAGTATGGGACAACAGGAAATGCTGCTAGGTCTGGCCGGCCCCTGAGCAGCCGTTCTACTGATAATATCGCGGCTGTGGCTGAAGATGTCGCAGAGGACCCCAGAGTATCGGCCAGACGACATGCCACGCAATTGGGCATCAATCGGCGGTCTTTACAGAGAATTTTGAATGACTTGAAGATGTTTTCATACAGACAGTGCAACAGCTGTTAACCGTTGACCGCCAAGCGCTTGTAACCTACGCTCAAGCCATCCTGAATCTCAACCATGAGGAAAACAACTTTTCATCAAAAATTATCATGAGCGACGAGGCCCATTTCCAGCTCTGTGGATATGTGATTAAGCAGAATTATCGCTTCTGGGGCACCGAAAATTCGCGTATAACCCACGAACAGCCATTACATCCGTTCAAAGTTACTTCATGGTGTGCCGTTTACGATGCAGGCGTCATCGGGCCTTATTTTTTCGAAAACGCCGCGGTCCAAACGACTACTGTGGATGGCGAGCTCTACAAAGCCATGCTCAACGACTTTCTCCTTCTTCAATTGGATGAATTGGGACTGGAGAATAAGTGGTTCCAACAGGATAGAGCATTTCCGGGTCGCTTAATTTCTCGTCTTGGTGATTTGCACTGGCCGTCAAGATCGCCCGATTTAACCGTTCCAGACTTCTTTTTGTGGGGTTTCTTGAAGTCACGAGTCTATGTCAACAAGCCTCAGACTTTGAAGTTCTGGCAAGAGTGATGGAAAATGCCATAAATCGGGCCCGTATGGTCATCAATTCTGGCTCAATTCATTTGCTCGACTTAATGGAAAAAAATTAAGACATCAAATAAACACAATCCAAAGGCAGAATCAAAGTTTTACATTCATAAAAAAAATTACAGCCAAAGAACATCGGGTGACTACTTTTGCGCCACCTTGTATTTTGAAAAATGCCAAAAAAATTCACTAACAATAGCCGGAATTCGTTATCGCAGCATGATTGAACACTTTTTGTGGCAACAAAATGTCGCACACGGCTTTGAAAACCATTGACTTATTGAAATAAGAATTTGAAGATCCTGTGATTTCGTGCAAACGGTCCGGTTATTTGGCCTCCGCGGAATTGCGTTTGACACCGTTGGACTATTTTCTGTGAGACTACCTTAAAGATCGTGTTTATAGCAGCAACCCACGAAGCATTGAAAGACAACATGCGAGCCGAAATTGTCCCGATTACGACAGAAATATGTCAAAACGCGGTCCAAAATTGCAATAACAGAATTGTCGATTATAATTCCGCTCGCCATAAAAATATGACGGACATTCTGTTTTACGTGTAATTGTCCTGAACCAAATTTTCAGATGCAATAAAGAATTGGCCTTAGTTCATAAAAAAAATATATTCATTTCGAAGTCGCACATAAAAATAACGACACGTTATATAGAAATAAGAAAATAAGTCATATTATTCGTTTTGTTAGAGAAAAATAATAGTGAAAAGTGGATTTCAGCGGTTGCTTATATCATATTCACGATCAATATAAGAAATTATCCTTATACACTTGAAATCTGTTCGTCGGCCACCTAAAAAATTACAATCTTCATCTATTAGAATGTTGTGAATCAATTATCAAAAACATAATTCCAAAATTATTCATTTCTGCCTGTGCTACCCAGAAAAATTCTCCTGTTGTAAAAAATGAAACGATTGCTAACAGGCTTGATGGCTCATTAATTAAATATGTTTAAGTTGGACAAATCAGTTAAAGGAATGATGATAATACACGCCTAAATAATAATTAAAACGCGTTGTTCATGCCTCAATTGCAAATGATAATTTTCCTCGTTATGGATGTGCGTTACGAAATTTTGTGATATCTACTACATATAGCCAGTGAAGTAATAGTAATAAGATATGTCGGTAGTTTTTCCTGATAGCAGTTAAATTTCATGTCCAAATAACGTGTTATATATCGGTGTAGTCAAATTTAACCATTACACACTAACATAAATTAGTATCTCTTAAAGGCCAACAATTAACGACTAAATAAAACGTCGTCTATATATTATCAAAAAAATAGACATGAAAATCTTTTTGGATTGGTATAATCACTAAATGTTTAAAAAGTGGCAATTCTTTTAAAATTTACACCCTTTTTCATTTTCTCAAAATAATATAACCTGTATCAAGTAGGAATAAGCGTGTCTAAAGAGTTTAGTAAATAGTCTTACATCTCAAAAGCAATATGGACTTTGAGAAACGTCACCTAGTGTAGAGTACACGTGACTGTCGGGGTAAATCTGCTATGGGCAGTCGAACAAACCAGTGCAAACAGTAGGATTACAGTGCAATTGACCAACGAATGACCATTATTTTCTGATACAAATTAGGGTAAACGGCGATAGGGGCACATTAAATGCCAATATAAATGTACTGGACGAACGCCACACACAGAATATGTGTTTAGACTGGTTCAAGGGCTTTCGCAACGGAAATTAAATTATTGAGGATGAGCTACTATTTGGTCGGCCATTAACAAGGAGCACCTCAGATATTAGTGAGGCCGTGCAACAAATGCTGACGAGATCGGCGAGCGAGTCTATGGGCGAGAAATTGAGTATTAGCAAAGATAAGGTGCACACCATCGTTTGCGAAGATTTGAATAAGCGAAAAGAACAGAAAGTAAAGTGAATGGAAACTTTGAAAGAGTTCATTACTACATGTGACCAGGATCCATTCTTTTTGCCCTAACCTGACGCCTGCGGGCGGACTTCTTTCTTTTTCCCCGTCTGAAGAGTGTATTAAAAAGCGCACATTTTGTGGACGTGGTAGCACTCAAAAAATGTGTAACAGACCCAAAGAAGTCTTTCAGGATAATGATTAAGGCTAACAAAGATAATTTCTATTTTTAAATAACATTTAACAAACTTTTAAACACATAACATGTATTTATTGTTAAATATATAGAAATAATACAACATTCATCAGAAAAGTTCCAGAACTGATTTTTTAATTCTTTACTTATGATATTCACACATAAGAAATGGACTTTATTCAGTCTCCTTAGATATGTTTTGAATAGATATAGCCTTGAATGTTTCCATGTAAACTCACTAGGCGACGAGGATAAAAAAAAACTAAATGCAACTATAATCCCCCAAACAGAGGAATATAAACTGGATGAGCAATTGCTGAAGAACTATTGGAAAGAGCCAAAACTGATCCCACATTTGTGTTAAATATTGAAATGAAAGTTGGTACGACCAGTATGATTCTCAAAAAAAAGTGGAAAAATGCCGAATGGCGAGGTCATGTTTCACCAAATAAAGCACCGATCTTCGGAAACAAAGACAATAAGGATCCCTTTTTTAATTCTAGAGGTTTAGTGCATCATAAATATATGACTGAAGAACAAAAAAGTAAACCAAAGCTTTTTTACATCGACGTGCTGAATCGTTTGCGTCAAGCATTCGGCGGTGGTTTGTGGGCATCTGGACAGTGGTTTATATTGCACGATAGTGCAAGAAACATCTGCCCAAACACCATATTCCTACTCTTCTGCATTCCTCATATTCACCCGGACTGTCGCCGTGTCATTTTTTTGTTTCCCCATGTGAAAACGCCGCTGAAAAGAAAACATCATCAAAAATCCAAACAGATGCGACAAATATGCTGAGAAGCATCTGGATGAAGCTTTATTTGCTTGCTTCCGTAACCTCCGAAAACGGTGGCAGCTGTGCATAGATAGTCGAGGGGACTACTTTGACAAGACCTAGGGCTATATTTTTTACAAACCCAATTTTTACTTTCCTTATCCTATAATAAGGAAAGTAATGTAATCGGCGGAAATTTGACCTACCCAGTTTTTCACATTTCTGGACAAAATATAGTCTCAGGACACCAAAAAAGTTGGTTTGAGCCATTGGTTCGTGTGTTTGTGTGTCTGTCGGTCTGTCAGTAAACAGGATATCTCAAGGAACTGTAAGAGCTAGAAACTTTAAATTTTGTATGCAAGTTACTTGTAGGTAGGGGACGCAGGGCGAAGCTTTTGGTAAAAATCAGCCGAGTCGTTTGGTCGCAAGGTCGAAAAATCGGTCGTAAAGCGGCCGCGAATCTAAACGGTTGAAGATACAAAAAATTTATGAGAGTAAAAATGATTTGTTATCATGAGATAAACATAAATTTAAAATAAAAGTTAATAAAATAAGAACTCGAAAAAAATTGAAGCTCAGGATTTTTAATATACCGGGTGTTCATAAAATGTTTCGGGAAATTTATATTACCGAATAGATCAGACCGAGACGAACAAAAAATTACAATGAAATTTTTTGATCCGAGGTCAAATAAATAAGTTATAGCCGATTAAAAATTAATTAAACGGACCAATCACAGCGCGCTCGGAGAGCTTCCTGGCCGACTGCGGGAGGACGGGGAGCGCTTGGCCGTTAGGAGGGAGCACGCAGGCGATAATGGGGAAGGCCGTGCGACCGAGCTCGCACGGTTACCTTCAGTGACGTAGCAAAATTTTAAGTATGAGTCAATTGTTGTCTTGTACTGTTTATTTTAATCAGCTTTCTAGTGTTGCACTCGCGCCTCGTCCTTTTTTAAAATAACAAATTTTTAGACGAGAGCAGCGCAGGGTCGAGACGATGGACCCGGTATAATCTAATATATATTTGTCTTATCTCCCTAACTAAACTTATAATTCTATATCCTCCTAGACGCTTCAACCGATTCACAACTATATTTGCTAATTCGGCTCACAAAATCAGCCTTCTAACTTTAACCGTTTTTGAATTATTTAAATATTTTTATTACAAGAGAAATTCCTCCCAATGTTTCTATTGTTTGTAGTGTGAAATGTATGCAAAACATGTGGAATGTTCTACACGACTGCCTGGAGTCTAGATCAGGCTTCGTCGACGAAGCTTGCGGGTTCTCTGGTATATAATAATAGGATAAGTAAAGTCGTGTGATGTTCACACCAGATTTTTAAACTTTTCTGACAAAGGTTGCATATACATTTTGTCATGTATGTGCTTTTCAACATATCCTTTAATTGTACTTGATGATGTTTTCCGTTTTCTCTTATCTTATTTGTAGTAAGAATGCTCGTATCTTTAGTTTTAAATTATCTCTTTCTTTATCTAACTATTTTTTAAGTCTTTATATTATTTATTATCTTAAATTCACGTTGTTTATATTATTTTTGCAGTGTCTTACTATTTTCTATCAACCGTTAAATGTTGCAGTACAGTACGAGACCTTTGCAGTTCTTAATTGATACAGTTTCACCCCACTTTCATACTAGCTATTTATCAACGCAGTATCTTTAAGTTACGTGTTCTTGGGTTGTACAATTGGGCTGCAGTAAAAATATTTGAATTTAAAAATTCGTTGCAGCTCGTTAAGTCTGCTGATATGATCCTAGGCCTATGAAATGGGTTCTTATAAAAACCCCAATTTTGAACCAGTTACATTAAAGTAGATTGATGAAGTTGAATTTGTAAGAATTACTAAGGTGGTTTCTGAAAACTATTACGAGGTAAGTGATCATGAATTGAAGTTGGAACTTGAAGTATTTAGTGACTGTAAAATTATGAATACTACGAATAATGAAAACTGCAGCGATTTAAAATGATCAAGGTACTTTACCGAACAACTATTATGGAAAAACACATAGTCGAACACAAAAACACAATATAATTGTTCAGTTACCTACTAGTCTGCGGCATTAAATAAACTGCTACATTAGATTCAGCTGTTGTGTGGAATTTACTATTTTCAGGCGACATGTTACGGGTAATTTGCGATAGACAAGTAAGAGAAAATACATATTAAGAGATTCAAAGATAAAATTCGGAGATTGTCCGTTCTGAAAATTTGCAGTAATTAAAATCTTTCCAAATCTTGTTACTTAATGCAGCAATTCTAATGAAAAAAAGGTGAACGAATTTTTATCAAAAATTCCGTTGCGTAGTGAGTAAAAATAAATTTTCCTTTTCATTAAGATGACAATCCTGCAGACAGAGATCAGACGAAAAGACCTATCGTATCATATTTTAAATTATTCAAAGCGCTATTGCGTATTTCTGGGCCTCGTAGACTCTCGAAGGAAATATAGCTGCCCATGAAATGTATATAAATTCAAAATGTGCATGCCAAACAAACCATGGAAATATGCAAAAAATCATCTTCTATAATAGCCACATTTATAGGGTAAAATTTATGATGGTGTTGGCTTAAGCCACGAGTAAAGCAAATTAGTAAAATCTATTCGATCTATAATAAGACTTGAAAGCCTATAATCAACATAAATCACTGACAGCTGGTTTATACCCATAAAGTAAGTGGAAAAACTCTAGCAAGTGAGGTGATATAGGTTGAGGTGCAGTAAAAAAAATATAAATGAACGAGAAATCCCGCATCGATTTCTGCCTAGCAAAAACAGACTGCATTATTTGGCTTTGCCCAAAAAGTACACCACAGTTATGCTAGTGTCATCGATACAACATCATTTGATCACGATTCTGAAAATCTGAAATTATTGCTTTTTCTAATCTCGCATCTGAAAAAATGGAAAAAATACAAGTCGTCGCACTCAATGTTAGCTCACGGTGATATTCTTTCAATTACTCCCCGATATTAGTGGTGTTGGTGCTTATGTCCTGCATTAAACATACAATAACATATAATGATTAGTTAGTGCCATCTAAGTCGGAACTTGTGCCGAATTATTAAACGAGATTTGGAAATTCCTGAAGAGTAATCCATAACAATTGTTATGAAGAAAAACTGGAGGAAAAAACCTGCTCTACATGTCCAGCCAGTCTAAAAAGAAAAACCAGTTTAGATGTATTCCTTACGTCACAATCTCTAAAGTTTTGTCAAGGTTTGTAAATACTGTAAATAAACTTACTAACAATAAATGGAACACTTTTTAGTTGTTTTCATTATAGATCCCTAGTTTACTCATAACATGTACATCGTTTATGTTGTACGATTATATTAGAAGTACTGTAAAATACATTAAAATTGCAACACTGTTAACAATTTTTGTTTCTCTTTAATTATCCGATTTAGATCAATATATATCAATTTCATTTAACTCCATACTTTTCTAATTACAACCGATAGTACGGAGGTTTATCCAAATATCGGCTGAAGTTTGGAAAAATTCTAGATTTCATAAATTATGTCAGATAGAAGATTGCAATTTCGCTGTTCAATAGTTTAAGTATTTCTGGATAAATTACGTTACTGATTTAACTGAAAATAATACAATGCTTCAGAAATCTATTGCAAAATGTGAAATTGTATTTGGTGAATCTTATACGTACGTTCTAATTTTTTAAACACGTTTTCTGACTATTTTGCTGTTATATAGTAAATTGACTTGAGGGTTGTTCAGAACAAATCTATAAACAAAAGAAAGAGTGTTTACTTGACTATCTAATATTAAAGAAAAAAAAAATAGAGGACACTTAAAGAATTTGGAGTTGGTATCGACATGAGGTAGAAAATTAAGCTACGAAACACATTTTGAAAAAGAAAAGCGTTGCGTAGACTGAAGATAATGTCATAAACGGAAGACAGCAAATACAAAACTTCTTAAAATATTAAAAAAAAACCTACGTGGTTTTCAATGACGACAATGTTTGTTTCTTTTATACTATAAGAAGTTTAAAGACTATATCACCACGTGGTCTTTACATTCAAGTGATATAGGTAAATCTCACTAATTAAAGTTAGGAAATTAATGAAAATTCCGTATCACAAAAAGCAAATAGATTCAAGCATAAAAATTAACAAAATGCATGAAGGCGTATTATAACAGGCAAGTACAGAAGTAAAAGCAGATTGACTTGTGTACATTATTTCTTGAAACTCGAATTAAATAACGGGGAATTTTTCGCATCATTATATAATAAAAGATGTTACATCAAATTAATTTTTAGACATTTTACTTGATCTTCTTATACATTATTTGAATCTTTTATTTTTCTGTGAAGTAAGGATGGGTTACAAGAAAAACTACTTTGATATCCTTAGTGTCAACAATCAACATGTAATAAGGATACGAGCTTAACTCATTTGAGAGCAAATTCATGTTGGCCAGATCGACTACACAGTGTAAGCAGCCTGCGTAAGCAAGCCTACACGACCATCCTACTTCTATGCCTTCATTGTGTATTAATGCTTACAGAATGTACTCATCCAAATGTTTCTCAGAAATTCTAAAGATGTACGACAATAAGCAAAAATAAAGTTCTACCTAGACAGGCTAAATTAAACCTACAGTATATTGCAACAAAATAACACTCACTTATAATAAAACTGATGATGCTACAAATTCAGACACGCAATCTAAGAAAATCACACGGTTAAAATACATGAACCAGGAACTTTGAACCGCTTACGGAACTATCATGTTATATATACATGTGCACGATGGGGCTTCACGATGCACAATGCAGAGTTTACAAAAATTTACTTCTGTAATAACCGGTACGGTCTGAACTATACGTTTAAAGTAGAATCAGATTTTTTTTTAGAGAATTAAGGATAATAATAAACAAACAAACAAATATATATATATATATATATATATATATATATATATATATACATACATACATATATATATACATATATACATATATATATATACATATATAATATATATATATATACACACATATATATATATATATACTACATACATAATACATACATACATACATTCATATATACATACATATATACATACATATATATATATACACCTTGAAAACATTTAGCGCTGTCGATTACTTTAGCTGCAGATTTACAAATTCGGGGGCTGTTGTTTTTTTAAGTTGCCCAAAATGATACTATTAGACTAGCTTACGAAACTGTCCAAAATAAGAACGAAGAATGAAGATTTACAAATACTACTGACGACCATTATGTACTAACCATTCACCCCATACGTGTTGTAATAAATTTCTCTTGAAATCACTCTCTTAATTTTTTCTTAGTTGTTACTCATAAGCAGACAATATTTCACACAAGCAGCCTGTATATTCTGAATTAATAGACACGACAAAATAAGCTTTATAAAACGAATTCAATCTATTAATGCATCCATTGAAACTACAATACAATCGTTTAGAAATATTTAATTAGAAAAATGTATTTTCATTTACATATACTTGCCAAATATTCTCTTGCTAAGATAAGTTTTATAAATTTATTATATTTAAACGTATTTATCTATGACCACTTTGAATTAAGTTACCTTCTTCTAGGACATATTTTGGAAAAAATAACTAGAGACTGATAGCTCTGCAAATCTATTATACACTCCTTGATTTTGTGTATTTTCAACTTTTTTCTATTCTCTGGAACTACATGCTTTTATCAATCAGCAGGTCTCTCCATTTTAAGTTTGCGTTTTTGCGCATTTAAAGATCTTTCTGCAGAAAAGTAGAGTCCCAGTTTTACTTTTGGGGTTGATTGGTGTTTTCTACTGATCACACCAGTTTTATAAGTTGTTAAATAGAAAAAGGGGGTATTGGCATATTCTAGATGTGAAGATTATAATATATCGATCAGATCAAAGAGACCTTTCTGATACTCTCACCCCAGCCGTTTACCAGATGAGCGATATGCGCGGCTTCAAAGAGGATAACACAGTTTGTTAAAGAAATCCACCTCAAAAAATTTGTATAAAAGAACTGCTTCAAGTGCATCAAAGAGATAAAAATTACCAAGAAGAAAAATACCCTCTTGTTCTCGAATACTTAATATAATGGACGGCTCTGTGTACTTCACTAATTTTATATTAAAAGAAATAATGCTCTCCAACTTTACGCTCTGAAGCGACTATTATGCCACATAGGCACTAGGCACTGGTACTGACTTCCTGTTATCATTCATCGAGATCGAAACAAGAAAAATACAAAAACCCTTTCATATATATATATCAAATATTTCATCAAAAACTATATGATATATTACATTAATAAAAAGTAACATGGTTAACATCATTCAGAACAATAATGTTTTGCAAGCTTATTTTACTCAAATTGAAGAGAATATGTCACCGACTTCCCCCTCCTCCAGACTAGGTGGCCTTCTGGTAAACTGCAAACTTCCGTTAGTAACGAATAAATACCAAGAAATGTAAAAAAGAGTGAAAACGAATAATCTAAAAAAAAAACGAAATTTCGAACTAGAACTATTACGCCTTACTACTGGTTTACGAAACACAAATCCAGAAGTAATTAATCTTCTAGTCGCTGTACGTCATACTTATCTGTGAGGTTGCAGTTCCCATGAAATTGGAAGCTATACAAACTGGCAAAGAGTTAACTCTTTAACGAGAAAAATATTTATTCGCCACAGCATGTGAAAATTTCAACGGTTTTTGGTGAAAGAGACTATTAGAAATGATTAGCACAAGTGTGTTTTAACAGCACAAAATCCCTACAACCCCATTTCAGCAACAGCATTCAGTACTTTCCAGCTGGTTCATGGCAGAGGAAGAAACTGCCTCGCAATAAAAAAAAACAGGCCAAGTAAATTTTTCGATATCTCCCTTGTATATCCAGAAGCTCATTTGACCTTAAAAATACTACCACTTTTCTTTTTATAGAGCTGGTACTTTGTTTGCCAAAATACTACATTTTACCCAATCCACATTACTAGTAAATTTTTTAATGAATTCCATTTTTAAAATTTAATTAAATCGTGTTTTGCAAATAGCAGTTTTAAATTCAGACATACAAAGAATTTAGGACTAGACATTCATTCTCAGTTATCTATTTTTGTTCGAGTGTTATAATGTCATGATAAATAATTGATATTTTATTTATACAGAAAAAAGGGATTCCAAAACACAAATTACATTTTTCAAGAAATCTTAATTCTTGTCAATTTTGATTAAAATTAATCTTGATTATCTTGAGATTATTGTCTTCTATGAACAACCAGACAGCCGACCACTACCATTCTAAGGACTACCCGACTGTCAGACTTCATATCCGTGTACGTCAAGTAAATACAGAAGAGGACCAAGATATAACTCCCGGCATTGCAACATAGACCTGAAACGGATCTCTCGACAAATGCTCTTCCCTCACTCCAGAGTATATCTTGCTGCTAAAACACACAGCCTTACTATTGCCAACATTTACAGATCATCGTAAGTCAATCGGCCGAATGCGATCTTGATAAAATTTGAACATCATATTCTATACACGAGATTATAACGAGCACCATTAATAATGTAGTTACACCGAAAATAATATTAAGGGGGAGACTCTACCAAGGAATAAATAACATCTTCACTCAACCAGATGGCATAGAAGATACAACTCAGACTTAACATTCATTACTATTGAAAATTTCGGCCACACCGCCATCTGTCGAATGGTTCTCGATTATTTTTCCTACCCGCAACACAGACGAATTATCACTATTTCCCTCATCAAATCAAAACTTCTGCAAAGATTTCTAAAGGCAAACTGGGAAGATTCCAAAGTTCATTTAGATAATGACATACCGCGAATAGAACCCAAAGCTGTAAATTACCAACGTTTTGCTAATCTACGAGGGTTGGGGCATAAGTCATGGCAACTATTTTTTCTTCAAAGGTAAGGGATAGTATCACAAAATATCATACATCTCAAGGAATCCGAGTGTCCACAACATAAGATGGATCTGCGGTGTTCTGTAATTGCACAGAGAACAATATTAAATCAGTTGTCAATCAACCGCCGTGCGAGAATATGAGCGCGGGTTGAAAATTTGAAATATACAAATAAAAAAACAAGGAATGGGCGAGACGTACGGGCCTACTATGTATGCACGGTTTCTTTGAAGCATTTGACATTTTGTGATACCATCCCTTACCTTTAAAAAATGGTTGCCATGACTTATGCCTCAATCCTCATAAGTCGGGACATTTCCTAACGGAATAAAGGCAATAGTATGGTATGGTCTGGAAAGATCTCCCGGATATACTGTAGTATCTTGCAAGAAGTTAATATTACTAGTAAATGAAATGCTGAGTGATCCAATTTTTCCAAGTTCATCTAAAAAAGAAAACCAGTAGTTTCATCAGAAAT
This sequence comes from Sinelater perroti, assembly GCA_036346155.1. NCBI lineage: Eukaryota > Metazoa > Arthropoda > Insecta > Coleoptera > Elateridae > Sinelater > Sinelater perroti. Next base: position 8,837,193 of record JARFIY010000265.1, read on the forward strand.
CTGCAAAACGGCCTACCGGAAGCGTGTGAATTGCCCTCTACCCCTCCAATAAGTAGGTTCCTGATCTACCAAAGACTATGAGATCGATTGGCTACCCAAATGAACTTTGAAGTAGCAAAATAAACATTTATAACTGATTTCTAGAATATGCACTTATATCTCGTTCAACTAAATGTGCTCGTTCTATCTGGCCAACTATTCAGCTACCTATGAGCTAGCCGTTGCACCCAAGTCCACCACAATCGCCCTCCAAAATTCCTGGGAGTCACTTTGGACAGGATACTACTCACCTTTAAAAATCATTAGTAGAAAAAACTTTTAGCCAAAATCAAGACCAGAAGCAAATAATTCAAAACTGATAAAATCTGGATGGGGTGCAAATGCTAAGCTACTCCGAATATCGGCACTGATTAGTCTACTACACTGTAAAGTATTATCCCTCTGTATAATTGAACAGCAAAATACACGTATTCAGCTGAATCAAATAACATAGTATAACCTTAATAGAATACAGATGACTTGAAGAATTTGCAACTAAAACCTAACTCTAATTTTCCGGAAGGCAACTGTTATCAAGTTGAAGACCAACAAATAGCACATCCAATACGTAAATGTTTCGTAACACGCTTCAAATGGATCATAAAAGACTTGCATCAACTAACGGCACAATACAGCAACACCTGAGAACCAATGACCTGCAGTTGTAAAAAAACAAACTTTATACTGTTAATATTTTGTTAGAGTATTCTATGCTAAATAATATCTATGTTATTGATATCAATTGTTAGTAATTGTACTAGCTCAATTTCGTTGTGAATATTAGCTGTACTACGTTTTCAATTTTCACTCTATACTACTCCATAGCTTTACCAAACTATCGAAAGTTAAATCTTATATAACAGTAATAGTAAGGCTCTAACGCCTCACGTGGGAGAGCACGGCCTGCCAACTAAGAGCTTTAGTCTCTCATGTATTCGACTTTACTGCCTGGTCGTCGCGCATCATCTCTGATGCGGGGCGATGTGGCAAGCACAGGTTCTTGGACGACCGCCATTATTACCCCTTGTTCGAGTGAATGCAGATACTCAATTATTTTTAGTGACTGAGTAGGCCACTTGCCAGGCATCAGATAGCTCCGGGATGGAACTCTGGTCCGTCCGCATCGCAGCCCGCGCCTCGACCACTGGACACGCTGGCGATTACACTTTATATATATTTGCTTTATTAGCACAGTCATCAATGCTTTTAAGGGTACGTATCATGTACTAGAAAATTTGAGAAATAACTGGATTATATTAGCAAAACTAATCCTTTAATTTATGTGCAAATAATTTTTCAACTTTAAGAAAGAATGCATTTTTTAAAATTTATAAAATATCTGTGCTGTTTCGATTACTACATTTTTCACTGATAAATTATTTTTTAATTAATGTTAAGACTGAAAAATTTAAATTTTGTAAACATTGAAAATTAAACCTCATTAAACTTGATAGTTCACTAGAAATTAAAAACTTAGCTATAAAATATTAATTTTAACTGGAAAACATTTCTAAATACAAGCGCAATTCCCAAAGAAGTCTCCATTTGCGCATGTGCGGAGATAGTAACGCCCGTCCTGTGACGCTGTACGCAGTAGTTCAGCAGCCAGTGCGGAGTGGAAGAATGTTGTGTTGCAGTTTGCTCGTTCGCTAGAGTAATTAAAAATGAATACTAATATAGAAAATCCCGTCAAATGTGAAATGCGTGCAGTAATATCATTTCTGAGTGCGAAAAACTTTCAGCAACTGCGCTCTCCCGCAAAATGTGTAATGTTTACGGACCAAACGTCATAAGTGGAAGTGTCGTATGTGAATGGTTTGCATGTTTAGAGATGGACACACCAACGTACATATGAGGCAGGAAGTGGCTGTCCACCTGTAGTCAACGAGAAAATTATGCAATAAATTGACAAAAAGGTCCGTTATGCACATGAAACAGTGGCTTGCGTCGCGTTGCTTTGATGATGACACTGAGTTTTAAGATGCTATTGCAGGATAACTTCATTTTCAGCTAGATTTTTTTCAAAAAAAAAACCAAACTTCGTTAGATGTTACAATTTACATGTCGACTATGTCGAAAGGCAATGTACTGTTGTGGATTTTCGAATGTGTGTACTAAATATTATATATCTACGCGGGTATGACATTATTTCCGAATTGCCCTCGTACACTACAGCTAGCAATATATTTATCGGTACGATTTTTTCTACTGCATGAAAGAAAATCGGAAACTTTTTCTAAAAAAATGTCTCTACTTAAATAATGAATTGCGGAGTAAAATTCGATTTCAAACGTGAAATTGTTGGATAACGCAATTATGATTACCTCAGCACAATATTCCACCATAAATTATTAATTAATTAAACAATTATTATTAACAACTTAAACTTATTAAACTTAATTGATACCATAGATATAATTTTTAATGTTTATATATTTCGTTTGTGCAATTAAATGGCATTAATTACGACTTATAATACTGTACTTTAATTAATAATGTAATAGGAGTTTGAACAAACCGAGTTTTATTTTTCCGAGTTGTTGATCCGAGTCTTCCTTTTTTCCACATCTTTAGTTTTCCTTTTCTTCTTTAAAACATACATATATCATTTTTCTGTCTATTAGTAATATATATTATTCTTACAAATCTGGAGTTGGTAATTGCACATAATCCACCTTTTTGTTTACTCTCTAGTTTTGTACTTGTCATTTAATTAGCATCGCATTAGAAATATTACTTCAGGGAGCTTAACATTTTGTTGTTTCCAAAAATACAATTTACTCGTTTTCAAGTTGGTTCTACTTTACTTTAGCCTTAAATAGTCTATTACTTATTTTTTATTTCTTACACTTTCTCAATAATTGGGTTTTGTAGTTGCTCGAGTTTTTTAAACTTTTGTTTATTGGAATTGCAGCACGATTAAAGACAAATTATTGGAACGTTCATATTAAATTAAGCAATTATAATAAAAAAACGATAACAGTTTGAGAAATATATGTTTTGTCTGTTCTGCTATCAACTTCTCTGCAGCAGCAATGACGATTACAATGGCTAACAGAAAAGCGTTTCTGGATACATGAGCAACACGATCTTTTCTGATCAGCCCAGATTTTATTTAAACGGAAACGTTGGTCAGATATTAATACGCCGTAGACTTGGAGAAATGGACTAAGGCTACATTCATATGAGACATATAACAACTGTTGGTATTAGAGTTGAAGGCAACATTATCAGTCGGACCTACATCGGCGCGGTTTTTGTAACCTGCAACACTTCCTTTTCTTCAGAGGGTGTTCAAAGCTATCTTTCAACACGAAAACACTCAACTGACCATATGAAGCATGTAACACATTCAACTTCTCTCAACAAAACAGTGGAAACTATACCATAAGCGGACCGATCACCTGATTTTATACCGACCAACAATATTTGGAATATCATTTTGCGAAGGGCACAGCAGTAACTGAATTATGGAAGTGTGTCAATTATGAATCGAATATAATTAATTAAAAGACGCTATTCGTTCACTGTGCGACTGGATACCAAGAAGAATGGAGGAGGTCATATAAGCCCTAGGTGAGGCCATACATCATGGAATAAGTTATTTATTTGTCCTATACTATTAAATTAATCAGCAAAGTTTCAGTTGTTAGTTTGCATTTTCTTTGTTGAAATTTCAAAAAAAAACCAGTAGTCTACAAAGTTAAAATTCTCATTTTAAATTATTCTTTTCACATTCATAGTATTGTTATTGTTAAAAATTTTGCAACTGTATAATAATTTTTTGGTAGATTTTTTATTTTGTGATTATAAATAAATTTAATGTATTTTGTCACTTGAACTTTCATTTAGAAACAGGCACTTAAATGACGCTTGTACTCTTTATCACGATTTGTTTTTTATCTGTAAATTTTTATAAATACATAAAGGGCGTTCCATAAGCGTGCTGAATTTGAAAATTCAATATATCAGTCACATTTTCATGAAAATGGCTTTATTTAATATACTTGTAATAAGTAAAATCTTCCATTTACGAATGAAACACGATGTCAGGCGTCCAACTGCACTGAGTCTGCAAGCATTCGGGCGTTCCTCAAAATTTTTGATAACTCTCTCGCAAATGTCTGTCCCGATACTTCCAGTCACGCAATTTCAAAATTGTGCGTGGTTTTACTAGTATACAGCTGTGATTTCACAAACTCCCCCCAAAAAAGAAATTGCCAGATATCCCTGTTCACCCTAAAAAGTAATTGCTAGGTATTGGAATTTTTCGTGGAGTAAGGCAACCATCTCGCACGAAGTGTAGCAAGTCGCTCCATCCTGCAGAAAAGATTATCCAAGTATTTCATTACCTCAAATCCAGCAGTTCTGTTTGTTGACGAACCCACTCAAATGAAAGTGGGCTTCGTTACTAAAAATATTTTTTTATACAATTTTCGTCCTCTGCTAGTCTCTCCCCAGCCCATTCAACAAATCGCCTCACTTTCATGATCAGCAGGCTTAAGTTGTTGCGCCAATTGTATTTTATAGGCATGCATATGGAGATCTTTATTCGAAATTCGATGTAACGAAATTATCGGAATGGCAAACTGCTGCAAATGTCGACGAACCGATTTTCCAGGATTTACAGCGATTTGTTGCTGTGCCCGACGAGACCGATTCCCACTGAATACTCGTCTCAAAACTTCTCAGTCCTCCAATTGTAGATTGCAGGAAGTTTTCGCACCGTTTTGCTAAATGTTTAACAATAAGAACACATTACTGACTTGCAAATTGTTCCATGACGAAAACTAACCAACACAAACTGATGTACTGGAAAAACAACCAATGCTAAATTAATGAAAGCGATTAGAGATAACAAAAATAATAAGAACCAAATTCAAAACAAAAAAATGCCGCTCGATTAAAATTCAATACTTTTTGTGGAACACCCTATACTTTATCTAAACATGGTTATGCAGTTGCAAGTTCTGCTTGGTCCTTCACGTTTTTGTTTTGTTTTTAATTAATTTTTATAGCCAGAGTCCTAACATACGAACTTTGAGAATTTTATATGATTGATATTTCATTCGAAATATCGCATACGCAATATTATTAAATAAATACAAGGTTTATTATTAAAGGTTAATTGTAAGCGCTACCTTTGCAATTGTTCATCGCTTCCATCCTACCTTTCTGGCTAACGACGAAGGGGTAATAGAGAAAGATTCAGCCAGGTGTATTATACAGCAGCCAAGTGTAAATACGCCAGTTGCCTCATTAAAAAATAGGGAAGGTAGAATACACACACCAGACCAAGTTCGAAATCGCGTGGTCTATTACGCAATTTTATCACGACTAAAGAACGTGTTGAAAATATTGTCGCTTGTTTACTTCCTCTGTTTGAGGTTAGCACAAGTTATACAGTGTTATTTTTATGTAAACTTATGCAATGATATTAGAATTATTCTGTTCTAAGGTCTTAAAGTAACCTGTTAGTTTTTTTCGAGTCCATACTTGTTCTTTATTTTATCTTGCCATATTTCTCCTTAACTGTACATTTCGAGATAATCGAAGTTTTATCTCTCCAGAAAAGCGACTTTAATTTATGAACTCCTAATTAGCATTATATTTTAGATGAATATTTAACATCCGATACTACGTAACAGACATTGGCAAAAGGCAATGTACGTTAAAGTTATTTTTATAATTGATTATCTAGGTTTTTATTTGTACAAAACATAATATAATTAAAAGTACATTTAGTATAAAAATTATTATTATTACAATTATTTTTAATAAAAACAAAGAAAACAAACCTAAAGATCGAACCAGGAACAGAACTTTAGAATATTGCAATGTTCAGTTACGCTTGATGATGTTAAAAATCATTTAGTTTCGAATTGTATTGTGAAATATCAAATGGTTAAATATTTACATGCGTCATTACTAACGCTAACTCAAATTAAAATTTATACATCTCTCTGCTCATTTCCTTACTACACACAATAATAAACTAAAGTTTGTCCTAAAATAAATAATAATTTGCCTGATCATCATAAAAATACGCCAAACTGACTCTTGCTTAACTGCTTAACTGAATTGTTTAACTTCGAAATGAGATAAAAGCTAGTGATACATTTAATTGATGTACCAATGTGTATGTTGAAAGGAAAACTGTATTGTTAGACCAGTCCCCAGTGTCGCTTCTAAAAACAGTATCAAAATACAAATTTTACGACAAATCTAATCTAAAGTATTAAATGAATTAATTGCATTAGTTTTATTACTACTTGACAAACAATAATAATTTTTAAATTCCACGTGTTAAATTAGGTAGGTGCACCGTAAACTTGAATAAAAACTATTTTTAGAATATTTTTCAGTACTACGTTAACTAGTCCTACTTCAATCTGCAAATCTTTGTCTACTTTTAATTTTTCTGTTTTCCGGTATTATTTTTATTATATGGACACTTTCAGTGTTCGAACTATTAAAATTGGTCCAATATAGTAACCAATGTTTTTCCCTAGAAACTCTTAGAACTAAATACTTAACAACTAGACTTCATTCAAAGATGTCCTTTAGATTTTTCTAACTAATATCTACACCCTTACCCGCACATTATGACGTGCTTTTAAACATAACATTACACAAACTCGAATGGTCTGGTTCTCTTCAGTCTTCGAACAGTATAATGGTGGTTCAACAGTTGGTTTCATGTTTACCATTAAAACTTTTGATCTCATATTTAACCATCGGGATGACACGATCTCGATGTAAGTCAGAGTTTCTTAGGTACTACTTTGCTCTGGAAAGTCTATATGGATTTGATATTGCCATCTCTGGCACAGCCCTAAAGCTAAATACCATATATCCACGCCAGTTTATGGTCTGATTGTTTATTAAGACCTTATTGTTAGTTGTTCTTCCAAGAAGCCAATAATTCTGATTATATTTGAACTCAAGAGTTCGACTCTTTTCTTCTTGACATATTCTTTCTACTGGACCTTAGCATACAGTCATGCTTAGATATTTAGTATTATTCTCATATGGTACGATGGTACCACCGATATCCAAAGGCGGGAGTTAAGTAGACTTTTGTAGGTAAAGTTAATATGAATGAATTTGAGTTCGTTTATAGCTAAATCTTCCATTATTTAGTTCAATCAAATATGCTACTAGCTGCTTATAATCTTCTAGTGGATAGTTGTTCTTTATATACTGCAATAAGTACAGTGTTATCTGTGAATGTGGCTACAGTGATCCCTACTAATGCTAGTACATCACTGGTATATAACAGGTATAAAATAGCACAAAGGACACTCCTCTGTGGCACATCCGCCCTTATTTTTTGTTCATCTTCCTGTTTAATTCTGAAAAGTTTGTTCGGGATGTACGATGTTAGTATCTACATATTGCTTCGCGAGCATTTTGCTTGTGTATCTCAGATCTTCGTACTACACTTTATCCAATGTTCGAGCTAAACAAGACTGCACAACAGATTTATTTTTTCAAGAGCACGCTCTATTATATAAGTAATATGATGTACTTGATCGATGGTTGAGTGCGTTTGCCTAAAGCTAAATTTTGGGTTACCGCTTTCTATTACTGGTAGTAATTTTTCAAATTAGTTTGAAACTATTGGTAGCGGAAAGATAGACCTTAGGTCTTAACGCTGTTAGGCGACTTACTTGGTTTAGACAGCCTGCGCACTTTTGCGACTTTTTAGCTGGCAGAATCATGTTTCAGTATAAAGACCACGTTGAAAAGATAGGTGACCATGACTATACCTTTCTTAGAAAATTGCTTCAAGATTTCCTCAGTGATTTCAACCTAATAGATATTTTAAATTAAAAAAAAATCAATTCTTCTTATAGCTTCATGAACGCACGAATCAATATTGAACATGCTCAAAAAATTCCTAACCAGCTGCATTGTATGGTAACGAGGCGTAGTATGCAACTGCTCTTAGTCGCTCTCACAGCTACAATAACAAGATATATCTTGTTTTCGCGAACGATGCCCCGTTGATTAGATGTTAGCATTATAATTATAAAAATTTGCATAAAAACTGTTATGCAAATTTGCATTTTAATAACGAGGATATATGATGCTATCGTTTAATATTTATCATGTTTCTCAGAGCAGTATATTACCACGTCAGGTAAACCAAAAATAACGACCAGTCCGGGTTACATCACAGAAGGTGTGGTCTTTTAGCTTAACAGAATTAGAACGCATAATAGAGATATTTAATATGTAAAATGCAAATTTAAAAAAAAGACAAACAAAATGTGCAAAATTAAATTACCTTAATGGGCAAAATATAGACCAACAGTAGAAACAAATACGAGAAATTATGAAATAATACACAAGAGCTTAAAAGTATTCTGGCAATTATAATTCTAGATTGAAATTCAAATTATATATATATATATCTATCTCGAAGACGTCCAATTAGTTAAAATAGTGGTAAATGTAAGGGACAATATAAGAGAAAACGTCCATCAAATTTTGAATTCTTCAAAAAATTCACACCACGTTTAGTTACTTTTTATTTGTTTCTATGCTATTTGCAAGACATCCTACAAATATTTTTATGGTGTTGGATGAACATTTTTTTATGATTTCATCTAATTCGTCCTACAACATCTCTATTGGACTGATATCCGGAGATTGTTGTGACCATTTCATTGTGTATAAGGCACGTCATTTTTCTGTACACTCAAAATTCATAGTATAATTTAGAAGTTACAGATCATTATCTTCTTGAAAAGTAAATATCTGACCAAGTAATTTTAACCTATGCATTAGTCGAGGTAAATTAGTAAAAAATCTCTAAATTTTTTCTAGGTACATGTATCGAGACGTTCCAGGGCACATTCGATTTAGAAAAGCCTCAGAAAAAAATGTTACTACATATTTTTTTTGTTATAATGTGAAAGTCCATTGTGCACGCAAAAAGCGCATTTATTTGACGCATTTTTTGCAGACCCTACAGAATATTTTATTGTTCGCTTAGTATGAGCCAAAATAAGCTCAATCCCGATACCCGGGGGGGGGTGGGGGGTGGGGGGTGTTGGGGTCGCTGATCGCGAATATTAGCTTAGAAATTGTTTTGATGCACTTGGGGAGGAAGGTCATATTTCTGGGGCTAGGGACGATTTTGGGAAATTGCTCAAATTTGTTTGTTTTCCGAGTTTACACTGTCTTAATAAGGGTTTTTGAGATCGCTGATAACGAATATGAGCTTTAAAAAGTTTTCTAATGCACTTGGGGGTGGGGCATAATCCTGGGGATGGAGGCGATATTAGGAAACTAGTTCTTGTTTTCTGAGATTAAACTGTCTATATAAGAGTTTTTGGGTTTGCTGATAATGATCTTGATTAAAATTAAGCTCCAATGCACCAAAGTAAGAAAATGACCTGGGGCACTTTGGGGAAAGGATAGCCTGAGGCACCAGGGTACATCGTTACAAAAATAATTCAAATCGAATCATATTCAAACGAAAAAATGCACTACTGGTACCCTGGTGCCCGAGGGTATCTTTTCCCCAAAGTGTCCCAGGGCATTTTCTCAATTTGCTGCATTGGAGCTTAATTTGAGACTCAGGATCATTATCAACTATCCCAAAAACCCTTATTAAGACAAACAACTTTGAGTTGGTTCCCCCAAATTGTTCCTCAACCACAGAATTATGCCCCCCGTCAGTGCATCAAGGCACTTTCTAAGCATCATATTCGTGATCAGTGACCCCAAACACCCCCCGAGTAACGGAATTGAGCTTATTTTGGCCAATATTAAGCGAGCAATAAAATATGCTTTAGAGTATGCAAAAAATGCGTCAAATAAATGCGCTTTTTGCGTGCACAAATGCACTTTGCATGATAAAAAAAAATAAAAATATGTAGTAACATTTTTTTCTGAGGTTTTTCCCAATATGTGTACCCAGAAAAATTTAGAGATTTTAGCGTTATTCTTACTAATTTGGCTCGACTACATTATCATATTCGACTATTTTTTTTCTAAAACACTTTTGATCAAGTAGAGATGTTATCTGTCCATAGTACCTTCGAATGATTACCACATCACCTTCATATTTAATAGTTTGTATTGTACAATATTTAGGTTCTCTCTCTTCAATGACTACAGTACGCATGTTCACTTTGTAGTCATTTCTAATGTTTTGCTTATGTCGTAGTCTTAAATGCGATTCTCCGAAACATGCTTACCTTATTAAGATTGTGTTTTGGAAGATTCCCACATATGTCGACATATTTCATAGCGAGCCATAAGGATTTATTGCGACGACGAGCGCCCAGACAGTAATTAAGCACGTGTGCGCTGGCCCAAGAAACGTAAACTGATAGCATATTTTGCAGGCTATTCGAAAATGTTTAGAATAACTTACTTCGCCGGCCACACGGGCCTTGACGATTCGGTGAAGTTCCCCGAAACAATGTTAGTTTGGGCAAATCGGGTTAGAATTTCAAAGGCACGTACTCGCGACTGCTTGGTGTACCAAACACAAAATTAATTTTGACCCCCTTCCTAATACTTTTCAAGAACCAAGAAATAAAATATTTTCCGAGTGTCCTACTTCAATTATTTGAATTTTATATATATATATATAGATTATCGTTCCTTGTGTCAATGTAAGGGAATTTCAAGAAGTTGCTTCTTGAAAATTGAAGACACGTGAAGTTTGGAACGTTGGAATTTTATATAGCACGGAGAACAAAAAATTTTTAATGGTGCAAATTTGTCATTAAATCAATAAAATAACACAATCCAATTCCAAACAAAGAACTGCAAAGCATTATTTCCCAACCATCTTTTTTGTTTATAAACACTATCGACAACCTTCATAGCGAAAAATTTCAGTACACATTCGAGCAGCGTTTTTAATTCGTTCCTGGAATAACTAACTCAATTTTGACAAATTCAGGTAGAGATATGTGCATAATTTTTAAAATCACAATAGTTGTTTAAATACATTTGTTTTTATTTCGTACATGCATTTTGGAATGAGAATTTTTAGAAACGTAAGAAAAGAAATTTTGGAAATCCTAATCACGATTTAAAATCTTAATTAATAGTATGTTCTTGAAGATTATTCGTTGCACTGACCCACCCATGCGGTATAAACTACATTTTCCAAGTACCAAATTTGAAGTTTTCCTGCTTTAAGCGTGGAGTTTGGCCATCATTGTCTTTGAAATTAATTAATTTTTACCTTCAAACCTTAACATAACGAAATTATGGGAAGTTGACCAAAAAGCGCGGTGGCTCAGATGGTTCAACCAGTTGGCTCTGTCCTCTAGCCGGCGCCCGCGAGTTCGAGTCTCGCTCAACCCATGGGTGTGTGTGAATGTCCTAGCATTTAAGTGCATGTTAGAGGGCACAATAAACCCTTGCGGCTACAGTGCCTGTAAGTGCCCCCCCCCCAAAAAAAAGTTGTTATTAATGACCAAAAAATGTCTGCCATAAAGGTGCATGGCTATCTCTTGACGGTTGCGTCACACATTCATTGTTACCACACAATCTTGTGACTTTAGGCACAATATATAGACATGTTATACATGTAATATACAATCAGTCAACTGTAGTGATTTTGACTCATTTCAAAAAACTGTTCTTTTCACCATTTATGAAGGTAAAAATACATGGGACGAGATCTAAAAGTTCTATCTTTAAAATTTTGTAGATCACTTGTTAGATTGCTGATTAATGATAATGCTTGCAATAAAATAAGCTAAAATGAGTAAAGGGTTAATTTGATAGAACTAGAGTAGATTATTAGAAAAATAAACAAGATCTACATTACTAAGCTAACTTTTTCTAAAAAGTCTAGAATGTCTAGAACTATAAATAAACTTATTTATATACAAAAAGCGTGGTAATGCTCCTAGTAATTAAACTAATTTCGAAGATGAAAGCGTTGGAAGCCATTAAAATGCTGAACTGTTATTTTAAAAAGAGTGCATGATGACGAATAAATTACATGTATGTTTTAATTCATAAATATTTTAACTTCAAGTCTTGCAATCAATACACGCGTATATAAACGAGTCAGGTTGTGAAGTTTTGTTTATTTAGTTAACTATGTCTGATAAGAAATAAAATATCTACAAACTCAACCTGTAAATTAAATAATGGCAAGGTTTTGCACTCTACCAGAAAGGCATGATATGCATATTTGAACATTAATTTAATTTACCGTTAAACCAGAGTTGTCGATTCGTAATTGTGAGGTAAAACTATACCTAAACAATAAGGAGTGCTTGTTACAAGCTTAGTACTATGCATTTATTTTTATAAAATCAAAGTATAAAATAGACAAAGTATTACTATGTTGTTTCAGGCGTACTAACCTGTATTAATAATAAACCTTTTGTTTAGGTTGAGTGACCTGTCGCGACTGTACAGAACTGAATAGATCTACATGAGCAGCTTACTCGACATAAAATTAACGCACTATATTAAATAATAGAATCATTAAAAGAAGATCTACCTTCAGAATCAGTTGATGTTTTTATCTACCCAATATACTAAAATGAAAGTTTGTTAATAGCGAAATTTCAGAAAATGGGTTCTAGGAAACGCCAGTGTGGTAACTGAACTATTTGGTTATTTTATCATCTAATTTTAACCCCTTTGAGTCTTGAATTACTTTTTTCTTTAATATCGATAAAGAACTACATCAAGCGGCCAAAATTCTACATTTTAAGGGGATTGCAAAAAACAATTTGATATTTTTGTCAAAAAATTTAATAGAATAAGTAGGACAGTACCACCGTCTTCTGTGGAGTTTCGTGCGAGTATTGCAATTAATACATATCACTTTACATAAACATTATTATCTCTTTTAGAGTGGCACGTTTATTTTAAATCTATTTGCTGTTTATTCACTTTTTCTCTTTCTCATTGAGTTACAAAATTAGCATCAAGAATTCCATGCAATTACTAAACGAAAGTGCTTCACAACAAAACTTTTTATCCCTTTAGTCTTATTAACGTATATAATGAAAAAATTAGCCATACCAAAATCAATGAAGATGATGCCACACTATTTCCTGTATTTGCATATGAATTTGTCAACATATGATTGTTGTAGGCTCTTAAGAGTTGTAGGAAAGAAATTTGTTGCTTGCTATCATCTGTGCTGTGGAAATTGCTCATGAATCTGGTGGGTTTGTTAGTCATCTATTGAACATATAACAAACCATTATTAGTAAAACGCCAATTGAAGTCTGCTCCATTCATCTGTTTCACATAGGTCTTTTGGTTCTAACTTACGGTCTTTTCTTATAGCACATGCATAAATTCGTTCCTCCACCAAATCATTCTTAAGTTCCACAATGCAGAAAAAAATGTTAAAATTCATCTTGTAAATTTTGAAAACCAATTTTCTGGTAAGAACCTTTATCCAGCCGAGTTTCAAAAGCTTTAATCTCTTCTCAGCGTAAATTTGTAATTATGAAACATATGATGATTAATTAGATCGGGCCCATATTTTGTAACCCTTCTGGATAGGCTTAAAAGGCATATACTACCAAGCAGCTATCCATCCTTTGAATTTCAACATTGATTTGGTTTTTATTATATTTCCGGCAAGCCAAAAAGCTTGCACTCAATATCTCAAGCATTGGTCGAATTTGTAGAGCTCGTCATACCCAGGTTTGCCTTTTCGGGTTGAACAAAATTGTCATTTATGTGTATATGGCCCAGGAACCGCAAAAAACAATCTCGAGATATTAAGAATTAAATAAATGAATTTACGGCTCCAATTTTGAAGTCTTTTTAAGTTCGTCTTTTAGTTGTACCCATCATAACATGTATGCTAATAAGTTATTTGATCGAATGTTGTAGGATAACCATGCAGCTGCGTGGAGCAAAATTTGTCTTCAGTTCACTAGTAAATATTTTTCTTGAAACGTAAAATGTTTAGCAGCTTAACTAACAACTGCGTCCACAGAAATTCTTTCTTCTTGAAGGCAACAGAAGGAAAGTCATCTCAGTTGACAAAAACGTCAACAAACTATTGGTCTTTGTTATATACAAGTACATAATCTGAAACTTCATTATCAAGTGTTGTTATAAAGGCATAAATTTGTAAATTGCACAAAAAATTTCCGTCCAGCTCGTCTTCTAGACTGCCAAATGTAATTGACTAATCATCTGAGAGGATTTCACTCAATAAGAAAAATACTGCATCTGACGACAGATTTCCGATATCTACGAGTAGTGCATTACTGCGCCTTAGAAGGAAAATTAGTACAAATTTTTGTTGTAAGTCTCTTTGGTGCCAAATGAAATTGTTAGATTTTATCACAAAAAATTTGAACTCTAGAAGTTTCAATGAAAACATTATCTATACTATATACGGGATGGGCAAATTTCGATGTTTCATAGGGCCTCTTAGTAATTATAAGAGATAAAAAATCGATCCCATCATCCCTCGCCCCATTTGAGAAAGGACAATGGTAAATCCCAAAATTTGCTACCGTATTTTGTTTTCGAGTTACTGATGGAAATTCCATTTCTTAACTTTTTGTTTTATGGCAATGTCTCGATTATTTATGAAAGTAGAAATAATTTCTACATTCTTGAACTAATTTTTGATAAGAGTACAATTATTTTTGGAATTTCCAGTTATGTTAAAGTTTTACTTTTTTAAATGGATGTCATAGTGAGCTGTAGCATCATAAGAACCGATTTTTTCTTCATTCTAGTGACATATAATGTGGAGTCGATTTTCCATTATCGGAAAGCTATAAAGAAAAATTGAAATTTTCTAATAGTAGGATTGTCATTTAAAACACAAATGATTATCAAATACCTGTTATTTCGTTTTATGTCGACTATTTATTGTTTATTTAAAATATTTCACAAAAATACAAAATTACAGAGGTCACCTAATGAGTGTATACCGGGGAATTAAAATATTAAAAGGGTTAATGTTGGAAAAAGGTTCACTGGTGGTATTCGAGATACGATTTAGTTATCTTAAATTGCGTAGTTACACTATAATTCTTTGGAACTAGCAGTTAGATTCTCAAGATGACACCATCAAGCGATTTAAACGATAAATTTTACAGCTATATCACAAATTCGATGAACCCCACATCTAGTCAATTCATCGGGCCTTCGAAGGTTACATTGTTGCAGAATTCAATAGCATTTAAAACGCAGAAATCAAAGTTTAATGCTTTTGCATAATAATATACCAGAATTTTAAAAGTTAATTTTTTGGGTTGTATTACTATGGCAAACTTCCACGTTATTAAAGAACATAGTAAATTTTTTGTGGATTCCTAGTGGTTCGTTAACGTTTCTAATACATATTTTTCAACTCTATTATAAATACTTACATCGCTCCACGTACATTCATTATTATATCATTGCTAGTTAATATCTCAACATTTGTGAAATTCAATAAATATTGCCTAACTGTTAACCACTGTGAAACTCGTAATGATAGTATTTTATGGTAGATTTTTTGTTCAAAACATTGGCATTCCTGAGCTACGACTTCCCCTCATCTTTATGGAAATTTACTGCTTCCGCTTAGAAAAAAACTTCTAACGATCCAATTTTGGGCATCTTCGTACGAGTTGCAGTTTTGGTGTAAAAGTACGTAGCATTGACCTGATCAAAGCATGGGTAGGGTAAGACATCTCAGTTAAGCGCTTCAAGTGTTGTCCTGTTAAATGACCACTTTGTCATTCTTTTTGGCGTATTCTACGCGTTTAGCCTTCAATGCTTGGTTCAAATTAATTAATTATTATTGGTAGAGGTCACTAGTGAGCGTTTGATTCGATTTTAATAGCTCAAAGTACATCACGGCGTTCTAGCACCAAATACAGAACATTGTCTACTTTCCATAAATATTCTAGTTTGGCATCAATATCGATGCTCGACCTAGATCGCAAATTTTTTGCTTTGAAAATATCGAAATATATCAAATTTTTAACCCCGCTAACAATGACATGTAAACGCCCATTTGGTTTTTTGTCTATCGACCAAGGCCTAACAACCCGAGAACCAATTACACGATCAACTATAGCACCGGCCGTAAAAGCCTTCGCATCTATTTCTTCACGGCTTTCAAACAAATCTTAGATTAAAATTTTATCATTGTATTTGACATACAATTTTCATCGTATAATTCCAGCTTTTCTTCGTATTTAAAATTTTTGGGGCATACTGAACGTTCTCGTCTTCCACGTCAGAATTCCACTTTTTGCATGCTTTTTCTGATGGTGTCCACTATAGGCTTTTATGAAATTCAGTTCTTTACATTGAAATGACCACAAATTCAACTGGAAGTCCGACTTAGCAAAAAATTATGTTATTGTTACAAACGCAAAACTTTACGTACTGAATATTGATGGTAGAGGTTAAAACTAGAATATTATAGAGAACACAGTCATCAGAATTTACGCATGTTCAAGCTACAACTGCTCTGCGAGAGTGCGGAAACTTATGAACACTACTAATGCTTATAATACTGTGAATCACCTTGCTTTCTTTGTCCTGAATGCAATATGCTTCTCATCAGAAGCACTCCTTTGATAATATCTATTCATACAGAATAACTGTACAATTCTCATCTAAAGCGCCTGAACGGTTTGAGAAATTTCATAAATAATAAAAGCCTGTTGTGTACGGAGTTTGCAAATGAAAGTAGCTTTAAATACGATTTTAGAAATTTTTATTTTGCATAATAAATTTTTCTTTCAGTGCCATGCAAAGTGTATTTGCAGTATGTGGTGCAATGGTTTAAATATTGGGCACAGATATCCGAAAACTGTAATGTAGACTGTTATACTTTTCTCTAACAGTAAGAAAAATCAGGATTAATATAGGCGAGCGGGGCATCCTCAACAAGTGGCTTAGAAATAGCAGTATGTGACCACGGAGATCTAGTCGCGAAAACATGTTTATTTTTATGTTTTTGGGGGTCGCTGAACACGAATCCGATGGTATTTTTTCGCTAAAAATGGGACGCCTATGTATAAAATGGCTTTTTAGTGAAAAATGAAGAAAACATTTTTTCACGATATCTCCGGCAGTTTTTAATATTTCTTTGAAATTTTAATCACACATTCTTCGCGGTATGAGTTAAAAAACGACCCCATCCGAAATCTCCAGGGCGTTTATTGGTCAAGTAGCGAATTTTAAAATTTGCACTTACCGATTTTTCGACTTGTGTACCATCGCAAAAGTTGTACGATCAAGTTTTTATTTTCGGGTTAGTAAGTATTAGGTATTAAAATATGATATATAAGGAAGTTTCAGCTCTCTATGTCAAATAGAAGAAAAAATATGCGTGTTGGAATTTTGACATCGCGTCCAGGCGCGTGCGCTCGGTACGCACGTATCACATCGGCGGCCGTATACAAGCGTTATAAATGAGAGTATTGTGCGGTAATGTTAATTGAAAATTGTATTTAAACAATATGTTATTATATTTTGTTTGTTTTTAATTACTGTATATAAAAATATCTCATCATTTAAAACGTTGAGAGTTTGGCGCGTTGAGATTCATTTGCACATTTTCAACATTTTGAAAATGAACCTAAGATAAGTGGTTTTTCACAGGAAAAATCACCATCCGCACTGATCTGAGAAGATACATACATACCTATACATATAATATATATAAACGCCCTAGAGATTTCGGATGGGCTCGTTTTTTAGCTCACACCGCGGAGAATGTGTGATTAAAATTCAAAAAGAAATATTAAAAACTGCCGGAGATACCGCGAGTTAAATGTGAAAAATCGTGAAAAAATGTTTTCATTTTTCACTAAAAAGCCATTTTATACATAGGCGTCCCATTTTTAGTGAAAAAATACCATCGGATTCGTATTCAGCGACCCCAAAAACATAAGAATAAACATATTTTAGCGACTAGAACCGCCGTGATCACTATAGGGTCATTTTAGGTGTGTGCCTCGCTCGCCTAATAATCTTTATAAAAATATACAATAGTAAGACCTTTTAAATACGTGAACTATAACAATAAATTAACTCTGTTTTGGAGGAAGTAATTCTTGTCACACTATATTTGATTCTCCACTTTTGATAGCAAATCCCGAAACGTTACTACAGACGTACTAATACAATTCTTGAAACTGGCGGGATCTTGGCATTTCAATTCGTTAAAAATCAATTTTGATAAATTGTGGTTTTCATTGGGCATATTTTGCGTTTTTAAGTGATTTTGTCATATATTGTTTCGGAATCTCAAAATCCAGTTTCTTTAAGTTTGAACCGGAAGAAAGTAAAGAACGATAAGGAAACAAAAATGCAATCTTAGTAACGGGACAAGCAGAAAAAAGGAACTCTAAATGAAATAATTAAATACTGAAACGGAAGATCAAATAAAATATAAAGAGAAAAATAAAGAAGTAAAAAGTCGTAAGAGAAAAGCACAAAAACTGGTAAAAGCAATTTGTGATTGTAATGAAACTTAAACACCAGTTTTATTTCATGATTAAGATGTAGATTTAACACTTCATTTCTGCTTTTAAAACTATCCACGCATCTTTTATATCCATTGGTCCAAGTAAGAGTTTTGGATAGAAATAATTTGACAAACTGTTTTAAATGAAAGTTTTGCGTCCGTCATAAATAGAATAAGATATAAGTTCACTTGATGAAATACACTTTTTGTTTGCTATGCCACAAACTACAAGTACATGGAATGCTGGAGTTTAATTATAGGTAAATATTGAGTCAAGTATGAAAATACGCAACAACAAAAACAAACAAAAGTTCAACTGGCTCAAATTTTGAATAAAATAAACCTGCAAAGCTTGCAACGCATAGTGAAGTCTCCCAAATTTAAGAACCTGTAGTTTAGCTGACCCTTGACCAATCGGTTTCAAAATCACTAACAAGCAAGCCTTTTTAGTCACCTGTCGATTAGTGATAACAGAATTTGGAAATTCCCAGCCGTTCTCGAGTTTTTGCTCGGACGGACAGACAGACGGATAACATGAAGTTAGTAAAGTACAAATCTCAAATTACATATGGAATAGTATATCTGATATATGGCCAAATCTTGGTTTTTTTCTCAAATTTCCAATTACAATTTCGCACACATACTGACCAATTTCATTAATAACACGTCGAATTTCGAAACTTGACCTCATCAATTGTTTAAGGATTAGTGGTGTAGATTTTGAATTTCAAGTAATCCCATGAAAGTCTCGCGGTGTTAAATTACAAGATCTTGCTGGTCAGTTGACATCGGTATTTCGTGAAATTACGCGAGTTGTATGGCAGGTGGCACCGTCCTGATGAAACCATTTTTGTTCCAGACACATGTTGCCCAGTTGATGCTAAAAAATTGGGTCATCATATAACGTCAACGATTACTATTTATCTTTAAATGGAATCTTTAAAGAAGTATGGAAAATGTACCTCTCATCGCTGGAGATAATTTTTGACTAACTATGGCAATATTCTCATGGGAGCTTAGCTTACGTGGTTTTCGTACCGTTTTCACCGACCTTTCAATGCTGTTTTTTCGTATAGCGTTCCATATTTATTAATCGGGCCACATTTTATCTGATAGATAGAACTGGAAATATTTAGCCCTTCGTCTACACATTGGTGCATCAATGGAACAGTTTTAGAAATAAAAAACAAAACTGTCTTCCCCTTCCTGGACTTGAGAGTCTATACGTATCCGACGAGCTCCGCACAAAGAAACGACAGTAGTCTGCTTTATACTGTCGCACGCAACTCGTCGATGTTCCCCTCAGCGACCAGTGTGTACAATTCGTAATTTTGGTGGTGAATTTTTTTGCGTTGCCAACTATAAAAATAAACTATAAAAGTATATTTTTATATTTTTAGTTTTTTAAATAATGTCTAACAACAAATTTCGCGAAAATTTCAGAGGAACAATGAATCAGAGGATTCTGAGGAAAATGATGTTGAAACCGACATCAAAACGCAAGAAGACGAAGATGATGACATACAATTTGCTACGGATGATGACATCGTCAAGCAGTCTTCAGGAGAAAATAAAGATTACGATGAAGAACCGTTAGAAAAACGAATGAGAAAATCCAAATTTTTGTATGGTAAAGGGCAAACTTAAAGGGAGGAATGTTATTAATGGCATACAGTTCCACCTACTCCAAGAACTCAACAGTTTTTTAGGATTTAACTACCGTCGAAAGGTAAAGCCAAAAATTTTACGACCTCCGCAAAGTCTTGATCTCTTCTTTTCAATGAAAATATGCCGAATCTAATCGTCAAACGCACTAACGAAGAGGTCGACAGATGATTATCTAAATGGAAAAAAGCAAAATAAAATATCAAAATCAGATTCATTTGGTTGAATTAAAAGCGTTTGTCGGAGTTCTTTATTGTTTTAGTTTTCACTATGATAATCAAACGAGAACCGAAGAACTTTGATATCCATGTTTTGGGAAAAATATATATAAAACCGCAATGAGCCGCAATCGCTTCATTTTTATTAACCAGTTTGGGTTTTGACGAAAATAGACGAGGCGAAAAAGACGAGAAGTGAATAAACTTGCTCCCATAAAAAGTATGAGGCGAGTTCATCGAAAATTGTCAAAAATTATGTTGACCAACGTGACAATGGATGGAGCAGCTCCCATCACTTGGAGGTTGCTTCACCGGAAAGTTTATATTCCAAGCAAATCAGACAAGTATGGGCTAAAAGGTAAAATCACCTTTTAAAGTTTTTAAAGAATTTTTATTCTAAAAATTACAAAATCGATTAGTATTTTTAAAAATATTTTTTCTATATTGTATAGTAAACCAAAGTGGACGTGTTTAAAGCTTTATCAAAAAAATTTTAATAAACAGATAAGTGTAGACTAAATCAACCCTTACTAGTGGCCGACTTTTTAGTAAAAAAATAGTTATACATTACAGATAGACGAAAAAAATGCTGTTCTTTCATTAATTACTTGCTTATGTAAACATAATTTTTAAACCAATCGTTAAAAAAATTAATAAAAATCAAGTTCATATTTTTTTGTGCATTTTAGAAATATTTTCATTTAATTTTAGAAAGTCTTATTTGAACGACAATTGCAACGTTAGGCCTGGCTTATCAAATTAATCAAGATGGTACATACAGAGAGAAAATCGCAAGAATTTGGTATTATACTTTCAAGAATTTTAAAGTTACTATTGATTCTGATTTAATAGTGCATGAAGATAATTTAAGGAGATGGGCCTTGCATGCGCAAAAACGGATTGGAAACAAGGATCTAGGGATTAGAGCTTCTAATTATTGGCTTTTTAATTTGAAACAAGTCCATAGAATTGTTTCCCAAAAACTAACAAATTTATTACAAAGGGACTATAGAAAATACAGAAGATTTGCATAGAAAAGGGTTAATTAATGAATCTCCTTTACATAAAGCCGAACAAATGAATGAGGAAGAAGGTGAACTGGAAATAATTTTGATTTAAATATAAGACCAAGGGTGGTACCGATGCTTTCGACCAAATGGTTCACGCGTACACTGTTGCTCGACAAACTTGTCGTTGGCCAATACGACTCTTTCTTTGCTATGTTTGATCAACTCAGCGTATATTGTTCAATCCGAGGAGTATTCAACGAGAAAAGGAAACGATGGTTCGACGTTTAATTTTTTTATTTAATCGAGCCACACAAGTGAGAATTCGATATAAAAGCACAACTTTTCGTACTTACATAAAAATAATTCGTGGAGAAGTTTTTAGAGAGAATACCACTGAAGATGAAATAAACCACAGCAAAAGTTCATTTGATATCAAGAGGTTTGACTCTAGAAAGCGTTTCGGTCTTTCCAACTTGAAAGAAAATTAATAAGTTTGTATGAATGTTTTAACTGGAAAGTTCTAGACACCGAACGTTTGTGCAGTGTTGCGATAACAAAGCCATACCAAGGCGAGCAATATGGAAGATCCTCCAGAAGAGATGTGAAAAACCCCTGTCAGAGGTAATCAAGAGCTTATACGAACACAGCAAAAATTACGTAAGAACAAATAACGCAAAAACCAGAATGTTTGTGACGGAGGCAGTAAAACAGTGGGGAGTCCTCAGTCTACTGTTATTTATCGTATTGGCAGACTATATAATAATGAAGTGCAGACCACGAATGAGAAAGTTGCAAAAATCGATAATTGCTAGGCAAGGTACATGCGAAGCTAGCACAAACCAAATACTACTATCGGGTCCTAGATCCAAGAACCTCTTAATTCTTGGAGACTAACTGGAAATTTTGAAGTTCAAATTTTGCGCTGCCAAGTATTTTTTAGTTAGTTAATTTATTTTCGAATGCAGTTGATGACACACAGGATAAGATAATCCGCCAGTAGTTTCACTGTAAATTTTTGAGCGACAGTTCATAAAAGCTTTTTCATTCCTTTTTAACAAGTTAAATTTTTCTGAATTTGTTGCTGTTATGTAAAGTTACATGGTACAACGATTTTTTTATTTGTAGGATAATCATAAACGCATTAAAAAACGCTTTCTGATCAAGAGCTGGCACATATATTGCAAGACGAGGACAGAGCTTGGTGACAGCGGTGCTGTTGAAAACGTTTAAGAAAATGAAAAGGGCAATGCCTTCTTTGAAATAATACATGGCGCTAACATAATCGATCATGATGAAAAAGATCATGAAATATTTAGTGGCTATGATTCAGAAAGGAGGTAGTAGTATGTCACTCAGAAGAAAATTGTGAAGATGGCGGACGAGAAAAAATTCTGACGGCTTCTACATCTGAGCAGCGCAACTTGTTCACATACGCTTCCATCGAAAAGAGCCTGGTATGAAAGGACAAAACTAAATGATCGAGAAAAGCTTATGTTAGAAAAACTCCAGCACTTTGCTGACAGGTCTCAAAGGCCCAGCTTGTCAAAATCGCCCATCTACTCCATTAGAAGCCTGGAAATTATTATTTACAATGATATTCACAGCATTCTTTTGTGAATAACACTGATGTGAAACTAGAGTTTTTGTATGTCTTTTATATATGGAAGGATTATTCAAGTCAGGTAATAAAAACTTAGTCTTTATGGGCAACTGACGGCCCCCATTTCGTTGCACGATGTCACTAACACGTTTTTCATTTTATTTGCCTGTCTTCGTTTTGATAATGCTCAAATAAGACGCGAAAGAACAAAGGAGAAAATATCATTAGATAGATGAAATGCTGGTACTCCTTCGCAGAAGATTATCATTTCGGATGTACATTCCTAACAAACTCACTAGGTAAGGGTTAAAGGTACAAATACTAGCAGACAGTAAAATCCATTGTATGGTAAATCCTGAAATAAAAAAAGCAAGCTTTCGCATTCAACAGAAGTAATGTTACGCTTGATTGAACAAAGTAACCGTAACATCACCGCAGACAATTGGTACTCCTCAATTGAATTGATTGAGGAGTTAAAAAATGTAATTTCACCTATGTCGGCACTTTGAAGAAGGTAGATTCCCAAATAATTTCATCCTAATCCATGTAAAGCTGTTAATTGTTCATTATTCGGATTTTGATCGAAAACCACGATTGTGGAAAATCTGTTTTCTAGTTTCCAGCATGCACAATAATTCTTTAGACACCAACACCACAAAACCGGAAAAAATTTATACACTTGAGAGCGAAACAATCGACTCAGCAACATGTTCTGAGTGAAAATGTGTCCTATTTGAAAGCTTAAGAACTGTGGTTTAAAATGATACTACTTTGATTGGAATCGGACCTGCTCTGACAAAGTTATGGGCCTAAGAATATGTGAAACAAAAAGAGTTGAAAGGGAAAAGGTGATTATAAAAGGTAAAAAAATTAATCCTCAGTTGAAATTAATTTAATGATTTTTCAATGCATGGTGTTGGCACCTCTACTGTTAATTGCACTTTCCAAGCGATTACACATGGATCGAATTGCTTCTCACTCTTCAATCAACGCCGCTCTCAGTTCCCTGGTGTAAGATTTCTGGCCCGAACTCTTCGCTTAAACTCATCCCAAACATGCTCAATTTGATTCAAATTTGGGCTATACGGAGTCCAGTTCATTTTCGGTATATTGTCATCAGCCAGATAGGTAGTATCACTCACGCGATGTGGCATCGTGCATTAGCATGAAATCTTCACCAACAAATCCTGCAAACGAAACAATATGTTCCTCCAGGATGTCCCTGATGTAGTGGTCTACTGTTAAGCCTTGTCCGCGTTCTCCACTCAGTTTTTCCGTACAAGAAAATACCTGCCTAGAACATGCAAGAGCCATCTCCATATGCAACAGTTTCTTGAATCCCCTGGCTTTCTATAGACCCGACGCTTTTGTCGGCACATGCCCTGTAGGCACATCCTGAACTCGTCGGTGAATAATATCCGATTCCTATGGCCGAAGTCCCAATCGAGATATTCGCCTTTGCTTTTGGACTGCAGTCAACTTAGGACCCGTAGCTGCCTTTTTGGGGTCAGTCTTCTTCTCACTGTCCAAGTGATGGCAACCACATCTCTGACTGCACTCAGCTCTTATTTAGGTCAACGCCAGTCGTATGCCGATTTCTGAGGGATATTGAGACAAGAAATCGATCGTCGCTCTCCGTTGTCACACGCCTAAGGCCGCCTACTTGCCGGGGGACGTACCCATCGGTTCCCCGGTACCGACGCCACGCTCTCAACATAATTGATCGACTCAGATTTAGTCGATTTGCTACGGCCCTCTGACTGAGGCCCTCTCTCAACAATGCACTGCCTGGGTTGGCTCGGCGGCTGCAGTATCCGTTTTCTTGTAAGTCACTACGTCAACTTAGGATAAGTGACTGAGATGAATTACCGGATTGTAAGCGTACCGTAGGCCAATCACAGTCGTCGCGCACGTCCGTTCCAATTAGCAAGATTCGTAAAACCCCATTCGTGATGCATATTTTTTTGAATGCGTCATCCGATTAATAAAAACAGGAGACGAAATTGTGCGTCCAGCTAATTAATCTATTGTTTTGCTCTCAAGTGTATTAAAACTCAACCAAGTTTAGGTAGTGGGGGAACTTAAACAGATTGGACAATAAAAGCAAGTAAAAAAGATGTGGAGAGCGAGAGGAATAGGAAGAACCAAGAGGAAGGCCAGTTAAAGTATGGGATGAAGAATTGGGAAGGTTATACCCATGTACAACTTTCGTTTGGATTTACAAAGTGCATGACTCTCATAGGACATGCATTTTGGGCAAGGAATTTCATCCCCAAATGAACAGAATTAATATCTAGGATAACGAACGAAATTATCGGTAAGTATTTCCAGCTTGTGCAGTATTACTATGCTTGCGTGCACAACAAACACATTTTTGGCCCCCAAAAAATGTTAACAATCGATTTCGTAAGATATGGTATGAGTGGTGTTTTAACAAGGCACTTCCAATGCTGCAATGGCGCACGTACGATGCATAGTTTTTTACATGAGCTTTCGCTTCGCAATACCCGTTGCATGGTAAACTGAAAATCAACATTCGGAAAGTGCTTGCAAAAAGTATCGCCAAGGCCTGTTTTCTAAAAATGCCCTCCTTTTATGTAACGAACAAAAAATTTTTAGTAAACTCTTTACACAGTATGAGAGGTACCGATAGTTAAAATTTAGATAGTTTAGATAGTTTTTCTCACAGGGTACACTCTCCCTTTAAACTTTGTTATAAATAAGGTGGACCGAGATACTGCATGAATTGAAAAATATCTCACTACATTGTTCAGGATTGCCTTTAATTACTGTGATTATCCTGCTGCGAATGCATCAACTCATGTCTTATGTTTCAAACCATCCTAGTCATTTCTGGGCAGATAAGATTACATTCCAATACTGCTAATATCCTGGAATGCAAACGTAATTGGTGTCGTATCGCTCGTCGCGGATATTTACCCAGCCAAAAGGAAAAGCCGAGTTAAGGCTGCAAATATTTATTTAGGGGCGATAGTGCGTGAAAAACCAGCGGCGTGCGGCCGGGCCGCGCGACGGGCTGCAGCGCGGCGCCGCCGACGCGCTTTTCCGGCGGGCAGCGGCGCACCGACCGGCCGCCGAGGGCGTCAATCAATCAATCGCGCCGACAACCTGTAAATATTAATTAGCCGCTTTTCGCAACGCAAAGGCCGCCTCGGCATGCGCGGCGCGTCCGCGGCCTCAAATTTGAGCAGCGGCGAGCGCGCCTGCATTGAAAAATTGGGGAAAACATTGACCTCAATAGCGGATGGTTGGAATTCCTCGGACAATTCTCGCATTGTGCGGGACGTGGGGCAGAGCGCCGAATTCGGCGGCGCTCCGCGGCGTCCGCGGCCGCAGCGGATCGATCCGGCCGCGGCCACTATTGGCCGGTAAAAATATTCCGGCAGCGCAATTCAAATTTGATTTGCGGCAGATAACCCGAAGTCGTTATTTGGCCGTCGCCGGGGCCCGGGACTCCGGAATGCGGGCCCGCCGGGCCGGGGCCACGCCGACCGAGACTTGCACCCGAAAAATCGATGCCGTCACGTGCACCCGAAAACCACCCCCGTCACGGCTGCACTCACCCTCAGCGTTGACACTTGCGGCTCCGGGAAGCGGCGTTTGCCGAGATCCGGCTCCTGTCGTTTTCCCGATCACTGTTTAACACACTAACATCCAAAACTGTGCGAAGAATTTGACATTTCGGTCAAACCTGCGATTGTGGTATGCCAGGCATCTCAAATATTTACATTGCTCCCCTGGCGGAAAACACTTTAAGCACGGAGTGAGGCGCACACCGGCCTGGCCCCGATACGAAAATACGCAGCGGAAGCCCGAGCGCGCCCGGCTTTTCGGCAGCGCTGGCGGCAGAAATCGATCGGGAGGGCGGTTTCGTGCGCGGTGGCGGCTCGCGGCGGTGTGCACGGGCATTCAAAAAAACGAACGAAAGAATCCCTGCTGCTGTGTGATCCGGGCTTTGCGAGCCTTGCGCTGATTGGCGCATTTTTAATACAGCATAAGCAACCTCTACCGAAAATTAGTTTCGATATACTCTTTCACATTTCACTAATATATTGCTCGGGGCTTGTTCCATACTTCTTTCCGTTGTAGTATTTAAGTATCTTCATGCGCATGCGCCGTATAAACCGCCCGCGCCATTTTTAAATTTAAAATTATTTGTTATCAGACAAAATACATTTAAAAAATTTTACGAATTAAATGTACATCATAATATTTTTATAGTTAATACTAATATATTTACATTTGTAAGTAAAACACTTTGAAATAGTCATCCATTTATGTTGTGATATATTTATCACAAACGCACACACAATTTGCTATTTAGGTTGCCTGTCTTATTTTAAATAAATGTTTAGTGTACATTTATTTTATTTTATTTATCAACAATATACGCAATTTTAATATATGTGTATTTTACAGTAATTTCTTCTTCTTCTTTATTCAGCGTCTTCTTTTGTAGGTTACTGATCATTTCTAGGGTTGAATGCAGACGAATTCAAACGGTTACCACAAGTTTCGAAGTCAGGATTCTTTTACACTGTATAATTAATTGTAGCATTTTATTTCTAGATCCTAGTGTTATATGTCGTAGATATTTTACATAGTATGCCCATAAATTTTCTTACACATTTTTAAATTATATTAGCAATCAGAATTAGTACACTATAAGCAATTGTGATTACTAGGTACAAGCCTAGCTTCTTGCACGTATCGTGGTTCCTTCATCGAAGGAATGGTTCAGTCTTCTGTAAGGTGTGGAGTGCAGTAAAGTAGTGGATTAGGATGGGCTTCTTCGTTGTTGGGTGTTTGTTTCTTCTTTAGTTTATGACTTTGCTGCCATATTGGATTTTAGCAGGGAGCATTTGTGATGTTCTGAAGTATTTTGGATTGAGATCGCTCAATAATGACTACGTTAGACTTGCTTGAGCAACCCCAGAACTAGACTCCATGTGCGCTTGATCTCTCTTTCTCTCTCTTGTTTTCAGCCTTCTGACTGGTTTGAAACAGTTCTCCACATAGGTTGATCTTGTGTCAGTTCTTTCAGTTTTTTGAAGGTTTTTGTATTTGCAGCACTCATTATTTATTTGAGGTATTTCACCCATGGTCGTCCTCTCTAGTGCTTTCCTTCTACTTGTCCTTCTATGCTTTTGTTTATTATGCTTTTGTCTTGTAGGATGTGGGCTTAATCAGTTTTGTAAATAACCAATTTATTTTCAATGCTTAATTTAGATTCTTTACTAATTCAATTCAATTTGTGTTCTTTTGCTTATTATATAATGTTTCCAATTTAATTGCGAATCTAGATATAATCCCAAATATTTAGTTGTTTCATTTTGTTGTACGGCTATTTGATTTAAGGCTACGCTAGGGCTGGTAAAAATTTCATGCTAGTAGCTTACATAGTTCTTGAGAAAAACATGATTGAATCTTTAAAAAACTTACTTGCGGAAAAAGTGAGTGCTATGTTAATACATTTCTAGTGCATATTCCAAGTCACCTGGATCATTATCTTTATTCTCTTGCGCTTTCCTTGTGTTCTTGGATAGTACCCTGGAATTTTTGTTGGTCACATCAGCTTGCAGATCTACTGCACCAGCTACCTCCATTCCACTGACCCCAGTGTAATTACTTTTGTACTCACCACTGTCTTTATGTTGTTTCAATTTCTGTTCACAATTCTTTACATACTCACACTTTTACTCAAGGGTTCAACATCTATGACCTTTCTTGCATTAATACGTATTGCAGAAACTATACCATTGGCACTTGTATGTCCTCGCTTCCGCCAAGAACCATCCAAAGCAATAGTCAAATCAGTAGAACGTTTTTGCACTGTACAAAATTATTCAATACACTTGCCAGCATTCGAATATTAATTATATGGTTTAATTGTTCATTGTCACACTCATTATTTTCCTCACAATTAGCGAAAAGTAAAAAGGGTGGCGTTACCCTAACTGTCATAATGACATATAAATCGCATTTAAGACCTTTAGAGGTGATTTTTACAAAAACAAGTAAATGTATATTACAAAATAGACTATGTAGAACTATAATACACAAAAAACAAAAAAATATTTTTTTGACCACAAATGGTATACCACCCCCCTTAAATAAGACAATTTAAATTCATTGACTTTGATTTTCCAGTTTTTAAACCATACTTCCACCAGGTTTAAAAGCTTATGGTTGTGTTGCCTGCGAATATTCTTATTGATGTTTCTTCGGTTAATGGAATATCTAATGTGTACAGTACATATAGAAGCGGACCAAGAATGCTTCCTTGTGGTATTCCACCGAGAATTTTGTAACGATTTGAGGTTTCACTATTAAACTTGATTTTACACTCACGTTCATTTAAGTATGATTTTCGAAGGATCAAGTAGAGTTTTGGGAAAAATTATTATTATAGTAAGCCAAGATGCCATACTTCATCAAACTCCTGGCTCACATTAAGTACACTGCAGTGCAGTATTATCGGTTTGCCATTGCTTGGTTAGTAATATTTGCAATGTAGTAGCAATGTTGCACAGTAGAGTGAGATTGGGGAAACCCGAATCGATCGTCATCTTGGCTTATGTCGTTTATTATTTGAAGTAGAAGTTTTTCTAAAAGTTTTGAGATGGTTGACAGCAGACTTATTGGTCGGTAGGACGCTACATCTGTAAGATTTTTTCTTGGCTTAGGTATCATTATTATTTGGGCCAATGAGTGAGTCTTAGAGTATCAATGTAAATATACATCAGTTTGATCGGTTTTTTTTTGCAGTATTTTTAGCATTCTTGCTGTTATTAAGTCGATACCTGGCGCCTTTTTTGAGTTTAGAATATTAATTTCCTCATAAATTTATTTTGGAGTAACTAATTTCAGGTTTTCATGTGCTAGGAAAAGAGTAGCTATTTCATGTTTCATTTCTTAAGCCAGATCATTGTTTTGCGAAGAGAGATGTGCTGCAAATAGGTCGACCTTCGCTTTATCACTTTTCGCCCACGGTCCTAGAGGACTGAACATTTTCGAAGTGGTGGTGATGTTGTTTTGGGTTTCTTTCTTACTCTTTATGGGTTTCCAGATGGGGTTGTCTTACCTAGTGAAATTAGAGACGTATATTTACAAAAATTCATTTATTGTTTAATTCAGTTTTAATTTTAATTTATTACTTAGTTGGTCTATCCACCCAAGTGAAGTAACTATTAGTGCAGTATATTGCCCACCAAGGCATAAAATCTTACTTCAACACCCTAGCTAACAGATTCCTGGCAGGTGGGGACTACAATAGTAAAAACACGGCATGGGGATCACGTTTAACCACCACAAAAGGTAAAGAACTGTTTAAGTTCAAGATAAAATATATTCATACTTATCTACGTAATCTAGGTATTGCTTTCTTAATTATAACAGAAGCACTTATAATAGCTGTTTTTAGGTCATGATTTAAAGATAAGTCATAGCATATATGTGGAGGAAATTCCGTTGGTTACAAGGAAATCCAGTAAATCCGAAATTTTGCATAGATCAGTGGACCAGTATGTTGGGATGCCAGTCGATAGAAAGGAGTAGTTTTTGTCGATAACTTTCCTAATTCGCTACCTTTGGGTGTTGTAAGGCGAGCCCCACAAGGCATATTTGCTATTGTGAACACCTCCTACCAAAAATTTTGGCCCCAGTGTTTGAGAAAATTATTCAAAATGTTCTTTTAAATTATGACGGAGAGGATAGTATACAGTCTTAACACAGTGGTTAGGTCATATGAAAGGCTTTTAATTTTTATATATGCTGCTTGGAAATGACATTGCTCATATTTTAGAAGCTCGTAGTGCTCATTTGTATCTTTGATAAGCATTGCTGCACTTTCAGCGTTCTTTAAGACCCACTTTACTGCACTACACGTTATTTCTAGGAATTTGTCATTCTTTGTCTTCAATATTTTCTTCTCACTCCAATTATCATTAAATAGATCTTTTATGTAGTCTTACCACCTCTTTAATTTTGTTGTTTTATCAAGAATGAATTGTTCATCTTTGTCTTCTATTTGACCAAAATGTTTCTTCCAATTTCCCTCAATTCCTTAATATTTTGATGAATTCCAAAAATGTTCTAGTTCTGTGGATTTTTCAGACCAAAATTTTTCCTTTAGGTCCTGTATTTTACTTTTATCTGCTTATGTATGTCCAAATAAGTTCCCTCATTTCTACAAAGTTAACAATCTTGATGGGAGATTTTAATGCCAAATTGGGAGTGAAAGGGGAGGAAACCGAAGACAAAATCGTAAACTACCGCCATGGCGCTCCAAATCCAAGGGTCGATAAATTACTGGAATATATGGAACAACAGAACATGTATGCTATGAATACCTTCTTAAAAAATAACCCGCAGAGAAAGTTGACGTGAATAAGTCCAGATGGAGGAACCAAAAACGAAATACATTACATCATATCAACAAACAAAGAGATTTTAGAAAACGTCACTTGATAAAATTATGTGAGGGGGCGCCAACCGCTTGGTTAGAGCGAGAATACGTGCATATCAAAAATTAAAAAAACTAAAACTGATAGTACTTATAGATGCACAGGTACTTAAAGAGAAAGGTGACGACTACAGAGAAGCGTTAAAGCAATAATTAAAGAAAGATATGCTTAAACAAAGACAAAGGTTAATAGAACAAAAGAAGAGAAACACAGAAATAAACAAAATAATAAGAAAATATTAAAAGAAAAAAGGTTTAAAAAACGATACAGAATATAGGGGAATGAAGAGCTTACGACCCATACTAGGTCGAGTAGAACACATAATCTCGTTAACGTCCAGATGGTAGAGAACATGGCGGTCAAGAAAAATAGCCACAGCAACGGAAAAGTACTAAGCTGATCTGTATACTTCTAAATGATAAGTCAAATCAACTGACAAGAAGGTCATGAACGTGAACTTTGAAGAGTTAACTGACATAGAAGAATACGAAATAACAAAAACCCTAAGAGAAATGAAAAACAACAAGGCAGTAGGAACAACTAGAAAATATTAAGCAACTATATAATGATTGCTTGGAAAGCTTCCTAGTAGTTGAAATAAAGCAGTGATTTATCTTACTACATAAGAAAGCGGATAATGGCAAATTACAGGTCGATGTTATCAATATATAAGCTATTTATGAAAATTATAACAAACCGCTTAAGTAATAAAATGGATGTCTGTCAACCAGTTGAGCAAGCCGATTTTCATAAGGGCTACAGAACTTCCAACCATCTGTTACTCTGGGAAAGAAAGAACATAGAAATCAATTGCAAACGGTTAAAATCATCTACGATTCGATGACATCATTCTAACTACTAACAACTTTGAGGACGTACAAACCATACTTGCACAACTAGCGGAAGCCTGCGAGAGTTAGATTAAAAATAAATTTTACAAAACCGATGACGAATAGTGACTACAAAAAAAGCACCTAAGTAAAAGCTCGAATTATTGAGAATGTGGCTAAATATGTATCTTAGGATAAGCAATAAAACCAAATTGATGGAATTAAAAGAACAAGACTCGTGTGGGCAAGCTTCGGAAAACTAAAATACACCCTCAAAAGTAGTAAATTACCACAATATTTGAAAACTTGTGCTTTTGATCAGTGTGTGCTACCAGTATTGACTTACGGCTACTCAACATGAACTCTCACCAAAGCAAATATGGACAAACTCATTATGACGCAGAGAGAAATGGAAAACTATGTTAGGTCTCAGTTTAAAAGGCAGGAAGATCAACCTGGATTCGGCACAGAACAAAAGTAAAAACGTGGCTGATCAGGTAGAAAGACTAAAATAAAGCTTGGAGGCTACAACGCAAGGCAAAGTGAGAAAAATGGAATGTTGTAATACAACGGTGGAGGCCATATATGGGTAAAAGTAGAAGAAGACTTCAAATGAGATAGGGTGATGACTTGAAAAAGATGGATAAGAACTGCTCAAAATTGGATACATTGGGAATCGAGAGAGACCTATATTCAAAGATGGAGGACAAACGGTTTTTCTTGACATAATAATCTCCTTTATCATTTTTTGCACCCAAACTATATTTTCCAATGCAATTTTGCATTGATCTCACTTAATATTATAGCGACATTTTGACACTTGCTAGTCTTTAATACTTCCAATTGTTGATAGTTAATTTGATAACAGAAAAAATATTGTCTTTTCATTGACTACTAAAGCTTTATAATCAGCAAAGGGTTTATGACAACACTAGCAGAGCAGGCAACATGTTTAAAATGTTCTCATATCTCTATTTTCTAGAACTCAAATGTCATCAGAGGCGAGAAGCTTCACTGCTTCATGCTTGCTTTTGATGCTTTTTCTGAATATAGAACAATATTTATATAAAGATAAAATGTTAGGGCCAAAAGTGAAAAGACTAATAATTTGGCCGATAAGTAACTGAAAAAGTTTTCATCTTATCAATCTGATGTTTAAAACAGTAAGAATAAGGCATCTGTACTGTAGAGCTTGAGAATGGGTTTCCATTTTGTGCATTGGTTAATGATTTTCGCATGCTTGACAAAACCATAAAGATTTGTCTGACGACATTGTCACTTTTAACAGTACAAATCAAATGATACCAAACATACTCATAGCAAATCCATCCCTCTAATTGGTTATCTGCATTATGATAGCTACATTTTTTAAAACAGGAAAATAAGGCAAAATTTAACGTTTAATAGATTTTTTGTTCAGGGTAATCAATAGCCTGAAAACTATAGTTTCTTATATTTAGAAAAAAGTTGCTTGTATTAATGCATCAATGCATCAGCAAGTAAGATAATCTGGAAATCATAGAGAGCATATTATTCAAAGACTTCTAAGTTTTCTTGACAGCAGTTTTAACTTCAGTAGACGCCTCGGCACATAAATCAATGCCATTGTACCTGGTGTTTTTCAGAAGTATTTAACACCGGAAGTAAAATATTTCTGCTTTTTTGTACATGAGGTCCCTAACAAAATTAATAGCACTTCTACCAAAAGAGGATGCTCTTACAGCAGGTATTATACAATGGTACTTATAAAGTTGTTGCACAATATCAAAAACCTACATAACATGTAGTAGCGGGAACACACCTTTACCACTTCAGTTTACCTCCAGAACTATCAGGGTTATAGATACAAGTTGCACACTATTCTCAAGTCAATAAGGTCTTCCTTAACCAAGTAATTTATGTGGGCAGTATTCTGCATATTAGTGTTCAAACAGCTTGTAGTACGTAGATTTATTAGGAAATATTCAATTCTAATGCATAACCTTTCCAAAATCAGAAACTTTACAAAGATAGACCTTTTTGAAGTTTATAAGTTGTTTTATTTTCTGAAGTTTAGATGTCTTTCCCTAAACGTTGTCAGACATTTCGGCCTGAACTGTGTCCTAGAAAATAATGGACAGAACTTGTGCAATTGTTTTTTAACTGATGATCCATTTGCACATTACGATTAGAAAGCAATTGTATAGGAGGGCTTTTAGATCTAGTAGTTAGCAGTGCTCTCATGTATAGAAGTAGCCATCTCTTTTGATCAAGCAGTTTTATAATAACTCAATTGTTAAGACCAAAAATTATGATATACAAGAATATACTATTTTGCTATACTTAAGCAAAATCTCCATTAGGTTACCAAAATCAGATCATCGGCATCTCTTTGCCATGTTATCGGTATCTTCTCAGAAATGAGAAAATCACTAAAAGCAAGATGCTTAGAAAACAGCAAAAAGTTGTTAGAGAGAATAATATTCAAAATAAACAGTCTTAATATGCTTATATATTCCACGAGTAAAATACTTCTTCAAAGGAATAAGCTGCAAAAGCAAAGGTTGACGAAGAAACTGTTAAGCGTAGGAGGCCCTGGGCATTTTCCGTATATCTTCAAGAGCGACTTTTCTACATTGTATTAGAATTACAAAGATGATTTTACTAACCATAAACTTTAGCAAACTCTAAATTAACTTAAGAATTGGCTTCATATTTAAAGATCAATTTGAAGTCGAGTTTACAGTTTACTAGATAAGCATGTAAAGATTTTTGACAAATTTAATAACATGAATGGTGGTCATTGTGAACCATAATGGCAAAGTCCAAATACTAGCCTTGACTAGTTATAAATTCAGACCAATGTTATCCTATAGCAGTGGGCTTTAGTCATATTTTTCACCTTCACCTTACTAAAGTAATAGCTGTTCTTTAATTTGTTCAAATGTTTTTATATTAATTAAAGCTTTCTTATACAGGCCTTCAACTAAAGGCTCCAGTCAAGATTATGCGCTGGCAGTATTCAGCTGTATGGCTTTCTTACCGAATTTATATAATAATAAATCCAAAATGAGTATACGTTTTATTGTGTATTTATAAGGAACATCAAAACACGTGTATAAAAAATTAGAGCGCACACATGCTTTTAATAACGGTCACATAAATACCTTAGTAAGTCTAAGATAAAAGCACAATAACATGCAAGGCACAGTAAGGCATGCAAGTTAATATGAAACTGCAAACAAATTGATCAAATTAAAAAAGAAGCCAAATTAAATAACGGATTTATTTAAAACAAGAAACTATAAACAAATTATCACAATATTTGCCTGGATTTGAAATATCAAAGTTTTAAAGCTACTCAGACTCATCCATTTCTTCCAAGTCCCAAACCTATAAAAATTTTGTAAACCCGTAACAGCTTTTTAGAAGTAATGTACCTCCAAGTCATTTATTTGGTTTTGTATTTCAACCAGTCCTGTTAGCTCCTCCAAAAACTTGCAGCTGTCAAACACTTTCAGTAAGAACTCAAATTCATTCATCTCATATTCCTTAATGACAATATCAGAGCAAGCAACGCACTGCTTATACTTCTCTGTTGCTGGCAAAACATGAGTGTAGGTAGATAAAAATCCACGGACTGAGTGTGGAAGGACCCCTAAAATGCAGTCATCACGCTTTTCGCCTCCAATTTCTTGACTACCTGCTTGGTAGAATGCAGGAGCGTTTGCTCTGCAAATACACAAATATTAATAAATCAAACACCTTACACACAAAGCAGAAAATCAACTTTTCAGGATGCTGTAATATAGAAACTGCCAATTCTGTGGCAATGGCGCCAGCAATTGCAGATACTCCTGGCCTGGTAACGGTGCATTGCTGATCCAATGTTCTGTTCTTGAGAGACTAAAATTAACATTAGCAAATCTCCATTATTAACAAAGCAGTTGAGTGTATACGTTTCCTGGAGCAGTAACATCATTGCAAAAGTAGCACCCCAGTTTATGTCCTGGAATTGCTTTCATCTTTCCAGAAGAACTTCCAACGTCTATGTTTTCCGAATATGAAGAACGACAGCCATGCCTCATCACTAGGTATGTATCAAAACCCAGTGCCGCATTGATTACAATCTGGATGCAATAAAATGGCAATTTAATAAAGTCAACTCTTCACAATAAAAGCACCTTATTATAAAATCTCCCTAAAAGTGTAGGCAGCCACCTACTTTCTCTTGAATCCATTAAGAGAAATATGACATCGTGTTCCGAAACTAGCTTCGATAGAGTTTGTACACTTTCTTTGGTTTGTGAGAGTAAACTTGCACCCACAGGGTGCCCAGGCATTGGAATTGTCAAATGACAACCTTTGCTGTTCTAAAGTACAAATTAAAGTTACAGCTGTAAATCTAAAAACAAAACCTGCTTACAACACCAGGAAAAATTTCCTTCAAACTCTCAGCTGCAGCTTCGGCTTTTGTCTTGTTCTTAACACAGTCTTCATAAGTAAAGAGGCTTTGTCTCACTGGATTTGAAAATGATACAGATGCGTTGTCAACAAAATTGATATTGCGTACACCCCAACCCTACAAGGTTACTGTGCACATTTTGAGTAACACAAATTGTGAATAAAATCTTCGTTATACATACTAGCAAGGTTCTTGCAACAGAGCAGCCTAGAGTTCCTGCACCCAGTAACAAGCACTTGGTCTGTTTGATTATTTCTAAGTTAATATCAGGCAACAGTTGCCATTTCATCAACTTCAGATTTAAATCTACAGATGTTTCAGCTAGGCTAAAGCAAACAAAGTTGAATAATTTGTTTTATATTATATATATATATATATATATATATATATATATATATATATATATATATATATATATATATATATATGTGAGAACCATGAAGTACCATTTTGGATCAATGGATGATTTCATATTGCACAAACGAGGACCGAACTTGGCCCGTTCATTTCTCTCCCAGCCGACCCAGGTATTATCTGGATTGAAATCTTCCAATTTCAAAAGCGAGGGCAGGATCAGGTTAAAAACTATACTTCTGTTTGAGGTTACTTCTTTTCCTTCGCGGCTGAGACGGAATGACAAAACGTTGATGCTGCCGCCACTTACAAATGAGCTAAAATTGTTTTTCTGTGAATGGAAGAAACAACTAAAGCCCAAAAATATACCAGTTGTGCATTAGAAAGGCTATGTAGTTTCTCAGCGGCCATCCTGGGTGCTCTGCAGAAGCTGATGGGTCAGAAAATGCAAAATAATACTCTTTCAAGCTGGCAACATCTTTTAAATCTTTTATGGATTTTAAAGTCTGTATTTCTGCCGAGTTATTGGTAGCTTTAATGAGGAAAAATGGTTTCTGGTTTTGATCCAGTTGAGTGTATGCAGTGCTTATTTTAAGCAGCTAGAAATAAATAGCTACATTATAACCAAATATATAATTCATGATAAATAAAACTACATGCTAGAGAACGCACTATATTATAAGTATTTTTTAAACAACATTTTATCTACATTTGCAGTAAACATTTAAAAACATCTAAGAATAAACTGTTATTTTATGCACTTTGAGAAATTTTATGCAGCACATATTAATTAAAATAATGTTTTAATAGTTTTTATAGGCAACAGTTACCAACAATGTATTAAACAAGCAAAATTTGAATATTTCTAAATTCAAATTATAAGAATGCACTTATTTCCAAAAATCTATATTTTGGTGTGCATACTGAAATAATAGTTTGGGAATATATAACCTGCAACTACAAGTTCTGTACAAATTTGCTGGAAGATTATAAAGTTACAAGCATCTTTTGTTGCAGGCATACTTTGATTTGTGAGTTTTGCTGGAATTCTAATCACTATCATAACAGATTGACAATTTTGTATGTTAAAAATAGACATTTGGAAATAAGAATATTCCTCATAACAGCCAGATATAAAACCAACATCATTAGTAGAGACAAGAATGTATTTAAGTCCACCTTGAACGATTTTCAGATAAAGAAGTATCAAGAATCTTAAGTAAATCTCAAGTTTTTGCATCTACAATGATACTTACAAAAATGAGGAGCATATAAGTGAACCACATCATTAATATCTGTAGTCTCATCCAGCTGCAACTCACATTTCTTAATTTTTATTTTTTCAATTAATTATTGATGTATATGACAGATTGTATAAAGGCAGATTCATCACAATTTTCACCATATGTACAGCAATAGTATGAGGTTGCTTAAGAAAAAAAATAAAACAAGTATAGAATAGTGATAGTATTAGTGAGTTAGTTAATTAGTGACTAACCTACTGTAGAAATAAACAGTGTTCGTATAATGTTACATAATTAAGTAAAAATAAATAATCAATCCCATTAACTAAGTTCATTAGAACTTGCCCGAAGAAGGATGTATCGTAACTTGAAGAACTATTTAAATACAAATGATTATGCTAAAGCAAGTCAAGTTGCATAAACTAAAAAAAAATAGTGCTGTAGAAAAGATTGCCAGATTATGAGAATTCTTTTTCAAACTATGGATCCAAATGTGCTATTGCAGAATATAAAAAAAGAATCAAAAGGGAAGTTACAAGAAGCAGAACATATTAATTTATTTTTAGAAATAATGGTAAATACAAAACAACACTTAAATTTAAGAATTGAAGTAAAATATGCTCAAAAGAAACAAGAAAAGTTTTTGAGTGGAACTAAAAATGAACGCTCACACTTTGAAGATTTTAGAAAAAATTGTAGGAAGACAGAAAAATATAACAAAAGTTTAAATTTTTTTTTAGAAAACAAAGATAAACGAAGATGTCTGGTTGATAAAATTACTCCTGAAGACCTACTACAATCATTTACAATCAGAGATAAGGGTTTGTCTATTGTGAGGAACTGTAGTATTTGAAGTTGGTGGTTACCACATGAGCTACAGTGACAGCAGGAACTAGACATAAGTAAGAAAAGAAACCATTATGAAAAGAGTTCAGCATTTCTTAAGAATAAAAGATGGCCTCTTGGGCAGATTCTTGGAAGTGTCCATAGCATACGCAATACCAAATAAACAGTTCACTATCTATCATTACAGCACATACAATGCAGGGAAAGAATGGTGATTCTTCTGCAGTTCATTTCATAAGTATAAGAGTTATTACGGTTTTGGAAGTCTTAAGAAGAAAGTAGTGTATCAATCAATTCCAAAAAGCTGGGCCTCCCTGGAAGAGACAACATTTTGGGATTATTTTACCATAAGATGAGGAAAAGCCCTAGCAATAAGGATTCTGCAATTGAACAGTATAGGTATTTTTAAAGCATTGTCAGGAAAAGCAATGGTGGTTGGTATAATTCGCACTGTGGCTTAAGTGTGTCATGGAAAAGAGTCACATATAAAAATAAATCACTAGTGATATTAGTAAATAATTGGATCATTTAAGTAATCTCATAACATTTATGCTTTTTAATGCCATTAGTTGACAGTTGTACCTGCTTTACTTTTACTCTCACAAGACTTATTACTGTTTGATAAAAGCCAGTTATTATTAATAATTCAAATAGAAAATATATATCAGATCATTAAATTGAGTTAATAACTAGCTTTATGACAGCACTATTCATATGATATAATGTTTGAAAAGGCACTGTGCACAATGTAAAAGATATTAAAAAAAACGTTTCAAAAAATAAAAAAAATTTGAAAGGGTGATTTAAAGAAGACAATAAATAATTAGCAGAATTAATCAAGGTAATGTATAATATATGCCATAATAAAACAAATATGAAATATCTAACATATAGAACTTCTAGACATTTATCTTCAATAAATTCTGAAAAAAATGCACAATAAAGTATGCACTTCAATAAATATTTTGGACAAACTGCTATAGTAATAGGTCAACACCTTATTCTTAAGGTAGATCAATGTAAAAATTTAAACCCTCGTGCATCACAGACCAGAGATGTTGGGACCCATTGCAATGGGATGTAGACGAAGATTTATGTCATCTAAATGTATCTTAATCAATCTGTTAGGATGACAAGTGAATACTATTTTCGTGTACTAGACAGTTTTAGTTTCATATCCTGAAACTTAGGTATTGTAGCCATAATGTGAGGAAAGTCATATTAATTTTTATTCTTATCAAAAAAAATTGGTTCTTTAAACTAATTGTGCTGAAGATATCGGCAATGTTTCATTAAACGCTTAATTATACCTTAATTTAAAAAGAAACGTTTAATGACGTTTATGGGACTTAATTTATTAACTTCTTGAATGGCCTGAAAGCGCATTGTAGGGTCAAACGCGGAGACATTCACTGCATTTACCCTTACAAACTCAGGTGGAGCTACCATCCCACATCCGTGGGTACAGATGCCGCGGCTGAGTGAATGAATGTGGGGTGAGGTTCACGCAGTGACCTCGCCGTTGCAATTCTCAAACGTGGAAAGAACCTTACCGACACGAGGACTAAGAGGGTCAGCCAATCAGGGCAGTGCTATCGCGGATTCCCCTCGATGGTGTTAGACTCTTAGGGTGGTACTGCTTTAGGGAAAAGAGGGCCTGGTTAGCCTCATGTGAGCGCATGCCCTTAAGTGGGGGGGGGTTTCGGCCTGCTCCAACCACCCGTCAAAAGCCTGTCCGGCCGCTGTCGGATTTTGGTGGGTGGCGCCGTGCCGTGGTCATGGTTTGGCACCTCATGTGTGTAGGCGAAAGTTTAATTTATTCTTAATTATTTTTTAGAATTTAATTACGATATATGCCTAGAAGCTGTACTTGTAAGAAGGATAACTGGCAACAGAAAAAGAAATAGAATGCAAAATACAAAGTGGGACTAAAGCAAGAAAGATTGAAAAACAGCAATTAAAATGGATAGGTACATATGAAGGATGGAAGAGAATAAACTTCCTAGGACAGTAACAAACAAGTACAGACGTGGAACTCTGGTTCCACAGATGTCCATACATAAACAAAAATTTGCGACCACTGCTGGTCAAACCGATTTCGACATTTTCCAATCAGGCTGATATTTGGCGTCTGGACTTGACTTATGGTCCTTAGTTGAATACTAAAAACGTTATTTCTCTATCACAGATCAAAAATTCTAAAGCTTGACAGATGTCAGAAATGACAGAAATAGAAACTTGTCTTTAGCTTGGAAGCTGCCTTGATCAAAAGTTGAAAAATAAAAGGATGGACAGACAGACGACATTACTCTCTATATAAGGCTTCCCATTTTAATGTATAGAAGCCTAAAATGGAGGTAGAAAAACAGAGACCAAAAGGAAGACAGAGAAGAAAATATACAAGATACAGTGCACGAGAAAACAGTGGTAGAAATGACAAGTATGGCAAGAGATAGAAAAGCATACAGAAAATTAATAGATTACCTAACGCCCTAAAGCTTTAAAAAGATGGAGAAAATATCTTGCTAAAACAGATGCAAAAACACACATTTGGTTTAATTTAAATCATTAAAAAATACAAGTTTGTATTGCAACTGTTTAATAATATGGCAATTATCAGTGTTAATTTTGAAAATACAATAGCAATAGTCAAAATATAAGTTTCAACCACAGAACTGTTCTACAGGAATAATCGTGAAAATCTTCCCTCTCACTTGAGAGATATATTCATTCTAACTCCTGAAGGATGACCGCAACCCTTGTAACTTTTGTTACAGTCCTTCAATGTCTCTTGAATCCTTTGCATACCAGTAAATTATTAATATCATTTTTCTCAAATTTAAATATTAACTAAATTTTCAGTATCTGAGTACTCCTCCATTTTTTTTATTTTAATATATTTATTAGTAATCAGAATATGACATTCTATAATCTAATGTGTTGTCTAAAGAGCTCTGGAGCTCTTAATTATCGTGATGAAGTCTTCTCTAATAAGAAGTCCTCTTAATTGTTGTAATGAAATCTTCTCCAATGAGAAGTCCTCTTCAACCCTCTCTCAGGTCTGCTGGCCATTTATTTTAAGTCTTTTTCCTATGTGAGGTGTTAACAGTAGATGAAATAGAATGTTCATGTGGTTTTCCAATTTGTTGTGACGTTTTAAACTTTGTTTTTGAATAACGCCTTTAACGTATGGGATTGTTAATCATCATGCAATGTTCGCTTGGTGCGTCAGTTATCATACGTAAAATTTTGGATTGGCTTTTTTGAATAATTGCTGAATTACTTATTTGCACATCCCTACATCTCAGCACCATATGTCCAAATCGGTTTAACGTTAGTCTTATACATGAGGATTTTGTTTTCTAGGGTCATTTTAGATTTTCTACCAATTAGCCAATTTAGGTTTTTTATTTTTAAGTCCATGTTTTTGCGCTTTTTCACTCTTTTGATGATAGGTTTGCTATCTAAATTTATTCTCAGATATTTTGTACTGCTGGATTGTGGTATTTGTATATTATT
Source organism: Sinelater perroti (assembly GCA_036346155.1). Lineage (NCBI taxonomy): Eukaryota > Metazoa > Arthropoda > Insecta > Coleoptera > Elateridae > Sinelater > Sinelater perroti. The sequence goes on from JARFIY010000265.1 coordinate 8,879,905, forward strand.
TAAATATGTTGGGGGGCACTCTCTCGTCTTAGCGTAAATGTCACTTGTACAAATTTTGTTTCGTTTATTTTTATTAGCTATTTATGCAGCCATGCCTGAATGTCATCTAAATATCTTTGAAGAATTACAGAAGCTCTAACTGGATCTTCGTCTGTTGCAATAATTACAATGTCATCAGCGAATGTTTCGATGGTTGTTCCTCTGCTGTTTGACAAGTCTGTCGCGAAAAGAATGTACAGGCGTCCAATGACATTTCCTTGTGGAACTCCAGATTCTATGGAATAGCTACTAGAAGTATATTCGTTTACCTTAGTTCTAAATGGTCTATCATAAGTATGATTTCAAAAGTTTAAAGTTATGCCAAACTTTATCAAATGCTTGGCTAACATCTAGAAAAGCGGATGTACAATACTTCTTGCTTTCCAGAGCTTGATTTATGGTATGTGTAATTCTGTGAATTTGCTGCTAAGTGTTTATTTTTTGTAACAACAGTCTTTCCAAAACTTTTGAGATGAACTGGCAATAAACTTTTGGGACAATATGAAGATCATGTTGTTTGGTTTTTCCAGGTTTTGGTATTAGTATTATTTCTAGTTTTAAAAGATTTTGGCCAATAGTTTAGTCTCAAGACAGCATAGACTTTGTACGTAATAATTATCATCCCTTTCCTTGGAATTTCTTTTAACATTTTGGCTGTGATTTTGTGTAAGGCTGGTGTTTTTCTTTGATTTAAGTAGTGGATTTCGTTTACTTCTCTAAGAGACAAAAGTTTGATAGAGATAGAGGTGTCTTTCTATTTCATCGTCACTGTTTGGCTTAAATGCTTCTGTGAGATGTTCTGTAAATAGTTGTGGTTTCTCTTCAATGTTTCCTGCCCATTGTGAATTGAGAGCAGTTTTGTTTCAAAGATCACTTAATTTATGTTTTTTTTAAATTCTTAATGGCCTTCCCTATCAAATTGTCATATCGATTGAGACTAGTGACATAGCTTGTAAAGGATCTTTCACGCTCCCCTTTTAGTTTTGATTTTAGTCTGCTGAGTATTCTTTTGTCCACAGGATTGCGGATTCAATATCATTTGGCGGCTCTGCCTCTTCTTTTCTCAGCAATAAGTTTTTTTATTTGGACTAAAATATTAATGGTTTTGTTCTATTCGTTAATCTATAGAGTAGCTCTAGTTATTGCTTCATCGACTTCTTTAGGAGTTTTAGGACTTACATTTAGATTGGTTGTTTCTTCAATTTTATTGCAATATTCATCACATTTTGTTTTTCTGTAATGCAGTTTAGGGATTGCTATTTTATGTATAATCAAGCTACTAACTGTTGCTATAATTGGCGAATGGTCGGGAGAGTGATATCCATTGGTGACGAATAAATCCAGGATGTTGGGTGGGAGTACCTAAGATAGGAAGGAATAGTTATTGCCTTGGCTGGCTCTCTGCCTTTGGTTGGAATAAGGCGCGATCCAAATAATGTATGTTTACTGTTGTAGTTCTTCCTACAATAAATTGGGATCCCAGCGTCACAACAAAATCATTAAAGCCTTCTTTTTTCACATTATGCCTGGGTGGGAATAGACCACTACAACTGTTATTTCATATGGCATCGATTTTATTTTTATTGATGGTGGCTGATTGTATTTTTTATTAGGATAGTAGTTTCAGCATGCGTTGTAATGTCCAGATGATTAGTGTAAGTAATGTGATATTTTGAAACAATGACCTCTCTGTGAAATGGAATTCACTGATTAGTAAGATGTCTACTGAATTGTGATGTAGGAACACTTCAATCTCGTTTTTATGCTGTAGAAGCTCATTGACATTCCACTGGGCAATTTTAATAAAATTATTGAATTTTGTTTATAAACATGATTAGCATGTTTAATACCATGCTGCTCTATTGGGTTAGTTGTTGGAACATGGATTTGAATTAATCTAGGAATTTATATGGGATGTTGCTTATATTTGCTTGTTCAGTGTTAGATTTTGTTACATTTGCATAGCTCCTAGGTTACTGGTGTTGTTGCCTGTGGAATTCTGATGAAGTTATGGGTTTCATGTGATTATTGTTAATGTTGCTGGAATTGTGTTAAATATTTAATCCTTTGTTTGAGTTGTTAGACTTTCTGAGGTTGTGGTACAATTTGCATTTGCCGGATGAGCACCTCCACATAAGACACATTTGGCAGGGGTTCGTTGCTCTTTTAGCAGGTCTCGGTGCTATGTGACCACCACGTTTTACACATGTGTTGCTACAGTATAATTTGGAAGGCCCGTATTGTTGGCATTTCACACATTGGGTAATTTCGTTGACCTTTCTTGGTGGTTCTATACAAATAACTTTGTTTTGAAGATATTGTAGTTTGTAAATACCTTTAGTGTTATTGGGTGGTTGTAGGTCGATGAAAAAGGGATTTATTGGCTTTTTGGTCAGTCTATATCTTCCATTTATTATGTTTTGGTCCATTGGTAGTTAGCTCTTGTTTAATTGAAATAGGTACATTCTTCTTTGGGTTCGTATGTGTAATGTACTATATGTTTATCTTGCATTAATTTTATTAATTTTCTATATGTCTCCAAGAGGTTGCAATGTATATTAACTGTATTGTCTGCTAGGCATTTTGTAGTATATTGGTAATCTTTTGTTGTCTTCTAATATTTTCACCATTTCTTCATAGTTGAGTGAGATGCTGGGTGTTTCTGAAAGACTGAATCTGTTAATAATAGGTGTTCCATTTGTTTTGCTTGCACCTGTACTGGTTTTCCTTCGTTTTAGACTTATTTTGCACTACCTGCCACTGGATTTCTCTTTGCTTGTTTTTATTATCGAAACTTATTGAAAACATTCTGTATAGTTATTGGTTTTAGTTTAAAGAAAGTTGTAGAGTATTGTTACTACCATAATAATTTTGGTGTTGAGTATTCATGTTTTTTAATGTCATTGATTGATACTGAAGACTGTGAGAATAACCTGCAGTGCTTTTGTATTAAGATTTGAGACACGCTGCATAAAATTATTTGCTGAAAGCATTTGGTGTGTAAATTGTTCCTGGCCCATTAAAGGGATGTAATTAGTTCATTTTTATTTGATTTCAGATAAATTAACTAGTTATTAGGCCGTTACTTTTTGCTTTATTTATATTTAAATTTAAAATTAAAATTGATAAGTAATAGGCCTGACCTTATGCAGTCTGGAGCTCCACCTCCACATAACGCAGATAAAGTCAACCTACGCACATCCGCTCTTCCTCAATGCACAAGGCTAATTCAATACTTCAAATGGCTATTTTTATTTAAAACTTTGATGATTAAAAAATGTATTAAACCTAAAATTAACATGAAATTTATCAGTACATAATTTATAATATGTTTTTCCTCCAATTTGTCCAAATATTTGTTACTAATTTTCTAATGATTTAACAAAAAGAAATCTTATGAAACTTCTTAATGTAAAGGCGTGGAACTCAATTTGTTTTTTCAGTTAATTTGAATCATATTTGCGGACACTATTCGCCAATCTCTATTAGACATCGATAATATCGGCGTGAAATAGGTGCTAAGGTATTTGTATTTTGAAGGTTAATGTTAATTATTAAAAAAAATATGAAATTATTTACTTTATAGAAATCATTTCAAACTTTTCTACTCCTAGCTACAAATTTGATATGCTTGCAACAATGGCTATGATCAATTTGTAAGTGTTAAAATATGTTAAAAAATGTGTAGCTTAATAAAGTTGTTGAAAAGGGGAAGAAAAGTTTCATAAATAAATGAGGGTAAACAACACAAATTCATGCCAAACATCATCTGCATAAAACAATTTGTAAGCTTACAAAAGGCATTTATAAACATCTAATTTAAAAGGGCTGTAACAAAGAAAGGGTTCTAATGTGTTTTCTAGGTTGCACTTTCATACCATAATCTTTACTATGATTTAGAATGATACTAATAGAATTACTTACAGTGCTCTTATCAAATACTTCAGTAATCGGAACAATCTTGTCCACATTAATATTGATTTTAGGCGGCGCCGGAAAACAAAACCAATAATAGTAGTGGTACTTCTTCAAATCCTGTAAACAGGGCCATTTAGTGATTTACAGCACTTTTCAACCAAAGGACATACCGCAAATGATAAAATGAAGAAGAAATTCAGCAAGGACGGATCCTCCAGTGCTTTGCCGTTTTTTATGTATCCCCAAATCTTGCCGGACTCGTTCTTGATAAGCTCAATCTTGTCGCAGTCCTTGAACTGCTCGATGGTGTTTTTGTTCAAGAGGACTCCGTGAGCAGGCAAGTTCAAGTTTTGGGCGGCACATTCTCTGTCACAATAATGACAATGCAGCTGATAGAGCGAAGGCAAAATTAAAAGTGCTTACATGTTGAAGGAAGTGCTGTCCACTTCAAACAAAGAGGCGTTACACAAGTTGAAAGCTAGGTTAGAATAGTAGCCCCAGATGCTCCTGCCGCTCTCGCTCAGCTTGTCTATGTTCAACTTGATTTCGGTAAGTTTGTGCCAGAAACTCGGATTCACGGACGAGGTAAATGGAAAATACTCGAGTAGACGTTGTTCTTGCATGTTTGTGTTGTAACTTCAAATCATTGCATCTGACGTTTGACAATATAAATTGGTAAGCGCCACCTATAATTTATAATTCTTTTCAATAGTCATAGGCGTAGGTAGTAAAAGGTAAATTACATTAATTGTATGGAATGACAAAAAATATTTTTTATGTATTTAAAATGTGTTTATAAAATGATAGTTTAATCTGTTGCTAAAAAAAGTAACTATTTTCTTATATTTTCAATAAAAAGAGGGTACAAAATTTCTTAAATTTAATATCTATCTATACATTTGAACAGAAAGTAAACAAAGACAGCTGATATGAAATGTGGCGTGGCTGAGCTTTGAGCGTATGTTTGGTTGACTATTTTTAGGATAGTTTTGCATATCTTACTTTTGTAAGGTCATTTGTAAATAAATTGTTAAACGTTCTCACCGTGCAAAAATTTAAGGGAAGGCGGGTGAAAAATTTTCAGCCTAGGACGCCAAAAATACCTTTTTTTGGGAAACCCCTTGTCTATCTATACATTTTGTGCGGTTTATATTTAGAAAACATTTTTGAAAATCAAATTAAATAATATAATGCTTTATCATTTAATTTCAAGATTAATGTTAAGCGTTTGTTGTAAGATTGGTAATTTGGCTAAGAAAAAGTATGAATATCAAATTATAAAAAATACGTAATAATAAAAATGAAATACATAATACAATTGCAATAAAGTAGTAAATGAAAAAATAAAGTCAAGGTCAGAAATAATCAAATTATATATATAGGTTATGTACGGTTATGTTCTTTTTAAGGTTTCCATCCGGTCCGGATATTAGCAACCATCATGGCCACTAATATTTTGTTGTCTACGGTTCTGAATATTTCTGTTGAGTTCTTGCCAAAGCATGTTCTCAAATTTTTTAGCCATGATATTCTCCTCTGTCCGGGCTTCTCCTTCCAAATACCAACCCCTGCAGTATCTATGTATATTCTAACATAAATTTACGGAATAGTGCAACAAAGTGCTACATAAAAATCGTTAGAGGACAGCAGGAGTAACGATTGCTACAGAAAGTTCGTAACACTTGCATTCTCTATAGTACCCAAGAGGCGCCGACTAGATTTTATGGTATTCTGTAGAAGCTAATATTTATTGGCGTTTCGCATAAGACCCATACATTCAAGTTTTTGAGCTTTAATTGTATTCAATATTTCTACCTTCTTTTGCATTGAGAATCTTAATGTTTATAATGTGTTCTACGTCTAGAAGGCGTTTATGATTCTACTCCATGTAGTAGTACGTAAAGCACATAACAACGTATCTGGTGACTTTTAAATGTTGAGTGCATACTATTTGTTCGCGCCAATCTCCAATTATTTTATTTGGATTTTGAATTTGGGCCGGCCATCTTTTGGCTCCTTCTGTATACGCGCTTTAGTTTTGATTTCCGCGTGCGCGGATATATAAAGCGGCTGCATCGACGGCCTTGCTGGCTCTTGGTTCTTTCGCTCACTTTGTTTTGAATTTTGAGTTGTGATGGTTTAGAAAGCAGGCGACCGGCTTTAAATTTTTCGTGACCGAGAGTTTGCCAACGTGTTTGATTGGCGGCAGAAGTTTCCAGTTCCGCGTGGCTGTTTTATTGAAGGCAATTTTGTTGCGGAATTTGGTATTTTACTGACCAGATTAACCTTTTCCCGCAGGGCGTTTTGTTTCTCGATTGCATTTCGGGAGTTGAAATTTTTCCGGTGAAAAAACTAAGTCCGATTTTCTCTGTATCTGACTCGGCGAGGAATCAAAAAGGAAACTTTGCACCAGGAAAGACGTTTCCGATCGGCTCCGCTGTGAAGATTGGGGTAACTTGCCCTTTCTTTTCACCCACATTTTTATTTCCTCTTCCTGGACCCCCCAGAATTACAGCATAGGGAACCGATTTATGCAGGACAGCGTCGCTTCCAAAAAATTACAATAGTCTACTTTTTGGCCGTAACACTATTAAATATCGCTCTTGCTTTTTTAATACAAATCCTTATTTCTTAAGAGTTGTTTACTGGTCATTAAGAGTCGTATCAAGATAGGAATATTTATTGGCCCTCTCAAAAGGTTTTTTACTAGTCGTTGTTGGATAGGCTTACGAGGCGTGCAAATAAAGCAACGAGACTGACCTTTTTATCATGATTTTTTATCATTAACCTATGACACTTATACTTGAACATTGTCCTCTTCAAAGTAATTGCCTTGGGCAGCCATACAGCGCTGGAGACGGTTCTTCTACTCGTCATAGCAGTGCTGGAACGCGGATACTGGAATCGCCTTCAGGTAGTCGGTTACGGCCTTTTCAATGTTTGATACTGTCCCAAAATGACGTCTTTTGAGGTGCATTTTTATACGTGGAAAGAGAAAAAAATCAGATGGACTCAAGTCGAGCGAATAAGAAGGCCGAGGAGCTTTGTTTCGGGCTTGTACTAAAACACCCAAGTCTCGTCACCAGTAATGACACGTTCCAGGAAACGAGGATTCTTTTCAATCCACTTCAAAAAGTCAAGACACGTGTTTCTCCGGTGGTCCTTTTTTCCAGCGAAAGGTTTTTCCAATCTCACACCGTTGTTCGACTTTACGGTCACTCATCGTCAAAACGGACTTGCCAAAAACGTTTTACGAAACAAGTCGCTGCAGACAACGTTCTGCCTCGCAAGCGTTCCTACTCTCGACCTGCCTTTCCTCCAAACGAGCAGCTCTCAGTGTTCCCAGATCGCACACTATACTATCGGTCGCATTACTTTATTTACACACCTTATATTGTGCGATAGTCACTGAAAGTTTTGACCCTGTTTTCTTAAGCAGAGTTATAAATTAATATTAGCCAATATTTGGGAATATTCCCAAAGTTGTAGACTTCATTACATACCGAAGTTAAGCAGTTTATACCTTGTTCATCAAATAACTTGAGAAATTCTATTTTAATGTCATCCAGATCAGCTGCTTTGTCTTTTTTTTATATCCTCTATTGCAATTTACACTTTTTTTTATCATGTTTTGTCTACTTTCATTATTTACCTGAGGAGGTTGTGGTCAATTGTTTTCAAACAATTTCTTTATGTATGTTTCTCATGTCCCTTTGAGTTAGTTTTAGTAATAATTACTTTTCCGTTACTATCAACTAATTTGTTTATTTTTCTTCTATTTTGTTTCCTAGTCATTTGTTTGACTTTTCGATGTACGTTGAAAGTATCATATCTTTGTTGCAAGGCTTCTATCTTTAGATATTTTTCTTTGGCTTCGTTCTCTTTAACTTCTTTTATCGTTGTCTTAATAATTTTTTTGCAATACTCTTGTACTTCTTAGGGTTATTTTTTATCAGTCTTCTTTTCATCAACTGGAGAATTTCCTTTGTCACCCACGATTTATGGGTCCTAACGCGTGGTTTTAAAATATCATTTTTTGATGGTCGTTACCACTATCTTTAAATCTGCTACTTGTTCTCTTATAAGGCGAGATTTTATTTTTCTTAAATCATATTTCTTACTTGTGTAATTTTTTAAACTTTACTCTAAAGATTGTTACTAAGGAGTTATGATCTGATTGTATATCCGACCTAAGATAGGTTTTTACTAAAAAATACAGCTCTACATCTTCTATTTATTAGAATACAATCAATTTATTCCTAATTATGTTTTCAGTCGTATTCATAGGAGACGTTCACGTATACAATCGCTTCAGAGGTAATGAATAAAATGTGTTACCATAAAATCTTGTTCACCTGCAAAAATGCTTAATGTATCTCCTCTCTCATTCCTTTCACCTAGTCAGTATGGACCTATTATTTTTCGTTTGCAACCTTTTCCTATTTTGCCGTTAAAATCGCCAGTCATTATCGTTAGTTCTCTTTTTGGCAAGTTTTTTACTCTATCTATAATTTGGAAGGTGAACTCTTCTACTTTTCGTCATGGTGATCTATTGTTGGAGCGTACAATTGAATTATATTAATTTGTGTTGCGCCGGCGTTCATTTGCAGTAACATCATTTTTTCGGAGACTGGTCTGAAATTTGTTATATATTTTAATATCTATTTACGTATTATGATACCTACGCCATGTTGATGTTCCCCTTTAAAATGACTTGAACAATATATTCTATGTTTGTCTATGCCCCCAGCTAACGCATTTCACTAATCTTTATTATCTCGATTTTCACCATTTACATTTCCTGTGTAGTGTTATTTATTTTTCCTGATTGTGCTACAGAATTGGCGTTCTATGTGCATACTCTAATTTCTTTACCCACTGATAGTTATCATAACATCGTTCCTAAACGTTTTTCCTACAGATCCAACTAAAATACTTGAAACCCCAGAATATTTTATTTGAAACCCAGCCATGATGGTTTTACTAGAGGACGTCTCTAAGGATCTTTAATGTAGTGGGTCCTCAATTTTCTTCTGCGTCCTTATGTCGTTGACTATCTTCAATAGTTCATAAGCCTTTATGGTCACTTCGACCACTGGGAAAAGGGGTGCCCATTGTTTTTATATAAAACCTAAAAAGCAAGTTTGTCATTTACGCTTGTTCTGCCCTAAGGAAGTCTGTCGTTTCCGCTTTCGCAGCCGATGTGATCTTTGTACTGCTGGTTTTGGTTCGCCCCGGGTTTTTTTTATTTTTCTAGTACCCTTTGTATCTGGTGGAGTTTTCCTATTCACTATCTAGGGATGGGGGCCCGGAACCCCACAAAGATCATCAGACCTTGTGTCAGTTACTTAAATTTTTTATGCCTCGTTTTGAATTTTTGCGTTGAATGGCCTGTAGTAAGCTTCTCTGCATAGAAACTCGTTCAACCATTCTTACTTTATATTGAAAAACGCTAGCAGTGCGCAACATCGCAGAAATATTAAGGGTTTGTGGTTCGATGGTGAATCTTACATTACAACCCTACAGAGAGACAGAAAGACTTAAGGATTTTCATCGCTTTAGGTCATCACGAATAACATCCGATGCAGACGATCAATTTATCAAACTGATGAGTAAACAAATAGAAGATTAACTGTCTTAGATATTTCTGCTGAGTTTAACTGGGGACGTGATAAAACAATATTAGTCAGCATAATAAAGCGTCTTCAGGAAGGAAATATTTATGGTCGTATTGTGACCAAAAAACGACTTTAGTGGGCACAAAAGGATCGCTCCTAGACAATGAAACAATGGCAAAACGTATTATAGACCGTCAAATCCAAATTTGAAATTTTTAGTCAGAAACGGATAATCTTCGTGAGTTGGTCTAAAGCTGAAAAGATGATCCAGGATTGCATTGTACCGACTGTCAAACACGAAGGTGGCTCTGTTTTAGTGTGGGAATGCTTCTCTTTGGCTGGCATGAGGGACTTAGTAAAAAACGATGGAATTATGAGGAAAGAACAGTATAAATTTTTTTTAACTGAAAACACCTTACCATCTGGGTTGCGATTAATCGGAAAGAGATTTGTGATAATGCAATACAAAGACCTTAAACATACTTTAAAGTTTTGTAAGGACTATCTAGTGAAACAAGAAAAACAAAAACTGCTCTAATGATGACATGGTCATCACAGAGTCCAGACGTCAACTCTACAGAGTTGTTATGGGATGAGCTAGGTAGAACAGTAAGAAAGGAGACTCTAGTTCTAAAAATCATCTTTGGAGTTTCCTTCAAGGCGAGGAGAGATCTATTATCCGAGAAATTCAAAAAATAATAATCGAAATAATGCCTAGAATCGTAAAAGCAGTATTAAATGCAAAAAGCGATTTTTTTATGAAAAAAATTTCTAATATTTAAGTTAAATTTTTCTAGTGTTCATGATTATATTCTTATTGTAATGTAATTTTTAGATTGTATAGTTAATACATTACATGCACTTTGACTATACTTCTTTTGAGTTGCGTGTATTTCAAAATACTTTTATATTTAAAAATTAATTTTTATTTCTAAAATTTGTTAAATACTGAGTCCTCACGAAATATTTGCATTTATTATTTTTGATGTAATAGAGACGGGTATAACCATAGTAGAAGCAATAAAATTGTAAACGCGCAGCGAGAAATTTTTATTAACGTAAGATAAAAAATGCTATAATAGTTATTTGTTCTTTTTGAGCTGATATATGCAAACTATTCCTAGAAGAAGTATCCAGAGTATTTGTACTCCCACGCCGTTCAGCACTTCTGCACGAGTTAGATTCCATCCTTTTCTCATAATGTTCCTCAACGAGAGTGTCGGAAGGGCGATTGGGAGGCTAAGACCGCAGTACTGCATCACCTTCGACATTCCTTCTAGTGGCCAAAGAACCCCTTAGAAAAAAAAACAAATAATGAAAATAAAAACCTAAAAATGCTTTTAAATATTATATGGGTCTTTTTTAGTGTATAACAGAATGATAATAAATATCTTAGATTATTTAATTAAATTTTTTTGTTGTACTAACGCAAAAATAAAATCAGCTCGTTAACAGTTTAGCTTAATTAATTATTAGAATATCAAGGTTGATTGTTCTTAAAGTTTTGAAACTGATATTACTTTCTCCAATATTATAGTAATTTTAGACAACGAATTTTCTAATTTTTTCTAAAAAGCGTAAGAGGATATGAGTTGATTCAATTGCATAATTACAAATAGTGAAACCTTAGCTTATTTTAAGGTAGTATTTGGAGTTTCATTAAGAAAATATTTCAAACAAATAAAAAATATGTTGTTTGCTGTTACAATAATAAATATTTTATATTAATTTATTTGCTACTATTATTCTATTCTCAAAGAAACTGGAAAATTTTCTAAAGAAGGTAATTTTATTTATGGTAGCTTAAAATACTGGTTTATGAATTATTGTAATTAGGTCTTGATTAATCTATGTATGCAGCCTAGAGCGCCAAGATTTGGGGAATTTAAAATTTTGAGTTAAACGTACAAGTGAGCTCAATCAGAGAATCGAATAGCAGATGCCATACAGGAAACAACAGCGGTGCAAATAAATTGGTGTTGTTGTAGCAACCATTGACTATTGTCTTAATAGTATTACTAGAAAATTCAGCCAGCTACGCTTGGCTGCTATAGAGAATGCAAGTGTTACGAACTTTCTGTAGCAATCGTTACTATTCTGCAGCTATTTCTTCCGATGTTCTTTGTGAACGTCGCAGTCGCCTTGCTTGGTTTCCTGCTGCTATTTCTTCCGGGGTTCTTTGTAAACTTTGTTGTTGCTTTGCTTCGTTATCTGCAGCTATTTCTTTCGGTGTTCTTTGAGAACGTCGTTGTCGTCTTGCTTGGTTTTGTACTTCAACTTCCTCCGGAGTTCTTTCGGCACATAGACGTCGCCTCGCTTCATTTATTTCTGCCCTTTCATTTGCTGTCTGCTCACTTCTTCGATTTCTCATGTAATTTCTGTGGTGCTCAGCTGTTTGTACCCGTTCCACACCAAAGTATGCATATTTGCAAAAAAGAACAGAAAAACCTAAAACAGTAGGATAAATAATTTAATTTTAATTTAAGTTTTTAAAATTGCAGTGTGCTGTAAAGATACGACGATCGTTCGTGTATTTCCGCGTGATCCCGAACGTGTTACTCTGGCAAACAATGTTTTTCACACGGCCGGAGGACTGGAGACCGGGGACCTCCGCATCGCGCTTGAAAGATATTAGATAATATATCATTACTGTGCAGAGGTGCAGCCTTAGTGTATAAAACTTAGTTTTGAATTAAAACATCGTTCAATTCACATTTCATTTATCATGAAAGCTGAACAATGAGTGGTAAAGATGGTCGAGATTCGTTACAGAAACCAAGAGGAGTGGAATTTTTGGTGGGCTGCCAATTAATGGCAAAATAGAAACGTTTAGGCTGATGTGAGACAATGGTCAACTTGATTCAGCATTGTAATTCATCAAATTTGACTTTAGGCCGAACCTATAGGTTTCAAAAACTGTGAAAATATTTTAAAGGAACAGAAGCTTTGCGCCCATACCTATTCAAGAGTTGTTGAACTGCCAATTTAAATTTATGGTGGACTACAGTTAAGGCAATGAAATATTAGGCTCTAAAGAATGTAAATTCCAAGTATAATTTTTTAATTGTGGATTGAACGTCAGATGTGTTGCAACCTATAGCAACCAACTTGAAAATTATTGTAGGAAGATGTATTATATACCTATCAAGTATAACTGCTCAATGAATGATTTATTACGTTTATTCTAACTGTGGCAGAAATTGTCGAAAAGAATGTATTCCAAGTACTAATTTTAATTGTGGATTGAACCGTCAGATATTGTAAAATTGATATACCAATTAACTTTTATGGAGTGATATGCTAGCTACGGAATACTCTTGTTGAATGCTTTGACGTTTATTGCATAACTGTGAACTAAATGCTGAAATACATGGCGACATACTATAATGCAGACTCAGCTTAGGAAGGGCTCTTTGTAAAAATTGATATAAATAACTATGGAGGATAGAGCTACAATACTAACCAGGCTAGCATAAATGAACTAAATGCTTTGGCTGAAATACAGGACATTTTGCAGTCTCAGCTTAGGAAGGGCTCCTTTTTTTAAAAACTTTGTCGAAAATCCGATGAAGTGATTATGCTGATACCACTCAAGTACCACAAATCGTACCAGGAGTTTTTAAGGCTAGAGTACAAAGCAAAATTTGTGTGGAACTGACGTCTACAAAACGAATGCTACAAGAAATAGAATGCCAAAAGTTCTTTTTGGTGAAGACAAAAATAGAAGTTATGAGTTTTCTGGATGACAGCCTTTTGTAACAGAAAATTTATGTTCGACTTTGACATTTTGAATATGCTTTTTTGCATTTGTATTTTTCTTTTTCACTTCTTCCTTGGCCTTTTATTGTTTGTATTTTTATCTTCTTGTTTTTTCTTCTTTGCCGTTACCATTGCGCTAGTCGTCTCCAAATTTCCGTCTTTTATGTTTTCTTGTTGTTAGTTTTTTGGTGGCCTTCCTGTTAACCTGTTTTTCACCTTAGTAAGCGTCTCGAATTTTTGGGTTTCCTTGTTCTATATCTAGATTAACCCCCATTTATCAGTTTCTAGTATCTCAACTTGACAGTTTCACCTATTGCTGTTTTCTCTTTTGCCAGCTTTCGGATTACTGATTGGTCCTTCCTTTCCTCATTCGTCATATACTCGTTTATGTAGACTTTCTCTCGATAATTTCTCAATTTGCTTTTGTTGCTCATTATTATGTTCTTATCTTCTTTGCTGTTTAGTTTAAAAAGGCATGTATTATCCCCTAATTTTCTTGCTTATTCTACTTTTAGGTTATGCCCAGTTCCAATTCTATAAACCCTTTAATTTCTTCTATTAGTGCCCTTGGATTACTTACTTCTATTTTACCGTGTAGCACTATATTTTTCCTTCTCTTTTCTCCTTCTAGCTTTTCTATTTTCTTATTTGATATCTTTATTCCTTGTTTTAGGATATCAATTTCGTACATGGCCTTTTCGTTAATTCTTTAATCTCTTTCTTGAATTCACCTTGCTCCTATCTTAGTTTTCTTATCTCTTCCTGTAACTTTATGGTCTCCTCATTACTAGTGTGTTGCTTGCTTTTAATTTCTTTCATTTGTGCTGACACGCCTTCTTTAATTTCACCCCCTTTTGTTGGGGTTCGGTTTGTCTTTTTGGATTTTTTAAATAGCTCATCGACATCGTCTAGATACTCGCCTGAGTTCATCTTTTTATTCTAAATTGAGTACTAGTTGCTCGGTATAGTTCAACTACGTTGAATCTATTTGATGTTATAGCCTGCAAAAATAAAAACTCGAATCAACTTCTTGGAAATTGCCCTATTATCAGCTCAACTATTTTACTGAATTTAAATTGCTTTACTGTTGTAGTTACTTGTTCTCTATATATGCAGTCGTTTGTGCTATTCTGTATAATGTGTTGCCTATCTAATTTTTGGCGAAATGGTCTCTAAATTTTGTTTATCTGTCTTTATCACTGTCTATTTCATGCAATACTACTTCTTTAATATTAGTATCCCATAAACTTTAACGGTTACTTCTTTTAAGTTATTTTGCTTACAGTTTCTTTAATCGGGTAATTTTTCTTACTTCCTCTGGCTCCTGCCAGGCTCCTCCTTCCAATGTATTTTCTCCTTATAATTATAACCACATACGGTTCAAATTTGAACTTAAATATCAGAGTTGTTATTCACACATAAGCGATAAGCAAACATAATCGTAATTATAATAATTTAAAATGCAATGTTTCTGGCGGAGCCAGTCCTAAACGAAGAAAGTGGTAACATAAAACAACTTATAGAAAGTAAAATAACAGGTGATTTTAAGTAAATAAAATTTTTGTGGAAATACTCACCACTAACAATAATCAACGGATAAAAGCTACCAGTAGTTAAAAAGTTGGCAAAAGAGTGATTCTTGCAGGAAACCGAAATCCAAAACCCTGTAACAAAATAATCAACTTTTTGCTGAATCATTTGCTATTATTTACCATAAGACATCCCTACTATGCCCCCGAGCAACAGTATCAGCATTATTTCAGCTAAGTTGCCGATATATTCTGTCTTATAAATGAAAAATGTTAATATTAAGAGTTCCAGTAGTTGCACCACAATAATAAGAAGCTGTGTTATGAAGTGTGTTAATATAATCTCCAGCGAAGATACGCCAGCAACAGTTGACCTGTGCCAAGTTCCTCCCAATCTATCCGTTATTATGGTGTCAACAGTGTTTGTTACGCTCATGAAAAATATGATTCTAAAATTACAAAATGTATTTTACGTTGTCATAACTGTATATTAGAAAATTACGTACGTGAGCAACATGCCAGGTATTAAAAACGTCGAAAATTTGTCACTTTTGGTCCCATATAACACGTTTTCGACGTTTATGATGGAGTCGAAGGAAGAGTGGTTACATGTAGATAATAGCTCGGATAATTTGTCTCGCAGCTTGATTTTCAACGAGTTTCCTATCTGTTTATCTGGAATATGAAAAAGGTTTCGTTAAAAGTGTGTTAATGATGTAAAATGATAATACATTACTAGACATGTCGATCCAAACCACAATCTGGCTTGAGTTTAAGACAGAGTCCTGAGCGCGGAATCCCATGTCACTCCTCTTATGAACAGATTCGGAGAAATTTGGCGGGATGTAAAGCACACTCCAAACGTTTCCATGTTTTAACTCATTTAAAGCTTCCTCCGTTTGGTTGTAGTAGTTCTAAAAATGAGTTAGCAAAATGAGCATACAAATATAACTAAAAAGCAAGCCATTTATTTGTTATTTGTAAGACGTTCCTAGTTACATCAAAGCAAGACGTTGTAAAGTTGGCGTTTTTTATGTTTTTGAAAAATTGTTAAACCGTAAAGGTCGTGAGCTCTTACCTTTGCACATTTTACTTTATTACCAAAACGATCGTATCAAATTTTGCTTTAAAATAAGTAACGTAACTACTGATAAAATCATTCAGCGCGTTTATAATATTTTTATGAAAAGGGATTTGTTCAGATAAACGCAAAGGCTTTCACGGCGGAGTTGTTGTTAGGCTGTAGTCGGAGTTTGAAACTCCTTAACGTTTTGTTCAGAACTGCGTCAGGCACCTCAGAAGAAAATATTCTAAAATTAAATTTACTGTTGGCGTCATCCTTGGCACCAAGGTTCCTGGGATTAAGCCCTACTTTTACTTTTCCTGGAAGGCGAAGTGTTGCTAAGGCGCTCCCAAAATGTCAGAAACTTAAACGTATCCCAGGTATTCAGTTCGACCTGAATATGTTAAGGGTGACGTTGATGTCTTCTGTGTAGGTCATTAATTCTGCAACGACCTCCAGAAAGTTTGTGGCGTTCTGTTAGAAGATTTCCTCCCGAAAATGTTCGCCGCAGTTGTAGGAAAAATGTTAAAAGTTTAAAAACTCGAACTGCGACCCAGCAGTCCAAGAACGGACAATCGTGCATCAGCTTTGCTCAAACCCGAAGAAAATTATTAGCATTACTATCGTTTAAATTAAATTGTCTCCATGGTTGTTTTTTATACAGGTTTCTTAAGAAAGAGTCGACCGTTGAAGACTACTCCGTCAATCGCTTTGACTGTTTATCATCTAGCGTTTGTTTCACATATCAATACCACTGGAAAGCTGTATTTTCTAACGTTTCTGTAATTGAGTAGGTGATATTTACTCTTCTTTAAACTTCCTCGGTTCAGAGTCTGTTTCGTTTTATAACTTGTTAGAACCTTCTCGTAAAATCTAATTTTAATGTTCTAATTTTATTTTTTATGTTCCCCATACTATGGAACATTTTCTTTTTTTTTGATGTCTTGCCTGATATTTCTATTCCATATTACCCGTACAATGCTTCTGTTGTTCTCTTTCTCCGTATAATTTTTTAGTTAATGTCTCTCTCGCATTTATTTGTTGAACTTAAAAGTAAGCTCAATGTTATACAGTACTGACTATGACTTGATGAGCCCCCTTCTTCAACCATTTCTTAGGTCAGCTGGCAAGTATTGTTTTAAGCGTCTGTCATTGCGTTCTTTCAGTAATGGGTGTAGAAGTATGTTGTTGTGACTTTCCAGTTTTTCATGGTGGTTAGTACTTCGTTCCCTAATAACATCTTTAACATAGGGCACATTCAGGTCGTCGTGAAGGGTTTGATTTGCGACGTACCAAGATGCATTTGTAATCATTCGTAATATTTTAGATTGGCATCTTTGGATTAAGATTGTATTGGATTTGCTCGCATATCTCCAAAGTTTTGCTCCGTAAGTCCAAATAGGTTTGATGAAAGTCTTGTACAATAATAATTTGTTCTCTAATGATACGCTAGACTTCCTTCCAAACAACCAGTACAAATCTTTTATTTTCAAGTCCATTTGTTTTCGCTTTTTGTTTATATGCTCTTTTCAGGTTAATTTTCTATCTAAGTAAAAGCCTAAATACTTAGCCGTGCTGGATTGTGGTATATCTATTCCATTAATGTGAACTGATAGAGAATGATCTTCCCTCAATGTGAAGGTTACTAGCTGAGATTTAATTTCATTGATTTTAATTTTCCACTTTTCTAACCAGATCTGCAATTCGTCTAGATGGTTTTGTAATTTATTGGTGACTGTTATTGGGTTCTGGCGAGAATCATTGCATCGTCCGCGAATGTTCCTGTTGTAGTGTTGGCATTAGTTGGCAGATCGGATGTATATAACACGTAAAAAAGTGGTCCTATAACACTACCCTGAGAAACTCCCGCTTCAATGGCACATTTTTTAGACACTTGCTTGATTTACTATTGTTTTATGCACGATCACTTAAGTATGATTTGAGAATTTTGAAGTAGGGCAGAAGCAAGTAATGTTTAATTTTGAATAAGTCTTCATGCCAAATATCGTCAAAGGCTTGGCTACCTCTAGAATGTTGTGTGCGATACTTTTTGTTTTCAAATGCTTCGTTGATGCTATGAATAATCCAGTGAGTCTGTTGTACAGTAGAATGGCCATTTTTGAATCCAAATTGATGGGGGGCATCCAGTCTTCTGGTGCTAGATCTTGGTTTGGCCTTCGAAGTAATAGTCGCTCCAAAACTTTTGCTATTATAGGCAGAAAGCTTATTCGTCGATATGAAGATGCAATTTTTGCATCCTTTTCTGGTTTGGTATTAATATTGATCTTAGCTGTTTTTAATTGTTTGGCCAGTAATTTAGTCTTAGAATTGCATTATACACGTACATTAAAAGTAAAATTTCTTTCCTTGGAAGTTCTCTTATCATTTTTGGTGTTCATTTATCTATACCTGGTGCTTTTTGGTATTTAAGAAGCTGATTTCTTGTCGAACTTCTCTTGGGGTGAATATTCGGATCGGTTGGATGTTTTCTGGTATAGACGTGATGTCTTGTTCTATTTCCTGGTCAGGTTGGTTATCATGCGGTGTAAATACTTTGCTAAGATGTTTTGCAAATAGTTCTAATTTTTCTTCATCACTGCGTGCCCACTGTCCTGCGATGAGTCCATCCTGATTTTGTATAGGTGGTACTGGCATTTTGGACTTCTTAGTTGATTTTATTGGTCTTCAGACACTATTGTCAAATTGATTTAGATTGGTAAAATACTCTTGGAATGAATGATCTTTTTAATTCTTTAAGTGTTACTTTAAGTTTGTTACTATTAGGTGTATAAATAAGTTCTCAGCTTT
Organism: Sinelater perroti; assembly: GCA_036346155.1. Classification (NCBI taxonomy): domain Eukaryota; kingdom Metazoa; phylum Arthropoda; class Insecta; order Coleoptera; family Elateridae; genus Sinelater; species Sinelater perroti. The sequence continues at coordinate 8,898,639 of JARFIY010000265.1, forward strand.
AGATTTCACAGGACGCAAATCACCGTTTACATGTAACGTATTAGTCCGCCCTCTTGCGGTTTTAAAGCAATGACATTTGGTCTTTCGAAACATCATGCGATTTGGCGTTTGATGCACATAACCTCAATAATCAGCTGTGTTCAAGATGGCAATCACAAAAGAGCATATTCGATTTTCTGTCCACTTCGCGTTTCATCTTAAGAAAAACGCTGCTGAAGCCACCGAAATGATTTGTGCTGCATATGGTGAGAATGCTGTAAGCCATGCAACGTGCAAAAAGTAGTACCAAAGATTTCGCGGAGGAGAGTTTAGTCTTGAAGATCAACCACGCGCTGGACGCCCTCAAACATTTGACACGGATGAGCTGCAGACGCGTTAAGCTGGGAACTTCTCCCACATGCGGCGTATAGTCCAAACATGGCCTCTTCCGATTATCATTTATTTCGGTCGTTGCAGCATCACTTGGCTGATACGCACTTCAAAACAGAAGAAGTCCGAAAATGCATAAATAACTTTATAGTCTCGAAGCCGGTGAGCTTCTATCACCAGGGAATTCGCAAGCTACCCGAAAGATAGCAAAAGATCATCGATGCCAACGGAGAATACTTTGATATTTAAGCTTTTTTTGTTTGTTTTTAAATAAAACTTTAATGTTTCAGAAAAAAGCTGAGAACTTATTTATACACCTATTAATTCGGTTGAATAATGTTTTGTTTGCTGTGCATGAGTTCGTTGCCATTTTGCACCGACAAAATATATATATATATACATTTTTTGGTAACTAAGTTTTAATTTTCACTTTTTAAATTCTCCATTTAATTTTTGGCATACATTTCATATCTTCTTCATTTTGTGCAAGCAAGATCTGATCATCCCTAAATAGTAGAGAGTGTAAGGTCGAGTTACCTATTTTAATTCCCATTTTCAGAATTTTCTGTATCATATGTCCAGTGGTAGTACATACAACTTAAAATAGTGATAGTGATAGACCGCACCCTGTTTGAGACCTCTTGTTATTTTTATAATAGAAAATATTTTATTGCTTATTTTTATATGTGCTTCTGTCTTCTTACGTAACTTTTCAATTATCTGTATTTAGTTTTTGCACATAATTCACATCTGGGTACGCTTGCACGTTTTTTTTTCAAAACACCTAAGTTTTATATGAGAGGCTTTGTTCTATTTTTTTCTATTAGTTGCCTAAATTTTGTTCTTTACTTAGGTTTACTTGATCTTCTATTTTACTTTTTATGACATTGGAATCTAGTTTTCCCATAGATGGGATTATTCCTTTATAGTTACAGTAGGATCTCTTCTCGCCTTTTTTATAAATTAACATTATATAAGCTTTATTCCATTTATTTGGGGATATTTTCATCTGTTTTACTAAATAACTTCTGTATATATAACTTTAATCCCATCGTGTTTAAGTAGCGCCATCCTTATATTTCCTAGTCCTGGCGTCTTGTTCTTTTTAACCTTTTGAAGTACTTTCAAAATACTTTTTCCGTTATTTTACAATTAGTGTTGATTTCTATTAGTTCTTAATCTTTTATAATTTTTATTTTTTTGTTTTACAGAAGATTAGCATAATGATCTATCCATTGTTTTGTCGGCTATTTGTATTGTTTTTGATTTTTCTATTGTTTTTTACGTTGTTGTTGATCTGTTGTATCTAGTAGTGTTATAAATATCTATGCATAGTCTATTTCAATACTTTCCGTTTCCTTTTTTCCTTTCTTTTATTTTTATTAAGTTTTGTAGTTTTGCGTATATTATCTGTTTTAATGTTTATTTTATATACGCTTTATTTTCCTTCAACACAATGTATCTAGAAGTTTCTATATAATTAGATTTCATAGTTTTGAAACCAAAGGTCTAGCTGCATCAAATAAAGTGTTTCTTTAATTTTCATACATTTTTTCTGGCAACCCTTTACTATATCTAAGATTGTTTTTTTGTCATGTACTAGTATAACCTCATTATACTATATTATTTCGGGAGGTTTCCTTTGAAATTATATTTCCTTTTATATTTTTCAATTTTCCTTGTTCTTCTGTTCTTTTAGTGTGTCCTACTACCATATGATGATTTCTTCACATTCTGGTTATCCATAGACTCTTACGTTCTCTATTTATACTTTTCGCCCTTTCTTCATCAGGTCTTTGATACATTTTAGATTTATTCGTGGGTATATGTATACCTATGGACGTCCTTACTTTGAAAAAAATGTATTCACAACCATATATTTGTGTTTGCTGCGGTATTTTTCTCCCTACTTTGTTATTATTACTTTTTTATGTTAGTGTACCTTTTACAATATATGTCAGTTTCTCAAAGTAAGTATCTTTTTTCTTGTTTCCAGCATTATCATTCATTGCACATATTTCTCAAATAGTTGTTGGTTGTCCTCAAATCTCCATGTCAACTTTAGTAATTCGTTTATTCTATTATTCTTCAATTTGGAAATTTTGGTGCTTAGGTACTCCAAATATGGTAATAGTTGCCATCTTTTTCTTTGCTTATACCTTTATTTTGGATTTGCTTGAGCTTACTGTGTGTGACTTTAATTTCTCGATTTCTACGTTAACTTCTTTCTATTTGGTTGAAGACCTAGTGCATTTCAACTTCTCATAGTTCCGTCGCTTTATTCTCTGTTTGTTGATTTTGGGCTATGTGATAGCATATCAGTTATTTATATGTGAATATATGCTCATACCCACCTTACATCAATAAACTTTGGGTCTGACTGCTTTGGCAGTACAATTTAAGCTGGTTTTATAATTTATAAATATTGGAAGCAACTAGTTATATTTTTTATATGCGTTGTGTAGCTAGTTCAACGCTATAACTCTTCTCCCCTGATCGGGTTGGGGTCGACAAGGAGACCTAATAAGTTAGATCTTTCAGAGAAAGTTATAATTTAAACAGAAGAAAATAAATTATTAAACTCCTTAGATTACCACTAGTAATATAATACCGTGGTGGTTTAGTGGATAGGTCGCTAGACTACGAAACCAAGAGTTGCGGGTTCGAATCCCGCTCTCGTCAATTCGACCACTGGCATTTTTACGGCCCAGCTCGACTCAGGCTGCAATAAATGAGTACCTGGAGGTCAAACTCTGGGCTAATAATAGGCGGTCGGTACATAGCGCTAGCCACGTTACTACCCTTGTGTACCGTAGGCTCTAGATTGTAGCAGATCTATCCTGTTACGATCCCAAAGGGCTTTTAAGGCCTATTACGGGGAACTATTATTAATATAAGACAAAAGTGATTAGTTTCAAACGCACTAATACAAAAAAATACAATTTTCAGAGCAACAGAAGTGACAAGAAAAAAAATGTAAAGAACAAAAATAATTAGTACAATAAAACTAAATTATATTAATATATAATGTAAAACGTAAAAATAATTCAATCAAAAATAAAACATAAAAAGGGTAAGTGAAATTGCTGCACCAGAATAAATAAACTAAACAAGGACGCGGGAAGAGATAATGTTATAATTATACAAAAATGGTAAAACTATAAGAAAAAACTACAACATTAAATTTTTTTGTTACGATGATTTAAAAGTAACGTAACAAATAGCAGAAATGCAGTACAACAAAACAAAATAAGATTAAACTGTTGCTCATTGTCAGTTAAAGTAATGAGAGACTAGAAACCTGTTTGGATTGCAAAGTTTGATGTTTGACCTAAAATATTTAGCATTGCCGGAGATAAAAAAGGAAATACTAAATGATTAATAAAATAGGATTAAAAGAAAAAAATAGAAGCTCATGACATACAATATTTAGCTATATCCCCATAGTGGAAAAATAGAATTGTAAAGAAACGAAAAACCAATTTAGAAAAATTGCTTTTATGTAAAAAGAAACTATTTTACAAGTATAAGCAAAAAATCGAAGAAACAGAAGTATGAATATACAAACAATTCAAAAGAAAATGGCAAACCTAAATTAATAAGTTACAGGAAGTAAAACATAGAAGGAATGAGTTTTGGAAAAGTAAAAGTGGACAGAAAAAATTTTTGAATAATTTTAAGTAATTAGAAAAAAGGTAATTGTAAGCAAAATAGAAATTAAAACAAGTTTTATAAAATAAACCAAAAAATAATAGGCGTTATAATAAAAATAAGAAATAGAAAAGTTTTGTAAGTTGCAGAATTATAGCACCACATTTGAAGCATAGTATCTACACTTTTAATTAAAGAAGGCAATTTAAATGCATACAAAGGTGTGAAAAATATTCATCCTATGTATCAAGACAATTATTAGAACTCTTATGCACGAGTGCACCAAATAAATAATTGGCAATGTGGTTTTAGAACCGAAGAGTAAAAAATTATAAATGAAAATCTGTTAATAAATTATTAAATACAAAATAGAACTATGCTGCACCTTTACCGATTTTAAAAGAGAGTACGAATCATAAAAAATAAATTTCTCCATTTTTGATCATTGAGGTCAATGGCTTTAAAAAATACTTCTATGTACATTATTTTACATGTTTTTAAGTTGCTAAAAGCCTTATTTTATGTTTAATTATATATACCTTAATAATCATTGGATCTGAAAGTGCGTCGATATATTTACAGCTCAAGTGTCTGTCCATACATGGAGGTGCTTTAATGTTTCTGCAATAATCAAACGGATGTTCGTGGTTAACTATAGCGATGTTTATGTCCTTCACATCGTTGCCCACCGCCGTTAGAAGAGCTAACATGGAAATGACGGGGAATAACAATGTAAAAACAGTTCCGCTAAAAATATAAACTTTTATCTCGTTAAATTATATGACTCTTCATCAATGCTCTTACCAAATATTCCTAGATAACTGCACTCGGTTCTTAGTCAAAAGTGCCTGAAATCTGTTTTTATTTACACTTAGCTCCCCTAGTACGTATTTATAACAAATACGTCTCACTTCGACTGCCTTCAAGTTCTGAAACGAAATAACTTTTGTGCATGCTTAAACGCATTTCTGCGGCGTAAAACACTTACGGATTGGGGAGCGCTAACTTCCTTTTTCGGTGGCGATGCACATTTAGTAAAATGTTCTGGAAGACTAGGCTTAACGTTATTGGCATTTTGATCTGCATTTGTAGACTGTAGCTGCTGTTTGCTAAGTATCAAAAATACCTTTTCTAAGGTTGAGGCTTCGTACAAAGAGAGAAGCTTTTCAGGGGCGTCTTCCGCTAGCAGTTTGCCTTCGCGCATGAATCCCACCTAAAATAACAGATTTTTATGGTTTTCCTTTTATACTATTTCTTATTTTTATAATTTGGTAAAACTAAGTAATTGTAAAAACATGACTAATATTTGCTATTGCTATATAACTTTCCATTTTCCATTTACCTTATTGCAAAAACAAGTTTTTTGCATAACCACCAAAATTCTAAACGATAAACATAAAAATGAAATGGCTATTCGAATGCAATTAAGGAATAAACTTTTTAATAATTAATTTATTATACAGTTTTAAAGAAAAATTAGGAAAAGGAAGGTTATTGTTTAGTGATAGAACAAAAGCTCGAGTATTTTATATGAAAAACGAAATTCATTTTGATTCTTCAGCCGAAGTTTTTATATTGGATGCTTACATTATTTATAAAGGATGGATTTTGTTATCAGATGCAATACAAGCGAAACATATTAGTATAGAAAAGATGCTACTGTGCAGAAAACCTTCAATATACAGAATTTCATATTTAAGAAGCAGGCATAGAAAATGCTACCAGTAAAGCGATAGAAGAGAAGAGGAAAATAAGAAACAAAAAAGGTCTCAGAATATGGAACAAAGAATTACAATCAGATAAATAACAAACATCGTATATAAACCTGCTTCAGAAGAATATACAAGAAACAAAAAATCTATAACGAACAGTGAGCATGATACATATGGAAGTCAAATGTAGCATATACAGTCGTGAGATATTTAAATAAAACAGAGTCATATGCAGTGAAATTAAACATGCTGTACAAAGAAATGAAGGCCAAAAATAATGAAATGACTCTAATGATGACAATTAATAATAGTTCCCCGTAACAGGCCACGAAGGCCTATGGGGTCGTAACAGGATAGGTCTGCTACAATCTAGAGCCTATGGTACATAAGGGTAGTAACGTGGCTAGTGCTGTAGCGACCGCCTATTATTACCCCAGTAAGTTTGATCTCCAGGTGCTCATTTATTGTAGCCTGAGTCGAGCTGGGCTGTAAAAATACCAGCGATTGAATTGGGGAGAGCGGGATTCGAACCCACAACTCTTGGTTTCGTAGTCTAGTGACCTAACCACTAAACCATCTGGGCTCACTAATGATGACAATTACCTTTTTTAAATTTATGAGATTACAAAGTTAGGAAACACATTATAGAATACGAAAAACAGAAAATCTATAATAGTAGAAGCCAAAACTATAGAGGCATTAATCTGCCGAATAGACAAACACCTAGCACCAATTTTCCATATCTTGAGTAAAGTCTTTCCAATTTAGTTTCTCAAGATTTTTTAGTTCGTCTTTTTCGAGGTTTCCTTCTGGTGTCCTGTTTTGGATACCCATCCTTTCCTATTCGCCACAGACATCAAAACTATCTTTCTCTAGACTTTGATCCGTTACGATAATTGCCGCCTATTTTACATCTCTTGCAGTTCAGAATTTATTCTCTGTCGCCATCTTCCTAGGTTTTTATTATATACCGAGCCACATACTTTTTAAAATTTTTCTTTTAAATCGGTTTAATAATTTTGGTTTTTAATAATGTTCAAGGTTGGTTTACGTTTCACAACCATAGCGGACAACTGGTTTGGCGTAGTTTCTCTTTACAATGCTTATTCAAAAGCTTAGATGGAAGTAGATAATCTATGCACATATTACACTATGAATACTATTCGTTGCTGTTACATATGTTCCAATTTATTTGTGTTTGCTTGGTTTTTTAAATTTTTTGTCTGCTAGTACGATGTCTTTTTTATTGTGTCGAGGTCTTCTTGTTGCAGTTAAATATTTATTTTCTTCTTCATTTACTTGTAAGCCAAATCACTGTGTGCCATTTATCAATTTCATTAATGCTTCACTAATTGTAGTGTCGTTTTTTCCTATTATGGTTGCATCGTCTGCAAAAGCTAATAATTGTATTTGTCTGTTGTATGCATACTCATTCACCTAGATTGAGCGTAACGTTTTTTATTACACTTTCTAATATTAAGTTGAAGAGCAGTGTCGATATTATGTTCCCTGTTCTACCCCTTTTTATATTTCAAAGTCTCTTCTATTTTAGACATACTTTTGCTCCATATATTTTCATTTTGGAGTTTCCTCTTAATTTACTTGGGATTTTATAATATTTTAATGTACGCAAATATAAAACTTACTGCAGAAATAGAAAAAGAAAGAAAGACAAGTTTTGGAATATTTGTAATTGATACATTAATGACATCCTCAAATATGGAAAATATGAAAAAACGTTAAAATTAAGTTCTAGAAGAGCATGGCCATATCAGTACTGATATATGCAAGCAAAAGTTTGGTAAATAGTAAAAAGGTGAATAGAAATGTACAAACGGCAGAAATGAGCTTTTTAAGAAGAGTAAAAGTGCATGAGAAGGATTTAATACGAAATGGAGATGTGCGAAATGAACTAAGTACCTGCACTATAAACGAAAGAATAGTTGTTTACAAAGAAAAAAATTTCCAAACACAACTCCAAAATCAAAAGCGATGCAGGTTTTTCGAAAAAGTCATAAATAAAGCTTTGCAAAAATAGAACAGGCGAATTTTTAAACTCTGTAGTGCAGAAGAGGAAGAAGACTTTCAGGCATTTAGAAGAATTTAAGTTTTTTTCGCATCTTTTTTAAAATTACATGAAATAAAAAGGTCTTTCTAGTTCCTCCTGGTGCATCAATGAAGTAAATGTAAAAACTGTTGTTATTTTGATATAAATAACTTGTTGTTCAGCATTTAATCTGTTTTCTATTTCCAAAACTGGTTGCCTTAAATTTTCAATGCTAACAGGTAGCTCATTTTAAATTATTAAATCTATTATTGGCATATTTGGAAAATCATTTAAAGATTTATTATTTCGTCGCAAACGTCTAAAGTTTTTTTTATAAACAAACTCTCGGGACACATTCTGTCCACGTCGTTGAACATAGGCTTTATAGATATCTTCAGAAAAATCATTTTTAAACTGTTCCCACAATTCTGCAGGGTTTAAGAAATCGCAAAAGAACAAAATTGTTACAAATAATTCTCTTAATTGTTCTGGGCTTTGTGAATTTCGAGCCTCATCAAATGTAAATTTCCACTCATCATCATTTTCAATTAAACCTCTGAAAAAAGCTGCATCTTGATATGTTTCATAAACCTGGCCATCTATAGTTTTTAAATCTGCAAAGCATTTTGCTCCTGGAACGTAATACAAAAGCAATTTGAGGTAAAACAACTCCTTATTTCTAATAGGAACAGTATACATTCTACCAGTTGTGGCAACATTTCTTCTTCTTTTATTCCACTTCTTAGTTGATTGATTTCAGTTATAACATTGTGGAATATCAACATAGCATAACTCATTTGCTGTTGGATCATTTTGATTTAATTTAAACCAAGCAGTTAATTTGGTTTCAGAATTTTTTTCAAAATTGTTGAGGATTTTCTTCTTTTCCCCTAAAGTAAACCATTTGTTGATGTTCGAAATGTACTGGTAAACGTGTAGCATTAGTTGATTCATCACTCACTGAATAGCCAAATATTTGCCATAAAGCCTCTGAAGTTAATGTATATCTACCATCAACATATAACTTGACTTCGTTCATGTTAGAGTCATCTGAAGTAGCTATTTGCATAACCGCTCTGTCAGATCCTTTGTAGATAAAGATACTTTACAGATGTTATTGTGCTGCAAAACTCCACATTAATATGAGTATTATATTTTTTGCACAAATACATTATGGTATAATATAACGATTATCTAATCTTGTGGAACCAATTTCTACGTACTTTCCATCATTTCGTCTTCGATATGACGGAAATCCATCAGGTAAAAGAGATGTACTTTATTGAAATTCTTTAGGAGAGTGCTTTCTACATCATTTGGTTTTTTGGTTCATACATGGCGCGTTTAAAAATCCAACACCACGTGGCCATAGATTAAGTTTCGTTTAACTATTTCATACAGATTAGCATTAGTTTGATCTGGTATTTCAGCAGAAATTACTGAATCAATATCATTCACCTCAATGTGATCATTAGAATCTAATATCAATAAGATATGTGCATGAGGTAATCCACGCTTTTAAAATTCAATAACATAAATATATGCAATCATTTTTCCAAAAAAATTTTTAACAATATTTTCCATTAAGGTTTTTAATTTCTGATTACAAACTCAAACGCATAAATCAGTTCTCTCATTTTCAGACTGATTATGTTTGAGATTTTCTGTTATTTCTTTCCATTTTGAATTGCATGTGAAAGGAATAAATAAATTTGGTTTTCCAAATTTTTTAACTATTGCCACTGCACCTTTATATTTTTGATGCATATATCTTGGACCACCGACAAATGAACTGCTTAAAATAATACGTTGTCCAAGATGGTTCAAGTTTAAATCATCAGTGTTCAAAGCATCTTGTACTCTATTGTACAAATCAGCTCTAATTGAATGTCGATGCTGCTGCATTCATAACAATCGCAAGTGTTCAATTTTAGTATACATGTCAACAATGTATTGTTATAACAATTTGCAGCAGAAGTGCAAATATGAGTCTTCTCTATAGTGTAAACGATAAGAATAATATTCATTGGTGTAACAGTATTTCTGTTTTCTTGTTCAAAATCATTTTGTTCTTAATTGCCATTATTATCATTGTTGTCGGTTATTGTGTTAACAGGAATATTTGGGTACCACTCTTTATCACCAAGAGTAAAAAGCAAAACATAATCCAATGAATCATACATTTGCATGAAATTTACTAATGTGTTTAACAGTTCTATCATGTAATTGCAATATTTTTTGATTGGTTTCGCTTCATCGTCTGATAATATTATTGCTACATCAAAAGATGTTGAAAAACTTTATGTCCGCAAATTTACATTGTTAAAATTTCCTTTTAAAAGAATTTTCATATTTACATTTTGAAAATCGGCAATTTCCAATGAACTAATTTGATCTAATTGTGTTTTGAAAAAGGAATAATAAGGATTATAATTCTGCATAATTGTAGGTAATAATTCAATTGTATTTCTGTCCAAATTATTAAACACACTTAATCGATTGTTAATTTCATGATCAGTGTCATAAAAGTAAATCTGACCATATTTTGGTTGACCATGAGCGGGCAATAAAGAAGGGATTGCATGAATCTTATAATTTGCAATTCCACGATTAAATTCTTCTTCTTTAGCTCCTAAAGAAGCAAAAGCCATAACTGAGTTGTATGCCCTAATGTTTTTCTAAATGATTTGCCTTGATCATCTTACGAAATCAGCAAATTTTTAAGCAATTCTGGTAGTTCTGAAAGTGGTGGCAATTTTACTTTCCTTTTTAACAATATCGAGAAAATTGTGGATTTGAAAGTGTAGAATTAGTTAGCTTTCTTGCTTCCAAAATAAAGCATTACAAAAGTTACATTTGAAATTCATTACGCTCAAATAATGCGAAGTCACATTAGTTCGTTGTCTTGCAATTTTATAAGTAGTGGAATTTCTTTCTCTTTGTGTATCTCTTTCTTCTTGACTTAATTATTCTGGTCTAGATCTTTGTCCTTCTCTATTTGCAGCTTTTTGAGTATCTCCTCTAAATTGCCCATTTGTGGTAACAAATAGTAAGGGCTACATAATGGCTATTTTTATTTTAATTTATGAAAATTTTCCAAAAATTTAATATTTTATTTATTAAAATCTTTAAGAGAGTTACTTATGTGCTTAACTGTAGTAATAAATATTATTGCGCACAGTAATAAAGCACTGTTTGCAATTACGCATATGTTTGTTTATATTTGTTATTGCTATAACAACGCTAGTTTATGGTTAGTTTGCCATGTTGTGACGACACACCTTATTTGCATTATAGTATTTAAAGATATTTCTGCACCATAAAGCAGAACAGGTTTAATGAGTTTACTTAAATTTGTATTTTTGTTCTTTTTAACTATAATGTTATTTCCACTATTAGACAGCACACACAAATTCGTTTAGTTCTTCAAAACTATTAATATTCAGCTTCAAGTTGTTTACTGAACACTCTTTTATTTTATTTATGCGTACTTTGTCTTCTGTTTACTCATTCGCAACACATTCAAGGTTCGATAATGCATGTTCCAGTTTGCCTCTTGATCTTGCTATCAAATTAATGTCGCCCGCGTGGGCGAGAATCTACATGGATTTATCAAAAATTGTGCTTTTTAAATTTGATAATCTAACGTGGCACTCCAGGGCTATGTTGAAGATAAGGCATGACAATAATTTAAGATAAGGGTAGTTTGTGTCTTCTTGAATTCTAATCATATTTTTAGTGCTTCTGAATGTGAGTTCTATAAAGTTCGATTAAGTGCATCTGAATGTTTTTTTTTTGCTTTCTCCCTCAAAGCCAACAAAGATGGGTTTCTACATTATCTTCCCAGATATTTCAACCATTTGTCTAAGGGCGCATAGCTAGTCGAAAACCATTTTGGTGGCTATCTATTTTTCCTCATTTGCGGCGATAATCTAGAGCGTAGAATTTTTAAGAATATTTTGTTACATATATTTGAGTGTACTTAATCCGCCTTCTTGTGCCGATAATACTTACGGTCCACTCTTGAGATAATTCTGCTCTTCTAAATTCTTACCAAAGGCAAACAAAAACTCTCATTAAAGTTATGACACCCTAACGAGATATAGAGGCTCTGGGACGCGTTATAATTGCATCTCGATGTTACTAATATTATGCGTTTGATTTGGTAATTATTACGGCAACGTTTTGAGATATACCAGGCAAGTAATATACTAATTTATTGAAATACACAGAAATCTGCTTACTAGCAGTACAGATCATGGTGTACTCTGCTCTGCATTTAATTGCGGAAACTCGTACTATTATATTATAAGATAAGATATGAAACATATAACGGATCATTGCTTATAAAAACATCATCAAAATGGTATGATGCAAGTCACTGTTTCATGTATATAACCGACATTTTTGCCAACTTCCGACTGAAGTTCATCGTTAAATACAGTTGAGCGGCCATTTATCGCCTCATCGTGCACGTTAGTGCGACATTATTGACGTATGACACTTTCATTAAACACGTTTGGTCCGCAAACATACAGTTCGCGGTGAATCGCAGTTTCCAAAAGTATTTTCAAACACAGAAATAGTATTACTGCACGCACTTAACATTTGGCGGGATTTTCTATAACCGCGTTCATTTTCAATTGATCTAACGGGCGAGTCAACTGTAACAAAACTGCACACTACCTAGTGAGCTATTGCGTACAGCGCCACAGAACGGGAGTCGCTAACGGAAGTTTCTTTGCGAGTTACCCTCATATAAGATTCAAACAATTTTAATGTATATTTGGAAAGTGACTCTTAATTTTCTATTGGAAACAAAATATTATTGTACAAAACAGCATTCAATTCATCGATATGTGGCATATAACTGTATATATAAATATATATAAATATCTAAACATTGATATTTCAAATGAAAATTTAAAAATCCACACTTCGAAATGGACTTACGATCTTATTTATGAAAAAACCCTATAAATTCCCTGAAAATATTGTTAATTATTATCATTAAAAAAATAAACATTTAGCCACATGACTTTGGGAAAGCGAACAAACTCGACTTAGGATTTCATTTAGTCGTAAATATTAGATGGCACATCTAACGATTGTTAAACGAATTTAAAAATTCATACTCTAGCGCTAATTAGTAGGTTGTAAATATGCAAACATAAATAAAAAAATTAACACTCTAAGTGCATTATGTAATTTGGTTAAGTCGTTAGTCTGAATTAGCTGTACACGAATATTATTGTGTTTTTACAGCATGATAACGTGCAATTTCAATTAAATGAAGTTCGGAAAAAGTAAAAAAAAACACACGTTGTTTAAATTATGGGTTAAAGTAAAAAAAGAGGATTTAGTTTTAGAAAAAACATTTCGTTTATTTACTGGTTGGTAAAGTTATGACATTATTTTAAAAGGTAAATATTGTTATTAAATGCGGAATAGGATGTTCGATAAATGTCCTTCGTGGCTCATTTAACATTTTCAAATTCTAACATAATTCTCGATTACTTTTTCTCATAATTGTGACTCAAATTCGTTAACAACTCTTCAAACTTTTGCTTTTAATTCAGGAATTATTCTTATTTTTGTAGCATGAATTTTGGTCTTTACGAATCCCGTAATGTGAGGTCATAAGATGGTAACTAGCTCACTTCGTTGTTTTCGGAAATAAGTCGCCCATTAATTTTTTCTCCAACAATTGGATTGCCTCACGCATCCTATGATAGTGGCGCCGTTCTGCTGCAACCTCAAGTCATGCAAATTCATGCCGTTCAAATGATAAAAATTAATATCACGATAACCTTCACGACTGATAGTCATTGTTTCCGGGATCATTTCCAAGAAAGAATAGCCCAATCATTCTATCAGTATAAAATCCATACTAAACTGTTACTATTTGAATATGCATAAGCCCCTCTCGAGTGACCCTGGATTTTTTACGCTCCAAGTACGATAGTTTTGCTTGTTGACATACTCAGTATGGTGGAAATGCGAAGATTTTTTTACCAAAATTTCCGTAAACGACTTAATTCTCTAGTACCCAATCGGCAAATATGTAACGTTTGAAATAATTATTTGTCTTTAGTTCCTGGGTTAGATGGAGCTTGAATGGATGCAGATTCCGATGTTTTGTTAAAATCCGCTGCATGGTGCTTTTTGAAATGTTCAGTTGCAGTTACCCATAGCGCACTCAGGTTTCTGGACACCGTCACGCTATCGTTCGCGATGGCATTGTTTTTATCTGAACGGCCAGTACGAGGTCGGCCTGATTCTTTGTTTTCTGCAACTGAACCTGTTCACCCAAATTTTTTAATCAATCAATTTGTGCACAATCTCGGTGAAGGATTTCGTGCTTGTAATTAATTTCAAGAATTGTCACTCACTCCTCCGTTGAGCAGCGCTCCATATTGACTAACCACAATGTGTTTACTACAAAATGTCGCGAAGCAGAACGCTGCCAAATTAATTTTGCGTTTGTTTTGGGACACCCGTTATGAGAACAAATAAAGGTTTTTGTCATTAAAATAGGTTTTGCAATAAAATTTTGGAATATTTAATATGATTTAGAAGGTACATATCAATCCAAGTAATGGAAGAATTCTACCTAACCAAGTGAAAAAAACATAGATGACCAAGATAGAGTTCAAAACGATCATGCCCGTTCTCCAAGGATGGAATCGTTTTGGTTGTTTAAAATTATAACCACAAACTAATCACCAAATTGGAACGACAAGAAAATCTAATTATATTCAAATATAAAATAAATATACAGCAGAAAATTAAATACGATTGACTAATAATTACTTGCAGACCGATATTTAAACAATAATATAATTTTTTCTTTTATACTGCAAAATTATACCTTATGTGCTTGTCGAGCTTCTTCAATATAGTGTGTCGTTATGATTACGGTTTTACTCTCCAGCTTTGTTAAGCGCAGCAGATAACTCCAGATGCTACAAAATCACATAAATCACAAACCTAATTAGAAGCGCACCAAAGCGAATTACACTTCTCTCAAAATGGGATCTAGGCCAACTGTAGGCTCGTCCAAGATGAGAAGGTCCGGATTGTTAATTAGCGCGCAGGCTAAAGAGACGCGCCTTTGCTCTCCCCCGCTGCAGTTCTTAATAAGTCTAAAATCCACAAAATTGCCGCGAGTTGCTTACTTGCTAGAAAACTTACTTGTTGGATGCGGGCAGGTCTAGCAGAGCTGTCAGGCTTTCGAATCGCTCCCCGATCGAGCTGCAGGGAATGCCAAATATCTTTCCGAAGTAATAAACGGCTTCCTTTATCGTAAAAGAAAATGTTAGGCCGATATCTTGCGGCATGTACCCTATCCGGGAGAGCGGCACGTTTGCTACCCCAATTTCGTTTCCCAGCACACACAGCTTTCCACTTTTTAAACGCTTGATGCCGACTAAGCAATTGAGAAGGGTGGTTTTGCCACAACCGCTAGCTCCTAGCAGGCCATAACTAACTTTCCGGTCAGCAGAAAAATAAAAGCCACTATTGTTTACTTACATGGTTCCGTGCGGTACGTGCATGGAAAAATTGTTTAGAATGGTTTTGGAGGCGTAAAATTTGAGGGCATTTTCCACGTAAATCGCGAAGTGGTGGCCCGCTGCAGTCTGAACGTGCATGTTCACTGAACTGTTAACGTCACGAATAATTTGTATTGAGCGATTCGTATACTGCAGCTTTGCTATTCATTTGCGGCGTTTTAGTGCGTCGAAAACAACGTTTAATTGCAACAAGGTGTCGTAAACGGTTCTGAAATAGGGAAGTGGGAGACCAAAGGAATATTTAATCGACTAGTGGGCCACCGGTGTTGTAGGCGAGACACTGGAAGCATTTCAATGCAGGTAGGCAGGCTACAAACACGTGCTGTCTGATAAGTTTTTATTATTACGTTGGACATGGTTAATGACTAAACAGCTTTTAAACAAACATACTCAACGGTTCCAACAGGTGGGGTGCAGCTAATGCAAAACACCAACGCTGTCGCCTTAGAAATATTTCAACAGGATTAAATTTTCATCATGTCGCTGCAGCTAGCGTGTACAAACACTGATTATCATCTAACATTAAATAATACTATAACTTATTTAAATTGGTCGTGCGCATAATAACAATTCGAAATTGTTTTGTATAGTTGTCACAATACGTTGGGGTCCGCGTAACACAACAGAAACTATAGCGAAGTGTATTGCAGCAGTTATTAGTTCACGCTTTACAATCCAATTTCGAAACAGTCTTTGGAATGATGTGTTCGCTTAACATTTAACAGTTACCCCTAACCTAGTTATAGCAAGCTCTACCAGGTAGGTGTTGTTCAACATTCATTAAATATTTAATCAATTCCTTTAACAAATCTGTTAAATTTCTGCATACATCAATCTTATTAAATTAGCAATTAAATACCTCCTATAATTTAATACTTTTGGGGGAATTTGACTCAGCTGGCATTGTTTTCGGAAACACTTTAGCGCACTTCATATACAGGAAAACACTGCCAGTTGACTAATTAATTAATTATGGGTTTTGAAGCTAAATCATTCTCTTTATATTTAGTTGAGGGACGGTAACATGCACTTCGGGGTTAAATAAAAGCACAACATAAACGTAAAATGCACTTATCCATAACGGTGCTTATAGGTATCATAGGACGTGCTCTTTTCAGTCACAACGATACTAACATTTACAAAAATAGGAGAATTATTTAAACTACGTTTTTATTTTGGGCATCAGAAACCACTTTATTTTCTTACGAAAAGAGGCCTGCTACTCGATGTTATGTAGAAGTTTCTCTTCGGATACAGCGAGCTCCTCGGCGTACATTTTTCGACGTTTTCGCTGATCGTATATATTGAAGAGATCTTTAGCCCGTAGCGGTAGGGTATTATCTGAAAGTTTGGCCCCGGCGTCTCGTCCAGGCTGCAGCTCGACGAACCCAAATTTAATAGTAAAGGCCGTTTTTGGGAGTCGGAGCCGAAAGTTCTGCTAAAAAAGTTGGAGATGTGTTTCGGTGTAGACAGCTTTATAGACAACGGCCGCTTAGTTGAAGAGAACGGCGCTTTGCAGTTATATTTAAAGTCATTTTTGAACTGCGCATTCGACAGAGCAAAAATATTGTTGATGTTATTCAAGTTGTTTTGCTTCGGCAAGTATACGTAATTGTTCTTCGATAAATTGTTGCTGTTGATGTTGTTGTAGTAATACTGCGCAAATTTTCCGTTATTCAGGTTCTTCCGGCTAGTTAGGGAATACCACGTGGTGGATGAGGTATTGTTGTTTTTGTAGGGCGTTCTTCGAGTAGTGGTAGTATATCTTATTCAAAGTGGTCTGCGCTGGTTTCTGCTTGAAGCAACTGCACATTTGAGTTGCTTGACAGGCGACCTCGGTGCGTTGTCACACTTCCTGGAGGAACTTCACCGGACAGACTCCCTGGCGGTTATCCCCGGAGCGGATCATCACCATGCCGTCGATTTCTTCGCCTATTTGGATTACGATTTGGTCCCTTAGCAGCATTAGGCCGTTGTCGCCGTCCGACAATTGCAGATTGTGAGTCACCTGTGAAGCAAAAACGTATTAAGTAATCGGCCTCATTGATATGCCACAGCTTAGGCGAGCGTACTTGAATGAAGATTTATTGGGGTCACAGGTACAAACTGTATGGGGAGTTTAGCAATGAACTCACGTTTACCCAACTAGGCGGTGTTATTTAAAAGTGTCGAAAACGCAGGAATTGGTGTGGCATAAAGCCGCAGATACGCATAATTTACAGTCAGTTAAAGTTGTACATTAAACAAAAGTAAAATAAATTTACTATGCAACACTTAAGAGCCAAAATTTAGTAAAAATGTAAGTAGTTTAATATCACTAAGGTATGTTTAAAATAAATTTTAAGTATTAATCTTTATTCATGTTTAACAGATGTATGTAACACCAGTTTATATAAAAATTTGTTAAATAAACTTAAAAAGTATTTATATGGTAAAATAGATTTAACTGAATAAAACGCATATAAAAAAATATGAACTAAGGAAAAACCAACGCATATAAAACAATTGTTTTTGGGGCGCAGTAACTTATTAGCAACGAATAAATTTTGAACAAATAAATAAATAACCATTTAGGTTGCATAAAACTTACTTTTGATAGTACACACAAAAAAAATAAATAAATATCTACCAAAGATGACTAACTATTAATGAAGAAATGATGTGAAATTTAAATAAGAACAATATACTTAATAACAAATGGATAAGAAAATAGAGTAAACAAAATAAGCTTATTTACTTTTTTTGACATTTATTTGAATTTACAATCTACTTTACGCAATGTCCACTGATGTTTCTCCTTATATATCACTATTCTGCAGCTTAGTGTTGTTGAGGTAAGTCTGCAGGCTGGGTTTTGTTTAATCTTCTTTTGCTCGATCCATCCCTGTATAAGTTATCTATGAGAATGTTTGTATTTCCTAGTCTGTTTCCAGAATTGGTGGCAATAGTATCAATTACTTCTGTGATATATGGGATTTGCAGATCTTGATGCAGCATTAGTTTGCTGATGTACCATGTGCTTTGTTCTGGAAGGTTTGTATTGTTTTTTAACCTAGTGGACTTGGCACATCTCCAGAGCTGTATGCCGTATGACCAGATAGGTTTTAGCATCGTCTTGTGCAGAATAATTTTGTTCTCGATTGAAAGTTTTGATTTACGGCCCATGAGCAAGTACATCTGTCTGAATTTGAGATCTAGCTGACTTCGTTTTGTTTGTATGTGTTTCTACGACGTTAAGCGTTGGTCAAGATGTAATCCTAGATAATTAAATTCTAATTTTGCAGGTACAGTGGCTCCATTAACTGTTACGGGAGGGTAGATTTAAGTGCGGGTGGTGAATTTTATTTAGACAGATTTAGATTGGTTTATCGTGATTCTCCACTTATTGAACCTTTCACTAAGTTGATTTAGGAGGGTTTGCATGTTTTGGGAAGAAGTTACAAGATCGTTATCTGATGATAGGATAGCAACATCATCGGCAAATGCACCAATAATAGTGTTTTTGGTTTCAGGTAAGTCAGAAGTATATATAAGGTATAGCAGCGAGCCAATTACGCTTCCTTGCGGTACACCCGATCATATGGGGTAGTAGGGAGAGTCAACATCATTATGCTTTACAGAGAAATTCCTATCGGCGAGATAAGATTTTAGGAGGATATAATAATTATTGTTAACCATATTTTTGAGTTTGTACAGGAGGTCCTCATGCCACACTTTGTCAAACGCTTGGGATACATCAAAGAATACCCCGTTGCGGTATTCCTTTTCCTCTATGCTTTTAGATATCTGGTTGACTATGTTGACATATTTTCCCGAAAGTCATACTGGTAGTTGGGCAGTAGATGTGTTAATTGGTTGTCTTCCTGGATCCGTTTAAGTAGCAGCATCTCAAATATTTTAGAAATAATGGGCAGTAAACTGATAGGCCTATATGAAGAGGTTTCTTGTGGGGGTTTTCCACTTTTAGGTATCATTATTATTACTGCGTATTTCCATGTAATAGAAAAATAGCGGAGGCTTAGGATGCGGTTGAAAATTGTTGTGAGGAGAATCAGAGCTTCCGGGGTAGCATTTTTAGTATTTGTCCGGTCATTAGATCATACTCCGGAGCTTTATGTTGGTTTAGCTTGGTTATTTCTTTTTTAACTTCTGACAGGCTAACGGCTCTTGCTGGCGGCGACATTTGACAGGGTGTGTCATCATTTGGGACGCCAGGTATTGGTCCTACCGGTTAAAAGACGTAAGATAAGTAAGTTGCAAAGGTGTCAGCCTTTTCTTAGTCGGAACGGGCCCACTCATTGTTAAGTTTCCTTATCGGTGATTTTGGTGGTGTGGGTTTTTTACATTTTTTAGTAGCTTTCCATAGGCTGTGGTCGTTAGAGGATATATTCTGGATGTATACTTCAAAGGTTGAGTTACCATCTTTATTGAGTGCTGTGGTAAGTTGTCTGAATAGTATTCTGTAACAGTGTAGGTTATCCAGGTTACGTGATCTGCCTCTGGCTCGCCGCTTTTCATTAATGAGATGTTGGATGTGTAATGGGGTGGTGATAGGACTTATTGTTTGCTGTTCAGTTCTAACATTCTTCTTGAATAAGGGTAGTAAAATATTGAGCGGCGGCGTCAAGTTCCTGTGTATTTTTAATGCGTATATTGAGATTTATGTTTGCATTTATATAACCTGCAAATTTTTCCCAATCAGTGAGAAACGTTTTATTAACAAACTTTTTTAATTACGTTATTTATGGCACGTAACGTTTTGATGGAGCAGCTCATAGCGGAACCCACAACAGTAAAATATCATATGAACAAGAACTTTGTGGAAGACTAACCTCAATACACTAGTGTCATTGTAAAAGACTGGTTAGAACCAATTACAGTTGTAGCCATATACTGTCTACCTAAACATACTACAAAAAAAAAACAGAACACGGAGTTCTTTAATATCCTTGGTTACAGATTTATTGCTGAGAGTGACTATAACGTAAATCATCCCTAGTAAGGTTCCAGGGCTTGTAATCCTACTAAGCCTACTAATCGAATAAAAGTTTCAGACGCGATAGACTTTGCATGGTTAAAGGAATAGCCGCAAATTACTTGAGTATAACATCATGCTCAAAATTGACATCAGACCACTCTCTTGCAATATCTGCAAATATAACCAATACAGAAATCTCCTTCATTCCACAACAACAACAAAAAAAACAAACAAATTGGGGTGTTTTTAAAAAACTATTGTGTAAAAAACAAACGATAATATACAGCTCTAAACAAAAAAGGATTTAGAAACTAATGTACAAGACTTAAACAAATAAATATGAACGACGGCATGGAAAGAAACAACAAAAAATAAAACATTTTACTAACCAATAAATTGTTCAAGACACGTTAAAACAAAAATTAGTAAAAAGGAAAATTAAGAAAAGAATGGTAGCAAAACTCGTTCATCACACGACAAAGCCAAATTAAATAA
Organism: Sinelater perroti; assembly: GCA_036346155.1. Lineage (NCBI taxonomy): Eukaryota > Metazoa > Arthropoda > Insecta > Coleoptera > Elateridae > Sinelater > Sinelater perroti. Next base: position 8,919,465 of record JARFIY010000265.1, read on the forward strand.
GCTAAGTATAATAGAGCTAAAAATGCTGAATAAAGAAAATAATGAAGCTATCCAAGAATACTTGCAAGGGTTAAGAGCAACGGAAACAACATGCTATTCGTTATGGGAGGCGACAAAAAATTAAAGCAACCGTAGAAGCACACCTCACAAATTAGTTGGGTAAGATCAAGCAAAGAAAAGCAGCATCATTCTCTGAATACCAAAAAAAGGTTTCAACCGTTTTCAAGAGAGGTTTCGTATACAGAAAAACTTTTAGTATAACACTTAGAAGCACCGGACCAATTAGAGTTACGGATTAGAAAGTTTAAAGTAAAAGAGGTTCAAAATATACACCATAATCTGAATGCAAAAAAATCCTAGGATGGGACCTTATAACAGGCCGGACATTAAAAAAACTCTTAGAGAAGACAATAAGAATCATAACTAATGTATATTGTTTGATGTGCCATTAAAAGGGTTTACTATCAACTACCTTGGAAAGTAGCTGCAGTAATTTTAATGCAACCATCAAATAAGTACATAGAGTTGTAAGCAAAATCAACAAAGATCTTAAAAACTTAAAATATTGTACAACCGATGTGACCTAGACGTGACCCAGGCTATTGACAAGATCTGGCATACTGGTCTAGTATTCAAGCTTAAATAGCATAACATATTTCATATCCTAAAACTTTACATAAGCGAAAGGCAGTTTGTTAGATATCGGGCTGAATATGCAAATATATAGGCAGTCGCTCTGCAGGAAGCGTATTGGGACCTCTATTTAATGTACTATTCACCTTAGATCTTCCTACATTTAGAGATACGATGACTGGAACTTTTGCAGATGATACAACAAGTATGACGTCACAGAATCCAAGAATAGCATTTAGAATACTATAGGATAATCTAAAAAACGTTCAAATATGGCTTCGGAAATGGCCGACACAAGTTAACAAACGAAATGCAGTCCAGGTAACATTTAATTAGAGAAAAGGAACCTGTCCACTAGTTATACTCAACACGTTTTTGCCTCAAGAAAACTGTGGGAAGTACTTTGGTATGCATCTAGATCGTAGATTAACCTAGAAGACACACATCTGATACAAAAGAAAACAACTTGGGCATAAATTCAGTAAATTATATTGGTTAATATGAAGAACATTTTACAGCTCATTCTTAAAAACAAAAGTATTAATATATAAAATAATATTAAAGCCAGTGCGGTTATATGGTTGTTAAGTTGTGAGGTACTACATTCGCTACTAATATTGATTTCAATCTAAAGTACTAAGACTAATAATTGATGCTCCATGGTTTCTTACAAATGATATAATAAAAAGTGATCGGATGTAAATGAAGAAAGTTATAATCATAGTATAAAATACAATAACAGACATAATCAACAGACTAGCCAAGAGATTACTTACAAGATAGAATGGTTTAGCACACTTAAAAGATTTAATGTAAGAAATAGATTTGATTAATCTATACTAAACTAATGTGGAGTCCGGTACGGTACGGGAAGGCGAATGCACGCGTGAGTGAAGTGCCGATATAATTAATTCGCCGAGCGAATTAAAAGTGGTTAGAGTAATAAGCAGGTTAGAATCGAAATAAAGAGAATGGGCGAAATCTCTAAATTAAGGCATCAAAGCGAATTTTGAAGCACAGAACAGTTTCACTAAAACGCAAAGCAAGCGCATTACGATACGCGGCTATTAAAGGTCGGGAGCCGCAAATAATTGCAGCTGGAATAAAAATAAACCCGTGGCAGCGCTAAAATGATTTATGACAGCGAAGGATCGTCAATTGACGACTCCAAAAGAAAGAGAGCAGCGGAAGTAGAAATTTTTAATCGTAGTAAAAAGATTGTAAGAACTCCTGATAAAAAACACCCAAAAAAGGCAATGAAATGGAAGAAATTAAAGAAATGCTGAAAGAGTTAATGACGGAAGTAAAGGGAATAAGACAAGATCAACAGGTATATGTAGAGAAAATTAAACAATTAAAGGAGGGAAACGCAAGATTACGAGAAAAAATTAATAACTTAAAGGAAAAGCTGCAAAGTATAGAAAAGAAGGGAAAGAAAAATAACGTAGTACTGACAGGCGTGCCATTGCGTGAAAACCGAAGTAAAGAAGGAGTAGAAGAATTCTAAAGGCGGAGCTCAAGGTCAACACAAAAATAAAAGAAGCAGAATTAATACGTCCAAAAAATTGTCAACCCTTTGTAACAGCCAAACTCGAAAACTGGGAGAAAAAAATGCAAGTAATGAAGGCAAAAAATGCATTAAAAGGTACAAACAGATATATCGAAGATGAGAGAAAAATACAAGCACATCTAAGAAACATAGTAAAAATGGAAAGAGCTAAAGGAAAGGAAGCAACGATAGGGTACAAGAAAATTTTCTAGAACAAAGAATAATGGAACTGGGATGCAGTAAAAGAGAAATTAATAAAAGCTAATGAAAAAGGAAGTACAAAAAACTAACGGTATCGAATAAGGGGCAGGAAGTAATTATAATGAACATGGCAACTAATAAGGCAAATAAATATGGAAATATCCGACAAAAAACAGAAAACAAAGACAATATTGAAAAAACGGTAAAGTGCGATAATAAAACCCATAAATTGTTTATGGAAACGTGGAATGTGAGAGGAACATACGAAGAAGGCGCATTATTAAAATTAATAAAAGAAATTGCAAAACAAAAAGTGGATGTCTTAGCAGTGCAAGAAACTAAACAAATACAAAAGAAGTAACGGAGGTAGACATATTTCTGAACAGCGGTGGAGACAATAGAATGCTGGGTACAGGTTTGTTAATAAGCAATAAACTTAAACAAGCAATTTTAAACTTTAAACCAGTATCAGATAGAATCTGCATCTTAAGACTTAAAGGAAGGTACCAAAATATAACCCTTGTAAATGTGCGTGCATCAACAGAAACGGTCCAAATAGATGATAAGGAGGAATTCTCCGAAATGTTAGAAACGGAGTACAACAAAATACCAAAATATGATCTTAAACTAGTATTGGAGGATGTAAACGCCGAAATAGGGAGGGAAGAAGTATATAGACCCACAATTGGAAAATTAACAAACATACGCAATCCAACGAAAATGGGAAATTATTAATTGATTTCGCTAGAGGAAGGAACATGAAAATAAAAAGCACGTATTACGACATCAAAGAAATACATAAGGGAACATGGTTATCACCAGACCATAGGTATACAAATAAAATCGATCATGTGTCGACAGAAAGTAAAGGAGAAAGGTGCATCCAAAAGATAAGAAGTTACAGAGGCCCGGATGCAGATTCCGACCATTTTATGGTTGGAATAAAATTAAAACAAATTATACCAATCAGCACAAGCGGATCCAAGCGCAGGAAAAAGAGTAATAAAGTCACAAGCGTTCAGCAAGAAAAGGAAAGAAACAAATATGTAGAAAAAATACAAATAGGAATAGAAAACATCAATATAGAGCACCATCGACCACCGGATTACAAGCACGACGCCTAACCGGCTGAGCCATTCGCTGACTTGTGCAAACGTCAGTGGAGCACGCACAGAACATTTGGGATCAGGAGAAATCAAGAATAGAATACACTTATTTTAAGCTATCTTAGCTCCGAGGAGTTCGGAGCTCGGCAGCTAATTCTTTGAGAGATATACATAAAAAAATCCCCTTTTTAACGTGGTAATAACCGTTTCTTCCGATCCGGCAATAATCTCTGATCATCTCCGCGTAAGATTGCAACTCCTCCTATAGTTACCAATTAATTTCAAAGATCAATACCTCAGTCGAACCGATTTCTTGCAAACATCGCACGGAGATTTTAAATTTTCGATTTAGGTCACGGTTGACCTTGTAGGTCAGAACATAAATTATTATACAGTAATTAGACTGTTTGCGCCATATATCTATGTTTCATGCACTACGTGGTCAATTCTTGACGTTAGTAGGCGCATGTGGCACAACTTTGATTTATGTGAAACCGAATATATTCGAATAAATGTTATAATGCTCAGATATGGCTGATAAAACAATTATTGGCCCATTTTTTCTTCAATTGTCGACGAAACTCTGAACCGTATATTTAGCTTGGGCTGCCCGTCATTGGGACGGGCTTTTTTATTAGTAAATAAATAAATAAACACAATAATTTTTCAAACAAGGATTTGGAAAACCGAAAAACACTAATTTTTTAATTTCTTTGCAAATGTTATTATACTTTTTGTGACATCGAATTTAAATATTTAAAACATGTAAGCGTGAAAACTCCCGGTCCCAGCCAGAGCTGATAAAAATAAAACAATACGGTTATTTTCAATATATCCTCCATGTATTTCAATACATGTATTACAGCTCCAAATTAGCATTTCAACGTTCTTGGAAATATACTCCAAAGTTTTATGTGTAAAATGCTTCATAACAGTCTCTACCAACTTTTAATCGTTTTTAAATTTTTTACTTCAAAGCTCTTTCTTTAGTTTTGAAAATAGATGGTAGTCACTGGGGGTCAGTTGTAAGGTGGACGGAGAAGATCCACAAAGTTGCAGTCTTTCACAGGAATTTGGACAATTACTGTCTGATGAATAGGGGAGTTATCGTGCAGAAACCGGACAGTGTGTTCCTTTTATTCAAATAACTTACCACGATTTTCTTTGAATTCCAAAAGATCGTTGTCATAGTTTTTTTTAATTAGGCCACCTTTGCCTTTCTGGAGTTTTTTCGTTCGATTTATGTTATGCAATTGATTTTCCTTTTGCTAGGCATTCTAGTACAGGATATTTAATATTGGGCAAAATTACGCAGCAATACCATCTTAAGTGGTTGTTGTTACACGGCTTTTGAAATTTTAGGAACAAAGATGGTGCTGTTGTGGTCCTATTATTGTAGGATTACAGCCATAGAAAGGTTACAGAGAGTCCAATAATTTTTGTATGATGTGATGAAATTGGACTGTTTTTAAAATACAAATATGTAATATTACACAAAGCATTTTATTAAACAATATAAAAACATTATTACAATGTCTGATTATACGGAAATACGAGGTGTGGCAGAAAAGTAATGAGTGTCATTTTTTATTTACCAAAGTTTTTATTTTTTAACATCAATGTTATCCCCTTCAAAGTAGTTCCCTTGGGCAGCTACACACCGACCGAGACGTTGTTCCCACTGTTGGTAGCAGCTCTGGAAGTCTTCAACCGATATGGTCTTCAGCATGTCCGTTACACTCTTTTGGATGTTTTCTAAAGTCTCAAAATGACGTCCTTTGTGGACATTTTTCAGTTTAGGAAAAAGGAAAAAGTCACAAGGACTCTGGTCAGGGGAATAGGGGGGCTGGGGAACCACAGAAATGCCTTTGAGGTCCCTTTCGCATGTGGAAATGTTCAGTCAAAATTTGGCGAACGGTAAATCTGTTCAAATTTAATTGTTAATGTTAAACGACGGTCTGATCTCACGAGTGTTCACACGTTCAATGTTTTCGTTGGTTTTCGAAGTTGAAGGTCTCCCTGAAATTCCGCTGTTCCATTTTGCGTGACGCACAACCAAAATACAACTTCACTAACAGCAGTCACAAAAATCACGTAATTAACGGAACGAGTTGAAACTCGCACTGAGCTATGGGAGGGTATTTATACACGTGCTCTATCAAGGACAACAGCGTAGCGTTGCCAGATCGCTTGCAGTGTTGCCAGTCTCAATACTTTTCTGTCATACCTCGTATATTTAATAATATTTGAAAGTTTTATCTCTTAATTAAAAAATTAACTGTTACATAATCTTGTTATAATTTGATATAAATAATATTTAACTAGCCGAAGCAATATTCATGACAATAAAAGTAAGTTTAAAAAAAACAATAGCATAATTTAAATTATACACTCCAAAAAAGGTACAATTTATTTATATAGAATTTTGAGCAACAAGAAACTGCCGTCTAACTTTTTCTGCTTTTTCTCACTCACATTTCTACTTAGAAAACGTGCATGCATGCATTACATCAAAATTATTTATGTTCTTTTTGTTTTGATAAAAACTTTGCTGGCAGCAAAACAAAGCATTGATATAAACTGTATATGGATACGTGAGCAAAGCCATAAAACTTTATAAACATAAACAGTGTAAATAGTGTTAGTGGCAAACTGATCTATTAAGAACTAAGCTAGGAATCTTTTAGTTTTATAATTCGAATATTTATTTAAATATTTATTAAAATATTCAAGTAATTGAAACAGTTAAAATTGGTTTTTTGAATATTTGAGAATGGCTCTTGAATTGTTGAAAACGAGGAGTTGCCAGCAGAAAAGATATTGTTGGCGTCCTAAGCTGACAATTTTTCAGCCGCCTTTCCTCAAATTTTTTTAAGATGGGAACGTGGAACAATTTATTTACAAATGATGACAAAAGTAAGGTATGCAAAAATCTAAAGATAGACAACCACACGTACTCTCAGAGCTCAGCCACGCCAGATTTAATATCAGCTTTTATTGCTTGTCTTAGCTCTTCATTGCTTCTATTTCGTCTTCATCATGGGCTGACGTTGACATACTTGGATTATTGTTGTGTTTGTGGGGTAGGTTTTTAAGCATATTTTCATCAGTCTTTCATGGTATTGTGTGTACTCCAATTTTTTTTTCTAGGTCTCTATTCAAAATTATACCAACTCCTGCCGTTCCATCTGTCTGGGGTTGCGTATTGATTATCCTATAACTACTTGACCAAAAGTCTTGTTGTTCGGCTATCTCATTTCACTAATACTTAGTATTTCTATTTGGTTCCTTTTAATTTCCTATTTCCAGTTCTCTAATTTACCACATTCTAGTAGCGTTTTTACATTTCATCACGCGATTTTTTTTACATGTTTATTTTTCACCTTGCCTTCTTGAGTTGTCTCATCCCGGAAATTTCACTGGGGAACTATTTTACTTCTGGATACCAATTTAACTTTCGAAGACATAACATATGTACTGCGTTACTAGGGAATATTAATTAATTTGACGAAGTGGTTTCCCGTTTTCTTCTTCGTATTCATAGAATTACATTTTCGTGATTCTAGTTCTTTCAGTTATCCCGCTAATATTCAGTAGTCAGAGCCTCGTTAGTTCTCTAGCAAGGTGCACCAAATGATCACAATCATCACTCTAGCAGATAAGGTTGACATTTTTCAAATGGACAAATAGCTTATAAAATTGATGTCTTATTTTCTTTTTGTTATAAAAGTACCGTTTGCACTATTTCCATTTATCTGATATAAATTGAAACTATTTCACTACATGTACTCCAGTTACTAAACTTTTATTTGAATATTATACTTATTCGAATTCTTAATGATGATGTATCCAAATATTTGAATTAAATAAATACGAATCCCAGCCTTAAAAGTAACCATATCTTTCTTAGCTTTATTTAAAACTGGTAAATACATCTAAAATAGCGCAACTAAGTAACAAACACAAAAAAAAAAATAAATTAAAAACTGAAACGTCTACGTCATTTGCATCGCACGAGTACTGTCTATACAGTATCTAAAGTTATTTAAATAACTGAAATGGGTTAAACTTTTTACAGAACTTTAATTAATGTACTTATGGCTTCCGAACCAATTATAAAGCTTTTAGGTATTCAGTTACTTTTAGTATTTTTAATTTGTTAAAGTTCAAAGCCATATAACTTTTTGATTAAACACGCATTTTTGTAGTAAATCCAACAGTTTTGATTTGATTATTCTTAAATATATTTGTATTTTTAGTATCACAAACGCAAGCTGAGATAATATTTTCCTCCATGGGATGACTATATATACTACCTAAGGCACTAAAAGTTAGGTCTTTAAGTTGCGCAAAAAAGTACTAAAAGTATAAGAACGGTAAAAGTATTCTAACTATTAAAATTAATAATTTATGGACTATTAAAATATACTGCCACACTAACAGAATCAGGAATTCTTTATTGTAAGGGAGCGACTGCTAAGTTTGGATTGGCCTGGGTTAACGAAAACAAATGTCTCTAATAAGTAACACAATACAGGTTGTAAAAATATTCAATTTTTTGCAATTCTTTTTACTAGCTCCCCGAAAAATAAACTTTAAATTTCTGGCAATGGCTACCGCAGCTGTCGCTCAGAGAACATTTTTTAAAATATATTTAGGCCAAAGAAACGTGAAAGTTAAAAATTACAATTCGAGGACAGTTCAAGTATTATTAAAAAGTTATTTCTTATTTTAGAGGGGTACTCGCTTCGGCGGTACATATACTAAAATTGGAACGATTCACATTTTTAAATCGCCGAAAAGCGCAAACTCCGGGAAAAGTGGCAAACAACCAGACATCCTGCAAACAAGCGGAGATTTAACCAAGCCGCAGCTGACCTCAAAAAAACTCTGTCCGACATAAAGAATCAGGGTATTCAAAACTATTTGAAGTCCTTAACACCGACGGAAGCAACTGATTACTCTCTCTGGAGAGCAACCCGAAAGCTCAAACGACCAATCCAACATAAACCACCCATACGTCTTGAAAACGGAACTTGGGCTAGAACTGAACAATGACAATGAAAAGGCTCTCGCCTTTGCAACACACCTAGCGGTGGTATTTCAACCCTTCCCGTCAGAAATCAGACAAGCTGAGGAAAATATAATTCAACAATCCCTGGAGGCACCACTCCAGATGTGTCTTCCACTAACAAAATTTACAATAGCCGAAATAAAATCCCAAATTCTGACCAACCTTAACTCCCGAAAGGCTCCCGGATATGACCTAATAACGGGGAAAATTCTAAATGAGTTCCCTAAGAACGGTTTTTACTTATTTAACGCGATGTTAAGACTGTGCTTTATCCCTCCGCAATAGAAAGTCGCTACAATCATTGTCATTCCCAAACCTGGAAAACCTAAAGAACAACTAACGTCTTACAGACCAATAAGCCTGCTACCAGTCCTATCCAAGGTTTTTGAAAAACTCTTCCTAATTCGGCTCACACCTATAATGCAGGATAATAACCTACTCCCTGATCATCAATTTGGATTTCGGCAACAACACGCCACTGTCGAACCAGTACATCGAGTCGTAGAGAAGATCACCAAAGACTTTGAGGCAAAAAGGTACTTCTCAGCTGTATTTCTAGATGTAAAGCAAGCGTTCGATAAGGTTTTGCATGATGGCCTGCTATTTAAGATCAAACCTTTACTGCCTCCGGATTGCTTTCTACTTATTAAATCCTACCTTACTGACAGACATTTTTTGGTCAAACATGGTGAATATACAACTTTATTTCGCATCATCTCTGGTGTCCCTCAGGGTAGCGTGCTGGGGCCGACCCTCTACCTGTTATTTACTGCCGACCTACCAACCTTCAGAAAAATCCTGACAGCTACATATGCTGACGATACTGCGGTGCTCGCATCTGATTTCGTCTCTCTATTAGCAACCCAAAATCTGCAATCTCACCTAAATAATCTGAAACAGTGGTTTACGAAGTGGCGCATTAAGGTCAATGAGACAAAGTCTGTCCACATAACATTTACAACAAGACGAGGCACCTGCCCACCCGTCACGCTAAACAATCAACAGCTCCCACAATCTGAAAGTGTCAAATACTTAGGACTTCACCTTGATAGGCGGCTGACATGGAAAACTCACATCTGGACGAAACGAAAACAACTAAGCCTTCAGTTTCGAAAAATGTACTGGCTACTAGGACGCAACTCGCAACTGTCTCTGAATTGCAAAATCCTCCTTTACACAACTATACTTAAACCGATCTGGACATACGGTATTGAGCTCTGGGGAACAGAAAAAAAAAACATCGAAATTCTGAGACGCTTTCAAGCCAAGACGTTGCGTAACCTCGTGGACGCAGCATGGTATGTATCCAACGAGATTATACGTCGTGACCTAGGCATACCTTCAGTAAATGAAGAAATCCGGCGTCACACGGTACGCTACTGTGACAGGCTTTATGTCCGCCCAAACGCCCTTGTCGAGGGCCTTCTCGATGTTGCCGAAGATGAGCCACGACTTAAACGGATTAAAACTCTGGATCTTCCAAACCGCTTCGAGTGAGTGATAGCGTGTGTGCGCGAGTTCATAGTGCCATTTAGCTGCAAGCCAAACTGACTTACTACCACTTAAGGAATTCGTTATTGAACTCTTTCCTTCACAATGTGCATGTACAGTACCACATAATTTACTAAATGTCAAATTTTGACAGATTCTTCTTCTTCTTTATGTTCCATCTCCGCTACGGAGTTTGGAAATCATCCTAGCAATTTGCACTTTTGAAACTGCTGCTCTAAAGAGTTGATTGGAGCTACAGTTATACCATTCTCTAAGATTGCGCAGCCACGACATCCTTCTTCTTTCCACACTACGTTTGCCCTTGATTTTTCCCTGCATGGTAAGTTGCAACAGATAATAATGTTCCCCCCGCATCACGTGTCCCAAATATTGAAGTTTGCGCCGTTTAATTTCATCCAATATTTCCGTTTCCTGTCTATTCACTCTGTTTAAGACATCCGTATTCCTTATTTTTTCGACCCATGAGATTCTCAGAATTCTCCTATATGCCCACATCTCTAATGCTTCTAATTTTTTCATAAGATGTTTGTTCAATGTCCATGCTTCCATTCCATATAAAAGTGTGGAGTGAACATAACATTTTACTATTCGTAATTTAAGTGTTAGGGAGAGGTCTTTGATGCATAGGACATTTCTCATATTTAAGAATACATTTCTTGCTTGTTCTATCCTAGAGGTTATTTCGCTGGTATTATCATTCTTATCGTTGACTATAGTGCCTAAATATCTGCATTTCTTTACTCTTTCAATCTGCTCTCCTTGAATATTTAAGTTAACGTTATAGTAGTTTCTTTTAGAGATAATCATGAATTTTGTTTTCTTTGTGTTTAGGCTTAGTCCCATTTCGTCACTAACCACCGCGATTCTTCTCATTACTCTTTCCAGGTCTTCGAGGGATTCTGTGATTATGATGGTATCATCCGCATATCTGATGTTATTGATTGCAATTCCATTAACTCCCACGCCTGCCGTTTCATTTTCTAATACTTCGTTTATTACATGTTCTGAATAGAAGTTAAATAGAACTGGTGATAGGACGCACCCTTGTCTGACCCCTCGTTTGATCTCGATTTCTTCTGATGTTCGGTTTTCTATACGTATTGTCGCTTTTTGATTATAGTAAAGATTGGCAATAATTCTGAGGTCTCTTGTATCTATATTCTTATTTTTCAGCAATTTCATTAGGATGTCATGTTTTACTTTGTCAAATGCTTTATTGTAATCTATAAAGCAGACAAAGACGTCTTGGTTCATGTCAAGACACCGCTGGATTAATATATTATATGCCATAAGTGCTTCTCTCGTTTCCAGTCCCTTCCTAAATCCGAATTGTGTGTTCCCTATGTGCTCCCCTAGTTTTCTATATAATCTGTGGTGGATAATTTTAAGAAATACTTTTAGTGTGTGACACATAAGGCTAATTGTCCTATACTCGTTGCAGTGTCGGGCGTTATTCTTTTTTGGAATGGCTACAAATGTGGAGATCAACCATTCTTCCGGAATAATGCCAGTTGTGTATATACTGTTGAATAATTCTTGTAGCGTATTAATATGTTCTTCTTCTAGCAGCTTAAGAATTTCACTTGGGAGATTGTCTGGTCCAGGCTTTTCCGGTCTTCGTATTTTTTATGGCATATTTTATTTCTTCTACAGTTATATCAGGGCCACTTTCTTCTATCTTCCGTTCGTCTTTCACCCGATTGTCTTGAAATAGTTTTTCTATATACTCCTTCCACAATTTTATTTTTCTCTCAACATCTGCTATTATTTTCTAAAGTTCCTCAATTAAAAAAAAATTTTTAGAGGGAAAAAGACTTACTAGTTCCGTTGAACGTATGTGTGGTCACTTTTTGCGTGCGATAAATGCTAGACCATTGGGTTGCGTATCCATTACGAAGTCGATATACAATTAAACAAAAACAAGTCAAAAAATCCTTCGCAAAGTTGAGAAAAAAGTTTGTGACAGAAGGAGAATACAATGCCAAATATCCCTTACGCAAGGCTAGACTAATCAACTCTAAAGAAGGAGCATTGTACAAGACCATCTTAGATAACCTACTAAAATAAATCTCCACAACTCCACATATCGCCTAAGTGACTTAAATAAGCTTCAAGATACCATAAATTTCTTTATCACCAGGGAGTTTCTTCCGACTATATAGAAGTTGGGATTTAAATTCTGGCTCAGCGACAATAATCTGCACAATAAGCACGACTATGATAAAGCAACAAAAAGGGCCAATTTTCATAACAAACGTATCAATTTTGACAAATACAGACAATATTCGAACGAGAATTTAACAATTAAAATTTTATTAAATACACTTAGTCAAATAGAAGTAATGAGAAACTTAACTGTCACCCTTTAAGATGCAATATGGAATAAAGAATAATTGTTCTTTGAATATCAGAATCAAAATAGTTTTAAAAAAGCTTAAATAATCTAGTAGCTCACTAGGCATCTCAGTGGCATAAGCAAATTAAATACCCTAACTAATCAACTAATTGGGCTAATAAATTATTGAAAAAGTGAAAATCTTAACTAATATGTGCAACGACTATACTCTGTGGAAGGCAATCAGGAAACCTAACTGTAAAACTAATGAAACTAAGCTCGCAGCGATGAAGTAAAAACAGAATAATTCAGTGAACACTTATCCAACATTCTTCCACATAACTTACAAAAAAAACCTAATAAAGAAATACTAGCGTTTTTGGATTCTATACTACAAATGTGCTTTCTCATTAAGTTTTGTTTTTCCAAAGAAATTTAAACTAATATTAAGTAACCCATATACGACCTAATTACAGCTAAACTACTCTAACAACTCCCGAAAGAAGGAGGAAAAAATTTCTGCTTTAACGCAAATCTATAACTCCATTTTAAAAACTCAGTGGAATCTTGCACAAGTCATTTAAATTCAAAAACCTGGCTCATAAAACCAGCTCATGAAACATCTTGCAGACCAATCTTTGCTGTCCATAATTTTTAAACTTATGGAGAAAAAAATGCTAAAACCCATACTGCAAGAAAACAAAATAATTTCACACACTCGAACAGATTGATAGAGAATTATGAAGAGAAATATGTACGTTCAATTGTTTTCTTATATATATAAGTAAGGCATTCTCGAAATTTCATACAAAATTAAAAGAAATCTTTCGCACCAGCATTTTGTATTATTTAAATCATATCTGGTATAACTAAAGTCTAAGACGGTCTTTTTACAATCGATGGTATTAAAGCGGGAGTAAACCAGAGTACTGTTTTAGGCTAGTTCTAAATCTGATATAAACTTCAGACCTTCCACGTCAAGAAAACACAACAACAGCCGCCTTTGACGACGATACGGCTATACTGTGCTTTTGTACGCTTAGCCAGAACGGGCCACATAAAAAACGTACAAAATACTTTAAATATGATGCAACCCTGGCTGTAAACATGATGTATTAAAGTTAACGAAGATGAATCCGTGGTAATCATTTTTATATTGAGTCAAGTTAATATTACTCCAGAAGAAGATTATGTTAAAAATCTTGGAACATTTGATAAAAACTAATCTAGAAGAAGGACATTATGACTTAAGAAAAGAAATTTGATATAATATTAAAAAAATTGCATTAACTATTAAGTTGTGAGAGCATGACAATTACGAGGTAAAGGTCTTGGCCTGCCACACTAGCACGCTGCCAGCTTGAATTCCCTGGTGAACAGTAACGGCAAACATCAAATGCTCTCTGGTCGTTATAAAAATACCTTTGGCGGTCGTAAAGTACATTCTTCTTCTTCTAACGGGTTAGAATACCCACCTGTCCGGGGCTCAATAAATTGTATGGTCAGAAATAGGCTAATAGTTTATGTAAGAGTAGAAGAAGACTGCACAATGCTCTCAAGATTCCTTGCATTTAAGGATGTGGTCAAAGCCTATGTCAACAGATATACAGGCATAATGTTTACCCAAATGTGTTAGTGATTAATATATTCAACCACAAAGCCCTCAAGAAATGGTTAAATAAAACAAAGGCTTTTGACCAATCCGATAGACAACAGTTAATGCACAATACTATAATAAGCCCTCTCAACGCATGTTGAGAATTGGCACTTTAAAACTTTGTGTATTTAGTTCCTATTTGTATTTGAACTATTCGCATTAATTAAATATTACCGACTATATTTTATGCATTTTTCATAAAACCTTTCACTCTTTATGGAAGTGGAAAACTGTAAAGTTGATAAATTTTATCACTTTAATTGATATGTCTTGACGGGTTTTACTAAGACTTTCCAATGGTCACAAATGTGGCAGAGTTCGAATCCACTTGGCTCGTTCTGTCCTAGTTTCGATGGCATAACCACATTTTATATGTACAGTGACGTTATAATAAATATAATTTCCAAAATACTTCGGATTTCTTTAATTTAGGGGTAATAGCCGTTACATAAATTTTATACAAACAACTTCTTTCTACTTACAGTAAAATTTAAAAGTAAAAATGTATCAGGTAATTAACATAACAAAACAATTCATACCTTTAGATATTACTTTGGGCCACAATATAGTTACAATATAAATAAACAAAGAAAGGAGGTAAATATTGTTGTTGTTGAGGTATTGCCATAATTAGCTGTAAATTGGCTAAAGTTCCAATAAGCCTCATTTTCTATTTTTAAAATTTAACATTACTTTATGGTTTCATAGCTAACATTTTAACTCCAACGTAAAGTTTCAATAAAGCGTATATGACAACAAAGTCAAATAAGCTTTAAACATGTCTAACATTTTTCATAACACAGTGTCGTTTGTTTTTGATATAATAATAAACAAAATATGCTCAAATATCTTTAATTACAATGCAAAAATACATATAGTTTATGTTTATAAGAAGTTTTCATTGTTTAGTGATTTTTTGCACATTTACATGAATAAATTTAGTAACTATTTTTTTATGTACATAAAATTTGCCATCAGTACTAGTCTGTTACAGAACGTACTAAAGTTTAGAAATCTGAAAATTTTAACAACAAATATGAATTGATAGATACTGAGAACTGATATCATTATTAGGAATTTTTATGCATAAGGTCATAGGTGAACTGTGCTAGATAAACGTGACATTATACATGCGTGACACAATACAAAAGTGTGTTATTGCTAGAAGTAGCAACTGACAGTTATGGAATTTATTTTAAAGGTTGTTGATTCTAAGCTACGTGATCAAAAAGTAAAGTAGAGCGCAATGGCAATTTCAAATGCTTGTTTCGTCGCCTTCCCCTCATTTGCAATCAAGCGGCTATTTGCCTCAAATTTAACAATAATAATGTAATTGTTTAAACGGACACAACAATACTTCAACTGAATTTGGTCAATTTATTACCAAATGAAACCAAAAACATATCTGGGAGCTTTCAACCAGACCAATTTTTTGTTATTTAAAGGAATACTGCAATATCAAACAAAATGGTTTGATTAACTTATAATGAATAGATTAACTTTTTTCCTGTCTATTTAATTTTTGCTTATTTTTTACATTTTTAGTGTAATTGCTTTTATATTTTAGTTTTCATTTTTATCTTTAAGGCATTACTATTTATTTAAGATGACGATAATTTCATCCGTTGCGTTTTTTATGTTTTACTATATTCCTTCATTCTTTCATTAGTTTTACTGCACACGTTAACACTACATTTAGAATGTTATATATACTGCTGTTTATTGAAATTGCAGCACCA
Source organism: Sinelater perroti (assembly GCA_036346155.1). Taxonomy (NCBI): domain Eukaryota; kingdom Metazoa; phylum Arthropoda; class Insecta; order Coleoptera; family Elateridae; genus Sinelater; species Sinelater perroti. Next base: position 8,935,271 of record JARFIY010000265.1, read on the forward strand.
GTGCACTGAAACTTATATATTAAATTAAGCGTACTATAATCGGAACATGATTACAGTTTGAGAACCAAATTTGGTTCCATTGTTTCTCACATTAGAAGTTCGGGGGAAGTAATTACGTCACGTGTGAAATAGGCATAGAAGTGATCTCAACCATTTAAATTTGGCACGTGTAACTAACGTTGTAGACTAAAAAGTATATTATCAACAAGTTAGCGAAGACGACATAATGTTGGCATACACCAAGTAGTTCATAACAATACTGTGGCAAGAATATGAAACTGATGGTTTGAAGAAGGCACGCATTTGCAAAGACCGGGGTCTGGTGCAGGCGGATCTTCATCTTTATAGGTTTGCCATTACTGTCTGTAGTGTGGGATTATGATGGACCATTGCAAGATACTGATTGTCTGCCTTCTCTGTTTGTCGATTACCCACAGTGAAAATAGCAGCATGGCGTCGTTTCTTGCGATTTTTACTGACTTCTCTGCATCGGCAGCGAAGGTTACAATGGTTAATGTAAGGATGTCTGTGGGCATACAATGGTCGGATATTACTTTACCGTAAACTTCAAGAAAGGGAGTAAGATTGTATTAGTACGAAGTTTCAACGCGAATTGTTGGTAATTATGATATGAAGAGCTATCAGGCAATATTTTCACTCAGACCTGCATTGAGGCGGTCTTATAGTTCATGTTATTTGCTTTTTTTCAAAGAGTGCCCTAAGCAATATTTCAACAAGATAACGCTCAACTACGTATAGAACTTAATGTATTAAATTTTTTTAATAAAACAAAAACAGAATGGAATGAAAACTTTTTAATAACCCTCTTTATTTACAATCTGTACAAAGTACAACAAGCAAATGATATGTAGTAATGATATCTAAAAGACTGCTCAAAAGCAGTCTTTGTAACCTCCTGTTGATTATGGGCTGCTCTTGGAAATTTGTTGCCAAAGCATTAGGTGGACACTAAATCTAGCACTATACTGGACGCTGAAGCGTTTGACATTCTCTTTGACAGTTGGGATTTAAAGATCTTTGCATATAACTGCGTTGGGCACGAATCAGGGTGCGTTCACTATCATTCGCAGTACTTTTGCTTGAAATCGTTTAAGGATTTTGATGTTGGATGAGGATGCTGTTCCCCAAAGTTGGATACCGTACCACCAGGTTGGTTTAATTATCACTTAGTATGTCAGAAGTTTATTCACAGTAATGAGTTTGGAGGAATGGATACTGATCGAAAATGTTTGAAATATGACTCCATGAAGGGCATAGCGGTATCCACAACCTCCGAGGAATTTGGATGAGCGCATTAATTGTTTGAATTTATACCAAGAAGAATAGAGGCGATTACAAGAATAAATATAAATGATCATGAAGAAATTTTTTGTGAATATAATCATTTATTTGCGGTGTGCTATTAAATAAATCTGAAAAGTTTCAGTTGTTAATTTTTCTCTTGGCGTTGCAATGTTAATAAACAGTAGTGTATTTAAATGTTCTGTGTTTGTTTACAAGTACTAGAAAATTTGTTTGTATAATATGTATTTTTGTGTTTATTTAAATTAAAGCTGCACTTTTTTATTGTTCCATTTTGAATTTATGTATGGAGCACCGTTTTTGTGTGATCACACTGCAGTGTTGGACTGAAAATAACTATTTTAGTTGAGATGGTTTTAGAATGAAATAAAACAGGAGCTTAAGAATCCACTGACGTTTTTGATTTATTTTAAAGTACGTACACAAATAACCTATCCTCCAAGAGCTACCATATCTGTGTTGTAATGTATTTAAGGACTCGGTGCACCATATCAGTTTGCATTTCACGAATGGTGTGCTTGATATTTCTTTTCAGATTATTCAGGGCTTATGTTTTGTCTCCGTAAACCTACACTTTAATGTAATTCTAAAAATAGTCTAGTAGCTTTAGATTGCTGAATTTTAGGAGCCAGTTTACAGGTCCGTTTAGTGACATTACTGATTCACCAAACTTGTCCACCAATAAGTTAATGATACCGCCACGTCTTATAGAAAATTTGTTATCATTGACAGATAGTACTCTCCATTTACTGTAACGAAATTTCTTCAATAAATTGCATCATTTTAATCATTTATGTGGACATAAAGTTGTGTTTCAATCACTTTTGAATTAGGTTCGTCCTAGAAACGACAATTTTGTTTAGTGACGAAGCCCCTCAATCAGAAGCGGACTTAATCAGAAAAGATACATTTCCATCATTTTGTTATCTTACTTTTTATCGTGCAGAATTGAAAAATCAAGTTCAAATCGTTCTACAATTTGATGAACTGTAAGCGAAAAACGATCATTACAAGCCTAATTTTCACGAAATGTAGGGACGATGCGTTTGCAAAAATCTATTTTGTTTTATGGTTTTGCTTTACTTAAGACACAGACATTTACGTGGGCAGCCTGAAAAGTTTTGAGCTTCAATATGAGGATGGCTCTACTATTTAAACCATTCTGCTATTGCAATCGTACATGTTTTGAAAGATACCTCTAAGAATGTAACCCATTTTAGATACTTAGTTGTTTGATAGACGTTTGTATCAGTCTGTCTGTACTTGCATTTGAAAGGTAATACGCCTACGCGAGTTACAGACAAGTTAGACGACGTTTATGGAAACCCTGTTTCATCATTTACCACCGTGAAAAGATGGGAAGCTAAATTTACACGTGGTACTAGACGACCATGGAATCAGGATTAGAGAGATAGCGGAGACTGTGGACATACCGAAAATGCATTTGTCATATATTGACTGAGGAATTGGGCGTGAGAAAGCAGTCCGCGCGTTGGGTCGCGCTTTTGTTCAGCTTGAAACAAAAATTCATTCAAATAAATATTTCCAAGGCTCTGCTTAGGCGGTTTCACCGAAAGAAATCGGACTTTTTGCGTCGATTTATTACTGTCGATAAAACTTGAATCCAACATTACACCTTGAGACGAACGAACAGTCAAAACAACAGATTGCAAAGTGAGAAGCTGCTTCAAAAAAACGCGAAGACGGTTTTATCGACCGGGAAAACGATGGAGACTGTTTTTTTGGGATATTCAGAAAATTCTGTTCATCAATTACTTAGAAACGAGAAATATAATAACAGTGTCATTATTGAACTAGTTGAAGGCAGCAATTGCTAAAAAATGGTCCCATTTGGAACGGAAAAAAGTGCTCGTACATCAAGACTTCGGCGGTCGCCACGGCTAAAATTCCCGAATTTCAGTTTGAATCTGGTCTTCAGCGACTATTTCCTGTTTCATAAATTCAAAGTTTAGCTCAGAGGACAGACGAGATCATCGCAACTGTAAACGCCTATTTTGCAAAGTAAGACACTAACTACTATTTAGACGGATTCAAAGGGGTTTTTTGAAGTATCGCTGGAAAAAGTTTCTCAAGTTAAAAGAAGACTATATTGAAAAATAAAATGAAATTTGATAAAAAAATACTTGTTTCTATGTTAGACTCAAAACCTTTCAGACTGACTGCGTACATTTGCACAGAGAAAACTCAAATTGGTGCTTTTACGTCATATCTAGCATGGATCATTCCGCTAATACATTTGCGGAATAATTAACAGAATTGTATGTCTGTGTTAAATGTTATTACAGAATGTTATTTAAACATCTGATGTAAGGCGGAATCTGTATAGAGGGTCATAAGGTAGGGATTTTAATCTCATTGTAAGTTTCCATACAGAGCTGCATACGCTTTATATATCATGCTAATCATCTTAAGTATGTCGTAAAATATTTGAAAGGGTTTTGATAGTCTTTCTCATAACAAACTATCAGCAATGTTTTAATCAAGATGAAAACGCATATAAAAAGTTTACATAATGGAATATTGGAGTTTCTAAGTTCTATAAATTTTTCCATCTTTGTTGTGGAATAATAAACTACATATGGAATGGAAGAATAAATATAAGAGTTTTTGTAAAAGTAGTATAACAGAAAGCAGCATACAAATTACAACGTATTTCAAAAAGAAACATCTGAAATACTTCCATCGCCAAATCTAAAATAACGGTTCTCTAGGGAAATGATCCTATTCGTTCAAAAATCTTATTGGATAATAAAACACTCGAACAAGGAAACAATTTTAATTTCCAAAATGTGTAGTATTTTATATAGAGGAAAATTCGTACATAAAATGTATAGAAATTCAATTGCTATAATAACCCAACATATAAAAGGTACTTAAACAAGGTCCGTTCAGAAACGCCGATGAAATTTTACAAAACCGTTTCGGTCTTAAGTTTTACATAGGGTAGCAAATGATGAATGATTTCTAAAAAAATAAGAAAATGAACTACTACCGACATGCGATTTTCGCGAAATGTAGCAGGATGCATTCGATACGAGACGGGAAACGTAACGAATAAAAATAAATAAATAAGAAATAAATTAAACATGTTTAACATGAATGAAATGATTAAAAACTACAGAGAGGAATGGCACGAGCATCTGCAAAGAATGAAGAATGACAGACCATTGAAAATATATTATAGATATAAAGCAAGAGGAAGAAAATACAAAAGTAAATTAAGAAAACGATGCAAAGGAAAGTAGTAATGCAATGGATAAAATCCAAGGCTCGAAGGAAAAGAAAAAGTTTCTACAATACAAATTATAAATGTTTGATGTAAGCATACCTTATTAAAAAAAATTGGGCCAGACAAATTGGTAGGTATTATTGGCATATAAACCTAACCATTGACATGCTCACACAAAAGAAATATTACACGAAAAATCTTAACGCCACCAGAAAGATTTAATATTGTCCTTATTTGAGCGACTTATCCAATGACTGTAAAACAATTTTATTTATTTGGGCATTTTTTCTTAAAATATTATTAAAAACGCAATCACGTTGGCGTTTATCATATAGACCTGCATGCTTCAAATTCTGTAGAATCTGCAGGCGGTACAGCTATATTTGCGGTTGTGTTCTTAACATCTTCTCTGACGTTAGTCATTCACTTTAGAACTTTTTTGTAACTGCGCAATAAAGATACTTTAATATTTAGTTTTCTCATCTGAAACACCTAGTTATTTTGAACTTTATACATAGAAATTGATTATGGCTCTGTTTAATATTGTTGTTATATGGCAGTTTATCAAATTGATATCAAAAGTTCTACTAAATTGTAGTGATTAAAATGCACTTCGCTAACTCCAAAATTCAGAAAACTTTGTTACCGTACGACATAATAAAAAACAACTTTGCAACTTACAATTTTTATATTTATTTTTTTGTGTTCGCGTAAAACACAAAAGTCTGCGATTGCTTACACTAAAAACTTTTATATTCTGCGGGGCGTACCTGGCAATGACAGAAGTTGCACGAAATATAGCTAATTATGTCGCTACTTATTCTTCGTTGAATGAACACAGCAAATAATTTAGGCAAGGAACGAGACAGGACTTATAATAGCAGAGGCAAAAGTGTTGCATAATGTCATTAAAGCGTTGTCGCGCAATGGCGTAACCTTGAGGCCTTGCGCAAAATATGTGTAACCATAAGTAACAAAGAAAGTTATGCAAATTTCGTTTATTATAATATTGTAGCGCGGATGTAGTCGAACACATAATTGACACACAATATGCAATTTCCATTTTGGGTTATGAAGTTTAAAATAATAAATAAAATATAAACGCTTATCTACGTCCATGCTAAGATAGTGTTATTTAGCTCAACATTAAATATTTCAATTTTAATTAAAGAATAAATAAAAACAAAAATGAAATCAAGTGGCAGAATTAAAAAATAAAATTAAAAAAGGAGAAACGCAAAACTCATCTAGGAAACAGAAATTATAACGGATATAACAAACAAATATTACAGGTTAAATTAGTAAAAAAATTAAACAAAATGACAGTCATGAGAAGAGTTTGGTGAAAAACGGAGTACAATAACATGGAAAACTAAAAATTACTTTATACATTTTAAGAACACAAAAAAACAATATAGAAATTAGAGCGGAAAGATATTAGTACATATAAATAAAAGGAATACTTCTAGAATAGAGAAAAAATGAATATGAACTTAAGAACGAAATTCAGAAAATGTAATATATAGAGAACAGGGAGACATAAATGTAGAAGTAGTCGAAGCAGTGTGAATGTTAAAAAAGAGAAAGCAGCGGGACACGATGGTATACCAGATGAAATAGTCAAGAATTTGTAAACATTTGCTATTGAAACATTAACTATTTTCCTTAATAAGCTATGGAAAGATTGCAACATACCTCAGAATTGGGAGCTGGAAACTTTGCTACCCAACACAAAAAAAATAATAAGAGAGAATATACAAACTGGAGATAAATCACCATAGTTAAAAATATTAGAGAAAAGATTAAAAGACGTTGTAAAAGACAGTTAGAATAAAGAAGATTAAGAAAACGACTGGAACACAAAACCAAATATTACATTAAAACAATTAATTGAGAAAAACGAATGTAACAATAAACTCATATTAATTTACAGATATAGTAAAAGGGATTGACACTATAGTAAAGAAAATGGTTTGTAGTAGTTTGAAATGAACAGGGGTAGATAGTAAAACTTGCGAAAATGTGATCAATTTATAAAATACTAAGAATGTAAAAATAGGAAATATTCCATCTAAGAACTTTAAAACTTAAAGAAGGACTAATACTATTTAATATTGTTTTAGAGAGAAAACCAAAAGTAAAGAAGATGAAGGTGGGTTACAGAAATATGGAAATGATGACAATAGCGGAACAAGAAATACAGTATCTTAGTAACTTAGAAATATGGAAGAAAATCTTATATGGTAAAATTTTAAAAATAAACCGTGACAAAATAATGGCAATGCTGACAAAACAGAACAAAAGATATCAATACAATTCATTGGACGATATTTAAAAAAGTAGATACTCAGGAGTAAATATATATAGGAATGGAAGAACGATCCTGAAATAAACGACAAACTAGAAAGTGCAACTAAATTATACCACGCTTTGAACAACACTATAAAAAAACAAAAACAATAGTTTATAATACAATATATGAAACATTTATGACATACGGTAACAAAAGTTAAGTTCTATCAATACACATAAAGTCAAAAATACAGGCTATGCAAAATGTATTATCTCAGAGATGTCAAAAGCATTACAAATAAAGATAAACTTGTAATGAAAGGATAAGAGAAGAGCTAAAAGTAGACCCAATTCTAAAAGCAATTGAACAACTATTAATTAAATGGTTTGGACATGTAGTAAGACTGATAGGAAAAAGACAATCAAAGAAAGCACGAGCAAGGAGAAGGGATAAACCAAGAAATGATAGCAGAATCGCTAGAGAAAAGAGAGCTAATCAAGAATGAAAAAGAAAATAGCGAAAAACAAAAAAGAACAGGTAAGATTTAAGCACGCGCGTGCGCACACATACACACACACAAATATATATTTAAATAACTTGGTTCACGGGATGGACCGCGCCTATTTTGAGAAAATTCTCAACGTTTCGGCATCGGCTTTGATGCCATTTTCAAGAGTTTAGCTCTTCACTCGGGGTCTCAATCTGCCTACCTTTAATTTGTTTTTTTCATTTTAGATCTTTATTAAATAATTTAGGCTAATAGAATTGGTTTTCCATGTTTTAATGGATTACAAAATAATTTTTACCTTTTGCCAATCCTGACTATTTAAAAAGCTTTCTCAATAAACCTTTATGTTAATCTACTGTTGATCTTCCGTCTTACTAAATTTTCTCAACTTTATTGATGGATAGGTTTAAACGCTAGTTTGTATGTTTTGATAAGGTTATATTGGGAGGAATCATATCCCAAGGTTCTTTCTATCTTTATCTGATTTTACCCTTTTATTGTATCTGATATGCACCAAGTCGTCTAGCCCACGTGGTGCATTAGGCTATAAACCACCAATGCAATGATATGACAAGAAGCAAATCCAAATGCCCTAAGTCGCCAGCAGTTTCCGAACTATTACCCAAGGTCGTGGGGAGATAAGTAAAGAGACAGAGGGTGCTAAGAATTTCTGGGTTTAACCAGGCTACTATTTGTAAATATGTACGTATAATATATAATCATTGAAAGTGTGATTAGAAAATATTAAACGGAATGCAATGGGTATCAGTGAAGTGGAGAGAGAAGAAAAAAATGTACTAGATTACAATCCGGCCACATATTATTTTACAAAGGAAAAGAAAATGAATCGTAATGGAGAGTCGGAATACTTATTGATCAGAGATAGCAGAGAATATCATACAATATGTAGAAAGATCAAGCAAAATTATATACAATATTATTAAAATATCATCAAAATACGGTTTAAAAATAATATGATAATAAAGAAGTGGAAAACATACGAAGAGCTGACAACTTGTATATAGAAAAAACACACCAATATACTTTAGTAATTGGGGATTTTAACGCTACAGTGAAAAAGAAAGAAAAAGAAACTAAAACTTGCGTATAAGACTTTCGAATAGATGAAATGAAAGAAGACATATGCTGGTTAATTACTTAGAAAGAGAACATTTACATGTTATGAATATATTTTTCAAAAGAGAATTAATCGAAAATAGACATGAAATAGTCCCTTCGGAGGAAAAAAAATAAAATGGACTTTATTATATCGTTTCACAAATATATGGTTCAGGATGTTTCTGTTCTAAATAGTGTTAATACGGAAAGAGACCATCGTTTAGTTAGATATAAGGTAGATATTAATTTAAAACCAGAAAGAATAAGACCATTTCGGAAAACAAAATGGTGCAATAAAAAAAGAGAGACCTTAAAACTTCAACGTACTTCGTATTTAGACAAAAGAATCAGTTTACAAAGGGTAATCAAGAAAAAGAAATAAACCGAAGAATTAGACTAAGTTGTGCAGACTACCAGGAAGCTTCGGTAAAGGTTCAACCTCTGTGCCGCAGGGACTATAATAAATACCTGAATTCAATCTGTCAGGATATAGAAGATCATGTGCAAAATTTCCAAATATGGGATCTCTTTCTGAAAATTAAGAGCATCACTCAAGCAACATGGGCCATAGAAAATGATGAGGGAAGACTGTTGACCGAGATAGATTAAGTCTCAGAAAGATGAAGATTCTACTGTGAACGTCTATACACCGACTCTGCAACATGAGTTGCAAGTACCGCGACTACAGACAAGCATTGTATGGAACCCGATATCCTCGAATCTGAAGCCCGAGGTGCACTGCGCAAACTCAAAATAAACAAATCAGCCGGTAGAAACAAAATTTTTGCTGAAGAACTTAAACACGTAAGGGAATAAGGGGTGAAGATAATGCTTGACCTATGCAATCAGGCAGATGATCCACTGACTGGAAAGAGTCCCTACTTATTCAACTGCCTCAGCAAGGCTGAACAAGAACGTGCCGGAATTGCCGGACAGTTGAACTTATATCTCATGCTAGCAAGATAATGCTTTACGTAATCAACGGCCGACTACAATCGTAGCTTCAATGGCACATACCCAGTAAACAGGAGGGCTTTGTGAAAGATCGGGGCACAAGAGAACAGATTGTGAATATGAGTCAAATAATGGAGAAAACCCGAGAGTCCAATACGCCGATACTAATATACTTCATCGATAACTCGAAGGCGTTTGATTGTGTTAGATGGGATTGCCTGTGGACATACCTCAAAAAAGAGATGGGTGTACCTCAACACTTTGTTTTGTTGATTGCTAATCTGTATCAATAACGGCATATCCATGGTTAGGGTTAATGACATAATCTCAAGATTTTTCAAGCCAGAAAAGCAGGTGTATTCTTTCCCCAATTTCTTTAATATATATAGTGAATACATAATTAGGAAAGTTTTAGAAGAATGAGAGGAAGGCGACTTAATTGGTGAAGTAAAGGTCAGCAATCTGAGATACGTAGACGACATAACAGTCTTTGCATCTTCAGAGAAGAAGCTAGCCGATCTGTTTGGTAGAGTAGAGTACGAGAGTGGACTTGTTGTACTCACTATCAATAAGTCGAAGACAAAAGTCATGCTCATCGACAGAACTGCTCAACTTTCTAGGACGGGAGAACTCTCGGATTTATGATTTGTCGACGAGTTTATATACCTCGAATCGTTATTTACTGACTAGGGAGAAAGCGGACGGGAAATAACAAAAAATACTCAAACGATCAAAGCTGCAATGAGCAAGCTGACATATATTTGGCAAGACAGAAAAGTCTCCAATGTCACTAAGATAAGACTAGTCCGAACAATGGTTTTTTCGATATTTCGTTATGGCCCAGAGTCGTGGACGATTCGGGCAATAAAACGGAAAAAGATAGAAGCATTCGAGATGTGGTGTTGGCGAAGAATGCTCCGTATACCATGGATCGCCAAGAGAACTAACAAATCCATTCTAGAACAACTACGTATAGGAACTAGACTATCTACGATCTGTTACCAAAAAATTCTCGGTTACTTTGGTCACATTGTCCGTCAAGAACTAGATAACCTTGACAAGTTGATAGTGATGGGCAAGGTAGAAGGGGAAAAACCTCACGGCTAGATCAAGTAACCCTCCTCATTGGACTCTCTGTTACGAGCGCCCTAAGAAAAGCTAAAAATCGAACGAAATGGAAGAATATTATATATAAAGCCACGAAGGCTTTCAGGGGTACGACCTTCGGTAATGAAGTGCAGAATTTAGTAATTGGAACGACATTAAATGAGTGACCAATTTCAACTCTATATAGAAGCCGCAAAATATACAAGAATGGCATTTATTGGTGGAAGCGAACATCTAAAATGAATTCATATACGATACGATGATGATGATGATGATCAAATGTTTTGAGTTTGACAAACCCAATTTTAAACTTATACAAGGTGGCGCGCGAAAAACGCATTTGAAAAGGTCATTGCACTTATTTGTCGCAGCGTGCCTTCCGTTTAAAGTTCAGCATCGCCCCCCGCGTGGGTTAATGCATACCAGGATATCGGAAATGTATCCACGATAAGAAGAGGGCATAAGAATACCGTCACTACCCCAGAAAACATCGAGAGGATTCGAGCTGCAATTCAACAATCTCCCAGGGGTTCAATTTGGAAACAGGCAGATGCCCTTGGCATTTCGAGATATTCCATCCAACAAATCGTTAATGAACATCTTAATTTGCACCCAAAATTGAAGCCACGCGATTTTCTCTGACGAGGCACATTTCCACCTCAGTGAATGTGTCAATAAACAAAATATGCGCTATTGGAGTGGTAAGAATCTCAGGGAGCTCCAGCAGAGGCCTATGCACTACGACAGGGTGACAGTATGGTACGCAATTTCAAGAATTGGGATCATCGGCCCTTACTTTTTTAAAGATAATAATCGAGCGGTTACAGTCACTTCTGCACATTTTCTAACTATGATCCAAGATTTTTTCTTTCCTGAATTGCAAGGGTTAGAGCTGAAAGGCGTCTGGTTTTAGCAGGACGAGGCCACAGCCCACATAGCAAGGGTTTGCATGGATTTTTGGCAAGACAGATTCCCCGGAGCGCCTCATCTCCTTAAGAGGGATTTGAACTGGCCGGCGCAGTCTTCTGATTTGGCCCTTTGTGATTTTTTCCTGTAGGGATACCTACAATCCCTTGTTTACAACAATCGTTCCAGGACTCTGGAAGCCTAAAAAAAACATTCGAGCCCAAATCGCCGAAATTCCTGTGGCAATGCTTCAAAGAGAGCACGAAAACTTCAGAAAAAGACTTACTCAGTGTTTAGAGTGTGAGGGGCGCCATTTGGGCGATACTTTGTTCAAAACCTCGTAAACTTAAATTTCCCATGTTAATAAATCAGGAAAAAATAAAAACTTTGTTCTGTGTTTGATTGTATTTTTAAATCCATGCCTCTGGCGCGCGCCACCTTGTACCCGTTCGTTGTACTTTGTGCTCCTTATATAGAAATTTTGGTACCCAGTGGGAACACAGAACTCGTAGTATCTCAAATCTTCTGTCATCACATCGTATAAAAAAGTCCGAGAAAGTTGGGAAAGTGTACAGAAAGTTCAGATATGATGTACCAACAGATTTTGCATTTTACATTTGGCAGGATTTGCTGTGGCAGACTTCATTTTAAATTCATCTAGTGGACGAGGAAATTGCAACACAACCTTTTTCCACCCCGCACTACCTACTAAATACACAGGACGAGAGTTTTCATCCCCGCCTATTTCTCGCGCATGTGCAAATTAAAGTTTCTTTCCAAGATGCCTTCCTAAATTATTGTAATATTATTTTTATTATTTGTTGCTTAAAGTTAATTTTAAAAGACCGCAAAATTAGATTTTGAAAAGCTAACAGCAATATTAAATTCTAAATAGCAAGTTTTTGTAATCGATTATAACTGGAAATTTTAATAATATAAATAAGATAAATATCCAAAACTAAAGTTTAAAATAGTCATGTACAAGAATTATGAAAGGAAAATCCAAAACGAAAAAGTAAACCTGTGACATCCCAGTTCAGATAGAAATAAAACTAGTTATGTAAGTAGGATAATAATGTAATAAAAACTAACCTGTAGGCGAGTGCTTACCTGTAGGGGTCTTTCTCCTGCTGCTAACTTGGAGCAGTATTTAGAGGGAAAGTAGCCGACCTTTCCCAAGCACTTGCCTTTCCACCAATCGGGGTCTGAGAAGTCTATCACAGTGACCTTGTCCCTGCTTTCAAATCCAGCTCGTCCTGGTGACGCGACTTAAAGTTATAAAGCACTACGTAGAGATTCGTTGGCAAAAGCCGGTGTGATTTCTGCAATCAAAATGACTTTTAGTGGATACCCATGCAAAATGCAGCGTCTCGCAACCTTCGCACCGACCGGACTCGGACATGGGGATGTACTGGCTGACGATGGACTCTTATCGTTATCATCGGGAAGTTCAACAGAAGACATGCGGATGTTCTTCGCAGACAGCAAGCGGCGGTTATGAACTGGACTAGACGGGGCTGTAGAATATGTCGATTATACATAAGGAAGTACTTATATACCATAGTAAAGCACTGTTTTGTAGTTTTATAGTAGACAAGAGAGAAAATTTTTGTGAAATGCGTACTTGATCGTGCTTTAACAGAACTCCGTGCAATGCGGTTGTAAAGAGGCCTTGAACGAGCTGGAACTAAAATAACAGAGTTATCGTGCATGACGGCTACAGACATGTGTTACGACAATGAAAGACTCCTAGAAGCTGAACAAAAAAGTGTGCAGAAAAGGTGGGTGGAGCGGATGTGATGCAATATGTCAACAGCGTCTTTCGAATCCTTTGTCGGGTTTTCAATCGAACGGCCCGTTTTTGCGCAGCTGAGTTGTCAGTCAAACATATAAAACTTTCGTGCACGAAGCAATTAAGTGCAAAACACACATAGACACATGCGACTCATACACTGAATTCTGGAAGAGGAGCTTTCTTTGGAGTGCGGCTCGCTGGTGGTGGCGACTCCGTGGTGCCTTCTTCTCTGCACGTGCTCGGTGCTCTCGGGGGAGTCTAGAGAAAGGCTCTTCATGCGCAGATTCAGCTTTTGCCGGCGAGGGGAGTGAGGAGCTGGCGAGAAATATAAATTATTTCGCTTACTCTAACGCTCGCTTCGGTTAAGAATGCAGTCACTCTAGACAAACAAAACGATACAATATAATGCACACAGAGGGAAACAATCATGCTGGATGTTTATTTTTAGTGCACATCTCGTAAACGAGTGCGTGTGCCACGTTCGGTGATGTTCTAATCAACTAATCATCTATAGGTACAATCTACTGCAATTTCTATGATACAGACCGAAAGGTTTCGTCCCATTTTCAAGGGAAAACGTCACAGCAGTGGGAGAAGTCCGCATGCTTGTTCCTGATAAAATAAGACACTTTTACTAGGCTTACACGCTATGTGGGTCGATTTAGGGCAAAATAAACCGACTGGCGATACGCTAAAGCACAATCACTACGTGTAAACTTAGCAAATTTGGGTACACTGAAAGTAGACGGGCATTCAAGTAACTGGAGGAAGGAGTAACGGGATTTTCGTAAACTCTGGGGAGATTTCAATATATTAAGTGCAAACACTGCAAACTGTGTTATTATTAAACCCCACGCTTTCAAACTTCATTTTAAGCAGCAAACCTCACTTACGTTAGCTTGTAATAATAATCTCGAAATTAGTTTATAGTTTAGAAAACAATAGATTTCTATAACTTTATTTATCACAGTTTGGGAATATTAAGGTACATTGCTTTTATGTACAACTATTGAAAACTTATCAACAATAACAATCAGAAAAATATAGTTTATAAAATCAACAAGTAGGTACTTTATTTCCAGCAATTTTGACAAAATGAATTCAAAAAGAAAATCCCTGTCATTTCAGATACTTTCAAGCTCATTGTCATTTTTTCACTTAGGCAGAAATACGATTCGCGAGCAGTATAGGTCGGCTACTTTTTGTTTTTGACTCCTTTTTTATTAGATATTTTTCCTTTAGATGGTGAAGGTGAAGGAGGCGATTGGGGTGGTAATTCGCGGTCGTTGCCATTCTCTATCTGGGGTATCAAACACAAAGGCTCTCCGAAGGGTCGGGTCCCGGACGCATCTTGCGAGTTCCGCTCTGAAACCACCACTCTCATCAAATCTGACGAATTATCTGCAGCAGCAGCGACTTCCGGGCCAGCACTCGGCATGTCTTTCGTTAGCGACGGCTGAACTGCGGCTTTTAGTCTTAACTAATCTAGATGCTGCGCGACTTCGATTACTCGCTTGGGAAGCTCGGAAAATTAGCTGCGTAAGCGAAGTCGCGCGGACGGACAATTTGTTGTTTCACTCGGTCGCTCCCATCTCTCTGCACAGAATTTCGGAAGCGCCTGCCCGCTGCGGTACAGTAAGTTAAGTACTCCAGCGTTAACACAAGCAGTAGAAAAGTTCAACATAAACTGCAAATAAAAGAGCGATCGAGTTAAACAAAAAATTTCTAAGACAAACTACTACAAGCAAGTTGGTCAGTAAACAGATCTATGTGTATGCATAGAACTTATGTATAAGAGGGTGGTATGTAGATGTTATGTTGCACGCATTGCTAGCAAGCTCGCTGAAACTGAAATTTTCCTGCATTACGCTTTGACCTCTATGTATACCAACATGGCTATCGATTGAATTTGGAAGCTAACTTCGTTTAGTTTCAATTGGGTGCGCTGTAGTTGAAAATTGTGTCCAGTGATTGTGGGATAAATTAATACTGTGTAGTTTGGATTACTGATAGAAAAGATATTCCATTCTTAATAGACTTTTTTATTGCTCTTGTAACGCATAATAATGTATAATGTATAATCAAATATTTATTATAATAAAAAAAGTATAAAATTATGGCAAGCAAGAAAGAAGCCTCACAACAATAATCTTATGTAGATTCAATGCAAATAAATGTATGGAAATAAAATTTATTTTACTTTGAAATAAACAATTTTGTTTTAATAATTTTAAATTTTATTTTTCAGTTAAAAAAATACGTATTTTTATAAAATTAGTGACAGAGACTTGGTCTTTCACAGGTATAGTTTCAAATAACCATTAAAGTTTAGTAAGGACAGCAAAAAGATTTATATTAAGTCAAAGTGTAGCTGAAATAGCGTTTTCTTCCATAAAAGAAATGTATCACCAATTTTTATTATTAATTATTTAATTCTTGTATTTTTCCCATATGTTACAGATCGTTGATATGAATTTTTAATATGGGCGATGGCAAGTTTAAAAGTAAATATTTTTAAACATGGGGCCAATAAACAATTAATTTTTAACAATTAATTTTTTTATAGAGGAAGTTTTTAGGTTTTTATTTTTTTGGGTTTTATTTAATTAATTTTTCTGTTTTTAATTTGTTTGATTTTTATTTTGCTATTATAAGGTTCAACAGAATGACCTTCCCTTTTTGAATTGACAGCTGCTCGCAATGTATTGGTAGTGGCCCAGGTTCCCCAAATTCCTGGCCAAAAATCGAAAAATCGATGTTTATACAATTACTTATTCAACAACAAGATTTTGATCTACACTGACTAGAGTGACAAAAACACTTCTTTAGACATCGTAAATTAATCTAATTTTTACATTTTTAAAAAATGTTGTATATTGAGTTTGGTTTGATTGACCGCACTTGACCGTCCTGAAATTTTGATAAATCAAAGAAAAATACTTCTAGAAACTTTTCTTAAAAATTAGCTACTAGTTTTCACTAGTTTTTTAGACAAATTTTCGAAGAAAATACGGTTAATTAAAGCATTAGATTATTGCAACTTGCAATATCGAATTCATAGGAATTCGGTTTTCTAGACTCTCCCACAGAGATCGTTATATCTAGACTGGAGTTATACGATTGTATATCCAATATATGAATTGAACATTCAGTTGGTCAGCTGAAAATTCTCACTGCACTGGTGTTTTGAAGACGATTTTTAAAGAACTTTTAGAAGATACAATAAAAAAATTAAAAGAATTTCTTGGCAAAGTGAAATCGAGATGGCGTGAATGGGGCTATATAAAGTCGGTTTTCTTTAAAAAATAAGAATTGGGCTAGTAAAGTGATCACTTTCCAGCCTCGAATCAGATTCAACCCTAATCCTCTCCCTCGGGAAAAGCCGATTGCAGACTTGTTCAAAGCGGTCTATGAGAAGAAGAACTGATGTCTTAAGATCAACATACAATTCAGCGGAGCTAGCTTACGCAGCTTAAATGTAGTTGAGGTCCTGCAGAGCTAACGGTGCAGCTTTTATAGTCAAAAAAATCGGTCTCGGTTCTGCTTATCGAGCTATTAGATGTAGATAAGTCTTTCAGCTTCACTCCCACCTTTACAAAATTATGTTATAATGGTAGAGGTGAAACTGACAAAGCGAAAATATTGCTTTTTAAGATTAAAAGCTAAGAGAAATGGAGTGGATATGTATTCCGCATACAATAACATTGTGGCAGCTAAAAAACTTTCTTATCCGACAGGAATCGTGATATCAGATGCTAGGTTTGAAGTTCTAATTTAATATATACTGGATGACACCACAATAAGGTCAAATTCAAAAAGAAGTAATAAGCACTCTTACTAAGAACTAGCTCGCAAACTTGGTTCTGATAAGCAAATGGAAATTGAATAGAAATGGGGGCATAGCGAATATAACCAGCCATTTTTTGGATCAAGCTGCTTCAGATACGACAGTTTTACAGTGTTCCACTGTGATTGATTTCCATTGGATCAGAAGGCAAGAGCAAAGTTATCATTTGGTAAAATCCTCGGCCATTCTTTTCTTGACTATGTCGCCCTATACGTTTGCAATTCAAAAGAGAAGCAAATAAATACATCGAGCAAGAAAAGAAATACATCGACGATGAAGTAATAAGTCTGTCGCCATATATCATGTCATTCACCATGATTGATGGTAAGGTATGGAACAGTGTAACATCCAATCAATTTGCACAAAGCCTATAAAGTAACATCAAAGGACCGGAAAAATATCAATAAAATCAAATCAGTGTTTGATAATGACACAGCAATTTAGTTTGGCCTTTCATTTCTCCACACAAGTATCAAGGCTTTTGAAAATTTGTTACATATATAGTATAAATTGGATCTGAAAAAATAGATAGTACGAAAAAAGATACAGAAAATTTTAAGAAGGTTGAAAAAAGAAAGTAGCTCACCCAGGATTTATTCAAGAAAGAATTGGGGCTTAATGTCGACAAATTTAGGCAAGGTATCGGCAATTCGAACAACGGTAATACAGCACGCAGCTTTTTCTTCATAAAAAGATTATACTTTATTCTCTGTAGTAACGAGCGATTATGACATAAAAGTAGACTTTCCCAACCTGTGCCGCTAAAACAGCCAAATCCTATGTTGAAAAATATCACTGGTACCCGCGTTACTTTTTATAAGCTTCTGCGTCATGGTCTTATTATTATTAAAAAAGCTTTGATACCTATGGAACAGATGTCTAAAAAAGTTTCAAAAGCCTGAAATAAGAAAATAAAGCGATATCGTTAGAATTTTTCTGGAAAAATGTTTAGAAATAAAATAATTAATAATTAGTTTGGACCTAGTGATGTCCTTCTCTAGAAGGTGACCAAGAAAACTTTTTTCCACTTCCCAACAGCCTAATTGTCAGAGAAAATGTTTTTATGACTGTGACAATTCTTCAGAAAACAGCCAAGAAGAAGAAATGGTCACGTCCTAATTTTTTCTATAAAATTTTGTTTTTATAGACTTTTTTCATGAAGTTTTCTTTTGTAAATATTATAAATGTTATTACTACTAAATATATGTAAGTATGCACCTACCGTAAAAAATATAGTTTTGAAAGAAATGCAGCTTTGCTAATTTTCCGGCACATTGAATTTCATTAAAAAATATGGGTTTGATTAGAATGAAGATAGTAATAACTACTTGACGCGAGTTGCATCCAATGCCCATCCAAAAACATTAATAACAATAACAAACCTGACATACTTATGCAAAAATCTTATTTTTTTACTGCTTATGGCTTGATTATCACCATATTTTGAGAATTGTTAGTTCTACTAACTCTATTATGGTTCAATTTGATCCGAAAGGCCGAAAAATAGAGAAAACAACACCAAAAACTAAATTTTTTAAAAATTTTGTTAATAATCACATGTACTTTGAAAATGATTAGGTCTATTGACTTGGAAATATTTCCATACAATTAGAAGAACAAGAAACATAAAATTTTCTTGTTTTCCTAGAAATAAAATGTGCATAGTTTGTTGGCCAGGAATTTGTGCGGCGCTCGAGTTGTACATTGTTGAACATTACAAGGTATGGCATTTAGTGACCATCATGGGCTGGAGTGGTGGACATCGTGCAAATTTTCCAGCTGATGCTGTGACGAAGTTTATTTTCATTTATCGGGCTGCGTCAATAAGCAGAATTTTCGAAATTTGGCCTCACACAGATTCTTTACAGAGTGTAACTGTTTGATATGCCGTTACGAAATTTGGTATCATAAGGCTGTATTTTGAGGTAGCAGGACAAGCGGTGACTTGTCACATTAACCCGCTATGCAGCAATGTTACGCAATTTTCTGGAGCTCGGACTTAAAAACAGGAAATGCATAACTGTGGTTCCGACAAGATAGCGTTACCACAAGCACGGTGAGAATTTTTTGAAAAGCTTTAGGACATAATATTCTAGATCGGCTCATCTCATTACATGGTGACATATGTCTGCGAGGGCATCTGAAGATTGAAGTTTGAAGTCCTTCAACGCTAGCCGTTGACTATATAGGAATCGCAGCAAAACCAGTGCAAAATGACTGGGCAACAAATGCGGAACTGTAAGGTGAAGCTGCGCTTACGAGCAAACACTTAGTTGATGTCATCTTCAAAACTGGTTGATGACCAAATGACAAACATTACTCTGTGCGATGGTATAAGAAAACATTGAACAATATCTATGTTGTTCTTTTTATTCTCTTTCAATGAGGGGAGATTATTATACCGGACCCTGTACTGTGGGTGCTAAAACCATTTTAATTTCATTGATTTCTTCATTAACGGATTTTGACAATACTATGTATTTAATAATATGTATTTTATATGATTTATAAATAAGTTTATCATCTATTTGGTATACCTACCAATTTAATCTAAATTTGGCGACAACTGTGGAAGTTATAAAAGATTTAATCACATTTTAAGGTTGTTTACCTCTCCCCTTTGACCAATTTTGCCCGAATCATTGGTCCAATAAATGTGTGTGCAAAGTTTTATTCAAATCCGCTAAAAATTACCTCAGTTAAAGTATTAAGTTTGAACTGGGGGCTGTTTTTAAGGTTTGGAGGCATAAAACGGAAAACTAAATTAAATTTTTTGGAAGCCGTGTCATGAAAGTTACGGCAGCAGGTTGTATTTTTACAAATTTTATCTAAAAACAAAAAGTGATCTATGCATGAATTACATAAAGAATCGAAGACTGCATGACAATAGTGTGAAAGAAATAATATAAAGACAACAAAAATATATTAAAAAACAAAAGTAAAAAAGTGTAATAATTACAAAAAACGTACAAACATTTACGAATGGGGAAGTAGCAATAATATTAAAGCTTATTAATCGAAAAAAAAATTCTGATAGAAAACAACGAATGTTGCAAATACCAATAAATTTTTTTTGTAAATACTATAAACGAAATTGTTTTATTAAAATAATAAGTTCTAAAACAGAAAATAAGTTTTTTTTGTAAAAGATAATAATTGTCAATCCGAGAGTGTAAAACGTAGAGTTACGCCAATAAATGTCGAGTTATCGAATTAGGCAAAAGTATATAAATGTAATTGTAATAAACAAATAAAAATACAAATTATATAATAAATATATAATAGATAAAATGAAAATGTTTTTATTTTGTCTGTGGAAATCAAATAGTAAATATGGGACTAATAAGGTGATAATGTATTTAGTAGTAGTGACAAAAATTTAATAGAAGCCATATTTTAAGAGATTCTACTTAGCTGAGATCTCACTAAATCGTTTGATTGTGGTCAGAAAGTATAATATATATTGTTGTATGTTGGTTTCAATGTAAATATTAAACATGCCAACAAGAGGAAATTACGTAAAGTTTTACCATTACAGCTAAAAAGCTGTATCATTATATTCAAACAACGGTTAATACAAATATACAATGGCCAATTAATGATGTGTTTAGTATTTGGCAATATAAAATAAACGTATTTTGTAGATATGCTAAAATCCAAAAGATATACTCTAACCGTTGTTATAAGTAGAGGAGAATGTTCTGTCACACTTGCAAAAAATGCAGTTTGTTATTGTTTAGGGTTTATAATATCCCAGTTAGCTTTTCAGATTTGAGATGGACAAATTTGAACTTTGAATGCTAGTATCTTATTGCTGGAAGCAGCAACTTTCACGGAGAGAGGCTCAAAAATAGATTTATAGTGCTAAAGGGAAAGGAACAGTGAGTTACAGAACTGCGGCAAGATAGTTCGAAATATTTGATTGTGCTGATCTCGGTCTTGGTCTTCTGGCCGACCATCTGTTCTGGATAATAGACTTGCAAGCCGTTTTGGATGACAAACCATCTTAGAGTACTCGATCAGAAAACAGTATAAAAACATCTGGCCGGCGAAGAGATTGCTCTGTAAGTAATCCCAGAACGAACTTAAAAAGACCTTTGTAAATCATCAACCCATTTAAAATCACCTATATTATATCAATATTTAGCTATTGATGACTCAATATTAATTTAATATGACGCAATATTTAAATAAAATTTTAAATTAAATATAAATTAAATAATATTTATCTTATTTTTTTTCGACTGTTCTTGTGAAAAGCTAAACGCTAACTAAAATTAAAGCGAACAGTACCTAACATTTACACCTCGGTTTTTTTTGCACACGGCACACAAATAAATACTTTAATATGATTGGTTGATTATTTGTTGACTTAATGTAAATAATCCAATCACAGTGAGGAAAAAAGTTGACACAAGTTACAGTTGAAAAAATGTATATTGCGATGTTTCAATATTTGATTCAAAATTGATATCGAATATCTCGAAAATTATTTGACATACAATTTTTTCGACTTCAGTTTCGAATTCACCGTAAAATTTCCAATAATAATCACAATTAAAATCGTAATGTCGAAAATTTTCCCGAAATTCGAAGTCGAATGTCTCGAAAACTATTTGACATAGAATTTTTTCGATTTCATTATTGAAATCAGCGTAAAATTTCCTATAAGAATCCATTTTAAAATTTTAAAAAATCCATAATTTTGTGACAGCGACAGACAGACCGACAGACATATAGAATTCAGTAACGAATTTTTTAAGTTCGTTGATTATTTTAAGCAGGTTGAATTTGTCTATAAGAAGCCCTGACAAGATCCATACCAGCAGATCGGAGCACAATAAATATGTCGACATTAGCCGGTAGTTGTTCAATAATTCATTGAATGATCATTTTTGGAAGCCAATTGTATCGTCGAACAAAAAATCTATTTGGGTTTATTTGATCAGTCACGATCGGCAAAAGAGAGTTTAGCGAGGTCAAGATCCGTGCCAGAACCGATTCGGCAAAAAGGTTATGTCGTGCGATTGGTGGAATTCTAAAGAAACGTTTTACTTTGAACTTGTGCCGAATAGTTGCGATATCAACGCCTAGCTCTACTGTCAGCAACTGAACCTTGTTTACGACAAGCTGAAGGACATTGGTTCGACAAAAGTGCGGTTTGTTCTAACAGGACAATGGCAAGCAAACTTCATACCGACAAGAAGACCAAGGGAAATTCGAAAGGCTGGACGGTTTTACCATATCCAGCCTATAGTCGTTTTGCGCAGTTGTCGGTTCGAGACTTTCGCTGAAGTTGAAGAACCGTGCCAGAGGTACATGTCCAAAACAATTAAATTTTTGCAAATGTGACAAAACTTTCTTCTCAACCTAGTATAGCTTGACTAGGTTGCCATACAAGCAAGAAATAAGAACTCTTTACAATAACAAAATATTTATTGCAAATGTAACATATTTCAAAATAATAACCACACTGTTGCAGTTCTGGAAAAGCGTTGCTTGAGCTGGTGCAGAGTTCCTAAACAAAATGCATACGTGTATTTCTTTTTGTTTACTGTAAAAATGTGTAGTTAATATAAATAATGACATGAAAAGATCGTGTTTTTAGTCAAAGAATCTTTCTACTTATCTACACAATTTATATATGCATTTATTGCGTGTGTTATACTTTTTATAAAAGTAAACGAGAGACATTGTATTTGAATGGACATTTGTATAAGTGGCAACTACACAAAATAACATACTCTAAATATGAAACTGATAGAGAAGTGTACGGAGCGACCAACCTTAAGTTCTTTACAAGGCACCTAACTAAGAGAAGTTGTCTTCATTTAGTTGAAAGTAGATTTAGTAACCAGGAAAACTAGCTTCGGCGCCTCTTCCAATTGCCACCAAGGCAGAAAGGTACAGCACATCAAGGTGTCCAAAATATATGACTTTCATTATCTTCTCAGGTTTAGTTCTCGAGTTATTTCACAAAATGAAAATATTGGATCAAACCTTCTAGGATCTTAATTTGTCTATAATGAAAGTGCAATGATTCAAACTCTCCTAACTGCATTATTACCCGTTTAATGTGTGCTACTGCGTGAGTATCCCAAATTGAGGGGGAAACTCTCAATAAAGTCTAGAATATAAAAACGAATTAATCTCATACTTATATTTCGTTCGATAACTCGAGAACCAGACCTGAGTGGACGATAAAGTCGTATATGTTAGACACCTTGATGTAACCTACGTGTCCATCGTTTTTGGTAGCAATCCTATTAAGACTTCTATATTTCAAGAAAAATACCAACAAATTTTATACAGATCCAAGATTGTGATGACTTAATGTCTGACCATTCCCCTATCTTGCTGACGTTACAGGAAAAAATAGCTACTAGGGAATTAACCCGACACTAACTAATAGGTTTACCGACTGGGAAGGCTTTAAAACAGAGCTCAGCGAAAAGATTTCACTAAACGTACCAATTTCAACAAAAGAGCAACTTGAATATGAAGCAGAGAAATTTATGATGGATATTCAAAGCGCAACATGGAATAATACACCAGAAATAAATAGAAAGCCGACAAGGAATAATTACCCAAAAGAAATCGTAGATTTAATAAAAGAAAAGAGAAGAGCCAGAAAGACGTGGCAGAGATCGAAAACAAGAGAAAATAAGCATACGTTGAATGCTCTTACATCACAACTCAAAAGGGAAATTCAAAAAATTAGGAATGAAGCACTGAATACCTTAAAGAAATCACGGCAGATCAAAGTACTGAACACGGATTATGGAAAGCTACTAAGGGAATTAACAGACCAATAAAACATATTCCATCGATACGTAAAGAAGATGGGTCTTGGGCAAAGTCTGACAAACAAAAAGCAGACACATTCGCAGTTTATCTAGAAGACATTTTACAACCAAACGCAGAACAAATTCAAATGCAAGCTCAGACAGAACCATCTGCAAGAATGGTAGATATCCCATTAACCACTCCCAAAGAAGTATCTAGAGAAATAAAAAAAAATATTAACCCAAAAAAGGCTCCGGGATTCGATTTAGTCAGTGGGAAGATATTTAAACAGTTGCCAAGGAAAGGCATTATGAAACTTACACACTTGATAAATGCAACATTTATGTTACAACATGTCCCAGTTTTGTGGAAAACAGCTGAAGTTATCATGATACCCAAACCGGGAAAGCCTGTTAACGATGTAAGTTCATATAGACCAATATCATTGTTATCTATATTAGCAAAGCTGTTTGAAAAGTTATTTTTAAAAAGAATAAAGACGATAATTGACGATCAACAACTCATTCCCCCACATCAATTTGGGTTCCGTAATGAACACTCTACGGTAGACCAAGTACATCGTATTACAGATGTGATAGAAAAAGTACTCGAGGAAAAGAAAATATGCTCAGCGATATTTTTAGACATTGCCAAAGCATTCGATAAAGTCTGGCATGAGGGTTTACTAATGAAATTAAAAAGATACTTCCCTAAGTAATATGTCCAGCTCTTGGACTCGTACCTAACAGACCGAACCTTAAAATTAAGCAGGAAAGCGTGCTTTCTGAACTCAAAATAATAAAAGCAGGTGTCCCACAGGGAAGCGTAATTGGGCGAGTACTATATTTGTTGTATACATGTGATATTCCTGAAAAAGAAAATGTTAAACTAGCTACATTCGCGGATGACACCGCAGTATTAGCTACAGGAGATAATATAGATGAAACAACGGCCAAGCTCCAAGGCGCAATTGATGAAATAAATACGTGGATGAAAAGGTGGCGTATAAAGGCGAATGAAGAAAAATCTGCTCATGTAAACTTCACGAATAGAAAAATAAACCACCTTTCAGTAAATCTGAACAACAACATAATTCCACATCAAGGAACAGCCAAATACCTAGGCCTAAATCTAGATGCAAAATTGAAGTGGAAAGAGCATGTCAAAAGAAAGCAACCGAAGTAAAATTGAGATATAACAGCATGTACTGGCTTATGGGAAGAAATTCCCAACTATCCACCGAAATAAAGTACTATTTTATAAACAGGTAATAAGACCCGTATGGATTTATGGCATCCAACTGTGGGGCTGTACAAAAAGGAGTAATTACTCTTGTATCCAGAAATTCCAGAATCGAGTTCTACGAAATATGGTAAATGCCCCTTGGTACGTGCGAGACAGGGATCTGCATCGGGAACTCCAGGTGGAGATTGTCGAGGACGTAATCAGGAAGTTTGCCAGAAGCCACGAGGAGAGGCTTCATAGACATCCAAATCAAGAAGCCCTACAACTTCTAGTCAATCAAAATCTTCTCCGCAGGCTCAAAAGAACGAAACCATTTGAGCTAGTGTAGTGTAAAGTGTAGTGAAAAGCAGAGTATAGTGCAAGTGTAGCCATGCCAGAGATGTGTGCAAAATGTTTCAGTAGCTAGGATGGGTCAATGGAAACATCTGGACTAACAAATACTTTAGTAACTTAGGACATAAATAAAATGTTAGTTAATCTTAAAGATTAGGTGCATTACTTGAAATAAAAAAATAATCCTATTAAGACAAATCCTATTTCCAGTGCCAGGTCTTGTATAAAGGGCAATCATAAAAAAGGTATGTTTTAAAGAAGAACCAACCTCATTGCCTATTTATTTATATAGATGTTATTACTAAAATTTGTTACAAACTTTGTTTTAATTCTGGTAAGTTTAAATTTACATTTGTATATTATTCTCTTTATATTCATTTCTAATACTAAATCGAGGTATTTATTTTATAAAATATATTAGTGCAAGATTATAAAATAAGGAACAATTTAGCCGATAATAACTATTTAGTTAAAAATCTCGAAAAATATCAGAAAAGAAGGCTTTAGGTAATAACGTTAGAGAAGTTTTTACAAAAATAGCAAAAAAGGACTACTGTATATAATATTATGATAAGACTATCATACTTTGCTATACAGTGGACACATGCAAAAGTTTCATGGTACCAAAGCCAAATAAGCCACCGCATCTACCACGCTATTATAGACCGATTAGCTTACTACCAAACTTTTTGATAAATTCGTACTGGGAAGACTAAAACCAGATATCGATTCTAATACACCAATACCTAACCACCAATTTAGTTTTGGTAAAAGGCACTCTACGATTCAACAAGCCTACCGTAATGTTAACCAAATAGCACAGTCTTCAAGAAAAAACTTCTGCACTGCAACAGGCCTTCGATACAGCCTGGCACATCAGTCAAACTAAAGAACATACTCCCGAATACCTATTATTTGCTGATATAAACTCTTACTTAATTCATCGTTATTTTACTGTGAAACACAACGGAAAGTTTCAGCACTTCAACTAATAAAAGCAGAGGATCCGCAGGCCAGTGTCCTAAGACCTGACCCCTATTTTCTCTATACCTCTGACATTCTTGAAACCTTGAATACGTCAACTGCTGCATTTGCCTACAATGCTGTAACATTATCTATTCATAATAATACCGTTGTCGGTTCGCTGCAGCTACATTTAAACAACATGGACTGATGTATGACAAATTGCTGTAAACGAGAGTAAGTCAGTTCACTACTCAAACCATTATGTGCCTTTCAGTAACGATTAAAGGCCAACCTATCCCAATTAATAAAGTAACCAAATCTTAGACTTCATCTCTATCTACGACTAACTTGGCATCAACATCTTAAAATGAAAAGAGTGCAGATCAACCTCAAGTTTAAACAAATGTATGGGTTCTTCGAACGAAAATCAAAACTCACATTAAAAACAAAGCTATGGGGCTGTGCCAAGAAAACAAGAAAAGACATAATAAAACTAGCCCAATCCAAAATCCTTAGAGCTCTAGCTAACGTATCTTGGTACGTTAGTAATTATATTATACATGATGACCTTAATGTTCCACTTGTAAAAGAAGAAATACATAGATTAGTCATCAACTACTTTAATAGAATAAGGGAACACAAACCTCGTAGGGCAGTTGACTGAACCGCTACCGATAAGAAGGCTCAAGAAGCAGTGGCTTATTGACTTGAGCTGAAGTGAACTTTAACTCCGTCAACATAATTCCATGGATGAGGACCCCCACACGACAACATGCACAACACATTTATTAAATACTCATTACGATATTATAGAGTAGACTGTAAATTAGCTGTATAAATAAAAAAATATTAAAACATACAGCATGAGGCTGTATAGAAATGTGTGTATATTTTCTTGAATAAATTGAATTCTAATAGTAATTATAAGAAAAAGCGTCATAATTTTTATATTTGTAGTGAAGCAAAAGTACCTCTAATTTCATTTTATTGAAAGGTTTTCGAAATTATTTCAATAAAGAACATACGAAAAAACTGAAGTGCATGTTATGAACAAATATGATGCAATTTGCACTAATCATCAAAATTAGTGATTATTAAATTTTTTAGTTTCCGAAAAAACAATACCTGAAAATTATGAATTGGGGCAGATTATGTTTTAAAAATATACTAATCAAGTTTTTATAAGATTATAAGTTGCAACTCTGATCTCTGTAAGCTAAAAATTAAAAATAAATAAATCAAAATTACTTTTAGTAGTCACATACAAAATATCGGAGTTTAGAGTAAACTCTGCTTAATTTTTTCAGATAGATTTACTCAAATGTGATGTTCTTTTAATGCATGACAATTAAAATAACTGAAACATACCTATTTCAGTTTTTGCCAGTCGATAAGTTTGGATTTTAAATAAATTAATGATGCAAATTTTAATACTACAAATGGATATAATGGGTGTTTCAAAAGAAACGCAGAGTTCAAATTGTAAATAATTTTTCCTGCAAGTTTGGTACCGCTATGCTTGGTGATATTTTGTATTAAACACATTGTGGTTAGTTAATAAGCAGCACTACTCGATGGAAGAGCGAGTAATGATTACTAAAATCCATTACAAACACGGAGAATCTTTTTCTAGGACTGTGGGAAAATTACGTGCGCTAAATAAAACAACTGTAAAAAGACAAACTAAAAAATTTAACAAATAGGTTTGGTCGCAGACACCAAAAAAACAGTCCGACCTCGTATCGGCCGTTCAGGTAAAAACATTGCCGCTGTAAACGATAGTGTGACTTAGCGACCAGAAACCTTAGTGCGCGGTTGCTCACTACAACTGAACATCTTAAAAACCAGAATGCACCGATCTGTATTTGTACCCATTCAAAATTTAGATAACCCAGGAACTAAAGCCATACCATTTGCAACGTCGGGTATTTAACAATTGGATGTTAGAAAATCAAGAAGTACCTAGATGGCAAGTTTGCTAAGAAAGTCATATTCTACCTTAGTGGATATGTTAATAAGAAAATTGTCGCATGTGAGACTGTATTCAAAACTGCCTATGCATACATAAATTGTACAGATTGATGTAGATTTTGTGCTAGTGAAATAATTGAGATGTTCTGTGTGTTCTGCAGTGAGTATCAATAGTGAACACTATCGTGAGATGATAATGGATTTGTGTGCCTGATTTGGGTACCATGGAAATGGATGACTTGTGCTTTCAGCAAGATGATGCCATCTAACATAAAATATGCAAAACAACCGAATTGTCGGAGCAAACATTTAATGAGCGACTTATTTCCCAAAACAGCAAAGTGAACTGGTCACTAAGATCTGTGGCCTCACGCCGTGCGATGTTTTCTTCTGGGGATTCGTAAAAACTGTAGTTTATGCTACGGAAATAAGGAGTTTCAATCTAAAAATAAAGATTCGAAAAGTTATTTGCCAAATTGAGCCTCAGTTATGTGAAGAAGTATTCGAGAATTTTATCAGACGAATTCAAGAGCATCAAATGAGCCGTGAAGGATATTTGTGAAACATCTGACTCCATTTAATGGCAATATTCACCCTTTAAAGTAATGCCAAAGCTTTGCTAATTAATAAATAAATAAACAGTGTTTTTCTTAAAATTAAATCCTGCGTTTCTTGTGGGACATCCTTTATAATAAGTTTAGTACAAGTTGTGTGATTCTTTTATATGAATAGTTAGTAACAAAAGAAGAGTGCATAACATCATGCACGACTTACACGTTTACTTTAATTTAGTTTTGGATAATACAAATACTATATCCTAACAGATTTGTAATTAAAAATGGTAGATAGCATGTTAGCATTAACTATTACAAATACAAAATAAGTAAGGGATTAAAAATAAGAATAAATCAAACAACAATTGTAAAACTTTAAGCTTATTAAAGGATTAAAATAGCAATAATTTTATACTACAATTTTTTAGATATTTAAAAAATACTTTTTTTTGACATTGTTACTTATTTAATTTAAAATGCTTGACCTCAACATTTCTACAAAAGGATTTTTTGTCAAGAAGTAGTCCAGAATCCTTCTATTAACTTAGCCTAACATTGTTACGTTCAATGCTTTTTTACACGTAAGTAGTTGCAAATATCACTTACACAAAAATTATGAATTACTTGACAATAAATAAAAGCAAACTTATCTTACATCTGTTATCCAGAAAAAATATTTCTTGGCATTTTCTTATCTAATAGGCGTATAAATAAGTTCTCAGCTTTAGATTTCACAGTACTAATTCACAACGGCGCCAGTTGCCCAATGCAAACGGATCAAGTTCAACCATCGCAATTTACCCAACAAAACTACCGATACACTCAAATTCCAAATATAAACAACACATACACGCAGTTTCCCGCTATGAATACACGACAATTCCATTATACCGCATCGTATCCGTCTCAAATTGCCTCTCAATACCATCAAGGTCCGCTAACAACTGATAATTCAGACTGGCAACTAGTTAATAGAAAACGTGGCCGCCAAGACATCACAGATTACAAATCCGCATGCTACTGGTTAAATCCTACAAATTGCTTCGACCCCCTTGCTGATGAGGTTAATCCAGAAGAACAAGCTCCCTGCAATTCAAAACAAAACGTACCGAAACCTCCCCCCAATATTCATCTCGGTTGTTAAAACTACCGAACCGTTAATTAAATACTTGGAAACTATAGCTAAAAGAGAATACACACTGAAGGCTCTACCTAACGATGAAATAAAAATTCAACCAAATACATCGGAAAAATTCACAAAAATAAGTAAAGGATTAGCAGAAAAGCAAACAGAATTCCATACCTACAAAATTAAGGAGGAGCGAAGCCTTCGAGTATTCCTAAGGAACCTACATCAGTCATCTGGTACGGACGGAATTAAAAAAGAACTAGAAACACTTGGACACAAAGTAGTCAATATATGGAATGTTAAACAAGCCGTCACAAAAAAAGAACTGCCCCTTTTTGCGGTAGAACTAAAACCGGGTGACAACAATAAAGAGATATACAAAGTAGATAGACTTATGCACTCTGTGGTTAAATTTGAGTCACCATAATACTCCAGGTATCAGAAACATGAACACACTAAAAATTTTTGCAACCGAATCCCTCCCTGTGTTAGGTGCACTGGCTCACATAAAACTTCGGAATGTGAACACAAAGACAGATAACCCAACGTTACATGTGTAAACTGCAATGGGAATCATCCTGCGAATTATAGGGGATGCCCAGCGTACAAGTAACTACACCAAAGAATGTTTCCTCCGCTAAGAGCAAAAACTCTCCCAAGCACAAGATACTATCAACCAGGTCTCACCCATGCACAAGTACTAACAAACAACCCACAACAAACCATTCAAAAAACTCAACACCAAAATACCGAAACGACAAACCAGACAAACGATATGACAGAATTAAAACTAATGATGAAACAACTAATGGAACAGATGAGCACTATGTTAAACCTGTTAACCATGTTCGTCACTAAAACACATAATGGATAATATTTTTAAAATAGCGATATGGAACGGGCTATTACACCACAAAGAAGAACTCACAACCTTCATCACAAATCACTGTATAGACATCGTTTTAATCGCAGAATCACACTTTACAGAACGAAGCTACCTAAACATTCCAAGGTATGACGTGTATGCAACACAACACCCAGACGGCACGGCCCATGCTGGTACAGCAATAATAATAATACAAAGTTCAATCAAGCATCATGAACTACTAAAATACAGTCAACCACAACTACAAGCTACAACAATAGTAATTGAAGATTGGCTAGGTCCAATTACAGTATCAGCAGCCTATTGTCCACCACGACATAACAATAAGCAGGAAACATACGAGCACTACTTCCATATACTAGGCCCTAGATTCATCTCGGATGGAGACTTTAACGCCAAACACGAATACTGGGGTTCTAGACTAAGCACCACCAAAGGAAGAGAAATGATGAAACCAGTAAACAACTTAGGGTTACGACCTCTGTCCACAGGTGAGCCTACCTATTGGCCATCTGACCTCAGAAAACAACCTGATTTGCTAGATCTGTGTTTCGTGAGAAACATTAACCCGAACTTACTAAAAGCAAATTCCTGTCTCGACCTCTCGACGGACCATTCCCCAGTAATAGTGACATTAAGCGCAAACATAAAGGTCAATGTCAGATCACCATCCCTCACCAATAAAGCCACAAACTGGAATCTCTTCCAAGAACTAGTCCATGAATCCTTGCAAATGCAAATACCTTTAAAAACAGTAAAAGACCTTGAAGAAGCAACAGAACATTTCAATCAGGTTGTCCAAGATGCAGCCCGTCAGGCTACACCAGAACTCGTTCAGCACATCCAATCGGAAAATTGTCCTAGTGAAGAAGAAAGTCGCAGAGAAACGCAGACTAAGAAGAATCTGGCACACAAGACATCCAAACGATAAAAGAGCGGTCAATCATGCTACCTCCGAGCTCAAAAACCTTCTGCGCAACATTAAAAATCAACACGTGCAAAACTACCTAAAACACTTGTCTCCAACAGAAACAAATGATTATTCTCTCTGGCGAGCTACAAAACACTTAAAACATCCGAAACAACACAAAGCACCAATTCTCGCCAAAAACAATACCTGGGCAAAAAGTGATCGAGAAAAGGCGGAAACCTTCGCAAAACATCTAGAAAAAGTTTTCGAACCATTCCCGCCGATAGTAAACAACGAAAAAGAAGTCCACAGATCTTTAGAAACGATGTATCAGATGAGCCTGCCGATTAAAAAGTTCAACGCCTACCAGGTAGAGACTACTATACTTAAAAAAGTGAACTCCAATAATGCTCCAGGTCAAGATCTAATCACTGGAAAAATACTAAAAGAACTACCAGATAAGGGATATCAGTTCATAACTTATCTATTTAACTCAGTCTTAAGACTACGGCATTTTCCTGACTAATGGAAGAATGCTACAGTTATTTTAATAAAAAAGCCA
Organism: Sinelater perroti; assembly: GCA_036346155.1. Classification (NCBI taxonomy): domain Eukaryota; kingdom Metazoa; phylum Arthropoda; class Insecta; order Coleoptera; family Elateridae; genus Sinelater; species Sinelater perroti. The sequence continues at coordinate 8,967,715 of JARFIY010000265.1, forward strand.
GGTAAACCTAGTGACCAACCTGCGTTCTATAGACCCATCAGTCTTCTACCGGTGTTATCCAAGGTTTTTGAGAAAATGCTCCTAGAAAAGCTATATCCGATTCTCCTAGACAAACATGTCATACCCGATCACCAATTCGGCTTCAGAAAAAACCATGCTACAATAGAGCAGGTACACAGGGTAGTGAATAAAATCTCTAAGGACTTCGAAGAGCGAAGATACTGCGCTGCGGTATTCCTCGACATTACGCAGGCCTTTGACAAGGTCTGGCACCAAGGGCTGCTATACAAAGTTAAGGAAACCCTACCCACGGATTACTACGAAATATTAAAATCATACCTAACTAATAGGCATTTCCCCGTCAAATATGGCAGCGAAATAACACCCCTCAATCCTATCACATCAGGAGTACCCCAAGGCAGTGTTCTGGGCCCAATTTGTACTTGATATTTACGCGAGACCTCCCAACATCTACAGGAAACATGGTTGCTACCTTTGCCGATGACACGGTTATCCTTACATCGCACACAGATCCAAATCAAGCATCCCAAAAGCTTCAAGCTCACCTAGATAAAATACAAAATTGGTGTAATAAATGGCGCATAAAAATAAATGATAGCAAATCGGTCCAAGTAACCTTCACACTCAAAAGAGGCTACTGTCCGCCGGTGCAGCTAAACAACCACCTGATCTCTCAAGCAGATAGCGCTAAATACCTGGACATCCATCTAGACAGGAAACTAACCTGGAGACCACATATATGAGCAAAGCGTAAACAACTAGGGCTTAAGCTACAAAAAATGTAGTGGCTAATCGGGCGTAAATCGCAACTTTCTCTGGAAAACAAAATACTTCTCTATAAAGCCATGCTTAAACCCATATGGTGTTATGGAATTCAGTTATGGGGCACTGCTAAAACTTTTAGTGCGCGCTATTACGATCGTATCAATGATCACCAAAACATTTTAGTGGAGTGCTTACTAGACAATGACGACGAAGTGCAACCACGTTTAAAAATATTCAAACGTGCAGACCTAATTGTCACATTCGTGCAGTAATTTGTCAGTTAATCAACAGTTCCAACAGTGTATAGGATAAACTAGTTTAAGAGTAATAGAGGAGTGTCATCAGTGGATGCACTTCCTTCATGTTTATTATGTTCTTTAACCATATATGTCATATCAACTACTGAATGTCTAAAGACAGATTGTAGTGTAATAATAAATTAAAAAAAAAAGATTTCACAGCACGCAAGTCACCGTTTACATGTAACGTATTAGTCCGCCCTCTTGCGGTTTTAAAGTAATGACATTCGGTCTTTCGAAACATCATGCGATTTGGCGTTTGATGCACATAACCTCAATAATCAGCTGTGCTCACGATGGCAATCACAAAAGAGCATATTCGATTTTCTATCCACTTCGCGTTTCATCTTAAGAAAAACGCTGCTGAAGCCACCGAAATGATTTGTGCTGCGTATGGTGAGAATGCTGTAAGTCATGCAACGTGCAAAAAGTGGTACCAAAGATTTAGCGGAGGAGAGTTTAGTATTGAAGATCAACCACGCGCTGGACGCCCTCAAACATTTGACATGGATGAGCTGCAGACGCGTTAGGCTGGAAACTTCTCCCACGTGCGGCGTATAGCTCAGACATGGCCCCTTCCGATTATCATCTATTCCGGTCGTTACAGCATCACTTGGCTGATACGCACTTCAAAACAGAAGAAGAAGCCCGAAAATTCATCGATAACTTTATCGTCTGAAAGCCGGTGAGCTTCTACCAACCGAGAATACTTTGATACGCTTTGATAAGCTTTTTTTGTTTGTTTTTAAATAAAACTTTAATTTTGCAGAAAAAAGCTGAGATCTTATTTATACACCTAGTACACACAAGTAGTATATATTTTACATAATAAATTAGAAGCAAAATCTTTTTGCAAAGTAGATGGTGCAATGCAAACTTTGACCAATAGTTTAGAAGTGCTTAAGGAAAATCTGGAAAATTTCAAGGACAATTTGTGACCATGGGTGAAACCTGAATTCACCATTACATACCAAAAACTAAAATGCACCAAAGCAGTGGATTGGAGACGGTAAATCGGTTCTTAAGGACGCAAAACTCCTTCAATCGGCTGGAAAGATGCTAGCACCTACATTTTTGGATGCTAAAAAAATTTTGCTGATTGCTTATCTTATTAAGATGAAAAATTTTCCGGAAAGATCAAGGAAAAGTGTTGCTTCCCTATAATAATCCACCGACCTATTCAAGTACTATTGTTTAGCAACAGATAACATAGATAAAGTTTGAAATTATTCATTTGGATTTAGCCTTTTCTCACGATTTAGAATGACAGACTTCCAATTATTACCAAAACTCAAAATATTTCCGACTAAAAAAATATCTTGGTCAAATGAACAAGTAGTTCAGACTGGCAGTGGTTAATTTAACGATTTAATGTTAGACCAGTTTAAGGTAATTACTACGTAAAAACTAAAAAAAAACAAACTTAAATTACAATGATTTTATTTGTAGTGTTATACTGGAAAATTTTCAATCTATTCTCTTATATCAAGCAGAAATCTTCCTTATTCTTTTATAATTTATGTAATCATGCATTTAGTTTCATATGAACAAATTTTGAATTTAAACATACATGCTTTACAAATTACACTACCAAGTTTAAATACTGAAGCCGATTTATTCAATAGTCTGACTACGCAACTGTTAGTGCAGGCCCCATAATTAGTTAGTACAACCCCTCAGGTTGCAATTAATTACATTAACATACCTAAAAATAGAAATATGTAAAGCATAAAGTAAATGCTAGAAGTTTCCAAAGCTTGACAAGCTAAAAGTACAGAAGGAAGATGAAATTTAATTATCATGTCTAAGCAATTTTCACTCTAAGTTAATCTGACTGCCTAATTAGGATAAGTTTAATATTAATAATAAATTTACTAGTTCTACTCAAATATAACTAAGGCTAGATATTTTATGATACGTGAAGTACAATGGAATTCTATTAGGTATAAACAGAAAATTTATTGTATATGAGTAGTGTTTTTAGCTTATATACAAGCTAACAAGCAAAAATTATATAAGATACGAATGGAGTTACCAGACTTCTGTGTTTTCCTTAAATACGATTAATTCTTAATAGTGACTACATAAACAAACAATTTTTTCACTCTTTATAATCAAGTACTTTGGTACAAATTAGTTTTCTGTTTAGGTGTTGGTTATTAAGAAAATTTTCGGCCTACTTTTCTTCTTAAACTCGTTTTACATGAAACTCATTGTGTAATGTCATGTTGTTGACATACCTGAGAGCCTTAGCTATCATTCCCACTAATTTGTTTTGAAAGCGTCGAACAATGTTAATATTTGATTGTTAGATCTTTGTGAGAAAATGTTGCTACAATTATATTTTTCGGTCATTTAATTTAAATATGGCATCGAACCTAGCGGAACTCTCACTTGTATAAGCTATTCGAAAAGACTATCCGCAACTCTCACTTGGAAAAATTGTTTACTGTTACGACTTACGTAACAAGTAAAATTGATTCCTGGAGCTTGCTTAATTTTATGCGGCAGTCTGTTACGCCAAATCTAATTAAAGGCGTGCCGGATATTTAAAAGATTACTAAAGCCACTTTTTTCGTTTATAGTCCTTTTCAATTATGTCTGCTACTCTATGGATTTGTTCAAGAATTAAATGACTCTCTGAATCCAAGCTGATGTCGGGAATTGTTTTAGTACCTTCTAGTAATTTAGATAAACAGAGCAAAAATGTCAGTGTACTGTCATAATTGGTTTTTGTTCGAGGTTTGTTGGGTTTTTTAAATAAGATGAGCTACTGAAATTTCCATATTGCGGAAAAATATTACATTCTTAATACTGCATTTTCGTAATAGCCACAATGGTTTTCTTAGATAGTTCTTCTAATATTAGCCGTTATTAAATCATAACCAGGTTATTTCTATTATATAGCAATTTTATTTCTTTGCGAATAGAGGTAAAATGTTTAATCGGTAGATATTTGCAATGGACTCTCTAAATATTCAGCTAATAATCTCCGTTTCTCATTATTTGTGGAAAGTTTCGGCTGGAAAATTGAATGAAAGTATTTAGCAAACACATTGGCTTTTCTAAAGTTATCACTGGCCCAAGTGCCAACAGTTTCACGAATTGGAGGACTAATCAACTGAGTTCTTTCATTTTATATGCCTTTTTCCATAGGAAATAGTCTTTTATTAGATAAGGAAACAGATTACTAATGTAATCCTAACGTTTTTTGATCTTGTATAACAAGTTCAACTGCTTTGTTAGCCTATTCGGGCGTGCTTTATCAGGAGGAAGTTGGCTTTGTTGCCATGTTTTATTACCATTCTCTTTAAAAAATTTATTTCTTAATTCCGTGAATAGTTCATTATTGCAGAGCTACAGCTTGTACAGCTGAACTGTTATTGCCAGAATTTCTGTTGGATGTTCAATATCGGTTTTTGAATTTAATAGTACTTTTACTTGGTTACTAGTCATGAGATGAATACTAAATATCTTCAAATCAGTGCTTAATTTATATAAATATGGTTCTTTTCTGTTTTAATAATAGTTGCATTTAAAGTAAATATTATTATAGTGGTTAAAAAAACATTTGGTCGTAAAGAAGGTCGGGAATCTTGTTACCATCAGAGAGCCAGCCAGCGCTGGTATGCACCTACATATTCACAATTGAAGTTTGCAACCCTTAGTTGTTATAAGTCTAGATTTTCATTGGAGGTGTTTAGCTCTAATAATACATTCTCATGTTTTTCACTTCGAGTGTGCAATTTTTGCTTTATTATTATAGTTGTTCCACTACCTCCAGCTCCATTAGGATGCTAGGTATGATAAATTTTAAAGTTGAGTATTTTAAAGTAGCGGCTTTCGGTGATTTTTGAATATTAATAAGATGTTAATCCCATGGATAACTAATTCAACTTTCTGGTAAAGTTGAGCCACAAAATTTGCATTACAAAATGCTATTGCAATAGATTTATTCATTGTCTGGTTTAGTGTTCATTAGGCAAGATGGTAGATTAATGGTTATACTATTTTGATTTATTGCGTTTACACATCTTTTAATATTTTTAGAAGTTAAATTGTGGTTTTATATATTTGTTCTTGCTATTTGGGCATAGTTGCAGTTATGATTTGCAGCGGAGTTTATTTAGAACTGCAAGTGTGAACAAAAAATTTGCGGTTTTGGACTGCTTTGATTGAAATTATATTCGAGTAATTGCAAATTTTTATAAGCGGTACAATCCTTATATTTTGCTGGGCGATTCTCATTACATAACGCACAACTAGCTGATGTGTTATTTGGTTTATTTCAGTATTATGTGGTTTGCCACATTTGACACACTAATAAGGTTTGTAGCAATAAAATTTTTTTTGGTAATGTTGAAGTAAAGTATATACACTAGAATAACTTGAAAAAGAAAATAGACAAAAGGAAAGTAAGGACTATAAGTAAAATATCCTCTGAAGGTGAAGAACCTAAGAGAGTGAAAACTTATAGGCAAGAAAATGAACAAGAACAAGATGCAATAAATTCAAAAAACTGATAAATAAAAAACAAAATCAAACAAAAGATAATGATATAGACAAAATAATAAAACAAACAGAAAGAAGGAAACAAAGAAAAGGAAATAAAAAGAACAAAATAAAAATAGCCACATGGAATATTGAAAGAATGTTAGTAACAGCAAAACAAATAAAACGATATAAAATTAGGATAATAACCTGACAGGAAATAAGATGTAAAGGGAAAGGAAGAATTGATAAAGACGATTTTTTTAATATATTATTATAATTAATGTATTATATTATGCAAGGAAAGATAAACAAGGATAAAATATAAGTGGTTTTATGGTAGATAAGATATATAGGGAGAAAATAATAGAGCTTAGAAGAATTAGTGGAAGGATATCCTACTTAAGAATAAAAAATAAGATATATAATTTTACAATATTTAATGTATATGCTCCGGCAGAAGAGTCGAATGACGAGAAAAAGACTGATTTCCACGAGACACTAACAAATATTTCTGCAAGTACACCAAAACATTATGCGTTGTTAATTATGGAGGATCTTAGCGCAACAATAGAGAAAGCATACATGCAATGTTGCAGGAAAACATACCCTACACGATCAAAACAATGAAAATGGCAAAAGAATATGCAACCTTTTTCCAGAAAAAAATATGTTTTTAATTAGCACAAAATTCAACCATAAAGAAAACATAAAAAACATGGATAATATCAGGGAAATCAAATAAACCATGTACTAATTAAAAAAACGGAGAGAAAATAATACAATATGTACTATTCTATAGAGGAGCAAATTTTGATTTAGATCACCACCTTAGAAACAATGCTGAGAACTATTAATAAGGAAAAGAGAAAGACAATGAGAATGAAACGGGAAATTGATAATCTAAAAGTAGAACAGAAGAGAATAAAATACAAAAAAGAAATAGAAGAAGCACTAAATAAAAAACAGGACAAAGAAAATATTGATGAAGAGTGGGATAATATAAAGAGAAGTATTACTGAAGCATCGGAAAAAGAAGAGGACGAAAAAAAGTAGAAAGAAAAAATAAATGGTTCGATAAAGATTGCGAAATAATAATAGAAGAAAAGAAAGAGGTAAGACTAAAATGGCTAAGAACAGCAGAAGTGAATGATTATGAAGTATATAAAGATAGATAGAACAACAAAACAATACTAAATTATTTCAAATAATAAAGAAAGAGAACAGAAAAAGGGCAACAGCAAACAGTAATAGTGACGTATGGAAAAATTATTCCAAAAAAGTATTAAATAAGAAAACGGTAAAGAAACTTGATGAAAAGGAAGAGGAGACACGTATCCATAAAGAACTAAAACCAACAAGAGAAGCATATTATGAAGTATTAAAAAATTTAAAACGGAATAAAGCGGCAGGTCCAGATAATATACGTAATGAATTGATGCAAAATGGAGGAGAGAAGTTAAACGATAAAATATTTCAATTAATTAAGAAAATATGGAAATAAGAAAGAATACCCGAAAAATGGACGCTTGGACTAATAACAACAAAATTGAAGAAAGGAAACTTAATAATATGCAATAATTACTGGGGAATAAGTTTGCTGAATACTACATACAAAATATTAACATCGATGATACTAAAGAAAATAATACCATACATTGGGGAAGCAGTAGGAGAATACCAACAGGGATTCGAAAAGGAAGGTCAACGATAGACGCAATCTACATACTAACACAAATACTAAAAGAAGCTTATGAAAATAATATCGACTTACAAATAATCTTTGTGGACTTTAAGCAAGCTTTCGACAGTATGAAACGCGACATGATTGTAAAAGACCCAAAAAGAATAGGAGTAACAAACAAATTAATAAAATTAATACAAATGACAATGAGACAATCAAAAGCTGCAATAATATCAGAAACAGGACTGTCAAAAGAATTTGAATTTTCTTCAGGGGTGCGGCAAGGCAATGGATTATCCGCAGCCCTATTTAATGTAGTACTTGAGGGAGTAGTTAGAGACTGTAAAATTGAGGGCACTATCATAAAAAAATAGGTGAGATAATTGCATACGCTAATGATCTAATTATAATATTAAAAACTAGAAAAGATCTAACAGAAATAATATTAAAAATAGAGAAAGGGAGGATTAGAAATTAATGAGAGAGAATAGAAATTTAAAATTACAAGAAGTTGAGAATTTCAGATATTTAGGTAAATAACAGGAATAACAGAAGTTTACAGATAGCGCAAATAATTTAGGGGGGTAATAGAGCATACTTTAAATACAAAACGTTGATGTAAAATAAAAAGATAAGTAAAGGCACAAAAATAAGACTTTATAAATACGACCAGTGGTAACTTATGTATCAGAAACCATGTGTCTAAATAAAAGAGAACAAGAAAAATTAAAAATATTTGAAAGGATAATTGTAAGAAGGATTTATGGACCAACAAAGATATTAGAAATCGAGCATAGGCAATTAATGAATTTTGAAATAAAGAAAATACTGAAATATGAAGATATAGCGAAGATAATAAAAGCACAAAGAATAAGATGGCTTGGACGTATATACGAAAAAGAAAAAAATACAATACATAGAAGAGTAACAAGATAGAAACCACACGAGAAAAATAATAATAATGGTAAGGCCCTACGCCCCGCGTGGGAGCACGTTCGCTCTTTCTGCCCGGTCGTCGCGCACCATCTCTGATGCGGGGCGATGTGGCAAGCACCGCACCTTAGACGACCGCCATTATTACCCCTTGTTCGAATGAACGCAGGTACTCAATTATTTTTAGTGACTGAGTAGGCCACCCGCCAGGCATCAGAGAGTACCGGCAATTGAACCCGGGTCCGTCAGCATCGCAGCCCGTCCCTCAACCACGGGACCACGCTGGCTGTTTCACGAGAAAAAACAGAGAGGTAAACTGAGATCACGATGGATATATCAATAATGGGAAATATTAAATTTCTAGGAATAGCAGATTGGAGAGAGAAGGTACAGAACAGGAAGGAATGGAGGGACATTCTTAAGAAAGCAAAAACACACCAATCTATAATCGTACGACAAGAAGAAAAACAGAATAATGATTATTATACATATATATATATATATATATATATATATATATATATATATATATATATATATATATGGGGTGTAGGGTTGCGTCGGCGAGGTAGCCCCTCTGTCATGGACGGTCACTCCAAGCGTCATAGATGGGCGGAGGTTCATGGCAGTTGGTCCTCGCGAGGCACCCAACTCTCACTTGATGGCTCCAAGCGCCACACCCTGGTACACTGCATTGACCTACAGGCTAAACCAAGTGAGGGTAACCAGATATAGTGAGAAGCAGCGTCTGACCCAGAGTGGGCGGCTGCGAACAACGTCTGACTCCATGTTAGGGGCGGCTGAAAATCACACTCGCCAACACGCTTGGCAAGCGCGGCGCTTTAAATGCCAACTACCTCCCAAAACCAAATCGAAATGTGGTCGAATTTACAAAATCATATACCCCAGGTGAGTAGAAAATCTCACACTGCTAACTCAGCAGTCTGCCCCAATTCTAATTCTGGGGCAAAAATTCGATAACACATAACCAAAACCCAAACACAAAGGCTGCACAAGTAACTTTATATAGCTACGTACAATGCTCAATCCCTAAGTAACGAAGAGAGACTAACTGAACTAGAGAACGCCTTGGAATCAATAAAATGGGACATAATAGGAATCAGCGAAACAAGAAAAGAGGAGAAAATTTACTAATACTGAAAACAGGACACATGCTGTACTATAAAGGTAATGAAGATAAAGCCTACATGGAACTGGATTTATAATTAATAAGAAATTAAAACAAACTTAAAAAGTAGACTGCATATCATCAAGAGTTATCTATATGATACTAAAAATTAACAAAAGATACAGTCTAAAAGTCATCCAAGTATATGCACCAATAACTGCTCACGAAGACGTGGAAGTTGAAGAAATGTACGAAGACATCGATAAAGCACTACAAATAGAACCGACAAAATACGTAATCCTAATGGGAGACTTCAATGCCAAACTGGGCCAGAGACAGCAGGGTGAAGAATATATCGGATATTATGGATATGGACAAAGAAACCCCAGAGGACAAATGTTGATCAACTATATGGAAAAAGAAAACTGTTCTGCATGAATACTCACTTCTATAAAAAATATCACAGAAGATGGACATGGCAAAGCCCAAACGGCGCCACTAAAAACCAAATCGATTTCATTATGACAAATAATAAGAATATTATACAAGACGTAACAGTCATAAATCAGGTAAACACAGGTAGTCACCATCGGATGGTTCGCGCAAAAGTATGTATTCAAACAAAATTAGATAGATTTAAACTAATATCAAAGGGAACTGCCAGGTTCAACATCGAAAAATTGCAAGACAGTGAAATAAAGGAGAAGTTTAACGATAGACTAGACAAAAAAATGACGGAAATACACAATGAAAACGTAGATCAACTTCAACAAGAAATTATCAAGAACATAATAACTACAGCAGAAGAAATACTGGGGAAAAAGAGGAAACAAGAGAATAATAAACTATCATTGGACACCAGAAACCTTATAGCAAGAAGAAAAGAATTACAGAGACAAAGTAACAACACAGACAATTTCAGGTTAAGACTTGAAAGAACTGAACTAAAAAAACTATAAAAAGAAAATACGAAATGACATAAGACAGTACAATACTAAAATAATAGAAGAGACCATTGATCAGAATAGAGGTAGCAAAGTGTTCAGGCCAAAAATATCCAACGCTACTAGCCAAATAAATAAAATTAAAGACGCGAACGGACAAGCAATAAATGATAGAAATTCGTTGTTAACAATAGTGAAAGAATTTTACCAGGAACTATATAATTCAATGAAGCAAAACCAATAGTTAATCAAGACCCACGCGCGAGACTATCTAAACATCTTACTGAAGATCTCCTGATATTAGTAAATGTGAAATAAAGTTAGCTTTAGGAAAATGAAGAACAATAAATCACCAGGCGAGGATGGAGTAGTAATTGAACTACTAAAGAATAGCGGAAGAGAAACCTTAACAATGCTTCAAAAATTGTTCAATAAGTGTTTAATCGAAGGTATAATCCCCCAAGCATGGAAAATAGCAAAAGTAGTTATAATTTATAAAAAGGGCGATCGTTCAGAACTCCAGAACTATAGATCCATATCACTACTCTCTCATATCCACAAACTGTTCTTTACTATATTAACAAATCGAATTGAAAATAAATTGGACGAAGCCCAATCAGAACCAATTCAGAAACGTGGTCACTAACAAAAGCACTACTTCACAAGCTGCAAGTAACCCAAAGGTCCATGGAAAGGGCAATGTTAGGTATAACTCTCAAAGATAGAAAGAGAAACGATTATATAAGAAGCCGAACGAAAGTACAAGATGTGATGCATAAGATCCTAAAACTAAAGTGGAAATGGGCGGGACATGTAATGCGAAGGCAAGACAACCGATGGACCAAGAAGTTAATAGAATGGAGACCCCGCACAGGACGCAGGAGTGTTGGAAGACCCAAAACTAGATGGAAGGGCGACATTGTAAAAGTAAAAGTAGCGGGCAGACACTGGATACAACAAACATATGACAGAGAAAATTGGAAAACATTGGGAGAGGCCTATATCCAACAATGGAGTATACAAATGGGCTGAAGAAGATATATATATATATATATATATATATATATATATGTGTGTGTGTGTGTGTGTGTGTGTGTGTGTGTGTGTGTGTGTGTGTGTGTGTGTGTGTGTGTGTGTGTGTGTGTGTGTATACCTGCATATGCATTTAAAAAAAAAATATAACATAATTATTTTAGGAATTTATCACAAAGTAAAAAAATAAACGCAGTGAAATGAAATTTCCAATTTCGAAAAAATAAATAATTTCCTTCAAGCTTAACAAAGAAGAAAACAAAATTACTAAAAACGTCAGTAAGGATACCAATTCAATTTTTAAGTATATTAGTCACTGTAGCAGGCACAAATCTTTATTTTAGGACTATATAATTACGACCTTCTATGGAGAGAAGAAAAACGAACTATTTCAAGTACTGAAAAATATTCTGCATTTGCAATATATTTAACTATGAATATATAAATAAGTTCCAGGTTAATTGAGAATTGCATCGGCTATAAAAGCTGAAATATTAAGTAGCCCAAAAAATTATATTGATCTTCAAATTAATAAAAAACGTTTTCCATCGAAATATCGACCTTTGCAGTTTCAGCAACAAGATAATTTATAAATTCTATTTTTATAAAACAGACTATTTTTTATTTAAAAAAGATGCAGACACCTTCACTTTTAATTTTACTTTATTATTACATTGTTTACCAACAATAAAAATAATTCCTTTTGAAGTTCACCAAGTACAAAGAAGTTTCCGTGGTATCCACTTTCCTTTAGGACTTTGTGGGACAGGGTCACTTAATGATAGCCAGTTGTGAGTACGTTTATATTTGAAATACATAACCCATTTTTCATCAGTGATCAAAATTTGATCCTAAAAGTTTGTAACAGATTGTAAGACGCTGTAATTTGTTAGCAGTGTGGCATTCGTTTACTTAATTTCCACTTTTTTTCTATTTGATGTAAATGCTTTCGTACTGTTTCATCACTTACTTTCAACAATTCTGCAACCTGTTAACTCATTAAAGTGAAACTTGTTATAATTATTGTTTTGAATTTGTCGATATTTAAACCTAACGGTCTGCCTGATTTGGTCTCGGCTTCTAAGGATTTATTCCCTGCAAATGTTTTAGACCGTCTGTTCTCTAAAACATAGTACACATTTTTCGTAGCTTCTATACCATTAGCCCCACGTTCAAACGTTTAAAGTAAACATATACGTATTATACTATTTTTCACAAACATTTTAAATTAAACTAAAATGTTCGAGATTCAGCGAACGACCGAAGTGAAACAACTGCTTATATAATAGATAAACATTTCTTGAAATTATTGTTTATTTATAAATGGCACAGCTTTTTTGGTTATCTGATAGATAAGGATGCATAAAAGACAAAGGCTACTGAAAGCTTGTTTCTATTTGCTTTGACGTACAACGGGTTTTCGTTATACTAAATTTAACAGTGTAATAATTTAAGAAGGCACGCGTTGTAATTTGGGGATCTATGGTTGTGTGACTACTGACCGTTATCGGTACATATGACTATGAAATAACAAGCACCTTGTATAAACAATTTAAACAAAATAATTCTACGGCAAACAAAAATTGGGTTCTAAACAATTGAAGTAGCCACAAAGCATTTACAACATTAAATCGACTTACTATAAGACTAGATAAATAAATAGAGAATTAGAGTTATTAATGGTAAATCGGCTTAAACAAACAAACTAGGATACTCCTATCTAGGTAGGTATGCACCTTGAAGCAAAACTTACCTGGAGCGCAGTTAAATTTGAAAACCAAATCAATGTACTCACTAACTGGAAGACGCTTGGAACTATACTATCAAACAAGCTACTCCTCTACAAAATAATCTTTAAGTTTATATGGACTTACGGGATCCAGCTATCGGGTTATGCAAAGGCATAATAACCGAAGCACCATGGTATATAAGCAACGACACTCTTCACATAGACCTGAAGATCCCATATGTAGCTTCCAAAATGTAGAGACTAGCAAATCATACAACCACAAGTTAGCAGGACATAAAAGTCCTGATAGAGCAACTCTAAAAACCAGATAGCAGTTTCAAGAAGATTAATGCGTAAATGGGCACAATGTTTAGCTCTGTAAGTGATCAAAATTATTATATAACCTCTGTGAGGATAGCAATGGCTTGATCCGAACTGGTGACTTGCATACACCTATATAATAAAATAAATAATAATATTATATAATATAATAAAATAAATAAATATTTTTAATATTCACGTTATATACTTGATAGCAAAATCATATTATTATTATCATCAATAAATTACCTGTTTTTTGATTATCTCATCCGGTTAGTTATTATGCGTTATACTTCTAGTTTACTTTGTATGTATATAAATGTCTGTTTGTTGAGTATGCAATGTTTTAATAAAATGTATAACTTCACTATTATTGTTTTTGGCCAAGACAATCATTTTGCTTTAAAACATTTGATTCCTCAGATTTTTCATACAGATTGTATGTACGTTGTCGGTCAAAGCTGGCGGAATTTCCAAAAGAAAGCAAGTGCGTGTTTTGTCAATGTAACAGGTGCTGTGTACATTAAAGTTACATTACGCAACGTTTCAGCTACTATACCACCTAAAGCTAAATTGCCCATTCCGAGAAGCGTACGCTTCTTTATGCGTGCGGCGACGTCTAGATGAAGCAACATTGAACAGTCAATACTTTATGATAAACCAATATCCCCACAAATGTGCCTTGGTTTCTACAAGGATCATTCAGACACGTTTGTGGGGAAGAGATGAAATGGGTAACTTCCATGCAGAGCTCCATCGTTGTAGTGATGCCAAAGCCATGACATCTAAGTGGCGTAAGCACAACAAAACTAGACATTTATAAGCTATAGATGAGTTACATTCGCGAACGACACAAAACATTTAAAAGAACACAAAAACCGCGTACTTTCTGGCAGAGAGATGGAGCGGTGGCTGGGAGAACCTTGCCTTGAGCGAGATCCGAATCCAGTAAGACTTTTCATCCCAGCAAAAAGCCTTCTCCTCATCGAGCTGCTTTCGGCATTGCCTGGTCCTTGTACACGGTCTATATGACCGCGCCTTCGATCTAAATTTATTACCAAATTTCAAAAGGTTGCTTTTGCTGACTGAAGCGTTCTCGCTTAACGTTACAGTATAAATTTGAACTCTAAACTAATTTTGTGTCTTCCAGCCTTCCAACTCTAATTGCTAGTCTGAAAATTCGTTCTGCAAAGCGAATTCTCAAGCCAAACGCCTACGAAAAACTGCGAGCTGTACCTTTGCGATCGTAATACGTAGAACATCCTATGCTTTTATTATATTTGTTTGACTATGGAATTTAGGATTAAAAGGCACTATAAAGTCTGCAAGTTATTATCGTTCGTTGCCTTCCTGTTTACAGAATTGTAAAACACGGTCACTTAAGCCCGAACTGCTGCTCTTTGAAAGCCCTTTAAAGAGCTCGTTGTCGGCAGAATTTAATTTCGGCAAACTGCAGTAAGTATCGTCTCCTCGAGTTGAACATCTTATGATTAACTTTATGTGAACAAAGTTGCACAAAATACATACTCTTATGTTAACAAGAAGGCAGAAAATCGGAAATAATAGTAATTACGTCTGCCTAAGCTATAAAACTTAAATTTAGCTTGCTCACAAATAACATTACATTAGTAAAATACTACCAAACTGTTAAGTGATAATGAAGTGAAAAAATGATAATGACTGCTTTGCTTATGAAGCTTCTAAAAACGCACAGTCAATATTAAATCACTTACCTCTAATTTATTAATAAAAATTGCTTAATTTGGTTTTTTCGTCATTAAACTCTTTGCGATTTATTTATAGTTATCTCCCCCAGATATTTTGAAGAGGACTGTTGGATGAGGGTAAGGTGAAGAGCTTAGCATGCAAAACTACCATGAGAATAGTGTAGCAAGAAATGCAAGGTATGCAAAAATTGCATATCCTTTCGAATACGCCAAGAGGGCCTTTATGTTCGTCACGTCTGTGCGTAGATAAATGCGGGTTTCGGGCACTCAAAGCCCTTAATATGCCGGAACGTGACGAAAATAAAGCGGAGGATGAAAAGTCGTACAGGAAAGGGAGACAAACCTGAGCTAGTAGAACAGGGAGCGGGATTATTAACAGTGAGGCTAGAGCCTTGGCCCCTTTGGGACTGGGACGGCGGGCCCCCCTTGCGGTTGAGGCTCTGGCCCGAGCTGCCCGAGCTACCGGGCGCCGATCCTGGTGCCCCCCTATCGACCGTTATTCCTACGGGGGGAGCGGGCTCCAAATTTACGCGGGGCTTGTTATTGGAGATCTCCCCGGCTTGTTTTAATACTTGGTATATCTGATCCACCTCTGTGCCTTCTGGGAAATGGTATACTTTCAGTTTATGACGTTCTCGCCGTTTCGCGAAAATAATTGACTACCTACTCGTCGGCCAGTTTGCAAAACACAGAATATTAGCATCTTTATAATTTTATTATCTGGTTATAGAAATAATTAATGCAGGTTAAGTCTACTGTCGAAATTCAATTAAATTTATTCTCTTAATATCAACGTAAAAAAGCTAAATTTGTTAGTAATACGATCGGTGCATATTAAAATAGTGTGTAAGTGCATAAAATTTCCATAAAATATAAAAATGAATAGCTTGTCATATAGTTAAATTACTAGAATAACCAAATTTATGTCGATCCCATTTAATTTGGACAAAAAAAAAATTACGACATTTTGACCTACTTAAAGGCTGTCTTAAATAGGTAAACTTTCAGACAAACTGGAAAACGTTTTAATTAAAATCTCAGACAAAAATATAAATTACATAATATATAATTCTGCAACAAAGTTTTAAGGGTAACATCTGCTTTGCCTTTATAAGATTTCAATTATACAAAATATTGCAGATATTCCCCAAGAATGTAGGGCTCCTGTTGTTGATTACCTGCATAAAATAACTATAACTTGGCAATAATCGTTTGTTTTCCGGCTAAACACTAGCATAGATAGTGCTTTATAATTTCTGCTGTAGTAAATTGTTATATGTGGCTGACAATTAACAATAAGTACTTATATATTCTTTTAAATTCAATAATGCATCTAATCTTTAAGGTTAACATTTACCTTATGACCTAAATATATATTGGTCTGCGTGTTTCCATCGATCCAGCCTTACTCCTGAAATATTATGCACACAAATTCTTTCTACACTTGCATTATACTCTGCTTTCCGCATAAGCTCAAAATGTTTGGTTCTTTTAAGCCTGCGATTAAGGTCTTAATTGGATAGAAGTTGTAGATCTAGATTTGGATGTCTATGGAACCGCTACTCATGGCTTCTGGAAAAATTTCTGATCAGGTCTTCGACCATTTCCACCCTGATTTTTGTATGCAGATAATCATCTCTCGCATATCAAAGAGCATGTACTATGTTTTGTAAAACTCAGTTTTTCAATTTCTGAATGCAAGCATAATTTCTCTACAACTAGATGCCATAAATACTGGTCGTATCATCAGTTAATAGACCAATGTTTAATTTAGAATTAACAATTAGGGTTGTGTTTATTTAAATTAAATGGAAATAGTTTAGTTTCTATGTTCGTGAAATTAATATAGATTTTTTCATTGGCTTTTATGCATCACAATTTTATTCATGTGATTATTTTATTTATTGGCCGTTGTATCTGCTGTATTATTTCCTACTTCTAGTATAGTGGTATCATCCACAAATGTAGCTAAGTTCATGTTTCCTTTTCCAGAGATATCATACGTATACATCAGACATAGTGCTGGTTCAAGCACACTATTCTGGAGAACTCTTTTATGATCTTCAGTATCTTCAGTTCCCATGCTTAATTTTAAAAATTCCGTCTGTTAGGTATGAGTAAGAAGGCCAAACATTTTGGGTTGGTGTCTTTTTAATTCCATTAGTATATGTTTGTGGCAAACTTTGTCAAAAGCTCTGCTAATATCTAAAAAGACCATCGAGCATATTTTCTATTTCTTGAGAGATTCTCCAACCACATCTATAACTTTATGTACTTGACCTACTGTAGAGTATTTACTACAAAACCCAAATTGATGTGGAGGTATGAGTTGTCTTTCTCCAATTATTTTAAAAGTATCTCTTCAAATAGTTTTGGTATTATAGGTAACAATAACATTGACCTATAACAAATTTTCCGGTATCATGACTACTAGCTGTTGTCCACAGGACTGGAAAGTGTTGTGGTTTGAATGTTTTGATATGTTTGTTTGTAATATTTTCCCAATGTCCAAATGAAATCCTGGAACCTTTTTGTGTCGATATTTTCTTTTAGTTCTCTGGATACTTCCTTGGGAGTATTTAATATTACATTTACCATTTCTGCTATTGGTTCTGCTTGGACTTGTATTTCTACTAGTTTTGCATGCATTTAAAATATATCTTCTAAATAACCAGTAAAAGCATTTGTATTTATTTGTTTGTACTTGCCCAAGATTTTTACAGGGTAATTATAATATATATGTTGTATTAGTCTATAATGTTATTTTTCTTGTAGTACAAGTGTTCTAGAATTAGTAAAAATTTTGTCGCAAACGGCAAAATAATTATGTACGGAGTTGGTTTTTGTGGTTCTAAAGTTTACGGAATTTACAGCCTGTAAAAAGTTAACTTTCTCATTAATTTCTCTATCCATTGAAAAACTCGTTAATAAATTTTTACTTTAGGACTTAATACCCAATTAACACATTTTTTTCTACGCAATGTTTGTAGATTTTTTTGTTATCATATCCATTGGTTTTTTGTGTTTTTAAGTTGCTAAATCGAAGTGTGTACAATTATTAACGAGTACCAACATTTTTCTTTGCTTATTTAATCTTATATCCCAACTTGTATTCCAATTCCAAAGTATTTCAGAAGTTATTTAAAAAATATTGTTGCTATAAAATTTTTTTTTACGTTGGGTAGAATTTGCCCTTAAATATCTAATATTTGTTTATCATAACATACAAGATGCATTCAAGTTCAAAGGTCCCCAATTTTTTTTTCTTAACAGGGAGAGTAAGTAGTAAGATGCGGTTAATTTTACAAGACACGGGAAATATTTCTAAATTTGTAATATAGATGACAGCACCAAACAACATACAGAGGCGAATTACCGCCATTGAGGTGAGTGTTATTTTGTATACTTTAAATAGCGACGTTTAGTGTTTAACAATAACGTGTAATCTTTGTTTTCTTTTTTTAAATGGCCCATCGACTGAGATATGCGGTGAAGACGTTATGGTTGTTAAAAATGTGCGTTCGTGGGTGCAAACGTTTGAAGAAGGTCGTGGTTGTGTGACAAAAACTTAAAGCACCAGCTAGATCGAAACCATGATTGCGCGAGCGGAGCAAGTTGTTATGGAAGACAATTCAATTCAATTAGGTACACGTGATATTGCCTTTAAACTTAGCATTTTTTTAGGATCTGTAGAATAGATTTTGCATGATGACCTAAATACGCGGAAGTTACTTCAACGTGGGTCGCACAAATGCTGACTGACAAACACAAGGCCAGGAGGGTGGTAATGTCTTAAGACATGTTGACACATGATGCCTTCATAAATTTCTGACCATGAAGGACACTCTCCGTGGCCGCTTATTTTTTAATCAAGCTGTTATTGCGTCAGCCATTTTTCAGTGGGCAAAATACCCCTCTAAAGAAATGTTCTCAGCAGCCATTGAATCATGGTAACGACGTTGTAAAAATGTGTATGTCTATATGGAGATTACGTTGAGAAGTAACAGAAGTTTCAATGTTTATGGGTAAATAATTTTTCAGAAAACAATTTGGAGACCATAGAACTTGAACGCATCTTTCTCGGTCCATTGCCTTTTTGCAATAGTGCAACATGAAACCGCCTGTTGTGATATAAAAACATAAGCAAAAATTATTGGCATTGAAATATCATCTGCCTCGAAATATATTTATCTATTTCTGAGGCGCTTATATTAGTAGCAATGTCTTTTCAACCTACATTTTTTTGAATCTCATGTTGCGTTTTACTTTTCATTGAGACAATCATCCATCGCTCTAAGATTGTTGTTACTTTGGTAACTCCCCCGCAGTTTCTTTTTACACTAAGGCTACTGATATTTACGAATTTCTTGTGGGTGTTCCTGATTTTCTTTCTTGTAACGATTATTCGTCACGGAGTCAATTCCATTTAACAAAACAATTTTATTTGAAAGGCTTGAGTCATGCCTTGATAGCATCCGAGGGTTATGAAATTGTGAATACGCAAGTCTACATACACATTAGCGATGTTTTTCATGAAACTTAATAATGTCTATTCGTGAATTTCAATCCTTGAGTAGTGTCCAGTGCAAATATATGGATATCCAATACACACGATTTAAAAAATATATACACTTTAAGTACTATTATCTATTAAACTGCTTGATATTTATTTGGGATTATAAAATATGCAGTCTTTAAAACGTGAGATTGACAACTCTTCTGTAATGAAATGTTCTCATTGTTTAAGATCAAATAATTTCTAATGGGGAGACATAGATATTAAAATTTTACCCTCAAATATTAAATTTTTTAATCAGAATTTCTAAATTAACTTTTGTGGTAAACGCACGCTTCGAAAAAGGCGTTGGACAAACTAAAAAACCAAATATTTACTTTGTTTCGCTATTCACATATTTAATTTGGTTATCAATCCTAGATAGATAGACTTTGAGAGGCTATACTAATTCTAGTGTAAATTATGTCCTCTAAGTAATACTACTGTGTACAAATATATCCCGGAATTTTGTTATAATTTTTGAAATCCTTATTTAGTCTTAAAAATCTATTTCATCGCCTTCGAAGTAACCCCCCTCGGCTGCAATGCACTTATGCCAGCGAATTTTCCACTCATCAAAACACTTTGAAAAGTCCTGTTTCGGTATTGCCTTCAGCACCTTCTTCGATTCGGCTTGAATCTCTTCTATCGTGTCAAAACGGTGTCCCCGGAGCGGTCTTTTCATTTTGCTGAATAGT
The DNA here is from genome assembly GCA_036346155.1 of Sinelater perroti. Classification (NCBI taxonomy): domain Eukaryota; kingdom Metazoa; phylum Arthropoda; class Insecta; order Coleoptera; family Elateridae; genus Sinelater; species Sinelater perroti. The sequence continues at coordinate 8,988,043 of JARFIY010000265.1, forward strand.
CAGAAGTCACATGGAGCTAAATCAGGTGAATACGGCGGTTGCGGAACGATATGGGTGGAATTTTTAGCGAAATGGTCACGAACATATTGAGGGTTTTTGGAGCCAAACGAGATTTGACTTTTTTGAGGCACAAATTTTCAAAATGGAGTTGACTGATGCATTTGAAATGCCAACGATGTCAGCAAGCTCTCTAGTTGTCAATCGACGATTTTGGAGCACCAATTCCTTAATTTTCGCGACGTGCTGTTCGTCAGTTGATGTTCTTGGACGTCTTTGATGTGGTTCGTCTTCAACGCCTTCACGGCCCTCTTTGAACATTTTATGCCATTCGTATACTTGTGTTTTAGACATAGCCTGTTCACCGAAGGATTTTTGTAACATTCTGAGCGTTTCCGCAGCAGAAATATCATTTCTAACACAAAATTTAATCGAACTCCTTTGTTGAATATTTTCTGACATGGCAAAAAAAGTTAATTTTGGTTGTTTACGAAAACGAGCGTCACTCTTCAACTAATTAAGATATTAACCTAAAATTTGACACAGATGTCAGTAGCAGTCTTACCAACTTAAAACTAAAAATGTTTGTGCCCAACGAAATGCCCGCGCAGTTTAAATTAAAAATTCCGGGTTATATTTGTACACAGTAGTATAAGTAGACTAATATATATGCAGACAAAATTTTTGAACAAATTAAAATATTTAGCGGTAATAGTCACCCTTAAAATTAGAAGACAATTTGTAGTCTAAACTAGAGTAATTTGTTAGTAATGCCTTTATTTCAAGATCATAGGAAATTGTAAAAAAATCTACTCCAGAAAAGATCTGTCATTATTATGCAAAATCTGTATCTGTTGAAATTAATCAAAGATGAATATAAACAACAGTAAAAGTTGCAAAACGAAAATACTTAAATGTATTATAAGTAGATGTAGTACAGTCGGAAATCAGACTATTCTTCAAAATTATGTTGCTTAACATAAATTGAATGTCACATTTAAGTGTTATCATTCCTACTTCCTTACGATAAAACTTTTAAAGCAAATATTTTTTGTTTTGATGTGATTTATACATTGACAGGTTTTTTTTATAATATTATGTTATTACTATCTGCTTTGTTTGATGCGATAATTTAAACCAAACCATTGTTTCAAATTTTATTGTTACGATGTTTGGCCACAAAATTACTACAAAGAAATTTGAATATCATTAGATCGAAAACCAATTAATGAAATCGATCGTATCTGTGTTAACAAAAAGGGCAGTACAGTCAACAGACATAAAATATGTCCGCCATTTTATTATAGCTAAAGTCAAGTTATAGTATATAAAATAGATAATTAAGGTACCAGAAAACCAACAAGCATTAATATAAATAAAGTAGAAAAAAACGTTTGCGAAAGAAAGTTTTATCAATAGTTCACAGCAAACAAAAGGAAAAGTTAATTACGATACGTTTGTTGAAGAACCATAAATTAAAAAAAACATTTTTAAAGTAGCCAGGAAATAATGACAAGCACAGAAGCTCACCGGAATGGATTAGTCAAGAATCATGGCTTAAAGTAAAAGAAAGAAGAATATTAAAGTGATGTGGAATTATAGTTAAAAGAGAAGAACAAAAAGATAAGTGCATAAAGTATATGCCAAATATGGCAAAAAAATTAAAAAAAGCCTAAAAGGAGAAAAAACATATTTATTTTAATATTTGGTGGACAATTGGTAGCAGACATAGGCGACTATAAAAAATTGTATTGTCTAACAATTCAACGTGAATTGGAAATAATTTTATGCACAGCTGAACAACAATTGTAACAATGGAAAAAATATTTATAAAAAATATTAAATGTTGCAATGATACATAAACATCTGAGCTTTCACTAAATGCAGATGTCCCAACAAAAAATATGCATTAAGTAATTTTACAAATAAAGAAGAGTAAAGTTGTAAGGATAATTCAACAACAGCAGGTGTATTATATATTGTGGTGCAATGTATAGTATCCATATTTTACTAGCTTATTCAAAAAATATAGATTGCAGAAACATCCCCCCTCATTGAAAAAAGGTATTAGTGCCAAAATTACTAAAAAATTTTTACAATATAAAAATTTTATATGTTACGAGGAAGGTTCGTTATTCTGTTATATAAAACAGAAATAACACAGTTTCTGATAGTGCGGAAGGAACAAAGTTTGTCCATTGTCTTCAAACAGTCAAAATATGCAAGCAAAGCTGACAATAAATGTCGTATTAAATTAATGAAATAATGTGTGGTCACAAGTTAATAAAGATAAGACTAAATTGTTGACTATTAATAAAGACGTGAGCGATATAAACTTGGGCAACTACAGTACTAAAAATGCTGGACAATATACATACTTAGGAGGTTATTAAGAAATATTGAACCAGAATAAGTACAGTAAAAGTAACGTTTCTAAATATGAACCAAATATAGAAAGCCGGGAAAACAACAAATATATGTAATGCTGTAGTTAATGCTGTATTATATGGTTTGGAAACTTGTGTTACTGTTCTATTGAGAAAGAAAATTCAAGCTTTTATAAATAGTTGGTTAAAAAACTTTTTATAAATTCGGTAGTCCGCACGAATATGAAATGAAGATCTATACGGCAGAACTGGACAAGAAGAACTGGAAATTAGGAAAAGGAAATTTAAGTGATTGGGGACATACACTGAGAAGACGAGCTGGAAGGCGGTGTCACAAAATTTGGAGTAGAACAGTCAAAGAAGGAGCGGGTAAAACCATCGCCCAGTTACGTGTCCTAATGTCTCCTTAAGAAGAAATAAGTACTACTACTAATAACAATAATAATCAAAATCACTATTTCTCCAAGTTTAAGCTCTATAGCTAACATTATTTCTTTGATTTTTATTATTTTTTTAAATAAAAGTACAAAAACTAGAGAGCACGATAGCCGTAAGGTAAAGGCCTTGACCTGCCACACTGGTGTGCGGCGGTTTTGGATTCAACTGCCGGGTGAGTAATAACGGCAAACGTCAAATGCTTTCTGGTCGTCATACAAACGCTTTTGGTGGTCGTGGAAAAAGTTCTCCTTTTTCTAAATTAATGGGTTAGGCTAGCTACTTAGCTGGGGTATCGCCAACATGGCACATAGTACCACACGACTATACGGTTAGAAAGAAGCTAATAGTACCCTACATAAAAGAAGAAGATATACAAACAGTCAGTTAAGTAAAAGCATGTTCGGCATAATTAACAGTTGGTAAAAGGTAAGCACCATAAGTGTCGCATACGCATTGCGCTACGAAGCTATGTTCCTCTGTACCCACCAGAAAAGTCCGAAAATATCTTATGCAATGACTGCTAACTACACGAACAAATCGAAAACAGCAAATATGTTCAGCGATATGAGGAGACAAAACGGTCGATGACTTGCTAGAAAGTGGCTCGATAGTCAGTGCTCCCTAAAGTCAAAAAAACAGATCGTAAACTGGTTTTTGGGGAACCTGGGCTTAACATTGCGTCAAGGAGCAGCAAAATTGAAAAAAAGATGTAGATATATCGTGCGTAGCTTTCGGTGCACATGATATCAAATGCCGTAGTTCAATGAATAAACCTTTATTTGGTGAATATTATGTGACGGTTGAATACGCCATAAATTTGGTCGAAAGCATGCCTCGGAGCTGCCAGGTAATTATCGACGCCGGCGGTGACCGGACACATTATTGATACAATAGCATCTTTGTTCTGATGGTATTAATACCTGTGTATTTGAAAATGCTTCTAAATAATTATTTCTCTACATTAACTGACTGCAGATACGAAAACAAATAATTTTATAAAACATTACATAGCATTATAAAGTATTATGCCTTATTAAAGTAATTTAAATAATTAAGATATCCTACTTATAAGAAAAAAGTCCATTTAGTACAAAGTTTATAACAAACTATTATTTGGTCGCAACAAAAAATAAATTAAATTATAAAATAACATCTTACATAGGTTAGCACAATTTTAGTTAAGTATTAACTGCGCAAAAAATTTAATTTTGTTCAGGAAAACTCATTATAGGTTTAGTATTATGTTAGATTGTAGGAGCTATTCGCACCAATACACAGTTCCAATTTGTGCGGCTGTCTTATCTTCAGATATTTCTAATTTTTTTGATGTATTGTGTTTTTTCATTAAAACTCTTGCCAATAGGCTTAATTTTGAACTTAAATAGTATTAAATGCAGACGCTGTTTACCTAGGTTTCAATTTCACGTTAAACCAACATCCGATACAATTTTGACGTTAATAATTAGCAGAGTCATTACCTTCAGCCTCCAAGATTGCTGCTCTCCGGTGAAGGACAGCGGTCTTCTATTAATGAAATATCCTTTATCCCTTATACTCTCGCAGTTTAATTTTCGTTATTAATCTTGTTTCAAACTCAATTTAAGTTGGTTATAAGGAATAGCGTTGCTAATGAGAAATGATTAGTCAAATTTTATATCAAAGTATATTAAAGTAGCTTAACTATTATCATGTAATACCACATGGCAATGAGCACTTTAATTTTGATATATTTCTTTTTAATTATGTAAGCTCGAGTAGCTAAATTTTGTTAAAAAGTTTAAAATATATAACAGTGTTTCAGCATTATAATAGTTCAAATATAATAACACGAGCGGGTTAACAACGCATTTGTTGATATATCTAATGTTCTGGTTGTTTAATTAATTCTACTAAATGGTTGCTTATGGAATTAACATTTAAAGATATTTAAAACGCCTAGAAAACTGGTTTTTATATTTACCTCTTTATGTAGCGCTTATTTATGGTTAATATTCTTAATTAGCATTGGTATGTATAAGAGTCAATAAATTAAATTATACGAGACTCTGTAAAACAATACTTTTGTGTAAAATTGTGGCACTAACTTCATCTCTATTTTTTAAATTAAACTACAGATACCGGTTATTTGAACCGTATCGGGTTAATTAAATTTTGATTTATATACTGGACCCAGTAAACCAGCGATTTCTTTTTTTAGGAAAGTGAAAGAAATTTGACCTTTTCTAGTTTAAGCAAAAAACCATGACTATAATATAAGCTAATGCAGTATAATAGAGTATTTACATGTTACTTTGTACTAAATAATTAATTATTTTTTTAACGATATTACATAAGATTTATTAAAAAATTATTTATATGCAAGATAGAAGTCACCTAATATAGGACACGCGGTGTTCTTGTATTAGTCTCCATCTACAACCTCCTTCGCCTGTTTCTTTATCATGCGAGCCTGCGTAGCCACCTCATTATCACCATCATCATCTTCTTCTTCTTATTCTTTTTCTTTTCCTACTCCTTCAACCAACTTGGCTGATGCTATTTTTTCTTCCTTATATTCCAACAGTATCAACTCAACAATGCCGCCGTTTGTCATTACATGACTGGCCTGTATGTCATCATACAGCTCTCTTTGTTTAATATTCTTCTTGGGCATCTGGAGGTGTTCCAAGAGCTTTTTGAAAGCAGTTATTTATGCAACTTTTATAAGTGTAGTGTGTCGAGAATGGAGATTTTTTGATAACTTTGGACAGTTTGCGAGGATTTTTTAGATCGGTATAATGTTATCCAACTTTTGATAATTTCTTGATCTAGTGGTTAAACTAAAAAATACATTATTGCTCGATAGTAATCTACAACCACTAGTAAGAAGACATGCCCGTTTGAGTTATTAGTAACTAAATTGACCAAGCGCCTAAACACGCAAGCTTTTTATATCTATTTATTACTCAAATTTACACTACATTTTAGATTAAATCTCACAGAAAATTATTACAAAATGTCTCAGGAAAAGAGAAAACGAACTGAAGTATCAAATAATCTAAATGTTTGGCTATGGTGGTACTATAAATTGTCAAGTGAAGAAAGTGATGCTGAAAATACCAGTAAAAATGATAAGATAATGTAAATGAAAGTAAACATAAGTCATTTTCAGAACAAGAGCCAGTAAAAGCTGCGATAAAAAACACTAACGATAAAAACACTGAGGATGACACAAACAAAAATTATTACAAAAAACAACAAAATGGAGAAAAAAATCAACCAACGTACATATCATAACATGTGCTTAGAATACCATCATCCATTTACTTGGGCTAAAAGAAATTGCTGGGAATACCAAATCAGGGATTTGACGTCTGAATCTTTTTTTAAACGAAACTATCACACGAACTATCACTTCTTGTGTATTTTTATATGCGACATTAGACAAGGACTTGAACGGGAACGAGACACACGAGAAACAGAAGAGAGATTACAGCATTTATTGGAATTCTGTATTTAATTGGTTCACTGAAATTTTCTCGGAAAAACCTATACAAAATATGGGACAATTCAAAACACGTAGAAAGTTGTTACCTGGCAATGAGTGAGAAAGTTTTAATTTTTTTTGCGTACGTTTCTATAATATTAGAGACAGACTTCCAAGAAGGGAACTTGATAAAATGGCCGCTATTAGGGAGATGCTTAAACTTTTTTGACAAAAACTTTCAAAAATACTTCATAACGAGTAAATATTTGACAATTAATAAGCAACTTTTTGCGTTTCGCTGACATTTCTTCTTCAAACAATATATTTCGAGCAAGCCAGCTCGATACGGTCTAAAAATGTTTGCTCTAGTAGATGTGAAATCCGGATATACACTTAACCTAGAAACTTATCTAAGTACTCAATCTGAAGGGCCATTCCAATTCAATAATTCTGAAAAAAATATTGTTATTAGACGAGTAGAACCAGTAGCAAATACTAATCGAAATATCACCGGTGATAACTTGGTTTACCAGTGTACCTCACAGAAAAAACTAACACACATTGGGACAGTTAAAAACAAAAAAGGGATACCAAAGAAATTTTTACAGAATAAAAATAAAAATGTAAAGTCTATCTTCAGCTGTCAAAAAAACTGCACCTTAGTATCTTACTGTCCAAAGAAAAATAAATTACTATGCCTCATGACACTACTGTCAACGAAGAAAAAGAGAGGCTAAAAAACCGGAGATAATCATCATGTACAACAAAATAAAAATTTGTGTAGGTTTACTAAACCAACTATGCCAAAAGACAATGTAGCAAGAAAGACCCGGCGATGGCCGATGATAATTTTTTACGATCTCTTGAATATTTCGCACATAAACTTTTCTCTGTATTTATAAAGTCAACAATTTGGATCAAAAAATAAAAAGGGCAGATTTTATAGAAGATCTTGTATGGGAGCTGATAAAGTCACAAATTGAATTCAGATTCACAATTATGCAGATCCCTTCACCGTTCTACCAAACAAAAGTTTGCTAATATAACCTCTCCAATGCTAAATACTGTTAGACATTGTACATTTTCCGACAGAAAGCGGGATGGATGGACTTGAAAAACCTACAAAAAATTCCACAAATATACATGCAAAGATCATCTTTTTGAAATATGCACAGAATGTGCGGAATAACTTTGACCCATTTTTGTTTTGTTTTTTCTAGAAATTTTTTATTTTTGTTTTGTTTTAGAATAAGATTATTCTTTTATATTCTTAAGTAATATTGTACAAAAATAAAAAATAAGATTTTATGCTTTCGCAAACTTTTGTAATTCACTGCAATATTTCATTTTCTTTTGCTAACTCTTCATTTTTAGATACCGTGACATGGTCTAAAGTATCTGTAGCCTTGAAATAGAGTGCGGTTACATCCGTGTTTAAATATTCTCCGGAGAGTAGATTTCCAGCAAAGAGGCCCAAATGTTACGTGTGCTCTGCTGCAATCTTGTCCGAGTCTGTTCTCTTTCTATGTAACTTTTGATACACTATCTAATGCGCTCCACCCACTTCGTCAGCGATATGTCGATTAATTTAAAATTCTTCTATTTTTTTGAACAAGCTCTCTACATTTTGAAGAAGGATTGTATTACTAACTCATGCTTTAAGACTCGTCTGGTTAAACCACTATAGAAGAGCTTCTTCTACCGTTTTACTCTACCATGCGGTTCTCAGCTCTATTGCACCGCCATTTGAATTTAAAGTTTTAGTTGGCCCATGACTTAATTTATCTTCTAGATTTTTGTTATTAAATTTTTTAGAAGGTTTATCTTTCCCGAAATATTGAGTTTGTCGCATCAAAATATGACTGTATTCGGTTTATTTCTCGGGAAGATTAACTGTGGCAAGTCGAAATGTTCTGAGATTGAAAACCATGTAACAGAGGTTCTAATGAAAACAAAACCAACCAATTGGGAGACAAGTAGAAAAGGGTTTCTAATTTGCTATTGAATACTCCATTAGAAAACAAGTTCAGTAAAAAATGGCAAAGAGAATAAAAGCTTATTGTTAGACGCAGAGCTTCAAATAATTGAATCAATTATGCGAAAAAACGGTTCAATAATCCGGCGACGTCATAATGTATGATCCGTTTGATTCTTTGGGATTTTGGTTCATTTAGCCAGTAGTTCATTTAAACAACACCTATTGTATCTTGCGCATATTCTGCACAAATGGCATGTGAAATAATAATAAAAAACATATTGTAGTTAGAAAATCTTACCACCTACCTTTAATCTGGACTTGTCTTCTAAAAACATAATTTATAGAAGTCGGAAGATAACCCTAATATAGACAGTTCTCTGATAATAAAGGCAAACTTGGTTTTAATTAAAATTTGCTCCTTGAGAAAGAAGCTGATGATATAGAAGAGCACATTATAGAACATACATTTGATATATATTTTTAGAAGAATATGATCTCATTATAATTTAATGAAAAAAAAACAACAAAAAAACAATTTTTGCAGAAAATATTCAAATTGTAAATTTTTTTATTATTGAATTTTAAAGTAGTTTTTTATTAATATAGGCGATACCGATAAGTCATTAGACTGATAAATTTATATCAAAAAGAACAGCAAGAATTAGAAACAAAGAAAGTGTTGAAGATCATAAAATATTTAGAAAAAGTAAGAAAACAGCAATAAGTCCACATAAAATGCATACAAAAGACGATAAGGTGGACACAATTCTTCATATGATAAAGAATCGTAGCAGATATAAAAAACGGCGTTAATGTCTAGACAAGCAAAAAAGAAAGAATAGTATATTAATTAGTGGACTGGTTATAGATATTGATGATTCAAATGTACCGAAAGTGGCACCAAGCAATTTAATTAAAGACAACTGCGGATTAAAGTACAAGACAGGAGTGCATAAACTAGGCAGAATTACTAGAAAATTATCAAGATTAAGAAATGCTTATGAAAAATATACGTAAATTAAAGGAAGCATCAGTAGAAAAGATTTATATTAATTATGATTCAGCAAAAGAAGGAGAACTGCAAAAATAAATAACGAAAAGGGCTTAAGAAAAAAAGAATAACGGAAAAGCCGCTAAATTGGCTACAGTAAAATAATAAATTAAGGAGATGGAGTAAGGACAAAAAAAGTTGGTACTGCAAGGCACAAAAAACCAAATAAATGTAATAAAAAGAAAATACCGATGACGAGTCAAGCAAAGAAGATGATTGCGATAATGCATAAACTAAACATAGAGAAAAAAGAATCGGGCAAGTATAAATATGATTTGGTGGCAATACAAGGAACAAAGCAAAAAAAATTAAGGAATAGAACTGGGCAATTATATATTCCTCAACAGTGGTGGGATGAGAAAAATCTTTTGGACAGATCTTTATAGTATACAAAAATCTTAAGTTAATGATAGTGAATTTAAAATTAGTATCAGACGGACTTTGAGACTGAGAAATAAACACCAGAGCTTATTTTTATTAATATACATGCGCCACCCAACAAAGCAAGTATTGAGAAAAATAAGATTTATATATATATATATATATATATATATATATATATATATATATATATATATATATATATATATATAATATATAGAGTGCAGATGCTCCTGGCTTAAGAACATTAGAGATTGGACACATATGAGTACACATGAGTTGATAAGAGCCACTAAACATAGACAAAATTTTGCCTCGATTGTTGCCAACATTCATTAATGAACAAGGCACTTTAAGAAGAATGATAAATAGGGTAAGATTTATGAACATATACCGAAGTACGATCTGAAGTTCATCTTAAGAAATGCAAATGCTAAAATTGGTAGTTAAAGTATCTTCTGGTTAATGACAGATAAAAAATACAGTAACCGTGTAACAACAAATGGTAATGGTCAATTATTAATTGATTTTGCTAAAAAGAAAGATATGTTAGTTAAAGTACTTATTTCCAGAGAAAGCAAATATAAAAGGCACTTGGAGATCACCAGGTGGCTCTTATGTGAATTAGATAGATCACGTATTAATAGGAAAAGACGTCAAAAATGCATAAACAAGTTACGCAATTACAGACGACATAACGCGAATGCCGAATATTTTATGTTAGACATGTAAATAAATGCCTACAGCAAAAAATCAAAACAATAAAAAAGTAAAACGTAAATGTTTAAATAGATTAAAGAGGGAAAAGTTTAAATTCTGCAAATAAAAATGATGACATATTATATTTCTTGAAACGCTATAATCGAAAGAATGAGAAGATTTATAGAATGTGAAGGAAAGAAAAAAGACAAGAAGAAATCGTTTGATAAAGACTGTGAAATTGTGGCAAAACAAGATCTTCAACTTGCAAGGAAATGCAGGCATCAACGCTTAATGCGGGTTGGAAAGCTCTAAAACTCCATATTATTCAGAAAGAAAATGTTATATGACCTTCAGATGCAGAATATTACAGAATAGTAAACGCTGCTTTACGTTTAGAGGATGAAGGGCTTGCAGACATGAATATTCAAGATGTGGAAGAATTATTTTAGGAAGACACTTTAACTGAACTTACAGATAAGTCCAGTTCAAATGCGTTAAAAGATGAATACTTTGAAAGAATAAACTATAAATTAATTTTAAATTTGAGTTGAAATGATGTCCAAAGGGAATAGATTTAGCCCACAAATTATAATCTTACTTCACCTCTTTTGTAGTACGCAGCGGAAAGTTCAGAAAATCTGCGAAGCTGCTTAGTTGCTTATTAAGAGCTTTTAGAAAAACTACAAAGTTGGAGCACGCCGATGTTTATAACTAATTTAAATACGCACAATACTACAGAGCCAGAACAAGAGTTAGACCAATAATGGGGATACAAGTTAATTGATTATGTTTTGTTGCTGCTGGAATTTGTATGATTTAGTTTTAGATACTACATTTTAAGTCTTTATTTTTATTTTTGATTTGTTTTAATTTTAATGCATGAAGCTTTAAGTCTTAAAATCACTAAAAACTCGTTAAAAACTTGTGTTTTCGTGCATGGAAATATATGCTATAAAAACTCTTGTATTACATCACAGATTTAATATAATACGAAACACACTCCCTGATCTGCATTATTTCAAAGTTTCTTATAATACGGTTTCGTACGCAACGAAATAACCGTGTTATAGGAGGGTTAACTGTATTTGACTTGAAATGAAACTAACCTATAAATTAACTAGAAAACGAATAAAGCAAACATGGTCACTTAGGGATCAGAGGAAATTAGAAAATGGAATAGCGAATAATGTCAAATGTTGATAGCCTGCACGTCGCGTGTGGCAACCTATCACGCAGGAATACTGATGTTACCAGACAATAAGTTTTCTACGTCACATTTACAACATATCTGCTATTTTAAGTTAGGTGAAGTTTTTCTGTATTTGTCGGTAAAATTGATTTTCCATATTGTTTACTTAAAAAATATAAATAAAAAATGTGTATGCAAAGGACAACTAAAAAGTATTTTTAGTGACTCATTAGATTATAAGAGTACAAAGCAAAAAATGCATGTAGTAAAGAGAAAACACACCATTTTATTTTTAAAAACTTATTAGTTTAACGTTTGTTGCTAAAAATATTTAACACAATAAATTTAAAAAAAGGAATATAGTAGGAAGGTGTAGCAGTCAAAATATTAATAATAAGGTATACGTGTATATTAAGAATTAATAAAATATTAAAAGTATATTAAAATTAAAGAAAAATAAAATAAAGAAAGTAAAAAGCGTAATAGTAAAGACAAATACACCCATAAAGATATTACAATAAAAATAAATCAAAGTCTAAAAAAGATTAGTAAAACACCCATAAAAGCAGTGAATGTACTGCCATTTAAAGAAAAAACAAAGCCTAAGACGACACTAAGAATTATGAAACTTATGAAAGAAAAAAAAACAACATAATTCAAGACACAAAAAACTAGTATGGGGAAATCTACAGAAACATCAAAAAGAAAACTAGGGATTCGAAAAAAGTTGATTTGTCGAAAGATAAAAAATATTATTGCTTTAATGTACATAAGAAGATAAGAGAAATGATGGGATTTTGTAACAATGTATCTTGCAATATTCTAAAACTAAAAACGGAATTATCGCAATGGACCAATTACACTCGACAATTATGATTAAATGTTAAAAGAGAAGAATTAATAATACAAAAACATACATAGGACCACCGATATGTATTGAACTAATAAGACTCATCAATGAGTCTGGGTTAAGCTTTTTAAACAAATCCATCAGACTCGCACAATTTCCAAACAGTAGCTCCACGTATCTAAATGTTGTTAAAAATCATTTACGGCAGAATTGTTAAAACTCTGGAAAACGAGATATGTGACACATAATTTGGTTTTAGGAATGGTATGAGCACGACGCAGGCTTTGTTTGGTTTAAATGTTTAAATCTCAGAGGTGCCTTGACATCAATCACGACATTTATTTGTGTTTTGTGGACTTTAAAAAGGCGTTCGCTAGCATCCAGCATGGTAAACTAATGCGGATCCTAGATAATAAGAATATAGAAATCATATCTTGTTTACACTTGAATCATACTGCCTAAGTTAAAGTTGATGATCAATTTATCGACAACATACAAATCTAGACAGGGGTCGACCAGGGCTGCGTGTCATCTTTGTTAGTTTTTAATGTCTATAGCAAAGCGATATTTCAAAAAGCTTTATCAAATTCCATAGAAGGTATGTCTATAAATGGGGAAATGCTCAACAACTTAAGTTTTGTAGATGATACAGTAATAATGAGAGACAACATCAACGGCCTGTATAACGTAATACAATACCTTTATGTGCAATGCAACGAATATGAGCTCAAGATTAATCTACAAAATAAAATAAAATATATGGTTATCACTAAATCAAGAGTTGTAAACACACGATTGAACGTTGAAAACATAGATAATAAAAAAGTGAATGTATTTGGGAATGTGATAACATCAAACTTAGATTAAACCGAACAGATAAAAACAGGTACGTCGTTTGTCATATTTAGAAAATTTCTATGCTGCGGTGATATAAGCTTCATACTTCATTTGAGAATGTACTGGTGTTATGTGTTGTTCACTCTTCTATATGGCTTAGTGGATTGTACACTAAAATAAGTACACCTAAATAAATTTTAAAACTTTGATGCTATAGGAGAGTTTTACGAATATCGTGGACAGAAAGAATGTCAAATGTAAAGGTCATGGGGGTGGGGGGCTGGATTGAAGCAAAATTTTTGATAATCATTAAAAATAGGAAACTTAAATATTTGGGACATGTTATGGGAAAACAGAGTTGTTACAATTAATAATACAAAGTAAAAATCAAGAAAAGGGAAGTTTGGACAGGTATAGAAATCTAAGAGAGGGGTTTTAATGCAGCAGTGCACAATTATTTAGAAATGGCCAATAAAGTCTAAATAGCTATGGTGGTTTCTATAGGTTTCAAGAGGAAAAGGACCAGAACAAGAAGAAGGAAAATTTATTCAAATATATAACATGCAAATATAACACATATAATGCAAATATATTTAAAGACTGTAAGTAACTGCTGTGCACTACGATTTACTAATTATATTACAAATCTAAGCACCATCAATATATTTGTTTTTAATCCCTATAGATTTGTTTGATTACTTTGTGGTCCAAGGCCATTTTTTTGAACGGAACAAAGTTATATAATAGATGACTTTTACTATTTAAACATTTTTTAAATGATAATTCTGTTGGTCAGTTCCGGTTTGACTTTTAGAGAGTAAAAACGTGCGGCGGTCTGGCTCTCTGAGATAACAAACATCGCACGTTGACCTAAGGTCAAGTACACACATATTTTTATATTAGTGAATATCTACATTTGCCAATAATCCGTAAGTTTATTTAAATAAGTAAACTAAATTCAACATTCAAATGGAACGTCATATTTCCCATACAAACGCGTAATTTAAATGCCACCTATGGTTACGTGATGAATCTATCCGACAATTAGCCACCAATTCCGTATCAGCAATACCAATTAATGCACGGTAGTCAGCAAATACCTCAACCCAATTTATTATTCCCAAATCCTATTCTCAATCAACCTTATCTAAATGCAAACGCATATTCAAAACCATAACGTATCAACACATATAAATACACAAGAATCCAACGAACAAAATATAATCTTAATAAACACCCCTGCCAAGTTGCTAAAAAAAAGGAAAAGACTAAATAGATCAGCAGAATGTATTCTATTAGATCAGCAGAGTATTACTACCAATAATAGATTCGAACCTATAGCAAGCCAAATTAACGGAGAATCAAATCAAATGCAAGTAGACAACAATAAAGGCACTAGGAAGGTACCAAAACCACCTCCACTTTATGTATACGGCGTTACTAATCATAATCAAATGATTGAACTTATCTCAACAGTTGCACAAAACGAACAATTTTACACAAAAAAGTTAGGAAATAACACAGTCAAAATCAATGCAATTGCCTCGGATATATACAAAAATATTATTACACTTAAAAGACACGCAAGTAATTCATCATACATATCAACCTAAAGATGAACGAGCATACAGAGTAGTCATCAGACACATCCACCATTTAATACCCATCGAAGAAATTAAAGCCGAATTAGTAAAATTAGGTCATCAAGTACGTAACATGAACATAAGGCATAAAAAACCAAAGATCCACTTCTATTATTCTATGTTGATCCTAAACCCAAAGAAAACAAGACAATATTTGAGAGTATTTGTGCAATAGCAAAATTAAGATTGAGCCACCACATAAGAAGACAGGCGCCATTCATTGCACTAGATGTCAAAATTATAGAGACTCGAGAGCTTACTGTACTAGACAATACATGTGTGTCAAATGTGGACAGCAACACGATTTGAAAACATGCGCAAAATCTCGTACTACACCAGCAAAGTGTGCCTTATGTGAGGGCAACCATCCTTTAAATTACAGAGGTTGTTTTGTTTATCTAATAAACGTAAAAACCAGAACATCTAATAGGCCGACTCTAAACCTAAACTATGCAAAACAAGAAATACAATCTTTATTCCTACAACTTCACCTAATAATGTGAAGTCACAAAATTGTATCCCTACGTACGCTGCACTTGCACAATCAAGTGTAACTGCTAACAATACTAATAACCAAGTTAACATAGAAGACAAATAAACTACCTTTTTGAACGAATTTAAGACACGTTCGCACAGCCAATAAACCAAAATAAGGTCATGCTAAACTTACTCTCAACGCTAGTTACTAAAATAGCCCAATAATGACCAACATAATAAGAATAGCCACATGAAACGCAAATGGTCTATTAAACCATAAGCAAGAAATACTAACGTTCCTAAATTTAAAGAAATAGACATAATGCTAGAAACTTATTTCACAGAAAGGTCAGTATTACATATATCTAATTACTCCATTTAGAATACAAATCATCTTGATGGTACTGCATGCAGGAACTACAGTGATTGTTAAAAACTCTATATCAGCTTAATCCATTTCAAACTGCTAAAATACAAGCAGCAAATGTCAGAGTCAATGCGTTCCCTTAGTCATTTACATTATCAGCCATTTACTCCCCTCCTAGACATACAATATTTGAAGATGATTATATTGAATTATTTCACACTTTATGAAACAGATTCATTGCTGGAGGAGACTGGAACTGCAAACACACCCACTGGGTTCCAGAAACATAACAACAAAACTCAGAAACTTGTTTAAAGCAATTATGAGAAAAAATTACGATTCTCGTAGTACCGGGGAACCGACGCATTGGCCAACGGCCAACTTGTTGGATTTTTACATTTCCTATAGGATAGCTATAAACTTAGTTACGGTTGAACCGAATAACGATTTAACAGGAAATCATGCACCGATAATACTTAATTTAAATACTCGACCTATGAACAAAGAGCTGACTCCTAGGCTTACATCAAAACATACCCATTGACATAAATTCCAACAATACATTGTAAATAAGATTCAACTTAAAGTGCGAATAAAACAACCACAAGATTTAGACCAAACAGTCCAATATCTAGTCGCTCTTATACAAGAAGCTGCATGGGAAGCCACTTACAACCAAACTGAACCAGCACATGTCAATAACATACCTTTACATGTAAAGAAAAGACGAGCTCGATCACGATGGCAAAGAACACTTAATGTGGCTTATAAACTAAATCTTAATAGACTAACTTGACGACTTCGTGCTGCCCTACTGGATTGTCAAAATTCCAGCTTTAATTACTACGTCACAAACCTCAAACAAAAAGATCACACCGTTTGAAGGGCTACAAAAAGATTTAAAAGGCCGCAAGTAATCATTCCTTTTATACGCAAAACTGATGGGACATGGGCTAACAAAGAAAAATCAGAAATTTTCGCTGAGCATTTGACGAATGTATTTCAACTTAATGTACCAGATAAAGCTGTAGAAGACTATGTAGAAGTCCCGTGCCAGATGTTCTGGCCTATTAAACCATTTCCACCAACAGAGTTCAGCTTGAAATAAAGAAACTAAATAATTTTAAAGCACCAGTATACGACTTGATAACAGGACAAATATTAAAAGAACTTCCAAAAAAAAAGCCATTGTACTATTAACGACTATATATAATTGTATGTTAAGCATGTCTTATTATTCTATATTCTATATTATTCCATATTTATATGGAAATATGCCCACATGATGATGGTTCCCAAACCTGGAAAACAAGCAGAAAACATAACTTCTTACAGGCCAATCAGTCTCCTATCCCTACTTGGCAAACTTTTTGAAAAACTGTTTCTTGAAAGACTAATGAACGACAGGTATAGTAACATATCTTCCTATACACCAGTTTGGATTTTGCGAGGGGCACTCTACAACGCAGCAAGTACATAGTATAGTTAATGAAATAGCACGTAGCCTCAAAGAAAAGAAATATTGCAATTTTTGGACGTTTCCCAGGCGTTTGAAGGGATCTCGCACACTGGGTTATTCTACAAACTGAAAAGGCTACTCCCAAATTACTATTACCTTCTCCTTAAATCCTATCTTACAGATAGATTTTTCACAGTGAAGCATGACAAAGAATGTAGTGTCCTCTTGTATCTTATATACACTGCTGACATACCAGAAAATGGAAACACTGTTATCGCTAATTTTATTTATGACACTGTTGTCTTATTTACACATGAAGACCCTATGTTAGCATTCGAGAATTTTCAAAATATAAACGTAATTAACGAATAGCTTACTAAATCGCATATTAAAATCAACACATCCAAATCCTTTCAAGTGACCTTTACATCTAAATTTAACACATGTCCGTCAGTTAATATGAATAATACTCCAGGAGCTGTCAAAACAGAAACTAAATATCTGGGATTACAACTGGATCAAAGACTGGCTTGAAATAAATATATCTAAGTTAAGCCATTGCAACTGAACCTAAAATTTCGAAAAATGTACTGGTTATTAGAAAGAAGATCAAAACTATTCCTATCCTAGAAAGGGCTCCTATACAAAACCATGCTGAAGCCGATCTGGACTTACGGAGTATAACTCTGGGGTTGCCCTAAACCATCCCAAACAAGAAGTATTTAACAGTTTCAATCTATGGTACTCCGTCCCATAGCAGGTGCACCATGGTATATCACCAATCAAACTTTACATGTTGACTTTGGCATACTATTCGTCGCGGAAGAAATTAACAGACTTTTCCAAAACTACTACAATAAACTTCAGGACCACAACAACGAACTGATTCATCGGTTATCCACTGCCCACCCATCTGTAAGAAGATTAAATAGAACCTGGCCATACGATCTCCTAACACCCTAATGTGAAAGGATTCCCAAAAGGAGTATTACTAATGAGTCGTTTCTCCTAACACTGTCTATTCGTATTATCATGTTTACTTAATACTCCTTGTAGAGTTGATTGTAAATTTTTGAATGATAAAATAAAAAATCTATTGAGTCATAGCTATTTTTAGAATATTTAAGGGTGTGCTTTCTGTTTTGTATTTTGTTGGAGAAGCTTTTGTGTGTAAAATTATGCCATATTATAAAGAGCTTAAGCATCTACATCTTTCTCAATTTATGGCGTCACAGCATTTCTCACTGTTAATGATTACTTTTAGTTAAAAAGACAATAAAAATATTAACTACCCCAAAACAAGCATTGCTATTTTTTTGGGGAAAATTTTATTATTTCTGTTTTATAGATTTTCGTTTAGATTCTGAACTAAACTCATAAGATTTTATAAACAAAAATATTGTAGTAATACAACAACACAATTATTTTAGAATAATAATTTATATGCATTGCATTATTTAGTTCCTCCTGCCTCCTGTTTTTAGTAAATGTTAAATCAATATTAATTTTCTATTTATAGTTTGTTAACAAAACAATCAAGCAAGGTGTAACCACTCTTACTAGTTGACTGTGTAAAAGGTTTCTTTTATCACCCCTAAATATTGTTTTATAATTAATAAAAGCTATTGTGTCACTATCGCAATTCTTCTTGCCTGAAGTGAAGAATTCAAGAATATCAAAACTTCTAGCAGTTTTTAAAATAAAAGAGACGAGCCAGGAGGTTACTAATGAATAGACTTCCATGTCATTTGAACTTTGAATATCTTGTCATCGGTTACATATTGTTGTATGTATGTTTTGAAATAAAAGTGTAATTGCTTTATTTGGAGAGTTTACTGCCAAATAAAAAAATATGTAAGTTAACAAAACATGCAATGTCACATACATCGTTATATAGTCTGTTTTAAAAGCGGATTAAGAGACTGTTCATGCCAGTACAGTCTTATTTTGCACGTCTCTAACTGGAATCGAAACGACACACCTCGCTAATATAAGCCACGAACGTATGCACGGCTTTTTCGAAAAACAAATTACCTGCCACAGAATTGGAAATTGTTCGATGCCATCTCATCTTATTTTCGAAAGTATAATCAAGGAAATAAAAGATCCCTGATCTAGGAAATAAACGTAAGTTTGTTCCGACGTTTCCTTACCCTCTTCTTATATCGTTATCAGACTTTCCATGCGCTCGTCCGCATTGAGCCTAATTCTATTTGCGACAGGGCGTTTATAAAGTTTGTATTCGAGTTACTTTTTCGTATAGCGACTAAAATGTAGACAAATAATTAAAGATATTGACTTGTTCACGCAGTTTATAGTAAAAATATTTGTTAGATAACCTACAGGCAAAATATAATTGTCGCACACATGTTTTTTTAAAAAATAGTCGCATATAGCAATATCAAAGCGGTATGAAAATCTCTACATCAGAAGATGAAACTAATGTAGCGTCCAACTTTATGTTATTTACTATCGAGGTCTTTCATTTTATCAAAAGATCGTCCAATTTATAATCGTCCAGAATTTTAGAAATATATGCTTTTTTGTATAAATTAATACCGATTTACTTATTTGTAAAATGCATTAGTAAATTGTGTAATTAATGAAATAAAAAAACATCAAATTCTATTTCATAGCGTTATATATTTGTTATGTGTTTCATACGTTACGTAATCAAAAATTTAAAAGATATTAGATGTTATATAGGACTTTACAAAGAGTCAATATTTTGTTTTCAATAGAATCTATAAGGTTCGCGTTGCGGGCTGTAGTAAATTATGGGTGACAATTTTCAAACTTTACAACATATTTCAAGGAAACGCCAGGTTTGCGAGCGCACATCTAATATTAATGGTGGTTTGACAGGTAAACGGCAGTCTAAAGTGCTCGTTCAAAATGCAGTTTCAATATAATCTGTTCTGCAGAGAACATACTTGTTTAGTAATTCCAGAGGTAACAAATTCTATTTTAGATGGATTATTCAGCGCTTCTAAATTTGGAATTTCGAAATATACACATTCAGCTGATTCACCTTTCAAACATTTTCAGAATGTTGATGTTTTGATCGGTTTCGATTGCTTATAAATCCTTTCATAAGGCGGTCAAAACTAAATTAGCGCAAGAAAGCCAATTCTAGAGAAAACAGAACTTGAATGTCAGTTTTTCGTGAAAAAGTAGATCTGTAAAAATTAAAATTTTACAGCTCAATCACACAAAAAATTTCTCCAAAAAAAGGTAACTGCAGATTATTTTGTGGAACTGGAGTTCACAGTTTGAACTTTATAAACTTTATAATTTCTCACGAGAAATTTTATTTATAGAAAAGAAAAAATTTATAATTTAATGGAAAGATGAATGAGATTGGCAGAAGAAAACCGATCAGTATAAAACAAAGAGACGATTAACATTGACCATAATTTTGTAATAAATTTAGTACTTAAATATTAATTAAACAAGGTTAAATTGCTAATTTAAATGCACTTAGTGATTGGACTATTAATTTATAAAATAACTTTCGTGTTGATCAAATATTATATCCATTCTATTGCTTATACGTGAAATTGATTTTTAATTCTGCTCGCTTTTCCATGCATTATTTTATGTTCTCTTTGCATTCTGTTGTTGTTCTTCCTATAGAAACTAGTTTACTAGAATAAATATATTTGAATGAAAAATATCACTAATCTAATAGTTTTTAAAATTTACATTAACTGATAATTATCAGTCTATAGTAGTATGTAATATCTTTACTGGTAATTTTTAAGTAAGTCAAGATTTTATTTAAAATTAAAATTATTTATAATTTTCTCATTAATCTTAACTCTAATTATTGGCGATTTATTATTGGAGAGGCAGGCGTGTAAATAGCCGCTCTCCTGGTGCGGTGTGGGATACGTAGTACGGCCCGTATTAGAACGTCAACCGATAAGGCTCAAATCGTCCCTTAAACGGCCGTCGCGTAAGCGGATGGGGGCGGCTACCGATATCAACCAACGAGTATTGCCAAATCGCTCACCTGAATCGGCTTCGGCTTCGTCGGCGATGGTTCCACGGTGGCCACCTTACTGCGCTGTCTTCTTGTATGTTGCGGGGTAATAAAAACACGACCGAATTGGCCGCGCTGCGGATCGGGTATTGCAGGTTGATAAGACACGACCGAACTGGCCGCGCTGCGGAGTGCTTATTTGCGGGTGTTAAGACACGACCGAATTGGCCGCGCTGCGGATTGCAAATGTTGCCGGGCTTAGCGCCTGGCTTGGCGGTAGGTCTTTGCGGGAAAATTTTCATTCGACAGCACCTTTCATATTAAAAGGTGCCGCCGACGGCGTATGCAGACTTGTCGGCTGAGCAAAACCCCATATGCCGTTTTGTGTGCGATGGCAAAACGTAGCAGCAGACATCACAGCCGCCAGCATGCCGCCGCGATATAAGCGGTTCAAGGGCGAAAAGGCCGCCACACCAATTATAAATTACTATAACTGGGTTTTAATTAATTTTTTGATTTTAAAACAAATAATGTATGTATTTTATAAATGTTATTATAAGTAGCTAATTTTAATTTCTGTAAATATTTGCTTGGACTATTTATTTTTATTTTCAAAAATTGGCATTTTTGCTTTTTCTAAAAATTAATTTACTATTTGAATTGTGCCTTTAAACTTGAAACATAATAAGTTTTGTTATGGGAGCTACTCTATTATTATCGACTAAACTGATAAGTTATAAAATTTTATGCGTTATTATAAAAATTAAGATACATAAAAAAATATGGCGTTCTAAAGGTATACTCCTCAGCAATAATAAATTGTATAAAATTAGTCGATATTAGCCAGCACCAATATTTTACGGCTTGAAACGTGTTTAAAACCGCCAAGAATGTTTTGATGAAATGAAAAAGAAGTGATGTGGTGGTTGCTAAATATTTGTACAATTAATAATTTCATTATGACTGCGAATTTCTGAAAAGTGACCATCGACAAGGTCAGTCAACAAGTTTTATTGTTGACACAAACATCAAGCCCATGAGTTACGATAAAGATTGATATGTTCCTGTTACCACTATTTCTGCAACTTCGGAGATTATTATGAAAGTAGAAACCATGTACAAACATTTAAATGTGTGAAAGCTTTGTGCACTTTAGATATTCATCAGGTCGATTAGATTTTTTTTTAATTTATTATATTAGCAATCAGAATACATTGTATTTCTTTAAGTTAATATTTTGGTTTATAAATTGACATGATGAGGGCCCGTCCAGTGACTGGTCCTCGTCCTAGAAAATAGTGCTAAGGTGTTGGGCCCATGTGGGGTCCTCTTCAGTGGAGGTCTGTAGGCCAGCGGCGCTTGAGGCGTCTGATGACTTGATGGTGTGGAAGTTCTTGGAGAAGAAGGTTGTCATGGGTGGTAAGTTTTTCAAGATGTTTCCTGGTTCTGACCTGTATTACCGTATTGAGCATCGGGATGCCGAGGTCGTCGTGTATCATCTGATTGGTGATGTACCAGGGAGCATCAACGAGAGATCTTAAGATTTTAGATTGGCTTCGTTGCATGATTGCGAGGTTAGTCTTGCTAGCACAGCCCCAAAGTTCTATTTCATAGGACCAGATTGGTATAATGATGGTTTTGTAGATAAGGATTTTGTTAGAGAGGGATAATAGGGAGTGTCGACCTAGTAGCCAGTTAATGTTACAGCGCTGGAGCCAGTCTTCAAGTAAGCTGAGGTGAGTTTGGACATATTCCACAGCGAGGTTTAAGTCCATGTGTCTCGCAAGTATAATTGTGTCATCGGCATATGCTCCTGTAGTAGTTGTTGGGGAGGTTGGAAGGTCTGAGGTATATAACGTATAAAGAAAGGGACCCAGAACGCTACCCTTTGTGACCCTAGATTGGATTGGGTACACTGGAGAAACTTCGTCGTTAACGCGTGTTCGAAATTTTCTGTCTGTTAGGAGTCAAAAGTTTATGAAATTGAGGAGGTAAGATTTGATGTATTTTGAGTTTGAGTCTTTGGTGCCAGACTTTATCAAACGCCTGGCGAATGTCCAAAAGAACAGCTATACCATAGTCTGACTATTCGAATGCTGTGTTAATTTCTTGCGTGATGCGATGGCACTGTTGTATGGTAGAATGGTGTCGGCGAAAGCCAAATTGATAATCAGGGATTCAGTTAGTTGCCGTGAATTCTGGGTCTAAGGTTTGTAAGACATACTGTTCAAGGAGTTTGGAGCAAACTGGTGGCAGGCTTATGGGGTGCTTTGATGACGCATAGCTGGGATCTTTACCTGGTTTAGGGATGAGTATCTCTGCGATCTTAAATTCTTTCGACCAATATTGAAGTGTACGTCAGCAGAACTATTCCTTTTCGTGGGAGCTCACGGAGCATTTTCGGTGTAATTTTGTCCGGTTCCGGTGGTTTCTTGAGATTTAATCTCTAAATTTCAGATTTTACAATCTTCGGTGTTATTAGTGGTGTGGGAGGTATATTCGGTTCAGGTGCTGGTTGGTCTGGGAGGTTAACGTTGGGTGGTTCATCATGTGGTTGGAATACTCCAGATAGGTGAATAGCGAACAAATCCGCCTTTTCTTTGTCACTCTTGGCCCATCCTAGAGCTGGAGGTAGTTTTCGTATTGGTGGGGATGTGGTTTGGGGTTTTAAAGATGATTTGACTGGTCTCCATATTGAGTTGTCATATCGGTTTATGGTTGAGAGGTAGGTATTCAACGAGTCTTCTCTCAAGGATTTGAGATTCGCCTTAAGCTGATTTCCAAGGTTATTGAGGGTTCTTTTGTTTGCTGGATGATGGCTCTTTTGCCATTTGGCTTTGGCTTTCCTCTTTGGGCAACTAGAAGTTTAATTTCTAGAGGAACATGTGTGTATGAGTTAACTTTTGTCTGCACCTTAGGCGGGGTAGCTTGCTGTGCTGTAGTTGTTAGCAGAGAATTTAATTTGGTAACTGTTGTATCGATTTCAAGAGAGGTTTTTAAACTGACTTTCAAGTCAATGCCTTCATGAAGAAGTTGGCGATATAAATCCCAGTCAGTTGAAGCGTTATGGATCCGTACGGGGATTTTGATTAGGACACTTGCGCTTATAGTTCCTATGATCGGGAGTGGTCCGAGGAAAGGTCGTAGCTTGGGGAGATGCCCATGTAGTTTGGTGATATTCCATTAATGACGAAGAAATCGAGGAGATCGGGGATTTTGTTCTGATCGGATGGCCAGTATGTCGGGGTCCCTGTTGAAAAGTAGACGTATTTATTATTTTGTATAGTTTTATTTAGTTCTCTGCCTTTTGTAGTAACTAGGCGGGAGCCCCACGCAGTATGTTTACCGTTGTAGTCGCCGCCTGATACGAATTTGGGACCCAGGGTATGAAAGAACTGGTCAAAATCACATTGTTTGATATTGTGTTTTGGGAGGCAGTAGATAGTTGCAATGGGTGAGCACCTTCATGGAAGTAGCCTGGAGAGATTCCTTCTCGTAGTTGGGGAGAGCGTAATGTTTTAAATTTTGTTTGATTAATATAGCGGTTCTAGCCTGTCCTGTTTTGTCTGGATGGTTAGTGTAATATAAATGGTAGTTTGGAATTTTGATGTACGATTTTTCCGTGAAATGCGTTTCACTAATTAGCATTATGTCGATGTAGTCATGTTTTAGGAATAGTATTACTTCGTATCTGTGATTTAAGAGGCCGTTGGCGTTCCATTGTGCAATGCGGAGGAATTTATCCATTATTTGTTTTGCTTATTAACATTGTCAGTATATTAAGGACCCTGCTGTACTGCTGAATGAGTTGGGAGAACATGGATTTGAATTCTTCTAGGAATTTGTTTAAGGTAAGGTTAAGAGACTGGTCAGAAGGGATTTGTTGATGGGGTTCTTGGTGACTGGTAGTACTGGCGTATGTAGGCGAATACGGGAGGTTGGATATATAACGTTGTCTATTTATGATTGGGGGATTGGATTGTTGGCGGTTTGGAATTGGTATTTCTACTTTTGTAGAAGTTGTGGTAACGAGTACATCCTCGGTAGTTAGCCGGGTGATTTCCTCGGCACAGTGCACACGTTGCTGGCGTGTCCTTGCTCTTCTTGCAGCTGGATGTGCTGTGATTACCGCTGCATTTGACGCACACAAACGGACGGGAGCAATATGCTTTTGTATGACAGGTAATGGAAGTTAAATGTATTTGTAAGAATCTGCAAAGGAACAATCATCTTTACTTTTTAAAGAAAATCCGTGAACAAGAAACGTGCCAAAATAATCTGAAATCACTACTTCACTAAAATACCAATTAACAGGCTTCCAAAAATAGCAAGGAAAAAATAAATCGGAAACTACTAAACTACCTGAAAGTTGGCCCAAAAGTTGGAAAGATAGCTACACCTCAATATTGCAAAATCAAGATTAAGAAATCGAAAATAACAAGCCACTAGATCTAAAACAAGAACAAGAAGAAAAATAGAATTGTTGTATTTTAATATCATTTGCTAATACGGATAGAATTGTTGTCTTGGGAAAGTAATTGTAAGTTGGATGGATTTAAATTTGTTTAACTTAATATGCCATTTTTTAAATAGTTGCAGATTAAGTTGATGTGGTCTTCATTAGTTGTTTGAGAATGCTCGTGCCAAAAGAGTATAGCAGAGTCACCCGCAATTTATAATATGGGCGAGTTAGCAGTGAACACTAGAAGCAGAAGAGGCCCATGAACCCTGGAACATAAAAGCTGATTTTCTTGATGCTTTGTAATCGGACTTAATTTGGAAATAGCGGCCATTAATATTTGAGAAGTACCAGTAAGGAAAGTATTTTTTAATTTTTATCAAAAGGACTGCAATATTTTTTATTATTACATTTATTAGACGATGATATTCTTCAATAGTAGAATGTTTATGTCTGAAACTAATCTGGCGTTGCAAAATCGGATCTTCCAAAAACAAATCTGGATAAATTCTTCTTACAATTTTTTCGATAATTTAGAAAGCACTGGAAGTAAGGTGACAGGTCTATTATTTCATTCGGTGGTTTTCGTGGTTTACATTCATTGAAGTACTGTGTAAAATAAAATAGTGAAGAAGGCAATTTCTTTTATCGACAGTTCCTT
The DNA here is from genome assembly GCA_036346155.1 of Sinelater perroti. Taxonomy (NCBI): domain Eukaryota; kingdom Metazoa; phylum Arthropoda; class Insecta; order Coleoptera; family Elateridae; genus Sinelater; species Sinelater perroti. Next base: position 9,014,370 of record JARFIY010000265.1, read on the forward strand.
CAGTACTTTTTCGGTTATGAGATTATAGCCATGAGTTTTTCTCATGTCTAGATTAATATTTAATTTTATTTCTTGAGGTAAAAGGGTTGGATCGGTAGTGATAGTTGCAAGGGTCCTGTAAAATATTCTTTGACTTTTGCATTTGCTTAATTCGAATAGGGACTAAAAATTTCTGCTAAATATCGAGAAAAGACGTTGGTTTTTTATAATTTCCATTGTGCGTTTGCCTTATTTTGTTCTTTATAGATGGAATATGCATTTGGAGTTTTTTAAAACTTTCTGATGATTTTCAAAGAGGATGGTCATATTTTGTAAAAGTACACATTTTATTGTTCTAAGATATCATGAGAGATTTGCCATTTGCCTTACATTTTACACTTTTGGGCTATCAGCTTTTTAATTTCTAGGGGATGTTTACTATATTTTGTTGTTTCTTCTAATGTTTCAATACTTTTAAATATACATAAATATACATTCCAATCTGTACATCAAATGTTTATTGTTGGGCGGTGGTTTATAAATATAATAGTGGCAGTAAAAGTAACAATTACTACTGCGTAATATGATGATAAGTCGTAATTGGGCTCAACCTTGACATAGTTGTTTAAAATACCATTGTTATAAAGAAATTCAACTAATTTTTGATTTTGTTAGGATAACTTGTTGGAGCACGTAGGGCTGCCCTTTCATTAATAACATTATATAATACTCTACCCCTTTTAATTGTTAACTTGAATTCTCAGTGGGGTTATGTGTGAAAGTTTGGATCTTAACGTACCAAAAAAGGTAAGGTTTTTTTGTAAACTGATCTCTTGGAGGACAGCTAACTTCTATGATTACTAATAAAATAGATAGTTTTTCTATTTGTATTGTTGTGACTTGCAAAAGCCCTGCTTCACATTTGTGTGACAAAATTTGTAGCAAAGTTTTTCAATGTAGGTGCTTGTAGTGAAATGGGTTTCTGATATAAGTATAATTTAAAAAGGTTACTATTTCATTTTTGTGTTGAATTAAGCCATTGGTGTTTCATAAGGCTATTATGAAGGGTTATTTTATTAATGACAGTCAGCATAGAGAAGATTCATTGATTTTAGTGTGGTAGTTGATTAAATAATTTTTAAATTTATGCATGGTTAAAGGCACTTGAAATCTACTGACGAATTTTGATATATTTGTAGAAAATATGATTGGAATAGAATTTGTTTTAAGGGCATCAGCGTATTATGGATTATTTTCTTTGTTGGTTTATCTCATTCGCTTCTGTAAGTTTTGAACTTACATCCCTCATAATTTGCAGGTTGAGGTTCTTTACCTTTATTAAACGTGTCCCGTGTTTTCTTACAAGTTCGAATATTGTATGTTCTTTTTCACAATTAATACTTACAAAGCTCGACAACAATATTGCAGATTATATGATTGACACTTTGTCCATTATGCAAGGTCGACTTTTGTACGAGATGAGTCAGCTTAAAGGGCGTATTTGGTAAGTACTGCAGACTACAGATATCCTTATTTTTTCTGCCGATTTTAAATCGATGTAATGGCAAGGAATTTTTTGGTTACTCCATTATTTATATTAAATGTATTTCTAGTTGTGAAGCCGTGGTTGTGTAATTCTTCTTAATGTCTTCCACTAATCTGCTACGTGATGTAAGGGTCTGATAATTACACTATAATCTCTTTGTTTAGATTGGTAAGTATAATGTATAATATTATTATCTTGCAAGTACTTATTTGATTTAGGACAATTTTTAGGTATTTTAACGTTAATTTTGACTTCACTGATTTTGAATTGCATTCTGTTGGTAAAATTATAGAATTAAAAGTCGTAACCCTATCAGGGTAATTTATAACTCTTTGGATAAATACAGAAGTTGATTTTAAATATTCTCAGATGCAGACTAGGATTCATCGGCTTTTTCTTCTGTAGTTTTATAGAACAGAGCAGAAAGTTTGTTTGTTAAAGGTACGATGTTGCTAATGTTGTCTTAGCTTTTTTGTTGTTTCTTTGATTGCATCATGGTCGCACGTTTAGTAATATTAGCTATATTATTAGCTATTTTATTTTATCATTTAAATTGCAAATTGTGTATCTGCATAAGTGTGACTATAAGTTTATTGAGTGTAGTTGTAGAAAACGATTTTGATAATTAGTCACTGACTAGAATGGATTTGAAAATTGTTTGTAAACTGTAATTGTTGAGATAGACCTAATCCAGTTACAAGAGTTTTTGTTGATAATAAACGCCATTTGGATAACGATTAGTCATGGAATTAAATGTAAAGCCCGGATTTATGCCTTAATCCCCGTTGCTGCGCCGGAGCCTAAATCAGCAGGCTGCGTACTATTTCAGCATCGAAATTCGATTTTATGATGTTTGATATTCAGAATAACGCAATAAATAATGCTAGTTTAACAACTCTTTAGTAATTCAACTGACCTACTATCTTACAGAAGTTATCAACAAATGTAATTAACCCTGAATGGTACACCGCGGTTTGCTTACCGCAAGATTTTCAGCACATTTGTGAAAAATGAGCCAGATAAAAAGTCATTCTGTTTGAGCACATATTATTGCTCAAACAAGGTCCTATTTAAATAAGCAAAACATTAAAAACAGATGTGTCAACCACCATACAAGTGAAAAGTATGTCCCGCGGAACGCGTTTTGCTTCAGTAAAAGATACCGTTCTAGGCTTTAAAAACGAGATTAAGGCCATATTTTCAAAACTGCGAAACTTTTTTTAAACCGAGTTATTCGTAAGCATCTGCAAATAATTTGAAAAATTATAATAAAATAATTATACATTATAAAATGTTTTTAAGCTTCTAATCTCAGCACGTTAACAATCCTCGTATTATATTATTAAATAAAAAGGTAAAGAAGAAATATCCAAGGTGTTCCAAATTAAACTTTAAAATGTTTTTCTCAAAAAATGCTCCACAAAATATTGAAACAATCCGAATTTTATTGCTATCAGTGTAAAGTACAGACTTAGTAGTTATTTATGGAATATGATGTAGGCCAAATGCTCTCCACGACTCTACTGATATGCAAGCATTTTGTAGAAAAGCATTGAATTATGTTTTCTTATAAATGTGGCTCTATTTCAGCAATTAATGTTTTCTTTTAGTCCTGATATCATAGCACGTTTGTTGACATAAACTCTTTTCTTTAAATAGAAAGAGAAAAAGTCTAATTGGATTAATGCGGTAGATTGTAGTGGCTGATAGATATCACCTCCTAGGATAGTAAATATTTTGCGTGTTGAATGACATGTGGCTCCATCTTGTTGAAACCGCACGACATTTAAGTTCAAATTGTTTGCTTCATTAAAAAAAGTTGCTTAGCATCTTCTGAGGGCATACACCATTGCCAGCTTCGTCATCAAAAATTGCAGGCCAGTGATTCCTCCAGCTCACAATGCACACTAAACAGTGCATTTTTTTTAGATGAATTGGTTTTTCGTGAATAGCACATGAATTTTCACAACCGCAGCTGCGATAATTTTGGCAATTCGCAAAACTGATTGTTTATCGTTCAACATGAGTTTCTTTTGCAAACATCAGCATTAACTTTTGGTGGTCTTTAATGGCCTTTGTGTTTTGTTACCAAGTCAACAAATACAAACTTTTTGATAACGGCGCACATTTCAAATTTTAAAAGTGATTTGGATCATCTTTTATAAAATCAAAGATCATATTTTTTAAGAACGCTTAATTAATTTTTATAATGAAAAATATACAAAATGTATCTAATTTAATTAAAAATTTTATATATCTCTTTATTTTTATCTACATACATGTAATTTTATCATGTAACATAAATTAATTATTTACTATCTTTGAGAGGCACATATTTATATAGTTATTATATTTTAAAATTTTATTCAATGCAGGTTACTGCGCGGATAGACATATTGCAGTTTCATATTACCTAGCGAGCCATCTGAGTTTGTAATACTTCAGGATAACTAATCATGTGTAAATCGTTTTGTTGCCTCCTTTTTCATAAGCTACCTTTATCAAGCTTAAAAATTTTGAGTGAATTTTACTAGAAATAGAGAGAATATATAAAAGAATGTTTAATATTTTTAAGTAATAATGACACTTCGGTAATCAATCCAAATAACGTTAAAAAATAATAAATTAAAGATTTTAAGTTATTAGCTAAAGTTACTGGGAAAAGTTTGAGGCAGTACATAAATAAAGATATATATGAAACGGCGACTTCCTTTCCCTCAGAAAACAAAACAGAACCATTTATGCTGATTTATAGCAAGGCTTCTGCTCTTTCTTTTATGTTATTTATGAAAATATATCTCTATTAAGATAGTGCAGAAAGAGGCGCATTCTTAAACAGCCAGATGAGAAAAACGACGTTTTTCTTTATTTAGAAGGGTATAAATTCTTTGCTACGTTGACTTATTTATGCAACCTCTGAAATAAAGGACTTTTTTACGTATTTGCAATTTTAAATATTGTTTTTATCTTTGATAAATTTTTTTAAAGTTACATAATGTTATTTTTATCTAAAATGCAGTTTAAAAGAATTTTCAACATTAACACTACGTTTACAAATTGCTACTAATATCCTTGTGTTTTGCAAACGTAAAGCATCAGGCGTGGCGAAATTAAATGAGAGAGGAATGAAGTAGTTAAACAGATTGATTTAGTTAGAAACTTTATGAACACACAGTTAGAGATTGAAGATTTAGCCATGTTTGATACCTATAAGGTTCTCTTGGGGAGGCTTCAGCTGATTGTTATCCCTGATCAATAGCTGTCGGTTAATCGTTGCCATCCCCGAAAATGTTTCATCCTCTATACCTTTCATATTACAAAAAGTTAAATGTGGTCTTCTTTCTTTGCAAAATAGTGGCGTATTTTCCCCGCACTGACCAAAACGTTTATAATAAGATTCTTAAAATTTATCTGCTAATTTTGGTCAGAGCAAGGTGCAGCACACACAATATAATCAACTAGACAAATAGGCATTGAAAATATTTTGCTTAAATCCATAGAAAATTAATGTTTTGAGCGTAAATCCCGTTCCAGCGGAATAAAGAGATTTTGGGTTCAGCACATCACCTACCGTTATTATATTACATCTAGAGGCACAAAGAAAATGAAATAACGGGGCTAAACTTACTTTCTTCCTCGACGGTAGGCTCTGGTACCCTGGACTCGATTTCCGAGGTCGATTTCTGCCGCCGGAGCAGCCTAGACTTGGGCTGGCACTTCGGAGCCTTATCCTGGCAGTCAACATGCACATTCATCTTGCAGAAGCGGCACTTTAATCCTTGCCGCGTGTGCCCTGCGACAGCAATAATAATTTGATTGCTAGATGGATATCTGCAGCGCTTACCTCGCAGGATTTGCGAGCAGACGTCGCAAGGAGTGATTTTCTTGTAGGTGTACTCCTGGAAGATGTGAGCGTCGGGATCCGACCTCGTCATGTCTTTTGCCGCTGCCGATCCGTTTTTCCTAAAGAAGTTTCTTAGTCAGCACGAGTTTTCAAGGAATTGCCTAATTAAAGCTGAACGGCAGGCACTCGATACACGTCGCTAAAGAGTGTATTAAGGGCTAACCATTAAAATAGTTCTAATCAAGTGTTGAGTGTTTATTAACTACAAGTACTACATATAATCTAATGTGAATTATTTTATCAATTTTGGGTAGCAAATACACTACATAATTATTAAAAATAGCGAAATTATTATTTCACTTAAAATAATTACATTTTGCTATTGTTTGCCATAATTAAAAATTGTATTAAGTAATAAGGACGTAATGTCACGTACCCATTAGCTATATATAAACATATCAAAGAAATAATTTTTCAAATAAATATTACTATTACTATTATTTAACTATATTGTTTTGTTCTTTATGAATATCCTTAAATATAATACTAAGCTTTAAGTTATATTAAAATAGTAAAAAGCAGTATTTTTTAAGTTTAGAGCGTAATGTAAAAATGAGTGCTTATATATTTTGTTAAACCAATAAATAGTGCGAAATAAGTAGTACATACAAGCATGTGAGCATTTAAGTCAAATTTATGAAAGAAGCATAACAATGCAACACATAAGACTTATTTTTTATATCCCCCCTTTTTATTCATCTTTTTGACGTCGGTTTCAAAAAGAAATGTTTATTGGTTCTGCTGTCATTCAATTCTCTGACATTTTAGGGCATTTTTGACGAAATGATAGTTACAAGATTTAAATCGTGACGCTAAGAAGAGTGTTGTACTACTGCCCAGTATATTTGTATTATGTAATTTGTGTGCGGGCAGGCGCCCATTTAGAATTGAATGTCGCGTTTCACTTTGTAAAATAGACGGTTTGTACTAATACTTAATTAATACACAACGCGATAAAAGTTTGGACGACTCCCATTTTATGATCTGCTTGGCCGATTTTCTCAGGTTATCTCCTCTTTATGACAATTAGTAAATCTCTCTAAAAAACGTTGTTCAAGAACAATAATTAGGTCAGGAAAGCAAGCAATAACAGCAAAAAACACTTAGTTATACTATTGTAGAGTCTCTTAATCATCTGGAATCAATTTGCTTCACATGCTGCTTGATTTCTGCAAATAACTAGTTTTGTTCTTAAACTGTCCTCGCTTATAAAGCTTCTTCTGCACAACGCGCCAAACATTCTCAATTAAGTTCAAATTCGCATTAAGGGTTTTAAAGTCGCTTGAGCTCACTTGGCGATCTTAAGAGCAGAAGAGTTGTCTTGTTGCTAAACGCAAGGTTTTTGATCTATTTCACGTCCTGTCCAAAGAAAGAATAACTTACGGAGATCTAATATGTAGTCGTCCAAATTTTTGTTGCGGTACATTTGAGAGGTTTTCTATTTTTTTATAGTTAGTTGTTAATTGCAACGTTTTCTGGATAAATTTAATAATAGTAATAAGGAGGTAGTATCCTATCGGCCAAACGAGCCAAGTAGACAGTGAGATCCGAAGAACGTCTAAACTTTTGCCAAAGGTTAACTAGTAATTCGTAGAAATATGGAACACTGCTTGTATTTCGTTTACTTAAGAAATCAGTAAAATCACGATTGCAAAAGGCTTTTTTGGAAACAGCTTCTTTTGGCTTTAGAGGATGTATGTATTCGAATACTTGTTTGTTTAAACTCGGGGGTGTAAGAATAAGTCCAACCCTCATACGTTAAAAAAGAGGATGTATAACTTTGAGCAAAATTGGTCTAAAATCTAAAGTTTATTTAAAATTGATTGAAAAATACGTTTTCTTATGAATTTCATTATGATAGACACTTTTCCCCAGGTTTATATTTTCACCATAATTATGTACTCTTCAAGACCTCTTCATAGACGTATTTTTAAAACTTAGTTGAAAAATCACCAAGGTGTAGCGTCTGTCATCAAAGTGGTTAACAGCTGTTTCTTTCACAAAAGGGTTCTTTCACAAATTGTGAAGAGTGACGCCAACGCATTGCGAGCTTCAAAAATCTATTGCGCTTGATTACGTAATATCGCGTTTTTCAGCTAAGTCGTGCAGTAGGTCTTTGGATAGATCTTGGTGTGTACATAATTATAGTAAACTCGAAAACCCGAAGAGTTTTGTTTAAAATAGTTAAAAAACATGCATTTGTCAGTCAACTTTCAATATCTTTTAGGACTACATCCCGATATCGCTCGGCTTTGAGATAACCACCGATAAACTCCTCTTGGTCCACTCTATCTGTGATAAAAAATTTGCGCTGTGGTCTCTTTAGACCAATTTTGCTCAAAATTGTACGTCCTCATTTGTCTTCTCTATTTTCAAACAAGGAAAAACTTGAGTTATAATAAGGTGTGTGATTTTTTGTTGAGCGGGTACTATTACGACTAATACACATCTTGATGCATTATTTTCAGTTGTTCCCTATAAGTTCACAGATTTGAACAGTTAAACATAAGTGTACCTATTTTCGACTTGGCTTCGTTTGATAGGAAATTTTTTATGCCATTTGAACATCTTGCTTTCCCATAATATGTCTCTATGTGTAATTTGGATATCAAATACTTTAATATTTTCCCATATTAAATGCTTTTCTATAACTTGTGCCCTAGATGTTAGTTGTTCAGTTATTGCTAATGGTAAAGGTAAAGTTATATAAAAGCGTGGTAATTTATGCAAAACTAGTCTGTGTACATGCTTACAACTAAGGTTAAGTCACAGCGTCCCCTAGAAAGCCTCTTCTACATTTGACTTGTTTACGTTTGTTTGTGTAATTTAGTGCATAATAATAACAAATTTTAATATTCTAATTGAATATCATTTTATATTTAAAACAATTTAAAAACGAAAACGAAATTTACAGATTAATCACATAAGAAATATTTCACGTTACTGAATGTTCTTTTTAATGCAGATATTGTAACGGAAATTTTATTTTTTAAGTAGAATATATATCATTTCATCTCTTTATAATTATCAAAATATAATGACTATTACGTTTCTGTTTTTAACCAATAATAAGAAAATGTTGTAGAGTTAGTTCACGAATGATATAGTGCACTTAATTTTTTAAGCGCCACAAAAAATTACAAAAATAGAAAAAATGTCAATTAGAAAATTAATTGTCAGGAAATTTTAAATAAAAAAAAAAATTCAGGTACACATTAAGAATCGTAAGAAAACCTCGAAGGAATAGCATTTCAAAATATTTTTAAAATGATTAGTTTGTAAAATTTATCGAAGACAGATAAAACTGTACAACGCGTGTGTTACAAAATATTGAAACTGTGAGAAAAGAAAAAAGTTGTAAATCTCTGTTAGGGATCGTACTCCGCCAAGAAAAACTTAAAAAAATAAATAATTTTTCTTTTAAGCAAAATTAAAGTAACAGCAGGCTAAAGGAAATGACAATAATGGCTATTATAAATAAAAGATGAGGGAAAATGAGTATCGAATATTTGATCGTAATAAAGTTTACTTTGATCCGAATAGTCCTATTAATAAGTAAATTGATGATCAAGACAAAACCGAAAACCTAAGGTTAATTCATAACCGACTTGTTCCTCAAAGTTTGACCATTTGTGTCTAATTTAATCTAATATAAAGTAATTGTTATTAAAATAGTATTATTTTTACCGTAATTGCTAATTGATGACCAAGTTGTGTTATAAAATTAATGAAAAAGGGCTAATATGGTCCAATAGGATAGTGCAACATCGTATACAGTTGAACTGCGATAAAAACTTTGCTTAAATAATTTACTAGAAAAATTGTGCCAAAATATAATGATAAAGTTTATTACATTTATAAACGTTAATTTTTGACGGTTACTTAAAAAAATAAGGCTGCGCTAATAAACAAACAATTCACCAACAAAATAAGCACTATAAAAGATATATCTAGTTATATTTTATTACATGAATATTTATTATAATTAATTTTTAAGTCTTGTCTTTCATATCTTATTCTAATTCGACTAGTTTAAATATCTAGCAATTTAAATTCATAGCAAAACTTCAATAATATTTTCATAATGTTGGAGAACACAATCCTTTTTCACTTTTTATTGTTTTCATCTATTTGTTGTACTTCTTTAGTTTATTTGTTTGTAATGTAACTTTTGTATTCTGTTTTTAATTATTTCTTTAATAATTATAAATTTTTTATCTATGTCATAATATTTTAGTTGTTTGGTTATTTGATTCACTATTACTTATGGAATTCTTAAAGCATTTCTTTATATGACTCTGTCGCTATTTATTCCTTATTATTTTCTCTTTATTTCAACTGCCATTTAAAAAGCAATTTTGATCAAAAAAATAATTCTAACATTTTGATTTTATTTGTATGCTGCTGCTATTATTTTAAATTATGCGATGTTATTAGATTATTGTAATGTATTGTACTTTGATTTGAAAAAAATAAATTGATGGCCAATTTTTTATTATGTTTGGCAATGCCTAAGAATTTTTGTCTTTCCGTACAGCCAAAGAATATTTGGTTCGATATTTGTCTGTTCGTTTGGCTTTTGTATTTTGTAAACTCATTGGTTTCATAGCGATAATGGCCCTTAGTTGAGCGGATGAAGTTATGTTCAGTATGAGGTCTATTCTGTCAGTGATACTTCTAAAGGTTGTGAGTTTTGTATATTTATGTTTTTGTTAATATTTTTAATAATATAGTTCAAGAATTTTCTGGAATATTCGTTCGGTATAGGAGCTTGGATATTGATTTTAATTGTGAAGGAACCTGTTAAAGATTTTGCAACTGAGCAGGGTGACGATTTTACAAGTAACGGTTGATATAGGTAGGTTTACTGTAAACAATGCGATAGAAACTGTTGTTAAGATGATTTTTTGTTATGAGAGTGTCTAGAAGAAAAATGAAATTGCTTTGTACTACCTTAATTGTAAACTAGATATTAATATAAACTTTATATGTGAAGAAAGAATTGCGGAGCCTATCTTGTCCATGAAACTAGATAACGAAAGTATGGTTAATACAGCTTATCCAACAGAGTAGTTTCAAAGGTGAGACAATGAGGGCTTTTATTTCTACATCGGTCAGAAAAAAGTTTTTTTTACGAAAGTTGGAGGTGAGAAATCCATTAGGGTACCGTTGCTTGAGTGTAAAATTTGTTTGACATAAAATAAATATAAAAAAAGCAACGGTTAAATAATGTAAGGGTATCTTCTTGATTGTGGGTAAACATTATAAGTTGCAAAGAACCAAAATAGAAATATTGGAAGACAACATCAATATTGATTATTATAAACTTATAAGAAGTGGTAGGAGTTTCGAACGTATGACGATGCTTATTCTGTAAGAGCCTGCAGGATTTTGGCCATGTATTTACCTAAGTCGTTTATAGAAAAACTAAAGCTGCTAACAGTAGGTTGTAAGCAAGTATTTTTCTTGTTTAAATTTATATAAAAATGAGTTCAAATACGACAGGCTGCATTTGGCTACTGTCTCTTGTATTTAGAAATTGAAGGCGTTTTTCTATTTTAATTGTCTCACAAATAAATCTTCTGGTAGAATAGAAAATTAAAGCAATGTTTTTACATAGGAAACAGTAAATTTGCAAATTTTCTGAGCAGCTATTCCTTTTTTATATGTCCAAAAAGTCCTCATGTTATATTCTGCTACACAGGTTTTTTGGTAATCTACACAAGATATTTCATATATCCTTAGAACTGGTTAGGGCAGCGATTCTTGATGAAAACCCTATGCGGTTCATTTTAGTGTTAATGTTTTTGATGTAGCTTACTTATACTAATCACTACCTATATGCCAAAATTCATTAAATAGCAAAATTTCCCAATTCTAGATACATTACCAATAAATATAATTTAAAACTATGTCCTGCTACAAAATGGGCAGTTCAATATGTTTTTCACATCCAGTCCTATAAAAAGTAAAGCAAGGCATAGAAAAAATAGTTTTTTTAAAGACTCATGCTTCTTTGGGGAGTAGATAAATTAAGGCCACAAAGAAGAGCTAAATTATTTTGAAAGTTGGTATCTGTTGAAATGTCGAATGTTATCTCGCAAACGACGCGACAACTTGTGTATCATTTCGTAGCACATTCCCACTACAATATAGACTGCTGTTTATTGAAATTGCCACACCATTAAAAAGAAATTATATTTTTTACTCTAGTATACTATACTCAGAAAACCATTAATGATCGAGAACTATAGGTTTATATCTTATGAAGATTTGCTTAGATTGTTTCTTAAATATGAGATCTAGAGAAGTAATAATATTATGTGTAAAATAGGAATAACATTGTTCTTCACCATTAAAATTTGGTGCGTGTAATTACATGATGTAAGTATGCCTCATCGTCGACAAAGGGTACATTGTCAACAAATTGGCAAATTTGAAAAAGGACGTATCAAGGGGTGCATCTTTACAAAAAATAAGTCAAAAAATTGGGTGCTGTGGCACAAATATAGAACCAGTGAGTCAAAGAAAGTCCTCGTTTATGAAGAGGTGTAGCAGTATGTAAGACAATCAATCGAAAGAGTCGTCATATTCAAGGACTTGTGATTACAAGTCGTAGCTAAGAGTTTAAGTGACTAGTGCAACAGTTGTGGACGATTACAGGATATTAATTTTCTGCCGTCTTTGTTTGACCTTCTTTACACAAAGGAATTAGCAGCACGAGGTCTTTTTTTTAGACTACCACTGACCTCTACACCGGCAACGGAGGTTACATTTGGCAATTGAAAGGTGTCTGTAAACACACGAGTACTATAGATTTATCTTTTCTGAGAAATCCAGACATTGTTTAAACCAAAAAGCTGGTCAAACATAAATAGACGCCAACTATGGATATTTTCCTTCAGGGGCTGCCCAAAGTCACATTAAACTTTCCTTAATAAAACAGAGTGAAAACTTCTCCGGCATGATCGTAAACCTTTCACCCTATCAAAAATGTTTGGAATATTATTGTGCGAAGAATATGGTAGTATCTTCACATTCCAAAAAATATAACTGAATTATGGGAACGTATTAATAATAAACGGAATATAGTCCATCAAGACACCATTAGTTCATTGTTTAACTCGATGTTAAAATGGGGTCATACATTATTAAATAAATGTAAATGTTTTTTTGTTTTATATTATCAAATAAGCTTACAAAGTTTTCATTTTTTTTTTTTGGTACTGGAATTTTAAAACGCAGTAGCGTAACTAATCGGTAGATCCTGTAGGTACCTAAATTTTTAAGTTATAGCCTTGGTTTGTGGGTTAACAAATTATTTAATTAAATCCTACAAGACAGATTGAGAAAAAATTATATTTCTAGACTCCTCATAACGACAAGTGATAATTTTTTATTGATTTGGATAATTTCCAATAAAAATGTTTTAAACATTTTTGTTTCCTCATTGATTTATAATAAAATCATTTTTTTGAATAAATATCAAATGCATGTGCATCTTCTTTATAACGTAATTTCATAGTATTCCTACTATTGTGAAGTAAGCATGGACCACAAAAGTACTAGTTTTGTCCTACAACAGAACGTTATTGCAGAAAAAATGTATTGAATTTTAAGATTTTATTGATCTTAGATAATGCCCCAGGCCATTCAACTGGACTCTGTGATTTAAATGAAAATGTACAAATAATTTTTCTCTCGCCAAACACGACGTTGTTGATCCAATCAATAGAACAAGGTAGTATTGCAAAAGTTGAGGCCTATAATTTGCGTTGTAATTTTTTTGCAATCCATAAATGCGACTACTTTAATGGAATTTTAGAAAAGCTTAACATTTGAAACGATATAGAAAATATAGGCAAAGCATGGCATAATTAACAATATGATGGCAATAGGGAAACATATTATACCGCATTGTGTAAATGATTTTATTGATGTTAAAACTCATTTTGCTGAAGTCATTAACAATAGTGAAAATTGGAAATAAACTTGGTTTCAAGGAGGTAGATTCTGTTAACGTAATTGAGTGCATCAAATCGAATACTAATAAACTAGATAATGGAACACTTATTAACATAGATGAACAAAGGTTTTATGAAGAACGGAAGGACTAATTGTACACCGATGACTGTGTTGAAGTGTTAGCACAAGAATTAACAGATGAACAATTTAAAAAAATTGGAATGTTTGGAAAATTGTCAGAGCATATTATGGAAGTTGACCTCAATACTGAACGTACCCTTACAATTTGCCGAAAGATAAGCAATGCAATCCGTTGCTACAAAGAATTGTATGAAAAGAAAAGGCCAAACAAAATATGTGCAGACATAGATGTTGCAAATTTTAGAGAATAAAAAATTAATTATGAAAAACACATTTCTTAAATATACTTTAATCGATATATAATATATATAATAAAGACATTTAAGTTTTTATTAATCCCATATCATTTATTGAAAAAAAGGAAACATTTATTTGAACCAATTATTGCTTTTTGTATGTATTTAGTTCGTCGATTAGTCCGATTTCAAACTTGCCGGTATATTGGCAGTATCAGTTACACGGATTATGCGATGTATATGATATAGGCCTACTTGCGCCCGGCACATTTGCGCCCACCGTCATTTTCGGCTCACTTGCGCCTCAGAAAAATGTCAACAAAAAAAAATAATGGTCTCATTTGCGCCCATCATTGCAGCTTCTTAGTCATTACGACTAATTACACAAAATTTTATAATTTTCCGCTGGGTTCCCCTAACTTCTTCAATGTGTTTTTATATCGCCCCACTCTATTATTCGATCCTCTCCATTTTTTTAAATGTAGGTATGGAACATATGTATCGTTTTTGTTATATAAAGTTGGCCAAAACTAAGAAAATTACAAAAAAATTAAAAACATTTAAAGATTACTTCTATTAATCACTGTGCCCCATCTCGTGCTTTAATAAACTTAACTAAGACATTTGTTCAAGGCAATCTCATGAGAACTTATTGCACTTATTATTCTGCAAAAACGATCAAGCAAAATAGTTTTTTAAGGGCATTTGAAATTGTAGCTCAATTCAACAATTGCTGATAAGAATCAATGAGTGTTTCGACTACAAAAAGAAGAATGTATACAAGAATAACGGCTCGAAAGCAGTATTTTCGACAAATATGAAAATGGTTTGAATAGGCAAAAGAGCGTAAACTTTGGATAATAGATAATTGGAAAATTGTACTGTAGAGGGACTAATTCAATTCTTTGGTCCAAAAAACGTGTTTTTATCCCGAAAATAAATTGGAGAGCGGATGTAGGATCAGTGCACGATTCCCTCAATTAAATATGTTAATGACCCAAGCACGGTGTATGGTTGTTTTGAAGGCACTGTTTTAGTAAACATCATAAGAAAAATTGAACAAGAAAATTTACAAGAGGATTATTTTCCAATAGGGCAACGATCTTAAATATCAAAGCGATGTATGGATTGGAAGCAAAGCTTAAAATTACAGTTTGGCTCCGCAATTCCCAGATATTAATCCCATAGATCTCATGTGGGAACAAGGTATTTGGGCACAATTGCAGAAAGAGTTGAGAAGTATTAGGAAAACCGATCAACAGATTGCCTCAACTATGTAAAATAATTATTGAAAAAAGTGTGGTCACTTTTAAGAGTCTAGTGTTACGCATTGAAGTAGTTTTTAAGTTTTCTATTTTATAATTACTATTTAAACAACTAAATTATTAATGGCAAATATTAATACTGTGTTCGTTAATTAATGAATAAGGTAGGAGACAACAATTAAAATTTTTGAATACTTGTGAGTATAGTATATATGCATATGCTTATACATACATATAACACATCACTTAATAAGTCCCGGGCCTGGCCACTAGATGGAACCTCTAACGAAATATCGGTATGATATTTCTATAGTGCCAACCTTCAAAAGGTTACAGTCAAAATTTTATAACATTTGGTCAATTTGTTACCGAGTTACAGTGCTTTAAGTCACGCTACTGATATTTTCAAAGCAATGGATTCAAAGCAATTTCGTGTGTTGATTTATCATTAATTTTTAATAAAAAATAAATCTGGTGTGAACATCGCACGACTTTCCTTATCCTGTTATTTTGGTAATTCCGGCAAAAATCCTGGGCTTCATTTTTTTTCGAGTTCCTATTTTACCAACTTTTACTTTAAATTCATGTTTATCTCGTGATAAATCATTTCTATTCTCATGAATTTTTTGTATCTTCAACCGTTTAAATTCGCGACCGCTTTGCGACCGATTTTGCGACCTTGCGATCAAACGGCTTGACCGATTTTTACCAAAAGTTTCACACTGCGTCCCCTACAAGTAACTTGCATACCAAAGTTCAAGTCTCTAGCTCTTAAGGTTCTCGAAATATCCTGTTTACTGACAGACCGACAGATAGACAGACAGACAGACGCGGTCGTACAGACACAAATGATGCTGAACGTCCTGGACCTCCAAATGAGGCAGTTATTCCAAATAACATAAAAAAATCCTAAAAATTATTATGTTGAGAGAGATAGCTGACACTCTGAAGATATCAGAAGGTAGTACTTTCACTATTATACACGAACATTTGGGTATGAGAAAGCTGTTTTCGAAATGGGTGCTACGTTTGCTCACACCGGAACAAAAATAACAACAAATTGATAATTCAGAGCGCTGTTTGGGCATAGTTATGCGCAATAAGTCGGAATTTTTGCGTCAATATGTGACAATGAATAAAACATGGATCCACTCCAGAATCAAATCGGCAGTCTCCTGAGTGGAGAGAAGCCAGTGAAAGCCGTCCGAAGCGACCAAAGACGCAGCAGTGAGCTGGCAAGGTTATGGGTCCTGTATTTTGGGATGCACACAATATAATATTTATCGAGTGTATGGAACATGGAAAAATAATCAACAGGAACTATTATATTGGGTTATTGGAGCGTTTGAAGGCCGAAATCGCAAAAGAAAAAAATTTGTTTCACTAAACCAACACACCATGTCACAAAACAATGGCAAAAATTCACGAATTGGGCTTTAAATTGCTTCCGCATCCACAGTATAGTCTAGATCTGGCTCCCAGCGATTACCACCTCTTTGCAGAACTCAAAAAGATGCTCCGTGGCAAGAGATTTGGCTCGGATGAGGAAGTCATCGCCGAAACTGAAGCCCATTTTGAAGGCAAAGATAAATCGTTCTACAAGGGCGACATCGAAAAGAAGCATTGGCATGATTGCATTGCTGCCAAAGGAGACTATTTTGATGAATAAAGTAGAATTTTTGAGTGATGTGTTATATACGGTTTATCTCAAATTGTTCTTTACGTCGAATTATGTCATCACAGTGACTTACAAATAAAAACGTATTTACCACAATAACAATAATTACTTTAACGTTAAATATATAAATTAAAAAATATCAATTTAATTTTTTTACTTATTAAAATAGATAATTTATTTTAGTATTTTATTTTTTAGTTTTTTATTTACATATTTTTATTTCACTTTTATGGATTAATATTAAAGAATTTTCACGTTTATTTTATTTTTCTTTATTAATTGATGTTTGCTTCAGTGGATACACATTTCTTAATATAATATTCGCTGGATGCAATTTTGCTGTATATTTATTTTATAAAATACACAGCCACAAAAAAATTATCGGCCTGAGGGTCTGACTATGTATACTGTATGTTTTCAGGGTCGCTGAATCCGAATCGGTTTAACCCCAGCACGTCAGTATTTGGCCATAACATTAAAAAACCCTTCAAAATTCACTAAAACCGTTAGACCCGATAATCCCAAACGATTTTAATGACTCCATAATCTTATAACCCCCTAATCAAAATACTGAAACAGTATCACTCAATCCCTCACCGCGAAACTATTCGTGGCGTAGATTACACAAAATTAAAGTTACATAACGTCATATTTATTGTACAGGCATAAAAGGTCTCATTAATGAACTGAAACCAAATTGTTATGATGCCAAAGATTGGAGACTTTACATAGATTCGTCGAACCGGAGTATAAAGGCGGTTTTGCTACAACATTTATGCTCTAGTCCCCATTACGCATTCCACTGTTATGCAAGAAAAATATGAAAACATAGAAATTCTACTGCAAAAAATTGATTACGAGACTCATAGATGGTAACTTTGCGGTAATCTTAAGATTTTAACTATTTTACTTGAACAACAGCCAGGATTCACAAAATTTCCACGTTATTTATACTTATGGGAAAATCGCGATCGTAAACACCATTTTGTAAAAAAAAATTGGCCTATCAAAACATCCCTTACCTCTGGTTCACAGAACATCATCCACAAATCGCTAGTTGATCCAAGCAAAATTCTTATCTCTCCCCTTCACATCAAGCTTGGTATAATGAAGCAATTCGTTAAAAAATCTCGTTGACAAATTTCCGAAATTGTCTGTGGAAAAATTGAAAGATGGCCCTCAGATGAGAATGATGTTCCGTGATACTGCCTTCACTAGTACAACAAATTGGAAAGAAAAAGACGCTTGGCAAAGCTTCAAAGCAGTTGTTCAAGATTTCCTCAAAATAAAAAAAGCCCTCATTATAAACAATTAATTGCAAAAATGATTTCTAATTTTCAGAAGATTAAATGTAACATAAATTTTAAACTTCCTTGATTCCCACCTCGATAAATTTCCTAAGAGCCTTGGGATCTTTAGTGAAGAACAGGAAGAACGAACTCACTAAGATATCAAGATCATGGAATCTCAGTATCAGGGACGATGGGACGTTAATATGATGGCTGATTTTTTATGGACGTTAAAGAGCGAATCGAAAGAAAGTCGGAAACGAAAGCGTATTTTGTTGCACAGATTATTTGAGGGCAAAACGACTTGATACAGCTCAAAAAAGAGACTAACTAAAGCTTTGTTTTTATATTATTTTATTCGTTTATTGATTTATTCGTGTATTTATTAATTTATATTTATTTATTTATTTATATATTTATATTTACACATTTATCCATTAATTAATTTATTTTTATTTATATATTCATTTATCTATTCACATATCTCAAAACAGCCCTTATAAGTGCTATATGATGTACAAAATCCATTCACGCAACGTCCTCGCGGTGTGCAATGGGTAATGCTAATGCTGATGGTCCTACAGAATTATACAGAGTTCAACACCTTGGGAATTATGAGGATATTCTGTTTTAATTTTGTGTACACACAGTGATATTGTTTCAGTACTTCGATTGCGGGGTTATAGGGTTAGGGGTTTATAGACTACCCTAAAAACATACAGGTATACATAGTCAGACCCTAGGCCAAACATTTTTTGTGTGGCTGTGATATTTACAATCATCAAAAACTTTTTATGTATTCTTTATAAATAGTCGTTTTTGTATTTTTGTAACTTGATTTAAAAAACCAATCTGCTAATTTTTTCAAAGATAAAGAAAGAGGGACAAAGAGATAAGTTGTGTAAATGAGCCATATTTTGAAATTTAACAGGAAGATTGTATCTTTAAACTTTAAAATATTCATTTTTAAAATTCTAAATCTGCAATTATTTTAGAACAATATTCCCGTCGTTGGTAGTTATAAAAATATTAACCGCCGAGTGAAAAATATAACAAACAAATTATCTTCAAAACTGATTAATCACTAAATGGAAAACATTGTTGATACAATACGACGTTGAATAGAATCTATGTTAAACTTTTATTGCTGTTTTGAATAGGGGGTAACATTCTGTCGGACCCTGTAGTAATTTAATAAATAAAGCCAGTAAAGTCCGCACTGTAAATATACATTTTGCTAACAGGTGTACAGCGACAATGTTTTAATGTTAGTTTTATCATAACATGGTAAGCTAAATGCATTACATTAGGAACAAAAATGTTGTTTTAGGATTCTGTAATTTTAACATAAATTATCCTACAATCTGAAGATCACTATCTTCCGAATTAGAGTATTAAGTTCTTTGTATGGTGGGCAGTAAAACAATTTACTGAAATTCTTAGAACTCAATCAATATATACAGCTTCGATGTTTTTTCTATACCACAAAAAAGGCGAGGGCAATTTCTATAAAAATAGCAAAAATACAAAATGTATTTTTGATTGTTAAAACGTAGTATTTCAATTAACGAAAAAATGTGCTTTTTAAAAAAATATTTAAAAGTCTAATTTTAAACTGAAAATATTGACTCTGAAAGTAAAAAACGTATTTTATGGATATAATACTAGTAATTACACAGCCCTCCAAAACACAAAATCAAATTTGAAAGATATGAACAATTATTCAAAACCATAGGAAATCGATTTATCATAGGCGGTGACTACAACGCAAAACACACGCACTGGGGATCGAGGCTGATTACAACTAGAGGAAGAGAACTGCTAAAATCTGTTCAAGCATATGGA
The DNA here is from genome assembly GCA_036346155.1 of Sinelater perroti. NCBI lineage: Eukaryota > Metazoa > Arthropoda > Insecta > Coleoptera > Elateridae > Sinelater > Sinelater perroti. Next base: position 9,034,218 of record JARFIY010000265.1, read on the forward strand.
TGTGAAACTATCTCAACAGGCAAACCTACATACTGGCCAACAGATCCAGAAAAGGTTCCAAATCTGCTAGATTTCTATATCATCAAAAATATATCAAGCAATTACATGCAAATAGAAGATAACTTTGAATTGAGCTCGGATCACTCATCGATTGTACTGACGCTAAGCGAACATATTATCTCAAAGTCAAACAATCCTGGACTAGCTAACAAAAGACTGACTGGGAAAGTTTTAGAGCAACATTAGAAGAAAGAATTAATCTGGCAGTCCCACTACAAACAGAAGAACAGCTAGACTTTGAGGTGGAAAAGCTGGTTAAAGAAATTCAGTACTCTGCGTGGCAAAACACCCCAGAAATCAAAAGAAGACTGAAAGGTCATAACTATCCTAAAGAAATTTTGGAACTAATATCAGAAAAAAGGAAAGCGAGGAAAAGATGGCATCAGACCAGAGCTCAGCAAGATAAAACTAGATTGAATAATCTTACATCTCAGCTAAGAAATGAAATTAAGCAGTTAAAAATGATACCATCAGTGAACATCTGCGTGGCCTTACTAATGATTCTAGTACTGAATATTCTTTATGGAAAACCACTAAGAATCTAAAAGACCTATTATGCAAATACCTCCGATCAAAAATGAGGACGGGAGCTGGGCCAGAAGTAATGAACAAAAAGCTGCAAGATTTGCCGACAATCTCGAAAAGATATTTCAACCCAATTTAACTGACGATGACGAAACACCACCGCCCTATGACATCAAGCAAGAAAGAAAAATAAAATTCCACCTGTCACTGTAATTGAAATTAAACAAGAAATAAAAACTAATATCAATCAGAAAAAGCCCTGGCTTCGATCTAATTACTGGTCAAATTTTAAAAGAACTTCCGAAAAAGGCATTAACTAAAATCACCAACTTGATCAATGCTTCATTCCGACTACAGTATGTACCACAGCTGTGGAAAGTAGCCGAAGTAATCATGATTGCTAAACCAGGAAAGCCACCTCATGAAGCAGCATCATACAGGCCAATATCGCTTTTACCAATTATGTCTAAATTGTTTGAAAAACTTCTACTGAAGAGACTAAAACCAATCATCGAAGAAAAACATCTTATCCCGGATCATCAATTTGGCTTCCGGAACCAGCACTGCACGATTGATCAGGTGCACAGAATCACAGATGTGATTGAAAAAGCATTAGAAGAAAAGAAAGTATGCTCGGCGATATTTTTGGATGTTGCACAGGCATTCGATAAGGTTTGGCACGAGGGCCTAATTCATAAGCTCAAAATGCTTCTCCTGTGCAATATTCAAAAATTTTAGAATCCTACATATCTGAACGTTATTTCAGAGTCAAACAAGAAGATACTTATTCAGAGTTGAGGAAAATCCAAGCAGGTGTGCCGCAGGGAAGTGTACTGGGGCCACTCCTCTATCTTCTATACACTTGGGATTTGCCTACATTCAATGAAAATGTTGTTGCCACATTCGCAGATGATACTGCAATTCTAGCTACTGGGGACAACAATATAGAATCAACTGAAAATTACAAACAGCTATTGCCGAAATACAAAGCTGGACAGCAAAATGGCGAATTAAATTAAATGAAAGCAAATCGGTGCATATTGATTTCACTAATAAAAGAATCGAGCACAATCCAATATATATCAACCAGCAAGTAGTACCGTATGAGAATACAGCTAAATATCTGGGCATGACCCTTGACGCAAAACTTAGATGGAAACCACATGTTAAGAAAAATGTGAAGAACTCAAGCTGAAGTACAGAAAACTGTACTGGTTATTGGGTAGAACATTCAGCCCTGACAGTATATAATAAGCTTTTGCTTTATCAACAAGTCCTGAAACCAGTGTGGACTTATGGTATTCAGCTATGGGGTTGTACCAGTCAAAGTAATCGAAATATCATACAGAGGTTCCAAAATAAGGTGCTGCGGGTATCGTTAATGCCCCTGGTACATTCGCAATGACAATCTCCATAAGGACCTGGATGTGGAAACCGTTGACAACGCTATCAGAAGGTATGCCGAAAGACATGAACAACGTCTACATCAGCACATCAATATTGAGGTTCTCCAGCTCCTTGATAATAATGTTGACTTAACTAGAAGATTAAAAGAGTGAAACCACTTGACTTAGTGCAGTGAGCCAATAATTATAATCCAGTGCGCAATAAAAAATAGTGCCCAATAAATGTCAAAACCAAAGTGATTGTCGTAGGATAAGTACTTTGCAATTTTAAACCGTAGTAAATTAAGTTAAAAACAAATAGCTCATTAGTATGTATCTACTAGATTGCTATATAATAAATTCACTCAATGGGTGTTTTTAATAAAAAAAAAAAAAAGTAATTACACAAAATGTTTATTGTGGAATACCATTTTATTTTATTAAAAATAAAATTTGTCAATAACATTGGCTTATTTATTAAATCAATTATAAATCACTAAAAAAGTTATTTAATTTTCTGTGTTGATGCTATTATATCGTGCCTGTATTACTATATATTAAAGTACCCAGCTCAATTACATAATAATAAAAAAATTTACAAAAGTGTATTAAGAAAAAATGCATGGTATGACAAATTGTGCGCCATAAACCAGTAAAAAATGTGGATTTTTTAATATTTCCCCTCAATGTGATTAATTCAAACAACTCCACATGAGCACTACAAAAGATTTAATTAATTCATAAGTGTTCGTGTTGCTCGCATTTTCTATTAAAACAAGTTGCTGTTTCAGCACATAACTCGTACGCTGAAATAAAATTGCGTGCAGGAATTTCAAACCTGCGGTATATCGGACACTAGACGTTCTCAGGTGAATAATGAAATTACCCTTGGTTTAATGCGATTGACAATAAATTGATGTAAATGAAACACCAACTTAATCAATTTACAACTTACAATATAGTGGTATAAATGTTCATTGCTAAGTTAACTCAGGTTAATTACTTAAATTGATGCGCAGTCCACATGAAATTGCGTTTACATTTCTTTTAGGAATGTTATTGGTGGTGTACGTGACGTGATTTTGGTTTCAAAGATTGTCCTCTACCTCAAAATATTAAACAGTAAAATTTATTTTGTTTTTTGGTAAATGAGATTTTTAAAATTATATAATAAAACGTGAAATATTGTAGTCAGTTAAATAAATAACTGAAGTAAGAAGTGCAGCAGTTGAAAGTTTTTTTAATAAGTTAGGCTAAACGGATAATTCTATTTAACAAAATGTTACACAATAAAACCTTTAGTGCCTTACTTATTAATAAAGCTTCAAACAGTGTTTTCATAGACATCAACGTTTTGCACGTTAAAGCTTCAAACAAGCAATACTAAAGAGAAGTCTGTATTCTAATGCTAGGCTATTGTGTTAGGATAGCTTTTAATGTAAATCCTTAAACAATAGCTTTTTGGGCATTAAGCAGGTCACCTGAAAAGGAAAATTACACAAAGTGCAGATATACATGAAGTAAGCAAGCACAGGTACACAATACACAGAGAGGACACAGAAGAGAGAAAGTTCTATAGTAGTGTACAGGAGGTTCACAAGCTAAGCGCGGTGCTGTACAAACATCTTTCAGTCTGCCCAGCGCCGCGAGTGTCACACATTTGTATACACAGATTGTTACCTCATGGCAATAATTGTCGAAACTGCGTGGTACATCTGATTTTTTCTAGATTTAAAAACAAACAAATCAATCTATTATCAACACATGGCAGAACATAAATTACAGCTGCAAACAGTCAAAGTTGAACTCCTCCCAAACGCTCAAATCTACTTTCTACGACTATTCAATCGAAAGTTAATTTTCAAACGAGGCATTTAGAAAGAAACTTAGTCAAGCGAAAGCATACGTACTTTTCTGTCTCTTTGGGAGATGCCGATGGGGGCGGAGTCTTCAGGCTCTTGAAAGCTTTCAACCATTTATTTTTCATGCTGCCCGTGGAGGCCGAAGACATTTTTCGTTCGCGACCAGAATCGGCAGATTCCAGTTTATTTAGAAAGAGTTCTTTCTGCAAAGGGAAAATTTTAATTAGTTATGTCTCTATTTATTTTTGACTTCACAAAAATTATAAAAACTTACTAGACGAGTGCATTTTGGATGCACTTTACGCATTTTGTTAATAAAACTATAGAACAAAGTGACTTAATGCAGTTGCGACATGTTGTGTAGAAATTCGGACAGAATTAACTTTATATAAAATCAATGCAGCCCATAATTTATTACCCTAACAACAACCCTGATGTCAACAAAAGTAAAGGTAGGACACTAGCTTTGTTATTAGAAATCAATACTAACGCTTGTAATAATCTAGAAACCTAAATGTTATATCCAAATACATAGACTTAATCAGTCTTTGATATGTTTGATGTGTTTAACTGATAACCCCCATAGGAGCTTTAGCATAGCTTGAATAAACTACCGAGCTAAGCTTTCGAACGAATCATGCAGTGTAGTAGTGCTAATTAAACAGCAAAACTTTTACCAATTGCGCTCGCAGAGAAAGCCACCCCATTTCGCCGAAAAACCGCACTTTCGAACGATCGGGCTAGCAGGCGTTATCGGGCTCGTTTGCGTCTGTGGGATCTGCGGAGCGCGAGCGGGGCGCGACGCGAATATTATGGGGCCGGCTGAATTTTGGAATGCCGCAAATAATTAATGCACTGATGTTCTGCAGCAACGCGAGGCGACCTAACCTACGTCAGACGGCGCGTTGTGTCGATAAGGTTGCTATGCTGCGCGGTGCGTCGCGGCGCAGGAAGCGCCGAACTTTCGCGTGGTTTGGGGTGAAAACGCCGAGTTGGGTCGGAGGCCACCGGGGATCAACGACTGAAATCTTGGCGGCAGCGGTCATCGAGCTAAAAAGATATTATGGATTTGGTTTACGTCGATGGTCTCGCGATCAAAGAATTTTCAGTAGAAACTCTAAAAAGGTCAGGTTAATCTATGATCAATACAATTTTTTTGAAGATAGCAGATTTCAATAAATGTTAAGGCTTTGTGACCATGACTTACATAGGCAGTGTTACTTATGCTTGAGTTTTACTCGCCTTGTAACTTAGGTAAAGAGTCTTCCATTAAGAGGTGTTACTTCGAATTAAAAAAATTTTTTATAAGAATTATTAAGAGTTTTTTAACTGCAGAACAAAAAGCCTTCCATTAATCGTGGAATTCAATATCTCCAAGTGATCGCCTCGACTCTTTTTACAGACGGCCATTTGAGGTTATTTTTTTATAAAATTTTCGCACTAAAGCGGAATTACAACTCTGATATTGTCTTTAAATCCTTAAGTTTTACCTTATTTTTAACGGAGTACCAAATAAAGAAAGTCTAATGGTACTGGAGCTTTTGATCTGGGGTCAGAAAATATTTTGCGGCTTGTGTGATATGTAACGCTATCCTATTGGAAATAAAAATTGTTTCCCTTTGTGGCATTAATTTCTGGTAAAACATCACTCCAAATTTTAGTATAAAACACACAATTTACCGAAATTATCTTACCGGCCTTATTCTTAAAAAAAAAACACGGACCGATAATGCTACAAACCCAATAAGCGCACTAAACCGTAACTTGTTGGGGATTGAAAGGTTTCTTGACTATTTTTTTACCCTCAGATGCGAAAGTTGCCTTGTTTATTAAGTATCTAGTGAGGTGAAAGAAAATAGGCATTATCAGTCAAGACAATTTTGTTGAAAAAATATAAGTTTGTCACTTGCATGTTGTTTATAATCTGCTGGTATAAGACTCATAACCATTTAGGTCCAGATTTTTGTGCAATAAACGGTGTAGCCTAGTATGTAAAATGTCCAATTGTTACAAACGTCTTCACATCGATTTATTCAAATCTTTTATACTTTCAACTACAACGATAATATTTTTAACAGATTTTGGCCAAACACGCTTTGGGTTCTTTACATCCAAAACTTGATTGAAACGTTTTTTATGTACGAGGCTCTCCAAAACGAGTAAACTTAGAGAGATGTTGTAATAGGAACCATTTGTAGTTTTTCGAGGCCGACTTGGTAATGGTAAGGCTCTACGCCCCGCGTGGGAGCACGGCTTGCGAACTGAGAGGTTAAGGCTCTCATACGTTCGCTTTTTCTGCCCGGTCGTTGCGCACCATCTCTGGTGCGGGGCGGTGTGGCAAGCACCGCGCCTAAGACGACCGCCATTATTACCCCTTGTTCGAGTGAACGCAGGTACTCAATTATTTTTAGTGATTGAGTAGGCCACCCGCCAGGCATCAGAAAGCACCGGGAATTGAACCCGGGTCCGTCAGCATCCCAGCCCCCCCCTCAACCACGGGACCACGCTGGCTTATTCGAGGCCGACTTAATGCAGCCTTTTTTATTTTCCTAAATATAGTTGAGTCAGCTATTGCCGTGACAAGTTAAATCAGCATTTAGAAACTTGCAGCGTTTATCTCATATAAACACTTTTTTGTATTTGCTTCTTAGTAATCATGTCTTATCTACGTTCTAAGCATTACCGTGGAATTCCGGTACCAGGGGATTCCGGTTTGCTGACAATTTATGTATAAATGCGGCCAACATTTAGAATAGTAGTTAGTAAGTAACAACTGTCTTTAATAATAACATTGAATGTAAAATATCGGCACTTTGTAATTTGGAAATAAAATTTATTTTAAGAAATTCCTTAAAGTGTTGGACTTAATTATATTTGCTTAGATATTTAAAAAAAAGTGAGTTTTTCACTTTTAGATAAGTAGATACTTAGTATTGGTTTTTGGGAAAGCAAAAATCTAAAGAAAAATTTGTAGGTAATTATGTCGCAGATAAGAAGGCCTAATTAATTATTTTTTTAAATATGCCACTTCTGTGGACGAAATTTTTAAGCTGGTTGTGATTTAAAAAAGCTTCTTTTTGTCCTTTCATTTGATGGGGTTATTTTGAAAAATAACACAATTACAGGGCTTTTTTCTTTTCAATATCCAATTAACGTGTATATTTCACATCCGCTATCATCCTGAAGACCTTGTTTTGGTATCTGTACAAGTTTTCCACGTTTGAATTGCATGGAGCTCTCCAAAGTTAAATTCTATAAGTCCAGACTGGTTTTATAATAAATTTGTAGAGCAGCACTTTGCTTTCCAGGGGTATCTGGGACTTCCTGCTTACTAACCAGTACAAATGACAAAGTTTCAATCTAAACCATTTGGTTTCATTGACGTGTATAGGCCAAAGTTTTAACCAGTCTTTGATTTTGTTTAGGTTTCGTTGTAGGATTGTTGATGCTGTTTATTTTTATGTGAGGCTAAAACTGTAGTATTGCCTGCATATGTTGCTACTAAGGTTTGTGGTGTTGTGGATAAGTTCGCAGAATAAAGCATGTATAAGACAGGTCCCAGTATGCTGCCTTGGGAGACTCCAGCTTGTATCGACTGATAGCTTGACTGTGAATCCTTAAAAATTAACATGAAAATTTCTTTCGGTTAAGTATGTCTTAAGCAATTCGTAGTATTCTGATGGTAAAGCTATCTTGATCTTAAATAGCAGACCTGTGCGCCATACCTTGTCAAAAGCTTGATTTGTATCAAGGAATATAGATGAAAAATATCTGTTTGGATGTAGGCCGTGATTTATTTTTGTGGTTGACCTATGTACTTGTTCTATTGTGCTATGGCCTTTACGAAAACCGAACTGGCGAGATGGTATAATATTTTGTTCTTTAAGAATTGGTTTTATTTTGTTAAAAAATGTCTTTTCATAAACTTTAAATATTATAGGCAACAAGCTAATAGATCAGTATGAGGTTGCTTTTTTCAGATATTTCCGAGTTTTGGTACCATGACTTTCATTATTCCAAAAATGTTTGTGGACCAAAAATTGTGTTGATAATGTTATCATTAATTAATGTTATTAATTTTATTGCTTTTTCCGATAATTCTTTAAGAACCCTTGCCGTTATTAAGTCGTAACCGGGACATTTTTTTGAATTAATGTTTTTAATGACAGCATTGAAAGCACGACAGCCGAGAGGTAAAGGTTTCGAGCTGTTACACTAGCACGCGGCGAGCCCTGGTTTCGACTCTTAGGTTAAAAGCAGCGACAAACATCAAATGCTCTTTGGGCATCATACAAACACCTTTGGTGGTCGTGAAGTATATTCTCCTTTTTCTAACGGATCAGACTAGCTACCTGCCCGGGTACGCCCAACATGGCTCATAGTACTACACGAGATGTGTGGCTAGAAACAAACCAATAAACATATATATAAGTAAAAGAAGAAACATTACAGCAATAACTGATTTTATAGGTTGAGTGGTTTCTTCACTTTTTTAAAGGATTTGATGTATAAATGATTCTTCCTCTGAGGTAAATGTTCTATCGTGCGATTGAAATATTGTAACTAAATGGTTTGCAAAAGTGTCTGCTTTGTCTTAATTAGTTCCTACACATGTTGTATCAGGTATTCTAAATTGCCGAACTGGAGATTTTGGCCCATTTCATTTTTTTCCATCGAGAAAAGTTTGTACCCTCAATGGGACTTAAGTTAGATAGGTATTTTTAAGTGCTCTGATACCTAATACTGGTTAGGAGGCTTTATGATTCTCGTGTAGCTTGATTAAACTTAGGTTTTTCCTTAGGTTTGTTTTGAAGAAATGTTTCAACATTTCTTTTGTTAGATGATGTTTTGGTGGCATTAGATTGCGAAGATGCATTTGGATGTTTTTTAAATTCTAGTGTAAGTAGAAAAATAAGTTTTTGCACCTAATAAAATAAACATAATATTTCTTTGCTCGAACTACATTTGTGTTCCACAAGGTTACTGGTAGAACCTTAGCTATTAAGAAACTAGCTTAGATGTGACTGCTGAGAACAAGTTGGTAGAACATTGTTAAAAATCACTTTGATTTATAGAATAGCCAATGGACAAAATATTTTTGTGGTCGAGGTTGAGTGGAGTTGGTATTGGATGCAATTTTTCTAATTTTTTGGTTTGTATTTTATAGATTTTGATACACAATGCACCCTCTATAATTTGTACAATAGAAGCATAAGCATACCGTACAAATTGGGCACCAGTTTTTAGTTTCTTTACCTATTTTAGAATTGTTAATTTCTTCACATTTAACGCGTATATATGGAAGGTTTGATACGATTATAATTATGACATTTATATATATTATATTTAGGCATTTTGTCAAAGAAGTTCCTGTGTCAAGTAATTTAATATTGACAATCATCATTTTTAAAAAATTATAATATAATATAGGTAAATAAATAAAATTAAAGTTTTAATTTTGAAAGACCATTAGGACATACCATGTAACACAAAAAACTGTGCTCAAGCATCTCAATGGGTAGGTAAATTTTCTAATATAGTAATTTAATTTATTGCGTGTAGAAATTAAAGATATTTAGTCACATTTTTCCACTTTTTTATGCGATTCCTTTCATTTTTGGATTGTATCTGGATTGTACACGTGATCTAAATATTGTGAGAACTGTAAAAGTTGTAAAAACAAGAAAATAAAACTTTTTTCCCACCCGCTTGACTGATTTTACTAATTAAAAAGCATAAGACGAGACATTGGTCCAACAAATGTGTGTGCAGAATTGTATTCAAGTGCAATAAGTTTTAAACAGGCGGAGAGGATTGATGTCTGGGAGGTATGAGAAGAAACAATATAGTAAAATCTTACGAAACTTCCGCAATAGGTAAGCATTACTATAAAATTTACTAAAAAAGACGAATTACGCGAAGGTACACAAGAGACCAGATGTGGTAAAATAAGATTAAAGAACGTGAATAGTACAATATGTTACTTGGAACTTTTAAAGAAGAATAATATCTGAAAAGTTAAAAAATGGGTGTCCTGGATCAATAAATTGGTTTTGCACATTTAAGTATTTTGTTTTGGTTGACATTCACATTAGTTTGCAAAAGTCAAATATAAAACGTAAACAGTATTATTATTACGATGGGTCCAAAGTTTTTTCGTATATAGACTAATTTGGGCATAACTTTGACTTAACAGCGATAAAATACCAACTTTTTTTGTTTTTACTGTGTTCTTGGAGAGATTTTGGTTCTATGGCCTAATAAATTTATTTATTAAACTCAAGTCCAGAACAATTAGTGTTGATAATTGGTCTTCAATTTATTGTTTAAGTTCTCCTTTACAATAATTTTTTATTAACAAATGTTTAAGTTTACCTTGCATATAAGTTATCGATTGAATACAGACTTTCATGAAAAGAAAGAGCAAAGTATATTTAGCTAAAATTATTCTTAGAAAGGAAACCTTGAATTTATAATAGGTCAACCGAAGGTCTTCCCATATGTTAATAAATGAATGTTATTATGACAAGAAATGATAAAATAAAATTTACTACGAAAGGCTCACTGCTACTTTAGTTATTAATCCACTGATTGGTTTAATTAAAAACCATGGTTATCCATCTTTTGTGTCAATAGTCGGCCTTCTTAACATTTTATAATTGCTACATAGTAAATCCTTTATAATTTGCGTCATATACTGAATTAGCTGTATACTTGGTGTTCTTTTTCAACTCTTTCTTTTATTATTACCATTATTATTTAAGATAAGTTCAATTAGTAGAGTTCGTCTTTTTTAAATCACTTTTATTAGAATTTGCCTTTCCCTACTCTTTCTGATACTTCCGTATTTAATATTCTAGTTATCCAGGTCTGTAACATATTTTTCAAAAATGTATAGCCTCTTCCTTTTATTAGTTGCTATTATTCAAGATTCGTTTTATAGAGTGCTATGCTCCAGAAGAAAGTCTTCAGAAGTTGCTTAATCTCAATTGTGATATTAGACGATAATAGAAATTTCATCTTCTTGGAAAAGACTAATTTAGCTTGATGTATTCTGCTTTTATTTTCTCGGTGCTTCTGTCCTTTATTTTGCATAACACCGTTCATTTTTGTAAACGATTTATAATATCTTGTTATTTTTTTGCCATCTCTATATCTGATTTAATGCCTATTAAATATACATTTAATGATGGTGGTGATAGCACACAGCTTTATGTAACCCGTTTTTCTATTCTCGCTTTTTTACTTATTTCTCTGGCATTTATTACGGCTGTGTGCTGTTTATATAGTGCTAGGATACTTTATTTCTGAAATTTGCCCCATTGTCCTTCATTAATTTAAAATGTTTTGGCAATTCTACAGTGTCAAAAGATTTTATAGATATATGAAGCGTATAAAAATTATTATTGTTTTTATGAAGTCTTCGGAAATTTTGCCTGCTTTATATATCGGGAATATAAGCTTGTAAAGTGTTTGATGTTTTTTCTCTAAATTCCTAATAGTTTCCGTTGGAATTTGATCAATTTATAGTTCTTTTATGTTTTGTGTTTTTTATATTCTTTTATATCTTCATAAGTATGGTTTTCTAATCCCAAAACAATTTCCATTTTCTCTTGACCAGATAGTTTCTCAATTGCACTTTTTCACGATATCGCTTTGTTAGTAAGATTCTTCCTGTTAGATTTTTTACGAATCGTTGAAAAAACTTAAGAAATTTATATGTTAACATTCAAGAAAAGAGAAATTATTACTATTGTTGCATATTGTATGTTCAGCTCCATTATGCAAATGCCTTCTTAATTTACCCAACAAAAAATGAGCATATAAACAAAATATCGCGATTTATTAGTGTCATTTTTACAGCACCAATCATTTAGTAAATATTTGTTGTCATTTAATAATTATATCACTTTTGCAAAAACCAATTCCAGGATCAAAGATCTGTAAATGACTTCAGTCTAAAAATTTAGTTTTAAATGCATTATCGCAGCTTACTCGAGTATGACGGTAGATTGCAATTAATTTTTTAGGTAAAATTTTTCTCTTTTCAAATTTAACGTGTCATTCAATCGCTGAGAAAAACAGAGTGTAACTACCAGTCAAAATAGTTATGTGAGTATTTTGAAGAATATGAGATACCATTAAATTGTTTCAGCGATTGCGTTACGGCTGATACGTATTTAATATGTGCAATAGATAAGAACTGTGCAAATTCAATATTGCAAAGTAAAAAAAGGGTACGAGATCTTTATCTATCGTATGCAATGATCTCATTTTGCTACCTTTCAAATTGGTTAAACAAGTTTTCATCAAATTTTATTTTTTATAGTTAATATTAAGTTTATTGTTTCTATGTTGTGTGTAATGCTATGCAATTCTCTTTTCAAAAAACCTGTGTTTCTTCTTACTTATGTTAGTAACTAAAAAATGTATAAAACCACAGTTATTAGACATAAAATTAAAAAATAAACGGCACAGTAGACGATTAAAAAATTAAGATTTATGTTATATTAGACATAGTAGTAAATACAAAACAATAGTGGTTTGGCGATCTAGCATAGATAAACAATGAACAAACAAATATATAAATAAATACAGCCTTGAAGCGGACATCGAAAGAATCAAAGGAAAATATTATAAATTAGTAAAAAGCCCGTCCCAAGGACGGGCAACATAAATCAAAGTTGTACCGCATGCGCCTACTAACGGCAAGAATTGGCTATGTGGTGCATAAAACAACGATAGGTGGCGAAAACTGTCTAATTACTTCATAATAATTTATGTTGTGATCTATAACAGGTCAACCGTAACCAAAATCGAAAATCTAAAATCTTTATGTGATACTTGGCAGCAAACCAGTTTCTAAAATTAGTACATAACTGTAGATGGAGTTGCAGTGTTAGTTACAAACATACATAGTTACATTTCTGCAGTTTTATAGAGTAGATGAAACGGGTATATGATATACAGTAAGCAGATCAAAAAGTTTATAAATAAAGATGATAATAAACCACAGTTTATCTATCAAACTTTCAAAATTTAGAAGTTATCCAAGAATAAAAAAAAAATATTGTACATGATATATCTAGAAAATATATTGGTAAGTTTTAGATATCGTGTATTATATTCTATGTAGTTCGTACTATTACTATATTTAGTTCCACAAGAGCGTTCGGTCGATTTTAAGAATTTTTTTATTTAAAAATAAAAAGAAATACAATTTATAAAGTACAAAACCTTATTTCGTTCTGATGTACAAAGCTGTTCAATCGCCATTATTATACAATATGGCTACTATGCTTATAGCATAAGAAACGGGAACAAGCACGATTTGTACCATTTTAAAACAAACAACAGCAAACAATTCTTATAAATTTTAACAATTTTGTTTGTACTTAATATCCTTGTAAAGAGGTGTAATGTCCCAAATTCTTATTTACGAAACACGTACTTTAACGGAGTGTTTAATAGAGCTCTGGAGTAGTTTCACGCATATTTTAAAGCAAACAAATTTTTTAAATTTTGCTCTTAAACATTGTTTTTCCATATTCTTTTCGATAAACAACGGTTTTACTGCCATACTTTGTTATGGGCTTCTAAATATCGTTTGATCGTTATGAGTTTTATTTTAAGACTCTTAGCAATTTTTAAGCAAGGTTGGGAAAGTGTTAAGTTTACGTTTTTTTAAACAAGCATACGATCTGCTGATCGTCCTTTGGCGAGATGACTTATCTCTTTCATTGACTGAATAATTCATTCACAGCGTTTGTTTTCCGCTAACGTTTTCGTACGAAATAAGAAGACTTTTGCAAGTCACGCGTTGCTGCTACAATACTCGCTTTTGGGCATTTGAGGCAAACTGTAAAACAATACCATTTGCTTCGCTTGAAGCAAAGACGCTGTGTTACAATTTGTAATACTTTTCACGATATTCATTTCTTTACGACAGACGTGTATACCATTACATCCAGCTTAAATATCGACCAAACACACTTGTAGGTTTAAATGTAAAATATATATTCTAATAGAAAATTAAATTTTACAATGAACATAAACTAAGGGTAACTAAGCCTCGATATTTCTAAACAAAATTCGGATTGTTATAGTGAAAATACTGTTAATGAACATTTTAGGCAACGTAAGTATACAGAAAATAATCATAAACAAGGTGTCTACTTACATATTACATTATTAATAAATTGTTGTTATTATTAAAATTACAGTTAGTAAAATTAATTTACTTCAGAGTAATAGTAATTTATTTCTTTCTTACTTTGGCGAATTGTTAGACCAAATTATCAGGTTCGACAAAGTTAAAAATTTAAAATATAGCAATAAAGAAAAATTAGTTTAAAATTATAGAAAAAAAAACAAGAATAAAACAAACTAAAAAATGTAAAATAAAATTTTTTTATTTGCTGTCTAAAGTAAGTATTTTATATTATAATAAGGAAAACGGGGCATTTATAATAAAAAGATCTCTTTCAATCATATCTTAAAAAAGTTAATATTGTAGAATAAAATTATGTTGTTAAGCATGGTATTCATTCCCGGAGCTCTGTGATGCCTGGCAGGTGGCCTATTCAGTTACTAAAAATAATTGAGTATCTGCGTTTATTTCGAACACGAAGTAATAATGGCGCTCGTCTAAGGCGGGGTGTTTGCCACATCGCCGCGCATTAGAGATGGTGCGCGACGACAAGGCAAAGAAAGCGAACATATGAGAGCTTTACCCTCTCAGTTTGCAGAACGTGCTATTATTCTTTACATGTTACCTACAGAGTCTTCCATTAAGAGGTGTAATTAAGAATTTTGTGCTGTTTTTTCTGCCATTCTTTGACTTGCGAGTAGTACGTAAGCTGCATAGTGAAACTAACAAAACAGGTGTTTAATGTAGGAAACATTTTTATTGTTTTGCAAAATATTCTCCCTGGCAGTCAATACATTGTTGCGTACGTTGGGACCAATTTTCATAGCGTTTTTTCTATATCAAATCAGCTATTTCTAAAACATGGCTTTCGAATGCATGAATCGCCGCTTTCAGCGTCGAAAATCGTTGTCAACCCGGTTTATTCTTTACGTATGGAAACAAAAAGAAATGGTTAGGGGCCAAGTCATAATATTACGGCGGATGATCTATCAATTCAACGTTTTGAGTGTTCAAAAAGCCAGTTGTTTGCATGTGAAGATAGATCCGGCGTTGCGCGTTGGTTTTTCTTATTTTTCCAAAGACGTTTAACAAACAAATCGTTATGTATCATTACAGAATTTCCCGTTTTATAATCCTCTAAAACCACGGTTGCAATATGTATAGTTGTTCCAAAGAAATAGGCAACCATTTGCTTCAAAGTGTAAAAGGCTTTTGTTCGCTTTAGTTCATCTTACAAGACCCATACAGTCGGCTGTTGTTTACTTTCAAACTCATACGCATAAATCTAAGATTCATCGTCTGTGACGATCGTATTTCTTGAACATTTCCTTCCACCAATTGATACAAGTCTTTTTTTGAGAGATCATGCGGGATCTAATGGACACCCAACTTTTTCACAGTTCTAGAATGTATTCTAGTCATACCAAATGCATAACGATGCCTGCAATTTACGATAAGTCACATAACGATCTTGCTTTATCAGTTTGCGTATGGTATTGATGTGAGCTGGCACCACAGCCGATTTTGGATGGTTTTCTTTAAATTCATCCACCAGCAAAGTACAACCACAATTAAATTCATTGAACTAACAATATACAGTAGCTCTGTGTGGGGTTACATTACCAATAGTCAAAGTGTTGATGAGATCATTAATACGAAAGCCGTAAAAAACTGTCGCACAAAAATGTTCAATAGTTAATTCAATTTTTTGGCCGAGCAGAAATTTCCAACTTAATGACAACAAAACAAATAGCCTCCGTATGACAAACGGTTGTGACTACGCATGCCGTCAAAAATGTCAAATCGTATGATGCAAAAATCAGATCGCATGTAGCACACTCAGAGTTTTCAATTCGCAATAGATATCGTGCAGCTCACGTAAAAGCTACACGATTACTAAAAATAAAACAACACGGGCTTGCATAACGTATTATAATTGCAAAATTCACTCTAAAAAGGATAAAAATTTTACAGAGGCAGTTTATGAATGTCGTACACTGTGAAAGAACTTGCCGCAGATCATTTATAAAAGTAATCGAAAACGTGCTGAACCAGCCAGATCTCTTAGAAATATTGTCGCTGTAGGTGAAAGTGTTCTAGAATATCCGAATTAATCTATTCCAAGATATTTGTAACAACTGGGCATCTCACAAAATAGTTAGCACCGTATATAGCACAAATATTTAGGTATACAGGCTTTACAAAAGTGTTAATAAGTTTAGCTGACATAAAAATGTATGACAACAAATCATAAATAAAGCGGTACATTTGTAAATGTGGTGCTGTATATGCAAAAAACTAATTTTCATTTTAGCAAGAAAATTATCCCAACTGGTAAAACCCGTTTGTACCCTACTAGGTATGTAAATAAGCAATACTGTTGCATTTGAGAGTCTCAAATTCTAAGTAAAATAGTGGAGAAACTTCTTTATTTCCGAAGAGTTACAGTTTGGTGCGATTTTTGCATTAGTAGCGACATTGATCTGTATTTTTTTGGAACAATAAGGCTGGTGAGACTGTTTCAGTGAATGGCGTGCGGAATTCCACAAATCTGACTGATTTTTTGGCCAACAGTAAATGCTATAGACAAGGGCGATCTTTATTTCCAACGGAATGGTGCTACATTTCACAAATAACAAAATAATTACGTTCTTGAGCAAAAACATGTAGCGTGTGGAAGTCTGGAAATTCAAAAGAAATAATTGACAAGCCTCTCAATTCAGTACGAGTTACAATTTGGTGCACTTTTTAGGTTGGTGGCGTCATTGGTCCGTATCTTTTCAAGAATGAGGCTCGTAAAATGCCTACTGACTTTTTTCTGTTATAGAGGAGAACGACCTTTATTTCCAACTGAACGGCGATACATGTAGGTGCGTTTTTGCGGGAGAAATTTTTTGGGCGAGTATTTTCTCAAAATGTAGTCTTTCATTCGAGTATTGTAGCTCAAGCAGCGCAGACGTGCGAATTTCAGAGTGTTTCTTGCGATTTTCTCGCGCGGTATCAGTGACCGCGCCGCGCCATCGGCCCAGCCACACACCTGTGATTAAACAGTGCTAGCAAACAACAAAAATGGAAATGGATCAACAAACAAGCATCGCCTACGGACAACCTAATAATTCGAACATCAACTACGCACAGGCTGCTCCAATGCAACTTCCACTTCCCATCAACCTTCAATTCGTAAGCCAACCGCTATCAACAGGTAAAAATTTTAACTTACCTCAAAATCAGTATCCTCCCACCAATCTCAACAACAATTTGATGGCAACTACCTCACAATCTTTAACCAACAACGACAGAATTCTCTATCGAATGATGTTTATTAGTGACGAAGAAATTCAAGAAGTCGTAAACGATAATTCCACCAACACTAACAAATGGCAAACCGTTAAACGTCTTAAACGTAGAAAACTATCCCAACCTATCAAAGAAACTACGCAAATACCTTTAACAAACAGATATAACCAGCTAAATGAAGAAGAGGGAAGCACCTTTACCACACAAGTAAACAATACAACCATAAAACCTCCTCCGACATTTGTGTACGGAGTTAGACACTACAGTGCATGATCAAAAGTTTAAATACAGTTGCGGAAACTGAACAATTCAACACAAAAACTTTAACAGAAAACACCATAAAAGTAAACTGTCATACTCCGGAAACCTACAGGAAACTAATTCACCACATGAAAGATGCCAACATTGTTCACCATACGTACCATCCAAAAGAGGACCGTGCCTTCAAAGTGGTTATCAAAAACCTACACTTTACAACCGACATAAATGAAGTTATGCAAGAGCTAGCCAATCAGGGACACCAAGTCAGGAATATTTTAAATGGAAGAAGTAGAGTGTCTAAAGAACCATTAAACATATTCTTTGTAGACCTCGAGCCAGCGGATAACAATAAAGAAATATATAATTTACGAGGTATTCAGAACAGAATAGTACAAGGCGAGCCACCCAGAAAAACCAAGGGCCTTACTCAGTGTACACGTTGTCAGCAATATGGTCACACTAAAACATATTGTAACAGACCTTACTACTGTGTGAAATGTGGAGCAGCCCATAATTCCACAAGCTGTACAAAACCAAACAACACCCCTGCCACATGTGCACTATGCGGTGGTCCCCGTCCTGCCAACTATAGAGGATGCGAATTCTACCATACTCTCCTCAAACAACCCAATAATGCCAACAACAGAGTTAATATTCAACAATTACCAGCACCGATACATCCTATCCCACGACACAGAATACAACCAATAATTCAGCCACAACAGGCCAATACGTATTCGAATATACTAAGAAATCAAAACCACCAAAAACCACCAGAGAAAAACTCAATTATTCTCAGCACTTTTCTAAATGAGTTCAAAAATATGTTCCAACAGCTAGTGCAACAAAACAGCTCAATTCTTACCATGCTTACAACGCTCATCAATAAAATTCGCTAAATTTGTACGAATTGCCTAATGGAATGCCAACGGCATCATTCAACACAAAAACGAAGTAGAGAATTTTCTACATCACAATTCAATCGACATACTACTTGTTAGCAAAACGCACTTTACCGATAGATCCTTCTTTCGTATTCCATCCTATTTAACCTATAATACAAACCACCCGGTCAACACTGCATATGCAGGTACTGAAATTTTAATAAAAAAAATACTATAAGTCACTATATATTACCAAAGTATGAAACAAATCACTTGCAAGCCACTTCACTCAAAGTCAAAACGTCCTCCTATGAGATAACAGTTTCTGCAGTATATTGGCCTCCTAGGCACTACTTGAAACTCAACCACTTCAGAGACTTCTTCAACACACTCGGCTCCAAATTTATTGCTGGAGGTGATTTCAACAGTAAACATACTCTCTGGGGCTCTCGGCTAACAACTACCAAAGGTCGTGAGCTAGCTAATCTAATCCAGGAAAATACTACTCATTTCTGTCCACCGGTAAACCAACATACTGGCCCAGTAATCCAAATAAAACTCCTGATCTGTTGGACTTCTTCATCACCAACGGAATCTCCTCGCCATACATGGAAGTATTTCCTAGTTATGATTTGTCATCTGACCATTCCCCGATGATTGCAACTATTAGTACTTTCGTAATTATTAAGAATTTTACACCTAAACTGCATAACAACAAAACCAACTGGGATAAATACAAAAATGAAGTGGAACAACGGATTAATCTAAAAACAAGCCTCAAAAACCATAACGAAGTCAAAGACGCTTTGGATGCCCTCACAATTACTCTTAAACATTCAGTTATGGAAAGTACTCCATCTCTGCCAATAGCTAATACCACAAAATCAATACCACTTGAAATAAAATATTTAATTGGTAAAAAACGGAAGGCACGGTCTAGGTGGCACACAACCCAGGTACCCGTAGATAAAAATATACTGAATCGCATTAACAATCAATTAAATGCGTAATTTAGAGAACTCCGTGAACAATCCTTCAATGACTACGTGACAAGACTAAATAGATTCGACAACTCTATCTGGAGACCAACTAAATCCAAGAAAAAAACCAAAAGAACATAATGCTCCAATCAAAAATCTTGCTGATCACAACGCTAAATGGGCGAGAAGCGACCAAGAAAAGGCTGATCTTTTTGCAAATCATCTGGCATCTGTCTTTAAACCCAACAATCAAGATATAATTAATGACATCGTAACAAGTTTATCCAACAATCCCCATTTCGAATTAAATCCTTCACTCCACACGAAGTTTAGAACTTAACTTAACCATCTTTACATCCGAAATGTACTAGGTATAGACGGTGTGACGCCAAAAATGCTCAGAGAATTGCCGAAAGGGATACTCTTTACTACCTACATTTTTAATGCCATTTTAAGACTGGCTTCCAATGCTAAAAACGGCAGAAATAATCTTAATAAATAAGCCAGGAAAGAACCCAAATGATGTAACCCCATACCGTCCAGTTAGTTTGCTCCCTACAATTTCCAAGGTATTAGAACGCTTAGTACTACAGAGACATTTGGCGATATTTTACCAGATACCTGGCTTCCTCCCCATCAATTTGGTTTCCGAGCAGGACATTCTACAGTTCAGCAAACACATAGATTAATCCAAGTTATTAACCACGCTTTTGAACAAAAATATTATTATACTTCAGTTCTACTGAACGTTAGCCAGGCCTTTGATAAGGTCTGACATACAGGTCTCTTATATAAGGTCAAGCAAACCCTCCCACTAAAGTCGACATCTTGAAATCCTACCTTTCAGACCGCAAATTTAGAACCAAAGTAGGAGATGCCAAATCAGACTATCATTCCATAGAAGCAGGTGTACCATAGGGAAGCGTCTTGGGACCGACTCTCTACAACCTATATACATTCGATATCCCAACAACCACTGAAACTACTATCTGTACTTTTGCTGATGACACTGCCATACTAGCAGCTCATGAAGACCCAGCAATAGCATCTAACCTAGTACAAATTCACTTAAATGTACTCCAGGCTTGGTTGCATCTCTGAAAAATTAAAATAAACGAAAACAAATCACAGCACGTAGACTTCACTCTAAGACACGAACGTTGTCCTCCGCTTTTTCTCAATAACGTCGAACTCCATCGAGCTATATCTATCAAATATCTTGGATTCTACCTGGACACTAGGTTAACATGGAAAGATCACATTACTAAAAAACGGAAGCAGATTGACTTGAAGAACTCTATTGGCTGTTAGGGAAGAACTCAAAACTTTCCCTAGAAAACAAAATACTGGTATATAAAACAACCATCATCCCTATTTGGACGTATGGAATAGAAATCTAGGGATGCGCAAGCAAATCCAATATAGCATTGCTCCAAAGAAATCAATCTAAAGTGCTACGTATGATATCTCAAGCACTGTGGTATGTCTCAAACCAAACGCTACACGACAACCTGAGGATTCCTTATGTCAAAGATGTCATCAAGCTACGAAGTAGAACCCACCACGATAGATTGGCAGCCCACTCAAATAACCTGCTTCAACCATTACTGGAAAGAGAACACTCACGACGACTACATAGACTTTGGCCAGCAGACCTTCTTGTGGATTAAGAGAGTCCGTCACTGGAAGAGCTCTCGTACGTCATTTCAAGCTGAAATTCTGATATACAATTAGCCCATAGAATGCAGTAGTTCTGATTCCTAATAAATATACATCTATAAAAAAAATGTAGTTTTTAATTGGCCGTCTAGATTATTCACTGACACTATTAGATCTTTTATTTGGGACTATGTTAAAGATAAAATCTACGTTAATGTTGTAGCAATGGTTCAACCACCCAAAGATAATATCAGAACTCTAATTTGGGAAATTGAACTGAATTTGCGCGAAAATACTAAAAAAATTCCCCTAAAAAATAGCCATATGTTAGAATGATTAATAGTACTTTTTCCTCTGGAATTAAATAAAAACATCTCAATGATTCTTAAAAACAGCGTTTTTGTATTTTACAATAACATCTTTTAATGGAAACTATTATTTAGAAATATAGGTTTTAGTTGAGTTTGAAAATGATTTTCGAGTAGCTGTGCTGAGCAAACAGCTTACTGTGTATAAGTAGAGTAGCTTGAATACATCGGTCATTTCTACTATGTTAGTGTTTTGTGAGTTTTAACAATTATTAAAGACATGCCCAAATTTTTTTTCTATTTGCCTGAATTACACAAACAGATGGGCAAATAAACAGGTGGGAAAATACATTTTAAAAGGTGTGGTTCATTAGAGAGACACTATAACTTCCGTTCTATTCAACGGATTTACTTCAATCTTAGGTCAGTACCTTTCATGGGATTGATTTTCAGCCAAATCGGTTAACGGCAACCGGAAGTGACCGTTACGGTTTCGCACCGCTGTAGAAAGTTTCCTTTACGGTATTACAGTTCTTGTTATTTTATTCAGCAGATTTTGAGAAAATAAAATACATAGATCTCAAATTATGCAAGAAAAAAATCTAAAACAGACATTTATCCGTTTATTCAAAGCTATCAGTTTTTGTTACTGAGTTTAGTGTATATGTATATATTGATTTTTAGTTTATCAAATGTTTTAAATATTTTTAGAATATTCTGTAATTTTTATTTATTGTTACATTAATAAAAAAATATTTTTGCAGTGCCCATTTAGTCGGTTAGTTTTTCACAAATCTAAAATTATTGGAAAGTAAATTTATATTAAACTAAAAAGTGCCAACTAACATATTTATTTTAATAACATTCCAATTCTTTCGATTAAAGTTAATATAATTTAATTGCTTAAATTGGTAATGAATTTTCAGATTGCAAGTCGAGCAACTTGGCTTGTCGTTACTTTTAATGACGTTGTAATTAGCTTTGCAGTTATTCTTTACCAAGCTAAAAGGCCTTGCTTGAAAAAAGTCCATTTCAAAAGCCGCTTTTATGAAAACCTTAATTAGGTAAATATACTATCTACTATCTTAAAACGCAGA
This sequence comes from Sinelater perroti, assembly GCA_036346155.1. Lineage (NCBI taxonomy): Eukaryota > Metazoa > Arthropoda > Insecta > Coleoptera > Elateridae > Sinelater > Sinelater perroti. The sequence continues at coordinate 9,056,686 of JARFIY010000265.1, forward strand.
ATTTTAATAAGCAGTGCAGTAGTTAATTGCAGACTTGGTAACCGAGTACGTTTTTCTAAGGTTCGTAATGTATATAAACATGCATTACAAGTTATACGAAGGGTTCATTAGATTAAAATTGAAAAAGCACATGTATGATTATTTCTAGTTTAATTTACCCAGTTCTCGCTTTACTTTCGAACCGTAAGGACGTACGCACATTCGCTCCGCGTCTCGAAAGCGTGAGTGCGGCTTATGAACGTCTGGTGTCTGTTATAATCAATCCCAGCAATATCCACAGTATTTATTTCTGTTATCAAAAATAAATATAGTTAGCACTAACGTAGTTAGCTATTAATGATCACCCCCAAACGGTACGTGTTATCAAGTCCGTTTCTAAAAGATAACCTACCTCCACTTATTTCCGATTTACAAAAGAAATACCAATAAAAACCTGAATCGATATTTGACAGAAACAAATATTATTTAGCTAAACATCTCAAGCCATCTGCCTCAAGTGAAGTAGAGGCTAATAAACCTTTTAAAATAACGATTCCTCTTATTTTCCTACACGGTCTACTCAACCATAAAGAAGTTGTAAATAATATCAAAACCATTGTCGTTTTTCGACGGTTCTCGTATCATCGTAATTAAAAATCACTTCATCAAGCGTAAACGATTACAGAAACTTAACATTACTTGACAAACAAAATCCAGTTCCACACATACCAAAACCCTATGAACAAAACCTTTTGGGTAGTTGCTAAGAACGTCCCTTCCTCCTTAACCAAACAAGACATACATAAAGAACTTGCAGCTTATGACATCTCTATAACACGAATTACAAGGCTTTTAAACAAAGACAAAATGCTTAAGCCCATTTGTGCAATACGTTTTAGAGCAAATGAAAAAGTAAACAAAATTTTTAATGTCAAAAAAATATTACACTTCATAGTTACTGTAGAGCCACGTAAAATTAATCTCAAAACTTCCCAATGTCACAAATGCCAACGTATTGAGCATACAAAAAGCTACTGCAGACTGGAACCAAGATGCGTCAGATGTCAAGGAAACCATTTGTATACTAACTGTGGTAAACCTCAAACCAATGCACCAATTGCGAAAATAATCAAGCTGCTAACTTTAGAGAATGCAAATATTCTTAAGGTAAACGAAACCCAAAACCTTACCTATATGCAACACTATTCTATCGTCTCTTTTACGCCTTATTCGGCTGTTTATAGAACAAATCAAGCAATTCATATTATCAAATCTTGTTCCTTCCCATTTTAGTGGATCACATAATAAAAAGTCTAATTCAATTAAAACTCCTGAACTGAGATACCAACAAAAACACAATTAACTCTATTTAAATCATTAGACATTCTAGTCACATAGCATGCATCTCTAAAACCCATCTAACTAATTCGGATAAACTTAAAATTGCCAGATATCAGATCTACCGTATAGACCAAGAGTCTAGATTTGCATTAGGACCCATTACCATAAAACGCGATATAATTTATCATGAATGCCAAAAAATTGACACTATTAACTCTGAGACAGTTAGAGACAAAATCAAAGTAATGGTACCACTCTAACCTTGGTATAAATAACCCAAGAAACAAGTTCTCGATAAAGACATTTTCACCATTTTATACAAGAGAATCCACGCATCTTGTAGTAGGAGACATGAGTTCTAAAAATACAATATGGGTATGTATTTAGAACAAACAACCCGGCTGGTAATATCTATGCACGCTTTCCAAATCCTTATTGTTTTCATTCCTTGAAAATCAGATGTTCACCAGCAATGCACATCTTCATGTTTGATTTTCTTGTTCCCAAGGTTGACCTTGTGATGTCTGCAGACAACATGGTCGTACTAACTAGAAGTGAACATCTAAAACAAGCAATTTCTGAACTTTAACTTGCCCCCAATATCCTAAGCAGACGGTTCAAACACAATGGAACTTATCAATTAATCATTCCAAGTGTTTTTCAAGAAATCCATCTTTATTATAGTCATCTTATCTAGAGGAATCCCTATGACAAGTCCGTAAAATGTCTGGGTATTTACCTCAATACTCGGCTGACATAGAAATACCGTAAATTGAAAAACTAAATGAGGGTCATACGCGATTAATCCAACTTTAAGCAATCATACCCAGGAAGTTCTCCATGAAAGTCCAGTGCAAATCTCTACTATACAAATCAATTATACGTCTTTTGATTCTTTACGGTGTGCCATATGGGCCAAAACCTCAAAAATCAATTTGAACCGAATCCAGATCCTACAAAATTAAATCCTTTGAAAGGTAGTACATAAATTCTCATTGGTTCATCACTCATCAAGAGCTCCCTACCTAATAGGGATACATACAATTCAAGAACACATTGTTAAGTTGACTAACACTTTTCACGAAAATATTACAACTGCAGCGGTGCAATCCTTTGCAAATTAGGCTAAAGAAATACCTGCCTAAAACGAAAGCTACCCTTAGATACATACTTATGTGATAGTGGTGATGACTACGTGCCAAATTAACTTTCAAATTTAGTGATTAAAAAGTAAATTTAAGTGATTATTAACTTTAGTTTTATTTCAAGTTATTTCATTTGCTTTATTAGCTTGTCTAATAATCTACAAAGCTTAATTTATAATTATCATGATTCAATCATATTTTAATAAGATTGGTGTGGCGGCCTTTTCGCCCTTGAACCGCCTGTGTATCGTGGCAGCATGCTGGGGGCTTTGATATCTGCCGCCACGTTTTGCTATCGCACACAAAACGACATATGGGCTTTTGCTTAGCCGGTAAGTCTGCATACGCCGTCGGCGGCACCATTTGAGACAAAAAGTGCTGTCGAATTAAGATTTCCCGCAAATGATCTACCGCTAAGCCAGGCGCGAAGCCCGGCGACATATTCGATCCGTGGCCAATTCGGTCGTGTTTATTTTACCCACATTTAACCACCCCGCAAGACTTTCGCATCGCATCCCGGCCAGTGCCGTCGTGTTCCAGGCACGAAGACATCGCAACAAGGTGGCCACCGTGAAACCAACGCCGCCGAAGCCGAAGCCGATTACAGGTAAGCGATTTGGCAATTACTCATCGGTTGATATCGGTAGCCGCCCTCATCCACTTTCGCGCCGGCCGTTTAAGAGACGATAGGGGCCTCAACGTTTTACTTTTCAAAACGGGCCGTACTTAGTTCCCCACACCCCACCACGAGGACACGGCTATTTACACGCCCGCCTATCCAAAGATTAAAAATATTATAAATAAATATTTAAGGCAACTAATTATTCATATTTTTAGAAATTTATTTTATATAGGTTTAATATTTTAAAACGCCAAATACATAGACTAAAGAGTTACTAATATACCTAACATTGATTGTTTGTAGGGAATACAGATGCTAGAAGACAAACTCAACGAATTTTTTTTGTAGAAAGATACAAAAAGTTTACTAAATATTCCCTTACAGTTTTGTAATATTTTTATGTATAAGATAAATCAAATATATAAAAAAAAAATATAAAATAAACATAATTTAGTTAAATTTTACAATATTTTACCTTATTTCAAATACTGTCGTGAAAAACCTACTTACTAAAACATATATATTTATTTAATCATTCTTTCAAGTAAAGGTTTAGAACGAATAGTTCTTATTTATTTCTCCATTTATCTCTTCCGCCATACATAAGCTCACCCTCTCCAAGAATTACCCAAGTTTGAAACTTTTTATTTTCTTGCCTCTCCTTTTAGGAATGCCGAATAGGCAGCATGAATTTATGGCTGTTTTTCCGTTTGCTGGTAGCATTTCTTTTCAAGTGGCGACTAAATTTGCTGAAAACACACAATTCAGCGTCAGTTTTTATATCAGAACTTTTAGTTGAACCGGGCGTTGACCTTATAATAAATTAACATCAGACACTTATTGTATTCATTAAAGCACTACCATATTATATATAAGTGAAATACACTTGTTTACATGGTTTAGCATTTTGAATTAATACAATTGTCGATTGTCGACAAGATCATTGGCCGCTCTTCAGAATTGAGATTTTCAATCAATTATTGCAGTATAGAATTGGCTCTGTTTTATTATTATTTGCTGCTAAATACAAAAACGAAATTTCTAGTAGTCTAGTAGTAAGGAGAGCAACCACACTAATTAATTTATTAGGTCATCAGAGGACCCATTTTTTGCTCGTTTAAATAAATTACTTAAAGAATTTGGACAGAGTATTTTAATAATTAAAACTTAGAAATATTTTCAGTTTTCCCTTTTATTTAATCAGTAATTTGAATTATTCTTTCATTTAATTATTAGATTAATATGCATATATAACCTAAATGAATGCAAATTTGTTAATACAACATTTGATTAATTAGAAACATATATTTTTCATTAAGAATATCATGACGAAATTTTGTTATATGGAGTTTACAAAGTTTGTATACAATTATTGTCATGCGAAGCAACAAGTACCCAATAACAAAGTTAGAATAAGTATCTGAAAATTGTAGTTACCACAAAAACATATAAAAATGTAAAAAACACTACTCGGCAATTAAAATACTAACATAGTTATCTAGCACTGTAAGAAACAAATTTACAGAATGGTTATAAATTTAACGATATGGTGAGTTATAAAACAAAGATGAATAAGAGTAATCAGAACAAATTAAAGGTATAAAATAGACATAAAAATGACAAAAAGGAATTAACCTAAGTTAGAAGATGGAGAAAAGCAGAAATCATGGAAATAATCCATCAAGAAAAACATTAAAATTGGCAAGTTGGTTAGTTTACAGGGGGTGGCTTTTTTAAACAATTATATAATAAAAGTCATAAAGAAAACATATGCTTCTTGTCATCATATGTAATATGACTCATATAACCTTTTCTTTAAACATAAGGGTATATCGGTATTTCTGAGGAAATGATAAAATCCGCTAAAAGCAGCCCACGTTAAACCAATTCTTCTTGTGATCTCCTTGGTTTGGTTTTAGGTGATGTCCAAGATAGAAAAAATTGTTTAAAGTTTCTATTCCTTCGTTATTTATTTGTAAGTTACAATTACTGGGTTTCACAACTTTTTAGTACAACATTACGAAAAAATGCTGCAGTTATGTGACCACTGTTTTTAGTTCTTTAATGTTGCTATTAAAGAGCGCGGTATTATCTGCTTAATGTAAATAACCTAGGCACCGATTGTCGATTTTAATACCTTTATTTTCCTATTTCAGATTTTTAAAAACATCCTCCAAAGCCGCAGTGAATAATTTCAGTGATATCACCATGCCGCACTCCTATATTTATTAAAATTTTATTAGTATTGAGGTCTTCGTAAATTTGAATGTGAATTGTTGTTTTTTCGTAGATGTTTTTAATGAAGGGTGAACATGTAGAATCGATTCTAATATAACTATCTAGTGCTTTGAAGAACGCCCATGTTGCGACTAAATAGATGGCATTTTGAAAATCAATAAAGGCCAGGTGGATGTCGACGTTTTATGCCTTGGTTTTTTTGTAGTGTAAATATGTTTTAATTAATATCGTCACTAATAATCATAAATTTGTGAATTTACTTACAATTTTTGTTGAAAAATAATAATAAAAGATAATGCAATTTTAAGAATGAATAAATATGGATTTATCAGTAAATTTTTTTGTGGTTTTTTCTTTTTGTCTTTTATCTGCAAGCAATAACACTCTCAATTCATTAAATTATTTTATTTGGCTTTGTTAAGGCTATGTTATCATTTCAATTTCACTTTCTCTAGTGTTGTCTTTGAGTTCTATAGAACTCGTAGCTTTGTTGTTTATTTAAATAGATTATTAAAATAACTGCCAGTTTAAATGATATAGCATTAATTTAAAGTGTAAGTAGTAAATAATTGTTTAGATTAACTTTGACTCGCCCACTTTAGTTGATTTATTTTACTTAATTTGCTAAGAAAGTTTTAATTATACTGCTAAGCAAAATGGCAGCACCTTGGTAAACAAAGTAAGGGTTATAATATGCTAAAAAACAAAGTGCATAAAAAGTTAATGAGTTCTCAAAGTCAACAATTTATTGAAAGAATACAGTAAAACATTCCTGACTTATTGATAACTTAGGTATTCCACAAAAGCCTAATATAAATTAGTTTACTAAAAACAAAACTACTTTCCGTAGACATTAAAACAAACCGAATTGTCAAAGTCTTTTAGTATACGAGGAATGCTTCATAAATAATAAAGAATGTAATACTGTGGAACGAATATCTCAATTACAAAGTTAACTTAAAGAATTGAGAAAGTAGCACGTCTTTTCCTTATTTTGTTAGATACTCCGGTTTAAACTAACAAACCTGCAGGCACTTTGAGTTCTATAAGTGTTAAAGATTAAATATTGTTTATTATAATTATTGAAGATTTATGGCAAAAATTGAAAACAACGGTACACACAGTTGGAAATGAAAGTCTGAAATTCAAAGGAGAAGAGAACTTTAAACAGAAGTGGATGACGAAAGAAATATTAGACCTAATGGATAGACGGAGAACTGTCAAAAATAGCAATGAAACAGAATACAAACAAATAAATAGAATTATACAAATTAAAATTAAAGAAGCAAAAGAAAAATGGATGTGCGACAGATGTACAGAAATAGAAAGCTTAAACGAACAACACAACATGTTTGGTCTATATAAGAAAATAAAAGAAGTTGTTGGCACCAACAGAAAGAAAACACAAATGATGATAAGAGATGACAGCAACAAAATAATAATGGACGAAACTGACAAAATAAGAATCTGGGAACGATATATAGAAAAATTGTTTGACGACGAGAGACCAGAAACAATTATACAAAACAGAGGAGAAGAACAAAAGGACCCACAATTCTAAAGCGAGAAGTAGAGAATGCAATACACCAAATAAAACAGGAAAACCCCAGGACCGGATAACATATATATGGAACTAATTAAACTAATAAACGAAGACAACCTAAAGATACTAGTTGATTTGTATAATAAAATATATGAAACGGGTAACATTCCAAATGACTGGTTGAATCAACATTTATTACTTTGCCTAAGAATGCAAATGCGAAATCTTGCAATGAGTACAGATTAATAAGTCTCATGAGCCATGCCCTTAAAATACTCTTGAAGATAATGCAAAACCGAATATATAGAAAATGTGAAGAAGTAGTGAGTGACAACCAATTCGGCTTCAGAAATGGATGGGAACGCGTGAGTCTCTTCTGCATACAAGTAATGATGCAGAAATGTAGAGATCAGAAAAAGATGTGTATCTGTGCTTTCTCGATTATGAGAAAGCATTTGATAAAGTAAGACACATCAAACTCATAGAATGTTTGGAAAACATTGGCTTAGACGAAAGAGACATAAAACTAATCAAAATCTTTATTGGAACCAACGTGCTAATGTAATGGTAGAAGACACAGAAACAAACAACGTAGAAATTAAACGCGGGTACGTCAAGGCTGCATACTGTCCCCAATGTTATTTAATCTCTATTCGAAGTAGTTTTCAGAACGCCTTACACAACTGCAATTTAGGAATAAAATAAACGGAAACGATAAATAACATAAGATACGCGGATGACAGCGTACTAATTGCAGACAACCCTAGAGCATTACAACAGCTAATTAACAAAGTATACGAAGCAAGTTTACAAATGGGCCTAACAATCAATACTAAGAAAACAAAAATCATGCAAGTGAGTAAAATCCTAGGGTATAAATTTTACAATTGATGGCAACGCTTTAGAAGAAGTTGGAAAATTCAAATATTTAGGTTGCTGGTTAAACTCAGATCTAAACTCAAATATAGAAATAAGGAGTAGAATAGAAATAGCTAGGCAAGGATTTATAAAAATGAAAACACTCCTGACAAATAAAAATCTAAATTTACAAATCAGATGGAGAATGGTAAAGAGTTATATATGGTCAATATTGTTATATGGAACGGAAGTCTGGACACTAAATAAACACGAGATAGACAAACTGCAAGCCTTTGAAATGTGGTTGATGAGACGAATACTTAAAATCCCATGGACAGCCAGGATTACAAACCAACAGGTATTACAAAGAATGAACTGAAATAGAGAAATTATAACTACCATAAAAAAGAAGAAAAACCACCTACTTGGGACACCTACTAAGAAATAAAAAATATAACCTACCCCAACTTATCATACAGGGTAAGGTTGAAGGCAAACGCGGAAGGGGTAGAAGGAAAACTTGTTGGATCAAGAATATAAGGCAGTGGACAGGCATGAATGTTCAACAAATATTTAGAGCAGCTGCAGAAAGAGAAACATTTGCCAATGTAATCGCCAACCTCTATTAAGAGAAGGCACGACAAGAAGAAGAAGATTATAATTAACATTTGACTTGACTTAACTTTACAAATATTATGTTCGAATTTCTTAGTGCTGCATTGAAGTTTTTATGGTACAGATATATGACATGTAGGCTACGATTTATTTTTAAAGTTTTTTCTCTATGGACAGTTTCCAATAGTGAACATCTGAGTTAAATAAAAATGATACTCTCAATAGAATAACAAGGTTTTAATAGTGTATAGATAAAGATAACGTTGTATAGGACTGTAAAGAAATCTTGATTAAAATAATATATACATATAAATCAAAGACTTGTGGGCATGCTCCCTATAATCAGAGAATCCAAGTCATACATTTTTAAATATAAACCGAAAAGGATTAAAATAACTTTTAAGGTACAAATAATACAAAATAAAAATACTGAATAAATCAGATAGTACACCAGAAAATACAATACATAAGATAATATGCAGATAAATCCTCAAAATAAATATTTAATGTGTGCTTTATACTTAAGAATACTAATTATTTACAAGTATTTAATAAATGTTTAATTAGTAGTAGAGGATAGCCCAAAAGTTACGCCAAAGATTTAATAATTAACAACTTTTTTTATTGTCTAACATTTTATCAACATACAGTTTGAAAATTTATATGCACTATACATGAAAGTATACATCTTTGAAATAGCTTCCATTTTCTTTACAAAGAAGAACTTTCTAATATATGCTCCATACAGCTGTTAAAATCTCAGGTTGTAGTCGTCTAATTTCTACACAAATGTTGCCTCTTAATTCTTCGAGAGCTAGGGGTCTATTTATATAGAACTTCTCTTTAATTTGGCTTCATAAAAACAATTTTAGTTCTTCGTGATTTTTTCTGAATCGTAAGCTCTATAAAATTATTGAACATTTGACAATAACGTTCGGAATTTACCGTTATTCTGTTATCCAAGTTATCTTCACAGAGTAAGGTTTAAAAATGAAAGATAAAGGAACACCACACTGTGCACTTAAGTGGTGAAAAAACTCTGGATTTTTCCCGCCCCAAAACCTGCAGTTCTATTTATTAAAATAACCATAAGACAAAATGTGCCTCATCCAACATAATCATATAGTGAATACATTTGTTTTGGATTCTGGCTAGCATGCTGAAGGTGTGGTTGAAAATCTGCAAACTTTAATTTTCAAACGAGTTGTGCTTTGTAGGGATGCAAATTTATAGATTTTAAAATGACTTTTTATTCACACTTTCTTCTACACGGTTGATGTTATCCTGTTTCCTAGCAGAACGTTGTCTACCGGAATGCAGATGATCCTGTTCCATAAAACATCCAACTAATCGACGAATCGTTAATTCCTTTCCGATCTAGCCAATTTTAGTATACTGTAAAGTGGTGTACCTTTCCACAGTAAATTCTTAAAATATTGACTTAAATTTCTAAAAATATTAAATTGTGATTAAACTAAAAGTAGTAAAATATAATTAGAAACAATTGATAAGTGCGAGGCTGTAAGATCAGGCCAGTGTCGGGCGTTATTCTGATAAGTACTCTAAAGCATCTGCTATTTTTAAACTAAATTAAAACAAACTCGCTGCAATGTAAAACATTACAACACCACAGGTAAATGCAAAATGTCTTATTATTTAAATATACTAAACTTTGTCAAAACCTTCAATATGTTGTCGAACAATAATTCTCCCATATTTAGACAAGTGCAACCGCAGATGGCAACAATTGCAATAAAAAAATTTTCCCGTATCCTCAACAATCGATTTCATTTACATATACAAGAAGCTCTGAATATTTATCAATAATGAACTGTAATAGATGTGAACAAATGCAAGAAGAGGCTGCTCTAAGCGCTCCCGTTAACGATTTAGAAACTGCATCTCTCTCTCGAAAGAGGTATCAGTAACCATAGTTAAACGAAATGAATTTCAGAAACACAAACCATAAAAAAATAGAAAAGGAATTGGTATTTATGCTGTACAACCCAATATTCAAACAATTACTCAAACTGTTCTCCAAAATAACATATTACAATCTTTAATAAATTCAGGGAATCTGACGACACCAACATCGTCGCAAAACAAAATAAATGAAAAAGTATACAGACCTTCACTTATATTTATTCACTGTGTACCAAAATAAAGATGAATATTAATATTACGCCATGTCAAGAGGCACCATAAAACTATTATTTAAAGCAGTCGATAAATATAAGGTGGTAAAAAAGATATTACATGATCATAAATTCGTCCGACAAACTTTACTGCCCAAAGATAGGCCATTTAAAGTAATAATAACAGATCTACATCAAACCACTAACAAAGAAGAGTTAATAGAAGCTATGGCGTCCTATGAATACCAGGTAAAAGACATTATTCGTGTAAAACTTTGTATTACAAAGAGTATACAAAATTTATTTCTATTGACTTTAAACAACAAGATGGCAATAAAGAAGTATATAAAATCGATACTGTCCTAAATTCCATTGTGAAAGTAGAGCCTTTTTATCAAAAGAGAGAAATAGCATAGTGCAAGAGATATCAGTGCTATGGTCATACACAAAACTATTGAACTTGTCCATATTGTGTAAAATGCACGGAGAGTTATGATTATAGGACATTTCATTTAAAAAAAGAAGACAGCAGAGCTAAATTTTTTTTTTTTTAAATAGCACTTTTGTGCCTGCAATTAAAACTAGTCTATGAGACCAACCATTAATTTTGTTCTGATAAATCTTAAACTAGGTACTTATCTACTAGAGTCCATCCAATGATGTCTTCTAATCTTTTTCTGATTTATTGCAGAGCTAAATGCGTATTTTGTTTGGGAGAATACATTGCCAATAATATAGGATGCACTGTAAATAAACAAATCAAAAATATAAAATTCCATCCCCTCAGAGAAAGGGGTACTACTTTTAACCAGGTCCAATAACCAGCGTTAAATGCAGTTACTAGACCCAAACCTATTAACAAGCAAGAAGCTACGCGAAATATAACACGTAAGTAGGCTCATCCCATATATGCTAACATATTTAGTTCAAATCAATTAGAAACCCCAAATAATGTACTCTCTTTCATGCAACAAATAATAAAATCCCAGAAAACTATGATTAATAAATTTATAAAAGAGGTACAAGATCTGAAAGATCTGGTCAGGCAGCTAGTAAACGCTAATTAAAAATAATGACTCAACTACTCAAGATAATCCAATCGAACTCAAGTGGTTTGGCTAATAACCACCAGCAAGTTGAAATATTTGTACTATATAATAACATAGATATCTTATTGTTCTCTAAAACTCACTTTGCCGAAGATTCTTACTTTAAACTTTGCAGATACGACATCTACAACACCAACTATCCGAATGGGACAGCTAGAAGAGGTTCAGCGGTAACAATAAAACATCACATCAAACATCACAAATTCCAAAAATACTGCTCAAAATACATACAGGCAACGAGTATAATTGAAAAAGACTGGGTAGGTCTTGCAACAATCGCTGCAGCGTATTGTCCTTCCAGACTTCGTCCCAAGTCAGAAAGGCTAGAAGAATACTTTAAACCACTTATAAATAATACTAAAAAATTCCTAGTTAGAGGTAATTTCAACGTCAAACATCCTCACTCGAGTTCTTGGATCCCCACCCCAAGAGGACGTAGTCTGCTGTATATCATGCAAAAATATCATCTATCAATCAGCTCATCTATTGTCCAACAGATAAAAACGAAATCCCTGACCTCGACTTCTTCGTGGTCAAAAATATACCACTTGGCTACTTAAACATTGTATCATTTTTGACGTATCTTAAGACTACAGCCCGATAATGGTAACTATGAGCACCTCATTAATAAAAATAACTAAACCACCAATTGGGACTACTTCAAAGTTATATTAGACCTACAACTAACTACCAATACCCATCTAAAAAACAATATCTGGCATTATAAATGCGATATAAAAATGTACACAAACAATACAAATGGCTGCTACCAGAGCTACATCACAAATACCATAAAAAGCAATTCAATATTAACATGGTAGATTAGTAGATCACCTAATGACAGACAAAGATTCAACACAGCCCCTATCTAGTTCTCGCTCCTTATCAAACCTTTCTCTATTAGAGAAGTGGAAACAATAATATCTACAAGAATAAATTGCAAAAAAATCTCCATGATATGGCCTAATCACTGGGCGAATCTCAAAGCAATCAGGTTAACTATGCTAATCTGTAATAGCATTCTATGGACAGGAATTTTCTTAGTCCAGTGGAAAGTTGCCCAAGTGATTATTATTCAGAAACCCGGTAAACCAATCAATAAGCCTTTTTATTACAAGCTCATAAGTTTGCTACCTATGCTTTCTAAACTTTTTAATCGACTATTAGTCAAAAGACTCAAAAAGCTCAAACCCAATCATCAATTTGGCTTTCGATGTATACACACTCTACATTTGAGCAGATTCGTAGAATCACCGCCTTTAAAGACAATTATTATATAATTATAAATATTGCTTTGTAGTCTTTCTCGACGTTAGCCAGGCCTTCGATAAAGTCTGGCACAAAGGTTTATTATTGAAGTTAAAATGGGCCATTTTACACCCTTATTACAGCATCATCAAATCTTACCTTGAAGAAAGATACTTCCAAGTGAAGTTTAAAAAAGCAATCTCGGAAACTATATACTACTAAATTTGGAGTTCCCAGGGAAGCGTTATAGAGTCAGTTTTATACACGGCCGATATACCCATCAGTCCCCACAGAACTATAGTAACTTATGCTAATGATATGCATCACGATCCCAATGCATCCGCCTGAACTCTAGAATAGAACCTGAATCATGTCTGCGGATGGTTCAAAAAGTGGCGCTTTAAAATAAATAGCCACAAGTGGGTGCAAATTACTTTCACCGAACGAAGAGATATTGTTTCTGAGGTTATCATTATCTACTGCAAACATACTGTGTGATGTATTTAGGCCTACACCTCGACTTAAGCTTAACTTAGAGAATCCATATCTGGATAAAGAAAAAACAATGCAATTTTTACTGGTTCCTAGATTGTAATTATAAGCTATCATTCTCTAACAAACTGTTGGTTTATAAAACCAATATGTAGCTATCAAATCCAGATTTGGGAGACTGTGTCAAACTCCAACATTAAAACACTTGAACATTTTAGTCGACAATTCTTTGCACTATTAGTAATGCTGCCTATTATGTTTCAATTAAAAAAATACGAGGAGATCTGAATGTGAAAACAGTTAAAGAAGAAGTAGTGAAGTGTAGTGACTAATATCTTCAGTAACTGGCAATGCATCCCAATCCCCTAGCAGTGATCATAAGCCTATATTTAAAAGTTTCAAGTCATTGTATTTTTCTCGCCGCTTTTAACATGTGTACTAGTACTTAATATATACATATAATTGTAACAATACTCACAAGAGGAAACGGTAATAGGCGTTTGCTCCACATGTAAATTATCACTGTAACTGTAATGCCTTAAATTTAATTAGAAGTGAAAAATGGGATTTTATAATAGTAAAAACAATTAAAAGCTTTTCAGCCACGATTGTTATTTAACAGGTAGCAAAAATATTGGTATGTTAATGATTAAAAAATTGGAACCGCAGTTACAGCTTTACAACGAAAATTTAAAAATTTTGAGATCTTCAGTGGGACAAATTTGAATAAAGCCAGACGGCTTTACTAAGATGTGTAATATAATAGTCTTTTTACACAAAACCCATACCATGCAATCTAATTTTCAAAAGTTGAAATTTCTAATCATCCCAGATAGCGATTGTCGGGATATTTTAAAACGTAGTAAAGCAACAAATGCTTAGAAATATGTCTTAATTTAATTCGTTGTCAACTTTTTTTTCAAATTGAATTCTTTTAAAATATTACACATTGTACTTGGTGTATAAAAAAAGAAACTCACTGTTTTGAAGTCAATTTTTGAACGATTTAGTATTTTCTGTAGTCTCATGGCACAGTTATACGAGAAAGTACAATATTCTTAATTATTTTTGTATATACTAATTACAATCTATGGTAAATAATTATATAACTGATATTTAAGTATCTTAAAAGTTGTAAACAAGATATTTACAAATTAGTTATTTGTTAGATAGTACAAAGCCCTTTTCATGCTAGAAATAATCAACAACCGATTAAACTTATTTTTACTACCGGAACTATCCGAAGAGAAAACAGGATTTATGCTAGGAAAAGGCAGACCTGAACAAATATGAAATGTTAAATAAATTATCCAAAAACTAACAAGTTTAATATAAAAACTTATTTGATTTTTGTTGACTACACTAAAGGCTTCGACTGCATAAAGTGGCATAAATTGTGGCTAATACTCCGAAATATGAAAGTTACAAATCATCTTATACGATTGATATGAAGTCTATATGAAAATAATCACGCAAATTCAAGAGTTAACAAAGCATTACCAGATACATTCAGGACAGAGGCAGTCGTAAGGCAGCAATGTATTCTATCCCCTTTAACTCGGAGTACATCATGAGACGAGTTTTGGATGACTGGGATGAAGGTTTGTGGTCGGAAGGTAAACAATTTGAATTACTCTGAAGGCATTCTTATCATTTTAATCGATGATACCGAACTTAAAAGTGAAGGGTGGTCCAACCATAATGTACGATGTTAATTGTGAGTCACACCTTAACGTCAAGTTTTTTGCCCAACTTAATTTGATATTTCTTTGTTTCAGTGTTTGACAAATTCAACCATGGAGAGGTACACAATTGAGCAGCGCGTTAAGATTGTTGAAAACTTTTACGAAAATGGGCGTTCAAATCAAAATGCATTTCGTGCACTTCGTGATTTTTTTGGTCAGCATAATCGACCAAATGTGTTCACAATCGGGAGAACTGTGCGCAAATTTCAGCGAACCGGGTCTGTAGGAAATATGAAAACACCTGTGCATGCTCGCCCAGTTCGTTCTGCGGAAAACATTGCTGTTGTTCGCGATAGTGTGGCAGACGAGCCGTCAACCTCGACTCGTCGTCGTGCCCAACAATTGAACATCTCACGAACATCACTGATGCGAATTTTGAAAAAAGATTTGAATTTACACGCTTACACGGTTCAATTGGCTCAAGAGCTGAAGCCTACTGACCATTTCAAGCGTCGTCAATACGCCGAATGGTTGGTTGAACAGACAGAAGTGAATTTTGATTTTACAAAGAAAATCATCTTCAGCGACGAGGCACACTTTCACCTCAGTGGATTCGTTAACAAGCAGAATTGCTGCATTTGGGCAAATAAGAATCCACGAGTTATTGTTGAAAAGCCGATGCATCCACACAGAGTGATTGTGTGGTGCGGTTTATGGGCTGGCGGCGTCATCGGGCCGTACATCTTCGGAAATGAGGTCGGCCAAGCAGTTACCGTGAATGGTGTTCGCTGTCGCGAGATAATAACGGACTTCCTGTGGCCAGAAATTGAGGATATGGACCTGGACGATATGTGGTTCCAACAGGATGGTGCCACTTGCCACACAGCCAACGAAACAATGGCTCTTTTGCGCGAGAAATTCATTGGCCGTGTTATCTCATGTCGTGGCGATGTTAATTGGCCGCCACGATCATGTGATTTGACACCGTAGGACTTCTTTCTTTGGGAATATTTAAAAGAAAAAGTGTACGTCACTAAGCCAAGAACAATTCAAGAGCTAAAGGATGAGATAATTCGGCACATTAACGACATTGAACCTTAATTATATCTCAGAGTCATTGAAAATATAGACCATCGGACAGATGTATGCAACCGAAGCCGTGGCAAGCATTTGGTCGATATTTTGTTTCACACATAATTGTCATAGATCCTTCTATCATAATAAAAAATATTAAGATAATTCTCTGAAAACTTTTTGTTTTATTTACAATTAACATCGTGCGTTTTGGTTGGACCACCCTATATAATGGCAAAGTTAGATATTGCAAGCAAAAAATAAAACAAAGGTAATAACATCAAAGAAGTAACTGGATTCAAAATCGTAAAAGAATTATTTTATTAGTAGGAAATAAAGAAGGATAAGACAAATAAATCAAACAAAAAGTACATATACACCTTAACACAGTCACTAAATTAAAAGGTATCTAGGAGAACTAAGTGATAAATAACAAACTAAAATTAATATAAACGTTGGTATATACCATAGCTACATATGCTTTTTTTAAATTATTAAATTTTGTCTTTTGTGTCTGATATATTTGCGTAAAATGTTTCTGTAAAGGATGTTTTGTTTACTTTGAGCTTCTACAATGATTTGAGCATCGAAAAAAAACATCAATATTTTTCTGCGTGAAGTACTGTCTCGCCAGTTGTTTAAAATACTGTGCTACACAGCTTTATGATAATTTCTATAGTTTAAAACACAAAGGACAATTCTTATTTCTTATTATTGTTGAAAATTACAATGTTATACATATAAAAGCAATAAAACAACCTAAAAAACATTATCGATTTTAATTGACATATGAGACAGTGGTAAAATAGGAAACAAATGTTTTTGAAAACTAAAGTGAGAAAGCTACCCTAAGAGGATTAAAGGTGATCGATTCTTCACCGAAACACCAACAGTTACAAGGGACTGTTTGCTTGGAGTTCGCAATGGTAAATAGAATTTACCAAGTTCTTCGTTGGAATAGGACGGAGGGCTTACTAAGCCAAGTTTGTTCGAAACATTATATGGCGTATCCCAACCTGCACCGTCTCTCATAAGGTCTGACATTGAATCTATTATAATTGGGCTGCGATAAATAGTTCACCCTTGGGTTGGTGTAACAATCAACACAGAAACAAAGTTATGAGACAGATGCGTTGGAAATGAAATGTAGGTTTAATGTAAAATACGTGTACTGGCAAAGGTATTACATAAAAATAGCTGAATAAAATTAATAAAATATTTAACTATTTAAAGTGCGCACTAAATTATTTATGATATATTTGTTTTACAAAATTAATAAATCCAAATTTGTATGCAAACGTTATTTTTAACTGCGCAGGTATTCTTATTGCCGAAAGTAACACTGTATGATTTCTTCTAACCACTCTTTTGTAAAATAAAAAGTAAATTCTATAAAATTCTGTGCAACTATTCAAAGGCTCTTAAAAATACAAATATCTTAGTCTGTTTTCGCTTGATTAAATCGTGCAATCTGACTTTGCCTTCTTTCGGTAAAAAACGTTTGAAAGAATAAGTACATTCCAGGGTTAAAGTGGTGTTTTAAAAACAAATTGTGTTGCTCTGACGGTTTACTTATTTAAATTCGATATCCATGAAGAACTTTTTCGAAGTAAAACGGGAAAGCTGCTTTTTCAATACTTTTACCATTTGCATTTCGCTAAAATAAAATTAAATTAAATTAATATAAAAATGTCGCGAGCCGCTTCAATAACACTTATGCAGCTATTTAACCTTTAAAATGATCAATAAACGATTGTTTTAATATCTAAAATAACAATGTTGGATACTGAAATTTTTTATTTTCTATCTCATTTACACGAGTACTTCTTCCAATTGTCATGCAAAGCACGATTTTGTTTAATTATAATGAAAAAAGGTGATAATCAAACCATCTAAATTATTCTTGCAACTGAAGAATTGTTTTTTAGCAGAGCTCTGCAAATTAGACTTTAAAACACAACATGGGACCGTAGTGTTATTGGTGGTATCTGCTTTACTTTGAAAATGTTCTTCTAAATAAATAATGTTTAAAAGCTTTTTAGTGTTTTACATTTTTTATAACGGGTTATTCTAATAACGGATAAAACAGTTATATTAAGCATTATTTATGAGCAAATAAAAATAATTTAGGGTAATAGGTAAAAACCTTGTAACATATGGCATATTTCTATTGACAGTGAAAAATGTAAATTACTTTTCTATTATTATGGATGTTTATATCTACAAAGTGGGCGAAGCAAGGCGATGGATTATCCGCAGCCCTATTTAATATAGCATTTGAGAGAGTAGCTAAAGACTGCAAAATTGAGGGCACTATCATAGAAAAAATGGTAGAGTAATTGCATACGCTGATGATCTGATGATAATATCAAGAACTAAAAGAGATCTAGCAGAAATAATGTTAATAATAGAGAAAGAGGCAAGAAAAAAGGATTAGAAATTAATGAGACTAAATCTATAAAGATAAGTAGAGGACGTTGTGAAACTAATAGAAAAAAAGAGAGTAGGAAATATTAAATTCGAAGAAGTTGAGAATTTCAGATACTTAGGCACAATGGTAAATAACAGGAATAACAGAAATTTAAAAATAGCAAAAAATTCAGGCAGGCAATAGAACATACTTTAAGTACAAAATGCTGATGCTAAATAAAAATATAAGTAAAGACACAAAAATGAGAATTTACAAAGTGGCAATACGACCAGTGGTAACTTATGCACCGGAAACCATGTGTCTAAATAAAGAGACAAGAAAAATTAAAAATAGTTGAAAGGAAAATTACTAAGAAAGATTTATGGACCAATAAAGATAGCAGAAATTGAGAATAGAAAATTAATGAATTTTGAAATAAAGAAAATACTGAAATATGAAGATATAGTGAAGATAATAAAAGCACAAAGAATACGATGGCTTATGTATATGTATATCGAAAAGAAGAAAGATCAATACATAGAAGAATAACAAAATGGAAACCACACGAGAAAAAACAGAGAGGTAGATCAAGAACACGATGGATATATCAAGTAATGGAACACACAACAATCAATAAGTGCAAGACAAGAAGAAAAACAGTGGACTGACCCCCCACAAAAAAGGTCATCCGAATTCTAAAAAAGAGTGGTTAGAACTCTAATCGAGTCTAAAGCTTGTAATAATAATAATGTCTACAAAACAGCACTAAAATTATATTTACAGCGTTCCAACATTATTATAGGACTCTCTTTCGCTACTCTGATTGTGTCGACTTTGCTAGAACGCACAGAAGAAAAGGTACCGAGTCATTTGTGTAGTGCTGCGGGTACATTTGTGGATAAAGCGGATAGATAGTGTGGTGCTTTTGCTGGGAAAGAATAATTGTGTTAAGAAAAAAGAGCGGCGTTGAGTAAATGTGTGTAGCCATAATCTGTGTGTGTTCGACAAGATAATATCAAACAGGCGAATTAAATTTAATTAACTAACGGACGTAACAGGTCTGTTTCATAGAATATTGCATACCATCATTTATGAGGACTTGAAGAAGTTATGGACAGTGAGATTTCCTATGCTCTCAAAGCATTACTACAAACCATTAAAACGACTTTACAGGCGTATTCAGAAATACTTCCACAAACGGGAGGTGTGTTGCTTCAAACTGCGTTTCTAAATGTTATTCGCATACACTGCTCTCATGTCTTATATTTGGCGGATATTATGGCTAGAGACTACGCTCTGTTTATGCAGCAAGAAATTTTCCCCCAACTACACAAAAGCTACACAAAATTAATGATTTGCAGCAGCTCTACAGTAATTACCAAAACGATGACAAAAGTACATAAAGGGGCATTGAAAGAAAATATCAAGATATCGAACAACAAACTAAAGACAGTGCTGTTGAACAAGAGAACTTCTCAGAAGAATCTAAAGAAGAGGAGCTAGCCACTGAAAAGCTTTTCATTGAAAAAATAAATCAACAAAATGGCGTAAGACCAAATACTTTGTAAGAACACATATTGTTCGCTTTCATTACCACGAGCTCGTTGAGTGAGTCCAGTGGGTACTCTGACTACGTTCGTTTTCTTGGTTTTTGAAGAAACACGGTATTTGGTCTTACGCCACATATATAGAAATATCCACAGGCACGAGTTTATGACGTTCTTGGACCTTACCACGCAAATACAAAAGAAATCTTTGGGAGCGATGGCGGCGGAATTCAAATTGCAAGAGTTGTTATGAGTTACAGAAGGTTTTCTTCGTCACCCATTGCCTGAAATTTGAAAATAAAAATACAAGAGTCTAAAGAAGGATTGGCAGCGATTCGTAACTTTTCTCAAGTTTCGCCAACAACTGCACGTCGGCGTTCCATTTGAGCGACAACTGACGAGATACTGCATCCATTAGGGGTCGTTGCGGCTCTATTCACAAAGTTCCCAGCAAAATACGGAATAAATATTTTTGCATCAAGTGATGCCAAAAGTTTTACACGTCCGATCTAAAAATATACTGCCAAAAACAACCAGACGAACCATTGCGGCCTCAAGTTCCTCAAGAGATATTGTGAAGCGTCTGGTCACTACGATAGAAAACTCAAACCGGAATTTGACCATGGGCACAAGTGTACTATTTGCTGTTTTGGGTACAATAAAGAAAAACAGAGCTGATCTGCCAAGAGTATTCTTGCTGAATAAAAACAAGGATGTAGAGTCCTGTATTTTGGAATCCAAAAGGACACAATGCTGATTTTCTGTGTGCATCGGAAAAACAAATCTGCAACACCACTCACAATAGTACATGACGACGACAAAATGATACAATGTTGACAAAACGTGTGCCGTTTACTCTAGAATAACAAAATGAAAGCCATGTGTCCTTTTCTACAGTTTGGAGAACAAATGGTACAAATGCTCAAATGCTTTTATTCAAATTTTCCTGTCCAACAAAGACATCAAAGAATTTTCCTGAAAAATTCATCATTGAACTTACCTTATCTTCAAATCAAATCTCAAACATTTATCTTAAGATATAAGTGCTTTTCTCATAGTGGATTACGGTCGGGCTGTTGAAGCGAAAAGGGAAGCAAGAAACATTACAAATCGCGGTGTATGTTGGTCATGGGTGATGGAGAAGAAAAGATCTTCAGCATCAAAAATGTTGTTATCATTACCAAAATACGTGCAAGAACCATTCTGCGGCTTGAGGTGCTCTGCGACAATTGCAAGGATGAGGGTACTAATTTTGACGAACAAGTCGATGATTTATATATTGAATTGATTTTTTATTTATTTTGGAGCGTTGTTTGCTTAACTGTTCACGAATGTAAAATAATTTTTTTGCAGTACTGTCATATAACATTTTTTTACATTTTTATAGCAATTTAACAACATTTAAATAAAGAAAAACCATTAACTTGGATAAACCCGAATGACGTAAAATTTACGACAAGCATTCGCCCAAGAGAAATTAAAAGGCGCGCCCGCTGAAAGGTTAAAAAACACTTGTAAAAAATGTTATTTATTTTTGTTGTTTTTTGTGTTAATGGTTCAGTAAGAATGTTTATCTTTAGATTCCAGATGACAATTGACAAAATTGAACTTCGAATTTTAATAGACAGTGTCACCAAATGATGCTACAAAGAAGATTTGGGATGTTAAAGAACAAAACCATCTGTTTTGCATGAAAGAGACTTATAAGCTGTTTTTGAAAACCGAACGCCTATTAACCACTCGCAATTTGCCGATTATACTTGACATTTCCCACATGATTGATAACTCAATTTTATACGCAAGAAGCCAAAACAATACTTACGAAATGAGTGAAGCAAAAATCGACAAGCTAGTCGAGATTTGTGGCTAACTGCTTAAAAACACGCGATATAATCAGTTTTAGAAGTATATTGTCACTTATGATAAAATTGAGTTTGCTTTGTTGATCGTAATTGTTTTAAGCTTTGGATTTTCAATTCATTGGTTTCAAACCAATACGAAACCTATACAAAAAGCAATTAGAGTGTGTTTGTTTAAAGCTATGAGCTCTTTAACAAAACAACATATCTTTTCATGCTACAAAAATCGCAGACAATTACAGGACTAGATGGAATTGAGGGCTGTATTTTAAAAAATAGTTGCTATATAATTAAAACGCCAATTTTCACATAAAAACAATTTTTGCATCTGCTAAAGAACTTTATTTATCACCCAATGTATATTAAATGGTACGGCAAAAACGCATGTTTTTAAAATTGGTAGTAATTGGAAAAAGAGAGGTCGGCGACCACCACACACCGTCTGTGATTAAATAGAAGGTCGTTTAGTTTTAATAGGTATGGTTTAGTGGAACAAGGAGTAATGGGTTCTGCCATTGAGCAGTTTTTTTAGAAATAACGATTCTATTGTTATTTTAAAACGCTTTTTTCGACTGTTCAATAGGATGGTCCCTGATTATAACACAATACATCTATGGGTTGAATTGTTGTTGAAGAAATCAACAGGCTGTGTCCGTACGACCAGAAAATATTTAAAACATCATAAGGTTGGTTCTTCAGAGTGCTCCAGTCTGTGCCGTGTTGCAGTTTGGGTTTGTTTGGTTGTTCACTATAGCGCATCTTACACTTTGAGTTGAAGTTCCATTTCCACAAAATAATGATTGTTCAAAAACTGCTTTAAGGTGATTTTGTCTAACACAAACTGTTTTGGGAAAAAGTTTTTGAAATCATTGATTTTGATGATGTAATTGCAATGCTGCGTGATGAGTCACAATTTTCGCGTCGACGTTTATGTAGTTTTGCTATTTTGTTAGGATAAGCTTAAATTGAAAGTCTAGGTTCAAAACAGCAGAAGAAATGAAAACTGTTCTAGAAAAATATTGGCAAGTGCAAGTGTAGGACTTTGAAGAAAGTGTCTAGTAAGAAAAAAGTCATTTTTTTTTGTATAATTTTCAATAATTTAGTAGCCAATGTGTATCAAAACTACATTTATAATATATTTTTTATATTAAAAAATCAATGAAATTGCACTCATTTAAAAACATTCTCCTTTTTTGCTCCATCTGGTAACGATAAATTGGTAAGTTTGTAAGCATTATGAACAGTCACTTTTTAACACCACAAATAACTTCTCGAATCACTTGGACGTGGCCTTGTACTTAAATTTTACAGAAATCACTGAGAAGCATCATGTGTACACACTTCCTCAAATATTGATTCTACAAATAAATGTAAGAAAATATTGAATGATTGCTGTTGTTTGAAAAATTATTGTCTAATTGTAACTAGATGGTTGAAAATGATGTATATTAATTTATTTCATAAATTTTTTTATCTATAAATGTAACACAGTCCTAAAAATAAACTTTAAAATTTTTTTAACTTTAGTCACTTATTTTTGGTGTTTTTCAGTGCTGAACTCAAAAACAAAAACATTTTTTTTATGATGTAGGGTTTTCTCAGAAAAAGCAGATGCATTTTGGGAATAGTAAGCGAAATACAAAAAATTATGGGACGTATATTTTATTAAAATCATAAGTAACCAAACATTTTTCACAAAAACAACACAAATTAGTAAAATTGAATAATCTTCTTCTTTAATAGTCCTTGTAGTATTGTTTTCGCTTCCCATCAAAACTTCTTCTACTGTAGGGTCGCTGGGGATTGTCTCTTTTCAATATCCAGCAGTAGTCCGCTATCATGTTAACATTCCACATTATTTGATATTGCTTTTCCATTTCCTTTATATCTTGGTAAAATCTTTTACCTTGTTCCTCGCTGCCAGAACCAAGATTGTCTGGAAAGTAGTCTAGGTGTAAGTAGAGAAAATATACTTTTAGACTCAAGTTACAGCCTAAATTCTTGAAGCTTTCCAACATTTCAGTTATAATGGTCTTGTAGTCAGAATCCTTTTCGTTCTCAAAAAATTTAATTACAACAAGTTCAAAAAATACCCATGCTGCTTTTTCTTTGGGGTTCATTTTTTCTCAAAGTTGTCATCCTTCATAAGTTTTCGGATTTCAGGTCCAAGCAGGAAACTACTGATGAAGATATAGAAAGAATTCTCCTTCCTTTTTTGATAAGGCCTTAACAAATTGCTTCATCAGACCCAATTTAATGTGAAGTGGAGGAAGCAAATTTTTTTGATCTAAAGGACTCACCATTTCAATATTCTTTGTACTTACCTCTAAGGTTTTTCTGATTGGCCACTCCTTCTTAATGTAATGCTGCTTTCTGTCATGGCTATTCCATTCACAAAGAAAACTTGGATACTTTGTGTATCCACTCTGTTGGCCAAGCAACAGTGGAATGACTTTTAAATCGCCATAAATAGTCCAGTTATAGCTTGTATAGCTAAGTTTGTTGAAGACCTCTTCAAAGTTTTGGTATGTTTTCTTTAAGTGAACCGAATTACCAACAAAATCAACAAAAATCAGAAAACACATGACAGCTACTCAGTCTTGCCACCCAACTAAACTGTGCGTGATGGAGTTTTTTTATTATTTTTTCCGTAATCAGTGTACAAAAAACTATAAAAATCACTGATTATAGTTTAAACAATTTTACCATCGCAGGCCTGTGATAATTAAATGCTTTGCAATTAATTGAGCTACAAGATGTCCTGTTATTGCAAAAATAGTTAATTTTAAAGCAAATTTCTTAGTTGTATATTAAACTTGTGCTTGTCGACAACATATTTGATTTTTGGAATATCATAAATTCCAAATAATAAAAGCATTACCTTTGATCTTCCCAATCACAATTTTTTATAATTCAAAATCTTTAAAATGTATTTTTTATTATTTGTAAATTAGGAATATTCGGCGAGTTAACTGATTTTTTAACAAACTACAATTTGTTTGGTTTAACGAAATGTCGTTAGTTTAAGTAGAACACTAGTACATAGTTGTGATATTTCTGGAAGTATTAATTTGTGAAAACATCGGTGTATAAATTATTATTATATTACTTGTGTATTAGTTAACTCATTCAGCATTTTTTCTTGGATTACTTATTCTTCTGAAAACGTTTTTTATACTCATAAATGAAAGTTTAAGAGTTCAAATTTCAACCTCAGCTTAATAGCCCGAGAACAATGTATCGATGAGTAAGGTAAGCGCCAACACGTTTCTTTTTCGACACAGTCTCTCTTATTATATGTCAAAAATAGCATTTTAATGCTCTTAAAAAATATTTTAAAGTTTGATGTTAAAGTGCTTCAAAACAGCCTTTTGCAACTCTTCATCATTGTTAAATTTTCCACTTCAAAATTCTTTAGTTTTGAAAACAGACAGTAATTACTGAGAGCTACATCTAAGCTGTAGCGTAGATAGGAAAGCTTCTCAAAACCACAGTCCTTCGCAGCAACCTGGACAATTGCGGCCTTATAGTCAACGGCGTTGTCTTGTAGAAGGACTGTTTGATTCCATTTATCTTTCGTCTATCGCTGTGTTCTCGTCCTTAAAACCAATGAGTACAGTGTTCCTTTATTTGCCGTTTTCATGCTGTCTGCTTTATAGACTTTTTGCTAAAGTCTCATTTTATAGAATTATAGTTTCATTCCCTGTAACAATGGATTGAGGAATTTATTCTTCTTTCTTATGCTGCGCTACAGGTTTAAAAATTGTCCACGACAGGTCACATGTTGCTGTTTTTGAACCGTCCACCTTATTCGTATGAAGGTACTCTTGGGGAATGTGTCGCACGACTGTATTAGAAAGCTTTTACCTTGCTTATAATTACTTTACTTTACGCTCAGCGAGAATGGCGTTTTTCCCAAGGCACTTCAACTGACTGATTGGTACATGATTTCCTTCGATACTTTCTCGGTCTAAATAAAACGGTTTGTCCATTTCTTTACATTAAAATATAAAGGCAAAGATTCACAGTACATACTATTCAAATATTGTTTCTTACCACTGGGGCTAAGACCTTTTTAGTGAGATTTATAATCATGGCTTGACAACCGACTTCAATATTGTGCAAATTGACGCGACATTACCAGCTTAAGTGAGTGTTGCTACATGACTGAAACAAATTGGTTATTAAATTTTTTTGAATATCCAACCACAGATGGTGCTGACACTATTGATAGTTTAATTGTATTATTACTGAAACATAGTCTAGCCCAGAAATTTTTGGTGCTTATCTTGTATATCGCTTTTGAGTCTTTTAACAAATTTATTTTTTTTTTGTTGACATTTGTATAAAATAATTTGTTTTACCTTCGTAAAGTAAATCAGTGTAACATAATAATTAGTTGCGTTATTTTAAAAACTTCTGAAATAAGCCATAAACTTTTTGATTCTATGATTAACACATTCGAAAATATTTTGTCTCTTAAAAGTTTTTCAATTACAATTTCTTTGTGATATAAGTAAAAAAATACGGTTTTTGAAAGTAAAGGGATGCTGATAATGGAAAAAGCTTGAGAGTTTTTTTTTCTAGATACTCGGCTTTTCATTTTAGGACGCGCTTTTGTTATGTATTTATATTTAATAACTTATGTTAATATCTCTGATATTATTTTTTAAAACTCATGCTCTAAGCAAAAAAGGCAAATAACATTGTAGAAACAAAACGGACTATGACAATAATTACTTGTAGAATACTTGCATCGTTGTCAAATCCCATCTTTGTGGATAAAATAGTAACAATAACCTACCCAACTAAAATGTATATATTTTTAGAACGTTATTTTCTTTTCAGCCGCCGTGACAAATGTAGCTTTTTTAGTATATTCCAGAAGTAAACTTTAAGAACAAAGTCTTGTTACCGTGTTCTTACGGGTATTAGTTTCGTTGAAAATCAGAAGTTCAATAAATCGAGCGAGCAAAAAGTTTGAGTTGGAAACTTCTAGTATCTGTACGTATAAGCATTTATATTAAAAAATGTTTGAATGTGATGTTATTGTTTATATAAAATAACAGTAACATACATATAATTACATAATTACTAGTTGACAAAATGTATTGTTCAAAATTAATAGAAATTACATTTGTAAAGGCAATTTACTTGGTTTTCTTTTATATTTTTTAATTTCATATTGGTGATTATTTTTGTACATAGATAAATATAAAATTTGAGCATTTGCTGCTTTCTTGTGAAGCTCAAGCAAACATGAATATATCTACTTAACATTTATTTGACGTATTATACGTGACTATTGTATACAACTATTACGAAGAGCAAGCAAAAATTTTCTAAAAGTTTATTTGAAAATGTACTTAGCTGAATTAATATTCAAATTTTAAAATGTTATTTAAAAACTATGGAAATAATTCTAAAAGAACTACATTTAAAAAAATTATTGCAAGTATTAACGTATTCTAAACAAATTTATTAATTAAATCTTTATATTAAATCGAGACAAAACATAAATTTTTGAGAATTATAGTTTAAAATTAAAGGCACTGCAAAACAAAAAATTAACTGTACGATTATTTGCTGGCAAATATTTTCAAAGTTAAGTGAATCACATAGCCACAAAAAAGTCAAATTTTCTAAAGGTGCAATATTTGCATTTAAAACAAAATCATATGCAGACGTATTGTTTTTACTGTAAACAATTTTACCTCGTGTGCCATATGTGTGGCAGGTTAATAAATTAATAGGCTTTGTGTAAAAATCAACGCGTTACGGTCTGAATGGTGTGGTACAAAATTACCTCCCTCTGTTTTAAATTTAATAAAGAAAAATGATAGGGGTATACTATTTTAATAAAATTCTTTATTATTCTTTCCAATATGTGTTAAAGAATATGCCTAATTTTTTTGCGTATTGAATTTCATAAGATTTTGGGGGTTCTAAAGCAATATTTGTAGATTATTCAGACACACCCGTAGGACGAAGTGACATGTGTTGAAAATATGAAAAAGCTCGTTAAGCACTTGGACAGAAATTCTTGTGTGGGCTCTGGTTCCATTCTGTTACAATCAAACGTCTCCCGTTCGAGTGCATTGAGGTTTAGTACCAAAAATTGTGGAGGAATTTTCCATATATTGATTAAAAAACAATAACACGCTAAATCACCTTTCTCAAAAAAAGTAAAGACTATTAATCGCAACATTACTCAACGCACATCATGTCCGCTATAGAGAGATCTTTAGTAGATATGTCTTGGATTGTTAACACTTTATTACCAATTTTTTTTTATTAGTATATCGCAACAAATAAAATGCGTTTTTCGTAAAGAAAATAACGTGCCATGCTTTCCAAGATGTTTCTACACATTTTCAGACGATTTTGTCAATTACGATGAGAAAGTTTCTATATAAAACGTATACTATGATTAGATAAGTAAAGAGCAACAGCATTTTTGTCTAAAAATCGTCTAGAAGATTATAAAATGGAACGTATTGGTGCATCATTTTTTTATATTAGTGTATTCCTAGGTTTTCTTCTCTCTTTCACACAAGAAACAACAGAGTCATTGTTCCGAATGTATGTTTTACACCAAAAGATCATTGCTCGTTTGTCTGCATGGTGGCTACTAAAGACCAATCTAGGCCAAGCTTCTCGATTAGTTACATTTATTAAGATTAATTCCCCCAGGCTTGACTATCCTCCGTCTCAAACTGTTTTTGCTTTATCCTGTATTTATTTTTATCGCATGTTAACCTAATTGGAATCTTCAAATGGCATTTATTTTAATGTACACTAAAAATTTTTATCAAAGGTTGATTTTGTTAAACAGATTCGTTTATGTACTTCTTTCATAACTGTACTATTGTTTATTTATTATCTCTTAAGCATTTTAAAAAATAGCAAATGCTTATGTGTTCTTTAATAACATCAATAAATTCATATGTGTTAAAAACTGTAGAATCTCTGCTAAACGTGCCGACGTGATGTCTGATAAAAAACCGACCAAAATAATTTTAAAGAGTTTTACCATAGTTGAATTTTATAAGACAAATAAAGCAAAATTTGTGGAACCTTTGAAAGGAAGCAAAAAATGTAAAAGCGATTCCATTGAAGCTTTGTAGAACAAAAGCTCAGCTCAGTATTATGAAAAGCATTTTTGTTAAATTAATCCTAAAATTTATTTTAGCAAAAAGTGTGTATTATGGATATTAATATCTTTTTGTAGTTTTAAATATTTAAGCAAACATATTGGAATTTTATTTCTTCTTGTGTAACCTTTAATTCTATAAAAAAATAAAAAACAGTTTATGTATATTTTAGATAACGCGAACTTAAAATAATTGCTAAATGATCAACGTGACCAGCCTTTGAAAACTCTCTTACATAAAACTGTTTTAAGATCTTGTGTTTTCAAAATGAATCCATTAAATTCAACTTTATAAAGTAGCATTTGGGTTAGTTTTAGATGAATGTACATGAAACAACTTTAAAGTTAGACATGTTTACTTGTTAGACTGGTTTACCCTTGGTAGGATTTGAAGTGATAATAGACGTTGTTCCAATCTTATAAATCTTGTTTTTAGAATTTTATTTTTAGACTTTTACATACTGACTTAGAAGTTTGAAATCAAGACAACTGGAATAGTTTTATTTAAGAAATGCAACAACTGCCGATTGGCAAATGATGAAATTAAAAAAACAGAGTAGTAAATTCGTATATCAATTTTGATTCTAGGTATAGAATTTTAACATTAACATAAAGAGGCGACATTTGCGGTAAAGGTGGTATCAAATTACGAAGAAATAGATGTTTCCATCGTATGTTTAGTTGTAGACGCCTAGTAAAGAGAGATGTTTGCATTTCCTAGCCAAATTTCGTAATGAAATACAATAATGGTGTAGAAGCTAAATTTTTGTTTTAATAAGTTACTCACAAAACTGCCCTTGTAATATAACTAGTCAGCTAAAGGCAGCGTTCATATATAACTTCATTTCCTGTAACTGAAAGTAAAATTTATCTTTACATAGAACGCGTCTATGTCTAACTCGTTTCGAAGCAATAACCGTTGTGATCTTACTAATCGAATCATTTGTTTCAATGGTAAATTCTTTTCTTTGCTTCTTTGGAGCGAATCCGCGTTTGTGGGTTTACATGTTTTTAATACTTAAATTGGCAACCCTAATATTTGACATTTATCATCTGCAGTCGTTGAGGTTATTAAAAATGGATTGCTATATAAAAGAACAACGTATTGTTATTGTTAAAAGACACTACAAATTTGGCGAAAGTTTTGCGAGGACTGTTCGAAAAGTGCGTGGAATTCTTGGTATCCACAATTCACTTAATAAGTCCATCATTCGAAGATTAGTTAAAAAATTTGAGGAAACTGGTTCGGTTATGAACAAACAAACTCTACGGCGTCCTCGTCCTGTATGGTCGGCCGAAAACATTCCAGTCGTCAGTGAGAGTATTGATGCAAATCCAGGAACATGAACACTTCGTCGTTTTCAGCAATTGAAGATTAGCAGAACCAGTCTGTAACGAATTCTCACTAAAGATCTTTACCTCCGCCGTTACAAACTTTAATTAACTCAGGAGCTCAAGTCACGAGACTATTTGCAACGAAGACAATTAGCTAATTCGGCGATGGAAAACCAAACAGTGAATAACATTTTTTAAAAAACATCATCTTCAGCAATAAAGCTTATGTTCATTCGGGTGGCTTTGGGCCAATGAAAATTCTTATGATATTTATAAAAAACCGATGCACTTACAAACAGTCATTGTAACTGTAAATGGAGTACCATATCGTAACTTGATGTGGAATCAAGCGGACGATATGGACACCAAAAAAATGTGGTTCCCACAGGAACATGCAATACAGCAACAAAAACACCAATTTGTTAAAACAACGTTTTCCTGGTTGTGTGATTTTCAGAAATACTGACGTTAATTGGCCGCCCAGATCTTGCGACTTGACGCCATGCAATTTTTTTCCTCTAGGGTTTTGTAAAGCCCAAGGTCTGTGCTAACAAATCAAACAATTACTGAACTGAAAACAGAACTCCAACGCGTTATTGCTAAAATTGGGTCAAGTGACTTGGAAAAAGTCTTCGAAAATTTGATCAAAAGGGTCGAGGTATGCCCGCACAGCCGCAGCAGCCATTTGGCAGACATTATTTTTCAAAATTAATCTTATATAAATAACATTGTACATAACATCAAATTAGCTTATAGAATGTATTTCCCGATTGCTAATAAAGTTTAATAATAAAAAAATTAATCTTAACATGTCTACATTATAAATCAATAAAAATTGTTCAATGAAATAATAATTTATTGTGTCTCATTTTAAAATTAAATCCGACGTACCCGACGGAAGACCCATTATTTGCGATGGCCAGTTACATTCAAAGAGTGAGCACTATATTTATTTTTATTCTTCATTTGCTATTATTCGCTTTTATCTGTTCGCACGCAAAACACTCCATATGGTTTATGTCACTTTCATCTTTGCTGGACCCGTATAAAGCGTGTGGATCTTTATATAAAATTTGTTGGAAATTGTACGGATGTAGTTACATCATGTAACAATTATTAATATTTTAATAGTTATTTATCTATAATTTCAAATATTTGCAAGATTTAAGTAAAATACATAATTATAGTATTTAATGAGTTAATGGAATCTTAAATAAATACTAGCAAAGCTTTTTTTAAAGCAACAGTTTGAGGAATATAACGTCAAAAATCATTTAATTTAGTAATTTTGTTGTGGTATATCTTTTGGTCTTAATAAACTTAATTTTCACGGTAAAACCTGAGATCAAAGATGGCGATACATATTGATACTACTACTTTAGTGAAGCAAAACGCAAACAAAATTATTGGCAACGTCTGCGCCAGGGGGTTCTGCGCAGTGGAAAATCTGGGGATATAAAAATGCAAAAGTGCAACTACTGCTTTATTTTATGTCGGGGTTTAGTATTAGCATTCGTTGTTCCTGTTCAACATCTTTTCCATCGACAGTTCAATGTTGCGCATGATGGGACGGTCTCTGATTGCAACACAGTACTTCCAGGGGGTTACATCGTTTCGCACAATCACTCATGAATAGAAAATCAACTGGTCGTGTCCATACAATGCAGATTCCAGAAAATGTTAAAAGAGTGAGAACATCAGTTCTTTAGTGCTCGGTGTTTTAACTTTGGATCTGCCTCGTGTCTCACCTCCTACACGGCGAGTTGAAATTACGTCCGTTCAATTCAGATATTCTGCCCAATATAATTGTGATGATAAGTGATTAAGCACATTTTGATTTGAATTTTTAATGTTAATATGCAAAATTATCAATTTTGGGTAGCAAAAAACCCCAAAAAATTACACTAGAGACTTTATAGTCCTAAGGTTACAGCTAGGTGCGGCGTTTTGAAGTAGTAATTTTTTACAGTAACGGTGATTTAAGATGTCATGATACGCAATTTATCCGTCTACAATTCAACATAAAAAAATAAAGTTTACAACCCAAACAAAATCGCAAATAACTTCTCAGCACGTAATCTTGCGTTTTGGTGATGTTCTTTGGTCTGACGTTTATCAAATTTGTCTGCTGAGATGTCTTTCTTTGGAGTTACCTCAAATTACGAACTGCATTCAAGTTATAATATCTTTGATTTTTTTTCTCACAAATTAATCACACGAAAACTAAAACTTGTGTCACTTTTCAACGTAATCTTCCTACAGCCGTACACGTTTTTCACAACATCGACACCATTACTTCATGGTCGTTGCAAACACTTCTTTAAGAGTCTTCTTTGACCACTGGAAAATCACTGACGCAACAGCGGCACAACTAGTGAAATTGCGACCACGGACACTGTTGGAAACAGCCAAGTCACTAGGAGCCAGGTCAGGTAAGTAAAGAGCATGCGCAATCACTTCAAAGTTGGCAGCATTCGTAGTATCCACTTGAAGGACACTTTTCGCATTTTCAGGTCTTCATGCAGGATTGTGTGCACAGATCCCACGAGAATGCCAACTTTGGAGGCGATGTGTTCCACACTCATTCAAGTTTCTCCACTTCATCATGTCATCAGACCGACTGGTCAGGACGAGGTTGACTTGGTTTGTTGTTACACGACGTTCTGCCTTCTTTGAATTGTGGCTCTCACAAACGCACAATAGATACATCCATAACACCATAACTAGATGTATTACTCAACTGGTGATAAATTTGGATTGATGTCACACCACACAAATGGAGAAATGGAATGATTATGGCCTGTTTTTGTAATGAAAAGTATCAAAAACAGTCTTCAATCTCGCCGCTGTCGCTGGAGTCCTGTGAGCCGTGCAGTACTGTCATCTCTGTCACGCATTCACAAACAGTGCGCGTATTTTGAAATAAACCACATGTTTTATCTGTTCCCAGTTATGAGAAAAAAATTCGGAGATGTTATAACTTGAGTGCATCTCGTAAAAGTCTACGTTTGAAATTCTCATACCGTATTTGAGTTGAAAGTTTCTATTCGCAAAGAAATTACAAATGTTCTAAAAGAAATGTTGGTAAAAGAAATGCAGAACTTTAAAGAAAAGCTCTGAATGTGCGTATAGCAAGAAGAACCTTGTCTGTCCGATATATTTTTATAAGTAATCAATGTATATCAATCAAAACTGCATTTATTACAGATTGTTTTTGTGTCAATCAACAAAGTTATACAAAACGCGTTTTTTGCTACCCTGTATATTTATATAATAACCGCAATACAAGAAGCCTGATTTCTGAGTAAATGTTGATTATTGTTTGTTTACTAGAACGCTTAAAAATCTAATTTATTTTTGGTAACCTTGTGTTACAAGAACGATTTTTGTGAGCATTTTAGTTGTGTACCGACTTTTCATGCGTTTAGTCTACAAATCTATTTTTGTACTAATTGTGCAAAGGTATGTATTCAAATGAACAAGAATAATTAAAAACAATTTCAACATGATAGCGTTTTTTCAGATACAAAAACGTTGTGTGTTTTAGGATTAAGCGAAACCTAGTTTTATGAAATTTTAATAGTTGCTGATTGATTATAATAAATTCTTATTCTTGATAAAAAGGACACAATTTCCTTCATATTTTTCAATATTTTTATTTTTATGGGATTTAACATTGATATAAAATTTAACAGTTGAAAGAGCAATATCTTTATTTGAAGCTCAAGCATCCTTACAGATTCTTTCGTGCTTTGTAATTTTTATATGTAGTCAGCAGAATGTATAATATCTTAGATATTGACATTGACCTATAAGGCAAACAAGCATAAATACGATTTTGTGATATGTAAAAATTTCTATTAATTTTTTAGTTGCATATTGTATGTTATTTAATGGGATAGACAATTGAAATCTTGGTATTATAGGGTTCGTTTTTGGTTTTTTGATTATTGGGTTTTGCAAACATTAATAACATACATGGGAGTGTTTCCATGACTGGAAAAAATATCCTAATCTTTGTAATTAAGTCATGTCAAGGAGACTTCTTATTGGAAGTGTGTCTGCATGTTTTTTAAGTTTCTTAGGGGAGGTTTCATTCTATCTGGATTTTGTATATTTTTTTAATGTAGTCTTTCACGTATTTAATATAAATAGTTGGGCTAGTAATGAAGGGGGTAAAAGTCATTTCTAAATGTACAGAAAATGCCATAGTTTTTTTTCCATCAGAGCTGTGGTTATCAATACCGGAATCTGATAAAAGTATAGGCAGTTTTTTTCTTTGATTTAAAATCTTTTTGGTGGTTCTCCACAGGACTCCCTCTCTCCTGGACTGAAATTTGTTATGTGCTGTTTGTAGTTGTTAATTTTCAGGTTGTCAGGTTCTCTTTTTATCGGTCTTTGTTTAGTGCGTTTTTGCCCTTTGCCATTCGCGTCGAAGTTGTCTTTTTTCTTTGATTAAATTATTTTGCTAGTTGGTTTGCAGGCTTGTCTAGTACTGACATCGATTAATGTGCTGAGGTAGTCAATCGCTGTGTCAGTATCTTGTGTAGTTTGAGAATTTTAGGACAGTTTAGCCTGCTGTCTAGTATGTCTTAAAAGTAACTTACGGTTTGTAAGTTTAGTTATTTTACTTATTACTTGTTTATAGGTGATCTGAATTAAGTTCGGTTATAACACTTTGATAGACAGACTTGGTGAAATTTTTCTGCAAAATAATGTTGGGTTAGTGATCTTTTCGGTAAGGGTAATAGGTGTATACTTAGCATGGATTTGAAATTGTCAGGATATGAAATTAATTTGTTATTGCAAAATTTTCTGCTTTGATTGTTTGTGTTAAATATATGTATTTATAATGTCCTCTGCTACTAATTTTTTATTTAGTTGTCTGTATGTGCTTGGTATTGCTACACAACTATTATCATCCAGTTTAACTGGTATTATTTTAATGTTTAAATTAAAGTTTCAGTGAGTGGTGTGTGTACAAATCTCTATTTGATTAGAATCGCCACTCTCTCTAAAGAGATATCAAAGTTTCTATCTCTGCGGTAAACGTGGTAAACAAAAATTTTAAAGTCGATTGTTTTATCCAGGTATGTCTCAATAATACAAGCTAAAAAGGCAATGAATAATCTGTGACGATTGTTGATTCTATTAGCATTTCAGTTAAGGATAGTTAGGCATTATATTGTCTTTTGCTGTTTATGGTCCATTTATAAACAAAGGTAAGAAGGTATTTATAACAACAAACACTACTGCAGTATCTAAACAAATGCACTCACAGTAGTCTACTAAAAGTTTTGACCTTGGTAACAATTAATAATTACAAGGAAATGTTTCTAATTTCTAAAATTTTGGTCATACATGTAGAGGAGCATATACACAGAAGAAATGAACAAAAAAATTACGAAATCAAATGAGAAACAAAACTAGAGAGCAAACAGGTATCAAGCTTAAATAATCAAAATCAGGGAAAAATAATTCCTAAAATTATTTTATATATACTACTAGTATTAATGTCAGTGTGACCAAGCAAGCGGTTGATGCGCTTGGCTGCGGTGTGGATTAATCCAAGTTTCTGCCTTTTACTTATTACTTGTTATAGTATGAATTAACTTTAGGAATTATTTTTCCCTGATTTTGATTATTTAAGCTTTATACCTGTCTGCTCTCTAGTTTTGCTTCTCATTTGATTACGTAATTTTTTTGTTCATTTCTTCTGTGTATATGCTCCTCTACATGCATGACCAAAATTTTAGAAATTAGAAACATTTCCTTGTAATTATTAATTGTTACCAAGGTCAAAACTTTTAGTAGACTACTGTGAGTGGCTTTGTTTAGATACTGCAGTAGTATTTGTTGTTATAAATACCTTCTTACCTTTGTTTATAAATGGACCATAAACAGCAAAAGACAATATAATGCCTAACTATCCTTAACTGAAATGCTAATAGAATCAACAATCTTCACAAATTATTCATTGCCTTTTTAGCTTGTATTACTGATAAAACAATCGACTTTAAAATTATTGTTTACCACGTTTAACGTAGAGATAGAAACTTTGATATCTCTTTAGAGAGAGTGGCGATTCTAATCAAATAGAGATTTGTACACACAACACTTACTGAAATCTCTAATTTAAACATTAAAATAATTCCAATTAAACTGGATGATAATAGTTGCGTAGCAATAGCAAGCACATACAAATAACTAAATAAAAAATTAGTAGCAGAAGACATTATAAATACATATATTTAACACGAACAATTAAAGTAGAAAATTTTGCAATAACAAATTAATTTCATATCCCGACAATTTCAAATCCATTACCTACTACCCTTACCGAAAAGATCACTAACCCGACATTATTTTGCAGAAAAAAGTCTGTCTATCAAAGTGTTATAACCGAACTTAATTCACATCACCTATCAACAAGTAATAAGTAAAATAACTAAACTTACAAACCGTAAGTTACTTTTAAGACATACTAGACAGCAAACTACACAAGATATTGACACAACGATAGACTACCTCAGCACATTAATCATGTCAGTACTAGACAAACCTGCAAACCAACTAGCAAAATAATTTAATCAAAGAAAAAAGACAACTTCGACGCGAATGGCAAAGGGCAAAAACGCACTAAACAAAGACCGATAAAAAAAGAACCTGACAACCTGAGAATTAACAACTACAAACATCACATAGCAAATTTCAGTCCAGGAGAGAGAGTCCTGTGGGGAACCACCAAAAAAATTTTAAACCAAAGAAAAGAACTGCCTATACTTTCAACAGATTCCGGTATTGATAACCACAGCTCTGATGGAAAAAAAACTACGGCATTTTCTGCACATTTAGAAATGACTTTTATCCCCTTCATTACAAGCCCAACTATTTATATTAAATACGTGAAAGACTACATAAAAAAATGTACAAAATCCAGATAGAATTGAACCTCCCCTAAGGAACTTAAAAACATCGCAGACATACTTCCAATAAGAAGTCTCCTTGACATGACTTAATTACAAAGATTAGGATATCTTTTTCAGTCATGGAAACACGCCCATGTATGTTATTAATGTTTGCAAAACCCGGCAAGAACAAAACAAAAATAAATAGCTACAGACCAATACTACTTTATCCAAATTTCTAGAAAAAGTAATTCATAAAAGGCTAGGGAAAGTAATGGAAAGAGAGAATATATTGATAACCTTTCAGTGCGGATTTAGAAAAAGCCATTCAACTTGTCACCAACTCCAAAGGTTAAGCGTACTTATCGAGTGGGGCTTCCAAAACAAGCCATGCACTACAGTAATATTCTCAGATGTGGCACAGGCCTTTGACAGAGTGTGGTTAACAGGTCTGAAAAAGAAAATCCTGGATATAGATGTACCCCATTATCTTAAAGTAACCTTATTCTCGTTCCTTGAATATCAAACTTTTTAACTTAACTCTTTTTTAATCCAGAAATATCAACGCTGGCGTTCCACAGGGTAGCATTTCCAGATGGTTCCTGTTATGGCATATTAATGTATAAGGCGCTATCAAAAAGTTTTTGTTTGAGGGCGTTGCTGCAGCGTATATGCAAAGTAGCACGACTCCAATGCGAAGATATAAGCACCGTCATCAAGGAGGGATTAGTGTGGCATTTGTGTCTTTCCAACATTCGTGCGTTAAATGCGAAAACGTGAACTATAGCGACATTATTACCAAATTCGTCCAAACAGGACCAATGTGCTGTTATTCTTTTCGTGGCTGCCGAAGGACAAATACCGGTAGACATTCATCGGAGAATGAAGAATGTGTATGGGATCTGTGGAATGGTGTTTAAAGTTCCGGTCTGGTCGCGATTCGACACGAGACGCCGGTCGATCTGGGAGGCGAACCTCATCCACTACAGTCAGTAAGAAACGAACGGTTGATGATGCAAATAAGGCGGAACGTTGCATAACTATTTAGCGAGCAACACATTATCCGGCAGGAGTTAGGCTACCGTAAGATCTGCAGCCAGTGGATAGCCCGGGCGTTGAATGCCGAACAAACCGGATGGCTGTTTGCCTGAAGCACCTGAAGCGTTTAAATGTTGAAGGCAACACGTTTCTTGAACGCATTGTTGTAGACGACGAAAGCTGGTGCCACCGCTGGAAACTGGAGTCGAAAGCGTCGACGATGCATTGGTGTTGTCCATCGTCCCCTGATCCCAAGAAGTTTAAGAGCCAGCCATCTGCTGGAAAGCTAATGCTCATCCTGTTCTTTGATCCTGGTGTCTCCATCACTGGGAAAACTGCGACAAGGGGTGCTGATGCTTTATGATAACGCACATCCCCATACCGTAAATGTCGTAACGTAGCAGGTACGCTAACTCAAGTGGGAGACACTCGAGCACCTCCCTAACAGTTCTGATCTCTCTCCCTAAGATTATTACAACGTTGGATCCTTAAAAAAGGCCGTGAAGAGTCGACGATTCCTGTCGGATGTGGATGTGTAGCAGACAATTAACTCGATGTTTACGGCGAATATGTCTGATTGGCATACGGATTCTAGACTCTACGGGCTTAGAACGGAAACTTTTTGATCGTTC
This sequence comes from Sinelater perroti, assembly GCA_036346155.1. Taxonomy (NCBI): domain Eukaryota; kingdom Metazoa; phylum Arthropoda; class Insecta; order Coleoptera; family Elateridae; genus Sinelater; species Sinelater perroti. The sequence goes on from JARFIY010000265.1 coordinate 9,095,652, forward strand.
TTTATAAAATGCCAATCCAAAATATTCACACTCTGCAGGTTCTATAATCTATTACGTCTACACATTAATAATAAAGTCATACCCTAAAAACTTAATGATTCAACGGCCAATACTTGCGCTTTTATCTTGACAGCTAGTTAAGCTGAAATTTTCTTATAAACCGAAAATTAACCCACGAATATGACAGGCTCAGACAATTGTACCCATTAATAAATCGCAAATTCGCATTAAAAACTTAATGTGCTGTCCTACTACGTAAAAGCTTATTACGACGATTAATTGTATGTGTATTACTGGTATGGTGAAAAATATCTGCATGCCTAAATAATACCATATGGAATAACAAACCTTTAAGAAGAGAGGCCAAAGTTAGAATATATAAATCCGCCATAAGGTCGATTGTAACTAATCGAGACAAGGTCATATAAGGTAAAAACCAAACAAATGCTGAAAATAACGGGTGGGAGGACTCTACGAAAAATTATGGGCATAAATAAACTTGACTACATAAGAAACGAGGAAATAAGACAAAGCTGTGAACTTCAAAAGATCGACGAGTGAGGCAAAAAAGATCAGAATGGAATAGCCATATATCTAGGATGGAAGATACCGAGATAGCAAAGAAAGTTAAAGACCTGTCTCTTAGAGCGAAAAGATCGAAAAAGAGATGGAAGAATGTGCTAGAATAAAACAAGTTTCAAGCTTGTGAAGAAGTAGAAAAAGAAGAAAAGTGCTCGTAGTGGTGTACTATTTGAACTATTTCAATCAAACATTCATACTAAACTTAAGCGGGCATTTCCACAGTACATTAGATTAACTGACCATGAAGATGGATGAAATTATTAATGTTATATTCCATCCAAACATTAAGTAGTCTTCTTATGTTATGTAATAATTAATTTATTCATTTATATTTATTATTCATGCTATGTATCATAAATGAGATTTGTTGAGCTAACAATAAAATGTATATTAAAAAAATACGAAATGATGTTAAAACACGTCTAATGTCATCAAAATTTCATATTAAATAAACCTGCAAAGCTTGCAACGCACAGCGAAGAGGGGAAGCAAGCTTTTTTGATCACCTGTCGATTGGTGAAAACAGAATTTGGAAATTCCCAGCCGTTCTCGAGTTTTTGCTCGGACGGACGGACGGACAGACAGACAACATGAAGCTAGTAAGTGACTCCGCTTCGCTTCGCCACTTAATAAGTATCAAAATCTTCAATTTTTAAATATAATCAATTTATTCCAGTTAGAGTACCTCCTAAAAATTTTAGTTTTATTATTATTTTAGACAAACGTAAAAATAAAATGCGTTTTTATTTGTTGTTGCAGTATGTTTCTTTTTTGGTTCTTTATTACTAATATCAGGCTGTGAGCGTACTTTTTCCTCTTATAGAATTCATTTTCTCGTCTAAAATTGTATATTTCCATTTTCCGTTCTATTTCTTCGCGCCAGGCTATTAATAAAGCGAGGTTCAATATCTTATGCAAAGTGCTTTGGAAAGGCGACACCCGTTGTTTGATGTGAGCGCTAGAGTTAGCGGGGTTAGCAAAATGAAGGTGGTCGGAGATGCAAAGCAGTCAGCTGCGCCGCTGTAGCGTCGTCTGCATCGCGTGCAGCCAATTAAAATGGAAATTATTCCGGCAAAACGGGATTTATCGGATGGTTAGGAGATGAAACTCGCAGTTGCGATCCCGATGAGCGCCAATACCGGCAAAATGTTAAGTAATGCACATAATAACAAGCAGTCTGTGCGAACGTCTCCCCCCGATGTATTGCCTAGGCAAGGCAATCCCGCGCTTCCGAGGAAAAAGGGCAGCACGCTTACGACCCGATGTAACGTTAATTGAAAGCAGAACATCCTAAAAACCGTTTTTTCGTGTTACAATGAGATGTTGATTTTAAAGCGCGCTGCATGCAAAGTGGTCGTAATATTTTATTTGTTTTCAGAACGAGACAGCCCGAAAAACAGCGTAATTGAGGGAGGTTCAAAAAACACGTCGGTGATACGAAAACAAAATAAAATAACGATATTTTGCTGATAATAAGCGGGATGTTTTTCAAACAACTTACATCATTTCGACAATTTTTGGGAGATCCTTGTGCTGTAGTAGTGAAAATACTAATTCATTTCGTTAGTCTCTAAAAATTGAACATTTATTGAGTTCATTAAGTTTAATACTTGTTAGGGCAGCTGTAACTTATTTATTTATTTTATTTTTTATTTTTGGGTCCGCCAAGCTACTTCGGAATATATCCTCCACATTCCACAGTCCGGTATATTGTGCGAGTATAGTTAAATAAAAGGTTATAGAGAAGCGCAGACTAAGAAGAGTCTGGCAGACAACGCAATGTGCAACAACTACTTGACTCTCCGTCGGAAGCTGATGACTACTCGCTTTGATAGACCACAAAATACTTAAAGCACCAATCGACAATGTCATCAGTGCTTGGGTTTAAAGTGACAGGAAAAGTCTTTGGCCTTTGCACATCATCTAGTTAACGTTTTCAAACAATTTCCGGCTGAACACAACGTACTAGAAATGCCATATCGAATGAGCTTGTCACTAAAAAAAATGTACAATTCATCAGGTAGAAGACAACATTCTTAAACAAATCAATTCATATAAAGCCTTGGGTCAAGATCTAATCATCGGTTATAATCTTAAAAATATACCTCAGAAAGGATACCAGTTTATATTCATATTCATTTATTTATTCAATGCAGGTTTATGCTTTCGATACTTTTATGAACATTTGAAAATTGCTGTAATAATTTCAATATCACTTGGCAAATTTAGCGATATACCAGTCCCTTATATACCAGTCAGCTTCTTACAGTTTCTGTCAAAAGTATTTCAAACATAATTCTACAGAAGTTATGCCTTTATACCAGATTATCAATTTGGTTTTCGGAAAAATTAAGCGACAATTAAACATGTTCACAGGGTTGTGATTAAAATTTTTAATGATGTTGAAGAGTGTACTGCTGTATTATTGGATATCACACAGGACTGTTTTACCTGCTGATTATTTCGAACTGCTGTACTCATACTTAACCAGCCGACATTTTTTTATCCGATATGGCAGCGAGTTAACACATCTATAATTCATCAACTCGGATGTACTTCAGGGTAGTATATGTTAGGTCTTATTCTATGCCTCCACTATTTTTAGCGAATTTCACCAAAATGCCCAGATATATGGTCTCTACTTTGGCCGACGCCGCAATTATTCTCTCTTTGTACATCGATCTTAACATAGCATCTCAACAGCTGCCACTTAGATAAAATCCAGCGTTCTATTTTGTCTATCCATCCATTGGGATGGTTTGTGTAATATGTTTTGTCTATGTGGATATTAAAGCAACTGTTGTTTGTAAAATGTGTTTTAACAATCAATAAAATGTCAATCTTTTGCTCTCGAAAAATTGGTCAATTTCGAGCTGAGCAAATCCATTAGCGTTTCAAGTTGCTTTTCGAATGGCATCTATTATGGGGAATTGATAATTAGCCTGTTGAGTAAATTCAAAATAATACTATTCTGATTCATAACTTGTGTAAACATTGTTTACAATTTGGTTAAAAATTGGGATATTGTGATATCGTTATTGTTGAACAATGCGAAACTTTATTCAATTCTCTCGTACATCGATTCACCCTTGCTGGAGACTTTAATGCAAAACATCCGTATTAAGGCTCCAGACTAACAAACCACGTAGCAGACAACTATATAAAGCTTTTGAAAAGCAACAATTTGATTTCACTTTCATATGGACAACCTACGCATTGGCCCACAGATTGACAGAATATTTCGGATATGATCGATTTTTGCGTCACAAGAGGTATTGCTCACAACTATCTGACAATCTAATCATCTCTAAAATTATCGTCAGACCACACCCCACTTCTAGTAAACCTAGAGCCGCAAGTCTGCTACAAAACCAAACCTCCCAAATCAAGCAATAAAAACACTGACTGGTACGCCTTCTAAATTTAAACTTATTACTGAAAATCGATCAAGAAATTGACGAAGCAGTTGAGCACCCTACAAAAGCGATACAACAAGCCGCATGGAAAACCACCCCTCTCACACACAAAACTGATAAACCCGGACGCTACCCTGAATTTATTGGAAAAGATTAATGAAAAGAAAATTGAAAATGATGGCAAATCACACAAACCCTATCGACAAAACAAACCTCAACCAAGCTACTAGAGAATTAAAGGAACTGCTCAACGAACTAAAGAATCAAGGAATCGCAAACTTCTTGGAGAAACTCTCAGCGACTGAAGCTACCGACGAGTCCTTGTGGAAAGTAGCTAAAAAAATTAAAAATCCCAAAAGAACAAGTCCACCAATCAGAAGATCTGACGGTAATTGAGTCAGAACTGAACATGACAAAGCCAATACATTTGCAGAACACCTTCGTAATGTATTCCAACTCCTCCCAAGGGAGATATCGCTAAAAGAGAAGCTCCTATCCATCAATTATTAGATGCCCCATATCAAATAGATACTCCTATAACCAAATTCAAGATTTCTGAAGTAAAAGATGTCATAACCACCAATCTCCAGCACTGGGCGACGACTTGGTAATAGGAAAATCCTAAAAGAGCTTCCGCAAGAAGGCTACAGAATAATTATCTACATATTCAATGCGATAATAAGAACTGGACACTTCCCATCTCGGTGGAAAATTGCGCAGATCATAACGATCTGGATACCTCGCAAAACGCAGCTGAGGTAGCTATAATACCTATGATATCTAAAGTGTTCGAAAAACTCTTCTTAAAGAAATTAAAACCCATTATTAAAGAGGGAATCCTGATACCCAGCTTTCAATTTGGATAGGTGCATCGAGTAGCCAGAAATATAAGCAAGAGATACTGCTCTGCTAACTTTCTGGATATATTACAAGCATTTGTCAAGATGTGGCACAAAAGTCTGAACTACAAGATGAAGATCAATTTACCTCATCCATTCTATAAAGTGCTCAAATCCTATCTAACAGAACGGCACTTCCTAGTAAAGCCCGGGAAAGTGTACACCTCACTATTCCCAACTACATCAAGAAAGTGTCCTTGGCCCTCTGCTCTATTTAATATACACAGCCAATCTACCAACTACTAACAATATTCAAATTGCCACCTTTGCAGATGACACTGCAGTAATGTCATCGCACCAAGACCCCAATGTAGCAGCTCTATTTCTACAAAATTACCTCAAAAAGATTGAGTGCTGGTTAAAAAAGTGAACAACACAAAGTCAACACACCCACCTTTACCCTTCGCAGAGAAATATGTTTAACCGTGTACCTGTACAACACTCCACTCCCACAAAAGGAGGAGGTGAGATATCTCGGAATCTACCTGGACAAACGTTTAAAACTGGTCAAAACACATATGGAATAAACGTCTCCAGCTAAGCCTCAACTAGCGCAAGATGTATTGGTTGATGGGTCGTAACTCTCACCTGACGCTGGACAACAAACTCCTCCTCTGTAAGGCGATATTAAAACCCACTTGGACTTACGGAACCCAAATATGGGGCTACCAGCGACACAAACATCTCGAAATTGTGATGCTTTCAATCGAAAACACTACGAGCTATCTGCAACGCACCATGGTACGTACCAAACCACGTTATCTACTGAGATCTTCAAATCCAAACCGTCAAAGAAGAAATCGACACCTAGAGTGCAATATACCAGGATCGCCTAAGAAATCATCCAAACACTTTGGCCAAGGACCTACTTATCGCTCGCAGAGTGAAGAGACTTAAACGACACGACCCATTAGAACTTCCGCAAAAAACTTAAGTACTGTTATTATCATTATGTAATTTTATCTAATCTAATAAAATCCATGTAGTAATAAAACTTACACAATGTGAAATACAATTAAGGAGCTTGCCCATTTGCAAGGTACTGATCATAGATGTAATAAGAAAAAGAACTACCTGAAAAAGGCTACAAATTATTAGCATATAGCTTCAATGCAGTATTATGTCTTGAATACTATTTCCGACAGTTGAAAGTTGCAGAAATTGTCATTACCTTGAAACCAGGCAAAACCAAAACAATGTCATGTCATATCGTTCCATTAGCCTATAACCACTTAATTCAAAAGAAGTATTAGAAAGAATAATTTAAAAATAATGAATATCATTATATCTGCCATAAATTAGTCTTGAATATGTGTTTTCTTGTGTTTTCTCATATTTCTTTTTCCTGGTGATTTAAACTTTAACATTCTTTTTAAATCTTATTTTTGCATTAATTTCTCAATATCTGTATTCTTGTATTCTTTCACTTTATCTGATAGAGATTATATATTTTATTTTATCTGATTTGCACATGGTCGATTCCCAATGCTATACACCCTTCTCCTTTTCTTCTTATTTCATATATTTCTATGGTACCCATTTACTTTTCTTAATTCTTGTTCTAGTTCTATCATTCTATGTCTTCTAGCTAATGATCTTACGTTAAATGTTGCCAAATGCAGTATTCGTTTTGTTTTGCGTCGTTTTATAGACGGATATACTGATATTTATTCTTTTAAATCATTATTGCAGACAAAAATATTTTATATGTGCTATATAATCCAAAAATAAAAACTTAGACTAAATGTTAATAAATTAACAGATATTTAAGTCATTCTAAAAAGCATTCTAAGATAATTAAAATTTTTCTTGCATTCATTCCGCTTTTATCTTTACTATTAAACTCAAATGCAAATAATATTTTTGGATTAATTATTAGCAGTAAATTTATTACAGTAAGTCATTCGAAGTCTTGTTGCATTTAAAAGAAGGTAGTCAAAACAAAATCCATGTATTCTAAACAAAGTTATTTAAATTATTTAAAGCTATTGTATTCAAAGGTAAGGCTTGCGCCGTCAGATAAAAGTTTTATTCCATTTAAGTGAAAACGCACAAAACCCATTAACGGCTTTAGGCCATAAAACTGTATGCCAACCACAAATTTGCCATTTCTAAAACCTTTAGAAAATTTATTTTGTTAATGGATAACTCTAATGTATTGCAAGAACTAAACATTTTACTTTAATGTAAAACGTAAATTGTGCTGTTGTGGTAATAACCCAAAAAATTGTATAAACTAATATAGTCAATGCAAACATATGTCCATATATGCATAAGAAATAAAATTATCGATGATTAAGTTTTAAGAATGTAGTAGGGAGTTAGGCCTTACTTTCAAAAACTAGGGCCTTTTAAATGATTTGAGTTGTATGTTTTATAATATGTGCGACTATCTATTAATTATCAGATTGAATATTTTAAAAACATCAACTACCATGTGAATTTTCGTGAGAAGGTATCTAATGTCTATCATACCAAGTCTGTTATAGTACACAAACGCTGTTGGTAAATTTTTTTTAGTCCTTAAAGAATTAAAATACTTTTTATTTTATAAATAATTAGTATTAATTTTTGTTTATATTTTCAACACTAAACACTAGACTAAGGTTTGGATTTAAGCATCATTCAACATTAATTTAAGTCCAAAACATTTAATTAACAAATAAGGGAAAGCTTAATTTTGTTTTTCGTTCATATTTAGAAACGCATATTATTACTGTATTACATATTGGAATTTTTTATATAAATATTCAAATTATTGGTAAAAATCAGTCGCGTAGAGCTTCCTTCGGAAATTTAGGTTTGGATTTTAATATGCAAATAAAATCACTTTATTTTAAAATTATTTTACTTTTTTATTTTTTCGGTTGTATTTAATTTTCATTTAGGTCAAAGCAAAATAATCATTACATGGATTTTTCATTAACAATTTATAGTTACACGTATATTTAATTAACTGATATGTCAAAATAGAAAAAATAGAAATAGAAAATCAACAAGACAATGGAGAAGAAACGGAAATTGAAAAACAGTGGAATAGAATTAAGACAATAACTAATAAAATAGCAGAGAGAACATTGGGGCATCAGAAACATCAACGAAAAGAGGCATGGTTCGATGCAGAATGCCAGGATGTTATAAACAAAAGAAATGAATCACACAGGAAGTATTTGCAGCAAAGAACACATGAAAGGAAAAAGGCATTCTCAGTGGCAAGAAAAAAGGCAGATAAGACATGCAGAAAGAAAAAACGACAATGGATGAATAACCAAGTGATAGAAATGGAAAAATATTTTAAAGATTACAACACCAGAAACGCGTATGCATACATAAAGAAGCTGAGAGGAGGATTCAAACCACAATCTACACTAATGAGAGACAAGAATGGATATATAAACTCAGATATATCAAACACGGCGAGAATACTTTCAGGAACTTCTTGGAGAACATGAGAACATAGAAACAACTCAAGAAGCACAACAAGACGACATCCCCTTGGATCCTCCCACATACGATGAAATCATACAAGCTATCCAATCACAAAAGAACTACAAAGCACCTGGATTTTATGAAATCCCCGTTGAACTGTATAAAGTGGCAGGAGAAAAGCTAACTAAGCAGCTCTATGAGCTGATAACAAAAGTTTGGAATGAAGAAGAAATGCCACAAGACTGGAAGAATAGCGTAATCATACCAATACACAAGAAAGGCGACAAACTAGTATGTAAAAACTACCGAGGCATTTCACTGTTATGCACAGCGTATAAAATATTCACGCACATACTGAATAAGAGACTACTTAATTATACACAAGATGGTATAGGGGAATATCAAGAAGGCTTCAGACAAGGTAGATTCACCATTGATCAATTGTTTAGTGTTAAATAATCCCTGAGAAGAACCTGGGAATTTGACGTTGACGTCCACCAAATATTCGTTGATTTTCGTCAAGCCTACGACTCAATAAAAAGAGACAAATTATACGCCATCATGAATGAATTTGGAATCCCAAGAAAACTGGTCAGACTAATAAAAGCAACAATGACAGAGACCACGGCATACGTTAAAATACAAAATCAACTGACTGACCCGTTCGAAATAACCAAAGGATTAAAACAAGGCGATAGAATGGCCCCTACATTATTCAATATTGACTTAGAATATGCCACACGGAAAATGTCAATTAACCCCCACAACATTCTGATCAACAAATCAACACAACTTGCAGCGTACGCCGATGATATTAACATAATGGGGAGATCAACGATGGAAACAAAAGAAATTTACATAGACCTAGAAAAACAAGCAACGGAAGTGGGGCTAAGAGTAAATGTAGACAAAACTAAAACTCTAACACAAACACGCTCAAGAAGAATTTACAAATCGTTACAATAGGTGATGATAATATTGAAAGGGTCCAAGACTTTATATACCTAGGAATAAACATAGCAAAAGATGGAAATGAAGAAACGGAAATTAGAAGAAGGGTCGGTCAAGCGAACAAAGCATACTATGCCATGCTGAACAAATTTTAAGTCCCACGATGTCCACAAAACAATAAAGTCAGAATTTACAAAAGCATAATAAGAACAGTAATAACTTACGCACGTGAAGTATGGGTAATGACACAAAAAATGGCAAACTACATCGATGCATTCGAAAGAAAGATACTAAGAAGAATTTTCGGGCCAAAAGAAGATAACGAAAACTGGAAGTGCAGATACAGCCATGAAATATACCAAGAGTACAGAGAATTACCCATATCCGATTTCGTAAAGATACAGAGACTAAAGTGGGCAGGACACGTCGTGAGGATGAATGAAAAAAGAGTACTGGTATCAAGGATGAAAGGACGAAGGCCAGTGGGAAGACCTCGGAAGAGGTGGTAGGAGGAGGTTGCCAGAGATGCAGACGACATACTGAAAGCTAAAAACTGGAAGAGAGTGGCAACAGACAGAGATGGATGGGGAAGATGCCTAAAGGAGGCCAAGGCCCGAATCGGGCTGTAGCGCCATTGGATGGATGGATGGATATGTCAAAATAATATTGAATAGCTTGAGAATGTTATTATATTACTATTTTTAACGTTTTGTAATGATTTCCAACAATAATTGAGTGAAATTTTTTGAGTAAATTTAGTATTAAATATAAAATCTTCACTTTTAAAATAGATAAATTAAATATTCTAAATATCTACATATTCAGTCGTTTTGTTAATCAAATCCATATAAGTTATTGAGTATAATAGTCATAACAATTAATAATAATTAAAAAATTATAAATTGCAGTAAATCTGCAAATAAATGTTTTTTTTTACTTTTAGGCTTTTTTAATAATGCAATCTACTATAATCTCAGATTGACAGTAATACTAGTGGCGTAACTTCTTTAACACAATTTGTATATCGAAGAGAAATGTGTAAAAATTTGAAGTCATATATAAAATGTAAGCTAGTAAATAAGGAACAGCACGATTTAAAGTCGCAGAAGGTTATCAAAAAAATACCTTTAAAGAAATGTGTTTCTTGCAATCGCTTACAGGTAGTATAAAAACACCCCAAAATGTGTATTTACGTTAATCTTTAATTAATTTATTTAAACTCGAATTACTATAATGAGGTACGCAATAATTTAACAAAATATGGATTAAATAAGTTCAGTAAATAAATCATCATCACCATCATCACAGCTATATCATCCATCGTCGGGTGTAAGCCTACCCTTGCACTTTCCACTGTTGTCGATCTTTGGATTTTTGCATCCAGTCTATACCTGCAAATTTCTAACGTCGTCAGTCCATCTTGTTTGTGGTCTACCTTTATTCCTCTTGTGACTTCGTTGCCTCCATTCAATTATTCGACGTGTCCATCTATTGTCGTTTATCTTGGCTATGTGGCCTGCCCAATTCCATCTAAGTTTACACACTTGATGTGTCACTTTTGATCTTTTCCGTATCATCATTAGGTATATGATCACGAAGTGTAATTCCTATCATGCGTTTTTCCATTGCAAGTTGTGTAACTTGAAGCTTCTTTATTATGCTGTTATTAAGATACAAGATTTTCTACCATATGTTAATGTCGGAAGTATGTGTTGGTCAAAGACTCTTGCTTTTAATATATTCGGTATTGGAGATTTCAAAAGTTTTTGCAGTTTAGCGAATATGGCCCATGCTAATGATATATGTCTATCTAAATCAGCTTTTAAGTTATCTTTTGATAGTATGAGTTTTTGTCCTAGGTAAATGTATGAATCCACCTTCTCTATTGTGTGATTGTCAACTCCCAGATTTTCATTTTCTTTATCCTGTATTATTTGATTGGTCATGTACTTCGTTTTTATTGTATTCATTTTTAGGCTAAATTGTTTTGATTGTTGATGTAATTCTTGTAACATTTGCTGCAATTCTTTTTTATCAGTGGATATCAGAACAATGTCATCGACAAAGCGCAGATGGTTTAGCTTCTCCCCGTCGATATTGATGCCTTTGTTATCCCATTTTAGTTCTTTGAACATGTCTTCAATCGTAAGTGTAAATAACTTAGACGAAATCGAGTCTCCTTGTCGCACTCCTCTATCGATTTTAATCTTCTTAGTTTTCGCATGGAATATAATTTGAAATGTAGCATTTTTATACATGTTTTGTATTAAAGATGTATATCTGTATTTTAACATTTCAGCTATAACATTGTCTTTGTCTGATGCTCAACCATTGCATAGATTTTTTAATAATCTGGTGATTTCTTCGATTATTATATTAAGTATTTCTTCTGATCCTATGTTTTAATTATAAGTCTATCTTTTTGTGTTTTATCATGTGGCGGCTTTATCTTAGCTTCGTATAGTGTATCATTTATTAACTTTGTTATGTTGGCTTTTCCTTCCGACATTGATCTAATTAAGTTGAATCATTCCTTTGAAAGTTTTCTAGTTGCATAAAAGTCGCATTAAGGTCCCATTTTTTGGTTGAGAAGACGTTGTGCATCATGAATACACTCTTACAGGCCAAACAATGACTAAAAAGTACTACCTTTATATTATTCGCCGGTTGTGAGATACAGTATGACAAAAATTTGGTAGCTTCATTACAATAAAGCGCCTACCCATTCGTCACATCTTATGTTGAACTTTTTGCCGAAATATTAAATTATGCAGGTAATTGAGTCACTTTATAGCCCAAATGTACCTGGTTGTCCAAACATTTAATACAATTTTAAGATAGGGGAGATTTCAGAACATCGTAAGATTCATGCTAGTACAAGGAGAAAGTTATTCGCTATTCTATCACAGAACTTTGCAGAATTTTTTGAATAATGAAAATAACACTAAAAGACAACTCCGTCTGCGAGGACAGGTGACTGGATCGAGTAGCTCATCAACCTCCCTTGTCGGCCCCAAGCCCGGGTAAAGGATAAATAGATTTTCTCCAGGCGAGTAGAGAAACTAACTTGGAATCTCGCACCGAAAAATCATTCTGGGGAGAGCAAAAATTCGTACCCACAGAAACAACAAGACAAACAAGAGAATTAAAAACACAAAACCTCACTTACAAACGAACAAAGTTGATAAAGTTAAAACAAAAATAAGAAAGGAGTAGAAAACATTTCAGTCTTAACGTGGAATGTACAAGGACTTACAAATAAAGAAGAAGGGCTAGGAAGAAAGTTAGAAAAGATAGAATGTGACATAGCGGTAATCACCGAGACCAAAAAGAAACTAAAAGCTACCCAATTATTACAAAAACATTCAGCGGAGTAAATAAAGAGACGAGAGCAGTAGCAGGATTTGCAATCCTAATACATAAAAAACACTTCGATAGCGTACAAAGTTACAAATACATTAACGAATGTATAGTAAACGTGAAACTAAAAACTAACAGAGGATATATGACAATGTATGGAAAAAACTAACAGAGGATATATAACAATATATGGAGTATACAGCCCCAAAGAAGGAAGAAAAGAAAACACCGAGGAGTTTTATGACACATTACAAAAAGAGATAAACACTAAAAATAAAAATTATTGCCTGTTAATAATAGGTGACCCAAATGCGAGAATGAAAAACCAGCCCGTGCCAGGCATAGTAGGAGTAAATAAAGAAAATACACTAAATAACAAGGAAACATCATTAATAAATTTTGCTTTACATAATAAACTAAAAATTAATAACACCTTCTATAAGAAAAAAGATATTCACAAATACACCTTGGACCCTAAAAGCGTGAGAAACATAGTAGACTGCCTAAAACAAACGAAAATTGTGCAAAGTTAGTCCTAGACACCAGAGTTTATAGAGGATGTGAATTAAGGATAGACCACTACTTAGTCATGGCGAAGATCGTGATGTATAAAAGACAGAACAAGGTCCAAAATCCCCAAGCACAACGAACAAAACAGTACACATACAAAATAAATCTTCTCAAAGACGAGACCATATGGATACTATATCAGAACAGATTGAATCAGCATCTATTAAAATACCCAACAACAGACTATATTAATGAAGAATGCAACAATATAACAAATTCGACACAACAGGTAGTAGACAAAGCTTTAGGAAGACGACCCAAAATGAATAAAAGGAAGGACTTAAAATATATGATGAAGAACTGGCAGAAACAAAGGTAAAACGAAGGTGATGATATTACACGGAAAGACTGCCATAAGATCAAAAATTATCGTAAATAAAACGATATTGGAGCAAGTCTGGCACTTAAAATATTTAGGCTGTGATTTCTTGCACAAGTTTTTCGCTGACTACAGATGGGTGGCTGCTTTGCCTTATCGTGCACCTTAATGCATTAATCTTTAAACATGGGGCACCATTGACATACGACACTTTTACTCATTACATTTGGCCCATAAACACCACACAGTTCGCAGTGAATCGCAGCTGTCGAAAGTTTTTCGCACAAAAAAATTGTATTACTGCACGCAATTTACGTTTGGTCGAATTTTCTATACCAGCATTGATTTTCAATTTATCTGGCGTACAAGTATATTGCAGCACAACCTTTGTCCTCCACCCCGTACTACCTACTGAACTGTTGCATACAGCGTCACAGATCAGGCGTCGCTAGTATCGCCTATTGCTCACACATGCTAAAACTAAGGAATCTTTTCAAATTGCCCCCAAATATGTTGAAATATAATATGTTTGTCATGAGTACCTCAAACGCTAAACACAAAAGAGCAATGTTAGATGTGTAAAGCAAATATTTTCAAAATCCAATTTAACTTATATTACACTAGAAAATGTAATTAAAAAAAGTGGCTGTGACAGCTTTTGTTTGATGAACTTGAGGGAAGTTTTAAAGAGAAGATTTAATTTAACAACGAGGGAACGGACATTCAGACGTCCAATACGTATTATTTATTTTTAAGAATTAATATTTAATTTCCAGAGTTTGAACGGTGAATTTTGCGCAAAACGTTTTTCTTTACGCATTTATTCTGTTTGATATTATAAATTCTTCCAACTATCACTCAAAATTTATTTAACTTTAAGGTTTATATCTATTTATAAACAAACTAGTAGAAAGATATAATTAAACGTATTTTTTATGCTGCTTGCTTATAGTTTCTTAGCTTATAGTATGTTAAATCATGTAGTAACAAAAAATAAAATAGCTGTAATAGAGAAAATTATTTTTAAAATGTATAATTGGCAGAAAGGCCTTAATAATACCAAAACATTTTTTAGTACAGTGAGTATAAATTTTATTATTTAAATAACTGAATAAATGACAGACGGCTTTGTATAATTGCGTAGTGATTTAATTAAAACAAAAAATTTCTGGTGGTTTAGGGTTTACACAACATATCACGGTGCATTATTCGGCTCAACAGGAAGTTTGTGAGCAAACATGTTACGTGTGTGGTCAGACGACAGATTTCAATCAGGGGCATTAAAACCGAGCTTGATAGCAGAGTTAATTGGAAACTGGAAAGCTGCGATAATTACTGAGATATCTATTGTGTTTTTTCAGCAGGCGCGCTGTGAAGGGTTGGCCGGTTACAGCAAGAGTAATCGAGAAGTGGCCCTTCAATTAACCCAAGCAAAACATTCAGGGGCTGCTATGGATGGCAAAATGCTGACAACTACAATTCATCTCGTTTTCCAACATCAGCTACTAGCAATTCGAACGTGCTAAAATAATGAGCAATTTGCTCGCGAAGAAAGGTTTTAAATTTGCGGAGGTCGAAAGAGTTCTTCGCGTTTTGCTGCAGTTACGCGCTCGGGCAACTCGACCTCAAAACATGGAGTTGCTTAGCAACTACAGGTTCAAGAATATTACAGGTAAGTATCACGGCATCTGAACTTTGAAGGCTTGCCTCGGATGAAAATTAGCTGAAGCGATTTATGGCAGTCAACACATGTTTGCCGAGAATTGTCTGTCTTTCATTTAAAACTTCAAAGGCAATTGAAGCACGTACCTGAGAGTGAATAGCGCTAAGGTGCATCTGAGCCACCCGCAGGTCAAACCTCTTCATTGAAATGTCTTCTTGCAGTTCGTTAGCTTTGTTGTAAGCGCCGACTCCAGGGAACGCTGCTGAATGCGTAGGAGAGTCTCCAAGGAATCGTGGATTTGCCTAATTTGCGCTTCCAGGTCCGCGGACTCCTTCTTGAGAGCGTCGTGTGCGGGCTGCACTTGGACCGCCGACAGGCGATCTATAACAAGCTCATCCTTCAAGGGCGGAGGGATGTTATCCTGCAAAAAAGAGTTGCGTTGGAAAGCTACCGCAAAAAATCATGACGCACGTTTTGCAGTTCCAGTTCCACTCCGTCTACGGCCTCTGGCGCCGGTGGTTGAGGGGCAACGAACGGTCTTCTAAGGATGAGCCCGCGCCCTTGAGGGGCTGGAAGAGCTCGTGCCAGGTGGGCCAAGTCTGACGACCCAGACACAACCCTGCACTGAGAGACCAGGCTTTCGTATCTTCGGTGCCTTTCGGTGGCCTGTAAAAGCAGATATGTTAAACTAGAAATAATTAGTTAAAAAGTTTGAATAACAAACGAAAAAAATTTTCATAAAACTTTGATATCTGATGCAATTTAATTTAATTTAATGAAATCCCTTTGAGGATTTAAATTAAAGTTTATTATGCCCCCTTTTTTGTTTGTAAATAATAGTTTATTTTATCTTTAATTACCTTAAACCAAAATCATCAGTAGTATAAAACCTTATTTTTTTATTATATAATATAATTGAAACATTCGTAAGGTAAAAAAAATATCGGGAAGTTTTTTATATTTATATAGCAGTGGAAATAAATTTAAAATTATAGAAGCAATAATTATTGAAATTAGTGATTTGTTGCAAATAAAAACCTTTTTGTAAAAATAATAGCGGCATTTACATAAAAAATTCTATAAGCTGTATCCTACTATAACTTAAATCGTATGTAGATAATTTAACAATAACTGGCATAGTTCTAAACCAACCAAATAATGTTTGATATATTTTTGTAAATGTCATAGTTATTTCTATAAATTATTTGATTCACTAATATATAATATCTTGTAATGTATGCAGTATTAGTTTTCAAAATGTGTGTGTTCTATGTACAGTTTTCTTTTCCTGTTGCCTAACGCCCTTCTTTAGAATTTTGCTAAAAACTAAAATATGTATACAGTTAAATGTTGAAACAATTTACACATGTGTAGTGCTACATTAGATTTCATTATTTTTTCGTTTTTCGGGAAGTTTGTGGGCTAATATAGATGCACATAGATCTAACTTTAAATTTTGCTGGTTATCTATAGATGCACAGTTTTTATAGTTATTACGTCCTGTGCGTTATTATTAGTGAAGATTGACATATCACTGTGTATACGAACCTTATTATTTAAGAAAAACCATTTGAATCAACAGCGCTCTTATGTACAAGAATGTATTTTTCAAATTTATACTTTACAAAAAATTTAAAAATCAATTAAGAAATCTATTCTCTAGGTTTCTCTGCTGTTAATTGTTTAGTTTATATATTTGTAATGATTGACAAGAAAAAGCTTTCAATATTCATTTTTAAAGAGAGGCTCAAATTGAACAAAACATTTAAAATTCGTGCTTTTTCTTGCTTTGCGTTCGATAACTCTGATCATTTGATGTGTCGTCTAAGGAAGCTTCCAATTAGTACATACAAAAGGTTATATAATAAAACAAAGCGATAATATTGTTAAAGCGGATTGAAAATTTACTGAAAATTTTGCGGAGATAGTAGTAAAGCTCCTTGGAATTTTTGGTCGAAGCAACACATTAAATTAATAAACTCTCCAAAGGTTGATTACAAAATTTGATATAACTGGATTGGTAATGGTTACAAGCATCGTGGATATCAGAGTGGAAATATTGCCATAGTCAATCAAAGTGCTGCCGAAAATTCAAAAACATCGATTCGGCATCGCTCACAACAACTGACCATTTCAATAAGCCCTCTTCAGCGAATACTCACTAAAGACATATACTTTCATGTGTAAAAAACTGCGTAAAAACTTAAATTTGCTGACTGTTCTCACCGCTGACAATTCGTTGATTTATCAATTGGTTTTTAAAATATCATAAAATTGATTCTTAGTTTAGTAAAAAATCAACCTCAAAGAGAGGCATTAACAACATTGTAGCATTTGGCTCTTAGAATTCATAATTCAGTCAATGCACCTCTCAACGAGACGCAGTTTGATGTCGATTTTAAGCAGGTCCATATTTTTTTAAAGATGATGCTGGAAATACTGTAATTGTAAATGATGATTGTTACCGTAAATTGATAATTTAAATTTTTTTGGCACCAATTGGGCAAATGTAGTTCCAGTAGAACGGAGAAGTTTTCAATGCAGTTTGAGCAACAGTCGATTTACTACATCATAAATTCCCTGATTACGTTTTTTATGAAATTCCGACATCAATTAGTTAAAGCAGCGTCTTGTGATTTAACATCGTGCCTTTTTTGTTTGTTTTTGTAGATTTTTTACCTGAAAACTAAGGTATAAGCCAGCAAATCCACAAACAGCTGACGTCATTAAAAACGAAATTCTTCATTTTATTGATAAAAAAATCAGAATATGTGCGAAGTAGTAACTGTGGGAAAAATGGCCAAACACAAAAGGATAGTGAAGGATTTTTGGGAGTGTCCGAGTGGTAGACGACTCCTTCTGTATTCGTGGAACGGCGCGAGAGATTAAGCGTATACGCGAATTTGTAATGGGCGCGCAGGAGTTGCATAAATAAGTGCTGGTATGTAATCTGCAAATGTCAGAAGAACTTGGTGCCGTTTAAAGTCGCTAGTCCTAACTCGGGTTTGTGTGGTTTTTCCAAGTCATGTAGTAAGGGGAATACCAAGGCAGGTAAATTTGCAGCCACGATGTAACAGGAGTGAAATATTACATTGGAGTTGATGGTGATCAATAGTGATAGTGAATAAGTGACAATTTTGTACAAAAATAACAAAAAACCCTGAAAATAATGCACAATAATAAACCTAACTAAAGAACCTAGTAATAACCTAAGAAATTAAAAATCACACTTTCTAAAATCGATAAGTTAGAATTGAAACGTAAAGGTAAAATCACTTGAATATCATAAAGTCACCTGATATCTGAAGGCCGTTGCGCTACCAACTGTAAAAGCCCGCGAAATCAAAAACCACAAAAACCCGTGAATTTCAAACTTCAACTAATAATAATAGGGGATCAAACACCAAACATGAAAAACATGTTCAGCCAAATAATGAGTCAGCTAACCTGGCTTAATAATAAAATGGTCACAATGAAGCGAAAAATAAAAACAGAATCATTAAAATACGTGAAAATGTAAAAAACTTAAAAAAAATTAAAAACTTAGAGAGATGCGAAAAAAACTGAATTATATACAGAATACCAGAATATTAAAATAAAACACAAGAAAAATTAATTGAAACAATAATAAAAAAATACAAACATGAAAGTACCCACATAAAAAAAACAGATTTTATATACAGAATTGGGAACACAGACAAACATAGACCCATAAAGTTAGGTCTTGCCGCAACAAAAACATTTTTTTTTAGAAAGTGTAAAAACTAAAAATAATAAAAATTGGAATGAGATGAGATATGAGCAAAACAGCTGGTAAACTAGGAAAAAACTAATGCCACACCTTAAGGAGTCCAGGGAAAAATGATATAACAACAAGCTAATAGTAACCAACAAAGCCTACACGCTAGAACAATTGCAAAAATCGAAGGAAGAAAATACCCAACGAACCACAGGACAGAAAAGACCTAAAGAAGACTCGCTACCAACAAGTATAAGAATAGAACAAGACTTGAAGAAGAAAATAGGTCAAAATTTAGAAAACTCTACAGGAGGTTGGTCAAGGGGCTAGCCACCTCTCTCTAGAAAACAAAATCGGTTAGGAAGGCTCGATAAAACAAATAATTAAAAATAAATCCCTGGAACGTTAAAACACTTTACAAAACTGAAACTTTATAAATACTTACTGGAATCCTAAGTAAATATAAAATAAATATAATAGCAATACAGAAAATGAGGTGAGAAAGAAATGGAATCTTAAATACCAAAACTATACTAGGGGTCTTGAATCAAAACATGTTAATGGAACTGGTTGCCTAGTAGGCAACCAAATAAAACATATAGCACTAGACTTCAAAGTAATAAATGACAGAATACGTGTAATCAGAATAAAAAGTATCTTTTGATAAATTTATATACGCCAATTGAGGACAAACCTGATACGACAAAATAAGAATTTTACGAAAAACTAAAAGCAGTTTATAAAAAGTGCCCTTCAAATGATATAAAAATTATCTCGGGAGATTTAAATACTAAACTAGGCAAAAAAGGGTAGGGAAATACAATCCACACCCTAAAAGCAACGACAACGGAAAACGACTAATACAACTAGCAGCTTCACCGAATATGGTTATTGCAGACACAAGATTGTAGTATAAACTGATTCATAAAATGACATGGAAATCACCTGATAAAAAAACTAAATGCAATAGACCACTGAATTATAAACGCAAGGCACAAATCAAATGTGCAAGATGTCAGAACGCTCAAAGGGTACAACATTGACCTAGACCACTTTATGATGATGATCAAGGCAAGAACGAAAATCTCACTTATAAAAGAAGAACGGGGCCAACATATCAAAAAATAAAACACCCAAAAAACTTGAAAACCTAAAACTCACCACTGCATTTGCAAAAAACCTAGAAAACAACCCCAGAGATATTGATACCACAAATAATTAAAGAAAAACAACATTACTGCTCAAAAGTAAGAACAGAAACAGCAAAAAGCATACTGGGTTATAAAAAAACCAAAAGAAATTAGTGGTTTGACGACAATACAATAAACACACAGAACAGGAATACCAAACCTTACTAAAAGAAGAGAAAAAATTACTAAAAAAGGAAAAGGAAACCTATCATAAAAAATTAAAAAAGTATAAAAAAAGACTATATCAAACGGTAAATAACGTAAGAAAATAATTTAAATCCAGAACCAGAAATGCAGAGATAAATAGGGCAACATTATAAATTAAAAAAAACACAAAAATTACATCGCAAAAACATTATGAGAAAGCACTAAATTAGAATGAGGAAGATTTAAAAAAATAATGGAAATGGATAAACAAATATTAAAAGAAGACATGGAAGAAGAAAATTGTTAGGTGCCATAAAGGAATAAAGTTAGAAAAGCAACCTAAAAACAGCAGAGCAGCAAATCACCGGTATCAAACAACTTAGCAGCTGAGCTAATTAAAAAAATGTGGAAAATCTATAGATGAACAAATATATCATCTAATAAAACAAATATGGGAACAAGCCAAAATACCTAATAAATGGAACATTTGTATCATTTGCCAATTGGATAAAAAATGTATCCAAACGGATCAATAACTCTCCTTCATATAGCATATAAAATACAAATATTCTCGTAAGCAGAATACAACTACAAGTAGAGACAGAAGCCGAAAACTACCAATGCGGTTTTTGCAAGGGAAGATCTGCGACACACTAAATAAGGGCTCTCAGTCAAATTGCCCAAAAAACCTGGGAAATAAACATTGAGACCCATTATCTTTTTATCGACTTTAAAGCCACATATGGAAGTATAATTAGACAAAAACTATACGCAGCACTAAAAGAACTTGGAATAAGAAAAACCTGATAGGACTAACTATGCTAACAATGGATAGGGTAGAAAACAAAATAAGAATTCAAAACGACTCTACGAACAGGTTTAGCATAAACACAAGATTTCGACAAGGTGATGCGCGTTATTTAATATAGGTTTAGAGAAAGCAGTTCAAAAAACAGGAATCGAGAATGTGGAAACGATTTTTAACAAGTCCTTGCGTGTGCAGACGACATTGATGTAATTTGTAAAATGTCCCCAAACCTAAATATATGTCCATCAACAGACAAAGTAGTAAAAACGGTGCAAAAGTGTTTGCGATAAACAAATATCGTTTTAAAAATGTGCAAGAATTTGTTTACCTTGATGCGCTAATTACAATCAATAACAATAATAATGCTTAAATACTAAGAAGCATAATATTAGCCAACAAAACGTACTTTGGACTGGCAAAGCAACGACAAACGGACTGGTTATCTATAAAAACCAAGTTCAACATGTATAAAACTCTATTAGACCAATGTTAACACATAGGGCTGAAACATGAACGATGACCACCAAACATGAAAACAGCCTAGCAACATTTGAGAGAAAAATATTTAGGAAAATCATAGGATCTATATAGGAAAATGAAGAACGGAGATCTACAGAAAACCAAATATAATTGAAATTATCAAATCAGTCAGATTTCAATAGGTAGGTCATATAGTCCGACTAAATGAAGAGCTACCACTTCAGAAAATATTTAACAATAACCCTGAAAGAAAACGAATAGTTGGATGTCAAAGAAATAGATATATAGATGAAGTAACACATAACCTGAAAACATTATAGATAAAAAATTGAAAAGAAAAAACAAAGGATAAGAAGGCATGGAAAAGAATTATCGACCAGGCCCTCAAGGGGGTGTAGTGCAAAGGATGATGATGATGTAAGAGAAGTATTATAAAAGACAGGGTAGTTGCGGTAGTATTGATGTAGTGCCGTAAGGCAAAGCGCCAGCCAACAGAATATAAACGTTTAATTTTAGTGCTCAACGTATTTAGTTATTCAATGAATTGTACGTTTTTCAGCAAAACTTTTAAGATATGTATTGTTTGTAATATTTTATTTTATATTATTAGCAATCAGTTTTGTTTTCATTACTAGAAAGGAACAGCGGGACCAGTTTCCTTAATTGTATCGAACTATTTTTAAGGTAAATTTACGTTTACATATTCACATATGTGGTTGATATTTAAAATGAAATTCCGTAAATACAAAATAAGCTTTAGCTCTGAATTTTTTCGGTTTAAATGAAGCAAAAATAAGATTTATATAAACCAAAAATAGCTACAGGTATGATAGCACAAATATTTAGGTCGTAGGGCAGATCTAGCAGTAAAAAAAGAAGCAGTAAGATAATACATTTTTAAATTAAAATGAAATTATTTGGGATTATTCGAAATTATTTGCAGAAACTTGCTTACAACATTGCGGAGCCTAATGGAATCGTGCACAGATTTAAACATGAACAAGTTGATAAAAAATAATGCAACTATTTTATCATTATTTACGTGCGGAATTGGCATTTGATTCTGAAAGTGTAAAGACATGCATGCCGTCGCTTTGTTAAAAGATCAAGTGCTGCAATAGTTAAGTGATAGTGAGAGATCGGCCAGTTACTTTAGATCCATCTGGCCTAGCTGACTTTACTGGTAAGTGGGTAACTACTTTTATTATCGCGCGGAATGAATTTTACGCAGCTCACAACGAATGTAGCGTTCGGATGGCCTAATCAGACACCACTTTTTAACAGCAGACACAATTATTATCAACCTCCTTATCCACTAAAACACAATTTTTTCACCTTTAACCCTGATAACTTACAATCATCAGTTACTTTCCCAAATACACCAGCTTCTGCTCCTGCATTGAATTAATATGCTGCAGCTATAGTTTACGTCCCTTACAATGCAACCAACACAGCAAACTTCTGAGGAAAATCAAGATGTAACGCAGGAAAATACCCACGACTGGCAAGTAGTCAAAAAGAGAAAAACCCGATCCTACAAAAATATGCAGATGAACTCAAATTAGTCTTATCTAAATAGACACAACAGATTTTTCATCATTTATAGACAATGGCGTTAATGATGACGTTAATATGCAGAAAAATGAGTGAACTACCGCAACTAAAATTTAAAAAAACAAATTAAAACCACCCCCAATATTTATATATGGCTTAAGTAATATTAAAGGCATGGTAGACAATCTCCGAAAGTTACCAATGATTAAACATACCATAGCAAGGCCCTAGCAGATAATACCGTTAAAATCAACGCCCTCGACATTGATACATACAGAAAGCTAATCACCCACCTAAAAGATGAAAAGATAATTTACCACACCTATCAACTAAAGCAAGAAAAATCCTACAGAATTGTTATAAAGAACCTTTACCACTCAATCCCAATTGATGATATACAAGCGGAACTGGAAGGAACTAGTCTCAAAGTCCGCAATATATTAAATAGAAGGCCCAGAATAAGTAAAGAAAAGTGGAATAATACATATTCCACTAAACCATTCATCTGCGTAAAATGCGGTAAGTCGTACAACACTTTCACATGTATTAAGACAAGAGATACCCCAGCAAAATGTGTACTCTGTAGCGGCGACCACCCGGCTTACTATAAAGGCTGCAAGGCCTATTAAGATCTCTTGTATTTAAGACATAAATTAAACCACACATTACAACATAATTCTAATGCCACAAGATTACCCCCTAATACCCTTCCTAAAACTCGCTTTACCCATAATACCCCTGAGACCATAAACAACAAGTATGTGAACACTCATAATATGTTTTGTGCGCAAGCAACTTCTGAAACAGGCGTCGGTACAAGAAATCACTCATTCTCTATGGCTACTCAGCAATTGACTTCCTTCTTATCAGAATTTAAAACCATGTTTGTCCAGACGATGCAACAGAACTCTATGATACTAAACTGATTCACAAGTCTGGTCAACAAACATTAACAATGGCGAAGTATACAAGAATTGCAACCTAGAATGCAAATGGTCTTGTTAACCTTAAACTTGATTTAATACCATTTCCACAAACCCAAAAAATTAATATTGTGCTTATTTCGGAGGCTCATTTTGCTGACAGAACTAAAATTTAGATTCCTAACTATACCGTGTGCAGCAACTGTCATTATGATGATACTGCGCATGGTGGCTCCACTATCCTCATTCGCAACAACATCTCGCATTATGAGCTTCCTAAGTATCAAACAGCACATGTACAAGCTACTAGTGTAAAAATTAATGCCTCATATTGGAACTATACTGCAACAGTCATCTATTGCCACCCTTGCCATACAATAATGGAAGATCAATTTAATACTACTATAATACTAGTATTAACTTACAACAAAGAATAAAAAACCTAAAAAATTAGACAATACGGTTCAATACTTCACTGAATTTATTCAGAAAGCATTTTGGTTGTCCGCATCTAAATCCAATGTAATATAAGCAAACACTAAGATAGTACCTCTCCAAATCTGTGAACTAATTGCTGAGAAAAGACAGGCCAGAGAAAGATAAAACAGATCTAGTAATCCTGCAAATAAACGAATTAACAACAGATTGACTAGAAGACTCAGAAACCTACTAAAAGAAAATCAAAATTCAAGTTTTGAAAACTACATTACAAAGCTAAATAAAGACCACTCTAATTAGAGGGCCACAAAAAAGTTTGAGCGTCTCCAAATTAACGTACCACCAATACAAAAACAAGATGACACCTGGGCGAGATCCGATATCGAAGAAGTCGAAGTATTCTCTCACTATCTCTCAGAAGTTTTCTTACTATTTGACGAAGTGCCATCTGTAAACTCTCAGGAATAGCTAACTTCCCACCACCAAGCAAGTCGTTTATCCCTAATGAAGTCAGCAATGGTATTAAGAAGTTAAGTAACCATAAAGCGTCAACTTATAATTTAATAACAGCACAAATCTTGAAGCATCTTCCAAAAAAAGCCGTCGCTCTTCAGACCACTATCTTCAATCGGATGCTATGTCTGACTTACTTCCCCATATAATGGAAATACCCACAGGTACTAATGATACGTAAGCCGGATAAACCAACACACTTAACTAGCTCATACAAAGTAATCAGTCTGTTGCTCCTCTTTGTAAAACTATTCTAAAAGCTTCTCCTGAGTAAACTACACGACGATTTAGACATAACCGCCCGGATACCAAATTATCAATTCGGATTTAGGAAACACCACTCAACAGTTCAACAAACCCACCGAATTATCAATTTAATATATGATATATGCTTCGAGGAGAAAAAGTTTTTCAGCGCAGCCTTTCTGGGCATCAAACAGACTTTCGACAAAATTGTGGCATGTCGAGCTATTATATAAATTAAAGCAACGATTACCGAGCACCTATAACCTTTTGATAAAATCATAGCTTACCGACCGCACTATATCGTAAAACGTAACAATCAACTCTCTACATATCACCCAATAAAAGCAGGTGTACTACAGAGCAGCGTCCTTGGTCCCTTCCTCTATCTCCTCTACACATTTGATATCCCAGAAACCGACAATACCTCTATTGCTACATACACGGACGATACCGCGGTACTTTCTACACATCAACACGCAGCTGAAGCTACACTACATCTACAAACACAGTTGAACCAACTCAGTGATTGGATGAACATTTGAAGAATCAAGGTAAAAGAAAACAAATCTCTACAAGTAACACAATTTGAAAAATCACGTCATAACATTTAAGGATATTTCTTTGCCGGTTAAAACAGAGACCAAGTATGTTGGACTCTACCTAGACAGACAGCTAATCTGGTCTCCACATCTTAGAGCAAAAAGGAAGCAGATTGACCTAAAATTCAAGCAAATGTATTAGCTGTTTGAACCTAAATACAAGCTCTCAACTGAAAATAAAGTCCTGCTATATAAAATAATCCTTATGCCCATCTGCAGATATGGTATCTAACTCTGGGGGTCCGCCAAGAAGACAAATATAAATATTGTACAACGAGCACGAAACAAAATTCTTCAAGCCCTTGTAAATGCGCTTTGGTTTGTAAGCGAAACTATCTTATCCTACAACTCATGGACTCCCTACCAACAAGAAGGCTGAGCAAACAATGGCTTATAGATCTGAACTGATAAGGAATAAAATTCAAGTCATTCCAGTAAACCCCAAGAGAATAATCGCTGGATAAAAATCCTTAGATATCTCAACAGACAACATAATTACTTAATACTTTTATAATACCCGAATAGGTTGTAAATTTGCGATTTTATTAATAAAAAAATAAAAAATATATACGTGCTACGAACTTAATTACATGACAAATGAATTATTTTTTAAATGATGAAGACAATCTATAATAATTGTAAAACCATCTAAAAATGGATGAGCTTACCAGTAAAAATTTAGAAGTTTACACTTGCAAGAAGTTATAAAACTACTACCACCACCAGCATTTACCATGTATAGGCTGGTAGTCTGGCGATGTGTCATTTTTAAGCTTCTTATTTCTCATTATAATTAAGCAACAGATACGAGATTTTGCGCCAAACTCTAAAAACAATGCAATTCAAGGTTTCAACGTTACTTGGAGAAGCGTATGCTACTTTACTTGAAAGTACTATAAGTGGTTTCGCAAAATGCAAATAGGTAAAATTTGTAAGTACTTCTGGACGCAAGCCCAAATGAAAAGCAAATAGATATTTTACTGGACATGGAAGAAAATCACTATTACTAAGCGTATTAAACAAAAAACGCTAATACACCTACAGCAGAGCTTACAATTGTAGAGGAAAAAATAAATGCATTTCTGAAATATCTTCTGTTCTTAGTTTTCAGAAAGATATAAACAAGCTGCCTCCATTTTAATCAAATAATGTCCGATAATCTTACAAAAATGAGTTAGAGGAAAAACAGCGCAAAAAGACAATTTGTAATATACTTTGGACTTCAAAAGCAACAAAAACAGCTACATCATAAAAAACTTCATAAGAAAAATATTAATAAGATCGTTCCAGTTAATCAAAAAATAATGTTGTTTGTATCATACAATTTTAAAAATTATTTCTAGGGGAAGATTTGATCTAACAAGGCTGATCATTTATTTATTTTATCATTTTCTTTGTGCTGTAATAACGAATACTTTAAAAGTGTTTTTATTTAATTTTCTTAATAATAATAAATTTTCCTTAATAATGTTATTAGAAACAGTAACCAACATTTTAAGGTAATATCATCCAGCTAAATTAATTTTTGTTTTGTACGTTCGTAGTTGTAAGACCAACAATAGTTGATCTTAACAGTTGCAATATAATTGCGTGTTTCTGCAGCGCTTTATAACAATTTTTAAGTCTATGATTTTGTCTAATGTTACCTAGTAAATAAAAACAATATATTATATTTTTATTTGTTTTTAAACACAGATTGTTTATAATTTTTGTTAATTTTACATTTTTCGTAAAACATTTTGCTTCTCAGATAACATCATAACTTGTAGTAAAGTATTAAGAAGTCCTAGTAAATATCTATTTATATTTTACTACTGCGCACTTAGAACTAAATTTTAAACTTTGTTCTATATCATCAAATAAATTTATGATTTTTCATATATTAAGAGAAGAGTTATTTTAACTGTTTTTATGGTAATTTAATTAGTTGCATAACTTAGTTTGTTTGGTACTTTTAAGCTTATCTGATAGGCAACCTTCTCTTATGCAGATAGATTATTAGTCAAGTTCGGTTAATAAATTTTCAAAGTTTTTGGCGCCACAAGGCTTTTCCAACTTTTTACGTTAGTTGTTATACTCCAACTTTATAAACCAGAAGTACCTAGAAGGGAGCTTTGAAAAATAATGAAGCTTGATTTATGCTTTTAGAGTAGAGTAACGTAGTCGCGTAATTATTTAATC
This sequence comes from Sinelater perroti, assembly GCA_036346155.1. NCBI lineage: Eukaryota > Metazoa > Arthropoda > Insecta > Coleoptera > Elateridae > Sinelater > Sinelater perroti. Next base: position 9,123,659 of record JARFIY010000265.1, read on the forward strand.
AATAAGCATAAAACTAAGGCAGAAGTTTAATAGTTTTCATGTAATTTATGTTAGCTGCTATTCCGTAATTCCTTCGCACCAGAAAATCACCGACAGAACTTACTAGGCAGCTTGGCTACAAAAGGCTCAAGTTTACGGCGTAGTTAAGAATTATAGGGAATCTGACTATCAGGAGCGGATAACTGCTGGTCGGAACATGATTGACCTGGCAAAATAAATGGGCATGGCTACGTTAACCGTCAGTCTAGCAGTAAAACAGGATACACATTACAAGTTTTTATCCTGAAAACCCCGTTAAAGGAAGTTAAGGGTCCTAAGCACTGCTGAACGATATTTTCCTCCTATTATTTTTTAACTTTTTTTAGTGTTTTCGTTTTCTTAGTAAATCTAGCTTGCATATCTAAATGTTTTTTCTCCTCCTTCATTTAATTACATTTTTTCATAATTGTCATGATCCTCTTTCTTTTGATTTCTCTTTTTCTGCACTGACTCTTGTTATTTTTGAGATTCTACTCATTTTATTACTTTTTCTAAAAATTACTTGCTTTAGTTTCCACTATTCGAATTTTTGGGGTCTTCTAGTTCTCGTTTTTATTTTACAACTACTAATAATTGGAAAAATATTTGCCCCTCCTTTCTCTATTATTTTCCTTGTATTTTAATATATGCCCTCAGATACCTCTAACTTAAATTTATTGTTTTACAATGTCTTATTTGACTTTGCCTCAAAGTACTGTAACTTCGTCTCAAAACACTATAGTTGAATTTAGCTCGTAGCACCATATATTCTTTGGTTCTGAACACTTAAATTGTTGATTAAGGCTTCTATTTTATTTTATATTTTTATATTTACCTTTAATTTGAATAAAAACAATTTTTGAAAATACTTTTACTTATTTAAATCACTATCACTAAGTTTTTAAGTTTTGAGCTTACGCGATCTGTCCTAAAAATATCGAGACATATATATTTACAATTCAATAGCAAAAGATACATGGTTGGTATAAATATTGCAAAATCTAAAAAAACATTGTACGCCACCTCAGCTTCTTTAATGTAAGCACCTTATAATTTCACATACTTCTCCCAGTATTGTTGCTATAGTTCAAAACATTTTGCAAAGTCTTTTGTTGAAATCGCAAATAACTGCTTCACTGTATAGGCCTAAATTTCTTTCCTTTCGAAGGTGGTTTAAGTTATGGAACAGTCTGGGGGTTACAAATATGGACTGTAATGTGTCTTATTTTTTAGTTTTAAGATTATTAATATCCGATACTTTTGAACATCTCTGAATTATTTGATCGTGTCTTTATTTATGCTACACTCATTGCTTCGTTCCTGAAAGCTTTCTACTTCATTAGAATAGTTTCTGTAGACAAAATTTGATGCAGATTTGTTATTTTGCTTGCCCAGTCATTTCAGATATGATGATTACACGTATTCACTCACCTGCGCCAAGGTATCAATTAACCAAAGCAGTAAAGTTATCATAATTTGCAAAACAAATAGATAATTATTGTGTACCAGAAAACATCTACGTTATCAAGAATAAGAAAGATAAACAACATAATCAAAAATGAAGTACTGCTGGTATTAATGATGTAGTGATGATTAAATAAATACCATAGGCTAGATAATCTATCAGTAATATTATCTTTAGGTTTGAGTCAAGTTTAGTGAGCAAGCAGAAAAAAAGTTCTAGTTGGAGGCGAACAAAATCCTGTATTTTTATTACTATAATGCTTCTATCTTCAATGCTTTGGATGTGAAGCAGAATTTAGCAAACAAAAAACTCTTCAATTAAATATTTTAATTAATATTTGTAGTTTCTCTTATATATCTAAATAACTGTATTTTTAAACCATGGTTGTGTGACTAGTTTCAGGATTGCTTAAAGTAAGATGTGTTTTTTGAATTATTTTGAATCTCAAGGTTTATTTATGATTGCGTTATAAAACAATTAAAGATTCAGACAAGTTAGATGAATGCCTGATATATGATATATATGACAATAAACTGCTGTATTAAAAGAACCGCAATCAAAATATGGATTAAAAACTAAAAAAAATGAAAGAGTATTTTATTATAATATATTAGCTTTAATAGTAGTACATTTGACAATAAAAATTAAAGCGGTACTATTTTTTTAGTCAAAGATATATAAACGGTTGCATATTTAAATATATGAGGTCCTGCATAGATAAATATACGAGTGACTAAAGTATATAGGGTACTAGAAAACCAATTGCTGAATTACTTCTTACCTGCTCCCTTGGAGATCTGACCACACTCATCGTTAAATTATATTAGAAGGTCTTTATCGATGGAAAACCGCTACTTTTTGTTTGGCTTTAATGTGAGGGCCATAAAAATAAAGTTTTAGTTGCTATGCTGAAAGATATAGCAAGATGTTCCATTTTTGAAGTTACTGAGCATCTCGCGTCGTACCATCTGCTTGTCGTTTAATGCATAAGGTACCTAAAGAGAACAAATAATCCTCAGATAAAGATGGTCAAACAGAACGGTATGAATTGTCGATGCAGAAATATTTTATTTTTTATTTGGCGACAAATCTGATGCAACGATCTTTTTGACAACCTGGAATGTTCTTCTCTATATGAGACGAGAAGGTGCGTTTTGACCTCTAAACGTCTTGCACACTGACATTTACTATTTGGAACTCCCAATAACTTTTCCTTAGGATTGTACAACGAGGACAATAATCTCTAAATATAGGAACCATTTTCTCCAAACACTAACCAACACTCAAATCGTGTGCCTGGTATTCCGCTTTTGACCAAGATGACATCAAGAGCTTTCATTACTGCTACAGTTCAGTGCCAATTAATAACATCCAAAGGTCGTCCGGCTGTAGTTTACATTTAAAGCTATTTCTACATACGTGAACTTATCACAACGTACGATCACCGCTTCTAGTAGCAAATTACGTTTTGAATCAAATTCATTACTGTGACAATTAAATATATGTAACATGTCTTTTAATACAATCATGCTTTCTAGATTTCAGTAATTTTTATTTATAAACAAAACCAATTAACTTTTTTAAAAGCCTTTTTGTTAATTCCGACTTGAAAAATTAAATGGTGCTTTTATTTTCCAGTTTAATAAAAAGCCCCAATTTAAACAGAAGTACGAGGTGCTGCTTGAGCTCGCTTGTTATCTACAGACAAATAGCAGACACATTTTTCTTTGTGCCAGAAGAATTGCAAGAAATTACATGCAACTAATGGCGTTGCTTAAATTTTAATAGTTACGAAAATCTTGTAAATTTACGGTGGGTGTGGCTGTTTCAGTATTGCATTGTAAAAATTATAAGAGCAACAATTTATTTATATTGAGACCAAATTTACCTAAAATTCAATAAGGTTGCTTTTCAAAATAATTATGCAAGTAATTTATTAATTCATTAGGTTAGAACAAAAATAATATTAAATAAAACTTTAAATAGTTTTATGATATTTAGTTACCAAAACTAACAAAATGAAATTTAGTTTATAATAAATAAACATTTATATTATACTTTTAGACATTTATTTGCATGTATAAATTGGTTTATTCATATTATTAGCATCTTTGGGTACTAAAGTGCCTTAGGAAGAGATTTTAAGCTTTAAAAAAATTGTAATTTTGGTTTATTTTGTGGTTCCTGTAAGGTCGTTGCGGATTTTCTAGTTCGGCAATTTTCCAGCCCACACAATTTTTGGATTTTTTTAGCCGATGGGTCTGCATTCAACAAACGCATTTCTAAATTTATAGCAAAGCTTAAACGTCCCCTTAATTTTTTTAATGTTAATTTATTGACCTTACAATATCTCTAACAGTAGCGTTCTGTTCACAACCGACTTGATTTACAACGTTTGATGCCTCTTTTAGTAGTCCTCTTCGCTACTTTCTTCTCCTATTCATAAATCTTGAACGTCCTCAAAACCACCACATTTGATTAATTTAGAGTTTTAATAAGCCACCAATTTAATTTTCTAAAAATTTCTAGCCGTTATCTATTTCTATGACGATAGCCATATATTTTGCCAACATGTACTTAACTGTGATGTTCTTAGTTTTATTAGTTATAAGGGCATGATTTTGATATAGTAGATTTACACCAATCTATCTCGATTTACTTATGTAAAAATTCAATGTAATGATTTTGAGAGCAGTAGTTGTAAAGGTATAAATAATACCTTGATCATAACTATTGATTACACCCTACCAATCGTTATTCATCATTAGAATTTACAAATTTAGCTGAGGATGCAACAAAAACGACGTGAAGGTCATTCCTAAGGATCCGCCGATTTATGTTAAAATAATCAAATCTTTAATTTGTTTGCTAAAAGCTATAGTTAAATATAAATACGAAATAATATTTCTATAAAACGACAAGGTTAAAGTTATACAAAAAAAACCACAGACAAATATTCACTCATAATTAAAGCCTTAGCGGAAAAAGGAACAGGAGCGCTCCTTTAGAGTAGTTATTAGAAACCTATATCCAACTAGCAATTTAGATCAGTTAAAGAATAAACTAACGACGCTTGGACCTCAGACTACCAATATCTGGAATGTCAAAGAAAGAGTTACAAAGAGATGTGAAACGTCAGTTACCCCAATGTAATAAATATCAGCCATTTGGCTACAAAAAAATGTTTGTAACAGAAGCTCGAGATGTGTCAAATGTACCGGTACTCATGCAAGTTCCGAATGTCAGCAAAAATCAAACTGCAACGAGAGTCATCCCGCGAATTATAGGGGCTGTTCTAATTATGTACAAAGAGTTACAACACAGAATGTTTCCTCTATTGGGAAAGAAGCTTGTAGTTGTAACTAAGGATTTAATACAACCAAATCTTACATATGTCCATGTTGTAAGAGGTAATGTTCCAATACCACAGCAAACTCCAACAAACAATTCCTCTGATGACATAAGTGACCCAAAAAAAAATGATGAACAGGTTAATGGAGCAAATAGAGACAATGTTAAATCACAGTTTTAGTTGATAAAAACAATAACGGATTAGCATTTTAAATGGCTGGTTGGAATGCCAAGGGCTTACTACACCATCGCGATGAAGTTATATCGTTCCTTAGAAACAAACACATAAATTTTCTGCTTAAATTTGAATTACACTTTACAGATAAAAGCTATTTAAAAATTTTAGTGTATGCGGTTTATTCAATTCAACATCCTTCTAGCGAAGCCCACGCTTGTACAGTTATAGTTATAATAACACAATTAAACATTATCAATTTTCTGAATACAGATAAGCACATCTTCAAGTAATCCAAATTGTTATTAAAGACTGGACAGCATCATTAACGATGTCAGCAGTATATTGTCCTCCTAGACATGGTAATAAAAAGGATCAATATTAACATTTATTTAATGCTTTAGGAAACAGATTGACATTGACCACAACCAAGGGCAGAGAACTATTTAAAGCTATGAACTTTATTGGTTTACATCATCTATCAACAGATGAGCCTACGTACTAATCCACAGATCCCAGGGAACTACCAGTTACTTGAATTGTGCATAATTGAAGGGATCTACCCAAAGATCGAATACTGCCTTAATTTGTTAGCTCATTATTTACTAATCATCATAACATTAGGAACTAATATATTGATACGTAAAAATTACCAACTTTATGTATAAATATACTAATTGAAAACTTTTAGAAAATTAGTAGATGAAACACTGTCGCTTGAGGTTAGCTTAAAAACAGAAGATGATTTGATGGCAATAACAGAGCGAATCAATAAAACTGTGTAATAAGCTTGTTAAAACTGAAATTATTAGCAAATTAAATTCACGCAAAGCACCAGGATATGATTTGATCATAGGTAAAGTTTTGAAAGAATTTCCTAACAAAGGTTTTAGGTTTATAATTTACTAACAATGCTAAGACAAGGCTTTTTCCCTCCACAATGGTTCTGATTCTTGAACAGGGAAAGTCTAAGGAGAAAATTGCATCCTATAAACCAATCAGTTTGCTTTCTCTACTATCCAAGGTATTTGAAAAACTGTTGCTTAGTAGAATACACCAATACCGGTGGAGAACAATTTAATTTCTGATTATTAGTTTGGGTATTGCAATATGTAACTATTAAAAATTCGTAGAATCGTCGATAAGATTGTCAAAAATTTTGAAACAAAAAGATACTGCTCGGCTGTAATTTTAGACGCAACGCAAGCCTTGGACAAAGTCTGGCATCAAGGTTTGCTTTATAAAATTATATAAAATATATATAAAATGCTCTGGACTGCTTTATACTTTAAATCGTATCTTGCTAACAGACATTTTTTAATCAATTTTGGAGAATATCAAACACCTCTATTTTTCATCAGTTTCGGCGTTCCCCAAGGCAGTGTACTGGATATGATTCTGTATATTCTGTTTACTGCAGATTTTCTTATAATCGAAACCATAGTGACCGCAACAGGTAATGCCGTGTTAGCTTCCCACCCTGATTCAATTTTACTTAAATACTCTGCAAATATAGTTTAAGAAATGGGTCATCAAAGTTAATAGTTCTAAGTCAATTTCTACAACTCGTAAATATACTTGTTCCGCTAACATAATGACTAACCAAACCAACAAATCCTACAAGAAGAAAGTGTCAGATATGAGGGCGAATCAAATATAAACGAGACTTTTGATCTCAGGCGCGATAGTAACGCGTTAGAGTTCTCGCTTCGTCAGGTTTTGGGTAGGGATGTCAGGAGTCGGGGAAGCAGGCGGGCGATTTCGTTCGTTCCTGTCAGTACCCGTCGTGATAATGTCTGAGCAGGAGGTGCTGTCGTCAATTGCGCAGCGTATTATCCGGCTGAAATCCTGAGGAAATTGACTGACCAGTTCAAGGAAGAGACACTGTCACGAACTAGAGTGTTCGCATGGCACAAAAAGTTCGTGGAGGGCCGTGAGAATGTCGCACCAGCATCACGAACGAAAACATCGTCCGAATTCAACAATTTATTGAGGGTGACAGGCGTCTGACCGTCGATGAGATTGCATCTGAGATTGGAATAAGTTATGGCAGTACTTTTTCGATCATCACAGATGAGCTAGGATTTCATAAGGTGTGCGCAAGGTGGGTGCCTCGCCTTCTGACAACTGAGCAAAAATTGCATCGTTCACAGTTGAACACCCTCCCTACAGTCCTGACCTATCGCCCTGAGACTATCACCTATTCGGTCGTCTCAAGGAAGCCATGGGAGGGCATAGATTCGACAGCAATAAGGAGGTTAAGGTCTATGTGCGCAATTGGTTGGAAACACGACCAACTTCATTCTACGAGGAAGGCATTTCAAAATTAGCTACACGTTGGGAAAATATGTTTCTAAATCAGGAGATTATGTAGAAAAATAATCTGCTATTCTTTTGTTTCAAGTTCAAATAAAATATTTTTTAAAAAATAAGTCTCGTTTATATTTGTATCTCGTATCTAGGTGTTCACCTTGATAGAAGGTTAACTTGGCAAAAGCACATCTGATCCAAACGAAAACAACTAGAAGAAATGTACCGTAGATTATACTAACTCCTAGAGCGTAAATCTCAGCTATCTTTCAAGACTAAGTTGTTGATATATAAAGGTATCATTAAACCAGTCTGAATCTACGGAATACATATATGGGAAACAGCCAATAATATTAGCATTGATATCCTAAAGCAATTCTAAGCTAAGACTTTGAGATCACTAGTAAGTGCTCTATGGTATGTATCAAATCAAGTCACAGAGCGCAACCTTAATATTCCTACAAATAAAGTGGAGATTTGAAAATACTGTGTGCGCTACCACAATCGGCTTATTGCCTACCCTATAAAAGAGAGAGGCAAAGATGAGTCCTGATTCAAAAAGTTTAAGCCTTCAGATCTGCCAAACCGTTTTATGTGATTGTGCGCGTGTGTATGAGTATTAAGTTTGGGTAGTAGAAGAGGAGCCACGTTTTCGTTTATTCAACGGCGAGCTTCGGAAACCCGATCTTGTTTTCATCAAGGGTGACCGAGCCGTCGTGTGTGACGTGACCATCCCCTGGGAGGGCCCTCGATCGCTGGAGTCCGCGTTTGTGCAGAAGGTGGAGTACTATAATACTCCATCAATGTTGCAAGCTCTGCGGGTTAGATACCCGAATAAAGACATAGCAACAACGGCGCTAGTCGTGGGTGCGAGGGGACATGGATTTCAGCCAACAATAGCCTCAGCTCTATAATACCATTAAATAGAAGAGAGAAATCACCTCTCTTGTCCACTGTGTAATCAACGGCAGCATAATAGTGCTTTCTGAATTTATGCGCACAGTATGGACAAGACATGATCGTGCTGGCCCCGAGTAATATAGAGAATCCAGCCCTAACATCCCACCCATATTTAATTTTAACATCTAACCTAGGATAACCATTTTTAATATGTCTCATTTTATATTTTTAATTGTGGTGTAATTTACAGGCTAGTAAATGCAATATGCCAACAACTGCCAAACACTAGAGCTGAAATAAACCGGTGGCGGCTGTCCGCCACATAAACTAAATCGGTTCCAAAACTAGCTCCAGACCAAACCAATTTATTAAACAGAGGGAATTTGTTGAATTTTGTCCACTATGTTATGTATGTACATTTTTGTAATATTTACTTAATGTCAGCAAGTAACATATTGCAAAGTTTTTATATTAATAAAAAAATCTCTGGCACAAAATACTTATAAAACTATTCCCTAAATAAACTTCAAGTTATCCAACCTTTTGAATTTGCTTCGCAATATATAGGTATTTACACCTTTAAGTGCACGGTGAAGGACTATGAAGAAACAAGAGTTTTGTTATAAAACTTCTATTTTTTCTATTGAATCCCAGTTTTATAGGCATTAAAAGCTTGATATGGTGTGTATCTCTGCCCTTCTATAGCTTTTTAATTTTTTGAGGATCCGTCCTGGCAGCTTGATAATTAGCCTTAAATTATTATGCTATAAATTGCAAAACGCCTTTTCAATTTTTCAAACCACTCCTCACGTGCTGCAAAATCTGGGCTGACACGAGATTTTCAATTTCCTTTAATTGGTTTGTAAAATTTAAAAGTTTTGTTTAATGATATTGTCGCCCAATGGAGTCCTTTTTTGTGCAGTTGTCATTAATCCAAATGCTGTGTGCCATTTCCATTATCTTAATTATGAGCTCACGGGACAAGCTGCTTATATTGTAGCTAACGAAGACATTATAATAATAGCACCTCTAATTTTCTTTTCATTTTTCTAAATGATTCGAACTATAGTTTTATTTAAATTTAAAGCTTCTGTAAAGAGCGATACTTCTTAATCTCTTATAACACGATCGAAAATTTGTGTTTTTACAACCAAAAAATTTGAATATTTTATACAAAAATATGTTTAATTCAAAAAAACCTTGATAATGTACAATTTGGATATATATTTTTTATTTTATTTGTTGTAATGTACGGTGAGTGATAACCGCAACTCGGTCACGCCTACGCGAGCGCAGGTTTTTAAGAAAATTGCAGAGAGTGTTTAGTTTCAAGTGATTAATGAAGCCACAGGTGGACACTTTAAGATAGACAGAAGTACACATAATAAAGAACAAGGTGTAGGGCAAGTATAAATTGAGAAATCTTGTAATAAACAAGTGTAAACACCAGCTGATAAGCACAGCGAGCAGCGGCCTCGGGAGAGCACAAGAGAGGCAATTTCAAATTTCAAGGTACAGCGCGATCACGGTAAGTGAACTTGCGAACACAAAGGAGTGCAAATTTCGAAGTACAGCGCGATCATGAGACGGGTACAGGTTAAATAAAGAAAAAGTCAATGCGACGAGTACGGGAGTGCGGTACGGAGTGAGATAGCAGAGTGTCGGCCGTTTGTACCGGTAACGAACCAAGTGAATTCCGGCACATATACAGACGGGCGATCGATAACGAACGGTTAACAGAGCAGCACAGCGCGTACGGCAAGTGAAGTACGTCACGTAAAACGACCGGAACAAGTAAGCATAAAATAAAGTAAATGAACGGCAACACAACCAAAGGTAGATCGTCCAGTACCGGATCACTAAGAGAGTACCTACAAAAAGGAAAAGAGAAATAGAAGCCAATCAAGAGGAAAAGCCAGCACAAGAAGATACAGCAAAACTAAAACGCAACAAAGGAATGCTGAGGACCCCTCCCAAGAAACAAGAAGAACAAAGCACAAACATGGATAGGATTGAACAATTACTCGCGAGCATAAACACACAGTTAGCGGAAATCAAAGTGGATGTTAAAAGCACGAAAGAAGACATTAAAACCATAAATACCCAATTGAACTTTTATGGAGAAGAAATTCGAATGATAAAAGAAGAACAATCTAAACGAGAAGCTGAATGGCAGCAGGAAAAGACGGCATTAAGAAATGAGATAAAGACACTGAATTTAAAAATGGAAGGGCGGGAAAAGAGACATAGAAGAAATAACTTAGTGATTAAAGGAGCCAACTTTGGAGATCACAACCTAACGCAACAGGTCACAAACTTCCTACAGAGTGAGATGGGAATTAAGACCGGGATAGAAGAAGCATACAAAGTTGAGAAAGCGAAAGCCAATACAGTAATTGTCAAATGCAAAAATTTCGAGCAAAAACTGGAAATACTAAAACAAAAACCGAAACTACCCCCCCCAAGTATACATTGATAGCGACCTTACGCAAAATGAACAAAAAATACAAGCAGCCATGTGGAACGTGGCAAGAGAGGAAAGAAATAAAGGGAAAAAAACCCAAGTAGGCTATCGAAAGCTAACAGTGGACGGAGTGAAATTCAAATGGTCGGATGAAAAAGGAGGCAGTCTGGCACAAGAAGACATGCCAAAAAACTAACCAAGGAGGATCCGGACGGAAACATGGAGACGAAAATGGGCACGAACAAGGACAATGCAAAAAGGAAATATGAATTGATCAAAATAGGGACTTGGAACGTTAAGAGTATGACTGGGAAAGAAGTAGAACTAGTGAGAGAATTTAAAGATACCAAACTGAAAATATTGGGAATAACAGAAACTAAAAAGAAAGGACATGGATGTACAGAAACGGAAGAGGGAAATATCCTAATATATAGCGGCGTAAACAAAGATGATAGAGCGAAAGCAGGAATAGCATGCCTAATTGCAGAAGAATGGAAAGAGACGATAAAGAGTTGGGAATGCTACTCAGAAAGAATAATAAAAATAGAGCTGGAAATAGCAATCGAAGAAGAAAAATTGCTCAATATAATAGTAGTATACGCACCGAACGAGGACGCGAAAAAAGAGAGTAAAGAAAAATTTTATGAGGAACTACAAGAGGCCTGAGACTCCACAAGAGGCACGAGTATATTAATAGGAGACTTCAATGCGAGAGTGGGGAATAACAGCAAAAAATATGCAGACGTAATTGGCAAAGAAGGGGAAGATACGCTGAATGACAACGGAAGAAGACTCCTAGAGTTTTGCATAGGAAACAACCTGATTATCACTAACACCATATTTACACACAAAGCAATTCACAAGTTCACTAGAACAATGATCAGCAGGAACGAAGAATCAATAATAGACTACATAATTGTACCAGAGAACATTAGGAAACTCATAAGAGATACCAGAGTACGGAGGAAACCGGAAATAGACAGTGACCACCTCCTTTTAGTATCAGAAATTAAAATGAACCACAACACTAAACAATCAGAATTGGTAGAACAGACAAGCACAAAAGCAGAAAAAATCAAGATACATAAACTAAGGGAGCCAGGATACGTACAAAAATATCAGGAGCTTATCAAACAGGAAGTAGACAAAGACAAAGGAGAAGAAGACGAAAACATAGAACAAATGTGGGAAAAATTCAAGAGAGTGGTGCTAACAGCAGCAGAAAAGAGTTGCGGAAAAAACAGGATTAAGCCCAACAAAAAACAGACAGCATGGTGGACATCAGAGGTAAAAAACGAGATAAGAAAGAAAAAAGAACTATGGTCAAGATATCTAAACACCAACCACCAGACAGACCTAGAACTATACAAACAGCAAAGGAACATAGCAAAACAGACCGTAAGAGATGCCAAAAATCAAGCATGGGAGAAATTTGGCGAGACTATGGAGAACAACTACAGAAACAACCAAAAACTGTTCTACAAGGTAATGAAATCCTTCAGAAAAGAAAATAAAAAACCCCTGCCGCAAATAGAGGACAACAACGGGAAGGTCCTCACAAACTCTACGGAAATTATAGACAGGTGGAGACAATACTTTATGGCGTTACTAGAAGGTACAGAAATAGATGAAAATAGAGAAGAAAACACGGGAAGCGACGAAATTAGGTCAGAAGCGAACCGTGACAATAGTCGGACGGAAGCCCAAAAAGACCCAATAACAGAATTAGAGCTGCGGGAAGCAATAAACAGACTGAAACTCGGGAAAGCAAGCGGGCACGATGGAATCTACCCAGAAATGATAAGAACAATGGGAGAAGACGGGCTAAAATTGTTACTTAACATCATGAACAAAGTGTGGTAGGACAAGAAGATCCCGGAAGACTGGCAAATAGCCGTTATCCTGCCCATATTCAAGAAGGGTGAGAGTAAAAAATGTGGAAATTATAGAGGAATATCTCTACTCAGCGTACCTAGAAAGCTATATGAAAGGATACTAGAAAACAGGCTGAGGAAACAAGTGGAACACCAACTTGAGGAATCGCAATGCGGTTTCAGGCCCGGACGTGGGACAAGTGATCTAATATTCAGCCTCAGGCAACTGACAGAGAGAGCCATAGAATACGATCAAAGGATCTATTGTTGCTTTATAGACCTAATCAAGGCATTCGACCGCATACATAGAGAAGAAATATGGAAGGTACTAAGAAACAGGAATGTAAGCGATGAATTAATAAGAAGCATACAGAGTCTTTACAAAACCAGCCGGAATTATATAAGATCGAACAACAAAAAATCGGGAACGTTCCTAACTAGATTAGGAGTCACACAAGGAGGAACCTTAAGCCCGCTATTATTCATACTAGTGTTAGACGATATCATCAAGGAAGTTAAAGGACAAGTTAAGCAATTCCATGCAGGATACTATAAGTTGAAACCCATATATATAACAGAAATGGCCTACGCGGACGACATGTTAATAATTGCAAACGATGAGCAGGACCTCCAACACAACATACACATATGGGATGAAGCACTGAGAGAAAGAAACATGGAGATCAACGCAGAAAAATCAAAGACAATGGTTATCGCAAGGTAACAGGAAGACATCACAATAGAAGTAAAGAAAGCCATATTAGAACAGGTAGAAAGCTTCAAGTACCTTGGAACAACAATCGCAGCCGATGGGAAGCTAGAGGATGAGCTCAACAACAGAATCAAGTCAACAAAAAGACTACATGGGGCGCTTTATAAAGGCCTTATGAACAAAAAAGAAATCTCTAAAGAAGTTAAGAGCAAAGTTTATAAAGCAGTATACATACCCACCCTCACGTACGGTAGTGAGGCATGGACACTAAGCGATAGACAGTATAACCGCCTTCAAGCAGTAGAAATGAAAGTGCTGAGGAAAATTAGAGGAGTAACAAAGCTAGACAGATACAGAAATGATAAAATCAGACAAGACCTGGAAACTAAATCATTACGCCAACACATAGAAGAAAACAAACTAAGATGGTTCGGACACCTAATCAGGATGGAGGAGCAAAATACAACCCAAATAATATGGAACTGCAAAACACAGGCAAAAAGACCAAGAGGCAGACCCAGAAACAAATGGAACAACACAATAGGGAAAAGCCTACAGGATAGAGGGAAGAGTTGGACAGAAGCAGTAGAACTGGCTAAGGATCGGAAAATATGGAGAAACTTCGTCAGAAGACGCCCAACCCAAGACGGAACACCTCGACACCAATAATGGTACAAGAGGACAGGATTATGTGATATGTGTTATTTGTTTGTATGTATGCGTGCATATGTATTGTGTTCTAATAGTATGTAATTTAGATTTTTAAATATATCCATATATACGTTAAATAGTAGTACATTGTCGTACGTGGGTTTCCACAAGTTTCTGCTCATGTCAGAGTAAAACCGTGTTGTAAGATATCGCTCTATAGAAAGGTTTCTTGTACGTTTTTAGATAATTAAAATATTATTTCACTAAGTTTATATGGCACATGTAAGCTTGTATTTTTTAGAAAGGAAAAACAATGAAAATGATAAAAATCTATAGTAGTTTTGACAAACATTTATTAATATTTTTAGTGAGTGACCAATATCATCGTTCTTTCATCAAAGTCGGACGCATAATCGGAACGCCATCAGGATACATTCACGATTTGCTGCAAAAAAGTATGCTATCAAGGGCATTCAATATCTGTGAAGAAATGGGTGACCCATATGAATAAAAGGTGCACTGTAAGTGAAAAGACTAGAAGAGGGGCTTATAACATGACTCCCGATAAGAGATTGGAGAAAACCAAAGCGTGTTTAGTCAAAACAAGATTATGGTTAGTTGCCGAGCTAACCATGCGCATTGATGTTCCCAAAACTAGTCTTTGCAGAATTGTGTTTGTAAAATAATTTGGAAATTATATTTCTTATAATTTGACAGAAAAACAAAGACAAGCTTGAATAGACATTTCTATTATATAAAGCTGCAAAAATGTAAGTGTGTAACTAACATAGAAACTCCCGCTACAATTACAAACCGATTTCAAAGGTTAATACCTCATTCTTACCGGTATGTTGCCAAACCTATCATAAAGGTTTTAGATTTTCAATTTAGGTCATCGTTTACCTGTTATAGGTCAAAATAGATGAAAGTTGCGTACTGCTCTACCAATCCCTAGCTAAATCAAGTTGGTTCAGTAGCTAGAAAAAAGTGAGAGTGCTCAACGAGCCAAGACAGGAGTTCAGGAATTGGAAGAGTATATTGGTTATGGCAATGGTTTTCAATGGAATTGCTTTTTGGCATCTCTGATAAGAGAAAATTATTGTCACTAAAGAGGCCTATAAAGTCATTCCTCAGAACTTATATCCCGGAATAGATGGAATGAAAGGGTGTGAAGTCTCCTATTATTGTTTATAATAATGGTAGACACAGCGAAGCTCAATACAAATTATTTGACGGACAAAAAGTGGGAGCCTTGTTGTCACCCCCATGTTTACTCTGTGACTTCAACTGTTTTGATTCTTTGAAAGCTCGCAAACCTAGAATTTGAGTTTTACTTATTGAAGTAATTAATAAGGCAACATTGGAAGGTTAACAAAGTGGGCTCTTTAAAGGGATTACCATGCTACCTTAGCGGCGAAAAATAGTGATTATAAAAGAGGAAAACTATTGATTGTCACCAAAAATCATCTATATAACATTTATAGTTAATGATAGTTTGGAATGAAAAAATATACAACAAAAGTTAATAAACACTTTAGTGTAAGAAAAAAGATAAAGTTTCTCAAAACCAAAACGTTTTCACGTTGTCACGCTTTTTAGATGAGAGTAGTTTAGATTGTGGCAAAAAAATAATGTAAGAAAAATTGAAAATTTGTGATTTCTTGTAAAATTGCTGTCAACTTTTAAAGTTTTATGAGCAAACTTCAGTTAAAATTATAATAATAATCTCAAGCAGTCATACAATTTTAACAGCTGAAAATAATTGATTAAGTAAAAAGTAGTACTTTCTGAAGTTACACCAGTTGATAATTCAACAAAAAATTGAATATCAATTAAAATATATATAGCTCTTACCTAAACTTCTACTGTAGAGAAATTTTTTTAAAAACAAATATTTTTGTCTTCAGAGATGCAAGGCAATAGATAGTGAAGCAAAATTTGGATTCAAAACAATTAGGCGTGCGCAAAATAATAATCTCAAACGTCCAAAAAATACCAAACATACAATTCAAAAAATTTATATAATAGGCAGATGCTTTGCGAAATAAGTGGTGCAAGTTTGGGAAAAACGCAAATACTTAATCCACCTACAAAAGCAAAAATAAACATTGTAAGTCGTTGTTAATTGCATCAGGCAATATTTAAGCTATTCCAGACAAAGGTTTGTGCCTAAAAAAGTAAATATGTTTATATTCAGTCTTTGCGTTGCATCCCCAAAATTAAAATTAAATAATTTGGCGTTAATCATGACATATTAGTAAATAGTATTATACAATTTTATTGTAGATATTGTAACTGTAAATATTCTCTCGTGTAATCCTAGTTAGCATTGCGTTAATGGAAATAGTATTTTGGCAGTTATTAAAATGAATAGATCTTTAAGCGGCGCCGCTTCATAACCTGCATGTTTAATGCGGTCGGCTTTCCCAATTAACACCCTATCCCTTTATTTCCACTTCGCTCAACCACCAGCTTTTCCCACTCCTTTCAATTTTAGAACACCTGACAAAACTGACTATAAAACACACACCTACATACTGATACAAAGAGAAGATCCTGATACTACAATTATTGTGAGTATCGCCGATTTATACAAAACGCTAAAAATGCTTATGACTATTTTTGGAAATCCTATTTTGTGACCACCAAAACAAACACAAAAAAGACAAAAGTCTAAGGAAGCATAACAAGAGAAGCAAAGAACCAAAAAAACACAAATCGAAAATTAAGTATTTACATAAATAATGGGTTTTGGTAGAAAGATAAATGTTATTTTGGAATTTAGAGTATACATCTTAATAAAGACTATATAAACACAAACTCTTGTCAGTTTTTATGATCAAGCATTTTACGTACTGATTATTGGGAAGGTTTGTATTCATTGGGCTAGAGTGCATACTCAAACGCGTTTTTAATTTCTAGTTGAACCTATTTTATATGGAGATCATTGTATAATATCATGTTACTAACATACCAGAGAGCATTTTTTGTCATTTTTAACACTTTGTTTTGAAAGCACGGAATAATGTTAACGTTGACTTCTTCATAAGGTTATTTCGTAGGTCCATATAGGTACAAGGAAGATTCAGTTTGTAACCTACTATCCTATACTTTTTTTTATTTTAATAATTATAATTATAAACTATTGTATGATATTTGCATGTTATAAGCACCCTATAAAATTGTATGTAAAAATACCACACACTTTGAAGAAAGATAAAAAATATTAAAATGTTGGCTCAATAAACTCGGATAAGAAGCGTTCTCTTAGCTTCCCCCTAAGCTCAGATGCGTCTATAGGATTACCAAATCATGTAGCAAAATTCACCACTTTATAGAACTTGTTCGTATTGTCAGATAGTCCAATGACTGTGAGCTTTGCACCATTTCAAATACAGTTTTGAATTTACCGTGCTTGTTTTGGGTTTGTGAGTGGCCACACGACCCTGAAAACTTATGATTTTAGCTCCAAGTAAACAGTTCTATTGTTAGAGATGATGCCAGGAGCACTTTGAAAATAATGAGTGATCAATGACTCCGAGGACATCCGATCACTGTGTCTTCAAAATTCAACAGCAAAGACTATTAAGTTTTGCGACTGTTTTGCATCTTAAACGTTTTTATTTTATAGTAACATCACTTACAGTTGATTTAAATGCCTGTGGCAAGGTTGATATTTCACAAACCGATTTGTTTCAAATATGATACTCAATGATCATGCCACATTTAAAATCACTAAACTTTACCGATTTACTAATTATCTGCATAGCACACGTACGACCTACATTTGCTATTACCTGCACTTGTATCTCATACTATGACGTTTGATTAAGTGCAACAGTCCGATACACTTCTCCAGAGCGGCGTACTCTTGGTCATATAGTGTATTGTGTATATACAAGAAACAAATTACAATTATTAATTTATTTTGGAGAATTGAAAGCATTGCTTCTAAATTTGGTATTAAATAATTTTATAGCATAATGTATGTACATACTACGAGAGATCCTAATTAAAATTTTTGTGTTTCTATTCTTCTAATGTTTTTTCATATGCTCTACTCATTATTAAAAATATTCTGAAGAGATGCTAAATTCCTTCAGTCGTGAAGTCGAAAAAGAGGTAAAACTTGGAGAATCAGCTTTTTTATATTAACTTACAATAACTGTAAGTATTGTCTTGGTTTATTTTTAAAAGACAAAATGTTTCTGAGACTCGTCTGCTCTTTTACTATATTTTAAATATGCAATACAGGAGAATATATTATTAATTAGTTTATACATTTTGCTTATTAACAATATAGTTGTAAACTTATACATCAAGTAATTACTTCAATACTATACATAAGTGTTAATGTTTAGAAAAATGTAACGAATAGATAAACTGTGTGTGTACGTGGGTGCGTCAGTCTGGTTATATTTTCTAAAGAAAAGATGATTAAATATATATAGTAGCCGGAAACTGCAATGCCAAAATAGGGAAGGAGGAATATATAAGTAGCCGGAAAACATACAATCCACGAAGTATCTTCAGAAAATGGAAAAAGACTATGTAATTTGGCAACACAAATGAATATGGTTAGCGAGTACAATGTTTCAACATAAGAAGGAACATAAAATAACGTGGATGATACCAGGGAGGACCGAAGGGAATCAAATAGATCATAATGATTAAAAAAAACAGGAAGGAAATGATAAAGAATGTAAGATCGTACAGAGGAAAAGCCTACAGACGGACCACCAGTTACTAATAGCAGAAATGAAACTAAGGATAATAGAGAATATGAAAGGAATAAGGATAGAAAGAAAATGGAATACAAAAGAACTAAGAAGAAATGAAAAAAAACAAGAATACGAAGAAGTAAAAAGGCGGCTAAAGAGAAAAAAGCAAGACAGTAATATAGAAGTTGAATAGAAGAATATAAAAAATAGTATAACAAAAGCGGCTGAGGAAAAAATAGGAAGATATCAGAGGAAGCAAGGAAAAGAGTGGTTTGATAATCTTTGTAAGATAGCAATAAAGAAAAAGAGAGAAACAAGATTAAAATGGCTACAAACGAGTAATGAAAATGACTACAGAGAATATAAACAAAGGAGAAAAGAAGCATCAAAAGTAATAAAAGAGAAAAAACAAAAGTGGTTAGATGAAAGGATGGATGAAATAGAAAATGACAACAGAAGTAATACAAAGCTATATCAGAAAATAAAGAAGCAAAAAAGGAAAAGGAATAACTTAGCAAACATAGATATGAAAGAATGGGAAAAATACATGAGGGAAACGACAAGAATAGAAGTAGACAGAAAGTGACAGAGAAGGAAGTAACGAGGAAATAAAAGTACCATCGGAGGAGGAAATACATGAGATAATTTAAGAGATGAAACAAAGAAAAGCAGCAGGGCCAGATAACATATGCAGTGAATTGATAAAAAGCGGAGGAAGTGTACTGGAGAAGAGAATTTTTGAACTAATGAGGCAAATATGGAAAGAAGAAACAATGCCGCAAGAATGGAGGGTAGGAATAATAGTGCCGATACCAAAACAGGGAAATTTAATGAGATGCGAGAACTACAGAAGAATAACTTTGTTAAATACAACATACAAGATACTCACCGCACTGAAAAAGAGTAAAAGTAGAAACAGAGAAAAAATTGGACAATACCAGAATGGATTTAGACAAGGGAAATCGACAATAGACGCAATACATGTGATGAAACAAATAGTAGAGAAATATTACGAGCAAGATACAGAAATAGAAATTGTATTTATAGATTTTAGGCAGGCTTTTGATGCACTCAATAGAAATATGATGAAGGTAGATGCGAGAAATTTAGGAATACCGGAAAAACTAATGACTGATTGGAATGACACTGGAAGGCGCAAAAGCTGCGGTGATGACGTATGAAGGGATATCGCAAGAAATAGACATAAGTACAGGAGTTCGGCAGGGGGATGGATTGTCGGCCACGCTATTTAACATAGCGATAGAAGGAATTATAAACAAATGCGATGTAAAAGGAACAATAATTGAGAAGTTTGTACAAATAGTAGCCTATGCAGATGACATTGCGGTGTTAGCAAGAGATAGGAAAAACTTAGAAGAAATAATACAGATCATTGCAGGAGAAGCTCAAAAAAGAGGATTAGAGATAAATCAAGAAAAAACTAAATATATGAAAGTAACAAGAAAAAAGACGAGAGGAAACGCAAGAGATATAGAAATTGGAAATTACAGAATTGAACAAGTAGACAATTTCAAATACCTTGGAACGCTAGTAAACAGGAGTAATGACAGAAGGGAAGAGATAGATCAAAAGATACAAGGCAGATATAAGGCATATTACAGTTACAAAATGATAATGAATAACAAAACAATAAGTAAGCAAACGAAGTTAAGACTATACAAAGTGGCAATTCGATCGGTAGTAACATACGCTGCAGAAAATGTATGTTTGACAAAGAGAAATGAAGAAAAACTAAAAATTTTCCAAAGAAAGATAATAAGGAAGATATACGGGGGATACAAAATAAATGAAGAGTAATACAGAAGATTAACAAATAACGAAGTAGAAACAATATTAGAACAGAAGAATATTGTAAGAGCAATGAAAGCAAAACGAATTAGATGGTACGGGCACATAAACCGAATGAGTGAGGAATCTATAGTTAAAAGGATAACAAAATGGAAACCATCAATAAGATCAAGAGGAAGGCCAAAACTGAGATGGGAAGATCAAGTAATTGGGGATATCAGTAGCATGAGAGTTACAAGGTAGACAGACAAAATGAAGAACAGGAAAGAATGGAGAAGTAGTGGAAGAAGCGAAGAAAACCCCAACCTGTGAAGAATAAAGTGTAGTGGAGTGACGACCCATTGTGCTTTTAAAAAGAACCAGTCTAGAGAGCCCAAGAAGGGCGGCTTCAACTCAAGGATGTATAGCCTATATATATATATATATATATATATATATATATATATATATATATATATATATATATATATATACATATATATAAAATAACTTTATGTGATTGTGTTGTTTGTTTGTCCTCAATTATATTTTTAAAATGATTTAACAAATTTCATTGTAATTTGGCATTTAAAGTATAAGGCAAAAAATTTCCAATGACTTTATTAATACATTAATGATTTTGCTGTTTTTAAAGCTAACAATTGTAATCCTGTACAGCAAGTTACAAATTTTTCACATGTAAAACTTTTTAAACATCGCTTGTTTTCTTATATTTATCCAAAAGTTTTTGTTTTTAATTATCTTTATTGAATAAAATGTAACTGTGTGTATATTTATATTTTCTGCATGGCAAGCCTTTAAAATGTCCTTCCACTTTTTCTACTATCAGTACGTTGTGTGATTTTGTTTTTTGTTAACATATTCTCTTTAATCGATAATAATTTTGGATTTATTTTTATTGATTGTTGCATATCTTGTGTGATTACTTTGTTTATTTAGCTTTATTTGTTATCATTAATCTGATTATTGAATCATAGGTTGCTTAAATTCTACTGTTTATATTTTTATCCTACTTTGTTTTGATAGTCATTCAATTATCTGTTTCTTTTTATTATTTGCCCGTAAATTTTTATTCTATATTATTTATGTCTATTGAAATACAGTTGTGCACATTTTTACAATCATAAACGTATTTGCTAATATACTACTGGCGTCTTTTTTTGATTTATCTATACATTATAATTTATTTTTTAAAGATTTTTTATGTTAATTTGCATTAACTAATGCCTATAAGCATTATGTTGATCTTCGACGAGACACGAGATATTCCTGGATAAATTGAACTTAACCGCTCTCTTACTATTTTTTAAATATGTAAAATCTCTTTTTACCTACGATAGCGGTAAACGTAGTGAGCGCTACAGCAATTTATGGGCTCGAAAAGAATGATTTTTAAATAATATATTCTATGGCCTTATCGCTCCAAAAACTCCAATAATCACAGAGTTCGGAAGCGTGTGCACAGCAAAAGTGACAGAAAGAGAAGATGGCGGAGAACGTTGCATATGCATGGAATTTCGCGCATTCATCAGATTCTGCACGCGTATCAAGTTGCGCGCATAGATCAGATATTGCGCATGTACCGAATGTAATTGCATTTAATAATTGAATATAATCACTCTTCACATAAAAATTCTTACAAGGTTTAACATATTATTGCTCTCTTTTAATGGCCAAGTCTTGTTCAACACATGTGTCTTATTCAAATCATCTTCTCATTAGCAACAACATAAAAATTACTTTTCATAAATCATGCTGCAGGAATTGAATTGTGATATAAATAATGAGATTGTACTCGAACTTTTCAAAGATCGATATGAAAATAAATCACGTCTCAGTGATAATCGTCCGAAGGCGCTTTTTAAACTGCAATAAAAGCGCTGAAATGCTTAGGTACCTAAAAAGTTTTAGTTAATTTATGGATCTAACAAAGGTTTTGTACATGCAGTAGTCAAAATTTATAACGATATTTTATCTGATCCACTATTGCTCGAAATTTTTCCAAATGCCGATTTCTATGCCTAGCAGTAAAAGTTCAAAATTGAAGCTCCGCAAAAATTGCTTTTAAAGAAACAGTAAAACAAAAATGGGATAGGGGTTTCTTTAAACAATGAAAAATTTATACATGGAGCAAATTAGCAAATCCAAATTTCTGGAATATCATTGAATAAGCTGTTTAGAAGTTAATTTTATGATTTTTTTTGTCCACTTATCTCCATGTTGTTTATTCAACAGTGCAGTAAGCTGGATAAAAACAAATGTCTGTCTTCTCACATCTGTAAAATATTATACAGATGAATATTTTATTAAAGAAACAACATGAATGTGGGGATCATTTCATACAAACTATTATATGCGTTTATGATGGCAAATTAAACTCTCTTGTGGAGATAACGTTACGAATTTGGAAAATTTTACTTAGTGGCTCAATATCTTACTGAAAAAAGGTCTATTAGTATATGTAATCCTCTATTAGCTAACACAACAAACTAGTTTCACGTAATAAACAGCCTACAATTGTCGACAAAAAAAACCAGAATACGATCCGCTATGTTCAAATTTCTTCGGGCCAGAAAGTCGCCGACAAAAAATATTGCGTAGTTTGTCTACAAAAAAGTCGACGTTGATTGCTAACACACAGCAAGCGATCTGATAGCAACAGAAGTGATGAAGTCGTCGGTGAACTGAAAGAGAAGGTCGATTGAGATCCTGGAAGACCATGACTGACCTTCCAAAAAAAATGAAAGTTAAAGCTCTGGCTTTCGGAGATGTTTTTCGGGCAAAAATAACTTTATCTGGAACAGGAAGGTTAATCCTGCCAAAGTGCCTCCGAAATGCCAATCATCATTTATATAGAGTTTTTCGCCTTTATAATGGCGCTAATGTGGGCAGTGAAAGTGATGTCATGGTGCTCCATTTCTTTGAGGAAAGACTGAAGGTGACCGCCGACAGTTATTTAACGTACTGAAGCCATTTGTCAAGCCCTGAATACAAGACATAGCCGCTGGATGGGGGTAGGTGTTCCAGCAAAACTCTTCTTCAGTCCACAAGGCAAAAAGGCCTTAGCATGGCTATATAACAATTTGTGTTACCAGTTGGTTCCTACAACTGTAATCTCCTTGATTACTACGTTTAGAGCGTGGTCGAGGCAAAATTAGTGACAGACATCATAATAACAAGGCTGAAAGGCTTCTGTTATGGAGATAACGACAGATGTAGAGAAAGAGGAAGTTGTATTGGCCTGCAGTAGATTTAGATCCCGTCTCGAGACTGTTGTGGAGACAGAAGAGTGCTAAATTTTTCTTGTATTTTAATACTATTTTCATGTTTATTTATTTTACAGATATACATCGACGACCCTGTGTAAAAGTATATGAAGATATGAGATATGTGTCGTCTGCTACAACAAAGAGCTTAATATTTGCTGAATCCCGCAGTTCTTAAACCCCATAATATTGCATTAGCAATACTACAAATAATTTATTATATAATATATTCATCATATGCTATTTTAGAAGTTAATACAGTGGTTAAATTTATTTGCAATATTACTTTACAAGCAAAGAAAATGTAAGAATTAGTCTGCGTTCACAACAATTACGTAATTTTTTAGTGTTTTATGAAACGAGATATTTTATTTTAATATTAGTAAGTATAGTCAATTTTTTATTTGATAACAAAATGCATGATTCACATTTTATTTGAAAATCATCAAACTTTTTCTAAAAAATTTTATTAATTTGAGAACTATTTTGTATAAAATTTAAATTTTAGATGTTGAACAAGCTAAATTATTGTGTTATCAGATTAGCGATTTTTTACCTAATTATTCTGCTAAAGAAACGTTGAAGCAATCAACATCATTACGCATATAAATGGGTATCTATATATTGAGTTCTTTAAATAAAATTTGAAGGGTGATTTCTTCCAATACCCATTTAACCAAAATCAGACGACAACATCTATTCGGTCAGTAAATATAGTGCTTAAATATTAGTTTTGTTAATCTAGTACTAGCAAAGGCCAAATTTTTCTTTAAAACATCGTTAATAATTGCAATTGCCTCGTAATAAATTAGTTTAGACAAAGAGCTTTACATATTGTGATAAGACAGCCCGTTTATGGTTTATAATTTGATAATTTTTAGGGAAAACCTGTGCAAAATTCAAATCATGTTTAGTTATAGTGGGTACAGATGCTAAAGATGGTTGATAAATTATGTGATTGAGTTTATGCAGAAACTTATTACTTTTTCTAAGATTCCCAAGTTGGAACTCATGGCGGGATATTTCAACTTTTTTCTAATAAGTTTATAGATAAAACTTATGTTGATGTAGTACCTTCATAATGCTCGATTTGTTAAAAAAGGTTAAAAAACTTTGTTGCACGCCGAACATCGGTCATACTTTTTTAACTAACATGTAAAACTGGCACTACTTTATATCTGCAGACAAAGTGGTAGACATCTAAGCCACGGTGCATCAGGAGGTTACTTAAACAACTCCAACATTGGCATTGTTCAACGTGGATATGTCAAAATACCTATGAAGATGTGCCTAATATTCTTATTTAGTAATTAATATCACACGAAGTCAAATCCATCTTAACCTTCTTGCAAATTTATGAAAGATCTACCTCGATTTTTAGTAAACAAACTCTTGATAATTTGAGGTCCATAACGTATGATAAATTATATTTATCAAATCTTGAATATAATCATCTTCGTAGTTAACGGGCCCTGTATTGTTAATAGATATCGCATACTCATTGTAGATGTTAAACATGCTGGTTCACAGACTTTGTTTATAACATGAAAATTTAAAAAAGCAAGGTTTTCCTCTCACATCTAAATTTTTAAATTAATTTATTGACGACAACATGGATGTGTTTTTTTAAAGTTAAGTTGTGTTCAACATATGGTTTATTAGTATCTAAATATTCCCTTAAAATCTGGACAAGGTAAAGATGAAGAACTTTATGAATTGCAAATATTTAGAGAATTCCATCAAGACCTAGGTGAACTTTAATTACCCATTTAATGCTTCACTGAAGGCGTAAAATAATATATAGTATATACTAATCTGTAATCGTGATTTGTAAGTGACTGTTACTGTTATTCTTTAGATAATTTGTGAAAAAAGTAAATTCAGGAATACTTTCGTAATTTTTAATATTTGCAATACATAAGTTATAAAATGGCTCAATGAAAATTTCCACAAGTGGCTAGAATGTATTTGAAATTTAACGGACAAGGATCAGTAAAAAGTAATACAAAGTTTCAATATGACTGTTTACGTAATTAATGTATGTATTCTTTGCAAATGTGTAGTTTACTTTTTGTTCTAATTGACTACACTAGAGCTGTCAGATTCAGTCATCAGATTAATTTAAATTTTATAATGTTATATGTCATAGTTGTAATTGTTGAAAGCATGTTATTTATATAAAACTGCTGAAATATGTTGAGTTAGGCTAACACGCTCATATATTTATTTTCTAATTTCGCGTTCAAGCGGGCAAAAGAAAGTGGGGCTTTCGATTAAAAATAGTTCTTCTACTGTAGCAACGCTCCTGTTGTACAACTGAAATAAAGCAGACTCTAACCAGTGCTTCACTACAGGATTATTAAAAAAAAACACTAAACAAATAAACTAAATTTGTTTTATAACTATATGTTATATTTTGTTTTATATACTTCCTTTCAGACTTTTTATTCTTTTTCTTTACCATGTCTATTTATTTACAATATTTTTTAAACGTATGTATGTGACGTGTTATTCTCTTATTATATTTATTAAATGTTTTATTTATTTTGTTATGTGCTATATTTTTTAAATATTATATATTTCATAGCATAGTTTTCAATAGTAGCTTTTTCCATTAACTTTATTATTATCTCTCATGGTGTTATTTAATCTAGCTATAAATGTTGTAACTTTTTAAGATTTTTGAAAAAAAGTCTTACTGAATTACTATTTATTAAGATATATTAATTAGAAAATAGGCATATTGTTCAAAATATTTATTATTTAATACATTATGTAAAAGCACGTGGAAGTCATCAATAGCAACACGTTACGATGTAATCAAACAGTACCAAGAAATATAACCACCACAATGAGATAAATGTTGGCAGGGTAACTCGCAGCAAGTGTAAGAGGAGTAATTCTTTCGCTAAATAAGAGAAAAGATTGATCAGGACCTGCACTATAAGTCTTTCATCCTTACCAACTGTCAACTGTGCACAAGAAATTAAATACCCAAGCACTACTGAATGATATCAAGCACGACAGCGCTGGCTACCTGAGATTCGAAGAAAATAATTTCATCCAGGACAAGAAGATTAATCGCCAAAATAACCGATGAATCTGCCAAGGTGCTTCTGAAATACCTACAAAGATTCCCGCCTCTGTGATAGTGATGGAGCTTTTGAGGAGCAATGAGAATGTCATGGCACTTCACTTCTTTAAGAAAAGCTTGAAGGTGACTGCCAAATATTATATTAATGTGCTGAAGACAGTTGCTAAGCTCTGAATAGAGGAGGTGGCTCAGCAAGACTCCTCTCCAGGCCACAAGACAAGGAAGACCGACTGCAATCTGCTTTACTACTACTTGTGGGTCGTGGTCGAGGCGAAGGTCAATGAAAGGATTATAATATCATGGACTCTATCATGGAAGTAATGACACATATAGAAAAGAAGGAAGTCATGTTTAGGTATATTAAATAATAGGGTTCTCAAATTATTTTTCTAATTAAGCTAAGTTTAGTGTAAATAATTATTCTTGCATCTTAATGTTTTTTTTTATTGTTTATTTATTTTCTGGATTAACTTCGACGTTCCTGTAAAGTTATTTTTCAGATAAGTTTCTATGTAGTGTTAAGAATTTTGATTTGATTTTAGGGCAGGTTTAGAATTAACATTTATTTCGAATAGTATGAACCCTGTCTGAGTCTATGTCTACATATTACAAAAGTGAATTTTTTCGTACCAAACACTGAATGAAGCTGGGGTTTGGGTTCTTATTTTGGTAAATTGAATTTTGAGAAAGGTTTTATATGACTTATTTTTTGTTGATCACGTTTGAATTGAGTATTAAAAGTTGTTTTTAGACTCTATTTTTAATGCTATTGTTTTTGTATGAGTCAGTTAATAGAATTTGTCGCAGAGATTAATATGTAAAATACACAAGCTAAAACGATTTGTCCAGATTGGCCAAGTCAAAATGGCTACATTAGAATTTGTTTAAAGATCATTACGCATTATTTGCTTTATGTTTAAATAAATTTATATTTATATTAAAATAATTTTAAAAATATTTATGCAAAGTTTACCATACGGACGTTTCATTGTACGTTAAATTAACTTCAAAGCAATGACAATAAAATGCTTTCCATATTATATTTGTTTATTCCGACCAAAATGTGTACACGTACGTCATTTATTCTAGGTATTACAAACTGTTTTATTTCCATTATTTAACTAATAATGTGTTTATATAAAATTTTCCATATGTAAAATAATTGCTTTCCAATTTTTGCGTTTGTGTCCCACTTGGCTATTTTACTTTTCATTATTAATATTAGACTGGTCATTTTATCAAACGGACACATTTAATTTTGTGCTAAACTTAAAATTGAAATTATTTCTTAAGTACTAGACATTGATCGCATGGACTGAGTGTTGGCTTGTAATTGTTATTATTGTTTAACAACAGCTGGCAAATAAGCACAAATTAAGCGAATTAGTACTGAGATCAAAAAGTTAATTTTTGAAATCCAGAAAAGTTATCTTTGTGAAAACTCCTAAAAATTACAAAGTGCTCAAAATCTGCGGTTTTCCAAATTATCATAAACTTAACGATTTGTGTTATCGCAACGTTGAAGTGGGTTGGTAAATGTAAGATCTGAGAAGATTGTTTGAAGCTGCTAAAGCCAAAAAAAATGTCTACGCGTGAAATACCAAAAAATGGCGAAGTCAGCGTAGATACTGTTCAAAATATCAGAAAAGGAACAACAGCACTTAAACAACCAAAAATGCCAACACGGAGTAACAACATTGGCCAAAGAAATGTTGTGTTCTTATGGGTGACGAAACATATATCAAAATAGATAGCAGTATGGCACCAGGGCCTCAATTTTACAATTTAGTTATGGCACGACATGTAATTTATAATATAAGAGAAATTAAAATATCTAAATTTGGCACGAAAACTGTTTTATGGCAGATCATATGTTCTTGTGGTCTTAGAAGCTCCGCATTTTTTACATGTGGACAATTAGAGGCAAAGTGTACAAGAAAGAATGCACGCAAAAACGGTTAGTACTTCTATATTGTAAACAGAACATTTCCCTATTATTTTGGACAGACTTAGTATCTGCCCATTACTCTGGTGCAACGCTTCAGCTTCTGGATTCTAAAATATTTATTTTGTGAAAAAAGACAATTCGCCAAACTACCCTAAGCTTTGTTCTATTGAATGTTATTGGGTTATTGTAAAGAGACACTTTATTAATAAATGTGGAGTGCAACTGGTCGAAAAATTTTAGTGGAGGATGTGCAGAGCCTTGGCGGATGTTTGAAAAAAGCTACAAATTTCTGTCGTTTTTACTGTCATTCTGTCATTAATACTATTTCAAAAGACTCTTTATTTTTAAAAGTTATATTTAAAAGAATACCAATTTATATCTCATATGCTGTTCCCTTTCAAATTTTATTTTTTTTAATATATATTTTATTACATTTTATGGGTTTGCTAAGATATTTATAATTTTTTTTAGTAAAATATCAAATCCTGCAAAATGAATTATCAAAACAGATTATCTATTTCTTTAATTGTGTTGCATGACTAAAACGTGGTTCTATGTACTCTCTCCACTACAGTGAGTTTTCTATGACACTTTTAAACTTGATATATCCGTCTTTAAAAAAGCGATCTTGTGTCGTACTCTTTTCCTATTTTTTTGTACAACAACCCTTTTCGGATTGTCGTTACCTCTTCTCGAGGCGTGTCAAAAATATTTTAGGTTACGCTGTTTAACTATTATGGAGAGACGATCTTTCAAGCTTAGTTCTTCTTGTATAGGAGAATTTGTTCTGTGATCTGTCCTCAGAATCCTCAAAAGTTTCTTTCAACACCACATCTCGAAAGAGTACAAGTTTTTTTTGTCATTTGCCTTTAATGTCCAAGATTCTTCACCTTTTAGCGCTATCGGGGCAATAATGTTGCAACTATTCTTTTATTAGTAGATTGTATATCGGTATAGTAGTTGCCATGTCTGTTAACGCATAAGCCTAAATAAATAACGTTATTTACAATTTGCATATATGGTACTTTTAGTTATTTCATTTTGGTCACTGGCAAAAAGTCATGTGTAATCACGTTTAGTGTGGTGATGAAATATACTATTTGGAGTAGTGAAACTGTTATCAAAGTAAATTTTTAACAGTTTCTCGCTTAGTCCAAATTTTCCTACTACGTGTTTTATGTGAGTGCCCACCTTATCTATAACAATTATCGTTTCTTTGGTGGTGTTTCGTACAACTGTTTCAAATTACCAAAAAAATATTATCTTGTCTTCGTTGCATTTAGAAGTGAGAACATAAATTTGAATGGCATTTACTATGCAGGGTTTTCTCACTGTTAAAATTCTATCGCTTATTGGATTATAAACTATTACCTTTTATTGGGTATCCTTACTGCGCCCCAGTCACAGACTTGATTTCGTGTCCAAAAATGTTGCTTTTACTTTTACTTACTAGGTCTATGTCTTTAACATCCTGTTTAATGTATCAGATCTTGGACATTCCAGGTTGCAATTTTAATTTATTTATGAACGGATATTTTATGTGGTGTTTTCTTTTTAAAAGGTTTTATCACAGCATACCCACTCCGAGATTCGAACAAGGGAATATGTTAATATTGAATTTCAGATGTCTTAAATTGGACCACTTATGGGAACTATTTTTCTGTTTCTTTATTTGCGGAGGTGGGTTTTGTAGCAAGAGATTGTATAGGCAAATGGAACTAGGGTTAAGATAATTTTCTTTTATTTAGAAAATGAGAAAGAAAACCAATGCTCGCAAAGGCAGGATCACATCCTTGAAGTAGGTCTGTTCTTCACCGGGTTTGTGTAGTGTATCTATCCGCTATTCATAAACAAAAATTTATACCAGTTATATTTATTTTTCTTAATAAATTTTATGTGTTAAACAAACAAAATATGTATTACTATAGGTTTGAGTATCTTACAAAAACTTAATTATCTACCATTCGTAATTGTACTTAACAAAAAATTGAGTATGAATGAGAATTGTCTTAATACCTGGATCAGAAACTTCAAGCCTTTTTATTAATTTATGTTTTGCAAAGCTTCTGTTTTACTCTATATATTTAATGCTAATTACGCATCTACTGCATTTTGTGTTCGTTCATAATGTCAAAGCTCTTTGCACAGTACATTTACAGAACGGCTTTATGTTTATTTTTAGACAGAATACACTTTGCAATATATTGATTTGAACATTAAGTGTAGTCTAGACTGTTTGCAATATCTGTATAAATATATTTAAAAAAATAATTTTGTAAGAATTTAATATTTCAAATACAAATACTCATACAATAGTGGCTGCGCGGCTGAGGCGCGTGGTTGCGGTACAGATGGATCCGGGTTCATTACTAGGACTTAGATGCCTATCGGGTGGCCTATTCAGTCATTAAAAATTTTTAGGTACCTACGTTCATTCGAACAAAGAGTAATAATGCGATTATCTAAGGTGTGGTGCTTGCCATATTCATTAGTATTATATATGATAAAGGACTTAAATTGTCGGCTTGTTAACCCGTTTCTTTTTTTAATTATTTGCATTTTGCCTATCAAATTTTTATATATACTTTTTACTATATCTAATAATTTACTAGATGTTATTAACAGTTCTAAATATTTTCTCATATTTTTTCTTTGTACTGTATCGAAAGTAGATTGTAAATCGATAAATGGTGAGTATAGCTTTTATTCTTCTCTATTTTTTTTGCGCACTTACAGGCACTGCAGCCTCAAAGGCTTATTGTACCCACTAACATGCACTTATTCTAGGATGTTCACACACACATCCATGGGTTAAACGAGACTCGAACTCGCGCGCGCCGGCTAGAATACAGAGCCAACTGGTTGAACCATCTGAGCCACCACATCCCCTTCTTCTCTATTACTCAGTCCATAATATCTCTTAAGATAAGTATGCTATTTTTAGTGTGTCTGTTTCTTCTGTATCCTGCTTTTTTTAAGTGTAATAAATTATATTTTTAATATGTTTTCTCCATATTTGTTCTTTTGTCCCTTATTCCTCGAAGTATGTACTTTTTCTTTTTCTTTCCATTGCTTTTATTCGGTTCCAAAATGATATGTGGTCTTTTTCATATTTATAATTTATTATTTAGTTCCTTACTAAACTCACTCCAGCTCTTATGCTTTGCTTTTTAGATTACTGTTTTTGTATCATTTTTTTTGTTTATGTAGTATATTCTATTTTGTTCTGCTTTTGAATTTATAAACTTATTCCATACTTGTTTCGTTTTATTTAATTGCTGTTTTAACTTTTTCGCTGCAGCAGTTATTTATATTTTGCTATATATTGCTATTTTCTTATTTTCCTTCCCATCTTCAATCATAATCTTGACGCCTTTTATAATTCATGCAACTAATCTGTGATGAGTTCTCATACAGAACGCACTTTGAGTAATAGCATCACTTAATTAAATTTGGTGGCACAAGAATACTAGTAAAAGAACGTCTAAGCCACGTTAAAAAGTATTAATTATAGCAATGAAGTTTGGATAACAAAGACAATAAAAGAAGACTTGCCGCTGTAGAGAGAAGAAATTGATATTCAAGAGTTAAAATCAATAAATAAAACAGAAAATTAAAAAAGTGTTAAGTGGTTTGAACATCTCCTGCCCATGCAGGAAACAAAATGAGCGAAACGACTGTTTATATAGAACGCATTAATGCATATAAATGAGAATAACTACGCAAGCATTGGAACGAAGGTATACGACATGAAATTAAGGACCAATATTTGGAGGAAACAAGTACGGACGTGGAACTCCTTTTCCACCAATGTCCGGGGCTTCTGTATATAAACAAAAATTTGCGGCCACTTTCAATCAAACCGGTCTCGAGGTTTTCCGATCAGGCTGATTTTTGGCGTCTGGACTTGTCTTATGGTCTTTAGTTGAATACTGAAAACGTTATGTCTCTATCTATCGCAGATCAAAAATTATAAGGCGCGACAGATGTCAGAAATGACAAAAATAGAAGCTGTTTTAATCAAAAATTATAAGGAATGACTATTGGAAGCTGGGTGCACTAGAAACCCTTATTGCATTGTTGTAGGACATCCCATCTATGCCAGCTCGCGGATGTAAACTCGGTAGGCCATATTTCGAATTTATTAAAAATTAAATGTGTACATATGTGTTCCTTGGAATATATGAATTACCGCAAGCATTAAATGTAATAAATGTTAGCAAAATATTTACATTAGGATATTTAAAAATGTTTAACAAAATTTTAATTTGTATAACGTAGTCAAACAATAACTTCGTTATTAACAAAGAAGCAATAAATTAATTATAAATGTAAATATTAATGGAGGCAACATATCAACAAAATATAAATGACAGGCTAATGAGGTTAATAAATTAGTTGTGTTATAAATTACGCAACAAATATGAAATCTGAAAAACTGTTTCAGCTCGCATTTATTTTTCAAGCGGCTGGCGCCTTGGGGTTTCTGAGTTTTAAATATTTAATAATTTCTGAAGAGTAACTTTGCAGCACCTAAAGCCTGTGTTAGTTTAAAAGAAACAAAGATGCTGGCGTTATTACATTTTTGTCCT
This sequence comes from Sinelater perroti, assembly GCA_036346155.1. Taxonomy (NCBI): domain Eukaryota; kingdom Metazoa; phylum Arthropoda; class Insecta; order Coleoptera; family Elateridae; genus Sinelater; species Sinelater perroti. Next base: position 9,157,009 of record JARFIY010000265.1, read on the forward strand.
GAGAGCAGAAACTTATTTACTCATGTGGTGAAGCGTGCCCAGTTATAAAAATTCTTTATAAGTGCGTAGAAGACTAAAAATGCGACCCTAGAGTGTTGCTACGCTGGCTACGAGATATGAAGTTTTTGCTTGTGTATAGTCTAAGCAGAAGGATTATTTTCTTAGGGTAGCACTCCAAGTTCACAAATCTGGTTACATAATATAAATCACTCAATAAAATAAAAATTATTAGGATATTAATTTTTTAAGAATAAATTAAAATTACCGATTAGATTAGACTTTTATTGAAATAACTGCATAACCTAAAATGTTTTTCAGCATTATTTTTGTTTTAGACTATTTGTTGTACTTGTATTTTATTTTTTTGTAATGTACTTTAAAGGTTCTTTCATTCGTTCATGTGTAGATGCCGACTAGACTTGTCACATCATTACAGGACATTATTTATTGTCTCACTTTAATTTATTGTCCTCAGCCCGCACAGGTTACTGATTAAATTTCATTATCAAAACAGATCTTCTTACACTCATGAAACGTGCATCAAACGAAACGCTTGTTTGCATAGGATAAAATTAATTAGTTTTCCGGGTAGTTTTGTTGCGTCGGAAATTGCTTGCGCTCGCTAAGCGCATCGCAAGCTGAAAATAGATAGTTCGGCTGCTTTGGAAAAACAAATTGAGACGGGAGGTTGGTTAAAAATTAGCTGGAAAATTTGAATGTTGGCGACCGAAATAGAAATAATATCGACCGAGCAGAAAGGAAATTATTAAATGCGGATGGCCGGTTCGTGTTGTGCCGCAGCGCACGGACGGAATAACAAATGAGCGATTGTCCTCGGTACACGGCAAATATGTATCGGTTTTTACGTTTTTGTTGGTGCGGCGGTAGTTGCAGGCAGCCACTTGTGCCTCTGCTATAATTTATTTCAATAGATTCTTGTAGTTTAGACGGGAATAAATAAAACTGCTATTTTTCAGGAAGTCGTGCATTATTTAAGTAATTTTTTCAAAATGTTATAATTATCTATTAAACCAATTAGTAAAAACATATAATTTTCTATGTTTTATTTCATACAACTGAACTGTTATAGGTATTTAACTATTACGATATCGTCGTCAAAGTATGACTTCTTAGAATATAAAACAATGATATTTTGAAACCGTAATTACAACTAGTAAAGCTAATACTAATGATCGGTTTCTAGATAACTAACTAACCATAAAAAATTAACAAAAATCCCATGGCATATTGTTCTTGAGGTTTGAAATTGAATACTCATGCGAATACACAGCTTCTTGCACTTAAATGTCAACCTCACCTGTACGTGGTGAACCTTATCTAGCAAACGAGGCTGTAACGACCGAGTAATAACGGTATAACCATAACATCAGAGCGAAAGAAATTACGTCCTCCTCAAGCATGTGCAGTACTACTAATCTTAAATTAAACAGACATTCTTTGAACCTATGCGAATGATAACCGGATGGATAAAACGATGACAAACTTTGGTGCGAAAACCAGGATACTAATTGGGACGTAGAATGTCGAGAAGCTCTTGGAACTATCAATTTTGACCAAAGTTGTAAGGAAAATGGAATCATACAACATCTAAGTGCTAGAAGTGAGCAAAATACGATGGTCCAGTCAAGGCGGATACGGAAGTAACGAGAATATCACGATTATATATTCAGGCCCACCTGAAGGAGAAAACAAATTAAACGGTGTAAGCATACTGATGTCAAAGATACTTAAAAAAAGTTTGTTGGAGTGGAATCCTGTGTCAGAATAATCTAGACATGATTCTTTACTAAAGTAAGAAACATCACACTAATACACTGCTGCGCCCCTATGGAGTCGTCAGACTTATAAGTAAAGTTAAGGTTCTACCAAGAGTTGGATATTACTGTAAAATAACAACGCCAAGGTGTCATAACTATAGTCATAGGCGACTTATATGCCAAGACTGGCTCCAACAACACAGGAAGATAACGGAACAACGCGCCATAGGGACCCTTAATTTTAATGAGCTCTTTACAGAATTCTACACAAACAGCGATCTCTGAATAGAAAGTTTGCTATCTCCATACAAACATATCTACAAAATGACATAGATATTCCCTGATCATAAAATACAAAGGACCCGATTGATCATATAACGCTAAGCAGAAGTTGGAGCCACTCGTTACCAGATGTAAGGAATAAGAGAGAGGAGTTGACGTTGCTACTGACCACTACCTCCTGATAGGCACCATCTGAATTGCACTACAAGCATATAAAATACATACATTAAACAAATATAAATTTAATCTGGAATAACTACAAAATCCCTTTGTGAGGCATTAGCACACAACTTGCTAGAAACACTTAGCATGCGAAACAGTAAACTTAGAAATAAAAGGATGGGAAACAGTCAAAACAAGATATACGAAACAGGAAAATGGCTACTGAGAATAAAAAGGAAAAATAGCAAACCTTGGATATCAGACTAAACCTGGACATTCATGGATATAAGGAAGGAAATTAAAAACAAATTAAACTCTTCCAGAACCAGGGAACAAAGACAACAAACAGCACAACAGCTTAATGAAACCAACAAAGAATCAAGCCAGCGGCAAGAAAAAGTAGAAAACGTTGGGTGGACAATTTAACACATAATGGTAAAGAAGCAGAACAGAAGAAATGTATGAAGGAAGTTTACAGAGTAACTCGAAAACGTCAAAAGTAGAATAATCGCATCAGGTAATGACCAGCTGAAGGAATGGTAAGAACATTTCGCTAATATTCTAAGTGCAACTACAAAAGAAAGTAGCATAGAAGGGACAGGCAACCCGAAATAAGGATAAAAGTAAAATCACCCAACCTTGGCGAAGTAAAAGCTGCTATACTGAAAATCAAAGACGGTTAAGCTACCGCCACATTGCTCCTCCTCATATTTAATAATATATGGGAGCAGGAAAAAATACCAAATGCATAAGAGGAAGAAATAAAAACTTCACAAAATATCACAATTAGAGAAGCATAATACTTTTGAACATGCTAAACAAAACACTAGCAAACATAATTAATTAACGGAACAAATAAAGAGAAAAATATACCCAGAAGAAGCTGTATTTAAACCAAAAAAATTCCTGCATTGACCAAATAAACTGCCTGAGAATAATAATAATATAAAGCAATGAGTGGTGCAGCACGTTGGACATTGTCTTCGTCCACTTTAAACAGGCATTTGACTCACTAAATCACGAAGCGATCTGGAAAATCCCAGACATAATAGAAATTTTATTAAAAAATGTAAACCTAATAAAAGATCTACATAAAAAGGCGGCACACAGGAGGAAAACCACCAACTACATTAGAGTTACCAATGGAGTTAAACTCCCCGCTTCTCTTTAACCCGGTAGTAGATTGGATAATAAAGAATGTTAACATCCAAAGTAGAGGAATAACGTGAGAATCTAAAGATGCTATGTCATTTATCTCTTAACACATACTTTCACTGACATGTATAATAAAATAAGCCTTCTAAAATTAGCAGGACTTGAAATAAATACAGCAAAGTCAAAATCTGTAAGAACGGGCACAAAGAACCAACGGAACTTTCTTATAAATAACCAGCCCAGTAAAATTGTGAAAGAGTTCTGTTACCTGGGAAGCATAGTTTTGATAAAGCGGGGCACTGAAGCAAACATACAGGAAAGGATAAAAAAGCACTCAGAAATTTGAAACACTCAAGCAAATACGGCGCAATCCACGTCCCACACAGCGACACAAATTAAGAATCTTTAACACGAACGTTAAAGCTGTACTATTAAATGGTTGCAAAACTTGTAAATCCACAGCTGCTGTAAATTGGAGAACTCAATTTTTCTTAACAGATGCCTGAGAAGAATTCTCAAACTAAATTAGACAGATTATGTACCAAACACAGAATTAGGAAGAAGAACAAAGCAGACAAAGGTATCAGTGCAAATGGAAACAGAATAATCTGAGACGATGGCACTTGACTGGAAACCACCAGAATCCAGATTAAAAAGGAGGCCCAAGAAAAACTATACAAAAATTGGATTTACGGGTCAGACGTGGCTGGAAGACGAGTAAATGGCCCAAAATCAAACCAGATAGAAGTTCTACGTAGAGGCCGTATTCTCTACAGTGGGAATATTACTGTCCTAGTGAATATTAAGGAGTATATGAAATACATTGTGAAGACTATCAAAGAACTTATATAGTTTAAAGAAACCGGAATATCTACCCGAATATATGAGCATCCTCTGGCAGCACGGAAAGGCGATAGTTGTTCGGCACTTGTCAAACATAATAAAGAATAAAGTCACATAATTAACTTTATCTATGCAATAACCAGTTTGTACCCTATTAGCAGAATTGAGAACATTAAATTAAAAAAACACCCTAAATGCCTAAATGCAAGAGACAATATTTGGGAACGCTTTATTATCCCGTACCATAAGATACACAACACTTCTGAACTAACAAATTTTCTCCGGCTCAGTACATTTTTCGCTAAATAATACTTTCACCAAGTTTTTATTTCCAAACCAACAAATAGTGAAGCGAAACTTACAAAAAACTATACTTGAGAAGCTCGTAACTCTCTACTTGGAAAGGATATAAATTTAAGGCCCAACTAAAGGAGCTACATTTTTTAGTTGCTTTTAAAGCAGATACCACAACAAAATCTTCTCCAAAATAATGCGGTTCAACATATAAACTAAGTTGTTCATACACAATAGCGTGAAAAAGTCTTATTATATGAAACATTAAACAGATAATGCAGTATTTTAGACCTAACAGGAATTTCTGTATTTGACTTTGTTTTTGGCAACGAATTTGCGTCTTTTAGGCATTTTTCCCGTTTCTGTAATTTCTCTTTGAAATATAATGGTATCAAGTTTCAGTTAGATATCTTATTAATTCTTTTTAGATATTATGTTGGCTATCCTTAAGTTTTTTATGGAGCTAAGATATAAGGATTGCCCTGGTCAGTTCATTATGCCGATTTTGTTGGTGATTATCCGGTATTAAATTATTTTTATTCTATGACAAAATGATTTATTATCCTGAAAATAAACTTCTTATCTTCAAAGCCTTTTCTTACTACTAGGCAATATGTCATTCTTCAGTACTGCAAGCTGCTTTTGTAGCATTTATTATCTGAAATACGATATGTAGCAACCAACTTCTATGCTAGGGATGCAGTGGGATTGCATGATAGAAGACGGATATTTTCTTGTAGGGAATTCTCTTCAAAAATATTTATTCTGTGATCTATTTTTATATTTTGTGGTCCACTGGAGATAAAGGTATTTTTATTTTTCAGAGATAATGCCTATTTTTGCAATCTATATCCTCTTAATCTACAATATTTACGTTACAATGGATATACACACGCTAACAATTTAGTTTATTCGGTAGGATTAAGACTGTTATCGATTAGACTTATTCTTCGTAAGGCAGCATTATTTGAATCGGGGATTTTCTTAGTTATCTACTATACAATTTATCAGCAATTCTGTTTAACTTTTTCGTTCCGTAATATAATTTTTTTTATTATAACTAGGCAAAAGCCGATACCCTTAAGGGACCAGAGACTAGTGAAAGAAGAAAAAGACAAGTAAGGTAATATTTTAATTTATTTTGGAAAAAATAAGGAGTATCTAATGTCAAAAAATATTAGTGGTTTCATAGGACAAGGAAATGTAATGCACATGTGCACTAGTAGGTTTATATAGCAGTAATTCTTATAAATACATGCAAAGAAAACACAAACATTTGTCTTTTCTTTAGAGATAAGCTTATTTTTGCCGGAAATAAAAGAATGTTCCACATCGCCTTTTACCCATGTTTTTTCGTAATTTTGATTGTTAAATACTAAAACTTATTTGGTAGATTCTCTCCTTTCAAACTTGTCTTGTACTCTTGTTTAGTTGGTAATTTATAATAAATTTACATTTAAAAAAAAACGATTAAAACATAGTATAACAACTGAAACCTTTATTACTGCATCAAACGATTTTATAACTTGTATTCGTAGTGTCATTGTATCATTTTCTTTTGTGAAATTAAATTTAGGTTGTACACATAGCCTGTATCTGCATTGCAACGAAGCCACAGTTTGGTGTAATTTTTAGTCGATATTTTTATTCGTTTATACTATTTAGAAAGCATTTTCTGTATTTACTAAACTTTTACTTTAACTAAAAATCAATTTCTTGACATAATCTGTTTTTAATGCATTTTATGGCTTCTTTCAAGAAGCGAAATAAAGTTTAGAAGTTTTAAATATAAATTTCTTGACTCCAATTATGTTAAAGAGCAGAGAAGTGAATTACGACCCAAAACTGTTTGTATTTTGCCTTTATCAATTAATTTTTCTGGTACATTATTGGATTATTTAGCAAATTAAGATGTTGACCAGTGCAGAAAGCTACTTTAAAATATAAAGAACATGGAAAAAGTTTATGAAATATTTGAATAAGAGTGGATGGCTTTGTAATATCTACTAGAATTTTACGTTTTATTTTGGAATATTTTGTTTTTATAGATTCAAGTGTGTTAGGAAATTTCCAGTCAAGGAAACGGATGACAGTAGTTTGATGAATAGTATTTTCAAATTGTTCTTGCTCTCATTTGCTAGAAAAAGTTGACTTTCATGTCATTACTGCTCGGCGAATTTCAAAAACTAAAGTCTTCGAAGTTAAATGTTAAATTTTTCTTCTAAAAAAATCACTTTCTGATTCGCCATCAGTCAATATATAACTATTTGAACAGTCATTAGAATAATGAGATGTATCAGATATGTGTTGCGTATAATACGTAAACTCATTCTGGTTAAATCTTTTTCTATTCATTTTTGAGCTAAAATAGAAGTACCTTAAAGAAAAGAAATGTTGGTACATTTGCATACACGTGTGCAGATTGGTGGGGGGTAGGAGGTGGCTCCAACATCTAGTCAGCCAAATGCCAATCTCACCTGCACGTGGTACCCCTGCTGGATAACTAACGAGGCTCTGGCGACCCAGTATCCGGTGGTATAACCGGACTCTAGTTGACCCGAGATAACTGGGCCCTCCAGGTCAAACTAATCACCCACTAAAGGTACGCTGATTTAAATAAGTGTTTATTGCCTCGGTACTGGACGGATTGAAGGAAAACCACTGGATCGGAAAAGGAGACATGAGTTTCGGAAACATGGATTAATAAAACAATTAACAGAAAGGAAGTAGAATTAGTACAAGAAATGGAAAAATACAAAATGCATATATTGGGAATTAGCAAAATCAAAAATAAACGATAAGAAATAATAAATTTGAAAAATGGCTGTGTTTTAAGATGCTCAGGTGTTACAACGGGCAAAGCAAGGAAGGCGTGGCGATAATAGTAACAGCAGAAATTGAAAGACGAATAACAAATTGGAAAGCGATCAGCCTAAAAATAATAGTAATAGAAATTCAGCTAAAAGAAACAATAACACTGATACAAATATATGATCCCACAGAAAATCCACTATAAACAAAAAATATGCTTTTTATGAGGAATTGCAGAGAACAGCAGAAAAGGGTAGAGAAGGAAGTAAACACCCAGTAATAATTAGGGAATTGGAACGCTCGAATAGAAATAACAAAAATAGAGGCATGGGAACGCTTGCAAAACATTGTGGAGAACCACTAATAGATACAAATAATAATGGAGAACACTTGATAAATTTCTGTATAAAACATCAGATGTTAATAAGTAATACACACTTTAACCATAAGAACATCTACAGATATACATATGAAGCTAATCAGAGGAACGTTAAAAGTATGATTGACTATATAATGCATACAAAACAAATGAAATAGGTAGTCAATAAAAGGCTATAAGAGGGGCTGAAATAAACAATGATCATAAGCTCCTAATAGTAGATATGAGGTTTAATTCCCTCCGAAATTAAAACAGAAGTATAAAAAACTGACGATAGAGCCACTGAATAATGAAGAAAATAAACAAAAATATGAAAAACTACTCAAAAATAACCTACCAACGACAAGAGGAACAGGAGCGAAAAGAATGGGAGGTGGCAGAAACTTAAGAGAGTAACACAACTGGTGGCAGAGAAAGTATTCAAACAAAGAAGATAAACATTGCAATAAAAAACAGCATAGTAGAATAATAAGTGTGAAGGAAAAAGTAAGACGGAAGAAACAAACCTGGAAACAGTACATAAGAAACAAACGATAATAAACATAAATGAATACAATTTAAGAACGAGATGAAGCTAATGAGGCAGTAAAACAGGCAAAATCAAGGACATGGGAAGATTTTGGAATCAACAACCTAAAAAGACATAAAGAGAAATAAATAAGGAGCCTAAAAACAGAAACAGCAGAAATCATGAGTACATAGAGAAATTATTTCGAAGAAAAGTTTAAAAAGAAAGAAAAGATAGAAATTTAAGAAACGCTATACAAGATGGAGAACAGAAATTTGAAGACAACGAAACACCAAATATAACGGATGCGAAACAGAGAAATAAACGGAAAAACAGCCAGATACAACCATATACCACCAGAGCTAATCAAATATGGAGAAGCTAGAAAATAGAATAGATGACCAAGATATACAGACAAGCATGGGAGCCTGAGAAGATACCGGAAGACAAAGAAATCTACAAAGTACCGATATAAAAAAAGGGAAAAACAACTGAATGTAGCTTTCTCTCTGTAGTCGTCCATGCAATAGAATGTTACATATTTTTGAAACCTTTTGTTTTTTGCTCCGTTCAGTTGTCGCTTAAGTTTATTTTCATTTAATTTGTATCTTGTTATATTGTCTATGTTGCGTGATGGTTGCTATATTATCCTAACTTTTTTCCTTAATCTGTACATCATCTTTCTAGGGAAGTTTTGTGAGTTGGATTTTTAACTTTTATTTTTGTGGTACGGATCCTGTTGCCTCTTGTATAATAGTTATGAATTTATTAACTTCATGGATACATATTTTTAGCAGTTTTTAATTTTGACCAATATCGAAGATTTGGTCCATGTATTTTAATCTGCGCGTCTAAATAATTATTGCAACATTAATATTAAGTATGACTAGTTATAAATCGCAATTTGATGTAATGTCTACCTAGTTAGATTAAATTCCTTTATCGTTTGTGGGTTTGTTACATTCTCAGCCTTTTCTGGTCATCAATCTGCTACTGCTCTATAGCGTATTTTTGTATTATTGTTCTCTCCAACTATAAATGCTAGCCTTAATGAATCAAAAATGACTGCAGCATAAGTTTACCTAGTTATGTTATGCAGAGGATAATAGTCTGTTGTTCAAGTTCTAAGGTCACCAAATTTTGTTCTCAGTAGTAAAATTATGTAAAAAGATGCGGTTAATTTAGAAGACGCGGGAAATATTTTGGAATGTGTAATATAGATACCATGCAATGTATAAAGGTAAAGTTACCGATATTGCAGTGAGTGTTGGTTTGTATAGCTTCAAGTGGCGACGTTCTAGTTTTCAAGAACAACGTGTAATCATCCGCTTTCTTCTCTTGCGTTGTAAAACGCTTATCAAAATTTATCTCCAGTTGAGTAAGACATGCGGTGAAAACGTTATGAATGTTAAAAATATGCGTCCATAGGTGCAAAAGAGAGTTGTGTGATAATGAACTGAAACAGCCATGACCACAAATTAACCGGAAACCACTATTGAGCGACTAGAGCAGGTTATGAAAAGCGTGCGTGACACCGCCTTTAAATTTGGCATTTTCGTAAGCTCTGTGGAGTCCATTTTGCATGGTAACCATAAAATGCAGAAAGTTTCTTCAAGATGAGTCCCACGAATGCAGACCGACAAACACAAGGCTGTGCAAGTGGCAATGTCTCGTTGAAACCTGATGCCGCCATAAATTTTTGACCATGAAGGACACTTTTCGTGGCGGCTCATTTTTCTATCAGGGCCGCTGTCGCATCAGCGATTTTCCAGTGGACAAAACACACCTTTAAGAAAGTTTTCTTAGCAGCTATGAGTCATGGCGAAGACGCCGTGAAAAATGTATATATCTAGACGGAAATTATGTTGAAAAGTAACAGAGGTTTTAATTTTATTGAGTAAGTACTTTTTCAGAAAAAAATTGGAGACCTTAGAACTTGAACGCACTCGTAATTGTGTTTGGTAATTTATTTACTTTTGTTGCAGTGGATTAAGATTTTTTTTCAGTGTTTGGTAGTTCGTGGTGTATTACGTATTCTAGAACGATGTTGTCGAGGTCTCTGTATGCCATACCATTCGGATATTAGGTGTAATAGTTAAGATTATGCTGTATATTTATATGGGTTTTTGTACTAAAATGTGTTTCTGATATAAGAAAAATATTAATGTTATTAACGCTGAAGGATTTTTATTATTGCTTTTGATTTGAGGCTGTTAGAGTTTCAGAGTCCAATTCTAAGAAATTTGGCTATTAACAAACTATTTTATTTATGAGTGTCGTAAACATATTCAAAACCAAGTTATTTCAGTTAGTTGTCTGAACGTGTCCTTGGATTCTTCTACAAATTGTTTGAGATATTGATCCTAAGATTTATTTGTGTTTGTTAATAGTTAGTATTCGGCGTCTTCCAGTAGATTTTATAATTCTTTACTGGTAGTAGAAGAGAGTTATCCGGATCTGCCTTGTAGGAAACAGATATGTTTCTTTGTGGTTGTGTTCTCTTTAATTTTGTTTTGTACATCTCGATTTATTGAGTAGTCTTTGTAGTTGGTGGGATGTGCTTGATTGCAGAATTTTTGCTTGTTAAGGAGCTATGTGGTTCACCACATTTTACATAAGTCTATGGCCTATTATAATATGATTTTGTATGATTGTAGCTTTGAGATCTTGTACGCTGAACGAGGTTGATTATTCTGTGGAACTTTTTATATTTTGTAAGTATTTTAAGTTGTAAATATATTCTTTAATTTCCTTATAAAGAGTTTTCCAATAGGGGCCGTCGAACTTTAACATTGTATAGCGACCATGTTAGTGAAGCTACAGCTGTTAAATATAAAAGTTGTAGTAATTAATGTTGAAAAATCATCACGCACACAATCGTACTGTTGAGTCGACTATTCATCGTTTGGTGGACACATTCAAATCAACTGGTTCATTAAACAATCACACAACACCCGTATGTCGTCAAAACGTGAGGTCTGCAGAAAACATTGCTGCAGTGAACGAGAGTGGATAATCCGAGACAGCCAATTTCTTGTCGAGCCCAAGAACTTGGCCTCGCAGACTTCAACTTAGCAGGACCTGGTCCTGCACTTGTAAATAATTCAATTAACCCAGGATCTGAAGGTAAACATCCATAGTTAGCGTCGAGCATTCGCTGACTGGGTTCTGGAGCCGTTGGAAGTGGACCCCGATTTCGGACGGAAAATCATCTTCAGTGACGAGGCCCATTTTTAGAGAATGGATGTCAACAAGCAACCTTGTCGCATTTAGAGAGATAAAAATCCACATCAGACCCATCAGTTGCAAATGCATGCAGAAAATGTTACTGTTTGTTGTAGATTCTGGTTCAGCGGGGTCAATGGCCCGTACTTTTTCCAAAATGAAGTTGGCACCGCCATAATTACCACCACCGAGAAGTACAGGCCGAAGATCACCAATTATTTTTTAGCCTAAATTGAAATATATGGATCTCAACGACATGTGGTTCCAGCAAAACAGTGATACGCATGCAGAAATGGATCTTCTTCGCGACAAATTCGACGGCATGGTTATCTCGCGTTTCGGCGACGTCAACTGGACACCGAGATTGTGTGATTTAACGCCATTAGACTTTGTCTTGTGGGGCTACGTTAAATCACGGGTCTATGTGAATAAGCCGCACACGATTGATGCCTTGAAAGTCAACATAACCAATGCCATCAATGATATCGAGCCCGATTTATGCGGTCGAGTCATCGAAAATTGGACCTCTCAGATACATGCCGCCCAGGGAAGCGACCATTTGGCCAATGTCATATTCCATACTTAATGTAATTTAATGCTCATTCAAATAAAAAAATTGTATTTCATACATAACTTGTTTTATTTAAATTTAAAGTTCGAGCGCGCTTAATGGAAAACCCTAAACTTTACATTCGTAATATTTCTAACTTTATGGTCGCAAGTAGCTAGTTCAGCTGTTTGTCAGCTACTGGAATTGTAGGACTGCTTCATTATATAAGTAAGGTGAATAAGATTATTTTCTTAGAAATGCTAAACTAGTTTTATGTATATCTCCAAGTTATGTACATTAAATTAAACCGTATTTTGGAAGCTGTGTTGTTCTTGTATCGTAATATTGTTCTAGATTTTTATTATTTCCTGATAATTACTAATTTCGTGTATGAACATTGGAGAAAGTTTTAATGTCTTACTGCAAGCATTTTCTTGTTCTGCATTTTTTCCTCTTTTTCTGTCTCACTAATCATATCCATTACATTTTGTGGTAAGATTTACTGTTATAGGGGTTCGGATTTTAGAAATTGCTCATGTTGATAAGGTGGCATCATTATGTAGCTGTTCGATATTTTTTGGTATTGGTCAGATGTTATTTGTTGTGGGTTTTTATTTAGGACATTTTAGTGGGTTGTTGTGAGTTACTATTTCGTGTGGTTAAAGTTGTTGGCAAAGTTACATCAAGCTTACAATTAGGTTTACTGATATATACTCACTTAATTTGCAATAGACAATCTACGAAAATAAAAATTGAAAATCGCTTTTTTCAGTAAATGCGCTTTTTTATCACTGCTCAAGGTTCACTCTACGATAACGATGACACAGTGTATGAGTTATTGATAAATGGAAAACAAAATACAAAAAAAATTTAAAAGAAAGGTTAAAACTAGGTGAATTTAATTTTGAGAGAGAAATTCAGCAAATCTATTTTTAACTTTCTTAACCTCTGAAAAATGCTGATTTATAAACTGCCGAGATATCAATTGATAATTGGGTGAATGATTAATAAGTTAGATGTGTAGCATATGCACGATATTTTTGTTCTGTACAAATTACTTTCTAAAAATAATTTACAATTCAATAGTTAGAAAATAAAATTAAATGAAAAAATCAAAATATGGAGAATTAATTATACAATTTCATTATTTTGGTTGTTAATTACTATAATATAATTTTGCTAACAGTTTTGCTGTAATTGTAGGTCGATTGAGTGTAATGAGTTGTTACCCACGTAGTTATTCGATATAATGCAGCGATAAAATAAATTCGCCTCTTCAACATTCGTATAATTAAATTTTATTTTAATACACAATTTAATATAACATCGTTGATTTGCATATTTTATGTAATCACTTAGAGTGCGACAGCTAATATGTTCCATTTGTTATTTTAAATTTATTCTATTACATTATACAGATTTTCTCATGTTATTTTGCCTAACTAAAATATTTACCAAATTTCTTTATTAACATTGTATAAACATGTTTCTCAACTAAATTGCAACTGCAAAAATTATCAATAAGCTGTACCCTTCATAATTCAAAATTATAGAAAAATCTGGTTACCTAGGAATTATAATTATCGTTTAAATAATTTTAATCATTCAAACCTGCAACTAAAAATATATTTTGTAATAAGAATCAAATACACAAAAACTCACCCTTTGAGAAACCACTTCGGCTCCTTGTAGAATGGCATCCGATACAGAAGAGCACAAGTCGATGTATATCTCATCAATTTCCTAAAAGCAGAAAGTTTATGTAAATACAAATTGTAAAGTGGAAACTGTAGGTTATAAATAAACTCATATGCTTAATAGAAAATATTTTTAGACACATTTTACGCCTGCTTAGTCCTCGTGTCGGTAAGGTTCCCCTTACCACGTTTGACGAGTACCCGGCGAGGTCACTCACGTGATACCTCTACCCCTCTGTTACTGAAGGCGGCATCCGTTACCCACAAATGTGGGATTGGGTAGCTCCACCAGCAGTTTTACGGGTTTCACGCGCCACGGGGTAAGACGCACTACCCACTCGTGTCGGTAAAGTTTCCTTTACCACGTTGGACGAGCAGCCGTCGAGGTCATTTCCGTGAGCCTCTACTTCCCATCAAAGTTGATGCTTTTCGCATCCGTTACTCACAATTGTGGGATTGGGTAGCTAGAAGCACCTTTATGAACCTGCGTCGTGAAGTAGACGCAGGCCCATTCGTATTGGTAGAGTTTCCTCCATCATGTTGGACGAGCAGCCGTCGAGGTCACTTAAGCGAGCCTCTATCACATATCGCTACTGCTACCGTCACCCGTTGCCCTCTGTGCAGGGATTGGGTGGACTGCATAGCAGTTTTAACGGAATAACGTCATGTGGTCTAACATCTCCGTAGGCCTTGGACCTAATCCATGTAGCAAATACTCCAGTCGATAGTACTCGTGTTGGCAGGATTTCTCCTACCACGTTTGACGAGTTGCCGGCGAGGACACTTGCGTGAACCTCTACCCCACGTCATTACTACAAGCGGCATCTGTTACCCACGGATGTGGGATGGGGTAGCTCCACCCGCAGTTTTAAGGGTAAACGGTGTGGAGTCTCCCGTTATTTAAATACTTTGGAAAAAAATTTAAAAATTACAAATAAAATTTTTACGCAAATTAAAACAAACAAGAACAAAAATTTTATTACCAGTAGTATTAGATGGATTTTAAGCAACTCTATATTACTAATTTAAATACGGCGTTTTTGTACTAATTGGAAACATAAAAATTGAATAAACCTTAATGTAAGAGAACTTTTCATTAAATATTACAAAAGAAAAAGCACTTAGTGGTTAATAATAACAAAGCGCAAGGATCTGGTTTAATTTAATGCAAAAAATTATTATTTAGAGAACTCTTTATATGTGGTTTATTAGACACATAACGGTTTTATCAAAAACAAGAGGTTGCCCGCCAAAAGGTGTTTTTGGCGTCCTAGGCTGACAATTTTTCACCCGCCTTCCCTCAAATTTTTCCAAGGTGGGAACATACGAATTTTTAATTGGATCGGCTTTTTCCCTAGATCAGAAACGTGGAACAATTTAACTTAATGCCCATTTATAATGGACGTAAGCATTTGAATATTATAATTACGTAAAGCTTATGCTCTCGTTCATAATGCACTCCCGTCATTAAAAAAAATGTTTAAATCGGTTCAACTTTACGTTTATTTGCAGTAATTTTTAATTTTTTCCTAGATTAATATTGGCAGCAGTAACAAAATGTTTGTTTTTATTCTGAAATTGCATAACCTAACTTTAGTATTATCGACATTTTGGCTTCGTTTTTACAACGGATAGGGAACTATTAACTAAGTTAGTAAATATACATCTGTTCCTACACCATAAAAAGGATAATAGATACAAAGGCAACATAATTACTCAAAATGCTTGGAAAGCCATTGCTGCCGCTACTGTGTTTGGGCATGCACAACTTTCAAATGTTTACATAAGGTTTAAGTCTATTATGAATGGGAGCTACAATCGAACCTCTGCTCGATGGAAGAAAATCAAATATCCGTCGCATACACGTTTTTTTGGGTACGGTAATGCGATCGTCAGGCATTTAGCAACCAGCGATAGCGACCCCGACGTGCGTGCACGAACACACGGGATTTCTCTTGTAAATTAATCGCTTATAGAGCGACACGTCAAATGTTAGTCGTCTTTGTTTACTTTTTCTTCAAATGTATAGGCTGTCTCTGTTTGCTACGTACGGATCTCCCCGTGTAAATCAAGGGCCTAGAATTATGCCACACTTCTTTGCTTATTTTCTATTTAAATGTATAGATGGATTTGCTGTTATTTGGTTATTTCATCTATTTTTTTGTCTCTTTTATTAAACAATATCTTATTCAAACAATATTTATCTATCGACACTGTTTTGTTAATTTAGGATGGATATAGAACAGTACACCAAGAACAGTATACCAAGAATATTTTTACTAGTTTGTCATTATGGTGATAACAAACTATTTCTATAGGGTCCATACATTTTTTTTTGTTTTGTTTATTATGCAATCTGTTACAAAATTAACAATAAGCATTTATGTGGATATTTTTTGTATTAGAATACATTTCCTTTTGTTATTTTACTAGTTTTAATACTATTATAAGCAAAAACATGTTGTTTATGCCAAAGTATGCCTTCTTTTATTTTTTGGTTTTACTTAGTGAACATATATTTCTATCTATTTTCCTTTAAATATTTCTAATAAGTTCTTGATTTTTCTGTTTCCATGATCCGATACTCCACGTTGTTACTCCAATTTGTTGTTTTTTCCAAAATCGTCACGTATCATGTTGTGCTCATCATTATTTCGTCAGTTCTATTCCGATGACTATCTTTGGTCATTCGAACTTCATTTAATCAATATTTGCATATAGGGACCTGACTTGGTTTCGGAATGTTCCCCCCTCCTTAGTTAATTGGTATTGGAGCTGGTTTTACCGTTATTATTACTATTTATGACTGTCCAATAGATTTTCTTTAACTTGTACGCCGCAAACTATTAGTAGTAGCAGTAACAATTTCTGTTAAAAAAACATAATAAAAAAAGTAATATTTAATATTTTTATAAGAAAATGCAATTGAAATATTGCAGTAAATTACAAAAATTTGCAAAAGTGTAAAATCTTACTTTTTTTTTTTTTTGTATGATACTACGTGGCAACATAAAAAATAACCATATTCTAAAACAAAACCTGAAAATAAAAGAATATTTATAGAAAAAAAAACCAACTAAAATGGCACTAAATTATTCCGCACATTCTCTGCATATTTCAGAAAGTTGACTTTTGAAAACAAATCTGTTGTAGATTTTTTGAATCGGTTTATTCCGCTTTCTGTCGCAAAATGTACAACGTCTAAGAGTATTTGGCGTTGGAGAAGGTAGATTAGCAGACTATTTGTAAAATACGCAGTAGAACGCGAGTGTGCTGTCGTAGTTCTGAAGAAATTTGCATAATTGTGGATCTGAATTTAAGTTATGGCTTCATTAACTTTCATGCAAGTCCTTCTATAAAAACTGTTCTTTTTATTGTTTGATCCAAATTGTTGGCGTTATAAATATACAGATAATTTATGCCCTAAATATTTGAGATCGTAAAAAATTACCATCGGCTATTGACGGGTGTTTCTTGCTACATTTTTGTCAATATTGGCCTAATAAATCTACTTAAATTTTGGTTTTGTTTTGATTTTTTAACCTCTCCTCTTTCTTTGCCGGTAGTGGCGTCATGATAAATACTGGAGATTAGTATAACTGATTTGTTTTTCTGTGCACAGTACAACACTAAAATGCAGCCTTCCTGAAAGCCAAAAGTAACAGACTTTACTTCTTTATTTTTATTCGGGTAAAATTCTCTCGGTATTTATTTTATGTTTTTTCGAACTGTCCTTGCGTATGTAGGTATACTGGTATATTGGTTATCATCGGTTATTTCAATTAGTATTTGCTACTGGTTTTACTACTCTAAGAACAATATCTCCTCAGAATTGTTGAATTAAATGGGCTTTTAAGTTGAGTACCTACATAAATTTTCAGGTTGAATGTATATCCAAAATTTAAAGCTATTAGAGCAAGCATTTTCAAACCGTATCAAGCTGACATGCTAGAAATGTAATGTTTGAACGAGCAACGTCCGCAAAACGCAAGAAGTTGCTCATGAATTGTCAAATAATTCCTTCCTAATAGCAGCCGTGTTATCAAATTCTCTTCTTTGGACTCTGTCTCTAATATCAGAAGGAAACCAAAATATTAAATTATCCCATATTTTGTGTAAGTTTTTCCGAGATCTTAATAAACAAATTAAATTCTGAATTTCAATAAATACTCTAATCTCTTTCATCTGTTTCTTGTGCATCTCACTACCGTTCACATCTCTGTTGAATATCTCGAATAAAAATATTCGTGCAAGAACTGACAGTTTGAGTGAGAGTTTTGTTCAAAAAAAGACTTAGACATTCAGTCTTTGATTTGGAATTTACAGCAATTCCTTTTGGCCCAGGAAAATGGATGATAATATTCTGAACACGTGTTCTAATATGTACATTGACTGGTCTTTTCTCAACTTTGTTATTTTGTCTTTTCCTATGTAATAATTTTTGTTTCCTTGTTGAATCATCGTCAGTGTTTTCATCATCGCTTTAACTGGCTTCTTGTTCTGAAAACGACTCATGTTCACTTTCATTTACATTATCTTCTTCGGAGTCATCAATTTGATCTTCACTTTTATCCTCCACATCACTTTCTTCACTTGACAATTCATTGTATCGTTGCAGCCAAACATTTAGACTATTTGAAGTTTCAGTTTGTCTTCTCTCCTCCCGAGGCATTTTTGTAAGATTTAAGTCAAAATATAGTGTTATTCTTACAAATCAAGTTACCTAAAAAATATACTTATTTAGGCGAAGGGCTATGGTTGTAGCCCAGAACCATTTAGTTACTAGTAACTTACACGTGCAGGTTTTTTTATTAGTGGTTGTAAATTACTATTGAAAATAATGTATTTTCAGTAGCTATCTAGAACTGCGCATATGCAGAAGCATTTATGTATAAGTTACAGTGAAACAAAAGGTGTGAGCTACGGCTGCATCCCACGCTTTTAACGTAGGGTTACAATATATGTCCTACAATACACATTACAATTTATAGTCTATAAGGTAACGAGTTTCTCAGTTAATTATAAGAGAAACCGATACATTCAGAACTGATCAATTGTTACAAATTGTTTAAATTCTCATAAACGCCTTAGTTTAAGCCTTAACGAGAGTGAACCAGTGCGGATGCTTTGCATGCGCTCCGATAACAATGCGATACGCTTGACCTCAATGCTATTTATATTAAATCGTAAGTTATTCATACTTCTAATAAACACATTTAACAATTGCTAACCATGATTTAAAAATGGATTATCAATTACAAAATAAACGTAAATTCCATAAATTATCACCACCTATTAACGAGGTGCAAAAACGCTACGCGTGGTCCATTCAAGATCTCTTAACTAGTAACAAATACTACTTACCACCACATCTGGAAACCAAAGCACAGCCCTCAAATAATGAACAAAGTCAATTAACCGAAAAACAAACAAAAACAGTACAAACTAAAGTTCCCCCTATGTATCTACACAACGCAATCAAGCACAAAGCTCTAATCAAAAATATACAAAAATATTCAACCGGATAATTCACAACTTTATATAACACAACTACACTTCCTATCAATCTACCCAAAGACGAAGGTTACCGTACCTTAACAAAATACTTCACAACTAATGAAATTCTGTATCACACCTATCAAAACCTCAACGATAAACCGATTTCAGTTGTAATAAAAAATGTTTTCGTTTCTATCATAGACCAAGAAATAAAAGATGAACTAAGCAAAATCTTGCCAATCATAAAAGTAACTGGCGTATACACGAAAAATAAAACACCCGCTACCTGTTTGTGCAGTGAATCTCACTAAAAATGAACAAGCTAAGCGTATTTTCTCACTCACCTTAATTTACCACTCAACTGTAACAGTAGAAGTCAGGAAAAAATCGAAAAACATACCTCAATGCCACCGTTGTCAAAAATATGGACACACGAAAAATTATTTCAGACTGGAATCAGCATTCGTGAAATTCGCAGGCAACCATCACCACACGGAATGCAAAAAGAAAACCAACCATCCACCCAAATGTGCAAATTGCGGAGGGAGACACAGTGCTAACTACCGCAGATGCTCACACCATATTGAACTTCTAAAGCAGAGAACTATAACACAAACAGAAACTATCAGATGACCCCTCAGTAGACAAACCAACGTGAATGATGCTCAGACGTACGCTGAAATACTTAAGAACGCGACAAAGACAACTACAAGCAACAACGTAACCACCTCCACAAACTCAACAACCTTACCCAATAACTTCATACAACTACTTCTTGACCTACTAACTCCATACTTTACCCAAATTAAATCTTTTATCTCAAGAACATATATACTATCCAACAACTTATAGCGAAGAAAAGAGCGAAAAACAGGGACATTCACTTGGCCTTCATAGACCTCAGAAAAGCGTACGACTCGGTTCCCAGAAAAAAACTGTGGGAAGCGATGAGTAATATAGGGATCAACAAAAGTCTAATCAGGGCAATACAGCAACTTTATGGAAACAACCAAGTAGCAGTGAAAGTGGGGCAGACGATCAGTAATTACTTTAAGACAACAAAAGGGCTCCTACAAGGATGCTGCACATCTCCAACCCTATTCAAGATATTCTTAGAAGATACCTTAAAGAATTGGAAAAGGAAATGTGAGGGAATGGGGATACCAGTGCGCAATGAACATCTTTATACACTAAGCTACGCAGATGATCAAGTGATAATAGCCCAAGATGAAGAGGACCTGAGTTATATGCTACGAAAACTAAAAGACGAGTACACTAAGGCCGGTATGGAAATAAACTTCGACAAGACAGAATATTTAGCGATTACAGAAGAAGAGGTAAAAAACTTAGAAATAGACGACAATGTAGAAATAAGAGGGAAAAATAAGTTCAAATACCTAGGCTTTACTATATCAAAAAATACATCTACAGAAGAAGAAATCAAGAACAGGTTAGGACAAACTAGAATAAGTATCAGATAACTACATCCCATTCTATGGAACACACACATTACAAAAAATAGAAAACACAGAATATATAACACAATTATCAGAAGTATTATGACATATGGGGTAGAAAACTGGATAATTAATAAGAAAAATAGAGGAAAAATAAAAGCCACAGAAATGGAATTTTGGAGAAGGTGCTGCCAGGTGACACGACTAGACAGAATTAGAAATACAGAAATAGAGAGGAGAATGAATGTAGAAAAAGACACACTGACTTACATCGAGGAAAAGAAATTAATATGGTACGGCCATGTTAGAAGGACGGACAATAATCGATGGATAAAGAAAATAACAGAGTGGAGTCCTCCAGGAAAACGAAAGAGAGGAAGACCCCGAAGAACTTTCAGAGATGAGGTGGACGAAGCCATGGAAAGAAGAAGGCTAGCAGACGGAGATTGGGAAGACAAGAAGGAGTGGAAGAAACGGTTGAGTGAAGGAAGACAGCGTCAGCTGTGAAGATCCTTTTGTATATATATATATATATATATCTCAAGAACCCTGTTGCTTTTACTCCTTAATGGATCCTAAACGCATAAATGTCTTACAAAAATTAACAATCCTCAATTGTAATGCGAACGGAATTAAAACCCAGCGCTTATGACTAATTGCCTATCTGGCTCGATACAATGTAGACATCGCCTGTATAACAGAAACCCATCTAGATGATACTATCAAATTTAATCTTCCAGGATACCACACCTACCGTAATGATCGGATAACAATAGTAGCTGCAAGAGGAGTGGCGATCTTTATCAAAACAAAGTATGTGCACACACGACTACCCGCAATTAAAGACCTAAAAATTGAAACAACCGCAATAACAGTTATGCTAAATGACCAGAGTCACATAACAATAATATCCGCCTACAATCAACCCAACAAAAAAGTATACGAAGAAGACATTAAAAAAATTTCGATACCAATGGTCCACTACTAGTCATAGGTGACATAAACGCCAAAAATACCTTATGGGGATGCAGAATGGCATTAAACTCGAAAATCTTGCAATAGCCAACACATTCCAATTCATAACATCCGACGAATATACCTATTATCACTACCGACTAGACCATCAGCCCGATATCTTCCACATCGTGCTCCAAAAAAACTTCAACAAACCAATATTTCAAAACGTCATTACAGAACTGAATTCACACCACCTTCTTGTGTTCGTATCTTTTGATAACACCCTAACTATTAAACAACCCAACCCAAAACTCATTAATAGGAATATGGACTGGGCTCAATTTAGGAATACGTCCCAATATCAGATCGCATTAATCCAACCTCTACCAACGAACTTAAAAGCATAATCACCACCTTACCCCCAAAAAAATCACCAGCCACGACCTCATCACAAACACCATCTTTCAACACTTAACTATCAAAGCACTTGCCTACCTAAGCACAACCTTTAACGCCTACATGAGACAGGACTATTTTCCCCAGACATGGAAACATGCACAAATAATCATATTTACCAAACAAGGTAAAAATAAAGGAAGTAAACAATTACAGACCAATAAACTTAACATCATTATCGAAACTTTTAGAAAAAATCACACACACGCCTGACAAACACCATAAAAAACCTTTAAATAATACACACCTTTCGATTCGGCTTTCGACAAGGATATTCAACCTGTCATCAACTGCAGCGCATAAGCAAACTAATTAAACGGGGCTTCGAAAACAAACTGTACACCACAGGACTATTACTAGACATCGCACAGGCTTTCGACAAGGTTTGGATCGAAGGCTTCAAAAAGATCTTATCATAGACGTGCCCACCAACCTCAAGGCCATCTTCCTCTCCTTAGACAACTGAACGTTCAAAGTCAGGATTGACTCGACACTATCCGAAAATAAAAACCCACGCAGGCGTTCCCCAAGGTAGTGTTCTTGGTCCTGTTCTAGTCAACATATACATGTCAGATATTCCAGAAACTAATGACATTTCGGCCACATTCGCCGACGACATGGCCATCTTTACTCAAACATCCAAACTCGAACAGGCTGTGACGGTATTACAACAAACAATAAATAGATTTACTTCCTGGCCCAATCAATGGAATTTGACAATTAACGCCAACAAGTGCCAAGCCAAGATATTCACGCTGCGATAAATCAACGATCCCCCAAATGTATTAATCAACAACAACACAATACCTTGACAACCGAGAGACTTCGCAGTGAAATACCTAGGAGTTTATCTTGACACACGGCTCAGTTGAAAATACCATGTCAATTACAAACTAACGCAATACTATACTAGACTAAGACAACTGTATCTATTAATAAATTGTAGATCAACGCTAAAAATAGAATGTACAGTACTACTGTACAAAAGTCTGATAAGACTCCTAGCGTTATATGCATCTCTCGTATGGTGCAACACCTCCAAAAGCAATATGTGGAACAAATGTACCAAAAAGTTTCTTACCAACCCCAGTGCGTGCAGTGGTGCGGTGCACTACAACCTATTTCAACTCAACATTCACATCAGACTGAATAAAATCAATTGCTACAATCACTATTATTTACTGTTACTGTTATTTACTTTAAGAGACTGCTAACTAGTCTCAACATATCATAGTCTAGTTATTGTATTATGGTACATTATCACTGCTATGTATAATAAAACATTATTTGTTGATCTGGCTATAAACTAAATTTAAAAAAAAGCCTTTAAAGAAAGAGCTATTTATTATGTTTTGTTAATACCAGGTCAAATGTTAATGCCATAATTGGTTCCTCCACCAGAATATAAATAGATTGTGGCAACAATCTCTCGATAGCTTTTCTAGCCCTTATGTACTTAACTATAACCTCTTTTACAACAAAATAATTTTATATTGGAAAAAATATTTTTTATAACTTTTGTGTGCAGCTGACAGATTACAAAATGCTTACAATTTATAACTGAAAATATATATGTTCTACTATATATAATATCTTATCCAGTCCTATATGCTAAACAGGAAAATGTAATTATAGCCAATGTATGTTTTGGATGTACTTATCTAATTCTCAAGAATAATTATGATATTCGAAAAATACAAATGAAAGTGTTTTTCATAACAGAACATTTGGTAGTTTGTAATTATTAACGTACACATTACAGTTATGGACAAAATTCAAATTAAAGGCTAAAACATTTTAATTCATCTTTATACACACGTCTCCTTCATATTTTGCTATTTCTAGTTTTCCATTCTTACGATGTGTCCTACCTAGTTCCACTTTGCTTTTAATATGGTATCTATTACAAAGTCCATTTGCTTGTAGACTTTTATTTAATCTATTTTTTATCTCTGAATGAGATGTTTAGCATTACTTTTTTCATGTGGCGTTGGGTAGTTTGTAGCTTACTTAAAATTTCTTAGTTAACGCTCACGTTTCTATATCATATATAAGAACTAAGTATTATACATTGTTTTAGTGCCTTTATTTTATTGTAAATTTTATTGTAATTGAGTAAAGTCTTCCAAATGCTATCCATATTAATTTAATCCTTTTGCTGTTTACTTTTGTAAATCTGATTACTTTTTCTATTTAACCTATTTTATTTTTGTTTCGTATAAAATGATTTATTGGTTATTATGTTGGGTCAGTTTCTTTTTATTTTAGTTTAATTCATATTGATTGTTATTCATATATCCTCAGAATTCTGTTTTAAGTTTTTTATAATTTTTGCAATTATTTTCAATTTTTAAATATTAATATTGTTTCGTTGGCATATCCAAGATTTAATTTCCATCTTTTGAGATTGGCACTACGTTTTTATGGTAATTATTTAAAACTATTTTTAATGTCAAATTAAAAATTTTGGCGAATTTAAATTACCTTATTGTATAAGTATGCAATTTGACTTGTTCGTTTTCGGTATATAATCTAAAAGTGGCTGTTGCTACTGTATATTATTTTTAGTAACCTCAATACATTTTGAATTCACTCTATAGATTTTCAAGGCATTTAATGTTACGCATAGTTAGAAGGCTTTGTTATAATCAATAAATACCAAGTATAATTCTTTGTCTATTCTAATGATTCTTCTACAGTAGTTTCCAATTATTTTTAAGGCGGGACTCCATTTTACAGCAATGTTGTTGGCAACCCCTGCCTTCTTGCTTCTTACCTTCCTCAACTTTATTTATAACGAAAAGTGTGTAAACCAAATTTGCAACTACCGAATAACTAACACGATGGAAAAATTGCTTTGTTTTGGTCTGACGTACTTTTGTACCAATTTGGTATCAATCAGGGCTTTTGTTTTTGAGTTATCGTGATGACAGACATACACACAAACACTTAGACGGGATTGTAATCTTATTAACTACCCCTTAAGCGTTAGCACGCTTTCAGTAGTTAATAAACCAGTGATTGCATGACCAAAAGATCTAGAATATGACTTACCAATCAGCTTAATTTACTTTTTTTGCTAGCGTCGTCTGTCGCCAAGTAACTAAATTTGTTTTTTGTATCTCCGGAACTTTCTATCATATTTCAGACAGCACTAAATATTATAGGAACATTCTGCAAATTTATTTTGATCTTATGTCAGAGCGAAATGCGACAAGGTTTTATTTCCAAATTATGTACTATAGACTACTGAGTGCAATATCGGATATTTAACGGCAAGTTACAAATTATATTTATTATATTGTTAAATATAGGTATATTTCTAAAATTTTAATCAAAACCACGTATGTGACGTAAAAGAATAAAAAGAAAAATAGATTTTATAGGAATAAACATCTTAAATATGGTTTTAACGTTATTTCCAATAAATCGCAGCGTATTGTCTGTCGAAAAGTTTTGTCAAAAGAAGATATGAAGCTATCAAAGCTACTTTAACATTTAAATAGAAAAAATTTCCATAAAACTTTCAAGTACTTTTTTGAAAAAAATCTAAACTTTCTCCACACGGTGCAAGCCTTTTTAACATCACCAATCATAATTAATAAAAAAATATTATTAGCAACTTATTGAGTTACATTTCGTAATGCATTCCCTTGCCTTTACAGCTTCTTTATGTGAAACAGTCCGACATTTAACAACAAATTTAATGTACAATTGAAATGTACAAGATAAACAATATTTGGGAGAATGAGAAGCAGATAGATATAAAGGTTACAGGTCTCTCAATCAGCAGTGTGACTGAAGAGAATATTCTTATCATTTGCCGCCTTCTTAATGATAACCGTCGATTAATAGTGCTCAGAAAATCCGAAATGTTATCGTACTTAATGACAGAGCCCGACATCATTCAGTTGCCCAAATCCACAAAAAAATTGAGATTTATTTTTTAGTACACAAAAACGCCTTTCCCATGATCCAGATTTATCGCCTTGCGATTAATCCTTGTCATGACCATCTTCATACTACGATAACAGAATCAGAAATTAGCTCTGCGTTGGGGCAAATAATTTCGTCCGCTGTATTTTTATAATTTTCAGTAAATTTAGAAATGCAATTCTCTCCTTATCGTTGGATTATAAGAATAATGCCAAATCCTACACTTTTTTACATCAAAAACTGTTGCGTCAAAATTTATATTTTCTGAAATGGACCGCGTTATGAAACAGCATTGCAGTTTTGTATTTTAAGAAAAGTTTGTAAAGACATGGGTTACTTGTATAGAAATCTCTTTATCACTCAGAGGAAAGACGGCTTTCGAGAGTAAACATTTTAAAAAAGTATTTCAGTTAACAGGAGAACTTTTAATGTATTGTAAGGTAAGAAATCGAAATACGAGAACCGAATTTCCAATTTCCTTTGAGTTTTTAGATTAGCTGTCAAACTTATATATTTTGAATAGTTGTTTGTAAGGCTAATGTATATAAGATAACGTGATAAGTTTTGAGCACGTTTTTTGTAGACATGGAAGTTATGATAATTATAAATGGGTATCGAATCCGTTGTTAGCATGTTGAAACCCAACAAACTTGAAATATTTACTGAAATATCAAGTGATGGAATGTTAAAAGTAGAATTTATTTACTAAAACTCGGATTAGTGTTGGATCAAAAGAATGCAAAAATATCACAAATTGGCGAACAAAGCGGTCAAGTATTTAGTTCTATTTAAAACATCATATTTATGTGAGTTAACTTTCTCGTTTATATTATACAAGGTGGCGCGCAGCAGACGCATGGATTTGAAAAGGTCATTGCTCTGTTCTTAACAGTCCTAGAAGGTTAAAAGTAAGACGATTCGAAAGAGGGGGGTCGGAATTTATGTTTCACGCGATTTCAGTCGCTATAATAGAGTAGTCCGTTGAACAACGTGTTTTTTGTGTGCAGGCCTATTTGTCGAACGTTGCGTGCACCGTCCCTTCCGTTTAAAGTTCAATATCGTCCCCCGCGGCCGAATTCCCAATCGAAATTAAATTCTCGCGTGGGTTAATTCAGTCCAGGAAATGTGTCTACAATAAGAAGGGGACCTCAGAATATCGTCACTACCCCAGAAAACATCGAGAGGGTTTGAACTGCAATTCAACAATCTCCCAGGCGTTCAATTCGGAAACAGGCCGATGCCCTTGGCATTTCGAGACGTTCAATTCAAACGAATCGTTAATGAACATCTTCATTTGCACCCCTATAAGATGGTTGTTGTCCAAGAATTGAAGCCACGTGATTTTAAACCAGACAACTCGCTAGTGAAAACATACTTTCTGCATTGCCTCGAGACGGTATCGTTTTCTTTTCTCACGGGGCACATTTTCACCTCAATGGATGAGCCAATAAACAGAATATGTACTATTGAAGGGATCCCAGGGAGCTCCATCAGAGGCCCATGCATTCCGACAGGGTGGCAGCATGGTGTGCAATTTCAAGAATTGGGATCATCGGCCCTTACTTTTGAAGAAAATGATCGAGCGGTTACAGTTACTTTTGTACGTTACTTAGCCATGATCCAGGGATAAAGCTGAAATACGTTTGGTTTTGGCAGTCTACATAGCAAGGGTTTGGATGGACTTTTTGCGAGACATATTTCCCAGGCGCCTCATCTCCCTAAGAGGCGATTGAACTGCCGCCGAGCTTTCTTTCTAAAATACCTTGTTTACAACAATCTTTCCAGGAACCTGGAAGCCCCCAAAAACAACATTAGAGCCCACATCGCCGAAATTCCTGTTGCAATGCTTTAAAGGTGCACGAAAATTTCGGAAGCTTTTCAGTGTTTGAAGTGTGAAGGGCACCATTTAGGGATACTTCGTTCAAAAACCATGTAAACTTAAATCTTCCCTATTAATCAATCAATAAAAAATAAAAAAATTAGTCATTTTGTAACAGTCTGTGTTTTATTCCATTTTCAAATCTATGCGTCTACCGCACGCCGTACTGTATTATTGTGTATATGTCATCAAATGCAAAGCCCAGACTTGAGAAGTTGCAGAATTATTGAAAAACAGCACATATGCTGAATTATTATTTTTCGCTTTTTATTTTGTTTTCAAATTTTATTAAGTTCATTTGCAAGGTCGAGAAATAGTTATTTTTGTGTGCCTGAATTTATGACATGTGTGTTAGTATTTAAGAAATTGTTTTGATTTGATATATTCTTATTTGATATTTGTTAAAAAATATTTTGGTATTTTGTATTATTATATCATCAGCATCTCTATATAATCACTCACTCTATATAACTTGCTAATAAGATTCAGAGAAATTCGATATGCGGAACTAAGAAATACGAGATGGTTTATGGATGGATTAGAAGCGAAGATTTACCTCACAAATTAATAAAATGGATAATACAAATAAGAGAAGCCTAGGAATAGGATGGAACCAACAAAGACGACCAAAAGCTAGAAACGGAATAAGACTTGGAACATGGAACATTACCACGCTGACAGGAAAAGAAATAGAAGTGACAGAAGAAATGCAAAAAAAATTCATAGTCTAGAACTAGCAGAAACAAAGAAAAATGAGAACGGCAAGAAGATGCTGGACAAAGGATATATCCTAAGATACGCAGGATCCCATGTAGGATGAAGAGCAACAGAGGGAGCAGGTATAATTACTAGTTGTTCACTGGAAACAAGAGTCACTAACTGGGAAGCAGTAAGCTCGAGGATAATTACAATGGATATACAACTACAGGAAAAAACAGGGGTCATCCAGGTCTATGCCACAACAGAAAATGCCATTGTAAATGATAAAGAACACTTTTAGGAACAGCTACAAAGGACCCTAGAAAACATGCAGACCAAGAACTGACACGTAATACTCATGGGGGACTCGAATGCCTACATAGGGAATAACAAAGAAATAGGATATGGAACAATGGGTAGCTATGGAATAAACGACGAACTAAATAACAACGGCGAACGTATGATAGACTTCTGCATAACAAATCAGCTGTTGATTGGAAACACATAATATAACCATAAAAACATCCATAAAATCACATACGACAACGAAGCACTAGGACACAAATCGGTAATCGATTACATCCTAATAACCAAAGGAATGAGATACGCACTACAGGACGTAAAAGTAATAAGAGGAGCAGAACTATCTACGAATCACAGACTCCTAGTAGCAGACACCCTAATCACAAAACCTACAAGAGTAATCGAGAAAAGTTATATAGGCATAAAAATAACAGAGTTGGAAAACCTCCCAGACGAAAGAAAGATACGAGCAAACATTAACGAGGAAACTAAACGCACTAGAACTGGAGGAGAACCAACAAGAACAATAGAGCATAGAGGAAAGATGCAACCTATTTAAGAGAACCCTACCGCAAACAACCCAAGAAATATGCGGAATAAAGATCAAGCACAACAAACAAAAGAAGAGTAAGTGGTGGAACCAAGACGTAAAACAAAAGGTTAAAGAGAAAAAAGAAGCATGGCAAATCTTCAAAAGAACTAACACAGAAGAAAGCAAAATACATTACTATCAGAAACGAAATGAAGCCAAAGAAGCAGTAAAAGTAGGAAAGAGAACTACATTGGAGGAGTTTGGAAGAAAATTAGAAGAAAACTATGTAGAGAACCAAAAACAATTCTGGAGCGTAATAAAAAGGCTAAAAGGAAACCAAGCAAAACCAACACGAAATATAACAAATCAAAAGGGAGATATAGCAACAACAAGCAAAGAAGCCCTAGAAGTCTGGCACAGACATTACGAAAACAAATTCCACAATAACCTGGAGGTCAATGATCAAGAAGCAGAAAGAGAAATACAAGAAGAACAGCAAACAACGCTAGAACAGGAAGATCAGGAAGAAGAAGAAGAAAATATAAGAGAGGAAGAAATCAGGATGGCGGCAAAAACAATGAGAAACGGGAAAGCAGCAGGGTAAGATGAAATCGCCCCAGAATTAATAAAAAAGGGAGGAGATATAGTAATGAAGTGGCTGAAAACAATCCTTCAACAAGCATGGGAAACGGAAACGATCCCATCGGATTGGCAAAAAAATATAATAATACCCATACATAAGAAAGAAGCCACCACAAACTGTAAACACTATATGCCTGTCATCAGTGAGTTTAAAGATATACTCCAAAATAATAGAAAAGAGACTGAGAGCCGAAATAAAAGAAAAATTAGAAGACGAACAAGCCGCACATACACACTATTAGGCTAATCATCAGCAAAATGATAGACAAGAACAGAGACCTGTTTCTAGCATCTCTGGATCTAAAAGCCGCTTTCGACCAGGTGCCGAGAGAACAAATATGGAAAGCCCTGGAAGAATCACAAGCAAGCTCCAAAATTGACAAGAATAATAAAGAGCATAAATAAAAGAACAATAGGAATAGTCAGAATAAATGGGGAAAAGTCAAAGGAATTTAACATGGGGAAAGGTATAAAACAAGGGGATAGCCTAAGCCCTTTACTGTTCATAGTATACATGAACAGTATAATAAGGAAAACAAAAAATGAAACTAGAAAATCAAGATTAGGGTATTCAAGATCTAATTTATGCGGACGACATCCTGGTAATGGCAACAAACACAAGACAGCTACAACACGACATCAATATATGGAAACGAAACCTCGAGGAAAAGGGAATGGAAATAAACACACAAAAAAGTAAAATACTACATATCAAGAAAAACAATAGAGAAGAAATAAAAGAACCCATTTTCCTGGATGGAAGTCAACTACAATATGTTGAAAAATATTAATATTTAGGCGCATATATAAAAAATGATGGAAGAATAGATGACGAAATAAACAATAGAATAAACAAAGCAAATAACATTTATTATCAGATAAACAACACCATCATAGGAAAGGAAGAAATAAGCACCAAGGCAAAAATGCACCTATTTAAAACAATATTCACCCGACTCTGATATACGGAGCAGAAATATGGGCAATAACCTATAAACATAGGTCAAAAATAACTGCATCAGAGATGAAATACGTCAGAAGAGTTCTGGGAAAGACTAGAAGGGACAAGATAAGAAACAACAGCATAAAGGAGGAACTGAACCAATACCCAATTGTCCACGAAATTGAAAACAAACAATTACAGTGGTACGGACACGTGCACCGCATGGACATCGAAAGATACCCGAAACTGATAATGGAGATAAGAATGGAGGGAAGAAGAACTAAAGGCAGACCCCGAATACAATGGGAAGGCAATGTAAGGCTATCGGCTAGGAAAAGAGGAAAAAATATGGAGGAGGTAAAAAGAATGGCAAGAGAGAGGGAACCTTATAGGGAATGGATAAGGGGCCCAGTGCCGTGAAGCATAAATGGGAAATGAGAAAGAAGAAGAAGAAGATATCATCAGCATTCTTTATTAATTCTGGAATTATTTAAACTTTCTTCAGTATTGGATTTATTGTAATTTCCTTTATCGGCTTTTCTTTTTTAAGTTTCAAGTAGTTCCTCTGATCCTATATTTGCAGTTTGTTTTTTTTGTATCTTGTTTGGCTGATTACTTTTAAATTTTTTAACTTTTTTAAAAGATTTTTATTTGTAAACTTTTTCTGTCATGCGTTATTATGATGTCGCCTTTTTTCGGGTAATTGAGAATTGAGTTACATTTTTATTTATTTTTTCTAAGTACGTATAGATCTTTGTTTTCTTCGATTATTTTTTTAATAGTTTATGTGTATTTTTATGCTTTGTATTGTCTTTTACGTATAGTTTTGTCTAATTCGATGTATTCTACTATTTGTCCGTTTTTAATAAAATACTGAGATTCTAATTTTAGGGTTTTAGCATAAGACCTACTATCTTATGCTATAGATAATGACTCAGTCATACAAACGTCTTTGGCGCCTAAATGGAGTAAAAAAAGAAGAGAATTTAACGTTTTTATATGTTTTATTTTTCGCGGTTTAGTTATTTTATTTTCTGTTACTAATATTGTGTTTGATACCTTTTTATTAATTTTTTTGAATATGTTATTTTACATATTTTACTGTATCACATCTTTATTTTTAATTATTTTTATCATTCTGTTGTCGTTCTGTTTTCTAATAGGAAGCTGATTTATTTACTGGAACATTAGTTAACACTTCCTAAAGCGAGGTTATAACAAATCCTATTTTATTTTTTGTTTATGGTTCCCCAATGCCCATCTTCTACTTTTTTGTTTAAAAATATGTGTTTATTACTTATAAAATTTAACATTTAATATAGTCGGCTAAATGTATGTAACGCTTACTTTTAGGCCTATGCCAAAATGTCCAATAGACTTTTTGTTGTTTTCTTGTTTTCCTGCTTTGGCATTCAGTTATTTTATGCTTATAAAGTAGTGTTTCTTTTCTCGATATCGTAGCTGTTAATTCATAAAATTTTCAGTCATTTTTTTTCTTCTTTTTTGATGTCGGTGCATGAATTTGTATTATTTTAAGTTAGGAACACTACTCTTCTTAAGAGAGTACGTGATTAAAATCTTTGATTTTACTTTCTAATTCTGTTATACCGCCCAATTATTTTAGCTCTCTAGGGTGATTTACATTATTTCCTGCAGTCGCAGTGTTCTGCTTTTAAGTTTAAATTATGTTTGGAGCATTTTTGGCCTTTTTTTGCTACAATGGACGTATTGTAGAAATGTATAAAATAGATAAAAAAATCGGTTAATTATAGGACTACCGCTGAGACACAACTCTCTTCTGGTATTAAGAGTTGCAAAAGAATAAAGGCGGCTCACATGCTAGGGCCCCTGTTCTAAAGTAGATATATCCTAATAAAATCGTAAAACTCGTTGTTATATCAAACTAAAGTAACTGCCTTAACCAAAAGTGAATGGAAAATAATATATTAACTTCTTGTAAATGAGAAGTACAAAGTTTTAACTTAAATCAAAATACATATATCACAGACAATTATCTACACAGAAAAGGATGTTTATATTGATTAAAAGTTATATATTTATATATGTAAATTTTAGGTTACTTTTAAAAATAACTGCTGTGGTAAAAACAACTAATAAAAAAATAATACACTAATATTTGTAAAAACATAGTTTTCTCATTTAATAAATTCTTGTATAAAGTAGAAAAAAAGATTTGTTAGACATAAAAGAGTTAAATTTAAACTATATTATTTACTGCCTATATCACAACACCTGGACGCTATAATTCGATTTCTAAAGTGTACGTGTAGACTAGTTTAACACGGATGGTTGCTTTTCTACATGATTTCAATAGTAAAAGCCACAATAAGTAAACCGGTAGTGTAGTTGCACAATGGGTTTTAAAACAGTTTTTAACAAAAGAAAATGTTAAGCGACCACTGCTCTATTTAGGTTATGCCAACAGTTTGGTGTATCGTGTTGGCAAGTTGGTATGCAAGTAATATAAAATGCCTGTTATGGAATAAAATAAAGTGCAAAATGTACCGTACTTGAGTTGTTGCTCGACTTCGCAAGCTTATTGAAGGCAATGAAAAACTGACAATAAAATCTGCAAAAACGTGTATATGGGTCAGAATGCTACCCAGTAAATAATATGTTGAAATTTGGTGGTCTCATTAATGATGTAATATTGGACTCTAAATCATGCTCAAGTGACAACAAATTTTTTTGAATAAAATGCTTAAAGATCACAAAAGTGTAGTTTTTATTAATTTCTTAACCAAATGAAATACAATAAATATTTAATATTAAATTGCTTTTCTGATAAATATAGAAGTCATCTGTCGCACCAAAAGATATAACGTTTTAATCAAAAGTGTTTTTTTTTAATTTTAACATCCACCAACATACTGTAACTGTAACTAGACTAAATGCATTGGACGGCAATGGATCATCCTTTTCACATCCCCAACCTAAATCCTCAAAACTATCATCTCTTAAGTCTTTTCGAGCATACTTCAAAAGAGCAGGGATTTGGGAAGGATAATAACCTAATAATCAATCCATGTCTTTTTACAAAGCAGAATTAAAGTACTGTTGATTTATTAAGTTAAATAAATTAAAATAAATGGGGGTCAAAATGGGGTAGTGCATGCGCACCACACGGCGCGGTATTCAGCTAGAGTCGCATAACCTCTCCTACCCAATCCCGACTCTCACCTCCAAGTAGCCCTTATATGAAGACAGGGGTGGCGGACCCCGAGAACCTGAGCAACCCCATAGGAGATCGGGTAATCAACCCCCGGTGGAAGATGGGGTCAGGGCTGACGAGAGCGGGAGAAATGGCACTCCGAAAAGGAGGTTGGGCGCAGGGCCAATTATCCTGTCCCGTAAAAAACACCAAATTAAAAACGAAACACAACAGAACAAAAGGACTGGAAATAGGAAACGACGTAAGATTTGGGAAAAGGCTAATGATTTAACCTTTGCAACGTGGAATGTAAGGAGCTTGCATAGGGTCGGAGCTATACAACAACTACAGAATGAATTAATTAAATACAAAACCGATATCACCGCGCTGCAAGAAGTGAGGTGGAAAGGGAAATAAATAATGGACCTAAAGAAATTCACCCTTTTTAACAGTGGAAACACTAACAACACATTAGGCACAGGATTTCTGGTAAACAAAAAGGCGAAACAAAGCGTCAAAGATTTCAAGGCAATAAATGAAAGAATGTGTACTTTGAGAATGAGGAACAATCGTGCCAATATAACATTTATCAACTGCCATGCCCCAACTGACGAATCAGAGCAATAAATTAAAGATGTCTTCTACGCGCAATTAGAAAGAACAGTACAGTCAGCACCTAAACAAGATGTGAAAATCATACTAGGGGATTTCAATGCGAAGGTGGGTAAAGAGCAAGAATACCAACAAGTAACAGGAAAACAGTAAACAAGATATAAGTAATGATAACGGTATAAAATTAATAGACTTTGCAATGGGGAATGGAATGATAATCAAAACGACAAGCATACCACACAAAAATATTCACAAAGAGACTTGGATATCCCCGGATGGCAAAACACGTAATCGGATAGATTACGTGCTAATAAGAAAGGAACAGGCATCATACATACTAGATGTAAGAAGCTGGCGAGATGCTGATATAGACTCAGGCCATTTCCTGGTGAAAGGAGTGTACAAACAAAGAGGGAAGAACATAAAGCCTAGAAACAATACAAATAGACAACAGCAAAAATACAACATAGGGCTATTAGCAATAGAAGAAACAAGAGAAAACTACCAACAAAGAATAACCCAAGAAATCACAAACTATAATCAGGAATTAACCACAGTGGAAAGAAAACAGGAGGAAATTACGGTAATAATAAATAAGGCTGCGCAAGAAGTACTTGAGGAAAGGGGGAACAGAACAAGAAACAAATGGTATGCTGAAGAGTGTAGACAGGCGCACCAAAGAAGAAATGAAGCAAGAGAAAGAAATATACAAAGAAAAACAAGGGGAGCAGAACAAGAATATCAAGAGGAGAAAAGAAGCACATTATATCTGTAGACAGAAGAAAATGATATATGAAAACGCCAAAATCTTTATATGGAAAGAGAATACCAGAATAAAAATAGTAGAAAGTCATGTAAAGAACTGAAGAAAAGTAAGAAACAGTTTCCAGCTAGTACAACATGAGTAAGAAACAAAGAAGGAGAGCTATTGGGAGAGGAATGTGAAATACTACAACGATGGATGGAATACTTCGAAGAGGAATTAGACAACAGAGAAAACGAAGAAGGAGAAGTCACAATAGATATACAGCCTTTTGGCCCACAGCTAAATATAGAACCCCCGACCCTGGAAGATGTTAGAAGAAGAGTACAAGGGCTTAAGAATCATAAAACCCCAGGCGAAGATGGGATAAATGGAGAGCTGATAAAATACGCAGGCGAAGAATTAGTATTAAAACTACATGAGCTGATAAATATGATATGGACCACGAAAGAGATGTCAAAAGAATGGAGTAGCGCATTAATATGCCCAATTTATAAGAAGGGGGATAGGCTGGACTGTGAGAATTATAGAGGTATATCACTACTAAGTGCAGGGTACAAGATAATGACAGCCATCATAGCAAACAGAATCGAACAATATGTGGACTCAAACATAGGGGATTATCAGACGGGCTTCAGAAAGAGCAGATCCACCATAGATCATATTTTCACTATTAGACAGATCTTGGAATAAACCTATGAATATAATATTGACGTTCACCAACTCTATATAGACTACCGCAAAGCATATGACAGTATAAATTGAAGCTATTTAGAAGCAGCAATGTATGAAATAGGGGTACCAGAAAAACTAGTTAAACTTACTCTAATGACCCTAAAGCATACCAGTAGTAAGGTGAAAACCACAGTGAGAGTATCGCAGAGCTTTGTGGTTAGGAGAGGTTTGAGACAGGGCGACCCAATCTCGACCCTCCTTTTTAATATTGTACTGGAGAAACGCATAAAAGCGATCAATTGGAACCCAGGGGGTAGTCTATACAATAGATCAATTCAATATCTGGCTTACGCGGATCCTTGCAAGAACATCAGATGCACTAAAAGTTGCCTTTCAGGAACTAAAAAAGGTTAGCAGGCTTAGAGATAAATGTTGAAACAACGAAATACATGCTACAAACAAGAGAGGAAAGAAGAAGGCAACAACAACAACAAATTTACAAATAGGTGACATAACTCTAGAAGAGGTGCAGCATTTTAAATATTTAGGGAGCATATTAACAAACACTAATGATACAAATACAGAAATAGAAGCCAGAATTTGTGCAGAAACAAATGCTATTTCACTACAACACTCTTAAATCACGTAACCTGTCACACAAGGCAAAATTAAGATATATAAATTATAAGACCAACAGCTACTATGCATCACAAACCTGGGTGTTAACAACTGCAACTCAGAACAGATTAAGAACTTTTGAGAGGAAAATCTGAGGAGAATTTTCGGTCCAATAAACGATAGAGGCAGTGGAGAATAAGAACAAACCACGAAATCAAAGAGCTGTATGACGAACCCGATATAGTGGCCACTATCAAAAGTCAACGACTTCAGCTGGGACACGGCAGAGGATGGAGAAGGAAAGGTCTCCAAAGGGCTTTTGACAACAAGCCACAGGAAGGAGATTAAGGGAAGACCTAGGAAAGAGATGGACGACGTCCAAAAAAAATTAAGACAAAAATTGGTATTGAGAATTACAGAATGGCAAACTTTTAACGCCAACCCAAAGGGTGTGTAAAGAAGAAAAAATTAAAAAATAAGGGGTTTGTAAAAACCCAATTTTTTCATTGCCTTTTACCATAAAGTGTTTAAAAAATCTTTGGAAATTTAATTTACCCACATAATTGAAATTTTTCGGGCCATTTTAAGTTAAATTCTTAAATTTTTAAAAATTGTAGGAATCAATGAAAACAAGCAATAAGGAAACAGTCGAAAAATAAGCGTTGGAGTATAAACCACAATACTAATAAATAAGAAAAGCAGATACAAAATTCACTTACTATAACTGAATTCGTTGTTGCTAAGCAATAAGCAATAAAATTAAGAAAGTGAATAAGTAACCTAAACGCAGCAGATCTGACATGTCGTAATCGCTTAGACAAAGTTTTAAGGATGTCGAAGTTTGAAAATACAGCTAAGAAAGAAAAATTTGAATGCGAGTTGTCTTTCTGCAGTAAAGGTTAATATTTTTTGTATCAAAATTTGCAATCAAAACAATAAAAACTACCAATAAAAAATTTAAAGGACAAAAATTAAGGATAGTTCAGAATTATAACAGAAAACACTTTATAGCCCTACTTAAATTATAATCGCAACACAAATGATTTGCTGATATTGTAGATTAAATTTCAAATCTTTAATAATTATTGTTACGGGTCTGTCTTATTACTATTGGTCTACAAACACGTTGCGCGGCGGTATACAGACCATAAAATGTGGTTTACGTCAATCTTTGCTAGTGTAATCGCTAGAACCACCATCTATGATATCAAATGGTCAAATTCGCATTCTTATTTAGTAAATAATGGTTCAATTCCATTTATTTTAATTAATTTGAAAATTTTAAGTAAAAAGCATTATTTAGATTAATCTGTGCTAAAGTAAAACACAATAGATATCTTATCGGGTATAAAAAGGTCAAAAATTTATCATTTGAAATTATTCGGATTCATTTTGAATTTTAAAGTCACAAATAAATACTTGGGTTAATTTTCGCTGGGGTAAGACAAGATATCAACCTTATCTGGTATCAAGTGTATAATTATCTCTAAATTCCTACTTGGGCGTTAATGACTTTTTGCTAGTTTGACTTATTTGAATTAATTTAAAGTTTTAAATTTCACATCGATATTTAGCTGATAATTATTTCTTGTCGTTTTAAATTATTCGCATTTTTGAAAATTGAAGTCCCAAGAAAATACTTAGATTAATATCCGCTAGTGTAATACACAAGGACTACCATAAGATTGTGGGGATAGTCTCCTCATCCCATTTAGCTAAGAATTACTCACTGCCAGTTTTTTGGACTTGGTTTGATTTTTAATTCTTACTACTACCACCATCGCCAAACAAATTTTGAAATAAGTAAACAAAAAACTTTTTCTTTTATTGACATGCAAATTATATATTTTATATAATGGATACATAATAAAATATAGTATGAGATAAGATGAATAGGACTGGAAGCAACCGCAAACGAAAAAAGGACAAATAATTGGAAACAAAGGGCTATGCACGTTTAGGGACATAAAGTGTATGGAGTCTATGAAATCAACGACGAAAATAAAAAATAAAAAAATTGGCTTTTATAACTAAAACAAAGGAAAAATTAAGAGGAATCCAAGATCTAAAAAAATACACTTTAATTTATGGTGGTATAGGATAAGGTAGTAGAGCTTCTGCGGGTGTCGCAATACTTATAAATAAAAAAAAAATTGACAGAAAAAATAAAAACATATAAATGAATTAAATAAATAATAATAAGTAGGTCAAATAGAAAGAAAATACTTAACGATAACATGTATAAAAAGTATCGATTTTTCCTGATGTGACTGTACGACGGAGTGCGCTCGCATCACGCATTCTCGGTGGTAGGGGATGTGGGCTTTAAGACGTGCTAAGCGTCAGTCGCCTGCGAGCGTTTGTTTAGGCTTGATCGTATTTTTAGTAGACCCCGTTCCAGTGACTCAATACAAGCGCAAAATGCAACGAACAATTGAACAGCGGTACGCCATCAAATTTTGTGTTAGACTGGGGAAATCGGTTACGGAGACGTTGGTCATGATACGCCAAGTGTGTAAGGATAAAAGTATGCCCCAAACTGCAGTTTTTAAGTGGGATAAGCTTTCCAAAGATGACCGAGAGGGCGTGGAGGACGAATACCGCGCTGGACGGCCGTCGACCTCAAGAACCGACAATAACGTGCAACGAGTGCGTGAAGTGCTGAATTCAAACCATCGGTTAAATGTGCGCATGGTCGCAGATGAAATTAGCATTGATAAAATGACAGTGCATAGCGTTATCATTGAAAATTTAGCGATGCAAAAGATCTGAGGTAAACTCGTCCCGAAGGTTTTGACGGACGACCAAAAACAAAAACGTGTGTCTACTTGCGAAGACCTTCTGCAATGCGTTGAAGAAGACTCCGGCTTTTTAGACGATTTCTCAACCCCCTTACATTCTCGACTTGGCACTAGCAGACTTATTTCCTATCCGCAAAGTAAAATTCTCCTTCAGAGGACATCATTATGAGACCTTAAGTGCCGTCAAAGAAGCTTGCACGCGTACACTTAAGAACGTTCCGGAATCCGCTTAGATGTAGATTTTATTAAAATTATAAACACATTTTAAAGAATATATATATATATATATATATATATATATATATATATATATATATATATATATATATATATATATATATATATATAATATATATATATATATATATATATATAGTTGCTTTGTGTTATTTTAAAGCGATAGACTAGTACTACTTATGTTTGCGGCATCAGAAGGTAGAATAAACTAGTTTTTACAGTTAATCTGAAAATA
This sequence comes from Sinelater perroti, assembly GCA_036346155.1. Classification (NCBI taxonomy): domain Eukaryota; kingdom Metazoa; phylum Arthropoda; class Insecta; order Coleoptera; family Elateridae; genus Sinelater; species Sinelater perroti. The sequence continues at coordinate 9,197,109 of JARFIY010000265.1, forward strand.
TTAAAATACCCACATAAAAAACAAAATAAAAAGAGAATAAAAAATCCAGGTGGAACTATAGGAGAATAATACTACATATAAAGTAAATATATGCTAGTTTTTAGCTGCCAAAAGAAATTTTAACTTTTTACTTTTTTTCTTAGTTATTGAGCAGAAAATTTAGAATACTGAACAGTTTTCAGTTAATATCACAGTAAAAGCTTTAGACGAACTTTACTTTGTGTAATCGCTTTAAAAGTCTGTAAGTCTCGTTAATTTAACTTTTAAATTTCCGAAAATTCTTAGCGGGATGAATTATTTAATATTTATTTGCAAAAAATTCCTTAAAGCGATTAAATTTATCAATCTAGAAGCGTAATCTTTAGATCAATAAAAGGAGGATTAACATTATTCGGAGCTTTCATTCGAGCGGCCAGTTAAAGAGTCGGGCAAACACTCCATCGCTCACTCAATAAAGCGAACTGCGCCCCTGCCCGGTTCCGATTGTCGTTCGAAGCTTAATCAGGCAAGTTGTGTATTTGCTCTTTAGTGCCCGGCATCGACGCCTTTGACGCCAAACTTTATAATTGTGCCCGTTTCATTATCTGAAACTAATTTCCCTTTTTTGGCGCGAACGTCGCCAGAACGACGCCCCAAAGCGCGTTCGTGCAGCTAAATGGGGCGTCGCGCCGTCATGCGAAGCATTTAGAATTACAATCGTTTTCCCTCTCGAATTTTAATGCACCGGGAATAATTACATTTGTTGGAAATTGCCAACAGATTTCTTTGCCGCTTGCTGAGGCGCAAAAGAGTGATATCTGTTCTAGATAAATCATTTTAAATCAATGAACGGATATAAAAACTGGAAAAAGTAAATTCTCTTCATTATAATAAAAAGCAATAAAACGAACTCGCCCAAGTTATTCGAAGAAAAGTAAAGATGCACATCGTTTAATGTTGGTAAGAACATAAAGCTAAAAAATACAATAATCAAATCTTCTAATTATAATTAAAAAGATGTCATATTTAATTTAAATGAAAATTTTGAAAATCTATGGAAAATACCATGCATATTGTAAAGTGGTAAAAGTATACGAGCTATTATTTAGGCTTAAGAATAGTGAGACTAATATAAAAGAAATAAAAGTTGATAAAAAAATAATTTTGGACTGAGACGTCAAGACAATCGATACTTAATTCAATAAATGCCTTAGTTCAAAACGAAAAATAAGGTAAGATTAGATGGAGTATAAAAAGCTCAGAATAATTTGAAAAGGAAGTTTGTGTAGAAAGTCTAAGAAACATTACTCTATTGAATAGCTGTTATAGTCTATTTTTTAATTATTTGTTATATATATTGCAATCTCACTCTTCTTATAACATTGCGGCTTCTTTTCTTCATTTTTTTTTATTTGCATCCGTAGTGTTCTCTTTTGTTTCACCCATGTCGAGATTTCTTCATTTTTTGTCTATTTTCCTTTTAGCATCACATTTTTGTTGTTTTTATTTTTCTTTACTAGTACTTATGGTTCAACTCTCACATGAGTATAAGGCAGTGCTCTATACATGTGTCCTCACTACTGATATTCTCTTTAGAAGGTGACTTTATTTGATGTGAGCAAATGTTTCACCTTATATATCTTCTTTATGTTCCATCTCCGCTACGGAGTTTGGAAATCATCCTAGCAATTTGCACTTTTGAAACTGCTGCTCTACAGAGTTGATTGGAGCTACAGTTATACCATTCTCTAAGATTGCGCAGCCACGACATCCTTCTTCTTCCCACACTACGTTTGCCCTTGATTTTTCCCTGCATGATAAGTTGCAACAGATAATAATGTTCCCCTCGCATCACGTGTCCCAAATATTGAAGTTTGCGCCGTTTAATTTCATCCAATATTTCCGTTCCTTTTATTCACTCTGTTTAAGACATCCGTATTCCTTATTTTTCGACCCATGAGATTCTCAGAATTCTCCTATATGTCCACATCTCTAATGCTTCTAATTTTTCATAAGATGTTTGTTCAATGTCCATGCTTCCATTCCATATAAAAGTGTGGAGTGAACATAACATTTCACTATTCGTAATTTAAGTGTTAGGAGAGGTCTTTGCTGCATAGGACATTTCATATTTAAGAATACATTTCTTGCTTGTTCTATCCTAGAGTTTATTTCGCTGGTATTATCATTTTATCGTTGACTATAGTGCCTAAATATCTGTATTTCTTTACTCTTTCAATTTGCTCTCCTTGAATATTTAAGTTAACGTTATAATAGTTTCTTTTAGATATAATCATGAATTTTGTTTTCTTTGTGTTTAGGCTTAGTCCCATTTCGTCACTAACCACCGCGATTCTTCTCATTACTCTTTCCAGGTCTTCGAGGGATTCTGTGATTATGATGGTATCATCCGCATATCTGATGTTATTGATTGCAATTCCATTAACTCTCACGCCCGCCGTTTCATTTTCTAATACTTCGTTTATTACATGTTCTGAATAGAAGTTAAATAGAACTGGTGATAGGACGCACCCTTGTCTGACCCCTCGTTTGATCTCGATTTCTTCTGATGTTCGGTTTTCTATACGTATTGTCGCTTTTTGATTGTAGTAAAGATTGGCAATAATTCTGAGGTCTCTTGTATCTATATTCTTATTTTTCAGCAATTTCATTAGGATGTCATGTTTTACTTTGTTTTGTTTTTTATATATGACTCCTCATAATTGATGAGTTTGGTATTTTATTTCGTATTTTGATCTTCACTCCATCATGATGACTTCCCAGATATCAGAATTTTTTCACTTTTTCTATTATCTATTGCTCTATATTATTGCTTGTGTTTTTCCATTGTTTTCTACTAGTATTATCTTCTGTCTGTTCCTTTTGTGAAACTAAACTGATATTCATTAAAGTTCTATTTTCCTTTCTGTTCTGTGTATAACTTTATGAGGATTTTTTGACTAGTGAACTAGTTTTTGCATATATGGGTAGTATTCTTTAGAATTAGTATGTTATATTCTAGGTAAAGTTATGTGGGATTTTTCTTCTTTCATAATTGGATATGTTAATTTTATAGTTTTTGCATGGTTCATTTCCTTGTATTTATGCCTTTTTCTGTTCCCAGAATCTTTATTATTTACTTTTTTATATAATTTTTTTGTGCACATCTCTTTTTTTTCTTTTATTTTTATTAGTATTTTTTCATTTTATTTTTTTTATTGTCTGATTCCTTCTAGCATAATCTTTGAAGATGTATTTTAGCTCCTTACATGCTTTAAGTTTTTTTTTTATTTTTATGTCTGTATTAATTTACAGTTTTTTTATCATGAAGTATTGTTTTGCTGTTTTGGTTTCTCTGTTTATTTTGTCTATTAATTTTCTATATTTTTATTGGTGTTTTACTTTTAAAATATTTTTATATTTACGCTTTTTTATATTATTTTTTGTAATTAACAGTTTTTCAATTTTGTTGTGGTTTCACGCTAAATCATTTGTCGGCTGTTTCTATTATGCTTTTATGTCATTTCATTTCACGTTTCTTCTTTATTTGTCTTATATTTTGTTTTATATGATTTACTCTTTTACTAAATTTTTTCTGGTTTTCATTAGAACCTGATTATGATCAGAGTCAATATCAGCATTTGCACAGCTTTTGCAGTAGTTTATTTAGTTTTCAAATCTTTGTTTTGCTGAGGTATAGTTAGTTTGATGCTTTGCTTTATACTTGACATTGGAACAGTGTTTTAGCTATTACTAGTTCGAGTCTTGCACAAAATTCTAATAACCGGGCACGTTATTATTTTTCTTTCTTAATCTTTTGTTACTTTTCTGTGTTCCTCCCAATACTGCGTTCCAATACGATGACATTATTATTAGAGTTATGTCTGTTGTTTTTGTTTATAGTTTTATCACAAGAATACTTTAGTTGTTCTTTCCCTTTCTGAATTTTTTGTTTACATTTAAATTATCCTGTAATCATTGCCTTATCGTGGCCATTGGTGTACACTAATACCTAAAACATGTATTTGTAATATCATCATCTACAATTTTAGATTTTCCAGTTTAACTTACTTTTAGAAGCGTTCTTATATTCTACGTTCCTATATTTACTATATTTTTATTTTTTTCTCTACTGTTAAATATTTTTTAGTTGTTTTTATTTACATATTATAAAGGAATATTGTTTTAACCTCAGAATTCTTAATTTGAGGGCAATCTGCCACTTCCTGCTTTTATTGAAATTTTTCCTATTTGGTGGTTTTGGTTTGCTATTTGTTTAATGTTTATAAGGTTATTGTAAACTAAACTTTTATGTGTTTGCTTTTACGCTCAATTCGGTGTTTATCCAAATAGGGTGTATCAATGTAAAAATGGGGTTAACATTTGATTAAGAGAAGCTATATATTTTTCATTTCCATCCTTTGTACCTCATCTGGTGTATTTAAATAAAAAGATATGCTGATAGAGATATAAAGAAAATAAAGCTGCTATTGCATAATAAAACGATTTAACATTAGATACGTGATTTATCTAAAGCAAATGAAAAATAATAAAGCTTTAGGTTCGGACGGGATAGTAGTAGAACTAATAAAAGCAGGAGGAGTTCTTCTAGGTTATCTAGAAACAATATTTGACTAGTATTTAGATACGGGAACAATACCGGAACCATGGAAAAACGCTTATGCTGTGCTAATATATAAAAAAGGGAATAAAAATGAGCTACAAAACTATCGACCGATCTCGTTGCTATCCTACATGTATAAGCCTTTACCAAAAATATCAACACAAATAACGAAACGTCTGGATAAATTCCAAATCCCAGAACAGGCAGGTTTTAGAGAGGGGTATAGTACCTTGGATCACATACTGACCATAACATAAGTTATGGAAAAAGCACCTTCATCGATTTTGAAAAGGCGTTTGACACGGTGGAAATGTGAGCACTGGTTAATGCATTAAAAAGGTGCGGGATCGATAGATTTAACCAAGAAAATATATGAAAATGCAGCAGTGACATTTCAGATATTCAAAAAGACGAACCCGATAAAGTAAGAAGGGCAATTAGACAAGGAGATACCTTCTCCTCTAAGCTCTTTACTAAATTATTAGAAAATGTCTTTAAAGCTTTGAACTGGAATAAATTAGGAATTAATATCAATGGAGAATATCTGTATAACCTACGATTCGCTGATGATATTGTTTTATTAGCAAATAGCGTGGATAAATCTGTAAGAAGTAACAAGAAAAGTTGGGTTAAAAATAAACATTAATAAAACAAAGATTTTGGCAAACAATGATGATGCAGCACCTATTCGCTTCGAGAATGACTTAATAGAAGTTGTCGACGAATACACATACTTAGGACAAATATTTACTTTTAGGACAGATACCCAGGCGGCAGAAATTGGAAGGAGGATAAAGTTAGCTTGGGCTGCTTATGGAAATCTAAGGAATGTGTTCAAAACAACAACATACCCGCAACGTCTTAAGACTAGAGTGTTTAATCAATGCATTCTTCCAATACTTACATATGCCTCGGAAACATAGTCCCTTATAGAAACAGTAATAAAAAAACTGACAGTTACACAAAGAAGAATGAAAAAATCGATGTTGGAAGTGCGACTGCAGAATAGCAAGTCAATCGAATGGATTCGAGATAAAATCAAAATTGAGGACATGGCATGTTACATTGTAAACTTGAAATGGTAATGGGCAGGTCATCTTATAAGGCGAGAACGTGATAGGTAGAGCAAAAAGGTAACAGGAAGAAAGGAAGGAGAAAGACTGAGAACCAGATAAAGCGACGACATCAATAAGATCTCAAGAACGCAATGGATGGGAACGACGGAAGATCGAATGGCATCGCGAGAACTTGGGGAGGTGTATGTCCAAAGATGAAATATTTGTGCTCTGGGGATAACGATGTTGATGATGACGAGATTTATCAACAAACCAATTGAATTTGGTTTATAAAAAATATTTTGGTATAAAGATATAAAAATAATTTCGAAACGATTTAAAAATACAGCATATATCTTCATAACATGTGTATTAAAAAAACCCTCAAAAGACTCGTCGAATTTTAAAGATGATCTTACTGGTTATACAAAAGAATTTGTGTTGTTATCTATACAATTTAGGGAGAAAAGAAAAGACGCTCACCTTTTCCAGGCAAAATATTAATGATTGCTCACCGAATGGTATCCTCAAACACTGGGTGATTTTGGTTGATGAGTGTAATTTGGTCTTCAGACATTTCCAATAAAAAATGTCGCGAAGGATAAGATCGAGGGAATACGCGAGTTGCTGGTCTAGAGATTTTTTACCCGGGATCTGAAGTGATGTGAAGTGAACTGTAGCTCTGCCTTGTTAAAATTTTTTGTATTACCTCTGCAATAATTTTCCTGTAGGTTACCGTCGTTACCTTTAGTTTCACCATGTGAATAAATAAGGGTTTACAATATTAAAACCGACAACGACTCACCATACAGTAAGACCTTTACCGTGTGACAAATTGTTATAAAGCATCTGATGTTTATTTTGTTTTTAATGACAAGAATTGTGCTTCTGTGCACGATCACTTAATTAAAAATGAGCCTTGTCACTTTACAAGAACAGCCTCATTTGTAACATTTTCGCTGATGTGTTCATCTGTATTAGTAAGATTTAGTTTTAACTACCACTGTTTTGTAAGTCTAAAATTGCAGAATCTTGTGTGTGATTGTTCTTCAATTTGCATGAGAAATTTATGTCAGAGTAACAGAATGTCTCAGATATTATAAAAATAACTTTTCTGTTTCATCGTTATCCTCGAGTGTTCAAACGTTCTTTTTAGAAAAAAAACTTGTTTTCAAGATAACAAACCTTTTCAGAATAGCTTTCATGTTTGAAATACATTTCAACGGCGAATTTATTTCGAATTTTTTGCATATCAACCACGTCATTCTTTCTGATTATGGCCTTGACAGCGAATGTACGATTATTATCTGACCAAAGCACGTAAATACGGAAAATGCGTGAATAGGCTTTTGACGCATCCTGTAGATTGTATATGAATACTTGACGGTTATATAATAAATAAATCGACATAATTATGTCACATCTACTTCAAGTATTTTTTCTCAGTTTCTTCTTGGACTTGCTCTTTTTAAAAGACAAAAATTAGCATTACTATTGAAAATTAATTAAAACAGTTGTAGTTCTTAGATAAAATATCAAAATTGTATTAATTTATTTCACTTTCTTCCTTTATTAAGTAGTTAAGATCAAATAAAACCAAATAAAAAGTAATTAAGAGAATCTTAGTAAATATTTTCAGTTTATGTGTTCATTATCATAGAAGTTTTAGATTTTTTTGAGAATATTGTTTAGTTGTTGTATATCCTTTTATCAATGACAAATATAACATAAGTACTCAAAGCAGTTGATATTCCTGCTCAATGTATTACATAACTTTTCTCACATTATTCGTTAATTTACCTTTTCAGTATTTAGTAATTATACCACTTTAGTTGTAAAGATTTTAAGTAATGTTGCTTTTTAACATTTTGAAAATGTAAGTAGCTGTTTCAATTCGATAATAGGAGCGCGTGCTAACCCGTAATCAGGTGTTTATATATCTTTGAAAGCATCAAGTGCAGTGCCATAAATTCGACAAGTGATAAGCACTAACTTTCCACCTATAAATTGTATGTAGAATTATTTTCATTTTTATCTTTACTTATTCTTTGTACATAAAAGTAAATACTAACCATTAAATCAAGCTACGAATTCACATTCAGCTTTTTTAATTATAAACGATATCATCTTCAACAACAACAATGCTAGTATAGTAGTCAGCCAAATTTGCAACTCCTATATGCAATCTATAACCAATCATTAATGCCACTCTCCTATACACTAACTTACCATACATCATTGACTCAGGTTATGCAAACTAACACAAACCAACCGGTAAATAGTGCTGCAAACAAAAACAAACTTGATAATATAGAAACGAATAAAAATTTGTGAAGTGATGAAAAGTTCAATATAAGTTCTGTTAACGTAAATGACGAAACTACTCAAGCCATCTTAATAAAATCAAAGCATGATTGTCAAACAGTGAAGAAAGTAAAAGCCACATACTGCCATTCAACATTCCACTCAAGCAAGTACGAAACATTACATTACGAACCTCTCACTCGATGACTACACACTATATAAAGTAATAAAAAATTCAAAAGACACAAATGATGACACCGTTTTCGAAGCTGCCAATCAATCCTTTTTCTCCAATAGAAGTACGACAAGAAATTCTATTCGCCAACAATCGTAAAGCTCTAGGACATAATATAATAGCAGGAGAAGTCCTAGAAAAGCTTCAGTGCGTTTACTGTGCCATTTTTCTGATCAGCGGAAAAACCGGAAACAGCAATATTACATTTGCAAGTCTACCGCAACTCTTCAAAACTGGTTTGATAAGTAGCGAATAACCCTAAATAAACGCATCAACCTCCTATCACTTTTAACAACGCTCAATACTCCAGAAGTTTAAAATCAAACATCTTATATTACAACAGAAGTTAACCTGGAATGCCCACATTAATCCAAAAAGGAAATAAGTAGATATAAAAGTTAAATAAATGTACTGGTTTATTGGGAAACTACCTCAGCTTTCCTTATCAAACAAATTACTCTTATATAATATAAAGTAATGTTAAAACCTATATGCAGCCATAAAATCCAAATGTAGGGTTGCGCAAAGACATTGCATACTAAAATCTTACAGAGATACCGATCAAGTATTTTCAGAATTATAACAGGTGCTCCATGCTACATCACAAACAACCTGCAGATATCATTATGTAGTGAACGAAATAAAAAAGCTCACAGGAGCGTACACTAGCAACTTGGCAGAGCATAAAAGTCAACTCGTATAGCAGCTTTCCAGATAACCAACTGTCCGCAGAAGGTAAAAAAGACAATGGCCACAAGTCCTACCTTTGCAATCTAATTAAGCCTAATATAAAATGTTACGAAGAAAATGACACTAATCGGACTAAAACTAGATCATATTTATTTATTAGTTGTGTAACGAGTAGATTATAAATATGCAGTTGTTAAATGAAAATAGCTATAAATATGCAATTTTCTGTATACACTATTTGATTACATTTCTAGGTCTCTGAAATAGAGTATGTATCTTTAATATTAAAATTTTTCCTACTTTGGATTTTATAAATTAAGCCATTAAATTTATTATAAATGTTATTACAAAGAAGCCTAACATTTCTGAAGAAATAAAGTCATCTGTACCTATTTAAAAATCTTTTTTAGTTGTAATTTGTGATGCTGCTGCAATGTTCAATATCTACTGAATATAGAGCGTGCTTCAATATATCTAGTAAGGATAATCTTTTCGAATGAGTGACTTTCCGTTTACTTTGGACACAACCTTCCCACCGTAAACATAAAGTGTTGATATCGGTGATTGCGTGGGTTTATCTAAGCATTTTTCATTTTTAACTTTTGTTTTTGGTCATTGTTTATTGCTTCTGTTGAATTTGAGAACAATAAAATGATGAAAGTTACGAGCAACATCAAAAAGTTCCGAGAATTTTCATAATTCATGTGGCAAACTCGAAAGTTTATACATATCGTAAATTAAAATCTCCTTCGTAATATTTTTAGTGTGCTATTTTGTATGTTTTAGTGACCATCAAATCTTAAGCGGGGCAAATACATTTTGGCGGCTTTTCTAATGTTTGTCGCTTTTTAAGTTATTATAAATGGAATAGAATAATGGAACAAAAGCGTAATTATTCATTGCCGCCTGAAAAATCGCCTTCAAAGCACAATATGCTGCATATTCAGAAGACGTGTAGTATAACTAAACAATGGGAGCTTTGAGCTGTAATACACATGATGTCCGCTAGGCCATAATTTATTTTGCGTAAGTCTAACACATGAATGCAATGAGTTAATTTTGACGTTCTTCTCATTGTTCTCATGTGTTCAGTTTTAAAAGCAAGGATATTTTTATCATAAGTAATAAATAATAATTTATTAAACTAGAGGATTTTCCTGGCGATTTAGGCTACTAATGTAATGGTGGACACAAGATTAAATATGTAACGACAATTAACCTGATAATTCGCGTCGAGGATGTGTTCGAGCCTATACACACAGCAATAAGTAAGATAATATTTCTTGTGAAGATGTTATTCTTGTATTATAGTTTTAAGGGTGTTTTCTTATGCAAAATGTTAGTTTATTGTTCAATGTAGTCATACTTATGTCCTCATCTAACGCACTACATTTTTCCAATTCGAAGGTTAAAATTGCTACATTTAAGATTTCTTGACTTAGTAGGTATGCTAGATAAAATTTGAATTCTAAATAGTTGTCTCTAACCCTCTATGACAAACTTATCGATAAAAAGTTTTGTAAAATGAAAGATCGAAGAAGTTTATAATTAACTATGCTCAATTAAAAATTAATTTTGTGTGAAACAATATAGTTTCATGATTATCTCTAATAAGACGTACGAAAATTTTTTTGGAAACTGGGAGTTATTTAAATAATATTGAGGAAATAAAAACAAAAGAAAGGACAGTTAGGACTATCTAAAACATCCAAAGGGTTAAAGAATTTGTAAAAGAGAAGGAAGGGCTCGAAAGTCTCGCCAAGAGTTGGACATTAGAAGATCATCGTTCCAAAGAATTATAAAGGAAGACTCTCAGAACCATATAAGATATAGATAAACCAGCTAATTACTAAAAACGCAACTTAGAGAAGATTTCTATTTGCTAATTTAATGTTTGAGTTAACAGAAAAAAGAATGAATAAACCCGAAAAGGTTTACGAACGAGCCATACTTCTCAATAGCAAAGCCCTTACATTTGAAGAGAGTACCCGTTTGGTGTGCGATTTTCACAGACATAGTAGCAAGACGTATTTTTATAGGCAAAAACATAACCGGTAATCGCTATCTTGAAACGCTCACGGAAGTTTTTCCATACTTAGTGGGAAACTTTAACGCTAACTGGTTTATGCAGGATGGTGTGTGACCACATCACACTGAAACAATCATACACGTTCTGGAGGAGTAGTTTACTGAAAGAGTTATCGTGTTGGATTTTCCGAAGTACAACGGACATGGTATTGAATGGGCACCCTATTAACCGAATCTATATCTTTGTGACTACTTCTTGTGGGGATACCTAAAAGAACGTATACAGAAATTCGGTCAGTAGCGAATTTCGTAGTTAGCCTTGTGCATCGAAGCAAGAGCAGACGTGCATGGGCTGGCTTTACCTGCGTTATCGTGGCGGTGCAGCTGCAGGCTTGCATAAGGTCAGGCCTATTATTTATCAGTTTTAATTTTAAATTTTCATTTACTTATTAATATAAGTAATCAACTCGCAAGCTATTAACATGGCATTTAACAACAGCAATGTCTATCACAAGGCAAATCAATCACTTATTCAATTGATGCCTCAGCCACATTTTGGAATCAGTATATAGCCAGGTAACACCCCAATCTTCTATTTCATATTTATGTAATAATCAATAATATATACCTAATATACAAATCCCAAATGTACTAACTCAGATACCTACCCAAGCACCGAATATTACTACACCAATGCAAACAAATACAGTGCCGGTCAATAACTCAACAAATAATATGAGCATGCCTGATTATGAAACTGATAATGAATTTTCTTCTACAACTCAAAATAATGAATGGCGAAGTCAAAGAATGGGAGCCAGAAAAGGCGGAGAACATCAAATTAGTCAACACAGAGCGATACAAAGCAAGTCCGCAAGAATACAGATACTCTGTCCTCTCTAATCTTAATGAAGATATTACTAACAACATAAATAATGCACAACAACAAACTAGGGTTCCTAAACCACCACCAATATTTGTTCACGGTGTCACGGACTACAAGAAAATGATAAATGCTCTAACAACTGTTGTAGAAGCAGAACAATACAAAACAAAAACATTGGCTGATAATGTAATTAAAATAACACCTAATACTGCTGACACATATCGTGAACTGATCACATTTATGAAATACTCTAAAGTAATATATCACACATACTGGATGAAGGAAAATAAAGCATATCGAGTGGTAATCCGCAATGTACACCACACTGTAACCACAAAAAAAATAGCTGTGTCATTAGAGAAAGGATTCAAAGTGAGAACTATAACAAACATTAAGCATAGAATTGTGGAATTGGAACCTGCAGTAAATAATAAGGAGATTTATAATCCACAGTACTTAAACAATCAAGTAATAAAGGTTGAACCGCCAAACAGAAATGCAACCATTGTACAGTGCTTAAGGTGTCAACAATACAACCACACCAAAGCGTATTGTAATTGCCGGTACGTATGCGTAAAATGTGGAGGTTTTCATGACACTAAAACCTGCAAGAAGACCAAAGAAACTCCAGCCAGATGCGCATTATGCGGTGGTGATCATCCGGCAAATTATCGAAGTTGTACCGTACATAAAGAATTCCAAAACAAATTAAGATCAACCATGCACTCACAAAATCGTCATACACATATAAATACATCTCAACAACCACATCAAAGCAAAACAACACTACAGTCACCGTATACTCGGCTTACATATAGTCAGGCTGTGCAGAGAGACGTAGAGCAAGTTCAAAACCAGGATGTGACATTACAAAAGTTCATAGAAGAATTTAGTCATGTTTGCTCAATTAATGCAACAAAACACCATGGTAATAAATATGTTGTCCACAGTTATAAGTAAACTAGTGCAATAATGTCTAAATCGTTACGTATATCTTTATGGAATGCTAATGGAATTCGATTAAAAATATATGAATTTGGGTCATTTTTAAAACTGACTAATATAGATATGTTGCTTATAGCTAAAACACACTTTACTGACAAATCTTACTTAAGAATACCCTATTATACTTGTTATCACACGGAACATCCTGACGGTACAGTTCTTAGAAGCACAGCTATTCTAATAAGGAGTTCAATTGTCCATCATGAATTAGAAAAGCACGAAGAACCATTTCTACAAGCAACCACTATTCAAGTTTGCAAATTACCAAATACGATCACAATATCAGCTGTATACTGTCCACCGAAACATAAAATCACCACAGAAGACCTTAAACCGTTGTTTCAGTCACTTGGTAGCAATTCTATATGTGGTGGCACCTACAACTGCAAACATGCATACTGGGGTTCACGACTAATTACCACAAGGGGTCGAGTACTATATAAACTTTTACGTGAAAAAACTATGGCTATCAACTGGGGAGTCTATATATTGGCCCATGGACCCTGATAAGGTGCTAGACCTGTTGGACTTTTTTGTAACACATGGAAATTCATCTAACTATATGAGTATTATCAAAAGACAACCTACGCCATCACTGTACAACACAAAACAGACTGGGAGGCATATAGATGTTTTCTGCAAGGGGACTTACAAACCAGTATTAATCTACATACCCCTCAAGTAATAGAGGATGCGACGAACTACTTTATCACAATTGTGCAATATGCAGCTTGGCACTCAACGACGAAGATTACAAATATGGTACGTGAGGATGGAAATATTCCCAAAGCAATACTTGAGCTAATACAGCTAAAGCGTCAGGCAAGATCCAAATGGTACAGAACGCACAATCCTACTGATAAAAACATATATTACAAGTTAGCCAACACAATAAAGAAACAAATTAAAATTTTGAAGCATGAAACTTTTCAACACTACTTAACTACACTCTCCCGTGGAGATAATAGCATCTGGAAAATTTCTAAATCAAGTAAGAGGGCTACAGACTAGGAATCCGCCAATAAGAAAACAAGATAATTAATAGGCAAGAACAGACCAGGAAAAAGCAGATCGGTTCGTGCAACGTTTTATTGAAGTCTTTACTCCCCATTCCAGTGAACCAGATGATGAGATTCAAACCTTTCGTCAGGCACCTCTGCAATTGTCACTGCCCATTAAAAACTTTACCTGTACCGAGGTTCTTAAAGAAATTAGGCATTTAAACAATAAGAAAGCCCCTGGTTATGACTTAATAACGGCAAATGTGCTTATTGAACTACCCAAAAGCAGCGCACTGTTTGTACGAAATCTTTTTAATTCTATACTGCGACTTCATTATTGGCCATCATCACTAAAATTTGCACGAATTATTCTAATATTAAAATCTGGAAAACCCGCTGAAGAAGTTTCATCTACAGGCCCATAAGTTTATTGTCTCTGATGTCTAAACTACTAGCAAAGCTTATAATTAGAAGATTGTATAATACCAACATAAGGGAAAATTGCGTCCCTGACCATCAGTTTGAATTCAGGAGGTACCATTCTACCCTACAACAATGTCATCGAGTTATAAACATTATTAACATGGTTCTCGATTTTAAATCCTATTGTTCAGCAGTATTTATTGATATGAAACAAGCTTTTGATAAAGTGTAGCATGATAGCTTACTGTACACGATCAAAACCTGCTTCCTAGTAAATATTACCTTCTTCCTAGATCTTACTTGTCAGATCGCTACTTTCAAATAAAATACGGACAAAAGTTTTCTAACTTCCACCCAATCAAATTTGAAGTGCCACAAGGAAACGACCTTGGAGCTTTGCATTTTATATTATACAATGCAGATACATACATTGCAACTTTTGCTGACGACAATGTCCTCCTTTTTAGCCACACCAGTCCTAGCACAGTCTCCTTAAAATTGCAAAACCATTTAACTATCCTACAGACCTGGCTAAATAAATGGTGAATTAAGGTAAACGAAACGAAACGCACTCATGTTAACTTTACTCAAAATCGTGCAGAGTGCCCACCAGTGTATCTGAATAATACCCCTATCCCACAAGCAAATGAGGCCCGTTACCTAGGTCTTCACTTAGATAAGCGACTCACGTGGAAGTCCCATATACTAAAGAAGAGAAAGGAAAAAATGTACTAATCGCTAGGCTGGAGATCATGTCTCTCTCTCTCGAAAACAAGCTGCTTCTATATAAAGTCGAAATTAAGCCCATTTGGACTTACGGCATTAAACTCTTGGGTTGCTCCTGCAAGTCAAATGTTATCCAACGAGTACAGTCCAAAACGCTACGAATGCTTGCAAATGAGCCGTGGTATGTCAGCAATTTGACATTGCCTAATGTCCTTAACATATCAACCGTAGAAGATGAGCGCACGGCAAGGAGGAACAGTCACTTCCTACGACTTCAAGTTCACCCAAATAATCTTGTCTCCAACCTGCATAAGGACCTCCATCCAAGAAGACTAAAAAAGAAGAAATGGCCTAATGATCTATAAGGAGATAGTTCTGATGAATCGGGATAACGTCGATGGACGGATTCCCCCTCACGCCAATAAATGTGATCACATTAACTCATAGAACAATATTGTATTTATACTTAGCTCTGATTGTTAATTGCTAATAAACCAATAAAAAATAGCGAATCTCAAGCAAGCAATCATGAAGCAGATTGAATCAATAACACCACAAGTATAGAAGAGTCTTAGGAAATTTTTTATGCCCAGGTAAGACATGTCCATTACCTCAGAAAGCATGCACTTTGAAAATTTAATTTACTAAATAAATACTTAAATAGTTTTCTTTTTTCGTGTCATTTAGCGCACCCATTAGGCCGGTTAATTGTGAAATCTAAAATTTCGCATTTGAAGCGCAAAAAATGCCGCGTTTGAAGAAACTCTTTTCGGTGGATTCGTTGTCAAGGTGTTAGGGATAACAATTTAAAATAAAAATCTCATCTAGAATGTCCATTGGACCATCTTGTATATTTCCGCTCATATTAATAACATTTCTAAAATTATTAACATAAATAGAATTACAGAAATCGGTCCCTGTTAGGATTGGCTATTCGCAACTACGAAGAGCACGTACCGCGATGGTTTTAGCAGGTGTAAGCATAGTCGCTATATTATATTTCTGATACAATGCTGTTCAACATAGCTAGAATTCCGAGAATGCTACTATGTGTGTTGTAGTTATGTGTAATTGATATATTCTGTGTACCACAGTTACCGAGGGGAAATGTATGGCGCGCTGTTTTTGCTTAGAGGATCACATTTATGTTGTTTACTTATAAGCTGCTCGACCTGATCAAATGGAGTAACACATGAAAACGACATATGGTTTTCTGTTAAG
The DNA here is from genome assembly GCA_036346155.1 of Sinelater perroti. Classification (NCBI taxonomy): domain Eukaryota; kingdom Metazoa; phylum Arthropoda; class Insecta; order Coleoptera; family Elateridae; genus Sinelater; species Sinelater perroti. The sequence continues at coordinate 9,213,286 of JARFIY010000265.1, forward strand.
AGCGGCGTACTGACCAGCTGAACGTGAATAACTATAAGTGCTCGTTGGGGATGCGCTATAAGACTAGCAAACCGCATTTCACTTTAGATATCCTAAGTTTGTGCATGTAAGATTTTTAAGATCAGAAAATTGTAATGCATTCTAGACTTATTAAAAGTGTATGCCCTGCTCTATATGTATATTTTGTACAGAGGGCACATTGGTTATTTAATAAGCACATTTACCAAGTTAATAGGCACCCAAAAGGCCGACGTGAAATATCTGCGGACGCTAGGAATATTTCGTGGCGATAATACTTGCACGCGACGAGGCGGGGTAATTTTTATTCAACCGGAGTGTCAAGTGAGTAGAAAGAAAAATACGTAGGTACTTTATGAGATGAAGACACTATTTCACTACCTACTTTTTCTGTTTTGAAATAAAATAAAAGTGGCCCGTAAGATTATTTTAAAAATAAATTAAATAAAAGAAAGGCCATTTTACATTTATTTTAGAAGGATCAATAAACGTTCTGATGGAGTTTTAGATCTCATTACAGATGGCATTTGAAAATCTAACACAAATGATGGTAAAGCAATTTTACCAGAAGAAAAGCTTGCCGTTACATTAAAGTAAAAAAATAAATGGTTTTTCTTCCATTTATTAGATTTTGTCGCAAACAAAGGTTTACAGAAATATAAAGAATTGCGTGCTATACTATAATATATAGTTTTCCTTTAATAAAAGTAGGTATGTTAAGAAATATTAGTAATTACAAATTTATGGTTTATTATTATTATTATATATTACATATATAACATAGGTTATAAGATGTTACAAAATTGGTATCTCAATTTAGGTAAATAGTTTATAGATCTGTTAAGTGATTGAATATTCTACATTTCTGTAGTAATAATTATTTAATTAATGTTTTTTAGAAAGCATGATTTTGTGGCAATAATCGGGCTAGTTCCTTTTGATGTAAAAGTTTCTGCTTTGATGATTTGCCAATTTTATTTTTGTTATCTCTTATTACTGTCCAGAGAATTTTTTAGTAGTTTTAGCGAGTGCTACAAGAAACAATTAATTGTGTTGCTAAACCTTTCTAAAGAGGAATATATATTCCTAGCATGAAATCAATGCACGGCTGTTAAAAGTTAAAATAAAATTATAAGGACAAAGAGACATTATATAAATATATGCTATAAAGACGACGCACCAGGAAATGAGAAAGAAGTATTTTTCATATCATAGACTTACAAACAGAAAGTGCGAGTAATAAAAGCAAACTAATAATAAATGGCATCTTACACAGAGTTAAAAGGAAAAAAATGGAACAAGAGTGGAAGGGTATGGAAAAGAACTGATGACTGAAAATGGAAGGTGGTATTTGTTGATGATAACTAATACTTTCTTTGAGAATAATGAAATTCAAAGGTACACATGGACACCTACAACATACGGATTCAAATCAATTATCGACTTAATAATTATTAGAAAAGATTGAAACGTGAAAATAAAAGATGTAAGAATATATAGACAGCCGAAGTGCGGATCAAACCAGCATATGATAACAGTAACCTTTATTTATACATCGAAAACAACAACAAAAAAGTTTAAATGGAACAATAGTAAGCCCCAGTATAAAGAAACTATATCAAGATAGAAATGCAATTATATGAAAGAATAGTAGAAGAAACAGATCCAAATAAAATATAGCAATACATAAAAGCACTAGAAATGAAATTAAAGAGAATGAAACAAAATATTTAGTATAGAACAAAAGTATAAACAAAAGATAAAATATAAAAAGGCGTGCTATAGCGATTAAACAATAAAATATCACTAACAAAGCAATAATATGTAAAATATAGAAAACAAGTAAAGGAGCAAACAAGAAAAAATAAATTTGAAATAAGGTGTGTAAAAATTAAAGTAATGCTGTAGGATTTGACTAATCTAAAGAAGCATGGAGGGCAACGAAAGCTTAAGACAAGAAACAAAAATAAAGTAGCTTCAGTTTAATAACACAGCAAAAATGAACAGAATATCGTAAAGCGTTGTTAGAAAATAAAATGCAACAAAACATAACAGAACAAAAAAAATAAATAAAAATGTGTCACAGGATTAGGAGAATATGATGCGAAAGTTGAAAGAAAACTGTGACAAATGGAAACTTGCTGTTAACAATAACAAAACGGCATACATATGTATCGAAGTAAAACGAGTTAAATATAAAGAAAGGAAAGAATAAAATCTTGTACTGAATGCAAGTATTTAGGTTTAATTATATTATACACGGGTAAACCTGATGTGGATATAGATGATAAATTAATAAAAATAAAAAAGCAACAAAAGCACTTTATGAGTTGTTGTGGAATTAAAACCTCACAAAAAACAAAGAAAATGTTATTTGATATTATTTTGAAGAGCGTTAAAACATGTGGATGAGAACTGCGACTAATCACTAACACTAACAGTAAGTGATAACTTGAGAAGAGTAAAACTACATGCCATGAGGAGAAGTTTACAAAACACACGAAGTGATAAAAAATAAACATAAGAAATATGGAGAAATACAGAAGTAGAAATGTCAATTACAAAACGATTGAAAAATAAGACTTGAGTAGTACGCCTACGTTCAAAAATGGATGAAAAAGATAACTCAAAGCAGTTATGAACTTCCCTCTTCCTGTAGGAAGAAGAAAAACTTGATCAGCAATAAAATACAAAACGTATGTCCAAAACATAATGTGTTAATTGTAAGTGAAGCGTTATTGCCGTAAAAACTATTCTGGAGCCCAAACGATCCGTCATCCACATGCGGCCAACTACCGTTAAATTTTTAACCAACCAACCACATTGCACTCTAACGTTTAGACGGTCGGTCGCCAAAGTGCAGCTAATTGTTGGTGGGACCAAATACTTACTTTGACCAATTACCGGCCTCCTAGGCCATCTGGGCCATCCATTGTTCGAACAGGGAGCTCGAAACTGTAGCTGTACGAGAGAAGATTACTTACAGCTGCAGTGAACAGAATATGTCTTCCAAATGTCTCCTTGTTTGAGCAAAAAGTAAAAATAGACAGATGTACGTTTATTAGTATGTAGTTTTCAAAATAAAATTAAAAAAATTGCAATAAATATTAGTACTGTTTGCCCTTTCCATTGTTGAATTTTTTTCCAGCTTTTATTTAAACTTGCATGTGGGGTGTCCTGATCCTGTAATAATAATCTTTTTAATTGCACTGAACTTTTTAGCATCTTTCATTATGTGAAGGTAAAATTATTAAATGAAACGAGATAAACCGTTGTCAAAAGCGAACTTCATTTGCTGCGAAAAAAGGTACGCGTGTTTTCGTAGAAAATTCGTGTTGGTCTGCGGGATGTTATAAGTAAGCTGCAAAGCGGTCCTATTGAAATCCCTTTATGACGTTTTAAAAGAAAAATGAAAAGTTAATTAAATGGCAGATCATGACGGATTGCTTTAATTATTTTTGTTTTGTAGAAAAATTCAAAGAACTGTACGTGTATACTGCAGTTTACTAAATCGCTGTTAATTCAGCAAAAACATTCAGATATTTGACGGAAAGGTAAATAATTGATAACTAAAATATACTAAAACTAAAAACAAGAAATTATCTGTCAATTTTTTATATTTATAAATAATTGCTGCAGTTGCTTTTATTTTATGTAATAAATAATTTTTGCAATTTAGTTAATATACTGTAACATAAAACAAATAATATAAGCTACCAGTTTACGAATTAACGTTTATGGTTATATACTGTAACAGCTATTTAAACTTCCCGAGACAGACAATATTTATTAATTAATGTAAAAAACTTTTTCAAACACTAGCTTTAAAAATTTGATCGTCGGAGGTGACTGAAATGAGAAACACACACATTGAAGCTCTGGAATTATTACGATTAAAGGGTGTAATCTGTTGCGAGTTATCCTTGATAATAACTGTATTCAATCGTCATTAGTTAACCCACTTATTGCTTTGTAGATTTTTTTGAAAATCCTTGACTTACTAGAATTTATTATAGTTTTTGGCATCTCTGCTGATTACTTCTTATTTGAAGATAATTATGGTCTATTCTCTAATCACAATCCAGTGATAACAACTGTAAGCAATGAAGTAATAAATAAATCACCAAATCTTATATTACCTACTGGAACAAATCGTAAAAAATTTCAAAATCTTTTACAAGACAATATTGATCTACACCAAATAGCAACTTATTATAAAGAGACACTAACGTGTCCTTACAGGTTCGATAACTACGAGGTGCGTTTAAGTTTTAAGGTCTCTAAATTAATTTTAAAAAGCGCGGGAAATATTTATAAACTTATAATATAGATGGAAGCATAATTAAATGTATATAGGTTGGATTATCGCTAATTGAACAAAACATAAGGTGAAGATGTTATGGATATTAAAAATGTGCGTTCGTGGGTACGAAAGTTTAAAGAAGGTCGATATTTGTGTACAATGAACCTTGGCTACAAACGATTGCGCGAGTGGAGCGAGTTCTTATAGAAGATCGTCGATTAAGTATGATATTGCTTCTAAACTTGGCATTTTCTTAAGATCTGTAGAGTTTATTTCCCATGATGACCTAAAAATGCAAAAAGTTTCATCAAGATCGGTTCCACGAATGCTGACCGACAAACATATGACTGTGCGGGTGGCAATGTCTCAAGACATGTTGATGCCGCCATGAATCCAACCTTGAAGGACATTTTCCGTGACCGCTCATTTTTCAATCAAACTGCTGTTGGATCAGCGACTTTTCCAATGGACAAAACACACACCTAAAGTGTTTTCACCAGCTACGTAATTATGGCGACGACGTTGTAAAAAATGTTTACGATTAGACGGGGATTACGTGGATAAGTAACAGAAGTTTCAACGTTCTTGTGTACGTGCTCCAAAAAATTGGAGACCATAGAACTTGTACGCACCCCGGAATTGCAGAGAAAAGATAAGCTAGAGGAAGTTGTAATAATAGGTCGTGTAAAAAGTTTGCGCCTTTTTGGTTTTTTAATATGATTTTTGCAATACTTTATTTTCAACAAAAGACAAAACTAATATTCATAGTATTCTCCATCGACCTCGATAACTTCTTGTCACTTTTCGGGTAAGAGATTGATGCTTTAACTAATCAGGAAGCTGGGCTAGCGAGCGTACTGATCCTTCTGAGTTTCAGTCAATTTATATGGCACCAACTTTGACTTCTTCCAGACCTTACCCGCTTCATGCAGAATGTTGGTGATTGTCTTAAAGCAACAATCAAACCCTTCGATTAGCATTTGGCATGTCATTAATGGATTATCTTCGACAGATTGTCCTCTCGGTTTTGAACTTCCCGAGCTTTGGACTTCCTAGCCGTCCTTTCTGGAACCGTATCATCGCTCCAAGCTCTATTAATCTTGCGCGCCGCTTCACTAGCATTTCCCCTACGCGCCATTCGTAAATGAGAAGAAACGAAAATTCTTAAGACAGCTCCATCTTAAAGCAAGTATAGGCAGGTTATATACCAACACTTTCTCAAGAAAACGCGCTATAAAACAATACCAAATCATGCAATCTCATTGCAAAAATCATATTAAAAAACCAAAACGGCACGGACTTTTTACACAATCTGTTAGATCGCGCAATTTCGATGATAGACGTGTCTATAATAGACTAAACAAAACACTTACTAAGATTTTGTAGGGACATTAAGATACAACACTCAAAGAATACATCACAAATTAAAAAAAAAGAAAGACTATTTGGTGTGGAGATCAACAGAAAAATTTAAAAGGTCACAAATCAGCTCACTCCGTATTAAAACTAAACGGCAGCTGGGCGCGATCTAACAAAGAAAAAACATTAAAAGTTCAAAACACCTCTGAATAGTTTTTGAATCGTTGGATAATAAAATGGTTAATTTCTTAGAAGTTCCATGTTAGTAGGCACCACCAATAGAACCTTTCATTTCTGCTAAAATAAGGTCCAGCGCGAAAGCTCTAAAAAATTACAACGTCCCAGGTTATGATTTCATAACAGTACAAGTGATGAAGAAATGATCTAAGAAGGCTACCGTGTTGCTAACTATCATATTTAATAGAATACTAATTTTATCATATTTTCTAATACAATAGAAATACATATAGATTATAATGGTACTTAAACCAGATAAAGCATTGTATTTAGCACTATTTTATAGAAGATAAAAAACTCTGCACTATGGGATTTTTAGACATAAAACAAATCAAATTGATAAAATAAAGCATACAGAGCTATTGCATAAATTAAAATATTTATTTTCATTCACATATTAAAGATTATTAAAGTCATATCTTAAGGGTTGTTATTTTGCTATAAAGTATATAAAAAAAATCTTTATATCATCTAATAAAAGCGAGTATGCTACAACTGCTACATTCACTGATGGTGCTGCAATACTTTCTACTCACAACAATATTGTTGTAGCTTTAAAACACTTTCAGGTACACCTTAATATTTACTAAACGTATAGAATGTTAAATGAAGTATTGAAATCAACGAAACCAAATCTATGCGAGTAATATTCTCAACAAGAACTATCACGTGTTCATTAGTTACAGTAAAGGAAAATGCAATACTCGTAGATTTTGAAATAACTTACCCTGGACTTTTTTTTCAACATCGTCAAGCAAAGTAGAAACGATTGACTTAATGTTTCAATAAATATTAATCAAGAATACTCAGGACATTAGGAAATGTACCATGTATAAAAAAATTCTCGAATACCTTAATGTGACAAAATTTGTGGAAGATTAAATACGGAAATATGCTACAAAAGGCCGTAAGAAGCTAGTTGGAAATAAAAATAATAAATAACCTTGGTTAACATTTTTTGGATCAACTCCCAAAGAGAAGATTAAAAAACAAAGTCTAACTTTGAATGCAGGCCACCAGCGTGACGAATACATGAATCTCATAGCTAGATAAAGGCTAAATACCCTTTTTCTACTTAATAGGGTAGATTGTAAATTGAAATAGATTATAAAATAAAACTTAGATTAGTTTTTACAAAGAATGCTCTTGCTAAAAATGTAAATTGAGTCATTTGTAAAGTTTACATTTTCAGCTATGTTAGTATGGTGTCACCAAGACGCTTACTCAGAATTATGGTATAACAAGATTGATGTTATTAAGATAAAAACACCTAAAATGGCAGTAGGTGGTTTAGTTTATTTAAATAATCATCAGACATATTTTGCCCGTCTCAAGCTGTTTTACGTCGACCCTTTCAACAATTGTTCATATAACAACTTTCTTCAATTTAAAGGCTCATAAAACAACTTTTAAAGTCAATTTTTTCAGCTTCGTGTATTTCCGCGTGGTCTCAAAAATGCTTGAAGCATCACCGCGACGGGCGATAGTCGTAGCGCAGCTGCCGGCTGGCGGGATACGCGGCGGAAAAACTAAAGCTTTGTAATTGCTCCTTGTTATTAAAAATAATATGAATTTAACTTAGTAAATATGAAGGCAACGCTTGACGGTATACTATTTCAGCACTTATGGCTATGTGGTGGGTAACTAAATTTAAAAAGGCGTATGCGCTAACTTTTAAGACGTCGTTATACGTGTAAAAGCCCAGGATGTTTGTGAAACATTCTTCCACGTTCCCACCTTGTTTTTTCTTTCGCGAACAATTTAAAGGTTATAGTTTACAATACCAAAAATCAAAACGATAAAGATAGGCTGAAGTCAGTAGTGCCAACTTCATTGTAAGTTTTGATTTGAAGTTCGATTTTTTATGGAATCTACATCATTAGACTTAAAAACTTGAAATTTGAACTTGAGTGTTCTATAATTATTTTGGGCTTCCAAGACCGCTTTAAATAACAAAACATTGTTTATCATACAAAGTTGATGTAGAAGGTCTGTTTTAAATTTAAATGTCCACTTTAATGTATAAAATATGCCAAATTTTTTACCGTCGCTGGCACTACCGAACGGCTCGTTAAAAAAATAGCCTCTATTTTGTGCTTCTATTTTCTAGGCCGGCAAATTTCCAGCTGCCGCTGTCAAATCGGTTCAGGTTCCTTTGTTTAGCGCGACGCTTGCAAATGGCGTCGATGGCGAATTGGAAATGAGCTTCCACGGCCCCACTTGACATTTGATTGGCGGTCGAACCGGTAAAATGAACTGGTAAAGCTGTGCACGTCAACGGAACTAATATGCATTAGGGCCGTTAATTCTTTACGCCCCCGTTTGGGAGCAAGCGGCTCTAATAGCGCATTCCGGCCCTGGATAACGCAATTACCGGTAGAGAAATTCGTCAGCCGCAGCTCGTGGCCTATTTTTGCAATCGACACGGCTTTCATCTGCAATTGCCCATCGAGTGCGGGTTCGGGGTGGCCGCAGCAAGGCTGTCCGCCCCCGCTGCTTTATTTTTTGCTTGGCGGCAGATGCGCGAAATTTTGTTTGCGGGGCGCTAAGTGGCGTTTCTGTACCTGCAGGAGCTGGGGAGCGTTTCCTTTCCGTATTCCTCGAGCATGCCATTAGTCGCGTGTAGCTGCTGAACGTATGCATTGTGATTATTAAAGTACGCGCTGAGGCTTTCCGTCGTCGGGCTCGACAGGTACGATAAGTATGCGGTTTTATACTCTTGCCGGCACTGAAACAAAAGAAAATCATTTTAGTACACGACGAACTTCGCTAAATTGTAAGGTTAAAGCTTTTTGCGTTTGTAATGCCGGCAGCTTCGTGCAAGTTAGAAAAAAATCGTTAAATGTTACATTTGCAAGTTTAACCCAACATTTGCTAACTTTGAAACACTTTACTTAAATTATCTTTAAAGCATAATTGGACTAGGTAAAATAATTGTTTATCTTGACTGTAACGACAACAAATATTGATCAATATTATTTATACGATTTTCCAAAACAAAATTTATTGCTATTTTCAGTTTTGAATTAATAAAATAAAAGACAGGAATTATAGTCCTTGTAGGTAGTTCCGTGCACAACTCATACAATTTAAAATAAAATATAATTTTGTATTTACATTCGATTCAAAAATAGTTCTATTCATATCTCCACACTTCATCTGGTTCCATCCATTTATGGACTGTAGCTGAAAAACATATCTGCCAATATGATAGAAATTTAGGAAAAGTTGTGGAAGTTACATAAGTATTCAAAAATAATTTTAAAGGTTTTTTCCGTTTTTCTGTCCGATGTTATCCATTTATGAACTGTGTGCCATATTTTATTTACATCTAATAAGAGTTATGGTAATTATCGTGTTTTTAGGCTCTATTATATCTCTCCCCTTTCTTCTCCCATCCTCTTTTTTTCCTCTTTTCTTCCTTCTCTATCTCTCACCTCTCTATCACCCCTCAAGTGCATGCACGTACACACACATCTTAAATTGGGAGTAATTTTAAAGTCTGGATAGCATGATACCAAAAACTATACTAACATTTTTTGTAAGTTATAATGTGTAATAGTTTAAAACAGGTAGTAATTATATAAAAAATTATATATATATAATCTAATAATAAACGTACTGAAAATAGGTTTAACGGATAATAAATAGAATACTAAGAAAATAGATAAATTTATTGAGGAAAACTTGGGAGTCAAAACAGTTACCAACTGGGTAAAAATTATGTTTAATGTAATTTGAAAACTGAGAAAAAAAACATGTCATAAAAAATAAATAGAAATTAAAACATATATGTATATGCATGTATATGCAGTGGTAGCAGATAGGTACTCCTATGCGATCCCGGCATGGAACAGACCTATTACAGGGACGCGACCCTGCCTTATGCGAGCAATGATTTGCCCCTACCTCCACTTATGGGGGAAAATCATTTCCTACCCTTTACACCTACCCATCTTCCATACCTACCCCATCCCTTACCAAACTCGCCAACACGCAATGGCAAGCGTGGCGTTTTCAATGCCAAATACCCCCTAATTCTCTTTAACTATGGTAATGTCAGTATCCAAAACAAAATTATCCCAGGTGGGTAGAGCTCAAAGCTCAGAATCCCACACTGATCTTTCAGTTTGTCCCAAGAATTCTGGGGGGGACAAGACACTGACGCATAAGAAGAAATGTTCACTTCTTGTAGCCACCTATAACTGCAGATCTCTACTAGATGATTCACAACTATACGATCTGGAAAACGAAGCAAGTAAAATTAATTGGGACGTATTGGGACTTGCAGAAGTAAGGAGAAAAGGAGAAAGCTATATCACTCTACCATTAGGAAATGCACTAATTTATAGCGGCCATAAAAGCGACAGTCACAGGGGAGTAGGTTTCCTTGTTAAGAAATCAATAATACCAAATATTATTAGCTTCAAAGGAATATCTGAACGAGTAGCGTATATGATCATAGAAACATCAAAGAATTACCGCATAAAAATAATACAAGTTTATGCACCTACTTCGGCATATACATTATACGAGGACATTATAAATGCGAGGAAAGAGGGAATGTCTAATCTTGATATAGTCATGGGCGACTTCAATGCGATTATAGAACATATAAAAGAGGAGGAAGTATACATCGGAAAATATGGATTGGGCGAAAGAAACCCAAGAGGAAATATGCTAGCAGCTTTCCTGGCAGATCAAAAATTGTACGCTATGAACACCTTTTTCAGTAAAAAACCCCAGCGCAAGTGGACGTGGATAAGTCCAAATGGGCAGACCAAGAATGAAATTGACTATATACTCTCACCCAAAAAGTTAAGCATAAACGATGTTACAGTCTTAAATTTATTTAACACGGGAAGCGACCATCGGCTCGTAAGGGCAAAGGTTACTGTTCAAAAGTTTAACAGATATAAATATAGATATAAAAGAACGATAAATGCCCAGACTCTCAAACAAAACAGGGAACCTATCAAAAGTACATAAGACAATCATTGCTATTAAAGAAATATAATGACAACAATCTAAACCAAATATCTCGTGATCTGACACTAGCATTAACAGAAGCGTCGGAAAAAATCACAAAGACGACATGCCAAAAGATAAATAAAATTACTCAACAAACAAAACAAAAAATAGAAGAAAGAAGAGAGTTATATAAAGAAGGAAAATATGCAACTGATGAATATCGAGAAGTGAGAAAAGAAGCGAGGCCTATGATAAGAAAAGATTTAGAAAAATTCTATGAAGAACAAATAGAGCAAGTAATAGAGGACAACAAAAGCATGAAGTGCCTGAAAAGAAGATATGGGAAACGAGTAATCATTGTAGTGAAAGACTCCGCCGGAACAGAAATAAGAAACACAGACGAGATCCTAAAAACTACGGAGAAATACTATAAAACACTATATGGGTCGCACATTAAACAACTTGAGGGGCCAAAAGAGAATTCTAAAACAGTAAATGTAGGATCTGAGGATATGCCGGAGATCAGTGAAGACGAAATATTGCATGCCTTGCAGACGATGAAACACAATAAAGCGCCGGGAGATGATAATATAATAATAGAAATGATCAAAGAAGCCAAAGAAATAGTAATTCCCAAGCTAAAAATCCTATTTAACATGTGCCTACAACAAGGCAGAATACCAGATAACTGGGATAACGCCGTGATAATAATTTTGTTTAAAAAGGGACGCATTACTATTACAAAATTACCGCCTATCAGCCTACTTTCTCAAATGTATAAATTGTTAACAAAGATCTTGACTAACAGATTATCACAAAAATTAGATGATTATCAGACAGTAGAGCAAGCAGCTTTCAGAAAGGGATATGGTACCTGTGACCATTTACTTACTGTTAAAATTCTAATCGAGAAATTCATCGAATATAACCTGCCTTTGTTCATGGCTTTTATTGGTTATGAAAAGGCGTTTGACTGCGTTGAACACTGGGCAATAATGAAGGAACTTAATTGTGCTAGAATAGATTCCCGATATACAGCACTGATAAGTAATATATACAAACACGCTACAGCAACAATTAAATTACATGCATATAGTAATAAATTCTCAATTAATAGTTGTCTCCAAAATTATTTAATTTGGCACTTGAAGGAATATTTAAAAATCTGGACTGGTAAATAGGGGTATTAATGTAAATGGGGAAAAATGAATCATTTAAGATTTGCCGACGACGTAGTTCTATTTGCAGACAACAAAGACGACCTACAAATTATGATAAACGAATTAGAAAAAACGTCTAAGAAAATAGGTCTAAAAGTAAATTTGAATAAGACGAAGACAATGTGTCTTGAGAACCCACAAATAAACATAAATGGAACTATCCTAGAAAATGTCAACGAGTATATATATCTAGGACAAACTGTAACATTAAGGAAGGAAAACAGAGAACACGAGATAGATAGAAGAAGACGTCTGGCGTGGGGAGCTTTTGGAAAGCTAGCTTATATTTTAAAAAACAACAAAATACCCCAACGCTTGCGAACTAAGGTATATGACCAATGTATACTTCCCATAATGACAAACGGCGCTCAAACATGGACATTAACGAAACAAGTAAAAACAAAACTGGAAGTCACTCAGCAATGGAGAGAGCAATGATTGGAATTACAATACGAGACAAAAATGAAATAAATGGATAAGAGATAGAACTGGGGTCGCGGATGTAGTGAAAAGAGTGACGAAATTGAAATGGGAATATGCAGGACATACAGCTCGGATCAAAGACAGTAGGTGGAACGTTAAAATCCTCCAATGGAGACCATGGACAGGCAAGAGACAGCGTGACAGGCCAATAATTAGATGGCAAGACGACATTAAGAGAGTAACAGGACTGCCATGGATGAGAGTCGCACAGAATCGCGCTACATGGAAGAATTTGAGGGAGACCTATGCCAAATACTGGGCGCAATGAGGGTTAAAGAAGAAGATGTATATGCAATGAGAGGTGTGGAAATGAAACAAAAACGCTAGTAAATTACAAAAGACAAAATGTAGTAAAACAAACAGGCAATAAAAAAGATACGAAGAAGGTTTATAATAAAAATACAAGTATAAAAAAAAAAAAGTGAAAAATAGGACCCTGGAATAAAAGAGGAATTAGAAAAAAAGAATATGAACTAATTGAAGAGTTTAAAAGAGTAGGGATTGAAATACTAGCAATATCACAAACATAGAGCGAGATTAGAAAAGAACATAGCATCCAAGATCACATTTTTAAAGTAAAAAAATTATAGAAGAAAACTATTAAACAAGGAAAAGAGGCATACTTTGCGTTTATTGATCTTATGAAGGCATTTGACCGTACACCTACAAAAATTAATATGGAAAAGCCCGCGAGAAAGAGCAGTGAATAGAAGAATAACCGAAGCAATCAATAGTATGTACAAACAAAAAAGCAATTATGTAAGAACACATAATAAACAACCAAAAGCGTGCAATACCCAAGATGGACTAAGACAAAGTGGTGTATTAAGTCTGACTCTATTATATTAGTGGACGATATAATTAAACAAAACCACTATAAAAACGAAGCAATTTGAAATTAGATATAGAAATCTACAAAAGGCTAAAATAAAGGAACGATGTGGTCATAATAGTCAACACTGAAGAGACCTACAAAATAGTTTAAATGTTTGGAACAAAACTCTCAAATCGCACAAGCTCAAAGTAAATGTTAATAAGACAAAAATAAAGAAAAGAAAATTAACATAAGACTAGAAGACAGGGTGATGGAAAAAGTAAAGAATTTTAAATATAATAAGAAAGCAACCAAAACATATTACGAAAGTTGAAAAACAATGGTGAAAAAAAGAAATAATCAACCAAATTGAACCAATAGTACATAGCAACAGTCATTAAACTCACGGTAGAAATCTCTCGAACATATAGAATAATTTCTCATTAAAGAGGCAGAAATATAGGCAAAACTTATATAAGCCTTTTGTAGTATGTTAAACTCAAGTAACGGCCAAAACATATAAATTTGCTATATAGAACGCTAATTGGACGTGTCAAAATGTACGGCAAGTAAAGATATTCATCAAACAACACAAAATCGATGTTTTGCCAGTCTCAGACACTCACTTCACCAGTGCAATATCATGTTATTGAATCTACAAAACTATTCTGGAGAAACAACATATGGGACATTTATTATAATATAAAATGCGATAAAATATTACGAGTCAGACAAATATTCAAACCACAAGTATTGTTCTAAAGCGGCATATCTGTTCGGGAGCTACACGTGGCTCGTGCAACCTTTCGACGTGGCTCACATTGCACGTTTGGTCCCTTCTCAGTCTTGTGAAGTCAAGGGCCAAGGGGGAAAGAAAAGTCGAAATTCAGTTGCGCCACACACTTAAAGGCGCAGGCGACACGCTATTTTACAGCGCCACCAACAGTCGCTTGCCGTAATCTGCATGAAACACACGCTAATGAACACAGAACAAATTTTCGAAGTTGTGCGTGAAGTAGGTGGTTTGGTGGTTCCATACAGGTATAAAAAAGATTTGTTTTTTCTATGTATGTTAATTTTTAGTTTTAACAGATATTAACGATTTTGTAGTTATCCTAATCATATCATATGAGCCGAAAAATTATAATTTTAACGATGAATGGAAAGAGAAATATTTTTTCATTAATTTTAAGAACAAACGTATTTGTTTGATTTGTGGTTCAACAGTTTTTCTTAGAAAAAAGCAACATAGAACGGCATCCTACAACAGTTCATAAAAAATATGATACTGAATGTCGTTTTAACGGCAATCTACGAAAATGTAAAGTGCATTAGTTGACTAACAATTAATGTTTACCAAGTCTGCAAATAAAATAAAGGTTGCTGTTGGTTTCATCACATTATGCAAAACTTTTTTAACTACCACTGCATCACACATCAACAGGAATTATGTACAAAATTTTACGTTATGAACGCGTGATGAAAGTTGTTTTAAAATTGTAAATTCTAATTGTGCCAGACCTCTTCACAGTAGATGATTCAAATTACTGACTGATGGACTTGATGCTGAGTATGGAACTTTAATGTCACATTCTAAAATTAGATAGCTCATTAAGAGAAAAGTCCTTTTTTATTGGTTTTCTTAGCAATTAACAATCAGAACTAAGTATAAATACAATATATGTTCTGTGAGTTAATGTGATCACATTTATTGGCATAACATCAATCGATGTTATCCCAATTTATCAGAGCTATCCTCCTTGCAGATTATTAGGCCATTTCTTCTTTTTTAGTCTTCTTGGAGGGGGTCCTGATACAGGTTGGAGACGAGACTATTTGGGTGGACTTGAAGTCTTAGAAAGTGACTGTTACTCCTTACCGTGCGCTCATCTTCTATCGTTGTTATGTTAAGGTCATTATGCAATGTTAAATTGCTGACATACCACGGGGCATTTGCAAGCATTCGTAGGGTTTTGAACTGTACTCGTTGGATAATATTGACATTTGACTTGCAGGAGCAACCCCAGAGTTCAATGCCGTAAGTTCAAATGACATGATATTCGGTCTAGCGACCAGTACAGTTTGATTTGTAAATCAATTTCCTTTCTTTTCTTTAGTATATGCGAAGATCTAGGTTACGGGCCTCATTTTCTTGTGGGATAGGTGTATTTTTCAGATACACTGGTAGGCACTTTGCACGATAGTTAGTAAAGTTAACATGAGTGCTTTTCGTCTCGTTTACTTTGATACGCCATTTATTTATCCAGTTCTGTAGGATACTTAAGTGGTTTTACAGTTTTAAGGAGACTGTGCTAGGATTGGTGTGACTAGAGAGGAGGCCAGTATCGTCAGCAAAAGTTGCAATGTATGTATCTGATGTTGTAGGTATATCTGCAGTGCATAATAGATAGAGCAAAGGTCCAAGGACGCTTCCTTGTGGCACTTCAGATTTGATTGGGTGGAGGTTAGAATACTCTTGTCCGTATTTTATTTGAAAGTAGCGATCTGACAAGTAAGATCTAAAAAGAAGGTAGTATTCACTAGGAAGCAAGATCTTGATCTTGTACAGTAGGCCATCATGCCACACTTATCAAAAACCAGTTTTATATTAATAAATACTGCTGGACAATAGGATTTAGAATCTAGAGCCGTGTTAATAATGTTTACAACTCGATGACATTGTTGTATGGTAGAGTGGTACCTCCTAAACCCAAGTTGATGGTCAGGAACGCAATTATCCCATATCTCGATATTATATAATCTTCTAATTACGAGCTTTTCTAGTAGTTTAGACAACAGAGGCAATAAACTTCTGGGTCTGTAAGATAAAACTTCTTCAGCGGATTTTCCAGATTTTAATGTTAGAATAACTTGAGCAAATTTTAGTGATGATGGCCAATAATGAAGTCGCAGTATAGAGTTAAAAAGATTTCGTAAAAACAGTACGCCGCTTTTGGGTAGTTCAATAAGCACCTTTGCCGTTATTAAGCCATAACCAGGGGTTTTCTTATTGTTTAAATGCGTAATTTTTTTAAGAACCTTGGTACAGTTAAAGCTTTTGATGGGCAGTGACGATTGTAGGGGTGCCTGACGAGAGGTTTGAATCTCATCATCTGGTTCACTGGAATGGGGAGTAAAGACTTCAGTAAAACGTTGCACGAACCAATCTGCCGTTTCCTGGTCTGTTCTTGCCTATTAATTATTTTGTTTTCTTATTGGCGGATTCATAGTCTGTGGCCTCTTATTTGCTTTAGAAATTTTCCAGATGCTATTATCTGCGCGGGAGAGTGTAGTTAAGTAGTATTGAAAAGTTTCTTGCTTCAACATTTTAATTTTTTTCTTTATGGTTTTGGTTAACCTCTGTTATATATATTTTTATCAGCAGGATTGTGCGTTCTGTGCCATTTGGATCTTGCCTGGAGCTTTAGCCGTATTCGTTCAAGTATTGCTTTGGGAATATTTCCATCCTCACGTACCATATTTGTAATGTTCGGCGTTAAATGCCAAGCTGCATATTGCACAATTGTGATAAAGTGGTTCGTCGCATCCTCTATTTCTTGAGGGGTATGTAGATTGATACTGGTTTGTAAGTCCCCATGCAGAAAACATCTATATGCCTCCCAGTTTGTTTTTGTGTTGTACAGTGATGGCCTAGGTTGTCTATTGATAATAGTGGTGCTTATTGTAAGGATGACTGGCGTATGGTCAGATGACAGGTCAAAGCTACTAGCTATACTCATATAGTTAGATGGAATACCATGTGTTACAAAAAAAGTCTACCTTATCAGGGTCCGTGGGACAATATGTATGTAGGCTCCCCAGTTGATAGATAGCCATAGTTTTTTTCACGTAAAAGTTTATATAGTACTCGACCCCTTGTGGTGATTAGTCGAGAACCCCAGTATGTATGTTTGCAGTTGTAGTCGCCACCACATATAAAATTGCTACCAACTGACTGAATGAATTGTTTAAGGTCTTCTGTGGTGATTTTATGTTTAGAAGGATAGCATACAACTGATATTGTGATCGGATTTGGTAATTTGCAAACTTGAATAGTGATTGCTTGTAGAAATGGTTCTTTGTGCTTTTCTAATTAATGATGGACAATTGAACTCCTTATTAGAATAGTTGTGCCTCCATGAGCTGTACCGTCAGGATGTCCCGTATGATAACAAATATAATAGGGAATTCTTAAGTAAGATTTGTCAGTAAAGTGTGTTTTAGCTATAAGTAATATATCTATATTATTCAGTTTTAAAAATGACTAGGAAAAGTCTTAGTACGATTTTTAGAGCTTTTTCTTAAAACAGTTTTTAGAACCCAGATACGAAACTTATGAGAAACTTAATGATTATAGCTGGTTATCTGATTTAGCCTTTGTTACACATGTAGCAACCAAAATGAATAAACTAAATATAAAAATCAGGTCAAAGAAAAAACTATTATTGAGCTAATAGGAAGTATAAACGCATGTAAATCAAAATTAAATTTGTGGATATCTCAAATAAAGAAATGTAACTTTTACCTCTTTGCAAATTTGGGGAACCATATCAATAAATATGAGAAAATTGAAACAATTAAATATTCTCAAAATTTCGTTCAGCTTAAAAATAATTTCGAAATTAGATTATCTGATTTTCGTAAAATTCAGCCCATTGCCTTATTCATTTCAAACCTATTTGTTGATACTATTTCCAAAATATCCCAACAGATTGCAAATATGTTAAATAAAAATTTGACCAATCTAGAAATGGAAGTAATTGATTTTTAGTCTGATTTATAATTAAAAACAAGAGTATCGTAAACAGATTTTTGGATACTTGTAGATGAGAAAAATATCTACTCTTAAAAAAAAACTTTTCAAATGTTAAACTTCTGCTTTGGATCTACTTACCTTTGCGAATGTGTTTTTTTAACAGGGACCTTATTAAAATCAAAGAATGTCTGCACGAATTCAGTCATAAAATCGTATGTACCAGAGTACAATAAACTCATAGAAGTCATGCTGTGTCAGGTTTGACATTAAAATATGGTTTTCCTGTGTTTAATTTGCATTTTATTGAATTTTTAATAAATAGTAATATAAATATTACATAATTACAATTTTTCTTTAACATATTACAACACATATTTTTATAGTTTGTGCATTATATACGTCTGCAATTGAAATATTAAAAGAGCGATATATAATTGTGGCTTGCTAATTTTTTTTAAATTCTAAATTAGTTCGCGTCAAGTTAAATATTGGACACTACTGTTCTAGATGATCGGAACGGTTCTGCTAACCCTGACTGCAGGATACTGCTCGCCAAGGTACAAAATATCAAACTCAAAACACTGAGGTTTTAGAATGAATACTTCGAAAGGTAGGCCACTTAGAAAATATAAACTAAACAACACTCTATGTCATTATAATCGGTTACCCCACCTTATTGGCCAACGAGAGAAACTTAGCCCTAGATTAAATGGATTTCAAATTATAAAAAAACTGGTACAAGGTAACATAGCTGAGCCATGTCCCAACTTATCTTCAGATTACACTCCTAGATTCGTTACAATAAGATCTGTAATATTGAAAGTAGAAAGACATCTTTCACTTCACAATCTGTACACGGACTAGACACAACACAGAAAACAACTCACTGAAAAACCATCACTACCCAAATATTGTTAAATCAGAGGAGGTAGGTACCTTGCGCTTAAAAACCTAAATAGAAAGATACAAACTACAGCAAAAATTCCACAAAATCTGGCATCAGTAGCTATATGTTAATCTAAAAACTATTTGTAGAACTTGACAACAACCAAAGACAGAGCTTACTCACTCTGGAAGACCGCAAAAAAGCAAAAATATTTGCTAAACATATTTCTAATATATTGGAAAATGAAAAATCTGTCAATTTTTCGACGAGTCTTTACAAATGTCAAAATCAATAAGTGATTTTTCACCCAGTGAGGTGCTTCAAGTTATTCATGAAATACCCGATTTCTAAAAAAGCTTCGGGGTTTGGCCTAATTACTGGCAAGATATTAAAAAAACTCCGATCCTAGTCTGAGCAGTAAAGTTTACAATTTTCAACGCAATTCTACGTACCAGTTATTACTCACAACAATGGAAACTGGCTCATACTATTCTTCAGAAATCAGAAAAATTATTTTTGCGAAGTAGCATCATAAACAACTATATCCTCCCTATTATTTCAAAAGTTTTGAGAAGTTTCTTCTACAGCTTATATTAAACATAAGCGATCTAATACCCCAACACCAGTTTGATTTTCAAAAGAAACATACAACGCTTGATGAGAGCCATCGAGTAGTCGCTGAAATTCAACAATCACGGAGATATTGTTCTGTGGTGGTTATTGATATATCCCTGGTCTTTGACAAGCTTTGGTACGATAGAGAAATCAAATCTACCTTTTGTCCTGTTCATCTTTTACGATTGTATCTAATATAAAATTAAAGCGGGAGTCTCCTAAGGAACTGTTTTGGTACCCTGTTTATATCAGATTTTTGCAGACGACATTATCTTACTAGTTTCTTACCCTAATCTCTTAGAGGCATCGTAAATTATGTAAGCAAATTTAAATGCTGTGAAAATTTAGCTAACAGAATGGCAAATTAAAACTAACGAAAGTAAACCAACACACGTGACGTTTATCAATAGTAGAAATTACGACGCTAAATAATAAATTTCTACCCAATTAGGTATCAATAAACACCTTAAGTGGCGTACACATATATGGCAAAACAATTTGCATTAGAAAATAAACTACTTGTTTATAAACAATGCTAAATCTAGTATGGTTGTACGGAATTTAACTGTGGGAAACAGTACTTCTAATATAGAGATCATTCAAATTTACAATTGAAAGTTCTTCGAATAATAACTAATGCTTTATGGTTTGTCCATAATTCAGTCATTTCAAGAGAACTAAGTATTGGTTCTGTCTAGGAAGTGACTAGCTCCACCAGTGCTAAGTATCTCAAGATAATTACAAAATTTCTAATCCATTAGATAACAGCACAACAACAACAAAGCTACAGAATATTAACCTGCTAGACCTCCCATACAGGTTCTGTAACCCATGAAGTAACCACAGAGGATTCCAAATATTCATTTGATAGCATACTGATTAGGCATCACCAATTACAATTCCGAACATTCCTGCAGAGGCATCCGCTATTTTCGTATTTTACGCCAGTGAAAGATTTATACCTAGTATTTCTATTAATACTGTTACATAACCCAACTTAACCTTGCATTATATAGCATAGAGATATTTATAACTTTAATATTTGGTTGCAATTGTCAAATCTTAACGTTGTAAGATACACTGTTTTTTGTCAAGTTTTGTTATTTACTAATGAAGTTGGGTGACAAAGGGAACTTTATTGCTGCAATAGCATTACATAAGTGTAGAACTTAAAAAGTGTAACCTTTAAGACCCTGTATTTGTGTATCGGGCTATAAAGTTGTTTAATGAGATTTGAGATGTCGAGGATCGTCCAAGATCCAAGAAGTAAACTAAATGCTCTTCGTAAGCAGAAAAGTATGTCTCGAGAGATGTAAATTTTTAAAACTTTTATGTCACGCATTATTAAGCAAGGCCTAGGACTAGCTGATTATAATAGACATGCGGAACATTTGCTTACAGATGTTTTAAAGAAGGGTAGGAAAGAAAAAGCATAGAGATCCTTGTGTGAGTACGCTCATGGTGGGCCCCGAAATATTTTGTTAACGAATAAAAATTTTTACAGTGGAGGAATATTTCACCAAGTAAAATTACAGGGTATACGACGGATCGTCCAATAAAGCATTTTAGCTAGTTCCAAGAATTCAAAGAGCCACCACCGCTGGATAATGGCCTCTCTAAATTTTACAGCTACTGAGCTGTAATGGTTTGGTGAGGAGTGTGTTATGATGGAGTAATTGGCATTCATTTTTGTGAAAAGAGACTCAAAACTTTGACTGATATGTATCAACAGAATGTTTTAAAAGACGCAGTAAAAGTTCTAAATCACACGCGTTTTCGAGGTGAGTTTTGGATCTTTTAGCAAGACTCCACACCCGCCCACAAAGCACGGCCAACTCCAACTTAACTGAGCTACAATGCGTAATTTTCTAACAGTGAAGGATTGGCTTTTTGGTGGCCGAGATCTCAATCCATTAAATTACAAATTATATGGAGTTTTAGAGGGCGTAGTTTGTTCAACAAGACGCCCTAATATTAATGTTTTGAATCGAATTTTAATGGTTGCAGTCAATACCATTTCAATTGATGTAGCGCTGCTGCCATAGACGAGTGACCTGGGCGTCTTAAAGCTTGTGTAAAAAATAAAGGTAGCCAATTTGAATAAATCCGTTGTAGTTATATTTTTACCAGTAATCGTTTATGAAATTCTGAAAATATTATGTAAAAACAGTTAATTGTTTTGTCATTCTAATCAATGTGTGACAGTATTCATGAGCATAATATATCTTGTAGTTGTTAGTATAAATTAGATATAACAGATGTAGACATCAAAATTATCAAATTTGAAATAATATCAACTAAAGTATTGTATATCAAATGAAATTAGAGAAAAAAAATTAGTTTTATACAAATATGTAATCCAATAAGTCTCTTGGACATATGAAGAAGAAACGATAGAATTATATATGAAGCAGTAGGAACACACACATATACACAATATAGGAAAGAGAAATGTAAATATTGTAATAACAAAAACTGGAATTTTAGAATAGCATGCTATATAAACAAAGAGTTGGTTTGCGTGGTAGGTTCTGAAAAGAAACTATGAATAGAAATTGAATTAAAGAGTTAGATTTTTATAAAACAAATGGTTTGGTTACTGTAAACGCGCTTTATAAACAAATTTATCATAGATATCTCAATAGAAAAAAGTAGGTAAATAAAATTAACAACTAGGAACTCTTCCACAATAATAAAATTAGATATAAAATTAATTATAAATAAAAATAAAATTAAGTACTTACTAAAAATAAACCATGCATTAAACAATATGGTATTTGAAAAAACTAGCACATGTTAGCCTGAAGATAAATAGGAGAACAATAATATCAAATTTATCATACTCTAACGAGTTATATGAAATTTAAATAAAATATGAAAGTAATAATTCCGCAATAACGAAATAATTTGGAGAACCAGACAGATAAATCTTTAATTAAATTGAAAATGAATAAAAGAAAGCTCAATTCCCGTGAACAAGTGTAGAATTGAAATAAAAATATTTATACAAATTAAATGTTCCATAAAAATAAAAACAAGCAAATCGAGAAATAGAAATATTACATAAAGCTATAAGAAAATTAATGAAGTTTTGACGTTTGAGAAATCATATATTAAAAATGGTTTGGTGTGGCGGCCTTTTCGCCCTTGAACCGCTTTATATCGCGGCGGCATGCGAGCCTTTGATATCAGCTACGTTTTGCCGTCGCACACAAAACATATGGGCTTTGCTGCAAATTCAACGTCGCAGCGCGCCAGTTCGGTCGTGTCTTAGTCCGCATAAATTCAGATTCATGCCCCGCAGCGCGGCCGCTACGGTCGTGTCTCAGTCCGCATATTCACGCATCGCAGCTCGGCCAATTTGGTCGTGTCTCAACATCCCGCAGATACCAGATCCGCAACGCAGAGGTGGCCACCTTGGAATCGCCAACGAAGCCGAAGCCGATTCAGGTGAGCGATTTGGCAATTCATTGGTTGATATCGGTACGCCATCCAACGCGACGGCCGTTTAAGGACGATTGGCCTTATCGGCTGACCTTCCACAGCCGTACTACGTTTCCACACCGCACCACGAGGCGGATGTTTACACGCCTGCCTCTCCATTTTTGGTCCTTAAGCCGGATCGGTATCGTATATACATCCACGAGGCATTTACACGCCTGCCTCTCCATGGTTTCTTATATGAATATTCACATATCGTTTTTTTTTAATTTAATTTTTATTGCATTTACATAAATTGTGTATAAAATAAACCGCTAGAGTGGTCCAAGCGGTTGAGACGCGGGCTGCGATGCGAACGGACCCGGATACCATTCCCGGAGCTCTCTGATACCTGGTGTGTGGCCTACTCAGTCACTAAAAATAATTGAGTACCTGCAAATGGCGGTTGTCTAAGGCGCGGTGCTTGCCACATCGTCCCGCATCAGAAATGATGCGCGATGACTGGGCACAGTGCGTGCAAATGAGAGCCTTACCATTATTATATATACAATAAATATTGAACTTTTTTATGCATTTTATATTATTATAAGGACGTTTGCTACCATTAGTATGTTAATATAATAACTATTATTATTCTATTGTTTGTTTTTGTATCAATTATGTGTAGTGAAAATAATAACTGCTTGTAATATATACAAAAACATTTTTGAAATTGCTTCTTTTAAAACGTGATATTAGTAAATGACTGAAATGTTCTCTTTGGAACTTCCGATACTTATTAAATGTAGTTATACAGCAATCATCATTTAGTATAGGAGTAATTTTGTTAGAATACGAATTTATACTCACACCTGTCGTTTTGTCATGGAAAATTTTATTTTTCATCAGATAGTATTGCGTTTTTTTTACTACCATAGCTTGGAAGAAATAATAAGTAGGGGTCACGCTGCTGGTTATAGTTCAGATTTAAACCTATCTCAACATATTTAGACGTACGCCATATAGCAAAATTTTCTACGTACAAGCATGTTTTTATAATTGCGTAGTTTTAAATTAATTGTTGTACAAATGTGTTGCAATGAAACCTATTACATATATGTATGCCAATTATAAAGTATCATACACTGTACAATCTGCGGTCTGTTTTTCAGAACGAAATATTAGAAGAGTTTGTTGGTTACCAAATAAAGAAATTTTTGTAAATATGTGAAATATTTCAACTTAACTTATGATCACGATGAAAGTTCTGGCTTCAAATTACCGAGAAAAATTGGTAAGTCACATACATACTAGTAAACTCACAAGGGCGCAGCAGTTTTAGAAACTGGGTGAAATACATGGAAATACGACACCACAAGATTACAAAAGATTATTTAAAGAAAACACAGAATTGGAACATGGTATTGGAATATAACTTCATGAAAAATAAACATGTAGGATACTCTTAGTAAAACTGAAAAGAAAAGAAAAGCAACTTAAATGTGATAACTGTCTGCTAATGTGCAAAAGCTAAGCTAAGGAAGAATAAACACAAGCAGAAGATGGTCTCTTGATATAAAAAATACGTACAAAATTTGTTGAAGAAATTAACCAAATTAACAAAAGGTTGCTCTGCCTTCCCTTAAACTTTTGCATGATCTACATACATTAATAAACCGAGAAAGATAAAAAACACCTTTTCAGTACACTTCAAATAACAGTTGATTATCTATCTAGTGAAGAACAATTGTTGTTTAAAAATATCTCAACGCACGAATTACAAATTTCTAAATATAATGCAAATATTTATTGAAAAAATGCTAAATATTATATAACCTTGACAAAAATTAAAATAAATATCACATATACAAAGAAATTGCAACACGAGTCCAGCACAAGTAAACATTAGAAGACAGAAATTGGGTATCAATTATATAGTTACCTAATAAAAAGTGCTGTAAAAAGAAATTTCCAATTTAAAATACCAAATTTTAACAGAGTGATACTTCTTTTCTAGTTTCGAAGTAGTTCCATTATTTATAAATCTAAACCACCAAAACGTTTAGTAACGAAATAAGCTCCATAATCCTCTACATATGAATTTGCATAAAAAGTTTAGGAACAAGATTCAACCTTGGGATTAATAATTGTAGAAGGCCAGGATAGAGGAAAAACTATATGAAACAGCCCGGACGCAGCCACTAAAATGCGAACTGCAGGATAAAAAAGAAATAAATAGTAAAAATCATGATTTAGTAAGTATATAGAAAATAAGGAGTTTGAAAACTGGACAATGCATATCAAAGAATTAGAATATTATCTGTACGGAGAATAATGTAAGACATGATAACAAAAAAGAAAACTATCAATAAACAAATGAAAACCAATGACAAAGCAGTGGACTAACTACTTCAAAAGCCATAAGCAGCCAACAGTAGATAAAAGAGCATAAGACACTAGTAATTAATAAGCAAAGAAATAACAAACAGCCAGAAAATTGTTAAATAGAATAGATCAAAAAGTTGACAAAATATCATACAAACTGCTGAATAAACGAATAGAAAAGAGCATAACTGTTGATGTTTGCGAAAGACGGTAAGAAAAATATTTAATGACAGATGAGATATTGTTAATTCAATAATTGAAGCTAGAAGTTATTTACATTGATACATCCCTTGTTATTTGTTTTATAGGTGCAAACTATGTACACTTAAAGCTCGGTTATCCTGTAAAAAATTTAGAAGAAAAACCATGGTTAATATTATAAAGAAACTTAATATAATAAAATATAACAAAAGTAACAGAATAATAACAGCAACAGGAGAAATTGCATTTATCTATGAATGTTCAAACAGATGGCAATCTTAAGTATACGATTCATTGTCGACCAATAGTCTAAAGAGCAATAACTGAGTTTTAAGAGACATATTTAGTAGTACCAGTATGTTAAGCATTGATTTAATTCAGGAAAAAGGAGAGATAAAAATAAAAAACTTATTTAAAGTTATATAATAAAAAAGCAGTATGTAAAAAAATACACAAAACAAATTTAATTAGTTTATAAAAATTTCAATAAAAATGGAAATATAAATAATAAAAAATAGATATTGCTATTTTGTATAAGAACATTGATACTTTAGACAAGCACCTTACGTAATAATATTAATCATACAACATTTTGCAAATATTATTCTAAGCATTGAAAAAATTACATAGTTAAAAGAAAGAAACCTCTGCACGGATATAACTCATGGAGTATCAAAATAGATCTGAATGCCCAAAATAATACGTTTATGCGCGTGCTTATTATGTTCCTACAATTTATAGGTTGTTTTAGAAAGTTATTAGAATTTACGAGATTGTTTTTCGTTTTCGTTTACATACAACGCTATTTTCAGAACATAATGTAAAATTATCGCAGCTTGTTATGAAAAATATCTTCAGAAAATTTAAATTGAAGCTTGGGTTAAAATTCTTGGATTAATAACTTTTATTTCTTGACATTCAAATGTTACAGAATATTAATGATTTTTAAAAGATGATTTTATTGTGACATCAGTAGGCACCAAATTTGGCAGCTTTGTTATAAAAAATTGTCTGTTGGCTTTCAAACCTCACCAAACTTATTTACACAAAATTTAAGTTGGGAGTAATTACATTTTTACAATACTATAATTAAAACGTACGTAACACATTAATCATTTTAATAATAATCAATAATTTTAACTCAAAAAATTTAGCATTTGTACACTTCTATTTCTTATAAAGAAGTAATCTTTAAATAATCATTTTAATGTTTCATTTTCCACGATTGGTTTACAATTACATACACAGTTCGTCTAAAAAATCCTAAGGCTAGTTTTTATAAAATTAAGGACTAAACTGTAATATTAATTTTATTAAAAAGACGCCCTTTTGATATCGAAACATCTTTATACGCATTCAAGTAGGACATGCATTGTTTTATGGAAGAGTATTTGAAAATTTTTTCTGGGGTTTCTGGTTACAGAGGCTTGGTGGTTGGAATTTATATAGTCACGTGAAAAGTACCGTAACTTTTTGTTGTACAAAATAATTGAATATTAATTCTTGTTAGGTAATCATCACCTTTATTTAAATAACGTTTTGAAAATCCTCATAAAAATAAAGAATGTAAAGTTAAATTAGTTGAAAATAGCAGATCCAATGTTAAGCTATACGTGTTTTTTTTTGTATTGCTAAATTAAAAGCAAGGAGTAGTTATGAAGTAACTAAGTGCAATAAATAGGCTCTTTTATCCAAATGTTAAATCTCATCTACAGTGGGTTTTTTGCGTTCAAGGTATGTCTTCCTTAATGGATCCATGTTCACTGCAGCCTATGGTTTATTGTAATTACCCTAATTAAATAAATTCACAACCAATCTGTAATTGATGTCCCCTGAATCAGCAGATACAGGTCCTTATAGGGTGTGTCTGGAAATCTTCCGGTTCCAGGATTGGTTTCCCGAGTACATGTAGCCTTTTCGTGCACAACGCATCACACTTGCATAAGATGTGTAAGTCTGTTTCTGGTTCCTTCCTACAAAGTCTGCATGCAAGGTCACCAATTTTCTAGAGGTGTTCTTTTACAGTCGCATGTCCTGTAAGAAACCCTATGGTTATCCTTAGCTGTAGCCTACTTAGGTTAAGAAGTTCTGCAGCTCTCTTTTGGCAAGGCTCCTTATTGAAAGTTTTGCTGAAATAATGTCCTGGTCGGTTCTTCCAGTACATTTGATGATGAGTGCGTGTCCTATCCTTAATAAAGCTTCGGACAGCATATTCTGGGCCTATACAAGACTCACTAGATCCCTACCTAGCTAGTTCATCGGCTTTTTCGTTGCCGTAGATACCGCAATGCCCAGGTGCCCATAACGGTTTTACTGTGTTATGTTTTGCCAGTGCATTGAGTTCGTTGATGCATTCCCATACCACCCTAGATGATACTTTTGTGCTTGATAAAGCCTTTAAAGCTGCCTGGCTGTCTGATATAATATACATCCGCTTGCTCCTGTAAGCCCTCTTACCATTTTCGCGCACACACTGTAGTATGGCGTATATTTCTGTCTGAAATGACTGACCCAGGGAAATCTTAGCTCCACCCTGAGAGCCTCCATCTACAGTGGTACAACATGTTTTTGCAAATAGGAACTGAAAACCCTATATTGAATTTTTAATATATGAATATATTGTAAAATATGTAAGTGACAACAAAAGTTAAACACATAGAATTAATAATAATAATAAAAAAAACTAATTACCATTACTGAAAACAACTATACGCAATGTACTTATTTACAATTTAAAAATTTATATTATAGAAATTTATTACAAAAGTGGAATTTTTAACAAAATCAAAAATAAACATACCGTTGAAGGGTCCGTTTGAAAGAATTTTTACGATATCGCTTGTCACGTAACCTTATAGAGTATAAAATTAAATTTGATAGACTTTTACGCTACGATAGGTTGTCCAATAACACAAATATTTTTTAAGCTTTAAACAAACAAACAAACGTCTGATGAGTTAGGAAATGTGAATGAAAAACGTTTATTCAAATTAAAATTACTCAATGACATAACCATGTCAAATGCGATATTCATTAACGAGTTATAAGTTACATAATTTTATTATTGTTTGTAATTGACATAATTTACAATTTTCGATATTTCAATAAGCAATAGTTTGTAACAGTAATGTCTCGAAAACGTTAAAGACAGTATTAAATTTGTAAAGCATCAAATATGCAATAATGTGTTACTTTACAAGTACGCGTTGTTGGTAAAAAGTCTGATATAGTTCAGTGTTATGCTCCATATTATCTTAATAACGTAAGTTTATTTGACCGTCCAGCATTCTTTAGACATAGAGCAGGCAAGACAATAGATTGGCGTTTGGTCATGATAAAATTAGAAACGCTCAGTAACGTCGCGGCGCACTTCTGCAGCAATATCAGAGACGAGAATATGTAGTAATGCAGTGTCGACATAAAAGTTTATAAAATAACCATTACTAAATTATATCAAACTTTTCATTGCAATAAGTTGCACCGTTTATTAATTTAAAGAGTGCTGCCCGTGCAGTCGCATTCTACCTAAGTAAGTAGTACAAAGTTATTTAGATGTAATGTAAATATCCTAGAAGAATACACATATTGAAAAATTAAATAGTAATCAACTCAACTTACACCCATATTCCTGATAGTGTAAAGTCGAAAATAAAGAAAGCACTCAAGCTAAATTACTTTATAAATCAGAGGACATCTCTTATGTTACATAAAGACTTTTGATTTGTTTCATGTAACAAACCGTATGATGTATACTTAAAGAAAAACAATATTTACGGAAAAGTCATCAAGAATTTTTCCTTTTATATAATAGTGCAATCGCAAATCCTAGAAGCCAAGGCACATGGCTATTGTTTTATTTCACACAATGTGTAGGCAAAGTGAAATAAACTTTATTAACTTTCTCCAGCGGAGCTTATAGTAGAAAGTTAATGAGATTATCATTTTGACTGTCTGTGTGTCTGGAGACACTATAGTTTCCGTTATATTCAACGGATTCACTTCAAACTTGGCATACACACATTTCAGGTTAGTACCTTTCATGGGATTGATTTTCAGCCAAATCGGTTAACGACAACCGGAAGTGACCGTTACGCTTTCACACCGCTGTAGAAAGTTTCCTTTACGGTATTACACCGTTCTTGTTATGATTTTATAATGACTATATAATCAAGTAGGGTATTTTATATTAACATTTGTGTATCCTATTTATGTATGAAAAGTGATATCACTCAAATATTTGCCACGACTGACATCGATATGATGGTCGAAATTTTTGATGACATCTTCACATAGGATCGATCTCTTCAATGGCATTTATCTCGGCAACTATGTTGTTCTTGGAGTTTTTAATAGTGGCTGGTTTAATGATGTAGACTTTACTCTTTAGATATCCCCACAAAAAAATCTAAAGGTGTCAAATCGCAGGAACGAGCAGGCCAACTTACATTTCCGTTTCTCAAAATTAAACGTTCACCGAACTTTGACTGCAATAATACGATGCTGTGTGACCTGCTGCGCCGTCTTATTGAAAATGAACATCATTTATGTTAATTTAATTAAGTTTCAGGAAGAGCCATTAGTCATGCCGCAGTATTAGTCAGAATTTATACTAATCGCATTTCAGCCTCATTTTCAAAAAAAAATCTGGTGTGAACATCACACGACTTTCCTTATCTTATTCACTCGAAAGCTGATTAAAGTAAACAGTACAAGACAATAATTGACTCGTACTTAAAATTTTGCTACGCCACTGAAGGTAACCGTGCGAGCTCGGCTGCACAGCCTTCGTCATTATTGCCTGCGTGCTCCCTCCTAGCGGCCAAGCGCTCCCCCCCCCCCCCCCCGTTCTCGCGTAGTCGGCCCGGTAGCTCTCCGAGCGCGCTGTGATTGGTCCGTTTAATTAATTTTTAATCGGCTATAACTTATTTATTTGACCTCGGATCAAAAATTTCATGGTATTTTTTGTTCGTCTCGGTTTGATCTATCCGGTAATATAAATTTCCGAAACATTTTATAAACACCCGGTATATTAAAAATCCTGAGCTTCAATTTTTTTCGAGTTCCTATTTTACCAGCTTTTATTTTAAATTCATGTTTATCTCATGATAACAAATTATTTTTATTCTCATAAATTTTTTGTATCTTCAACCGTTTAGATTCGCGATCGCTTTGCGACCGATTTTGCGACCTTGCGACCAAACGGCTTGGCCGATTTTTACCAAAAGCTTCGCACTGCGTCCCCTACCTACAAGTAACTTGCATACCAAATTTCAAGTCTCTAGCTCTTACGGTTCTCAAGATATCTTGTTTACTGACAGACCGACAGACACACACACACGAACCAATGGCTCAAAACAACTTTTTTGGTGTCCTGAGGTTATAATTCGTCCAGAAATGTGAAAAACTGGTAGGTCAAATTTCCGCCGATTATATTACTTTCCTTATTATAGGATAAGGAAAGTAAAAAAAATGGTCTAATAACATCTTTTGACCGCAGAACACACGTCACTTTTTAAGGATGCATTAGTTGTTCTTGATATTCTCGTGGATTTTCGTTGGCCCAAATGCGACAGTTTTGCTTGTTCACCGTCCCATTTAATGTTAAATGCGCTTCATCGTTGAAGATAATTTTCAATGAAAAATTCAGATCAATTACGCGATGCTGGAGGAGCCAGTCAGAGAACACAGGTCGGTTGAAATGGTCAACTAGCTTGAGTTATTGAGAGATCTTGTAAGCATGTAAATTCAAATCTTTTTGCATAATACAGCGTAAACTGGTCTCTGAAATGCACATACCTTGCGATCGATGAGTTACTGAGAGTTTTGGGTCCTTTTTCGTATTTTCCTTCGCCGGTGTGCAAACACTTTTGGATTGTCCGCTCTTTGACATATCACCAAACCAGTGACCTCAAATTTTCGCATCAAACGACCGATGGGGGTTTCGTTAGGACGGTTATGGCGACCGAAATAATCGCGAAGAGCTCGATAGGTGTTTTTTTCATTTTTAAGTCTTTTTTGTAGTATTTTTAATCACGTTAACGCGGTTTTAAATCGAATTTGACAAACTTTAAACTAAAAAAAATAAAGCTGGTTTGACAACGAAAATGGCGTCTATGACAAATTGACGTTTACTTTCACGTTTACATATTCAAGGCGTAAGATACAGTGAGGATCCATTTAATATTCAAAAGCATTGTCAACTTGCATTTTTGTGCCAGAAGAATACGCTGCGGCATACCGACAATGATTGTTTAACAGCAATTTTTACATGGTAATGAAAATGTAGGCTCAAGTATCTTGAGGCTACTATTTGATAGTGATAAGAAGTCATTATTACTATATCATCAGAGAACGTTGCAAGTTTTGAGAAATTCATGGATAAGATCTTCATGATCTGTTGTAATATCTGGAACATAATGTCTAAAGAAATTTGTTAGATGCTGTGTAAATATGTTCGCTTTCTCTCGCTTATTTTTTGTGTGTCTTCTCTGTCGATCTTGATAGAGGGAACATGCATTTGCGATCGATTTATCTTTCTTGTTACTCGTCATAGGGATTATTCAGTAGTCTTAGTTCGATAAATGTCTTAGAAATTTCTTGATTTTTGTATCTTTGTGGAATATTTTAGTTCTTTAACAGCTCTACTTTATCTGATTTTATCCTTGAGAGCTCTTAAAACTTACAGTTGCTTTCTAAGATTCTTTTTGTCTAATCTTGTTTTTAATATCGACGTTTTTATTTCAAGTGTTGCTTTCCAAGTAGCCACTTGAATTGACGTTGATAAATTTATATTCACTCTTTAATGGAGTGTCTGGGACAAATTTAGACATTGTCAATTCTTTGAACAATTTAATTGTTTTGATTTTTTTACTTGCGAGTTGACAATAATTAATACCGGGCTATGGTCAAAGGATGAGTATAAACAGGATATGCCAGTCATGTGGTTTTGAGCTGTGCCTTTAAATACGGAAAAGTTTAATAAGTCAGGTATTTTTATCTATCTGAGGGCCGATGTGTTAGCAGATCTTGGGTGATGATGAGCGTTTGGGAAGGTCAACAACTGTTAAAAACACTGGACTGTTAAGGGCAAACCTTCTTTAAAAAAGACAAACACGGTGTCATCGGCCTTGAAAGGAGTTGGCGACTGTTTTTTGGGATAGTCAGGGAATTATGTTCATCGAATATTTAAAAAAAGGGAAAACAATAACGGGGTTGTATTGCGCATCGTTATTGGATCAGTTGAAGGCAGCAATTGACTGAAAAACGTTCCCAAACGAAAGAAAGTGCTTTTCTATCAAGGCTTACATTTTTACAGTCGTTATGGCCAAAATTTACGAATTGTAGTTTAAATTGATTGATGACCCATTATATTCACCAGATCTAACCCCCACCGACTACTTCCTGTTTCCTAAGCTTAAAGTTTAGCTCGGAGGACAGAAATTTTCATCAAACGAGGAGGCAATCGCAACCGTATTTTGCAGAGCAAGACGCTAACTACTATTTGGACGGGTTAAAGGGGTTGGAGCATCGCTGGAAAAAGTGTATCGACTTAAAAAAAGACTGTTGAAAAATTAAATTGAATTAATAGAAACTTGTCTCAGACTGCCCACGTATAAGCTTCTTAGAAGTCAGAAGTTCAAACTTCATAATTGTATCAAAGAGTTTTATTATATTGTAGAAATTTTTATAGTTTGAGCTTTTGTTTTAGATTAACGAGGGAATAGAGGAAGACAGATTTTGTTTTTTTGCTTGCAACATAAATAAATTTAAAAAAAAATGAAAAGAAATAAAATAGTAAAAGCATATAAAGATATCAAGAAAATAAAAGATAAAATTAAGCAAGAGCCCATATTTTAGTAGTACAAGCATTCTCCTAGTTCATAGATAAAAAATGTTCCACCACAGTAATTAGCAAACAAAAATAAATTATCTGTTTAGTTAACATTTTCGTTATTGTTGATACTTTCTTCTTTTTTACTGTAGTTTTGCAGATTTCCTAAAATGTTTTGATGGTTTTCTCTATGCGTTCTCTGATGGGTGTTTCTTGTTTTTTTTCTTGTTTTATCTTGTCAATGTTTTTTGTTATGATCATTACTTTTATCTTGTTAACATTTACTTTAAGCTTGTAGATTTGAGAGTTTTGCTGCAAACATTTAAATTATTCTGTAAGTCTCTTTCAGTGTTGTCATAAAACTACGTGCATATTCATGTATTTTAACGCTTTGTAGGTTATATCTGATCTCAAATTTCTTCGTTTTTGTAGAGGTTTGCTTAGTTACATCGTCCATTAATATAACAAAGAGTACAAGCTTTAATGTACCACACTGTCTCAGTCTATCTTGGATATTAAACACTTCTGACTCCATCTTATGTGTTTTTAAGTAACTGCTATTTTGGTGCATCGTTAGGTTGGTTCTCAGGTTATAAGACCGTGGTCAGAGTTCAGAAACTCTTGACATTTCTAAAAAAATTTAAAGTTGTGGACGAAACGTTTGAGTTTCTGAACTCCGATTCTAGAACATTTTTTTTCATTATTGTTCCTCATGCATTCCCCATGTGTTCCAATCACATCCATTGCTGGTCCATTTCTTTTGCCTAATCTACCATTAAAATCACCCATTACGCACACATTATCTTTAAATTCTTCTGTGACCAAGATCAACACTTCTCAAAATTGTTCTTTATTTTTAGTCGAGTAATCTTCGTTCAATTCATAGACTGTTATTATAGTTGTACGTTCGTCGTGTATTTGAACAAATTCTATTATTCAAATTCGTCCAGATACTCCTTTCCATCTATTTATGTTGTATACTAGTTTTTTCTTAAATCAATGATACACCCTACTCCTGCAGCTGCATGTTTTGCTTGTGCCACTGCATATATATATATATATATATATATATATATATATATATATATATATATATATATGTATGTATATATTTATTACAAGACTTTTCAAACTGTTCAATTAATTCGTATTTCTTTCCCTTAATTCTTCTTATATTTCAGGTTCCCATTTTTTTATATTTTTACTTTTATTATCAACCTTATTCATATCCCGTTTTATTGCCTGATCGTCTCCGTTCTGTGCTAGTTCTTGTTTGTTTTACAATTTTTTGTCTTCTCTAATACTTGCGTTTTTGTTCTTTTTCACACCGTCCCTTCTATTGTTAACTTAATAAAATGTACTATGATTTTGTTTTTGTTTTTTCTTTGTTAGGTTTTTTATTTGTTTTTAGATGTATCTCTCTTCTTTATTTATATCATTATTTATATATACGGTTTCTCCCTTTATATATTTTTAACTTTCATTTATTTTCATGATCCGTTCTTTGCCTTGTTACGTTTTCTAGCTCCCTTAAACGTAACTTTTAGTCCAGCTTGCTAATTGTTTTGATTTGTATTTTCATTCCAAAGTTTTCCTCAATGAATGTATCCATTTTCTCAGCATTTGGTTTATGGTCCGTTGATTCTATTTTTAGTGCGCTTATTATTACGTTTTTTCCACCTTCTATTTTTTAAGACGTTACATATTTTCTATTAACCCGGATAATTTAGTTTGTATTTCTTTGTTTCTTCATATTCTATTTTCGGCTTGTATTTTTAGTTTTTATGTTTTTAATTTTTCTTTAAGTTCTCTTTGTTCTTTCCTCATCGCTGCTAAATTATTTTTTGTTTATATATCTTATCGTCATTGTCTTTATCGTATTTTTTGACGATCTCGTCGTTTTACTCCAAATGCTTTATCTTCTTCCTCATCATACATCCTTCTTTTATCAACATTATCCGCCGATGTTGAACTCTCGTCTTCATATTTCTTTATTTACTGTAGACGCTCAGTTACTGTCCTGTAGTACTATTTGGGTATAATTAGGTTCATGCTATTATTTCTCGATTGATCAATGTTTACTATTTGCTATCTTTGCAGCCACACTTCGCAAGAGGCGGTCGCAGTCAACCCGTCAAATACCATGATCTTATTAGTGTCGCAGCTACGTTCTCAATTTACTAGTGGAATAGTACTTATTTGACTAATCTTCCCTTAAAGGTTGCTGATGCTAATTAATTTATACACCTTACATACTATACTGCTACTTTTGTGAGTGGCATGCATGTAATTTCTAATATAATTGGAGTTAAATGCGGATTACAAATAATGCTCAGCACAACGAGGCTGTCAATGAATTAAACTATATAGGATTATACATATTTGTTCTTAAATTACACTTTGGAGTAAATATTGATGATTATTATGAAAGGCTGAGTAAAAATTGTTGAAAATTGTATATCTAAAACACTAGGAAAAATAGAACAAAATTTGTCTTACAATATAAAACGTTAGGTTAATTACAAATAAATTAAATTTATGGGATAAATAAAAAAATAAACTGAAGTGTAAAATTCAAGAGTTAATGGAATAGATGCTAACAGAACGCAATAAATAATGTAGTGCAGGCGATTGGGCTCATAATACCTCAAACTATCAACGTTACATATCTACTGGGTACTATATATCATCCACTGAACTACAAGCACTAAATCTTAAATATAATAAATTTGGGAGATTAAGACATACGTTATTTGTTGTCTGCTCGCCTAAGCAGTAGTTAACACACTTGAAAGATTTTGAAGTAGTCAAGCAGGAAAAGAATAAAAACAAAATTAAAAATTATAAACACAATTTAAAAAACAGAGAGATTGGGATATTTAAAGAATAATTTTAATAAAGAAAAATGTGAGAGAAGGCTAATATTTTGATTTAACATTTAAATGCCTGATGTTATGTCAGGCAGCTAAGTTTTGTTAAAAGATATAACTATCAAAAAACGGGACCATAGTAATATAATGTACTAATGCAAATTAATAACTAATATTTTTCAAATTTATGCAATACAATTAATTTTAAAAAGCATTTGTGTATAAACTTATATATTTATTCAATAATGTATGGTCCCACTTTAGGATTTTGTGGTAGCTCTAATTCAACTAGATTCCTTGAAAATTATGAGGATATAGCTGCACTCTGCGCCATATTTCAGACATTTCCCATCAGTGAAAGGTCAGTTCATTGGGTCGGCCATGGGATAGTTTTTACTCGGTTTAATGTGTTATATGCCACGTGTAATAGACCACTGTCTAGTTAAGAAATTACTTGGGGCATTTTCTGAAAGAAAGAACGTATCACAGACTACACGACTAAGTCGATGTAGTAACTAACTAGTACCATTTATTTTAACTCTGAATAGAGATATACCGCTATTATCATAACTGATAGCTCTCCATACCATAATACCCATAGTTGGCGTTGTTTGTCTCGTACGAATCTAATCTTCTTGGTCCTAGAGGAGTTAATGATTATCACAAGTTAAAAATTTGTGGTGTTAGTTCCATTTTGAGTAATTGACGTCATACAGACAAGATAGTCAATGTCTAGCATAGGTTAGGGCACTTGAAGTTGAGTTACGTTATGTAATCATCAAAAATCTTTTCTCTTGGTTATTTTGCATAATGTTCCAGACCCGGGGTTTTGTGATAATGAATCCGTTTTCGACAAAGAGGTATTTTACACCGTGTAAATTACTTGTATTAAATGGTACTGAATGATAGAGAACATTTTTATGTCTATTTTATACACTTCCACGAGCCCTCTTATTTAAAAAAGGATATAACCAAATCTCGAACAGACAGATTTATGGTTCTTAAACTTTAATGGTTTTCTAATTGTAGTATACCTAATTTAATATAAAAGTTTCAACGCAATAG
This sequence comes from Sinelater perroti, assembly GCA_036346155.1. Classification (NCBI taxonomy): domain Eukaryota; kingdom Metazoa; phylum Arthropoda; class Insecta; order Coleoptera; family Elateridae; genus Sinelater; species Sinelater perroti. The sequence continues at coordinate 9,250,720 of JARFIY010000265.1, forward strand.
AATTTGTTTATAATAATGTTTCAGTTTCAGTAAGCATTAGTGCAGTGAGCCATAAATGTTCAAGAAAACTTTAAGGAAAAGAAAATGTCATGAATCGTATAATAATAAAAACACAAATATCCATATATAATGCAAAAAAAATACCAAACTATAGAAAAATGACTGCATATAAATCAGAGAAATATTATGCTCATTAAAAAAGATCTTATTTAATAAAACAGTGAGATTACAATAAATAAATAAAATATAAAAATCTGGCATATCATAATAATAAGAGGAAATCTATTTTGTTAATAATTAAGGTTATGCTGAAATATCCTTTTAATACAGATAATTAGGAAGGTTTTATTAGTAAATGAAATTAATTAAGAGAATAAATAAACTGACTACAATACTCAAGAGTCACATCTAAACATTAGTATTTTGTTACTGATATCTGCAAATGTACATACGTTTTAACTAATTTATTATATAATATCAGTTAACTTCTTTTTGTGTATTTAATATAAAATATTGACTATGTTTATTAATTAGTCATTCTACATATATAGCTCTAACTATAAAACACTACAAAATAGAAATTTTAGATATAAAATTGTGCTACTCTATCAAATCACCGCATTATTTATTCTAAAACCAGTATTAATCTTTATTGAAAGAAAGGCCGCAATTACTACGACGAACAAGCATTTTGAGTGTGTACTTTGATCTCAACAAGTGAGCCGGGTAAATAAACATTTAGTGGGAATGGAAAGGCAAATACTTTATCGAACTGTTCTCCAATAAAATGACGTGTATTTGCAGTGAAAAGGGTTTTTAAGAGCTTTAAAAATAGCCTAATTTAAATTAAACGATTTAAATACACATTTTTATGAATTTTGTGGCATAAACTTGTGTTCTATTTGGTTGCACAGGTTGCTAAATGATTTGATGTCTTTTTAACGAACTATTGCTTGTTGTCACTGGATTAGATTATTAACGCGTACCATTTTTGTGTTTGTTTTCGTTTGTCATAAAAACTAATTAGTCATTTGCTGCGATTTACACTTAAATTAACGAAGTTTGATTTCTGTATCCAAACGGTAGGGATTGTATTTACGCTGTGTCCAAGCGTTGGTGATGTCAAGTGTGACAGTAACAAACACGTGAAGGCTGTAAGGCGGTTGCACGTGGCTGCAGAGATAACGTGCAACTTGAGGATCAAGGTATTGTGTTACAGATTAAAAGATCGGTTGGCCTTATTAGCTATCAAATAAGTTTTGTTAACAACAACCATGGCTTCTATCAGAATAAATTTCCACCTATACAAAGTGTCTTAAATTTATACCCATGCTATTAGACCAAAGCTAGCAGCTACAATATGTAAAATTATTTCTATGTACCAGTAAATAATCAGCATTCGAATTTCAATATAATTATGTACAAATATCAACAACAAACCTCACTCATCAAAATAATACAGCTTCCAAATCAAATGTGAACAATTTAATTCTCCCCGAACTCGGATTGGCAAATGGTTGACTATAAAAAAACGTGGACATAAAGATAATAACGACAGGACACAAACATAATCTAAGTAAACAAAAAATTTAAATATTAGTTAAATTCTAAGCATCCATTCCAGCCTTTAGATTGACAGCGAACGAAAAAATAACAGAAACCAATACAAAGAGTCTGAATCAAGGGAACCTAAGCCATCTCTGTTATTTATATCCGATGTTAAAGCCATAAAACGGCTTATATCTACAAGAATCTGTAACAAAATGTTTTACCAGAAATCACTAAAAATAATAGTATTAAGACTCTTGTTAAAAAACCAAAATATTAGCAAACAACGTTATAAAAATAAACTCCACTACCCCAAAAACTTACAGAAAATTTATCCATCACGTTCGTGAAAAGGAAATTGTGCACTATTCAACAAAACAAGACAAAGCATACCATGTAGTTATATGAGACATTCATCATTCTGTTCCCCTACCACAAATTAAACATAAACTTGAAAAAAAGTATAGTTTATAACGTTATAAATGTCAGCCATAAAGTTACTAATAACAATAATACAGACATTTTTAAATTAGAATTCTTATCTCACTTTAAAATTAAAGTAGAAGCACCAAAGCATAAAAGCAACATTATACAGTTCACAAGATGTCAAGACTATCGCACACGGAGATATACTGCAGAGAACCATTGTGTAAAATGTGGAGGACCACATAATTCATTCAGCGAACTACAAAGACTGTAAAATATATCAAGACTTAACAGAAACGGTCCACTAAGATCAAACAGGCCCAGTCCTATGACACAAGTTATTAAAAATAATACCCCAACGCACCAAACAAGTTCAAACCTTACCTATGCTCAAATGGCTACAATACGACCAAATATTTTATGAAACAACAACTACACGGACCTAGCAAGCAAAGTTACTACATTCCTCAACGATTTCAAGAGTATGTTCATTAAATTAATTAACCAAAGTGGTATGATGTTAGCCATGCGCGACAACTATTATCAATAAGCTAATACAATAATGGCTACTCACTCAAAATTGTAGAGTGTAATAGAAATGGTTTATCTAACCATATACAAGTACTTACACTATTCCTTAACATAAATAAAATCGACATTCTACTAATCGCCAGTAGTCATTTAATAGAAAGTTTTTAAAATACCATAATATTCCGTACATTATGTTAACCATCCGACGACGTGGCTCACGCAGATCCTTACTAAAACATCACAAACTACAATCATTCATAGGTAATAAAATTCAAACCTCATAAAAGTAGAAGGCCTTTCCTAGCTTTCTACAGTAGCCGCAAGATATTGTCCATCACGATGACAAATACCATGAGCTTTTTCAACATTTTAGCTATCACTTCCTGATTGCCGGTGACTGGAATGTCAAACATACAGTTTAGGGATTTAGGCTTATTACTCCTAAAGGTAAAATATCACTAGGAAGTTATAGAACAAAATACTATAAACTTTTTGTTGATAGGAGGGCCAACCTATTGGCCGATTGAATTAAATAAGTTTTCGGACCTGTTAGACTTTGACATAACTAAGAGAATTGCAGAAATACATAGTGCAACTGAATAAAATCTTAATCTGCACTTTGTCTTATAGTAGTACTTTTAAGCAACAGTATTATGTGGAAAAAGCCTAAATCTAAATTTTCTTCCAAAAAGATTAATTGGAACTTTTTCGTCAAACATTAAACATTTATTTAAAAGATAAATATGACATAGATGAAGCTGTGCAGTATCTAACCATGCTAATTCAAAGCGCTTTGTGGAAATATACTACTGAACCCACAGATTAGTTCAAGAAAACAAAAATGTTCGACTTTACATCAAAGACTTAGTTATTGATGAACGCAGAGCTCGACGAAGATGGCAAACAACTAGAAATCCATTTGATAAGACCCATTTAAATCGAATAACGCGTAACTTTCGTGGGCTACTCAAGAAGCTAAAAACGAATATTTCGAACCGATGATCACTCACTGTGAAAACGACGAGGAAATTTAAGAGACCTACAATAGCGCTTCTACCATTAAGAATAGCTAATAGAACAAATATTGAAAAATCAAGGAGGTCTGCAGAACAACTAGCAAACATGTTTTCACTCTAGAGAACCACAGGGGTAATGAAGATAATGGCGAAATACGAAGATTCTCCTTGTCGCTTGTTTTTACTACTCAAACCTATTTCTCTAGCGGAAGTAAAAAAAGAAATAAGTCTATTAAACTCTTACAAATCTCCTGTATATGGTCTGATAAACAGGTGAAGTACCCAACAATCGCCCTAAAAAGCGATTGTGTTACTGACATCCATATACACCGGCATGTTGCGGCTATATATTATTGTCTGATACTACGGAAAATAAGCTCTAATAGTTGTGATATTGAAATTTGAGAAATCTCCAACTGATGTTAGTTCATTTAGGCTAATAAATCTACTACCTATCATATCCAAAGTTTTTGAAAGACTTATTCTTGCCAGAATTGCAAACATAACTAATATGGATGACTTAATTTTCAACCGCCAGTTTGGTTTCAGACACAACTACTTTACTATCTAACGGTGTCATAGGATCGTTAATAAAATCAAAAAAAGCTTAGAAGAAAATTTTTTGTGTACATTAGCATTTCAGAATGTAAATCAAGCTTCTGATAAACATTCAAACATATTTTTCAAACTGAAACAATGACCACTTAGTCACCTATTCCTTATTTTAAATCATACTTGTTCGAGAGATACTTCTAAGTTAAACTCCCTATCCGAGTCTTTTATGTAAGTCTGGCGTACCACAAGGAACCCTTTCTATATTTGCTATTTATCACTGATATACGAGTTAACTAAGATACGCTATTAGCAACCTTCGCCGACAATACAGTTATCCTTGTCATCTTGATCCAATAATAGCTTCTGAAAAATTACAAAACTATCTTGACCAACTCCAAAATTGGCTTAAGCATTGAAGAGCAGAATGTCCCCAATTTACTTTAAATAACACTCACATTACTGTTAAAAAAAAGAGGTTAAAAACTTCCGATTTCATCTTGATCAGAAGTTAACCTGGATATCACGCATTAAAACCAAAAGACGCCAATTAGATCCAAAAGTGAAAATCATGTCTTGGCTAATAAGTCGAAGATCCCATTTTACACTGAAACAAACTCATCACATATAAGACAGTACTGAAAGCCATCTGGACATATGGTGTTGAACTTTGAGGCTGCAGTAAACTATCCAGTACAAAAATCCTTCAAATTTTTGAATCAAAAACTCGCAAATTATTAATAAATATGTGTTTACTCTAACGAACTTAAAATTGCAGCATAAATTACAATAATCAGCTAATTAATAAATTATTCAGCCGACCACTCTGAAAACAGAAAACTTAAAAGGATGTGGCCAAAAGGCTAGCTAGGTGAATCTAGAGAACCGCCAATGGATGGTGCCTGACTCAAGCTAACTAATTTAAGCACATTTATTTATTACTTCATTAAGTAGAGCGTAAATATTGCATGAAATAAAAAGTAGGAACAAAGTGTAAAAAAATTCTAAAAAGTATACTTCCATCAAACAACGTAGACAAATTGAAAGAAGAATTACAAACACACAGACAAAAAGTTGCTAACACTGCCAATAAAAAAGCACGAAAATAGCTTCACCACTGTTCTTGTAGAGGCAAATCCGACTGAAAACAATAATAAAGTTTTTTGTGTGGTTGCTTCTCAGGTTATTACGCCGTGGTCGGTGTTCTGTAACTCTTGACGTTTCTTCTGAAGATATCCGCCAAAGTTGGGGAGAAAACGTCAAGAGTTGCAGAACTCCGACCACGGCGTAATAACCCGAGAAGCAACCACACGATGCACCACAATATCGGCCATGAAAGCTTTCGCATCTATTTAATAATAAAGTGCGCAACATAAACAAACTGGCACATTAAAAAGTGAAGTTTGAACCTCCAAAAGCAAAATGCGGATTACATCAAAGAGCGAAATCTGTAAGATTGGGACATACCAAAAATTTTTCTGAAAAGGCCCAGGATGTGATAAATGTACGTGTAACTATTTAATTACTGCATGCCACTAAAAAAAAATAACCACCAATATTAAATGTGAGAAAAAGGTATTTTGTATATAAACAATTTTAGCAAAAAATGTTTTCTTTATTAAGAAGCCAACAGTTTCATCAATACTCAACGCAAATGGTTTAACTAAATATTAATTAAGCTCAAGTAGTCAACAAGTAACCTGATTATGATGTAACACAAGGCCAACAGGTACAAGCAAATAAAATAATTGGGTTAATTGAACTTAAAGGTTTGCTATAAACTTTAATGAAACAAATAGGTAATGCGATAACTCTACTGACCGCAGTCTTTTCTAAACTCAGTAATGAAACAGCACATCAAATTAGTAATGTGAAATGCTAACGAATCAGCACAATACAACGAAAAGCTTACAACATTCTCTTTAAAGCACTGTATAGATATTATTTTATTAGAATCTCTACTACTACCAAAGCTACCTAAAAATTTCAAATTATAAAATATATGCAACACAGAATTCGCTGTAACAGTAATTATTGTCAAAAATAAAATTAAACTTTCAAAATACCAATCAGCGTACCTTCAAACTATCACAATAGCAATCGACGGTTAGAATTGTGATCTCAGTGGCCTGCCTATTGTCCGGCAGGGTATAATAATAAATTAGAACACTATGAACATTATCTTCAAACTTTGGGTAATATTTTCTGAAGGAGATTGCGATGCGAAATATACCACCAAAGGTAGAGAAAGGGTGTTAACCCAAATTATTTTATACCAGTATTTTTTCCTTTCAGTTAATCACTCACAAATTATAATAACTGTAGGCACTCAAGTGATGTTTAAAGCAAATCCTTCTAGCCTCTACAGTAAACAAATAAATTGGAACTCTTTTAGAATAACAACTGATAAAAATTTATCACTTGATATAGCGCAAAAATTGAAAAATGTTGAAATAATCACAAAAATATGTAACCTGGGCTATAAGTAATCAAGAAAAATTCTTTGTTTTGTAAGTCGTCTATATATTGTATTTGAATTGTTTAACTCTGAAGTCACACAACAAGAAGAGGAAGAAATTGTTTACTATCTCCAATTCTTTTCCAGTTATGCTTACCAATTAAAAACTTTAAGGTTAATGAAATTAAGACTATGATTACGTCGGAACTAAATCTACGCAAATGACATGGTTATGACTTAATAACACATAGATTACTACAAGAACTACCAGTAAACGTTTTCCCATTTTACTTTAATAAATACCATTAAGACTAAGGTATTTTCTAAAACAATAGAAAGTCGCTACAATTATACTAATACCCAAACCTGGCAAGCCAATAACATGTTACCTCCTGTAGATCAATTAGTCTACCATCGATCTCATATAGAATTTTTAAATAGCTTTCTATTACGAAAACTACAATCAATACTTCTGAATAGCCACCTTATGTAACCAACAATTCAGTTTTGGAGAGAATTATATTACAAATGAAAAAGTACACTGAATTACAAATAGGATTTTCCAAGACATTAAAGACAAATTCTATTATTCAGCTGTTTTCCTCAACATCACACAAATCTTTGACGCCTGGAGCCGAGACCTATTATTTAAAATTAAAAGCGCGTTGCTCTCAGACTATTATGGAATATTGAAGTCGTAACTAACTAACAAACAATTTTTTGTAAAGTACGGATATTTTCATACAGCGCTGTTTACTCGGGAGAGTGTGCCGGGTCATTTTTATATGTCCTGTATGCGGGTGACCTGCCAGCAATAATAAAAACTACAGACTCCACATTCGACGACGATATTGCTCAATATCTTCACGAGCATTTCCAAAAGATACAATGATGTATCTTTCGGCGTATTAAGGATCCATTAGAGTAAATCAGTGTACGTTATGTGTAGCACAATTAGTGATTGTCATCATATATAAATAATAGTTGCATCGCTAAGAATTGCAAACAGGTTATAAACGATGTTCTAGAAATAACTGAGTTCTCAAAGTTCTCAATCTTTTATCATTAAATCTCAATTTCGTTTCACAACCGTATACTACATGTACAAAGGTGCAACACTAAAATTTGAGGCTATAACAATAATTTTCTATGGAAGAACTTGGCTCGAAATTTCTAGTAATCGGTGGTTGGTTTTTGGGATCAATGTAAACTGCGATTGAAGGTGGCAACTTATTAAAAGTTATCCAAGCTAATAATATGAACTTACTTATAATCAAAAAACCTATTAATTGACCCAGCGATTTAAATTAAGTTCAGGATCTATTGAATTTTTTCATAACCAAGGAAACCTCTAAAATAAACACGGTAATAGAATCTAGAAAGAAAGAAAGGATTCAGATGTTCAGACTTCAAGATGTGTAAAATTGTTCACTTTATCCATGGAAGTAACATGAAGACTTCCAGTGAGTTTGTAGAAGAAATACCAAAATCTGGGTCAGCTAGAGTTTATTTTAATATTATTTTGATTCTAGATTCAATAAACCTCTTCTAAAGAAGTCACGCAAGTAACGCAGAAGCGGAAACAATGCACGCAGGATTAAATGGCGTCAAGAAAACAAAAAGAGGAAATGGCACAACTAAAGTTTTGAGACCAAAAGAAAGGTTTCGCCCTGGTCAGAAAATCGATGTTTCAGTTTGAGGTAGTTTTCTACTTGCAATAATTAAGTCCTTAATTAATAGCACAACAAAATGACATCAAAACTGTTTTGTGAAGAAAGAGGAAAAAAATTAAGTGTTCGTTTTTAAACAAATACCTGTATAGCTTTTGCACTATATATAGAAAGAGAACGGAGAGAACGATAAAGCAGTGGGGGAAGAGTGTGAGAGAATAGGGAGAAAAAAGAGAGAGAGAGGACGAGAAGGGTGACATAAAGAGGGAGATAAGTGAGAAAAAAAGAGAAAGAGAAAGATTTCTTCCTCTCTTTTTCTCAACTATTTCCCCTTATTTCTCTCCCTTCTCGTTCTCATTCTCTCCTCACTCTTTGTCTCTCTCTTTTTCTCTCCCTATTCTCTCACTCTCTCCACTGTCCTATTGTTCTGTCCTTTGTCTTCTCTCTCCTCCCCCCTCTCTCTGACATATATTTTGAGAGTAGAATCAAAATGGATTCAAGACGTCGAAAATATGTCAAAAATCGTCGTGGTTAACTCGTGTGCCTTAACCATTCAATTCTACACGTTTCATGATTTCTATAGGAAAAACTTTTAACCCCACTATGTTGTATTCAAAGTTTATTTTACAAAAGTTAGGCTCTTGTGCAAACGTGTGTTTTTGAAATTCTGCAGAGATAATGTTATATTCTTGTAACATTACGATTAAAGTGTCGCCAAAAATCTTCTTTATCTCCAGTATCTTAGAAAAGCAAAACTACTTCTGTGCAGACATTCAGCCAAAAGAAATCTTTATTAAACAAGTTCTACACTTTATGATATTTTTTATAATCTCAGCTGTTCCCATATTCATCCTACCATCACAAAATTTAAAAAATTTCTTTATTAAAACAATATGTGATAAAGCATTATGTATATCTAAAGAAAAACTAAAACCTGAAAAATGCGGCAGATCCACTTATTTACTACTCCTCATCTGCCACTTACTATTGTTGCTGTGCACAATCTTTTTGACTATTTTTAAATTAATTGCCTATCAAATTCTTTAAAAATGATTTTAACTTTGTCACTCGAAATCATGCCTCCAACCTTATTTTAGAGAGAATTTTCTATTACCACGCACTAAAATACCCTAAATATGTTACCATGTTCAAATTCTTATAATGCCAAATTCCTTATCAGGTCCCTTAAACTTTCTGACATTAAAAATTAATAAACTGAAATTAAAACCATCACTAAAACCCAAATTAAAATTGGGTATTCCAAAAATTTTTTGACATATTATTAAACATATTTAAAGGAAACAAATTCTAAATCTCACAACCTTTTTGAAGTAAAAGCGTGCTTACACTGAGCGAATAGGTGGCATACAGAACAAACAAACATACAACTTTTATAACTGACGGCCTCAATGCTAGTCGTATTCTACGATTATAAATGTGATTAAGTTTACGAAGAAGGGATTTTTGGGAGGAAGAAAATGCTTCGGTTCCACACTCAAGACGAAAGCAAAATAAGAGTTTGTAAAGACGGAGCATTGTATCATTTTAGCTAGAAAGAAGTCTTAGCACGTTTAATAGCTTAACAGACTTTTGTTGTAAAGTTTGTACATGAGAGAATTAAGTATCAAGATGTACACCTAAAAATTTTGTGAGAAATGTAAGTAAAAGTTGATGAAGTAGAAACTGGGAAAGATTATGGGGTCGGTAAAGTTGAGAGAAGTGAACCCAGGTGGTTTTTGAGATTGAAACTGTAAACTTGTGCATGTGTGTTACGTCTGCTGCTTGATCAATAGTTTGTTGTGATGTCACTTTTAAATCCCAGTTTTTATTTTTTAGGCGAAAAAGACGCAAATTCTCTATATAAAGATTATGTATCTGGCTGAAGGATAGTTGAATTTAAAATATTTATTGTAATGTCCTTGATCCTTGGAGTCCACCTACTCTTTTGTATATATATTTTTGGAGAGAGAGTAGTATAAATTTAACGAGAAGACACTGTTGTAATTGCCATAAAATTTCCCATCCCCATATGTGATTTTTTTAAATAAAAAAAATGCTATAATATATTGACTTGGAGTTGACTGAGAGTTAATCAGGTAGAATTTAGTGCTAGCCAAGGTGAGATTAGTGTTAAGTCCATAGCATTATATGTGCCGCTATCTGAGTCTACATATGTAGTGTTGCCTTTATTTAGGATTAGTAATCCTCATCTATCTTCAAAATTTTTCATACGTTTACCAGCGCGTTGGGTTAGTGATCCCAAAGAAAACAGGGCTGTTAAAATCTCCAGTCAACAGTACAGGACCTTGTAATTGACTTATTAGGTTTTATAATGATATTAATGACCTTGATCTATCAGAAAGGTATATGGTGTAGTTGTATTGCAACAGCTTGAAAAGATGCCGTTAGTGCAATTAGTATAAAAACCACATTGGATCTTATAAAGATATTATGCCTTTATGAGCTTAGAATCCATCTTGAAGTATATAATATAACACTGGAATTACTACTAATTAAGATCTGAGAATTAACTCGTATTTTTGATTCTTGCAAAACTAAAGAAAGAATCATGTAAACGGATAATTTGGCAAAGATCTTGGTAGTGCGTTAAATCCTGTTCTATTCCTTTGTATGATAGAAAGAAATTAAGAAGCAATTTGTTTACTTGGTTTTTCTTTTGGCCAACCTTTTTACTGCCTTTGGACGTTTTGATAGTTTGGACATGTAATTGTGAGGTTATCTTATGGGATAATAATTGTTCTACCATTGCTGCTATTACTAGTACTAATTACTGTACTAGGGATGTTATATCTTGGACGATTAAATTAACTGCACAGTGTCAACAATAGTATTTTACTGTTTTTGTGCTTTTATAAAGGACATATGCTTGTTTTGGAAGAATGTAAACCGCTGCATTTGATATATTTAAATATATCATTTTCTGATCTTGTATTGTTCTTTGTGATTTACCTCTTGCTTTTTGTTTCTTAATGACGACTTTTCCTATATGACAAAGTATATCATTAGTTTTGTGATAAAAGGATTTAGTGAGTATAGATTTCCAAGCAGCATTCTCTATTAGTGCAGTTAAATAATCTCTAGCTTCGTCGAGGCCTTTTAGTTCTTTTATTTATTCTAAGGTTGGTATGTTTATCTATTCATCTTTGCAATACTTCCCATTGGTATGTTTAGAGCAAAGTCTAGGTGAACTTTGCTTTCTGATTGCTTAAGAACTTGATAATATTAATTCGATAATTAAAGGTGTTTCCGTTACTGCGTATTCTAATATATCTGGAATTTTATTAGGACTAACTAACATGTTGGTTTGTTAACAGATATCTCTTATTTAAGATTATATAGTACGTATCAGATAATGCTTTTCGAAATAGTTGCGATCAACATTTTGTATGTTTGGTATTATGATCTTTGACAGCTATAAGTTTATTGCGAAGCTATTAAAAATATTTTATTTACTCCTTAGTAGAGATGCGATGATTGGAGAGCAATAAAATGCTGCTATAGTAAATGGATGTAGGCTAATTTCTGTTTAAATTACTGTACTTAAGGTTTGTCTCCCGTGTGGGGTTTCCAGTCCCCCATCGGGCGCCTCCCCAGGTGGCGGATAGGGGAATGCCCATTAGATATGGTGGGTACCAGGGAAATCAAATACCTGGGGTGGACCAAAACTGGCTGACAACAGGCAGCGGTGTTGTTAGTACCGAAATAGGGCTACTGCAAGATTATATTCCTTAAAGGCTTATTATCGGAAACCTATGGTCGAAGCATTATGTGAATGCTATCCAGTCATAGCACCGCGGCGCAGAAAGCAAGGACAAACTACTGCGCTACTTTCTCAAGTTCCAACAATCATGGCAACACAAAACCCGAATTTGGTCCCTAGTCCGTGGCAGGTTTTAAATAACTAAGGGGTGCTAAGAATCCCCATGTTAAAACAAGATAGACACTAACCAAATGTGGATAAAAAACAGAAAAAAAACACTAAAATTGGAACATGGAACGTAAGGAGCTTTTATATGGCTGGGAAGGCACAACGTAATTCAAGAAATGACTAGATTAAACATAGAAATTCTAGGAATATCAGAAACAAGATGGCCGGGATGTGGAAATTGATGACCATGTCATATACTATGCAGGTAACAATGATACAAATCATCCGAATGGTGTTGCGATTATAGTCAACAAGGACATAAACAAATCTATAATCAACAGCATACCCTTTTCAGATCGTATAATGTTACTACAACTAAAAGTGTCACCAAATAACATTAACATCTTCCAAATATATGCCCCGACAATGGAAAACCCAGATGCAGAAATAGAACAACTATACGTACACATAAATGAACTAAAAAAAAAAAACATTAAAACAGACGAAGTAACTATTATTATGGGCGACTTCAATGCCAAAATGGGCCAAGGCAAAGTAGAAGACATTGTGGGAAATTTTGGCTTGGGCGAACAAAACGATAGAGGAGAACGACTAATACAATTTTGCCAAGAAGAAAACATGGTCGTCATGAACACGTGGTTCAAGTTACCACCTAGGCGCCTCTATACATGGACGTCTCCACAACACACCTCGGAACACATTATACGAAATCAAATAGATTATCTTCTAATTAACAAGAGATATAGAAATGGACTAACAGGCGTTAAAACATATCCCGGAAGTGATGTGGCATCAGACCATAATCCTGTTGTAGGATACATTAATATACGTCTCAAAAAACAACGAAAGCGATATAACAAGAAAATAGATTTACAGAAACTGAAAGAACCAGTCCACTGCATGCAATTGGCTCAGACTCTAAACGAAAATATAAAAGAAAGTGGAATACACGAGTTAATAAATAATGTAATTACTGATGTAGACGATACAGACCGCACAGAGATTATCGAGTCTATCTGGAACAACATAAAACTAGCCATCACAAACACACAAAATACCATAACCGGACAAAATCGTAACAAAAATAAGAAACCATGGATGACATCAGAAATATTAACGTTAATGGACAACAGAAGAACATACAAAAACAAAAAACAACAACAACATAAACAACCAAATAAACTAATACAAAAGAAGATAAGGCAAGCGAAGGAACTATGGCTAAATGAGAAGTGCAATGAAATAGAAGAATTAGAAAAGAGACACGATATTTTAACCTACACAAAAAAATCAAAGAAACTATAGGAGGGACGAAGAAATATAACTACAACAAAATGTTAAATAACGATAACCAACTAATCACAAACAAAGAAGATCTAAAACAAGTATGGGAAGAATATATAAAACAGGCCTTTGAAGATGTGAGAACTGAACAACATATAACAACAACGGAGCATGCACCAAGTATATTACAAAGTGAAACAACAAGCGTAATACGAAATTCTAAAAATGGCAAAGCAGCTGGATCAGACCAGATTCATAATTTTTGAATTTTTGAAACTTCTAAATGAAGAAAACATAACATTACTTACTAATCTTTTTAATGAACTCTATCAAACTGGGAAAATGCCTTCTGATTGGATGACATCGGAGTTTATCACTATACCCAAAAAACCCAACGCAAATAAATGAGATGATTTTCGACTTATAAGCCTGATGAGCCACGTTTTCAAGTTATTTCTAAAAATTTTACACCGTAGGATATATCAGAAATGTGAAATAGATCTGAGCGACTCCCAATTTGGATTTAGAAAAGAGTTTGGTACTAGAGACGCGCTATTTAGCCTGTCAGTTCTGCTACAAAAATGCCGTGACCAACAAAAAAATATCTACGTGTGCTTCATCGACTATGAAAAAACCTTCGACCGTGTAAAGCACGACGAACTATTGACAGTATTGACTGAGAAAGGACTTGATCAAGAAGACATAATAGCTATTAGAAACCTATACTGGAACCAAAACGCCACAGTGAAAATAGATAATGAAAATACGGAAGCTATCTCAATTAAAAGAGTGAGGCAAGGTTGCATCCTCTCACCACTATTATTTATTTTTTTGCCAAAGCCCTAGAAAACTCCGAAGACGGAATAAAAATAAACGGTAAACTTTTTAATAATATAAGGTACGCTGACGACACCTCAATAATCTCGGCTAGCCTAGAAGGACTACAACGGCTGATGGATGCAGTAAGCTGTGAAGGAGACGCAATAGGGTTAAAGATAAATACTAAAGAGACAAAATACATGATTTTCAGCAAAACACCAATAGCACAAACGCAATTTATAATATATAATCGACAAATAGAGAAAGTACAAAAATTCAAATACCTGGGAAGCTGGCTGACAGAAAATCGAGACCCAGAAACGGAAATAAAGATAAGAATAGAAACAGCAAGATCAGCATTCCAAAAACTCAAGAAACTATTTACCAACCGCAGTCTTCGTCTTACAACCAGATACAGATTTGTACAGTGCTACATATACTCAATACTATTATATGGTGCTGAAGCGTGAACCCTCAAGGCTAATACAGAAAAGTGAATACAAGATTTTGAGTATTAGTAGTTTAGAAGAATGCTACATATATTTTGGACAGAGCATATCACAAACGAAGAGGTCCTGAGACGAATGAACAGAAGAAATGAACTCCTAATAACTATTAAAAAAAGAAAAACAGCTTATCTTGGACATTTATATCGGAATGACAAATACAATACATTGCAGCTCATTATGGAAGGAAAAATTGAAGGCAGAAGAGGGCGAGGTCGCAGGAGATGCTCCTGGCTTAAGAACATTAGAGATTGGACTCACATGAGTACACATGAGTTGATAAGAGCCACTAAAGATAGACAAAATTTTGCCTCGATTGTTGCCAACATTCAATAATGAATAAGGCGCTTTAAGAAGAAGAAGGTTTGTCTGTTTTGTAGGCTTGTAGTTTGTAGCGCTATAAAGTTTTTCTAATAATAACCGTTGATCTGCCATGAGCCCTTCCATTTAGATGGTTAGTAATATTTACCCTAGAGTGTGGTATTTTAATAAAAAAGCATGATGTTTTGATAAATAAATTGCGTAAATATATTTTTAAATTTAAGAAATTTTTAAGGAATTTGCTATTGTGTTTGTATTTATGCTACTTACCTCGTCTCTTGGTAGTCTTAATAGCGTTTTGGTTTGATTTACAATTTAATTGCGTAAGGGAAGGCAATTATTTAATTTTGGAAAGGCACGCTATTGTCGTAAATTAATTAAATTTCTTCTAACTGGGGCTTGCTTTGCTCTTTGCAAATCTTTGTGGACTATACATCCTTTATAATTTTCTGGGCGGTTTTGTTCGCATAAGGCACATTTACCAGCGTATATGTCAATTTTGGCAAGCAGTGGTGTTTTTTTTAGATTATGAATATGATGCACTATTATAACTTGTTGGAGGTGGGTTTACAACTTTCCGTAAGAGCCAGAAGTTACAATTTTAATTTTTATTGTGCTGTTTGTCAATACTTTAATGTAGTTTTTTTCTATAACTCTTGATAATTATCTATCACTTCCTCACAGTTAAAAACCCCATGAATAAGAATGGGTTTGGATATTTTAGGTTGTTGTTCTCTTGCGCATTATCATTTGTAGTATGAAAAAGAGCCTCACATTTGTTTTGAGTGTTCGCTAATAAGAATGTGTTGCATACCGATGGAGAGTTATTTTATATTTTCTTTCTAGATGTTTTTACTTATTTGTTGTTTATTCTTTGTCACTTTATTCCATCTCTTCAGGAGTATTATTTTTTGTGACATTTCTGCATTTAATTGTAATATGGTTTAATAATTTGTAAGTGCTCTATTAACGAATAAGTAGAATTTCCATTATTACACTGTATCAGCAGATCGTGTATAAATAAATTGTCAATAAATCATAGGATAATTGAAGTTATATCTACACATTTGGTTTAAAATAATGCATTTTAAAGCATGGACTGTGAGAGACTAAAGCTGCAATTTCGACAGAGAGATTGCTGAATTGACAGAATGAAACCCCTGGTAAGGAATTTATAGTGACATTAAAGTGCAAATTTTCCAAAAGTCTCTTTCTTCGGCTCCCCTTCTACATCTAGCCCTGCGGGGATGCGACTTCATTTAAGGAAGTGCACCCCTTAATAACATGAACCCGTAATTAATAAATTTCCCGAAACACCGGTTCTCTAATTTTAACTAATAGATTATAAACTATAGGTGGTTGAGTGGTGGTCGAGAGAACCAAATCTTCGAAAAACACCAAACCACGGTTGTAAACAATCTCCATGAGACAAGGTTGGTCCAGCTGCGTCTTCAAGTCCTTCCAGAAGTCATCCCTAAACGCGAGCCATAGTGCTAGAGGGTCAGAGACCTGGCAGAACACTAACACAATAGCGAACAGTTGTCTCAGTTTGTTTGGTGAGTTTGCAAGCGCAGATTCTCGCAAAGTGCTGTTCCAATGTTTGTCGTCCTCTGGCAAGCCTAATGCTTAACAGGAAAACTGAAAAGTAAAGTAGACAAAGCCTTCGACGGTTTTGAGGGTTGAGAAGGATGTAGATCCTGGAACTTGATGCAGTAGAAGCCGCAGGTAATAATACTCACCGTTGAACACCCTTCCCAGCACACAAACTCTTTTTAATTTTAGAGTGCCTAGGAATACTCTGGCCTTGCTTCTCCAGTAGAATCTATTATTCTGGAACGTGTAGTAAGCAGGTATTTCGTGGTACAACAAACATTTGGTGAAATCATCAGTCTGGCACAGTTTAAAGAAGACCATGAGAGTTGTCGCAGGAGGATTCAACACTTTCTGCATTATATTTGTCTGAGTAAAGTACACTCGGTGACCATTTTCCAGGTGCTCGACGATGTGCATGACTGTCGGTAACCGTTCGTGGATATGAAAGCCAAGTATCCTCCAGGCCGCCTCTAAGCTGCTGATATAACGACCACTCTAGTAGAGTGCGACTTTATTCTTGTCGTGTTCAAAGGAGGCAGCTTGGTCACTTCTCTTGTTAATGTACTTACAAATATACTTGATGGACTTGACAGAGTTGCAGTACTCAACATTGATGTGGGCCTGGAACGTGCGGGAGAGAACTAGATTGTAAGGCACGACCCATCTATTGTTAATTTGTCTGCCGTTAATACATACAGTGCAACCTCCGTCGTCGTTGATGTCAACCCCTGTCTGCGTTTTCTGTAGGAAAAGCCGAGGATATCGCTTGGTGGAGCTACCTGAAGACATGTACGGGCTGTTTTTATTCAGAACAACGCAAGGTCCGTGGATCATACTGGCCTTCACAACCTCTTACTCTCTCACTCTTAAGTGACTGTACAAAGCCGAGTCCAACTCAGAATCAAGGATTTCTTCACTGATGAAAGAATTAATTTGGTTAGGTATGATTTTATTATCGAGTCACAGAAGGATGTGAATATGAGGGAGTCCTTTCTTCTGCCACTTCACCGAGTACATAATACACCTGCTCTTGCCAAATATGTTGCCCTTTGTCAGCAAATATATTATAGTCTTGACTTTCAAATGGAAAATTCGACTGATTATGTCGTGACGGACTTGAGCTTTCTAAACAGGAAACAAAGCCTTTGATATCTCCCTCTATTTGAGGTTGTACGTAAATATGATGAACACATCAGGTCGACCGTAGTGATGCACGTAGGTCATCGCGTCTTAAGTGTAAAAGAAGAAGGAAGAACATTATTTGTCCCAGCTCTATGATGTTGGCGTCAATCTTCTTCATGTCGTTTTGCAGATGGAAGTAGTTTTCGCTCTTAACGTTTTCTGATTGTGCTTTATAAAGTCCAAGCTCTCCGTCTCTATCTTAGCGTACATGTCGATCAAGAACTGATTGAACAGACTGCAGTAGCGGTGTAGGTAGTTATCCTGTCCATCCCTCAGCATTATTCTGTAAACGTAGAATATGGTTACGAAAACTGTCTTCTGAGTGGAAAGTTTTGTGATAAAATAGACTTGAGGAATAGCGAAGGAGTAGCCATCTTTACCGTAGGGAAACATGAGTGGGTACTGCAGACTGTCATAGACCCGGTGTGTCTCACTAATTCTTTTCAGTCTGTTGATCCTATTGTGGATCACGGTGTTCCGCTTACCACACTCTTGACTCACTATTGCGGCAGCTACTTCTTTAATCGTGGGGATGTTGTAATAACCTCTGTAAGCATCAGTGGGCTTTTTGTCAGCGTGTATGACCGCTTGGAAATCTTCGTCTGGGTCTGCCACAGTGTCTACTGCTAACTTAAAACTTCGCACGTAGTTGTTATGATCGTGTAACATCTGTTGCAATTGAGACACTAAATGAGGTTTCAGTTCAGCAAAGATGCCACAACGCTTTCTTTGTCAGCATCCTCCACAAAATACAACTGCAAGAACTGATCTGGTTTATAAAGTGGAGGGAGTAAGATGCCTATCCTGTGGTACACCCGCCTTGAACTTTAAATGTTGGGCAAAAGTTTCCTTCGCGGATTTCATGGCCTCGAACGAAGTTATCTGGAAACAACCGTTATAACGACGAATAAAGTTGAGGAAATGCTTGGAGTGAGAATGCTGATCTGTTAGAAGAGAAAACAAAAGCTCCGGGAGCTTTTGAAAAGGAGGAAGTACCACTTTGCACTATAACAACATAAGCCAGGCGTTTTTTTCTTCCACTTTCTGGCTTTACACCACCGACAGGTGTTATTCATTGCACTTAAAGCGACAGTCTTGTCAGACTCGTAAGTGACTTCAAGATTGTAGTTGAAGGCTAAGTTCGTGTTTCTTGTTCAGGCGGCGTACTTTTGCTCTTTCCTCTTCTGATGACCTGGATTATGTTTGGCGACAGCAACACAATTCACCTCGGGGTGTTTTTTTTCGTATATCGCAATAGCAGTACGATGCACCTCGGGGTATTTTTCCTGATATCTGTTCGCAGAATCTTTAACTTGTTTTTTACTTCTCTTATCCTATAATAAGGAAAGTAATGTAATCGGCGGAAATTTGACCTACCCAGTTTTTCACATTTCTGGACGAAATATAGCCTCAGGACACCAAAAAAGATGGTTTGAACCATTGGTTCGTGTGTGTGTGTCTGTCTGTCGGTCTGTCAATAAACAGGATATCTCGAGAACCGTAAGAGCTAGAGCCGTTTGGTCGCAAGGTCCCAAAATCGGTAGCAAAGCGGTCATGAATCTAAACGGTTAAAGATACAAAAAATACATGAGAATAAAAATGATTTGTTATCACGAGATAAACATGAATTTAAAGCAAAAGTTGTTAAAATAGGAACTAAAAAAAATTGAAACCCAGGATTTTTGCCAGAATTACCCAAATAATAGGACAAGGAAATTCGTGTGATGTCACACCAGATTTTTCCTAATTAAATCAGGCTCTACGTTTTTTTTTTGACGTTTAATTGTAGGAAGAGACTGAGATGTTACATTGGCCTCGATCACGAGTGGTATCTACTAATCTCATAATTGACCAGAAAAACGAAAGCGATTGACACCTTGAACTGGTTGTCCAAATGCACCAATCAAGTGTTGGTCATGGTAGACCTCGAAAGAGTATGGGTACAACTCTCCAACCGCCATTAGTTAACATCTAGTACCGTAGGTGCTAGGTCGAGACATATCAGCTTTATACGACCGAGAGTCAGGGTAGCTGTGCCAGTGGTCCACGACATACTTCACCACCCGAGCTAAGTAAGCAGTCGGTGTCAAACATCACGTAAGACAGGCAGTAGAACAAACAATTCCCGTCACCTTCACTACTTGACGGGGACCTTCCTTACCCTTTACGAGTATCACCTCAACATTCATCTTATCTAAATCGTTGTTATAACAACCAAAAATTTAATTTACAGATAAAGCAGAGCGGACCCTATGCATGAAACTAAACTATAGGGTTTAACGAAATTTTATTGAAACGGATGACAGTAAATTATATTCAAATTAAAATGAATAGCTTAAAAAAATTAGCGACCAGAACCAAAAACTATGCGGCCACTTTCTGTCAAACCGGTCTCGAGATTTTCCGATTAGGCTGATTTTTGGCGTTTAGACTTGACTTATGATTCTTAGTTGAATACTGAAAACGTTATGTCTTTATCTATCACAGATCAAAAGTTATAAGGCGTAGCAAATGTTAGAAATGACAGAAATAGAAGATTGTCTTCAGCTTGGAAGCTGCCTTGATCAAAAGTTATAAGTAGTGACAAACGTAGAACTAGTCTCCAGCTTGAAAGCTGAGTCCGCTAAAAAGGCAAAGTCGTCGTAAGAACATCAATTAGATAAAAAGTAACGTAATCAAAAAACAAACGAACAGCGAGACCACATACGCAAGTGTATGCAGCAGTACAGTAAGTTAGTTTACTACGTGCTCGACCTAGGTACTCAAGTGACACAAGAGGTTATAAATGTCAACTTGAGCGAAGGTGCGATGCCGGAGTAGGTTTTGAATGATTTAAAACAAATCAAAGGTCTATTCCAACCCTCAACTATCAAAGGTAAGGCGTGGCAAATATCAGAAATGACAGATGTCAGAAATCTATTGAGCATCTGTTTAAAATTTTTGACCCTCAGTTTAATTAGCCTCTGTGGGGAGTCTGATCAAAAATTCTCAAAACACGGGTCCTTTCGATTTGGCCGAAGATCATTCCTGCCAAGTTTCTAATTTGACCCGGTTTCGAAAAAGCCTAAAAATTTGGACCCCTATTAGACCCCCTTAGAAGGGCGAATTTTGAAAAATCCTTTCTTAGTACGTCCTTATGTTATATAGAGAATAAAACTCAAAATTCAAAATTCTAGGTTCGGTGGTTTAAGCTGGTCGTTGATGAATCAGTCAGTGAGAGCTTTCTGTTGTAACGTATAAGGTTGGACAGTGGAAATTATTGTTTCATAAATATTCTTTTCCATTACTTTAATTTTTACGATTTATCATATTTCAATGATAAGAAGCTTACACAAAATTTTATGTTTATATAATTTAAATGTTGTCAAACCCGAAAATTATGTTAACATTTGATATAATGTAAAAATATATTATTTGGTTCTTGCTTAAAGAGAATGCTGTCATGGAGGTTAATTACAGATATCTAAAGTTGGTTATCATACTATAACGGTAATGTTAACATTCTGAATCCGTTATTATTTCAAGAATATATGTACCTAACCTATATCTTTTATTTTAGTGGTGAAATGTGTAAAATTGAGCGTGTTGTCTGCACGTGGTATTACAATTTCATATTTCCTAATTTACTATTGTTAACAAAGAAAAATGAATAGAGTTTAAACTTTTATTTTTGCCCAGAATGTTATTATTAAAAATTTTAACATAATTTGTTCATAAGCACTTTGCAATGTACACTTGCATTTACTATCGACGTTTCTTTAATATTGATTCTATTTTTATAATGCTTACCCTCGTTATGTAAATCTATGGTTATAATTTCAGTATAACCGTAAATAATATTTTTGTTTGTAGAAAGCAGATGTAACACATTATTTATATAAATAAGTTTTTTGTTCGAAATTTTATTAGTTGTCAATTGTTTTATGTGTAGTAAACAATTTGACTGAGATACGCATAATAAGTTTATTACAAAATATCTGAAGAATCTCGAAGTTATTTGATATAGCAATAAACGTACAATTGCCTACATTTATTTTCTTGGTTAAAATGCCAAATACCGTTCGTTTCCTGAACTCAATAAAGCAGATGAGACATATTTCATCTTATGACGAAGGTTATCCGACTCGGCTTTTATCAGATAAAAGCTCTGCTTTTATATTCTACAAATAAGTTCGTGCAGCCACTACGTTTGTTCCTATATGTCTTCCGAATAAATATAAAATGCTAGTATGACGGCATTTTCGAATGTAAGTGCTATTCCACAATTTTATATTGCATTTACTGAAAAATTCATGCAATAATTTCTTATTTTGTGACAGAAACGCGTTTTGTTTTCCTTGAAATGTTGCAATAACATTTTTAACTTATAAAGAATTATTTTTATAATCCTCTCATTCCACGTTTGCGGTGCAGGGCACCAAAAGAAATTTTTTATTTGGTTCTTGGAATTTTTTGCCATAATGCAATTCGCACTAAAAGTTTAGGTCGATAGGTTGACTCTACCAGGAATTGAAACAAAACACTACCAGTAAAAGGTTTTAGTTGAAATTGGAGCTAAACTTAAAAATTTATAAGAAAAAAATTAAATTAGAATTTATATGGTACTATCGAGTCCGTCTAATATTGCAGTAATGGAGGAATCAGTACAAAATTGTCAGAAAAAGCTTCAATGGTCCACAACGGCAATAAAAAAGTGGAAAGCAGCTACTGTTTTTGTGTTTACTCTTTTAAGCTTAATCTCAGCAATAACACAAATAATTAATGAACACACCTAAACAAAAATGCAAAAAGAATGCATTTTTTTCCTAGTAAGCAATATTTACATTCTGTTTAAATAAAAAAATAAGGCCGACCTTCATAAAATAATGTGGGGATGTTCTAAGAGATCTAACATAGCAGAACAGCATGGAGGTTAGAATATTACAATGGTTGCTAAGCCAAGAGAAGACGAACTCGATGCACTGGCAGAACACAACACTGTTGTGGGCAACTGGGCATTGCGGTATCTACAGCAATAAGAAAGCCGATGAATTGGCTAGACAGGGATCTAGTGAGGCTTATATCGGCCCAGAATCTGTTTTAGGAATTTCACGAATTGCTGCCAGAAGCTTTAAAAGGAGAGGACACGCACTCATCATCGAATGTACTGGAACAATCGACCAGGACATAATTTCAGCAAAACCTTCAATAAGGGACCTTGTCAAAAGAGAGCTGAAGAACTCCTTAACCCAAGTAGGAGACAGTTAAATATAACCATAGGATTATTTACAGGACATGCGACTGTTAAAGAACACCTCTGGAAAATTGGCAAATTCAATGGTAACTTTGCACGCAGACTTTGTAGCAAGGAACCAGAAGCAGCAAGTGCAATGCGCTGTGCAAAGAAAAGGCAACATACATTCGGGAGACCAATCCTGGAACCGGAAGATTTCCAGACATACCTTGTAAAGGACCTGTATCTGCTGATTCGGAGGATATCAATTACAGATTGGTTGTGAATTCACTTTATTAGGGTAATCACAATAATCCATAGGCTGCAGTGAACATGAACCCATTAAGAAAGACATATCCTAAGCGCAAAAAAGTCAAGAGGAAAAAATCTTTTAAGTCCGCTTGTTGAGTCATTGTTGTTCAGGAGGTTTACTGCCAACGTGTTTGGGTGGTGTGACAAATGTGATATTTTTTATTATTGCACTTTCTTTTCTACGGGTATAGTGTTTTATTTTTCACGTACCATGAGGCGTGTATTGTGGTTCCCGTTCATACCCATACGGTTTCAAAACTACTTTGTAGATTAGCACATTGTTATCCAGAGTGAGTTACAAATTTCTTCCAGTTTGGTGCATTTTAATCTTAATTGTTTGGGTTTAATATAAATATGTTTTATCTACATTAATCAGACAGATTATGAAGTACTTTGCGTCTTCTAATTGAAGCAGTTGTACATTATTTAATGCTCAGCTCTAAAGCCAAACTGATGGTTTGAGATCAGTTCATGTTTTTTAAGTAGTGGTCTCGTGGGTAGAAGCTTTTCAAACACGTTTGATGCCACTATAAACAAACTAATGGGAGGGTAAGATCCTACTTTTTCACGTGGGTTTTCTGAGTTTAGTTTAAGAATAATTTGGGCTGCCTTCTACTGTAGTGGTTATAAGATTATAACTTTGTTTGGGTAGTTCTTTCAGAATTTCACCCGTTATTCGGGCCAATTACCAATTCTTTTTATTTGGGTTTTACAATAATCAGTTCATAAGGTCGGCCGTCTTGTGGCACCATCTCTACGCGTTTTGTTTGATTAGAAATAGCCGCGGCAGTTTGTTCGCCTGCGCGGCATGATGGTTTGGGAAACGTTCGACCAGCTTTAATTTTTCCGTATGTACGAAACCGTTTTGTCCGAGAGTTCGCCAGCGTGTTTGACTGGTAGCAAGAGTTTTCGCATTTCGGAAGTCATATGTTGTAGGCCGATTGCGTGTACGGGAGTCGATATTTGCCGACGGAGAAACTCGGTCAGTTTTCTTTTGTATTTTGACCTGGCGAGGAAGAAAGAAATGCCCTGTTGTAAACCTCGGACACGACCAGCTAAGGCTCCACATCAGGAAAGGCGGTTCTGATCGGCCCCACAACGAAGATTGGGGTAACTTGTCCTTTTTTCTGCCCACGCCCTTTTTTCCTCTTCCTCAATCTCCCCTGATTACAGCCCCGGGTGAGCCAATTCCTGCAGCAGAGCGTCCGCTTCCACGGTGAGGGTCTTCGGACTTTTGGCGTTTTGATTGAATTTTTTTTTAAATTAAAAATATGATACAGTCCGCTTAAACCTGAGCACCCGTATTGAGGCTATATCCTGGGGCTTTTTTGGACTCCTATTGTTTTTGATTGTAGATTTAATTTTCCTTTATTTTAAATTTTTTATTGGTAGGTTTACTTGATGTACAGCAACGAGTTGTTCCTGAATCCCTACTTTTTTCTTCTCGAGTTAAGACAATGGTTGAAATAGTACATCAAGGTACTCAGCAATTGTTTCAGTTTACTCTAGAGCTTAACGAGGTCAAAAATGGCTAGTGGAATCTGGAATTTTCTTTCTATTAAAGGACCAGTAAACAGGTAGTCCAGTGGAAATATAGTTAAAGCTAGCTCATTGATTTTAACAGCCAACTGCTTTTAGAAATGATTAAATTAAAGCTATATTGACGGTGCTTAGAGGTGTAGTCTCGGCCTGTAATAAATTGTTGACTAAGCATGCTGAATTGTTCTTTTTTCATATTTAGAAGAGTAGTCTAACGCTATTATTGTAACTAGTTCAGTCCGGTTTTCAACTACAACACTTTTTGCCTGTATGTTTATTCAGTTCAGTTTATTCAGTTTTTGCTGTCCCATCTGGGTGCTTTGTGTCATAGACCATGAACCTTGACATAGAGAGGTAGTTTTTATTTGTAAAGTATGTTTCGCATATAAGTATTATATCTAGATTGTGTTGAGCTATAAATATCTACGGTTAATTAAAAAAGTTAGCATTCCAAACTGCTATCTTAAGACATTAGTGCAGCTTGAAGACTACAGTTGTTAGAAGATTTAACATTATCTTTATGCTTTCTGCTAATCTGATTGTTATTTATTCTAAATTGTCTATGTTGGATAATATAAATTGTGGCTATTGAGAAATTACTTGATATGTAGTTAGTGCAGATACATCAAGTATTTACCATATGTTTGTTTTGATTTGGTTGTTTGGGACGAACTGCTGGAAATTTTATGCCTCGTATTTCTTTCTAGATCTTGCATCCTTTGTAGTTCGCTTCATTGGACGAGATGGTTTTAGGCTTTTGATTTTGTTAGGCATGTACTACCGTATTTTGTATTCTTAGCCTGCCGTACCCAATATTTCTTAGTGTACTTATAGTTGATTGATTTGTTGCAGGTACTTGATTCTATAAATATTTTGTGGATATGCTTAGAGCTAAGTTATAAGAAAAATCAGCAACAGGAGCTCAGTGATTCTATGTTTAACATTATATATGCTCATTGCTTTATATCTATAACTGCAAAATTACAGAGGAATCGCACTGTTGAATATGAGGTATAAGATTTTAGGTGCAACAATAGCGCAGAAATTAGAATTAATAATAGAAAGAGAAGTGGGTCAATATTGGTGTAGTTTTAGAGGCAAGTAAATCTTGGAACATATTTTTACTTTGAGACAGATAAAAAAAGTTATGGGCAAAATATTACCTTTAGCCATCTTTTTATCGCATCCAGTAAAGCACACAACTTTATTATAAAGAGATGTATGTAGTGCTAGAAGGGTTAACTGTGCCGAGCAAAATAATATGAATGGTAAAGATATTTCTAACGCAACAGTGAGGGTACAAGACCAGCTATTGGAAGAACTTATAATTAGTGAATATTTAAGACAGGATGGGCTCTCTCAACTGTCCTGTTTAATCTAGTGTTAGAAGGGATAATTAGAGCCCACATACGGAAGCTACAATAAATAGAATGGTATAAACCCTTACCTACGCAGATAATGTAGCCATAATATCGAAAACGATAAACGACCTAAAAGAGCTATACATATTTTGAACGGAACGCAGTTAAGGTTTGTCTTAGAATTAGCTAAACAAAATTCGAGTACAAGTTCATATCAAACAAATAATATTTACAGAAGTAGACCCTCTTGAGGTAAAACAAAGTAAATTCGATCCAGTGGATTTTGGAGTAATAATAACCGAAACAACTGAAATACCAGAGAATATATCAGCGAGATTAACAGCATCAAATACAGGCTATTATGCGTTAAGAGATGTGTTTAAGGTTAAAGATATATCCATCAACACAAAGTTAACAGTTTATAAAACTATTCTAAGACCTATCGCGACATATGTAGCAAAAGTGTGGACGCAAAATAAAAGATAAATAAAGATAGTGACTGGACTGGTTGGGACACTTACAGAGGACGAAGGAAAAAAATATCAAAAAGTATTCAATGGAAGCAACGAAAGGCAAGATTACGAGCACGTTGGCTAGATAAGGTAGAAAAAGTTCTGAATGAAGTAGGAGGTAGCAACTGAAGGACAGCAGCAAAACACCGGACCGAGTGGAAAAGTACAAGAGAAAAAGTGAAGGTGATAGGCAAGAACCGGGCGCGGACTTAACTAGCTTGTCCTAATAAACATTGGGAAGGTCGTAAAAGAGAAGTCATAATTTTCGATAGATTTCTAAGGGCCAATGAGTGAGTAAGTAAGGTAATGTTTGTTAGAAATCTTATTTTTACTGCCAGTAATAAAAAGCTGCATAATATCACATTAAATACAATTCTTTCTTACAAAGTTCGTAAACAGGACCATAAAACTAATCAAAAATAAACGTTTCGATTCTGCACTGAAGTAACCAGGGAATCTTAAACAACAATGCTATAAATTTGATAGCTAAGATAAAAAGGAAACCTTAAAAGAGGATATAAAAAGAAGTTAATGCGTTGTACTTATTCATTTGACTATCCTTTTACTTACTAAAAAAACGACAATTTAAATTGTTTTAATGACATATTTTATATATATATATATATATATATATATATATATATATATATATATATATATATATATATATTGTATTTAAAAGTAAGATAAAGTTTATAATTTTAATGAGTAATTTCTAGGTAAGTTGCCTAACACACAAACTTTGTATGACTATGAAATAATAAGTGGATTAAAGTATTTTTATCTATTATAATATTAGTTTGTATTGCTCAGCATTTGTAAAAAAAATTGTTCACATGCAATCACTTAATGAATATTTAATATGAGCACAAAATTTCTTTAAAATGAAAACCTTACCTTGGCTAATTTTTCCTCTGTTTTCGTGATGATGGTTTCATAACTTTCCCGGTGGGTGAACACCTTGCGCGACTGTATTTTCCTGCAGAAGGAGCGCTCCAAAAGAGGTCTGGAAACTTGCCTGCCCAGAATAGAGGCAATATCGCCCAGCGCTTGTGAATCAATTTCCACTTCCTGCAGCAGGGTCTCCCACGTGTGAAACAGGGAGCTCGGACATGCCGGCCTGCAAAATAAAAATGCAAATCTCTTCCATAATGCAGAGCGGCACATCGGGAGCCGATCGCTTGAAAGTCAGGTAATTGAATAGGGAATAAGTTTCGAAGGTTTATCATTGCAGAATAGGAAGTCGAAGCTAGCCGTAAACCAATTAAAAGTTTCTTACCGTTCCTTCCGCAGCTCGCCGTTTTTCTTCTTGAAGTTGGAGACGAGCAACTGGAGCTCTTCTGCGTGCTGTTCGTAGATCTGCCCTAGTTGCTGTGTGAAGTCCGACACTGAAATCGAAATAAAACTTCTATTACGACCTCATGGTCACGTGCGGGCAGTTGAGCAGCGAGCTCCGTCGCGGGAAATTAAGTTTGTCTTCGGGTGCCGCCGAGCTTTAGTGGATCGGAGTCAACGATTCAATTCCTGTAGCTTCGTCGTTTCGACAGGGAAGCTCTGCATGCAAAGCTGCGTCGAACTACCCTTCAAATAACATATGCATGAGGGGGAATTTTGGCGGTGACCGGAAATCGAAATACTGATCAAGGCTTTGATATTTCCCTAAGGACTTACACCGCAGGGAGCAGGTTCTCGTATCTGACTGATGCATGATCGGATTAATGATGCAATACTTACTGAAAATGCGTGGCTTCTAATGAAATCTCACACATAAATAAAACTCTAACAAATTAAAAGGTTTTAAACGTTTTATGTTACAGGAAATGTCTTTTAGTTTCTTTAACATAGAATATCAGAAACCTTTTATTTATAAATTATAACATTTGTTTTATTATTATAGCAACATTGAATTGACTTTAAACTAAAAGAATTGCATTTTTTATGCTTTGGTTGATCTTAAATGAAATTAATGCAAACAGAATTTGTCAGCTCTAGCGATTTAACTAAAATTAATTTCGATTAAACGTTCAGTTTTGCACAATTTATTTATTTGTAGACGCACTAATTGTATACAAACCTTTAAAAAATGTATAACAATTTTCCTAATAAAACCTCTACATATTTCAGGAACCTACCAATTTAGTAATTCAATTTATTTTAATGTAAGATTCAGAGAAATTTATCTTGAATTTGTCTTAAAAGTTGTGGAGTACTAATAAATTATACAAATATTTTAAAAGCCCCTTTACATTTATAATTTATTTTTATGGAAAGTGTATTCAGAAAAAATTAACTTTGCTGAAACATTTTTGGTACTAATTATTGCAAAGTTATATTTAAATTGAGCCGTGGTGATTTAGTGGATAGATCGCTAGACTACGAAACCAAGAGTTGCGGTTCGAATCCCGCTCTCGCCAATTCGATCGCTGGCATTTTTACTGCCCAGCTCGACTCAGGCTGCAATAAATGTGTACCTGGAGGTCAAACTCTGGGGTAATAATAGGCGGTCGGTACGTAGCGCTAGCCACGTTACTACCTTTGTGTACCGTAGGCTCTAGATTGTAGCAGATCTAGATATTATTATTATTATATATTTAAATTTAGTTACGGCTTGAGCTTTAAGAATGAGATTAGTGACTCATTGTAACTTGTGTTGTTTTTTTAACTAACTTTTTTTAAATACATCAAACCATAAAAAAATTTAAATTTAACTATTTTACTTTAGTCGTCGTTCTTTACTAAATTCACTTACGTACTTAATTTTCGATTAGTTTATTTAAAGATCAATCAAAAACAGCATTTTATAAACTATTTTGATAACTTAGAAACTATTTGAAGATGGATTCTTCCTTGCCTTGATTAGGCTTCCCCATTAAAGAAACCTCTTCCATCTCATTTTTTTTTCATTCACCGGTCATTTCCGCTTCAATCATCTGCTATTGTGTTCATGAAGCAGCGGTTGAAAGAGAAAATTGTTGTGAAATTCTAACTTCTTATGGTATTTTCTGTTTTATTGTTGAATTATTTCTTGAATGGTTGGTACATTGAGATCTTGATGGAATTCTGGTTTTTGATATACTATGGAACATCAGTTGCACAGATATGCGTACTCAACGCGTTACTCAATGGTAGTGTTGAATTTACTATCACCACCCCATAGTTCACATGGGTGCAACTATGGCTTTTATTTATTTATTTAATAGGGACAATTTTAAACATGGATTGAGTCATTTTGTTAAGTTCAAGGTACTCGTCAAGAATTATCTATTTAGAAGTTGGCAAATTGGCACAGTAAATCAATTCTGCAACTTGCAAAACGCAATAAAAAGTTATTGATAATGATGAAATGCGTTACATTTTCTTGTTAGCCCCTTTCTATCCAATTATGGATGTAAGCCTCCATAAGTTGTTTCTAATTGTTTTGATCTGCTGTATTTTCATACAACCAACTCATTTTTGGACATTCTCTTTTCCTTCTTGTCGCCCATGGTCTTTATTTTGCATTTCTTTGTTCTACTTCTCATCCTTCTGTCACACAGCGCATTTCAGATATTCTGTGTATTCTACGACATCTATTAGATTAATTATTTGTCTGAAACCTTTATTCCCTATCTATTTTCTATATTCCTTTAGCTTATGCTTAACATTTACCTATCCTTTACCCTCTGTGTATTAGCTAGCTTCTCCGTGATATTTATTGTCAAGTCCTATGTTTATAGTCCATATGTCTGCACTGAAGACAAACGTTGATTATAGACATTTTTCTTTAAATCAGTGTCTCGTTTTGTCTGCCAAATGTTGAATATGTTAGTCGTATCAATCTTTTAATTTTTGCTATTTGGTTTTGTTTTGTATATTTTAGTACCAACACGTTTTATTTTGTAATCGTATATTTTTATATTCATTTATTTTTCTTGGTTGATTATTTGATACATTCATTTAATATTGTTATATGACTATTATTCTATTTAGTATTTTTTTATCATTAGTTGCAGTAATTGATTATTTTTCCGTTTATTTAATTACCTTTTTGCTTCACCCTAATTCCTTAAATACACTTCTCAAAGTTGTTATAAATAACATTAAATTCATTTTTGAGTTGTTTTTTATATATGAGTTGCGTATTGTTATATAACTCCACTACCATTTCCGCATTTAGATGTATATTGTGATTTATTTGAGCATATCTATTGGACTGTCGTCTAAGGCGCGGTGCTTGGCTCGCCTCGCATTAGAGATGGTGCGCGACGACCGGGCAGACAGAGCGAACATATGAGAGCCTTAACCTCTCAATTCGCAGGTCGAGCTCCCACGCGGGGCATTGAGCCCTTACGATTATTACCATAAAAACTAAGTACAGTGGTAACTTACATTTAGTTGATTTCTCTATTAACGTCCTTACGGTTAGTAAGTTGTCTGCTGTAGTGTATTCCTAACGGAAACCTTGTTCGATTAGTAATTTTTCAATTTGTTGTTGTGTAATAATTATTATTCTAGTTATTAATTTGTATAATTGCAACTACGGGTATATTTTTTATTGAGTAATAATTTTTCAGTCTGCTTTGATAGCCCTTCTTATATAATAGTACCGTTAGTGAGGTGCTTTTTAAGACATTTATTTAATAGTAATGCTGTTTTTCTTTCTTGTAGTAATTCGGTTATGAATCTGTTTTCTCCCGGTGCTTTATTTTTCTTCATAGCTTTTAAAGCTACCGATATTTCTCGTTCATCTATTTCCGATATATCCTTCGTACTTTACACTTAAAGCTCTTGGGATTTCTATATTATTAATGAAAACTGCTGCACATTGTTTGTAACGTAATAAAATTAATTTTCGAGCTCAAGATAAAAAGGTTAGAACGCATTACTACAGGATTTTTGTAGATTGTCAAGAGCGCAGTGTTATCTGCAAATGTTCCCGTTATACTGTGGTCAGTAGTATAGAGATCAAATGTGTAGGACAGGTACAGCAATCATCCCCAGAACGGGACTCCTAGTATAATTGAAATTTGGATGCATTATTTATTCTTGTTCTGAAATGTCTATACTCTAGATAAGGTTTTAGTAAAGAATAGTACAAAGTTACTAGTCTCACCTAGACTCACATTTAAGAAAGCTGTCGAACAATATTCTTTTGAATATAAAGTATGTTATATGCGATGTCAGTTGAATAATGGAATGTTCTGGGCGGAAACCAAATTAATATTTGAGATTAGTAGCGATGTAGTAGCAATTTTCTCAATAGTTCCAACACTTTAGACATTAAACTTATGCGTTTGTATAAAGTAATATTACTCAATTTCTTTCCATGTTTGAGAATGAAAATAATTTCTGACTATTTTTAACTCTTTAAGCCAATAATGTAGTTTTTCAATGAACTTGCAAATTGAGGGAGTCTCTTTCTTGGTAGTTATTTCGACATTTTTGAAGTTATTTGAGCTATTTGTGCTGCCTTCTTATTATTGTCTTATAAAAAGGTTTCGAATTTTTAAGAAAATTTAGTCCACTAAGGGTCTCAATTTGCTTACTGCCTAAAGGGTATCATGAGTATTTGAAGAATTTATGGGCGATGCACTGAGTCAAAAATTAATTGGTCTAGAACTGTTGACGCAATGTAATAAAGATTTTCTATGCGACAGGTAAGAGTTAGGTAAACTTATATTTAGACGTTAAAAACATTATTCTATTTTAATTCTCTATAATAATTCTGCTAATAGAATGGGAAATGGAAACAATGGTTTTTGCATGGGAGACGTTACTTGATAAGACCTTGCACTTATGGAAATCAACTTATAATATAAAAAGCTATACTCTCTCCCCAATTAATTATTGCCTATTCAATAACTACTTTATCTTTAAAAATAAATATGAGGCAGTAACTTTTGTACTGCAGGTTATAATTTTATCATTTAAGATTTATTAACGCTCTATATTTCTTATAACAAAATTAATTATTGCATCTGCAACTTAGAGGGATTTAAAACACAATCCATGTTTTATTGTAAACATTTTACTAGACTAATAAATTACTGTGTCAGCTGTTGTGCACAAATTTAAAAAGCTGTCTAACCACTTTACAACAGATTAACACAGTTTGAAAGCATTTTTCTTCAAAACCTTTCCCAAAGTTTATAACTTCGCTCTAAAATGTAAATGCTGGCCCGCGCGGCGCCGAGGAACACTTGATAGAAATCATGCAAATTTAAAATAAACCCTGTATTTGCACAAACAAAAGTAATTAAGAGTTATGCTCCCTAATACCCCAATTAGTATGCTCTGTCGGAACAATTTATTAAAATGCAGGTGGATTTAATAACTTGTTATAAAGTACATCTCGTGGTCCCTAAAGAACACGAAAGTTTGACTTTGTTTCACGAAGTGTGAATTAAAAAATTGGATTGTAGTAAATTCTCGTGCCGTCTTATTAAAACTCGCGATGAAAAGGACAGAAAGACCTGAAGCTTTTCATATTGAGTTTGTAAAGTCTTAAAATCTCAACGACTTTGACTTTTATTTACAATTGAAATAGTTTAATTTTTACAAATATTGTAATTAAAAATTTAAGCAATTCTAATCAATTTAATCATCCTTTAAATGTTAAAGTTATTTATAAAGAACTTATCAAAAGTGGTGATAATCTAATTTTTTAGCGAGGACTGTGCAAGTAATTTCACAGAATATATAATCGAATTTGCAACTCTCCCTTAATTTCTTACGAAGCAGTGCGCACTAGCGGCCAGTAACTTGACAGGGCGCCTCAATTCGCTGCTTGTAGCAGAAATTCGGATTCGCGGGCCGTATCTGCAATAACTTCATTTTGCTCTGGAGGGACGGGAAGCATAATTAGCAGAAGTATCTTCTTCAGTGTGAGTAAATTCGACAGGGATCTCGCTCTATATCTTATCTCGTAACGGCTATCCTATTTGTGCTTTTATGACTGGTATCTCAGGGCGAGATCAGATTTCGGAAACCACGGAGGAATTGGTTAGCCGCAGGGAGAACTTGTGCTGCTGGTTAATTAATTAGCATTTATGTAATCAATATTACTAATCTACAGAGCAAATGTTTATTTACAGCTTTAAGTACTTCTAATTGCAATATTTAATAAAAAATAAAATAAAATTATCAGGCTTGTGAACTAATTTTCAGTTTCCAAAGTCTGAACAGTAACAAGACTTCTGAACAGCGAAAATTGCCTTTGTAAGTGTCACAAAGTTCAAGTGTGTAAGTTGTCGCGTTTGCTCGACTAGTACTTTAATATAATCATGCTTGAAATTTTACCGCATATAATAACATTTATTGTATTTTAATATACCGGGTGTTCATAAAATGTTTCGCAAAATTTATATTACCGGATAGATCAGACCGAGACGAACAAAAAATTACAATGAAATTTTTTGATCCGAGGTCAAATAAATAAGTTATAGCCGATTAAAAATTAATTAAACGGACTAATCACAGCGCGCTCGGGGAGCTTCCTGGCCGACTGTGGGAGGTCGAGGGGAGGGGGGCGCTTGGCCGCTAGGAGGGAGCACGCAAGCGATAATGGGGAAGGCTGTGCGGCCGAGCTCGCACGGTTACCTTCAGTGACGTAGCAAAATTTTAAGTATGAGTCAATGATTGTCTTGTACTGTAATCAGCTTTCGAGTGTTGGACTCGCGCCTCGTTTATTTTTTTAATAACAAGTTCCGGAACGAGAGCAGCGCAGGGCCGAGACGATGGACCCGGTAGAATATATAATAATAGAATAAGGAAAGTCGTGGGATGTTCACAATAGATTTTTTCTGTTTCTTTGGGTTTGCAGTGTATGAATTTTAAAGGCCATCTCTGCGGATTCTATCTGGCATGTACTACCCAGTTCCACTTTAACTGCATCACTCTTTCGATAATGCTCAGTTCCCCATGTGATTTCTGTAGCTTGGTTCTCTTTTCTGAGTTTTAGGTCATGCCCAAGTTAGATGTAGTGGTTTCCAGTTTCTAATTTTTTGTTATTTATTTCTAAGTTACCGTTAATAGGGACCATGGGTTTGGTCTTGCCAATGTTCATTTTTAATCAAATTTTACTGGAAACACATTACAGTTCTGTAGTCATTATTTTTAGTCTTTCAATATTATTGCTAAAGAGTATGATATCGTCTGAATAACTTAGATGATTCAGGTAGCAATCTTTGAACTTAAAATTTTTATTTGCTAATTTCAGACTTTTAAAAACATTTCCTCGAGCTGCCGTGAATAATTTCAGTTATATATACTACTGTGTACAAATATAACCCGGAATTTTGTTATAATTTTTGAAATCCTTATTTATTCTTAAAAATCTATTTCATCACCTTGGAAGTAATTTCCCTCAGCTGCACTTATGCCAGCGAATTTTTCACTCATCAAAACACTTTGAAAAGTCTTGTTTCGGTACCTTCTTCGATTCGGCTTGAATCTCTTCTATCGTGTCAAAACGGTGTCCCCGGAGCGGTCTTTTCATTTTGCTGAATAGCCAGAAGTCACATGGAGCTAAATCAGGCGAATACGGCGGTTGCGGAACGATATGGGTGGAATTTTTAGCGAAATGGTCACGAATAAATGGAGGGTTTTTGGAACCAAACGAGATTTGACTTTTTTGAGGCACAAAAATTCCTTCAAAATGGTGTTGACTGATCCATTTGAAATGCCAACGATGTCAGCAAGCTCTCTAGTTGTCAATCGACGATTTTGGACCACCAATTCCACCACCAATTTTCGCGACGTGCTGTTCATCAGTTGATGTTCTTGGACGTCTTTGATGTGGTTCGTCTTCAACGCCTTCACGCCCTCTTTTAACATTTTATGCCATTCGTATACTTGTGTTTTAGACATAGCCTGTTCACCGAAGGCTTTTTGTAACATTCTGAGCGTTTCCGCAGAAGAAATATCATTTTTAACACAAAATTTAATCGAACTTCTTTGTTGAATATTTTCTGACATGGTAAAAATCGAAAAAGTTAATTTTGGTTGTTTACGAAAACGAGCGTCACTCTTCAACTAATTAAGATATTAACCTAAAATTTGACACAGATGTCAGTAGCAGTCCTACCAACTTAAAACTAAAAAGGTTTTAGCCCAACGAAATGCCCGCGCAGTTTAAATTACAAATTCCGGGTAATAATGACTTAACAATAGAAGAATGTCACATGCAAAAACAAACAAGAAAAAGAGCTCAAAAAGAAAGAAAAATGGGAAACAGTTAAAACGGGTTTTAGTAAAATAATAATAGAAAATGTGGAGCGGAAATAGAACAAAACAAAGAATAATTTGGAAGAGTAAGAAATCTAGAATAGCAATTAAATTTAGGAGTGATAAGAGACAACTTTACAATGATTGAGAAAACGTACAGGCGAAACACGAATCAGGATAAAGAAGTAGTGGATAGAAAAACAAGTACAATCACAATAAAAAAGGCAAGACAGGAGCATAACCGAGAAGGGGGGAGTTGGAATCTTGCAACTTAGAACATTAGATGGATAAATGGGAAGGAACAGAAATTACTATATAAATTTAATAGAACTGATATAGCCATTTTACCTATAACAGAAATTAAAAAGAAAGAGGAAAGAAAAAAAACTGAAAGGAAGACATATTTATATACTCCGGAGTGCTGAAAGAAAAATGAGTTGTAGCGGGTGTAGCATGTATAATCAGAGAAAAATATGTAAGGGACTTAAGAAAATGGAAAGGGCGCACAGAGAAACATCTTATAATAGAAGGCAAAATAGTGATAACCCTATCATTATATGGGCGTAATAAGGATGGAAAGACAGAACAAAAGACTAATTTTGGGAAGTAACGAATGAAATATCAGACACAACTAAAAGTAAATATATATACATATGCAACAGGATATTCATGTCTGGGAAAAGAACAAACAAAATAGGGAATAATAGGGAAATATGTAGAAAAGAAAAGAAATAATAACGCACTAAGAATAATAGAGTATTGCAAATTGAATAATAAAATAAAAGCGTTCACAAATATAAAAGGCAAGGAAGGATCTACACTAGATTACATAATTATAGAAAAGCAAAGCAGAATTATAGTAAAAGGCGTATATGTAACGACAGGGCTAGAAATAACATTAACAATAATGTGAATAAAAAATTACGAATAAATTAGAACTCACACACTAAGAAAAGAAAAAATAGCAGTTAAATACAAAGAAATTATAGAAATTAAAATAAATATGCAAGATATAACAGATCGATGTATAAAAGAAACGTGGAAATAATTTAAACAATATATTAGAAGAAGCAAAACAAGAGACAAACTTTATGATGAAGCCAAGAGATAAGCCAGGAAATAAAACAGAAAAAATTAAAATGCAAAAGTATCTAACACTTAGAACAAAAGAAAACCATAAAGAGTATAAAAAACCAAAACTAATAGTCAAAAACAGAGTTAAAGGACAAAAACAGAAGAGTTAAGAAAACTTCAGACAAAAATAGAGAAAACAATAAGGGCAACGAAAATTATTTTATAAAACACTGAAAAATTTAAGAGACACAAAAACAAGAAATGTATTAACAATTAAAAATAAAGAAGGAAAAATATTAATTAATGAATTTTGGAAATATGGAAAATAAATTGAATCAACGAATGATCATCTAGAACCGGAAGAAATCTTTTTACTAACGGACATTATGAAAGCAATGCAATCTCTAAAAAACGGAAAAGTAGGTTATTATAAAATAACAGCTGAAATGCTAAAGAAGGCAGCAGAACTTCTATTCTACAAGGCAGAGCTTAATGCAAGAAAAGATATGAAAGGTTTGGCAAAGAGAAAATGAAGTTCAAAACAATATAAACGTATAAAAAATAATATTAGAAAAAAATGAGAAAAACAAAAATTAGAATGTCTTAAGACAGTTTTCAAACTTATATTAACATATGAAAACGAAACTTGGGTACTAGATAGAAAAACAAAAGAAAAATACAGACAATAAAGATAAAGTGCATGAGAACAGTCACAAGAAGAAACATAAAAATAAGAGAAAAGCTGAAAGCAAAACCATTAATGGAATTCATAGACGAAAGACAACTAGGATGGTGGGGCCATTTGCAATGAATTTAAAGAAAATATTTGGTTAAAAATATATGGGAGGCCAAGGTAGTCACTAAAAGAGGTAGAAGCAGACCGAAAAATAGTAGCAGTAGAAAAACAACTAGCAGAATAGAACAGAATGAAAAAAAATTGTAGAAAGAGAACGAAAGAAACTATATTTCTATACCGAAAGATAGACAGGATATGAATTAGAAGCTAAACAATGCTTTATGTAACAGATATTACAATAAAAATGAAAATAACATAAAAATTACACTTTATTGCTAAAAGTGCAGAAGAAAAAATACCGCAGTATGAAGCAAACCCTCAGCTTAAATAACTTTTCTGTTTCTGTCTTTAATTTTTGTTTTCGTAGCATAAAGCTGCATTCGACGCGCTACATTTATGCAATTAACTAGAAATCGTGTCGCCAATATTAAGTCTGAACGCATTCGCTCTTGACGCAAACCTCTGCATGCATACCGCGTCCGTTTGCGCTACGTGTTCGTGTTTCTGTTTGCCCGCTTTGTTCTACAAATCCTTTCTTTTGACAACTTGAGAGGCCTTACTTTGTCACCCGACCGCGACTAGGTCTAAAAGTGCAGGTGCGGAAGTGAATACTAACACCGCGTGTGTTTGGTTTAGCAGGTTTGTCCATCGAAGAACACAAATAGTAAACGAAAAGTCAATAATGTTCAGCTGGCGTAAAATTGCGTCTAGAGCGCATAATGTATTCTAGCCATTATCGGCCGATTTTCTCTAAAGGTGCAGATAAGGTGAAGTATTCGATTTTGCGGAAGCTGCCCGAAGACAATTGGATTGCCTTCCAATTTTAGAGCGGCTACAAGAAGCGTTCGCGGTTTGGCCTTTTATTCTTATTTTAGGCCGTACTCCGTGGAAAATATATTTAGAAAATTTTATTCTTATTGCGGTTTTACCGTTTTGCATATGGTTCGTAATACTTTTTATATAAAATGAGAAGTGTTTTAAAGAAAAATTTATCAAAATGTTACCATGTATAATATTTTATCAGTCACATACTTATTTATTTATTTATAATTGCGAGTAACATAAGAAATGATCTAGTTTATAAAGTAGATTATCGCAACCTAGAAATAAACCACACAACTCTTTGGAAAATTTCTTGTGCGGAATTGTTGACATTTGATGTTAACAACTACTGTACCATGTTTTAGCCTTTTGGTATATGCAGAATTGTTTTTAGATGTTGCTTTATTTAAAAAATTTATTGTACGCTATTTATAACAAAATTTAGTTATAAAATTTGTTTTTAATTTTAAAACTTATTGTATATTAAATTAAGAATACTATAAAAAGTATATTTTAAATTAAAAACCCTACTACTATAATATCAACATCAAATGGTAGTAAAAAACAATTTTATCACAAATTCAAACCAGAAGAATGTACGTCAGAAACTGTTCACTTGGGTTGCTGTATATATTCTAAGGCAAGGTGTAAAAGCTCTTATATAGTTTCTGTATTTCCATAAGTTGGACGTTTGTGCTGCCTAATTGCTTTTAAATTAATTTTAAAGTGTGTACTTTTTGAAAAGTAATCCAGGATTACATTAAGGTATTACTAATCTCTTAACAATAGAGTTAAGTGTAAATAGATATGAAATAAACTTTCTTAAAAGCTATTATAAAGGTATTTCAACTACCCCCTATAGGTGATGCATCGTGCAGTTGGTTCTTGGGTTATAAGGTTGTGGTTGGTGTTCAGAAACTCTTGACGTTTCGTCCACAACTGCGGCGGACATCTTCAGAAGAAAATCTTCTAAAAATTAAGTGACTGTCAGGTGCGCTTTCGCTTTTATACTCGTGCGAGTATGGTAGGGATGTTGTTGACTTGACCGGAATGGTAGATAATGTAATCGAGCTAGTTGCTGACGCCAGTTGGATCGTTGCAGGTAATATTTTGGCATTTTTTGACCCCACTTGCCCTTTCACCGTATCGCGGTTTGTTTTTTGCTTCTTAAGAGCTATAAACCAAGATTTAGGTAAATTGAATCCGTCGTTCCTGTTAAAATTATTTTTATATATATAAATTTCCACCGCCTCTCTGTATAATCTCGGGTAGTAATTCCTACAGTTGGATAAAACTTGTGTTTCCCCGAATTCTATCTTGCGGTTAAAATTTTACAAAGCATGTTCAGCAACTGCTGATCTATCGGGTTGATTAAGGCGTAGATGACGTTTGTGTTTTTTTATCCTAGTGGTAATCGTTTGACTCGTGGTCCCAATGTAGACTTGTTTACATGAACAAGGTATGCAGTATACCCCTGGTGTATCCTCTAGGTTGCTTGTATCTTTGGCTGGTCAAAGCAAATCCCGTATCTTGGTGGTTTCCACCTTATGTTTATTGAGAATTTTCCCTATCCGGTCCGAAACCCTGTTAAGAGAAGTTAAAAAAGCTTTGGCTGCCGTAGCCGATTTCGCTTATGTTTTTCGTCCGTGTTTATTAGTTTTAGTTTCTATATTTACCTCCGTCCTCGAGTAGCCACTCCCTTGTAAGGCTTGTTCGAAATGTTTTAATTTCTTATACAAAAGCTGTGATAGACATATATGTCGTGCTCGATCTAACAATGTTTTCGCAACCGTTCTTTTTTTACTTGGTTGGTGATTCGACTGCTTATGAAGGTATCTGTCCGTATGCGTGGGTTTTCTATACACTTGTGTTGTAAATGTCCATTCTCCGATCTCAGAAAGCAATCCTATCGTTTGATTACAGTTTTATGGTAATCTGTATGCTTGGGTGTATAGAATTCAAGTGTATAACAAATTCATATCACGAAAATGTCATCGACTTATCGCGGGTTTTAATGATGCTGATCTCTTTAAACCACTTTCTCCATGCAGTAATTGGCGATTACAAGGCTAAGTGGGTTACCTATTGCTACCCCGTCTTTGTGTTCGTAATATACGCCCTGCCAAACAAAGTAACTGGACGGAAGGCAATACTGAAATAACTGTAAAACATATTTAAAAAAATTTTCTTCGAGTGATCCACGACATCTTAAATCAGTACTTTGATAAACATGAAAACTGACCATTAGATTTTCCCCTTTTAGCTGGATCCCTTGAAGGTGGTTGACAAAATGTGCGGAGTCCTTGATGTAACTGCGGGTATAACTATACTACTAATAACCCTAGAACCAACCACACGATGCATCATAGCACTGGTCGTGAAGGTCTTTGCATTTATTTACCCCCTATAGGTTACTGAAAATAAAATTTATGTATGCAAAATAATATTTCGCATATGCATTTATACAAAATTGTAAAAAATGCATGCATACAAAAATATGCACTTTGCATATACTCCTAGCTCTAGTAATAAATGAACAAAGAGAATTATTATTGTATTAAGTGTATTCAGTTATATTATCCAAAGAAAAAGACAATTTTAAAAAAGTTGTGTATAGTAATAGGAAATAAGTCGTTCCTATTAGCGCTTGATTTGGAGCCAAAAGTGGGGTAAATTTTTACCGATAATTTTAGTTGTATTGCAGTATCGATGGTATCTATATATATTTCTATTATATAGGGTGATCCAAACTGTGTAAAGTACAGACTTGGCAGTTACGTATAAAATATGATGTCCACCAAATGCTCTCTGTGACTTCGAGAACATGCGACCATTCTTGTAGCCAAGTTTTCTGTAAAGCTTTTGTTGACTGTGCTATATGTTTAGATATCCACTACACAAATTTAAACTCTAATGTTCACAGAACGCCAACGACGCTCAACTTAAGTTCTAAAGTTCAATTTATTTTATTTTAATATTATAAATATTCTGATAGTAGCAACTAATAATTAAGGAACATAATTTTAGCAGCTAACAGTAAATGAAATTAGACGTTTTTTTTCAAAACGTACATCTACCCATAATCTTATGTAATGTATTGGAAAAGATAATACTTTTTTGACTGTCAAATAATTATAACTAAAATTAGACTCCTTAGTGGAAAAAAATTGCCACTGTTATCTAAAAGTTCAACATGCATGTAATTTTACAAACTGTATGACTGCCTTGTTTTTTATGTTTTACATAAAAATTCGTCTCCTATGTATTAATAACAAAGATAAAATTTTGTGCTCTATATTTAATATAATAGTAATGGTATTTTAAAATCAATTTTGAAATGGCCGACAACCGAAGAAAATTAACTCTTTCACATATTAGTAATTTGGTCAATTGTTAGATTTACTTAACTAATTTTTTTTGAAAATTGGAAAATTTTGTTGGGATATGGTTGAGAGCCATGAAAACGAATTTCTCAATAAACTCGTCGCCAACAAACAACTGTGTTTTGAGGGTGAGCTTCAAAAGTTGGTGCAAGTACATAAATTCTTGTATACGTACGCAATGCTTTCTTATATCTGATTTTTTATACTACAATCAGAAGTTAGGTTTGAAACGATTTGAAAAGTATTTTAGGGAATCTGAATTTTTTAAGAAGCACTTTAAAACCGGTAATATTTTTACTATAAGTAATCGAAGGTTTTAACTAATTGTCAATAACAATACGGCAACTAAAAGGACATTATTATGTTTGAAACCTAGATAAAATCATATTTTAAAAGCAATATCCTGCATAACTGATTTTGAATCAACACATTGTAAATAAAAATATAGACTAACTGAGAAAAGCAGTACAAGAAAAATAAAAAACTAAGCAGTACAAATAATAAGATAAAAGTACAGATATTTAACTATAAAGAGACCAAACTAAATCTTTATCTTTAAAGGTTTTGTTTTCTTCTTATATTATTTTTTATTTTTTACTCTTTTAGTAAATTCTGCGGTAACATTCTTTCCTCTTTCCTTTATCTCTAAACATTATGTTAAACATACATTGAGTATTCGATCGGGGCCAACAGAACGGCACTGTTTGGCGGTGTGCACAAGGTAGCATTTACCGGTAATAACCCTTGCCATTATTTTAGCGTCAACGTGGTTTATGACTCTTTTATTGCCGGGACGTGCAATAGCATTAGAATGCACTGGCCAAGCATTTACCATTAGTTTATGGAGCATCTCAGGTTTGTCATCTATCGAATTAAGTTGCTTTGAGTTTAAAATAAAGTTTTAACATTGCATTTTTAACCAGTTGTTACCTTTCAGTACTATTGCACAACTCAACAGTGCCCATTATACGTGTCTGCTCAATTAAGTTGATTCAGTTAATTTAATTGTGTTAGTGATAGTTTTATGCGTTTGTTAAGTTTAGGTCAAGCGTGGCTCCTATGTGTTTGTTATTGGGTATTGGCTAGTGAACAATATATAGTTTTGCGGTTAAAAGTCTAAACACAACGAAATGGGTAAAATGCCAATTTCTAAGTTTAAAGAATTTCCTGATACGGATCATAATTAACTAGAACTGGTTGACCACAACACGCGGTTTCTGACTGGGTACGTGCGTAAAACTAACATCCCGCATCAAGTAATAAACATGAAGGCAGTAGCCGATATGTGCGAACGGCTGTCCAATATCTACGAATAGAAGAACAAAACGTCGATTTTCCTCCTTTGCGAGAAATTCACCAGCTACCATTATAGATCAAATACGACCCTGAAGCATGTGACGGCGGTGGAAGAGATCGAGAAGCAAAAACTTAGGTCGCCCACAAGGTGCCCCATGCTGCCGACGGCTAAGAACGTTAGAATAATTTTAGTTAGTATGGACGACTTGAAGAAGACGATATACGTATTGTCGTCAATGCTGCTGAAAGAAGAAATACTCTACAGTGTAGACTCACTAACACATAAAGATCAATGCAAAAATAATTCAAAATGGCAACAAAGCACTGACCAAAATGGCCAATAACGTAAAATTAAAAAGTTTGGCGAGAAATTCCGCTTTTGTCAGAAGTCAGAACACAAGAGGCCAGTTGCCAAAAGTTTAAGTGGGCGTAAAATAATAACAATGGACAGGTCAACTCTGTAATAGACAGAGGCGCAGGTCAAGCGCATGGCGTTTTATTTAAGGCCAGTTCGATAGCAGACGATACACGAACTCCGGCGCGTCTTACCATTTAATTTTAGGGGTGAGACTGATTAAATAATTTTAAAGAATTTGGCCCGTTACGCGAAATTTTTGTTGAAAATATGGCAAAAATACCAAAACCAATGCACAGTAACTAAAATGACTTGTTCCACTGACGAAATCACCGCGTGGCCTGTAGATCGAAATTATTCGAATGGCCACATTTGCCAAAAGCCCGACATTATTCATTTACGCAAAATTGGCAGCGACGCTTATGTGTTCATTTCTAAGGCCAAATGTGCAAATGCCGTAAGTAGGTTGCGAATACTTATCAAAAGCATGTCGGCTGTGGAACCAAAAATATAAGGCAGAGCCATTAAAAAGGTCAGAGGCCATACAATTATGGAAATTAAGCGTGCAAAAATAAAAAATTGTTAATTGTTGAAGTGTTGAGTTTTGTGGCCGAAACTACGCTGACGACAGCAGACGAGGCCAAATCACTTCCGGCTTAGAAAGATTGAAAAAAGACTATGATAGAAAAAACTAAAACTAACTGATTAAAAACGTAGATTTTGTGGTCCTAGTTTCTCAGTTTGGTAATAAGACACCTAGAGTAGTATTTTGCACTTTACTTGGCTTTTTTTAGAACTCTAATTTTTAATACTTGTTCTACCAATTACTAGGAT
The DNA here is from genome assembly GCA_036346155.1 of Sinelater perroti. Taxonomy (NCBI): domain Eukaryota; kingdom Metazoa; phylum Arthropoda; class Insecta; order Coleoptera; family Elateridae; genus Sinelater; species Sinelater perroti. The sequence goes on from JARFIY010000265.1 coordinate 9,295,236, forward strand.
CCATTTTTAACAAATACTGTATTTGTTGTAACAGGTTACCTAAGTAATGACGTGCGGTAACTAACAGTTTCCAAATGGTGGGTAAGCGTTGACCATTGTCTCAAGTATTGAGGCGCTAAGTATGTTTTTCTATTTTAATGGCCCTGCGAATAATTCTACCGGTAGGGTGGGAGATGGGAGCAAATGTTTTGGAATTGGAAAAATTAATTGTATGTCCGGTTTCCTTGTTATGTTTTGCCAAAGCAGAATACATTTTTCATACGGCTAAAGAATGTTCGTATATACGACCAGAAATTTGTCTGTATGTTTGGCCTGTGTAGGTTCTGTCACAGTCATCACAAAGTATTTTGTAGTCACTTTGAAATGGGTGTAATGGTTCTTAGCTGAGCGGGTAAAATCAGCTATTTTATTATTGGTCGTGAAGGCAGTTTTTATGTCTTGTTTATTTGGTATGCAGTTTATTCTGTCAATAATGCCTTTGCTGTAAAGTAAAAATACTTATTTTGGCCGGGAAGGTCATGAGTTTCGAAAGTGTTATTTTTGCTAATATTGTTAATGATGTGGATCAGAAAGTTTGAGAGATTTGGTAATTAGGGATTTTACGACTGAGTGGATATGAGCAGAGTGGTTATAGGATTTTGGGTTTAGGTAACGATTAGATGAGTAGGTTTTCTGGGTACAGTTTGGTAAAAATAGCAGTTGAAAACATTTTTGGTTATGAGAGAGTCCAAAAAAGAAGGAAATTATGATGTTTGACTTTCATTGTAAACTTGGTATTGGTATAAAGTTTATTAAGGCTGGAAAGGAATTCCGAAAGGGTATCATGTCCACGAGGCTAGATGATAAGCGTATTGTAATGAAAACTTATCCAGCAGGTAGGTTTTAAGGGGAAAGAGGATTTTATTTCGAAATCGATCATGAATAAGTTAGCTACGACAGGTAAAAGTAGGGAGCCGGCGGTAGAATTTATTTTGGAAAGTAAAGCAGGTGTTAGATAGCCAATGGTTAATTGATTTGAAGGTGTCGTCTTTGAGATTGTAGTTGGGTTTTAGAAGCTGCAAGGTCTCTAGAACGAGCATATTAGTAAAGAGAGAGACAACATCGAAACTGTCTATTATGTCATCTTTACGAATGGGAACGGGCTTAAGAATTTCTAAGAACTGATAGGAGTTTCGGACGTATGGTAAGGCTTGTTCTGTAAGGGATTGAAGAATTTTTGCCAGGTATTTGGTTAAGTTGTGGGTGGGTGAACCAAAGGCCACCGATAATGAGTTGTAAGGGCGTATGTTGCTTTTATATTTTTGAAAGGCCATACAATTTGGGTATTCTTGAGGATTTCTCTCGAGGTATTAGAAGATTTTTAGTAACAAAGAATAGGTTCGAGTTCTTAATAAGGGTTTTGGTTTTCTTTTTGAAATAGGTCGTATGTAGGTCTGATGATTTTAGTAAATCGTCTATTTTGTCGATGTAGCCTGTGGTGTTGAAGACAACAGTAGCATTACTTTTGTTCGCCGGTAAGATAATCACGTTTTTGTCTTGATGTAAGGCTTTAGAGGGCTTGTAGTTCAGAAGGTTTGATATTATGTTCGGGTAACACAGCTTGTGCGTAGAACTCTGAACACGTCTTGTCTAATTTCATTGGCTATGTTTTCGAAAAATTAGATAATAGATGATTCTATCTGGGATATGATCTATTTGGTAGGAATACGATTAAGAGTGACAGCAAAGTTGAAACCTTTTCAAGAGCTTTGATAGCTGGTTCGCTTAAAGGATAATTGGAAATATTATGCACGCTGATGTTGGGGCGTGACGAATGGGTAAAAGAACCCAAATGGTTGGATGAATTTGGAAAAAGCTGAGATTATAAAAGTCTCATACAGTTGAAAGTTAGTAGTGGATGGAGCGTCTAAGCAGGGATAGTTCTGTCTTTTTAAGGATACGGGAAAAACTTAATATATAGCACTTAGTTGGCCATATATTACAAATGCTGCAAAGCAGGGTGTCAAATTTGGGGTGGAAACTGTTTCAATTACCATTATACTAGATACAGGTTCCTATGTTTTTGAAAATTAATTTAAGTACATTTTTATTTATTTTTTTAATATTTGTGGTAATATGAGACATAAAATGTATATTTTAAGTATTTCTTTCGCACTGCTCTTCAAGTGGTGTTTATAACGTGTGTTTTATTTGTATTCTATATTCTATGGTTAAATAAATATATTCTACTCAATTAATTCAGGGAAAAATATAAAATATAATATATAAAATATAAATATTCAAAAGCGATACAAAAAACATACGTTGAAGAAGTGTGGCGTAGAATTGGTTAAAAAGTTCGATTTAGATTAGAAAGGTTTCGATCGTTCAAATCAAGACAAATTTATCAATCGTTAGACCTTGATGACCTACAATAGTACAGGGTGGGTAAAACTTTTTCCCTAGTTCTACAGTGCATTGTAAATGTGAGAATGGCAACTATGACGAAAGTTGGATAGAAAGTTCCCGTTACAAAAGTTTCAGTCGTAAAGATCAACCAAAAGAAGTGTGTGCTACTGTTAAGCTCAAGTTCCATACTTGGTTTCAAATTCTCTTTCGACAATCAATTACATTGTACATACAAAACATTAGAAAAACATAATCCTTTGTCAGGAAGGAAGGTGGACAACCTCAAATTGTTCGAATATCTGAAAACATCGACGTAGTCACCTGCTCAATTTTTCACGCTCCGGTCACAAACATTTCGGGTTTCTGATTGCATTGTGCGGCTAGTTCTTTAGCAACACCTCCGTCTTTCTCCGTACAAGGTGGTCTTTATTCAAGAATTTTTAGAATGTGATATGGCATACTAACATATGGCATGTAAAGAAATGATTGAAACTTTACCGCTCGACGCGGTTGTTTTCTTCAGCGACAAGGTATGTTTTCATTTTTATTGTTGGGTAAATAAATAAAACTTTCGATTCTGGAGTGAAGAAGATTCACTAAAAGCCTTTGTATAATGATCATGTTACAGTTTGGCGAGCAGTGCCACGAATTGAGGCTATCGGGTCTCAAATCGTAAAGAACTTTGTTTTAGTTTGGAGAATGTCTGGTTTCAGCAGAATGGGATTACGGTCCATACAGTGCGAGGATCAATGTAATTTTTGAGGAAAACTTTCTTTAGGTATTTGATCTCTTTGAAAAGCAATATTCAATTCTATTCGATTTTTTTCTTGTAAGATTACCTCAAATTCGAGGTTTATAAACATCGCCCAAGAAGTAAGTGTTACTTAGAAAACATATAGATTTCTAGAGAACTAGACGCACTTTTTAAGCATTGGAAAATTTATATTGATGATAAAAGGGTATAATAGCACTAATAAATAAATTATAAGTAGTTTATATGTAGTAATTGGTATTTTAATTATCAGGTTCACATAGTAGTTAAAAGTTCAAAATAATCTACATAGTAATTGCAGTAAACATAAAACAATTAATAACAAAACAGATATAATGCAACACTTGCGTTATGTTAGTAGTGTATTATAAGGTTTTAAGATTTAATTAAAATTGTTTGTAAAATAAGTTGCTTAAATAAATTTTTAAAAAGTAATGCAACTCTCTTTTGTTGATTCATTTAAAAACGTTCGTATGCAAGCAACGCCTAGTAAATGAAAAGCTGTTTCATATGCTTTATGATTTAAGACGAGTAATTTTCTAAAAAGGAGCAGATATTACGCTGTAATATTGCTTTTCTAATAAACATTTTTAATGCACTATTGTTTCATAGCAAACATTTTACGCTTGTAGTAATTCTATTGTACAATATGAAATGTACGTATTAAGGTTAGGATGTAGTTTACCGGTAAGCAATAATAAATTTTCAGCGCTATATGTGTAATGCGTCCACACATCTAAATTGAAAAACAAGCGAGCCTATTTCTGCTCGATGGAAAAGCAGAAGCGGCTCATTTTTCTTTACTGACAGGTTACATTTGGAGGCTTTGATGGGATCTTCAACCTAATATTTGACTTATAAAACTGTTGTCGGCGAGTAAAGCGGAAAGAATGATAAAAACAGATCCAATAAAAATAGCGTTGAATCTATTTGTGTGCGAGATGTGACTGATGTATTTATGAAACTTATAGGACGTAAAAAGGTTTTGATCTAGTCTAAAAATAATTAATTAAAATTCTTTAATCTCTTTATAAATTAAAAAGGAGATCTTAGTTTAATGTGATTTTGATCAAGTTTTTTTATTGTATTGAAAGTGCTAGAACGCAAATGTAACTTTTTTATTGCGATATACATTACATCTAATAGTGACAGCTGGTACACAACTTAAAATTCTAAGCTACAATTGTAAATTGTTGTTATTTTATTCATATGTGCGCTATGAAATAGAACATGGCATAAAGTTTGGTAGTTACCGTTTATCTTTAAGCCGGAAATTGCAAAAATCTCGTCTCGTGAAATTTAAAGCAGTTTTTAGCAAAAAAAGTCATTTGCCGGTGGCGCATCTCAATTCTATAGAGTCAATTAAGGCGTATAATAAGTTATTTCAGTTGTTATAAGTTTCATTTGAGTATTTCAGGAGGGAGTCGCCTATAAGAAGTTAGAGGTATTATTTGATGCTGGCTCTATATCTGACAGTTTGGGTTCATAATTTTTCTTAACATAACGCGAGGAGTGTTTATACAATGTGTCTTAAAAGAAAGTTTCTTTTTGAGGTAGTTAGTCTGTTAAATTTTTTATTTATTATTAAATACAGACAGATTGAAAAATTACTTTTAAAAATAATGCCATCTAAATGTGATCATCCATACTGGCTGCACTCTATTAAACGAGAAACAAAACTTCTAAGCACTGCGCGGCACGTAGTCTCCGTAAATGGCTGTCATTTTTTGACGGATATTTTTTTTGGATCGAACCCAAGAACCCGGATTGCTGATGTATAGTCTTGATTTAAAACATCCCAACAAGAAAAAATCTATAGGAGTCACATCAGGGCTACGCGGAGACCTGTTTATATCACCTTTTTGGAAATAAATATTTGAATGAAAATTATACGAACCTGTGTTAGAAGTGTGCGACGTTGCTCCATGCTGCTGAAATAATGTTCTTTGATTATAGCCAGCGAAATTTTGTAGTTCGCTACAAGAAATTGTTTAGCGTCTCCACATAACGTTCTGAAGTCAATGTTAACACGCGGCCCCTTTCATGTTTAAAGAAGTATGAACCGATTCTTTCGCGCGCTGACATTGCAGCCCATACAGTGACTTTTGGTGAATTAAGTGGTGCTTGCATTGTGGGTTTGTAGAGCTCCGGTAACGGCAGTTCTGTTTGTTAACGTGCCCATTGAGATAGCAGTGTGCTTCATCCGAAAACAAAATGTTGTTGAATGAATTGAAATGCTCAGTTATACAGTTAACGAATTGGCGTCTCTGAATGGCATCGTCGGCCTTTAATTCTTGCACCAATTGAATTTTATAAAGGTGCAGGCACAAATCTTTGCGCAGAATGCGGTGTAATGATGATCCAGATACATTTGACTGTTTACGAAGAGTCTGTTTTTGTTACTACTTAATGACCTTGGTTGCCTCGACTTAGGTTTATTCATAGTTGAAAAGTCTTCTTCAAACTTGCGCCTCCATTTTCTGATAAGAGAAACACTTGACGCTTGGTTTATGTTATGCAAATCATAATGATTACTGAACTTTCTTCGTGCAATAATGATCGAATTATTGACTTGGTAAAATTCTTGCAAACAAAACGCACGGTCCACTCCCGAGAAACGCTCCATATAGACTACATTCTCAAAAGCCGCATTACCGGTTGGATCGTTACGTTCACGCAATGAGCCAATCAAATCAAAATTTTCTTTTGGTGCACCTAGTATTTTGTTTATAATAACGTAGTGATTGCAAAAATTGTACGATTATAATATTTTCTGAAGTAGACAATGGACAAAATTATCTTATTTAGCTTATTCTTTAAAATATTTATATATACTCATAAGTTTAGTGTTTCACTAATACTAATACTTTAAGTAATTTGCCAGCCAGAAGAGCTCGTTAATATAAGAATTACATTACTGCATATGTGCAAAGAGCAAGCAGAAGTAATCTAAAAATATAAAAACAAAGTAACTGTTACCTTAGTTCGGGGTCGTCCAAGTAAATCCTGATTTTCTGGGTTATATTGTAAAATTCCTTATTGCATCACACAATCAACCTACGATTGTCTACAAAATAAACCGAAAATTGTTCTTATCTATACTATGCTCGAATCCTTTCAAGCCGAAAATCTCCCAACAGAAATTATTACACAGTTTGCCTACAAAAAGACTGAAGTTTATGATGTAGCCAAGAACTACAGGAAATTTGACTACCCAAAAGAGGTAACTGCTGACAGGTCAACTCATAGCAAACGATATGATTGCAAAAAGTAATAAATTCGTCTACAAGTTGAAAGAGAAAATTGGCCAGGATTCTGGGCGAGGCATGACTGACTTGACAAAAGGATAAGCGTAATAGGTGGACGGTCAGTCTAGCAGTGCATCAGGATTCGCATCATTGCTTGAGAAAGAGAAGATGGACAGGAAGTTAAAAGCCCAAGCACTGATAAGCTATATATTGCATGACAGCGCTGCCTTCCTGAGATCTTTTCGAATGGAAAGAGCTTTATCCAACACAGGAAAGTGAATATACAAAAATGATTGTTGGACCTTCTAAGATACCTCTTAACTGCCTGCTGCTATACATTCAAAGTTTCCCGACACTGTGACAGTGCAGAAGCTTATCAGCAGCAAAGGGGATGTCATGGCTCACGCTCCCCTTCTTTGAGTGAGGCCTGAGGGTGACCGTCTATAGATATACCAACATACCGCATAAAGTTGTCAAGCCTTGGACCACCTCCAAGGCTGGTCGGGAGTATGTTTTTTAGCACAGCTCTAATCCGCAATGCAAGGAAGATCCAAGCATGGCTATATAACAATTTATGGTACTACTGGTTTACCGGCTTGTGCCTATCTTTTAGCCTTGAGTGCAATCTCCCCCACTACTACTAAAGGTAATTACACATATGGTTAAAGAAGAAGCCGTATTGGTCTGCAGCAGGTTTAAGTTTTATAATTCTCAATACTTTTACTTCAATTTTGCTAAATTTCATGTAAATAAATATAATTTTTCTTGCATTTTATTTTATTGTATGTATTTATTTATTTCCCTAGACGAAAGAAGGGCTATCTAAAGACGACCAAAACGTTACTTTGTCTATTAATGTCTAGCTATTTAGCATTAATTTATAAGACTCAATTAACACAATACAAGTTTTTACTAGTACAAATCGTAGTTTGTATTTTAAAAGTTAATGAGAAACGCTACACAAAAAATAATTGAAAATTATTGTCTGCACAAGATAGTAATAAAGTATTTTTGTTCGAATAATTATGTTACCTGGAAGTAATTTTTTTAATGATGGTTTGTATTAATATATTTAGTGCCCTTGTAATGTCGATACCTTTTTAAATAAATATTTTTGCTTTTGATGAGCGTACAATATTTTACTGGCTACTGAAATAACGTTTATCGTGCCTATTTGCTAAGGGTAATAGTTTAAGAAAATTTCTTGTTGGATTTGTATCTCATTGAAAGCACCGACTTAGACAAGGTTTGCGTTGAGATTGTCGCTCAGCGGGGGAATTGTCGGCGATTGCCTCGCCTATATCTCCTTTATCGCTTTGTTGCGTCCGAACAGTTACATATAGAGCCTCATGTGCTATGTACAACAAAGAGTCATAAAGCCCCAAATAAGTAGAGCGAAAGTATCCATTGCAAGATGTCGCGAGCTCTCACTGAAAACGGATTAGATATCGGGTAAAAGCTCGAAATAATGGTAAATTTGAAACGATAGACCAAAATTAAAATTTAGGGATTTTAAGCTTTTTTAACAACTAGGCATAAAAATGCTCAATCAATTTTTCATTTTGTTTTGTCACTAGTTGAGTGTTCTGGCAATTTTTTAGGTTTTATTGCTTTTATCCATCATATGGTTTATAGAGGGTTAATTTTAGTGATATATAGCTTCTTTAAACAGCAGTTATCATTAATTCGCCTCTAGAACGGACTATTATTTTAAGTTAATATTTGCTTTTTGTAGACTTTTTTAATTGTACGGTGCAGTACAGGCAATTACAGTAAGACACAAATTGTTGCTCGGTTGTACGATATAACTGTGCAATTGATAAAAGGTTTCCTACTTAGAAATTACTCTGCTGCTTAACCGCAGCCGAGTTTAAAGATAAGAAGGAGAACAAGTTAAGAGAAACTAAAAGTATGGTGCATATAACGGTGCTTCATTGAACTTAAATGTGTCATTATATTAAAAAATTAAAGATCAGATTTTTTACTTTCAAAATTTTATTTGGCTGTATTTTCAAATTATAAATATTTCAAAAATGAAAACTTGAAAGAGCAGAACAGCATTTCATATAATATTGTCAATCGATCACAAAAAGCCTTCACTGCTCTTTTTGAATTAGATTCTTATTTTAAAGTAAATATAAGGTATTTATTTTAAAAAGTAAAATTTAGAGAGCAGCGAGTTATACTCTGATAATATTATTGTACGCGTTTCAGTTATATTTATATTCTATATTCTATATATTTATAGGCAAATCGTACAACAAAGTTGATCATTTGTAGAATCGTAAACAGAAGCAAAAACAATAACCCCTTTATAATCAAAAGGATGTACTAATTAATTTTAGTAATAGATATTTGAAACAAAATCGGTATCTCATTATTATTTTTCGGTAACAAAAAAGGAAACTAGATAATAGTTTTATCGAAGGAATAATAATGTTAGCAGAAATTATAAAAATGTATAAAAGCTGCAAATATATATAAAATATGGAAAAAAGCACAAAAAAATAAAAATATATTAAAAAACATTACAAGTGTAAGCACAGTGCGCTAAAAGTTTATAAATTTGCTACAAAATGATAAAAACCAAGTTAAGTATATACAAGAGGAAGTAATTATTACCCAAAGACTTTGTTCTAATTTACCAAAATAAGATAAAACATTCTGTAACAAGTTGGTTTGTAAACATATTATACATCGTAATTTAAGTTTGGTTCGTGCATCAAAACGGAACAGACGTGTTGTGTTTGTATACTTGCGGCAGCGATCACAGCTTGATTAAGGTCTAATATATTAATTGATTATTTTTTTATTTGAGTTTCCACTTGAGTTTTGTAAATGAGGGTACATGTTAAGTGCTTTGAATCCGTCGAAATACCAAGTGTTATGCCTGGGATGTTGGCGAGAGATGCGGTACAAGGCAAGTGATAAATTATTTGCTCATAAAGCAGAACAAATGTCGTCACTTAATGACTATTTTATACACCTGCCGCAACTCCCTGGAGCAAAATAAATACTGCCAAAACATTTCAAATGACCAGGTAATGTTTCAAGCACATAATCCTGAATTATACTTTATTATAATAAAAGCACTAATGGAAAGCAAAACAGAACTTCGCACCTATAAGTACAAAAAAGACTGTAATTTTAAAGTAGTGTTTTGGAAAATACATTGTTACTGACAGAAGGTTATAATAAGAATCGCCGAAGAACATGGATACAAAGTACAAAACGTATGCAATATAAGACAAAGAAGCACTAAAAGTAGCTACAGTTATTGTTTGTTGCAATTGCGTTGGATGAGAGCACCATTAAAAGAAATTATATAATAAAAAATCATAAACACAAAAAAAACATCAAACCTTCAACCCCTAAAAGAGAAAACCGAAATGCACAAAATGTCAGATACGATTCTAGAAACAGCTTTTCAACAGAAATCCTCGTTGTGTAAAATGTGAAGGTAATCTTTTAATTACTAAATGTCACAATAAAGAAAAAAGTAAGGATCTAAGATGTGTAAACTGTGTAGAAAATCACCCAGCCAATTGCAGCGGTTGTTTTGTACACAACTCCAAAATAATAAAATGTTCTGCATTTTGAAAAAAAACAAATAAATGATAATCAAACAGGTTAAAGAACGTCTGATTTATAAAATCAACCAGTCTCATATGTCCAAATGGTTAGAGAAAATCAGCAATTTGTCGATTATGTACAGATGTTGCAACAAAGCACATATGCAAATCAATATTTATACTATTATAATCTTTTACTGACAGTAGTCTTAATCAAATAAGAGCCGTCAAACAAAACTTAATAAACTTTGTAATCTTGGGTAGGAACTAAAATAATTTATATCAAACAATAAGCTAGATATCATAATAATATTCAAAGCCCATTTTACTGAACATTTCTACCTAAAAATTTATAATCATTCTACAGTACACATCACCCCGAGGGTATTGCATATGAGAGTCTTCCTGTCATAATACAAAATTTGATTAAATATATGAATCTGTAGAAATACAACTATGACTATATGGAGGCAACAAGTGTAAATCTAGAAAATTGGTTAGAAACCTTGACAATTTCTGCGGTATATTCCAAACTTAAGCATGCCATAAAACAAAAACAATTTAATTTTTTTAGTACTCTTGCAAGCAAGTTTAATGCAACAAGAAACTATAATGCTAAACATCATAAATAGGGATATAGGGCGATTGTACCCAAAGGAAGAGATCTGCTGAAAGCAAAGGAAAAGAGCAACGTTCATACTTTGCCAACTGTTTAACCTACCTATTGGCCCACAAATATCAACAAACTGCCTGATCTCATTAACTAATATGTAGTAAAGGGCATATTCCAAAATTATCTTAAAGCTGAATATAACTTAGATCTGTCATCTATTTCATCACAACTATGCTTAATACTCAGGTACTTAATTGCTGCAGATATCTAACATTATGCAATAAGAAAACTAATTATGGGTGTATAAATAAGTTCTCAGCTTTTTCCTGCAAAATTAAAGTTTTATTTAAAAACAAACAAAAAAAGCTTAAGTATCAAAGTGCTCTTCGTTGGCATCGATGAGCTTTTGCTATCTTTCCCTGGTGATAGAAGTCCACCGGCTTCGCGACGATAAAGTTATCGATGCATTTTCGGACTTCTTCTGTTTTGAAATGCGTATCAGCCAAGTGATGCCGGAATAAATGATAATCGGAAGGGGCCATACGCCGCATGTGGGAGAAGTTCCCAGCCTAACGCGTCTGCAGCTCATCCGTGTCAAATGTTTGAGGGCGTCCAGCGCGTGGTTGATCTTCAAGACTAAACTCTCCTCCACGAAATCTTTGGTACCACTTTTTGCACGTTGCATGACTTACAGCATTCTCACCATACGCAGCACAAATCATTTCGGTGGCTTCAGCAGCGTTTTTCTTAAGATGAAACGCGAAGTGGAAAGAAAATCGAATATCCTCTTTTGTGATTGCCATCGTGAATACAGCTGATTATTGAAGTTATGTGCATCAAACGCCAAATCGCATGATGTTTCGAAAGACCAAATGTCATTGCTTTAAAACCGCAAGAGCGCGGACTAATATGTTACATGTAAACGGTGATTTGTGTCCTGTGAAATCTAAAGCTGAGAACTTATCACATTCAAGTACCACTTCAAATTAAAAACAATATTTTAAACTCAGTTGAACAGTTAACTATAACCATCCAACAAGTTTATCAATTGAGGAGTGCCTCAAAAAAGCGTAGTGGGACCAACTACAAATCTGATAGTAATAGCCACTTTTGCCGACGATACAGCTATTATGGCTTTTCACAACTCTATTTATGCATTACTATGTTACTACACCATTTAAATAAAATCCAAACTTGGCTCAAGAAATGTTGCACTAGAGTGAATAGATCTAAATCAAGCTATGTGATTGTCACTTTACGCAATGAGACTTGAACAGTTTTTCTAAATTCCTCAACTAGTTTTACAGACAGAAGATGTGAAGTATCTAGAAATTCATCTTGACACCTACCATTACAAAGTTTTACTTTCACCTTAATACCAATGCAGTAGACTTTTTACATGATGAATACAGGACACGTAGACTTTAAATTAAACGAACAGATTTGGATTAAGTTTGAGCTTGTCTGTATTTGTTATAATTATAATTTATTTACTCATTATTATATTAATCAAGACGGTTGTATTACTGGATACTACCGTACAGATTAATTGTTTATGGCATTGTAATTGTTATATATTTGATATATAATTTACTGAATTGCTAGTTATTTAAGACACAGTTCGAGTTGTGCTTTTAAGTGGAAAAGATGCATTACCTACACTGTAGCTAAATAAAAAGGTCAGATACATTTATTTATTCAAATTAAGATGGATAAATATGTGCTTGCCGCAACTGTCATGCGACGTTGCGACCTAACATGGCGACGGTGTGCTGCTAGCCCGTAAGGTCTTACGGGATCAGTACCAGTATAAAGTACTCTATAATGAGACCCAGGCCGCGTTTGACTTCAAAGCGCGGGGTTGTTAACTGGAGTGCCGAGAGCGAATTGACTGCTAACGATATCTCTAACCTTTAGGTGAGTGATATTACTTAAGTATTTATATTAGTTGTATTACTTATTTATATTTTCGTTCTAAAAATACCAAATAAGAAAGAATGTCTTTCAATTAACCTACTAATTATATTATGGATCAAACACAAGAACAATTAACACACCAACAAAAATATAATATATCTCATTAAATATATCCTACAGTTTCCAACTTATTTATATTCACAAGTAATGACAACTAAATCAAATTTTAAGCACGCAAAACAATCATACTATAACTTGCAAATTTGATCCAACAAAAAGCATAATTTTAGGCCAAAAAGAACAAAACGACAAAAAAAAACAGCCCTGATTTAGAGAAACAACTGAAACTACCAACAAATTTGTTTCCTTATTTAAAGAATTAGTAAATCTTAATATAGAAACTGACAAAAAGGATCCAATATTAAGTTTTCATAACTACACAAGTCGAATATATAAAATAAGTTTCCCAAGAGCAACTATTATCTTACAAAATAAACCAATCAAGATCCAAATCAAAAGTACTACTCATCAAACAACTTGCTCTAAAAACACAGAACTCTACACTTATAAGCATAAGACACACAAAGGACTATTGCAAACACAATCCTAGATATGTAAAATGTACGAAATTTAATAATACAGCGGAGTGTACAAAGAAAATCAAAGACAACAAAGTGAATGCCGCGAATTGCAACGAACCTCACCAGACTAATTACAGAGGTTGCATAGTTTACAAACAGCTGCAGGAGAACCTGTATCAACGACTAAGAATGGATAACATAAAACCCTATAAAAAGTCATACAATAAATCAGAAGTAATACCAAGCACATCATGTGCAGAAAAAACAAAGAACCAGATAATACTAATCAAATACAACATTTTGGAGAATAAAAAAAAACTTCAACTTTAACTATTACGACACAATCCACAAATTAATAACATAGAAGAAGAATCTGATTACTCTAACGGGGATAATCATAAATCTGCTCACAACGCTTTAATAAAGTGTCATAATGGCATAATTACCCAAAATAAACGACATAGAATATGATTGCTGGAACTCATTTCAATAAACCTGCAAAGCTTGCAACGCATAGCGAAGTGGCGAAGCAGTCTCCCAAATTTTTGAAATCGCGTTTCCGGGTTAAAGGTCAAGTAGAATTTCAGAATTTTATGTTTAAATTAGTCAGTGTCCAAAGACGAGTTGAATGATATGCTACATGTCCTATGTTGCTATTTTGAAAATTTGAAATCGTAAAAAAACGCTGACCTTTGACCAATCAGTTTCAAAATCACTAGAAAAGAAGAATTTTTGGTCACCTGTCGATTGGTGATAACAGAATTTGGAAATTCCCAACCGTTCTCCAGTTATTGCTCGGACGGACGGACGGACAGACAACATGAAGTTAGTGACTTCGCTTCGCTTCGCCACTTAATAAAAATAAATATATTAGATTTTCTAATATAGTATTGTAATACAAAACATTGGGTGGTACGGTCTGTGACGTAACTTATTTGAAGCAACTTCAAACATCACGAACTTACAAAATACAAAAAAAGCACTATTAAACTACAATTACAAATAGAAGATAAAATCTCGAAAATGTAATACTCACTTAAACGTATAATCGTTCAAGAATATTACACTAATTTTTTTAAGTCTTTGGGCAGCCGATTTCTAGTAGCAGTGTTGACCAATAGACTACAGAAAAACTCTAGATCTGGTAGACTTGGGTATCATAAAGGGATTAAACGCACATCAGTGTACTATAACACTTTGGAACTACGCGGAAGATTACTTAGCCATCATAATGACTCTATATTGGAATATAACTAAAATCCAAAAACAACTCTAACGTCATAATAAATACACAAACTGAAAATATTTTTAAAACACAGTAAAATACTTAGTAATACACATGTTCGGTCAACAACTGATCACATCATAAAACAATAAGTAAAAATATTCACTGAATTAATACAACAAGCATTAATGGAAGCTGCTCCTAGCTTACAAAAATACAAAAAAATTAAAAGCTACCTCATAAGAGAGCTCTAAGTAAAACCACCGGGCAATTAAAGAAAATCCTATTACAACATAAAAACCAAGACATATTAGGAGGGCCTAGAAAACTTCACTGCAACAGTAGAAACATATTGTTCTCTTTGGAAAGAATTGAGAAAAATAAAAAAAAATTCTATTTATACCTGCTATTTAAAAAAGATGGTAAGTGGGGTCAAAGCAACAGACTGCATTTGTCAAGAGTTTACTACTCAAATCTTTATCTAGAAAGACGGTAGATAAAATAATAAAGAAAATCAATATGACAAAGCCCCAGGGGACGATTATAAAGCAACTACCAAGTACGACTATAGGTAAATTATCGGGTGAAATAACATTGTGTAAGCCTATAAATCTACCTTCTATATTGTCAAATGTTCTTGAAAAACCAATTCTGCGTAGAATAATACCGATCTTAGATGAGCAAAATTAATTTTTAAGCAATAATTTGGTTTCCGAAGCCAACACAGAACATAGAATAAGTACACAGGATAGTAGACAAAAAATACAGATGTTTGAAAGGGAAGAGAAACTGTTCTGCAGTATTTCTAGACGTAATCGAGGCCTTTGACAAGGTATGGTACCAAGGATTATGCCACAAACTAAAAAAATACTTCCTTATTCAGATATTAGAGCTCTTGTGATCAGAACAACACTTTTTGATAAAATACACAGAAGAAACTACAAATCCCCAACTTGCTCACATCCCGATCGATCACAACGGCTACATATCCTGTCCTAGCTTCCTATGTTAAACCACAATTGGCATTTAAATATCTTTAAGCCCATCTGGACAAAATTAAATAATGGATTAGAATATAGCCAATTCAAGTAAATGAATCTAAATTTCAACATATTACTTTTACTATGAGAAGAAAAAGCTGGCCACGGACAACAACTATATCGCAACAACTGAATCAGCCAAGTGCCTCGGACTAAATCTTCATATCAGATGGACTTAGGAGAACAGACATATTCAACAAGGGCAAATAACTTGGGGCTACTTATACTAGTTAATCGAGAAAAAATCCAAACTTATCTTTGGAAAACAAACTACCAATTTATAAAGTGGCCTTAAAGTCGGATTTATGGGACCTCCTTGTGGAGTACTGCGTCTAAATCCAACGCGGAAATTCTCGAACGGTTTCAAGGCAAAGTGCTTCGAACAAAGGTTCAAACCCTCCCAGTTGTCTGTACCGTTTCAACGATAGTTACCTTATAAAATATAATTGAAATAAAGTGATAGTAACTTATTTGTCGTACTAAGTTTCGCAGGAATCCTGCTCAGCACGACTAAATATAATATTGCGCTACTAAATTATATAAAATACTTATTACCCCGTTAAATAAAGTAGATTGTATATTAAATGGTAATATAGTATTTAATATTTAATAATTATGAAAGTTAATAAAAAAAGTAGAAACAAAGAATAAGTCCTGTTAAAAAAAAACTAAATAAGTTCTATAGAAAGACTTTTCATAGATTTAATTAATGCCACAATAGAAAATCCTGGGCTTTCCGTTATAATGTTAAAGTGATTTGGCACGGCCACGTCAAAAAATTGGAAAAAGGTCTACTATTAGCTCGGCCAAATTAAAATTTCGGCACGTAATTCAGGCATCTTGGCAATGGAGTAATCACGCAAGCAAGATATTTGTTGCGAGATATTGCTCGTTATCCCTTACGCCGCTGTTAATAGAGGAAATAACTCTCTTTTTCCAATTCCTAACTTGGCTAAAATAACGCATTACGCATAATATTTTTAAAAAGTATAGAAACCGCTTTGAAATTATTATATTTAATTTCTCTGTTGAAGAAATTATATGTTGTCTTTTTTTAAAATAATATGACTAGGTAACCTCAGTAAAGTGAACTTAACGGCACTGGCGTATTTGCTTAATGAGCTACATAATGACCTTGCAGCGGCACAATTAAGAGGTTTGGCTTGATGGCTTAATGAAGAACCTGAAAGATGAGAATGTCGCACAAATAGCGCCACGTGAAATTAAGCGAGCCTTAAAGATTATTTTTACCTGTTTATTTCAGGAGTCAGCTTTGCGACGACAGCGTTCAAGTTTGCATAAAACGCGGCTCAAGACATCGCTTTTTAGAACGATCGACAGGCGCGCTTTTTGTGTTCAACGCAGCTTTGAATTTGGAGTGGTTTTAGGTAGCGTCGATGGATTTAGTCCATTAACCAATAAAAAGATATTTTATTACTGTAACACATTTAAAGTTATTAAAGTTTGATGTTCTAAATGCTGTAAAATGTTATGTTTCTGGTTACAAAGAATAAAAGGTAAATTTTGCCCAAAAAGGCAGTAATGTAATTTTTAATTAAAAAAGTTTGTACAATAACAGCGACTGAAAAATAGTTGCATTAAAAAGTCCTCGTCTGGGTTCTTAATAATTTAGACGCAGATAGCATCTCTGTTACCATGCCGTGAGAAAACGCTTTTAGTTAATTGCTAGATCTTATCATTTCTTTAATAATGACCTTTGAAATGTATCTATTTTTATTTGACTTTTACTGACGTTGCTTTATTTTTAAAGCAAGAGAATCGCATGACATGCTGGCGCAAGTCTGTTCAAAGACGGCCGAAAAGGTTGAGCGAGGAGCCGAGTCATGTAGCGCAATAATTAATATTTTAAACTAAAGCGGAGTCATGGATATTTATAATTTATTTAAATCCTAAAAAATATTGTAACTAACACAGAGATTTTAATAAGTTTGTAGTACCTCGTCATAACAAATAGTTCATTTTAACAACAAAACGTTTTATAAAGTAACGAAATTATTACCTAATTTAATTATTATATAAAATTATGACGTTTTGTAATTTGTGGCAGTTTATTTTATTTTAATATTGCATATTATAAGGTTAAGAGTAATTGTTTTCTTTGGTTTTATGCAGGTCAATTAGAAATACTATTATTCCAAATACTCAATAATTTAATTAAAATGATTAAGGAAAGAACGT
This sequence comes from Sinelater perroti, assembly GCA_036346155.1. Taxonomy (NCBI): domain Eukaryota; kingdom Metazoa; phylum Arthropoda; class Insecta; order Coleoptera; family Elateridae; genus Sinelater; species Sinelater perroti. The sequence goes on from JARFIY010000265.1 coordinate 9,312,791, forward strand.
ATTTCACCAAATTTTACGCAACGATTTAGGAAAACGGAAATTTAATAAAAAATAAAAATTAAAAGAAAAATTCCTTTTGAACTTTTGGAGAGAGTCAAAATTGATTCCAAATTTGTGTTAAAATACCGAATGGCAAGATCAGAATCAAAACAAGTGAAACAACAAATTTTGTAAACAAAAACGATGTTGATTACATGTTTCGATGCTAAAGGTTTAATCCAGCATGAATAACTACCTGAAGGATGAACAATAAACCAATCTTTTACAATGATATACTGAAACGTTTACATCGAGTAATTCTACAGAGCCGTTCTGATTTGCGGGCATCTTGGTGCTGATCCTTATTGCACAACAATTTAAGGCTACATACCACTGTATCACTCCAAGAATATCTCGCCAAACACCATATCCCTCCTCTATTACAGTCTTCATTATTATTCGACTTGTGGCAGTATGTTTTTGCATTTCCATGTTTAAAAATTCCGCTGAAAGGAAGCGTCATGAAAATATTTCAGCAATTAAAACGGCTGTGACAGACGTGCTAAAAAGCATCCTGGATGAAACTGTTTTTGCTTACTTCCATGATCTCCAAAAACGGTAGCAGCTGTGCACAGACAGCTTAGGGAAGTACTGCGACAAAACCTAGGTTTATTAATCGGCAAGTTGAATAAATTAATTTGACTGGGTGTCCTAAAACATTTCGGAAAATGTTTGTGTAAGCATAAAGTACTTTGAGATCCATATGTTATAAACTGCTCTGTTGTAAAATTTTGTAACGAGAAAGCTAGTGCTGGATTATTTCTCACATAAATATTTATGTCGAAACGTGATTTTACATGTATAAATCAAATAACTTAAAAACAGCTTAAAAATAATAAATGCAACTATCAGATATGATTACAAATCATGACAATTCCAGAATAAGTGAATGACTTTTTAAACTGCTATTTTTACGTTGATAAACAAATAAATGTGCCAATAAGAAAATATCTAGAAGGAATATGCATCCGCGTAATTCTAACAAGAAAAAACCTAATTTATATGGAGTAAAAATGACCAATATGGTGCCATATAACATGCTGTAGAATATGGAAATATGCCTTATAATATCTTCTCGTAGTAGTAGCAAAAATAGGTGTACTTTTGGTAACCTTATGTTCTTTCAATTTTAATTATTATTTCTAAAGTAAAGCTGCGTAGCTTTTGTTGATTGGTTTGAAACTGTAGGTCTAGATTTTCATAATCGGAAGAATGACCATAAAGTGTTTAAAACCATTCGTATTTATAATTACCGAAACAAGTTTAGAATACTCTGTACGTCTACTACTTAAATAAATTTATACGTAGTAGAAATGCACTTTAATGGTAAATTTATTAATCCAAGTTTTGTCTAAATGTAAATTTTACTATGCTTTTTTAAATAACATATATTTAAATTTCTCCAAAATATGAAACATAGGAATAACTAAATTAATTTAATAGTGGCCCGTTTGTAGAGATATCATTTAACAGTTTTAAAACATTAATGCAAAAAATTATTACTCTTAAGTAAATTTTGGATTTATAAGCAGCAGAAATAACCAAAATATTCCATAGAAAGTGCGAAAATATTTATTATAATGCGCTGTCAAGATGTGAGTAATTTAGTGATCACTACTTTCTTTGAAAATTACTTTAAACAATTTAATTAATAATTTTTTATGAATAATGAGCGTGTGAAATTGTAAATAAAAATAAATGTACAAAATATAAAATTAAAGAATAGCTGAGCAGCTTAAATGTTTCTAAGATAAATTATTTCTACTTTGCTTACACTTTTTCAACATTTTTTTAAATATTATAAAAGATTTATTTAAATCTAAACAAAAACTTATTGATCCTATTAGTATTGTGGTAGAGACTTTCTACAAACACCTATATTATTAGATTAAAATAATAATTAAAAATTTGGCATTTTGCTCAATTAGTTATGAACAAATGTTTCATAATCAAAAAGAAAAATCAACATAATAGCTTCTCAAGAATCAAGTAGATTTCATGTAATTTGATTTTAATGTGTGTAGACAAATATTGCCATATCTCTCTCTCTCTCTCTCCTAGCTAACATTTATCAGTATATCTAGATATACATATAAGAAATATGATCTAAATCTAGCGTGAAATTTGGAAGTTATGAGAAATTCAATTCATCCAAATCCAGTTATCCTGTCTATAATATCTATTATACTTTTGGGAGCTTGAAAACAACTACAGTGAATTCTTTTGGAAGTTGTGACATATAAGTTCCTGCAACATTTCCACAAAATTTAGTTGAAACAAAGTATACGAAAACCAAGCAAGAAATTAAAAATTTGTATTTCTTTGTTTATCATGTAATTTTTGGTATCTTTAAAAAAATGATCGCTTTCTTAATGTAAAAATTCAAACATACATTAAAAATAAGGTTTTTCATTGCTCACCATGGATTAACGCATATCGAGGGACTTTCAAAGTATTGCTTTATGATTGTTTTGGTAAAAGTATTCTTTAGTTTAACTCAAAACATTGTAATATTACTGTATTACTTCACGACCTGCAGTAAACTATCTACTACAATCTAACGTGTAAAACTCAAAATATCTATCAAAAATATTGTTGGTAAAATATAGATGTAAAATCAGTTTAAAGCTGAGTAATACTCTAAACAAAACAAATAATGAGGATAACGTTCATAAATCGAGTAAACAAACACTAAAGTTAACGCTAAATTATTACGGCCGCAGGCGTATTTATGCAAGTTAACGTATCCGTTTTATTAAAGTGGTGTATATTTCTTATTTTTTAATTAATTTCTTCTGCGTTATGGATACTTTAGTTATACGGATATTATATAACTTTGAAGCATAGTAATTCATAGCAATAATTTATAGTTTTAATTTCCAAAATTACTTGATAAAAAGGTGTTATATCTGCACTTCGTTAAGGGATCACAATTATATCAAATCAAAGGTGTTGTTTTATTTTATGCGAGTATTTACAAATTGCACTTAAAGAATATTTGATTCTTCTTTTTTAAATAATACTAGAAATTAATTTACGTACAAAGTGTAAAATATTTAATATATTAATTTCATTGGTTTAGTTTTTTTATTTACGTAACTTTGATAGGCTTCTACGAGATTACGATAATTACAGTTTTTGTTTTTATTTTATTTGGACTTTGTTTCCAAGGTTTTAATTTTCACTTTATTGCTTTCCATATCTTAAATATATTTGTTTTCATAAGCTGTTTCTTAATTATTTTATTATTTTTCTTTCTGTTGTTGAATATATAATTTTATTTATATTTGCTTTTCTATTCACCTTTTTCTAGAATTTTATTTTCTTTTATATTAGTATTATTTCTTTTATAGTTGAAATTTTAACATTTATGTTTTTACAGTGCTGCTAATTTAGATTCTGTTCTATTATAAGCATTTAGATACAATTTATAATTTTTTATGTTTTGATTATTATATTTTCCTGTTGTATGTTTCAGTTGCAATGTATATCTCATTGATGTTTTACTAATAATACAAGTGCAGTTGAATCTGTGTGTATATCTAATATCTACATTATTTAATTGGTTTTACAATTTATATATGATTCTATATGCAGAGCTAAAATATTCTTAAAAAAATTATTTTTATGTTTAGTAATTGTTTATTACCTGCTCTTGCATATATTTGCATATTTGGCTGAATTATGTAACTTTTACTTCATAAAAATGTTATGCATTTGAAAGACATATTTGAAATTAATGTAGTTGTTGGGCATTATTTAAAATAGATGCTCAGGTATCTTAGAATTTCAAAAATGTAACTTTTATTTAAAAGTATGTTTAGTTAGCTAACAAGCAAGCTCCTTTGTACGCATTCTTCAAAACGAGGTTGCCTATTATATAACTAACGTTTGACATTTCTCTAAAGTGTTTTTAGGATTTGTTAATTTGTCCTGTTGCAACTTAACAACATATATTAATAGAAAAATATCTATATCATAAGATTATTGCCACCATAGAATAAGATCCTAAAATTTCATATACAATCAACAATCATGATTTGGTCTTCACTACATGTCGTGCTTCCTGCGACCTACGAGTGTGCCAGCAGGCAAGCGGTTAATCTCTTTCTAATTGTCCTCTATACTAAATAGGTATAACTTTATAGTAGATTTTTAATTAACAATAAAAACGCTGTTCTTGGCTTGCTAAAGTTTGGATATCAAAACCTTTTTATATTACCAATAACGAAGAACCAGAAATATCAATAAGTATTATTATAATAGCAGTAGCACCAAACAAAAAAGATACAAGCAATACAAACACAACAAAATAGAATATCTGTCTACATACTCAACATGATAATTAAATTACAAGAAATATCAGCCGCTCAAGGAGTAAACCAAGAAAGTCTTTAGTAAACACCAAACGTAAGAAAAATAAAAATAAAATGTTAGACTGTTAGCTAAACGTCTTAAGCACATTCAACTGGCATTGAGCCCTTACTAGCCATTGTTATTTATAGAAAATAAAACTTCTTTCACTCTTTAATTACTGTGTAAAGAATTTAAAACCTTTGGAAGATATGCTTGAAGGGAAAAACAAAGACAACTATTTTGTTAGATTAACTGCCAATACGCAATTAAAGAGACAACTATATAAATTAAAAACTAAAACCCACAGTCATTAACACTGTGACGACAACAAGATTTTAAACATTCACAATATTAGAGGCATAACAACAAAGAAATCTTTAAAATCGATAGTAAAATCAAAGATGAGAGATGAACAACGCTTATTAAATAAACATTATTTATTTATCAAATCGGTCAAAATTTATTGTTTTGAAATGTAAAGAAGCGTTAAATGCCCAGAAGAATATTTAGTAAAAAACCGATAAAAAATTAGAAGCAAATGTGTAAAATACACCAAACCGTTGAGATAGTAGCCAAAAAAATGGAAAACTAAAATATGCACCGTTGCGCCCAAAGCAATTTCATACAAACTGAACTTGTCCAATCAGGGGTTTTATATGCTCAAAAAGCATCTGAACGTAAGTTAAATAGCAATAGGAATAAAGTATACTCCAGCAGCAAGGTAGAAGCATTAATAACAAGACTGAGGGAAAAAGTGCACACGCGTAATCAATAAAAAAAAATATCATAACCAAGATACTCTGTATATGTTACATCTTGTCCTAATGGGTCTGCTCGTTTGCTACTATCTTAAAATTGAACATTACAAGCTTAAAATTTTTAACATATCATGGTTAAGCTAATATCAATGTAGCGGCTAAAAACCGAAAAACTGTATTTTCTGCTTTTTACTATTTTTCACGGCATATCATATAGAAGAAACAAGACACCATGATGCCAAAAATCAAACAGAGGAACAGAGAATTACACTATTTCTGAAAAAAGCGAGCCAAACTATAAGACGTACAAACCATACGTAATTTATTTAAACTTTGACCTACAAATCTTAATTCCAAATGGTTAGAAGTTTATGTCACTAAAGAAGTGTCATCAAATTATTTAAAAATTAAAACCTGCCTATATTTTTTAAACCAATCATCACTACTTATTACACATAATACTCATGAACTACTAATATAACTCCCCCAAGTTTTTCATGATATACATAAACTGGGACTATTTTCCAGAACTGGTTACTGGAAAAATATAATTTTACTAAAATAGAAAGTTATAGGCTATTGTTCTGTAACCATTAAATAGCAATAATTAAAAAACAAAGCTTAAGATGAATATGGAAAACTACTGGAAAGAACCAAAAAACTCGCTCACCTAGAACAATTCAGATTAGTCAAATTAATTCTGTTACAAAAAAATCACTTGAGAAAGGCATAGGCTTTGACTTAGTAACTCCAAAAATTCCTTAAAGTTAGTAGAAAAGGTAACACAATTGGTAATTTATATGACCAACGTAGTTCTTTCGCTAAAAACATTTTCTGAACGGTAGAACGTCGCACAACTAGTTATGGTACCAAAACTTGTCAGAAATCTGGAAGTAACTTTATATAAACTTATAGTTTTTTGAAAATATATTACTGGAAAAACTAAAGTCAATTCTTGAAGAACAAAATGTTATATCAAATATATTAATTTGGCTTTTAGAAAGACCATGGCACAATAGATGACTGCAAAGATAAATTACTATCTACATCTAAAAAAGCATTGCTCGTCTGTATTTCTTTAGATAAATCAAAGTTTACGATCTGAAATATAATCTCACAATATTCTCAAATGAGAGCAGTACAAGTTACTTAAGTCAAATTAAACCGGACAAAGTCGTCAAGCTAGATTTAGACGTGCACTCAAGTACTTAACCTATATTAAATTAGCTATTACGAATAGATAAATGATACGTCAAAAGACTTAAAAGATACGACCAGTTAGATTCAGCTTGTTTTTTTGTCCATTTATTTATTTTTGAGTTGTCTTCGAGACAATTATTTGCTATTACGAAAAATAACTCTGTCACAAACTGCATACAACAAATATGAAGAAAACACAAGTAACAATAACAATTGGGCTATGTAGAAGAAATAAAAAATGTATCGAAATACATAATAAATTACATTTGACATGTTTTCAGTAAGAAAAATAAACTTATTATGAGAAATATCTTTCTTTGCCTTAATTTTTGAAACAGTCAAATTTTGCACACAAAAACTATTTTTACCAACACATGTTTTTGTAATTTTAAGTAAATCGATTCTATCTGATGATTTAGTTAATGAGGTTGGACGCTTTTACATATTAATTCAACTATTGAATAATTACACCTTTGTGAGGAAAATTTAAATAATATGTTAGTCATTAATACTGACTTAAAGTAACAGATTCGCAGTTTTTCAGGGCAAGGCAAGGGTTATCTTATTTTTAATTTCATCCAAGTACTTCCATGTCTATTAAAAAATTGAAAAGAAAAAATAAAAATATTGTACCAAGTTTTTGAATAATACTTTACAGTATATACTATTTATTAAATTATTTTTAACTTCTAAAAGTTTATTACCGAAAAATGTAATCGAGTAGCACATCCAAAATACTTTAATGTTTTGAAGAAGAAAATATTGGATAATATCAATATCACTTGGTAAAATATTGCAAATGCTCTAGAATATCAAATCGATGCTTTCAAGCTTACTATAGTTATGCTGCCGAATGATAACGACTGTTGCACTGCAAACTACTTTGCAGTAGACGCAACTTGGTCGTTTACTGCACATCCTTTGTGAACGTAAACTCCAATTTGGACATCACGGTTAGCTGGATTTAATGCAGTTTAATAATGAAAACAGCGCTGTATCTACTGCACACTACTTCGGCGTGAGCACTTCATTACCGCTAGCCGTGGAAAGTCCTTCAGCACGTTTTGTTTTGGTGTCCGATATTTCAGTGCTCTTAATACAAGAGACAAACTTGCTTAGCTAGTTATTTAGATTAATTAATACTCTGGTCTTATTGTTGATACGGAACCTACTGTATGAAATGTTAAAAATTGATTATATAGCTATGTATTCAAGTATGCTTAAGATAAAAAACTAAACAGATAGATTGCTTACTATTATGAACAGTTCTGTGGAAATAAATACTGTATAATTTCTAAAATTATATTATATTCTAAATATACATAAAAAAATAGTTATGTTGTAAACACAAATTGCGAGTTTAATGTACTGTTGTAATTTATTATCTCTACTTGTTTAGTAATATTTTTTTTTAAATAATACCTTTACTAAAGCTAAGTAACAGCACGAAATAAAAGTCTCTTATGATGAAAAATACTGAATTATGGCTACGAGCTGCATTTCATTTCATCAATATCTAATTTAAAAAAAGACTTTTTATATCACAAATGTAATCAAGTGGATTTATGGACTAAGTAAACCGACAAACTGAGCAATAAAGCTGCGACTACGAAAGATAACGCGGTTTCATAGTCACATAATTATTATCGCGATTTGATAATGAAGTTTATGTACAGAGGTTTTAGTGTATCTACCACACAATGATTTAACACTTTTTTCATCAGACATATTTCAACACAGAATTGCAAAAATCTGAATAAACAGATGTGGCACTGCTATTAAATTTTGCCTTTTATTGGGCGACACAATTTCTCATCTAATCACTTTGTTTATGGTTATTATTTAGTATAATCTTTTCTAGAGTTACTAAGAGCACGTCTTATAAAAACAACATAAAGTAAAAGAAATAAGTTACGAAATATCTTATGTGAAAAGGAAAATAGCTAAAATAAAGGACTTTATTTTGAAAGAGTTACAAAGATACCGAAAAGAAATAATTGAAAAAATTTTTATTGGCTAGACATTCAAAATAATTCAAAAAAGGCACTATACAGGTTTACACCAATTAGTAAAAAACAAACATAAAAAATTGGTAATTTAGATAAAGTTAGTATGAAGAATAAAAAAAATATTTCACAATTTGTATGCTAAAAAGTTAATTAAATACGCTATCGCCTTATTGAAAATTTCAGCCCCAAGAAAAAATATAAATAAACAACTGAAACTTCTCAGAGTTATTTAATAATATAGAATAAATCAATTATTAAGCTTTTAAACTATTTATCAGTAAATATTTAGATTTATTCAATAATGTACAGCCTCATTTCGAGTTATTGCGACCATTCTTCTTGGAATCAAGTTAAAGAATGAACAAATCGTGTCTTGATGGACTGCATTCTATTCATTATTGACACTACGATAATTTAGCCAGATTATTTGAAAATCATAGATGAGCTGTACCCTTCGTACAATGGTAAGTATTAAAAATTTCAGGTGACCGGGCGGACCATGGAAGTTTCCACTCAATATTCTTTTGTAGAAAGAATTTTAAAATGTTACATTCTATATGGTCGAACGATATTTTCCTGAAATATTGCTAGGGGTATCTTCTGAACATAAAGAAGTAGCACGAAATGTAAAATCGTGTAGATGTAGGTCTCAATGTTATTGCCGCCTTTAACTTCGAATAGAAGTGACCTGCTAGCTCCTCAGACCATTAATAATACCCATAGCTGGCGTTGCATGCCTAGTACGAATGCAATCTTCTTGCTTCCTTTTGTTGCGTCTACGTTGTATGAATATCCGGCTATCGTATCGGATTAAACAAAATCTGAATTTATAAAAAAAAAAACAGATTCTGTCATTTGTGTTTCCATAGACACCTTTTCGTTGCTCATTGTAATCTTTATTGCCGGTGCAGAAAAGTCATCAGTAGTAGCAAGAAAGAACCTAGTTAGTTATGTTAGTCTCAATGCTAGACAATCGGTACCCTATAATGGTCTATCCACCATTGTTACGGTCCATAATCGCAAGCCTATGAAGATGGCAGTTCTTCCAGTTGGTTGTCCTGCGAACTGCTTCAGATCTTGGTTTTCGTAAATTAGTAGCTTCTTCAACCCACTGGATTCCACATTTGCTCCACATTACCGCCAATTTTTCGGTCTGTTTCTTAGAGAAAGTCTTTTTGAAGTAAGTCAATAATATGTTCTCTTTAAAATTTATTAACCCGTTAATAATGTCGACTAAAAGGAATTTTACACGGTGTAAGTTACACGTGCCAAATATGAATGGTTGAAAACACGCTTATGTCTATTTTAAATGTGATATGACTACTTTTCTTGGAAATCATATCTAAAAAATTATAAAACAAAAATTCCGACATACAGAAACATATGGTTCTCAAACTATCTCATATATTTTCTGGTTATAGTACGCTTAATTTAATATGACGGTTTCAATGTAGTGTAAGAATAGTTTTCAATAAATTATTAACTTAATAAACTACTTGTTTTCCTTAGAAGTAGTAAAATTGTAGAACTAGTTTTAAAAATAATTTTGCACGCAAATACAACAAATATAATAAAGCTAAAGGTATATGCCTTTTGTGTTAGGATTCTGTGTTAAGAAATTACAATAATGAAAAGGTGCATGAAGATGTTATGGTGGCACATTAAGTATGACAGGCGATCATGGTAAACCAAAAACAGTGGTCAATAACTTATACACTTGGTAGCAAAATAATTAACTCACTAGCTGCACGCGCATTTTCGTTTCCTGTTTCAGGCTAAGGAAAATGAAAATAAAAACATTAATGTGCACGTCGTAGTATCTTTATCATTGAGCTTTAAAAAACTGTTACTATCGCATTCAAAAATATGCATCACGAACGAAGTTTTACGAACTTTGCTAATTGGAACGCATGTGCGCGATGACAGCACGCTTGTAATTCATCGCAGTCACTTATCCGAAATTGCAAGAAAATGGATATCACAGCCGCCAGGCAGTTGCATTGTTGAGAGAGGGCCTCCGTAAGAGGACTACGGCAATACGACTAAATCTGAGTCAATCAGCTGTGTCGAATCAAACCGGTGGTAGACCAATTTATTTCTCGTTTCAATATCCCTCAGAAATCGACGTATGACTAATGTTGACTTCAAGCAAGGGCTGAATGAGGTCAGAGGTGTAGTCGCCAGCACTTGGACACTGAGAAGACGACTGAAAGCAGGCAACCTGCCCCCCAAAAAAGGCAACTACGGGTCCCAAGTTAACTGCAATCTAAAAGCAAAGGCGACTGGAATTTGCTCGCGAACATCTCAATTGTGACTTTGACCATTGGAATCAGATATTATTTACCGACGAGTCCAGGATATGCCTACATGGCAATGACAGGAGACGTCGGGTCTACAGAAGGCCAGGGGAGCGATTTGCTTATTACTGTATTCAAGAAACTGTCGCCTATGTAGGTAGATCTTGCATGTTCGGGGAGGGGGGGGGGCATTTCCATACAGGAAAAACTATGTTGGTTTTCGTAGGCTAGTGGAAGACACAGATAAGGTTTAACAGCAGACCGCTACATCAAGGACACTCTGGAGGAACATGTTGTTTCGTTTGCAGGATTTGTTGGTGAGGACTTCATGGACTGGTCTCTGTGTAGCCCAAACTTGAATCCAATTGATCATGTTTGGGATGAGCTTAAGCAAAGAGTCTGGGTCAGAAATCTTGCACTAGGAAGCTTGATGGAACTGAGAGCGGCGTTATTTCGAAGCATGGGAAGCAGTCCCTCGAGACAGCATGGAAAAAGTTATTCGATCCATGCGTAATCCCTTAGAAAATGCAACACCATCTATTGAAAAAATCATTAAAATCTTCGGCCTATAACTTTGTCAGAACAGGTCCAATTACAACCAACTTGTAATTTAGCAGAGAAAACATAATAGGTTTTAAAGAACAAAAATAATTAGAATAAATTATAAGTTCAAAATATAGACTAAATTATTTAGTTGTATTGCATATGCGTTTAAATTTTATGATAGAAGTTATAATTGTTTGGCCAGCATTATATCGAAAATAATATAATAGCCATGGACTTGGCCAAATCAAAACTCTCAGTCTATGTCTTGTTTATTAAAACAGTAGGGGAGTAATCAGTGTAAATTTTTACAGTACTTAAAATATAATATGTTCTATTACGGCAATATGTTATATACACAAGACAATAATAAGTACTTACCCTGCGACTTTTATTTGTTAAATTTTCCGAGAGAAGCTTTTGGATATTTTTGAAGACCATAATATAGCTACTCCAAATATTTCTACATACAGCTGGTGCTTTATTTTTGTGTTCAATAAAATTGAGTTATTTACAGTCATATTGCAACAGAAGCGTTACTATGAGGTTCAAAAAGCCTAATTGTTCTTAACCAACAACAGCTTAAACTTAATAGAGACAGTAAAAGTAAACAAGACTGAACTTGGATTACTTTTTCTGCTTAACAGAGAATGAATATAATTAATAACATTTATTATGAATGTGTCTTTTAATCTAAACAACACAAGCAGCATATTTTTTAATACACATGGGCAATATCAACAAGTCCTGCAAATGCAACATATTTAAAATATTGTTACTTATGCCAAAATTATAAACTACCAATATGACTATATTTTAAACAAATATGGACTATCAACTAATATCAAATCAGCAACAATTTAATCCGCAAATTCTGCTCTTTGCAATTACAAAATCAAGTGCCAGATTTTTAAGCTAACCTACAGAATATGAAACATCGTGTAGTTTGCAAGATTAAGAAAATAAAGCACATAAGTAGCCAACAACCACTAGTAATCTTCTACGTAGGCTTAAAGACTAAGAAACGTAATAAAGACATTTATAATTAAGAAATTATAGGTCGTATGTAAGAAAGTGTCCTCACAACAAAGCAACATTATGTAATGCACACGATGACAACTGCATGGCCACTCTAAATATTACTGTAGACGATCATACTAATATATATAATATGGGAGCAACCACAACTCGATCTTTTGCAAAAAATCCAAAAACTACAGTAAAATATACACTTTATGAAAAAACATTCTTCGACCAATAAAAGTTGCAAAGTACACAAACACATAAAACTCAAAACCTAAATCAAAAGAAAGTAGGTATTAGAATTCAAATTAAACTCAAATATCAAATTAACTAATTTAACAACTAAGAAAAAAAAAACATTTTTTCTGTATATGTCAACACTTTAATAAGACACACAGTTAATTCAGCGATCAACTATATATCGTCCTTACCGAATACAAAGCAATGTTTTTTCAATTGACTAATCAGAATAGTATGATATTTTAAAGATACTATCATTTGTCCTTGACAAACTATATATTTTGGAAGACTGATGGTTTGATAAAGTACAAAACAGAAATATTACACTTTCTTCAAATAAATAATATAAACATATTCCCATATTTGAAGTGCACTTTATTGACTAAATATTATTTAAAATACGATCTTATACAACGTACCATTTATGCAGATGAAAAGATGGAGGACTTTGAATTTCTATGCTTAGCAATTGGGGTTCACGATGCACAATACTCAAAGGTATAAAACCTACTACAAACAATCACAAATAAAAACTATCCCTATTTGTTAATTGTTACTCACCAACTAATTGCAACAAACTTCCAGACTTGTTAGACCTCTTTGTCGTCATCGGCATTTAATTATTTTTATATTGAATTATTATATTTAAAATCTCTCATCCAATCAAAAAATTATTTAAAGATTTGGTCGAGCAGTACATTACCTTACTAATATAATCTACAGAAAAGCTTGGACTAATACACCTACATTAAATTAACGAAATTAAGAACTTACCTTACAAATTCGACAGCTCATCGCATATAAAAGACGTGCTAGAGGCATTTGGCAGATAACTCGAAATCTTGTAGATATAACTGCATATAACGGACTATTCAGTTTACCTAAATTAACATTGCATAACCATTGGGTAAGCACTCTTTTAACAAAGTTCACTCTATGTAGAAAGCCATAAAAGAATTCGAAAATCTTACAAGTAACATACAGCTGCCAAGAAAACGAAACGGGGATAAACTGACCACAATAAAGCAAACGTACCGCAAAAGTGTAAACTTTTAGCCCTTATATTCATGATGAGAAAGATATAAATCCACAATCCACAATACGTCAGCGTCACAGAATTATAAAGCAGTTAATAGTTTAGAAGAAAAGACTATTTTGTTGCAGCTTTTTAGATATTGCGCAAGCTTTTGAAGGTATTTGACAGCTCATATTAAAGTCTTGTCTTAGTGAACGCTTCCTTCAAACTAAATGATAAGCTTTACAACTTATCCTATTGAAACTTGTACCTTATATTTACGGCAAATCACGAATAATACCACATTTGTGAGAGATAAAACTATTCTATGGATGAAAATTTTCACCTAGCTGCTATTCATTTGCAAAACTAACCAGATAGACTTAAATAATGGTTATATAAAAGTAAATCTCTTCAAATTAAGCATCACAATTACAAATGTCTCAATCTATTAGCTATCAAAAACAAAATCAAATACCTAAAACTAATAGCGAATTCTAAGCTTATATGGAAGCTCCACATAACATACAAAAAGACTCACATCAACAACAATCTTTTTTAGGTAAATTTGTTATTTGAGTGTGTGGGATACATCTAACTCAAATCAAAAATTATACTTTAATCCAAAATTCTCGGGTGATTTTAAAATAAATTAGTGCGTAAGCAAACTAAAACTATTCGTAACGACTTAGTCATTGTTAGAGTTGAAGAAGAAAACCAAATATTTAACTCTATTTAGCTTAAAAAACTTTCAAGACGCGTTTATAAGGGTGTTAGCCATCTAATGAATAAACTTGCAGTACACGGAAGACTGAATAGAAAACCTCCAATAGACTGGCGAAACTTAACTGTACTGTATTTTTATCAAGTTAATAAATTTCAAGTGTGGTTTCTGGACTATTTCTTCCTTTTAGTAACATCAATCTAATTTATCCAATTTAGTGGAAGTTCAAAAAGTACGTATTGTAAATTTCCAAATAAATTAATTAAAGAAATATTTTTATAAAATTAATTTTGTAGTTTTGCCAACTTTTGAAGATATTTTTTGATGAAATGTTACGTGTACTTTTAGAATAATTTACTGTTTACTTAAAACAACAAAAAATCATTAAATGTATTTGAATGTTAAAATATTAAAGAAATAATTTAAAGCACTGAAAAATGAATTCTTTAAATACATGCAGCTTTCGTAATTGGCCTTTCCTATTTATGTAACATATTTTATTATTATTATTTTGTTATTCTTTACTCATAACCTTACAAATTTTTATTTATATTCATATATAGAACATTTAACAATCGTTGGCTACAAAATTTACTTTTCAATTTTAGCTATGCAGTCTAGAATTACGAAATAATTTTGTTTTGCTTCTCATTTTGTACAACTTAAGGAATTCGTTTTATTGTGTTCCGTAATGGTGATAGTTAAATGATAAATTAGTTGTTTAAAGCAGAAAATGGTCCTTACCGCTTGATCAAAAGAAGGCAGTTTGTTGACAAGTTATTGCTTGAACCGGTGCTCGAGATAATAGAGGTAATAAAAACAGCAAAGAAAGGATGCTAGAGCTATGTGTACAGCGAAATTAAGATAAAATGAATTTAGATGAAAATGTATTAATTTCTGATGACAGCAGATGGTTTCCACTGTGTTTGCAGTTTTTTCCAAGACTATTTTTAAAAGTTGAATATTAAAACTACACGCTTGCGAAGCACATACTCCACAAAGGACATCAGAAAACATTTTGGTGGGAATTCTAATTTTGAAATTTTTTTTTTAATATATCATTTAATTAGCAATCAGAATTACAAGTAATTCTATAGGCTAATATGCTGTGTTTTAATTACTAGGGTAGTCGTGGTTGGTGTGAAGAGGACTTCTCCAGTGAGTTGCCCTCGCTAATCCTGTTTTAGATCTGCTGGCCAGTTTCGTTTCAGTCTTCTACCATTTTGCGCATCAAGCAGTAGGTGCAACAGGGGGTTGACGTGGGTTTCCAGTTTGTTGTGATGTCTTGTACTTTTTCTTTTATGGCGTCCCTCACGTAAGGAATTTTCAGATCATTGTGAATCGTCAGATTGGAGACGTACCATGGTGCGTTCGTGATCATACGAAGTATTTTTGATTGGCACCTTTGAATTTTGTTTAAGTTAGATTTACTCGCACATCCCCATAGTTCTGCTCCATACATCCAGATTGGTTTAATTGCGGTGTTGTAGAGTAACAGTTTGTTTTCAAGCGTGAGCTTAGATTTTCGTCCAATTAGCCATTGGAGTTCTTTCATCCTCAAGTCAATCTGTTTACGTTTCTTATCTACATGTTCTTTCCACGTCAATCTGTTGTCCAGGTGTATTCCTAAATATCTTGCACTTGTAGATTGCGGTATTGGTATATTGTTAAAATATAATGGTGGGCATAACCCTTTTCGTAGTGTAAAATTTACTTGCACAGATTTTGACTCATTAATTTTGATTTTCCATTTACGAGTCCATGTCTGTATTTGGTCTAGGTGGTTTTGTAGAGTGGTCGATGCTATGAGTGGGTCAATGGCAGTTGAGAGAATGACAGTGTCATCGGCAAACGTACCCATTGTTGTGTTTTCATTGGTGGGAAGATCGGCTGTATAAAGCACGTAGAGCAGGGGTCCCAAGACGCTGCCTTGGGGCACTCCAGATTTAATTGGACGTTGGACCGACACCTCGTCATTGACTCTGATGCAAAATTCTCTACTACTTAGGTAAGATTTTATCAGTTTGAAGTAGGTGATGGGTAGAAGTTCTTTGATCTTATATAGTAATCCAGTATGCCATACCTTATCAAAGGCTTTACTGACATCTAGAAAAACTGATAGACAGTATTTCTTTTGGTCTAATGCTTGATTTATTTGGTGACTGATTCGATGCACTTGCTGTATAGTGGAATGGTTATTACGGAAGCCAAACTGATGCATAGGTATCCAACCTTCTGTCATTGAGTCAGAGTTTATTCTTTGCAGAAGGAGTCGTTCGAGTAATTTTGAGATAATTGGTAACAGACTTATAGGACGGTACGGTGATACGTCGTTGGGTTCTTTATTTGGTTTAAGGATTAGTATTATTTCGGCAATTTTTAATTCGGCCAGTAGTTTAGTCTTGCGATAGCATTGAAAATGTAGGTAAGTAAAACTATCCCTTTCCTTGGCATCTCCTTTAACATTTTTGTAGTCACTTTATCTATTCCTGGAGCTTTTCGAGGATTTAATAAGCTGATTTCCTTCTCAATCTCTTTCGGAGTAAAGGATTTGATCTTTGGTATGTTGATAGGGATCTCAGATAAATGACTGTTTATAGCATTGTCTGTAAGGTCATAATTAGGCGTAAATACTTCGGCAAAGTAGTCTGCAAATAGAACGGCCTTTTCCTTATCACTTCTAGCCCACTGTTGATATGCTATTGCAGGGTTACGGAGGGGAGGTATTGGCGCCTTAGGTTTTTTTTAATGTTTTATAGGTTTCCATATGGAATTGTCGTACCTGTTGAGATTGGTAACATAATCATGGAGTGACTTTTCTTTCATTTCTTTTAGTTGACGCTGCAGTTGGTTAGTTAATCTGTTGAGTACAGTTTTATCTGCTGGTGCATGGGTACAGTGCCACTTTGCCCTGGCTCTTCTTTTTTCTGCTATAAGCCTCTTAATGACCGTAGGTATTATATACTTGTGATTTTGGAATTCTGCGTGAAGGGTGGCATGTTGAGCGGCCTGTTTGAGGATGTTAGGACGGTGTCAATTTCCTCTGGAGTTTTCAGACTTACCCTCAAATTTATGTCTTCTTGTATCTTGTTCCTGTAATGTTCCCAATTTGTGTTTTTGTTATGAAGTCTGGGCGTTGGTTTTTTATGAATAGCATATTGACTGATTGTTGCAATTACCGGCGAGTGGTCAGAGGAGAGATCGTAGCATGGTGTTACGTTCATATACCCTTGCGAGATCCCATTGGTTACATAAAAGTCCAAAAGATCTGGGATCTTATTGGGATCTGACGGCCAATAGGTTGGTGTACCCGTTGAAAGGAAGGAGTAATTATTTTCCTGTATGAGATTAGCCAACTGGCTGCCTTTTGTTGTGATTAGTCGAGATCCCCACAGCGTATGCTTATTATTGTAGTCTCCACCTGCAACAAATTTATGCCCTAGTGTCTGGAAGAATTCCTTGAAATTTTCTTTTTTGATATTGTGTCGTAGTGGACAATATACTGCTGCTACTGTTAATTCGTATGGGAGTGTCTTTACTTTAATGGCTGTGGCTTGTAAGTGATTAGTTACATATTTTGGCAGTTCGATGTGGCTTATAGAACTTTTTATTAAAATGGCGGTCCCAGCATGTGCAGTATTATCTAGATGATTGGTAATGTAGGTTGTGAAGTTAGGTATGCGAAAATATGATCTATCTGTAAAATGTGTGTCGCTGACTAGCATGATGTCCACTGAATTATGATGAAGGAATATTTCAACTTCATTTTTGTGCTGTAGAAGGCCATTGGCATTCCACAGGGCTATTGTTAGAAATTTAGTGAATTTTACTTATCAGCGTGGTAAGCAGATTCATCACCATGCTGTTCTGTTGTACGAGTTGCTGAAACATAGCCTTAAACTCATCAAGGAATTTGCACAGGCTGATGGAGGGTGTTCCTGTGTGATGTTCGTTGTGTTCTCTACTCTCAGTTGAGCGTAATGTATTTTGTTTGTTGGTTCTGTTATGTTTCACTGCTCCTGCATAGCTTAAATTTTGTTGGATACTATTTGTTTGAGGTTGGTTTTCTCTATAGATGGCTGTTAACGGGTTGTGTTGGATGTTTAGTCTATTGTTAGCATTGTTGGATTTTTTTAGTAAGCCTTGGTAGAATTCGCAGCCTTTATAGCTAGCCGGATGAGGACCATTGCATAGTGCACATCGTGCAGGTGTGTCTTTGTTTTTTGTACAATTATTCGTGCTATGAGTCCCTCCGAATTTAACACAAACATAGGGTTTGGTACAATAAGCTTTAGTATGACCATATTGCTGACAGCGCATGCACTGTGATATACCTTTAACTTTTTTGGGTGGTTCAATAGTTATTAGTTGGTTTTGTATTTTTTGTATTTTATAAATATTTTTATTGCTTTGTGCTGGCTCTAGGTCAACAAAGAATAGGTTTAAAGGTTCTTTTGTTATTCGTTTTCTTGAGTTCATAATATTTCTGACTTGATGTCCGTCTTTACTAAGTTCTTTTTAATGCTTTCTGTGCTAGTAGAAAAATGTAAGTGCTTCAGTACTACCCTATAGGCTCGTCCCTCCTTCGGTTGATATGTATGGTGCACAATTTTGTTTTCTTGCATGAAGTGAATCAGTTTTCGGTAAGTATCAGAGGTATTGTAATTGATTTTTATTGTATTGTTAGCTAGAGATTTTGTGCTGTACTGCTCTATTTCTATGATTTCATTTAATTTGTTTATCATTTGTTGGTAATTTATTACGCCATAGACAAAGATTGGCGTGGGACCTTGTTTTCTACTTGTGTTGTGTTAGTTTCTTCTTCCATGGCATCGGTTAAATGGCTAAATTTATTTTGTATTAAAATGTTTTGACTGTTGGGTATATTTATTTTTCTTCGCTTGGTTTGTTTTGCCATAGGTTTTCTTTGGAGTTTTCATTGGGGGTTTCTTCTGGGCTGGCGGGTTAATGTTCTGTTGCGGTATGAAGAAGTTGCTACTAGTGGGTATTGATTGACTTTGTTGTTGACAGTTACAGTACTGCGGCATTTGTGTGTTAGCTAATGTAACACCCGGTATAACGTTGTTCATTGGGATTACTTGCATGGGATTATTATATGGTACGCCATTTTGGTTATGATTAACTCCTGGGCCATTATATGCTGGTAACATTTTGAATTTGTTTAATGAAGTTTAATAGGTAAACACAGTTACCTTTTATTTAATTTCCTCGTAGTTTATTGAGCACGAAAATATTAAGCTGACCCCGCGGTCACGTTATCGTTCACAACAGCCGCTAGCCGATAAAACGCCCGCACAAGTGGTATCACCGCGACTCGGTTCGCGCACGACCGTTCAACAAAATTAAAATTAAAATTTGTAATGAAAAGTAAAAATTTCCAAGAGCGACCCAAGAAAATATAAATCGGAACAGGTAAAATACGGCTGACCTTAAGCAAGGCTGCAGTCGCTGCCGTTGATGACGCAGGCACGGACTGGCTTGCAGATCCGTTCGTTTTCCTTCAAAGCAGGAGGGTTAGCGTACACATCTACTCACTAGCACGGTCGCAAAGCGAATTAATTTTTGAAAATGATAAGAATTTATTAAAATTGACGCCCGTCTAAGTACGATAGGTGCGCGTAATCTTATATTGATTATTTTAAATAATGTGAATGCAATCCATATAGGCGCAGTAGGTTTCAGCATAAAACGGCGCTAATGAGAATCGTTGCATATAATATTAAATCTATATTATTTATAAATTGTTAGTGATCATAAAGTATTTCTTATAAACCTTAATTTGCTGGTATAATTTGATGTTATACGTTCCGATAGTTTTAAGAAAATAAATATAACGCATATAGTAGTATTGCTTAGAACTTTTTGATTTTGTTGCTGATGTTTGCAGTTTTTTGGTAAACTCGCAGCATTCTTTTCAATTCTAAAATTTTCGGTTTGTTGATAATACATTAAAATACTTCCTTGACAGCATTTTGTTTTATTTGTCTTATTTATCGAATACTTTTTCTTTGGAAATATAATATGTAAAATACGGGCGTTCAAAAACGCCAGACTTGCTATGCAAGATAATATAAAATGTAACATTTTTTTGCCACGCAACTTTTAAGGGTGAAAATTTCTCCGCGTTTAACTTTATTATTCTTTGTGTAAGCTAGATAGAACATTAGCGGAGTAATATATAATGATGTAGCTAGAAACTAATAATGCAACTTTGAGAACCTGTAAAATACAAAAGCCCTCTTTGCATGTAAATTGCTTAATTTATCTAGATGAGCGCATGGAAAGTTGTAAAGTAATACCGTTGTCCTAAACACCTTCGTTTCTTGACTCGTAAAGCATTGCCATTTGTTAAAGTTTGTTGGGAAAACTAAGTTAATAATTTCCTTAACTAAGCGTTCTACAAAGGGTTATCTTAAACAGTTGAAATGTTATTAAAACATAGGCAATTCCAAGAGAATTAAAATTCTTTTAGATAAAAAATAAGCATAAATCAGTTAGCAAAGAATTCAACATTATTTGTGTAACTGAGGTATGAAGTGTCTTAGATTTCGTAAAGATCCGTACTTCTCGTTAGATTTGGTCCTTAGTATAATTCTAAAGGCAGAGTTTGAATCAAAAGAAAAAAGCCATGATTAAAAATACTATTGATTTCTAACTTAGATTATATTGAAACAGTTGCACGTTACTTTTCAAATAATGTACTATTGAAAGTTTAAATTTCTAGTTACTCTCCATAAAATCAAATTTATTAATTAATAATTTGTCGAATAATAATTTGCATTGCTTCTACAAATGAAAGATAAGTTGCCAGAAACCAGTTTTAGTTTATTAGAAGGGCAGTTGGCCTTAAGAGTCAGCAACACAACATATGTTTTGAACAAAGGTGCAGGGTGAGGCAAAACCCTCTCTCTAGTAAGTGGAGGTCATAAAATGATGAGAATGGCGTCTATGGTAGCATGTAGATGGAAAGTTTTTGCTACAAAGAATTGAGTTGTAAACATTGTGTTAGCAAAAGAGTCTGTAGCTGTCGTTTATCATCTGGTTTTAAATTTTCCCACGCCAAGTAGTTTCGACCGAAAATCAATTATAATGTGGGCAAAAACACTTTAAGGAAATATTTTCTGTTGTCATGAGTTGGACGACTGCGGACTTCCCGAATGCTTCAGAACATCGACGCAGTCAAGCTCTCAAATTTGCAATCACCTAAACGTTGTGCTCGCAACAATGCGGCAAATTTTTCAGTAAGACCTTCATCTTCATCCCACTGGCTTGTGGAGAAATGATTGGAACTTTACCTCAAGATGCAATTATTTTCGTCAACGATGAGGCACATTTCCATCTTTCTGGCTGTGTAAATCGGCAAAAATTTTATTATTGGACTGAAAAAAATCCGAATTTGATTCATCAGAAGCCTCTGCATACTAATTATGTAACGATTTAGTGTGCAGTGTCAGAAATGAAGATTATCAGCCCTTACTTTTGAAAAAGGGGAACCGGACAATTACCATCAATTCTGAGCATGATTCTGAACCTGTTTACCTCAGATCTTGGTCTGGAGAATGTTTAGTTCGGTAGGACGAGGCCACACCCTCACAGCGCGAGTATCAATAGAAGTTTTGAGAGAAAAAAAATACAGACATTTGCTTATAGCAGTGTTTGAACAACGATGTATACCACTTAGCCCATGTTACTTTCTAAATTACATTACCTAAAACTTATTATATTGTAAGTTTCGTATGTATTTTTTTTGCATTATGAGTACCCCTTCAAATCTAACGCAAGAATTTTGCGGCACCTTGTATATTTGTGTGCAGAATTGTATTCATTGTAACGGAAGTATTTTTAAAAGTTAAAATAAAATATTTATAAATTAATAAAGAGCTAACATTAAGAATAATAAGGTATTCTTCGTTTTCTATCGAGAATATGCGTTGTTATAGAAAATTTAAAGCATATACAAAACTAAAGAATAAATTAAAAAGCATTGATTTATGCTATCTGGGTCGGTTTATCCTTGAAAAAGCAGCACCAAACTAGGCTGTGCAAAACTGTTTCGGTTATCATATTTCATAATCTAAAATATTCTGGCAAGGCTTGCCAACTATTTTAATTTGATAAATGGGCCATTGGTAACCTTTAATTTATTAAATCAGACAGTCAAGGCAATAAATTAATGTAATAATTATCTACAGCAAGTGATAAATTGATAAACTTAAAATTACCCCACTTTTTCACAATTGATAAAACGCATTATCCACGCAGTCTATAAGAGCGCTTGACGATTTAAGAACTTTTTTCGGGAGTGATGCACACTTTGTATTTGTAGTTCAGTGCGAAATCCTCCTGGGATGTCACATAAATACCCAAAAGTAAACCGGCGCTTTTTATAAGTGATGTCGTCAGAAACTGTTGTAGCGAAATAAATGCGGATCACGTCAATTTTCCACGGGGCTATAAATCTTCGCCGCTGCAGCTATGACTGCTAGATCGCGATACCCTTCGCAACTATGCATGAATAAAATCTGAAATTACAATATGTGCTTAAGAAGATTGCGCCTGACAAATGAAAAGCTGTTTATCATTACGAAAAGAGCTGGACTACCCGTCGCTTAAAAATCATTAGCAAGCATTGCTAGTCGAAAAAATTTACATTTTATGTGTCTGCTAGTTTCCTAACGGTACTTTTAGTATATATTGCCGCTGTTACGTTCTTAATCGTTCGAACCCCTATTTAACTAACTAAAAATAGCCCGTTTAGTTTATCGATTTTCTATTTGAAGTAATGGGAATGCAGAAACCTTTGGAATTGTTTTTCTAAACGGGCCATTGTGTTGTTTCCTTATACATTTGTATGCATCGTGCGTGTAGCAATTACTGTTTTTGGTAAGGAGTAAATATTTTTTGATTATAATTTTCAAAATCAGGGCGAGATAGACTAAAAGACTAACATTGACTACTTTATTTGAGAGAAGAGTAGCCGAAAGGGTCAAATATTTGCCATTCATACTAGTTCAGATGATTTGGTGAATATTTTGGGTTATTTTCTTTAATAGTGCTAAAATAATCTAAATAATACTATAAATGCAAATTCAAATAAAATCAAAGAAAGCCTAAAAGCAAAACAGATGTGTATATTAGCATTTCCTAAAGTAAAGAGGGCCTTTAACAAGGGGTGACATGCGAATCTACTTTACAAACTAAGACCGTTACTTCCGAGTTAAACTCGTAGACTTTCTATTCGTGTTCCAGTCCGTTAAGTCTGGCGTACTCCAAGGTCGATCCTTGTATTTGATATTCACCGCTGATATACTAGCTATCCAAGGTAACTGATGATACAGGCATCTTTGCCGTAGATCTTAATCTGATAAGGGCTTCTGAAAAATTATTTTGACTAACTTTAAAATTGGCTTAAACATTGGAGAATTAATGTAAACGTTGATAAGTCCTCTAAAGTCGCTTTCACTATAAGAAGAACCGAAGGTCTTCAACTTACTTTAAATAACACTCCAATTCCTATTACAAAATAAGTTAACTACCTTGGGCTTCATCTTCATAAGAAATTAACCTAGAAATTAGATTGAAAAGTGAGAAGCATGTTTTGGTTAATAAACCGAAGATCCCATCTGATACTGTAAAATAAACTGAAACCCACCTGGGCAAATAGTGCCAAACTTTTGGGCTGTAGTAAACCATTAACAACAAGAATACTTCACTTTTCAATCAAAAACTTTCAGAATGTTAATAAAATGACCCTGGTATGTTTCGAACAACATGATATATGCTACTTTAACAAGCCTAAAAACCTTAACATCATTTAAAATAATCAACTAATTAGTAAACTGTTTAGTCGACCACTCAAAAATAGAAGACTTAAAAGAATATGGGCAGGAAACCTATGTAAATCCAGAAAACCGTCAATGGATGGTTTCTAACTCGAGCTAACTAATCTGAGAACATTTACTTGTTGCTTCATTAAGTAGATTATAAATAAATTATTTGCTTGTTAATAATAAACGTAATTTTTAAATACATTTTTAAACAAAAAATTGTTAGAAACGTTTTTTAATGCATTATTTTATGTACGAGTAAATCATTAAGACATAAATAATTTTATAGAAGAACCTTAGAACACTATAATGCTGATTACAATATTTTCTTCTTTTATATGCAAAAATAGAGCTATAAGATAAATAAAAGAGAATTTGCAAACTTGGCTAGCCAATTGCTATACGGTGGTAAAAATATTTATTAACGTGTATACATAAATAGAAAAAGCTGACGAAAAATTTTAAAAATCAGTTATATGAAGTAACAAATATTGCTAGGGAAAAATGTAATAAGAGAGTCGCTAATAAACATACAGTACACAATAAAATAAACAATAATAGACAAAGATTAAGCCACTTAACTGAAGTTCTAAACCTAGCGGAAAGCAGAATTTATTTTGAATATACGAAAATCTATAAAAGGGTATTGCATTTTCAAAGGACTGCTTAACAAATCAAATATAATTAAAAAATGTATTTGTATCAAAAATTAGAGCAATATTAATGAAAGATGTACATATATATAAAGTTAACTATTGCGATTGACTGCTAGCTAATCAAAACTGGTTGAAATGGGCGAATAGTAAATCTATATAAAGATAAGGGCTAAAAAAATTAGATACAAAAAAATTATAAGTAGAGGATGAACTAAAGCCTTACAGACAAAATCTGAAAGAAAAACTACAACACATAATAGTAGAATAGTAGATGCTCAAGAAATTTATTCTAAAAACTGCTAAAAATATAGGAAAAGAATGATTGGTCTAAAGATTAATGTAAAAATAGTCTTAAAGAAAGTGACAAAAAAAAATTCCTCCAGAGAAATACCAAGGCAAGCAATACAATGTACTAAGTTAAAATACGAGAAGCTAGAACGTTATTTCTAAGAAAGAAAATATATCACAATTGAATAAATTTGTGCTTCTTGGATGATAACAAAATGTGTTTTAGTATTAATTAATTATTGTAAGTAGCAAAATATAAGGTAATAGTTTTCCAAAAGGAATGCCTTTTAGTCTTCCTTTTCATAAATATAAAGTTCCTAATTTCCAGGAATGACTTTTAGACGTAGCGTTCGACTGAAGGGATCTTATAAACACCATTATTAAAATAAACATTAACTGTCTTGATAAGTTCTAAGTAATAAACTAATTACTTGTACGTTGTAAGCAAGTTGATGCAGTTGCTAATAAATTTGCTACTAATTACAAATAAATAGTAAAGCTCCCATACTACTCTTCTCAGCTTCTGAAAAACATTGGCTTTTAGATTACCTCGAATGTCATTATTGAGTAAGGCCCTTCTAAGCTTTTTGGTAATTGACGCAAAATTTTGTAGTGATAAATTATAAATATTATATCGTTAAATTAATAAGATAAACTTATATTATTTAAGGCGTCTATTGCAGAGCCGTGGTGGCTTAGTGGATAGATCGCTAGACTACGAAACCAAGAGTTGCGAGTTCGAACCCGCTCTCGCCAATTCTATCGCTGACATTTTTATGGCCCACCTCGACTCAGGCTGCAATAAATGAGTACCTGGAGGTCAAACTCTGGGGTAATAGTAGGCGGTCAGTAGCGCTAGCCACGTTACTACCCTTATGTACGGTAGGCTCTAGATTGTAACAGGCCAGGACGACCTATACTGTTACGACCCCATAGGCCTTGGTGGCCTGTTACGGGGAACTATTATTACTATTGTTATTGCAGGTACACCTCAATTGAAGACTTCTACTTTTCGGAGCAAGAGTGTACCTTTAGTATAGATATATTTAGAATAGAAAATATCCTGGATTACGATTAAGATTTGTTATTTTAAAAATTTTTAATCTGAAAATAACTGTCATTTCGAAAACTATTACATACATCTACCACTAAGCAGACTTCTTGCATCAGGGGGTATAAAAGGATACTAGTTGTCCCGAGGCAATGGAGCATATGCGGCTGAACTAATCCCCGCACACTGTAAAATGATTTAAAGAAACACCATGACCCTTGGAACGGGACGATCACAACGAAGACGACAGAAGAAAAATAGAACAAGATTTGAAACGTAGAACACCACATCTCTTACAGAAAAAGAATGCGAAATTACAGATGAAATAAAAAAATATAAGATTTAAACACTAGGAATCTCAGAAATTAAAAAGAAAGGGAATGGCTTCAAAAACATGGACAAATGGTACAATCTTAGATATTCGGGCACACCAGTCGAAAATAGAACAAAAGAAGGCAAAGGAATACTCCTCAGCAAAGAGAACCAAAATAGAACTAAATGGAAAGTTGTAAACTCCAGAATTATAACAATAAACCTACAATTTCAAGAGAAGGTTGGAATAATGCGAATATACGTGCTTACTGAAAATGCAGCTGTATAAGGAAAAGAAACTTTCTATGAAAACCTGTAAAGATCCAAAGAGAAAATACAAAACGGCAATAGACATGTAGTTATTATGGGGGATTGGAACGCCCATACAGGAAATAACATAGAGGATGAACACGGAATAATGAAAGGTCAAAGTCTAGAAGGGATGTAAACGAAAATGGCGAAATAATGCTACATTGCTGCATAACGAACCAACTGTTGATAGGAAATACATGGTTTAAACACAAAGCTGTACACAAAATAACATACAAAGCAGAAGAACTAGAAAGAAAAAGAATGATAGATTACATCACGTACACGAGAAATATGAGATACACAGTGAACGTTGTAAAGGTAATAGGAGAGGCGGAGTTAAATACGAAACACAAAGTGGTAACTGCTGATACGAACATTAGGAAGCCGCTTAAAGAACGAACGAAGAGCTATACAAAGATCAAAATGAAACTTTAGAAAATCCAGAAAAAAGACAAGAATATGAAAAGAAACTAACTGAAAACCCAAACAAATTGGAAGAACAAGGAACCCAAGCAGAAAATCAATGGACCCTAAATAAAAAATGGAAGGCTTTCAAAGAAATCCTAATAAAAAGAGCAAAGGATGTCTGTGGAGAAAAAGAAATAAAACAAGACCCAACACATAAGCGAACAAAATAGTGGAATAAAGAAGTAAAGAATAAAATTAAAATTAAAAAAGAAGCTTGTAAAAAATATATAATAAATAAAAATGAACAAAATAGAGGAAATACCTACTAAAACAAAACGAAGCAAAGGAAGCGATAAAACAAGCAAAGAAAAACAAATGGAATTTGTTAAAAAAACAGGAGACAATTATATAGGAAACCAAAAGTGCGAAATATTAGGCATGAGACAGGAATATTACAAACAAGAATGGAAGCAATATTAAAAACATGGAAAGATTACTACACAACTACATTTAAAGGTGGAGAAACAGAAATACGGATAAGAAAAGAACAACAACCTCAATAAAAATATGATAATCAAGACAATGAGGAAGAAATAAGAGAAGAAGATATAAAAGAAGCCCTAAAAAACAAAAAATGGCAAGGCAGCGGGAGAAGATCATATAACTCCAGAAATCTTAAAAAAGGGTAGTCCGATCATAACTAAATGTATGAAAAAGATACCAAGAGACAGGGAAAAGAAAATTATAATACCTATACATAAAAAGGAAAACACCACAAAAACAGACAATTATAGAGTTATATTTTTATTACTAGTGGCGCTAAAAATACACACAATAATGGATGAAAAAAGATTAAGAAATAAAAAAAAAATTACAAGAACAAACGGCGATTATACTAGGAATAACGGATAAATAAAAATCAAAAATAACAACTGCAGAGATGAGATACTTAAGCCGAATAGTGGGAAAAACAAGAAGTGGCAGAGTACGCAACAGAAGTATAAGAGACGAACTACCGCTAGTGAAAGACATAAAAATAAAACAACTACAATGATATGGACACCTGGTCCGAATTAGTAATGAACACTATCCAAAAAAATTTCCAAAATGAGGTGTGATGGAAGAAGGGATAGAGGAAAACCCAGACAAAAGTAAAAAGACAACATCTATAAATCAATTAGAGAAAGAGGACAGACCCTAACACAGATCCAAACTCAAACAATGGATCAAATTTCCAATACCGTGAGGTACGATGGGAGAAGAGGAAGTAAGTAAGTAAGTAGGCAATAAATAAGTTGAAAATATTAATGATATCACCAATAGTACACGATTTTATGTGATGATGCCATTATAAGGTTCTCATGACGACGATGATAATCACACCATGACTGACTTGCCTTAAATTGCCTTATAATACCATAGATGTTCTAGTGCATTTTAAGATATTCATGATGTAAATTTTTGTTTGATATTGTAGAATAGAATTTTAACTTACTATTACTATTATTTAATGTTTTCTTTTATTTTTTAAATTACTATCATCTTTATCTCCTGGAAGCAAAAATTTTCTAGTTCCCCATCGTTTACTTCTATGTTTAAAGTAACACAATTCTTGTCATATGTTCACAAAGTTTTCTCTTGTTTCTAATTCTAATTAAAACAAGTTATCTCACATATTAGATATCTTTTAGCTAATAATTGCAAATAAAGAGTTTGACTGAGATTAATTAATTTACACGTATAATGTACTCTTCTAGTATTATTCACACAACAGATAATTTTCCAACGACTAAACGAATGACATATTGGTTTACTGGCGAAAAGTCCTCTATTGACATTAGAAAGTGTAGTTCTTTAAAGGGTCAAAATTTTGACTAGACCAGCTATTTGCACTAGAATTTTGTCACACTACATGTAAAAAAAATTATATGAACGTAACTAATTTAAAAAATTAATCAAACAAAGTGCAAATATTGTTTATAGCATTTTCAAAAATATATTCCGCCAAAATTTAGTACTTGCGACGTAAACTTCTGTGTTGTATCTAATTCTAGTGCCAAAAAAGTCTGAAAGCCAAGCCGACAATTAATTAAGATTTCTACTTTATTTGTAGAATACGTAAAAGATTATTAAAACAATTAACTTAAAACAATTACTGAAAAAAGGCAGAAGATATTGTTAATCTCATCTACAAGAAATACAGGATACATGCTTTTCAGGCGTGTAATTTAAATCATTGATAATTGGTACGCTTTTAACTTTTAAGTTTTTGTTAACATTCTACATATCAGTTACGTGTTAAAGTATAAATCTATCATTCTTCAAATACATTGCGGCAGAAAATAGCGTAAGATAAAATTTTGAAAGGATGTAACGTTTTTAATTTAGTGCTTAATTATGGATCGGTGAAAGCACC
This sequence comes from Sinelater perroti, assembly GCA_036346155.1. Taxonomy (NCBI): domain Eukaryota; kingdom Metazoa; phylum Arthropoda; class Insecta; order Coleoptera; family Elateridae; genus Sinelater; species Sinelater perroti. The sequence goes on from JARFIY010000265.1 coordinate 9,342,286, forward strand.
ATAACTTGGCAATTTAACGTTTAGAAGTTCTCCTTTGTACAATGAAGCATAATGAATATTACACCGCAACATTGTTTTTTAGCTAAAATAGGTTAAGTTCTTAATTAAAACTTTTCTCGAATTATATTTGGCGTGTACTTCCATGAAGCAATTTTCAATAAAAGTCGAATACCTGTAACAGGAGAAGTTTTGTCTCTGTATTTCTGTATTTTGATTTTTTACCGGCGCTATCATTTAGTGCCACTTAAAACTATTTAATGCTTTCATTTACATCATTCTGTTCTCATTTGCTAACAGCAATTAAAATATAAATAATAGTGAACCATTCTATTTTTGAACTTTGAAATATTTGAGATTTACTAGAATATCATTGTGCATGAACCACACAGTTGACAATTCTTGCAGGAAAATTGGTGCATTTACAGAATATTAAATGTTAGTTACCACACATTGAAAAAAAGTTATTATTGAAGTAAAGATTGAATCTACAGTTGTTTGGAACTTTAAAGTTCATTTTTAATTTATCACTCTTTAAGAATGATTTAATGCAATTTCAGAATTATACTATGGTTAAAAGAATTTTTTAGTTATCTCCATATGTAAATTGATCTTACTTTTATTTAGAACTATTTTTCTTACTTTCAGGCATTGGGTTCTTAAGGGATATTAAAATTTGAAAAAAGTTCTGAAAATGTGGCTATTGTGAAATGTTCCGCTTAAGATAGTGTTCTAGTTTGGAGGATCCAAAATTTATTTTTTTAAATCTAAATCGGTAGTTACATTATATAAGATATATTCCCAAACTTTTTAAAATTGCTGAATAGAATGCCATCGGCTTACAACAATGTGCACTTGCTCACTTCTGAAGTCCGATTTACTGAGAAAAGTCACTTCTAGATTCACAACTATATCATCAACGTAATTCTACATCCTAATGGAACCAGACATGCTATCATTATAAGATACACAAGATACACTCCACAACACAAATACTGCGCAGAGAATTTACAAGCGACGTCAAAGTTGACAAACCCCTAATCCTCCAAGCGGTTTACTGTTTACAACGGTATGTCAATAAACTCGCTGGAGGCGATTATAACGCCAAGCACCTAGACTGGGGTTACATCACTTAGCAGAAATTTTATCTCAACTGGAAAATTGTCTTATTACTCTTCCGACCTCAACAACCCCCCACCCCCGTTTCCTTTAGATTTTTTCATATCAAAAATATAAGCCTTACTTCCCTTCAAATTAGGTCTAACCTTGACCTTCCTTTGATCACATCCCTTGCTACTAACTCACGGCTCCCAAATACTGCACATAGAAAAACTTCCATTTCTGTCTACAAGAAGAACTATTCTAAAGCTCAACATCTCATTCAAGATAAAAGAATATTTACAAAACGTAGTGCAAAAAGTCGCTTGAGATAAGACTCCAAGTATAGTTAAAAAATTAATAGCTAAAAAATGAAGACTAAGAGTAACAACCAGATTTAGATTATTCCTTAAACAACTAGTAAGTCCGTAGATCCAACGTTTCCTGGAAACGCTCTTTCTAATCGCAGCTTCCGACAACTTTTTTAAAAAGTTACAACTATATTAAAATGACCAACCTAATGCATTCCTCCTCTTTGCAAAGAAGACGGAACCTGGACATGAAGCTACGGTGGTCGCTAACTAGCATATGTATCCGAGCCTCATACCTCCAAAGCTACCCCTCAAGAAGAACAAGAAATAGATCAACTTCTGACAACACCATTTCAGCTGAGCTTACCAACCAAACCTTTTCGTACCAAAGAAATAATATCAAAAATAACAAGTAATCGGGCTACGACTTTAATCACTAGCACAGATCTTAAAGGACTTCCCGAAAAAGGTACAACATTTCTAACGACATTATTTAATGCAATACTAAAACTAGGATACCTTCGAGACAAGTGGAAGATCGCTACAATAATCCTCATACTAAAACCAGGTAAACCACCTGAATCAGTGATCTCTTATAGATCAATAAATTTACTTCCGCTTCTTTCTAACGTTTTCGAATTTTCCTATTAAAACTTGGGGCAGTTATATAGGATAAATGTACTACTTTGTCAGTAGCCATAACCCTACGTTAAGGTAATTTATGGAAAATTAATAATATAGTACCAGTCCCCAAGTCATTAGTATGTTCGTAGAATTCTATATAGTAAATGGCAGGTAGTAAATAAACTGGTAATGCAAAAAATATTCCAAGGGACAATTTAAAGTATTTTAAGGTAGATATCTGAAAGTAGAGATACGTTGAACTGGTATAAGAAACGAAACGAGCCACGTGCCCCTCCTTTCGGTCCTTTGGTCGAATTATAGTGCTTGGAGAAGGTACACGGGAATTTTAAATGCTTTGTGCTCATAGTCGTGACACACTAAAAAGTCTAATAAAATTTTCAATTCAATAGTGTACCGCATCATTCCCAAACGTTTGAATTCGGGCTCTAAAATCGTTAAAATTGCCGCCTCCATGGCTGCAGGCATATTTAGTAAAAACTGTGCAGCAATTTCAATTATGATAGAGTTGCTGGAATCAGATATTGGCCAGCAGTGGCGTAGTAGAAGGAGCACTGAGGCTCGCACTGCTCGCCGAATTGAAACAAAACTAGCTTTTTTAATAAGCACAAAAACTTCTGTATGCACCAAGAATGCTGATTAGCACTAAATTGCTCTAAGTTATCAATAATTGACATTTTTCTAAAAACTTTAAAGCACGTTTCTTTGAAATTTTATTTTTAAAATTGGCCAAATATGACCTATCAACTTAACCAACGTTTATACTCTAGAATAAGGAAACCATCTTTATGAATCAAGAGCGCTGGTCAAAAAGCATTTAAAAAGTTTTTATTGTATAAAAAGAGTAAATAATTCTTAAAAATCGTCGTTGTTTTGTTTAATCTCGATTTTTTTTTATTTAACGTTTTAATTGGAGGGGGCATAGTTTATCTACAATAACTATATATAAGTTAAAATTTGCTTTATTTGAACAAATGCAATATGCCAAAATAAATTTTTCACTTGTACTTTGAATACATTGAATAACAAATATATGTAGTTGTGCAGCAAAATTAATTTAAAAATTCTATTTAAACAACAAAATATTTACATATTATGTCAACATTTTAGTCTTGCTGTGCAATATAAAATCGTTGCAAATTTAATGTTTAAATTTGTGTTTAATGGTAAAAATTTAAATTATATGAAAAATATTGCAATTAGAAAGCAATACATTGGCATTATGCTAAGATGCATCCTTCTTAAAAAGCTTCAGTCTGAGTATAAATAGTAAAATGAAATAATTTTCAAGTTTTTAACAGTTTACTTTACTATTTTGCTGTAATCTGCTCTCGATTTTACCATTTGTCTAGCTCTTTCTTCTTTGGGTTTTTCCCATTTTTGCCTGTCTTTCCAATCTCCCTTATTTTTTCATTATGTTTTTAATGTATACCTTTCATTTTACTACTGATCAAGTTCTTCTTGTTCTTGTTCTAGGCGATCAGTTTATAACTGCTTTGGGCGGTCTTTGTTATTTGATCTTTTGATATGACCGTACCACAAAAGTGTTTTATTTTTCACCTCTTGTAATTGGCATTTCTACTTTCATCTTTCTTTATACTTTTTTTATAAAATATAGTTTTAATATTTTCAATTTACCTCTCATTCTTTTAGTCTTCGGTCACAGTTCCCCTCCATATGTTATAACGTCGACTACAACAGTGTCAAATATAAATTTTCTTTGTTTGTTCTGTGATGTTTTGAGTACATAGAATGCTTTTTTTATTTTTTAAAATTACTTTCACCCGTACATAAGATAACTAAGCCTAAAGACTTGTATTAAACTCAAACTTCTATTTTTTCTTTTGACATGTTACTTCTTCTATGCAAATATATGTCGTTTCTTGTAGTTTATGGCACTTTTCTATTGTCACATTCCTTTTTCAGCTTCTACTGCATGACCTCCTTACTTTGTGCAACAATTAGTTGATTATCGGCAATCTTAATAAATGTAATGTCTTATTTTTTAGAAGTATTCCTATTGCCTCACATTTTGTATACTATTGTTCTGCGTACATATTAAATAATGTCGGCGATAGTTTGTCTTAACCCTTTGGTTGTTACTTTATTTTAAAATTAATTAATGCCAAATTACTTTTTTAATCTAATATAAGAACTACTAAGTAGCACACTTTTTTATTCATATTTGTTAGTCATTTAGTATGTTATGCTCTTTTATAAGAAATTTTATAATACAATATTTCAAATTGCTTATGCTACTAAAATTACTCTAAATATTGTTTTAAAATACTACAGAAACAGAAAACCTAAAAATTGGTTGTTTAAGTATTTTTTTAGTTATGTTTTGATAAAATCATCCTATATCCAGATAAAAAATGCGATATGAAGCGTTACGTAAGTTATTTACTAAATGCTTATCAGTACGTTAGCTTCTAAGTTGAATTATAATTTAATCAAATTAATTCAGCTCATTTAAAATTTTGTCGCTCCACAGTTATGTATAAAAGGTTTATTTTTAGTCAACTATCCAGAAATCGATCCACATTTAATCTCTAGTAAACTTTAGATGGAGAACAATTATAAAAATAATTATGGCAAGACTATTATGCTGATTTCTTAATAAAAAAAAATAATTCCTAACTTGTTACAGCTATAAGAACGCGAAAGCACTTGATTAGATAAATTATGTTTCTTGATAGTTACACTAATACCAAAACAATTTTAAGTGCTAATTTTTTATAAAATTTTATATTTTGTAATTTGGAAATTTCTCTCAATACTTTTAAATATGAATTTAACATATATTAACACAATGGTGGCATTTCTTAGATACTTCAGAATACGTTATAATTATAAGAAAACATTTAAACGCACTGTAAAGTTTCTAGAAATAGAATAAATTTATTAAACAGAAGATAATAGATTTTTAATACCATATTGGATTTTCCATTCAATTCATAAGCATAACGTTATGTTTAGTGAAATTATATGTGGCTTTGACATCTAGTTTACTCTTAACAAATCCCAATTGGATCCCCTTGAAGATTGTTTATAATGTTTATGCTTTAATTGCAAAGTTCCTGGAACTTTATGAACTATGTCAGTGCATGTGGAGGCACAAAATTATAAAAGACCAAGTTTTAAACATTATCGGTATGGCTGGTTATGTTATTGCTAATAACTGCTAATTCTAGCATTTGTATGGTTCTATTTTGCGATTTGTTTCTTTGATCAAACTCCGTAGCAAAAGAAATAAATCTATTGTCGTTTGATTAAATTACCGCGATTTGCTTTATTAACGGAATCTATAATAATAGCCTCCTTCCTGATACTAATAGGCATGATCTTATTTAAAATAGTTTTGGTTGTTCTAAAATCATTTAAGGACGGTAACTCCAAGAAATAATGTTATTGGATACTGCTACGAAACATAGTAGTAAGTTTATAAATAATATGTAGATTTACCACTAAGATACAAGAACTAATCCGAAGCGGATTGAATAAAAGTGGCTGCTATTAAAATAAGCCACAAATACTGTTTTAAGTTTTCCAACCACTTGAAGTAAATTACTTCAGATTATGTTTACTTTAAACACAAGATTTTTTTCGTTAAAGAACGCTAGTTTATAACTGGTTAAAATTGAATTAATTTTTAAAGTAAGATAAGTAACCTTATAAATAAGTGTACAACATATAACTAATGATTAGTCCATATTTAAACTTCAAGAATCTTGTTTCGGTAATTTAACGAGCATTAAAATTCAAAAGCAGCGAGGCGATAAAAATTGCGCCGAAGCTATCAGTTGTAGGTTGTAGCCCCCAAATGAAGATGGATGGAGTCCTAAGCGGAAAGTCAGCTAGAGCTTTAAGCTTAATAACGAAGTATGGTCCCGCTGGCAGCCGCCAGCCGCCGCAAACAATGGGGTTTTTGGAGAAGCCGTTCATGTAAGCCCCGGGCTCCGAACACCTGATGCGAGCACCAAGAATTGAATGCGAAATGAAGGCGATAAATTATGAATTGCTTTGGGGCGTAACCGTTGCACGTCCGCGTAATAAATCGAATCAAGCCGGCAATCAAGTAAAGCTGAAATCTGAAACTTCGGCTCGGTGCACAACTTTCCACCAGTTTTAAGAAGTTATTGCATTAGAATGGCGGCAGGGCTGTTACGTAAGAATCTTACGAGTGTCTGTACATTGTTTCGCTCTAAAGCCCAATATGTAGTATAATTATTTAATAACGATGGTCGTTGAAGTGTGAATAATTTTTATAAACAACTCGTCAAATGAGCAAACAGTGAGATTCGACTAATACTTTTGACCTGGTTGTATTTAGCTACAGGATATGTCATTTACATGTTTTGCTGATAATTGTAATTAGTTTATCAAAATCGGATTTTATAATGGATGCGAATTTACTTGAAACGAAAAAATTTATTTAATATAAACGAGTGCTTTATTACCCGCTCTCAAACGAAAATTTTCTATCGCTTGCGGTTCCGGAAATATAATACCACGGCCGCGCCTGCCGCTAAGCCAGAATTTGTCATTCGGAGGCGTTCGGGTGGCACGGAAAAGCACGAACAATTTTTGCTATACATGGACTTTTACCTGTGTGACAGCAGCAGCAGCAGCACTCATAATTTTTTTTATATATATAATTAACGTGTACTTTTAAACATTTTAAAAAATTGTAATATTAGCTCCATTTTAGTAATTTAAGTTTACATAGATTAACCCTGGAATAACAAATCCTTTTAGGAAAACAAGTTGATTTAATTAAACAGTTTGTGTTTGCTCTAAAATAAACTATTTACATTACTGTTACACAGAACGCTGTAGACAGCGAGCGTGAGTGGATGTGCTATATCGTGTCCAATTAAGTTATTACTAGTGTCCGTTCTTGACCCTGCAAAGATTTATATTTAATTCTGCCGAGTTTTACACCAAATGTGTAAGTTAAAACTTTACTACATTTTTAAACTTTGCTGATTAAAAATTCGCAAACATCATCACAAATTCTGTAAATACAGAATATGTACAACAATGGCTCAAATATGTTTATACCCAGTCACAAATTTTATATAATCCATAACAACCTCAATTTGGAAATCAACAACCACTTCAATTCAATTATGCGCCGCTCCCGCAAACCAGTAATGTCATGCCGACGCCTCAACATCAGAACCATCTGCCACTACCACAAAATTATACTAATATAAAATTCTTCTCTTCTGTCTCAACCCCTAATCAAAATCCAAACCCGCAACTAATAACAGAAGCAACAGAACAAATAGATATCGATGACTCCTCTGAAGAGGAAGTAACAGAAAATCAACTAGAAGATAACAGCAACAATGACATCTCACTATCTCAGTTTTTAACTAAATTTGAAACAATGTTCACGCAGCTTATGAACCAGAACAGCACGATGCTTAATCTGCTCACCATGTTAGTCAACAAATTGCAATAATGGATACTTTACCCATAGGATTATGGAATGCAAATGGACTAGCCCAGCATCGTATTGAAGTCGAGCTCTTTCTCAAACAACATAAAATCGACATCCTACTGATCTCAGAAACCCACTTCACCGAATACAGTTAGTTAAATATTTAATTATTCAACATACTCTACAAATCACCCAGACGGTACAGCCCACGCTGGCTCAGTAGTAATTATCAGTAATAAAATCTCTCACCACATAATGGAAGAGTTCTCCACTAACTACTTACAAGGTACCATCCTCAACATCAAGATTATTACCGGTCCGCTAGTGCTTGCAGCCATATATAGTCCACCCAGACATAATATTCGACAACACCAATACGAAACATTCTTTCAAAAATTAGGGAATAAATTTATTGCTGGGGAGGACTATAACGCCAAAACCCCACTTTGGGGATCCAGATTAACTACCACCAAAGGCTGAGAACTGTTTAAGACGCTGCAGACACACAACTTATGGCATATTGGCTACTGGTGAGCCCACATACTGGCCGTCAGATACAAACAAGATTCCTGACACAGTGGACTTCTTTGTCACCAAAGGCATCTCCTCAAATTACTGTAAAGTGGAAACCTGCTAAGCTCTTCTCTCTGATCATTCTTCCATAATTGTCACATTGAGCACATCAGTTATAACCAAACAAAAGAAACCCTCATTATACAATAGACGCACGAACTGGGACATGTACAAAAAGTACCTCACTGCCAATATAGAAATTTCAGCTAATCTAAAGACACCAGACGAAGTTGACTTAGCCGTGGAGCACTTTAACAATATCGTACATCAAGCAGCTCACATTTCTACGCCAACCGAACATCCCAAAGCAGAGCTTACTGAAAACTATCCCTTTTACATTAAATTCAAGCTTGCCGTGAAGAGTAGAGCTAGGAATGTATAGCAACGAACCAAACATCCTGCGGACAAAACCAGACTAAATAGACTAACCCGAGAACTCAAACAGGCACTCCAATATTGGAAAAATGAAACATTTAAAGAGTATGTAAGCAACCTTTCTCCATCTGCACATGATGAGTACACACTATGGAAAGCTACTAGCAAATTTAAACGTCCAAAAGTGCATATACCACCGATTCGTAGCAGTCCCTTATGAAGAAGAAGCTGAGATTCTCGACTACCTACAGGCTCCTTGTCAATTAAGCCCGCCTATACAATACGTTACACCTACTGAAACAAAACTTGTGATTAAACATTTTCCTAACGTTAAAGCACCGGGCTACGATTTAATTACTGCTAAAGTCCTTAAATAATTACCTCATCGAGCCATAATGGCTCTTACGCATATATTCAATGCAACTTTACAATTGCAATCCAGTGGAAATTTGGGCAAATCATTCTTATCCTTAAACCGGGTAAACCCGCTCACGAAGCCGCGTCCTACCGGCCGATAACCTTACTCCCATTACTCTCAAAAGTTCTAGAAAAACTAATCCTACAAAGATTGTTACCCATAATTGTAGATCATGAACTTATCCCACCACATCAGTTCGGATTCAGACAGCAACATGCTACCATAGAGCAGGTACATAGAGAGTTGTAAATGTCATTTAGCAAAATATTGAAGAAAACAGATACTGCGTGGCGGCCTTTCTTGATGTCAGCCAGGCATTCGAGAGGGTCTGGCCTATTGTATAAAATCAAAAAAGTACTGCCCCACCAATACTACTTTCTTATCCGATCATATTTAAGTGAAAAGCACTTTCAAGTTAAACACAGCGACAGCTTGTCCAGTTTCCATCAAATTAAAGCAGGAGTTCCCCAGGGCAGCGTCATGGGACCTATCCTATACTTAATTTATACGACAGACCTCCCTCATCAAGACCAGATTGTCATTGCAACATATGCGGATGATACGGCATTATTATTATCACATAGCGATCCACATCAAGCCTCTGCCATACTTCAACGCTACCTCACCACACTGCAGGAATGGCTCTGCAAATGGCTCATAAAAATAAATGAAGCAAAATCGACCGCCATAACTTTCACCACAAAGCACGGAACTCCTCCGTCTTCCTAAATGGCATCCAAATCCCAATCCAGGACGAAACAAAATACCTTGGCATGCATTTTGACAAAAAAATCACATAGCTAAAAAGAGAAAGGAATTGGACATCAAAATGAAGAAAATTAGTTGGCTCCTTGGTCGAAGATCACATTTATCTTTAATTAACAAAGTGCTAATGTATAAAACAGTGCTAATTCCAGTGTGGACTTACGGCATCCAACTGTGGGGCTGCGCAAAGCCGTCGAACACTGCACTTACACAACGGTTCCAAAACAAAGCCCTCCGCACTCTAGCCAACGCAGAACGATTAGTATCCCACCTAACACTTCATAACGACCTTAAAATACCCTGGGTCAAGGACGAAATCACCAGAAACATATCAAACTATGATACCAGATTATCCAACCATCTCAATTATTTAGCACGCAACCTACTTGACAACGCCAATATTACCAGACGCCTAAATCGATGCAAAACATTTGACCTTACCAACTAGTTTTAATATTTAGTTTATTGGGGTCCGTCACTGGACGGTTTCCCGTCTCATGTCTTTGTAATTCTCTAATTACTTTTGCTTGTTATCCAATTGGCTAGTTGTAAATCTGCTGTATACTAAATAAATAAATAAAAAAAAACATTACTGTTACACTAGAATAAATTCGTAAATTTTTTATTGCAGTTTTTTATTATCTTGCGAAAATACGTGGTAGAAAATATATATTTATAAATAAAACAAAGATAAACTGCTTTTATGCGATAAACATAAAATTTGATTTTGTAAATGTTCTCACAGGCAAAAATTTATAGAAATTGACCTACAGTAACTCTCATATTAGATAATGTAACAAATATCTTACTTTTTAAGTATTTCAAAATTCTAAAATAATTCTAAGCAATAGAATTTATCTATATAGAGGATTCAAATTTAACCATTGACTGAAATTTTCAGCGTGCATATGTAGGTAGTTTAACATGGGTGGTTGCTCTTTTACATTGTTGTATCAGTAGAAGTTATAACTAAATAGTCAGTATCTTGTGTTATATAATATTATTATACATTTTTTATTGAAAAACTGTTAAAGTAATTAATATTCTGTTTAAACCATGTCAACAATTCGGTAGAGTCATGATATCGAGAAACCAAGCGGCATAAAACGTTTACTGCTAGTCTAAACGAGGTCAGTAATGTAATACGCGTGTGTTGTTTAACCATCGACAGTATAGAGAAGAATACTATTTAAATTAGCGAGTTTCTTGGAGATAATTGGCTGTTGACACTTGAATTAATGTGAATATGTCGAAATTTTGAAAGGTGCTCCTAAGATGGTAAATAAAACAATACATAACTTCAGATCTCTTAGAGCCTTCCTGTCCATAATAAACAGGAAGGGGACGGATTATTGTTATACTCCCGTGTAGACACCAGACATTAATGAGTGGCTAATTCACATGATAAAAAATAACTAGAAGTGTGCTTCTTCTTCAAGATAACTTGCGTTCCTACGTTGCCATCGCACTTTGAACTGAATTGGTGGATTACCTTCTTCACAATACAGATTATCGTTCTTGTGGCTGTTATCTATTCGGCCTTCTCAAGGATGCCTTAGGAGAAGAGTGATTTGAAAGTAACAGTCGAGTAGAGGAATTTGTGAGCAGATTACCTGAGGATCAACCCATGTTTTCTGCGACAGTAGTATAGAAAAATTGTTTATTTACAAATGCATTGAATAGGAGGGGAGAACATGCGAACAATGACTTTGTGCCTCAGTACTGTATTCTATTTTAATAAGTGTTATAATAAGTTTCATGTTTGATTTATCCACGTAATTGAAATATGATTGGCCAGTGCAAAAAATATTATATAACATATTAACAATACGGGCCTAATTGTCTACAAATAAATGCGGAGCTACTATGACACTGAATAATAAAATTCTGCATCATACTACTACACATTCAAATATATTTATTACAAGATGCTGGGTTTGGAATTTTAAGATTAAAAATATTGTAGTTGTTGTGGTATTCTAATACCATAAAAATTACCAAATTGTGAAGTGCCGTTAAGCACTACTTGTTACTTGTTTGTTCTTTAATTAATTTTTTATACCGCCTACACTTGTTAATAAAGTCTTATTATCTTTACACAGACTTATTCTTTAAATGATCTTTCATCAGTTTTCATTTATTAGTTTATCCCATTTTGATTTCAACATTTGTATTGTATTTCTGAAGTAGTAACTTGATTTATATACTTAATTAAGAATTTTAGATTTATTTAATCCTGGCTATTAAAATTTAGTATGCTATTGAAAGAACTAATTATTATTTCGGAAGTTTGGAATGTGGATCACTAAAATTTATATCTCATTTTCTAGTCAATAGATTTGGAATTTAATATTTGTCTTCCAGATGGTGCTTTGCTGGGAGATTAATTTAAAAAATACTGGCAGATTTTATACATCCAGCAAGCATCCAGCAAGCTAATAAAGTGGGTCTAATAATATATTCAATAATTGGAAATTCTGTTTTTCTGGTACGTCGAAATTAGGTATCTTAATATAGTTTAGTCTAATCTGTCCTCGAATTTAAGTAATAATAAAAGAAGATCCAGTTTTGAGCTAGTTTTCAAAAAAAAAAAAACTTGAGCGTTTCAGCTTCTGTTATTCAGACTTTTTATTCTTCTTGGAACATGTGCCCTGTGAAAGTTTCTAAATCTAGTGCAAGATAACTAGCTGCGCAAAAGCCTAGAGTTTATTTTTAGTTTTCATTTGAATGGACACAGGCACCTTATTCATCCAAAATGGAGGAATTAAAATAATAAAAATTTTAGATATTAGTGGGCTAGTCTTCTTAAGCTCTATTTTTATGGATCACCAAAGTAGATACATATGTATGTTCCTTAGCTTACTGTCTCACATTCTTCCTAACTTTTATAGTAAAGTTATTGTGTACCTTAAAACAATTAGCATAAGATACGGCCTACCAAATTTTTTCAAATAAATGGTATTGGAAAAATATAAATTGCAGGATTAACGAGATGATAAAGGTATATATGTTTAATTCCCATTATTCAATACACGGGTACATGTAGCAAGATACAAAAATAGTGATTCAAAATTATGCAACCATAACTTTAACTTTTTGTAGCATTACGAATGTGTTGTATATTTATGAAAAAAACACAAATGTATATGCAGTAATATGGTGGATGAACACGGAACTTGTGGGTTTCTTGTATGAAAACAAAAGAAAGATTTGCAACTAAACTCAATCGTTTACAGAACCCTAGGTTTTGCATATATTCTCTCTAGACGCGAACCAAATGACCTTTCTCAGAAGGATAAGGAAAAACCGGATGGCATGACCATGATATGGGACGTGACAGGTTGACACCTTGGCGCTTTTCTATATTTGACTTACTATTATTGAACCGTACACCGCCAGCGTGGCTCAGTGGTTGAGGCGCGTGCTGCGATGCGGACGGGCCCGGGTTCAATTCCCGGTGCTTTCCGAAGCCTGGCGGGTGGCCTACTCAGTCACTAAAAATAATTGAGTACCTGCGTTCACTTCGAACAAGGGGTAATAATGGCGGTCGTCTAAGGCGCGGTGCTTGGCACATCGCCCCGTACCAGAGATGGTGCGCGACGACCGGGCACATTGAGTGAATATATGAAAGCTTTAACCTCTCAGTTTGCAGGCCGTGCTCCCACACGAGGCGTTAGAGCCGTACCATTATTATTGAATATTTTTTCAAATACAATGCAAAATTTAACATGTAGACTAAACCAAAAAGAATCCCTAATTAAAAAATAAATGTCGGGTATTCTATTTAGCTTATAAAGAAAATTGTTGTTTAATTAAAATCAAGTAAAAATATGACTAAGCTTTTATTGACTTAACTAAAAATAGTACTAAATTAAATCAGGTAATAAGTGTAGATAAAATGTTCTAGTATAATACCCTATCAATTTTCAAATACAAATTTCTGCATCTTGCTCATTAAAATGTTTGGATTAGCCGTGGTAAAATCTGATTCGCATACACTGTTAGATAAAAGATCTAGGTATATTTTTAATAACATTATCTTGACATAGGATGTATTTATCTTACATATGTTCGGCACAGTTCCCGATCTGTCTCTTCGCGGAGAGAAATAAGCAATTTTATAAACAAGCAGCGGATAGAAGTAATTGTTTACCTATGCTTCAATTTACACGAAATAAACAGTGAGATTAATATAATAGAAACTTTGTTGGAATTAGGTAATGCTTAATATTCACTATATAGCGCCTGTGCTAATTATTCACCAGATAAGCCTTATCTGCTTAATGTAACATCATGTGGTTTACAGAGTAATTATCCCTACCGTATGAAACACCAAATTATCCGAAAATCCTTTTATTTCTATTTTATGTGAATATTACAAAAGTTTTTTATTGATTACGGATAATTGTAAAACTATAATAGAAATGTTGAGAAGCTTAAATTACACAGAAATTGTTATTTTTTTCAGTACAGAGCATCTTTTTAGAACACTGTTTTAATTTTTTGTACCTCTTGTATACCAACTGAAATTTACTGAAAGTCCCGTGTTTCACAAAGTGGATAATGGTAAATTGAGAGTACGCAAAATATTTAAGAAAGCTTGTAGGTGGAGAAATTTAATTAAAAATTTCAGAATAATTAAAAGAAATTTTATTTCGTTCGCTAAATAGGACCAAATTAACATTTAAATAGTGCACGTGTACCTGAAAAAGTGGCTTTCTGAAATTAACTAATTCGCCCACTGCAAGCATTACTAAATTAAAGCAAAATTAATTGCCTTCTGCTAAATAATGGCCAGGTTTTTAATTTCCAAATATTTTGTCCTGCTTTTTTTAATTAAGTGCAATTTGACTACCTTCTGAACTTTAGTTTAGTTTTAAATGTATTGCAGACATTTTTTTAACTATGATTGATATTGATTTTACTTAGTCTTTAAATTTAGCACGTTTGACTCTTAAGTAAATGACTTTAATAACTAGACTACAAAATAAGGACACAAAATATATAGTTGTATAGTGATTTATTAGTATTATGGTTAGGGCAGCAAGATTGAGAAATATTTTAATATTAGTAAATAGATTCGACCCAAGAGCGGGCCACATAAATCAAAGTTGTGTCGCATGGGCCTACTAATGTCAATAATTGGCCACCTAGTGCATGAAACATCGATAGACGGCGCAAATTGTTTTAATTACTTTATAATAATTTATGTTTTGACCTATAACAGGTCAATCGCGACCTAAATAAAAAATCTAAGACCCTTATGTTAGGTTTGGCAACAAACCGGTTCGAATGAGGTATTGACCTTTGACATAGTTACATTTTTGCAGTTTTGTAGAGTAGATTATTCAAAATTCATGATACAAATATGCCCCAGAAGGATAAGGTTTTTTTGATTAAAATTAATTAAACAAATACGTACAACACTGTTCCAAGTAGCTGCTTGGGTAAAAAAATCATTTGTTTTGTGACATAATTTGTAGTGTATTAATATAAAGTTTAAAATCAAACCAACATTTCTTACAAATTTTAAACTAAAATATTTATGTTAAGATTTTATGGCTTTAAAAGCGTGTAACTTCTTAATTAAGATCTATCGGTCCTAACTCTATGTAATTCCGTTTTGTAAAACCACTTAAGCTTCTATTTGCAGACATTACTTTGAGCTAATAAATTATTTTATAGTGTAGCGGTATATCTTATGCACTGCTGTACACGAAACTTGCTACATTATATAACTAAACCTTGACCAAATGATGTAAAGTATATAATTAAGCTTGGGAAATAATTTTTTTTAGTATTCGAGCAATACAAAGACCAAAAAGTTTTTTTTGAGGTCTTGTTATTATTTTAATTAAAAAATAGCAACTGCACGAGCAACTCAAAGACCTCTAACTCGGCAAGATAAATTAGCCATCGAGATAAAGGCACGTCAACCGCAAAGTTGAACTGTCACGAACTGAAATGCCTTGACAATTAAACGAATTTGAAAGGAATTTTATGAAAACAACCAGCAAACTAGAAAAAAAGAATTTTATAAAAAATAGACGGCTTGTTCTTGTCTAATGGGAAATGTCATTCGAAAATGTTTACTCAACAACAGATGACGACAGTGAGCTCCACTAGACTTTCTGATCGAAAAAGCTCCCGTTTCGTTTCGCGCATGTAAACGTACGCGTAAACTAATTGTAACAATTGTGTTTTTTGAATATTTGGCGACACAAAATGGTCTTTAAACATGATATCCTTAATTATGCCCTTATTAGATGTTAAAGAAGTAAATAACATAAATGTTATCTAACCAAAATAAAATGGTCTAAAGTACCTTTTCATTCTATTCAAGGATATCCCTAATACTGTTCAAGAGAAGTCGTACTTATTTTCAGTATTACCCAGAGAGAATCTTTCCACAAAATAAAGCAAGACCTTATGTAGCGCGTATTGTTAAAGTATTTATAAGTACAAATAATATGTCTTATCAACTTGTCATTTATTGTAAAGGAAAAGAAATTTGTTAGTTAAAATCTGTCCTTGTTACGTACTCAATTAAATCGGGAGACGATTATCATTCAATTTTTAGTCGATCTTTTGACGCGTACGAGTAAGTACGCAGAGGTAAATTAAGTATTACCTTTTTGATGTTTCAATGATTCCCTAACTTTAAGGTAATATGCCAAATTTGTAAATAAACGGACTATTCCCTAATGGCGTTATAATTTTCATGCACGTTGATGCATAGAAACAACCAATTCTGATTAAAGCCAAATGAAACAAATCAAACATCTTTTGGAATTTTACCTGTTCCAATTTTTACCCCACCTTAAGTCTCCTAAATATACAGGTACCCATTTGACCGCTACTGCAGGTTGGTGGCGGCGAGCGGTAGTTTATTAATAACCGCGAAATGTGCAGGGTACATACAATAGCGACTGTAGCTGCCATTTGTCACGTACTTTCCACTCGATAAACTAGCAGCTTTGTTGGGTAAACCGGTTGCTTGTGGAGTTTGCGGCTTATTTTCGCCTTCCAAGTTCTGCCATGTGTTTAAATTAACTTGTTTGGACGCGCAAACGTGACTTATCGTTCAAAGCTGCGGCTAAGAAAGTATACAGCGCTAGGAGTCGCTTATGCGCTTTAATGTAATCCCGTTTATTCTAATGTTTAAACTTTTCAGTAAAAGTTGTTGGTGCCGGTACTTTTATGTTAGTTCATAATGTCCAATTTGTAAAGCAAAGTCGAATTTCATAAACTTGTCAGACTCTTTGATGCATTTGATTATAAAGGGAACTTTGAAAATGTATGCAAATTTCTTGTGCTTCTTGAAAATAATTGTAAATTGAGTGTGAATGTTTCAGATACAAGAATAAAAATTATTATTCAAAAATTATTGTAATTTACTGTAGAAATATTCAGCAGTTTTGGAAATTAATGACAAACATCACCTATAAAGATTTTCTCAATAATTGTACAGTACCATAGAACTGCAAAGCTCTCTACAAGCTCTGAACTTATTAATTTTGTTCAAAGAAAATGTGTTGAATGTGATAATAAAATAAATAAAATATTTATATTAGCTACTGCTGAAACATTAAGAAAGAATTACATTAATGTCGTTATGTTATGTAACCACTGGTGTTTCAATCTTCCGACCTGTTTGGTGGCAAATTGGCTAACGACTGGTGGGCATGTCTACCCAGATTGCTATGATAGTCACCTACAAGACTTTAGATTGCTTTAGCTATGCATAAAATATTTAAATCGTTGCTTTTGTCTAATTTCTGACATACCATGGGTGTTTGAAATGATGCACAGGGTGTCTGATTTGAAAATTACTTTATAGAGTAGTACAGTTAGCTTATCAATTTTCTTATATTTTAGATAAAATTATTGGCTTTTGGGCTTAACATACGCTTGAAAAGTTAGTTTTTGATTCATATATCATTCAAGGTACTTAACTTTGGTTTCAATAGGAATCGAATGCATATTTAAGTTTGTATGAGCAGACTTACACTCCATCGAATGAACCAATTTTTTAGTAAAATTAGGTGGGTCTGTAAAGGTTAAATGATAAAATTGCTCTATAATCAGCAAACTCGATTAGACTTTTATATACATTAGGTAGAGGTTCATTTATATTCAAACAAAATATAGTTGGTTTAGAAATTATAGCTTAATTTTATAGAATAGGCCTTTTTGCCAAACATATATCTAAGTAGATAGCAGCGCAAACCTTTTTAGTTTCATAACTCTATTATTTCGGTGACAATTTTATGTTTTAGGTGCACTTTTTGGTCCAAAGTTTGGGGTTCCAGGGTATTCCATTGTTCTCTATTTGTATACAGGAAGGGTTGTTAATTCTTCTTAGCGTAAAGATTTTGGTTTGGCATTTGTCAGGGTTTATTTTGATGTTCCAAGTTTTGAAACATGTTAGAAGTTGTCTGTTGCAGTCTGTAATTTGGTGATTGTTTCATTAAGGTTATCGGGTTGTGTGAAAATGTCATCTGCGAAGGTTACTATTGTTGCATCAGGTTCTGGGAGCTCGGACGTGTATATGTTAAAAAGAATCGGCTCCAAGATGCAGCCTTGTGGAACTACGGCTTGAATTTTGGTGGTTTCAGACAGGGTTCTGTTGATTTTTATTGCAAATGTTCTATTGTTTAGAAAGAAAATATTATTGCTTTGAGATGGGTGGGTCTAGGATTTCTTCTCGAGTCCGTCCATCCATACCCTGTTGACTGCCTGCGCGACATCGAGAAAGATTGCTGCCGTGTATTGTTTGTTGTTAAAGTCTCGTTCAATAAGTTCACTTATTCAGTGAAACTGAAGACTCGCTGAGTGGCCTTTTCTGAAGCCAAATCCGTATTTTGGTATTGTGTTTTGGTTTTCAATATGCTTCAATAGTCGACTATGGATTACTTTTTTTAGGAGCTTCGAAAGTGATTTCAGTAGGCTAATGGGTCTATAGCTGTTTGGTTTCTTTTTGTTTTTACCAGGTTTTGGGAACACTATGATTTGTGCGTGCTTCCAGGTCTGCGGAAAGTAGCCCAGTCTTATGCAGATGTTAACTGCAGAGCTTAGATAGACTATTGTCTTCTTTGTAAAGAGTTTTAGAATTTTATTGATGATTAAGTCATGGCCGGGAGATTTTTTGTCGGAGAGATTCTGTATGATGTTAGTGAGTTCGTTAGGCAACATTGGTAGAATACAGTCTGGGATAGGTGCTCTTCTTTCTATTTTATTTGTAATTGTGAACAGGCGTACAAGTTAATGCAGGGGTAAAATTACCTTCAAAACGCCTTTGCTATACCTTTAAAAATTGCGAAATCAAGTAATTCAGGTAATTTATCTCGTTTATAAGACCAAAAGTCTTTGATAAAAATTTTTAGCTTTCTACTCTTCTCCGATAACAAAATGTATTGGCAAGTAACTAAAGATATCCAAATGAGTATCGACAACTGCGTAGGAATCAATAGATTGACGCAACTACTAATTTGAAGTCATGAATTTGTAGTTTATAATTGAGACTTGCATTTTTATAATTATATATTACTGCAGGCGTAAAGGACAACTAAATTTTTATTATGACATTTGATTCTTCAAGAATTGTCCCACCTGGATGATTAGTAAAACATGAATTATACTTTAATATTTTTGTTACTGTATTTAAAATTGTGACACTAACATTATATCAATTTTGTATATCTGCAAAAATGTTGTTATTCCAGGTATACGAGTTGTAATTTGCAAAGTACAACTCTGCATTAATAAAGTGATTATACAAATTTAGTTACAACATTTGATGACATATTTCAGAAGTTGTACCAACATTGTTTTGAATTCTAAAAACTTGTTAAGCTGTTTGTTAAGAGTTTGTTGTTTATTACTCCGTGTACTATTGTTTCTCTTTGCTTTTAGGTGAAAAAAGAATATTCCAGTATGTGAAAGAGTAATGATTGCACTATTTATAGTGTTAATTTAAGTTTCATAAGGAACAGTCATTTTCGTTGTCATTTTTTGTTAGTGGTGTGTTTTAGCTCCGAATGATCTATTTCGACTTCTTGCAAATCTTTATATGCCAATTAGCAAGTGCGTTTTGTGATTTTTGCATATAGTGCTACTATTTTTCGTCCCCATTTAATATAAGTAAAAGTTTATTATAATAAGCTTTTGTGTATTCATAGTGATTGAGGAATAATAATGTTTCTGGATGGTTCAATCGATACTTTTAAGTTTTTTAACATTATATATTTTTTATTATTGTTATCTGCTTTAAGTTTGATTATAAATACTGACAGAAGGTTGTCAGTTACTTTATGCCATACGTTCATAATAATTTTGTAATGGATGCCTGAGAATGGCTAGTGGTATTTTAATTTATTTATACAATTATAATAGAATGGATACTCTATAAACTATATCTTTTAATTGTTAAGTATGAAGTATTATTCCCTCATCCTTAAGATATATTTTATAAAAGCCTAAGTTAAAGTATTCTTGTTTATTTTGTTGGTCATTACTTTTCGTGCAAAACTCTTCCTTTTCTAATATATTTTTTAATATCCTATTTTATTACAATCTGTTTTATAACTCAAACTCTGTTTATATATTATATAGTACATATTAAGTAAGTCTCATAGATACAAAATACAACTATAACGTGCAAAGATTACATCCAGTTATGTATCTCTTCCATAATTAGTTTACATATTTGACATTGGGTATTATTATTGTAAACATTTAGCACCATTTTACCAAATATGTTGGATATTTAGTGTTTTAAACTTCGCAGTACATATAGTTTTTCAATAAGGTTTTTAACAAATATACTCGGATTTGTCTTTATATTTTCTCTCACATTTATTGATTTCCTCTTTAACGTCTTGATGTATAGTCTCATTGTTGATGAGCCATGGTACTACTAGTGTTATTTTTAGTGATTTGGATTGAAACCCCTGTATTACTTCTATATTTGAATTTGCGACTGTTTCCCATAATTTTAGACCATACGTGCATATTTATTCTTTAAGGTAGTTTTGTATATCAGTAGCTTGTTTTCAACAGTTAACTCTTAATTTCCGCAACTTGTGTGTGTTTGTAAATATTTGTTTTTTTAGTTCAGTTTCCGGTTCAAGTGTTTGTCCAGATATTTAACTTCTTCGCTTTGTGAAATTTGTTTGTGATTTAGTTTTACAGGACAGATTTCTTTACGTGTCGTGAATGATATAAGTAACCATTTTTGTACATGATCTAGACTAACTTGCGAGACTTCTGGGGCTATTTTAGGATCTTTAGTAGATACCAAAATTGCTGTATCGTCAGCAAACGTTTGTTGTAATGATAGTTGGTAATGTTGGTAAATCAGAAGTAAAACAGACCCTAAGACGCTCCCTTGTGGTACTCCAGCATGGATAGGTTGTAGTCGGTAATTTTATTTTTATGTACTACCTGAAAGTGCCTGTTGTTGACTACAAGAGTGTGAAGTAATTTAATAGCAGCATGCATTTAAGTATATGTACAAGGACCTTATGCCAAACTTTATGAAATGCCTGTTTGATGTCTAAGAATACTACAGAACAGTATCTGTTTTTTTCAAGGTCTTCATTTATTTGAAGGACAACTTTATGTACTTGCTGTATCATTGAATGTTGTTTTATAAAACCTAATTAATGTGTTGGTATTAATGCTAAGATTCTCTAATATATTGATATGTTATTAATTATTTTGTTATATTATATATTATATTACTATATAAATTCGTGGTAGTTTTGGAGTATCGTGGTATTTACTTAAATCATCATATTCTATTGCGAGAGAATTTGCCACTTGGTGTATGCTAAATCGAAGTATATTTCGATATATAATGGTATTAATTTAGCTATGGATGAATTAGATTCGGTTGTGGTGGTAGATAAGTTTTTGAGGCGTGTCGAAATTTGGAAATTAGAGTTGGCTCGTTGGTCATGTTGGAATCCTTGCACACTAGAAGAATTTTAAGCAAATCCTAAATTAGCAAAATAAGTTTTGCTATTAATTGTAGCAGTGGCACAAGATTATAATCATTCCGCTTAGGAACATAATTCTAAGGTGATATTATTTTAAGGAACGTTAAATTCTAGATACCGTTTTGAAGCGGTGAACAAACATGTATTTATTTGATTTGTGATTAAACTTAACCCCAATTTACTTATCATACAAAGAAAACTTGATATTTAAAAATAACAGTGTTCTAAATATGCACGTCCTTACTTTATAAGATTCAAATGCAAACTGTCATACTTTTTGAAATTTAGAAAGGTTTTTAAATCATATATAGTATGCAATTAGTGCAAATGTAAGAACATTAAATTATATTTAGAATTTATAGATCTTGAGAAATAGGGATGTGTAATGAACAGTTACTTATAGCAATTAAAAGTTACACAAAAATGCTTCAGGCTAAGTACAAGCAGTCGAAAGGATTCGCGCAAATATAAGTACTGAAAAATACTTCAACAAAAAATTAAGATAAACACATTTTTCTGTAAAAAAAACTTACAATATTTTCTAAACTGAGCCACTACTCTATTAATGCTGATTATCTAGGCAAACAATAAGTTTTAATATGAACAATGATAACTGCAGCGTTTTAGAGGTTTTTAGGAATTTCGATAATCGCCGGCATTTCAGCCGCCCCGAAATGACACTGAAAACGAGCTGCTCGACCAACGGCTGCATATTTGGGCATTCCTCGAAAAGTGGACGCACAATTTTTATTTTTTTAGCCGGCAGGGTTCTACACACTGCTGATATTTAAGACCGAGGAAATAGGCTCTGCGTGGCTGCACGCAGTCAGCAAAATCAACAAAAGTTTGCTGGGATTCAAGACTCGCCACACGGCTGGTTTATTGGATCCTGAAATTGTACAACCGCGACTGAATGAGCCGAGCGATATTAATTAATATGCATTGTATGGGGGAGCAGTTGCAGTTAATTAGAACTGCCGCAATAATTGATAAGGAGTGTTATGTTTTAAACGTAAATTTCATTTTATAAATATTTTTTCTTATAGAAAATATTGATATTTTGTTAAGAATATTAGTTTATCGTGTGTTGTAATTATAGACAAGGAGATCAGTTCAATAATAGCTATTTAGTGTTTACCATAAAAAATACTGTTAATGTAAATTTACTTTTTGCTTACATTTAAATCAAAACAAAGCTTTATATTGTCACAGAAATAAAAAAATAGTTAACCTTAAATATATAATCCCACTAATGTTATTGAAAGCAAGGATCGGGCAATCTACACTGTAAAAATAACACAACATGGAACACCTGCTTTTTTTTTTGTTTAACATAAGTATGTAACATAAACAGTAATTGTATCACACTAAATTTATAAAAGCACATACAAATGCAGTAAAGTGAAAGCTATGTCGCCATTGTATTAGTGACCTGTTCAGTCTCCATTACATATTCCATACATAAGTTCGTGCCGATTGGCTCATAAAATTTTTACTTTTATCAGTATTCTTGCAGTTATTTTGGTGCATAACTTGTCCATATCTGCTTCAAGATGGAGCTGTGAAACGAGGAAATTCGTTTGCTGTTGCACTTTCAATGATTTCAAAAATTTGCGAGGCTTACGGTGACGCCATAATTGGAAATCGTTTAAATGCTTCAGGAGTTGAGTTTTGGATGTCGGACGGCGCGGACGCGAATTTTATAGCAGGTGGCGATATATAAATACCGTATACGGGCTATACCACACCAAATGAAATTCGTAAATTTCAACGCGACGTAAAACGTGCATATAAAACAAAGCGGATTTAGTGGCGAAAAGAAAAAAAGAGGAAAACAAAGGGTTTGTGTGCAGCGTTCTGTGATTTTACGTGTACAATGCAGTGAATAAACCTAGAGCAGACGACAACGAACGGGCGGCGAAAGTGTGATAAGCGAGCGGTGCAAGTGCGGATAGCGATAAAGGCCGCGGTCAACGGAGTTCAGAGGAAAGATAAACCAATAAACAAATAAGCGTGCTATAAAACTTGAACAAATCTTAGGGGATCACATTTAAGAGCTAACTGGATGGAAAACACAAACAAAAGGGAACGGGCGTTAAATAGCAGCACAGAATTGGACCAAGAACTCTGTAGAGAAAGCAAGAGAAAAAACATTAACAAATCCCCCCTGTTAAAAATCACAGGATCAGCGAATACCAAAATGTCGGAAATAAGTGAGCTTAAAATAATGTTTGAAGAGATGATGAAGGAAATAAAGGAAAACACGAAAGCTAACAAGGAGCTTAGAGAGGAGTATAAGAAGAAGGAAGAGAAGTGGGAGCTGGAAAAAGGCTACCTAATCAAAAGAATAGAAAAGCTGGAAAGAAAACTAGAGATAACAGAAAAGAATAGAAGGAAATGCAATATTGTAATAAAAGGGGTTGAATTCAAAGGACAGAATAAGAAACAAGTCGTGATGGAGTTCCTCGAAGAAAAATTACAAGTGGAGGCCAAAATAAAAAATGTACATACCATAAAGCCAGCACTAACAGTAGTGGAGATGGATAATTGGAACGAAAAACAGGAAGTAATGCAAAACAAGAAATATTTGAAAGGAACAAGAATATACATTGAAAACGATCAAACACAGGACGAGAGAAGAATACAAGCGGAAATCAGGAAAATAGCAAGAGCGAAAAGAGCAGAAGGAAAAGAGGTAAAAACTGGATACCAGAAGATAATAATAGACGGAACTTGCTACAAGTGGAGCGAAGGAGAACAAGGAGCCATAGAAGAGACTCCCTCCTCAAAAAACTAAGTACCCAGAAAATAAAAAAACAGACACAAAAGATGACGAACAGAGCAAAGGACACGGACACGAGTAGAGAAACGAAACAAAAAAGAGGAAAGCAGGAGTATATAAAAATAGGAACATGGAACATCAGAAGTATAAACGGGAAGGAGGAGGAACTCATAGAAGAAATGGAGAAACAAAAGCTGGATTTTATGGGAATAACAGAGACAAAGAAGAAAGGCCAAGGACATACGAGACTACACAAAGGATATTGGATGCTTTGGTCAGGAATAGAAAAATCTGAAAGGGCACAAGCGGGAGTGGGTTTAGTGGTACACCCTGGCAAAATGAAAACAATAATAAATGAAAGGTATGTAAATGAAAGAATAATGGCAGTAGAAGTCAAACTAGGGGAAAAAGAAGAAACATGGCAAATGATTGTGGCGTACGGACCTGATGAAGACGAAAAAGTGGAAATAAAAAACCAGTTCTTTGAGGAACTACAAAAAGTAATAGATGCGAAAGGAAACAATATTATAATTATGGGGGACCTAAATGGAAGCGTAGGAAAGGATAATAGAGGCATAGAGGGAATTTTAGGAAGACAAGGAGAGCACAAAAGAAATAGAAACGGTACAAAAATTGTAGAGTTCTGCGTGGCAAATGATTTAGTAATAACTAACACAAAGTTCGTACATAAAGACATACACAAATACACAAGGGTGCAACACAGCAGAAACGAGAAATCAATTATAGACTATTTTCTAGTGAACGGGGAGAATTGGCGAAAAATCAAACATGTTAAGGTGAAGAGAGGACCGGAAATAGGCAGCGACCACTACCTACTCCAAATGGATATGAGGGTGAGCCAAAAACAAGCGACAGAGAAACATAGAAAAATAACTAAGGAGAAAATTAAAAGCCACATGTTACAAGAAGAACACATCAGGAAGAAATACCAAGACATCCTAAAAAAGGAGTACGAGACAAAAAATATCAGAACAAATATAGAAGATAAATGGAAAACGATAAAACAATGCATGATAAAAGCAGCGCGCAAATGTTGCGGAGTGGCAAAGGTAACAAACACGGACTTTAAAAGAACGGCATGGTGGACAACTGACATAAAAACACTGGTAAAAAAGAAAAAAGAATGCTGGCGCAAATATCTACAAACAAAATTGGAAGAGGACTACAATCTATACAAAGAGAAAAGAACGCAGGTAAAAAAAAGGTGAAGGAAGCAAAACAGAAAGCGTGGGAAGAATTCGGAAACAAAATGAAAAAGAATTTGACGACAACCAGAAACTATTTTACGGAACTTTAAAGCAACTGAGAAAAAAGAAAACTACACCCACAAAAAACATCAAGGATAAACAGGGAAATGTACTGACAAAGGAAAACGATATTATGGAAAGATGGAAACAATATTTCGAAGACTTGTTGGCAGCAGGGGAAGAACAGAGAGGATTGGAAAAAAGAACAGGAGGGAAAATACCGACTTCGAAAAGACACGAACTTAACAGAGGAAGATAGCGCAGAAGGCAAAATAACAAAACAAGAATTGGATATAGCAATAAGGAAACTCAAACGAAATTACCCCAGAGATGGTAAAATACATGGGAGAAACAGGCAAGGAAAGGTTACTAGAACTATACAACGACATCTTAGTAGCAGGAAAAGTACCGAAGGAATGGAAAATAGGAATCATAATACCCATATATAAGAAGGGAGACCGAAGAGAATGCTGTAATTACAGAGGAATTTCCTTACTAAGTATCCCAGGGAAGGTATTCGCAAGGATTCTAGAAACTAGACTCAGAGACAAACTAGATAAGACAATAGAAGACACCCAGAGTGGGTTTAGAGAAGGACGGGGGGTACAAGACCATATATTTACAATCAGACAGCTAAGTGAAAAGGTCATAGAGAAAGGGGAAGAAATACATCTCTGTTTTATAGATCTGGAAAAGGCCTTCGACAGAATAGAAAGAGAGACAATATGGCAGTGTCTAGAAAAAGCAAACATAAATTACAGAGAAGTAGCAGCAATCAAAGCACTATACGAAAATAGCGGAAACATAATAAGAACGAGACACGAGCAGTCGGAGGAATTTAAGGCCAATATAGGCCTAAGACAGGGATGTGTACTCAGCCCGCTGCTATTTAATTTAGTATTAGATGAGGCAATAAAAGAATGCAAGAAAAAAATAAGAAGATACCATGTAGGAAGCTGGAATATGGAAAAAATCTACATATCAGAATTACTTTTTGCTGATGATATGGTTATATTCGGAAAAAGTGAGAAAGACCTACAAGAAAATGTTAATGTATACAACTTAGAACTAAAAAGAAAACATGAAGATAAACGGAGATAAAACCAAAACAATGGTAATAGCACCAGACAAGAGAAGACATCGTATATATATAGAGGGAAGAAAATTGGAACAAGTAGAGAAGTTCAAATACCTAGGTGTATGGATACAGGAAAATGGAAAACTCAATGACGAGATAAATGAAAGAGTAGGAATTACAGGACGACTATTTAACTCCATAAAGTCCTCTTTTCTAGGAAAAAAGGAAGTACCAAATGACACAAAAGTAGAAGTATTCAAAAAAGTTGTAACACCAATACTCATCTATGGCAGTGAATCATGGACAACAGTGAATAAACATAGGAGCAGGGTAGAAAGTACGGAGATGAGATTCCTGCGTAAAATAGAGGGCAAAACAAAGAGAGACCACATCAGGAGCACAACATTTAGAGAAAATTTAAAAACTAAAGCGGTAGTGCAAGAAAGACAGTTAGGGTGGTTGGGACATATAATAAGAATGGACAAAAACAGAACAGTGAAAAAAGTGTTTGAAGCAAGACCAAAAGGGAAAAATAGGATAGGAAGACCGAGAAAAACATGGAAGGAGGAATTAAAAGAGGCAGCAGAATCAAGAAACATAAAGTGGGAAGAAATTCGCACAACAGCAAAGGATAGAAAAAAGTGGAGAGAACTGTGCAAGACAAGCCCGAATCCATAAAGCACAACTTAGCTCAATAGCCTTACACCGAAAGGTAGAAAGGTTTTGGATTAAGTAAGTAAGTAAGTAAGTTAAATGCTTCAGTCCGGGAGAAGTTAAGTGTCATGCGGTCATTGAAGCAGTTGAAGCCATTTCGTTTATGACGACTGGAATGTCGGCTGAGAATTTCCATTGTCATCATTTAACCATTAAGGAGATTTTGCATGAGGCCGGAAAAGTCTAGAAGTCCAAATAGGTTCCACACAAACTGACAGAAACTTAAAAGCAACGACGACTTGAAGTGGCGTCTGCAGTGTTGGAGCGCAACGACCGGGAACAGTTCTTGGAGAACATTGTCACCGGTGATGAGAAGTGGGTCCCATTCAAGAATCCGGACCATCACAACCAATGGCTGTCACCAAATCAAGTTTCAAGTTCGACGCAAAAAAAAACTTTCGTCAAGAGCGGCGACTGCTTTATGTCTTTTGGGACCGTCGTGGCATCTATTTATTGTCGAAGAAGTGGCAGCAAATGATTGATGTGGACGGAGAATATTTTGATTAAATTGTTTGTCTTGGATCGGATAAATTTTACGGACTTAATGAAAAATTGGTCTTATGTATAAAATTAACATGAATTTTCCGCCAACCTGAAACTGCTAACTTGAGCTCATACTACCGAAACTTATTGCATTTACAGAGATGTTAAATCGACAGATAAATAATGTTTACAACCTTTTCACCAAGTTTTGTGAGTTGACTATCTTATCTAAAAGAATGCTTAGTCCATGATGATTGCGTTATTCCAATCTCAATGTAAATGTACGCGTGTCCTAGCTAATTATTGTTCGCTGTGTATTTTCGACAGTAGATGCTTTGGAAACCAATATTTTTTCTTTTGATATGTGATAAATAAATATCGCAAATTTTTTAATGTATCTGTAGTAATTTTATGTTGTGCTTCTTGCAACATGAGCAAAGGCTGCCACCCAAACATTTAAAGCGGCATTTGATTGTGTAAATTAAATTTATTTTTTCTTTTGTATTTTCTTAAGCAATTTTAAACTATCCTATGTATGACACAAAACCAGTGCTCTCGATCCTTTTCATTCCCATTACTGTGCATGTTCTACGGACATATACCACAACGCATATTTATAATAAAAACTCTTGTGCCTTCAGTGTGTTTAAATATCAAGCAGCTCGACTCATAATAATTCTGGTTTTTAGCTGATTCTAAAGAAGCCTGCAAATAAAAATTATTATCCTATTTGAAGTTGTTGAATTCGACTTTTAACTCTTAAACTTAAAATTTTCTCTTGACTGTCTAGGTCGCATTCAGACTCTCTTCAAATAATTTTTCTTTTTAAATTTTAAATTAAAAAAATATAAATCTGTCCAAAGACACGAAAATTTAGGTTTTTCTGTTTATATAATTTACTTTCCAGAACGACTACTTGTGATTTAAATAAAAACATGGTGATAGTATTTATTCTTGTTCTGTTTGTAAAATATAGACAACTAGCATCCGACATCGTTTAATAATTTAAAAGAGAGGAAATTATAATTTAATGCTATATATTTCGTATAAAAACAGGGGAGCTTGTAGTGTATACATATAGAACAAACACGGATAACAAAATGTATCAAAAATTAATAGAAAAATATTTTTGGAATTACAGAAAAGCAAAATAATTTATCGAAATAAAGTATTATTATTTTTAAGTTGTTTCATTAGCGTTACGTATTTAGATCAGATTTTAAGTTGACGGTTGTTACAGTCGATTATAAAATTGTTGTTTTGCATAAAATATTGTGTAAATAATTTTAACATTTTAACAACACTAATTACGTGGGTGAATCAAATATAAACTTGAATTTTATCGGAGCGAGATAAATGGAGAAAGGAATGGCTTAGAAGCGCTGTAAATAAGAATGTCGAACGAGGATCCCTCTTCCGCATTGTTGCTTCTTTAGTTAGTAGTACAATGTCAGAGCAAAGAGTACTCTGGTCTGTTGCGCAACGGACGAAATTTTGAGAAAAGTTAAAAATTTCTGAACAAAAAGCAATTGAAAATGAAGGTTACTAATGTAGTCAAATCACCAGCGTGGCCGAGGAGAATATTCGCATTGACGATTTTCTGAGAATAATCGCCGGTTAAAGGTTAATGAGATGATGTTATGGACAAAATTTGCAAATTTCTAATCCGATGCGTCATCTTGTTTCACGACAACACCTAGCTCTATATAGCGTCGCAAAATTAACAAACCAATTAGGGATTTGTTCTGAGCTACAATGAAAAACTTTTTCTACAGTATGGATTTATCTTCCTACGACTATTGTTTGATTGGATCTTTAAAAAAGTAATTGGAGGAAAGAAATATTACGACGAAGCAATCGCACGCAATCGGCTGGTGTCACATCCACGCTTATTTTAAGATAGCAAAATCAGAGAATTACCTGGAAAAAAGTTTCCAAGTTAAAAGATTATGAAGAAAAATTTTTTGTTCTTGGTATGTTTATGCTTTTATGATGCTTCAATAAATGTAGCAAAATTCGTTTTATAATTGATTCACCTATATACTTATTGTAACTCTACGGTTGTCTTGCTTGTTGGCTTTTCTATCCATAACTTAGTTTTTTTCATTATTTTTTGTCACGTACTAATTTCTTTGGGTGTTTCTTTTGTATTTTGTTTCTACAAGATGTTGTTTCATGAGTTTTTCTCCCTTCTATCTTTTTGTTTCCTCGACTGATCTAGCTTAGTCTACCAGCACTAATTAATTTCTTTCATTTCCTTTTTATTGCCAATTTTGTTTCTAACTGTTCCCTTGCTTTTTTTTGTACCTGATCATATCTATTTTTGGTATTGTCTCCTTAAGAGAGTCATAGTTACGACCACAACAGGGGGTCTGGGGGGAGGGGAGTGCTGTTGATTTCCTCCCCCCAGTACATCAATATCCTGTTTACGGTACGATCAATTTAAGGTCCGCACACACACAGGCAAGTCGTGAGTGGGAAGCTAAGGTACCAAACTAGACCCTTGTTTCACTAAATCCGAGTGCCAGGGGTGTTATGGCTCCACCCACCGAATCCGACAAATAGGACGAACGTAATTGACTGGTGGTAGAGGCGGACCTAAGGCACCCCCTCCCCCGACTTAAGGAGATGTTCGCACGAGGCTAACAAGGTCCAACTGTCCCTAAGCGATGCCACCACTCTTAAAAGTCCAACACCAATGAGGGGGAAGCGGGAAGCCGCCCCGGTTAGCTACTCCCTCTCCTTAGTCCTCGTGTCGGTAAGGTTCCCCTTACCACGTTAGACGAGTAGATAGAGGCATCACTCACGTGATACCTCTATCACTCACGTAATACCTCTACCCCTCTGTTACTGTTTAGCGGCATCCGTTGCCCACATATGAAATTGGGTAGCTTCACTAGCAGTTTTACGGGTTACACGGGCCACGAGGTAAAACGCACTACTCACCCCTGACGGTAAAGTTTTCTTTACCACATTTGACAAGCTAGCATCAAAATCACTTGCGTGAGCCTCTGTTCCACATATTTGACACTTCTCACGCCCGTTACCCACACTATTGTAGGATAAGGTAGCTCGAAGTATCTTTATGAGTCTGCCTCGTAGAGTGAAACAAAGCCTCACTCGTGTCGGTAGAGTTTCCTCCACCACGTTTGACGAGCAACCGTCGAGGTCGCTTGCGCGATCCTCTACTACATATCACTACTGCTACCGGCGTTCCTTACTCAAAGATGTGTGATTGGGTAGCCTGCATAACAGTTTTAACGGGATAACGTCATGTGGTCAATGTTTCCGTAGGCTTGGGACCTAAATCGACATAGCAAATACTCCATGTCAATAGTACTCGTGTTGGCAGGATTCCTCCTGCCTCGTTTGACGAGTAGCTGACGAGGTCACTTACGTGAACCTCTACCCACATCCGCACTTTTAAGGATAAACGGTGTGGAATCTCCCATTTACCCGGTTACCCGATTACACTATTTTTAGATGCTTAAGTCACATGTTTTGTATTTCGCTTTAGTTTTTATGTGAGGAAGACCAACTGTCATAACCATAAATCACATTTGGTTAAAATATAAATTTGTATAGATTTATTGTTGACGTTTGTATATAACACATATTTTGTTCTATTTATTTCAGTGCTGCTATCTGTATATTCCCCTCATATTACTATTACTTCTGTTTTTGTTTTATTCCTTATGAAGTCTCTTGTAATATAAGTGCCATTCCGTATTTCCAAATGTAATCTTTGTTTATTTTTAGTTCCTGCTAATACTAATAAATATCAATCCACCAGTAGCTTATAAATCTTTAATTTTATATCCTGACTGAACTTAATAGTACTATTAGTTCTTCTTTTACTTTAATTTTTTTGTTAACTGCTAGATCATACGTAATTTCTAGTTTTTATAACTGCTTTAAGCCATTTGTTTATTTTTATGTTGCTAAACTTCCGTTTCCTTTTATTACACTAACGACAGCTTTTTCGAGATTTGTAAGGATATTTGAATTTTTTCCCTCAACGTATTAGCTCTTTAATGGTAAATGCAATCTGTGCTGATATTCTTTTTCATGTTCTCATATAGTTGAGTACTACTTTTAACTGCTTAATACTTTTGTGATTACTGTAACTTATTTTATCTTCTTTATTGTTTATTGGTATATTAACAATATTGCGTTTGTTTTACAGTTGTAGATATTATTCCTTAATCGTATGCTTTGAGCAGCACCAAATTCTGCTCTAAATTTAACAGAATTTTTGCTAGCATGATCCGGTTTTTCCATTATTCAATATTTGTATTGCAGTTACTATTTCGTGTTGTTCTATTTTTGTATATTTATAGCTTTTGGAAGCAGAAATTTTGTGTTTATTTAATTAATTATTTAATTTGTTTTTTGAATGTTTTACTTTATTTCTTTTCGATATGCTAATATGTAAAAATATTTTTATTGAATGTTTATTGATGATCTTGAGTAGTTACTCTTGCCATTATATTTTAATTTTTTTTCTGACGAGTGTTCCTCTTTAAGCATTTTTAGACTATTAAATAAAAGTTAGTAATGATAGTTATTTATTTCTGCTTTTTTTCTAATTTCGTCCGTTTCTTATATATTATATTATATTAATATGTAATGTATAATGGACTTTTCTATATTCACCTGCTTGTGTGTGTTTATATATATTTCCATGCTTAGGAAAAAATTTCTCACAACTGTTGATATTCACTTCAACCTAATATTCCATCTTGTACTTTGTATTTTTTATTTGACTTTCTCTTTTTATTTTAGATTAATTTGCTGTTAGTTTTTAATTTTATATATTTTTTTATTGATTAGTTAAATTTTTACTTACTTATGTTTTATTATATTTTACATTCTTAATTTGCGTATCTTTTTCACAATTGCTATTTATCTTGTTGCTTTTCTAGTTTAATAAGATATGCGTATCTCTTGTATCCTCGCTTCTTGATGTTTATTTATAACATTGTTCTCTTTAGAATTGTTAGGTTTTACGTTTTGTTTCTTTCTTTTTATTGAAAGGTTTTCTGTATTTCTAATTCTCGCCCAGTAACTTAGTTTTCTTCTCTAAAATTATTATTTTCTGCTCGTAGTTATTTTATCTCTTCTGTGCCTCTTATTTGTCATGTATGTTTTATTAAATTTCTTTAGTTTAGCTGGTTTCTATTTGTCCTATAACTTATCCAGTTCTTCTTGGCAAGAACTATACGTTTATTGGTGATATTTGTATTTATTCATTTAATTAATTTCATTCACTTTTTTTGATATATTATCTTAGTTGGTGTTTTAAACTTAGAGCAAACCTTTGGGACCTACTTTTTAAACATTATTCTCTTTTTAATGTTTGTTTATTTCCATTAAAATGTGATTTAGCTTTCTTAACTCTCTTACCACAAGGTAATAAAAATTAATGTTGTGTTATGTAAAGTAGTCCAAGCTTTATTAAACAGTGTAGTATACTATGCTTACTTATTTAAGATATTTACTTAATTGGGCAAATTAAAAAATTTATTTTTGCTTAATTACATAACTCAAATCTCAAAATTATTCATATTAGTTAATGCAAGAATAAAAAGTGCTTCTTTTAAATATATGGTAATTATAACTGTAGTATACATGAATATACTTATAGCTCGATATTTATGGTATTTCCTAAAAGTTCTTGCTAATTAATACGCTAAAATTATTTCAAAAAATTTCTTTTCTAATCCAACTGCTTTGTTATTTATCATTTTGTTTAATGTTAGGCCATTCTATATCTTTTTAGAAGTAATTGTATTCATGTCTGATCCGGAAAAGCAAAATAATTTGTGTAGATTTTGCGCACTTCAGATATTACTATAAAGGTTAAAATCGATGATTATTAAATTTCTAGCGGATAGGAACGCGTGCTTTCGAAGTGCAGAGCGTTTAATCAAACGGCGTCCATAAAAGTCGTTTCGGGGCAGTTGTTGCATAAATCATCGCTGAAACAACTGTATTCAATACGGACGCTGTCGGTCTGTAATTTGCTGGAAAGGCAATGACTTGAGCAAATCCCCGAGAGTGACTGGGCGAATTAGAGGGGGAGAATGATTATAGTTCCTCTGTCAAAATAATCTAAGGTGAATAATTGAAGTGCTAGGGCCGCTGCAAAACAACGAATAAAACCCAGGGTCATCAATCACGGGGTCGATGTTCGAATTTTGGTAGGATCGAACGTAAAAATGAATTACGCGTAAAAGTTCTTTACGAGACTGCTTTGGCATTAACTTGCCGTTAAAACTGCTAACTAACGTAATTGCTGCGAACTTTTCGGAATATATTCAAGGAACTTAAAAAGTTCGTTACTGAATTCTATGTCTGTCTGTCGATTTGTCGGTCCGTCACAAAATTTGAGATCTTTTAAAATTTGAAAATGGATTCTTATAGGAAATTTTACGCTGATTTCGAATTCGAAATTAAAAAAATTCTATCTCGAATAATTTTCGAGATATTCGACTTCAAATTTCGAGAAAATTTTCGACATTACGATTTTAAATGTGATTCTTATAGGAAATTTTACGCTGAATTCAAAAATGAAGTCGAAAAAATTCTGTCTCTTTAAGTTCGTTCTGGGATTGCTTACAGAGCAATCTCTTCGCCGGCCCCATATTTTCTGTTGAATTGCAATGAAAAATAATCCTCTATCTTTCTGCATTTTTATATAAGGTGACATTGATTGAAAATAACCTATTAATAAAGTATTTCCCTTTTTTGTACCTTGAAAGCAAATAGAATGAAAAAATTGTACCACTTATTGTCATGCAATGTCGATCGACTGTAACGATAAGAAAAATTTTGTTATCCTGTTTTTATGGACTTTTAAGATATTATTTATGAAAATATGGGCTAATGGTTTGTTTATTAAAATGAAGTTAAGATGTATTTGTAAAAGTTTTTTAACTTTAAATAGTTAACAGATAAATGATGTTAAGAAAATTAAGATCACACTTCGTTTGATAAAGCAACCATCCTGAGGATTTGTAAAAATTTGGTGACAAACTTTAATAATTTTCTGTGATTTTTGTTGAACCAAATTATGCGGTATTACTTTATAGACATTTTTCACCTTTTTAAGATAACTTCAAAGCCCTGTCTTTTTTGGTCACTAGATATGACTTTAAAATTAATCGTACTATGTTTTCTCCAGTAAACAAGATCTATGAGATCATAGTTGTCATGCTAAATTTTCCGAACTATAGGTATCATTATATCATAACTAACAACGAAGCTTCTTTAGCAGTTTCCAGATTGTAATAACATATTTTATGTAGTAAAAAAATATCAACATAATAAAGTTGCGATATGTAGTATAGTATTAAATTAACCCCCCATATGCTTGTGCATAGTTTGGTAGTTAAGAGAACTATTTAGCGATTTAGCTATATAGGTATTTAGAAATACCAGATTATTAGGTACATTCTGCAGTTTAGCTCTAACGTTAGTGTGAGAAGAATCATTTTTACTATTTTTGTAAGTGGTACTTTGTTATTATTGAAATGATTGCTTGAAGAAGCAGTTTGGAGAAAGTTTGGGTTTCAATTTAAAATGCAGCAGCAGAAACACACTACTGAAATAATTTTTTAGTGGTAAACTAACTACGTTTAAAAGTTTCAAATACGACAACACATCTATTGAAAGTGTGAACCACTATTATTGAACCAAACATTGTTGAATATTATAAAAAGGCAAAGTACATTCACAGTCTAATTTACAAAGCTTTCGACCAAAATTTGGCAGTCACATTCTTAGATTAACTTATACTGATTACGCATTGCTCTTATTCTATAAATAATTTTTTGTGGAAAATTGTGATGAATGGTTCTGTGATATTTCAAACGTGTGACACGTAAGAACACAATTACATTTATAAGTTAAGCAGGAGTTCCGAAGTTAACAATCTCATTCTAAAGTTGGATGGTTGAATGTTTATAAATCACAACTTTACCGGTATCAGCTTTAGCCTAGCTTAGCTACAATTTTTAGCATTTTAACTGTATATTATGATAAAGAGTAGGTGTCTATTTAAGCTAAAAGGTAAAGTTCAAGTTGGTTCAGAAAAAGAAAACATTTGTGTAATTAAGGATGCGTTTGAGTTTTCACCGAGTAAGGACGTGATCGGAGCGTTCTCAAAGCGTTTACAAGCGAAACCCAAGTGGTATCATTTACGCGAAGTGATATCAGACGGCCCGCGGAACTGGCCTGGGTCGACGAGTTATCGCAGGAATGAAATTTGTATCAGCAACAGCAGATAATACCACATGGTATTAATCAGCAAAATGGTGCTATCTTAACACCTGTAATAATAGCTTCACAGGCGCTAGACAATGGAATCATCTCCAATCTTCAGCTACAATTACAGCAGGCTCTGGACAAAATCAAACAACTCAAAGGGCAAGTATTAACTTTACAGGAACAAAACCAGAAGTTATTACAACCACAAAAGGAAAAAGAAACTGCAAGGAACAAACCCTACATCCCAGCAAGCTCAGATGAAGAGGAGCAACTTGTTGCCAGAGAAACAGATTGGCTTTTGCCCAAATCTAGAAACAGAGTCGCCTGAAGAAGCAGCAGAAAGCCAAAAAACAAACAGACAAAACCTCAAAAACCATCAAGCCCCACCGGTTATCCCGAGTAGCCTAGATGAATACAGAGTAATCAAGGAAAAATTAAGTACAGGCAACTTCGAATATAAAACTAGCATGATTAGTAACAAATTAAAGTTACTGTCATCTCTTTTGAAGAGTACAGAAACTCGACAACCTTAATAAATAGCACTAGCATCGAATGGCACTCATATGAAAATAAAACCACGAGACCTATTAAGGTAATGGTAAGGAACTTACATCCTACAACTAAAGCGGAAGAAATAGCCGAGGAACTGAAGGAAAATAAATTTAAGATTATAGCAGTAACACAAAAACTTAAGAGGACTATCTCTAATAATGAGGTAAAACATATTCCCTTACCATTGTATATGCTAGTCTTCGAAAGATCTGAAGACATCAATAAAATCTACGCAATCCAATATATCAATAACATGAAAGTCAAAATAGAGGACATTCAGGAATAGCAAGCTTATTCCACAAGTAAAAGATGTCAAAAATATGAACATACAAAGAAATTCTGTAGAAGAACTCCAAATTGTGTTAAATGCGCAGGAGAACACCTAACTACAACATGCACAAAATCTAAAGACACACCTGACAAGTGCGTAAACTGCTCTGGACCACACCCAGCTAGCTACAGGAGCTGCACAATTGCAAAGGAGCTGCAGAAAAGAAGAAATGATAAGATTAATGCCAAAAACACTATTCCACAAAAACCAGCTGTATCTAACACAGTTAGAACTAAAATGTATTACGCCAAAGCTACCCAACAAAAGTGAATTAACATTTTCAGCATCATCAGAACTATCCATAATGCAGCTCATACAAAATATGATGTAAACACTGGATCAAGTCAACGAAAGACTTAACAAACTAGAATCCATAAGTACTGGAACCATACCCAAGTTAAATAAGATAATGGACCGACAAGACTTACGCACCCCATATGGAATGCCAATGGCATTCTAAACAAAACACACGAACTCAAAGTCTTCCTGAAAACTCAACACATCGATTTTTGCCTCATTTCTGGGACACACAAGACAAACTCATCTTAAGTAAAATAAGTGGATACAAAACATATCACACCATCCACCCGGACAGCCAAGCCAGGGGTGGTAGTGCAATAATAATAAAAGAAAAGATCAACCACCTAAACAATGTCGTCTGCAAAAAGATTATATTAAACTAACAATGGCTGGAATCATGTCTTTAAAACAGAAACTGAGAGTGAGAGCTGTCTATTGCCCGCCAAACAAAATCTTAAAAAAAAATTACTTAACATTCCTGCAACAACTTGGCGAAAGATTCATTGTCGGAGGAGATACCAACTCGAAACATGCAGTCTGGGATTTAAATTAAATGCGAGCAAAGGTAGGGAACTTAGAAAAGCAGTACAGGAACTAAACTGTAATTATCACTAGACGGGGAGCCAACATACTGGCCCACTGACTCAGATAAAATTCCAGATTTACTCTACTTCTTTATCTCTAGAAAAGTATCGCCTAATTTTATAGAAGTAGAAGAAAACTTTGACATGGATTCTGATCACTCCACCGTAGTTTTGACACTAAGTGAAAGGATAACTAAAAAGCAGCCAGACCCTCTCTGGTCAACAAAACTACAGACTGGAAAAGTTTCTGTATTGATCTCCAAAGTAACATCAATTTGAACATTAATTTAAGAACAATAGAGCAATTAGAAAGAGAAGTCAAAAAGTTTACTAAGCTGGTCCAGGTAGCGTCTTACAACAACACTAAGGAAATCACACACATAACCAAAGGTGTAAACTACCCCTCTGAAATCAGAGAACTAGTCAAGGAAAAACGACAAGCTAGAAGAAGATGACAACAGTCCGGAGATCCATCCGACAAGAACATTTTGAACAATAAAACCCAGAAATTGAGAAAAGAGATAAAAACTCAAAGAAGAATCAATAAATTGCTGCATGCAGAATTTGACATCTAATGAAGAAACCGATTACTCACCAATTACCTCTATACCACCAATCAAAAGAGAGATGGGACCGTGGGCCAGGGTAATAAGCAGAAAACGGATCTATTTGCTGATTATATAGCTGACATCTTTACACCCAACCAAAAACAAGTAGAAAATATGCTACCAAAAATTGATAACCAAGTTTCAGAAAACATCACTCTAGCCACTCCAAAAGATGTAGCTGAGGAAATCAAAACAAACATTAATCCAAAAAAGGCTCCAGGATACCTACCGATTACTGGTGAAATACTGAAACATTTGTCTAGAAAAGGTATAGTCCTACTCACTTATCTTTTCAATGTTCCTACCTGCTGGAAAGTAGCAGAAGTAATCATGTTACTAAGGCCAGAAAAACAGCCTAACGAAGTATAATCTTATAGGCCCATCACTCTCCTGCCTATTGTCTTAAAATTATTTGAAAAGTTATTACTTAAAAGACTAGACCACTCATAGAAAGCAATAATCTAATTCCAGATTTTCAATTTGGCTTTAGACAGAAGCATTCAACGATTTGACTAAGTACATTGCATTTTAGCATTATTGAACAGGCGTTAGATAAAAACAAGTTTGCTCTGCAGTCTTTCTTGCATGTTGCTCAAGCCTTTGATAAGGTTTGGCATGAAGGGCTGATCATAATTAAGCAATATACCTTCGAAGGAATATGTAGAAAGCTTAACATCATATATAACTGACTTTTTAGAATCAAACAGGAAGACGAATATTCATGACTTGGAAAGAAATACCGAGCAGGGTTACCCCAAGGAAGTGTATTGGACCCGTTCTTTATCTATTATAGCACACAGTTGATCTACCAACATTAGATAATATAACAATAGCAACATTCGCCGATGATACTGCTCGTCTAGCGGTCGACCAGATTCAAGAAAGCTCCACAAGAAAATTACAGAAAGCAAGCAATACCATAGTAGACTGGACAAAGCTCAACAAACTGAAATCCATTCATATAAATTTCACTAACAAAAAAAAT
The DNA here is from genome assembly GCA_036346155.1 of Sinelater perroti. NCBI lineage: Eukaryota > Metazoa > Arthropoda > Insecta > Coleoptera > Elateridae > Sinelater > Sinelater perroti. The sequence continues at coordinate 9,381,872 of JARFIY010000265.1, forward strand.
TAGCCCGAGGACCATGTAAAGAGGATTTGGTTGTCCTATTTTTTTCACCTGTTACCGCTCTGCAGAGAACCACACTACAGCATGTGTAGATTAAACTAAACTGAACTCTTTAGAAGTGTGTCGTGTGACGCAAAAAGCTCACATGGAACATTTGTAATGTAATAATGAATAAAAACATGAGTTTTTTTCTTAAAATTTAGTATTATTTAATATATCTGTAATACTTTGTGAAATAATCTTTTTAAAATCCTACTATTATTTTTTAGTCACCCTATACAACTGACAATTAAAAAGGAACTAAAAATCTAGTACATTAAATAAGACCATTTTAGAACAACTGAGATCATTATTTTTATTAACAAAAAGACTCCACACAAGTAATCGAGATTGACTACACTTACCCCTATGGTTTGACTATGTCTACCATATGTTTAAGGGTCGCTGAATCCGAATTCAGGGTTCATTTAACCCCATCACGTCAAGATTTTTCATAATCTCAAAAGTAGACTTAAAAACCCAATAAATCCTTTATCTATTGACCACTCAACCTCCATAACCCCATAACTTTTTAACCCCTTAACCCTTTAACGCCGTAACCCCATAACCCGGTAAGAAGAGACTTATGCGCATTAAGCCCTGAAGCACAGTGCTTTTTGAGCCTTAAACCCGTATTCTCCAAAAACCCAGTAAAGAATAGACTTATGTACGAACTCTCATGATTTGAAACTTTGTACATCATTGTTGTACTACTTATTTATGTGTTTGCAATCTAGGGCACCTCTACGAGGTTAACGGGGGGCAACAGAGTTACTCCGTGATCCGGTATAGACCCTGGATAACGGCGTTCATGCCGTCATGGAAAACACACGTTTACGATGCAGGGGGTCGGATCCTCAGTATTGGCGGTTGGTCAAGGTGACAAAACGGGCCCCCAGGCGTCGTTATCCAGAGATCGCAGCTTTGTAGAGGTGGGATCTTTGGCCTCTTCGGAGTATAAAGTTACAAGACATAATACATTTGTGAGATTAGTCCACATGTACATGATGGTCCTAGCAAACCAAATTATTCTGTTATGTTTGTGGTACTTATCAACCACCCAACTCCCGGAAAAGGTAGTGACGCTGTTATTAAAGCGTATAAATATTATTTTTGGTTAAAATTGCGAATCTGAACCAAAATTGGGTTCCGCTTGCTATTTGTGGAACCTGTTATAGAATGTTGACTAATTGTCACAATACTAAAAAATATCACAGTAATACACTACTCCTGCTGCATGGGCACGCCTGATTCTAAAGAAGACTGTTTTTCTGCATAACGGACGCTAGGGTTACAATGCTAAAAATCGTTTCAGAATCAAGTATTTTCAAACAAGCGAATTCTGCAGTCTTGTTGAGAGCGATACCAAAAGAATGGATGATTAAGTTATAGTGGAAATGGATACAAGTGACGGAGTCTTCACTGAGATGGAATCTGACATATTGAGTGCGAGTATAGAGGGGTGGGGATGTCACAACTCTTCAGTCAAGAAGAATTAAGTGACTTAGAGAGAGAGAGAGACAGAGAGAGTTGGAATTATCAAAAGAGGCTCATGAACTTCTGGCCTCTAGGTTGAAAGAAACAAATCTCCTCGAGAAATCTGAAAAAATAACCATGTATAGGAATATGGAGAAAGAATTCACACCTTTATTTACTCATGACAAAGTCATTGATTCAGATTTAGCGACCCCAAAAACATATGGTAGCATAGTCAGACCTCAGGGGTAATTTTTTCGATTTTTGTTAGCTGTGTTATCATTTCACATATATACAAAATAAAATAAATAAGACATCAAATACAAGTTCACAAAAGAGACAATTTAGACATTTTCAACATTTTGACTCAATGAGATAAGATCATGCAGAGTGTAGTAATAAATATATTATTTGTCTGTATTCCAAAGAAAATTGTGATATAAAACACAAAAAGCAAATTATCTTGTGCTATCGTAAAATTATTACTAATAAACTATAAAAATTATTACCATATTCGAAGCAGATTATAGTGAAAAAAGACATAAAATAGTAAAACATTTATGCAATAAGGTAAATTAAAATAATCACACTAAGAGTTGCAAGTAAACTTGTAATCCAAATAAAATTATGCAAGAAATTTCAAGAGACCGTTATAGATAGTTTATGGAAAATATTTATTTTTAATAATGGTATTCAAAAACAACAACAGCTATGCGGAATCTCAAAAATAAAAAATGATTTTCATACATATCATAAAATATATTTTATAAACTAGCAAGAGAAATAAAACAGTAAGACAAGTATAAACATAAAACGAAATTTATAATAAAATAAAAAAAAATGTGACAAAAAACTACAACAAACAAAGCAAAGTAAACTGAAATAGTGAAACCAAAAATAAATAGAATTATATTAAATGTTTGAAGTAGCACGGGTTTGATATTCAATATCGTACAGTTTTAGAAAAATTTATCACTGAATATTTAAAATAATGCAGTAATTATTAACCAAAGTTCTTTTCTAATTAATTTTGTACTCAAGCGTTAAATAATTGTAGCAGAGAATTTGAGTTTTTACTCTTTGTACATTAGTAACGCCGAATGCGTTTTTAAAGTGCAACGCTTTGGAAGCAAAGCTTTATTACAGCCACAATAAGCCTCCTAGCTATACGCCGAAGACAAAACAATAAAGGGAACTGGAATCCCCGGACAAAAATATAATTCGATTCCGCCTAATTCCTTTTTCCAGAATTCGCCTACAGCTCGGCTACATCGCATTATGGCGAGCAAGCCGGGAGATCGTCTATACTACTTGAGCAAATCCAATTTCGAAAAGCTTTCTGAAAGTTTCACCCTTGATTTATGTCGTAAAAATTTAATTAAAGGTTAATCCGTTCCACTTCCGATCGGGCACGTGCAGGTTGGAACTGAAATTATCTATTATGCCGGCTGTATTTATTGCAAATTATTTTTTTTAATCTAAACCTATGAAGTGATCGGAAGTGAATAATAATAAAACTCGATTTATACTCAATTCGAACTGATTCGGCAAGCCGAAGCGTGAAATGTGGCATTTATGGCCTAGAAACATTTGGAAAATTGTTTTTCTTACATTTCATCGAAGCGATTGTTCGTCTTTTCCACTACCCTGTGGCTCGTTTTATCTCCCTCAGCCTAACAACACTCGCTCGGTAAATCCAGCTGCAAGAGACGGAATTCAGCTGTAGTTGCTGTACCTTTTTATTTTGGTTCGGCCGAGAGTGCACATTAAACTACAAGTTTATTCTACAAGAAATGACTTTCAGGGCAGCCATTTATCTTAGGTTTTCAAAATGAGGTAAAGCGAGGCTGACATTCGGCGGAACGCGAGCATTATGTCGCAAAATAAATATTAGCTTATGTTCCGCTAGAAACCTTTAAAACAGATAGCTGTCAGAGGTGCACTTGCGCCCCCTGATTGGAACCGAATTATTTAATTTCCCTGGCGAACTTGATCCGACTGCGCGCCGAACTTTCTCATTAGGACTTCAAATTTTAATAGTTGGAGCTAGGGGAAGTTCAGCTCCGCGGAGCAGATACACTTTTGCACTCAATTTGGGGCAAAAATTGAGAACCGCTCAAGGTTAAGCTGTCAGTTTCCCCGCCTAATTAGGAAACTTCGCTGAATTAATCATAGACTCGGCGCGCCGTACATTTTGAACCGCAACGCATGGCTTGCGGGAGCAGCCGCCCCGCCACATACGTCAGCTGCGGTAAATTTCCGTAAGGCGAGCACTCATCAGCTCTTAGCGTAACATCTTTAGTGGCGGCGTTTCAGTGCCATCAGTAGTTTTAGGGCTCTCGCCATATAAGCTAGGCGCACATGAGGAACTGATGTTGCGCGGGACTAGTTAATGTTTTATTAACCACATAAACAGCCGGACCTAATCGAGAAATTGTGCTGTACTAGAAAACTGAAGTCGTAAAGGACTAAAAAAGTCATGCAAATACTTAACTGCAATAGTAATATTATATTTGTAATATAAAGTGCAGAGGTGAGGGTGGGGCAAATTGAATTTTAAATAAATCTTTAGAAATGATTTTATGATTGGATATTTAGTGAGCATTAAAATAAAAAATCTCCGTTGGAATATTTTTTTGAATAAATATTTATTGATTTCTAATTCTGAATAGTTTAGTGGTGTTAGGTCGTCTGTGAGTTGCTATACAAGTTAAGTGGTGCGACCAGAAAATTTTACACGATATTTTTCAGCACGTCTTTGTATCTCTTCTTTAACGTATGACACACCTGAATCTTCGTGGATGGCCTTATTTCTAACATACCAAGGTGCATCTAACACTGCTCGGAGTAGTTTTTACTAGAACACATGTTTTATGGTTTTGCACATCCCCATAACTGGAGACCATAAGTTCAGATAGGTTTTATTATGAATTACCTTTCAAGTAGCCAATACATTTTCTTTAAATTTAGCTGTTTCCTTTTTATATGGATGTGTCTCTTTCATGTGGGCCACTGGTTTAGATGTGCACCTGACATTTCGCCTCTGCTTTGATTGGACCTTTAACTACATCGATGTTAACAGATGGATATATTGTAGTTTGAGTAGGGAATGTAACTTACACCGATTTAGATTCATTCACTAATAAGTTTTGTGGAAGATAATCACTGCCAATATTTGGACTTTGATGAGTTCATATTGCAGCAGCATTATTAGAAAAGGTATCCATTAAGGTGTCTGCTGATTTGGATATATCCGCTGTGTATATAAACTTAGAATTTGTTTTTGGGAGTTAAAGATATAATTGCTTGTGCTTGTGCTTTGATATTTAAGTCCAAAATTGGAGCATATCTAGCGGTTATAATTATAAGGAAAGGACACTTCGGGAAGCAGAGAAAACGTTCAATTAACAAAACTGTTAGTAAAATTCCTCAAATTATCAATATCATAAGTTATGGCAAAGTAATAAAAAAAAGCCCAATTTGCATGCAGTAACAGCGATAACAGCAAATAAATAAAATTTTAAGACTACAATTCCCATTTCGCCGGCTATCCGATAGGCAACCCACAATACACGGAAAAATATAACGGACTGTATAACTACAGAAGTTAATTATAATAGTAAACCAGATCAAAGAGAAAACATAGTGGAACTGATAATATATCTACTTTCAGGAAGTCGATTTTGGTGGTCCTATTTCCGCAGACCAAACAAATCGCTGGATAGAAAATATATAGCAGATGGAAGAGTACCTGACAGACTAGGGGAAGAGAAAGAAGGAAAATATTTATAATTTATTCAAGAGATCTATGACATACAGAACTCCGACTAAAGGATAAAATCTCAAACATACTATGAAAGACTAGTTGCAGAAAATGGTGCATTTAATGAGAAATCTGGCAGATGACACAAAAGAAATTAAAAGCGTTTAGCACAGTAAAAACAAAGAGACAAAAATATTGCAAGAAGTGACAAGAAAACTAAGAGACGAACAAAGTGAATTTAAGAAGATAAAATAACTGAGCATATTAATGAAAAGGCTCATGAAAGAAATTTATAGTCGAAAAGAGGAAATGATAATATCAAATAAAAAATAGAAGAAAAAACGTAGTGCACCAAGCAATAAAAATGGAAACAAGTAACTCAAAAACAATAAAAGAAAAAATGAGAGGTTTTTTAGAGAGGAAATTGGGCTTAACATCGAAAGTAGAACCAGCAAATAAATTAGGAGATAAAACCTGTTTGATTAAACAAACAGCAAGGGAGATAAGAGCTGGTAATGAACAATAAAAGCAAACTACAAAATTACGAAGAGCAAGTCTACATAAATGATGATTTGACGAAAGAGGAAAGACCCAAGAGAAAGACACAAGCAATAATTTAAAAATTTGCTAAGGAGGAATCAGCTAAAGGCAATAGAGTCAAAGTGGACTACATGAAGCTAGTCAGTGATAAGAAAATTTGGAACTAAAACAAGGAAACCCAATAATTAGAGACACACAATACGGAGCGACATAAACAGATTCAAAGGTTACAAAAAAAATTAACATCAGAAAAATGTAAAGGAATGGAAAAAGAAACCACCAACGCAAATAAATTGAAAATACATAAAATACTAATAGAATAATAGAAAAAAAGGCTAAGGAAGAAAATGACAGAAGAAATGGAAAAAGACGAAAGAAATCAAAAAATAAAAAATATACTCAGAATGGTAACATAGAACATTAAAGGCATAAGCATAAGTGATTAAAAAAATGAATTATTACAAGAGTTTGAGAACTTTGACTTAGACATACTAGCAATTACAAAAACCAAAAAGAAAGGAGAGAGTCAGAGGAGCAGTGGGTTGCTTAATTAGAAACAAATGGCTGGAAGTGTATCTCACACAGAATCTTGAGACTAGAACTCAAAACAGAAAACCTGGATATCAATCACATATTCATACTATATGGACTAAATGAAAATAAAGCAGTGGTCAACAAATTTCAATTTTGGGAAGAAGTTACAGAAATAGTAGATGATATAGTAAGGAATACAATTATTCTTGGAGATGTAATCGGTAAAGTGAGCCTACAGGACGACAATTTGAGAGATGTTATTAGAAAGTACGAAAAATCCGAAGCAGTAACGGAAAGAAGATAATATAATTTCTGCATACAAAATAACTTTCCGGCAATGAATGAATTATTCCAACATATGGACGTCTACAAGTATACAAGAGAAGTCAAAAGTAGAAGTAAAATACTACATTCTTTTGGCCCACTTACAGGCACTGCAGCCTCAAGGGCTTATTGTGCCCACTAACATGCACTTCTTCTAGGACATTCACACACCCCCATGGACTCGAAATTGCGCGTGCCGGCTGGAGGGCAGAGCTAACTGGTTAAATCATCTGAGCCACCGCGTCCCCGAAAGAAAGATTACATACTAAGCCAGAGAACCAACAGAAGTAAAAAAAGGATGTGAGAGTAAGAAGGACATTGGCTTACAGTGATAACTACCTATTAAAAATCTGGTGTGAACATCACACGACTTTCCTTATCTTATTATTTGGGTAATTCTGGCAAAAATCATGGGCTTCAATTTTTTTTCGAGTTCCTATTTTACCAACTTTTACTTTAAATTCGTGTTTATCTCGTGATAACAAATCATTTTTATTCTCATGAATTTTTTGTATCTTCAACCGTTTAGATTCGCAACCGATTTGCGACCGATTTTGGGACCTTGCGACCAAACGGCTATGTCGATTTTTAGCAAAAGTTTCGCACTGCGTCCCCTACCTACAAGTAACTTGCATGCCAAATTTCAAGTCACTAGCTTTTACGGTTCTCGAGATATTCTGTTAACTGACAGACCGACACACACACACGCACTCGCGCGCACACACACACAAGACCCAATGGCCCACACCAACTTTTTTGGTGTCCTGAGGCTATAATTCGTCCAGAAATGTGAAAACCTGGGTAGGTCAAATTTCCGCCGATTACATTACTTTCCTTATTATAGGTCAAGGAAAGTAAAAAAAGCAAAATAAGCATGATGCCATCTACGCTAGAGAGCAATAAAGGAAGCAACACAGATATACAAAATAATATACAAGAAGTAACAAATTTGTACATGTTGGCTCATAAGAGACACAAAACTATAGAAAAAATGATGACATCAATTTAGAGATACTTACACACAGCTAAGGAGGTATGCGGTACAACCCGAACAAATAAAAACAGGCAAACAAAGCGGACAGTGTAGTGGGCCGATAACATAAAAACAAGGTAAAACTCAAATAGAACAAAAAAAATACTTGAAAGAAGGAATATAGAATAGGTACGAAGAGTACAAAGTACAAAAAAAGAAGGTCAGAAACGCAATAAGTTTAGCCAAGAAAAACTCCTGAGAAGACTTTGCACTAAAATGGAAAAATAGAAAAAGCTCTTTTACAACAAACTGAGACCAAACAAGTCAAAGACAAAAATGGGATCGTATTTACAGAAGAAAACCAAATAATGGACAGATGAAAGCAATATTTCGAAGAACTTCTATTCACGAAAGAAGTCGAAAAAGGTGAAAATGGGAAAGCCGACGAAGACCAGTCAGGAGACCAAATGGTGGAACAGATACAATTAGAAAGAAAAGTAGCGACACGATCGAATAACAGGCGAAATGCTATGAAATGTGGGCTCTGAAGAAATAGAGATGCTAACTTATATATAACAATATATAACCAAGCTTGAATGAAAGAAAAAGTGCCATCAGATTGGAAAAATGGCATCATAGTATTAATTTTTAAGAAAAGAGATAAGTGTGAGTATAGAAACTACAGAGCGCTCTGGTGAGTATACCATCAAAGGTCTACGATTCTGGAAAAGAAACTAGTAAGACAAATCGACGAACCACTGGAGTAGTCAAAAAGCGGCTTTATAAAGAGTATAAATGACCATATTTTTACACTCAAAAAAATCGCAGAAAAGTTCCTAGGAAGAAATATTGAGACGTGTCAGGCGTTTATAAACCTGAAAACAGCCTTCGACCTAATTTAGAAATCCAAAGTCCGAGCAACATTGAAAAAGAGAAAGGTGGCGGACAGCCTAATAGCTGCCATAATGAGTCTATACGAAGAATATAGAAACTATATAAGAACGGACAACAAGCAATCCCAAGAACTTCCAGTAAATAGTGGTCTAAGGCAAGGAGGAATATTAGGTACTTTGTTTTTTAACTTGCTTCTAAACAAGACGATGAAAGATATAAGAGAAAAAACGTCAAAGTTGTACATTTGACATATAAAACCAGTGTAACTAAATGAATGTGCTTTTGCATGCGACCTTATAATATTCGGTAAAAAAAGAAACTTACAAAGGAACCTAGAAGCCTGGAATAGATCACTGGCATCAAAAAACATAAAAATTAATGTGGAAAAAACAAAAATAATGGTAACAGGCAAAGAAAGTGTCCACGTAAACATCAAGTTGAATGGGAAGGCACTGGGGCAAGTCGAGACGTTTAAATACTTTGGGGTGAACATCAATAACAAAGGGTATTACGATGTGGAAATAAACGCGAAATTGTACAATGCGTCTAGACTTTTTCACAGCTTAAGAAATGCGTTCATAAGGAAACGGCATATAAAACTGTGTTTGTACTGGTTTGAATCTCGCAAAGTGAGACGAACTTGGAGAATAAGAAGATACGAAAAGAGACTCAAAGAAGGATCTAGAAAATCGTGGAAAGACAGTGTGAAAGAGATTTTGTCAGACAAAGGGTTAAATCTGGATCCATTATAGCTTTTAGTAGATTTTGTTTTTTGTTGTGATTAGCTTGGAGCTCCATTGGCTATGCTGTGCATTTCAATATTTTTCTACAACAAATCTGAATCTTAATGTACAGAAGAATGCTTTATACTGGTCCGTTGAAATTCCATGCCGCCGCAAACAACTCATTAATTTTACAAATTATTTCTGATAACTAGCCATCGCGGCTTCGGCTGCAAATCTTGGTTGTTTTCACATTTTCGATTACAATTTGCATATATTTCGATCAATTTCAACAATAACACTTCAATTTTGTTTTTAGGCCTTAAGTTTGGGGAATGCTAGAATGCAAAAAAACGATATGGTATTAAAATGATACGTGAAGTTACGCGATCAGGAAATTGCTGGCATAGTGAATTAACTATTGCTCGATCTGCATGGTATATAATGCCGTTCTATTGGAATCACATTTGTTTCAGATCTACGTTGCTTAGTTGGTGCCAAAAACTGAGTTATCATGTAATGGTAACATTCACTCTTCACAGTTACAGTACTTCCAGCATTATCTTCGATTAAGTCTGAGATTATCGCAGCACTTGTCCAAGATCAATACCAAACAACAACTCGTTGGGGGTGTTTGGTTTTCATGATTTTTAACTCCAAATGTAATAATTTTGTTTCTTTGCAAACCAGTTCAGTTACAAATGTGCCCCATCGTTAAATTTAATTTTTCGACTAAACTGAGAATCTAATAAATGGTACGTAAATAACCAATTAACGAATTGTCGATGGTGAGAGTTTTATACGCATGAAGGTGCACTTTTAAGTGAGTATTAGCTTAAGAGGGCTTTTCGAAATATTCAATTGTTGTGTACGATGCCGATTCGATGTTTTCAAATTTGCAACAGCACTTTGACTGACTATGGCAATATTCTTATGGGATCTTAATTCACGCTGGTACTGGCGATGTCTTCGTCTACCACAAATCCAGTTTCATCAAATTTTGTAACCAATTTTCGGATAGTTGCACGATTTTGACCAAAAGTTCCACGGAAGTTTTGTATCATCTCCGTAAAATTTCCGAATTTGCGGTGTGTTTTAAAAAATAACTGGCTGTTCTTTAATATAGAATTTTATATTTATTAATAAAAAATCGTAGATGACATCTGACAAAGCACAGGTGCTCATTACTAAACAAAAAGCAAGGTTTACATCAGGGTTTCAGGTTCGATCACCTTTTATTATTAATAAACAAAAAGAGTAATAAAGATTACCTTACATTAACGCAGTCTTAAAATTAAGAATAACCTTACATTGTTAAAGTACAGTGCTACATCTTATAATATACACTAATAAGTTTATATAAACAGCATCACTTTCAGTTTCGTTTCTTCTTTTTCTTCTTTCTCATTTCCCATTTATGCCACACGGCGTTGGGCCCCATATCCATTCCCTATAAGGTTTCCTCTCTCTTGCCATTCTTTTTACCTCCTCCATATTTTTTCCTCTTTTCCTAGCCGATAGCCTTACATTGTCTTCCCATTGTATTCGGGCTCTGCCTTTAGTTCTTCTTCCCTCCATTCTTGTCTCCATTATCAATTTCGTGTATCTTTCGATGCCATGCGGTGCACGTGTCCGTACCATTGTACATTGTACATTGTTTGTTCTAAATTTCGTGGACAATTGGGTATTGGTTCAGTTCCTCCCTTATGCTGTTGTTTCTTATCCTGTCCTTTCTAATCTTTCCCAGAACTCTTCTGAGGATTCATCTCTGATGCAGTTATTTTTGACCTATGTTTATCGGTTATTGCCCATGTTTCTGCTCCGTATATCTGAGTCGGGGTGAATATTGTTTTAAATAGGTGCATTTTTGCCTTGGTGCTTATTTCTTCCTTTCCTATGATGGTATTGTTTATCTAATAATAAATGTTATTTGCTTTGTTTATTCTATTGTTTATTTCGTCATCTATTCTGCCATGATTTTTTATATATGCGCCTAAATATATTTTATATATTTATCTACATATATATATATATATATATATATATATATATATATATATATATATATATATATTATATATAACATAAAGTAAGAAAACAAATAAAGGCACACCGCTCATGGGGAATTATATTATGCTGTAGAGCGGGAAACCAAAAAACAAATATGCAAATGGGGAAATAGGAATGCTCCTGCCTGTAGAATTTTAAAGGTATATTGAACATATAATTTATGTTTCATAAATTTTATATAATTACAGGAATAAACCAAAAGAACAATGATAGAGCTTTTACAAATAAAGCTATAGAACATCATAAACAAGATACTCCACAACCCCCAAATTATAATTAACGATTTCAATAGAAGAGTGGGTAATGCACTTTAACAAGGCGTTATCCAAATATTCATTGAGCAAGAAGTCATCGACTATGGGGATTTATTAAGCGAGTTCTGTATTGAATAGTTTATGTATAACACCTTTTAGACTATGCTGCATATATACATATACAAAAGATCAAGGAAATCAGTTTGTGTTACATTATAAAAAAATAGATACTTCTTGCTAACTTATATTGCAGATGCGAGAATATTATATTAGGCTAACCTAAGTAGCGACATTCACTCGTTTTATAAAAGATTCAAAGACAACAACGAATGAATAGAAATCAGATAAAAAAGTTTAATACATAGCAGCTAAAGTATAAGAAAATTAAATAACTGTATGCTAACCGTTAAAAAATAAAAAAAAAGAATCCAATAATTAATGAAGATATTGCGGAGGAAGTCTGGAACAAAAGCGAAAACTAACATGAAAGCAACAAAAAAATCAATGGGCAAGAGAAGTACTACACCAAAACAAAGTAATATGGTTTGATAATGAAATAGAAGAGATAGTAAAAAGAAGTTACAAGATTTTATAAGATATAATGCAGCTGGAAAACCGAAAAATCGTCAGTTATATCTTCTTCTTCTTATTATTATTTCTCATTTCCCATTTATGCCTCACGGCGTTGGGCCTCTTATCCATTCCCTATAGGGGTTCCTCTATTGCCATTCTTTTTACCTCCTCCATATTTTTTCCTCTTTTCTTAGCCGATAGCCTTACATTGTCTTTCCATTGTATTCGGGGTCTGCCTTTAGTTCTTCTTCCCTCCATTCTTGTCTCCATTATCAGTTTCGGGTATCTTTCGATGTCCATGCGGTGAACTTGTCCATACCACTGTAATTGTTTGTTCTCAATTTCGTGGACAATTGGGTATTGGTTCAGTTCCTCCCTTATGCTGTTGTTTCTTATCTTGTCCCTTCTAGTCTTTCCCAGAACTCTTCTGACGTTTTTCATCTCTGATGCAGTTATTTTTGACCTATGTTTATCGGTTATTGCCCATGTTTCTGCTCATTATATCAGAGTCGGGGTAAATATTGTTTTAAATAGGTGCATTTTTGCCTTAGTGCTTATTTCTTCCTTTCCTATGATGGTGTTGTTTATCTGATAATAAATGTAATTTGCTTTGTTTATTCTATTGTTTATTTCGTCATCTATTCTTCTATCATTTTTATATATGCTCGTAAATATTTATATTTTTCAAAATATTGTAGCTGAGTTCTATCCAGGAAAATGGGTTCTTCTATTTCTTCTCTGTTGTTTTTCTTGATATGTAGTATTTTACTTTTTTTGTGTTTATTTACATTCCCTTTTCCTCGAGGTGTCGTTTCCATATATTTATATTGTGTTGTAGCTGTCTTGTGTTTGTTGCCATTACCAGGATGTCGTCCGCATAAATTAGGTCTTGTGTGTTTGTAGGATTCATATTGTAATACCCTAATCTTGATTTTCTAGTTTTACCTTTTGTTTTCCTTATTATACGGTTCATGTATACTATGAACAGTAAAGGGCTTAGGCTGGATAGCCCCCCTTGTCTTATACCTTTTCCCATGTTAAATTCCTTTGACCTTCCCCATTTATTCTGACTATTCCTATTGTTCTCTTATTCATGCTCTTTATTATTCTTGTCAATTTGGGGCTTGCTTGTAATTCTTCCAGGTCTTTCCATATTTGTTCTCTCGGCACCTGGTCGAAAGCGGCTTTTAGATCCAGAAATGCTAGAAACTGGTCTCTGTTCTTGTCTATCAGTTATAAAACTCATACTGACCAGAATTATTATTAACATTTGAAAAGTATATATATATATATATATATATATATATATATATATATATTATCACGACCTTTCCTACCATACAGTGTAAAGGTAACATTTGAAAAGTACAAATAATAATTTCGCTAAGTTTTATGGAAGTGATAATATGCTAAATATAAATACACTAGACGGATCTGGTCGCCTTATGCTCCCCTTCGCCTTTTAGCCCTGCGGGGATGCGTTTTCATTTAAGGAAGTGCGCTCTTTAATAACATAAACCCGCAATTAATAAATATCCTGAAACACGAGTTCTCTAATTTTAACTATAGATTTTTCCTGCTAAATATCTTTAATAAGTATATAGATAGAAAATATTTCTCTAGTTAGGGAAATTAAATAATTAGAGGAGCAAGAGATGATTTATCACGACTTACAAACGAAGGTTACAACAAACCCAGATACTGCCATCTATTTTTTTTTTCAAAGTAAATACCGGCAAAAATTTAGCGGATGGAACCGAAAACCTTGCGGCCGAGATTTTTCGATCAGGCTATTTTTTGGCGTTTGGATTTAATTTATGGTCCTTAGTTGAATACTGAAAACTTTATGTCTCTATCTATCACAGATCAAAAATTATAAGGCGTGACAAATGTTAGAAATGACAGAAATAAAAGCTTAACCTTTGAGCCTCAATTTAGCCTCTATGGAGAGTCGGATCAAAAATTCCCGAAATACAGGTCTTTTCAATTTGGCCGAAGATCATTCCTGCTAAGCTTCGTTTTCGAAAAAGCTTAAAACTTTGAACCCCCATTAGACCCGCTTGGGGGGCGAATTTTGAAAAATCTTTTCTTAGTACGTCTCCACGTCATACAGAGAATAGAACCCTAAAGTTTCAAAGTTATAGGTTCGGAGGTTTAGGTTGGGCGTTGATAAATCAATCAGTCAGTGTGTGAGGGCTTTCTCTTTTCTACGTATAGATTTATAGTTTCTTAAAAATTATAGCTAATAATGCCAACCCTCTACGAAGACAAAGCTGATTATACTTGTAAAACAATGTGTTATGGTATTTACATGAATTTCACTGAAAATAACAGTATCTGCAAACCTAAGAGTACCTGTAAAACCGTGCAAGCAAAATATAAATTTGGTTAAATATGCAAAATGGCACACCACATTATATTGCAATCGCGCAATATGTCTCGAAGGTGCACTATAACTAGGACATTTTTAGCAACGCGAGCATTATGCAATAGCTTGCATCCAGAAATTTATAAAAAATGCAGAGGTCTGTAGTAGTAAAATGTTAAATATAATAATAACAAAATTGTTTACTAAACTAGTTTTAACGGTTGAATAATTGCGAATTGCTTTATGATACGTCAATGTCTCCTCTTCTTTTTTATGTAGGCTACTAGCCTGTTTCTAGCAGTACAGTCGTACGGATACTATGAACCATGTTGGGCGTACTCCGGGTAGGTGGCTAGTCTAACCCGTTAATTTAGAATTAGGAGAATGAACTTCACGAAGTAGCCTAGGGGTAGGTCGCTAGACTACAAAACCTAAAGATGCGGGTTTGAATTTCCCTTTTGCCAATTCGATCATAGGCATTTTGAAGGCCCAGTTCCACTCAGGCAGCAATAAATGGGTACCTGGAGGTCAAACTCTGAGGTAGTAATAGGCGGTCGGTACGTAGCGCTAGCCAAGTTACTACCCGTGTGTACCGGAGGCTCTAGTCTAGCAGACTTATCCTGTTACGACCCCAAAAGGCCTTCGTGGCTTATTACGAGGAACTACTACTATTATTATATTACTTCACGTCCAAAGGAGAGTATTGTTTATCTCGTGATGCTTTCGGTAATGATCACCAAGAATAAAAATAAAAAGTAAAGGTTTTTCTCCAAAATGAATGATGTTGAAGTATTACTCACAAAAAAAACATTGATTAAAATGCCCCATTATCGTATTTATCAAACTAGTTACTACAACATAATAGCAAATTATGGGCTACTAAAGTATGAAGGGTCCTCCTTACAAGCTTCTCTTATAGAAGTCATTAAATTGTTTTTTTTTTTACAATAGCTATTGTATAGTCTTTAAAGACATAAATTATTTGAGTATATATAGTTAGTCTTACAGCAGTGTTTGGTAAATTTCAAAAAAGATTATTGTTTAAGAAATAAAACAAAATACAATTCGTAAAGAAAATACTTACAAAAACGAAAAATAGAGATGTGCAGTAACTTGGATAGTAGAAATAAGGTTTAGAGCATAAAAAGTAGGAAGTGCAAATTAATTTAAAAAAGTTTTTTGATAGTTTACCTTTTAGTATACGTTTCATGTAGATTGCTGTTTTGTTCAAAGACATAGATATAGATATAGACTTTAATATAGAACATATAGGTTCGTACATCACCAGGAGTGAGATAGTGTATGCTATTAAAAACAACAAAAATGGGCAACTCTGTGGGTCCTGATGAAATACCCAGCAATTTGTTAAAAGTGTTAGACTACAATAACCTTGGACTATTGGAAAAGTTGTTTAATAATATATATAGTACGGGTTGCATTCCAGAAGATTGGCGCAGATCTACTTTTATTACTCTCCCTAAAGTTTCCTCAGCAAAGAGATGCAATAGATACCGCACTATTTCACTAATGAGTCACATTTTGAAGATCTTTTTGAAAATAATATATAACAGGATTTATAGAAAATGAAAAAATACCATTTTAGACTCACAGTTCGGATTGAGATGTGGATTGGGAACTAGAGATGCACTCTTTGGGTATCAAATCCTTATTCGATGCTGGGACATGAACCAAGATGTTTTCGTATGTTTCATCGATTATGAAAAAAGCGTTTGATAGACTACAGCACGCAAAATTGGTGAACATTCTAAAAGCAATAGGTCTTGACAGTAAGAACATAAGGTTCGTAAAGAACTTGTACTGGAATCAAAGGGCAAATGTGCGTCTTGAGTCTGAACTGACTGAAGATGTGGAAATCTTAAAGGACAGGGCTGTATACTATTACCCTTACTGTATAATATTTACTCTAAAAACATATTCCAAGAAACATTACATGATCTTGATGTGGGTATAGTCAACAATGGCGAAGCCGTTAATTATAAACGCTACGCTGACGACACGGTTCTAATCGCACCCACTATGGAAGACCTACAAATACTGTTAAATAAAGTTTAGTTTGCGAGCGTTACACATGACCTCAATTTTAACAGCAAGAAAATGAAGTTCATGACTACAACTAAAAACCCTCCCGCCAACATAAATTTGCTATGTAATTGCCTCAGATTGGAGAGGATAAGTATCTAGGTTGCTTTGTTAATGATGACAGTAATCATAGTCTGGAAATTAGGTGTCGCATTGAACAAGCTCGGAAAGCTTTCTACAAAATGAAATCACTGCTCTGCAATAGAAATATGAATATCAACCTACGTACTCGATCGATTAGCGCGCTGCTACGTGTTCTCCGTTCTTCTAAACGGCGTTGAAGCGTGGACACTCACGGATGCTATGTGCAAAAAAGTGGAATCTTTTAAGATGTGAGTGTACAGAAGAATGTAAAGAATATCCTGGAAAGACATAATAAGAAACGAAGTAGTACTGCAAAAAATGCGCATAAATGTAGAGGTACTGCAAACAGTAAAAGCTAGAAAGTTGGAATATCTCGGTCATATAATGATAAATCCCAAGTACAAGTTGTTGCAATTAGTAATCCAAGACAAGATACAAGGCAAACACAGTGTTGGTATGAAAAGAACATCGTGGTTCAAGAACTTACGGCAATGGTACAACAAAAGTAACCATTTATTGTTCCGAGCTACTATGTTAAAGGTTCAAATCGCCTTTATGGTCGCCGACCTTCCATAGAAAATGGCACAAGAAGAAGAATATGTAGAATAAGTCATTTTCTATTAGAGTCCAATCTATTGATTCTATTTTTTTTGTACACCATATATAATCGGTTAAAATGTTGGGAGTAGCTGTCTTTTTGTCATAATTATGCTTCATTATCGACCTCATATTATCTTAGATTTCAATTATATTTTCTGCAGTTAACATCTCTGTAAATAGGTGTAACATTCCAAACCCCATTTACTGAAGCAACCTCAAAAATACAGCTTCACAGAGTGTTTAATAGAACTCTGGAGTAGTTTCTTTTCACGTGTACATCAAGATCACTTTAAAGAAGATTACGCCTAGAAGGACGCTTCGCTAGTAAATTTTTTAGAAAAGCGACCATTTCACGGTAGTGGTTTATCGTCTATTTACTTTTATTTATTTCTTTATCAACTGACATAAAACCGTTTGTATTATTTATAAATTATAAGGACACAAAATGTATTGTAAACTAAAAATTACTAACTAAAAAAGCAAGATTAATGCTTTCTATAATCGCAAAATCGTGAGTAAAATTAGCTTAAGTGTATAATAATGTGGTGTTAAATTTTAGGCGAGCTTGACAAAGTGTTAGGTTTTCCCTTGCTTGACCACTTCACCTATAGCTTTTCTTCTCTGGTATCGCTTTATCTGAGTTCGCATGTGACAGTTTGGGGTGGTTACACAAAAACACTATTTTAAATATTTTTCAAAACAGCATTCGTTGTAAAAGAACAATATTTATTTTAAACTTTACTTTTTAATTGGCATTTATCTTACTGGCCAAGGGATCGAAAAACGATTGTGTATATAAGTTGCTTTTAGATATAATTTTTCACTTAACCATAACTTCTAACTAATAGTACCGAAATTGATGAGAAACAACCCGAATTATTACTTTGTAATAGTCGAACTAAATGAGGGAAGTTTAAGTACATAAATATTAATTTAAAAAAGACGTAAAATATTACTTTATAGCAACGATAAATTTGTAGTTTGGAAATCAAAATGCAATAATGTTACTAAGGAAATAAATAATTTGATAATGAAAAAGGAAAAAAGCTGGATAGTATGAGAATGTTTACGTTACAATAAAATAAAACTCAATCAGCTTATAACAACTGGCCTACCTAAACATAATACATTGAAAAACTAGCAGGAAATTTAAAAGACTGCAACCGTAAGTTTCTCCAGTATGTCAAAATAATTTATTATGGGAAAAAATACTGTATTCTTGCTCATAAGTATAGTAGAATTTTCTGCTTAGCATTTAGATTTTCATATCGACAAAGTTGTTGAAACGCATTTTCCGAATAACTAAACTGTAAAATCAAATAAAATTGTTGAGTAATAAAAAATCACCGTGTTATGGCTTAATTTCAGAACTAGTAAGAAGAGAATTTTAATGCAGTTCTTCTTTTACTATACCGATTATTACAATTAAGTTGTCTTATCACTCAGTTATCCCGCTACCTAATGTGTCTAGACTTCTTACAAAATTAATTCTACACAGATTAATGAAAGTTGATTTGACGAATAGATAATAAGTAACTAGTTTAGATTAGGAAAAAATATTCTGCTATATAACAGTGGCATAGAGTAACAGATGCAATTCCAACATCGCTTTATAATCAATTATTTTGCTTTACTATCCTTTAGACTTTAGATAAGCATTTGGCTATAGATTTTTGTTTAAAATTAAACATAACTTTTTTTTATCAATACTGTATTCTGCTCAAAGTTGTGTTTGTCAAATTGATTTTTCCAAACCAAACATGAAAAAGGTAATTTCAGAATTACATCCTATTTTTTCTGGTGTCTTTCGGGGTAGCGCTCTAAGGCCAGTTTTATACTTTCGTTTTACTACCGACATGCCGACTTCTCTACACGAGAAACATTCGCATTGTTATCCTTTCAAGTCACGAAAATCCCCAGCCCTACTTGCAAGAAGAATTACATTTCATAGGTAAGTGCGTAAAGAAATAAAAGATTAGTTAACGAAATGCATCAGTGTGGTGTTATGTATAATTATAATACCAACGATTCTGTACCGTAGTCGGATAAAGCTAAATTTTTGGTCAGACGTTCAATGTAGAAAACATCTATCTTAAAAGCGCAAAGAAACGAAATTTATAATGTAATATATATCGGGCTTGTAAAATGATAAAATTTAAATTGTGCACTTAAACATTGCCACAATACAATTCCAATTAAAGTTGATGAGGATTATTTTTAATGTTCTCTCGGTAAATATTAAACAATGAACTTTACACTGACTTCAACATACGCCAGATGTAAAACACCTTGAAAGACTTTTTGGATACATTAATAATAACATTATACCGCCAATACAACAAACAAAAATAAGTATAATAACAAAAACTGTTAGGTGAAGGTATAAAATTTATTCTAATTTTGATTCTCAAATCATTCACAAAATTAATTAAAGAATTTTAAATATCTTACAGTGAAATTAAATTTAAAATGGAAAGCTACTATAATCACTTGTTATTTAGAGAAATAAAATAAAAAACGCACAAATTATTAACATAATTTGCATAGGAAGTCTATCAACAACTAGATATGGTTAATACAAGAAGAACGAATTGCGAGGTATCTATACAACCTAGCAAACAAGGAGAATTGATTAAAATACGCTTATGCTAACAATTATGACTTTGTTGTGATAGTTAGTAGTAATTCTAGAAGCCATTAAACAAGCACATGTTTTCTATGGCCATTTAATTCAAAGTGATTAAAATTGAAGAAACTAGCATGCATTAAATTTTGTGTTAAGCTTAAATTATGAGCGAAGCGCTAATAAAAGTATAACAAACACACTTAAGAAGTTTGCAGAATTCAATTATTTGTCAAATATTTAATGTTTCCTATAAATTGATTTTACAAAAGATAGACGGATAAAATTAAATTCTTGTTTTACGTTTGAAACGTAACATTTTAAAATTACTCTAGGCTTCTACGACGAAAGCAATTTTATATTATTTATAAGCAATTTGTGCTTTGTTAGAATTTGATGCCAATTATCATAAAAGGTAGGTGTATTACTTATTCTAAATTTATTACAATCCTCGTTTAAAGAGTGTAATTTGATTAAATCTAAACAATTTATAGTTATATAGTTACTGCAGCAGGAAAAACCAAAATGTCTTATGATTTAATTATCATTTTGTATGAAGATCGAAAAACATGTGAGCCTTAATAATTTTTAATGATTTGTATATACTGTTGTATTATTTGCATGAATAATGCAACAAATTTGGTAGTAAGTAAAAACTTAGTTCTAGCGCTTTTTATTGTATTGTGAGATTATTTCATGATTTTTGCCATTTTCATGAAATTTTCAAATTTTACTCTGGAAAAGAGAAGCCGATAAACTCAATCGAACTTTCCTTGACAGGCGTGATGTGGCCATCAGCCAAGTTATGCTGCAGAGGTGATGATCTGAATAGGCAAAGTCTGCAAAATATGACGCATGTGATAAAATTGCTCAACCCAAATCGATTATAGTTTCCAAAGTCCTAAAGTAAAATGACTCTCTTTCTTTTCTTGGGACTATATAATTTTTTGCGGCCAGCTTGCTGCTGGTAACACGTGGTGGTTATAGTTGCACTAGAGGGAAGCAACTTGTAGTGTACAACACCGTGCTGATCCCACCACTTACGTAGAAATGCCTTTTTATAAATGCTTTGACCATTAATTTTTAGGTGATGATAGAATAGGTATCTCTTTTAGGGTGTTGTTTAGCTGAACCGAAACTTAAGTTGCGTACCTAATGTAACTTATTTCTAGAACAATAAGTAACTAAGTCATTATTTTAAAAATAATAACATAATTTACTTTATACAGTAGTTTTTAAAATAATTTTTCGTTAAAATTTTTATTCCCAAAACACCACCTTTGCATTTTGTCTATCTCTTTCTGTCCTGCCTCTCCAATAAGAATTATAAAGGTTTATGTTTGTAAATTTATTAATACTTAACTATCATCATTCATCTTCTCACACGTACATATTTAGATTATAAAATAATTTGTTGGAATATAACTCTTTCGAAAAAATGGAACATAATGCTTTTCAGACAAATACCCCAAATAATTTGGTTTTAAATTTCACTTAAGTATACTACGCTAGTGAAACACCTAAAGTAGCTTAACATAGGAAAGTCTTTCTAAAACATAAAATGACATAAGCTAACAGCCACCATACTTGATTGTGCTGTGTGCAGTTGCTCCATATTGCTGAAAGTAAATGTTTTCCCCTTCATTACCCAACCTTTGTAATTCTGGAATGACAAAACTTTTAAGTATTCCAGTGTAACGCTCGGCAGTAACTGTAAGCTCAAATTTAGCTGCTCCGCGCCATGCTGTAATTTTAGCCAAATGAATGGATTCCTTGTGCTAGTCTAAGGAAGGTTTCTAGAATTCAGAAATATATATTTTAGTGGCTTAGGAGTATAATAATTAAAATAGAAATTTAGTTATCCATGTTAAGGTTATTTAGATGTAGACTTTTTACTTAAAATTTATCGCATATAATTGTAGAAAGATAAATGATGTTATAAGTTGTGGAGAAATAATTTTTTGATTTAATTTACCTAATATTTCGGTTGTTATTAATATTTGATCTTGTTTATGCTCCGATAAATCTAGAAAATTACAGTTATTCCTTTAACATTTTCTAGAGCACTTTGGTCGACTACGTATATCGTACAAACTTCAATAGTGGCAATAAATTTGTTAACTATTTAAAATGATATTGCGGATAGAAACTGCATTTTGTTTTAATGTATTAAATAGGTCATCGCATTTGAATTAATTGAATCAATCTTGTGGTAACCTTTCACATTCATAACAAGTTCCACACTTAATCATCGGTTAATGTTTGTTTAGGTGATTGTAGTAGTACATTGATATACGCCAGAGTTTTGCTGCCTTTTTTAAAGTATAGAAATTAATTTAACTATTAGAATTAACAATGCAAAGTAATAGTGATTATCTTTCATAAATGATGTTATGTAATGTAAAACTGCATAGTATGCAGCTTTGTAATAAAATGAAGTAGTGGAGTACTTTTTCCCTCATTTTGTAAATTAGATTTCAGTACTTCTGCGCCCAGTAATAAATCAGCCTTCTTACAGTAACTGCCTCACATGTGTTGACGGACGGCCGACTTTTAGACCTTGGGTTGTATCTCTGCCCTTCGAAAACATTTTGAGCCGATTAAAGATATGCCTCGTCACCGTAGGTTTACTCTCACTTTTTATGTTTTACTACAGGCTTTCTCTAGCTTTATAAAAAACTTCCGTGACTATCACGTCACTTTGTAACTTATAAACTAAATACACCAATAGCCGAATAATGGGTTGTTAAATATAGCCCTACTACTCAGTCAGTTTACATAAAAATATCCTAAGGCCATATCTTCTGAATATGACACATATCAGATGACTGAATAACACACATTTCTAATTTATGTATAAAAACTTAAAAAATCAATCCCATAACATTTTTGATAAAGGTTGCCTATATTCAGTACTAATGAAGAGTAAACTTCTTCAAAATTCTGAAGGAAGTAATTAACTTTGCAGATATTACTGAAAAAATACAAGAAAGTATTTTTAATTAATATGCGGGAAAACACGAGATAATTAACAACGTCACACGCATCTTTTTAAAGTTGATCTTTTCGGAAAACAATAGAAAATAATAAGAAGAGCAAACAGAAAGATGTGCATGTGTGTGTGTGTGTGAAATTTGTTTTATCGGCCCAATTGACTGCAAGCACGAGTGGCGATTGAGGCCGCGGTCTGGGCCGCGGGCCGCGCTCGTGCAATTGGCTTTTAGCACTTGCTTTGGCACGTTGGTTTCGTTTATTTCGCGTCACATTAAGCCTTTGCTTTATTCATTTTAAACTTGCCATTTCAATTACGTTTAGTTCGCGCGCCTTTACACTTTTGCATTATTAAAACCTGCATTTCGCATTTTTGTTTGCGGCATTACGCATTTGCCTTTGTTCGCGTTTTTGCATTTGGCATTTTTGGCTGTGTTTTCGCCGATAAATTATCAGCCCGACGAGGGAACCTTTACACCAGGAAGACGCCCCCGTCTCGTCTGCTGTGAAGATTGGGGTAACTTGTACTAATTTTTATCCATATCCTTCTCCTTTTCCTCTGGAAGTCCCAGGACCAACAGCAGGAAACCGATATCTGCGAAAAGCGCCGTTTCCACAGGTTAGTGTTTTAATTTTAGTTATTTCAAGTTTTCTATTCAAAATTGAAAATTACCTATACAGTCCACTTATTCCGGCCGCACCACGTGTATTAAAATTATAAATATTCAACTAACAATAACATTAGTAAATATATTTCAAACTCCTTATTAGTAGCTGAAATTACAGATGTTGATCATAATATAACATATATTTTTTGGTATGATACTAGAATATATTTTAAGTGAATATAAAATTTATGTTAGGACATTTTCAGAATAATAGTACTAAGCTGTTTGTTTAGTTATAACTATAAGATCCGATGCTATAGTATACATAACTAACGGTATTATTGTAATAGAAAATGTTTTGTTCTCTGTATATTAGCTTTTTGAGACTGCTAAAACACAAGATAAATATTGTCTTATACACTGCTTAAAAAGTATGGGAACAAGTTTTCTAGGGTATTATGCAACTTTTAAATCTAAACCAAAATATAGTTGAACTTGAATGTCTGCAGAGAAACGGGGCGCGTCTTCTGAGAGAGATCCTTGTTTTTATTATTATTTAACTAATTCAGGATCATTTATACATTAATATTAGTTTAAAATTTTGCTTAAAAGTAATTATAATAAACCATATAACTCATATTTCAATTTACAGAAATATTTTCAACCAAAAAGCAAGCATAAAGCCAATTAATCTACATAATTATTTTGTCATAAGTAGCTAATTTTAATATACGAAACAGAAATCTAAGACAGATTATTTGCTGCTCTAGTCAATTTTCAATATAATTCACTAATTGCTTAAATATTAGATGGTAGCTTAAAGAAATATTAGTATATATTATTTTTTCAGTATTTGGAGAGAATTTACTAACGTAAAAATTACAGAAGTAGCTTTGCTAAAATGTATATAAAAGAAGCAGCAAGTTATGTAAAACTAAATTATCAAACTGCAACTGTATCTAATATAAATTACCTGCCCACCAGCTTTGATTAACTATGCATCTGTCTACAGTTCCATAAGATTGACGTGCTGATATACTAAATTACGCAATTAATTAGATAATTTATACGATAAGAACTATCACCAGATTGTTCTAGGCAAATCTGTATGTAGTTAGTTATTTTTAATGTCACAAAATTTACTTATTGTTCATAAGCAACAATATTTATGCTATATATATATATATTTTTATAAGTTTGTAAAAGTAAACATAAATGGGCAATTGATATTATAAAGTACGTGTAATAATATAAATGAGGCCATTTCTCTGCAAATGTTATTTGCTTGGGGTTGCAAAACTCGTTTGCCCCACGAAGTTCTTAACCCGAACATATAGGTAATAAATTTCATCGGAAACAGTGGAACCATATTTCCGTCGCCGTTCTAGGTTTATCTGTTCTGTACAATAACTGAAGAACAGTAAGTAAACACATTAAAACATAATTTTTGACGCATATAATAAACAGAAAATTAGATTAAATATAAGAAACAACAATTGTTAAAATGTAACTGAAAAGTAATAAATAAACCAAAATTATACAAAATTACATATATAAATAACATATATAAAAACCGTTAATCTATAGTT
This sequence comes from Sinelater perroti, assembly GCA_036346155.1. Classification (NCBI taxonomy): domain Eukaryota; kingdom Metazoa; phylum Arthropoda; class Insecta; order Coleoptera; family Elateridae; genus Sinelater; species Sinelater perroti. Next base: position 9,406,994 of record JARFIY010000265.1, read on the forward strand.
ACTAATTAATTAAAGTAAAAATATTAAAAATTGAAAAAAATTCTTTAAGTACCGAGTCAACGTTTGCGCGGCTCTGAAAGGCCTGGCAGCCGATGAAAGTGGACTGTAATACGCCTTCGTGAACTAGAACAGTTAACCTAATCGCATTACTTGCCGGATCAGTTGAAGTGAATACATGCAGTGGTGTGATCGTTGTATTTGTAGTGAGTGGGCAAGCAAATACGAATCTAATCCTGTGAGATGCTTAAACATTCATCTACAGAAAGTATTTGGATGATTCAGAATTTTGAGAACGATTCAGCCCGAATAAAGGGAACTGATGATTGGTAGCTTTATTGCGACAACGTGCCCATCCTTTGATTATCTCTTAGTCATCTTACACTCTAAGTTTCATTGTCTGTGCCGTCTAACTATTTCCAAAACTTAAATTACCTTTGAAATGGGAGAGATTCCTGATGGTTGAAAACATTTAGGAAAATACGATGAAGCAGTTATTTCCGATTGCAATACAAAGTTTACAGAATATTCTAAATAATGGAAAGGATACAGAGAGAATTGTGAAAAATTTCAAGGTGCTTATTTTCTTGTACTTTGGTTTATTTTAGCGGACCCAGCTTATCATTTCTGACATTTGTCACCCCTTATAACTTTTGATCTGTGATAGATAGAGCTATAACGTTTTCAGTATTCAACTAAGGACCATAAGTCAAGTCTAGACGCTAAAAATCAGCCTGATTGAAAAATCTCAAGATCGGTTTGACAGGAAGTGGCCGCAAAGTGTCCGGTTACGGCCACTAAATTTTTGCCGCTATTCGCTTTTATTTTAATATAATTCACTGTCGTTTGTTTCAATAACATTTCGTTAAACTCTATAGATTAGTTTCATGCATTACCTGTAAAGTAAATTTTCGCTTGTTGTTATTGTAATTGTAATATTTTGTATTATTGAACTGCAGACTTGGGATAAACTACATAAATTAACCAATTTGTCTAAAAAATTATCTAAGCAAAGCTGTTGGCATAATAAATTGGTAAATAACGAAATATGTTTCGACTGCATTGTAAAATTTTATCCGGTATCGTATAACTAGGAAAATTTATATTCAAAATAAAATAAAATTGGTAAAAAAAGTTTGTTGCATTTTTTACCATGAATTTGCATAATAGCAAATGTAATAAACTTGCAAAACTTGCAACTCATAGCGAAGTGGCGAAGCACTAACGCTGACCTTTGACCAATCAGTTTCAAAATCACTAGCAAACAAGCCTTTTTGGTCGCCTGTCGATTCCTGAAAACAAAATTTGGAAATTCCACACATCTGTGGGGGTATTATAAAAAAAACCACAGCAAAACTGGAAAAGACCAAAAAATATAATTTTATAAGACTATGGTAATCCTTGTTGTGTTGTATGGTAGCAAAACTTGGAGTTTGAAGCCAAAAAAACATGGCAATAGGTGATTCAGAACAGATCTTGTGGCTTAAACCTTGAGTAGAAGAAGAAGAATTTAGTCATATTTTTAAATATGGTCACTATCAATTTTATATAATAATTCTTTCTATTCGTATTGTAATAATTCCTTCTTTCGGCAAATATTTAAGTTTTTCTACTAGTTTGTTTGCTTGTTTGGTATACATGTAGTTCATCATTCTTCTAAAGTTGTTTTTGTTTATATAATTGGTATATAAATTTGCAATATTTTCTTTAATTTGTAATTAATATCAATCAGTTCTTCTTTTTGGGATTAGCAAGAAATATCCGAAAGTTCAGATTATACTATTTAAATTAGCATTATTTTCTGATATGACGTTTTGTGTTTATTGGTCTATTTTACCCATTTTTATTAACTACTACAATTGTTACTCATAAAATTGTATCTGATATTTTCTAAAAAATATTTAACCATAAAAAGAATAAAACCAACCAAGTATAAAAGTTTCTTTTTATGTTAGTTGGTCAATGTTTTTTAGTCTTCTAAATTGTTGTGGGTTGTTTTTCTCACCTGTATGACGTTTTCATTTGTCTACAGTTGTGTAATAAATTAATTTTTGGTACTTTACTTAGTATTACTTATACTAAAGTGTATTAGCAGTGTGATGCTAGTTAAAACAAAACCATTAAAAATACAGCAGGCCATTAAAAAACACAGAATTTCAAAAATCAACTTACGCACGATGATGTGTAACATTGTAGTATTTTTAACTGACGTGACCCAGCGTTTAAAATAACGCACAAAAATAAAAGTAGCCCGTTTAAATTTGTAGTTACAAAGGGTATATATAAACAAAGCGATTCAAAGATACTCTTAATTGGAAAACGGTAGAATTGGGTGAAATAATGGAAGGCGCGCTTATTTATGCTGCAGATTAATTTAGACGGCTACTAGAATTTCAGGAAGTTGTGCATAATGCATGTTGTCGTAAAGTGCAAGAGTTTGAGATGTACGTCGTAAAAATATCAGTTAAAGTTTTTGCTTTATGCCAGAGTAAATTAAAATTTCAACCATAAACTGAGCTTTAGGATGATATGAATTTTAAAAGAAAAAATCTAAATTACGGCAAGAATGCACAGAAAGGAGGATAATTTGTTGTGTTTATAATTAATTTAGCTAGCGGTTGTTTGTTGTATGTATATGTAAAAAATCGTGTGTTGTACATGAGTACCTTTTTTGGCATGTATATATAACGCTGAATTCGCGAAAGTGCTTTGTCTAGTTTATGAAATAGGCACTTTATTTAAAAATTATAAAAAGTGGGCCAATTAAATAGACACAACAATGCATATTTTATGAAATAGGCAATTCAATTATTTGACGGGACACAAAAATTGAATTAATATTTAATTTTACCACACTTGAACTTTTTTTGCATTGTACCCTGTGTACAGTTACAGCTTTATCCCAAAATTCTAGGCTAAAGGCTTTTGGAAACATCAGCAACTAAAATTTTGCTATTTAGTCAACTATAAATAATTTTTCTCTAATAATCTTGTGTTCAGTTTTCATTTAATATTTTTTTCCTTTTTATCTTAGAACTACTCAAATACGATTAGTTAAATTTATGTTCTGAAAAACTAAAATAAAAAATAGTACAAATAGATGCCAATTCCTTCTAACCTTTTTATAAATGATGGCCGATTGTTAATTATTTCAATATTTTAGATAATAATAATAAACAAAATGTTGGACCTTTCCATTATTTTGTTTAGTTAATTATATTCAGATGAACTATACTTTGGTCTTGAAAATGACCGATGCTTTTTTTCTTCAACAATTACTTACTTATTCTCTTAATAAGATGAGCTCACTTATCTTTAATATTATATATCTTAATAATACTTACGAGGTGTGGCAGAAAAGTAATGAGACTGGCAACACTGCAAGCGATCTGGCAACGATATGCTGTTGTCCTTGATAGAGCACGTGCTTAAATACCCTCCCATAGCTCAGTGCGAGTTTCAACTCGTTCCGTTAACTACGTGATTTTTGTGACTGCTATTAGTGAAGTTGTATTTTGGTTGTGCGTCACCCAAAATGGAACAGCGGAATTTGGAGCAACGTGTGCTATTAAATTTTGTGTTGAGCTTGGAGAATCGGCAAGTGTGACGTTTAAAAGTTAAAACAGGCCTATGGTGAACATTCTTTATCCCGAGCTCAAGTTTTTCGCTGGCATAAATCATGTTTGGAAGGCAAAGAACACGTTGAAGATGAACGCCGTTCAGGGAGGCCTTCAACTTCGAAAACCGACGAAAACATCGAAAGTGTGAATACTCTTGTGAGATGGGACCGTCGTTTAACATTAAGAATGTTGAGTGAACAATTAAATTTGAACAGATTTACCGTTCATCAAATTTTGACTGAACATTTGCACATGCGAAAGGTCTGGGCCAAAATGGTGCCAAAAAACCTCATAGAGCAGAAGGACATTCGAAAAAACAAGTATCTTGATCTTACCTGACCTCAGTCCTTGTGATTTTTTCCTTTTTCCTAAACTGAAAAATGTCCTCAAAGGACGTCATTTTGGGACTTTAGAAAAAATCCAAAAGAGTGTAACGGACATGCTAAAGACCATACCGGTTGAAGACTTCCAGCTTTGCTACCAATAGTGGGAACAACGTCTCGATCGGTGTGTAACTGCCCAAGGGAACTACTTTTAAGGGGATAACATTGATGTTTGAAAAAAATCAGCCTCATTACTTTTCTGCCACACCTCGTATAATCAATAAAGCACAGATAACACTGGTCTGCAAAAAATTTTTTTTTCTCCTTTTTATTATGCATGGTTATTATGGATTTGATGCTCCAGAATCGAAATATAGTTATAAAAAATATGTGTTAGGTATACTTTTTTGTAATGGATTTTTTTAAAACGCTTTTTTGCCTAAAAATTATAATCGTACACTTAATGATTGCTATAATTTTTACAAAAAAAGTTATAATTCGCTTCAAAATATTAAAATTATTAAAACAATTTAACTACTTGTATGATAAAATAGCATTTCACTTTGGAGTTTTTTCCTTTTCATGTTTTCCATTGGAGTTTTGCGACGAATCGACCAACAAAAATCTGCAAGCATTCCTTCTGACTATTTCCCGTTGTATTGTATTTCTATGTGCAATGTATCTTGATGAAACCTTTTACCATGTTCATCTGATCCTGCACCAAGATTTTCGAGAAAGAAATCTAAATACAAGTCCAAAATATGAATTGTAAGGACATGTTGCATTTCAGAGCTTTATAAGAAGAAAGAAGTTCTTGAATGATTTCCTGGTAGTTTTCAGCTTTTTTGTTTCCAAAAAAACTATCACACGCCTCTACAAAAGCAGTCCATGCTCTTTTTTCTGCTTCATTCAACTTTATTTTAAAATTGGCCTCATTCATATGCTCTCGTATTTGCGGGCTTACAAAGATTCCTTCTTTCACATTTGCGTCTCTGATTCGGGGGAATTTTGTTTGAAGGTGTTGAAAGCCTTCACTGTCCTTGTCCATTGCTTTTACAAAGATTTTCATTAGACTTAGCTTTACATGGAGGGATTGTAGCAAAATTTTTCACTTTGCTCTAAAGGTTCTTCATTTACATTTTTGACTCCATGGGTCAAATTTACTCTTCGTGGACAGTTTCTTACTTCGTAGTGTTTATCTCTTGTGCGACTGTCTCATTCGCATAAAAAATAACAAAATTTGGTATACTCCTCTTGCAGTGCGGTTAACATTGCTACAACCTTTAGGTCAGCACAAATGTTCCACGAGTACGGTGCATATTTAATTTTTCTAGTAACAACTTTATATTTTCATAGTTTTCTTTCATGTTTGTTGCATGTGCGAGGAGGACAGAAGGGTATTTATTGTCGTTGTGTAGCAAAACAGCTTTTAAACTGATTTTGGATTAATCAATAAAAAGTCACCATTCCTCAGATATTTCAGGCAAACCCAGTTCGTGTAGAAGTCCTTCGGCATTATTACAAAACACCAGACCCCATCTTTAGTAAAGTAACTCATAAAGTCTTCTTGTCTGTTACGAAAACATGAGACTTGTACTTTTATCTAACAAATTCCATTGTTTTAATCTTGATCCAAGAAGTTGAGCCTTTGATTTTGAAAGCCCTAATCTCGAACAAGATCATTTAAATCAGGTTACTTAAGAAGATGCGGTTCTGTTGTTGGACTTGTACATAAAGATAAAGTATAGTAGTTACTCGATTGAGTCTGTTGAGAATGAGCGTTTTTATCATCCACCATTTCATAGCTGATGTTAGGATGCACTAGAGGTAAAGCATCATTGCTTCAAGGAACTGGTCTTCGTGCAGACGCAATGTTCGGATATTTTATTTTATTCTTATTTTTTCGTAAATCCCTGTGTCATAGTCATAGGTAAGTAACAATCGTTTGTATGGTTTTGTGGTTCACTCCAAATCATGGGCGTTACAAATGGCATGCACTTATGACTTCCTTTGAGCCAACCTTTTAAAGTTCTTAAGCAACTGTTGCAACATATTTTCTGGAGCCAATTTTGTTTCTTTAATCGACGGGAAACCCAAAATAAAGTTGATAAGCTCTTTTTACCAGAGTAGTGATTGCAATCTGATGAGATTTTGTAATAATTCACCACAAATGTAGCAAAACAAATCTGCAGAATGTTTGCAATTTCTTGGCATTTTGAACCTAAAACAAAATAAAATTTATTATAAAATCATATCAATGTTCCTAACGTGTGAGTTTTTTTTTGCTCTGTAGTTGAGAATAAATATACATTTTATCTACATGTATAAATTTTGTGCAAAACTTACCAAAATATCCGGTTTAGAATAGAAACAACCACTATACAACTTTTTAACGTACTGCGCGGGCGTATGCGTTGGTGTAAAAACAATGTTAGTAGAAATCTTTCTTTCACATTAAAACTGGTTTTGTCTGTACAGATACTATTTGAATTTATTAAAGTAGCAAAAACGCAACACAACAAATACTGAATTTCAGCAATTAAAAAGAACATTTAAAAAAATATATAGCTGACAGCAAAAACTGGAAAGCAAATATAGATTCAGAACATTAATATCTTCATATTCATAATATTCTTATTTGAAGGAGGATTTCGTTGTGGACTATTGTAATCAAAGATATGTGCATCTTCTAAGTTATTTTTTACTACTGTTACTTAGAGCGTATAATACGTTTTAGGCAATATCTATGTTTATTATTAGAAAGAATATTTTTAATATTTTTAATTGTTACCTCTGATTTATACATAGTACATTTAAATTACATCATAGTTAAGACTTCGCCTAAAGTATAAACCTTCTTCTTCTTCTTTCGTCGTAGGCTTCTTGTCAAAAGCGTCGTAACTCAAGAACTACTTGTTTTGCAAGCTTCTTTATAGGATGTCTTGTCATCGAGTTCTCTTTCGGGCTGTTCTTGTGGCCTGTTCGATAGTATGGCCGGTAAGCTATTTAATCTGGTCCGTCCACCTTTTTGGTGTTCGTCCTCGAGGTTTTCTGAATTTCTTCGTTGAAATCATCTTGTAATTAAGTATAAAGATAGGTTTATAAACATTCATAATAGTTTGAGTTTTTGTGTTTGTAAACAGACTAGATTTTGAGAACGCTTGGGTCTGGTGTTTATTAGAATCAAATCCTACAAATAACTGCTAATTCTTTTAACTCAATTCTCTGCAATCATCTAATTTTTAAAATACAAAACTGTTGAATAATTCTCTTGATTTTGCTATTTTGCCTGTTTGTTTAGAAGTTAAAGCTGGCACTAGGCCAAAATTTGTTAATTGTCACTTGTACCAACCGTCAGATAACTTTCTAAATGTCGATTAAATTGATTTATGCTCTTCGATTTAAATCTCACCAAATTATAATACTAACTTGTCTAATTATCTATTTTGTTTTCTGTGAAATGCTCATTATTGGAGGTTTTTTATTTATAGATGTTAGAATATTTTTATAAGGCACTGCAATTTTTTTCGGACGAAGTTAATTGCATAATTTTTCGTTATCAAATGGTTGTTCCTAAGACAACTTGCGTTTGCTTCTTCTGCTTGCTAAATGTTTTAATTTAGAAAACTTTTTATATATTAAAATTGATACCGTTTGCTAATGTCAGAATTTGCATTATCTTATTTGGTCACGTGCACAAAAATACAAGTGCAGCCAAGAAATATAGGTTTTTCTGTGCATGCGTAATTGGCAAGGATTTGAATGCTAATTCACAAAAAAGAGTGTTCTAAATTTTTATGGAATAAGCACTCGTCATTTTCATAAACCAAGTTATCTGGAACCTAAATCTCTAACGTTACGTAGATTCATAATATAACAATGCAATACAACACTATAAAGTAAAATATAAGAAATCACGTGAATTTTTAATAAACCTCAGCTTTTTATTTTTAAGAGTTGGTCGGAGACCAAAGATAAAAAAAACTACCATCAAAAAATTGCTGCTGTAAGAAAAGCATCAAAAGAAGTAGTTTAAATTTTTTACTTTTTAGTTAGAAAATGTATCTTAATGTGTGGCTGTCGCCTGACAGATGACAACTGTGTTTCGTGCGAGATTTAGTAGAAACAATTTAATCCATAAAATAAATGCTAGTCCCATTTTGAAAATCTACAAATAAAAAAGCGATTATAACGTAAAAAAATAAATAAATTTCTAAAAGAAAAGGGACAGACAAAATGAAATGGTTTAAATCTATCACATTAACTTCTTTTAGAAATATCTAGTATTGTCATTTATAGGAGTACCTAAGTTTCCACAAAAAAGTATTGTATCCATAGAAGAGATTTTCAAATATTAAAAAGTGAACTAAAACAACTTAAAAAATACCCCAGCAGAAAAAAATGATTTACTAACAAAGAGGATGGCGACAAAACGTGCTGTTATTTGGTGTATTCATAAATAATTAGCACTACAATTGTTCCCTTCCACTAATCTTTTGTAAAGAAGTGAGTACGTATATTAATAAGCTTTAATATCCATGAACTTTCATCATCACTCTAATAATTTAATCTTTTGGGTGTAGCGTGACACCCTTTAATTCTAGGTAAGCGATTAAAACTCGTACTTGGGGGTAAATTTCTTAGTACTTACCGTTTTTTCTATTGCACCAAAAATAATGTTGTCGCTCAGAGCAATATCTAGCAGCACAGTACTTGTGTCGAAGCAACGAAGTAACGGATTTGCCAATTGCCGCTGCCCAATATGTTGGCGGAGTCACTTTAGTGATTTAAAGTATTGCTCATTGGTAATGCTAGTATGAGAGGGTAGCCATTTTCTAGTGTAACCAAACACTTAAAAATAGTTTTCATATCTACGTTGTATAGCTGCAGCAACTCTTGGTATATTTCCTAACGCTTCTGTTTTTGCTAAATAGTGAGAGTATAGGGAACCTGTTCCTGTCTGCTGTCAAGTTGCACACAGTCCTCCCTGAGCACTGAGCATGCTTTTTAATCTGGGACACAACCGGTGCTCAGACGAAAACTTTCTACTATTTTTAATGCCTTACATGCAACAAAATCTTACATTTTGGTGGCACAGACTTAATAAATGTTTAAATGAGGCTTTAATTAGTCTTTAGTCATTTGGCCAAATGGGTTCTGTTACTTTTATGACAGAAAGCAATATAAATATAAAAAAAAAACTTAATCAACTGAACTCACAAACATTATCAAAATTATATTACAATTAATAACACCCTATCTTCCACAAATCAAATCATTATTTACAACCACCATATTACCTCTACTGTTCAATGGACCCTAAGACCCAGAGAGCAATAGAAAATTTAACAATTTTCAACTAGAATTCAAACGGAATCGCTAATCAGAAATCAGTATCCGTAGCTTTCTTGGCTAGGTACAACATCGACATAGCATGCCTTACCGAAATAGACTTATCCGAAAATGACAAATTTAAAATTCCAGGATACAGCGTATATCGTAAAGATAGAAATTCCAGAATTGCTTCCGGAGGAGTAGCTATCATTATCAAGAAAAAAAATTGAACACTCATGCATTCCTGAAATCCCAAACATTACCCTTGAAATCTGTTGGAGCTAAAACTAAACTAAGTGATCAAAGTATCCTAACTATCTACAGCGTATACAGGCAGCCAAATAAAAAACTACATGAAAATGACATAAAGATTCTATTCAATACAACCAATCAGATACTAGTAGTCGGAGATATTAATTGTAAACATATCACTTGGGTTGTGGAGTTACCAATCCTGAAGGCACCAAACTCGATTATTATTCAACTGTCTATGCCTTTCAAATCCTGCTTCCAGATGAGTATACTTACTTCCCTTACCGCACAGACCAGACATACCAGACATACTAGATATCGTCCTGCAGAAAAACTTTTCGAAGCAGATCAACCAAAGAGTTATAATGGAACTTAATTCCGATCATTTACCGTTACTAGCATCCTTCCTCAGCACGCCACAAGTAAGGCCACCACCCGAAAACCTCGTTAATGGACCAATTGCCTGGAATACTTTCCAAGAAAACTTAGATCACAACCTTCGAGAACCAAACACCTGCGAAACTCAAAAACACATAGATATCGCTGTAACCAATATCACCACATCAATTGTGACTGCCGAAAAATCATCAGTTATAACCTCAACTAAACCTATATTCACAAATAATAACCATCCTCCCAATCATATACTGCAGCTCATTAAACAAGAAGCTAAACCAGACGCCAGTGGCAAAGAATCAGAAACTCAGTAATATAAACTGGAATCATATCAAAGACATATAGCAAGTATCGGCCCCTGGCGACCCAGGTATGTGGAAAACCGCAAAAAGGATATTAAAGTAACATGAAGAATTGCCCACTATAACTAATGGCAATGACGCGCACTACACAGGCAATAAAAATCAGAAGCATTTGCTACACACCTAGAACATGTCTTCACGCCGTTATCTATCTGTAATTCTACACACGGTCTCCACATAATTAATCATGTTGAACGAAATGTTCCAGTCATAACTAAAAGCATTCGTCCCACACCTCCGAGGGAAATAGCACAAATCATAACTGCCCTCCCCAGGCGAAAATCACCTGGCCATGATCTTATATCCAATACGATCTTAAAATACCTGACCAAAAATTGTGTGGCACAACTAGTCGCAATGTTAAATGAATGCTTCCGCACTGGGTCCTTTTCCCGCGACTGGAAACACGCACATATCCTTAAGTTCGCCAAGCTCGGGAAAAACAAACGAGACATTAAGAACTATTGACCAATAAGCCTACTTAATACACTGTCCAAGATCTTAGAAAAAAGTATTTACATTAGATTACTAGAATTCGTCGAAACCCAAAACATAGTACCACCATTTCAATTTGGCTTCAAGAGAGGACACTCAACTTATCATCAGCTCCAGCGAATTACTGAAATAATAGGAAAAGGATACCACAACAAACACTACACTACAGTCCTCTTTTTGGATGTTGCCCAGGTCTTCGATAATGTGTGGATCGAAGGCCTAAAGAAAAAGCTCCTTAACATAAATGCTCCCAACTATTTTTTAGAAATTATTTTCTTATTTCTAGAAGATAGAACGTTTGCGGTTAAGGTCAACTCTTGTATATCTGAGACTAAACAAGTGCATGCTGGAGTCCCACAAGGCAGCATACTAGGACCTCTGTTGTTTAACATCTACACATCCTATCTCCCGGTAACCACAGCATCCATAGCCGCATTTCACAGCAATTATCACTCAAAATACCGATCTACAAGAGGCTGTGTATCAATTACAAAAATCGGCAGACAAGATCACTAACTGGTTTAAAAGTTGGAATATTTAAATTAACCCCACGAAATATCAGACTAAAATCTTTACTTTAAGGAAGATAACTACCGTATCTAACATTATTGACGGCAATCCCATACAATGGAATTCAACGGACTCGGTAGTCAGATATCTCGGTGTATACTTGGACACTCGCCTAACCTGGGGCTTTTATCTTAATCACAAGCTATTACAGGGCAACAATAGGTTAAAGCGACTTTATCCACTGATTAATGGCACGTCAACATTGAAGCCTGAATGCACCATATAAATGTACAAAATGCTACTACGCCCATTAATTCTCTATGCCTGTCCAGTCTGGTGTACTACATCCCAAACAAACATCAATAAACTACAACGATTCCAAAACAAAGTTTTACGAATAGCAGTGAATTGTATGGTATATTCGTAACAACCAGTTGCACTACGAGCTAGGTGTATCTCATGCGAACTAGTCCATTCGTCAAACCACTAAAAAGTTTTTACAAAACGCGAGAACATGTGCTGGTGTCCTTCACTGCAACTTGTGCCAGTTGAACATACATGGTAGATTAAAACGTAGACTACCACAGGATCTAGTGGCCTCTGACGGAAATAGTGATTAACGCAATAATTTCCCTAGGTCTTCAATTATTGTCAATTTCTCATACGTAATCAACTATTAATTGCAACATTTATTATTGTAATTATTGTAAACAAGACGTTATAGATCATTGATTCCAATTGGTGAATATAATAATCATGTTTTGATAATGCTTATATAGATTACAAATATGTAATATTTTTATATGTAAATTAAAGGTTGAATTGAATTCTAATATTTCCAACAATCGATAATTTTTATAGATTTGTCTATGCAATATGGGAAAGTGTAGTACTACAATACTTTGTACACTCATCAATATAATCGGTGATAATGAAGATTTACTGCTTGATAACATACCTTTATGGCCCTATAAAAGTCTTCAGATAAATGATTGAATTATCCGATAAAAACAGTTTTAGCGATATCGAATAACTTGTTGCTTGTATATTATGCTCCTAAGTGGTATAATAAGAGTTATAACATTTATGTTCTTCAGATTAAAGACCATACTTAAGTAGTTCAACTAAGTAAAGCTTAGTTTAAACAAAATAAAGTGTTAGAAGTCCTATCAAACCTTTTAGGGCTTACTTTTTAAAAGGTGAGGTTTATTACATTGTTGCAAAAATAAAACGCTATAAAATGCAAACACGGGTGCATAACTTAAATTTTATGATAAAATGGTGGTGTTTGTTTAAATAGTAGTGTTGTTGAGATACTACTTTTTTCCAAATAAGAGACTGTTATTAATACAACTGGTTAAGATTGCTTTAGCCAGACAAAGAATCCTATTCAACAAAATGTAACATGCGATTAATTTCTGGCCTTTTAAATTACATTTTTAAGCAACTCTGCTCTGGAGCTAATATTAATATCAAAGAGAGTATGATCCCTTATTGCAGATGTAAATTGTTTGTTCACGTTAAACCAATTATATTAGCCTTTAAATTATGAGTTGCTGCATATTATTGTAAAAACGCACGACGTTGACAACCGTTAAAATTCTTTAAAGTGTATTTTTTTATATTATAGAGTTATAGAGTGCTAGGTAGCGTAAATATTAAATAAATGATAATATTACTAGAGTATTGTGGCGTAAATATAGAATAGCGAATCCAAGAAGGTACCTATTCACATTCTTAGACGCTTACGATTACAGGGCGTATCGCAACTTTAAGTGTCGTAGATCAACAACGATGGACCATTATATGGGACCAATTGTCTACCTCCAATATTTGATATCAATTACTCATGTGGAGACTAACTATGACGTCCTTTCTTGCGACTACTACAGACTTCTCTGTCCGGCAATGAAGATTACAACGGAAAGCTAACTGTAGACAGAATCATTTTTTCTGTTAAATTTAGAGTTTGGTTAAACAGATCCAATGATCTCGAAATTAGAGACAAAGAAAACTGCGTTCGTACAATAGCAAATCACCTCTAGTCAGAGTTAGAAGAAACATTAATAGTCAAATCTCCATCGCTGCGGTTTTACAGTCTGTGGTACTCCCTTTCCTTCAGAGCGTGCCTTAAGCAATTTTTCAACAAAATAACGCTCAACCACATGTGGCACGTAACACATTAAACTTTCTTCAACAAACAAGTGTGCGACTCTTCTGTGGCCGACCTGAGTTTTGACTGGTCAAAAATATGAGGAATATCACTGTGCGAAAGCTACAGCGTTATCCACAAACTTCTAGAAATTCGGCTAAATTCTGTAAGCGTGAACATAACGAATAGAATGGAAACACCATTTAACAACTGTTTGGCTCGATGAATGGTAGAGGTAAAAAGTGTCCGAGATTGGAGCACACATATTTGAATAAACATAAAGATGTCTGAAAAAATGCCTTGTAAATTTAATCACCTATTAGTCTCATATTATGGATGCGCTTGAAATGTTTCAATTGTTAATTTGCATTTTTAATTAGTGCCGCAGTTTTAATACATAGATACTGTATTCTTGATTAGACCTGGTAGATTTTAGGTAAAAGTGTAACTTTAACTGTGAAGATTCTTGTAAATATCTTTATAGCATTTGATCATTTTTATAATTTATTCCCGTCGTTCATAAGAAGGATCGAAAAGGCTATAATAATTAATAGAGCTTGGACTATACGTAAAATGCAAATTTTTAGAATTTTTATAAATGCATTGCAAAATATTATTTTTGCATATTTAAGGAAACTAATGTTTACTTTATTACTTTTCCTAATTCAGTTACAAAAAATAGTTTTAAAATCCGCCTTCTGGATTTTTAAGTTACTGGGTGGCTTTAATCAGTTTTATTTTTAATAAATACCTATAGGGGGCTATAGAAATACTTTTATAATAGCTTCCAAAACGGTTCATTCGATATCTATTTACACTTCGTTCTACTGTTAAGAGATTAGGTAATTTCGGATTACTTTTCGACAAGTATACATTTTAAAATACATTTTTTCAACTTATGAAAATACAGAAACTATATAACACCTGTTTGTTAGAATATACTTAGCAGCTTAAGTGCTAGTTCGATTTTATTTGACTTTAAACAGTTTGTAAAGTATATTCCTCTGATTTAAAGTGTTTATTTGATTTTGTGAAAACAATATTTTTTTTATATTGTCAAACAAGCAGAAGCGAGAAGTGTCTTATTTAAAAAATGGTGTCAAAATAATACGGATTTGAAAATTATTAACTTCTCCTTCGTTTTTTTGCACAATTTGTGTTAAAAGAGTAGGTTTTTTATTGCCATTTGATGTTAAAATTATAGTAGTAGGGATGTAAATTTAAAATATCCTTTTTTTATAGCGTTTTTAATTTAATGTACAAGAAGTTTTATTTTAAAATGTAGATTGATTTTAAATGTTCTTGTAGATAACGTTCGATACATTTTTTTAATTTAAAGCAACATTTAGCACTTTATAAACTAAATCATACCTTATTTTAAAATTTTTTTAAAGGCATTGTACTTTTGAGCACACTGTTAATGTTACTAATTCTTTAATATTAAGAAAAAAATACATTAACATTAATTATCACAACCCAGTGACTGGAATTAAAAAGCATATTGGCCACGGATATGTATGGTCTTCAGTAGATTAACACTGACTAAAGTTTGGTATATAGCTAATCTTGTGTTGGGTACGTTAAATGCAAATAAACATGGAAGAGGTTATTTGGTCAGTTTAAAAGCTCTAAAAAAACTAATAATGTAACGACAGCTAGATTCGTTAATAAATAGTTAAGTAATTTTGACGGTCTTAAACAAATACCAATGGATAAAATAATGTTAATGGTTACATATGCTGCACCGTATATGATTAAAGCATCACAAAACTTAAAAGTTTTTCACTATTTTAATTTCTTGTACTTGTTTAGCTCATGTTGTTGAAACTGTTAAACACGAATATAATTTTGTTAATAGTTTAGTTTCAAACGTTACAAAATTTTTTATTGAAGCACTTCTTAGAGTTCAAGTGTGTAAGGAGAAGTATCCTGAACTTTTTTACCACCAGAGACGATCTCGCATTAACAAGATGAGATACCTGGTCAAAATGTGTCGATTTTCTTGCAACGAATTACACTAAAATCAAATATGTTCTATGTTTGATTCTCAAAGTTCTGCTGCAGTTGAAAATTATATTATGGTAAGTATTTTAGAGATCCAACAATTAAATTGCAGTTAGCTTACGTTAAATCTAATTTTGTGTGAACGTTTAAGCGTTATTGAAAGCTTGAAAAGCACAATTGCTTAAGATAGCAATAAAATTTTAAAAAAGTTGAAACAAAGCTAAAAAAATGTAAACTACATCATGTTAAGAAAATTAACGATGTATTAAAGGTGAGCTGAGGAATGATATAAAATTTAATCCAATTGTAATGTGCGGATTTAAGTACGCACTTGTTACTTCTTGCAAAGTTACACGCACATTTTCAAACTACAAACATTTGTTAAGCGATCTAAGACAATGTGCAACTATTGATAATTTAGATAAAATATTTAGTAAGTTCCAGTGTAGAAACGTATAATAAAAATTTAGGTTAATACTATATATATAATATATATAATATATATATAATATTAATAATATTCCAAATCTTACAGAATTTTGAGAAGTAACGAGCTTTTTATAAAAAGAGAACGACGACCTCCGAGGAGTGGATCCGGGTCGGTTCTTAGTCGGTTTAGTACAAATGGAAAATAAAGACGAATACACCCAAAGTATGATGAAACTACTACAAGAAATAAATGGAAAATTAGACAAAATGGAAGATAGTAACAAGAGACTTGAAACTAAAATAGATAACCTTCAGGCAGAACTAAATAACGTAAGAATGGAAAAAGAATTACTGAAGAAAGATAAGGAACTACTAGAACAAAAACATCAATACAAGAAGAGAGAATAGAGAAACTAGAAAGAGAAATAAGAAAGAAAATAATAATAATACACGGAGTGGATGAAGGAAATGAAGGAGAGAACGGGAACTAGAACTAAAAGAAAGAGTGAGAATTATAATAAGAGATATGGGAATACAGATAAATATGGAAGAAGAAATAACAGAAATCAGAAGATTGGGAAGCGAACAAAGAGGAAAAAGAAGACCAATACTAATATAACTAAGGAGCCACAACAAAAAGATGGAGATACTAAAAGCTACAAAAAATTAAAAGGAACAGAAATATACATGGAGGAAGACTTCACAAAAGATATACAGGAACAGAGAAGATATCTAGTGAAATACATGAAGCAGTACAGAGAAAGGGAAAATCACGCAATACTACATGATACAATAAATAAATTGATAATAAATGGAAAAATTAAGTTTCTGGAAAAACTAAATCAAATAGATAGACAGAAGTATAAGGAAGTAGAACGAAATGACGCAGAAGACGAGTATGAGAGAGAGAGAAGAACACAAAAAAGGAAGAACAATGAGTCAAAGATCCCCTGAGAGCAACGAGGAAGAGACACTAAGAGATAAGTTAACTAAAATAACAAAAACAGGACGGCATACAAAAAACTAGTAGGGAGCGATGGAGGGAAACTAGACACGACAAGGCAAAGAATTAAGGCTAACGCAAATGGAAATAAGAAAATTGGGGAAATGGACAAACCTAAACAGACGGAAACATATAATATACAAAACATAGAAGAAAAGAGGACAAAATTAAAAAGAAACAGGAAGAAAAATGGGGAACAAAAGAAATGGCAATAGGAATATGGAATATAACAACACTAACAGGAAAGAGATAGAGGTAACAGAAGAAATGGATGAATATGGAATTGATATACTAGGAGTAAGCGAAACTAAGAAGAAAGAAATGGGACAATAAAACTGACAAATACACACTACATGTATTATTCAGGGTAACAATGGAAGAAAGAGCAAAAGAGGGAGTGGGAATCATCGTGAATGAGGAAATAAACCAAAAGTCATCAAATCAGAGGCAATAAATTCGAGAATGATAATCTTACACCTGCAAATGGAAGAAAGAATAGTAATTATACAAATATACGCACCAATAGAAGGAAGTGAAGTAAGGAAAATTGAAGAATTCTATAACGAATTACAGAAAACATAGATGAAGTGAGAGAGGATACCGATAAAATAATAATAATGGGGACTGGAACTCTCGAGTAGGCAGAGATGTGAATAGAGGGCTGGGATGTATGGGCGGATATGGAGAGGAAATAAAGAATACAAATGGAACTAAAATGATAGAATTCTGCCAGTTAAACGACCTATTGATAAGAAATACTTTCTGGGAACAAGAACTAGAAGACAAGTACACGTTTGTGGCAGAGGAGACAGGCCAAAAGTGTAGATTATATAACCTATACACCGGAATTAAGACATAGTATACAACAAATAATAACCGAGAAGAGGGCGTAACTAGGAACGAATCATAGATTAGTAAGAGCGACATGGAAAATACATAAGCCAAAAACAGAGAACGAATTAAAATTTATAAAGGTAAAGATAAATAAGCTAAAAGAAGAAAAAGACAGGATAAAATATCAAGAAGAAACAGACGAAGAGTTTCATAGACAAGAAATACAGAAAAGTGGAAAAATGGAAGAAAGATGGAAAGTATTTAAAGAAGTAATATATTCAAAGGCAGTAAGTGTCTGTGGGATGACAAAAATAAATAGTAACAGGAAAAGAACAAACTGGTGGAATGACCAAGTAAAAGAAGAAATACGGGAAAAGAAAAAGGCCTGGAAGAAATACATACAGACTGGACAGCAACAAGATAGAGAGGAATATAAAAATAGGAGAAATAAAGTAAAACAGGCAGTAAAAGAAGCTAAAAAGAAAAGCTGGGAAGACTTTGGAAGAGAGATAAATAAAACATATAAAGATAATAATAGGATTTTCTGGGCCAAAATAAGAAAGATGAGAGGAAGCCAACGAAAAGAAATTAGAGGATTAGAGATAAAAACAACCATATTACAACAGACAAAAAAAATAATGGAAGTATGGAAAGACTACTTGAGCAGAAGTTTAAAAGAAAGGAGACAATGAAGAAAGGAAATCAAATAGAGAAAGGGAAGAATCAGGAGAAGAAACAGAACAGATAACAGAGAGGAACTAGAAAATTCACTGAAAAAGATAAAGATTGGGAAAGCAGGGGGCGAGGACAAAATAGACCCGGAAATGATAAAATGGATGGGAGAAAAGGGTAAAGAATGGCTCTGGAAAATATGTGAGGAGGCATGGAGAACTAAGAAAATTCCAGAAGACTGGGAAAAGAACTTGATAGTTCCAATATATAAGAAAGGGGATCAGACGGAATGCGATAATTATAGAGCCATTTGTCTCTCCTCGGTGTGCTTTAAAGTATATACCAGAATTCTGGAGGGGAAACTTAGAAAAGTGATAGAAAATAAACTAGAGGAGGAACAAGGGCATTTAGGGCAAATAGGCAAGCTAATGACAACATATGCATATTGAGGAACATTATAGAACGAAAAATAGAGGAAGGAGATGAACTACTGCTTACCTTTCTAGACATAAGAGCAGCTTTTGATACAGTTGAGAGAGGAAAAATATGGGAATGCTTAGAGGAACTGGAAGTGACAAAGGAACTAATAGAGGCCATCAGAAGTATATACAAAGTAGTTAGAGGAAAAATTCAAATAGCTGGACTGACATCCGGGGAATTCAAAATGGAGAGCGGCATAAAACAGGGCGATAGCCTAAGCCCACTACTTTTATAATAATAATGGATAAAATAGCAAAAATCTAAAAGAAAAAACGAAAGGATTGGATACAATAATAGGATATAGAAACCTGGAACCAGTCAAGGTGAAAAGTTTAATGTATGCAGATGACATAGTCATAATGGCAGATACGGATAATAAATTACAAAAGCTAGTCAACATATGGGTAGAGGAAATAGAGAAAATGAAAATGGAGGTCAACATTAAGAAAAGTAAAACAATGATAGTGAATCAAAACCAGGAGAGAGGACAAAATAGAGAAGTAAAGTGTAAAGGGCATAATATGGAAAGAGTATTTGGGAACAATAATAACAGATGATGGCCGAATAGAAGCAGAACTGAGTAACAGAATGAGGAGAGGGAATAGGATCTACTATGCATTACATAGAACGATATTGGGAAAAAAGGAGATAGACCAAAAAGTGAAATTAATGGTACATAATGCAATAACAATACCAACAGTATTATACGCCAGTGAAAATTGGACGATACAAACCAAACATGAGGGTGTAATAAGAAATGAAACACTTGAGAAGGATAGCGGATAAGACAAAGTTTGATAGAGTACGGAATGAGGAAATAAGAGAAACTTTACAACAGGAACCAATAGTGAACAAAATCAAAAAGAGACAGTTAACATGGTGCGGTCATACACAACGAATGAAACCAGAGAGAATATGCAGAAAAGTGTTCGAAGCAAGAAGTGTAAAGAAAAGAAGAAAGGGAAGACCCAGGAAGAAATGGATAAGTCAAATCATTGAGGTGGGAAAAGCAAGAGGAAAGACAGTAAACGAAATGAAAAGTTTAACAAGAGACAGAAAAGAATGGAAGAAATGGGTTAAGGAGGACCGTGACGTATAAATCCGACGCTGGAAGGCATAAGGATAAGAGCGAAGAAGAAGAAGGTTAATACTGTTTTCATGTTTGTAAAATATTCTTATACTTGTTTTTCCATTAAAAATGCGTTTATAACTTTTTTGTACAAGTATACATATATATTCTGGTGTGTTGTAAAGTAAAAGTAATTATTTTAAATTATTTTACATATTTTAGTGCACATTTTAACTGTTTTATAGTGCATATTTGCATGCATACTTTATATTTTTTTGTGCATATATTACAAGCTCTAGTAATTGAGTTGTAGAAAGTAAATCCAGGTACGAGATTGTCATTTATTTGCGTAAAAAATTTTCCTCCATCATAATAAACGGTTAAAAATAATAATTACAGTTGCGTGACGTCAAACATTAACCCTTTTGAATGTAAATGGGTGTTTTTTAATATTTATTACTTGGCTTATTTGGTTATTATCCTAATAATCTGAGTTGTCCATATCATTGTATGATTTAATATCCCAAATTTTATTTCAAGATTTCAACTAGGCATTATGAGCTTTATTGAGTTAAAATTATTTCATTGATATTTCTGCAATTATAAATAAAGTCGTTTAAAATATTTTTATTTTCTTATTAGAACATTATGTTAAAGGAAGTTTACATAATTACGTTTTTTATTCCTAAAAAACACGTAATTTGATGTACAGACTGCAGAATGAATAGTTCACTATTTTAATAATCTAATTGTGCTTTTAATAATTAAAAAATATTATTTAGCTTTTTGTTTGCTGTTGTGTATTATTTCAATTTCCTTTTAGAGAACATTAGCTGTCCACTTCGGGTGTATTACATTTGCGCGGAATTATCCAATCCTTTTGTTACACAGCAGCTTAAAGCGGCAGCATTGTAAAATAATGAAGCCATAAAAAGCAACGGCGCCGTAGTAAAAACTCTATTTTAAAAACGACTTAAAATAATTACCATCGCCTTCACCGACCACCCTTTAATGTCCAGCAGTTTCTGCTTGGCTCTTTCAAGGGTACTAAAATGCGAGGTCGCGCAGCGAGCGCTAAATACTTTAAATTTCCTGCCGGCCTCGAGCTTGCGCGGCGTTTCATAATTCAGCGCTGCAGGTGCGGACCTCAACTTTCCGGCGCCATGTTTGCCTCGCATTTCGGCGGCGGCGGCGGGCGAAGCTGCAGTCGCGGCCTTCGAGGATCGTTGAACTTCCGGATTAAGCAACCTTAAAACGCCACGCCATGAAAACAAGCAGCTCCGCGATCCTGGGCGTATGATTGCTGGCCTGGAAGCCGCGGTTGTTTCTCTTGCGGTAATTTATTGCCCCAATTCCGCGCTTTGTTTTTTCTGGGGCTCTAATGTCTGATAGCGCCGCGAGAAATACGCGGCTGCCATTCGCGTAGGCGCAGCCGGATTTCTTGCGTTTCGCGGTCGAAAGCTCCGTTGTAGGAAATTAATTTCTGCGAAAGTTCAGCCCATTTCGTAGTTCTTTAAATAATTTAATATGGAAATGGTAGGGTCCATTTGAATATAAGGGACTTTGTAGCGCGGCTTCTAGCAACATTAATATTTACGCGACCTCGTTTATTAATCGATGGTGAATTTTTAAGACGCGTTTTAAAATATATTCAAATATGCGTCGTAATCTGCGGTAGAGGGAAAGAGAAAGTGCCAACGCATTATAAATAATTAAATAGGCAGATAAAAGCTGTTTTAGGCCTATTCGTAGCTTGATGTTTTTGGCTACTTGTTGCCTTCAAGGTATCGTTTCAATGAAACATTTAAATTGTGTATTTCTTTTTTTGCTTATAATTGTATGTCGTGGTATTTTAGTTATGAGCTAGAAGGAGAAAGAGCTCTTAAAAGAATATTTTATTATAATTTCCTTTTATTTTTCTTCGATGTACTGTTTTACAAAAAAATAAAGTTAAAAATTTAAGAGAAAATAAAAACTAATAACTAAGGTTTTCATCAAAATAAAAAGGTTGGTAGAAATAAATCCTAAATTATTTAAAGGTGTATTTCGGGAAAGCCAAAAAGTCGCTATTAGGCAACACAGGTTAGCTTCACATAATCAACAACCTACGGTTGTCAACAAAATGAGTCCAAAATACAATCGCAGAGCTGCTATACTCAAATCTTTTTGCGCCAAGAAATCGCCGACAGATTTCATTTCGTAATTTGGTTACAAAAAGATCTAAGTTTACGACGTGGCTAAATAGTACAGGAAATTTCATCACCAAAAGGAGGTGACAGCCGTCAGGATAATTTACAACAAACGATTTGATAGCAAGAGGAATGATGAATTCGCCGCGATTTGAAAGATCAGGATTCTGAGAGGAGCACGACTAACCTAGCAAGAAATGGGGGTAACGAGGTCGATGGTCAGTTCAGTAGTGAACCAAGATCTGCACTATAAGTTTTTTGTTTTAGTAACCGCCAACTGTTGAATGAGAAAGGCAAGATGGACAAGAAGTGAAAGATCCAAACACTAGTGAGCGACATCAAGCACGACAGTACTGGCTTCCTGGGGTTTTGTTTGAACAAAAAGAACTTTATTCAAGCCAAGAAGGTGAATTCCCAAAATGATCTTCGAATCTGCCAAGATAACACTGGAATGCATACCCTCATGCATATACAATATTCCTGCCTTTTTGGTGATGCGGGGGCTTGTAAATAACCAAGAGAATGTCATGGTATCCAGCTTCTTTGGAGGAGGCTTGAAAGTGATCGCCGAAAGCTACATCAACATACTTAAAACAGTTATCAAGCTATGGACAGAGGAGGTAGCTTGCATGTGAAAGTACTTGTTCTAGCAAGACTCCGATCCAGTCCACAAGGCTTGGTTATACAACAATTTGTATTGTCACTGGTCCCTCGACTTATTGACATTCTCCAGTTCTGATTACAATCTTATTGACTACTACTGGTGAGGCGTGGTCGAGGCTAAAATCAATAAGCATCATAACACCAAGAACAGAGATAATGACATATATAGACAAGGACGACATTGTGTTGGCTTGCTGTCGTGGCCTCTGACGGATGCTACATTGAATAATATGATTCTCAATTCTATTTTTCAATACTTTAATTGTGCTAAGATTCATGTACATAAATTTAATTTTTTATGTATTTTAAAGTTATCTTTATTGTTTATTTATTTTACCATTCTGCGCAAATAAATTTCTGCATTTTTCTTTGTTACTGATAGAATGATTTGTTTTTAGTAATAACTTAAAATGGCAATAGAATAAAAAATTTGTATATATTTTTAAATACTCTATTAAACAGCTAGGATAAACATAGAATATCAATATTTATTCCAAAACAAGTATTTTTTAATTATTGATATATATTTTGGCTATTTGATACTTTGAAGGTTGTTATGACAAATAAGGTTTTGGCTCTTCGTAATTGACAGAAAATTTAAAATATTTGTGAATGTTGTAAACTAATAACTACAACTGAATTTAAAGGACATTAATTATAAAAGGAAAATTTGAAAATATAATTACACAAAATCTAATCATGCCAATACACAGTACAGGGTATTCTGTTAGATACAAATATAACTAAAAGATGACCAAAATATACGTGTATTAAAGATGGTATCTAGTAATAATGACATAGTGCAAAGTGTGACGTAATACATCTATAGGAATCTGAGCGATTTGCTCGAGGACCTTTTTTTAGGTCTTCCTTGTATGTTATGGGTATTTACCATTTTGCAGACAGTCATGGAATGGTGGTGACCATAACGGCTAAACGCCATGTTGCTATGCTAAGCACATTTTTGTGCAAAAATAAAACTAATTTCTGCACAATAAACTATTCTACTCAGAAAATAGGTTCTTAATGGGTTTTTAAAAAATAAGAGATCGGTAGTTCCGCATTTTTTGAAATAATTAGTATGTTTAGACTGAATTGAAGAGCGATTTTTTGTCTAAGTGGCTAAAGGTACAACCAATAATACTACTCATACTGTATTTCGTCACTAGTAAAATTCCAATTATAAATTTAAATTAAATAAACAACAATCATTTTTTTTATTTATGCCAATTTATTTAATTACCTACGTGTTTTTAAAAATTGTTATCTCCAAAAATTTTATATTTTGTGGAATAACCCATTCTGACGATGTCTAGTCTCAATACAAGAAGATAACGTTCTGCGCTGTATATAGTTTATTGCAGCTATAGAGTATTTGTTTGGCTACCAAATAATTTTCTGTTATAGTAACATACCATCTCCTTCTTCTTGTGTGCCAAATTAATTTAGCGAATTCTGGCTATCATGTTAGCCATTTTAACTTTATTTACTGCTACTTGTAAGAAAAATATTGATTTACTAAATGATTCTTGAAGTTTCCGCAGCTAAAAAGTGTTTCTTTTATCTTTTTCCTGGTATCTGGTTTTACTTGGTTGTTTGGATACATCAGTTGATTTACCCAAGCGATTCGGTTATTTGGTTATTTTTGTTAGGTCACTTAAAAAGCAATTGAAAAACCACAAGAAAATTTTGCGAGTTTTCATCGACATGTTACGTTGAGTTGTGCAGCTATTTATCGGGTGAAAATAGAGGTCTATCTTTTTAATGTTATATTAATATGTAACGTGATTTATTGTCATAATCAAACTTTTTCAAATATTTGTTTTCTCTGTCTTACTTATTTGCTTATCTTATTAGATTTATTGAACTAAATTTTGTTGCTTAACATTAAATGTTTTAAATTAGATTAGCGATTAGACTTCATGATCGATTAGCAAATACTCAGTCAGTTCAATAATAGTTTGACTACTGTAATAAAAAATAAAATTGTAGATAATTTTCCTTCTTTTATTAAAATACACATTATGAGCTATTTTTACTTATTATAGCTTTATACCCTTCTTACACACTTTCAACGAGGTTTCTTGTATAATCATTTAACAAAGATCAATGGACTTTCTTAAATTGAAATGCCAGCTGCTTTGTCGTGTACACTAGCTTTCCTTTCAAATTTACTTTCATGTACGAGCACATATTTCCAATGAGATTAATATTTGGGGATATTGATGGCTATTCCATGTTAGGGACGTTATTTTGTTTTCTGCGATATTTAGGGTCATTGCCTGCTTGGTGCGCTTAACTGATTCTATCAGAACTAAAACACTTTTCAATAGGCTCAAGTAAGCGTTTCTGAAAGATGATGCACGTTATATCGGCGTCTAAATAATCCGTATATATATTTTTTTTTTTTTTTTATTAGAGTTATTACAACTAGTCTTAAAGACTAACCAGCAATTTTGTTATAACTTAAATTAACTAGTGAACTATATGAGATTTTACCCAACGATTGTCCTCTCAGTTCTAGTAATCTGGCACACACGTTATTTTCACATATTCTCACTTTTACTCTGCTTTTGCACTGTTACACTCTCACACTAACTCAAATGGTTTTATCCTTTTAAGTCTTCTTTCTAGTTGCTCAGTGTCGAGGAGTTGTAGAACCTCTATATTCACGTGTTCGTGTAACCTGTATTCGTGTTTCTGAGCTATAGTTTTGATTTCTTCAGACACAGTTTTTATCCTTAGGTCCCTATGAATATCACTGTTTCTGACGTACCAGGGCGCATTAATAATGTTCCTTAGCACTTTATTTTGAAAGACTTGGATCGTGTTGATATTGCTTTTACTGGCGCATCCCCACATTTGACAGCCATACGTCCATACGGGTTTTAGTATCTGTTTGTAAAGTAGTAATTTGTTGTAAGTTGACAGCTGGGACTTTCTTCCCAACAACCAGTGCATCTTCTTATACTTAATATTTAATTCTTCTTTTTCTTCTTAATGTGTTCCTTCCAACGTAGTTTTACATCCAGGTTCATTCCAAGGTATTTTGCTGTATTAGCGTGTGGTAATATGCTACTGTTTAGTATGACTGGTAGGTATTCATCTCTCTTGTTCGTGAAGTTGATATGCACGGATTTGGTTTCATTTAACTTTATTCTCCATCTGTTTGTCCATACTTCTATTTCATTTATGATTTGCTGTAGTGCTTCGCTTGTTTCTTCAGTGTTTTTCCCTACTGCTAGTATAGCGGTATCGTCCGCAAAAGTGGCTGTAGTTGTTCGTTCGCTGGTGGGCACATCGTTGGTATACAGAAGGTATAGTGTTGGCCCGATCCGTATATTTAAAAAGACGTAACCAGAACGGCATTTGTAGAAGTATTTTCAAACATCTACTTTTACAGTGTGTTTTACTATGCGCTGAAGAATTCTATTACCCTTCACTGATCCCGCTTTTGAAAATGAAGGTCATACCGAGAAAAAAGGTTCATTTGTGGAGATAATATTGTGCCAATCTCAATCCTAATTCTACTTTAGTTAGGGCAATCATTTTTCTACATGCTACTATTGAAAAGCAATTTTCTCCATGCAGACGTCTTCGAATCGTATTCAGAGAGACTTGAATACCTTTTGTTTTGGAGCTTTATTTGGTCGCAGTGTAGCGAAAGACTTGGATTGTCGTCAAAGAAGCGCAACATTGCTTTATTCTTCTTCGTTGTCGTGAAGCTGGCTATTACATCTCCGGCGGTTTGTCTACATTCCCAACCTCTAAATATCGCTTTACTCACTTCTTAACAAATGCCTTCGGCTTCCGCATATATATTGTCAGTTTAGGTCTATTCCATGATTCACTAAAAACACCGTCTTGGGTTACTTCAGAATTATTTTACGCATTATAAAAATAACAAATTCACTGACAACAATAATGTAATGTGTTAGCAAACTATAGACAGCGCAAAAGACCACAAAATAAAAATTCAAACGAATTAACATATATTTCGTTGCGATGCCTTTTTACCAAATGGTGACGGTCAGTTCTTATCATATAGTGTATGATTTTTATACTTAATTAGAAATTTGGGGAAGAGTAAAACAACTCAAAGAATTATAATTGCTGGAGGCTTGAACGAAAGAACGGGAAACGGGAAGACCGATGCGACAGTAGGCCATATAAATTCACCTGTGTACAACCAAAGGAAAATATCCGCTCCATTATTAATTACATCATTGTCAAAAGAAATATTACTTTGACAATAATTAACGTCCGAGTTAAGAGGCGGGCAGAATGTAGCACTAACCAGACTGCTGATAATCAAAATGAGGCGTCAATGGGAGACAAAAAACAAAGATAATTAAAAATAAAAAAAAAGCCAGAAAAAAAAATACTACGAACAATAAAATGAAGTTTAAAATATACCTTCTGAAAGATGAATCCATAAGGCAGCTGTATCAAAACAAAATAGACAAGAAATTAATGAATTTATGTTAAAAAAAACGTAAAGGATACACACTTACACATAAAGAAAAGCATTTGGAAACACATCGAAAAAATGAAGATAATACAACAGAATACAAATGGAATTTCTCAGAAAACACCACAGAAGTAATAAAGGAAAAGAGACAGGTTGCCTACTACTAAGTCAGAATCGCACTACGAATTATACAAACAAAAACAGAATTTAAAAGGCTCGCAGTTAAAAAAAACAATCAGTGCCAAGAAGAATGCCAAAATGTAGATTATCATATAGAAGAAGCATAGAACATCAGCAAACCAACAAAGACAAATAAAAAAGAACAAAGTTACATACCGTACATGGAAGAAACACTATCAAGGACTTCAGTCAGAGAACAGAAAAAAGTTCCAAGAAAAAAACAAATATGAGCAGAATATAGCACACCTAGAATACGATCAAGTTACAATTACTCTGATACAGGTACAAAAGGCATTTAAAGCCACTAAGAACAAGAAGACAGCGGGATCTGGAGGAGTAGTACCGGAACTGATTAAATATAGTCCAGAAAAACTACATCGCATAATCCAAAGATGTTTCAAGCCGTAATAAACGGAGTCATTCCAAGAATACTTGGAAAGGCTAAAACCAACAGTTGACACTGAATATGCTCTGTGGAAAGCAACAAAAAAATTAAAACAACCAAGAGAACATATACCACCCATCAGAATACCAAACAACGGCTAAGGCGAAAACAGACAAGAAAAAGGCTGAAACTTTTGCCGGGTATCTAGAAAACGTATTTAAACCATTACCAAAGATTGACGATGTCGATGTTAACGAAATTCAAAGATTCCTAGAAGAGCCTGAACAACATAGCGAACCTGTACCTTTAGCAACACGAAAAGAAGTAAAGGATGTAATTCTGCACGATCTGAATCCTAAGAAGGCCCCGGTTACGACTCGATAACGGGTAAATTAATTAAGGAACTTCCTCGCAAGGGTATAATTATGCTAACACAGCTCATAAACGCTGTTTTCAGACTACAACATTTCCCACCCCAATGGAAGACAGCAGAAATAATATTAATTAAAAAACCCGGCAAACCACCACAGGAGCCTTCATCTTATAGGCCGATTAGTTTGTTGCCAGTCTTATCTAAAATTGTTGAAAAGCTGTTAGCCAAAAGGTTAAATAAGATAGTCGCAGAGAGAAACCTGATATCTGATCACCAATTCGGGTTTAGACAGCAACATTCTACAATTGAACAGGTGCATCGTGTAGTCGATACCATTAATAAGACGTTTGAAAATAAAATTATTGCGCCGCAGTATTCTTGGACATTAGCCAGGCTTTCGATCGGGTATGGCACCAGGGACTTCTATAAGCTCAGAAAGATACTTCCAAAAAAATTCTACATCCTCCTTAAATCATATCTAACTGAGAGGTACTTCCGAGTGAGATATGAAAGTGAAATAACAACACTGCACCCAATAACGTCTGGCGTGCCACAAGGTAGTATACTGGGTCCTTTATTATACCTCTTATTCACTGCTGATCTTCCAACCAATAACGAAGCGCTCACAACCACATTCGCAGACGATACTGCCATATTAGCTGTACATAAAAGTCCAATTGAAGCAAGCAACATACTACAAAACAGTATTAATGAAATCCATAAATGGACCCAGAAGTGGATGATTAAAATAAACGAGGCTAAGTCCAACCACATTGTCTTCACTAAATGCCGAGGCGATTCATCACAAGTAATGATAGGAAATCAGTTTATACCTACCACAGACAGTGTAAAATACCTCGGTATACACTTAGACAAGGGATTGATCTGGCCTACACATATTTGGAAAAAATGCAAACAACTAGGTACTAAATTCCGAAACCATTATTGGATGCTGGGACGACAGTCTCAACTTACACTCCAAAACAAATTACTTGCATACAATGTCATCTTCAGGCCAGTATGGACATATGGGCTACAGCTTTGTGGAACAGCATCGAAATCGAATATCGCCATCATCGAGAGATTCCAGTCTAAAGTGCTGCGTGCTCTTGTAGACGCCCCATGGTTTGTAACAAATAAAGACATCTACAATGATCTGCAAGTGCTGACAGTAAGTGAAACGATTGTGCAGTGCAGTGTTAAATACATTCAAGGATTGGAAAATCATCCAAATGTACTGGCAGTAAATTTGCTTGATAAAAGTGAACAGATAAAGAGACTTAAGCGTAAAACGCCACTCGATTTAGTTCATGACCGATAAATATCCTATTTTAGAGTTTAGTTAAGTTTACAAACAAATTTAAATTAATTTACATATAGAGATTATTGTTCATTGGAGCATATCTCTATTCAAGTTAATGATGTCAATCCACATAAATGCTTATTGTTAATTTTGTAACAGATTGCATAATAAACAAAAAAAAAATAAATAAACGGAGAGTGTATACCCGCAGAATGGAAAGCGACATACATAACTTCAATCTTTAAGAAGGGTGATTGATAAGACTGAAAATTATAAAAAAATTTATATAAGTAAAGAACAAAATTGAAGATCAAATACTAAGAAAGATAGAAGAAGACCAAGTCGGATTTACAACCGGAAGGCCACGATACAACAACATATCTAAAAGAAAAAGCAAAGAACAAAGCAGTCTTCCTGCCTTTTATATATTTGAAAGAGGTATACGACATGGTGTTAAGGATTCAATTATGGAACGGGTTGGAGGAGATAGGAGTACTCTAGAAAGTAACGGCGACAGTGATAAACCTCTACAAAAGAAATATGGTATACGTAAAAGTCGGAAAAAATCTAACCGATAGCTTTGAAATATCCAAGGACGCTCTACATCACCTACTCTGTGTAAAATATTTCTAAAGTACGTATTAGAAAATTGGAAGAAAAAAATGCAAAAAATCTGGAGATCCAGATTAGAAATGAACATCTTCATATACTTAGTTTTGCTAATAACCGGGTGATATTAGCTAAGAGAAAAATATACGAAGGTGGGATTAGAAATTAATTTCAGCAAAACAAAATACCTAATAACAAAAGGCCAATTGAATAATTTAAAAGTAGAAGACAACCTAGAGATAGACCAACACAATGATTTACAACAGAATGGTTTAAAGTATTTTGACATATGGCGCCAAAAAATACACCATACATAAGAAAACAAGGGAAAAATAACAGCGGTAGAGATGGAGTACCGGCGGAGGTTTTGTGGAGTGCCAAGACTAACAGAATACTAAATGAAGAAATCTGGAGAAGAATGGAAGTACATCAATATATAATCGCATATACAGAAAAGAAAAGACTATTATGGTATGGGTATTTAAGAAGAGCACCAGATGATAGATGGATCAAGCGAGTCACCGAGTGGAGCCTTATAGGGAGACAGAAAAAGAGAAGGCCTAGACGATCATGGTGGAATGAAGCGGATGAAACGATGGAGAAGAGAAACCTAGAGGAGGAAAAATAGAAAAATAGAGAAAGATAGAGCACGATTGAGAGAAGGAAGATAGCTTAGGAAGAAATGCACGAAAGAAAACAAATGTGAAAAAACTAATCACAACATTTGAACAAATTAGTTCCACTACAAACAAAAATAAGCCGATCTCGTACTGGCTGTTCAACTGATAGCAGTGCCACTATGAACGATACTGTGACAGAACGTCCGAAAAGATTAGTGCACCATCGATCATTGCAACTGAACATTTTAAAAAGCACTATACAACAAATTTTAACGAAATATTTGTATTTCTATCCATCCAAAATTTAGCTAACCAATGAACTGAAGCCAGACGACCATTTGAAACGCCAGTGATCTATCTCCTAATACAATAAAGTGAACTGGCCCCAAGATCTTGGGACTTCACACTGTACTATTTTTTTCTCTGGGAATTTGTAAAGACCAAAGTTTATATTACAATAATAAAGACGATTACTGAATTAAAAACAAATATTCGAAGAGTTATCGGTGAAATTATGTCTCAGTTATGCAAAAAAAGTAATTTTAATAGAACAGTTCTATATTTAAAGGCAACGTTTACCCATTTAAAATAATGTCATAATATTTATTATAAATTACTATCCTATCATATTAAAAATGCAAATGCTTGGTGTATGCGACATAAGCGGGTTCTCTCCATGAATCGATAGGAAGAAGTGAAGAGTAATTGTTTTATAAATGTTGTAGGGTTTTACCTATTAGTACGAGATTGAGAAAAAATGTGCGGTGTTTCTAAAAGTAAAAAATGCGAAAAAAAGTAAATTCGTTGTGACAATTTTCCCTAACATCATATATGAAACCAAATAAAAGCTTAAACACAAATAGTTTGTAAGAGATCGTGCATCATTTGCACAGTTCAAATTTGGCTCTGTTACATTTTCGGCTCTTCTGTCTATTCAAGAGTTAGCTCGAAAAGAGATTTAAAGAGCACAACAAATTGCAAACCGCTGTAATGTACCATTCTTGGTTGGAAAATAAAATGTACAAAAAACAATAAATTCTATTCTTGAGAATAGCAATAAACTAAATATCGCAGTACAACGGACTAAAATTAAATTTTAAATTCTGGTTAGAACTTCACAAAAGGCAAACAAATATTACAAGGGATCCCTCACTAACATATGACTACTGTTTAGGCTACAGCATACATTTAGGTACGCTTTATATCGATTTGCAAATGGTTGTGTCTTAATATTGTTAATTAAATTAAAACGCGCGCAAAAATTTATAGTTGTTATGAAAATACTAGAATTGTAAATACAGAAATATAACAAATAACACAAGAATAAAGTACTATTAGAAATTTTAAGGTCACTAATGCAAAGATTTAGAATTGTGCATGATTAGAAATTTAGTAAAAATTTAAATAGACTTGCAGTGCTATATGAAGCAGATTTTGCACTAACATATCAGATGTACTGAAAAATGCAATATTTCTCATTTAATTTTTAAAACAAAAATACTTAAAGTACATGGGTCAATATGTTAATTAGACAACTGAAATTGAAAACATGATACTTGTCTGTAGAAGAAACCAAGTGCAGGATGGAAATGACAATAAAATATTTAATAATTATCGATTGCCATTAATTTTGGTATGTAGCAAGTATTTTTATTAAAGCTCAATATATCTTTAATATACGTCCGTATAAAGCTTCCAGTCTCGTGTTTCCGACATTATGAATTCCGATCTCGATAAGCGCTGCCCCGTAAATGGTGTGATGTCAAAAGAAATCGGAACAAAAAGACGTCAAACAATGTGGGGGAAAATTCGAGAGGCCCCGGACGGAAATGGCTGTCATATTAAAGGCTTTTAGGCCGATTTACTTAATTTTCCGTGCCATTTGTATTCTGCGCCGCTGTCTACCTAGATTCGATTTGTCCTTAAAGGATCCCCGTCATCCTACCACTTAAATTGTTCAAATGTGCAACGGCCGCATACAAGCAGCGTCTCTGTTGTCAACTTTAAAGCGGCGCCAGCTTTAAGACGGCTCCTTAAGAAATTTATGCAAAATTAGTTATAAAAAATAGTTAACGGCTGCTAGCAGCAAACTGCAGGGGGTTCGGGTTAATATTTTATAATTCCATTTCAGTCGCACAAACAGCATGGAAAAGAAGATAAATTTTGCATCCGCGTTCGACACATCATTCCTTGCATGAATATTTATTCAGACGCTTCGTCGACGCTATTTGCATTTTCCAGCTACCAAGAATTATGTAAAGACGTTTTAATAAAAACTATCTTGACTGCGTGAAAATGGTTGTGACAATATATTTGTGATTGTAAAATTATATTAGACCGAAAATATAAATTGCAATAATTAAGAAGATTTAAAAAAGGAAACTCTTTTCTGATCTTCTAATTGAGTTCATTGTCGAGCTTGTAGCGCAAAATTAGAAGTCGTCGGGCTATTTCTAGGGCTGGGGGTAATTTTAACGCCTGTAAATTTGCCAAATCGTACGCGCCGCCAGCCACATCTAGCGAAAATAAAAATCCTTGTTGTTATAGCAATCGATAGAACAAGCGGCTCGAGTGAACGAGCAGTCCCAAGAACCTTCCTGACAGGTACTTAAGCCAGATGCAAATTGCTCTCGGAACGGCAGGAAAGGAGAGACGGCTGAAATCAACTCCAAACCCAAGGCCCCAGCGCCAGTATTTGTTTTTCGCGTCACAAGCGCGAGTTAAATTTCCTCTCCTTTCGGTGACGAACCTAAAGTGTCTGCTTGTAGTTGGCCGTGCGCCAAAGCACACGGAATCGCAGCATTGGCCCAGGTAATAGCTGGGAAACAGATGGAACATCTGACGTAACTGCTGCCCGTGTAAATACTCACGGAACAAATTATGTAACGAGTTTTATTTTAAAAAGCAAACTGAAAATGATGTGCTTTCTTAATTCGATTGGTTTTCTGTGAAATTTATTTAGATAAATTTCTTAATTTATAATAACATTGTTATTTTCTGGTTACCTAATCCGGCTTAGGAAAAGAACAAGCCTGTGATAAAAGAATTTTAATATTCATTACTTTAAAAAAATATTAAAAACAAAATTAATTTTATTTAGTAATAATGGGTTTATTAAAGTTCTATAGACAGATCATAAACTATTAGTAAGCTACGGTAACCCATGGATTATCTATCCATCAGGCGCGTGTCAGGTGGCAAATCCCAAAGTACCTAATCAGTTTTTGGCAGTTAACTAAAGTAATTTTGGAACAGTGGGTATAAACCTATTACTTGCTACGATTTAAAGAGGTCTGAGCAGTTTAAAAACCGCAACATAGTTTAGGCAAAAACTACTCCGCGGACCAGCTAGGGATTTTAGGAGAGCATTACGCTACAGCACTCCAAGGTTCAAAACCAGGGGTGAATCTATATACATCTCTGTTCTGGTTCTAGATTAGTGGGTCGATAAACATCCCTGTTCTCTACTGAGTTAACGCCGCTCAGAGGATTCCACAAGAGACAATATTAACCCAATCCAAGGTGTTAATAGACCCGCACCGAAAGATGAATGAGACTGATAAGAAGCGGCAAAAGAAAAGCACAGCAGAAAAAAGCTTGTAAAAGAGCCCGATCGGATTCAAAAAAAAAGCACACAGATGTAGACTGGTATGTACAGTAAGGCGGTTAGTGGCCAGAAATAAGCTAACTTGATTCAGGAAAAACTTATTGATGCAATAGACAATATCTCTAGCGAAAAAAGACAAAATTTAGTAGAGTAGTTTTTGTAGATAAGCTGGGCTTATACACATACCAAAGAGTAGTTCATGAGGACGATTGGTGACTTGGGTCGATTCTGGGAGGCCACATATTTGACTGTGGTTGTCTAAAGACCTTCCGAAGAGACCCACGGTTCTGATCTTCTTGCAAGAGAAGTAGATTAGAACACTCTTAGAGAAACAAAGGACTAAGAGTGGGAGGCTGGATTTTCCTAAGTAGAAAAGGAGGGCCAACTTGTATACTTTATTGACAAGGCATCCTTTGGCAGCTTAGAGACATTCCATTTTAAGGTTTTTTATAAGCTGAGTAGAATTACTTTTAGGATCATAAAGGGTCTTGGCAGTGGTGATAGTGATCCGGGTGCTTTGGGTAAATTTACAGCATAGTATGGCAGTTTTTGCGTTTTTTTATTACCTTTTAGAAAACGTTTGACGTGACTGCCATTGAAGAGCCCTGGGTAAACAGGGACAAAATCAGAAGTCTAGGAGAAATAGAAAAACTGATTTATAGTCAATCCTCAGATTATTGCATTGTAATCAAAAGAAATTTGGATTAGTATACCCTTGTCACCACTCTACCACTAACTAGAAAAATGGAGGAGTTGCTGATGGGATGCAGGAAAAATGGCTCGCGACTCATTGTCGATTGTTATGTAAATTTACATTACATTACCTAGGAAAGTACAAACACCAATGAACGGGGTGAGTCTTTACTACAATTCATTATGGAAAATAATTTATACGTACTAAATGTAGGCAATAAACTCACCTTCATTAATATTCAAAGAAAGAAAGTTATAGAAATAGGTACCATGCTTGCTAGTAGCGTTGTTAGAAATTGGGATATGTCTGAAGAGGTAAGTTGCTTAGACCACAGAAATATTTACTTTAAATACATGCGAAAACCTATTGTAATCCTCAAAATATAAACTGAGAAGCCTACCAATTAGATCTAAAACACAATCTTAGAGAAGTGAATAGAACGATCACAAATAAAAATAAAAAGAGAAAGACTAGAGACTACAGCAGAACAATAAAAGGGTGATATAAACTCAGCGTATAACGATAACTGTCCTCAGGTCAAAAGGATTACCACAAGAATGTGCCCTGGTGGAATAGAGACCTTGCTCGCATAAAAAGACCTTAACTAAATAAAAACAAGGCTCTAAGAAAATCCAAAAGAGATACGTAGAAGAGTCCCTGTGAGGAAGCAGAAATCACCCAAGAAAGTGGAATACTTTTCAAAGCTCTATAATAAAAAAAACAAGGAAAAATTTACTCGGGCTACACTTTCTGGGGTCTTAAGTTGCTAATATATCACCGAGCAGGTAATTAACTTATTCCAACTTTATACATTGCCGAGACCTGATGGCATTTATCCTATTTTATTGCAGAAGAGAAGTGAACTTCTATATTACAGGATGTGCGATATACTCAAGGGAAGTATTGCTCTGGTATGTATACCACAATCCTGAAAAGATAGCATTAGAACGTGGCTAAGGCCCTAAGACCAATTAGTTTGATGCTTTTTGCACTAGAAATTCTAGAAAAAACTACTATACATGCATATTAGGAATGATTTATTAACCACTTGACCTCTATATCAAGACCACTATGCATATAAAGCAAAAGTATACACAGAAAAGTATTACATAGACTTGTTACCGGAGTAGAAAATACTGTAGAAAACAAGAAGGTACTTTTAGCTGCATTTTTGAATATTGAGGAAGCTGCAGATGGATAGACTACATGCTTAAATTAGTATATGTGTTCCTGATAGGTGAAACAATGATGGCTTTGGATTGCAAGATGATGTCTACAGAAAGGAGTTTTGTCTCCTCTAGTGTGGAACCTTGTTATAGACAAGCTGTTAAAGACACTCGAAGGGAATGGATAGACAGATATAAAGATGCCTTAGCCATACTATCCCAAGAAAGATTTAACAATACAGTTCGGGAGCGTATGGAAATTTCCCTAAACTTGGTTAAAAATT
The DNA here is from genome assembly GCA_036346155.1 of Sinelater perroti. Classification (NCBI taxonomy): domain Eukaryota; kingdom Metazoa; phylum Arthropoda; class Insecta; order Coleoptera; family Elateridae; genus Sinelater; species Sinelater perroti. The sequence goes on from JARFIY010000265.1 coordinate 9,443,470, forward strand.
AGACAAATGCAAAGGGACCAAACATTATTCTGTCGAAATTTATCATAGGAGGATTCACAAAAAGAAGTAACTTAGAAATACTGGGACTTCTTAGTCTCCGAGATGTAGAAATAAAGTTGTCACGCCAGGTAAGTATCTTGGAGTTATTTTAGACTCAAAACTCACCTGAAATCAACACATTCAAAAAATCAAAAGGAAGGTGGAGGCAACATTAGTGTTAGCTAAACAAGTGATGGAGGAACATGGGGTTTAAAACTAAAACGTGGTATGTACACCACGGTGGCCAAGCATATGACATTGGCAAAATAAAAGGTAATATTACCAAAATCATCATGTTTCTCTTACATTGTCAATCTGTAGGTTGGTTTTCAGCGTTCCATTTTTTTCTATCGGTGGCTATTTGCTTCATATTCCTAAGTTATCGATGCCAGTGTATTTCATCACTTGTTTTATAAATTGAAAGCGTGGCCTACCTCTTTCCGGTCTCTTTTGTCTTGGTCCTTCTATCACATATATGATAAATTGGTTGTGCCTGTAAATATGTCTTATCCACTTGTGCCTTTTTTCTTGTATTAGATTGCACACTTGTTGGTCTTCTTCAATTCGTTCTAGCACTTCAGAATTTGTTAATCGGTCTGTTCATGGTATTTTTATCAGACTGACTTATAGTCCAAGTCTCGCGTCCATATAAGACTATACTCCAGATTAAACTTTTTATTGAGCGTTTTCTTTAACGTTTATGCGTAAGTTATTAGAGCGTAATAGGTTCCTCTTTCTGTTGAATGCGGATTTAGCAACTGTTAGTTTTTGTTTAATGTCGGTCGAGCTTCTGCTATCTTGTGTTATCATGCTAACCAAGAATTTAGCTGTTTTCGCTTGCTTAATAGGCTTGTATTGCAGTTTGACTTTAATTTATTCAGGTTCTTTCGAGCATACGAATACTTCGGTTTTTTTTATCTATACTAATCTTATACTTTTCTTTTAATATATTATCCATGCATTGCAGTAATTTTCTTAAATTAGTTTCATCAGGAGAAATAATTGCGATGTTGTCTGCGAACTTGTATTATTTGTCAATGTACCTTAATACCTGTACAGAACTCTTTGCAATTTTCTACTATACGTTTTTGGATGAAGCTTGTAAGTATTTTAAATGCATGTAATAGGATTGTTTAGCAACATTACCATTACACTCTTTTAAAAATCAAGGGGTATTTTACCTGTTTCGTAAATTTTCTTGATTAATGAATACAAGATGTCCTAGGTTTTGATATCAAGTGCTTGGTGTAATTCTGCAAGGATACTATCTGTGCCATATGCTTTCCTAATTTTAAGGTCTTTTAATGCTTTTTTAAATTCCTTCCTCATTATATCTGGGGCTAAATTATCATATCATCTTAAATTAAATAAATTATATGCTTTTTCTAAATTACCTTTATTTAACATAAGTGTTTATCTACTTCATTGCAGATATTTGACCTGTCTTGTCAAAACAAAATTTATCTAATTTAAAAAAAAACTCCGTTGATTTATTTCTTTAATGTTGTGTAGCACGGCTTAAATTTGGCGCTTATAGTATTCTAATAAATAATTCAACGTAACGTTTTATAAATTTGATAAACTATTAGCTTCAATGTTTTGAATTTTATGTTATGATTTAAAAATATTAAGTCAAAAGGCGCGGTTATACCCTAGCCAGTTTTCTCACGGCAATAAAGGAATGTAAATATTCGCAAGTTTTATCAGATATTAGTATTTTGTTAATTTTCTGGTTTTTCTTGTAACTTACAGTCACTTCCTAACCTTGACATTATTTTTTTAATTTGTCTAAAACGACACAATTAAAAATATTTGTTTTCAGATCAAATTCAATTACTTTCATCATTATATTGGGTTTTTCCATAAATCTAAAGTACAACAATGTTTCTTTGGTAGTTTCTTGCTTTGTTTCCATAACAGTTCCAGAAAAGTTATAAATTTGCAGCAGCTTATAGTATACTACACTTTATTTAAAAGGCATAATAATTTTAACTTCAAAATGGGTTACACTACAGTAGAGAAGTTGAATTAATGATTTACAAAAAAAATATATAACGCATATTTATAAACTTATTGATTTGAACAAATTTAGAAAAAACAGCTACTGGAAAGAGTTACAATTATCAATAAAACCAAAAGGATATGTACACGACACAATTTATTTGATAATAAGTTAAATTATATTTAGAAACCTCGATTTTGTAATCCGAAAGATTTTCCTCTGAGAGATACATACGTAACTGTAAAAATATTTTATAGTAGAAATTAGAGATCAAATTACACCTACCTTTAGAACATATACACAATTATTTAATAATTGTTTTAAAATTTAAGCGAAACTTGCAATAAAAAATTATTTTTTCTATACACATTCTGCTGCAATACATTAAAAAAGAAAGAACATTTGACTGCAGATGTTTTTTTATAAATATTTCAATAAACATTATTTTATTACGTTATTAATTGACAAGGCTTACTATTGCTTATTATCTAAAAGAGTCGCTAATACACTTATAATAATAAATTAAAAGCAAGGAATATGCCAAATAGAAAAATACAATTCATTTGTAAAGTTTGATCAAGAAATCTAAAAATATTGAATGAAAAACGGTAAGAATAAAAGAAGGGATCTGAAAGAAATCTAGACATACAGCAAAAAATAAAGCAAGTTGTAGCAGATCGTTAAATACATTTAGGAATTTAATGGTTTATAGTTCCTATACAAAATATAATACATTTCGTTATTGCACATGCAGTATGTGCAGGTTTCTTTCAAAATATCAGGAGATATTTATGTCGATCTTTTGATCTAAAGAAGGTTTATTCTTGTTGTGTGCACTTCTTTTTCTTCTTCTTCAACCTTGTTCTATCTATTGTTGGACATAGGTCTCCCCTTTTTTCTTCCACTCGTTTCTGTTTTGCGCCTGTCGATGCCAGGGTTAAATATATTATCATTACTTTTCTCGGTCGTAGGTATAACTAGGCCACCCTCACAATATTCGTTTGATGAACCAAAAAACTTCTTTACCTTTTTACTATTAGGATTTTTCTGCTATAAGGATTTTTGTTGTATTAATGGTTATCTTTCTATGGTTAAAAATGCAAATTCTTAACTCATGTAAAAGGACAGAAAATACGCTTTATTTAATTCAGGAAACCTCAAAATAGATATTAGATTCTTAAACAATTGATAAACCCAACAGGAATATCGATATCAGTAAACTATAGAATGAGGAAGAGGCACCGACGCCAGCTAAATGCCAGCAGTGTTTATGTTATAACATACAAATTCTATCTGACCAGATTAGATTATCACTTTCAATATTCATAATAGTGTGGTGGAAAACTTTAAAATATCTTAGGAGATATTTGTTATATCATCAATAGATGTAAAGGAAATATGACACAAAAAGCTTCAACAGAAGTAAAAGTTAAAATTAATGTATACCGGCGAAACCTATACCCTGTTAAAAAAAAGCTATTTTCTGTTTTAATAGTATCGCATTTATATAAGAAAATTTATATGAGTACTGTAGATTTTCTCACGTTTCATAATTGTAGATCAAATAATCTATCACTGAAACAATTTCTGAACGCTTGTCACTTTAACAAAAACGTTAAGATATTTGAAAAGCAGAATAAAATAAAAAAAAACATATAAATTCTGCTAATAAATGGTATTTAAGTATATATAGCATAGTGTAATAAATATTATTTTTGGTGATTGTAAAACTTAAAGACAGGAAATAATAGTAATATTAGCACTTTTTAAAAAATAGCCTATAAAATGTTGCAAAAGTAATTTTCGAGTTATAAAACTTCACGTCTATATTTGATATACAATTTGACATTTGATATAAAGAACTATTAGCTAGATTTGACCAAAGCTTTTTTAAAAGATTTTTTGGTTAGTGATAAAAAAATTCATCATGAAGATTTCACCCTGAAAAGCTTTCTAAAGGGATAAGTAATCATTACTCTTAGTTATTATATTACAGTTACCAAAAATCGTTACATGAGAGTTCCAGAAAGGTATTTACAGAATCTCTCATTAACTCTATAACAAAGTTTGTTATAAGGCCAATATTATTATTTAGTTCTTGGAACCAGCTTGCTTGCAGTTCCGATGTAGTTCTATTTATTTTCGCAGTAAGAAAAGTGTGTAAGGAAAGGAGCTCTTCAGTCCTGAAGGAGTTCGTAAGACCATTTAAGTAAACTTAAAATGTACAAAAATAGTAATAAATGTGTTTTTTTTTCTATTGGAGGATACTTATCGGCACTGTAGCCTCAAAGGCTTATTTTGCCTACCAACATGCACTTAATTAATCTACTAGTGGGACGTCACACACATCTGTAGGTTGAAGAGATTCAAACTTACCCATGTCGACTCAAAGATGGTTTACAAAAATATGGAATGTGTTTGTTGTAGGTGTTATTTTTTATAAAAACTCCAATTTTGCATGTGTTAACTTTCGTAGTGTTTTTACCATTCTAATATAAGGAGACGACTTTTCCTTGTGTTGTATTTTTATCAAAAGAACAAAACGTTTCTATAACACTTGGTGCATGTTTTTTAACTAAAAAAAATAAATTTTTTTATGTTCATTTTTATTTGCAATCTGTAATACATACAACAAGTAAATCCAGATAATTATTTATAACAGAACGTGACTAAAGACATGGGAGAGGTATTCCAGCGATTACCTCTCTTCAAAAAAATTAAATGTATTTTTTTGAGTTAGCACAAGTTTCGTAACTGATATCTAAAAATTGGTAAACACCTGCAGGATATTTTAAACTTAAAACTACGCGTCGCTTAAGAGCTTTTTTTAGCTACTTAAAAACAGCCTACCTAGCATTATTAAGTATGACCTAAATTGGTTCTTTTGCAAAAGCTATAAATTAGAGAATACCGGATAAGGGTTACTCAATCACAAAATTGCTTAAAAATGAATTCTAGGAAAATGTTTATTTTAGGATATTTAATTAAAATAAAACAAAAATTAAGTTTTTGTAAATATTGTTGTAGTTGCATTTTAATACTCAATGTATTAAATTTTGTTAGAAATGGACCACTACTTGACTTCGTTAATATTTTATTTATTGGCCTCAAATCTTCATATTGTAATTTAAACGTGATAATTAACGTTTAAAATATCTATCTAAAAAGTAAAATAGATAACTGTATTTGCTAAGTAATGTTTAATCTTATCTATAAACGTACTTATTTTTATTAGGTAAAAATTTGAAATGCTTGAAGAAACTCCTTACATACACAGGTCATAAAGATATGTGCTATCAAAATTGTTACTGACTAATATAGAAAGTGTACGTATGATATATAATACAGAAAATTGCATTAATATTATTCAATATTTTTGGGATAAATCCCGTAATTATGTAATAGTGGCTTCTTTAACTAATTATGAAATAAAGGCAGATTTTTATTTGTTTTCTAATACTCATATAATATTGGCATATACTTCTTATAGTTGTGTGTATATTTCTTATTGTTTTTTACATCACAGTTTATCTTTAATTATTATAATTTTTTAAATTACGATTATCACTAGTTTATAGATCCTAATGTTGTTTATTTAATTATAATCTCCCTATAATTGGTGCTGGTAAATTAAAATTGTGATCAATGTTTTATTAAAAATTTAATAAAATTTATTTTTGTTTCTTTGGGTATAAGACAAACTTTTAAAAAACGTATACTTTCTGGGATTTAACTAAACTATATAAGATAGTAGTTTTGTTAATATTTTATAAAGGGTGTAAGTTAGTGCAAATATTTGTTATAAAATTGTTAGTAGTTTTGTAAATTATATTTCAGTATTTTTGTTACGGCTGGATAACTTGTTGCTTTTATTCATTTGTGTATGCAGGCAGGTACATTTTACATTAACAGCGTATATCTCTGAGTAGTGTTTTATGCATCCATTAAATGTAGCATATATTTCAGTTCCTCAAATTATGATTTTCTGTTTAGTATTGTAATTCATGTTTTTAAGCTGGTCTTTTTCATACCTTTCCCAATCTCTAAATAACTTGTGAGGGCAACTTTTTTTACTATTGTGTGTCTGAAATAATTTTCATTTTAAAAGTGTGCTTTTGAGAAAATGTATGTATCTCGAGTAATGTCTCTATTCTGATCTTTATTTTTGTCTAAAAATGTCTGCACTTTTCCATATTCAACTTGCTTCACAAAAATTTAGAAAAAGTGGATAGTAAACAAGTACTCTTTTCTTTATTATACATAATGCGAGAACACAATGTTACATAATAAAAAAATGTATATTATGATTTTTAAAGAGGATAATTTGAATTCCAAATTCAGTTCCAAGGTATTGCATGTATTTTAAAATTCTAAATCCAAAGGAATATTGAATGTTGGAAAACTTTTGGAAAATACTGTGCCAACATAATCAGAATACCAAAATATCAGAGCTTGAAACGTTTATAAGAACACTTTACTGCTACAAGTTGCAAAGCATGCAATTGAATTATTTGCTAGCTGTGATGAGCCTCAGTGTCGAATTTAACTTTATTTTAGTTGTGGTACAAAAAAAAATGCAAGATAATTATGAAAAATCGTTACTTTAACATTTAAATGTATATTTTACTAACTTATCATTATAGTCGGGAAAATAGTGTGTATCAATTTAAAGTCGTGAAAAATTAGAAAAGACTTCGATGTCCATTTATCCCTAAATAGCGCTTTGCTGATAGCGATGTACATAATGCGAAGGTTTTCACAAAACTTTGTCGAATACATTTTTTTTTAATTTATTTAGTTTAGTTATGCATGTGGAAAGACCTTTATGTTTGGCAATTTTTAGCCAAGGGACATCTGCTAGATTTTCAATATTTCTTCTCAACAGATATTACAGAATTGCTAGTTTATCCTTTCTATTCAACACTGCTACTGTAAAAAGTTTATTTTAATAATTTTACTTTAAATTATCGTTATTACTTATATTTGGTTAAATAAACTTTTAAAACATGTCTGGTCGATTCTTGTTTCAGTAGTGTAATATAAAGAGATAAACTAAGAAAACTTACCAACTGTAGTACTCACCCTACAAACTTTAAGCAGAAAATTTACATCACGATCTAGATACAATTTTGTAAAGACCCTTAATGTTACTTAAATCGCCCCTTTTGTGGTATGTTAGTAGACATCTAATGTAAGATTAGTTTACGAGACAGAAATTCCGATTACCTAAATACGTTAATTTTCTATTATCTGAATATTAAAAAGGTATGCTTTATTAAAAGACTATAAAGTTTTCATTTTTGAGTTATAATTAAAAAATCTAAAATTTTGCAATAACTTCACAATCGTGTAATTATGTAATAGTTTTGTTTTTCTAAAATTTTAAAATCTATAAAATATGTGATTCGCGGCGGCGACGGATAACCGAACACATCGGCTCCGTCACGCTATATAAATTTCTTACTGTTAACACGGCGAAAGTGGATAACAATTTATAAAAAAAAAAAATTGCATGTGAGTAGAGTAGATACCAGTGAACAAAGTACAGGAGACACTGGTAAGAAACTGATTATTTTTATTGTTACTAATGTTATAACTTCAACAACGCAGAAAGAGGAGTTTGTATAAAACTCGCACGTGTACCCCACATCGGCTAATGCGAGGTCGAGCCGGAGTGTTAAGCCAATAATAAAAATTCGTGCGGCAAAACTAGTATCATAAATAACAGTATTGAGCACAATTAAAATTAAAATTATACAAGGGCATAAATATTAAATACGAATAATTACAGTGATGCAAAACTTACGAACGGAATAAAATAGTTAAAAACAGTAAAAATAAAAATGGATATGGAAAGAATTGAAGCAATGTTTGCCACTATAAATGAAAACATGAGCCAAACGAATAATAAGTTAGATAAGATAATTCAAGAATTAAATCAAGTTAAAGAGGAAAACACAAAACTAATGAAACAAGTGGCAAAACAAAACACCAGAATAGAAATGCTAGAAAGAGAAGTAAGAGGAAAAAATCTGGTAATGAAGGGTATTAAAGAAGAAACAAACGAGGACGAAGAAATAACTAGAAGAAAAGCATGTGTAGTATTAGATAAAATAGGAGTAACCCTAGATGGAAAAGTCGATATAGATGAGATAAAAAGATTAGGAAAATCCATGAACGGAAAAACAAGGCCAATATTAGTAAAACTAACAAAGACGAGTACTAAGCAAGAGATAATACGGAACGCAAAAAACCTAAAAGGATCAGACATCTGGATAGATGAAGATTATACGAAAAAGGTCCAAGAAGAAAGAAGAAGACTAATACCTTTGCTAAAAGAAGCCAGAGAAAAAGGACAAACGGCATATTTAAGTTACGATAAATTAAAGATATACAACAAAATGGTTACGCATAAAGAAATACAACAAGAAGGTAGTAGAAACCGCAGGGAGACAAAATACTAACTACAAGAGAACAGTAGCTGAGAGATCCCCTAATGGACAAAATTTTACGGAACAAATGAGAAAAATAACACTCACAACCTGAAGAAAAAAACTAAAAAGAAGATAAGAACATGGGACCGATCTATGGGATAACGAACAAGGCAATGAAAAGGACTGAGAGATGGAAAATAGGAACATGGAACATAAGAAGTATAGCAGGAAAGGAACATGAATTAGATTAAGAATTTAACAAAGCAAGACTACACATTTTAGGAATAACTGAAACTAAAAAGAAAGGGAGTGGAGAGATAATTCTGCCAAGTGAAACCTACTAATATATACAGGAGTCGAACGAAATCAGAGAGCAAGAGAGGGAGTAGGCTGTATAGTTAAAAAGGAAATAACTAAATATATTACGAAATCGGTAACAATTACAGAACGATTACTTATGATAGAGATACAAGCGGGTAACACAGTTAAAAGCACGATGATAATTGCATACGGACCAGGGGAAAATGACAAGGCACTAATAAAAGAACAGTTTTGGGAGCAACTAGCAGAAACAATAGAAAGGCTAAATGAAAGAATAATTATAATTGGAGATCTAAATGGAAGAGTAGGGAAAAAATAGCGGAATCAGGGGAGACAATAAGGGCACATGGAGAAGAAACAAGAAATACAAATGGGAAAAGATTAATAGATTTCTGTATATTGAATAACCTAGTTCTAACAAAAAGATTACTTCGAAGAGTTGCTAAACGCAAACACATCAAGTACATGGGACATCGAAGAAGAAAATAGAGAAGAAGAAGAAGACGTGGAACAAGGGAGAACATTTAGTCTGAAAGAAGTAGGAGAAGCTATAAAGAACCTTAAGAGGCACAGCACCAGGCCATGATAATATAACAACAGAAATGTTAAAGCTACTAGGGCCCAACGGTCTAGATGTATTGACAACACTGCTTAACAAAATTGCAGAAGAAAACAAAATACCGATGGAATGGGAAATTGGTATAATATTACCACTACACAAGTCCGGAAATAAGAAAGACTGCAACAACTATAGAGGGATAACACTACTCAACAATGCATATAAAGTGTACGAGAGACTACTAGACGACAAATTGAAAGCCAAAACAGAAGACCAAATGGAAGAATCGCAAAGTGGTTTTAGAAGAGGGAGAGGAATACAGGACCACATATTCACAATAAAACAGCTGATAGAGAAGTTCCATAGCAATGACGTATATGTGGCGTTTATCGATATTAAAAAAGCCTTCGACAGCATAGCAAGAAGAGTTATATGGAATAGCCTTAAGAAAAGAGGAATTGGAAACAGACTGAGAAGCAATATAACTAGTTTATACAATAAAACTCGAAATCAGGTTAGAACAAATAATATGGAGTAAGACGAATTTGTAACAAAAGAAAGCGTGAGACAAGGGGGAGTATTAAGCCCAACACTCTTTAATATTGTATTAGATGAAGTAATAAAAGAAGTTAAACATAAAGTTAAGAAACCGTTAGTGGGCTATAGATATTTGGAACCGGTATATATAACAGAATGTGCATTCGCGGATGATCTGATGATCTGTGCAAAAAACCAGGAAGAATTGCAAAGAAACTTAGAACTGTGGAACACATACAAAAACGAAAACTAATGATAAATACCAATAAGACCAAAGTGATGATACTAGGAAGAAACAATAGACAAATAAGAATACAACTGAATATTAAAGAGATCGAACAAGTAGACAGTTTTAAGTATCTGGGAATACTAATATAGAAAGATGGGAAAAACGAAACGGAAATAAATAGCAGAATTGAAAGTGGTAATAAAGTGTATTACGCCCTAAACAATGCTATAATTAGGAAAAAAGAGATAAGCAATAAAACAAAACTAACAGTATACAACACGATATTCAAGCCGATATTGATGTTTGGTTGCGAAAGCTGGACGCTCACGAAAAGACAAGAAAGTAAGATACAAGCATGTGAGATGAAATTCCTAAGAGGAATCATGGGTGTAACTAAAAGAGATAGACTAAGAAATGAAGAAATACGAACGGCGCTAAAAGTTGAACCAATAAAGAAGGACATAGAAAGACAACAGATGAGACGGTTTGGACACTTGATCAGAATGGAGAATAACAGACAAACAAAAATAATTTGGCAAACCAAAACAATAAGAACGTACGTACATAACAAATACACAATAAAAAGAGAGAGTAATCAATGTAGTGAAGCGTGTGAGTCAACTATAGATTGGTGCGGTTAAGAATGACTGAAGATCGTCATACGAAACATAGTGTAGTGTAATGCAAGTGAAGTAAATAGAATACCAGATAGACAAGAACAACTTGCATAGGAACTGTAAGATAAAATGTATTGTAAATCCAATTTAATTTAATTTAATTTATTGGTTTATTTGAAATTAATTTAAAAACGGTATTGACAATAATTATTAGAATGTAAATTGATTTCACGGAAATGTAAATGTATGTAAGCTTACAAACACCCTACACTGTAAGGTAAATGGTGTTATATATATATATATATATATATATATATATATATATATATATATATATATATATATATATATATATATATATTGAAAATTTACAAAATGATTTCCTGGAGCGTTCAAGTCTCAATTTTTTTCAGCATTTAGAGTCAGTAGAAAGATGCGGGAAATTTTAAAAGAGGCGAGAAATATTTCTAAATTTGTAATGTAGATGCTAGTACCATGCAATATACACACGTCAAATTACCGCCATTGCAGTGAGTGTTGTTTTGTGTATTGTGACAAGAAGAACGTGTAAGCATTCGTTATATTTTTGGATGATGAAACGCCTATCAAAATGTATTGATAATTAAGTGAGACATACAGGGAAGGTGTTGTTAATGTTAAAAATGAGCGTTTGCGGATGCGAAAGTTTAAAGAGTTGAGTGCCAATTAACCGAAACAGCATCGGGCACAAACCAACCGGATCGAAACCGATTGTTGTGGTTGTTATGGAAGACCGTCAATTAGGTGTGCCTGGTATCGCCTCTAAACATGGCATTTCTGCAGACTCTGTGGAGTCCATTTTGCATCATGACCTGAAAATACGGAAAGTCACTTCGAAGTGGGTCCCGCGAATGCTAACCGACGAACACAAGGCTATGCGTGTGGCAATGTCTCAGGACATATTGATACGTAATGCCGCCTTGAATTTCTGACCATGAAGGACACTCTCCGTGTCTTCCCATTTTCTAATCGAGCCGCTGTTGCATCAGCGATTTTCCACTGGGCAAAACACTCCCCTAAAGAAGTGTTCTTAGCAGCCCTGAAATCATGGCGACGACGTCATAAACATGTGTACGTCCAGAGGGATATTACGTTTAGAAGCAACAGAAGTTTCTTAGGTAAGTACTTTTTCAGAAAAAAATTTGGAGACTTTAGAACTAAACGCAACTTGTACTTGAAATTTATTAGAAAGCGTGCTTAGCCGCAAAATGTTTGCGACGTGTTTTTCTTCTACCTTTTCAAAAACATATAGGAAAACTCTAGATATGAAACGCGAGCAATGTATTCCACTGTTCTGTGAAAGTGCTCTCCCTAAATTCTTCGCGCTGAATTCCGACGGAAGAAATATATTTACATATCATAAAATATGTAATATTAAACCAACTGCGAAAATAATGCGTAGCGAATAATAACAAAAATGTAAAATTCTAATTTAAATAACGATTACGATGTTGTCGGTGCTTTTACATGCATATTATGTAGCTTTTAAGTTTGCTGAAAACGTTAAACTTTTTTTAGAAATGTTCTGCTTACTCTTACTTGCAAGTTAAAAATAAATTTATACGTGTAAACGAAAACAGATAATAATTATTGATTGCTATTGTTTATATTTTATTTTGCTGGTAACGAAAATTTCTCTGTGGTGCTTGTGTATTCTATAAACAAACGCCTGATGGCTGTTTTGTAAATTATTTACTAAAATCCAGCTTTCGCAACTTTTACACAATGCTTTGGAATAACGTTAATTGAGTTATATGCAAAGATACAAATGTTTTAGTAAATACTGCTAATTAAGGGAACGTTATTTTTTCTTTGTCTAATTCAAACAAAATTCTTTGTTGTTTTATTGTAAGGATAAACTAACATACCAATTTTATTAACACCAGAGAATGAAAAAATTCTTGTGTTCTGACTGTTATTAACCATTATTTGCATTTTGTGTCGAAGTATATTAAGTACATACTGTTTATAAAGTTGTAAAAATTCTTATATGCAAATTTTGCATTCTAAGCTTTGTTTTTGTAACACAGAAAAATAAGGAAAATGCTTTATCTGGATAGTAAAAGACGAAAACAAAATTAATTTTAGGAAGAGAAATTGTGTGTCTGAAATAGTGTAGTATTGTTCCGCGATGGTTCAAATGTAATTTTCAAACAACATAGTATTTTGGATAAACACTTATCCACTTTGCCTGATTACGGTAGACTTCTTTTAAATACAATTTCAAAATATGTCAAAAGAGTTCAATGAAGCGCCCAAAAGATTTTAAACCAAACAATATACATTTTAGTTTCTTTAAATTTAGAAGTTAGAAAACATCCAAGGGTTAGATAAATATTTTGAAGTTCGGAGCCGAGAACTCTTGCTGAATGGTCGTGTATATGAGTGACCGCAGCGATATCAAGAGCCCGGGTGTACGTTACATTCTAATTGCTTTCTTTTAGGGGGGTAAAGCAATGCTATCAAACAAAAAAAAACTCGGATCACCTATCACCTCCTACAAGTGTACTGCAAAATAAGTATTAATGGAACCCTACATAGATATTAGAGAAAAACAAATTGTATCTGCCAGTGCACCTTGAAGGTACATCGTACGGGAACACTGATACACGTACGGAAACAAATCAAGAAACCAATAATAAAATCCCTCCAATTTTCTTACGTGGGCCAGTAGATCACAAAACAGTTATCGCAGATATTAAAAGCATTGTTAAAAATAAATATTTCACCAGCCTCAGTGGGACTTCACTGAAGATTACATTCTCGACCGACAACGACTACAGGGCCTTAGCAAAATATTATTTAACAAATCAAGTTGCTTTCTACTCTTTTCAAAATAAAAACTATTGTCGCTTACAACCCAGATGTGTAAAATGTCTGGGCAATCATATGTACAGTCGCTACGATAAACACGGCATATTCCCCTAATCTGCGTTAGCTATGGAGATAACCATCCAGCCAACTTCAGAGGCTGCAAACACTTCTAGGACTTCAAATTATCCAAAAGTAGAAAACACACTAGAAAACAACAAGCTATTAATAGCATTCAACCAGCACCTGAAAATAACCTCACCAACTTTCCATCGATTCACAAAAGCTCCATAAATATGAATAATCAAATTCAACGCTGAAAATCAACAAAAGACATTTTTAACACTAAACATCTGATCAACACTATCCTGACATCGCTTTTAAACATGATTAAACCATTCCTTGGTCAAATAAAACAATTCTTGTTAACCAACCTTTTACCACTTCTCCTAAATGGATTATAATTATAACAAAACTTTTATTCAAACTGGAACGCCAGCGGCTAAAAGCCCAAAAAACATTATTCATAACTTTTCTAGCAAGAAACAACATAAATCTAGTCTGTATATCGGAGACTCACTTAACTAATAATGATAGCATCAAAAAGTTAACCATAAACTTTCATGTAAATATTAACAGTTGTTCCGGAACTTGGACAAAGACAAATACACGCAAGATTGAAATATAATCTATCTATATTTATTTATCTATTATATCTATATTTATTTAAACCAAAGTAATAGTGATAGCGATGGTGACTAGCTAAACTACATAAACTAAACGAAATAAATCGTGAGTGTCAACAATAATTTTAGTTTTCTAGTGTAGATATTAACTATTCTATTATTCTGGCATATATGTATGTATGTATATACATGTAATACCCTGTTAATCATGCAATACTACAATGCATAGCAAATAATTTGCTGATCTGGTATAATGTCTAATAAAATAAATAAATATTAAAGGTTTCCTTATTATCAGTTAGTTTCAATTTTTTTTATTTTATTATTAACTAATAAATCTGCAATATTTATATATGGTTTATATACACGATTCTTCTTTCTATCTCTTAGAAATCAAAGTAATACTATAATTACAAAACTTTTGTAGTTTGCTACCAAAACATCGTTTTAAGTGCATTATTATATCATTTATTAAAATAAACATTTTATTACAAAGAAATTTAGAAAAATATTTAAAGAGTATGAAGAATAAATGTTACAGTCGTAATTGTACTGGAAAACATGTCAACAATTTTTTTCTCTTTGATACAGTATTTCTTGAATAGATGCTTTTACCATGTAGAAACAATTAAATGAGGCCATTTCACTTCACTAATTAAAAATTTAGAAATGTTTTTGTTTGAAAACTGGCTGTTGCTAACATTAAAGGTTTCTTATGGCTGGACCAAGACAGATTAAGTTTAAAATTTGTATATAGGGCCCAACTCTTACCCCCAATCACTAATATCTTTAAAAAAGTGGCTTTTTGTTACAGTAAGAAAAAACGTACCTAGAAACCTACTTTATAATAAGCAATATATGTACTAGTAAGAAAACTAATTAAAAACTGATTTCTTCTATATTAGCTAGACTTTACTAATGTAACTAAACCAAGTTCTTATACAAATTAATACACAAGAATTAAGTAGTAGATCGTGTTTTATAATTTTTATGTTAAGTATTATCTATAGTTTGCTACTAAATTATCGTTGTTGATGAAAGAAGATTTTACTGTTAATTATGTATGTCGTAACCATGCTACGAAGAATAATTTAGTTATAAAGTTTGTTATATGCAAAGTACTAGGCGCTGAAAACTTTTAATCGGACTAAAAGCCACAAAGCGAGTGACGAAGTGACAAAATATTTTTCCATTATTGTTATACATTTAATTTCAAGTAATAATACAAAACTGCCACATTGTTAGGATATAATGTTATCACATTTTTTCAAGGAATGTTTGCAGTGAAATATTTTTAAACTCTTTTGCGTTATTAAAACTGTAGCATTTTTAAGATAAAATTTATCTTCATTGATGTGCATTTAAAAGTATTTGTTGGTTCTAACGAGAACGTGAACGAAAAGGTTTTGTTACCAAAATAAGTCAAGAGCGACCATTATTAGTTACAGCAGTTTGCCTTACCTTTTTGTACTATATTGCGCAGCGCTAATCCCATTACGCCACTTTCAGCAAGGAAGTACTCTTTAAACTTTTTTATCAGAAATGCAGAATGTATGTCTTGTATTTTTTTAAAACTTTAGGTACAAAAGCTTTATTTATTGAGCAAAATAGTGCATAGACACCTATCACTTATATTTTAGATAAATAAAGCAATAATCAGTTTATTAAAATTTGAAAAAATGAGGTTCGTTACACATAATAAAGTAATAGCACATACAAATAATACAAAAGCAAATACTACAGTCTGATAGGGTTAAAAATATTTAAAAGCTAGTATTGTAAAGAAATAAAATATTGCGAATAATAATAACGTCTTCATTCCACAAAAGATAAATTTTGCGGAATACAATTTTGAAAATCTAATTTTGAAAACGGAGAACAAAGCGTAACCAATATTTTGACCAATTTTTACGGCGTCACGAAAACCTGTCTACCTGTCAGGGCAGCAAACTTCTAACATTTCATATTTTTCTCAAATTAGATTCGCTTATCAAAATTTTGCAGAAAATTAAGGCGAAAACTGTGGATATGCAACCATTTTAAAATTTTTATTAATTAAAAAGATCGGGTCGGATTACAATTTTAATATTTATAGTATTATTTTAATAGTTCGTATTACTTGGGAGTGCAAATAAAATTTTTATTCTTATAATTAGCTATTAGGTTAAATAAATAATAAATTACAGTAATTTTATAAATATTTTATTAATTTAATTTTCCATTACTTCAAATGAAACAACGATAATGTTTTTAATAAAATATCTAATTATATCATAAATCTTGCTTTGTTCTAGTTAATCATAATTCATAGTTAAGATTAGCTTTATCTGAGTAAATAAGAGCAAAAATATTGAATGCTACGTTATATGAGCTTTATGCCAAATTCTGTTTTTATTATTCAATGAAATGTTGTTTTTTTAATATAGTTTGGCTAGAGCATCACTTCTTCTTCTTCTTCTTCTTTTCCTTGTACCCCTTCAGGGTGTCGGATATGAGGTCCAGTCATTTCACTCCTTCCGGTTCTTTGCCATTCTTTTCATATCTGCCAATGTTTTGCCCCTCTTGATACCGATTTCTTCGATCCTTTGTGTCCACCTCTTTCTGGGTCTACCCCTTTTCCTCTTTCGTTCTCCGGTTGACTCTGTGATCTTTTTTAGTAGCGATTGTTCATCTTTTCTTATTATGTGGCCATACCATCTTAGTTGCTTTCTTTCTATAAAGTCCATTATTCCTTCTTGTCTTAGAGTGTGTCTGATTCTTTCGTTCGTCTCTCTATCCCATTTGGTTTTCCCCTCGATTTTTCTTAGGAACTGCATTTCACCAGCATTGATCTTGCTTTCGTGCTTTTTGTTTATGGTCCATGTCTCACTACCATATGTTAATGTTGGTCTTGCTATTGTGTTGTAAACTTTTAATTTCACTTGCTTGTCTATTTCTTGTTTTTGTAATATTGGTTTGTTTATTGCGTAGTATATGTTCCTCGTCTTTTTCATTCTATTTGCTATGTCGACTTCTATTCTTCCGTTATCTGTTATTAGTCCGGTCCTGGGCACAAGTGTAGTAAACACAGCTGATTTCGCGTGTTCAAATAAAAGTGATTTTACAATAATAAATTCAGAATCTAAAGGTAAAACACCCTGCAATTAGTGTAACAAGATAGCAGCAAGGAAGAAACATTGGAGTAAGGTAGGAAAGACAATTTTAAAGCCATTTATAACGAAATTTAAAAGACGGCAAGAAGCGGACGACGACCTCCGCGGAGCCGATCCGGGTCAGCCGCTTAGCGCGCCGTACATATTTTACGCAGAGTAACAGGCCCGGCCTTAAGTTTTTTCACTTTTTCAACTGTCACGGTAAAAATCATTAAAACCACTCGTAGAAATGGAAGAAAACAGTACAGAACCACAGAGTATGATGAAACTTTTACAGGAAATAAACAGAAAATTAGAAAATATAGAAGAAAGTAACGGGAGAATGGAAAAGAAGTACGATAAATTTCAGGAGGAACTCAATAAACTAAAAAGTGATAACGCAAAATTGAATACGGAAAATAAGTCACTGAAACAGGGATTTTTACTGCAAGAAAAAAGAATCGAAATGTTAGAGAGGGAAATTAGGAAAAATAAAATAATCATACACGGAGTGGAGGAGCAATCAGAGGAGAAAGATATACTTTTAAAAGAGAAAGTAAGAGTAATTTTACGCGATATGGACATAGTTATGAATATGGAAGAGGAAATAACAGAGATAAGAAGATTAGGAAGTGAACAGAAGGGAGGAAGAAGATCAATAAGTTTAGAGTTAAGAAGCTGGAATAAAAAGATAGAGATTCTAAAATCAACAAAAAAACTAAAGGGCACCAAAATCTACCTAGAGGAAGAATACTCAAAAGAAATCCAGAAACAACAGAGGAAAACGATATAGGCAAAATGGCTACCATGCCAGCCTAAGATATAACAGACTGGTAATAAATGGAGAGGTAGTTACACTGGATAGACTAAAGCAACTGGATAAGCAGGACAGAATGAGAATGAATGATGACAAAAGAGGGGACGATCCGGAAAGTGTGGCAGAGAAAGAGATCCCAAAAAAAGGAAGAACTATGAGCCAGAGATCTCTAGAAAGTAACGATGAGGCGGAACTACGAGAAAAACTACTCAAGATAACGAAGACGAGTAGATTTTCAAAAAACGAACAAAATTAGTTACAAAGCAATCTCTAATGACGACTGAAGAAGAAATGGCTAAGAAAAAGGTTAAAGATGCAGATATGAAGAAAAAATACAATTATACAGAAACAGCATACAAAAACAATACGGAACACAAGACATCAACGAATTATGATTCAATAGCAAAAGAAATAGAAACAGGAAAAAAACACGAAAAAACAATACCAGCAGTAAAGAAAGATGTCAATAAAGTAAACATAGGGACATGGAATATAACGGCTTTAAACGGAAAGGAGATAGAAATAACGGAAGAAATGAGCAAGTTCAAAATAGATATTTTAGGAATAAGCGAAACGAAGAAACAAGGAAAAGGAAATATAAAGCTAACGAATGAGTATACGTTATATTACTCAGGAACAGATCCGGGACAAGGAAGTAAAGAAGGAGTAGGAATAATTATCGCCGATAGATTAGAGCATCACAAAGTAGTATATTTTGACTAAAGCAGGATGATGAGAAGTTTTGTAAACTATAAATTGAATGTCAACAAAAGACAAGATTTGCAATTTATATTCTTCACTTATTTATTCATATGCAAAAGTATTCGATCTTGGTCAATGGATATATAGAAATATTATTTTTATATTAAGTCAATTTGCAATACATATTGCTTCTACTTAATAAATAATGTAAAACACCC
The DNA here is from genome assembly GCA_036346155.1 of Sinelater perroti. NCBI lineage: Eukaryota > Metazoa > Arthropoda > Insecta > Coleoptera > Elateridae > Sinelater > Sinelater perroti. The sequence continues at coordinate 9,462,612 of JARFIY010000265.1, forward strand.
GTATCGATGTATTGCTAGCACTATTGGATATTAAGAAAGTAATACAAAGCAATTTAGAAATAAATGCATTTTTAAAATAAGTAGGTGCATTTTTGCACCTAGTAAAACAAATGTTGATGCATACTTTTCTGGTATCTCCATAACTAGTACTTGAAGCACTCTTTTCGTATTGTTTGCATATAGTAGGACAACTTTGCGATTTACAGTTATTTCTTATTTGGATTTTAGTTACAAAATGCACAAAACTCTAAAAAAACGACTACTTTGAATAAACTAAACAGTGGTAAAGGTAATTCAGTAACCGATACGACACTGGAGATAATTCTTAATTTAGTTAATAATGAGGGTAACATGATAAATTGGTAGTAAATAATTACCAAAAAATAAATAGTAGAAAAGTAGCATTAAAAAATTTCAGCGTCAGTAAGAATAGTATAATGTATTTTTTAAATACTTATTTTGTAATATTTTTTTAATTTACTGCTATAACTGTTAATACTTCATCTAAAGATTTTAATCTTTACTTACAAAAATAACAACAAACAGCAAATATTTCTCATCCTTTACAGGAACACCAATTACGAGTAGTAAATTAATTTTGATTAAATAAAAACAAAAACAATTATTAAAATATCAACGCTTATCTTTAATTGTCAATATAATTATTTGAATATGTATTACAATTTTTTTAATTTTAGATTAGCTGATCTGTTGATAGCAAAAGTTGACTGGCAGACAATTACGTTAAAATTATTTGACCAAATTAGGAAACTAATGTGGTTTCAAGTTAATTTCATGTGATTTCAGTTTTTTTAAATACAAAAATAATTATAAATAAAACCTTTAAAAAAAAATTAGAACCATGGATAAGAGCTTTGAAACAAGTTATGTGCATCTGGCTCTGTGCGTTGGTAATAAATTCAAAATAATTGCTCAGCACTTTCCACATAGATAATTAAAGGTAGTCAACAGGAATGCATTTTTAATATCAACGAAAATTCGATAAAAATTATATAAAAACATTGATAGCAAGCTTTCTTGTATTATAACATAAAAAATATTCTGAAACGAAGTAATGGAAGTGAATTACTAAGTAAATATAACGAAAAATAAACTGAAAAGTTTATAGAATTTGTTGGCTGTAGTAAATGCTTTGCATAATTTAAATTAAAGTACCAGACCATTTACAAATTTAAAGAAACTATTTGGAATTCAAAAAAAATATTTAATTGTGTAGATCCAAAATCACTTAAGGCCTAGTTGTGAACGCAAAAAATTAAAAGTAATATAGATAAGAAAGCCAAGATCCACGTAAGGGATAATAACAATACCGACATATTATCTTATAGCATAAATGATACCGCTGTAAGAGTAGAAGAACAAGAGCAAAATTTCAGTTTTTGATTATTTTTTTTAGTAACTAAAAGTATTTGGAAGATAGCAAAAAAGGTGTGTAAAAATAATAATTATCCCATATTGCTAAAAGAAACATAACCACAAATAAAAACAATAATAAAAATGCAAAACAAAAAACTAGAAATTATAAATTGCAATAGAAGAAACCGAGGCCTTTCATTCAAATAATTTAAAAGATAAATTAAAAAAGTTATTAAAAATGAGAACATTAAAGAAATTCTACAAATATTTTAATATTATGTAGTTTATATGTTTGGTAGACAACTGTCCTGAAAAATACTGAAATAGGTATTTTTCGGGAAAACTGCAGATACTTCAAATTGGCAGGTTTCAGATGTATAATAAAAAAAAATTAACAAAAATCGAAAATTATTTTATAAAACTCTGAGCACATTGAAAATATTTGGGTATGCACCTAAAGCAACATATCTTCGTTAAAATAGCTAAAGACGATATTTAACCAAATTTGTAAGCAACTTATATTTGTTATACTAGGTGCGTTCAAGTTCTAAAATCTCTAAATTCTTTTCTCAGCAATGAGAGTAAGTATAAAGTTGCGGTTAATTTTAAAAAACGCGGGAAATATTTCTGAAAAGTATAATATAAATGACACCATACAATGTACGCAAGTCGAATTACCGCTATTACAGTAAGTGTTTTTTTGTATACTTCAAATGGCGTCATTTAGTGATCAGGAATAAAGCTTCTTTTATAGCGTGGTGAAACGGCCATCAAAATTCATCGCTAATTGAGTGAGGCGTTATAGATGTTAAAAATGTGCGTTTAAGGGTGCTAAAGTTGAAAGAAGATTTAGAGTTGTGTGACAGTAAAGCGAAGCAGCCTCAGCCACAACCCAGCCAGACCAAAACCATAATTGCGCGAGTGGAGCAAGTTAGACCGTCGATTAGGTGTGCGTGATATTGCCTCTAAACTTGGCGTTTCCGTAAAATCTGAAGAGTCCATTTTGTATGATGACCTGAAAATGTCGAAAGTTTTTTCAATGTCGCAGGACATGTTCACATCAGCGATTTTTCAGTGTGCAAAACTCACCCTTAAAGAAGTATTCTCAGCAGCCATGAAAACATGGCGACGCACTGAAAAAAATGTGGACGTCTAGAAGGAAATTACGTTGAGAAGTAACAAAAGCTTCAACTTTCTTGAGGTAAGTACTTTTTCAGAAAGAAAATTGAAGACCTTAGAACTTAAAGGTTTCTCGTGGCACACTTAGTATTGGGTTATAACAAATTGTAAGTATATAATGAAGTAAAGAAATATCCTAAAAAATACTACACATAAGTTGATTAAAAAACCTTGACCGCTTAACTAAATTATTTTAACAATATTTAGGTTGTCCAGATTATTTTTAATAAAAAAAAGAAAATTTTGTGCCTTATTAACGAGGTGCGAAGTAAGCGGAAAAAGCTTCCTGTTTGACTGTATTCGAGGGTCAAAGCAATAGTGTTATTTTTCAATATGGTCGCCCTATATTACAACACATCTATTATATATAAAAATTGGCATTTTAATATTTTGCTAAATATTTTAAAACAGCTCTTCGTAACTTTTAATTATTACTAAATTTTCTACCTCAAAGGACGTTCTTCAGTTTTGATACTAGATAATAGCCACTGAGGGTTATGTCTGGGTTGTAGAGTAGTCATTTGGAAGATTACGGCTCTATAGACAATTAGCTCACTATAGCCCGTTTTATGTTAACGTCCTGCATTTTATACAGGTAAGCTGGCGTAATACTTTCTTTTTAACCAGCTAATTCCTTCCTTAAAATCGATTAAAAAGTTTCTTTTGTATTCCAAAAGTTTTTGCCATTCTATTGACTCTCTTTTTGGTAGAGAATTATAGTACAATATCGTGGTTTTACCTTTTGTAACAATGGACTAATTAACTTCTTTTTTTTCGCAGCGACAGAAATTTAAAAACTGTTTACAACGGGTCACAAGTTATTGTTTTTAAAACTTCAAGCACAAGTTGAGTTATTCATTTGACACAACATTATATGGAGAATGCATCGTATTACTGCATTAGAAAGCTCTAACTTCCTCAACAATTTTTTAGGTGCCTATCTTGCAGCCTTTTTCCTGAAAGCACTTCAATTGGTCGACCTACACGTGGCTTGTTTTCAGTGCTTTCTAGGTCCACACCAAATGTTTTTCCCATTTATTTATAGTGAACATAAAGACGTGCAAATTGTATAGACGTTGAATGTGACTGGGACTAAACTCAAGTAACTGCTTCTACGCGACTGAGACAAATTGGTTGCTGACATTTTTATTAACACCTAACCAAAGATGGCACTATATGACACCACCGTTATTCTGTTATTATTACCGAAACATACTTAGGCCAATTATCTCCTATCCAATTAAACGCAGACGTTGTTACGTAGACAAAAAGGTGGTATTAAATAAAAATTGAATGTTAAGGACGACACTGCCCATTTAGTAGAAACTAAATTGATAAGTGCAATTATTAACAAAACTGCTGCTCGGAATTAACAACTTCGAAAGCAACAAAACTGTAAGTTATTTGTACTATAATATAATAACTGAAAATATAAACAGAGCACGTGCAATGGAAATTTAAACGCAAAATAAGCGTAAATTAGAATCATTAACACCTTTGCTAAACAAAGTGCAAAAGAGTTACGCCTGGATACAATATATTCCAATGCAAAACAAATATTACCTCCTATCTAATCTTAAAGCTGACCAAAATGATAATCACAATCAACCTGGAAATGTAGGCAATAAAACTAAAACAAGTACAAAACGAAAACTACCACCCATTCATCTTCTTAAATCATACATCTCTAGCCGCAGATATCAAAAAATTAATAACCGGTAAATTCAAAATCTTTGGTAACACTAAGACAATAACAATAGACTTAACTAAAGAGGATGATTACAAAACCCTAACAAAACACTTTAACGATAACAGCATTAAATATCACACATTTCAAAACCCAAATAGTAAACGCCTTAATGTCGTGATTAAAAACGTGTCGGTATCGCAAACAGAGAGAAAATATTTGAAAAACCTAATAAAGCAGTACCAATTATTAAAGCAATACATCTTCTAGCTACAAAAAAGCCACTGCTACCAGTCTATGCCGTAGACTTAACTGGTAATGAAAATTCCAAAAAATGTTGTCTTTAAAAAGCCTTAATTATTCAATTATCACTGTGGAACAGAAAAAACACTGATAAACACTCCCCAGTGTCATCGATTTCACACAAAAAACTACTGCACATTAGACTCACAATGTGTGAAGTGTGCAGGAGACCACCAACATCAACAATTCAAAAACCCAGAAGATGCACTCAAATGCGCTAACTACGAAGGACCTCATCCCGCAAGCTACATCGGCTGCAATCATCACATCGGGGTACTGCAAAAACGAATAAACAATAATGGCAACAGTAACGAACCTAACATAAGACAAGAAAAAAATTGTCTGTCAACCAAAGCCATTTACCTGCATGCCAAACACAAAATTCTTCAGCAGTCAATCTTAACTCTAATAGTACAAGTCATTCAACCAATCCGGCGGTCTCACCTGATACAAATACCATAGTCAAAATCCTTATTGATGTGTTAACCCCTTATCTTTTTCTAATTAAAAATTTTACAATCCTCCCTTTATTTCTTGTTGGACCCTAATCCATAAAGCCATAGACAAACTCATAATCCTTAATTAAATAAAAATGATGTATTAACCCAAAGATCAATCCTCACTGCATTTCTTGCCAGACACGACATATATGTTGCAGGTATGGCAGAAACTCGTCTATCTGAAACAGACATCTTTAAAACACCCGAATATCAATTGAATAGTAAAGATATAAACGCCCGAACAACTGTAGGAGTAGCTATACTCATAAATATTAAAATTATCTGCAATCCCATCCTCAACATTGTCGACCTAACCTTAGAAACAATTAGAATTGAAATAAAAGTAAGTAAATATCACAGTAATACGCACGTACAGGCAACCTAACAGGAGGCTAGAACAGAAAGACTTAAAGGTTATATTCAACACAACTGAACCACTCCTGATGATCGGAGATTTAAACTTAAAAAATCAATTATGGGGATGTAGAGCAAACAAAAATCCTGAGGAAATGAAGATGGAAAGTCTTGCAACAAATTATTCCTTCCAAATAATAATTTCTGAAAAATACACTTATTATCTATGTCGCAGCTATCATCTACCTACCAGATATAGTGAGGATTATATTACAAAAAAATTTGGTGGACTGACCCACCAGAACGCAGTAAAAGGGTTTGATTCAGACGAGCTTGTCAGTAATAATATCGTTTATCAACACTCCTCAAGTGATTAATCAAGTAACCAAACGTCACACTAACATGTAAGCGGTCTATCAACCCTCACAAGTTATTAATTATATTACAGTAATTAACAATTGTTACGTTAACAAATAAATAATTAAAAAATGTTTTATGTAGACGCCAGTGGTCTATTATTGCAGTTGTGTTTTAAAATACAACTGAAGCAATAGAAAATAGCTTTTGAAGTAGTCATAACTGCTTTGTTGGTATTGTAATTGTTTATTATAAGGAAATATAGAAAAAAGAGTGAAATAAAGAAAGCAACATGCGAAATAAATTTATATTAGGCTACATGTTGCGTATTAAGGGAACGGCTGAAGGCAGCAGATTTAATTTTCCATGTCTTGACCTTTCAGCTAATAAAAATTCATGAACCCAAAACACGATAGCCCTATACGAACAAAGAAGAAACACAAATGCGTTTTCGATTACCCGCCACCTACATTATTTTACCATAGCCCAGTTCATACTCTGTTCCTTTTCAGTTACGAGCTAGCGCGCTTCCGGCTGTATTTGACGTATTTCAGTCCACTTCGAGCGGCGACCCGCATGCAACATTAATGGAACGACTAGCTTTTGATTGGAAGCTCGTAAATTTGTAAAAATGCCAGTGCCAGACAAATGGGGCATCTGCTATTTTTAACGACGGACTTCCGTTAATTCGAAGCTGCGGATTTTGAATGCAAATTGCATTCTGGATAATTCAGAGGCGCCTCGGAGGACTACACGCGCGCTCCAGTCCGCCCGAGCGCAGTAAAATAGGAAATTAAGAAGGTGATTGCTGCTCTTTAAGGAAATTTAATTTCACTCCTAGTTGCTCGAGCGAACGCCTTTGTGGCAACAATGCGGCCCCGCGACGCGTCATAATTAAATAACAGAAACACATCTCGTCATTGTTGCAGAGAGAAATTCTCAGCATTAAGGCGCAAAATATTGCGATTTCAGGAATTCATGTCTTAAACGCAGCGTGCAAGCGACTTTAATTTGATGGAGAAGAAATTCCGAAGACGGCGACTGTTGTGCAAGATGCTGACGCAGTTGGCGCTTCCATTATAATTGCAAAATCTAATTATGCCTACGTCAGAAGTTTTAAAAATACCAAGGATGTATTATCTAGTCCTCGAGCCCATGCGTTGCAGAGTTCGAGTAGAATAGATTAGATAACAACCGGTATTGACGTACCAAAGACGGATGTGTGCGCGAGATCAATTGGGAATTCAGCTGCGAAGCACAAATTTACGGTATCTAGGTGACGTAGTGCACTTAAGTCAACTAAACTTATAGCGTAGAAGCTTTCTAATAAACAAAAATATCTGTAAGTTAAGACATTTTATATTGTTACATTAAAATATATTGAGGAACTGAAATGGTTTTGACTTTTTTCGGCAAGAAGTAATACGAATTTTAAAATTAGAATAGCAAATATTTATCAAATATAATGTTATGTAGGTTAACTCCAGTTTTGTCGAGGTATATCCGAAAAATTAATAAATAGTGAGAATAAATTTAAAATACGAAAAAAACTAAATTTATTTACATGAAAAATGAATAGATTCGAAAATCATATTATTCAATAAAGACCCCGTCAGTGGCTACAACCTTTTCAAGCTGGTACCTAAGTCTTCTTCAGGACAGCACAACGTTCTCCTTGTTTACGTGTCATTACTTCCATGATGAAAGTTCTTAAGCTGAACTTGGTATTATGATGCCTCTCATTGGTCTTCGTCTCGACCACGCCCCACACGTAGTAATTGAAGGGATTGCAATTCGGGGTGGAATGTTGCTAAAGATCGATAGACCAGAAGCAATACAAATTGTTATATATAACTATGCCTGGATCTTCTTTGCTTTATGGACTGAAGCGGAGTCTTATTACGTATTCCGGCCCAGCGGGCACATTCTCTATCCATAGCTTTACAACTATCTCTCTTGTCACTGTCAGTAGTTATCTTAAAGAAGTGGAATTCCTTGACATTCTCTTTGCTGCTCATAAGCCTAAAAACTATAAAACACGCGGGAAACTTTATGTGCTTGGTAGTAGGTACTTTGGTGATTTACTTTTTTTTGACCTTGATAAAGTTTTTTCCAGGAAGCGAGCACTTTCGTGCTTGATGTAGTTTAGCAGTGATTGGGCCTTTAATTTCATGCCCATCTTGTTTTTCTCAATAGAGTTGGCACTTCCTCAGGACAAAGTCCTCGTATTATACTAGATTGACCGTAGATTTCGCCACGCCCATTAATTTTGCCAGGTCGATCATGCTTCTCTTTTAATTCGCTAATGAATTTATCATTTTTCTCTGTACTTCTTAATTACATCGTAAACTTCTATTTACATCTAATCCCGGAATAATTTCTGTTGCCGATTTTCCGGATTTAAGACATTCGCATATAGCAGCTTTGCCATCAGTCCTGGGTTGTTGATTATGTGTAGCTGACTTTTTGTGTTACCTAATAGGGAATTGCGCATAAGATAGATTTTCGGCTTCCACTGAATATATCTTAAAAAAATCCTGTTTAAATAAAATTGCCTTTTTAAGATTTATATGAACATTTATTTGAAGTATCTTTGTTATTACATTAGTTTGTTTAATTTTACATTATTCATTTATTATTTAAACATTTCTTATAGTGCCAATACTTTTTGCATTACAGTTATTAACTGTGTGATTTTAAAGACCATATTTTGCATATCATGTATAATAGCCTTTTGGCTATTATTATTATTATATTACAATTATATCGATCGTTTTGTTATGTACATGCCTTTAACTGGTGGTCATCAATTTCACAGATTATAGGGGTGCAACACAGATCATCTTATGCGCATGTGGGCATATTAAGTAGCACAAGTTCACTTTGAGTCCAGAAAATCGCCAACAGAAATTATTGCCCAATTATTATCAATATGATTTAGGCAAGAAGTACATGGAATTTGACTATTAGGCGGAGGTGATTGCTGACAAGATAATCCATAGAAAGCGATCTAATCGCAAAAAAGTAATAACAATTTATTGTCGAATTAAAAAATAAGATCAGTCAGGACCCTAGGCCGAGCATGACTGACGTGACAAAAGAAATAAACATGGCGAGGTAGACGATCAGTTTAGTAGTGCACCAAAACCTGCACTACAAGTCTTTTGTCCTAAGGAATCAGCCAAGTGTTGATTATGAAAAAGAAGAGGACAAGAAGTTAAAGGTCCAAACACTATTAAACAACATTAAGGACGACAGCGCTTATTTTCTGGGATTCTTTTTAAATAAAAAGTTTTTTACCTCTGTTATGCGACTGAAGCTTATGAACATCGAAAAAGGTGACATTTCTTTAATAAAGGCGTGAACGTGGCCGCCAATAAGTATATCAACGTGCTGGAGGCAGATATCAAAGTCCTAAATAGAGGAGGTGGCTACTAGGCAAAACTATATATTTCAGCAAGACTCGGTTCTAATGCACAAGATAAGAAAGACTCAGACATGGACATTTTTATCACCATTGGTCCCCAGACTTTCCTCCAGCTTCTATTATAATCTTCTTCACGCTTCAAGCGCGCTGTACACGTAGTAACGTATAGGGGGTGGTTGAGGCGAAGATTAATGAGGGGAATTAAGGACAACTTAAGAGCCTCCATTATGGAGGTAATAGACACATGGACTAGGAAAATGTTGTGTTGCCCTGCAGCAGGTTTAAATCTCGGCTTGAGGAAGTCGTAGCCACTGATGGGGGCTGCTTTGAATAATACGTATCTTAATACTATTTACTCTAATTGAGTCAAGTTCAATCTAAATCAATTTTATTTTTCTTGTATTTTAATTTTCATTGTTTAATTATTTCCAGGATTTACTTTGTAAATGAGTCTAAGTAATCAGGCAGTTTTATTTTGTAGGTCTTGTGATGTAAGAGGATAACAATGTTAAATACAAACGTATTACATAAGAAAATATTAATTTGAAAGAAAATATCTCACAGTAGTAACTCATATTAATTTTTATTTTAGGTAGATTACATCGCTACTGTTTTTACGTATTGAGAAGACCAATATTTGAACAAGATAATTCGAGTCCTGACATAGCGGAAAGAACAAAATTACAGTTGTAGCAATATTTCTATAAATTGCTAGATCTCTTGATATGTTGCTGAATTTTGTAAAATTTTGCAAATTTTCTTCTTAGTTCTTATTATCAGACTTTCAAAAGCCTAGTGTGAGATAAATGTATGAAGGCATAAAAGTCAATGTCAGAGCTATTGCTAATAACCTAATAGTTTTTTTAATTTTAATTACTTTGTTATAATACTAAGCTAATATATTTAAAATACCTTTTAGAATTATTATCTTTTAAATGAGGACAATGAAAAAAAATATATATAGAGTATTATAAAAATCTAATTTGCATGTATCAAAAAAATGATTTTTAGTTTTTTTAGTGTGTTTTATACCAAATTTATGTTTAAATTGTAAACTTACCTATCTCTACAAGCATACATTAGGAAGATGCAAGTTTGATGGTTCTGAAAGCAAGTGATATCCCTAAAACACCCACGCAATATAATGTTGAGGGAATGTTTTACAGCTCTCGAGCTAGTAACGTCTCACCCAGTCTGAGAAATACAAGCAAGCAAAAAACTGGTGTTCCGGATGCAACATTGAACCTAGTTTTACATTGTAACACCGGACAAAATTATAAAACCGGTATATTTCTGTTATAAAATTTAATATATGCATACTAGTAGTACTTCTAATTTTTCAAACATAATAGACACAACACATGTAATGGATAGATTTTTTTATAATTGCAAAACTTAGTATACATTCATAAAGTTATAAAGATACATTAAGTTTATGCAACTTTACTTCATGTACTATAAGAAAACACAAGTTATTTGATCTTCCACCGCTTAAATGAGAACGATTTTATTATTTAACAGTCGGTGATGTTATGATAGTTGAAGAATTGTATGATAATGCCCTTTGGTTTGAAGAGATGTTTTGTGACTTAATTATACTATTCATTTTTTAAACTTTATTGATTATAAGGATAATAATTTTCAAAGAAGCAAGGCTTAGTTTTCTGTTATCTCTTAATACTTAGAGAAATTATGATCTAATCCTAATTATTATCTAATTCTATCAACACTATCTGTGTGATATCTGAATGAACTCAGTGGTTTATTCAGTAACAGGTTGAAGTTACATAAAAATTATTTTACTTAAGGTTTAGTATTGGGTAACAATAGACGCAGATGGAGCTGTCATTGCTCTTTGGTGAAGAAGGTAAAGGAAACCACTTTACAATTTTTCCAATAACTACTGCTGTCACCGAAACAGATATGGACCCGAGTTCCCAGCGTTATTTCAATTACTAGGAATGCGAGAGGTTTGTTGGATGGAAACTGCAATAAGCAAGTCTGATAGTGCCATAACTAACTAGTATGATAAAAACAATAACGAACATTAAGAATGAGTTGTTTTCATGATAAACAAAGCCGTTGAAAAAACAGTAATTTTTTCCCTACTCAAGAGTATTGGCGTTGTTACAGCAAAAAGGACACCTGGTAAATATTAATATTTTACAAGTTTATGCTTCCACAGCAGAAGAAAATTTAAAAATCTTTAGAAGTAATTACAAATCATGTTAGAACCAGTTAATAAGCATGAAATATATAACAAAAACGGTGTAATAAAGAAAACTTTATACAGCGGTGCGAAATCGTAACGGTCAATTCTGGTTGACGTTAACCGATTTCGCTGAAAATCAATCCCATGAAAGGTACTGGCCTAAGATGTGTGTATGCCAAGCTTAAAGTGAATCCGTTGGATAGATCGGAAGTTATCTTATCTCCAGACACACATACAGGCAGACAGGATGATAATGTCATTAACTTTCTACTATAAGCTCCGCTGTAGAAAGTTAATAACGGATGATTTCAATTCTAAAGTTGCTAAAGGTAGAATCATAAACATAGTAAATGATTATGGACAATAGAGAAACCAACAATAGACGTAAACGTCTAATACAATTCTAACAAGAAAAAAAGTTAGCTATAACTAATAAATGGATATGAGAAGATTACACGTGAACGTCTCCGCAGCACACGCCACAAGCCGTAAACGGGAATAAAATATTTTATTATATTAAGAAGTGCTAATAATGGAGAAGCAGTTGAATCAGACAAGGTAATAAGTGGTGTTTTAAAATTAATAGATGGCATCATACTATCAATATTTTTCTTTAGAAAATTGGTTAAATGCAACATTAATTATTTTGATAAGTCACAGAACCAAATTCACAAGAAATATGATTTTAAAATTGATAACCCGTATGTTTCACGGATTTTCAGATAGTGTTTGATAAGTTTCAATATGTGAAACTTATAAAAACATTGAAAAAGGTAGAACTAGACGAAAAAGACATATGATTCATTAAAAACTCATATCAAAAACATAGTGCAAGAGCTAAAAATAAGGTTGTGATCTTTTACCGGTTCTATTTAATATACAGGTATATTCGAAAAGTAATTAAAAGCAGTGGCGAAACTATAAATAATATAAGGTATGCAGAGATTAACCGCCTCTAATCAATAAAGAAATTAAAGACATAATTATTAGTAATCAGCCTATAAATACTGACCAACTAGCTGTTAATGCTAAATCTGTTTAAAAAAGTAATAGTTTTAAATATGCTAGATAAATAGAAAACTAGATCTAAAAGAGAAATAAAAGCTAGGATGAAAACAGCCAGAAGCTCATTCATTAAATATAAATCTCTGTTACGTGACAATCACTTACTAAAAAAACAATTTGTTAAATGTTATGTATAGCCAACATAGCTGTATGGCATGAAGGCCTGGATGCTAAGAAAAGAAATAAGAAATAAAATTAAAGCGTTCGAAATATAGACATACCACAAAATTATGGAAATTCTATGAATAGTCAGCAAAAATGAGGTACTGAAAAAATAGGTACGGAGAAAGAACTAATCAGGAACGTCAATAGCAGAAAATGGTCTATTTTGGAACGATAGCTAAAAAATATTGCAAACCATTGTCAGATGAAAAGAGACCAGTGACTTCGTAATTGAATGGAACTGACTGCAGGCCAGCTGTTTAGAATAGCCGAAAACAAAAATATCAGTTGAATGTAATGACTAACATCTAAAAATAGAGAAGGTATGTAAGAAAAATAATTTTTCCTTAATAGCTTATTTTATTTTGCATTTCAAATTTTTACTTAGTAGCTACTTTTTTATATATTAATTAAAAAGCATATCTAGCATATCCAGGAGAAGGATGTCTTACTAAAGGAAGCATTACTTTGACAAGCATGGAAATCAAATATGCAAAGATCTCGCATTTTTGCAAGCATTGTAATGGTCGTGACATAGGTTATCTTGAAATCCACCACTATAAAACATTCTATAATTTTGTTACAAGGATGCCTTTCTGGTCATCAGAAAGATGTGAGTATACAGTAAATTTATTATTTATTTAAAATTTAAAGTTAAATACTTTAATTATGACTATCACTTTGTTTAAGACGCTAGATATAACGGACGGTATAAAATGTAGAGTAATGTAAATCGATAACACGTACATAATTTGTTGCTCAATTGTTTTAATTATTCTTTCTGGCATAGCACTATAACAGAGCAGGAAGTAAAAGATGTTAACTCTATTAATTACAATACGTAATACTGCACTTTAAAATAATGATTATATTCTTGTGAGCGTTATTTTGTAAACCATATTAATCTATCAAATAAGGAAGCATATAAGTAAGTGATTTTTTTATGCGGTTGAAAACCATTTATACTTTTTGATCTACCCTGTATTTATCTGAAAAATACTTTTGTCATCAACGTATCTTACATTTCTTAAAAAATCATGTTTTGTTATATTTTTAATAATGTATAAACTTAAAGTTTAATAAATAAATTAATTAAATTTTTGAAATGGCAATCATTTACAGTTAAAATGTAGAGTTTACTCAAATAAAAATATGTTAAAGAGTGTAACAGCGAGATAAGTTATTGTTTAGCACAACTGTATAATACTCGTGGTTTGTTTCACTTTAACATAAAACACTTAATATATTTTAACAATAATGAAATTTAGAAAATAGTAAACGTAAACTATATACAAAACAACCAAGAAAACCTGGGCACATTACAAATTAAAGTAGATCGTGCAGTAATGGAATCTTGTATCACTAGAGAGCGTTTGTGCAAACTGTCCTTTCATAATTTAGCTGTGTGACTAATGTATAAACATAGAAACCTAAGTTAAAATATTAAATTTGTACATGCCAATATTTCATAAACAGCTGTGATGTATAATTATTTTTAAAGTACCGCATAAGAAGAGGTATATAATAGTGATGAGACTCTAATGACCCGCGTGAGAGCACGAGCTGAGAATTGAGGGGTTGAGAGGTTGAGGCTCTTATATGCCCGGTCGTCGCGCACTATGTGTGATATGGGGCAATGTGGTAAGCACTGCGCCTTGGATAACCGCACTATTACTCTTTCTTGAAATTAACGCAGGTACTCAATTATTCTTGGTGACTAAGTAGGCCATCTGCATGCTTTTGACCCCAACGAATTAACCGGAGTCTGCTCACAACCGCAGCCACAAGCTTCAACAGTGGCAATCAAAAAATAGTATAAGAAAAAAATGTATAACACATCTCCTAACCAAGTAAGTACAATTATAGCTACATTACAAAAACAAAAATCATTTGGCCATATCTTTCTACCTACATTTAACGAACAAAACTTAGGATATCTAGCATCAATAGCTAATCCATGCTTGCAAACAGGCAACTTTCCTCGGACATAAAAAATGTCTTTGTTCGTATGTGTACCAAGCCTGGAAAAGACAAAAATGATGTCACAAACTGTAGGCCAATAAGCCTACTAACTACTTTTTCAAAACTGCTAGAAAAAATCATTCACACAAAACTTATGAAAGATGTACAAACACTTTAAATCATTTCAGCTTTCCAATTTGGCTTCACAAAAGTACCCTTGACTTGTCACACATATCCAGATATCTCAAAGCAATTAACTTTTCCTTCTTTGAGGAAAGAAAATTTACAATAAAAGTGCATACCGGCTAGGCTACCACAGGAAGGCATGCTAGGTCCCCTACTATTTAATATTTACACGACAAATTTTCCAAAATTAACAGCATCATTAGCAATTATCCCAAAGATTCTGCAATTGATTACCTAGGAATTTACTTGTATACTAGACTAAGCTGGGGCTATCACGTTAATAATAAATTAACTTTGATAAACCGAAAATCTACGCTAAGAGTAAGATGTGCTATTCTCATGTACAAGACACTATTGCGGCTCTTAGCACTGTATGCCTCTTTATTATGGTGAAACAGGACAAAACCAACATTAAGAAACTACAAAGAATTCAAGATAAAGTTTTACGAGTTACAGTGAATGGTACATCTGTAATACTCAACTATTGTATTAGCCGGGAATATCGTACGTCCAAGACTATATTAAAACAAGTGCCAATCAACTATAGAGTAACATAAGTGCGTGCGACAGAGCAGCGTACTATAATCTACGTAGGCCCAATACTAATGCAAGATTTATAAGAAACGGAGCGCTAATAATAGCCTCAAAGTATTATTGTTAACTGATTCTTAAAAAGTGTCATATATGATATCTATAACGTTGATCTGACAATTCCTAAGAAATTAAAAAAACGAATACAAATATATATAATTTTATATACTCTTTCCCCCTTCAATTATTTATTTGCTTCTTTTTGATATTACATGTTACTAAAATAAAAAAGAAGGAGTGTGCAGCGTTGACTAACAAAATCTTATGAGTTATTTTAATATTGGTTTTACCTCTCAAAGGCTGCTTGGCAAAGAAATCCATATAGTTAATAATTCTTTTGGTTATCGAGAAAAAAGTTAAAATAATTGCAATGGAAAAGTACCTTTTTAATTAACCATCAATACTAAGTCATACTTTTCTGACCTCTTATAAAATGACGTATAAAAATGCAAGAAACCGTACAACATACGTGTAATCTAATTAATTTTACTAGTTGTAAATATGATGAACATTACGATCGTTGATTCTGCTGGGAAGTAGCTTTTAAAAGTACCCTGTATACTAACATTGTCAATTAAAGAATAAAACAGATGACGGAATATTTTAATGATCGGTTAATTGAAAAACTAAAAATAAAGAAAGTTGGATTCGCTTCATATGCTACGTACAATTTATATATGAAAATAATATTACGTTGTCTACATTTCTAAAAATATTATAAAAAATGAAACACCTCAAAACTGTGTTAGCTCTTTGTGGCAGGCAGCTTCTTAAAAAGAAGAAAATAGTTTTATAGACAATTGTCTCAAAATAAACTTCTGAAAGTAAAAAACTATAGTGGAAGATGAAATGTCATTAAAAAGTAAATTTGAATTCTAAATAAAATTTTTTAATAGTGCAATTTGACTTTTTTATAACTAGCAATGACCAACATTTCTTACGACTACTACTCTTTGCACCGACAGCAAAGGTTACAATAAGCAATGGAAAGGTTCCTGTAGACACATGAGTGGCATTTCTTTCTGATGTATACAGATTTTGGTTAAACTGAAACGATAGTCGGATATTAACGTGCCGTAGTCGCAGAGAAAAGGAGCAAGAAGACTATATTTGTTCGAGACATGCCAATTATAGGGTTATTATTAGGTCTGAGCAACTATTGGTTATGATTATACCAGTAGTCAAAGTAAGAGGTAAAATTACCAGTCACATGTACATTGGCGCAATTTTATAACCCATGTTACTTTCTTCTTTTTGAGTGGAAGGTGGTGGGTTGAGGGATTTCTCAAGCAATCATTCAACAGCATGATGTCGACCACATGTGAGACGTAACATAACAAACTTCCTTCATACTTCACAAAACAGTGTGGGAACTTTCTCATAGCCGGCCCCATCACCTGATCTTTTGGTAATCGAAAATTTCTGGAATGTGATTCTGGCTGAATAATGAGAGTATATTAGTGGTGGAATGAAAAGCAGTTATCGAGCTACTATTTGTTTATTGTTGGACTCGATGTCAAAAAGAATTAAGGCAATTGCAAGTGCCGGGGTAGGGGCATGCATTACTGAATAAATTTAAGTGTTTATCAACAAATGTTTCCTAAATTTGATCATATATTTGTCTTATATTATTAAATAAATCTGAAGCATTTCAGCTGTTAATTTGCATTTTGTTCTTGGTGCCACAATTTCAATTTAATTTTAAGCAACTAACATGTTTTTAATTTTAGTAATTTCATTATTGTCTACCAGAAAATAAGTTTTTTATTAGTTTATTACTTGATAGGTTTGCTTAGTTTTTTACACATTTGGCCTGATTTATTTATATAAACTACTATAATTTGCTGTGTCACACTGTGAAACTGATTATGAAGCTAAACTTATTTACGCAGAGGTCAAGTTTAAAGTAAAAATCGTTTGCATATATTAACAACCCTGGCTGACATTTTGAAAGGCAACCCAATCGCGAACGTACCTTAACTCCTCTGCGCCGCTGTCAGTTAACGCTGTACTCTTTAGCACTCCTGACGTAAGCATTTTATTAATAATTTGAATTAATTTGCTTGTCAATTTAATCTTAACTAAAATGTCTCGACGGCCAGCTTATTCCGGAATGTTTTAAATAATACATATAATTATAATATCGGTTATGCAATAAGGCAAATGTATGCTATAGTAAAATCTCGTGTGGTCCAGAACGAATGCTCTGTTGTGCGCGAACTCAGCGCGTGGAGGAATTTGAGTATTGATAGAAACTCATTTAGTATTGTATTATTGTCCGATTATTCTACGACTTGGCCCGAAAAATCGTTAGAGGTTAAAAGTTTAATCAATAAATTTATACAATTCAGGAAAAAACTTTGTTGTATAACACTTAAATGTTATTCCTTAAAGTATAGTTCATTCATTAACTACTCAATGTTTTGATCATAAAAGTCACGATATTTTAAAGCAAAAACTCTTGCACCGCTTTCGGACTCGTTCACATAGTTGAACGACGTCCGTGATTGATCCCGGAGATGCTCCAACGGCCACCTACAAAGTTTCTTGATTAACAATTGATGGCCTTCTGGAGCGCGGCTTGTCTTCCAAGTCCGTGTTTTCGAGCTTTCATCGCATTTTCACCCTCAACAGCATAAATTTCCCTGGCATCAGAGATAGCTTTCAAACCTTTCTTGCAAGAATTCAGCAAAAGAACTCGTTTATGAATTTCCTTAGATATAATTCTAAAAATAAAGATGATGTGCGGAAAGTTATGTATTCAAATTCTAGCAAGAAAGCGGGTTCTCGGGTTATATCAAAATTATGCATACCTTATCACTTAAAATTGAAAACGAAAACGGCTTTCGAGCAGTCTAGTAGATGTTTTAGTCATCATAGTCACCTCAATAGTTTAGGCTACTCGTATCTTTTACATTTGCAGATTGGTTAACAGCTTATAAATAACAAACATAAAAAGTATATAAAGCTACTGACAGAAGTTTGTACAACATCAAAATATTTTTTGCGAACTGTAACAAAGTTTTTAAAATAACAATGGCTTAAATAGCTAAAAAAGCATTGAAAAGTTATTGTAAATAGTGATCTGAAAGGATTAAACAGTTAAAAAAAGCCATATAAACTCCAAATGTTCAGAAAGTTTTTGGAATCGCTGTTAGAGAGCATATTGCGAAGTATATTACTGGATATTTTTTGGGATTATATTAATAATTTTGCAAATTTTTACAAAATTTGGCATCCAACACTTCATATACATAAAATATGAACACTGAGGAAAATTGAGATTTTATTAAATTATTTCTTTAAATAAATATAATGTTAATTTGATTTATTTTACTTTTGTTACATTTGTTGTTGTTTAAAATACTAAAATATATAACGACGCTAAAATTTGTTGCTTATTACAAACATATAGCTAACCAAATATTGCTGACGTATAATCCACAATTATACTACGATGCAAAGGTAAAATAAACACTAATTGAAAGTTGGTTAATCAAAGTTGTAAAGAAACTATTACAAAAAATGTGTGTAACACTTGTAGTTAAATAACATTTTTGAATATTTGTAGTTTAGTGTTTTCATCAGGTTGTTGACAAAAATAATAAAGCTTTTGAAAATAAGCAATACTACTCTATTCTATTTTTGACGCAACAGGAATTGGACCAGGTATCGGCCTATTATACAAGTTACAGTTAATTCTCATTTTAATCTATTTAAATCCTATCTGAAAAATAGACACTTCTTTGTTATAGTTGACAATGAGTTCACAGAACTCTATTAGACCATTGATATAATTTTAAAATTTACCGGCTGCTCAGATAAACTTGCCATACTAAAACCGATTTGGTTGTATAAAATACGACTCTGGGGCGCCACTTTCTAATCTGATAACGAGATTCTGGAACATTTTTATCCAAAGCAGTGTAAATGATGGTTAATGTACACTGGAATGTATCGCATACATTTATGCGGCATTATCTTCATATTAAAAATAAAATCGGTAACCCTCGAAAGAATATACCCCAGGTAGGAAGAGATAACTTACAATCTCACACCGGAAACCCGGTCAGCGTTATGAATTCTAGGGAGGCAAAAGAATGACATGTAAGCAGAAAACGCAAAAACCAATAAAGGAAACAACAAACTGCACATTAAACATTGAGACCTATAACACGAGGACCATAAGAACCAGAAAAAGACTGCGTGCATTAGAATATAAACTAGAAAGAATAAACTGAGATATTGTAGGATTAGCCGAAACAAAAAGAAAAGGAGAACAATATTTTCGACTGAACTCAGGACAAATTTTCTTTTACAGAGGGAAAGATGAAGATGACAAAAATGAGTTAGAATAATAATAAATAAAAAATTGTACGAAAATATAAAAATATCAGATCGAGTAAATATATGTAAATAACAGTTATAAATAAAAAGACAGCTTTAAAATACTTACAAGCAAACCTATGAATCACCACATATAAAAATGAAGAAGTTGAGACAGTTTATGAGGATATAACAAGAGCAATAAATGAAAATAAAACGACACATAATTGTGGGAAGAAACCTTAACGCTAAGATAGGTAAAGGGGTTGAACTAACAGCCATACATGTATAGAAAAATTTGGGCTATGAACCAAAAATGAAAGAGAAAAAATGTTAGCAAATTTTCTAGAAAGAGAAAGATTACATTTGATAAATACTTTTTTTGAAAAGAAGAAAAACGTAAATGGACATGGAGAAGTCTGGATAGACAAACAAAAAATGAGATCAACTTTATTATCTCACGCCACAAATGCATAATCCAGAATGTAGATGTAGTTAACCAACTTAGTACGGGTAGTGACCACAGGATGGTCAGAAGTAAGAAACTCATAAATACTAAAATAGAGACGAAAAGAAAAATAAAACAAATAAAAATAGAAGTAAACAAGGAAAAGCTAAGAAAAGAAAGCGAAGAATACAAGAACCAGCTAAAAGAAATCTTCTCAAAAATTTCAAAGCACATAAGTCAATAAAGGAGCCTAATAAGAGAATAACGAAAATTATAAATAAAACAGTGGAAAAAGTAACCAAACCCCAGAAGAAAAGTACAAACAAGACAGTGAGAAAAATAGTGAAGTAAAACAAGTACAATTTGTATTTAAAAGACAAAACACACAAAAAGTAATACAAAATAATACACAATTGAAGATATTAAAGATAATGGTATCCTATTATAGGGACCTATATGAATCTAAAAAAACAAACAAAGAGATACAAGAAAAAAGACAATAAAATAATAAATGTCAATTCAGAAGAAATGCCCAGGATAGAAATAGAACAGCAGGAAAATCTTGAGATCTACCAACCAAAAGAACAGGCTAGTTTTCGAAGCAAATAAAGTACGGTAGAATATCGTCATACAGTGACACAGGTAATACAAAAATCTACGAAATACAACATAGAAATATAGATGACTTTTGCCGAATTCCGAAAGGCATTCGATACCGTAGAAATATGGGCTATAATAAAATCTCTACGAAATGCTAGGGTAGACAATATTATATAAAAATTATTATAATTGTACCAAATACTAACGAAATAATTTGGATTTATGATCAAACAATAAACAAGATGCAATCACATATATACCCAGGACAATCTATAACACTAAGTAAGTAAAATCAGAAAATAAAATTAGATTAGGGTGGGTAGTCTATGGAAAATTAAAGAACATACTAAACGTGAATATACCACTGCCATTAAAAACAAAAATTTATAACAAGTACATACTTTCAGTTGTTACATACGGTTTTGAGACCTGGGTTCTAACACCAAAGGGCCATAGAGAGAAGGATTCTAGGACTGAGCGATCACAAAACAATCGATAAGAGAAAAACTAAAGTTATAGACATCATAAAAAGAATCGGCTCATTAAAATGGCAATTGACAGGCTATGCAGTCAGACATTTATAAAAATGGAGCGGCTACATCAGCAGATGAAGACCATGGGGAGAACGAAGAAGTGCTGGAAGACCCCAACAGCGCTGGTATGATGAGATAAAGAAAGTTGCGGGATTCAACTGGTATCAAGTTGCACAAAACAGAAATACACTGACAAATATGAAAAAGGCCTATATTTAGTGGATAGGAACGGCTGAAGAAGAAGAAAACAATCTCAGCATACAATACACAGCCCGGCTCGGTGCACATCGAAACAGTTTTACAATAAATCTCACGAGCCACCCAATAAACAATAAAAGACTCATAAGATATGAGTTCAATAAATTGTATAACTAATTTTTATTTTTTAAGTTAGGTCAGCTTAGTTTTAGATTTAAAGTCAGTTATTATTCTAAGGTTTTACAAAGCCTAAAAAAATCTAAGAAAGCTAACAAGCAGTTTTCTGCAGGTTGTATGTTTGTCATATAATTTGCTAAATGTATGTTTATATTAAAAAAAAGTTTAGTGTTGTTTAATCCACGCCATGTTTTCTTGGACGCATAGTTTTAGATGATTTAAGCTACTAGAATGATCTTGGTCTCCAGTAACAAGAGATAAATATCGCATTTCTAGAACAACATCCCTACTCAAATTTTGTTTTGGTCTTGGGGCATTCCTATGATAAACAATGGAAAAATCACTTACGTATTAATCAATAATATCCGTAGCCCACAGCTTGTCCAAACTGCAATGGATTTTGTATTGACAAACGAAAGAAATTTGCAATTTTTATTTTAATTTTTTGAGAAATAGCTTGTTATATATGTGTGTATTTAAAATACCCTTGTCAACACCAAATATTGTTACTACATTCTTTACTGCTAAACATGGATTTTCAAGACCCTTGGCACGAGTAAAATATGCAGTGGTAAGAAAAACTGTTAATTTTTTCAAAAACACGGAGGCCAAACCTTCACAAGTTTCAAAAGAAAACACAAAAACCTCTTTCAACTCTATTTGCATAGTGTGGGATTCTACGAATGTGTTGCAAAGGAGGAATACCTTAGGAAGAAGCATCCATAGAATTAGGCAACAAAAATACGTTCTCAACATGATGATTTTTGGCGGTCCGTATTCTTTTCTAACAAAACCAGATGCTACCAATTTGGTAATAGTAGCTTAAATTAGATATGGAGGCGTTTGTTCAATCAACCGGATAATAAAATCTTTCAGCGGACTGTAAAACATTGAAAAAATTAGCATAATAGAGTGGAACGTTATTTAGTATGGTCGTAGATCACATTTAAGTTTTTTGTGGTGGCACTGTAAATTTCACCAAATACATAGAAATTTTTAATTAATAAATTTTTACCAAGGTTTATTAATAACATGCGCAACCTGGTACTTTACTATGACTATTTCCTTTAAAACAATTAAAGTTTTTAGCAAAACTAAAAAATTATCTTCACAAAAACACTGTTGTAGTTTAAAACATATGAACCAACCTGATTAAAAATATTTATTTCTTAGACTATTTGTTTTACTCGCTTCGGCGGCACATATACTAAAATTGAAACGATACAGAGTAGATCAGCATAACCCCTGCGCAAGGATGACGCGCAAATTTGCAATACTCATAACATTTGCAACCATTACACTATCCTTTAGACTCTCACTTCCACGTCTGAATAAAGGGACACGTCAACTGGGAACTTTTTCAGAAGAACCTAGACTCGCAAATTAGAAATCCTACCCAAATACACGGCACCAAACAAATTGATATAGATGCTGTAAAGGACTCTGTGGAAAATAAAACTAAAGCTAAAGATAGAAAAAAAAATAATAATCCAAATATTCCTCCAAGCTACATACTAGATTTAATCAAACAAAAACGCCAAGCACGCAGACAATGGCAAAGGATTAAAAACATTTATTTTAAAAATGAACTAAACAAACTAACACACCAATTCGAACAATAATTGGACAAATTTAAAATTTCACTTGCAGAAAAAATGTTAAACAAATAGAACCAAATAGCACTATGTTGTGGTAAGTCACCAAGAATAATACCAGACTACAAGAAGTACATCTGATGAAGACAAATTTAACTTGTTCGCTGAACACCTCGAAACTACATTTATTCCTACTATTTCTAATAGAAATAGATTTAATACGACCCGAACAGTCATATATCGAAAATCACGTCCCAATCCCAACCGAGTTTGACTAACCTGCTTCACCATCTGCAGTGAAAGATTATATACGCTCTTTACCTCTTAGAAAAGCATCAGGACACGATGTAATATCCAACGTCATACTGAAAAATCTGACAAAGACGGCAATAACCTATTTGGTCACGCCTGCCCTACAAACTGGAAGCTTGTACACATTCTAATGTTCCCTAAAAGGCGAAAAATAAATTTAATTACCGCCCTATAAGCCTTTTTCTTACTATATCAAAACTATTACAAGGAATTATTCTCAAGCATATAAATAAAGTACCGGATGAACATCAGATGATCCCAGCTATACAGTTTGGATTCCGACAAGAACATTCGGTAGTCAAAATATTTAACAGATACCATCTTTTCCTTCTTAGAAAACAGACCATTTGCGGTAAGGATAAATAACGCGATATCCATTACCAAACACATTGACGCAGGAGTTTCACAACGTAGCGTTCTTGGACCTACACTCTTCAATATATACATGCGCGATATTTCCAAATTAGAGAAAACCAAAACTGCACTATTTGCTGATAATACAGATATTTTTACCCAAAATGAAAACCCTCACCTAGCTATTGAAAATCTACGGATCGCTACTAACACATTTAATAAATGGCTTAACAAATGGTGCATCACTCTCAACTCAACTAAATGTACAACTAAGATTTTCATATTCAAAAGATTACAGAAACATCACAGTATCCACATGCAGGATAAACAAATCCCTGGATTTCTAAAACCGAAGCTAGGAAATATCTAAGAGTTTATTTGGACGCTAGACTAACTTGGAGTTATCACATTACTATGAAACTTAACCAAGGATATAATCGATTAAGGTTAGTATATTCACTAATTAACAGAAATACCTCACTAAGAAATGAATATATCTTACTTCTATATAAATTGCTTCTTCGACCTGTTGTAACGTATGTTTACCAAGTGTGGAGTACGACATCCAAAACGAACTACAAAAAGCTACAGATATTTCAAAATAAAATTTTACGCATCTCAACGTATGCATCACTAATTGCAAATTTGTACAATTGAAGAATTTGTCCGAAGAACAACGAAAAAACACATAACTAAACTTCACACAAGTAATAGTAGAATTATGAAACAACTAGGTATAAAAAATATCCACACTCGTCTCAAGCGGAGATTATCCCAAGACATACCAAGCTCCGAAGACGATGGCAGTACTGAGAGTGAGTGAACAATAATTAATTTGAAAGACTCATAGCCTCACATGATATTATAGTTACCTCTTAAAATATACCCTCAAAGACATGCATAACATTTGTTAAGCGTTGAACTGGTTACTGTAATTAAAAAAAAGACTATTTGATTTGCCTGCATACAACAATTATTTGCAATTTTTTAGACCATTAATCATAAAAGAACATGAAAATATAATGTATTTAAGACAAAAAAAACTAACTACATCAATTTGCTCTAAACGAATTTAATGTAGCTTGAACAAGTTTTTCCCTCATTAAATTTAACGATATCTAAATCAGGATGAAACAAAAACAAGAAAATTTAATTAAGCAAAAGTTAAAGGGAGCTAAACAACATAATTTAAGTACCTCTAGCATACAAATTACCAAATTAGTAAGCCCAGAGAAGGCCGCTAGACTACAAGAAATTCTGGATAACGTATAGTGCTGCTAGTACATCATTTTTCTTTATTTTTATACACGTAGATTTGAATAATGCTAGTTTAATTATAAAATAATAAGTGGTTCCACATCTGTTTCAAATTACAGAAAAGCTAATACTTAGATTTCTATAGTTACCAGAAAACTCGTTCATTATTGTACAGTACAGTATATAAGTACGACTGCCAATGGAATAATTATTTTGAAACATTTCGCAAAACATTTGGAATTTTATTGATTGTGTCAAAATTATTACTTAATTGTAAGTTAAATTGTTTTAGTGAATTGCGTATAACTGTATTTATTTATATAAAATTTTAAAATATTTGTGTTCAATATTTATTTTGAGCGTTGCTCATGTACCAAATGACATTATTTTATAGTACTAGCACAACTAAAAATTTTCTTACATCATTTATATTCTTTATTCCTTCTCGATTTCATGTCTTTCAGAGTTACGGGAGGGGGGGGTTTACTACATATACATAAAACTCCCAATTTTGTTTTTGCTGTCTGTTTAGTAAAATGTTTGTAAAATATACGCTAATCTATTTGAGAGTTTGGTATGTTAGGTTTCACACAAAGCTGCCATTTTATTTTTTTTATGAAATATTCTCCAACAAATATTTTTGCAATTTATTTCAGATTTATTGCATATAGTTCTGTGTTAAATTTTTAATTCAAATTGTTTATTTGTATTAATTTAGAATACGGGGTTAGTGGTATGTTTTCTTTAAATTATTTTTTATTGTTACTTGTGTACTCCAATTTTTGTATAAAGTGTTACGGTATATAATCCAGCAAACTCAAAATAAAGTGGCAAAACAAATTATATGAGTTGAGGATATATTCGAAAAAGCAAACCGGAAGCGACAGAAAGGGTTGCAAAAATTTCACAGATATAGAAGAGAAAGTATAGGAAATAGTAAACGAAAGAATAAAGTACAAAATCATAAATGTGCAATATTAGAAATCTTAAAGTAGAAATATAACGGGCTATCATCATGCAATAGTAACATTAAGCTCACTCAAGATCATAGTCAGTAAAAATAATATGGCAATAAAATTTTTATTTTTATGAAGCAAAGCTCTGGTATACGTATCGCAGATAATTTGATGCCACGACAGCCAACTAATGAACGAATGAAGAAAAGCGACCTTCTTTCATGCTACACCAGAAAATCAACAAAGACTACTGGTTCTTAGCTTCTCGATTAAAGATAACTTATGACTATGCACAATATGAATAAGTGTATTTACTATACACAAATTAAAAACATGTAAGCATTCGAATTTGCAATCGACCGATTTTTTGCGAAATTAACCTTACAGATGTTACTAAATAGACAATAACACATAACAGTCGTTACCTTTCTTAAAATTGTGAAAAACGTGATCAAAATAACGTTCTGAAATTGAGGAAACTGACAAATTGTCAGCTGTTAATTTTAACAAGAAGAAAATGCGTATGGGGTATTACAATGTAGACAGCCTACAAAAAGTTTAGCAGTTTAGCATGGTTAAAATAACGGGGAAACTCCGCCATTGCCGGTCCCAAGCCCGAATGAGAAAGTGAGGAGGGGGAGGAGTATCAACCTCGTTAAAAAACGTGGGTTCAGCTGGCTCCGGCTGATAGCACCCAGTAAGGGCCTCTTCTTAGAGTTACACGATGAAAACCGGACTCATAATATACGAGTGCGGAAGAACCAGCAGTGGGAAGATTGGTCTCGTGAATCCCGTAGAAGATAGTCAATCTAAGGGAAGAAAATCCTGAGAATAAATTACCTGGTCCTCCAGGTTGGGGGTTGGGGCAATGGGCCAGCACCCCATTACTTGTAAAAATCTTAAAACAAAGTAGAATGAAAAAGTCGTTTAAAACAAACAATCTCCAGGTGGGAATCCACACTTCCGATTACGGAAGGAGCCCCGTAGGATACGGATGGGGCAATTCTACGTTTGTGAAGAGTAATGCCAAAAGGTTCAATATTAAGAAATCAGATGGAAGCCGAATACAACGAAAGAATTGGACAATGAATATAGGAACTTGGAATATACAAGGACTAGCAACAAAGACACAAGAAGTATTTGCCGAGATAGAAGAAATGGGAATGGACGTAATTTCTCTAACAGAAACAAAAAAGAAAGGAACGGGAATAGAGGAAATAGGACAATACCTACACATGTGGAGTGGAGTCCCAAAAAACGAAAGAGGAAAAAAGGGAGATTCTATGGCTATTAAGAAGAAATGTGAAAAACAAATAAAAAGTTGGGAAGCAGTAGACGAGAGGATTATCAAAGTTAACCTCGAGAGTTTTAGATATAAAATGACAATTTTAGGAATATATTCATCTAACGAAGACGATAGCCCCGCGAGCAAAGACCAATTCTATAGTAAGTTAGACGATATAATAAATGAATGTGGTACGCGACGAGAAGTTCTGTTACTGGGCGATTTCAACGCGTGGGTAGGATGCAAGACGAACGATAAAGTCGTAGGACAATTTGGTGATGCCAGAAGAAACAGTAATGGAGAAAGGCTTATAGGTCTATGTGAAAGTAACAACCTAAAAATCCAAAATGGTTTTTATAAACACAAGAAAATTCATACATATACTTTTGAGGAACATGCACGACAACGAAGAACAATCATTGACTATGTTATAACTCGACAGTGTTCTACCGGTAGAATCCAGGATGTTAGAGCTTACAGAGGCCCGACATGCGGAACGAATCACTATTTGGTGAAAGCCAAAATAGTGTTTTCACCCAAAGGGCAAAACAAGGTAGTAATACCAAAACAGACAGAGAAAATACAACAAGTCAGATACAACATACAAAGTAGCATACAATACATATATCAAAATAGATTGGATCAAAAACTTAACGAACATCTACAAGGATGAAACACAGAGATGTATGAACATTTAAGAGCAGGCCTACAGCAAGCCGCTAAAGAAGCCTTAGGAGAAGAGGTTAGAGAAAAACCAAGAAATTATTGGATAAACGAAGGCCTAATGGAGGAAATACGCTACAAAAAAGAACTATATACAAAGTGGCTAAATACTAAAGAAGATGAACGTAGAGATGCCTATAAGATCCAACAAACTAGAGTAAGACAATTGATAAAACTACAAAACAACAAACGTGGGAAAAAAAGTGTAGCGAGATAGAAAGATACATAGGAGGAAGAAGGACGACAGAGGTATGGAAATTCATAAGGAATGTAAAAGCTCCACATCGAGAAAAAACAATAATACAAAATATTCCTGCCGAAGAATGGAAACAATACTATTTAGAGCTACTCACCGAGAAAAGACCTATATTCCAAGAAACTACGATGACAGAAGGAAGAATGATAGATATTAACTACATAGAAATACAAGAAGAACCAGTAATTAAAGCAATTAAAGAAATGAGAAATGGAAAGGCTCCGGTCCAGGAGGAATCCCGTTGAGTTGGTAAAAATGGAACACCGAAATTGTATAGGATGATAACAAAACTTATGAATAAATGCATAAATGAGGGAAATATACCAAATGAATGGAAAACAGGATATATATCTCAATACACAAGAAAGGGAAAAGAGACATCTGCGACAACTATCGAGGAATAGCAGTTACAAGTACTTTTAGCAAAATATATGGACGAATTATTCGAGACTTAATTGAACAACAATATAAAGCCGAAAAAGCGGAAGAACAAAGCGGATTTAGGGCAGGCAGATCATGTTTGGATAACCTGTTCTGTCTAACACAAATTGTGCAGAAAAAACTAGCAACCGGCAGAGAACTGCATTTAGTATTTCTCGACATATCAAAAGCTTATGATAACGTACCCTGAAAAACTATGGGACGTAATGGAGAGCAGCAACATCAACAGTACATTAGTCAGGACTGTGAAGAACCTATATGACAATCAAACAGCGAGAGTAAAGGTAGGACCGGAACTGACAACAGAATTTAAAGTTACGAAAGGTCTAAGGCAGGGTTGCTGTATCTCAAGCTTATTCAAGATATATATAGAAAAAGCACTCGAACAATGGAAAAGGAAAAGTATGGGAATGGGGATACCACTGGACGAGGACACTACATTATATACGTTGCAATTTGCCGACAACCAAATTATTATGGCACAAGAAATAGAAGACATTGAATACATGACAAGAAAAGCTATAGAGGAATATGATAAATGGGGGTTTAAAATTAATGTAAATAAATCAGCATATCTTAGTATAGGATATGAACAAGACGCTTTAACCTTAGAAACAGGCGAAACTATACCGTCATGTGAAGAATACAAATATTTGGGAGCAACAGTAGGAAAACAAGGATTATATAACACAGAGGTAAAAGAGAGAATAAAACAAGGCCGGAAAGTTATAGGTACGCTAAATGGTATACTTTGGGATGCAAATATAAGCAAAAAGAATAAAAAACAAATATACTCCGCTATGGTACAAAGTGTGGCACTATATGGAGCCGAAATCTGGCAACTCTCGGAACAACATAAAAATCAACTGAAAGTAATGGAAATGGACTATTGGAGAAGATCAGCGAGAATATCCCGAAGAGATAGAGTCAGAAATACAAGAATACGTGAAATAATGGATACAGAAAGGGACATCTTGGAAGAAATTGAAAAAAGGCAACTCTTGTGGTACGGACATGTCGAAAGAATGGGTAACAACAGGCTCCCGAAAAAAGCAATGCAGTGGCAACCAAGAGAAAGAAGAAAGAGGGGACGGCCAAGAAGAGGTTGGAATGAGGAAGTAGGAAGCCTGAAGCAAAAGTGGGATATCCAGCAAGGCGCTTGGATGAACAGAAAAGAATGGAAAAAAATATTGAACTCCAGAAGACCCAGATAGAGGTTAAAATACGGAAAGAAGAAGAAGAAAATAACGGGGAAAATTATATTCGGATATCAAAAGATTGACACTACTAAAATTACTAAATCTTAATGATGCAATGATCCCGCTGAGATTACCGAACAAATCTCAGCCTGATGTACGTTGAAACAGAGCTTCAATTGTTGCATATATTTATTTGTAAAAGACTAAGAACAAAACTACACGCAATATATAACCTTTATACAAACATGCAGATTTCTAGTAATTGAATAAAAGACCAACATAACATCAATGCTAAGAAAGGAGGATTTGTTTTAGGAAGCTTAATTTATCTTTACATTTACAAATGTACTTGTGCTTTTTATCAGATTTGTGGAAAAAACAAAATAAAAAAATAGTTTTACATAGCATATTCGAAAATCGTCTGAAAGTAAGCTGAAAGTGCTATATATTAATTGTTTCGCGCCTTAAACATGAACAGTAAATTTCCAAATAAACTAAGCACTAGATGGATCATCTGAGGATTTAAATAGCCCAAAGACAATTTGAGGTACATCAAGATCTCTTTGATGATCCCAGTTGATAAACTTATGGTTGACTGGCTATCTTACGTTGTACATTGGTATGGAGTGTAAAATCTTTATAAAGATAGGATGTTTGAAGGAAAATTTGGTCATCTGAAAAATTCTGTATACTATTTTGTGACCGAGCAAATTTTTTCTCGTAACCCAAACTTTTTCAACATGTGGACAATTCTGTTTGGTTTGGGATACCAAAAATCGGATGAGGTTTGGACAAGGTAGACTTTGAGAAAAATAGATGTAGATTATCATACGCACCCTTAATTTTGATATTCACTGCTATTTCTATCATAAGCTCGCGAAAATTTTTACAGATGACAAAATTAGTTTTGGTTCTGGGATAAAATGACCCTAAATATGTAGTAGTTAAGCAACCAATACGTGAAAATTAAACCACAATAACAGAAAAACACAAAATACCGTATAAACATCAAGAGAATTCTTGGTAGTTCTAGTGATGATTGTGACACTAAGATTTAGATTTCCATCTGGTGAGTACAAGGATTGCAATAAAATAATCAGCGATCATTTTCGACAAACTGTGGTAGTTTAGACATTTTAATTTGCAATTTACGTAAAATGAATCCATCTATTATTTTGAATAATTAGATATAATTTTACTTGTATAAATAAATAGTCGCAATGTACCCCTAAATGGTTACTAAAATAAATAGCTGAGCCCAGTTACCCAATTTGTCAAATTTAATATATATATTATATATATTATATATATATATATATATATATATATATATATATATATATATATATATATATATATATATATATATATATATATATATATATATATATATAATAAATATTATCAGGATTAATGTTGCTAACTGTGTGTAAATATAACATACTATAATTTTTCTATTAACTTTGTCTGCTATTTTAATATTATTTTATAATTATGCTCTACATTTTATTGTAGTAATTCAGTTATCCCTGGCTTTCTTAATATTTTGTCTCATCAATAGATAACGTTTTTCGCTTGTCTAGTCTGTCAAAAACATTCCTAAAATGTATAAAATAAGTTTTTTGCCATTAAATTTTTCCAAGTATGGCTTTGCTGTCCTATCTTTCATCTTATTTTTAACATCCACTACTTTATATTACTTTATAACATTTTTATATGTTTCATGCCAGTTGTATATTGGTTTATTTATGTATTTTTTAAAAGTCAGTAAGTTGTATTAATTGAAAGATTATTATAAAATACAGAAGGAATTACAAAAAAAAAATTTAGATAATACATGCGCGCATTTCGTTTGCAGGCTACAAGAAATCTTTTAGACACCCGTATCGATTACATAAGTGTAATTCGAAAAATTACTAGGGTTAAGATGGTAAGCAATTTTTGCAACTTTAGAAGTTTATTAGTCAAATAAATTGGAATGATTAGAAATAAAGAACGAAAGTCTGTGCGTCAAAATGGCTCTTCACTCAATACTTTATTTTCGTGTTTATGGGATTGTCCGATGTTGTTTATGATGAGACTCTATCATTTAGAGCTACTCAATTCAGAAGAGGAAATATAATAAATTACATAATTAGCAGGCATTAAATCAAAGTATTCGGTAATATAAAGATCCCCTTCTATTTAAGCGACTTAGCAGAAGGTATTTGTAAGCTTTGTCGCGTTTCAAACAAAATCTTCGCAAACTTTTATTAAAATGTCTATACAGAGTTAATCATATTAATTATATTTTGTAGTCAATTTTGAAGCAGTCCGTTATACCACATATCCGACCACATGTTCGAATTGTTTTATGGCATACACCTTTCAAGAGACTTATTAAATGTAAGCTTGTGGACAAAAATTGGTCAAACTATTGTATTAGAGATTTTTAATATAATGAGTAGTTTCTATTTCCAATAAAAAATCTTAATGTAAAAGTCTCTTTTTCAATTTAAGCGACATATTTTAAAGATTACTAAATTGTTTTCTGTTTTTTGAGTTTTTACGCCACAGCTTGTGTTGCTTACTTACTTTCCACAGCGATACAGCCTTGGTAGGGCTTTGACCTCTTCAACAACTTTTCTTCAACTCTTTCTATTTTCCACCATTTCTTTCATTTTTTACGTTATTGTACTATTTCATAGGTGATCTACCAACTCTCCTCTCTTCGGTTGGTTTCAACTCCATTGCCATTGCGGCCTTGTTTCTTGAAGTTGCTACTATATCATCCGCATACTAGCTTATCTCGATACTTTTATCTTTAATGTTTCCTCCAATTTTTATTTTTAAGACTATTGCTTCTACGCATAGGAGAAACAGCGATGCTGATAAACTATTCCCTTGTCTAATGTCCTTATTAATTTCAAATATTTCCGTTTATGTGTTTCCATTTCTACTATTGCTTTTGACTTTTGGATTGTTATTTCTATGAATCGGGTTACTATTAGTATCAAATTTTGTATTAGTTTATTTATATTGACAGAGTCAAAGCCTCCCCAAAAATTTACAAACGTCTATATGTATATTGTATTCTATACTATTTTCTAATATCTGGCTGATTATATAAATATTATCAATTGTGGGCCTTTTCTCTCTATGTTAAAGTATTTGATTTATCAGACTAGTTAGTATTTTGTAACATGAGTTAAATAAGGTTATACTTCTATAGTGAATGCATATAGCTTTATTTAGTTTCTGCAAGGTGTGTTTAAGTTCTGAGGTCTCTTCTGAACAGTGAAAGTAAGTAAAAGAAGTAATATAAATGCCAGCACTATACAATGTACACAGGTCGAATTACCGCCATTGCAGTGAGTGGTGCTTGGTATATTTAAAATAGTGACGTTTGGTGTTCAAGAACAGCGTGTAATTATCCGTTTTCTCCAATTGCGTGGTGAAACACCTATCAAAATTTATCGTCAATTATGTGAGATATGCGGTGAAGGTGTTGTGGATGTTAAAAATGTGCATTCGTAAGTGCAAAAGTTTAAAAAAGTTTGAATGTTGTGTGACAATAAACCGAAGCAGCCTCGACCATGAACCAATGATTGCAAGTTGTTATGGAAGATCGTCGATTAGTTGTGAGTGATATGACCTCTAAACTTAATATTTTCTTAGGATCTGTGGAGTTCATTTTGCACGATGACCTAAAAATGTTGAAAGTTGCTTCAAGGTGGGTCCCACAATTGCTGACCGACGTCTCAGGACATGTTGACACGTAATGTCGCTATGAATTTTCGACCATGAAGGACATTGTCCGTGGACGCTTATTTTGTAATTAAGCCGCTGTTGCATCAGCAATTTTCCAGTAGACAAAACACACCCTTAAATAAGTGTTCTTAGTAGCCATGGAATCAGGTGACAACGTTGTGAAAAATGTGCACGTCTAGATAGACATTACGTTGAGAAGTAATAAAAGTTTCAATCTTCTAGGGTAAGCACTTTTTCAGAAAAGACCTTAGAACTGGAACACACCTTGTAGTGGTATAATTAATCTCATTTGCCCTTCCTTTGGTAAATCTTTTTTTCTTTATATTTCCAACATTAATCTACTAATTCTTTTTATCAACTGTTTAGGGTCTTCTTTGGTTAACTATATGATTATATTTTTCGTTGCTTTGTGTTGTTTTTCCTAGAATGTCCTTTCTTTTACGTTTGCATGTTCTATTTGCTTCTCTTTGTTTCTCCTCATATTCATCTTTATCTTTTTGTTTTTAGGAGGCACATATTTCATTCTTATTTTATTTTTTTTTCTATTTTCTGCTTACTTTCTTCATCAAACCATTGAGTTTTCTTCTTTATTTCTTCAAATCCTATTGTTTGTTTTGCTGATTGCATTATTTTGTTTTTATTAGAATCCATTCTGCTTATATATTATTTTCTGTTGGATTCCCTGTTTCAATTTTCTTCTCTATTTTTTTTGCTATGAAGTTTGTTATTTCTAATATTCCACATTTGAACTTCTACTGTGCCTGGAGTTAATCTTATTTTTATTTTTGCTTTGACTAAGTGATGATGAGAATTAATATTTCTTTCTCGTTTTGCTATTAGTATATAGTCCATTTGGTTTACTTTATTTGTTCTATAATTTTTCCACTTTCTTAGATGTATTTTTTATGTTGCAATTTTGTAGTACCAATTGTCATTTGCATAGCGAAGTGGGATAAGCGCATTCTATTTATTAATTGTTTCATCATGTACTTATTTATCTGTTTGTGCTTTTAAGTTGCCTAGAATTTTTATTATGTCGTGTTTGGATACTTGCTCTGCCACTTCCTGTAATGCTCTGTAAAATTTATCTTTATCTTCATCACTTGCCACATTGGTAAGGATATATTTATTTATTCAATTTTTTAATTAAATAAATTATTTAAATTTTATTTTTACGCGCATCTTACATGATTATTTATGGACTGAAAACCTAATACCCTCCTTACTGTATCTTTTTCATTGCTGATTTGGATTATCAGTACACCATAGTGTGTAGTCTTTTTTATCCATACATATTTTCTGTAGCATCGTTGTTCTTATAATTGTTAATTTTTGTTAAGTCACTAATTCATTCCATTTATCTAGTTTTAATAATGTTAGGACATTTCGGACTCCAATTTTCAAAATAATATCTTTTTAATTTTCTCTTTATTTGTTTTAATATATTTGTATTCCTTGCTTGTTGGTTTTCCTTTTTTGAGACGTTTGCTGATATATTTTCGACTGTTTTGTTTTACAAAGCGAAGTCGTTATTTCTGATTCCAACTCCTTATGAAGATTTGTTTGAACTGTAGTTATTTTATCT
Source organism: Sinelater perroti (assembly GCA_036346155.1). Classification (NCBI taxonomy): domain Eukaryota; kingdom Metazoa; phylum Arthropoda; class Insecta; order Coleoptera; family Elateridae; genus Sinelater; species Sinelater perroti. The sequence continues at coordinate 9,497,969 of JARFIY010000265.1, forward strand.
CTTACAGCACTTGTTGCAGTTTCTGTAATTAATTGCATGATTTGTATGTGCCCAAATCTTTACGTCTTTCTTTTTTTATGTTCTTAAGGGCTCCCTAATACTTTTGTCATACATATCGTCTTGTCCATAACTAATATATAATAAAGTAGCCCGAGTGCTATAAAATTATTTTAAAGGTAGAAATAAGATAACAACATCCGCTTTGTTAATTTTCAAGAAGGCGCAACTAGCAAATTGTACCCAAACTGCAAGAGAAGACGTAACAGCTACCTCACACACACTTAACGCAATGCTATCCCATGATTTATAGATACTTGGCGCTAATTTTAATAGGCCGCAATAAACCTCTAAGGATGTCATAATCCCGAAAATAGGTCATGAAAATCAAATATGAGCGCGCTTTATTAGGCAAGTTTTCAGGCCGCGCAGCGCCGCAAGGCAAATATCAAAGTTCACAGCAACTTAATTGCTCGAAACATATTAACCGAACCGCAAGTTTTCGCATGCACATGTAGCAGCAGTGACAATGGGGACGGCAATGAATTTTAATATAGAATTTAGTCCTGAAAAACGCAGGCGGAAGCGGCCGCGTATTTTCGGCGAGGGCGGTGATTAAACTGGCTGATTGTTTCCAGTTTTACGGCGGTGTTCTTGAAGGTTAAATGCGGCTAAACGGGGTTTATGATCGGCTGTCAATTCCGCTACAAAGATAAAGATATTTTTATCGTTTGACCTACAGCGTCGTTGTCCTAATAACAAAACCATCAACATTCAACCATCAAGACGGTTAGGCACCATAAGCTTCGATGATTAAACCATTCTCCTTAATATTTACAGTTAGTTATAAAATAGTAGCAGAAAACCCCACAGACTATATTATACCTATACTAATATACAGATTAACTGTTAACAAAAACAATTAATCGGATCAGTATTTCCTACGGAATTACCGACTACATTTCTTTTCATATACTTGCCCCTAACGTAATTGTTAAATAATATCTTTTCTGTACGTCCGTCTGTCCGTCCGTCCGAGCAAAAGCTCGAGAACAGCTGGGAATTTCCAAATTCTGTTTTCACCAATTGACAGGTGACCAATAAGGCTTGTTTCCTAGTGATTTTGCAACTGATTGGTCAAAGGTCAGCGTTAGTGACCTGAGACTGCTTCGCCACTTCGCTATGCGTTGCAAGCTTTGCAGGTTTATTTGAGACTTATCTGGAGTATTAGTGATGTTGTTAGTGGATCGCTGAGTAAAACAGGAACTACAGTGTTGTAAGTATACGTAGTTACTAGTGTTTGTAATTCTGTATACAGAACGTTTAGAGAAAGATCTATCTTGCTGATTGGATTTCCCGAATTGATGATTGCGTCCCTAAATTTAAGACGAAACTTTTTTAGTACAGTCCTTTTGATTTTGTATAACAACCCAGTATGCCAGACTAACTTGCTCTTACCGAAAGCCAAACTGGGATTTTGGTATGGTGTTTCATTAATCTAAAATTTATTTTAACTGTTTCAATAGTATCTTTTCAAATGCTTTAAATAAAACGGGTAGCAATCTGATGGATCGGTATGAAGCAACTTCTTTTGATTTTTCCAACCTTCGGTATCATCACAATTTGTGCAGCTTTCTATTGTGATAAAAATATTTTTGATAAAAATACTGACGAGACCAACTTTCACTAATCTTGTAAGATAAGTAATGTTATTAGATATATTGAGAGTTTGGTGTATAAATAATGCTTCGTCTGCTTATCGTAATGTTAAAATACTAAGGCTAAATGATCTGAGAAAGTATCTGCTGGTTTTTGTTTTGTTCTTACCCAGGTTCTATCATGTTTTTCAATGGGTGAAACTGAAAGTTTTGATACTTTCTTATTTTTGGCAGTTTTCCAAAATGAAGAGTATTTACTGTCCTCAGTGGGTGTCAGGTTTACCAAATATTTTTGCATTTCTTGCTTTTTATGGTTGATTAGGAGGTTAATTCACTTGTAGCTTGGTTGAGTGTAGTTTTATTTCTGGAATTTTTTATTTGCCAGATTTTTATGTTTTCTTTTAAATTTTTTGTTTAATGGTCTTAGGATTATATTCTATAACACTTTAGCTTTCATAGTGTGGTGTAAGTTCTCAAGTTGATTTACGCATGGTTTGATTAAAATCTTCAGTAGCACTGAATAATTATTTTTGTTTTTAATAAGGTACTTAGTTGTATTAATTTTGTAAGTAATTCTCTGAAATAATTTCACTTAGTGCTTCTTGAGGATGACGTTGCTAGATTTTAAATTTGTAATATTTCCGTGCCACCGCCAGAGTGGTTCAGCGGTTGAGGCGCGGACTGCGGTGTGGACGCACCCGGGTTCAACTCTCGATACTCTCTGATGCGTGGCGGGTGGCCTACCCATTCCCTAAAAATAATCACTCGAACAAGGAGTCGTAATAGAAGTCGTTTCAGGCGCGGTGCTTGCTACATCGACGACCGGCCACAGAGAGCAAACATATGAGAACCTTAACCTCTCAGTTTTCAGCCTGTGCTTCCACGCGGGGTGTTAGAGCCTTACCATACCTATACTTTCGTGCCATATGTAATAATTATTGGTGAATGGTCGGACGATAGACCTCAACGGAATTCAGCTCTTAATTAATTTTAGAGAAAGCCTTGGTGATGAAAGGTATAATAAGTTTGAAATCTTATTAAAGCCTGATGACCAATATCGAGCAATTGGTGGGCAAAACTGTTATCAATATCCTATAGTCTAAAACGTAAGGGAAAATATCTTCTTCTTTAAATATCCTTAAATCTAAGCAGTTTCTATAGTTCGCTGGGTGATTGCCGTGGTATCGTTATTTTTGCCTGCAGATTTAATATTCTATGACAATAGTTTTTTGAGTAGATGCACCTAAAACCTTTTTAACGTAGAATTACTGTTACAAACCACACTAATAATGGGATTTTGGTAATTCTGTGTGTTCTAATATTGTGTATATTCAGAATATTATGATTATAATTATCTATTAGTTAGCCAATTACTCGAGTTCAACTGTGGAATGCATGTCTCGTAATACTACTGTATATCTTGTGGGTTTCATATCAAAATGTGTGAAATAACGTGTTTTTGTTAATATTTGTGATGATTTTACAGTAGCCTGCACCTTTATTTTTATTTGTACCGTTGGTTGGGTATTCTTGACCACTTAAACGACAGTTATCTTTCCCTTTTTCGTCAAATGTATCTATTATGGATGCCAAATTATTTGCACTGTAAATAAATATTGGTGGTAGTCTTATTTCTTCAATCTCATCTTGAGAGGCTGGTATATATATGTTACAAGTAGTTAAAGCATTAAGCCAGTAGTATGATATTTTTTGTTTAGGATTACGTTATAATTTGGAATTGTTACGTTTTGCTCTTCTGGCGTTTGGTATTAACCACTGTTCGTCGAAATTTGAAATATGTGAATTACTTCTTGAGTTGGATATTAAAGATAGTTGTGTTGTGATTGCAATGTTTTGCTTTTCTTCGTATTCTTTGTCGCACCAGTGCTTTATTTTTCTTTGTGTTTTGTATCCAAAGGTATTTTCTGTGGCTTCTACTACCGCTTTTTAATTTATATATTAAATGTTTCTGTTTCTTATGTTCAGTCTGTTTTTTATTTTATTTATATATATTTTTAATATTTCTTATTTCTTGTTTCTCTGTTCCCCGTTTTTTGTATATTTTAAACTTTTCCATTTTTATGGTTTTCAATTTAGTTATAGTTATGACTAGATAGTGATTTATATTTATGTTGCTTTCTCTGTATGATATTACACCAAGTTACAGTTTTTCTTTCTTACTAAAACGTGAAAGATTTGGTTGCTTTTTCCAGGTTGCATATATGTTAAATGTAAATCTTTGTGTGCTTGCTGCTGTTTCTTTTTTTAATTCCTTTTTTATTTTTTTAATCCGGCCTTCTTACTGTTCTGTGTGCGTTATATACTTCGAGATCTACTATCTAAACTTTTAGTCTCCAACCAAGTCGGTCGTGTCACTCCAGACCTGTTCCATTTATGCTTGATATTTGAAAATGCTTCACTATCGTCCGCCGTTAACGGGCATACATATTTTATGTTATCGGTATTCTATTCTTTGTTATTTTTCCAAGTTGTGAATTATTATTAATGTCACTTATCGATTATATTCAGTACCGAATTACTTACGACTTATTTTTTATTGTGTAATTTATTACTTGGAGTATGAGGATAATAATTCGACTTATTCGTAGAACGATGTAAGGCACAAGTTTATTATAACCGCTCCAAGTTTAATACTTATTTAGGTATTTGAGTTGATACACATCAAAATATAAATTTGGAAATTTATCAGGTGAATTGATTTTTTAGCATTCATCAAACAAACGCACGAAGCGACACATAACGTTACGGAAAATCAAGCCGCAACTGTTGTAAAATGAACGTGGGGGCGCACGAACGCTTAGACAGCAACATAGTCGTCAAACCTCTGTTCTCTAAAAGGTTTTTTAGTAATCCAAACGAATGGTAATTGTAGAACAATAAGTTATGATTGTAGAAAATGCATTTCAGAACAGTACAAAACAAATCCTCAATTTTTGTCACTTTTGGACAATTGTGTGAGACCAGACATTGTCGTGAAGTAATTGGGAATTAATATTTTCTTTGGCGATGCTGATTTTGTTTCGGCTAAATGCGGCGTTCACAGTACGATTTTCTAAGAGAAAATGAAATCTGCAAAACTCCTTTAAAATAAAAATTATAGTTGGCACTAATTTTTAACTGCTTCTTGTCTTTTCAAAAATCATTCATGCTACGCGTACACATAACTTTTTTAAAGGTGTTGTCCCTGAACGGTGCTTCAGGTTTTCTCAAAACTCACAACAAAACTATTATTCTTGTATAACAAACAAGTGAAAAACTATTTATATAGAGTTGACTAAATTTATGAATATTTAGAATTTTAAAAAATTATCCCATCATCTTGCCTTCATAGATTTTGAAAAGGCATTCGATTCGGTTGAACACTGGGCCATAATACAATCTCTACAGAACAGCCGCGTAGATTACAGATACACGGAATTAATAAAATATATACATATATATATATATATATATATATATATATATATATATATATATATATATATATATATATATACAAACGCTACCTGTACAATCAAATTGCAAAGTACTACCAATTCGATAAATGTAGAACGAGGAGTAAGACAGGGAGACACTATCTCTCCAAAATTATTTACCCTATGTTTAGAAGATGTGTTTAAAAATGCGCTTTGAAAATAAAGGAATAAGAGTAGATGGGAAAAGATTGAACCATCTACGATTTGCTGATGACGTCGTGCTCATATCGGACAATGTAGAAGAATTAGAAGAAATGATAACAGACCTAAACGAAAAGGCCAAAGACATAGGATTAAAAATGAACAGAGGAAACTAAAATAATGATAAACGCTCTAGTAGATGAGATAGTTGATATACAGATTGACGGAAACTTTAGAACAAGTAGGAAGTTATATATACCTTGGACAATACATCTCACTACAATCGGATAATCAAACAAAAGAAATAGAAAGGCGAATAAAACTTGGTTGGGCCGCATTCGGTAGATGGAAAGAAATATTTAAAAGTAACATAGACCAAACACTAAAGACTAAGTTATACAACCAGAATATACTCCCTGTTTTAACCTACGCAGCAGAGACATGGACGTTAACGATAAAAATATGCAAAAACTGAGGTAGCGCAGAGAGGAATGGAGCGGGTAATTCTGGGAATCAGTCTAAGAGATAGGATGACAAATATATGGATTCGAAATAAAACAAAAGTAAAAGATGTAATAGAACATATATTTAAAGGGAAATGGCAGTGGGCCGGACATATTGCCAGACTAGAAGATGAAAGATGGACGAAGAGCATGCTGCAATGGAGACCAAGAATAGGCAAAAGGCATAGAGGCAGGCTCCCCCTCAGGTGGACTGACGACATCAAAAGAGTAGCAGATTACAATTGGATGCAGAAGGCGAAAAACAGGGACCAATGGAAGATGCTTGGAGAGGCCTACGTCCAACAAAGGACTGAATTGGGCAGATGATGATGATGATGATCCCATCAAATAGAGAATAGTTTTGAAATAAGCTGTTGCTGTGTATTTGGTCTTGTCTACGATCTTTTGCGCTTAGTAGTGGCACGGGCATTACCACCATCACGATGTAATAGAGCTAAGCATATTAGATTTTAAAAGTTATCGGTGATCGTTAACTGGTAGAGTGTAAGGTACTCATTAGTTCAGATTTTGATACAACCCAGTGCGTACATGTGTTTGTACATTTTTCTGTAATATACCTCAAGCTGTATATAGTCTTATATGTATATAGTCTTACGCTCAGTTCATATGGGCTCATTTCAAGCAGCTCTTACGTAATTTCAATTAATAGTCAAGAATCGTTCCGAGCGAAAGTAATCTTAAAGATAAAATTACTATGAATTTGAACGAAAATTATTCTTGTAACTACAAATATTTGCATTGCATATAATTTACATTCCTACAACAGTTTACTTTAATTTAAAAATTAAAAACAAATAATAAATTCAAAAAGTAATAGCTTAATATTTATTTCTGAAATAAAAAAGCTTCTCTGGATAAAGCCATTTTAATTTCTTGAAAGCTCTTTAAGGTACCTCTGTGTATTTTTTATTAGTACTTCCTTAAATGACATTTAACATTAAAAGCTCCTTTTAGGGTACATAAAAATAATTAAATCTGACGTCATTTAGGCTTATTCGGAGAGTACTCCGTTCTCCTCTGAGGTCTTCGTTTCATTTAAAGTAACAGTTTGCTAGTAATAGTCACGCATTATTGTAACTAATTTTATTAAAGAAAACTATATTTACTTAATGAAATACGTCTTTAAAGTGTCTATAAGTTGTGGATTAACTAACGAGTCGTTATGTATGAAATTTTTATATAATCCACTGATTTGCATACATAAACTTAGGAATAAGTTTTTTAGTCGCGGAACTGTTTATTGAGCAATGAAATGTACGTATTTTAAAAAACAATAAATTTTATTGCCAGCACACAACAAAATAATTCATCTAATTAGAAGTTACAGCTGGCAATTACAAAGTTACAATATTGCATGTAGTACATCTGTATTCCTACCCTTTTCAAACCTCTTGGTTAGCTAAAATATTGATTTAGGGTTAGTGTACTGCAATTTTAAGAGAAGAAATTAACTTAAAATAATATTTTACAAGTTGGATAAACAAATTAATAGGTTTTCGGGTATAATACTTGAATTTATAACATGTATTTTTATTTTAAAAAGTAAATCATTGGACATTGTAATTCTACATAAAATTTAATACTAAAATACCGACTAGAAGATAAAACATTCTTTTTATATTTCTAACAATTTTATGTATGTAGTTTTATTTATTGTTATTATAAAATTTGAATTTAGTTTAAATTCACATAGTAAAAAATATTAAGTTAATGTTATGAGGGGAAGATGATATGACCGTTAGCAAATTGTCCTAATTCACTAGGTCTTTTGGTCATTATACTTTTGAGTAGCCTTTCTACCAGAAGTTTATTATATAGTTTACTTCTGAGCTGATAATTATGATTAGTCCATCTTTCTTAGAATTTTTAGTAAACAGCGTGATTACTACATTGTTTATGAAGGAAATACGAAGATCCTTATGAAAAGTTTGATTAGACGGTTTGAAAATGATTTTGTATATTATTAATTCGTTTTTTAGAAATAATTGCAACTTTCTTTTTTTTTATAATAGACTTTATTGTCAGCTCAACAATTAAAATGTATAAATGACATGTTTAATAATATTACAAATAACTACTGTAAATGACACGACAAAACTATTTGTAACGTCTTGATTATTAATATTGTTAATGTTTAATCATTATGCTCTTCCACGATAACGATGTCTTGGGGTAGTCTTCGTTTTAGCCTAGTATGTATATTTCGCTTGCACATGTTGTAATAGGTGACCCCGTCGCACGCACTCGCGTTTTGTATAAACTTTTTAACACTTTCACAGATGTAATTTTGTACATATGAAACTCTTAGTTCGTAGTGTAGTTGGGTATTGCGAATAAACCAAGACGCGTTGACTGCAACTCGTAAAATTTTATTTTGGAGTCTTTGTATTTTGTTGATGTTTGTTTTTGACGTAGTACACCAAACCTGGCAAGCGTATAAGATTAAGGGGCGTATTAGGGTTTTATACAGTAATATGGTACACTCCGGCTTCAGAGATGACTTGCGATTAATGAGAGGGTATAGCTGACGCATTCTGTTGTTGGCCTGGAGTAGCTTATTGTTTATGTGGTAGCTCCAGGTTAATCGTGTGTCGAGGTGACCTCCAAGATATTTTACCGCTTGATCCCTGGGGTTCCATGGTATAGATTTGCCATCAATTTCGATGTTGGGCGGGAAGGTCTCTCCTTAGCGTGAAAATTTTGCTTTGGCATTTGGCAGGGTTAACTTGGATATTCCATGTTTTAAGCCACTTACTAATTGTATTCGTGGCGTGTTGAAGTTCTTGTACTGCAATGTGTAAGTTCGTGTTTTGCGTGATAATCGCCGTGTCGTCCGCAAACGTGGCTATAGAAGCTCCGGTTGCTGGTATATCTGATGTATAGATATTAAATAGCAGAGGCCCAAGAATGCTTCCTTGAGGAACTCCCGAATGTATAGCTTTGATATCAGATATGGCAGAGTTGACCTTAACAGCGAAGGTTCTATCTTCCAAAAACGAAAATATTGTAGCTTGCAGGTAACTTGGTATATTAATGTCAAGTAGTTTTTCATTAGACCTTCAATCCATACCTTGTCGAAAGCATTCGCAATGTCGATGAAGATGATTGTTGTATAGCATTTACTTTCAAATCCATTTTCGATTATTTCGCTAATTCTCTGGAGCTGATGGCAGCTTGAATGTCCTTTCTTAAAGCCAAATTAAAATTCCGGTATTATATTTTGGGTTTCTACAATTTTGATAATCGAACATGAATAATTTTTTCCAGAATTTTTGATAAAGTTGTAAGTAGGCTTATTGGCCGGTAGTTCTTAATATCTTTTTTATCTTTTCCCGGTTTTGCAAACATGATTATGTTCGCGTGTTTCCAGCTCCGTGGAAAGTATCCAATGCGAAGACACGCATTATATATAGATGCGAGGTATGCTATACATTTTTTGGTCAGGTGTTTAAGGACAATGTTAGTTATTAGGTCAAGGCCTGGTGACTTTCGTTTGGGCAGAGCAGATATGAATTGAGTTATTTCACTTGGTGATACAGGGTATATGTTTTCTGTGATAACTGGGCGATTGCGCTCGATATGATTTAGTACATGAAGTGCATGTGCAGTGCCACAGATGTTTGTTAGGGTAAAAACGTGTTCGAGGTGATCGGCAAAAGCTTGCGATTTTTCGCTATCAGTGTAGAGGATATTGGGTCCATTTGTTATGGTTGGTAATTCGTCATGTTGTTGCAGAATTCTTCTGGTAGTTTTCCACATGCCCGGATCTCCAGGGCTGATATCAGCAATATGCTTTCGGTATGACTCAATTCTGTATTCGTCCAGTTGTTTCTTAAGACGATGGGTGAGGCTATTTAGGAGTCTTTTACTTGGGATTTTTAGTTCTCAGCCATAGTCTCCTGGTTTGACTTTTGTCTTGATCAGTTTTAATATATAGCTGGGTGGGTAGTTATAGTTAGCGTGTATGATGTTTCGAGGAGTTGAGACCGATGTTTTGGCAGCGTCCGTGATTGACATGGTGATGCTAGAAATTGCAGTATCAAGGTCTTCAGGGTTTTCACACCTATATGGTTCATGTAGGTTGGAGTTTAGTCGCTCTTGGAAGTTGTTCCAGTCGATTCGTCCGTTAATAAGTCTTTGAGGAGGTTGTTTAATTTGTGGTGTGCCCAGGAAGGATATTAACACAGGTACATGGTCAGAGTTAAGTTCCATTACTACATTTTGATTTATCTGTTTTGGGAAATTTTTTGAAGAACAATATCTAGTATATCAGGTTGGTGATCTTCCCGATAAGGATAATACGTATACTCGTTCGGAGGCATAATTTGAAAGCCATATGTAGTTGAGTATTGTTCGAGTTTTGTACCCTCAGGGTTAGTAGCTCGACAACCCACATTCGGTGTTTGCAGTTGATATCTCCAATTACTAATATTTGGTCAGTTGTATTGAATAAGGTTTTATATCATTTTCATTAAGTTTTTGTTTGGCTGCCTGTACGCGCTATAGATGATAAGAGGGCTTTGGTCATGTAGTCTCACTTTGATTCCAATTGTTTCTAAAGTAGTATTTAGTATATTAGGGATACTTGCATGTTCTAAGTTTCTCTTAATGATGATGGCCACACCTCCTGAAGCTATTGTGGCGTTTCTGTCTTTTCGATATACATTGTATCCTGGTATTTTAAGATTATCGTGGTCTTGCAGATGAGTTTCAGTAATGCAGTCTATATCCACATTGTACTTGGCTAAAAATGAGATAAATGCAGATCGTTGATTTAAGATGCCATTTGAATTCCAATTAAGGATTGTTAATTTTCAATTGCTCTTCTGGTCTTAGGATCCATTGAGCAGCAGGGGTATCAGGGTAGTTGAAAGGAATGTTTTAATTTGGGGAAGAAAGGACGTTACAAGATCGACAATAATTTTAGTTATATGTGATAACTGAGAGGATTGGACTGGTTGTGTTGCTGCTGAGTTTGAGGAGATGTTGTTGACGTGTGGATTATTTTTAGTTTATCAGCGTATGTTTGCGTTGGGTTGACGTGAGAACTATTGGCAATTTTTCTATTTTTAAAGTATTTTTGTTGGAGTTCAACATGGTGACTGCATCCACGGTAACTCGCTGCATGATCGCCGCCACAATTGACACACAGTTGTTGGTTGCTTGGTGCAATCATTGTGATTGTGATTTCCAGCACATTTGACGCACCTTGGTGTGAGGGTGCAGTAATTTTTTGTGTGCCCGTAGCGTTGACATCGATGACATTGTGGTAAGCTGGTTGACTTTTTTCTCATTTCAACGGTCACAACTGAATGATATATTGACTTCAAGGAGAATATCTTTTTGCCCTCATCGTTATTGGTTAGGTCGACTGCACACACAGGAAGGGCTTTTTATCTCTTGTCAGTAGACGTGTTACATTGATGACAGGTAGTACTTGTAACTCAGTTTTGAGGTCATCAGTAGTCAGTGATAACGGAACATTTTTAATTACCACTAACAGAGGTTTTAGGTTGGGGTTTTGGAATGTATGATATTCAATTCCAATTTCAGAATAAAATTTTGTGAGAGTGCGGTAGTCGTTATCATCCGATAAGTTGAAGCGTAGCGAATTCGTGGTACACATTGTTGTAAACGGTTCTTTGATAATTTTATTAATATCTGCCACAAGAGCCTTGTGATTAATCGCATTGTGCAGATATATTGGCGGGATTTTAGGTCTATTAATAGAAGTAGCAGGTTCTGTAGAAGGTGTGTTAATTTTTTTGCTTGTGTTATCTTCGCTATCGTTTTGTGAGGCAAGTAGAATCTGTTTTGTGTGATTAGCTCTTTAGCTGACCACATGTATAGCTTTTGCACTTCATTGAGAGGCGGTGTTAATTCATCAAGTTTGCGCTTAGTCCGCGCCTGTAGACTCATTTTATTATCATTTAATGAGTTGTTGGCACTCTATATATTTGTTAATATTACTATGAATACTCACAGTGAAAGTTAAAGATTACAGTTTAGGCCAGGCGTGTTGCACTGATAACGGAGCGCGCGCGTTGCACCCACACCGTATCAATACTCGTACTCGACTCTGTAACTTTCTAGCAAGTAACCAAGACATTTATTTCACCTTTAAGCTTAGTTGGCCTTAATATAGTCTTTTAAGTAAGTTTTTGGTCTAAATGAACTCGAAATTAGTTCATTGTTTAAGTAGACACTGAACAAACTGCTTAAAATTTCTCTTATTATATATATATCTTATATATATTATATATATATATATATATATATATATATATATATAGACAGTTGTGACACATTTAGATAATTTTGCTGCTTTTTGGAGGCTTGTAAGGGTGGCATCTTATGATACAATTTCTCTGTCTCCAGAAAATATAATTACTGGAGTGGCTTTTGTGATAATATAGTGGTTGTATAGATTATGTAAAGGATATTCCCTTAATGTATACCAGATTTGATAAAATGATGCAATGTATACCTTAACGTCTTCTGTGTATCAAAGAAGAGAGAACAGATTTTCTTTTCTTCAAGACTCTCTTTGATTTACGATTCGATGATACTGTTTTTTTTTGTAAAGTGCTTTTCTCGGAAACCGGATTGATGTAGGCCATTTATAGAAACTATTTACCTTAGTCTAGCAAGTTTTGAATATTTTAGACACTGAATGTAGTAAGTTTATAGGTCAACATTTGTTTATTTTAATTTTTACACTGTTCTCGCTAGTGATTTTACAAATTACGTTTTCTTACAACAGCTTGCTAGCTTGTTTCTTTACTTTTGGGTCGGTTATCTTGGCTAAGCGATGTATAATATGTAACCTCTTCACTCATACCTGCTTCGTTGCTGGTACATAGTTTTGTTTGAGATTGTATATTATTTAAACCTTTATAATAATTGTTAAACATCGGCATTTGTTCCATTGGTGTTTGGCTTTGATAGGTTTGTAGTAATAACATGTTTGTAGCAGGGTTAAATAATAGTGCTTACATCATATTAGATGATTGCATAGGATGGTTATACATGTTATTGATTTGTCTGACTCCATTATTAATTAGCGGTCCGGATTAAAAAATTTCTTGTTAAGACATAAAATACAATTAAATATATTTATAATACAGTATTATTAAATACAGCTGACTTTATGTTACACTTTTCAAGTAACCCTTTAATAATTAATATTAAATAATTTGGGTCTGGTCTTAATCAACAGGCAAAATTTTGGAACATCTTTTATTAAATTTTATTAAATCGAAGTTAAAAGTCCATTTTTATACGTATAACATTTTAGTTTTCATATTTGAACTCGTGACTGAGTTGTAAAATGTTAGATTATATTTAAGTTTTTGTACTATCTACAATAAATTTAATCTAATAAAATCACGTGTGGTTTTTTTGTGAATAAGTTTTGTTAGTCAGCCGTATTATGTGTCGCATTATTTCATTGTAATTACATACTAGTTAAATCCATATCAACCAATTCTGGCCAGAATAAATTCTCTATAATGCTTCGGCAACACTTACCTTTCATATAAACTAGGTAGTCTACGTTCAAAAATGTGATATTTGCCAATCAGTGACATGTAACAAGCGCTGTAGTTCTTATTAATTTTTTGTAAATTTACTGTTTGAAATTTGAGGGCTGTAAATCAATTTTTTATGTTTTAAAATTCTAATTCACTAGCAAAAGGTTGCAGCTGCCTAGAACTTGTTGCCTCAGGTTTTTCAACTAAATCTTGTAAGCACGAAGAGCTACACATTTCACTAAAATTTGCCATTTGGGAAATTTCTAAGTGCTCCCAAGAACAAAAGCTTGATATTTGCGTTTTTAGTTGTACTTCCACGAATAATGCCCAAGTTTCCAGCAGAATCAACAAGTGCGCATAAAAACCTGTATGTTTTAGTGCTAACAAATGTTAAATATAATCAATCAAAAGATTATGCAACTCTTCAAACATAATTTCAAATATGTTTAAAATGTTTATCTTGTTTTTGTTTAAATAAATTTTTAAAGCTCTAAAATTAGAATGTGATATAATAACAAACCGAGCGCATGTAAATAAATCTAATTAACATATCTATTTATTAAAAGTGTATGCTCAATGTTAAATAAAGCAGTTACTAACTGAGAATTTATTTTCACATAAATATTAAACGCAAACTGTAGCCAGTAAAAAATAATCCTAAAAAAACAAATAATTAGAACTTCAACACAGTAAAATTTGCACCAGCGTTATTTATCCGAAAATGTATTCTATCAAATTTTAGCTGCATATGCAGCTAAACCTTTTTCAAAGCATAAAACATAAAAACAATTAATAGCGTTTTGCTTTTAGTTCCTCTAATCCATACGTCAAATAAATCACATAGAAGCTTTTTAACTATCAAAATGCAGTACCTATACAAAACTAAATTATAATGGTGAATTTTTCATACATAAACAAATTATTCGTTAAGCGTATTTGCCACTTTGTATGAGGTACATTCAAGTTATAACAACTCCGATTTTTTTTTGACAAACTTATCACACGATAACTGTAAAACTTTACATTTTTCACAACGTTCACGCCATGATTTTATGGTCGCTGTGAAGGCTTTTGTAAGGGTGTGTTTTGCTTGCTGGAAAATCGCTGATGCAATAGCGGCACGACTAGTAAATTTGCGTTCACAGACAGTGTCTTTGATCTTTGAATAGCCAAAAGTCGCTAGGGGTCAGGTCAGGTGAGTAGGGAGCATGAGAAATCACTTTAAAGTTGTCAGCATTTGTGGCATCCGCCTAGAGAACACTTTTTGCATTTTTAGGTCTTCGTGTAGAATTGTGTTCGACACTCATTCGGCGATCTTCCAAAACGAGTTTTTCCATTCGCTTGGTTTATTGTCACACGACGTTCTGCCTTTTTTGAAATGTCGCATCCACAAACTCACATTAGACACATCCATAACACCATCACCACATGTATCACTCAACTAGCGACAAATTTCAATCGGTGCCAGATCACGCAAATGGAGAAACGAATGATTACACGCTGTTCCTGTAATGAGAATGTCGCCATTTTAAGCATCAAAAACAGTCCCCACTGCCGCCGCTGCCACCAGAATCCTGTGTGCTGTGCAGTGCTGTCACGCACTCACAAAGAGTGCGTACGTTATATCACAATCGGAGATCTTGACTTTAACCGTTTTTAATTTGTATTTAATGTTTTATACGAGGTGTGGCAGAAAAGTAGTGAGACTGATTTTTATTTACCAAAGTTTTTATTTTTTCAAACATCAATGTTATCTCCTTCAAAGTAGTTCTATTGGGCAGCTACACACCGATCGAGACGTTGTTCCCACTGTTGGTAGCAGCGTTGGAAGTCTTCAACCGGTATAGTCTTCAGCATGTCCGTTACACTCGTTTGGATGTTTTCTAAAGTCCCAAAATGACGTCCTTTGAGGACATTTTTCAGTTTAGGAAAAAGGAAAAAGTCACAGGGACTGAGGTCAGGTGAATAGGGGGGCTGGGGAACCACATGAATGCTTTTTGAGATCCCTTTCGCATGTGCAAATGTTCAGTCAAAATTTGATGAACGGTAAATCAGCTCAAATTTAATTGTTCACTCAACATTCTTAATGTTAAACAACGGTCTGATCTCACAAGAGTGTTCACACGTTCGATGTTTTCGTCGGTTTTCAAAGTTGAAGGCCTCCCTGAAATTCCGCTGTTCCATTTTGCGTGACGCACAACCAAAATACAACTTAACTAATAGCAGTCACAAAAATCACGTAGTTAACGGAACGAGTTGAAACTCGCAATGAGCTATGGGAGGGTATTTATAGACGTGCTTTATCATGGACAGCAGCGTAGCATTACCAGATCTCTTGCAGTGTTGCTAGTCTCATTACTTTTCTGCCACACCTTATATATCAAGTAGTATGCAATGTGTACGGGTTTTTTTCCTAGTAACTTTTATTTTGTAAACCCTTTTTACGTCTAATCAACTTGAAGAAATCATATACAAACAAATTTAACTATAATTTTTAAATTTGTAATCGCAAACGCTCCAATTCCAAGTTAAAAAAATTTCTATGATAATTTGTCTTGCTGTGTTTATTGTAATAATTGTAAATAATTAAAAAGGTTATATTAAATTGTTGTGACATAGAATATCAATTATTTTTGTATGTTGCAGGAAGGCTCTCATATAAATGTCTTTTTTTTATAGAAATACGAGGGCATACATAATTTCTAAAAGTATAATCGATATTTTGATATCATTAAAAATCAAACTAGTGCTCTTTGACCTTAATATCTATTAGCATTGGACCTTTTTGTAAGTTTATTTTTGTGGTGTTTAGCGATTACCATCAAGGATTACGTTTTGTATCTCTAACTGACATTCAGTAAATAATATAACACAGTCATATCCTGATCTTGTTGAAAACAGTCCAATAACGATTTTCTTAGTATAACTGTATTAATTTGGCATATACACTACTTCTCATGGATGTATGGATACCTTATTAAAATTCTATTATACATTAAGTAACTATATTTTTTATAATAAATTTTGTTTTGTTTTACTTTTTATCATTTCCTTAGACAATATTGTTTTGAATGAAAATAATTAGCCACTTGTAGATTTTTCTTATAAATATCTGTTGGATCAAAAACTAGAATAAAAAATTATAATGCTTTTACGTCTTTGAAGTGTCGCTCAACACTTTGAATATTTTTTTTCGATTCTAACTCTTGTTTTACATAAAAAAAACTGTGCGCCGTCCGGAACTCCGACTTCCAAGCGCTCCAGTTTATTAGCAGACCACTTATTTCGATTTTTTTTTCATGTCTTGTTATGAATTTCTGTATTCAATAGATCGTGGTAAACATATCGCCATAGAAACTCGTTCAAGCATTTGTACTTTACATCCAGAAAGGCTATCAGAGTGTATCATTGCAGACAAATTAAGGATTTGTGCTTTGACGGTAAATCTTACATTACGTCAACAAGAGTAACATCTGATAAACCGAATCACCTCATAAGATTAATGAGTAAGCAAAATAGAAGATTAACTACTCTAGATATTACTGCAGAGTTACCTGGAGACCGTGATAAAACATCAGTCAGCACAATAAAACGGAGTCTTTAGGGGTAATCTTCATGGTCGTATCACGACCAAAAAAACCGTTGTTACGGTGTAGTAATAAATAGTTTCAATAGACTCAAAAACGTTATTGAACTAATAAACAGTGACAAAGCATATTATGGACTGACAAACTTTCAATCAAAAACGGAAAATCTTTGTGCGTCGGTCTAAGACCGAAAAGACGATCCAGAACTATTTTATTCTGACTGTCAAGCACGGGGGGAGTTTATTTTAATGTGGGAGTACTTTTCTTTGCTTGAAGTGGGGAAATTGGAAGTCTACGGCATTATGAGGAAAGAACATTATAAAAAGTTTGAATTGAAAATTCTATACCATCAGCTTTGCGATTAATTGAGAAGGAATTCGTGATGATGTAAGATAACAATCTGAAACATACTTTAAAGCTTTGTAAGGATTATCTAGCAAACCAAGAAAAACAAAAAATGCTCAAAATGATGATGTAACCACCACAAAGTCCAGAGTTCAACCCCGCATAGTTACTATGGGTTGAGCAAAACAGAATAGTAAGAAGGAGCATCCGACGTCAAAAAATTATCGTTTTTTTACATAGTTTTGTACCAACTAATTTTCAATGAAGAAAAAAAGTGTTTAAAGTCAGCAGCACCTGATTTATTTTTTGTTTACATTTGGATGCATTGTCGGAATGGAATTAAGGCTCTCATATGTTTGCTTTCTTACCCGGTCGTCGCACACCATCTCTGATGTGGGACGATGTGCAAGCACCGCGCCTAAGACGACCGCCATTATTACCCCTTGTTCGAATAAACGCAGGTACTCAATTATTTTTAGTGACTGAGTAAGCCACCCGCCAGGCATCAGAGAGCACCGGGAAGTAAAGCAGGGTCCTTCATCATCGCAGCCCCTCCCTCAACCACGGGACCACGCTGGCTTTTGTTACCTGTCGCTGTCTGATAAATTTACGCTTTTTTGTTTAACAATTGCAGAGTAAACATTGTTTAAAATATACTGGTTTATTGTAAACCAGTTTGCCAAACAACGTTATTAAAGTGCTTTATTGCGAATATGAGATCAAGCAAAGGAGTTTTAAATTGGTCCGGCGGCCAATATGTTGGCTCGCCGGAGGATGAATGTTGCATCCCACTATTGTTTATTGTTTTCATTAATTCTCTGTCTTTTGTCAGAGTTAACCTGGCTCCACATGCTACGTGTTTAGTTACTAGCTGATATAAATCTATTGCCTAAAGTACGGAAATAGTTTTCATATATTTTGTTTTTATTATTGTGACCTGGTAGATAGTATTGCCGAGATTGTAGTTGGTCTTCATTCTTCTACCGTTATAATTATAGTTTAAGGGTGATTTTTTTAGATTATTTGTTTTTTATAATGGCTTGCACGGGCTTTGTCATTAAGATGTTGCGTTACACGCATGGCATAATTTAGAATTCTTATAAAATTTCTGTCTGTGAACTCTACTTTCAACATCAACATCACATCTGTACATTAGTTTGAGGAAAAGTTTAAAATTTATCTTTGTGTGTTCCATTCGCCCATTCTAAAGTCGACCTATTATTAATTTTTGTTACAAGGGTTACTAACATTATTCCCATGTTATTTGACTAAATATGTACTTGATGCTGCTGCTGCAACTGCAGCATTAGAATGTATGGAATTACTATAGTTTAAATATTGAGTGTAAGTAACATTTGCTTGGCTCTAGGTGGAAAAACATTCTTTTTGTAATTTGTAGACAAAACAATCTTGATAATTGGCTAAATGATTCTCACTATAATTTTTCGTGAAATGAAATCGCTGCCAAATACTACTACATTAGGGGAGATTCATCGCTTTGACTGCTGAATAAATTGGCCTTGTTATATAATATATGTTTACATTTTGGCCGATCCGTGGTCGAAAAACAAGAGGAGTTATTCTTTCTTGTGACTTCCTGTTGAACATTCCAAATGTAGATCACATTGTGTTCTTCTCTTTTAAGCACATCCTTTAGTTTTTTCTACATTAGGAATCAAATATAAATTTCTAATTAATGCTTTGAAAAATTCCCCTGTTTCCTTTGGTAGCTGTAAAATATCGTCTGTGTGACTACCAAGGTTTTAATTATAACTATATATTTGTTTATAGTTTTTAATTACGTCATTGTGCCATACTTTTGGTTTACATTCATTTTTGGTTATTGTTTTGAGTAATCGACCTAAGGGTTTAATTATTATGATACAAAAATTGGCGGAGGTTAGAGATCTGTCTTCAAAACATCTTCGTTTTTTTTTGTTGCATTTGTAATGTTATAATGTCCTTTAACTCCTTGTTAAGAACATAGGGCTTCGACAGTATTCTTTTAGCGGGTATTATTATTTATTAAAGCTTTTCTCTCCATTCTTTCCTTGTTGTCTTAGCTTCATTGGTTATCACTTTTGGTCGGCTTGGTCTTTGTGATCCTTGCAGGTTTTAGTCTAGGGCTCTGTTCGTTATGTTGTTGTCCTCTCTCCGGAGTGTGTGCGTCCTGTCCAGTTTTATTTCTTCCTTTTATTTGTTAATGTATTGTTTTTTTCTCAGAAAATATCTACAGGTCTTCAGTGGATATTACTTTTGATCATGTAATACCCAAGATACGTTTCAAGCATCTATTTATAAAAGTGTATTTTATTGTTTAGAGCTTTGGCACTAAACGAGAATTTACATCCGTAGAGAAGGGTGAATTTAACGTTTTAACTAGCGTAGTATTAAAAATTCGGAGCTTGGTTTTCCTAGAATACTGTTCCACACCGGATGTGAGAAATATTTCTTCTTCTTCTTCTTCTTCTTCTTCTTTAGCCTTCTATATACTCCACTTCTGTATATAGGCCTCTCTTTTAATTTTCCATTTGTCTTTTGCTTTGCTAATCTCTGCCATGTTTTTCCAGTCACTTCCACTATATCGTCCGCCCATCGTTCCTATACTTTTTTTGTAGTCCTGGGTCTCCAGTTAATTATAATGTTCGCCTAGTGGTCGTGTGATTGTCTGGCAACGTGACCCGCCCAATTCCATTTGTTGTCAGTAATTATCTTTAATACATCTTCGACCCTAGTTCTCCTTATTTCTTTATTCCTAATTTTATCTCTGAAGCTTACCTTCAATATGCGCGCTCCATGCTTCGTTGTGCTACCGTCAATTTATTCGCCGAGTTTTTTGTTAATGTCATGGTTTCTTCACGTTTTATACCATTTTGGATATCTGACTTGAGTACGTATGAAAGCTGCCCATTCTAGTTTTATTCTTCTGTTTATTTCTTCACCTTGATTTTACTTTCCAAGTTTAATTGTGTGTCCTAGGCATATATACTCTGTAACCTTTTCTATCTGTTTTCCGTTTATTAGTATTTGTTCTTGATCTTGGCTCATAACCTTTGTTTTCTAGGTGTTTACTCTTAGTGCGACTTTCTCTGACTGTACCACCAATTCCTCTATCATATTCTGTAGTTCTTCTATATTATTTGCAATGAGAACTACATATTAGATGGGTGAGTATTTTGCCGTCTATATTAATTCTTCTATTATCCCAATGTAGATTTTTAAAACATCTTCCATTGCGAGGTTAAACTCCTCTTGTCATTTTAATTTTATTCGTGGAGATATCTTCACTTATTTTGATTGTCATGGTAGCATTGTTGTAAATATTTTTAATTAAATTGGTGTAACGGGAATCTATTCTGGTGTTGTTCATTGCGTTTATTATTGCTGTTATTTCTATAGAATCAAAGGCATTCCCGTAGTCAATGAAGGCTAAGTGTAATAGAACGTTGCATTCTGTACACTTTTCGATGAGGCTACGAATAGTTTGAATATGATCTGTGGTGCTAAATCCTTATCTGAAGCCTGCTTGTTCTGGTGATTGATACAGTTCAAATTTGTTTGTAAGGTGGTTGGCTATTATTTTGGTAAGTAACTTATACAGATGCGAAAGCAAGCTTATGGGGCGATAGTTTTCAAGTTTAGTATTATCTCCTTTTTTATGTATTAGTACAATTTGTGCGTTGTGCCATATTTCAGGTATCTTCTCTTCCATAAAGCACCGGTTTAGAAGCTTTTTTATACTTTTTAAAAGTTCAGGTCCTCCTTTTTTGATCAGGTCTACAGTTATACTGTTTTCTCCTGGGGTTCATTTTTCATTTTTGGCAGCGCCATTTCTATTTCGTCAGTTTCTATATGGGGGATGTCTTCTAAGTTAACGTTCTAAATTATCCTTTGTAATTGAGGTATATCTTCGAGTAATCTGTCATTTTTGGTTTCGTATAGGGCTTTACAGAATTCCTCTGTTCTTTTTTTAATGTCTTCTCTTCTAGTAAGTAGTTTGTCATTCTTGTTTCTTAGTTGGTATATTTTGGTCTTGTCTTTAGATCTTTTTGTTTTTAGCACCTTCATGTTCATATTGTCTTCCGTTGTCTGTTGTATTAACTTCGTTTTATATTTTCGTATGTCTTTTCTAATCTCTTTTTGATTTTTTTTTGTTTAATTCGTTATATTCTACCGTACCTCTTAACGAATTTCTCCTTTTTGTTATTAGTTTTTCAGTTTCTTTGCTTATTTTTTAAGTTGTATTGGGGATCTTTGCTTCGTAAAAACTATTTTTAAAGATGTTTTTATTGCTTCTGTTACCTTTCCTGCTTGTTGATCTAAACTTAGATGTTCTTGGTCATCTAGGTGTTTTATCTGTTTAGCTATTTTTAGTTTGTATCTTCCTTTATTTTGTATACACTCTTCACTATATCCTTTCTGCCTCCTTTATATTAACTTCTAGTCTAGCTCGCACTAGCCTATGGTCACTCCCTGTATTAAATTTATTTAACACTGATACATCTTTTATGTTTTGTTTTTACTTTCCTTATCCTATAATAAGGAAAGTAATGTAATCGGCGGAAATTTGACCTACCCAGTTTTTCACATTTGTGGACGAAATATAGCCTCAGGACACCAAAAAAGTTGGTTTTAGCAATTGGTCCGTGTGTGTGTGTGTCTGTCGGTCTGTCAGTAAACAGGATATCTCGAGAACTGTAAGAGCTAGAGACTTGAAATTTGGTATGCAAGTTACTTGTAGGTAGGGGACGCAGTGCGAAGCTTTTGGTAAAAATCGGCCGTGCCGTTTGGTCACAAGGTCGCAAAATCGGTCTCAAAGCGGTCGCGTATCTAAACGGTTGAAGATACAAAAAATTTATGAGAATAAAAATGATTTATTATCATGAGATAAACATGAATTTAAAATAAAAGTTGGTAAAATAGGAACTCGAAAAAAAATTGAAGCTCAGGATTTTTAATATACCGGGTGTTCATAAAATGTTTCGGGAAATTTATATTCCCGAATAGATCAGACCGAAACGAACAAAAAATTACAATGAAATTTTTTGATCCGAGGTCAAATAAATAAGTTATAGCCGATTAAAAATTAATTAAACGGACCAATCACAGCGCGCTCGGAGAGTTACTGGGCCGACTGCAGGAGGACGGGCGGGAGCGCTTGGCCGCTAGGAGGAAGCACGCAGGCGATAATGGCGAAGGCCGTGCGACCGAGCTCGCACGGTTATCTTCAGTGACATAGCAAAATTTTAAGTACGAGTCAATTATTGTCTTGTACTGTTTATTTTAATCAGCTTTCGAGTGTTGGACTCGCGCCTCGTCCTTTTTTAAATTAACAAATTTTTAGACGAGAGCAGCGCAGAGCCGAGACGATGGACACGGTATAATATATATAATAATAGGATAAGGAAAGCCGTGTGATGTTCACACCAGATTTTTTGTTTGTTATTTTGTAATCTATTTGATTTTTAGTTACTCTATTTGGACTTATCTATGTTCATTTCCTGTAGTTTTTCGAAAAAGGTATTCATCGCATATAACTGCTTTTCGTGAAGAAAGTTTGCTAATTTTTTTCCTCTGTGTTCCTATTTCCTAGCCCAAATTTTCCGATAAATATATCGTCGTCTTTCTTCTTCTCTCCAATTTTTGCATTGCAATCACCTATTATTACTGTGCACTGTGATTTTCATACTTTTAGTGCCAATGTTATGTTTTCTTTTACTAATTCCGTCATTCTCTCTTCGTTGCTCAGAGTTCTTATATTATAGGTAGCGATATACATTTATATTTGTTTCGCATTGATTCTTGTGGCTTGGGTTTCTTTAGTCGAAATTTTGCCTCCCCCAGAATCCTGGAGGCCGACTGCTGCTGTAGCAGTGTGGGATTTCGGTACTTTTTCCCTACCCACCTGGGGTAATTTCGTTTCTAAATTCGACATATTTACATAGATCATCATAAGGGGTATTTGGCCATTTAACACACCGTGCTAGCCCTGCATGTTGGTGTGTAGGTGGTAATCCTGCTAACTCGGACTGCGTATACCATGTTGTCTTGATAAGTCAACCTTTGCCATACTATCTACGCGCTCCCACCTTGACCACGTAGGGGGAGGTTAGCCCTCATCGGTTGTATCAATCAATTACTATCTTAAAGTCCTCTTGGTTCTTTCGTTTCTTATTCCGTTAGGGTATGATACCCTCGTCCGCAATTTGAGCCGTTGACTGGTTTTCACCCGTGACCCTGAGATGGGATCCTTACAGGGTGCTACCAGCCGGGCCAGCTAAACCCCGGCTTTTTTTTAGAGAGGTGTTACTCCTCTATCACTCGCCCTTTGTTCTGGCTTGTGACAGGCAAAGCCTAAATCAATTCTTGGATGCAGGTTGGTGGGCGCGGAGGCGACATAATATATAAAAACGTTCAATGCCGTTATGACAATTAAAAGGGGTAAACCGCGACCCATACGGAACACCTTGGTGTAAATTTAATAATAATAATAATAATAATAATAATAATAATAATAATAATATATGCTGGCTCGGGGTGTGGTAAAAAATTCCATAACAAGAAATACAATATAAAATAAAATAAACTGAATATATAAAAGCCCCAAGCCAGACTACATTCATTTTAATGTGATGAGGAGCGCAAAATAATTGAAAAACGTCCAAATCCCTTACTGTTATCTGATAAGCTTATGTGCGACCTCAGTAATACGCGCAATTTCGTGTAACCTTGGAGCGTTCGGCACCATCTTGCGGTCACTGTGAGCGGCCCCGGGGGCGAATCCTAGGTACAGGAAGACCCTGTCAATGTTGAGGCTGGTCTTCGTTAATGTGGCTGTTCAGGCGGGGACATGCAGCGGCTCCCGCTGTTGTAGAACTGAATTTGATGCACGCCGGAATTGAAGTTATTTAGGTTAATTACCAGCGTGTGAAGCGATGGAAGCTCTCGCAGCCCTAGAATGGTATCAGGATGCAGGATGATATGGTGATGCTGTGGTTTTTCGTCCTAAGGCATACGAAACTGCTAGTTTTTAAATCATCACGAGGGCTACGCCATTTCGGCTCGTTGGCTACTCTAGTGAGAAATACATCTTTAGTTTTATTTATTCGGGTTTCTATATCCGTTTTTTATCCACTGTTTGGTGTTGCCATAGAGCTTAGATAACAAAACCTATCTTACGGATTTAGTTGTTTTTTTGTCAATTACTAATTTCTCATTTGATGCTCTCTCATATTCACTGTCTTATTTGTATTTATTGTTAGCCTTGCTATCCTTACTTCAGATTTTAGTTTTTTAGATTTTTAACGGTATCATTATAAGTTTGATTGATTAGGATTGTATCATCTTTATAATTTAAGTGGCTTGATCGTTTATTTAAGTACCATTGTATTATAAAATGAGTTCGATTTGTAACATTTCTCATAATATTTCTCAATACCAAAATAAAAAGTACAGGAGATAGTAAGCATCCCTGCTTGGCCCTACATTTTACTTGATAGTATCTTCTAAAAGTCTTATATGTAACACTAGAATTGTACAATTTGTAAAGTTCTTTAATTAATCGTATAATTTTTTATGGTGCCTAAATAGATCTTATGCTTTGAGTCTTCTTCATTTAAAATTATAAAAGTTTACGTATAAACCATTGCATTTAAAATTTATTGATTATTTATATTAAAATAATGCAGCTTATGTGTAAAATTTTTACCTTAAATAAGGATGCATTATGGTAAAGCTATGTAAAAATTTAGCAAAGCACAATTTGCTAGAAAATACAAAATGCCGTTTTACTTTCATGGCTCAACAAATCAAGATTACGTTACAGCTACTAGCAAGGAATTGTAGTATCTCTGTCTTTTATAGTAGGATAAGTTATGTATGCATTTATATTTGTTTGAGAAAACAATTTAAGAGGCTTTATTTAAAAGCGGGGTATGTTACCTTGAGTATGCGTATATCTCTATCATGTTATGTGAATAACTATAAATAAAAACCAATAATCTAGTCGAACGCCAATTGAATTATATCTATTTATACGAGAATAATTCGGAAAGAAACATTCGTTTGAACATGCGCAAGAAATAGACGCATGTCCTGTGTCGCAGTATTTCAGTAGGTAGTGAGGAGTGGGAGAAAAATGTTGTATTGCAGTTTACTCGTCTGTTAGGACAATTGAAAATTAAAAATTATACGATATTTGTATGTGAAAAATTTGTCGCAAATTGTAATATAAACGGATCAAATGTGCTGAGGGTGTCGTACGTTAACGGCGTAATATGTTTCAAGATGGACGTAAAACATGCATAATAAGGCAAGAAGTGCCTGACCACCTGTAGTCCGTGATGAGCTTGTGTAGAAAACTGAGAAAATGGTCCGATATGCACATGGAACTGTGGCTACTTGCTACGCACCACGTTTGACGATGATGCTGGGCTTCAAGATGCTACATTCTCAAGTGGGAGAGTTTTTTGTAGAAGAAATTTAAATTTTATGAGAAGTTACGACAAGTGCTTTGATTTCTCATGTGTATAATAAAGATTTTGTATCTATGCGTCTGTTATTAATTGACCAAGCAGAGGTTTCTTTAAGAATTGCTATTTTATATAACAAAAGCCAACATAAGATCATTTTATTTTACAGTAAGTCAATTTAATATTATGTTTTGTAAAAATTAAAATCAGTATGTTTATGATAGAAAGAAAAAATGCATTGCATGGTGGAACAATGAAATAAAAGAAGAAATACGTAAGAAGAAATATACCTGGAAAGAATATCTTAATAATAGAACGGAACAGAAATACATGAGGTACAAGAAATAGAGAAAAAAAAATATATATATATATATAATTTATTTCTTTGCTTTGTGGTAATAAGCCTTTGATTGTGCGCCAAGGGAGGTCTTAAAAAAAGAAATGTCAAAGCAGCGTCATTGAGAGCCATTAAGAGCAAATAATTGGGTATTTAAGGAGTTCATAACTAACAATGGGGTACGACAGGGTGGTGTATTGAATCTTTTGCTGTTTATTACTTTGATAGATAATAATAATAATGGTAAGGCTCTACGCCCTGCGTGGGAGCACGGCCTGCGAACTGAGAGGTTAAGGCTCTCATACGTTCGCTCTCTCTGCCCGGTCGTCGCGCACCATCTCTGATGCGGGGCGATGTGGCAAGCACCGCGCCTAAGACGACCGCCATTATTACCCCTTGTTCGAATGAACGCAGGTACTCAATTGTTTTAGTGACTGAGTAGGCCACTCGCCAGGCATCAGAGAGCACCGGGAATTGAACCCGGGTCCGTCAGCATCGCAGCCCGTCCCTCAAACACGGGACCACGCTGGCACTACACTTTGATAAATAAAATCTCAAAAAAATGTTAACGGGAAATAAGTGGAGCCAAAATAGGGGTAAGGCAATTGCGACCAGTTGTGATTAAAGAAGTGGTCTATGTCTATGATTTAGTGATACTAGCAAACACAGAAGATGATTTACAAAGGAATATAACAAGCTGGAATAAGACAATAAGTGAGTATGGCGTGCAGATAAGTATAGATAAAACTGAAGTTATGATTATAAGTAAACTGAAACAAACGACAACTATACACAAATTGGCAATTTTAAATATTTGGGATCGATAATTAATGCACAAGGACACTTACCTCAAATGAATACAAAAATAAAAGCAGCAAATGGACTCTACTACGCTCTTAACAAAACGTTTATTAGGAAGTCAGCATAGAAATTAAAGTTAAAAATGTAATAGTGTGTTTACGCCTGTCATAATTTATGGCAGTAAAACGTGGGTGTTAGATGACAAAGCTAAGAGTAGGTTACGGGCCAGTGAAATGAAATCTCTAGCAGCAGCAGGGGTTACTAAAAGAGACAGAATTAGCAAAGACACAATTCGTGGGTGGTTTAAAGTGAACTCACTGGTGAATACAATTGAAAACGGACTGTTAAGATGGTGGGCTCATTTTAAACAGTGAATAATAGACAGTGAATAAAATATGGAAAATGGGCGTGGGCAAGAAAAGAGGAAAGGGAAACCAAAGAGAACTTGGAACGAAGCATTGAGCAAAATACTACAGGAAATGGAGCTAAATTGGAGACAAGCTGATACATTAGTGAGGGACAGACGTAGGTGGAGAAAATACTACAGTTTCACACCTATACATCGTAAGGTAGAAGAGGATGGATTATGTATGTATGTATGTATGTATGTAAGTATATATAATTTAACCAAGCTCAGAGAATCTCATTACTTTTTTGCTGTTTGTTCAAAAACTTTTCGTTTACTATTTTTTACAAAAATGTACAATTGGTCTTGTTTACATTGTTCATTAAACGCTTCTCAAATTTAAATACTTTCTTTATTCGCCAAATCATAGGGACACTGTTGTTTTAATTAAAGCAAACTAATTTAGCTGTGGTGAAACTGTGCGTAGCGGCTCTTATGCAAGCGCTTTTAATTGTAGAAATTAAATTACTGCCGGCGTTGCTCTTACAGCCTGCGAAAACAGGCAAAAAGTCCCTCCAGCCAACTTCGCGTGCACTTGCGCTTTATTTGATTATGAGTTCTGGAGTTTTAATGCTCTCTCGGAGTTCGCCGGCGCAGTTTTATTATTTTCGCAGCGATACGATCGCGATTCCGCTGAATAGGCATCGTGGCGGCAGCAAATAAAAAATGCGGCGATACGCGCGGAAAGCCGCTACTTTGTTTATTTCCTGGGAACGACAAATAGAAGCACAATGGCCCGTAATAGCTTATCGATTCTTCATGTGAAACCTGGCCATTCTGCCGCATGCATGCTCGGTTGAATGCCCAAGCTGGCTTCAGCTAATGTAAGTACAACAGCTACATCGATTTTTCAGCAGGCCAGCTTTAACCAACCGCGTAACCTGCCGGTTAATTTGGGCGCAAACTGTGATTTTTGGGAAGTATACGTGACGGCGGAGCTTCAGGCCGGAGTTCATGGCCGAACCGAATTTAACACATAACGGCGAGCTTTAAACTGCTATCAAACCAGCATTTGATGCTCCAATGCTTAATTTTATTAGCAGGACAGGAAAATGCTTTTTAAGTTTTTGTAGTAGGAGTTGCAGTTAAAAATAGCTAATTTATAAAATGGTCCGATTAAAACAAAAATATTTTTGCATTTGCATTGCATTTTTAAGGGCAAAATTTCACACAAAAAGAAGAACACATAAATGTGAAATAATTATCTTAAATTAATTTATTATTGTAATATTTGTCTAAAATCGAGTTTTTATGATGCCATACTGCCAATAGCATAGAAAAAATAAAACCCGTTTATTAAATTTTTCTATATTGATGTGTTATTGAAGTTAACCATACGTAGGTTCCGCTTTGAAAAAAGGCATTTCAAAAAGATGTACTTAAAAAGTACGCCCAGCTTTGTAGAAAAAATCTAATATACCGGCTATTTCTGTAAAAGTAGTACAAGCTTTTCGAAGAGTGTGTATAGGGAGAAGCCTTATAGTAGGATACGTGAATTTCATTCCGAATTGCTTTTACATTAGCTACTTGTACGTTACGTGACAAATTATCTCCCATTCTGTTTGAAAACACAAAGGCTCTTTGGAGGTTGTAACAGCGCTTAGGTAAATTCAGGTCATGAAAAATTTATCTTTCCCTACGATTTTTGTACCGCAAAGGAAATTATTTGTACCTAGCTCTAAAAGGCTAACCATACAAGTAACGTTTTTAATTAAGAAAGGTAACCTTTGTCTAATAATTGGGTTTTCAAAAAAGTATATAGCTCACTAAGTCTTTATTTTTAATTTAAGAATACTACATACAGGCAGGTCTAGGGTTAACAAGTTTTTACAGATGTTCTGCGCTTGCAAGATCATAACAAATAGCATTGCTGACTTTTTTTGTTATGAGCAATGCAAGCCATAATAATTTTTGGAGACAGATATTCTGGGTGGTTCTAACACGAAAAATTTAACACTAATAAAACTGGTAGTTATTTTAATAAGATAAAATATTATCTAACTAATTTTATTGATATGCATCACTAACCATCTAGTTCAGTCACTAATTGTCACAATAATTAAGGGTATGAAACTACATTGATGCAAAATGATTGGTAAGAGTCAAAGAAAATGTTGACACAAATTCCGAGAACTTGTTTGTCTGTCTGTATGAGTTGTCTGAATTACTCTTCCATAATCTTATTAATATCAGACTTTAAGAGAACGTTTAATGAAACCTTGGCGATATTAAAATTCATTATTTTAAGAAGATCGAGATTAAATAGTATGTTTAAGAGAAAAAAATCTGTGATTTGACAGTGATATCGAAAATTAGATTTTATAATTGGAAAAAACCGGTTTTAAAGTTGCATTCGGAGAATACAATTATTATATATCATTAGAAAAAATCTACAATAAACCAATGGTCAAAAGACTCATAACAATTACATTTATGTTCTTGTAAAAATACATATATAATATTGACACCTATGTAATCACCAAGTTAGAAGTATAAAATTCCTAAAAGACGTTACATATTGGTTATTTGTTAAAAAAATTGTTTTACTTTATCGCTAATGGAAAATATTTTACTATAGAAAAATATTTAAAACGTCATATTATTTGTAAAAAATTTTACTTCGCAATGTTGATAAGTAAAAATTTGTCATAAAATCAATACATATATTCTATAAAAGTGATAACTTTTGTTTGTCACCAAAAGAATGTTGACAGTGTTGTGATTTGCAAGATAATGAAACATTGTATTTAGAATAATAACAACAGATCTCAATTTCATAATCATTTTGAATGACAACCATTTCTCATACAAATTAATGATGAGAAAAAAAATTTAATTTTTTTAGTTTATTTACCATTACTTGAAAAGGTAGTATATCACTGTAAAGATATTCCAGTATAAGGGCATTACTTTAAAAATTTGGACTTGGTGACTGTCAAAAATTTTTATATTTATATCTTACACAATTATACTTAATTTCATTGCAAAACCTACTACTCTGACTTCAGTATTTTGTTCAGTGTTACTATTATTTATATTTTTCTGGCAGAACACACAATTGGTGGAGCTTGTAAACCCTAAAGACCGCATCCTCAGGTGGTAAATAAGAAAACACTCGGTAAATATACTAGTTAGAAGGGAAATAAAATACCTCTCGTAGACCAACAGGTATCAGCAGCGTCTGATCCAGAATGGACAGCTTGGCAAGCATAGTGCAAGCACTCACCCAAAAAAATATGAATTTAAAAACTAAATTATTCTAAGCAGGTAGGGTTAGAAATACACAATCCCACATAAGTTACCCGGTCTGTGCCACAGATTCTTGGGAGCAAGTGCAAACACTTGCCAATACGAAATATAAAGATAACCAAATTAAACGTACATATAACATATGTACAATAACAACAGATAAAATGTTAGAAGAATTAAAGGAGGAATTAAGGTACCAATGAACTATCAAAAATTAAGAAAGAGAGATGAACATCTAAAACTAATATCTGAAAACTTCCTGTATTATAAAGAAAAAAGCGATTAAAAAACAACGTACAATAGCCTTGAATAAGTTACGACGTTATATACTGCCAGGAACCATAAAATAATGCGTATAAAACTAATAGTTAATACACAAAAAAGATAGTAACGTTCAAAAAACAAAAAGTAAAGAAGAAATAATTAATATAATAAAGAAAAGTAAGAGAGGAGTTTTACAAAAGTTAAAGAAAATATTAGAAGAAAATTAAAAATAAAAGTAAAAAATATAAATTCTGAGGTTGTAGTAGAAATAGACAAAAATTAGGTGGTAGTAGTCCTAAAAAAATTTAAAAGAAATATAAGGTACCAAGAGAAAACGGGATCACAACCAAATTATTACTTAAAGAAGAACCCTACTCAAGACTTTAACAATATTATTAAATAAATATCATAAGAGTGGAAGTCTAGTATCTTTTCGTCACAATTATACAAATTAATGACTGAAATAAGAATTTGCTAAACTTAACAGTAAATTGTAAAATTACCAACAAATTGAATAAGCGAATTTCCGACAGGCTTACAGTACGACAGATCATGAACCATAAGGACGTTAATAGAAAAATGAAATGAATACGGCTTACTACTGTACGTAGCCTTTGTAGATTACCAGAAGAGAAATGATAGCATCGAATTATGGCCAACGAAAAATGGAACGCCGATTAATCGAGTGGATTGATTGTCGGTATGCTCAAAGAATTTATAACTTATATCTAAAATCGGAAACTTTGCTACAATTATATCGCAATGCACAACCCACACCAGTGAAAAGAAAAGTGACGCAAGGAAACTTATTGAGCCTAGAGTTATTGATAACAACTTTGGGAGACATTTAAAAAATTAGGTTACGTCAATAAAGGTATTCTCAGACAAAAGTTGGAAAATGCTCAATTATCTGAGGTTTATAAATGACATTTTGTCGATGATACAGGGTGTGAAAGAACTGTAGACGATGGTCTGTGAGTTAGAACAATAATTAAAACAGATAAGCCGCGTCATAAATATGCAAAAACCAAAATAATAAGCACCTAAGAAGAACAGAGAAATATAGACTTGAGCAACTGCCAAATATAATATGCAAATGAATATATACAGGTTTTGTATAAAAAGAATAAGACGAAATTTGGGAAAAAATATTAAAGATATCTATACAAACAATTAAAACTCTTCAAAATAGAACCCTTGGGCGTCGACACACTTCTGCCAGCGAGTTTTCCACTTGGACGGAAACCTGGAAGTCTTTTTCGGAATACTCTTTAAGCAGCGCATCGAAGCCGCTTGGATCTCTGCTACGGTCTCATAGCGCTGTACTTCACTATGGGGACCAAGAAAAAGTCCTTCGGAGCCAGATTGGGAATGTAGGGGAGCCGGGGACGCGTGACAATGTCAACATTTTCAGGACAAGCTTGGCACAGATTTTTCTAATCTGTAGTAGCTTAAATACAAAAGGGTATGTAAGGGCAAATGTTAAACATAAAACTAAAAGATAAAATAGGCCTTAAAAATATTAGACTAAGTACTAAATTTGTATGATACTGCACCGTTGAAAAGGGGATGGGCTGTTCATACAGTGAGACAGGGTGGTAACAAATAAATTAAAAATACTACAATGGAGATCATGGACAGCAAAGAGGGGAAGAGAACATCTACAAATGAGATGGATGGATGACTTAATGAGAATTTTCGAATTTGGTTGAATAAGAAAAACCGCTGTTATATCGAAAGTGATAGCATAGATAAAACACATAGACACTCATACAAATATACGCAATTTATATATATATACGCGCGCACACATACATACACTTTCTAAATACTTTTAGACTTTTACTGCAAACGAATATTGATTTAATTGTTAGAGTAAGTTAAAAGAAAATAAATATGTTCTTACTTATATACATACTTTGAAGTATGTGTTGTTTACTTCTTGAGTAACGTCGTTGTATTATTTTTGTATACAGTCTTAAAATACCCACGCAGACAAATTTCTTTAGTCTCTTTAAATAAATAAGTGGATAATTCCATTGGTAAAATCCTTCCAAAGCTGAAAGCCCCATAGCTCTTAAAGAAAAATACCCTTTCACGTTCCAAAAAATGACAACCCCTAATCAAATTAATAAACGCAGGGCACAGAAAAGCTTTGCAGTTGTTTCATCCCGGCGGAATCCAATTTTGCAAAAAAACGTTCCGTTGCGGGATTCAAACAAACACAAAGCTGCAGAAACAGCGAGCAAATAAATCAAAGAAGAACTTCCAAATTGGAAACGGGGACGCCCGAAGGCAGTTTTTCGCTAGCATGCACCGGGACCGCGCGGCCGCCGTTTGCCGCAGCGGCTGAAGTGGCGCATAGTTTTCGTTTGGGGGCTTGCCGGACTGCGCCGCTGTTGATACGGCCCGGCCTCACCTGCTCGTGGGAATGGACATGAATCTGCGCTACTTGTTGCTGCAGAATCGATTTTATATTAAGGGCACGCGTTGCTCCCAACCTGCAATTTACTGGTACAATAATGGGGAATAATAGCGCGAAGTAGTATCATTTGCCGCTGAAGGTCTAATTCCCCCTGCAAGATGTACCCGAGATGTATTGCCCTTCGTGAAGTTGCCTCGTTACAGCACGAACAAGCTTTAAATGCTCGACTCTCACTATGTACAACGCAAATGACGTATACAGAGAAAGGCCATAAATTTCTATTTAGAACCATTAGGAAACTTGTACAAAGGAACCAGAGCAACTTATATGGCAGATAATATCAAATGTATAAGTTTTCTTCGTATTAAAAGATATTTATGTGCAAGAGTACGCGATTTATCAAAAGAATGAATTTAAGAATTGACTATAAAATCAAACTACACGTACTACAATAATAAACTTTTAAATGATAAAGAGATGTAAACAGTTAAGATGAAGAAAATTAGATGATTTTCCTGTTGTGCGGAAAAGCATATTTGTGGTACATAGAAGTTTTGCTGCAATATCATCTAAAATGGTTTAAAAACTATAATGAATACGAAGGGTATCAAATAGAATTGTTGGGTCAAGTTGCTTTTTAAATATTTTTACATTATTCTCTTGCAGAAGTGGTTGATAGGGGGATTCACACGAGTTTTTAGTTTTTTGCTTTGTAAATAGATATCAATGGCTAATGTTTGGTTTTTAACAAATTAGGACGCATTAGTCGTTTCCGCTTTATAACGGTAATGTTGGCTTTACTAGTGTAGTCCTTTAGGTTCAAATACATTTGATTACACACTTCGTAATATTACATTATTAAGTAACATCTTTAATCTCCTACTAATTGACTAGATTAGATTGCCCATTCTCAATTCAGTGTACATTCTGTTAATTACAATTCAAGTTAAATGTCATCAGTATCACACGATTTAAAGTGAAGTAATGAATAGAGTCTGGAATATATAATAAATTGCTCATCAGGGTTCCTTATTTCTTAATTTTATTTATAAAAATAATTAAAAGCCCTGTTTTGGATTCTTAAGTTTTTGGGATACTTTAATAAATTTTATTTTTAGTAAAGAAATAGAATTTAAATACCTTTATAACATCTACCAAGAAGGATCATTCGATATCTATTTACACTTCGCTCTATTGTTAAGAGATTAGTAATATTTTAAGGTAATCCTGGATTACTTTTGGACAAGTACGCATTTTAACATGCATTTAAAAGCAATTAGGAAGCTTAACTTTTTCCAACTTATAGAAAATAGAATCTATAACAGCCTTTATACCTATTGTGTTAGAATATATTTACCAGCCCAAGTAGTAGTTCCATTTCATTTGGCTTTAAACAACTTGTAGAGTATATTTCTCTGATTTTAAGTGTTTATTTTGATGATAAAGTCACAAAATTTAAAAGTTTCTTTTTCTAATTGAATTCATTGTAATTGTTTAGCTCACGTTTTAAATCGCGTAGCTAAAACTGTTAAACTCGAATATAATTTAATTAATAAGTAGTTTAGCTTTGAATGTTAAAAAGATTTTTATTAAAGCACCTTTTAGACTTCAAATGTTTAAGGAAAACTACCGAATCAGGAAGTTATGATGGTAAAGAGTTAGAACCAGAGCCAAATGGGGTACCTAGTTAAAACGTAGTGGTTTAATTACGACGAATTACATTAAAATCAAATATGTCGTATGCCAGTTGAACAAAGTTCAGATGCAGTTAAAAATTGTATTAAGTATTTTAGAGATTCAACAATTAAATAGCAGTTAGCTCATATTAAATCAAATTTTGCTTGCACCGCAACTGCCATTTAAAAATTAGAAAAGCGAGAACGTTTACTGTATGAACGATTATTTATTTAAATATAACTAACGATGTATTAAACGATGAGCACAGAGATGATCTAGAATTGGATTCAATTACAATATGAGCATTTAAGTACGCACATGTTAGTTTTGCAAAGTTGAATGCATATTTTCAAGCTATAAACATTTGTTAAGCAATTAAGGGTAATGTTTAACTATTGACAATTTAAAAAATAAGTCCCATAGTAAAAACGCATCATAACAATTTATGTTAATCATATCTTCATGTTTATAGAATATTCTTGTACTTGTTTTGACTTATTAAAAATTTGCTTATACTGTTTTTGTATAGGTGTACATGTAATATAGGTGTTGATATTGTAAGTAATTATTTAAAACGTGCACTTTCTTTTTGCATATTTTAGTGCATATTTTAACTGTTCTTAGGGCATATTAGCAATAATATTTTATACATTTCTTGTGTATATATTTCAAGCTCTAGTACTAAATATATATTATTGTAATAAATAATTGACATTGTAAATAAACTACATTGAAAACACCAAATTGCAATAATTGAATTACACATTCATTTTATAGCGCCACACATAAAAATTTAATACCGTTTTGATTCCAAAAATTTCTTACGCCTTATAAGTATAAAACAAATCAAGTAAAACAATATTTATTCAACAAAAAAATATTCAGAATTTTCCTTTTGTAACACTACTAAAAGTTAAAATCGTTCCAACATTAAGTTAACCCGGCCTAAATACTAAAATCTAAAGGGAGTACAAATAAGTCTCCGCCGTTTTTTTTTTAATAAAATTGAGCATTTATAGTGAAAGAACAAAACCTTTATGTTTTGTTCAAAGTATTGTCTAACGCTCGCCACTATTTTTTCCCATCTTTCTGGCAACATACGGATACCGCGTTGGAAGAACGCGTCATCTTTTGAGGCTATCCACGAATACCCAATTTTTGGTATTTTCATATGATGTGAAGTGCTGCTCAAACAGGCCGTGGGTCATCGATCGGAACAAGTAATAATCGGAAGGTGCAATGCCTGGTAAATACGGCGGGTGGGGTAGGACTTTACAATGGAGTGTTTCCAAGTACGTTTTGACCGGCGCCGCAACATGTGGACGAGCATTATCATGCAGGAGAATAATTCTGGCATCTGGAGTAGTAGCGGGCGCGTTTTTTCTTCAGGGCTCGGCTCAATTTCATTAATTGTGTTCGGTAGAAAGCCCCAGTAACGGTTTCGTTTGGTGTGAGTAACTCATAATACACGACACTAAGCTGATCTCACCAAATACACATAAATTTTTTCCATGAATATTCGGCTTGGCTGTCGATGTTGAAGCATGGCCACGTGGTCCCCATAATTTCGTCTTCTTTGGGTTAATTTTTCATCAACAGTGATTATACATTGCAAAAAACCTTTTTGTTTATGTTTGGTGAGCAGCATTTACATGTGCAAAATCGGCGTTCAACGATTCTCGGATTTAGTTCATATGAAACCAAATTTTCTTGCTTTGAATCGTTATCAACGATTTTAAACGATGTGAAATTAATTGTTGAGTCACTCCTGATGCAAGTGCAAGTTCTTCTTGCGTTTGGCAGGAATCTTCCTCCAATAATGCTTCAAATTCGGCGTCTTCGTACACTTTCGGGTTTCCGCTACGTTCTTTGTCTTCGACGTCAAACTCATCATTCTTAAACTTATGAAACCACTCAAGACAACTTCTATCACTTAAAGCAGCCTCACGGTATGCTTCTACAAGCAATGGATGCGCCTCAGCTGCAGATTTCCTCAAATTAAAGAAGTAAATCAAAAGTTCCCGCTAATGTCGCTTATTCGAATCAAATTTCGACACGAAAAAAATTATATGGTGCTCATACGAAATTGATAATATTTTAAGGTTATGGTGTTGCCAGATGTCCAACCTTACGATATGATGTTTTACATCTGACAATTTGAAGCATAACTTACTAGTGGGGTCATCTTTTGTCAAACGGAGGAGACTTTTTTGTAGTCCCTTTATCATCAAATGATGTTATGCGTAGAACCTTGAAGATTCTGTACACTTGTACTGTACACAGAATAACTATTTTCTCTATACAATTTAAAGACTATGACAATTAGAAAATTTGGTAAAATTTTTCTCGTCCTATTTATAGATCTAATCTATTATCCTTAGATTACTATATATTCTACTCAACAGTGCAGTATCTTTTCAATGATCAGTTTTAAAAACACCAAAAAGTGGAGAATTTCTTACTCCTAAGGTCTAACCATATCACAAGAGCAGAATATAAAATTTCCTCAAAAAATGCACACACACCATAGATAATATTCAATATGTAACCACCGCTACTTTTATTTCTTTTCATCAATAAAATTTTTAACTTATATGACCAGAAATTTTTTATTATGCAGAAATATATAAAAGTATAAGAAATAAATAAAACTATAAGAAATATTAAAAATGGGTACGCTGTCCTCGATTTTTTTTAATATTAGGAAGACGGTAGAAGCCAAAATTAACTATTGTCGTGTGTTCTCAAATTTCAAAGTTCGTATATTTTTAAAAATGAAAGTCCTAGCTTGTTGCTTGGTTTTCATGTTATACTATATCTGGGATTAATTATTTTATTTACGGTATGTTATAGCTGGAAATTAAATTTATCAATAAAATATTTTCTTTGTATATTAGGAGTACGATATTGCATTATGGAACATAACTAAACTATTATAATTTATTAATTGTTGATTGCATCTAAATTAATGTTTAAAATATTTATTTTACAGCTATGGAATTTTGTGATAATTTTCGGAACAGTATGCAAAATTTTTTTGAATAACATTGTTAAAAATATATTTAAAAATGTTTTAATAGTCGCTCACAAAAAGATAACTTAACAAATCTATTTTTAGAATAGCAAAAGTAAATTCAATTTATTAATATAATAGTGAAGGTTTGAAGAATTTGTCATCAATATTATTAGAATGCTACTACCAAATCTCATAATTTTGCCTTATTCTAGCCGAATCTGGTATATCACGACAATGAATTTTCTCAATTATGAAGAAACCAAATTTAATGTAAAATGAGGAAACAACTTAACCAACAAACCTTAAAGAGTTTCTAGAATTTTGTAATTGCTATCTTTAATAAATAACATGCAAAATCAATACTTATGCATGAATATAATTTGAACGGATTAAGTATATATTATTAGCAGAGTTTTAAGTGAAATAAGTAGCATAGGTGACCCAATGTTAATGTCTAAAATCAAAGACGCTTGAGTTTTAGTGTTTGCCTGTTATATTTTAGTTTCTTAAGTCTTAAGAGACATCAAATGGTTAATTATATTAGGGCACTATTTTAAAGCTGCACATAATGAATACATTTTTGAAAGAATTGCAATTTGTTAAGTATACATTCCAGCAAAAGGGCACACCATGTCTTAATCCTGGACTAGTCTTGAAATTGGTTACCATTAATTTTGGGCTTAATTGGCACTAATAAGTTGGCTACCACTATTATCGGGCTTGATGCTACTAGACTTCCTGTGGTTTAGAGACATCAAAGACGATTTATATAAAAGACTAGTAATAGTATGAAAAAACAAAGAAAACGTGCAAGACGATTGATAGTATTTAATAGAGCAGTAGAATAACCTGATTTCATTTTGTTGCAAATTTAGCAGGGTACCTTTAATTTTACAATATATAAAGTGGTTCAAATATAATCACAACCTGAGCTCTCCCTCCTGCTTAGGTTAGAACTTATTCAATTCATTTTGGAAGTTGCTGGAGCGATGAGCAAATAGAAGGTACCGCAGAGCATTGTCATCAAATTCTTTGTTAGAGAAAACGTTTTGTTTGTTGAAATTTACCACAGATTCAAACAACAGTATGGGAAAGAGTGTCTCTCACCGACCCGTGTGTTTAAGTGGTGTAAGTGCTTCAGAGAGCGTATGGAGAATAAACCGCATCATCGTCGGCCGCAAACATCCGTTACCAAGCCAAACACTGATGGTGTAGGCACGCATATTTGTAAGAAGACACACAACACTAACAAGAAACTTGGAGCAATGGTGTCCATCAGTGTTGACAGTGAAGAAGACATTGTGAAAGACCACTTGCACTACCAGAAGGTGAACGCACGCATGCACGCTGGGTACCACACATTTTGACAAATGTGAACAAAATCGTGTGCATTAAAGCTGTAGCAATTTGAAGACGAAGGTGGTGAAGTTTATAGTGACCACCGATGAAACGTGGGTGCACTAATTCATTCCCGAGTCCTAGCAGTCATCACAAAAGTGACGACATATCAGTTTTCCCGCTAAGAGGAAAAGTGATGGCAACGTTGTTCTGGGCCTAACAGGGGGTTATCCATGTAGACTTTCTAACGGATGCCAGAACAGTCAACGCAGCTTATTATTCAGACCTCCTGGTAATAGACGTAGAGGAGAAGATCTGATCTAAGCGGAAGACAGATGAAAAACGGGTAGCCTTTCTTCAAGACAATGTACGCCCCCAGATACGACCAAAACAATAATAAAGACCCTCCGGAAATTAAAACGAAACCTTTACAATATCCACCATACAGTTCCGCTTTGGCCTTAAGTGGTTTCTACCTGTTCGGAAGGTTCTAATCAGACTTGGAAGGTATGAGGTTTGCGAACAACGATGCAGTTATCCAGACTGTTCGGGAGTGGATACGCCACTAACCAAAACCATTTTTCGAAAAGGGCATCGGGGTGTTTCCAAAACGTTGGAAAGAAATGTGTTGACTCCGGAAAGGAGTACGTGGAAGATGTGCAAGTAACTGGCAATTTGTCTTTTGTTGTAAAAAAATCAGTTTAAGTTATTAAAGTTATTTTTTATTAATTATAAAAATTGTTTATATAAAAAACAAAAAGTTAAATAATTAGACTAAGCAGTTTCTATTATTATCACTAAAAAAGAGAATCATCATATCAAGACTGTACAATTAAGTACACCTAATGTACCAGTTTTCATTATCAAAACTTTTTTGATTTAAAATTTTTTTAAAAACCTATTAAAATTAATAGGTTTTATAGTATTTTATGTGCTAATAGAATACTACTGTTCTCCATTACTATTTTATTCAAAACTTCTAGATTATAAGCCACTGTATGTTTCACACAATAATATATTTTAAAATTTTTGCATTACATTTTTTTATTATAATGCTATGTATATTTAAGAAAAAGCATTTATACATACACAAGCAATATGCATATACTGCTTTATAATTTTAATATTTAATACACTTCTTGATAAAACTTTTAGTTTCCAAGTGTCCGAAATAAAACTTTTGTGCGTGTAACATATTACGTATCAAATTTAGTAAGAATATATCTTTTTTAATTGTGAAAAGAATGTTATATAAATTAATGTTATTTTAAATGCTCTCTCCCCTCAGAAGTTATGGTGCAAATTTTTCCACTAATCGCTGTACCGATGAGAACAAATGTTGCTATATCAAATCATATTTTTTAAATAACTTGTTATCCGGTATATATCAAACAATTTGGCAAATTTAATAATTAATATATTTTATTATCTTTTGTAATGTATCAAACGTAATTTTTGAACTTCTAGTATCATCTTACTCAGCAACTTGTATCTGCTTTTATCCAGTAAGAATTTGATCTGATTTTTATTATAAATTTGTGTATAGCTAGCTACTAATGATTTATTTGTAGTAAATATGTAATTTAAAATAATATTGTATAGCCTGCAAGGTATCCCAGAAAAAATGTCGTTGCTCTATAAACGGCAACAAATGTGGTGATTATTGACTTAGAGACAAGAGCTTAAAACTAAATTTTTTCTATCCGTTTTACTCTAACAATGGTAAATTAAGTTTTTAAAAAGAAAATTTGATATCAGGTGTCCCCTAGAAGCACAAAAATATCACACAAGTACAAAGTTAATTTTCATAAACTCCAACAACTCGCATCAAAAATAAATTTAATTATTTATGATCTTTTAAACAACATTCAAGTTGAGCACAGTCGCATTTCTCTTTAAAAAAAGAAAGCAATTGATTAAAATCTGGGAAGCTCTTTTTTAAACTTTATTTATTTATAATAATATATAATTCCAAAATTAGACAGCCACCACATTTTGAAGCAACTCCAGTAGAGATGCAAAATCAAACATTAATCCATGCTCTAAATGAAGATGATCGTAACCGAAAAGTTAAGCTTGTGAATGACACCTGAGAAAACTCAAAAAATTGTCTAGCGGCAATGAAGCTATCTTTAAGTTAAATGGCTTAATTAATCGACACGCTTATTGGACCCTTAAAATGTGCATGATCTATAGAACATCATTTGAATTTACAAGGAGTTACAGTGTGGCATGAAATATCAATGTTGGCATTCTAGGACTATTTTCTCTTCAAAAAATAGTCTTGGGCAATGTTCTAACGTTCATCTAAATATACTGCACGAATTAGTCGGTTTATGCATCGAAGAAGTATTTGATAATGAAAAGATACGCGTTCGGCAAGAGAGAGCTTTTTTATTACCATTATGCTTTTGAGAGCCTGCCTTAGTGCGACTTTTCCTAACAAATAGGTGTAAATTACCTGCGTGTTACTCCGACCCTGTTGCAATAAATTTCTTTTCAAGGAAATAACTCAAAGATAAAGTTCATTTTACAAAAACAGTAATTAAGGGGCAATTTTCGCAGTTTAAAATAAAATAATTTGCTGACAATTGAAACAATTAAAACACTGCTTCTATGACAAGAGACTTTATTTTTTGTCAGTTAAAGAATAAATATATTTTGAACACCTCTTATGCCAAATAAAGTTCTAATAAATAGATATTTTTGGGATTATAAGCGTCAGCTTAAACAACAGTCACATTAGAGCTTAACTTAAGATTTCATTCCGTTTAGTAATCTCTTAGTTAAAATTCAAGAACAAAATTTAGTAAAAGGGATTCAGAAAAATTGAGAGATTTGAAAGTACAGAAAGTATATGCGCTTACATGTTAACAGCCATAGATTTGTTCTTCTTTTTAAAAAAGCTCAATCGACAATCCATTCAAAACCAAACTTCACGCATTTTAAACTATGCTGTGGAAATTGAAATAAATAAAAATTTGAAGAAACACGCTTTGAGTACAGTAGCTGTTAGATAATCTCAAATTTTAACTCAGTCAGATTTTGCAGTGTCGGTTAAGCGATATTGGTGTTATTGTGGTAATGGATGATTCCTTTTTTTATAGACTAAAAGTGGACATTTTAAAATTTTTATATTAAGTAAATATTACAGTATGTGTTCGCAGATATTTTGATTCGTCGGATGGAGTGGCTCTAAGGAAATGAATGGTTCTTTTGTAATCCCACGAAACAGAATATTTTCATTGGACGCAAGCCAGTTTTGTCACAGGTTATATATTCTCACCTGAGTGCTTCTGTCTCCTTTTTTGTTGTATGATGTATACAAAATCTATTTTTTAATTAAATCCAATATAACTATTTATCCTTATTGAAAGTAAGTTAAAGTTTTTTCTAAACAGCAAAACACAGTTGTATTATCAATATCATCTAAACATGTGCAACGTTATTATTAATAATGGAAAGTCGTTCAAAGTGAAGTCGATCGATCAAGTAAAAATCACTATTTTTATATTCGGAGAGTCAGAACATAGTCCAAATGTTTTTTTATAACGATATCCATAGGCATTCCGTTTCGAAAGTCGCGTAGCATAAATTGATGCAAATGTAACTTTCCGTTCTTCATTTTCAGAATTATTTTCACTTAAAAACTTCTCACGCTATACTTACTTATGATTGCACTCTTTTTGATATATAGAATGGTTTTAAAATAATCTCTGTGGTCATTGTCAAAAACCTTTGCGTGCATTTGATAAAACCACAACGTATCCCTTTATAGGATTTTTGTTTCGCCCATTTATCACTTTTTATCTCTTGTTATGATGTTAAGAAATACTACTTTACAATTTTCAGTATAATATTGAAAATACTGATAAACATGTATCTCAAGTTTAACATTATTTCACATATTTCAAACAAGTTTGAAACTCTCGATAGGTACCACAGAGCTATTAATAGAACTGAAGTATCAACTAGGACTAGCTAATTGAAATAAGTAGTTGCTTTCTTTTCTCATTAAGTGCATTACTTCAATGTCCGATCTCATCGCAACGGCTTTGCACTTTGGCCTTAAATTAAATCTTGGATAATTTTGCCTACTTGTATTTTATTGCAGATTGGGTAAGTATTTCTCATAGATTGTTAACAAATAAAGTTCATTGATTTTTGTTATGTACAATTTATTACAGATCTTAATTGAACTAATTTTTTTTGAAAGATTTCAGAACTGTCTTTAGAATTTTTTGTACTAATCCCTTATTATTTAAGTAAATCTCTTCGAGTACACATCTTCTATTACTTTGTTTAGCTCTTTATGTATTTTTTGCGCACACGCTTTTGATCTATATAACTGAAACTCTGTTTTTTGGAGCCGTCTAAAGATGTTAGCTTTAGATGGGATTTAAAAACGTCTAAACTAAATGTTCATGAAAGGAAAGAGCACAAGTTTTAAGACAAATGTTGGAAAGTTTTTAGATAGCTTTATTTATTATAAATATATTTTTCGATAAAACTAACTTTGTGATAAAGATTATCTGGCAAATAACACAATAATAAATATAATTATGTTACTCAAATTATAACTAAAAGTTAAATGCAAGTTAAATGCAACAGTTGCCTTTTTTGTTCGAATAAAAATTTGTATAAATTTAATTTACTTCTTTAAATATAAACCATAATTAGTTATTATCTGATTAGTTTTAATAGTGGCTCTTTAGCGTTAAAATACATTTTTGTACTATAATATGACATTTGTTTACATAATATTGATCAGTAAATTCAAACAAGAATGATTCTTTAACAACAAAGTTAAGTTTTAATCAGTTTAAAACAAAACGTTAGAACATGTCGGTCTTTACGAACCTGTTCAAGGATAATTCATAATAAGAAATTTTACCAGCAGTTACCGCTTTATCGCTAGCTCGAAAAAGACTCAGAAACAAGTGGTGTCATTTAGATTATTTTCGAATTGAAACGCGTGTCTAGTGAGTCAAGCAGCTGGCTTATTTTTAAGCGGGAGAGAAAAATCGACAAGCATATTCTGCAACAATAGCGGCCAAAAAATTGCGCTTAA
This sequence comes from Sinelater perroti, assembly GCA_036346155.1. NCBI lineage: Eukaryota > Metazoa > Arthropoda > Insecta > Coleoptera > Elateridae > Sinelater > Sinelater perroti. The sequence continues at coordinate 9,542,305 of JARFIY010000265.1, forward strand.
ATTAAAAGAGCAAAAGGCTGGTCACATCGTTGAACTCGTTACGTACAAAGTAGAAATGTGACAACCTTTATACCTCTATCACGCTCGCCGTAAAAATAACAAAAAGCACTAAAATGATTTAGACTGCCCAAGCGCCAAAACTGCTAACCTACACCCAGTAAGATAAACTTAGAAAGTTAATGTGTCACATTGATTTAAACGGCGTGCGTCAGTTCCCATTTTATTCCTACTTTTGGAGTTTATGTTTTACGAGAACGCCATCAACAGCTGGTTAGTGAACGTAAATGAGAACCAGAAATAGATAATTTCGCGGCATTATGTGTATTTTTGTGAGACGGCTCGTAAAGTGCCCCAAAGTGTCTGTAACAAAGTACTTTTAAAGACAAATAAATTTTTGCCCCCAATGTAGCTGTTTTATTGCCGTTAGTACAAATTGTGATGGTTTTAGAAATGACGCTTTAATTCTCAATGTTAGTCAGCATCACATTTATACTTTATGTATTTTTCTCTGAAATTTTATATCATTTTGTTTGAGCGTGTGCTAAATTTGGGCGCACCTGTTCTCCATTTGTCAAAATTAATTTGGTTTTTGCCCTTTTTATTGCTGTTACATATCTACTTTACAGAGCGTTTAGTTATAAATGAAATATTTATAATTGTTCTTTTAATTAAATTTTAAGTTTGAGTAAGAAAATTTAATTACGTTTATTTCCTTTGTGAAGATCGGCTTTGTAATAGTCAGATAAATTTATAGTTTCTTTTGTAGCTTTATTAGATAATATAAATTAAAAATTACAACTATCTAGCTGACTTTAGTATGCAAAATTAGTTCTTCTTTTGGCCTGATAATGAGAAATAATACAATGAGAGGCAGATTTTTAGCATTAGTTCGGGTCTCACAACCAACACGTTTTTAATTTTCTGCTATTATTCTCTTCTACAAGTGGTTGGTGATTTACATGAATTTTTAATTTTTGGCTTTTTTACTGCTTCTTTTATAAATTTTTTCTTGGTTGTATGATCAATGGGTAACATTCGTTTTAATTTATTTACGTTTTTTTAAAATTTGCTCCATGTAGTAGACCTACTAAATGTTTTATGCATGGTGCTTTTGATATTTTTATATTATTAATAAAACTCATCAACTTCGTCCTTTTCATAAGATAAATTTAGTATGTTGACATTTATTATTATTATTTTAATTTTAAGTCACCTTTTTAATTGACGGAATGGTTCTGGGGTGCTCAAAAAGCTATTAGTAGGTCTATAAATTGCCAGAAATGTATTTTGTGCAAAATTTCAACTTTATTTGGGTAAAAGCCAGAATTATCATTATTCATACTTGTTCTAAAATATTTTTGTGCTAAATATGATTTTAATTTATAATATAAAGCAGAGGGAGTTCACTTCATTTTATACAGTGGACCATCTTGCCAAACTTTGTTGCACGCTTGGTTTACACCTCCAAATACAACAAAACACTAATTTTTCTTAAAAAAATTAAAAAAGTGGAAAAAGTGCAGCTTTTAAACACAAATAAATATAATTAATTTGTATTCTCTAACTTATTGTTTGAGTTCTAATTTAACAATAATCATGTTGAATAAAAATGAAACAAAATGCAATAATCAAGCTTGTAGCTATTTTAATTGTTTAATAATAATACAAACTAAGCAATGACTTCACTTTCACATGTAAAGCAATTTTGTAGTTATTAATCGAAATTGTTGACAGTAAATTAATTAACATAGTGTTTGCTTTAGCTTTGGCAAATACACAGATACTTGCATAGACATTCGGTCTGTTTTTTGAATAAACTAAAAGCTCTAATTTGATTTATTTATTTTATTAGGGTTATAATAATAAATTATCTTATAAACCGGTAAAATAGGATGTTAATTTTTAACTTGATGAGTATTTGTCTTACTATTTTTTTATATCTTAAACGTTTAAGAATCACTTGCTGCAATATCTGTAAGTAAATCGTTAAAATGCGCTTCAATTGATTAAAGACTTTTATGTAATTATAGGTAATTCTAATGTTGAATTTTGGATTTATATCTTTGGAGAATAAAGAAGGTTGACTTAGTTGCACATTTTAATGCTATCTATCAAAACGACTTTGAAAATTACTTTGTATAACGTAATTTTGTTATCAAATGAACAATTTTGCTCTCGGAGAAAAGCCAACTAATTTGTTTGGTTTTTAAGTCGAGTTGTTTTCTGATAATCTGATGCGGCTGGATGTTCTGGATGATTACAAAAAATAAAAAAGTATTTTTAAGATCTTGCGTAAAAACTTTTTTTATTACATTTGCCTATGAACCTAAATAAATATGTATAGCTTGATTAATGATTTTAGGCGCCTTAAATCCCTTAGCAGCTTTCTAAATTGGATTATTTTTAATGAGAAAATTTGATAAATAATTATTAAATACTCATTACAGTTTTTTTATCATAGTTTTTCTTGGGCATTATGTTGTAAGTAGTTCTATCAAATTATTTATTTTTAATTTTAACAGGTATGCTTATATTTTGACGTTCTTATTGTTAATAGCTGGTATAGAATGCTATTGTATTGTACCAATATGATAATTTATAGTTATATTAGGATAGCTGGATATAGGTGGACGGGAAATGGACGTGAAAGTGTTTAGTGGCGATAAATTTACTCGTTTTACGGGCTCTATCCCACATATAAATATTTTTCACGAAGCAGTGACAAGTGCAAGCAGTGTAATTACTAGTAGAAAAATAGGGAACCAAAGTGCGTGGATATCTAAGGCAAAAAACTAAAAAATAATATAGTAATTTCCTCGAGTATACTAGGTGCTAACAAATTGAGCGGCTTGAAACGATGCATCGCGCGGCTAATCGCGGGTAAGCGGTCGAGGTTAGGCGCCGCGGCTGAACTCCGTGATAAACTGATGAACGATAAGAACTGTATACACAACAAATAAAAATAAACAAAAGACTAGAAGGTCATTACAGTGTGTGGGACGCGCTACCGTAAAGAAGGGCGTGTCGTACAGAGAGTATCGCGTTATCACACGGCCAGTATAAAGTAATCACCGCGGTGTGTAGGATCAGAGAGTGTAGAAAAACGCAAATACATGAATAATAAAAAAGAAGTTAGAAAACAGGAAAGAGTAAAGGTGCAAACACAAATTTAGAGTGTAATAACCGGGAAAGTAGTCTGGAAGATCCGGAGGAGTTCGATAAGTGGGAAGCAGATCAGATAGCATTTCAAAAGAGTGTAAAAATACAAAGATCGCCAAAAAAAGAAGACACAATACAGAAGAGGTATCATAAAGAAGAAAAACTTACAACAGAAATACAAGTTACAGATATGGAGGCAATAATACAGAAGTTAGATGAATTAAAGACCGAGATAAAAGCAGAATTCAATGAGAAACACAGTGAATTGAAGGCGGAGCTTACGAAAATAAACAAAGAGTTCAATAAGGTCAAAATGGAATGGGAGAAGAAAGCTGAAGAGTGGAAAGCAGAAAAAGAAGATTTTGGAAATAGAATTAAGAAATTAGAAGCAACGATTGAGAAACAGGAGAGAGAAAAAAGAAGGAATAATGTGGTCATAAAAGGTGTGACAGTAGATAATAACTTGATTAAAGAGGAAGTAGAAAATTTAATACAGAACAAGCTAAACATTGAACTCAAAGTCAAGAAAGGATATAATATTGCAGTAGGAGAAAATAAAAAAATAGTGATTGTGGAATTGAACTCGTGGGAGGATAAAAGAGAACTCATGTCAAAAAAGAAGCTGCTGAAGGGAACAAGTATTTACATCGAAAACGACCTAACATATGAAGAGAGAAAAATGCAGGCCCAAATAAGAAAAATTATGAGAGAAGAAAGAGAAAAAGGAAAAGAAGTTAAAATGGGATACGGAAAAATAACTATAGATGGAGAAAGATATAACTGGAGTTTCAACACACAAAAATTGTATAAAAACGTATCGAAAAATACAACAAGCAGGACAACAGAAGATATAGAAAGTTCACAAAAGGGGGATGGGATACAGAAGGGGGAGTACTCGAAGAAAGGGAGAACTCTAAGCCAAAGATCACCGGAAAACAATTCGGATGAACTGCTAAGAGAAAAGATGCTGAAGATAACTAAAACTGCAAGGAATACAAAAAACTAATAGTACTTAATAAAGGACGGATAAAGGAAACAACTCAAACTATGGATAAGGAAAATGAACGTAATGGAAAAGCAAAAATATATAATATAAAAGAGGCAAATGTACAACAAAAGAAAGGTATAATAAATTTTGGTACATGGAATGTGAGGAGTATGACAGGAAAGGAAGACGAAATAATTGAAGAAATGAAAATGCAAAATGTGGACTATCTAGGAGTAACAGAGACAAAAAGAGAAGGACGAGGAATGAAAGAATTGAGAGAAGGATACTGGCTGTTTTGGTCAGGAGTAGAACAAAAGGAAAGAGGAGCGGAAGGAGTGGGATTGGTAGTCAAACCAGACAAAGTGAAAACGATTATTGAGGAAAGATTTATAAACGAAAGATTAATGGCCGTAAAAATAAAGATGGATGGAAGTAATACATGGTCAATACTAGTGGCATATGCGCCAAATGAAAATGCAAGAAAAGAAGAAAAGATACGTTCTACGAAACATTGCAGTCCGAAATTGATAAAGAGGAAAGAAATATAATAATAATGGGCGACATAAATGGGGAGTAGGAAGAGACAATAGGGGAATTGAAAGATATATGGGGAAAAACGGCGAGGTAACAAGAAATGACAACGGAAATAGATTAATAGGACTGTGTATAGAAAATGACTTTGTTATAACAAACACAAAGTTTACACACAAAGAGATACATAAGTATACCAGAGAAATAAAATCCAGAAATGAAAGATCGATCATTGATTACTTTATAGTAAATACTGAAAATTTGGAAAAGGTGAAAGATGTCAAAGTAAAAGACATGCAGAAATAGGCAGCGACCATTACCTACTGAAAATGGAACTTAAGATAAATATAACAAGTAACCAAGCAGAAAAAAGACAAAAATAACAAAAGAAAATTAAATGCTATAGGTTGAAAGAAATAGACATTAGGCAAAAGTACCAAGAAAGTGTGGACAAAAACTTGCGCAAACTTTAACTACTACCGGCATAGAACGTAAATGGAAAATATTCAAGGAGACCTTACTGGACGCATCAAAACTAGCTGTGGTGTAACCAAGTGTACAAATACATCTATTAAAAAAAGCAGGTGGTGGACAACAAATATTCAACAAAAGTAAAGGATAAAAAGAAAATGGAAGAAATTCATGCACAGTGGATCAGAAGAAGATCATAACATATACAAGGTAGCAAGAATAGAAGTAAATAAACTGGTCAAAGATGCAAAAAAGATGCATGGGAAGAATTCGGACAAAAATGAATGAAAATTATACAGAAAACCAGAAACTCTTCTATAGTACGTTAAAGCATCTGAGAAAACAAAAACTTCAAGGCTAAAGAATATAAAAGACAAAACGGAAATGTATTGACGGAAGCAAAGAAATATTACAAAGATGGAAAGAGTATTTTGAACAGCTGATGGAGATAAAAGAAGAAGAAGAAGGAATAGTGGAAACAGAAGAGGACATAATAATAGAAGAAGAGGAAGAAAATAAGGAGCAACCAGTTACAAAAGAGGAAATCGCTGAAGCTATAAAGAAATTAAAAAATGGCAAAGCACCGGGTCAGGACCAAATTACATCAGAAATGCTAAAGCATATGGGAGAGAGAGCAAAAGAAGAGTTCCGTAACCTGCTAAATGAAATTATGAAGAAAAAGGAAATGCCAAAGGACTGGAATATGAGTGTAATTCTACCATTGTACAAGAAAGGTGAGATGAAAGAATGCTCAAACTATAGAGGTATTTCATTGACAAGCCCACCTGCGAAAGTATTTACAAGAATACTAGAGAGAAGACTGAGAGAAACGCTAGAACCAACATTAGAAGATCAACAACATGGTTTCAGAAAAGGAAGGAGCACTCAAGACTTAATATTTGTTGTTCGACAATTGGGAGAAAAATTACTAAAAAAGAACCAGGAAGTGCATATCTGTTTCATAGACCTTCAAAAAGCTTTTGACAGAGTGAGACGAAACAAGGATGTGTTCTCAGCCCCCTATTGTTTTCTATACTAGTTGATGATGTGGTAAAAATATGTAAACAAAAATGTGTAAAGATGAAAATAGGAAACTGGAAAATGAAACAAGTAACTCTCCAAGAATTACTATTTGCTGATGACATGATACTGTTGGCAGACTCAGAGAAAAACCTACAAAAGAACCTGAACTGTTATCAAGAAGAACTTAAGAAGATAAATATGAAAATAAACATAAACAAAACAAAAACCATGGTAATATCGACACATGAAATAAAACACAGAATAAATCTAGAAGGGGAAGAGCTAGAACAAGTTAGTAGCTACAACTATTTAGGTACAACAATAGAGGACAGAGGTAAAATAGATAAAGAGATAACGGAGAGGTTAGGAAAGGTTGGAAGATCTTATAATATGCTCAAAAACTCATTCTTTGGTAAAGGAGATTTCAAAACGAGTAAAAACTGAAATATATAAAAAGTAATAAGACCGTCATTGATTTATGGCAGCGAATCCTGGACAATATCAAGTAGTAATAGAAGTAGGATTACGGCAATGGAAATGAGATTCCTCAGGAAAATTGAAGGAATTACTAGAATAGACAGAGTCAGAAATGAAAAATATTAGAACAAAGGAATATAAAATCAATAGGAACTATTATAGAAGAAAGACAACTGAGATGGCTAGGACACCTGCTCCGAATGGATGAAAACAGAATATCAAGACAAGTCTACGAAGCTAGAACCCAGGGGAAAAACAAAGTAGGAAGACCTAGGATTAGATGGGAAGAACAAGTAAGACAAGCAGCGGTTAAACGGGGAATCCAGTGGTGTGACATTCATGGAATAGCCCAAGACAGGAGGATATGGAAAGATAAAATTCATGAAAATGTAAAATGAAATGTATATATATATTTACAATCCGACACCTAACGGTACAAGGATTTTAGTTTAAATAAAAAAAAAATAAATTAGGAACTTGGGCTTTTTTCAATTTTAACTGAAGATTAATATTTTTGGAAAGTAGTTCTTAAAATGCCTTCTAATCGGTTTTATTGTTATATGAAGTGGGATTGACTTGTTTTACAATTGCAGATACACTAATTGCAACAACTACAGAAAATAATCTAATTATAATACTTTATTGCTTTCTATATCCTTACACACAACAAAATCTAAATAATTTGCAATTTTGTTGTAGTTAGCAGACCAATATGTTAGCATTTCTATAAATATAAAATAATAATATTTTCTGGCATTCAGGTATCGTTAGGCTCGATCTGCAATAAGTTTTCTTCCAATTACCGTCACCTTCGGGTATAAAATGTAGATCTAATGTTTGAAAAAATTGTTGGCAGTTTTCTTTATATTATGAACAGCAATAAATTCACGAAACTGTAAAAAATTAGGCAGTAGAACAAAACTTTGAGTAAAATTGTGTTGTCATGTGTCACACCATCAGTATAATGATGTGAAAATTTATAATTACAAATATTAAAATAGTTTCTTGATTTAAAAGTACATTCATGTTGTTGTGAAATGAGGTTAAAAAAAGAAATTTTTTTACCTCATTTCTATGTCGATGATAACCGTTAATATTATAGAAGGCTTTGCGCAAGGGCTGAGCTATTTATTGTACTGCTATTTAATAATATAAGTATATTCAATATTGCATCGTTTTATGGTATTTAATTAATTAAATAATGTTATTTCAAACTTTTTGAATTGTCTGAGTTGTTTCACTGTTGTTCATCAGTACCTCGTGGAATTAAAACAGGAAGTTTATTTTAAATATTCCTAGTGCGTAATTGTTGAGCATTGTAAAGGCGTCTTGTTTGTAAATCCTGATATACAATGTAATTTGCAGGCTGGTGCATTCCTAGGTTTTGCCCAAGTTGTTGCGTTGTAAAACCTTCCACAATTGATACAATAGTATGGTCAAAAACAAAAGATTTTTGTGCGATTATATAATTGGCAACGCATGCACTGGATATTTATTGCTTTTTAGTGGTAGCTGTATCGAAATTTTTGAATTTTGTAAGTATCATACGTAGAACAAAAGTAAGAATATTTTGTAGTATTGATATTGACTGTACATTAATATGTATCAATAATCAATCATAATAATTTAAGTTTTATATTTTAAATAATTGCAAAATAAAGTAAATGTCATAGTTACACAAAATACGCGTCCTTCCTTTAACTAATAAATGTAATAAATTATTTCTTATTTGGTTTGTATGTGTTGTATGGTTTCACGATAGGTGTTAGCATTAGCTTTAACAATATTGTTCTTGGCAACGATGTGGTATCGGTTTTCAGTTATCACCAGATAATTCACTATACCGTGAACAATTATTAACGGTGGCTTTAGTAGCGGAATGCTAATAAGTATTTTATCATTAATAGTGTTGTCATCATCATCTGACAATATCTCTTATCGATTGCTTTAGCTTAGGCTGACCGGTGGCGTAGCGTTAGGGCATAGTTTTGTGTTGTAGTCACCACTTGCAAGTTTTGAATATCGGGGATAGTTTTTGATGGCTTGTTTTTCTATTTCTTTTTTTAAAAAAAATGTCTTATTAAGAATGAAGATTGCTGTGTACAAGTGACCGGAAATGTTTTCTTTTGACTGCCACTACATTGGTGATAGTAAATTTTATAAATTTGTGTATGCCGTTCGCAAAGCTGTTGGCGTTAAAATTCTATGAAAAAACATGAAAGTTAAATAAATTCCTGTTTCAATTATCGTTTTTAATTCTATTTTGCAAAACAAAAAACATTAATTTAAAATAAGAATAAGAAAGCAAATTATTTTTAAATTAAAAGATATAAAAAAGTGCTTTACATAAACCGACATTTAGAAAAAATTAAAAAATAATTATTGAGGACAAAAAATTTATTACTCGTAATTGCTACAACGAAATTGGCGATAAAGACTTAAAAGTTCCTTTTTATTCAAACAACGACGCATATATTCAAATTAATAGAATATTCAAAGATAACAATAGATCAATTTTTTAAATTTTTTAACTATGTTGATTACAAATGTACCATTACCATATAAAATTAAAAATATCTTATTAGATTTGCTATATTTTTTATATTAGAAAGTTAAGTAACTACATACTAAATTGTTATGTAGATATTTGTTTGTACCTTCGGTTATACTTATTTAATGGAATATTGCCATCTACTGTCATCTTATTACTGAATGCTAGGTCAAAAATGTTCGTATTCTTGTTAACCTTGGAACATTCAAGTTCATTAAGTTCCATATTTTTGTTACATACATTGTCATATGAAAAAGATATATAAATGAAAACTTGAAGTAACTAGAGCAAAAGGCAGACCAAGACGAAGGTGGCAAGACCCATTAGAAAACGACCTGCCTATTATGAAAAGTCAGAGCTGGACAGCGGACATAAAGGATAGGAAAAAAAGGAGCAAGATTGTAAACATGAACTAAGGCTACATGAGCGATCTCAACCCTGAAAGGGCTGCATGATCTTTTGAGTAGATACGTTGTCATTGTAAGAATGCGCTGATAGTTGATTTTTTGTTAGAGTTGTTTGGAATTATTAATTTAATAGCGCAGCATAGTTGTCGACACTACTACTACGTGATGTCTTATCGCCTATGCTACAAACAGCACATGCGTTTATTCTATATCTTATATTGAGCACATAATACAACATCAATAGAAACTAAATATATTTTTTTAATATTTATTTTAACAATTTGAATATACTAACAAAGAATTCTTAAATAAGGTAAGTTGTCTGTATGTTTCTGTATAAGAATAATTCATATCTCCAATGTAGTTCTTTATGTGATTATCTCTTTACAGCTACTAGATTGCTTCCATTTCTGGCGTAAGAAATAAATAACAGATTTTTCAATCAGAAAAAACTGATAATGAGCATGGAGTTATTTGAGAAAATGAAGAGGAAGGTACACAAAATGTAAAGTATAATCTAAAGATATAATATAAAATGACGGAAAGAAACAAGTGTGCGAGACAATGATCGAAAGGCGATTACGAAAATCTAGTAAAGAAAAGAAAAGTGTAAAAAGGTTAAGAAACCTAATTATAGAAACGACAAAAGAAAAATAAGCCATAATAAGGAATAAAAAATGGTTTGTAAAGTTTGAAGCGCGTAACTGAAGCAAGAGAATAAGCTAGAATAATTTCCTTAAAAGTGTAACAGTCAAATCAAATGAACGACAATATTTAAAAAAAAATTAGAAAAAATGGTAAAGGTAAAACAAGGCAAAAATGTAAAATATTTTTTTTTAAGAATTGGGCTCCCAGAGGATATCAATCAAGAGCAATAAAGTGCAAAAGTGCAGAAGAAAACTTGATTGGTAATAAGAAGATAATTATTCAAAGGTGAAAAGAGTGCTTGAGGAGTTACTAAATATACAAAATAATATTAATAAAATCAGAATACAAAAAAAAATAAATTCAAAATTCAATAAAAAATAAAAGAGTTTAAAATGTCTCTCCCAACACACAAGGATATGGAACCAATTATAAAGAATTAAAAAATTATAGAGCACCAAGACAAGACGAGATAAGTATAGAATTTATAAGGTATGGAGGACAAATACATTATAATAACGAAAAGGAGGATGGGCAAAACCCTATAGACGCTGGGTCTTCCGCGAAAAAAAAACTATAAAAAGGTCTAACTGGCATATAAGACAAGACTAAAAGTTGGAACTAATTGTTATAAAAATCCATGGTGATAATGAGCAATCACATTGAAGGTCTACAATCACTGCGGCCTGACTTAGCGTCACATTTTTAAATGGAAAAGTTCTATGATTTCGAAACATGGTAAGATTGTAGAAGATTCACAAATGTTGTTCCTTATTTTTATGTTTATACTGATGAATATTTTACTTTATAAGCGATAATTGATTATAAGTCCTAGGCTTTTGTTTAAATCCTTATTTGTCATCATGCGGCACTTCGCAGTCCCACTATGTCAGGTTAAGTTCTAAGGCCAGATTCAGGTTTAGGTTGTGATCGCGATAAATCCTATTAGAGCAGACTGTCCACTGTCATTAAACAACTAGATTATTTTTGTATGACTCTCCGTACCGGCGCCATGGACTATTTTTTCTAAATTCTAAGGCCTATTGTTCAGGGAGGTCGTACCGGATTGGTTCTTTAGACAATATTGCTTATGATACTTAGGGATTTCGAGTGACATAGGTTTCGTCTGGGTATCCAAATTTTCGATTTGGGGCGCAATCTTCCCATCAGTTGGGAAAGAATATATTCCATATATAGAAAACTATAGAGCAATAGCGCTGCTAAATGTTGAATACAAACTATTTCGCAAACTATTTAAAAAAATACATCGTTCATTTATTCACTTTTAACAAGCATACGATTGGATAAGAAAAAAATATATAAGGCGTTCAAAATTTAGCAATACCAATAAAACTGATCAGGTTAATCTAAGTATATTTGTTAGAAAAGAAGGCTAAAGTAAGAATACAACATCAATGTTCAGAGAAATTTGTAATCTGGAAAGGACTGAAGCAAGAAAACTCAATTTCTATAACAATATTTAATTTAGTACTAGAAAAAGTGACACGAAGCTCTTTCATTAGTCTGATGTGGGTTATTTTTAATAAAGAAATGACAAAACTTAGTTTACGCTGATGGCATACACCTAATTATTAGAGCTAAAAACGACCTTACAAATATATATAGGTATCTTGAAGAAGCTACAAAGATATAAGGATTAAGAGTAAACAAAACAAACACTAAATACAAGATCACAACATCCAAAACAGTGAGGAAGTAAAGTTTAACAACGGGAATTTTAAAGCAGTGGAATGATACTTGGGATTAGTAGTAACAAAAAAAAAAGTATCGATCAATATTAAAATAAAAATCTGTTGTGAACATCACACGACTTTCCTTATCCTATTATATATATATATATATATATATATATATATATATATATATATATATATATATATATCGGCCCTGCGCTGCTCTCGTCCCGGAACTTGTTATTTTAAAAAAGGACGAGGCGCGAGTTCAACAGACGAAAGCTGATTAAAATAAACAGTACAAGACAATAATTTTCTCGTACTTAAAATTTTGCTACGCCACTGCAAGTAACCGTGCGAGCTCTGCCGCGCAGCCTTTGCCATTATCGCCTGCGTGCTCCCTCCTAGCGGCCAAGCGTCCCCCATCCTCCGTAGCCGCGTAGCTCTCCGAGCGCGCTGTGATTGGTCCGTTTAATTAATGTTTAATCGGCTATAACTTACTTATTTGACCTCCGATCAAAAAATTTCATTGTAATTTTTTGTTCGTATCGGTTTGATCTATCCGGTAATATAAATTTCCCAAAATATTTTCTGAACACCCGGTATATTAAAAATCCTGAGCTTCAACTTTTTTCGAGTTCCTATTTTACAAACTTTTATTTTAAATTCATGTTTATCTCATTGTAATAAATCATTTTTATTCTCATAAATTTTTTGTATCGCGACCGCTTTGCGACCGATTTTGCGACCTTGTGACCAAACGGCTCAGCCGATTTTTACCAAAAGCTTCGCACTGAATCCCCTATCTACAAGTAACTTGCATACTAAATTTCAAGTCTCTAGCTCTTACGGTTCTTGAGATATCCTGTTTACTGACAGACCGACAGACACACACACGAACCAATGGCTCAAACCAACTTTTTGGTGTCCTGAGGCTATAATTCGTCCAGAAATGTGAAAAACTGGGTAGGTCAAATTTCCACCGATTACATTACTTTCCTTATTATAGGATAAGGAAAGTAAAAATGTTGTCGATAAATTCCAAATTATAACTGTATAAAAAAAGTTATCAGACCGTTAATAATATATGCTTGAAAACGTGGTACCTTAAAAACAAATAAAAAATTGATAGTAAAATAGAACTAACATCACTGTTTAAGAACCCAAGTGTAACTAGCAAAGGCAGAAGCAGAAGTATATGTTGGTTAGGGTACCCAGAGATCATATGAAAGATGCACTAGTGCCAAAGAAGGTACTGATAACCAAATCAAGAGAAAAAAAAAACAAAAGACAAACACAAAATAGCTAGATAGAGAAAATTGGGAAAGACCTAAGGGAAGTTCAGAATTGGAACCGAATAGTAAAAATTAGAAGTAGTGCAAAAAAGTAATAAAGATAGCTAAGAAGATATTATAAAATGCAGAGGAGCCGTACTACAAAGCAAATAAGGAAGACACTCCCTAAACTGAGTCCAAGAAGGTTGGAAAGTAGTTGGTCACTACTTTCTATAAAAAATGAGATCTGGTACCCCATATGAAAGTCTATAGCTCTTTATGTTTACAAACACAAGAACAACTTTACGAACAATTGAACGTTAGTCAACAAGCTGTTTCCAATCGCTTACTAGAGATGGAAAAAATTCAGAGATCGGCAGATGGATACTCACATGAACTGAACGAGAGGCAGATGTAAAGCGCAAAAACATATATAAAATTTTGCTTAAACGATCCGAAAGAAAGTCGTTTTGCATGGCATTGTTACTGAGAATAAAGTGGTTATATTTTGAGAATCCTAATCGCAAAAATCATAGGTAAACCAAGGCACATCAACCGCAAGCGCGAATCGCTTTGGCAGAAAAACGATACTCTGTATTTAGTGCGACCAGATAGGTGTGGTCTATTATGAGCTGTTAAAGCCTGGTGAAACGGTTAATATCAAACATCACCAACAATAATTGATTGATTTGAAGCGTTCGCTATTCGAACAAACGCCAGAATATCGAAAACGAAAACACAAGATTACTTTCCTCCATGACAATGCTCCATTACATACAGCAAAAACGGTTCGTGACACGTTGGAAGTACTCAACTGGGAAGTGCTGCCCCATGCGGCTTACTCACCAGACTTTTCTCCTTCCGATTACCACTTGTTTGCATCGATGGGCCACGTACTTGCTGAGCAGCGCTTTAGCTCGTTCAAAGATGTGAAAAAATGGATCGATGAATGGTTCGCGGCAAAAATGGAATATTTTTACTGGCGTGGCATCCACAAATTACCCGAAAGATGGGAAAAATGTATAACTAGCAATAGAACATATTTTGAATAAACCATGTTTTATCGTTCTTCCGAATTTAACGTGTTTTGTTTTGAAAAAAATTTGCATTTCTTACTTGTACACTTGGTATTACGTCCAGCGGTTTAAAACGCCAGCAAAAATATTCACTCGCCCATTTCATGCAAATAACATACTATACATTTAATTGCAGCTGATAACTAATAAAAGGTAACAGCGAAATCGATTATAAATCAAAGCATATTAGTCTCAAATAAAAAATCAATAGTGAACAAATGATTATTATGTACTACTAGAATAAAAAATATATAACCAGATTAACATTTTTTGTAATGAATATGGCGTGAGTTGATTTATCTCATACAATATGACGTACACAGTACTTTGTCTTTATTTACCTGTTTATAGAACCGACAGAACCATAACATGCGTTGTACATAACACTGAATAAATGTTAATGAATCATTAAAAGTGCGCTTGTATGTATGCTACATTTGAGCTTTATCTGCATCGTTCGATATATGAACGGCATATAAAGTTGACGTCTTCTTTTAAAGCGCTGTTACTTGCAGTTATTATTGTGCATGAGGTATTAAATTAGAGCAAATATGATTAATTATGCATTGTTTAATATTACTGCTATTAGCTTTATCACCTTTTTGACCTACTTTATTTTGTAAGCGTCCGTATAAGCATTTTTATTGATTTGTTTGTTCTAAAAAATTGTTGATAATTTCTTCAGTATTATCTTTCAAACTATCAAAGAAAGAAAATGTGTTTATTTCGGCCACATTATGAGCAACGCAAAATAGCAGGTTCTTTAACTTATCATACGGGGGAAGTTAATCTGGTACACACCCTATATATTAGTCAAACAGTCTTTGCGAACTAACAAAACTTCTGCATATTTACTTTGAATAGCCGTAAACAAAGTAATGTGAGTCAGAGTGATAGTTAACGTCTACTCAGGACAAGAGAGTGAAAAAGAGCCCGGTTTATTCATCTTTAATTTAAAATTCATTCCATCTTAACGTTCGGCTGTTTGTTGCTTTAGTAAAAGTGATCATCTCAAAAAGACTGATTTAAAAATTTTAAAGTAACTGAATTAACAAAATAGTAATTTTATATTTATTATTGATTTGCCTTAAAGCTTGGGTTCACTAAAATTAACTACCGCTGTGTGCTTTGGTGCAAACGATCCCATTATTTTGTTTACAGTATTTGATGCCCGGCCAATGCATTCACGTGATCAACGCATAAAAGGTGCACAGCAGGTTCAAAACGTCACGTGGGTGGAAGCTCCTAGCAGTAGAAACATCACTTGTAGCAAACAAACCGAAACTATTTTTAAACTAACGTCGTGCAAATAACAAGCAGAATGCATAGTGCACTTAAAAATTCGAAAATATTAATAAACTTGAAGATACTAAAATACGTAAGTTTATGTGTTGTGGGCATTGTTTATTGGTTTAATATTTATTGGAAATTAGCATCTATTACAATCTGACCTAAACTTCTGCACATTTTACTGTTATAGCAAAATATTTGTATTATCTTAATTTACTAAATTTGACAGTTTCGATACACATAAATCTGAAAATTAAATTTTTTTATATTATTGTGTATTACTAAAAATTACAACAAATAGAAAAGTTGTAAAAATACTTTTTCAAATACAAGAGCATTAAATACCATCTATTTGGGATTATCCACCGGTTATAATTTTTTCGTTTAAAGTGCTAAATTAGATATTTAATTGGAACTCTGTTAAGAAGCAAAATTAACTACTGTCTGGAAGTTTTATTTGATCAAACACAGTCATTGTACAAATTAAAAATTGTTTTGAGATGAGGTTGCTCTCGAAGGTGAAATGTTTGTGACAAATGAAATCCAAATGCCAAAACGGTTTTTGTAAAGTTAAGTAACAGACTATCGCTCGTGACTAGTAATCAAGATAAGTAAGGGTTTGCATCTGTTAACTGTGGTGCAAATTAAAAATTGATACTGGAGAGTTTTCCAAACATACAACAAGATTTTTCTAATATTCGGTACAAGTTTTTATTATTTATGATTAAAATTTGTTGTTTCACCTAGATCACTTATAGTCGTAAGCATGACTTTATATAGAACTCGCACTATTTTAGGGATATAAAAGTCTTCAAATATCAAATAGAAAGTTAGTTAATGTAAAAGATAATTTCAAGAATTTATGTCGGCACGACAGTCAAAAAAACAATATCAACAATATTACTTGAATAAGACGATTCTGTGATAATATTCGTTGAATCGTACTATTCGGAACAAAGTTAACCACTATATAGTGGTAATACTATAAGTAATCTACTAAAAAACAATATGTGTGTTACAAAAGAAATTAATAAGTAAACATATGAAGTAACTTAAGAAGATTAATTTTATCAAGTAAAACAAAATATTTAATATAAGATGTTTGTTTTTAAAATCAATTTGTGATTTTCCTAACAAATTTTCTTTTGTGTGCTCTCGTTTTTCTAAGATTATTTGGTTTTCTTGTTTATACCCCAAAAGCTGCATTAATATGCTGAAACTAATACACAATTTAAAAGAAATTCATTAAAAAGTATTTTGTCTTGTTTTTTAACGGAAAATAATACGATTTCCATATTTCTTTACATAACAGAATTCTGTTCTAAATATTTTTGCTGTTGGATTATTTGTAATTTTATTTAAGGTTTAGATTCATCACAACTTCTCTATTTGTATAGTTTGAATACATTCTGTATTTGATAAGCTTTTTTTTCTTAATTTATTTGCTTATGTATTTCCTTCTTAACTGTTGATATACCGCGTGGAGTCTTATAGACGCCACCGCACATACATAAGCTGACAACATGTCTAAATCGTGTTTCAGCAGTTGATAAATGTATTTCCTTTTAACCTTAAGTAAGTATTCGGCATTTTAATCGTTGATATACGCCTAGATGCACCGGCCCATTTGCGCCTACCGCCATTTTCGGCTCACTTGCGCCTCAGAAAAATGCCAACAAAAACAAAGGTCTCATTTGCGCCCAACGTTGTAGCTCATTAGTAACTTACCCGTTAATCAAGTTTTTGTATATAGGATAAACTGCGAGACGAAAACAAGTCTTATACTGCTTATACTGGTAAATGTGTAAATAATGATACAAATATTAGATAGGGGTTCGTTAACTACGGTACTGCTGAGATTCTCTTTACAAACAATTTTGAAGAAATGAGTGTTAATACAAATCATGAGCGATCGCTAATACCATTAAGGAATTATCCGCGTTCACCATTTCTCGTTTCTATTGGATATTTCAGTACAAGAAAAGGAGGGGGTTTATCATATATAGTAGCATATTTCAAAATAATTTTTAATTGCTTTAAACAGCTGAAAAGAAGATCACTTGTATAAATTTAGTTTATTCGTCATTTCGATAGTGACTTGAGTATGGAGAATTTAAATATGGAGATTACGGAAACAACAAAAGGGAAACCATTGGCAATATTGAACGGTTTTTAGTATTGTGTCAAAAGGAAAAAGGGCAGCGTTGTAACTTGGTCGTGTACGAAGGAAAAGGCAGAAAAATGTAGAAGCACTTTGGTGACTAAAGAAAAATCTGTATTATCAGTCACAGAACACGTGTATAAACCCGACGTTGCTGCCGGTGAAGTTAAAAAGTGCATCGTAAACGCTGAGGAGAGAACCAAGAAAGAAGAAGATTTTTTCCAAGGTCCAAGATTTATAAGAAAGAAATAAATGGTTTATTCAATTGAGGCTTAGAACTTGTATCTGAGATTCCTACATTTTCCTCGATAAAATCAACTTTAAATAGAATATGGAACAACGCAGGAGGCGTGATATGAAACCCTGCAACAGCAACAGCTCAGGATATTCATTTTTCTGAAGACATGTTAAAGATGGGAGATGGGTCAACCTTTCTTTTCGCCGATGATAGGGAAGAACACAGAGTTCTTATTTTTGCAAGACAAAAAGGTAAAGAGGCATTATCAAAAGGACAGACTTTTTTAATGAATGGAACATTCAAAAGCTGCAGTAAGTAATTTTACTAGATTTATACCATTCATGTAGACGTTGGGAGCATATCTGGAGAAACCAATCCAATTTCAGTTATATACGCTTTGCTTCCAAATAAAATACAGAATACATACACCAGATTATTTATTATATTAAAAATTAAAGCATCATGGAATCTAATATTCATGAAGAGTAATTTAGAACAAACTTCCATGTTCGCCTTGAAGCGTGTGTTTCCTGACGTTGAAATTTCTGGCTGTAATTTTTATTACAATCAAGCCTTATAGAAAAGTTTAAAATCTGAGACTTGGAACAAAAGACACAGAAAATGACAACATACGGTTGTACATACTTATGTGTGGTGCATTGGCATATTTGCCATTAAATTATATTGACGATGGATGGTTATACATAATGGAAAACGTCCAAGAAAATGATAAATTGAGGGCGTTTTACGATTACTTTGTAGATCATTGGTTGGAAAATAATATCATAGTGAGAAATGTGGAACTACCAAGGCCACAGATATAGAACTAATAATGCGATTGAAGGATGGAGCAACAGGTTGAACCTGCTCTTGAAACCAAATCCAAATATTTATGAATTCGTAAAGATTTTGAAGAAGGAAACAGAATATATATATATATATATATATATATATATATATATATATATATATATATATATATATACTATATTTACGATAGGCAATAGTTAAACTTGAAAGGCTAAAAAAGAAAACAGTACGTAAGATTGGACGAAACAATAGAGGAGACGTTTGTGGAATGTGAAAATACAGGCGATTTAGGGAAATGTTTGTGCACTTTATCCTATATACAAAAACTTGATTAACTATATACTACTCGACTATGCTTGTATGTATATATTGTAAATACTAATCTAAAATGCCAAAAACAAAAAAAATAAAAAGATATGACAAGGATCAGCTTTGCTGTTTCCCAACTTTTTCGAATATTTACCACTATAAAACGCTACAATCAATCCCCAATAAATACAAAAATCAAAGTACTTCACTATTGACGCCCGTGAGATATCACGTGTATACATTTTGGCCTTTCGACAAACGTATTGTGTCAGTACAAATGTCATATGGTGTGGTTTCATTTTTATAATTCATGTATATTTTGACAAAATTATGGATATAAATCACCTATGTGACATAAATGACGAAAAAGACGTAGCGAGATGATTTGATTTAATTTATACAAATAAAGTGTGTTCACTATATGATTCTGACACGTTATATGCTTTTGACTTTCCAAGTAACAATGACGATGAAACAATTTTTGATGATGTAGAAACAACTGCAAAAGAAATAGAAAATAAATTATATGATACAATACAGAAAATTAAGATAGCTCATTTGAATTACTGCTTAACGAAAATCGAAATTTTGTTCTTGGTGGAAATAGAACAACTATCTGCCTCACCAAATATTATAACTAACCAAAACCTATAACACAATTTCCAGAAATTAAAAGTATCAATAGAAAACTAAATCTGTGATTGTTTTTTAGAGGCTCGTTTTAGTTCAAAATTATTAAAAATGGTAACATGTACCAACAAAGATATGAAAATAATCGGGTACATCGTGCTTTAAACAAAGTAGCTCTAATTAGAGAAATGTTTAAAGAGTTTTTAAGTAATTGTTAACGACATTATTCTATGGAAGAAAGTATTACCAATGATGAGATGCTTATAAAATTTAAAGAAAGATCTGGTATTAGGCAGTATGTACCAGGTTAATGTGAAATTAATAAGTTTAATTCTAAAATGTTTTATTTAGTTGATTCAGAAAATAACCAAAAAGATACAAAATTTTCTGCAATTTCCAGAAAGCCCTAAAGGGAACATGTATTTTGGTGTGGCGGCCTTTTCGCCCTTGAACCGCCTGTGTATCGCGGCGGCATGCTGGTGGCTTTGATATCTGCCGCCACGTTTTGCTATCGCACACAAAACGGCATATTGGCTTTTGCTCACCCGGCGAGTCTGCATACGCCGTCGGCGGCACCCTTTGAGACGAAAAGTGCTGTCGAATTAAGATTTCCCGCAAATGATCTACCGCTAAGCCAGGCGACATACTCGATCCGCAACGCGGCCAGTTCGGTCGTGTTTAACCAACCCACAAGAAATATTCGACCCGCAACGCGGCCAATTCGGTCGTGTTTAACCAACCCGCAAGAAATATTCGACCCGCAACGCGGCCAATTCGGTCGTGTTTAACCTACCCGCAAGAGATAGATTCAATCCGCATCGCGGCCAATTCGGTCGTGTTTATTTTATCCACATTTAACCACCCCGCAAGACTTTCGCATCGCATCCCGGCCAGTGCGATCGTGTTCCAGGCACAAAGACATCGCAATAAGGTGGCCACCGTGAAACAAACGCCGCTGAAGCCGATTACAGATGAGCGATTTGGCAATTACTCATCGGTTGATATCGGTAGCCGCATCCATCCGCTTTCGCGCCGGCGTTTAAGGGACGATTTGGGCCTCTACTTTTCAAAACGGGCCGTACTTAGTTCCCCACACCGCACCACGAGGGCACGGCTATTTACACGCCTGCCCTTCCATATTTAAATTAGAGGTTGTAAACGGAATATAACAGGAAAGAACTTGTCTACCTATATATATAAAAAAAATAAATTTATTTATCTTTTTGGGCTTCAGACAAACATTAGAATATGATATCTTACGTTTTTAAAAAAATAAACAATCAATGTCGATTTTGGAGTTCAAATAGAACAAACATAGTTACTTTTTACAATAGCACTAAGTATGGGGTCGACATAGTGAATAAAATGTGTGCTACGTACGCCAGAAATACATCACATTGGCTATTGGTAATATTTTTTGTTTTGCTTAATGTCAAAGCAATAAACACATAAGTGATGTATATCAGAAACAGAAACTTATCCATAAGAAAGTGGCGCTATTATGTCAAACATTTTCTATTAAAATTAAGAAAATATTATTTACGAATGCAAGCGCAGTGTACTGCAATTTGAAAGCCAGTCAGTGAGAGAGACTTATAAATGGTATTAAAAATAAAATAAATAAAGAGACTATACGAGACAGGCACTAATTATTCTATAAGAAAGAAATAGCCATACCAGATAACTTTTCCAAGAATTACTGCAAATCTTTAGAACTACGTTAAATGTGGAAGACCCCACGACAGCAAAACCTGTAAAAAACTAATAAGACTCTTACCACATGCTAACATACCCAATAAAAATATCCCACCTACACTTTTAACAAGTCTTCACCAATCCTTAGTTAATTGCACCCCATCCACCTCCTACGCACAAATTACAACCAGAAGAACTGACAAAAATGACGACATCACAGACAAACTTACGAATTCAAAAATTTGGTCTCTTAGTTGATAAACCAGAATAGGATGATATTAACTAAGCTTATGACCACCATTAACAAACAGAATAGCACAATAATGGCTCGCTCACTACTAATAGCAGTATGGAATTTAAATAGACTACATAATTATTATTATTATTTTTAAATTACAACAAAATTGATATACTGCTAATATCTGAAAGCCATTCTATACCCTGTAAGCATATAAAGATACAATGTTATAACGTATATTACACAAATCATTCTGACGGAACTACCCATGCGGGATCGGCCATCATAATTAAATTAGCAATCAATCACTATTCGTTACCATCTTTAGTTAAACTTAACTTACTCCTCTGATCATTGACTGTAGGAGCCATTTATTTCCCACCTAGGGATATCATTACTACTGATGAATTTGAAGACTTCTTCCGTCCACTTGAATCTCGCTTTCTTGTAGCAGGAGACTGAAATGTTAAGCACATCGCCTGGGAATTTAGACTAATATCACAATT
Source organism: Sinelater perroti (assembly GCA_036346155.1). Lineage (NCBI taxonomy): Eukaryota > Metazoa > Arthropoda > Insecta > Coleoptera > Elateridae > Sinelater > Sinelater perroti. The sequence goes on from JARFIY010000265.1 coordinate 9,564,478, forward strand.
AAGGGGCGCGTGCTATTCCGCACTATACAACTGAATCAATTGAGTTACATTTCGACCGGTGAGCCGACTTATTGGTCAACGAACCTGAGTAAAATCCCTGACCTGCTTGATTTTGCGGTCACCAAAGGTATTTTCGATGTCTATAGCAAAACCGAAAGCAACTCCAATCTAAGCTCAGATTATTCTCCTTTAGTAGTAAACTTGAGCACAACAGTCATCTGGAAAATCGTACCACCTAAACTATGCACTAATATAATGGATTGGGAGCACAGAATGCTCACACCTCGTAAAAATTACGGTGCATTAGGGCACACCATTGGTCTTATTCAGGAACAAGCCTAGCAAGCCATCTCGGTTAACCTCAAAATAGCACCCAAAATACACAATATACCGCTACACATAAGGCAACTTGTAGTAAAAAAACGTAGAACTCGTGCCAAATGGCAAAGATCCAGGAACCAACGAGATAAGATTGCATTGAATGCTATCACTCGCCGTCTTCGAAAAATCATCCAAGATAACATAAATGCAACAATTAATTACCAAATTTCTAATCTATCTCCCATAAACCACACACTATGGAAGGATACCAAAAAGTTTAAAAGGCCCATCGCTTCAATATCATCTCTAAGAAAACCAGATGAAACCTGGGCCCGCTTAAATGAAGAAAGATTAATATCTTGGGGGAACATCTTGCATCCCATCATCATCCAATAACGTCACTTTTGACGCAGAAATAGAAAACCCTCTATACTTGCTAGATGGCTATCCATACCTTTGAGACCTACCTCACCAGTCCAAATACATAACCACTCTTTCAAAGCCCCTGGCTACGACCATATCCTAGGAAGTATTTTAAAGCACCTCCCCAGAAAAACATTAGTGCTCATCACTATAATTTATAATCGTATACTTGCATCTCCTACTTTCCTACTCAATGGAAATTTGCATTAATCACAATGATTGCTAAACCAAGAAAATCACCACAAGAACCCACTTCTTACTGACCCATAAGCTTATTACCTCTCCTCTCCAAGATATTCAAATACTTATCATTACGTCGTATAATAGAAACAACGCTTTTAAAAGAAGTAATTCCCACAACACCAGTTTGTCTTCCGTGTTCATTCAACTATCCAGCAGTGCCATAGACGGGTTAACCTAATCAACAATTGCCTAGAAGAGAACTCTGCGCCTTAGTTTTTTTTAGACATAAAAGGCTGCGATAAGGCGTGGCACCCCGACCTACACTATAAAATAAAAAGAAAGCTTCCTATATACTATTTTTCCTTCTCAAATCCTACCTTACCCAACAACACTTACAAGTCTAACTCCAGAGTAGGCTATCGAACTATTACTCTGATGTCCCGCAGGAAAGCGTACTTGGTGCTTTACTTTCTCTATACTGCAGACATCCCAACCACCGATAGTACATTAACCGCAACTATCGCCAGTGATACGGCAATTTTATTATCTGACACCAATGCAAATCGCGACTCCAAAAAAATTCAGTCCTATCTAAATCTAAATCTAGCTCGATAAATGGCAAGTTAAAGTTAACAATACTAAGTCAACTCAAATTCACTTTTACCACGAAGCACTCTACCTGTCTACCAGTTACCATCTATAATTACCCTATCCCAATCAAAATTGAGGTGAAGTACTTGGGGCTTCACGTAGGTTAACGACTTACCTAAAGAGCTCATGTTAAAGCCAAAAAATAACAATTAAACCTCAAGTCCAAAAACAACTGACCCTTGAAAACAAGCTTTTGCTCTACAAGACTATACTAATACGCAATGTGGTCCTATGGCATAGAAATCTAGAGATGCAGTAAGCCATCGAACATTAAAATCCTCCAATCGTACCAACTGAAAACCCTCCACATCGATATTCAAATTCCCTTTCTTACTGATGTCATCAGGACTTCTGCTACCAAAATCAAAGAGCGCACCTTAAACCATGCAAGCCAACTTGTTGCCGATCTCTACGTATACCAGCTTAAAGGAAGACGACTACTTTTTGGTATACCAGGCCACAGTCTGGATTATTTTTATACACATAGACGATAATGTAACAAATTAGGAAGCTGAGATTAGTATTAAGACGTAAGGAATAATCCTTGACCCTTTTATTAAATGCCGTTTTTACATTTATGCATGTTGTTCTATGAATTTTTTTTAATTAAGAGGATGTTACTCTGTCGTTAACATTTTACCTGTCTTGGAAGAAATGCATTAATGGGCGGAAAAAAATTTACATTTATTCAGTCATTGCTAGAGTACCAACTGCGACAAGAGACAGCGCAAAAGATAACAGCCATCTAGAGCAGTTACATGCAATGGGTTAATAAGGCTCTGGATAACTTTAATTTCAATGGAAAATTATATCAACCGTAATTGTTTTAATAAAGTTAAATATATTTTACGCAATTACATACGTTAATATTTTTTATATAACTATTAAAGTGAGTTTGAAGAAGGCAGAATTGCATACCTTTCAAAAAATAATTACACGAAGACAATAAAAGTTATAAAGAAATCAAATAAATGAATTAAAAGCTTTTTAGTGCCGTCTATTATATTTCTACGTTATTAATGACTTTTAAAGTTTTTCCTATGTCTAAAAGGTTTCTCTATTTTTCCGACCTAGAATTTAAAACCAAATGAGCAATTTTAAAATAGATAAAAACAAATAGAAAATTAATGCTCATAGTTTAACGCAACTTATTAAAAAGCCAAAGAAATGAACGGCATGTGAAAAACTGTAAAAAAAGGAATTTTCAAAAGCAGATTATAAGGGAGAAATGGCTAATAACATACACCTAAGTTCTTTAATTTCTGGAAGAGCAAAGTTTTGTAATAAGAGTGAATTCAACTAGTTTTTATCAGATAGTAGATGAATAATCTTCACATTTCCATTTGGGGTTGTATGTCGTACTTTCAGGTGTGTAACTTGTATCTTAATAATGGTATTAAGAAAACAAAAATGTATTAAAATGTATGGAAAACCTTGTATTTAAGAGTACAAAGAATGTCTTAAAAATACGTTTTATTTTCAATAGGATAAGAATCCTAAGTAAGTTTGTTAAATTAAAAATAGTAATTGGTGTCAAAAGTTTTTTTATACTCCTTTAGAACTCAAAACTTAAACTAATAGCAAATTTGTAACAAATCCTGTATTTAAATATCTAAAAGCATCATATTTTAATCAAAGGGGAATTAAAACAACAGTACAAGGACAATAGAAAAAAATTTCGTTTACTTTAACAAATTAATGTTAATTTTTTTTTAATTTACGGCTAATTACACTTTGCAGATAAATATTGATTTAATAATTCTATATTAACGTATAGAAATTCTTTATTGACCCCCTGTAGATTACCAGTAAAGCTTTAGGTCTGATTTTTGTCGTCAACGTATAGTTTGGGGGGAGTAGAAGAATTTTAATAGAGTGGTTTCAACTTTAAAATTTTTATATTGCTATTATGTTTAAGATTTCAGTAACTGAAAATATACACATAGAGAGTCAGCAAAACATCTATTCTCTGCATAAACTTAAAGTGGAGCACGGGGTTAAAGTGGGTTTCTTATGCGAGCTGCTTGCAAATGTAGGGTTGTATTAGCATTAACCATCCGTTACCCATCTGTTTATTTATGTAAGCATTACCCACGTTGGCTTGACACCGATTTTGTATACATGTTTTAAGCGAATATTATTTAATGGAAACGTAATTAAAACTAAAATACTTATAACCTATAGTAGTTTTTAATCGTCTAAAATTAAATGATTTTGAATAAAAAAACCAAATTATTATAAGTTTGCAAAATAAATTGAAGTTATGACGTCCTCTAAATAATTTTAATTTTACACGAAAGGTCACTAGACCTAGATGACTGTAGTCTATTTTATATTTTTCAACAAATAGGCGAGATGTAAATTTATTCTTTTTTGCAATATTTGTGAATATTTCACAATCTTATAGATGGTATCGATAATATTTTTTATAAAGTGTTGTAATGCATTAACATGGACGACAAGGTTTCTCTAACTTAACATCTGTTAGTGTCTTTTTTATATTTATTAGTTTTTGTAGGAACTGGCGTTAGATTTGCACATCAATATTTTTTTGGTACAGATGCACGACTTTGTTTTTGCTATTTTTTATATTTTTGATAACACTTCTTGCGCGTTAGCATCTGCTCTATATTTTTCATTAATTTGTTTGTAAAAACTATGAGAATTTGATAGCAACATAAATAATTTTCTATTGAACGACTGGCTGTTTTCTCAAAACTATTGAGTAAATGTATACTAACATTCGCTTAAATAGCCTTGTATACAGTAAGATAGTACGTTTTTTATGTAATAAAGAATTTCTGGCAACGGAAATAAAATCCTAAATTTTGCGTAAACCGGATTGAATTATTTATGTGCTGAATACACACAGATATGTAGTTGACTCATAATATATCAGGTCCAAATATGTGCATTGTCGGATGATTTATTATTGGTTTTGAAGTAAATACATTAGCGATGTATTTTGTGGGCTTAATGCAATACAACAGTTGCATGTCATAGGCTTAAAATACTAATGACAGATTAGATTTGGTTAATTGCAACATGAATGTCGTTGTGTTGGCTGATAATTGTTGTGTTCTCAATAAGGCATGCAAGGTCACTAACATTAAGAATGAAAAATACATTTTTTTTAATAGGGTTTATGCCAGATCAGCATTACATTTGCTATTACATGGCAAGGTTAAAAGATTTTTAACATTTATATCACTAAAATAGATAATTCATTGTGATTTTGACAATTAAATTAGTTATTTTCACTATTTAGGACATCAATAGGTAACTTCCTTTAAAGTCTGGTGTGTAAGTTTTCAGTGCCCAAGTTGTAGTGAACCGCACCACTGCATTGATTTATGTTACCATAAAATTTTTGGGCTGTTTTCTTTATGAATTCTTCCACTGTCAGGATTCCTGTTTCTCGGTGGAGCTGCGAGTTTCTTGCGTACCACTGTGCATTTGTTATTATACGGATAATTTTATTTTGTACCACTTGGAGTTTGCGAAGATTAGTTTTTGATGTCGCGCACCAGACGCTGCACCCGTATAGAAATTGGTCGAATGATGGTCGTGTAGATGAGAACCCCACATTTTATTTTCAATGTTGACTTCTTGTTGATGATGGGATAGAGCATGGCCAGTCTTGCGTATGATTCAGTCAGTTTTTATTGGTGTGGAAACTCCATGTTAATCTACGGTCGAGAAGACCCTAGATATTTCACCGCGCTATCTTTCGATTCCAAGGATAGGTACATTATTGATAACGATGTTAGGTGGGTCTTGTGGGTGACGCAAGGTAAAGATTTTGGCATCACATTTGCTGGGATTAATTCGTATAAACCATTTGTTAAACCATGAGTTAAGATGATTCAGACTTTGTTGCAGATTGTTTGCGGCTAGGTTAATGTCGTAGTCTTGAGTTATGATTGCTGTATCGTCGGCATACATTGCGATGTCAGAGTTTGGTGTTGTAGGAGCATCGTGCATGAAAATATTGAATAACAAGGGACCCAGTACGGATCCCTGCGGTACTCCTGCATTTATTTTACGTACTTATGAGGTATATCCTTTTATTCTTGTCTGGAACGTTCTGTCAGTTAAAAATGATTTAACTATGTTTAATAGGTAAACAGGGATTGCCAAATCTTTCATTTTGCCGTTTACCCATACACGATCAAAGGCTTGCGCCATATCTACAAGTGCCATTATCGTGTGCATTTTGTTTTCGTAACCCTTTTCAATTATCTCAGTGAGTCGTAAGATTTGATGACCAGTAGAGTGCGCGCTTCTAAAACCAAATTGGAATTTGGGCAGGACTGCATTATCTTCTAAAAACTGGTTTAATCGGTTTTGAATGGTTCGTAGAAATTGTGGACAGAAAAATACATGAACAAGTACGTAAATAAGATATGACCAAGAACATTATCTCCAACAATTTTAACGTAAATGCAAATTACAAAATTTCAACTGTTTTTATCATAAATTAATTGTTATCAGCAATTGTTGAATGGTTGAATATTCTTTTCTAAATCAAAATTAAAGACACGGACTTATTTTAGTTTACTGCATGTATTATTTAGTTGGTTACATATTATATTTTTACACAGCTTTGATGTAATTGGTGGAAGAACAAATTTAATCATTCAGTCAGATTTTCATTTGTTCAGAAGTTAATTAGCTGTAGTTAAATAGGTGAGTTTTTTTTTGTTAGATGCGGGAGAGTTACAATGAGAATGAAATTATGGTCCGGTGTTTTTATTCGCAAGTGCTTTAATATAACATTAAGTTTGGCGAGAGGCTTATTGTTTTAAATTATCGATTATTGGAGAAGATACCTGCACTATATCTCATACGTGCATTAGGGTCTGATAGAAATTTGCTATCATATACTAATGAAGTCGATACTGTTTCATATCTCAAAATGATTGTATCTGTCTTCGTCTGAAGCACAGAAAATGCTGTGGTGTAGTACGGTAGAAATAATGTCTGGTGCCATGTTAGTCTTGGTGGCTTTTCATAACTTTGTAGTATTTGATTCTAGTGTTTAAAGGTGCCTGGTGTAGTTGTGCATTGATATTTACCTATCTTACGTTTTATTGCACGAAATAGGTGGTTAATCATATTTTAAGATGGATTTTTTTCTGCTGCCCAAACAATATTATAAGACAATTTAATGATAAATTATTAATGCGGTTATTCAAGTGATCACATTTATGAGTTGGGCTGATTTTTAAAAATGTGATTTTTATTAGTTTTTGTGTGACTGGGTGATATAATAGCCGATCTGAGACAATGGGCTGACTTTGTAATTATGTTATTCGTACTATCCTGGACGCATATATTTATATATCCCTCCGAGCTAGGTATTGTTGGCCAGGCAGTGAAATTCTTTGATGCTGTAGGTTTATTTGCATCTATGAAGGTCACAACCTGTGCCCCAAAAGACCTAACTCAGTTGAAAAGTAAAGGTTGTAGGTTTTTTTTATTTTGCTAATATATAATATTTTTAATATATTGTTGAAATAGATAAGACCCAAATCCAGGTGTAGGTCTTTTGGTCATTTTAATAAAGAAGATTTACAAAGAGCGGAGTTGGAAGATGTTAAGATAGGAAAATTGTCAGAATAAAACTGATGTAGCTGTTTTTTGAATGAATAGATTAATTTTTTTTGATAAAATAATACTAAAAAACTGCTGTGTCCAATTAAAAGTGATTATTGTTAGCAACATTAATAAGTACTAAAATTTTTTCGACGTCATCATTGCCTAAGGTAATGGATCTGTTAAAATGCTACTAGGTCTCAATCTGTAAGACTTTTCTATCACTACTAATTGTATGTGATGCATAATATACCTTGTCGAGGAGAGTATAAATACTGATAACTGGGATTTAATTCTATTGCTATTCTAATACAAGATTATTTTATTCTGCAAGTTGTTGCAGAAGCGTGATAAAATATTAGAAGTAATTTAAATTAATTTAGGGTTGTTGGTAATAAAAACGTCTCTCATAGCTTCCATTTCTAAAGCAGTTAACAAGGGATTTGTAAGTCTTGTTGCAGACGTTAGAAGGATAATCTTTATTAAATTTAATACACCAAAGCTTAGCTGTACAGTAGTTTTGATAGCAGTGAGATAGTAATTTTTAACGTAACCGCATCTTTGTCAGTTGTGGAAATGTGGAATATTTATTAAACAACTTTTGTTTGATTTGCACATCGCTAAAATAAACTTGCACATTTTTAATAAGGACCAATAAATATTTTTCTTTGAGATCTTGAAGTAAAATTATATTTTATTGTTCGTGTAAAATTTGACAAGTTTACAATAGTCATGAATTCTAAGTCTTATTTTTAAATGCTTAAAGCTATAGAGGTTGGACGTTCTTGTTCTTTGGTAGCTTTTTGATTCTGCTAGTTTTCTTATAGTTGTTAATATAATGAATAAGTATAGGTAAAATTTTTATTTTTGTTTCTTGAATATTAATTCGGCTGGTCGACGGAGTATTACTTTGTTAGAAAGAAGGATAATAATGGTTGTATTTAATTAAACCTCGAGAATTTATAATAAGAAGACATTACTGATTTGTGGAAATAAATGATTTAAATTTATTTTAAATTGTTAATAATTTATTGTAATTTTGTGGTTAAATTTTAGCTGTTTGCTCACTCTTAATGAGGCGAGTTCAATGTATTTTACAATTCGATCACTGTTGTTATATTATTCAAATCATCATAACAGCTAATAAATGAAATGTGCCCCTGACGACTACAGTTACCATCCATACCGAACAGACCATCAACCTGACATCTTAGATGTTATACTGCATAAAAATGCCACTTATCCAGTGTATCAAACTGTGACATCTGAACTGGACTCTGATCATCTTCCTGTCATCATCAGCCTCCACAACACCTCCACCGCCTAGCTTAGCGCATGGTAAAACTGATTGGGACAATTTTCAGTAGACCCTTGATCAAAAACTCCGTTGGGTGGGACCACCTAAACTTCCCCCGGATATATACAATGCCGTCCCACAATACACCTCAGTCTTGCAAGCAAGTATACAAGAAACAACCACTCCATGGAAGCAAAGGAAAGTTGCCGAGCATATTAGAACTCCCAACTACATACTTGATCTAATTAAGCGAAAGAATAGATACAGAAGGGATTGGCAAAGACACCGGTTACCATACCTTAAAACACTGTACAACCAACTGTGTCACTTAGTAAAGAATGAACTTGACACTCTAAGAATCCAAAGATACAATTCTTACCTTGAAGACACTAAACCTGGTGACCCATCTATGTGATTAGCTACCAAATGCTTATTAAGACAACTGAGTATAATCTATCCTATGATATCATATAACGTCAGATACTCCTTGGATGTTGAAAAAGCCAACTTATTAGCAACTCATCTTGAACAGGCATTTACGCCCAATATTGTAGAACAAGACGAACACTTTTAAAGGCAGGTAACAAGAGCAATTGCAAATATGCAATTACAGGATAACCACGAAATAGCTCCCACATCTGCCCAAGAAATTAATACTTATATAACAATATTACCTAAGCGTAAGACCCCTGGGCCCGACCTTATAACAAATGAAATGCTAAAGCACCTATCAAAAAAGACTTTGGCTTACAATATACAACGCCTGTCTCAGACTAGGATACTTTCCGACAGCATGAAAAACTGCAAATGTGCTCCCCATCTATAAAGTAGGTAAACCGAAGGAAAACCCTGACAGCTACCGACCTATCAGTCTCCTGTCAACCCTGGCCAAGCTCTTAGAAAAAGTGATACTTTTCAGATTACAAGATTACCTCCATCAAAATGATACTATTCCTCCTCTTCAATTTGGCTTCCAAACCCATCACTCGACCTCTCACCAGCTTCTCAGAATAAGTGAATCAATTGAAAGAGGGTTTGAAAAGAAAGAATACACTGCGGTTGTATTTATAGACTTGGAAAGAGCTTTCGACAAGGTTTGGCATGATGGACTTCTATATAAAATGGTACTTTTAAACATTCCAAATTACCTAACAAAAATCATTAACTCATTTCTCACTAACATAACTTTTAGACTCACTCAACGCTGGCCATGTATGCTGACGATACTGCAATTATTACACAGAGCCTCAGTCTTGACACAGCAATCGTACTCCTGCAAAACTCTATAAATACGTTATGTGCATGGTTTCAGAAATGGAAAATTAAAATAAATTCTGATAAATGTCAAACAATAATTTTTATCCTCAAGAGATATGATCAAATTACAAAAATAAAAATAAATAATAACGAAATAGATTGGAATCCAAAGGACTCAGCGTTAAATATTTAGACGTGCACTTAGATGCGATACTGAAATGGGGGTTTCATATCAATAAAAAACTCAACGAGTGCCACAACAGACTGGGTGTATTATATCCCTTTATAAAATGCAGATCTACAAAGGAATCCTCAGACCAATTCTTACGTATGCATGTCCAATATGGTGCAACACATCAAAGACAAATATGAAGAAACTCCAAACAATCTAGAACAAAGTGCTCAGAATCGCCATCAACTGCCCTTGGTTTGTGCGTAATAATCAAGTTCACAGTGAATTAAGTGTACCATTAATTACAGAGTTTATTAATAAATCCACTGTAAAGTTTTTCCAAAATCTAACCTTGTGTTCAAGTGCTACCAAATTAAATCTAGGCCAAAAAAATATTCACAGGCGTCTTAAAAGTAAACTACTACAGGACTTAATTTAAATGTGGTATATAAACCCAACTCAATGTCAAATTAAGATAGAAATGTAGTTTATCAGTTAATCCCCACTGGATTAAACCTCAATGTATGTAGTTTAGTTCTTATTTAATTGTACTATAACAACCAAGTCGTATATTGCATTGTATATTGCAGAGGCAGCTATAATAAAATAAAAAAAAGGAATACTACATATTACAGAATCTTTCATGTCAGGATTTCTAGAAACTTTTACCGTACTTCTTTGTTTCGTGTTCTCAGACTTCAAAACTAATCCTCGATTAAAGCATTAGATGTATTGCACACACATTTATGACACTAACATTTCAATTAAGTTTGTACATGTTCAAGATATGTGAAAATGGTGGGGGAAAACGATTCTTCAAATATTTTTAATTATGTCTGGCCTTTGTAGTTCTCACCAGATTTAGATAAAAATTAAAACATGCATTTCTTTGATAAATAACGCACAGTCTAAAAATAAAGGGAATCCAATTAGGGGATTTATTTTATAAAGTATTAGTGATTTATACGACAGGATGGCACACTTAAGTTTGAGTGATGATTTTCTGTTAATAAAAAGATACAGTTGAGCTAGTCTCGTGTAGGCTTGGTTGAGCTTAAGGTTTACGTGAAGCTTCCAAGTTAGTGATGAGTCGAGTAGCACCCCTTGGTATTTGACTGCTACGCCTGGAAAATTCCATGAAATAATGTTATGGTTAATTATTAAAGTGGATTTCTGATAGGCCTTAGAGAGAAAATGTTTGCTTGACATAATAGCGGGATTAATTTGTAAATTCCACTTATTGTACTACAAACATAGTGAGTAAATTGCATTCTGCAATTTATTGATGGCTTGGATAAAGGTCAGTGTGTTGTACTAGGACTGCTGCAATATCTGCAAAGGTTGCTAAGGTTGGTTTGTTAGATAGATGGTTAGATGTGTATATGATAAATAGTAGTAGCCCCAGCACACTTCTTTGGGGGACGTCTGCTTTAATAGCCTTTTTTCAGAGGTTGCGGAGTTGATACGTACAGCAAAAGTTCTATTTTCTAGAAAAGAAAACACGATAGCTTCAAGGTAGTTGGTTACTCGAAGATTGATAATTTTGTTTTTCAGACCTTTGATCCAGACCTTGTCAAAGGTCTGGGCTACGCCTAGGAAAACTGCTACAATATAAATTTTGTTTTCAAAGCTTTCTTCTATTTTTTCGAAAATGTGTTACAATTGGTGTGGTGTAGAATCACAAGCATTACAAAATGTTAAAACAGCTATTGTTCGTCAAATAATTAATGAATAATCTAAATACTCAATTTTTATTTAAATAAAAGCTAAAGCTTTTGGTAATGTAGTTACGAATTTTGTTGAAAAGGGTGCTTTAATTAATAATACATTTTGAAGGAATATTTGTTAAATATAGGTAGAACCAGTTATTTTAAGTTATAAATTATTTAGATTTAACGTTGTGTATTTTCCAAATAGAAATTTTTTCTGGTGTCGTTCTAGTTTTTAGTAAGAGAAGACGTAATAAAGGTACACCATTACTCTAGACTACTGAAATAATGTATAATTGATTATTATTGTATTGATTTTGGCTTCTCTACTCATTCTGAGATACTGGTTCCCAAACGACTCCCAACTCTCACTTATGGCTTCAAGAAGTTAGGTACACAAAAGAATTGTGGCCACACCCCGTTAAACTGTGTATACATATAGACAAAACTAAGTGAGAGGCCACTAGAACCAACTTTCCAGTGGAATTTAATGGCTTTAGTGCAAAAAGGCAACAGCTTTTGCAGTATCAACTGCAGCTGGAGATGGATTAAATATCAATAAGCAAAGATGGCACTTATCCAACCGGCTACCTAACTGCAATGTGGAAGGAAAAAAGAAGCCACCACATTATCCTCTTATGGCAGTTTATGGAAAGCTGCCGACCAATCCAAGGATTGAAGAGTAGAAGAAGAAGATGTTGGTTAAAAAATTTAATAACTTTATTTATAAACAAGTTGACAAAAGTTTGTCTTAAGTCATTTTGTCAGTCAATTAGTTTAATTGTCCAGGAAATGTAATTGATCTCTGGTTAGTTAAATATTCAAGCAGTTAGACATTCACATTCAAGGCACGCATCTTCTGGAAGAAGACCTTTGCCGGGTAGGGAAGCATACTCTCTTCAACAATATTATAAGATCATCCTAAATGTCAGATTCAATGTTTGATACAATCTAATAACCCTACGAACTGTGGTTATATAATTCAGCTAACAATATCAAAGGATTTTTATGGTTTCAAAGAAAAAATTGAACTTCGGTCAGTTATCTAAGTAATACCATTCAAACACTATAACTTAATTATTAACGCTTTTAAGTCTTAAAATTAAGTTCAGGTAACAGCAGACAAGTATTTTTATAGATTATTTTCTTCGTAAAATTAAAATATTTAAAAATACATAAAATTGCAGATTATTTAAAAATTAAACTCAAATAATTGTATTTTCCGCGGTTCTACAAAAACTAAAAATTAAAATTAATAAATGATGCATCCTTTGGTGTATTTTACCTTCAAATACGGAAGGTTCAAACTTTTATCTGTAAAATAATATCAAGGATGGCCTTAGTCCGTTTTAGTATATTTAAAATTGTTTTTATACCCATGTAAAAGATAACATGCTTAAAAATTCGATGGAATCAAATGTACTGAGTGAAATAGAATAGAGTATTCTAATTACATTTTAGATATGTATTTCACAGCTATTATTGTTGTTCTAATTATAACAAAAGTAATATTAATAACATTATACCGTACACAAATTTCTATATCAATCATGTAAGAAATGTTTAATTATGTTGTTTAAAAATATTTAAGAAAATAAATAAAGGCTGCTGCTTAATAGAATTTACGATAAAGTTACTGTATTATTATATGTTTTACATAATATTACATTTTGTGGAAATATATTTACTCTACAATTTATATTTTTTACGTTCAAACGAAAATGTAATCTATGATATCAAAACTGAACAATGAGGATTGGTTTATATTATAAGAACTTGCCGATCGTTAAATACAAATAATTTTTTTACTTTCTTCGGGAAATATAAGCAAATAAAAGTTGTAAATAAATTTTGAGATATTTTATTGCTGACGTTAGCAGTAACGCTAAAAGTTCTTTATTAATAGCTTGCTTATCACTTTTTCTTATTTTGTTATATTAATAGGGTTAAAACAAATTTATATATAAGTTCGTTTGATCTCAGAACTAAAGAGATCAGAGTTAAATCTTAGGCTTTCTCAAAAAAAAATACTTAACAGACATCAGTACCGTGTACACTAGTGTCTTACTATACTTTTTGATTTTTTGGTCATATGAATTAACATTTTATTTCACAATTATAACATACATTTAACTTTTTACTTGCTACGCAACGAGAAATAGCAGCAGCATTGCTGTTCATATTTGTGTATGTTTAAAGAGCCTTGCACAATTGGTTATTTGTCATTTTTAGTTGTTTGTTAATAACTTTAATATATTTATTGTCGACTCATAACTGGGAACTTTAATTTATTTTTAATTATATAGGATGCTCGAAAACGTTTGAATATATTTATAAGTAGTTTTAATTCAATATACTGCTTGATTTAAATATTAAACTATTATATCAGTGTGATGCCTACAAATAAGTGTTTAGTAAATGGAAGTTAAAGAACTTCCATTTTTGTAAAAAAATTTGGGCTTTTATTTATACATATTTTTATAATTTCTAATAAATACAATCTACGATAGGTGTGACCTACCTTTTTAGATAACATACATAGCCATCGGTTCAGCTTTAGACAAAGACATACACCAATCAAACAGACATATAGAATAACATCGTACAACTGAGAGAGCGGCAAACGAAAATAAATTTATTTTAATAACTTTTTTGATGAATAGGTGGTGAGATACCTCAAGATATTTTGTACTCATTTCTTATTTTTTATTTACCTTCTCCAATTTGAAAGTGCTAAAATATTCACTAATTTATTAAAGAATGAATAACAGTTAGAACAACTTTAAGGTCCAGAAAGTCTTTAACCTAATGTACCAGTTAATAACAAAGTAAAAATCAAATCCCACACCTTCAAACCAATGCACATTTATTTTATTAATGAAAGTCTAGAAAACATCTCCTGTAACATTTAAATTATATCATAGATATAATATTAAATTCGAAGCAACATCATTTAAAATCTGGTATTAAAAATTGTATTGGCTTTCGGGAAATACCTTCAATTTCCAATAAATAATAAATTCGTTATCTACATCGAGATTTTAAAGTCGTTCTAGATCCACGACGTCCTTCTTTGGAGACATTTTACAAAAATTACTATTAAAAAATTAATGTTTTTAGAACAAAGCGTTAAGAAATATATAAATATTCTCCATTCTGAATTACCATTAGAACTTAAGAATTTATTAAATTACAAGTGAAATTGAAGTTTTTGTATCGATACTGAGGTTTTTAACTTCCGGATAATCTTAGAAGACAATTAAAGAGAACTAAGCCATTTGTGATGATTTGTGATCCTATTAATAATTTTTTAAGTATTTGGATTTAAGCTTTTAGATGTAAATTGATTATTGTTCTTCTAAGCAAATTTTCTAGAGAACTTTGTTCGTTGGAAAGTAATTACGATTTTTCATTCAGCAAGTCAAACAAAATTTATTATATCTGTGTAAAACAAAAATTTGAGGAATGCTTTTTCCTTTTAAATAAAAACGCCGCAACCTAAATTTTGTGGGCAAATAACTATTGAAAATGTGGTTTAATTTTATTCAGTTGCCAAACAAACGCTCTAAAAAGTACGGCATTTGACATTCAATAATTCCACAGTATGTGGTTGACTATTTTGGCTAGTAACTAACAATATGTTCGATCAATTATTCAAATAAAAAAAACAAATTAATTTGCTTTGAAATATTTAATAAATTGAAATTAGCTTTATAATTATGTTTATTTTGTTGAATTAATAAAGGTATTGGAGACAGCTCTCGTGTGTTTAATTATTTTAATTAACCTTAACCGATTAAGTGCACATATTGATGTCCATTACAATAAAAATTCATGTATTTTTTATGAAGCTTTTAATGGATAACATTTTTAATGCTTTGAAGCAGTAAATTTCAATCAATAAATGAAACGGCGTAAGTAAATCAAATAGAAACAAGGATTTTCCTGATTTAGCTTATTAAAGCATACAAAACTAGTTTTCTACAGCTCCCTTCTTTCCTTTTGCATTTTATTCAACGGATGGCTAACTTTTTACTATCATTGCGTTAGAATTCTTTTACTCAATTGTTGCTTTAAAACGTTTGCTCTCTTAAGAGATTTGTGAAGGACCCGAACAGATTATAGCTGCAAGGATTCAAGTCTGTGCTGAGAAAAAGATGCATTTGCTCCATTTTCGCCACAACTTATAAAGGGGGTGCGGAGGGAGGGCGTTGTGTTGCAACGAGCGAGTAGCCTGAAAGGTTTTATGTCGCGTTCATCTTGCAAGCTCTTTTACAAAGTTCAACGCGTGTTTTATTATTGATTATGCATCACCATGATTAAAAATGACTTTAGCAAATATCTTTTTAATTGTCGATTGCTAGATACTTGTAATAAGTTCGCTAATTTAAAAAGTGTTTATATTGGATGTTATTTGAGCGAGAGAAATACATTTTCAACTTTGAATCGTCCTGTAACAAACATTTAATGCTATCTAGACACTGAAAATAGTTTTGATTACTTTGACTTATTTACCTTTAATTTACTTGAACTAAAGTTACAAATATATTTTATGCTTCAAGTGCCCACACGTAAAGAATTTCGTAACATATATGTATACAAAAATAGTTTTTATATTACAGGCAATAAGTTTAATTACTGATCAAATATTTAAATGTTTGACAGTTTACTTTAACTCTTTAAGGTAGTTTTTACTTTCAAAATTGTACAAAGAAGTATTACCTCAAAAAATTAGTAATATAGTTACAGGATTATATGGCAAATAAATTCGATGTACCCAAGGATGAAAAACTATGCTAAAGGCTGTAAAAGTAAAAATTAATGTTAGACAACAAACTATTAAAGCAAATTACGTTGCTTTGCACTCAAATTTTGCAAAATATTCGTCAATTAAACGTCACGTAAAACTTTACAAACTCTAAACGTAAAATAGTGCCGCAGTCTCTTGAAAGCGTTTAAAACTGTTACTGTTACAATGTCGTGCTTTATAGTTTCCAAGCGGGGTGGCTATAATAGCTAAAATCTGATATTTTAACTCACAACTACTTTATAACCCACTTAATTTACGATTTGGTTCAAGGCAATGGTCCGTGGCTATTACAATCTTTTGCGTTTTAATTCGGTTTTTCAATAAATGTATTTACCTCTCCTTACCGGTGATTGCCAGTTTGTTTACTGATTTATAGGCAAACTTGTGCTTTGTTTAGTACTAGAAAATTAATTAGTGCGGAATATTTAGAAACACAAATATTAATTACATTTCAGCACTTATAGCCCTTCTATACAGTATTGATTTGCATAACGTAACTGCAGAAACATAATTTGAACGAAGGCGTGTAAAAATCAAACTTAAATACTAAATTGTACAAACTACGTATGTAGTTGTAAATGTTATAAACTTTACCATGTATTTATTGTACTAGATCATGTATATGTGTGTGTATGTGTGCGCGCGTGTGTGTGCGTGTGTGTGTGTATTGGCATAAATGTAGCACAATTATTTCTTTAATAATTAATTAATTTAAATTAATTAGTAAAGACATAAAACAAAACTTTTAATTTATAATTAAACTCATCATGTAATATTTTATATTAAAAGAAGTTAAATTATTTGTTTAAGAAGCAAATTTGAAAGCAAAATATTGTGAGGTGCAATAAATAAATAATTATCATAAAAATACTTATTCTAGTAAAATTGAGTAAATTAAAAAAAAATAAAAAGTACAAAATAAAAGAAAATATTTTTTTTAATATTATTGTCGATTTACAACTAGCCTAGGAGCTAACAAGCAAATGTGATCTAAGACTGTATATGACGTAGGGGGAAACCGCCCAGCGGCGGGCCCCGCATGCTGCTTAATGCTAGTTATCTTAGTCTAAAATCTTACATCTATTTAATCTTCTAATTATGTTTGTGTTATCTAATAGGTTGAGTGCTAGCACATTTGGGTGAGAATGAATTCTGGTAACATATTTAGTTTTATATCTATCGATTTCATCTCTAATCCATGCTATACTTAGGTCGTTGTGCAGAGTAAGGTTTCAGATGAACCATTTCGCCTTGGCTATAGTGCGTAGAGTTTTATTTTGAAATCTCTGTAAGATTGCAATATTTGAGAGTTTTGAGCATCCACAGTTGAATCCCGTAGACCCACACTGGAATTATCACTGTTTTACACACTAACACTTGGTTGTTTATTGATAATTTAGATCTTCGTCCTAGGAGCCAGTTCATTTTTTTAATTTTGAGATCTAATTCTTTTCTCTTCTTAGTGATGTGAACTTTCCATGAGAGCCGCTTATCCAAATGTATGCCAAGATATCTCACTTCGTCCTTGGTTGATATTTGAGCGCCTTTCAGGTAGAGCGGAGGCGTGATACCGTGTTTGGTCGTAAATGTTATGGCTGTCGATTTTGTTGCATTTATTTTTATGCGCCATTTGTTTAGCCATTCTTGCAAATTGTTGAGGTAGCTTTGAAGTATAGACGATGCTTGCACAGGATCGGTGTCAGATACTAATAGAGCAGTATCATCCGCATACGTGGCAGTAACAACTTGTTCTTTTTGGGGAAGGTCAGCTGTGAAGATTAGATATAGCACAGGTCCCATGATGCTGCCCTGGGGGACACCAGCTTCAATAATGTGGAGGTTAGACAGGCTTTCTGCGTGTTTGACCTGATAGTATCTTTCATTTAAGTAGGATTTAATGAGATGGTAATATTGATGAGGCGGAGATTGTTTAATTTTGTAGAGTAGACCGGGATGCCAAACTCTATCAAATGCTTGACTGACATCTAGAAAAACGCCTACACACTACCTTTTTCCTTCGAAATCCTGTTCTATAACGTTAACCACCCTATGTACCTGTTCTATGGTGGAATGTTGTTGTCGGAACCCGAACTGATGTTGGGGAATTAGTCCTTGTTTTTCAATTATAGGTAGCATTCTTTTCAGTATTAGTTCTCTAGTACTTTAGATAGAATAGGTAATAGAGTTATTGGTCTGTATGATGTGGTTTCATGTGCAGGTTTGTCGAGTTTAGGAATAGAATTATTTGACCAAACTTCCATTGTATAGTGAAAATATTGAAGCCTTAGACTGCATTGACATATTTGAGTGAGAGCCATTATAGCCTTGTGGGTAGTTCTTTCACGACTTTAGCTGAGATCATATCCGGTGCCTTTGCCATTTTTAGATTTTGATCACATTTTTGATTTCTGAGCGAATGGTTTAATAGGTGGGTAGTTGATAAGGATCTGTATAATTTAGTATTTCACTTTCTTCTGCAGCTGTAGCAGCCATAGGATGAGTGAAATATGGTTGATAGATGATTTGCAAATAATTGGCCTTTTCATCGTCTGATCTTGCACGAGCCGTTGTTTTTACGCAATGGAGAATAGGATTGTTTGGGCGTTTGAATCTGCTAGTGGCCTTCCACAAAGTGTACTCACCATGTGCGTAGGGAGAAAGGTTTCTAACATAATCATCGAATGTTTCATTTCTCAAATCCTGTAGTACTTGTTTTAGTTCCCGTGTTAACCTATTTAATCTGTTTTTGTCTGCTGGATGTTTAGTTCGTTGCCAAGTATTTATGGCTCTTCTTTTTTCCGCAAGCTTATTTTTGATGTGTAGTGGATAGTTATCAATGATGACGGAGTTATCACCACTAGATGGTGTAGAGTAATAGGCTGCGTGGTGTATGATGTTCGTTAATCTTTGAACCGCCGTGTCTATTTCGTCTTCTGTCTTTATAGATACCTGAATAACTAAATTACTGGTTAGATACTCTTTGAATGCTTCCCAGTTTGTGTGTTTATTGTAAAGTGAAGGTCTATTTTGTTTAGTAATGATCGACGTACTCATTGTGACGATTATAGATGAATAGTCAGAGAAGAGATCAAAACAGGTTTCTACTTTACAGTACCTAGGGCATTAGAAAATATGAACGAGCTGCTATTTTACACTCATCTAAATGATCCAAGTATAACGGATTGTTTGCTCGAGAGCTGTAGCCCACGGTCGGAGTTTAGAAACCGTTGACGTTTTTACTCAACTGCGAAGAACATTTTCAGAAGCAAATCTGAAATTAAGTTACTTGGTTTTATACCTGTGTGGGTGTGGTAAGGATAGTGAAGAGGAACTGTTGATGTCATATTAAATCGTTGCAAATAACTTATCGCTATTTCGTTTTCGTACTACTAGCGGTGTGTTTTTCCTCTTGAGAGCAGTAAATCAAGATTTAAATAAAACAAATTCGTCATTAAAATCATTTTCGTATTTGCCAATTTTTAGTGATCTTGGTATAATCTTTGATTTTAATTTGTACAGTCAGACTAAACTTGCGTTTGACCAAACACTTATCTGGTAGCCAAGATTTTTCAAGGCATGTTCAGTAATAGCCGATTTTTTTAATGACTGAGGCGTAGGTATAGTTGGTTTTCTTGTATTCAGGTGGTGATAGACCTGCTCACACGATCATGGTATGCAGTATGTCCCGTATGTCATTGGAGCGCGCGAAACAGTAAATTAATTTTAGATTTCCTTCCACAGTTATGGAAAAAATTCAAGAGTTTCCAAACTACGGCCCCGGCTTGACAACACTATGCAGCAACAGCACCAACTGTGAAAGCCTTCGCATTTATTTGATCTAGCTGCAAATTTTGCTAGATGCATAATAACCATTTTTAAGAGAGAAAAGCTTTTTTAGATTTGCAAACCTGGTTCATGGTCTATAAATATATTTATTTATTACTATTATCTAAGGTATGTCAATAGCAAGTTCTACTTTTAAACTTCAAATTGGAAGATAAGGTCCCCATACTTTTTTCCAGCTTTGTCCAATATGTTTTTCTCGTTTAAAATTAAAATGTCAAAGACTACGTAATTTAACTTTTCTTTTGTTGCATTTGACAGTCAGCCTTAGATATAATATTTCTACTACTGCAATAATGTCGTGTTTTTTAAAAATATGTTACCATAATTAAAAGCAGTTAATTTAATGATGGAAAGAAGAGGTTTGTTATTAAACAACTGTCGGTTTTTAGATTATAAGCGATTTGGCTACTAAACATAAATTTCTAAATAAATTTGAAAAACTACATTATAGGTATATTCAAACAAATTTCTTACCAGCTATTTGAGGTAAAAGTCAGCAGTACAAGAAATTTTATTGTCCATTATGGAAAAATCGTATTTTATTAAGAAATCCAAATGCAGTTTAACAGCTTGCACTCAAACTATTTGTTTTTTCTCTATAGTGCTCTTCAAATGTCGCACATATTTTAACCCAATGGATGGAAATTTTGTAATATCTAATTTTACGGCTAGTGTTCACTCATATAGACTGTTCTTATAAGTTTTTATACTCTTATATCCTTTTCAATCGAAATTTGATCTTTTTTACACCAATAAATATTTTCTTCTGACTTCATAAAGCTATTCTAAATCTGAAACCATTTAAAATTCCAAAGTTCAAAGAGGGTTCACAAAATGAGTGTTCACAATTAATTTACGGCGAGTAACTAACTATTCTTTACATGGTTTGTCTTTTATTAAAAATTGTTTTAAAGATCTTAGAAAAAATAGGTTATGAAGCACATTAAATTAAAAACCTAACAAAATGTGCGGATAAAGTAGCTCCAAAAAATAATAAAGAAAATACGTTATTAGTAGTTGAATAATATAGCAAACGATGTAAAATTACTGCTTAAAATAGTCATAAGAATGAAAGCACTTTACTGTTAGTTGACGAATTGAAACAAGATTAGTACTACTTAAACAATAATCTTATGTTTGTAAAATAAATTCATCATAATCTCTGTATTTTGATAAAATTATCTGTACTTTATCCTTCTTATAGATTTAAAAAATATAAAACTCCCATTTTTTAAATTGTGCATTTAATTTTTGTAAGTTCAAAATGATATATGATGCATTTAAAATAAATTTACATTACTCTAACATTTAGAATAATAAAATATAAAATGCATAATCTGTGTGCAAATTATAAATGCTTAGATATCAGAACGTTTTAGATTGAAATATCTTCATTATTTAAAAATTTTGTATAGATTTACATAGATTTGCAGATGTATATTAATTTGAATATTGTTGTGGAAGAAAACATATTATTTCTATTAGAAATCTGCAAAAACCAAATTAGTGATCAGCTATAATAAAGGGGGTACAAGTTGCATTTCATACATTTTGAGGAAATGGAATCTATAATATTCTTTATTGTTCCTTATACGTTTTTAACTTTTACATTAACATATTTATTTGTTGTTAAAAGTAAGTGACGTTCTCATTTCTGCTTAGCACAGCAGCTTATATTTATTTTTTTTGTGCATGCTCTAAAGCACAAGTTTGAAAATTTAAATTATATAAAGTTTTCATGCACAGAACGGATTAAATTACAAACTAATTGAACAATAGTTCAGTTCGAATAACCAATGATCTAAACGACTGAATATTTTTAGAAATAGGCTCAAACGGCAAATATAATTTTTAATTATATACAAAAATAACACCATCAAACGATAGTTCTTAATTACAGGTTGCATTGATCAAACTCTTGAAGATATTTGCATTATTATTTAAGTATAATTTTATGTGGAAATCTACATATAGGTCCTGTAGCTATTTATCTGAATAGCCGGTATTTGAATAAACAAAACTTGATTGTGATATCATTGCAGTAAGACATTTTTAAGATAATTATAAATAGTACAAACTCGCTTAGATATATGTTTAGAAATCTAACCTACTATGCGGTCACTGTAGTTGTAATGGTTTTGATTTTACTCAATATTTCTTTTAAAAAAGTATCTTTTTAGAATGCATAATAAATTTGGATTTGGTAGGTTTTTAAAAAAATATTTACTTTTTTAATTAAGGTTTATTTTAATTTCTATCTGTAGATCCTCTTTTTGTTGGGACACACTTACCGGCACTGAAATTCCAAGAGCTTATTCTGTCTACTAACATTCACTTAAACTAGAACGTTACAAACACCCATTGGTTGAGCGAGATTTGAACTCGTCTGCAAAGGGATCGCGGACAACGAAGCAAACCTTTAATCGTGAGTCTACGAGACCCCTCTAACTGGAGTTATATGCAATTTTTTTTTAATAAACTGATAATGTAGTGGTTAAAACTACCTTTTAGTTGTTGATTAAAAATTATGAAGAACAAGTAAGTTAGTTTGTTTGGCTCTCCGCGGCCTTCCGGCTAAGAGTTTGCCCCGCTGTCCGCGACCCAGCACAGGTCAGTTCGAATCTCGTCCAATCCATTGGTATATGTGGCGACGTAGTTATAAGTGCATGTTAGTAGCCATAATAAGCTTTTGAGGCTACAGTGCCGGCAGTGCGCCTAACAAAGAAGGATTAGTTTGTTATATAGACCTTTATTTATTTTTAAATTTATGATTATATTTTTTCACATCTGATTTACGTCTTTGTATAATGTTTTTTCCGATTTATATCTTTGCAAAAAGTAACTATTTTACATTCTGAAATTTTTTGGTGCTCTAGTCAAGAACTTCTTAATACTTTCATTGATATTTATAACTTTAAGTAACTAGACACTCAGTAAATTATATACCGAAGAATTAACAATAACAATCACATAAATATTTAACATGTACAAAATTAAATAAATAATTTATTATTGTAATAAAAACAAACTTGGACCAAATCTAAGCTACCAACTTATTAGGGCGAAGAAACAATTTATGACGATATTATATGCTGAGCTTTGTAATTTCCTCGATAATGTTAGGTACATGCGGATCTCGATGGGTAAGTTTGTTTAGCACATAATAAACAATACTTGCAACAACACGTATTAAGTTGGATTTACTAGCAGATCTATATAACTGGAACTTGTAGGTTTATATTAGATTTAATATTGCTTTATATAGAAGTGGTTTGTCATCTAGAGATAATTGGGAGCGGTTATCTATTAATTAGTACATTTTGTTGAACTTTGTATCAAATTAATTTATTTTTGCACATATAAAAGTTGTCGGTTAAGACGAACGTCTAAATACTTCGCACTCTTCTGTCTTTGAAAGTTTTTGGTTATTTAGAAATATTGAAGGACACGTTTTTTTTTACTTAAGGTCACATGCCTCGATTTGGCTCTATTAGCTCTGGTGCTGCATTGTTTAAAACTAGGTTTGTATTTTATATAAACGGTGTTATAAAGAAAGCCGTAACATACAGCTATAGGTGTTATCGTCAGATTTATAGTTGGAAGATCAAAAGTCTATAGCAGATACAGCATTAGTCCCAACACGTTTCTCTAAGGCATTCCTGAATTGATTGAAAAGAGTGACGTGATCTCTTCTTGTAGTTTTACGGGATAATGCCCAATTGACAAGTATGATTATAAGGAATTGTAGTAGATGTGAGGTATATTAGATCTAATTTTGCACAGAAGTAATACAACAGTATTTTTTTCTTGATCAATGCAGATTAGGCAAATTAATCTGTGCACCTGATCTATAGTAGTGTATTACTCTTTAAATCCAAACTGGTTTTTGGTTTTAACTTTTGTAGGAAAGGTCTTAATATTTTTAATTCTTTTTAAGCAGAAAGAAGACTGATAAGTTGGTCTTCGAGTAGTTTTCTAGGTTTTTGGTATTCTCGGTGCAAATTTCTAAATGCCAGGAAAAAGTCCTGTTTTTAATATTCTATTGAATGTGTTACTAAATCATTAAAGATCCTTTTTGTACTCAGTAGTTCTTACAATTTGTTTACTTGTATTTTTATAATAGATAAACCGACTGTTGAGATTGTTTTAGTTTTCTTCTTCTGTAGTAATTTTTGCTGCATATGATATAAATACGTTTTTAAATAGTTGGTAAATACAGTCGTTCTGTCTCGATCGCTTTTTGCCTAGGTTACAATTGTAGTCTGAATAGAATAATGTTGCTGTGCTTTGTCTCTGTGGGAGAAAATGTGCTTAAGGAGTCTTAGATTGCTTACTCCTTCAAGTTACGTAAGTGTGCATTTGGTTTATTTTCTCATTTGGTGGCTTTAAATTTTGCAAGATTCTCTTAAGCCTACGCTTTTTAGTAATTTTCCGTTTTATTAATTTAGCACCCAAATTATTAAAAATTGCATGCATCTACAAAATTATTGTTGCTAAGCGTCAATTGAGTTTGAAAGGTCTGTAGAAATTAGATGCTCGAGTAGTGAGCATAACTGGTCAATATGAGTCTAAATTTAGAATATGCTTAGAAAGGTTAATGAAATATGTGGTTTGTTGATATTTGTAAGTCACTAGATTAGTTAATGAGTTGATAGAACATAAAAGTCATTTATATTCACTGTTTTCGGCAGTGCTCTTTCTTTGGGTGTAATAATCATAGTTTTTTAGTGGCAACGCTTGTCATTGTAGTCTCTTGCTGCAATAAACTAGCATCGAGAAATATTAAACAAGTAATCAAATTATTATTGTTTTATAAAATATCTAGGTGGGAAATATATTGCAGAAATTGGCACAGTTCATAGCTAATATTTTACGTTCCCATTTATTGCTTATATATAATCATATCTGTATTTTGATAGCTTTGGTGTCTAATCAAACTTTGTGTTATGACAGCAGTATCCGCACCAGTGTAATATGTGTTGTAGATGTAAAACATGTAGAAACTTATGAATTTTTAGTTAAAAGCGTTTAGTGCAATAAACTTTGCATATTAATATAATACCTAGCTTGTTTAATATACGTGCTTTTAGCCCTTGCCTATATTGGCAAAGTACGTTGGGTACACTAGGTGATTTCTAATGTATATTGAGCCATTATGTAATTTTAAGACTCTGCGGTTAAAAAACTGAGCATCTACTTCATAAGCCTTGCTAATTTGCATTTTAACTTATGTATGTCATATGTTTGATGTACAGATGTAGAGCAGTATAAGCAATTTCTGGCATTTTGTGCACAGCGGTATATTGATGATTCGTTGCTGCATGTTGTAGCTGTATCCGAAGTTACGATAGTAAATTAATTTGTAAGGACATTTCTGTTAGGCGCTGCACTTACACACCTGGCTGAAATATTCAGAAAACCTTCAGATTATCCATTATGTTTATGATATGGCGATCCAGCCAGTTGCAACGAGTGGATAGGCTAATTGATACATATTTACAACATTTTTTCAGCTTTGTCAGCAAATCACTTATTCTGTAACACTTAGTATTTCAAAAAAATTCAAACAACAAGCATGCTCCTACACCACAAAACCCAAGTAGAAGCTAAAATTGAAAATGAACACTTTAAGCTACCTTAATGAAGCTATGGTAGCTGACGCAGATATAAAAAGCATAGCATGACCATTCAGTTTGGGTGCACGAACTAAACTGTAATGAATGTCGACAGGGTTGATTTAAAAATTTTAAATGAAATGTATGATCAGACTCTTGGATCTAGATTTTCTTATATTATGATACATTAACCTAACAAAGTTTAAGTGATTTAGGATTTTATTTGTGTTATAAATGCAATAAGTTAGGTTTCTATTTTTGCATGTGTTGCATTTCTTTAGTTTCAAATATATTTCTTATTTATTTTTCTAGAGTAAATATACTTTCTTAAAGAAGATGATATAAATAAATGTGGGAGACCAAACTAGTATACATCTAACCAGAAACATTTTATACTCCAACACTCATTATTACAGATATTAGTAATATGTATCTTTAATACTGTATGAAGAAAGCTACCCCTGCTTTATATAATTTTAAATTCCTTCAACAAACTACTAGGATTACGTTTTATGTTAGACGATAAATATATATTTGGGTTTTTATAAAAATATTTGTTACTTGCAAATAGAAGCAATATCTATACCTTATGGAACAGTACATCTTTTATTCTACTAAGAAACCTCTGCAAGTTAAATAAATTATTTTAAAATGCATAGCTAAATTTATCACTTCTAGGATGTTAATGTTGGCGCAAGATATTCAACATTATGCTTGCACGGGTGTAATGGACACTACGTTAAATTGGCAAAAAGAGACTATAGTATTGCTTGTATATTTAATATGTAGTTCTATTTGTATAACTTGGCGATCGTCTAAGACGCGGTGTTGCCACATCACCCCCCATCAGAAATGGTGCGCGACGATTGGGAAAAAAGAGTGAACGCATGAGAACCTTAATCTCTTAGTTCGCAGGCCGTGCTCCCACGCGGGTAATTACAACTTTACCATTATGTATCTAGTAATAAAATATTATACTAACTTGTTAATAAAGAGTTGGTAGTAATAATTTTGTATTTGAAAAATATTTGCTTCAAATTCAGACTTGCTTAAATAACACTCATTGTGGCCTTGACGCCGGCGCGCACTTAATATTTCAGACAGAATTGCCAGTGCCCACCATGCATCAAAATCTCCCATATGTACTTTCTCGTAATTGCTTTGCAGTGCATGCAATATTCATCGCATCGCTAGGGCTACGTTCAACAAGTCATTACAGAATCACCACCTAATCAGGGCGGAAATGCTCCTGATCCGGCGGCAGCCTCAGCAGAAGTGTTTATGACGCTTGCGGTAATTGCGTCGTAAATTCCTAAACGCAGATATTTAAATCGCGGCCGATTGCAAAATTTAGTGAAGCATTGTGGAACTAATTTTATTCCGCAATTACGCTATGGCCGCCTTGCGCAACAGCAGCAGAATTTGAACTTGATTCAAGCTGTTTATTATTATTGGTAACAATCTCTCTTGCCAAGATTAAAATTAGGTTTGTCTAGATTACATTAAACCATTATTCTGATGTGCACAAGCACAGCTAACGTCCAAACTAAAGCAACGCTATTAAAAAACAACATGAAAGCTTGTTTTAAATTATTGTTTAAACAAATTATGTGCCTATGTTATCATCAAAATTTATAATTAACTAACAAAATAAATTAATAGTCAATAGTTAAAAGTAAATCTAAATATGTTTATTTTAATAATCCGGGGGTGTAAGATTTCTTTCTTTTTACATTTTGTGTTTTTATCTCTTTATTTCTTTTCTGTAAGATTTCTAATTTATTAAAAATTTTATTTTCATTCTTATTCTTATTTATTAATTTTATTTTAATACGTACATATTATTCATTTGTATTCTACCATTACTTTCTATTTTGTGTTGTTTATAATTTGTATTAATTTGCCCAGCGTTTCAAATTATCTCAACGTTTACAGAACATTTTTAATTCTTCTATATGAAATGCTGATTATAAGTCTATAAATATTAAATACAGCTTCCTTATTCTTTTGCGACTCTTTTACACACACTTTTGTATCGCATTAAATAAAGGTGTTAAAAATTGAACAAACATTTTAATTTACTGTTAGCAAATTTAAGTTAAATTCGTAGTAAGTAAAGAATAATTTAATTATCACTTAAGACAACCAAATTTGTTGTATGTAGAACAAAATGTATTAAAAGGTGTACCACACACAACATTTAAGCAGGCCTTTTGCAACAAATGCAGTGATTTATATCTATCATCACAACCTATCCATGCTATTTTAAAATTTAAACTTCAAACCAAATCTAAAAATCGTTAGTATTCTGCAGCTGCTTCAGCATTTTTAATGTTCCCTAGACAACTGGCAGCGTGATAAAAAAGGGTAGTGTTTTATAAAGTCTAAATAATTAGAAAGAAAAAACGAAAAATACACCCAGAATTTAGTAAGCCTATTAATTTAAAAGAATATATTTTTGCAACTTAATTACCCTTTAAGGATAAAATTTCTAAAGAAACCCATTCAAATAGAAACAAAAATGCAGACTTCTTGTTGAATAACCTTCTGTTATTCTATTCATAACTTTAATAACATTTACTCTTGCGTAATGGACGTGTTTCATAGTGCTCAAAACTATTTATGAATTGACGCAAAATTACTAAATAGATATTTAATACCTGTCATCTGTTTATGATTATTGATAATTAATTTATTTTATTTCCTATCCTATGAATAACAACATAGCTATTGTTTCAAAAATTTTTATTTTCTGTAATATTGTAGGTTTTGGTCGCTTTAAATTTTAGCAGGTTATTATTGGAAGGTCTTAAAATATCATATATAAACTTTTGACATATTCCCTATTTAAGGTGTAACACGATATAGTCATTTGTAGAAGTTGTGTGTATGATTAGACAATCTTAAACAGATGCGAAGGCTTTCACGGCCGGTGTTATGGTGCATGCTGTGGTCAGAGTTAAGAAGCTCTTGACGTTTTGTCCACGACGATAACTTATAGCTTCGCCAGCAGAATCCATAAAGATGACTGGGATACTGTAGATGCATCATTTTCCATTATGCGGGGAAACACAAGTGGCCGCCACCGTTAGACAATATTTTAAGATTCAGTGTTTATAGAAGAAAAGCGCTCCTACTCAGTTGGATTATAAGCAAGCAAACATTAGCTTACCCAGGAAGCTATCAGTGCTTTTACCAAAAGGTGAAAAGTTTGCCGTAACACCTGAACCATTCCGATAGAGGACATTATAGCTAATGTAGAAGCAGAAATACGGAACCTTCCAACAGACGAAGCAGAGAAAGTACGAGTCGAGAATCACGCATCCTGCGCCGTGCTAAGCCATCTAAGAAAAACTTATCCAGGGCGGAATTAAATGCTCTACGTAAACTCAAGAATGATAACACCATCATTGTCTTACCACCAGATAAAAGTAATGCCACAGTTATACTGGCACAGGAAGACCACATGAAGAAGATTTTCTCGATACGAACGTGCTCAAACGCGACCCCACATCACGGATACTACGTGACACGAGCCAACTGGATGACACCATCAAATAGAGACCAATAACTTCAAAGGCGCTACCCCAAGAATATACGGGCTCTCCAGTGCCATCGGTGGTTCTATCTACAAGCTGACCAAATACTTATCCAGCCTGTCACAATTGTCCATTAGATATACCAGTAGTTACATAAAGAACTCTATATTCAAAACATCCAGCTACAGGAGGGTGATCTAATAGTCAGTTTCGATGTAACTTTCCTGTTTACCAATGTGCCGATTTACAATGCCCTGGATCACCCAAAGAAAATTCTTCCTAACGATATCTTACAGCTATTTTAGCACTGCTTTACGTCCAGTTACTTTGTTAAGCAGGGCGTATATTACGAACAAAAAGACGAAGTAGCAATGAGTAGCCCACTTAGCCCCGTAATCGCCAATTACCACATGGAGAAATTTGAAGAGTTTGCCATCAATACAGCACAATTAAAACCCGAGATATGTCTAAGATACGTGGATGACGCTTTTGTAACACGGAGACTCGGTAAAGAGACCCTACCACAATTTTTCATACACTTGAATTCTATATACCCAAGCATGCAGTTTACCATGGAATTAGAGTTGAACGTTAGGATTGTTTTCTTAGATTTACAGGTGTTGAAATCGGAGAATGAACATTTACAACACACAGTGGACAGAAAATCCACGCATATAGACAGATACCTTCATAAGCAGTCGAATCACCACTCAAGTCAAAAAGGAACAGTTGTGAAAACATTGTAGATCAAGCACGACGTATATGTCAACCACAGTTTTTTGAAAAGAAATTAAAACATTTGGAACAAGCCTTATAAGGAAATGGTTACTTAAGGACAAAAATAGAAAAACTAAACCTAACAAATGTGCACAAAGAACACTACCAAAGTCGGCTACGATAGACAAACCCTTTTTATCTTATATCAACAAGGTTACGGACCGGATAGGGAAAATTCTCAATAAGTACAAGGTGAAAACCATCTGTACTACTACTACCAAGATACGGGATTTGCTTAGACAATCCAAAGATACAATAAATCCATAGGCTACACCAGGGGTATAATGCATATCTTGTTCACATGACCAAATCCACATTGAGACTACGGGTCGAACAGTTACCACTAGGATAAACGTCATCTACGCTTGAAATAACCCGAAAAATCAGCGGTTGCTGAACATACTTTGGAAAATCTTAACCACGAGATAGAATTCGCAGAAAGCACAACTTTTATGCAATTGTAGGAAGTACTACCCGAGATTATATAGAGAGGTGGTGGAAATTTATAAATATAAAAATAATTTTAACAGGGACACCGGATTTGATCTACTTAAATCTTGGTTTATCGCTTTTAACGGGCGAAAAACAGACCGTGATATTGTGAAAGAGCAAGTGACGTAAGAAAATGCCAAAATATTACCTGCAACGGCCCGATTAACGTAAGCAGCTAGCCCGATTACATTATCTATAATTCCCGTGTCGTCAACAACAACCCACCAACACCATCCCTACCGTACTCACACGAATATAAAAGTGAAAACGCACAGGACAGTCATTTAATTTTTATAAGATTTCTTCTAGAGATGTACATCGCATTTATAATCGTATAAACGAAACGTCAAGAGTTTCTGAACTCCGACCACGGCCTTATAACCCGAAAACCATACGGCAGACATTTCCAACTGTTTACAATTTATTCTTACAATTTGAAAAGGCTATTCAAGTAGAATAATTATAAAATTATATTATTACAAAAAATTTGACTAAGACTTACAAATAGATTACCTCTCATGTAATTTAATGTCTATACAACTCTTAAAATGAATGCCAAATTTTAGAAAGCATATCCATCTCTTGTTCAATAATAAAAATAAAATTCACTGTACTTTATAAATATTATAATAAACTAATTATTTTCCTACAAAGCAAATAAACTTTAACTGTTGTTGATCTGTTTTACATTGCAGAAGGTTATTGTATATTTAATATATTTGGTTATAGTTTTAAAAAATTAAAATATTTTATCACATCGTATTTAATTTTAGCTGTAAGAGAAATTCAAAAACAACCTACTAATTAGTATATAAACAATATACAGAATTTAAAAACTAGTACTTAATTAGTCACAAAATTATTAGAGATAGAATTTATTTAACTATATTTTCTGCTTTATTTGAATATTTTTATCTTTCAGCACCTGCATAATAGATTATAGGAAATTTGCTTATATCTACATCATTTTAAAATTGTGATTCTTAGAAACAGAAAAACCGAAGTATTATGTTAGTTTAGGGTAGTCAAAAGCTAAGTCAATATTTTGAATAGTTTGTAGCATTAGAACTGTACTATTTTATACTTTTTATAGATTTAAAGTAAAAAATACACATAATACACATGGTGCAGGGTTATACACGCATTAAAAAAATTCTTATTATAAGTTGACCTATAATTCCGGATTGAAATGGCAAAGGACAGTTGAACATCAAAAGTTTGGCTTGATTGCTTCTAAAATGCCATATAAGTCAAAACATTGTGCAAAACAATCCACATCGTCTTTAAATTGGACAAATCCTGAGTCCATATCTAACGTTGTGCGATTAAATTCATCGCTAACAAAAGATGCGGTCTACCTTCTCATCCATTTTACTCTTTTACCAATGACCCCATAGTTATATAAATTGCTCGCAAAAAAAAAATTAGCAAGTGCGCAGTCTTTAATGGTTTGGATGAGTTGGTGGTCGATGTCAAAACGGGGAGTGCCTTGAAGAGCTAAGGTCTGTTCAAGGAATTGAATGTCTATCAAACAAATAATTAAGGGTTGATAGAATTATTCTTTTAAAAAAATGTCTAATAAGTGTGTATAAACCTAATACTAATAATGGAATTGCTATACCTATGAATATAAAAAAATTAACTTTGACTTAAGAAAGTTCAAATTTGGTTTGATTATATAAAGGAAAAGGACATAAAATATTTTTTGTTATGTAAGCCAATCTTTATATAGTGAAATTTTTAAAAAGGTTATAATTTATATTGATTTATATATTGACAATAATGATACAAATAAATATTTGTATGATTGTCATCTAATTAAGTTTGGGAAAAATCGTTTTGTTTTTGCTAGGAAATTTTTTCATATAGTGGTCTCATGTTTTGACAATTTCATGCATGTCTAGATAGTTTCAAACCTGCATTGTCGGGAAAATGATATTTGAGTGTTATTTGCTGCTAAAAAATAATAGCAAAAATAATCTGCATAGTCCAAAATGAAATACCGAAAATGTTGCACTACAGTAACATATGGTTTGAATATCAATTAGCATTTTGAAGAAAAAATTTTATGTTGGGGCATAATTATTCTCACCATTCTCATCATGTTCAGGTGGTATTAGGAGTTTTAGAAAAAATATTGTAACTTGAAAGACGCTTTAAAATCAGAAAACCCAATCTAATATATTATGGACGAAAACATGTTTGCTGTTAGAAATGTGATCGAGACCTATAGGCTAAAATAAACATTTCTGCACCGGAAATTTATACAATTTCAGTGAAAAAGGGTTTTTTGTGGTTTCTGCCTTAATAGATGAGCAAATGTCACAAAATGCTAAATTTTATTGAAAATGAGAAATTTCGCTGCGTCAACAGCAAGATGTGAGTAAGCGTGACTTTATTTTTATGACCTTCCCACTAAAAAACCTTCTTGACTAAGGAGTGTTGTTTATATCCTTAAGAAAACAAGGATGATTAGTTTAGAAAGATGAAGGAGATTATGAGAATGGATAGTGTGTTATATATGCAGAAACGTAAGTTTCATAAAATTTAAATATAACTGAAATCTTTAGATTTTACAAAAACCTAAAATTTAACTAATAAAAATGCCTTCAAATATAACTAGCTGATTATTTGTAATTAGGGATAATTGCTGTATAATTTGGTAAACCAAGTGGTAGAAGTTTTGTTAGACAATGACTGTATAAAATATTCTCTTCAGTATTAATGAAATTTGTAGCTTATCTTTTGCTGCATAATGTTGGTATAATTTTTTTATTTAGTATATGCTTATTACGAGTTCAGGTCCTTTATTTGAGACCTAAATAAAGTTGATCATAAAAAAGGCATACATTAGTATTCATACATGTTGTAAGACGTAAAACATTATAGAACAGTGGCAAGTAGGTCTACCAATTTAAGCAGTTGTATTCTAGAAGTAGGATGAACAAACGTACCTTCCATTACACAACCAAAACGGGTTAATGCTCTTATTTACAAAAATATGAAATAAGTTTGCAAGAGTACCTTTGTCACGTGTTCTGAGCTACATTAAATTAGTTTTATTCAACAAAACGTTAGTTGATATTAAATGATGATAATCCTTACTTCACAGCTGTAATTTTAAGAGGTTTAAAATATAATGTGGGCGGGAAGAAATGTTTGCAAACCTTTTTTTTTATAGATGTATATTTATTAGCAATCCGAACTGTTACATTCTATGGGCTAATTGTATATCAGAATTTCAGCTTGAAATAGCGTGACGAGAGCTCTTCCAGTGAAGGACTCTCTTAATCCACAAGAAGGTCTGCTGGCCAAAGTCTATGTAATCGTTGTGGGTGTTCTCTTTCCAATAATGGTTGAAGCAGGTTATTTAAGTGGGCTGTCAATCTATCGTGGTGGGTTCTACTTCGTAGCTTGATGACATCTTTGACATAGGGAATCCCCAGGTCGTCGTGTAGCGTTTGGTTTGAGACATACCACGGTGCTTGAGATATCATACGTAGCACTGTAGATTGGCTTCTTTGGAGCAATGCTATATTGGATTTGCTTGCGCAACCCCAGTTTTCTATTCCATACGTCCAAATAGGGATGATGATTGTTTTATATAGCAGAATTTTGTTTTCTAAGGAAAGTTTTGAGTTCTTCCCTAACAGCCAATACAGTTCTTTGATGTTCAATCTGCTTCCGTTTTTTAGTAATGTGATCTTTCCATGTTAACCTAGTGTCCAGGTAGAATCCAATATATTTGATAGACGTAGCTCGAGGGAGTTCGACGTTATTGAGAAAAAGCGGAGGACAACGTTCGTGTCTTAGAGTGAAGTCTATGAGCTGTGATTTGTTTTCGTTTATTTTAATTTTCCAGAGATGCAACCAAGCCTGGAGTACATTTAAGTGGATTTGTACTAGGTTAGATGCTATTGCTGGGTCTTCATGAGCTGCTAGTATGGCAGTGTCATCAGCAAAAGTACAGATAGTAGTTTCAGTGGTTGTTGGGATATCGGATGTACATAGGTTGTAGAGGGTCGGTCCCAAGACGCTTCCCTATGGTACACCAGCTTCTATGGAATGATAGTCTGATTTGGCATCTCCTACTTTGGTTCTAAATTTGCGGTCTGGAAGGTAGGATTTCAAGATGTCAAAATACTTTAGTGGGAGGGTTTCCTTGACTTTATATAAGAGACCTGTATGCCAGACCTTATAAAAGGCCTGGCTAATGTCCAGTAGAACTCAAGTACAATAATGTTTTTGTTCAAAAGCGTGGTTAATAACTTGGATTAATCTATGTGTTCGCTGAACTGTAGAATGTCCTGTTAGGAAACCAAATTGATAGGGAGGAAGCCAGGTATCTGGTGAAATATCGGCATTTAGTCTCTGTAGTAATAAGAGTTCTAATGCCTTGGAAATTGTAGGGAGCAAACTAATTGGACGCTATGAGATGACATCATTTGGGTTCTTTCCTGGCTTATTTATTAAGATTATTTCTGCCGTTTTTAGCATTGGAGGCCAGTGCTGCAGTCTTAAAATGGCATTAAAAATGTAGGTAGTAAAGAGTATCCCTTTTTTCGGCAATTCCCTGAGCATTTTTGGCATCACACCGTCTGTACCTGGTGCTTTTCAGATGTTAAGATGGTTAAGTTCGTTCTGTACTTCGTGTGGAGTGAAGGATTTAATTCGAAATGGGGATTATGGAATATTGGATAAACTTGTTACGATGTCATTAATTATATCTTGATCGTTGGGCTTAAAGACAGATGCGAGATGATTTTCAAAAAGATCAGCCTTTCCTTGGTCGCTTCTCGCCCATTTAGCGTTGTGATCAGCAAGATTTTTTATTGGAGCATTGTGTTCTTTTGTTTTTTTCTTGGATTTAATTGGTCTCCAGATAGAGTTGTCGAATCTATTTAGTCTTGTCACGTAGACATTGAAGGATTGTTCACGGAGTTCTCTAAGTTGCGCATTTAATTGATTGCTAATGCAATTCAGTATATTTTTATCCACGGGTGCCTGGGTTGTGTGCCACCTAGACCGTGTCTTCCGTTTTTTACCAATTAAATGTTTTATTTCAAGTGGTATTGATTTTGTGGTATTAGCTATTGGCAGAGATGGAGTACTTTCCATAACTGAATGTTTAAGGGTACTTGTGAGGGCATCCAAAGCGTCTTCGACTTCGTTATGGGCTTTGAGGCTTATTTTTAGATTAATCCGTTGTTTAGTGTAAAATTCTTAATAATTACGAAAGTACTAATAGTTGCAATTATCGGGGAATGGCCAGATGACAAATCATAACTAGGAAATAAGTCCATGTATGGTGAGGAGATTCCGTTGGTGATGAAGAAGTCCAACAAATCAGGAGTTTTATTTGGATCACTGGGACAGTATGTTGGTTTACCGGTGGACAGAAATAAGTAGTTTTTTCCTGGATTAGATTAGCTAGCTCACGACCTTTGATAGTTGTTAGTCGAGAGCCCCAGAGAGTATGTTTACTGTTGAAATCACCTCTAGCAATAAATTTGAAGTCGAGTGTGTTGAAGAAGTCCCTGAAGTGGTTGAGTTTCAAGTAGTGCCTAGGAGGGCAATATACTGCAGAAACTGTTATCCCATAGGAGGACGTTTTGACTTTGAGTGAAGTGGCTTGCAAGTGATTTGTTTGATACTTTGGTAATATATAGTGACTTATAGTATTTTTTTATTAAAATTGCAGTGCATGCATGTACAGTGTTGTCCGGGTGGTTTGTATTATAGGTTAAATAGGATGGAATACGAAAGAAGGATCTATCGGTAAAGTGCGTTTTGCTAACAAGTAGTATGTCGACTGAATTGTGATGTAGAAAAGTCTTTACTTCGTTTTTGTGTTGAATGATGCCGTTGGCATTCCGTTGGGCAATTCGTACAAATTTAGTGAATTTTATTGATGAGCGTTGTAAGCATGGTAAGAATTGAGCTGTTTTGTTGCATTAGATGTTGGAACATATTTTTGAACTTATTTAGAAAAGTGCTGAGAGTAATTGAGTTTTCCTCTGGTGGTTTTTGGTGGTTTTGATTTCTTAGTATATTCGAATACGTATTGGCCTGTTGTGCCTGAATTATTGGTTGTATTCTGTGTCGTGGGATAGGGTGTATCGGTGCTGGTAATTGTTGAATATTAAGTCTGTTGTTGGCATTATTGGGTTATTTGAGGAGAGTATGGTAAAATTCGCATCCTCCATAGTTGGCAGGGTGGGGACCATCGCATAGTGCACATGTGGCAGATGTGTTGTTTGGTTTTGTACAACTTGTGAAATTATGGACTGCTCCACATTTCACACAGTAGTAAGGTCTGTTACAATATGTTTTAGTGTGACCATATTGCTGACAACGTGTACAATGAGTAAAGCTCTTGGTTTTTCTGGACTCGACTTGTACTATTCTGTTCTGAATATCTCGTAAATTATATATTTCTTTATTGTTATCCGCTGGTTCAAAGTCTACAAAGAATAGGTTTAATGGTTATTTAGACACACTACTTCTTCCATTTAAAATATTCCTGACTTGGTGTCCCTGATTGGCTAGCTCTTGCTTAATTTCATTTACGTCTGTTGTAAAGTGTAGGATTTTGATAACCACTCTGAAGTCACGGTCCTTTTTTGGCTGGTACGTATGGTAAACAATGTTGGCATCTTTCATGTGATGAATTAGTTTCCTGTAGGTTTCCGAAGTATGACAGTTTATTTTTATGGTGTTATCTGTTAAAGTTTTTGTGTTAAATTGTTCAGTTTCCGCAACTGTATTTAAACTTTTGATCATGTCAATGTAGTGTGTAACTCCGTACACAAATATAGGAGGAGGTTTTATGGTTGTATTGTTTACTTGTCTGGTAAGGGTGCTTCCCTCTTCTTCTTCATTCAGCTGGTTATATCTGTTTGTTAAAGGTATTTGCGTAGCTTCTTTGATAGGTTGAGATAGTTTTCTACGTTTAAGACGTTTACTGGTTTGCCATTTGTTAGTGTTGGTGGAATTATCGTTTACGACTTCTTGAATTTCTTCGTCACTAGTAGACGTCATTCGATAAAGAATTCTGTCGTTGTTGGTTAAAGATTGTGAGGTAGTTGCCATCAGATTGTTGTTGAGATTGGTGGGAGGATACTGATTTTGAGGTAAGTTAAAATTTTTACCTGTTGATAGCGGTTGGCTTACGAATTGAAGGTTGGTGGGAAGTGGAAGTTGCATTGGAGCACCCTGTGCGTTGTTGATATTCGAATTATTAGGTTGTCCGTAGGCGATACTTGTTTGTTGATCCATTTCCGTTTTTGTTGTTTGCTAGCGCTGTTTAATCACAGTATGTGGCTGGGCCTATGGCGCGGCGCGAATGACGCGGCGCGGTCATCGATACCGTGCGAGAAAATCGCAGGAAACACTGAAAACACTCTGAAATTCGCACGTCTGCACTGCTTGAGCTACAAAACTCGATTGTTTGCAAACTAAAATAATTTTGTATATAAGAACTTCAAATCGTTAAAATGGTGGATTTTATAAATGATTTGCATATAAATATTGCATTAAAGGCCACAAGTTATTAACTATTAATATTTTGATTTCCTTACGAAGTGCCTCAAGATGACGCTAGTAAACTTAATTTCTGTGAAAAAAGACCTTAGCCTACGTATATCAACAAATTTTGTTAAAGCTTGCTGCTTCTTGCTCCTCTAGATTAGAAGTTATGCATAAAAATTATATACTTTGTAATTTAGCTATTTTAGAAGCATATTTAAAATTTGTTATTAATAGCTTAAAGGTCGGGTTGCAGTAAGTTACCGTTTTCATACATGACTGATACTTAACAATACAAATATATCTTAAATACAGATTTTTGGGAGTATTAACATTATAAATAAACATAATTACTTTATTACATATTAAATAACTCAAAAGAAATAGAAAATTCATTATTTGGGGCACTTAATTGTTGGTTCTATTCAATATAGAATTTGCAAACAGTTATCTATTATTTACGTTAAAATGTTTACTATTTCTAAAGAAGAAAAGAAATAATTCAATCTTTACTTCTAAATATATTGCCAAAAAAAGAAAATGTTCCATTATATGAAATTTAAGCTTCTTAATGTAAGTTAAAAACATTGTTAATTGAAATTTATATTTTTATAAACTAGAAAAACAAGTTGTTTAACAAGGAGTAACTTGCATCAAAGATTATATATAACATAAAGTTTGCGTTTTTAAGCACTTTGTTGTTTTAGAAGTAAGTGACTTTGCTTGGCAGAATGTATATTTAATAGCAAAAGTAGATTAAACTACAAATCAAAAAATATATTTTTAAATAACAGGAGTAATATTTAATATAATTAAAAAGCTCAAACGTCACAATACTTTGTTTCTCCTATAGCACACGAGAACAAAAATTAGTTCAAAATTATTCCTACGCTCGCAATAATTTTCCTGTGAATTAATTTCCCTAAAAACTAATTTACTGAAGTCTTAGCGCAGAGCTTAGCGAAAGTAAAGTTGACCACCGAAATAAGAACAGTAAATTTCCAACGGGCGGTAAGGTTACTAAAATTGATTTCCCCAAAACACTTCAATTACATGCACGAAAGGTTAATAGGATTAATGGAGGGGAATAATGGATTAGTTCTGATGGTTGCTTTCATCGCGGGTCTATTTATGGGAGCTGGATTTGTAGGGAAAAAGAGAAGGTGTACGTGCATATAATTTTCAATTCTTTAAGGAAAAATTACCGTCGCCGTTCCTTAAATTTTTGATAATCAATAATTAAAAGCAGTACACTAAATCCTATTTTTACAAAAGTAAATAATATAGAGTATTTTGGGTGATAACATTTATTTTTACTTATTTAAATATGGCACTTTTATAATTGTATGCTTTACGCATTAGTTGTAATTAAGGTATTGTGAAGTAATATGTATTATTTCATGTTATTAAAATGCACATATCATTGAAGTTCAACAACTTTAAGTTTATATTTGATGAAAAACTATACACAAAGATGTGTAAACATATACTAATTAAGAACACATTACTCTTGTTCTTCTAATATAAATTTTAGGTGTCAAAATTCAAACGTAGTTTTATATATATATATATATATATAAATGATAAATATATTTAAGATGTATATAAATAAATTTTAAATAAAAAAAATAATAAAATATACAATTCTTCTTAAGAAGACTACCCAATAAAAAATTTCTCGTTAGATGAACTCATAACTAAAAGACAATTTAATTGAAATTCCCAGCTTACCTCCTATCATTCAAATGCAACACGCCAGAATTTACTATACTATCAAAATAATGGATTCTGTAAGATTCTAAGAAGAAGAAAACTATTTAATCAGGTAAAATGTTTATAGAAACGACCTTAATAGAAGTTACTATTATAAAATTTTTAGACAAGAATAGCACTTAAAAGTTTAAAAATATCCAGAAAAATGCATATGAAAATCTACATACATATAAACAAAAGAAAGTGGATGAATATAACATGAACCAGTATTTATTTTAATTTGTTGAAGCACCGTAAAGATATATACAAAATAATTTTTTCGCATAAGATCTTGATTCGCAAATAAATTATTTTCAACAAACATGTAGCTTTTTAAATCCATTATTACAATATAGAGGTGGTTATAGGTTATCAAGTGTTCTTTAAGTGTTTCTTTTAGTGGTTCCAACCAGTTATAATCGCATTATAGGCTATAAAGGAGTGTTACATTTTAATTAAGAACAAAAAAATTATATATCTTTTTTGAGTGTTGGTAGCTGAGTATTTAAGGACTACTGTAATTTACTCTGACTGGTGTGGCGGCCTTTTCGCTTGAACCGCTTTATATCTGCGGCGTGCGGACCTTTG
This sequence comes from Sinelater perroti, assembly GCA_036346155.1. Taxonomy (NCBI): domain Eukaryota; kingdom Metazoa; phylum Arthropoda; class Insecta; order Coleoptera; family Elateridae; genus Sinelater; species Sinelater perroti. Next base: position 9,605,035 of record JARFIY010000265.1, read on the forward strand.
ATATCAGCTACGTTTTGCCGTCGCACATAACGGCATGGGCTTTGGCGAGCATTCACGCCACGCAGCGCGGCCAGTGGTCGTACTAGTCCGCATAAATTCAGTTTCATGCAACACGTAGTTCGGTCGTGTCTTAGTCCGCATAAGCATTTCGCATGCAAATATTCACGCATCGCAGCTCGGCCAATTTGGTCGTGTCTCAACATCAGATACCAGATCCGCAACGCAGATACCTTAATCGCCGACGAAGCCGAAGCCGAAGCCGATTCAGGTGAGCGATTTGGCAATTCATTGGTTGATATTGGTAGCATCTAACGCGACGTCCGTTTAAGGGAGGATTTGGCTTTATCGGCTGACCTGCCAAACGCCGTACTACGTTTCCACACGCACCACGAGACGGCTATTTACACGCCTGCCTCTCCATTTTTTGGTCCTTACGAGCCGCATCGGTATCGTATCCCACATCGCATCCACAAGAGCGGCTATTTACACGCCTGCCTCTCCACTGACTGTAGAAAAAGTTAGCGAACAATGGGAATATTTTTCTTAATCACGCAGGTTTCTAAGTAATTTTTACCAGATGAGGGTACCTATTGTCTGACATTGTAAAACTGAATAAGGAAGTGGTAGTGCAAGCACTCAATCAGGCACCTCTACCTCCAATCCTCAGAAACTGCGCTTTTTACCGTTCACCCTAAGAAGAAATTACAGTTTATAGTTGATTTATTCACGGACATAGATAAAACTAAAATTACAGTTACATGCATATATTCTACTAATTTTTTCTAATTATAATTTCATGTAAGAGAAGGTAAATTACAATTAAATTGGCAAGAAGTTTGTGTTGCAAGAAGAATATTAAACAAATATTCCCTCTATTCCAAATTAGACCTCCCGAACATACGTCATCTATGCAAAAAAAACTCATTTGGTGAAAATAGAAAGCTTTTTACTTAAAAAAAAATTTAATTATAATTTAATCTTAAATAGTTTTTAAACCCTTGTTAGCAATTTTAGCGGTTGTTTGAACGAGGAGGTCTATGGAAGAGACACTTGCAGTTGCAAGCTGCTTGTGCGGGGTAATGAAAGTGGCCTAAGTGATCAGTCAGAATCATGTGAGTCTTCGATCCCATTCGATCCGGCTGGTTGCTTAAGAATGGAAATGATGTGGGCCAGGCGGCCTGGCCTGCAAGCTGGATCTTCAGACAGCAGCCGGTTGCACGTAGACGAAGGATTGTCTGAATTTGGAAATAGTTTTAACGGTATCCGGAAGTATAGAGGTACAGTTATTAGAAACTTTGCATTTTTAAAATGCTAATTAATTCATCCATTTTTAATGTTGACATTTAATGTGGTAAAAATTAGATGTCATTAAAAAAATCCAAGATCCAGCATAATTAAATCTGGGCTATTTGTCAGTTGACATTTTAGCTAAACATTTTACCCGTTCGTTACATCGTCTTCTTTTATGCTTGCCTCGTCAATTGACAAATGAGATTTTGAGTTGTCATGTTGTATGCAGGTAGGTCTTCATTTAGAATGTCGTACGAATTTTTTGCATATAACCGTTGTAATTTTTTTGGTAATCATTTTCCTACCCTCCACTTTGTTGACCACTTCTACAACTTTAGTTTAGAGTTGCTTTTAAGTGTTTTCTAGAACACCGTTCAGTGGGATTTATATTATATAATGACGATATTACTATTTTTGTTATAATTCTTTATCGTTTGATTTTGTATTGTCTAATAGTTTTGGGTTCATCCGGTTTACTAATGCAGTAAGTTATTGAAGTTTTTGTGGTATAAAAACCCCCTTTTATTAACGAGTACTAAAGGCACGCATAAAATGCTCGAACACGATTTCAGGCAATATAGTAAGTCTCGAAAAGTCTAAGAATGAGTTGCAAAGTAAAATTGCAGAAAATTAAAAATGAGTTTTGAACAAACGCTAGCGATTACATTAATAACATTTTAAGTATGTCATTAATTTTAATAAAATATCCGTTTTTCTTTTTAAAAGGTTAAAGTTAAAGTATTTTAATTTTTTTAATTATTTTTGTATATCAGCTAACTTAATTGTTTTATAATAAAATGTCAAAGCTAATTGTAAAGAAATTACCGTTGAAAGATTAAAATATCAAAATGTCATTGCCACAGTTAGTGAAAGTGTCGCTGTAAATCTAAAATCCTTGACTCTGCATTGTGCACAACAATTGTACATTTCGAGAAGCTCTTTCAAAGATCTAGACCTGAGGTAAGAGCCTAAGTTTAATAACTATTTTAGGCAATTACCACTACATTAGCTGTTTGGAGAATTACACAATTTTTATTGATTAATTAAAGAAAATGTTTTGTGATTACTTTGCATATTTACCAGTAGTGCTGGTGTGGCGGCCTTTTCGCCCTTGAACCGCTTATCTCGCGGCGGCATGCTGGCGGCTGTGATGTCTGCCCGTTTTGCCATCGCACACAAAACGGCATATGGGCTTTTGCACGGCCGACAAGTCTGCATACGCCGTCGGCGGCACCTTTTGATAGGAAAGGTGCTGGCGAATGCAAATTGCCCGCAAAGACCTGCCGCCAAGCCAGGCGCGAAGCCCGGCAACATTCAAGTTCCGCAGCTCGGCCAACTTGGTCGTGTTTAACACCGCATACATTCACGCATCGCAGCTCGGCCAACTTGGTCGGGTCTCAACCCGCAAGAAACTCGCCATCCGCAGCTCGGCCAACTTGGTCGTGTCCTCACCCCGCAAAAACCCGATCCGCAACGCAGAAGTGGCTACCTGGGAATCGCCGACGAAGCCGAAGCCGAAGCCGATTCAGGTGAGCGATTTGGCAATATTCGTTGGTGGATATCGATAGCCGCCCCCATCCGCTTACGCGACGGCCGTTTAAGGGACGATTTGGCCTTACCGGCTGACCTGCCAAACGGGCCGTACTACGTTTTCACACCGCATCACGAGAGCGGCTATTTACACGCCTGCCTCTCCATTTGTTGGTCCTTACGAGCCGCATCGGTATCGTATCCAACACCGCATCCACGAGAGCGGCTATTTACACGCCTGCCTCTCCATTTTGGTCCTTCGAGTCGGATCGGTATCAGATACAATTTCTTACGCTTTATTCAAGTAAAGTTCCCTTACAATGGATAAGCTTGAATTAAAATTAGTTCAGTTAACTGCCAAAAAAGAGGCGATTTTCGAACGATTTAATCGTTTATACAATACGTCAACTAATATTTCAAATTATGAATTACGCTCAAACGAACTATTTTTATCTCAAACTGAAGCTATTAGTGAATTATACAGCAGGTTTGAAACAATAATTGAAGAAATTAACAATTTGCAGTTTGAAATTGATCAGACTCCTCCAGACTACTCATGTTTAAATTCTATTGAAGATTTATATTCGAGTATTAAATATAAACGCAACCTTATATTGTCAAACAGCAAAACATTTACATTAGATCAAAAAAGAGGTATCGTAAAATTACCGCCAATTGAACTACCTTCTTTCGATGGCAAGACTGAGAGCTGGCCAATATTTTACGAAATATTTCGTAGCAATGTGCATTTAAATACAATTTGACTGACGCGCAGCGTGTGCAGTATTTGATTAGTAAATTAACTCATGACGCTTTAAAATTAACCGCAGGTATTATTCCTACAGGGATACTTATAATATTATATGGGATAGTCTTGTTAAAAAGTATCAAGATAAACGTAGTTTAGGCAGTCATTATCTAAATAACATTCTGGATATCAAAGGATGCGTCGGTAATGCTGTTAGTTTGAATACATATATAGAAAAATATTCCGCGTCCATCGCCGCATTAAAACAGTTAGACATTCCCGACCTATTAGATTTTGTCTTGTTACATTGTGGTTTAAGAAAACTTGATGCCCAAACGCTTCAACAATTCGAAAATAGTGTGAGCGGAATAGAATTACCCTCCTGTAAACAATTTATTTCATTTATGCAAGATTATATCAAAGTACTCGAGCGCTCGCATGTTAATAATTCGCAGACCAAGCCGAGCGCAAATTCCAGTTTACCTTATCACAGCCTTGGCCGTGCCGCACAAGGTGCCTGCAAGTCGTTTGTGTCGAGTGAACAGATTTTTAATACGCGTTGCCCGCTATGCGACAGAGAACACCAGCTGTTTCGCTGCCTTGAATTTAAAAATATGAAATCACCGCAAGCGCGTTTCGAGTTAATTAAAGCGAAACGCGGCTGTATAAACTGTTTAAGTCTATCTCACTCGTTAACTAAATGTAAATCACGGAACGTTTGTAAAACTTGTAAAAAACCGCATCATTCTTTACTGCATTTTTCGAACTTAAAGAATGATCGCCGAATAAAGCCGTCTGTGGCGGCTGGACCGCAAGCAGGTAACCGTGCGCCCATAATAGCTGAGTCAGCGCATTCAGCAACGCAACCTCACACGTCTTCTGTTTCGCTTAGTGCGGCGGTTTCGAGTTCGACTATATTGTTATCGACCGCACAGATCTATGCACATGGAAAAACGGAAATACGCTCGTCGTCAGGTGTTTAATAGACAACGGGTCGCAAAATAACTTAATTACTATGGATTGTTGTAAACGCTTGAACATTCCCATAATTAAATTACGCAATTCATCTTTACAAGGTGTTGGTATGACCTCGCGACCTGTACACGGTTTTATTAATTTCGAAATAGAATCGCGAATTAATCCTAACAACAAATATTACATTCGTGCTTTAGTAGTTGACTGTATTACAGACAAACTTCCCGCAAATTTCATTACATTAAATGAAGATATGTCATATTTAAATAATTTACCGCTTGCCGATTTATCCTGGAATGTACCGGAGAAATTGACGTTGTGCTTGGTGCTCAACTGTTTCCTTATATTTATTTGGGAGATAGGGTCGATTCTGGTAATCGCGCACCACCCGCTATATTAACCAGCTTTGGTTACGTACTTATGGGAGATATTGCATGTCATTATGATGCAACCTGCCTACATAGTACATCTTCGTTTACCGCGCTTGCTAACGTTGACATTGAGTCAAGTTTACGGAAGTTCTTTGAGTTAGAGGAAATTCCATCTCAACGTTTTATTAGTCCAGATGAATTAGATTGCGAAAATAACTTTAACTCTTCGATTTTATTTAAAGACGGCAGATATTTTGTTGATTTACCCTTTCTCGAAACCCTCGAGTTGGGTAATTCACGCGGTCTGGCTCACCGTCGTCTACTTGCGCTCGAGCGTAAATTCGATTGCGTGCCAACCCTACGCGAAAATTATAATAAAACTATCGCCGATTATATAACGCAGGGGTATTTGTCCCAGGTGCCTGACTCTGAATTGACAGAGGAGGGTTACTACATACCGCATCACGCCATTGTCAGACCAGATAAGGACAGCATCCGTATCGTTTTAGACGCTAGTGCTAAAACGCACTCAGGGCTGTCACTTAATGACATTTTGCATGTCGGACCTAATTTGCAGGCCGACTTGTTCTCGTTGTTACTCGACTTTCGTACATTCCCAATAGCAATGACCGCTGATATAAAACAAATGTTTTTGCGCATCGGAGTAAACGAGCACCATCGTAAATACTTACGAATTTTATTTCGTTTCAGTAGGAACGAACCTATTCGCACTTACAATTTTGACCGCGTACCCTTCGGGCGAAAGCCTACCCTTACCTAGCTATGCGTACGTTACGCAACTTAGCGTGCGAGCATAGTGACCGCTTCCCTGAGGCTTCTAAACTGGTAGAAACTCAGTTTTACATGGATGATTATGTCGATTCGGTTCCCGATGAACAGACTGCCATGCGAGTTGTCTCGCGAATTAATCGATTTATTTAAATTAGGCTCTTTCGACCTTGTCAAATGGGCCACTAATTCACCCGCTTTATTGGAGGTTCTTCCCGAGTCTCACCGCTCACCAGTAAATTTTTCTGGCATGGGTAACGATATTTACAATTTTAAAATCCTTGGTTTAACCTGGGATCCTGCTGACGATTACTTTTCTTTAACAACAATCGCTGTAGAAGATAAATGCACAAAGCGCACGATTCTATCGCTAGTTGCCCGCTTATTCGACGTACTTGGCGTTGTAGCTCCAGTTGTGCTGTACGCCAAAATTCTTATTAAGGAACTATGGCTAGCTAAAATAGACTGGGATGAGGTTCCTCCGGAATCCATCATCAGTCGCTTTCAGCTTTTGCACACGATTTTTCCGCATTCTCTTCTCTAAAAATTCCGCGCCATATTGGCATTGTGGGAAAAGCTGTAGTGAACATCGTAGCCTTTTGTGACGCGAGCTTCAGTGGTTACGGTTGTTGTGTTTATTTACACATCACTGATCCTGAAGGTAATATCACCGTCCGTCTTTTATGTGCAAAGTCGAAGGTTTCTCCAGTTAAAATAACAACGCTAGCTCGATTAGAACTTGTTGCCGCTTTGCTGTTGTCCAAGCTAGTTCGCGTGGTCCGCGATAAACTTTCCGCTCGTGTACCTATTACAGGTACATACAAACTTCCTGTCACCAAGCTATATCCTTTGCCAACCCAATAAACAATATTCTAGCTGACTCATGTATATATAGATAGTGTATTAATAGGGCATTTATATATAGTTTGTTACGATATAAATCTAACCGCAATTTAACGCACCTGAAATATAATAATTAACTTCAGGAATTTAATGACAATATTGTTTCAAACCGCTGTTAATAGCTCCTTGATAAGGTAATAATGTTTTGAAAGCTCAGGACCTTTCAAGGCGGGGAGTATGGTGTGGCGGCCTTTTCGCCCTTGAACCGCTTATCTCGCGGCGGCATGCTGGCGGCTGTGATGTCTGCCCGTTTTGCCATCGCACACAAAACGGCATATGGGCTTTTGCACGGCCGACAAGTCTGCATACGCCGTCGGCGGCACCTTTTGATAGGAAAGGTGCTGGCGAATGCAAATTGCCCCCAAAGACCTGCCGCCAAGCCAGGCGCGAAGCCCGGCAACATTCAAGTTCCGCAGCTCGGCCAACTTGGTCGTGTTTAACACCGCATACATTCACGCATCGCAGCTCGGCCAACTTGGTCGGGTCTCAACCCGCAAGAAACTCGCCATCCGCAGCTCGGCCAACTTGGTCGTGTCCTCACCCCGCAAAAACCCGATCCGCAACGCAGAAGTGGCTACCTGGGAATCGCCGACGAAGCCGAAGCCGAAGCCGATTCAGGTGAGCGATTTGGCAATATTCGTTGGTGGATATCGGTAGCCGCCCCCATCCGCTTACGCGACGGCCGTTTAAGGGACGATTTGGCCTTACCGGCTGACCTTCCAAACGGGCCGTACTACGTTTTCACACCGCATCACGAGAGCGGCTATTTACACGCCTGCCTCTCCATTTGTTGGTCCTTACGAGCCGCATCGGTATCGTATCCAACACCGCATCCACGAGAGCGGCTATTTACACGCCTGCCTCTCCAAGTGCATTGCTATTTCTATTTTTATTTTAGTTAAATGATAATAGAAAACATATTTGGCAGAATTGTACAAAGCCAATTATTTTAAGTAGAGAGATAAATAATAAATGTTGTATTGTAATAACTACTACATGTTCTTATTATTCATTTCTTAAGCATTGTCATCCTGTTCTTTTACAGCATATTTTGTTAATTTATCGACTCACTTCTGTATGCAAATTGTTTACATATATTCTGATTAACAAAAATTGAGTTATAATTTAAATTTAAATAATTGGAAAATTACAAGAGAATTTCGATTGCTTGAATTGAGGAGATGCGAAATAATGCTTAAGTGTGTTTATTGCAATACTTACTATTAAGTAACACATTTTATTTAAATGTTGTTACTTTTTTAAAATTAATTTTATAATTATAAAAATCAAATACAGTAAATTGATAAACATAATAATCTGCCCTAATCCTAACCCAATGTACATATCGTATCATTATAAACTTATTTTAACTATAAGTGTTTTTTTTTTTTAAATATTTTATTAAAACGAAATAAACTAAATTTCTGATTATCATAAAATGTACTTGAATGCTCAAATAAAACGTTACGTAGCACAACACAAAATATTAACAATTATTGCGTTCCTAAGTACCAGGTTGCTATATTTATTAACCCACTTTGTACTTGCTAAAATAATATAAAATAAAATATGGTTTGTATTGCACAAAAAAATTATCTATTGAAGTATAAAAATAATCGGCTTGAAAATTTTGTACAAATGTTCTTGGTGTCTTTTCTTTAAAATTCACAGTATTGTAAGTTAAGCTGCACAATGAGATTAAGGTTATAGCATTAAAAGTTCTCATGTCGTTTTAATTGAATATTATGTTTACTAAATTTTCATGACAAGTTGTTCTTTACAAAATATTATTTATATCTTTACCATTTAAACTAAAAAGTTAATATCTTTTCACTACACATTGCTTATAAATAAAATTCTGGAATTTATTTAAAGTTTTTCTATGGAGGAAAAATTAATATTTAAAACTTTATCTTATTATTTTGCTTTAGCCTCAAAATGCTTGTTTACCACTAACTAGAGAAAAACAACTTTTTAATATTATTATAAAAGTCACACATTTTCTATTCGTAATACTTATTCATTTTTCATATTTAGTTTTATTTTTTCCATTGTACAGTCAAAAAGTTAATTTAAAAATAAGTGAAATTCCAAAGTTTTAATCAGACAGAGGGTTTGAAGCATTAAATATTTAGTGACTTCGAAATATCTCTATTGATATTCAGTATATTACAACAGACAAATCTATAAAAACAAATTAGCACTTTAATCTGCAAGGAGTAAAATTATGAAGTCAAAAACTTTATTTAATTGACTGACGAAAACATTTTCATAGTTGGAACATCTAGATTTTTGAATGCTATATGAATTCCGTAAAATAAAAAAGATTTAATAAACAAGCTTAGTCAATTTAAAATTTTATTATAAAATAAGTGACAAGCTTCTACCGAAGGAAACATAAAAACTATGATTTCCCTAATTATATTAGCATAATGGTTATTTTTAAATTTTTGTAATAAATCTATGCGAAGCTCAGGTTTATAAAAAAGGAATAAAAAGATGTAAAAAGTAAATATTTAATTTAATGTTAATTATCTATATTAGTGCAGCGCAATATGAGATGGGACATAAAGATAAAAAAAGTCACAGTGGTATAGGGTTTAGTGAAAGGCTAATTTAAAGCTATCTGTTATTTTTGAAGGTTATTGTGAAAGAAAAAGCAAATATCAGTAGTTTTAGAAACTTTAAACAAAAGTAAATTGGTGCTTAAATGTAAAAACACACCAGATAATAAGAAAATTACAGACAACTTTAATTAAATTAGCTAATACTATTAAAATAAAATTTTTAAAAAATCAAACCGAAAGCAATGATTAAATTAAAAGCTAATGGAGGACATGAAAATGAAATGGGAGCAATGAAGAAGTAAGAATAAAATAAAAATTAAATATGTTGCGTTATTATAAACTTGGAAACTACATCTAGCAGACAAAATATAAAAAGCAGAAAGCAGTTGCAACTAAAATGAAATCCTATAAAAGTAAAGAAAAAATGATGAAATATGAGAAGGATATGTTTCTTAAAATTACAAAAAAATCAAAAATCGAATAAATTGAGAGCAAGAAAACTGTATATAATAAAATAAGAAATAATTTATAATTATATTGCTGTTACGCTTTTTCTATGTGCCACAAGTATAACCTCCAAAGGAGATATTGCATAGTTAAAATAAAATATCAACAAAATATTTTTTAAGACATTAATAACATGACAACTTTAGTAACGTTTGTTGAGAGTGTAACAGAAATGAGCGTAAGTATAAATAAGGCCTAGAAGAAAGTCTTTTACAGGTATAAAGTATTAAGTGTGACCAAAATAAAATAGCAAACAAGGCTATCTATCGATTTAGTGCAAGACTACAAATTTAAATAAGAAGAAAATGTGGATTGTTGAGTACTATGAAGCAATATTTAAAATATCGGCAATGCAAATTTAATAATTGTAAAATTATTTACGCCAAAATGCTATAAGACACAAAGCAAGAAAAAGAAAGGCAGAAAAATCAAATAATAGAATGTAACATAAAAATTATTAATAGTTAAAAAAGCGCATAAAGGTATAAGTAACAAGTTGTGGGCCTTGTTTGCTACTCATTTAGAATAAAAAACGATTACAACACATTAAAAAAAAAGTTAAATAATAGTAAGTTCAATATCTTTTGGTACCACTGAATAATAAAGAAAAAAAACTTTATAGAAAGACTAGGAAAAAATAAAACAAAAGAAGTTCAAAAGGAATTAATAGAAATGCGATATAAAAATAGTACAAAATATAACTAAGAGAGAAGCTAGTAAATATGAGATGAATATGACAGACCAACGAATGGAGATGGGTAATAATTTGTTTACTTTCTAATGATTATTTGTATTGCAACAAGTATAGAGCAATTGCGTCATTAAATATAGGCTATAAAATATGAGCTAAATTGTTAATAAAAAAATAAATTGGAAGGAACACATCGTGTAATTTTTAAAAACAATAAACTGTAACCAGAATCAAATGAACTACTATTAAAGGAAGTTTTACTGCAAAATTGATAGAAATAATAACACTGCTTCAAAGCAAGACAGAAAATTTAGGATTTCAAGTAAATCAAAACATATGACAGCAGAAACATAATCAAAAATGAAAAATACATTTAAAATATAATTAACTTATGGAAAAGTATAAAAATACGAATATTTTGGCATCTTATTGGCACAGAACGAGAATCAGGTAGAGGAAATACAGGGAACAGTAAATAATAGTACAAATAAAATGCAGTAAAGCATTCTTAAAAATAAAAGAATCAAAAAAAGTGTCATAAGAAGCAGTATAATAATAAAATAGATTGATATATTAACTTACTAAGAATAGAAAAATATTAAAATAATTTATTTGGGTAAAAAAATTAAAGTAAAATAAATGATAATTAATTAAGAGGTAAGTAATTAGTTCAAAACCCCAATATCGTAATTAGTATAAAGGCTAAATTTGAGAAATTTTGTAGTAGAAATGAAACTAATAAATATTATAAAAAATCGTAAAAGAACAATTACAAAAAGCAAGAAGCAATGATAAACAAAAAAAGGGAAATTAAAGCGAGGGCAGAAAATATTAAAAATGTTAAAATGGTACAAGATAAATAATGACGTAGAAATAAAGCAATAAAATCGCTGATGCTCTAGGGGACCCTTTATTTATTTTAAATAATCTAGTTTTTAATAAATAGTAGGTTATAAATTGAAGAATTGTTGAAGTTATGTAGTTGTACTAAATAGCATTTTTTCAAGTTTTCAAAAATGTGGGGCAGAAATGCTACTAAGATATTTTGGCTTACATTGTTCAAGCCAAGATTTTTATTTTTGTTGCAAAATCTCATTTGACGATTTGTATACTAGAGAAGATAGATTTATATATTATTTCTCTTCGGAGTTCTTTAAAATTTCTAAAGATGCAAAAAAAGTATGCAGTGGTTGACTGTGTTTTTGATAATTTTGATGTCCTTAGTGTGGAATACCCTGTGTGTGGTTGCTAAATCCTTCATCTGACGCCTCCCCAGATAGCAAATAGGAGAAAGCCCATAAGATATAAATAAAATACCCGGAACAGACCAAAACTAGCAACGACGTGGTAGGCAATCTGCAAATTATGCGGTCAGTGGTTTTTAACACAAGAGGGACTGCAAGAAGCAGCGCAGTCTGCAGCACATACAAGTGGAAGTTGAGAAAACTGGTACAAATGTATGAGGCATGGCTACCAGCATGAATCACATTATGGTAAACTGGCAAAAGTACTGCAATGAGGAAGGACAAGGATAGCCACCCATTATATCTTAACTATCCCAATATTATCATAATGGCTGAAAACAACAGTTTTGCCCGCCAGTCCGGGGCACCTTTTAAGTGAGGAGGTGGTGCTATGTATCCCACCGTCAGTCAAAAATCAAGGAAAATAATTGAAAATACATATAACTAAGATGAGTATGATAACGTAGAATGTAAGAAATATATATCAAAGCTGTAAAATTAGCAAACCCGGTTCAAGAAATGCAGAGATTAGAATTGGATATATTAGGAATGAGCGAAGTCCGATGGCTGAATACCTGACAACACAAAACAGACAACTGAGTATTCCACTATTCCGGAAATCAAGATAGTGAACACCAATGTAGAGCATGCATAATTGTACCACGAGAAGTAAACAAATCACTAGTCTTCTTCAAAAAAATCGAACGCGCAAAATTCCAACTCCGTGTGGGATTAGCCAAAAGGAACCCCCGGAGAGATCGTTTGCTCCAGTTCTGTACAGAACATGACTAACACAATCTTCAAGCAACATCCCAGAAGGTTGTATATTTGGACATCACCACAAAACAAGTCAGGAAAAATTGTACGAAACTAAGTAGATTTTATACTCATTAAGCAAAAATATATGAATGGAGATACCAGAGTTAAATCATACCCAGCAGCTGACGTAGCCTCGGAGCACATTCGTGTGGTAATAGATAACACTCGGTCGAAAAGTTCCGGGACTAACCAATAAAAATACATTTTTTTCACAAAATTCATATTTATATACTCTTCTTCTAGGGCGATACAATCATTCCAATTCTTTTGTAATATTGCTATGCCTTTCTTATAAAACAATTTATCTTTTGCCTCAAAATAGGCTTCAATTTCGGCAATCACTTCTTCATTCGAGCCAAATTTTTTGCTTGGAGTGTTTTTTTTTGCGATCTGCGAACAGATAATAGTCTCTGAGTGCAAAATCTGGAATATATGGTTGGTGAGGCAGAAATTCGAATTGTAAGTCGTTCAATTTCACCATGGTTTCCATCGACTTGTGAATTGGTGCATTGTCTTGGTGAAACAGCGTTTTTTTTCTTTTATTTCCATGTAAGGTCGTTCACGCTTTATTTCGTCACTCAATCGGTCCAGTAATGCAACGTAATAGTTGCTGTTGATCGTTTGCCCTTCTTCAGATAGTCAATGGACAATATTTTATGAAAATCCCAGAAAACAGACGCCATAACCTTGCCGGCCGACTGTTGGGCCTTCGGACGCTTTGGACGGCTTTCTCCTTCAGCTCTCCACTAAAGACGCTTTTTTCGACTCTGGCGTATAGTGGTGGATCCACGTTTTATCTACTGTCGCATATCGATGCAAAAAATTCTTTGTACCACGCTTAAAAAGTTCCAAACAGCGCTCGGATTCATGAACACGTTGTTGCTTTTACTCCATAGTGAGTAAAGGCGGCACCCACTTTGAAAAAAGTTTTTTCATGCTACATTTTCGTGTAAAATGTTGAACACGCTGCCTTTAATATCTTTAGGATGTCAGCTATATGATTTTTAGGATTTTTGATGTTTTCTGGTCACCTCTTTTGGGCGTCCTGAGCGTTCCGCATCTTCGGTGGTCGTATGACCACGTTTAAAATCAGAATACCATCGGTAATTGGTTGTTTTTGACGGACAATTTTTTGGGTAACACTTTTCTAGCCATTACCAGTTTAAACGGTATTTTTCCCATTAAATAACAGTATTTTATTAACACACGAAACTCGTTTTGATTCGTTGTTTGCTAAATCACGGAAATAGCGTCACTTCAACTTCAATATCTCAAAAACTACTGAAGGAAATATCATGAAATTGTGACACGTTTTTGAACATTTGACATTTTGACCCTAGTGTTATAAGATTTTAACTTAAAAACCAAAGACAAACTTGCCCCCAGAAGAAGATTGATACACAAAGATAAAGTTGGCTGAAATACGCGATAAGGAATCAGAGCACGTTAGACAAGTTTTGCGAAAATAAATATACAAAAAGAATTTCAAAAAAAGTACGTTAGTAACAATTTATGGATAAAAGTTAAGGATGTAATAACGCAAACACAGGATAAGGTGGTTGAATATTGAAGTACAGACAGAAGGAAAGCATGGATTACATATACTAAACTTAATGAGCCAACAAAGTACAAAAATAAGAATCAAAATAAGTATAAAGAGATTCACAAAATAATTAGAAAAGAAATAAGAATAAAATAAAAAATAGATTATAGGCAAATGTGAAGAAATGGAGAAATTACAAAGGCCATATGATGATTTTAATTTACACAAAAGAATCAAAGGATTTAGTGAAAACAGATATAATAAAACAGTAAATAGTCTCAAAGATAAATGTGGGAAATTTATACTAGATCTGCCAAACAAACTATTAAAATAGAAAGAATATAGCCTAAAACTGTTTAAAGAAGAGAAGTCGGATAAATTATGAAATCACAGAAGACGATAACGACCGTAGTATTCAGCTGAGCAAAGTCGAGCACATAAATAAAAAAGTAAATGATGGAAAAGTAATATGTCCTGATAGGATACATGTAGAAAGTGCTTAAAACCTGAAGAACTGACGAAATTAGTGGAGTTACTGAATGTAATCATAAATTACTGGTTTAACCAATTAACTGTTTAGTCCCTATATTATAAGATTTTAACTTAAAAACCAAAGAAAACTTGCCAAAAGAAGCTAACAGAATGGATAAAGCTGTTTTGAGAATAACACAATCGATATTTAAAAGTTTGAAATGAGACTAGGCGAAACTCTGCAAAGATGTAAAAAAGATTATAGTAACAATTTATGAAAAATTAAGGATGTAATACAAACACAGGAAAGGTGTTACCTATTTTGAAAATCTAATGAAGACTAAAGTTATAAGAATAATAGAGTACAGAAAAAAATAGCAATCAAAATAAGTATAAAGATTCACAAAACAATACGAATTACAAACGTTTAAAATAAAAAATAGATTATATGAATGATAATGGAGAAATCAATGCATTAATATATATATAATGATAATGAATAATGATATATTAATACCAAAAATGCAGTCGTAAGAAAATACTCTTGAACAAATAGAAATTGATTTGCATTAGCACCAGAAAGCAGTCGTAAAAGAAGAAAATACTCTCTCTGAACAATTAGAAATTAAGAGCAAAGCTCTAGAGAATGTCCAGATGAATAATTGTAAATTGTAAGAATCTCATCAGTCTCCGGTATGCCGACGATACCGCAATGCAATCTTAGCAGATAATATTGAAAACATGCTGACAATCATTAACGAAGTTAGCGAGAGATATGATTAGAGTATTAACACTGAGAAGACTAAATTATTGGTAGTTAGCAAATCGACAATAAGACAGTAAAACAAGCAAACTGATAGAAATATTTAAGCACTACAGTAAACGACCACGCTAACCACCACAAATAAATAATATATAGAATTGAGCAAGCCAATGGTGTTTTTGTTAAAATGAGGAAATTACTTACTTCAAATGAGCGAAAATCAGATCTTAGAATTAGAATAGTTAAATGCTATGTATTTTCAATTTTACTGTATGGTATGAAAAGCTAAAAAAAGGAAACAATCAACCGAATAAACGCTTTCGAAATGTGGATGTATCGAGACACAAAGGACGCAAGGCGTAGGTTCCTCATATTATGGATTCAAAAAATCTCCAATAAAGATGTGCTAATTAAAAAGAATAAAGCTTTAGAAATCTTGTTAATAATCAAATCTCGTAAACTACAATATCTTGGACACATTAATACACACAGTAATAAGTGTAGACTGCTGCAATTAATGATGCAGGAAAAAGTAGAAGGAAAAAGAAGCTTTGGAAGGAGGAAATCTTGGTTGCAAAGCATGCGCGAATGGTACGGACCAAAAAACTCAACAAAAACCTTTCGAACTGTCATCTTAAAAATAAAAATAGCCAATATGATCACCAATCTCTGGAGGGAGGAGGTGTAATAATAAGAAAAAGTATGGAATATAAAATTTTGCAGCTACAGACGCTAAAATCTAACAGTTTATGTTCGTTTACACCCGAAAGGACCATTTTAAATAAGAAGAAAACTTTTTGTCTAATAAATTTAAGAAATTGCCAGAAATTTCACTGGTAATCTGGGTTTGACTTGGTTGTAGACTTAATAAAAATTATAAAGTTACCTATGTAAGTACAGTAAGCAAAATTAACGTAATCTACCACCAAAATTTGTCAATACATTACATCTTCCAAGACATTCTAGTGCTTTTGCTGTTGTACGATAATATAGCAACTACTAACACAAAAATAACGTTTTTCAAGTAATTATGCTTTTCTTTCACCTAATACTGCAACGAATCCAATAATGTACTAAATACATGAGTAACCAAATGCAATAGAGATATATAAAAGCCGCAAATACTTCTAAAAAATTAACAAAAATCATTAAAGTTTCGCTAGGTACAAGGAAACGTTGCAATGTTTGTTAGAAAGGTAGAAAAACACAGTATTTTGTGCAAACATTTTTTGTATGTCGACTATGTCAAAATATATTAAAAGAATGTTTATACTCGATAAATTAATAATATACTTTACATATTTTAAAATGTAATTTATAAACTTTTAATAGAAACATGTGTATCTAGTAAACAGCAGTAACTTACGTGAAAAATAAGGATTAAACTAGAGGCAACTTTAATATCCAATACACACACTGTGCAAAACATAAAATTATTACTTACGCCTTTTGTTAAATAAGGATTCACTACTCTAGGGTTAATATAAAGCTTTGCAAAACTAAAAACTATGGAAAATTATTTTTTTTAAATGCTAGGTGATAATCCGTAAGTCCGACACACTAACTAACATATAAATAGAATTATACCTGCACCAATTTTTGATAAAGTATATTAACACGTAATATTGTATATAATATTTTCTTATACCTATATCATGATTTTAAATATTGCGTGTAAGTTTTTCATTAAAAACTCGTGTTTACTGGAAATTTCTATATGTCATAACCTGATCCCATAGATTTATGCCTAAACAATTAGAGAAGCTTTCCATTTCTTTTTGCCTTTTACTGACTTGAAGTAATCGCAGTTGTAATTATTTGACTCCCTCAAAATAATTAACGCTTTCACAATTTCTTAATTGTTTCTCACATATTCGCTTATGCTTGTCATAAAAGTAATAATTCGTGTTGCGGTCTTCCTGTCTCAAACAGCTGTGGCTCGCTTGCGCGACATTTTGATTGTTGTTTAACAGCGCATTACTCATAACTCACTTTCAGCTGCTTAAAATAAACTGGATCGTGCTCAATTCCAAAGGTAACCTTCAAGTTTCTGATGTACGAACTTGCTAAACTCGTCGCTAATGTTTGCGTAAGAATCGAAATGCGGGAGTTCCGCATGCTGGCATGAAATAAAATATGCACACAGCCGATTCCTACCCCGTCTGTAAATAATTGAATAAAAAAGTACCTTCACTTGCGCATTTTCAACCATTGAAGGGTTTACCAAGAAAATATCTAGGTATACATTTAGATGACAATTCAAAATCACAGTTTTAAGCATGAGCTAGTCGAAGATTGATTTTTATTTTATATGAAAAACCGTCCGATAAACTATATTACAAAACTAATTAAAAGTTCTCTATTATAGCTTACATACATGTACACACAAATTAAAACTAGCAAAACGCCATTATTGTATTACAAGGTTGTCTAGGTAAATCCTGAATTCTTTAGGTTGTATTGTGGCAAAGCCAAAAAGCCGTCTTATGAGTATGTGCAATTCCCAATAATACAAGTTACTCTTCACATAATCAACAACCTACGATTGTCGACAAAATGAACGGAGAACACAATACTTGAATCGCCGACAGAAATTATTGCGTGGTTTAGCAACAAGAGCTAACCTTATGATACAGCAAGAAGTACAGGAAATCTGATAACCAGGAGAAGATATCTGTTGACAGAGCAACTCACAGCAAAAGATATGATCGCAAGAAAAATAATGAATTCATAGATGAATTGAAAGAAAAAGTCGATTACGATCCTGGACAGACTGTGACTCATTTGGCAAAAGAAATGGGCATGGCAAGGTCGACGATCACTAGCAGTATACCACGATCTGCGATACAAGGCTTTCTTTCCGAGAAACCGCCAATTGTTAATTGAGAAAAACACGATGGACTACAAATTAAAAGCATAAGCACAGCTCAAAAACATCAAGCACGGTAGTGTCGGTTTTCTGAGTTTTTATTGGATGCAAAGAACTTCATTCACGATAGAAAGGTAAATCTATCTTCTAAAATATTTACCGTCATGAATACAAAGTTTGTAAACAGAGCCATGACATAGGTGCCCCTCTTTTTTGAGAAAGACCTGATGATTGCTAACAGCTATATTAGATGTCAAGCCCTGGATAGAGGTGGCCGCTGGGCGAGAGTACGTATGCTAGCAAGACTCCGGCTTAGTCAACAAGAGAACAAATTGCTGCCACCATCCCAGCCTCGACGACAACTTTCTTAGCTTACTACGTGTAGGGCATTGTCGAGGCGATGATCAACAGGGGGCATGACAACACCAAGAATAGCTTAAGGGGTTCCAAAATGAAAGTAATGACACTAAGAGTTAGAAGAAAATTGTGTTGGCTTAGAGCACGTTTAGGTCCCGACTCGAGAAGATCGTGGCCGCTAATGAATACTACATTGAATAAAGTGATTCTTTATGCTTGTTTACTTTTATTTTGTTTCATGTAAATAAACTTAATATTCCTTGTTTTTTAATGTTGTTTTTATTATTTTGCATTTTTCGAGTTTCGCCCAACGACCTTTCTCTACAGAAATACCTACAAATAGGAATTAAAGGCTTTAAAAGTGTAATTATTCTGATACAATCATAAATACAATAATCAACATTTCCGAATAACATTT
This sequence comes from Sinelater perroti, assembly GCA_036346155.1. NCBI lineage: Eukaryota > Metazoa > Arthropoda > Insecta > Coleoptera > Elateridae > Sinelater > Sinelater perroti. Next base: position 9,623,890 of record JARFIY010000265.1, read on the forward strand.
TCCATGCCACTGGTACGTTGTAATTCTTTTTTTGAAAAAATATTGAACAAAACTTATTTAATATACAAAACAGTGGTAGCAGTGAATTACAGAATTGCATTTCACTAAAAACGGCAATAATAAACTGATAAAAATAGCCAAGACCTTAAAATGGTCAAGTCTAATACTGAACTAAAAGTTGTTAAGCCACATTAGCAACATTTTATATAATATTATATACAAGGAACACGGTATGACGCAAATTGCGTCCTATTTAAAGTCAGACAATTTATTAAGTCAATGAATTCCAAGGATCACTCATTTTTTAGCCGGAAAATGACACGACAGAGTATGTTGTTATTGATTAAATTGTTGCAAATAAAATGAACATAGAACAAATGTCAAGCACTTGACGCCAGTTGGCGCACGCTTCCATCGCAATACCAATCACCCTTCTTCTGCTATTATCTGACCATGGTTAATTTAGATTGCATTCAAAACTATAACTTGCACCCCGTCTTTTCAAGACAAATCAAAAAAGCTCTCAACCATTAAAATCGGTTGCTTCTTCGATTCACAGCGTGTGTTTTTCCTTGGCGCTTTAATAATATAGATTTATATAATTAGAGAATTCAATTTTTTTATTTCGAATTTAATTTATATAAATTATTATTACAGGTATAACCACGCACACAGCTTTAAAGGGTGGCTAAAAACCTGAAATAAGCTAACGTTTCAAGACTCGCGTTATGTATTCCTCACGAATGCGGAACAGCAATTTTGAACGTCAAAACGCTTTTCGGTATCGCTCATCAGAACAAGTCTAGGCAAAGGACGAAGTAGTGGATTAAATTAGAGCATACAGAATACGAGGTAGAGTTGACACCATCGCTTATCCGTCTCCCCTGAGCATGTGCAGCTTCCACTTCGAGTACGGCGAATGCTTCTAACATAAATATTTTAAAATTTATCGCAGGTGTCACTAAAGTTTTTAAGTGTCTCTTGGCCGCGTAGTTTATTGAGCAAAGGCCGGAAGCGCGCAAAAGGTGATACATTTTTTAGTTGCTCGAAAAAGAGTGATTAAAGTTTCACATAAAAACAGAACGATTTATTTTGGAAGTTTCGAGCGGGACGTTTGCCGACCTTTGTCAATCTGAACAGAATTTGTTGAATGAAATTATAGATCGGATATCGACGTATACGACTTCTAATGTTTATATGCCACACAAAAAAGTAAAAAGTAATTTTTCATTTAGGTACTGAAAAGTCAATTAAAATAAAGCTTTTATTAGAAGATTTTTAAATTGCAACGTAATACGTTACGAAAAAGACATCTTTTAACTTTAATTATTGTATTATATACTATTACCAGGTTTTTTTAGAATATTTACTAGCATTATCTATACCTTCAAATCGTATAATTGACATAAAATAATTCAAACAATATTGCGCTCTATAAAGGATAAGGATAATATGATTTTAAAATGAAATACAATAAAAACTATTTTTGGTAGTACCGAACTTTTTTTTTATTTTGAAGCATAGTCTATTACATTATGTTTTGAATAACACATCATTTAAGTGTTCACCTCAATTTTGTACCCACGAGCAAATTTGATGAACCCAATTTTCGATGACTTTGTGTAATATCGGATTTAATGTCACGAATTCAGCGTTCGATGTTCAATCTGAATGCATCAAGGGTTTGTAGTTTGTTTGCATAGACTACCGATTTTAAATCATCCTACAAAAGTAATCTAAAAGAGTTAAATCATAACTTCTTGTAGGCCAACTAACAGTTGCATTTCTTCAAATTATCTTTTCACCAAACTTTGCTTGCAATACGTCAGTAGTGGCATTAGCAGTGTGACATGTGGCATCCCCTTGTTAAAACCACATACTCCCCAAATCGATTTTCATTTTAAAAAAATCTGTTAACATCAATTGGTACTGTTCACCAGTCGCTATAAGTGCATATCCTACCTCCTTTTGGAAAAAAAATGATTCGGTGATGTTATCATGCCATAAACCACATCTTACAGTGACTTTTTGGGCGAGTCTATTATGGATTGTTTGTATACCAAAAGCGACTATTTTGTTTGTTAACATATCCACTTAACCAGAAATTAGCTTTATATGAGATCATTTTTTCCAAAATTATGATCCGTTTCAAGTTGCTCTAAAGCCCAAGCAGCAAAGTCACGGCGCTTTAGTTCTTGTGTCAACACAAATCGACTCGCAAAATACGCCAATTTGTCGTTCTTTTAGGCCCTAATTTTTGAGCACGACGAGGAATCGATAAATGTGGAGCCTCTGCAACGCTATTTCTTACGACACAAATGTTTTCTGCATTTCGACGTCTTGGTGAAGAGTAAAACCTCTTTCAAATTTTCAAAGCATAGAAAAGCGATTATGTGGACCATAGGTTTCCCGAAGATCACGTTGAGTATTCACAAAAGAACGTCTATTTTCATAAAATTTTTGGACAATAACCAAACGTTCTTGAAGTGTATATTTTCCCGTGATAAATTATCAGAGTATACTAAACACAAAGAACAACTAACATTTTAAGTTTGGTTGACATTTTATTTCAGAAACATATCATTCTTTTTGGAAAGCCCTTTATTTTTTTTAGAAAAATAAATATATTATTTATTTCTTATTTGTATGCGCAAAACCATTTACATTTTATGGTTTAAAGTTATTCTTCTTAATGTACTCTAAATTGTTAAAAATAATTTATAAGCGTGTAATTTTGAATGCACAACTAAACAGTGCGTGTTATCTAAGGTAGTAAAAAGTAAAATGTATGCTATTAGGACCTAATAATAATAAAAAAATGTTTTTAGGAAAAACGCAAACAGCCTTTTAAAGGTATTAGGCACTTTGTGCAGGTGACTGCTGCTTTCAGGAAAAGGCGTTCCTGAAAGGCCCCCGCTAATAGGTCTTGTTCGTGTTCCGCTACATTTACAGCTGAGCATTGCTGCCCCGAGTGAGATTAAATTGAACAAAATTTAACCTTATCGTCGCTTAAAATATGCAAGTTGACCTCAAAGGAGAAAGGAGACAATTTCTCCGCCTCAGGAGCACAAACAAAATATTCCGTGTTCTTTTTATAAAGGTAATTCACATAAAGGATACTATAAATTAATAGTACAAGAAATATAAAATTAAAACTCGACATTTGACAGACGAAATAGACAAATATCATGGAACGAAGTTTTATGCTTAGTAATGCTCTAATTACAAGATTATGAAGAGGAAATGGTTCGGATATGAATCCTATACATAATATGTGTTACTAATAAAAGTATACTCAGCAGATACTGCCATTATTCTTTAACAGATTAACACTAACAAAGGTGTTTCTTAGATTCCCATTATTTTTTAAGGACATTATTAAGATTTAGCACAATCAATAGTAAAGTTAGCGATTCTTCCATGCAGTTATTATTTAGAACATTTTTACGTTCATATTAAGTTTTACTTTGTCCACTCCTAAGAGATTACATTGGCTTATTTACTTGGTAGAATACTGATCACATGCACCACGATTTAAATATGAGCGGGGTTCATATTTTGATGCTATTGGCTCACATTTGCACCACAGTTTTAGATTAAATCTATTTCTAAATTTATTACAGAATAAAATAAGATAATTAAGACTCAAAAATTATTCTAAAGTACCAAGGTTGACTCTACATTACTTTCAATAAAAACAAGGTAATGCGCGGCAGACACGTGGATTTGAAAAGATCATTGCTCTCTTCTTAACGGTCCTAGTAGGGTGATTCGAAAGAGGGGATGGGAATTATGATTATGTTCCATGCGGTTTCAGTCGTTATAATTGAGTGGTCCGTTCAAAAACCTCTTTTTTGTGTGCAGACCTATTTTTCGAACTTCCGCTTGATCGCAGCGTCCCTTCCATTTAAATTTAATATCGCCCCCCGCGGTCGCATTCCCAATTGAAATCAAATTATCGTGTAGGTTAATGTATTCAAGAATACCACGATAAGAAGGGGGAATCAGAATACCGTCACTACCCCAGAAAACATCGAGAGGGTTCGAGCTACAATTCGCAAACAGACAGGTGACCTTGGCATTTTAAGACATACCATTCAACGAATTGTTAATGAGCATCTTCATTTGCACCACTATAAGACGGTTGTCGTCCAAGAATTGAAGCCATGTGATTTTGAAGCCAGACAACTTTTCTTCTCTGACGAGGCATATTTTCACCACAGTGGATGTGTCAATAAATAAAATATGCGCTATTGGAGTGATACGAATCCCAGGGAGCTCCAGTAGAGGCCCCTGCACTCCGACAAGGTGGCAAGTTTAAGAATCGGGATCATCAGCACTTACTATTTGGAAGAAAATGATCGAGCGACTGCAGTCGCTTCTGTACGTCACTTAATCATAATCCAGGATTTTTTCTTGCCTGAATTGGGAGGAATAGAAATTGGAAGACGTCTGGTTTCAGCAGGATGGGACCACAGCCCACACAGCAAGGGTTTTCATTGATTTTTTACGAGACAAATTCCGCGGGCGCCTCGTTTCCCTAAGAGGAAATTTAAACTAGCCAGTGTGCTCTCCTGATTTGGCTCCTTGTAATTTTTTTCTGTGGGAATACCTGAAATCTCTCGTTTACAACAATCCTGTTCTTTGCTTAAGAATAGAAATGGTCCATATGGTATGGCAGCTAGATGAAATGGTGGGCTTAATCTTCAGTTCCAACAGCAGTTGTCCGTATAAGAGCGACAAACCTTCTGGGCTTAGAAATAGTTTTAAAGGCGCGGTCTCTAAGCAGCGTTGTTCAGACCAAGGGGCACTCTTGGCTCTAACAGCTAAATAATAGTGTCACAAACTAAATTTAAATTTTTACATTTTATTCGACACCACTCCTACACATTTATACAATATTTTCCTAAACTATTAAAGCAAATTTATCGCTTAAGGATTGCTTGTCCTTTAAATAATCTGTTAGTACGCGTTACAAAAAGAAGAAAATTTAAGGAATAAATTAAAATCCTAAATTGTCACTCCTTTGCCTCATGACATTGATCGAAACATATAAGGCCTACAGCAACGCGGATAAACAAAAATTTAAAATACCATAAAAATAAAGGAATAAACAAGGCCAATAAAAATATTTTAATAAACAATGCTGCATGTATTGATAAAATGTTTTTGATATTTTATATAGCTGTTTTTGTGAAGATAAAAATATAATTGGCAACTCATTATCAGATGTGTACAGGAATAAAGCTGCGAAAATAAGAGATATGGTTATGTTCTCGATTTTTATGGATATTCACATAAATAGAATATAAAGTTTATCTTTACTAAAATAATATATACATATTTGCAATAGTTTTTAATAAGTCCATGTTTAGTACTCTGGGGTATTGTCTTAAAAAATGATTATCCTGAATATTTTATTTTAAAGTACTTTCCTGTACTTTTGAGTACTATAACACCTTGGGCTACCTATATACCAATTTATAAAATATTTTTTTAAAAACTTAAATATAGTAAAAATAACGCATTGCCTAGTAGATTTTATATTTTATATATAGAAATTTGAACAAAATAAGTTCTTGAGAAAATAGAGACCCAACTACCATAACGGTTAAATAAACGTTATTAATAAATAAACGCCAAGAGCTGAAACCAAGGATAAAATGGAAGTATCCCATAAAGTAATTAGACTAATTAAGCTAATAGAACTGCTACTTCCTGTGTCAGGGGGTAAAGTTAAGAGACTCCATTCGCACTGCAAGGTAACCGGAAAATAGGACTCTAAACTTCAAACAGCACGTTCGTGCGTCCTGGACCACGACTTTCAGGAACAATTAGGCTAAATTAAGGTAATTGAAACGTGCCGTCCATAACTGTTTTAATTAGCTTGGCTTGTTTAAATAATATCTTGTTAACGTCTACAGAATATACACTCACTTCACCTGTATGTATTACAGTCCTCGCGCTTTTGATAAACCCATAAACCAATTACCCAATAAGTGCTCGTTGCGCCATTTGCTACTAATAATAACTTCATTAATAAACGGCACGACAGCGACATAGACGTCGCAGTTATGATTATGACTCCTCCTGAACCTGCGACATTTACGTAAAAGCACGGAGGCGTAACAAGTTCGCCCTGCAGTTCAGATTTAAACGAATTAATGGAACAATATGTAGCCTCCTAACGTTAATTACACATTTAAACCGAATTGAGTCGTCGGAAGTTTATCAGAATCAAATTACTAGGCGCATTATTCCATTGCTCCGAAGTTATTGTCCTCTGTCGAGAAACACGCAAAACTAATTAATTTTCTGTTGTTTAGTTTCGTTTGTCTGCATAAATTTTGCTAGGCGAAGGTTTATGTCTCTCGCTTATAGGATAATATTTTGATCGTAAAATACTGAATGCAGAGCAGAAGTCATGTTGAAGCTAAAGTTCTAACATTTTTATGGCTCTGTTCTTTTAATGTGGTGCATAAAAAAGGAAAACTTTTTATTAGCAACAATAAATATTGATTAATATTTAGTAGCAAGGAATAAAAACTACAAAATAATAGTCATAACAGTAAAAAAGTATTTGAAATTATGTTAGAAGATAAGTAATAAATTTCCTAAATACACAAATACAACAAAAGGTAATAATTAAGGATGCAAAAATGATTTATCGTGATCGTTATGTTTTATACAAATTGAAAATGTTGAATATTGAATTTTTTACTTTCTTTTAATTTAATTTTTTTTATGTTTATTTTTATTAATTTTAGTTATTCAGTAATATTCTTAAATACATTTATGAGTAATACTTTAATCTAAGTTGTTAAACACAAATTATAAAAAATTTGGAATGAATTAATGTAACACGAGTACAGGCTAAAAGGGCGAATTAATTACTTTTAATAATGGAGCATATTATACAGTTTCGCCAAAATGCTTGTTTACAGACGAATAATAAATTTGTATATTGAAATAATAAAAAAATTGTTATAAAACGAACTTTTTTAAAATTACATAACTTATATTCCATAAATGTCACCTGAACCTTGGATTTAACCTAAATTAGTTTTCATAAACACTGCAGAACAACACTTAACTTAAATTTCGTAGTTGTATAGTAAAGAAACATAACACAATATTAAACCGGAAGTGAGACTTAGATAAAGCAAATCATAAATAATTATATAAATAGAAGAAAAAAATTATGACTTAAAGTTTTACAGCACTAAACTGTTTGGATACATTTAAAATAACATTTTGTCAAAAAATTAAACATGAGGCAATGAATTGCACTCAAATATTTAGTTGTGTTCATTTGATAGCAAGCGATGATATCCGACGTATGATATTTGAATTAGAACGAAAAACCAATTAGAAATATAAATTTATTAATCATAATAAACGGTCCAAAAGTTCTAGACGTTAACATTCGGATATTTCTTCATGAAAGTTAGAGGTCACATTTGCGAGTTAAACGCAATCATTGAAAACTGTCATTAACCGTTTGAGGCATTAGAAAAATTACTGGCAAAGAATGATTTTGGATCTACTAAAATATATATCTGTTTTTTGTAGTCTATGGAAAAGTCGTAACCATTAAAAAATATCAAGTGCATTTCTTTTATAAGGAATTTTCTACTGATTATTTACTTTATCCAACAACTTTAACAAATATATTCTGAAGATACACAACAAAATAACAATCTAATGTGGAATCAAATATAACTAAATATTTTGCAATGAATAGTCCGTCACAATAAGTCACACCAAATAGAATATTACAAAATTTGATTTCTCATTATAAAATATAGATTTAAAATGAAGATAATATACACATAAATGCTGTTAGATGTTAACGGAAATCCTGCCAGCTTAATAATAAATTAAAGTCCAAAAAACAAACAAAAAAACTGTAGAAGAAAGACATTCAGCAAATGTAACCAACCCGACATAACAAAGAAAAAATAAACATTGTGACTTTAATGATAATAAAACAGACGACGTTATTTGCTTCTATTCTAATGGTTTCTATTGGGTGTCTTATAATTTACACAAGATTTGAATTTTGGGCCATTGGTGCGGTAAAGTGTTGCCAACGAAAATGGAAAATAGAGCCTTACATGAGAGAACAACGCGTTGAGAAATATTTTAAAAATAATGAAAGTTTGGCTACTACAGATCGCAATTTTCATAAAAAGTATGATTGGAATAGTGATTTAAATTCATCAACTGTGCAGAGATTAATTAAAAAAATAGGAAGACTGGATCAATCATTGACAATAAACACTTTGTACACCCTTCAACAAGTCGTTTAACACAGAACATTGAAGCAGTTCGTGAGAGTGTTGCTGAGAGTCCAGGAACATCAATTCTGCACCGTGGTTAAGAATTGGACATTTTGAGAAACTCTGTGCAGCGCATTTTCACGAAAGATTTGCATCTTCATGCTTACGAAGGTCAACTAACTCAAGAACTGAAGCCTATTGACCACGCACAACGAAGAGACTTCGTTGAATAAATTACGGAACAAAACCAAGTGGACGCTGATTTTTCGGACAAAATCATTTTTAGCGATGAGCCTAATTTTCATCTCGAGATATTTGTTAATCGTCGAATTTGGGGTATAGAAAATTCACAAGTAATTATTGAGCAACAAATGCATCCATAACGTGTCACTGTTTCGTGCAGATTTTGGACTAGATGCATGATCGGATCATTTTTCTTCGAAAATGCGGCTGGACAGGCAATAACAGTTAATGGTGCTCGCTATCGCGACATGATAATCTAGTTTTTTATATCTAAATTGCAAGATATGGATATAGACGACATGTGGTTTTAATAAGACGGTGCCACATGCCGCACAGCCCACAAAAAATTCAATTACTGCATCAGTCATTTCCTGGTAGTGTAATTTCCGTTTTGGTGATCAAAATTGGCCGCCCATTCGTGCGATTTAACGCCATTGTACTTCTTTATTTGGGTTTTTTGAAGTCTAAGGTTTATGTCAACAAACCCACGACTACCCATACCTTAAAGAAGGAAATTAAGCTCTGAATCAACGATATGCAGCCACATTTATGCAAAACGGTTATGAAAAATTTCAACAAAAGTGTGCGCATCTGCAGTAAAGCCGTGGGGCCACTTACCCGGTATTCTATTCCATACGTAACCCTATACTGTATACTTTATAAATCAATAAAAAATTACAAATTTTAATTAAAAACTCGTGTTTGCTATCAAAATTACTTCTTGTGTGAATTTTGGGCACTTTTTACTATTAATTCAAACTGGGAAAGACCCTTTGTACTAAAAATAACTTCAATGGATCTACTTTAACAAACCAGATAAAGAAAACAAAAAATATTATTTGGAAAAGTCACGAATAAAGAAAATGCTCACTGTCTAGAATATATAGCATAAATAAAGTTTTGCATTATATTTCGTCCATTGTGACTGTTTTTTAATCAAAATTAATTTTTTTGTTTTAGCGTTTACCGTATACATCCAATTAAATTTTCTAAATTGCACTCGGCGGTGAAAGAAAATTGTTTTAATGCAGTTCAACGGTTAACGATAAACAATCTCAACAACAATCCAATCAACGACATAAAAATCACTTGATGCACGTGAAAATCGTCTTATTTCTAGTAAGAGAAAATACTTCGAATAAATAAAATAATGTAGTTCAAGATTTTCTTGTTTATGCCATTGTGGTTATTCTTTGGATAGAGGGTGTATATTGTGTACACGAATATCTTACATTGTACTGGCGATGTTTCTTTTATGCTATACAAAGCTGGTTTAAGTGTGTTATCCTAGTACCTTAAACTAAATCATGCGTTATTTTATATACAAAACATTGCCATTTAGTTCTTAATATTATTAATATTTTTGATAATGCTTGTAATATTATTTATCAATAAACAATTAATCATTTTACTTCTAAGACAACAATTATTCCAAGTTTTGTCGTTTTAGGCTATCTTATGCTAGTTAATGCTTATTTTATTGTTGTTAGCAACTCGCTCTACAAAATGAAGTTTAAAATATTGAAACTAAAAGAATTCAAATAATACCTGTGTGATTATTTGCATAATAAAGTCAGCACTACTTACAATAGTTTCTGCACTTTGATAATTAATTTTCAAGTAAGTATTAATAGTTAATGATAATAATAAATAATAATGATAAAATATCTTTACGGCTATTTTATTTAATATATTTATTATTTTAATAAACTAAAAGATAAATTGCTATGCTAGATAGAATAATGAATGTTACAATCACTGCATTAATTAATAAATTATTTATTTATAACTCACAGAGTTTTGTTAACATATATAAGTAGGATACACATTACCTTTAATCTTTTGTTGGTTTAATGTTAATTTACTTTAGAAATCAGATTTTAAATGTTTTACTTTGTACTATAAAGGTATTTTAACCAGCGGAAAGGCTACATGCTTTCAAAAATCTGTAATGATAACTCACCACATGTTAGTTATAAAATAATCAAATATAAACAAACATATTTTGTTCATAAAGTCTAATTTATGTAAAAGAATAATTGTATTTGTAAAAAAAGTGAAATGTTAGGGAACAAATGTGAAAATATGTTAAAATAATAAAGTAAGCTTTTTATGAAAATATTTAAAATAAGATACATAGAGAAAATATACGACAGTGGCTATAAAGATATTTTATGTGCGAAAATGTTGATATAGAATTTTATAACAAATCGAAAACAGAAATAAAATGGTAGCAGATAAATTCCAGATAATCCTCCCACCAAGTAGCCTAAACCATTTCCATTAATAATGAGCTGCAAATTAGGGTAAGTATCAACATATCCTACAGAAAATCTGTATTATCTGTATTAAAATACATGTTGTAACAACAGTACATTTAGGTAAAATTGTTGCTAGAGTAGCAGAAATGCATAAAAAGACAAAAACCTAGCATATAAACCAAGAAAAATTATTTTTTTAAGAATTCAAAATGGGAAAAGTAAGAATAATTAGCAGACTCTCTAACTTCTAGACTGTTACCAACAATCATCTTATAAGTATAACCAGATGGTGTAAAAATTGTGTACGTGGTTAATCTACTATACATTTAAACCAAAATAAACAAAGAGAGCCTATACATTTAAACAGAAAGTAAACAAAGACAGCTGATATGAAATGTGGCATGGCTGAGCTCTGAGTGGAAGTTTTTTTGAGGGAAGGCGGGTGAATAATTATCAGCCTAAGACGCTAAAATACGTTTTTTGCGGCCAATCCCTCTTTAAATATATTACACATGCAGGGTAATTTAGTTGCCTTACTAATAATTAAAACTTGTAAAATCAGAAAACAATTTTTGACTGTTAAAGGAATGCAATAATAATATTACTTTAAATTTGCTCCAAACAAGTACAACGAAAATAATTAATTCCAGACGGAACTATTTATTGAAGTACAATCGGCTTCAATCCTTGCACATATAACTTGTTCGTTTTGTGGACGAGGTAGTATTACTTCAAAATCCCAGGTTTAACTTAAATAAGGAGGACTAAAAACTCTTTACCAGTATGCAAGCTGATTATAACTCAATAGGTATCAGTGAAGCTAAAGTTTACTGCAATAATTTGAGAGCAGATGAGTAATCTACAATTGTGGTGTAGTTAAAAAAATTAAAATTAAAACCTTAATAACCTTTTGTAAAAATCTTAAGATAAAGCGTCAATTGAATGACAAGGCGCTTGGACTATAAATATTTAAAAATACATATATTGAACACCTAATATGATACCTTAAGGTGTAGGTAAACTACAGTAGTATAGTTATAATAAAAAAGTAAACTCAGGATTTCAAAAAGGTCAAAGCCAGATAACCATAACAAACATATTTTGTCTCAATTTGGGCGACTCCTTTTAGTTTTTTTCCAGCCATTAATCAAAGGATGTTGCAAATTATATAGTTTTGAATTGTAATGTAGAGGTATCAAAGATTAATAAATGAGACTAAAAATTAGATAGTAGCCATTAATAAAAAATTAAACTTTTAACTATAGTACTGAGGATTTACTTATTCGTGTCCTGTTAATACTACCTTTTTAATGTCTATATTACTAAAATTCTTATTTAACTATTGTAGATATGGTTAGCATTAATAAACAAAGTACTGGTTCACAAATTTTGATTTTATTAAATTTGGACCTACATAAGTAGTTTATTTTTTAAGATAAAATAAACACAAACAAATATAAGAAAGAAACGTTCCTATTTAAAAAAAGTTACAATTTAGATAAGTGGTTCTCAATTCTTTTTTACCTTGGTTCCCGGGCATTCAACTTTACCTTACATTACAACTGGTCATTGTAAGTCAAAAAAACCTTTTTTTAGATTTTCCTGTTTTTAATTTTTATGCCTGTAATCTTTAGATTTAACTAGGTTATTTATTAAATATTTTAAAGTGTCAATAAATTCTGTTACTTAATTTGTTTATATCAGAAGTCGTAAAATTTATATTTTAAGTTATAATAAATTTCTAAACTAGGAATCCTTTGTAGTAACATTTTAACGTTTTATCTTTCATTAAAAATACATTTTTTATAAATATGTACTATGTTAACATCACTTGTTCTTAGATATTAATAAACATATTTTGCTTTAAAGACTCATAGCTTGCATTGATATTTATAATTTTATTTCAGTTTGCTCTATTTGCGCCTTTCTTTAAATTGCATATGACAAACTGCTTAAGAAGTTTACTCACCACCTTCAAATAATCTATTTTAAAATGACTGTGTCTTTTTTAAGTTATTTTGGGGTTATCTACCTAATTCATGGCTTACCGATCTTATTGGCTTTATTGCCATCAGCTTTATTTTATTTGTTCTAGAATTGTATCTTTCTTTTTCTAACAGTGATTAACCTTATAAGTTTCTCATGTATTTCAAGTTTGGGTTTAATGCTATGATTCTTGTATTTCTTTTTTTAAGTGTATATTTTTTACCTAACTGTTTTTGTTGACTTTCCATTTCTATATATTTCCTTTTTTTCTTAATCTTTATCCGTTGTAGAGCATTTATAATTTTGATCAGTAATACACGCGGGTAAATCAAATATAAACTGGGTGTATATATATATATATATATATATATATATATATATATATATATATTAAATTTATTGAGTCATAGAAACACAAACATAGAATATTATTTTTCTACATAATCTCCTAACTTAAAACTCATTTTGTTCAATAAAGGGATTTTTTTTTAATCCCCATACACCAGCCGATTACGCACAAATGCTTTGGCAGCAACATCTTTATCACATTTATACTTCTAGTGCGTCTCGTAGTAGTACAAATAAATGATCCGAAATACAGGGAGTGTATACCATTATAAAAAAAATATCTATTTTTTGAGTTAGGAAATTGTGAAGCAGAATTACATCTTGAATTATCATAGCTTGTTTTGACCTCAGAAGCTGTAAGTTAGGCTAATCACCCAGCGACGTTAGTTATCATCATTTTAAGTGCTTTTCGTCCTAACAAAAAACGCTTCTTCTTAAGAGTGTTGCCTCTAAAATGCGTTTATAGGCTGATCAAAACTTTGAACATTTTTATTTATTTTGTCGTGAGATCGATTTTATAGGTGTGTTATATCTGTAGGATCGCAATTAAAGTACCATCAAAAATCATGTTTTATTTCCTATATCATTAAAAAAATCAAAATTACTTCTGTTTAGTTACTCCATTTACTCAACTTAAAGAAACCTTAATCAAACAAATTCTAAACTGTTTAATACTTTCCATAACCTTAGCTCCTCTAATATCTATTTTATCATTTGTCATTTCTTTATTATATTAATACATAATATCTAAAAAGAAGACCAGAAACAATAACTATAAGCTGTTAAAACTGTACCAGAACCATTTATTCATTACCCTTCCGTTACGTTTTAACATTACTGTGTATAACCTCTTCGACTAAGTCAACCGGCTATCCAACCTTTTAAAAAATATTTTAAGTTTGTTTATAATCGTGTCCCTAATGAACATAAATTTTCGATAGAATTCTCTATTACCAAACTTTCTAAAAACATAACCAACGAACTCATTGTCAGTCAAGGTATAACCAAAGTACTACGCACAACCGTATTACTCAAGCCCAACATTAAACCTTCGGAATTACAAGCTCTAAAAGCTCGAATACAAGACAAAAATAATATAATTTTATGGGTAGACAAAAGTTATTATTCCTAACTTGGGTTGTATTGGTAAGATAGGTGATTTAATAAAATTAGTGGACAATTATAAATCACCCAAAAACCTATTTAGGGAAGACTGAGTCATTGCAAACTCAAATATTTTCTCTTATAAAGAAAAATATACATTGTACTCAGAATAAGTATGACAGGCTATAAATGTATTTTTTGTAGATCTAGTATATTTTTGTAAAGGTGGATCACTACGGTTTAGAAATGTCAAAATCCACAGAAATGAACAAGTAAAAATTACCTAAATATCAAAAAAGAGTAACCTACATCATGATGATTTGTGCCGTGCATACCATGACAGCTGCTCAATACTTTGAACAGTTTGAAAGCAATAGAAATGACGTTTCTCGGGCAATAAAAACTAAATTTCCCAAATTGTAACAATTTTAGGTGTGTCTCCAACAACGATGATGTCGTACCACCTCACATCTTTGAAGAGAAGCTCAGGCTTAATTCGGGTGTAGTTGTTGAACTTTGTGGTCAAGCCTAACTTCGCGCTCCCCTAACTCTGACTGCAATCCAACGGATTATTATGTGTGGGGCGTGGTTGAGAAAGACACTAGCCGTACTGCTTGTAACACAAAGACTCAGCTAATAAGCAAAATAAAGGAGGCATTTTAGGCTTTACCTAAAGACACCGTAAAGACCCCATGTGCCCGATTCAGGACTCGGATCGAGGTTGTGGTGGATGCTCAAGGCGGTTTCTCTGAGTAATCCTGTTGTGACTGCTTTTACCTTCATACCACCTATTCAATTTATTTTGGTTGGGATATTCATCTTTAAAAATCTGAAAATTACGCAACTTTCAAAAATTTATAAAGAAAAGATTGCCTAATAATCTATTGTGAGTGGTTTTCGTTTTTCTATACAAAATTTAGCCAAACACTTGACCAAAATAATTCAATATTCTACAGAAAAAACCTCATTGTATGTTCAAAACCCTTAAAAACCTTCTTAGAAATTCTTAAATTCTTTCCCATATATAAAGATGATATAGTGCCCAGTTTTAATGTTGTCTTTCTTTGCAGCTCCTCATAGCTATTCACATTCTAGTAGACAACACCCTGAAATTAATTAACCATATTTGCATTACAAATTTTATCATCAAATCAATAGCACTTCTACGGACTTGCTACTTTCACATGCCGGGGCAAACTTTTCTATAATTGATTGGATCGTTAGTATACACTAACATCAAGTTTATAATACAAATTTGTTTTTAGACTTACTCATAATGAACAAACCCTCCCACGAAAATTTTCATTACACCATCCACAAGAAACTTAATTATACTATCATTTAAAAGCTAAATCACATCACATTGTTCCAATTTACATTTATTATCAGATACCGACACTAGGAACCGACAAAGTGAAATTAATGTCATCATTATAACATTCCAGTACAAAATAGATATTTAAGAAAATCTTTGACCCATGTTATTAGGAATATTAACAAAAATACAAGAACATGATCTTCATAACCTTATAAAAACAAAATAGCTCCATTTATTCGCTAAAGATATTATCCCAAAGAAGGCCAATTAGTTTTCGAAATACTTCGTGGTCTGGTCTATGCACAGAATTTATGTAGATCAAACGAATAGACGATGTACGGAAGAATAATGATTTCTAGGAACTTGGCAAACATAATAAATCAGTCATAAAATTGACTTTACCAGATTAAAAACACTCGCTGCTATTTCTCATTCTACCAGCAGAACTATTTTCAAGTCAAGTGAAATAGAATCAAAGGTAGATGTCTACTCAGACGATAGTCATCGTTTACCTATTATTTTCAAAAGGTTAATTATTCTTCTTAATTATACTTAACTCACCCCAACTTAATGCATTTTGCGCCAACACATGTTCCTGTCAAACTTTTACTTTATATTCAATAAATGGATTTTAGGAGTAAGCAGACTGAGACTGAATAAAGAACTAACTCCAATCTCTCTTAATAAAGGCATCACAGGATGCCGACTTTCAAGAGTTTCCCGAAAATCGACGTAATTCAAACCCGCCAAGCCAATTGTTTATTTATTTGTAACTCAGAAAACCTTTGGTTGATCACAACTCTACACATGTTTTCGGATCGTTTCTGTTTATTTTACCATGTGTCGTTATGAACCCATTAATGTCACACTAGATGCTTTTTATTACTTCTGTTGACAGTTAAATCTTTTGCATGTTTATTATCTTCCTGTATTGTACTATTATGTCCTATTATATCTATTTATTTCATTCTACAGTTTGACTTGAAATAAAATTCTTATAGTTCTATGTTCTAAATATAAATGCTACTATTATTATATTATTCGTCATTCATTTTACACGCAGGGCTATTCCTTATTATTTTGTATAATTTTCTTGATTTATAGTACCTACAGTTATTAAAATGTTGCAGTAAATGGGAACTGGGTATTGTCAAATATGTCGTTGCCCCATTCTTATTATTTAAAAAAAAATGTCTCATTGTTATACACAGAACAATTTTATTAGAAATCTAATTCATCTCTTAAACATAACACACCTGACAACAAAATTCTGTAATTTGATTTTATTTACAGTTACAACGCAATTTAATAATTATTGTTAAATGTTCAACATAAGAAGCTCATGAGCATCTTGAAAAATACGGACGTAGACGAAAAAGATATTCAATGTGTGAAAAACTTATACTGGCACTAGGTAGCATACATAACAACACAAAATATTAACACAGATGACATCCATATTCAGATAGGCGTACGACAGAATGCGTGCTGTCCCCACTATTATTTAATCTGTACTCGAAAGCCATATTTGACCAAGCTCTTGAAAAACAACCGATGGGTATAAAAGTGAATGGGGTGCCAATATCAAACCTTAGATAAGCAAACGATGCAGTACTGATTGGCAACAATATCAAAGAACTACAGCAGAGGCGCGAGTCCAACACTCGAAAGCTGATTAAAATAAACAGTACAAGACAATAATTGAGTTTAGTTAGGGAGATAAGCCAAATATGTATTAGATTATACCGGGTCCATCGTCTCCGCTCTCCACTGCTCTCGTCCCGGAATTTGTTATTTTAAAAAAGGACGAGGCGCAAGTCCAATACTAGAAAGCTGATTAAAATAAACAGTACAAGACAATAATTGTTTAGTACTTAAAATTTTGCTAAGTCACTGAAGGTAACCGTGCGAGCTCGACGCACGGCTTTCCATTATCTCCTACCTACAAGTAACTTGCATACCAAATTTCAAGTCTCTAGCACACACACAGACACACACGAACCAATGGCTCAAACTAACTTTTTTGGTGTCCTGAGGCTACAATTCGTCCAGAAATGTGAATAACTGGGTAGGTCAAATTTCGGCCGATTAGATTATTTTCCTTATTATAGGATAAGGAAAGTAAAAATCAACAAATTAAAAGAGTAACCCATTACAAATATCTGAAACGCCAAAACAGCACGCCCAACCTTTATAAAGTATGAAAAAGTTTTGAGAAATAGAGATATCCGTCTGTCACTTCGCAAGCTTTATATAAAATGCTACCTACGGTCTATACTGCTATATGGAATGCAGTCTTGGACCATGAAAATGAGCACAATCAATAAAATCGAAGCTTTCGAGATGTGGACTTACAGACGTATGTTGAGGGCTGAAAAATTACCAATAAGGAAGTACTGAGAATTGTTTATCACAATTAAATAAACGAAAACTGCTTACCTAAGACATATCGTTAGAAATAAAGAGTATGGGATACTGCAATTACTCTTAGAAGAAAAAATAGAGGCAAAGAGAAGAATAGGAGGAAAACCACTGTTATGACCAATAAATATAAGACAATGGACTGGACCTAGAACAACAGAGAAACTTGTCACCATGGCAAGAAATAAACAAAAATTCTGAAATGTGGTTTCCAACATCTAATAGAATGGATAGCCAGTCGAAGAAGAAGAAGCTGAATGAATTACTAGTTGAAATTGTTCGATTTAATGCCCTGCATTAAAGACAAAGAAAGAAAACAACAATATTTTGTTTTTTAGTACATTGCACTGTTTCGTAATAGTGTGTTTTTTATATATAATTTACTTTTTTATGCATGTCGGGCGATTAAAGTGCGACATAAAATTTATAGTGGAATTTCACAGTAAAATGTAACCTTCCGATTAAAACATTCAAACTATTTGTCATTAAAAAAAGCTAAAACTCTTTATGGGAGGTACATAAAGTTTTATGACTATTACTCTGGAAAAATTGTGAAATTACGTCGCCTGGACATCTCGCTATTTATATAGCTACTTACATGTGCGATGTAGCCAGAAACTTTGTCGAGAACAGAATTACAGCTGAAGTTTGAGCGAGTACCCTCCCCTTTGAATAAGCATAACACCGCCGACTCAAACTAGGAATAAGCAGCCGGCATCGTCAATATTTATTTTTAATCTGCGTTATGGACGGCTCGTGGCGGCCGGTGAAGCTGAGCGGGCCTGCCGGATGAACGATTTATTATTCCGAAGCCGTCTGGCGCTGCAATGGCTTATTTAAGACGTTATTAAATCGGTTCGACGGCATCCTTTGCGGTTGCTATCCATCCGGCACATTTCCGCTTTTTGCACGATCATCGACGCTTATCGCGGAGGGCAGGTGCTCTTCCGTATCGAAATTTTATCGGAAAATTGGGGATAATGTTAGAGATAACAGGCAGATAGTCGATAACCAAACTGAATAAATGTTTTATTTCGATATCGTATTTGCTGATTTTATATATACCTCATATGTATATTATTAATTGTAAAATACCGCCTTCACTAGCTAAACTGTTTATTAATTCATTGTCCTTTCTAAATAATTCTCAATTATTAATGCTAAGAAATCAACTGCAAATGCGACATGTCTACGACAGCTCTTCATTTTGTTCTAATGGTTCATAAAACATAGATTTTCTGATAGTTTCCATTATTTGAAATAATGCAAAAGGATGAGTAGTAATTCAGAGCAAAACTATTAAAAAATCAAATGATTTAGGTTTTGCTTCTAAACATTTGACGGCTTCTGCGGATAGGGCGAATACTTTACAGGGTGGTCGATAAAATCCTGAATTTTTTAGAGGGGTCTCCCATGCACACACATAATCTCCTATTAGATAACACAACAAAATAGCTGCACATAATTAAATATTTACGATTGTGGACAAAATTAATACGATGGCATAGATGGTATACTTGAACGTTCATCGCGCCGGAATATCGCCGGCAGGACTTACTGCGTGACTCGCTACAAAAAAACCCAAGTTAGCGACGTAGCCAAGAAGTACAGGGAATCTAACCATGAAGGCGCAATAATGCTGTCAAAGCAATATACAGCCGGTGTTCTGATAGCAAGAGAAGTGACGAATTCACTTGCAAATTGAAAGCGAGGATCGATCAGAATTTTGGTTGGAGCGTAACTGACCTGACAAAAGAAATGGGAGTGGTGAGATCGACGATCAGTCTAGCAGTCTGCTGCCCTGCTGAACGACATGAATTACGATAGTGATTCTCTTCGAATCAAAAAAAAAACCTTATCTAGAACAGGAAGGTGGATCGCCAAAATAACATGGTGGCACACTTCTTTAAGGGAGGTTTGAAGGTGACCGTCGACAGTTATATCAATTTGCTGGAGACAACTCTCAAGCTCTGAGTAAGGAAGGTGGCCCCTAGGCAAGAGTACGTATTCTAGGAAGACTCTGCTCAAGCTCACAATAAGGAAGACCCCAAACATAATTATACAACATTTTGTATTCCCACTGGTTCCCCGACTTGTGGCTACTCTCTAACCCAATTGACTACTACGTGTGAGATATGGTTGAGGCAAACGTCAATAAGAGGTACCATAACACGAAGAACAGCTTAAAAGCCCCCACCATTGTAGTAGTAAGACATATGAACAAGAAAGGAAGTTGTGTTGACTTGCACCAGATTTAGTTCCCTACTCGAGAAGTTTGTTGTCGCTAATAGGAGCTGCATTGAATGACACTATTCTCAATACTATTTTTTGTGCTGAGTTTTATGTAAATTAATGTTACTTTTTTTGTTATTTTAATTGTTCATACATTTTCCTGGATTTACATCGACGCCCTTGTACTTGCGACAGTCTTCTAAAAATAATAACTAATGTACTAGCAATATTAATTTAGTGTCGTCTTTTATTAAGGCAAGTTGAAAAATGTCCAGGACAGTGTAATAGATGTTTTATTTATTAGGAATGTCAATATTTTTGTGCCAATAATACAAATTGATAGTTTTAAATAATTATGAATTTTCTTATTGGTGAAGCTAATATTTTTTACTTTAATTATAAAAAAAGTAAAGTGTTGCACATACGTGATAAAGTAAACAGAATTGCTCTAATAAATCGACTTATTAGATGTCTTAATACAACAGTTTATAAAATACAATTCTATGTTGTTGTAGATGAGTATAAAACAAATACTTTTATATTATATTATATTACATTGAGCTTATGCTACTATATAAGTAACAAACAGTCATAATAAATGTCGGAGAAATAGAAAAGAGATTCGGAAATACCATCACAACTAAATTCATTAAGTAAACTGCAGAAAAAAATAAAATCGGAGATTAAACTAAGATAAAATTCTAATGCTTCGATATGCAGATGATACGGCCCCACTAGCAGATAAGGGAGGACTGCAAACATTAAGAGTATTCTAGAAGATCACAAAATGAAAAAAACACTAAAACAACCAGAATTATATTTTGTAGAAAACACCAAATCAACAAAAAAAAGTAACATCGTACTATAGAGAGTGTGGAAGAATTTCAATAACTAGAAAGCAAAATAACAAGATAAAAGGATTAAAAGGTATCAAGCTAATTAATTTTTCTCGAAAAAGGCGACTTCTGAAATCATTCGTCTGGAACATAGAAATTTATAGAACTAAATCTTGAGCGATCGTAACCAATGAAAGAAAAAGGCTAAAAACTTTTGAAATGTGGTGCTATAGACGGATACTGAAAACAAGCCTAAGTACCAAAGTATTAGAAAACATAGGAGATAGACAAACTCTAATAAAAAATATAGAAAAAATGACAATTACTAATAAGATATATCTTTTATCATGAGGAACGTCATAAAACAGTTACAGTATTATAAGATTGAAGAAAAACAGTAGGCTAGACCTGAATTCTTTACTGTATACTATACACAAATAAAAGAACATCGTAATTGTGGCAGCTATAAGTTAAAAGCAAACTATCGAGATAGAAGAGTTAAGTACAATAGATATAATAATATTCCTGAAACTCAGGAATCTAATAAAATTCGATACTATGAGTGGATAATGATAATAAAAGTCAAGTGCTGACGTATTGTTAACATGTCTGACAAAAGTACTCGAACTTTATATAGGTACAGAGAAATTAATAATCTTCTTTAACGAAAGATCAAGTTTTCAACTTATCATCTTGCTAGTTGCTTAGTATTTATGGAATAAACCTTTATATATGCACAATATAGAAATTGATTATAGAAAAAAAAATTAAAACAGTTATAATAACAGTTAAGAGGTAGTTTTTAAGTTACAGATAAACGAGACGTGCTAGACTTTTATTTATATTACTCTCTAACTATTATGTTAACTGAAAAAAGGAATACAAAATTTATGGTAGAATAAAAAGCTGAATTATTTCGGGATTATTAAAATGATTTGTTAAGTGGCTACAAACTCAATATAATGATCGATTCCTGGAAACCTTGCCACTTTGGAATAGTCGTGGTGGACCAGAAAGATTCCGAAGGTTTGTGTGGGTCGGAACAGTTTTAAAAGTCTTAAAGGTGCGGTGGTTAAACTGTATATAAGGCATCGTCAAAAAATATTTACAGGTAGACACGGTTTGTGTTTGCAAATATGTACCATAGCTGATCTAAAATCCAAATGTTAACTATAAAAATAAATAATTAAGGATAATGTTATTACGTCAGTTAATTAATTGCCAAATAGTTGTACTAATAAATATTTCTCGTGTATTTTTAACTAACTACCAAATTCAAATAATATATTTGGATCCAAATATGAATGTTGGAATGTAATGGGTTGCTTCACAAATAAATTCGGCTAATTTCTAAGAAGAATCATGTAGAAGATATATCGCACAACAACTAGATTATTTAGAAGAAAAAGTACAACGATGGTGTCTATATTACCTTCTAAGAGATAAAAGCATTAAAATATATTAACCAGCGGGAATTTCATTTTAATGCTTGTAAAACTAAAGGTAATATTTGTTTAAATTGTCTTAGTAAAGCAAATATTGTTTAGGTTTATTAAAATGTAACGTAATTTGAACAGCATAGGGAAACAACAGTTTTGCATGTGTAGAACAATTTAAATAAATTTAACAATTAGTGTAATTAAGACTAACTAAAACATGTTCTACAAAAGAATATTAATAGCAACTGCAATATTTTAAAGTGCCTAATTAGATCTGGTTTTAAAAAAAATGAGGGTTTGAACCTCTTCAACCAGCTGACTTCCCTTTCATTGGTTAGTAGTGTGGTGGCTTCTCATGAAACTTTTTGATCTTGGTATGTACTAATAGAATTCTTACATTACTGAATTTGCGCACAATAGTCCATTAACTATCACCCAAAACGGGACGCGGTGGCTCAGATGGCTCAACCAGTTGGCCTGTCCTCTAGCCATGGGTGTGTGTGAATGTCCTAGCATTTAAGTATATGTTAGTGGGCACAATAAGCCCTTGAGGATGCAGTACCTGTAAGTGCGCATAAAAAAAATCACCCAAGACACTTTATTTTAAAAGGGAAGTTATTATAATACCGCTCAGTTCTGTCCTAATAACTCAAACCGCTTTTAACATAGTTTTATATATAAAAAGCTCACTTATAAGCGTCAGTATTGATGGCTATTGTAGTACATAGTACATGATTTTAAATTTTACTTTTAATCCTTTTAATTTTTTAATGTATCTAGATCATATCAAAAGGTTCCGCCATTTAAAGAAATTTGTTTATAGAAATCTAAAAAAATGCATAATAAGGAAGATTTATTCTTTAAAGTAAATACTACCCCATCTTGTAGAGCCGCATTATTTTTTTAAACAGTACTCGTGGCCTATTTATCAATAACAGGAATTGTTGTCTTAAGACAACACATCTGACACAGTTGAAACTCAAAATGTGCTATTAAATGAAAATTCCACCATACACTTGACGTAACCTTTTTTCTAAAGTGATTTCGTCGAACCACCGGGCGGAGTTGTTGCTTTTATTAAGATTAACAAAAAATATCCACATCTTATCCGACTACATTTCAAAACTCATTACGGCAAAGGCAAAAGCTTCTTAGAACTCTGACCGATGTTGCTTACGATTTTATCTCTACAGGCGAACCAACGTAGTGGCCAACACATCCAGACAAAGTTCCAGATCTATTAGACTTTTCAAAATTCCTGGTAAATCTACTCTAACTACACTAGGGTCGAGTAAAATTGTGATATGTTATCTGACCATTTTTCAATATAATTAAGAAAGAAATAGTATATACCTTAACAAACAAGAAAACAAATTAGGAAACATTTCAAACCTTAATTGAATAAAACATAAGTCTATCGTTGTGCATATAATCAATCTTTTTCATGAAGTTGTATAATAACCCACACTTAGCCAAGACAAAGACTTATTCAAAAGTAACAATATTCCGCTATGTAAAAGAAAACGAATGACCGAAAAATGCAATATTTAAACGAGATGGAAAAGATCGTGCAAACTAGCTGACAAAATAATCTACAACATATTAAGTCGAAAATTAGATAAACTCTCCAAGAACACAAAAGTGATGTCCTTTAAAACTACCTAATCAACTTGAGTAAAAAAATCACAATATGGAAAACCACCAAAGAACTAAAAGAAACCTTAGGTTTACATTCCACCAATGAGGAGCAAAACTGGTGTGTGGTCAGATCGAATAAAAAAAGGCTGATACATTTGCAAAATACCTACAAAATATTTTTAAACATTTTAATCATTACAAACTAAACATTTAAAATCTGAATCATTCTAGATGTACCATTTCAGCTAAAGGCAATGGTAATTGTAACAATAATGACATTTATTTGTATAGTGCACGTAATGCTAAATGATGTCTAGTTCTTTTTTCTTTTTGAATCATGAAAATATGTATTCTCTATTGCATTAAATATTGCAATAAGTTTCATTTGACAATTATTTAACAATTGGTGGGTTATCTATTAATTAAAACTCTTGTATTAATATTAATTAACCCTTTTGATTCTGGAATATTCAGGGCTCCGTGTTGGCACAACAGGTAGATTATTGAAATTTTTCTTCACGATCGCGTTAGGCTCTTGAAAATCGTAGCAAATCTTCCCCTTGGCCCTTGCTTGCAATGCTTTCAAAAAGCTTATTGGGGTTAACCGTTACACTACACCCCCCTTCTGTTCTAAAACTGTGATTGATTCCGCCACCTGTAGGAAGGATTGTGGAGAAGTTGTCAAACTATTCCGAAATTGCGTACGTTGATGGTAGAAATAATAGATAATTTAGTATGGTGTACGCATCAGATCCGTTGGTGAAATAACCCACAGCGAAGATATTACTTTTGTTGTCGTCTTCCGTCTCTAGGAATACACAAAAAATGTCTTTGTTTTTTTTGGACTTTTTATATTTCTTCTTTCAAGGGGGCTATCTCGGGGCGCACACAATTTGCTCTTTTAGAAACATTCTTTTACGACAATTTATTTACTAGAATCACGCTTTAGTCCGCTGAGATATCTTGACCCAAAATTATACAGTCGATGCAGGATACCTGATAATCGGCTTCTCGGCATTAAGAAGCGCGACCTAGATTAAATGCCATCAAAGTTTTTTAATGTTCTCTTTAGAAGACCATATTATAATTTCAAGAAATGCAGTCATGCCTAATATATTTTTATCACTAAGTTTTATCGCTGATTGCTTTTCATTCTGATCTTGGTGCTTTCACTCCAACACCACTTTCTTTATTCTAAATCAAACTCTTGCTCTCGCTGTAATTTCCGCGATAACCATCAATTAAATAGGTTTTCGCAATTTTTAGCCTTTTTAGCCTTTTAGCTGTAATAATTTATGCACGATTTGAACAACAGTATATTCGTTTAAACGTCTAATCTATTTAATTTTTCTTTCGAAATCTTTAAGCACTTTTCCGAGTTTATCCCCAACTCCTTGCCATATAGTGTATTATGATTATGTGTGTATTTTAGATCTCTGGGATATTTGCCTGCAACTCGTATTTAAAACTTTTCTTGCTTTTATTTCTACTTGCTACTTAAACTTTCCAAATGTTCTTCCA
Organism: Sinelater perroti; assembly: GCA_036346155.1. Lineage (NCBI taxonomy): Eukaryota > Metazoa > Arthropoda > Insecta > Coleoptera > Elateridae > Sinelater > Sinelater perroti. The sequence continues at coordinate 9,649,519 of JARFIY010000265.1, forward strand.
CATTTATCTTAATATTTGGAAATAATCCTTCTAATACGTTGTTTAAGTTTCTCAATTGTTCTTTTGCATCTAGTTTCTTTCCTGTATTGCCCTTAGACGAAATCTTTCTTATTTACTAGCATTGTTGTAATTCCTTTCTGAATTTTTCTTCTAAATTTTTCGCGTTTGTTTTTAGCTCCTTACTTAAAGATTTATTTAAACCTTTCTACTAGATTTCTCGATTGTTTCGTTGGTTCTCGTAATTCCTTTCTCAATGTTTTGATCTATTTTTTATTGCTTATTGTCGATTTTCTCAAAGTTTTTAAATTCTTCTTGCATGGTACTAAAATCTTCCTTTAATATTTTCTTTGTGTTTTGCATTAACGTGTTGAGATTTTTATAATCATCCATTATAGAGTCTATTTAAATATTTCCCGTAGCAATGTTTTCTCCGCTGTTTTCTCTCTAAATCTCTTTTTTCTGATTTAACTTTTAGTTTGTAAAAATTTAGCTTATGTTGGCATGTATTTACTTTATACTTTATATTATATTACTTTATATGGGCGATTTCAAAAGAAATTGGGCTTTTTGGGACAACTTTAAATTTTTCGCATATTAGCAACAGTTTTTTTCTACCGTTAAAGTCTGTGAGAGACTGTACTATAATTTATTTGGTAAATTACTGAACACAGATAAATTTTGGCTTAATTACATTTGATCGGTGCATTCATGACATGAATTTTGTCTCCTAAGCGACTTACGTAAGACGACAAACTTTTAAAATATTATGTTTTCAAAGTTAAAATTTGGTCGTTTTGAAAATGCAATTACAAATAGACTAGGCTTATGTAGAAGAGTTTTGTACGGTTATGAGTAATGCCATTCTAGTACTTGATGATAGTGTCATAGGTTGGTCATTTGGTCTTGCGTAACGTTAATTAATTTTTTTAAATTAAGTAACGTAAAATAAAGAAATTCATATTTTTTTTATATGGTTACAGATGATTCAAATTTTACGAATATTAAAGCAACATGAAGAATTGACCAGTATAACTAATGGCAATAACGCGTACTACACAGACAATAAAAAATCACAAGCATTTGCTACACACCTAGAACATGTCTTTACGCCGTTATCTATCTGTAATTCTACACACGGTCTCCACATAATTAATCATATTGAAAGAAATGTTCCAGTCATAACTAAAAACATTCGTTCTACATCTCTGAGGAAAATAGCACAAATCACAACTGCCCTGCCCTGCCCAGGCCAAAATTACCCGGCCATGATCTTATATCCAACACGATCTTAAAACACCCGACCAAAAAATGCCTGGCACATCTAGCCTCAATGTTAAATGCATGCCTCCGTACTGGGTACTTTCCCCGCGACTGGAAACACGCACATATCCTTATGTTCGCCAAACCCGGGAAAAACAAAGGGGACATTAAGAACTATCGACCAATAAGCCTACTTACTACACTGTCCAAGATCTTAAAAAAAAATATTTACATTAGATTACTAGAATTCGTCGAAACCCAAACCACAACACCACCATTTAAATTTGGCTTCAAGAGAGAACACTCAACTTATCTTCAGCTCCAGCGAATTACTGAAATAATAGAAAAAGGATACCACAACAAATATTGCACTACAGTCCTCTTTTTGGATGTTGCTCAGGCCTTCGATAAGGTGTGGATCGAAGGCCTAAAGAAAAAGCTCCTAGAGAGGCAGGCGTGTAAATAGCCGCTCTCGTGTTGCGGTGTGTGATACGTAGTACGGCCCGTTTTGGAACGTAAACCGATAAGGCTCATAAGGACCAAAAAAGATGGAGAGGCAGGCGTGTCAATAGCCGCTCTCGTGATACGGTGCGGGACACGTAGTACGGCCCGCTTCTTGGTCCGTAAACCGATAAGGCTCAAATCGTTCCTTAAACGGCCAGCGCGAAAGCGGATGGGGGCAGCTACCGATATCCACCGAAAGTAAAGCCAAATCGCTCACCTGAATAGGCTTCGGCTTCGTCGACGATGGTTTCACGGTGGCCACCTTAATGCGTTGTCTTCTTGTATGTTGCGGGATGTTAAATGCGGCCGTACTGGACGTGATGCGGTGTGAATATGAGCGGGTTGTTAAGCACGACCAAATTGGCCGAGCTGCGATGTGTGAATATTTGCGGGGTATTAAGACACGACCGAATTGGCCGAGCTGCGATGCGTGAATATTTGCGGGGTGTTAAGACACGACCGAATTGGCTGCTCTGCGGAGTGCGTATGTTTGTCGGCTGAGCAAAGCCCATATATGCCGTTCTGTGTGTGCGACGGAAAACCTAGCGGCACATGTCAAAAAGCCGCCCCGGCATGTTGCCGCGATATAAAGCGGTTCAAGGGCGAAAAGGCCGCCACACCAGCTCCTTAACATAAATGCTCCCAACTATTTATTAGAAATTATCTTCTCATTTCTAGAAGATAGAACCTTTGCGGTTAAGATCAACTCTTGTATATCTGAGACTAAACAAGTGCAAGCTGAAATCCCCCAAGACGGCGTTTTAGGACCTCTGCTGTTTAACATCTACACATCCGATCTCCCGATAACCATAGCATCCATAGCCGCATTTGCAATTACCACTCAAAATGCCGATTTACAAGAGGCTGTGTATCAATTACAAAAATCCACAGACAAGATCATTAACTGGTTTAAAAGTTGGAATATTCAAATTAACCCCACGAAATTCCAGATCAAATCTTTATTTTAAGGAAAATAACTACCGTATCTAATACCATCATTGACGGCAATCCCATACAATGGAATCTAACGGACTCAGCAGTCAAATATCTCGGAGTATACTTAGACACGCGCCTAACCTGGAGCTTTCATCTCAATCACAAGCTATTAGACGGGCAACAATAGGTTAAGACAACTTTATCCACTGATTAATGGCAAGTCAACATTGAAGCCTGAATGCACTGTCTTAATGTACAAAACGCTACTACGCCCACTAATTCTCTATGCCTGTCCAGTCTGGTGTATTACATCCCAAAGGAACATCAATAAACTACAACGATTCCAAAAACAAAGTTTTACGAACAGCAGTGAACGCGCTATGGTATATTCGTAACAATCAGTTGCACTACGAGCTAGGTGTATCTCATGTGAACGAGTTCATTCGTCAAACCACTAAAATTTTTTTACAAAACGCGAGAACATGTGGTGATGTCCTTCACTACAACTTGTGCCAGTTGAACATACATGGTAGATTAAAACGAAGACTACCACAGGATCTAGTAGCCTCTGACGAATATAGTGATTAATGCAATAACCTCCCTAGGTCAATTTTTGTCAACTTCTCATACTTAATTAATTATTAATTGCAACATTTATTATTATATTTTTATTGTAAACAATACGTTATAAATAGTCTTGCCAAGCCATTTATTGTAATTGTTAGTCTATATTATATATGTCATGTATAACAATTTCCTTTGTTGATCTGACAATAACTTGTAAATAATAAAAAAAAATTACAAGATTTCACTTATAGGTACACGATCTCATACCTAATATTCACACTAAGCCATTTACCACAGAAGCTAACCATCTTTAAGAAGTTAATTGTTAAAAAGTCCGTTTTAATTAAAATTTAACAGTTCTTTTTCATTAACTTAAGATGCACGTCAAATGTTACAGAATTTTTGGTAATTAGGTTGGGATATGGGCTAATTTTTGAGCCATTAATATTTAACTTTAGTTGTGCCACTTGGCCCAGAAAAAATACTAAACTTTTTATTTTTCTAATGTCCAAAAAAGTATATCTTTAAGAAGCGTGTAAAATGAGCGAAACTGAGGTTCACTTTTGGAGCTAGGCCAACATCTACCTATGAAAAAATTTTGGTTTAATTTGTGGGAAGTTGTCCCAAAAAAGACTGATCTCTCCTGGGATTGCCCATATTATTCATTTCTACTTTGAGCAGTTTTTGCATTACACATTTAAAATAGTCAATAGTTTTATGCGAACCCAGGCTGCTTAACGCCGCATTAGTTAAGACGTATATGCTGGTTTTATTTTTCCACTTACAATTAGTTGTCTTAATTTTACTACAAATTGTGGTTTTCACTTGAAATTGCGAATGTTGATAGTTTAAATCGTTGTGTTGTACACAATACGTAATAGTGTAGTGAAGAGTGGCTCTTCAGCGTTTTTCACAATCAGCCCACGTTCCTTTTAAACAGTCGAACTTTATAGAAAAAATGCAGTGCAAATTCCTCTAACGACGCCTGTAAACAATCACTTTTTATTATTAGCGAGCACAAACTAATAAAAATAAGCCTTGCTTGTTCGACCTCTGCCCGCACTTTGAAAACAATATTAAATATTTACGCCTCGCACAGCACATTTCCAGTCTGTCACAATAAACAACATTTTCATTACAACGCGCAAACATTCGTTAGCTAGAATTGTTTAGATTCCGCTCACTGTTTTAGCCGAAGGAAGCTGCAGTCAAAAAAATTAAGCGGGCAGCTGGCAGATGACGAATGGCACAGTAAAGAAGTGGATCTGTAAGTAATTTGTAAAATGCGGGGCGAGAGATAAACTGGAATAGCAGGAATGGATGCTATTTATTTAATGGAGCTGGCTAGTTTGGCGCTTTAAAGCGGCTTTATAACCTTCGCGAACTATTTCTGATTGATTTTCTGTTATTTGAAGCCGTACTGGTGCAAGTCAAGAAATCTGTTTTAGTGGAAAACGCTGGAACGTCCGTAATTCTAGGAGTTACATACGACTTAACACCTTCGTGGAAGCATAATTTGCAATTTGAGCTTTATAAAATAGAATTAGGGCTACAACTGCATAAATCCTAATTTATAGTATTATAGTGACGTTTCAGTCTGATTTAAAACTTCTATAATAAAAATAGTTATAACTTTGGGTATTGATTACCAGCAATGCAATTACACACTACATAAAAGTATGTAATCTTAAATGTGTTATTCAATTAATAAAAAAAGTTTGTTGTTTTGGTAAACTTAGAAATAGGTATTTTTTTAATTATATAATTCCCTTAGCAAAAATGTTGTGCTTTAATACAAATATAAATATTTTGAAAAATTCTATTCCCGAGCACTAGTACTTTTGTGTTGTATTGTAACAACCATACTTTTAATTCTAGTTTAAGATTGGTTTTATATTTACGTATGTTTTATCGTGTGTTACAATAGTTTATTTTATTTTAATTAAAGTTTTGTATAATCTCCTAAAGGATTATTAAATCGTACATACTGCTTTGCAGAGGTTTTTTAATTGTAACAATTAATTAATAAAAATTAACTGTTTTACGTCGTTAGATTTTTAGAATTTTTATTTTATGGCTCGACTGTTATGTCAAACTATATATGCTTCTGATAAAAAGTTTACTTTGCAGTTTTTATGCAGGTATAGAATTTATTCCTTACATTTCAATCAGCTTAAAATTTTATGAATTTTTAGTATTATTGTAAAATAATTTGATCGATCTAGATATACTAATTAATATAAAAAATATATTGAAAGTGTCTCGAGAATGTTGTAATGTCCAGTAGGATAAAATGCGATAAGATGCAACATTACACTCTATTTTCTAATGCTGAAGATTAAAAACCATTCTACTTTGAACAAATTTTGTTATAAAGGTCACCCGCGCCTAAGTAAACAAATCAGTGGATGGAGTGTCATTGAATGTTTGAATTAAGGAGGGTCAAGAGATTACAGCAAGGTTTTGTCTAACTGATGCCGATTACTGATTTACGATATAACAAAGTGAAGAAATAATTGCCTTTATAATTACTTATTTAATATCTTTACCTCGATATGATGATGATCTCTTGTCTTAACTGTAGCATCTTTCCCATAAGGTAGAATAGATCTTTTACATGGGCTTTTCCATTCCAATATGCAGAGAAAATACATATAAAACAAAATTTTAGCAAGATGCTGAAAAGAAACTTTAAGGTTTTGTAAAAAAAAATTAAGTTAGCTCTTCTGATTTAAAAAATCCATCATTTGTAAAATTCAGATAAGTGGAGTCCATTTTAAATCTCAAAGTATAAACAAATTTGAAATCTAGTCATGATAAGAGAATCTTTGGCGCAACGTGCGTCGAGAACGATGGAAAGTTTTTTATTACTAAGAGCAAAATAGACTGTTTAATTTGGTGTTGTTTGTATCCGAAATAGCTCTATAATACATATACTGTATACCTCCTTTCTAAAAAATGAAAAAAGTGTAATCAAACAGCACTTTAACAAGTGTGACATTCACAACTTCTAGATGGGTACGACTGTATCCTGTTTGTATATTACTATTTTTTATTTCTTGATTGAAAGTATAAAACAAGTTAATTTGTCTGTATTGTACCATATCATTGTAAATGTAATAAATCTATACCAAAGTGCTAACGCTTAAGAGGTAGTTAATGACATTACAATCACGTCTGTGTGTGTGTATCTGTCAATAACTCAAAAACTGAAGCTCTGATTGACACCAAATTTGGTACAAGTACTTCGGAAATAAAGCATGGGTTTAATTTTCAGCCATATCAGGATTTTTTTCCATCGTGTTAGTTAAAGCTTTCGATAGTTGCAAATTTGAGTTTACACCCTTCTATTACTAATGTAACAAAAAGCACCAATTGTATCCATTTACGTTAGGAGTATAGATATTTAAAATTGCAAAGGTTATTCGAGAGGTGATTAAAATTAACATACCATTTAATAGGCATATATTAACCAACAATAATAATAACAGATCAATCACGTTTGAAGCTGTTTGTTGATTGGTTCAACAGCCATTGTAACAAACACGATAACATCCTTGTTAAAAGTTTGACGATTGTCGATACTTTAAGGGATGCATTTCTAAGGATTAGTTATTAGATAACAAAAATATAATTGTTGAAGTATGGTGTTAATATAAAAACTATGTTAATGTTTACATAAAATATATTAACAATAAAATAAATACCATTATTATAGATCTAGATGCGAAGGTGCACAGAGACTACCTTATGATGTTTTTCTATTAAATTATCTAGTGGAAAAGCCTGAACACTTGTCTAAGTAACAATAACAAGGAAAATTTGCTCTATTTTTCTAAAAATTGCAAAATAGTAAAAGCTTTCTGAAAATTTAGTAGCCATCAATTTAAATATAAGCTCGACTTCACCACTTAAACTAATGTACATATAACTAAAATTAAATTATTTATACCCAGTTAAACCTAATGACAAATAGGTAATACGTAATACTAGAAGTGACTATAGCAATAATTACTGTAAAAACAATGATTAATTTGACAAAAAAACAATTAAAAGGCAATGGTGAAAAGTGGCAAGGATCTGAACGATGGTAATAATGAGCGATAGTACTAATAACTTTGTAAATGTTAGTGCTACTACTAAACCAGCTCATGTATGCTTTGTTCTGATGCCATGAAGAAAGCTTGCACGTCGTTATGGGTGCCGTTATTGATAAAGGAGTAAAGGTATTATTGACACATAGAAGTATTGGGCCAATTTAAAAATTTTATGTTATTAAGTACGCTACCAAAAATCCTGAAGTTGGAGCTAATAAATGGAAAAATTAAACTCTACATCTACATATCATATTTAACTGAAAGTTTAGACTTTTAACTTTTTCAAAGAGATTATTTACTTAAATGTCATTTTATGCGATAATTTTTAATAATATATGAACACATAATTGAGTCGACGTTCTATATATATAAACTTTTAGATATTAAAATTGGATTTCAATAGTAAGGGTTCTTAAGTACTTTAATTTATCCAGTAAATATATAGAGTCCAATTAACCCCATTTTTAAACTCTACTCAAGTGTAGCAAGCAAACAATTTTCTTAATGGTCCTCATTAGAGAATAGCGGATGGCTAACGATTTTTATTTTTGTATAAGAACGTAACGCAGACTAAAAAATATAATCTGTATACGGAATTCTAAATTTAAAACACTAAACAGTATTAATAATAACAAACCTGAATAGTTCTACATATTTTGTTTGCTCAAAATTATGAAGTTTGGATTAGAAATAAATTCCTCGTGAGAAACCTGTTAATTTTCCATATAATTACAATAAAATATAAATACATTACTACTCTATATTAAAATTTTGTTTTTTTTTTAGTTTAAGCAAATTTTTTTTTATGTTATACTTATCTCACGTAACATTTTGCAGTCGCTATACCTGATTCGGTTTTAAATTTTAGAAAATTGTCATTGAGTTTCGTTACAAAAAATGCAAAACAATAACTTAAAAATACTTTTTCAATTAGCTACAGTAAACTGAATATTCCATTTGAATTTTTTACATTTTTTAAACAATTTTTGAGTATTACAAAAGTCAATAAACAAGTAAAAGTGGCTTTTGCATTACTAAGAATTAACGAATAAATTGTTCAGTTTATAACTTCCAAATGTTAAGCTTAAAGTAAAAAGCAAAAAACAAAACAAAGTAGCGTTACTCATTTTCTTATAAATACGGGTAAAATAAATGTCAATTTTTTCGATTATTCTTATGCAACTGAAGAAATATACAAATATCCAATAATCAATGACAAGACAAATTACATTTGTTGAGAACATGCTGTTTTATTTTTAAGCCAAATCTTCAGGCACTGTGAGTCGTTCAAGGGCGGAATAGAGAGCGTTAAAGGAGAATAGTGTAGAACGTCCTTTAACTTCAAAAATACAGAATAATATTGCTCATGTGAAGCCTTTTTGGAGAGAGATTAATGGTTCATCTCTGAAAGATAAGACTATCGAAAACGGGCGTCCACCTAGTGATTACGGAAAATCTGTTACATTATAAAAATGTGTAGCAACTTTTTCGATAAACAAAATAGAGTCGTGCGTTAATTTTTTGGAAACTCTTGAAACGTTATGCAACTAAGCCCCACTTTCTTGGGAAATAATGGAAAATTAACTTTTGAGTATCATTCTTTAATTAAAAGACAATGTTAGTAATTTCGAAGCTTAATCAAAGATAGTTCCCATTTGACTTTCGAGTGATACGCACATCGACTACGCTCTGCTATCTTTGAAAGTGCCAAGTGCAGGTCAACTAAATTCAGCGCCGCTCAATTGATAAGCGATAAATACGCTTATTACAGCTAGTAAATCGTATGTACAAACACAGTTAACAAACACAATTAACTCTGTGTATATAAAAATATTAAAAATCAACAATTAATACACGTTCCTTATGGAAACGGGACCTGTCCTGGACTCCCAGGCCCGTTAATGCAACCCGCTCCCGAGAATTACGGATTGACATTCAGTCTCCCTAATTATCAGGGAAATAAACAATCTAAATAATACGGTAGCCAACCAAATTCGCAATTCCCATTTGAGCCTTATGGACAACCAATACCCCCCCTCCTATATAATGAACTCTCACACATCCGTACCACTACAGCCAAATAATGCTAATCCATACCAACATGCACCTAATTTTGTTACCCGCACTAAATCCAACGACCCAACCTAAAATAAAAACCCATCGGAAAGTAATGAACTTAATTCTGTAATCATGGACGATGAAAACATAGAATCAACCTCACAAAAACCCAAACACGCATGGCACACAGCCAAAAAACGAAAAAGAAACAATTTGTAACCACATTCAACAAATCAACAAACTGCTCCTATAACTACTTCCAATGGATTCGAGGTACTCTTACAAATTCCAAGCAGCAGTGCAAACCTGAATTAAACATCCAGTTCTCAGCAACCAAAAACCACCTCCTTTTTATATTTACGGGTTAAATAACTACAACGAAATGATCACAAATATAAATGCAGTACTAGAAAAAGAACAATATTACACAACAGCGTTATTGAATAACACGATCAAAATCAACACCAACACGTCAGACTTCATACAGAAAACTCAAAATGGGTATACGACATCTTCATCATACGATTTCAACGAAGGTCATTAAAAAAGAACTAGGTAAATTAGGACATGAAGTTTGCAATAAAATTAACATTCGTCACAGACTAACTAAGCAGCCACTAGCATTATTTATGGTAGACTTGAAACCTAAAGATAACAATAAAACCATATTCGACGTAAAACATACCGATAATATCAAAGTCATAATCGAGCCGCCTAAAAATAAGAATACAATAGGCAGTGCCTTCGGTGCTAGGATTACGGCCATACAAAGAGTTATTGCAACAAACCCTTTGCATGTGTTAAGTGTAGTGGCGACCACGAATCTTCCAACTGTAAGAAACCTCAAACTACTCCAGTCAAATGTGCTCTTTGTAACGGGAATCACCCAGCTAAGTATAAGGGATACTCAGTCTACCAAGACTTACAGAGAACCAAGAATGTCCCATTCAGAGGAACTTCTAATATAACGCGTCCACAACAGACACCGGATGAAAGCGAATTCCCCCCATTTCGAAACCATATCTACAACATAAACAACGACACTACAAATTCCTTGCAACATAAACTATCCTACTCACAAATAACAGCAGGAAGAACAGACAACCTTCAAAATAACGATCAGGCATCTTCTATAAACCAAATCCTTGCTAACTTTCTTAATGAATTTAAATCAATGTTCTCCCAACTAATTAGTCAGAACAGCAATGTCTTAAACATGCTCTCAACAGTTATTAACAAACTAACATAAAAATGGCGACTTCGTTGCGCATCGCGGCTCGAATGCTAATGGCATTTCTAACCACATCCCAGAATTAATCTCATTCTTGCAATTACAAAATATTGATATATTTACACTTCAGAAACCCACGCAACAACAAGAACAGTAATAAAAATCCCGTTCTATACCACATACCTTACTAACCACCCCGATGGTGCGGCGCACGGTGGGACAGCAGTTGTAATCAAAAATACAATCAATCATCACGAATGGATGTCTTATTAGACCAATAAAATTCAAAGTACAAGCATAAAGGTGCATGCTCTCCCTTCTCCACTGATAATAGCAGCAGTTTACAGTCCTCCAAGACACTCTATCTCTATCGAAGAGCACGAGGAGTTTCTGCAAACATTAGATACAAAATTCATCATAGGGGGCGACTGGAATGCTAAAAACACAGCGTAGGGTTCCAGGTTAAATAACCCAAAAGGCCGCAATCTACTTCGAGCCATAGAAAACCTCAGATGCAGTTATCTTTCCACTGGCCAGCCTACCTACTGGCCTAGCAATACAAACAGGCTACCAGACCTACTTGATTTTGCAGTAACACGTGGTATAACCAATACGTTCACACAAATAGAAGCTAATTTCAATCTCTCATCCGACCACTCCCCGGTCATAATTACCCTAAGCACTACAATTATCTACAAACAGTCTACTCCAAAACTATGTACAAAACTCACCAACTGGGCCAACTTTAGGAATTTGTTAGAAGGAAACCTCAATCTTGCTCTGAGAATTAAAAGCGCTGAAGACCTTGACGAAGCAACAGAATACCTGACGACAATTATACAAGATGCTGCTTGGCAAGCCACGCCCAACCCAATGGGTCATCAACAAGTACACAACATTCCTCGCCACATTCGAGACCTTGTTGCCCAGAAACGGAAAGCACGAAAAAAGTGGCAAAGAACCAGAGATAGGTACGACAAAATTTTACTGAGCCGAGTTACACATCAACTACACAACGTGTTAATAGAATCAAAGAACAATACCTTCCAACATTATATTACTAATCTTTCACCTGACGATTGCACGTTGTGGAAAGCAACCAAAAAATTCAAAGGGCTAATTGCCACCATACCTCCCATCAAGAAACCGGACACTTGGGCCAGATCAGAGAAAGACAAGGTCGAAACATTTGCTGAATATTTCGCTAACATTTTCACGTTACCACAATCCCAACCGAATACCGACGATTATGAAATTAATTCATTTCTGGAGGCTCCATGCCAATTGTCGTTACCAATTAATCCATTCTCACCAAGAGAAGTACGACAACAAATATTAGCCACCAATACCCGCAAAGCCCCAGGATATGATCTGATAGTGGGAGAAGTCCTTCAAAATCTTCCTAGAAAAGCCATAGTACTCCTTACCACAATCTTTAACAGCATCCTCAGACTATGCCATTTCCCAACCCAGTGGAAGTTTGGCCAAATTATTGCAATCGAGAAACTTGGAAAACCTCCTTCACAACGCTCTTCCCGTCGTCCAATCAGTCTTTTACCCCTGACATCCAAGGTTTTTGAACGGCAACTCCTCAAGAGAATCCATAGTGACGTAGATTTAGAGCACATAATTCCAAATTACCACTTCGGATTCCGCCAACAACACTTGACGATTCATCAAACTCACCGAATCGTTATTAAAATAATGGAGAGCCTCGAAACAAAACGAATTTGCTCAGCTGTATTTTTGGATATTCAGCAAGCATTTGACAGGGTCTACTATACAAAATTAAGCTCCATTTCCCAATTCAATTTTACTTGTTATTAAAGTCATACCTTAGCGACAGGACTTTTCAAGTCAAGATCAATAGCACTGTGTCTACTTATCACAAGATTACTTCTGGAGTCCCGCAAGGCAGAGTGTTGGGACCTCTGCTGTACTTACTGTATACCTCTGATAGTCCTCTCACAAATAACACATTAATTGCAACATTTGCCGACGATACGGTTATTCTCTCAAGCAGCGAAAATCCGGAAACAGCTATAGCATATCTGCAAAATTCAACATTCTTCAAGACTGGTTCGACAAATGGAGAATAACGGTGAACAGCGATAAATCTACTCATATTACGTTTACCAATAGACGCATCGTGTGCCCACCCGTATTATTCAAAAACACTCCCATACCTCAGAAAACTGAAATAAAATATCTTGGTTTACATCTAGACCAGAAATTACTTTGGAACACGCATATTAAGAAAAAAAGAAAACAAATAGACCTAAAAATAAAACAGATGAACTGACTGATAGGGAGACAATCTCAGCTCACCTTACAAAATAAAATACTCCTCTATAAAATAATTTTAAAGCCCATCTGGTCGTATGGAATCCAGCTGTGGGGTTGTACCAAGGCATTACATACCGAGATCCTACAGAGATGCCAATCAAAAATCCTTAGAATCATAACCGATGCTCCATGGTATATCTCAAACGAAACTCTCCACAATGACCGTGGAATTCCTTATGTAGCGGAAGAGATCAAAAGACTGGCTAAATCGTACACCAAAAAATTGGCAGTGCATACTAATCAACTCGTGGAACAACTGTCCGTCCAACCTACCGTCACCAGGAGGCTAAAAAGAAAATGCTCACAGGACCTACCTCCTCACGATAATTAATTAATACCAGTTAAATAAATATGGGGCTAAGGCGCTGGCCCAATCCCCTCATGCCATAAAATTAAAATCATAACATTTACTTATTACTCCCATAAGGAGTAGATTGTAAATATGCAAAGTTTATAATAAAAACAACCCAAAGATATGAATGGGTAAATTAAGAGTGACATCCGTGCTCATCATTTTTATTGCAAAAAATTGTTTGCAAAGAGTATTTGCCACCCGGTTAGACTGCAAATCAAACACTTCGCCAAAAAAAAACTGGAAAATTTAAGCAAACAAATTGTAAGCGTACTGCATGAGACTGCAAACAGATAACTTATTTAATTTAATGCCCAAAATCATATACTGTCGATTGTGAAAAATCAGGCACAAAATATTAGAATGCCTCGTCATCTATTGTACAGCTCTATATGTTCACACATTTAAAATCTAATTAAAGGGGCATCATTTTAAAACAGTTAAAGATACGCAGGAAGCTGTTATAAAATTGTGAATAACATTTAAAATGAAAAACTGAGAGCAACATTGAAATCATTATATTTAATTATAAGAAGCCTATTTTTGAGATAACAGCCAATTAAATAATTTTAATCATTAAAATTGATTTTAAGCAAATACCATATGTTTTTTAATGAAAAAATAGTTAGGATAAGCATTATATATTAAAACAAACCAAGATAGTATATCGATATCATAATTTACCATGATGTAACAGTTTATGCGTATATATAATAAATAACTGATAAACAAATAGTTTTAGAATTTGTTTTTTTTCAAAAGAAAAAGTTTTAATCATTAAGTAAAAAAATCTGAGCTGTAAAAAAATTTCTTGGCACATTCCACTATTTTTCGTGTTGACCTTTATCTTTAGATTTTTCGAGAGTGATAAGAAACTTTTTTAACAACCTAGTACAACAGTTCATTACAAAATTTTAAATAGCAACTATATTAGTTAGATACTAACAAAAATGGTTGTTAAAATTTCAATATGTATCAAAACTTTGCTGTACTATAAGTGAAAAATGTGGAAAAAAATAAGTAAGCAGATTCCTTTCTACATCAAGGAGTACAGCACTAAAAATAAAAGTTCCACACATGCTTTTTCAGTTTATAAATAATTTATAGAACGTTGCAATTCTAGTGAGTTCGATAGCAGTTTTACAAGTTTGAAATAAATGTTAAAGAGCAGTGAATTTCCAAGGTAGTAGAAGCGCATTGTAAAAACAACTCGAAGCTGCACCTAGTTACCCTTTTAGACCAAATAGCCGGAAAAAATACAACACTTGTTATTGCATAGTTACATGCGAAAGCGGCGCTTTAAGATGCCGTAAAGTAATCCAATTTGCTTGATAAATGTTGACCTGTTTCAATTCGCAGAGACAAACAAATTCCGTCAACAGTTAATCTTTCAAAGCCTAAAGCAATTTATGTGGCACAGTGCGCATGGTGCATGTCACACCGTTGAAGTAACAATTTTTTCACTCACCGGTCCGGACGAGTTTAAACGTTACTGCGTTATGGGCCTTCAGGGGCTCGTTGTACGACGGATGGGTCAAATCTCGCAGGGGCGACTCTGTTCCGGCCATTTTCGGGGCTTCCGGCGTCCGCTTGCCGCGGACGCTCCCGAAGAAGCTCTTCTTGGCAGGAGGAGTTTTTTCTGAAAAGCAATGGCCCGTTCAGACACAGCACCGTATTTTTGGAAGGAACAATGCTATTTTTTATTCGCATGTAAGCAGTTGGAAGCTGTACAACAAGCCCAGCCTGTTGTTGCCAACGGCGGCATTACGTGAAAAGCTCGACCTCCCGCTGATAGACGATTTTGCGTTTGGATCGGCCAGTATTATTTTAAGCGCGCGTAGTAATCGATATCTGCAGTACACTACACTATTAGGTTAATTACAGGTGCATTGGTGGCCATTAGTGGGTACTACGCCAGCCCTATGTATATACGTTTTATGGTATTTGCTTTTTAAAGTCGCTAGAAACCTAAACCTTTTATAATTTATTTTTATTATTTGTAATTTCCCAATTAGTAGAAATGAATAATAATAGTTATTACGTCTTGTGTGTTTTATTAAGCAAAATACTTTGATAATTTCGTATAGTTCTAATTACTTTAAAATATTAGATAATTATTTTTATATAATTGTATTTAAATTTTCCTGAATTTCACTTCGTCTTAATTAAACATTCAAACGGAGAGATAGAATTGGGCGGTTCAAACGTTAGGGTAAACTGCTGCGTTAATAATTAACGAAAGCGTGCCTTTAACGATAATTATCAACAAGTCAGGCTCGCTAAGCTGTAATTTGTAGCGCAACAGCAGCGAATGGATAAATATTAGTTGGTTAAGTTCAGTCCCAGCCGTATTAGCATTAGTGCATCTTAAAGCGTTAGTTACAACGTAAACGTAGCGAAGTTAACACGAAAATAGCACCCAGAAATAACCTTCACCTGGTGTCAGCTGCTGCAACTGCAGTTTCGAGTCGGGGTTCAGCGACAGCTCCTTGAACTTCAGCGAGTGCTGCGAGGAGCCCTTCGCCGACGTCTTGGTAAGCGTCTCCTCACCAACTGGTGAATGCCCGTACTCGCTTTTGGCGCGGGCGCTGTTCACAGGAGTGTTTTCTCGGTCTATCAAACGAACTTCGCGGATTTTGGGAGACCTTTCTCGGTTCACTGAAGAGTTCTTCGGCTTGCCTGCGGGCGTGTCTTTCTCTGAAACCTTTTGTTTGTTACCCTTCGGATTCCTGCTCGCTGCTGCTTTTGAGGCTTCTTTGGCGTTACTACCCGACGTGAACGACTTTTCGCGTTCTAGCGACCTCGCAAGCTTTGCCCTAGCCGAAACCGGGCTCGAAGGGTTACCCTCGGGTTTCACGTTTTCCGTTAACGACGCAATGGTTGCTTCTGTTTCTTTCCCTGTATATACAGTTACGTAATCTAGATATGACAGTTTTCTTCTGTTGGCGGGCGACTTTGAAACGGCTCGAACTATTGGAAGTTGTAACAAATCCTTACTTGGCGATGTCGAATTTGATCGTACTAACGACGAAGGTCGACTGTGAACAGGTGATTTTGAAGCACTTCGATTTGTTAAAGGACACAACAAAGTTGAGTCCTGATTTAAAGTCTTAGAGTTGGTTTGCGTTACTTGTGAATGGGAATTGTTAGTTTTAGGTTTTTGCGAAAGTTGTTGAGGTGGGCAACTGTTCGCGATTACAGGTGCTCGCTTCTTTTTAGAGCGCTGCGGCTTTATAGGTGCCTGTTGTGGAGGACTCTTGGCTCTGCTCGTCGAAGGCTGTGGCCAGGAGTTATTGGACTTAACGCTCCCTTGAAGGGTTTCTAAAGCTCCTCTCCTCAACCGCGAACTTTCTTGCAAATCTTCCGAATAGCTGCTGAGAGAAGGTCCGCTGATTACTGAATGGAAGCTTCTCGTGGAGCTTGTAGTCGTGGAGGGAATACTAGGGTTGTTGGAAGAACGATTGTCTAATATTCGTTGGACGCTGGGTGCAATCGATGAAGTGTCGGTCTCTTGACCGGTCTCTTGGGAGTTGGGCACGATTATAAGACGACCGTATGATAAATAAACTACTTCATCTGCCGGAAATATTACATACATGCTCCTGCACAGATCGACATTGCGAAAGTGCGCGCAGCAGAGTCCCGGGCGCACCAGCGATGGTTCTCCACATTAATATTGTATTCAGTTCACCGGTACACTAAAAAAGTTTAAAAGCATTTGCTATCACTTTGAGTTTTTAAACACCTGATTGTTACGGAAACAAATTTAAATAGTAACACACGCATTCAAGCACAAACATATTGTCATAGTAAAGAACCAATAGTTTGCACACAAAAGCTTCGCATCGATATGCCGTTCGAGGGCCTCAAAGGAATCTGAAGAAGAAATGTAATCTAATCAGTTATATTGAATCAGCTGTTTACTATTTTTAAATAATAAGTTTAGCTGCCACCGAACACGTTTAGTTTATTATTAGGTTAGATAGCCTCGGTGTAATATACTTACTAACAACGTTAACGTTATATCTTTAACAACGTGTAGTTATAATATACTACGACTCTACGCAGCAATCATTAACCCAAACTTTCCTTTAAGCGCAACCCTATTGTTCTCGCAAGTTTACATTTCCAGGCCGTCGGCTCTGACGGAATTAATAAAATTTAAAGAGCCCTTTAAAAATAGTAATGCACCTAATAAAGACTTTTTATATGTATTTAAAAATGTTAAATACAATTTACCTTAATTCTGTTTATTTGTGATATCAGTCGCACCTGGAAAATTTAGCGTAAGCATCATTCATTTAACCACCGATCAATGGCTCAAATAATTTCTATTTAAATGTATGACTACCGTTTTCTTTTGTTATTTTGGTTAAAATATTGTTTTTGTAAATTAACTAATATTAACTGTTATTATTTTATTTGAAAATATTAGCTATACTTTTACTTCTAGAATAAATGCAATAGTTATGTGGCTGTTAGCGTGCAAACAGGTTAGCGCTAAAAAAGCTTCAAATTAATGCTTAAAAAGCGTGAGCGTTACAAATGCAAACATGTTTGATGCAAAGAAATACTTCTCAAAACAAAATAAAAGATAACTGCATACAGTTTTCGAAAAGTTACGAGAATACAAAAGAGTCATCATTACGCTTTTGCTATGAATCAGTACAAGGTGAAGTATAGCAAAATTTTGATTTACTTCTGAAAAAAAGAGCCGAGAGTACCAGTCAAAGAAGGATGATGATGAGGAACTGGAGTGAAATTTTTATTTGTAATTAAATATAAAATTTTAACAAAATTAGCTATTCTCTATCTATTAGTAGTGGCTTTAATAAAAACGTAAGAGGTAGCATTGTAAGATCAGTACTTTAAAGCTATCCAAATATTAGCCTCGCCGCACCCTGCACAACCAATAATTTAACGAAGCTTTAGCAACTAAATATTGGCGGTACACATTGCGTTACATGGAATTAAAGCTCCGTACGTGCATCAACAATATTTTACAAATTTAGACATTTTGTCAGAACAGTCACGCTGTTTTTGGCTCCTCCTTTTTCCATAGCTTATTATGCTAGAAAGATGTACTCAATGCCCTCAATCCAAGCAGGTCTTGAATAATTGCAAAGTAATAAGAATCTTCTGCATTAATGTAATAAAATAAAAAAGATGGCTATTTATGAGTGCAAATTCTATATAAAACTAGTGAGTCTAGCAATTTTACAAAACAGATAAAAAGAATAAGAATGTACATGATTGGAATGTGTCAATTGTCCTAAAAGTAAAATATACATCCAACATAGATGCAAAAAAGTAAAAAAATAATCCAGGCATAGAAATGACTTAGATATTTCTAATTTGCGATAATATTACAAAATCAGCGTGTAACGTTGTAGCAATTCCTGATCGACTAATATCCTTGCAACCGGCAGATACAATTATCAATATCCAATTTATATACAGGTCTAGTTTTCAGTAACAGAGAGTTCCGACCAAGATGTTGGAAAATTATGTAAGCAAATATAGTTTTCGCTGAATTAAAAACTTATTGAATAAATATAGTTCTTGGAGATTTCGATCCAAAAATAAGAGAAGCAAGAGAGAGTTAATAGATGTACTCAATTTTATAAGGCAAAATTATTCTGCACATACAAAAGCCAAGATACAGATTAAAACATTTTAAGTATCAAATTAGTGATTTGTTGAATTCAATATAGCATTACAAGAGTGTGGTAGTCAATTTTGTAGCTGATAATGCTTTTCACTACAATTATAGAATAGCAAATTTTATATGTATGCAAACTTATCAAAACTAAGAAAAAGTTTGACGCTGTGATCTCAACAAGCTCAGGTGAGAAAACCCTGAAGTGTGAATGCCAAAAAAACTAATTATACTATTCTATCAAAGTCCCCCCTTTGACATAATACCTTTGAAAACACACACAGAGAGAAAATAGAAACTGCCATACAACAAATAACAAAATTTGCAGTAAGATGTACTTAATAGGTAGAAGCATTCTGTGAGGAAGCGGAAGATTGCATTAGATTTACAATTTTTTAATTTTATAGATTAAAATGGTTACAAAAGCAATTTTAAATACACTACATTAGCATTTTCAAAAAAATCAAAAAGACACAATAATCATAGATTCTTAATAACTTGTTATTATTCGGAGAGAGTATCTAGAAAATATATTTAAGAATAAAATAAAGGTGTACAACAAAATAGAAATTTAAAAGATTGAAAATTCCTTAAATGCTAAAAACACGAAAGGTGACAAAGTTGATGAATCGTGTGATTGGTTTTCGAGTTGTTTGGCCGTGGTCGGAGGTCTGAACATCTTGACGCTTCGTCCATAACTGCGGCGGATATCTTCAGAAGAAAATCTTTAGGGATGGTGTAGGGGGCCGTTGTGACGTCACCGGTTAGTTAATAAAGTAATCGGCTAGCTACAGCTTCAATCTGATCGTTGCAGGTAACATTTCGGCACCTTGACTTGATATAGGCCTCCTTTTAATTTTCCATTTGTCTTTTGCTTTGCTAATCTCTGCATGTTTTCCAGCCACTTCCACTATATCGTCCGCCCATCGTTTTAGAGGCTTCCTAAACTTCGTTTAGTCCTGGGTCTCCAGTTAATTATAATCCCAGTGGTCGCGATTGTTAATGTCCCACCTCATTCCATTTGTGGTGACTAATTATTTTATCATTTCCGTTTCCTTCTATTTTTTATTCTAATTTTATCTCTGAGGCTTACCTCAATATTGCGCTGTCCATGCTATCGAATGGCTACCTCAATTTATTGCGAGTTTTTTAATGTCAATGGCATCATAAGTTAATACCGGGTGTTGAACATTTGTTATATACTCACGTTTTAGACCATTTGGGATATCTGACTTGAGTACCGTATGAAAGACGTCCGCGCCCATCCTAGTTTTATTCTTCTGTTTTTCTTCACCTTGATTTTCCTTTCCAAGTTTAATTGTGTCCAGGTATATATCTGCAACCTTTTCTACGTTTTCCGTTTATTAGTATCTCTTCCTGGAGCTTCTAACATATAGTTCGAGTCGTCTACGTCTTCAGTGATAATGACTTGGTCGTCAGCAAACAGTAATGTGCTAAGTATTTCGTCTCCAATCTGTAGTCCCATGCCACCACACTTTCTTCTCCACTGAATTAAGGCTTCGTTAAGATAAATTTTAAACAAAGTGGGAGCTATACAGCACCCTTGTCGAGTCCTTTGTCACCTCAAAATCAGTAGACATACGTGATCCAGATTTTATGCAGCTTGTGGCCTTTTCATATAAGTTTTTTACGGCAGCGATATATATATATATTACTAATGTTGGAGTTTTTCATGCATTCCCATAGCCTTCTTTGAGGTACACTGTCGTATGCCTTCTTAATATCTATGAAGGTAAGATGTAAGGGTCTTCCGCGTGCACTCTTCTTTTCAATAATTTGTCTTAGTATAAATACGTTATCGATACATGATCGTCCAGACCTAAAGCCGCTCTGTTCTTCTACTTCATTCATCTCTTCCTCTATTTTTTCTTTCAGTATTTTTCCGTATATTCCGGACATTGAGCTGATCACACTAATTCCCCTGTAATTCTTGCAGTCAGTTCTATTACCTTTCTTGTAAATTGAAGAGATATATGCTTGTTTCCATTTTTTGGGCACTTTCTCACCTTTCAGGCATTTGTTGAATAGTTTGGCTAGAATGCTAAACAGATTCTTAATAACTTGTTATTAGTTGGAGAGAGTATCTAGAAAATATATTTAAGAATAAAATAAAGGTGTACAACAAAATAGAAATTTAAAAGATTGAAAATTCCTTAAATGCTATAAAAAACACGAAAGGTGACAAAGTTGATGAATCGTGTGATTGGTTTTCGAGTTGTTTGGCCGTGGTCGGAGGTCTGAAAATCTTGACGCTTCGTCCATAACTGCGGCGGATATCTTCAGAAGAAAATCTTTAGGGATGGTGTAGGGGGCCGTTGTGACGTCACCGGGTTAGTTAATAAAGTAATCGGGCTAGCTACTGACTTCAATGTGATCGTTGCAGGTAACATTTCGGCACCTTTTGACTTGATATAGGCCTCCCTTTTAATTTTCCATTTGTCTTTTTGCTTTGCTAATCTCTGTCATGTTTTTCCAGTTTTAGAGGGCTTCCTAAACTTCGTTTCGTAGTCCTGGGTCTCCAGTTAATTATAATGTTCGCCCAGTGGTCGTGCGATTGTTTGGAAATGTGCCACGCTCAATTCCATTTGTTGTGACTAATTATCTTTAATACATCTTCGACCCCAGTTCTCCTTCTTATTTCTTTATACCTAATTTTATCTCTGAGGCTTACCTTCAATATTGCGCGCTCCATGCTTCGTTATGCTACACTCAATTTATTCGCCGAGTTTTTTGTTAATGTCATGGCTTCTAATTCATAAGTTAATACCGGTTTGATACATTTGTTATGTACTTCACGTTTTAGACCATCTGGGATATCTGACTTGAGTACCTATGAAAGACGTCCGAAAGCAGCCCATCCTAGTTTTATTCTTCTGTTTATTTCTTCACCTTGATTTTCCTTTCCAAGTTTAATTGTGTCCTAGGTATATATACTCTGTAACCTTTTCTATCTGTTTTCCGTTTATTAGTATTTGTTCTTGATCTGGGCTCATAACCTTTGTTTTCGAGGCGTTTACTCTTAGTCCGACTTTCTCAGACTGTACCACCAATTCCTATATCATATTCTGTAGTTCTTCTATATTATTTGCAATGAGAACTATATCGTCCGCGTATCTTAGATGGGCGAGTCTTTTGTCGTCTATGTTAATTCCTCAATTATCCAAATGTAGATTTTTAAAATAATCTTCCGTTGCGAGGTTGCTTGGGTGAGATCGTATCTCTCCTTGCCTTACTCTTCTTGTCATTTTAATTTTATCCGTGGAGATGTCTTCACTTATTTTGATTGTCATGGTAGCGTTGTTGTAAATATTTTTAATTAAATTGGTGTAACGGGAATCTATTCTGGCGTTGTTCATTGCGTTTGTTATTGCTGTTATTTCTATAGAATCAAACAGCTTCCCGTAGTCAATGAAGGCTAAGTGTAATGGGACGTTGTATTCTGTGCACTTTTCGATGAGGCTACGAATAGTTTGAATATGATCTATGGTACTAAACCCTTATCTGAAGCCTGCTTGTTCTGGTGAATGATACAGTTCAAATTTGTTTGTAAGGCGGTTGGCTATTATTTTGGTAAGTAACTTATACAGATGCGGAAGCAAGCTTATGGGGCGATAGTTTTCAAGTTTAGTATTATTTCCTTTTTTATATATTAGTACAATTTGTGCGTTGTGCCATATTTCAGGTATCTTCTCTTCCATAAAGCACCGGTTTAGAAGCTTTTTTATACTTTTTAAAAGTTGAGGTCCTCCTTTTTTGATCAGGTCTACAGTTATACTGTCTTCTCTTGGGTTCGTTTATTTTTCATTTTTGACAGCGCCATTTTCATTTCGTCAGTTTCTATTTGGGGGATGTCTTCTGAGTTAACGTTCTGAATTATCCTTTGTAATTGAGGTATATCTTCGAGTAATCTGTCATCTTCGGTTTTGTACAGGGTTCCATAGAATTCATCATTCTTGTTTCTTAGTTGGTATATTTTGGTCTTGCCTTGAGATCTTTTTGTTTTTAGCACCTTCATGTTTATATTGTCTTCTATTGTCTGTTGTATTAACTCCGTTTTATATTTTCGTATGTCTCTTTTGACTTTTTTGTTTAATTCTTATATTCTACTAGCTCTTAAAATTTCTCCTTTTTGTTATTAGTTTACACTTTAAATTTCTGTTATTATGTAATCTATTTGATTTTTAGTTACTCCATTTGAACTTATCCATGTCCATTTCCTTTGTTGTGGTCTTTCGAAAAAGTTTTATGCATATAACTGCTTTTCGTGAAGAAAGTTTACATGTTTGTGTTCCTCTGTCGTTCTATCTCCTAGTCCAAATTTTCCGATAAATATATCGTTTTTTCTTCCCTCCAATTTTTCAATCCACCTATTATTACAGTGCACTGTGATTTTGATTCTTTTAGTACCAATGTTATGTCTTCATAGAACATGTCAACTTCTTCATCCGGATGGTTTTTTGTAGGAGCATATAACTGCATGATCTTTAGTTTATATTTGTTATTTAATTTCAATGTAACATACATAACTCTTTCTGATATTGCTTTTAATTCATCGATCTTGTTAGCATATTTCCTTGATATTATTACAGCTATTCCACCAATCGACGATGGTTCTTCGTTTTTGTGTCCTGATTTCAGAACATTGCAATTTTTCCTTTTAAACGTGTTTCGTTTAGTCCCAATATATCCCAATTTATACCTTCTAATTTTTTTTCTAATTCCGTCATTCTCTCTTCGTTGCTCAGAGTTCCTTATATTACAGGTAGCGATATACATTTCTATTTGTTCCGTATTGATTATTGCGGCTTGGGTTTACCAAGATTTAGGTAGATTGAATCCGTCGTCCCTGTTAAAATTATTTTTATATGTCTAAATCTTCACTTACAATTGTTCCTAAAATTAGATAAAACCTGTGTTTGCCCAAATTCTATCTCGTGGTCAGAATTTTTCAAAGCATTTTCAGTAACTGCAGATTTTTCGAGTTGGCTGAGGCATATATGATGTTTGTGTTCCTTTATCTTAGTAATAACCGTTCGGACCGTAGTCACAATGTAGACTTGCTCACATGAGTAAGGTATACAGTATACCCCTGGTGTATCCTGTGGGTTTCTTGTATTCTTGGCTGGTCAAGCAAATCCCTTATATCTTGGTGGTAGTAGTATAAATAATTTCCAACTTGTATTTATTGAAAATTTTTCTTATTCGGTCCGTAACCCTGTTGGTGTAAGGTAAAAAGGCTTTGCCTACCGTAGCTAATTTTGGTTGTGTTTTTCGTGCACATTTGTTAGTTTTAATTGTTTTATTTATCTCCCTCCTTGAGTAGCCATTCCCTTGTAAGGTTTGTTTCAAATGTTTTAGTTTCTTATCCAAAAACGGTAGTTGACATATACGTCGTATTGGATCTAACAATGTTTTCACAATCTCTCTTGTTTTACTTAGATGGTGATTCGACTGCTTATAAAGGCATCGGTCTGTATGCGTAGGTTTCCTGTACACGGTGTGCTGTAAATGTTAATTCTTCGATCTCAACACCTTCTATGGTAAACTGTATGCTTGGGTGTATAGAATTCAAGTGTTTAAGTGATAGGGTTTCCTTTCCATGTCTCTATATCACAAACGTGTCATCGACCTATCTTAGCCATATTGCGGTTTTTAATAGTGCTGTATTGATAGCAATTTTTCAAACTTTTTCATGTAGTAATTGGCGATTACAGGGTTAAGTCGGTTACCCATTGCTACTTTGTCTTTTTGTTCGTAATATACGTCCTGACAAACAAAATAACTGAACGTAAAGGACTGCTGAACTAGCTGAGATACCATTAAGAAAATTTTTCCTATTAAATTTAATAAACTCTGTACACCTTACATTGATTTTTAATCAAATATATGATATAGAGGTAATATCCGCAAATTAGTTATAATCACCCTTCCTAGCGACTCCAACAAAGAACTCCACCAAAAAATCTAAACCGTTGACTAATAATTTCCAAGATACATAATTTAAAAGTGTTCTTACAAATAACAGACACTATAATATATTTAAAAAAACACACATAACGAACTTCAAAGTACTGAGAAGAGCAAGTACAAATAAGACACTGTTGGGAACAATAAAGATGTAAAAGGCTTTGGATATATTCTGTGGGGTAAAAAATTTAACATACTAAAACTCACAATTTTCCAAAAAAAAACAGAAGCTACAAGAGGTCCCAGAAAAAACAGGTCAATAAGCAATATTAGAAATTAGTGTGATGTGAGGGAGTAAACAAATTTCAGGGTAGCTGAAAAAAATTGCTGAAAATAATAATTTAATAGAACATTAGAACGTAGAATATAGACGATACTGTAATTTCCTGGCGCATATAACAGAAAAAGAAGAAAAAGTCGATAGTCACTAATCGTAACGTATATTCGAAGTTGTGGAATTATGCTAAAGCAAATCCCCTCTCTAAATTTACTTCTTTAAAATACAACTTTTTTTCTATTAAAATTCACCAGATGCACCCACTAGACAACGTAAATAAGAGGGCTCTTTAGAGATTCAGGAATCAATCAGAATTTGTTCTTACAACCACCAGGTCTATATATCCTATATGTTTGGACATCCCCATATCAGTATAAACATTTTTCTAAACATTAAAATAAAATAAAAAAATTCACACTTATCTAGCAGCTTTTTGTATAAATTTACTGAAATATTAAACATGCTCTGCTACAAATAAAAAAAAGTTTAAGAAATAATATAAATAGGTTAACTCTCTATATAGGTATATCTTAATGGTATTTGCAATGTGCAGCAAAACTTTCTCCTGAGTTAAATTTTTTTTAATTTAATTAAAAAAATTCATTATAAAGCGAACGGAGATCGTGAAAATGTAGGAATGACATCAAATAGATCAAAAGTTTTAGTCACAAGATTATATCAGTCAAAATAGGGTCTGTAGCCGCCGTTCCACGTGAGTTCTGTACTTGGTTTTAAATTTTCCCTCGTAAAGCAATTTTTGACCAAAACCCAATTACATTGATAGATCTGTTTTTTGATGAAGGAAGGTAGCGACGTCGGACTGCTCGAATACCCGAAAACATCGACGCAGTCAGGCGTTTAATTCTGCAGTGACCTAAACGCTTCACATGCAAACATACAATCGCGTTTCGGCTCTTCGACCTCACTGTGTGGTGAATTCTTTAGCAAAACCTTTGTTTTTATCCGTACAAGATAGTCGCTGTTCAAAAATTCTCAGAACGTGACTGGCCTAGTGGCATATGAAACTTTACCGTCTGGCGCGGTTTTTTTCTTCGAGACACATTTTCATAATTTTAGCTGTGTAAACGAGCTAACTTTTAATGTTGGCGTGAAAACAACCCGAGGACGATCTATTAGAAGTCTCTGCATGATGATTGTATATCAGTCTTCTGCTCAGTGTCACGAATATAGATCGTCGGACCTTACTTTTTTAAATAGGAAGATCGTGAAGATACAATCAGTTCTAAGCAGTATGTGAGCATGCTTTAGAATTTTTTTGCCCCAGATCTTAAAGAACCTAACCTATAAAATGTTTAATTTTAGCAGGCTGGATCTACGTGCAGTTTTCAAGGAAAATATTGTTCGGGCACTTGATCTTCCTGAGAGACGATATTTCATGCCTCATGCACTCGTCGAATTTTACTCCGTGCAAATGTATCTTAAAGCCGAGCTTTATGAATACCGTTCAAGGAACCTGCAAACGCTAAAGGAAGTAATCCGCATGGAAATAATACGTCGCTTGAGCATTATTTGAAGAATGACGGACACTATCTGGCTTACCTAAATATTATTTCCAAAACCACATGAGATAAAGCTTCCTAAGTTGTAAGTTAGTACTCGATTTATTTTCAGGAAATAAAGACGTGTCGATCGCCGCTCTCTTATCTCTGAGTGTCGGTCGGGTGATTAAAGTCAAGTGTTCACCAGTGATACCGCCGCTACGGTTCGACTAAGTTTATATTTATATTATTCAGCTTTTACCGCAGAAATACAAACTTTTACGTGATAAAATGTATGCAGCCGGGATTATACCCGGACCGTCCAACAATTTCCAAAACAACTGAAATAACTTTCAACCGATGTCAACAATTCAAAATCAGCCACCGCAAGTACAAAGTTACATAAATCAGATGAGTCAAACTCAATCTGCTCATCAATTAATGTCAAAAATATACCAAAAGCAATATGCGTCACTCCAATCCTATATACAATACCCACCTCTAATAGCTAATACAGATATCCCCAACACTATTAATAACTATACAGCTACGTACTCTCAGCCTGTACAATTTTCCTCCAACAATGAAACTGACGAAGACGAAAACATGAATGACAAGCAAGAATCTACTACTATCAAACATCCTTGGTAAAGTATAATTCAAAAAAAAGGAAAAGAACCACACAAATATCAAATTATAGTGCACCTTCAATAAGCATTAACAATCGATTCCAATCACTGACTGAAAACGAATGCAAAAATTCAACTAACAGAAGCACCATAAATGCTACGAAATCACCTAGACAACTCAATCTTCAGACCCCAACCACCTTCCCGTGTTCATTTACGGAGTCACAAATTTTAATAATGAAAGATATTATGCCAAGTCGTTATCAAATAATATCGTAAAACTAAACAAGAAAACCATTGACGCATGTAAAAAATTTCCCATTTACGTGACGAAAACATTGTGAATCACACCTATCAAATCAAACAAAAACGAGCCTACAGGGTTGTCATACGTAATAGATATCAAAGACGAGCTACAAAAATCAGGCCATACAGTACGAAACCTAATAAACATCCGGCATAGGGTAATCAAAGACCCACTGCCGATAGTTCTTCATAGATCTTAAACCCCACGCAAACAACAAAGAAATATATAAAATAAAATTTATACGAAATACAAAAATCAGAGAGAAGCACCTCGAATAAAAAATAACATCATCCAATGCACTCTGTCAGAACTACAGGCACTCCAAAAGCTATTGCACTAAGCACTCTATCTGTGTCAAATGTAGAGGATCTCACGCCAGTACAACTTCAAAAAAGACCAGGAACACGCCAGCCTCATGTGTACTATGCAACGGCAGTCATCCTGCCAATTATGAAGGATGTATCTTGTACAAAGATATAAAAAACAGAAATCTGCCTAAACAGCTAAATTCCAATTTACACAGAAAAAACAGTTTTCCTTCACATACATCAGCCACAAGTAAGTGGCTAGTAAGTAGTGGGTTGCGAGTCGCAACACCACTTTTCTAAATGAATTTAAAAATATGTCCTCCCAATTACTCAATCAGAACAGCATGATACTGACCATGCCCACCACCGTCATAAACAAAATAATGCAATAATGGCTACCTCGTTAGGACTAGCGGCATGGAACCCAAATGGGCTAAAAAAAATTATATCCCCGAGGTAGCATTATTTCTAATCTTTAATAAAATAGACATATTACTCATCTAAAAGCCACAAGTATAAAAATATCACATTACAATGTCTACTATGCAAATCATACTGATGGTACTGCTCACGCAGGTGCAGCCATTATAATCAGATCAGAGATCGATCATTACAAATTACCGCCTCTTTCAACAAACAAAATCCAATGCGCTCTAGTTAAAGTTAACTTATTCTCCTGGTTACTGACAGTAGGAGCTGTTTATTGTCCACCTAGACATGCCATTACTACCGAGGAATTTAAAGATCTCTTACTCCCACTTGCTTTTGCTTCTTAGTGGCAGGTGACTGGAACATCAAGCATACCACCTGAGGATACAGGCTTATATCACCTAAGGGGAGAACACTATTCCATAACATCCAGAAGAACAAGCTAAGCTACATGTCAACTGGTAAACCAATCTATTGGCTAACAGACCTTGTAAAAATTCCTGGTCTGCTTGATTTTGCGATCACCAAAGATATCTCTAACGTCTATACCAAAACAGAAAGCAACTTTGATTTAAGTTCGGATTATTTCCTAATAACTTTGAGCACAACCCTCATTCGGACGGCTCCACAACCAAAGTTATGCACCGCCAAAACAGACCGGGATCAATTACAGCTTTACATCAACGACAACATTAACTTAAGACACCGAATGCACATCCCTAGCGAAACAGACGATGTATAGAGCACATTACAATACTCGTATAACAGGCTGCTTGGCAAACTACTCCAATCAAATACAAAATGGCACCCGAAATTTATAATATACTGCTTTATATAAGACAGTTTGTAACGGAAAAAGCAGAGTCTGCGCCAAATGGCAAAAATCTAAAACCCTGTTCTGAATACAGACTTAGTAACACTATTTACAATAACAGAAATGCGACATTCAACTACTACCTTTCAAATCTATCTCCCGACAATCGCACTATCTGGAAAACTACTAAAAAATTCAAATGTCCCATTACACAAATACCATCACCAAGGAAACCTGATGAAACTTGGGCTTGATCAATGTCGAAAAAACTAATACTCTTGGAGAGCACCTCGAACAAGTCTTCACTCCTTTACAATCTAACAATACTAATTTTGACGTAGAAATCGAAGAATATCTCACCTCCACTGGACAACTCTCTCTACCCTTAAGAGGAATCTCCCCTGCGGAAGTGGCGCAGTCAAATCAACCTAGCCAACTCATTTAAAGCTCCTGGCTACAACCTCATCACAGGTAATATTCTAAAGCATCTTCCTAAGAAAGCTGTGACTCTCATCACTACAATTTATAATTGTATGCTCGCCCTTTCTCACTCTCCTACTCAATGAAAATTCTCACTAATAACTATGATTCCAAAACCAGGTGAACCTCCGCAAAAACTCACTTCTTATCGACCGATCAGCTTATTGTTTCTTATCTTACTATTCTACCGTATCATTGAAGAAACTCCTATTGAGGAGATACTCCCCACTCACCAATTTGGTTTTCGAGAAGGTCACTCTACAATCCGGCAATGTCATTGCATAGTTAACTACATTAAAGCAAAACGAATAGGTGCCTCAGTCTTCTTAGATATACAACAAGCTTTTGACAAAGTTTGGTACTCTGGATTGCTTTATATAATCAAGAAAAAACTCTGTCATCTAATTTTCCTTTTTTTAATCCTACATAACTCAAAGATACTACAAAGTTCAGTACCAAAACATATTGTCAAATTATCATCCTAGTAACTCTGGTGTTCCGCAAACAGTGCCTTGGTCCCTTCCTTTATTTCCTCTACACTGAGGACATACCAATAACAGACAATACCCTTATTGCTACCTTCGCTGACAATACAGCAATTCTATTTTCTGATAATGATGCTAATGAGGAATGTGAAAACATTCAGCTTCACTTAAATCTCCTGATTTGATCGCTGGAGGATTAAAGTAAATAACGCAAAATCCTCTCAAATCATCTTTACTACCGAACACATCAACTGCTCTCCAGTCACCATCTATGATTAACCTATCCCTATAACAACAGAAATAAAATATCTTGGACTTCACTTAGACCAGCGACTTAGCTGGGAAGCCCACATAAAAGCCAAAGGCCAATAATTAAATATAAAGACTAAAAATATGTATTGGCTGCTTGGACGCAAATCCCAATTGTTCATAGAAAACAAGCTTTTGCTCTATAAATTCATCCTTACACCTATATGGTCCTATGGCATCGAGCTCTGAGGATGCAGTAAACTATCTAACATAAAAATTCTTCAATCCTACCAATCTAAAACACTTCTTGTTATAGCCAACGCCCCCTGGTATGTGAGCAATCAAACCCTCCACTTCCTCACTGAAGACATCAGAAATTCTGCTGCTAAAAATAAAGCACGTTACTTGAAACATCCCAGTCAACTCATTGCTGATTTCTACTCGCTATAGCCTAAAGTTAAAAGATTAAACGTACTTTAGCCCGAAAACCTCACTGTGTGAATCCTGGTGACCCAACGCTGGATGGTGCCCTCCTCATGTCAATACCTACTTTGTCACATTATTTACTTATTACCCCTACAGAGTAGATTGTAAATTAACAATTGGAAAAAAGTTGTGAGTTTTGAACGTGAAAAAAATTTTTAGTATCTCAAATACTTTTTTATAATTCACCTTCAAAACTAGAGAGGGAGTTTTGCTGCATTTCGTAAAAGAGATTAGGATTGTTAGTTTTAAAATATATAATTTGAATTTTATGAATAAAATGCGTAACCATCTATAAAAACAACATCCGATTTTTGATTGAATTAAAAACGGTAACAATAATAAGAATTTAAAAAATAGCATCAGAATCAAAGAATTCCGTAAAACAAAGATAAAATTATATTACGAACGAAACACATCGTACCTCTTTAGCAAAAACAAAGTAAACTGAGTAAAAAACTATTTGCTGTTTCCGTTTGTTTTCTGACGGTCTGCTTTTAACAGCTAATAAAATTGAACAAATATTTTTTATATTAAAGTGGATGTGACGTTCCAATGAAAATGTAAACGTAAAACAACTGTTAAATTTGAAAAATAAATGTTTGTTAGGTAAAAATGTCTTAATTTAATTAATTGCTTTATTAATATAATTGTTATGTGGCAAATTATAACATGTGACTAAAATAAGCACTTAAAAAGATTATTTATCAGTTTTTGTCTCTGCCAATTTCTGATTTTTAGTTACTTATTGACACTGCACTTGAAATATGCCAAATGTGTTCCCTGTTCTATCTTCAGTCGCTAATGTCAGTGCTAAGCCTGCTCGAACAGCTTTACCCGCAATTCTGAACTGACAGGTCAGCAAAGCGGAAGGTATTGTTATATCCGATGAACACCGCAGGAGTCTGTTTGCTCTGAGTGAACTTCAATTGGCAGGCTAGCCCTAGTAGTTAATATTAAATAGATTAAGTTGATGAATTTACTTATATTAATATATACGAAGTATTTGTTTAATTTAACGTAATAATTTTATATATTGAATTGTAGCTGTACGATACTGCAACTTATAAATAAAAAATTAGCTCGCCGAAAAACAATTTGCACACAACAAAATCAATATGCTTTCAAGTGCCCAGTCAATAACAGCAACAGTATATTAAGGCTATTATCTGAATAAAAAATGTTTGCAAAATTAGATGTACATTACACTTACCGTTTATCAGTTTTGCGAGTTTGGTAATAATTACTAGTACAGAATATTGCCTAGGAAAAATAAAAAAAAAATTTAAATTGAACTCAAGCTAACAAAATAACATAATTACATAATTGTTACTTTTATCTTTAAAACTATTACAAAATAAAAAGCTCTAAAACACTACTTATTAAATCAAAATAAAAAGGTTTTTTAAGAAAACGAATAATAAATATAAAAACACATGTATGCATTATTTGAAGTACATATATGCATAATATCAGATTATATTTTTACAAAAACATTTGAGTGAGTCCAAAGAAATAATTAAATACGAACTGTACACAAATTTTAAAATATCTACTAATATAAAAAATTTTAAAAGTTGTAGATGAAAACTTAAAAAAAGACTGCCAAATAAAATATATAACATCATATTATTTAGTCACCAATTTTTAAACAACTCCGGGGTGCTGGCAAGTTTACTCTTACATATAAGTTCAGTGACATTTTCGACTCGTTTAATTGTTAAAGAATAGAAATAAACCAAAAAAAACTATAATAATCTAACACTCAAGAAAATAATTAGTTCAGTTCGTACGTTAAATCCGATCGCTAGTAATACAAGTGCGACAAAAATAAATGCGTAATGATCGTAAGACAGTATACGTGTGTGTAGCGGAAAGCAAGTTAAAATTTCATTTAGTTTTGTCATTATTAATTATTTAACCATAATGAAATTTATGCACAATTGTGGAAGCACGCAAATACTGTATACACTGATTTAATGAAAACAATGTACGATGTCAAATTGCTTGAAATCTGTGGAAGTCAAAGTACCTTGTTCGAAAAGGTAAAGTCCACCATGTACTAAAGGCTAAAGATATGGAGAGACTAAAACACGCAACAAGATACTGTATAAAAGAAATAAAAAAAGATAAATTCAACTTATAAATGGTAACGGAAATCACCTTGCTAATTACACAGAAGATAATTACAAAAGGTCTATCCTGCACTACTCAAAAAAGTACCAACAAGAATGATTCAACTTGCAATAACACACTTTTAAGTAGAAAGTAAATTTCATGTTTACAATACATTCACCTACACACGCTAGTATTACCAGTCACCAAGAACCCCAACAACAAATCCCTTCTGACCAGTCTCTTAACCTTACCTTAAACAAATTCTTAGAAGAATTCAAATCCATGTTCTCCCAACTCATTCAGCAGAACAGCATGGTCTTAACATGCTGACAATGTTAGTAAGCAAAACAAATAATGGATAAATTCCTCCGCATTGCACAATGGAACGCCAACGGCCTCTTAAATCACAGAGACGAAGTAATACTATTCCTAAAACATAACTACATCGACATAATGCTAATTAGTGAAACGCATTTCACGGAAAAATCGTACATCAAAATTCCTAACTACCATTTATATTACACTAACCATCCAGACAAAACAGGACACGCTGGAACCGCTATATTAATTAAATAAAATTTAAAACATTACGCTCTCCCCAACTACGAGAAGGAATCTCTCAGGCTACTTCCATCAAGGTGCTCACCTCCCTATGAAATAACCATTGCGTCTGTCTACTGCCCCTCAAAACACAATATCAAACAATGTGACTTCGACCAGTTCTTTCATACCCTGGGTCCCAAATTCGTATCAGGCGGCGACTACAACAGTAAACATACTGCGTGGGGCTCCCGCCTAGTTACTACAAAAGGCAGAGAACTATATAAAACTATAAAAGACAATAAATACGTCTACCTTTCAACAGGGACCCCGACATACTGGCCATCCGATCAGAACAAAATCCCCGATCTCCTCGATTTCTTCGTCATTAATGGAATATCACCAAACTATATGGGCATCTTTCCAAGCTACGAACTTTCCTCGGACCACTCTCCGATCATAGGAACTATAAGCGCAAGTGTCCTAATCAAAAATCCCCCCCCCCCCCCACGGATCCATAACGCTTCAACTGACTGGGATTTATATCGGCAAATTCTTCACGAAGGCATTGACTTGAAAGTCAGTTTAAAAACTCTAAGGTGCAGAGAAAAGTCAACTCATACGCACATGTTCATCTAAAAGTTAAACTTCTAGTTGCCCAAAAGAGGAAAGCCAGAGCCAAATGGCAAAAGAGCCATCATCCAGCAGACAAAACAACCCTCGATTACCTTGGAAATCAGCTTAAGGCGAAACTCAAATCCCTAAGGGAAGACTCGTTAAATACCTACCTCTCAACCATAAACCGATATGGCAACTCAATATGGAGACCAGTCAAATCATCTTTAAAACCTCAAACCACATCCCCACCAATACAAAAACTACCTCCAGCTCTAGGATGGGCCAAGAGTGACAAAGAAAAGACGGATTTGTTCGCTATTCACCTATCTAGAGTATTCCAACCACATGATGAACCACCCAACGTTAACCTCCCAGACCAACCAGCACCTGAACCGAGTATACCTCCCACACCACTAATAACACCGAAGATTGTAAAATCTGAAATTCAGAGATTAAATCTCAAGAAAGCACCGGGACCGGACAAAATTACACCGAAAATGCTCCGTGAGCTTCCACGAAAAGAAATAGTTCTGCTGACGTACATATTTAATGCTATACTCCGACTTCAATATTGGCCGAAAGAATTTAAGATCGCAGAGATAATACGCATCCCTAAACCAGGTAAAGATCCTAGCTATGCGTCATCAAAGCGCCCCATAAGCCTGTTACCAGTTTGCTCCAAACTCCTTGAAAAGTATGTCTTACAAACCTTTGACCCAGAATTCACGGCAACTAACTGGGTCCCTGATTATCAATTTGGCTTTCGCCGACACCATTCTACCATACAACAATGCCATCGCATCACGCAAGAAATTAACACAGCATTCGAACAGTCAGGCTACTGTATAGCTGTTCTTTTGGACATTCGCCAGGTGTTTGATAAGGTCTGGCACAAAGGACTCAAACTCAAAATACATCAAATCTTGCCTCCTCAATTTCATAAACTTTTGGACTCCTATCTAACAGACAGAAAATTTCGAACACGCGTTAACGACGAAGTCTCTCCAGTGTACCCAATCCAATCTGGGGTCCCACAGGGTAGCGTTCTGGGTCCCTTTCTTTATACGTTATATACCTCAGACCTTCCAACCTCCCCAACCACTACTGTAGAAGCATATGCCGATGACACAATTATACTTGTGAGACACACGGACTTAAACCTCGCTGTGGAATATGTCCAAACTCACCTCAGCTTACTTGTTACTCATGTTATCTTCACTCTTCGTAAAGGGATATGTCCTCCACTACATCTTAATAACATTGAGATACCACAATCCCCATCAATGAAATACTTGGGACTACACCTGGACAGCAAGCTCACCTGGAAGGAGCACATTACTAAGAAAAAAAAACATATAGAGCTCAGATTTAAAACCCTTTACTGGCTATTAGGCCGACACTCCCCATTACCCCTCTCTAACAAAATCCTTATCTACAAAACCATCATTATACCAATCTGGTCCTATGGAATAGAACTTTGGGCTGTGTTAGCAAGACTAACCTCGCAATCATGCAACGAAGTCAATCTAAAATCTTAAGATCTCTCGTTGATGCTCCCTGGTACATCACCAATCAGATGATACACGACGACCTCGGCATCCCAATGCTCAATACGGTAATACAGGTCAGAACCAGGAAACATCTTGAACAACTTACCACCCATGACAACCTTCTTCTCTAAGAACTTCCACACCATCAAGTCATTAGACGTCTCAAGCGCCGCTGGCCTACAGACCTCCACTGAAGAGGACCCCACATGGGCCCAAAACCTTAGCACTATTTTCTAGGACGAGGACCAATCACTGGACGGGCCTTCATCATGTCAATTTATAAACCAATATATTAGCTTAAAGAAATACAATGTATTCTGATTGCTAGTGTAAAAAAAATGTTTACAATACGCCACTAACACAACTCAAAGTGCTATAAAAACGGGCCTTAACAAACAAATTTTCTTTCTGAGCCTTAGATTATGATAGAACCATTATTAAACAGATTGAGTATAATACTAAATCTGTTAACAACTGTTGTTAATAAACTGCCCTATGGCTAAACTAATTCAAGTTGCAATATAGAATGCTAATCCGCTATGAGAGCGTACGCAAGAAATATACTGCTTCCTGCAATTGAACAAAATTGACATTAACTTTATAACGGACACTCACATTTCTAATAAAGCACGTATTAAATTACTAAACTTTTTTATTAGAAAATACAAACCGGCGGAAAAGTTTATGAAAAAACAGTAGCCCTTTCCCTCACAGTTGAGCCAAGCAAAGCGCGTTCTACATGCACCGTTACAAATACAACAACATATTAAGAACTTCATGCTACTGAAAATACAACGAGTTATTTTAATTAAAATTAATGAAAAGAAAACATTAAGTTGAAATTTAATTACTGATGAACTACTGTGAGTTTTATTTATCTTAAATGCTGTACTCAAATTGAAATATTTTCTCACCAATCAAAATTGACGCCGATAATTATGATTATCGGTACTATTTAAACTATTTGAAAAGCTACTGTTAGAGCGACTCGGCACAAAACTGGAATAACGCGAATTTATAGTCAATTATCAGTTTGGATTTCGAATCCAACATAATACAACAGAAGAATTACATGGACTTGTTAATAAATTAAATAATAACTTTGAATCCAAAAAGTACTCTTTTGCTGCGTTTTTGGATGCTAAGCAGGTGACACAACCTAACTAAACTGAAAAAATTGCCGTGTAATTTTTATGAAATTATCAAGTTTTTCTGGAAGGCAAATGATTCTTTGTTGAGTAAATTAAGAAGAAATTAGTTCATTAAGTTCAGTTTTATATATCTTTTATCCGCTGATCATCTCACAATCAATTTGACAACAACTACTACATGTTTGGTGATACAGCCATACTCGTTTCAGATATCAACATGTTGATGCATCTGCGAATTTCGAATTAAATCTAAATCTAGTTGATAATTAGCTGGGAATTTGGAAGATTCGAGTTAACAAATCCAAACCATTGCAAGATAAGTTTAGAAGAAAAATTAGAACAGCTGAAATGCTTAATAATCTAGTGATTTTGCAAACTAAAGATGTAACTTTAGGACGGTAGTTTTTCTATTTATCTCCGTCCTCGAGTAGGCATTCTCTTGTAAGACTTGTTCTAAATGTTTTAGTTCTTTATCCAAAAATTGGTGATTCGACTGCTTATGAAGGTATCAGTTCGAATCCGTGGGTTTTCTGTATACGGTAAACTGTATGTTTGGGTGTACAAATTTAAGTGTATAAGAAATTGTGCTAGGGTTTCCTTTCCGTGTCCTCAGGTCACAAAAGTGTCGTTGACGTATCTTAGCCATGTGGCGGGTTTAAAATGTGCCAACTGATAGCGATCTCTTCAAATTTTTCTATGTAGTAATTGGTGATTATAGGTCTAAGAGGGCTACCCATTGCTAATTCGTTTATTTTTCTCGTAGTATACGCCCTCCCATACTCCTGTTATGCCCAATGCATAGTTGTAACAAACTGGATAAGTATTTGGTCAACTTGTAGGTAGAACCACGGATGGCACTGACAATGGGTCGCAGCGGCACATCCTTTTTTGTGTATTTTGGGGAGCCCGTATATTCTTGGGGGCAGCGCCTCTGATCTTAGTCTCTTTTTGGTGGTATCATCCAGAGAGGAACTCATTAACAGTTTCCTCGTGTCACGTAGTATCCGTGATGTGGGATCGCATTTGAGCACGGCGTAAGTGTTAGTATTGAGCAGTTCAATCATCTTCTTCGTGTAGTCCTCCTGTGCTAGTACTACTGTGGCATTACCTTTATCTGCGGATAAGATAATTATGGTGTCATTATTCTTGAGTTTATGCAGAACATTTAATTTCGCCCTGGATAAGTTTTCTTTAGGTGGCTTAGCACTGTGCAGGATGCCTGAAGTCTCGACTCATATTTCCTCTACTTCGTCTGAGGGAAGGTTCCGTATGGCTGCTTCTACATTAGCTAAGAAAATACCAAAATATTACCTGCAACGACTCGATTGACGTTAACAGCAAGCCCAATTACGTTATTTAGCATTCCGGTGACGTCATAAACGGCTTGCCAACACCTACTCTACCATACTCGCACGAGTATAAAAGCGAAAACGCAGGGTACAGTCATTTAATTTTTAGAAGATTTTCTTCTGAAGATGTCCGCCGCAGTTGTGGATGAAACGTTAAGAGTTTCTGAACGTCGACTACGGCCTTATAACCCGAGAACCAACCACACGATGCATCATAACACCGGCCGTAAAAGCCTTCGCATCTATTTGCCATTTTTTATGTGTACAATATATAAAAACGTGTAAGAGATGAGTTTCAACAGCCTTTATTGTAGATAATAGGTTTATGACGATTGCTAAGAATATGTGATATGCTAGAATTATTTGGTTAGTCTTTGAAAATAGCAAATTCTGGATAAAAAAGGATAAACAAATACATATGCCCATTTATAATTATTACATCTAGAATTATGCTACTCACACTTTTCGGAATATACCCTTAATTATGTTATATTTTTGGTATGACTAAATGCGATAATAATTATTAAGTGGCGAAGCGAAGCGGAGTCACTTACTAACTTCATGTTGTCCGCCTGTCTGTCCGTCCGTCCGAGCAGTAACTCGAGAACGGCTGGGAATTTCCAAATTCTGTTTTCACCAATCGACAGGTGACCAAAAAGGCTGGTTTGCTAGTGATTTTGAGACTGATTGGTCAAAGGTCAGCGTTAGTGACCTTTAGGATTTCAAATTTCTACAAACTAGAGGGTTCCCAAATTGGGAGATTGCTTCGCCACTTCGCTAGGCGTTGCAAGCTGTGCAGGTTTATTAAAATGCGACATAAAAATAACAAGTTACAAATCTGGTGATATAAAGAAATGAAACATCAGAAACCTCTTAATTTAATAAGCACTAAGAAATATCCAAATTAACAAAATAATGTGTAAATATATGAGGTTTAAACTCCTCACAAAGCAATAGACAGATTGACTTTAAAGAATACGGCTTCTAGACAAAAAGTGGAATAATTGGATTAACATATTATGAGGCATCGCAACCTTAAAATGACAATAGGTAAGACACTTTATTCGCCATTTAGATGATAGAAAAAATAAAAAGGTAACTAAATGGAGAACAAAAAAGACTATAAAGATTTTGGACTAGGTAGATAATCTATACAGGAAAAATTCCCTGAACACTGCGCATAGAAGATACGGGAGATCCATGTCCAAAGATTTTCATTTCTTATAACCATTAAATCGCGGATTAAGTACTCTTAATGTCTGAAGTGTTTGGAAAAACATTACGAAAGAAAACGAATGATGTGGGGACTCGCAATAAAACACTTTTTTTCTAAAATTAGTACTAAATAGACGAAATCACGTTCGTAAACAATAACGTGCCTGCACATCAAAAATGTCATTCCTAAATTAGTTAAAATCATAGAAGAAAACTACTATTTTGCTTAGCTATTTATTGAATTAGAAGTAAAGGTTTTCAGAAAATACACTGGATTAGAGAACGTTTGTTTGGATGAGTTATATAGCTGATAACATGGGATAATTGTTTCTAGATAATGGCTAAATCTTGATCATGGCCTGGAGCTTTGAAGGAGAGTTTTTTCATTTCAATTGCCTCATTAATTAATTTTCTGTTTGGTTAGTACCTAAGAGTAGGTCTTATCATATGTACGAATACTTACCCTAAACACTAAGGTGGATTAGTGGTCTGTTTTTATATTATCTCTATGTTTACTATTATTCCCACCCCCAGACAATTTAAAAAACTACACTCTCAAAATTAATTAACTTTTGACTATCGGGTACTTATTTTAATTTTAAAACAAACATTATGACTAAACCATTGGTGCTTTTATAGATTCTCTACTTAGATCTACTATAACAAACTTTTTATGGTTGATTTGGAAATAAAAACTCTCCCTTCCTTTTTCTTGAAACCCATCTGTTCAATAAGGTACATTGACGATACTTTTGGCCCCGCGAACAATCTACGCTCTTCTAATAACTTTTTCACTTAAACAAACTTCGCTTTAATATTCATCCTGCCACAAAACGGGTATTTCAACAAATCGCTATACCAAATTTTTGGAAATATTAACAAAAATACTAATTCTCAATCTCAAGACTTTTCCAACCAACAGAAAGGGTTCTCGTATTACACTGAAGGCATTATCAATAAACTAAGGCGCATATTAATGAAGCAAAATATATTTGTCAAGGATCACTGTACTAATCAATTCTAAACAATATACGCAATACTTTTTAGAAAATGTCAAATAATCAAATAAGAAGTAGCAAATGTCTAGACAATTATGTGACCACTCGCACCATATGGTACGGCGATTAGTACTTATAAAAAATAATAAAGAAACAGGCTACAAATTTAAATTTGTGGCCTTTATTTTTAATCTTACCAACAAAATTATTCACCAGACAATGAAATAGGTAATACCTACGCTTATAGTCATCTACCCTCCGTCACTAACTGCTTAAAGCTTTTCCAAAAAAGTATTGTACGTTTTAATATGGCACTAATTTTCAATAATTGGGAATATGTCTTTTAAAGTAATTTAAAAAATTTAACTTGGAATTATAAAAAATGATTTTTGTTTACTCTTTTTGGTGATTCTGTCATGTTAAAAATAAAATTAGTCTTGATGCTCACAAATCGTGGCTATAAGGCATACAACACGTTATAGTATTTTAGCAATTTATTTGGTGTTGAAGCTTTCTGCAATGTGAGTACCAAATTTATACAATTCAAAGCAAACAGCTACATCTTATTCGAGATTTTAAAATTAGTAAATCTGAACCGTCGATTTGTGATCATTTATTAACGTTTATCACTACATATCAAAATCGAGAATAAAATCAAAGCAGTTAAATGTATATAATAAGTCACTTTCTTTGAAGACTAAGGTATTTGTAACTAAAATGTCTTTTTAAGGGAGGGAATACAAAACTTTATTGTTCTTCTATCTCTCTTAAAAACTTAATACGATTTCAGTGAAAAATATTATTTCGGCTAACTTAAAAAATGTATAAAATTGTAGGTATCTACCTCGAAAACCTTAAAAAATTCCTCTTCTAGGACGTAATTGAGAAACTGAAGAAAAGTGTTTATTTACTTTTAAAATCTTGCAGTATAACATAAATAAATTTATCTGACATATATTTAAAAATGTAATAAGTTTCTATTTAAAAACATATTAAAACAGGATTAATTAATATTTTTAACATTTTATGAACTACTCTACTTCTTCTTTGCCAAATATTGCTTCTGACCGATCAATTTTGTTTATTGTGTTGTATAAAATGCCTTAAAATGGCCATATTAATTACTTATGTCCTACTTTTTATTTATGATTACAAACAACTACTTATTCACTTTTCCTAAATGTAATTTTAAGAGGCTAGTAACTTGAGACCTAACAAATAAAACAAAAAAAAACCTCATAAACCTGATCCTAAAAGCATCTGTGGTAGACTTTTAAAAACTGTTTACTAAGAAATCAATAAATCTGCATTATAAATTTATGTTTAAAATATTTGTCTCTTATGTAAAGTATTATAAAGTGGAATTCCGTTGCTTTCTCGT
The DNA here is from genome assembly GCA_036346155.1 of Sinelater perroti. Classification (NCBI taxonomy): domain Eukaryota; kingdom Metazoa; phylum Arthropoda; class Insecta; order Coleoptera; family Elateridae; genus Sinelater; species Sinelater perroti. The sequence continues at coordinate 9,691,397 of JARFIY010000265.1, forward strand.
ATTTTCTCGCCAGGCAAAGTAATACAGCAATTTTCGTGGCAGTCAAGGCATGATGGATTGAGCAATAAGATATAACAATATTTAAGATACAAAAAGTTATAAACACCAAACCTTTTATATTATATAGTTTTTAAGTATAAATTACATCATTATGTATTTTATCATGCTAAAACATACTCAAACACATTTTGTTTTATAGAAATTTTGAGATGGAAAATTCTGAAACGGTGTTTGAATGATTAAATTAATATTCGTTTATAATTAACAATATAAGTGGACTTATGTACTGTACGTATTACAATATCATAAAACATAGCTGCACAAATTCATTAGTTCAAATGTTAAAAACATTTGCCTTTATTTCAAATATTGCGTCGTGTTGGTTCTGTAACCAAAAAATAAATAATAAATATTTATGTTTATAAAAGGTCTACAAGCAAATAACCCCAAGAAAGGAAATAATGGCAAACAATTGTTGGATTCTACAGAAAAAGACAACTAGAATATCAACAGAAATGTGATTTTACTGTGTTATTTTAAATTATTTTACTGCAGTATTTCATTTATTTGTATAAAAATGGCCAACAGATTTTATGAAAAATATGACAGTTTTAAATCCAGCGCACATAAATTTACAAACAGAATTACAAATATTAGTTTTAAAAGTTTAATACTAAAAAATATTTTTAAATTTAAAATATAATATAATTGTACATTTTTGTTGTTTTCCTACATTCACAATATGGATTTTATTGAAACAATCCAAATGTCAAAAATACCACTTTACACAAAATTATGTATATTATAGTAGTAACAAATTATTATGTAAAGCATGCAGTCATAACAAATAGAGAGTTAATTTTAATTTATTAAATGTGTGCCTCAATAACAGTATCGAACACACCGTCCAATTAGTTTCTATGCAAATATAAATGTTTAAATATTTTTAAATTTTATTTAAGAACATAAAAATTTACTTACTGCATGTACCTTCAACAACTTTATTAATCTCTTGTATTTTAAGGAGTAATAGGGAAGTTTGTCCGCAAGGAAAATTTGAATCATTTGCAATTTTGTTGATAACTTTACGTATACCAATCTAATGCAAGATCAAGCCATTTACAGTTATTTTTGAGTTGAAAGCTTAAAAGTCAATAATAATTATTATTGCTAATGTTTTGATAAATCAATATATCGAATGTGTTCTATATTTGATAATTTAATCTTAAGATAAAGAATACATAAAAAAGCCACTGTAACTCTATCGAATATTTCTGCAGAATAATGTTCGTATTTATATTAAGGTTTATGTTGACAAATTTATTACTGCATATCAAATTACCTCTCAATATGTCCTCAAAATATTCGTATAACGATTTAAGGTTTAAGATAATTAGTTTGAAAATATGTTAAAAGGCAACATATTAAAAACTTGAAAGCAACATTAAAATGCGAAAAAACTTACCAAGAAGCCTTCCAAAAGAAATCGAGAGTATGCTAAAGACTACCACAAAAAAAATCTCTTTAAGGATGACCAGTTCAAACACATATATGTTAAAGAATGTTGCAACTCAATTTAGGGAGCAAAAAGCAGTTAAATAGGAACTCTCACTGCCTATGCCTACCAATTCAATAGCAAATAACATTCATCTGCTCTTTATTTTCTCTAATGTCAAATGCTTCTAGAGACACCATTGGACTTCATTATGATTTAATTTAATTTTTAAGGCATTTCCAAAACAGATACCAGAAATTTTTCGAAAATTTCGAGTTATAAATCCCTAGTAAAATTAATTAAATCGGTAGGTTTCTATATCTTATGACCGATAGGTAACGCAAAATTTGGTATAATTATAATTAATTATATTTTGTAATTATCGTCGAGTTTAAAACGTTAAAACTATAAAATATTAAAAAAAATATTGACAAAGCAAAATTCATGAAATATAGTATAAATTCTAACCATATTCCTGTATTTCTTAGAATTTCTTATCAAATCAGTGGTATGATGCAGTATTGTTTCACGCAGAAAGGTCAAAAATTATCTAAGTTTTTACCGTAACACATTTTCATCTTATGTGCATAAATGGTTAAAGTTGATACTAATGTAGCCACATCATCACAGTTTGATCTTGATCTTCACAGCCGCCTTGTTAGCGGTCTGCACTAGGGAGGAATTTATTTGAACGGAAAGTGTTCCAATAGCCAAAATTTATTGGAGCCTAACAATAAGAAGTAAAAGTGTGTATGAGTAAATGGAGAAATTTGAAAATAGCTTGACAAGCGAGTTATCGATAAAAATGCAAGCAAAGAATTTTTGAGCAAAATAATCATAGCAAGTGAAACACAGGTCTATCAATATGAGTCGAAATCCAAAAAACAAAATAATATGTAGAAATGTAGTAGTACATAACTGATTAAGCAAAAACTTTCTTATTGGAAGGAATATCCAAACTTGGGGACCACTGAATCAAGATTATGTAGAAAAATGATTTCAGTGTGGATAATCTTTGATTATTTCTGGAAATTGCGCTATTGAAGTTCATTTAATTTTAATCGTTCTTTTTCTAATCGCTACCTTTCCACAATATTAAAAACACAAAACCAGACATTTACAAAGAAATGTAAATAATTAAAAATTAGCGGTTTGCTCGGATCTGGACTTCAAAAATGTTAAAATTGGGTCGTTGTAGAGAACATTTTCCTGGCGTCACTGGCCCTTTTGCTGCATGGTGATCTGTTTCGCCACTATCGTTCCTGTTAAAATTATTTTTATATATTTAATTTTCCAAAAGCTTTTAGTGTAATTCCGGGTAAGAATTTTTAGTAGTGGCAAAACTTGTATTTTCCCGTACTTATCATTAGGATTTTCAAGGCATATTCAATAACAACTAACTTTTCAAACTGATTGCAGCGTAGGTGTATTTGGTGTACTTCTATTTTACTGATAATTGTACGGCCGTACATAGAAGTAATTATACAAAACAAAAAAAGTTTGGATCTTGCACTATACTAAAGTGTCTAAAAAACCTACCCAAGCCGGAATTAGTCTTCGTAAACTTGAGAATTACAAAATCATAATGTAATCAGCGAACAAACATAATGTCACAGTGGCTGATATACTGGCTACTCCATCACCCGAAAAAGTCGGTGGATAGTGGCTTTAACAAAGATCAGTATAGCGCTGTAGCCTTCCTTGACGTGGTCAAGGCATTTGATAAAATGTGGCTGAACGGGTTCATCTCCAAGACGACTTCAGACTTTATTCCTCGGAAGATAGTGCAATTGATCCTCTCTTTCTTATCTTGTCGAAGGTTCAGGATCAAGTTCGGCGGCGTGAAGTCGTCGGAGGGGCGTCTTATAGCTGGCGTCCGCCAAAGCCTGGTGTTGTCCATCGCCCATTTTAGTCTGTATATGCTAGATATCTTAACGACCTTCTCCACGTCGATATTCCAATTTTTTCTTTTCCTAACATCTAGAACTCACCAAAGACTAGTATGATAGGCGAAGAATTGGGAAGAGTCTGACGATCCTGTTTTGTATCAAAAAGAAGATTAGATGACATGGTAACCTACCGAAACAACATCAGAATCTCTAGCAGAGTAATTTAGAGAGAAGAGGCATGGTACCCTGGAGTGACGGGAGCTCACCTAAAGAGTTTACGTGAAGAGTGTTAAGAGCAAGGCCAAACCAGCTCGACAAGCCTTGTCGAAAAATAAACTGACAATATACGAGACCGTCATCAGGCCCATCATCACATATGTCTGTGTTGTCTGGGGTGTGCAACAAAATTTTACAGAAACATACTCCAAGTAGTTTAGAATTGGGAGCGCAGGTAAATCTTTAGTTCTTCGTGTACCTAAAAAGTACCACCATTCATAACAATGGCGATATGCCAATCATCCAGGGGTGCATCTGCTAGTAGGCTCTACAATCTACTATAGCTTGTAGGGCTACGGAAATCCAGCAATCCGAGGCCTATACACTTTGAAGCAAACAGAGGCACCTGTCACAAACGTTCGAAAATTCTGATCCTCCCGTAAGGCGATATGGGGGTTGTCTAACAACGTGAGTCAACCAACATCTAAGCCAAGTCATCGTAGAAGATTTCTCTTTGAGAATGTCCACCGCAGTTGTGGACAAAACAGTTTTCAAGCTTCGAACATGTGCTAACAACTCGAGAACCAACCATACGATGTTTCAAAGCAGCGGATATGAAAGTTTTTGCATTTATTTGTAGATTAGGTATGTACCATCTACTACAAAACGTGTTAAGCATGGTTAAGTAGTATCTGTAAAAAATAGCGAATTTCATATAATAAAATCAGCTTTAATTCGGCTCCCCCAAAAGTTAAATGTAGTGAATACAGTATTATGTGCACTTTTGTTAATAATAAATTTTATGAGCGAAAATTTGGCACATCTCTTGTACAATCTAACAGTCAAACTTAAGAGTAGGATGATTAAATTCAGAAACTCATGCAAGCTCTTGTAAATATGGTTGTCGTTATTGAGCTTAAAAAATAAATAATACAGCTCTTCTGGTAAGTTTTATAGCAGTCGTCGAAGAAAGTAAACAACTAAAGCCATTAAATTTCAAATTTATGGGACAAAAAATAAAGGCAGCTAGGAATTATTTAATAATTTTCGTCTAATGACGATAACCAGATATTATCTTAGTTATTTTCTACCTGAATATTGTACAACACTGGCTATAGCGACCCAAATTACAATTTAATTCTTGTTAATTTATAACCACATTATTTCTTTATCGTGTTATAAAAATTAAAGTGGATTCTAGCGATTTTCCATAAAGAAATATAATAATTATAATATTAACAAAAGGTAAAATAAATCTAGAAACGTGATGTGGCATCTGAGCTTTTGCTTACTTTCTTTACTTGAATTTGCTCTATAAGCACCATAAGAAATGCTTAGAGATATTTGACTAAATTTCGCTTTACAAAAGTTGTTAACTAAAATTAGGTGCTAAAATACTTTAATAAATAACTGTGCACCCCCATTACGCCTAGAATTTGGATCCTACACCTAAGGATGCGATACATCCGCACCTCTATAAATTCGACCTGCCATCATATTTAATCGGAGGCAGAAATCATTACGGGCTCTGCTCGCTGCATATCCAAACGAGAGGTATAAATAACACCAGCGCAGACCTACAGTAATAATTAAGCACCCAAACAGAAATCGGATTGTGTCCTGTTTGTTACCCAGTGAGCATATAGAGCGTTCGTGGGTAAATATAGCGTGACCGGCGATGTTTGGAGCGTCTTGAGATATCTGGGTCGAGCCAAGCGACCCACAGTCTGCTCGCCAAAGACACCGAATGCTGCTTGCCCATTTCGGGCGGGAAATTGATCGAGTTGGCAGAACTATAACTGGTATACTGCTGGAATTACTTGCGGTTGAACACAATTAACAAAGCCAACTTCGACAGAAGCATGCAAGCCGAAGAAAGACATTTTACTGAAATAAAATAAGCAGGAAATGACTTATAATTAAATAAATTTCCAAACGGATCGCATAATTTTGTAAATTGATATAGAAAAGCATCACCTTTTTAGCTAGCAGTTAAATATAAGCGTCGCTTTTTTATTATCTCCACTCACTATCATAACAGTTGCATTGTTCTTTTAGTAAAGGTCTAAAAATTGTAAAAACACAACTAAAATGATTTTCGCTACAGTTTAATTTATATTAAGCCAAGGCGGTCCTACAATGTTTTTAAACTGAACAAATTTTTCAGCCAGAAAAGCGACTAAAATAAAACCCATAAATCCAGGGGCGCAGTCTTCTGAGGTTTAGCGCAGCACGTTTGCCTTGCTTTTCCGCAATAAATAAACCGTCCTGAAAGTATAAATAGGCGTTAACACGTCCGATGGTTGTAATCTCCTTGCGTTTTGTCTATAACAAAGAAGGAGTATGACGAAACGTTCCTTGAATTTTTCGCGGGAAGGTGGCAAAGTTGCCGAGGGAATCGTCACGTTTGAGTTTCCGTAAATTAACCTAATTAATTGCTGGAACTCGTATTCGTTTTTATGTAGTGCGAAATAATAAAGTTTGGATATGATTAATTGGAAAGTTTCGTGTTGAATATCTAGCAGATATCGACCTGAAAGAAAGCCGCGGTAATATCAAGGTAAGCGGAAAAAACTTTGTACCTCACAAATTTAATGGGCTTCGTAAATTTCATGTATGGGTCCGGGTTGTACCGCCGTGCTATTCTAATTATTCAAAAACTCAATGCGCAGCAATTTGAGCGATTGATCGGGAGCTTTCAGTGCTTTTGCGATTGGTTTTGCTTTAGATGTTCCAACCGTAAAAATACAATTAAGCTTCTCATTTCAACTGATAAAAATAAACGAACAAGTTTCCAGGCTGGCGCATTGCTTATAAATTCCATAATGCGTCTGAAATAGCCCCTAAAGCTAAGGAGTGTAAAGCAACGCAGCGAAGAAACACAAAATAAATTCTAGCTTCACCACGATCCGCAAAACCGCCTTTCATGTGCGGAAAAATTTATAATGGACTCTTCGATAACGCGCCGCAGAGAATGCCATATTATCCTTCCATTCGCGCCTTAATTGCTTATGTAATGGATTCTCGCGGCGCGTCCTTAGCAAGCGGCTGTCATCGCACACGGCACAGGTTATTTTGCGTTTCAGTAACAAGGACGCTGCAGGATAACGAAGCGTTATTAGGTTATGTTAAAATATTATTGCTGGCGGCTGATAAGATTTCGCAAAATATTAATAGACTTGGAGAGCTTGTAGTTGGAAGTAATTTAAAATAGCTGCTCCATTTTTCAGATAAAGCGGTTTTTCGGCACGCCGACCTGCCTTTAATCTTTTTTCTGTAAACAAATCTAGCCGACAGCGAGGAACCGTCTGCGCGCGGATAAAAATATAAAAAGTAGACTTAAGTATTAGGCACGTTGAAGCTGGTCATTGTTATGTTACTTTCAAGGTGTTGGCATTGTTGGCACGAGTCGACGAAACTACCTTCAGCGCAATACGGAGCCAGGCCGCCAAAAATGAATGCACATCTAATAATTGTGTACACAAGCACTGTACAACAAACTTTGAACTTTCGCCGGTCGTACCTACCTAAGAGGGTATCGCGTATTCATAGTACGAGGACTCGGACGCGGGCATCGGGACGCCCTGGTCGCGGTTATTTCCGTCCGCAGCCGGAGCTGTACTGTCGAAAAGGCGTCGTAACGTGCAATGTAAAATACCTGACAATGGCGCATGTGCGTCCTCCGGTACTAATAATAAATGATACATACTTTTTATCGGGTATTGGGTACCGCGCTGCATTACTCAAAATATGTGTTAGGGTTTGTGGAACTGCCTTCATTTTTATAGCGCCATTTCGCACCTCATTCGGTTAATCTTGATCTTAAATATTCAATGAGCATAAAAAATTCAAACTTTCGTTTTATTTAAGTAGATACTGCCAAATTCTTTAAAGAAAATTATATAACACACTTAAAAAATTATTTTTCAAACTGTACGCGTTATAATTATTGACAAAGTAATAAATAAATTTAATTAATTATGGGTTATCAATATTTAAAAGAGTCTATAAGAAGGATTGTAAGAATTATTAAGGACTAAGCATTATTTTATTCATAGCTATAATATTTGGAAGAGCACTTAAAAATAAAATATGGCAGAAGTAAGTGCGGATTTGGAACTCGCCTGTTATGCTTGGATATTTTCTGCATATAAGTAATTGAAGGAAATAAAGAAAGAAGATTAATACGCATATGATCTTCGTCGACATAGAAAAATAGTACGGCAACGTCCCGAGAATAAAAATTTGGCCAGCAATGCGTAGAAAATACTTACATAGAAAAACTTACTTACTCTTTAGCTGACGGCTCTTTAAGGGACATGGCCTGTCTTCCTAGTTTCCAGACTGATCAACTCCTACCAGAGCAAGTTAGTTAGACTTGTGCCTTGCTAACATTTTTTTCACCTTCCTCTACTTTTTTCTATGCACCGTTAAGCTTTCCCAGTTATTCACTCCTGCTTTTTCGAGTCGTTTTTTACTTTGCCTAATTACCTTTTTCGTTGTCTTTCTTTAGGTCTTTCACCTTTTTCAAGATGCTTTTGCAACCCCTAGATGCGCACATTCTGTCCAAATTCTCTAGCCACCCTACTCTGTTACTTACTCGTATTCACTATACTATATACCATTTTCAATTACTGGACGGTATATTCTTCTAAGAGTTTTTCTTTCCCAAGTTTCTAGCGTACTTTTTTCGTTTTTTATTAAGGGTTTATGTGTCTGCTCCATACATTACAACCGGTTTCATAACACTGTTTTATACACTGTAACCTTTTAAATTTGAATTTTGATTTCCTCTACAATTTTCACATATCTTTTTGTTACCTTTTTGGTGCAATAGCCAAATTACTGCTTTACTCCAGGCTTCAGGCATCTCTTTATTTTCCAAGTTTTTTAAATTAGACTGAAGATGTTGCTTTCTGTTTCCCTGTCCGATTACTTATGCATTTTCGCTGCAATTTTATTTTCCCCCAAAGCTTTATAATTTTTTAGGCTTTTTATAATTTTTTCCCTTTCCCCTCTGTTGATGTTTCTACCTTATCTTTTTCTTGATGCCTTATTATTAGCTTTTATGCATTTGTTATCTCGCATGCACTTCCAATATTTAGCAACCGTTCGAAGCATTTCCTCCACCTCTTTATCCTATTTTGTTTATCCCCGACCAGATCTTCTTTGTCTCTACAAAATACTACTCGTGGTTGAAACCCCTTCTTTTGTACTCCTACTTCTCTGTAAAATTTGTTTGTGCTTTTGGCTTTAGCCATATCTGCTACTTCCACTAACATTTATTGTTCAAATTCTAGTTTTTTCCTGCATATCTTCTTTACTTTTTTCTTGTATATCTCTTTCCTTTCTTTGCTTGTTTAGTTTAGCAGTGCAAGTCTAGCTTTGTATTTTTCTTCTTTAGCTAGCCTACATTCCTCGTCGTACCACAGTTTGCTCTTACGGACTCTTTTGTTTTCTTCCTAAGATCTCCGCTGCAGACAATATCTTCTTTATTTCTCTCAGTCTTTATTCACTGTTGTTTTTTTGCTTTTTGTTTTTGATTTTTTCTAAGGTTACTCCTCTGTATATTTCTAAAATTTCTTTGTCTTTCCTCATCCTTTCTAAATTAAATTTTTGTTTTTTCTCCACCACCTTCCTTCTTTATTGCGATTATTTCTTTAAATTTTACACCCACTAGAAAATGATTAGAGTCGCAGTCTGGTCCTTTATAACTACGGACGTCCAGTATCTCTAACATATATATGTCTTGCGTCAATCATGATATGGTCTATCAGATTATTCGCCTGTCCATCTGAGAATACCCACGCCTCTTTAAGAATTCTGAAATGTGGGAATCGTGTGCTACGAATCATCATATTATGTGTACTTCCTAGGTCTATTATTCTTTTCCCGTTATCGTTTCTTATTTGATGTAGGCTGTGTTTTCCTACAATCGATGCATAATGTTCCTCGGTTCCCACTTTTGCATTAACGTTCCGCATTATCATTTTACGTCATTTGCTCCCTATATCATCATTTGCAACTGTGCATAGAATATATTCTCCTCATGCTCTTGCCTGTCTTCTATGAGTACATGCATACTAAATATGCTAATATTTATATACTTATAATTTACCTCTCACTTTTATCGTAGCTATTCTCTCATTCACTGGCTTAAAATCTACGATTGCGCTTTTAAATTCTTTATTTATTATAAAACTCGTTTCTTACTGTCCCTCTTTGCTTTACTATACATTATGGTGCAACCATTACCTGCATCGCTGTTCCGCTCGTTTTCCATCTCATTTCTTGTACCTCCGTAATGTGTATTTTACGTTGCGAGATTTCTTCTTTTAGATTTTGTAGAGCCCCTGGTTTCATCAAACTCTTCACATTCCATGTTGCTAGTCGGATACTTTTTTATTTATTTTTCTTTTTTGCACTATCTTGATTTAATTTATATCGTTTTCCTTTTTCTTGTCCTTTTTTATCTCGCTCGTCATCTCTATTTGCCATCCTATTCTTTTTCGTTACCAGTTTTATGGTGTCCCTCGCCAGGTTTTTGTGATTAACCTTACCTATTTTCTTATTTCTTTGTTCTCTGTGTTTTCACGAGATCTTTTGCTTACCGCCCTAACTTTCAGATTTTTCTTTTTTTCTTCTTCTTTATTTTCTTGCACTTTCTCTTTACCCATGCGCTTTTGCTATTTTTATCTCCTTTAATTTCCATTTTATTATTTAGAAGCTATCCTAGTGTGTAGGTCTCGCCGTTTACTATTAGTTTATTGTACATTACATTCGCTTGTAATCCATGATTTCTTACTGCCTTCATATGTTCAATAAGAATTTTTCTAAGCAATGCTTTTTACAATTCTGTTATTGTCCAACCTCTCCACATGCCCCAGCCACTGTAGTCTTCTAGCCTTTATTACTTGTATTGTGGAGGCTTTTTTTTGTACAGCTCATACACTTCCGTATATGTTCGTCTCGCCTATACATCATCCACGTTTTCCCCACCAAAAATCTTTCGTAAGACTTTCCTCTTCCACCTTTCTATTTTCTGCCGATTTTTCTCTGTTAGGGTGCATGTCTCACAACCGTACGTTAGTGTCGGTCTGATTATGCTGTTGTATAACTGTATCTTTGCTTTGCGTGAAATGTCCTTAGACCTGAACAAAGTATTCAGACCTCCTACGCTTCTGATCAATCCTTCTGCTACTTCTTTTAATTCTTTTTTACTTTAAGCTATTAACAAAATGTCGTCGGCATACGCCAGGCATTGGTGGCTTTTGGTAAAAATCGTCCCTGTTGTGTTTATACTGCTTTCTCTTACTACTTTCTCCAATATTAGATTAAATAAAACTGTGGACAGCGGGTCTCCTTGACGAACTTCTCTGTTCACTGTGAACTCTTCCGACATATGGTCATTTACCTTTAGTGCGCTTATAGTTTGCCTTAAAGTCAATTGTACGTGGTTAATTATTTTTTGTGGTAGCTTGAGTGCTCTTAGAGCTTCTGCCAATTTTTCCATGTTTATTGAATCATAGGCCGCTTTGAAATCTATAAATAACATATGGGTTGGAATTTCGTATTTGTAGCATCTTGTAGGTACCTATTTCAGCAGGAATGTCTGATCAGTTGTTGATCCAACAGGGAAAATAACAAACAAAAAATAAAAGAACTTGTACATAAAGAAACAGAAATTGACGCTGTCATAGAAGAAGCATACAGAGTTGGAAAAAAGGAAACTTTGATGACAGTAGGAAAATTGAAAATTAGGAACAGATAGTTGAGATACTGTTGTATATATATATACAACACAAGAGGAACAAAAAGTGCAAGCGGCTATCAGAAAAGTAGCAAGAGAAGAAAAGAACAGAAGTAAAAAGATAAAAGTAGGATACAGGAAAATTGAAATAGATGAGATCAACTACCAATGGAGTGATGAAAAGGGAGAAAGTCTAAAAAGAATCTAAGATCCTAGGTTAAAAAAACTAAATAAATAAAGTAGTAAAGGACGGAATAACGGCATCATTCTCCTATTTCTAATTTGTGACTACTTTTGTTTTTGTAACTAGATATTCTGTTTTATTAAAATTAATTTTTAATCTATTTTTCTGAATATTCTATAGTGAATTTACAAACTACGAAGTTAATATCATCTTCATATTGTGTAACTACCACCTGATTATGGGCGAAACTTAAGATGTATGGACATGAATTGACAAATGGAACCCCATTCCTTCGCATTTGTGTTTCAAGAGTATTAATATTACTTCAAATGAAATCTTGAAGGGAATAGAATATATTGTCTATGCTAACCGTTTTTATGTTTTGAATGCTGGTCCAATCTTTTCTTATCTTAATAAAGACTGTTTTTTGGTTTTTGTCTGCTACTATTAATTAGTTTAGAATGTTAAGCTATGTGTTATATTTCTGCGCTATTTCGTCATATACCTCTTTTAAATCAATAAATCCAAGGTGAACTGATTTATTTTTACCCATTTGCTATTCAGTCAGCTACTGCATTAACTCATACAAGAACTTTCTACCGTCCACCCCTCCTATTACTATTTTTTAATAAATTGCTTATATTAAGTATTTGTATTTTTTTATGCTTGTAAGTAAAGTTTATAAAGTTTATAAAACAAAATTTATTATTATTAGTATATCATTAAAATATAAAAACACTTATTATAAACATCCCTTTAAAGATTAAGTAATTGAATTTTATGCTACTGATAATGAACTACAAATAACATAAAGCAAAGAATAAGAATGGATAACTAAAAAAACTTTGCTAACCTACTAGTCATCATCGCTCTCACTTACGAACCCCTACTGCACATGACACACGCCCATTTTTAGCGTGTTACACAGCATGTTCAATATTTCTGCGGAGTATAATAATGTTAGTCAGATTTATATATTGTACATGAATTTTTGTAGTTAATATTCTCGTAAACAAATTTTGGACAAAATTCTATCTATTTATCTGAGGAGCTGAGAGAAGAATTCGAGCGTTCAATCGGCTGTGTTTTGAGTGACATCAAGCAGTTAATTTTGAATTGGCACTTGTTATCTATCTAAAATATTTCAATTTATTACATACTCAAAATTGCGCTTCTAAATAAAAATGCCAATGGCCAGCACGGTTTTAACAGCGCACTTAATAATTACAACCCGTAGTAAATAAATAAAAATTCTACGTTATTGCAACCAAAGATATTGCGCAACGAACCTGATGTCAAGATAGGCAATAGATCGTTCGCATATGTCTGATGTGGAGGATCACATTATAAAAAAAGCTGTTAAAAACTACAAAGTAAATATCAATCCAAAAAGCAATACATAAGTACAAGACGTCCAACCCCAACAAGACAAAATTATCCACTTTTAAGACACTAAAATAAGTAATTTAACCCCAATCATATATCATATAGATGTCTCTGTTATATATAAATTGTACAAATCCAGCCTTCGTCCTCAGAAGATGTTAGTCTATCTGCTTCTAGCCTGTAGCTATTTATTATCCATTAAATCATAATATAAATAAACAAAAACTGAAAACCTTAGGTTTATTACGGCCCAGGTTTATAAAAGCGATAATTATAATGCAAAAAACGCACCTTTGGCTTATGTTTAATAGCAAACAAAGGCAGAAAACCACATACACTCAAAGCAGGCAATATTTACAACTTTCTGTCAACGGGTAGTAATATTGTCTATGTTTTTGATATTTTGTAAGTGCAATCATACTTTATAAAGAACTCAAACCTACTTCTAGTAATGCAAAAACTAACTGGTAAGTATTTGAAACGTATGTAGACGAAAAATTTACGATTAAAGATAAGATGATCTAAAGTACGCTATAAATTACTTAATAACAAATATACAAAAATGAGAATGGAACCAAACACCGCAACAACTCAACTGCAAAGTCAACACTAATATTTCTACTGAAATTATGGATAATGTGATAAAAAATTTAATCAATAAAATAACAATATAATACCTGGGTTGGAATAAAATTGCAATCAAACTATTTACCTCCATGCAAATTTAGTTTTTATACATGGCTGCTTAATCTGGGGAGTTATTAAGGGACCAAAGCATTCCAAAGGACTTATGCGATGAAGCCAAAGACTGATAGGGACAAAAGTAAGGCCTTTGCTCGCATTTTATAAGCTACGTTTGCATCAAATTGTAATGAACCGAATCAAGACATGAAGCACTACTTAGAAATTTTATTGCAGCTATCGCTAAGTAAAATAAGTAAAATAATTAGCAAAGTATGGCCTTATACTAAAAAATATCTTAAAACACCCATCTGAGAAACCATTTCGGTATTTTTGTTTAATAAAATTTTTCGTCTGACTTATTGGTTATTGTTTTGAACAAACTTGTCCAAATAATTTTAGTTCTCAAACCAAGAAAGCCTTCTGACCAAATCAAACCTTACCGCTCTATCGGTCTACTTCCCACAATTTCGAATCTGTTGGAAAAATCAATACTAAATCATATACATAAAGGTGAGTTTTAAATTGCAAGATTGCTAGAACAGTCAACTATTCAATAATGTCACTGACTAACAAAAATAATACGTGGAGCATTCGAAGCCAAAACCTGCTGCAGTGTAGTGTTCGTAAATGTAAGCAATCCATATAGGCTTGTTTTACAAGATGAAGGTCCTTTTGCCGAGTAACACTTATTACTCCGTTCATCTTTGAGAATAATTTCTTTAAAAGTAAATGTATTAATGAAACCTCGCAGATAAAAATAATGCATGCAGGTATTTCCTGAGGCAGTATACTCGAGCACTTCCTGCAGCACAAACAAACCTGGACACCTTCATGGATAACATAGCAATTTTTATATAGGAAAATCTAATCACAGCATTAGAACTACTTCAAAAACACCCCAATCTACTAAACGTGCTGTTAACGAAGTGGAAATTAAAAATTAATAAAGGCAAATCAAGGCATGTTATGTTTACGACAAAACGATTTAACATGTTTTGCTTAACAACGCACGAATCCCCCAGGAAAAACTTGCTACTGAAACGATGGTATTTGCTTTTGTAGAAAATTCAGTACTCGTAATTAAAAATAAACTATTACTAGACAATAACAAAGCATTTCGGAGTAAAACAAAACAATATTTTTACTATCCCTTTTTATGTTAGTACCAATAGCACTTAGATAAAATCATTTTATAAATTTTACACATTAATGATGTTTAAAATAATAATCAATAGTAAAACTTTAGCAACTAAATTATTAACAATTTTTTTTATTTTACAAGGCTTTTAAAGTACAGTATCTGTATTTGTTTAGCAATTAAACATGATTTGAATAAAACGAATTGATCTTTATATTTATTAGCAAACATATTTTGTGCTTATTTATATACATTGTCTCGAAAGTTTTAAACTATATAATATCAAAAATTACAATTTCAATGACAAATCTAAATAATTTAGTTAATAAAAATGATATAAAACACAAGAAACATTGTACGTAGCCTCAATTCCTTTAAAGCAGACAGCTTGTGATTGTTTACTTCAATGCTGTTTCCATTGTTTGAAATATTCTGGAAAGTTTTGTGTTGCTATTGCGATAAATGCCTCGTATTTGCTTGAAATCGCTTTTCTTTCATAGGTAATCTATATTTTGGGATCACAATATAATAGAATATTTGAATTTAATTTTTAGTTCTCGGATTGTCAGTTGCCGACCTTTGTTAATTATAGCCTGCATATGTTCAACACTTTGCGGCTTCTAGCCATATTTAAAACGTTTTCTACTGTGAGTTTATTTGTAGTATACATTACATCGTTTCAGAAAGCCCTGTGAATCATTTGAACGATGTTTGTGGACGCACCATCCAACTTCGCACAAAATTTGGTGCAGATTCTCTGCGACGTTCGCATACTACACATATGCTCATTCGTAGACAACATTAGCACATGCGTATTACACTCTACTCTTATCGACTGCCAGATTAAATAGTAGCTGAACAAACTATGATATTTTTACTGTATTAAAATTGGTTTATTATTTTCGGAATGGACCTCAAACTTTCCTTGTTAATATTAAATGATTCAAGTGTAAATAATATCTACAGCGCAAGAAAATTAGTTTTTGAATATTTTATTTTTACAAAACGGTCATAATTAATGTTAGGTTACTTCCTGTGACACATATGCCCCAGTAATATTCTATGAAAAATACTTTTGTTTTAGCAAAAATTTTTAATTATTATACAAATATGTGGAAAAGAAAACATTTATTTAAAATTAAAAAAGCTTCAATAATTTGCAAATAACTTTGATTTGAATCTGAAGATAAGTCACTAAAAGAAATATAGAAAACGTTGAATATTAGTCTACTAGATCAAGCTCTAACTCAAAAAAGTTTTCCTCAGCTGACAGTAGTCGTACAGAAAATATATGTATTGGTACACCAAACATTATTAATATTTCTTAACACATTGCCTGCCGAGGTGTCATCAGAGAATTAACGCTGTGGGCCAAACTGTTATTTTATATTATTTATTTGTATTTTGGACTGAAATTAACTATTTCTAGGCCTTTGTGTTTTATTTTTTTAGTTATTTTGTTTGACTTTTTTGGTGTCTTTCGTTTATGAAAGACATGACCCTGTAGGAAAAAATGTATTTTTTCTGTCTGAGGCAGAATATTTCAAATATGTGTGACGCATTTTATTCATTGATTTCTCTTTATTTGCAGATTTTGATAGCTGAAAATTGAAATACTGTTTTCCAAAAGTGAACCGTATTCTCGAAATTATCTCCAAACGTCGTCGAATTTTAACCCAGGCAGAACTGGAGAAGATAATATCTGAAATTCACCTCGATAAAAAGATGTGTCAGATTTTGATTGAGATGACTCTTCGAGGGATCCCTATTTCACCCAGACAACACAGTTGACTCAATTTAGTCATCTGATAAAGAGGTAGAAGTAGAAGCATATAAAAACATTGCAGACGTTCTTCAAGGTTTAGCCTCGCTGAAGATGATGACGAAAATCAAGAAGATGTAGAAATGCCGGTTTCAAGTGTTTGGAGTGAATATGTTGGAAGACCCGCTTGATGCATTTTGCTATCTTGTCGATGACGAGATTATTGATATTATTGTTACCGAAAAGATTCGCCACTCAAACCATAGAATCCGAAGAGTTTAAAAAATATTCTAGAATAAAGAAATGGGTGCCTACTTGTCTAGAAGCTTGGTTCGACTAGGATCATTAATTAATCATTGGACAACTAAGGGAATTTATCGATTAGATCTTCCTAGATCAATTATGGCACGTAACAGATATCAGTTGTTACTATGCTTATTGCACTTGAAAAACAACAAGACAATTCAAGGATGCGAACGCCTAGGAAAAACTCAACCTTTGATTGACACATTACAAAATAAATTTTAGTCCTAAGCCAAAATTTTTTTCATTATGTTTCGATGAGAAACATAAATAAACTTTTTTCCTCTTTTTTTATGTAGCTACAAATATACTTTTTTCTCTTTTTTATGTAACCATAAGTTTTATACGATCAAGATAAATAAGAAATAATTATCCTATTAGCGAAAACACATAGTTTGTGTACCTTACACCAGCAAACGTTTATCTTTCCATTTTTTCTCGAACCAACATTTATAGTATGTTCGGCAGAGCCACGGTTGAGATTCCCACATTTACGATACACTATGGAGTCATACATATTTGAACGGCATCATCGGGAATAGAAACATACCTGTCTTAAATGAAAGACATAGTACGAAATGTGTTAAGAAGCTTTTGCTACAATAAATTGTAATCGTCTTTAGTAAAAGGTATATTGAAAACGTAAATCAACTTTAAAAAATAAAAAAATGCTGTATTTTTAGTCAGATGTTAGTTACTTTTACTAAAAATTATGTTCTTAAAAAATTCAAAAACAAAATTTCTCAACTATACACTATGTAAATAAAATTAAACCGTCTAAAGTCATATTAAAAAACGTACATCAATGTATTGGCGCCTCAAGGACCGATCTATGATCAACCAAAATGTACTATTTAAATCAATTCAAACAAACTTTCCGTGTGGGGTTATCAGCCTACCGTCGGGCCTCCCTAGGTGGCGGGCTGGGGAACACTTATTGGATATAATGGGTACCGTGAAAATCAAATACCCGGGGCGGGCCAAAACTAGGATAGCAGCGTCTGACTCCAGCGGGGCAGCTGCAAACAGCGTCTGTTCTTGGGGTTAGGAGTGCATGAGTTAACCCAGAGTAGTTAACGGGAAACCACTCTGGATAATTGCTTTAGGTAATACTTCTTCAGGATATTACTATAAAGAGAAATCAAGACATGTAGGCCCCTAGTTCCGGGTAGATGGGCAAAGGGTCCAAAGAATTTCCCGGCTCAAAATAGTGAATTCCAATCTGAAAATTGCGACATGGCACGTGCAAAGCTAATTAGTGGCAGGAAAACTAGATAACACGATGCTGAGAATGAAGAGATTTAATATCAACATACTATAAATAAGCGAACTAAGACGGCCAGACATACGTATATGTGTCAGAGAGAATGAAAAGCTATATTACTCACAAAGCAATAAAAATGATCCATATTATCAAAATGATGTAGCAGTATTTGTGGAACTGGAATATACCAAATACGTTAAAAATTTTATTCCAATGTTAGATAGATTTATGTTGCTACAGCTACGAGATCGGCCCTTTAATATAAACATTTTACAAGTGTACGCTCTGAAGGCAGATAAACTTTATGATAAAGAAGCAGAACAGTTGTAAGACAATATAGAGAAGGTATTGTAAGCGACAAAAAGTCCTTTTACAACTTTAATTATAAATGGTTTCAATGCCAAAGTAGGATAAAAACGACAAGAAGATTCAGTTGGGAACTATGACTTGGAAGAGAATAATAAGTGGGAGTAATTAGTTTTTCCAAGAACAACAGATGACAAATGCAAATACTTTGTATAAATTTTATAATAAGAGATTATACACGTGGATAATCCGTTAGATAATGAGAGAAATAGACAACCCATAACAAATGTATCATTTAGGTCGAAAAGAATTATTAAAAAGAAACGATATCTACTAATAGAAGTAAACAAAATGAAAAATAATAACGCCAAGAGAAAACTACAACCAAGATCAACAAAGAGCAAGATAAGCTTAAATTACACGTATTACATAGAAGTAAAGGCACTATAGTAAGATCTTAAGAACATTATACAAAAAGTTTGTAAAGAAAATCTTAAACCAAATAGAAAAATAAAAAAAACTGAATGAACAAGCATATTCCAAAATTGATGGATAAAGCCAGGAAATTTAAACGCAATAATATTGGCTATAAAAGAAAACAGCGGAAAGTGAAGAGAAAAACAAGGATAGCAAAGGAGAAATGGACCAGAGAAAAATGTGAAGAAATGGAGGAACTTACCAAAAAGACGACATAAGCGGAATACACAAAAAGTTAAAAGAAATAGCGGGATTAAAAGAAACGCACACAATGCTGGTTAACAAACGGTGATAACACACCAGTGAAGTAACAAATAAACAAAACATTTGGTTAAATTAATCTAAGAATTATTTTAAGACGATTATACTGACATTCACATAAAAGCGGAAAAGTTGGAAGGTTCACAGAGCTGGAACATGCACTGAAAATATCAAATAATGACAGGGCAACAGGAACAGACAAAATTCCTAAGAACATTTTTCATTTTATAAATGGAGAATATAATAATAAAGTAGCAGAATTATGTAATAAGATATATGACTTTGGTGAACTGCCAGAATATTGGTTAAAGTTAGTATTCATTCCTACATAAAAAAATCCGTTGTCAGAAAATTTAACCATTACCAATTAATTAGCGTAATGAAGATCTTTCTACGAGTAATACATGCTCAAATTACACAAAAAAGTAAAGAACATTTGGGTTCAGGAATAGCTTCAGTATACGTGAAGCATTATTGGCTTCTTTTACAAAAATGACAAAACCAACAAAAATACGTGTTTGCTTGTTTCACTGATTATTAAAAAGCTTTTAACAAAATAAGACATACAAAGCTGATAGAATTACTAAAAACAGATGCAGTAGACAAAAAAGATTTTTGAATTATCAAACACCGACATTGAGACCAAAGAGCATCAATACGACTAGAAGAAGCATTGATAAACAAATGAAAATTGGTATAGAAGTGCGACAGGGCTGCATTCTTTCCCCTTGTTGTTCAATTTATATTTTGATATTATATTTAAGGCAGCAATAGACGGTGAAGAATCGGGCGTGAAGATTAATGGTATCGATTAACGACATTAGATATGCGGATGATAAAGTGTTGTTAACAAATACTATTAAAGTTTTACAAAGACTCCTAAACAAGGTTTATTCACACAGTACCGACATGGGTTGATAGAACTAAATTTATAGTGTTCAGTCAATTTCCACATAAATAATAATTAAATAGAAATAGTTAGTGTTTTTAAATATCTAGGCTGTAATCTTGTAGAGGACTTTAATTCAGATAGTAAAATTAAGAAAAGAATATAGCTTGCACTGACTTTAATTCTATGAAAAGAGCATTATGTAATAATGTACCGAATCTGAAACTTCGACAAGGCATTAGAAAATGCTATATATGGTCAGTATTGTTATATAGAATAGAATTGAACCCGATAAATAGAACCGAGACGTTCGAAATGTGGTTACACAGAAAAATGCTAATTATTCTATGGACTGATCATGCGTCAAATGAACAAGTGTTAAGGAGAGCTAAGAGGGACAGAGAATTAATTACCATCATTAAATAAAAGAAAATAGCTTACCTGAGTTGTCTATTGCAAGGAGAAAAATATCAAGTGCTACAACTAATGAAGAAAGGATAAATGGAAAGTCCTTGAGTAATTACAAGAAAGCGAATGTCATAGATGAAGAATATAAGAGACTGGACAGATTTAAGAACTATAAATAAATTTTGGTGCGGAGCAGGCTGTGAAGCATGGACCACAGTGATCGCTAACGTCTAGAAACTGGATATAGAACTTAAAAAAAGGAAAAAATAAAAATAAATTCCGAGTATAGGACAAAACATATATTATAAAATTTGAAGGAAAGTTAAAAATAGTTGAAAATCAATAAAGTATGTTTGCTATTAGATTAAAATGCATTAAAAATATTATTTTTCCCTGTAACTGCAATATCTTAGTTATAAAAAAGTCATAAACAGTAGCGCCCGCTTCTCAAATTTTCTAGATTGTAAAATTCGCTTAGTTAACCCCAACTTGTTCACATTTGTTATGTTTGAACTTTAGGCTGCAAAACCAGACACCGTTCACTGTCTAACACAAAATTATAAACAACTAGGAGAAACGCATAAATCTGCTACTAACAGACACTTGCCTAATTAAATTAAATGAGTTAGTTAACAAGGAATTTCATGGTGTTGTTCTGCTCCGATCGTTATCAAATTTGGTATACAGTATGATATGACTGAGGGATGAATACATGTTATTGCTTTTTGCTGTATGACCCAAGACAGACGAGATAAGAAAGGACAAAATGACGAAACATCATCAAGATCGCCAACCCCGTAAATGTTCACATGATCAAATATTCCTTCTTTAAGGCTGGATACATACTAGAGAGACCTCCCCAATTTGAAACTCCTGCCACTGTTTGTTTCCCAAGAACCTTCGAAAATTGTCAGAAGGACATCGAGGGCGAGCGATGCAATGCATTATTCTTCATCAGATGTGCTCGTTGTCAAATGTATCTTTGTGTTCAACACTTTTTTACAGTTCACACTAATGATATCTCTCATATGCATTATTGTTAAGCGGTAAACTTTCATACTTCATATCTCTAAAGTTGTGAGTCACACAGCAAAAAGCAATAACATGTATTCATCCCTCAGTCATATCATACTGTATACCAAATTTGATAACGATCGGAGCAGAACAACTCCATGACATTCCTTGTAATTTAACAAATTATGGATCCAGTGTGTGTTAACTCAGTTGACTACAGTAAATAACATATTTTTACATTTCGCGTTTTTTAAAATTATTTTTAGGGTTTCTTGGTTTTTGCTGTGTGTCTGTGAATGAAAACTACCTAATGAAATGCAATAGCAGTTTCGGGCCATTCGGAAAGCGTACGAGGGGTAAGTTTAATGGATATACCCAAATGGTGAAATAGTCTGACGAGGCAGTGCAAGCTGAATTATCGCTCCAAAAAATTAATATGAAGGAAAACTCGTGCAGGTTGTGTCATGAAGCAGAGAACACCTTATTAAAATTCAGTTATACAATGAGTAACAGCTTTTTGTAATAAATTTTACTTTGTTTAACCCTTTACCATTTCCTTAAATAATATTGATTTGAATAAATATCATTAGTCACGTGTAGATTTTTTATAAGCATATGTGGGGTCAAAAATAGAGTAAAAAACCATACTACTTTTACGTTCTTGAACTGTCACTCAACATTTCTAATTTTTCTTTTTGTTATTATTCCTTGTTTTAAATATTTGTTTACATTAAGAAAAAACCGTGCGCCGTCTGAAGCTTTAGCTTAACTTATCATCAGATCTTGTGCAACTTACTTGGGTTTGTTTATCATGTCTCGTTTCGAATTTTTGCAGTCAATAGCCCGTGGTAGGCCTCTCTGTAGAAATTTATTCAAGTATTTTTACTTTACACCATGAAAAGATACCAGGACGTAACATTGCAAAAACTTTAAATATTACGGTGAATCTTACACTACAATGCTACAGAGGGACAGGAAGTTTTAGAGATCGCTATCACTCTGGGTTATCACGAGCAACATCTGATGCAGAGGGTCAGTTCATCAGAATGACGAGTAAGCGTAATAGAATATTAACTGCTCGAGATACTACTAAGGAGTTTAACCGGGGACGTGATAAAATAATATCAGCCAACACAATAAAATGGCGTCTTCAGGAGGGTAATCTTCATTGTGGTACTGCGACCAGAAAGCCAATGTTATGGCGTGGTAATAAAGCTAAAAGGTTTTAGTGGACGCAAAAGTAAAGTTCTTGGACAACTGAATAGTGGAAAAACGTAACATGGACCGACTAACCTAATTTTGAAATTTTTAGTCCAAAATGTCGGTCTAAGACTAAAAGATGATCTAAGACTTTATAGTTTTGACTGTAAAGTACAAAGGTGGATCTGCTTAGCATGCGGGTGCTTCTTTTTGGCTGGTGTAGGGACTCAATAAAAGTCAGTGGCATTGAAAGAAAAGAATGTAAAAAACAGAAAACGCCATACCATCTGGGTTCCGATTATTCGTGAAGGGATTTGTGATGATGCCAGGCAACATACTTCAAAGCTTTGTAAGGACTATCTAGCAAACCAAGAAGAACAAAAAATGCTCAAAATGATGACATGGCCACCACAGAGTCCAGTCCTGAGCTCCATAAAGTTGCTATGGGATGAGCTGGACAGAAGAGTAAAATTGAGCATCCGACGTCCAAAAATCAACTTTGAGGTCTTTTTCAAAGTGTCTGGAAATATATACCACTCAATAAATTAAAAAAATTAACCGAAAGAATGTCTATAAATGTAACGGCAGTATTAAATTTAGAGTGTGGCTTTTTTGATGAAGGAAATGTTCAATATTCAAGTTAATTTTTTCCAGTGTTTCGATCAATATTTGTTTTCTTAAATGTTGCGTGGTAATACGTTATATCATAAATTGTTTTGTTATATTAAAGTGTATAAATTAATTTCTTATATATTATCTATACTTTCCATAAGCAACCGCCAAAATGTTCTAGTGGTTGAGGCTGGTTACGCTGCAGACGGACCCAGGTTTTATTTCCGGAGCTTTCTGATATTTGTTGGGTAGCCTAGTCAGTCACTAAAAATAATTGAGTACCTGGGTAGTACTTGAACAAGAGGTAACAATGGCGGTCTTTTAGGCGCGGTCCTTGCCACATTGCCCCGCATCAGAGATGATGCGCGACGACGGGGCAAACAGAGCAAACATATTAGAGCCTTAACACCTCATTTCGCGGGTTGTGCTTCCACGCGGGGCGTTGGAGCCTTACCATATTATTATTACTTTACATGAGCGGTAGTATGTGTACAATCTAACTGACTGAAAAGGAGCTATTGCCATTTAATAATTTACCTAGAATTTCTATCAACTTCATGAGGTTTGTTATTTTATCCAATGTACCAAATCTGTGTTTAGCTTTTTTTATATTAATTTACATTTAAAAAGGTAGTGAAAATTAAAATCAGGAAACTTCTATTATTATAACAAAACCAAACGTTCAACAGTTTCGAGAGATTAACAAAAGTAACTCTCTAACAAAATTATTGTTAGATTATTGGACTTTTTAAAAATATTGTTTGTGACACAGATCCGAGGTTTGCCAAACTACGTTACTTTAATTTTAATTTTATAAGGAACTTTGTATCAATTTGACTCTAATGAAGCTTTTATGCATTACATATTGATAGAATAAAATCATTTAAAATTAAAGGTTGTTATACTCACATTCTATTTACTGGAAGAGATTTGAAATTTTTTATAGGAATATTTTAGATAAGAATATAACATTGAAGAGACAATAATACACAAATTGACATTGGAATATATTGCATATGCTTAACTAACTATATTTCTTAATAATTTAAAGACATACGTAAATTTATAATTGTAATTATTAGCTACTAGGCATTACTCAATGGGGCAGATAACATAAAATTTAATAACTTAGTAAAGACATATTTAAAAAATTAAAAATATGTTAGCTTAAACCTAATAAACAGTTTAAGCTTATATTTTTATGCAGATTCTATATTTTCAAATCCACAACAGTCATTATACGTATAACAGTTCCAATAATATTTTATAAAGGTCTTTAATTTTACGTTTATGCTGAGCAATATTGAGTGAGATGGTTAACATATAGCTTTCATATCTATACAAGAATGACATGACAGTCTTATCGACTGAAAAATGTCATTGTATCTGTATATACCATAACAAATACGTAATTCTCTTACAAAGATCACAGATATTTGGGACTGTGTGATGTTATCTCATCTTACTGGGATCTTTTTTTCTACTAAACAACGAATTTTTAGTTTCTTATTTTTTCTGAATTATTTCTCTAGAATTTCTTTTTTTTAGAGTCATAATTGTAATGCTAGTAGAAATTTACTTCTAGGACGTCACGTTTTGAAAATACATTAACTCGAAGAGTTAATCAAATATTTTTTGCACAATAAATAAGTTATCACAACTAAATAGTTTTTCTCTGCATCTTACTTTTGCACTTAGTTCAAAACGTTTTTGATATCAGTATTCAGCAGTATTAGGCAAGTATTGTGCTGTTCCACTTTTCTTGGTAACGTTTTCAACAGCAACAATATTTTGGTGGAACCGTTCTCCATTTTGATCACTATCATCCCCAAGATTCGGAGAGAAAAAGTGCAAATGCGAATCCAAAAAGTGCATCTTCAGACTCATGTTATAAATCCAATGCTTGATGGCTCTCCAAGAGTTGACCGACGTTGTTTTTGTGATTGTCAGATTTTTATATTCTAAAAAGTTTTGTTAGTGCCTCCACTGCGTTTGAAGCAATCCGTTCAAAGTCGGTTAGAATTTTTTCAAATGCTACATCTTGCCATAAAAGATTAATTTCAGGTCCTACAAATATATCCTCTCCGAGTTTTGTATCGCTTAAATCGGGAAGTTTAAAATATTGAAACCGTGTTTTTTTATTATTTATCCAACCCAATTTTATATACAACTGTGGAAAAAATTAATTATTCAATAGGAGTTGTTTGGCTACAAATATGCTGTTCTTTATTGGACATTGTTTAACAACAACTTATAAATAAAACAGTAATGCTTGGTGCATTCAAGTTGCAAAGCAACTAAAACTACCACAACTTGTAAATAGGCCCTGATATACCATTTATACTTTCTGTAATTAATTTTATCAAGAAGGCCTGCCATATTTTCATAGAATTCCTTCATGTGAACAGTATGCTCAACAGGAACTAAAGGGTAAATATTTTCTATGTGTAAAAGACCAGCTTATAGACTCGGTTTCAAAGAATCAGTAAAAAGACGCCATACTCCTACCTTGTGATTATAATCTAATGCAAGATCAACTGGTTAATCTCCTTGCAAAAGAAAAATAGTCGTGCGATTTTTCTATTTTCAGTGTAATATTTTGATTATCCTACTGAATTGCTAATTTTCCACAAATATAACAAAACCTATTTGTGTCACTTATTCAATTGTCAGAAATTGTGAATATTAAAAGTAGTAGATAGCAACAAACCGACCAAATTTAATTTAAATAAGCTTTTTTATGTATCTGAATAATTGCATGTTTATTATGTACTATATATAATTGGTTTAAAAAATAGGTATGGTTTAGGGTTTCGACGTAAGAAATATGACAAGACTAGTTCAGGCTTGTTCAAGCAAGTCAGATAGAACCGGATTTTTTCCTGGATATAACATTTATATTATAAAAAAGAACAAATTATATATTTTATGCAAACATTTTTACTGAAACACACGTAACAGAATGTAGGACAAGTCATTGTTGACTAGTGTTATTCATCCCAAAATCTGATTAACTCTGGTGTAAAAAAATTTAGATTATGTAAAAGCAATAGACTAGAATTTGTCGTCCTCATAAAAGTAAAAACCAAAAATGTTAAAAGACAATATTGGACATCATGTAATCTTTATACTGTGGAACAGCTTTTGATGCAGTAAACATTTTGCTTATTAACAAAAGCTGTATAAATACATATGTCTAACAACAAACAGATTGTGAATAAGGTTATTGTTATGCTCTAAATGATTTAACAATTAAAATTTGTATAACTAACGCGACCATCACGCTTCAGCAAATACACTAGCTGTATTTTTAGTCAGTAAAAATGTAAGTATTATTTTAAAATGCATCATACGCTCCCGTTCTAAATAATTAATAAAGCTGCAAGGTAACGTGCAGAATGTTGTAGACTACGATCGATGATGGTCCTCACGTTCACGATGTTTGCTGTGTACGCGTAGTTCTCTTTGCAGCCGAATCCTTTCTTTCTCTGAAGAGCCAGTTCTCTCAAAGTTCTTGATCTATGTTTAAAGAATCATTTCGATACAACTTAAACAGGATGGAAATAACCGCTGTCTGATCATGATAAAATGTTATAATAAGTTTTAGCAAACGCGTATGTGCACCCGCCCGTGGTCTCCGATTATTAAATTCTGTTATGATTGCTCTGCACCGGTAAGCACATCCAGCTCGTATCTAGCAATGCCAGGTAAAATAAATATTGGAAATTTCTCATTCTCTGCCCTGCTCGTTACAATAACTCAGTACCTTTAAATGTAGCAAACGTAAAAACAAATAAATTCTATCCACATTTAAAGTATATATTGTAACAACGACCTATTTTTATTGAAACACACTTAAACATATTGTCAGTTTTTTCAAAAAGATAAAAGTATTTTGATTTGCTTTTATTAAAATAGTAGTAATATACGTGTATTTTAATATTTTAGACATTTACGATTAATCCTTAGTCAAAAGCGCTTTTTATATTTATATGCACTGTTATATGACATTTATTGTCCTGTTATTAAAAAAATATGTTTCTAAATCAGAAGTTATATGTTTATAAAATTTGATACAAATATTTGTATATCTTTCAACAATAATTTTTTATCTCAAAAATGCAACATGCAATGGTGAAACTAGAAGAGCATTTGAAAAAATTTCTGTTTGAGCATGCAAATAATAAGTGGGGGTAGCAACGCTTGTCCTGTGGCGATATACGCAATAGTTCAGTGGGTAGCGCGAAAAAAAGCAGGTTTTATTGCAGTTTACTCGCCCACTAGATCAATTAAAAATGAACGCTGCCACAGAAAATTACGCCATATGTGAAGTGCGTGAGTAATACGATTTATACGTGCATAAAAGCTTTGGCAGCGAACCTGATAATCTTTAGGGGCCAAACATAATGAGTGAAGATCTCGTACGTAAATATTGTCGCATGCTTAAAGATAGGCACTTAAATGTGTGATGAAGCAAGTGATCAGCGATGTAGGAAATTGACAAAAAGGTCCGTTATGTATACGAAAGACTAGCTTGTGTGGCACAGCTGTGAGGAAGGTATTACGTTTAAAGTTGCTGTTACAGAGTAGCTTCGGTCCCAAACGGGAGTGTTTTTTGTAAAAGGAATTTAAAACATTGTAAGTCGTTATGACAAGTACCTCAATTTGCATGGTAATTACGTCGAAAAGTAATGTACTGTTGTAAGTTTCTGACGTGTTTAATAATGGTTTTGTATTTATGCGTGTCTATTATTAATAACCAAACAGAGGTCTTTTTCCGAATTGCTATCGTACACTATAACAATTAATGATGAATAAAATTTAAGAAAAGACCAATTGAACTTGATATTTTACAATATTTTTCTCATACAGTCGATAGATTTACAAAAATTAAAATACACAATTAAAAAAAATACGTACAGTAAGGTTAGTCTAAATTGTTAATAATTTCTTTTTAAAAGATTCAGTATTTTGAAATAAAATTCAAATAAACATCTCTGACGAAAGTAACTAGTTTCAAATATTTAACATTTTCCGCGATCTCTGCTTTCATTCTCTCTAACAGTCCGTGCAATATTTTTCAGTAACAGTTTTCTATTTTTCAAGGCAATAATAAGAAATTTTCTTTGTTCCAAAAAATTACTATTTTTTAAGAGATGGTACGAATTTTGTATTTCTGATTGAGCACGTCCAGTGTATTGTGTAGATTGCTATTTTGCCTATAGAATATGGTCGCAAAATATCTAAAAATATATTTTATAAACGTACCAAGAAAACTTCTGATTTCGTATACAAATTTTCTTTTGAGTTTTTCTTTATATAAAATTTCGTATCCACAAGAAAACTAAACTCCCTTAGCTGATACAACCGTAGTTTTTACTGGTTTGCACACTTCTACTTGTTTGTGGGCCAAAAGAACTTTGTCGATGATATATGGCTTACGATGTTCTGGGGCACATAAATTCGTTTACCCCAAGTCGAATGGTTTCATAGAAAGATCTTCTTCCCTGTTTTCCCTGTTGTTCAAAAAAATTTCTAAATATAATAATTTTTAATGTTATCGGATTCGCACTGTAACTCAAAATACTTGTGTTTCAATAAATAAAAAATAAATTGTTTAAAGCTAGATGGACTATTTTAAAACAATATGTCTAATGTGTTGAAATGTTTTAGCCTGCGCCCGTGGATATTAATCGTTCGGTAGATTTATAAAGCGAAATGATGAGACGTAGCTTTATATTTTGAAGACATATTTACTATATTTTGCTACCTACTCGTTAAACAAAGGCACTTTCAGATCTTGGCGAATTTTGGCAGTTGAGATTTAAAATGAAAAACATGCTATTATACTAAGTGCTTCTGGTTGGGTGTACTTTAGAATTTTAACTGGACGAAATTAATTTTAGTGTTGTACAGTAACAGCTTGTTGTATAACGAGGGTTTGGAGTCATGTTTTAACAGCCAAGGGTACTTTTTGGATACTACTTGTTTATGTTTGACCCATCTAGGGTGCGTATTTTACATTGTCTGCCCTTCATAAAACCCGAGTTACATTTCTACTCTTAGTAAAGTTTATAATAATGGATATTAAGTTATTAATTTTTATGTGCTATTATGAATTAATTTAGCGCTTGATTTAAGTACTGTTACACACGGTGAGGTGCCGCCACCAAATGCCAATCTGTGGCTAAAATATCTTTATTATCAGTGAACGTTGCCATAGCAATGTTTATTGTATGCTAGAAGATTAGATATAAAACAATAGGATCATCACCAGGCACGTCTGTTTTGATGGGAATTTAAGTTTTTTGTTTCATTCTTAAGCTTTACCTGAAAATATAGTACTTCTAGGTAGGATTTAGAGACGGCCTAATACATACAAGGAAGAATCCTAGTTATCTTTTAGAATACATGGTTTGTCGGTAAAGTATCGGAAATAATTTATCTAGCCAATCAGAAGGGCTAGATGGAGATCTTAGACAAAGAATGCGACCCGGCTCGGTTGCCCCCAAACCTTAAAAGAGTGACTTTCGCGCTACCCGCAAATCTTGTTTTGGTGATGCGTTACGGACGCGACATGCAGCGTACATTAGAATAATGTTATGCAGTACAGTTATGTGTCAAATTCGAAAAATTGGGCATTTAAACTTTGAACTTGAAAAGAGAAGCCTACGGGAAGGATACTATGTCAAAAACGAGGACTTTGGACGCCACAAGATATTTCGTAAGAAAAAGAAAAGTCGTGAAAGATAAAAAACACAAAAAGCGTCGGCCCGTTAATGAACCGTAGTAATGAAAATTTAGTGAAATAATTTTTGGACTCTGATCGGCGTTCAAGTGTTCGATTGATAGCCCAGGAAGCTGTAGTGCATGACTTTTGACCAAGCACAACTTGGCAACGTTGCCCCAATTGCTATATCGCCTGGATTTTGCCCTGCTTAACTTCTTTCTAATCCCAAAACTCAAATTTAGCCTGAAAGGAACCCGTTTTGAGTCGGTAGAGACGGTCAAAACCACCGCGACCAAAGTCATAAACAGCATTTTAGTTTCTGCATTCCAGGAAGTCTTTAAAGCGTGACAAGCACACTAGAAACATTATGTAGATCCAGAAAAAAACTATTTTGAAAGATTTTAAAGAAATAAGCAATTAATTCCAATACATTTTTCGATACTTTTCGGGTAAACCTTGTAACATATATTTTATCAAAAGTCTAGTTTACAGCCACTGAAAACACCGACTATTCTCTGTGGAAAGCAGTTAGAAAACTCAAAAGGCCAATAGTTCACATACCACCTATCACCAAATCAAACGGCTAATTAGCTTGTACTAGTAAGGATAAAGCTGAAACGTTTGCGGACCACCTAGTCAACGCATTCCAACCATACCCTAGCCAGTGTCCGGAGGAAGATACTAAAATAAACAACTTTCTGGAATCTCCATTACAAATGAGCTTACCGATTAAACCAGTCAAGCGCTGGGAAGTACAAGAAGTAATTAGAAAAGAAATCAACATCAAGAAAGCATCAGGCTTTGACCTTATCATTGGAAAAATTCTCCAGCAGCTACCTGAAACCGGACTACGAGCAATCACTCAACTATACAATGCTATCCTCTCCAACAGATACTATCCAAGCGCTTAGAAAGTAGCACAGGTCACAATGATTCAGAAACCTGGAAAGCCACCCACTGATCCTGCTTCCTATCGTCCAATCAGCCTCCTGCCTATACTAGCAAAAGTCTATGAAAAATTGTTCTTAAAACGCCTTCAACCAATCCTAGATGATTTAGAATTGACACCCAAGCACCAGTTCGGTTTTTGACACTCACATGCAACTATCGAACAAATACATCGACTTGTAGATCAAATTCATACCGACCTAGATAAATATCGATATTGCTCCGCTGTGTTTCTAGATATTTCACAAGCGTTCGATAAAGTATGGCACTTGGGTCTCTTCTATAAATTAAAAAAATATCTACCATACCAATACTATGAAATACTAAAGTCTTACTTAACGGATCGATATTACTTCGTTAATTATCAAGCTGAACACACGAACATCCACCCAATACTATAAGGAGTCCCCCAAGGCAGCGTGCTAGGACCTATCCTTTACTTACCCTTCACAGCTGACTTACCAACTACAAGCCTAACTACAACCGCTACTTTTGCTGACGATACGGCAATTCTAGCTTCGCACCTAAATCCGAATACTGCAACTTCCAACCTGCAAACCGCTCTGAATAAATTGCAGCAACGGCTCAAGGTATGGAGAATCTCGGTAAACGAAACCAAATCCCAACATGTAACGTTCACCATGAACCGTGATAACTGTCCACCGATCTCACTTAACGGACAACAAATAAAACACGCAGACGCTTGACCTGGAGAACCCACATATTTAATAAACGCAAACAGCTAGGGATATAATACGGGAAACTTTACTGGATGATTGGAAGAAACTCTGTACTCTCGCTAGAAAATAAGCTATTGCTCTATAAGATGATTCTGAAACCAATATGGACCTATGGTCTCTCACTTTGGGGAACTGCTAGCAACACCAACCTGGCCATCATCGAGAGGTTCCAGAATAAAGTGCTTCGAGCTGTAGTTAATGCACCGTGGTATGTGCCGAACAAAGTGATTTTAAGTGACTTAAGTGTTCCAACCATTAAAGAAGAAATAGGGAAAATTGCCCAAAAATACAAAGACCGATTAACAGCACACCCTAACGACCTTGTACATTCTCTAATGAACGAACCAGATCGTCCAAAACGCCTAAAGCGTTTTAAATCAAACGAACTATCAACGCGTTTCAATGCTGTTCTTGAACATTAAGCTATTCCAGTGCCATTCCATTAGTTTATAAATTAGTTAATTACTTAAAGTACCTTCAATTCAAATCATTCGCTAGCAGTATAGAATAGTGTATTAATTATAGGGGGGCTTACTGGAGCCTGACCCTGCATGTCCATTAGCATGTTTGTGCTCATTGCTTATAATATATACACACCAACTACTTATTGTTCATAGTATAATTAGGACAGATTGTAAATAAAGGGGTTAAAATAAAAAAAAGTCTAGTTCACGCCAAAAATACACTAACAGGGTTTTTATTCTAAAATAACATTTATAGTGTTTGCTACATAATTGACGTGTTCTCTAGTAAAATTGTTAAATCAAAACCGGAGTCAAAGGTCAGAATAGAAACTTGAGGAGTTTCGATAGAAGTTTTTCGAATACTTTTAATTTTATAGGTAACACGTTAAATGGTTAGTAAAATTTGGTTTACTAAGAAATTTACGTAGCTCGGGGCTAAAATTACTTGTAGAAACTTACGCTAAATGAGAAAAAATCTCATTATCAAAATAGAATTGAAGTAGTAGCAATTAGGTTATAACCTACATTTGGTAGCTCGTTGAGGATATGTTCATATTCATATCATGGCAAGTTTCTATTTATCATTTAAATTTTTTATATTAAAATAATTCGGACTTTAAGAGTGAAAGCTTAAGTGTTACTTTGAAAAAGGCATTGATAACATTTTTATTCATCTGTATATCTAACAGTACTGATTAAAAGATTTCTTTTAGGAGTTTGGCAAATGTTTCGACATTTTTTTTTAATACTAAGTGCCCCATAATCATCTTTTCTGATAAGCAATTATGCTATTTAGATTGATCATTTGATTTAGTTAGTTTCCAGTGGAAGTAATCGATACTATCGGTAACAGTCACACCTTCCAGGTATGTTTAAACAAACTTATTCTGAATCTTATAGAATAATACTTTGAGCTCTCTCATTTGTTTTAGTCTGTGTCTATTCTTCGATTCTGTCAGATTCTCCGTAATAGTCTTTTGTAAGCGATCTTTGTCTTTATAAGTATTGGGAAATTTAAGAATTTTTTGTTGTAGGGAGTTCTAAAATTGCGTCATTATAAGCAGCTATTTGAATAGCACAACTAAAATTTTTAACAGAACTTTTGAAATCTTTTTATTTAGGTACTCTGATAAAATACTTTAAACTGCAAACAAGTTAAGCAGCTTAAACAATTTTTTCTGGTAAGTAGGTTAACATATTGATAAATATCCAAGAAACTTTGCTGCGTAACTTTGTTTAGAATTTTCTCACAGAAAATAGTTTAACAAGATTTTCAGTTGTCGTGCAACGCAATGTAAGGACCTCTAAATAGGATTTTATGTCCTAAAATGATAAGCGGGTAGTTTGCGTAAATTAATGTTTTAAGGCTTTTAGTTTTAATTTTAGTACTAGCTAGTAAATTAATATAGAGGAAGGGCATTCTAATTTTCCTGAATCAAATTGCGTTACTAGTACTTCGTGAAGACATCTTGAAATTTTCTTTAAAGTAAATACTTATATGTTGGTATGCAGGTATACAAATCTATGTAGGTTACTGTTTAATATCAGATAGTATTTTCTTAAATTTACCTGTTGCTTGATTTGATTATGGAATTTTCTTTTTTAGCAATCCTTTGATTTTCTATTATTAGATGCTATAGGCTGGCCAGTAAGTTTCTTGCCAAATTTAGTTGCTGTTGCTATAAAATCATCTTTAGTTTTCAATATATTTAATAATATCTATGGATAGTGTTTTACCTATTATTTTTCTAATATGTCCCAATTGTGTGTTTACACACAAAAGACCAACATATAGGTGTATTTAGTGTTACAATAAATAGAGAATAATCAGCTCATAAGTCAACCTTCAAGTAGTTTAAGTTAATTTCTTTAACCTCACAAAGTTGAGTAAAATACGTAGAGCAGTACACAGATTAGAGAGATTAGTCTGAACTTATACAACATTTTTAGCATATAGTTACCTGCTGTTATCACTATATATCTAATAAAATGATGTTTATTATTATTACCTTTGTGACATCGGGCGAAATTGTATTAGCCCTGTCCATCTTTCAAAAACAGTTTTGTTATTTAAAAATGCGATGACATATTCCTGATCAGTTCATAATACTTAAATATGTTCTTAATAATAACAACAATAATAATAATAATAGTAATAATAATAATAATAAAAACACGAGCTTTTTCATAAAAATGTTGTAGAAGTGCGTTACATATTTATATATAGAGATTAATTACGCAATGTAGTAATTTTTAAGGTAGAATATTGTTTTTACTCAGCTAATAAGAATCACTGCTTTTGGCAATGAATACCGTTATTAGATATAATATTGTCTCTATTTGCTCCATTAATTGCTTTAGCTTGGAAGTTTTTTATGCTATTATTGAAAGATTAGTTTTTATAACTTGGGTGTGTGTAAGATTTAGTTTTATTAAATTCTAAGTTGCATCTGCAAGTTTTTTCTTTCAAAGTAAGGGAACATTGTAGATTCCTGTATACACAGTAACCCTTGCAATTTGCTAGAAGACCCCAGTTATATCTAATTAGGCTTACATTAACATTATAAAAGTTTTTTTTTTTTTAATTGAAACAGTACATCAGCAATCAGAATTACAAGAGATTCTATGAGCTAATTTGTTGTTAAAGTTGATTGGCTTAATGAGGTTGGCACCCATTGGTGCTTCCTCGCAGTTTCCTAATCCTATTGATTGAGGATGATGGATTCACAGTGGAGGATTCACGTTAGTTTGTAGGTCCCAAGGCCATTTCCGCTTTAATCGCCGAAAGTTTGGTTGTAACGTAAGTGGTTGTTTAAGGTCGTTTGGATGATATGTAAGTATATCATAGTGTCTGGTTGCCCGTTCCGTAATTACATCACGCACCTATGGTGTGTTGGAGTCGGTATGTAGGGTGAGATTTGTCACGTACCATGGAGCATCCATAAGAGTTCTTATTGTCTTGGATTGGAATCTCTGGATTATGTCTACGTTAGAATAGCTAGAGCAGCCCCACAGCTCACATCCATATGTCCAAATAGGACGTAAGATGGTTTTATATATAAGGAGTTTACTCTCGGTTGCTAAAGGTGATTTCCGACCTATTAGCCAGTACATTTATGTGTTGTTTCCAAGTTAGCCTTTTGTCCCAGTGTAATCCCAGATACGTCACTTCTTCAGATTGTGTTATATCAATGTTGTTTATGGTAACAGGAGGGCATATTCTCCTTCGCATTGTAAATGTTATTTGAACTGACTTATTTTCATTCACCTTAATTCGCCATTTGTCTAGCCATTCTTCTATTAAATGTATGTGTTCCTGCAGTAATCTTGTAGCAGCTAAAGGGTCTTCATTGCACGCGAGGATGGCAGTATCATCTGCAAACGTTCCCATTTCAGTGTACGGTGTTATTGGTATATCAGCAGTGAAAAGTAAGTATAGGACTGGGCCCAAAACGCTGCCTTGGGGAACCCCAGCGGTAATTGGCTGTAGTGTCGAGATTTTGTTTCCGAATTTTACTAGGAAATAGCGGTTTGAAAGGTAGGATTGGAAAAGGAGATAATGTTGGTGCGGAAATAATGCTTTTATTTTAGCCAGTAACCCTTTGTGCCACACCTTATCAAAGGCTTGTCGGACGTCCAGGAATACTGCCGTGCAGTACTTCTTACTTTCAAAAGCTTTCTGAATTACGTTAGACATGCGATGGCACTGTTGAATAGTAGAATGATCTCGTCTGAATTCAAATTGGTGCTTTGGGATCCAATCATCCAGTGGTGTGTCTTTATTTAACCAACTTAATATCAGCTTTTCTAGGAGTTAGGCAATTATTGATAACAGGCTAATTGGGCGATAAGATTGCACTTCATTTGGTGGCTTACCAGGTTTCAATATTACTATAATTTGCGCCATCTTTAGTTGCGGCGGCCAGTAAGTTAAGCGCGGAATTGCGTTAAATAATGCTTGTAGTTGTCTTTCCCCAGTTTCTGGTAGCTGTTTAAGGATAGGACCAGTTATGAAGTCGTAGCCTGGTACTTTTTTGTTGCTCAAGAATTTTATCTCCTGACGTAATTCACCGATTTTAAGATCCCGTATTGGGAATGAAAGTTGTAGTGGGGCTTCGAGGAAGGTGTTTACTTCTATATCTATTGTTTCAGAGTTAGGTCTAAATACTTCTGCCATTGTGCCATATTGTGCGAATATGTCAGCTTTTTCTTGGTCAGATCTGGCCCACGTGCCGTCTGTGTTACGTAGCGGCGGTATATGTACCTGTGGCCTCTTGAATCCCTTTGTGGCTTTCCATATACTGTAGTCGTCCTTGGAAAGAGAAGTTACATATTGTTGAAATGTGTCGTTTTTTACTTCGTTCAGTTTTCGTTTAAGTTTATTACTAATTCGATTGTACTTTGTTTTGTCGTTTCTATTATGTGTTCGTTGCCAGACTGCCCTAGCTTTCCTTTTTTCCTTAACCAGCTCCATCACTTCTCTTGAGAAGTTTTGTGAGCTGGGTTTTTGCTTTTCCATGCGCGGCGTAGCATACCATGGTGCGTCTTGTGTAGTACTTAGAAATTTGTTGATTCCACTGTCCAACTCTTCAGTCGTTTTTAGGCTTATATTAAGATCAAGATATTGACCCATATACTCTTTAAAGGCATCCCAATCTGTGCGTCTGTTACATAACATTGGTTTGGCTTCTTTTCTAATTACTGTAGCACTAATAGTAAGTATGACAGGTGTGTGGTCAGATGATAGATCATAACTGGATGTTATGTCTACTTAGTTAGATAAAACTCCTTTAGCAACGAATAAATCTAACAAATCCGGAATTTTGCCAGGGTCCGTTGGCCAGTACGTTGGGCTACTTGCTGAGAAATATGTATAATTATTATCAGTTATGAGTTTATTAAGTTCTCTGCCTTTTGTGGTTATCAGTCTACTGCCCCATCAAGTTATAAATCCTGACCCTAAGGAGTCAAAGAATGGCTGTAGCATGAGTTTGGTTATTTGGTGCCGAGGGGAGCAATATGTTGCCGCTATTGTAATTGGATTTGGTAGTTTATTTACTTCAATCACTGTGGCCTGTAAGAAATTTTCTTCGAATTTTGGTAGTTCGTGATGTGTTATTGATTCACGAATAATAATGACAGTGCCTCCATGTGCCGTACCATCCGGATGTTCGGTGTGGTAAATAAGATAGTGCGGTATTTTTATGTGGGTTCTTACAGTAAAATGGGTTTCTGATATAAGGAGGATATCGATGTTGTTTATACTGAGGAGGATTTCGATTTCTTGTTTTTTTGATTGGAGGCCGTTGGCGTTCCAGAGTGCAATTTTAAGGTATTTGGCCATTATCGAACTAATTTATTTATGACCGTCGTAAGCATGTTCAAAATAATGCTATTTTGTTGTATTAGTTGATTGAACATACATTTGAATTCTTCTAAGAACTGTGTGAGTGTTAGGTCTTGAGGTGATTGAGGTTTATTTGTGTTTGTTTGTTCACAGTTAGTATTTGGCATTTTCCAGTAGTTCTTCACTGGCAAGGCAGGAAAGTTTTGTGGATTTGTCTTGTAAGAGGCATGTGTGTTTTTTTGTGTTTGGGTGTTCGGTTTTATTTTGTTTTGTAGCTGTTGGTAGATTGAACAGCCCTTGTAGTTTGCGGGATGTGCACCATTGCAGAGTGCACAAGTAGCAGGGGTTTCCCTTGTTTTTTTGCATGTAATAGAATTGTGCGGTCCGCCACATTTAACGCAGGCGTATGGCCTATTACAATATGACTTTGTATGGTTATAGTTTTGGCATCTTGTGCACTGGACCAGGTTCATATTTCTGTGGGGCGGTTCAACATCCAAGGAATGCACATTAAATTTGACTACGTTATCAGCCATACTTTTGGTGGTGTACTGTTCCTGTTCCATAATATGCTTCAAGCTGTTTATAATTTCCTGATAATTGTTAACTCCATGTACGTAGATTGGAGGGGATTTGGGTATTTTATTTGAGTTTTTGTTGGCACCGTTATCTTGATTATTGTTTGTTACGTCTGTAACTTCTGGTAAAATTGAGTATTTGTTAGTTTGTGTTAGATTAAATGATTGTGGTGGATTTTGTGTGTTTTGCAATTTCCTTCTTTTTCTTTTTAGGCTATTAACTTTTTGCCAAGCATTTTTTGTCTGCAATGTTTTCTTCTTCCTCTGCGTCGCTAATAATAATTTCCATTGGTTTTTGTGCCGTGATTTGTTGATGCAATGGTTGGACTTGAGCCGGCATTACAAATTGAGACATTGAAGAGTGACCATATTGATAAGGTTGGAATGTTTGTATTTGTGGCGACATTGAGTAGCTATTGGGCATTTGCTGGCATTGTTCAGGTGTTATTTGTTGTGGGTTGTTATTTGGGATAACTGGGTATTGTTGGTAAAAGGATGCGTTTTGTTGCGTTATTGTTGGGTTGAATTGTTGCGTGGGGTTGTAGCCATTGCGAAATGGCAGCATGCTATTAGTTTTACTTACATGCATGCACTGAATTATGTAGTAAACAATACAAAAATGAAAACAGTTTATTCCAATTAATGCACTGGTTTATCACTGCTCGAGGTTCACTGTACGATAGCGATAACATGCAGCGGGCACGGCTTAGGCATGTGCTCGGCTTGAGCGCTCGAACCGTACTACATTATAAAAGTAGGTGATTATTGGTACATTTGAAGCACCTTTGATTTTAACTGTGGGAGTTTTTCATGCGCTGAAATTTAATATAGTATGGCAACAGACGCTTTACAAAGGACTCTTTACACTATTTTATTTTTTAGTTTTAGTCCTAACCAAACAATCCTTACTATTATAAATATATCTATAATTATTTGCAAGTTTTAATTAAATAGCAATTTATCGCAATGGTTTGCTAGATGTTGATAATGCAATTCTCGTTCGGTTCTTTTAATTTATGTAGACTTCTACTTGAGAGTAGATTTATATTAGCTATTCTAAAGGTATGCCTTTATTTTACTTCAAATTTTTTGTTTGATATCGTTATTATTACATATTTATACAATTTTTAATTTCCTTAATATAATAGCTTTTATATATTCTAACAAACATATTAAGAATTAAATTATTTTGATGACGAGTATAAAAACTGACAGAGGTTTTTAACAAAGTTTTGTGTCTTACCCGCATCTAAATTTACGGATTCTAATAATTTATAGTAAATAGTAGAATAAAAGCAATAATTTGGCCTTTTTAATTTCTTGATTTAGAAAGTCATCTTATTACCAGTTTTCTGACAAACATGTTGCTTATTTTATAATAATTGTAACTAGGAAACTTTAAGCAATTGCTAGTAAATGACATCATTTCTTAAAAATAAGTTTTTAATTTATTGCATTTATAGTTCCTTTCACGATATTGTTACGGAAATTGCGTATGCAAATTATCATTTACGAACTGTTATTGCGAACAATGATAATTTAATGAGACATATTGTGAGTGATAATTTTGGTCTAATTATGTAGGACGAAGCTGTTGATTAATATTGATTGTGTGAGAAATCAATAGTAACATAATATAATGACCTGGTAGGTAAATAAATAAAATGTAAAGCTCAAACGACAAAGGTGTATTGTATTTTTATACAATATAAGTCTCGAAAAATGCTCAAACGTATTATTACTTTCAATACAATTTTAATTCCGTCTTCTATAATAGTGTAGGACAGTAAAATTACTGTCTTAGCTAAATACATTACACTAATTTTTAATACTACATTTCAAGAATAAAACGACAACAAAATTCTAAGTAAAATGATATATTGGACTGTATCTATTTGTTTTATGTTAAATCTTAATTAGTTATAAAAAATAGTAATAAACAATGTATCTGGGAATAATATATTAAACCTTTTCATAAAAGAATTTAAATTGCTTTTAATTATTTGTTATTTAAATTGTTCATTTAAAATAAGTTACAAGGCACTTTTAAAATGTGATAACATGGTGTGTTGCTTGCGCAATTTTACATTTTTTATTTTTCGACTATTTAACTAAATTTGCACAATTTTCTATTGATTCCACCCTACAAAATTCTTAATTCCATAGTCCTTGATACTACGTCACTACCACGACCAACTCACCAATTAGTAAAGATGCTATACAGAGAAGAACACAGTTATGTTGAAATTACAGAGTCGTCGAAGTAAACCCTTGTTTTTAGGGGTTGTATTGAGGGAAAGACGAAAGAGAACGTAGAACTATTGACACAATGAATAGAGACTACAACCTCTGAGCTACTATATTCAAATCATTCCCCACCGAAAAATTGCCTACAGAAATTATTGAGTGGTTTTGCTGCAGAAAGAGCTAAGTTTACGACGTTGCCAAGAAATACAGTAAATCTGACCACCAAGAGGGTTAACTGCTGACAGCACAAGTAACAATACGCGATCTGACAGCAAGAGAAAATAGATTAGAATCTACACACTAAAGACAAAAAAAATAGCGTCGCGAGGTCGATAGGCAATTTAACAGTACATTAAATCCTATATTACAAGTCTTTTGTCTTCAAGACTAAGAAAAACAACATCGACAGATAATTAGAGACTTGACAGCACCAGATTCGTTGTTTGATAAATTTTTAAAACTTTTATATTTTCTTTATTGTCTTAGATAAAATTTAATTTTCATTATAAAGGTTATCTAACTCATCAGTAGGCTTGGATATAATATTTTAGTAATATCAATATGAATACTCTCTAATTATAATTTATTAATAAACAATTGCGTATTTTTCAGTCTCATGCATATGTCATAAGAAAGCAAATATCAGCAAGTAAAATACCATTTTTTGTAACGAGTATTGCAGCTCTTTTCATTCGGGTGTGACGTAAATGTTTGTTGTCAGTGAAAATAACACAAACACGAAATGTCCATTACAAAGAACTTTAAAAGATCCTGTTGGGGAAACTTCAGCAATTTGTAACCCATTTCTTACCTATGTGACACAGTTTCAACTTTTACATTTACATACCAATATCTGCTGAAACATTCTTTTGCAGCAAAACTTTAAAAACCTAATATACATTCTTATAGTTTGTCCCTGTTGGTGGATACAAATTAATTTTCAATAATATTAAAATAAGTTAAAGCGTGCTTAGCGCTAAAACAGCAGTTTTGTCAGTACATAACAAATTTGTACTTTAATCTCTTTAAATCTTCATAACCCTCAGTTCAGGAAGACACAAAAGAAGTAATTTGCTATTAAAGTTAAATTACAGTGGTTGCAATTTCCTCGTAAAGAGTAAAAACTTTAGTTTATACTACATAATAGCAAATTTGCTTGCTACCGTAATGCTAATAATCAACCTTTATATCTAACAGTAGCTTCCTTCGAAATTTATAATTAATGCATAAAGTAATTATGCTCACGTATTACTTTACATTTCCCAATTTAACAAGTTATTTGAATGTGTGAATTATAAGAGCTTAATTCATTTTAGCATTTTATAAACGCCGTTACCGAAATTTCATCAGCCACGAACAGCCTCTGTCAAGTTAATTAATGCATTGTACTATGTGTACCCCGCTTCTATCTAGAGGCTATATGCGATATGGTGGTAGGTTAAATATGACTTTATTTTAGCTCCGCTTTATTATGTAGTTGCGCTATATATTATGTACTACTAAATATGTATATATGTTACAGGCAGCATTAAGAAAATAGGTAAACTTGGATTTATCGGCATGGAAATTACATATTACTAATGTAATTGCATACAATTTTGGAAATCGACATTGTTTATCGACATATTTTTGTTATTTTTACAACTTCAGTTTTTAAATAAAAATATTTTACTTTTAGGTGTCATTTTTTTAGAGCGCACTCACTAGTATTACAGCCTCAAGGGCTTATTGTGCCTACTAACATGCACTTAATGTGTACTACGACCATGGGTAGAGCGAGACTCGAACTCGCCTGCGCCTGCTCGAGGACAGACGAACAATGATCTTGACCAGTGAGCTACAGCGGTAGCCCTTTTAGATATTTTCAAAACCACCTCTATCAATATAAGAAATTAGTGCTAGTAATTCTTTATTTACGATGTGCACATACTCCCTTATTAAAGTTTAGATTTAGTTCAAATAAAATAAACATATTCAGCTAAGTTCTCCTTATTCTTAATATTTACGTGGTTAAATTTTAAATTTTGTTCTTTATTTTTATGTATGCAACTGACAAAAATATTTAAAATTTTTATCTTCTTCAATTTTTGCAGTAATACCTTGAGAAAATAAAAAAATTAAAATACAATTTTTTGTCGAACCTAAAAATGTTTTGATAAAATGTTATATGGTAATTCAAAGAGATAACCTCAATCTTTTTAGAGGTAACTTTTAGAATTAGGGGTAGTTATAAACATAATGCAAATTGTTGCGGCGAATCGTGCCTTTTTCATTTTAGTTTAAATTGAGGCTTTACCCGCTCTATGTTTTAAAACACATAAATTACCGGGTAAAATAACTTAAAATGTTTGACCTGCGGCTAGCTCGCGCTTGTGTTATCACATGGAACAGGCGCGATAGCTGACACATCCTTGATTTGCGAACTTAAAACCGCATTCAAGTATTTCATTACGCATCGACTCGTCCACCCGCTCTGTACGGGTACCAGCCCGCTCTAAAACCGCATTTTCGT
This sequence comes from Sinelater perroti, assembly GCA_036346155.1. Lineage (NCBI taxonomy): Eukaryota > Metazoa > Arthropoda > Insecta > Coleoptera > Elateridae > Sinelater > Sinelater perroti. Next base: position 9,734,201 of record JARFIY010000265.1, read on the forward strand.
TTAACCCGCTTCCTACGAGGCGTTCCCAGGTTGTTCCATTAACAGGTAAAAAAACGTAAGCAACAGGTTGTGTATCCTATCTTTTCTCTATCAGCAGGCCCGTTTGTGGGGAATCGAGGAACGCCATTAAGAAAAATCTGTACCTGGAGACGAAGAAGACCGAGAAAAATGTCGCTTTCTCCCCTGTCGTTACCTGGCCGCCACCTTTGACGCCAGCTCTGTTCAACCATGCCCAACTCGACTACCCGCTCTACCGACGTTGGGCTAAATCTTAGCGTTAAGTTAGAGTAGGTTAGATTAATTTAGGAATAGTCAGATCTACAGTCAGCGTGGTTCCGTGGTTGAGGGGCGGGCTGCGATGCTGACGGACCCGGGTTCAATTCCCGGTGCTCTCTAATGCCTGACGGGTGGCCTACTCAGTCACTAAAAATAATTGAGTACCTGCGTTCATTCGAACAAGGGTTAATGATGGCGGTCGTCTAAAGTGTGGTGCTTGCCACATCGCCTCGCATCAGAGATGGTGCGCGACGACCGGGCAGAGAGAGCGAACGTATGAGAGCCTTAACCTCTCAGTTCGCAGGCCGTGATCCCACGCGGGGCGTAATGCCTTACCATTGTTACCATTATAGTCAGATCTAGTTTTGATAAATACAAAATGGTCAGTGTGACTTCATTTGCTTTTTAACTGTCTATTTTTTTTATAACGCATTTTATCTTTTTGCAACCATAACCTATTACGCTTTCCTCACGATCGTGTATTCACAAATTAAATTTGATTATATACACATTAAATTTTATAAATGTTTACTATATACGCCATTCAGCTGCATGGATAATATCTAGGAAATGGCCACATAAATTTTACATCCAAAGAATGTTTTGTTAATAAATTAACCGCACTTGCAGTACAATTTTTAGGTTGTCTAACTTTTTCAAAAAAAAAGTTATAAGGCGCGAGATCCAAAAATCTTGTAAGCCAATTCTCAAACTTTAGCTACTGATTCCTCATGTGACCTATTCATTGTTGAAGTAAAAATTTATGTCTAACATTCTCGTGTCAATATGGTGGAATTTTAATCTGTATGAAGTTATCCCATCTTTATTGGGTTGAGGAAGAAGCTAGTTTTACATCTCACGATACATCTCACGATACATTTTGCCAAATTTTTACATATTTAAGACAACGGTTTGTATTCATATATGTCTGTCACAATCGAAGGTCACTTGATATACAAAACCTTAAATACAAATTAAAAGTCAATGACCTTTGATTGTGACAGATATAGGTTTTATATATCAAGTGTTACGCAATGCAATGCTATGATAAAAGTAGACATCATTTGCATTCAACTCAAGACAGAGACCATGAAAAGAGGGACCAACGACTGACCGCAGCCGACATCAACTGCAGCCAACATCAACCGCTCCCAACGTAGAACTTAAGTTTAAATTGTAGCCTCTAACAATTGTAATAATAATTTTTAATGTATCCCATTTAACCTGATCCCATTTCGAATTCATAACATGATAGTTTAGTTTTGATACTAGATGGCTCTGAAGTTGAAAATTGAAAATCAATAGATTTTAGTGATGTAAGAGTCGATTTATCATTATATCATTATCATTATAATTTTATATATTTAAGACGACTGCTTATATTCGTAGATACCTGTCACAATCGAAGGTTATTCACTTTAAACGTTTCTAATTTGCATTTGAGGTTTCATATATCATATATCAAGTGTTACGCAATGCAATGCGGTGCTCTGCTATGCTAAAAATGTACATCATAGAAACGTTGTGCATAAATGGATATGTTTTTTACTGATATTTTATTTTTCTCTTTAGTTTACTTTGGTTTTCATATCTATTTCATATCATTAAACAAATTAAATGAAAGAAAAGCAATTACTTTTAAATCTGTAATGGCATTTAAGTTATAAATGTTGTATTTGGCCTTAATTGTGAAGTTAGCTGTATTTATATATTTGCTTGTACACTACAGAGTTGAATTAAATAGTTGGATTGTAAGGACACAAATGTTAGGGAATCTAATTGGTGTTAGAATTATTATGCAATATAACTATAATAATGTAGTACTATACTATGGTAGCTATGCTGTATACTAATACATAATAGACTTTTAAAATATAATGCTGAAGCATAATCCAAGAAAAGCTAACATGTATTATTTTGTGTATATCGACTATGTCTTGTTTCTTGTTATAATTAATTAAATTGCCATTTCTTTCACGGGCCAAGAAAAACAATGTAAAAAGCCCCGCGTGGAAAAAAGAAAGAACAAACAAATTTATGAAATATATTCTATTATACTAGATGTATGTAAAAAAGATTCCATTTGTTAGATAGATTAGGCTTCCAGATTGTGTTTATCAAAAAAAAACAACCGTTAGGAATAGATGCAAATGCAAAAGTTAAGACAAAATATGCAAGATAAAGAAGAAAACTTGTTTGTTCTCATTGCAGAATTAATCCAGAATTTACTGAAACGGCTGCACTAAACAAGAGCTTTTAAATAATAAAATTTATTATAGAAGATTGTAGGTTCGAAAATTAGAAAAAAACTTAGGGTTAGTGTCATCTAAATATTCTTCTTCTGGCAGTGCCTATCCGTTTCGGATGTTGGCTATTAACATGGCTATCCTAGCTTTATTGGCTGCTATATGGAAAAGTTGAGTTGTTGTTAAAGAGAACCATTTCCTTAGGTTCTGTAGCCATGATATTCTTCTACGTCCTGGGCCTCGTTTTCCGTACACTTTCCCCTGCAAGATGAGTTGCAGTAGGCCATATCGATGTTCGTTACGCATTATGTGCCCCAGGTATTCCATTTTACGTTTTTTGACAGTGATGATTATTTCACAGTCTTTCTGCATTCTACGCAGTACTTCTCTATTTGTAATCCGGTCGACCCATGAGATTTTCAGGATGCGTCTATAACACCACATTTCGAACGCCTCTAACTTCTTGGTAGTAGCCTCCGTCAGCGTCCAAGATTCCACCCCGTACAGGACCACTGCGAATACGTAGCATCTCAGTAAACGAATTTTTATTGGTATTAAGAGGTCGTGGTTCTTGAGTATTGTGTTCATTTTAATGAACGCTGCCCTGGCTTTTTCAATTCTTTGTTTTATTTCAGTTGAGTGATCCCATTGTTCGTTTAGACTTGTCCCTAGATATGTGTATTTCTCAACTCGTGTTTTCTGTTGTTGGTTAACTATTAGACGTCCCGGTGGTATTGGATTCTTGCTGATGACCATGTATTTAGTTTTTTGTATGTTAAAGTTTAGACCATATTTTTGGCTTGATTCTGCTACGCGTGTTATTAGGGCTTGTAGGCCTTCTAGGTTATCTGACAGTATAATTGTATCGTCTGCGTATCTTACGTTGTTCAGCCGTTCTCCGTTGATGAGTATTCCCTCGTCAATATCTTCTAAGGCTGTTTTCATGATGTGTTCGGAGTAGATGTTAAAGAGTAGCGGAGATAGCACACAGCCTTGTCTCACACCTCTTTCTATTTTGATCTCCTCAGTCATTTGGTTATCTATATTGATAGTTGCTGATTGGTTATAGTAAATGTTGTTAATGATACGTAGATCCTTATCATCTAGACCAATTGTTTTTAAGATTGATATTAACTCGTCGTGTTTGACCCGATCTAAAGCTTTTTGATAGTCTACAAAACACATATACACGTCACAGTTCACGTCTCTGCATCTTTGTATGAGGACTTGAATGGCGAGAAGAGCGTCTCTTGTACCTAATGAGTCTCGAAAGCCAAATTGTGTGCGAGTTAGTTGCGCTTCGCATTTTTTGTATGTCCTCCTATGTATTATTTTTAGCATTATTTTAAGAAGGTGGCTCATTAGACTAATAATTCTATAGTTTTCACATTTTTTCGCATTCGGTTTTTTCGGTAGGGTTATAAATGTGGATTTAAGCCATTCAAGTGGGATTACTCCTGTTTCGTATATGTTATTAAACATGGCCGTGAGCCATTTAATTTCATCGTTCTCCATGTTTTTTAGAATTTCTGCGTGGAAGTTGTCTGGCCCCGTCGCCTTTCCCTCCTTTATTCCTTTTATTGCGGCTATCACTTCTTCTTGAGTAATTTCCGGTCCTGTGTTACCTATGGAGTCCCCTGTTTTTAGTGTATCGTTGTTTCTCTTATCTTCGAAGGTCTTCTCAACATAGTTTTTCCAAACTGTTTTTATTTCATTTACATCTAATTTTGTACTGCCCTCATTATCTTGTAAGCATCCGGTTTTCTTTGGTCGTTGTAATCCAGCTGCTTCTTTCACTTTTTTGTGCAGATTGAAAGAGTCATGTTTACCATCTAATGATTCAATCTCTTTGCACTTTTCTTTTGCACTTTGCACATCTAAATATACATACTAAAAATATGTGTAATAAAAAATTATAAACTTGGTATCTGTTATTCAACTTAGTTCAATTATTGTAAAATAACTATTTTGTATATACATATATTGACATATCATTAACTCCTAGTAGGTGAAACAATTTAAGAGTTCAACTTAGCGGCAATTGAGTACCTGCATTTATTTCTAACAAAGACGTAATAATGCGGTCGTTTAAGACCCGATGCTTATCATATCATCCACATTCAAATTTGGCTTTGGAATTGAGGAATTATCTTAAGTTCAGGTGTAGCCTCATTATAGTTTACCTATCCAAGAGCATCGTGCGTGATTAAAGAACTACATCCTACTTGGAGCAACTCTGTCGCCCGACTTAGATCAAAATAAAGTTGTTCCTAACCAGAGAAGTAGCTTAAAACTCGACTGATGTTGACGACTACGATAAAGCAACGGGAAAAACAAATATGGAGAAGACAAGTTAGAAGAATTGGTGAATGGAATCTAAAATGGTAAAACTAAAAACAACAAGCAGTTATGTTAGAATTAGGAAGCCAAAAATTGATTTATGCTATATAACAGAGACAAAACAAGCATATGTATAGTATTATATAAACTAGCAGATGCTATAATTTGAACCGTATTTTGATTGATTATCGGAGTAGGTAAAAGCGTCAAATATGTAATTTGAAGTTGTGGTGGAGAATAGCATTAATTTTAGCTTACTGTTAGAAGTGGATCAATTATTTGCTGATTACTATTTAACAGTTTCTGAGGTTAGTGTGTATCTGGTGTTGGTCGTTTATCGTAGCAGGTAGTGTTATGATTGGCTGACTTTATAGGAAGTATCATCCCACCTAATCCCTAATTTGTATATTGCAGATATAAGTAAAAATTTGTGCTTATGGGTGTTTAATATCAAAAAATTTGTTGGAGTCACACCACAATCGAAAGATAAAATAACTCAGAATCAGCATACACATCCGCTACTTTCATTGTCGCAAAATGAGTTCTAGCCAACGATTGTAAGTTTTTTTTGAACAGTATCTTAAGGAATAAAGCTATATGTCATTAATATTAAATGTTAAAGATTCTTTCAGATTTTCTATTTTCAGCAATTGTAAAATAACTCTATAGTAATATATAAACTTGGTAATTTTTTAGGACCTTAATGCAATTTAAAAAGTTATTCTTTAGAAGTCATTGTGGTATAATAATATTTGTTATCAAAAGGAAAATACACATCACCTCTAAAGATCGGCCACAACCTCTGCATATTTCATATAACATTTTGGAGCGTGACGATATTGGGTATTTGTGCAGGTTTTCGACGATTTTAGCATACATTTGAGTAATGCACAGTTTAACACTCTTCTAAGAGCCTTATTTATATTTTTTTTATAATCACAAAAATAACTGCATGTAAATTTCGATTGTTAGTTTGATTATTATCTGTCAAAGTAAGGTTCAAAATGTACAGCTCCAAAAAGCTATGAAAACTCATTTAGCAGGGTTGTAAACAAGTTATAGAGGAGTTGCATAGGCAAATTAGAATAAGTAGGGTGGGCTAAACCTAAAATAACTTCTATAAAATAATTTGCAAGCTTGATAAGTATGTTAAGACTTGCCGTACTTCAAAGAATTGCAACAGGTAGAAGAGTTATAATGGTTCTGAGGATACAATATATTTTCTTTGTAATAACATACATTTTTGTATCACAATAATTCCTATAGAATAATTGCTTACTATAATTTTGTTAACATAATGTGTTGGCTAGCGGCATTTACAATAAAAGTTTTAAATGTTGCTTGCTTATTTTTCTCCCAAGAAAAATGTCATTGTTAGATAACGAGTGAAGCATTGAAAATATGAAAAATATCACCGAAAAAATCTGGTGTGAACATCACACGACTTTCCTTATCCTATTATTTAAGTAATTCTGGCAAAAATCCTGGGCTTCAATTTTTTTCGAGTTCCTATTTTACCAACTTTTACTTTAAATTCATGTTTATCTAGTGATAACAAATCATTTTTATTCTCATGAATTTTTTGTATCTTCAACCGTTTAGATTCGCAACCGCTTTGCGACAGATTTCGCGACCTTGCGACCAAACGGTTCGGCCGAGTTTTACCATAATTTTCGCACTGCGTCCTCTACCTACAAGTAACATGCATACCAAATTTCAAGTCTCTAGCTCTTACGGTTCTCGAGATATCCTGTTTACTGACACGAACCAATGGCCTAAATCAACTTTTTTGGTGTCCTGAGGCTATAATTCGCCTAGAAATGTGAGAAACTGGGTATGTCAAATTTCCGCCGATTACATTACTTTCCTTATTATAGGATAAGGAAAGTAAAAGCTTGAAAAACTCTAGCTTCAGATGATCAGTTTTAAACTTTTTTAGTTTTTTGACTTTTCTATACCAAAAAAATTTATTGTGTAATACCTTGTGCTATTCTTAGAGTAAATTGTGGACCTCATATCAGAATCTGTAATTTGTAAAAAATTTGGATTTTAAAAATTTCATTTTATTTACTTAATTAGATTGTTTATTGGATTTTCTCAATTAATAAACAAATTTAGTTATGCATAAAAATCCTTTGATCTATAGCATAATACTTTTTACAGAAAAAAAATAAAATTTACTTAAAAGCACCTATAAATATCCTAGGTGAATGCTCGTTTGACTTTCAACGAATTAAAATTGCGGCCGTAAGGCCAAGTGTTAAATAATGTTTAGTGGAACGGGACCTACGGGTCACGCTCCGCACCCGATAAGTTATCTACAGCTAAACTTCGCTTTTTCAAACTGTTTGTGTCAAGAGCAACAACAGCCATTTTCCAGCAAAATCACCTCAATGCAAGTATGCAACAAAATTTTTTGCCATTTTCTCAAATTCACCAGCAATTTGAAATTATACTCATTAAAGTTAACTAACCTCAAAACGCCTACTTAAGTGAAACTAGCGATGAAGAAGCAAGGAATGATAAATTTTTCTGGCTAGTTGTACAAAACAACAAAAGAAAGCGTACCTCTAGGTATTCAGCTAAACCCAATGCTGCTACAGATAATTAAACAAATAGATATGCTCCTCTCAGTCGCTTAGAAGAGAATAAAACCCCTCAATCAAACGCTGTCAACACGTAACAGTCAAGTACAACACCAACACAAGCACCATCTAAATCACCTCCTATCTTCGAACATAAAGCGATTAATGTAATCAGATGCTAAGAGCTCTAGCTGATAAAACAGAAAAGGAACATTTTATCATCAAATGCTGTTCAAACAATGTTGTAAACATTTCCGTAAAAACAACTGGTTTTTACAGAAAAATTGTTAAATTTATGCAGGAACAAAATATTATGCATCATACATATCAGTTGAAGACAGAAAAGCCTCACAAAGTTATAATAAAACATTTACATCCTACAAATCCAATTCAAGATATAAGAAAAGATCTAGAACGTAAAAAGTTTCCCATTAGAAATATAATTATTATTAAGCAAAGAATTCCAAAAACGCCACTTTTGATGGTTTTTGTTGATCTAGAACCGGCGGAAAATAACAAAGATATTTATAATCTAATTCAAAATAAGTTTGTCACTGTCGAACCACCAAGAAAAAGCTCACGATATCAATAATACAATCACACTAAAAGCTACTGCAATTGACCATACACGTCCGTAAAGTGTGGTGGTTCACATGATAAAAAACGTGCAATAAAACACCTAATACTCTAGCAAAATGTATCCTATGCGATAGCATAAATCCCTCTACTTATAAAGGGTGTCAGGTATACCGTGAGTTACAAAATTTATATCGTACGAGACAAGATCAATCAAGAAAACGCATAACTAAATACAGACGATACAATAACCAACTTATCTACTGACTAAAAATAATGCAAGATTACCTCAAGATAATACAGATAGAACCCTTTCCCACTTTCTCCAAGAATTTATGGGAATGTTTAATCAACTTAATCAAAGCAACATAATACTGGGCATATTATTTACTGTCATAACAAAATCGGTGCCCTACTAATAGCTCTATGGAATGCCAACGGCCTCCAGTCAAAAAAATTAAATTGAATTATTTTTAAAACTACACAACACAGATATACTACTGGTGCCAAAAACCTACTTCACTGATAGATCATACATAAAAATACTTAATTACATACTATATCACTGTCAACATCCAGACGGGACCGCATATGGTGGAACAACTGTCCTCGTCTACGAAATCATTGTCCATCATAAACTATCAAAGTGTGACAGAGATTTTCTGCAAGCAACTATTTTCCAAGTAACTATTCAGAACATTTCAACAACAATATCTGCCATATACTGTTTTTTTGGGCACAACATCACCAAGAACTGCTTCCCACCGTTCTTTTAATCCCTAGGTCAACGGGTTGTTGTTAGAGAACGAGATTGATAACGAGTAGCGGACGAAAGTTCTGAAAAATTATTAACAAAAATCAACATCTTACGCTATTCGCAAGTGAATTAACTTACTGGGCAACAGACTTGAATAAACTATCTGATCCATTAGACTTCTATATTCTAAGTGGAATTTCAGTCAACTTCATTGATGTAAGACCAAACTTCGATCTAACGTTGGATCACACACCTATTATTGTTACCATTAGCATATTGCATATTTTAAAAAGCAACGCAAGTTAACGTGGTACAATAAAACCGCTAATTGGGAACTATTTAAAGAGTTAGATCAAAAAATATCTTAACCCTCAGTTTATATAAAAACAAAGGCAAACATTGAGGACGCAACAAACTTTTTTATCACTACTGTTCAAGAAGTTGCTTGGAATGCTATTCCCGCATATAAACCAAAAGAATAAAGAAGCAAAATATTCCCATTGAACTGATATTTAAAAAAAGAAAAGCACAAGCTAGATGACAAAGAGGCTGGCATCCTGTTGATAAGAACACTTATACTTATGGAAAAATTAATGGAGTTAAAGAATGAAACACTACTTACGTAAAAAATCTAACCACCAAAGACAATACGACCTGGAAAGCAACAAAATAATTTAAACGTCACATCTCCACCATTTCTCCAATTCGGAAGTTTGACGCTGCTTGGACCGGATCTGACTGTAAAAAGCCCCTAGCATTTGCGGAATATCTTGCACAAGTCTATCAACTGCATAATAATGATCCAAACCCAAAAGTACAAGACTTAGATGTTGTTCACCAGCTGTCTGCCAATTAAATAATTTAAACCACTAGAAATACAACATTATAAAAATGTTCTTCAATTCCAAGTAACTTCTAACCTTTTACCAATACTACCAAAATTTTTAGAAGAGCTACTATTAAAAAGAATAAATGAAGATAATTTACTAGCAGATTACATATCCGATCACCAGTTTGAATTCCGTCGTAGTCACTCAAACATACAACAGTGTCATCGTTTTTTTAATTAGATATTGTGCCAGATCAGCAGTTTATGTGCTATACATGGTAGTGTTATATGATTAATATATCAATATAATAGAATAACAGAGTGATTATTATCATCACTTATGAAATTAAAATTAATGTTGGTAGGTGTATTTTTGATTTAACACAATAGTTCATTTTGTCTAGTTTATCTAGTCGTCATCACTATCACTATCACTTTGTGTTAGATAAATGTCTTGTGGTAGTATTCGTTTCAGTCTTGTGTGTATTTGTCTTTGTCCTAGTTGATGGAATACTGCACCAGCACAATTCACAAAGTTTGCGTAAAAGTTTATGGTTAATTTTTTGATGTACTCCGAGATCGTGGATAATTCGAGTTCTGTGTGAAGTTGTCTGTCGGTAACACACCAAGGAGCATTCACTGAGATTCTCAGAATTTTGTTTTGTAGTACTTGGATTCTCTATATATTAGTTTTGGATGTATTTCCTTAGATTACACAGGCGTAAAGTACTAATGGTTGTATTGGTGCTTTATATAGTAGCATTGTACATTCGGGTTTTAATAACGATTGCCTGTTGATGAGGGGATATATCTGTGCCAGTCTTGCATGACCCTCATTTAATTTGTTATGTATATGAAACCTCCATTTAAGTTTGGTGACTAAATATACACCTAAGTATTTTACAGCTTTCGCGGTTTGTGACCACATAATTGGGTTGTTGTTGATTATTATTGGCGGTAGTTCGTTGATTTGTCTGAGGGTAAAGATTTTTGCTGTACACTTGTCATAGTTTATCGCTAGATTCCAGTATTTGAACCATCTGGTCAGTTTATTTATCGCGTGTTGTAATTGCGTAATTGCAAAGGATTGATGTTTTTAGTTAGTAATGCAGAATCATCTGCAAATAATGCTAAGTCTGCATTTGTATTAGGTATATCGCTGGTATAGATGTTAAATAACATAGGTCCTAGGATGCTCCTTTGGGGAACTCCTGCTCTGATACGCCTTGTTGATGATACAGTTGCATGAATTTTAACTGCAAACGTTCTATTGTCAAGATAAGAAAATAAGATAGCCTTCAAGTATCCTGGGATGGTAAGATAAATAAGCTGTATTTTAGGCCCTCAGTCCATACGCGATCGAAAGCTTGTGCCAGATCCACAAATAGTGTCGTTGTATATTATTTATTTTCATAGCCCTTTTCTATTGTTTTCACTAAACGCTGTAGTTGAGTGGCTCTTTTTAAATCCAAACTGAAAGACTGGTAGTAGTTGCAGTCTTTCTATTTCTTTATTTAACTTATTATGGATTATTTTCTCCAGTAATTTTGATAAAGTTGTTAATATACTAATAGGTCTGCAGTTAGAGATGAGTTTTCTGTTTTTTTCAGTTTTGGAAAAGAGGAAGATTATGCGTGTTTCCATTTGTTTGGAAAATAGCCTGTTCTGAAGCATGCGTTATAGATGGTAGCTAAGTATGCTAATCCTTTCCGGGAATTTTTTTAAGAATTATGTTAGGTATTTTGTCTTCTCCAGGAGTTTTGTTTGGTGTGACAGTTTTAATTATTGAAGCTAGTTCTATTGGTGAAGTTAATTCCATTTGATCCCCAGCTGAGAAGTGTGTTTCTATGTGCCTTACTTATTATATTTACAATGCATGCATCTTAATGATTGTTGGAGGTAAATGTCTTTTCGAGGTGATCGGCGAATATTCTGCATTTTTCTTCGTCAGAGTTATAAGATGCATTGCCTGAAATTATTGAGCGAATTTCAAAGATATCAATGTGCTTCTGGTATGACCTGATTATGTGTTCATCCAGTTCGCTTTTCATTTTGTGTAATAGGTTGTTAACCACGTTTTTTGTTGCAGGGTTTCTAGTACGTTGCCACTTCTTACGCAGCTGGCTTTTTTGCTTTATTAAATTTATTATTTGCTGTGGTGGAATTCTGTAGTTCGTGGGTTTTCGTTGTTTTCTCGGAGATGCAGCTGTTTGTACACTTTCTATTATTGCTATTAGGTAGTTAGATATTGTTTCGTCTATCTCTTTCGATGTTGATAGCTTATTGGGGCATTTCAAATTTTTATTTAGAACTTCTTGGAAAAGGTTCCAATCTATTAGTCCATTTATTAATCTCTGTCTTCTGAAAGGAGCTGTTACAAAAGAGATTATTAGTGGAAGATGGTGCAATTTAAATTCTGCTTAAACTTCTTGGAATATTTGTTTCTTAAAACTTTTCTGGACTATTATGTACAAGATATCCGGTTCATGGTCCGACCGATATGGGTAATATGTCTGTTCTTCTGGGATTATTATCTGTAAATCGTGTACAGTTGCAATTGCGTCGAGTTTTGTTCCTGCTGAATTACCTGCCCTACATCCCCATATGATATTTTTGGAGTTGAGATCATCGATTAAAATTGTAGGTTCATTTTCATTGAATAGCTTGCATATGTCGCCTTCAAGTAGTTGTTTGTTCGGTTGTCTATATACACTGATTATTTTGATATAATTATTATCCTGTGTTTTTATTTTGACAGCTACTGTTTCTAGATTGGTTACATTGATTGTTGTATCTTCATGATAAATAATTTTTTGTTTTATAAAAATTGCTACTTTATCCCAGGCAAATCTTGCTGTTCTATCATTGCGATAATAGGAATAGGCAGGTATTTTGATTCTGTCATTTTTGGTCAAGTGTGTCTCCGATATACATGCTAGATCAATGTACCTTACTATAAAGGTCGCAAACTGCATTTGCTGGACCTGTAGTTCATTGGCATTCCAGTTTAGGATGTTTGAATGAATAATTGTTTTGTTGAAGTTATGATCCATCGAGGAGAAGTGGTAAAAGATTAGTTAATAAGAATTGTTTTATTTGACCAAGATAGGGTTGAACTAGATTTAGAATTCATGCAAGAATGTTATTGGTTATAAGTTTAGTTTTGAAAGTGTTGTTTGCTGGTTTCCAAGGTTGATTTTGTTTATTTAAATTTGTGGAGTTATTATTAGCTTGTCTTTTTCTTGTGTATGTTATACTCTTGGAGAATTTAGAGTCCTGGAAGTGCATCCCCTAAAGTTGGCTTGGTGATTTTCTCCGCAGTTAACGCAGATAGTAGAAGTATTTCTGTCTTTATCATAGTCAGTATACATGTGGTTACTCAGGCACTTTACACATCTTGGTTGCAAGCGGCAATAGCTTTTAGTATGGCCATAACGTTGGCACCTATGGCACTGAGGTGTGCTGTTCAATGTTTTTCGTGGTTCCACTCTGAATAGCGTGTGGTAGATGTAACCGATTTTTAAGATTTCATTTGATTTTTCATTGACCGTTAGTCTTATTGCACATACAGGGATTGGTATTATGTCTCTATTGTACAGTCTGGTGATACTAATTATGGGAAGGTTATGTACAGAGAGTTCATTTGCTAGATCCTTTTCCGTTAAGGAGATTGGGACATTCCTAATCACTACTGAGATGTCGTTAATTAGGGCACTGAGAAGAGTAGCACGCAATCTTATTCGTTAAATAATATTTTGTTAAGGCCCTGTAGTCTTAGTCTGTAGAAAGTATAATTTTTAGTGAAGTGTCACTAAGGCTGGTAGAATATTTATCCGTAACAATGTTTTGAATGTCTGCAATAACTGTTTTGTGTAAGAATATTGGAGGGAGTTTATTCTTGTTAAATTTGTTGGTTTCCGTAGGTGTAACGGTGCTCTTTGACGTCTGTTTTCGTTTGACAGATCAAGGTGTTCTGGTATGTAATATTTATTTTTTTCCAATATCGATGTGGGCTACCAGTGATATTTTTTTTGCAGCTCACTTACAGGAGGTGAGAGGTGACCCGAGTTTCTTTTTGTTGACATAACTGCTTTACCCCACTAGGGGGAAGCTGTTAGAAATACAATACATTAGTTCAACATATAGATATTTCACTAACTAACAAAATATAAGTGTAAATTTTGCTTACACAGCTGGCTGCTGATAGCGCTCTCGGGCTCGTGATATCGCCGTGATCGCTCACTCGCACAACCGTTCAGCAACAGAATTCGCGCCGAACTCTGTCACCGTTTAACAAATACTATTTGTACAGTTCTTAAAAAAAGAAGTACTGCTCATCAGCCCTCTTAGATGTGAAGCAACCTTTTGACAAAGTTAAACATGGTGAGGAGTTATCACAGATTTATCCTATCACATTAGGCGTCCCTCGAGGTAACGTTTTAAGCCCACTGTTATATTTAATCTACACAGCAGACCTACTTGCAACCCCGTATGTTGGACGTGGAAACGTTCGCGGACGACACAGCAATCCTAACGACACACGAAGATCCAGCTATTGTCTAAACTTTTTGGAAGACTGGCTGAATCAGTAGAGAATCAAAACTGATGAAGGTAAGTCCGTTCACGTAACCTTTACATTACGAAGGCAACAGTGTTTTTTGCCTACATTAACACCATAGAAATAACACATGCCACCAAAACTCGCTATTTGGGACTTTATCTAGGCAGCAAGCTAACTTGGAAAACGCATATTACAAAGAAAAGAAAAGAAATGGGCCTTAAATTTAAAAAATGACTTGGTTAATCGGTAAAAAATCTCCATTTTCCATTGATAATAAACGTCTCCTCTATAAAGCAATATTCAAGCCAATCTGGACGTACGGACTAAAATTATGGGGATGCTTTAGCATGTCCCACTTAAACATTATTCAAAGATTTCAATTTCAAGTACTCAAACAAATAGCAAATGATCCGTGTCACGTTAACTATCGCACACTACATACAAATTTAAAAATGCTGACTGTAAAAGAAGAAATTCACCAGCGTGCAGTCAAATATTATGACCGTCTGACTGATAAGGTGAACTTGTACTTGAAGCTCCACCCTTTAAAAGACTCAATAAGAAATGGCCTTGTGATCTGCTCAACCAATAACGTCTCTAGGGTAATATCAATAGGTTAACTGCCTCAAGTCTTCTTATCAGCAAATCAGCTCATAAAAGCAATAAGTATTATATTTCTAGTGCATGTTCGGATCGCTGATATATTTTAAATAGAATTAAAAAATAGCTTAGGTAACAACAGTTGCAAATGATAGTTAATTTGTTGACCAGAAGATGCAGACATCTAAATTAATTTAACTAATCGAACATTTTGATTTTCCTGGAGTTGCTAAATTTTAACGTGTCGACTATGTATTATATGTTTAACTACTATGTTCACAGCAAAATCTCAAAATTCGATACCGTTTGTGCTGCCATTAAAGAATAACATCCTAAATTATTTAGTAATGCTGCTACTAACGGCACTAAAAGTGGCATCTTTAATTAATCAACGATCTTTAATTAAGCAACGATCAGAAATTTGTCATTCTGTCAGGAAAATTAGGTTCCAATCTTTTGTCCATTCACAGTTCAGCTTACGATTAATTTATTTAAAGGCAACTCAATTTGCAGGCGCTCTGCATTAGCTGAGCTGAAATTAGTTTCTTCGGCAGTTTTATTTTTCATTAAGCTCGAAACTCCTAAATAGCTTCTCTTAATTGATTAAACAATTTCATTACAGCGTGATGGATATTCAAACTGCTCGAATGAGATAGTGGTTTTTAAAAATAACTTTACAGGAAAAACAGTGGTAAGAACAGCTGAACATTTTATGGACATAACATGCACTTATTAAATAAAGAAGCAAGAAAGCGTCACTTGCACCGCCAGCTGTTTTGAACTTATCGGTAATGCTTTTTTCATTGCGTCGATATCGAAGCGTCAAAACAGATGCTGCAGGAGATGCAAAAAGAAAATTTAAGAAGCTTTGCGTGCTTTGCTTCGCTGTGCCTGTCCCTCCGAACTGCTTCGTATCTATACTTTATGGACCCGCGTGACATCGTACTTTATCTGATACGTCCAAAATTATTACATTTTCCTACCCAACGGGGATGCTTTCTCCTTATTTCTGTAATTGTGTGAATTTGATCTTCTCTCCTTGAACGGGCAGCTAATTGGATTTATTTCCGACTGATGAGTCTGCATTACCCAAGGGCAGTCACGTACTACGCAGCAGAAAACGGTTTTTTATGGCAGGTGCAAAAAACTGTGCGAGGGCACTAAGTGCAGACGTGCAGAGACTCTTAAGTTTGTGCCGGTAATAACATGTACTTTTTAGTTGCGTTCGTGATAGTGAAGTAGTCAACAAGGTAAAAAGTTTATTTATTTATGTAGCTAATAAACTATATTGTAACTCATAATAATAATAACTTGCGTAATAATGGCATTTTATATATAATAAATTTTGTGTTGATATAATAAAAAACTTTGTTGTATCTATTAGTTAGAAATACTCACAGATTTTTCATGTTACACATAATAAACTATTTCTAACTTGTTACAGAGTGTTTTTTCTTAATTTGTTTTTGTTATTGTTCATTTTATTTCTATTGTCCCAGAGTATCTATGCTTATATTTTAATTACAATAATACGACTGAGTTATATTAAAGTTTTAAATTTTGACTCGATTTTAATTAATTCATAACTTATAACCTTATATTAATATCAATATAATAAATAATTTAAAAAAGTAAAACAAATGTTAGTAACCTTTGCAAGGCTTCAATTTTAGCTTTATACTTATCAGCCAGCTGAAGTGAAGGAGAATTTTTGTAACTAAAAATGTTATACGTATTTTTTTTAATAGGCGAAGAACATATAATCAACAGCATGGTATAACTCATTGCTCCTAATCGACGTCTCGATTTGGTCACCAGTTTAAAACATTGCAACATACTTGTGGCAGGTTTAATTATTCACTACATCCTTCTTATACACTGTTGTAGTCCAAGAGAAATTTAAAATTCATAGAGACTTCTATGCATAAAGAATCGTTTCTAGTAGCACAATAACAACATGATTTTTGCGTAACTCATATCTGACGTGACAGATTTGTAGCAATCGTAACAATTTTGAAGGTGAACAATTAAACTGCAGTAATAAGCCAAAGGTTTTAAAAGAGAATGTTAAATCAACTTTGAGAAGATTGATAATCACAGTATGGAATACTAAGAATGCCATAAGCAACAGTATCTAAATGATATAATGTTTTGGGAAAATATAAGAATTGGTAATAAATAAACCGCATAAATACATTTATTTTATTTCTATTATATCATTAAACATGGTGCATATTAAACATATCAGTGGTATAAGCAGGAGAGCAACAGTACGGAACATTATAGGCAAAGAGATATTGAAGTCGTTATTGTTGAATTAACAATTTACTTAACTTTTGCAAAATTTCTGACAAATTGGAATTATGAGGCTGTTTTTGCGTAAATCAATAAATAGACAAAACTTGATTGCCGCTGCATTAGCTAGCTTTTAGATAAGGCGCTTTTCCAGATATTTAAAATTCAAGAACTTATCTGAATGTATAAAAGCTCTTAGAACGCTTCAATTATAGTTAGTTTTCTACGATTAGTCTTTTGCAGTTAGTTTATCAGTTAGTTTCTTGATAGTTGCACTAATGAGTTAGTTTCCATAGTTACTTCATACAATTGTATTGTTCTATTTTATAAACTAAAAAATGTTTGCCATACCAAATCTATGAAATACTAAAATCTTACGTAAGGGACCGAGATTTATTTGTGGACTACCATGAATCTTCAACCTACCATATCTGGACTTTCCCAAAGCAGTGTTCTGGGGCCCATCCTATACTTACTATTCACAGCTCACTTACCAATTAAGAGTTTAACCACAACCGCCACTTTCACTGATGACATGCCTGTCCTGGCCTCACTTATTAATCCTACCACAGCATTCCACAACTTGCAAAACTCCTTTAATGAAGTTCAACAATTACTAAAAGTATGGAAAATCAAGGCGAATGAAAGCACATCCCAACATTTCACTTTCACTATTGACTGCGATAATTGTCCTTCGGTTACACTCAATGGACAACTAAAACATCGCAACTCCGCAAAATATCTGGGGCTTGGAAAATCTATGTATTCAACAAACGCAAACAACTTGGGCTATAATACATAAATATTTACTGGATTATTGGAAGGAAGTTTGCATTACCATTAGAAAACAAATTACTGCTTTATAAAATCACGTTAACATCTATTTGGACGTAGTCTCTGTGGGGAACTGCTACCATCTCCAAACTGGCTATTATCTTGAGATTCCAAAATAAATTGCTACTTGCTTTAGTCAGTGCCCCTTGGTATGTGCCAAATAAAGTAATTTTAAGTAATATGTGTACCTACTATAAAAGAAGAAATAGAAAGAACTGCTCAGAGATATAAAGACAGTACATCCAAATCAACTAGTGATAAATAATAAACAAATCCATAAACAAAGACGCTTAAAACGATTGAAACCCAATGAACATCTAAAGCGTTTTAATTAATAAGGAGGATGAGCAGCTTGGGCCCCAAATAGAAAATTTGGGTTCCCAGACGAAACCTATGTCAATCGAAAGCCCTAAGTGTACTGAGCAATATTGTCTTAAGAACCAACCTGGTACGACCTTTCTCAACAAATATATAGGCCTCAAAACTTAGCAAAATACAGGAGACTCATATCGTGTGTAAGATACATTACTCCATTCTTGCACGTACAGAAATACTTTGTTACGAAGTTAACATCTGTGTTTACTTGGTCACACAATACATAAACAAAGTATATTGTTCTGTTTATATAGCGAGAGTGCATCTTGGCGCGTAAAAAAATGGCTCACTACATATTATTCCGTGCTGACCAAAACTTATAGTAAGATTCTCTGTAGCAAGCTGAATCTCATAACTACCTTCAAACAGTTTCTCTACCACCACACCATGTGTTGAAATCATATAAGAACTTTTCCGTTTAATAATGTTCAGGTCAGGTCACAGTGGTTGTAGACCCTCAATGTGATTTGAACAATTGCTCATTGCCACCAGGGCTATTTATTCCGCTTGGTTCTAACCTTTTGTCTTGTCTTATATTTCAGTTTGGAATTTTTTAGAGTTTTTAAAGCGGAGAGCCAAGCATCCATGGGGTTTTGCCTATCCTCCTTTAATTTAAGCTAACATTAATTCTTAATTTAAGTTTACTTTCCTTTTTTTTAAATGTATGTTAAAACACCATTTGTATTATAGGCTAGTGAAATGTATAATAGAGTGGCTTATTGTAGCCCGACTGTCATGTCCATAAGCAATTGACAGTTTCAACAGCTGATTGCATTTATTGTTATATGCTAGCTAACATTTGGTTTTCTGATACAATACTTAATCTAATTTTAAAATCTGATCATATTTTTTTGTTTTTAAATTTTTTGTGTAGATCATTACCTTTTTACTTATTCAAAGACTCATAACTCTCCTTGGGGAGTAGGCAGATTGAGACCCCGAGTGAAGAGCTAACCTCTTGAAAATGGCATCAAAGCCGATGCCGAAACGTCGAGAATTTACCAAAAATAGACGCGGTTCATCCCGTGAACTAAGTTGTTTAAAGATAGTTAACTGCGGAAACCTATCCGAACATTTTATATATATATATATATATATATATATATATATATATATATATATATATATATTTTGGTTAGCGGCGTATCCACTCCCGAACAGTCTGGATAACGGCGTTGTTGTCTGCAAACCGCATACCTTTCCAATCTGATTTGAGCCTTCCGAACAGGTAAAAATCACTTGGGGCCAAATCGGAACTGTACGGCGAATGTGGCAAAAGGTTTAATTTTAATTTCTGAAGGGTTTCCATTGTTGTTTTGGCCATCTGAAAGCGTACATTGTCTTGAAGAAAGGCTTTGCACTTTCCACTTGGCTCAAATCATATTCTTTACCTCTGTTGCCAGGAGGTCTGAGTAATAAGCTGCATTGACTGTTCTGGCATACATCAGAATGTCTACATAGATAAACCCCTACTATTTTGGATTTAGAAGAACTGGTATGTCGCCACTCATGTGATGACTGCTGGAACTCGAAAATGAATTAGTGCACCCATATTTTATAGGTGATCACTATAGACTTGAAAAATGCATCGCTTTCGATTTAAAATTGCTGTAGGAGACGAATGGCAGCTTGCATGCGCACCATTTTGTTCACGTCCGTCAAAGTGCGTAGTATCCAGCCTGTATTCAACTTGCGATAGTTTTTCACGATATCTTCTATAATACTATCAACACTAATGGATAGCATTGCTTCAAGTTTATTGACAGTACTCTGCGTCTATTATCACGAATAAGCGCGTATGAACGATCAATGTTTGGCTTGGTGAAACACTTGTACTGCTCAAGCATACGGGTCCGCCAGAGACACTCTTCCCCATACTGTCGTTGGAGTCTGTTGTAAATTTCAACGGATGGGGCGATTTGTCCAACGAGGAATTTGATTAAAATGCATTGTCCTACGCTCCGCGGTACCTTCTGTTTCCTCATCACTCTAGCAACTCTCAAACAGCATTGAACAGATTCTAACTCTCTCAAAGTCGCACAGCTACTGCGCAATGTTTATATGTAAATCAGTCCCTATCATATTTGAACCATCTTATATATACATACACCTTCTTTGGCAGTACGGAAAGGCGATATGTCTAGTAATAAAATAATTTTTCCAAAACAAAAAATGGAGTACCGGCGAAAGTCGCGTTTGTGGCCTAGTTGTAGGAGCGGGATTTTTTGGTCTTAAAAGACGAGTTCAGTGATATATAACACTAGGCACAAAACCTATGGCATTTCCTGAAAATGGCCCTCAAAGATAAGGTGCGATATTTGCAAGTATTGAACGTTTATTCAAAACCCTGTGCTATTAATACAGATTTTATCACTCGGTCTCGTCCATGTCACTTTCAGATTCAGGGTTTAGTCTATGGTCAGCAATTACAGTATTTAGATAACTAGCTGGCGCATGGTTTTCGCGGAAATATTGCACGTACGACAAATACCAAATGACTGTCATAACGTGAGCGCAGCAACCAACCATTTTTGCATCCACAGCAATATTCAACAATGGAATCTAATCCTGATTTAGATTTGTCTGCAAGTACGAAAACTGCATATTCTTTTAAACGACTGTGCCTAGACTTAATACGAACTTTAATGAATATCTGTTAAAATGAACATCGATCTTTCCTGTGTCAGTTTGTAATCAACGACCAATTCGTGAAGATTATTGGACTTATCGCGTAGAGTTTTCATTCGCTTTGCAATTCCTATTGGGTCATGTACATCGGAATAGATTCGGTTTCCATATGCTTTAACAATGCGCATATTATTTCAATGTCTTCCTTTAAGTACGGCAATCATTTCGATTTAACCATTTTGTCCAAATAGCCAAATCGTGATTTCATTTGAACATTAGTAGCTTCCACAACAAAGCTGACCTGGAATATGCATAACTTTTAGCAAAATATTCAATAATCAAACAAAAACGTACCTTTGTTTGAATCGTGAATCATTTGCTTGCCTCGTTGTCATTTGTTTTGCATTTTAGGTAAACAATAAGTAATGCTCACAACGAATCCCAGTTTTTCTAAATCTTTCACGCAGTACTGAAATCCTCTGTCCAAAACGAAAACGTCACCAGGTTTGAACAAGTTATTGAATTCAGGAAGTTACATTATCTTCAGCACTAGTTTTGAATCGGAGGAATTTTCAGTAAAAAGCGATACAGCTGTAATAATTGTTCCATTTGTAGTGACACCCATGAATGGCTTACCGAGACATCGTTTCTTGTGCAGACTGAATGAATTACATTGGAATTCATAGTTGCTACTTTTTGGAATGTAAATATATGTTCCATCCTAAACTGTAATTAGCAGTTTATGATTACTCGGAGTTCAAAAAAGTTCGAATGCTAAGTCACTTGTATTTGAAATTATGAAATTTCTGTCAATTTGATGTACCCTGTACAGGTTTGGTACAAATGACTTTGTTAACTGACTAAGAGTTGTGTCCAAATAACATGAAACGGTGCGTTCTGATTTGCAAATGAAAGTTCCAATCTTCTAAATCGAATCTCCAGTATGCATTCTCTTTAAGTAAGTACCAAGAATTTTAGGTATTTTTGATTCCTTTATATCAGGAGAATGCATGAAGCCGTGAAGCATTTGAAACTCGTGATTATTTAAACCAGTGTAGATTCAAATTTCGTTATTGTCCATTTCAGCGAATTGGCGTCCCTTGAACTTAATCTTCTGTGATTCGATTATTCCTTTTCGCAAATCGTTGATTAGATCAGCAATAGCCACCGATGATAACAAAGCCTTTTCTGATGCAATAGTGAAGTTAGCGTCCTTAATGTTGATGAATTCACATAGATTACTAAAACCTCCAACGCAACTACGCAGAGAATTATCTAGATGTTTGCACTTTGTTGTAGAATAAATTAAATAATAAAATAAATTATGGTGAGATCGGCAAGTTTCTCTGCAATTGCATGTATCTTTAAAGTAGACGTAGTGGCTACTTGTTTTTGAAAACCTCGCATACTGGGACTAGGGTTGTATACGTCGTTTTCCATTCCAATTTTTAATATAGCCAACCCCTTTATATCCTGTTAAATCATATAATATTTTAGATCACTCTAGAAAAGTTGCTTGATCCCCAAGTAGTACATGAAATGTTCTTTGTCTGGTAGCAGTAGAATTTTACCTGTAGGTTACAGTTGCCATAACTTATTTAGATGGCCAAATTTTTTTTAAACAAAGGTTTCACCTCGTGCATATGCACATTATGCGATATTCGGCAAACAATTGGGATATTTTGCCACTAGCATAATTATTCATAAAGTTTTTAAACTTTAAATTATCTTTCTTTTATTTGGACCCTCTGATAAGCTTTGTTAGTTTGTTAGAAAATCTTGGGTAAATTAAAAATTGCTTAATATATAATAAATAATAATAAACTTTCGGTTTAATATTTGTTTATTTTAAATGCAGTATATGATGTCATTTTATATTGGCCATCTTATTTCCGTTGATGCTTTCGCGAAAGGCTGTAGAGCTCCTGTGGAATTTGGAAACAAACTAAACTCTTCGATTTAAAACACCTTTTCTTGGATTTAATTTTATACTGTTTTTATTTGATCGCTGACAATCTGAGTGTTATTCTAATAAAATTATGTATTGCATCTAGTTTTGTTCTTAGTTGACTCACACAATCCAGTAACCTGCTCTTCTGACGGTTTTTTCCAAATTGTAGGTCACACGGCAACCGAAGCTCTTATCGAAGCTTTACACAGGCTAGAGTTTGTCTAATGCTCTCAGGTATTGCAGCTCAGTAAATCATCAGGAATATATGAATATGTTAGTTTTACTCTTGTCAAGATTTGAATATAATTTTTGCAAGGAATTTGTTTACTGATCGGTTTATTTTTCCATTATACGTAAAAAAGTAGAAACATTGCTTTTATTTTATTGGTTCCTAATAATTAACATATGTCCTAAAAACAATTTAACATAAAATGTTTCCGAGTGATATTCAAAGATACCTAGAAACTAGTAAAAAACTCTTTAATGTTTCAGTGGTCGTGGAGCTTTCTGATTTGGTAAATTAGTTTATGATAATGAGAATATATTTGTTGCCGTTGTCAGTCTTTGGGAATGGACAACCAATGTCATGTGTTATCTATTTTATTAGGCTACTTATATTATGTTACATCGTAGATGCTCTTCTTTCCCTAAAATCATTTTTCGACGCATGTAATTTGCAGTTACGGCGCCAGTGTTTTGTGTCTTCTTTACCGTTCACCAAATAGAACCGTTCTGCGGTTTAATTGTACTTTTAAGTTCCTATTCTATTCTAACTGCTCGAATTTATCTAATTTCCTTTCAAAATTCTTTATGGATCCATCTTGATTCGTGGTTTTAAAGAAATAATTATCTGGGTTCCCACCTTCGTCGATTATAGTCTGTTGGAGTCTTTCTGAAGGCACACATTTCTTTCCTCTACAGTTTAAATCTCACTCTTCTAATTCGCTTTTTAAATCTGTTTCTTCTATCAATGACAACAAACACAGTTTATTCATTTCTACAGATAGCTAGGAGATAATTATCCCATGCACTAATATTAATTATTTTTTTCTTATATCCGATATTTCTCGGCGTTCTTAGATCAATATGAACTGTGTTATATTGCAATAATATCTTTTCAATCGTTTCTTATACATACTTAAATATCATCTTGAGGCTTCAAAAATTTTTGAAGAGATACTGGAGCGTTCGACATCGCGTCGTAAATTTTTTGGAAGTTTACTCTTGGTTTAGTTGGTCCAATTCGATTTTTGTGGGTCGACTGCTATAATATAGAAAACAAAATATTTTATTTTATTTGTTTGTCGTTTATTGTTATTAACTGCAGATCGATATTGTAAACGTCATGTAGTAAAATTGAAATGAAAATATTTTTTTGTTTTTCTTAATTTTTCATTCTCATATCTGTCGTTTTATAATGCTTAGACCTTTTTTGTAAATATTTAAGAATGTTGTATTATTTAAAAATAAAAAATTTGCCAAAGTTATAGATGTTATATGAAGTTTTTTAGATGTTAAAACACAGAGCAGTTTATTTTTTCAAAATTTAATCCACGTGTTATAGAAGCATCTTTAGTTTTGCTGCACGCCCGAGTACTACGAAATCCTCCACATTTCACGCATGCATATGGAAAATAAGCTTTGGTGTGATTATAATAGTGACGGGTACATCAGACTAAGTTAACAATTTTATATGGTTTTTAAATGCAAATGCTTCACATTAATTATATGACCGTTATCATTAGAAAGTTCTACATCTAAAAAAAATAAATAAAACGCTTATTTTGATTCGCCAATATTTAATATTTATAATATCCCTGGCCATACGATTTAGTGCTGTTTATTCCGTCACTGTATATTTACTGCGGCTAATGAATGCCATTGCCGCTGATGTTGGTTAGATTTGCTTTGTTACACCGGTGTGTTATTTTCAAAAGCGCTTGTGGCCGGTATTATATTAATGTGATTTATACAGTCAATATATGATTGAATAAATCATTTGTGTGTGTATTAATAATTTATTTTCTACTTGGAAAATTTCGTGTTAGGTAATAACAAGTACTTGTACTCAATTGACTTCGTATATCAGTAAGCACGTCTATGCTAGCTATATGACAGCTTGGCACTAAATCGTTACAATGAAATTTTGAATATATAAAAAGTTATAGTCAAATTATAATAATCCTAAGCACAAACTATTTTACGTACGAAAAGATGCGTTTGAACGACAATCAAAGAGGGTTAGTCCGTTTTAACTATATGCAGCATTGAATAAACATAGTTATGTGGGCATCCAATAAAGTTACGTCTACTTCGAAAATTTATGTAGAGATAAATAAAATATTAAATTAATGCCGTACAGATCTAATTGCTGCGTCCCATACAAAATTCTAAAATATTCTGATATTCATTTGGAGCTTTTAAAGAAGCGCTACCAATCGCGTGCATTTTGGTTATAAAAATGTCAAAGCAACAACTCGAACCACCTCAAAATGAAGCAAGCGGAAAAAATAGAGAACGATGGAGTAAAAACCAAATTGCCGTGTATAATTGCACGTTAAATTCCGGCTGAACCTTGAAAAGGAGACGAAAGCTTTAAGATGACATAACACGATGACAAAAAAGTTTTAACAAGACTCTACAAGTGAAAATATTTTGATCCCTTATTGCAAATAGCAGTTGACTTAAAGTTTATTTCCACAAAAAATTACCGTTAATAATATGCAAGTAATTAGGCAATGATTGATAAATTTTATTTCACATAAACGTATAATACCTATGTAATTCCAAGTATATTTATTAAAACATAAAGCCCCTTCAAATTATACATTAGATTATATAATAATAATTTTATATTTTATTTACCAATGTTTGTCATAAAAATCTTGCATAAGTGCAAACGCTATCCTTGCAAATATAAATTAAAAAAATTCAAATATAAAAAACAATAGAAAAAGAAATAATTATAAATAAAATTGTATAGAAGATATAATAAATTCACTACAAAGAATATTTAATAAAATTTTATCAACAGACGACATTCCTATGGACAAGCCCAGAAATATTTGTACTACATAAAGAGAGAAATACAAAAAAATCAACTAATAACAAAATCATTAGTTTAATATCAAATATCTATAAAGTATATGCTACATTGCTCAAAAGAGTACGAAAAACCTTAGATAAACACCATTCTCAAGCAGATTATATAGAAACACAGTACAACTTACCTCGGTTTGTAGCATTCATTAATACATCTAGAATAAGTACTTTTAGGAGAAGGCACACAAATATTACAAGAAAAAATGCGTTACTCTAATGTTAACATATGGTGCATAGGCATTATCTTTTACAAAAACTTACTTAATAAAGTAACAATTACTTAAAATCTGCATAAAATTTTACACAAAAATAAAATACCATGTAAAACAACCCTCGAAAAACTGCCTGTCCTGTTACTGTATTATATATTGCAAACAACTAAATTGGATATGAGGTAGACTGACGGCTAGAATTATACACAGAGCTAAACATAGATGTATTACAAATCCAACAAAATAAACTTTAGTGCAAACGAGGGCGTTCAAGAAAAAGCAATGTGCCAATGAAATAGTAGAAACAGCTGGACTACCTTGGATTGATCACGTTAGAAGACATTAAGGAAGGCGTTTACCTGACAACGAAGTGCAGAATAGGTTTTTTTCTTACTATTCTTATGCAAACTTTACTAGTCTTTATGATTTATTAATTTTTATTACTTCAGGTTATAAGATATGCAAGAGATGCAAAAAATGTCAACAAAAGCTATTTGATGTTTTGAGTTGTAACCATCATCTGAGTTCATATACAATTAGCTACAATGGTATGTTCATGGAGACACAAAGAGAAGTAAAGAACCTATAACAACTTAGTTAAGAAATGTTGAGTTAAGTATTTTGATCCAATTAAAATATTCAATAGGTCTTAGTCTAAATATTATTGTAGTGATTGTAGTTCTGTATTTTAAGATAGATATTAATATAAGCGTATTCGTTACTATTACTTTTATAATTTGGCTTTCTAAGAGATTTCATTGGCAATCGACTAAACTGATACATCAAAAATGACTTGGTGTATGCGATGATTCTTATAAATTTTGTAATGTTTACGTGCATCGTTAATAAATATTTTACATATTTTTTTTAAATGCATATTTAGATATGCTTGTAAACTAAGATATATGTACATTGAATAGGTTGAAGGCTATGTGTAAATTAATGATAAATTATCAACTAGTATTATACACTACTGTTTATTGAAATTGCACCAAAACTGCAAATTAATGACTGAAGATAAATAAATGGCTATGTTTACAAAACATTTGTCAATAAACATTGACATTTGTTCAATAATGTATAGCCCCACTTATGAGTTTTTAAATTGCCTCCATTCTTCTGAGAATTGAGTCAAACAATAAACGAATGGTGTTTTGATGTGCCCTCGTAATCCAGTCATAGTCCTTGGAAGTGAACGTAGCGGCGATTGGAAAGTTTTATGTGTAACGCGACACATATGGCCAAGCGTTATCTTATTAAAAGATTATTTGAGCAATTTTCTAATAGAAAGGAAGTATTATGGCCTGTAGGACCGCGTCGATCTAGGTTTGACTGGTAATTTTTCCCCAAACTCCAACTACAGGTAACGTGGTATCGTAATATACAATAGTTTCCCATACCATAATATCTACGGTTGCTCTCTTTTTCTGCATCTATGTAATACTCATATCAGACCGACGTTTCGGTTTACACAAAATCTATATTAATTAAGAAACACGATTCTGTGGCACTGGTTTGTCTACAGGCGCGCAATATAGACTTCGTTGCTATTGTAGAGAAGTCAGTGGTAACGGTAAGAAAGGACATCGTGCTGTTAGTCTCTTTGAAAGTAATCAACTTTCAACACATTGTTGTTATAGGGCACTTAAGGTGCCGCTATTTCCTGTAATTGCAAGCCTTTGAAGATGATTTTCCCAGTTAACTATATTGGGTATTGCTCTTTAGTATTCGCAAATGAGTACATTATTTTAACCATCGGTTCAATATTTACTTTACAATACAACCATGGTAAAAAAAAACCAGTAAAATTTGCTAAGTTGTAATCTTCGTGTCAGTTACACATGCTAAACTTGAATATTTGAAAACACTTTCAGTCTATTTTATAAGAGATGCCATTTCTTTCCCCAGACCCCGCATTTAACAAACGATATAACCAAATCTCGGCTAGACATCAACAAGTGGTTCTCATTTTAATTTCTGTTTTTATTTTCCATTTTATTAGTATGTAGCAATTATCTTTTTCAATTCGTTGTAAGAAGAATACTGCTTATATTAGTAGTCCATATAAACGATAATCAAAAGTGTTATAGTATAATCCAGAACAAATCTCCAGTTTTTTATGGAGATTGCGGAAACTGTACGGGATCAGACGTTGATGTGAAGTAGGATAACGTTTCAAATTTTTGCGCATCCTTGTGGTTTATTCCACCCTTAAAAACAATTCCAGCAACCGTTAATCGGTTGTCATTTTTGAGAAAAACAATAGTTTACCCCAAGAAATTAGTACTGACTAAAAAAGCGGTAAGTGCAAGGTATTCTACAGAAGAAATCTTTTTCTGGGATCCCCGGCCACAACGCTCAGAGGGCTGAGAGATGTGGTGCCTCTCTTGGTTCATCTCACAATGCCTAAAAATAATTACGTTTCATATTTGTAATACTAGTTTAATTTAGTAATTACTTTCATGCTTTTGAGACAAATAAATAAATAATAAATATTTACGTTTTAAGATCTGCTTATTTTATTATTTTGTTTAACAACTAAACGTGAAAATAAATAGTAATACGTAAAACTAAAACGAAACATTACAGGACAAAGTCGATAAAACAAATAAATATTTAAATTCTAACATGCTAGTGAGGCTGTCTAAAAATAATTGTATAAAAATTATTGTCTGTCATATTAGAAGGCTACCTAAAGATATATAAAAAATATCGACACAAAAACCAAAATGGAAGTTTCTCATTGCTAACACTTTTGTCCGTAAAAGTGCTAATAAAAAATATACTTTTTCTACTATAAGCAATATAATTAGACAAAATTCTAATGTATTATTGAAGATGTATGTATTTGATAAGAAGAGAGAACGTACTTTAGTGCCCGTAGCTCATCAGCAACCTCTGCACTGTTCGTTTCAATCCTCTAAAGTTTACTTTGTTGGATACTTTATATTCCCGCAAGTTAATTTATAGAGATATATAATTCTGGCGTAAATTTTTTGCAATGCACTCTACTTTGCCTATAATACTCTTCTAGCTTCTTTTACAGGCTTTTGATGCTGCAATATATTTTGATAGACAGGCAGGCGAGAGCTACACAACCACTTCTCGGATTATCATCTATCAAAATAAGCTACAATGTACGCGGCTTTAAACGGTGTAAAAACAGGGTTAAAAGGGTTTTGAGCGCGTTGAATACGAGATTCATACGTTTGTAAAAGAAGTAGAAGAAAATCGGCCAAAATTTATTTATATAAAACAATCTGCGAGCTTTCTAAAGGCATTTAAGAAAGCAAAACTTGAAAGGGTTGTAAAAAGGGGTGCAAGGATTGTAAACGAGCTAAGGAGGGTGAAGTATAATTACTGAATTGTAACAAACTGTGTCATACTACAACTATTTTTCTAAAATAATCATTTCAAATGTGTTAAGATACTAAATAATTATCTCATTTTTTTAATATGCGTAGAAAAAGAGTATACATGTTCTAAGATCTCTATTTTTTTTCTGAAAAAATGCTTGGCTAAGAAAGATGACTTTTATTACTTCTCAATGTAATCTCTGCCAAGACGTACGCATTTTTCACGACGTCGTTGCTATAATTTTATAGCTGCTGAGAACACCTTTTTAGGGGTGTGTTTTGCCTACTGGAAAATCGCTGATGCAAGATTGGCTCGATTGGAAAATAAGCGGCCCCAGAGAGTGTCCTTGTAGTCGAAACTTCATGGCAACATTACGTGTCAACATGTCCTGAGACATGTTCCCTCGGGGGAACCTGTAACCCCTAGAGGGCGCGTCCCCAGGTGGCGGATAGGGGAATGCCCGGTAGATATACCAGGTAGGAGGGAAATCAAATACCTCCCGCGGACCAACAGGTAAAAGCAGCGTCTGACCCAGATTCGGCGGCTGCAAACAGCGTCTGTTCCCCATGTGATTACACATTCGCCAACACGCAGTAGGATAGCGCGGCGTTTTAAATCCAATACCCCACACCCAAATGGCGAATTACAAAACATACGGAAATATACCCCAGGTGGGCATGGATAAACCAAAATCCCACACCCTCAGAGCGAGGGTCAGCCTCATGGATTCTGGGGGAGGCAAAAATTCGCAAATATACTCAAGAAACAGATCTGGACCAAAAACAGGACGTTTAAACATTGCTACCTACAATACACAAACACTCTCATCCGAAGAAAAACTAGCACAATTAGAAGAAGAACTAGAATACATAAAATGGGACATAGTAGGAATGAGTGAATTAAGAAGGAAACATGAAGGCCAAATAAACCTGATATCAGGGAACATACTTTACTACAAAGGAGAATAGGAAGCCCTATTAAGAGGAGTTGGGTTTATAATACACAAAAGGCATGCAAAGAACATAATAGATATCGGAAGTATAAGCTCAAGAGTTATATATTTAATTTTAAAACTGAACAACAGATACAACATCAAAATAATACAAGCCTATGCACCTACATCGCAAGGATCTGACGAAGAAGTAGACACCTTCTATGATGATATCACAAAGGCAAACGAAAATACCCCAACACACTGTACACTCCTCATAGGAGACTTCAACGCAAAGATAGGACAAAAGGAGGACGAAATGGAAACATCAATGGGGCAATATGGAGTAGGAGAACGGAACGAGAGGTAGAACTCTATTAGGATTCTGTCTGCAAAACAACATTTTATAATGAACAGTTTCTTTAAAAGAACGAAAACAGAAAATGGACCTGGAAGAGTCCAGATGGCATCACCAAGAACGAAGTAGACTTTATAATTTCAAATAAACGGCAAATTATAAAAAACGTTGAAGTTTTAAACAAATTTTCCATTGGAAGCGATCACCGCCTGGTGAGAACTACTATAAATATCAATCTAAAACACGAAAGAGGTAACCTTGTAAAAAAGCAAGCTAAAGGTAAAGGTAATAATGGAAAATGGACAAATGTCGAAAACCGGCAAGAATACACAGACATGATAGAAGAACGACTAAATCAGATAAAAGACGAAGATAGCATCGAAGAAAGAAACGACGTTATTGTAAAAACACTAAAGGAAGCAACCCAGAAATACTGTAGCAAAGGAAACCTACCCACTAGCAAGATCAGTGCCAACACAAAATCCCTAATAAAAGAAAGGAGAGAAATGGGAGACAAAAACTCAGAGGAATTCAGAAAAATCAACAAGGAAATATCAAAAGAAGTTAGAAAAGATATTCGAAAGTATAACACCACAAAAATCATCGAAACAATCGAACAAAATAAAAAACTGTAAGTTCTGAAACGTCAAATAAATATTGGAACAAAAAGTATAATGAAACTAAAAGATGAAAATGGAAATACGATTACAAACAAATCCGATATTGTGAAAATTACAGAAAACTTCTATCGCAAACTATAGAAAAATGAAAATCCTGCAGAAGTAGAAGACATAAAATATATCAGAAACCAGGGATCGGAAGATATACCTGAAATTAGTCTGGAAGAAATAAAAGCAGCAATTGGAGAGATGAAGAATAATAGATCACCAGGAGACGATGGAATAGTTATTGAGGCGATCAAGGAAGGCGGACTAGCTGTCTTAAAAACCTTGAAATCTCTATTTAGCGAATGTCTCATAGAGCAAAAAACACCCACACGATGGGACAAGGCCACCATCACTCTGATACATAAAAAAGGAGACGCTACAAATCTGACCAACTACAGACCTATTAGCTTGCTACAACACATATATAAGCTCTTTACTAGAATACTATCAAAACGTATAAGTGTGAAACTTGACCTATACCAACCAAGAGAACAGGCTGGATTTAGAGTAGGGTTTAGTACGAATGATCACCTAACAGTACTTAAACTACTAATTGAAAAATGCGTAGAATATAACAAGCCTCTTATGATGATATTTGTAGATTATAAAAAGGCTTTTGATTCGATAAATCAGCAACAACTCTTCCATGCTCTTTCGCAATGCCGAATAGACTCCAGATACACGGGTTTACTAAAATACATATATAACCACGCAACCGCATCAGTAAGATTACACGAAGACACCAACACATTTCAAATAGAAAAAGGGATAAGACAGGGAGATGTCATATCCCCTAAATTATTCACGACACTCTTAGAATATATGTGCAAAAACCTAGATTGGGAACAGTGTGGAATTAACATCAATGGTGAACTACTAAACCATCTAAGATTTGCCGATGATTTAGTCCTAATCACAGATAAGATAGACGAAGCAAATAAAATGCTACAAGAACTCAAAGCTGCCTCAAAGGAAGTCGGACTTGACATAAACTATACAAAGACAAAATATATGACAAACCTGGTCCTGAGCGATAACATTTCGGTAGATGATATAAAAATCGAACAAGTATACTCATACAAATACCTGGGACACGAGTTAACCATTGGGAGAGATAATCAAACCCACGAACTGAAGAGGAGGATCAATTTAACATGGGCAGCCTACGGTAAACTCAGCAACATCTTTAAATCAGATATCCCAATATGCCTGAAGAGGAAAACGTTCGATCAGTGCATACTTCCTGTTCTCACTTATGGGGCTGAAACACTAACATTGACCAAGAAAACCATAAAGAAAATAAGAGTAACTCAGACGGTAATGGAAAAGTCAATGCTAGGAATAACACTTAGGGACAAAATACCAAACACCACAATTAGGCAGCGAACAAAGGTGAAGGATGCTGTGTTGAGGATAGCTGAACTGAAGTGGAACTGGGCGGGACACGTGGCAAGACTGAAAGATGAGAGATGGACAAGACGAATGATTGAATGGAGACCCAGACAAGACGCATTCAGAAGCAGAGGTAGACCACCAACAAGATGGGCCGATGATGTAAAAAGAGTTGCAGGAAATTGGATCCAGATCGCACAGGACAGAAACAAATGGAAGGGTTTGAGGGAGGCCTATGTCCAGCAGTGGACGACCTAGGCTGGGGAAGAAGATGTCCTGAGACAGCATTCGCGGCATCCACCTTCGAAGAAACTTTCCAAATTTTCAGGTCATTATCGAAAATAGATTTTATGAAAATGCTAAGTTTAGAGGCGATATCATCCACTCCTAATTGACAGTTTTTCATAACAACTTTGTGGCTGAGGCTAATTTGGTTTATTCTCACACAAATTTACCTTTAAAATTTTACATTCACAAAGGCACATTTCTAACATCCATAACGCTTTCACTCAATTCACTCAATTGGCGATGAATTTCGATGAGTGTTTCACCACGCATTAAGAAAAAACAAATAAATGCACATCGTTCTTGAACACTAAACGTCACAATTTGAAGTATACAAAACAACACTCACTAAATTGACGGTAATTTGACCTGTAAATAAAATAGATGCGAAGACTTTCACGGCCGGTGTTATAGTGCATGACGTCAGAAAAGAAACGCCAGTCTACAAAATGACAACACATCATTACCCTCATCCCAAAAAGCCATAATTGAAACTATTTGTTCTAAAATGAATGGGTATTGCTCTTTGAGATTAAAAAGAGACTTTGTTGATAGTTTTGTTGCCACTTTGCGAGTAATTTTGTCATAGAAAATAAAGACCTTGCAGGCTCTCGTATGAACCACATTCTAGAGATCTTATACTAAGTTATTATATTGTTTTATACAAATAAAGGAATAGTGAGCGGTAAAAAAGCTTTTATCTAACGACGAGTTTTAGCCGGATGTCTATAAATATTGCTACGTTACGTTTAAAGATCGACTTGCAATAGTTTTACGGTAATTTCCGGAGCGATTAAAAAACTACATAGATATTGAATAGGAATACTAATAAAATATTGGCAAGGAGAGAATTTTCATCCAATTTTAAATTATACGAAATTTGATTACTTTAAGTTTCTTTTATTTTTAAACTTATTGAATATTTAGAATCAGTATTTTTTAGAAGTATTCTTCTAATTTCAATTTTTTTTGTTAATAATACCGTATTACTGATGTAAGACGTTATATTGTTACTTGTTGAATTAATATTCTCTTTATTCTTTCTCTCTCACAAATTGAATAAATGTAGCAGTAATACAACTTTATATCTAATACCTTATTCATACTAAAATTTTCCGTTCCATGCTTTTGTGCCGTTACAATACATAGCTTTTGTTATTGATTTTCCCCATGTGACCTCAAAAATAATCAAGGAATTTCGTTTTATAGAAAAGTACACTTCGTGTAGGATATATTACTAGAGAATGGAATTTGTCATTATTATGTTGCATTGTTGTAGTTGATTTTTTACTGTAGAAGAAAATTGGTACCCAAGATTTTGTAGTTTTTGTTATATTTATTGTTATTCTTATAGATTTTTATACTACCTCCTCTTTTTCTACGTATTTATCACTTTTTTATTGCTTAACTTTTGCATGCTTTATCTGTTACGTATATTTCTGCTTTGTGTCTTTTTTGTTAATTAAATGTCTCCAGCTTTCTTTGTACTGGGCGACATTTACAAAATATTATTTTAGATAATAATCTTATATTTCTTCAAACAGTATTTGTATGTATATTTATACGTAATGCCATTTTAACTTAATTTAGCTTGCTGTTATCTTAATGTAAACTATTATTTTGTTTATTAGTATAAATTGTATTACCTTTACTCTCTTTAATTTTTATTCTTCTTAGAGCTACTTTACAAAATAGTTTTTATGTTGGGCGCTTTTCATTCGAATTTTTTGTGTTGCTTGGATATCCATAATTTGTATCTTCTGGTTTGATATCCCGTATCTTACTAGTGGAATTATACTGTCATATGTAGTTATTTTGATTTTATTATATCATATCCTTTCTTTTTTGCCTATTTTTTGGTCTTTTTTTAATTGGTTATATTTGTAATATAATGTAATAATAATGTCATCTCCATTCTACTGAATTTTAACTTTAAGTTTTACACTCTATTCCTTATATTTAATACATTGAACCTTGTATTTACTTAAAACGTTTATTTGCAACTTGTGGGGAGTAAATTGTTTGTTAATTCTGAATGATGTGCATACATTTGATATTTAATTTTTTAATTATTCCTGTTTTTAACATAAGTATTAAAACTAGATAAAAAATTGAAATGGGCTTCGCACATGTATATTTTATTTGTAATTAACTTTTTTTTTGCTTTTGGTATATTGTTCTTAAAAAACTATTACGTTATAGTTATTTTTAGTTTTTATTTTTTTGTAATTTCTTTACAGTGCTTTAGCTTCTTAACCCCATTCTACATAGATTTTGGCTCATCTAGTTTTTAATTTTTCTTTGACTAAAAAAAATAATTTATTATCAATTCATCTATAGTTTTATAAGATATTTTCTAGTAAGGGTAATATAACTTTGAATTGTTAGTATGTAATATTTATAATATGGATATGTACACAACTGCTATTATAATTTTCGGTAATTTCAAGGAACATTTTGTGTTTTTTATACAATTTGTTAACGACATAATCAAACGACCCTGTAATTAAAGTGTAATTAAAAATTCAAACATACCAATTTCACAAAGTTTTAAAAGATTCAATAGTTTTTATACTTCCGTTTTGTAAAATCTGTAAAACAACTTAGACTTTTATTTTAATTAAATCCAATTACTCTAAAAATTAAAACTCTTCTACAAATTAATTTATAGAATAGATCGAAAGTGATCCTAATTTTGTTAATAAAATTAAATGCAAGCGTGAACCTAACATTGGATAGAAAAATAACTCCTTAATATCGCACCAAAATTATAAAAACATAAATCCTCACATAATAGAATCTTTAATCTATATTTGTGGTTTATATCATTAGTTATATTTTTACTGCAACTATCATTTTATTGAAATCGAAATACAATAAAAAAACTGTTTCAAAAATACAGTTATGGATTGACCAGTAAAGTATGTTATTTGTTTATTCCAACTACAATAATAAAATAAATCTCATTAATAAATGGTTTTTTCGGTTACAATGTGTACTTCAAAAATTGGTCCAATGAAATACTTCTGACTACAGTCGTCACAATGTGTAACATGCACGCTTTTTCTAAACATATAAGATTAAATTGAACAATGATTGAAATAAAATTGGGTTTTCAGTAAAAACGACATAGGTGCAACTCTTATTTCTCCAACTTCGCAGTGAAATTTAATGGTATTCAAAGTCTATCTCTATGCTAAGATTTTTGAAAACTATTGCATCTGGTGTTGTGCTCTTACAAAATTGACTAAAGTATGTTTTACTTCATTTCTTATGTTCTTAAAAATTATTAATAATTATAAGTTTTTTGTAAAACAGCAACGTTATTGAGCGGTAATACTTCAACGTTACTTTATTTGTTAAGCTTTTGCTTTTAAGATAGTTCAGAAGGTTCTAACATTTTTTACTTATATTTATCTGACTGACTGGATTAACTTTTGTCCTATTATTCATATTACTGAAATATTTTTAATATCTTTTTAATAAATTGATAAAATATTTTACTACAACAATTATGTACAGTTTTCGCTTGTAGTAATTAATTTATTCGCGTTATATAAGCCCTCATATAATTATCACAGTAGCAATTTTTATATAAAGTATTGAAAAGAAGACCAAGAAATAATAAACAGGCTGAAATTTTATGAAATCGACAACTGCACACTTGGCAATTGTAATGAAAGGTATAGATAAATTAAAAGTAGAAAATTAGTTTATAGTGAAGTTAAACAAAACAAAAGACTGTCAGGGTAATAAAATTTTTCATTTATAATCTGTAATAGTAAAAAAAACAAGAATTTTATAAAAGCAAACAAAAACATATAAAAACACCTATTCATCAATTAAAATCATATACTGGTGAATTATTGTTATCTTTAAAGCGAACAAAAGTAATGAGTACTCATTAGTAAGTATAGTAAATTTAAAAATAAGAAACATTACCCCAAAGTACTGATAATAGTTTTTTAAACAACACAGAAAATGTGAGATATGCTAAGAAAACAAGATAAATGCAACCTATACGACAAACGTATAAGATCAATAAATAATATATTTAGAGAAATAAAAAGTCATGAAATTCCCAAATCCAATAAAACCGGAAAAAATATGTTTAAATACATAGAATCAAAAAATTTTTACATACAAACAAGAACTATACTAATAGACTGAACAAATATCCTAAGGACAACTATATTCAGAAAAGAACAAAACGCTACTGTAGAATTATCCCTATGAAGAGGACTCATTTACAAAATAACATCAGGACACGTAAGCAAAGAAATTAAAATAAAATAAGAAAACATGAGCTTATAAGAAGTAAATTGGCCATAAAAGATATTTTTATGCTGAAACAAACTTAACTTTTACAACTCAATAAAATGGTTTTTCTTCGTTTTATTAATATGGCCAAAACATTCAGTAAAATCTAATTAAAAATGATATTTTTAATACCCAAAAATAAATATATTAGCAACCAATGCATTTACTTAAACAAGAAAACTAACAAAAAATTTAGAATAATCATAAAAGTGATAAACATTTAACAACAACCTAAACATTAGAATATCAGTAGTAGAAGATGATTTTTGACCCAATTTTTCTTTAATTGTATAGACAGACAAATCTGCCAGCCACAAAATGTAAGATAATTTTTTACTTAGTTTGCTACGTCATCAATTCCATATGAACTATGAACTAATACATGGTAACCTAAGAGAACATAAAATATAAACTGGGAGTCAAAGAAAACATTACACACTAGGCTAGTTTGAAACAGAAAATACAAACAAATTATTTTTATTGATTTTGAAAATATTTTTCGATTTCACAACATATGTAAGGTTTCTGCAAACTGCCAACAAATACTTTAGCAACCGATCTCGGAACCTCTGTCACACATTGCATTATCAACACGCCCGCAAAGCGTGCGTATTTTATGATACAAAGATTTACTTTCGTTTTGCTTCCTGTTCGCTTATAAGGTTGTCCCAGGCACAGAGCAGTCGCTCCACCTTCAGAAGCGTGAAAACGGCAACAGATTTGCAAGTCAAAGTTTGGGGCTCTACAAAGGCACTGTCGGCCAATACTAATATCCGATTTTATTGAACTAAGGCACACGCCAAGACTAGAATACTGGAACACCGATTTTTAATTTCAATGAGGCTCGAAAGGAATCGGTTACGAGCTAGAATGGGAGCAAGATGAGAGTAGAGAAGTAAGGCATACGTATAAATATTTATTCCAAAGGCAGACACAAAGCAAAAAGTGCACCTTAATCAACACACTGTCCAGCTTACTACCGGGTATAGTAATTTTCAATCTTACCTTGTTAGAATACGGAAGTTGGCAAAAGATTAGGTCAAGATGAGAGTGGAGAAGGTTTGTATCATAAGCAGATAAAGATAGCCACAAACGCGGGAGGAGATTGAGAGAATTTCGTCAGTGTGCGAAAAATAGAAAAATGGCGAAAGCGATTATGCATAGACGCGAACTTGTAATAGACTTGCGAGGGTTGTGCAAATTAGTGCTGATGTGCGATACAAACATAAGAGAAGATTAAACAGACAGACTGGGGCGTGGTTTATTTAAGTAAAATTGTAAATATTAAGAGGATACGGGGCTATTAGTGTTTCGAACAACTTGATCTTACTTGGGTTGCAAGGTTTCTCTAAGTTCTGCACTAAGACGGATGCCAGGGCAGGTGAATGTGCGGCGACGATAAACATAACGAAAACTTGGTGTTGTAAAATCCAGATTTGGGGAGTAAAAATAATAAATGCATTTACAGCAGTACTGGAGTACCTAGCAGTAACATGTACCTGTGATGTTATTATGCA
This sequence comes from Sinelater perroti, assembly GCA_036346155.1. Lineage (NCBI taxonomy): Eukaryota > Metazoa > Arthropoda > Insecta > Coleoptera > Elateridae > Sinelater > Sinelater perroti. Next base: position 9,773,196 of record JARFIY010000265.1, read on the forward strand.
ATAGAAAACAGATCTTATGCCTATATAAATGTTTGCTGACAAAGATTAGCAACATGTAATTGATAATGCACATTAATTATTAATCACAGAGTTAATCGTCGATCTTATGCCAGAAATGATCTCATTGGCTGGATTATGTTTGAGGTTTCACTTGATAACAACAATTTCGAATTTCCTTATCGTTGCAAGAGCATTTGAAGTAGTTGTAAACACATTTTCTGATTACGTCTTCTGTCCTTGTATACTTGCACTAACATACTTTCCACAATTTGTAATAGAACTTTATAATTGCTCGTTACTATATTGTACTGCCACCCTTTCTATCTCTTACACTGATGGTCACGTGTACTTTATATTAGGTAGTGCTTCTCAAAGCGTCTCTAGACAACTATGTTACCGATACTAAACTGTTTAGACACGTCTTATATAATCTGACATAACAACCCATGGTTTAGTATACAAAATAGGAGAGCTAATAACAAGACCAGCACATATAATTTAAAAAATATATTATAAAGAAATACGACCAGAATTTATGAAATACCTTTCAAATCAGTCATATCTTATGCATTTGATACAAGATCAGACATACTACAATATCATAACTTAAAAAATCGGAAGCGCACTAGAAATGATAATGTTAAGAATAATACAGTTTAAAAAAGAGTTAGAGTATAGTTCATAATGGCCACAAAAGTAGACAATGCAACTTTACAGGTATACGTAAAAAATTAGTGAAATACGAGAATACTAAAATAAGAAAAAAACTGAACATGTAAAACTGAACATGTAAAAAATATATGTGGGAGAAGTCAAGGAAAAGAAGATAAGAGCATGCACAATTTTGTGTTAGGTAATATAATTAATCTTCGCATAATCAACAACCTGTGATAGTCTACTGTACTGTAATCCCTTCACGCTAAAAAATCGCTACAGAAAGTATTGAGTGATTTGAATAGAAAAAGAGCCAAGTTTATGACGTAGCCGAAAAGTATAAGAAATCTGACCACTAGGAGGAGGTAACTGCTGATAATTTGATCCTAATAGAGGTAATGAATTTGTCCGCGAATTGAAAGAGGAGATCGATTAGAATCTTGAGAAAAGCAAAAAATATGAGCTTGGCGAGGTCGACGACCAGCCTAACAGTACATTAGTCCCTTTTATCTTAAGAAACCCTCCAACTGTTGACTAAAAAGAAAACAAGATGACAGGACCCAAGCGCTTTTAAACAACATTCAACATGGCAACGTTGGCTTCCTGAAATTCTTTTCGGACACAAAGAACTTCATCTGGAACAAAAAAGTGAATCACCAAAATGCCGCAATGTACACAAAGTTTTCTATCTCTGTAATAATGTTGAAGCTTTTGAGTAGCGAAGGGAATGTCGTGACGCCCTATTTCTTTGATAAAGGTCTGAAGCTAATCGCCGACAGCTGTATTAACATAATAGAGACAATTGTGAACTCTTGGATAAAGGAAGTGACCGCTAGGCAGGTGTTAGTGTTTGTATTACCACAGGTCACCCACATATATTATACCAAACGTGGTTTTCCATTTCAAATTATAATGTATAAAACTTTTCCATAATCTATTTGACAGTTTTGTGATGAGTGACATACGAATTCACAAGATTAACTGTGTAAGTGTTCTTTGATTTGTCAATGTTATTACACACGAATTAGAAGAGTCTTTTTCTTGGTTTCTATTATTAAGCTCTTGTCGTGTTGACTTGCAGCGGGTTTAGGTCTCGACTCAAGAATGTCGTGGCCGCTGACGGGAAATATAATCTTAATACCATTTGCTTTAATTACTTTAATTTTTAGCTAAAAAAATATAATTTTTCTTGTATTTTAATGTATTATATATATATATAGAATATTACTTTTATTTATTTTTAATTTTATAAAAACACATATTGAATATCTAAACGAATAACTTTGTAAAATAATAGAAGTGCTGGCAACAAGTGGAATTTTCCTAGGTCTATAAATACTTGAATAAGACTTCGATTTGAGGACGCTGAAACGCTTTACAACACGATCAATATCGTTACATACAAAATTTTTGTCACGGATTTTGTGTGCTTTCTTTCATGACTACACCATTCGCACGTTTGTGGAAGCGCCAAGATTTATTACTGCACTTTCAATGAATTTTAAAAGGAGGATTGATAGCGTACTTGCCTTTAACCATTCTTGGGCTCTGAAGGGCGTCATTTAAATAGCGCATCTGAGTCGGTGTGAAACTGCACTTGCAATAATTGCCACTGCGAAATGGCCCGGGGTGTCGAGTGTCGACTAAATGTTGCCATGTCTTGCACCGGCGAATTCAAAATTAATACTGGGGGTAGCGGGTTCAGTCACGACAAGCGACCTCCGACTTCAGGATATCGCATAAATTTTTCAGACATCGAATGCCGAATAATTTAAAATGCCGGTGGTTTATGAACGCGGAGTAGCCGCTCGGCGGCGCGCGTTTAATAATGTCCATTTATTTTTACTTTCTTCGTTCTGATTCAGTGGGAAAACAACGCCGGGATGAAAATAATTTCTGAAAGGATGTCTCGATGTTAATGGAGCGCGTGCGACCAATGGCTGCAGTTATAAGTTCGAAAACACACAAGAATACATTTTTTATCGCTTAGAGATGCTAAAATTGTCTAGCCAGGATTTTTAGATTCATCTAATTATTTACTTTACGTTTGTTGTGACGGCTCGTGTATTTGTACTATTCGGTTGTTATTATTAGAATACTAGAAAATATTTAGGTGTATAACTAAGAAGCACAAGTAATTGTTGGTATACATGTAAACTAAAAATTATACAGAATATCTAAAAAAACATGTAAATTTAAGTAAGACATTAAGAAATGTACCTATAAGGGTTACGATACACAATTATGTGTAAAACAGTCTTCAAATCACAAATATAAATTTAAAAAGTAGCGGAAATCAATGAATCGAAATATTTTCTTTTAGGTGTGGACCCTTATTTTTCCTGTTTGTTCTATATCTGGTTGAGGTAAATCAGGGCTTCATGAGAGTTATAATTTTTTTAATCTTAGAAGAATTTTTAGATCTTTGAAATAGAGTTACTTTCTAAAAAAAAATATCCGAAACTAATATACGACTGCTAACGTAGTTCAGATACAAAATATTTATTAGTTATTATGATATAACGCTTTACTGTTACAGCTTTATTTGACAGTTGTTGTTTGGGTTTTGCAGTGTAAGGTTTTGCCTGATCACAGCTGCAGCCAGGAGACAAGTTAAGCAAGTGACCCTGAGGTCACGTACCGAAAGTGATTTCTATTATTAATTTAACTAATTTTCGTTACACCGGAAACCTATAACCGAGGCCGGTATGGCGTATCTTCAAAATCAAATCACACCAACGTCAACGGCTTAATAATGTATTTCAATGCAAACAGAAGAAACTCAGCCGATGCAATTTGTCCAATAAAGCTATCAATATGCTCACAATTTTTCAAATTTACATAAAACAACCATAAATTGCTCTACTCCAGACATATCTGTAACTTCAAATGTCGTATCTTATCAGCCTCACATTTATCTATCAACAGCAACAGATTCCCACAGTTTTTCACAACACAGAATGTCAAATACTTAATAATAAAAAACGTAACGACAAGAAAACACCAATAAGCTGTCAATTTAAAACAAACTGTGTAAAACCCCAAGCTACTGGCTAAACCCTGAAAACGGTTTTAGAGCACTCACCGATGCAAATTTACAGAAACAACATTCAACTTTACCTAAAAAGTGATCCTAAACCGCCACCGATATTCATCTCAGGTGTTAAATCCATCGATCCTAGACTCAACTTCCTAGAAGCTGTAGCTAAAAACGAGTACATAATAGAGGCTCTATCGAATGATAAAATCAAAATACTTCCGAAAACTCAAGAAAAATACTCATTAGTAACTATAGATCTATCAGAAAAAAACACAAAATTCCACACTTATCAAATTAAGCAGGAGCACGACCTTAGAGTTTTTCTACGGAATTTATATCCATCCACAAGCATTAAAGGAATCCAGGAGAAACTATAAACACTTATATATAAAGCAACCAACGTATGAAACGTTAAACAGGCTAGCACGAAAACCCAATTATCTGTCTTTGTTGTAAATTTAAAACCCTCTGATAATAATAAAGATATATACAATATAGTTACACTTATGCATTCTGTTGTCAAATTTGAACCCTCACGCGTCAAGTGAACAATACCTCAATGCTCTAGGTGTTAGAAACATGGGAATACCCAGAACTTTTGCAACAGAACTCCTTGATTTGTAAAATGCACAGGTATGTATTCTATGTCGCAATGTGAACTTAAAAAAAATATAAAAATGTGACATGCGTTAACTGCAACGGGAATCACCATGCAAGTTAAAAAGGATGCCCTGTCTATAAGGAACTTTACCAAAGAATCCTTCCAACTCTACGACAAAAAACTCCCTCAAGTGTAAGACGCTATCGTCCAGGACTCTTATTCGCTCAAGCATTAATCAACGACACTCAACCCTCCAACAGTACAACTTTACAGCAACAGAATACTGGCTCAACACCTCAACGTAGCGATATAACTGAATTAAAGCAGACGTTAAAACAACTGATGGAACAGATGAGCACAATATTAAATCTCTTAGCCACTGCCGTAGCTATAATATATAATGGTCAGTCATCTTACAATAGCGTTATGGAACACCAACTGTTACAACATAAAAATAAGTTCACTCGTTTTAATTTTAGAAGAGCACTTTACACAGCGTACCTATTACGGTTCATCTCCGGTGGTAATTTTAACGCTAAGCACACCCACTGGGGTTCTAGGCTTAGCATTATCAAAAACAGAGAAATGCTAAAAGCTCTAACAAATCTGGGAGTATTACCCTTGTCTACGGCCGAATCAACATACTGACCTACGGACAAGGGATAAACATAGACATCCTTAATGTCAATTCATGTCTTGATTTCTTTCCAGATCACACCCCGGTTGTAGCAACTTTGGGCACTATTGTAATATTCAAGAAGGAAGCACATTCACTTACAAACAGAGGTATAAACTGGGAACGCTTCCAGCAGCTGGTTAGCGCATCTTTACAAGTAGATATTCATTAAAAAAAACACGCATTTAGATACAACACTTCAATCAAGTTATCCAGGTTGCGGCTTATCTGGCCACTCCAGAATACATCTAAAACATCAGCCCGGTAAACTTCCCAGTTATAGTTAAACACAAAATTGTAGAGAAGAAAAGATTACAAAAAAATTGGCAGATAAAACGACATTCAAACGATAGAAGAGCTTTGAACCATGCAACTACTAAGCTCAAAATTTACACTCTAATATTAGAAATTAAAATGTGTAAAACTACTTAAAACATCTCCCTCCTTAGGAAGTACATGATTACTCACTATGGAAAGCCACAAAGTACTTAATGCAACCTCAGCAGCATAAAGTACCAATTCGCACTACTAACAACACGTGGCCCAAAAGAGATCAGGAAAAGGCCTAACGTTCGCTGATTATCTAGTCAACGTTTTCAAACCATTCCCGGCCAATCTAAACAATGAAAATGATATCCGCAAATTGCCATATTAAATAAGCTTGCCAGTTAAAAAATTTAAGGTTCATGAGGTAGAAAACACAATTCACACACAATTAAACTCACAGAAAGCTCCTGGACACGATCTCATTACCACCTGTATCCTCAAAAATCTGTTCCAGAAACGATATCAATTTATAACTAACCTCTTTAACGCAGTTTTACTACTTCGACACTTTCCTGAATCACGGAAAACAGCAGTAATAATTTTAATACCGAGGCCAGGCAAACCTATTAGTCAACCAGCCTTTTACAGGCTAATGAGTCTGCTACCGACCTTGTCAAATGTGTTTGAAGAGCTCCTCCTACAGAGGTTATACCCAATACTCTTAGAAAATTATTTAATACTTGACCATCAATTTGGTTTCCGGAAAAACCATGCGACAGTTGAACAAGTTCACAGGGTTCTAGACAAAATCATGAAAGACTTTGAAGAACGCAAATACTGCAGAACTGTATATCTGGATGTCACACAAGCCTGTGAGAAGGTCTGGTTTGAAGGTCTGCTTTGCAAAATCAAGAAAATCCTACTTACAGATTTTTTCAAACTGTTGAAGTCCTTAACCACTCAACATTTTCTTATTAGGTATGCCAGCGAGTTAACACCTCTAAACCCCATTAATTTGAGCGGACCTCAAGATAGCGTGTTAGGCCCAATTCTCTACTTGGTATTCACAGCGGATCTCCCCAAAACACCCAGAATTATCCTCACTACTTTTGCCAACTACGCGGACATTCTCTCGTCGCACATCGACCCCAACATAGCATCCCAATAGTTGCAAGACCATCTAGACAAAATTCAGAGTTGGTGTACTAAGTAGCGTTTCTTCATAAATAAAAGTAAATTAGTCCATGCAACATTCACGTTAAGGAGGGGCACCTGTCCATCACTGACGTTAAACAATCAACAGATTCCGCAAGCTAATAGTGCCAAATATCTCTGTATTCACCTGAATAAAAAGCTGATTTAGAAAATGCGTATATGGACAAAATACAAACAGATGGATCTAAAACTACAAAAAATGTACTGGCTACTAGGGCAACAATTCTATCTGTCTTTCGATCCGTTTATACAAAATTATGATCAAGCCCATATGGACATATGAAATACAACGCGTACTGTCAAATCCAATATCAAAATTCTTAGAAGATTTCAATCCATAGTACTCAAAATTATTGTAAAGGCACCATGATATGTCCTAAAAATGAAACCATAGACGCGATCTTAAAATAGCTTCAGTTAATAAAGAAATACAAGGGTTTAGTGTGCGTTATCGAGACCGTACTGGTAGTCATCCAAATACACTAGTAAAGTGCTTAATCGAAAGTAACGAAGTTCAACCACGCCTAAAAAGATTCAAACCTTTAGATCTCATAAACAGATTTATGTAACTACGCAGTGTAGTGTCAAAAAACTCATAGATTAGTCAGAATTTGTTAAATTAATTTTAGTTTAATATAGGTGAGCAATGACTGGATGCTTAACTTTCATGTTCTCATCAAGTTGCAGTTGTTAAACTAACTACTGAATGTCTCTGTTTGACAGCTTATAGTGCAATATTCTAAATAAAAAAAGCTCTCTTTGACAAGAAATAGTGTCGGACTATTAGAGGGATACAAATAAGTATAATTGTTCGCACCAATTTCAAATTACCTTTTATTTTAATTTTTAAATGAAGGTCGGTCGTATTTTGGTTTCCTCTTGTATATTCTGGATTTGATCGGCCACGAATTAACACGAGCAAGCGTAGCGCTGATATACAGGCTGCTGTGTGGGGCGCGGACCGCGCTTCGCCTTTTGTAAGCGCTTTTGGCATTTTGTTCGGGCTTAGTCTTTTGCTATGTTCTCGCATGCGTCGTTCTTTTTGAATTTAGTTTGTGATAGTTTAAATTTTTCGTAAGCCGAGATTATTTTAACCGAGTGTTCGCCGTTTAATTGGCAACAGAATTTTTCATTTCTGCGAGGCTTTTGTTAAAAACTAATTTTGCTGCGAAATTCGATATTTTGCCAACCAGATTAACCTTTTCCCCGAGGTCCTTTTGTTTTCCGATTGCATTTCGGGGTTGACATTTTTGCTGGTAAGATTCCGTCCATTTTTTTTTCTTTGCTGTGACTCGGCAAGGAACGACGAAGGAACCTTTGCACCAGGAAAGACACTACCGTTTGGATCCGCTGTGAAGATTGGGGTAACTTGTCCTATCTTTTTACCCACACCCTTATGCATCCCCCAGGATCAACAACACAGGAACCGATTTTTGCGGGAAAGCGCCGTTTCCACAGGTTAGTGTTTTTAGCTTTAGCTTTATTTGAAGTTCCTTTTGTTCAATATTTAAAATTACTATACAGTCCACTTTTCGGCCGCACCAATAATATTTAAAATAAAATTTAAGAAAGTATAAATAGAGCAGTAAAATCAAAAGTTATAATTTTTATTATTTAAAATATACTCCTTGAGAACAAATAAATAGCCTGTAGGTTAAATCCGCGATCATCAAAAAGTAGAATACAAATATTTTAGTAGGTCACTTTCAGACTCTTTGAATATAACCAAATAAATTTTAGTAGAAATTAAGAAAAAGTGAAAAGTAGAACTAGACATATTTCACAGTTACGTGTAAAATATGATGTTAACCAAATGCCCTCCACGTCTCCTCTTACATGGGAATTTATTTTAGCAATTAAGGACAGTTCACTTTACTAAACAAAAATATTTAATTTTATGATAAACTTATTGCAACTATTTTTTTAAGTAATAGGTATTGATAGCATCTTCAGACTGTTGACTTGTTACTATTCTTTAACAACAGCTGTTAAATATGCAACAATGAAGCGAATGAGTATTAAGATCAGAAAACTAACTTGCAGAAATGGCAAAGTTCTCCTTGCAAAAACTCGCAAAAATTACAAAGTGTTGAAGATTAGCAATTTTTCGAACTAAATAGTTACGGAAACATAATCTTGACCATTTGCTTAAATCGCGACGTCAAAGCGGCCTGGTAAAGGCAAGAGCTGGGAAGATTGTTTTGAAGCTGTTAAAGTTGAAAAATGTATGTTTGTGCGTGAAATAACCAAAAAAGATTGTTGTGGGATTTTTATTACGCCCGACACGACAATTTCAACGATTTATAAAGCCATTTAAAGAGAAACGATCATCAACTGTTGTGTTCTATAAAACCTAATCCGTAAATATATGGCGTGTTTGGTGATCGCTTTCTATAGTTCTTATGTAAATTGAATTTTATACGCCTTTAAATGCAGATCCTTTGTTAAAATGGGTGTATGCCTTATAAAAGATTCAATTACTGTGAATGACGACGTACTGACGTGCTTGGTTTTTCATGCACATGGTCACTTACTCGAGCCATAATATTATTCGAACAATTTCTTTTGTCAATAAGCATACCACTTGTTTCAAACTTTTGCACTATATCACGGATTTTACGATCACTTGGCACATTATTGCATCAAAACAATGATCGCGTAATTGTAAGTAATTGTTTGTTTTCGTAATAAATTTGAATGATATTAATACGTTGGTGCGCAGTATATCGTACCATAACGGCCGTATGTTTCGATACAAAATGTACAAATGCAAATTTTTAAAATTCACGCAGAATTCTGTAGTTCAATTTTCATAGTCCTATACATTCGTCAAAAATGAAATACAAACAAAATAAGCAAAAGAAACGTGTCTAATTCAAATAAACGAAAATAATCATTACTTTTCAAAAAGCAGAAAAATCAACATAAAAGTGCACTGTAAACTCTAAATATCAAAATTCTGCAACTACGCTATTTTCAATAGCTTTTAGATATGCTATATTAATCATATATATCTTAAAAGTATATTATAAATAAAAATTCCGTTTGATCAAGCGAATCAAAAATCAAATCTCTAATAAAATATACAGTCAAATATGACAACAAATATAAAAAAGATCGTTTACCCAATTCTTGACAGGCGATTCTCAGAATCCATTTTTCATTCCTAGAATTAACTTTACTTACCAATATAATTGTACTACTGTTTTAAATTTCTTCGAATTATCATATTGTTCCGTTAAGTTGTAAAAAATGACACAATGAAATACCTATAATTAGATGCATTTTCAAACTACCATACTCTTACTATATAATAGACAATCACTGATTAGTAAAGGTCGTCAAAATTACGATAGATGATTATCTATAATATGTTAAAATAAATTCAAATATTAATATTTACCGTGCAAAAGTTAAGATAAGACATGGATATCTACCCGCTTGCCTTTTGTGTCGTAAAGACATGTCAATCGCCGCTTTGGGTTCATAAATGCGCTCGTATAATGTAATATAGGTGATATGAGTGACTGCTGTTATATAAATCACAACCTTTATTTATTCATCGCAATGCACGCTTAAAATTGCATTATGTCAAATCCAATATATAGATATAACTTCAATTATCCTGCAAATTAGCCTACGATTTATCGACGGTAGCAGTTTATAACTGGAAATCAATTAATTCTCCCAAATTTTAGTTATACAACTCCTAAACAGTTTTAAAAATACACAACAAGCTTATTCGGTACATAATAATGGAATGGAAATTCTACTTATCAGTCAATACAGTTAAACATAAATTATCCAACCCAATTACAATTATAAAAACGCCAGAACAAAACAACCCGGAAAAAAGGAAAAAGCAAAGATCGACAACAAATTAAAATGCATGGCAAGTAAAAACATCTAAAAAACGAAAAAGAACTAACTCTCCACCAGTATGCAACATATTCTTAGTAACTATTACTCAAAAACAGATTTAAGGTTTATTCTCATACTGCATATAATAACAGGAAAACAACCTAAAATGGGGTTATTAACAATGCGCAAATGATTAATAATATATTAAAAGATATAGAAAAAGAAACAAGGAAATGAAAATTAACGTTACAATTTCGAACCACAAATTTATAATCTATTTTAAGAAAGATAACATTACTCTTACCAATTTAAAGAAGATTTGGCATACAGAATTGCAATAAGAAGTCTTCACCACTGTATACCAACAAACAAAATTGTAATTAAATTGGCCAATCTGGAACACGTCATACTTAACACGATTAATATATGACATCGATTGACGAAAGATCTGCTACCTTTGCTCTTGACAAACCTTAAACCGAAAGAAAATAACAAAAACATATGCAAATTGAACATTTGAGTATCATAAAAGTAACGATTGAATCACTTAGACAAAAAATAATACCTCAGTATATTCGATGATTAGACTACGGACACACGTAGTCCTACTATAGAAAGCCTTATGCATGAGTTAGATGTGATGGAAAACACAATTCTACCCAAATCCCAAACATGCATGCTGAATGTACCTTATTTAAGCAGAACTACCTAGCAAATTATAGAGACTGTATAGTCTATAAATATATGCAAAGAGTAAGGCAAGCCTCATACAGAAGAAATTTAATTAATTTAGGGCAACATGCCATTCTAAAAATTAATATTTCTCCTTTACTTGATCAAGTAATATATCAAAACAAAACATAAATAATACTGCAAATAGGCGGGGTATTCTATGCGTAAGTTGCTTCTGATAGAAATAACCAATACAAACACAAACATTAATGTCAGTAAACAACTATCAACTTACTTATATGGGTTTAGGAGTACATTTGCCCAATTAATTCAAATTGCATAGTACTTAACATGTTAACTACGATTATAAATAAACTGACTTAAAATGGGTTCATAGATACGTATTTCACGTAGAATGAAAACGGGATTATACTCTACAACTACAAATAATTAGCATATTGCTTATTTTTATAATCCATGCTGCTAATAAAATATTAGTTAAAATACTACACTATATAGTATTTTTTACAACAATCTAGATGGCACGACTTATGGAGTATCAGAAGTTGTTATTAGAACGGTTCTGCAACATTACAAAGTGAAATCCTACAAAACAGGGAACTTCAAAGCACAGCAGCAATTTATTCTCCTCAAAGGCGTCCTATCTCTACTGGGGAATACTAAGAATATTTCCAGCGGCTTGGCAATAAATTCATTCAATAGCCATTGAGAACCGGAACTACCCCGAAAGATCCTTGTCTACTACGTGCTGTTCAAAACTGAAAATAGCGGCCATAAATATTTCTACATCCCGTTTTTGAGAATAACTTTTGTCAATAGTTACTATTTTGAATGAAACTGTCACTAGATATTTACGATGGTGCTATCGACCATTAGAATAAAAATCACTAAAACTTTTTTTACGAATATAAATTTATCAGAAAAATTACCACAACAGGTAAAACGACGAAACTGGCATATTTCATTAGAATAACAATTTTTCCAAGCTCTAATGTAACAATATTCAAATAATTTCTATCAAAATCAACAAACTCGGCATAATATTTTGTCGGAAAGCCTCTAAACTTAATGACAGCAGCACATTTAAGTGGCATGGACTCGATAAGTTTTTTGATACACGCTGAGGTGATTTCCTTCCGCTTATCCTCCAATTGGACAAACTTTTGCCTACATTTGTTGCTTTCAATTTATTGCATGTACGTCCCAGTCCTTCCCAGAGATGTTTGGCAGGATTTAAATCCGATGACTACGAAGGCCACCACAGAACATTCACTCTTAGTTGGTGGAACTAGTCGGAGGCAAGGACGGAAGAATGCTTTGGATCATTGTCTTCTGGTGGATCCATCTACGACCCATTTTTCTCCTCGCATATGGAAGCATGCAGTCTTATAGTGTATGTCCCCGTAGACAAATCAATCCATTATTCCATAAATCCTCATAAGAAGACCCCCACATCAACTTTTTACCGTCGTGCTTGACGGTGGATGGATAATAACGGAAGTTCCATATAGGTACGATATCTCATCCGACCCGAATAAATGAAATGCTGATTCATCGCTGAACAAGAACCTTTCCATTCTGCAGACATCCGGTGAAGATGACACTTCGAGAAAGTGAAATGACGGAAATGAGTGGCTTCTTTGCTAGTTGACGTTAATCGAATCCTACATCACGGAGGCGACACTTAACAATAGTTATAGACATTTTCAGGCCATGAGGAGCATCCATTTTCTTCTTCATGACGACAGAGTTTAGACGAAGGTCAGCCTGGGTGGCAAGGACGATCAGGGAATCTTTTCGGAATGATCTTGCAAGGTCTTCCAAAGTGGGAAAGAGTATTATGATTCTTGTGAGACTGATAACGCTTCATGATTTTGTAAACTGTCAATCTTGTAACGATGAATTACTTGCTCAGTGCAGCAACAGACAATTCAAGTCTGCGCTCTTCGTAGATCGCTTCACGGACGGCGTTACTGAGCTCGTGTCTCTTCCTCATCTGCGAATAAATGTACAATGTCCTGAGAAAATGGTCAAAAAATGACAAAAAATAAAAAACACCATACACAATCAATTTTTTTCTTAGAAAAAATCACAATCGTAATGACAAATGTACAGGACTCCCGTACAGCACCACACTTTCTTTTGTGTAAATTTTCAAGAAGAAATGTTTTGTTTTGAAGAAGTTATGCTGAAAACAGAAAAGAAAATTTCTTTTGGTCGCTACTGTATCTACCAGCAAATAAACTAATGTACTCGCCTATTGATCTAAAAATTCCCAGATTTATTAGACTACAAAAAATAGCTAGTATATCTTTAAATAAAAAATAAAATTTACATAAATTTTCTCTAAACACACCACTTGGGAACGATTAAAAAAATTAACAGATGAACGCATTAATTTTGGAATAAAGTAAAAGAACTGAATGACCTCAACGAAGCCTCAGATTGTTTAAATGTGCTACTACAAAATACTGCTTGGGAATTTATGCCTACTTAATCCAGCTTTCATAAGGCTTATGTTATATATGACTAACTTCTTGTTACATAAAAAATACGTAATTCAAATGTAAAAAGCACGAGTTAATTTTTTTTTATTTACGCACTTGGCGCATACATTGCAACTAGTTAATAACTATCTAGCAATTTAATTCGAACAATTCTTACTTAAATCTAGGTTACCTTACATCTAAGCAAGTCTTAGAGTTTGATGGATGTGTTCCCACTGGCGCACTCCACACATGGTTTAAAACACTTATTTCACCTGTTTTAATTGCCCTTATTTCACTTAACTGCACTTACACTAGATCGAAAGGTTTTAGCCTTTTTAGCCTACGAGTAAGTCCACTGTTGTCGAGTAATTGTAACACTTCGACATTCACATGTTCATGTAATCTAGTTTCGTGCTTCTTCGCGAACCGTTTAATTTCCTCATTGACCATTGGTACTTTTAGGTCCTTATGGATGTCGTCATTTCTGATGTACCAGGGGGCGTTGACGATGCTCCTAAGTACTTTGTTTTGAAAGGTTTGTATAATTTTGACATTAGATTTCTTCGTGCATCCCCAAAGTTGCACGCCGTAAACCCAAACTGGTTTTAGAATCTGTTTATACAACAGTAACTTATTATGCAGGGATAGGTCGGAGTGCCTTCCAAGTAACCATATCTTTTTAAATCTAATGCAAAGTTCTTCGCATTTTTTCTTGACGTGTTCTTTCCACCTGAGCTTGGTGTCGAGTGTCATGCCCCCGTATTTCGCTGTGTTAGCGTGTGGAATTGTCTGCTGATTGATCACTATGGGTAAGTAATCAACTCTTTTGTTGGTGAAGTTTATGTGAGTAGACTTCGCCTCATTTAGTTTAATCCGCAATTTCTTAGTCCAACTAGTGACGTTGTTGACGGCTGTTTGCAGTTTGTTTGTCGCTGCTTCTATCTCGTTGCTTGTAGCCAGCAATGCAGTGTCGTCAGCAATTGTAGCTGTCTTCACTCCATCGCTCATAGGGATATCGCTGGTGTAGAGCAAGTACAAGTACTTCCTTGCGGTACTCCTGCATCGATGTCTTTTAATTCTGAATATTCTTCGCCGTATCTTACCCTGAAGTGACGGTCGGAGATGTATGATTTGAGAATCTGACTCATTTGCATGGGTAGATTCTTTTCCATCTTATATTGTAGACCCTCGTGCCACACTTTATCAAAAGCTTGGGCTACGTCTAGAAATATTGCTGAACAAATTTCTTTTTCTTCTAGGGATTTTTCATTTACATCAGTGATGCGATGCACTTGGTCGATTGTCGAATGCTTGTTTCGAAATCCAAATTGATGGTTCGGGATAAGTTGCTTCTCCTCAATAATTGGTTTGAGGCGTTTTAAGAGCAGCTTCTCGAACAATTTGGATACGATTGGTAATAGCGAGATTGGACGGTATGATGTTTTCTCGTTGGGTGGTTTCCCTGGTTTCGGGATCATAATAACTTCCGCTACCTTCCACTGCATCGGTACATATTGTAATCGCAGAGCAGCATTGAAAAGGTGCGTAAGTTTCATTATGCCCTTTCTTGGTAGTTCTTTAAGCACTTGCGCACTAATTAGATCATAGCCAGGTGCTTTTTTGGCGCTGAGGTTCTTTCGAATCTCCGTGGCAATTTCATTCGGGGTTATTGGATCAATGACCCTATTTTCCCAGGTGTCTATCGCGTGTAGCGGTTCGTTGTCATTAGCAGAGTGGGGTTGGAAGGTATTTGCTAAGTGCTCAGCAAATAATTCCGCCTTTTCATTATCTTTCCTTACCCATTCACCGTTTTCTTTGCGAATAGGTGGATTTTGGTTTTGTGGTCGGTTTAACCTCTTAGTCGCCTTCCATAGAGAGTACTCAGTATCTTTGTCGTCTGATAAACCTCTTAGGAATTCAGAAAATGTTTCATTTTTAACGGTACGGATTTCCTGTTTGAGTTGCTGGCTTAGTCGATTTAGCATTGTTTTATCTGCAGGTGCTCTGCTTTGTTGCCGTTTTTTCCGTGCTTTACGTTTCGCTGATACGAGATCTCTAATTTGTTTTGGGTAGTTTAGCCCAGTTGTTTTCTGTTTTGGCGTCGGAGTATTGTTCCATGCTGCTTGTTGTAGATTAGCAATGAGCAGTTCTGCTTTCGCGTCTAATTGATCGGTTGTTTTTAGTGGGACATTTAGTTGGACACGTTCTTCTACTTCTGTTCTGAATACGTCCCAGTCTGTCCTTTTGTTTGTTAATGATGGTGGATGTGACTTATTGATGATCGTCTCACTTAACGTCAAGATAATCGGAGAGTGGTCTGATGACAGGTCGTAATTGTCTTCAATACTGATGTAATTAGATGATATGTTTTTCAGTATAAAGAAGTCAATTAGATCTGGTATTTTGTTCCCATCTGATGGCCAATAAGTTGGCTTACCAGTAGACTGACATTTACATTTAGCTTGCTTAATTGCATCGTACAATCGATTACCTTTGGTGGTGATGAGTCTCGAACCCCAGAAGGTATGTTTAGCATTAAAATCTCCTCCAATTATGAAGTGATCTCCTAATGTTCGGAAAAGTCTGAAGTAATCTTCTTTTTCTAACGCGTACCTAGGTGGACAGTATATTGCAACAACAGTATAGTCTTTGGATTTTGTAAAGACTTTTACAGCTGTTGCTTGTATCTCACAAGTTTCGTAATTAGAATCTTCATAGTGTTTGATATTCTCCTTTGTTATTACCGCTGATCCTCCTCTAGCTGTGTTGTTTGGATGGATGGTGTGGTATAATTTGTAACCTTTATTTTAGGTAGTTCTCTTTAGTAAAGTGTGTTTCTGATATTAGACAGATATCTATTTTTTGGTCCCAGAGGAATAGTTCTAGTTCATGGGCGTGCTGAAGAAGCCCATTTGCATTCCAGGCTACTATTCTAATTGACGCCATTTTTTATTTCTTGCTTTTGGCAGCTGCCTTATTGCTGGTTTCAAGCTTTTGGACTCTGCTTAAAATTGCTTTGATAGCTTCATCTTGCTTATCAATTTTCCCTAGAATTGTTTGCAAAGTGTTGTTTATTGCATCTAGTTTTGTTTCCTCAGCAGTGTTTTGTTATGACTTGCCTTCAACCATTTGTGCGTAATTACCCCCTGTTGGGTTGCGTTGTTTTACCGGAACAGTGTTTGGTAAAGTAGGAAAATTCTGTTGGGTTTTTTCTACTGCTCTTGCTACTTGTTCGTTATCTGTTTTTGTAGTTCTTTTTTTCTCTTTTAGAGTTTTTTCTCTTTGCTTTTTTAGCTCTTTTGCAATTACACAGCCGCGGTAGTTAGCTGGGTGAGCTTCTCCGCAGTTGATACACTTGGCTTTTGTAAGTCTAGCTGACCTACAATCTTTAGTTAAATGGCGTCCTGCACACTTGACACATCTAGCTTCTTTATTGCAGAAGGACTGGGTGTGTCCGAATACTTGGCACTTTTTGCATTGTGAAATAAGGGCTGTATTTTTGCGTAAAGGTTCTATTTTTACTTTTAATCCCGCGATTAAATCAATCGCGAAGATATCTTTAATGTCTACTGATTTGTTAAAGGATAACATATGTAGCGGTAGAGGCTTCATAGTAGTGACATTATCCTTTTTTAATTTCTTCATGATGCTGGTAACGTTTTCAATTTTAAAACATTTTGCTAGTAGGTCTTCTGTAATCAATTTTATTGAGCACGTTGGGTGTATGCCCCTGGCCATAACCTTTATGGGTCTATTTTGCTTATCTTCGTAAGTATAGTATTCAATTTCATAGTCGCGTACTGTGCTTATTAGCTTCCGGTATTGTATTTCGTCCGGAACGTTGATCTTAAACACATCATTATTCATAGCAGTTACTTTATATGCTATTTTTGCTGATTCCAATATTTCATGCACAGTTTGGTATTCTTTTACGTTCACCAAATTTACCGGCGGCGGTAAGGGTATTTTCTTTTCTTTAACCCTGTTGTCTGTTTGTTTAGAGGCCGACGCTTGTGGAGAGGTTTCAGGTGTTCCAGACGCTTTACGTTTTTTAGATTTGTTTTTCTTTGATCGCTGAACTATCCACTCTGTTTCTCTCGCTAATTCTTCCTCATCGGTGTGATATTCTATTTTGTTTTCTATTCCCTGTTCTATATTGGGTACCGCCACTGGTTTCTCGAGGCTATTTACCCTTTGAATTAGTTGGTTGATATTTCCTTTTAGAGTTTCAATGGTTGCGAGGGATTGTTGCCAGGCATTCCATAAATTAATCTCATTTTGAGTTTTTAATTGATTCTGTTGTACGAGAATCTGGTTTTGCTGGTATAATTCAAACTCAGCTGGTGTTGGAGGTCGTTGAATTAACATTTGCTGATTCATTATGCTGTTACGCGCATTTTACACTCAAACTGCAATATGAATACGAGTTAAATGATAAAGAACAAGAAAAGGTATATACAACAGACTTTCTAGCGGGCTATACGCTATACTAAATGAAAAACAAAATAAAATATTGAAATATTATTTTGTTATCCAAGCAACGAGCACACAATACGGAGAACCCCCAAAATGTAAAAAAAACAAAAATAGCAATTTTGTAAAAAACTAACAGAACTTTAAAATCTCAACAAATCTTAAAAAATTTTTAAAACCAAATTAAAATTATAGCTTTTCTCTTTGTCCATCTTTTTTTCTCTCTAAATCTCAACATTTTTAATTATTATTCTGTAAATAGAATATTTCTAAAATTTATCCTGGAAGGTGACAACGTGTTCAAGTGCGGAATAACAGAACTTATTAAACATAAGCTACGTTATTTATAACAGATTCATTTGAGATGCAGTAATGTTAAGAAAATTAGCTAATAACTCGTTTTTAAATAATCATTCAAATTACTCTACACAATTACTAAACTTATATAGAGAAATTTAAAAAATGTTATAATATTCGTTTTAATTACAAATTATTTTGCAATAAACCAAAGCACGTAAGCTATGTCATTGCAAATTTTATTATTTAAAAGTCGGTTTCTTTCTGGAAAACTATCATCATTTACATTGCAGGCACGGCCATTTAAACGAGCCGCCTCTAAAAGTAATCTAGGTGAAATGTTACTAACGCACTACTGAATACAAATCCTTCCTCTACTGAGAGACTGAAGAGCGCCTTCCTTTCATACATTACAACTTTATTATTGTCTCTATTTTAGTTGTAAATTTTAATTAGGTAATATAAATATTTATCGAAAATATGTACAGAAATGGTTTTTTAGTTTTAATTTAGTGGCAGCACATATCTTTATTCCAAGTTCCTAAGAACAAGCTGTAAAGGGTGCGCACCTACCCAGTCATTTATTTCAGAAGCACACAAACCCTTCTGGTGAACAAACACAACCCAAGAGCCGATGTTTGAGGATCCCTTTTGTTACAGTGATATTTTCTTAGAACTTAGGTAACCAAAGGGCCCCGTAAATAATAATGTCAACAGTATGGTAAACTTTAGAGTTCGCGAACAAAATATATAATTCATACACTTGGGCAGCTAAATTTACGGCGTTGAGGTTCCATGGCACAACCTTTTTCTCAGTGAAATATATTATTATTTTATAATACATTAAGCAGTTTTAGCAGTGTTACTATAAAATGTATTTATTTTTACTGAAAAGCATTTAAATAAACATTAGGTGTATTAAACATTTAAATAAAACATTACACATCAAAATTTTAATTTGCCTAATGCAAATTTAAGTAAATAAACACATACAATTATACCACGTCAATAGTTTCACATAATGTATATTTCTATTACTGTTTTTTATTATGATTTACATACATACAGATGTATAAAAATGGTCCATAAATTTCATTTCAGTATTCATAAAACAAACTGAAATTTGCAATAACAATAAAAAACGTAGTAATATAAAACACAACTATAATATATAGAAGGTGACTTTCTACAGCAAACCGTTCATGTCTACGAACTGAAAGTAAGTGTTTTTAGGCGCATTTCTTTTATATTGTTGGCCTATCCAGCACAGCTGTATTTTTTTTTATATTAGCAGTGTGTAATTTTTTATTTGCCGTAATTAATAGAATTTTATTCTTGTTGGTGAAAAAAGGTTTCAGTTCTTTATTTGTCTCTTAGGCACAAAAATATTCTATTTTTCGTTTTTCAAATATTCATAATTTTAATTTTTTTGAATAAATTATTAGCACCGATAGCGCAAGATCTGCTATGTATAGTCAAAGTTTCTTTTTTAACTACGAAGTAAATACGTTTTAGTTGAATTTACGATTTGTCTGTAGTTTGATGAATATAGCATTCAATATTTAATTGAGTAAATATACATAATATACAATAGTGACAAGAAAACGTATCCAATTTGGAAGGAAAAAGAAAGAAAAGAGTGAGTAATTCTCTTGGTATCTTTAAAAAATAAAAGAATGCCTACAGATCATTTGTAAAGAAAAAAGGTTGGTCAGGTAAAGATTTAAATGAGATAAAGCAAATGCTTGTACATATAATAAAATAAAAATGATAAGACAGAAACATGATGAATACAGGAAAGAGATAATGAAAGAAAGGAAAGAAAACAAATAGTTAAAACAAAAATAGTGAAGCTAGGAAGCAAGATAGAGCAAAAGTATTTATATGGAAAAGGGTGAAGAAGGGACATAAACAAGTTAGCAGTAGAGAAACCAATGAAAACGACAAGGTATGAAGTTTCATACATATCCAGTTGGATATGAATAAAAATAAAAGTATAAAAATAATGTACGTGGAAAAAGGTACAATAAATAAGAATTGTAATAAATCTGATCAATATGTAAAATGTAAGCGTTTAATGCAAACACATAGGAGACTCCATCTACCGGCTCGCGGCCCACAGCGTCCAGCACGCAGGCAAACCAACGCGAACTTGTAGCCGAAGGCGTTACCTTCGTCTCGCCGCCTGCAGCGCCAACCACGCGCGCTTGTTTGATAGTTCAACAGGAGTCCGCCTGTCCTCCGAAGAGTAGTACTGCACGCTACTTGCTATTGGCATGAGCAACAGATCCCTTGTGTGGAATTCGGTCTAAATATCTAAAGCCTCACCCTGATCTATGGTTAGGGGGTTGAGATGAGAGCGAAGAGTATGGGACCGTGTTTGATCCCTGGTCTATGGTTTGGAGCGGCCTTTGCGTAGCCATCCCAGTACAACCATATGGGGGGATTATCGAGGCACGAGTCTTAGCCCACCACACGGTGGGAAGCCTTGCGTTCCGAGTTTTGTACACAATTTACCCCGAAGGATGTTAATTTTATTTTATTTCTTCACAGAGGGTGTACAGCAGTACTCGCATGTGGAAATTCCTATCCAGGGGTGGTAAAACAGTAATATTGTTATTACAAACCTCCTTGTATGTGTTGTGTTTATTGTAACTGTTCCGCTTACATCTTTATAAGTGTTGTAAACTGTGCGTTATTGGTTGTACCCGTAGTCTCAACTTGGCCACGGAAATTCTAATGGCGCTTTCGAACCTACCTTGTTAGCGGAGAACTTAAGAATGTGCTGCGTTACTTTTGCCCTTCGCCTTTCCTTCGCCGTAGAATAGTTTTGTACGCCCACCATCTTGTACCGCACCCCTATATCTGACACCCAAGTGTGGGGTTCAAGCCTTTTTTAACTGGCGTCTAGCGTGACGTCATTCCCCTACAACTGGCTCCCTACGCGGCGGCATCCCCTTATAAGAAGAACTTCATATAGCGGAGATTAAAAAAATATTGTGCTAAATATAGTAAAATATAAATTAGATATAAAGACTCCGCAAGAACCTAAACAAAGAGTAGAGAAGTAAAAAAAACTGCGAAAATAGTGATAAAATCAACTACTAGGAGAAACTATCAAATTAAAAATGCATACTTCCTACAAGGATATTTAAAGAGCGCCAAACGGAATAACTAAATGCAGTAAACCAAATCGACCCTGAGTTAAGAGAGAAAATGAAATCATCTCAAGTTTTTGTTAAAACAAGCTACAGGAGAGCGGATGCTGACTGGGGTAGTATATAATTATGATAAAAGTAAAGCTCAAACAAACACAAAAAACTAAAATGTAAAAGAAAAGACGAGAAAGGAGAAACTGTATATGGTTTACGACAAGAGAAAACAAAAGAAAACTTTGTCTACAAATTGAAGGACAGAATTATTGAAGAAGAGAATTTAAATGTAGAAAGACTTGGATGGCAAATGGAAGGGTGGGAAGAAAGAAGAAAAAAGATGGGTGATTTAATCGAGAATGTTGTAAATCACTGATAAGTAGGACAACAAAGAAGAATGTACTGACAAGAAAGGAAGGAAAATAGACTAAATGAAAAAAGTTAGAATAATAAAAGTGAGAATTTTTTTAGAGCAGTCAAAAGAACAAAAAGGCTACTTTGAGAGAAAAAGAAATAGAAAAATAAAAAAGGGTTTTATAGAAAAGCTGAACATCAGAGAGGATAATTTACAAGAAGAAGAACAAAAGGATTCATCAAAATTAAAAAAGTACAAATGATTACAACAATACTAGAAAACAATGCAAGCCCAGAAAGTGACAAAATAACAACAGAGTTGGTTAACTACAGAAGAGAACAGTTATATAAGATGCCGTCATTAATAAAGAAAATATGATTAAGAGAATAAATGGCACAATATTGGTCCAAAACAGTCATTTGACCTATCTTTAAAAAAAAGATATGACAACGTGATCAAATGACAGAGAAATAGCACTATTATGTATTGTTCGTAACATCATAACAAGATATATGCAGAGAAAATAAAGGAATATCAAGTTAGTTTCGAAAATAATATATTAATAACTGATCATACATTTTCATTGTATATAAGAGTGTAATAAGGCTTTAAGTAATTTATTAGAGCCAAACTTGGACTATATATAAAGGCGAGCAAAAGAATTAATGGTATGGGAAAAATATTGATAGGTATCTGTCGTGGAAAGAACGTAAGAAAAACCAACTTTACTTCCCGAAAAGTCAAAATATTTTATTGGTTTTTAAAGATGTGTTTTAAATATATATATAGGAGATGGACAAAATTATATGAACACTTGACATACACGTATTTATTTATTAATAAGGTGTTGGGCCACCATTTTCTTTTAGAACTGCTGCAATTCTTCACGGAATAGATTTGTAGAGTGTCTGAATAGTTGTCCTATTTTTGTACCAAAACATTCGCCAATTACTTCAATGATAGTGGAGATGGAAATTTGCTTCTCATTCTCTGCTCTAAAACTCCCCATAACGGTTCAATTATGTTGAGGTCTGGCTATTGTGCTGGCCAGGGAAGAGGCTTGATGATATTTTAATGTTCCTCAAACCAAGACTTAACTTTTTTGGATGTGTGTATGAACGCATTATCCTCATGGAATATGGCAGTGTTTGGTAGCAATATACTAGTCATAGTAAGAACTTTATCATTAAGGATGTCCAGATATTCATTCGCAGTAATCCGGATAGTGATGTGAATAAGAGAACCAACTGAATACCACGATATAGCCGACCAAATCATAGCGGAACCTCCCCCATGCTTGACTGTAGGAAGCATGAGGTCCGAATTGTAGGCTTCTTTTGAAGTTCTCCATACATAAACCCGGCCATTTGTAGGAAACAATGTAAACGATGATTTATCGGACCATACCACATTTCAAAAATGATCTTTCTCTGTCTTCATCCCACTTTTACAAAATCTGGGTTTCAAACCTTAATCTACAAACTAGTCTGTTTTTCTTTACGAATACGAGAGGTTGTTACATAGTCGAGTCAAATTAGTAAGAAAAACGCTAAAAGCGTTAGTGGGTACACGTATCTAGATTCGTAAAAGCCCCAGAAAAAATGTTACCACATATTTTTTTGTTCTAATGCGAAAGAGATTTGTGCACGCAAAAATGCATTTATTTGATAAGCTTTTTGCAGACCCAAAAGAATATTTTATTTCTTGCTTAATATTGGCCAAAATAAGCTGAAACCCATTATTTGGGGGTTTTGGGGTCGCTGTTCGTGATAAGATGCTTAGAGAGTGCCTCATTGCACTAGGGGGATATAATTCTGGGGATGGGGGTGATTTTAGGAAACCAGCTCAAAGTTGTTTATTTTTCAAGTTTAAACTGTCTATGTAAGAGTTTTTGTGGTTGTGGATTACGAATATGATGTTTATTGAAGTGCCCCGATGCACTTTGGGGAGGGCGAGGGGGTAGCATAATCCTGGGGATGGGGGCGATTTTGAAAAACCAGCTCAAAGTTGTTTGTTTTTAGAGATGAAACTGTCTGCATTTGATAGCATTTTTCTCAAAATTCGTTAGTATCCGATTCAGCACACGATAAATATTTTATTATTTAGCTGATGGAAAATGAATAAATATTTGGATGATTATTATTGCAACAGAGATAATTGATTGTGAAAATTTAATTATGGTAACATTTTTCTTTCTAAATATGTTGCTCAAAATTGCTTTATGAAAATTTCAATTTACTTTGATAAAAGAGAAAGGCTAAGGAAACCATATAAAATTCAAATTTAAATATATTTTATTACTTTTGATTTTTTTACTTAAATAGAACCTTGAAAATCAGTTTTGAAACATTGAAAACCCTTATTTATTTAATACTGTTAAAACGTGGACACTGATAGGGTTATCTGTGTGCTGGCAAAAATTGTTTCGTAATAACATCTGAAAAATACCGTTTTTAAAAATAATTAAAAATAAATTATACTCAAATGAAAAAATGCCCTACGCGTACTTTGGTGTCCCAGGGTATCCTTTCCCCAAAGTTTCCCGGAGCATTTTTTTACTTCTGGTTGGAATTTAATTTAAGAACCAACATCGTTATCAGAGATCTCAAAAACCCTTATTCAAACAGTTTAAACTCGAAAAACAAACAAATTTGAGGTTTTTTCAAAATCGCCCCCATCCCCAGGATTATGCTTCCTCCAAGTGCATTGGGGCACTTTTTAAATATTTCTTATGACCGACCCCAAAAATTCTTATTCAGACAGTTTAAACTTCGAAAATAAACAAATTTGAGGTAATTCTCTAAAATCATCCCCATCCCCAAAATTATGCCCCCCAAGTGCATCGAGGCACTTTCTAAGCATCTTATCACGAACAGCGAACCCAAAAACCCCCGAGTAACGGAAATGAGCTTATTTTGGTCAATATTAAGCGAGAAATAAAATATTCTCTTGGGTCTGCAAAAAGCTCATTAAATAAATGCATTTTTTTGCACTTTTGCATTATAACAAAAAAATATGTGATAACATTTATTTCTGAGGCTCTTGCGAATCAAATACACCTTGGAACGTCTCGATACGTGTACCCACTAAAAATTTCGACCTTTTTTACTAATTTGTCTCGACTAACAGACGTGTTTGTATTTGTTTGTATGCAAGCAGCTTTGTGCAGGCCCACATACACAAAAGCCACGGCCGTCAAAGCAATTGTGCACGTATGTCTCAAATCAGTGATCTAAATTTGTGGTCTATTTATGTTACGAGTAAAACAGCGACTCGTTATTATACATATAATCTCAGATATGATAATTTTGATTATGAATAGATTGTACAAACATGTGTTGATAAAGTAAAGAACGAAGTATTCGGCGAAATTAATGCTAAACCAGAATATAACGAAATAATTTATAAAACAATTTGAAATAAGCGATAGTGGTTCAAATATAAGTGGTATTATATTGCTTCTAGCCATTTGACCTGAAATATAGAACCATTAAAAGCAAATAAAGTGCATTAGCGCAATATTATTTTATTTTACGTGAGTTCTATATCTAAAGAAATTTTTCATTTTTGCCTAGCAGACCTAACGTTGTAGGAAATAGTAAGCTATAGCAATTTAGAAGAAAAACAAGCGTGTCGTGATAAAGCAATTGACCGGAAATATTGAGTTACTAGAACTTTGTGCTCTTCTCGGTTTACTTGTTCAAACCGGAATAGAACGAAGTTAGCAAGTTTTTGTACGGGAAGTATTTTCAAATAAAAGTACTAACTCTATATATTGAGCTAAAATTAACGATTTTATAAGGTATGTCTAAGTCGGACTTCGATTTCGGTCTAGATCACGTATGACGTCATTATGTAATAAACAATATTTAATTTAATTAAATTAAATTAAAAAGGAGTAAAAGAAAATTAGTCCACGCAAATTAGCATTAGTAATGGATCTGGAATTTGTTAGGGTGAACTCTATTTAAAGCTATTAAAACACTAATTTTATTCTATTGTCATTATTTAATTTATTTTATCTTACGCTTTATAATGTTTAAAGCTATAGTAGTGTTTTGTTTTTTAAAACTAAAATTTAAACAAAAATTTTGCTAATCTCAAGAGCAACGCACACTCATGTACTTAAAAGAAGTCCTAATAAACTTATTTTTTTTAAATCAGTTTAATGTGCAATATTTCTCCAAACTAAAGCTATGTCGGAACATTAAAAAATATTTCTTAACGAATAGTTATCATTACCGTAGACTAACCATGAGCAAACGTTCTTTTGGCCAGTGTGGACAAATTTAAGTCCTGATGAGAACTTATGGTCGTTTGTGACAACTTAAGTTGCTTGTCCTGATAGTGCATATAACAAAAAAGCACTGCTGCAAGAGTAAGCCCTTCTTTTTTTGCTCACTTTAAACCATACAAGTAATAACAAGTTATATTGTGTTTACAACCCTATTAAAGCAATTTAGATTGTCACGTAATTACGTCATCATGGAGAAATATACATGCACGTGAACATATATAATTACAGTACACATAATCGTCGATCTCTAAAAATAAAATGATTTATAGGGTCTGAGAATAGAACTCCTAAACTAATGATGATATTCTTCATTGAATAGTGCAGCTCGTTTATTGTAGCTTAGCAAAACATAACAATAAATAAATGGCTTGTTGGTTATCGAGGTAGATGCACATTGGTAAAAACATGCCTAATAAACACATAATACAGTTTAAAAATATTTTACATGTGTGATTTTAGTTTACATAGATCTGTAATCAGATCTTAGTGTGCAATGTTTATAATTCTGTTCCATCAGATATCTCTTTCTTAGATAAGGACATTAAGAACATACAAGTGAAATTTTGAAATAACTGATGCACTCTAGAGTTTGTTTTTTTCACTATTGAATTTAGTAACTCTATTACCATATTTTAAAAAAATGCATGATTATATTGAACAGCATGCACTCTAACAATATAGTGAGTGTAATAAGAAGAAACTGAATGTAGTTTTTTATTTTAATAAACCAAAAGTAAAGTCAATATTGTAGATCAAAGAGAAACAACATAACAAGAGGAAAATTAAGTTCAATATGGTAGATATATTAGCAAAGAAATGTTTTTATACTAGAAGACACTAGTATGATTGGTTTTGCAAAGATAATTTATAAATCTTGAACTTTTTCTTCGGATTCCGTTTATCTGCCACCTTAACTCAACAGCTTATTATAATGATAATAAAATGCAAATCTTTCTTCATTAGGTCTTTTGCTATAAAGTCCTAATTCGGCACCTATCTCAGATTTTAAACCGTCTATATGTTAGATTACACTCATAAGTGTAAGTTTAGCCTGGGGTTTTCCTATTCTTTTCGGTATTATCACCTTCAAATCAGTATTGACGATATATGTTAAAGTCGTATGATCTGTTTTTACCCCTAGAATGAGACCCTCTAGACAACTCACAAACCTTGTATACTCTGTATCTGTTCTTACTTTATACAGATAACTTTGTAGTTTATGTAGTCCAAGAGAATTTTTATTGAGGCTGTGGGCATTGTTTTTAATGCCACTCTTACGATAAAACAAGTAAGTCTTTGAATATCAGTTTAGTGCCTTAATGTTAAATCTTAAGCAACCGTACCATGGCTGAATATGTTAGGGTTAGTCTGACCACCCTACTATAAATTCAGTTTATTGTACCTTCCCTTAGGCCCTACGATTTGCCACAAGTTCGTCTAACTGCTGCTAGACTAATTTATTATTTTATTATCTTATGATTTTGTTATATGTTGGTTTTAGATATTATTGAAGTATAAGATAATCCCCACATACTATACTTCACTCAAAAAATGTATTTATTTTCCGCCAAGGTAGAAAGGCTTCAGATTCTTTATATTCTTCCTTCGCATAAATGGTGCTACAGTGATCTTAAAGCTTTCTCTGTTAGTTCACTTTATTACAGTGCCTTTTTTAAGCATGACCTAAATTTATCTGCAACCTTCTGTTAGTTTGAAATGGTAAAATTGAAGTGTATATCGTCAAAAGCTTCTTGCATGTCCAAAACAACATCTGAAAAGACATCGTTATTGTTTAACTCCTTTATTATTCTCCAATAAGGTAGTGCAATGCCGTTTCAGTTGATAAGCTTATTCTATACGCATGTTAGCCTGATTCCCGGATATGCCCGTCAAGAGGTATCTTTTTTACTTTAAGTACAAATGACATAAAACAGATGGTTTGGTAGCTTTCGTATTGAAAATAGTCTAACTTATCAGTATTTGCTATAAACACCGTCCCAGTTAGTCTTTATATTCTCGTAGTCCAGGTCAGATAGCAAAAAAGTATCCATTTTTTTGAATAAGTTCTCAGTCTATTTTCTCAACGTGATAATTAGGAGAAAAATCGTAGAAACCATATGTATATGTTTTGGAAAACATATTTTAATTTTATGTGCAACTTGGTGAAAAAAATTTATAAAAAAGCCGAAAATAAGTTTTTTCGTTTTTTCAATATTAAAAAAATTGTTTCAAGAATACAAAAAATATTACGGTGTAGTGCTAAAAAAGACAAAAAAATAAGCTTTGGATCATTAAAATCGGCCCACAACTTTTTGCACAAAAAATTAAAAACCGCTAAATATGGCCATTTTTTGCCATTTAATTACAGGGATTGCAATTATCTTAGAAACCCCTTTCAGGGCTTAATTTGTGGGTTTTGTTAGTATCTACCTACTGTAAGAATTCCATGCAAAAATAATAACTTTTGGCGGAAATAGCAAAAATGTAAAAAAGGTGTTTCCGAAAAAGGCGTGGAAATGGACAAAAAAATTTTACAAAAAGCTTATTATTCTTGAGGAGTTGCTCTACAACCCCATTATCTTTAAATTTACGTAAGGTATAGTTTAGTACCTTAAAAACGCATTTGAAAATCGGGGTATTTCTAGATTTCGGGTGGGGGAAGTCCCTCTCTCGCCCGGACTACGAGCGCTGGTAAATGCTCGCGCGCCTTCAAATCGGCCTTCCGGTAAATAGCCAATTATTCTTTGCTGCTGTATCTTGAGATGTATAGGGATATAGATTTTCCCCTTCAAATGGTGAATCATTTATAATGTATTATTTAGGAGAGCGTACCGAAAGTATTTCCGTCATTATCTCCATTACTAATTAAGTGTGCTTTTCTGTGTTAGTTGCTGGAATAGTTAATGGTAGTTTTAAGTCTGGTTGGTGATATTTAAATATCCTGTAGTGTCCCTTCTACACTGTTTTCTGAACAATCTTTAATGTCTTTGTATTTTTCAGTTTTCTAAAGCCATTTTTATTAAGTGGTATTCTTATGCTTATGCCCATACTTGATTTTTTGCTCCCCCAGAAAATTTTTCTGTTAGACACCTTATCAACTGGGGACAGTTATTCATATAAGCAATAGAAAAACGTAAGCTTATAAACAGTAGCGTTTATTTCTATTACTATTTTTAGGTTTAAGTTGTTGTTTATCTCAACTTTAGTCTGGCTAATTGTAAGTTACGATCTAATATTCTTTATGAGTTTTTCAGTTCGGTTTGCAAAGGTTGTGATAGTGTGATATTTCGTCACTTAAGCTTGCGGTCGCAGAGCATATGTATGTGCTAATATTTAGCTAAGATATTTACGTATAAAGTGCTTATTGTTAAATTAATTATTTCCTGCTTTTGGCCTGAGAACGTAGGCGTACTACGTTATACAAATTCTAACATATTATTGATATTCGCAGTTTACGCACGTGCAGCAAATACTGAGTGTTTCCGAATGAATTATCCGATTAAAAAATTATAACTATTCAGCTTTTAATCCGTTTTAATGGAACAATGTACTGCTAGAAAAAGAAAATTTTCATGTTTCACTGTCAATAGGTTACCAGGGCGCTTTGTTCAGTGTTTGTCAATATGGCAACTAGACAACAGAAATCATTTTGTGTTCTACGCTTCGTTAAGTGTGAGTCTGTAACAACTATTTGTCGTGATTTTAGGCGATAATATGCTGTTGAACCTCCTGCCGCTCAGAGGATTAAGCGATGGTATAGACAACTCCAAGGTTGTAGTCGTCCTCGTCTTAGATGAAAATGTGGAGCGCATGCGACTGAGTTTTGCACGTAACAGAAGTAACATGTGCGTACATAAATGCACATATTAGAATTAAATCCAATTTTAGATCATTCTTTTGCTCACCGTTTAGCACATCGTTAATTTTTTTTAACATAGCATGGCCTTTATTTTTTGCCAAAACAGAGTTTAGCATTGTTCTATTTTTTTACTTTCCTTATCCTATAATAAGGAAAGTAATGTAATCGGCGGAAATTTGACCTACCCAGTTTTTCACATTTCTGGACGAAATATAGCCTCAGGACACCAAAAAAGTTGTTTTTAGCCATTGGTTCGTGTGTGTGTGTGTGTGTGTGTCTGTGTGTCTGTCTGTCAGTAAACAAGATATCTCGAAAACCGTAAGAGCTAGAGACTTGAAATTTGGTATGCAAGTTACTTGTAGGTAGGGAACGTAGTGCGAGTGATAAAAATCGACCAAGCCGTTTGGTCACAAGGTCGCAAAATCGGTCTCAAAGCGGTCGCGTATCTAAACGGTTGAAGATAGAAAAAATGATTTATTATCATGAGATAAACATGAATTTAAAATAAAAGTTGGTAAAATAGGAACTCGAAAAAAAATTGAAACTCGGGATTTTTAACATACCGGGTGTTCATAAAATATTTCGGGGAATTCATATTACTGGATAGATCAAACCGAGACGCACAAAAAATTAAAATGAAATTTTTTGATCCGAGGTCAAATAAATAAGTTGTAGCCGATTAAAAATTAATTAAACGGACCAATCACAGCGCGCTCGGAGAGCTACCGGGCCGACTTCGGGAGGACGGGGGGGAGCGCTTGTCCGCTAGGAGGGAGCACGCAGGCTGTGCGACCGAGCTCGCATGGTTACCTTCAGTGACGTAGCAAAATTGTAAGTACGAGTTAATTATTGTCTTGTACTGTTTATTTTAATCAGCTTTCGAGTGTTAGACTCGCGCCTCGTCCTTTTTTAAAATAACAAGTTCTGGGACGAGAGCAGCGCAGGACCGATATATATATATATATATATATATATATATATATATATATATATATATATATATATATATATACATAAGGAAAGTCGTGTGATGTTCACACCAGATTTTTTAATCTCACCACTACCTTCATCAATTGTACATTTTAAGCTTTCAATATTGCTTAAACTTTTATGTAGTGATAGTTCTCGCTTCGCTAATTTTTCGATCGTAGTTGCAATGCAAACAAAATGAGATTTAATGTGAACTAACTGCTGTTTAATTGTCGAATATCTAAAATACTTAATACAATTATTAACTGCAGTTGAGAGTCAGATTGAAAATCAAACCAAGTACTCCATCTTGTTAAGATCGGCTCTGGTGGTAAAAGAAGTTCAGGTTACTTTTCCTTATACATTTGAATTTGAAGAGGTGCTTTAATAAAAATGTTTTTAACGTTTGAAACTAAACTATTAACTAAATTATTTTCGAGTCTAACAGTAACAGCTATGCGACTTAAACTGCGATCTAAACCAGTACAATAAATTAAATTAGAAAAAAAAAACTTAAATTTTGTAATGCTTTTATCATATACCGTGCAACATCTGCAACCATTAACATTAATTTATCCATTCCTATTTGTTTGGACAAACAAAAATTATTTAACAATTTATTAACGAATTTAGCCATCGTTAAATTATTGGCTTTTCTAGAGCTTTTACGCTGATCAAATAACCTCTACCAGGTTCATTTTCATTCAAAGTAACCATCACAAGATTACCCAATTCGCGTGCGAGCAGTGAAACGGTGCGGGCGCTACGTGTACGCTCCGCTATCAGTGCAACACAGCTGTCCTTAAAGCTATCTCATAGCGTGCCTTGTGAGTAAATTTTTATAATACCATATAACTACATAAAATATTGTTATATTAACTAATGATTGCAAAATGTATCAACAAGCGCGAAATAAGCGCAAAAGCGACCAATTAATACCACCATAAAATGAAGTACAAAAACGATATATGGGGACTACCGAAGAACTAATCACGCAAAATAAATATTACTTGCCTTCACAAAATGACAGTGACACTAACACTAAAGAAGCAAATAAACGAACCACCGAACCAGTTACTAATATTAATAAACCTAAAATTCCACCAATATATTAGCACAATGCAATAAACCACAAAAATCTGATGGCAGATATCTAACTAAAACCAACCGGCACATTTACTACAATGTGCAATACAAATACGCTTCAAATTAATCTATCAAACGAAAACGATTATCTTTAACAGAATTTTACACCAAAAATTGGAATTCAGTTTTACACATTCCAAAACCCAAATCAAAAACCACTGTTAGTGGTAATTAAAAACATACCTCTATCAATAACTACTACTGAAATAAAAGAAGAATTAAAAATTTTACCTGTCATCAATGTAACTAGGCTACTAACCAAAGATAAAAAAACACTTCCAATGTGCGCCGTTGATTTAACGAATAATGTTGAGGTAAAAAGAATATTTACTTTAAAATCAATGGATCATTCGATAGTGACCGTAGAGATAAGAAGAAAAAAAACAACTCACATACCGCAATGCCATCGACGCCAGCGATATTGCCAGACTAAAAACGACTACATCCTTTCTCCAAGATGCGTAAGATGCGCAGGAAATCATAAACATAATGAGTGTACTAAGCATGCTAATACTAACTCGACGTGTGCAAATTACGGCGGTAACCACTCGGCAAGTTATCGCGGTTGAATCTACCACATTGAACTCAAACAGAAACTTGTTAAAAAAAGACCAATCATCAATAGCTCACGTGGTAACCAAATATATTCATATGCTGATAAGATTATTAACACTTTAAACGCCACAGGACCTCGTCAACGTCAACACCAGCACAATCAGCTGAACCCACAAATATTATCAAAATTATCTTCCACAAATCAATTCATTCTTTACAACCACTACATTGTCCCTACTGTTCAATGGATCCTAAGACCCAACGAGCAATATATAACTTAACAATCCTCAACTGGAATTCAGACGGAATCGCTAATCAAAAATCAGTATTCATAGCTTTCTTGGCTAGGCACAACATCGACATAGCATGCCTCACCAAAACTCACTTATCCGAAAATGACAAATTTAAAATACCAGGATACAGCGTATATCGTAAAGATATTAATTGCAGAAATGCTTCCGGAGGGGTAGCTATCATTATCAAGAAAAAAATTGAACATTCATGCATTCCTGAAATCCCAAACATTATCCTTGAATCTGTTAGAGCTAAAATTAAATTAAGTGACCAAAGTACTCTAACTATCTACATCGAATACGAGCAGCCAAATAAAAAACTAAATGAAAATTACATAAAGATTCTATTCAATACAACTGATCAGATGCTAGTAGTCGGAGATATTAATTGTAAACATATCGCATGGGGCTGTCGAGCCAATTCTGAAGGTACTAAAATTTAACATTATTTAACTGGCTATGCATTTCAAATCTTGCTCCTAGTTGAGTATACTTACATCCCCTATTGCACAGACCACCTACGAGACATACTACATATCGCCCTACAGAAAACTTTTCGAAGCAGATCAACCAAAGAGTTATAATGGAATTTAATTCCGATCGTTTACCGTTACTAGCATCCTTCCTCAGCACGCCACAAGTAAGGCCACTACCCCAAAGTCGTACTAATGAACCAATTACATGGAATACTTTCCAAGAACACTTAGACCACAACTTTCGAGAACCGAACACCTGCGAGACTCAAAAAGACATAGATATTGCAGAAAGCAACATTACCACATCAATTGCGACTGCTGTAATCAGTTATAACCCTTTCCAAATCTATATTTACAAATCATAATCATCCTCCTAACCATATACTACAGCTCATTAAAACAAGAAGCAAACCAGATGCCAGTGGTAAAAAACCAGAAAACCAGAAACGAAAAGGCTATTAAACAGCCTTATTCACCGTCTCAAAAAGGAACTCGACAAATACAAACTGGAATCTTATCGAACACACATAGCATCGGCCCTAGCGACCCAGGTATGTGGAAACCACAAAAAGAATATTAAAGCAGCATGAAGAATTGTCCACTATAACTAAAGACAATAATACCTACTACACAAACAATGAAAAATCAGAAGCATTTGCTACACGCCTAGAACATGTTTTCACGCCGTTATCTATCTGTAATCCTACACACGCTCTCCACATAATTAATCATATTTAATGAAAGTTTCCAGTCATAACCGAAAACATTCGCCCCATATCTTCGAGGAAAATAGCCCAAATCATAACTGCCCCGCCCAGGCGAAAATCACCTGGCCATGATCTTATATGCAACACGATCTTAAAACACCTGACCAAAAAATGCTTGGCACACCTAGCCTTAAGTTAAATGCATCTCTCCGCACTAGATACTTTCTGCGCGACTGGAAACACGCACACATCCTTATGTTCGCCAAGTCCGAGAAAAACAAAAGAAACATTAAGAAATATCGGCCAACTTATTACACTATCCAGGATCTTAGAAAAAATTATTTATACTAGGTTACTAAAACTCGTGAAACCCAAACCACAATACCACCATTTCAATTTGGCTTCAAGAGAGGACACTCAACTTATCATCAGCTTCAGCAAATTAATGAAATAATAGAAAAGAGGTATCACAACAAATACTACGCTACAGTCTCTTTTTGGATGCTGCTTAGGCCTTCGATAGGATTGAATGCCTAAAGTAAGCACTCATTAACATATATGCTCCCAACTATTTGTTAGCAATTATTTTTCATTTCAAGAAGCTAGAAACTTTGCGGTCAATATTAACTCTTGTATATCTAAAACTAAACAAGTACAAGCTGGAGTCCCACAAGGCAGCATACTAGACCTCTGTTGTTTAACATCTACACATCCGATCTCCTGGTAACCATGCCATTAATAGGCGCATTTGCAGTCGACACACCAATTATCACTCAAAATTTCAATCTACAAGAGGCTGTGTATAAATTACAAAAATCCGCAGGCAAGACTACCAATTGGTTTAAAAGTTGGAATATTGAAATTAACCCCACGAAATTTCAGACTAAAATCTTTACTTTAGGAAAATAGCTACCGTATCTAATATTATCATTGACGGCAGTCCCATACAATGGAATCTAACGGACTCGGCAGTCAGATATCTCAAAGTCTACTTGGACACGCGCCTAACTTGGAGCTTTCATCTCAATCACAAGTTATTATATGGCAACAAAAGGTTAAGACAACTTTATCTATTGATTAATCGCAAGTCAACATTGAAATCTGAATGCACCATATTAATGTACAAAACCGCTACTACGCCCATACCTCTCCACTCTGGTGTACTACATCCCAAACCAACATCAATAAACTACAACGATTTCAAAACAAAGTTTTACGAATAGCAGTGAACGGGCGTGGTATATTCGTAACAACCAATTGCACTACGAGCTAGGCGTATCTCATGCGAACAAGTTTATTCGGAAACAACTAAAAATTTTACAAAACGCGAGAACATACAGTGGTATCTTTCACTACAACTTGTGTCAGTTGAACATACATAGTAGATTAAAACGAAGACTACCGCAGGATCTAGTGGCCTCTGAAGAAAGTAATGATTAACGCAATAACTGTGCTATTCTCTCTTCCCTAAGTCTTCAATTATTTTCAACTTCTCATACTTAATTAACTATTAATTGCAACATTTATTATTGTATTTACTGTAAACAAGACGTTATAAATAGTCTTGCCAAGCCATTTATTGTTATTGTCCATATTACATATGTCATGTATAATAATTTTCTTGTTGATCTGACAATAACTTATAAATAAAAAAAAATACCTATATACCAACATTTAACATCAGTTTTTTTATTTACTGAAAGCCTACAAATCCATGACCAATGTGTTTTTTAATTTCAGCCATTCCGTCGTGATAGTTAATGTACATATATTTTTTTCTTTAATATTAAAGAACTAGAAACATTAACAGTGTGCTCGGAAGTGCAGTGTTTTTTTAAGAAAATTTTGAAACAAGGAATGGTCTAGTTCATAAACTGGAATATCGCAACCTACAATTACTTGAGCTGGTATATATATTCTAACAAACGCAATAGGTATAAAAGCTGTTATATAGTTTCTAATTTCTATAAATTGAAAAGTTGTGCTCCTTATTCATTTTAAATGCATTTTAAAATGTGAATTTGTCGAAAAGTAATCCCGGCTTATATTAAGGTATTACTAATCCCTTAACAATAGAGCGAAGTGTAAATAGATATGGAATAAACCTTCTCAGAAGCTATTATAAAGGTATTTCAACTACCCTCTATAGGTATTCAATTAAAATATCCAAAACAGGGTTTTTAACTATGTCTTTAAATAGAATTAATAAAATGAACATGGGTGCCTTTAAATATGTAAAGTAATATTTTGTATATATAATAGTAATAATAATGGTAAGGCTCTAACGCGCCGTGTGGGAGCACGGCCTGCAAACTGAGAGGTTAAGGTTCTCATATGAATGCTTTCTCTACCCGGTCGTCGCGCACCATCTCTGATATGGGGCGATGTGGTAGACAACCGTCATTATTACCTCTTGCTGGAACGAGCGAAGGTACTCAATTATTTTCAGTGACTGAGTAGGTCACCCGCCAGATATCAGAGAACTCCGGAAATGGAACCCGGGTCCGTCCGTATCGCAGTCCGCACCTCAACCACTTAGACCACTCTAGCGACAACATATTGTATATGCATTTACCTATTTTTTCTTCTTCTTCTTTAGGTGCCGTCGCCGTTGCGAAGGTTGGCAATCATCATCGCTATTCGAATTTTTGACACTGCTGATCTAAATAACTGGCTGGTAGTACAGTTAAACCATTCTCTCAAGTTCTTCATCCACAAATGTCTTCTTCTTCCCACGCTTCTCCTCCCTTGAAATTTCCCCTGTATTATTATCTGGAGCAGATGGTATCTATCGTCTCTCATAACATGTCTAAGATATTGCAGTTTTCGTTTTTTAATGGTGAAGATAACTTCGGTTTTTTTCTAATTCTTCTCATTACCTCTACGTTAGTTACATGTTCGGTCCACGATATTTTTAATGTTCTTCAATATAGCCATAACTCAAACGTAATCTTCTTTCTTCAGTGTCCATGTTTCCATCACGTAAAATAGTACAGACGGGACGTAGTACTTTAGTAGTTTTGTTTTTGTCTCTAGACTAAGGTCTCTTGCACAGAATACCCTTTTCATTTTAATAAAAGTTGCTCTTGCTTTTCTATACTTGATTTTATTTATTCTGAGCAGTTGTTGTCTTTATTGATTATATTACCCAGATATACGCATTTTTTTCACTTTCTCTATGGGACTCGTTGCTTATGTAAAGATTTCCATATAAAATTCTTGCTGTTTTACTTACTACCATATACTTAAACCTTTTTGCATTTAGCGAAAGTCTGTATTCTTCACTTGTTACTACTACTTTATCAAGTATTATTTGTAGGTGTTCTAGGCTAGTTGCTATCAGGATTGTGTCGTCAGCATATCTTAGACTGTTAATTGGTATTCCGTTCACTTTACGCCTACCGTTTCGTATAATAACGCTTTCTTCGTTATCTCTTCTGCATACATATTAAAAAGTGTTGGTGATAGCACACAACCCTGCTGAACGCCTCTTTTTATTTCTATGTGTTCAGTGCTATTTCCGTCTATTTTTATAACTGCTTTTTGATCGTAGTATAAGTTACTAATGATTCTGATGTCTCGCATGTCTATATTCTTTTCTTGCAGTAATTTAATTAGTTGTTCGTGGCGTACTTTGTCGAAGGCTTTGTTGAAATCAATAAAACAAATATATAGGTCTTGATTCATATCCAGACAACGTTGTATTAAAATGTTTAGTACAAAAAGGCTTCTCCCGTTCCAAGTCCGTCTCTAAAACCGAACTGTGTTTCACTGATATCTTGTTCCAACATTTTGTATATTCTGCGATGTATAAATAAAAAAAAATAAAAGGTGTCCCAAAATTAACGCAAGATTTGAATTAAATAGAAAACACAGTTTTTAGTCTTTTGATTGTAATTTTTTTATTAAATCATAAAGTACATAGGATAGGGTTATTTATGGAATAACACATCGGGCAAATGTCCTCCACGGCTTTGCATACAAATACGCACTCGTTTGTCGAAATTTGACCATTCTGCATAAATGTGGCTGAATTTCGATGATGCAACGTTGAATCTCCTCCTTTAATGTACGCGTGATTGTGAGCTTGTTGACATAGAGCTGTGATTTTAAATAACCCCATAAAAAGAAATCTAATAGTGTTAAATCACACGATCTAGGGGGCCAATTCTGATCACCGAAACGAGAGAGTACACGACCTGGAAACGTCTCATGCAGTAATTGAAGTGTTTCACGGGCTGTATGGCATGTGGCACCGTCTTGTTGAAACCATATATTGGCCACATCAACATCATCCAATTTCAGCAAAAAGAACTGTGTTATCATGTCGCGATATCGAGCACCAGTAACAGTCACTGCTTGACCAGCCTCATTTTCAAAAAAGTATGGTACAATTATGCCTCCAGCCCAAAATCCACACCAAACAGTGACACGTTGTGGATGCATTTGTTTTTCGACAATCACATGTGAGTTCTCAGAACCACAAAAGCGGAAATTTTGGCGATTAACAAACCCATCAAGGTGAAAATGTGCTTCGTCGCTTAGGATGATTTTGCTCAAAAAATCAGCATCCATTTGTTGATGCTCAATAATCCATTCAACAAACTCTCTTCGCTGTGCATACTCATTAGGCTTCAGTTGTTGTGTTAATTGAATTTTGTAAGCATGGAGACAGATTTTTAGTGAGTATACGCTATGGAGAGCTTCTTGAAATTTGCAATTCTTGTCCACGACGCCGAATTGAGGTTCCTGGATTGTCACTGACACTCTCACGCACTGCTTCGATGTTGACATTTGAACGGCTTGTTTTTGGCGTCTCCAACGGATCCTGTCTCTCGGAATTTTTCAATTAACCTCTTCAGTTGACGAAATTAAAACACTATTCCGACCATATTTTGTATGAAATTTTCGAAGAGCGGCCGCCAAGCTTTCATTATTTTTGAAATATTGTTCAATAATGAAGACACGTTGTTCTGTTGTGTAACGCTCCATTTTTACTAACCCTAAATTGTCAGCTGTCGATTTGTTTTTGTTTTAGGGTTGTCAACATTTTACTGCATAAATGGCGGCAAATTTAAATCTTGCGTTAATTCTGGGACACCCTTTAGTTTAATTATTGCTCTAGCTATCACTGGGTCGTGATCGGATGAGACGTCGGAGCCAGGGTAGGTCTTTACACTTTTTATAACATTCTTATATCTTTCGTTGATAAGAACATAGTCAATTTGATTTCTTACGATTCTGCCGTCTTTGTCTTGTGGTGACTTCCAGGTGTAAAGTCGGCGTTTTAGAACCTGATAAAACGTATTTTTTATTATGAAGTTATTCTTTTTGCAGAATTGTAACAAGCGGTCGCCCCTGTCATTTCTCGTTCTAAGTCCATATTTTCCAACGCATTTGTCGTATTCGCTTCTCCCAATTTTGGCATTGACATTACCTAATACTACAGTAATATCACGCGCTTTGACTGATTGCAGGATGATGTTAATTTGTGCATAGAATTCCTCCACTTCATCTTCTGATTTGTCTTCAGTAGGAGCATATGTCTGAATTATGTTAAGTTTGCAGTGCTTAGTCTGTAATTGTAGCAGCATGACTCGATCTGATATCGGGGTGAAATTTATTACTGATTTATTTACTTCTTTTGAGACAATTACTGCTACACCGTATAAGTGTTTAGGGTCGTCGTTTCCTGAAAAGTATATCGTACCATTTTTTGTATATTTTTGACCACTATTTGGCCATTTTGTATCACTAATACCTAAAATGTTTAAGTTCATTCTGCTCGTACGTTTCATATACCAATTCTTATAGCGTTCTTCAAAACTGTCCCCTCCGGAGATCCGATTAGGGGATTATTGACTCCGGAATATTTGATTTTGAAATTAGCCATGATGATTATTTATTAGGAATATCCACTTGGGATCTTTAATGCAATCTTCATGTCGTTGACCTTGTTATGCTCATCCTTCTTTTGGGGCGATTTCTCACTTCAAGGGCAAGAGGGTGCACTTACTCTTACCAACTTCTCCACCCGAAGCTGTTGGCTAGTAAGAGAAACTGCTTATACCGACAGTATTCGGTGCATAGGACTAGGGGCCATTAAAATTTGTCATTTAGAAGTTGCTCCCATGCTAGTTTTGGTCCGCCCCGGGTATTTTATTTCCCCGGTACCCGCTATATCTAGCGAGCATTCCCCTATTCGCCACCTGGGGAGGCGCCCAGTTGGGGACTAGCAACCCCACTGGGCATTTACCTATAAAAAAACAAATCGTCAAAATATGCATGCATACAAAAATATGCATTTTGCATATATTTTAAGCTCTACTTATCACATTAAATTTTTAAACTACCGAAAACAATTTGATATTTTTTTTAGCTTTGATTCTTGTTTTATTTTTCGTTTTCTGCAATTCTATTATTACATATAATTTATCTATTATAATCCCCATTTTATTAATTATTCTGTTTGAGTCAATTGATTTCTTAAAATTTCAGTTTGCTGATCGAAAATGTTATGATTTTTATGTTCCCATAAATATTAATTCATTATATTTTCTACAATTTTTTTAATACTTCTCTACGCCAGTGTATTTAATCTTGTGACTGAGCATTTTCCTTATTTACCTTATACGGCGCAAACATTATTGACGTATCGCAGTAACGTTTGGCGGAAGTAATACATCATATACGAAGCTGACTGATTAGTTACCATTAAATACAAAAAAGTGGAAACCTAAAATTGTGGTTATTTATCATTTTTAGACATTTACAATCTCGCTAAGAATGTAACCTAAATGTTCTTTTTAATTAAATAAATGTGTTATATATTGTTGTATACACTAAAATTATGTATATACAATTGTAAATAGTAAATGTAAAATTATAATAAATTATATATAGTTATAGCTTTTGGAAACGCACGTCTGTTGTTATACTACTATTCAAACATACAATTTAACATGTGGCGATATAACTACAAGGGAAGATATATTATTTCTGTCAAGAAAACTACTGCTGAATGCATTTGATGTTTCCATGTTGTTCTGTGAAATTAGAAGTGCTAAATTGTGCTATCGATTAAATGCGAATGGCTTCAATTGCAGTTTATATTAAAACGAAACCACTTGTATTTTCAACATTTTCATTTTAATTGTATTTGTTTCGTAGGTCAATAGTGCCTTATATAAAATGTATTAGATTTAAGATATACAAGTTTATTACTTGTTAGAAGTAAAATATTACTTCATCTAGTGTGGCAGAACGGTCTTGGACTGAGATGTCCAGCGGGTGACCGACTCAGTTACTTAAAGTAATTGAGTACCTGTGTTCATCTCAAACAAAAGGTAATAATGCGGTTGTCTAAGGACATTGCCGGATTGCCCAATATGAAAGATAATGTGCGATGAGTGGCGGTTAAGGCGATCGTATGAGGGATTCAACCTCTCTGTTTGTAGGTAATAATACCGCGCTGGGCATTTCCTTTTCTGCGACTTCCTTGCGTATTTTAGGCTAGCGCAGTTTTAGCAATATTGTCATCTTTGCGACGTAGTGTAGATATTATCCATCTCTATCTTCTTTTCTCAATTTGTATTAGTACGTTGTCATAAGATCTTAAGGGGTACATAGAGAGAATACTGAAACGTCTTGCTGCCTTTCTAATTCTGGTTTTTATGACAAACTTTCTTCCACCAACTATTGCAATTACATTGTCTAAATATGTAAAGTTGGTAATATTTTTTTATTAACTCTCTTCTAAGTTGAAACTATGTTATTTATGTTTATTTGTAAACTCATAGCTTTGGTTTTTAGTATGTTAATTTTTAATCTACTTTTTTGGACAATTTAGTAATATTTCTGTCTGCATTTTCTAGCATCTTGCATATATCGTCTGCATAATCCCAAATCGTTAAACCTTTTTTGCACGTTCCATACTAACCCCTTTTGATCGTTGAAAGAGTGTTGCATAATCTAGTTTTCCAAGTTATAGAGCCAAGGAGACAATGGGCAGCCTTTCTGACCCCATATATTGTCTTATATTATTGTTTTTCTTACTTTAAAGCAAGATTATTTATACAGTTGTTTGATGTGACGTATTATTTTGATTTAGCTGATATCAGAAATTCCAAAACAAAAATTTCAGTCTTAAGTGACATATTGCCAGATGGAAACGTGTTTGGACACTCCTGCACCAAAAATTTACATTTTGCACTTTCAGATGAATATTTAATGCCATAACCAAGGAGCCGATACCACGATGCGTATTGTAATATTGAAATATGTTC
Organism: Sinelater perroti; assembly: GCA_036346155.1. Classification (NCBI taxonomy): domain Eukaryota; kingdom Metazoa; phylum Arthropoda; class Insecta; order Coleoptera; family Elateridae; genus Sinelater; species Sinelater perroti. The sequence continues at coordinate 9,815,556 of JARFIY010000265.1, forward strand.
AATAACTTTGAAAATTAAATATTTCACTGCTTTAATTTTATTACGCGAAGAACAGGGCAAAAGGTCCCGAGATAACAATTGTGTTAAATAGCTGGTTTGACGGCTGCTTTAAAAGTATATAAAAACGCATAGAGTGTGATGGAAAACATTATGAAAATTAAAATAAATGCAAAGGCTTTCACGGTTGGGGTGTTGGTGCATTGTATGGTTAGTTTTCGGGTTGTCAGGCCGTGGTTCCTTAATTTTTCTAAAGAAAATCTGAAAATTAACTTACTATCCCGCGCGTTTTTTCTTTTGTACCCATGTGACTGTAGTAGTGATGGTGTTAGGAAAGAGGGCGTTATTGACGTCACCAGATTAGTTATTAATATAATTGGGCTAGTTGCCGACGTCACTCGCTCGTTCGCCGTATTGCGGCCTGTTTCTTGTCCCTTAAATGCGATAAATCAAGAGTGAGGTAAAATATATAATCCCGGGTAATAGTTTCTACAATTAGATAAAACTTGTGTTTGCCTGAACTCTGTCTCGTGACTAGGATTGTCCAAAGCATATTTAGCAGCTGCTAATTTTTCGGGTTGATTGAGGAGTAGATGACATTTGTGTTCTTTTCTTCTGGTGGTAATCGTTCGGCCGGTAATCCCAATATAGACCTGCTCGCATGTACAAGGTATGCGATATACCTGGTGTATCTTGTGGATTTCATGTGTCCTTGGCTGGTCGAAGCAAATTCCGTATCTTGGTGGTAGTGGTTTAGATGTTTTCTACCTTATATTTGTCCATAATTTTCCCTATTCAGTTTGCAATTCTTAATATAAGGTAACAAAACATTGGTTACCATGCCTGATTGCGGCTGTGTATTGCATGCTCATTTGTTAGTTTTTGCAACTCTATTAATCACCGTCCTTGGGTGTCTGTTTTCCTGTAAGGCTTGTATTAAATGTTTTAATTCCTTATCCAAAAACTGTGCTCAATTTATCAAAGTTATTAACATTTTTTTAACTTGAAAGGTGATACAATTTTTTATGAAGGTATCTGTGCGGTATGCGTGAGTTTTCTGTACATAATGTATTAAATGTCTATTCTCTGATCTCAACACATGTACGTTTAAGAAAGCAATACTTGTGTGTATAGAATAATAGTGTTTAAAAAATTGCGATAGTGTCTCCATATTACAAACGTATTATTGAAGTTGGTGCTATATTATCGGCGATCTTTTGAAAATTTCTCTATGAAGTAATTGACGATTACAGGACTACGTGGACTACCTTTTTCTACTTCGTCTTTTTGTTCGTAACGTATGCCATGCCAAACAAAGTAACTAGACGTCAGACACTGTCAAAATAGTTATAATATATCGTTGAAAAAAATGTGCTTTAGGTGATCCAGGGCATTTTGAAACTATCTATTAAATCTCTATCCTGTAGAAGATGGTTAACAAAGTGTGCGGAGTCTTTGATATAGCTAATGATAAATAATAGACTGGATAAGTATTTGGCCAGCTTGTAGTTGGGGCCACCGAAGGCACTGGTCCGTATATTCTTTTGATTTTATTAGTCACTTCTTGATAGTGTCATCCAGAGAGGAACTTTTATTAGTTTGTTCATATCACACAGTGTTAATATCGAGCAGTTCGGCCATCTTATTTGTGTAATCCTATTACGATAATACAACTGTAGCATTACCTTTATCTTCTAGTAAGACGATGACGTCGTCATTCTTGAGTTCACGAAAAGCATTTAATTCCTCCTTGGGTAGGTTCTTTTTAAGCGGCTTAGCACAGAGCAGGGTGCAGAAAGCTTCAACTCGACTTTCTCTGCTGGAAGGTTCTATATGACTGCTTCTACATTAGCTATGATGTCCTTAACTGGAACGGAATTAAGTGCTACCGCAAACTTTTTACTTTTGCCAAGAGCACTGACGGATTCCTGGCTAAGCTTACGTTTGGAAAGGTTTATTACAGTTTATTTACAATCCAGCTGTATAGGAGTGCTTTTTTTCTGCAAACGCTGAGACTTAGAAGATTGTCTGTTGGTGGTGGCAGCTTTATGTTTCTTCGCAGAATGGAAAGTGCTACGATCTGTGATATGCCACTCGTCTACAAATTCTGCTGGTCAAGCTGATATGAACTTGCATGTCCCGTACACCTCCCGATAACATCGTGGTACGCTTAGCGTTAACAATATTTATATGAAACGCAGTATTGTTCAGAACATTTAGTAAAAATAAGTAAATGTAATATAAATGTAATTAAAATGGATCAACAAACACTTGTCAAGCGCAAATCAGACAACTAATGATGTTTAAAACTGATATTTATGGATCAAACAAAGTCTCTTAATGATTAACAAATACTACCTACCATTATACCTGAAAACTTTGTTGATAGATAAGTAATTTTTTAGCAACAAATTGCAAGAAATACAAAAAGACACGATAAAAATTAAAATTTTACTCACTTATTTGGATAGTGTACTAAATCACAATGTACTGATAGCTGACATTAAGAAATTTGCAACAAGTACCTATACGACAATTTGTAACACATCCATGCTAGGTACTAATTTAAGAAACGATGAAGACTTTAACATTAAATAAATTCTTTAAAGAAAATATAATTTAGTATTGCAAAAATAAAAAATCTAAATGATAAACTTTTATCTGTACTTATGAAAAACGTGTTGCTTTTTTTTTAAAAGCAAGTTAAACAACTTAAACAAATATTTCCAGTAAAATCGTTGTAAAACTTTATAGTAATAATTGAAATTAAAGAAAATCTAATAATATACCGCGATTTAATAGACATCAGCAGTAGCACCATATTAAAAATTATTGTTGTTAAAAACCAGTATGTATGCGCAGTTGGTCATTTATATATCACATGTAAAACAAATTAACCAATATACTAAAGTATGCAAGTAGCAGAGGAAACCACAGTACAAATTATTGTAACAGTTTCCACTATATTAAATTCGATACATTCTTCCTAAGCATAATTGTACTAGAAATTCGTACGTCAACTTGTGGATAGACCTTGGTAAAAAAAACTTAAAACCGGAATTTATTTTAATGGCAATGTGCCAATATCATATAATAAATTAACATTACCTAATAGCCTCATGACAGCCAGCGTGATCCCATGGTTCAGGGGCGGGCTGCGATGCTGACGGACCCGGGTTCAATTCCCGGTGGTCTCTGATGCCTGGCGGGTGGCCTACCCAGTCACTAAAAATAATTGAGTACCTGCGTTCATTCGAACAAGGGGTAATAATGGCGGTCGTCTAAGGCGCGGTGCTTGCCACATCGCTCCGCATCAGAGATGGTGCACGACGACCGGGCAGAGAGAGAGCGAACGTATGAGTGCCTTAACCTCTCAGTTCGCAGGCCGAGCTCCCACGTGGGGTGTAGTGCCTTACCATTATTATTAATAGCCTCATACATTTTTTCTGCAATTAATTACATTCTACATCAGCCAAATTAAATCGTTTTATCACAACAACTCTTTTACCTTTACTGATCAATGGACTACAACTGACAGAAATATCCTCAATTAGAATACTTAACTGTCCTTAATTAAAATTCAAATGCAATTAACAATTAACATTATTTATAGCCTTTTTAGCAAGACACAATGTCAACGTGGCATCTGTTACCAACACTCATCTGGATGCTACAAACAGAAACTAAAAGTTACTGTTTATCGTAAAGATCGAAACTACGCGAATGCATAAGGAGAGGCAACACTATTCAAAACCAAGCTTAAACACACACAACTTTCAGAAATTTCTAGTGTGAATATTGAAATAGATTCAATTAAGGTATAACTAGTTAGTACCCTCAGGCGGCCAAATAAAAAATTAGTTGTAGAAAATATAAAGAAAATATTCAACGCAATTGAACCACTACTGATTATAGGTGACCTAGAGAAGATTAATTTGGAAAATTGTGCCATAGTAAATTTATTTTAAATTTTGGCTGCTAGCAAGTATACTTACTATCCTTATCTAATAGATTACCGACCTGGCATATTCGACATTGTTCCGCAAAAAAATTTCAATCAGTAAGGATATCAAAGCGTTAAATCAAACTTAGCTCAGATCATCTATAAGTGTTAGTGTCCTTTGTTAATATATTATCAACTTACAAAAATCGCTAAAACATCAATGGTTAAATGAACTGAAAATACTTTTGAGGTTCGTTAAGCAGCAAAACAAACTGCTCTGCAAACCTTAAAGCTATGCCTAGCGATCGACTATGTTACTACAACAGTTGAAGTTAGTGTTAGATAAGCCATCAAATTAGCTTTTAAGACCGTTCCTTGAGAAATATTAGCGACTGATTAAAAAAAAGTCAACTTTGATGTGAATGGCAAAGGACAAAAAATGGTTTAACCAAAAATCGATTAAATAATTTTGCATATCTAACTAAAACAGAACTTGATCTTCAAACCAGTGCTTACAAATAACACATAGCTAATTTTAACCTAAGATACAAAAAATCCTAAATTACAGTTGATTCTGGTTGCAAAAATTATAGTTCAAATGCTATAGCATCTTATGCATACTTAGACTTTTATCCCAATCCTGACCAGCACGTAGTAGACAACGTACTATTACCAAACCCACACCCCCAAAAAATTTAAGATCATAGATACACTTCCACCAAAGAGGACTCTTAGCCATGACTTCATCATACACATAATACTCCAAAGCCCTAGCTTATCTAACCCCAAAATATAACTCCTGCTTGAGATTAGGGTATACTCCCCAGATATGAAAACATGCTCACATACTAATGTTCACAAATCAGACAAGAATAAAACATAAGCAAATAACTATAGAACAATAAGTCTGGTGATCTATTTATCAACGTACTGACAAGGTTCCTGTTTGAATTCAAAAGAGTCTTTCAACTACAAACAATTAGCAGACTCATCGACCACAGTTTTGAAAATATTATTTTTCTAAATGTTACATAGGCTTTCAATAAAGCGTGGCTTAAAGGTTTTGAAAAATGTTTTAGATATAGATATACTACTTTATATCAAATAAATCTTATTCTCGTTTTTAGAAAACCAAAATTTAGAACTCAAAAACATCAGAGTTAGCGTTCCACAGAACAATGTTTTAGATCCAGTCCTCTTTTAAGTACATACATCCGATCTGCTACTTAAAGCAACATTAGTTACATTTGCGAATGACACAACCGGCTTTTCCTCATCAGAGAGCATTTTTATAAAGGTGCTATACCGGCCCGCGCAGTAGTAATAAACAAACAACATCAATCCCAACCTATATTTCACTATATTGTCGTCAACTTTCAAGTCAATCAATAGAATCTCAAATGCAAATGACCGAAAACGGCAAACTATCAAAAAATTATAGCAATTTTAATTAATACCACGATTCAAAAATTAAAATTAACCCTCCTAATAGCTGGTAATAGTTAAAGGCTGCAAAAGAAAACGATTAATAAATTCCAATACTCAATTGTACATTATCGAAGAGCAGTCGTTTGTAACCTATGTAGAGGGGTATTTAGCGGTGATACAAGACGATGGACAAATTTATTTCTAACAAAATACAGAGTTATCTAAGCCGCCTTCCATCTTTGTCTATGGCGTTGTAGATTATTAAAAAACAACACACGACTTTCTTCACATTTCTGAAAAAAGAGCAATATATTACAAAATTCTTTGCAAACAAAGTTAAAATTAATACAACAAATCCAGATGTATATCGAAAACTAATAAAATATATAAGAAAGAATACCGCATCAATCATGTGAAGCGAGATCGGCCATATCGTTTAGTATTAAAACTTTTGCGCGATTCTACACCAACCGAAGAAATAAAAACAGCTTTAGATGATGTAGAACATCGAAAGGTAATGAACTTAAAGAAAAATTAAGCAGAAATCTATACTAAAGAGAATATTGCACAATATATCAAATTCAAAAACTATCACCACATTAAAAGTTATTGTAATCGACCATACGTATCCCTTACATGTGGAGGTCCACATGACACCAAAACTTGCACAAAATCAAAGCATACTCGAGCGCAACCTGCATCTAGGCAATTAGATAGGGTTTGGTACAGAGGTCTACTTTATAAAATAAAGACATTATTTACAGATCAAATCATATATATATATATATATATATATATATATATATATATATATACGTGTTTACCTATTAAAATAAGAGATGACATTCAAAAATAAAATTAAAGCAGGTGTACCTCAAGGTAGTGTGTTTGGACCCCTACTCTATTTATTGTATACTTATAATTTAACAATCACGAAACGAAGTAATATTGGTACCTTTGCCTACAATGCAGAAATATTAAAATTGAAGCATGAATTACGTTGCAACAACACCTTAATAATATGGAATAGTTATTGAAAACAAGTCTGTACACACCACATTTACTACAAAACAATCAACATGTCCTCCCGTTACTGTAAGTGATAAACCGATTTCTCAAGCAAACATGATCTAGTACTTTGGTTTACATTTAGATAGAGGTTTGATCTGAAAAATACATATAATTAAAAAACCAAAGGAAATGCATTTAAAAATTAAATATATGTGTTGGCTGATTGGAAAAAGATCACAACTTACTCGAACAATGAAATACTTTTATACAAAAAGATAATTTATTTCATTTAATTGTATGGTTGTAAACTTCGGGGTTGCGTTAGTAATTTAATGATACAAATAGCTAAACGGTTTCAATCGAAAACTACGGAATATGGTCGATGCTCTATGGTTTGTATCAAATCAAACTCTACACTGCAATCTTAATATCCTGTATGTAAAAGATGTGATAAAGTAAAAAGCCTTAAAACATTATGTTGTACTGGAAAATAATCTAAATGAAACAATTGATTCGCTGAAGGAAGAACCTCATTACCGAAGACTGAAAAAGAAGTGGCCTAAAGACTTGAAAAATAATGTAGAGGTGATTCAGATGGAAGTTTCTCTGTTTATGTCATTACAACTGTTTATACTTATTTAGTTATTATTTGCTTATTTTTTAATTTATTTACTAAATATTTTTCTATCTTACTTTTTTACTTATATTTCCAATACATTATCCTATAACTAGCTCATAGAAGGGATTCTAGTTAATGTTCTGATTGCTAATAAACAAACACTTAATAACTAAAATATTTATGGTACACAGATTCTCCAACCCAATCCGTAAACAACTTGATAATAAACCTGGAAACCAATTGAATTAGCAGTCAAATATGTAGGCATTTTTCTTAATATGTCATTAAGGTGAAACAAATCTGTCAGGTTGAGGCACCTGCATCTTTTATATAAAAGCAAATCTGCCCTAAAAGGGAATACGTAGTTTTGCTGTATAAAAGCTTGTAAGTTAATTGGCTCTTTATGTTTTACCAGTATGGTATAATACATCAAATACTAATATACGAAATTTGGAGAAATTTCAAAACTGTTGCAAACTATTGTCAATAGTCCATGTTATTTTGGAAATACACAACTGCATTAAGAACAAGGTGTTTTGTCTATCGACGAATATATGATAATAAGTGCTAAAAGACTCATAAAGAACTTAATAGCGTGTAGTGGCGCAGTTTATTATAAACTTTATCGAACAAACATCCACATTAAATTACCACAGGATTTTACTGTAACTGACTAAGGAGATTAATAATACTATTAATGTATTTCCTACTTGCATTTAATTAGGTAGCTACTTTATATTGCATCGTAATTAAGTAATTTATATCCATTAGCTATGCTATGTATAACAAATAAACAATTCAGGAAAATTAAGGAAAGCTACTAAGTGGATTTTTAAATTATATACTTTTAAAACACCTTTGTCGTTTGGTAGCCCAGTTTGACATCAAAATTCTTAATACAAATTACTCACGTTTTCTGTTGGAAACTGCAAAGTAGGTTTTTAAACTCAATAAAATCTTTGACTTCAAGAATTTCCGAACTACATTTTATAGAAACTCTTCGAAGTTTTAATTACGTTGGTTAAGCAGTCAGTTGGACAGATAAATAGACGTTATAGACAGACAAAGACTGGAAAGTGAACAAAAAGACTATATAACTAATAACAAAAAATTTTAACTAAAGTTGAAACTTTTAATCTATAATTTATAGTCTTTAAATATACATATATTTCTTTTTGACAAAATGGATAACCCAAATTTTAAAGAGTTAAATTTTCTATACTGAGCTTACCATTAGTAAATATTTTTAAAGGTCAAAGGTACATTTTCAACTCCCAAGAGAAATAATTACTGTTGTTTATCTCAACGGTATTGATTTATAGCAGTCGTTCTCTTAATGGTCATTTATATTTTCGGCAGCGATACGCCAATTAAATTTATATGTTAACGATGGCTTCTTATTCGCTACCGAATGCGCAGTGTGCTAACGGGCATAACATTCAATACGTTATAAATGTTACAATTTGAAATACCACTTTCTAAATAGTTTTAAATAAAATACTTGTATACTGTTAGGAAATTTTACATACGCTAAAGAGACTTTGCATTTTATTTCTTACGTTGGTAGTTAACCGTTAAGCATTCGATGTAAACATCAAACGACGCGCCTTTTTAAATTATTTCAATCAAATACAAAGTAAATTTGTAAATGTATGTAAATATGTATGCAATACGTTTTTCATTTATTATTGAATTTTTTAGTTATTTAAATTAATTTTGATTTCTATTTGACTCTGAATGATCTAAATTTAATCGTAGTTAATTATTTATCTTTAATTAATTACCAATCTTAATCAATTTTAATTATCCTTCCAAAATTCCATCCGTTGAAAAGGCAGTAACTTTACTACATACTAGTCTAACATTATTTGTACAATTTTATGATGCCTAGAGAAAATGTTTTTAGAATATAATGTCAGGCTTAATGCAATATGATTCCAAAGGTAAAAATATTCTTCCATTTAGATCTCCCGGAAGAAAGATATTAAGCGATGCTGGGCACAGACTGTTACAAAATTACTAAAAAAAAACCACAACCTGTAACATCAGAGGTCTACTAGGGTTAGGAAAACTAAATACAACACAAAAAGAAACTACAGAAATAAACATAACAGGAATCTGTGAAACGTACTGAAAAGATCAGGATATTATAATATAGCAAATGGCAATAAAATATAGTTTTTCCAGTCATTATAAGTCAGAATGAAGTAGCGACAATAGTTAACAAGAAATAAGAAAGTACAGTGCTTGGCTATAAACCTATAAATTATATAATTTTGAAAATCAAGCTAAATACCAAACCGGCACGGATAAACATAGACGACTTTTATACACAGCCGATAGATGTAAAAAAAAAGAAATAACTATTATGCAAGGTACTTTGAATGCAAAAAATTGCTTATGAAAATAACTATGTTATGTAGAACACCATATTTCAGTATTTCAAAAAGGCTATGTGAGAGCGCGACAGCCGCGACGCAAAGGCCTCGGCCTGCCAGACTAACGCGCGGCGGGCCCTGGGTTCGACTCCCAGGTCAAAAATAACGGCAAACATCGAGTGCTCTCCGGCCATCATACAAACACCTTTGGCGGTCGTAAAGTACATTCTCCTTCTTCTAACGGGTCAGACTAGCCACCTGCCCGGAGTACGCCCAACATGGCTCATAGTACTACACGAAATGTGTAGTTAGAAACAGGCTAATAGCCTATATAAAAGAGTAGAAGAAGAAGAAGAAGAAGAAGAAAAAAGCTATGTAGATGAATATCTACTGCGACAGATTGAGGAAACAAATTGATTATGTGCTCGTTAACAATAGGTGTAAGCTAACTGACCAAAACTGCAAAACTCATCTTGGAAAGAAATCTGACCATAACTGTTTTGCAACAGAACTAAAGATACATCTAAGATTAAAAAGATAACCAAAAAGAAAATCAAAATTGAATGAAGAAATAAATTTAATAACTGAGAAACATATAATCTGATAAGAGAAGGAAAAGAAATTAAAGCGACTATGTTAAGAAAATTAAAAATGCACCAAATATAATATAAAGAAAAAATTTGGAAAAAAAAACAAAAAAGACCATCTAAGCAAAATATTTAAAGAAATAGAAAACCTAATAGTAAAAATAAAATATGAGATCGGTCTAAGAATGTTAAAGTCATAACAAGAGGATTTAAACCATAAACATGGTCAATTGATAATGACAATGTAAAGAAGCTAGAGGACAATGAGAAAATTATCTATAGATTGATAAGATACTGCAAGCAATTATAATTATAAAATTGTAAAATACTATTTTCTTCTGTCTTAATAAATTCATCGTTGGAGTACCATAACATAACTAAATTATATATTTACGTTTTATAAAAGTTAGAAAGTTGTCAAAAAAAAAAACAGTTTGCAAAGTAGGAGACATACACTTGGGTTTTCGATATCTACTGCGAAAAACTAACGAAAAGAAATGTTTAATGTTGGAAACATTTTTACTATGTTTCAAAATGTTCATAGCATTTTTCCCTAGCGATCAGGTATCTCAGAAATATAAGTTTTGAACGCATTAATCGTTGCTTCCGATGTGGAAAACTGTTGTCCATGCAGTTTTTTCTTCAGATGTGAAAACAAAAAGAAATCGCTAAGGGCGAAAGCGGGACTGTACGGCGGATGACGTATCAATTCAACGTTTTGAGTGCTCAAAAAGCCCGATATTTGCGTCGATGTGCGTAAGCTCACATTTCCATAGTGAAGAATGATCCGGCGTCGCGCTTTAGTATTTCTTATTTCTACGCAGACTCTTGTTGTGCACTATTCAGAATTTACAGACCGCAACATGTCTAGTTCTTCCACAAAAAAAAAAACATGCAAACATTTGCTGCGAAGTGTTTAGGGCGCGTACGGCTTTTCTTGGATTTGACTCATCTTGGAAGACCCATACAGTCGACTGCTATTTACTTTCAGGCTCATACGCATAAATCCGAAACGATTCTATAAACCGTATTTGAAGCACCGCGGTCGTATTTCTTGAGTATTTGTTTCGACCAATCGACACGTCCCTCTTTTTGAGCGATAGTTAAATTATACGGAATCAAACGCGCACACAGCTTTTTACGATTAAATGTTCGTAAAATATTGAATATATAAAATCAGAGTAATGGCCTAGATTGCCTAAATTTTACAATAAGTCACATGATGCTCTTGCTTTATCAGTTCGTTTACAGCATCGATGTTTACTAGCATCACAGCCGATTTTAAACGGCTTCCTTTAAATTTATATTTTAACGAACTACGACTATAATTAAACTCATTTGAACAACAATACACAGTGGCTATGTTTGTGGCTTCATCACCAACAGTGAGTTAATCGATGCCTTGTTGTTGAGATAATCCACGTCGAATGTCGTGAAAATCATTGCACAAAAGTGTTCACAAGTTAATTCCATTTTTGTGCGAGAGGAAATTTTTAACTTAATGAAAACAAAACAAATGGCGTCCGTATGACAAAACGTTCAAAGTACTTATGCCGTCAAAAATGTCAACCTGTATGATGCGAATGTTAGATCGTACCTAGCACACGTCTAGTTGCCAATTCGCAATAGCAGTCGAAGTACAAACTGTCAGCACCAGCTTACATACATATATGTAAAAGACAAATCTATGGGAGTCACTTATACAAAATGTGTATTATATGTTATTGTAAAAAATGTAAATACTCAACTGTATGTTCTAATATGATGTTTAGTTAACATAAAAAAATCTGGTGTAAACATTACACGACTTTCCTTATCCTATTATTTGGGTAATTCTGGCAAAAATCCTGGGCTTCAATTTTTTTTTCGAGATTCGATTTAGAAACTTTTACTTTAAATTCATGTTTATCTTGTGATAACAAATCATTTTTATTCTCATGAATTTTTTATATCTTCAACCGTTTAGATTCGCGATCGCTTTGCGACCGATTTTGCGACCTTGCGACCAAACGGCTTGGCCGATTTTTACCACTCGCACTGCGTCCCCTATCTACAAGTAACTTGTATACCAAATTTCAAGTCTCTAGCTCTTACGGTTTTCTAAAATCATGTTTACTGACAGGCCAACAGACAGACACACACACACAAACCAATGGCCCAAACCAACTTTTTTCGTGTCCTGAGGCTATAATTCGTCCAGAAATGTGAAAAACTGGGTAGGTCAAAGTTCCGCCGATTACATTACTTTCCTTATTATAGGATAAGGAAAGTAATAAGAAACAAAGAAAAATGTGTTAATTAGTATATTTACGCTTATCAAAGAGACCATGAGCTCGACATACTTGACATTGTTCTGCAGAAGAATTTCAACAAGCCGTTATACCAACGAGTCATAACCAAACTTAACTCAGATTACATCCTTGTTCTAGTGTCCTTTACAAATAACTTAACATCTAAATAACCAATATCCAAGCTTATAAATGGCAAAACAAACTGGGAATTATTTGAAAAAATATTAGGTAATAAAATATCTTGTCCCACAAATATTCAAAGCAAGCAGAATATTGAAACTACGATTGCTAACTTCACCACATCGATAGGTGACAGTCAGTGCACGACACAAATGTACACCAGCATATTTAACAGCTTTATCAGACTACAACTAACTATCGAAACATATAACCAATCTTATCAACGAGCCAACTTAAACGCGAATGACAAAGAACTAGAAATCTATAATCGAAAATTGACCAAACAACCTTGCCCATTAGATCAAAAGATAACTCGATCTTTTCAGAGTCAATACTTATAAACAGTACATAGCCAACTTTAGCCCAGGAGACAGAGACTTATGGAAAACTACTAAAAATAATACTAAACCAAAGAAAGGCACTGCCTACATTTACAACAGATACAGGTAAAGACAGCTACATTTCAGATGAAGAAAAATCTTCTGCTTTCGCTTCACACTTTAAAATGATCTTTACTCCTATCATCACCTGTATTCCTACATACTTTAACCACGTGATAACTTACATAAAAACAAATGTGCCTCTCCTTGGTAGAATTAAACCCATCTTCCTCAAGAAACTTAAAACCTATATAAATACAATTTTAATAATAAAGTCTTCCGGCCATGATCTTATCACAAACTCCACCTTCCAGCATCTCACCAAGAAAGTCCTAGCCTAAGTACAATTTTTAATGCCTGCCTAAAGTTAAATTACTTTCCTCAGGCATGGAAACACGTCCAAATTCTAATGTTCTCAAAACTCTCAAGGTAAAAATCGAAACTAAAATTAGCAGCTATAGACCAACAAGTGTATTTTGGGTCCAACCCTATTCTGCATTTACACATCCGACCTGCCCGAAACCAATACAACTCTTGCTACCTTTGCGGAGGACACAGCCATCTTCACCCAGGCCACGTTATTGGATGAAGCTGTGTTAGCACTCTAACAAGTTACAAACCAACAGGCAAAATCTTCACATTCAGAAGATTTACCGTACACATTAATAATAAATTACAACCATAAGAACCAAATGATTCAGCAGTCAAATACTTTGGTATCTACCTCGACACATGGTTAAGTTAGGACTTTCATATTAATCAGAAATTAATCCAAGATTATACCAGACTCAAACAGTTGTACCCACTAATTAACCGTAAATCTTTTTTAAAAATTGAAGCTGTCTTGGCTATATAAAAGCCCCTTACGACCTTTAATACTGTATGGATCACCAATGTGGTGTAATAGATCTCAAATTAACATACGAAAGCTACAAAGGTTTCAAAACAAAGTGTTGCGGGTCGCAGGCAACGAGTCCTGGTATTTTCGAAATACGCAACTGCATCATGAACTAGGAATTATGTCCATTAAAACCACATTAAAAAGTGTAAAAAAGCTTATAATCAACTCTGTTTTGAACAAAGATCCACACAAGACTCAAACGTTAACTGCCACAAGACATTATATTAGCTGATTGCGTGAATCACTGAAACTGTTATTGAAAAGTTCACCGAGACAGCTAAAAGTCTCCTTATGTTATTTAGTCCTAATTAAGCACATTATTTAATATCAATGCTATATATAACAAAAATATTTGTTAATAAATGTAATGTTAAAAAAAGAAACCTAAAAATTCCAGAAGATTCCCAAATATTTAAGGAATAACTACTAGATATACAGACAAATTTATTTAACTGTAAAATATAATAGAACTTATAAAATTCTTATACAGATTTGTAGTGCGTGTGCTCAATATATAAACCATTGGTCAAAGGTATGTTATATTTTAGTTATACCCACATATGAGAAATAATGTTAGTAATAAGTATAGTACAATAGTCTTGTGATAAGTGTTCAGTTCCACGATGGTAGTAAAAATAAAGGAATCATAAACTTGTCTTTCTACAGAACCCAACAGGAGAACGTTATATGATGTCTGGCTTATCAAATATTGGTTCCACATCCAACTTTTTATTAAAATAAATATTTACTTAAAAAGATAATTGAGTTAGTGTACTGTACTGTATGAATTCATTTATATTCTCATTTAGCAGGGATATATTATTTAGTAACTCTATGATATGTTTGGTAAATACAAACAAAATGTACCCTTTTATTTGGAAACAGTATAAATTGTACGTTCAATGAAGTAATACGAGCATCACCCGTAACATTGGGGATTTTACATAGTGTAAAATTTTCACAGAGCAGATTCTTTCGAAATGATAATGCACTAATTTTGACAATACATGGAAGTGAGCGCCGTTTCCCAAATATTACCTACAGATCTATTGGCTGATTTAAATTTTAATTTTTTGTATGCCAGTTAATTTACGCTGCACGCATTGTTCTTTAAAAATTTTAGAATAGCCCTTTATCAACCCGGTAATAAAATTTATAAGCATTATACCACACACAGATTCAAATAACATACTCATCCGCTTTGGAGTAGAGGATCAGATAGATAACCATAAAACCTGTAAAAGGAAACGTCGATATAACGATTGCCTACTAGCCCTACTAGCTAGCGTGGAGGCAATAAAATTAGGAAACTCTATTATTGTGTTCGTTTCATAGCTACTTTAGCCTTCACAGCTTATACGTTATGTGGGAAAAATAAATCGTGCTAAAAGCAATTGGATGTGAGCAGTCGGAAATTGAAGTGAATCGAACTGGCTGTGAAAGGCCTGTGTCTAGCAGTATATATAAAAGATTAATTATTAACAATACTCTAAACAGCATTACTTATGTAGCACGAATTTCGACAAAATGTACTTTTATGAATAAATAAAATGTTCGTAATATAATTTATATATTGTTAAAAAACATAAAATATAAACTGGGAGGCAAATATATCTTTTATAAATAAATGGAAGCTATTAATAAAGTATTCAAGTTCGAGCAAGAATAGATCGAGCCATATTAAAATGTATCAAAATAAAATTGATATAAAACCGTTTAATGTACAAACATAAAAAAAGTTGCACATAACAGAAGTTTGAGTTATATTATTACAGACAGAAAAACAAATTAGGGCATTTTTTGCTGAATTCGATTTGTCCATCCAAGTGAAACGAATATGTTACGCTTGTTATAGTTGCGGAAGCGACACAGCTTGATTAAAGCTGCTTATATTTATTGCTTATTTTCAATTTGAGTTCACACTTGTCTTTTTCGTGTGTAGGCGAGCTCGGTGATTCCAATCCCTTGAAATATCAAGTGTTGCGCATGGCTGATTTAAACAAATACTCGCTAAATGTCGTCTTTTAATAATAAAAGCAGTAATAAACAGAAAAACATAATATCACATCTAGAAATGTAAACAAAATTATAATTTTAAGGTAGCATTGCTGGAAAACATTGTTCTACTGATATAGAAAATATAAAGGAGAGCATCGAAGAACGTGGGCACAAAGTACGAAACATATGCAACATAAGACAAACGGTACTAAAAAGCAGCTTTGTTGTTCCTTAAAATTGCGTCGAATGTTACCAATAAAGTAATTTATAAAATAAAAATTTGTAAAATAAAAATAAAAATCTATACAAATCTATAATAAATATATACATGTCTACCTTACTTGACTAAAACCCAGCTGTTCTCCTAATTGTGTTTTTACAAGTTTTTTCCAAACTATTTGTATATTAATTATAACTTGTTTTGGTTAAAGATTGGTCTGTGGTTTTCACATTCAGTTTGTTTTTCATTTTTGTATATTGGTATTAATAAATTGCTGTTTCACTTGTTAACTATTTCTTGTTCTTTTTATATTCGTTTCCATTCTATTTCTTTTTTTTCCAACCAATTGAACATTACCGGAGCTATTTTGTCTTCTCCACTTGCTTTTCCGGTTTTGATTTTCTGTATCATGTACTTCAATTCATTTCTCTTAATCTATTGCCGATATTCTATTTTTAAATTAAATTGCACGTGTGGCTTTTGCTAGTCTGTGATTCAATTTTTGCTTCCTTTTCTCCTAATTTTTAAATTTTTTTTGTTACATCTTGTGTATGTGTTTATATCCTATTAAACTTCTAGAATCTCGTTGTTCTTCCACAAATGTGTACTACTGACGATCTTTCGCTAACTGTTCCTCCTACAAATTTTTCTCTAAATATTTTCTTACCTATTGTGTTCTTTATATAGTCTTTATTCTTTCTTTTATCCTAAGGTTTCCATTATTCATTCCTCTCTATTTACAAATAATCTATTGTAATACGTACTTGTCTTGTAACCGCTATTTCTTGCTTATTTCAGGTGACTACTTAGTATTTTTCTCTGTATATGTATGTGCTTAGAGTAATCTTTACTTACAAACATCTTTGCTTCATTTAGTTTTTTAACTATTCTAAATCTATATTCACTTTGTTTTCAGTTTAAGTAATATTGAACTATCTTTGTCTTTTTTTTTGTTTCACTAATCCCTTTCTGTTGACTGTGATCTTTTTATTGAGTGTTTTATCTAATGTATGTTATTAGTCTGATTTTGTTTATCACATCTAAGGTTTTTCTTTCTTTCACTCCTCAATATATTACTATGTTTTTATTCTTATTTCTTTTGTCAACACTTGAATTCTTTTTCCATTTCTTTATTTTCTATTTTTAATTTATTATTTTCTATTTTTATGTTTTTATATTTTTTCCATATTTTCCAATATTTTTATAATTTGGTTTTATTTTTTTTACAATTTAGGTATTAGTGTCTACTGCGTTACGGATTCAGTTGTTGCAGTGTCCCTACTTAATTCAAAATAATGTCTGGTTCCTGTGCTAGCTGTATTTATATTTACCTTATAATCGTTTTGTAAATATGTGATTCCGACTCTTTATTTATTAAGTATGCTGCCTATAAAGAAGATATATTATCTGTTCTATTTTTATTTATATGTTTTATATTTAGATATACTGAGTATGATTATGTACTTTTATATCTTCATAATCACCGTTTCCCAATTTTTGTTTAATTTAATTTTATTCCCTAATCGCAATTATTTTAGTATTTTTTAGATTACGTTAATTGTTTACCGTATTCTATTAAATAATTAAAAAAATTAAATTATTATACATTTGTTATAAAATTGTTGTTTTTATATTTTATGTTGTAATATAGTTATGTGATTACTTAATGTTATGAGTTTAGAATAATTATGCATGCGGCGAATAATTTAAAATCGATTGATTGCTGGTTCGACCGCAACAAATGTAACCAAAATGATTCAATTTATTATCCGACTTTCTAATTGTTCTCATAAATTTGCTTCTGTCCTGCACAAAAACTTGTACACACATTTAGCAACGCAGCGTCTATACGACTGTAAGGGTATTTCATAAAGTTCTTTAGTATTAAGGGCAATTGCAAGCCATGCAGAGAGGTCACCCACCTTGTTCATTATAGTCTCAAGGATTTTAGCAAATATTTTTATGTTCAACGCTTAGCATTTTTTCGCGTATTACTTTAAGAAAATCGCTTCCGCCTTGCTTGTGTGCTGTAATTGGCCGCCCCACATTTCTTAGTTAATTTTAATTGAATGTAGCCCTTACTTAAGCCAATCGGAGCTGACTCCTTATTTTTGTAACAACCCACCGAGGTTCCTTTATAAGCTAATATTGTAAGCAAATTTATGCAATTCGTTCGATAGTATCCTGACAGAAGTTTTAGATTTAATAAAAGTATTTGTCGAACATTAAATTTGGTACGTTAATTTTCAAATTCCGTAACAAATTTATATATATAAGCAACACAATGGATATTGTATTAGTGTTCAATGCCTATTTCACTAATTTTTTTTAAATTTTATAACTAATATATCTACAGTACAGATCACCTCGGTAATTCTGTATAAGTGGGCACTGCTGTCATAACAAGAAACTGGATTAAATACTGAAAATTACCTAAATAGAGATATGATCTTATAAAGAGTGTCCCAAAATTCGAGCAAACATTTTGATAGAAAACACAGGTTTTTAATTAAAAATTGTAATTTTTTATTGATTCATAAAGTGTACAGTATAGGGTTACGTATGTAATAGAATACTGGGTAAGTGGCCTCCGCGGCTTTGTTGGCACATGCGCACTCTTTTGCTGAAATCACCGATTTGCATACATGTGGCTGAATATCGTTGATACAGCGCTTAATTTTCTCCTTCAAGGCATGGGTGGTCATGGACTTGTTGACAACCTGAGATTTAAAAAACCCAAAGAATGTAGTCCAACGGCGTTAAATCACAGGATCTGGGCGGCCAATTCTGATAACCAAAACGGGAAATTACACGATCAGAAAATGTCTGATGCAGTAATTGAATTGTTTCGTGGGCTGTATGACATGTGGTACCGTCTTGTTAAAACTACGTGTCGTCTACATCCATTTCTTGCAATTTAGGTACAGAAAACTGGATTATCATGTCGCAATTAACTGTTACTACCTGACCAGCTGCATTTTCGAAGAAGAATAGTCCGTTGATGCCTCCCGTCCAAAATCCGCATCAAACAGTAATACGTTGTAGAAGTATTTGTTGCTCAACAATCACTCGTAGATTTTCTGAACCCTAAATGCGACAATTTTAACGATTAACGAAGCTCTCAAGATGAAAATAAGCTTTATCGCTGAAAATGATTTTGTCCAAAAAATTAGCATCTACTTGTTGTTCTATAATCCACTTAACGAAGTCTCTTCGCTGTGGGTGGTCAGTAGGCTTCAGTTATTGAGTCAATTAAACTTTGTAAGCATAAAGATCCAAATCTTTTGTGTCAATACGTTGTAGAGAGCTTCTCGAAATGTGCCGAATTGATGTTTTTGGACCTTCAGCAACACTTTCACAAACTGCTTGGTGTTAAACGACTTGTTAAAAGGAGGCTACAGTGTCTATTGTCAATGATTGATCTAGTCTTTCTGAATTTTTAAATTAATCTCTGCACAGTTGTTGAATTTAAATCACTATTCCGACCATATTTCATTATTTTTAAAATATTGCTCAACAACGAAAACGCGTTGTTCTTTCGTGTAGCGCTCCATTTTTAATAACTCTCAACTGTCAGCTGTCACGCTGTCTTTACCGCACCACTGGCGCGTAAATTTTGGGACACCCAATATAAGCGGTATACTATCCATCTAGACATGTCGTAAAGCAAGAACAATTTAACCATTTCTTCGATACTTATAGAAGACGATTTATTGCAGCATTCAATCCAAAGGAAGATGCTAAAGCAATTTACAAGAATATTATTTATACCATGTTAACTAGCCAACCAATCGACAGATATCAACAAAGTACCTAACCTCAATAATGTCTGTATAGTAAAAGGTATATCGCAAAATTATCTCAAAGCTGAAACAAACTAAGATTTATTCTAAAACTATTTATTTTCTCACAATTACAGTCAGTGTTTAAGCACGTTTAGTCCTGTGCAATAAGAAGACCAACTGATTGTGAGAAGAATTTTGGAGAATGTTAGATAAGAATGTCACCCGGAAGTACCATTCAAGAGTGAAGACGATAATTTAATCCCAATTAAACTCTTAAAAACCAACTTGATAATTTTGAAGCTCTTTCTATATTTATAAAGTAGAAAATTACTGACAAGCATAGAAAAATATTGCAAAGCTTAAGATTTCAAAATAATAAAAATAATCTAAATGCTTAGCCGAAATTTGAAATCACTTTTCCGTAACAAAAAGGAGAAAGCAATCTAAGTTTTTGTAAACACATTGTTTCCCATATAATTAACGGATTATTTGCTTTGGAACCCAAGAAGGAGATTTAAACAACCACGGCAATGAATTATTTCATTAAGACTACTAAGTGAACAGAAAACGCTGGGGACAAGGTGACTGTAGTTGTCAACCATCTTTAAAAGAAGAATGTACACTATAAGCAGCTGAAATCACTCCAGAAGAAGAGAAATACATCCACAAATACATATCTCAAAATTGTCTTTTAGTTAGGATTATCTATTTTAAAGAAACGAGTAAACAAAGAAAGAAAAATTATACTCACAGAATTTATAAAAATGTCATTGTGATCTAATAACTGGAGGAATTTTGAAACCGCTATCAGAAACTTGTAATTATACATAATAAATGTATTGCACAGTATAGTATCACGTTATTTACAAATCCACTGATATAAAATCTACATATAGCATGTCAGACCAAATCTAGGTTCTATAGTTTACTTAAGAAAATTTGACTTTCAGTTCTCTTGAGTAATTCACAACTTCTGTAGAAAAAGATATAAATTATATAGGCATTCGCCTATAGCGACCACTTACATGAACAAAACATACTCGGACCAAAAGAAAAAAAGTAATAGTTGCTTTCAATTATCTCTAGAGGGTAAGGTCACTTTATATAAACCAATATTGAAGCCAGTGCGAGATAAAGCTGTATATCCAACCTACGATACTTTAGTAATTTCGATGAAAGTTACTGCATACTGTTATAAATTTTTTTATATACCTACTGTTATCCAGGAAATTACAAATCTCAACATACGTTATGAAATAGATAAAGAGAAAACACATAGAGTCGCAAGGTTTAAAGAAATAAAATTACCAAACAGATTTGCTTGGATTTTGTTTAAATTTTGCCTTTTTATTACGATTATAACTTATTTACTTATTGCTATATTTCTTAAGACGGTTATTTCACTGGATACTTTTGCACATTTTATTGCTATTTGCAATGCTTTATATAATTTTCTGAATGTTTAACTACGCAAAACAGATTTTAGAACAAAATAGAAATTAAAAAATCTTTTGCTGTGCTTGGTAAATAAGTGACAAAGAAAAGCATAATCGCATATACATCAATAATGAACTTCCTGCATACCTGCAATGTTAAAATAACAAAAAAGTACATAACTAATTCTAATAATTTCCTAAGTGGTTTCAGTCTTTTTTGCTATTTTAGTTGCGCTTAGAAGTTCATTTGTTTAAAATTAGTTCACTTTCAGTACGGAGCAAAATTAGTGCACACGAAGCTTTACAACGAATATTATATATAATAGGGTAACCGTTTTTCTGAGTGTGTAATTAAATTCATAAATAGAAATTATTTTCCGTAACTTGAGTGATCGCTTTTTTTAAACAAAAGAAGTACAAACGTAGGACTCCTTTTCCACTAACTTCCGGGGCTTCTATACATAAACAAAAATTTGCGGCCACTTCTAGTCAAACCGGACTTGACTTATGGTCCTGAAAACGTCATTTCTCTATCTATCACAGATCAAAAATTATAAGGCGTGACAGAAATGACAAAAATAGAAGCTGGTCTCCAACTTGGAAGCTGCCTTGATCAAAAGTTATAAGAAATTACATATTGGAAGCTGGGTGCGCTAAAAACCTTTATGGCTTTGTTGCAGGACATCCCACCTATGCCAGCTCGGGGATGTAAACCCTGTGGGCTACGAGCTTTCAAATGATATCCCCTTATGTCTTTAGATTCAGTAGTTCTCGAGTTGAAAGTCGCGACGCGCAGACAGACTCCCGCACCGATTTCATTAGGCTTTCCTTTCAGGTACAGAAGCCTAAAACCAGTACCGACTTTCAAAAATATAATTGACACAGTGGGTTGAGCAAAGAAATTTAAAGTGGCTTTCGGAAAATAAAATCAAAATCAGTAAAACAGATTTTCAGAGCTGATGATTCATCTAAGAATAATGGATCTCAAACGCAGCCGTCTTCCTATAACAGCTACTTATGCTTCAAAACCACGTTATCGCAGAATTATTCGTCTAGGATACAGTACAAGCACAAAAACAGCTGACATGTTTCCCACACGAAGATTAGTTAACAGTAGGTATATAAAATTAAAGGCAAGTAATGTGAAAGTTATAGTATGCAATTATAATTAAAAGGCGATGTAATCAATGTATATGAGCAATTCAAATAAGAAGCGTAATTGTGTAAAAGACGCATAAATTTATGCAAAACTAATTGTGTTTTAAAAGAACGCTGAATAAAAATTAAAATTAAATGTATCTGTCGCTTTAAAAGTACAATTCCAAAAAACAAGCTTGTATGTGATATACTTAAGAGTTTTGAAAACTATTAAATAAATGTCACAAGCTGGAACATCTCTGATAGCTTAAATAGCACAAACACGTTTAATCGAGCAAGCACATTCGCTTGTGCGCCTTCTCCGAGGAAACACGCCAAACGCGCTCTGTTATCTTGGAAAGTGCAGTGCCACATGCTGATGGTATCATCAAAGGTCTCCTTTATATTCACAACATAACAATAGAATTGTAACTACATTTAATTTAGTATATTAACTAAATGTAAATACATCAGAACCAATGCTTCTGAAAACGCGCATGGCTTCGGCCCGCCGGCGCCAGAACATCTATTAAAAATCAAATTGCGCCGGAAAATTAGGGCTTCACGTTTAGTACATCATGCGCTCAAGGATATTCCGTGGCCCAACAAAGCCAACTCAATTCTCAATCCCCAGTTGCACTCTATAATTAAGCACTAATTTCACTCCCTTTTGCTCGATATTCAAACATAGCCTCTTTCTCACAGACAATGCAGTCCAATTTAAATCAACAAAACGATACAGATAACGATAAAGAAAAATCTCCGAATCCCAAGCACTAATACCAGGAAGTCAAAAAAAGGAAAAGAAATTTACACCAACTAAATACCAATACGACCCAATCAAATCTATCAACCACATCTAATAAAACGACAATAACAGCAACTCAAGCAAAATTTTAAAACCCCTACCAGTCGATATTCATAGTCACTAGTTACGAGAAAATGATAGGACACCTCACTCAGGGTCTTGAAAGAGAACAATACTGTACATTATCAACATCCAATGGAACTATTAAAAATAATCCTCTAACTGTATATTCTTACAAAAAATTAAGGCGGCATCTTAAAAATGAGAACAATATTTACCACACATACCAGCTGAAAGAGAGTGAGTCTAGAGAATGGCCACCCGACACTTTCGTTATGTTACTTACGTGGATGTTATTAAAAATGAATTAGCCAATCAAGATCATAGAGTCCGCAACATTATAAACATTTGCCACCGAGTACATAGGTGTTTAGATAACCCCTCCCACTCTTTATAGTAAACCTTGAACCCAACGAAAATAATAAGAAAATTTTTGATATAAAACATATCAGAACATAATAATTTCGATCAAACTGGCCAGAAAAAAAATTATTTCCCAATGCTTTATCTATGTCAAATACGGTTTAATACATCATCATGCAAGAAAGATTACCACATTCCAACTAAATGTTCTTTATACGGCGGAAGCCATTCGGATAACTGCAATGGCTACATAATTTATCAGGACCTCCAAGGAACCAGAAAAGCGTCGTTCAGAGAAATAACAAACAAAACTCATCCGCAATAATCACCTCCCACTGAAAAATAAACGATTTTTGTTCTCTTCCAAATCAACATAATAACTCCCATAATAACCACCAACAACTCACACAAAAAAGATTCACTTATTCGCCAACATGGGGTTCAAAAAAATAAGAACCCGCTAAATCCGGCCCATTAGATGAATATCCATTAGACGCTAGCACATTTTCTCTTTAAATTTAGAACAATATTCTAACTCTTAGGCCAAAATAGCATGATATTAAACATGCTTTCTATCGTTATTAACAATTTAGCCTTAAAATAACAACTTCACTGCGTATTGCATTATGGAACGCTAAACACGTTACCCACGTAATAATTTTCCTAAAACTACAACAAATAGACATACTGATAATTTCTAAAACTCATGCAACGAACAGGACAGTATTAAAATACCACGTTAAAACATGTTCTATGCTAACCACCCTGATAGAACAGCCCATGGTAACTCAGCAGTTAAAATTACAATTCTCCATTATGAAACCCAACACTACCAAACAGAAAAAAGCCAAAGTGCAAGTATGTAAGTTCACACTCTTTCATACTCACTTGTAGTTGCAGTAGTATACAGCCCCCCAAGACATGCTATTTTAAGTAACGTATACAAATATCTTTTTAGCTCCATAGGCACCAGATTCTTAGTAGGAGATGACTGGATCACAGTCCAGGCATCAAGACTAATTAATCCAAAAGGACGCAGCCTCCTAAGAGCAATGCTAGCCTAACAATCTACACGAACTTCTGGACCTTTTGGACTATGCAATTATCAACGGTATAACAGATACCTATATCTAAAGTAGAATCGAACCAAGACTTTTCCAGCGATCACTCCCTGATCATTGTTATCGTAAGTGCAACTATAATCACCAAAGACATACCTTTGAAACTTTCATCTAAATATACAAATTTAGACCTATTCAAAACCTAAATAGACGAAAAACTCAGCCTAGCTATTAGAATTAAGAACAGTAGAGATCTCGATGTTGCCACACAATACTTGACCATTATGCTTCAGGCAGCTGCATAGCAAGCCACTCCCACTCTTACGAAAAGCACTATTGAAGTAACTAATGTCCCTCAATATATACCAGCCTTTGTTGTAGCGAAATGTAGAGCTTTAAAAAAAATATCAGGTAACAAGATCCAGCCAATATAATGCTTTTTTTAAGACTTTTTTTTCAACTGGATACCGTATTACTAAAAGCACACAATGAATCCTTTAAAAATTATATTTCACAACTCTTTCCTTGTTTGATAATTAATCACAGTTGAAAGTAACTCAATAAACAAAAACAGGAAAAAAACAAAACAGAGCTGTGTAAACTATATATTGGGCACAAAGAAATTAATAACAAAGTAACAATGAATTAAGAAAAACAAAGAAATTAAGAAAAAACAAAAAAACAATGCAACTATGACTAACTAACTCGAAATACGGTGGACGGCAGGTCAGTTGTACACTCCAAACGCACGTAACGGTCTCTGGCAGCCTGGGCGGCAGATGCCGGCGTGCTTTGCTTGGCGGCTTCAATCCGGGGATGGGTTTTCCTTGGCCAGATGTACTGGGGCACCACAGACGGGGCGGAACGTACAAAAGGCAATGCACCTGGGAGGCTTCTGCTGGTGGCTCCGTCGCTCAAGGGAGTTTGAATCGGAATGCCAGGCGGCGATAAAAATCACGCTTAGTTGTAACTAGGGTGGGTTTGTAGACAAAATAAAGGTTGCAGGTAGAGATGGTATTCGGGACAAGGGGGTTTAGAGATGTGCACCAAACACTCCTTTTGATTACACCATATGGAAGGCAACAACAAAATTCAAAAGGCTAGTAGTAGCAATCCCACCAATTCAAAAATCCGATTACAGCTGGGCTGAAACAGATAAGGAGAAACCAAATACTTTTGGCCAATATCTTGCCAATGCATCCCTACCTTCACCTCGTGGACGTAACGATGACACCGAAATCAAAATATTTCTAGACGTTTCGAGTCAGCTACACCTACCACTGGTATCGATCTCTACAGTTGAAGTCCGTCAGCAAATTCTACACGCAAATCCCTGAAAAGCCTCGGATAGCAGGAAAAATCTTACAGTACCTACCGCGCAAGGCGTTAGTGCTTCTCATCACAATTTACAAGAGTATTCTAAGACTTACCTATTTTTTGATTCGATAGAACTTTGCTTAGACCATCATAATTGCTGTGACTAGAAAACCTCTCAACTAATTCGCATCCTACAGAACAATAACCGTTCTGCCTCTCATGTCCAAGAACTTTAAAAAATTGTGCCTTACAAAAATGAAGGAGACAGTGAAGCTTGACCAGCTAATACCACCTTACCAATTTGGCTTTCGTGAGTATCATTCGACAATACATCAAGCCACCACATCATGCAGTGTTTTGAAGCCAGAAAAGTCAGACCCTTAATAAGTCAGATCTATCCACAGCTAAAATCGTATCTCGAAGAGCAGTTTTTCCAAGTCAAAATCAACGACGAGAACTCCTGTTCTTGATCCACTCCTCCGACCTGTCAACCACTGATAACATTATGATCACTGAATTTGCAAACACTACCAGTTTTGGAAAAAATTATTATCGATATAGAATCATTGAGTTCGTTATATAATTGCAGCAGAACTTCTTTAAATATAATGTTCATTAGCAATGGTTAAACTTGATTTTCTTACCCTAATCTGCCCGTGACTTAAATGAATCTTTCTAAAATTGCTTGGTTTAGCTTTCATTCACTATCGAGGATTAGTTCATTTATTTGGGATTATTATCTTAAACACAAAGGTGTTATATTCTGTTAATTGTTTTATTTTTTACATAATTTTTATAAGTAATTACAATTTTTGTCCCCCACTTTTCACTATATTGCCTTTTTTTTGTTGTTTTACTATTTGATTATATATGGCTCAAATTCTATTCATAATGATTTATTTCATTTTATATCCGATCAGGATTTGTTGGGTCTTTTCACATCTTTAGTTGACTTTTTTGATACTTTTTTTAACAATTCTTTATTTCTGTATATTTTTCGTAATTTTATTATTCCATCTAAACATTTTCTCTGGTATTTAAAATTGCTTCTATTTTATCGATTATTACATAGTTGTCGTGATTAATTAATTATATATTCTTGCATGAGTATGTGTGAGTGGGAGAGTACGTGCGCACTCATGTAAAATATAATTAATCTGACTGACGCAGTAATTGTGGTAATCCTTACTGGATTGAAATGAGACTTTACACCTTCTTTCGCGGGATTAGTATAGTTCGTTAATGTGCAAGATCGATTCAAAGGGTTTAGTGAAGATAACCCTCAAATACTTCTGCATTTTTTGTCACTTTCACAGTTATAATTTATTTGGACCAAATTTGGCATATAATTTGACCTTAGGTATATACCTAGATACAAGCCAAAAATGAAAGAGGTCGGATAAGAGAATGGAAAGATATAAATATATTTGAAGGCCAAGCTTAACTCAAATTAATTCGTTATATTACGAAATCTACTTGGTCCTTGGTGGTTTTACCACAAAGAATGTCTGTTTTTACTTTTGATATTATTACTCACTTTTCCCTTTTAACTTAGTTTCCTATTAATATTCTAAAAAATTTTTTAAGTTAAATTACCACAACTACTGTTTTTTTTCATAATATTTTTATCTTAAATTTTATGTTTTGTTATTCTATATCCGTTCGCGCCAATCTCCTATCATTTTATTTGAATTTTAAATGTAGGGTCGGCTATATTTTGGTACCCTCTTGTATATTTTGGATTTGAGATATCAACAGCGAATTTCCACAATCATGCGGAGAGCAGCGGCTTTGCTGGCCTGGCCTCTCTTTTCATTCGCTTCGTTTTGAATTTAGTTTGTGACAGTTTAGAAAGCGGGCGACTGGCTTTAAATTTTCCGCAAGTCGCGAGCGTTTTGACTAAGAGTTCGCCGGTGTGTTTGATTGGCGGCAGAAGTTTTCATTTTTGCGAGGCCGTTTTTATTGAAAGCTAATTTTGTGGCGAAAGTCGATATTTTGCCGACCAGATTAACCTCTTCCAGGAGATCCTTTTGTTTTCCGAATGCATTTCTGGGTTGAAATTTTTTCCATTAAAACTCGGCCCATTTTTTTTGTTTTGACTTGGCAAGGAACGAAGACGCTACCGATTGGCTCCGCTGTGAATATTGGGGTAACTTATCCTATCTTTTTACCCACACCCTTATTTCCTCTTCCTGGACCCCCCAGGACCAACAGCACAGAGAACCGATTTCTGGGACAAAGCGCCGTTTCGACAGGTTAGTGTTTTAGCTTTAGCTTTTCTTTGAAGTTCCTTTATTTAAATTTAAAATTACAATACAATCCACTGTTCGGCCGCAACAATCTCTATTCATACGTTTCTTTAACGTACCTACTTTTAGGCTTGAATTTTTTTTATTTTAATTATCTTTTGACTTTATTTTAACAAAATCTGACTATCAATGACTTTCAAGAAAGCTTTCTTTAATAATCTTAGCTTTTCTTTTCATTCTATTTTTACTTAAAGTTACACATTTATGTAATTGTGATTCGTTTATATCCTTTGTTCGTTTTTTTTTAGTTTGGACTAGTAGACTTTAGACTAAGAAATAATTTAATGCTATTATACAGTTATTATGAGTATATTTGTATTGGAAAAGATAAATCTTCTTAGTTCTGTTTTTATATTATCTTGCCTATGCTGCAACCTTTTAATTGCTATGTTCCATACTTCAAATGTAGTTTTCTAAATTTATTTTATCTCTTTTATTTCTGCTTTTCATTAAAAAATAAATTTGTTTTTTTGCTCTTTCCTCTTTTTGAACTCCTAAGTAAGATCGTATGTGTTTCCTTCTTCGTTGTTCGCAAAAAGGTATTTTTGGCGTCCTAGGCGGACAAATCTTCACCCGCCATTCTTCAAATTTTTGCTAAGTGGGAACGCGAAACAATTTATTTACAAATTATAACAGGGGGATAAGTCAATGCTGTAACCTTACTAAAGTAAGATATGCAAAATGATCCTGAAGATAGGCAACCAAACATACGCTAAGAGGTCATCCATAACACATTTCGTATCGGCTGTCTTTGTTTACCTTCTATTCAAATATATAGTAAATATTGTTATATATTACCAATGTTTAGGTTGTAAATATGTGGTTTTAACCTTTTTCTTATTTTCCAACTTTATATGTGTACTTTCTCTCTCTATTCAAATAAACCAAAAAAATTAAAAACATTTTAATATCACATTCTCATCCTCTGATACAATTTAAATTTACTTTTAAATAGCACAGTTTAAAGCACACAGATTTAATTTTATTCCACAAATTACTAGAAATCCAATATTTTTTGCAACACAAGTTAGATATTAATAGACTTTTAAAGAACATTACAACTTCTAAATCTATTTTTAAGCAAATAATTCTGATAGGAAGTTTTCCTATATTTAGTTATTTCATCGTGTAATTCCCCATTCATGATTAAGATGATGGATCAGTTCCACTACGATGCCTTCAAAAAGGACTACATGCTTCGTTTATTCGTAAACAATAACAATAGCAATGATAACAACAGCATTCTAAACGCGAGCACCGGCCCGAATGCGGACTCAACAATATCAAAGTGTTCAGACGAAAACGACTTGAAGCAGCTATTTGAGAAATACGAGCGCGTGCACTCTGTCAATGTACTGAACGGCAAAACATGGGACATCAACAAAGGTTGTTGTTTTGTTACACTTAACTCCGAAAAACAGCCCTGCTGGCTTAGAATGCCCTATACAACGTCAAGACGTTTCAGGGATGTACCATTCTATACGATGGAAGAATGCACAGACTTGCAGGGTACGAACAGAAGGTTCCAGTGCTGCGTCTTGGGGACATTTTGTAAATAATCTGCATTGAACGCAGTCAAGGGACTTTACTCGGCACCGCTCGTGCGGAAGATTGTCAGCATCCAGAAGGAGGAATTGAAGCGGCAGCAGCAGATGCAGGCCGTTGGCGGCTTGGTGTTACTTTAGCAGCAAATTGCTGGCACCCACCGGCGTTCAAAATCTAGTCACCCTTGCAGCCATGCAGACATTCTTAACAAAAGCGTGGAGGTACCCGGGGATCCTTCTTGAACAGCCTATAACTTTTCATTTTCTATTAACAATGACACAAATTTAATCGGGGTATTCATGCAGTAGGAAAAAGTTAATTTTTGGTAACAATATCGAATATTTTTGGACATTACTAGAGCCTTTCTAGTTTGTTAACTTTAATTGGAAACATGTTAAGCGCAAAAATTATATTAAATAAATAATTATTAACATATTTAAGCAAGTTTTCCTTTTAATGTCTTAGAAAACCAAATTTACTCTTATAAAATAGGTCTTTACTTCCTGCGTTTTTTATATAGTCTTTATTGTCTTTTTTGTATGGTAGGGCTTCTAATGTTTAGTTTAGTTTATTGTAACACATATTTGCTTTGCAACGGCTATATATTGCTTGTTTCAGATAATGATTTAGTATCTTCCTCTGTATCTTATAGCAATCTTCACTTACAAAAACCTTTGCTCCGTTTAGTTTCTTAACTGCTTTCAATATTTCGATCATTATTCTATTGTTTTTTAGTTCAGATAACATTAGTTTTTCTTTGTCTTCTCTTTGTTTCATCTCTTTATGTTAACAATGTCTCCCTTTTGATTGAGTTCGTGGTTTTATTTTATCTGTTATTGGCCTACGGATATCAACAAACTATCTAATCTTATTCATGTCCGTATAGTAAAAGATATAGCCTAAAATTACCTCCAAGCTGAAACAAACTAATATTTATTGTTAAAAAATTTCTCTCATCACAATTACAGTCAATATTTATGCATCTCCAATCCTATGTAATAAAAAAACCAAATGAGAAGAATTTCGGAGAATATTAGATGAAAATGTCATCCGCAAAGTATCATTTAAGATTGAAGACGATAATTTAATTCCAATTAAACTATTAAAAATAACCAGGGCAACAAACAGCCTGGTAATCTACGCCCGTTTCGTCCCAACTTGATAATTTGGAATTCTTGTATATTGCAAAATTCAAGAGCACCAAATGATAAAAATAATCTAAATGCTTAGTTAAAATTGAAAAACACTTTTACCTTATAAGAATTTAAACACATTGTTTTCCACATAAGCAACAAATTATTCGGTTTGGAACCCAACAAAGAGATTTAAGCAACCACAACAATAAATCCTTCATTGAGACTACCAAGTGGAACTCGGGGAAAAGCGCTAGGGACAAAGCGACTGCAGTTGTCAACTATTTGAAAGAAGTATTTACACTATAAGCAGCTGAAATCACCCCAGAAGAAGACAAATGCATCCATAAATACATTAGCGAACAAAGAAATTGTGATAAATTTTTAGTTAAAAGTTTATATTTGCAAATGGAAAATCATTGTACCATATCCCGTAGGACAAATTTGATATTCAATACTGAATCAGAAAGCATACTTTTTGGTTTTTACAATTTATTTTGAAAAAGCAACAATTTTACATTTTAAACAAAGCTTTTTGTTATTAAAATTAACATGAAAGTGAAACGATGAAAAAATTTATCACAAATAACGTGTACTGGTTTCTCTTGCCTTAATAGCTGCTTGAAGTCGACGATTCCTACTTTAGGTTATGTTCAGGATCACATTTTGGTTGATATTATTTCACTCCTGCAATAACAACTCTTTCAGCTCCTGGGTAGTTCTTGGAATACATCGTTTCAACTCATGCCAGACATGTTTAATGGGATTTATGTATGAACTACTCTAGGTACTCTCTGACAAATCTGGCTACGTGAGGTTTAGCATTATCTTGTATGAAATCATAGTGATCATGAAAGACATAACATGATCTTGTATAAAAACCAATTCTCTGTGTGCTTCTGAATGGATTACCGCCCAAACCATGACCGACCATCGCCAAATAAAAATCGCTCGTCAATACAAATTGTAGCGTATCTTTCTCCTAGTCTTCTCCATACTCGCCGATGTTAGTTTGATTCAGTGGGGCTAAAACACGACTTATAAAAACAGTACCTTGCTCCAGTCCTCATTATTCCATGCCAAATAATTTCGGTCAATCTTGCAATTCGATGCCGGCGTTGTAATAATGAGTCTGTAGCCATCCTTTTACAAAAACAATTCTACAACATAAAGTTTTCTTCTAACAGCCCATTTTCTAACATTTGCATCTCCAACTTCTTGGAGTTGATTTCACACCCGAATCACAAAAGCTGTTCTATTTCGCAAACTTTTTTCCGACCGGATCTCAATCTTCTGATTGTCAGGCCAGTCTCCTCAAAGCACTTTTGCACCTTTTGTACGGCACAAAGGCTCTTACCAAAAATTCTTGCAATTTTACGTTGTCCTCGGCCATCTTGAAACAAATCTACAATTTTTGACACAAGATCTAAAGGCACTATGGCCTGTTAAAAAAACCCTACAAACACTTTATCGTGCGATTAAAAGATTTTATAAAAAGAAATCAACATTAAACACATATACACAGACACTGTAATGGGAATTTTCAAATAGAACGAATGCAAGTTTTTAATAAAACTAACAATACGTAACAGATAAGATTTCTCGAAAAACTATTGCAAATACGAGCATTCAATTGATAATTCTAAAATATATCAGAATTTTAATGTGGCATCAATTCTTTGCTCGCCAGTGAAACTTAAGGTTTTCTTCCAGATGGATTATCCATTTTGTGGAAAGAAGTAAACGAAGTAAAATGAACTGTACTTACCGAATTGAATACAAAAGTTATCCGATTATAATATAAAAACTGAAGGAATTTTAAAACTATCACCAGAAACCTGCGTGAAACGAATTATACAAATTCAATGTCATATTATAAATGGAATTCTTTTCTGACCATTGAAAGTAGCATAAAAAGTACCAATTCTAAAATATGAGAAATCACCCAGGTAACCATCTTCTTACCGACCTAAGTTTTCTTCCTGCTTTGTCAAAAGTGTCGATATATGGTATTTTATAGCAATCTGGATATAGCAACACGTTACTTACGAAACCACTGAAACAAAATTACTTCAGTAATTTCATTGAAAGTTACTGCATGCTGTTGCAAAGATACTCATGTACCTACCGTTACCCAAAAATTACAAATTTCAATATACTTTATCAAAATAAATTATTTTTCACGCTAATACAATAGCAGCGGGCCTTGCACATGATAAAGCGAGAATACATAAACTCGTGAGGTTTAAAGAAATACAGTTACCAAACAGAATGGCTCGAAAAGTTAATCGACACAAAAGAATAAAAAAATATAAAGCGGCTTTCGGAAAACGATATCAAAACACAAAGAACAGATTTTTAGAACTGATAATTTCTTTAATAATAATGTATCCCAAACGTTTTCATATAACAGCTACTTATGTACAACCACCGTAGTTCAGCCATATTCAAATGTTTCAAAGCCTCGTTATCGACGAATTGTAGCTTCAGAAACACATTGCAACCGCAAAAACCGCTGACAGTTTCCCGATATGAAGTATAGTCTGTATAAAAAAGTAAATGTAAATAATTTCAATGTCGATAGTATGCAACTATAATTAAAAGGCAATTAATCTATTCAAATAATTGATTCGAATAAGACGTATAATTATGTAAAAACGGTATACACCTATATAAAATGTAATTTTATTTTAAAAGGCACTCTAACTTAAAACAATAATTAAAAAGTAATCGTAAAATACGTAATAACAATTAAAATTGAATGTAACTAGTGATTTAAAAGTATTATTGCCAAAAACAAGCTGACTTTGTATGCGATATAATTATATTTATAAAGGATATTGGAAACTAATAAACAAAATGCCACAAGCGGGACGATCTGCGACACCTCGAATAGTCCAAACATCCTTAATTGACCAAACCGCTGCAGCAGCGAGACATTGCTGGTTTATTTGAACTAAATTATGGAAAAAATGTACACTACATGTATTTTTGTGAAAGACTGATAAACATTTTAAAAGATACTATATTACAAGCGAAGAAATATCACCTCATCTATGTTTTCTGTTCGGTAACCTGTTAGCAGATATTTTTTATGTTAAAACTTAGTTTGCTTTAAAGGAGACTTTCAAATTAAAAATTGTTTACTGTACTAATAAAAAGATCGCATTTCAACAATTTAAGATTTTAAAGGTACGGCGTAACGGGTATTAATTGATTCTATACGAAGAATGAAAATTATGAAACTCTGCTACTCACTTGCGCTGGAATAAGCCTTTTTGCGGGACGGTTACAAATTCTTCTTCTTAATCTCAGCTTCTCCCTTGGAGGTTGCTGATCAGCATGGCTATTTTGACCTTTGATATAGCTGCTCGGAATAGTTCGGCTGATGTAAGATTGAACTATTCTCGTAGGTTACGTAACCAAGAGATTCTGGGACGTCCGACTCTCCTTCGCCCAGCAATTTTGCCTTCCATAATGAGCTGCAATATCTCATATTTAGAATTGCGGGAAATGTGGCCTAGGAATTCTAATTTTCTTTTCTTAATGGTAGGTAAGATCTCCAATTCTTTGCGCATCCTACCCAGAACCTGCTGATTCGTAATTCGGTCGGTCCAAGAGATTTTCAATAGTCGTCTATAAATCCATAGCTCGAAGGTTTCAAGTCTCTTTGAAGTTTCTTTATTTAAAGTCCAACCTTCTAGACCATACAAGCGCACTGGGAATATATAACAACGGACCATTCTTGTCCTTAATGCTAACGATAGGTTCTGAGCAGTCAGTAGTTTTCTCATTTTCATGAAGGCTGCCCTTGCTTGTTCTATTCTTGCTAAGATTTCTTCTCTATGTGTGATGTTTTTGTTTACTGTCGTGCCAAGGTACTTGTAGTTTTGAACTTGTTCAATAATCCTATTGTCTATGACCAGCTGACTGTCTGCGGTGTTTCTTTTAGATACTACTAACATTTTTGTTTTACTAATATTAATACTAAGCCCAAATACTTTACTTGTTTGAGATACTCTATCTACCAGTGTCTGAAAGTCTTTTAGGTTGCTTGCGATCAAAACGGTGTCGTCAGCGTACCGAATGTTATTGATACATTTCCCATTTATTATTAGTCCTGAACTTTCATCTTCTAACGCTTCACGGAATATATATTCCGAATAAATGTTAAATAACATGGGTGAGAGAATACACCCTTGTCTGACAACTTTTTGAATATTAATTTCCTCGGAGAGAGAGTTATCCACTTTTATTTTTGCAGTTTGACCCCAGTAGAGATTGATAATTATTTGTATGTCATGATGGTCTATGTTGAGTTTCTGCAAAATATCAACTAGTTTATCGTGCTTCACGTTGTCGAATGCTTTGCTGTAGTCTATGAAGCACATGTAAATATCCTGGTTTACATCTAGAGATCTTTGTGCTAAGATGTTAAGAGCAAATACGGCTTCTCTGGTCCCTGTTCCGTTGCGGAAACCGAATTGTGTGTTTGACATTTCCGCTTCACATTTGCTATATAACCTGGTGTGGATGATTCTTAAGAATATTTTTAGTACCTGACTCATGAGGCTTATGAGTCGATACTCATCGTATCTAGACGCTCGGGGTTTCTTAGGGATGGGGACAAAGGTGGAAAGTAGCCATTCGCGTGGGATAACTCCTGTTTGGTATATATCGTTAAACAAGTCAACAATTACTGAAACTGACTGTTAATCTAATAGTTTTAACAGTTCGCAGTGTATACCATCAGGTCCTGCTGCTTTTCCAGCTTTTGCGGTTTTTATGGCATGGTTGACCTCACTACATGTTATTTTTGGTGCGTTTTCTGCTGCTGTAATGCTACGTTCTTCTGCTCTTTGATCTCTAAAGATTTGTTTAATATACTTTTGGCATAAGTTTGACTTTGATTCTGTATCTATGACTAAAGAACCTTGGTCATCCTTCATTATCCTCGATTGTTGTCTGTGTACAATACCAGTGATTTCTTTTATTTTCTTGTGAACATTGAAGCTGTCATACTTACGTTCATACTTTTCTATTTCTTTGCACTTATCATCCATCCAGGATTCCTTTGCTGCACCTATCTTGCTTCTAATAATGTTATGTATTTCTCTATACTTTATTTCATCTTTATTTTTAAATTTTCTCCTTTCGTCCATTAGTGCTAAGATTTCCTCTGTCATCCACTTCTACTTCATCTGTTTCTTGTGTTCTCCCAAGGTTTCTTGTTGTGTCGTTACTATTGTTTCTTTTATTTTAGACCATTTTGTTTCCTTATCTAAATTACTAATATTTTCTTCTTGCATTTTATGGAAGTTCTGGTTTATCATCTTAGTTGCAGAATTTCGTATATCTGGTTGTTGTAACCTTCGTGTACTTATGTAACTATTTTGGTTTTGTTGTTGTCGTCTTTTCTTCAATCTAATATACATATTCATGACTACAGGATTGTGGTCCGAATTTGCATCCGCACCTGAGCATGTTTTTACAGCCTTTACGCTGTTTCTCGCCTTTTTGTTAACTAGAATGTAATCTATTTGGTTTCTAATTATTTGTTCTGTGTGATCTCTCGGTGCTTTCCAAGTATATAATCTTCTCTTTGGTAGTTTAAAGAGAGTATTTGTGACCACAAGGTCTTCTTCTATACAAAACTGCAGCATTCTCTCTCCTCGTCCGTTTCTCTCACCTAATCCATATTTACCTACGTAATCTCCATAGCTTCCTTCTCCAATCTTTGCATTATAATCCCCCATTATTATTGTGATGTCACGTTTTTTTCTTAATTTTAGTACTCTCTGAATTTCTTCTTAAAAAGGTTCTATTTTATCATCGTTTTTCTTGTCAGCAGTGGGGGCATATATTTGCATTAAGTTCATTTTAATTAAGTTTGTTTGTAGTTGAATCATCATAATTCTATTCGAATATGGTATAAAGTTAATTACTGCTTTACTTGCAGCTTTGTCTAGCATGATACCAACTCCATTATAATGCTCTGTTTCAGTGTTCCCTGAATAATACATAACACCGTTTTCGGTACTACATTTCCCTGAATTAGGCCATCGGGTTTCGCTTAGACCCAAAATGTTTAGTTTTAATCTACTCATCTCTTGTACAACGTTATCCAGTTTTCCTGCTTGGAATAAACTGCGTACATTCCATGTTGCAATTCTGACTCTGTTTTTGTGTATACTGTACATATTCTCTTGATTCCCTTGATTGGCTGACGGGGAGATTCTTCGCACCGTTTCCCCACTGAAGGGGTGCCCCGGACTAACGGCCAATTGTTTTGATTTTTCAGCCATGTGGTTATCTTGGGAAGCATTTGAAACAAAATGCATTTAGTGCGGTAGTTTTCCGTTGCTTTCCGCACCGCAGCGTGCCAACCGTTTAGGTCAATATGTGACCCTCGCCTGAGATTGGTCTAAAAGGGGCCTTTAAGGAAGTAAATCTTCAGTAGCCCCATAAAAGTAATGCCACAACTGCTGCCCTGTGTCATGCTAGTTTTGGTCCGCCCCGAGTATTTAATTTCCTCGGTACCACCCGTCTGGGAGGCATTCCCCTATCCGCCACCTGGGGAGGCGCCCAATGGGAGACTAGCAACCCCACATGGGGGTTACAAATAAATGAATAAAAATAAGTTACATAACATTCAAGGTATCTAACGATCATGATTGGTAAATTCAACAAAAAAAAAACAAATGAGACCATCGCCATACAAATGCAAGGTCTACTAAAAAAAAACCACCGACACCGACATTCGAAGTAAACAACAAACACATGGTTTGAAATGAACAGGCAGAGCGCAGCCACGGATAAGATGAGCCTTTTCGACGTTTAAGAGTTCACGCATTTTAAAGTTTATTTAAAGATCTAAGATTTCTCTGTTTCCAATTACAACAGGAAAGTATCTAAACAGTTGGCTTTTATTATTCTTACCATTTTAAAATGTTCGCCGTTCTTTTTATTCCTTTAGGTATGTGTATTTCTTTCAAATATATTGGCACACTTCCTTTTTTATTTACAGTACTCTTCCTTTTATAAACTGCTCTTTTTTCTATCAGTCACCTTAACGAAACTTTACAGTATATTAACTTTTTTATTTTTATTTATTTAAATTTATTTTCTTATCATGCACTTATCATCGCCTATGTATACATTTTATTATCAAGGTGAAATAATAGAGTTAGTTAGAGGATTATAACATACATAGTTTCTCTTAATAAAATGTCAAATATTATTGGTTAAAACTGGTGTTACTTGTTTTAATTCTTAGTTATACGCCTCAACGTAATTACTTTTTACATTTTATATTTGATCAGGATTTGTAAACCCTTTTCACATGTTTAATATTTTTGCTATCTTTTATGCTTTTTAAACATTACAACTGTTTTATTGTAATATTTTTCTTGATATACAAAATTGCTTCCGTTTCATTTATTCTTATATAGTTATCTTTATTAACCAACTAACTAAACAAATTATACTCTCCTAACTGCGCGCGCTTGCGTGTAATACGTGCGTGTCGCTTATCTTTGTGAGATATAATAGATCTCATACATGCAATAAGTGCTGTAATCCTTATTAGATTAAAATGAAACTTTGTACATTTACTTGCGGCATCAATGTTTAGACGAAGTTTGTTAACGCACAAGGTGGGTTAAAGGGGTCTAACAGAAACAACCTATAAATGCTTTGAATGTTTTTAAACGTTTTAAAACCGCTTTTATTAATCTATGTGCTGTCTCTATTTCAACTTTTGGTATGGTTCTGATTTTTTTAAAAATTTCTTTAAGTATTGTGTATGGATTAACAAGTCTATGACATTTTTGGCCTCCCTTGCAACAGAAAGTATCAGAATATATAAGTTAAGAATAGTGGAAATAAATAAAAATAAATGTATAAAATATTCGAAAATTAAAAAACTGGAACTGAGTAAAAAATATCAGCGAGGAACGGATCAAGTATTTAGAGAAACAAGCAAGACACTTCAAAATTAGAGCTTGGAAGAACAATAGATTTATTTTTAAAAAGTGATAGAGGAGGAGGAAAAACAAGTGTGTAAGAAAACCGCAATAAAAAGGGCACAGGTAAGAATAAGCTGGTGCAACGAGGAGACAAAAAGAAAGGGGAGAAATGTATGTATGCAATCACAAATGCATTCAGACAGAATAAATTATAACAAAGTGTGAAATAAGCTTACGAAACAAAAACAAAAAAACAACAGAAAAGCTGAGAGAAACTGAAATCTGGAATAGAATCAAACAATTAAAGAACATAAAGGGGTGAGATAAAGAGTCTAAAAACAAACACAATCTACTAAAAATTATTATCATACATTAGTATTACAAACTTGGAAGAAACATTACGAAGATAAATTTAAAATGGATGGGAGGATACGGAAAAAGTAAATATTAGGAATGTATAGAGTCTTGGAAAATAAACAAAATATCAAAGAGTTAGGACGACAATTTTAATTATCCCGATACATAAAAAAACGGAATGGAAAACTACAGGGCAGTCTGCTGAGCTTCAGTGGTTTTTAAAGTTTGTACGAGCATAATTAAGAAAAGAATAAAAAATGTAAAATGTAACAACCCTAACACCTTTAAAAATAAATTCACTTTTGTATGTAGACGATATTGTAGTTAGGAAACATATTGACGAAAAATATTAAAAATAGAAATGGAAATAAACACAAACAAATACAAATGCATGATAATAAGTCAAAATACAGGAGAATAAAAAAGTGTAACAAAAATAACCTGCAAAAAAGGATTAAGAGAGGAAGTAACTGCTTTCCAATACCTTAACGCTATGTTTATACAAGAAGAAACAATATATTTATATATGGTAAGTAGAACAAATAACGCCACAAAAATATATATGTTACGCGCTACACAAAATAATTTACTGAAAGAAACAGCGAATAGAGCTAAACTACAAGTACACAACACACTAACTATACCAATAATAACATATAAATGTAAATCATGACAATCGCGGCTGAAATGAAACGACTTTGAAAAATAGCAGTTGAGTATGACTGCAATATAAATTAAGGACTCTTTAAAGCAAAAACTCATATTACGTAAAATAATCAAGAGAAGGCTTAACTGTTTTAGACACATAGTTAGAATGTACCAGACCAAACTAGTAAGAAAGGCGGAAGCGAAAACGGGGATATAAGAGAAGGAAGGGAAAGCCTAGTAAGACGTAGCTGGAACAAGTAGAAGAGATAAGAAAGGAGAAGAGAAGGACGACGAGGCAAATAAAGGAAATTGCAAGGCACCGAAAGACATGGAAAAGAGAAATAAATGAAGAAAGAAATAAATTCCGACACCCCAAATGGCAAAAAAGTATTGTAATTTGAAGTTATTTACATTATCTTTTACTTTAGTTTTTGCATGTTTTGTTATTCTACTTTGTTCTTCCGTTTTTTTATTGAAATGCCTATTTTTAAGGCTAGAAAATATTTCTGTTCTTATTATTTTTTTGTTTATTTTCCACACATTCAAGTTATAAATGATTTTAATACAGCTTACTTTAACAAATTTACCTTTTATATTCATTTCTTTTTATTCAAATTTCTAGGTTTACTTACAGTTACACATTTATGTAGTTTAATTTGTTTATATTGTTTATTCGTTTTTTAGTTTCGACATACGTATTTGCTTTTCTCATAATCTGATGTTATTATACAGGTATTATAAGCAGTTATATTGCAAAGAATAAATCTTTATAGTTCTGTTTTTATATTATCTTGCCTAAGCTACAGGCTTTAAATGTCCATGTATCTGTCCCATTTTTTAAATGTACTTTTCTGAATTTATTTTATCTCTCTTATTTCTGCCTGCTACTAAAACATAAATTTGTCTTTTCGTTCTCTCCTCTTCTGGTACTCCGAAGTAAGGTCGTAACGCATTCTTCTTTGTGCTTAAATATTGCTATACATTTCGAATGTTTAAGTTAATTATATGACTTTAATTTTTTTCTTATTTTCCAATTCTATATGTGTATTTTTCCTCTTTACTACGAATATATTAAAAAGACTTTAAAACAATTTAATGTTTTGTTCTTCATTTGCAATTCTCCTACATATTCTCTAAACGATGCAATTAAAATTTACTTTTAAATAGCACAGTTTAAAGTACACAGATTCAATTTTATTTCACAAATTACTTAAAATCTAATATTTTCTTCATAACAAGTTAGATATTGATGCCCTTTTAAAGAACAACTTCTAAATTTATTTTAGGGGAAGTCATGTGTGATAGGAAGGTTTTCTATAATTAGTTATTTTGTCGTGTAATTCTCTTTTATGACAAAGATGACAGATAAATTCTACTACGATGCTCTCAAAAAGGACTATATACTCCGTAAGAAAAACGCTGAAAGCTCGAAATTTTTAGTGGAAGCACGTATCGAGACATTGCAAGGGTCAATAAATTCGTAAGAGCATCAGAAGAAAATGTTAGGACATATTTTTTTGTTATAATGCGAAAGTGCTTTTGTGCACGCAAAAAATGCATTTATTTGATGCAGAGTCTACAGAATTTGTTTTCGCTTAATATTGCCCAAAATAAGCTCATTCTCGTTATTCAGAAATTTTTGGAGTCGCTGATCACGAATATAATGCTTATAACGTGCCTTGATTCACTTGGGGGCATAATTCTGGGGATGGGGGTGATTTCGGAAAAACTCAATTTGTTTGTTTTCGAGTTTAAACTGTTTACATAAGAGTTTTTGAGGTCGCTGATAATGAATATTATGTTTAGAAAGTTCCGCGATGCACTTTATGGGGGACAGAATTTTGGGGATTGCGGTGATTTTGGGGAAAACCTTAAATTTGTTTGTTTTTTGAGTTTAAACTCTCTATATAAATGTTTTGAGTTTGCTCATCACGAATATTAATTAAAATTGCTCTGCACATGATAATTCTATAGGTCATTTTAAAATTACCTTAAATTTAGGTTTTCTAGTTTAAATCTGTCTGAATAAGGTTTTTGGGGTTCTTGATAACGAAATGAATGTTCATAAACGTCCCAATGCACTTGAGCATAATCTGGGGATTAGGAGATTTTAGGAATAACTCAAATTTGTTTGTTTTCGAGTTTAAACTGTCTGAATAAGGGTTTTGGAATCTTTGATAACGATGTTGTTATACATTTAAACTCCAAGCATCGAAGTGAGAAAATGCCTGATTTGGGAAAGGATAACCTGGGAACCAGGGTACGCGCAGAGCATTTTTTTTATTTGAGTGTAATTTAATTTTTATTATTTTTGAAAACAATTTTTTTACGAAAACAATTTTGCCTGCACACTGACAACTCTATCAGTGTCCACGTTTTAACAGTATTAAATATATAAGGGTTTTCAAGGTTTAAAAACTTGTTTCCAAGGTTTTATATGGTTTTCTAAGCCTTTCTTTTATCAAAGTAAATTGAAATTTCCATAAAGCAAGTTTGAGCAACAGATTTAGAAAGAAAAACGTTACAATGATTAAATTTTCACAATCAATCTTTTCTGCCGCTATAATAATCTTCTAACTCTATATTCATTTTCCATCAGCAAAAAATAAAATATCTAACGAGTTTCCCAAAACCGCGCCCCCAGCCCTAGGATTCTGCCCCGCCGAGTGCATCGGGGCACTTTTTAAGTATCATATGCGTGATCAGCGACACAAAAACCCAGTTCAAGCTGGGAAACAAACAAATTTCAGATAATTCTCTAAAATCACCTCCCAACCCCAGAATTATGCCCCCCCCCCCAAGCGCATCGGGGCACTTTTTAAACATTATATTCGTAATCAGTGACCCAAAAAAACTCTTATATAGACAGTTTAAACTCAAAAAACAAACAAATTTGATGTTATTTTCCAAAATCGCCCCCACACCCAGGATTATGCTTCCCTCCAAATGCATTGGGCACTTTTTAAACCTCATATTCGTTATTGGCGACCCCAAAAACCCTTATTCAGACAGTTTAAACTCGGAAAACAAACAAATGTGAGGTAATTCCCTAAAATTACCCCCATCCCCAGAATTATGCCTCTTAAGTGCATCGGGGCACTTTCTAAGCATCACATTCGTGATTAGTGGCCCCAAAAACATTTGAGTAACGGGAATGAGCTTATTGTTGGCGAGTATTAAGCGACAAATAAAATATTCTTTAGGGTCTGCAAAAATGCATCAAATAAATGCATTTTTGATTGCGCAAATGCACTTTCGCATTATAACAAAAAAAATATTTGGTAACATTTTTTTCTGAGGCTATTCCGAATCGAATGTGCCCCGAAACGTCTCGACACATGTTCCCGCTAAAAATTTCGAGCTTTTTACTAATTTGCCTCGACTAATGAACAACGATAGTAATAATAATAACAACATTCTGAACGGGAGCACCGACCCGAATGCGGACTCGACCATAACAAGGTGTTCAGACGACAATGACTTGAAGCAGCTATTTAAGAAATACGACCGTGTGCATTCTATCACTGTACTAAGCAGTAAAACCTGGGCCTGGTTGTTTTGTTACGTTTAACACCGGAAAAGCAGCCATGCTGGCTCAGGATGCCCTACACGTCAAGAAGCTTCAAGGGATGTACCCTTCCATACAATAGAATAATGCATGGAGTTGCAGGATACAAACAGATAGTTTCGTGGCTGCGACTTGGCAAGTAATCCACGTTGAACGTAGTCAAGGGTCTCTAGTCGGCACCGCTTTTGATTAAGATCGCCAGGACCCAAAAAGAGCAGGAATTGAAGCTGCAGCAGCAGATGCAGGGTGTCGGCAGCTTGCTGCTGCTTCAGCAACAATTTGCTGGCACCAGCGTTCAAAATCTGGCCACTCTCATGTCTATGTAGACATCCTCAGCAAAAATGTGGGGCAGACGGGACTCAACGACCGAGCCTACACTTGATTGATAACGGATCCTTCATGAACAGTCTATCATATTTCATTTTCTATTAACAATAAGACAGCTTTAATCGGCATACTCATGTATTAGATAAAAGTTTTATTTGATGACAATATCGACTATTTTTAAGCATTGGTAGAGCTTTTCAGTTTGCTAAATTTAATAGGAAACATGTTAAACGCGAAAATTATATTAAAGTAATCAGTAACGTACTTAATCAAGTTCTCCTTCTGTTAACCTAGAAGACCACTAATAAAAATTCAAAAATTTAAATGTATGCAAACTTTAACAAAACTCTTTTTGATATCTTTTATTCACTATAACCAAGCAAATTTAAAGACATCCAGTAATACTTGTAAAACGTTTATACCCAGGTAATATATTCTTATTCCAAGAACTTTTTTATTGCAAGTAGCATGGGAGCACTTTAAACCCAAACTTCCTTGTACATAGTAAAGCTTTCTAGGTGGTGTTGGAGAGCCAGCTACTAGATGACAGTACGAGTACTAAAAACACTTTCGACGCCCATTATCGACGCTCATTGTTGACGTCATGCGCAGCGTCGGATACACTCCATGCCAAATTACATTTTCTAGCGCCTTATATAAAATGTTTAATCCCCTATGGCAAATTAAACTTACACATAGCGACAGACCATTCTAATGTATGTAAGGCATTAACAATTTTCTGTTAATAATGCTAACTGTATTAATAGGAGCACATTTTCGCTAACTCA
Organism: Sinelater perroti; assembly: GCA_036346155.1. Taxonomy (NCBI): domain Eukaryota; kingdom Metazoa; phylum Arthropoda; class Insecta; order Coleoptera; family Elateridae; genus Sinelater; species Sinelater perroti. The sequence goes on from JARFIY010000265.1 coordinate 9,860,098, forward strand.
ATTGCAAACGGTTAATAAGTTTCTTTAAAACTCTATATACTACTAAAATATTATAAATCGATTAGGAATGATTCCAACAATTTTTGTATATACAAATACTGATGGTTAATTACTAGTTTGTTTACTTGTCACACAAGAAACTAGCATAAGTTATATGTATATCGATTTAAAGAGGTCCTGTAATAGCATCGCCGAGTGTACTTCAGCTGATCGATTCTCTGTCGTAGCAGCGGAAAACTGGAAAACTCGAGCGCAGGCAGAGGTTGCTGTCACATTGGAAAGTGCTCGGTTTTTCTACTACTATTTTAAGCCGGTGCCTGTGACAAAAAGAAGCTGAAAGAGTGCTGTGTTGCAAACGTGCAATCATTTTCATATTTTAATTCCCGTAGTTGGGTTTGTATACTCTTGTTTCATCTTTATTATTAGACGTAAGCGTAAACTTAAAAAAATATCCGGACGCATAGAGATGAGGTGATTCAGATGTTCTCTATCAAAAATAATCGTTTATTAATTTAATAGTTTGGTCCTTGCACCGGTTAAAATGCCAATGAGAACTTTGAGAATGTCATCTGATGTGTTTTAGATAGATAACAATTAACAACGAAAATTTAATATTTGATTACACATTTCCAAGTTAGCTGACTGAATGGATTCGTCCAATGAATTAGTTGTGTCTGTTATCAGCAGCGTTATCAATTTCCGTTTTACATTTTCTGTGGCGTTAGAGATGGGCACTTTAGAATCAGCTGCTACATTCTGTTACACTAAATTATGCAACTAGTGCAGAAAGATGAGAGTGAAAAATTTAAGTCGGCCTCGATTTATCTTTTCGCATAAAAATAATTCATAGTAAAACCACAAACCGCGCCGTATCACAAAATGATAAGACTCAGCAGTTTCACCTAGTTGCATATCATTTGCTGGTGCCTGCACTGAAATTTTAAAGTGCCAACATAAAGGCAGCGCGATGTCCACGATGGGTAAAGCGACAATTTTTGATTCTAATTAGTTAATTACCCTGCGCTGCGCCGCGAGTCGTGCTGTTAAAATGTGCCAGGCCGACCTTGATTTAGTGTAGTTATTAAACTAAAAAGCCGTTATCAGGCTTAATTAAATCTGAAACGAACGTGGCTGAAAATGTTGCTTTAAACTGGTGTAGTACTGTTCATGTTCGCTCTTTATTTTATGTTGTTTTTGAGAGTCCGGCCTGACCCAAATGCTAAGAAGTAGGTCATAACAAACCGAAGCGCAGGCACAAAGGAAAAAAGTGCAATTTGCTCTGAATTCGCCTTCGCATTAATTTTAGCGGCGTTCTGAGACGGGCTAATTAAATTAATCGCCAATTAGACTGATAGATGATTGAGTATTAATTGACAATTAAATTATTCCGGCAGGTGATCACGCACCAAAGCGAACATCCAGACTACTCTCTTGGGCTGAGATTCCTTTGGGATATTTTTCACACGACAATGTGAGTATTACATAAAAATGATTGCTAAAAGCTTTTATTTTTATTTTAATAAAAATAAAAAAATGTGAATATCTTCAATAAATTATAATTCTAACTTACCTGAACGAATGAATACTCATTATTTTGCTCATTTGTCAACAGTGTAATATATATATATATATATATATGTATTCGTTTAATATACTTTAAGATGGCAGGAGCGGATCCGAAGTGGCAGAAGGATGCTGCGGACCAAAACTTCGACTACATGTTTAAGCTCCTGATAATTGGGAACAGCTCAGTCGGGAAGACATCTTTTTTATTTCGATACGCCGACGACAGCTTCACGTCGGCCTTTGTTAGCACAGTCGGAATAGATTTTAAGGTCAAAACCGTTTTCAGACACGACAAGAGGGTCAAACTCCAGATATGGGTAATAATCGATTGCCGTTAAACGCTCGCCTGATTAGGAATGAATAAATGATTCGGTTTCAGGACACGGCAGGTCAGGAGCGGTACCGAACCATTACGACGGCGTATTACAGGGGTGCTATGGGGTTCATCTTGATGTACGACATTACCAACGAGGAGTCATTCAACAGTGTGCAAGACTGGTAAGTTGCGCGGGTCGGCAGGCCGTTTCCGCTGAATGGGCTGTTCCTAGGGTTACGCAAATCAAGACTTATTCGTGGGATAACGCCCAGGTCATCCTAGTCGGAAACAAGTGCGACATGGAGGACGAACGGGTGATCAGCTTCGAGAGGGGCAAGCAGCTCGCCGAGCAGCTGGGGGTAGAATTCTTCGAGACCAGCGCGAAAGAGAACATTAACGTTAAGGTAAGACGTTTCACATTTACACAGTTTGAAGCCACAAATTGCTGGAATTAGAAGTAGTCTTTGTGTTTATCCTGAATATTTCGCTGGTGGGTAAACAGAGCACGTATTATCTCAAGGAGCAATTTGTTTTCATTAACAAAGGATTACGTCGGCAAGAGCGGTATAGAGAAGGTAATGATTAATAATGCAACAATAACATTTGTAACAATGGCGCAATTTCTTGAGACAATTGTAATCTTCAAAGTTGTGCACCAATAATTTAGATAAATGTAATCACAAGTTACACGTTTCATGTCCAGTAATTTAATTTTTTATATATTATGGCTTCTTATTTTATTTTGCTGTTTTATATTTTGTAATAATTCACTTTTATCGCGCCAAGAAATGATTTTCTAATAGTTTATTTGTTACAAATAACTATTATTTTTCCCTATTTTCTGTTTATTTGTTAAAATCACAATATTTATTGTAAATTTGTGTCTGTAGTGTCAGTTAAACCATATTTTTTTGTTAATGCTCTTCATAAAATTATATATTATGCATGTAGTTTACATAATTGTAGTAATTGTCACGATGTTTGTCATTCCTTGCTCTTATGTACCTTCTCACACTTTACTAACAAACCTACTTTTTTATTTTTGATTTTAATTTATTTTGTAACCCTGTTATTTCTGTTCATGGGAGTGATTTTCATAAATTACTAAGACAACTACAGCCCTAGGTAACTCTAAATATTGATATTACGTTTAATAATAATAGCAAAAGGACAGTCAAATACAAAGTATATTTTTGGCACACTTTACTATACATTTAGCGGCGTCAGTCTTAATAAAATAGTGCATTTAATATGGGTTTAAAAATAATAAACTTTTCGGTTGGGTCGGAGTTTTGCAGACATTGTAGCCAAGTTATTAATTTAGCTTTCTACCGTTAATATCAAATTACAACGGTTTTGCAACATTTGTGAAGAGCTTCATCAGTAAACGGATATATCGTATAACAATAATAATTAATCATTCTTATAATGAAGCTTCAATAAAAATTAAATTTGTTTTGCCTGGCTTTAATCTGAGTGCTTAATTTTATTGGAAATATTGACATAATTGAGAAATCTGAAAAAGGATGTAAGAATCGAATGAACAATAACTAACGACTAGATAACTAAAGATTCTATAAATCGTCAATTTATAGCAGCATTTAAACATTTTTTAAAAACTTAGTGTTTAGTGTAGTGGCATTTCATGGGTGTTTAAGTAAAAATTGTCGTCTAATTTAAAACAAAGTGCCTTTTACTCAACTGGTTGTTGAAATAAGCTGGGCAGATCTAAAAATATTGGCATAATTTAACTCAATGTCAATCCCAAAAACTTTATTCTCTATTCTGCTCTTGTCTGGTCCAGTTGTCCCGTTCTTAGTTTTAGATTGTTTGTTCAGCGCATTGGTGGTCATGTTCTTGCTCTCTTTCTAGGTACCGTCTCCAGTGAGGTAAAGTATTGGTCCATCTTTCGTCTTCGTATCTGGTTATATGACCAGCGTAGTGTGCATTTTAGTGTGGCAATTATTTCAAACATATATTTTACTATCGTCTTATTCCAAATCCAGTTATTGCCTTTTTGTCTTTAAGAGATACATCCAGCATTTGCTTTCCATAGACCTCTGCGTTATTGCTATTTTATTTATTGTCAGTTTTGCCATTTTCTATGTTCATCATCTTATGTCAGTACTGAAAGGATACATTCTTGGAATATTCGTGTTATGAGTTCTAGAAGGATGTTCTTGTTTTTAAGGACATACCCTAGTTTTCCGAATTTCGCCCATGTTAGGCTTATTTTACGATATATTTCAGCTATTTCTAGCTTTATTTGATGTCCTAAATATATGTATTTGTCAACGTTTTTAATGTAGCTGTTTTTAATAGTCATCTGGAGGGTCTGTTCTACACATCACCTTTATTTTGTTTATGTTTATTTGTAGTTTTATTTTATTTAATTTTTCGTCTAGTTCTAGCAGTTGTCGTAGTTCTTTTGGGTATATCATCAGCAAATCGTAGATGGTTTAATCTTTTCCCGTTTACTAATACACCTTTGTTTTGCCATTGTACATTTTAAAAGCTTCTTCGGGGGCTAAGTTGAATAGTTTGGGCGATATTGTGTCGCCTTGTTTGATCCTTCTTCTAATGTTAAATTTGTTTGTGTTTTGGTGTAGTCTGACTTTTTAGATTTTACTTGGGTATATCTGTGGCCTATACGTGCATTTGTTAGGCTGTCTATTATTATCCAATATTCTATAATGTCAAATACTTTGTTGAAGTCTACTAAAGCAAAGCGGGTATTGAGATTAAATTATGTTGCCTTCCCAGTAAGTAATCTCACTGTAAAGACGTGATCACATGTACCGTAGTCTTTTCTGAATGCAGCTTGTTCTACAGGCTGGTATTTCTCTAATTTGCTTGTCATTTGTTAGTATGTTTGTAAGAAGTTTATAGATTTGAGGTAGCAGATTGATGGGCCTGTATTTCTCTAGATTTGTTCTATCTCGCTTTTTATATATCAGAACTGCAATTGTGTGGTTCTATTTAATTTTGGTATTTACTTTTTTAAACATTCGTTAAATAGTTTGCATAGTTTTGGATATTTTTTCTCCTCTCCTTTTAGCATTTCTGTTGCTATATCATTATCTCTAGGTGCTTTGATATTCTTCATAGGTTTTAGTGTTAGTTTGAATTCTTTTTCATCAATATCGGGTGTCCTCTAATCCTACATTGAGTACTTTTTTAAATTAAATATATGCAATGTAAAGAGTACATTGCCCGAAAATTGGCACACGGTGAAAATAAAACGTAAAATAATTTATTTTCTGCTCTTTTCACATACTCTAGTAGTAAGTAAAAAAGTTAAAGGATGCGAAGAGTGTTAAAAGGTTGAAAAACTAATCATATCGATGTAACTGTTTGCTACATTTGGTTGCAATTTGACAGCTACATAGTTTTGTGGCAACACAATCTTATAAGAATATTAAAAAAATGAAATGACATGTTAACTGTAGTTTAAAAAATTACATACAGGCACGTATATGATAGTATTACGTATAATAAACTGTGCTCAACAACAGATTTTCAATAAACAGAAATTAATGTAGCAGGCGTCATTTATTTCAATATAAAAATTTTCACCATTACAAAATAACGAAAGGCAACAAAAAAAAAAACTAAAAAAACCCGGCTGTCTGTACCCCAATCCATAAACTTAATGGGGAATAAACACGCACTGACAAAGACAAGGCTGACACTTTTGCAACGCATTTAGCTGAAGTATTCAAACCCTAGCCAGGTGGCGATAACAGAGAAATAGAAGACTCAACCGATATTCCACTCCAAATGTCCCCTCCCATAAAACCCTATTCACCAGCAGAAGTCAAGAGAGAAATAGATAATACAAACATACACAAAGCTTCAGGCTACGATTTAATAACCGGACAAATATTAAAGCAATTACCTCCCAGAGGCATAGCTCTATTAACATTAATCTTCAACTGAATGCTCAGTCTGTCCTACTTCCCCATAATATGGAAATACGTCGAAATCATCATGATACACAAACCACAAAAACCTCCACACGAATCATCATCATATCGACCTATCAGCCTCCTGCCCATAGTAAGTAAAATTTTCGAAAGACTCCTACTTAAAAGGATATACGTAGAGCATGACCCCCTGACGTTACTCTCTAATCACCAATTCGGATTTAGGAAACGCCACTGCACTATACAACAGATTCATAAGGCAGTCAACGCAATTGTTAAGAGTATTAAAGACAAGAAATTCTGCAATGCAGTATTCCTTGACATTTCACAGGCATTCGATAAAGTGTGACACATGAGCTTTCTCTACAAAATAAAAAACACATTATCCAGCAATTTCTATCTTCCTTTAAAATCCTACCTAACCGACAGAAACTTCACAGTAAGACATAACGACTGTCAATCCAACTACCAGACTATCGAATTCGATCATCCCCACGGGAGTGTTCTAAGACCTCTATTATTCCTAATCTACACTGCCCACCAGATAACACCACAATTGCCTCTTTTGCCAATGACGTAGCTATATTATCTGTAAATGAAAACCGAGTATTGGCTTTTGAAAACCATCAAACTCATCTGGACCTCCTCACCGAATGGTACAACAGATGGAGAATGAAAATCAATCAAACAAAATCAGTCCAATCACATTCACCACCAGGCACAACCACTGTCCTCCTGTAACCATCAATAACCTATACCTACTAAAACGAAAGCGAAATACCTTGGACTCATCACAGACCAAAAACTCGCCTGAAAAAAACACATACAAACAAAACGCAAACAGATGGACATCAAATTTACAAGTTACTGTTATACAAAGTTATAATAAAACCGATATGGACATACGGGCTCCAGCTGTGGGGATGTGCCAAGCCAACAAACCTAAAAATCATACAAATGTTCCAATCTAAAGTGCTGAGAACGACCTAAAGATCCCCTTTATAACAGAAGAGATACAGCGAGCTGCCACCAAATACAAAGATAAAGTAACAAACCACGAGAACGACCTAATAAATCAACTAAACAACAGCGGTCTCACTGTGGAAGACTACGCAGAACCTGGCCTCAAGACCAACGTAACGAAGAAATCACAATCTACCAGGGGAAACAAACATCAGTGGATGATTCCCTTACAAGTCATACACATTTACTCAATACTTTGTATAGAAGTAGATTGGAAATTCGCAAACTGTCAATAAAAGAAATAACACAAAAATAACACAACATTTTGTTTTTTATATAATTTTAATACAATATAAAATTAGGAATTCTTATAAGGAAAAGTTATCGAAATATTAAATGCTTAACTACATATTTTAAAATAATATGCTGTTCCTATACTTTTGGGGGAAGTTTAATATTTCAGCATCTGCTAGTCTTGTTCGCCGAAATGTTTTTGCAGTTCTTAGAATAGATTTATATTCCGACGGCGCAGAGGGTAAATCATTTTGCTTTTCCAAGCTTCAGTGATATACTTTATAATGTAATATTTGCTTTTCCAGCACACACTAGAAAGCACGAATTTTATAACTTTAAGGTCAGCTTTAGTATTTATGATTATTTATTAGTAATTTTTGTCATTAAAAACTTTTACTTCCTGTTATCTTACGTAATACACTAATTCTGGTATAACTTGCGTTTCATTTTATTAAGTTCAACAGATGCTAGGTCAAGAACAATTTAACATGTAGATTACAAAACACAGAAGTTTAAACGAAAAAGTGTATTAAATCGCTACGTGCCGAAGCAAGCGGGCGGCAGCTAAAACAACACGTAAAGAAAAAGTTGCTAAACAAAAAATACATTTACACCAACAAAATTCATTTAGATGAATGAACAATAATCCTACAGAGCTACTAATAAAAATGTGGAAAATATATGTTTACCTAAGAAATTTAAACAAGAGAATGAAGCAAACCTTATAACTTAAAAATATCTAACTTTTCAATTTAGATAAATGGACTATAAACAATTGCGAGTTAATAAATAAACGCTTCAAAAAGCAAAATAACTTATTGATATAACATTATAAAGTATTACATTGATAATTAAGAAAGAAGATAAAATCGTATATATTAGAGAAGAAACTAAAAGTATCCAAAATAAGTTGAATTAAACAGAAAATTATTATCGTGGTTTTATTCCGTGCACTGAACAGACAATTTTGTGTAATTTTTGCGGCCGGAAAAAGTATAGGTAATTTTAAAATTTAAACAAAAGGAACTTCAAACAACTCTAAAATTAAAAACACTAACCTGTGGAAAGGGCGCTTTCCGCAGAAATCGGTTCCCTGCTGTTGGTCCTGGGGAAAAGGATATAAGGGTAGGGATAAAAAAAATATGACAAGTTACCCCAATCTTTACAGCAGAGCCGACCGGTAGCGTCTTTCCTAGTGTAAAGGTTCCTTCGTCGTCCCTTGCCAGAGTCAGAGTAAAGAAAATGGACCAAGTTTTTACCGGCAAAAATTTCAACTCCGAAATGCAACGGGGAAACAAAAGGACCTCCGGGAAGAGGTTAATCTAGTTGGCAAAATATCGAATTTCGCTACAAAATTAGCTTTTAACAAAAGCCTCGCAGAAATGAAAACTTCTGCTGCCAAGTAAACCCGCCGGCGAACTCGCGGTTGAAAATGCTCTCGTCTTACCGAAAATTTAAACTATCACAAATTAAATTCAATAGAACGACGCCTTCGAGAACATAGCAAAAGGCCAAGCGCAAGACGAAGCGCGAACGAAAGGCGAAGCACAAGCAAAAGCGCGGCCCTCAGCCTATATATCAACGGTCCGCGTGCTCGGACAAATTCGGCCGATATCTCAAATTCAAAATATACAAGAAGGAATCAAAATACGGCCGGCCCTAATTTAAAAATTAAAATAAAAGGCAATTGGAGATTGGCGCGAACAGTAATAAACAAACGTTAAGACATTTTCATAAACTTGAAGAAAACTTAGAAATAAGTTTTAAGCAATAAACTACAAAAAATATTTTATATATTTATTAATTTATGACATTTTTTTAAGGTAAATATTGCCGTTAAATAGGATATTTCACAAACGTCCTCCATGGCTCATTTGACACTCCCGAATTCTTCTGACAAAATTCTCAATCACTTGCTCACATAACTGGTTCTCAGTTTCGCCGATAACTTTTCGAATTTTTGCTTTTTATTCAAAAATCCTTCTTATTTTCGTAGCATAAACTTTGGTTTTCAGGAATCTGCAGAGGAAAAATCGCTTGGTGTTAAATCGCAAGATCTTAGTGGCTTTTGCTTCAACAATTGCGTCGAATGACGGCTGTAACTACAAGTCGTTTAAACCTGTGCCGTCTAAATGAAGCCACACTATCATCTCACGATAACGTTTACGGCCTCATATTTAAATAAAAAAGGCTCAGTGTAAAATGCAGGCTAAATTATTACTTTTTGTGTACATATAGGCTATTCTTAAGTAATTCAAGTATTTTCTATGCCCCAAATTCAACAATTTTGTTTGTTGACATATCTATGAGTTTAGAAGTGCCGCCAAGTCTTTGATTCTCTGGCAATTCTCAGCAAACAAATTAACGGCGTTTCAAATGGTCGTCTGGCTTTAGTCTCTAGGTTGGCTAAATGTTAAATGGTTGCAGATATACATATTTTGATAAAATCCGTTAAGGTGCTTTTTGAAATGTTTATTTGCAGTGACCGACGGCGCACTGGGGTCTCTGGACGCTACCGGCCACTATACTTTTCTGTTAGTATTAATCCAAGGATAACAAGAAAATAAAACTCGAATCAGTCTTTCCTTTTTTAAACAAAGCAGAAATCAGCGAAAGCTGCTAATTTGAATAATCGGACAATCCAAATCAAAACTGAACGCACGCAGTGCCTCCATTGAAATGTCGGCAAGCTTTTGTTAATAGAGCCGTGTTTCTGTTCAATTCGCGGCACACAATGCCACCGCGGCCAGAAGTTTTAATAACATGGGATTATTTAGCGGGAACACCTGTCGTGGAAACGTTCACCTACCGAGCTGAACTTTCCGCGCCTTTATCATTAACGCCTTGCGCTAACGCCCGGCACCTGGAACTTTCAAACTTCCACGCTGAATAAAACGCGGCGCCCGGAGCATTGTTTTTCTGTAACTGTGCTTGGAGCACTGGTAAAAAGCTTATAAAGCTATTCGTGCAACACGTAAATACCCATTAAAAGTTTCTTTTTCTGCGGCAAACGCAGACCCAAGTTTGAAACGTCTCATCTTATTATTTCTTGTAGCACAAAGGCTGGGGCGATCTACAGCCTTAGTAATGAGACATCTTAGAAACTTTTGATTAATGCGCGCGGTGTAGCCGGCGGAGATTTTGTTCAAGATATTACTTGGCTATATTTAGTTTGGTTTTCGTGGAATTTCAAATAGGCATGAATTTCAAAGAGGCCATCGAGCTATGCTGGAATTAATACAGTCGTAATAGTTTTCATATATAATATATAAAAATAGGCTAGTAATATTAAACTCTTTTACATTTTTAATACGTTGTGCGTCTCAATTAATTAAAAATTAGGAAATATATTGTAGATAACATTAACTGTGCTTCATAATAAATAAATGTAATAAATTTATTTCCTGTTGTATTAGGTTCGCTAGAGTTCTAAGGTCTCCAAGTTTTTTTCTGAAAAGGTACTTAGCCAAGAAAGTTAAAACTTTTGTTACTTCTCAATGTAATCTCCGTCTAGACGTGCACATTTTTTACAACCTCGTTGCCATGATCCCATCGCTGCTGAGATTACTTTTAAGGTGTGTTTGCCCACTAGAAAATCGCTGATGCAACAGCGGCTCGGTTGGAAAATGAGCACCGAGAGTGTCCTTTTTGACTGGAAATTTATGGCAACATCACGTGACAAGATGTCCTGAGACATTGTCACCTACGCAGTCTTGTGTTTGTCGGTCAGCTTCGTGTGACCCACCTTGAAGAAACTTTCCGCATTTTTAGATTATCATGCAACATAGATTCCACAGATTGTACGGCAATGCCAAGTTGATAGGCGATATCATGCAACTTGCTCCATTCGCACAATTCTGGTTCCAGTCCGACTGGTTTGAGCCGAGACTGCTTCGGTTCATTGTCACACAACTTTCGGTTTTGTAAACCTTCGTACCCACAAACGCACATTTTTAACACCGCATGTTCACTCAATTGGTGATGAATTTCAATGGACGTTTCACCACTCAATAGAAGAAAAAATGGTTGTACGTTGTTCTCGAACATTGAACGTCGCCATTTGAAGTATACAAAACAACACTCAGTAATTCGACCTGTGTGCTTTATAGGGTGCTGCCATTTATATTACAATTTCAGAAATATTTTCCGCGTCTTTTAGAATTAACCATCTTTCTACTTACCACTACTAAAAAAATTGTAGATCTTGTAACTTAAACGTACCTAGTAATGGTAATAGATGTTAAAATTGTAAATTTTATATACCTACATACATTGTCCTTAGCCTGTCTACCCTTTTCAGTATAAGGCGATTGAGGGAGTTTACTTCTCTGTACTGACTAGCTTTCTCCGCGCTTTCCAAGTGTTACCTCTTTCGTTTGTTTTTAGTAAATGGTCCTTTTTCTCACTGCAGATTTCACGTCTTTGCTCCAAGTGCTTCTCTGACTGTTCTTGTCATTTCTTGGTTTATATATTTGTCTAATTAGTTTATCATCTGTCATTCTTTTTAGATGCTCGCACCATCTTTCTTGACATTCTCCTATTTTTATTTTATTAGTTTCTTATTGAACGTTACATTTTGGTCCAAATTTTTTAAGTTTTTCGTTCTCATAGATGTCATTTCTTTCTTTGTCGTTCACTTAATATCCTGCAACAAATATGAATAACAAAGTTACAATTTCTTGAATATTTATAACCTTCTTTTTTCTGAGGAATCTCTCAATTGTAATATAAATTTTAAAACTCCACAAAATTTCATAAAAAGTTTATTGAAGAATTTATTATCTTTACTATTATATTCAAACTAAATGTTTGCAAGCCAGATAATATTAATTATAAGTAACAAATTAAATACTTTTAATAGGCATGGGTCCGCAAAATTCTACCAGAGTAGATAAAAACTTCACATTCTATAGTTATGGTAAATACTCGATTTATTGGAAAAGTTGCCTATCAATACATTTAGCATCCAAATTATATATAGCAGTTTATAAGCCTTTCAATTTACTCGATCATAAAGTGAGAGTGATGTAATGCCAGCTATTGTTAGGAAATCGTGAGGTTGATATCCTTTTTATTGTCAAGACCAATAGAATTTTCAATTTCCTTTAATATTTCGAAAGTTTCACAGCAGCTGTTAGCTCTGCACAGCAATAACGTTTTAAGAGAGTTTACTAGAATTAGTTATTGCCAACACTATTTGGAATATGTATCTCTAAATTGAAAATTAAATCTCTGGCTTGCGCAATATGAGATGTTAACTTAATTACCTTAACAAATTTTTTTTATGCTATTTAGCTCTATTAAACTTTTGCATTAGGAATGGTTTAAAAGGCATGGCTTACGCAACACCGTTAGTTAAAGAATATTACACACCAATTAGGGCTAAAGCTGTTATTACGATCTTGTATATAACATTCTGAATATAACATTGATTTATAATTTTAAATAAGAAAAATTAAAAAATACTGTTAAATTTAACTCTCTTTTTACACTCTATATTTGATGTATGTTAAAATAATTATTATATTCTGAGGATTTATGTTGCATAGAAGAACAAAATAATATAATGTAATTTAGAAAAATTCTAGAAGACTGATAAAGTAGTTTCATATTCTCTTTTGTGTTTGTGTTTGTGCATCAAATAAAAAGTTTTCCAAAAGACATATTTTCAGTTCGTTTTTTAGTTATTTTACTTACAGTAAATTTAATAATTTATTTTTTGCGCAAATGCGGTTACATAACTGTTTAAAACTTTTAATTTTTTATACAAATAATTAATAGGGGCACGATATGCCAATAAATCTAACTTTAGTTTTTATGTGATTTACATAAGAGCTTTGTTTCCGCCACACGGGAATTTTTATCTCATTCTAGCAACCTAGAACTCACTGACATATTAAAAAACTTGCCAAAAAGTAGCAAATAAAAAACCAGTGTGGAGCCTTGAATGCCATTAAAACAGGCCGTGTTTCCAAACGGAAAAGAATGATAGCAAAGAGCAAACATCTGAAGTGTGTTGTGCAGTTAGAATGTGGACACAAAAAGCAAAAAACAGCGAGGTTGAAAACAAGCTTTTGTACAGTTATCTGTTTGCTGTCTGAAAGGGAGGTTTAAAAGCAGAAATTGCTCAAAAGTGAATCGCAACAAAGTGTTTGCCGAAAGAGAGCGGAGCTTTACGAACGAGTGGTAGTTCTTGCAGCACATCTTTGTTCTAAAAAATTAAATTAAGGCTGAGACGGTGCAGGACGCGTAGAATTCGTTGTACCCCGAAATATATATTCTTTGCATTTATATAAATAATACTTTGGGCATATATAAATACATATTTGTTAATTTGAAACATCGGTTCATATATGCAATTTAAAACTATAGGTGTCCTAAGCGAAACGCAGGATTAAATTAAAAAATAATATTTATTGATTAGAAACATTATGACATTATTTTAAAGGGTAAACATTGTTATTAAATGTGGAATAGGATATTTGGCAAATACCCTCCACGGGCCCTTGATACTTAAAATTGTAGATCACTTTTTCACATAAACTCTATTTTATCGATAATTTTCCGAATTCTTGCTTTTTAGTCAGGAATCGTTTGCTGGTCTTTACAAATTCCGGGAGGAAAAACTATACTGTTACTCTTTCGGTTTTTCTTAAATGCTCCGAGAATTTTTTATGCCCCAAATGCGACTATTTTGCTCATTGACATACACATTAAGGTGGAAATGCGCCTTAACGCTAAAGATGATTTTCTTAGCAAAATCGCCGTCAACTTCTTGATTCTATAGCAACCAATTGCCAAATGGCGTTTTGTTAATTTCCGCCGCATGGAGTTTTTTGAAACGCTTAGTTGCACTGACTGACGGCGCACTGAGGTTTCTAGTCGCTTCATCAGACGACGTTTTCAGCTGTCCGATTGAAACATTTCCATTCTTACAAATAATTTTTAACAATCGTCCTCACTTCACCGTCGAGTAGCGCTCAATATTGATGTATTTACTACCATATGTTACAAACAAAACGCTGTTAACCTACAGAAAAAAATAGTGCACAATTTAAAACTTACGTTTTTTTGATGAAGATGTGTAGATTGTGTGAAACAATAGTAATTTTTAGAGTATTAGATCATTCTTTAGCAAAGCTTATTATTCAGTAAAGGTGGTTTTTTATTGGACTCGGAAGGGTATGAGTATATGCGAATAATTTATATAGAATTTTTTTTCAGTGCACCTGAAAGAGTTTAGCGACATTAAGTTACCTAGATTTTCTGTCCAATTAATGTCACGCTTGCGAAAGAAATTTTTTGTGTGGCAGAGCTTAATGTTCGTAGAAGTAAAAGTCCGTTGCGTCCATATTCTCCTTAAGTTATAAAAAACCGTTCAATACGTATTTATAGCGCATTCAATTTTCAGTAAGGATTTTTTCCATATTTTCCAAGAAGTGTAATCCGCGAGATCAAAATCCACGTCAAACTGTAACTTTTCGTTTGTATTCAGTTTTTTTAATCACAAGCGGCAATTATCTGTTTAAATAAAAATGCTAGCTAAAAGTTTTTACTTATGCAAAATTAAGCATCCTCTGAGAGCTCTGATCTTTGTCGCTGTTAATAATCAGATTATGTGTCAAATGAAGTTTAGTGTGCAGATTAAATTATCTTGTCAAAATCATGGCAACATAGAGGTAAAATGGTATAATTTTTACAGATTACAATAAATCTAACCGTTTCTCTCTTACGAAAACCAACCTGAGAAGGTTTGGTGTCTTGTCATTTACATTATCAATTTACATTATAGTAAATCGGTTGATTATATTGTAAACAGAAATCTCACCCAGCTCACGATTATGCGGAAAAACTACAAATTCTACAAAATGCGTTCGTGATGAAACGTAAATTTTGTAAGATTCAGTGATTTGTATGCGTACTGTAACTGCTCTGTGATAAATTGTAGTAGTTTGCGGAACGCAGCTGTGAACTAACAAGAACGTGCGGAAGGTAAAAAACAGCCTAAAATTCATATTATAAACGCATTGCTAAAACACTTGTTATAGTCATAGTAAGTTTATATGATAAGGTTAGACTATTATAATACCTTAATTACGATTAATATTTTTAACAAGCATAAGAAGGTAGTCGTATATTTTTTATAAACAAATAATATTTATTGTTTGTATAAAAAGGTTATTTCAATCACAAATTTGTTATAAATGTAACAATAATACTACCACTTATAAAAAAGAAAAACATAATTAAGGTAAAAAACTGATAACAAAGAATATGTGGTCTTTTATTAATCAAATAATGAAAAAAGTTCAATATTTTGATGAAACACAAAAAAAAAGTATAGTAATCTTCTTTGGTTTCAACACAAATAAGCTTTTGCAGTAGAGAGTGTAATTATGCATAACTATATTACTGTTTGATTAGAAGTAATGATATTGACGTATTCTTTTATTTTAAACCTTGCTTTAAATCACAAATGGTTGCACTAATTACTCCCAGATGGTCACTCAAAGAAGAAATAAAATTTAACATATTCATTTTATTAATCCATACCAGCTGGTACCACATACTACAGTTTAAAGAACATAAAAGAGTGTTGCTGATTTTCAAAATATTTATCTTCTAAACTGTTTCTTGGTGCATCAAATAAATGACTTTCCTTTTTTAACAGAAAATGAGCTATTAACTTGAAAAAATAAATTTGTTATAAATAATTACTTGACTGGTAGATTTTTATTAATTTAGAACATAAAACTTGTTTTAAGATGTAAAAGCTTTCTTTTAATATTTCTTTGGTGACGACCATAATATTTCTAATAAACACGTAGACTTTCACGGTCAGTCTTTTAATGCACCGTATTGTGGCAGCAAAATTATGAATAAACACAAGGCGAAAACTATCCGTACTACTACCACCAAAATACGGGACTTAGTTTGACCAGGACACAAGAAAACACAAAATACACCAGAAGACACCAGGAGTATGTTGCATTCCTTATTTGTATTAGCATATGTACATTAGCACTTTGGGGCGTACCGTTTCCACTAGAATAAAAGAACTCTAACGACACTCACCCCTCAATCAATCCGAATAATCAGCTAATAGTTCGAGAAATTACAAGTTTTGTTTAACTGCAGGAGCTACCGGATATTATACAGAAAGCCAGTGAAAATTTATAAATTAAAAAATAGTTTCAATAAAGATGGCGGATTTAATTTACCTAAGTTATGGTTCGCAGCTCTTAAGTAAAAAATAGATCGCATGCAGCAAAAAAGCGACTAATTGAGTAAACGCCGAAATGTTACTTGCAACGGCCTGAATACGTCAGAAGCTAACTCGGTGAGGTCAACAACGACTTCCACCACCACCATCTCCACCACATGCGCACAAGTATAAAATGGGCATTAAATCAGCTTATTAAGATGTACATGTCTCCATTTTGGAGCTCGGCCGCGAAAACCCATATCAATAAACTGCAGATTGTTGTAAAACAATGACCTCTACAGAGATGCGGAACTACTCACCCAGAGCGCCCAAGACCTCTATAACTCAGTACCCTCCATGACGTCCACAATTACCAGGTCGACAGAAACGCCCATCTCAAGCATTAGAAAATAATAATTCTTACTGAGATCCACACGAAAGTGGTTTATAAGACCATCTACATCCTACGTTAGGTTATCAAGAGGCCAGGGGTTAGGGACTAAACTCAAGAACCCCGTATCAGTGAACTCAACGTCAACGACACAGTGACTAATTTTGGGTTCCGCCCCGACAGATCCACCACTTCACCAGCTCCTATGGGTGGTGGAGCAAATCACAAAAAGCTCGACGTTGGCATAACATAAGACAAGGTGTATCACAACTGACTCATATTCAAGTGGGTTCAAACTCTATCCTGCTGCCGATGGTACAACTGGTCCGGCTTAGGATCACGTTCGACGGCGTGATGTCATCGAAAAGGCGTCTTAAAGTCGGCGTCCCCCAAAGCTTAATGTTGTTCCCCGACTTCTTCAATTTGTGCCTGTGGGAGATCTTAACGACCCCCTCTACGACGATAGCAGTACGCCTTGTCCAGGAGGAGCTAAATAAGGTAGAAGAATAGTTCAGTAGGCGGGGAATCAGTATTAACCTCGAGAAAAGCATGGAAGTTCTGTTCTCCACCAAAAAATAAATCAAATGAGTAACATTAGGATTTTCGGCAGAGCTATGTCCTGGAGTAAACAGACGCGGTACCTCGAAGTGACCTTAGACAAGAATGTTTACGTGGATAATAAATTAATAAAGCCAAGGCAAGGCGGTAGGCCTTGCGCAATTTGCTGCACTCCAACAGCAAAATGTCACAACCCGACTAACTAACAATTTACATGACTGTAATCATGAATGCTCTGTTTGAAGATACGCAGCAAAATTCCATATGATAACTCAGGACCATTTTTGACTCTCCGTGGTATATTAGGAATATCACGATTCACGATGCCGTCGTACTATCTGCGAATGCATCACCCAGTGCGCTTTACAACTTTACGACAGCATCTAGGGCCACGGAAATCCAGATATCTGCGGCCTATATAACTATGAAGTCGACAAAGGCGCCCATCGCAAGCGTCCAAAGATTATGATTCATTTGTAAGGCAGTACGGGGGTGGCTTAACAACGCAGGCAACCAACACCCAAGGCCGGCTAACGTAGAAGATGGAGTTAGGAGCTGGAACCCAAGGACCCTGCCGACAAGAGAGTGAAGTCAAATAGTAACTTAATTTTTGTATATTTTTTTGAAGATGTCTAGCTTAGTGGTGGACCAAACGTCAAGAGTTTTCAACTCGAAAACCAACACTATGTATAATAATATTTCTGTAGGTTCTTTTAATAATACTGAGATCCGTGATTTGTTTTATCATTTTCATCAAATTGAAGCAAATGATCGGTCACTTCTTGAAAAAAATATAAAACTGACGAAATATTTAATTTAAGGTTAGCTATTGAATGATTTCTACAAAATTCATACCTATAAAAATTAGCGTTACTTTTGCAAGCGCACAAAAATAGTTTTTGTAATGTTTTGAGTTCTTATTTAGATGCATAAGAAAGTATAAACACGATAAATATTTTTAACTTTCGGAGCATTTTAAAAACGCCGTTCACCGACTACCCCACTTTATAATAGACTTAAAAAACTTTTTTAAAAAATAAACGTAAATAAACGTACATACATCTCGATAAATGCGATGATAACAAATATATGGCAACCTTAAAACTAACTACATTCTAAGTTACATAAAGCCCGTAAAGCTCTTAAAAGTAATATATTTTCTCATTCTAATTTATTTCCCTCGTAGCAATATTTTAAGTAAAATACTGTTACGGCTAAAGCTCTATATAATCTCGTAACGCACACAAAAACACTAAGTAATTGTTTTTTTTTTTGGATCAGAGCAATATCATAACGTCAAATTAAAATCGCTAACCAACATCCCCGAGCAAGTTCTGGAAGTATGTACTATTAAAATATGATTTCACTTGTGATTGAACGAAATACATGGACCGAGCATATTCAAAAGCAGAAATACGGTAGCGTACT
Organism: Sinelater perroti; assembly: GCA_036346155.1. Classification (NCBI taxonomy): domain Eukaryota; kingdom Metazoa; phylum Arthropoda; class Insecta; order Coleoptera; family Elateridae; genus Sinelater; species Sinelater perroti. The sequence goes on from JARFIY010000265.1 coordinate 9,878,745, forward strand.
TTATGAATTTAATAAACGCAAAACAGCGTAGACTACGGTTTACGGGTTATTGAAGGTAGTATATTCGGAAAGTTTTGCTAATGTATTGTTATGCATAATAAAGATGATATTAACGTTTACGTAATGTGTCTAAGGATAGTATACCTTAATTAATATATGAAGAAACACTCAAGGGCTTTGTATGACTAACTTAACAACTGTATGTTGATGTAATTTAATGCAATTTTAAGTTCCATTGATTGAAGATTTGTATAAAAAATTAATGTATAATTACAAGAAATATCGTGTCACTTGATTTTATTCTTTTTCGATTATTAATTAAATTTTACTCCTAAATATTGGCTAAAAATTATATATATTTTTTAATTTACAATTGAAAGTTTTAAAATTGCTTTCCAAATAATAGTGATTAAAATGCAAACGATCTAAAAAGTAAATAAGACAAGGCGGGAATTAAACGCTAAATAGTAGCATTCTATGTGCTAAAAAGCATCTAACTTCCAAGGATCCGGGTGAGCTGTTTTATTATCAAGCGACCCAAGATAAAGACTACTGTCGACATCTGCTGCAAATAAATAAAAATAAAGGAGACCGTATTGAACTAGATATTAGAAAAAAATTAAATATAGCTAGTGACAAAAGCACAACAGATGAAATAACGCAAAGAAATATTTGGGAGGCTAAAAACGAAGGGAGAATCTTTAGAAAAAGTAAGACAATAAGATTTTCTGACAAAAAAACCCACTAAAATTAAGAGTGGTAAGCAAGCAAAAATATTGGAAGAGCCGCAAGGCTAACTGCTGAGGTAAAAGAGGCGAGAACGTAACAGAAATAACATATTAAAGAGATAATGGAAAAACAAAAGAAAGATATTAAACAATAAAAGAGAAAATTGAGGCAGCTTGCATGCGATGGAAACGAAACAAAGAAGAAATAATATCGTACGATTATTGCTTAAAGATGGTGAAATGTTTACACCAAAACAACAAATAAAAAATTTTAAATTAGAAATTAATGTAAATATTACATCGGTTATGAAATTATGTTAATGTTTTCCGTAAAACTTGGTATACATTAGCTAGGATATGCTAAAAAAAGAAGGATAGGAAGAACGAAGAAAGCTGCCATTAAAGAGAAAATGAAGTGTTTATTGATTATCAAGAATGGAAATGGAGAAAGGATGAAAGAGGCTCAGTATTCTCAAAAAAGGCAGAAGGTAATACTCCAAAAAAACTATTATCAGAAACCAAGTAAAAGGCAAATGTGGCAACGACACGACACCCCATCTGTGTAGATGTTCGATCCTTTTAAATTTTTCGTCTAATTTATAATTTTAATTCTCTCTATGTATCTTGTTAATTTAGTTATTATTGGTCTTGTGTTCTTTTCACTGTATTTACCAATGCTTCTTATTTCGTCTGAATTGATTTCTATATCTATTTTCTCACCCATTTTTTATAAGGTTTTTTATTTTATTACTTCTCCAACTGATTTTATTATAAATTGTTTATTCTTGTATTTATTTTTAGAACATTAATCCTGTTGTGTGATCTTTTCTCTCAAATATTCATACTCCATGAACTCTTTAATATTTTTATTTTATCGTCCATTGCATTTAATTATGCTTTTATTTGTCGAAACATTTTCCTTACTTAATCCACATTTCTTTAACCTCACTTCGACTTTCGGACCACTTTAAATTGAACTTTTAGAATCTGGGGGTAAATTACTTGCGACAGTATGCTTTACAATGTGTTGCCTATCTTCAAAAATTCGGTGTGTCTAGTTCGTGTGCTAGTATCTGATTATTAGCTGCATGTAACTTTCCGACTTATTTACTAGCTTTTAATCTCAAACTAACCTTGTTTATATCAGATGTACTCAGTGATCTGGTGGTTTATTCTACATTTTCGGACCTATCAGAATTTAAGGTACTTTGATTCTTCTATTTAGCTGTCTTTTTGTGTTTAACTTATTTCGGTAGGGCCCAATTTGAATTTTAAATATCGGAGCTTCAAAAACACATGCACATTGCAACAGCAGAAAAGAAACATAAAAAAGATGATTTTAAAATCTGTTGAACAGGGGACAATACAGAAGCAATTCACTACATAGAAGAACTCCAGCAACAAATATAATACACAGAAATTAAAAAGGTGAAGGTTGCCACAAATGTGTTCAAAAAAAAAGACGCGGAGTATGAAATTATTATAGAAATAAGCATGATGACCATGGGCGCAAAAGAAGTACAGATGTAATATAAAAGGAGAGGAAGGGAGTGTATCGAAAGACTGGAAGGTAGATGCTGTTGTGTCAATATACAAGAAAGACGATAAGAAAAACTGCAACTATCGAGGAATTAATCTGCCGAATCTGGTGTCAAATGTTTACGAAAGAATATTGTAACTATACTAAAATGGGAACTAAAACAGCAACTCAAGTGGTAGAAGCTAGAAGCATATAAAATAATATATTTAAAATATATATTTAAAAAATGACAAAATATACCTAGCTTTTCATTGATCTTCTTCTTCTTAAAGTCCTTCTCCTATCGGAGGCTGGAAATCATCATTGATATGCGAACCTTATTTGCAGCTGCTCGGAACAGTTCGATACTGCTGCAGCCAAACCAATCCCTCAAGTTTTTCAACCAAGATATTCGTCTACGTCCGACACTCCGGTTTCCTTTAATTTTTCTTTAATTTTTCCCTGCATTATTATTTGCAGCATGGCGTATTTAGTTCCTCTTGTTATGTGGCCTAGATATTCAAGTTTTCTCCTTTTTATTGAATTTATTACTTCACATTATTTATTCATTTTTCCAAGGACTTCTCTGTTGGTGATCCTATCAGTCCAAGGTATGCGCCACATTCTTCGGTAGCACCACATTTCGAAAGGTTGTAGTTTGTCTAAGTGTTTCTTTTTTACTGTCCACGCCTCTACTCCGTACAACAATACAGGGAACACATAACAGCGGAGCATCCGCATCCTGATCTCTATGCTTATATTTCGGCTGCATAGTAATTTCTTTAGTGATACAAACGATACTCTGGCAATTTCAATTCTTGTTCTGATTTCTGGTGTCTGATCCCCTGTTTGATCTATCCAGGCTCCCAGATATCTATATGCCTGTACCCTTTCTATTGCCGTATTTGTAATGTTTAAATTCATTTGGTTTGGTGGGGATTTTGTGATTTGCATCCATTTAGTTTTGTTAAGATTTATTCTTAATCCATATTCATTACAGCTGTTATTTACCTTTTCTAACAGATATTGTAGATCATTTAAATTACTTGCAAGTAGTATCGTGTCGTCTGCATATCTAATATTATTGATTACCTCGCCATTTACTATCATACCTTTTTCCTCATCTTCAAGGGCTTCGTTAAATATAGCTTCACTATATATGTTAACGAGCAGTGGGAACAGTATACAGCTCTGTCTCACTCCTCGACGAATCATAATGTCTTCAGTTAGCGCATTTTCTACCCTTATATTGGCTCTCTGTCCCCAGTATAAGTCGTTAATAATTCTTATGTCCCTCATGTCCATTTTTTTCTTTAAGAGTATATCCAGGAGTTTACCGTGTCTAACCTTGTCAAATGCCTTTTCAAAATCAATGGAACAGACATACATGTCTTGGTTTATGTCTAGGCATCGTTGACTGAGAACATTAACTGCGAAAAGGGCTTCTCGTGTTCCGAGGCCTGCTCTGAAACCAAATTGTGCATCACTTATATCGTCCTCTAATTTTGCATATATTCTTTGGTGGATTATCTTTAAGAATAATTTCAGAACATGGTTCATAAGTGCAATGGTTCTATAATCACTCTTTTGCACTAGTTTTCTTCGGTATTAATACGAATATGGATGTTAGCCATTGCTCAGGAATTATACCTGTTTCATAGATTTTGTTAAAGAGATTGAGTATGATATCAATTACGTCGTTATTGAAAAGTTTGAAGAGTTCAATAGGTATTTGATCTGGACCGGTAGTTTGTCCAGATTTCATGTTATTAAGAGCATGTATTAATTCCGATTTCAATATTGTTATGTTTTCCTCATTTACTGTCAGTTCAGTTTTATCTGCTCTTTCATCACTGAATAGTTCCTCAATGTAGGTCGTCCATCTATGCAGTTTATCTTTTAATTCTACCAGTACCTGTCCATTTTGATCTTTTAAGACATTGTTGCCCTGTTTGTTCATTTTGTGACCTGTTACTTCTCTTATTTTCTTGTGCATGTGAAAATTGTCATGTTTCTTATTTAGCTGTTCTATTTCTTCACATTGTTCTTCAAGATGTGCTTCTTTTGCTATCTTTATTTTTCTTTGTATTACTTTATGCAGTTCTTTATATTTGTTCGTATTTTTTTGTTTATTCGTCTTTCGTCCATAAGATCTAACATCTCTTCAGTCATCCAAGGTTTTTTCTTTGTCCGCTTTTTCTTTAGTTGCGTTTCAGCTGTTTTTAACAGCACTTCTTGAATTTGTTTCCATATTTCATCTGCACTGCTTTCTCCTTGAATATCTGCATTTTTAATTTGTTGATTTATTATTTGTTGTGTTTTATCTTGTATTTTCGAATCTTTTAAGAGTTTCATGTCTGTGTTATTGTCTTGTCGTTTTACAATCTTTTTCAATCTTACATTTATTCTAGCTACTACTGGGACATGATCAGAATATATATCAGCACCAGGGTATGTTTTTGTTGATTTAATGGCGTTTTTATATCTGTTGTTAACTAGTAAGTAGTCTATCTGGTTGCGTACTATTTTTCCGGTTTGTCTGCTGGAGACTTCCATGTGTATAGTCGTCTTTCTGGGAGTTTAAAAAGCGTGTTTCCAATCACCAACTCTTTATCTTGGCAAAACTGTATTAAACGATCTCCTCTGTCATTTCGTTGTCCCAGGCCAAAGCTACCCGTACATCCCTTGACTTTAATGTTGCCAACTTTGGCATTGAAGTCTCCGATCACTATTGTCATATCTTTGTGTTTGATGCTTTGGTATACTTCTTCTAACTGCGAGTAAAATTCTTCTATTTCTTCGTTGTCTTTGTCTGCAGTTGGTGCATATATCTGTATAATGTTCATTGTACCTATATTTGTCTTCATCTGCAGCATCATAATCCTGTCCGAGTATGGTGTAAAGCTCACAATTGTCGGTGCTATTGTTTTATATACTATAATTCCAACTCCGGATCTATGTTCTTGGTCATTGTCGCCCGAGTAGTACATGGTACTATTGTCTGTTATGCACTTCCCATTTCCTGGCCATCTTGTATCGCTAACACCTAAAATGCTTATCTTTAACCTTTTCATTTCCAATTCTATATTGTTCAGTTTGCCCGCCCTGTACAAACTATTTGCATTCCAGGTTCCAATTTTTAATTCATTTATTGATATTCTTTTGGCTTGGTTCACAACCGTTCCCCCCGGGGATCCGATCGGGGAACTTACCCCGGACTCTATTTTGGTTCTGAACTTTGCCATATTGATGATGATTTATTATTACTAGGGATATCCATGTGGATCTTTAATGCAGTGGTTTCCTGTTGCCTTCTGCATATTCGTGCCGTTGACCTATTTGGTTCATCCGCCTTTTGGATCAATTTCTTGTTCCAAGGACAAGAAGGTGCCCTACCTCCTATCAGCTCATCCACCCTAAGCTGTTGGCCGATAAGAAGGGGGATTGCTTATACCGGCAATCACTCGGTTTGCTGCTTGGTCGGGGACTACTTATTCGTCTAAGAACTGGCTGTTCTTAGCTTATCTCGTAGCTAACCTTTATATCTAAAGGCCGTTCACTATCCGCCACCTGTGACCCCGCTAGTAGCCTGCAGCTAGCCCTACCTATTCATTGATCTGGAAAAGACAATAGACAAAATATCAAAAGCAAGTAAAAGAGAAAGTACGATTAATAGGAAAATTGATATGAAACTTCTTTTTCTTCTTCTTCATCTTTCTTTCCTTCATATTATTCTCTCGGGTGTCGGAGTTGGGTTAGTTTTCTTTAGTTTCTTTCACCCATTTTTTCAAATATATGTATAATCACAAACATGGTTGAAATGTAATGCCTTATAAACAAAAGTGCACGTGGCGATTTATATGTGTCTGTTTTTTTGGGAGATGTTAAATGGTGTGTCATCAGTTAAATCAAACAGAGTATTTTCCGACATATTTATGTACATATTGATTGAAATTATTATTCTATGCAGAAAACTGTCAGTGACAGTATAACCTTAAAGTGAAATATTGAAATTGGCGTACTCTAAATCCACTACCTGCGTACATTTTTATAATTGCTTAGAGAGTTTCTAGCAAAACATATTTTATTGGATTGTCGCACTGTGATATATCATTATTTTGCTTCTATTATCGAATAATGTGTATGTCTTAAGGGTGTAAAACTTAATGATAATGCTAATTACGCAGTTTAATACACGCTCCATTAAGTTTTGACATAGTTATAAATTCCTTCCTATGTTCCCCACTTACATATTGATTAGGGAAGCATAATTAACATTTCCTTTGTCTAGTACATTTGGTGCATGGAGGCGGGTTAAAGTATTATTATTCAAGGCAAGATGTTAGAAGCCTGCCATATTATAACACTAATATTGAAAATTTAAATTACTCTCAATGAAATCAGTGATAAAATTTTTACATAAAGTATTGTGCTTTTCAATCACTCTCTAGCTACAGAACGTTCAGATCTGTAATTTTTTGTTCCAATTTATTTCCAGCACAATAGATAACACAAAGGCTATTTAGTCTAGATCTTTAAGTTACCCCCACTTTAAAAATTTATTTCTACTTTTTAACTGATATTGTTATCAAAACGCTACTTTACAAAATTCGCCGACCTTTTGTAGTTGCTGCAATGGATTCTTCATATATATATATATATATTGTTATTTAAAATGGCAATTTCTCACTGATAGAATAAACCTTTCTTAATTGAAGAATATACTATAAAAAATTCACCCAACTACGCTTGGCTGCAGCTATTTCTTCAGGTGTTCTTTGAGAACAATGCAGCAGCCTTGCTTAGTTTGTTGCTGCTAGTCATTCTGGGGTTCTTCGTAAACTTCGCTGTTGTCTTGCTTCGTTCTCTGCAGCGATTTCTTCCGGTGTTCTTTGAGGACGTCGTTGTCGTGTTGCTTGGTTTTCAGCTTCCTCCGGAATTCTTTCGGCACATATACGTCGCTTCGCTTTATTTATTGCTGCCTTTTCATCCGCAGTCTGCTCACTTCTTTGTTTTCTCGTGTAATTTCTGTGGTGATCAGCTGTTTATTCCCGTTCAATACCAAGGAATGGTTATTTGCAAAAAAGAACAGAAAAATTAAAACAATAGGATAAATAATTTCATTTTATTTTAAGTTTTTAAAATTGCAATGTGCTTTAAAAATACGACGATCGTTCGTGTATTTCCGCGTGGCCCCGAACGCGTTATTCTGACAACCAATGCTTTTCACACGGCCGCGCTAGTGTGACGAACCAACACATCGCTTTTTATAAGAGATATGATAAACCGTGCAAAGGTCAGATTTTAAAAAAGCACATATTTTATTTTATTTATATATTATAAGAGAAAACAACAATTAACAAATGGACCACAAATAAAATAAGACTACAAGAGGAAGTTAAAATTAATACTATGCATTATTTTTTCTTTTGCCTTTTATCCAAAAAAGTTTACCGTTTTCTATGTTTATGTCTGTTTGGCACCTTAGTCTGCATTTTGTAAACCTTTTCCCCCCATACCCATTTTTATATATGTTTCTCAAAAAAGAGGTAGTCTGTCTTTTGTAGCTTCGCTTGTGGAAGGCCACTGTGACAATTTGTTAATCATGTAACATCTGGCATATGCCCCATATATCCATGCCATTGGAGAGCTCTACTTTATAAAGTATTCGTGATTAAGCAAATGACCTTCATTATTCTGTAAACTTGTTTCGTTCTGAGTCTGTTACCATTTTGTGCGAATAGTAGAGGTGGTTAGATTATTTATTGTAATTTTTTCCTAAGCATTTTTGTCACATATACAGTGCATATAAAAAGCACGATGACCGCGAGGTAAAAGTCTCGACCCGGCAAATTGGCTTGCAGCGGCCCCGGGTTCGAACTCCGGAAATGGCAAACATCTAATGCTCTCCAGACGTCACACAAACACCTTTAGCGGTCGTGAAGTACATTCTACCCTATCCACTCACCAACTCGCCTATAAAGCGTGGCGTTCAATTGCCAAATCCACATTGAAAGGCCTACGTTCTACAGTGCACTTCAATGGCTGGGAAAAAATACAGTGCTTGTTCAACAAATGTAATAAACAATAATAGCAATAATATTTTTCGTGCATATTAACTCTCATAATTATTCACAATTTACATTTGGGTACGCTATTTAAATGCATTTTAAGACACATAAAAGTAATTTATGTGTGTATGTTTGCCCTTATTTGTTTTTACTAGTTATCTTACACAATATTTAAAATTTTCGTTTGAGAGCGGGTCATAAAGCACTCGTGTGCCAAAAATCAGGTTCCTAGGATTACTCGTTCCGTCTGTATTCGTGAGTCAAATTCCGCCTGGCCCGGGGCGCTGCGGGCCCTGCCGCGGCGGCCGCCTGCCGAAGTCAGCGGGGAAGAAATTAACGTTTTGTAAATGCATCTTGCCTTCACCGATAATGAATTTAACTTTGTAAATATATATAATAAGTTGTTTCGAAAATAAAGAGAGAAAATTATAATAAATTAAATTTTTACTTGGCGACTTTTCAGTGGTTGGTTTTGTGTGGTTGGTAACTAATATTTTTTTAATGCATAACTATATGCGGTTGGTAACTAATCATTAAAAATGACATCTAGAATGTCAGACAAACATTTACACTTCAAAATTTTTCTTGTCAGAATCACTGGTGAAAACCTTTAAACACCCGATGATTACACTTAGTATTTCGGATTCTACTCTTGATTCTACTCTTGAGTCGAATGACACTAGTCTGAGGTCTCTACAATGTACGCACTAGAAGTGTAACGATATACAATAATAACTAGTTAATTATTATACTTGATACGAGTTTAACAATTTCAACGAAATAATATATTGCCAATTTTATCAAAATATATTACTTATTTTCTTCAGAATTGTTATGATTATCAACCCCGTTCATTTAATGGGTATTTTTCTTCTATATATTATTCAGTAGCTAGTGGACAGCAGACAGTCCCATTGTTTCGACATCTCCCACTTATTTAAATCTGCTAAAATATTGTTTTTGATTGCTACATTTCCTTTCAATTTTATTATAGCTCTTTCTGTTTTTTATTGACTTGCTTCATCTTTATCTTCAGTTTTTGGTGGTTTGTATTTTTGCAAAATGTATGTGTAGATTTTGTTGCTTGTGCATAAAGTCTCATCGGATTTTAATAAGGTTTATTTCACAAATAATTATAAATATAATATTAACCAGTACATGAAAAAGGAGCAAAACCGTTCAAGTTTAAAATGCAGACTTACTAACTTTGTTTTAAACATCGGTCCCAATTTGGAGAATGGCGATGGTACACCAGAGAGCGACGAAGCGACATTTCATGTAACTGAAATAGTGAACTGTCAAAATATTTGCATGCGATGTATGAAAATCATTATATTGTTGTAAAACATAAAAAGCATTTATCAAAAATTAATATCGTTTGGACAGTCTCAAAAATAACTATATGGATCTTAATTTAGCTTTCCTTGTGTCTCCATTTTTCTCTGACATCTACTGTTTCTGTTCGTGTCTTTATAACAAAATTTTTATATTAATTTCAAAGTTTTTAATAGATAACTTGTTATATTATTCAGTAACACTTTTGTATTTTGATTAAATTTTTGTTAAAAGTCTTTACCTACTTCTTCATTCCTGTTAATCCATTGTATGTTAAATTGTCTTACGAGTTCTTATTTTATTTCCTGATTTTAACTTTGTTTAAATATACTTCTTACTAAGGCATGACCAGATTCTATAGTTTGTTTTCTAATTTGATTTAGTGGAATCCTTTTGACTCTTTTGTCTACACCGTTATGGATAGTATAATTTTCTATGTTGCCTCTTTGTAATTATGTTTTATTTTATAATTAAAAATGTTCCTTCTAAACGTCAGATTGCTAAATCTACAAAATAGTTACATCTTCATGAACGGTCCCTAACACATCTATTTCTATAATTTCTTCTTTTCATGTATTGCTGTTACATATATGGTGTGGCGGCCTTTTCGCCCTTGAACCGCCTGTGTATCGTGGCGGCATGCTGGGGGCTTTGATATCTGCCGCCACGTTTTGCTATCGCACACAAAACGGCATATGGGCTTTTGCTCATTCGGCGAGTCTGCATACGCCGTCGGCGAAAAGTGCTGTCGAATTAAGATTTCCCGCAAATGATCTACCGCTAAGCCAGGCGCGAAGCCCGGAGACATATTCGATCCGCAAGGGGCCAGTTCGGTCGTGCTTAACCAACCCGCAGATAACTACCCCGCAAGAAATACTCGATCCACAACGCGACCAATTCGGTCGTGCTTAACCAACCCGCAAGAGATAGATTCGAACCGCAACGCGGCCAGTCGGTCGTGTTTAACCAACCCGCAAGAAACAGACTCGACCCGCAACGCGGCCAATTCGGTCGCGTTTAACCAACTCGCAGGTAACTACCCCGCAAGACATACTTGATCCGCAACGCGGCCAATTCGGTCATGTTTAACCAACCCCAAGACTTTCGCATCGCATCCCGGTCAGTGCAATCGTGTTCCAGGCACGAAGACATTGCAACAAGGTGGCCACCGTGAAACCAACGCCGCCAAAGCCGAAGCCGATTACAGGTGAGCGATTCGGCAATTACTCACTGGTTGATATCGGTGGCCGCCCCCATCCGCTTTCGCGCCGGTCGTTTAAGGGACGATTTGGGCTTCAGCGTTATACTTTTCAAAACGGGCCGTACTTAGTTCCCAACACCGCACCACGAAGGCACGGCTATTTACACGCCTGCCTCTCCAATATATTAGTATTAAGGTCCTCAATTACAATATTTATGTTTTTGTGGTTATTATCTCCAAATGCATTTTGTAATGGTTTGGAGAATTCTTCTTTGTTGTTTATATCGCTTGTATTCGTTAGAGATTGCACACACACACACACGCGCGCGCGCGCGCGCACGCACGCACACACACACACAAACACAAACACAAACACACGCACGCACGTATTCACACAAACACAAACACACGCACGTACGTACACACACACTTGGATACTTAATATTAATGTTTTTACATAAACCTAACTTATCTATTTTGTTTCTATTCATTTCTATATTCTGTATATTTAATTAATGTAATTAGTATTGTATTATAATCTTTTATTATAACTTATTTCACCTTTGTTTCAGTTGTTTTCTTTTTATTAAGTACTTTATTGGTTGTTTAAAGATCTACTTATGTTTGTGCTTTAATACTCTTTTGTTTTTATTTGTTTCTAATTTTCTGCTGTACTCTAATGACTGTTAACTAATAATTTTTCCATCTTTACTTGTGAAATTTTAAAATGTTTTTATAGTTTCCTTCAAGCTCTTCTAAGGAGTGATCGGTACTCGTAATACTGAGTTTGTAATATTTTATCGATGTTCTGTAGCCTTTTCCTCAAATCTATTAGTAGTTAACTAGCTGTTTCCTTATTTGTTGAGCGTCCTTTAGGTAATAAATATTAGTATTATTTAGCATTTTGGATGTCTTTAAAATTGCTATTTTTTCTTAGTTTGAAATTTTTTTTAAACTGATATATTGAATTTGGTTTTTAGAGTTAAACGGAAATTCTATAATTTTGTAGTTAATTCGATGCCTCTTTTTGTTTGGTTTTCTGCGTCATTTGCTCTTTTAATTGCTATAGTTTTGTTATCTTTTTTTTCATTGAACTCACATGTGTGTTTTTTTTAATTGATTTTCCTATTTTGTGATAACTCTCTTCTCCCCAATGCTTACGTGGCTGTGCTTTTGCGCTTGTATTAATAGTCACTAACCAGTAATATATTTCCACAACTGCAGGTTATCTCTCCTTGAACGGGTTGTTCCTCCAAGGTAGACATTTTTCATATATTATGAAATTAAACATATGGATTTATTAATTAAAGAATTTAAAGTTTGCCACTTCGATTGAAAAAACCTCGTTAAAAGCGCCCCACTCATACGACCGTCGCGTTCCAATTTTCATTTAACTCGAATATACGTGTTCTACTTGAACGAAATGAAATCTGCACTCAAATTTATTTAGAAACTCTCGTTACACACTACACTAACTTTTAAATTAAATTTAAAAATTAATTTCGCACTCTTGACAGCTTATTTCTCAATTCGTGAGGGACACTTCCGACCTTTTCTAAAATAATCTCTAATATTACATGAGTTAAATTAGTGGTTAGTGTAAGAAGTGTACTATAAAAAAGTTGTACGTTTATACATTTACTTTACGGTAGTTTCTTTTTGTTATATTTTTATTCTATTTACCTACTTAAATTTTTGACTCCAGTAAACTTGCGGTAATATGGTTTATTACGAATCAAAACGGGACGTCTATTTTAAGCTGCAGCAACCTTAATAGCACCTTTCCATAACACCCGTCGGATTAGATTAGGCAACGGTAGGCAGTATAAAACTCAGTTTACAAAGTAAAATAAGGGCTAAGATAAAATCGAAAACTATATCCTACCTAATTGTATTATTGCCAAAGCCAGATAATTACATATGCCCTTATCCTTACTTTCTTGTGCTTTCGAGAGTTTATATCTAGATTGTAGAATGTAATCAATATTTGTTGTATTACAAATACTATTTCAACTCATAATCAGAAAATGGCATAACCATTTATTAAGTGACCCTATATAAACTGGCGCAATACATTTTTATAATATTTACATTTTAAGTTGTTAGTAAAAAACATCTGTGCTCCAAAAAACAATTTATCAAGTTTTATAGCCCCAAAACAATTTAGGGAATTTGCATTTGGCTTATATAAATGAATAAAATATAACAAAAGGGAAAGTTAGAATTAGATATTAAAAACGTATTACTTGAAAAGATAATTTACAGCAAGAAGAAAGTTAGAAACCTTGATTAATTTGTGGTAATAAAATTCTGTTAATTAAATAACTTCATGACCAATGTTATATAAGTGAAGTAAGATCATAGAAACTAATAGAAACTAATAAAATGCAAACAAACCATTTTTCTTTAATTGTGTTGCTTACTACATCAAAGGGTTTTGTAATACTGGTAAAATTAATTTGAGAAATAATTACTTTGAGACATATTATCAGACATTTTGTCTACCATTAATGTTTTGGACACGCGTTTTAAAATGTAGCTTCGTACAAGAATTGTATCCTTTAAGTTTCTTAACTGAAGCTTGAAAACTTTTACATTTTTTATAAATTTGTAGTAGCATTAAATAAACTATAACAACCCAGTAGTATCTGTTAGACACAAAAAATTCTTTATAATACTGCTGGATGTGGTTTTCTGCTCATTATTGAAGAAAATTGGATTTATTTTTTATGCAACTTTATAAAATTCACTTTTTTTAATATAGCTTTTCTAGTCTTTTGTTGTAAGCGGCATTTTTTTTGTTTTTGTTTGTGTAAATGTACAATCTGAAAATATTCATAATTTTCTATTTATAATTATATTGTAAATTAAAATTCATAGTACGTTTAAATATTTAATTATATACTGTATTTTTTTTAATTATTTGTTGCTTATTTACAATCTACTCTCACACGAGTAATAAGTAAATTATTTATAATTTATAATTTTATAACATGTCATTGGGGGGATCCGGCCAGCGCTGTACTCTCCGTAGCCTAAACACTAAGTTATTCTGGGTAGTTACACTGGAAGGTCTTGTGGCCAATTTCGTTTTAATCGTCTGGTAATGGTTGGCTGGTTAGAGAGCTGTTCTATTAGCTGCTTTTTATGTCCTGTCAGGTGGTTCGTGTATGTTGGAGCAAGCTTCTGTATCTCTGCGGCTACGTATGGAATTCCTACGTCTGTGTGAAGGGTTTCGTTAGAGATGTACCGTGGGGCGTTGGCTATTTTGCGAAGGATTTTTGTTTGGCTTCGTTGCAGGATCCTTGTGTGGGAGGCTTTAGCGTATACCATATGTCCTGATGGGTTTTATGATGCTTTTATATAACAGTAGTTTGTTTGACAGTGAGAGTTGGGAGCGTCTGTCAAGGAACCAATGCATTTGTTTAATTTTAAGGTCTATTTGTTTTCGTTTGGCTTTGATGTGAGTGCTCCAGGTGAGCTTATGGTCTAGGTGTAGTCCAAGATATTTGATGTCCGTCTTCTGAGGTATTGTAGTATTGTTGATGTTGTTTAGTGGGCTTGCAATACGTCTATTTGTGAAAGTGATTTGCGAGAATTTGTCGCTATTGACTGTAATTCTCCATTTGTTGAAACAGTTTTGCAAGATGTCTAAGTGTGTTTGTAGATGGGCTGCTGCAGTTATTGGGGTTTCGTCTATTGATAGGATAGCTGTATCATCGGCGAACATTGTAAGTACAGTATCGTCAGTTGAAGGCGTGTCGGAAGTATATAGGAGATACAGCACGGTCCCAATACGTTACCTTGCGGTGCTCCAGATGTAATTTCGTGGTATTCGGAAGTTGTTATTTACTTTAACTTGGAAAGTCCTCTGGATTAGATATAATTTTAGTATGAGGTACAGCTGATTTGGAAAATAGAGTTTTATTTTGTATAACAGACCCGTGTGCCATACTTTGTCGAAAGCCTGTTTTATGTCTAGGCATACAGTTATGCAGGCGCGCTTGGTTTCTAGAGTCTCCATAATGCTGTTAACTATTCGGTGCCCTTGGTGGATAGTAGAATGATGCTGCCGGAAGCCAAATTGGTAGTTTGGGAGAATTTCATGTAGGTCGACAGTTTCATGGATTCTTGTGAGGAGCAGTTTTTCGAATATTTTTGACATGAGTGGTAAAAGGCTGATGGGTCTGTAAGAGGAGGGTTGCGTAGGAGGTTTGCCAGGTTTAATAAGGGTAATGATTATAGCATGTTTCCACTGATTGAGGAAGTGCCAGAGTCGTAGAATGCTGTTGTAGATGGTTGTAAGTAACACTAGGGCTTTTCTGGGGAGGTTTTGCAATACATCTCCTACGATTAGGTCGTAACCAGGTGCTTTACGTGGATTTGCTAATTTAATTTGCTGTCTTACTTCAGCTGGTGAGAATGGTCTCAGAGGTAAGGACATTTGGCAGAGCGCGTCAAGGAATGCGGAAATGTAGGTGTCATCGTTGTTTCCTACCTGTTGTGACGATGAGAATACAGGAGCAAGATGGTCTGCGAATGAATCAGCTTTTTCCTTGTCTGATCTGGCCCATGTATCATCGGACTTTTTGATTGGAGGTATCGGTGCTATTGGCCTTTTAAATGTTCTTGTTGCCTTCCATATCGTATGATCAATAGGTGAAAGATTCGTGATGTAATGCTAAAAGGTGTCGTTCCGGGCTTTTAGTAGTTCAGTGTGGAGTTGATGAGTAAGTCTATTATATATGGTCTTGTCTGGCCTTTGTTTAGTTCGTTGCCATCATTTTCGTGCCTTGCGTTTTTTTGTGACGAGGTGCCTTATATGACGAGGGATATTAATATCTGCTGAGCAGGTGTTTGTTTCACTGGGTGTTGCTTGCCATGCCGCATTTTGTATCATTGTAGTTAAATATTGGGTTGCTTCGTCTAGGTCATAGGCGTCCTTAATTCGGATAGTTAGATTAATCTCGTGATTAAGTGTGTATTTGAAGAGGTCCCAATTGGTGTTTTTGTTGCAGAGTTTTGGGGATGGTTCTCTGGTAATAATGGATGTGCTTAAGGTAATTAGAATGGGAGTATGATCTGAGGACAGGTCATAGTTAGATTCCACTTTGGTGTATGTGTTTGCTATGACGCGGGAAACAGCGAAGTCTAATAAGTCGGGGATTTTATTTGTATCTGTAGGCCAATAGGTGGGTTCTCCGGTTGATATGTAGTTGCAGTTATGATTTTGTATTGCTCTGAGTAGGTTACGCCCTTTCGGATTGGTTAGTCTTGAGCTTCAGACCACATTCTTGGCGTTCCAATCTCCTCCAATGAGGAATCTCGCGTCAAGAGATTTTAGCAGATCTGCGTATTCTTCAGTTGAGATAGCATGTCGTGGTGAACTGTATACTGCTGCTATGATCAATGGGTAGGGTAAGGACTTGAATCTTTATACTAGAGCTTTGAATTTTGTCGGTTTGAAAGGAGTTCCATTCATGGTGGGAGATTGAGTTTTTTTAACACATCTATATCCTATAATTGCAGAAAACAGTTGATCTCAGATATATGGTTTGATAAGCCATTGGCGTTCCAAAGAGCTATACGGAGGTGGTTGGCCATTTTTAAGCTAATTTGTTTATAACAGTGGACAACATGTTTAAAACCATGCTGTTTTGGCTGATAAGCTGCGAAAACATTGCTTTAAATTCCGTTAGGAAGCTAGAGAACAATTGGTTGATGTTATTCTGCTGTTCATTGAAGGTATGAATACATAAGGCACAAGTGGCTGGAGTACTGGGTTTTTTTTGCAGGACTGGGTTTCGTGGTTACCGCTACATTTGACACAGACAAATGGTTTATTACAGTAAGTTTTCGTATGGCCATACTCTTGACAGCGGGTGCACTGAAGTATGGTTTGTGTCTTCCTGGAGGGTTCAATCGTGATATTCATATTACTTAGATGTTGAGCCTTGAAGACGGACTTATTATTTTCTTTAGGTTCTAGGTCTACCATGAATAGTGAGAATGGTTGTTTGGTTACTCTGTAACGTATGTTAATAATATTGCGTACTGTGTGACCAAGATTCCCAAGTTCTTTTGTTATTTCTGAAACTGGTATGGAGTGGTGAAGATTTCGAATGGCTATCCTGCATGCGCGTTCTTCTTTTAATTGGTAGGTGTGATAAAATATATTTTCATCTTTAAGGTGTTTGGTGAGTTTTCTGTACGAGTCTATTGTGTTGGTGTTTATTTTAATTTTATCGTTTGGTAAAGTTGTTGTGTGATATTGTTCTTTCTCCAGGATTTTAGTAATATTTTTAATCATTTCATTATAATTGTTTACTCCATGGATATAAATAGGCGGAGGCTTCGCCATTCTAGGACTTTCATTATTATTAGGTGTTTGCTCTTAACAAGCGTTTTCGGGTTGAGTTTGTGAGAGGATCTCGTATCTGTTTGATATGCTCGTAGGAATGGATTGTTGACGATGAAAGATTGTATTAGACTTGGTTATTTTCCGTTTTTTGATTTTTTGCCATTCATGTTTCGTATTTGTCGAGGTACCTTGCGTGTTGTTGGGGCTGTTAGTATCTGAATCCGAGTCTTTGATTAAATCTGCATTTACACGTGAATCGCAGTCTTCGTGATTGGAATCATTGTTGGTGGCATTCATTATTTGTTGGTTTATTCCATTTTGTGCAGTTTGAGATAAGGACAGTGGTTGCGGATTGAATGAAAAAGGAGATGACTGGTATGCTTGACAATTGGTAGAATATCTGGGTTGTGGACCAGATTGGCTGTAGGTGTTTTGTTGTTGAGTACATCCTTGTATATTAAGGATATTGAACGTGAAGCCGTAATTTTCAGGGGCTGCTGGGGCTCCCGGATGCCCGGGGCCGTAATTGTTTCCCATTGTAAACATGGGTTAGTACATACTTCTGTTACAGTGATTAATTTAAATTTAAATTATACGTACAGTTTTGAAGTGGAGTGATGCGGGTTATCAGTAAATAATTCGACACTCGACACTTTCAAAGAGATCTGACCGCTGCTGTCTTGCTTACATTTTGAAAGTCAAATGGGAACTCACTAACTTAATTAAACTTCTTTTTTACAATAAAATTCTGAGAATGATAATTAATGAAATATGTGACAGTGACAGTTGTAAATAGTACTGTAATATAAAATTAATAATTGCAAGGTGCATTCAAGTTACAGTACCTCCCATTTTTTCTCACAAACTAATCACACGAAAACTGTGAAACTTGTTTTACTTCTGCAGCAGTACACGTTTTTCACAACGTTTTTTCGTTTTCGACGCTATGATTCCATGGCCGCAGTAAACGCTTCTTTAGTAGTCTTCTTTTGTCATTGGAAAATCGTTAATGCAATAGCGGCACGACTAGTGAATTTGCGACCATGGACAGTGTATTTTATCGTTGGAAACTGCCAAAAGTCGCTAGGAGTCAGGTCAGGTAAGTAGGGAGCATGAGAAATCACTTAGTTGTTACGAAGGTCTTCATGCCGGAGTGTGTACACAGATCCTACGAAAATGCTAACTTTAGAGGCGATGTGTTCCTTACTCATTTGGCGATCCTTCAAACAAGTTTCTCCACTTGCTTGATCATGTCCTTACACCGGCTGGTCCGATGCTAAGATTGTCTTGGTTTGTTGTCACACGACGTTATGCCTTCTTTGAACTGTCGCACCCACAAACGTACATTAGACAAATCCATAACATTATCACCACGCAAATGAAGAAAACGAATGATTACACGCTGCTCTTGCAACGAAAATTACGCCATTTTAAGTATCAAAAACAATCATTTTAGCCGCTGCCGTTAGAGTTCTGTATGCCGTGCAATATTCCCAGCTTTGTCGCGCATTCACAAAGAGTGCGCGCGTATTTTAAAGTAAACCGCATATTTTTATCTGTTCCTAGTCCTAAAAAAAATCGAAGTTATTATAACCTCGTATATAGAGACAGCGTTAGGAATTTTGTTGATTATGTGTAATAATATTATCTGTAAATTATTTGTAGGTTAGTACTACAATAAGTTTGTATGGACTTGTGTAAATATGATTTACTGGAGTAATTCTATTATCTAAGTCTGTATGTTTATATAAGTTTGAATTAAAGTTTATTTTTTAGATGAATATGTTTTCTAGTAATTAAGCAACATATCTTCTTTTCGACTTTAATTCATTTTATTTCTGGCCTTCGTTGCATGCAATGGCTTAATTTTATTATTTTCTAAGAGTAAAATTTATATGAACCAACTTATATTTTATTCTTCTTTGTTATAACAGTTTTGTATAACATATAAGTGATTTTTAAATTGTTGGAGACTATTTTAACATCCATTTTACTTGTTAGTAGTTGTAGTGCTAGCAAATATTTAGTTTAAGATATATGGAAACACCGGTAAATCCACTGTGCTAATTTAGTACAAAGTGGTCCTAGGACGCTCTCATAGTGATCGGCTGAACTAACTGGAGACATTATTCATCTCCATATTTAATTTGTTAAAATTTAAACAACAGATAAACTTTAAAAGCAAATAGTAGTAATATGCAAAAATTTTGTTTAAATATATAACAGTCTTCCATGCCAAATTCTTACATTAATTCTAAAAAAAAAATTAGATTAAAGCTCCTCTTCCCAAATGACATTATTAACTTACAACTAATTGCGTCGAATTTCAATTGGTCATTTTCATTTACTTTTGTTAATGTTAGTTTAGTTAATCTTTGTTCTTATTGAAACATTTTATTTTGTTTACAGTTTTTAGTCTCTTTAAAATTAGTTATTAGTAGAGGAAATAGTAAACGTACTAATAGAGTCTCCGATTTTTTTGGCTACCTCATGTATCGTTGATCAGGATACTAAACAAGCATTTCAGCTTTTTGTTATCAATTGTGTTCAAATATCAGGATCACAAATCAAATAGATTGCACATAAAAGAAGTACAATCTTTTTTGTAGCATCCTACATAAAATTGTCTTTATTTGATACAACTAGAAAATCCACCCAGCTACGTTTGGCTGCTATAGAGAATGCAAGTGTTACGAACTTTCTGTAGCAATCGTTACTATTCTGCAGCTATTTCTTCCGATGTTCTTTGAGAACGTCGCAGTTGACTTGATTGGTTTCTTGCTGCTATTTCTTCCGGAGTTCTTCGTAAACTTTGCTGTCGCTTTACCTCGTTATCTGCAGATATTTCTTCCGGTGTTCTTTGAGAACGTCGTTGTCTTCTTACTTGGTTTTCTACTTCAACTTATTCCAAAGTTCTTTCGGCACACATACGTCGCCTGCTTCATTTATTGCTGCGTTTTTATCTGCAGTCTACTCACTTCTTCGTTTTCTGATGTCATTTTTGTGGTGATCAGCCGTTGCAAAAAAGAACAATAAGATAAATAATTTAATTTTAATTCAAGTTAAAATGGCAGTGAGCTTTAAAGATACGATGATCGTTCGTGTATTTCTGCGTTGCCCCGAATGCGTTACTCTGGCAACTGTGACGAATCAACACATCGCCTTTTACATATAAGTATGATGATTATAAGTTGTGTTTGCTTAAATTTTATTTAATTTATAGCGCTATTTTAGGTGATCTTGTTTTTTGAATTGAGACTATTTTGTCACTTAAACTGTTTTTTTAATTTCCAGATAAATTACTTTTTAAATATATTTTGGGTTTATGCTTCCTTTGCATTATAATAATATTCTAGGTATCTTATTGTACAGTACTAATACAATTTCCAACTCGTTTGCCGATTTTTTCCTTCTTGACAATAATTGTATTGGTTGTATGAATTGGACGTAGAACAAAATGGGATTGCAAGTTGTATCATTTGTAAAATAAAATCTTAAAAGTCTGGACATTTGTTTCAATGCAAATAATATCTTTTAGTGACAATTTCTTTAAAATTTTTATCGGGATTTTAGCTTTACTATTAGTTGACTAGAAATCCTAATTTTGTTTCTTTTAATTATTTACAGTTAAATAATTATTTTATTAATTTTGTTTCGGATACATTGTTGCACTTACCGTAAAGTTTGTATTATTTGCTACATTATGGTAATTAATAGTAATTGATATGTTTGCAATACATTTAAAGGTATATTTGTATTAATGATATTTTATATCTTGATCGGTCTCTCTAGTTAACGATGTAAAATGCAAATGTTTTCATCGTCTATGAGATTGTATCAGCTATCAATTTATTTGACACCGAAACGTACTAAAAATAAGAAATTCTATTAGACACATGATGGAAAAAATAAATAAAATAGTATGTCAGAGATAACTAAAGGAACTAGAAAGAAGCAACTTGACAAAAATTTTAAATCAATTTTTTAAGTATCTAAGATCAATAAACCAAGAAACGGTATTAAAAGTGGCAATAAAATAACCAACTGCATATTGGGACCAGATACCAAATGCCTTATTGAGAACTGAAAAACATATATACGAAAAAAATAGGCAGTATACAGGAGAATAATATGTTAAGAGGTAAATAACATATGAAGAAGAAATAAAGCAAGTTATAATATAAAATTATTAAGAGAAAAGAAAAAAGGAAAACATTTTAATATTCAAGATGAAAAAGAGTTGTGTTAATTATTATACTAAAAGTCTACCAAAAGCTATATAGTTTACAGGTTAAAATATATTAAAAGTTAGTTTAAAAAAACTTGAAAAGAAAAAATAGCAGACTTTAAATAATTTGCAACATAATAAAATTCTAGATACAGATGAAGAAGGTAAAAGTTATATTAACTTTAGAAACAAAATTTTTTTTAAATGCTACAATTCTTTTATATCTACTGTTTTAAGTATATAAATTATTTAGAAATATAAAAAATAGACAACTAGAAAATTAAATAATCATTCGCCAGTACAAGAAGTGGCTTTTTTTGAAAAAGTATAGTATATATAATCACTTATCAATAAAAATAGCCTTGGTTAACTATGAGAAAATATCTATTCAATAGATTTTTGTACAATAATGAAAAAGTTAAATTTTAGCATCTAGACTTCAGGTATATAAATTTAATTAAATAAATATATGAGAGAGCTAAAACAAAAATACAGTTAAATAAATAAACAAATCAATTTTCCATAATAAATTGAGAAATTAGTCAAAGGTATAGCAGATCCCCAGAGTTATTTTACATAGTTCTTACAATAAACATTCAACTAACCCAACTGGTCATAGAATTCGCGGATAATTCAACCCTATTAGCTGAAAATTATGAAGATGTCATCATTAGTAAATGAAATATCTAAAAACATACAACTAAAAATCAACAGTTTTAAAACTAAAAGATTTAAAACATCCAATTAATCCAAAAGCAAAAAATACGGAAACTTTTAAGATTTGAGATATAGAAATAAAATTATCAGGTAAATTAAAATACTTTAGAGAGATTTTGAAACCAAATCTCAATCAATAAATTCCCAAAGTTAAAAAAAAACGAAGGCGACACTAGTGTTCGCCAGACGAGCTCGTGGAAAAATATGGAGTCTAAAAATAAAAGTTGTGTGTCGAATATACACTACCGTGGTCAAACTCACGATATTATACAACTTTGGTATAGCAGATGAAGATGACGTAGTAACCACTATAACTGTACTAAGATACAAAGATTTTCTTGACTGGGAATAGCGGATGCTATAAAAACAACACACTGCTAGACTTCCTCCTCCTCAGTTTAAAATAATAAGAGGGGAAAAACTGTCTGCACAAAGCATCTATTCGCAAAAACAGTATCAAAGTGGAATATCTGAAAATTGGATATATGAGTGGAGGCATACTGAATATAAAGATCGTATGACGCCAAAATGTAGTGGGATAGAAACACGGAACAAATATTTATAAATTATTGCAGGTCATTTCTCCGGCATTGTTTTCTCAAGGATACTTTAGCAAAGGTTTGTACAACAGACATCTGAGCTGCAGATAATGTGCCAAGCGATCAGATGCAGCAATCTATATGTGGTGTGAGCGTGACGCTTAGCTCATAAGAGACAATTTTTTTACGGAAAACCAATTATGAATTCAGAAGAATACAGCGCAATAAGTCCACGAGGCAGCCGTGTTACTAGAAAGAGTTATCGTTTTTTAATAGAAATGTTATTTATTTAAAAAATTTAAAATCAAAATATACGCTCCTGTATTACATAGTAGCTTTCCATCTACAAGTTCAGTTTTTTATACTTTGTTGATACCACCCTTGTGGTTTGAAATCCAAGAATTGACAACTCGTATCTATTTCCTGAAAATTGAAAATTAGGTGGTCGGCCAAGAAATTAACCGTTCATTGAAATAGACAATAGTCGTATGATGCCAAATTAGGACTGTCGGTAAGGTTTGGTAACAGTTGCATTTCATTGAATTTTCTCAATTCTACTGGGTACTTGGAGTTACATGTGGTCTGATGATATCCATCTGCGTCAACACTCTTTTTTAGAGTGACTATTACTGGGGTATAACTGCTCTAATGTAGCATACGTTCTCTCAAACTGTTCATAATAAAGCTTTGCTTTTATAAACTAGCTCGAAGTAAATCACATCTTCATAATTTCATAGATGCAAAACCCAACTATGTCTTCAAAAGTTTTACGTTCTACAATAAAGTTCTGCTTAACCAATGATTTGATCTGTTCGAATTATATAAATTTCCTAAAACTTTGGGGATCGCAAACCAATTGGTTTCGCACACGTTAACCAGGCATTTAATTTGCTGTATGCATCGTTTATTGACTTTGACTAAGTCATGCAAGAGACGGTTTATTGTCCATCTGAATAGTTTAAGTTGTTGTGTTTATAGTTAGGTATGTTTAGACAGCTTGAACTAAAACTTTTCTATTTAATATATAAAGACCCCGGATTAAGGTTTTATTTAAAGACTAGTGTCACTGCTAATAGATTTTCCGAAACAATTTTGTATCTTTTAATCTAATATTACATTTCTGTGCCTTAATCCTAAAACTCTAGTCCAAAAAACGGCCAAAATTTTAACATAGATTAAGCGTTTTGTTTATTAGTTTAAGCTGACATTTTAGGAAGTAAAGATTAGTATAACAAAAAATAATTTTTAATAAAAGTACAACTTTGTCCAAGGGTTAATTGTTTAAACAATTTATTTAGGATCAAAGCTAGCTAACCAAAAAACGAAAAGATTTTTGCACCAGCTTAATACTTTAAAACTTTCTTGAATTTTTAACCAAATTACGGTAATTTATTCTTTTGTCACTAAATATTTTAATGAATTTTATATTTCTTCTAACGGTATTATGTATAGCAACAAAAATAAATTAAACTCAAATTATTACCTTCACATGTGAACGCAACTTATCGATTTTTTTAATTTGTAAATTGTAAACCCAATAGTTTTTTTATGAAACTAATTAAAGTTACATTGTTTTTATTTTTTGTTGTCTGCTTATCTACTTATCAACGTTTGTAGTACCAAGCTTATTGAGGCTTCTAAATTTATTTTGTTCATATCCGATACTTTAATAACAAAGTAAAAATTTTGATCCCCAACTTATCCTTATTCTTCAGATCTTTTATCAATAAATAATATTTCACTTAGTTATCTAAGTCATTGTATATTTTAATATTATTTAATATTTGTTTTAAATATGTTTCTACTGCTCTTTGGTAAACCATATACTTTTTAACAAGTATTTTTAAGTAACTATTATTTAATACTTTTATTATCACAAATTAGAAAGTAGCTGATAACTACTTTAGATATTTAACAAAAATAAACTATATATTTCTGTGCTGCTTTGCCATTTTATCACGTAAACAAGTGCATAATTTGTTAACAATTCAGCAGTTAAACCTAATTTTTTAGAAACTTGATTTAAATTTGAAAAATAAATGTACAACGAAATATTTTAGATATATTATTAATTATTTTCTTATTCTGTAGCTTTAAGCATTCCCTTGTAAAGCGAATTTAATATTAATGAGTAACTTAGACGCTAAGTGGATATTTGAAGATAATTCTGAAATAAAGGGTGATGCATTACAATACGAAAATTGGGCTCATTAATAATATTAAGGAAAATTTAATATCAGGTTATATTGCAGTATTCTACTTGACAACTAATTAATGATAAAGGTAAACAATATTTATTGTAATCTAAATGCTAAATTACATATTAAAATTTAATTTACATAATGCCATTTTTGAAAACCAACATTATCTACTGCATTTTTAATGGTTAATTATCAACTTATCTTTTGATTAAGGTATATTTAAAATAAATAATTGATTATAATATTTGTAGGTAGGCGCAATTTAATAGAAACTTTCCGTTTTTAATCGATATTGCATGTTGTATTGCACGGCATACAATGCTTTGACACTCTCCTTGTTAATAAAAGTCTTTTTTATTACGATTTTGTTTCTTTGTAGATCTTTAAATGGGGTGTATTATTTTTCTGTAAGTAATTATATACATGTTAATATTATAAAAAAATTAGCATCAGTAACGTATAAAATGTATAGGCTGTTAGAAAACCAAATTAAAGTTGGGTATACTCACATTTTCTTAACAATATCTCCAAAAGGTTACCTATAAAGTTAAAAATGTTCCTCTCAGGACATTATTACAAATGTAACCTGTAGCACACCGTCTAGCGACTACAGAAAACTTATAACTGTAGCACATATGGAAATTCACGTTAGTTCGCTTATCTAAATGTACCAAACTACGTTTATACTGCAACTTGCAGACTATTCAAATACTTATCGAGCAAAATTACAACTTACGAATACAATTTCACCTCCATATCTAGAAGATTGTGTTGGGCTAAAATACCATGTGCTCAATTTGCTTGCCTTATCAGAGTAATTTGCAAAACGTCTTACCAATTATTAGATTTAATTTATATTACGAACTAAAAATGATTTTGCTTTATGTCTACAACAGTTTAAAACTTATAAATTTAATCTTTTTGGCTACTTTTATTACTTTACGTTTAGATCTTCTCCAAAGTAATGCCGGCACTTTTTGTGTATTGCTCTTGAAAGCTTTCAGTGTTTTTGAGATTTTATTTAAGTTCTAACTAGTTTGTAGACTCATTTTCGGATCTTGATAATCGATTGAGTTTTATAGCACAAAGTTGGATACTAGATAAGTGTTAAAATATTATTCTTTCAATATTAACCTAAATTTGAATATCGATACTAAAATACTTGCAGCTTACCGGTTGAACCCCTCTTAAAAAATTTCTAAAGTTAGAATTATGCATATATACAAGTATGTACCGATTTAGTGTATAAAACTTTAAGCAAATAAAATAGCTGCCAATTTTAAAATACAATTTATTTATTAGCACTACAATCCGTCATATATTGACATTTAGTAGTTTGTTTAACAAGCATAATAATGATGATAGTCGTGAAGGTTGTACATCCAATGATGCACACCTATGTTATTCTTTAAAGCGGTTGAACCCTATTATTATATTACAATAATTATATAAGCTCTGCTGAAGTATTATTCAAATCGGATTATGAGGTCAAGAGGTTTAAATCGGGATCGCACTTGATCACTTTCTTTGATGCTCCACTGAGCTGTTTGGGTGACCACTAATTTGATCATGGTAACGCAAAAAAAACATTGAATTTGTTGATACACTGTTGGAACTGCGAAATTCTTTCGAATGGTTTCGTTTGAGATATATCACGGAGCGTATACTATAGATCTTAAAACTTTTGACTAGAACTTTCTTAATATTTCTATGTTGGATGTTCTGGCAGTGCCCCAAAGTTGAATTCCATATGACCATATGGGCTTAAGCATTTGTCTTGTAAAAGAGTAACTTCTTCTCCAGAGATATTTGTGAATGTCGGCATATCAGTCAAAGAATTTTTTTGTACTTTAAGGTCCATTTGTTTTTATTTTAGCTGGATGTGAGTCCTCGAGGTCAATTTCTATCCAGATGTATACCAAGATATTTGTCACTGTCGACTTGCGGGATATGTTGATTTTTAAGCATCAGCTAACTTGAACGAATTTATTTTGGTTCTTTATTTTTGGCACCAAGACTGAATTGCGTCTAAGTGTACTTGTAAGTGGTGCGAAGCTCTGTTAGGGTCGGCGTACAATAAGAGTATTACCGTGTCGTCCGCGAATGTGGCAACCATGTTGGAAACCATGGTAAACAGGAGATAGAATTGGTCCCAGTACACTTAGTTGTGGAACATCGGAGTTGATGGGATATATTGCTATTATGGCGCTGCTATACCTGACAATCAAATGTCGGTTGGATAAATATAAGCTCAGGAGTTTAAAATGGCCCGTGGGTAAAATTTTTTAAATTTTTTAGAGCAAACTCTTAAACCAGACTTAGACTTTGTCGAAGGCCTATTTTACGACCAGAAATATTGCTGCACAGTATCTGCGCTTTCCGAAATCTTTAGTAATTTTGTTTACTACACGATGTACTTGCTCAGTTTTTGCGTAATGGTTTCAAAAATAAAACTGGCAATCAGGGATAAGGTGATTATCTAGAAGGATTTGGTATAATTTTTGTAAGAGCATTTTTTCAAAAACTTTCGACAGTGCCGGTAGTAGGGTGATAGACCTGTGAGAAGCTGGTTCGTCAATATGTTTTTCGGGCTTCGAAATTAGGATTACAACAGTTTTCTATTGTTTGAGGAAATAACGAATCATTAACGTTAAATAGTTGAGTTATGAATTAAAAACCTTTTTGGGGCAGATTTTTGAGAATTATGCCAGTGCTTAGGTCAAGGCCCGATGCTTTGTGGTGATTTAAATATTTGAGAATGATCTCTTTTACTTGGTAAATTTTATATTTATTTGATGTTTGGCTCATTTGACACAACTTCTTTAGAATGTTGCGAATGTCATCCTCATTGCCTAACTCCGCCGGAAATGGTTTGAAGGCAGTAATTAGGTGGTCGGCAAATACCAATGCTTTTTTGTGTTAGATTTTTGCCCAGGTCTTATTGACCACACGAATCGGAGCTTTGTGTTTGCTGTGGCTGCTTAAGATAATTTCTTGCCTTCTAGAGCGAGTAGTTATTTGCTTTGGATAGTGAGAGTTGTTTCAGATAGTTTTGGACATTTTGGTTTCTGATAGTGGAGGGTAGGTTTTTGAGCTCTCTGGTGGCATGATTTAGTGATTTTTTATTGTTTGGGTGTCGTGTTGTTTGCCAGATTTTTGTTAATCGGTGTTTATCGGCAATTTCTTGTTTGACTATAATTTGACAATAAACTTGACTAAAGTGTTGGATTAATATCGAAGTAACTTGGCGGTCTGCTTCTTGGACTATTCGATTAAAATCTAGTACTGCTTCGTCTAAGTGCATGTTAATTTTTAGAGATATGTCTATGTGTAATGATCTAACAATCAGTTCTTGAAAAAACAACCAATTTGTATGTCGGAAAAGGTTTTGGATCAACTTTTTTAGCGGTTGAAGATTTGTGGATTCTCACCATTAAGTAGGCTAAAATGGTTTTGTGGATTCAGCCAGTAGGTTGGAGCCTTTGGTTGGTTGTCTTGATTTGCTTGATTATCAGTATTTTCTAATCTAATGCATTCTTTGTGGTTTACTAGTTGCCATTCTGTATTGTGTGGTGTTGGAGGAAATTGATACGATGATAGAGCGATTGTGGTTGATATGATGCTATGTTAAAAGATTTAAATGTACCTTGAACAGGAATGTGCACAATTGTTTGATTTGAAAAATTATTGGGGTATTGATAATTTTGTTGAGTCATCTGCATCGGCTGAGATTGTTCTATTTGCATGGGTATGTATTGTTGAGCGTACGATGTCGACGCGGTTTGATTTGGATTATAGTAGGCCATAGTAGCAATGTGAGAGCAGTTAAATTAGAATTAGAAGTTATCTTTTGAAATATATAGAAAATGACAGTATTAAAAAGAATGTAGGCCTGATCTTAATAGCAGGTAAAGCGTTTTGGGCACATATATTGAAGCCCGGCACATGACCGCCTGCTCCGAAACATAAGCGCGTAATGATAGCTGCCAATAAGTGGGTAAAATTAAGTTTAAACGTGTAACCATAGCACAGATAAAAAAATCTAAGGCGCCGCTTCACCTGTCAACTAATAACACCAACAAAGCAAAAAAATTATTTGTCTGTGGTAGAAAATTTTAGCCTTTTTGATACACTAAGATTTAGATTTCTTCTTAAAGGAAATCTTAATGCAAAACATACCATCCACATTAATACCTACAAAAGGCAAATAATTATATAACATTATTAATAAAACCAATGACACGCTTATCTTCGGGTACTTTTAACTATTGGTCAAGTGATAAAAACAAAATTTTATCTTCCACTATTATTATTATTATAATCGTTACCCTTATACCTTTCGGTGTCGGGTTTACATTCTTATTTATTCATATTACATTATATATCTATAATTACATTTTATTTTTATTTTTATTTTTCTTCTATAAATTTCTTCCAATCTTTTCTATTTCTTGCTACCCTTTTTGCCTCTTCCCATGATTTTCCTCTTTTTGTAGTATTTCTTCTATCACTTGGTTCCATTGTTTCCTTGGTCTTCCCTTTTCCTTTTGTCTGTGTCTTGGCCTCGTATACTGCCTTTACTTGTCTTTTGTTATTCATTCGCTGTATATGTCCCCACCAACTGAGTTGCTTTTGTTCTATAAATTGTATGATTGGTTTCACCTCTAATTCTTTTCTTATTTCTGTGTTTCTAATCCTGTCCTTTCTGGTTACTCCTAGTATTCGTCTAAGGTATTTCATTTCTGTAGCTTGAATTTGGTTTTTTTGTCTGTTTGAGAGTATCCACGATTCACTTCCGTAGGTTAGTACTGGTCTGTATATAGTATTAAAGACTTTTATCTTGGTTTTATTACTTATTTCTTTCTTGTTTATGAATTTTTTGTTCATTGCATAGTACAGTTTTATTGTTTTATTTATTCTCTCGTTTATTTCTGCAACTTGTTTCCTGTTTTGTCTAATGTTATTCCCAAATACTTATATTCCTTTACTTGTTCTATTTTGATGTCTTCTATTCTGATATTTGTTCTAATATCCTGTTCTCCAATTACCACTATCTTAGTTTTATCTATGTTTATTTTCATGCCCTCTGTTTCTAGTACTTCTTTCCATGTATTTATATTTTCTTGTAAAGTTTTTCCTGTCCTGCTATTAACACCACGTCGTCTGCGAAAACTCCTCGGCTATTTCTACTCTTTCTAAATTTCTATGTCCTACAAACAACTTCTTTATGTTTTGTTCAGTTTTTCTGATGATATTGTCCATGTGTATATTAAATAAGGTTGGGCTTAGTCCTCCTCCCTGTCTTAATCCCTTCCCTGTCTTGAACCCTTCTGATTTCCTATTGTTACTTATTATATAATTTGTGTTGGTTTCATATAGGTCTTCAATCACTCGTATAATTTTGTTATTTATTCCTTTTTCTTTCAGTCCTTTCCATACTTTATCTCTAGGAACTGTGTCAAATGCCTTCTGCAGATCTATAAAGGCTAGGTAAAGATTTTTGTTTTGTGGTTGTCTTTTCTCTATTAGTTGTTTAATTGTGAAGATGTGGTCTTGCGCACTTCTCCCAGGTCTAAATCCACTTTGCGGTTCTGCTAGTTGGGCTTCTAATATTATTTTTAATCTGTTATTGATTATTTGTTCATATATTTTATAATAATGTTCAGTAGCGTTATTCCTCTATAGTTACAACACTGTTTTCTGTCTCCCTTCTTGTGTATTGGCGTTATTAGTGCCACTCCCATTCTTCTGGAATTTTTCACTTTGCCATGCTTTGTTTAATATTTCTAGTAGTAATTCCATCCCTGTCTCTCCCAAGTGTTTAATCATTTCTGCTGTAACTTTATCATCTCCCGGTGCTTTTCCATTTTTAGTTTTCTTACTACATTCCTCAGCTCGTCCATTTTATTTTTCAATTTCCTCTTCTTCTATCTGGTTTGTTTTCCCAGTTTCATTTGTAATAATTCTTGTTGTACGTGTCTGTTGTCCTAGTAACTCCTGAAAATATTCTCTCCATCCTTCCATTATTTCTGTGTCATTTGTTATTGTTTCTTGGTTTTTGTTCTTTATGTATATCTCTTTTCTCTGCTTTTCTGTTCTAAAGGATTTTATGATTTTGTAAAATAATTTCTGGTTACCTGTGCTATCTTTTTCCATTTTGTTTCCAAAATCTGTCCATAATTTTTCTTTTGCTGTTGCTACTAATTCCTTTACTTTTTCCTTTGATTTTATATAATTCGTATTGTTCTGTTGTTTTGCTTGTTAAGTATTTTTCCATTCTTTCTTCTTCTTCATGGTTTCTTCTTTTATCTCATTTGTCCACCAGGCTGTTTGTTTTTCCGTTTTCCATCCTATAAGTTCCACATATCTCTTTCACTGTATTAATTAGGATTTCTGTAAATAGCTTCCATCCTTTTGTGCATCTGCCTGTTTTATTACGTCCATTTTGTTCTTTAGTTTGTTTTCTGTTTTCTGTTGATATATTTTGCAGTTTCTTTATTTCTAAGTTTATATGTTTTTATTGCTGTATGGCTTCGTTTTATTGTTTTAATGTTTTTCTATTTCCGTGTCATTTTGTCTTATTTTTCCTATAAGCAAGTAGTGGTCGCTATAGATTTCTGCACTTCTTTTCACTCTTACATCTAATATATTTTTCTTCTCTTCTTTTGTGCTAATATATAATCTATGATTGATTTCTCCCTCTATTTATTTGTACTCTAGTGAACTTGTGTATTTCCTTGTGTTGATAGAATGTGTTGGTTATAATTATGTTTTGCAATTGACAGAAATCCAAAAGTCTTTTCCCGTTATTGTTTCGCACTTCCTCTCCATATTGTCCTATTATTTCTTTATATTCTTCACCTTTCTTCCCTACTCTACTATTGAAGTCGCCTGCTATGTATATACTTCCTTTTGCTTCTTCTGTGGTATTTGTTAATTCTTCCCAGAATTTTTCTTTCTCTTCTACTCTTTCATTTTCGTCTGGTCCGTATATTGATATTATTGTCATAATCTTTCCATGTTTATTCCTTAATTCTACTAATAGTATTCTTTCCGATATTGCTTTCCAGGTACTGATTTGTTCAGTTATTTTTTTGTGTATTATACAGCCAACTCCACCTGCTGCTCTTTGATCGTTCTGTACTCCACTGTATATTAATATGTGCCCGTTTGTTAGACTGATTTCTCCATTTCCTTTCTTTTTTGTTTCATTTATCACTAATATTTCTAAATTTGCTGCTTCAAATTCGTTTATTAATTCCACTTCTTTTCCTTGTATACTTCTAATATTCCAAGCTCCTAGTTTCCATGTATTTAGTTTCTT
The DNA here is from genome assembly GCA_036346155.1 of Sinelater perroti. Taxonomy (NCBI): domain Eukaryota; kingdom Metazoa; phylum Arthropoda; class Insecta; order Coleoptera; family Elateridae; genus Sinelater; species Sinelater perroti. The sequence continues at coordinate 9,910,969 of JARFIY010000265.1, forward strand.
TTTTATTTGTATTTCTCTTTGTTTTTCTATTTCTTTTGTTAGTGTTTCGTCTTTCTCATTTTTTGTCCCTATTTTCCATTTTCCAATTTTCCATAATTTGTATTCCGCTTCATTGTCCTTATTCTTTGCCATTTTCGTCATCTCTGTTATTCCTTTGTTTGGTTTGTTCAATGTTTTGCTATGGTTACGCCCTTTTCATCATCATCCCAAATGTAGGCTTCTCCATCAATGGTTATTTTCCTGTATCCTATTTTTACTTTGTGTCCTTTGGTAATTTCTTCCTTAGCAATTTTCCTTATCTCAGCCTGTATTTCTCTTTCCTTTAGTGTTAGATCATTTTCAATATATATCTTACTACCTTTCAATTTGTATTTGTTCTTCATAATTTCCTGTTTAGTTTCCCATGCATTTACTTCAATAATATTTACTAATCGTCCCTCCTTGGTTTTTATGCTTATTACTTTGTTAACTTCTGCTTCTACCATTAATCTGTCCTTTAGGAATTGTTTAGCCGCGTTTTGTTTCTGTTGTGGGTCAAATCCTATTCCTTTTATCACCATGTTGTTTCTCCTTTTCTCCTTATCCATTCCTTCTATCTGGTTTTCTAATTTGGTGATCCTATTTTTTAGTTGTTTCTTCTCCGTTAGCCATCTTTCCTCTTTTTTTTGCATTTCCTCTCTTAGTTTACGTGTTTCTTTGGTGTTTTTCTTTATTTCTTCAGTCATTGCTAGCATCATATTCTTGATTTCTTGGAAATCTGCCATATTTGTTATTGTCGGCTTCTGTTTGTGTTCTTCAGTTGGTGATCTAATTACTTTTTTACTAGGCTTGAATATCTCTATTTCTTTCTCTTCACTGCTATTTAAATCTATGTTCCTTTTAACGCTGTTACTCATTTGAAATTTACATAAATATTTACACTAGTACTTTAAATAAATATTTACAGTTTTTAGTTTCAAACTCCGATAATCGCACAGTTCATTCGCTCAGGTCGACCTCTAATACCCCGTTGCGCTCTCTCGATTGATAAAGTCGGCCGTTATTGAAGGAAAGTTTGGTTTTAGCTTGTTATAACTCAGTTTAAATTGCACTTCAGTTTTAATTATTATTTACTATTGTTTACTTCACTTATGTCACTTCTGCTTACCCGTGTTCTGCACTTCACTACGTTCAATTTCAGTGTGATAAGACCCGTATTTGGATTATTTATCGCCACTATTAAATTCGTCCGTGTTTCGTGCACGCCGCGGTTTATTCTCCACTAGGTTTTTGTAATTTTTAGTACAAAGATTGCGCAAGAATTGTGTACTAAGATTTAGGAAACAATGGCAGGCATGTAGCTCATCAGGATTGAGATTTTATTCAAATCCAACCCCGTTTGTTTTGAAAAAGCTTGCGCGTCTATATAAATACTCCCTGTTTTAGCTTTTCCGTACTTAGACGTGAAAACATTTGGCATAGGTATTCAAATGCACGTTCATGTTTGTTAACAGCCTTTGTGAATGTCTTTATAAGTCCCAGTTTTGTGTACAATTGTGGTAGGACAATTGTGTTAAGGTTCAGTAGAGTTTCGTATGAAACACTTTTAGAGCCAGGTAACAAAGCTGCTCGTAGAGGCCGTTCCTTATGTTTGTAATGGGCATGCCTCGCGCGGCTATCCCACTCATTTATATTATAGCAACAGTACTATGTGTACCCACCTTGTAAACCGAACACAATTGTTATCATTTTGAAATTAGCACATACGAACCACTTATATTGATTACAATTTATAAGATTCAAAAGGCGTTGACACATGGAATAACTTTCTCTACCTAGGGTTGCATTAGCAACCGGAACTATTGATGATATTTTATTATTATTATGCAACAGCACAGCCTTCAGGATTGCTTTTGAGGCGTCTATAAACAGGCTCCAATTGTCACATTTGTATGGATTGTTCAGTTTCATCATCAAACTTTTAACAATATTGCAAAATATTAAGTCATTGTCACTGCTGATAAATGTTGCCAGTTCTTTTAGACAATTACAAAAAGTAGATACTCTAACCATATCCGCTAGGTTCCACTATTGCAATTTGGATGCTAAGGGTTCAGATTTATCCTATGGCAGCTCTAAATCCCTAATCAGGCAATCAAGTGCACATTTTGTGATTTTGTGTCGTTATAGAAGGTACTTGTCGGTTGAAATATTAAATTACTGGTGTTTGAAACGCTTTTTAACACAATTTCACTTCTGTCATCCTCCATATTACTGTCTGTCAGAATGTTAGCGGGAGATCGTGGACTAGCAATCCTTATCCATAAGGCAGTGAGCAAATGACAGATTATATCATAGGCTATTCAATCTTCTTCGTATTAATTCCTTTCTTTAAGTATGGTATTATGCAGAAATAGCAATTGGTGGTATAGTTGGTTAGTTCACGTTAAACTTTTTCCGAGTCATCCAAGAATTCAGGTAGATGAACATGTCTTACAACAAACGTGGAAAGCTTACGATTTATTCTGGACCCCGACACGACACCCAAAGTACAGCCCGTATGGCCGCTTCTTGAAACCACAATTTACGTTAACGCATATATAGCAAAAGTCGTATTCATCTAAAACGTCTAAAATTACAATGCACTAAAAAAAAGTAAATAAAAAAAATTCAGAAACACAAAGCGCTTCAATGTACAAAACTGAAGCCGTTGAATGGAACAGGTTTTAACTGCTTGATCACGTAATTAGCGAGAAACTCCTCAGTGGCTAGCTCCTCTTCAGATTCTTCTGAAATTTTCTCCTGCTCGGTAGCACTGCCTTCAGTTTGTTGCTCGCTTTCTCGTTCCTAAAACTTGCTATGCCTTGAGTAGAAGTACGTCTCGTTCTTTTTCTCTGGCTCACCAAGTAAATCTTCAACAATATCTTTCACCTTTTTTGCGCGTCTACCATAATAAAAATGTCTAAAACGCAAAAATACATTAATTTATGAAGGAAACGATATAAATGTAAAAGAAATCAGAGAAACTAGTATACGTAATATACTTACAACTGTTCAACTAGAACATCGAAAAATATCTATTCTTAACAAGCACTCATGTGCACACCCGTAGGTTTCGAGGTTAAAGAGAAACTGATCTTGGAATAGGTGGGTGAATAAGCGCTCGAGGCTGCATGATAAGTGTAGGCAGAGAGATTTTGCGCATTTGTCGTAAATTATACAACCACTGGAAGGTTCAATTTTTCTTAATATTTTGTATATAAATCTTTTGGGTTTTCGAATTGTTATTTTTGCTTTGGGCCAGTGTTAAACAGATTGACTAACGATACAATATCATAATTGATAAATTATTCACCAAGATTTGATTTCACGCTACAAATAATGTATATAATAAAAATAAGTAAATTTTTTTTAGAAGAACTATAACTAAATCACTAATTTAAAGTTCGGAGCAATCATGAACTAGTTTAATGATGATGTCGTAGGAGAAAATACTTTATCCGGCATTTTTTAGACTTGAAGCAAGAATTTGACAAGATTCAACGTAGAAAACTGTTATATAAAAATAAACAACATTTTTTCGGTGTTACTATTATTTGCCAACAGTCATTTCGACCCTACCAACTTAAGTATAGAGACAAATAATGTCCTCAAATTAAACCATGTGATCTACAAAAGAACTTGTCCGAGTCTCGTATATGGTATAGTAAATTTACATAGTAGGTCTACTACAAATTCTATGGACCATTTGAGAGCATTACAACTCTATTAATTACATTAGAACTGTCTAGAACAATTTTAAAAATCCCTTAAATCTTATGTAAAAGGTTAAAACAAAGGAGAATAAAATTAATGAGAGTATATTACTTCATATGACATACACTTCATATTTTATATTATGTTTAATATGAAGCAAAGATTTCACTCAAAATTCTTTAGAAAGTTAATACATGTACCATTATAAGTGATTTGTATGTAGATTTATAAAAACAAAAATAAATAAATACCATTTACAATAACAATAAGAAGCCGAGAAAAGTTATATTAGAAATCATATGATTTATAAAATTACACAAAAAGGAAATCACCAGACTTGCTCCAATTATAAACAAAAAATAACATCCAGTAGTATTTTATTAGTATCTAACAGATACTGCAGGTTTATTATAATTTTTTAAACACTACTACAAATTAAACAAATTAAGTTTTAAAACTTTAGTTCTACAAGGTAAGGAATATGGGGCGTTTCACGACAACTCTCCTAGCGTAGCGCTAAAACACTAACTTTTCAGCTCACGATTGCGGCATTGTAGTGCACTTGAAAAAAATGATGAAAACATTGGATCTATGTATTATTTCCTCAGCTTTCCGATATTGTAATTGGTTTTCCGAAAAAATGTCAACTTAACTTCGAAAAACATAAAACGTGTTTTTTCTAAGAATGCATTTCTAATATTTTAAATAACCAATCGAAAATATTTTTTACATCGATTCATTTACCAAACTAATATTTATTTATTTTTACATTCACTCCAGCTAAAACGTAATGCGATGGCCTTAAGAGCGTTACCTATTCCAGATGTATTCCTTGACATACAATCATATTTTCCTCTTCTTCCCATTGTTTCTTATTAATAACCAAGATTTTTGTTTTCTCAAGATTCACCCCCAGATCGTTCTCTTCTATTTCTTCATTCCATATTTCTATTTTTCGGTTAAGTTCACTGGATGTTTCTACCACTAGAAATCGGTGTATACAAGATTATCTATGGGCATCCGTCGTAGGTTCTTATATCCCAGCAATGTCTCTCATTCTATGTTTTTATATTCATTTTTGATTATTCTGTCTATTATTACGTTAAAATGCAATAGGTCCAGAATATCACCCTATTTTATCCCTCTTTAAAGTTTGAGTTCGTATCCGTATGTGTGTGATAATGTTCTTGTATACACCCTCAATTTTTCTTATTAGAATTTTTGATATCTTTTGTTTTCTTAGGTCTTCCCATATTATATTCCTATCTATAAAATCAAATGCTGCTTTTATATTTGTAAGGCATAACCAAAATTCTGTGTTTGAATAATTTCCTCGATAACATTTTTTAGGACAAAGATATTGTCTGTTGTTTTCCTACCTTTTCTATATGCGGCCTGTTTTTCTTCTAATTTTGGTTCTATTAGTGCTCTTAGTTTTGTTTTTAATATTCTTGAGTAAATTTTAAATATTGTTGTAAATAGACAGCATAATATTTCTTTTCCAGTCTTTTTCTCAATAAACATTTCTTTCCACTATTTCCCAGCCATTTTATTAGTTCTGGGTCTATCCTACCAAAATCGTCTGCTTTACTTTTCAATTTTGCTAGAGCGGCTTCTAACTCTTCCATCAATAGCTCTGAATTTTCATAATTCTTTTCATAAATTTTTTTTCTAAAGTAGTCCCTCCATACTTTAGCATCTTCTTTCTCCGTTTTTAATTTATTATTTTTATCTCTTATGCCCTTTATTATATTTTTATTTCTTTCTGTAGTTCTTCTTATCCTGTTCCAAAAACTTCTTTTATTTAAACTATATTCTTTACTAAGATTTTCTCCAGACTCTTCCTAACTTTCTTTTTTAGCTTTCCTTATTTCCTTTTTGCTTGTTTTTTACTCTCATTATACTTTTTTTTTGTTTTCCTCTTTTCTCGTTAGTATGTATGTGCGACAGGCTGTTTCTTCTTCTTTACTAAATCTCTTAGTTCCTTGTTCCACTAACGTGTCCGCTTATGTTTGAGCCTCCCCTTATTAATACCACATGTATCCTTTGTTTTTGCTAAAATTGTTTTCACGAAAATTTTTCTTAACTCCTCTAGATCCCTAATTACTACTGTACTATTTAACTCATCAAATATGTTAAATATTTTTCTTGATATTTTTACTTATATCAGATTTTTTTAATTTATAAATATTTATTCTGGTATATTTCTCTCTGTCTTCTGTTTTTAGTGCTTTAGTTTCTAGTTTTACTTTTACTAGTTTGTGTTGAATATTTAATTCTTCTTCATTTACGGTGCTAACGTTTCCTATTTAATGTACCATTTCTATGCTATCTACCAATTAATCAGTTATGCTTTTTGTTTCTCTTCGCTTGGCCCTGAACGTATATTTTTACTTTAGTTCTTGCTTCAAAAAGGAATTTCTAATTATTAGATCATTTATCTGATAGAAATTATTCATTTTGCTTCCATTTCTGTTAACTTCCCCATATCTCTATAGACAACTCCCTCCTTTGTTGTTATCATTACCAACTTTTCAGTTTCAATCACCCATCAATAAAATGTTATCATTTTCCTCTGTTATCAAGTCTACTATGTTCTGTAGCTTTTATAATATATTTTCATACTTTTATCTTACGTTCCTTCTATTATATATAGTTGTATTATATTTATTACATGCGTCGTTCTTCAATTCTAATATGTATTATTTTTGCAAAAATAAAAGTTTGTTGTTATCTTATGTAATTTTTTTATCACAATTATTCCTATCCCTTTCTTTCTTCTTTTATTTAGCTGTGCTCTTGAATAATAAAGTATGTACTTATCTGACATCCATTGTGTTGCAGACCCCTCTTTTTTGTTTCCCTAACTCCAATCAGTTGTATATCATGTACTTTTATTTCTTCTATAAGTTCCTCATCTTTATTAAAAATAGATGTAATATTCCAAGTTTCCATATGTATAGTTTTATTGCATGTTTCTTCCTCATTAGCCCTCATCTTTATATTTTTTATTTATTGCTTATTTATCATCACTAGCCGTCCGATATCCTCATCTGCTAGTTTTTTGAGTACCTACTCGTCTTAGTTATCTTGAGTAGCTTATCCGTAGTTCTTCATCCTCACTGCTCTCTGAAAATATCTGGCTCATGATTCTACTTTTGTTGGATTCTCTAAGGTGTTACTTGGATCATTTGCAACCGAGTCTTCTTCTTTTTCATCTTGACTATCACTGATCAACTTTTCTTTACCTTCTTCCCGATTCTCATGTGCTCCCTCTCTGTCCCGATTATCAAGAAGATTTAGGCTATTTAAAGAAAACTTCTCTCTATAGAACAATGACATAAGTAATAAATTATATTTTACCTGAATTTTATTAATCTCTCTCTCTCTCTCTCTCTCTCTCTCTTCATATATATATATATATATATATATATATATATATATATATATATATATATATATATATATATATATATATATATAGGTGTATAAATAAGTTCTCATCTTTAGATTTCACAGGACGCAAATCACCGTTTACATGTAACGTATTAATCCACCCTCTTGCGGTTTTAAAGCAATGACAATGTAAACATCATGCGATTTGGCGTTTGATGCCATAACCTCAATAATCGCTGTGTTAGATGGCAATCAAAAGAGTCGATTCATGAGTTTCATCGAAATGCCACCGAAATGATTTGTGCTGCATATGGTGAGAATGCTGTAAGTCATGAAACGTGCAAAAAGTGGTACCAAAGATTTCGCGGAGGAGAGTTTAGTCTTGAAGATCAACCACGCGCTGGACGCCCTCAAACATTTGACACGGATGAGCTGTAGACGCGTTAGGCTGGGAACTTCTCCCACATGCGGCGTATAGCCCAGAAATGGCCCCTTCCGATTATCATTTATTCGGGTCGTTACAGCATCACTTGGCTGATACGCACTTCAAAACAGAAGAAGTCCGAAAATGCATCGATAACTTTATCGTCTCAAAGCCGGTGAGCTTCTATCACCAGGGAATTCGCAAGCTACCCGAAAGATGGCAAACGGTCATCGATGCCAACGGAGAATACTTTGAGACTTAAGCTTTTTTTGTTTGTTTTGAAATAAAACTTTAATTTTGCAGAAAAAAGCTGAAAATTTATTTATACATCTATTATTATATATATATATATATATATATATATATATATATATATATATATATATATATATATATTGATTTATTCATACATTCATTTAAGTACAAAATTTTATTACTACTTTTAGATGACCAATATTTATTATATATTACGTAATATTACTTTATTAATAGTAAGTTTATTAGCTTTTTCTCATTATGTCGCGTTTATTTTTTAATAACATATTTGTAATATTCTTTTCTCAACTTTGTCATTCTCTTTATTTTCTGGCTTTGCATAGCCAAACGCATATCATATAAATTGTTTTCGAGAATATAAAAATTAATAAGTTGAAGCTAATAAAGGCTTTTAAATTTGCTTGGATTTTATTTTGAGACATACGACACATTCATAAATTATTTGTTTGAAGCAAAAATACTCGTTCTTTGCTAATAATTTATAGTATAAGTGTTATAAAAATTTAGTTGTATTAGTCCACACAAGGCCATTTAATAAGTGGTTTTAATATAAATTAAAATAACAGATATAAAACAATAAATATTAATAACATAGCAAACAACGCAATCATCGAGAAAATTAATAAAATATTTAAAATCTACTGATATATGTTTGAAACTAATATTGTAATCTAAAGTACAAGGTAGCGTAACATAGACATATTTTACAAATAAGTGTCATTTAGTTGACTTTTTTTGTTTTTTAATACCAAAATAGTCTACTCTAAATTGATTATTTAATTACAAAAAATTATATCGAAATAATGATCTTCTTACTGTACACACATTTGCAACTTTCCTCCAAATTTCTGCATTGTACTTAGCAACAGTTATTTTGGCATAGCTGTAATTTATTCTCAAATGGTAATTTGCAACTCGTCTACTGTATAAGAATTTTAAACGCAAACTTTCAATTTGAGGCAACTCTAAAGAAACTAATCCCATTGAGATGGTGAGTTTAAGAGTCAAGGGACATCGCTGAAACGTAAACTGAGATGTTGGTGAAACATTTGTTGAACAACTGGTATCTGAGCCTTTGACGTGTGGGCTGCGACTACATCTTGTTGAAATCACATTTTTTCATGTTCACTCATATACTCCAAAATTGAAGGCGCAAAGAGTTACGTTTCATGTTGATATAGTGCTCTGAGGTCATTATTACTGCAACTCCTTAAAAAAAGTAAAGCCTAACAATTTTTGTTTTCGAAATGCTGTACTAAACTGTAACTGGGGTAACTGGTGTAACTTATATGGGCTTTCTGCTGCCCAAAATCGATAGATTTGCTTATTGGCATAACCACCATTTATCATCACAATTACAACAGAAGCAATATTTTCAAGATTGGACAAAATCATCTTTATACGGCTTTTACACAATTAAAATGTAATTTTGTATGAACGAAATTTGAACTATCCATGTAGGATATGCTATAGCGAGCGGCGAGACCCCAAAATTGGAGCACGACGCATCGAGGGCTTTCTGACACTCAACGTTGTTTGGAGTCTGAATCATACGGAGACGGTCAGTTGATTTTCTCTTCACAACTAATCCAAATGTAGGAAACGATTCCAACCCATCGAAGTATTGTGTTGTGATTAAGGATCACTCCTTTATTCGCAACATTGAACTGTGCTCGGAGAAAACGTTGGACTGCAATAACAGAATCGTTATTTTTAAATGACTTCTTGACGACAACAAAACTCAATACTCCATGTTCCATTATGCTATGGCTACTAAAACTGAACCCTCTAAACTACTCGCGGTGATATGCGGTGGTCGCCGACCTCCCCATTCCCAGTACTAAAAATTTCCCGTATTGTGAGAATAACGTTTTTAGATGCGTCATTTTAAACGCTAAAAGATATTTTTTATGTTCGCATAACTACCATTGTATTTAAGCTCAAATTTTAAATTAAAGAGGGTCCAACTTTTAACGGATATTAAGTTATAATAAAGGGACGAGTAAAATTCGTTATATCGGCTAAATAAACAGCATTTATATTAAACTTCAGCTTACATTCGTTGTATATTTGACTTAATATTTGTTTACTTCTTACTAAAGTTCAAGATGTTTTCGCCAAGAGCTTTTTGTTTTATAATTTAGCAGAGACGATATTTATGACTATTTATATTAACAATGTAATGAGAGCGTGCCTACAGTTTATTTTAATTTAAAAAGTAGTATACTTTCAATACTTCTAATTATAATTAATAATCTCAATTCAAAACTTATGATAAAAGGATCGATTTGAAAAGTAAGCTAAAATAAGAATGGTATTGGATGTTCTCTTCTACTCTAACTAATCCTTAATTACAATATTTTTGAATATAACATTATAAGCAATAATTGTAGTGCCTTACAGATAATTTACAATTCTGCATATTGTTGGGGTACGTGCGTTTATAATTTATTTGTTGTAAACGTAAATATTGCCTGAGTCTACAGTTGGCTGTAGTCACAAATAAAATCGAGATTAATAGTTTGCAGTCCATAAAGGTCTATTTGTTTAGATTGTATGCTATCCGAAATTTTACATACATCGCTCAAATACATTTACGGAGTAACTAAAGCTTAGTTAGCAACAATAATATTTCGACTCTTCTTTATGCCTTTGGACCTAAATTACAGCTAAAACCTAATTTTGCTTGCTGAAGTCTCATCATGGATATAACTGAATACTCTCTTCTGTTTTGAGTTCTTAAGTTTTTGCAACTTCTGCAAGGTTTTCAACTTGAATCTGGTTTAAGCGATGTGAGTCAAAATGACAGAATAAACTTATTTCCATTAGTAAATTGGCAAAATCTAACGGAACATAGCTGGCTTTAGACATTTTTGAAGTATTTGTGGAACTTCACCCCAACTTCTTTCTGGTCTTTTACAATTTACAATATAATCCTACAAACTTTTAAACGTATTTTTAAGCAAAACCAGTTACTTATAGCTTATAGGAAATTTTTGAAAAAGCCGATTTGAGCAATAGTGCTTTTCATTTATAGATAAAAGAAGGAAAAATCCTGAATTAGTCCTTTTTCCTAAAATTATGTGTCGATTTAGACTTTTGTCTGTTCATATCTTAATCACTGCTATATAATGATTTACTTTTTAACAGTTTTATCCAATTGAAACTATTTTTAATTTAGTTTACCCGAATACTTTGTTTCAGTATTTTGATAACCCTACAGTCAGTCATAAAATTATTCGGACACCTTTATACAAACATTTTATTTTGCTCCAACTAGAACATTTTAAATACTATGAACCACAACCAAATTAAGGGATTGAAGGCACCTCTTCCGCAGTCACAGCCAGAAAAGCAAGGCATACAAGTACCACACATCTAAAAAACAGAAACCCACTAAATTAAAAAAAATACACAAATAATTATTCGTACTATTTAATTAATATTTAGTTGCCCGACTTTTGGTCTTAGTAATATCCCTATATTTATTCTTCATAGACCCTAACAACTTTCCGGTTACATCTAGTGTCCCAAATTTCCCGTAGAATAGGTTCCTCCTACATTCCATGATACACCACACATTTTCTATCGGATTTAGGTAGGGTGATTGTGCGATCCATTCTAGGTACTTGAAGACCTGAGAATCCAAATATCTCTCAACCGAGGCTGCCGTATGCTTAGGATCGTTCTCCCGTAGGAACCAAAATTTTCTTGGTAGTATCAGTTTTTGTCGGACGGCACCATATTATTTTCCAAAACACTCACAGGTTTATGGTACAGACGATAAAATCCAATATGTCGACATCAGTTGGTACCACAGATCCCCATTTCCATTATTCAACCATATTTAGCTCTTTTCCTGTGTCATACGACCATTTATTTAAAACAAAAGAATTTTAATTATCAACATTTTTGTGACCAAAGAACGAGATAATACAGCCTTCGTAAGTTTTTTAAAATATAATCTGCCATAGAGGTTCCAAGAGCTGCACAAAAAAAAGTTGAATATAATATGCAAACGTTTCCCAACATGGTACATATAATAACTTACATTTTCGATGTTTAGAAAGTAGTTTACTCTAATTGTCGAACTATTAGCTTCTCCACCTCTAGATACTGTGTGGATACTGAAACCCCCAACCACTACAAGGTGATCCTTTTGGGAATATAGTAATAACAATGATATTTTATTTTGATTGCTTGTAAAGTCATATTAGCTAATACGTTCGATTTTAAATTCGAAGTTTGAGTTCAGTTCAATGAGTAACTGTTATGATGCTTCAGTAAATCTGTCAATACGGGTGCGAAGTATTAAAAAAAATTATATTAAGCTCCCAAAGAATAATGAACTTTAAAAGTCATACGTAATAATAATTAATACTAAAGTCAACGAACTGCTTGCCCGATAAGTCACTTACTTTTAGTTTAAAATATTTTTACAGAACGTGTACATTCGCAGCTTTTTTATTCATTCCTGAACATCACTGTAACACGGCATTTTCAGAATAAGCATCAGTTACAAGTTGCAGATGACGTAATGTAGGTCATATGTTACGTCAAAAGCATGCCAGGCTACTGATATGTAAACGCCAAATCGATACGGAGGCTTATAATAATATACATGTTATATATAGATAAATTTAACATTAAACGAATTCGCAGGCTGCATTTTTCATAACTTCCATACCAGCGAAACAGATGTGAACTTTAATTTTAATCTTTGAAATACGCATGCTTTCCATTCTAGGCATTTCATATTTATATATCGGCACAAAGAATACATTTCCACGAAGCTGATGGCGATTCAAGGTTTTCATTCCGGCTGCTGTTTTCAAAGCGCATTTGCTTATTCAGGAGAACGTGATGTTATCGTATTTGGTTTGGGCTGGGTTTAATTGCAAAACCTTTTTATAGAACTCCACAAAAGTGATTTTATCGACGTTCTGCTCTGTGTTTGACTATACGTGGCAAATTAGTTTTGCATTGAAATTTAAAAAAATGGTCTGCTAACTTTTCAGATAGCCAATCTATTTGTGAATAAGACGGCCAAATTTGTTTTTAATTATAGGAATTTTAATATTATTTTTGGAGCTACAAAAGAATCGTGTTATTACAATTATTAATTGTTTTAAAATTACCTCCAAATTAATAGAAGAATAGGCACTTGCTTAACGATATGTTGAATAAATGTAATATATCGTTTGCATAGAGGTTACCAAGTTACAGTTTTCGTGATGGTGTACTTTTTAAGGTTTAGTGAATCCTTTCTGTTTCGTTGAGTAAATTTTATTACAATGCAACAAACTTTCCTTAAAATTACCTAATGTTTTTACTTCTTTGAAAATAAAATAAAAAATGTACATTATTGCATTTTATCTTTTTTAAATGATTATTAAAATCAAATCATACTAAGTTACTCCAAATAAAGCAATTCTTGATGTTTTTTTTATTCAATTTATAAAAAATAAAATCAGAAGATATAAAGCATTTGCTTATATATAGATTTGGCATGTAACAAGACTTTTATAGAGTTTCAAAAGTGGACTTTAGGAATTTAGCGAATTGCATTGCTGTCATGTGTTATGTCGGCCAAGTGTCCTCCACAATTCCGTTCACACGTAACCATTCTTTTAACGAAGTTGTCCATAATGCTTTTCCATAAAAAAAATTCAGCAATTACACGTCTGGTGTTCTCGTTTAGCCCTGCTATTATAGTATGTCAGTTGACATAAATTCTTTCCTTCAAATAGCCCCAGAGAAAAAAGTCTAACGCGGCTAGATCTCAAGACCGCTGTGACCAATCGATATCACCCTTCTGTGAGATTACACGACCGGAAATTTGGTTTAAAGTAAAGTGAGTGTTTTACGTGCTGCACAACATGCAGCTCTAACTTGTTGAAACCATATTTTATTCAAGTTCAAATTGTTGATTTAATTGAAAAAAAGTTGTTTAGCATCTCCTGATAAGCACACACCATTAGCAGTAACAGCATTACTAGTTTTGTTTTTAAACAATGAAGACCAATTATTCTTCCAGCGCACTAAATTTTCTTTTTGTGTATGTATTGGTGAATACTAAATGGATTTTCACTGCCCATTTGAGACAATTTTGACGGTCCACTAAGCCATTTAAAGAAAAATAAGTTTCATCCCCTCTCAATGGTATCGTAATGGTAAACTGCACAAATGCAAACTTCCAACGTTTACAGGAATCAAACGGCGCGCTATTCAAATACTACAGTTTACTTTAAATTACTTTTTATAATTTAAAACTATAGAATAATAGATAGTGCCTGCATGTTGTTTAATTTATATTTAAATACGAATCTATTTGTTATCCTACTAATGGAATAATATATCTATTTGGTAAGGCTCTACGCCCCACGTGGGAGCACGGCCTGCGAACTGAGAGGTTAAGGCTCTCATACGTTCGCTCTCTCTGCCCGGTCGTTGCGCACCATCTCTGGTGCGGGGCGGTGTGGCAAGCACCGCGCCTAAGACGACCGCCATTATTACCCCTTGTTTGAGTGAACGCAGGTTCTCAATTATTTTTAGTGACTGAGTAGGCCACCCGCCAGGCATCAGAGAGCACCGGGAATTGAACCCGGGTCCGTCAGCATCGCAGTCCGCCCCTCAAACACGGGATCACGCTGGCTTCAATATATCTATTTAATATTAATTAATTATTAATGTTATTTAAAGAAAAAATATTAAAAACATTTTAATAAATTCCTGTACGACTATCACAAAAATAAAAAGTACAAGAGAAGTTGTAAAAAAAATTACTTTTTAAATTGATGTGTTTGAATTTGTTATCACTATTTTTATTGGCAATATTGACGTCAACAAATGCAGTAGAAAATATAAAATTCTGTCGTTATAATGATTCTACGGCATTATGAGTAATAACCATTTGGAGCAAAATTTTTACAAACTACAGTTAACACATACCTTTACTTATTTTACCCTTCAATAGTCACTTGTAGTTAAATGGTATAAACTGTCACCTCGGGTTGTTATGGCCCGATCAAATGAACAACAATAAATGAAAATTAATAAAGAAAAACACAATCCTAACCTTTGAATTTTAAACTAACACATTTAATTGAACAAAAAAAAATAAAAATAATTATTAATGGAAAATATATTAAATCTAATTGTACATTTTTCAGGGCATGTGTGAAAAATAGTATTTCCAGCAAAAACATTAAATTAACTATTACTGTATTATAGGAAATTGGCACAAATGTTTTTTGATTGGCTTTTGTATATGTAATCTTGAGAGCGGCAATAGAATGCCGAATATTTGGTGTCCTTTGAACTTGGGCAAAAATAACATGTCTTCCGCTTTTTGATTGGACTTAAAGTTTCTGGTAATTGTTCAGGAGAAGAACAGGACAAAACAACACCACATTCTTCCAAATATAGTTTTAACCGTATAACTGACTTGCTAAGTTTGTTAGGTAAGGCCTTCCTTCCATTTTCAAAGTTTATATTCTTTGTCCTGGTATTTTCTTTGTATAAAATGTATAAATCAATGCCAGACACATTAAATAAATGATAAAATATAGCAAAGGGCTATCTATTTGTTTTTGTCCCAGCACATTGGCGCAAAACTGACCAGTAACGTCCACTTCGACTTTTGTCAAATTAAAAGAAGTTATTATTTCTGGCTTATATGTTTTATTGTCGATGGCTACATCGTGGTGCATAGTTATTGAAATTACTGCTTCTGATTAGGTACAAACGAAACCAACGTTGGTTTCTCCCTAAAATCAAACAGACTACTCTGGACAGCCTTTTCCTTACTAGGCAGAAATTTAGGAGGTATTTCTGCTTCACTAATTGCAACAATATTTTGCCCAGAGTTAGCTATATGTTGAACTAAACGAAGGACAATATAGGTAGCTGAATTCGTAACTGTACAAGGTCTTTCCGGTTGCAAGCCAATATATACTTTAAATTTTGTTAAAAAATGTCTATGCGTCTACTAAGGCAAACATCTTTATTCCATAAGATTTGGGTTTGTCAGCACATACTGACAGAATAAACACCGCTCTTGCAAAGGTATCAGTTGGTGGTCAATAATAATGTACTCTGATGATGATTATATTTCTTAAAACCATTTCCCCAAAATTGTAATTAGTTCCCTAGTAACTACTAATTTATCATACTTTGGGTTCATCTTAACTGCGTTTGTCATCAAAGTATACATTTCTTAAAATGACTGTAAAGACATAATAAAGGAACATATTGACGTCTCTTTGGGTGCCAGAAATCTTTTAGATTTGAGTGTGCACACTTGTAAACTCCTGCCATAAATAAAAGTCCAAGAAGAGCTCTTGTTTCGTCGGAGTTCGTTCTTCTTGACTCTCGGGCACTTTTATATAATGCACTCATCGATTCAATATTTAGATTAGTATTCTCCATGACAATTATTATTACTTTTTAAAGCTGAAAGTGAATTTCTATTGTCTCTAAAATAAAACTGGACTCCTGGCCAATTGAGTTACTATATTTTTTCTACACCCACAGCTGCTAATTAGAACAGGGCCCTTGTTCCACTTCAATTTAGCATTTTCAAATGTAAAAATACTCACACTATCCTCAGTAATACTCGATTCATCTTCAAATGCAAATTGCTCTGAGTCTGCGTGTGATCATTTTTATGCTCCACATCCTCATCTTCTTTTTCAGAATCATTTATATCTGAATCTATTACTGGCTCTTTTCTATTCTGGTTTTCTAACTCACTAAGTAATTCGTTATCTGTCTAAAATCTGGTAGTAAATAATATCTTGAAAAAATAAGAAAATATTACATTTAAAATATAACAATGCTTTGTAAAAAATATTTTAATTTAAACTTTAATTCTTCGACATTAAATAATAACTTACTTTTAAAATTTTCTCTATTTGATGCTTAATTTCTTCTTGTATTTAAGTATGAAGAATACAATGATAAAGTACATGTAAGCAATTAATGGACAAACGGCTACAAAGAGGCAAAACAGGAGTTTATAATTAAATTCAACGTCAAGAATAAGAAATCAAGATAAGTAAGAAAATGTATTTAAAAATGTTACAATTGTAATTATTTTGTTTTTGGATACGAAATGTTTCTCTATTTTGCTTATTTTAACTAACATTGTTTTCAGTGAAGCTGAAGTAGATAAAACCGTTATTTAAAAATAATACTTTTATTATTTATCCTCTCCCTTTTATTTTAACTACATTTTCGTCTTCAAAAACCAGCACTTCTTTACTCTATTGTTTAAACGTTATAAAAATGCAAACCGCCGGTTGAAATTATACAGGAATCTGCTTACGGGCAGGTACATACAAGCCACAATAGATAGTGTGCTCCGCTCTGGATTTATTTGAAAAACACAATCAAACTCCCTTCATTATATTATAAATAGATTAATAGACAGATAGATTAATTACAAAGCTCAAATTTAAACACTTGGTAGTACGTTCTCGTAGCAATGCACTGATCACGTAGTCTCATAATGGAAATCGTCAGATTAGGATTCTTAAACTCGTTTTTCACCCCGAATGAATGTTTCAAAGTATGAGTACTATTAGTTGTATATGGCGTCATCGATCATCCAACAAGAGATTACTGACAGCCAAGTTCTAATCGACCTTAGAGCAGATTTCTACAAATTTTGCAGGCATATCTTCAAGACAGCCCAGCAGCTACACAAGTTTTGGAATGGTGATATGAAAAATACAATAACTCTTCTTGTATAGTGTTAGCCGTCAGTTAAGGTGGTTTGGGATTATAGCATGGCTGACTCTGCTTCCTTTTTCTCTTACTACCTAAATACTTCCAAGATTGTTCAAAGTGGCTCCCTAAATTTTGGCAACAAAAATGCTATTCGATAATAATTTCTGACAAATCCCGTTTCAATTTGTATTGCCACAAAGGTCGCATTCGTGAGTTTTGACGATTTGGGATTTGTTATTACGAGAGCACTAAATGAAATCGGCGTATAGCATCTACTCAGGTAATTAAAAATAAAGAATCTGAAGTTGTGAGCAGTTGTTAGGTCCTCTGCAAATTTGTGGAATTTTGGGCATAATATTCTAGGCGAAATATTCAGCAAGGCATTGCCTATCCATATGTTTTCGCCATGTGTTGCACGATTTTTGGATTTATCCCTAATTTTTATTTTTTCAAAAAAAGACTTTCTGTAAACTAAGACGAATTATTCTAACAACGAGAGCATGGACTTTCCGGGTCATCAGTTTTGCTGAAATTTTGCAGGAACAATATACTGGCATGAAAGTGCCAAATGCTATTCGGAGACGATGCACTTCTTAAGCGTTTTCCAGAATTTTTTTTTTTAATTAGTTAATTACAATCTGTCAATTACATCTGACAATAAGTAATTATGTTGATCATATTTCCAGAAATTGCGAATCAAAGTTATGCGAGCCGCTTCAATAATACTATATTACGACATTCAGCAGTGAATCCCCGTAAAACCGAGTTAGTCAATAACTGTCACTATTATAAATAAAAACTTGTTAAATTTGTAACGATACACAAATAAATTAGAAAAGTTACTTATTTACAATATTACGTTTACTCGTACCAATTTCAAATAATCGGATTTATTGGGATACAAATTTTAAAAATTCGAATAAATCGAATACGAATTTCGAACACTTGAATGCTAGTTTCTTTAAATATTTTAATAAATATGTAACTTGTAAAATTTAAAATTCCTATCGTCATCCACTCAAGATAATAACGTAATGTGTGCATGGTGTGAACATGTTGGATCTTCAAGTTAACCAAGATTTTACTTTTTTTTGTAATATCTACTTCCAATTACAAGGCTTTAAGTTAATTTCTTTTATATGATGCAATTGCTTTGGCACTAGTGTAGTTATTCTGATGTTTCATATTTTTTTGTGCAACTTTATATCTATTTAAATAAAAATTAGCTATCCCAATTTGTCTCGAGTTATTTTATTTAGTTTTTGTATTAAAAATTCAAAAATTGAGACATTGATATTTTAATTTAATTGATTACAGCAGCCTAAAATAGCCCACCAATTGCACTACGCCGTTCTTAATTTCGTCACCAAAGATTAGGCTATTCAAATATTAACAAACACATTTTTTCACTATTTTAATGAAGATAAAAAAATTTTATATTTTGTTGGCTTAATTTTATTACATTTTTTATAGGGGTTTTACTAAGGTTTAATTATTTTTGAAAGCATTATGTTCAATAATATTGTATTATGTTTTTGTTCCATGCCATATATAAGGTTTGTCGTAAAAGTGCTCCCAGCGATATTTTCCGGGATGCTGCTGAGGTGCCTTGTCACGGCCGCTTGAATAGCTTCAACGGTCTCGAATCCGTCCCCTTTCATGTCGCCCTTCAGGCAGTGCACCAAAAAAAGTCGAAACCAGATTTCTTAGAAAATCACAGATTTGTTGGTTTTTATTAAATTATGTAAATTTAGATTTTTTAACCATAATTCAAATGTAAGCCCAGAATACTTTTATCTTTAGTCATTTAAAAATGGAAGAAGAAATACAAAACTGTAATGCCTTACAATATATAAGTCATATACGGTAATATATGAGCAACAGTCATGAAATGAAACTATAAAGAGAAAAAATAGGAAATAATTGAAATATCCTTTTTGTCTGTGTTTCATTGTATACGAAACTAAGCTTTTCAAATGCATTTAATCAATCTAAAAAGTCAATATACGAACAATTTGAATAATATCTGAATGATATTTTGTAAAGAGTAGCTGTTGCTTTAATTTTTAAATTAAAAAAAATGTAATTACAGATCTTTTAAAATTAACTATGAATTGTTAATATAAAAATTTTATATTAGCAAGATTATTTTTAAATTTATTAATTTAGGGAAATGAACTAGTAGCACAATAATGCACTATTGGTCCTTTATTGTTCATATTAATAACCAACAATATAGTTGAGAATTACAAATCAATTTTAAAATACAACGTAGTATGTTATAAACTGTAGGTAGTCTAGATTAATAAGGTCACATTTATAAAATATACGATATTACTAATAGAAATAGAGCAGATTTGTAAAAATAATGTAAACACCCCTACGATGGAAATGAAAAAAGAGAGAATAAATGAAATGAACATAAAACGAAAAAGATAATTATACAAAAAAAAACATTAAGCTCGTATAGTTTCACACACAATTTGGAAACTATAAAACCAAAAAGGTTTTAAACTGAGGAAAAAATAACTTAGATATAATACGCAGGAATATCCGCAACACTATTATAAAATGTAATGCTGTTTTTGCTTCAACGCACAAAACAACTCTACATTTAACAGATCAAATAAATAAAAAAATAAGATTACAACGACGAGTAGTAAACGATAGGAAAAACAGAACAAATGTAGTCCAAGTCGTAGTTCATTTTGAAATGTAATCTTTTGGAAGTTTAATACATTTTTCTAACTTTTATTTTTTATTTGAAAATAAAATTTACAAGAAAATCAAAGTTGTATATATAAACAATGACAACACAAGAAAACAACGTTAAATACAAGATATCAAATACTAGACCAAAGAAAGAAGTTTGGAATCGTCACGTAACAAGAATCTATAACAATCTATTGATACAAATGCCTGGAAATTGTTAATAAAGAGTCCATAATGACCACAAAAATAGGAAATATACTTTAAAACAAACAGGCAAACAGCGTGATAGTAGAAAGAAAACGTAGGAATGGATAAAATCTTGAGCAAAAAAAATTGAGCATATAACTTTATATTTACGATTATTTAGAATCTCAATTCTTGCTGATATCTAATACTTAAATGCCTTATCGCAATAAAACAATAATATTTTGATCATTACAATAAGATTTCTTTGGATTCCTGCTTTAAACTTTGTTTATGGAGGCTGTGGGATACTGTCTACTAACTGTTTTTCCATTTTCAAGATAGTAGTTAAGTGAATAATCCGTAGCTTCTCAAAATACTGCTACTAACGCGATTAGACATAAATGAACAAATTTTTCTTTTTAATCCACTGCTTCAATTGAATTTGTTTTTGGTGTGCAAATTTAGATTTTTTACACTTACACAACGGCGCTCCAATACGTTTTTGCTTTTCGGTAAGTACATAAATCATACGCTTTATAAAAGTATATACTCAATACGTTATTTAAAATCTAAATCATTCATTTGTAAGGGATATCTATGCCTTTTTCATTTTTGCGTATCTTTATTCGGTAATCTGCATTAAATTCAATTGATATACTTTAGGCACAATCTCTAGTAGAGCCAACATTTTTGAATCTTTGAAACATGGTCAACTACTTTGTATATGGTCACATTTGAATTATGGAACCCAAAAATTCACAGTGAAAAAGGAAAATTTAGGGTTAGTTTATTTAAGTGATTTTTAAAAGAAAACTGTTAACAACATTCAATTTATATAAAATTTTAATGATCTAATCGCACAAAAATTCTGGAAAATTTTATTCTGATCCTACATAAGGCTACAAGTATAGAATAAAAAGAGAACAGAAAATCAAAGCAAACGATTAGAAAATAAAATTATATTACTATTTGTGAGTCCATTACTAACATTTGCTAATATCAGATTCATCATATTGTGATTTTTTATTGTCAAAACTTGTATTACTATTTTAATGTAGCGCATACTTAATGTAGCCATACTTAAGTGTTTTGGTGCGCAATAATTATTTATAGATTGATAACAAGCGTAAACAAGTACATGGTTGTATAGCAAATTAAACATTATTTGAATAAAAGAACTGGACGTGTTTGACTTAATTATTATTACAACTGAACATGTCACTGCCAATATGAGGCACAACAAGAATCTTTCAATCAATTTGCCATTTTTTCAGTACCTTTAGTGGACAGAGTGTTGTACTTTTTATGATTATCTAAAGAGAAATTATTTCTTAAAAAACTCTATTAACAGAAGAGGTATCTGGAAAAATAAATATACATATCTACATTCTATCACAATCAACCTAATTTTTATAAAATATTCTTACTGACATGACTATTTTAAATAAATAAACTCTGTTTTTGCAGTGAATGTAACTATTCAACATAACTAAGCATAATCCATGATAGCTCGGTATCAATGTCCAATTACATATATCAGATTTTAAAGACGCAATATCAAGCACACTGTACTAATTTAAGGGGTAATACTACTTTGTAATTTGTATTCCCATTTTTATTGGCTTCTTTTACTATTCAAAAAAATATCCAAAAACTTACATAAGTGGGAATAATTTTTAAATGACCGAAAAAGTCATTTTTTCACTCAAGTCATGGGGCCGATTTTCAAGTAATTTGAGAGCGAACTTCAAATAATCGGTTTTTTTAATTTTAAGTTTCTTTGGGCGCTAATAATGTATTATGGACTGTCGGTACTTATTAATCTTTTAAAATTGGACACTAAATGTCTCCATTACTTATATTTTCATTGAAGGTAAACAATAAATTTCCTTAAAATTTTAGCACTTTAAACTCGTTTTTCTCAAAACCACTAACTAGCGCCTTCAATTTTTAAGCAATTAACCCCACATTTTAAATGTAGATTTAGAGTATCATTTTCTATTGAAGCACGTAGAATTTTCTTGATTGACAAAAAATTAACGATTTTTTCGTAAAAAAAACTTTTTCCTTCAAATTGACGCCATTTTTGTAAAAATAATATTTTCACAAAATCCTACGTACTTCACTAGATTTACATCTACTTTTAAAATCCTTTTTATTTTTTGTTCTACATTAAAAATTGCGACCTCCAGTTGGTCACCCGCACAGATTACTCAATAAAGAGGAGTTTCCATGTATCAGCCACAGAGCCGTCATTTTGTTTTAAAATACCTTAAAACAATTTTTATATTTTTTACGAGTTATATTAACATGTTTGAAAAACCAAACTAAAAAATATCATTTCATTTTTTCCATATTAATTGTAGAAAATGACCCTTGACTTTATGCACACAAGGTAGTATTACCCCTTAAGATGGTGTTTAACTATCCATATCTGAAGTGGTAAACACGACAAGTTCGAACTTTAAAAAAGATAAGTGACCGAGTAAAGAAATTTTGAAAATAGTTTGGCCTAGGTGGTTATTAATTTTGTAAAAATATGAGGAAATTACAAAACAAACTATGAAGAAGCAGTAAAAACAGCGATTGTAGGGAAATAGAGATAAAGTGTAAGAAGAGTCCAAAAAATAATATAATTCAACTATAGTGAATGTTACCTAAAATCAAATGCTATGGTAGACGCAGTAGAATAGTCACCTACATCAATATTTAAATATGTTGTATGATTGGCCCAATAGAGTTTCTTATTATTTTTGTGGCACATAAGAACAGTAGCAGAAAAAGCAGTATAATAACAAAAAAGCCTGTATATTTACAATTTTGAGTAATAAGTAAAATTTAGAAAGCATAAGAAACATTTTGTAACAAATGCAAAGATCATTAACATTAAGAAAAACGCAAGGTGGCTACTTTAACACAATATTATATATTAAATATACCGTTAAACTTGTGAAATGTTGGTTTAAGAGCAAAATATTGGAGTTTTAGAATGGTCAAGTACTTCACATGTAAATAGTGTCTATATTATACCCACACCATCGTTTTTCAACATTTCATTTAGATTTTTATTATTTACTTTGTTATTGATTTATTTCTAAAACGCTCATTTTGATTTTTTTTGTTCTATACTTGTAAATTTATACAGGATTAAAATAAATAATTTCAAGAATTTGTTCGATTAGGTTAGCAATTTCTTATATGAATTGACTGCTGTCAACAGTTTATTTTTAAAAATCATTCAGATAAACTAACTTCCAATTTAAGTTTAATATGGCTCTTAAGAACGTATCATTTTTATTTTCCTTTATTAACTTTTAGCTTTCATAATTAAAATTCGACCATATTCAAAACGTTTATTAACGTTGACCCTACTAGAGATTGTGCATAAAGTACATCAAGTGAGTTTTATGCAGATTACCGAATAGAGATACGCAAAAGAGAAAAGGTTATAGGTATTCCTAACAAACAAAGAATTGAGATTCCATATAACATATTGGGGATATTCTTCTATAAAACGAGAAGTTCAGTCAAACTAAGACCCTTAAGAAAGAAGACAATATTAAAACATTAGATATTAAAACAAATAGAACATAAATTAACAGAAATAGATAAAAACTGGAACGGGTAATCTCAGAAAAAACAACAATAAAGCTATGAAACAACGAATTGAAAGAAAAGTTAACAAAACAGGAGCAAAAAATAGAATTTATAAAAAAGAAAATTTAAATGAGGTATACGGTATGAGAAACAACAAAAAAGAAAAAGTTGGAACTCAACAAAATGGTAATGTAGACAGATGTAAAGAATGAAATGGAAGAAGTTGGTAAATACAATAATAGTAAAAGCAAGATCAATAATAATAGAACAAGACGATTTAAGTAATGAAAAAAAAAAAAACTAAAATAAACAGAAGTATGGGTATTTAATACTAATAATAAAAATGCCAAGAAAAAAATATCAAATTGTTAATTGGAATTCTAGGCAAG
Source organism: Sinelater perroti (assembly GCA_036346155.1). Taxonomy (NCBI): domain Eukaryota; kingdom Metazoa; phylum Arthropoda; class Insecta; order Coleoptera; family Elateridae; genus Sinelater; species Sinelater perroti. The sequence goes on from JARFIY010000265.1 coordinate 9,935,416, forward strand.
ATTGAGAATAGACGGCAATATGATAACCCAAAGGCCACCAAACAAAGCGAGTTTTTATACGTTATTCTTATCAGTTATTATCCAATATTGAAAGTGATTAGTAATAGCAATTCTAATACACACACAAAAATAGATTTGTTTTGTATCTGTTACAAGTACATTATAATTTTACTTAATATTTTATGAATGAGGTGAGTCAGAACGTGTTACGTCGATTTAAAATTTTTTTTTGTTTATTTCTAATAACTAACATCCACACAAACATTTAGAAAAGTACGTTTGAAAAATTCGGTTTCTGTAAACAGATTAAGCAATGTGTTTATGGTAGAAGCAATTTAGGAAAAATATTCAAGTAACCAAATACTATTTATTATTAATCTTAAGCAATGTCTGATAGAAAAATAAAAAAGCAGACATCAGAAACTAAATCAACAAAGTACATTGACATAACTAATTTGAAGAGGATATTAAAAACATGTATGAAAATAGATTGCTAATTGATTTTCAAAACTTTTTATGTAAATTATTTGTGAATATTCTAAAGGTGGTCTAAATTTTTTATAAGGTCTACTCTGTTTATAACTGTAACTCCATTTAGGTCGCTAAGCCAACACTTGGGTTGCCTTTTATTTATATGGGCGTACCTTTCGATTAGTATCTCAATATTTACGTAATTATACTATTGTTTCGTTTTCAACAATTTTAAATAATATGAAAATATTTGTAGATGCAAACATCTTTGAGTCATGCACCCTCGCAAATATATTGAGCTTATCGTTTAACATCAGAAATTTCTTATTTAAAAGGTATTAGACAAATTCTGTACCTTACAACGATTTTAATATGCTTTTTAATTGTGGTGAATGAACGACATTTTAATATCAAAAATGATTAAGGCATAGGATTCCCAGTTCCGGTCAATCTGTGGTTTGCCAGATCCGGTTTTATAATTTAGGAATGGTATTAAACTTTTATTAATCTGTAAGTATTTTTACAATGTTATTCTGTGTTTTATAATATAAAATTTTTTTTTCTGACATACAGTTATGAGAAATATTTAAAAAAATTATTAATGCAAGTACAAACACTTTAAGAATAGAAACCCTCATCAGTAGGAGACTTCGCAAGAAAAGAAAAACATTAAAACTGTAAAATTATATAAAAACTAATAACGGTTTAATGTTAAAACACGAACAGGACGTTTAACTATTTGTTAGTATTTATATAGCACTGAACAAAAATAGATATATATTTATTTCAGTAACTTGAACCAGCTACAAATAATGAAAATACTACTGAAAAACACAAACGAGTACCTTGTACCTACTTTCACAGTAGTATTTAAAAATGACCTTAAAAAACTAGAGTAGAAAACAAAGGAAATTGGGATAAACAGAAAGTAGCTAAAGTCATCTGAGATTCGCTGATATTGTAGTCGTAATAGCAAATGGCAGGAATAAACTGCAGAAAATGCTCAATGAACCGAATAAAAATCAGAGAAAATAGGACTCGACATAAACTTAAGCAAACAAAATACTTAACAAACGAAGTATTTAGGATAAAAACTGAGCTCTCCAAGAACAACATAAAGGCAGATCTAGAAAGAAAATTTGCATTAGCTTGCTCGCCATGTTCAAGATTACAAATAATGCTAAAGACTGATAAACGAAATACAATAGACACAAACCTTAGACCAATATAAGTCAAAAAACGTTGTCACTGAATAAGAGCTTTGTAGATGGACAACAAAACTCGGCGAGCGATGGAAAGGAGAATGCTAAACATAACACTACGGAATCACGTACCCAACACGGAAATTAGAAAAAAGAACAAAGACAGACTGAAAATAGGATGGATAATCGACATAAAATAAATAGCTGGTTACAACTGGTTACAGGAAATAAACGATAGAAACAAATAGAAAATATTAAGGAAGACTTGCATCTGACGATAGGTAATGAGCTGATGATGATGATGTAGATTATATTTCTGGTGTCACATCAATAGGAAATATATTAACAATTAACTACACCGCAGTTAACTGAAATTAATTATATATTTGTGAAAGCTGGGTAACCTATAATATTTACTAAGCACAAGTAAATGTTTTAATATAATATATATATATATATATATATATATATATATATATATATATATATATATATATATATATATATATATATATTTTATGTGAAACATATTTTCTTGCTGAATGAGCTGAGAATTTTCTAAGTACGGTATCATTTTTTAATGTGACTGATAGAAAATATTAAGTAGTTTTTTTTATTCTGATGAATATTATTAAAACTGACATATACTCTTATTTCCATCGCTGTTCTTGTGCGTATTTCCATGTCATAGTCAACTTTATTATTTATTGTGCATCCCAGATATTTGAACTCTTTCTAAGGATTTGTTGTCAACTGTTATTTGGGCCTGGTTATGCTATTGCCTAATAATTACCGTGAATTTCTTCTTGCTGGTCTATTGAATGTCCAAATTGTTTTCCTGTTATTGGTTTTTCATTAACCTTGATTCCTTTTGTTTGGTTATGTAGTGCTATGTGGAAGATTTTTCGTACATATACGTTAAATAATATTGGGAATAATACACAACCCTGACGTACGTCTTTTGTGATTTGTAACTCATGAGTTATTTATCCGTAGTTTGGCTGATTGGTTCCAATCATTTTTCGTATAATTCTAAGATATTTTGTATCTATTCCAATATTTATAAGATATCAAACATCGGTTGGTATCTATGCTGTCAAAAGCATTTTGGTAGTTTATAAAAGCTATGATGACATCATTTCGTTGTTTAGCATTTTTGTGTTAGCATTTGCATACATTATAATTCTTCTCTTTTGGCCATTGCGTTTTTAAATTAAAATTAGGCATTGCCACTATATTCTTCGCATTTCGGTATATTTTATATGTATAATTTATAGAAGGCTTTTAAGTCATGGCTTCTTTGGATCAGCCATTCATCTCGTGTATGTGTCCACTATCATAGATTTTATTAAATAGAATAGATAAATATGTTGGATTTAATAATTTCAGTGTTTTATATGTATGTTGTCATATCCTGGTACTTTTCCTTGGTTTAAATTTTTTATTGCATGTCTCTTTCTGATATGAGTATTGGGGACCTGTGGGGTTTTCCAAGTCTGTCGTAGTTTTACGTTGTCTGTTACTAATTTATTATTTTGTCTTGTAGTACCTTATATGTTTATTTCTACAACTTCCTGTAATTGGTTTAAACTTTTTGTGGAAGTTGAGAGTGTATTTCGTGTAGTTTTTTGCCTTCTGTCATTGTTCTGTTAGCCATTTCCCCTTTATATGTCTGGAGTATGTCGTTGTATTAATCTTTGTCTTTTTTATTTTTGTTACTTGCCTTTCTTCCATTCTTCCAAGAATTTCTCTTGTCATCAATAGTTTCTTCGCTTCCTATTTTTGTACCCAATTACCTTCTTAGTTGCTTGTTTAAAGTTTGTTTCTGTTGGTTTTCGGTATGTTTCTTTGTTTTGATTTTTATTTATTTCGTTTCATCTAAATTGTGCTTTAATTTCTTCTGTGAGTTTTTCTATTTTCCTATTTCTTTCAAGGTATCAATAATATATCTTTTTTACTTGGTCTAGGTCTTAATAATTTTCTCTGAATGTAAAATTTCTTATTAGAGGATTATGATCAGAGTCGATGTCTGCTCCTGGACACGCAAAAACATTTCTACTATTATTTTGAAAACTTTTTTGAATAAGAAAGTAATTTATTTGATTTCTTACTATGCATACTTGTGGCGATTTCCACGTATATAAACTTTTTGTGTGTAAATCTTAGTGCTTTTGATTAGTAAATTTCTTGCAAAGCTGTACCAATCTCTCTCTGATTTATTACGTTTTCCACTGCTTGGCCTTTTCTTACTTTTGTATTAAAGCTTTTATCACTACTGTTATTTATAGCAATTTATATGAATGAATTATATGTAATTGGAGGTAAAGTTCTTCAATTCCTTGGTCTAATTTTTCTTCTGCTGGGGCGTATACTTATACAATATAGATGTTTAGTCATTGTTCTTTCAACTGTATTGAGATTATTCTCTCTGTATATGTTATTACGTTTAACACTAATTTTTTAATGCATTTATTTACTAAAATACCCACTTCATGTTTATGTTGTGGGTCATCATTTGTTGATTTTCTTTGGTATAATGCCGTATCTTCTTTTTAACATAACCCCTTTCCGGGACATCTAGTCTTACTTAGTCCTAGAATATCTATTTCCATTCTTTTGACTTTCTTTATAACATAATCTATCTTTTGTACTGCGTATATTGTGGGGAAATTCTATGTAGTAATTCTGTTATTTAGATGTTGATTATTATACAAATAAAAATTTTTTTTATTTACCTTTTTCTTAGTTATGCATAAAATAAAAAATATTTTATTTATTTAACTGTTCGGCTCGTGTTTTCAAACAGAACGGATGTGTTGCATGTTTCATCATCGGTTGGCGTTCTGTGTTTTGAGTCACGGAATTTAGCAGTGTATGCTCCTCACGTTGTGAAAAGTATAGACCATTTCCGCAAGTGGAGACCTGCAACCCACCGGCGTATTGGTGGAGCCCCGCCGATATGGTCTAGTTCGACTCGGCTGCGCCTCTCGTTGCCGTTCCTGCCGCCACAGTTGCTGTCTTGTATGCGAGAAGCGATGCAGCGGGTTCTTCGATGTCAATGTAGAGCTGTTTTATCCTATGTTAAGAACTAGTTAGTGTCTGCTTAAATGGGTGGCACTAATCAAAAATATTCAGTACTTTCAATGATACAATACCATATGCGATACCTAACATTTCCAGGTAATATGGCGAAGTCCTAGTTCTAATTACCAATTTCAATATACACACCCCATATTTAATCAACTGACAATTCAAAATATAGGGTTATAGTACCCACGACGGTTATAGTACAACGACAAATAAAAAACTTATGGAATGGAACTTAGTTACCTCGAGGAAGAAAAAAATGGTAAATATATGGTGCATCAAAAAACCTCGATAGAACAATTTCCAAAAATAAATTTAACAAATCGTTTTCCTCAACTATACGAAACACTAAAAGTAGATAAATTTGATTCAACAAAAACGAGAATAATGAAACCTTCACCAAATTTTATTACGGGCGTATTAAACATTAACCCTCTTACAGCCGAACTGAACATCTTAGCTACAAAAAAATGTAATTTAAAAATAGTAGGCAGAAGCCAAGTAAAAATCATGGCGGAATATTTAAATATCTATAGAGCCCTAATAGGATGGCTACTAGAACTAAAATTAAAGTTCCATACGCATCAGATGAAGGAATAACGCAGCTTTAGGGTAATAATTGAAAACCTTTAGCATTCCAGTAATGTAAATAAATTAAAAGTCGAAGTAGGTCAAGGACCCAAAGTTACAAATATATACAATGCCAAGGGTAAAGTTACAAAAGAACCACTTTCTATGTTTCTTCTGGACCTACGTCCATGTAAAAATAATAAAAAAATATATGAAATTAATTATTTATTGCACACATAAATTATAATAAAGGTACCATACCAGACAAAGAAAACCCCACAATGCGCAAATTGCCAAAGATATGGACACACGAAGAAGTTCTGCACGCATTAACCCAGGTGTGTGATATGCGGAGAAAACCACCCAACAAAAGCAAAACATTAAAACAAAAGAAAACTACACCAAAATGCGTTTCATGTAACGATTCGCATCCCACAAACTATAAAGGGTGCCAAGTATACCAGCATGTCCAAAAGTACTCACACGACAAAAAAGCTTTGCTCAGGTACAACTACTAATTAAAAACGAAAAAACATTAGCAGAAATCCGTATACAATAGCAACAATTTCCCTCTCAAAAAACATACCGCAAACATCAAACATCGTGAAGTTAGAACTAATGATGATAGAACTAGCTGAGAATATCAAAACAACATTAAATCTTCTCACAGCTACATATCGGCGCTAAACTAAAATAATGACACAAATATTTAAAATTTTGGGAAGGAACCCTAGTGGCTCGTTAAACCACATCTAATAACTGCAAACCTTTTATTACCAATCATGAGTTAGACATAGTTATAATCTCCAAAACCCATTTCACGGACGGAAGCTATCTCAAAATACCAAACTTTAATACGTACGGTACGCAATACCTTGACGGAGCGGCACAGGGAGGAGCAGCAGTAATTATAAAAAGCTCAATCAAGCACTATCGAGTAAATACATATTATCATCCATGGAAACATTTAGGCTACAAGTGTGACTGTAGAAGACTGAATAGGACCAATTATAATCACAATATTATATAGTCCACTAAAGCATAATATGAAAGCAAAACACTATATCCAATTTTTTAAAACTCTAGGAGTACGATTCATCGTCGGCGAAGACTATAGTGCCAAGTACCAAGATTTGGGTGTTAGAGTAACAACCACTAAAGATCAGTAAATGTTAAAGCTACTGACCGCAAATAACCTCAACTATCTCACCACTAGATAGCCTACATGCTGTCCTACAAACAGGAGAAAAAATCCGCACTTGCTTGATTTTTGCATTACAAAAAACATAGCACAAAATTATCTAAGTATTGAACAATATCTTCATATATCATCAGATTATTCTCCGAAAATAGTCACCTTAAGTTTACAAATTATCTACAGGCAAAGATCAGTAAGACTCTACAATAAAAAGACCAACTAGGGTACGTTTAGAGAACTAGTCAACAAAAACATGAACTTAAGACCGCAAATAAAATCGATTAAGCAATAGAGCACCTAAATCATAGCATACAAAGCGCAGCATGAGACTTAACCCCACTAGTACAAACCAGAAATACAAAAAATATACTACCAGTGAAAACAAAAAAAGCATTATCCGAAAAAAGAGGACTGCAGAATCTAGCAAAATACTAGATTTCCAAACGACAAAAACAGATTAAACAATGCAACACAAAATTTAAAACTACTTTAATATTACAAAAACCAAACTGGAAAAGATTATCTTTCTACTTAATTTGCTACGAAAACAGGATTATTTATAATGGAAAGACACGCCAAAATTTAAACGACTGCAACAAAGATTACCCCCAATTAGAAAATCTAAAAGAATCAAAAGCATACAAGAAAATGCTGGTACATTTGCAACCCATTTAACAAAATTTTTGAACCACACTATTCTAAATTAATTCCTGAAAAAGAAATCGAAATATTGCGATACCTGGACACACCAAACCAATTAAGTCCTATCCACAATTAGATCCGAAATAAAACTCAAAAAATACTAGGTTAGATCTGACTATAAAAAAAATCATAAGAAAACTCCCGAAAAAGAAATAACACTAATAACATACATAGTAATATATTTAACGCCATTTTAAGATTGGGTAATTTCCCGACGCGGTGGAAGATGACTCAAATAATACTCATACCTAAACTAGGGAAACCACTAGAGGAAGGAACTTTCTACCATCCAATTAACTTACTACTACTACTAGCTAAGGTGTTTGAAAAGTTTTGCTTAAAAGATTTAAACTTATTCTCGAGAAAAATCTAATACCAATTGGGGTTCAGAGAAGAACACGGCACCATCGAGAAAATTCATAGACTAGTAAGTGAAATCAATCATGCATTCGAATCAAATATATATTATATATTGTTCTGTTGTATTCTTGAATATATCTCAGTCATCTGACAAGGTCTTGTACAAAGAACTATTATTAAAAATAAAGGAAAACCTTTTTCACACATTCTCAACTCATAAAGTCCTACCTAAGTGACAGACAGTTCTAGGTAAAATTTCAATACGCGCTTACGAATCTATGTCCAATAAAGTCCTGAGTCCCGCAAGGAAACATATTAGGACCTTCTCTCTAACTGTTGTTTACAACGGATATTTCCATCACAAATCATACAACTATCGCCACGTTTGCAAAGGATATTGCAATACTGGTGTCCGACGAAAACCCTGCCATTACATCAAGCAATTTACAAACTTTTCTCAACTATGTACAAGATTAGATACAAAACTGACATACCAAAGTTAATGAAACCAAATTTACTCATGTGACATTCATACTTCACAGAGGAACATGTTCCGCCATAACTTTGAATAATAAACCACTCCCGCAAGCAGAAAACGCCAGCCACTTTGGTATGCACCTTGATCGACGATTAACTTGGAAAAAAACATCTTCAACAAGCGTAAGCAGCTGGCGCTAAAGTTTTCCAAGTTAAATTGGTTATTAAGATGCAAATCCAAACTGACCCTGAGCAATAAGGTCTTAATATACAAAACCGTATTAAGACCAATATGGAATTATAGCATCTAACAGTGGGAAAGCTCGAGCAATTCAAATCTAAAGATGATTTAAAAGTTTCAATCAAAAACGTTAAGGACAATGCTTGACACACCTTTGTACATGAAAAACGAAATCATCCATTGTGACCTTAATGTGCAAATGGTGAAAGAAGTAGTGAAGTGCGTGAGTAAAAAATATCTTGTGCACATCGAAAATCACAACACCCTTGCTGTAGACCTATTAGATAACAGCAACACAACCAATAGACTGCAAACACATAATCACAGTTAAGTTAAATATCTATGTATCTAATTTTTATGTGTACGTATATAACATTCTAATAATATGTTATATCTGTTTAATGTACCAAATAAGTAATTCTTAAAGGATCATTTCACTGGAAAGGTTTCCAATATGTCCATCAATATAACTATAATTACGAAATCTACTTATTGTTCTAACAGAGCAGATTGTAAATATAAAGGTGAAAAAAATTGTTTAACTTGCCTTCATTTATGTGTAGTTGACTAATATATCTATTAGTGATTTTTCCTAGTCTCAAAGTAATTCTCACTCTGTTTTTGTTTTTATTAATTTTAGTAATATATTTGAAACAAGTAAATTCTTACATCTATTTTTATTATACAATAATAATCTGATATTTTTTATTTGCATTTGTCTATCCTATGTACAGAAATTTGTAAAATGGCGCTACCAAACACTAGCGAAAATTTCAAAACGCCATAAATTTAGCATTAAGTACTGTAAAATGTAATTGTAGCAACATTTAAAATGGTCTTCTAAAAAGATGTAAATTACGAAATGCATACTGATGGAATGACACAAACGTTATAAGCCGTGGCAGATCAATTAAATTTTAATTTGCCTATTTATCCAACTAATATAGATGCACACAGAGAATTATTAAATCAAACAACACTGTCAATGCTCGCTGTAATGGAATTAGCTACATTGATCATGTCAACAATCACAGTAATTAATCACTTTGATTAACTACCGGCTTAGAGCGCGCATTAGTTGCAATGCAACAAGAGGCTATTGTGCACCAATTTTACTATAAATTTTTCTAATGGTTTACTAAAGAACTTGTTTTAGTTTAAGATTTTTCTCGTAGGTATTTTATTTAATCCGAAAATATAGTGCTGTTTATTTGTGTATATATATATATATATATATATATATATATATATATATATATATATATATATATATATATATATATATATATATATATATATATATATATATATATATATATATATATATATATATATATATATATAATCAACATGTTCTCTATACAGTGTTTCATAGTCGGGCGGAGACAATTCATATCGTATGCCTTAGAATGTGTTCGCCAGACAAACGTGATTACAGTCGTAGAAAAGAAGGTAAAGTGTGGCTCGTCCAACCAAACAACACATTGCCAATTCTTCAACTTCCAATTTTTTGGATATTGCACTATCCACGTCCTTTGAGCATTCGTGTCTATTATTAGAGGCTTGACAATAGGCAACACGCACATGGATACCCATTTTATGCAGTTCCCGCCTCAATGGTTTCGATTACACTGGCGTGTGCCGATTAAGTTTCGTAGTTACTTTCCCAATTGTTGTTTTTTTTCTGCGAAGTCACAATACCGTGCACTGTATATACGGTCACGATCTTCAAGACCGTGTCTTGTATTACACCGCATAACGTCGCTGTTTTGCTCACAAATGCTCCAACAAGGAGGGCACCAACAATTAGACCTCTTTGAAATTTTGTCAGGTCGAACGTACTGGTCACTTACCACACTTTCACAACGTTTACAACCACACTTCCTCACTCTACTATTAGTGCACATTCTATAATACATGCAGCAAATAAGAGACGGTTGATTTACGCAGTGCCCAATGTTACCAGGCACAATGAAAGTATGTCCCACTTTCAGCAAGTATATTCATTGTTTTGTCCAATATCTGCATGATAGTTTGATTGGGAGAGTGTTATGATGGAGCAACCGATATTTATTTTTTGAAAAGGGAGCCAAAACTTCGATGGCTGCGTATTAACGGAAAGTGTAGTAAAACCACTGTGGTGAGCTTTGGATTTTTCAGCAATACTGCGCACCCGTTTACAAAGCGACGTCAAATCAAACTTGGCTAAATAACAATGTGCTTCATTTTCTAGCAGTAGAGGGTTAGCCTTTTGATAGACCATATCTTAATATTTATGGGCATACTATGTATATAGATTATTAACAAACTGTCCACACTGTCACGTTTCTTTAGAAAATTACCTAAAAGTGAGTTGTCGCTCTCATAAAAAGACATAAAACCTTATTTTGGTTTATTTTATTCGGCTATTATCATCATTAGTAGCTTTGTATGACATTTTAGCATCCAGTACTATTTACACCAGAATTTTACGATAAAGCTTATTAAATATTCTAGAGCTAAACATATTTCTTATTTACCATTTTATCTCTAGTTATACATACTACAAAAAATGTTTTACCTCTTTAAGTTGTCCCTGTTTATTAGTTGTTCACTAATGTTTTTACTATCATTGATTTGGTTTATTCTCAAATTGGTACTCGCTCCGTTTTGGTTTTTATTGCCTTTAGTAATATATTCAAGGCAAATTCAAGTAATAATACTTTTACTTGTTTTATTTATATTATTCTGTCATGTATATAGCCTAGAATTGTGTAAAATAGAACTAGTTATCTTTATTCAACAATTTTTATGCACTATAAACATGTAAGCCATTTAAAACGGCCTTCTAAAGAAATAGTAACGACAAATTATTTCATTAATTAAACTGTTTATCCAATTAATTTATATGGATACACAGAAAACTTAGCAATAATTGTCAAATCAAATAAGACTGTCAATGCTCGGTGGAATGGAATTGGCTCCATTGATCATATCAACAATGACAGTAATTAATCACTATGATTAACTGCTGGTTTCAAGCGCGCACTAGTTACAACGGAACAAAAGGCTATTGTGCACTATGCAAGTTTTTCTCACAGTTCTAATAGTTTAATGCAGAAGAGATTTTGGTTTACAATTTTTCTCGCAGGTGTTTGTTAATTGTAAAATATTGTGCAATATCTTATACACACTTTTTTATAGAAGTTGTAAGTAAACTGTTTGCTTCATTACAATATAGATGGTCAAATAGTCTTTGCAATCATTGGATCTAATAAAAAATTAATTTTGCTTTGTTAGAACTATTAAAAATCTATACTATGATATCGTATTGATTATCATAGAGATTATAAAAAAGAGTTTCTGAAATTATACGAATTTTACCAGACAATTTTACTACTATGTATATTACAAATACGTTACAAGCTCTCTAGTAAAAATTAATACAAAAGATTACCATTGTTACCACTATATTTATACCAAAATAACACAAAGCTTATTTTAATTTTTTATTTGTAATTTAAAATATAAAGTTTTCAAAAAGTTACAGTTTACAATTAACGTACTAAAACAGTCCGTTCCTAATTTAGCCTTCTAATCCGCTCCTAAAACTGCTGTAACAAAAAATATTTATTTGACTTACAAATGTTTTCAATTAAATTGTGATTATCAATTACTTAGTAAATTTAACTCTAAATGCAATTTTTAATGATGTACTATATTAGAAATATTTGATGTTACTGTATAGAATTATAAAAAAAAAATTGGATTGCGTTGAGACTCCCGAATAGTTATCTTTGATCTGAGAATGTTTACATATTTTTAGTCTATAATTTGCATTATAATTTTTCCAATATTATATAATTTTCTGATTATAAAAAACAAAATATTTTGAACATCCTTGTACATGAACCAAAATTATTTTTTTAAATTAAAACTAGTTCTTCCCCCCATATCAATCACTGTAAGCTCGAAACTGTGAGCACCTTTGCTTCAAGTGGTCGAAATTTTGGCCAAAAAAAGAATTCATAAATAAAGTCAACTCTTAATTATCAAACAGTCAAATAAGTGATTTTCTGATCGATGGAATTGTTTTTTGTCAAAAATTTTTGGCAAATAATTGTACGATTGAAATCCAATTCTTTATAACTGTATAGCAAAATGTCTTGAGTTATGGCCATTAATGTGAGCCTAAATGACAACATTTAGTTTAGGAAACACTTGTCTCCAGTCTCCCAGACCTCTATCACTTTCATTATTAGAGTATTTGTTTTGAAGAAAATGCTATAAAATTGAACAAAAAAATTAATATCAGATTGTTTTGTAAAAATTTTTGGACTTACTTTGAGTGGATAGGTTGAATCGTTTGAACAATATATTTTCAAGTTGATGATTGACACTTCATATCTCGTAAACTATATTACGTGTCATGAATTTTCCATTTGATTTCTTTTGACTAAATATCACTAAATTTTCTGGAGATGTTACTCGGGAAAGGGCTACATAAAGCTGTACATGTGTGAAAACTTCATTTTCCAAATACAAAGCGACTTTATTCAGTGTCTGACCCTGACTTTTATTTATCGTCATCGCATAAGCTGCTCTTATAGGAAATTGTCTTCTTGTCTAATTGAATGGCCACACATTATTGCTTGGATGTAAATTCATTCGGTGGAGGAAAAACATTTCACCACGTTTAGGTCCTGAGATGATTTCTGCTTCAATCATACGACTTTTGAATGATTTACAGATGAGTTTAGAACCATTGCATAATCCAAGTGATGGATTAATATTCCTCAGAAGCATTATAGGCGTTTCAATTTTAAGTGTGAGTCGATGGGGAGGTAATCCAATGAGATTTAAATTATTTAGATATTCGGTTGGGTAGAGATGAATATGGTTTGTATCGCTTATTGAATTAGCGCTAAGATATTCCATAGTTTGACCTTTTATTCTTGCAATTATAGCTGAATTCATCCGCTCAACATCTTCATTGCTGGTTGCCAATATAGTCCAATCATTGATTTCTTCTCGGATTTCTTGAAGAAAATCATTGAACTCGTTCAAATTTCGGCATAGATTTGAAAGTAATTCGATCATGCCATCAGTATTTGGCTCAGTTCCATTTCCAATCCTTAGCAAATACTCAGTAAATCGTCTATCTGATGATCCTTCGACTCTCATATTTATTGTCAAATTTCTCACGTTAATAGAACGCCAAATTGTTGAACGTTTAATGCACGCATTAACCACATCATAATCACATGCATTTTTAACAGCAGGTAGCTGCAGCAGCACTCATATTTTTTTTTATATATATAATTATAAACCCACTTAATTCAATTTCCCTTTACAGGTTTTTTGTGCAATAAGTATCATCGAGTAAAACTAAAAATTAAGTCCTTTTATAGGTGTATATCAGCCAGTAACAAAGTTATTACGTCATTTGAACTATGCTGTGTTTAGTAAATTGCACATTCCTTAAAATATAATTTGATGTAGATTTAAATTTTTCACTATTAATAAGTTAGCATTAACTATCCATTAATAGTTTTTAAAAATAAAAACACGATTAAAAAGCTCTGTTTCACATAATTGGCGTACGCCGTTTCCATGACATCGCATTTACGTACCCAGTTATAGTTGAACTTTGGCCTGTGTGACAGCAGCAGCAGCACTCATAATTATTTTTAAATATATAATTTACTTTAACTAACTGAAACAACTGACTACTAAAATAATCGCTAGCTTTATTCACAGGACGTTTTTTGTCAACAAAATTATTAACAATAAAGCCAGCTTTTATTTTAAATTAACAATGTCTCCGCTCACGTGACGTTCTCTTGTAGCTTGGCGGCGGATTTTAACGTACTTTGGCTTGGCAGCGTCAAACCTGGAGGTGGGTTTTCACTTGGTCAGATGTAGAATTATTGGAGCACCACGGACAGATACAAAACACACAAAAAGGCAACAGACAAAGCGTAATCAAAGCGCGCTATTGGGTTTGCACAAATTCAAAGTCAAAATATGGTCAGCTTCGGTTGGCGGCCAGTTACGTTCTGTGCTCAAAAAAGGTTCAACTTGGAGTCCTGGGTCGGTGATCATACGGTCTTTTTCTTTGTAAAATTTCTTTTAGCTCTTAATAGGGATGAGCAAGCGGACAAGTCAAAGTTGGGGGTAGAGATGGAATTAGGGTCAAAGGTGGCTTAAAGGTGTGCACGGAACAATGTGCCCCTCTACATTTCACTCAAGCAAATGCACGATGACAATATGTCTTTGTGTGATTATATCATTGATACCGAGTGCATTGCACCACTTCGACCTCTTTACGTGTTACATGTTTTGTAAACGTTTAAGGTTATAAATTTCCTTATTATTGCCAGCTGATTTTAAACCAATTAAGAATAGAGGCAGGGGGTCTTTAGATACTCTTCTTATATTGTAAATATTTTTGGTTATAAAGCCGTGCTGATGTAACTCCTCCTTAATGTAGTTCACCGGTACTGTAAAATGTAGATACCTCATAACTACGCGATAAGCACGTTGTTTAAATTGGTACATGTGGTGTTTAATATCGTTTTCTTGTAGGTATTTGCTTAGTTTGCGATAGTCTTCAGGCGTGTTAACATTTATTTTGACCTCATTATCCGCCATCGATTTCGAATTGTATTCTGTAGGTAAAATTATAGAACTTAAACTTTTAACTATATCAGGGTAATTTTTAACACTATGAATAAATATTGGAGGAGGTTTCGGGGTATTAATAGTAGGAGTTTCAGTTTTATCTGTCGTTTCTTCTGTCACTTGATTAGACAGAGCTGCGAATATGTTTGCTTGTGGTACAGTATTATTAGATGACGGGTCAAGTGGTGATTTTGTTTGTGTAGTTTTTGCTTTCCTTTAGACTGTATTTAAGTTGCAGGTTTACACTTAATTTGACGTGCTTCATGACAATTGTTTTCTTTATTAATCGCTTCATCATCTGAATCGGTGTACACTTATATGTCTTGTGTGTCTTGCATTGATAATTAATTACGGATGAAAAAGGATTTTGGGATAAATGAAAATTGTTTGCAAATTGTGTCTGTTGGGGTAAACTTAGATCAGGTATAGGCGTGGGTTGTTGGTTACAGAAACCGCTTTGATTATGATTTGGCATACGGTTAAAAGTCCGGGATTACGCCTTGATATCCGCTACTGGTACCAGAGTCTGGGCCTAGACTAGGATCAGCATAGTGCATGTTTTGCTTTTTAGTATCGAAATTCGATTTATGATATTCAGTGTGCACAATAACATAAAATATAACGAAAAGAGTGTAAACCCAAATTTGCAACTACCTACTTTAATTAACGCGATGAAAAAAAAATTACCCGATTTGGCTGAAAACCAAACTCATGCTTTGTTTTGGTCTGAAGTATTTGTGTACCAAATCAGAGTTTTAGTTTTTGAGTTATCTTAATGACAGACACACACAGACGGGATTGTAATCTCATTAACTACCTCTTAAGGGTTATCACGCTTCAGTAGTTAATAATTGTTCACTTATCCAGTACGCCAGCTGACCGACAACCTTACGGAATTTATCAACTGTTATCCAGTATAGCCCGGCACACACGTTCACTTAGCTTGAAGGCGCGAGTCGAACATTTCTTGAATGGTAATTTAGATTTTTTTGAGCAAGGATTCAGTGAAACATATTTAACCCTATTAAATCAACGATGTATTTATTTGTTTACTTTCTTTTTATTTATTTTTTATATTTTACAAGTATGATATTATTAACGAGAGCACGATAGTCGCGAGGTAAAGGCCTCGGCTTGCCACATTAGCGCATGGCGAGCCTGGATTCGAAAAGAAACAGCAAAACATTAAATGCTCTCTGGTCGTAAACTATATTCTTCTTCTAACGGATTAGACTAGTCACCTGTCCGGGGTAATCCCAACAAAGCTCATAGTACTATACGAAATGTGTAGTTAGAAACAGGCTAATAGCCTAATATAAGAGTAGAAGATGTTAACATTAGCAAAATTTTACTTTATCTAGCTTATCAACATAATTTTAATAGTTTTTTTTATTAAACACAAGTGTATAAAAGATTAACAAAACTGTAAAAATGTTAAATGCTGTATAAGAAACAGTAAGGAATTAGCAATTTGTTAATTCTCAGAATATTATATTTTTCTTTGTTTTAGGTACGAAGAAATGTCATCAATAGTTAAGATTCTCTGTCTACTTTTGTTTTGTTTTAAATGACCATTAAGTTTTATTTATACAGCTTTAGATTTGTTGCACCCACACACACTTCTTTACAGCTAAAACCACATTAAACAGCTTCCAATCTGAAACGAGTTTCACTTTGGTTTAATTCCTGCTTTTAAAAATCTAATAAATCTGCACAGCTACAATTTATAATACATTTTAATTATGTCCTCCACTTTTTCCGCGTTCTACAATAGAACTCATAAATGAAAGCTATTAATGTTTCAATAGCCATTTGATTTGTACCTTTTATATGAAATTGCTCTCATACTTACATGCCATAAACATAGTATTGGTAAATTTACAATAAATAAGAATTAAAATATATGCCTAATTGCACTTTCTGAAATTATTCTAAAATATTCAATTTAAAAATATTGGTTTTTGGCCTGCCGATAGATTTAAGTTGCATATTTACAGGTACCAGAATATCATCAATACAATATATGTGTATACGTGCACATGTGTGTGTATAGATATTTAAAATAATTGGAAATATCAGTTTGAGAAACGCGTTATACATAATTAAAATGCTTGATAAATTACGGTGAAAACTTTAGTAATTAACTTGGTTTCAGTATCTATTTAATAAGTAAATATTGCTTTAGGAAATAGATATCTAAAGGGAAATATATACATAATCAAAAATTATTTGTAACTCAGTAGTATATTATGTTTTCTTATTGCTTGCACCATATCTCATCAAGTAAAGTAATTTTTTTCTTTGCGTTTCCGGAATTTTCCGTTGTATTTGAGTTTGAGTTTTATATAAACAAGGAAGCTTAATTGAACATATCAAATATTTGACGAAACGTTTCGTATTGCACTCATTAATTTAATAAACATTGATACTTTATTTTAAAAGCTTATTAGAACCATCTGCGTTTGAAAGTTTTTTTTATATATAGTTTTTTTGCAGATTAACAATCAGAACCATTTTATATAATAAACATATAATAAGGTCCTATGAGCTAATGAGATAACGATAGTGACGTGAGGGGAGTCCATCCATCGATGTTATCCCGTTAGTTTCTTCTTAGATCAATGGGCCACGTTTTTTGTAGTCGTCTAGGAGGTGGATCATGTTGCAGGCTGGATGCCAGCACATTGGGATGAACTTGAGGTCGCAGGAAATGGTTGTTGCTTCTTTTAGTACGTTCTTCTACTACTGTTGGCATTTCCAGGTCGGTATGCAGGGTGTCGTTGCTAACATACCAGGGAGCATTGGCTAACATTCTCAGTGTTTTGGATTGCATGCGTTGGATTATGTTTACGTTTGACTTGCAGGAGCATCCCCACAGCTCGATGCCATAGGTCCAGATAGGTTTAATTATTATTTTATAAAGTAGAATCTTATTTTCTAAAGATACACGATTTCCTACTAAGTGACCAGTACATTTTTTTAAGTCGTAGGTCAACTTTATTTCGTTTCTTTTGTCTAAATGAAGGCCCAGGTAGCGGGCTTCATTTGCTTGAGAAATTACTATATTATTTAGATGCACTGTCGGGCATTCCAAGCGATTTAGGGTAAAATTTACCTGGGTGCATTTGGCTTCGTTCACTTGGATTCTCCATTTGTTTAGCCAGGTTTGTAAGAGGGACAGATTATGTTGCAAGTTTAAGGAGGCTGTTTGAGGATTGGTATGATGAGAGAGAAGGACTGTATCGTCAGCGAAGGTGCTTATAGTTGTAGCTACTGTTGTAGGTATGTCTGCCGTGTACAATGTATATAGAAGAGGTCCAAGAACGCTGCCTTGTGGTACTCCGGAGTTGATTGAATGAATGGCAGAATATCCTTACCATACTTTATCTGGAAGTGTCGATTTGATAAATAGGATTTTATAAGTAAATAATATTCACTTGGAAGGTGCGTTTGAAACTAATAAAAAGAAAAATACGTTATACAGCGACGAATACATTAAATATGGTTTTACTGTTATTTAAAAGAAACAAAAGTCAAAAAATGTATGAACCCAAATCTACTTCGGTATTTGAATAGTAAATAAGTAAACTTATGAACCATCAGATTGTTTTGAAAGAAATCTAAACTACATCTACAAAGAGCAAGCTACTTTTACAATAGCAACTCCTACTAACAGAAACGCATTACTTGCAAATTATTAAGCTAGATTTGCATTGCAAACGCTAATAAACTACGTATGAAATAGTGGAAAATGGTGGTTGATGAAACAGAAGCCGGAAAGTAACAATACCGTTCTCCAATAATGCTATCTACAGAAGAGTATTAGATATTCGAAGAAAAGTTGCTGAAAACTTTAAAATTGCACGTATTTCTTACTACAAATAGACGAATCCATAGATATTTCTAAATGTGTTCAGTTTATATGATTTGAATGATAGTATACAAAAAATTATAATACAGAAAATATTTTATTTTGTACGCCGTTAGACATCACTATGACTAAAAAATACATTTTTATGAAAAATACTATTATATATACGATAGTGAGTGGGCGAAAGCGTTGCTATATGCAACGATGGTATCACATGGCACCAGATTTTGACGCCGAAAAGGTTGTGTCAAAATATTTACTTTCTGAAATAGATTGTATAATGAAATGTTTGATTAAAGTTTCAAATATCAAAATCGTTGAAGTCTCGTATTACTAGACCCATTTGCGAACAAGTGTTTTATTATATATATAGTAAATCACGTTTAAGGTGAAGTAGGAGCTGTATTTAAAAGTGTTTTCAAGTTAAACGCATCACTTTGGCGTACTGCAAGGTGGGAAATTAAAATATGAGAACCTATTTTCCAATGTTATTTGACTTCTTAGGCTGGGTTTTCCTGATATTTTTTAAATTATTAAATAATATAAAAAGTACTTTGCAGAACTGCGATGTGGAAAAAATTAAAAGATTTATATGAGAAGTAGATTTATAGCGGACTTTAGCGCAGCCAAGACATAGGAGATTTAGCTAAGTACAATATAATATGATAAATTCTTGGTACGTTGTTGTAAACAGCTTTATAAATATTCTTTAAAATAAATATAAAACGATTAGTGGTTATTGCAAATAAAATAAATCAGTTTGTAGACAGTTTTTCCTAATATCCTGAAATTGCAATAGACATTCAAAGAAAAACATGCTTCTAGTCTGAATATATTTGGTAATAATGGAAAAGACAGCGGTAGTGTTGAATAGCGCCAATTTTATTTGAATGTTCGTAAACATTTAATTAACCTATTTATTGCAGTCGAATAGCAACAATTACTTGAGTAGGTAGTGTCGCATTATTTGCACAGTGTTGAAAATTAAATGCCGAGTCGTAATTAAATTTCTTACTAAAGGGTCCTCTTGATATTAAGTAACGTTGGATGGTGTTTACGGTAAATCTTCACCTTTACATTTTATTGTAAAGAAGTAGGCAATACAAATCTATTTGGACACAAAGAGCATAAAAGTGAACCACATGCAGGTGGGCTAGTTAAAGTAATTTTAGAAGAAAACATCGCCCTTGTTGAGCAAGATAGGGGTTTAAAAGTAAAAGAAGTATCAGCAATGTTAAAGCTTTCCAATACAGTCGTGCGACGCATGCTCCATGAACACCTATATATGAATATGGTTAATGCGACTAGGCGATTAAAAAATAGCACAATGTAACCTATAGTGAAGGATAGTTAAACTTCATAAACACAAAGGAAAATTTCTTCAGTTTATTGTTAGAAAAGTTAAAACTATGGTTTAGCACTACAATTCCCAAGAAAACGGAGATAGTGGAGCGATACATACCGGATGCAAAACGGCAAAGAAAGGCATAATTGGCTAAACCGTCGAAGAAAGCTTTTTGAGCTAGAAAATTTAACAACGATTAACAGTTGCAGAAAGCTGTTTTGAAGCATTTCGCTAATAAAACTTAAGAGCATTGAAATGCTGATATGAAGTTATAGTATGTTGAAATACATTCGACCCGAAGACTTTTGGTGCTTACTCGTATATGATCAACAATCAGGTTAAGCTACTATTGTGAAAGATAAATAACTTTTTCAATTTTTTATATTTGTTTAATTTTGAAAATCTTGTTATAACTCTTCCCTACCACGTTATAGTTTTTTAACGCAATCTCACATGGGATTGTAATCCACACTTTGGAAACCACTGATCTGACACCTATGTACGTATTAATCGCACTTAAGATTCGGGCTCGCGCCTTCAAGTTGAGCGAACGTGCGTGCTGAGTTATTCCGGGCCTTCGCTGCAGGCGCGCCTGCGGTCGGCTTAAAAAGGTCAGATCAATCCATTATTTATTTATTTGTTATTACTTTTGCGCTGCTTTATTTGCTGATATATAAACTATCAGTGGTCTCCAATAAACAAGGTACCCCTAGCCCAGGGACAACCCTGCGCATCGGAGTGTCCGTGAACAAACGGTCCGCTTTTCGCTTTACATTTTAAGTGTACTTTCAAAAGGCTCGCCAAACTGTGCCGTGCGATAATAAGCGAACTCGTGATAAGGCGAGTTAAATTTACACTTATTTAATAATGCATTAAAGTTAAAATAAGCCTCATGGCTCACTTTCAAAATGCACCGATTCATCACAATTAACAAGTTGAACCATGCCGGACTTTTCTACTGCCAACCATCAATCTTTGCCAGCATATCATCAATATGCTATAAATCAAACCCAATAGTTACCAACAGCATCTACAATAATTTCAGCCCCCAATCAATTCTACAATGTTCCAACATTTTACAATTACATATTCAAGTTCTTCAAAATACACAAGAACAAGATTGGCAAATTGTGGAAAATAAAAAACGTCAAAGAAGCCCAGATAATACCCAATCTCAACTAAAACAAGCTAAAATCACTAATTTACTGGCTATACAAATCAGTTGCTACGTCCAACGGTTTTGGAAACTTAGAAATCGAAAGCGCCTACTCAAACGAAAGTGTAAGTAAAAAGAACCCCAAACCTCCTCTAATTTTTGTATCTGGAGTTAAATTTCTGCTACCACTATTAGAAGTTTGAGAGAGTATAGCCAAAAACGAATACGAGATGAAAGTATTATACAAAATCTTGCTCACAACATCGGAAAAATACACTGCTATTATCAAAGCCGTAGCTGAGAAAAACACTAAATTTCACTCGTATCAAGACAAAGAAAATCGCGGTTCCAGAGTTGTATTACGAAATATTCACCCCACTACTAACTCTGAAACCTTAAAAAAGGCAATAGAGTATCAAAGAAAAAATTATCTTTGTATTATGTAGAACTAAAACCTGCCACAAATAATAAGGATATCTGTAATATAAACAAACTTTTGCATTCAATCGTAAAATTTAAACCACCCAGGCCTAAAAGAGAAATTTTGCTGTGCATAAAGTGCCAACGGTTAGGACATACAAAAAACTTCTGCAACAGAAGTCCACGTTGTATGAAATGTGCAGGTAACCATCTAACCATATAATTTGTTCTTTGCAATGCTAATCATCCAGCGAATTACAAAGGGTGCGCTATATACAAAGAGTTACAACAGAAAATCTCCCCCCGCTCAGACAAAAATAGACAAATAAAGGCTCTTCAATATTAATCCGACCTGACATCACTCATGCACAAGTGGTTAGCTATAGAACCTACCAAGTGTAAGAGATAAATAGTAACATTCAATAACTAATGTAATCCCCTCAACCATCTAAAGCAGTCAATGATATGCATGAACTGAAATAGATAATAAAGAACTTTATGGAACAGATGTCAACAATGTTAAATACACTAACAACTCTTCTTTCTAAACTGTTATAATGTTCAGAATTCTAAAAATTGCTGAGTGGAACGCCAATGGCTTACAACAACATGCCCTTGAAATCAAGACATTTATTCAACTATACGACATAGATGTTTGATAATCTTTAAAGCCCCATTTACTGAAAGAAATTACTTCAAAATACATAACTGCTCCACATATTCAACCCTCCATCCTGATGGAACTGGCTACGCTAGCTCAACTATTATCACAAAAAAGTATAAAGCACTTTGAAATAAATAAATACTGCGAGGAGTATTTGCAAGCGACGTCAGTTGTAGTTGAGGATTGGATAGGACCAGTAACTCTCTCACCAGTTTATTGTTCACCACGACATGCCAATAAACAAGAGCATTTTGAGCATTATCTTAGTAGACTGGGTAATCGTTTTATCGTTGACGGTGACTATAATACCACGAATATACCCTGGGGCTCCAGAATAACGATCGCTAATGGCCGCAAACTAATGAAAGCTATAAGCTAAATTTTATCTCCACTGGAGAACAGATTTACTGACCCTCCGATGTCAACAGACTATCAGATCTTCTAGACATCTTCATCATCATCAAAAATATAAGTCTGAATTTCCTTCAAATTAAATCTTGCCTTAACCTTCCTTCATTCCCCAGTTCTAGTCGATTTCGGATCACAAGTATTCCATATAAAAAAACCATTTCTGACTACTAGAAGAACTGATCGGAGCTGTTTTAAAGACAAGGTTGAAGGATTTTTACTTCTAGAAACCTCGTTGCAAACAGAAAAAGATCTATTAAACGCTGTCAAACATTTCAATCAAGTCGTACAACAAGCTTGTTGGTATGCGACTCTAAAGAAGACTGAACATACATGCACAGATAAATGCCTAACTGCAGTCAAGAGACTAATAGCAGAAAAAAGAAGATAAAGGTGACGATGGCAAAATACCAGAGCACCACAACCGACCAACAACTAAACTTAGACAGCTCCTTAAACAACTGAGGTAATTCAACACTACCTGGAAACGTTATCACCTACTGCGGCTACTGACTACTCTTTGTGGCGAGCCACAAGAAAATTAAAACAATCAACCCAACACATTCTACCGCTCCGCAAGGATGACAGAACATGGGCAAGAATTTCTGCTGAAAAAGCGACAGTATTTGCAAAACATCTGGAAAAAGTATTCCAGCCACACCCTTCAAATGCTACTTCTAAAGAAGAAACTAAAACTGGGCAATTTCTAACGGCGCCATTTCAGATGAGCTTACCAAACAAACTTTTTAGAACAAAAGAAACTAGAGCTGTAATCAGAGACCTTAAAAATAATAAGTCGCCGAGTTATGACCTAATCACCAGTAGAGTACTTAAAGAACTACCCGAAAAAGGCTATAAATTCCTAACAAAGCTGTTTAATTCAGTACTCAGACTGGGCTCCTTTCCTGATCAGTGAAAAGTAGCTACTATAATACTCATTTTAAAACCAGGGAAGCTACCTGAAGAGGCCACCTGATATAGACCAATAAGCCTGCTCCCACTGCTTTCAAAGGTGTTTGAAAAACTTCTGTTATTTAAATTAAGACCTATAATCTTGCAAAATAATTTACTACTACAACACCAATTTGGTTTTCGTGTGCAGCGCTCCACGATTGAACAAGTGCATAATAAGTAATGCGCTGGAAACAAAAAAAATACTGCTCTGCTGTGTTCTTGACATTGGCCAGGCCTCTGATAAGGTCTGACATAAAGACTTACTGTTCAAAAAATTAAAAATGATTTACCATCAGATCTGTATCAAATAGTGAAGACATATTTGACTAATAAACATTTTCTAGTCAAAGTACAAGGCGAGTTCATTACCTTATTCCGAATCAATTCTGGAATGCCCCAAGAAAGTGTTTTGGAACCGCTGTTATACTTGCTCTAAACAGCAGACCTACCCACAACCCGACTAACAACCATCGTTACTTATGCTGATGACACAGCCATCTTGTCATTCCATTAAGATCCCATCGTAGCATCCTACCAATTGCAAACTAACCTCAACAAACTGCAATCTTGGTTAAGAAAATGGCGTGTTAAAGCCAATGAAACGAAATCTGCTCAGGTGACCGTCACGTTGAAGCAAGAAACTTGCCCTCTAGTAATTCTTAAGGGACAACTACCCCAATATCTAAGAATGCACTTAGACAGACGTCTCACTTGGATCAACATATTTGGGCCAAACGTAAACAGTTAGGACTTATCTATAGGGAAATATATTGGTTGCTAGGTAAAAATTTAGAGTAATCAACAGTCAACAAATTACTTCTTTACAAAACAATTCTACAACCAATCTGGACGTATAGCTTGCAGCAGCCAACTCTTCCATAGACATCATTAGAATATTTCAAGCTAAAGTGCTACATGAAATAGTGAATGTCCAAAACGAGGTTATAAGTCGCGAATTTGGGATAAGTTTGATCTATGAAATAATCACGAAGTTGAGTGGTAATTATCGCGCCCGGCTCAGTGTACATCCAAAAAATTTAGCCAGCGACCTATTAAATGTTCGTGTAGTGCGACGATTTAAGAGGTTCAAACCCTTGTATTTGCCAAACAGATTTTCCTAAATAATTCCAATTATTAATTACTAAATCCAGCCATCTAATGTTAATTTTAATTTTAGTTTTAGTTAATTAAATTATGTTTATTATATAGGTATATAGTAACCAAACACCTAACAACCTTAGGGTAATTAAGGAAAATTGTTAACGAAGTGCTAGCCCACAAACATTAGCAATATCACAGAATTTACTGAATGCCTGTAAACTGTATGGCAGATTGTAAATAATGAGGAATTAAAAAAATTGCACTTAACAGACAGTTGTATTTTTCTAAGAGGAGTATAATTGTCTTCATGGTAGCTTTTTCTCGTTATCCCAGAAATACGTTGGTAAAAACTGTTTTTTGTCTCGGTAGAATTATGTAATACCAAAAGCGGTATAGGACAGAACCTTAATATCTAAACTTGCTGCACCCTGTCTTATACCATATGATATTATTTAGGCACTTCAATACTGTAACACTTTTGTCAACTTGTTTTTTGATCTCTGCTAGTAAGTTACCTGTGTTGGTTTTGACTCTTAGATAAGAAAAGCTTATCTCTTGTTCAATAATTCTTTCTATTTATATATATCTGCGTATCCAATTTACATGGCACATATTTTTTACTTATTATCACGTTTGTTTACTTATTAAAATTTTTAGATAACTTCTGGCAGCTGAGAAAGAACTGGTTCAATAGACAAATCTAATTTACTAAAATTTCTGTTGCATATTTTATATTCTCTTTTGTATTGTATATTTTATAGAAACTTATTTATAATCACATTAAATAAGAATTTCGTATTGTCTTGTAGTTGCATATTATATAACGCTTTCTCTATGTCTACAGAGTAGATAAATGTTGTTAATCTAACCTTCAAGAGTTTGTCAATGATTTTTCCAATAGTGTTACAAGGTGAACTTTAGCGGATCAAAAAGTATGAACGCAAATTTAAAAATTTATAGCTTCATTTTCATTTTACAAATTTTTATTATAAATCTAGACCTATTCATATTTTAACAATCTGAATAATATGGTTAAAAAATAATATTTCTTAAAAATACAATTTTCTGTAGTTTGTCAGTAGTAGTAAATATGTAAGTTTTAGGGGTTAGATTCTGATTCTCTGTTTAAATTAAACACAAAAAATTTAAATACTCGTCCTTATTGCATGTTCATAAATCTTAAATATTTAGTCCGGAGTAAATAAAGATACGATCCACTATCACTTCAATATAGTTATATTAAGTAGGTTGTTACAAGGGATAAATTTTTTGGATAAAGAAAGCTTACCCTTTATATCACTAACAAGTATTTTTATTTCTAATTACTAACGTCGGTATCACATTGAAATTAACCTACTCATAATATAAATAATATTAATTTGATGGTCATTACTTTATTGTAATTGTAGATAATTTATAATTTATTCAAATTATTAAATTATTTAATTAACATTTGAATTTTGTTTCAATTAATTCAATTTGTCAATTTATTTGCCGATAAAGGTACATAACATTATTTAGTTTCATTTATACTTTGAGGAGAAGTTTCCAACTTATAAGTTTGTTCACTAAAGTGAAATAATGTGATTAATAACATATTTTTTTTTAGTTTTCAATGTTTTTTAATACTTTCGTAGAAAATATAGTTTAAATTACTAAAACAGTTACTTTTGCATCGGCCTTTTGTTCCTTTTCTGTGCATTTTATACGAGTTGCATATCGCAGCTGTGGAGCAATATGAAGTTTTCATTGCATCTAGACTAATGCTCATGCATAAGTGAGTTTTACTTTATTTACCGGATAAGATGGGAGTTAGGAGCACATGTAGCGTGTGAGTGTTGCATTTGCAATAAGCAAATAGAGCAGCAAATCTGTTTTACATTTTATGCGAAGCTGGAACATTCATTCGCAGAATCTATTCGAGTAATTTAAAAAGCATTATAAAACGACGTAATGAGTAAAGCATAAATAAATGCATGATAAATACAATTTAGAGATGGTTAAGAACCTGTTGAACATAATCCGCGTTTTAAAAACCAGAACGAGCGGAAAATGTTGTATATGCACGGGTTACAATTAACAAGAAATATTAAAAGGAGTTTGAGATTCCAACAGCTAAATAATGTGAAATGTTGATGGAATACTTTGGAATAAAAAAATTAAGGCCTATACAACAAGAAAGTTATTTGCTATTCTAATTCAGAGAGAAGTAATGAAAAATCAAATGTTCTGGGTGACAACAACTTATGATTTTCAAAGTGCTTCTAGAGTTATCGATAGCATTAGGACTACTTGTCAGTAACTGAAAAACTTGGGTTCCACGGTCGCGTGACACACAAATCTAACAAATACATACTTAATACCAAACAGCGCTTGAAGTGATGCAAAACTCACCGTTATTTGACTTTGTAACAGTGAAAACAAGTTTTGTGGAATAATAAAGTCCACTAGACGATCTCTTAATCCGATGAACGTGGGTTTGTCGGATGCCAGGGGAACGCTTTTTATTTGAATGTATTGTCCCAACAGTCAAGTTTGGTGACGAAGACATCATGGTTTTGGGTTATTTTTCGTTTGAAGTGAGTCCCTCAGTTTCTGTAATTAGAAGAATGAATGGTGTGATGTATCGTGATATCTTTGACAACTCTGTACTTCCAATCCTCTCTCAAGAGTTCTTATACCAACAGGGTAACTATTTTGCCCACACAGTGAAGGGTACTCTGCTGATAATAAGCGTTAAAAACTATATTGGTCTTCACAGAGCCCCGATCTTAATTCCATCGAACGCTTTTGAGAAGATTTAGAACGCAGATTACGAGCCAGGCCAAATCGTCCACTTTCAGTGGCTCTAGCAGCTCTCATAAAGGACTGAAAAGGCAATTCCTACATAATTACATCAAAAGCTTGTATAAAGTCTTTTCCAGAAGATTGATGTTAAAAACAGATGACACAAATTTTTAATTCTGCAACAGTAAATGTCCGGATGGTTTTGGTCAATTAGTATACCATTTTTATTAAATATATAAATTTTTATCATTGAAATTATAATTATATGGAGTGATAATTTCGGGACATATACACCTTTTTGTAACCAATGGGAAAGGCTAATATATTTAAAGGTGTAATCCGAATATCGTTAATTTTTTGGATATGGATTGAATATATTGGATAGATCCTTCTTTTAGCCTGACAAAAAGTAACTACGTAGAGGTCGTTTTCAGATGACAAAATTCTAGTATAACATAAGATGATTGAGTAATTTTAATTATTAGCGTTCTCTGCTAGGCAAGAAATATTACAAAAAATGTCAGCAGTACAATTAAGACAAAGTACATTATACATACATTTTGAAACAAAATATTTTGTGAAGTATTTAGTACGTTAGCAAGCTATTTTAAATGTCTACGTTTTTAGAATTTCTTTGCAAGGTTCACTAAATTTTTGGGGTAACCAGTTTCCCATGTTTAGGTAAAGTGGCTGATTTTATTAGAGCGCTATCTTGTATAAAGTCTTGACAGATGTCGCCAACACTTTCTAACTTTGTTATTTTCGCTGGCGCTGATACTGTCTTAGGAAGGAAATTACTTCGGTTTTTTAGTTTCGTTTCTGTTAAGGTCTTTATTCATTTTAGGTATTTAATATATATTGTCTCATATTCATTTTTGAGTGTATCAATCTATTTCTTTAAGTAAAGAGATATCTTTTATTATTTGTTAAAAACAAGCATTACTTCTAATTAGTTTTTTTTGCTAGAAATGTTTAGTTAATTGCAAAAAAATGGCAAGGATATAAACAATTAATTATATCTTTAAATTGCTTTATTTTTAATTAAATTGGATAAAATAAATAATCAATAAATTGGCTTAACAAATAACTTGTCATACAGTTGCACTCAAAAAGATTTCACCGATGCATTTTTCATTATAACTTTTTTCAAACTCAAACAACTTTCTTCAAATTTAGAACACACATTCATAAAGATATTTTATCACGACGTAAACGTTTTTAGTTCAAGTTGTGCAAAAATTTCAACAGAATTAGCAGATTTATCGAAATCAACAAAACCGAGTAAATGACACACCATAACAAAACGAATCGTAGCTTCGCAACATCATCCAAGTTAAATAATAAAAATTAACAACATTAATCCAAAAATGCTTAATAACGAGCAGCAAAGCCTTTTGAATCAATAAAAGAGTGTCGATAGCACTGCGGGATTTTCTGTCATTCCTCCGTCAACTGTTCTTAGCCGAATTCTTCGCTTTTTTTTAACAATCTTCTCTCCAATTCCTTCCATAAGTTTACTTTATTACAGTAATCCTCTTTCTGCTGAACTAGTCCTTGACATCTTTGTATATATTTCAGATCCTTCGCCCAAGATTAGATCTCGCAAATAGAAGCATAAGTTTCTCAAAAATATGCAAATAACTTTTTCTGTCCATTATTCCCTCTATCTTGTGCAAGGGATCAACTCCTGCCATACTGAATGCTCCCCACACCATAACTGATCCTTCCACCATGCTTGACTATCGGGATTTGGTAACGAGGGTAAAATTTTGTGCCGGTTGGGCGACAAATATACTTTATGCTGTCACTATCAAACAACATAATCTAAGTTTTACTTCTGACGAGTCCAGTGCAAATGACTGCGCGCAAACTCAAGCCGCGTTTTCCAGTATTTTTCAGTAATTAGTGGCTTGAAGACAGAACGGCATCTATGTAGTCCAGTATCACTTAGACGACGTCTGGGGAGAAATATCGGAGATGTTGAACTCATTTAGCTTGCGAGCTATGTCGACTGCAGTACAACGAGGGTTTTCATGGGACGTCATTGGGATGGTTCTAACGACAGCACGAGGTTTTTTTTTGGTATTATGGACACAGTTTGACGAGAGAGCATTTCAGAATCATTAAGTCCTCTTTAACAGCTTCGTAATAATAGACTTCTGAACATCAAACTGATCCGCTAAGCGTTGATAAGTGAATCCTCGTAGATAACCTTGTTGGGTGGCCTACCTCTCTTCATTTGTTAACCAACAATGCTTACGAGTATCAAAAATTAGCCTAAAATAACAATTAGTAAAAAACCGTACTCAAAACGATAAAAATGCCAGAAAATAAGTGAAAAGTACATTGAATGAAAATAGTTATTTTTATATACATTTCAAAAATTAAACAAATTTTTTTGTTCTGTTGATCGGAATTTGGAAAACCTTGTTTCAATGATAATGAGACCCACGTCAAAATATCTGGCAAATTTCAACCGGATAAGTTAAGTCTGTAAAAAGTTATGATGGAAAAACGCACCCGTGAAATCTTTTTTAGCGCCGCTTATGGTAGTTGCTTTTTAATTTGCTTCGTCTTTAACTCTTACAGATAGATTTTCTATAAATTATTTAAGGAAAAAATTATTGCAACTTTTTTGTATGCATTTAAGTGCCATAAATTAATATACTGTAACATTTTCAGGCGGTGTTCGAGCGACTCGTGGACATAATCTGCGACAAAATGTCCGACAGCCTAGACTCAGACCCAACTCTAGTGAGCGGAGGAGCGAAAGGAACTCGCCTGACGGACGCGCCCCAGGGCCCACAGGCTGCCAACTGCAACTGCTAATAACCTTACACGAACATACAATCACACTGTTTAATGTTCTGAAAGCTCTGACTACTACCTGTTGATATTGACCACGCTTTAAATATTCGCTGGGGAAATTCCGTTTACATATTTGTATCTACTAAAATAGGCGAGTTTTCGGCTTCTTTTCGATGTAACCTAGACTGACTCATTCTGCAGATCCGCTGGGAGGCAGCGCAACCTTGCTCGGCAGAAATAACGAGCGTTTTCGTTTGAATTACGAATGTAAATTTTGTAGAATACAGTACTGTGCTATTGATTGGCAACCTTGACGGGTAAAAAGTCAAATTAATTATTTGTTAATCGACCTTATGCACGTAAGTTACGGTAATGTTTCTTTTCAAAAATGATTTGAGTTCTAATCATTAAAACTTATGATGCATCGGATTTATTTGTCATTTAAATCTAAATGGTTCAAAGCAGCACAATGAGTTTAATTTACAATTATATATGTGTATTTATATAATGCCGTTCAGCTCAATTTACGGCGGCTAAGTGTGGACATCCCGACATTCCTAATGCAACTGTTTAGTGTGATTATAACCATATCTGGCCTATGTTGCTAAAGTATCACTGTTCAAAGACGTTATTCTTGTTTTAGGATGTGTGTTGTAGAATATGGAACTGTAGGAAATTGCTTAAGTAAATACACGTGAACACATGCGATTATATAGTCAGCAAAAGTTAAAAAAAAATACGTAACAGCAAATCAACAGAATAAGTGTGAATTTGTACATATAGGATTTTATGTATAGGCAGTTAAGTTTAGAAAATTTATTTTATTTTTATTACGTTGTTAAAACTTTGTTAATAGTCGCTTTGGTAGGTATATAAGCCTGATGACAACAACGTGACATTTCGTATATTGGAAACATAAGGAATCCATTGTAAAAACTGCGCAAATTGTATTATTTACAGCAGGGATCGTAACGTATTAAATTTTTATGTATATAAGTATAGCCGCTCGCTTCAGTAAATTGCTTCTTAACCGTACCATTTGAACAGCAATCGAGGCTTACGAGAGCTTTTTAATGAAGTGACCTTTTCGTACAACCATCTAGTAACAGAAACTTAGTAATACAATATTTATTAACAGTTCTGTACAATTCTTGGACTATAACTAGCTCTAGCCTAATACGTCTACATGTTCTTAAAATCAGCTGGAATATTGTCAATTATCTTTATTGTTCGTTTACTATTGATGTAAGATGTATAAGGGTTGATGTCCTTTTAGTGTTTTTACTTGACGTTGTAATTTCCGAACAAGCTATTCCTGAACAGATCTATCGAACACTGCATTCTTTAATGTCCAGCTGAGAATCTGTTATACAAATCTGTGCCTCACATATTTACCTTGGAACGACCTTGGTGTGAGCGGAGGGCCAGAGAGGAGAGGTTTTGCTGTAGAAGAGATCGCACATTTAAAACCTTTAAAAATAGACGTTAAATGTTCAGTCGTACAGAGGCGGTTTGACCTTAAGCGGAGCTTTTCTCGAAGGACAAATAACTTATACTTAGTAACGGAGGTTGAACGCCGTTTTGCGGAAGGATAAATCGTACTACAATGTTATTATGTTAATAAATGGAATGTACAATACTAAACATTATTTTGTGAATTAGTGTAAAAATAATAATAAATAGCGCATATGCCAACCTGTCTAGCTTAATGTTCGGCAGATTTTGAATTCGTTGCATTGTCGGCTATGTTGGAACATGCGGTGAAAACAACGTAACTTCCATTTTCTATTTTGGTTTTTTTAAGTTTTGGATATAAAGTGTTCTCTGGATAGCTATTGGAGAAATATATTTAAATATTATGTTAATTATGTTAATAAAAATTACCTGTTTTTCGAGCTTAATAGTTGAATGCTAATCTTGCTAACGTACACTTCCTTGTGGCAAAAGAAAAGGCACAGCTCATTAGGGTTACGGATCCATTTTATTCTAACTTCCACAATTTTGCACAATCTCGGAGGAGAGGCGTAGTAAATAAGTTTGTGAACTTGTCCTACGTTAAATTTGTGATATCGTGCTTCTATGCTAAACACATTGAACCACTATAACCCTAAAGCGTATTTTCTCTTACCTATTTACCTCATAAAGTTTGACGAAGCGTTCACTATGACACCTTTGTCATCTAACATAATTATATCAAAAGTACCTTCTTGATAAGTAGGAACCTTGTCGTTTTTTTCGAAATGTATTGCGATTCTATACGTATTTACTTAAAAACTAAATTGCTATATACTAATAATAAGTATATTGTGGTACTTACAACAGAAAGGTGGCTCCGCGCGTATTTATATAAAAGTTGCGGTTTTTTAAAAACTTGGGAGGGTCTGTTAAACCAAACGTAACGCAATTAGAATTATTTCCATTATCAGTGCATGACGTACAATTTCCCTGTACAATTAAATAGGTTGATTGATAATACTATCAAGTTGTCTTAATCACCTCAACAAATTGTTGATAGTTTCTGCAACCAACTCCGGTAAACTCGCATTGGGCGCTATCTAAGGCCTCTGCGTAGTACTTAAACGAGCGCTTATGACTACAAGCTGGTAATATAACACCTTCCTTTAGCATGTTCCGATCAATTTTTGTAAATGCGGGAAACTCCGCAGATTGGTTGCATTCCGGCTGCTTCTTTGCTCCATTTATATAAAAATCGGCATGGCCCATGGGGGTAAGAGCACCTTGACTTCTGCCTAAGCATTAAAATTACTGATTTTCCAAATTCATCTAGTGTCCCTAAATTCTTACTGTTAAACGCATCCGTATGTAAAACCTCCACATAATTAGCGTCACTCGGATCTAATCTCACAATCGGCGGCATTTCTTCGAAAAATGGACCTGTCGGATCCAAACCTGTTTTATATATTTATGGTTAAGTGGTTTTGGTGCTGTACAAAAATAAACCTGTAATTCTTCCAACGTTAAGGTAAGTTCCGACATAGCCCGCAATATGTGCACCTACCCCGTGACCAATGAGGTGAATGGAATCCCCGTTTTGTGTTTTGCTAGTCTAAAGGTAGCTTTAAAACATTATTTAATGTAAGTAATATAAAAGAAAAACCTTTATTTTGCGGAGAAAAGTTCTAATCTCTAGTGCTACTACCCTGGCATTGGCTATAGCTTGTTCGAAAGGCGGTTCCGCTCCAGCCTCCCAGTCTACCGAAATTACATTTGCTTCTTTTTTGTTTAAAAGAATGGCAGCGGTGTGCTAGAAAGTCAAACAAAGTGTAACTAAGAACATGTTTCACCTTTCTGGTAATTATCAAGAGATTTTGCTGACCCAAAATCAAAATTTTTACTTAATAGAATGCTAACTACACAAATATTACAACGCAGTTTACCTTTATCCAACCAGTTCTCCCATTACTAGTAAAGTCATGTATAAGGAGAATAATTTGTTTATCTTTCTTAAAATTTGTTATAGTATCAAAGTCCCTTCTCAAAACTATTGTCTCGTATAGAAGAGGTTTCTTCAACAAAAATAGTTTACGATATAATTTTATAAAATAACTGTACGCAAACCTTTTCGTCGAAACCTTTGGTTATAAAAATAAACTCGGTTTTAATGGTGTGTCTGTCCAAGGGTTCTAAATTTCTTGGCCTATAATTATTATGAAACCATTCCGAAGTCGTCTCTAAACAGCCTAAGTCCTCAAAACAACTTTTGAAGGCAGCTAAAGTGGACGTGCACTCGACAGGGTTCTTAAGTGGTGTAAACTTATTTACCTGGTGGGTCCCGTTTAGCAATTTCAACATTGTGGTTATTGAACGAATCTACCTCTAACAAGTTGCAAATCGTGCTAAAAGCTAGTATCGCGATAATCATTTACTTAACAGAATTTGACATGCTTAACTGACGTTATCGTCATGTGCATGATAAACGGTAGGTTATTTTAGTTTTGTTTTTGGGAAAATCAAAATTAAAAACAAGTTATGATTGTGAGACAACGTCAATTTGAAGCTTGACGTTACAAGTCTCACCTGTTATAGTTAATTCTGCATATCTAATAAAACAATTAACAAATTTAAATAAACTAAATTTGGAACAAAATCTGTGGTACCATTCTTTTTAACTCATTTCGGAAATGGACTTAATCTGTGGTGCTTTTCTATTAAACCTTCCGGAAGTTCAGTACCCTTGATACACAATATCTTTGTCTGTGTGGCTATATTAACGGCAGCTCTACTACCCATTTTATATTTTGTAACAGTTGCTGTCGCTGGTTCCACTCAGAATGCGCTTTCTTGTCTGATGAAGGGGTCATCGCTTTGGGAAAATCTTCGGTCCCATGAACCTGCCTTGATTGTAAACAAGTGCCTGCATCTCAGGCTTTCGACAACCTAGTCCAATGTCAATATTGTAACAAAACCTTCAAAAAGTCTGGATTAAAAGACATTGCTCTCAAAGTATAAGGAGCAGCTTTTATCGTGGCAAGGTAGTGTCTCTGATTAGGGTAGAATGTCTGGTCCTGAGGATTTAGTCTCAAAGTTGGCCAAGCTTAAGAAGAGTATTCGAATTTTAAGAAGAATTTCTAAAGGTGTCCGAATTATCGCTGCATACCCCCTGTAGGATTCCATAACATATGTGTGTGGCGAAACGATATCTTTTTACAGACCTCTTCATTTACTTCCTTTTTCCATTGCTTTTAAGTGCTTTTAACATACAACGTGAACAACATTAAATCAAAAGCTATTTTATAGTTCAGTCCGCCAGCTACTTTGGAAGAAGAGTTGGAAGCAAGATTTCTGAAGGCGACATTTCCAAAGCTATTCGCCTTTTCTCTTCAGGTGTTTTAGCAACTGAAGACAATGCCGTTTACTTTAATCTGGTTAAAAAGCATCCTTCATAAAATACAGACTATCCACTTCTCCGGGCATAGTACTTTTATTATTCATAATAAAAATGCCTTCTTTAAAAAGAGATCAGCGGAGGTATGGATGGAATTCGGCCACAACACATAATAAATTTTAGGTTTTGTGCCTGGTGATTACGTTTCAAAATTAATCTCATTTTTAACTAGACTATGCAATCTTATGTTGGCCGGTTTATTGTGCTAGAAAGTTCTTCTACTTTGGCAGATTTCCTAAGAAATGTGGTGGTGTACGTCCAGTTCGCAGCTTTCACAGAAGACTCACTTCTAAACTAGTCTGATTAAGGTATTATGAAGATTATTTTCGACCCTACCAGTTAGGATTTGCAACTCGTGGAGGATGCGATGTTGCTGTTCATTCTGTTAGGAATTTCCTAAAGAGTTATTCCGGGTCCAACAAGACGCTCGTAATAGTTGATGTCAAAAACGCCTTGAACGGTTTAAAAAAAAAGATAAGTTATTGGCCGTCTGCCAGAAAATTCGCTCGCTTTATCCCCTCTTCATTCAAGCCTACCAATCTAAATATTTCTTATTTTTTAGGGATAAAACAATTAGTTCTTCTTTAGGAGCTTAACAAGGCGACCCATTTGACCCTTTACTATTTAGCCTTTTGATTCAGCCAACAATCGAGTCCTTACATTCCGAACTGAATGTTTAATATTTGTACGATAGAACTTTAGCAAGAGATCTTGATGTAGCCCTACAAGATTTTAAAAACTGTGATTTATTTTCATAGCTCAGACTACAAATTAACTCCAACAAATGCAAAACCTTATTTTTTGGTGATGTAGTTTTACGGAAGTTTCCCCTGGAATCCACCTTATAGAAGAGGTGTCTTTTCTGGAACTCCAGTTAACGGCAATAGAATAAAACTTTCGATAAAAATATAATTGAGATTAAGAGGCTTATTTCGAGACTACCATCGACGAAATTCCACTTTGCTTTTTATTTTCTTCAGTACTGTATTTTTATTTTTAAGTTGATTTGCCTCTTTCAGACAACTCTACCTGGTCTTGAATATGTTCTCAATATTTCCCTCAACAAAACACAACAAAGCTGAGCTTTCTTTACTATGCGATTCGATGGTCTAGCAATTCGAAAATCCTCAACATTTCAATTCCTGATTTATTGTCCTCATTAAATAGTACTCACAGCCTTGTCAACTCAATTTTTCTTTTTATTAAAACTAGGGTTAGAACCTATTTTACTGAGAAGTTATTGATTTTTCAAAAAATAAAAACGTGAAGTTTTTTCCAGACAATCCTAACGTTCAAAAAAGTGAGATAACATGAATCTTTTAAGGATGCTGTTTTTTTTTACTTTAGATATATTTAGACGAGATTCTATTTTAGGCTCTTAAGCATCAAGAGTCTTCTGCTTGACTAATCGTTCTCTCTACCGTCGGATACCATTCTGGATGACAACTCCTTTCGTCTGGGTTTCAAAATCTGTAAATTCCTATCTTATGTATTTGTAGTATAAAGGTGGAAACTAACGGATATTATGGTCTACGTTGCAAGAGAAATATAAGACATCACTACCGCTATCGCAAAATAAGCGAAGTAATTAAACGCACAATATCTTCTACCGTTGCTCTTTCAGTTTTGGAACCTAATGGTTTAAGTCAAAATGATAGAAAACGCCCCGACGGAATGACCCTTGCTATGGAGTAAAAGGAAAATATTTGGGTTTTTACCCGCTCTAATATAATGGCATCTTCATACCACGATACAGCTTTTAAGAAACCAGGCGTTGTTTCTAAATTGACTGCATCTAAGAAGCCAAGAAAAGTCTCATTGACCAGGGTTACATTTTTATTCCTTTAGACGTTCAAACGTTTTGGATCCTGGTGTGATAAAACTATTTCTGTTCGCATTGACATTGGCATCCGTCTTAAATTTATAACTAGTGATTATTTTTGTTCTTGTTTTTATTTAGTTTAGAAATTCTATTCAGTAGGTCTGTCAGTATTCTGACGACGTTTCCTCCAAATATAAGTTTTTTCTTTTTCTTTAATTATAGGTTTTCTTATTATTAAACATACCAGTAGAGAAATGTGAAATAAAAGCTAATTTATTGTAAACATTTAGTTATGTAATTATCTTTATGTGTTAAATTACTAAAAAATTGATTTATACATATTTTAGGAAAAAAAACTTTAGTGTCATCAGGAGCAGTGGAAAGTAAAAATGCAGATGTCTATTAGTTATATATTTGTCAACAATAAAATGTTAAATTAGCTATACAAATTAGTGATCTATAGTTCTAAAATATCTATTTACACTATTTACAACAAAAAGTTGAACACTTGTTTAAAATATTTTCATAAATTTAATATGCATCTATTTCAATAGTCATAATATACGCATCTCTATGTTATACTTCAATATTATAGTTTTCAACATGGTTACAATATTTGATTTATCAACCTCTAAGTTGTTACGTTCTCTAGAGCTTCGTATAGTTATTTCCAGATTTCATTTATATCGAAAATATTTTAAACAAACGGATAGTATTTATAGTAAGAGAATCACAAATTTGTTGCTGTTTTTATTATATTTTGAGTATTTTCTGTAAGATAATAGTTTTCTGTTCAATTCCAATAGACTTTAAAATATCAACAATAGGATAGAGATGAGGACACTTATGCTAACGAACAGACGGAGATAAAATTTTAAAATTGACTTATAAGTGCTAAAAGATTTCTGGATAGAGCGGAATTAACAGAAAGGATATCTGTACGAAATTTAAAACCTCTGTTGACATTAAACTACCTGATATATTCTCAAGAATAACCGAACCTCATGTCCCTTGCAGGACTCGTTCACAACTTATCTGTTAATTCCGTATTTTGAATTTGTAATAATAACTTTTACGCTAATACGCCTAAAATTATATCTAAAATTAGTTATAATGCTTTTGGAGCCTTAGATTTTTGTTACCATAGCATAAGACTTCGATATCACCATTCTACAATTTGTTCATTGACGCGCTATCGCGGTCAATGTATAATCCTAAAAGTAATTGGCAGTACGTTTTTTTAAAGTACTTTTACGTTTTGATTACAAGTTAAGATTTATAGATCAACGCTACTACAGTTAAAATTTAAAACTGGATATTGTTTGTTTATCGCATTTGTGCGGCCAATTAAATACACAGTCATTCACGGCACAAGAAGAGACTGCTGTCGCAAATTTAAAAGTAAACAAATTACAGAGCTAACGCTAGCACTTCTTCTGTCGTGTACAATCATGCATGTAATCTATTATCAGTTGTACCTTATTTATCTAATCTAACCGAAGGCGCGAGGAAAATCCTCTAAAGACAAAGGCGACTATAACATTTACTGGTCGTTGGTTATCACTCTACAAACTAAGGCATATCGTTCGAATACGCGAGCAAAGGAGCTGCTCACGTATGAACGAACCGCCAAAACAAAAACTACGTGCATATGCAATCGAGTTGCTTAAATAGCGATGCAAAATTCTCAAAAAGTCGACGCTCTCAGAAAATCGTTCATAAAAAAACTGTTGCCGAAGCAGCAGCCAAAACCATCTTTATCCGCTTTTGCTTTTGAAGAGTCTTCAAGGTGGATCGTCCGTCCCTTTATCTCTTATTGCTTTGAGAAGATGGCTCCTCAGCTCGGATTCGGAACTCCTCCAAAGAAGCACCAGCTCGTCTTTTGAAAGTCTGTCTAAAGGCGATCTGCCGTTGGAATTTCTCGGCGAGCAGTTGGGAGGAGGCGGAGCCGGGGGCAAATCGTGCTCCTTGCACCTAGGAGACCGAGATCTAGTTTCTTTAGGCGGATTGCTGTCGAGCGATCTGGAATGCTCCGACAGCTTGTTTCTTCGGGTAGGCTCCTGTTGGGAAGCGCTTCTACTTCCTTCTCCTAGGCTCTGGTGTCGCGTTTTAATCTTTCTCGTAGTCGGCGGCGGCTTCGATGTGTCCTCGACCTGGATTCGAGGCGGGTTCCCAGGCTTTGCGTTACTACTTTGCGACCTTCGCACTGGTAGTTTCAACTTATCAGTTTTAGTAGCTAATGTGGATTGCAGCTGCTCTATTGTCACTTTATTCCTCCGTGCAATTTCTTCATCCGAAAGATTACCCTTCTGTTCGCCGCTTATGCTAGCAGTACCACCCGAAATGTCCTTTTCAACTTCCGAAATGTTTTGAAAGCTTTTAGCCAACTCCTTTGCAGAGCCCGAAGCGCCGGTAACTAAAGCTTGCTCTTTATTTTCAGGTTTGTTCAGTGTTTGATCGCTCTTTCCCCCGGTTAAGCTGTACTGAGGCTGCAGTCTGTGTCGGTTAGCCGTGTCGTTATACTTAGGCAGAGTGGCAAGTTTTCTTCCGATACTTTCAGAATCAGAAAGCTTTCGCGGAAGTTCATTAGACTTAAGGCTGCATTCGGAAACGTTCTCAATGGACAGCACGGGGCTTTTACCGATAGCTTGCTTCCGCTGCTAATTATGTCGAGGTAACTGGATCTCCTGCTGTTAATATCCGGTGGGCTACTACTAAGAAACGAGGACGCATCCTTACTTAACCGCCTTCCAACAACCGTGCTGCGATCGGGTTTTAACATTTGCGTGGAAAACACGCTGTCGGTACTAAATCGGCGTACATTCAAAGCGGTCGAACTTTTCGCTTTGTTTTTGGCACGTGGACTGAATAACTGCTTACTGAAATAAGTGGTGGGCGACTTCACTTTTTGCGGGTTTTCCAATTTAGGGCTTGTCCTTAAGAACGTACGCCGGATGATGCTCGGGCTCAAATTAGCCTTTTTCTCGTCAGGGGATAGTTGGTATTCCGATTCTACTTCGGTAACCGATTCCAAGGGCCGCTCTCTTTCCTCCTGTTGCCTGCGAATTGTGCTTTATATTTAAAGTTAACGCACGTTCTATCTTCTAACGTTCACCACACCTACCTTCTAATTTCTTGAATCATTTCGAAGAACTGCGCTTTACTCCTTCTTCTCCTCCGCTGTTCGTGTTCCTTCTGAAACAATTTAGATCAAAATCGTGTTCGCAAATTTATACCGTACACAAACCCTCTTAACACTTTTTTGGAATAGGCTTGTAATTTGGCCTTGCCGTATGGTATGTACTAATTCTCTTGCAGCGTGGTGGGGAGAAACTAATTCGACACAGTTAATAAATCGGTAAAGCTTCTGCAAATGAAAATTATGTGACACTTAAATTTGCCTTTCAATTATATTCAGCTACCTGACTGAAAAACATGATGTTGCGACTCCTCCAAACAGACCCTTTTGGTTTTTCTCTTAATATAGGCAGAGTATAGCGGAAAAATAGATGCTCGACAAGAAGAATTAGGCAGCCGAGAACCATTCCAACGCCGAGCAGGATAAATACTCCCGTTACGGCAGCAACTCCGAGAGGTTTTGGTTGAGCCAGTGATTCTGTGTCGACACCGATATTTGCT
This sequence comes from Sinelater perroti, assembly GCA_036346155.1. Taxonomy (NCBI): domain Eukaryota; kingdom Metazoa; phylum Arthropoda; class Insecta; order Coleoptera; family Elateridae; genus Sinelater; species Sinelater perroti. The sequence continues at coordinate 9,976,268 of JARFIY010000265.1, forward strand.
TTAAAGCATGGTAAGCCACCATACCATTTTTCTTGCAGGATATCCATATAACCGTTACTGGCATATTTCGATATAATAGCTGATATACTATCCTGAAAATAGTATTAAAGTAATGTAGCAAGCTAAATCTAAAATAGGTACCTTTAACGGAAATCCTTTACTCATACCGACGGCGTAAGTGTCTTGATTTATTGTATCTCCAATCTTCTGTAGTTTACACCCATGATCGGTAGCTCTATAATAGTCTAATATAGGTGTGTCGGCTATTAGTATGTCTAGCGACCCATTTCTAAGCCTTTCTATTCCTTCCTCGACGTTTTCCAGGCGATATCTTTTGATGTGCTCCCATAGAAGTTTATTTGCTCGCTGCACGTAGTATTCTGCCGCAGATGCGCGAGGAGCTCCCACTTTTTGGCTTAATAGCTAAAATACATTTATGTATTATGTTGATGTAATTGCACATTATACGATAAAATTCTCTAATAAAATAACTTACGCTACGATCGTGATAGTTGCTGACTGTGTTGTGGAAAAACAGGCCTGCAATCAAAGCTGCAATGTTAGCAGTGTAGCTTGCAACAAAAATCACAGAAAATCCTCCCCAGACATTAATTAGGAATTTATTCGGCCAGCTTTTCGGTGCTTTGAAGGCGACTAGATGGCCGCACAATAAGCCCCACATGACCCAAAGCGCGGAACTCATGCTGAAGTTCTTCGATCTCTGCCGCCCCCAAGGATTAAGCCCGAAAGGCGATAGCCACTCGTAAATGGCTACTGCGATGGCCGTTATGTTTAAACTTGTAAAAATGGCGATCCAAAGTTCCGGGGAGAACGGCAGTAGAAAGGCCATTAGTGGTATCTCCGACTTCTGCTGCGGCGCTGCGAGAAACGACACTCCGCTGAAAAAGTAAGGTACGCTAAAGTCTATGACCTCACTCCTAGTGCTGGACACGCTGAGGGCAGCGAAGGACATGTGCGCTGCCCCCGAAACCAAGTCTCCGACCACCCCATTCCATTTAACATCTATGTGGTCGTTTAATTCATCCGTGGAAGGTTCTCCTTCGTGTATTTCCTGCTTAAAACGATAACTCAAAAATTGCTTTCCTACGTCTCTCTTATCCTTTCTTTTAAAATGTTTTGTACCGAATAGACCATCTGCTACTATGTACAGTCGAAAATCGAACTCCAATTCATGAGCAATATTTTCTAGAAGATCCATGGAAAAGCCGTAACAGCAATTGGTGCGGTATTTAAACTTCTGAAATGGAAAAAATCGTTCGTCGTCATCGTAGCCTTGGGCAAAGTGACCGAAATGTTTATACTGCTGAAGCGAATAAGATTCCTCTTCTTCTAGTCGCTCTTTCATCTCCATCTCGTTAAAAACTAAAGTTAAATTGTCTTTATCGGAAGTTAAGACTCGATGGCATGGAAGACCTAGCAAATAATAAAAAAAATTATATCTATCAGTAGTATATAATCCGTTTCGTACCTCTAAGGCACTGTCCATCTTCATCTAGTTCACCTTCCATTACAAAAGGAGGTGCGAGAGCGGTGACTACCCTGAATACGCTGCGTGCTCTGGAGGAAACGGCCGCTACCGACAAATCGCCCCCTGGCCAAACAATGGTATCTAGACGGACGGATCTTCCTGCAATTGTTCCTACCCTCTTCCACTTCAAGTTAACTACTTCTGCAAGGCAAACGCCTCTATAAATTGCTGCATTAGATTTTTACAACTCACCTGAATCGTTCCTATTTGTATTATCATCTTCTTTCGTTGTACGTTCAGGAACTAAATTTAAAATTTCAAAATTAGACACTAATGATTTGTCCAGTTTGTCAACGCCATTTTCTTGTGTGTATTTTTTTCCAGCTAGGGCGTCCGCACAAGTAGTTTTCAGTTCTCTTAAAAGAAAAATAACATGTTAATAAAGAATCATAAAAACAAGCTTAATAATACAATAAAACGTTGAATATATAAAAGTGCAACTAGTTATATAACTATTGATTTAATGTTGTAATAAGAATTGCTAACCACAACTACAATATCGTTATTTTATATAGAAAGCTTTGTGGCTTACTTAGAATAGCAAAGATAGAATAGACGTTTAATAGGATGATAGAAAATTATAAAGTGCTCCTTGAATTTTAAATATTATACTGAACACGAACTTTTATTTGTCTGATTGATGATAAAAATAGAAATATATAAACTCAAACTTCCATAATATTTGTAATGTTGACATAAAAGAATGGAACTCGCCTTTTATTTGCAAAAAATAGTTATCAAATACAATATTGAGTGAGCATTCGTTCGTCCGTAAACTTGTAAAATGACAAAGTTCAGGCTTTACGAGATACATCGAAATTGAAGAACTTTGTGAAAGGCATGGCGTGAACATTATTAAACACAAAATAAAGGTATCTTTAATTTAAAAAAGCAGCACTTTTTGGTTTATCTAAAGTAATTTGAAAGTTACAACTTTACATTTTACTCACAACATGCTAGATAATCTACACAATGGTAAAAATATTCGCAACAAATTTAATTTTCTTTCTTGACTTATTGTAATTGTTTTTCGTTGTTTAAAACGTGGTCTATAAAAACTATAGTATCGCAATTCTAAATTTCTTCAATAGAAAATCGTAACAGTACGGCTGGATAGGCAACCCAAGCAACAAATTATTCTACGCAGGGAAATTAAAATACATTTATTTAATCTTTGTTGTCATTTAAAAACATTTCAAAGAGCATGCATTTAATCACTAATCTATATAGATAATATTTATTTATTTGGTAAAAAGTAATATGTATAAATTTAACTAAATTTCAACAAACAACTAAAAATTTTTCTAATTTGTATGATATTATTTGTTATATATTTAATAAAGAAGTTGTCTTCCTCCAAATATTTATATATTTATGCACAAACACTATTAGTTTAAAATCCTCCCTTTCTATTTTAAAAAAATTAAACAAATAGTTAAATTAGGCGGTGAAAAACATAAACGCAAATTTATTTTAAAATAAACATAAACAACACATTAAAGGTAAATGCAAAATTGATAAATAGCAGTAGTGACAATACATTCAAGAAAATTAAAGGAGAACGAGGGCCAATCTTAAGTAAAACAGAAAGATCAATATGCCTTTATCACAGATGCCAAAAACGTATGAAAGCGAAGAGTCATCCACAGAAAATAGCAAAAGGAAAAGATGGGATGAGGCGGAAGATGATAGCGATGTTTGGAAAAAAAGCAAAAAACAGGAAAAACCCCAGTGGAAGATAAAGAAAAGAGCATCTTGGAAAAGATAAATAACATATTGGAAGCTGGGTCCGCTAAAAACCCTTATTGCATTGTTGTAGGACATCCCACCTATGCCAGCTCGCAGATGTGAACTCCGTAGCCCACGGGCTTTCGAATGATGTCTTTAGATCTTTAGGTTCAGTAGTTCTCGAGTTGAAAGTCGCAACGGATAGATAGACGCAGAAAGTTTCACCTGCTTTAAAATATTTTAAAGCATTATTGGCACGTTCTTAATACATTAATCTAAATTTAACATAAGCCTTTAATAATTTGAATAATCTGTATGCATTCTAAGATATCAACACAGCGAACAATGCAAGAAATTTTTATTCTTTATTTTTTATATTGCCTTTTTAAATAAACTTTTTATGCTCTTTGTAATATCCGTGTACAGAGCAGTTTGAGTAAAGCTGAACATTGCAACGAGGCGCCATGTTCAAAGCACTCTGTGTAGAACTGGGTCATTTGTAGATAGGAAATTTAGTTTAATATAATATTGGACATGTTTTTAAACTGTACATGAGGTAATGGTAAGACTCTAACGCTCCGCGTTGAAGCACGGTTTGCGAACGAAGAGGTTAAGGCTCTCTGCCCGGTCGTCGCGCACCATCTCTGATGCGGGCAATGTGACAAGCACTGCGCCTTAGACGACCGCCATTATATTTGAACTATACCTAAATTAAAGTCGTAAATAAATACGTTAGCGTGTGGTGTAAGAAATATAGCGTCTGAGTTGGACCTTAATTCGTTATATACACCACATTTTTGGCGACAAGGATGGGATAAGCTGTGCCCGCGTCGGATTTTGAAAAAAAGAGTAAGGATTTTTATCACCATTTGAATTGAAAGACAACTGTCAGATCAGAGTATAGTAGCTTAATATAAATGTTAGTTATTTCAGCATTTAGGAGTTCCGAGACAGCGTATGATGACTTCGAAACTTAGGTCAAGGTTTTCGACAGTTTCCCAGTCAGCCCAAGGATGTCTTTCCAGTCCTGAAAGCGCATTTTAAGCTCGAATTGAAGGCCTCCGCGAAACGTTTTAGATTCGCCAACCGCCGATAGCAGTAAGGTGAATCAACGTCTGCATGCTTGGCTTCGAAAACTGGCCACTAAGTGCATGTCCACGGACCTCAACGAGCGACTCCGTGGCCAGTTTATCTTCGGCTTGTTTAGCGTAGCAGCACAGAAAGCCTATTTTGGAAAGGACGATGATGTGAAACTGGAAGAAGTGGTGCACTCGCATATGAGCCTGTCAGGCCAATTGAAGGCCCTCACACAGGAGGAGACAGTCTACAAGGACTACCTCCAAGTCCAGAAAATGTTTCAAATTTTCTCCCTCCAAGTTCTCCAACAACAGTTTTATGTTGGAGAGTCAAACGTCATCCTCAGCCAAAGGGCTAGTTCAGGTTTTGTATAAACTGTGGGAAGCGTAAAACAGCAGCAACAAGTTGTAAATAACCATGAGGTCTATCTAGTATAGCCGTCTACTGAGAATCCACTCATCCTGCTGAATGTTGAAGTAAACGGTCATCTCCATCAAATGAAATGCAACCACGGCTGCAGAAAGGGAAGCTCAATGAAAATTGTTGAAAACAACTTAACTGTCGATAATTGTACCCGTTCAAGTACGCCTTTCGTACTTGGGAGAAACTTTCGATGCCATCAGAAAAATGCTGTGAAATATGTTAAAGTACAATGGAGTGGAAATCACACACCGCATTCCAGTGGTACAACACGAGAACTTATTCGGTCGTAATATGATGCGGATATTCAAGCTTCCCCTTACCAATGTTAAGAAGAATAACAGCAGCAGCCTCACACTGGAGTTTCTCTTTAAATAATAACCTGTTCTCATCTACTACTAGCAGATATGACAGATTTAAGTTTTTGAAGAAGCTTGCAGAAATGCAGCAGTCTGGGAGTTATCAGGCGTCTCATATCCAGTGAGCGGGCATCACCAATTGCCGTGGTCTAGAAATCCAATGAGAAAGTCCTAATCACGAGTGATGTCAAGTCAACAATGAACAGTCAAGGGAGTTGTTTTCGTTAATAGTTAGAAGAGACAAGTTTTCCAAGTAGGATGGAGTCAACGCTTATCGTCTACTAAAAGTGGAAAACACCTATAAGAGAGAGGTTTACCGGTACAACGTCCTACCACAAGGCATCGTCTCCTTCCTGGCCATATTCTAGGAATTTATGGATAAAGTCATGGAACTAATTTTAATATCCGGATCCTATATTGACGATAAATTTACGCAGTGGTCAGTCAGTCCGAATTCAACTATTGCTTATCCAAGGGTAAATGTATATTTTTGCAACGGATAATTGAGTATCTGGGATACCTTGAATCCAAGGAAGGGATCCACACTAGTTCAAAGAAAGTTGAAGCTATCCATGCGATCCAGCGTCCAGTGGATGTTTCCGAAGTACGTTAATTTCCCGGATTGATTAATTTTTACGGAAAATTTATGCCGTTTTTATAAAATGTTTTCGAACTCCCCTACGATCTCACACAGAAAGGAGTACACTGAAATTGGTCATTATAGTGCCAATAAGCATTTGAATATGTGAAATTGTTTACCATAATCCAACTATCCCCAATGGAATATCGTAAGTCGTATCTTCCAGTGAAATTTGAATTGCTTTATTCCATCGTTATCCAAAAGAAAAAAATATTCGATAGCGTCCGTTTTTAAAATCCTGTCTGATACGGAAAAGCGCTACTCTCATATTGAAAAAAGGCTTATATGTTATTATCGGAGTCGAGAGTTTATCCTTGTTACGGATCATCGTCCGCTCTTGGTTATCTTCGGAAATAAAAATAACTTGCAACATTATGTCGTTATGTCCTTACAGCACTGGTCGTTGTACTTGTCACAGGTTTGTTGTCATATTGAATATCGTAATACTAAGCATCATGGGAATGTAGATGCGTTGCCTCGTTGTCCAAAGTTGTCGTTCGACCTAAAAATTTTAGAGAAAGAAATTAAATGCAAAGAGCACTTGATCTCAGCGAAGTATCAGGAGCATCAAAACTGACGAACTGTATTCATTATATCTGAGTAAAGAAAAATTATACATTTTATGTAATAATGTGGGATATAAGAACCGAGATTCCTAGTGGACTTTGTCAAAAGTTAGTATTGGAGCTTCATTTTATTTGCAGATGTGTCGTCTGCATGAAGTTTCTCGGTGGTCACAGGTTGACAGTGACATCGAAAACTTGTATAAAAACTGTCAGCAGTGCGGTAAAAATCAAAACAATTCCGTATTTGCTCCTTTTCATTCATGGGGGTTACAGGGCAAATCATAGCAGGAAATCCACATGGATTTTGCAGATCCCTTGCATGAAAATATATGGCTTATTATTGTGGATGCTTATTCCAAGTGGGCAGAAGTATTCAAGAGAAACACCGACACCACAGCAATAACAGTCATCCGTCGCTTGTACAAAGTGATGTGTCATTTTGGAATCCCAGGCCAGAATATCATAGGCAGTGAAACGCAGTTTGTCTCCAGGGAGTTCCAAATTGTTTGCAGAAACAACGGTATTTGCCATACTAGCAGTTTCGCGTACTATTTTCAGTCGGTATGCTTGCAAAAATTTCTAAGCACCAGCCAAAGTAGTTATTGGGCAGCGAGATAAAAGCTCTGGATCCTGTTACTTACCTTGTGGTACGCAACGGTTTTAAGTACAAGCGTCACGTCGATCCAATTTTGAAAGCTTATTCGTTACACCCAAACGCACCTGAAATTGAAGATCCAGGTACGTAGCTTCAACTGAAGGTAAGATTACCCATATCATTACCTCCGCCCAGACAATACCCTCAACGGAGTCATCGCAAACCATGTCGTTCTCCTAATTGAATTGTGTACTGTCTAGTGAAAAATAGTTTTGAAATCCGTGTGCAGAACGCGCTGCGTAAAACTGGGCATTGCATCGAGGAACCGTGCGCAGAGCATGATACATAGAGCTGGGTCATTTGTAAATAGGGAATTTAATTTAGTGTCAAAATGTTTTTTAACTGTACATAGTAATTACAAATTGAAGTCGTAATTAAACACATTACTGTGTGGTGTAAGAAATAAGGCGTTTGTGTTGGATCCTAATTCATGCACACTCATCAGAAAATTATCGTTAGAAATGATTACAAGAAAAGATACAAAAGGAAATGGTTTAAAAATTTGGAGTCCATTTTGTTTACTAGAACGGGTGTAAGTAACCATATATACGAAAGTATCTTAATACTCTGCTAAAAATAAAGCAAAAATTTTCTTTCTTAGGAGCAACTAAATTTTGACTAAGTTCTGTGAGTATAATGTTTTGTTGACATTTTCATGTCAGTACATTTTGCCAAAATGTGTTAAACCTTACAGCACTCTATTTAATAAGATTTACCATTGACAAATTTTAAAAGAGTTGGTTCAAGAGGTCTAGGATAAGTGTTTTACAAAGTTTTTAAATGTATGTCTTAATTAAAAAAAAAATATTTAATTCTATAAAACATTGAGATAATACAAGACATGTCCTGAAAATTAAAAGAGTGGTCCAAGAAAATTCATTTGATTGAAGGTATTTTTATAACACATAATATTTGAGTATCAGTACACCGGCGTCAACCGTTCAGCCATGTGTTGCAGCTCTTGCAGATGTTGCTAATTGGAATCTGTTTCAGAGAACTCGTCACAGAAGCCTACATTCCAAGCTATACAAAAAATTGACACATTTTTTTCGTTTGTCGGCCAAAGCCTTGTAATTTAAAGCACAAACTTTCCACCTCTATAATTCTGTCATGACAACGTAATGTTCGAAGTCTCACTGTATACTATTAACATAACACTCAGATATCGGTTAGAGTTCAAAACCACTTTTATCTTAGCGACCTTTTTCAACCTTTTTGGGATCGATGGGCATATTGCATGTTGTTTATCCTTGACGTCCTGTCTTACTTTTTTGAACGATTTGTTCCACTTAAATACTCCTGCTTCCGACAAAGTATTCTTTTCATGGGCTTTCTCTATCATAGTAAGTACATCGGAGATATTTTAATGCGAGACGCGATCTTCAAACAACTATCCATTTTGCAAGCGATCCGATATATATATATATTAAAGGTTTCACTGACTTTCCTATAAACTGTCAGGTTTTCCGACCTTTCAGATTAGACCAAGATAATCAGTTCTGTTACTTTCTGGGCGTATCTTATATATAATATGCCATCTAGTTTTTCATTTTCAACTTTATAAAATAAGATGTATACTAAAGAAAAATCCTTGCATTGAGAAATCTCGTTGAATTTATTAGATATTAACCACTATTGAAAAAAATTTTGTAATAGAATTATTAGTAAAATATTATGGTGTAATGCATATTTAAATATATTGAGTTTAAATACCTGAAATCGACCAGGGGTTTTCAAAACACTTTTAGTGACTATTGATGAGATGTGGAGTTCGAAATTTTTCTACAACCCTAAAAGTCGCATATTTTGATTTTCTTACACTTTTTTAGAAGATTTAACTCCTAGTACTGAAAAAGACTATGACCAGACAAAGGTATTTCTAAAGTTATAAACAACTTTTTAACAATGGTTTTAAATCAAATTTGTTTTGTTTTTAATGCCCAAATAAGAAATAAAAATATTCAAAAGTAAACCTTGGAACTAATAATTGTAACTGCAATTAATATAGCATAAATTGCTATTGGCATAAAAGCTGAATCATTCAAAGCCGCCGCTTATAAATTACACAAACTTTAATTATGCACTGGAATATGACATCCACAATTGGATTACTTTGATTTTGCGTCAGGCAAACGGATGAGTAGCTGAACTGGAGCTATACGTCATTATCAAACCAATTACCTGAACAAATTTCGCGGCTGCAAGGCATTTCCGTTAATCACCGGCATTGAGTCGAATCACAACCCCGACGGGCGCTTTAATGCGCATGCATTAAAAGTATTTGCACCGCCACGACCTTTTTGCACAATAAGTTCCCGAAACTTCCATACAAAATTTCAATTGGCAAATGGGTGTCGCGAGTAGGCCTATTTACGAGTGAACGTGTTAGAGAACATAAGCCGAATCGACGCGGACAGGCATCTTTCGGGACAAAAATAAAACGCAAGATATGAGTTTTACCCTGTAATAAAACCGCGATATAAATGGGGCGAAATAACTTTTTTCGGCCGCTGATGCGCCCTCTCCTTTATGCTCGCTTACTTCTCCCGAAAAACCGTCATTACAAGCAGCGGTACTGATAAAGTATTACTGGAACATTCTTAAATCCCGTGAAGAATGTCCCCATAATGGCCAAGAAACCACCACTGATCCGAGTTGTATTACTAGACTATAAAAAGAGGAAAATGAACATTAGCTTTCACACAGTCGTGGAAACATACAAGTCCGTTTCTAACGTTTATTCGAATGAGGTGAAGAGCTACTAAAACAATTATATGCCCATTGCAGACTATTGCGTAGACAGTGGCGTATACGCAAACGTTGTTATCTAGGCCTAAATTAGCAGAATCCCTAATTGCATCGTTCGCAATGAGGGCCATCGTTGTTGTATAATTGAATACACTGTCAGCAAAATTTTGTCCTCAGCTAACCTTCTGCCATTAGCCTGGCATTAATAATTTAACCTGTTTGGCTTATTACACATTTCTGGTGCCACAGTCCGTTGGCATGCTTTTATAAATAATAAAAGGCCCTCCGGAGGACGTGTTTATATACAGAGAAGCATTTTCGTCTATTCTTCTTTGTAATGCCCTCAATAGCAGTCACAATTAGATTTGTCGCCAGAAACAAAATGTATTTCTTGCAGCACAAGCGCCTCTATTTAATTATTCCGAGTTAATTACTGGTCAGAATTAACTTTTCATTGTGTTGTGTATAATTTAGGACTTTATTAAAGTAATATTAGATTTCTAAAGCCTTGTTAAGTAAGTAAACAAAACGAGAAACTTTTGGAAACCCGTACATTACATTTTACAAATACAGTAATAATTTTTATTATTGTAATGCTGATATTTAAATTACTGCAAGTCAAGAATTATGAATATACAATTTGAAATTGCACTTAAATATTATTTAATCTTAAAATAAGATGAATTACGCGCTTTAGGAGTTTTAGGGTTGAATAATTAAATTAGTTAACTAATTTTTATAAATATTACAGAAGTATCATTTTTGTAAATTAATATCTATTTTTTTAATAAATTCCAATTGCAGTTTTTTATGGTTTAAAATTTAAAATTATTTTAAAAATCTGGTGTGAACATCACACGACTTTCCTTGTCCTATTATTTGGGTAATTCAGGCAAAAATCCTGGGCTTCAATTTTGTTTTCGAGTTCCTATTTTACCAACTTTTACTTTAAATTCATGTTTAGCTCGTGATAACAAATCATTTTCATTCTCATGAATTTTTTGTATCTTCAACCGTTTAGATTCGCGACCGCTTTGCGACCTGATTTTGCTACCTTGCGATCAAACGGCTCAGCCGATTTTTACCAATAGTTTCGCACTGCGTACCAAATTTCAAGACCGTAGCTCTTACGATTCTCGAGATATCCTGTTTACTGACAAACAGACAGGCAGGCAGAGAGACACACACGCACACGAACCAATGGCCCAAACCAACTTTTTTGGTATCCTGTGGCTATAAATCGTCCGGAAATGTGAAAAACTGGGTAGATCAAATTTCCCCCGATTACATTACTTTCCTTATTATAGGATAAGGAAAGTAAAAAATTTGAACAAGATTTTCCAATTAATATTCTTTATTAAAATTTGTTGTTATATTACTGGAAAGCTACTTAAAATGAAAACAAATTACTTAACAAGTATTGTGGTTTTTTTATTTATACAGATAATTTACAATTTACTCCATAATATAATAATAAGTATTTAGCAAATGGGTTGTGCATGTTGCTATGTGAGGGTCCTCACCCATTGACAATATCCTTGGAGTTGTATTGGCGGAGTTGAAGTTCATTCAAGTCAAGTCAATGAGCCACTGCTTCTTGAGCCTTCTTAGTAGCGATTTAATCAACTGCTCTACGAGGCTATTTTTTTCTTTTTCTTCTTCTTTACCGTATGCCCTTGTGCCTTAAAGCGTGGGGCCGGTTGCCTCGATCCACTTCTTCCAGTCTTTCCGATTTCGAGGCCAACCTATTCATTTCTCTTTCCTCCACTCCCCTTTCTCTTGCTATTCTGTTTAGTCTTTTTATCCATTTTCTTCTAGGCCTGCTCGTCCTCTTTTCCTCCCCGGTCTTGCTTCGAGTACTTGTTTGGGAATTCTTTCTGCATCCATTCTAAGCACATGTCCGTAACAACCCACCTGTCTGTTCTTTATTTTTCAATTTAGGGGTATTTGCTCCACTTGCTTTTGATTTTGGTGTGTCTTACTCTATCTCTTCTTGTTTTGTTGACCATTTTTCTTAAAAAAATTATTTTTGCTGTTTGTATGCGGATTTTGTGTTTCTCCACCATAGTCTAGCTTTCTGATCTATATTTTAGAATAGGTACATATACTGCATTACATATCTGGGGTTTTGTTTTATTTTAAATTTTTTTCCCATTATGGTATTGTTCATTTGGTAATAGGCGTTGATTATTTTCTTAATTCCCGTGTGGGGTTGCTAGTCCCCCATCGGGCGCCTCCCCAGGTGGCGGATAGGGGAAAGCTCATCAGATATGGTGGGTACCGGGGAAATCAAATATCCGGGGCAGACCAAAACTAGCTGACATGAGGGAGCAGTAGTGTCAGTACTTACTTAGGGTGGAGAAGAAGATCTTCGGTAAAGCCTAATATTAGATAGACAAAGGCGAAAATTACATATTAAATTTGACCGGTTCTGTTACTGCGATGAGGAAGTCAACGGGAAACCACCTCATTAATTGCATTGACACTGTCAATGTTCCCTAGTAAAATCAATTATGGCGAAAGTTTCAAAGAGAATGGGCCTCGGTTCCCGGCAGCCCTTCGATGGGCAGAGGCTGCTAAGAATCCCCGGGCGGAAAATTAATATTTGTACATGGAATGTAAAAACATTACATGAAGCTGGAAAAGTACATAACGCCATACAGGAAATGAATCGATTATCAGTCGATATTTTAGGCATCAGTGAAATGCGTTGGCCTGGATCAGGACAAATTAAAGTTGCAGAACATACTATATACTATTCAGGCAACGATAACGGTCAACACCATAACGGCGTCGGAATTATAGTCTCAAAGGGTATAAGCCCATGTGTCGAAAACGAGAGAGGTGATAGACTCAACATCTTCGCACAAGAGCATCAATTAGTAATTACAAACACCTTCTTTAAATTCCCGGCCAGAAGGTTATATACTTGGATATCTCCATTAGATAAACCCGACCATATAGTAAGAAATCAGATAGATTACATGCTAGTAGGTCAAAGATTTAGGAACTCTATAAAATAAGTTAAAACATACCCTAGTGCGGACATAAGGTCTGATCACGTCCCATTATTAGCTAAAATGTGCATAAAACTGAAGAAAGTTATAAAAAGTAGAACGACAAAAAAATATGACTTAAATCAGCTAAAGAACCAAAATATCAAATTACAAGTGGAAGAACAATTAAAAGGTTTTCTAAAATACTCTGCAACAGACAACGTTGATGCGGAATTAACAAAATTCAAGACAAAACTAGAAGAAGTAAGTAATGAGTATCTAAAAGCAACTAAATCAAAAAAACAAGCATGGATGACGGACGAGATTTTAGAAATGATGGAAGAAAGAAGAAGAAATAAGAATGGAGATATAAAAACTTATAATACCTTTCACAACAACATTAAGAAAGCTATAAGGGCTGCTAAAAAACTTGGTTAAAAGAACAATGTGCTGAAATTAAGTCACTAGAAAGAAAACATGACAATTTTAACATGTACAGAAAAGTTAAAGATGCCGCAGGACTTTTTAAGTCCAAAACAACAGGTTGCATGAGAGATGATGCAGGAAATGTCATTGTAGACAAAATAACAAGACTAGAAGTATGGAAGGAATACGTTAAAGAACTTTTTGATGATAAACAGCGAAAAGTCATAAAATCAGAGCCATGCGCCACGGGCCCGGACATTATGAAAGATGAAGTGCGGGCAGTGATAAAACAAATGAAAGTAGGTAAAACAGCAGGCCCGGATGGAATTCATTAAGAATTTTGTAAATTATTAGATGACGATGCAATAAACTGGTTAACTAGTATATATAATTACATTTATGATACGGGTCAAATACCGAAAGAGTGGCTTAAATCCACCTTTATTGCTATACCAAAAAAATCTAGTGCCAAAAGTTGTAGCGACTACCGATTGATTAGTCTCATGAGCCACCTACTAAATATGTTTTTGAAAATAATACATAAACGCATCTTCAGACTTTGTGAAGAACAATTGATCCAAACCCAATTTGGATTTCGTAATGCCCTAGGCACAAGAGAAGAGCTATTTGCTCTACAAGTATTATTTCAATGTTGCAGAGATGTTAACATTGATATCTATACATGCTTTATAGATTATCATAAAGCATTTGACAGCGTTAAACATGACAAACTCATACAAATACTGAAAAACACTGGTATTGACGACAAAGATCTTCGAATTATAATTAATTTGTATTGGAATCAATCTGCAAACATCAAAATTGAAGGAGAGCTGTCAGATGATGTAGAAATAAGACGCGGAGTGAGACAAGGTTGTATTCTATCGCCCTTGCTGTTCAACGTCTACTCGGAACAAATATTTAACGAAGCTTTGCAAGATGCGACAGAAGGCATTTCAGTAAACGGAGTAAAGTTGGATAACATAAGGTACGCGGACGACACAGTCATATTCGCGGACAATTTAAAAGGCTTGCAAGATATTATGACTAACATCATGACTATCAGTCAACAGTACGGGTTAAAGTTAAATGCAAAGAAAACTAAATATATGGTTATAAGTAAAAACAATATTCCACCTGAACCCTTAATAATAAACGGCGAAAAGATTGAAAGACTAAAATCAATTATCTATCTAGGCACTTCAGTCAATGATCAGTGGGATCATTCAGTAGAGATCAAGTGTAGAATAGAAAAAGCCAGAAGCTCATATATTAGAATGCAAAAACTATTCAAAAACCGAGATTTAAATATCGAGATAAAAATAAGACTGTTAAGGTGTTACGTATTCTCAGTCTTGTTATACGGAGTAGAGTCCTGGACGTTGACTGCAGCTACAATGAAAAAGTTAGAGGCATTCGAAATGTGGCTATATAGACGTTTATTGAGAATACCATGGGTTGATCATGTGACAAATGTGGAAGTTTTACGCAGTTAACAAAACAACTGAAGTAATAAATACAGTTCAAATCAGGAAGTTACAATATCTTGGACACATTAGCAGAAATGAAGAACGTTACGGCTTACTTCAACAAATACTTCAAGGCAAAGTAGAAGGAAAGCGGGGACCTGGAAGACCACGCATTTCATGGCTCAAAAACTTAAGATCTTGGTTTTCGATGACGACCACTGGACTTTTTCGAGCAGCTGTTAATAAAATAAAAATCGCCACATTGATCGCAAACATCCGAAACGGATAGCACTTGGGATGATTGTACCTAAGTATTCATACTGTTCTGTTACTTCTAGTACTGCTTCCTTGCAGCGAATTCTAATGTCCTTTTCGTGTTCTTTGTTTCTTATTCTCATTATATTACTTTTCGATATATTTATCCCTATCCCTTTCGCCTCTATTTGTTGGGTCCACACGTTTATCGCTTCTTGTATTTTTGTTGAGAGTCTGTTATTATGGGGATATTATATGCATATATCAGTGCTCGTATGTATATCGGTGCTAGATTCCTGTACCTGACTATGGTCTTTCTTGTAAGTTGTTTACGTCTTTTTATAATGCTGTTAATCAGTGTATTAAAGAGTAGAGGACTTAGACTATTGCCCTGTTTTACGCCCAGTTCCATGTCAAATAATTCTAAATATTCTCCACCTATTCGTACCCTCCTATATATTTCTTTGTATAGATTTTTAATAGCTGCTTTGAGATTTAATGTGACTTCTAATTCGTCGAGGGATCTCCAAAGGTTATTTTCATTTTATTCTTTCTTTCACAAGTGAAATATTAAAGTCATCATATATAGTCTGATTACTTGCGCCTGGAATCTTAGCGGGATCAGTACGCCAGTAAGTAGGTTTACTCGTAGAGAAATTTATGTATTGGCTTTCTTTTGTTGCACGTATTAAGTTGTGTATTTTAGTAAGAGTTATTCGGAATCTCCAGTGAGTGTTTTTCGCATTCGAATCACCTTTGGCAATACATTTTTGATCTAATGTTAGGAAGAACTCTTTATATTGTTTTGTTGTTATAATATGACGTGGAGAACAATAGATGGCAGTAACAGCAAATGACGAAGGTAGGACTTTAAATTTTCTGCTAGTAATTTGAATTGGTATTGTTCGATACTTTGGCAATTCAAAGTGTAAAATCCCATTGCAGATAAAAACTACAGAACCCCCGTGAGCGGTCCCGTGGGTGTGGCAGGTATAGTATATTGCATAGTTTAAGAATTGGGTTTTCTTCTGCCAGTAAAGTGTATTTTAGAGATAAGCATGATATCTATTTTATTAAAGCTGTAGAATGTTGTTAATTCATGTGATTAGTAAAATAATTATTATTCCATGTTGTAATTATTGCGTATTTAGTTGTGCTTATAGTTATATGACAATAGTATTTAGTAAATTTAATATCGTACTATTTTGTTGCATTATTCGCATGATCATAGTTTTAAATTCAGATAGTAATGAGATAGAGTTGAAGTCGTGTTAGTTGTATTATTTATTATCTTTCTCTGATACCACATTTGCGCACGTTCTGGTTTGTGCATTTAGTAATTCATATTTCTTATTGTTTGTGTTACGTTGTAGCATATTGAAAAATTTATTCCTTGTGTTTATTAAATTCTGATAGACCTTACAGTCTTTGTAGCTAGCCGGGTGGGCGCCTTCACAAAGAGCACATTTTGTTGGAGTTCGCTTTGGTTTTGATTACGTAGCAGAATTGTGTTGTGCACATTTCACACAAGCGAACGGCCTGAATTACAGCATGTTTTTTTCTAGGAGATTTTACTTTTATTTTGGTTCCACATACGAATTTTAGTTCACTGATTTTATGATTATTTATCTTGCTTTCTAACTCCATCTAAAATAGCGATAAGGAGTCTCTACTTATTCTGTGTCTTATATTTAATATGTTACGGACTTCATGTCCTGCTGCAATTAAATCTTCTTTTATGTCGTCAGTGCAATTGAGTGGTGTAGATTTCCAGTTACAACTCCAAAATCTCAATTTTTGTTCAGCTGGTACGTATAATAAATTATGTTTTCGTTTCTTAAATGTCTTGTTAACTTTCCGAACTATGAGCGTTGACTTTAATCGTATTGTTTGCCTGTGTTGGACTAATATGTTTCTTTTTAGGTGACTAGTGAAAGATTATCTAGCAGACCTTTAAAATTAGTTACACTGTAAATAAATATTGGCGATAGTTTAAACGCATCATTATGTTCCGGTACATTGATGTCGATTAGGATTTCGTATCTGTTACTACTGTTGTTATAGGTAGCTGATGTAGTTCAATTGAAAGAATTTCAAATAAACAGATTTTTTTAACTACTTGCCAATTACATGGTGTTTTTTATATGTCTTCTACATTGTCATTAGTTGATTGAGGGCCTGGTGAGTGGGTTGACAAATACTTGATAATATTTAACGGACAGATATCAACAATTGTTGTGATGGATAAATAGTTATGTAAAAAGTATAATTGCTTGTTGGATTAATTCATTTTAAGCTGTTTGTGGAATAATTAATCATTTATCGATTACTGTATGATTGAGCAGATTTTGAAATAGAGTCTATTAAAAGTTACCAAGATCAAAGGTTTACTTGGTGACCACGCGGCAACTTCAAGTGTTTAATTGTGCACTTGCACTTATGCACACAGAACGGCAATATGCGTTCAAAATTTAAAATAAAATTTAAAAATTGGCAAATAAATACACCTGACCTTAACAAAACTGCCGTTTTGTCGCTGCCATAGAACAGATATAGATAGCCTTATAATACGTTTACAAGTTTTGGAGTGAAAATGATTTGATGATTAGATAAGGCTATATAATATAAAATATGTTAGAAGTTAGAAATACGTTCTAGGATATTGTCAAATAGATGTCAAAGCGTTCATAACCCTAAATTTAATGAATGCTGAAGTTAATATAAGAGACCAAAGACCAAAGAGAAACAAGACTCCAAAACTAATTTGAATTAAACATTTCAGAAAAGATTGAATTTCAATCATCGTAAAATCTAAAAGAGCGGTTGGGGAAGATATATGTAAAAGCCACATAAAATTACAAAGGCTTTAAAGAGATAAACACAAACAAGTCTGATAATAGATAAGAAAGATTCTAAATAACTAGTCAAAAGGAATATTCTCTTATACAAAAAAAAAACTAAAATCTTACTCTTGATATAGCTCATGTACCATCTCTATAGAAAATAAAGTAATTCAACAAAAAAAAAAAACATATCGACCAAGGTTACTAAAACGCTTGTCAAAGTGTAAATAATAACTAAAAGCAAAAATATGAAAATACAAATAAAACTTAATAGTAAATATTGGACTACTTATTACAGATAACGTTTGCTTCGAAATCTAAGTAATCAGTGACATCAAGAGCATCGTATAGATTTTAAAGATCTTAAAACTGAAAGAAAATAAGCATCATTGAAAGTAAACACAAAAATTTAAAAATTTGCATAATTGAAGACGGTGATAACATAAAACATGAGATTTTAAAGGAGGGTCTATAAGATTAGCACAATAAGGAATTTCTTGTAGCTCACACTAAAAATGTTAAAATTCGCTTTTGTTGTGCTACATTTTTACTGACCGAAAATTCGGTAGCACACACTGTGCTCTATAAGAACATCAGAACTACTTTTGACAATAAACATGATGCTCTTAATGCGAAATATTAGTTAGCAATAAGACCAAAATAGAAATGTATGGGAAGGCCGCATGCATATCGACTTTATGTAAATAGCCAAATAATTGCTACGGACGCGGGCAATGTTTTCGCAAATTTACGATTACTTTTTTTCTGTCAGTACGGTAAGAGAAAAAGAAATGGTTATATATTTTAAGGTCCAATCGACATATACTCACGATAAAAAAATTATGTATTTATAGCGCACGTCACAAAATTTTTAAATTATATTTTTGTGTGCTTAGAAGGTTAAATGCGTTTGTGGCTATCAATAACGCGGTTAATTTAATTTATTGGGACGAGAGACTTGTAAATGCATCGTATGGCGTTGTGAAGGAGATGACCAAAAATGAATGTTTTGTGAATATGCTCATAAAAAATCTCAAACACCACCTGGAAGATAATTTTGTGGAGATTGTGACTTTAGGTGACATGTGCGCGTGTCAATTTAAGAATCAGGCACGTAGTCAGGAGAGTTAAGAGAATTAATTCACTTTAACATCATATCGACCGACAAAGTGTTTGGGCAATCGTTTGGTAATTTACCAGTCACAATGCTAGGTTGTTTTAATGTTGATGCAGACAAAGGCTGAACTAGTTGACGCGATAGCATATGTTTTGGTTATGGCCAAAGCATATAACGTACCAGAAAATATTAGCAAGAAAATGAAGACACCAATTGGAATAAAAATGTTGATTTTTGTCACCTGCCAGGTGATCGAAAGGAAATCAGTGTATAAAGATCTTCGTTGTGAAGATAAGTTCTTATGATGATTGCGTTGCCAGATATATAGCTCGCTTCTTGATTAAGGCATGTTTGCAAAAGTGCATATTAGTAGCAAAAGAAACTCTTGCGTCAGTTGAGCAGTTGTATTCTATGCGTGTGTTGTTATACATCGGGCGACCAACGACTATATGTAAAAATAACCTCCTTCCATAATAACTTAAAGAACAACCAGATGAATTTAATAATGATGGTAGAAAAGTTTGTACGGCTTCAATTAAGCGCTACTTATTTTCCGCAAAAGATAGATGGCGTATTAAATAAATTCTGGATTAAGCCATCAGGGGTTGCTCCGTGTTTGTACGCCAACGAAGACAATTTGGCTTTGTATCTGAATGAAGACTTTGCGCTTAGCCGTAATTCAACGAGCGTATTTAAATTAATTAAGCTGCTAAAATTTTAGTTGGCCATCTCTTATCTTGGTCTGGATTACGATCGACCACACAAAATGTCTTCGATAAATTTGGTATCAGCGATTGCACCAACGTCGCGGTGCTGGCTAACCCAAATGTTGTGATTTAAGTAAATATGAAGAGAATGGACTCTCTAGAGACGTGATTAACGCGCCTTATCGTCAGGCCGTTAGTTCTCTTTTGTATTTTCTCATCGGCACGCGACCTGACTTGACTTATTTGGTTAGCCAGCTGTTGTAATTTTTAAAACAGTCATTACCCCCAAATTGGAACACTGTGAAAGCCGGCTTCTAATATTTAAAAAAAATGTTTAGACATCGGCGTTCGACCAATCACCGATTCATTTTATTTGGGTTTTAAAATAGAGTCGACCGTCTTGTGGCTTCTTCTGTAAGCGTTTTATTTAATTAAAAATAGTTTCGGTGTTTTGGTTCCTCTGCGCGGCGACGTCGCTATAAAAGCAGAGCTGTTACGGCCGTTTTGGTGTAGCCATAATGGTTTTGGAAACGTTCGACCGGCTTTAATTTTTCCGTGTGTACGAAACCGTTTTGACTGATAGGTCGCCGGCGTATTTGATTGGTAGCAGAAGTTTTCACATCCCGGAGGTCGTTTGTTGTAGGCCGATTGCGTGAACGGGAGTCGATATTTCCGACGGAGAAACTCGGTCCGCTTTCTTTTGTGCTTGGCCCGGCAAGGAAAATAGAAAACTTTGTTTTAAACCTCGGCACGACCAGCTGAAGGAACCACATCAGGAAAGACACTTCTAATCGGCCCCGCAGCGAAGATGGGGTAACTTGTCCTTTTCTCCGGGCACACCGTTTTCTCCTATTCCTCTATTCCCCTGATTACCACACCGGAGAGCCGATTTCTGCAGCACAGCGTCCGCATCCACGGTGAGTGTCTTCTAGCTTTTGGCCTTTTGATTGAAATTCCTTTTGTTTGAAATTAAAACTACGATACAGTCCGCTTAAACCTGAACAATCGGTGTAACTTGCAGTGGGAGTAGTCAAACGATTAACCAATTTTTCGTTTATCCGAATGCCTTCAGAGTGAAAAGCGATCTGCACTCAACCAGCGAAGCGATCTTAATTGTGGTCGGCTGTGCTCCGCGAAATATCTGGCCACGTTTATGCCCGATATTGGACGGTACAAAGCGAGGTATTGTCATTATACATCGATAATGCAGTAGCCAAATAATTTATTATCAATCAACGCTTGATGCATATCGATATTAAGTATCATTTTACTAAGGATTGCTTTGTGGCTAATAACATCAATATCAAGAACAACGCAAACGAAGAATACTTAGGGTATAATTCCACAAAGCCGCTCAAGTTAAAGTCTTGCCCAGCAAAGATTTAATTAATTTTAAATATTTTGATTTTGTTCTGTTTATATTTTTTCTATTTCGTAATGTTTAATTTTGAATAGTTTTTGTAGTGTTTGCTCTCGAAAATTTATAATCGATTTAGTTAATTTTATAGTTGTACCACAGCTAGTGAGTGTTGGATGTATGTTAGTATTCATATGTTAGATTTCATATACTTTAAAATCAATATTAATTTTAGGCATTTCCTTTACTGGTAACACTATTTAATCATCTACATAATGTTTTAGCTGTTACTATAAAATTCTGTAATATTTGTCTTAGTAACATTTTATCTTTTCCAATTACTAGTTAAGTTATACATAATACATTACAATTTAATATTTCAGTTTGTTTTATATTTAAATAACAGTCAGGAGCATTTTTTCTGTCAAATTAAATTATTACGTTTCTATATGTGTGCATTACCAACAGTTTCTTTTGGTTACAATGCATTGTATTTCATTTATTTATAATTTTTGCAAATTCACAAAAATCAAGTTAATATATGTATAATTTTAAATTGGACGTTTTCTGTTTCTTAGTGAGCTTTACTTCTCTTTGAACACATTTTGTAAGTTTTATTAAAAGGAAGTTTTAACTATAGATTTATTTATTTAATATATTTTTCTACTATACTTTAATGATAATATATGTTAGCATACCTTATTTTTAAGTAATAGTTTTAAATTATTTTGTCGTCATTTTCTGCTTAGTATGAAATATACACTAAAATACTTTGCTCGGCCAATTTTTCACCGTTATTGTTTTTTAGTTATTTTTTTAATAATTTCTATATTGTAATAGTTTTTCTTTTTTGGTATATATTGATGAAATATGAAAAAGTATTCTTTGATAATTTGTTTTAAATTAGTTCTTGTAGTTTCTTTTTCAACTAATTAGAAGTGCCTAGAAAATATCAATTAATAAGTTTACAAGGACAATATAACATTTATTTAATTGCTGTATATAATGTCAGCAATTATTTAAGTTTATTGATAATACAGCCAGAAACTTAACTAATACAGGGTTACTACAAATCATCGGGTTTTAAAAATATATATTTTACAAAGCATTACAGATATAATATTAAATAATTCATAATGAAAGGAAGAATAATTGGCCAACTTTTTATTTATACTATCACTGATGTTCTATGAAAACTCACGCCGCACGACGTACATCTAAATAATAGTGAAGTTGGATCCACGCGGTAGTGTGTCGCCGTTGATGCTTCTTACATCAGCAGTAATGCGGTCCCAAAGTTTATTCAATGTTGGCATTGGTGGCAAAAATTGGTGAAAAAAATGCAAACCGTAAGATTAAAAGACTGGGAGGCCAGCCGAACAGTACCATGTCTTCTCTAGCACATCGCCCAATCTTTCTCATTTAGATAGTCACTCACTTCAGAATACCAATGAGGAGCTCCACCTTGTTAGAATATGAAGTTATTGAAATCTTCTGCAAGTGGCGGAAACAGCTATAGTTACAACATAGCTAGGTATGTTGTACCCATTGCAGCCTTTTTACTGAACAAAGAGGATTCATACATTTTTATTTTGGAGATTGCACAAAAAATATTGAATTCTGGTGAATTTATTTATAATCCAATTGAGGATTCTTCATCCCCTAACACGCAAAGAGTGTGACGATTCACCTTTCCAGTTACATTAAATGTCGTGTCCTCGCTTTCTGCTGTACTGTCGGTATTTTGAAAATTGGGTCCTTGCTACCACCTGAACGTTTAAAGCAAGTTTGTAATCCCGTATTTTAAACTTAGGTATCATTTAATGTTCTTCTGCAATATTTTGTGAAATGTACCTTTTTAAAGCTTAATGATCCTTTTGCTGTAATTCTGTATTTATCTTTAGAGCGATAAATTTCATTATTTATGTGTATTTACTAGGGATATAGTGAGTAATAAACTTGTAAGCTACTAATTTTAAATGACCCTTAGTAGGATTATTTTATTGTTATTGGATTGTAACTCAGAACATCAATTTTCACTAGGACGATTGTTTTTCGGTTTATTGGATATGTCATAAAAAGATAATTGATAACAACATTTTTATAGCCTTATTTATTATAAGAAACATTCATAAGGTTAAAACTGATTAATGTAACTAATTTTAAGTAGCTAACTGTATACCTTAGAAATTTATTGAATAAAAAGCAAAATTTATCTTATCTCCTTAAGTAGCGATGGTCTTTGTAAAATTATTGTTTATGGGATTTAAAAGTTGATTGACAAACACATACAAAAACTTATAAAAATATGTTAAAAGTTTAGGGCTTCAGTGCTTTTGTATACAGTTTCTTTATGTTTATCATAATTCGTGTACTACGTTAAAGTAAAAGTAAAGTTAAACGTGCTTAATACGAAAAACGTCAAATGAAGTTTATGTTGCTAAATTTAGAGCTCCTCTAGTCAATCGTAATTCAATTAAATGGTAATAGCGTTGCACAACCGGCTTACTTTAAAAAAATTACATAGTACATAACATAGAAATAACATTAAAGTGATCGTAACGTTTTCTTGGACAAAGTGATTTCCACAGATGTAATTTTATCGTACTACTGACATTAAGTTATAATATTCATTTTTCTTCTATTTGCAAAAATGGCATTTTTCTTAGTTATGGAAAGAAATTCTGCCCACCGGTAAGGGGTGAAATACCGCATTAATAACAATGGTTAAAAAGTATATTTTTATTTATTAATTTAATACGAAAATATTACGAAATAATTGTTGCAATTTTTAAACCATAATTATTCGTCGTTTATGAAA